>CM059565.1:18809988-24359988 GCA_030386875.1 Morinoia aosen
GGATGCTCACTCTTTTCTCGAGTGTTTCCGAGGTGGCTTACTCTCCTTTTAAGTGCCCCTAATTGGTTGCTTACTTTCCTCTCGAGTACTTCCTATTAATTGCTTGCTCTCTCTCTTGAGTGCTTTTAATTGGTTGCTTACTCTTGAATTGAGTTCATATAGTTTGTACCTACCTGCTCTTGGCCACCACATTTTTTGTCTACAAAATCAAGAAAAATTATAAAATTGGTAATGATTTTGTTGAGCAAAAAGGTTAACGGTAAACTTTTTTGTGAAAATCCTGATCCGTTAGATTGTGATAATAACATCCGCTAATGAAAGTAGTATCACTATGGTTTCTTGACGGCTTTTTCTTGAAAGAATTGTCTCAATTTGAGAATATAGTAAATTTTAATAAATTTTCACCCTACATTGAAGTATTTACCTACTGCAAAAAGGGAATGTGCTTTTCAAATTGTGTTACTGCCGTCGTTTTTTCTTTCCATACTGTATTATTATTTATGTATTTCCATTGGTTTTGTCTTCAACGCTGAAATGCATTTGGTCAAGAACAAGATAAACACTGATGCTCGATTGGATAGATTTGTATCAGAAGTAAATGCCTACAGTGAGTTTTAATTTTAGCTGTAATTTGAGCATAATCTTGCCACTTTTGGTGGAACCTGTACAGTACAGTAATAATCGGAAAAACTTCTCCTTCATAGGCCGGTTCAAGTCCAGGTTCTCATGCCGTTATTTTCAAGAGAGAAGTAGACAATGACTGCGCCGAGGCGGGCTCTAGGCGCGCAGTAGCAGAGGAAAAGTTGAGGGAAGGCAGCTCTGGTGCGTGCAACACAAGTGCTGTTCATCAGAGACCAGCTGGATCACCTCATAGGCGCGCCGACTCTCTACCATCAGATGTGTCGGGTAGCGGCAGTGATGTTGAAGCTGCACCTCCTCAAAGACTCATGTCACGGCCCTTACTCTGTCAACATTGTGATTTCTCCACTGGTAGGAGGGACCTTATGGAGCGGCATCTCCGTGTCAGGCATGAATTGAGATGTTACTACGAGGGTGAGTTGTGTGATTACTCGAATATGTGGATGAATAATTTGAAACGACACCTAGCCAGAAAACATATTAAAGGTCAGCTATTCAAGTGTGAGTTCTGCGACTATTCCTCTGCTGTCAAGACCAATGTTAAACGACACGTAGCCAGAAAACATGGTAGAGGCCAGCAGTTCAAGTGTGAATTATGTGATTATTGTTCTTTTAGTAAGGAAGAGGTCAAACTACACCTAGCAGGAAAACATGGTAAAGGTCAGCTGTTCAAGTGCGAGTTCTGTGATTATTCATCTGCTCGTAAGGGTGGTGTTAAACTACACCTAGCCGGAAAGCATGGTAAAGGTCAGCTGTTCAAGTGTGAGTTCTGTGACTATTCCTCTGCTTTCAAGAGTAATGTTGAACAACACGTAGCCAGAAAACATGGTAAAGGCCAGCAGTTCAAGTGTGAATTATGTGATTATTCTTCTGCTCGTAAAGCTGATGTTAAACTACACCTAGCCGGAAAACATGGTAAAGGTCAGCTGTTCAAGTGTGAGTTCTGTGACTATTCCTCTGCTTTCAAGAGTAATGTTAAACAACACGTAGCCAGAAAACATGGTAAAGGCAGGCAGTTCAAGTGTGAATTATGTGATTATTGTTCTGTTAGTAAGGAAGAGGTCAAACTACACCTAGCAGGAAAACATGGTAAAGGTCAGCTGTTCAAGTGCGAGTTCTGTGATTATTCATCTGCTCGTAAGGGTGGTGTTAAACTACACCTAGCCGGAAAGCATGGTAAAGGTCAGCTGTTCAAGTGTGAGTTCTGTGACTATTCCTCTGCTTTCAAGAGTAATGTTAAACAACACGTAGCCAGAAAACATGGTAAAGGCCAGCAGTTCAAGTGTGAATTATGTGATTATTCTTCTGCTCGTAAAGCTGATGTTAAACTACACCTAGCCGGAAAACATGGTAAGGGTCAGCTGTTCAAGTGTGAGTTCTGCGACTATTTTTCTGCTGTCAAGACTAATGTTAAACAACACTTAGCCAGAAAACATGGTAAAGGCCAGCTGTTCAAGTGTGAATTATGTGATTATTGTTCTTTTAGTAAGGAAAAGCTCAAACCACACCTAGCAGGAAAACATGGCAAAGGTCAGCTGTTCAAGTGCGAGTTCTGTGATTATTCATCTGCTCGTAAGGGTGATGTCAAACTACACCTAGCTGGAAAGCATGGTCAGCTGTTCAAGTGTGAGTTCTGTGACTATTCCTCTGCTTTCAAGAGTAATGTTGAACGACACGTTGTCAGAAAACATAGTACAGGTCAGCTGTTTAAGTGTGAGTTCTGCGATTATTCTGCTGCTCGTAAGGATGAGGTTAAACTTCACCTAGCAGGAAAACGTTGCGAAGTTCAGCTGTTCAAGTGCGAGTTCTGTGATTATTGTTCTGCGCGTAATGTTGATGTTAAACTACACCTAGCCGGAAAACATGGTAAAAGTCAGCTGTTCAAGTGTGAGCTCTGTAACTATTCCTCTTCTCTCAAGGGTAATGTTAAACTACACCTAGCCGGAAAACATGGGAAAGGTCAGCTGTTCAAGTGTGAGCTCTGTAACTATTCCTCTGCTATCAAGAGTAATGTTAAACTACACGTAGTCGGAAAACATGGTAAAGGCCGGCAGTTCAAGTGTGAATTATGTGACTATTCTTCTGCTCGTAAGCGTGATTTTAAACTACACTTAGCCGGAAAACATGGTAAAGGTCAGTTGTTCAGGTGTGAGCTCTGTGACTATTCCTCTGCTGTCAAGGGTAATGTTAAAATGCACCTAGCAGGAAAACATGGTAAAGGTCAGCTGATAAAGTGCGAGTTCTGTGATTATTCTTCTGCTCTCAAGAGTAATGTTAAAGTGCACGTAGCCGGACAACATGGTAAAGGCCTGCAGTTCAAGTGTGAATTATGTGACTATTCTTCTGCTCGTAAGGGTGATGTTAAAATACACCTAGCCAGAAAACATGGTTAAGATCAACTTTTCAAGTGTGTATTCTGTGACTACTCTTTTACTCGTAAGGATAATTTTAAACTGTACAGAGCCAGCAAACACGGTTACACCAATTTGTTTCCTTTCTATCAGTGAAATGCATATATCTGGGCTGCTTTAAATGTCTAAATACTACAGCATACTTCGGAGTTGCTGAATATTGTAGTTGTTCGTCAGGTGAAAAATCGAACGAGTTTCTTCGCCAAGAGAACTCAATTTTTGTGTCCAAGGGAATTAGCGTTCATGAGGGAAATATTTGAAGTCCTGAACTAAGAGTTACGGAGACCTTTTTGTTAAAAGGAAATGTTTTTATATGTGTTGAGGGCCATCTTTTTTTATTTACTGCGGTCCTTTTAGCATCTGTTACGCCTTTATCTCCATCTTGTTTTATAAACTTCCTATGCAACTTGCTGTTTCTATGAACCACGTGCATAAACCCCTGCATTCCCCTAAGTCCTTACTAAACGATGTCTTCCTTTTTCCTTTCTTAAAACCACTTTTGTAGTAAACAGGCCTAAATAAACTCGTATAATTTAATCTAAGGCTCCCGTTGTGCTACTGTCGATAAAAAAATTTTATCTTGTCACGCTGCATTTTTCGTTTTGAGTACTATTCTGCGCATCTTTCGGGAATTCATAAGGTATCTTTTCTGAACGAAATCAGAACTTTCCCTCAGTTTCTCTGTTGCTTTCGAGAGTGACGCATGAAAATCAGTTGTCATATTATGTTTTATAGTGTTCCTTGTCGGATGAGTGTGACATTTTTCTGACTTGCGCTGTAGATTCTTTTTCTTTATTTATATTTCCTGATTAACAGTAACGTCTTGAATTGTTCTGCGTTCTTTGTTTGTGTTTGTAAGAATACGTGCATTTCTTGTAATATTGTGCAATATTTATTACATAGAAAAAGTGTTCTTACGGGTTTTAATCCCAAATCCGACAACGAAAATCAATTGGAAGTAAGGTGAGTCTTATTTATGTTGAAATCAAAAATTTTTCTTAGAAACCATATTTTTTCAATTTACGGCTCTCTTTGTGCTCAGCGTCTATGACTTTCTTCAACTTTTATCTTATTTCAATCTCCTTCGAAACATACTGTTTCTATGCACTGGGGTTTCTCATCGAGAACACTCCTTGTGCATTGAATCCGTGTTCCATCAACACCATCCTATATGGTGGCTTCATTCTTATTCTCTTAGCAACGTCTTCGTTGCGGTTGGGAAGGGAGGCTTAAACTCATCTCAGATCTGAATATTTTGTAATAAAACTTGGGATTTTTATTCAAAAAATTTTCTATACAATGACGAGATATATGTATTTGAATTCCCTCACATATTCTTCAATAGAAGGCCAATTTGATTGCATTTCAGCGTGTGTGTTTTTTTGTATTAAACATGCGCGCTGAGCTGTTTTTTTATAATTTTTTGCTAACTGTTTCTCATATGTTGAAAATCATTTAGCACGGTATTTTAGTCGTTTCAGTCGAGTGTTCTATGGGTTTTCGTTTTTCCTAACATGAAGTAAACAGTTTTATTACACAGCTTGTAGTTGATTTGATTGAAGCTTTGCTATAGGCATTAAAATAACTTTCATTTTACATCAGCTAGTTAGACTTGAGTAATTTTATATTGAGGAGTTCCCCTATGAAGGCACTGTTTGGGTTGAAATAAGTCTACCATTTTCTGGTGGATTTTTCGAAAATTTTAGCCGTCGGTTTAAGGGAAGCATTTTGACAAAATGGTCAACTTTGGTTCTATTGGACGTACGTCTATGAAAATTTGCAGACTACTAGATCTCCACATTTGTAACAACTTATCTTAAACAAAAATTTTTCATAAGGCCATAGAAAATTTTTTATTGAAAAAAAAAATTATATATATACATATATTATTCATTACATCTTCGAAATTTACAAAGCTAGAGCAATGCGGTTTGTTGCATTTGAAAGTCAAACGTGCGCTCTATCCATAATACGGGGGGAATTTTTGATTTATTTCATTCCGAATTTATATGAATTTTTTTGTCAGAGTCTCAATGCAAAAGTTATAATTTTAGGGTAAAAAAGTCTACGGAAATCTTTCCAGAAACAATTTTGGAAATCCCCCCGTAATATTGATAGAGCACATATGTCACTTTCAAATGCAACAAACCGCATTGCTCTAGCTTTGTAAACTTCGAAGATGTAATGACAAACGTCTTGATAAGTTACTTTTTTTATAAAACCTATTTTTAAGAAACAAAATGCTTCTCCTCCTACATTTTTTGAGCTACAGTGATGATTTTGGTATCATTGGATGCAGAAAAACAAGGGCTTTAAAATGTATTGAGAAGTTTTTCAAAATTCATTCTTGTTTCAAAGTTATGACGTCATAAATTTGAATTTTCTTGAGAATATTTTGATTTTTTTTCTTTTTAATTTTTTAAATTTTTATATTGGAAATTTGAGGAAAAGCATTCAAGTTTTTGGAATGTCCACGTTATTCTGCATCCAATGATACCAAAATCATTACTGTAGCTCAAAAACTATCAGAGAAAAAGCATTTAGAAACCCCCCCCCCCAAATGTCGTTTTCTATGATTTCCCATTTTCTTTTCAAGAAAATCGCATTTTGTCATGAATGATAAATGATTCTAAATTGTATTTCCTATCAGTATACCAAATTTCATTGCTCTAAATTCAATAATAAAAAAAATATTCGGATGGGGATGAGGAATATGAATGATGAAATATATAAAAAAATGAAATGGAAAAAAATTGAAAATTTCAGATTTTTTTTTTTTTTTGTCCACGTTTTTCTGCATTCAATGATACCAAAGTCATTACTGTAGCTCAAAAACTGTAGGAGGAGAAGCATTTAGAAAACCCCCCCAAAAAATGTCGTTTTCTATGATTTCCCGTTTTCTTTTCAAGAAAATCGCATT
Organism: Morinoia aosen; assembly: GCA_030386875.1. NCBI lineage: Eukaryota > Metazoa > Arthropoda > Malacostraca > Amphipoda > Talitridae > Morinoia > Morinoia aosen. The sequence goes on from CM059565.1 coordinate 18,815,959, forward strand.
TTGTCATTGATGATAAATGATTCAAAATTGCATTTCCTATCAGTATACCAAATTTCATTGCTTTAGGTTCAAAAATGAAAAAAAAGGTCCGTAAGAGGGATGCCCTCCCCCCCCCCGGGAGGGACGTTAGCTCTGGGGTAGGTTCCTGATATTTTTACAGACATTCGGGGACATGTCTCTAACTCATTTAAAGCAATAACAAAAAAATCGGGAGAATCAACTTTTGGACTGCAGATGCCCCAAAATGCTTCCCGTAAATGATGCAAGAATATGTTTTATACTCGGATGTTTTTGGTTTTTTATTTTCAAATTGATTTTTTAGGAAAATGTGAAAAAATGGGGTCTACAGAAAAGGCTTCTCCTAAAATTTTCAAGTTACAGGAATGAAAAATACACCAATTGATGGGACTTGAATTTAGCTACTAAAGTGTTGGGTAGTATATTCATTTTGGATTTTTATTTTTTCTGAAAATTTGAATATTTCCGTAAATTTACCTCTTATTTGTCACATAACTTTTCAACTAATTTCAACTTTAAACAAAAGGTATACAAATTTGAAGCTCCATCAATGTTCTTCGAATGATTTTTTGCCATTACTCTATCTTCAAAACTGTTGGAGGAGCAGCATACCATGAGACAATAAAGATGAGGTTTTCAGCAGAACCTAGCCAACTCGTTTCTCTGAAAGGTCTGACGCTCAACTTTGATCAAAATTTGTTCCCTATGTGTGTTAGAATGTTTTTTCCGTGCCAAGGCATTTCAAACGCGCGCTCAATGACAAACTCTTTCATGTTGAACTGGGTAAAACCTCAAGTCCGTCATTTTCCGAAAGATTTCTCTGAAATTTTCATCAAAAGTGTAAAAATAATGCAACCATTTTAAACTTATTTATAATTGTATTCGAAAATTGATTTCATTACTAAAAAAATGAAAAAAAAGCATTTCGGAAAATGGATCTCCTTCAGTGTTCAAGTTACAGAACCGGCAACTGGTTTTTGAAAAAGATAAATGTATTATATAAAGACTCAGTGGAACGGAATTTCTATATTTAGATTCGTTGTAAACTGGGATTTTTTATCCAAAAAAAGTGCATAACCATAAATTTAGAGATTTGTTTTTGTTATGATTTTCAAAGTAAGCAATTTTTTCGAATAAATTGTACATCAATTTTCAGCTATTTCAAGTCCTATCGATTGATGTAGTTGCCATTCCTGTTCCTTTAGAACTGTAGAAATGTAGCATTTCAAAACGTCAACAAGTTCATGTTTTCAGGAGAGAGAGCCTGACAAACTCGCCTGGGCCGTGTAATGACGGAAGTGATTGGCTTTTTTTAAGCTGTAGCAGACGAACGAATACAAAGCAACGAAGCGTATCGTAGATTCAGAAAAAATCTCTATAACAAGAGCCCAAAAAAATAAAATTATAATTTGTGAATTTTGGTGTCAACCGGTTTCTTTTGCATTTGGGTGGCATTTTGTAAGCTGTTGCAAACGAATGAACACACAAGGAATAGAAGCATACCGTTAGATTCGTAAGAAAATTCTCCATGCCATGAGACAGAAAACAAAATCGATATTATTTCGGAATTTGACCCAGACCTAAATACAAATCAATAACTTTTCTTTTATACTTTCCAGAAACTTGGGTTTTGATTCACAGTTCTTTTTGAAAGTGAAATGTTCATGCTTGTCTTGTGCGACGGTCGCTTTTCCTCGTGTCTGACTACTGGAAATCTTTTGTGGCAGCCTTATTTTGGTAAGAATTTGAAAAAAATTTTATATATCACCTTTCCCGAGTTGGTAGCTTGATACTCATTAATAATTATGCAGGAGAAATTTGTTTCAAATTTTTGAAACGTTAATTTTCTGGTATTCGAGGCAAAATAATATCTTCATCAAAATCAACCACTGCTGCGGCAGCCAGAGCTCTAGTGTGAATGTAAGAGGAGCCTGTATGCTGAGGCATTTTCAGTAGGATGGACAGCATTCATGAACTTCCAGTCCTCGTGTGTGAATGAAGGTATCCAAGAGAATAGATTTCATTTTTGTTGCTTAAATATTCAACCCCTAATGCAGCCGTTGCCTACTTTATACGGTTTTTCTTTCAATTTAAGGCCTTTATGTTGAGTATCATTCAAAATAATAATTGAAAGTGTTGAATTTCATACAATAGCTTCTTTGGAACTGAATCGTCATCCTTTTTTCATATTAAGGCCACTGTATCAACGTCTGAATGTTTTCCTACTCGTTTTATAAGTCGAATTTCTTACACCTTTTCCCCCTCAGGGGGATACAACTAATGTATCTATGGGAATTAGCGCTCCCAGGGGGACTATGTAAGGGCCTGAGCTAAAGGTTAGGTAGGCTTTCTTTTTTGTTGAAATAGAATAGGTTTTGTTTTGTTACGGACCATTTTTTTCGGTTCACTGCTGTCCTGTTTTTCAGCACCTACTGCTTTCTTCTTCAACTTTTTCTTGTTTTATGAACTTCTTTCTTAGCTTTCTGTTTCTGTGCCCTTTCTGCATAGATTCCACGTTTCTTTAACTCCATACTAAATGGTGCCTTCTTCCTTCCTCTCTTTGGATAGCCTTTGTTGCGGATAGGGAGGCTTAAACTAACTAATAATCTAATCTAATCTCTTACACCTTTCCACGTTTTCTAATTTGCAGCTAAAGAAATTCACTTTCATTGCTATGCGGTCCATTAATTCAACCCCTGGTCTAGATATTAAAATAGGTATTGCGGCTTCTCCTCAACTTAGATATAAGGTTATTAGCATTAGAAAATATTTTAAAATTCATTGTGTTAAGCTTTTTTATTAACTCTTTGGAATTGTACTGTTTTATTTTTTCTTATTATCAGACAAATCAGGGTGCGGTTACAAGGCGGTTTCTTTTTATATTTCAAAAGTTAAAGCCATCATGTTCAACTGCTTCTGTTTGTTTAACCGAGTATATAGAATTTCATATCTTTAATACTGACCGGCTTTAGTCTTCAGTTCAATTGGTATTCACTCGCTAAAATATGCGCAAATAAATTCGAGGTACAATAACCGGATTAGCTTGTTCCTGCTAGAATATAAAGCCATGAATAATTTAAAAGCTTTTACATTTTTCAACTGTTTATTACTGAAAATCAATGTTTTCATTTAAAATATCGCCCCTCGCATGCAATTAAACGATTGAGTAGCTTCAAAAAAAGTACGCTTCAAAACGTCAAGGATGGTATGTTTTCTGGGATGGTAACACAATGAAACATGAGGATTCTGAAACAAAATTCCCGCTAACGGACGTCAGTTTATGAACAACGATGAGTTGTGAGAAGCTTCTCTAAACATAATTCAGTACTGATGAAAAATCTTAAAATTAACAAATTCTTTGCATCTACAACCTTTTCATGTCATCCCGAAAAAAGAATGCTTATCCCTACATACTATGTGTTCATTTGACGTGCAATTGTCGTACATTGGTAATTTTTTTTATTCATTTCGTTGCTTACCGCTCCATGTGATTAAGGGGAACAAATTGAATTAATTACAGTATTTCATGGGCTTGAGGAGTTTTATTAACCTTCGAAAATACATATGTAGTGATCGCCCTCAGCCGCATTTCAGTCTAAATTTCAGAAATTAAAAAAACCATCTTCTAAAAATTAAATAAAGTTAACGTAATCATTCTTAAAATTTTAGATCACTATTTTTATTCAACATTACCCTTAAATCTATTAAAATTTGACCAAAGAAATACTTCGACAAGAAAGAACGGCGTTTTTACCTAGAACCATATCGCAAGTTCATCCGTTTCCGGAAAATTCCGGAAACGCTCGTCCGCTCAAAGCGCATATAAGGCCGGCTCACCAGGCAGAGTCGTCATTCTCGTATAGATCCTCCTAGCGCTTGGGCCCCCAGAGCGGGCAATTGTAAGTATCAAGTGTAATGATAAGTGTGTATTATGTCTCAACTTTCCTGTGTTGTGTCTTAACTTGTTCCGTGTTAGGGAGCTCTCGTTATTGTGTCGTTGAAATATTCACTATGTTGTCTCTGTGCCAGTGTTAGTTAGTCACCAGCCTCAAGCTCACTGCCCCATCTTTGTCATTGTTATCGTGTTTGCTATTCTCCGATGATGCTGTATTGTGCTGTCAGTGTTAACCGATGTTAGCATTAGCTCCTTAGATATTTTTTTAGTGCTGAGCATAGTGTTAAGACACTTTGCTGTCCACAGAGATCATCTTTGGTTTGCTCATCTTTTGTGTGTTCCAGCTTCTAATTAATTGTGTTCTTAACTTTTGTATTTTGATTAAGTCAGGTTTAAATAATTTTGGAATTCCTCTGCAATTTTAGTCAATGTTTAAATTCATATCTTGAGAAATGAAGCTATGATAGGTTTTTTTGAAACCAATAGAGATTGTATCTTCTGTAGTCACTCACTCAAGTCAAGTCACATAAATAATCATTCTTTCTTGCTCAGCTGAATTTTAGAGAATAGAGGCTTCACCTTCCTCATACTGAATTTTATTACATTAGTTCTCTTCTAGTTGTTAGTTCATACTCAATCATATTTTGCCTTTAGAAATTAGTTCCCTGTACGGGATATTCAAATCTTCAGTCTCATGCTGAGTTGTAAGTGTAGCTTGCTTTTGACTCAAGTTACAACCGCCAACTGACAGCAGTTGGCTGGCTATTTTTGGAATACCTATAAGCCAAACCAGTATAATTAAATTCCATTAGTAAATGACATAACGATTATACTCAGTCGTGTTGCTGCTTGTAATATCAGGATAGAGCTTATGACCAGTTGGTCTGGAACACTGATTCTGGTGTTAGGATGATTCAGGCTGCGACTCGGGCGCTAGAGTTGCGGACTGATTCTTATCACCGGACTCCTGCCATTGTTTATCCTGTTAATGTTGCAGTTTGCGCAGTCTTGCACATGTGTTATGAATGGACTCAATTTATGTGTTCAAATAATCCAGCACGATGTCCCCTGACAGGATCGACTGGACCACACATCCATGCACTCACAAACACGTATGAAACCAAACCCTAACTTCTTAATTTAAGGAGCTTACCTCCTCCAAGTTCTCACCCTCCAAGTTCTCACCCTCCAAGTTTTCGCCTTCAAATCTCCTCCGGGTTCATCCTCCGGGTTTTGCCTCTGAGTTGATTCTCCGAGTTTCCCCTCTTATTTAACTTGTGAAACTGGAAGGCCTGCATCCCTGCAGCTAAGCCGCTTGAACCTTTAGTTGTGACTACCTTTGGGTCGAGAGTCCCTTCCTACCGAGTTTTCCCAACCGGTAGCTATCCCCATACTCATCACTAAATTCACCACTCACTTAGTGTCGGAACCTCCCACAATTACACCATCATCGACTTCACACTCCAGCACACGCTTCCACAAGCCTGAGCTGAACGAATCGTCTGAAGTTATTCAACCTCCTCGGACTCCCACCAAGATCGTCTCTCGAACAAGAATCAAGCCTCACACTTCGGCGTGCAACCTTCTCCTCAATAAATTCCCATACCGGCGAGTGAAACTATTCTCTCATTTTCCTCCGGTGTTGGCTTGTGGTAATTTTTGTTGTTGATTGTAGACGCTTGAAATATTGCGTCCGAATACCGCCTAACTCCTTCTGAGTCAGAGGCCTTAAATCATTCCTTTTTGCAATTCAGTGTGCTCTACCCGGAGCACTGGTGACCCTTTTTAATAAGAAGAACATCTTCCTTGTCACTTGATAAATTCCTCGATATTCAACCTTTTAAAAAAAATCAAATTCAATTAGTTTCCCATTAGGGAGAACTTCATACATAGCTCGGCGCACGTGACCTCCAGTTGTTGAGAACGAATGCCACTATTCATTACAGCTTACCTTAAGAATGCAAGTTTTTCCCTAGTGTGCGCATATCAAAAGTGCCTACATTCCGTCCAATTTTCGCTTCAATTTTTGATGTACTGTGTATGAGACGAGGTTTTCTTGGTAATAATTTTACGTTAATGTGATACAAAAAGGCATGCTTCAGTATTGTCCCAGGGGGGACAATGTGAGGGCCCGAGCTGAGAGTTAGGTAGGCCTTATTTTTGTTGAAATAAAATGTTTTTATGTTAAGGACCACTTTTTTTCGGTTCACTGCTGTCCTGTTCTTCAGCTCGAACTACTTTCTGTTTCAACTTTGATCTTGTTTCATAATTTTCGTTCCCAACAATCTTGATCTTCTTACTGTTTCTATGCCCTTTCTGCGTAGATTCCGCGTTTCCCTTAACTCCATACTAAATGGTGCCTTCCTCCTTCTTCTCTTTGTTTTGCAATAGTTGTTGGGTAGGGAGGTTAAAACTAACGAATAATCTAATCTGCTTCGGTATTGTTGGCGGAACGGATAAAAAAGAAGTGAAACTTTATAATATAATAAAAATACAAACGAAATCTTTGATTTTTTACATTTTTTAACACAAATATACATACCTAGGGCGTCTCAACAACCATGACAATTACCGAACAAATGATCGAGGGAAAGATGCACCATGTTTCCTTTGTTGAGTTACTGTGTGTTTGATCTGCATGTAAATACAGGTAAAATTACATACATGTTGACTCGCACTTAGTTGAGCAAAGTTTAACATAAGTTTGTCTTGTTCGGCCGTGGGGTAAAGCCAAACATAAACATGTGTCTCGATAAGTATCTGATTAATCAGGAGAGAGGGTAATAATGCACTCGGGAACTCAGCTTTTCTTTGTGGTTTATTGAAGGAGCCGGAAAGGACCGCCGAGTCTTGAGCAACTGAAGAACTTAGCTGAAGATGGTTTGCAGTCCGGGCAGGCGGAAGGCTCCTGGAGAAGTGCTGAAGTTGACAGTGTAGGTGTTGTTTGTAAGTGATTTAAGAGACCAATTTATAAGACTTTGAGAAACCCGTGGACGTTGGGAGTGTCAATTTAATTGAGTTGATGCCAGGCAGGGCGGCTCAAGTTGAGGCAATTTTGAGATGAGTTAAGTAGTGTTAAGGCCCAAACAAGCGAGACAAAACGAGGACCAAGGCAAGGTAAATCCTGGTAGGTTACGGCCAGTTTAGGTAGGCCCAAAAGGACCAAAACTAATCCAACAAAAGGTAGTCCCATGAAATAGGCCCAGGGAGCTGTGTGCGTGTATGGCGTTGTGACGATGTCGCTGAGGTTCTGCAAAAAGTCGAACGCTGGATGTTATGTCGTGCGCTAGCGGACTTTCTATCTTCTCTATCTTCGCTTCGGCACGACATAGAACGGTAGGCGCAAAGGTTCCAAAAGAATTTCGAGGTTTCTTCGGTTTTATTTCTTATCCGAGCGACTCCGTGAATCTGCCCAGAAAGGTATGATTCAGAGTCGGACCACGAATTGCATGACATGAGAAGCCTAATTCAAGATCATAGTCGAATGATTAACTGATGCATATAGCACCGCACAACAAGAGAGTAACTCACCACCCACACCTCAAGGGTACACGAGAAATAGCTGAGTGGGACATAAGAGGCCATAGAATAGTAGCACATAAAAAGAGAGTTCACCGCCCTGCTAACGACGTAGCACAACAACAATTCGCATTACCATTACTAGTATTATCATATAAGAAAGTTTTAGCCTCCCCTGACCGCGACAAAGGTGTTTAAGAGAGGAAAGAGGAAGGCACCATCTAGCGTGTAGTTGGGGGAACGCGGAATCTACGCACAGGGTGCACAGGAACAGTAGGCTGAGAAATAAGTTCACAAACAAGAAAGGTTTCCGTTGCATCGACGGGGAAGAAAAATAAGTCTCTAGTCGAGTAACACATTTAGAAAGAACACATTTATGATATACACACACGAATATTGTAAACTCGTGTCACTAGTCGAGGGGGATGATTGAGGGCAATGTACTCCTAATCCTGCCCGATCTACATTCGGTAATACGTGTAATGACAGCTATAAGAGACAGCGCAATTTCATGGACGATGCATTTCCATTGTGAGGTGAGAACGCTTTTGATAGTTTATATGTACATGGCATGAACTTCGTAATCCCTGACGCCAGGCAACAATACGTGAATCGCTTGTTTCGGCCAATGTTCAAAGTGTCCTTTTGAGGAAGCACAAAGTTACACACATGAATGTACATCCGTATCCAACAATCCTAACACAGCGGTCATTAGTCAATAAGCACTTTATTTGAACAAAGGTGGACGATCGCACAACAAGTTTATAGTTTTCACATGAACGCTTCACACTATAAAGGTATGACGAGTTAGGTAACATCACAAGTTGAAAGAGGATACTCTAAAATACTTACAGACGATGAGGAAAGGTCCCTCAGTTTAGACCTGTGACAGCTTATTTTAGTCTGCAAAATAAGTGCCTACTCTGGCTTTCTTTACCCTATCTGTGGAAAAGAGACAGCAAATTAGGTCTCTAAAGCAGGGGCAAGTCACTCAGGTCATCAAATCACCATTATCAATAAATTCTATTATAAACAAAATGAGAGAGGCAAGTGCACGTTTGTCGATGTCGCCTTGAAAACACAAATCATATGAGCTAGTGGTCTCAAATTTCTGCGCCTATTCTCAGTCTACTGAATGCCGTAACTTTAGGCTTCCACCTTGCTGACTGGCGCAACTTGCCCAGCACAGCTCATAGGTAAGAAGCCAATCGACTAAATTTAATTCGCTTGGTTCACATCTTTCTATTATTGAATTTTATAAATAATGGAAAGACAAGAGATAATACAAAGACAAGAAAATCGTGTTCCCAAGTTGGTACAAGTCTGGCACGACGGGCCATGAATTTTTTTATCAACAACTGATGTCTAATCCATGGAAGAATCACCATAGCTTTTATTTTCAGTACACAAATCTTTCAATAGTGAAGCAGTGGTTGGTTTGTATTATCAAATAAATATAAAATTTGCTATCTTGTGTTAATCTATGAAATGCAATAAACTTCAAGTAATCCTCTGTGTAGACTAAGAGGCATTGAAATGTCAGTCTCTCCATGTTGCATTTACTGCCCATGACACTGTTTACAATATTATGTATGACAACATAGCTTACATGGCTTGGCTATTATGTAAATGTTGTTGAGCAAAAGGTTTGGACATTAACACAAATCACTTAGAGCAGTGAAACAGAGATAGGAAAGTTCATTAGTAAAATCACAGTGTTCAGCTAAAATACCGTTAAACCAGAACCTGACTAATTCCCATCATTACACTGCAGCTTACTGGCTACACCGTGTGAAAACACCCGAAAAATATAGCTAGCGAGGTAACTAGCGAGTAACACTCAATCGAATGGGTATTTCACTCGAGTTCACTTCCTAAACAACGCAGAACTTAAAATTATCCGGAACCTGTCCTCCAACGCACTTCAAACAAATAAAACGTTGGCGTCATTCTTGCGGACGAAGCGCGGATCCGCAGAATGTTGCCGCAATGAATTTATCAAAATTCTTCAAATTTCCTCACGTCTTGTACGACGTGACACTGGATGAGCAAGTCCCAAGGAGACATCACGGAAAATTTTAGTGCTGACAATCCCCAACATCGTACATGATAAACGCCAACACGCAACTCCGAGAAATCCTACAGATTCGACACGAGCTAACTTTAAGGATTCTCACTTTGGCCAGCTCAAGGAGATAGGACAGATTCTTTTTGTAACTGGCAAGCTTGTTCGCTAATGCCTTTGGCTTTATATCAGAGCATGAGGGTTAAGACTTTCCGGTAATGACAATCGTTATTCATTACCGAAACTACATGCAAGTAAACACGAGATCTACGGAATATCATGAAAATATCAAGAGACTGCAACTTTTGCAAGAATCTGCAGGGCAGCAATATCGAAGGTTAAATTGGTGGAGTTTTGGAAAAACACGAGATTTCATAACACAAGATTCATGAAACAGCGAAAAGACATACACGGCTAATATTGCGTAAAAATGATAATTAACGCTTGTTCAGTGCTCTAAAAAACCTCCCTATCTCCGTACATGAATTAACAGAGAAAAGGAATCCTACTTTCATTGCTCAATAATACTAAAACATTGACAAGTATAATTGATAAAAATTAAGAAGTAATATCTACATTGAGAAAAGAAATACTACGTTTAGCTTGCACAGAAAGACGATCTTTGCAAGACGAAACATGAAAATTAAGGTGACGATTACCCGGCGGCTTTACGCGTCGGCATTCGCCACAAGCCGCCGGCATACATTGTACGCACTCACGAAAGGTAGATGCTAGTGGGTGCTTTGTCACACGAATAAACAGAATTGAATTAAATTTGTTGATAATGATTTATATTGAAATAAGTGCGATTAAACGCAAGGTTTAAGGGGTATGAAATATAAAAAATGAAACTAAAAAAACTTTAGCAAGCATGTGCATGAATAATCTGCGTACTCTAATAATTTGTACGAATTATTAAAGAAGGCATTTCCACTTATTACACGTCACACCTTTAAGAAAAACTACTACTAGTATGTTTGTAAAGAATCTTATTCCCAAAATGCGTAAGGTGCGATTTTTGAATCGCAGAATCACTACACGCGACGGCGGTCTGTGCGTCGCCATCTTGGAAAACAAAGGACCGGCACAAAGATGCCAGCAGCTGTGTCGTGCTCTAACGACCGTATTCGTAAACGGGTCTTGAATTAATATGGCAGCGTAAAATGTCTAACTTTGTTAGTAAGGCACACTTAGTCGGAATATATATTGACTTGACACCGGAAATAAATCGTGAAACACCAAAATTTATACGTTTGTCACGTCGAAGATAGCACTCGAAAATAACACATGCTAGTCTAACTTTTAACACTATTATTAAGTTTCACCCCTAATTCACGACGATGAACAAATCATTAAGTTTCACATGCACAAGGAAAATTTACACTGTATACTTTACCGGGCTTATTCTGTTTTCACACTTAAATTGTCTTTAATGAATTTTTTTTTTTTTTTTTTTTTTTTTTTTTTTAATGAAGGCATCTACGGATGCTTTATTTCCAATCAAGCCTGATACATATCACCTTGTACATTGGATTTTCAAATGCCTTATAACTAACGCCAGGACGCCATAACGCTTTCCCCCGGTCGAGACCGGTACCCATTTCAGACACCTGGGAGTGGGGTATTGTGCTTGGAATTTTTCTCCTATACCCAACAGAGAAAATCGCCACTGCCAGCGCCGAGACTCGATCCCGGGTCCTTGCCGCACGGCGGCAGAACCTATACCACATGGCTATGGCGGCATAACCTATACCACATGGCTTTAACTTACAAGAGCGGTACGCACGCTAGAAAGTCAACGGTGAGAGTGACTCGGCAAGTGCGTTCAAGCGAACGCGCTTGGCTGTTGCCACAGACAGCTGCTCTAATACTCGAAATGTCGATTGATTATTTTATCTCTCATGTATTTACACACAAACTTCAATGATTACGAATTAGAAGTGTAAAATAATTAATAATAATTTAAAGTAAGATTTTTAATGCTAATAATATTTTATTTAAGTACGAATGGGAAAATTTATAATTCCTACGCTCTGTAGCGAATGCTACAAGTTTGGGACCGTTTTACTCAATAAGCCTTTGGTCGGAAATGTTCGGTCGAGTTGATACAAGGATATCAAATTTGAATGTATTGGAGAAAAAATAGTACTTTGAAAGTGGCAGGCAAGTGAAATGTATTAGTTTTGAAAGCGTAATTGTTATAAACACAAGAAACAGATGAAAGCTTTAATAACCACGACCATCAAAACTATTTTTTTTTGTTTGACACTCGATAGTGAAAAAGTATGGCAAAATGTAGCAGATCAACAAGTAACACAATTATTAGGAGCGTGCACGGATGTGCGCTTTACGATATTAAGCATGTTCTGAAACTACGAGTAAATGCGAAATCAGAATGTAACTTGCGTTACTCAAACAAAAGGTATGGTAAAAAAGATAGTTCTTGTAATGAACATGTCGATCGCAAACACGCGTTTTAAAAGAGTTTTCAAGAGAACGTATACCTCACGAACTACAAAACTTATGAAAATTTGGAATTGAATTTGATATTAGTTTTGTAAATATAATACATCGTTGGAAGGATATAACTCTACAGCCTATGGTGCTGCTTTCTTTATAGTCCGCCCTGCCGTTTTTGCCCTAATTTCCCAAACTTTTTTTTCTGTCGAGGGTCTGAAATTACGTTGCATATTAGTGTAATTATACATGGAAGATATAGGTTTTCGTAGCCATCAGAAAGCGCGCGGAAACAAAGCCAAGCGCGTCTGCGGCGTCCGAGAGGGGAATAGGGATGGATTACACCAGGATTGGTGGAACAGGATTTTCACGTGGTGATCGCTTGGTGTGTGCACGTGCTATCTGATCCTCTGACGAAAAATGTGGTGAATTAATGTGAAGTTGCTGAAAAACTGGTATAGTTTGTATATTCACATGAGTACTATGTGTGACTTTGTATGGAGTGCTCGTGCGAGTAGTTCTTTTGTTGCGTGAGAGTTGAGACTGAGCATTGGTGTCGTGACTTGCAATTTTTGACTGAGGTGTTTTGACTGGTAAGCTTTCTTTGCATATAAATAGTATAGAGTGCGACATGGTATAGGGTGACTGTGAGAGTAGTAGGCAATGTTTTTGTTTCCTTGTTTGATAATCTGATTTTTAGTAGATTTGGTGAGTGAAGACTTCTGCCTATAAAATTTATACTGAGATAGAAGTCTGTGTTTGATAATGGCAAGAAATAGGACTGTCTTAGGAAGGGGGGTGCAAGTGGAATGGATGAGGAGATTGAGTGCATGACTTGTAAAGAGTGGGTAGATATACCTAGATGCATGCAAATATTTGAGAGAGATGAGTGGGAGAAAGTTGGTGATCTTGTATTTACGTGCTGGAAATGTTGGTAAATCTGAAGGAGATGACAGTTGTCAATTTTCCACTTTTTGGTGCCTGAACCTAATTAATTGAATCTGTAAATGTTGAGGACTTGACCATAATCGATTTCCACTTTTTGATAAACAAAGATTGTTGATCAGACCAAAATAAACAAGTTTTCTTCAATGCACTTTCCGGCGAAATGAGTATTTTAAAAGTTATGGCGTTAAATGAGTTACCGGAACTCCAGTGTGCATCACCCTATTACAAACGTAAAGAGGTTGGGTTGTGAGGGGTAGCCACAGTTCTTTTAGTTTTATAGTTTTCACTAAAAGAACTGTTGCTAACCCTCACGACCCAACCTCTTTACGTTTGTAATAGGGGGTTTGCTCTTCGTCGGCTTGGTTGGCGCGCGGGAACGCCTGTTTACTTTCACGTCGGACCGCGCGGTGTATTTTCCCCGCATCAAACACTGGAGTTACGGTAACTCATTTAATGCCATAACTTTTGAAATACTTATTTCCGCCGGAAAGTGCATTGAAGAAAACTTGTTTATTTTGGTCTCATCAACAATCTTTATTGACCAAAGAGTGGAAAATCGATTATGGTCAAGTCCTCAACATTTACCATTGAATCAAAATAAACAAGTTTTCTTCTATTCTTTTTTCGTCTCAAATGAGTATTTTACGATTTATAGCGGTAAGTTTAGTTTTGTCATTGATGACGAATGCGCTTGAATAAACAGCTACTCAGCAATTTTTGAATTTTTGTTGCTTGAAACATGGTAATAACATCGAAATAAACAACTTTTATTCTATACACTTTTTTCGTCAAATGAGTATTTAACGAAGTATAGCGGTAGTTCGTCTTTCAAGACAGAGCGCTGGAAGCGAGACGCCATTGCAGTATTGCCATACAACTCGATCAAAGAATTTCTTTCCGCTTCAAAGACTGGAGTTGCGGTAAGTCATTTACCGCTATAACTAATAAAATAATTATTTGAGACAAAAAGTGCAAAGAAGAAAACTTGTTTATTTCGATCTAATTAACTATGCTAAGGCATCGAAATTTACAAAATCGACAACTGTCATCTCCTTCAGATTTACCAAAATGTTTGAATGAAAAGAGAAAGAAGTTGGAAGAGGAGGTTGAGAGATTGACAATTCTGATGGTTGCTTTAACTAGAGGCTGACTTGATGGATGAAAGGAAGTTGAATGAAGGAAAGAATGAGAATGGTGCAAATGCAGTGAATGAAGAGGTAAATGGTGGTGCAAGGAGTGCAAATGAAGTGGATGATGGTGCAAGGAGTATGAATGCAGTAAATGAAGCGAATGGTGGTGCAAATGTGACAAATGAGAGTAGAAGGATGAATGAGCATGATGAAAAAAGTACGAATGGAAAGAGAGTGAAGGAGCAACCTGTTGTGCCACATGAGGTGCAGGCGCCTGTAGTGGAAGTGAATGAAAGGAAGATGGATGGAAAGAGTGATGTGAGTGGAAGAATTGAACGAAAGAGTAGTATGAAAGGGAGAGTGAGACTTACAATAAGAATATGTGGTGACAGCATGGTTAAGAATGTGGATAGGTTTGTGAGAATGACTGACCGTAGTGGATGTACGAGTATGAGAGGAAAGGGAGTGAAAGAGATTTGTAGGCATGCTGAGGAAGTGATAGATTGAATGGATGAAGGGATGGTTGTACTGCAAGGAGGTGGCAATGGATTGCTTGAATGTGGGAGAGAGCGTACGGTGAATGCAATTATGAATGTGGTTGAAACGGCGCGGAAGAAGAATGTTAGAGTGGCTGTGACCAGCCTGCTGAGAAGGCCTGCATGTGATGAGTATGAAAGGGTGAATAGGGAGGTGCATGAAAGGATAATGAGTATGAAGGCTGAGGGTATGAGAAAGCGTGAAATGGGTTCCAGCTTCCTTGATATGGATAACCTGATCCAGAGTGGATGTTTTCGTGGAGATGGAGTCCACCTTACTCAAGAAGGTGAGATGAAACTCTACAGGAGATACATCCAGTGGATTGGGTGTACTCATATTGCAATGGAAGGTGGAACAGGATGAATGGAAAGCTGTCAGAGCCAAAATGAAAAATATCGTGAATTGTCCAATAGTGTTGTGAGGTTTGGATGTATAAATGTGCGTGGATGGAATGCAGGAAAGTTAGATGACCTTGCAGCAGAATTTGAGAATGGAGATTTGGATTGTGTTGGTGTAGTAGAGACCCAAATGCATGAGTCAGTTTAAAATGTAAGGAGAGTAAGTACTACATGATTGGAAAAGGGCGTGTAAGTTGGCAAAAAAGAGGTGGTGGAGTTGGTCTCATTGTAAAAAATGCTATAAATTAGAAATTAGAAGAAATTCCTGTTGGAAATGAAGCTGAGAGTAAAGATCTGTTAGTAATAAAGTGTGAAAGAATGCATGCCAGAGAATGTGTTATTGTGGTTGTATGCTATATGACAACTGATGGTATTTTAGCTCATCAAGAGAATGTAAAAAAGTATGAAATATTAACAAGAATTGTGCAAGAGCATTGCAGATGCTCTCTGATTTTGATGGGGTATACTTGGTATACCCCATGTTGGTATACTTGGTGAGCCTGTGAATGCAAATGGACAAAAATTGATTGATTTCTGTGATGAGAATGAACTTGAGAACCTGAATGTAAAAATAGGAAATGGCGTGCATACATGGCAAAGCAGGGAATGTAAAACTGCAATTGATCATATGATAGTGAATGGTAGAGCAAGAATATGTGTCAAAGAGATGTTTGTAGATGAAGATGATTTTGATATTGATAGTGACCATAAAATGCTTGTACTAGAATATTATTGGGGTGGAAAGGAGTCAATGCAGAAAGCCAGCAGAGTAAAAGAAAATTGGCGTGTAAAAATGGCAAACTGATAAGAATTTAGAAATGAACTGAGTAGATGTAACTGGAACAGGTGTGGAAATGTAAATGACCTAAATGGGGAGATTGCAAGAACCTTGTACGATGTGGCAGAGCAAAAGATCGGTAAAATGAAATGCAGGAAAAGTACAGGGAATGCTAGGTGGTTTACGAGTGAGATAAAGGAAGAACGAATGAGAAAAGACTTTAAATAAAAAACAACGGAATGTTAGGAAAGTGTATGAAAGACGCAGAATTACTGAGGATGAATAGCAGAGTGTATGGAATGAGTACAAGGACCAGCAGAAGAAAGTAAAGAGAATGATCAATGAGACTAGAGTTAAAGAGGAGAGACACCAAGTTGAAAATCTAAGAAAGAAAGGTCCAGATGGAATAAAAGATTGGTATAGGTTTATACAAGGTAATGATAGAGGTAGTGAAGTTCAAGTTGATGAATTAGTAGTCAATGGTTGCAGTGTGCAAGATAGGATGCAAATGGTGAAAGCAGTTGAAGAATACTGGGACATTGGTGGAATGAATGAGCAGGTTACAGATGATGAACCCGTGAATTTTCTGATAGATGAACGTGAACTGCAAATGGAAGACAAAATCACTTGTGAAGATATTCTAAGTTTTTTGAAGAAAGTGAAAAATAGAAAGGCATGTGGCCCTGATAAGATCCCATATGAGTTCTATAAATGTGGAGGAGAGAGTGTAGTCAGTATGTTGAAATGTTTATTTGATGAGATATAATAGAGTGAAAGAGTACCGGATGACTGGAACAAGTGTAATGTAGTTCTGTTGCACAAGGGTGGACATAAGAGTATGAAAGAACTTAAAAATTACAGACCAATTGCACTGGGCGACACTGTATGTAAGATCTTTTGTGGTATTTTGAATGAGAGAACGAAAAATTTAGTTGAGGAATTAGGAGTCCTGGGAGAAGAACAGAATGGTTTTAGGCAAGATAGATGTGGGGAGGATAATCTGTTTGTAGTGAGTGAAATAATTGAGCAAATGAAGAAGGATGATAAGAAGGTATATTTAGCATTCCTGGATATTGAAAAGGCGTATGACTGAGTGGACCGGGTTAGGCTGTTTGAAATTTTGAAATAAATTGGTTTTAGCAGAAAAATAGTGAACATTGTACAGAGTCTGTATGAGAACACAAGTGCTATCTACAGGTTAGGGAATTTGGAAACAGGGCAAGTGAGGAGTGAGACAGGGCTGTACTCTGTCCCCCCTGTTGTTTGGATTGTACACAGAAGAATTATTAGTTCGACTGAGAATGAGTGGTTTAAGACTTAAAGTTGGTAATGATAAACTGAGCCGTTTGTTGTATGCTGATGATGTGGTTGTGGTTAGTGAATGTGGACATGAACTGCAAAGGATGCTTGACATTGTGAATGGATATAGTACAGATTTCAAGATGAACTTTGGTGCTGACAGAAGTAAGGTCATGGTTATAAATAGTGATGAGACTGATAGAGGCAGACTGTGGAATATTGGAGAAATCAGAATAGGTAGAACAAAAGAATACAAATATCTAGGTTGTATGAAAAGTGAAGATTGATGTACTAGAACTAAAGGTGAGAAAGTGGCAAAAGCAAAGCATTGGAGTGGACGGTTAGGTAGTGTGGCCAGATACAGAGCAAACAAGTACAAATGTGTGAGAGGAATGTGGAAGTATGTTGCTGTACCTAGTGTCATGTATGGTATGAGTGCTTTTGCTTGGAATGGAAGTGATCTTGAAAAGCTGGATGTGAGACAAAATAAGGTAGGACGTGTAGCATTGGGTGCTCCAAAATGGACAGCTACAGAAGCCATTAGAGGTGACCTAGGGTGGAGCCTATTTTCAGAAAGAATGATGAAAGCTGTGCTGAATTATATGGTGAGAATTGAAAGAATGCGGAATAGCAGGTGGGTAAAGCGAATTTTTGAATGGAATCTGAGTGTAAGCTATTGGGAGAAAGTATGTTGGGGGCATGCAAGGAAACTTAGTATGCAAAAAATTATTCATGTTAGAATTGGGAGACCTGTGGATGACTGGAGTTTAATAACTGTTGGAGGTGTAGGGCCTGAGTGGGACTGCAAGAGGTGGAAGAAAGAGATTGAGAGGCAAACAAAAGAGTATGGATTGAAAAAGTGGAAGCTTAGCATGATGTGGAAGCCTACTCTTGGTTGGTATATGAAAAAAGAATCACTTAAGTTTGAGATGTTCTATGATGGTAGTTTTGGAAGTCAATTCTTGTTTGCTGTGAGATGTAAGTCATTGAGTGTGAACAGACGTACATGGAGATGGAATGAGAATAATAACAGATTATGTTGGGAGTGTAATAGTGGAGTGGAGGAAACATTTGAGCATTTTTTGCTGGAATGTATTAAGCATGAGCAAGAGAGAGAGAGTTTTATGAATGTGGTGTTTGAGCAGTATGGAGAGAATGAGTGGAATGCCAGATGTGCTGAAGATGATTGCGGTATGAGCTGTCTTGCTGGATTGGATCAGGAGTGTAATGTGAGTATCATTGAGGCTATGAAAGTATTTCTTGTGCGTGCCTGGAGTAAGAGACAGTGACTAGAATGAGCCAGTCAGGGAGAGTGGGCTGTAATGACCCAATGTGCCTGGGGATGGTGTTTTGACACACTGGTTGTCCCGGTGATGCCATCCAATGGTGGCTTCTGACAAGGATTGGTAGATCCTGAGTAGTTTAGTGGACAAGTCTGGTACCAGGCGCTGAACTCTTTGTGCGAAAATTGTGGAGGGAATTGTAGGCCGTTACAAAGGCCCCAACACTGTCGGCCCTCAAGTTCAAGTTCAACCAAGAGAGAGGGGGAGTACGTCGGCCCTCAATTTCAAGTTCAAGTGTTCCCTACGATTTCCATGCATCAATCACTCTTCAAAATTTTTTTCTAAATGTTCATTCTACAGATGTCATGCATAGAACAATGATGCTGAACGCCACGAAATTCAAGTCAGAGGCAACAAGTGCATTTGCAAACAATAATTAAGTTTAACAGCAACGTACACTTCTATGAACAGAGAAACATGTTCGTATGATTAGAGCTACTTACGAAGAAATAGGTCAATATTGAGTTTAATGTTGTCAACGAATTTCATAATTTTTTAGGTATAGATAGGTAATATAGTCGATTTTAAGATGTTTTACAAGAATGACAATGTGCCCGGAAATGCTTAGTTTTTGAGTTATTTAAGTTTGAAGTTATACGAATGGTGCTCCCGAATGGCCTTTTTTGCGGAAAAGCAGTCATTGTTTTTGCAATAGAAACGGAAGCTAACCCCTTATTACAAACGTAAAGAGGTTGGGTTATGAGGGGTAGCCACAGTTCTTTTAGTGACCTTTATTTATAATTTTCTCTAAAAGAACTGTGGCTACCCCTCACAACCCAACCTCTTTACATTTGTAATAAGAGGTTAGCTTCCGTTATTAATTAAAATACGCTAGCCGCGCGCGCTTCCATAACACGCACAAGCCAGCTTCAAACTTAAATAACTCAAAAACTAAGCATTTCCGGGCACATAGTCATTCATGTAAAACATTTTAAAATCGCCTATATTACCTATCTATACCTACAAAATTATGAAATTCGTTGACAACATTAAACTCAATATTGACCAAGAAATATAACAAATGATGTACATAATATTGAAAAACACAGATGCAATAAACATTTCGGTCAATATTGAGTTTAGTTGATGTGGGGAAATTAAGCCTTCCGTTTCACACAATCACTTAAGAAGCCCATTTAAAAATGTTTTACAGGAACGACATTTATTCCACTGATGCATGTTTTTTGAGTTATGAAACTTTGAAGTTGGCTTTATCAAACTTTGAAGTTGGCTTTTGGGCTCCAAAATTAATTAATAACGGAAGCTAACCCCCTATTACAAACGTAAAGAGGTTGGGTCGTGAAGGGTAGTCACAGTTCTTCTAGTGAAAATTATAAATAATGGTTTCTAGTGACGTCCGTCGACATCGACTCTAAGATGGCTGCCGACATGGCGCCGCACCATGGCGGCAGCCATCTTGGAGTTGATGTCAATGGACGTCACTAGAAATTTTCATTTATAATTTTCACTAGAAGAACTGTGGCTACCCCTCACGACCCAACCTCTTTACGTTTGCAATAGGGGGTTAGCTTCCGTTATTAATTTAATCTGCATGGTGCGCTCGCTTCCTTGGTGCCCAAAAGCCAACTTCAAAGTTTAATAATTAAAAAATAACGCATCAGCGGAAAAAATGTCAGTTTTGTAACACGTTCTAAAATGGGCTCCTTAAGTGATTATGTGAAACGGAATGCTGAATTTCCCCACATCACCTAAACTCAATATTGACCAACATTTATGATTGAAATGCTAGCTATTTATATAATAAAGTGTATAGAAGAAAAGTAGTTTATTTTGATGTTATTACCGTGATTCAAGCAACAAAAATTCGAAAATCGATGAGTAGCTGTTTATTCAAGCGCATTCATCATCAAAGACGAAACAACACCTACCATTATAACTCGTTAATTACTCATTTGCCCCAAAAAGTGCATAGAAGAAAAGTTGTTTATTTTGATGTAATTACCATGATGCAGGCAACAAAATTTCGAAAATCGATTAGTTGCATCTCCTTAATATTAACCGATCCCTGAAAACACTCTCAAAAAGTAAAATAAATATTAGCCTAGCAAATCCTAACCAAGTACAACCTGGCCCCTATGCTTGATAACAGAAACCTAAAATTAATACCTGAGTGCAAAAATACAGGAAATTTTTGTCAATGTGTGGTTTTTTATTTAAATAACTGACCATTTTTAATAGCAGGTAATTGTATATATCAATTCTGATTTTGGTTAATGTTAAGAAGATGCAACTGATCGATTTTCGAAATTTTTTTGCCTGTATCATGGTAATTCGACAGAAGCCATTATGTTTTGCCCAATGGTTGACTTGATCTATTGTCGACTGAAATTCCCAGGGGGACTATGTGAGGGCCTGAGCTAAAGGTTAGGTAGGCTTCCTTTTTGTTGTAATAAAATAGGTTTTTGTTTTGTTACGGACCATCTTTTTTCGGTTCACTGCTGTCCTGTTTTTCAGCACCTACTACTTTCTTCTTCAACTTTTTTCTTGTTTCATGAACTTCTTTCCTAGCTTACTGTTTCTGTGCACCTCGTGCATAGATTCCGCTGTTGTGGGACAGGTAGGGTTCCTACCATCAACACGTGTAGCGTAGACCGCTAGCACTACTCTACATTGGTTGTGAATCAACTAATTCCTTTTCCTATCATGTCTCAAGGTGAATAACAAGCCAAACACTCCCAGGTCATGGGATTACTTTTCACTTTCATTTTTTGTTTATTTACATACTTTTAACAATAATAACAAGTAAACACAGAAAATATAACCAGATGCGGACAGTAATACCCTACCTACTTACCAATTACCCTAACCAATAACAATCAACTATAACGCAGCGGTTAACTATACTATGGATAGCCCAGCGTGGCAGCAACCTCAGAGCTACTCCCCGAAACCACAATGGCCAACCCAAGGCGCGCCTGCAAGAGTGCAAAGGGGGGCAAGAGCGCAGCAGTACCGGGGGTACCAAAGTGATAGGAGGTGCGAGAGTAAGGCCGCAGCAAGAGATGCCGGAGTGCAATAGGAGCTGCCTGAGCACAGCAGGAGATGCCGAGGTGAGGCAGTGGCAGATGCAATACGGCAATGGCACTTCCAACAAAGAAGGATGTCCGAGAAAGAATCAGCTGTGGTTGTGGGCTGTTCTTCAGTCTCGGGTAATGGCTGACACGACAGAGCTTCGGGTGGAGCTCTGGTGTCGCCCACTGGTCTCGGCTCCTGCTCTCCAGTTGGAGGTTGAATGGAGGTTTGGAGGTCAATTTGGAGGTTTGGAGGTCGATTTGGAGGTCTTCCTGCCAATCCGCCACGCATAATAAATAATAACTTACAATGATAATACAAGCAATAGAGTACATAATTTTTCACTTTTACCTAATTAATAATCAATATCATTTACAATAAATATTTCAATAAATCAAACATTCTTTTATTTCTGTCCTTTTAACATGCCTATTACTCTTACCCTTGCTGGTTGATGCTGCTATGAACAATTTGCCTGTATAATATTATGCTGCACTTGGAACTTTGTCTCTACCAGTTAACAGTAATAACTCTGTTCTGAAACAGAAAAATAGGGGTTAGGGGAATAGGCAGATTGCACCATCTCATCAGCAAACACGGTTTAGGAGACTGGTGAATCGCCCCATTACATTCCCCCCCACCAAGTGCAACCTTAGGGTGCACTTAACACCTACTGCTATTTTCTTAACACTGTACACTTGTTATATACACTAATATTACATCCTAAACATATAATTACAATAATTGAACTCAGGTGTCTATAATTTCCAAGTCACAGGGACTTTTTATCACAGCATGACATCTTAATTGAACCTTACAAACTACAATATATACAAACACGCGGAGAACGCTTTAATGTTAACATACCGTTCGACAGAACACGGCAAGTTGCTGGTATTGTCACTCGACATATCATGACAATCCAGATATAAAGCGCAAACATTACAGATTTTCAATAAATATTTACAAACAGTCTACATACATTTCAACAGCATCACATTTGTTTGCAATAGAAGACACATCATTAACACGACCTGTTGCTTAACCTACTAGTTAACCTAATCCTTAACTTATTACTTAATCGACTCATTTTTTTGTATTGTGTCTTTTATCAAATTTTTTTTCATTTTTTCATTTTTTTTTATAAGCTACTTATTTTTAACCTTATATTCTAATGTTCTTAATTGAACATTGGGCATGTTTTCTACATTCCCTCTAGCTCTAGTAACCCTACCAGAAGAAGTATAATCCAACCTTGCTGGTGAAACACGAGGACTCTTAGTCTGCTCACCTCCACTTGCTACAACACCTACTCTTGTATCACTGGACATGTATCTTCTTTGCCACATTTCCCGTAGAACTTCATTGTTGGATCGTCTGAAATTGGATGTCCCTTTCTGCATCTGTTTGGAATGATCTCTAATTCTTTTTAAAACGTTCAATTTTTCTTCTCCAATCTTGTCAATAGCTGTGAATCCTGTGAAGTCATCTGTAAATCCTGAAAAGTTACAACTTTCCTCTGAAGTTTTGCTTGCAAATAGTTGATGAATATCTTCAGCTTGTCTCTCCTTATCTGTTTCTGCTACTTTGTTTCCTTCTTGAGCTTCTTGTTCTGAGCAGTTAATTACCTTTTGTAGGTAACTCTCTTGGTAACTCCAAGCTCTCTCAGACCAAATTAAAAAATTCTCTATCAAAGAGCTATCCTGTGTTTCAATATTACTACTTATCTTTAGGGAACTTGACTGAGGTGTTTTGCTTTTAATGCTGGACACTGGTTCATCCAATCCAAAATCAAAACTATCTGATACCCCCCTAAACATAGGAGATGACATCCTATAATTAATGTCTTCTATTACATGGGAATCCATACTTACTTGTTGCAAGACCTGGTCTTTGGTAGCTTCACTGCAAGCAAGTTAGCTCAAATTTTCAGGAATTAAGTTGAGTTTTACCCTTTTGGTCCCTTCCTTTCTTTTCTTTAACCCCACCTTTTCTTTTGACTTAGAGACTTTGTTGTCAACCTTATCTACATCCTTGGTTCTACTCGTCCAGCTAGGAAAAGGAAGAACAGCTTCCTCCCTTGAATCGCTAGGATTACTACTGAAGATTATATTCTGCCTATTTTGACCTGATCCAGATTCGCCCTCACTGTCGGTGGTTACCTTTTGAGGTTCGTTTTCTTCATTGAAGATGACAAGTTCCTTCAAATAGTCTGGTACATCTTTCCATAGCTTTAATTGTTTATAATGTGCTTTAGTAATGTTTCCTCCCTTTGTATCATTCTTTTGCAGGTCATACGTCACACTATTAGACTGTACTTTTATTATTCTGTATGGACCTTCATAGCATCTAGATAGTTTGCTTGTGACCCTATTTCCTTTCTTAATAGTTTTCTTCAAGACAAGCTGACCTACACTAAATGGCGAGAACTTAGGGTGTCCTGCTTTCCACGTAGAAGTGGTGTTGGTATCAATAGGGATATTGTAATCAGTAGGATGTGGTGCCTGTAATAAACACTGAGACGGGCTCATTCCTAACTGCGAATGTTTGGTATTATTATGGACCAACAAGGCTCGTGACAGCTGAATGTCCCATGTACTGGGATTTTCTTCCACTAGTCCCTTTAGAAGTTGGATCATAGTCCGGTTGCACCTCTCCACACACCCATTTGATGATGCCTTGTATGGAGTGGAATAGATATGAGAAATATTGTGTGATTCAAGGAGTGCATTAAATTCTGTTGATTTAAATTCTGGGCCATTATCTGTCAATACCCTGTTAGGTAAACGAGCCAATGCAGGTAACACATTTGAGAATGCAGAAGCAACTGTTTTAGCCTTTTTATTACTTAATGGTACAGCGGCTAACCATTTAGAGAAGTGATCAACCGCTACCAGGACAACAGAGTTGTTCCTATGGGATTTTGGTAATACCATTAAATCTACTGCTACTAGTTCAAACGGCAATGATGTCTCTATCTTAACACGTTAACTGCGATAGGTTAAACAGAAGTTCA
Source organism: Morinoia aosen (assembly GCA_030386875.1). Classification (NCBI taxonomy): domain Eukaryota; kingdom Metazoa; phylum Arthropoda; class Malacostraca; order Amphipoda; family Talitridae; genus Morinoia; species Morinoia aosen. The sequence continues at coordinate 18,840,395 of CM059565.1, forward strand.
ATATTCAAATGAAATTTAAAGTCAAAAGTGATAACCAAATCTGTAAATATCAAACATTAACTGGGCCTGTTAACTACCATTAATTTAGAAAGGTTGTTGGAATTTTTCAAAACGACCCATCGATGGGTCGTTTCGCAGCAGGAAAAACCTAACTACGACCCATCGATGGGTCGTATCGCAGTCAACGTGTTAAGAGTAGGGGGAATAATGTGCTGGCTACTGGTTTTGAAGAATTGGCAATGCGGACATGCAACACAGATATCTCTGGCAATTTTATCCAAGGCTGGATGCCAAAAGCTCCTCAAAATAATGTCAACTAACTTGTGTCGGCCGATGTGGGCCAGTTGGGTGTGTACTTTGAGAACAATTTCAGTCATTAACACAAAGGGAACTACCACTGAGCAATACCTGTCTGTGTCTCTCATAAGTAAGTCGAGATGTACTCTAAGGCTTTTCTTGTGCCTCTTAAATTGATCTAGGGTTTTGTTTTTCCAGAGCTGAATATCTAAATTGGTAGTAATGTGCTCTTTCAGAGTACTCAAGGTGAGGTCATTATTTTGGATATCCACTAACTGTTCATTAGTTATAGTGAACTTTACCCTAGGTGTACCATGATTGATTTCCTGAGTATGGGATTCAGTCATGGAATGTTGCTCATGATCAGCCAAGGGGTTCACACTATGATCAGAAGCATTCTCACAAGTTGTATGTATATGGCCAAAAAAATCTGATAGTCTCATAAGATGAGTACCCTGTGCTAACTGCAAGGGGCAGGTTAGTCGCTCTACTTCATTATCAATGTGTAATTGTTTAGCATGGAAGTCTAGAATTATATGGTTCCTGGATAAGAAATTTGCTCCTAAAATGCAACAGCACGGCATAGCCTTGGTCTCAACGACTGCAAAAGGGGTGCTCTCCATTACCTCTAGATCAAGTAATTTGGGCTTCAACTGTACAATCTTTAGGATTTCTGTCTGGTTTTGGCCTATTCCTCCCAATAGTTGATTCTCCCTATTCGTCGCAGTAATGGCCAAAGCATCAGGGTTGATAAGGTCCATAGCAGCTTTACTAAGTACGCTAACCTGTGCACCAGTATCAATTATACAACAGAAAGAGTGCTCTTTGATAGTAGCAATATATTTTCCTTTAGAACTGTGTCCACAGATACATTGAATGCTCGGGGATAACCCCTCTGGATCAGGGTTGGTTTCTATGGGTTCCTGAAAATCTACATGAAGATCCACTGACATGGCTACTGATGACTGTATCAGGTTTATGTGTTTGTCTTGAACATTCTGCAGAATTCTCTTATTGAATGTTGCATTTAGGGCTATAACTGGATTAAAGTGAATTCCAGCCAAACATTGCAAGTGCAAAATTTTTGGTATTGGTGGCAACTCATCTGATTTGAAGATAACCGGTGAAGACATCCCATGGTGCACCCAAACTTCCAATCTGAAAACGTCACTAGCTGCCAAAAGAACCTCTTCACATGGTAGTTCCCCTGAGTTTTTCATTAACTTCAGTTGCTTTCGTTTAGCTTTGTCAATTTTGATATTGAACTTCTCGGGATTATCTATCAAGTGTTGTACTAACTGCTCACGCAGGGCTTCGTGGTCCTCGGGTAAACTCATATCAGATCCATCCATGTCAAAATCTGACAATAATAAAAATAATGCTATGAACAAGGAATTTCCTCCTCCTTCCACCTTTTCTACCACCTTTAAACCTTTGGGTAGTTCAGAAGTATTAGCCCAGTGTGAATGCTCGGCAACAGTAGGTCTACCATGAATTACTCTAGAGAGAGCATCAGCTGCTTCATTGTGTACCCCAGGTCGGTACCTAATTGTAAAATCGTATTCCGACAATTCAGTTATGGTTCGCATCAGCCTAGAGTTTTCCCGTGACATGTTGTGTAGGTATAACAACGGCTTATGATCAGTGTAAAGTATGAATTTGATCCCAAATAAGAATGCTCTGAAAGTTTTGATGCCAAAACGTAATGCTACCAGTTCCCTCTCAATGGTGGAATAGCGACGCTGAGCTTCTGAGAAAATAGTAGAGGAATATGCTATTGTTCTGTACTCTCCTTGTTGCTTTTGCATTAAACATGCTCCAGCCCCCACGCCTGAGGCATCCACAAAAAGTTCCAGGTCCTCAGACTCTCCTGAATAGTCCGGGAAAGAAAGAGTAACTTCCTCAGCTAGTTTTTTCTTCAAGGCCTCAAATGCAGCGTCCATTTCCGGAGTCCAGTGAAGTACTTTCCTTTTGGGTCCTCCTGTTAATTCTGTTAGAGGTTTTGCAATGACAGAACATTGACTTACAAACTTTCTTTGAAAATTGACTAAACCTAAAAATTGCCTGAGCTGTGTTACGTTAGATGGTTTTGGAAAGTCTAGTACCTTTTCTATGAACTCTGGGGATTTCTGAATTCCATTGCAGCTGACTAAATGACCCAAAAATGAAACGCTCCTCTTGAAAAATTCACACTTGTCGACTTTGATCTTGATGCCGTTATTCATTAAGGTGGCCAGAACTTTCTCTACCATGGATAGGTGTTCCTCAAATGATTTACTCATTATTAAGATGTCATCGATATAAATAACAATATTTTTGAAGCATAAGTCCGACAGAATTTCTTGCATATTTCTCTGAAATTGGATTCCACTGTTCTTGAGGCCAAAACTCAATCTTTTAAACTGGTACTGATTATGGGTTGTGCTAAATGCGGTATATTGCCTACTATCTTCATCAATAGGGACTTGATAGTACCCTTTAATCAAATCAAGCTTTGTGAAAAATTGAACTTGATGTGCACTGTAAATTGAGTCTGTTAGATTTGGCATTGGGAACTTCTCAGGTTTTGTTACGCTGTTTAGTTTCCTATAATCTATGCATAGTCTCAACTGTCCATCTGGTTTCCTAATGGGTACCACCGGTGATGACCATGGCGATCGGCTGTCTTCAATTATATCTAAGGCCTTCAGTTCTTGACATTGCCTTTCAATTTCTTGGTTTACTGGGTCAGCAAACCGTCTGGGTTTCTGCCATATGGGCGTGTTATTAGTAAGCTCTATTTTATGGGGTGTTACCTGTGCCTTACCAATGTCACCTGCATTCTTACTTAGTGCTGCTTCAACCTTTTTCAGCATGTTAAAAACTTTTTCCTTTTCAGCTGTCTGCAATGTTTCTCCTATGTTTAACTCTTCTCTCATTTTTTCTACAGTCCATCCTGATGTTTCAGGTTCATCTTCCAGTTCCACAATGGTACTAGCATAACCTAGTAAATCTCCTTTTTTAATCTTCGTGCATTTTATGGGACCTCTCTGCTGAACAATGACTGACTGCCTTTCACCTTTCATGGATAAAATTCCATCCATTCCGGTGATTTTTTTGTTCTTAGTTTTTCCATTATAGTAGTAGTCACAGTTAGTGCAAGTTTCACTCTCGCTTATTAAATTTACCCTTACTTCCACCTCAACTGATGGATTTAGGCAAGTAATAGTTTCCGCTGCATGGACAGGAACAGATTCATGAATTATCAGCCTAGGTTTTGCCTTTTCTCCTAAATATATGTCAACTCGAGCATTTACTTTGGTCATATTTGAAATCATTTTTTTATTCATATTTATTATGAGCCTTTCTTTGATCATAAATGGAGTCCCCAGTATCATAGGATGATTTATGGCATTGTCTGGCACCACCCTGAAGGTAGTCCTACTAGCACTGATGTTGTAGTAAGAAAAACTGAGGTTTGTTGCTCCGAGTGTTGTCACGTTGACCATTCCTAACCCCTGAAGAACTAATGGACTGTTATGATCAGTCGGTAGATGCAATTGGTCGACCAGTGACTTCTTGATGATGTTGGTAGCAGCTCCGGTGTCAATTAGAGCCTCTATTTCCTTTCCTCCAGCTTGAACTTCTATGACTAACAATTTGTTGGGTTCTAATACCGCTAGATTAACCAAAGCATCCTTGTAATCTTCAACTGCAGAAGGCTTGGCATCCTCAGTCTTTGTAACTGTCTTATTCTTGGGTGTTTCCTTTCTATCTGAGACTAAAGGCATGTTAGACGGATTCCCTTTTGTGGGACTCTTCTTTACTTTTGGTGAAGTGCCTTGCGTTGTTGTCTGTGCTTCGGTAAAACATTCAGTGGGTTCCTCCTCGTCGTCCTCATCCTCTATTCTCAGGCACTCATAGCGGTTCCATGTTGTGTAGGGTGAGAACAGAGTATAGGGGTATTTTGTGGCTGCTGGTGACCCCCTTTCTCTACCAGAGCCCATCAGTTTGACGCCCTGTTACACAGGTTGTCGTCACTGTAAACACGATGTGGTGGATAAGCCTGTGGGCGAAAATTTGCCTGGTTTTCTTGGTTTGGGCCTCTAGCATGATTCCCTTGGTTTAGATATGGAGTTCTAGGTGAATGTTGAGATTGTGATCTTGGATGTAATCTCGCTTGTCTCTGGTTGCAATCCCTGAAATAATGGCCTTGTTTGCCACATGCATAGCAAGAATTAGTCTTGGTTCTGCATTCTCCAGCACCATGACCATATCAGTTGCAGAAGGTGCAAGTTATGTTACGGGAAGCTAACCTAGTTGGTGGTCTCATGTTGAACGTCCTCCTTGGTCCGGTATTCCCTACTGAATTATCGTAGCGCAAAGCTGTTGATGCTGGTCTTGAGAAACCTGTAGGTGCTCTTACTGTATTTATCTGTTGGCCTGAATAATTAATTCCGTCTTGAGGATGTCTTCCCCAGTTAGGATAGACGGAGCTTGTTCCGCTTGAAGTTCCTATCCTCTGATCACCCTGTGTGGCAGCATCCTTGTATAGTTTCCCTTGTCCAACGCTGATGGTTATTTCTTCACAGTTTTCTGGGTCTTCATGCCCATCGCTTCCTGATTTCTTTTCACTCTCCACTTCCACATCCTTGAATCTGGCGATTTTCTGGATTGAAGACCATTTGACCTTCTTGTTATGAATTTTGTCGCTGATCATCTGAGTTGAGATTATTCTCTTCAAGTCTTTGGGAATAGTCTGCAGGAACTTATCTCTTAGAATGGAGCTTGATTGTACTCCATGCTTAGGGTACGCAACCTTGAACAGTCTTTCGATTCGGCTGCTGTAGAGATAGAGAGGTTCCCCTTTTCCATGTTTGATCTTGTTGAAGTCTCGGTGTTTCTTTTTCCGTAATGCTGCCATGTCCTTGTACCATTGGATTAATTTACGTTTAACTGTCCGATAGTTATCTCCTACATCTCTCAAAGACCTGAATGCAATGAGGACTTGTCCACTAAGGTGCTTTTCCAGCTCACCCAACCAGAAGCTGCTGTCTCTCTTGTAGTTTTCCTCGCAATATCGTTCAAATTTCTTCAGATAAGTCTCCAGGCTTTGTCCTGACTTCTCATCAAATTTCTCTTGTTGTGGAATTCTCCTATTGTCAAACTTTTCCATCAGCTTCATCAGGGTTTTGAGTTCGGTTGACTGCATGGCTGGGATGGGTTCCTGTTTGCGTCCGCTCCTGGCTGAAGAATTGGAGCTCCGGTCTTGCGATTCTGAACTACTTGTGGACCTATCTGAACTGGTGCTTGTCTCCGAAGAAGATGACTTGGTTCTTGGAAGCTTCGTTTGCCTACGGACTTTGGGTATCGCTCCTTGCCCAGCGACCCCTACTTTTGGAAGTTTCTGTTCATCTTCATCATCTATTTGAATCCGATGGAAATTTTTCTTAAGTTCAACTAACATCTTTTTAGATGAATTAGACATTAGTGAGGTGTTCATCTGTTCTAGGTTGACTAAGAATTTGTTCATGTACACACAATTTTGGGCAATGAGGTCCTCTTCCTGTTCTGAAATGTTTGAAATTACTTTGCCAGCTCCATCACTAACCAAAGGTGCCTCCCTTTTCTCCCCAGAATTCCTCTGCTCTGCCATCTTGACACCCTACTGCCAGAAGAGAAGACCTCCAAATAATTAACTTTTGACATTCAAGCCCACATCCTATGCCAAAAAATACCTATTCTCACATGGGTTTGACTTACTTCTGCCCACAGGAACAGTGTAACAGCTCGGCAAGTCAAAAGAAAATTCCTTGAGCCTTAGCTGCAAATCATGAACTAAAAGTGATGAGTGGCTAGGATACACAGTAAACACATATGAAATGAATAACATCCTATCCTAAGTCCACATCCTGGTTATTAATTGAGACACCTTGAGACATAATTTGCTGATTTAGGTTAAGGCTAAATAGCAAGTTGATGGCCGGGCTAAACTAAATAATAGGTTGAAATATTTAAACTACTCTATTCAAAATCCTGGGTTATCCTGGTCTATCCTGATCAATCCTGGTCAATCCTGGTCACGGCACCAAAAAACACAATGTTGTGGGACAGGTAGGGTTCCTACCATCAACACGTGTAGCCTAGACCGCTAGCTCACTACTCTACATTGGTTGTGAATCAACTAATTCCTTTTCCTATCATGTCTCAAGGTGAATAACAAGCCAAACACTCCCAGGTCATGGGATTACTTTTCACTTTCTTTTTTTGTTTATTTACATACTTTTAACAATAATAACAAGTAAACACAGAAAATATAACCAGATGCGGACAGTAATACCCTACCTACTTACCAATTACCCTAACCAATAACAATCAACTATAACGCAGCGGTTAACTATACTGGGGATAGCCCAGCGTGGCAGCAACCTCAGAGCTACTCCCCGAAACCACAATGGCCAACCCAAGGCGCGCCTGCAAGAGTGCAAAGGGGGGCAAGAGCGCAGCAGTACCGGGGTACCAAAGTGATAGGAGGTGCGAGAGTAAGGCCGCAGCAAGAGATGCCGGTGTGCAATAGGAGCTGCCTGAGCACAGCAGGAGATGCCGATGTGCGGCAGTGGCAGATGCAATACGGCAATGGCACTTCCAACAAAGAAGGATGTCCGAGAAAGAATCGGCTGTGGTTGTGGGCTGTTCTTCAGTCTCGGGTAATGGCTGACACGACAGAGCTTCGTGTGGAGCTCTGGTGTCGCCCACTGGTCTCGGCTCCTGCTCTCCAGTTGGAGGTTGAATGGAGGTTTGGAGGTCAATTTGGAGGTTTGGAGGTCGATTTGGAGGTCTTCCTGCCAATCCGCCACGCATAATAAATAATAACTTACAATGATAATACAAGCAATAGAGTACATAATTTTTCACTTTTACCTAATTAATAATCAATATCATTTACAATAAATATTTCAATAAATCAAACATTCTTTTATTTCTGTCCTTTTAACATGCCTATTACTCTTACCCTTGCTGGTTGATGCTGCTATGAACAATTTGCCTGTATAATATTATGCTGCACTTGGAACTTTGTCTCTACCAGTTAACAGTAATAACTCTGTTCTGAAACAGAAAAATAGGGGTTAGGGGAATAGGCAGATTGCACCATCTCATCAGCAAACACGGTTTAGTAGACTGGTGAATCGCCCAATTACACCGCGTTCCCTCAACTCCATACTAAATGGTGCCTTCCTCTTTCCTCTCTTGGAACATCTTTGTTGTGGTTAAGGGAGGCTAAAACTTTCTTATATAATAATAATAATAATAATAATAATGTCGACTGAAATTATGTTTTAGGTTCGTAACTATTGTGACCAGCCAAAGCGACAAGAAAGTTGTATACAAATAAGAAGCTGAAAACTTCAAGAGGGATTTTCTTTGCTAACAAGTTAATTTTAATGGCCAACAGAGTAACAATGAGCGTGCTTTCCTGCGGAGTTCCAATGGCCAGTTCTGCACGAGAAGGCAGTTCACCGGACACTCACTCAAATGACTGATTCCTAAGGAACTCTTTCAGAAACCTTGGTAGTCTTCCTTGCAGTGTAATGTCTTGCATTTATTAAAAATCTAGACAGATGGAGTTTTGCATCAAGTGAGGGCAAGATTGTTTCAGGGGAGTTGGAAATATTGGTGGCAAAGAGTGAGGGTGCAAAGTATTCCTATTCCCTCAAAAAATTTATCAATACTTTGCAGCAACTCTGTGCTGGTATTTTACCATTAGTAGCTAAGATGAAGAGAATGTGTAGTAGACTGGTGAAAGAGTAATGAAAGGTCTTTTATTGAAAGAAACTCCAGATGAATATAAATAAGAAAAAAATTGAAGTGCTTAAAAACAGTTTATGAAGAATAAATGTATGTTTGAATGGAAGATGTTATTTATATATAGTATTAGAAAGTGCTAGATGCTACTAATGATGAATAGGATAAGAAGGTGAATAGTAGAAAAGAGTACTAAGCCATGTGAAAGTTGTAAGCAGTTGTAAGGAAAAGGTGTCTGACCATGAATGCTAAAAGATTACTGTAAGAGAATGAGACTGGCTTTGTTGTTTTATTTGTTGAATGTACATAATTTTCCTTTGTATTTAAAGTTTGATTTTATTTCATTCAATCCTGTTCCTATAATGAGCGTCTGTTTTCAGCTTTGTGTGGTTGTAAGCGGAGAAAATAATTTGAGGATAAAAATTTCATTAATAGATACAACACTAAAATAACCTAATGGAACCTACTTTCCTGTAAAAGGGATCTCCTGCATAACAAGGACTCTCATTTGGTAAGTCATTCTTTTTTTATCAAAAGATAGCCTATGATTGCAATCTTTATTTATTATAGTTCTTACATACTGCATTTGTTGTATTAATGTTGATTTATAGTCAGGATTATTGGATATACATTTTCCCTTAATTTTAGAAAAAAATTTATGTGGGACTTCTTATATTGCTATTGCATTTGTACAGTACAATGATTTGATGCCATAATGCAACTTTGAAGGTTATTATTGTTTGTTCTTGTTTACCTTCAGGGAGGGTCAGGTGGAGATTAGCGAGTTGGTGCTGGCTAGAGTGTGTGGCAATGTTGGGGCCACTGATTGACATCTAGAGTCTGACAAGTGAGCCTTCATGGCTTGCTCTACTTCTTTAATGCCCCTTCCTCAAATTCTGTGACTCATTGACCTCTGTTATTTATTCCTTTAGTTTCAGTTCTGTTTAGTTTAGGACTATTTTTTGTTCCAAGACATCCATTGCCAAGTTTTTCCTTTATTACTTCACTTAAGATCTTTGAGGTATTGTGAGTTTCAATTTTATGTAATGTATTTTTTGGAGTCCTAGTTTTTTTTCAGTTATCTTGAGTCTATGTAAAAGTCAGTAAATAAAGGTATTATTTTTTAATTTTGTGTGATGAAATCCAGTGGCCACCTGAAATTCACGAGTCTTCCTTAACAGCCTTTAGATTAAAACAACCCTTCTTACCATTCCTTAGTTTTACTTAATTTCCATTACATTTTGCTTATTCCTCAGGTTTGTTCTCAGTGTTCCTAAATTACCAACTATGTAGTTGTTACTATACTGGTGTTACTGGAAACTTCAGCATTTCTGTGTTGAGGAGGTAGACATTCAAATGTTCTCTTGATGGTATGAGAGTGTTGGGCTGTTGGTGCTGAATGGATATAAAACATGAGGCTCTAAAGGGGCTGATAGCATGTTTAATGTATTTAAGATGAAGTGTCTGAAGAGTACAGAAGGGATGACATTGTGGAATAGGTAAATCAATGAGGCAAGGAGTGTTTTGAATTTGTGAAGGGTGGCAAAATGTGTGAACTGCTGTTTGTTGAAGTGGTTTTGCCATATGCAGAAAAGAAAAAGGGATGGTTGGTATAGAAATGGTGAAGTCAAAAGTGCAGGGAAAGAATGTTATAAGTAGTCCAAAAAGAAGATGAAAGAAAGGAGTTGAAAGAGTTTTCACAATCTACATATTACATTAGAGGAAGCAGAAAATGAACCATTGTAGGAGATTAGTAGATAATGATTGTGAGTGCCTGACTATGGATGCATTCATAATGAGTATGGCTGCAGGTACTTTCCCTGCAGGAGTGACCCAGGTTTGATGAATAGGATGTGTAATTGTGTCAGTTCTTTCAGTCTGGAATCTTTGAAGTCTTATGAAACTCCAAGGTTAAATTCTCATGGTGCTGTTGGGCCTTGGTTTTGAAGAGATGCCAGAAGGATGTAGGTGTATGAGAGTAAACAATTGAAAGTTGTTGTCCCCTCAAGAAGGGACAACATTTGTGTCTGTGAGAATTACTGCTCCCAGGGGGAATTATATGATCCCACTCTCAAAGTTAGGAAGGTTTTCGTTTTATTATAATAAAATAGGTTCATTTTGTTACAGACCACCTTTTTTCAGTTACTGCCATATTTTTTCTCAGTATCCATAACTTTCTTCTTCAACTCTTCTTCTGTTTCTTGAACTCTTTTCCTAACTTGATGTTCTTATATGCAGAGGACCTTCTTAAGGAGCCTACCTCCTGCAGTGCATTGTTGTTATTTTAACTACAAACTAAACACCATTTTTATCTTTTGTCTGTTTGGAACTCCTGTTGGGGAAGGAAGGCATAGACTAACATGCCCAACCTCTTCTCTCATCAACTCAATACTAAGCTGTGACTTCTTCATTCTTCCCTTTGGGTCTCCTTTGTTGGGGTTAGGAAGCCTTATACTAATTTTTAATGCAATTTGTGGGTTATTCGACTATAAGGGGTAAATCTTATTCTTGTTTGTTGGCTACCTATACTCTGTTAAGGAAATAGGCTTTGGTAATTACACTGTCTGTTAACCAATTCCAAGTGGCAGAAATATATATAGTTCATCCCATAAATGGTCCCATTCAGCGACGCATCTATGTGTAGTTGCTGTTTAATTCTGCCTGCTACACCAAAGTGGTGACTACAACATAAAGACTGCATACAAAAAAGTGTTGCCTTGCATTCTTTTCAGTTCCTTATACAATTTTAAGCAAGTTAACCAATGAGTTAGTTCAGTGTCTTACTAGACGTTAATGGAGATAAGGCGTGATTGCGGGGCAGTAGGGGTAGCAGATTTGTCCTCTACCTGCTTTGCTATCATTTTCTTGCTCATTTTCCCAGTTGTGTTGAAATTTATTGGCTAGTTGATATTTATTGTTCTCAAATAAAAATAATATTAATGATAATAGTGATAAAAATGTTAGAAGTAATAATTTTATTTAAAAAATCTAACATGCTTTTAAAACAAAATACTTCTTATGCATTCTTTTCAAGTGTTCCACTTTGTATCTGAAAAATCAGTTATCATATTCAGATTTGTCATTCCGTCTGTGAACGTAAAAACGCTTATTTGTGGTCTATCAACATACCTATAATTTTTACGTCAGTGCGCCAGTCACGTATCAAAAATAAAAATCAGAGACAAGTCTGTACTTAAAAATTATTTAAATTGAAATTTATTCATGTCATTTTTTATAAACAATTCCGAATATACTGTAATAAATATACCATTTTAATTCCTATTTCAAAAAATTAAGTCCATCTTGATCCTATTAGTGGCAGAAACTATGTAGTGTCACAAGCACATTACTTCCATTTAGCGGTGAATTCTATTTAAAGCGTAGAGTAGCTGTCATGAACAGCGGCAGCTACTACATATAGATCACTTAAAAAATTTGTGTGCTTCGGTAGATACCCTGCCGCTTGGAATGGGTTAATTATGTAACCTGTCTGAAAATTCTTCAATTTTTTAAATTACTACTAGAAGATCGAGATTGGTTTTATTGAGATGATTAAACTCTTAACATTATATTTTGTTCAATGTTTGGTTTCTGAAATGGCCACCACCAGTCTTGGTGCATTCTCCAATATGGATATCAATGTATGCTACAACATTCTACCCCTCCCTGTACACCCTGTCCTGGTTGTAGGAGGAGGGCGTGCGGGTCCCTGTGAAGTGCAGGGCCAAACTGACCAGGTGCAACCATGTCAGGCGGGCCTGTGCTGAGGGACCCGACTAACAGGGGTGGCATCGGTTGAATTGGCTTTGATTTGGACCCCAAATGGATCTTCCTTTGACCACCCCTATAATGATTACAACTCTGGAGGAGACCTAGTCTTGGCTTTTTCAGTTTAAATTGAGTCACTTGCGGCGAGGGATAGCCAAGGGAGTCCTGGGGTTGGTTGGTGTCTGTTTAAACGTGGTAGTGCGGAGTGGCGCCCGTTCCTGCTATTAGTCAAGCCCAGCATCTGATTTAGATTCCTGGGCTTTTGAAGCTATATTCGCACGAAAGAGTGGTCCCGCTGGGACTGCGTGTGCCTGGCTTTAAAGATCCCTTTGTTGGAGATCTAACATGACTGGCTGCTTGACGTGGGAATGAAACCTAAACTACCATCTTCATGGAATCCCCTCAAACTGCGTCACGGACGACCCGGATTCAAATGGACCTTACAACGGAAACTCCCTCTCAAGAATCGTTACTGCAGCTGCCATCGCATGTTCCCCCTGCGAGTGGAGGTGCTGCAGGCGGACATCAACATGCCACTAAACTTACAATGGTACCCTACCAATGCCCAACTATGAAAACTGACGCAGCCGCCGATGTTCCTGGTGGGAGATGGAGAAGCCAGTCACGCCGTGGAGGCCGCCGCAGCAAGCAACTGCACCTCTTGGCTGCTGACACCCATGATCCAATTCTTCCGACAGAATACAAACGGTTTTTCAACATCAAAGCTAACGACGGCTCGCCCTTAACCCATAAAGATATCATTGTAGCCAACCGTGATTTGTGCCGAGGGCTGGAAGGAAGACCTGCCAAAATCACGGAGACTCCTGGAGGCTGGAGGTGGCCTCTTGGGGGAGGTGCGCAACCTGGATCAAAGCCGTGCCATATTGTGCATCCGCCAATTGGCTGGTGTGAGTATTGAGGTGACTGTGCATGGTAGCCTAAATAAATGTAAGGGCACCATCTGGTATGCAAACCACTAACAGTACACTGATGAGCGCCTTTTAGAAGAGTTGCAGCAGTGTGGAGTCGAGTCCCTGTACTGGATGAAGAGACTGGAAAATGGCATTTTAGTTCCCACTCCATTATACATCCTCACCTATGACCGGTGCTCTCTCCCTCAGTTGGTGGACGTTGGTTAGACAAGGTGCAGTGTACGTCAGTACGTCCCAAAGCCAGGCCGTTGTTTTAAGTGCCAGAAATAGGGTCATGGAGCAAAGGCGTGCCAATCTTTGAGGAGCGTATGTGCTAGTTGTGCTCAAGATCATCACGAGCTGCCATGCAACCTCCAATGTGCTCAGACTGATAAGCAGCACTCGGCTGGATCCCGAGACTGCTTCTATTACAAAATGGAAGAGGAGGTGCTTGCCACGCAGACAACTCAAAGGCTAAGTTATGAAGAAGCAAAACGATTAGTTAGCAGTAGGTACATCACGGATGGTACATCATATGCTGAAAATGTACAAGCCTCTCAGAGAAGACCAAGTGTTCTGACAACCATGCGCCCAGCAGGACCAGATTGAAACTCCAGTACGGCTAGTCGAGAGCCCACTGCTGCTGCGGGCATTTCGTTGCGCGCTGCTGGCCGCTCTGATATGACTAGATCACAGCATGGCACTAAACCAGTGCAGACTCCCAGACCCTCTTTTGCTGATGCTCTGATCGATTTGCAGCCAGACCTTTCGAAAGTTGAATTTTTGACCGGCGCTGTTACCCCTACTATCTCGAAAAAATGTGTTCCGAGTGCATCGTCACCTCTTACTGGCGCTGCCTCGGCAAAAGTTGCAAGAGCTTTGACAGGGAAAGTCTGGAATAGAGATGGACCACAGTGCAAGCAAAACATCATGGTAAGCGGCACGAGCGATGACGTGTCGCTGGTGCCTGGGAAGGACGCACAGCTCTCTAGCGGCTTGGGCTGTGCACCGGACCCATAGTGGCTCAGACTGGTAAGGATCCTGCAGCTCCGCAATGTTCTGATGTAAGACGCGACTCACTGACTTGTGGTACGGATAGCACCCGACCAAGCCGGGATGCCACTGTTAAGCGCGACTCCTCCGTAGCGCAGCGCGTACGTTTGTTGGATTGCATGATCACCGTTGTTGGGGGACAGGTAGGCTTCCTACCATCAACACGTGTAGCCTAAATCGTACGTGCTGCTATACATTAGTTGTGACCGACCTATGACTCCTATTTTGTCTCAAGGTGAATAAATAAGCCGACACTCCCAGGTAATGGGTTTACGATTCTTTTTTTTTGATTTATTGATACACTATTAACAATGATTACAAAAATATACATAGGAAAATAACCAGGAGTGGACAGTAATAAATTCCCTACCCACAATGAACCCTACAAATGAATACCTTCAATTACAACACAGTGGGCGACTATACCATGAACAATTTAGCACAGCAGCAACCCCAGGATGATTTCCTACCTAGCACAATGGCCGACCCCAAGGCTTAGCCTGCAGGAACGCAAGAGCGGTAGGAGCGCAAGAGCACTAGTAAGGCAACGGCAGCGGCTGAGTAGGCCGGGGCGTGGCAGCGGCAGAGAATGCCAGAATGCGGCAGTGGCAGAGTATGCTGGGGTACCGCAGCAGTGTGAGGTGCTGAAGTACAGCGGCAGCAGGCGGAGTACCGCAGCGGCAAAAGATGCCGGAAGACTCAGCCGTTGTGGGCCGCTCTTCGATCTCACGTAGTGGAGGCTGGTACCACAGAGCTCTGGGTGATGGCTCTAGAGTACCCTGGTTGGCCTCTGCTACTGTTCTCCAATTGGAGATTGATCCAGAGGTCTGGAGGCCTGGAGGTCTGGACCAAAGGTTTGGGCCGCGGGCTTGGAGGTCTGGAGGCCTAGAGGCCTGGAGGCCTGGAGGTCTGGACCAAAGGTTTGGACCGCAGGCTTGGAGGTCTGGAGGCCTGGAGGTCTTCCTGCCAATCCGCACGCATAATAAATAACAACTTCTGATGGTAACATCGGCAATAAGGTACATAGTTTCTCACTCTCGCATAACAAATAATCGATATCATTTACAAATAAATATTTCAATAAATCAATAAATCTATGTATTCTTCAATTTCAATCCTATCGCTGCCTATTACTCTTACCCTTGCTGGATGATGCTGCTCTTAATAATCTGCTCGTATCCTATACTGCTGAACAACGGAATCTTATCCTGAACCAGTTAACACAGATAAATCTGTTCTGAAACAGAAAAAGTAGGGGTTAGGGGAACAGGCAGATTGCGCCATCTCATTAGCAAAGACGGTTTAGGAGACTGGTGAATCACCCCATTACATTCCCCCCCACCAAGTGCAACCATAGGGTGCACTTAACACAAACTGCTATTTTCTAAACAATGTACACTTGTTATATACATACACTAATATCACATCTTGAATCTATAATTACAATAAATGAACTCTAGTGTCTATAACTTCCAAGTCATAGGAATTTTATTACAAGATGACGCTTTGATAATGAACCTTACAAACTACAACATATCTCACAGACGCATAGACGCATTGATATCAACATTCCGTTCGACAGAACACGGCAAGTTGCTGGTATTGTCATTCGACATATCATGACAATCCATACACTAAGCGCAGACATTACACCATTTACCAATAGTTATTTACAAACAGTCTATGTACATTTCAATCGCATCACATTTATTTGCAATAAACGGCACCGCATTAACACATATTACTTAGCCTGCTATTTAATCCAATACTTAACTTACTACTTAATCTACATGTTTTTTTTTTGTATTTTTATCTTTTTTCATTCTTTTTTTTTTTTTTATAAGCTACTTATTTTTGACCTTATATTCTAATGTTCTTAACTGTACATTGGGCATGTTTTCCACATTCCCTCTAGCTCTAGTAATTCTACCAGAAGAAATGTAGTCCAACCTTACCAGTGAAACACGAGGACTCTTGGTTTGTTCTCCATCACTGGCTGTAATACCAACTCTTGTACCACTAGACAAGTATCTCCTTTGCCACATTTCCCGCAAAACTTCGTTGTTGGATTTTCTATACTTTGATGTACCTTCTTGCATCTGTTTAGAATGGTCCCTAATTCTCTTTAAAATGTTTAACTTCTCTTCTTCTCTCTTGTCAATAGTTCTGAATCCTGTGAAGTCATCTGTAAAGCCTGAGAAGTTACGGCTTTCCTCGGAAGTGTTGCTTACAAATAGTTGTAGAATATCTCCAGTTAGTCTTTCTTCATCTGTTTTTCCTACTTTGTTTCTATCTTGAGCCTCCTGCTCAGAGCAGTTAATCACTTTTTGTAGGTAATTCTCTTGAAAGCTCCAAGCTCTCTCAGACCAGATTAAAAAATTCTCTATCAAAGAGCTATCCTGTGTTGCACTATTAGTGCTTATCTGAAGGGAACTTGACTGTGGTGTTTTACTTTTTATGCTGGAGATTGGTTCATCCAACCCTAAGTCAAAATCATCTGACAAACCCCTAAACATAGGAGATGACATCCTATAATCAATGTTTGCTATTACTGGTGAATCCATACTTATTTGTTGTAATACTTGGTCTTTGGTGGCCTCACTGCAAGGAAGTTCACTCAGATATTTAGGAATTAAATTGAGTTTTACCCTCCTAGTCTTTTCCCTTCTTTTCTTTATTACTACCTTTTCTTTTGACTTGGAAATTTTGTTTCCTAACTTATTCATCTCTTTATTTCTACTCTCAGAGCTAGGGAAAGGAAGCACAGTTTCCTCCCACGAATCACTAGGATTACTGCTAAAGATAATACTTGTAATCCCCTGGGCTGATCCTGCTTCACAATCACTGTCAGTGGTTGCTTTGTGGACTCTATTTTCTTCATTGAAGATAACATGTTCCTTCAGGTAGTCTGGAACTTCCCTCCAAAGCTTTAATTGCTTATAATGTGCTTTGATATTAACTTCAGTTGAATTCATTCTCTGTAGTTCATAAGTTACACTATTAGATTAAACTTTGGTTACTCTATAAGGACCGTCATATTGTCTGGACAACTTATTTGCAACCCTGTTTCCTTTCTTTATTGTTTTCCTTAACACAAGCTGGCCTACTCTAAATGGTGAGAACTGTGGATGTCCTGCTTTTCAGGTGGATGTTATATCCCTGTCTACAGGAATGTTGCGATCTGTTGGATGGGGTGTCTGCAAGATGCACTGAGATGGACTCATTCCTAATTGTGAATGTACAGTGTTGTTGTGGACTATTAATGCCTGTGAGAGATGATTGTCCCATGTATGGGGATTTTCCTGTACTAACCCTTTCAAGAGTTGAATGATGGTACGATTGCACCTTTCTACACATCCATTGGATGATGCCTTGTACGGAGTGGAATAGATGTGAGAAATATTGTGAAATTCAAGAAGAGCATTGAATTCCTGTGACTTAAATTCAGGGCCATTGTCCGTTAGTACTCTGTTAGGAAGTCTCGTTATTGATGGAAGTACATGAGCTGAAAATGCTGCAGCAACAGTTTTTGCCTTTTTATTGCTCAACGGCACTGCTGTTAGCCATTTAGAAAAATGGTCGACAGCCACAAGAACCACAGAATTATTTTTGTTAGTCTTGGGCAGCAACATCAGATCTACAGCTATTAGTTCGAAAGGTGTTGTTGTTTCTATTTTGAGAGTTGGAGGAATAATGTGTTGATTACTAACCTTGAAGAACTGACAGTGGGGACATGATGCACAAATATCCCTAGCAATTTTGTCTAAAGCAGGGTGCCAAAAGCTCCTGAGAATGATGTCAACTAACTTATGTCTACCTATGTGAGAAAGCTGAGTATGAACCTTTGAAACAATTTCAGTCATCAAAGCAACTGACACTACTACGGAGGAATATCTATCTGTGTCTCGCATGAGTAAGTCAAGGTGCACTCTGAGATTCTTCTTATACTTTTTGAACTGATCTAATGTTTTATTTCTCCAAAACTTAATATCCAGGTTTGTTGTAATATGTTCTTTCAAAGTGCTTATGGCTAAATCATTATTCTGTATATCAATCAACTGTTCATTTGTTAAAGTAAATTTGACTTTGGGAGATAAGTCATTTATTCTATGGTGATAAGTCTCTGATGAGGAAGATTGTTCATCAACTTCTGCCTCATTCTCCTGCTCACAAGTGATGTTTAGACTGAGATGTGAAGCTTTGTCCGGAACTGAAGTTGGGCTTCTACGACCAAGTGAATCTGTTACTCCTCGGAGATGAGCGTTCTGTACTAGCTGTAGAGGATGGATTTGATGCTCTGATTCGTTCTTGATGTGCATGTGTTTGGATTGAAAATCTAGTACAACCTTATTTTTGGATAGAAAGTTGGCTCCTAAGATACAGCAACATGGCATAGTTTTTGTTGGGACCACTGCAAACGGTGTACTGTCTGTAACTTCTACATCCATTAATTTAGGTCTTAATTGTACTATTTTTAATACTTCTGTTTGGTTCTGACCTATTCCTCCTAACAACTTATTCTCTTGATTCACTACTGAATCATCAGTGATTACAGGATAAATTAAGTCAAAGACAGATTCACTAATAACACTAACTTGGGCTCCTGTGTCGATTATGCAACAGAAGCTAAGATCTTGAATTGTTGCAATGTACTTTCCATCAGTGCTGTGGTTACACAGACACTGTTTGGCAGTAGAAGCAGCTAGTAGATTATCGTTTTCCTCTAGGGGTTCCTGGAAATTGACATGAATGTCAACCGGCAAAGCCTCGGGTGAATGTGTAGTGTTGATGTTTTTCTCTTGAATGTTTTGTTGAATCCTATCATTACATGCGGCTGTTAGAGCAATGACTGGATTAAAATGAATTCCAGCCAAACACTGCAGGTGTATGATTCTTGGTGGTTGGTAAACTTTGTCTGATTTATAAATGACTGGAGTATGCATCCCATGGTGTACCCATATCTCTATATTGAAAATGTCACTTGCTGCTAGAAGAACTTCTTCACAAGGTAATTCTCCTGAATTTTTCATCAAGTGTAATTGTTTTCTTCTGGCCTTGTCAAGCTTAATTTGAAATTTATCAGGATTGTTTAACAAATGTTGCACCAGCTGCTCACGCAAGGTCTCATGATCTTCAGGTAAGTTTCCGTCAGATTCATTCATTTCCAGATTAGACAGCAATAAAAACAAAGATATGAAGAGTGAATTTCCTCCTCCTTCTACCTTTTCCAGTACCTTCAAGCCTTTGGGTAATTCTGGGATATTAGTCCATTGGGACCCTTCTGGAACTGTAGGTGTGTTGTAAATGACTCTGGATAAAGCATCAGCTGCTTCATTCTGTGGTCCGGGTCGGTATCGAATGGTGAAATCATACTCTGCAAGTTCATTTATAGTGCGCATTAACCTGGAGTTCTCTCTTGACATATTGTGTAAATATAATAATGGTTTGTGGTCAGTGTACAGTGTGAATTTTACTCCAAACAAAAATGCCCTAAAGGTTTTGATACCCCAACGTAATGCTACCAATTCTCTTTCTATAGTAGAATAGCGGCGTTGGGCCTCTGAGAAGGTAGTGGATGAATAAGCAATTGTTTTGTATTGCCCCTGCTGTTTTTGCATTAAGCATGCTCCTGCTCCTACACCTGAAGCATCTACAAAGAGTTCTAGATCTTCTGATTCTCCAGAATAATCCGGAAATGAGAGGGTAACTTCTTCAGCTAACTTGCTCTTCAGAGATTCAAATGCAGTATTCATTTCTGGTGTCCAGTTTGAAGTCTTTCGTTTTGGTCCGCCTGTTAATTCGGTGAGTGGTTTGGCAATGACAGAACATTGACTCACGAATTTTCGTTAAAAGTTGACTAATCCTAAAAATTGCCTCAACTGGGTGACGTTCGTTGGTTTTGGGAAGTTTACAATTTTTTCTGTATACTCGGGTGACTTTTGGATACCTTTCTTGCTGATTAAATGACCTAGAAATGAAACCGTTTCCTTGAAAAATTCGCATTTGTTAACCTTGATTTTGATTCCATTGTTCATTAATGTGGTAAGAACTTTCTCTACCATTGAGAGATGTTCATCAAAAGATTTGCTCATTATTAAGATATCATCAATATAAACGATGATGTTTTTAAAGCACAAGTCTGAGAGAATTTCCTGCATATTTCTTTGGAATTGGATACCACTATTTTTAAGACCAAAACTTAACCTCTTAAACTGATACTGATTGTGGGTTGTGCTGAATGATGTTTATGGCCTACTTTCTTCATCAATAGGGACTTGGTAGTAGCCCTTAATTAAGTCTAACTTGGTGAAATACTTAACCTGGTGTGCACTATAGATTGAATCAGTTAAGTTTGGCATTGGGAATTTTTCAGGTTTGGTTACGCTGTTGAGTTTTTGGTAATCCACACACAGTCTTAATTGCCCATCTGGTTTTCTAATTGGTACTACAGGTGAAGACCACGGTGATCGGCTATCCTCAATTATATCTAGAGCTTTCAATTCCTGACATTGTCTTTCTATTTCCTTATTAACCGGTTCTGCAAATCGCCTTGGCTTTTGCCATATTGGTGTGTGGTTTGTAAGTTCTATTTTATGAGGTGTTACATGTGCCTTCCCAATGTCATTTTCATCCTTACTTAGGGCTTCTTCAACATTCTTCAACATACTAACAACCCTTTTCTTCTCCGTTGGTTCTAATGTTTCCCCAATGTCTAATTCAGCTTCCATCTTCTCCATGGTCCATTCGGAGGTTCCTGTTTCTTCCTCCTCAAGTTCTACAATGGTGCTCACATAACCTAGTAAGTCACCTTTCTTGATTTTACCATTTTTAACTGGAACTTTTTGGCAAACAACGACCCGGTTCTTTTCATTATTTATGGAAAAAATTACATCTATGCCAGTGCACTTCTTATTTTTCATTTTCCCATTATAGTAATAGATGTCCCTTTGGCAAGCTTCACTTTGGCAAATGAGATTAACTTGAACGTCTACTTCAGTAGATTTTCCTGAATAATATACAGTTTCAGAAGCATGAACTGGGATAGATTCATGAATTATTCTTGTGGGCTTTGCAGTTTCACCTAAATAGATGTCAACTCTTGCATTATTTTTAGCAACCTTTGAAACCATTCTTTTACCTATGTTAACAATGAGCTGATTTTCAACCATGAATGGAGTCCCTAATATTATTGGATGATTTATTGCCTCATCAGGTACTACACTGAAAGTGGTTTCACAAGCCTTTATATCATAAAAGGAGAAGTTAAAGTGTGCTACACCAAGTGTTTTTACATTTACTATACCCAATCCTTGAAGGACAATGGAGTGGTCTGGGTTGCCTGGTAGGTTTAACTGATCAACAAGAGATTTCCTTATGAGATTAGTGGCTGCACCTGTGTCAAGTAGAGCTTCTATCCTGTTGTCTTGGATGCGGATTTCTACGATTAGTAACTGACCCGGTTCCAGAGCTGCCAAATTTACCCAGGCGCTGTTTTTGTCATCTGGCTGTGAAGTTCCTGGAACAGCATTATCGGTCTCGAGGCACATTTTTGTGGTTTGGCTTGCTTCTTCAACACAAACTGAAGAGAGTCTAGAAGGTTCCTTCCTTTCTACTTCTTCTTTTGGCTTTACTTGTGTGCTTCTTGTTATGCCGTGGTCACCTAAATAGTTAGTGGTTTCCGGATCATCACCATCTTCATCTTCTACTTCAAGACAATCAAAGCGATTATGGGTCTCAAAGGGTGAAAACAAAGTGTAGGGGTGCTTCTTGGCTACTGGCATACCCCCGTCTTTACCAGAGCCTGTCAGTTTAACGCCCTGCCATACAGATTTTCGTCACTGTGCGCACTGTTTCCTTGAGGTGTTATGGGTGCAAAGGTAACAGTACTACCTGGGGTTCCTGGATTTTGAGACATCCCCCTGGGAGCATGCTGTGATTGTGACCTTGGACAAAACCTTGTAGGCCTTCGGTTGCAATCTCTATAATAATGTCCTCTTCTCCCACATGCATAGCAGGAATTTGTTTTGGTTCTGCATTCAGGAGCACCATGACCATATCGGTTACAGAAGGTACAAGTTATGTTGTGAGAAGTAAGTCTTGCTGGAGGTCTCATGTTGAAGTTCCTTGGTGGTCCGGGGTTGGCTCTTGAGTGACTGTAATGCTGGTAGTTTGGCTTTTGATGTTGGAAGGAAGATGTACTGTTTAGAGAGACTGAATTTATTTGTTGAGCCTGATGGTTTCTGCTGTCCCGAGGAGAGTGCCTGCCAAAGCTGACACTGTTGAGGAATGGAGCCCCGTTTGTACTACTTGTTCTTTGGTCATTCTGAGTGGCTGCATCCCGGTACAGCTTTTTCTGACCTACACTAATAGTGATTTCTTTTTGGTTGTCCCCCTCCACACTCTCATTACTTTCTGATTCTTTTTCATTTTCCTTTTCTACATCCTTGAACCTGGCACACTTCTGAATGGAGGACCATTTTACCTTTTTGTTGTTGATCTTATCACTAATCATTTGAGTTGAGATGATCCTTTTGAAGTCCTTAGGAATAGTTTGTAGGAACTTGTCCCGTAGAATACGAGGCCTGTCGAAAAAGTATCCGACCTTTGGCCAGAAAAAATACTTCAACAACCTGACGGGGTTGGGACCCTAATCCCCTTCAAAGTAGGCTCCTTGTGCTTCCACAAACTTAGCCCACCGATCCTTCCACTGCCGGAAACACCTCTGGAAGTCTTCTTTTGGAATGGTGTTCAGCTCTGTCGTCGCGTTCCGCATTATCTCTTCTCTACTCTCAAAACGGGATCCTTTCAGTGGTGTCTTCAATTTTGGAAACAACCAGAAGTCGCAAGGAGCCAGGTCTGGAGAGTAGGGAGGTTGGCGAACGGTCGTAATTCCATGTTTGGCCAAGAAATTACGGATCAAATGGGATGAATGTGCGGCCTGCCACAACGCCTGCCACAACGCTGCTCACTCTCCGCTGATGTGCGGCCATCTTTGAATCGGTTGAACCACTCCTTAATTTGTGTTACACCCATAGCATCTTCCCCAAACACCTGCTGAATCTTACGAATTGTTTCAATTTGAGAATCACCAAGCTTTTGACAAAATTTGATGCAGTGTCTTTGCTCAATTCGTTCAGTCATCTTGCAAGAAAACTAAATCCGACAAACACTTAGAACAGCACCTTACTTGGCGACCACCAGCCAGTGACTGGCCCAAGTGAATGCGGTGAAAAAAGTCAAGCATGCGCATTAAGATTCCTCCTTCCACCGTGCACAGTGGCGCCGCCTTAGAATCACTACTTTGCGCGGGAAAAATTAAGGTCGGATACTTTTTCGACAGGCCTCGTAGAGCTTGATTGAACCTTATGTTTAGGGTAAGCTATTTTAAACAACCTCTCAACGCGGCTGCTGTAAAGGTAGAGAGGTTCTCCTTTATTGCATCTTATTTTACTGAAATCCTCCCGGTTCCTCTTTTTCCGTAATTCGGCCATGTCTTTATACCATTGAACCAGTTTGTACTTAATGGTGGAGTAGGTGTCCCCTACATCTCTCAGAGATTTCATTGCCATGAGGGTTTGGCCACTGAGCTGCTTCTCCAGCTCCCCTATCCAGAAGCGACTATCTCCTTTGAAATTCTCCTCACAATATCTTTCAAACCTCTTCAGGTAGTCTCTCAAGTCCTGCCCTGATTTTTCATCAAACTTTTCCTGTTGCGGAATTCTCCGATTGTCAAATCTTTCCATTAGTTTTTGCAGTGTATTGAGTTCCCCTTGCTGGGCGGTCAAAAAAGGTTTCCGTTTCGGAGTCCTAGCCTGAACTGATGAGTCAGAACTCAAAGTTCGAGAGTCAGGGGAACGAGTAGCATCATCGGAGCTAACACTATCCTCAGAGGTGGAAGAATCCTCGTGGGGCTGAGCTGGCCTATTTGTTTTAGGAATAGCTCCCTGTTTTGCAGATCTTACCGTTGTAGATTTTGGTTCCTCACCGGTATCAATTTGAATCCGTTGGAAATTTTTCTGGAGTTCAATCAACATTTTCTTGGACGAATTGGACATTTGTGAGGTATTCATTTGTTCCAGATTGGCTAGAAATTTATTCATGTACTCACAATTTTGCTGGATCAGATCCTCTTCCTGTTCTGAAATGTTGGGCGTTTCTTTACAGAGCACATCTGCAGCAGGAGGAGATCCTACTTTCTCACCTGAACCCTCTTGCTCAGCCATCTTGGCGCTCTACTACCAGAAGAGAAGACCTCCAAGTTATTACTACTATCCTATGCCAAAAAATAATAACAATTCCCAACGTGGTTTGACTTACCCTTGGCTCACAAGAACAACAACTGCTAGCAAGTCAACAGAAAAGTTTTGAGCCTTAGCTGCAAAACCAGAACAGAACCTAAAAGTAATGAATAACTAGGGCACACAGTAAACATATGAAATAAATAACATCCTAACCTAAGTCCACATCCTGGTTATCCAATCGAAACACCTTGAGACAATATTATCAGGTATACAATAATGCTGAATAACAAGTTGATGGTCAGCTCAAACTAAATAACGGGTTGAAATAGCTACCCTAATTTACATATTAAGAATCTTAGGTTACCCCGGAAAATCCTGGTCTATCCCGGCCAATCTTGGTCTATCCTGGCCAATCCTGGTCACGGCACCAAAAAACACAATGTTGGGGGACAGGTAGGCTTCCTACCATCAACACGTGTAGCCTAAATCGTACGTGCTCCTATACATTAGTTGTGACCGACCTATGACTCCTATTTTGTCTCAAGGTGAATAAATAAGCCGACACTCCCAGGTAATGGGTTTACGATTCTTTTTCTTTTTTTTTGATTTATTGATACACTATTAACAATGATTACAAAAATATACATAGGAAAATAACCGGGAGTGGACAGTAATAAATTCCCTACCCACAATGAACCCTACAAATGAATACCTTCAATTACAACACAGTGGGCGACTATACCATGAACAATTTAGCACAGCAGCAACCCCAGGATGATTTCCTACCTAGCACAATGGCCGACCCCAAGGCTTAGCCTGCAGGAACGCAAGAGCGGTAGGAGCGCAAGAGCACTAGTTAGGCAACGGCAGCGGCTGAGTAGGCCGGGGCGTGGCAGCGGCAGAGAATGCCAGAATGCGGCAGTGGCAGAGTATGCTGAGGTACCGCAGCAGTGTGAGGTGCTGAAGTACAGCGGCAGCAGGCGGAGTACCGCAGCGGCAAAAGATGCCGGAAGACTCAGCCGTTGTGGGCCGCTCTTCGATCTCACGTAGTGGAGGCTGGTACCACAGAGCTCTGGGTGATGGCTCTGGAGTACCCTGGTTGGCCTCTGCTACTGTTCTCCAATTGGAGATTGATCCAGAGGTCTGGAGGCCTGGAGGTCTGGACCAAAGGTTTGGACCGTGGGCTTGGAGGTCTGGAGGCCTGGAGGCCTGGAGGTCTGGACCAAAGGTTTGGACCGCGGGCTTGGAGGTCTGGAGGCCTGGAGGTCTTCCTGCCAATCCGCACGCATAATAAATAACAACTTCTGATGGTAACATCGGCAATAAGGTACATAGTTTCTCACTCTCGCATAACAAATAATCGATATCATTTACAAATAAATATTTCAATAAATCAATAAATCTATGTATTCTTCAATTTCAATCCTATCGCTGCCTATTACTCTTACCCTTGCTGGATGATGCTGCTCTAAATAATCTGCTTGTATCCTATACTGCTGAACAACGGAATCTTATCCTGAACCAGTTAACATAGATAAATCTGTTCTGAAACAGAAAAAGTAGGGGTTAGGGGAACAGGCAGATTGCCCCATCTCATTAGCAAACACGGTTTAGGAGACTGGTGAATCACCCCATTACACCGTACCCAAGGCCCTTTCTTCCCACATGTCAAAAGTATGTCCACCATCAAAACCTACCTCAATCCCCCTCCCAAAATACCTTTGCATGTATAGGGCGATAGACTTGGCCAGCATAATCTACCATCTTTACTAAAATTACCAGATCCCAAAAAGAGACACCTGGAAGATAAAACCTAATAACAGTAACATTTGATGCAAACCATTATTCAATGGAATGTTAGAAGGTACCGAAGAAACTATGGCGACTTGCAGACCCTCATAGAATAATATCAACCACTATGCATGTGTCTCCAGGAAACAATGCTGGGAGGCCTAACCCCATCACTCTCTGGTGTTTACAATATAGGAACCTCCCACTTGCCCGACCCGGTTCCCGGATCAGGACTGACCGTCCTCATCCGGAGAGATCTGGGTTATGCAAGGCAAGCACTGAATACCCAAATCCAGGCTATGGCACTTTGCCTTTGGATTGGGAACAATCCTCTAACAATTTGCAATGCATGTATCTCGCCAGCAGAGCCAGTTTTCTTGCTAGACCTGAAAAACTTGCATAGTCAACTGCCTGAACCCTCCCTTTTCATTGGGGACTTTATCGCAAAGCATCCAATGCAGACAAAGCAATGTACAGTGATCAACATGGTAGAACGATGGACTCCTTCAAAATCAATACCAATTTCTACCTGCTGATCAACGGGGCGGCCACACACTTTCATATCCAAACTGGCACTACTTCTGCAATAAATTTGAGTCTGTGCACCCCCGATGTCTTCCCGGACTTGCAATGGAGCGTGCTGGAGGATGCCCACGGCAGTGACCATCTCCCAATGGTCATTCATTTGGAGCAGTATGAGCCAATACCTACGGAGCCATGATATATGACGAAGGGAGCAAATTGGAAAACCTATGAGGATATGACGCAGATGGACAAAGATGCTGAGTACGGGAGTATGGATGAGCTAGTAGAACAGTTCAACGGAACCCTGAGAAGCCCTGCAAACTTAGCTATCCCAGTGTCACGCGTGGGTTTTCTCAAACACTGCGTCCCTTGGTAGACCAACAGCCGCACCGTGGCCAATGTTGAACGGAAGCTAGCGCTGAGGCAATACCTGCGTAGCGGTGGGCTTGCAGACAAGATTGCCCATAATAGGGCTAGAGCTAGGGCGCAATATGTCAAGGATGAAGCTCGCAAACACTTTTGGTGTAGGTATGTCACCAGTCTTCATGCAGACACGCCCATGTCCAAAATTTGGCAACACGTCAGAAAAATGAAGGGGTATTATAGTACCAGCAAGCCTTGCCTAGAACTGAAAGGTTCCCTCACGGCGGATCCGCAGCGAGTGGCGGATGCTCTGGCCGAGAATTTTTCCTCTGTAAGCAGTGATGCACACTACCTTCCTGCTTTCCGCGTGTACAAAGGGAGACAGGAACTGCTAAGACTGAACTTAACAGCTGAAGAGAGTGTCTCCTATAACGAACCACTCACCATCCTTGAAATCTATCGTACCCTGAATAAAGGCAAAAACATCATGCCTGGGCCTGATGGAATCCATTACAAAATGCTTAAGAAAATTCACTTCTCAGCTTTCCGTCAACTACTCTTTATCTTCAATCGAGTCTGGAGCACTCATGAAAACCCAACACTATGGCGCACTGCAATGGAACTCGCTCTTGCAAAGCCCCAGAAACCTCCTGCTCGCACTGATTGTTACCGCCCCATTGCCTTCACAAGTTGCGTTGGGAAACTGATAGAGAAAATTGTAAACGTATGCCTGGTCAGATGGTTGGAGGCTGAAGAAATTTTAAACCCAGTTCAGTTCGGCTACAGGCAACTTTGAGGGAGTACACACGGACGCTCTTGTACGTTTTCAGAACCATCTGGTTAGCAGCGGCACTGACCGGAAACAGACTCTGTGTCTTTTTTGATCTTAATAAAGCTTAGGACACTGTCTGGAGGCACGGTCCTGCAGCGTGTGCATGAATGTGGCCTCTGGGGTAATATGGCGGTGTATCTTCAGCAGTTCCTGAGAAAGAGAAATTTCCCTGTCGAAGTGGGAAATGTCCTATCCCCGTTGCAAATCCAAGTGTTTACAATTCAATATATAATATTTTTAAGATTTCAAAAACTTTTTTAATAATCATTTTATCAATGTTTAAGTCTTGAAAGTATTATATATTGAATTGTGAACACACACAAATAAAATCAGTATTAAGTTAGAAACATTGTTTCTTGTATTATTAGTCTGTATTGTAAGTAGATCCTACATTTCTTCACATTAAATAACACAGAATTAGAATGGATGGTAACATTTATATTGCTAATGGAAGAATGTATCTGGGTAGTAATGTACAAGTATAAATTGTAATCAAACGGAATCGTACATTAGTACTCAGTGAATTGCACTTGTATATTTCTTTTAAAGATTAATTGAATCTACATATCATTCAATGATGACCTTTTGTATTTGCATGTATATGATTTCATAGATGTGATAAAGTGGAATTTCACGTGTATAAATATCTTTAAGTGTAAATCAATTTATATTGCTAATGGAAGAGTGTTAATTGGAAGAGTGAGAGTGTTGACAGATCGTGTGCTTGCTGAAGAACAGTGTGGTTTTAGGTGTGGTAGAGGTTGTGTGGATCAAATGTTTGCTGTGAGGCAGGTGAAATAAAAATACTTATTAAAGGGAAAGGATGTATATTGGTCATTTATGGATCTAGAAAAGGCGTATGACAGAGTGGATCGCGAGGCTCTATGGCAAGTGGTAAGTTTGTATGGAGTGGGTGGGAGACTGTTGAATGTGATCAAGAGTTTCTACATTGATAGCAGAGCATGTGTGAGAGTAGGGAATGAGGTGAATGAATGGTTCCCAGTTGTGACAGGTGTGAGACAGGGATGTGTGATGTCGCCGTGGTTGTTCAATTTGTTTATGGAAGGTGTGGTGAGAGAAGTGAATGCCAGAGTGTTGGGAAAAGGTGCGCAGTTGGTGGGACGAAATGGTGTGTATTGGGAAGTGTGTCAGCTGTTGTTTGCAGATGATACAGCGTTTGTGGCTGATTCAGAGGAAAAACTGAGGAGACTGGTTACAAAGTTTGGTAGAGTGTGCGAAAGGCGGAAATTGAGGGTAAATGTAAATAAAAGTAAGGTGATGAGATGTTCAAGAGGTGGAGTGTTTGGAACTTTGGATGTGAGGTTGAATGGGGAAGTTTTAGAGGAGGTAGAGCATTTTAGGTACCTCGGGTCGGATGTGACTGTTAAGGATAGTATGGAAGTTGAAGTGAAGCATCGAGTGAGTGAAGGTTGTAAGACATTGGGTGCAATGAGGAAAGTTTTTAAATGCAGGAGTTTGAGTATGAATGTTAAGAGGGGACTGTATGAAAGTTTGATTGTGCCAGTTTTGTTGTATGGAGCAGAGTCCTGAGGGTTGAGAGCAGTGGAGTGGAGGAAGTTGGATGTGTTTGAGATGAAGTGTTTGAGGAGCATGTATGGAGTAACTAGAAGAGATAGGATCAGGAATGAGTTGGTTAGGGGGCAGACGGGTGTTATCAAAAAGTTGAGCAGGCGAGTAGATGAAAGAGTGCTTGGATGGTTTGGGCATGTTGAAAGAATGAATGTTGAGCAGCTGGTGAAAAAGATATATATGTCGGAAGTGAGTGGTCTTCGAGCGCGAGGTAGACCACGGATGAGTTGGATGGATGGGGTGCGACGTGCTTTGTATGAGAGGGGTCTGACTGTGGACGTGGCGAGAGGGATGGCTGCGGACAGAAGTGAGTGGGGGCAGTGTATAAGGAGGTAATTTTATTTTTGACGCGTTACTGCAAGCTGCCCGCGTGTGATGGGGTTGACCTGTCATGTGCGGGGGGAGGGGCTGCACTCAATGAAGCGGTCGGGGTAAACCAGCTGTGGCTGTCGGGCCTGACTGTGGAAGGTGGTTGTGCTGGGCTGCTGCTGATCCTGGCAGTTCAGGTGCGGCCAGTGCTGCCTCTCTCGCCTCCTAGTGACTAAGTGTGGTGTTTGTGGCCTGCTGTGGGCTACCCTCCCATAGGGAGGATAAGCCCGGGATATGTATGTATGTATGTAAATCAATTCTCGAAACCAGTCTTGCTCATAACATCCAATAGGTACATATTTAGTACAAAAACTCAAATTAACAAATTATTATGTCATTTTATAACTCAACTGGGGATTGGATTACTTTGAACTTGACTTGGATTAATTTGAACTTGACTCAGATTAATTTGAACTTGACTCGGATTAATTTGAACTTGACTTGGATTAATTTGAACTTGACTTGGATTAATTTGAACTTGACTTGGATTAATTTGAACTTGACTTGGATTAATTTGAACTTGACTTGGATTAATTTGAACTTGACTTGGATTAATTTGAACTTGACTTGGATTAATTTGAACTTGACTTGGATTAATTTGAACTTGACTTGGATTAATTTGAACTTGACTTGGATTAATTTGAACTTGACTTGGATTAATTTGAACTTGACTTGGATTAATTTGAACTTGACTTGGATTAATTTGAACTTGACTCAGATTTAATTGAACTTGACTTGGATTAATTTGAATTTGACTCAGATTAATTTGAATTTGACTCAGATTAATTTGAACTTGACTCTGATTAATTTGAACTTGACTTGGATTAAATTGAACTTGACTTGGATTGCCCATTGCTCAGGTACCTAAACATCCAGCATGGAGCGTGCACTGGTTGTGGTGCACGAGCTGAGGGATGCTGAAGGGGAGAGACAGTGTTGCTGGCAGGACTTCATCAAGCAAGAAGCTGCAGCAGAGGACATGGTGCAAGGTGAGAATTGATTCTGGTTTAGGTATGAGACAACGACAGTTGATATTATGGTAGAGAACTAGGCTATCTAGTGTGAAAAAAAAATTAAATAGTATTAAGATAAAAGCTGTCCATAGCGGTTCAAGGACAAGACCTGCTGTTTATGTTATGATGTGTAACCAGAATCAAGTTAAAAGAGAACAGGATTGCTTATTAAATATTATTCCTTGATCATAATTTTAACATAATATTACAGCTATTTCTGATTTGAAAGGAATTTCTCAAGTTACACAGAAGATAAAACAAAGTTTAAGTATAATTTAATTTGTGCAAACGTTATATGAATTTCAGGAGCATAGACAAATTGAAAGTATATACTGTGAGTGATGTGGCAATGCTAGATGTAAATAGTTCAAATGTTTCCAACATTATCTGCAACCTATTGTTCTTAAGTTTATGCTATCATTTTGTATACATTTTGGTGCACACAGCCATGTGTGGAGATGATGTGGCAATATTTGAGAGTGCAATACTGCATGTGTATCTCTGTTTGGAGTACATCATTGAAGTTCCATATTTATTGGTCTTTTACATGACATAATTTGAGTGCCTGCTGTCTGAGCATTCACACCTTAGATTTTCATAAGAATTACTCTAAGAGTACGCCTTATCTATGTGATATTCATTCTATCTGCTGAACCATGCTATGAGTGTAATGTCATGTTTTTAAAAACTGTCTCCTCTTATAATGAAATTATTATTCTATGGGAATTAGCACTCCCAGTGAGAATAGGTGAGATCCTGAGCTAAAGGTGAGGTAGGGCTTCCTTTTTTTGAAATAGGATACGTTTTAAACAGATTTTAACGTTGCCTGAATTGCAGATTCATTAAAAATTTAAAAAGGAGAAAAATGCTGAGAAAGTTTTTAGACCACGTTTTTTGTTTATTTACAGACCATCTTTTTTAGATTTACTGCTGTCCAGTTTTTAGCATTTATTACTTACTGCGTCAAGTTTAGTCTTGTTTCATGAACTGCTTTCTAGACTTACTATTTCAATGCGCCTTGTGCATAGATTCTGCGTTTACTCAACACCACAAAAAACTGTGCCTTCCTCTTTTTGGAACACCTTAGTTGTGGAAAAGTAGGCTCAAAGTTAAATCTAATTCATGTTGCAAACTTTGAAAATAACTGTGATATTGCTCTTTGAAAGATAAGGACATAGGTGGTATAAGGAGTTTTGTTGAGTTGTCTTTGTCTTCAGTGTGAAACTTCCTCCCACAGGATTGAAGAATGCTGCCATACTTGAGAAAAAATTTTACTCAGTGGATTTTATTCTATTCCAATTGTCTCGTTAATGATCTAAATCTTAGTTTACACTAATTTTTAATTCAAACTTATAATATGTCCTTCAAAAATATAGTGAAGTCCAAAGTACATTTTTTAATGCAAATTTTAATTGGATTTGCTAGTTTCTTATGAATTGTAAGTACTATTTATTCTGAAGACTTGTTTCTTGCTTCTTATACTCATTTAAATTTGCTGGTGTAAGCTAAAATAGGATTCAGCTCATTTAGATCTTCAAAGCTTTTAAGTATTAAGCATCTAGTTGAAAGAATTGTATTGTGTTCACTGCTATGAGTATTGCTAGATTTATTTTCCAAACCTAAAAAATCATTTCAGTTTTCATGTTTTAAATGTGAAAGCAATTGTTCTCATTTTCAGTATTATGAAATCATCTTTGGATCTTAACGCACAAAGAACTGTAACTGGATTTGATATCTTGGATGTGATATTTTCAATGAGCATGTGTAACTTGAAGGTGACGGGCTGAGCTCTGGGAGCCATCGAGAAAAAATTTACATCAAAAGTGCAGTGTCTGACGCTGAGCTGGAGGCCGTTACTGTGAAGGATGAGCCCATTGACTGGCATCAGGAACCCCAGGTGCCATAATTGGTTGCTTATTTTTTTTTTTGGGTGCTTCCTTTTGGTTGCTTACTCTTTTCTCGAGTGTTTCCAATTGGTGGCTTGCTCTCCTTTTGAGTGC
Source organism: Morinoia aosen (assembly GCA_030386875.1). Classification (NCBI taxonomy): domain Eukaryota; kingdom Metazoa; phylum Arthropoda; class Malacostraca; order Amphipoda; family Talitridae; genus Morinoia; species Morinoia aosen. Next base: position 18,872,930 of record CM059565.1, read on the forward strand.
TCCTAATGGGTTGCTTACTTTCCTCTCGAGTGCTTCCTATTAATTGCTTGCTCTCTCTCTTGAGTGCTTTTAATTGGTTGCTTACTCTTGAATTGAGTTCATATAGTTTGTACCTACCTGCTCTTGGCCACCAAATTTTTTGTCTACAAAATCACAAAAAATAATCAAATTAGTAATGATTCTTTTGAGCGGAAAACGTTAACGGTAAACTTTTTTGTGAAAATCCTGATCCGTTAGATTGTGATATAACATCCACTGATGGAAGTAGTATGGTTGATTGGAGGCTTTTTCTTGAAAGATTTGTTCCAATTTGAGAATATAGCAAATTTTATTAGAATTTCACCCTATATTTAAGTGTTGACCTACTGCAAAAAAACGTGCTTTTCAAATTGTGTTACTGCCGTCGTTTTTTCTTTCCATACTCTATTATTATTTATGTATTTCCATTGGTTTTGTCTTCAACACTGAAACGCATTTGGTCAAGAATGAGATAAACACTGATGCTCGATTGGATAGATTTGTATCAAAAGTAAATGCCTACACCAAGTATTAATTTTAGCTGTAATTTGAACATAATCTTGCTACTTTTGGTGGAACCTGTACAGTAATAATCGGAAAAACTTCTCCTTCATAGGCCGGTTCAAGTCCAGGCTCTCATGCAGTTACTTTCAAGAGAGAAGTAGACAATGACTGCTCTGAGGCGCGCTCAAGGCGCGCAGTAGCAGAGGACCAATTAAGGGAAGGCAGCTCTGGTGCGTGCAACAAAAGTGATGTTTATCAAAGACCAGCTGGATCATCTCAGAGGCGCGCCGACTCTCTACCATCAGATGTGTCGGCTAGCGGCAGTGTTGTTGAGGCTGCACCTCCTCAAAGACTCATGTCACGGCCCTTGTTGTGTGAACATTGTGATTTCTCCACTGGTAGGAGGGACCTTATGGAGCGGCATCTCCGTGTCAGGCATAAATTGAGATGTTACTACGAATGTGAGTTGTGTGATTACTCGAATATGTGGGTGAATAATTTGAAACGACACCTAGTCAGCCAACATAGGAAAGGTCAGCTGTTCAAGTGTGAATTATGTGATTATTCTTCTGCTCGTAAAGCTCATGTTAAACAACACCTAGCTGGAAAACATGGTAAAGGTCAGCTGTTCAAGTGTGAGTTCTGCGACTATTCCTCTGCTGTCAAGACAAATGTTAAACTACACCTAGCCTGGAAACATGGTAAAGGTCAGCTGTTCAAGTGTGAGTTTTGTAACTATTCCTCTGCTCTCAAGAGGTATGTTAAACTACACGTAGCCGCAAAACATGGTAAAGGCCAGCGGTTCAAGTGTGAATTATGTGATTATTCTTCTGTTCGTAAGGCTGATGTTAAACTACACCTAGCTGGAAAACATGGTAAAGGTCAGCTGTTCAAGTGTATGTTATGCGACTATTCCTCTGCTGTCAAGAGGAATGTTAAACTACACGTAGCCAGAAAACATGGTAAAGGCCAACAGTTCGAGTGTGGATTATGTGATTATTCTTCGGCTCGTAAGGATGACGTTAAACTACACCTAGCAGGAAAACATGGTAAAGGTCAGCTGTTCAAGTGCGAGTTCTGTGATTATTCATCTGCCCATAAAAGTCATGTTAAACGACACCTAGCCGGGAAACATGGTAAAGGTCAGCTGTTCAAGTGTGAGTTCTGTGATTATTCATCTGCCCATACAGGGGAAGTCGAACGACACCTAGCCGGGAAACATGGTAAAAGTCAGCTGTTCAAGTGTGAGTTCTGTGATTATTCATCTGCCCATAAAAGTGCTGTTAAACGACACCTAGCCGAGAAACATGGTAAAGGTCAGTTGTTCAAGTGTGAGTTCTGTGATTATTCATCTGCCCATAAAAGTGCTGTTAAACGACACCTAGCCGCGAAACATGGTAAAGGCCAGCGGTTCAAGTGTGAATTATGTGATTATTCTTCTGTTCGTAAGGCTGATGTTAAACTACACCTAGCTGGAAAACATGGTAAAGGTCAGCTGTTCAAGTGTATGTTATGCGACTATTCCTCTGCTGTCAAGAGGAATGTTAAACTACACGTAGCCAGAAAACATGGTAAAGGCCAACAGTTCGAGTGTGGATTATGTGATTATTCTTCGGCTCGTAAGGATGACGTTAAACTACACCTAGCAGGAAAACATGGTAAAGGTCAGCTGTTCAAGTGCGAGTTCTGTGATTATTCATCTGCCCATAAAAGTCATGTTAAACGACACCTAGCCGGGAAACATGGTAAAGGTCAGCTGTTCAAGTGTGAGTTCTGTGATTATTCATCTGCCCATAAAAGTGCTGTTAAACGACACCTAGCCGGGAAACATGGTAAAGGTCAGTTGTTCAAGTGTGAGTTCTGTGATTATTCATCTGCCCATAAAAGTGCTGTTAAACGACACCTAGCCGGGAAACATGGTAAAGGTCAGCTGTTCAAATGTGAGTTCTGTGATTATTCTTCTGCTCGTAAGGTTGGTGTTAAACTACACCTCAACAAAAAACATGGTTGAGGTCAACTGTTCAAGTGTGAATTATGTGACTACTCTTTTACTCCTAAGGATAATTTTGAACTACACAGTGCCAGCAAACACGGTTACAGCAATTTGTTTCCTTTCTATTAATGAAATGCACATATCTGGGCTGCACAAATGTCTAAATACTACAGAATACTTCGGAGTTGCTGAATATTGTAGTTGTTCGTCAGCTGGAAGTTTGAACGAGTTTCTTCGAAAAGAGAACTCAATTTTTGTGTCCAAGGGAATTAGCGTTTACGAGGGGAATATTTGAAGTCCTGAACTAAGAGTTACGGAGACCTTTTTATTGAAAGGAAATGTTTTTATTTGTGTTAAGGGCCATTTTTTTATTTACTAAGGTCCTTTCAGCATCTGTTTCGCCTTTATCATCATCTTGTTTTATAAACTTCCTTTTCAACTTGCTGTTTCTATGAACCACGTGCATAAACCCCTGCATTTCCTTCAGTCCTTACTAAACGATGTCTTCCTTTTTCCTTTCTTAAAACCACTTTTTTAGTAAACAGGCCTAAATTAACTCGTCTAATTTAGTCTAAGGCCTCCGTTGTGCTACTGTCGATAAAAAAGGTAATCTTTTCACGCTGCATTTTTCGTTTTTTGTGTACTATTCTGCTCATCTTTCGGGAATTCATAAGGTATCTTTTCTGAACGAAATGAGAACTTTCCCTCAGTTTCTGTGTTGCTTTCGTGAGTGACGTATGAAAATCAGTTGTCACATTATGTTTTATAGTGTTCCTTGTCGCATGCGTGTCGCGTCGAGTACTCACCCAGTTGAGGTTCGATGCCCCAAAACTGTCGCACTGGGTGTCTGACAGCGTTTTGATGAACTCGCAGAACCTGGCGAAATCAGGTAGCGATCCAGATAATCTTCTGTGCCTAGTTCTCTCGCTTCTCCAGGCGTCTAATACGAAGAAGGGTAGTCTCTCTACGATGGGGGATAGCCCTACGTCGGTGTTCAGGAAGGACAGTCCTGAGTTGTGTTGCATGGTGTGATAAATCGCTAGACAGGCGTCGCTGAACTTCCGCAGCTTGAGACCGACCGTGAGGTCGCCCTTCGACCCTTTGATGTCCGACGTTTGCGCGAGGCGTTTGAGCAGGCTGTCGGCTACCCTGTCATCAGAGCCGAAGCGAGTCTTCAATTGTTCGATGATGTGGGTGAGCAGGGCCGCTGTGTCCAGGCATGTAATGGCCAGTATATCCTTGATCAAGCTCCAAGGCGAGCCTACCATCCTTCTCTTGAGGGCATCGAACCATCTGTGGAACAGATGAGCCTCTCCCGCGTAAGGCTGGCTGGGCCCCCTTTTTAAGTCTTCGATCATCGAGAGCCTCATAGCTCCGTCGATCACTGGTGGCCTTGTTTCAAAAACCACGGCCGGTGAGCTGGTGGAAGCGCTAGGCTGGAATGCTGGTGCGGAGGGGTTCGTCGGCGGTACGAGAGCAGTGTCGTGGTGTAGAGCGTTCGCAACCGCTGTCGCGCCCCTGCGGGCTCCATGACGTGGTGCTGGAAAGCTTGGTCGACCCACGCTCCTGTGCGAGCATCTTTGCTCTCGATATCTTCCTCGCCGAAGGGCTGATCATTCTCCATTCGGTCCCTATTCCTCAATTTTGACCTCTCTATGGTGATTTGTGCCAACAGCACCGATGGATCTTCCGTGAGGTCAATAAGCATTTGCTTATTGCCTTGACTAAGGTGCCCGCGGCGCTCGTACTCACCGGCCCTGTGACGAGAGCTGGCGCTGGGGAAGACTCTGGCTATGATCGCTCTCACTGTCTTGGCTCTGGCTGTGATAGCTCGAGTTTTGGTGACTCTGGCAACGATGGCTGGGGCTGGCCTGGTCTTTGCCCTGACGGTTGGAACCGTGTCCGTTCCTGCTCTCAGCCGATAATGACTCTGAGGGCTTGTTCTGATATGCAGCGCCTTGCTGCTGGTTCTTGGACGGGGTCTTCTTCGACCTCAAGCTCTTGCGCTCAGAAGGTTCCTTTGCCACACTCTGTGACGAGCTCCCCAAGAGCTCCTCGTTTCTGTGATCCATTGAATTCACCAATGCTTTTCTGCGAGCTCTAGCGCTTGTCAATGAGTCTCGGATTACCGTCGCTTCTGCTGTGGCCCCTGAGTTCTCGAGAGTCGTGACTAACTGATCTCCGAGCTGCTTGACGGCCTTAGCCTTCGTTCGGATTCCAGCGTACACCTGTTCGACCTCGCCGGGAGTCCTGAGATCTCGTGGTACTGCACCATTCAGGAGACTGTTCAGGGCTGCCAGTGCAACGTGGAACTGGTCTTCTAGCTGGGGAAGCCTGGGCTTAGTTGTTCTTCCGAGGAAATTCATCTCTGATCTCGAGTATTCACTACGGGCTGCTGAGAATCTGCTGTGGGCCTCTTCTTTTGGAGAACTTCTTCGTTGTGGAGCACCTCCCGCTGACGTCTTTTCACTTTTTGTCAGAATATTAAGGAATTTTTCGTTTTGTGTACTATTCTGCTCATCTTTCGGGAATTCATAAGGTATCTTTTCTGAACGAAATGAGAACTTTCCCTCAGTTTCTGTGTTGCTTTCGAGAGTGACGTATGAAAATCAGTTGTCACATTATGTTTTATAGTGTTCCTTGTCGCATGCGTGTGACAATAACTGTGACATTTTGCTGACTTGCGCTGTGGATTCTTTTTCTTCACTTATATATCATGATTAACAGTAACATCTTGAATTGTTCTGCGTTCTTTGTTTGTGTTTGTAAGAAAACGTGCATTTCTTGTAATATAGCGCAATGTCTTATTACATAGAAACAGTGTTCTCACGGGTTTCAATCCCAAATCCGACAACGAAAATCAATTGGAAGTTAGGTGAGTCTTCTTTATGTTGAAATCAAAATTTATTCTTAGGAACCATATTTTTCAATTTACGGCTCTCTTTGTTCTCAGCATCTATGACTTTCTTCAACTTTTATCTTATTTCAATCTCATTTGAAACATACTGTTTCTATGCACTGGGGTTTCTCATCGAGAACACTCGTGCATTGAATCCGTGTTCCATCAACACCATCCTAAATGGTGGCTTCATTCTTATTCTCTTAGCAACATCTTCGTTGCGGTTGGGTAGGGAGGCTTAAACTCATCTCAGATCTGAATATTTTGGAATAACACTTGGGATTTTTATTAAAAAAAATTTTATACAATGACGAGATATATGTATTTGAATTCCCTCACATATTCTTCAATAGAAGGCCAATTTAATTGCATTTCAACGAGTGTGTTTATAGTATTAAGCATGCGCTCTGTGCTTTTTTTATAATTTTTGCCAACTGTTTCTCATATGTTGAAAATCATTTAGCACGGTATTTTAGTCGGTTCGGTCGAGTGTTCTATGGGTTTTCGTTTTGCCTAACATGAAGTAAACAGTTTTATTACATAGCTTGTAGTTGATTTGATTGAAGCTTTGCTATAGGCATTAGAATAACTTTCATTATACATCAACTAGCTAGACTTAAGTAATTTTATATTGAGGAGTTCCTTTTAAAAGCACCGTTTGGGTAGAAAAAAGTCAATTTTCTTGCGGATTTTTCTGAAATTTTAGCCATCGGTGTGAATGATGCAAGAATATCTTTTGGACTCCTGTGTTTTTTGTTTTTTATTTTGAAATTATTTTTTAGGAAAATCCGAAAAAATGGAGTTTACAGAAAGGCTTCTCCTAAAATTTTTAAGTTACAGGAATGAAAAATATACCAATCGATGGGTCTTGAATATAGCTATTGCAGTGCTGGGTAGTGTATTCATGTTGGATTTTTAATTTTTTCTAAAAATTTGAATATTTTCGTAAATTTACCTCTTATTTGTCACATAACTTTTCAACTAATTTCAACTTTAAACAAAAGGTATACAAATTTGAAGCTCCATCAATGTTCTTCGAATGATTTTTTGCCATTATTCTATCTTCAAAACTGTTGGAGAAGCAGCATTTCATGAGACAATAAAAATGAGGTTTTCAGTAGAACTTAACCAACTCGTTTCTCTGAGAGGTCTGACGCTCAACATTGATCAAAATTTGTTCACTATGTGCGTTAGAATGTTTTTCATTGCCAAGGCATTTCAAACGCGCGCTCCATGACAAACTCTTGCATGTTGAACTGGGTAAAACCCCAAGTCCGTCATTTTCTGAAAGATATTTCTGAAATTTTCATTAAAAGTGTAAAATAATGCAACCATTTTAAACTCATTTTATAATTTTATTAGAAAATTGATTTCATTACTAAAAAAATCTGAAAAAATAGCATTTTTGAAATTGTATTTCCTTCAGTGTTCAAGTTACAGAACCGGCAACATGGTTTTTGAAAAGCTGACTATATTATTTAAAGACTCGGTGAAACGGAATTTCTATATTTAGATTCGTTGAAAAGTGGGGTTTTTTATCCAAAAAAGTGCATAACTATAAATTTAGAGATTTATTTGTGTTATAATTTTCAAAGTAAGCAATTTTTTCGAATAAATTGTTCATCAATTTTTAGCTATTTTAAGTCCTATCGATTGACGTAGTTGCCATTCCTGTACCTGCAAAGTGTGGAAGAAGTAGCATTTCAAACGTCAATAAGTTAAAGTTTCCAGGAGAGCCTGACAAACTCGCCACTAGGCTGTGTAATGATGGAAGTAATTGGCTTTTTGTAAGCTGTAGCAGACGAACGAATACAAAGCAACGAAGCATATCGTAGGTTCAGAAAAAAATCTCCATAACAAGAGCCCAAAAAAATAAAATTAAAATTTTTTAATTTTGGTGTCAACCGGTGTCTTTTGTATTTGGCTGGCATTTTGTAAGCTGTTGCAAACGAACGAACACACAAGGAATAGAAGCATACCGTTAGACTCGTAAGAAAATTCTCCATGCCATGAGCCAGAAAACAAAATCGATAATATTTCGGAATTTGGCCCAGACCTTAATACAAATCAATAACTTTTCTTTTATACACTCCAGAAACTTGGGTTTTGATTCACAGTTCTTTTTGAAGGTGAAATGTTCATGCTTGTCTTGTGCGACGGTCGCTTTTCCTCGTGTCTGATTACCGGAAATCTTTTGTGCCAATCTTATTTTGGTAAGAATTTGAAGAAAAATATTGTTGCTTTGTATCACCTTTCCCGAGTTGGTAGCTTGATACTTACTTATTAATAATTATGCAGGAGAAATTTGTTTCAAATTTTTGAAACGTCAATTTTCTGGTATTCGAGGCAAAATAATATCTTCATCAAAATCAACCACTGCTGCAGTAGCCAGAGCTCTAGTGTGAATGTAAGAGGAGCCTGTCTGCTGAAGCATTTTCAGTAGGATAGACAGTATTTATAAACTTCCAGGCCTCGTGTGTGAATGAAGGTATTATATCCAAAAGATAGATTTCATTTTTGTTGATTAAACATTCAAGCCCTAACGCAGCTGTTGCCTACTTTATACGGTTTTTCTTTCAATTTAAGGCCTTTATGTTGAGTATCATTCAAATTAATAATTGAAGGTGTTGAATTTCATACAATAGCTTCTTTGGAACTGAATCGTCATCCTTTTTTTCATATAAAGGCCACTGTATCAACGTACAAATGTTTTCCTGGTCGTTTTCTAAGTCGAATTTTTTACACCTTTCCACGTTTTCTAATTTGCAGCTGAAGAAATTCACTGTTATTGCTATGCGGTCCGTTAATTCAACCCCTGGTCTAGATATTAAAATAGGCATTGCGGCTTCTCCTCAACTTAGATATAAGGTTCTTAGTATTAAGAAATATTTTAAAAATCATTGTGTTAAGCTTTTCTATCAACTCTTTGGAATTGTACCGTTTTATTTTTTTCTTATTATCAGACAAATCAGGGTGCGGTTACAAGGCGGTTTCTTTTTATATTTCAAAAGTTAAAGCCATCATGTCCAACTGCTTTTGTTTGTTTAACCGAGTACATAGAGTTTCATATCTTTAATACTGACCGGCTTTAGTCTTCAGTTCAATTGGTATTCACTCGGTAAAATATGCGCAAATAAATTCGAGGTACAATAACCAGATTAGCTTTTTCCTGCTAGAATATAAAGCCATGAATATTTTAAGAGCTTTTACATTTTTAACTGCTACTTATCAATGAAAATAAATATTTTCATTTAAAATATCGCCCCTCGCATGCAATTAAACGATCGAGTATCTTCAAAAAAGGTACGCTTCAAAACATCAAAGATGGTATGTTTTTGGGATGGTAACACAATGAAACCTGAAGATTCTGAAACAAAATTCCCGTCAGTTTATGAACAAGGATGAGTTGTGAGAAGCTTCTCTAAATATAATACAATACTGCTGAAAGATCTTAAAATTTACGAATTCTTTGCATCTACAACCTTTTCATGTCATCCCGAAAAAAAGAATGCTTATCCCTACATACTATGTGTTCCTTTGACGTGCAATTGTCGTACGTTGGTAATTTTTTTAATTATTTCGGTGCTTACCGCTCCATGTGAATAGGGGAACAAATTGAATTAATTACAGTATTTCTTTGGCTTGACGAGTTTTATTAACCTTCGAAAATACATAGCTCGGCACACATGATCTCCAGTTGTTGAGAACGAATGCCATTATTCATTAAAGCTTACCTTAAGAATGTAAGTTTTTCCCTAGTCTGCGCATTTCAAAAGTGCCTACATTCCGTCCAATTTTCGCATCAATTTTCGATGTACTGTGTATGAGATGAGGTTTTCTTGTTAATAATTTTACGTTAATGTGATACTGTCACGTCTTACAAGACGTGAAAAAATTAAGAAAAATTTTATCCGGCAACATTTTGGATCCGCGCTGGTTCGCAAGACTGATGCCAGCGTTCTATTTGTTGAAGTGCGTGGGAGGAACAGGTTCCCGGATAATTTTAAGTTTTGTGTCCTTTCGTGATGTGAATTTGTGTCAGAAATTTATTTAACTTGAACGTGTTCCCTTACTGGCTATATTTGTCGATTGCCTTCACACAACTTGTGTTTTGATAGCGGTGAACAGCCGGCTTCTAGAGCATTCGAGGATGCTTCTGGCGGCCGGCGGATCACCCACATTGAGCCAGACTAGCCGTTGTGATGTTGTGAATCTGGTGCATTCTATAGCTGCAGTGTAATGCTGGAAATGTCAGATTCTAGATTGACAGTATCAGACAGGTTCAGTGAACGTGTGGTTTTAACTGATAAACTGATTCCTATTTTTTCTTTCATTGTTCAAAGTGATTCTGTATTAACGTCTAAATGTTTTTTTTTTCTTTTTGCTCAGCAATATTTGCATAATAGTCAAGCTATGTAAGCTATGTTGTCAAAGAAAGTAAATATAACATTGTAAACAGTGTCATAGGCAGTAAATGTAACATGGAAAAACTGACATTTCAATGCATTTGAATTGACACAGATGCCTTTATTTTAAGTTTATCACATTTCATAGGTTAACACAAAAATAACACAATTTTATATTTAATTAGGAATACAAATTAACCACTGCTTCACTATTCAAAGATTTGTGTACTAAAAATACAAACTATGTTGTGGTTCTTCCATGGATTAGACATCAGTCGTTTATATTGAGAAATTTACAATGACCCATCGTGCTAAACTTTGTACCAACTTTGGAAACATGATTTTTTCCTTTCTTTGGATTGCAATGTCTAAAAAATTTATTAAGAAAAAGATATGAAATAAAGTAAAATATTTTGTCTATCTGTTGGCTCCTCCCCTATGAGCTGTGCTGGGCAAGTTGCGCAAGTCAGTAAGGTGGAAGCCTAAAGTTAAAGCATTCTCAGAAGTAGACTGAGAATAGGCGCAGAAATTATGAGACCACTAGTCCTTGTGATTTGTGTTTTCAGAGCAACGTTGATAAATGTGTATTTGCTGCTCTGTGTTTAAATCAAGCAATTTGAATATTAGTGAGGCATGTCAAATCTTTTTTAGCATTAGGCTGGTCAATGATAGCCGCTTTTATTTTTGATAATAGGATTTGCAATGGCTGATCTGCTCTATCTTAAGCCTGATTCTGCGGCTGGATAGGCTGTAGTACTAGTCCGCTGTTACCTTTCAGCTTGTCCCTGCGTCAGAGACCTAATTTTCACTGCTCCCTTTACCAATTTTACTGGTAGAGTTGTAATATAGCGAGTAGTTTAAGTTCTAGTTAGAGAGACCAAAAGTTGGCAACGCTCGAGAGAGCAACACTCGCAAGTCAGTCTGCAAGTGGCCTCGGGTTCAACAATAAGTAACTGTTGACCGAGTGTGTATATAATTACCTAATGTGGTTGGTATCTAACTTCTTAAGTTCTAAACTAATGTACTAATTCTATTCTACTCTATTCTATATATTCCCGTCTATCTCCGCTCTAATCTCACTAGCCACAGTACTACAAATTGAGTATTAAGTTAAGCTACCCAAGAGGTGATTGAACTATTTACCTAACTTGCTGTGTCATTGCATTTGTCTATGGATGTGTTATTTGTGTCTATGTGGAACCTATACTGTGCTCTAGTGTAGGGTGACTAGAGTTACAAAACTGGCGACGAGGATTTTTGTAGAACTATTGGGAGAGGCTAGACTAATGAAGGAAATAAGAATTATTCAGTGACTAGAGTATTGATGCTGTAAATTTCTGTGTTTTTTAAACAAGGTGTATTATTACAGTCTCATGAATTGGCTACTCTTGCAACTGATATTGTTGCTACTACTATTTCAGGTAGATATCTGACAATTAGCTGTAAAGCTGGGTAAAAATGCCAATGCTAGGCTCAGTGGGAGAATTCAATCCTTTAGAGGAAGAATTCCCAGAATATGAAGTCAGGCTCAACTGCTTCCTGAGTATTAATAAAGTGGAAGATTCAAATAAAGCTAAAACATTTATTGCTCTGGTGGGTCCTAAAATTGTTAGGTTAGCAAAGGACCTACTCTCCCCTAAAAGACTTTTAGATGCTACCTATGATGAGATCATGGAAGCGTTAAGACGGCATTTTAAGCCGACACGCAACCAGATCTTTGAAAGGTTTAGGTTCCATAAGCGGAACCAGAAACAAGGGGAGAGCATTGCTGATTTTGTGGCTAGCTTAAAGGCCCTTTCAGACACCTGTAATTTCAAACAGGAAGTTCTAGAAGATACACTGCTAGATAGGTTCATAATGGGTGTGGCCAGTAATTATGTTCAAAATTGTTTGCTGAATGAAGCTGACCTCACATGGGAAAAAGCCGTGGATCTGGCAACTGCCAAAGAAACTCAACTGAGGGAGACGGTTGTGTTAAGGCAACCTAATTCCATACTAAATGTGGGCCAGCATAGAGTAAAGCAAACTGCTATTAAGCCTCAGGGCAAAACTCAGGCTCAAGCTAGCCCCAAATCAGCATGCAGCGGCTGTGGTAATCTGCACTGGCGTAGAGATTGCCCCTATAAAGACAGTGTTTGTCATGGTTGTGGCCAAAAAGGCCATCTTAAGAAATGTTGCTTGTACCCTGGGTGGGTACAGTACCCTGTACCCACCCAAATGTACCCTGGGTGGGTACAGTACTCAAGATGGGCAGCGGCTATCGTCCCTGTGCTCAAGGCTGATCAAAGCATCCGCATCTGTGGGGACTACAAATTAACAGTCAACAGAGCCACTAGGCTTGATACCTACCCCATACCCAGAGTGGAAGATTTATTTAGCGGGTTAGCCGGAGGAGTTATATACTCCAAGCTAGATATGTCTCAGGCATACGCTCAACTACCCTTGGATGAAGAATCCAAGGAGCTCACCGTGATCAACACCCATAGAGGTCTGTTCGCTTATAATAGGCTAAGCTTTGGAATTGCGTCCGCACCTGGAATCTTTCAGCGTGCCATGGAAGGACTATTGCAGGGTCTCCCAGGAGTGTTCTGCTACCTGGATGACGTCCTGGCGAGTGCCACTAATGAGCAAGAGCACAACAAGCGTCTCTATCAAGTCTTATCTAAACTACAGGAGGCAGGGCTAAAACTGAAAATGGATAAATGCCAAATTGGAGTGCCACAGGTATCCTACCTTGGATACCAAATTGAAAAGGATGGATTGCACCCCACTGCAGAGAAGGTAGCAGCAATCCAGAATGCACCAGCTCCTACTAATGTGACTCAACTGAGAGCCTACCTTGGGCTGTTAAATTTCTATAGGAAATTTCTAAAATCATCTGCAACCATGCTGGAGCCCCTAAATACCTTACTGAGGGATAAAACCCCTTGGAAATGGGATGCAAGTAAGGAGAGAGCCTTCCAGAAATCTAAACAAGCCCTCCTGGACTCTCAGACTCTAGTCCACTTTGACCCTCAGAAACCCATAGTGGTAGTGGCTGACAGTAGTGCGTATGGTGTGGGAGCGGTGCTGTGTCACCTTATTGATGGGATTGAACGCCCCGCCTATTTTGCCTCCCGAACTCTAACAGCAACAGAACGCAACTACTCTCAAACTGAAAAAGAAGCCCTAGCTATGGTGTTCGCACTTCGAAAATTTCATTGCTACCTGTGGGGACAGGATTTCACTGTGGTTACGGACCACAAACCTTTGTTAGGACTATTTGATCCGGGTAGAAGCATTCCTCCGATGGCATCCGGGCGCATTCAAAGGTGGGCTTTACTACTGCAGTCCTACAAGTTCACCTTGCGTCACCGGTCCGGCGTGCTGTTGGGCACAGCTGATGCTCTCAGTCGTCTACCTTTGACAACTCCCGAGGAAGCCACACCTATTCCTGCGGAATGGACGTCCTTAGTAAATTTCCTCGAGTCAGCCCCAGTCACCAGCACCCACATCCGCGACGGCACCCTAAGGGACCCAGTAATTTCAAAGGTATACAAATACTGCCAAGTAGGCTGGCCTTCGACGGTAATTGGTGACCCTGATCTCGCTCCGTATACTAGGAGGCGAGACGAATTGTCCACACAAAATGGCTGTGTGCTCTGGGGAGCAAGAATTATTGTACCCCAAGCTCTCAGACAAGCCATTGTGGACGAACTTCACTCTGGCCATGCTGGATCATCCAGGATGAAGGAGTTAGCTCGCAGCTATGTATGGTGGCCGCTGCTGGACAAAGATCTAGAAGAAACGACTAAGTCATGCAGCGAGTGCCTGAGCACTCGAGCTGCACCAACGAAAGCTGAACTCCATCCGTGGGAATGGCCTGCGAAGCCTTGGCATCGCATACACATTGACTACGCGGGCCCAATGGATGGAAAATACTATCTAGTGATCGTGGATGCACACTCTAAGTGGGTTGAAATTTTTCCCACATCTACTACAACCTCTAGCGAAACGATCTCGTGCCTGAAACACACTTTTGCGACATTTGGATTTCCAGTAACGATTGTTTCTGACAATGGAACGTGTTTCACATCGGCTGAATTCCAAGAATTTGTGAAGGCATGTGGTATGCGACATATTACGAGCGCACCATACCACCCTTCAACTAATGGACTGGCAGAGCGCATGGTACAAACTTTCAAGAAGAATATACGAAAGTCAACGGAACCCCTACGCCTAGCACTAGACAGGTTTCTGTTCAACTATCGGCTGACACCCCACACGACAACAGGTGTTACGCCCGCCGAACTGATGTTAGGCAGAAAAGTTCGCTCTCGTCTTGATCTGCTCTGGCCGTCAGAAGCAATCGCGTCCAAAGTTGCTCAACGCCAGGAGGCTCAGAAAAGATACCACCCAGGGTCTCGCGCGGTTGATATTCCGCCGGAGTCTCCTGTGATGGTCCGTCAATACACGCCGGGTTCCCCAAAATGGACCCCTGCTACCACCATTGAGGAAACAGGCCCGGTATCCTACAAGTGCCAACTGAAGGGGGGAGAGGTCGTTCGTCGACACCAGGACCAAGTTATTACCTGCTCGAACACCATCCCTGAACCCTTGGAATAACCTACGGAGGAAACCGTCGTGTTAACACAACCTGCTCAAAATTCATACCACCACCTCCGACCAATGAACCTGACTCCGGAACACTTGATTACCCGACTCCCACCCAGGAGGCTAGGATGCACGAGCCTCCAAGTGCTAACATCTCACGCAGGTCTACCCGGGCTCGGAAGCCTGTGGTGAGAATGGACCTTTAGGATTGACTATATTGAATAAGGGGACTGGGGATACAGGGGGAGGGTTTCTAATTAAGGAGGGAGGGGTGTAATATAGCGAGTAGTGTAAGTTCTAGTTAGAGAGACCAAAAGTTGGCAACGCTCGAGAGAGCAACACTCGCAAGTCAGTCTGCAAGTGGCCTCGGGTTCAACAACAAGTAACTGTTGACCGAGTGTGTATATAATTACCTACTGTGGTTGGTATCTAACTTCTTAAGTTCTAAACTAATGTACTAATTCTATTCTACTCTATTCTATATATTTCCGTCTATCTCCGCTCTAATCTCACTAGCCACAGTACTACAAATTGAGTATTAAGTTAAGCTACCCAAGAGGTGAGTGAACTATTTACCTAACTTGCTGTGTCATTGCATTTGTCTATGGATGTGTTATTTGTGTCTATGTGGAACCTATACTGTGCTCTAGTGTAGGGTTACTAGAGTTACAATAAGAGTAAAGAAAAAGACAAAGTAGTCGCTTATTTTATATGTTTAAATATGTTATTCCAGGTCTAAAGTGAGGAACCTTCCCCCATCGTCTTCTTACGGCGCCACGGATACCGAAATAAAGAAAGAGTCACACGCATTTTTTTGTCCGTCGTCGCCCGTTAACCCGCGTTGCCGTAGCGAAGATCACAATCCGCAAGGAAACGCGATAGATACAAAAAGGCATGCTTCAGGGTTGTCCCAGGGGGAGAATGTGAGGGCCCGAGCTGAGAGTTAGGTAGGCCTTCTTTTTGTTGAAATAAAATGTTTTTGTTATGTTAAGGACCACCTTTTTTCAGTTCACTGCTGTCCTGTTCTTCAGCTCCTACTACCTTCTTCTTCAACTTTGATCTTGTTTCATAATTATAATCTTCTTTCCCAACTTACTGTTTCTATGCCCTTTCTGCGTAGATTCCGCGTTTCCTTGACTCCATACTAAATGGTGCCTTCCTCCTTCCTCTCTTTCGATCGCAATTGTGGCTGGGTAGAAAGGCTAAAACTAACGACTAATCTAATCTAATCTACTTCAGTATTGTTGACGGAACGGATAAAAAAGTGAGAAGTTATAATTTAATACTCTGTTGGGTATAGGGGAAAAATTCCAAACACAATACCCCACTCTACCCAGGTGTCTGAAATGGGTACCGGTCTTGACCGGGGTAAAGCGTAATGGCGTCCTGGCGTTAGTTATAAGGCATTTGAAAATCCAATGTATAAGGTGATATGTATCAGGCTTGAAATTGGAAATAAAGCATCCGTAGATGCCTTCATTATTCATTAGTATAATAAAAATACAAACGAAATCCTTGATTTTTTTACATTTTTTAACACAAATAAACATATCTAGGGCATCTCAACAACCATGACAATTACCGAACAAATGATTGAGGGAAAGATGCACCATGTTCCCTTTGTTGAGTTACTGTGTATTTGATCTGCATGTAAATACAGGCCAAAATGCATTCTTGTTGACTCGCACTTTGTTGAGCAAAGTTTAACATAAGGTTGGGACCGTTTTACTCAATAAGCGTTTGGTCGGAAATGTTCGGTTGAGTTGATACAGGATATCAAATTTGAATGTATTGGAGAAGAAATAGTGCTTAGAAAGGGGCAGGAAAATGAAATGTATTAGTTTTGAAAGCGTATTTGTTATAAACACAAGAAACAGAAGAAAAGCTTTAATAACCACGCCATAAAAACTATTTTTTTTGTTTGACACTCGATAGGGAAAAAGTATGGCAAAATGTGGCAGATGAACAATTAACGCAAATTATTAAAAGCGTGCACGGATGTGCGCTTTACGATATTTGTTATGTTCTGAAACTAAATGTGAAATCAGAATGTAACTTGCGTTACTCAAACAAAAGGTATGGTAAAAAAAGATAGTGCTTGTAATGAACATGTCGATCGCAAACACGCGTTTTACAAGAGTTTTCAACGAGAACGTATACCTCACGAACTAGAAAACTTATGAAAATTTGGAACTGAATTTGATATTAGTTTTGTAAATATAATACATCGTTGGAAGGATATAACTCACTAGCCTATGGTGCTGCTTTCTTTATAGTCCGCCCTGCCGTTTTTGTCCTAATTTACCAAACTTTTTTTTCTGTTCGAGGGTCTGAAATTAAGTTGCATATTAGTGTAATGATACATGGAAGATATAGGTGTTCGTAGCCATCAGAAAGCGCGGAAACAAAGCTAAACGCGTCCGAGAGGGGAATAGGGATGGATTACACCAAGAGAAAGGGGGAGTACGTGAGGGATAGGAATGGTACTGAAAGCTAGTGCGTAAAACTGCATATATGAGAACCCAATTGCAACATAAATACATAGCATAGAGAAGTAGAGGGTTAAAATTTGTTATCTACGAGTGAGGGAACAAGGTTTTTTTGGTATTTGAGAGGGATGTGCGTAGCAATATTAGATGGAAGCGAGGGACACGTAGCATAAGGAGGGGACGCTCAAGAACGAGCCAATAGGAGAGAGATGGGACTTTCGCGGGCTCCCGCACAGCCCACATTGCGCTTCAGTTGGGCTGGGACTATAAAAGGCTTAACGAGGGAAATAATAGTGAGCCCACTTTACCGTCGCAATTGTGCAGTGCAGTTCCTCGGCAAGATGTAGGCCCAGAGAGCAACAAAGGGGAAGTGACCAAATTTTTGCGTGTTGGGAAGTCGGAGGGTTTCAGGGGTTAATATCATTTAGAACATTAATTTTGGTTCTTAAAATAATTCGAGAGCAAGCTGCATTAAGACTATTCACTCTGTTACATTGTGCATCAAGGCCGGTTAGAGTTGGGGAGCGTCATTGAGTAACCTCAAAGATTGTGTTGCCGTCTTTACCAGTGTATTGTTTTAATAATTATTGTTGTTCTCAGGCAAAGTGTTGTGATTTTACATTTTGAATGGGTTAAATAAGTAGTTCTCAGATGGAATTCATGTTGAATGGGATTCTTTAAATCAACGCACAGTGAACTAAAAAGTAGTGAGAGCATTGTTCAACGGTTCATTGTGTGGGGAAAGGTGAGTTTGTCTGTCAAGTAAAATGCTAAACTTCGGAGTTAATATGACCTTGTTTTACAGTATGCATTCAGACGGAAAATGAATATGTTCAGTAGGAAGCTAGTGGGGATCTTGTGAAATTTTCGGGGGAGTAAATCAGATCAATTATTAAGAGTCATATCACATAGAATGAAGGCCGGCTGAAGGGGAATAAATTACTTAAGATGCTCCTTCTTCTCAGGGTTGGGAGGATCAACGGCTTGGAACTGCATCGAAGTGGAAAAATGGCGCACACCGAGCTGCAGTGTCGGTGCCTTACCATCTACCCACCAACGTATAAGGGAAGTGATGCACGCAACTGAGCGCGGCAGTTTTTCACAGGCACCAAGAGATTGCTTTGTGCTTATTCGCGCGCGCCCCAATTACCTAGGATTGTGTAGGACGGGCTTCTTGCTATTGTGCTTCGGTTGTGTTTGTGTCACAGAGTTGCGCGCGAAGTAATACCACTATGGTTGGGTTTCGTGAAATTATTAATGTTTGCCTTGGATGTTCTTACGTTATAGAGGTATGAGCGCCAATCACGTGTTCTCATGTAATGTCCTAAATAAATTAATTATAAATGGTAAATTAATCGTTTCATTTTCCCGTGTTTATCTGAGGTGCTGGGGTGGGTGAGCAGACCAGAAGCTTACTATATATTTCTATTTTCCACCTGTTCTATTACTTCTCCTTCTGTGTTTTCCGCTCTAAAAATTTCCTTTTCCATCAACTATGAGGTTTAAATCCCTCACAGCGAATACAGGGGAGGCGTCAGCGCCTCACCAGTTTCGTGATATTAAATGTTAAGATTAGATTAAATTTTAGTTTATGCCTCCCTAACCGCAAAAATAACGTTTATAAAAAAAAGGAGGATGGCACGATTTAGTACGGAGAAAAATGAAAGCGGAATCTATGCACTAAGGGCTCAGAAACAGTAAGTTGAGAAAGAAAACCATGAAACAAGATAATAGTTAATGAATGCAATATGTGATAAAAACAGGACAGCAGCGTGTTGAAATCTTTATTGTAGCACCTTCATTCTAACTAGTAATGCCAGAAAATAATGAGGAACAATTATTTCTCAGATATTTCTAACACCTTTAGGTCGCATTTCCACGGTAGTGTTAGTGCATGGAGTCCCAACATTTTATCCAGCTAACATACAGCCCCTCCGCTTGTGATGTAATTCTTCAGCTGATAGCTGTAGCTGTCACAGCCGATCGACCGCCTCAACACAACGAACCAAATGATGTCCAGTGTTTTCTCACCAACTGCCGGTTGTGCACGATCTAGTGATAATGTCCTTTTTTCAAGAGCAAGAGGATTGATGTAACGGAAGTCTTATGATCATTTAGGTAATAATAAAGAGTGCAAGTTGCTAGAGTGCTAGACTGGATTCTCTCGACTGTGATGTTTAAATCAGTACGGAAATCTCTGAACGTACTTGACAGTATGCCGAATGCGTTTGCCTCTGTTTTTCGAGCTCTAGAAAGACTAGCTGAAAACTCTTTGGTCGTGAGAAAGGTTCGTACAAGGATAAAGCTTCATTAAACGTGTTGACAAGACAATGGGAACGCATCATCTGCCGTTATGACATATGGAGAAAGGAAGTTGGTCCCAAGAAGTTCACGAGTATGGGGCATGTTCAGGCTGTTAGAACCGAATGCTTGCTTTAATGATGATTTATTGAACACTCCGCCGTCAGATACTCGATCATTTGTAGCGAGGTATCAGAGGGTAATTTCGAGTCGATCACAAGCAGAGAAGCATTTCCGGAACTTGGTGTCTTGCTTGCTTATTGCTGAGCCAACGTTGCCCACCATGTCTTGTACCTTCTCCAAAGAATCAGAAAACTTTCGCATAATTCTTGTAAGAATTAACACGTAAAAAACGACTAACACCAAAATTATATATCAGAGAAAGCATCATATTATTCTTAACGAAGGCGATGGAGAAAACTTATCTTGAATCAATGTTTTAACGTTTCATGCCCTAAGCTCATTTTCAACAAGAAAAACTTACACAATTTCAACAGATAATAATAAACAAAAATTTTGTGACTGCCTCAACAATTTCTATCGACGAGGGGAAGGTTCAGAAAAGTCCACGGATGATGCAAAACTTGTCTTAAGCAGCCATTTATTTGTACATAAATTTTCCTGAAATAGAAAGGTCTAGTTAGCACAAAAGTAATACAAAAAATATACAGTTTTTAGAGATTGCATATCTAAAAGTGATTCAGAGGGCAAACCAGAAAATAAGGACGCAAAAATTGGGGCAGAACTGCATCACTGGCACAAGAAAATCTGATTCAGAGAACACGGGTAATACTTCAGCGGCTCATTCAACACTCAAATCATTGGCGAGACTTAGTACAATTTTCATACGAGCATCCCAATGGCACAATCAGATATAACCAGTCAACCTAATGAGGCCCTCATTAAATACTAAGGTCAGGCAGTAGGCTCTACACACTAATGTCCAACCAGGTAGATGCTGAATTGAAGTTACACGGCTATTCCCATATAAAAATGCATGTCCAACCCGGTAGACGCTGAACTAAAGTTACACAGCTATTCCTACGTAAACAGTGCCTGACAACTTGAGTTGTTTCTGACTCACATGACTAGTCACAAAAGTCTATCAATCTATAGTACCACCTGGGCATAGTTAAAACACACCCATCTACAAAGGTGGTTAATAAGTGAACAAGGGGGCACACTTAGACACCTCTGAACAAGTAAATAGTTACCTAACAGGCATGAACACGTCATCAACCAGGCAATATAAATATCAGCAGCACAGTAAAAATCACACAAATAAAAATAGGCAAAAACCACCACACTCTACAGACTGGTAAAATAGCAACTTGAGTGAGGAATTACACAAATAAAAATAGGCAAAAACCACCACACTCTACAGACTGGTAAAATAGCAACTTGAGTGAGGAATTACACAAATAAAAATAGGCAAAAACCACCACACTCTACAGACTGGTAAAATAGCAACTTGAGTGAGGAATTACACAAATAAAAATAGGCAAAAACCACCACACTCTACAGACTGGTAAAATAGCAACTTGAGTGAGGAATTACACAATTCTAGAGTCCAAATACCAGAGTTTAAATCCACTAACATTAATCGTGAATGATAACAAGGATCTATATAATGCAATGTGCTTAGATCAAATCAACAACTGAGCACAATGAATCCAGCTGTGAATTCCAGCAAATAAATTAAGTAGCACTGACAAGCACAGAACAAATCAGGCTCAACAATATAATCAAACATGACTGAGTGTTTGCAAGAAAGTCTCACAACCCTGTCCAACACAGGGCAATACCACTAGACAATTTGAGCCAGGTACAAATAGGTAAACACAGCATTACATTATATTGGCACCGCGAATGAAGAATCAGTATCTAGAATTGTAAAAGCACAAACAGAAAAACTGTGACCGCACACATTCTAACATCCCCTGAAATCTTTTAACTTTTCTAGGACCTAAGGATTCACTGTCTAGTAGGAGACACAAAACAGACATCTATAAGGACCCAATGCACTTAATATTTAGCACTCTTTACTTACATTTCCTTCTCTGGAGTCTACACACTACTTCAACACAACTGGCGGCCTCTACTCAGCTCGCAGAGTTTAAATACCTAATGTACCGGAAGAGAGCGTTTCCGGAAAACGAGTGAACGTGCGGACTGGTTCCCTCGATATTCGAAGGCACAAATTTTCTACCGCTGTTTGAAAATATAAATTTCCTAAATTGCTGCGAAGGCAGCACACTCCTCTCTCTCAACAGTGCTAGGTAAGATTACTACAATATCTTTAATCGATCGCTCACAACTTTTGGTACCTCCGGAATTGTCCGTCCGCCGCAGCGTCGCCCCACGCACGCGTCCGTCCGATCCCGAGCGATGCACCGACTCTACCCGAGCCAGGGGCCACTGACATCTTGGAGACTGCGAGTCTCGTACCAGTACGATGTCCCCCTGGGACAAGGGACGCCTTGGTGTCGTCCATTTTCTGCGACGACTGATTTCTTGAAGGTAGAATTGTCTCCATAGTTGCCAGAATTGGTCCGCCAACAGCTGCACTCGCCGCCATCTTCGTGGACCATAAGCGAGGAGGTCGCGATCTGTGAACGAGTCTGACGACTGTGTGCGAGAGGCGTCCCTCATGGTTAGCAAAGTGGAGGGACTGATAGGGAACACATCATTGGGGTCTTCGGAAGGGGCGTACAGGGGCGTAGAATTTACAATGGCTGCGGCTTCTATCAGGAGGGTGTGCATATCATCACGGTTGAGTGTCACCTTTCCTGACCTCCCCAAGGTCAGGTCGAGTACCTTTCTGATCGCTCCAATTTTTCTCTCCCACACACCTCCATGATGACTCGCTCCAGGGAGATTAAATTTCCACTCGCATCCCCTAGTCTCCATGTCCTTTGATACTTTGTTCAAATCGCAAGATTGAGACACCGCACCTGTAAAGTTGGTGCCTCGATCGCTTCTTATCAGCTGGGGGGTGCCTCGTACAGAGATGAATCTACGCAATGCGTTCATAAAGGAAGGAGTATCCATCCCACGGAGAGGTTCAACGTGAACTGCCCTGGACACAAGGCAGGTCACCAGTAGGCCATACATTTTCTTCGTGGCCTTTGTGATTCGGGTGCTCTGTCCGTCATGTACAGTGAACGGCCCGAAGACATCTAAGCCCACCCGGGTGAAAGGTGGGGTGGGGATGAGACGATCTTCCGGGAGGTCGGCCATCATCTGTTGCTCAAAGGGAGCTCTCAGCCTCCTACAAATCACACAGCTCCTCAGGAGTCGTTCTATTTGCTTTCTACCTTGCGGGATGAAGAAGCCCAGAGATCGCACCTTACCAAGGGTGAGGAGACGGCCCTGGTGAGCCACCAGCTGGTGTGCCCGTCTTATAATTATCTGAGTGAAGGGATGGTTCCTGGGTAGGATCAAAGGGTGTTTTTGATCCACTGGTAAGTCACTGTGCTTTAGGCGGCCTCCTACACGGATCAGACCCTCTTCATCCACAAAGGGGGCCAGTGGTGTCAGTTGATGTCCTTCCGGTAGCTGCATTGGACCTGGTTTCCCCGTCTTGGGTAGTATTTCGCTGTAAGATTCTTGTTGGACGGCCTTAACGAGGTACATTTCAGCTTCCTGGTCGTTCTGAAGTATACGTAGTGTCGGTTCCGAAGAAGTGTTGAGGTTAGATCTCGCTCGCATCAGCCACTTATGTGCCAGGTTGTGCACGGTGCGGGTAACCCCGAGAAGCCTGGTCCACCTACTCAGTCGGTCCATCACCGTACGAAATGGAGGTGGCGAACCGGTCAAGGTCGTGAAGGCTTTGGTCTCCGGCAACGATTCTGTTAGTTGCGCTTCCTCAAAAGGGGGCTGAGCGTCGACGACGCAATCTTCTAATATCCAGGCAGGGCCGGTGAACCAATGGCTGTGTACGAGCTGCTCTACATCCGTGGGACGAGTAGCCATGTCTGCGGGGTTCTCTTTCGTGTCTACAAAGTACCACTGAGTCGGAGAGCAATGCTTATTAATCAACTCTATTCTCCGGGTCACATATCTGGTGAAGCGTTTATCCTCATTTTTCAGGTATCCAAGAACAATTTGACTGTCCGTGTAGTATCTGACTTCTTGCACATTCACCTTGAGGTCGTTGAGGGTCTCTCTTGCTGCCAGTACTGCTTCGACTGCGGCGCACAGTTCCAACCGTGGTATGGTGGTAGCTGCCCTAGGTGCCACCCTCGAACTGGCGTTGATCAAGGTGGAATGTTTCTGCTCTCGGGTACTGGTCAGCCGCAAATAAATCGCATAGCCAATGGCCTCCTGAGAGGCGTCACAAAAAACGTGAAGCGAGTGCCGTGAAACCTCCCCAAAGTCGCGCGGCTTCACGCACCGACTGAGGCGTATTTCCTTTGATCTTCTCAGTCCGTCTTTCCACGATTCCCAATGCTCTTCCAGTTTCTTAGGTAGAGGTTCGTCCCACAGAGTGGAGCTTTGGTTAGTTTCGGCAGTGCTATCAGACAGCGCCTTTCTTTGTAGAAGTCTGCCACCCAAAATAAGAGGCGCAGCTAGTCCGAGGGGGTCAAAGAAGGAGTTCACAGTAGACAGCACACCCCTCCTAGTGAAGGGTCTGTCCGGGATATTGACCTTGAATATTAACAGATCTTCGGAGACGTTCCAATGGATCCCCAATGTTCGTTGGATAACGGATCCGTCCCAAGTGACAGTCTTTGGTGCGGCTAGTTCCTCGTCTGGCAGACCCACCGTTACCCGAGTGTCAGACGTGGCAACTTTGTGAATGTTCAACCCATACTTGTGCAACAGAGACCGCACCTCGCCAAGCAGCTCCCTGGCCTCGTCTGGGGAGTCCAAACTAGCAGACCCATCATCAACGTACGTCGCATGACGGAGAAAGTCAGTGGCCCGGCTCGGGCGTCCGGATGCATCGCCCAGGTCGGCGATATGGCGAAGGGCGAACGCAGCGACGGCCGGAGAGCTCCGCAACCCGAAGACATGGACCTTAGCTCTGTAGGGGACAATCTCGTTAGTAACCCGATTATCTTTGAACCAAAAGAAACGCAGATAGTCCCTGTCTTCAATCTTGACTCGAAAATTGTGGAACATATTTTTTATATCAATTGTAAAGGCTACCTGGTGGAGTCGGAATCTCTGCAATATTCCCCGAAGGCTGTTGTTCAAATCGGGGCCCGTCAACAACTCATCATTGAGGCAGTGTCCCTTGTGCTTTGCTGAACCATCGAACACCAACCTAACTTTCCCTTCTTGGGCTTGCCTTACCGGGAAGATAGGCAAGTACCATCCCACGCCTTTCTCAGGAAGTTCCCCTGCGACTACTTCCTCAACGTGATCATTGTCAATGTACGATTGCATTTTCTCGAGACTTAGTGTAGCACTTGAGGGATCTCGACGCAGTTTTCCCAACGTCGTGTTCGTTCTTCCCAATACAGACACGTAATTATTACACAAATTTGGTGGATCTCTAGTAAAGGGTAGGGGCGCAACAATCCTATCGTCTTTCACTTCGATACCAGCTCTCAAAATACTTACAAATTTATTGTCTAACACACTCAGACCCTGGAGCTCGTCGTCGACTCGCTCCTCAAAGACGTCGAGCGTCTGCCTCCCAGGGTTGGGCCCACGTATCTTGATCGAGAAGTGATGATCCTCGTGGTTCACGAATGACGTCCGCAGGGCAGTGGTCTGCTGGGTTCTCGCTCCTCCGTTCAATGGTCCCAACAGTGCCCAGCCCAGGGCGGTCTTGCAGGCAAGAGGACCTCGTACTCCATAGTGTCTAGATGCCATGAGCGACACGGCATCTCTTCCGATGAGTATCAGTGACCGAGCCAAAGGATCATGCTCATTGAAGTGCTTGACCAGGTGCGCAACGTGGCTGAGCTTCTTCACAACGTCGGGAGTGGCTACTTCGTCAGTCGTGTCCGGGATATTTTCGTTGGTCCATGTAGTGGGTAGCTGATGCCATCGGTTCTCACCCACACCCCTTATCTTGAGCCCGGTGATGGCGTGTCCTTCCACCTCAGACGACAGACCCACTCAGTGTTCTGAGGGCGTACTTCCAGGGAGTGGCCTTAAGATCGAGCTGTTCTATCAGAGAAGGGTCCGCAAAGCATCTTGAGCTTTGCTCGTCAATGATGGCGTAACAACGCACTTTTCTCTGGGTGGACGTCGAGGTGACATCTACTAACAGCGTCTTGGAAAATTCCCTGGACTCGAGACCGAGGCATCCCGTTCTGGTGCAGGTGGCGACCTCACCAGGGGTCACCGGTTTAGTGCTTGCCCGGTGCATGACCGTCAAGTGTGAGCCTTGACAGTGAGAACACTTCACTTGTTTGTCGCAGTTCCTGATGTAATGGGGACCAAGGCATCGGAAGCATACCTTCGCCTCGGTGATGAGCTTCTTCTTCTGGTCGATGGGTAGTCTTCCAAAGGACCGGCACTCCCAGGTTCCATGGGCGTCGACCTTGTGGAAAATACATTTGTTGATTCTATGGTCCGTTTCCGGAGGTTTTTTGTTGTGAGGTCCTTGCGCCTCATATCTTGACTCAGGTTTGTTGTAGGCCAACATGGACTGATCACCTTCACTAGACTCTTTCTTGGTATTCTGGTCAGCGCTTGTGTGCAGGACCCGAACGGGCTTGGGTCTTCCGCCTGACAGTGCTGGGTTGAAAAATGGATCCCTCATCGCTCTTTCTTCGTCTCTTAGGAACTGGTTGAAGAAGGAGAACGTTGGGCGCTGCCCACTCTTGGCTCGTAGGTCAGATGCTTTCCTATGCCATCTGCGTTGCAGATCGGGCGGGAGTTTGAGTGCCAAGAGCCTCATGCCTCTGGTAGTGCAAAACTCCTCCAGCTCGTCCGATCTTGCTGCGTTGGTAAGTGCGGTACTCGTAGAATCTAAGAAATCCTGGAGAGCGGTAAGATCCCCAGGAGGGATGTTTGGGAAGTTCCGAAGTTGGTCTGCCGTGTGTTCTGCTAGCAACCAGTCCGAACCATAACGCTCACGAAGGGTGTTCCATACCACCTGCAACACTGCCTCTGCATTGTTTCCGATGACTGACCTCATAGTTCTCTGAACGTACTCCTTGGGTTTACCCGCGGTATTGGCCGCCAAAACTTGAAGCTCTTCGATGGGGCCCAAAGCTAGTCCCTGCAGTCGATTCTTCAGATCAGATTCCCAGCAATGGTACAATCCGATGTCTCCTTTGAAGGGGTTGGCAGGGGTCTTCAACAGCTCGGCCCGGATAAGGTGAACAGAAGCTGCATCTAGAGTGCTTCCCTGCCTAGGAGCTCTCAGTCGATGGTTTGCCTCTACTCTAGGCTCTAGAATCGACCTGCGAGAGCTCACGGAAGCGTGTTCCATCAGCCCTGCCAGATCATCTAGATTGCTTTCCTGCTCTTGATATTCTTCATCCTCTCCTTCTGAGATAGTAGAAACCTCAGAGGCTACCGACAGTGGTGTGGAAAAAGGTCCAACTTTTTCTCTTCTTACGGAGGTAAGTTTACTCATTCTCTCACTACGCAGAGAAGACAGGTCTTTGGGATCAAGGTTGGAAACCATGTCCCCTCCAAGCCTCTCCATCTGTTTGTTGAGCGTCGCGATGCGACCAAAGCAGTCTTCCAGCATCACACGTCTCTTCAAAAATTGCTCATGGTACCGCTGCTTATGTCCTGCTCGTTCCAAGGAACCTTCAAAGGCTCTGCTTGAAGTGATGAACTGATCGCGCTTGACCTTAAGTTCAGCTATGAAGGATAAGATGGCCGACGTCTCATCCTCTCCTGGACTCTCCCTGGACAGGGCTTCATAAAGATCGTCATAGGTCTTTACGGCTTCAACTTCAGCTAGTTTAAGGGTTTTCTTTGAGCTTCTTTTGGCCATTTGAGACATTGCAGAGATGTTGTTGAAAATTTATTGTGACTGCCTCAACAATTTCTATCGACGAGGGGAAGGTTCAGAAAAGTCCACGGATGATGCAAAACTTGTCTTAAGCAGCCATTTATTTGTACATAAATTTTCCTGAAATAGAAAGGTCTAGTTAGCACAAAAGTAATACAAAAAATATACAGTTTTTAGAGATTGCATATCTAAAAGTGATTCAGAGGGCAAACCAGAAAATAAGGACGCAAAAATTGGGGCAGAACTGCATCACTGGCACAAGAAAATCTGATTCAGAGAACACGGGTAATACTTCAGCGGCTCATTCAACACTCAAATCATTGGCGAGACTTAGTACAATTTTCATACGAGCATCCCAATGGCACAATCAGATATAACCAGTCAACCTAATGAGGCCCTCATTAAATACTAAGGTCAGGCAGTAGGCTCTACACACTAATGTCCAACCAGGTAGATGCTGAATTGAAGTTACACGGCTATTCCCATATAAAAATGCATGTCCAACCCGGTAGACGCTGAACTAAAGTTACACAGCTATTCCTACGTAAACAGTGCCTGACAACTTGAGTTGTTTCTGACTCACATGACTAGTCACAAAAGTCTATCAATCTATAGTACCACCTGGGCATAGTTAAAACACACCCATCTACAAAGGTGGTTAATAAGTGAACAAGGGGGCACACTTAGACACCTCTGAACAAGTAAATAGTTACCTAACAGGCATGAACACGTCATCAACCAGGCAATATAAATATCAGCAGCACAGTAAAAATCACACAAATAAAAATAGGCAAAAACCACCACACTCTACAGACTGGTAAAATAGCAACTTGAGTGAGGAATTACACAAATAAAAATAGGCAAAAACCACCACACTCTACAGACTGGTAAAATAGCAACTTGAGTGAGGAATTACACAAATAAAAATAGGCAAAAACCACCACACTCTACAGACTGGTAAAATAGCAACTTGAGTGAGGAATTACACAAATAAAAATAGGCAAAAACCACCACACTCTACAGACTGGTAAAATAGCAACTTGAGTGAGGAATTACACAATTCTAGAGTCCAAATACCAGAGTTTAAATCCACTAACATTAATCGTGAATGATAACAAGGATCTATATAATGCAATGTGCTTAGATCAAATCAACAACTGAGCACAATGAATCCAGCTGTGAATTCCAGCAAATAAATTAAGTAGCACTGACAAGCACAGAACAAATCAGGCTCAACAATATAATCAAACATGACTGAGTGTTTGCAAGAAAGTCTCACAACCCTGTCCAACACAGGGCAATACCACTAGACAATTTGAGCCAGGTACAAATAGGTAAACACAGCATTACATTATATTGGCACCGCGAATGAAGAATCAGTATCTAGAATTGTAAAAGCACAAACAGAAAAACTGTGACCGCACACATTCTAACATCCCCTGAAATCTTTTAACTTTTCTAGGACCTAAGGATTCACTGTCTAGTAGGAGACACAAAACAGACATCTATAAGGACCCAATGCACTTAATATTTAGCACTCTTTACTTACATTTCCTTCTCTGGAGTCTACACACTACTTCAACACAACTGGCGGCCTCTACTCAGCTCGCAGAGTTTAAATACCTAATGTACCGGAAGAGAGCGTTTCCGGAAAACGAGTGAACGTGCGGACTGGTTCCCTCGATATTCGAAGGCACAAATTTTCTACCGCTGTTTGAAAATATAAATTTCCTAAATTGCTGCGAAGGCAGCACAAATTTGAAACATGAATGGAGAAACTTTGACAGTTTAATGACTTCAATCCCTTCCCAGTCGCTCTATCTGAGGGTTGCTGAGCACACTGGCACAAATCATCGAACTGGTAACATTCTTGGATCCCCTTTTCATTCCTGTATTAGAGAACATTGCGCAACTCGGCCATGTTACCAAGCTATTGTCAGCGGTAAATTCAAAATTTTACCCTCTAATTAAATAAAATGTTTTATGATCCGTCTAAAAGAAACGTTCAAAAATAATAATTTTCTCCAGGAAGAATCTCGCTTACCTGCAATCACTTACATCATCTAGCAGATCTCTCAATCGATTCGGATTGTTAGCTCTATTTCGCCATTGTTTAACCCAACATCTTCTTTTAGGTTTTGCTGTTTTTGTACTTTCATCAAAAGTTGCAGTCACAAGAGTTGCTTCGACAGCAAATTTCTAGAGCTCACACACATTTGCACGTCCTGCTCATCCATATCGCGTACCTACTTCGGTTTGTTTACATTCGATGAACGTCGGACGCTCATCACAGAGCTGAGTCAGAGCCACGCACAGTCGCAATATGTGGCCTGACTTGCTTAACGGCCGTTTGACATGACGAGTGTCCGTGATTCATTTGACGACCAAAAAATCGTAGTGTGGCCTCGGCATTACTAGCCTTACTGACTTACTGGCAGTATTCACCTCAGTACCATCCGGGAAATCCCTTCTTCTAAGCTCATACACCACATACATATATATACCCCAATTCGCCCACTAGAGAATCACAGATCTCTTATGATCTGAGCCATCCTCGGTGTAATACCATTGCATCCAGCCTAACCATCATTAAGGGGGTCTACTTACCTATTAAGGGGGTCCGTTTACATCTTCTGAATTGGAACCCTTGCTTTAATCTCAATGGTGGTCTAAATACATTACCAACCCACAACTCACTTCCAACCTACCACTCACATCAAGCCTGCTGGTTCAGCTACTTCCCGAGCCTCAGAGATCTTCAGTCAAGACTGCGTCTTCACTGGTCTCAAGACGCCATCACTCTGTGATCCTGCTGGCACCCCAAATAAATTATGGAAGCTGAGTAACCCTTGTGATCATTTTCCTTCCTGAATGTGATCTCAAACAATTCCATACCAGAAGTGAGTGCTGGGATGATAATCAAACGACTAAAAACCTCGTCACCCAGGCACCCTCACATGTGACTACAAAGCAACGTTCAAATGTAGCATCTCCCGCTGTTGCCACGACAGCAAAAGCAATGGATCTCGCCTTACGCACTGCCGCTTCATCGGCAACAACAATGTCCATGCAAAGCAATGATCCTCGCTCCACGTTTGCGACTTTCATACATCCGAGTCACTTACATACAACATGCGGAAGATTTTCTTTTGAGAATCGTCTGCTCTCAACCGACAGTTTCAAACATGAGTACCACCTCAATCCTCTCACAACGACTCAATCCTCTCAATTTGCAGGTGAAATTAATTTGATCACAGTGAATGTATGCAAATGAAATAAGTTTCTTAAAAATTTAAGCTAATAGATATCATTTCTTTTCTAATATCTCAACTTTACGAAACAGTTGAAGTTCATCACGTGATAAATTTCGAAGAAAATCACTCAACATCTCTTTATTGGAATGGTGTCAAACGTTAAAATGTACTACCTATGAAGTCTATAAAACGCAACGTTTCGATGTACAAACATCATCATCAGGCTGAAAATATACAGAAAAATTGATCAGTCACATTGGTAAAATGCAAATCTAATTTTTAAGCAATATGAGGCTATTATAAAAAAACAACGGCATCTATGGATGCTTTATTTCCAATTTCAAGCCTGATGCATATACCTTGTACATTGGATTTTCAAATGCCTTATAACTAACATCAGGACGCCATGACGCTTTCTCCCGGTCAAGACCGGTTCCCATTTCAGACACCTGGGTAGAGGGGGGTCTTGTGCTTGGAATTTTTCCCCTATGCCCAACAAAGAAAATCACCATCCAGACCCGGGATTCGAACCCTCGTTGCCCACACGGAGGCAGGTCCTGAAGCCACACGGCTATGAAAGATGAAATCACGGCACAAAAATATTTTATAAATGACTTGTACAACAAAAATACTTATCCGCGAGATCAGGTACAGTAATAGTATTGCACACTATCTATATACTTAATAGCAAAACTCAAAATTTGTGCGAGTCCGTTTGGAAAATTGGCTGAGTCTACATGGTCGAGTGAGGTATTAAATTGAAGCCACTGGTGTCTATATTTGCAGAAAACTATTTATTTAAATTTTTTTAAATTTTTTTTTTTTTTTTTTGATTTTTTTTCTTCTTTATTTCTTTACTTTTTGATTATTTACTTTTTTTTCAGTTTTTATTTATTTTTTATTTATTTATTTTTTTTCCATTTTATTTTTTATATTTTTTTTATTTTTTTATTTTTTTTTTTCTTATTTTTTATTTTTATTTTATTTTTTTTATTTTTTTTATTTTCAGGCAAGTCGGACAACCCGATACTCGGGTTGAACCGGCTTAAGCTTAGCCGGTTACCGGAGGTAACCGGCTAGTAAACGTTTATTGCAGAAGCGATAGGGGCGAAATGACCGGACGAGCAGTTGTAAAGTTCAATGGTTGTTTTGTGAACTTCAAGTTTGGTGGCTTTACTCAAGTTTTACTTTAGAGCGGTTTGAATTCTATGCTTATCTAGATTTTTGAAGGATAAAGTTGAATATTGAGGAATTTAACTATTTCACAAGATGTTCATTTCATAAGGGCGAGGTCACCAGTGTTTTTCCAAACACACTTAATTGCTAATTGAATGATTTACGGCATCTGACATCTGAGAAGTTAAGTGTGAGGGGTTCGGACGCGATCTTTCCGGCGTCTTTAATCAAAACCAAAATACTATAATTTTCACCTCGGAACTGGACCATCGAAAGGATAAGAAAGTAGATATGGTTATTTAATTCTGGCCTGGTTTTATTGGAGGCTGTCAGATTGGGTCTTCCAGTTGCGCTGATGTTGACGTCCGATCTTGAGTAGGGACTGCAACAGGCTCACAGCTGCGTCGGTATGCGGAAGTGTAATTGTGGAGAAGGTCGTGTGCAATGGTATCCCGTGGTTAGTGACGGCAATAGCGTCTCTGATAAGTGAGGACGGTAAGTTGCAATTCCTCTAGTGGTGTTAGAATATAGACTTGCAGGTTATGCAGCAGTTGGGTTAGCTGTAACCAATGATGTCTCAATTCTGAGTGAGGTGGAGGAATTGGATACTTGCTCTTGCCGTCCAGTAATGGGGGGTTTAATTAGAAGTAAAAAAGGCAACAATGAAGGAGGCAGTTGTTTTGCCAAGTCTGGCTACAGGGTTATTTTACCCTTTTGATATGATCGGCAAGGTAAAGGTAGGTGACGTGGCAGTGGGATGTAAAGTGTCTCGTAGCTTCCTGTACGGAATAATACGCTGGGTGAAATTGCACACGGTATTAAAACACATATCAACACATGCTATGCTGCAAACAATCTGGCATTAACATGCCGCCTCAAAGCGAGGAGTCTCTTCGAAAAACGCCCCCCACCAGCACTCTGGCGCCGGAGTGCAAGTGGGGAGCAACTTCGGAGCACTGACAATTTGCTCGGAGCCAGATTTTAATTCTAATATTTCTAACGGCATGAAGCTAAAAATTCTACACTAGTAATTCACACAGGCAAAACTTTGCCTGGCGAAACTAAGATGGCATAAGCAGTGAACTGAGTATCCTCCCTAACTTAATTAATAGCTAATGGTAAAAATCTACAGCATCTGCTAAATGCCATTGAACTAGAAAACACATGTTCCCAGTTCTTCCTAACTGAAATAATCAATATACAATGACTAAGAATTATACAATTACCATCTAACTAAACCTTAAAAAAACATCAATAATATTTAATGTATAAATACTGATTCTATGAGGAAAATCAGGTATTTAGTTATTGGTATTCACCTAACATTCAAGACAATGGTAAGTTGAGGCAATACAGCTTAATAATTACCATCTAACTAAACTAAAAAAAACATCAATAATATTTAATGTATAAATACTGATTCTATGAGGAAAATCAGGTATTTAGTTATTGGTATTTACAAGGTTTGTTCTGATTATCATCACAACAAAGGTTGACTATAAAATTTGTTAAGAATGATTTTTAATGTTGACTGTACATAAAAACTACAACCACGTGATTATATCAAAACCCTACTTATTTGAAAATACAGCTGTGACAAGATACAGCTGTCAAAGAATTGAGAATGATAATTTGATTGCTTTGATAAAAAAAAACATTAAAGAAATAAATTGATAATTTGATGTTAGTCTAACTTGATCACACAAATAACACCATATTGAATATTGGCTAAAGAAGTTATTTTTGATACAAAAGGGAAAATCCTAATCTTGATACAAATAACACCATATTGAGTATTGGCTTATGAAAAATATTAAAAATAAAAAGGGGAAATTTATAATTTGATAAGAATAACACCATCTTAAATATTGGCTTATGAAAAATATGAAACATCAAAAGGGAAAATTTCCCTTAAAAATGGCTTTACATGAAATAGTGAATTGACAATTTCATTATCTGAAAATAGAGACAGTAACTAGGTAGCTGCTACTCATGCTGAAGAGAATAATTCTCCTGGTTAGTCCAACCAGTTGCTTCTAATTAAGCTCCTAAGCATTTCGCAAACTGGAAAATTTAGTCAATTTTCTCACTACGTGCACAATACAGGAAAGTTTAAACATAATACCACTTAACATAAACACTTGATACTTACAATTGCCCCATCTGGGGCCCAAACACTAACACAGGAGCATCGAATACCAGAATGACGCCTCTGCCTGAAAATGTCTATCGGAACTTGCCAAATGGTTCTGCGTGAAAACGCGATGCGAGCTGACGCTCGAAAAATGTTTAAATATTTTTGGTCAAATTTTTAATAGATTTCGGGGTAATGTTGAATGACAATAGTGATCTAAAATTGTAATAATGATTGCGTTAGCTTTATTTAATTTTTAGAAGGTAGTTTTATTAATTTATGAAATTTAGACTGAAGTGCGGCAGAAGGCGTTCACTACACAGTTGCCTCAGACTTCTAAGCTGCGGCTTTAGTAAATAATTTTTGAGCAAAAATGTCATTTGTGTTCTCTTTGAGAACAAGTTTGAGTTTATGGATGTCAAGCGCTTCTATAATTTGAATATGCTCTTTTTTAGTCACGTTATATAAGATTTTTGCGTTAGGGTATAGATCTTCAGTTGATGGTTTGCAACTATGGTCAATGCGGAAATGGTTAAAAATAGAACCTTGGGATTTATGGGCGGTTACTCTTTGCCTCAGGGTCATCCTGGTCAAGGCAATGTAACATTTATTTAGAGACTCATTCTCTTCTGTCACACTTAAATTGGTAAATTACATTGGCCCTGTCCAGATCAATTACCCTGGATGCAGACATATTATTTTTTACTAAGAGGTCACTGATTTTGCGGTTTTGCACATCGAAACGTTGCATTTTATAGACGTCATAGGTTGTAAATTTTAACGATTGACAGTGTTCCAATAAAGAAATGTTAAATGAATATTTTCGTAATTTATCACGTGATGAACTTCAACAGCCGGGTTCGTATCCCGGTGCTGGCGCGGAGATTGTCCCCGTTGGGTATAAGGGAAAGCTCAAGCACAATACCCCACTCAACCCAGGTGTCGGAAATGGGTACCGGTGTAGTGATCGCCCTCAGCCGTACT
Source organism: Morinoia aosen (assembly GCA_030386875.1). Taxonomy (NCBI): domain Eukaryota; kingdom Metazoa; phylum Arthropoda; class Malacostraca; order Amphipoda; family Talitridae; genus Morinoia; species Morinoia aosen. Next base: position 18,907,614 of record CM059565.1, read on the forward strand.
TCAGTCTAAATTTCTTAAATTATTAAAACCATCTTCTAAAAATCAAATAAAGTTAACGTAATCATTCTTAAAATTTTAGATCACTATTTTCATTCAACATTACCCTTAAATCTATTAAAATTTGACCAAAGAAATACTTCGACAAGAAAGAACGGCGTTTTTACCTAGAACCATATCGCAAGTTCATCCGTTTCCGGAAAATTCCGGAAACGCTCGTCCGCTCAAAGCGCATATAAGGCCGGCTTCCCAGGCAGAGTCGTCATTCTCTTATAGATCCTCCTAACGCTTGGGCCCCAGAGCGGGCAATTCACACGCTTCCACAAGCCTGAGCTGAACGAATCGTCTGAAGTTATTCAACCTCCTCGGACTCTCACCAAGATCGTCTCTCGAACAAGAATCAAGCCTCGCACTTCAGCGTGCAACCTTCCCTTCAATAAATTCCCATACCGGCGAGTGAAACTATTCTCTCATTTTCCTCCGGTGTTGGCTTGTGGTAATTTTTGTTGTTGATTGTAGACGCTTGAAATATTGCGTCCGAATACCGCCTAACTCCTTCTGAGTCAGAGGCCTTAAATCATTCCTTTTTGCAATTAAGTGTGCTCTACCCGGAGCACTGGTGACCCGCCTTTAATAAGAAGAACATCTTCCTTGTCACTTGATAAAAAGTCAAATTCAACCTTTAAAAATATCATTCATTTGAGTTCCCCATTTGGGAGAACTTTATACCGGCTTTACGGGGGAACCGTCATGGTGTCCTATATATAGGGTTAGTTATAAGACATTTGAAAAACCGATGCTCAAGATCATATGTATCAGACTTGATTGGAAATAAAGCATCCTAAAGATGCCGATGTTTGTTTGTTTAATAGGTATCACTTGAAAATCATATCTGAGTGCTGGATTACCGCTTTGAAGCCACAACAACCCTTTTATTGCAATTCATACACATTTAAATTCATAAATTTGCAAATCAAGAAGTGAAGAGATGGTAAAAAATAATTTATTTTCCACTATTATATGAGAATACCTGCTGGTTAGATTCATTTTCATAACTCGGACAAAGTTTGCAGCTTTTCACATGAGTTCCGCGGAAAGACGATTGTTCTATCTAATAGCTGAATCCTAATCTACCACGTTCAGTTATAAACTAGACGGCCAAGCGTAAATACATCCAGTGTTGTGAATGGAGCTAAAAAACAAGCGAGTCATTTTATATCAAACTGTTGTTTACTCTTTACATCATCCGTGTGTTTGAGTAAATTTGCACTAAAACATTTTAGAGATATGGCGAAAAGTAAGGGCAAGAAAATCAAGCGGCTGCCTGGGCCTCCTCTGGCCAAATCAAAGCCCATTAACCCGTTCAATCTTCACCAAAACAGGAAAAAGTTTTCGGTCTTGGGTCAGAAAGTAAAAGGCACGAAAGGATTACCTGGCGTTTCAAGACAAAGGGCTTTTGAAAATGTAAGTTGGTAAGCATACTATAATATATTTTGAATTTTTTAGATAAAAAACTCCTAATTATTGCATATTTATCTTGTTGTGCTGTGTTCTCAATGCTTTTTAAAATACTCCACATTTTAACCATTTTTTCAAATTTTTTGGGGTGATCCCTAAAAACACTCGAAAAGCAAGTGCTACCTGGCCCCTATGCTTGATAATAGAAACCTGGGTAAATGTGTAGCGTTGGTCAGTAATCGATTTTTGAGTTTTCAGTGCCTAAACGTTGTTAATTAGATTGAAATAAACAAGTTTTCTTCTATACACTTTCCGTCGTAAATGAGTATTTAACGAGCTATGGCGGTAGGTTTAGTTTCGTCTTTGATGACGAATGCGCTCGAAGAAACAGCTACTCATCGATTTTTGGGTAAATGTAAAGGACTTGACCATAATCGATTTTCCACTTTTTGATCAACAAATATTGTTGACGAGACCAAAATAAACAAGTTTTCTTCAATGCACTTTCCGGCGGAAATGAGTATTTTAAAAGTTATGGCATTAAATGAGTTACCGGAACTCCATTGTGCATCACCCTATTACAAACGTAAAGAGGTTGGGTCGTGAGGGGTAGCCACAGTTCTTTCAGTTTTATAATTTTCACTAAAAGAACTGTTGCTACCCCTCACGACCCAACCTCTTTACGTTTGTAATAGGGGGTTTGCTCTTCGTCGGCTTGGTTGGCGCGGGAACGCCTGTTTACTTTCACGTCGGACCGCGCTGTATATTTTTCCCCGACTCAAAGACTGGAGTTAGGGTAACTCATTTAATGCCATAACTTTTAACACGTTGACTGCAACACGACCCACCGGTGGGTCGTGCTTAGGTTTTTCCTGCTGCGAAACGACCCATCGATGGGTCGTTTTGAAAAATTCTAACAACCTTTCTAAATTAGTGGTATTTAACAGGCCCAGTTAATGTTTGATATTTACAAATTTGCTTATCACTTTTGACTTTAAATTCAAGTTGAATATTGAACTTCGGTTTAACCCATCGCAACTAACGTGTTAAATACTCATTTCCTTTGGAAAGTGCATTGAAGAAAACTTGTTTATTTTGGTTTAATTAACAGTCTTTGTTGATCAAAAAGTGGGAAATCGATTACGGTCAAGTCCTTTACATTTACCGATTTTTGAAATTTTCTTGCTTGAATCATGGTAATAACATCAAAATAAACAACTTTTCTTCTATACACTTTTTTCGTCAAATGAGTATTTAACGAGGTATAGCGGGAGGTTTGGTTTCGTCTTTGATGACGATCGGGCTAGAAGCGAGACGGCATTGCAGTGTTGCCATTCGACGTGCTGTTTGAATTAGTTCCCGCTTCAAACACTGGAGTTGCGGTAAGTCATTTATCGCTATAACTAATAAAATACTCATTTACGATGGAAAGTGCATAGAAGAAAACTTGTTTATTTCGATCTAATTAACTATGATTAGACACCGAAAAGTAGAAAATCGATTACTGACCAACGCTACACATTTACCAAAACCTGAAATTAATGCTTATGTGCAAAAATACAGGAAATTAAGTCAATCTGCTGTTTTTTATTTAAATAACTGAACATTTGTTAAATCTGAAGGATATGTCAGTTACCAATTTTCCACTTTTTTGGTGCATGAACCTAATTAATTGAATCAAAATAAACAAGTTTTCTTCTATTCACTTTTTGTCTCAAATGAGTATTTTACGATTTATAGCGGTACGTTTAGTTTTGTCTTTGATGACGCATGCGCTCGAGTAAACAGCTACTCATTGATTTTCGAATTTTTGTTGCTTGAATCATGGTAATAACATCAAAATAAACAACTTTTTTTCTAAACACTTTTTTCATCAAATGAGTATTTAACAAGGTATAGCGGTAGGTTTGGTTTCGTCTTTGATGACAATCGCGCTGGAAGCGAGTGCGCATTGCAGTGTTGCTGTCCGACATGCTCCTTGAATTACTTGCCGCTTCAAACACTGGAGTTGCGGTAAGTCATTTACCGCTATAACTAATAAAATACTCATTTGAGACGGAAAGTGCATAGAAGAAAACTTGTTTATTTTGATTAAATTACCTATGTTTAGGCATTGAAATTTACGTAATCGATAACTTACATATCCTTCAGATTTACCGAACATTTTTAATAGCAGTAATGGTATATATCAATTCTAATTTTTTATTCTGTGAAATTACTGTTATTTTCGGTCAATATTGAGTTTAATGTTGTCAATGAGTCTCATAATATTGTTGCTATAAATAGGTAATAGGGTAATTCATCAAATATCGAACTGAACTGATTATCCAACAACTTTGAAAATATGCGTGTAATAAATATAATAAGCGTCCAAACTTGCTCAGTGCCAGTGATCTTCCATCTAAAACTCCTATTATAGTGAAAAAAACTCATTTCTGTGAGCTGCAAACTGCTACCAGCTGTTGTGAACGCATTTTCTGTACGACCTTTACAAATTGATCATATTTTTTCACTTGAAAAATCTTACGCACCTCAGTAAAATTGCGCCGGTTTAACTGTTGTTGTACCACCGTCAACCCCCCGTCATAACTTAAGAGTAGTGTTGCCATATGATGTTCTGTTGCTGTATTTTTTTCTTTCCCGCTACTAAAACCTTGATAAGTATTCCATGTTCAATATTCAGTTCCTATTTCATGTCAGTATTAAATAGTGAACAAAGGTGTTTGCTGTGAGATAATATAAATATAATAATATGTGAGATATACCAATATAAGTATTTATATTAAAGGCTATGAGATATATCAATATATTTAAGGAGCCCCTTCTTCTTTATACTACAATACATTTTCTAGATCTTAGATTTACGATTATGGCTAAATACTGAAACGTGTATCGTCTGCGAAGGTAGACCGAGCTTGTATACAGTTAAGACGGAGATATTATTTTATTTTACTAATTTTTGTAACAAATATATTCTTTAGTAATTAAATTGACCTTTGATCCGTATAGTACACTTTGTAATGTTAAACACGTTCGTATATATTGCCAAATATAGTTTTCAGTAAGTTGTATTTGGATTCAAAATTTGAACAAAAAACCTGTTTGGATCAAAACTCTTGTTCGATTCATGTTTGATATTGATGAAATTATGTTATTAAAGTGTTCCATTTTTAGAACAATATATAAATTCCAACAAACTACGTTGTCTTTAAAGCAACATCACAGAACAAGAAAGCAACTGTTCAAGAATAATCTTTAGGCCTGCAACAGTTATTCAGAGCAAAAGTTACTGATTTATGAAGATTGTTTCTAGACACACGGGGTTTCTGTTCGATATTTGATGATTTACCCTAGGTATAGTGGATTTTAAGACATTTTACAACAGTATTGAAAAATGATTGAATTTTTAATTTAAATTCAACTAAGGTATGGTCAGCTGTGAGTGTTATATATTTGAATTAGCTTATAGATCCAGAAATACCTAACAGCATAGAAACAAGGGTCTTTAAGGACACCGTCTAGGTAGAAATCAGGTTATGTGTTGATTTTCTGTTTATATTTGCATCTTATAGAGAATTTTCTTGCGCTTCCATTGGTACTTTTTTTTTTCGTCTACTCCGAATAGTGCGCCCACCAGAGGGGGGGGGAAAGCGATGGGGGTGGAGTGACCTTGAACCCTCCCCCCTCATTATTGGGAGTCAATTGAGCGTTTCTCTGCGGGAATGGCATTATAGTTCGTTAATGGGCTACTCAAAGTGCTTCCATTATTCAAACAAAACATTCTAACGCTGAATAAACATTTTTTTTATAATTTTTGACAATTTCAGAATTTAGTTGTCCTGCCGTATCCATGATACCGCAGCTTTCATTCATAGCTCGATAACAGCTGCAGTATCATAGCTACAGCTATGGCGAGCACACCAATCCAAAGGGCTTGAAAAGATCTATAAAACAAAGGAGTTGACTTGACAAAAAAACGTATTTTGGTTGAAAAAAAATGAAAAATTAAAAAAATTAATTGTTTTCATGAATTACACCTATTCTCTTTTGTTGTATATTTTTTCTCAGAGTTACAGAGCTACAGCAATGTAAATTATATCAATCGAAAGGGCTTAAAAAGAGCTACAAACGCTCAAGAGTTCATTGTAGAAAACCCTGTAGTTCAAAAGATAAAAAGAAAAACAATTTTTTTTTGTGAAAAAACTCGTTTTTATGGAAACTTGATAATTGGTTTCTCAAATGCTACTACTTCCACAATTTTAGAGCTACAAGAATGGTTTATATACCATTCGATAGGGCTCAGCAAGGTGTATCCTGGCGCAAGAGCATTTTTTGATAAATTTATTATTTTGAAAATTACACGAGATGAAAAAAAAAATGAAAAAAAGTTCATTTTTTTTTTCAAAATCCACAAAAAAAAATTTATCGAAATTCCCTATTGCGAGTGGTTATATAGACATCTAAGCAATCTAAAAACGAAGTACTGGTTCTGTAACTTCAAAATTGTAGAAGTAGTAGGATTATAAAAAAACCCTATTTTATCATATTTTTTCGAAAATAAAAAAAAATTCAGGGCAGATACAAAAATTTTGTCGAAATAACGAATGATATTTGGATCATTTCACAACTACTGTGAAAATTTCAGAGAAATCCATCTATAAACAACGGACTTTTTTTTACCTAGACGGTGTCCTTAAAGCCTTCACGGAAATTAAAAATTCCGTTCCAAAGAATCACTAAAGGAGCACATTTAAAAATATTTTACAAAAATGACATTCTGTTTGCTGATGCATTATTTTTGAGTTATTCAACTTCAACGATTTAACAACGTTGCGGATAAAAGTGACGACCCCGAGTAACGTATAAGTAAGAACGACTGAGGAAATTATCCAGAAACAAACAAAGACTACGAAAGTAACGTCGGGGAACGTAAAATATGCTTTCAAACTAGCACAATCGTCCTAATAATGTTTGATACACTCAAACAGGGTCGGAGAACACCTGCCGCAGACACCTTCTGCGATGGCCGCCATATTGAAACTGATTTTTCCGTCTACGCATCAGCGAGCAGTTCATTACCCCAGTCTCGCTAATATTTTTGGGTGATAACCTTTATTGGGTTATTAACTAAAAGATCCTAGAAGTGGGTTCAGGTTCTGCAGGGCTGGCTAATGATAAATTACAAAGTACCCAAACGTACTCTTAACAGCTCAAGCGCGCAACGCAACTGCTATGGAAGACGAAAATTCAAAACTTGAATAACTTAAAAATAGCGCATCTGCAAGCAGAATGTCATTCGTGTAAAACATTTTTAAATTTGTTCCTAGCGATTCTTAGGTACGAAATTTTTAATTTCCGTGAGCATATTGAACTGAATATTGACCTTTTTTTCTCCAAAAAATCATGTCTATAAAATATAGATATTAATATATTTTATGACCAAAAAACCATGCTTATTTAAAAAAAATTATACAAAAAGCATGAATATAAAACATAGATATTAATTATTTTATCTAACCAAAAAAACCAGGCTGTTTTTAAAAAAATGTTTTTTCGCAAAAAGTCATTGATATCCATTGTTTTAGTCATCATTTTCTTATGGAAAAAAACATTTATCTAAAAAAAGCATTTTTCTAAAGAAAAGAATGGTTTTTAGTCACATAAAATGTATTAATATCCATGTTTTTTGGTCATGATTTTTTCTTGTGAAAATAACATGATTTAATATAATAGCATGGTTTTTTGGTCACATAAAATATATTAATATCCATGTATTTTAGTCATGATTTTATGTAAAAAAATGTTTTAAAAAAACAGCATGGTTTTTTGGTCCAATAAAAACATTAATATCCATGTTTTTAACCCTTTAACGCTCCAGAGGACACCAGTGTCCTCTTTCAAAAATACCCTCAATATATAGTATTTATTGTTCAATTAGTTCCCTAATGTGTTCTTAGAAGTTCTCTGCCGAGTGGCAGTTCCTTTCCCATCCTGATATCGGTGACTGCCTGATGCTAGCGCCAGTTTAGTGACGGTGGTTGTGTTAACGGTAATATGAGTACAAAAATTTGGACGTTAAAGGGTTAAGTCATGATTTTTCTGAACAAAAACAGCATTGTTTTTTTTCATATAAAATATAATATCCATATTTTTTAGGCATGTTTTTTTGTAAAAATAACATGTTTTAAAAAAACAGCATGGTTTTTTGGGTCACATCTCTATCAATGACCATAAGTAAAGATATATTATTACAACACACTATTTGGGAAGTTGAAGGTGAGTCACATGCATTGTAAAATAAATGAAATGTCAAAACATGAAACCACAGAAAATGAAAAATTTCATAAAACCACAGAAAAACATGAATTAAGAAGTATGCTGTTTTATTTTATAATCTGACATGAGAACAAATAATGTAAAGTGGTTCTTTTCCTTACTGAGTTATTTTCAAACAAAATTAAAAAAAAAATCCATATTTTTTTAGCCGTGTTTTTTTTTTGTAAAAAACTTTTTTTTTTGTAAAAAACATTTTTTTAACAAAAAAGCACTTTTTTTTAGCCATATCTCTACTTCAGATTAAGCTTCAATGAATGCAGAGTACACATTTTGAAAGACATATTCATGTTAGCAATTTTTGAAAGATGATGGTATGACTTTTTTGTTGTCAAGGCATTTAAAATTCCAAATTGCTATTGTGTCCAGGCAAAATATAGGGTGCTATTCTAGCGCGAAGCCTACTGCCATGTATTGCCTACTCAGGGACACTTTGAGATGTACAAATGAATTGTTTATTGCTAAAGTAGATGTATGGAAATAAGTAATCTCCATTAGTAACCTAACCTCACATTTTAGTACTGGCTAGAGGTAGATCTCATGCTATAGTGTGGTAGACTTTGCACTGTAGCAACACCTAATATAGTTCCCTGAATTTCAGACTACTGCATTTAGAATATGTGAGAGTAGTGTTAGTATTTACATTTTTTTGCGTCTATCTACCAGCGCTCCAAGACTCTGCTGGTGGAGTACCTGAACCGCAACAAGGCAAACACATTCATTGACAGGCGGCTCGGTGAGAATAACAAGGACGCTGACCAGGGCATCAAGGATGACCTCAGGAGGGTGGAGCAGCTCAGGAGAACATCAACAAAGGTAATCAATTGTTAGAGCAGTAAAAGAATTTTTTTAAGTAATCAATTGTTACAGCAGTGGGTGGAAATCTATCTTTTTATATTATGTAATTTGTAGGCTGGGAAACTTCAGAATGCCGTTTTTATATCTTTGAAGCACTATTTATGCTAAATTTTTGATGATGTCTCCTCAATGTATTGTGCCTTATGAAAGGAATTGAATTTTGCAATAGTTGGTGCTGTGCATTCTAATTTAAACAAAGTGCTGATCTTCCTTAATGATGTACCAAGAGAGACTAAAAATGAATGATTGAATAAAATGATAAAGCACTCTTGAACTTTACAAAATTGTTGTCATTAAGGATTTCCAATTGGTTCTGTGCATAGTAATGTTTGTAGGACCTTACTTTCATGGCCAACCTCATTATAAATTTATTCAGGTGTGGAATTCAGAACTTTGTCAAGCAAATTCTGCTCTGATTGCAATTTAAAGATTGTCTTGTGTCATTGTTTCTGTTGTACTTGCCTCAATTTCTTAGTCAAAAAATTTTCTGAAAGATTTTCTTTCAAATTGAGTTTTTTAAATTACTGCAATTAGAATAGAGTTTACATCTGCAGAGCTACTGGAATGAGAAATGTATTGTATTGCTAAACTGCTATGTTATGCTGACATGTTGATTTTCTCCAATTTGTGTCATTATTTTGTATTTATACATTAACATTGTGAAATACTTCATCAAATGAATAAAGTATACTTTTTTATATGCATCTATGAAGTTTTGATGTAAATTTTATTCCATAATGAATGTCCTCTACAATATAAATTAAATACCAAGATCATAATGAGAATAATGTTATGGTAGAGTAATAAACATGGTAATTTTTCTTGATATACATAATTAAAATTCACTTTCAGGTTGAAGTTTTCAAGCATATTGCTATATATTATATATAGGTTGAAGATTCAGTTTGAAAGGCTTTATTTGCTAGTTTGTACTGAAAAAATGACTTTTTATTTACTAATACTCTGTCATCTTTTTGATATAACTGCATATTTGGAACAAAATTTCCTTGTTTGATACATGGATACTAGAAAAAATTGTTGAGCAACATTAGTAAATAGATTAGGCAAAAGTTGTCAGTGTTGTAAAGACTTACAGATAAAGGAATAAGTATTTAAAAAATGCATGCAACTTCCTGTGGTGTTCATTGCTTTTTGTGTTGTTAAGCTCATGTTTCTTGTACTTAATTTTATGATTGTAGGACAAAATTTCATAAGTTAATTTATTGATAGCATAAATAAATTGTATTAAAAAATAAATTTTATTTTTATTTTTTGCCATAGAGACCCCACACTTTGCCTGAGGTCTGTAAAAACAAAATGCCTTCATTTAAAACTAAATGAAGACACAATCCAGTTAATGGTTATTTCCAACATTTATGGCTAAGATCGATTTATTTTAAATTTAACCCTTTACTGCCCAACTGGACTATTTTGTCCTCTTTCAAAAATAACAATAATATATCGTATTTCTTATTCAATTTGTTCACTAATGTGTCCTTTGAACTGCACTGCCGAGTGGCAGTTCCTTCCCCATCTTGATAACAGTGACTACCTAATGCCAGTGTCGGTTTAGTGATAGTGGTTGTCATAACGGTAATATGAGTATAAAAATGTGGGCGTTAAAGGGTTAAATTGAATACTAAGCTTCAGTTCTACCAGCCACTGTCAAAGTGTTAAAATTGAAAAAAATGTCGAGAGTTCAAAGTCAAGTCACCCCCCAGAAACAGTTACGAATCTGGTACGGAAAGCTACTGCTTCCACAAGGTTTTTCAAACAAATAAATGTACGAGGAGCTCACGAGATTCGAACTCAGGACTTAAATTCACCGCACCAGAACGCTATCGATCGCGCTACCGACCACCCTAAAAGGTGATCGAAGCACAATGAAAGCAATCTTGGCACAGTGAAAGCAGGCACGCACTTGGCCCGACAGATATATTTTTTATTTTACTTAAGTATCGAGAGTTCAAAGTCAAGTCACCCCCCAGAAACAGTTACGAATCTGGTACGGAAAGCTACTGCTTCCACAAGGTTTTTCAAACAAATAAATGTACGAGGAGCTCACGATATTCGAACTCAGGACTTAAATTCACCGCATCAGAACGCTATCGATCGCGCTACCGACCACCCTAAAAGGTGATCGAAGCACAATGAAAGCAATCTTGGCACAGTGAAAGCAGGCACGCACTTGGCCCGACAGATATATTTTTTATTTTACTTAAGTATCGAGAGTTCAAAGTCAAGTCACCCCCCAGAAACAGTTACGAATCTGGTACGGAAAGCTACTGCTTTCACAAGGTTTTTCAAACAAATAAATGTACGAGGAGCTCACGAGATTCGAACTCAGGACTTAAATTCACCGCACCAGAACGCTATCGATCGCGCTACCGACCACCCTAAAAGGTGATCGAAGCACAATGAAAGCAATCTTGGCACAGTGAATGCAGGCACGCACTTGGCCCGACAGATATATTTTTTATTTTACTTAAGTATCGAGAGTTCAAAGTCAAGTCACCCCCCAGAAACAGTTACGAATCTGGTACGGAAAGCTACTGCTTCCACAAGGTTTTTCAAACAAATAAATGTACGAGGAGCTCACGAGATTCGAGAAAAATATATCTGTCGGGCCAAGTGCGTGCCTGCTTCCACTGTGCCAAGATTGCTTTCATTGTGCTTCGATCACCTTTTAGGGTGGTCGGTAGCGCGATCGATAGCGTTCTGGTGCGGTGAATTTAAGTCCTGAGTTCGAATCTCGTGAGCTCCTCGTACATTTATTTGTTTGAAAAACCTTGTGGAAGCAGTAGCTTTCCGTACCAGATTCGTAACTGTTTCTGGGGGGTGACTTGACTTTGAACTCTCGATACTCAAGTAAAATAAAAAATATATCTGTCGGGCCAAGTGCGTGCCTGCTTTCACTGTACCAAGATTGCTTTCATTGTGCTTCGATCACCTTTTAGGGTGGTCGGTAGTGCGATCGATAGCGTTCTGGTGCGGTGAATTTAAGTCCTGAGTTCGAATCTCGTGAGCTCCTCGTACATTTATTGAAAAAAATGTTAGTAACATATTTCACAGGGTTATTTGAATTGTATGTTTCCAATATCATTGATGAGTTACATCTTTTGCTTAATGTTCTATGTGGACACCATTGAAATATAACTTATTACTTGATCCAAGAATGTTTTTCACTCAGCCCATCTAGTGCAACCTACTAGAGATACAAATTATTTTCTCATACATCTTTGCATACAAATTATTTTCTGGTATATCATTATTCTCAAATTGTTTTCTTGTATATCATTAGACGTAAATTATTTTCTGGTATATCATTATGCACATATTATTTTCTGCTGTATCATTTTGCACAAATTATTTTCTGCTATATCATTTTGCACAAATTATTTTCTGCTATATCATTTTGCACAAATTATTTTCTCGTATATCATTACACACAAATTATTTTCTCATATTTCAGCACACGTTGTACAACCTGTCGGATGAACCAGAGATACTCACCCACGCAGGTGTCCCCATCACCGAGGAGACTCTCAAAGCTCATGATAACGATGATGACCTCCATGAAGACGGCATGCTGGATGGTATGCTGTGCTTTTTATGTTATACAGGGTGTGCACAATAAATGTATCCATGAATTTAAAATTTTAATAATATCAATTTGTGCTACTGTAAAATAGTTCAATAAGATATATTTATTCAATTTATATAGCTCTTCTAAGTGAAGCCTTATAAAATATGAGAAAAATATTGTGTCACAGATTTTTAATCAGTGTAAACATTTTTCATGGACACTATGTATATAGTGGGCCTCAGAAACCCAAGCTCCTGTATCAAATGGTACATTAATCTATCACTGATTCACTGATTCCTTCTATAACAGTAACCTGAATGACTTATAATGGCACTCAGTATTAGAATTTAGGTTGGTATGGTGTGCCTGGTACTAGTCAAAATAATGCATTCCCAAGTCTTAGCCAATATTCATTCATTTGTGAGAAATTCTTTATGCAGACAGTTCACTTCTTTTGATGCCAATGTCTGTAGACTAACATCAGAGTGAAATATATTTGATATGAATGACTTTAATTAGAACTAAATAAATGAGCTGTTATGTAGTGTTAACTTGCCCATTTTGTAGCATAAGACTAGTAATGAATGCACAAATCAAAGAAGCAACCAACTATTGCTACGTAGGGGCATTATTTGCTTGTCAATCCAAATTGTGCAATTCTGTGATGTTCAGCCACACAAGTGTTCTGTTTCACAGTTTAGAAGCACATACTTTTTCTAGACTACTATGTAATTATAGAGGTGTCAGTTCAGCATAACTTTTGTACTTTAGGAACTGACTCTCATGTGGCAAAATTTTAGAACAGGATTTTTTGAAAATGTGTAGGATTCCTAAGGACTTTTTTGTGAATGTGAAGGAGTCCTAAAAATTTTTTGAGGATGTGTGGGATTCCTAAGGACTTTTTTGAGGATGTATAGGATTTTTGAGGATGTGTAGGATTCTTAAGGACTTTTTTCAGGATGTGTATGATTACTAAAAACTTTTTTTTGAGGATGTTCAGTGTTCCTAAGCTCTTTGTGGGAGTTTGTGTATTATTAAAGCACATAGTTAATTATTGAGCAATAAAACTATTTTTGAACAGTGGCTTCCTGCATGTTAGAAATATTGTTAGTATTGTTAGCAACTTGCAAGGGATTCTGGAATGTGTCTTGTTATGAGAATTTTATGGCTTCCATTTTACCCAATGGTCACATCCATCTACTACTTCTACTGCAAGTGTTTTTAATAACCTACCTAATAATATAAGGGGGGAGTGCTGTTGAAACTTGAATTATTGTTCCATTTTATTGAGTGGTTAAATCTGCTGGAAATTTGTTATATTTCTAGTTGGGGTTTATATGATGTAGTTTAACCTTTTTCTCATGTTTTATTAATTTTTATCTCTTTTTTTTCTATGAAGCATCACTGTTCCAAATTTGCTTATTTCAAATCGTGTTGGACTTAATTTAGTTTCTCTTCATTCATATTTATCCTCAATTTCACTTTTAAACAGACATCTGCTCATGTTCACATTTATTTTTGAGGCAGTACATAGCTTACATTTTCTACCTCAAAATAATCTACATACCAAGTAGTGCTATAACTATTTTCACTCAAGTGCACTCTGTTCATTTCATAGTGTGACAGCCTAAATAATGAAGGCAAGTAGTAGAAAATAAGATCACTGTGAACTTTATGAATTCTCTTTGTCCTTTCAGCCCAGTTTGTCAAGAAGCAGCATTTTGGAGGTGCCTCCCTGTACGCTGATGCTGATGTGCCGCCTGAGGAGAGGAAATACAAGAGCCAGAAGGACAAAATTGATGAAATTGTGGCAGAGTCAAAGATGCGGAAGCTGCAGGCCAAACAAGACCAGGAAAGCCAACGGAAGAAAGTTGATGTGCTCGACTCACAGTTTAAGGACTTCATGGAGATGATGCGAGGAAACCTCATAACTCACGAGGATAAGAAGAAGGTAATTTTAATCTAATGATGATGAATTGCTACTCTTTTTTCATTGAATCAGGGTCAGGACTCGTCCAGAGGATATCTCATAACTCATGCAGATAAGAAAAAAGTGTTTCCAGTTTAATGATAAATAACTATTTTTCATTAAATGAGAGTATTACTTATACTGCTGATGCTTGTTTGTTTCAGTGTTGCTTGAAGCTGTTCAAAAGCATATTTTTTTTTAGTGTTCTTGCCCTGCAACGCACAGTTATTGCATGTTATTCACTGTGTGTTTGATTACCCCTTTTGCTCCCTACTAAGGGCTAAACTTTTTTGAGACATTTTTATGAAGAGAATTGAGGTACATAATAGTACATTCAAGTTGGTTGTTGGTGATTCACTCAACAAAGGTTTTTTGTGTTTAACATAGAATGATAAGTATATTAATGGGCAAGGGGTTACCCAGAGGTTTTTTGTGTGAAACATAGAATGATAAGTATTTTAATGAGCAAGGTATTACGTTACCCAGAGGTTTTTATTTGCAGTATAAACGTATGTATTCCGTCAGGAGAGAAAAGTTGAACTTGACCCTATATTGGCCACCCTCCTTACCGAAGAGTATTGGGAAATAACTCACAAAGTTCTGACGTTCTGAATGCTTCTATGAAAAATTTGCATATTCACTGGGTTTCATTTATGATAATTTGAGGAAAATTTTTGAATGAGTTGTAACTGTACTACGATGAGCACCATTTCCTGTCTTGTTGATGTTAATATTGATGATGTTTTTTTGTTGTTGTTGTTGTGTTAATGTTGTGCTTGCTTTGTTACCCTCCTTCATTCTGCTCAGCTCAAGTTGGAGCAACGTTGCAGGGAAATATAACTCTGAGAATCAACACTGACACACCTACTTTGAGTTATGGTTTTCCTATTTTATTTATTGCATTATGCATCTCTGAGTATTGAATCGCTTTCATCTTAGGCATCATGCTTATTGGACTGATGTTTTATTTTATTTTTTCATTTATGTTGAATGTTTTAACTCTCCATGGTCACCTTTGAGAAACCTGTTTCCCTCAGATTTAGCAATAACTTTTTATGCAGGCAGTCTTTGTAATGTATTTGGTGTGAGCAACTTTTATTAATGATTAGAAGGTTAATTTTTGTAACTGGAAGCTCTCAAGGGGAATCTGTGAAGTCTCGAGCTAAATGTTAGGAACGTCTCCCTTTTTTTTTGATGTGAAATGGTTTTTGTTTTGTTATGGGCCATCTTCTTTCAGTTTACTGCTGTCCTGTTTTCAAGTATCTACAACTTTCTTCTTCAACTGTATCTTGTTTCTCAAACTTCTTCCTCAACCTACTATTTTTATACAAATTGTGCGTAGATTCTGCATTCCGTTATCTCCTTACTAAATTTGGTACCTTCCATCCTCTCTTTGGAATTTATTTGTTGTTAAGCTAACATCTAATTTAATCCCTTATCTCTGTACTAAATAGCACCTTCCTTCCTCTCTTTGGAACACCTCTGTTACGGTTAAACAAACACCTAATCTAATCTCCTACTAAATGCTGCCTTCCTCTCTTTGGAACGCCTCTGTTGCTGTTAAACTAACCGTATGACCCAGGCAAAGTGTACAGACGCACTGCAGGACTACGACCGCCTGATGCGCGACAGCTAAATGGTGCCTTCCTCTCTTTATAATGCCTCTGTTGTGGAGGCAACAAATCCCTTAACACCACTCTAAATAGTGCCTTCCTTCCTCTCTCTGGAATGCCTTTGTTGCGGAGGCTTAAGCTAACATCTAATCCCGTATTTCCATACTAAATGATACCTTCCTCTCTTGGTAATTCCTTTCCTGCCAAGGCTTGGAAATTTAGTCTACTCCCAAACTAAATGGTACCTTCTGTTCTCTCTTTGTAACGCCTCTGTTGCTTTCAAATTAACGCCAAACCGTATGGTGCAGGCAAAGCGTGCGGACGCGCTGCGCGACTACGACCGCCTGATGCGTGACATCGCAGCGGACGGCGGGCCGCGAGCGTGCCCTGCGGAGCGGCTCAAGACGGACGAGGAGATCGCCAAGGAGAAGAAGGAGGAGCTCGAGCGGCTCGAGGCCGACCGTCTGCGTAGGATGCGGGGCGAGCATGAGGATGAGGGTCCTAAGGTGTTCACCAGGAGTGCTGACAGCCTTGACAGCTGGTGAGGGGCGTGTGAGAGTGTAGGCAGGAGTGCTGACTGCCTGGACAGCTGGTGAGGGGCGTGTGAGAGTGTAGGCAGGAGTGCTGACTGCCTGGACAGCAGATAAGGGACTTTTTGGGATAATTTATAAAGGAACTTATTAATTAAAATTGATAAATTAGTAAATATCCTGACCGTGGTTGATGACCGAGTCTAATTTTTTATTAAATATTTTTTTGTCGATATTCAGTGCTTAGGCCTTTACTTTGAACGACAGCTGCCCATCTACGCATGAGAAAAATTTTATCAAATTTTGGCATGTCTTGACTCAAACTTCATCTCATTCTACCAATTAATTTTGCAGTAAATCTCCATTGTGTGACGGATTTTAAATGATGTTTTTTTCAAAAGTTCTGCAAAAGTTTCTTATGGGTTATCTATGGCACTCCTATTTAGTAATGCTGACTGGTCTCAGGGTGCGTACAGGCATGGAGAAGCATGGAAAGTAGTTGAATTTCGAAAATAAAATTCAAGGCCTCGAAAGTAGTGGAATTTTAAAAATGGTCATTGAAAGTCATGAAATTTTAGGATTTTCGTGAAAAGAAAATTTTACTGTTGAAAATTTTCGTTCCGTTTGGTCCGCGTTGAGCGAGGCGTTGTCAGTAACCTTCGAGTGTTACTTGGGCTCTGATTGGTTGATACAGCTACGTCTTTAGTGTCCGCGATTTTGATTGGTTCTCAGGCGTCACGTGAAACCAAACGCGCTCAGTGTGACTGAAGACACGCGCTCGCTCGGACCATTGTTGACCTGTCGCCACTGTTGAACATTTTCGAGCTGAGTTTTTATCATCGGTCTTGACCATCCCGTGTGTGTGTGACTAGAGTTACGGTGCCGAGACTGAGCTGAGGAATTATCGTCATGTCAGGCAGTTGTTCTTTCAACAACTTGTGGTTGCGAGACAAAGACTTTCAACAATGGATAGCACCGCATCCCAAACTGAAAACAATGGCGGTTTGCACCGCGTGCGAGTCGGAGTTTGACATCGCCAACAATGGAATAGCGGCGGTGAGGAGTCATGCAAAAGGAACAAAGCATGCCAAGAACGTGAAAGCTCAGACGACGAGACTTGCCAACCCGAAGATCGGTGATTTTTTCGTGACTTCCCAACCATCGACCGATCCTCCGACGCCTGCTGAGGGCAGTTCGGAGGCTCAGACTGAGAGCAGTGAGACCGTGCCAGCAGTACCAGAGTCTGCTAGTACCTCTGACACTCACTCACACACATGCACACTTTGTTTTTGTTTTTTTGCAGATGGCTGGAGGATGTTTGTGTTGCTGAGAGGGGTTTGGAACTGTGGCCACATCTGAAGGAGTTTGTCCAGGCTGTCAAGTCTGGTAACATTCCACAGCCGAAAGGGAAGTCGTACAAGACAATTGAAGGACTCTCACTGGACCCCCTCTTCGAGGCCAAGGTGCAAGCGTTCCTGTCAGTTGCGAAGATCTTGAACCCCTTTCTCAAAAAGTTTCAAGGAGACGCGCCACTCCTGCCTTTCATGTGCAATGACATCATCAAGATTTTGAAGGTTCTGTTGGAGAGGTGTGTGAAAGCAGAGGTGCTGGAAAAACTGACCACACCAGCTAAGTATGCTGCCCTTGACTTCAATGACAAGACCATCTACCTGCAAAATAGCAAGATTGACCCTGGCTTTGTTGCTGCAAGTATTTTGAAAGATCAGATGGCTGCAAAGAAAGTGAATGAGAGGCTTGCTTTCTCCTTCAGGGATGATGTGAAGAATTTCCTTGTTGCTGTCATCAAGAAGATTGTTGAGAAGTCACCTTTGAAGTTCGGGTTGGCCCGAAACATGGGCTGGCTGGTGCCAAGTGTCTTTGTGGATCGCACAAAGAGAGAGAAGACCAAGTCCATGCTGAAAAACTGTCTGCAGCTGCTCAGCGATGCTAAGAGGCTACCACAGGGTGACATCGATGAGGTGATGAGCCAGTTTTCAGAGTTCTTTGATGAGGCACAGAGGAAGATCAGCACTTTCAACAGTTTTCAGCAAGACACTGATTGGCTAGATGTCTTCTGGAGCAGCCAGCTGGCCACATCCTCCCTCAAGAAACTGTGGCTGGTTGTGAAGATGCTACTGGTCCTGTCACATGGCCAGGCTTCAGTGGAAAGGGGCTTTTCTGTGAGCAAGCAGCTCATGGAAGTCAACATGGGTGAGAACACCATCGTGGCGCAGAGAGTGGTCATGGACCACATCAAACATGTAGGAGGTATCTCCAAGGTTGACATTTCCAAGAAACTCCTCTTTTCAGCTTCACAGGGCAGACAGCGCTATCAACACTACCTGGATCAAAAGAAGGAAGAGGCAGAGAAGCAGAAGAAGGGAGAGAAGAGGAAGAGAGAACTGGATGAAGTGGAGAACCTGAAGACAAAACGGAAGAGGATGGAGGAGAGTCTGCAAGCGCTGGTGGAGGATGCTGACAGCTTTGCACGGAAGGCAGAGGACAAGAATGATTTGCGCCTACTGGCAAAGTCAAATGCATTGAGGAAATCAGCCAAAGACAAGCAAGAACAACTCAAGGGGCTGAATGCGGAAATTAATGACAAACTTAATGCACTGGCAAATGCATAGCAGATGCTATTGAACTGTCCAGCATGACTGTTTGGTGTTGTGATGATCATTTACACATTTATGAAAACAAGACCTGCAAGTAATGATGAATGTTCTGTGAAGTTTATGACTGAAATACATTTATTGTGCTGCAATTTAACTTTGTGTGACATTATTTTGGGCAGAGAGAGGTAGTGAAAATGTGATTTGGTTGGCATAAAAAGTCATGAAAAAGTAGTGGAATTTTGAACCTCAGAGCCTGTACGCACCCTGTGGTCTACAACTTGCTTTGCTTCCTCTTACGGCCAACTTAAGACTTGCTTAGCCGTATGGTTTGGCGCATTGATTTACGAGAATGCTGGATTGTCCACCTCACAATACTCTGTATCACTGTAACATGCTCTAGATCAGGGGTCGGCAAACTTTTTTACCCTTTGACCCCTTCATAGGATGTTCATATTTACATCGACCCCCTCCATGCACACACATACAAATAAGTGAAAAAAAAATATTAAACCATTATTCAAAGGGACCCCCATAAATCTATTGACCTCTTGTACTCTGTCCTCGACCCCTAGTGGTTGATATCGACCACTTTGCCGATCCGTGCTCTAGATGATTCCTGTAAATAACTTGGTGCTAGTTGAAGGTAGTATAGGGTTGGCAGCAATATCTCCAATAACCGTCGCTCTGCCCTCACCAAATTTCACTGTTTTCTTAATTCACTTTGAACTCCTCATTTCTAAAGACAAACATGTGTCGGCTCAAGTTATTAATTAATATAATAATATTAATTAAATTAATATAATATTAATTAATATTCCTCATAGTTTTTTGGATTAGGCTTAGTTGTTCGTGTAACCCTTCAGTTGTTTGTATTGCCTCCACAATTTCTCTGACATTGAAACGTTCTTTACTCTTCTATTAAGCGATATCTGTGGAAGGGCTTATACTAAATCATGTGCAGTGCATGCTAAACCTGGTATATGTAATTAATATGAATATAGTGAATTGAGTGTTGTAATGCGGGCAGAACATAGTATAATTAATATGAATATTCTGTACTGTGTAGTTCATTGTGTGTTATAGTGCGTGCAGAACATGAAATAACAAATATGGATTGGATACGAATTATGTATTTCATTGGATGTTGTAATGCGTGCAGAACATAATCTACATGCATATACTGAATTGCGTGTTGTAATGCATGAAAAACATAATCAACATGCATGTACTGACTTGCGTTTTTGGTTGCAGCCTGATGAAGCAGTTCGACGAGCGCCCCATGATGGCCTACAAGGACGGGGAGCTGATCGTGCTCAACGCTGAGGGCAAACCTGTCGCCATGGACGGGACAAAGCCTGCCAAGAAGCTTACCAAGTGAGTGCAGCAGTGACTGTTGGCAAGGCAATATGCCTACCTGGGAGATGTTGCTTATAGAGCAATGTGCCTACCTATTGTTGCTTCAGGGAGGTGTTATTTATAGGGCAATGTGCTTATCTAGTGTTGCTCTAAGGAGATGATTTTTATAGGGCTGTAGACACACCTAGTGTTGCTCCAGGGAGGTGTTATTTAAAGGGCAATGTGCCTATCTAGTGTTGCTCTAAGGAGATGTTTTTTATAGGGTTGTAGACACACCTAGTGTTGCGCCAGCGAGATGTTATTTATAGGGCAATAGGCTCACCTGGTGCTGCTCAGCGGATTTGTGTTTGATAAGGCAAAATGTTTACCTGGTGTTGTTCGAGGGCATTGTTATTGAGGCAAAATGCCTACCTGCCCCTTAACCCGTCGCCACGTCCTGGACTCTTAGAAGGTCGGCAAAGCTAGCACATGTTTCACATCAGCAAACCTAGGGTTGCCATATATGGTCTTAAGCGTCTCGTTGAGCGCTATTCATTGGTGTAAGGTAAAATTAGGTGGGGGGAACAGAGAAGGAGAGGTAACAAGCTCAAACCTGTATGAATTCTTCTGCTCAGTGTGGAGTGTAGCTAACGGCGCTGCACAACCTCTTAGAAGGCCAGCAGTGTAGCTGAGGCATACCAGCACACACTCAGCCTCTAAGAAGGTCGCCATCATTTTTATTTATTTATTTTTGTTCCAAAAATGGGAGTCCAAATCCACCGATTTACTTCTACGCAAAAAATAATACCACCATTGTATTCGGGAGGAAAAGCTCTATGCATATCAAACTCTTTACAAACAATGAAACTGCTTGATAACAGCCTATACACAAAATGAACTAAAAAATAAAAACTGTGTTTTACATATAGTGCACATAACTCTGGAACTATTTGACCTGAAAAAAATTCACATACCACAAGATTCAGCAACTCAGAATCTATGAAAATGCATCATAAAAAAAATATAAAAGTGCAGTAAATAAAAAATGGCCAGTGATTTTCTGATTTCTGTATTTTTTGTATTTTACCGAAATATAAACTCGAATTTCGTAGGTTTTCATTGGGGTAGCAGTATTTTTTTCTCCACTGACAGAAAGAGCAACTCTCTCTCTTTACAATGAACCCTCAATGAAACTTCTAACATGATTAATGAATGTACCGTAAGTTGCACGGTTGACCCATTTTCTTCAAACTTCTTGGTAGGTCGACCATGTGGAGACGGGTTAAGAGATTTGTTAATGATAAGGCTAAAAGTTTACTTGGTGTTGCTTTCCGGAGTTGTGTTTGACAATGCAGAATACTTACCTGGTGTATTTCCATGAAGTTGCTGTTAACACTGATTTTTTTTTTTAAATTAAAAGTAGTTTTTAATGAGGCAATAAATTCACTTAGGCTTTAGCCTGGCCTTTTCTGTTACACATTTCATCCTACGAGACCATAGTTTCACTTCAGGTATTAGTTGAATATCATCTTGTTTTATACTAGATTTGCTCTTGGCAGTCATTGTATATTTTTTAAAAGCCCTTGATAGTAGAGGCCACACGTTCTTGAGAGGTGACGCAAGGCTTGGAACAGATACCATTAATTCAGAGGTTTTATTTTTACGTTTTTTCAGCCAAAAGATTCACGAATTTTACAATTTTTGAAATACTATTTGAACATGAAAACTATAACGCATCTAGCAACCGAACCAAAAACCAACACTTCATAGTTTCGCCCAAAAAGCGAGTGGTAAATATACCAACGGACTATTAATCGAGTTATTCTCGAGTGCTGACTAAACTGTTTGCCTCAATAGGAGTTGGGAGATCAATTTTTATCTCTATGAATTTTCACCGCATTTCTCCCCTTGAACACAATTATTTATTCATAGTTATTCATTTACGTATTGTGTGTTGAATTTTCACAGCCATTCTTTTATTTTAGATAATTATTTATTCATGGTTATTATTCATTTGCATATTAAGTGTTGACCCACATATATTTGTATTCATGAACATCAGGTGCAGTGACGTTTACACGAAATATTGTCCAATTTGTGCTGACATGCATTTTTGAATTCTATTTCCACAGGGAAGAGAGAAGGAAGCGCAGAAAGCAGCAGAAGATGGAGAAGAAACTGCGTCTTGAAGAGAAGAAACTCCTCGATGATTATCTCCCGTCTGACTATGAGGGGGATGATAGTAGTGATGGAGGAGATTTCAGTGATGATAGTGATGGAGGAAAAGAAGTTGATGATGGAAAAAATGAAATCGATGATGATGATGATGCCGAGGAAGAAGTTGTAGATGATGGTGAGTGATGAAACTCTTCCTTCATTAATGATGATGAAAATCCTAGAATAATGGGAGTAAATGTGCGTTTGGATATTACTGTGTCAATAAATAGTTATTCAGTTTTGTTTATTTCAATGTTGTTTAATTCTCATTGTACTACATACGATGTATTCAATATCAAGTTCCAATGGTATCTAATTCTCACTATATATTTATATTCAGACATGTTTATATCCCAATGCTTTCATGTGTCCTTTATTATTAAAGTAATTCAAATTAATTGCTAATTTATGGAAATATTCTTATTAAAGCAATTTTTCTTTCAGAAGAAGATCAAGAAGAAGAAGAAAAAGGCAGTGACGCGGATGATAGCCAAGGTGATGATGAAGAAGATAAATATTCTGATATTCTTGAAGAAGAAGAGGAAGAGGAGGCAGAAATAAGTGATGCAGATGAAGAAAAAGAGAATGAGATAGTTGTAGATAAACGTAAACGCAGAGATGCACCAAATGGAACGATTAGTGATCCTGCAGAGATAGCAAAAAACAATAAATTATCTAAAAAAGATTCAAAGAGGAAGAAAGTGTCTTTCTCAATAGACACTGAAGAAGAGAGTGAAGAGAAACGCACTCGCCGTTTGCAAGAGGAGGCTTCTAAGGAGCTGCCCTACACGCTTGAAGGTAGGTGGTGTGTGGTTGCTGTGTTAGTGGTATGTGGTTGTTGCCGTGTTGGTGGCGTGTGGTTGTTGCCGTGTTGATGAAAATAGCCCATTAATTTTGGCTGGTTTCAAGCGCTGTGTGATGTATGCTCTGTACAGAAGTGATGCAGTGTGTAGACGTATACCATTTTGCATTCATAGTTTTTTGATGTGTTTCCGCTGATCTCATTGCGTTAATAATTCCCTTCTCTCTGAAATAACTACATTGTAATATACGTTGATTTTAGTGCTTCCTATGGGTGTGTATGGGATACGTTTTGCTATTCATTCGTGCTATCTCGTCTTCTTCAGGTCTCTGTAATTTGCATCACTTCCCCCTACTGATTGCTTTTATCACAACCCCTATGGATTGTTCGCATCACTCCCTCTCCATAGATGGCTTATAGCACTCCATGGATTGCGATCACATATCACATCCATGTGTGATAGATTACATCTTCTCCACTGATCGCTATCATCACTCTACTTCCATGTGTAGCTCACATCACTGTGTAATATCTGCATCAGTACTGACCCTAAAGTTACTGACGTGTGTGCAGTGCCTGTGTACTACACTCTGTATGGATAGCTGATATCACTGTGTAATATCTGCATCAGAGCTCATGTTACCGGCGTGTGTGCAGTGCCTGCGGACTACACTCAGTTCTGGGAGTCGGTGCAGGGCCGCTGCCCTGAGGAGGTGGCCACCATGGTGGACAGGATGGTGGCTACCAACCACCCCCAGCTGCAGCACGCCAACATCCTCAAGTGCTCACAGCTATTCACCTACGTGCTCCAGGTCAGTCAAATGCCCTTTATAGTGAGTCTCACCTGCTGAACCAGTGTAGCTGTGCTCTACAGGATTTTTTAAGAGCACAAATGGGGATAAAATTTGAATTTTCTCAATTAGAATATCAAATGAGCCTTGTTGTTATGTTATCGAGTGTGCATGCAGTATGTATTGCTCTGCGGGATTTTAAAATTCTGGGAATATTGCTCCAGAACAAAGATGTTGAGTTTCTTACAATCTGTACAACTGAAACGGAATGGGCCTTTTGTCTTTAGGGCGTCTGCTCAGATTTTTGGCCTTGGTTTACATTAACTTCTTGATAACCTGCTTCAGTTGTATGCCAATGGGTGAATTTTCTATGAATTTTCGTCATCATAGGGGTACAGTTGCCAGCGTGAATTCATCTAAATCAAAATGGCTATGACATAGAAAACATTCACTTGGTGCTGTACTGTTACAACGACATGGTTTCAGCAATATCCCATCACCCGTTTATGACTCCCAACAGTCCTTTCAACGAGTCAGTCTTTTTAATTTTGTTGTTTGTTGTAAGTTGAACTCCCTGGTCTCAGGAAATGTAAAGTTGACGAGAATTTCTCAAAATAGTACACCCATATCTTATTTCGATTTACCGGACCACTTGTCCATTTTTGGGATGAGTGGTTTTTTCCTAGTACCAAGAAAAGGAGGGCGTCTACTGTAGACTTTTTAATAGAGGTTTAATTATAAACCTCACTTACTGATTCATTATTTTGCCAAGCCTTTCACCCCTTTTTTGCGTTACCATCATGGAAAATATGAAAAACTTTCAGACACAGTTAAAACTCTAAGGTATCTAAACTAAAACTAAAGGGTTTTAATATATCAAGGATATTTGGCAACATTTGCTCTAGAGGGAACATTTCTGACAGACTGCATCCACCATTGAGCGTGTATGAATTGCAAATCTCTCTCTATGCTGTTACTGCAACCTAAGTATGGAAGAGAAAAATTCAACAAGATAGCGAGTTTTGTAAATTAGTAGGTAAATAAGTAAATAAATAAGATTCAGACAAGATTGCTGCATTTTCAGTTTTTACACGGCTTGTGCACTGCTGAGGGAGTGAGCCCTCTGCCCTCAGCCGCCCCCATCGCCTACTTGGACCCCCTCACTCCCCAGCTCTTCTCCCTCGCTCGCCTCGCACCTGTCGAGTGCGCCAGGGCCTTCCTGCTGGTTAGTGGTCACTCTGTTGTTTTGATAACAGTGATGTGTGTTGATAACAGTGATGTGTGTTGATAACAGTGATGTGTGTTGTTGTGTCTAGGTGTGTGTCGAGTTCGTTTGTGTTGTGTTTGTAGGTGTATGTTGTGTGTGTTCGTTTGTGTTGTGTTTGTGTAATGTGTTTACGTTTCTAGGGCTTTTTTGAAATCTACACATGTGTACGTTTATGTTAGAGGTGTTCTATATACGCAAGCCTGTATTTGCTGAGTGAGCTCTTATTCCAAAAGACAAATAAGCATTAATATCAATGCATCAATTCGTATTTGCTTTTATATTTACGTAAGTATGAACATCACCACGTATTTGATATCCTTATTAGGGCTGCCTCGTTATTATCAATGTGTACAACGTACGTGCATGTTTAAATTTGTGTTTAATAAATTAATAATTGTACGCTTGAGTCAGCTTACTGTTCGAATTGACTTTTGATTTCAATGCCTACAGTATCTGATTGTTTTAGAGTGTATGGTTCAAAAACAAAGCCACTTTCCAACAAGACGGCGCACCCTCACACATCAAACAAAACCCAACTGAGGTGCCACGATCATTTCCATGCTGTTGTAGCAAAGAATCTACTGCACAACATTCAATCAACATCTCTTATGTGATAATATTCTCCATCATCCTTTGTCTAAAGAAATTCCATCTTCCACTGAATAATGTGATTCCCTCATTATCCTCTACGTATTAACATGCCGTCATAATCCTGTATGGGATATTTGATCTTGCCTAAAATAATATTCCCTCTTCCCCCTACTCAATGTTCTTTTATCTTGCTTAATGTTTTCCATCTTGCTTAATATTTCCCATTTTTCTTAATTTCCCCATCTTTCTTAATTTCCCATCTTTCTTAATATTTCCCATCTTTCTAAATATTTCCCATCTTTTTAAATATTTCCCATCTTTCTTAATATTCCCCGTCTTTCTTAATATTCCCATTCTTTCTTAATATTCCCCATCTTTCTTAATATTCCCCATCTTTCTTAATATTCCCCATCTTTCTTAATATTCCCCATCTTTCTTAATATTCCCCATCTTTCTTAATATTCCCCATCTTTCTTAATATTCCCCGTCTTTCTTAATATTCCCCAGTCTTTCTTAATATTCCCCATCTTTCTTAATATTTGCCATCTTTCTTAATATTCCCCATCTTTCTTAATATTCCCCGTCTTTCTTAATATTCCCCGTCTTTCTTAATATTCCCAGTCTTTCTTAATATTCCCCATCTTTCTTAATATTCCCCATCTTTCTTAATATTCCCCATCTTTCGTAATATTCCCAGTCTTTCTTTATATTCCCCATCTTTCTTAATATTCCCCATCTTTCTTAATATTCCCCATCTTTCTTAATATTCCCCATCTTTCTTAATATTCCCCGTCTTTCTTAATATTCCCAGTCTTTCTTAATATTCCCAGTCTTTCTTAATATTCCCCATCTTTCTTAATATTCCCCATCTTTCTTAATATTCCCCATCTTTCTTAATATTCCCCATCTTTCTTAATATTCCCAGTCTTTCTTAATATTCCCAGTCTTTCTTAATGTTCCCCATCTTTCTTAATATTCCCCATCTTTCTTAATATTCCCTATCTTTCTTAATATTCCCCATCTTTCTTGATATTCCCCATCTTTCTTGATATTCCCCATCTTTCTTAATATTCTCCATCTTTCTTAATATTCCCCATCTTTCTTAATATTCCCCATCTTTCTTAATATTCCCAGTCTTTCTTAATATTCCCCATCTTTCTTAATATTCCCCATCTTTCTTAATATTCCCCATCTTTCTTAATGTTCCCCATCTTTCTTAATATTCCCCATCTTTCTTAATATTCC
Source organism: Morinoia aosen (assembly GCA_030386875.1). Taxonomy (NCBI): domain Eukaryota; kingdom Metazoa; phylum Arthropoda; class Malacostraca; order Amphipoda; family Talitridae; genus Morinoia; species Morinoia aosen. The sequence goes on from CM059565.1 coordinate 18,934,821, forward strand.
CCATCTCTCTTAATATTCCCCATCTTTCTTAATATTCCCCATCTTTCTTAATATTCCCCATCTTTCTTAATATTCCCCATCTTTCTTAATATTCCCCATCTTTCTTAATATTCCCCATCTTGCTTAATATTCCCCATCTTGCTTAATATTCCCCATCTTGCTTAATATTCCCCATCTTGCTTAATATTCTCCATTTTGCTTTATATCTATTCCCCATCTCACTTGATAGTCTCTCATCATCCCGTGCATGATGACATTCCCTCATCCCCTGCATGATGATATTCTCCCACCCACTGCATGATATTCCCTCATCCTTCGCATGAGGATATTCCCTCATCCCCTGCATGATGATATTCCCTCATCCTTCGCATGAGGATATTCCCTCATCCCCTGCATGATGATATTCCCTCATCCTCTGCATGATGATATTCCCTCATCCCCTGCATGATGATATTCCCTCATCCCCTGCATGATGATATTCTCCCACCCACTGCATGATATTCCCTCATCCTTCGCATGAGGATGTGGCCGATAAACTACGACTTCAGGATTCCTGACCACTATAAATTTGCCGACAGGCGATACACAATGGACTGTGATGTTCAATAAATTATTTCCAAGTCTTTATTCTTTCCTTTTCCACGGAAATTACCGCTTTTCCATGCAGTTGAAAGGCCAATATTAATAACAGTTCCGGTAGTTTGATAATTTATTAAAAACGTGGTTAAATTAACCGAAGGAATTGCACTTTATTAACTAGCATTTGCAATGCGATTATAAGTTCATGTTTATTGACAAACAGTTTTAAAAAGATTGTTTACAAGATGAAACTGACAAAAACGCACTTTAAAGTTAGACGACTTGAGACTAGGAAAGTCCTCGACTCAGGTAGCATAAACACACGAGCTTACAGCACAAGTAAAGCTACCGAGGCAGCCCGCAGGCGCAAGTGCTGACAACACTGTCAAAACCTGACAACTGCACGTGTTGCTCAGAAAACACGGCGTACGAGTAGAGCATATAGGGGCAACAATCCACGCATTAGCCGCGCGATACACAAGAAAACAGGTCTGCACCCTGCCTCGCTCTCTCTAAGACTCCTGACTGACCGACTCTCAGCCCAAACTTTGCTGCCGCTGGAGTCAGACTACTTCTTAGCTTGGCGCTTTCAGTAAGGTGGTCTACATAAAAATGCCTCGGTCACACCCCCCAACGCCATCTAACAACAAATTTAAGGCGGGAGGTATGTAACCTTACAACGTAACATATTTAAAACACAAGACATTAGTATAGATAGGTAACAAAATACACTTTGATCTAAAACAGTCTTATTATGCAAAAGTTTATTATGCTCATACTATTTTTATTATGCTTTATTACACACAGGAAGGATAATTTATTCAATCAACAAGTTAAAATTTAGAAACTATTCAACAATCGCTATCTGAATCGAATCGAGAAGACTCTGAATTCATCTCGCAACGAATATGGTCGGAAAGGTCCGGCCCATCCGAGATAGAAACTCGCTCGAAGTCACGAATATCTTCGGGAAGCTGGAAGTCGCCTGTCGACCCACGATACGTCTTCTTCATATCGAACTTGAACGCAGAGTCGGCACCGAAACAAGGAAATTCTTGCCTCGCGCTGTTCAAAGCAAGTGCTCCGACTAACGCTTCCGCTGCTTTCCTCGCCGAAAATCTCGTCCAATGCTGCGATGAGCACTGACTATTTTTCTCAGAGTCACGTCGAGGCTTCAACTGGGCTGGATCTGGAGCTACTTTCTCGCAATCGAGTCTTGAAACATCCATGGCTGGAATTTCGGTAGTTTCATCGCTCAAGTTCTCCCATTCCAAGCTCTGTTGCTCGTCCGTCTGACTCAATTCTTCGTCTGTTGGTGAAGCTGAGACAGCCTGAGTTGCTCGTTGCTGCTCCTCTGTTGCTTCGCAAATCTTGTCAGCCAACTTCGACAGAGACAAGCCCACACCGCCTATCATCGTGAAGTCTGGGAATGAACTTCGCTCATCCGGTAAAACCGGGGTTTGAGCCACCATCTCGCTCGTCTTTTGAAGCCGTCGCCTGCTGCGTCTGTCTCGTACCTGCTGCTCATGTCGAGTGTCTGCACCAAAAACTGTGCCGTCGTCTTCTTCGCCGTACCAAGGTTTAAGTTGATTAAAATGAGCCGTTTGTGAATTAAAACCATCGAGCTTCTTTATTTTATAAGTTACGCCATTTTTGTCCACTTTTTCAATTATAAATGGACCGTCGAACTTTGGTGAGAATTTATTACTTGAAGGTAAATGAGGTAGTTTCTTCGCAACTTTTTGACCGATTTCGTATGACTTAAAATTCTTATGAGGAAAACGCCAATAAGGCTGCGACAAAGGAATAGGTAGTTTATTTGCGATCTCGTTGAAAAAATCAGCTGGAGCATGACCAGTCACGGAATGAAGCGTATTATTATATATAATTAAAACTCTGGTAAGTTGATCTGTCCATGGCGTCTTGTTCTCTTCACACGCTGTAGCTAGTAAATTCTTAAGGGTTGCGTTGAGCCTTTCTACAGCACCGTTGCACTGCGGAGAATACGGCACTGTTCTAAAGTGTTCAACTCCGTGCCTTCTCAACATCGAAATGAAGGGTCGCCCTCGGAACTCGGGACCGTTGTCGGAAATTACCGTCTCCGGAAGCTTCACCAGGGTGCTAAAAACGGAGTTTTCCAAAGCTCTGGCAACTGTCGCTGACTTCTTGTTTCTAATCACGACTGCATTGGCAAACTTCGTGTAGAGATCGATGCCAACCAACAAATACTTCGCATTGCCTCGCCCTGGAGGAAGTTCCAAGAGATCCACAGCGTATTCCCCGTACGGAGCGTTCGGCATGCGTCGATATTGAGGCGCTCCACCTTTTGCTTTACCCTTGAACCTTTGACAGACGTTGCACTCTCTGACAACGTAAGCAACGATTGGTAGGAGTCTCGGACTGAAGAAATGTCGTAACATTGCCGCTACCGTTTTATCGCGACCAATGTGTCCTGATTTTTTATGAAACTCTATAACCATGCTTGGAAGATTTCGAGCAGGGATCACCGGCACGCGATGAAGACCTCCATACAGCACATCTTCATTCACCACCAACGTGTCGAAGTATTTTAGAAAAGTTCGTCCGTTTTTAAATGTTGATAATCTCTTCTTAATTTCAGATTCTGAAGTTTGTTGCTTTATTAATTTTATGAGCAACGAAATGAGAGGATCCGCTTCTTGTAGTTTTTGAAGTTCTTCTGTAGAAATGTGCAGAGATGTTTGGTCAATAATTACGTCCTTTTTATTTGTCGAAACAGGAGCTTGTTTAGAATTTGCAGAATCCTGAGGTTTCCTTTTGCAAGAAATTCGCGCAGACGGCGTCACTGCAGCCTCTGCTTTCCCATCGTCCTCAAGCTGGTACAGCACCTGGGAAGGCTGAACTTCATGCACAGGTAAGTCATCATTTGATTTGATAATAGTGTCTATATGCTGAATTAAAATTTCATTGATAGTCTCTCCGTCTGGAAGAAGTAAATTGAAGTGCACACCACGTAAACTTTGCAAATGAATGGTAGGATCACTGGGAGAACTTTCAAATTTAACAACACCGATGCCGTCTTCATGTACACTCACATTCACTTTAAATCTTTTCACAAAAGCGTCCAACAAAAACCACTCTGGTAGAACACCACTTTGTCTCATAATTTTCAGCTTCCTAATCATACTCTTGTCAAAAGAAAGTCCTAATGCACGAGGGTTCTTTAAAACTAAGTCCACAGTCTCTTCGCGAATAGTAACATGTTCATCTAAACTGTCACACAATCCTAGCGAAAGCGCTTGAAAAAGTGAATCTGGGCCACCAGGAACTAATTTTACCTTGTGCCCGTGCAAAGAGACGCAATAGTTCTTGTCCACATCCTCACTGCTAATAGGAAATTCCACAACTCGAGACAACGCATCTGCAACAACATTGTCTTTTCCTGCTACAAATTGAATTTCGTAGTGTCCACAATGCAGTTCTTCGTAAGTTCTCATTAACCTGGCGTCTACACTTTTCATATTGTTCAAATAAATTAATGCTCTGTGATCAGTCCTAATGATGTACTTCTTGCCGTAGATAAAAGGTCTAAATGTTCGTACTGCCCATCGTAATCCAGTTAATTCTCGTTCTGTCGCGCTGTAATAAGATTCAACTTTGTTAAAAGTTGTGCTAGCATATGCTATAACTTTCTCTTGGGAACTTTGCTCTTGCGTGAGCACGGCACCCGCTCCTACTCCACTGGCGTCCACAGTAATTATTAACGGAGCAGCATTCTCTGAAAAATCGGGGTAGCTTAAAAGAGGTGGATTTGCTAGAATTTCTTTTAATTTGTAGAACGACTGAGAGCATTCTTCCGTCCAAACTAACTTATTTTGGGAGAGTAGTTCATTCAATGGTTTCATGATCGTGCTGGCATTAGGAATGTGTCTACGGAAAAAGTTGCACATACCGATAAATCTGCGCACTTGACGTTGCGTCTTAGGCTGAGGATACTTTAAGATCGCCTCGATATTTGCTCCGTCGGGTAGAATTCCATCACGACTGACTTTATGACCCAAATACGTCACCTCACGTCGGAAAAGCTCGCACTTCTCGGGTTTGATCTTCAATCCATGCTGCGCAAATCTGGACAACACTAAATCACAGTTTGTCACATGTTCACTGAAATTTCGGCCTGTTACAATAATGTCGTCGATATACGTAATCGCTATGCTCCACGGAATTCCCGCTAACACGAGCGACATCAGTCTCATAAAAGACGCTGGCGAATTTATAGTTCCCATAGGCATTCTAGTCCACTGCCAATGCGAGTCACCCGTAGAGAACGCAGTATACTCCCTACTTTGTTCGTCTACTTCGATTTGATGGAAACCTTTCATGAGATCAAACGTACTGAAATATTGTGACCCTTGCAAATTTGATAAGGCATCAATTAAATTGGGTAATGGGAAAGAATCGGGTTTTGTGACAGCATTCAAGCGTCTGTAATCTACGCACAGTCGCAAAGTACCGTCGCGCTTTCGGATTGGCACCAAAGGGGAAGACCAGGGAGAAGATGATTTTTCAATTATTCCACGCTTTTCTAATTTTTGTAACTCTAGCTCGACTTCGTGTCTTAACGGACCTTGAAAGCGCCTATAGCGTTGCTTATCAGGATCATGGCCCTGTACATCAATGACATGTTTAGTCGTAGAGGTGCATCCTAGATCGTACTCATGCTTAGAAATGGCTTTGCTGTTCTTATTTAACATAGCTTTAGCTTCCGTTATCTGCGCATTTGTCAAATCGGTTGCTGAAAAATCGAACATTTCACCCACGTCTGTGCATTCATCAACAACACTACTCACACTGTTAATTTCATCATCATAATCAGTTACCACAAAAATACCGACTTTCGTTTTCGGCTTTACTACTGCACGGCACGGGTTTAAGTTCATCATTTCCACTATCACATGGCCATTTCGAACACATCCTAGCGAATAAGCCATTTGAATGTCTAAATTTTCTTCCGACACTACGTTGACTGGCTGCAAGTAACCACACGTATCATCCGGAATAGTTACGTCTGACACTCTCACTTTCACTAGTTGTCTGTGGTTAGCTGGAATGACAATTTTATTTAAATTCGACACAACACATTGCATTTGCAGACCCGGCTTAGTTTTCAATTTTACTGGGTAAGAAGGCTCATTCGGAGGAGAATAGCACAATTCACGTCGCACAGTATCAACAATCATGAAATGCCGCTCTAGATAATCTAACCCTAAAATTAATTTCTGGTTTGTCACATTAGATGGTACAACTAAAAGGGTGTGATCAGAGAAGAGCTCTTCAATCTCTATTCTTACTTTTATTTCTCCTATCACATTGATCGTGGACAAGCCAAATCCCTGTAATTTGCTTTTTACTGGACAATTTACTGGGGAGCTAATTCTCAACTTTTGAACACAATCTTCGGAAATGACAGATACAGATGCCCCATTATCAATCAGCGCGTCGAAAACAGTCCCATTAATTTTTACTGCCAAATAATAGCAACTACTTTCAGCGGAATGTTTAGTTTTCATCAAAAGATTTACATTTTCCGGATCAGAACTGTTCACAATTGGTTCCTGACTCGCTACTGCCGAACTTTCGTTTAACATTGGCTTACTTTTACAGCTAAAAGACTTATGATCCGTCTCGCCACACCAATTACAAGCACCAAATTCCCGCTTAAACTGTCTACACTGAGCCAGCACATGCCCTTCACCGTTACAGAATTGACACGTTACATCACTATCTCTAGTTCTGGGAACACGATCTGAGTAAGACTGCCTTCTCTTTGGACAATTTCTCGCAAAATGCCCGGGGTCATTACAAGAAAAACACCTTTTAGTTTGAGGCACAGTAACGAATTCTCTCAAGTTAGGATATTTAACTGAATTTTTACTCGACGCGTAAACAAACTCATCAGAACTCGGTTGAATAGCAATTGCTTGCACAGGCATCGATTTCACAGAAAATGGTTCTAAAGCAGAAATGATTTGCACCATAGTATCAAGGGAAGGATTTTCACGGTTTGACATTTGCATACTAACTTGAGCTTTAATATCGATAGGTAGTGATTCTAATAACTTACTCATGATCATTTTGTCTCTTTCAGGAATGGATCCGAACGCTGATGCTGCAAGACCTGTTAGTCTCATGGCGTAGATGAGAAACGACTCTCCTGGAACTCTTTGTGAAGACATGAAGGCTGAGATTCTTGCAGTGTCGAAAACATCCCGAGGAGTGAACAAAGAGATCAAGTTCTTCTTCACATTCTGATAACCTAATCTGCTAGCACCCATGGCACTCAACGCAGACTGAGCACTACCCATAAGCAACGCACGCAAGGAAATGAGCCAAGCATCACTGTTAGTCTCCTCAGGACCGTACGTATGCAACGCATACACTTCGAACATCCTGTAAAATTCCCTGATGTCACACGATTGAGAAGAGGGATCGAAAGGTGGAGGAGGCGGCTGAACACGCCTATTCATATTAGAAATTGCATCCGCTAAACGACCCATCACAAATCCCATATCCGATGAATTACGCTCACCGCCACTTCCACTGCGGTCCGACGCTGAAGAACCAGCTGCTCCTGAACTAGGCATCTTGAACTTTTACTTTTACTTTTAAAAGATTCAGCTGAAAATGTTCACTTTAAGTAACAAATCAATAGTTCACTGAAGTTAAAACGCGATTTAAGAACACTAAATTTTCTGCCACAGATCACTGCACTGAACTTAGGAGAAACACAGGAACAACGAATCACAGGCCAATTAGCTCGACAATCCCATACTTCTGACACCAAGTTTGTGGCCGATAAACTACGACTTCAGGATTCCTGACCACTATAAATTTGCCGACAGGCGATACACAATGGACTGTGATGTTCAATAAATTATTTCCAAGTCTTTATTCTTTCCTTTTCCACGGAAATTACCGCTTTTCCATGCAGTTGAAAGGCCAATATTAATAACAGTTCCGGTAGTTTGATAATTTATTAAAAACGTGGTTAAATTAACCGAAGGAATTGCACTTTATTAACTAGCATTTGCAATGCGATTATAAGTTCATGTTTATTGACAAACAGTTTTAAAAAGATTGTTTACAAGATGAAACTGACAAAAACGCACTTTAAAGTTAGACGACTTGAGACTAGGAAAGTCCTCGACTCAGGTAGCATAAACACACGAGCTTACAGCACAAGTAAAGCTACCGAGGCAGCCCGCAGGCGCAAGTGCTGACAACACTGTCAAAACCTGACAACTGCACGTGTTGCTCAGAAAACACGGCGTACGAGTAGAGCATATAGGGGCAACAATCCACGCATTAGCCGCGCGATACACAAGAAAACAGGTCTGCACCCTGCCTCGCTCTCTCTAAGACTCCTGACTGACCGACTCTCAGCCCAAACTTTGCTGCCGCTGGAGTCAGACTACTTCTTAGCTTGGCGCTTTCAGTAAGGTGGTCTACATAAAAATGCCTCGGTCACAAGGATATTCCCTCATTCCCTGCATGATGATATTCCCTCATCCCCTGCATGATGATATTCCCTCATCCCCTGCATGATGATATTCCCTCATCCCCTGCATGATGATATTCCCTCATCCCCTGCATGATGATATTCTCCCACCCACTGCATGATATTCCCTCATCCTTCGCATGAGGATATTCCCTCATCCTTCGCATGAGGATATTCCCTCATTCCCTGCATGATGATATTCCCTCATCCCCTGCATGATGATATTCTCCCACCCACTGCATGATATTCCCTCATCCCTCGCATGAGGATATTCCCTCATCCCCTGCATGATGATATTCCCTCATCCCCTGCATGATGATATTCCCTCATCCCCTGCATGATGATATTCCCTCATCCCCTGCATGATGATATTCCCTCATCCCCTGCATGATGATATTCCCTCATCCCCTGCATGATGATATTCCCTCATCCCCTGCATGATAACATTCTCGCATATCGTACATGCCCTGATGTTCGACAGAAACGCAGGGCTCGTTTTGTGTCCTTCTTCTAAATAGCGTGAGAGTCCTGTAGCTCACAGGACAGAGGAACAGTTATTAGCACTGCTCATCAGCTTATTTTTAGTTATTTTTTGACGTGTCTATAACTATACGTGTCTATACGTGATGCCAAAATTCAAATTGTAGTAAGTGTTGTGTTTTTCTCTAGGTATTCATTGAGAAGCGCGACGAGTACAGAAAAAGAGTGAAGAAGAGGTACCCTAACCTGGACACTGTGAGTACACCATGTCTGGCCTGTGCTTTGCCTTGTGGTCTTTGCTGTGAGCATTACTTCATGACTTTTGTCGGCCTAACATTCTTCATAAAGTGACATTAAATTGGTTTTTTGTTTTGTTGTATGTGTCATCCTTTCTCTTCAAATAGGTTACGCTTATAAATATTTATTCATTCTTCAGTTTAATTGAAAAATTAAGGTATTAGAGAGAGAATAGTTGCTAATATCTCTTACCAAGCTTTCACCAAAAATGTACACCATAGAATATAATTGAAATATAAAACTATTAAGTGAGGAGAGTAAAATTCAACCTGAATCACAAGTTGTAGTCACTTACTATATTAGCCGATGTCTTAGATGTCTGTCCTTCATGAATGAATTTTTGCCCATTACACTTTAATCTGAAATGTACATTGCGGTCACCTTCTACATTGTCTTGACATCCCTGAAGCACAACCTCAATGTACGCTTTCTCACCCTCTTAACCCTTTAACGCCCACTTTTTTGATACTCATATTACCGTTATCACAATCACTATCACTAAACCGACACTGGCATTAGGTAGTCACTGTTATCAAGATGTGGAAGGAACTGCCACTCGGCAGTAAAGTTCAAAGGACATATTAGTGAACAAATTGAATAAGAAATACAATATATTATTGTTATTTTTGAAAGAAGACCGTACAGTCCACTTGGGTGTTAAAGGGTTAAGGGACACGAACTTCAAGTGTTTTAAATATTTAAAATGATTTTAAGTGCTTCAAGTATTCGTGAGAACAAAAATGAACTTTCCATTAACTTGTGCTAAGCAAAAAAAGTACTCTTAAATATAATGTCAAACGATTCTGTGTGTTTGCTGCTCAAATCTGACGTTTCTCTCTCGTGGGACATTATACTAACTCAGCGTTGTTTGGCGCAGCTGGTGTTCCTGCAGTTAGCGGGAGTGCTGTACCCAGCGAGCGACTTCTACCACCCAGTCATGTCACCTGTGAAGCTCTACCTCGCTCAGCTGCTGGGGGAGGCCAAGATGAAGGAACCGAGAGACGTGCTGGCCGCCCTCTACTGTGCTACGTTGCTGTTGGAGGTGAGAGACTTGACTCACTGCTACGTGTCGTATGACTCACTGCTACGTGGCGTTTGACTCGCTGCTACGTGTCGTTTGACTCACTGCTACGTGTCGTTTGACTCACTGCTACGTGTCGTTTGACTCACTGCTACGTGTCGTTCGACTCACTGCTTCGACTATCTCTAACACATAAACTTTTGCCACTCTTCAGTTATTGTACGTCTTCCTTCAAACTTAATAGCATCAAAACATAGTTGTCTAGTTTTAGAAAATTTTTCGATAATATTTTCTCCGATGGCTATTCATTATCTGCTCTTGCAGAGCTACTATTATGCTCGATGTGTAATTTCAACATCTATAAATTTAGTGTTGGTTGTGCGCATGTATTCTAGTCGGGCCTCGCTCTTTAATGATGAATGGTCAATGATTTTACTCCACGTTCTGTGTGGGATCTGATTGGTTTGTGTGCGATATTGGTGGGGTTTGTGTGGGGAAGAGAACACCTGTTATGTTTCGAGACGAGAGTAAACCCATCAGAACTGACTTGTAGGTTACTAAACAAACCCTTTCAAATATTTGGGCAGAGTTGCTGTAATTGGTGATACCGTTTTGGCACGCGCCCTGTCCCCTTCCTTCCAAAATTTGTAGATGTTGAATGGTATATATTAATTGGAGGGCAAATATGCAAAGTGGCCTAACTCACAAAACACAGAATTATAGGACACTCAAGTTAAAGGTGAGGTGTTGGTCGCAGGGTGGCCAAACTGGCTTTCCTAGCCAAGTTACTAACTAGGAACTGAACTAGGAACTAGGCCACTCTGCCTGGAAGACATCTACGCCGCTATGAGGTGAAATTATCACTCAATCCACTCTCCAGTTTTGACCTCTGATTTGTTGGTTAGGACATTGCATATTTGCCCTCCAATTATTTTGAAGCCTGTGCTATCGGCTTTTTCAGTACAGTGGTATTCTGCTGATTTTCAGTGAAATAGTGTTAATGGTAACTTATTGTACATAGTTTTGTGTTGCATGCTACGCTAAAATACGATGCAGATTAATTACAGTATACCTCGGTACAATATACGACAGCAAAATACGGTATTGTACAGTCGAGAAGAGCATGACGCAACAAACTGCATGCAATGCTGTACGCTACATTACAAAACAGGACAGTAGAAGACATTACAACATTGCACAGTACAGAATGTTTTGGTTAACGTTGTACGGCGCTGTACGGTTAAGGCACAGCACATACAGGATATTTTGGTCAACATTATACGGCGCTATATGGTGAAGGCACAGTACAGAATGTTTTGGTTAACGTTGTACGGTTAAGTCACAGCACAGAATGTTTGGTACGATTAATGCAGTGCTCATATGTTCCGCAACTGCGCAGTACACCCAAGAAACAAAGCGGTTCTGCCCGGAGCTACTATCACGGCTGCTGGGTCTGGTGTTGTGCTGCACGCCCGCCGACGCTCAGGACGCAGAAGTGAGCAGACAGAACGAGAGGAGCAAAGCGCAGCGCAGTGAGAGAGAGCGCGTTTGCGAGAGCCACGTGCCCTTGCAGTGGCTCGTGCACCCCACCTTGCCGCATCCCGACATGCTGCCCCTCACTACTGTCACCAAAATAACGTGAGTTTGGGTTTGGTATAGCACATAGCTTATATTTCGACGCAATCATCATCCGAACATGCTCTCTCAGGGGGAAAATGTGCGAGGGCCTGAGCTGAGAGTTAGATAGGCCTTCTTTTTGTTGAAATAAAATGTTCCTGTTGTGTTAACGACCATCTTTTTTCGGTTCACTGCTGTCCTGTTTTTCAGCACCTACGACTTTCTTCTTCAACTTTTATCTTGTTTCATGAACTTCTTTCTCAACTTACTGTTTCTTTGCCTCTTCTGCATAGATTCCGCATTCACTCATCTCCATACTAAATGGTGCCTCCCTCTTTCCTCTTTTTGATACGCTCTTTTTTGTAGCGGTTAGGGAGGCTTAAACTAAAATCTTATCCAAACATGCTGTTGCTAAAATAACGCGAGATATTAGGTATTTTTTTGGTAATTTATAAACTTTTGTTTTGACGCAATCATCATCCGAACATTGTGCCCCTCACTACTGCCGCTGAAATAACGTGAGTTTGGTTTTGTATAAGCCTTTATTTTAACGCAATCATCGAGAAGTGGAGTAAGATTTGCTGAAATACGTCCCAATTCTTTGGAAATCATTGATCTTGATTTTAATTGGAGCTTCTTTGTTCCTGAATTGCATAATACGTTCAAAGCCTGAACAAAAGAAACTTTCTATGTAACCGAATGCTTTACTGGAAAACATTACCAATGTATTTGTTTTTACATTCATGTGAGCAAGTTTTGAATACGTAAGGTAAATTTCAGCATTTGAGTGAGCTATACCTTCAAAGAATCTGAGTTTAATTCAATTCTATAAATTGTCTGGTGAACCCAAAAAGCCCTTGGGTTTACTTATTTTTGTAGCATCTTTTTCATTCGTAGGCTAATATCACTTTACTTCAACGTCAGAGCAAATATTCCTGCCTACAACAGGGCCAATTTTCATTTATGTTTGCTGTAGTTTTATTTTGAATCAACTTACCAGTTGAGAGATAAAATACAAATACCGATTTATTCAGGAACTTTGATTCTTACCATTGCACTCTATAAATTACCTCGTTGACTATGTGAATTACTCAGTTATGTACCGGTATAAATGAATAGCATTACAATTACTTCACTACCTTTATTTGAAATAGATAATAGTGTTCAAGGTAAAATATTACACTACAATTAAATTTATCACCCTTTTTAGAAAGCACAAAAATGTGATCGAGCAGTAAAGACCGCTTCTCAATTCTGCTGTTTCAAACCTAACAGTAGCAACCGTGCAAATGTACCCAACATCAATATGTGACAGAGAGCTCTATTTGACCCACCGGTTTGACAGTAAACAGCATTCAAATTACAGTTTCATAATTTTCCTCTAGGGTTCAACAGCATCCGAATTACTGTATCATAATCTTTCCCCAGGGCTAAACACCATCTGAATTACTGTTTCATAATCTTTCCCAATGGCTTAATAGCATCCGAATTACAGTTTCATAATCTTTCCCCATGGCTTAATAGCATCCGAATTACAGTTTCACAATCTTTCCCCAGGGCTTAATAGCATCCGAATTACAGTTTCATAATCTTTCCCCATGGCTTGATAGCATCCGAATTACAGTTTCATAATCTTTCCCCTTGGCTTAATAGCATTCGAATTACAGTTTCGTAATCTTTCCCCATGGCTTAACAGCATCCGAATTACATTTTCATAATCTTTCCCCAGGGCTTAACAGCATCCGAATTACTGTTTCCTAAAATCTCCCCAGGTCGACCCCACCCAAATTCCAGCTGTCGATGCTCAACGACCAGAACCTGCTGCTGAGCGACCAGTTCCGGTGCACGGTGCTGCTCACGTGCCTCAAGTTGCTGCGTGACCTGTGCCGTGCCTGGTCCGAACTCCCCTCCGTCAGGGAGGCCTTCTCGCCCCTCCACGCTCTCCTGCCCCTTATACCTGCTCACCTCTATCCTGACGAGGTCCTCCAAGCTAAGGAAGACCTCCAGAAGACGTTGGAGGGTTTGCCTCAACATCCGTCTAGGATGAGGATTAATCGAGGACGACCTAAGGTGAGCTGTGATCTTTAACACTTCGAGTGCGACGTGCGCCACCGGTGGTACACGGAGGTAATTTTCATAATGCTACTGACCGACCAGTGGTCGCGAACTCAATTTTCATAAATACTTAATCAAAGCTTTATGAAGGCACTATCCAGTTTATGTTTGCTATTTTTAAAATAGTTTCCTACAATTGACTCTAAATTTGAGTTTGGCATTGAACTCAACATTTAGTAGTCGCAGTCAAAGTGTTAAATCTATTGTTATCGTTTACATTGAGTGGAGTTGTCTTTTGGCACATTTTAGACTTTACAAGGGGGAGGGGTGAAGTTTTATTACTATCGTCTGCACTGAGTGCAATTGCCTTGTAGCACATTTTAGAGACGTGATTTACAAGGGCAGGGGTGACGAATATGAGGTTCTTACAATACAAGGTATCTTGGTGGTGTCATTAGCGTTTGCTTTTTAGTTATTTCGCGTAACTTGGCGTAGGACCAACAACACACATTACAGTAGGCTGATTTTTTTTATTGGTCAACTTTTTCTCCTTCCCTTTTTCTCTCAAAGAACGTGTCACTATAAACTTTCGGCTATGTGTAAGTTAATCCTGCATCTGTGTAGTTAATTTCAGGTTACTTGTGAAATTTGGATTTCATTATAGCTCTTGCAACGCTCTTAAAACTATCTTAGCTAAGCTATTTAGTATGCCTGTAATTTGGGCATACTTTCATCCTGAGTCCTAAGAGCGTATTGACTGTATGCCAAATGTGATAAAACTTTTTAACAACTTCAATACTCGGTCGTACATCAGGAAAACTAATTATTTCACAAGAAATTCTTGTAAATTTTTTATGAAATTCTTCTGGAAATGTGTACAAATTTGCAAGTTGAATTAAGCATTTTTCTTGGGCGTATTACTCTGAGATTAACTGTAAAATCCACGTTTTCCTATTCTCAGATAATTTCTAGTGAGAAATAAAAGAATTTCCAACAATTTCATTAAATGAAACTGCTGACGGAATGTTTACGAAAACGCTGAAACTTGGTGACATCTTCAATACTCGGTTGTACTACTCAATCTAAGTTATCTCGTTAGGTTTGAAGACATTTACGCATTTAGCCCGACATTGATTATTTCTGTTTCTAACATCGCGTTTCGCTTGAAATCAGTCAAGTTTGATTAAATTCGTTTTCTGGGCTTCTCAGTTCAGTACTAATAAATTGAAGTTTCTAAAACTTAATTCAATGATGTTTTCAGAATTTATCTTCGTGAAAAAATTTGTAAAGAATTCTTTTTGAAATGTTTTTGTATTTTCACTTTATGCTTCAGAATCGAGCGAAACTTCGCATGTACGCTAATATAAGTATAATGTTCGGGGTAAACTCACTCTTCAGGAAGTTTATTGTTTGTGAAGGATACGATTGATTTCTTTGAAATTATGTAATAAAAAATCCTTGGATTTTATTTCAGATCACTTAAATTGAATAGTTCTGCGCTGAAAAGCCCAAAAACCAATTTCAACCAAACTTGACCGATTCAAGTAACAACGTCTTTTCCAATTTGCAAGTCATTTCTAGTGAGAAATCGGAGAATTTCCAACATTTTCATTGAATAAATTTTCTCTCAAAATCATAAGGAACCTTACGATAGATTTTCACCTTTTCTCTCTAAGTAAGAACACGCTGATTTTGAAGCGTTAGGAACTGTTTCGTAACATCGACTATTTCGAATACAACCAGTTTTCAACAATACCGTTTTCCACTACTTTCATCACCCACATGGTCGAATGAAACTACTCATGTATAACACGTATTTCATATTCACAAGACGCGCATAACACTCGGTAACGTGTGTACAACTCACAGCCGCTGCGGATGTACGAGCCGCTGGTGGTGGCGGTGAAGGCGGACACGTCACGCAAGGCGTTCAACAAGTCAGGGCAGCGCGCGCTGAAGCAGAAGTTGCTGCACTGCGTCAAGAAGGAGCGCAAGGCCGCCACCAGGGAGATCAAGAAGGACAACATGTTCTTGGCCCACCAGAAGCTACAGGAGACGCTCGCCAGGTATTTCTACTGTCTAGTTTTAGATCTCTTTTCTATAAATTTCCATTGCGCACTACTGTAGGTGAAGAGTTGCGACACGTTTTGTACTGAACACGTTCTATGTTCGAAATCTAGTAGTTTAGACTGACAAGAAATCGACCACGTAACTATTATTGAAATTAATGTGAGATTGAACAGATTTTGCCAGTTTTATCCGGATTTCTCTGCGAGACATCCTTGCCGCTTTTGAATCTGCGTCATTCGTTTATGAACACCTAATTTAAGACGTATGAATAAAATATTAATAGTGGTGTCTAGACGTCTCGGTTTTACATCAGAACATGTTATATAATAGGAATTGTTAAAATTGACATGAATCAGTATGCTTGAAGGGAAGGAAAAAAAATTGGTAATTGAATAAGGAAGAATTCTTATCTGCGATTGAGGAAAGAAATCCATCCTCAATCCAACGTTATTTTACGCCGCACCAACTAAATGCCTGATTTTATTTATAATACGAGTTAGTTCATGACGCGCTATTCAATGGCGTCGAGCTTAACATTCGTCATTAATTGTATCACGGGAAGACATTTGAATTTAGTAATGTAAGTGACATATGTATCGTGTTTCTGATAATTAAATGAAAGATATTAATCGCCGCAAGTTTGATGTGCATCGTGTGCTAGTACGAACTAATGCTAAACTAAATTTTAATTTCTCAGCGATGCAGAACGCCGGCGGAAGGTGGGAATAATCTACAGAGAAGGAGCGATCATACAAGGAGAATACAACAAGTATATGAAAACGAAGTCACGGAAATAAAACATTTAATCATTATCGCTTTTCATTATAAATTTACACTCCACTGATAACTGTACAGGAGGAAATTGTGTTGCCATGAATCAAACAAATATTTATTTTGGTATTCCCATTTTTTCGACCACGTATTTATTAAATAACCATTCTTTGACGAATATAACAAATTTCATCAACGATGCGATTAACCAGGCGGCAATAATGCAAAGTGTATTAACTAAGAAAATATGTAACATGACGGGGAAAAATAAGTTAATTTAGCTGGCCTGGGCAGCGAGCTGCTCTGCCTTGGTTACAACATCTTCGATAGCGCCCACCATGTAGAAGGCAGCCTCAGGATACTGATCGTACTCTCCTGCCAGGATGGCCTTGAAGCCCTGCAAATATACATATTCATCAGAATTACACATGCTGTACCAACCGAGCGATAATTCAAAGATACGATTGCTGGCGCCCCAGAAATAAAGACGGAAAATTTCCACGAGATGGTAATTATTGCTATAAAAACGCGTCGAGCTATGTGTGGCGCCTTACTTATTTTTGTTGTTCATCATTTGTTACATTTCAGCTTACATATTTTCACTCAATATGCTTCAATATGGATGCACAAGTGTTGCAGTTTTCAGTTTGTTTTAGCTAAATAATAGAAGAGCTATCAGCCTTCCTTGGACAGTTTTTTGTAAGAATACAAATAGTATCAACTAGCCGCAATAATATGCGTTCATAAGAACAATTTTATCTTTGTTCGTGATCATCAAAGAGAGACAATGCGACATCTCGCGTAGTGAAACATCCCAGCGTACACTCAATGGTTATCAAAATAAACTGCCTACACATCGTAAATAGGATTAAAATAGACCAAAAATACGCACAAACGCATTGATGTTGCACTAGCGCACCCCAGTTTATATTGATAGACCCCTCTCAACAAACGCATTCCTTTCTAAGAGTGTCTGGTTTAAATAACGTTCAAAAGCTTTCATCCATTTTGACCATGTATACCTAAATTTATCCAACATTTGACGTATGTACTGTATATATGTTCAAGGTATATTTGTATTGTGCCTGCTGCCTGTTGATATTACGCAAAACAGCATACAATTCCTAAAACGTTGACGGTATTATGAGCACAAATGCTTTATCTTCATAAAGAAATGAAGGCTGCCCGCTTCACCATATTCATTGAGGAAAGACAAAATTTTGTTTCTCTTCATGGTCCGAAAAGTGATTTTCCCAATTATTTTCAATCCACATATTGATTCAAAGGGTTTTTCCGTATTAGAACAATTTTAAAACGAAGCTGATCAGCTTGAAATTTCTATAAACCAGAAAACCTCTATACTAATCAAAAATTACTTTAAACGTTCCCAATGGCAAGGTGAATCTTCATGACTTTGAAACAGGAACAAATTCATTAGCAAGTCATAGAAGCAGACTCACCTTAATGGTTTCCGGGAGCGAGACGAACTTGCCAGGGTGGCCAGTGAAGACCTCAGCGACTTGGAAAGGCTGGGACAGGAAGCGCTGGATCTTACGGGCTCGGGACACGGTCATCTTGTCTTCCTCAGACAACTCGTCCATACCCAGGATGGCGATGATGTCCTGCAGCGACTTGTAGTCCTGCCAGCGCAACATCATTGTTCAAGACTAGAGGCATGTCAAAAATATAGTAAAATATTAACACTGCAAATGAGGCCCTATCTGCTACTTTCAGGCAGAGTTCGTCACATACTTCATTAGCATTTCTTCTCATGAAAAAAACGACCAATAGCAAAAGAGAGAAAGTCCTAGGTTCGCCAATAAAGAATACTCGCGACTCTTTGGATGGAACACCTCCGCAAATGCTGCAATTAATTTTTTCGGAGTAAAAATGTGGTATTGTACTAACAGGTATGCTCGAGTCAATCTTTCAAAGTTTCGTCATTTAATACCGCAGTAAAGAACGTAGCTAAAAACGGGGCATTCTAATACAGAAGCACGAGTCTGAAGTGAAGCTAATTAAAGTTACGCTTATTTAGTGAAGAAGACGTCAGTTGAATTTTCCTACAAAACCCTCAGTTTCACATTTCACAGAAATTCAAGCACCATCACAGCAAAGCTTCATACCTAAAAGAATTACTAAACAAACTACTAAATACTAAATGTGCTTGTGATTTAGAATGGAAGGCCGCACCTGAAGGATCTTTTGCACGCCACGCGCCACTTCGTAGTGGTCCCCGCCGATAATGTTGGGGTCCATGATACGCGAGGTACTGTCCAGGGGATCCACGGCAGGGTAAATACCCAGCTCGGCGATACCACGGGACAACACAGTCGTTGCGTCCAAATGGGCGAAGGTCGTTGCAGGGGCGGGATCAGTCAAATCGTCAGCTGGCACGTAAATAGCCTGCGTAGACAGAAGATTACCATGTAATGATAGCCTGATGTTAATTTGTGCGAGTTTACACCAAGCCAAGTTATCAGCATTGTACAGGGATATAGTATCTTGGACACAGACTTACCCATAATACTCGCAGATTCTCTTCAACATGATTAATACTCGTCAAATACTCAATTTGCCCAATAAAAAATTTGGACGTGCCTCATCGAACTACATCGCGCGCTTGTTTAGATGAGCCTCTTAAATCAGTCAAATATTATTATTATTATTATTGTAATTGTTTAACCACCGTTACCACTAACAAGTGATCCGCACAGTGAGTCGCAGTAACATATTACATTTCAAGCACAATTCAAACTAAAATTATAAATGGCATCACATTCAGTCAAATAATGAAAGCTGTACGTAAATAATGAAAGAACTACGAGGCGGAACATAATGACTCGAATTGTCATTTCTGAAATGGTTCAACACTTCCTAACTAGAGAATAGGGGATCTTAAGAAAGCTAAGAGATCATTTGAAAACAGACTGTAGAAAACAAGGAATTTACGAAGACGGTGTCTTCCCACAGACTGCCCTGCATATGGAAACAGCAAATTAAGAATAAATAGAAAAGATAGAAAAGATGGTGAATAAGGCATGAAAACTATCTAGCCTAAACCTATCACCTACTTTATGCTCCCGCGATAACCACAAAAAATATCTTCTCAAGAAAGGAAGAAGGCACCATCTAGTATGTCACCTATAGAATGGGGAATCTAGGCACGAGGTGTGTCCCCAACACCTCGTGCAAAGAACCAGCAAGACCGAAGGAAAATTTTCGAATCAGGTAAGAGTTGGAGAAAAGTAACTGGTACTGGAAAGGACAGTAGTAACCAAGAAAGATGGTCCGTAACAAAACAAATAACAAATAATTCTCTTTCAACGAAGGGAAGAAATTCTAATATCGAATGAACAGCTGTCACTCGAAACCTACCACCAAACATGCAGAATACAATACCAAGTTCCTTAAATATTCAACAACACCCAGCTAAATAATCACTGCACACTTACTGATTAGAATTGAGGACAAATAATTCTCTTTCAACGAAGGGAAGAAATTCTAATATCGAATGAACAGCTGTCACTCGAAACCTACCACCAAACATGCTGAATACAATACCAAGTTCCTTAAATATTCAACAACACCCAGCTAAATAAACACTGCACACTTACTGATTAGAATTGAGGACGATCATGAATTTCCCAAAACATGGAGCAAAAGCTAAAAAAAGATAAAGAAATTCACTTTCAGTAGACGACCGCTGCAAGCTAGTCTTCCAACATGTACATCGGTCACCTTCAGGTGCGAGATGGTGTTTATTTGTTGCTTGACGGCCTGAAAGTACACTGTACCTGCACGGAAGTGATGGAACCCTTCTTGGTGGTGGTGATACGCTCCTGCATGCTACCCATGTCAGTGGCCAGCGTGGGCTGGTAACCCACAGCAGAGGGGATACGACCGAGCAGAGCAGACACCTCAGAACCAGCCTGCAATTGCATCACACGTGAGAACATGCATTTCCATTTCTACGACATCACTTTTTCCATGATTGCTCTTTGCTATTACCATCGCTTTAAAATAACAAGTAATCACAAATATATACTCTAAGAACTATTGCCCGAAACTATGTTGTTTAAAACATACTAACAAAGGATTTGCATACGGAAGAATATAATTCGCATTGGAGAATCTGTAATCTTCAAAACATGTAAGCCGACCCTGCAGTAATGAGATTACCCGATTGATTAAGAAATTAACTAGCATTCATCTTATCAGGAATGCTCTACCAGTGAAATTGTATACCAAGGGAATGAATTAGAAAAAAGGTAGCTCAGTGATTCATAATGATCGACCTCGAGAAATCTAGCCAAATGAGAAGTTTAACATAAAAACATGAGTTGAGGGCCTCATTCGTCAATACATACAACTATCAAACTGAATAAAATAAATTAAATATTTCTGGAAGCAAAGCTACTAATTTTGCAGTGCATGGTTCGCACCACTACACAATTAAGCAGTTATTTAATAAGAATATTATAATGTGGACTTAACACCTTCATAGGGGCTAAAAAAAAAATTATCGAACTACTCAAGAGTACTAAATCCCCATCGCACATTGATTAGTCTTTCAATGACTGAATTGCATTAAAGCAAATGAACAATGGCTTCCAGCCAAACAGAAGATAGGAATAAAACAGACGCGTTTGAGCAAGAGTTGACAACTGAAAAATTGTAGCTCACAAACTAAATAGTTCGATCACCCAAGCAAGTCCACAATGAAAACGTACGTAAACACTTCCACCTTTATCAAGCAAGGCAGCAGCTGACATGATTGAATCTGAGCATGTTTACAAAGCGCAGCACATCCTGACCCAACGCACGTAAACACATCCACCCTGATCAAGCAAGAATAGCTGACCTGAGTGAATCTGAAAATGTTGTCAACGAAGAGCAGCACATCCTGACCCTCCTGGTCACGGAAGTACTCGGCGACGGTAAGGCCGGTGAGGGCAACACGGGCACGGGCGCCAGGGGGCTCGTTCATCTGGCCATACACCAGCGATACCTGCAGCAGACGTAATGCATCATTACAAATATGCTTCAATGAATGTCAGGCTCAAAATTAACATGACAAAATCATTTTATTTCAACAAAAAAAAGGCCTTCCTAACACTCGGCTTGGACCCTCACATTATCCTCCTGAGAGCGCTAATTCCCATAGATACAACAGTTGTATCCCCCTGTGGGGAACTAGGTATATTTTACCAATTAACTGGCCATATCGAGGACTGGGAACAAGGATGGGCGACTTAACTTTTTCAGGAAAGATTCTTCTTTTCAGTCATTAGCAGCATGGAAACTTCAAGTTAAGCAACACTTCATGAACAGAAGAACTTGACAGTATGAATATTCAACACTTCAGTGGCTATGGCGTAAACCACCCAAAAGATGGGAAGATAATTATACTTACAAGTGACAGCAAGAGATAAACAATGAAACTTACATCAAATTGGATAGGGGAAGTACCAGGGATGGACCAGGTAAAACTAAGGTATATTTCTAGTCGATACACTAATTATAAGCATAACATGAAGAAATTTGTAGGTTTTCTAAAACTGCTTAACTTCATTAAAAAATGTACTAGATAGCTCGAGCTACCACAATATTAGAACTTTTACTTTTCTGCCTGGTTCAAATATCATTGAACACAAAAGGGAATAAACCATGTATAACCTACAAGACAAATGTGCTCAAAACTAACGCAGTATGGAACTTCCAAGCAACTCGAGAATGTTTTGCTGTGCTCATTCCCGTCACCATGCGCTGAATGAAACATTGAACATGTCGCTCTATTATCAACATAACACATCCGAGGCTGCGGGCACACCGACCTTGGAAGTGTCATCCTTGAGCGAGATGACGCCGCCCTCAATCATCTCGTGGTACAGATCGTTGCCCTCACGAGTCCTCTCGCCTACACCAGCGAACACGGAGTAACCACCGTGAGCCTTGGCCACGTTGTTGATCAGCTCCATGATGAGTACAGTCTTGCCCACACCGGCGCCACCGAACAGACCTGACCACATGCACGTTTAAACCCTGTTAGCAATACGTAATTGTAGGACACTAAGACGTTTGTGAACACGAGAACCTTTGACTAACGACAATATATTTCAAAACCAAGGATTATTTTAAGTCATACGTATTGAAAATATTAATGACTGCCTCTCTATTCTTAGATGCCGTCAATGAGGTGATGTTAAAAATCCACTACCGTAACAAAGCTCCCTCTGAATTGCTAGTAAACATGAACTCAACTGAATACAGCGGTTCAAATTTCATTGAATACAAACGGGGATAGATGGCCATGCATAAACTACAGGACAAATATGCTCAAATCCAACAAAGCAAACAGCAGTACTTCCAGGAACTCCTGGCATGTTTAGAACCAGAGCTAACACTCACCAATCTTGCCACCCTTGGAGTAAGGGGCCAGAAGATCCACAACCTTGATGCCAGTCACCAGAATCTCTTGCTCGACGCTCATCTCAACAAAGTCGGGGGCCTCGGCGTGGATGGCAGCATAGTGGTCAGTCTTCACGGGGCCACGCTCGTCGATCGGCTCACCTGGTA
The DNA here is from genome assembly GCA_030386875.1 of Morinoia aosen. Classification (NCBI taxonomy): domain Eukaryota; kingdom Metazoa; phylum Arthropoda; class Malacostraca; order Amphipoda; family Talitridae; genus Morinoia; species Morinoia aosen. Next base: position 18,957,827 of record CM059565.1, read on the forward strand.
ATTATAGTACATTAACAAAGACCGTACAGGCTCTAATATGGCGCAGCTAGCAGCTAATAAAGCAAGCAGCTTCAACTAGCGAGTCAATCAAGTATGTGATCAAACAAAATTGCGATCAGGTATCAAGACAAAGATGAATGCAGCCACAACATTAGAAATTAAGTCCTTTTTGAACAACAGCAAAATATTGCATGTCTACACACAAGAACTCAAACTGTGCAGTGAGTACAAAATGAAGCTTGTGTGCCAATAAAAAGACCAATTGACCATTTGCTTATTGTTGAATTATTGTTTTTTTAAAGAAATATGATTTCTATCAAAGCGATTTTCTTTGCTCTTTTATTCATTGTTAGACTTAGCAAAAAGCAAAACCTTTACTTATAACCATTTGCTTTAATCAACTGGAATTCTTAAAAATATACAATGATGTGATCTTTCTACATGAATATGCTTCAATTTGCCAACAAAAACCTACGTATGGAAACCCAAGAAGATTCCTAGCAAATTGAACCAAAATTAGAAGCCAAGGCAAAAATATTATTGAAATTCACAGAACTTACAACTTAAGCTAAACTAGCACCAATTAGATCCATTTATAGATGTGAAAGGCAAGTGATATACATATGCAAAGTAAATTTATGATTGCAAAATGGACCCGACAAATATATGGTGGCCCACACAAACCCCAATTCTGTTCAAGACATTAATAATCAACGTATCACTGATACACTCGTCCTTCCAGTAATCAAACTGGACATCAATTACTCAAATTACCAAGTTATTTAATTTCAAAGTTTAGTTTGTGCTTCTTCCCCTTCTACACAGACATGTTCTCACCAATGACATTGATGATGCGGCCGAGAGTGGCAGGTCCCACAGGGATGCTGATGGGAGAGCCCACATCATGCACAGCCTGCCCACGCACAAGACCCTCAGTACCGTCCATGGCAATGGTACGCACGGTGTTCTCTCCCAGATGCTGGGCCACCTCCAGGATCAGCCTGGGGGTGCGGTTCTGCACCTCCAAGGCATTCAGAATGGGAGGGAGGTTGGTGTCAAACTGCACGTCCACCACGGCACCAATGACAGCCACGATGCGGCCATCCTTGGAGCCCCCCTTTGCAGGAGCAGCATAGTCACGCTCTGGCAACACAAGAAGCTATGAGAGACTCAAGTTCACCAGTATGCAGTTTCATTGATTCATGAGGTGGTGCAGCACACTACCAGATGTGAGCACCTCAACTTGAAATTTACACTTAGTTTATGGACAACACAAAGCCATTACAGCACTCTTCAAACACTACAATCTGCAAAGAACTAATGGCTTGTTTTTCCATACCATTCATTTCTCAAGTTAGAAATTCACCGTGGTACGGAAAAATATTTTAGGAAAGTATTGGGAGTTCTTTTCAAATACAGTTCATGTCTAGCCCTTTGAAAAAAAAACCTGCAGGTAAAAATTGAAGCACCTTGTGCTAACTTAAATTCACCCAATAAGTTAAGTAAAACAGAAAAAGCTGTATATTAATTTCAACAAAGAAAACAAAAATATTGAAAAAAATGAAGGTAAATCTGAAGGATATGAAGGTAAATCTGAAGGATATGACAGTAATCGATTTGTAAATTTCAATGCCTAAACATAGTTAATTTAATGAAAATAAATGAGTTTTCTTCTATGCACTTTCCGTCTGAAATGAGTACTTTACTAGTTATTGCGGTAAATTACTTACTGCAACGCCAGTGTTTGTAGCGGAAAGAAATTCTTCAATTGCGTGGTGTGGCAACACTGCAATGGGGTCTCGCTGACAGCCCGCTGTCAAAGAAGACGAAACCAAACCTACCGCTATACCTTCTCAAGTACTCATTTGACAAAAAATTATATAGAAGAAAAGTTCATTTCAATGTTATTACCATGATTCAAGCAAGAAAAATTAAAAAATTGATGAGTAGCTGTTTATTCGAGCGCATTTGTCATGAAAGACGAAACTAAAACTACCGCCATAACTCTTAATTTAATCATTTTAGACGGAAAATGCATAGAAGAAAACTTATACATTTAGATTCAATTCATTAGGTTTCAACACCAAAAATTGGAAAATCGATTCCGTCTGAAATGATTGTATTACGAGTTATAGCAGTAGGTTTAGTTTCGTCTCATGACGAATGCGCTCGAATAAACAGCTACTCATCGATTTTCGAATTTTTCTTGCTTGAATCATGGTAATAACATTGAAATAAACTTTTCATCTATACACTTTTTTCGTCAAATGAGTATTTAACGAGGTATAGCGGTAGGTTTGGTTTTGTCTTTGATTACGATCCCACTGGAAGCGAGAGTGCATTGCAGTGTTGCTGTCTGACCTGATCCTTGAATTACTTGCTGCTTCAAACAATGGAGTTGCAGTAAGTCATTTACCGCTATTACTAATAAAATACTCATTTCAGACGGAAAGTGCACATAAGAAAACTTATGGTAAATCTTAAGGATATGACACGTTTTTGATTTTGTGAATTTCGATGTCTAAGCATAGTTAATTAGATCGAAATAAACAAGTTTTCTTCTATGCACTTTCAGTCTCAAATGAGTATTTCATTGGTTATAGCAGTAAATGACTTCTACCGCAACTCCAGTGTTTGAAGCGGCATGTAATTCAATGAGCACGTCGCACAGCAACACTGCAATGCGCACTCACTTCCAGCACGATCGTCATCAAAGACGAAACCAAACCTACTGCTATACCTCGTTAAATACTCATTTGACGAAAAAAGTGTATAGAAGATAAGTTGCTTATTTCAATATTACCATGATTCAGGCAACAAAAATTTCAAAATCGATGAGTAGCTATTTAATTGAGCGCATTCGTCAACAAAGACGAAACTAAACCTACCGCTATACATCGTAAAATACTCATTTGAGATGGAAAGTGCATAGAAGAAAACTTGTTTATTTTTGGTCAATATTGAATTTAATGTTGTCAACGAATTTCATAATTTCGTAGGTATAGATAGGTAATATAGTCGATTTTAAGACGTTTTACATGAACGACAATGTGCCCGGAAATGCTTATTTTTGGAGATATTTAACTTTGAAGTTATAGGAACGTCGTTTATAAAATTGAACAAACGGAGAGGTAAATAAGCAGAAATCCGGTTCTGACGTAACGATAGGTAAGGTTAGGTTTGGTAAAGTTAATTTAGTTAAGTATCCTAACCTAAGTAAGCCTAAAATATCTTAATTTAACTCAACCATACCAAGGCCGATGACTCCCGCCAAAAAACTTGGCGTGGTCCGCATCCGCAAAACGCCGGAAGAGCCATATCAAAACTGCCGTTAATGCTATTCTTACCTGGCGTTATTTATCCTATATCTCCTAAACTAAGCATTTCCGGGCATATTGTCATTCGTGTAAAACGTCTTAAAATCGACTATATTACCTATCTATACCTACGAAATTATTAAATTTGTTGACAACATTAAATTCAATATTGACCTTATTTTTATTCTTCAATAAATTAGGTTCAGGCACCAAAAAGTGGAAAATTGATGACTCATATTCTTCAAATTTACCAAACTTGTTTATTTTGACCTAATCAACTATGTTAGGACATCAAAATTTACATCATCGATAGGCCTAACCGTGATATCCTTCAGATTTACCTTTTGATATTACCTTGATTCAAGCAACAAAAATTAAAAAATCTATGAGTAGCTGTTTATTCGAGTGCATTCATCATCAAAAACGAAACTAAACCAACCGCTATTTGTAAAATACTGAGTTACGACGGAAAGTGCATGGAAGAAAACTTATTTATTATGATCTAATTAACTATATTTAGGATTCGAAATGCTGAAAATCAATTTCCCGTTAATCCTTAACTCATTACCTTGAAAACAAATGTTAAACTTTTTTGTTATTTTATCACTAAATAGGAACGCTTATAATTTAAGGAAGAAGTTGAATTAGATAATGCTGAAAATTCAAATTTATCTCATGTATCACAGAAAATACTTATTGCACTAGCTTCTCATTATAGAGCCAATGGTAAATCTGAAGGAGATGACAGTTGTCGATTTTCCACTTTTTGGTGCCTGAACCTAATTAATTGAATCAAAATAAACAAGTTTTCTTCTATTCTTTTTTCGTCTCAAATGAGTATTTTACGATTTATAGCGGTACGTTTAATTTCGTCATTGATGACAAATGCGCTCGAATAAAACAGCTACTCATCGATTTTCAAATTTTTGTTGCTTGAAACATGGTAATAACATCGAAATAAACAACTTTTATTCTATACACTTTTTTTATCAAATGAGTATTTAACGAGGTATAGCAGTAGGTTTGGTTTCGTCTTTCAAGACAGAGCGCTGGAAGCGAGACGCCATTGCAGTATTGCCATACAACTCGATCAAAGAATTTCTTTCCGCTTCAAAGACTGGAGTTGCGGTAAGTCATTTACCGCTATAACTAATAAAATACTCATTTGAGACGGAAAGTGCATAGAAGAAAACTTGTTTATTTCGATCTAATTAACTATGCTAAGGCATCGAAATTTACAAAATCGATAACTGTCATCTCCTTCAGATTTACCGAGCCAATTTGAAAGATTAAAGTAACCTAATTGACAAGAAGAAATTGTACCTTGATCAATTCAATACTACAATTAACAGAATGTGAATAGCATGCTTGGTTTTGATAGTTGTGTGTAATAACCTACTACTGAGCACAAGAACTCAAACAAGTGCCAGTGGTCATCATCCTAATCAACTCTATATAAACCAAGTTAGTTTATTGAAAGCAGCAAAATGATACATAAATGAGTACTCGTGAAATGCAACAAGAGACGTAGTTCTTAGCAGGACATTTGAAGTATAAATATGAACACATTATTCTTCCAAAACCGACGCTGGCTTAGAGTTCCGTTGGTCTAGGCCCTACTTCTTTTCGCTCAAGGGATCATATTTAAATTTATGGAAGAAAAAAATAAAATAGCACTCGTAAGCTGTACGAATAAGCCTTCAAGAACTCTCATGTTCCATTATAGTGTAATAACACTAATTTTGTCGTTTACATATATATTACACTGATATTTTACACATAACTAATTCCATCTCATCTTCCATGCCAACACGTATTTTTGTACTTACGACTGGTGAATAAAGCGGGGACTGTCTTGATGGCAGTTCCTTGGATTTTAGAAACTGTGGCTGCAGGTTTTGCAACCTTTAGAATTGAAGAACAAGCTCGCTGCGCTGCACTAAACATGTTTGCCTATCAACCACAACCAGCCTACACGATAGCCGTCAGCCGGTCTCTCTTCTCCGTTGCCGTCAACCAAAATGTCGGCGAAAAGGTGCCAGCTATTATTTTTTTGAGTGATATTTTTCAGGTCAGTTTATGCATTTTAGATAAATTTCTGAGCGTAAAACAACAAAAGATGCACAAATACCGAATGACGAGTTTTATACTGCATAAAAATTAGGTATTATTTATTATGAATATGTAGAAAAAGTTGATGCTGTAGTGTATAAATATTTAGCAGAATTATTTCTGTCCCTATCATTAGCCTATAGTGCCGATACCGCCAATTCGAAGCAATTTACTTGGAAAAATATATCTATAGAAACTTTTCCTAAAACACTTTTGTTATATTATCCTCAAGGAATTATTTGAAAAAAGTAATTTTTTAATAGGTAGAAACCGAAGCCATAAATAATAGTTATAACACTGATTAGCGATAAAAACAACTTTACATTGTCGCTTCAATTCGTAACCACATCAGTGACAATAATACAAATCTGCACGAAAAATTTTTGTGCTCATAAATTTTACGATTAACTAATTTGAAAAATTTAAAGAGAGCTGACCAATCATAATTTTCCACTTAGAACCAATATAAAGAAATATAAACTCAGAAGAAACATTTTTCTAAATGCTTCATTTTACCATTGTATTTTGGGTTCATTTCGCATGTTGTAACCTAAGACACTTCATGTGTCTTAGGATGAAACAAACAAATGAAAACAAAGCCGTGATGGCTTTGTTTTCATTGCAACGATTTTTTCAAGACAGAAAGGAAAAGAACCACATGGTATGGACTAAAGAAAACAAGGAATCTATGTACAGTGTGTTCCCACATGAAGTGTTCGCGCGAGTGGTCGAAACATCGAACCGGTGCATGGAAATAACATGTTAGGAAGTGAGAAAAAAAAGGAGTGCATGCAAGCAGATAGAACAATAGGGTGCGTGAAAGAAATTTTGCAAGTTCATCTATTGCTATTTAAAAAACAAATATATAACCACCCCAGAGAAACATACATGAAATAATGCGTAATTTGAGCATGTGATTCGTGAAAAAATTATCTTTCTGTCCGTACGGCGAACAAGTTATGAATTTCATTGGGCATGCATGTTTGCTCACATGTTTCGTGTTGCGCGATGGTTTTTTTATCAATTATTTTTTGAATAACCTTTTCTCACTGCTTGAAAATAATGTTCAACAGTGTTTCAATCTGTTTGGGTAAATCCATTTTCGTCTTATCTTATTTCAGTTTAACTAATAATTGAGGAATTCCGAAGGATTCTTTAGTAACATTTCAATTATTTATAAGTCGTCGTCTATCTCCTTGCGAATAAAATATCCAGATGATACTTTGAGTATTTTTCTCAAAAACAAACCTAGCACCCGTCTTGGCTGTAGTACCCGTCGAATCGTTTGTCTATCAATTAAGGACTTTATATTAAGAAATTTTAAAAAATCCATTGTGTTATACATCTTATGTATCAAATTTTTGGAAATGTTTTTTTCTTTCTTTCATTTCTATAGCTGAAGTAACCTTACATTATCTTCTCCGGGGGCTCCAGTTAACTTATGATCATCAAACGTAACTAACCTAAGTCTATTGCCTATCGTATGGTGCCTGAAGGAAAGCGAAGCAAGATGCATCACTGTGCATGCATATTATGTACAATAAATTGTCCTTTAACCTCTTCTTCCAGCATTTTTAATTCACTACATCCATAAGAAGAGCTGCTTACTCTGTTTACGTGCTATCTGGTGGTTGAGACTGGGCTTGATCCTAGGCGTCTTCCTAGGGTCCGTGGAGAAAACTATTAGGCTTTCAAAACTGTAGCTAGATAGCTTAGAACTGCGAGCATCCGATAGTTTAAAATATAAAATACTTAGCAGAATGTGAATCTTGAATAATAAAAACTAATGTCAAGTACAAGGGAACTGATCTTCGATTTTGACAAAAATGTCACAAATTTATGACGAAATCATAATTAGCGTTACAACTTCTTTCCATTAATAATTATAACCTTTTCTTCTGCCTGAATTCAATTTAAATCTGTACTGCACTAAGAAACTAATTATTTCGTCTCTTGCAATTATATTGAATTGTACATCTAAATTTTCTTGCAAAAAACACATTTTTAGATCGTAGCACATTGGAGAGAAATTTAAGTTTCTTGAACAGGAGAACTCTTCTTCGCCCTATGTTATCGGCCTTGGTTTTGTTATTCCTCAACTCAGGTTCCTCTAGATCCGCTCAATTTACTGAGCAAATATTGAGAATGTACCTGGGTTATTCCCGTCCAGTATTATCTCACTTTAATGGCCAATTTCAGCATGAAACAATTCCCCGAGACAAACGTTAAATTTCTTAGGGGAATGGCTAGGATTGCCATCGTGCAGCCCTCGGAGCTTTACTGCTGAATGAAGTACAACTCCTCGGATAAAGCATGGGAATCTTACACGTTCCCCCAGAAGCGCTCCGTCGCCCTTTGGTGACATGAGAAACAGAAATGATCACCATCCTATGGATTGGTTCAAAAGTCAGAGGATGGACAAAACTTACGAGACTGAACTCACAACATCGCTACGAGTTGTTCGAGTAGTTCAATCGGAAATGTTCGCTAACACGAATCCCGCGAAGGGACTCGCCGATGGTCACCGAGGGATTTTCACAACGCCGCTAGCCGACCTGCAGTCACTAACTCAATTCCTATAAGTACTTGATGCAAACTAAATGCAGGCACCATCTGTTTAATGATCGCTGTTTTCAAAATTGGTCGCTAAATTCCCTCTATTGTGAGTTGAATGTTGAACTTGTTAAACCTGCTACGGTTAACGTGTTAGGGATATAAACTGACGAGGAAAGAAATTCTTAAGAAGTGGCGAACAGGCAGGTTTGCCGCCTCTGAACGTCAAATAACACACGATGGACAACTCTCTTCAGTGCACCTCCCTGCGGGTGTTATGCGATGGCTTTATTCTTCACTTCAATCCTCTACTTTAATGCTCTATTCAACACGTTGACTGCAATGGGTTAAGTGAAGTTCAGCACTCAACTCAAGATTATTAGATTATTAGATTATTAGTTTGTTTAAGCCTCCCTATCCTCAACAAATGAGATCCAAAGAGAGGAAGGAAGAAGGCCCCATTTAGTATGGAGTTCAGGGAACGCGGAATCTATGCAGAAAGGGCATAGAAACAGCAAGACGAGAAAGTAGTTCATGAAACAAGATCAAAGCTGAAGAAGAAAGTAGTAGGTGCTAAAAAACAGGACAGCAGTGAACCGAAAAAAGATGGTCCGTAACAAAACAAAAACCTATTCTATTACAACAAAAAGGGAACCTTCCTAACCTTTAGCTCAGGCCCTCACGTAGTCCCCCCCTGGGAGCGCTCATTCCCATAGATACAATACATGTATCCCCCTGAGGGGAACTCAACTCAAATTAAAATTCAAAAGTTGGTAAAAATTTTACAAATGCCTAACATTAACAAGGTCCATCGAATACCATTAATTTTGAAAGATTGGTAAAACTTTTTTAAAGCGACCCATCGATTGATAGTTTTACATCAGGAAAACTTGAGCACGACCAACCGATGGGTCGTATCGCATTCAACGTGTTAAAAAGTACTAGAATCCGGCGTGTAGAAATTATGGTCTTGTAGAGAAAAAAAACAGAATGGATCCTCACAAGTTCAGGAATTATGAAGCAAAGAGAAAGAGTGAAAAAGGTTTCAACAAGGGGCGGAATGTAAAAGACACAAGTTTTTAGGGAGAAAAAATAGACTGACTGTTGTTTTAGAGGTTTTAATGAACACAAAGTTATAATAAATTATCTGTCAAACACAAAGTAGCACAGAAAAGAAACGAGTCAAAAATCTAAGAATAAACATTTTTCAACAAAACACACGAGTCACAATATCAAAACGAAAACACAAAATAACCTACTCTCAAACTTCGTTGCAAGATTTAAGATTCATATTCAAATCATGAAACAAACTATCGAAAATCAGAAGATAAAAATTTCCAAGCAAAGATTCTTATATTCAAGACGTGCTGGGCAAAGCGAATGACACTTTTCTTAGAATGAAACGTGCGTATCTTTCATTTTCTAACGGTAAATGGGAGTCCAAGGCAGTGGACTGAATAACCACTGAGCTCAGAAACACGGCCACACGGTACGGGTATTCACTCTCAAAATAGCGGGAACGACAAATGGGAAGGAAGACTCATTCGAGAATATCACTTCTGCAGAGGCCTTGCTGATTCACCACACCACTGCCGCGAGCCAGACAAGTGTTACGTGAGCAAATCCAAGAGCTGGATTTGAGTTTGGAGTCAGGACTTGAGGTAAAAATGTCGCTGACACCAACTCTCGCCTCCCACATAACTAACGCAGTGGTACGAGGTTGTAATTTCGACACGGGATGATTCACATTGCTTCACAAGTGCACGAGGGAAATTTTCAGCTATACGAAACGATGTTGAGGTTGAAGCTATCTTCCTCGCACAGCAACACAGTATATTGACTATTTAAAATTCATTATCCCATGGAAGAACTTAGAGCTTAGAACTTTACGACGGAGGGTAAAGTGGCATACCGCCGGAAACAACGACAGTGTAAAACTATCTTCTTTTACATTGCTCCAAGCACGAGACTTAGAAGCTCGAAATCAAGTAGTAGTAGTAGTAGTAGTAGTAGTAACATAGGTTTGCTAGCGCTTCAGTTATGCTCGAAATCAAGATGACAAAATGAAGCAGCTAATCAGACACGCATTTAAGCATGGCTCGTAAAATTCTTAAAAACTTAAGGTTTTACGTTTTCTTGAAATTGCAGCATTCACCAGTACTGGCTAGTCTCGGTAACCACAACTAGCACAACGAATGTTTCAAGTCTGGCTGAACTCTGGTTATTGCTCAACAAAGGCAATATTTACAGAAATTGCTCAACGAAGGCAACATTCACAGAAAATGCTCAACAAAGGCAATATTAGCAGAAATTGCACAACGCATGCCAGTGAGACCACCAGCTAGCAGCCCATCAAGATTTCAAGGTACTCTCAAAGCGCGTAAAGTCGTCTCAAGATGCACGGAACGAAAGTGCCTTCCTCAATGCCACACGGAAAATGATCTAAATAACTGTGAAGTGGACACAAAATTCACACACAAACAAGTAACACAGGATGACACAACGATAGCAAGACGAAACAATAATATTAAAATCGTAAATATAATGGTTATGGTGCCACTACCACAGACGCCGTGAAGACGATCACGATACGAGACAGTATGAAGTTGAAAGACAGAGAGACGTTGTTCTTACTGAACAACTACGACTTAAGAGTAACTAATTACAGCTCGTACATCATTAACTCTACTATATTTATTATGTAATGTGAACGCTAAACCTCGGCTTAAATGCCCTGAACAGCAGGAAAAGTGATACCACAGCATCGAACAAGACGTACACCAGATCCCAATTGTAGACTTTCGCGAGCGAGGAAACACCACGAATGTAATCGTAAAATTAACAAGGTCAACGGGAAAAACCAGGCATGGACCAGGTAAAACTAACGTATAATAATTTTAGTCGGCACACTAATTATATACATAATGCATCCAATTATTATTCACAAGAACAAAGAGTTACGTTGACCACTAAAACATTCGTCGTTTTCTCAGCAAATTTTTATGTTTTTAAAAATTCGTTTTCACGGGTCCCCCTTATTTTTTCTACCTCTTCGTAAACCTGCGACCACTGACTATGGTAAGCTGATAGAGAAATTAAGTTCCCGCTACAGACATTCAGCATCATGGACTCGTGCAGCAAGCAGAGCGCAACGTGGGGCATACCGAGAGAAACCATTCCATCACTTCTAAATTAAAATAAAGAGCATGCTGACTCGCCAAAGGAAAGAATTATTCAACTTGCGTAGCGCCAACTCTTTCAAGCGCTCCGGAAGACGAAGACCAACAGCTCTACTGGACAGGGCTGTGTAACAAATGCTACAGAACCGCCAGGCTGGATGAGGCGCGCGCGCTCACGCACGGGTAATGATGCTATCATGCTAGCTTCTGCTTCACTCTGGTCAACACAAAACACACTACGGAAGTCTACCTCAAATTTAAACTAGATGCGTTAAATATAGATATATATTATGCGGTTGAATAAATAATACTTAACTCAAATCTGTCGCCGTGCCTGTAAGGTGCGGACTACAATGCAAGACTATTATTTAAGCACGAAAATAACTTATCGGACATTTTTGCGGTAAGGAAGTGAAGATTCGACTCCTCGCTGATGAAACAAAAGCCAGCAACAAAAAAACAAGCGGACGGATAAAAAATAACATAAAATGACACGAAACGATCAATGAAAAACAAGACACTGACAAGAAAAATGCGGGTGGGCTGAACAAAAACTAAAGACTAAAAAAAGCCCAGAGCAACATAACACATGCGTGGTAAAAAGAGGTCAGGCAGAAGCCACGTGGCTTTAAACACCTCTCACATGCGCCTCAGGTCTCATAACAACGATGGCTGGGCTTACAGAAGAACATCACAAGCATTTGCATCAGCCCCTTTGAGTGAAGTGTTCGGTAGAAACAGGGGACAATTAGCTAACAAGTGTAAACGAACAACAGCGCCTTTCTTTGCATGCAATTCGTCGAGATGGTCATCCCTGTATGCCATAGAAAACTATGATAATTTAAGATAATAATTTTACGGAAACGTTTCTACCGGGGTCGCCAGCGCAACGCCAATGTGGACCCCCCCGGCGATGGCCGGGAAAAACTCAGATATTCTGATTAAGGCAGACAACAGCAAGATACAAGAGATTCACGCATTATGATACGTCGCACTGGACATACAAGAAAGACAATTAGCGAGTAAATTTTGATGATGCACGGTTTGGGTTAGTGAAGGGTCGTAATTTTTAGGAGTTTGAGCAGCAGTGGTAGTGGTAGTAGTAACATGGGTTTGCTAGCGCTTCAGTTACTTAAACTATATTGCACCGAAGGTCACACATTTTAATTCGTATCTGACTCTTCCAGATAAGCACACAAGATAAATATTGCTATTATTTGAAACATCAGAATTATCTGAGCATCATGGTCATAATTACAACTCAAGATTACAAGTGTCTCCCCAATAAAGTTTGTACACAACACATCTCATTCGAACGCACTGAGCAGCCAAACCCCGTAGGGGGTTTCAGCTGCCCACCCATTTATGGCCGGACGCCTTACCCACGCTGAAACCCCCGAGGTATCAACGCAGCGCGCCCGGCCATATTACAGTTTCTTCATCTTCAAACTTCCAAAACGATATCACGTCTGGCTATAAAGCCCTACGGCGCAGCTTCCCGTTAAATCTCTTCAAGTAATACAACATGAAGAGCCACAAGTTAGGAGCCCGAACATTTCCCCGTATCAGATCATGTCGTAAGCATTTATTTTTTGAAGAAAGGTAACCAGCTGATCTACGGGCGCATTGTGACCAAGTATATTGCTTACTGAAGGTAGCCGGCTATTGTCAGAGAAGACATCAAAGCATTGTCTTCGCGTGTTGCGCAGCGCAGCGCAGTCGATGAGTAGGTGGCGCACCGTGAGGCGCGCCTCCAGGCACAGAGGGCAGCCAGGTGGGGGCTCCTGTACCTCACTGTTCATGAGGTAGCTGTGGGTGAGGTAGGTGTGGCCGCTTCTGAGTCGATTTAATATGACTTCCACTCGGCGTGGCAGTTTTCTTCTGGGCCATGATCCCGGTTCCAAATGGGCCTCGTGCATGAGGCTCCTCCGCTGGTGCCAGTCTTCTCTCCACTTGCCGTCGATCTTCCTCTCAAGTACCGAGAACCAGTCCCTATAAAAGGTTGGGACTCGCTCGGGTGGGCGAAGTGCAGCTGCTTTTGCTAGGCTATCGGCGGTCTCGTTACCTCGAATCCCCACATGGCTGGGGATCCAGCAAAATTTGGTGGTTTTATGGTTCTGGGCAAGGTCGCGAATCTGATGTTGGAGAAGGCGGGCTTGAGGATGGTCCGTTCGTTTGTCAAGGAGAACTCGCAACACACTCAGAGAATCGCAAAAAATAATAAATTGGTTTTCAGAATGATCACGAATGATATGTAGTGCTAATTCAATAGCATACAGTTCTGCAGTGAATATACTGGCTGTATGGGGAAGTGAAATCTGCTTCTGACTGCTGCTACAGAATGCAGCCGCGCCAACGCCGTCGCCGCTTTTGGATCCATCTGTGAAGATTGCACTGAAGCCTTGGTAGTTTTCGGTTTTTAGTCGGCGGTATTCTTGGATGTATGTGGTTGGATGGGTAGTTTCCTTTTTTAGGGCTGTTAGTTCCAGGTTTATGTCGACAGTGCCCGTGTTCCATGTTGGGACGTCAATGTTCAGTAGGCGGTACGAAAATGAGGGTTTAATATAAGGGGGTTCAAGATCTAGAGGTTCCATGATATTGAGGGTGCGAATGGCAAATGAAGGCATAACTTTCTTATTTATGAACAATCTTCTGTCAGTAGGTGGGATAACAGAGTTAAATGCTGGGTTGCCCAAGTGGCTCTTCATTTTAAAATAATATTTTAAGGAAAGCAACTGCCTTCGCAGGTTCAGTGGCATTTCGCCAGTTAGAACTTGGAGGCTTGCGACAGGTGTGGACTTGAAGGCTCCGGTAGCGAGACGTAGACAGTCGTTAGCGACGGGATCCAAGCGCTTGAGGGTGGTGTTGGCAGCCGATGCGTAGACAATGCATCCGTAGTCCATTATTGACCGAACAAAAAGTTTATACATGTGGAGGAGAATGTGCTGGTCCCCTCCCCAATCGTGAGAAGATATGGATTTGAGCATAGCACATCCTTTCTTGCATTTGGCTATAATTTCATCAATGTGTTTCTTCCATGAGAGTTTTGCGTCCCAGGTAAGTCCAAGAAATTTGATTTCCTCTACAAACTCGATCTCTTGATTTTCTATTTTTAGAGGTATGGGCATTTGAATACCGGGCAACGTGGTGAAGTGTACGGCTTTGGATTTTTCTGTTGAGAAAGTGAAACCGTTCATCTGCGTCCATCGTACGGCACGATTGATACATTCCTGGAGTTTGGTTTTTATAACATTTAGGTCACTATGCCGATAGCCGAGCTGGAAGTCGTCGACAAAAAGTGAGGCATGAAATCGCGGATCCTGAGGGATCAGAGAGGCGATACCATTGATTTTAATGGCGAAAAGGGTGACCGAGAGCACTGAGCCCTGCGGGACGCCTTCTTCTTGCGGGAAGGGGTCAGACAAATAATTATTTATTCGGACCCTAAAGGTCCGATCGCGCAGGAATTCTTGGATGAACGAGGGGAGTCTTCCTCGTAGTTTCATATGGTGAAGGTCCCGCATTATTCCGAATTTCCATGTTGTGTCATACGCTTTTGTAAGGTCAAAGAACACACTCACAAAGTGTTCATTGTGTACGAAAGCTCTCCTGATCGTAGTTTCAAGGCGCACTAGGTGGTCGGTTGTAGATCTGCTTCGCCTACCGCCGCACTGGATGTTCGTGAGGCAGCCATGCATGTCACAGAAGTCCACGAGTCTATTGCTGACAAGACGTTCCATTGTTTTGCAGAGGCAACTGGTTAGTGCGATGGGTCTGTAATTTTGGGGCGACTGTGGAGATTTGTGCGGTTTTGGAAAGGGGATTATAATGGCCTCCCGCCAGCTTGGAGGGAAATAGCCGTTTAGCCAAAGTTTGTTCATCATCGATAGTAGGTGCTGCTTGCCGGCTTCGGGTAGGTGCTTTAGCATTTGGTAGGAGATTTGGTCGGCTCCAGGAGAGGTGTCTTTGGTGTTATATAAAGCAGTCTCTAATTCTGCGGCCGAGAACGGTAGGTTGTACACTTCAGAGTTGGTGGATGAAAAATTCAAACCTTCGTTTTGGACCTTTTCTCTTTCTCGTTGGAATTCGACAGGGTAGTTGGTGGCTCTGCTTGTATTGCTGAATGTCATCGCTAGCTTGTTTGCTATTTGGGGTACGGTGGCAAAGGTAGTATTGTTTTCTTGTAAGATAGATATTCTTCGTTGGGGTTGGCCTTTTATTTTGCGGATATTTGCATAAACTGTTGTTAGAGGTGTATTTATGGTGAACGTATTTGCGAAACTTATCCACGCTTTCCGCTTTTCTTCACGTAGGAGGTTTCTGTGGATCGCTCGTGCTCTTTTCCAACGAAGAGCATTTTGTACCGATCTAGTCTGGCGGTACTTTTGGTATAGGCGTTCGCGGTTTCGTCGTGTTTCGGTCAGTTTTGCGCTCCAGTAGGGCTTTGGAAAAAAGGTTTTAATTTCAATAGTGGGTATGCATTCTGCAGCTACTGCTTGTATGGCATTAATGATGGCTTGGAGGTGCTCTTCACAGTTGGTTTCAGGCGCGATTTCAAGCTCGTTCCACTTTGGGTGGTTTTCATATGAGAGCCAATCTGCTCTTTTCAGGCACCACACTTTTCTGCCAGGCTCCCATTGTTGAGCGTTCATTAGCTGGATTAGGATCGGGCAGTGATCGCTGTCCTCAGGAGAGAGACAGGTGGACCACTCCAAATCTGCGTTCAGACGGGGAGAGGCTAATGTTAGGTCTATGGCGGATTCGGAGTTATACGAGATTCTGGTTGGGGATCCCGTATTCAGTAGGATGAAATTTGACTGTTCTATGTACTGTTCAAGAATGCGCCCCCGAGTGTCCGTGGTTCTGCATCCCCAAATTGTGTTATGACTGTTGAAGTCCCCCATAATAATGCTTGGAGTAGGGAGTTGATTTTCTAGGTCACGAAGTGCTTCTAGGGTAAGGCTATGGTTTCTTGACGTGTATATGGAGGCGACTGTGATCGGCCGACTGAGTTGGATGGTGGCTGCGATGACTTGAAGCTGAGACGTCAAAACGTGTTCTCTGAATGGGACCGAGTTATGAATAAGCAAACCCACCCCTCCATGGGGGGTGAAGTTAAGGTGGCCATGCTTGATGAGAAGGGAGTATTGGGGTATAGAGAATGTGCAATTGTGCCATAGCTTGGTTTCCTGTAGTGCTACGACTGCTGGTCGGTGCTGGTGTATCAATTCCAGCAGTTCGTCTTTCTTGGCTCGAACTCCTTGGCAGTTCCATTGTAGAATTGAGGTTGGGTTATTCATTGCTCAGGTCTGGATGGATTTGTTGTATATTCGTAGAAAATTTCCTCGGTTTCTTTTCTGACTGCAGGGTTGTTTTCGCTGGTTATTTCACAATCGCTGAGAGCGGAATCGTAAGTTGGGGTCATTTGTATTGATGTGGTATACAGTTCGCCGGTATCAGGATTCATACACACTGCCTCTGTTAGTTGTTTCTTTTCCGTTGGGCGTTCCTGATGTTCGGAGTTTTTCCGCTTTCTTCGCGTGCTACAGTCCGCGGGCTTGGCGGGATCGTCTGCAGCAGACCTCGGAGATTCCACTTCCCTTGGTGTTATTTGACTTGACGCTGCATTGGGGGCGGTCGTCTGCACTGCACTGACAAAGGAGCGCCGATACTGCGGGCATTCTGAATCCAATTTAGCTTTGGCTTGGGCTCTACTGAGTCTAAATTTGTGTTGTATTGTTACTATTTCTTGTTGGTATTTGAATTCAATGCATTTAATGGATCCAGTGAGATGGTTTTGGCCACAGTGGTGACATTCTATTTTTGGGCTGGTACATTCTGTGGCACTGTGATTGGCGTTGTCACACCGAGCACAGATTGTGGTGTTGCTTGAGCACCACTTTTGTGTATGCCCGTATTCCAGGCATATTTTGCAAAGCATTGGACGTGGTACGTAGGCGTATACTTTGCTTTTTGATTGTTCGCCTGGCACTGTTAGATATTCTGGAAGGTCTCCACGGAAAGTTAGTAGCAATGGTTGGGCGAGTGGGTTCTTGGGTCGAATCCATGTTGCCTTGGTCACATCGTAGAGGTCATGGTCCTCTTTGAGTCCCTTGCGGAAGTTCTCAAAATCGGACAGGTCATACTCGTATATGTAAACGAGTCCTTTGGCGGCGTTGGGGTGGCAATATTCTGAAATGGTGACAGGTATGTTATTGATTGACTTTATGCTGCGGACTGAATCGCTCTGGCGTGAGTTGCCGATTTCAATTATAAACGAATCGTTCCCCTTAGAGGAAATGCGTTTGGGTTTAGTCCCAAGTTCTAGTTGTATGCTTTTCTCCAGAATCCACGGTGAGAGCTTGCGTTTTTCTGTTGCATCCATTTTGCAGAGAAAGTGCTTGGTGAAAGATTTTGATGTTTTTTCTGAGTATTCGTCTGAGTCGTGGTAAAGCTGTCTTGCGCGACGGATGCCCACTTTGTGCTTTGCTTGAATTTCCACTATTTTCTGTTCTTCAATATGCTTAGGACACATTTTGCTTTTCACTGGGTGGGGGCCGCGGCAATGGAGACATTTGGCTTGTGCTTCTAGGCACTGATCGCTTGAGTGTCCCGCAGTGCCGCACTTTGCGCAGGTTGGTGGCCTGTTGCAGCGTTTTTTGGTGTGACCGTACAGTTGGCAGTTGGAGCAGTGCATGGGTTTATCAATGTATGGATAAACTGGCGTGTCCGTACGTTCGCCTGGAATATATATATAGCTGGGGGGTGTTTCGGAGTTGAATTCGAGAATAAGGGCGCTGGTTTGTTCACGTCTGGTTTTAATGAAGGTAGCGTCAATGACGTTGCTGATGTTGTAAGCTTCCTTCAGTCCCGCTGCAAACTCGTCGAAGTCGCTCATGTTGTACTCGTTGATATAGATGAGTCCTTTGGATTTGTTCAGTCTTGGGTGGAGCATGACTTCGCAGGGCACGCTATTCACACTAGTGATGGTCAGCATGGCTTGTCCTTGTTTGTTGTCCCTTGCTTCGACTGTGAAGCTATCTTTGCCGCTGGTGGTAATTGACTTGGGAGGAAGTCCCGTAGCATTTATGACGCTGGCCTTTATTGCATACGGATTGAGGTTGCGTTTAGTTTCTGGTTTGAATTTCATGCAGTAAAAGCGCATGAATGTCTCTGTGCTTGGAAATTCCATGAGGTCCAGGGGGACATATTTTCGCTTCCTGGTAGGTCCAGGGGAACTGACAGGTTTTTGTTTTCCTTCTGGAGGGTTTGTTATTTTACCAATGATGTCCGACAGTTGGCTCACAGCCAGTTCCACTTTTTTGATTCTCTCCTCCGTAGATGTTTCCACTGTTGCTGGGTCGCCACTCTGTACGTCCCGAACGTCGCCGCCCCGTCCCATCTCATTCAGACTCTGCATCAGCCCGCTCACTCTCCTCTCCACCTCGCTCACCCGCTCAGACGTGGTTTGCAGGGCCGCTGCGCCCACGGCCGTAGCCCCACGACGCTCCACCAGGACTCCTCCATCATTACCGCTTGTAGACTCGAGAGTTTCCCTGTTGATTGGTGTCCTGATTGACTTGATGGGGTTTGGCAAAGTTTCTCGTTTTCCTGGATTTCCCAAGTCCGGCTTGCGCTCGCTGCCTGCGCGCTTACCTCCGGACCGCGAGCCTCTCGCTCCTCTGGGCATGATGCCCGACCCCAGAGGCCGTCGGCCTCCGGGATCAGGGTTGGCGTTTTTACTCTTAATTTTAGGCTTAAGAACAAAACTACAAATTTAACACAAAATTGGAACAATACACGATTTAGTAGGTTATGCAACCTAGTTTTTCACCTTACACTAACGAACGCGTAGTAAACCAAAATGAAAAAGAAATTCAAAACCTAGAGCACCGAGGTGCCCTAGGCGCCCCCCGCGTTGGTTCCACCCACAATAATTCTGATTGGCGATAAACTATTACAATAATCAAGTCGCTATCCCAGTACAACAGGTTGTACGGATGACAGTAGTCGTAGTGGGTGTACTAACGGCACCACCACGAGAAGGTGCGGGTGGGCTGGATACCCGCACCTGAGCACGGGTAACCTATATCAAATCCTTGTCTGTTTTTCTTATTTGTTCCCTAAACCAAAAAAAAAAAAAGTTGCACATCAAATAACCGTAAGAAAATACTTCGAGTTCGATGCCAGTAAACGTGGTAAAGGGAACACGTAAAATTTCCCCTAATTTAAGAGCCTAATGATTTGGCAAGAAAGGACAATGGGGACTTAACAGAGACTTTGGTTTGTCCCAAATCATTTCACTGTAAAGTTCGACTGTGCATATTTTGTACTGCAATTGCAAACTTGCAGAAGGTATGACCTGGTTTATTTTTGGCACAGAACTTTACGTCGCTGATGTGAATTTCTTCGTATGCGAGATTTTATCAATACTTCTTCATATATTAACAGATCTTATTTCAATGATAAGTGTGATACTTTCCTGAATTCGTAAAAACAATTTACCGCACGATTATATGAGAGGCTGAATAACGCTGACGCAGACATTCAACAAAGCAGGCGATGGACAAACCTGTCATTACATGGTGCAGCAACTCTCACTAAATCAACAATAAATGGAATCCTGAAATTGTAAAAGTATAATAAAACACAATATCAGTCATAAAAACTAAACCGTGAGTAAAGGAATCTCGAATTTAAAGTCAGTATCAAAACGGCGGGCGGTGCTAGCATGGCAGCTCAAAAAGAGAAAAATAAGCGCGTTATAGCTATGCTGCACCTTTGAATCTTAGTAGAATTTCACCAGGCGTCGGATTTTGAAACAATTTACATGCGCTTAGACCGTCGACGTCGCGCTGTTGCGACGATCATGTCTTCAGTGCGGGACACATCGTGTAGCGTATCTCGTTCTTTCATGCTGAGTAGAATCGAGTGTCTCCCATTCATTATTGAGCATTTTTTAAACACACACTCTCTAGTCCCGCTTGTTTCACTGTAAGGAAGATCGATAAGTACAAGTAGTTCAAGATAACGTGATAACGACACACTTTCTAGTCACGCCTGTTTCATTTTAAAGAAGTTATTTGACGATGTACTCGTAGTTTAAGATAAAGCGATAACGATAATGACCTACGTATAGAGAAGCCAAGCACATGAGCCGTAATGGAAGTTTAACATTCAAGCGAAACTTCCCTTAAACAAGGATCAGTAGTTACAGCTACTCTACGCTAATTTTCTAGTACTGGTCAACATCGTGCTGAAGGTGTGCTAGTTGTGTCGATGCATAAAATAAGTTTTACAACAATTAGAAGAGTACGGACGGCTCAAAATTTGCACGTAGCTAAAACTATCCTATGATCGAGTATCTTAGTTCCCTACGCTAGGACATTTACGAAATTCTATTATACACACAGAACACCAACGACCTACCACCGGACATGAAGTGTGGGGCAATTAGTATTAGCCATGCACTGCCAACCTTCTAGTTGAAGGTAGTTGACGCAACGGGTAATCTAGTCAAGCGACGTTTAGTACCTTGTATGCACTACCACATCTCCTGTAATGAGTGTCGTGGACGTAGTTGGTAATCTAGTCAAGTAAAACTTAGCATTTTGTATCCAATCCCATCTTCCTCTTGAGGTTGGTGGACGTAGTTGGTAATCTAGTCACAGAAACTGTTTTTTTTCTGTATACACAACCATATTGCTCAAAGAGTGCGTGCGGTCAACGTAGTTTTGTATCTAGTCAAGTGATGTTCAGAATCCTGTGCACACAACCACCTCCCTAAAAAGAACGCGATGGACGTAATTAGTTGGGTAAGCTCGTTTGAATGGAATATTTCCCACTTTCATGTCACGAATATGTTTGAACATTGTAATACAATACGACGCTAATGTAAGTACAATACAATGGTTTTTATTGAACAATAAAGGCATTTCGACAACGTACATTAAAAAATATTTCACGAAAAAAAGTCCATACGAGCGACTCGCAAGCATGAATGAAAGTTTCAACCACCTACGCAATGATAGAAGATTTCTCATGTCGAACATTTAAATCATCTATGAAATGATGAAAAATTGCTTCTGTCATTACGAGATTCAGGTTAAACTTGAATGTTGATGTTTTCCCTTCGTTATATTATTAAGTATTTGTAATGGATGATTCATGACCCAGGAGGAACGATGGAACAATTAGATAAGATCAATTTTAAATTAGTTTCAGCCTTCCTTACAACCAAGATGTTCAAAGAAAGGAAGGATGTAGGCACAATTTAATACGGAGGTAAGCGAACGCTGAATCTATGCACAAGGTGCGATCCCACACAGAATCTCTGCGCACAGAAACAATAAGTTGAGAAGGAAATTTAGGAAATAAGATAAAAGTAGAGGAAAATAGTAGGAGGTGCTGAAAAACAGGACAGCCGTGAACTGAAAAAGGTGGTCCGCAACAAAACAATAAAACTGTTTTATTTCAATAAAGAAAGGCTTACCTAACCTACAACTCGGGACCTCACATATTAACCTGAGAGCGCATATTCCCATCAATAAAATAACTGTATCCCCCTGAGTGGTTTCATAACTTGTAAAAAAAAGTAGTAGTAGTAGTAACATAGGTTTACTAACGCTTTAGTAGTTCCGACTATTTCGCGCCGAAGGTCTCATGGTTTTAAAGATACCAGAATTCTACATCACCTCTGAGATTGTATTATAAGAACATTACTTCGGTAGTCAACACAATTTCTATTGCTTCAACACACACAGTTATATTTGTTTGCATAAGCACATTACAATTTCTCACTCAATAAGCAGGATCCATTCTACAGGTCGCACCTGCAAAACGTATCGGTATACACCGCGAGTTGATATAAAACAAAAAAAGATTTTTAAATTTGAGCAGAGTAAAGAGTGCGAGAACAGCTGGGACCCCAAATCGGAGGCTCCAGCTACCCGCCCACATTATGGCCGAGCGTCTTACCCATGCTGGAACCCCCTCACAAAGACAAGAGTGGCAGCACGGTACGCTCGGCCATTTCTTCTCCTCAAGTTATAACTTCGGCGTGAGTTTGCACTTGCAGATTGCACACGGATTTTCGTTTTCTGGGCATAAAAGCTCGTTATATTTTACTAATCAAATCGCTTCGTGCAAGAAAGGTCGCTAGCGCACCGAGGTTGAAACGAGCACGGAGGGGCTCACGAGACATCACAATGTGCAGTGACGGGGCGTCCGCATCTCGAAGATGAGGTAAGGATTCTCTTCTAGCGGCAGCAAAGTTTGGACATTCGGCAAGTACATGCAGCACCGTTAGTGGTACATGACAGGTGTTGCAGCGCAGCGAAGCTCCATTAGATGACCGTGGGTAAGTCGGCAGTGCCCGATACGCAACCGACATAGGATCACCTCCAAACGCCGGCTACGACATTCAGCTGAAGCCCATTCCCCTACCATAGGATTAAGTACTCTCAGCTTACTATTTACTTCCAGGTCCCAGCATTGTTGCCACACATCACGCACGGATGTGTGGTAACAATGTAAAAAAAAACATTTAAAAAAAACCTGTTGTAAAAAAACATCATTTAAACAGGTTATTCTCATATATTGTTAACGTTAATGCTGTGTCTATATTATACTCATGAAATTTGCAATATCATTCATACTCTGAGTGGAGGTGTGTCTTCCCTTCAGTCTATATATATTAGTTAAAGGCCCACACATCTCGTCGGATCCTAGGAAAATTTAATTATAATTTTTGTTTTACGGCATTTAATTAGTACAGAGAGTTTAAACAAATGTATACCTCACTTTTAAATGCCAATAAAATTGAAAATACGTAACCGATTTTAACACACTTGGTCTCATTGGATGCAAAAATTTTCTATCACATAAATGAAATGCATTTCCATACGAAGGAAAAGGTTCGCATTCAAAAACAATAATAAAAGGAGTTTCGTTCAGGAAAAGGTTCTATTGAATTTTGCAGGGATGTAAAAATTAAAATATTTTCGAATGATTTGACTGATGGTTCCATAGAACGTATTCAAGCTATTTCTCTAGCAGGGAAATCTGTAATTTTCTTTAATCATCATGGAAATCAAAGCAATATTTTCTAGAATTGAAGCAGTTCTTTTTCCTTACCTTTAGCCTGGTCCAAATTGAACACAGTTTTTTCATTATTTAATTTGCGCACATTGCGAAGCATTGTTAATTTAGTTGAGATGATTTGAAAGGAAAAGCTTCTGAAAACAACTGGAATTCGTGTTTGTAGCTTCTTATTTGAATGTAGCAATCCACGATAAAAATTTGCTGCTCTTCTGTCAGTTGTACTTTGAAGGGATTGGATTATTTCTTCCAGAAATTGCAGAGCAGAACACTAAGTATTTCACAAAATGACGGAATCATGTTGACAGCTAAGAATATGATATGAATTAATTTCTGCCTCCAAGAACACCAAGTAGGTTGAAATCGGTTTACTATTTTCGTTTCATTGGCACTTTTTAAAAAAGTGGTCTACATTTTTCAAACATCCCGTATTTACTTGCAGTAGCAAGTCACTTGCAAGTTCTTTAACGGGTGCAAAGTTCCCTATATTCAAAAAAGGATTGCGCTATTCCTCATTCGCTTTAAAATTGAAAAAATTAAAACCGCTAGACAAACCCAGAAAAAAGCGAATGCGAGCCAAAAACAACTCTGCTGCTCTTTTCCTTATGAAACCATGAGAAGATAAGCTCAGTAAAATTTCAGGAACCTCGGCACTTCTATCAGATGTCAGAACAAGGCAACATGTATGATGCGAGGTAATTAATAACACCAGTAACAATCAAAATCAGTACGCGGCTTTCAAAAGGGATGAGGAATGCAATGGCAGACAACTATGTATAACTCTTGAAAGAAATCATACCCTCTGAAAAGAGAGTCTGGAAAAAAGATCGTCAATTTTCAGAGAGGCCAGCAAGTTATTGCTGAAGTAACTCCAAAAAGAAGTGATGAAGTCAGTGACTTCCGAGATACAGAAAATGAATGTAAAAAAATTCATGTTAGCCTAAACGGCATACAATTTCGGAGAGTAAAAAAAAGCATGGTGCGAATATAAGAATATAAAAGAACCCAAGTTTACAATGCGAGTTATTTTTTTGCTAAGTCAGAACTGACGCACCAGTTGAGGCAGGGATCAAATTACACGCCTACATCATATACGCTGTGATTTTACCCGTCCTACTTACACTTAAGGAGAATTTAGACTTAACGATACACCTAATTTTACCGTAAGGCCACCGTACTGTATCTTCACTTCATTTGTTCCCCTTTAGGAAATTTATTCCCGGCACTTCGTTCTCAAATACTAAATATATTCACATATAAGAACATTCAAGCTCCTCGCACAATGATTAACAAATAATAAATAAATAAGTTTAGGAATGAGTTTCCACCAGGGTCACAAGCAATTTGCAACTATGCACCCCCCTACCTTACACTAGGTAATGATTAATAAATAAAAACTTTTACACTCGCTCAAGGTCACATCAGTACCGTTAATTCAATCATGAAAATTTAAAAAGGACGTTGACTTGGACATTCATCGAGAGTAATATATCGAGTTGGGGTTGTGCCCAGTCACGATCAACTAAGATATCCTGCGTATAGATGATACGGTTACAAAGTAGTCAGCGCTAGCAAAATTTTGCGTCCTGAATATTTGCGAGAATCTTTTGAAGGAAATATTTATGGTAGATGAGTTCAAGCATACGCTTCTCTTTAAGAAACTTCATAAAAGAAGACTGCAAAGATTGCTACCGCACTGAATTAGTTCTTCACTGATGAGAACAATCCAAGATCCTAAAAAAAACAGATTGCTGGGCTCATTGCTGTATCGTACACTAGCTCTAAGATAAAGATCTCGTTATAAACCAGATTCCTAAAAAAGGCCTCATTACAACACAAGAACCCTAGACAAACGCCTCATTACAACACAAGAACCCTAGACAAAGGCCTCAGTACAACACAAGAACCCTAGACAAAGGCCTCATTACAACACAAGAACCCTAGACAAAGGCCTCATTACAACACAAGAACCCTAGACAAAGGCCTCATTACAACACAAGAACCCTAGACTAAGGCCTCATTACAACACAAGAAAGGCCTCATTACAACACAAGAACCCTAGACAAAGGCCTCATTACAACACAAGAACCCTAGACAAAGGCCTCATTACAACACAAGAACCCTAGACAAAGGCCTCATTACAACACAAGAACCCTACACAAAGGCCTCATTACAACACAAGAATACTAGGTAAGGGTTCAGCATTGCACCAAATACCAACATGTTGTTTGGATACTAGAAACTCTGGAATAAATAGGCAAGCAATCCCGTTCCTCTCAGTAAAGTTACTATTCATATCAGTTTGGTCTGAGTATGATCATTATCCTTCCTAAATAGAGTTTGGGAACGGGAGAGTATTTGGATATTATGGACGTGACTTAAATACCGACAATCCTTTACAGAACATTTACAAAAGCACGATAAAAACCTACATAGCGCTCTTTTGTCCTCTACTAAAAGCCGTATCCTCATTTTAATAATTATGATAGTGTTACTTCGGCTAAAGCCATTTTAAGATCTAATTAATCTCCTGAGCTATCCATCAAGTTATTAGAGACCCAAAGCCACTAAGAACAAGGGCATACCACGAATCATTAATTTCAATCGGTCATCATCTCGTAGAGTTTATTTATTGACATTTTGCTTCAATAAGTTCAGGTAAAAGTCTTTTAAACACAGCAGACATTTGGCTTGACATAAACTAAATTCGTAGCAAGGCCCAAATTTATGGGCATTAATTTTGAAATGAGGGAGCACACGCAGCTGTTTGCAATGAAAGGAGAGTGCAAGGGACAGCAGGGTTGTGTGAGTCGAAACGTTTGTGCACGTACTAGTCATCGATAAGCAATACGGACTCCCTCATGAGGACACGCCGCTACCGCAGGTGGAAGAGCTACCTCTACCGCAGGTGGAAGAGCTACCTTTACCGCAGGTGGAAGAGCTACCTCTACCGCAGGTGGAAGAGCTACCTCTACCGCAGGTGGAAGAGCTACCTCTACCGCAGGTGGAAGAGCTACCTCTACCGCAGGTGGAAGAGCTACCTCTACCGCAGGTGGAAGAGCTACCTCTACCGCAGGTGGAAGAGCTACCTCAACCGCAGATGGAAGAGCTACCTCAACCGCAGATGGAAGAGCTACCTCCACTGCAGTTGGAAGAGATACCTTCACTTCAAGAGGACCTTGCAGAGCGAGGTGAAGGAGTGCTACAGAAGGCAGAAGCGACCTACTACTGTAGTAGGAGGGTGTGGGGGAAGCGCCAGGCGCCAGCGAGGCGTTCGCAGGTGTTGGTGACGTAGTGGTGCAGCAGGAACTCAAGTCGGGGCACGTTCAGGCGGAGAGTGCGACCGCGTCTGACCAGAAAAATACGATGTTATGAACGCTCAGCTGCGTCACACATGGCCAATGTCCCATGGTTACTAAACTCCACGTCGTCTCATAAAATGCAACACGAACACTCAGTTGCGTCACACATGGTCAATGTCCCACGGTTACTAAGCTCCACGTCGTCTCATAAAATGCAACACGAACACTCAGTTGCGTCACACATGGCCAATGTCCCATGGTTACTAAACTCCCCGTCGTCTCATAAAATGCAACACGAACACTCAGTTGCGTCACACATGGTCAATGTCCCACGGTTACTAAGCTCCACGTCGTCTCATAAAATGCAACACGAACGCTCAGTTGTGTCCCACATGGCCACTGTTCCACGGTAACTAAGCTCCACGTTTCAATATAGGAATATTTTAACTTCCTTCACCAACATTTGATCGTGTTGAACGACATCATGTCTAGATGTACTAGGATTAGGAGAATATTACAGCGAGTGCAATCGAATCGTCTTACGAAACTAAGTTGTTTCTATCTAGGACAAAATTAAACGCGTTTTCCTTAGTAGTATAGTGAAGTAGTATAAAAATTATCGAAGTACTTGAACATTGTTGAAAAAAGCATATAAAAAATATTAGACAAATAAATTTAATTTTTGAATGTTTCAAACAATGAAGTCTGGCATGAAAGATCTGTGTTGTATCGCAAATGAAAGTGACTCCCATTTCAACGTCTCAATCATTAAATAACTACCGACACGAAGAATGGTATAATTTTTCAGCCATTAACAAGAGATTTTCTTGCTTGGTTTCCAATGAAGTGAGCCTGTAAATCCTGACATCGGACAGGCCAGAATGTTGGGGGTTCAAGTCGTCAAAAACTGTCTCATGCCTAAGTAAGTGCTGGCGACCATGACTTAAGACACAACAGCAAGCCCGAGCCTGTCCCACGCCAACTGTTTTATGACTGTAATGAAGAGAGACACTACAGCAAGCCCGAGCCTGTCCCACGCCTACAGTTTTATGACTGTAATGAAGAGAGGCAACAGCAAGCCCGAGCCTGTCCCACGCCTACAGTTTTATGACTGTAATGAAGAGAGACACAACAGCAAGCCCGAGCCTGTCTCACACCTACAGTTTTATGACTGTAATGAAGAGAGGCAACAGCAAGCCCGAGCCTGTCTCACACCTACAGTTTTATGACTGTAATGAAGAGAGACACAACAGCAAGGCCGAGCCTGTCTCACGCCAACTGTTTTATGACTGTAATGAAGAGAGACACAACAGCAAGGCCGAGCCTGTCTCACGCCAACTGTTTTATGACTGTAATGAAGAGAGACACAACAGCAAGCCCGAGCCTGTCCCACGCCTACAGTTTTATGACTGTAATGAAGAGAGACACAACAGCAAGCCCGAGCCTGTCTCACACCTACAGTTTTATGACTGTAATGAAGAGAGACACAACAGCAAGCCCGAGCCTGTCCCACGCCTACAGTTTTATGACTGTAATGAAGAGAGGCACAACAGCAAGCCCGAGCCTGTCTCACACCTACAGTTTTATGACTGTAATGAAGAGAGACACAACAGCAAGCCCGAGCCTGTCCCACGCCTACAGTTTTATGACTGTAATGAAGAGAGACACAACAGCAAGCCCGAGCCTGTCTCACACCTACAGTTTTATGACTGTAATGAAGAGAGACACAACAGCAAGCCCGAGCCTGTCTCACACCTACAGTTTTATGACTGTAATGAAGAGAGACACAACAGCAAGCCCGAGCCTGTCTCACACCTACAGTTTTATGACTGTAATAAAGCGAGACAAGAGCAAGCACGAGGCCCACCTTATATTCATGTCAGTCTCGCCATAGATATCGAGGTAGAGACTGTCCCACTTCATGACGCGAGGTCCCCTCACGATCACCGTGATGGTCTGGTTGATGGCGAGGAAGAGGCCGTGGGAACCCCCGCAGTGGTTGCTGTGCTGCACGTAGTGATACTTGCCCTGCTCGGTATGCGTCAGATGACAGTGAAATTATGGCATCTGCAGTCTAAGGTATGTATCAAGTACCAGAAAATCAGCGGCACTTGCCCTGCTGTATTGAATATGAACCAAACCTCTACTATAAAATCGTTGTCAGTTCATCGATTGAATGCCATTTATAACTCAATGAAATAAAGAGCGGAGAGTCCCTTAAATTAGACGTTAGTTAAAGCCACTCTTAGAGAATCCACTAAATTAGACGTTAGTTTAAGCCACCCTAGGAGAGTCCATTAAATTAGACGTTAGTTCAAACCACCCTTAGAGAGTCCATTAAATTAGACGTTAGTTAAAGCCACTCTTAGAGAATCCACTAAATTAGACGTTAGTTTAAGCCACCCTAGGAGAGTCCATTAAATTAGACGTTAGTTCAAACCACCCTTAGAGAGTCCATTAAATTAGACGTTAGTTTAAGCCACCCAAGGAGAGTGAAGTAGAGCACTTGCTGCGTGAACTCACCCTGTTATGAGGATCCTTATCACAGACGACCGCCCCACAAATGAGGCACACCATCGGATTCGCCACAGGAGTGGCGCAGCGCTCGCACGGACGGTGGTAGTAGAACTGCACGACGTTATTAAAACATAGATTTTGATGAAGAACTGTTTATAATCCCCACAGCATAAGTGGGGGGATAGCGCAGTACTGCAGTAACGGAACAACTCGGTACTGCAGTAACAGAACCCCGCAGTACTGCAAACGGCACACTCACTGCATGCTTCAATACCATACTCTATTGGGGATTTAAAAAAGAGCCTTATTTGAGGTGCTCGGCTGAAAGACTAAGTGGAGGCGCCATGTTTTTCCCAGAAAATGTCGGGTATTTTATTCTGAAACTTAGCCGTTCAATTGGGCTAGAATAAGTTCTAACGCAATTGAGACTGACGCTTTTTATTGCAACTACACAGTTACGCTCGTAGCATGACGACCCTTTAACACATCAGAAAGAAGTTCATACAAGCATGACAGTGGAAAAGAATCGAATTTACTTTCACTTCTCTCGCACCTATTGAGGAAAACGTGGATGTACGCAATACACAAAATACACACTTGAACTTACGAAAACTATGTATAAGTAATACCACTGAATACGGACTGAAATATGCACAGAAATTTACACCTTTGGTTGGATAGGCGTACAAGATGTAGCATCAAATGATTAGTTCATGAAAATGCATCTCTTGATTCTCAACTTCAAATCCAACGTTGCTCTTTTCTATGTCGCTTGCCATTGAAACAAGAAAGTTTGTAATGCTTGATATCTATTCCTTTTCAGGACAGTAGTCCTTTCTTTCAAGATTCTTAGTAGTTTTGAGCTCCATGTGAAAATGAAGTACTGCCTGAACGCAAGAAGAAACGCCAAAAATGAAGCCAGTTGTTTTCAATTACGATATACGCAGTACGCGGAGGTTAGAACTTACCGAAAATACCTGGTCTTTCTTCAGCATTATGGAATAAATTATTGGAAAAGAATAAGCACCTAATTTCAAACATAGACAGAAATTATCTCTAGGAAGAAATCAATCCACATTTCTCAAAGGACGATGACATCTTCCACCAAAAAGAAGACGACACCTACCACTAAAAGGAAGACGAGAAAATTCACTAAAATGAAAACGAGATCTACGACTAAAGAGAAGACGACACCTACCACTAAAAGGAAGGGCGAGATCCACTAGAAAGAAGTCTACCTTGAAGAGGAACTCGTATATCTTAGGCAGCTTGAGGATGGCGGGGGGCGAGAAGAGCTGTCGCCTGAGCAGCACGGAGGTGGCCTCCCAGTGGGAGATAGCGAAGGCGCGGAGGGCGGGGCACCAGGCATCCAGAGCCTCCTTCAGCAGGGCGTGGCTCGACACTGCTGAAGCGCCACTGCCGCACATGCGTTCTGCTCACAGGGAGTCGATTTGGCGCGATACCAAATGCGGGACGAGCGGCTCTACCTCATTGTCCCCTGATTGGCTCTTCTTTCGTCCAAAACCATCAGGTTTTGGCTGATTATTTGTAACCCTGCACACATGACTACTCTACATCTGACAACGCTTCACATATGACCACTCAGTATCTGACAACGCTTCACATATGACCACTCAGTATCTGGCAATGCTTCACACATGACCACTCAGTATCTGGCAATGCTTCACACATGACCACTCAATATCTGGCAATGCTTCACACATGACCACTCAATATCTGGCAACGCTTCACACATGACCACTCAGTATCTGGCAACGCTTCACACATGACCACTCAGTATCTGGCAACGCTTCACACATGACCACTCAGTATCTGGCAACGCTTCACACATGACCACTCAGTTTCTGGCAACGCTTCACACATGACCACTCAGTTTCTGGCAACGCTTCACACATGACCACTCAGTATCTGGCAACGCTTCACACATGACCACTCAGTATCTGGCAACGCTTCACACATGACCACTCAGTATCTGGCAACGCTTCACACATGACCACTCAGTATCTGGCAACGCTTCACACATGACCACTCAGTTTCTGGCAACGCTTCACACATGACCACTCAGTATCTGGCAACGCTTCACACATGACCACTCAGTTTCTGGCAACGCTTCACACATGACCACTCAGTATCTGGCAACGCTTCACACATGACCACTCAGTATCTGGCAACGCTTCACACATGACCACTCAGTTTCTGGCAACGCTTCACACATGACCACTCAGTTTCTGGCAACGCTTCACACATGACCACTCAGTATCTGGCAACGCTTCACACATGACCACTCAGTATCTGGCAACGCTTCACACATGACCACTCAGTATCTGGCAACGCTTCACACATGACCACTCAGTTTCTGGCAACGCTTCACACATGACCACTCAGTATCTGGCAACGCTTCACACATGACCACTCAGTTTCTGGCAACGCTTCACACATGACCACTCAGTATCTGGCAACGCTTCACACATGACCACTCAGTTTCTGGCAACGCTTCACACATGACCACTCAGTTTCTGGCAACGCTTCACACATGACCACTCAGTTTCTGGCAACGCTTCACACATGACCACTCAGTATCTGGCAACGCTTCACATATGACCACTCAGTATCTGGCAATGCTTCACATATGACCACTCAGCATCTGGCAATGCTTCACATATGACCACTCAGCATCTGGCAACGCTTCACACATGACCACTCAGTATCTGGCAACGCTTCACATATGACCACTCAGTAACTGGTAACGCTTCACATATGACCACTCAGCATCTGGCAACGCTTCACATATGACCACTCAGCATCTGGCAATGCTTCACATATGACCACTCAGTATCTGGCAATGCTTCACATATGACCACTCAGTAACTGGTAACGCTTCACACATGACCACTCAGCATCTGGCAACGCTTCACATATGACCACTCAGCATCTGGCAACGCTTCACATATGACCACACATCATCTGGCTAAACTCCCGACTACTCAGAATCTGGCAAACATGCACTCCTGACCACCCAGCATCTGGCAATTCTGCGCACATAACCACCCAGCATCTGGCAAGCCTGAACTCCCGACCACCCAGCATCTGGCAATTCTGCGCACATAACCACCCAGCATCTGACAAGCCTGAACTCCCGACCAGTCAGTATCTGGCAATTCTGCGCACATAACCACCCAGCATCTGGCAAGCCTGAACTCCCGACCACCCAGCATCTGGCAATTCTGCGCACATAACCACCCAGCATCTGGCAAGCCTGAACTCCCGACCAGTCAGTATCTGGCAAGCCTGAACTCCCGACCAGTCAGTATCTGGCAAGCCTGAACTCCCGACCAGTCAGTATCTGGCAAGCCTGAACTCCCGACCAGTCAGTATCTGGCAAGCCTGAACTCCCGACCAGTCAGTATCTGGCAAGCCTGAACTCCCGACCAGTCAGTATCTGGCAAGCCTGAACTCCCGACCAGTCAGTATCTGGCAAGCCTGAACTCCCGACCAGTCAGTATCTGGCAAGCCTGAACTCCCGACCAGTCAGTATCTGGCAAGCCTGAACTCCCGACCAGTCAGTATCTGGCAAGCCTGAACTCCCGACCAGTCAGTATCTGGCAAGCCTGAACTCCCGACCAGTCAGTATCTGGCAAGCCTGAACTCCCGACCAGTCAGTATCTGGCAAGCCTGAACTCCCGACCAGTCAGTATCTGGCAAGCCTGAACTCCCGACCAGTCAGTATCTGGCAATCATGCCAAGTAGCCAAATGTAGAATAGCCATTGAACTCTATGAAAAAAACGCCGAAACTCGAAGATTTTGACTGAATAAATGTCAATTTGCATACGTACTAGTTTCAATTTGTCTTAGGCCATGCTCCTGGAGACCAAATGTATGTATCTTGATATTAAATCCTGTCTATTTCACTTCTAGCTACCAACATCAGTAGATGTGAACAAATTAGGGACAATGAAATAAAGATTGGAAAAAACATCAGGGTAAATGCAAATTTTTTTCGCATATACAAATAATGAACATAAATTTGCGAAATTTCATCTGATGTACTTATTTCAACATATTCATAACTTTTCATAACAGCATTCTATCTTCTTGCACTTCTGATAGTTTTACCAACACAAAATAATAATAAAAACAATGCGACACTGGTATTCAACAATACCAATACTGAATGAGCAAGTATGAGGAGATGATTGACAACACAAGAACCTCCCATATAACATAGGCTAAATATGAAGTCCGATAAGTTTAAACCGTATGCTGTTATGGATTTCCAAAGCAGCACAACCCAATTGAAATTCTGAGCCTTTTACAGATCGTTTTCAGGCAGTTATAAGCCAAGAGTTTAGTCGTTTTCAAGCAGTAAATTAGCCTTTTTCGGAGCAAATGTCTACTTATTTTAAGCCCTTTTAAACGGCTATTTCTGGGCATCGAAACGGCTAATGCAACGGCCATTTTGGGCTTCTCTACTACCTGAACGAGGCTATTCACGACCATTTTTGGCTTTTCCATTGCTTGAACGAGTCTCGTCCTGGCCTTTTTGGGCTTCCTTACTGCTTGATCAAGGCTAATACCGGCCCTTTTGGGCTTCCTTACTGCTTGATCAAGGCTAATACCGGCCCTTTTGGGCTTCCTTACTGCTTGATCAAGGCTAATACCGGCCTTATTAGGCTTCCGTACGACTTATAGTGGGCCTTGCAACGACCTCAAAGAGCTCCAACATCAGATTTTTTATACGATATAGAGTTTGTAAGGCCGGGTCTTGTGGCTGCTTCGCCTAGTGAGTTCCGATTTGAGGCGTGTGAAGCAGCGGACTTACGTTTATACTTCTCCGGCTGTAGGTATCGATGAGAAGTGGGAACTTTTTCTAAAATTTTTCGGCGGAGAAGTGGGAACTTTTTCTAAAATAAATTTACATTGGGATATATTAAGATTACTGAACATAGAAGGACTAGAATCGAGGTTTGAGGGGTAACTAGGGTAAAGCATTACAAGTTGAATGCTCAGCGTTCGACAACCCAAGTGTTCCAACAGTTATAAGCTATCATTCATATTTAATTTATATAATGCATTAATAAAGTGCCAATTTGATGTTATGCTCAGCAGTTAGCTTTTCTATCCTAGTTTTCATGTTGACTGGATTAATTATTTATAGTATTGTTGAAGATGTTTAACGAACCTTACCTAATCTAACTTAACTAAGTTAGGTTAGTTGAAATTCATTTAGTTCTTTACATTTACTGAAGTAATACGACTTGTACAACATTTACGATTACGAGTCTTTTTACAATCTATTACGCGTCCAAATAGAGGTCGTCGAAAAGGCTTGAAAACGACTTTAAACGACCCGAATGAGCCCGCAAACAGCCATTGACTAGACCTATAAAAGGCCAGTTGAATGAAGAGCCCTTTTCAAGCCCTAATAGGCCAAGTATAGGTAGGAGTCGGTTTGAAGTCGTGATTTTTGGCCCTTATGGCCGTTTTCGACCTTTTACGACTAATTTACTACCTGAAAAGGGCGCTAATTTTCAATTGGGAAGAAGGGCAATTGACACACTACCTTGTGTTGCCTGACTGGTTTCTGACTGTAGCACTCCCGGTGCAATGCCTGCCCTTTCAACGGAAAATGCAGTCAGAGTTCGCAAGTTGTCTGCCTCAACACGCTGGCCGCGATGGATTACACTAAGTTCAATGTTAAACTCAAATTTAAAGACAATTTTAGCAAACAATTTCTAAAATAGCAAGCATTAACTGGACCATGCCTTTATCAAGTTTTGATCAAGCACTCATGAAAATTGAGTTTGTGACTATTGGTCAGTCAGCGGCATTGAGGAAATTCTCTTTTTGAGGCCACAAGTGGTCGCAACCAAAGTGTTAATCACTATGTTGGCACCGGCTTATGTCACAATCAAAGTGTTAATCACTATGTTGGCACCGGCATATGTCACAATCAAAGTGTCAATCACTAGTTTGGCACCGGTATATGTCACGATCAAAGTGTTAATCACTATGTTGGCACCGGCTTATGTTGCGATCAAAGTGTCAATCACTAGTTTGGCCACGGCTAATGTCGCAACCAAAGCGTTATGATCCCGAGTTTAGCTCAGACCATAAACAACTCACTGATGATGTGGGGATCGACGACCGAGTAGAGGCTGTGCAGGCCGAGGTACTGCTCGAGGTCCCGACACTCGTGCTCGCGGGAGGTGATGAGGGGCAGCGGTCGACTGTTGTACAGCTGCTGGCGCAGGAGGCTCGCTATGCGCAGGTACTCTAGGCACAAGCCTCTGATGTGCTGTGACACCTGCACGTCCAACACGGTAGGGTCAAACCAGTCTTTTTTCCTAGACCGTATCGCCATGGTGACATCATGGCAATGGACAAATAGCAGCGCTCATATTCCATCTGGCAACACTGCTAGCTCCATTTCAGGCACCACTATTGGCTTAACGACAGATTAGATTATTAGTTAGTCCATGCCTCCCTATCTGCAAAAATGCGACCCAAAGCGAGGAAGAAGGAATGCACCATTTAGGATGGAGTTAAGGGAATGCAGAATCTATGCAGGAAGGGCACATAAACAGTTAGTTGAGAAAGACGTTCATGAAACGAGATCAAAGTTGAAGAAGAAAGTAGTAGGTGCTGAAAAAACAGAACAGCAGTGAACCATAAAAGACGGTCCTTGCCGTAACAAGAAAACATTTCATTTCAACAAAAAGAAAGCCTACCTAACTCTCAGCTCTGGCCCTCACACATTTTCCCCATAGGAGCGCTAATTCCCATAGATAAAATAGTTGTTTCCCCCTGAGGGATGTCGACTTTCTCAACATATGGTAATGGGGGAATAAAGTGCAGATAATTCGTCATGATGGTGGTCCATTTGGTGTACAAGAAATACAAAGCCAAGTTTGATATTCTTTAAATAAAAGCTGCACTTCAAATTACGAGTTTGACAAAAATTCTGCCTGAAAATAATTGTGTTGCGTGGGTGAGTTCATCATGAAGATATAAAGGTGAAGAATGTGTTGAGGTTGCTCTAGCACGTTCACTTGGACTCAAGTAAACCTGCTAGAGCAACCTAAACCCCCACTTCCTACATAAGAATGACAGTTCATAAACGTAGAGACGCGCACCAATATCGCAAGACAAAGAGGTTTGGGTATACCTGGTCGATGGCATTAGCAGGCTGGACGTAGCCAGGGTGGCTGCCGTCGTGGAGCTGCTGCCTGGACCTGAGCTCCTCGAGTTCGCTCTTGTCGCTGTCATCACTGTCGCTCTCCTCGCTGTCTGTCACATCCTCAGTCCTGATGCTCTGCAGCCGTTCCTGCTCGGCCCTCTGCAGCTTCTTTTCGTCCTCCACGTCTTGCAGCCTCATCTCCATTAGCATCTCGTCTCTGAGGGTGACGTACACAGGTAACGATCTCTGCCTAATTCTGAACATAAGATTAAATATTGTAAAAATCGCAGTCTAACTTGATCAAAGGTTCATACATCGCAGAAAATATTTTTCCTTCTATGCCATGTTTGGTAATTTGATATTTTTTGGCCTGTTTACCAGAAGGAGTTACAAAAATACAACTACTCTTGAGCTTGACAAAACACTCGTAAGACAGAATCGGAGATTGTACAGTTGGTCAAAGCGCGAAAATGAATGAACTGCATTGGTTACACGAATTTATAGCTATTAAAAAAGTCCTAAAAGCGGTCGACTACAAACTCCTTACACCTCAATGACTATTAAAACCGTCAAAACAAAAGTAAGAGAAAGCCAAGGAGGTCAACGCAGAATTAGGCTAAAGAAATGAACAATACAGAAATATGCGATGACCATTGTAAAAAAAATTGCATCAGCTAAGTTGAATGCTTTCATTTCATAAGAAATAAAAATTTTGTTTTTGTTTGTACAGTTCAAGAGTGAACGCTACAAATTTATCCCTGAAATAGATTTCGACTCTGGCGTCTGAGAGAGTAAGAGGCAACTGAACACCTTGTCCCACAGCAAACACAACTGTGAGGTCAGGACCATTTTTTAGCGTTTTGGTAAGACAAAATTTGCTCCCCCTCATCTCTAACTAATGGATTTTTCTGTTCTAATATTCATGCTTGCCCAGAACACAACCTGAGGGGGCTCCAAGTTAAGCAAACCACCTAGTGAAGCAATGTAAGTTATCCACGTAATAGAGAATTAAGTTAGTCAAGAGCAAACCTTAGTAAAAGAATGACGAAGTAAGCCCCACGAAGATGAGACAGAGGCAAGAGCCAAAGAAGGCAAGAGCCAAAGAAAGCAAGAGCCAAAGAAAGCAAGAGCCAAAGAAAGCAAAAGCCAAAGAAGGCAAAAGCACACCACGCCAAGCGTGCAGCACACAGTCGACCCCGCACCTGTGGTGGTCGTGCACCTCAGCGAGGAGGGCCTCGTTGTCCAGCTCGATCTGGTGCTTGTAGAAGACGTGGCCGTCACACACGCGGAAGCGGGCGTACACGGCTCCCAGCAGCGGCGCCAAGGGGTGGTCTGCTGCGGCGCTCTCCTCCACCACGCGCTCTCGCTCCTCCTGCAGCAGCAACTCACTCATCACACACTCATGTTTCAAAGCGTCATTATGGCTTTGCATTATAACAATGCTGCTGTTTGGGTGTCCTAAGGTGAATAACAAAGATACATCAGATCACAAAGTAGCACTCACGCCATAACGATCGCTCGTATCAAAGATCTGGAGAACAAGCAGAAAGTTAAAGTATCAGTGCTATAGCAGTAACTGTTTCAGCAGGACACACGAGGAGACGCATCAAGCACAAAAAGAACAAGACACACAAGTCGATACAGAATACGCGAAAAAAATGCTAGAAGAAATGAAGATCAAAAAAGCATAAATGAAAATAGTTATGCCACATGAGAACAATACATAAAATAAAATACACAAATGGATGAACAAAAAGCTGGCACACAAGTATGAACACACTAGAGGAAGATGGACAACCCTAGCAAGAGGCCCACACGCACCTTGGAGTTGAGGTCCCTGAGAGCTGCCAGGACGGCCTGCACGATGGCAACTCGGTAGCCGTACATGATGATGCAGTCCACCGCGTCTGAGGATGTCACACACGTCATTAGGACTTCAGCTCTAGCAAGTATCAGGGCGTAATATACATGACGAGGAGTTTCCAATCATTTATTGAATAGCTCTTCAAACCAAAATACATTCTCTTTATAATTTTACCCTGAAGATCTGAAAACATTTTCCGTGTATCACGCAAGAAAATAATTGGATTGATCTTGCAAAGATATTCGCTACTTTCGTCAGAGTGATTATTAGAGCGGCAGTACGCAGCCAGAGGACACGATACATGAAATCCTAACTCCAGTATATCAACGCTCTATGGCAAAGCAATACATCACAGTAGTCTGCGTTCATACTACAGATAGCAGCATCAGTCACTGCAACTCCGAAAAAGTCCAATTAAGCCAAACACAAGAGCTCAAATATTTCAAGGATAGTTAAATAACTATACGTATTTTACGCTCTAGCAATATTTCACCTCAACAACCTAAACAATTCTCATCACTGCTTAGGATCTCATCCGCCTATCCGTCTACATAAACTGAGGCAGCTAGTCCCGAGGGATCAGTGAGGCAGAGTTTAGCTTACTATCTCATGTGCTTACCATCTCATGTGCTTACCATCTCATGTGCTTACCATCTCATGTGCTTACCATCTCATGTGCTTACTATCTCATGTGCTTACTATCTCATGTGCTTACTATCTCATGTGCTTACTATCTCATGTGCTTACTATCTCATGTGCTTACTATCTCATGTTCCATCATTTCTCTGTAACCTCGCCCACATGCCACGATGCACAGACGCACGAACTTCGATGATTTCTATGAAATTAATTTATTGAGGCCTGTGAGGTACACCATACCACATAGGATGGGTGGGTGTACACACATATTGGGTTGGCCAAAATGTTCGTATTATGAATGCCATCTTCCCGACCTTCTGAAGATTGTTTTTGTATTCTTATTCTCTAAATCCCGTATTCGGTACAACAAGCATGCTTACGTCAGTGTGTAATACGAGTACGTAGAAAAGTTCTGTTTCGCTCTCATTCGAGCTTTTAAAATGGTGGACCAAGCAAAGCAATACTGATATTTAATGCTTTTTTCCTTTAAAAAAGAAAGGAAAGCAGCAGAAACGACCCATACACATGGCATATATTTGTGCAACTGTTGTTTTCTTTCCTTTCTGGAGTAAAAAAAAGCATTAGATATCGGTAGTGTTCTACTTGGAGCACATTTCATGGGCTCGAATGCAAGCAAAAAATGCCACAACTTCTCTACTTGGAGGCTTATTGCACACTGACATGAACATGCTCATTGTACCAAATACAGGATTTAGACCACACATAACCGGCGGGTTCACACATGCACCCCACACAGCACGAGAGGTTGTCAGCATCACCTAGCAGGACGGAGTGGGGCAGCATGAGCCAGAACTGGAGCAGCACAGCCACAGGGTCGGCAGCCAGGAGAGGCAACACGGGCTGGCGCTGGTACCTCCACGCCTGCTCCTCTAGCTCCTCCAACTCCTCTGGTGCCAGGTACTCCTGGTGCCGGCTGTACCGCTGGCTGCGTCTGCATGGTAGATTACAACTTTGTTTGAGCTTCCCTCATTACAGGCTCAAACATTCCAATAACAGCTACAGTCCCGCACACTTTCTATAATAATTTTCTTACCGGCTGTACCGCTAGCTGCGTCTGCTTGTTACGTTACAACGTAGTTCAAGCTATGAGTTGTACGGAAGACAAAAAAAAGTGAAAGGAAGTAGTCGAGCGAGAGGAAAATCTCCCTTGGAATGTTTACCTGTGGCATATCAAGCACAACAAGAACAGAAAGAAAGAAAGAAAGAAAACCCATTTATTTCCAAAAAGTTGATCTATGATATGTATTACAATGAATCGGTTTTTAAAAATACAAAGGTCCTTGATTGATAGACAAACCATACGAGATAGACACAGCTCTAATAGTTGTTAATTATGTATTGAAACAATAAAAAATATGCTTTCTTGGATATTTTATCAAGATGACCAAAAGCTTAAAGTAATTGATAAAAAATCACAAGTAGCAGAGCGAGAGGAAAATAAGCCAGGACAGTTTACCTGTATCGCTCCTTGGGCTTGGCGCAAGACTCGCTGAGCATGACGTCACTGTCGTAGGTGGGGAGGCGGGCGATATGGGGGTGGAGGCACACCTGGCCCCACCTGTCGCTCACCCAGTCCCTGATGCTGCTGTGGGCCAGCACCTGGTGGCTCACCGCCTGGCTGCTGTACGACAGCATGTCGAACATTGACACTGCACCAACACAACATTTGGCGTCAACACTTGAAGCTGAGGTGAACACACATGTTAGAGAACACTTTAGTTACAACCTCCCTAACCAATTAGGTGTTTGTTTCTGCCTCCTTAACCGCAACAAAGTTGTTCCACAAAGAGGAAGGCACCATTCAGTATGGAGTTAGGAGAGCGCAGAATTTATGCACCAGGTGTGTTGCCACACAAGAATACTAAAGTTTCCCAGAACACCATAGATACAACAGTTGTATACCCCTAAGGGGAGAACACTGGCAAAATAAGCAAGTGTAGCACAAATAAAGCAGACAAAGACGCAAACCAGCACGACGAGAAGGTGCCAATAAAGAGCAGGACATACCTGTGAGGAGGTTAGAAGGGTCCCAGCCCCTCCTGGGCTCGCGGCCCTCGTTGTGCACAAGGCCGCCCATGGCGGAGAGCTGGGACTCGAGCTGCGTCCTGAGGCAGCCATTGAGGTAGCCGAGCTTGCAGGTGTTGTACGAGTCGTCGAGGATGTGGCGCACGCGGCTCAGGGGCAGGCCTGTGAGGCGCTCGTACAGCGTCTGCAGGTTGTACTTCGTCAGCCCGCTGAAGTCCTGCCCTCACACCAACCAAGTATGAGTGTTAAATAGAGAAGGGTGCGCACAGATTAGACGTTAGTTGCCTCACTAACAGCTACAAATGCGCTCCAAAGAGAAGGAGGAAGACACGACTTAGTATGAGTAAAGGGTCTATGCAAAAAGTACATAGAAACAGTAAGTTGAAAAAGCAGTTGATGAAACAAGGTGAAAGTTACACAAGAAAGCAGTAGGTGATGAAAAACAGAATAGTGAACCGAGAAAAAGATGGTTCGTTACAATGAAATTCTATTTCAACAGAAGAAAAGAATACCTAACTTTTAGCTCGGGACTTCACATATTATATATTAATCAATAACTAACAATCCTATTCTAGAAAATCTTTAATATACATGAATTTCGTACAAGAAGATCTCAATACGACACTTTCAACTTTTTTTGCTTGAAACACATAGTAAAATATGTAATATTAATTAGGTCGGCCGCGAATTTTTCACGAGTAGGTTAGATAAGTAAGCTTCAGCCTCCCTAGCCACAACAAAAAGAAGGATGGAGACACCATTTAGTTCGGAGCTGAGGGGATGAGGAATCTATGTACAAAAAGTGTTTCCATACAAGACCTCCTGAGTTTAGTAATGCTAAGTTGAGAAGATAAAACAAGTATTGAAATACGATAAAAATTGAAGAAGAAAGCAATGGGTGCTGAAAAACAGGACACCAGTTAACCAAAAAACTTGGAAAAACAGAAAAAATATTGTATGATATGTCAACAAAAGATAGGCTATTAAATTCTTTACTAGGGACCTCAGATTTGTCTTCTGGGAGTGGTAATTTCCACAGACACAATTGTCGTATTCCCCCTATGGTTTTTCTTGAGTATAGCTCTCCAAGTGAAGGCATTTACCAGCCAACGCAAGAGTCTCTCTCAATGACTACCACTGTACTAAGCAGTAGAGAAGATCTTCAAAATGACCCACCTTGATATCGTGTGTTCTGAGTAGCTCATACACCATGAGGGGAGCCCCAAGGTCTCCTGAAGGAATAGTCTTCTTCAGTGCCTCGTCGAAAGTTATTTCTTGAATTTGCTCTCCGGTCAAAGAAGAATCAGTTGAAAGAGATTCGTCACTGGTTTTACCATCAGGCCGATTTTCATCGTCGCTACGAGAGGTCTTTAGGGTGTCATCAGAAAGCTTAGAAA
Organism: Morinoia aosen; assembly: GCA_030386875.1. Classification (NCBI taxonomy): domain Eukaryota; kingdom Metazoa; phylum Arthropoda; class Malacostraca; order Amphipoda; family Talitridae; genus Morinoia; species Morinoia aosen. Next base: position 19,000,051 of record CM059565.1, read on the forward strand.
CAAAGGACTCGTCGCTATCTTGTTTTGAACAGGCGTGTTCACTTATATCTTCTTTGAGATTTGCACGCCCGCCGCCATCTTGGTCTGTGACTGAACTCTCGCCGCCATCTCGTCTAGCGCTCATTTGATCGCCACCATCTTGGTTCGTGACTGAACTCCAACCACCACCAACTTGACTAGTATGGTCTCTTGCACTGTCGACACTCAGGTCGACGGCTACTGACTGATGTTGTTGCTCTATGTAATAGCCACTGACAGGCCCTCCCACAGGCCCCTGAAGTGACGTAGTCTGGGACACTGAGTCTTCACCTTTAGTTTCTTCGAGGGGAGGTGGAGGTCGAGCTGAGTTGCTCAGTGTCCGTGACTTTTGAGGGACGTTACCAGTGTGGATCCAATGTCGGATGCTTGGAGTGAGAGGAATTGTGGCGTTTGTGTAGCCCCGGCACATGCCACACAGGTAGTCCCCACTGCAAAAGGTTAATTGCTTATACGAGTATTCTACTACATTAGGATGTGAGTAAAGGAGTGTGGTTTCTTCAAGTAATAAAATGAGAAGATAATGGATCACTTTCTGTCCTTTAATAAGGGGAAAACAGGCAAATGCATATCCAAGCTTCTTCATATTTGCTTTTAAGGTCTGCTATAGCATTTTTACAAATATTGCGCAAAAATTATGCATTGCATTGCATAGCATAAAGAAATGGTATGTAGACCAACACTTGGGACCTAAAACCCAAGACCTAGACGACGTACCTAAAACCCAACACCCAGACGGACCCTAAGCCCATGACCCATATGGACCCAAAACCTAAGACCCAGACGGACCCAAAATCCATGACTCAGATGAAGGACCCAAAATCCATGACTCAGATGAAGGACCCAAAATCCATGACTCAGATGAAGGACCCAAAATCCATGACTCAGATGAAGGACCCAAAATCCATGACTCAGATGAAGGACCCAAAATCCATGACTCAGATGAAGGACCCAAAATCCATGACTCAGATGAAGGACCCAAAATCCATGACTCAGATGAAGGACCTAAATTCAGTCTGGACCAGACGAAGGACCCAGACTAAACACATGAGTCGGACGGACCCAAAACCTAGACCCAATCGGACCCAACATCCAAACGATCCCAAAACCCATGACCCAGACGAGAGACCCACTATCTGGTGTCGAGGACGACGTCGTCAGGCAGCATGAGGTTGGGGTTGGCGCGCACGTTGCGGTGGTAGTTCTGCTGGCAGTCAAGATGCACGAAGTGGCCGCACGTCACTGCAGACGTGCTGAAGTCAAACCCACGGTTCTCCCACAGCTGCCAGCTCTGCAGCACACGTCCATTGAGTACCACAAGTCTCAGGTATCCATAATTCATTAGAGATCACAAGTACATGCTTTTATTTGAATAGTTGGATCACGTACTACCAACATGCAACAACGCCGCATGTATACTGAGTACCATAAGCCTCAAATATTCATAACTCATTAAAGATTACAGGTACATACTTTTATTTCAATAGTTGGATCACGTACCACCAACATACCCCAACGTCACAAGTGCACTGTGTACTACGAGCACGAGCCTTTCATTTTCATGGTAGACTAGAAATGCTTTTATTAAAATAGTAGGATCCCACACCGTAAAAGGTTATATAATGCGCAATTTTAAGCCTCCCTAACTATATTTAAAGAGTTTGCCAGAACTGAATAAAGGAAGTATCATTCAGTATGGAATCAAAGAGGACGAGGAATCCATGCATACGTGTGTTCTCGCACCAGATTCCGTGCATAGAAACAGCAACGCTGAAAGAAGATGTGAAATCAGATCAAAGTTGGAGAAGGAAGTGACAGGTGCTGGTAAAAAGCACCGCAGTAAAATGAAAAGAAAAACAGTCCATAAAAACCAAAACCCATTTAATTTTACAAATAGAAAGGCCAACTAAATCGTCATCTGAGGACCTAAAGTTTTCTCTTAGAACGGGGATTCCCATATATACGATAGATTAAACTCTCTGAGGAGTAACCTACAGTAAAGTTGAGATAATTCCTCAAATACCAAAAAAAAATTTACATACCGATGGAATCGAATAGTCGCATTGGATAACAGAATATTCATTGTTATTATAAGACTATTTATAAGTATTTACGAGATGGCAAACCATACACTTATTTCGTACCTCTCGAACGTCACCTACCGACCAGCACACTAAAGGTGAACCCACCGCTTGATCACCACAACTCACCCACTACCACACCCTACACCCGTTCATTACTCACTCTCCAATGCCCACCCACCACTACCGTAATACATCACCCAGCCACAATCACCCCCACATTAACCACTATCATGAACACACCCACTACCACAAACACCCCCCCATCACTTTAAACACACCACCCAATACCATAGACACCACCGCACCACAGCATGGACACCACCCACGACCATAGATACCTCCACCACATTAAACACACGACCCTCTACCACAAACACCACCCACTATTCCAACCACCTCAATGAACACCCAGCAACCACAACATCAACCATCACACCCACACCCCTCTGCTCGGAGCCCTACGCACCACGTGGTAGTTGGAGGCGAGAGCGGCCTGGTAGCGCTCCTTGGCGCAGCTGAGGAGCGTGGTCCTGTTCTGAGGGCTGAGTGCCTGCAGGCGCCGCTCCGTGAGGGGGAAGCCCTGGCCCTCACACACCCTCAGCCGCCGGTGTGCCTCGCTGCTGTTCGGCTGCACGCCAACACAACCTCAAGTTAGTGGTCTACAGCGTGTCGGGTACGAACGTGTAACTGTTTGGCTTCAGGTAGGTTTTATTGTAGTTTTACATCGTGTTGCTTCGCGAGACATGGTTAGGTTTTGTTGCATTTTTACATCAACTAACACTCACGATGATGAAGACCGCAACATCTAATGGCTAGATGGAATCTAGAGCATACGAACTAGAGAAAAACAAGTAGAACACGTAAGACAGTCGCATTCACGAGTACGAAGACTTCAACACCTAATGGCTTGAAGGAATCTGTAACACACGACCATAAAGACACAAAGTGAAGCCAAAAAGACCGTCACACTCACAAGTATGAAGACCACAAGGCCGAGAGGCTCATCTCTTTGCGTGGCGCAGTGAGCACACTTGAGCCTCTCGCTCCATTCGGAGGCGATAGCAGGAGGTCTGGCCTCTGCATCCGCCCCTCGCACTGCACCCCGCTGCTCTGACACGTCGGATCCTGATACAGTGACCGGCTCAACGTCAGTGCTGATGGAGCCCAGGATGTCCTTGTGCTCCTCGCAAAATTTGCTCTGCTTCTTCTTGAAGGCCTCCATGACCTTGCGCTTGCGCGCTGCTGCCTGGCGCGCCCGCTCCTCGCGCGCCTTCCGGCGGCAGTCCTCCGTGGTCTCGGCCTCCTCCGCCGCCTCTGGGTCCCGGTCGCCTGCTGCTGTTTCACCAGCCGAGGTCGGGGACGGCCGAGATTGCCCGCAGCTCCGTACAACCTGCACCGCGTGGCTCATTTCAGTACTCAAAATACTACTAAACGAGTCTTACTGTTCAAGTAAATAAGAAAAACGTTCAATTCCTAAAGTTACTCCTACACCGTTTGAATTATTTTGCTCATACTATTGTAGCTACAGCTATCATGATTAGGTAGGTACTCACACTAGGTGGTCGTCGACAACAAAGTGAGAAAGAATTGGTCACTCAGCAGTGAACACCAAAAAATACATTAGGGTACAAAATAGACAAGTAGAACAACATGCTGTTTTTTTTAATGATCGTAACGGTCTTTTGGGGTTGTAAAGGGTTTCAACATTACGCACAAGTGGAGTAATTTTCTCCAGTGCTTTATAAATGTCATTAAGCCCACAAACTTTCCTCACCCTGATACATGATCAGATGATCAGAGATTCATGCTAAAATTATTACCATGTTCAAGGAAAAGTTGTAACGTAGATAAGACTTAATTAGCTAGCCAATTACGTGCAAACTTTCAACTCCTATTTCATCACTACGTAAAAATAAGAAATGATTACAAGTGTTGCTCACACAAGCAAAGCAGTAACCCTGGGCGTGATATCTACATTTTACTCTCTTGACAAGGCTGTAAGGTGGATTTAAATAAATACTGGCCGAAATCGTATTGTATCGAGGGAAAATCCTTACGTTCATACTTACTCCAATTAAAATCTGGCCGCAAGCCCAACTCAACACCTGGCACCCTGCTCTAGATGTGAGGCCACACCACACTAGGGCGAGGTGAAGCTGTCTTTTGAGGAACGGAAGCACACCTGACCACTCAGCACCTGGCACCCTGCTCTAGACACCAGGCCACACCACACTAGGGCGAGGTGACGTTGCCTTTTGCGAAACGGAAGCACATCTGACCACTCAGCACCTGGCACTCTGCTCTAGACACCAGGCCACACCACACTAGGGCGAGGTGACGTTGCCTTTTGAGGAACGGAAGCACACCTGACCACTCAGCACCTGGCACTCTGCTCTAGACATGAGGCCACACCACACTAGGGCGAGGTGACGCAACCTGCCAAGGCACACAAACACACCTGGAGGATGTGAGCGCGAGTGGCGGAGTCGTGGTGCCCCATCTTGTTGAGGAGAAGGCTGACGAAATGGCCCCCGTCTCCCACGCGAGACTTGGAGATGGAGTCGAAATTGGGGCGGTAGTGGGCGCCGGAGGTCACCTTCGAGTAGAGCTTCACCAGCAGGGACACCATGGACTCGTTGATTCGCTTTGCAGGGGGCCCAGACGGCGGCTGTCATGTGAACGGAAGCAGTTCTTGAAATTCTAGCCACGTGATGCAGGCACAAAGAAGTTCATGCCACTAAAGCTCCTCTTATTGTATGTTGGAGCTAATTATAGTAATTTACTGTTATCCGTTAGGATTACAGTAAATTATTGTAGAAAATATTGGTGTACTTCAGCCAGCAATTTTCACTCAAAATAAGACACGTCAACTATTGTTAAAAATATGTACTAGTATATTCCAGTCAATTGAGATAAATATTAGTATACTTTAGTTTGAAAACATAATTAACATAATCCGGTTAAATATTGCTCAAAATCATATTGTATACGAGTCAAGTGTTACCAGAAATACTAGTATACATCAGTCCCATTACTACCAGAAATACAATGCTGTCCTAACCCGGCGTCTCCGAAAATCCTAATGTCTACTCTCCAGGCGTTGTCAACAGTCCTATTGTACACCAGGTAGGCATTGCCAGAAATAGAAGTGCACTCTAACCACTTATAGTCAGAAATGATTGAGTATAACAGCCACAAACGCTTCAAAGGGACAAACGGCAGCTGTCAAGTCACGGAGGTTACTGTCGAGGTCAGTAGTTACTTCCCGTCCTTGTATGGGCGAACAACAACACAAGCAAGATAGTAACTAATCCAGCAAAAACAGGAGAAACTGCCATGACTATACATATAATGCCTTACGAGCATCAGAGCCCCATTTCATCATATTCATCAACCATAAAGTTATTGGACAAACATTTTCCCAAGACCAACCTAGGATTATACAAAAGTTACTCGAAAAAATTTTCTACAGACACATCCATGCATTTTTGCTTTCTACGACCACAGCTAAAAATATTCCATGATCATCTTTAGGCATATAACACTCCCTCATCTAGGCATATCGAGACGTCCCATGATCACATCTAGGCAAATAGCACATCCTCATCTAGGCTTATCCCAGGAGCACACATCGAAAAGTGTAGGTTTACGCTTCTCGGTCTATCAAATAACCACAGCTAAACATGCACCATAAGATCGTGTACAGCACAGGACCACAGTCTGCAGGAAGCACAAGGACTGTCCAAGGACAAGAACTGAAGCGCAAGGACTGTAGAAGGATGGCAAGGACTTTTAAAGGAGAGCAAGGACTGTTCAATGCAGGCAAGGACTGTAATAGCAGGACAAGGACTGTCAAAGGAGGACAAGGACTGTCAAAGGAGGACAAGGACTGTCAAAGGAGGACAAGGACTGTCAAAGGAGGACAAGGCCGGAACTCAAGGACACTCAAAGAACAAGGACGGAAGAGCCCAACAAAGCGAGCACCCAACAACACACCAGAGGCGGGTGCGGAGAGCCGGTGTGGCGACGACGGCGCCGCCCAGCGGGCACCATGACGCCCTCGCTGGGCGCGGTGCCGGACGAGGTGCCGGGCCGCCCCACTTCCGTGCCGGCGAGCAGCGAAGGGTACTGGGGAGGAGCTGGCAGAGGGGCAGCTGGGGGAAACATGGAGCCGTGTACGTGTGCTGATGAAATATAAATGAATCTCGCTAGGTTTTTTTTGTAGCGTGTGTAACCAATTTCTGTTGGAAGGAAATATTTAAGCATGTGTGTACGAGTGCTTTAAGAATTCAGTACATCGTTTAGGGCTCATTATTTTTTGTGTAATTAATCCTTGTCATGGATGGAAATATGGTTTCACGCAGACTTGCTAATAAGAACAATATAATATCGATAAGGATACTTCGTACTTAATGTTGAAAATTCATGTTGAGGAGCGAGTCTTTCTTTTACCTACGCACTAACACACATATCAAGTTCAAGATTTTCGTAGTAATAGAACGATTAATTGTTTAGTTCAAGTCTCTTTTAGAAGAATAACATGTCAAATTACGATTAGAAGTAAGAGGAATCCAACCTAAAATAATACACGAGAAGTGAAGGTTTCAGCGACAAAGAAGAGAAAACTCACGCGTCAGAGGGGAGGGGAAGACGAAATCTTGGTGGTTGTCAGCTGAAGGCGATGCTGACGAGGGGCACAGCTCGCTGCTGCAGGGAGGTGCTACGTAGGTGCCCTCAGCGCGGGGCACCACCGCCCTCTCGTCTCCAGCAGCAGCTGTTGCTCCCTCCTGAAGGTACCCACAGTCATATCATGAATAGCTCCTTGGCTAATTAGCTAGCACCCATATTATGAACCTTTATAAAACAAAAGGCATTCACAAAGTCTTTCCCTAAGTAATCAAATTAATGGCTTGAAAGTTATTTTATAAATAACAGAACAACTTTCACATCGAGCTGAGCTATTACTAAAAATTCTCTCGCTATCCTACAGATAGTACTGTGGTCACTCTATCTGCTTAGTCACGAAAAGCAGAAATGGTGTCTTTACAGGAGAAAAAAGAGAGCTTAGTAAAAATTAAGGAACCACACAAGAAAATCCCCTCTTACAGATCTACGCAAGTTCAGAAATGTGTAACAACATGTTGAAAGCATTAAAAACTGGTTTAATTAAGAAGAGTACAAGAACTAAAAGTGTTGCAGACCGTGAGAGAGGTAATAGACCCAGCGTGAATGAAGCATCCGTTGATTCTGTACCTGACGGATCCAATACAGTCCTAGCAGAGTTAAATCACTTGGCACAATGGTCCCCACGTGCACCAGACATACTCGATCTTGTTCACCAGACGTAACTTTTCTCGATTTTTCTATAAAAGGGTAATGCAAGGATAAGGTGCACAGTACACCACTACCTTGTTCAGACCGTCAAAGTGAGGATAGAAGCAGCTCTAGTAAAGAGGTAATCACGGAGATGTCGCAGAATGCCTGGCGTGAAGTGGAATTCCGCATAAACGTAGCCTGAGTAACCAAAGGAGCGCATGATGAAATTTACGAGTTATTGAAAACTTCAGTCATTGCTGAAATTTTAAAAGGTTATGCTTCTTCTTAATATTGTTTGTAACTATGGTCTGAAATCCAGAAAAAAACTTGGAGGACGCCCAGCAAAATGATGAATGTGACTTTGTAAGCCATTCATATCAATAGCATAAACTGCTGCGGTATGACTAATTCTCTACATAGTACTATGAACAGTGATGCTAAAAACTTTGAACTTTATTATAATCATTAGCATCATAATTATTATTATATAAGACAGTTTTAGCGTCCCTTTACCACGACAAAGATGCTCGAAGAGAGGAAGGATGAAGGCACCAATTAGTATGGAATTGAGAGAATGCAGAATCTATGCACAAGGTGAATAAAAACAGGAAGCTAAGAAAGAAGTTCCTCAAACAAGAAAAAGCTGAAGAAGAAAGTAGTAGGTGCTAAAAAACAGGACAGCAGTAACCAAAAAAAGATGGTCCGTAACAAAACAAAAACCTATTCTATTTGAACAGCAAGAAGGCCTACCTTACCTTTAGCTCGGGCCCTCACATAGAAACCTTTAACGTATAAAATAAAAACTTTTACAATACAGTGACACAATAAAAACTTTCATTTCCCATGAATAAATACAGCCAGCAACACATGAAGAGTAACTGAGAGTGCTGAGAAACTCTGGAAGTATTATTCACCCTTCTTTGAATTAGTGAACAAGACTTGAAATATTCTGGTAGTTCAAATCGGTAAATTAGGAAACCGTACGCTTTTGCTTTTGAGGAACTTGAACTCTCCGTGGCACAGTGGTTGAGGGATCAGCCTTGTATGTTGGAGACGAGGGTTCGTATCCCGGCGCTGACGCGGAGATTTTCCCCGTTGGGTATAAGGGAAAAGCTCAAGGACAATACCCAACTCAACCCAGGTGTCAGAAATGGGTACCGGCTTTACGGGGGAACCGTCATGGTGTCCTATATATAGGGTTAGTTATAAGACATTAGAAAAACCAATGCTTAAGATCATATGTATTAGGCTTGATTGGAAATAAAGCATCCCAAAGATGCCGATGTTTGTTTGTTGTTTGTTTGTCTTGTGAATGTTAAATCATTCAGTGTGCTAGCAAACTTCCAAACCATTAACAATACTTCTCATAACTCCCAACTTCGCTTACTCTGGCTTTTGTTCACAAGTGCTTCAACATTTACCGCATCCACGACTTATTACTACATCCTTATATAGAATACCACAAGTTGTGCCTTGCTTAGTTTGTAAGGCCGTCACTGCTGTCACCTTGTAAAGTGGATTTCTAAACACCGCATAACGTCAGCAAGTTGCTGATTTTCTATTAACCTTTAGGTATTTTTAGCTGAAAATTCATTCCTTAACTGTCTTAACACGTACCTACACATACATAACACATAAAGTAAAGTACACACTAAAATAGAATAAAACAGGCATATAAATAATTCAATGAAAAAACTACCAACGAATAAATCATGGCTCTACCAAAGCGAGACCGTTATTTTAGACGTCGCTTGCAGACAAGTAATTGCTCAACAAGGAGAGCCCCAAAACCCAAATTGTGATATCAAATGGCAATCACCGTGAAGTTCTACAAGTTATTTTCGTGCGCTCCTTGCCTTAGCAGGAATGTACCAGCCATCCCAAGCCACCCAATGTCAGAATTCGAGATATTTCCACTTCGAGTTACCTCAAGCGAAGGGTCAGCTCCTGGAGGAGGTAGAGCGAGGTGGGGAGAAGAAGGGGGCCGATGTGCGTCCATAGGGTTCCCCTCCCCACCCTCTATCGGGGGGTATGTGGGGGTGAGGGGCGTGAGGGGGGTATCAGGCACAGAGGGGTCGCGGTGGTAAGCAACGATCTCAGAGCCTACGACGTTGAGAGAGAGGGACGGTCTCTCGCCGTCCGAGGGCAGCAGGGACAGAGGGGTGGGTGCAGCAGCCTCTATTTCCACGGGAGCGTCACTTGACGTCTCGCTGAAGTCCATCTCGTCTGCGCCACACCAAAACGGAGCTCAGCCACAGGACAATAAGTGCTCACTGACTATGGTGGATTTAAAACTAAAACATAAATAAAACGTTTCGAACTCAACAGTTCATCTTCAGCAAAGGTTCTGCGACGAAACATGCAACAAAAATTCTTCATTTTTTAGTTCTATACCTACTACTATTTTCTATGTATGTTATAGTATTCTCTTGTAAGTTGTAGTTTTAATTGAATATGATGAATGCTGCAAAATGAGAGTGTCACGACAAGCGAGGATGTTGCACGCATAGACATGATGTGTGGATATTTATATACGAGACAATGGGGGTGCAATACATGCTTATGACGAACAAATAGTCGTTGAGAATAAGCACTGCAAATATGCACTTGATGTCATCAAATGAGGTGGAATGCTGAAGCACTAAACACGTGTGAGAAAGAGTTCGTAACAACTTCGAATAAAGGAAAAATAGGTAACACAAGAAGAAAGATTAGTTAGATTAGATTAGTCGTTAGTTTTAGCCTCCCTACCCAGCAACAAATGCGATCCAAAGAGTGGAAGGAGGAAGGCACCATTTAGTATGGAGTTAAGGAAACGCGGAATCTAAGCAGAAAGGCATAGAAACAGTAAGTTGGGAAAGAAGTTCATGAAACAAGACCAAAATCGAAGAAGTAGTAGGTATTGAAGAACAGGACAGCAGTAAACCGAAAAAAGGTGGTCTTTAACATAACAAAAACATTTTATTTCAACAAAAAGAAGGCCTACCTAACTCTCAGCTCGGGCCCTCACATAGTCCCTCTGGGAGCGGTAGTTCCCATAGATACAATAATTGTATCCCCCTGAGGGGTAACACAAGAAGAAAGACGTACAGCTTAAATGACTTACGACTTAACATTTCTATTAGGGTATGTAGTGGATTTATATATTATCAGGAATAAATCAAGGACTTAGTTTTACTGCATTCAATGCCTTCATACCCCCTTCCGGACACCCAGTGACCGTACAAACTTAACACCCAGTGAGTACATTGCCACCCACACACACCCTCCAAAACAACCAGCAAGTACACCCACACACACCCTCCAGGACAACCAGCGAGTACACCCACACACACCCTCCAGAACACCCAGCGAGCAACACAGGCCACCCGCTCACCATCGCTGGGGGGTTGAGGGAGGGCGTCCCCCATGACGCCAGGTATGAGGGTGATGGCGTTCCTGAAGATGTGGTCGGTGCAGTACCAGCTGCCGAGGTCCAGGTCGCGCCGCAGCCCCCCGTCCCCCGGGCACCCGTCGTGGGGGGCCGTCAGCAGGTCCCCACCTGGGAAGGAGACAGTGTTAGCATAGAGCGAGTACAATATAATCCAGGACAACCATCTGTCATATTCAACCATCTGTCATATTCAACAATCAGTCATATTCAACAATCAGTCATATTCAACAATCAGTCATATTCAACAATCAGTCATATTCAACAATCAGTCATATTCAACAATCAGTCATATTCAACAATCAGTCATATTCAACAATCAGTCATATTCAACAATCAGTCATATTCAACAATCAGTCATATTCAACAATCAGTCATATTCAACAATCAGTCATATTCAACAATCAGTCATATTCAACAATCAGTCATATTCAACAATCAGTCATATTCAACAATCAGTCATATTCAACAATCAGTCATATTCAACAATCAGTCATATTCAACAATCTGTCATATTCAACAATCTGTCATATTCAACAATCTGTCATATTCAACAATCTGTCATATTCAACAATCTGTCATATTCAACAATCTGTCATATTCAACAATCTGTCATATTCAACAATCTGTCATATTCAACAATCTGTCATATTCAACAATCTGTCATATTCAACAATCTGTCATATTCAACAATCTGTCATATTCAACCATCTGTCATATTCAACCATCTGTCATATTCAACCATCTGTCATATTCAACCATCTGTCATATTCAACCATCTGTCATATTCAACCATCTGTCATATTCAACCATCTGTCATATTCAACCATCTGTCATATTCAACCATCTGTCATATTCAACCATCTGTCATATTCAACCATCTGTCATATTCAACCATCTGTCATATCCAACAATCTGTCATATCCAACAATCAGTCATACTCAACCATCTGTCATATTCAACCATCTGTCATATTCAACCATCTGTCATATTCAACCATCTGTCATATTCAACCATCTGTCATATTCAACAATCTGTCATATTCAACTATCTGTCATATTCAACTATCTGTCATATTCAACAATCTGTCATATTCAACAATCTGTCATATTCAACAATCTGTCATATTCAACAATCTGTCATATTCAACTATCTGTCATATTCAACTATCTGTCATATTCAACTATCTGTCATATTCAACTATCTGTCATATTCAACTATCTGTCATATTCAACTATCTGTCATATTTAACTATCTGTCATATTTAACTATCTGTCATATTCAACAATCAGTAATATTCAACAATCAGTCATATCCAACAATCATTCATTTCCAACAATCATTCATATTCAACCATCTGTCTTATTCAACCATCTGTCTTATTCAACCATCTGTCTTATTCAACCATCTGTCTTATGCAACCATCTGTCTTATTCAACCATCTGTCTTATTCAACTATCTGTCATATTCAACTATCTGTCATATTCAACAATCTGTCATATTCAACCATCTGTCATATTCAACAATCAGTCATATTCAACTATAAGTCATTTTCAACCATCAGTCATATTCAACCATCTGTCATATTCAACTATAAGTCATTTTCAACCATCAGTCATGTTCAACATTACACTATACTAGTACACATTACAAGTCATACAAACAATACGCTGCATTGTAGTCTAGGCGCACAACACACGATGTAATTGAAGAACAACCGAATAATAAACTGTGCAAGGATCTAAAAAATAATACAGGACAGCAATCGCATATTCAACAACGTATGATGTTCAACAATCCGTCATATTTAAAAATACACTATACTAGTATGAATAACAATAGGTCATATTAAAATAACGCTAAATGAGTTCACAGGATTAACATACTTCATAGAAAACAATACGTTATAAGAGACATCATGATACAAGATGTTATATATGAAATAATACATCACACCATCCAATACCTCACGCTATATGCAGAGTACAACAATACATCACATTAAACCGTACACAATACAGTTACAGTAGTACTTACTAAAGAAAATGCAGTAGAACAGTGGCAAATCAAAACGCACTAAACCAAACATCACATAACAGGATATAATATCGTGTCATACAAAATGAGCCTGAACAATACAAGATGAGAATTTTATTCGGAAGCACTTTAAAATTATGTCTACCACTCTCTCAAATACCTAATTCTTCTCATCTTAACATTGCCAACGTGATGTTCACAGCTATACGAGCCTTGAATTTTAGAAGTTCAATTCCAATTTTGGCAACCCAATTTCCATCCGATAGTCCAAGTCTCAGGGCGAACAGTTCAGTCGCCTGAAAACTCAAGTTTCATTCAAGGGCTGATAACTGAAATGCATAAAATTCTCCTTTATTGAGTCTACTCTGTACTATTTGCCACCTCACCTGACCGTGTCGTGCATCTAACCCAAGCTCATGTCCTCTCCAGTCAACTCAATTAAATAGATGACGAATGCTAGAATCCATCTACCAGGGTTAGTAATACGTAGTTCATGCTACAACAACAAAAATACTTTTTTGTCATGTTAACGAAGTAGACAGGAAATGCTACCAACTCCCCATCATTTACCGAAGTACCAACATACATAACCTACGCTGTCATAGTCAACCGTCATAAGTGTGAGGTAGATGAGAAATGCTCAAATTTACAACCAACACCAGAGTAGAGTACTGAGAAATGCTCAAATCTACTACCCACACCCTAGTAAAGTACCTGGTCCTAGCTGGCGGCTGACGTGGTACTCTACGGTCATCTCGATGAGGTAGATGAGGAAGGGAAGGGTGCTGGGGCTGAAGTAGGGCTGGTAGAGAGCCTTGTAGAGGTAGACAAAGAAGACGGCGTGCAGAGTGCGGCTCACGAGGAAGTTGCGGGGGTCGGCGACGTGAGGGTCGTCCAGGGGGCGCGGCACCACGAACGGCGGCCAGATGTGTGCCAGCTCTGACGCCTCCGACACCAGCTTCTTGTTCAGCAGGCTGCGGGCACCACGCACGGCATATGAAGCACAATTTCCACAGTAACACACCTCATACAGACCACGCACATTGTACGGAACACATCATACAAGTCCCATACGTTACATAAAATAAATCATGCAAGTCCCATATTTTATATAAAATAATCATACAAGTCCCGTATGTTATATAAAACAAATCATACAAGTCCCATGTGTTACATAAAACATAAAGTATCATGTAAGTCCCATATGTTATCTGAAACACATCATACAGGTCACACACGTCATAACAGGCAACGCTGAACAAGTTACACAAATTCAGACCATACATATCACACAGGCTATCAATGTTACACACGTCACACAGGCCATAGTTCACATGGAACAAAAACGTCACACTTGTCACACACGCCCTAGAGGCAACATCAACAACCATTTAAGAGCAGTGGTCTTCACATTTACACTGCTTAACTCACAACACATAACCCATATTCACTACTCGCGGAACACGTCACACATCTCACGCACGTTGTACGAAACACACACATCATACAAGTCCCATATGTTCTACAAAACACGTCACACATCTCACGCAACACCATACAGGTAAAGTTAAACAAGTTACTCACTACTCATGGAACCGATGTTCGGCGTCCTGATGTTGCCGCCTGGGTGTTGCCCTCAGCAAGACATGCAGGGGATCATAGTACTTCTTCCAGACGCGAGTCTTGGGTCTGTAGAGGCCGTTGCGGCACACGCCAGCCGCTGTGATCGTCGCCGGCAGCGCAATGGACAGCTGGCAACAGAGGAGGGTAAACATTTAGTGGACATGTAATTGGGTGAAACGTGTACCACACGCAGCAGCGCAGCCAGGGGGAAGGGGGGGGAGTGGCACGGGGCCATGCTCCCCCCCTCCCTATGAAATATTGAGCTGGGGGCCAGTTTCAGTCGCCGTTTTGAGTAAAAGAATAAAAAGATTGCTGATAATTAATGTCTGCTCCATTCCCCGAATTCTAATAACTCCACGGCCCCACACATCACCTATTCATTGAATAAGTAACCTCATTTAGACCCATCTTCTTGATAACCTTGCGAGTGGAAACCTAGCTCATGAAGGCCTTATAAATTCTAGTACCTCCTCATATCATTACATTCGCACATCATCATTACACTGAATGACGCTACATAATTAAGCCCCACCTTCTTGATGAGCTTGTCCTTGGAGGCCCTATCAATTCAAGTAACTCCACGCCCCGCCCATCACTATTCTATCTACCAAGGTTACTAAAATTAGCCCCACCTTCTTGATGAGCTTGCGGATGGAGACCTTGCCCTTTGATGCCTTGAGGAGCTTCTCAGGCACGAGATCGAGGAGGGAGGAGTGGGGGCGGTCGGCCATGCACAGCAGGCTGGCCAGCTCCCGCTTCAGCAGCCGCGTCATGTCACGGTCTGGTGCACACGACACGTCAGTGGTGCAACGTGGTGTGGTGTATGTGTGGTGCAACATGACATGGTGTGGTGTACGTGTGGTGCAACATGACATGGTGTGGTGTACATGTGTAGTAAAATATGACGTTTTGGAAATGTGGTGCCGTTATGCTAAGGGGGTCACATGATTTGACCGTTTTCTTCACAATGTTAGAAATAGTTTCAGTAATTGCCCATAGCCCAATTCGGAAGTTGCAGCCTAACGTTCCATTGTATTAACTGCACATTGCAGCAAAGGCATCAATGATTCAAGCAAATTCAGTCACAAAAAAGTTGTGAACGACAAAAACTGTCGTTCGTTTTAGTACATTTTGCTTTCAATAAAAACCCCTTTCTTAAACGTGTGCGCTCCAGTGTACCCATGCGCGTGTCGTCCCGCTTGCTAAGCCTGATACTGTGTTGTCATATATCGTGCCTGGCTTGCCGATCGCCAAGAAATTCCTTATACGTGTTTTACCTTGAAACTCTATTCGTCTTGCCATCGTGGCATTTTAATGTGCAAATTTTGAATAAACGGAAATTTTTAAAGCGTTCTTTGACCACGTTTTACCGAACACTCGCGTGAACTAATGAAAATCTGAGGCCTGGAGAGAAAAACTTTCCTATCGACCTGCGGCTTTGTTAACCTAGTTCCGTTGCTTGTGCCATCTGACAAAACTAAGAGCAAGAACTGAGCAGCGTTGCTGTAGCTGGTAACTGAAAAAGCTTCAGCAGCTGCAGTCTGTTGGTTACAGAGGCGCGGTGACACAGTCAAATTGGTGTAGCGATAACAGTCGTCACTTATATTACCGTCAAATATGAAGTAGGTCGGACTGAAGCTAAACTATCTGTACTAACGCCACGTGCTCTGGTCTGCCTCCTCTTACTGCTTCAACACAGTACACACAACACATACCGCTCTAAAGCAGAGGGAATACAGCACAAGGTTAGGACGCGGCCACCACAAGAACACAAGCAACCAAACAGGGCACACAACACGCACCGCCCTCAAGCACAGGACACACAACACACATTCTCCCAAGAACACAGAGCACACAACACAAGACCAGGACGCAGCCACCACCAGCAGCACACAACACAAGGCTGACCGTAGTGCGTGCGGATGGCCGCAATGAAGCTGAGGTGGACGAGGAAGATGTACATCCTGAGGTTCTCCTTGTTGAGGTGGGAGGAGCCCGCTTCCCCGCCCGTAGGGGACGGTACCCCGTCCGGGATGTTTGCAAGCTCCAGGTGGGGCAGGATGCCGAACCTGATTGAGTAGTGAACATCATCAGGCATGTTGCATTGATAAAAATGTGATAATGAGCCTATGTGCAGTGAATATAATCAGGTCTTGTTGTCATGATGAGGAGGTAATGTTGAAACGATAAAAATGTGATAAAAATTAGCCTATTGAGAAGCAAACATTATCATCCATGTCATAACTGCGCGTACATGAAGACCTTGATGTTTAGTCAAGGTCCTTGAAGTTTAGTCAATGTCTTTGAAGTTTAGTCAATGTCCTTGAAGTTTAGTCAATGTCATTGAAGTTTAGTCAATGTCCTTGAAGTTTAGTCAATGTCCTTGAAGTTTAGTCAATGTCCTTGAAGTTTAGTCAACGTCCTTGAAGTTTAGTCAATGTCCTTGAAGTTTAGTCAATGTCCTTGAAGTTTAGTCAATGTCCTTGAAGTTTAGTCAATGTCCTTGAAGTTTAGCCAATGTCCTTGAAGTTTAGCCAATGTCATTGAAGTTTAGCCAATGTCCTTGAAGTTTAGCCAATGTCCTTGAAGTTTAGTCAATGTCCTTGAAGTTTAGTCAATGTCCTTGAAGTTTAGTCAATGTCCTTGAAGTTTAGTCAATGTCCTTGAAGTTTAGTCAATGTCCTTGAAGTTTAGTCAATGTCAATTTAAACAATTTATTTACCACAGGAGATACAGAGGTAGAATGTTTCTTAAGTCTAATACAATGGTCAGAGTTGAGTATAGCTACCTGTGGGCCCGAATAAGTTCAGCGACTTCTAGGGCATCCTACCATTACATTATTCTAGGGCGTACAATAATGTTTAACCTAATTCACTTAGCCTAGTTTCGCATTAGACTGATCAACAGGATAATGAACTCGATATTGATGTTTAATTTTACAATATAGGTCATATGGACAATATTTAACAGTATATTCGATAACGATTTGGGAGCAGACTGAAAATCGGCGATATTACTCATGGCAAATTGCATTATTAGGACCAGACATGTAGGAGGCAGGATTTGACTTGGTGATCTTACACGACTAGTATTCTGATAAGAAGTGAGACTCAAGATTTCTTTTAAATACCTTGTAAGAATTACTTTCACGGATCTCCGCAGGTATTGAGTTCCAGGTTTTAGTTCCAACGAATAGTATACTATGTTGCGAGCGGGCCTTTGAATAATAAGGAAGCATGAATTTACTTTTATTTCGTGTTAAATGGTCGTGATGACCAGTTTGCGCAGTTAATAACTGCTGAAGGCTATTGTCGCCATCATTAGCTAATGTTTTGTAGATGAAATTGCAGATGGAGATTTTGTAGAGATCCGAGAGTTTAAGTATTTGTAAATTTTTGAATGAATCATTTGTGTGAGCATTATATTCTAGGTTCTTTACCGCTCTGATGGCTCTTTTTTGCAGAGTAAAAATTATATTGGTTTTATTTTTATCAGTTCCATGCCATGCTTCTATTCCGTATTGCAGGTATGGTGAAATGAGCGTTCGATAAAGCATTAGTAAGGCTGTTTCAGGCAGGAAATTCTTAACTTTATTCAGGATTCCGATGGATTTTGATAATTTAGAACTAATATGAGTGATGTGCTCTTTGAAGGTCAGATGTTTATCCATTATGATGCCCAGAAATTTACATGAGTTGGTTTCTTTAATTTCACCTACGCCAATTTTAATGGATGGTAGAGATATATTTTTCTTGTATGAGAACGTAATATAATTTGTTTTATCGATATTGAGGCTTATTTTATTAGCTTTAAGCCACAGTGAAACCTTATGGAGTTCATTATTTATACTCTCCGCAATCGTAGTGGGATTTTCGTTCGGAAGGACCGCAGAAAGCGTACTGTCATCGGCAAAAAGTATGAATTTAAAAAATGATGTAGATTTAATAATATCATTGATAAAAATCAGAAAAAGGAGAGGCCCAAGAACAGATCCTTGTGGAACTCCATGGCTAATTTTTTGTGGGTCCGATTTTGCGTCGTCAATGACAACGTATTGCTTCCGATTTGTTAGGTAGGATCTGAACCAATCATGGGCAACCCCACGAATGCCATAACAATGAAGTTTCGAGAGTAATATGTTATGGTCCACACAATCGAATGCCTTTCGAAAGTCAAGAAATACAGAGAAGACAGTCTTTCCGTTATCTATATTAGAATAAAGGAATTGTAAATGATTTAATATTGCCTGTGTTGTTGATTTTTTACAGCGAAAGCCGTATTGTTTATCATAGAGAAATGATTTTTGTTCAAAATAAGAGTACACTTTTTTATACACAATGTTCTCTAATACCTTGCTAATAATTGGTAACATGGAGATAGGTCGATAATTGTTTACACAGGTTTTTTCACCATTTTTAAAGATAGGGGTTACTCTAGCAACTTTGAGGGAGTTCGGGAAAGTGCCTAGTAAGAGAGACTGGTTAATAATATTGGATATCAGCGGGGCCACAATATCAGCAATTTTTTTAAGTATTTTAGTTGGAAACGTTTGTAACCCACTCGATTTATTTTTCATGTTGTTTATGCACGCAATTACATCGGAGGAGTTTGTAGGCGTAAAGAAAAAGGAGTTGTGTTCTCGAATATGATCCATAAATTCCAGGTGATCAGTAGGTTCACTTGGAATACCATTGGCTATAGTTTTCCCTACGTTTACAAAGAAGTTGTTGAAGAGATTAGCAATTTCATTCTTCTCATGGTATTTTACATTATCTTGAGTGATATAACCAATTTTCTTTTTTTCGGCGTTATTCGGTTTATAACAAGAGTTAAGGAGGCGCCAACGTCAGCTTTGAATTGAGTAAACTTGAGGGTAAAGTAGCTCTTTTTTGATGTTCTTATCTGGTTTGTCACATAGTTTCTGAATCGGTTATATGTTTCTCTAGATATTCGCCCTTCGCAAAGGAGGGCTAGGTACGCTTGGCGTTTCTTTATATTTATCACGATGTCTCTAGTAATCCAGGGCTTTTGTTTATTTTTCGGGGTAACTGTACGAGTTACAATTGGGCAACACTGATTGTATGCGGTCATTATAGTTTCAGTCAACTTTACTACTGATTCATCAATGCTCCTTGCATTATTGTTTTGTTGGGTGATGTGCAATGTTGGCATTAAATCTTCTAGAACGGTGCGCATTTCTTCTAAATTTGATTCGTTTATTTTACGATATGAATAAGTTTCAGCCCGTGCTTTGGTGCACGCAAGATAGACATTTTTCTTAATAAGAAAAACTGGAAAATGATCTGATAAGTCAGAAGTAATTATTCCAGCAAGAAAATCACTTGGGTCTGTCATAAAGATATTGTCAAGCAGCGTGGCACATTCTGAGGTTATTCGTGTTGGCTTTTTGATGATCGGAAGGAAAGATTTAGAATGAAATGCATTTAAGAAATTAGAGATTGGTTCATAGCTTTCATGTTTCAGCAAATCATAGTTGAAGTCACCGCATATTATTATGTCATTGTAGAAGGACCTGTTGAACTGAGAAATAATTCGATTAAGCTCATTAAGGAAGGATATAGGACAGGCTGTAGGCGGCCTATACACCGTTCCAAGCACAATTCGTTTGCCATCTCTAGAAAGTTCTACGAATAATGATTCTATATGATCCTGATTCAGTGTTGCACTTGCTATGATTCTCGAATCCATGTGCTTAGAAATGTATGTACTGATGCCCCCGCCTCGCTTGTTTTTTCGTAGCGAATGGTAACTATGATAATTTTCAAATTTAATCATGTCTTTGGTCGAGTCATCTAGCCAGCTTTCGGTGAAGCTAATCACATCTAAGGTATACTTAAGTTCAGTAATAGTGCATTGTATCTCTTCCAATTTTGGATAGAGTGACCTACAGTTCCAACACAGTAGCGAAAAATCCTGCCGGGTTATTCGTATAGATTCGTTGAATTTTGATATATTAGTATATCTGCAGAATTCAGAGTCGTTTAGGTTTGGAAATATTCTGTTCAAATGATTGAGATCCGGGTCGATTTCATCTAATATATCAGCGTGATCAGTCATTCAAAATTAGTAAACAGTAGGCAGTAAGTACTATTGTACAACTTAAAACGAAATACAGAGTCAAGATTAAAAGGATATATCTATCTAAAAACTAGCTTAGAAAGTATAGAAAAGAGTAAGAAATCTAGCGTGATTTCGTGGGTACACTCAATACTCAGCCAAGAGCGATTAATATTGGAGTTCAATATACAAAATTGATGCGTACAAATTGCTGAAGGCGTTGTTACAAAGTTCACATACAACAGGTAATAAGTTTTAAAAAAAATAAAAATAAATCGAAAAAAATTTAGCGACGATGATAATCTAATCAGCTAATATGTTTTACACATAATAATAGTTTGTAGGTTAAAAATTACATACAATTTACGAGGAAAGGTGAACAAGGTGGATATCAATATTCCATCATAATATTGGTAGGTACAAATTGCTGGTGGTGTTGTTGCAATTTCCAATACAGTTGTCATAAATGTTCATATATATCTGTCATAAGATTGTCAAAATTGAGGTAAAACTGCCGTATATATCTTTAGAGGTTGGAACTGATTCATGACATGAAGTTATGCAGTTTGAAGATCTAGTGTAAAGTTATAGAATTCTAGGCGTTATTGGCATACGAGTATATAATTTGACACAGGTACATGTTTTGATACCTAATTGAGGTGAACACCCAAGACCTGATTCGATGATTTATCCAGTTGCCGCATCAGGTATTGGTCGAGCTCTTCTGGCGTGTTAATCTGACGTCTCGAGTCCGGTTGTCCAGGGATGAATGCGAAGATGTTTCCATCTTGGGTCCTCGGGGTTCCGATTTTTTCCGGGAAATTTCTCTTGGCTACTCTCAAGGTGTACATGATCTTGGCTCGTGAAGGTATTAGATATTCATTTATATAGAACGTTGGTTTATTTACTCGGCAGGCAGAGAGAATTTCACGTTTTTTGTTGTAATGTTTCAGTTCGAAAGCGATGTTTCTTCGATCCTCGTTTCCACTTAGTGGTTTTCTTCCCATTCTGTTAGCTGACGTGATGTCAGCATCACTGAGGTCGATGTTGATGTCCTTCAGAATTTTGCAGACTGTTTCTTTGCAATTTTCGTTGTTGTGTGAATGAGGTCGTTCCCCCCCGGAAATGACGAGAGTACATTTTCTATCTTCCAGGTCTCGGCGCTGATCATTTTTTTCCAAGCGATCGAGACGTGACTCCAAGCTTTGTATTTTTTCATTCTGCTCTTCAATAATTTGTTTGTGTTCTGCTTCTTTTCCTGCTATTGTTTCAGATAGTGTTTTAAGGTCGCTTATTTCACTTTTCATTTCGTCAGTATCACTATTAAATTTTGTCATCACTGAGTCGAAATATTTTATTAGAACAGATACCACTTCTTTGCAGTCTTGCGTTAGGCTAGACACATCAGGATATTGACCAAACTTTGGTTGATATTCACAGCTGTTATTGCAGCTGCTGATGTTGTTGCGTTGCTTCCTCGCTCCCATCTTGTAGGTTTAGAGAGTTGGCTTTCTTGTATAAACGAGGGTTGAACACCTTCACACTTTATGAGGGAATATTATATTCTTAGTTTGATGATTTATATGTTGATATCACATTTGAATCCTCATGGCGAGAGAGGGTACCCATTCAGGCTAGAAGTACATTCTTTCTAACAATAGGCACTTTGTTTCGGAGCGAGCGGAGCGAGCGCAACGCACATCCTCACCATATGGAGTCTCAGAGGACACTCAGAGGAATGTCCTTGAAGTTTAGTCAATGTTCTTGAAGTTTAGTCAATGTCCTTGAAGTTTAGTCAATGTCCTTGAAGTTAAGTCAAGATCCGTGAAGACCTAGAAGTTCAGTCAAGACCAGTCTAGCACATAACCAGTCACCACCGGCGCAAGACGTTGCTCCAGCAAGAGGAGCACCCACGCACCTGTGCATGTTCTGTAGCACGACGGCCTGCGGCCTGAGGTGGGCGGCGGCAAGCTGCAGGAGGAAGAGGTCGGCGCAGAAGTGCACGTGGCCCATGGTCATCATGCTGTAGGTGTTCACCTGGCTCTGCACGTCGAACACAGGGTTCTTGTGCAGGCCCACCATAGTCTCGTGGTATAGCATCTGCGCGGACATTACACGTGTTACCAGCCGCACTCACTCTTGCAATGAGTATTGCAATGGTCGGCATGAAATTGACGCCTAGCATGAAATTAAGGGTCTACAATTTCAACGCCTAGCATGAAAATAAGGGTCTCTAGTCAAACGCATGTCTTAAAAGACCTAACCCTAGGAGACCTTACTTCAAAAACCTAACCATCATAGACCACTTCCACAAAGTGCCATTCCTTGAAGCACTATTCAACAAGAACTAAATCCAAGAGATCACACTTGCCTGGGCCTTGAGAGGGTGTGCGAGGGCGAGGGAGAGCACCTCGAAGGAGGGCAGGAGGCGCGAGATGGGCATCTTGAGCACCCTGGTCGCGTGGCTCAGGTACAGCGCCAGCAGGCGGTGCACCGGCAGGTGGAACGAAATCATCTCCGGCATCATCTGCACGCATCACTGCACTTAGCTACCGCAACACTCGAGGCAGATTATTATGCGTGTGCCACAACACTCGAGACATTATTATGCTTAGGTTCAATATGCAAGTAAGGAATGGAGGATTCCCACGTCTCATTGTGGTTTACATTTCACCGACTTGGTACATTGCAATTTTTGTCCAGATAAAATACCTACTCATGAAGAGTTGACTAAGGACAGCGAGATGAGAAACTAGTGAGGCTGGCGTTGTTAACGCTGTGTGCCTACATGATACCGCACAAATGTTTCCGTCACAAAACACTGTTTCATCGTTTCAATACGAGTTCAGACAGTATTTACAAAAGCATAGAAAAGGCTTATACGCTGAAAACGTGTAGAGGTATATAATATGGAAAGGCGTAGAATGCGTACTGAACAAATCGTTACTTCTTTGCATATTTTCATCTTTGGCGGGGGAAATTTTGAAAGTAACCCCTGTGATAATTAAAGAAATACGCTGATAATTACGTGATTATGGTGATATACTCTCGATGTAAAGCAAGAGGTGAGAAAAGTAATGTCAATGGAGGGCAAAATTATGAAGTGAAAGGCAGAGAACAAATCCAATCCTAATAGCACACTTTCAAATCAAAGGAAAAGCTATATTTGAAGAATGAACCACAAATCTATTAGATTTATCATAAGGAGTTATTAAGACAAATAACTCTCCAAAGCTCCCATACCCTTCATAACCCTCAGAGGCCCGCCCAACCCTCATCTGAAGCTCCACACGCAAAAAAAAAAAAAACACCCCACTCACGTCAACACCGGAGAAACCGATCTTGTCCAACCAGTCGAGTAGAGCCTTGCGGGCCGAGTCTACCAAAGACATCATGTAGGCCACACACTGCACAGCAAAGACCAATTAGCATCTCTACCCCTACTACAAGCATTTCTACTACAACTGTACCTCTGAGCAATAGTACACTGCAGCTTGGACTCTATATTGATTAGAGAGGAGCTAAACGTGTCATTTGATAACATTCGGGCGCGTGCTCACTGAATTATAAACAGGGAAAATTGGGCTTCTCTGAGCCTTGACGAATGGCTGGCTTTCACAGCCAACAATCATGATTTGAGTGACAACGATCTTGGGGCAATTTAATGAGTCATTTCATTTATAAAACATAATTTCGATCACAGCAACAACCAATTAGCATCTTCACCAATACTACCTCCGAGCAACAATATGCTGCAGCCTGGACTTTACATTGACGAGGAAGGAGCTAAACGTGCGATTTGCTGAAATTCTGGCGTGTGGGTCAGAGGTTTACTGAATTATAAACAGGGAGGATTGGGTTCTTCTGAACCTTGACAAATGCATGGCTTTCAGAGCCAATGATCATGATTGAGTGACAAAGATCTTGGGGCAATGCAAAGAGTCATTTCATTTAAAAAACTTAATTTCAATTAGCTCCAGCTGAAGTCATTTCGTAATAATACTATTGACTATGGGTTGTGGATTACATGTTAGTTTCAGCCTCCCTATGCAGAAAGGGCATGGAAACAGCAAGTTGAGAAAGAAGTTCATAAAACAAGATAAAAGTTGAAGAAGAAAGAAGTAGGTGCTGAAAAAACAGGACATCAGCGAACCGGAAAAAGGTGGTCCTTTACATAACAAAAAACATTTCAACAAAAATAAGGTCTACCTATCTCTCAGCTCGGCCCCTCACACATTTTCCCCCTGGGAGCGCTAATTCCCATAGAGACAATAGTTGTATCTCCCTGAGGGCTTATATTAATGACTACAGCATCGAGAATATTAAAAATTTTTGCTCTTATGGATCGCAGTGCCGCAGTAATAAATAATATAAAATACATACACTCAAAGAGAAAAACGTACAGGGCCACAAAATGAAAACAATGAGGGGACACGAATGAAGTTCAATATTTAAAGAAGTCCAATGAAGTTCTAACAAGGAGACTGCTGGCATTACCGAGAGTCCAACTGGCGACCTCCCCGTAGAGGCGCCACTCTTCACAAGCCGTACCTGCTCATCGTTGGGGTCCTGGAGGTGACTAAGCAGGTTCCAGACTCCAACGGAGAGCACCTCTAGCTCACAGCTCACCCCCGCCACGTACGGGGGCTCCTCCCCCATGTGCTCCCCCTCATACGACTGCACTCGCCGGTCCAGAGGGTTCATGTCTGCCAAAATTATCAAGTAAGACACAGGGTTAGTATCAAAACCTACCCAAAAACACTAAAAAAAAACCAAACACGCACAAAAAACTAGGAATTGCAAAAATGTAAAAAACTATCAGATTTTTTTCTGTTCTTTCGCGGGTTCTATAGAATTTTCGGAAATTTTTTTAATGCCAACCGTGGGTTTTACAGAATTACATTTTAAAGAAACTTACGGGACGCTCTTCCAAGCGCTTGCTCGCAACAACTTCTCGTAGACAATCATTTCATTTCTACTGATATTAAAATCAATTACATTGCACATCGAGGGTTTTGTCAGGGTAAAAGTAAAAATATCCAACGAAAACGAAAAGAACTAAAAACGGAAAAACAATACATGATACCATTTTCATTTTTAGTTGTTTTTTAACTTGAACTCGGTGTGACCAACTCCATCATCACAGAATTGCATATGAACCATAGGTTAAGAAAACCATTGCAAAAATGCTCGCAAAGCTTTCTCAGTAAAGAACCACTACCATATTATTGACTATATTAATATGCTGCTGCAAACATAAGACTTAGCCGTGTCTGGAGGTTGAAGGGTGTAAGTCTGTCAGACTGTGTAGATGTAGCGTCTATTCTGATACGTCACAATGAAGTCATTAGACGTACCATAATGACCGTGCTCCATACTGAGCTGAGGCGCGACCTGGGCAACTCTTTCCAACACCATGCCAAGGCTGGGATACCGCTCTAGTTTTACTGGACTTCTCAAATCTCCTTTCCCTTCACTTATTGTTTTTAGATTCAGATCCGGAATTTGAACCAAGGATTAGCCCCCTCATCAAAGCAAAGAATTTAATTCAATTAAATCCTATTTAAACTCAATTAAAATTATCACAAACTAAAAGAACCAGCATTGAATGTAATGAAAATCAACTGAATTTTGAGATCTATCCTCAAAGTCGAAGATTAGATATCGTGCATTTACATATCCTAAGGTGAACACGTTTATGAAATGCACAGGGTGAAGATTGAGGTGCGAGAAAGTTTGACGCTCTCAAACAATTAGGTTGAACAAAAATTCTTTTGTCAAATATCTTACCATCAAACGAATCCCTTGCTTTTGTATGCAGAAGATTATGACGCATGAAATCAAATACGTCAGCCAATACATACACTGATGCGTATCAACTACGCTGCTAATATGACATCTGTAATTACACGTACTTATCGATCATAGCACATATCCTCTGACTATATATCATTACAAGACAAAAATAAAAAATATTCTAGTGACTGCACACTACACATGCTGCAACTGTAAACCATCACAAGACAAAAATCAACAATGTGCTAGTAACTGTATGCTACATATACTGCAACTGTAAATCATTAAGAGACAAAAATAAAAAAAATTCTCGTGATAGACTCGAATGGCAGGATCACTTATTCAGAAGCAAGACCCAGCCAGCAAAAAAAAGCTAAAATTTCGAGACGAGCCAGTGGAGCCCACTCACACTGGCAAGAAGCGATGAAGCTGAAGAACTGGTTCCTGAGCCAGTCGTTGGTGATGAGCATGTGCGCTATAGGCTCGTGGCCTAGCAGGTTGTTCAGGTCAGACACAAAGGGCCAGAAGCACTGCTTCGTCATGATGCGGTGCCTGATGTCCACCACACGCAGCGCGCCCACGGATGGGTCCACCCCTGTAAAGAATTCATTAGAAAATAGTTTCAGCCTCCATAACCACAACAAAGGTGCTTCAAAGAGCGTAAGGTTAAAGGCCAGTTAGTATTGGCTTGAGGAAATGCGGGATCTATTCACAAGGCGTGCACAACAGAGGTCCCCAAAGAGAACACAAGGTAAGGAACTAGTCATATGGATTTAAGGAAATGTGGAATCTATGCACAAGGCATGTTTCCTCACAAGATTCCTTGTGTATAGAAACAGAAAATAGAAAAAGAAAATCCTGAAACAAAATGCAAGTAAAAAATGAAAGTTAGATGTGCTGATAAACAGTACAACAGTGAACTGAAAAAGATGGTCCGTAAAAAAACAAAAAATCGACTTTTTTTTCAACAAAAAGAAAGTTTACCTATCTTAGAGCTTAGGGCCTTGAATTTACTCCCTGGGAGTGTCAATTCCCATAGACACAATAACTGTATTTCCCGGAGGGAAATACCTGTTATAAGCGATCCACCTGTTATAAGCGATAAAAATTCACCTACGAACAATTATTAACCCTCTATTGCCCATCGACGTGTCTGAAGGACATTAAGACATCACTAACATTGTTCTGATACTCTAAATATTTCGTTGAAAAGTTCACATTTACTGGGTTTCAAGAATAATAATTTCAGAGGAATTACCGCAATATTTCGTTGAAGAGCCTTACAAATTCCGTCGTGACAGGGTTAAAATGAGACACATCTAAGTCCCCCCAACGCAGCAGTTACATACACATCCAATTGTGAGATGCTTGATCAAGAAAGCAGCTGAAATGGGCTTCTATTAACTTTTTACACGTTAGTTAAATGGAAAAAGACAAAGAACAGGCAGTCTAGTAGGAATAATACAAAAATAAACTCTGCAGAACGCTCCAAAACATTCCTTAGAAAATATGTGAACACAGTAAACTCATTCTAAACTAACTGAAAACGAATTTTTCCCATCAGAAGAGACAAAAGAGTTTAAGCAATACAATAGAAACACTTGTTCACTTGCATCATGATTTTATTCTGATACGTCATAAGAGCTTCAAATGTGGAAGAGAACAATTCCATCGAGCCATAAGTGAACAAGACCAATAGTCTAATGGATGCAGGAGTGATTTGCCTTGTGTTACCACATTCTTATTCTTCTACAAACATAAAATTGGCCTACTGAGAATCTCAGCACTGCCAACACAATGCAAGATCCCTCTTTCTCTACAACCGACCACAAGGAACGAGTCTACTGACAACTCCAAAACTGTTAAATCCCCTTCTACAAACACAAAGTTAGTCTACTGTGAACCTCAGCATTGCCAACACACCCCTTTTCCTGTACGACCACAGGGAACGAGTCTACTGAGAACCCTAAAAGCGCAAAATCCAACTTCTACGAACACAAAGTTGGACTACTGAGAACTCTAGCACCACTAACACAACATCCCTCTTCCTGTACGACCACAAGGAACGAGTCTTCTGACAATACATCCTTTTTCTTTCAAGACGAAAACGAAAAATTCCACCATAAGCGCCGGACGCAACGCACCTGTGGGCGTGACTTCGATCTGCGCCTGCTCGACGACCCTTTGGAGGCAGATGACGAGCACGTCGAGCAATGGGTACTCCTTCACCATCTTGATAGCGAGCTTCTGGTCAGAGAAGAGCTGCACCGAGACGTGGACGGCACGCGGGCTGGTGATGCGGAAGTCGGCGCACCTATTGAGCATCTGGCTCATCTTGCCGTAGTGGGTCACGAACGAGCGCGTGAACGCGTCCTGGAGGGGTACGAAAACATGAGTGATTCCATCCAGAATATTGAATTTTTTGCACGACGGGGTAATCCCAACTGCATTCATTGCTCAATGTGGTCCCTACTATGAACTGGTAATGCATCCAGAATATTGAATTCGTTGCTCTACGTGGTAATCCCTATTGAATTCATAGCCATGCATAGCAACCACCATGTTATTGGTAACACATCCAGAATATACGTGGAAACGCATCCAGAATATACGTGGAAACGCATTCACAATATTGGATTCATAGCTCTATGTGGTAACCCCTACTGAATTCATCGCCATGCGTGGTAACCGCTATGCAGACCAAACTCATTTTTATGCGTGGTGACCACTACATACAGTATTTATTATCCTAGAATGGATTAAATGGCATACGCAGCACCCGCAATACTGACTGAATTGATCACTGTATGAGGTCACCAATAAATAGACAGTACTTATTGCCCTCCGTGGTAACCACATCAAGCGTCGCATCCACCATCAACCCCGGTATCTTAGTACATGAAATGCAGAAAATAAGCTAATTATAACTTTGAATCGATGATTCACAAAGTCATTTTGAAAGTCAAATCAATAAGCCATTGGAAAGATAAAAACTCCACCTCAGAATAATGAAAAGAATAGGCGGCAACGCAGCTTAGGCTATTTCGACAGGATTTCCCGCAACATCAAAGAACAAGACGAGAAAGTAAACATAAATACTGCAAGAGTAGGCCACTTAATTAGTCATAGACAGCCTCTTCTCGACTGATCATAAGTTAGTTTCCCCTGCCCCTACGCGTAGCATCAGTAAGTTGAAATACGTTATGACACAAAATAAAAGATGCTGAAGAGAGTCAGATGTGCTGAATTAGACAGCAGTGAATCAAGAAAAGATGGTACTTAACAAAACACCAATTTCAACAACAAAAATACTTGCCTAATTCAAAGCCTGGGATTTCACACTTTTCCCCCGGGAGTGCTAATTCCCATATATACGTAAGTTGCATCCTTCTGGGGAGACAGCCATCTTCTTCTGAGAATCCCAGAAACAAAAAACATACGGGACCAAGTGAGAACTAGAAACATTAACACTGCCTAATCAGGCACTTGAATTAGTCATTGAGTAAATTCTTCTCCATAGAGCAAATTCTTCAAATTTACCTTCTTACGAGCGGCTGATTCCAGAAGCAAAGCCACAAAGGAGAACAAGGAAGCTGGAATAACTTGCCGAGTCTGTACCCTAAGCTAAAGCAATATTTCAACAGCCCACCTCAAAGGCAGTGTCAGGGCGCATGCTGAGCAGGAAGCAGGAGAGCTTCTCAGGGAACTCGTAGTTGATCATCCAGAAGACGAGCTCGCCCAGGAAGGTGGTGTGGCCCGTCACGCCCACGCTGCCAGATGCGTCTGCAACACGGTTATTATCATTACGAGCGCACACGACTCGTCAAAAATGCATAACAATGTTCGACATATCACGTGACACACGTTTCTATTTCTTAACAATACACGTGATTTTCATTCCGACTCCAAATATGATGGATTAATACATCGAAAATAGTGGAGTTGATGAAGCTTGTATCACAGATACGCTTATCTCACACTACAGGCTGGTGGGTGTGACGGACGGACAAAGTGATGGATGGACGAGGCTCTTATTGTAGTATATAGTAATGGACACAACCTGTCAAAAATGAGCGGATTCGATATTTTCCGTATATAAATCCTTCAGATGTGGATGACAAACAAATATATCTGTCTTAATAGCACCTGTAATTGAAACATTCTTGTACTTACTTCTCTGGTGAAACTCGTATCACAGATACGGGCATTAAGCATGCTTTAAATCAAATCAAAGAAGAGTTTCTGAAAAAGCGGACACAAAACATATTAGATTAGATGTTAGTGTAAGCCTTCCTAACCGCAACAAAGGCGTTCCAAAGAGAGAAAGGAAGAAGGCTCCATTGAGCATGGAGGTAAGGGAACGCGGAAACCGTAAATTGAGAAAGAACTCCATAAAGAAGAAAGTAGTAGGTGCTGAAGAAAGTAGTAGGTGCTGAAAAAAGGATAGCAGTGAACCGAAAAAAGTGGTCCTTTAAAATAACAAAAAACATTTCATTTCAACAAAAAGAAGGCCTACTTAACTCTCAGCTCGGGTCCTCACTCATTTTCCCCCTGGGAGCTGTAATTCTCGTAGATACAACAGTAGTACCCACATGAGGGGACTATAGTACAGTATGGCAATAAAAAACACATGTGAGTAAGAAGTAAAAGGGGCAATAGGTAGAGAAGTATGGATAAAAAATAGACTAAGAAACAAAGATAACGAGTCAAAGAACAAAAGCAATAAGCAGAAGAATGAAGAAAGTAAGCAGAAGAGCAGAGACAAGAAGTAAAGACAAAATATGAAAAAAAATCAATAAAAATAAGCCCCGAAGAAAAACGAGGCCAGGCCAATGAGCAGGAAAACAAAGACAATTAGCAGAAAAATAAAGACAAAAAGTAGACAAACGAGGCCAATGAGCAGGAAAACAAAGACAATTAGCAGAAAAACAAAGACAAAGAGTAGAAAAACGAGGACACAGAGCAGGAACACTAATACAATTAGCAGAAAAATAAAGACAAAGAGTAGAAAAACGAGGACACAGAGCAGGAACACTAATACAATTAGCAGAAAAACAAAGACAAAGAGTAGAAAAACGAGGACAAAGAGCAGAAGAACCAAGACAATAAGCAGAAGAAGTAAGACAAGCAGAGCACCAACAAAAACAAGAAAAAGAAGACGAGAGAGCAAGAGCAGAGGGGGTGACCGCACCCTGATAGTCAGGCGGCATGGCGGTGTCTGGCAGCGCGGCCACCGCCTCCTCGTACCACTGCCAGCTCTGCCTGATGTGGGCGGAGCTAACGTTGCTGCGCTCTCCGTCTGGCAGCAGCCCGTCGCGGAAGTTGTCGTACGCCTGCGGCACAAGCCTTAGGATTACACTTCCAAAAAACGTTCAATTTCTAATAAATATAATATAATTTTCCAATTAATTGTATATTTGAGCACAATAGATAAGATAATGGAAGCATTCCAGCCTGAGTTGGGGTGTCGGAGGGGAACACAAAGATCGTTGCGCACGCACTTTTGAAAACCCCTCAAAAATGGCGAATGACTAAACACTTTCTTCTCAAAAGTTGGCGAAGATGTTTTCAATGAAGTATCCAGGACAGTTTCAGACACATCTACAGAGGCAAATCCGAGCAATGCTTCATCCCCAAATAGTAGCAACAAGTGGAGACCAAAGACAGTTAGCGTCATAGAGATACGAAAAATCTTATACTCACTAAAGAATACTGAAGCGACTGGACATTGATGGCATAAGCCTCCATCATATAAAAGACAGCTTCCCTGTCACAGCACCCCTTATTCGCTTGATAATAAATACATCTATAGTCACAAAAAAGTTTCCCGATCAATGGAAACTATCCATTATTAGGCCATTACACAAATCTGGTGATATCGACATAGCGTCAAACTACAGACCAATCAGTCTCCTGCCTGTTATGTCCAAAATATTAGAAAAAGTAATAACAAACCAGCTCTCGTCTTACATAGACGAGTCACATCTACTGCATCGCAATCAATATGCATACAGAAGGAATACCAGTACTCAGGACATAACAGAAAAAATTTACAATGATATTGACCAAAAAAATTAACTCTCTTACTATTGCTTGATCTCTCCAAAGCTTTCGACAGTGTTGAGCATAAGAAACTTCTACAAAAAATTTCAAACCTCAGAATAGACACTCAGTGGTTTGAAAGCTACCTGCTAAACCGCTCTCATGCAGTATGCTTGAATAACAAAATGTCATCATTCATACCAAATAATTTTGGCGTTCCTCAAGGATCAATCATCGGCCCACTCCTATTTTCAATTTTCATCAACGATTTCCCCACCATGCCGGCAAACACAAAAATCTCAATGTATGCTGATGAGCAAATTGCCATGACAAGCTCAACAGCTGATTTAAAAGAAACACAAGCCAACGCTGAAAACCTTCTGAGAAATCTGAATTTGTGGTATGACCATAATGGCCTCAAACTTAACGCAAGAAAAACGCAATGCATTATTTTTGGATCACAGAATGCGACTGAAAATTTACCACCATTCAAGCTAACATTTGGAGACGATACAATCAAACCAGTAGATAAGGTTAAAAATCTGGGTGTTTGGTTTGACAAAAATATGACTTTCAATTCACACGTTGAAACAATGTGCAACAAAATTAACTGAACCTTAATGTTTTTTCATCGTATAAAGAACACACTTGACGAAAAATCTAGATTATTAGTGATTCAGTCTTTAGTTTTATCGCGTCTGGGCTACTGCAGTCTGGTGTGGGGAGATTTACCTCAATGTCGTCAGGAAGAGTTGCAAAAATGTGTAAATTTCGCCGCCAAAGTGGTATGCAAAGGAAATTTCAATAAATACGATCATGTCACTCCTCTTTTAAGAAAACTCGACTGGATCCCAGTACCGAACAGATTTATGATCCAAAAAGCTCGACGAGTGTTCTTCCCTCTGAACCTCACCCAAAGTAATGCAGAGGTGGTAAAATTTTTTCCATCTAATATCCCAAACGAAAGACCAGACCGGAGGAACGATGTTTTAGTCAGTTACCGTTCATTTAACGTGGGACAAAAAGCTCTCAGTTTCTGGAGCTTTTTTGTGGAACAAGCTACCCCAGCATATCAAAAACTCTAATACTGGAAAAGAATTTAGAGTAAATGTGTCACGTCATTTTGCATCTCTGTCATAGGGCCTGCAGCATTTCGGTATGAACTTCCCATCTATCAGAAATTTTAATTTTCCTGAAATTTCTGTTAGAAATTTAGAAACTATTTCATTTTACGTTTGCTAAACGAGTCGTATATTCATCTTACTTATTTCTGTCGACAACAATGAGCACCACAGCCGTCAGTTCAATGCAGCAGAACGAACGTTCTTTGCATAATTAGGAGTATTTCCTCATCTTTATTTTGTTATTTCTTTCTCTTTTCTCTATTAATATTTAACGTCCGCATGACAAATATACCATGAAATACATTTTGTGTGTACACCTGTGGCCGATAAACTACGTCTTCAGGATTCCTAGCCACTATAAATTTGCCGACAGGCGATACACAATGGACTGTGATGTTCAATAAATTATTTCCAAGTCTTTATTCTTTCCTTTTCCACAGAAATTACCGCTTTTCCATGCAGTTGAAAGGCCAATATTAATAACAGTTCCGGTAGTTTGATAATTTATTAAAAACGTGGTTAAATTAACCGAAGGAATTGCACTTTATTAACTAGCATTTGCAATGCGATTAAAAGTTCATGTTTATTGACAAACAGTTTTAAAAAGATTGTTTACAAGATGAAACTGACAAAAACGCACTGTAAAGTTAGACGACTTGAGACTAGGAAAGTCCTCGACTCAGGTAGCGTAAACACACGAGCTTACAGCACAAGTACAGCTAACGAGGCAGCCCGCAGGTGCTGACAACACTGTCAAACCTGACAACCGCACGTGTTGCTCAGAAAAACACGGCGTACGAGTAGAGCATATAGGGGCAACCATCCACGCATTAGCCTGCGCGGCACACAAGAAAACAGGTCTGCACCCTGCCTCGCTCTCTCTAAGACCCCTGACTGACCGACCCTCAGCCCAAACTTTGCTGCCGCTGCGGCCAGACTACTTCTTAGCTTGGCGCTTTCAGTAAGGTGGTCAACATAAAAATGCCTCGGTCACACCCCCCAACGCCATCTAACAACAAATTTAAGGCGGGAGGTATGTAACCTTACAACGTAACATATTTAAAACACAAGACAACAGTATGGATAGGTAACAAAATATACTTTGATCTAAAACAGTCTTATTATGCAAAAGTTCATTATGCTCATACTATTTTTATTATGCTTTATTACACACAGGAAGGATAATTTATTCAATCAACGAGTTAAAATTTAGAAACTATTCAACAATCGCTATCTGAATCGAATCGAGAAGACTCTGAATTCATCTCGCAACGAATATGGTCGGAAAGGTCCGGCCCATCCGAGATAGAAACTCGCTCGAAGTCACGAATATCTTCGGGAAGCTGGAAGTCGCCTGTCGACCCACGATACGTCTTCTTCATATCGAACTTGAACGCAGGGTCGGCACCGAAACAAGGAAATTCTTGCCTCGCGCTGTTCAAAGCAAGTGCTCCGACTAACGCTTCCGCTGCCTTTCTCGCCGAAAATCTCGTCCAATGCTGCGATGAGCACTGACTATTTTTCTCAGGGTCACGTCGAGGCTTCAACTGGGCTGGAGCTGGAGCTACTTTCTCGTCATCGAATCTTGAAACATCCATGGCTGGAACTTCGGTTGTTTCATCGCTCAAGTTCTCCCACTCCAAGCTCTGTTGCTCGTCCGTCTGACTCAATTCTTCGTCTGTTAGTGAAGCTGAGACAGCCTGAGTCGCTCGTTGCTGCTCCTTTGTTGCTTCACAAATCTTGTCAGCCAACTTCGACAGAGACAAGCCCACACCGCCTATCATCGTGAAGTCTGGGAACGAACTTCGCTCATCTGGTAAAACCGGGGTTTGTGCCACCATCTCGCTCGTCTTCTGGAACTGTCGTCTGCTGCGTCTGTCTCGTATCTGCTGCTCATGTCGAGTGTCTGCACCCAAAACTGTGCCGTCGTCTTCTTCGCCGTACCAAGGTTTAAGTTGATTAAAATGAGCCGTTTGTGAATTAAAACCATCGAGCTTCTTTATTTTATAAGTAACGCC
This sequence comes from Morinoia aosen, assembly GCA_030386875.1. Taxonomy (NCBI): domain Eukaryota; kingdom Metazoa; phylum Arthropoda; class Malacostraca; order Amphipoda; family Talitridae; genus Morinoia; species Morinoia aosen. The sequence continues at coordinate 19,035,635 of CM059565.1, forward strand.
ATTTTTGTCCACCTTTTCGATTATGAACGGACCGTCAAACTTTGGTGAGAATTTATTACTTGAAGGTAAATGAGGTAGTTTCTTCGCAACTTTTTGACCGATTTCGTATGGTTTAAAATTCTTATGAGGAAAACGCCAATAAGGCTGCGACAAAGGAATAGGTAGTTTATTTGCGATCTCGTTGAAAAAATCAGCTGGAGCATGACCAGTCTCAGAATGAAGCGTATTATTATATATAATTAAAACTCTTGTAAGTTGATCTGTCCATGGCGTCTTGTTCTCTTCACACGCTGTAGCTAGTAAATTCTTGAGGGTTGCGTTGAGCCTTTCTACAGCACCGTTGCACTGCGGAGAATACGGCACTGTTCTAAAATGTTTAACTCCGTGCCTTCTCAACATCGAAATGAAGGGTCGCCCTCGGAACTCGAGACCGTTGTCGGAAATTACCGTCTCCGGAAGCTTCACCAGGGTGCTAAAAACGGAGTTTTCCAAAGCTCTGGCAACTGTCGCTGACTTCTTGTTTCTAATCACGACTGCATTGGCAAACTTCGTGTAGAGATCGATGCCAACCAACAAATACTTCGCATTGCCTCGCCCTGGAGGAAGTTCCAAGAGATCCACAGCGTATTCCTCATACGGAGCTTTCGGCATACGTCGATATTGCGGCGCTCCACCTTTTGCTTTACCCTTGAACCTTCGACAGATGTTGCACTCTCTGACAACGTAAGCAACGATTGGTGGGAGTCTCGGACTGAAGAAATGTCGTAACATTGCCGCTACCGTTTTATCGCGACCAATGTGTCCTGATTTTTTATGGAACTCTCTAACCATGCTGGGAAGATTTCGAGCAGGGATCACCGGCACGCGATGAAGGCCTCCATACAGCACATCTTCATTTACCACCAACGTGTCGAAGTATTTTAGAAAAGTTCGTCCGTTTTTAAATTTTAATAATGCCTTCTTGATTTCCGATTCTGAAGTTTGTTGCTTTATTAATTTTATGAGCAACGAAATAAGAGGATCCGCTTCTTGTAGTTTTTGAAGTTCTTCTGTAGAAATGTGCAGAGATGTTTGATCAATAATTGCGTCCTTTTTATTTGTCAAAACAGGAGCTTGTTTAGAATTTGCAGAATCCTGAGGTTTCCTTTTGCAAGAAATTCGCGCAGACTGCGTCACTGCAGCCTCTGCTGTCCCATCGTCCTCAAGCTGGTACAGCACCTGGGAAGGCTGAACTTCATGCACAGGTAAGTCATCATTTGATTTGATAATGGTGTCTATATGCTGAATTAATATTTCATTGATAGTTTCTCCGTCTGGAAGAAGTAAATTGAAGTGCACACCACGTAAACTTTGTAAATGAATGGTAGGATCACTGGGAGAACTTTCAAACTTAACAACACCGATGCCGTCTTCATGCACACTCACATTCACTTTAAATCTTTTCACAAAAGCGTCCAACAAAAACCACTCTGGTAGAACACCACTTTGTCGCATAATTTTCAGCTTCCTAATCGTACTCTTGTCACAAGAAAGTCCTAATGCACGAGGGTTCTTTAAAACTAAGTCCACAGTCTCTTCGCGAATAGTAACATGTTCATCTAAACTGTCACACAATCCTAGCGAAAGCGCTTGAAAAAGTGAATCTGGGCCACCAGGAACTAATTTTACCTTGTGCCTGTGCAAAGAGACGCAATAGTTCTTGTCCACATCCTCACTGCTAATAGGAAATTCCACAACTCGAGACAACGCATCTGCAACAACATTGTCTTTTCCTGCTACAAATTGAATTTCGTAGTGTCCACAATGCAGTTCTTCGTAAGTTCTCATTAACCTGGCGTCCACACTTTTCATATTGTTCAAATAAATTAATGCTCTGTGATCAGTCCTGATAATGTACTTCTTGCCGTAGATAAAAGGTCTAAATGTTCTTACTGCCCATCGTAATCCAGCTAATTCTCGTTCTGTCGCGCTGTAATAAGATTCAACTTTGTTAAAAGTTGTGCTAGCATAAGCTATAACTTTCTCTTGGGAACTTTGCTCTTGCGTGAGCACGGCACCCGCTCCTACTCCACTGGCGTCTACAGTAATTATTAGCGGAGCAGCATTCTCTGAAAAATCGGGGTAGCTTAAAAGAGTTGGATTTGCTAGAATTTCTTTTAATTTGTAGAACGACTGAGAGCATTCTTCCGTCCAAACTAACTTATTTTGGGAGAGTAGTTCATTCAATGGTTTCATGATCGTGCTGGCATTAGGAATGTGTCTACGGAAAAAATTGCACATACCGATAAATCTGCGCACTTGCCGTTGCGTCTTAGGCTGAGGATACTTTAAGATCGCCTCGATATTTGCTCCGTCGGGTAGAATTCCATCACGACTGACTTTATGACCCAAATACGTCACCTCACGTCGGAAGAGCTCGCACTTCTCGGGTTTGATCTTCAATCCATGCTGCGCAAATCTGGACAACACTAAATCACAGTTTGTCACATGTTCACTGAAATTTCGGCCTGTTACAATAATGTCGTCGATATACGTAATCGCTATGCTCCACGGAATTCCCGCTAATACTAGCGACATCAGTCTCATAAAAGAAGCTGGCGAATTTATAGTTCCCATAGGCATTCTAGTCCACTGCCAATGTGAATCACCCGTAGAGAACGCAGTATACTCCCTACTTTGTTCGTCTACTTCGATTTGATGGAAACCTTTCATGAGATCAAACGTACTGAAATATTGTGACCCTTGCAAATTTGATAAAGCATCAATTAAATTGGGTAATGGGAAAGAATCGGGCTTTGTGACCGCATTCAAGCGTCGGTAATCTACGCACAGTCGTAAAGTACCATCGCGCTTTCGGATTGGCACCAAAGGGGAAGACCAGGGAGAAGATGATTTTTCGATTATTCCACGCTTTTCTAATTTTTGTAACTCTAGCTCGACTTCGTGTCTTAACGGACCTTGAAATCGCCTATAGCGTTGCTTATCAGGATCATGACCCTGTACATCAATGACATGTTTAGTAGTAGAGGTGCATCCTAGATCATACTCGTGCTTAGAAATAGCTGTATTATTCTTATTTAACATAGCTTTAACTTCAGATATCTGCGCATTTGTCAAATCAGTTGCTGAAAAATCGAACATTTCACCCACGTCTGTGCATTCATCAACAACACTACTCACACTGTTAATTTCATCATCATTATCACTTACCACAAAAATACCGACTTTCGTTTTCGGTTTTACTACTGCACGGCACGGGTTTAAGTTCATCATTTCCACTACCACATGGCCATTTCGAACACATCCTAGCGAATAAGCCATTTGAATGTCTAAACTTTCTTCCGACACTACGGTGACTGGCTGCAAGTACCCACACGTATCATCCGGAATAGTTACGTCTGACACTTTCACTTTCACTAGCCGTCTGTGATTAGCTGGAATGACAATTTTATTTAAGTTCGACACAACACATTGCATTTGCAGACCCGGCTTAGTTTTCAATTTTACTGGGTAAGAAGGCTCATTCGGAGGAGAATAGCACAATTCACGTCGCACAGTATCAACAATCATGAAATGCCGCTCTAGATAATCTAACCCTAAAATTAATTTCTGGTTTGTCACATTAGATGGTACAACTAAAAGGGTGTGATCAGAGAGGAGCTCTTCAATCTCTATTCTTACTTTTATTTCTCCTATCACATTGATCGTGGACAAGCCAAATCCCTGTAATTTACTTTTTACTGGACAATTTACTGGGGAGCTAATTCTCAACTTTTGAACACAATCTTCGGAAATGACAGATACAGATGCCCCATTATCAATAAGCGCGTCAAAAACAGTCCCATTAATTTTTACTGCCAAATAATAGCAACTACTTTCAGCGGAAGGTTTAGTTTTCATCAAAAGATTTACATTTGCCGGGTCAGAACTGTTCACAATTGGTTCCTGACTCGCTACTGCCAAACTTTCGTTTAACGCTGGTTTACTTTTACAGTTAAAAGACTTATGATCCGTCTCGCCACACCAATTACAAGCACCAAATTCCCGCTTAAACTGTCTACACTGAGCCAGCACATGCCCTTCACCGTTACAGAATTGACACGTTATTTCACCGTCTCTAGTTTTGGGAACACGATCTGAGTGAGACTGCCTTCTCTTTGGACAATTTCTCGCAAAATGCCCTGGGTCATTACAAGAAAAACACCTTTTAGTTTGAGGCACAGTAACAAATTCTCTCAAGTTAGGATATTTAACTGAATTTTTACTCAACGCGGAAACTTCTAACTCGTCAGAACTAGATTGCATAGCAATTGCTTGCACAGGCATAGACTTCACAGAAAATGGTTCTAAAGCAGAAATGATTTGCACCATAGTATCAAGGGAAGGATTTTCACGGTTTGACATTTGCATACTAACTTGAGTTTTAATATCTGTAGGTAACGATTCTACTAACTTACTCATGATCATCTTGTCTCTTTCAGGAATGGATCCGAACGCTGATGCTGCAAGACCTGTTAGTCTCATGGCGTAGATGAGAAAAGACTCTCCTGGACCTCGTTGTGACGTCATGAAGGCTGAGATTCTTGCGGTGTCGAAAGCATCTCGAGGAGTGAACAAAGAGATCAAGTTCTTCTTCACATTCTGATAACCTAATCGGCTTGCACCCATGGCACTCAACGCAGACTGCGCACTACCCATCAGTAACGCACGCAAGGAAATGAGCCACGCATCACCGTTAGTCTCCTCAGGACCGTACGTATGCAACGCATACACTTCGAAAATCCTGAAAAATTCCCTGATGTCACACGATTGAGAAGAAGGATCGAAAGGTGGAGGAGGCGGCTGAACACGCCTATTCATATTAGAAATTGCATCCGCTAAACGACCCATTACAAATCCCATATCCGATGAATTACGCTCACCGCCACTTCCACTGCGGTCCGACGCTGAAGAACCAGCAGCTCCTGAACTAGGCACCTTGAATTCTTACAGTTCAGTTAAAAAATGCTCACTTTAAGTAACAAATTAATAGTTCACTGAAGTTAAAACGCGATTTACGATAACTAAATTTTCTGCCACAGATCACTGCACTGCACTTGGGAGAAACAGGAACAACGAATCACAGTCCAATTAGTTCGACAATCCCATACTTCTGACACCAAGTTTGTGGCCGATAAACTACGTCTTCAGGATTCCTAGCCACTAGAAATTTGCCGACAGGCGATACACAATGGACTGTGATGTTCAATAAATTATTTCCAAGTCTTTATTCTTTCCTTTTCCACGGAAATTACCGCTTTTCCATGCAGTTGAAAGGCCAATATTAATAACAGTTCCGGTAGTTTGATAATTTATTAAAAACGTGGTTAAATTAACCGAAGGAATTGCACTTTATTAACTAGCATTTGCAATGCGATTAAAAGTTCATGTTTATTGACAAACAGTTTTAAAAAGATTGTTTACAAGATGAAACTGACAAAAACGCACTGTAAAGTTAGATGACTTGAGACTAGGAAAGTCCTCGACTCAGGTAGCGTAAACACACGAGCTTACAGCACAAGTACAGCTAACGAGGCAGCCCGCAGGTGCTGACAACACTGTCAAACCTGACAACCGCACGTGTTGCTCAGAAAAACACGGCGTACGAGTAGAGCATATAGGGGCAACCATCCACGCATTAGCCTGCGCGGCACACAAGAAAACAGGTCTGCACCCTGCCTCGCTCTCTCTAAGACCCCTGACTGACCGACCCTCAGCCCAAACTTTGCTGCCGCTGCGGCCAGACTACTTCTTAGCTTGGCGCTTTCAGTAAGGTGGACAACATAAAAATGCCTCGGTCACACACCAATATACAGGTTTATAGATGTGAGGGTTGTGCAGAGTTTATAATGAATTAAATTTTGCCTTACGTTGTCTCGCTATTTCAAAATCAATCTCGAAGATGTTCTCAATCGATTTTCGGCTGAGCTGGGGGGAAGTGGGTAATTTAAGCATTGCATTTAGACTTTTTATTTTTCATTTTTTTCCGTGCGTTCAACCCACACTAGCACTGAACTTTCAAATCGGAAAAAACTCTAAATTTCTGTAATTAAATTTATCACTTTGGATCAAAGCCTAATCTACCTATATGTGCCAAATTTTGTGAATGTTCTCCACTCAGATGTGATATCCGGCATCAATGTTACTCCATTTTATCCCACGTACACATGTCCGTATAATGCTGAAGAGTTGTGTTGCTTCTTGACTATAACCTGTTTTTTCTTTAAAAATTTGTGAAAAAATTAAAAAACCAGTTCATTTTTATGTCTTTCGAAGTCTTCTTTTCCTTTTAGTTATTTTTTTGCGAAAAATTTCTTGGGATTACAGTGAGCTCAACTGTCATTTTCTGTGTAGTAGATGGTAGGTTGCCTTTATCTTTTATTTTATATGTACTTTTTTCCAATATTTATTTTCAATAAGTATATATATTAATGTGTGTGTACGTGTGTAGGTATGTATCTATATATATATCTACATATATAGATATACATGCTTCTATTTCATTTCTTTACGCTAAAACCATCCGGTTAATAAATTTTATTGCACTAGAAAAATGATTCAAAAATAGATCTATCACTTCCCCAGAGGGCGTTTCTGTGAATCGGATTAATGTAAAATATAATTAATGAAATAAAGTGCAATTTGAGCATATGAATCGTAGTAAAATTATCTTTCTGTCCGTATGTTGTACAAGCTATGAACTTTGATATTGAGTATATATTTGTTTACCCATTTCTACCAATATTTTGTAGATATTTGTCAATCATGAGTGGTAACCGGCTTACACTGTATCTCTATTTTATCCCATGTACCCATGTCCGCATGATGTGGTGAATATCGAGAAGATATGAAATATGTTTTTGGTGGTGATAGGGCTTTGCATATTTTTAGGGCATATTTTTCATTTCTCATTCAACTACCCTTGACAGAGATAGACTATTGGCAAGCCACGTGTGGTTTGTCTATTAGTACGCCTTGTATATTTTGTATATCTATTTGTACACCTCGGATGGTTTGTCAATTAGTACTCCTAGTATAGAACTTTTGTTAGACTACTAGCACACCACGAATGGTTTGTCTATTAGTACTCCTCGGATATTTTGTCAATTAATATGCCTCGTATGGTCTGTCTACTTTTACACCTCTGATAGTTTGTCTATTGGTACACCTCGTATAGTTGTCTATTATTATGCCTCGTATGGCTTATCTACTTGTACACCTCGGATGATTTGTCAATTAGTACTCCTCGTATGGAACATTTGTTTTAGGATGTCCTATATTAAGAAACTTTTAAAAGCCAATATGTTGGCATGTATCTCATGTGGCAACTTGGAAATAAACATTTTTTCTTTTCTTTCTTTCTTTTTTCACTAAGAAAATCTTAGGACAGCCATAACTCGTCCTAAGGTAGGGAGGAGCTCTGAAATTCTGCATACCTCAATTAGGGTGAGGGGCACAACATTCCTTACCAAATCATAGGGACACAACATGCACCTCCATGCGCTGGGTGACAACAAACATCGTCATATACTGGAGTATAACACCTTAAGAGAAGCTAACATGCAAACCAGCAGGGATGAAGACTGCTAATAAGCCGGGTCAGGGTGCTAATGAGCCTAATACTAAGGAACGGAGGGGGACAATAACTACATATGAATAGGAAAAGGGTATTACGGGGCAGGGACAGAGTACCAAGAAGGAAGAACAGTATTGAACAGGAGAGAAAAACTGCTAAGGATCAGAAAGTAAGAGCTAAACAGCAGGGAGAAAGTGCTAATTAGTAATAACAATGAGCACTTATCAACATGGAAAGAGTGCTTAAGCTAATCAGAAGGGACAGAGTACTTACCAGAAAGGACAGTGCGAACCACGAGGGACCGAGTACTAATGAACAAACAGACATAAAGAGCACCAGTGAGCAGACACAAAGAGCAGGCAGTAAAGGCACGACCAACTGACCTGAGTGGAGCAGAGCACCTCCCTGAAGATCTCCTCAACGCGCAGGTTCCTCTCACAGAGCGCCTGGCAGTACGAGAAGAGGCCGTCCGCTCCGCTCACCGCAACTGACCCTGACGAGATCGTGTCTGGGCTGTGGGGGGAAATGAGTTTTCTCATTAACTCAACTCATCAAACGAGTTTTTGGGCTGAAATCAGTTGTTCTTTCACTGAAATGAATTGTTCTCTGATCCAGGTGAGACGGTACCTGGGCTGTGAGGGGCAGCGACTAGGTTACTGAAATGAGTTCTCTCCGATTGTGACGAGACCGGGTGTGGACTGTCGGGAAATGGAAAGACTAGACAGCTGAAGCGAGTGGTTCCCTCACTGGAGCGAGTGGTTCCCTCACTGCAACGAGTGGTTCCCTCACTGCATCGAGTGGTTCCATCACTGCATCGAGTGGTTCCATCACTGCATCGAGTGGTTCCATCACTGCAACGAGTGGTTCCCTCACTGCAACGAGTGGTTCCCTCACTGCAACGAGTGGTTCCCTCACTGCATCGAGTGGTTCCATCACTGCATCGAGTGGTTCCATCACTGCATCGAGTGGCTCCCTCACTGCAACGAGTGGTTCCCTCACTGCATCGAGTGGTTCCATCACTGCATCGAGTGGTTCCATCACTGCAACGAGTGGTTCCCTCACTGCAACGAGTGGTTCCATCACTGCATCGAGTGGTTCCCTCACTGCAACGAGTGGTTCCCTCACTGCAACGAGTGGTTCCCTCACTGCAACGAGTGGTTCCATCACTGCATCGAGTGGTTCCATCACTGCATCGAGTGGTTCCCTCACTGCAACGAGTGGTTCCCTCACTGCATCGAGTGGTTCCATCACTGCAACGAGTGGTTCCCTCACTGCAACGAGTGGTTCCCTCACTGCAACGAGTGGTTCCCTCACTGCATCGAGTGGTTCCATCACTGCATCGAGTGGTTCCATCACTGCATCGAGTGGCTCCCTCACTGCAACGAGTGGTTCCCTCACTGCATCGAGTGGTTCCATCACTGCATCGAGTGGTTTCATCACTGCAACGAGTGGTTCCATCACTGCAACGAGTGGTTCCATCACTGCAACGAGTGGTTCCCTCACTGCAACGAGTGGTTCCATCACTGCATCGAGTGGTTCCATCACTGCAACGAGTGGTTCCCTCACTGCAACGAGTGGTTCCCTCACTGCAACGAGTGGTTCCCTCACTGCAACGAGTGGTTCCCTCACTGCAACGAGTGGTTCCATCACTGCAACGAGTGGTTCCCTCACTGCAACGAGTGGTTCCCTCACTGCAACGAGTGGTTCCCTCACTGCATCGAGTGGTTCCATCACTGCATCGAGTGGTTCCATCACTGCAACGAGTGGTTCCCTCACTGCAACGAGTGGTTCCCTCACTGCAACGAGTGGTTCCCTCACTGCAACGAGTGGTTCCATCACTGCAACGAGTGGTTCCCTCACTGCAACGAGTGGTTCCCTCACTGCAACGAGTGGTTCCCTCACTGCAACGAGTGGTTCCATCACTGCATCGAGTGGTTCCATCACTGCATCGAGTGGTTCCCTCACTGCAACGAGTGGTTCCCTCACTGCAACGAGTGGTTCCCTCACTGCAACGAGTGGTTCCCTCACTGCAACGAGTGGTTCCCTCACTGCAACGAGTGGTTCCCTCACTGCAACGAGTGGTTCCCTCACTGCAACGAGTGGTTCCCTCACTGCAACGAGTGGTTCCCTCACTGCAACGAGTGGTTCCCTCACTGCAACGAGTGGTTCCCTCACTGCAACGAGTGGTTCCCTCACTGCAACGAGTGGTTCCCTCACTGCAACGAGTGGTTCCCTCACTGCAACGAGTGGTTCCCTCACTGCAACGAGTGGTTCCCTCACTGCAACGAGTGGTTCCCTCACTGCAACGAGTGGTTCCCTCACTGCAACGAGTGGTTCCCTCACTGCAACGAGTGGTTCCCTCACTGCAACGAGTGGTTCCCTCACTGCAACGAGTGGTTCCCTCACTGCAACGAGTGGTTCCCTCACTGCAACGAGTGGTTCCCTCACTGCAACGAGTGGTTCCCTCACTGCAACGAGTGGTTCCCTCACTGCAACGAGTGGTTCCCTCACTGCAACGAGTGGTTCCCTCACTGCAACGAGTGGTTCCCTCACTGCAACGAGTGGTTCCCTCACTGCAACGAGTGGTTCCCTCACTGCAACGAGTGGTTCCCTCACTGCAACGAGTGGTTCCCTCACTGCAACGAGTGGTTCCCTCACTGCAACGAGTGGTTCCCTCACTGCAACGAGTGGTTCCCTCACTGCAACGAGTGGTTCCCTCACTGCAACGAGTGGTTCCCTCACTGCAACGAGTGGTTCCCTCACTGCAACGAGTGGTTCCCTCACTGCAACGAGTGGTTCCCTCACTGCAACGAGTGGTTCCCTCACTGCAACGAGTGGTTCCCTCACTGCAACGAGTGGTTCCCTCACTGAAACGAGTGGTTCCCTCACTGAAACGAGTGGTTCCCTCACTGAAACGAGTGGTTCCCTCACTGAAACGAGTGGTTCCCTCACTGCAACGAGTGGTTCCCTCACTGCAACGAGTGGTTCCCTCACTGCAACGAGTGGTTCCCTCACTGCAACGAGTGGTTCCCTCACTGCAACGAGTGGTTCCCTCACTGCAACGAGTGGTTCCCTCACTGCAACGAGTGGTTCCATCACTGCAACGAGTGGTTCCATCACTGCAACGAGTGGTTCCATCACTGCAACGAGTGGTTCCATCACTGCAACGAGTGGTTCCATCACTGCAACGAGTGGTTCCCTCACTGCAACGAGTGGTTCCATCACTGCAACGAGTGGTTCCATCACTGCAACGAGTGGTTCCCTCACTGCAACGAGTGGTTCCCTCACTGCAACGAGTGGTTCCCTCACTGCAACGAGTGGTTCCCTCACTGCAACGAGTGGTTCCCTCACTGCAACGAGTGGTTCCCTCACTGCAACGAGTGGTTCCATCACTGCAACGAGTGGTTCCATCACTGCAACGAGTGGTTCCATCACTGCAACGAGTGGTTCCATCACTGCAACGAGTGGTTCCATCACTGCAACGAGTGGTTCCATCACTGCAACGAGTGGTTCCATCACTGCAACGAGTGGTTCCATCACTGCAACGAGTGGTTCCATCACTGCAACGAGTGGTTCCATCCCTGCAACGAGTGGTTCCCTCACTGCAACGAGTGGTTCCCTCACTGCAACGAGTGGTTCCATCACTGCATCGAGTGGTTCCATCACTGCAACGAGTGGTTCCCTCACTGCAACGAGTGGTTCCATCACTGCAACGAGTGGTTCCATCACTGCATCGAGTGGTTCCATCACTGCAACGAGTGGTTCCCTCACTGCAACGAGTGGTTCCATCACTGCAACGAGTGGTTCCATCACTGCAACGAGTGGTTCCATCACTGCAACGAGTGGTTCCATCACTGCAACGAGTGGTTCCCTCACTGCAACGAGTGGTTCCCTCACTGCAACGAGTGGTTCCCTCACTGCAACGAGTGGTTCCCTCACTGCAACGAGTGGTTCCATCACTGCAACGAGTGGTTCCATCACTGCAACGAGTGGTTCCCTCACTGCAACGAGTGGTTCCCTCACTGCAACGAGTGGTTCCATCACTGCAACGAGTGGTTCCATCACTGCAACGAGTGGTTCCCTCACTGCAACGAGTGGTTCCCTCACTGCAACGAGTGGTTCCATCACTGCAACGAGTGGTTCCATCACTGCAACGAGTGGTTCCATCACTGCAACGAGTGGTTCCATCACTGCAACGAGTGGTTCCATCACTGCAACGAGTGGTTCCATCACTGCAACGAGTGGTTCCATCACTGCAACGAGTGGTTCCATCACTGCAACGAGTGGTTCCATCACTGCAACGAGTGGTTCCATCACTGCAACGAGTGGTTCCATCACTGCAACGAGTGGTTCCATCACTGCAACGAGTGGTTCCATCACTGCAACGAGTGGTTCCATCACTGCAACGAGTGGTTCCCTCACTGCAACGAGTGGTTCCCTCACTGCAAAGAGTGGTTCCATCACTGCAACGAGTGGTTCCCTCACTGCAACGAGTGGTTGCCTCACTGCAACGAGTGGTTCCCTCACTGCAACGAGTGGTTCCCTCACTGCAACGAGTGGTTCCCTCACTGCAACGAGCGGTTCCCTCACTGCAACGAGCGGTTCCTGTAATATCGTAGTTTTTCATCACGATACGAGGTTTACTAACTGTAGCTGCAAACTACAGTATCGGTAACTGTAACTACCGATCTGAAGCGTTAACTTCATGGAGTTGGAAAAGGAAACTCTCAGCTCGGTTCCTATTCTTGTGCTGAATCATCAATACATCGACTCTGCTTATAAGCTATAGCGCTCGGAAGTTAAACAATGCTCTTCCGGTGCATACCAATGCGATGCGCCCCGAAGGCACAGCTTCCGGCGGAGGTCCCATAAAGACATCTGACCTGAACGCGATATGGCATCCGGCGGCGGCAAGCCGCGCAAACCTCCGCTCCGGAACTCGTACTCATGAAACCAGTATCACATTATACGATGCATATTTTAATATACAACAATTTCCCTCCCTTTTAGATGACTATATGACACACGGAAGGAAAACTTAGCAACCTATTCGCATTACAGGTTTAGTTATTTTACCTGATCTACAAGGTACATTTTGTACAGGTAAACTGCTGACCGGTGTCAAAGCAGGAGTCTTTTAGTCTTACTAGAACACGGCGTGCTTTAAAAATACAGGAACTGCATCAGGCAACATATCTAGATGAACGGTATCTTTAACGTTAGACTGAATCAGATGACAAGTAAGAATCATTAAACAGATCATCAGAGAATTGAGTTACATACATAGGCTTAGCTTTGGACAAAGAATATTTAGGATTAACTCCATCTCTGGAAGTAACAATTTTACGATTGTTGAGCGCAACAAAGGGAGTAAGTTTTATGACACTTTGAGGAATACAATGTGACTGAAATAACGCGTAATTAGTTTGTACATCAGAGAAATTATGAACATAGTTACCGTCACAAGTATCGTTCCTAGGCTTTTGTAGAATAACTTCGTTCTTCCGCTGTAGAAGCTCACTTGAACTCTTCATTGACACATCTTCTCTTCCGACGTTGCACTGAGAACCGCTCCTTTCCAGCTGCACTATGTAAGTGCGAGCTGCGTCAAATTCTTCTCGTGTAGGTCCCCTTCGTGTAGGCTTAACAGGAGGAGGTCGTGCTGCAGTCGTAAATTGCAAACTTTAGAAATGTGGCCTATTTCCACATTTTTTGCATTTTATTAATTTAATTTTAGGGCATAGCAACTCTTTGTAAGGTGCTTCTGCCTAGTTCCGCAGCGAATGCTTATGTAATTCGGCTGTAGTTTTTCTGTAGTGAAAAACGATGAAGATGAATCCTCACGAATAATATCTGGAGCGTCGAAGCTTTACTGTTCAATGAGTTTTGCATGTTCAACGCATTCGTTGAAGGACTTGCTGTCACACTTCTGTAGAACCGCGCTGAGAATTTGCGCTGAATGTAGACCAGCCACAAGAGCATCTCTCAAGAGACGATCGCGACCGCAATTTTCGTAGTTGCACGAAGATGCTAAGTCATTTAACGTTTTAGCATAACTTTGTATGGATTCATTAACACTTTGCTCTCTGTTTAGAAATGTAACAGATGCGCCAACAGTTGATTTCTTGATTTTAAATTGTTGTATTAACTTTCCTTCAAGTTCCTCATATGTAGCATCAGTGAGTAACGTAGGTTAAATTCTTCGTTGTAGATCAGTAATGATGTTTACAGGCAAAGCTTCAACTATAATACTAGCTTTGTTACCATCACTGTTTCCCGCATTCTGAAGAACGTCTGCACACTGTACTTGAATCGTATTAGATATTACTCACTGTTTCCACTTTAACGTCGAATGGAGGACAGCCAACTGCTGAATGCGCCATCTTAATTTCGGAGCACTTGTAACGTTCAAATTTACTTTGGAGATTCGAAGAGTCGTCGCCATTTGTAATATCGTAGTTTTTCATCACGATACGAGGTTTACTAACTGTAGCTGCAAACTACAGTATCGGTAACTGTAACTACCGATCTGAAGCGTTAACTTCATGGAGTTGGAAAAGGAAACTCTCAGCTCGGTTCCTATTCTTGTACTGAATCATCAATACATCGACTCTGCTTATAAGCTATAGCGCTCGGAAGTTAAACAATGCTCTTCCGGTGCATACCAATGCGATGCGCCCCGAAGGCACAGCTTCCGGCGGAGGTCCCATAAAGACATCTGACCTGAACGCGATATGGCATCCGGCGGCGGCAAGCCGCGCAAACCTCCGCTCCGGAACTCGTACTCATGAAACCAGTATCACATTATACGATGCATATTTTAATATACAACAGTTCCCATCACTGCATCGAGTGGTTCCATCACTGCATCGAGTGGTTCCATCACTGCATCGAGTGGTTCCATCACTGCATCGAGTGGTTCCCTCACTGCATCGAGTGGTTCCCTCACTGCAACGAGTGGTTCCCTCACTGCAACGAGTGGTTCCCTCACTGCAACGAGTGGTTCCCTCACTGCAACGAGTGGTTCCCTCACTGCAACGAGTGGTTCCCTCACTGCAACGAGTGGTTCCCTCACTGCAACGAGTGGTTCCCTCACTGCAACGAGTGGTTCCCTCACTGCAACGAGTGGTTCCCTCACTGCAACGAGTGGTTCCCTCACTGCAACGAGTGGTTCCCTCACTGCAACGAGTGGTTCCCTCACTGCAACGAGTGGTTCCCTCACTGCAACGAGTGGTTCCCTCACTGCAACGAGTGGTTCCCTCACTGCAACGAGTGGTTCCCTCACTGCAACGAGTGGTTCCCTCACTGCAACGAGTGGTTCCCTCACTGCAACGAGTGGTTCCCTCACTGCAACGAGTGGTTCCCTCACTGCAACGAGTGGTTCCCTCACTGCAACGAGTGGTTCCCTCACTGCAACGAGTGGTTCCCTCACTGCAACGAGTGGTTCCCTCACTGCAACGAGTGGTTCCCTCACTGCAACGAGTGGCTCCCTCACTGCAACGAGTGGTTCCCTCACTGCAACGAGTGGTTCCATCACTGCAACGAGTGGTTCCATCACTGCAACGAGTGGTTCCATCACTGCAACGAGTGGTTCCATCACTGCAACGAGTGGTTCCCTCACTGCAACGAGTGGTTCCATCACTGCATCGAGTGGTTCCCTCACTGCAACGAGTGGTTCCCTCACTGCAACGAGTGGTTCCCTCACTGCAACGAGTGGTTCCCTCACTGCAACGAGTGGTTCCCTCACTGCAACGAGTGGTTCCCTCACTGCAACGAGTGGTTCCCTCACTACAACGAGTGGTTCCATCACTGCAACGAGTGGTTCCCTCACTGCAACGAGTGGTTCCCTCACTGCAACGAGTGGTTCCATCACTGCAACGAGTGGTTCCCTCACTGCAACGAGTGGTTCCCTCACTGCAACGAGTGGTTCCCTCACTGCAACGAGTGGTTCCATCACTGCAACGAGTGGTTCCATCACTGCAACGAGTGGTTCCATCACTGCAACGAGTGGTTCCATCACTGCAACGAGTGGTTCCATCACTGCAACGAGTGGTTCCCTCACTGCAACGAGTGGTTCCATCACTGCAACGAGTGGTTCCCTCACTGCAACGAGTGGTTCCCTCACTGCAACGAGTGGTTCCCTCACTGCAACGAGTGGTTCCCTCACTGCAACGAGTGGTTCCCTCACTGCAACGAGTGGTTCCATCACTGCAACGAGTGGTTCCCTCACTGCAACGAGTGGTTCCATCACTGCAACGAGTGGTTCCCTCACTGCAACGAGTGGTTCCCTCACTGCAACGAGTGGTTCCCTCACTGCAACGAGTGGTTCCCTCACTGCAACGAGTGGTTCCCTCACTGCAACGAGTGGTTCCCTCACTGCAACGAGTGGTTCCCTCACTGCAACGAGTGGTTCCCTCACTGCAACGAGTGGTTCCCTCACTGCAACGAGTGGTTCCCTCACTGCAACGAGTGGTTCCCTCACTGCAACGAGTGGTTCCCTCACTGCAACGAGTGGTTCCCTCACTGCAACGAGTGGTTCCCTCACTGCAACGAGTGGTTCCCTCACTGCAACGAGTGGTTCCCTCACTGCAACGAGTGGTTCCCTCACTGCAACGAGTGGTTCCCTCACTGCAACGAGTGGTTCCCTCACTGCAACGAGTGGTTCCCTCACTGCAACGAGTGGTTCCCTCACTGCAACGAGTGGTTCCCTCACTGCAACGAGTGGTTCCCTCACTGCAACGAGTGGTTCCCTCACTGCAACGAGTGGTTCCCTCACTGCAACGAGTGGTTCCCTCACTGCAACGAGTGGTTCCCTCACTGCAACGAGTGGTTCCCTCACTGCAACGAGTGGTTCCCTCACTGCAACGAGTGGTTCCCTCACTGCAACGAGTGGTTCCCTCACTGCAACGAGTGGTTCCCTCACTGCAACGAGTGGTTCCCTCACTGCAACGAGTGGTTCCCTCACTGCAACGAGTGGTTCCCTCACTGCAACGAGTGGTTCCCTCACTGCAACGAGTGGTTCCCTCACTGCAACGAGTGGTTCCCTCACTGCAACGAGTGGTTCCCTCACTGCAACGAGTGGTTCCCTCACTGCAACGAGTGGTTCCCTCACTGCAACGAGTGGTTCCCTCACTGCAACGAGTGGTTCCCTCACTGCAACGAGTGGTTCCCTCACTGCAACGAGTGGTTCCCTCACTGCAACGAGTGGTTCCCTCACTGCAACGAGTGGTTCCCTCACTGCAACGAGTGGTTCCCTCACTGCAACGAGTGGTTCCCTCACTGCAACGAGTAGTTCTCTCATTGCAATGAGTTCTCTGATTCTAACGAGATGGTGTCTGGGTTGTGGAGTGGAGGGGCTCAGTTACTGGAATGTTTTCTCACGATTTTTACATTAGGAGGCATTATTATTGTTCAGTAACATACCATGCTGTCATTATTGTAGGTAACATTTGTATCTGGAATGTTGACGGTTCTTCTTCGGTCGCCTGTTGATCAGATGGTTCAGGCCTCATGCTATACACTTGGGAACATAGCATGACCTACTCACAACCGGTCATAACAATGGCGCCAGTAGTAAAAGAATAAACTGGAAGTAAATGATTAGCTCCTCGTAATTTTCACTAGAACTTTTAGGAGATTGCATGTTAATCATTCTCAAGAATATTTTTCATCTGCTCATCCAATACTTGAGACATCCGCTGAGGTTTTATTTGCTATATTCTCAATATTAACGCGCTAGAACCTAAACTATTCATAAATTATAAGCGCAATTCTAAGCCGTAGGGGAATGTAGCATGAGCATCAACCAGACCATAACCCTGGACACCCTGGCCTCCCTGAGGTGGTAAACGAGACGCACTAAATAACATACCCCGACAATCCCGCATGTAATCCGCAAGGGAACGCAGCACGAGCATCAGAACAACACGTGGCCGCACCTGACCTTCCTGCCTGAGATGGTAGATAAGACGCACCTGGCCTCACTGAGGCGGTAGATGAGACGCACCTGGCCTCCCTGAGGCGGTAGATGAGACGCACCTGGCCTCCCTGAGGCGGTAGATGAGACGCACCTGGCCTCCCTGAGGCGGTAGATGAGACGCACCTGGCCTCCCTGAGGCGGTAGATGAGACGCACCTGGCCTCCCTGAGGCGGTAGATGAGACGCACCTGGTCTCCCTGAGGCGGTAGATGAGACGCACCTGGCCTCCCTGAGACGGTAGATGAGACGCACCTGGCCTCGCTGAGGTGGTAGATGAGACGCACCTGGCTTCCCTGAGGTGGTAGAAGAGACACACCTGGCCTCCCTGAGGTGGTAGATGAGACACACCTGGCCTCCCTGAGGCGGTAGATGAGACTCGCAAAATACATACCCCGACAATCCCGCATATAAGCGGCAAGGAAACGCAGCACAAGCATCAGAACTACAGCGCGTGGCCGCACCTGGCCTCCCTGAGGTGGTAGATGAGGCGCACGATGATGTGGGGCACGATCTGCTCGAGCATGAGGAAGAGGTGGGGCGGGGCGCCGCACTTGGGCTTGTAGTCCGGGTGGTGGCGGGTGCAGAACCTGCGGGGGCACACACATTGGTGGGGGGCTATGGGCCGCGGGGGGCGAGGGGAGCAGAAGTACGAAAAAAGGGGCATCAATAGGAAGAAGGAGAAAGCAACAGGAGGATGAGGAGATCAACAGGATGATGAGGGGATCAACAGGATGATGAGGGGATCAACAAGAGGATGAAGGGACCAACAGGAGGATGAGGGGATCAACAGGAGACTGTGGGGATTAACAGGAGGATGAGGGGATCAGTATTGAGCGAGGTGACCAGTATGAAAACGAAGGGAATCCAGTGGGGGGGGGGGGGGGGGAAGATGTGAAAGAACTCGTGACAAATTAACTCTTGACTCTTGAATCAAATGACCAAAGTATAGAGTTCATGGTACCAACAACAAAACTTAACGTGCACTGATAGGTGTACAAGATTGAAACGCATGCACACCAGAGCTAACACGACCCAAATTTTTTCAATTACATTGACAATGCTGGATCAGAGGCTACAGAATGCCTAAAAGGAACCCTCCGGTAAGCATACAAGAGAATATACAGTGAAATCGCAACCCTGAATCAGACTCAGTTATTTGGATGTCAACTTCATGAAGAAAACGATACCACAAGAGAATATACAGTGAAATCGCAACCCTGAATCAGACTCATTTATTTGGATGTCAACTTCATGAAGAAAACGATACGGTAGAATAGATGCAAGTCCAAAATAAAATATCAGGCACACAGAACGTCCAATATTCTACAATTTGAAAATCAAATCATTGCACTTGCGTCCCCATTTATATGCAAGGCATTAAATTTCTACATATTCAAGGTTGGGCTATAGCCCCTCGATGGGCCATACCGAGCACTGTCCTCCCAAATGAGGCCCCTTGAACCCCGTTCGATGCACCGAGATCCCTAATTAAGGGTCCCACAGCCCCGTTTGAGGGCACCCCAGCCCCGTTTGAGGGCACCCCAGCCCCGTTTGAGGGCACCCCAGCCCCGTTTGAGGGCACCCCAGCCCCGTTTGAGGGCACCACAGCCCCGTTTGAGGGCACCACAGCCCCGTTTGAGGGCACCACAGCCCCGTTTGAGGGCACCACAGCCCCGTTGAGGGCACCACAGCCCCGTTGAGGGCACCACAGCCCCGTTTGAGGGCACCACAGCCCCGTTTGAGGGCACCACAGCCCCGTTTGAGGGCACCACAGCCCCGTTTGAGGGCACCACAGCCCCGTTTGAGGGCACCACAGCCCCGTTTGAGGGCACCACAGCCCCGTTTGAGGGCACCACAGCCCCGTTTGAGGGCACCACAGCCCCGTTTGAGGGCACCACAGCCCCGTTTGAGGGCACCACAGCCCCGTTTGAGGGCACCACAGCCCCGTTTGAGGGCACCACAGCCCCGTTTGAGGGCACCACAGCCCCGTTTGAGGGCACCACAGCCCCGTTTGAGGGCACCACAGCCCCGTTTGAGGGCACCACAGCCCCGTTTGAGGGCACCACAGCCCCGTTTGAGGGCACCACAGCCCCGTTTGAGGGCACCACAGCCCCGTTTGAGGGCACCACAGCCCCGTTTGAGGGCACCACAGCCCCGTTTGAGGGCACCACAGCCCCGTTTGAGGGCACCACAGCCCCGTTTGAGGGCACCACAGCCCCGTTTGAGGGCACCACAGCCCCGTTTGAGGGCACCACAGCCCCGTTTGAGGGCACCACAGCCCCGTTTGAGGGCACCACAGCCCCGTTTGAGGGCACCACAGCCCCGTTTGAGGGCACCACAGCCCCGTTTGAGGGCACCACAGCCCCGTTTGAGGGCACCACAGCCCCGTTTGAGGGCACCACAGCCCCGTTTGAGGGCACCACAGCCCCGTTTGAGGGCACCACAGCCCCGTTTGAGGGCACCACAGCCCCGTTTGAGGGCACCCCAGCCCCGTTTGAGGGCACCCCAGCCCCGTTTGAGGGCACCCCAGCCCCGTTTGAGGGCACCCCAGCCCCGTTTGAGGGCACCCCAGCCCCGTTTGAGGGCACCACAGCCCCGTTTGAGGGCACCACAGCCCCGTTTGAGGGCACCACAGCCCCGTTTGAGGGCACCACAGCCCCGTTTGAGGGCACCACAGCCCCGTTTGAGGGCACCACAGCCCCGTTTGAGGGCACCACAGCCCCGTTTGAGGGCACCACAGCCCCGTTTGAGGGCACCACAGCCCCGTTTGAGGGCACCACAGCCCCGTTTGAGGGCACCACAGCCCCGTGAGACCACACAGCAGCCGCGCCTCACCCTGTGGGCCTGAGGACGGAGCCGTTGCCGCAGTCACACGCGCCACCAGACTGCGAGCGGAAGAGGTTGTAGTCGTGCCCTCTGTGGTCGCCGTCCTGCTCACACGGCATGTGTTAAGCTTGCCACACACTAGCATATCTGATCGGTCATGACCAACAGATATGGAATGCTACAGATGAAATCTGTCGCTCTACTCGCCACTAACTGCAGCGACTAAACTGCAACTCCAGTGCGTGTTCAGCAGTGGTAACAGGCGGATATGAGATAACCAGTCATGGACGACAAGAAAAAAGCTTTAGCAAGCTTGGTACTATTCAGTGCTAGGAAGACCAGAAAGCGGAAACGATGACGTTGGTCAAAGGAATGGCATAAAAAGAGAAAAAAATTTTCATATGACACTTCTAGAAGAATTAAAAGAAAATAACCCAGATGATTTTAGAAATCATTTGCGAATGTCCGATGAGGTATTCCAAGAAATACATGCCACCATTGTCCCATTCATACAAAAGCAAGATACGATGCTCAGAAAGGCAACAAGTTCTGTGGTGGAGGGAAAGAACTGTCACATTTGCCCATACACTGGGCGATAAAATCTGCAGGCGGGTAAGGAATTCCAACATCATGGAAGATCAAAATGAGTGATTTGATATGCCAGACTTTATCTGCATCACCCCACACACTGGCAGATATTTGAGCGATTTGGTCTGTACAGATCAAATCGGCAGAAACTGACCGATCAGATATGCTAGTGTGTGTCCAGCTTAAGTGTGGCCTGGGTGTGGGTTGTGTCCTGTGTGGCATGTATGACTGGCCTGGGTGTGAGTTGGGCTCCTGTGGGGGGGCTGTGCTCTTGTGTAGCTGGCATGTGTGTAAGCAATATAACTGGCCTGATCTGGGAACAGTCAGTGGATTATATACTGACTTATTGGTCTGTGTAGGTTGCGTGCTTGGTTACTGGTCTGTGTTGGTCAGTAGGCTGAGCTAAAAGGCTTGGCCGGTCTCATGCATGGCTTTGATTATCGTTGAAAATTGGCATAGTGTCTCCTGTGGTTTTCTGCAGTTTGGTGCAGTAAGGGACTTCGATATGGCAGACATTAATAATCGGTAATCTTACTATTTTCTAGCTTAAAACAGCGACAAACTGGCAACCAGCTCAGCATTTTGGGTAAGGGGCATGGTCCCCGTGCCCCCCCCCCCCCCCTGCAAGCGCTGTCCCAATACCTCAATGTAACAAATGGTGTAAAAGAAAACTAAGAGCTGTAATGTATCACAGGAATACGAGGCGTGCCGAACTACCAGAAATTCGCCATATCTCACCCAGTACTTATACTACACAACCGACACATAATTAGGCAGAGTTATTGTACATTAGTATTATTATCATTCTAGCTCTCGGCTGACGTATACTTATGTAACTTATGTTCTAACCATGAAGAGATTTTCTCAAAATAATGAAGGGCATATACCAATAGATTAGATTATTAGTCAGTTTAAGCCTCCTTATCCACAACAAAGGCGATCTAAAGAAAGGAATAGAAGATGACACCATTTAGTATGGAGATGGAGCCCTCGCATTGTCGCACCAGGGACCGCAAATTTCCATAGATATATAACATTTGTATACCCCTTAGGCTCGGGCTTATACGAATAGGAGTGCCACGACACACAGCAGCAGTAGGAGGAAGCAGACCCCGACTCACATTGAAGCAGCTGCTGCAGAGCGACATGCAGGGCGAGTAGCAGCAGGTGTTGCAGCGGTGGGCCAGGACGTTGGCAGTCCACACGATGCCGCACGACGTCCGCGTGTCGTAGCGCGTCACTGCAACACGGGCACCAGATTATAACACACACACCTTACACTCAGGGCATGTAGCACTCTACTAAGCGATACAGCACACTACATATATTGCAGTCAACCAAGCGCTACAACAGCGATTGCTTCCTGGAGGTGAAAAGAGCGTGACAAATGGGACATAATATGCAAGCAACAACGAGCCATACAAATATGCTACGTAAACACAAATGCAACATACACTACACAAACACACAAACGGGCACAAACGCAACACACCAACACAACACAACCTATAACAGAGAACAAGCCCGACACAACCACACACAAAGCTCCCAGCGGGCCGACCTCCCCATCACTTCGTTCACGAGAACAACAATCAATGAATTTAAGAACAGGGAGAGAACCCGTCGTTAAATCCTCGTTTTATCGAAGCTCTACAATTTCCAGCAACATGTAATGAGCACGGCGGACGGAAGTGAAATATGGACCTCCCAGACCTCTCCACGAGCTCGCGTCGTTTGCACAGACCTGCAGAGTGTGCACGTGCGTCTACACGTTGCGCGTGCGTCTGTCTACACGTTGCGCGTGCGTCTGTCTACACGTTGCGCGTGCGTCTGTCTACACGTTGCGCGTGCGTCTGCCTACACGTGAACAGCGCGTCTACACGTTGCACGTGCGGCTACACATCAAACGTATTACACGCACGCACATTTAACATACCCGCACACGGAGATCGCACGCACAGATGCCATATCTGCCCTTTACCCAAGCTAAAATTACCATACAGGCGCAGTTGTTACCAAAACTTTGCAACTCGTCATATCCACGGAAAATATTGGCGAGTGGCATGTTCATTTTGGCCATATTGAGATTGTGTTGGCCATAGAAGATGGGACCTGGCACCCGCGGCCAGGCGGCGTCCAGCGTTCAGTTCAATGCCCTCAGCCGTGGGGGGAGCACCGCGGCGGCCGCTGCGCTGGCAGCTGCCCGAGTGAATGTCTCGGGGGCAGCTATTGCACAGACAATTGCAACGCAAGCAGCAGGAATTACACAAGCAACAACAGCTGCAAAACAACTACAACACGAGCAGCAGTAATTACACAAGCAACAACAGCTGCAACGCAAGCAGCAGTTGCAACGCAAACCGCAGTTGCAACGCAAACAGCAGTTGTAACGCAAACAGCAGTTGCAACGCAAACAGCAGTTGCAACGCAAACAGCAGTTGCAACGCAAACAGCAGTTGCAACGCAAACAGCAGTTGCAACGCAAACAGCAGTTGCAACGCAAACAGCAGTTGCAACACAAACAGCAGTTGCAACACAAACAGCAGTTGCAACACAAACTCGTAGTAGCTACCACGCCCTCAGAAGCAGCAAAACAAACAGCTGCAACACAATCAACTGCAACGCAAACAGCCGCGGCAAGGTTACACATAACAGCGGTAACAGCAACACTACAATTAACACTATAAGAAGCAACACTACAACACCTTTTTCACTTCAAATTAATCTAAGTCAAGTTCAATTTAATCCGAGTTCAAGTTCAATTTAATCCGAGTCAAGTTCAATTTAATCCGAGTCAAGTTCAATTTAATCCGAGTCAAGTTCAATTTAATCCGAGTCAAGTTCAATTTAATCCGAGTCAAGTTCAATTTAATCCGAGTCAAGTTCAAATTAATCCGATTACTTAAATATTCATAAAATGATTATTATTAAAGTTATTGAAGTCTTTAAAGTATTATATATTGAATTGTAAACACACAAATAAAATCAGTAGTGAATTAGAAACATTGTATCTTGTATTATTATTGTCTATTGTAAGTGGATCCTACATTTCTTCACAACGACTAACACGGAATTAGAATGGATGGCAACATTTATATTGCTAATGCAGGAATGAGCGTGACTCGGATTAAATTGAACTTGACTTGGATTAATTTAAACTTGACTTGGATTAATTTAAACTTGACTTGGATTAATTTAAACTTGACTTGGATTAATTTAAACTTGACTTGGATTAATTTAAACTTGACTTGGATTAATTTAAACTTGACTTGGATTAATTTAAACTTGACTTGGATTAATTTAAACTTGACTTGGATTAATTTAAACTTGACTTGGATTAATTTAAACTTGACTTGGATTAATTTAAACTTGACTTGGATTAATTTAAACTTGACTTGGATTAATTTAAACTTGACTTGGATTAATTTAAACTTGACTTGGATTAATTTAAACTTGACTTGGATTAATTTAAACTTGACTTGGATTAATTTAAACTTGACTTGGATTAATTTAAACTTGACTTGGATTATTTTAAACTTGACTTGGATTATTTTAAACTTGACTTGGATTATTTTAAACTTGACTTGGATTATTTTAAACTTGACTTGGATTATTTTAAACTTGACTTGGATTATTTTAAACTTGACTTGGATTATTTTAAACTTGACTTGGATTATTTTAAACTTGACTTGGATTATTTTAAACTTGACTTGGATTATTTTAAACTTGACTTGGATTATTTTAAACTTGACTTGGATTATTTTAAACTTGACTTGGATTATTTTAAACTTGACTTGGATTATTTTAAACTTGACTTGGATTATTTTAAACTTGACTTGGATTATTTTAAACTTGACTTGGATTATTTTAAACTTGACTTGGATTATTTTAAACTTGACTTGGATTATTTTAAACTTGACTTGGATTATTTTAAACTTGACTTGGATTATTTTAAACTTGACTTGGATTATTTTAAACTTGACTTGGATTATTTTAAACTTGACTTGGATTATTTTAAACTTGACTTGGATTATTTTAAACTTGACTTGGATTATTTTAAACTTGACTTGGATTATTTTAAACTTGACTTGGATTATTTTAAACTTGACTTGGATTATTTTAAACTTGACTTGGATTATTTTAAACTTGACTTGGATTATTTTAAACTTGACTTGGATTATTTTAAACTTGACTTGGATTATTTTAAACTTGACTTGGATTATTTTAAACTTGACTTGGATTATTTTAAACTTGACTTGGATTATTTTAAACTTGACTTGGATTATTTTAAACTTGACTTGGATTATTTTAAACTTGACTTGGATTATTTTAAACTTGACTTGGATTATTTTAAACTTGACTTGGATTATTTTAAACTTGACTTGGATTATTTTAAACTTGACTTGGATTATTTTAAACTTGACTTGGATTATTTTAAACTTGACTTGGATTGTTTTAAACTTGACTTGGATTATTTTAAACTTGACTTGGATTATTTTAAACTTGACTTGGATTATTTTAAACTTGACTTGGATTATTTTAAACTTGACTTGGATTATTTTAAACTTGACTTGGATTATTTTAAACTTGACTTGGATTATTTTAAACTTGACTTGGATTATTTTAAACTTGACTTGGATTATTTTAAACTTGACTTGGATTATTTTAAACTTGACTTGGATTATTTTAAACTTGACTTGGATTATTTTAAACTTGACTTGGATTATTTTAAACTTGACTTGGATTATTTTAAACTTGACTTGGATTATTTTAAACTTGACTTGGATTATTTTAAACTTGACTTGGATTATTTTAAACTTGACTTGGATTATTTTAAACTTGACTTGGATTATTTTGAACTTGACTTGGATTATTTTGAACTTGACTTGGATTATTTTGAACTTGACTTGGATTATTTTGAACTTGACTTGGATTATTTTGAACTTGACTTGGATTATTTTGAACTTGACTTGGATTATTTTGAACTTGACTTGGATTATTTTGAACTTGACTTGGATTATTTTGAACTTGACTTGGATTAATTTGAACTTGACTTGGATTAATTTGAACTTGACTTGGATTAATTTGAACTTGACTTGGATTAATTTGAACTTGACTTGGATTAATTTGAACTTGACTTGGATTAATTTGAACTTGACTTGGATTAATTTGAACTTGACTTGGATTAATTTGAACTTGACTTGGATTAATTTGAACTTGACTTGGATTAATTTGAACTTGACTTGGATTAATTTGAACTTGACTTGGATTAATTTGAACTTGACTTGGATTAATTTGAACTTGACTTGGATTAATTTGAACTTGACTTGGATTAATTTGAACTTGACTTGGATTAATTTGAACTTGACTTGGATTAATTTGAACTTGACTTGGATTAATTTGAACTTGACTTGGATTAATTTGAACTTGACTTGGATTAATTTGAACTTGACTTGGATTAATTTGAACTTGACTTGGATTAATTTGAACTTGATTTGGATTAATTTGAACTTGACTTGGATTAATTTGAACTTGACTTGGATTAATTTGAACTTGACTTGGATTAATTTGAACTTGACTTGGATTAATTTGAACTTGACTTGGATTAATTTGAACTTGACTTGGATTAATTTGAACTTGACTTGGATTAATTTGAACTTGACTTGGATTAATTTGAACTTGACTTGGATTAATTTGAACTTGACTTGGATTAATTTGAACTTGACTTGGATTAATTTGAACTTGACTCGGATTAATTTGAACTTGACTCGGATTAATTTGAACTTGACTTGGATTAAATTGAACTTGACTTGGATTAAATTGAACTTGACTTGGATTAAATTGAACTTGACTTGGATTAAATTGAACTTGAATTGGATTAATTTGAACTTGACTTGGATTAATTTGAAGTGAAAAAGGTGTAGACCCAACAGCACCACCTGCAGCAGCAGTGATACGAGGAGCACCGAAAGCAGCAACATTAGATACAACACCAATAATAAAAGTAACACCAGTTTCAACCTTAGTACCATCGACACCACTAGGTACAACACCAGCATAAATAGCAATGCCAGTTACACCTCCAAGAACACTAGCAACAACAGTAAACTTAACACTAGGTAAAACACGATAAGCAGACAGAACACAACCAGTACCAGCAGCATAAATAGCAGGAGCAACAACAGCTGTAGCACGAACAACACTAGGAGCATTGAGCACCAACACCGACAGCTAGGAGCACCAACAATAATACCAACAGCAATGAATATAAACAACACCAGAAGCGATAGGCACCAACCACAACAACACCCCCAGCAGTGAGTACCAACCACAACAACACTCCCAGAAGTGAGCACCATCCACAACAACGCCCCTAGCAGTGAGCACCAACCACAACAACACCCCCAGCATTGAGCACCAACCACAACAACACCCCCAGCATTGAGCACCAACCACAACAACACCCCCAGCATTGAGCACCAACCACAACAACACCCCCAGCATTGAGCACCAACCACAACAACACCCCCAGCATTGAGCACCAACCACAACAACACCCCCAGAAATTTAAACAATTTTAAACAATTTATTTACCACAGGTGATACAGAGATAAAATGTTTCTTAAGTCTAGTACAATGGTCAAATTTGAGTATAGCTACCTGTGGGCCCGAATAAGTTCAGTGACTTCTAGGGCATCCTACCATCAAGGTTAGTCTTAGGAGTACAATAATGTTTAACCTAATTCACTTAAACTAGAGACGCATTAGACTGATCAATGAGATAATTAACTCGAAATTAGACACTTCATTTCACAATATAGTTCATATGGACTTGATTTAACAGTATAGTCGACAAACGATTCATGAACAGACTGAAGATCGGCGAAATTAACCACGGCGAATTACATTATTAGGACCAGTTATGTAGGTGACAAGGTTTGACTCTGTGATCTTACACGACTAGTAATCTGATAGGAAGTGAGACTCAAGATTATTTTTGAATACCTTATAAGAATTACTTTCACGGATCTCCGCAGGTATTGAGTTCCAAGTTTTAGTTCCAACGAAGAGGATACTGTGTTGTGACCGAGCCTTTGAGTAATAAGGAAGCATGAATTTACTTCTATTTCGGGTTAAATGGTCGTGATGACCAGTTTGCGCATGAGTACAAACAAACAAATGAGTACAAACAACAACGCCACCACCACCAATGAGCACCAGCACCACCAGAAAACACAGGCGCACCAGGAAGGCGACACCAACGCTGCCCAGATGGTGATCCCGGCGTCAGCTGCAGCACAGACCGCAGGCCCCACACCGACACACGCGCCCAACTGTCATGGGGTCTAGCTGTGAGTTGATACTCCGTTTCCTGAGAGGACATGTTTCCACAGAGAGAGGCCATGTTTCCACAGAGAGAGGCCATGTTTCCACAGAGAGAGGCCATGTTTCCACAGAGAGAGGCCATGTTTCCACAGAGAGAAGCCATGTTTCCACAGATTATTATTATTATTATTATTATTATTATTATTATTATTATATAAGAAAGTTTTAGCCTCCCTTAACCACGACAAAGATGTTCCAAGAGAGGAAAAAGGAAGGCACCATTTAGTATGGAGTTGAGGGAACGTGGAATCTATGCACAAGGTGCACAGAAACAGTAAGCAAGGAAAGAAGTTCATGAAACAAGAAAAAAGTTGAAGAAGAAAGTAGTAGGTGCTGAAAAACAGGACAGCAGTGAACCGAAAAAAGATGGTCCGTAACAAAACAAAAACCTATTTTATTACAACAAAAAGGAAGCCTACCTAACCTTTAGCTCGGGCCCACACATGGTTCCCCTGGGAGCGCTAATTCCCATAGATACAATAGTTGTATCCCCCTGAGGGGACGTTTCCACAGAGAAAGGACATGTTTCCACAGAGAGAGGACATGTTTTTACACAGGACAGACAGGGGGCATTTAGTGAGGAACAAAGGGAATCGTGAGATTCACGCACACTTCTTGTGCTCTCCGTGGCACAGCGGTTAAGGGATCGGACTTGTGTGCTGGAAGTCGCGGGTTCGTTCCCAGCGCTGGCGCGGAGATTTTCCCCGTTGGGTATAAGGGAAAGCTCCAGCACAATACCCCACTCAACCCAGGTGTCGGAAATGGGTACCGGCTTTACGGGGGAACCGTCATTGTGTCCTATATATAGGGTTAGTTATAAGACATTTGAAAAACCAATGCTAAGATCATAAGTATCAGGCTTGATTGGAAATAAAGCATCCCAAAGATGCCGATGTTAACCTAACCTAACCTAACCAAGGTGTGTGCCCACACAGGATACCCAGCGCGTAGACACAGAAGTTAAACACGAGGAAGAAAAGACAAAGAGATGGCAAAGAAGGTTTGATAATTGAAAGAAGCTAAGTGGGCACAAAAGATCTAAGTCCCCAAGACCTATTTTTAAGTGAGGGAACCCAACAGTATTTCAATACTGTCCAATATATTTAGCTGCAAATCCGTGTTCAGTCACAGAGCTGTCCAGGCGGCTCTTTTCTTACCGAGAGACGAACTTTTACGGTATTCAAATGGTAAAAACAGTATATATTTATGTCTACTATCTATTCTCAAAACACTTTTTTTGCGCGTAGAGGGCATATATGTCATATTTCATACGTACAGGAGATAGACGCTAAATTGCATACCTCATGTATATATAATAGTCTTCCAGATAATTTGCATTTTATGCATAAATTCCGGAAACTCAAACAAAGAGTAACAAGATACTTCAAAATTTTGACAGCTTGCTGAGCTGACTAGGAGAACAAAAGTTATGTCCGATACAACCGCCTTTAGCCATGGTGACCGCTTATAACACGCTTCCGAAACCTGGACACCGCGCATAACTTCTGCCATTTCACACGACACCGCGACTTTTTAGGTGTCCTTTGTTAGCGAAGTGACGCTGTTATGGGGCTTCACAGAAGCTTTGCCCTTATTTACTACCAAAAATACTAATCTAACAGTTTAGGTCCGTCTAGTTGGAATGCCAAAAGTCTTTCCCCAGAATCTCACACCGGGGCTCTTGAGCAAGTCACCGGTTTTGCTTGTGGTCTGGGGCCGAGTCCTGCTGCAACATGAACATCTCATTTGAAGCCTTGGCCCTCATCCATGGAATGATTGGTTTGCAATGATACGCTTTCGCGTCGCCTGCGAAGAAGTCAGCCCGACTCAAAACTAAGCTGAGGGTCATGACGCTAGCTAGTAGTCATCAGGGGTTGAACGTCAGTGCTTGAAAACGCAATCAAGCGATCGTTACGTCTGCTACAAGCCCAATCAACTGTAAAAATATTTTCAAAAAATAACTTGGTCAATATGTTGGTCTTCAACCAGTTCAACGCTTTCTTACACCTCTCCAAACGAAATTCTTATATCCTTTTATTTAGGTATTTCCGACCTTGTGTAAAGAGGTTAGACCAAGGTCTTCGATCACTGTACGAATTGCCGTCATGCTGCGAGCCTCTTTTTAGTCAAAGCCGACGATGAAACGGTTGGATTGGCCTGGAGTCCTTGACGCTTCTTTTGAGGCCGGCTAGATAGCGGAGTTAGCGAATTTCATCTTTTCTGGGCGTGGAGGTGCCTCTGCAATCTAGGTAAAATTAACTAGATTGTCTGCCGAGGAAACACGAGAGATTTTACAATGAAGGCTGGGTTTCCAGCCGGGAACAAAGTTCTCAGATAGCTTACGTTTCGACCGTTTAATTGCGTAATATTTATACAACGACCTATGAATGTTAATTGCCAGTTTCATAGATCACTAAGCATAACTTATACACTTCAGTTCTGTGAGCTTACAGAAGGATCAGAATAACAACGTTTTTTAATTAGTATGGATTTATCTGAAAGACCCTTTACACACTTCATTGTGTATGAGGGATACATACAGACAGTATTGTACATCTGAAGTACATATACTTATAAAGAAGCTTCATTGTGTACACAGTACATACACACTGTATTGTACATCTTAAAGTATACATATACAGGTACGCTTCATTGCATTAGCAGAGTACATACACTTAACACTGTACATGTAGGGTGCATAAAAGCTGCACCGCGAAAGGCTGCACTTCGTTGAGTGTATGTAAATGCTCGTATATGGTATAAATGTGTAGTGACTATACCACAGTCACCCCTAAAAATCTCACTTAGTCATTTTAAGTGTTTATTAATCTTAAAATGCATCAGGGTAAATTTATTCAACTAAAAGTTCCGACTGCTTCTCTGCGTATCACCAATACCAACTTCAGGAGGAGTATAAGTAAGACCGCTACTTCATTGCTGCAACGGAACTCTGGCCGAAGTAGCAAAACCAGGTGTAACAAATGAATACAACCATTCGACCACGAATTTCACAAGACAAGACCGTAAGTTTGCACAGAAGGAACAGAACAAATGGGGAGCGTGGAGACAACCAAAGAACACTAGGAGCCGCTCTACGGACCGCACCTCCACCAGTCCCGTCCCTGGCGCACCACACGAGCCTTGTGCGCAGTTACGCCTGCCCGAACGCGCAGTTCTTTCTTTACGCGCTTTCACATTGTTTAGTTTCAATATTGTAGCATTATATTTCATTTTCGTTTTTAATATTTCAGTATTATATCAACAACATTGCTCAGTTTTTGTCAACATTACTCAGTTTTTAATATTTTAGCATTGTATTTCAGTTCCGTTCAGTTTTGAATTTTTTAGTATCTTATTTTAGTTCAGTTTTTAATATTTTAGTAACATGCTGTACTTAAGTTTCGGATAAAATAGTTTAGTTATTAATTTCAAGTATAACAAGCCACATTAAGTTACTCAAAAGCGAGGATTAACACGTCCCCAGAGATGGGTTAAACTGAAGTTCAGTACTCAATTCAAATTTGATGTTAATTGGAGAAAGTAATTATCAAAATAGCAGACAATGACTAGATAGTGCCCTCATTTACATCTATCAATAAAAAATTGAGTTAGTGACTGTAGGTCGGTCAGCAGCGTTATGAAAATCCTCTCAGTGACCACCGGTGGGTCCCTTTGCAGGAAACGTGTTCATACATCAAGTTTGTGAACTAGTTTTTCCCTACCAAACTCCGTATATGAGATCCCCAGATAGGAATGAATATATCAGATCATAACTTGGTTTGAAGCCTCCAAAATCATACAAAATGTGTTCCTAAAAAGGGAAAAGACGAAGGCAACATAAAGTATTGTGGTGATCCCAGCGGCAAGCCGCGGACCCCCACAAGACCTGAGAAAAGCTGCCTCCAGACTACAACCGCATCCGTTCCAGAGCACCTCCGGACCCGAAGCGCCTAGTCAACCAAACACGGGACCTGAGAGAAGCCGCCTCGCGACTATGAGAAAAGGTGCCCGTAAGCTACAACGGCTTCCTGCCTCCAGCACCACAGGCCCACAAACTCGCGACCAATCAGGACTCACGCCCGGACTCAGGGCTTGCACTCGAGGCCTACATAAGGCGACCCCAACAAGGCTCGCGAGCACTCAAGCCCTCGTCCTCGTTCAAGTCACATCTCCAGCACCAGCCTCGTGTTCCTGCATCCAGCTTCCGAGATCGACTTTGTCTCTCGCGTACCTGCACCAAGCGCCGGAGACCGGCCCTGCCTATCGACGCCCCAAGGTGTTGCAAGGTCTTAAACCTAGTAGCGTCTTGACGCTTCAAGGTGTTTCAAAGCCTTAAAAAAGTCACGTTGCAACGCCCCGCGCCGGCGTCGTCGGCCAAGCCGCTCTACGACATCTCTCGCCCGCTCCGGCCGGCTAGCCTCGCCGTAGCTACTTATCAGCTACAACGGTGAACCGCGTGGCGGCTGGGCCCGACCCAGCTGACTAGCCTCGTCTCGGCGCCCCGCTAGCACCAGCTGACCTGTTCGTAACAGTCGCACGACGTAGCACCAATCATCACGTCTCGCCGCTGCGTTCGTAAGTAGCGTCCTCGCGGACGTTACCCGCTATTGGTGCTTTTTTCATTCATTACGTAAATTCTCGCATAGTATTGTATTTCAATCATCACGTATTAGTGCTATTCTCGCATAGGATTGTGTTTCAATCATTACGTAATTTATGTCATTTTCGAATAGGATTGTATTTCAATCACCACGTATTAGTACTATTCTCGCATAGGATTGTGTTTCAATCATTACGTCATTCCCGAATAGGATTGTGCTTCAATCATCACGTATTTGTGCTATTCTCGCATAGGATTGTGTTTCAATCATTACGTCATTCCCGAATAGGATTGTGCTTCAATCATCACGTATTTGTGCTATTCTCGCGTAGGATTGTGTTTCAATCATTACGTCATTCCCGAATAGGATTGTGCTTCAATCATCACGTATCTGTGCTATTCTCGCATAGGATTGTGTTTCAATCATTACGTCATTCCCGAATAGGATTGTGCTTCAATCATCACGTATTTGTGCTATTCTCGCATAGGATTGTGTTTCAATCATTACGTACTTCTCGAATAGTATTGTATTTCAACCATCACGTATTAGTGCTGCATTCCAATCATTACGTAATTTACGAGTAACGAACAGTGCTCATAGTAGTCATTGAGGGCCCAGTGTAATGGTCCGTGTTCCGTGTACCTAACAGTCACCAATATAATTACCGTGTTACCCCCGTGTTGTCCATATCCTGCCGAATACGGTTGTACCTCAGGCACTCGCTTCGGGCTATCCTATCACGAAAAAGATAGCTCAAAGTCTGCCCGAAGCGTGTTGCAGCCTGGGGGAGAACACCACAAACCCATTGTTGGGTCGTTTGACCAATTTTAAGTCTTTCAAAATTACTTTGAATTAATGGGCCATGTTAATGCTCCATATTTATATAATTGCTTACAACTTTTAAATTGAATTTTGAGTTTAAACTATCGGAGTAAACGTATCAACACTTTGACTGCAACTACTAAAGTTCAATGCCAAACTCAAATTTTAGGTCAATTGTAGTAAACTATTTTGAAAAGACCAAACATGAACTGGATCGTGCCTTCACTTGGCATAGATTAAGTGTTTATGAAAGTTGAATTTGCGACTACTCGTCGGTCAGCAGCATTAAGAAAATTACCTCCGTGTACCACCGGTGGCGCACGTCGCAGTCAAAGTGTTACCACGTTGACTGCGATACGACCCATTGGTGGTTAGTGCTCAAGTTTTTCCAGTTTTTCCAACAATCTTTACCAATTAATTGTATTTAATGGACCTAGTCAATGCTTGGTATTTATAAAATTACTTGTAACTTTCAACTTCAAATTTGAGTTAAATATTAAACTACAGTTTAAACCCACCGCAGTGAACGTGTTAAAAAAAAAAGCCGCACGACAAAGCGCACTAAGCACACGGAGCCACAAGGCTGCAGCCTGCATTGAAATTCATGTCTCCGCCCAAAACGCGAGTCACGACGAAGACAAAGCGAGCGCCAATAGCTGGAGTGAATTCTTTTCCAACCGAAATACTCCGCAAGTTTGGGCTTTTTTAAATATTTGCGCACAAAGAGCACACAGCTTTTGAGGCTCATGCAGGGTTACTAAGTATTATCGAAGAGAAAGCTCCAAGTAAAGGATCTTCCCTTGAAAAAGGCGAGTCTGTCAAATATGAAAATAAGTGTTTTCAAACGCAATGATAACAAGAATGGATAAGAAAACACGGATATAGATAAGATTATAAATTAGTTTCGGCCTCACAACCACATCGAAGGTGTTCCCAAGAGAGGATGGAAGAAGGCGCCTTCAAATGAAATTAAGGATATGGGGGATCTGTGCATGCGCCAGATGTGAGCCCACACCCTGCGCAAGGAAACAGTAAGGTTGAAATAAGTTTATGAAACAAAATATAGCTCAAGACGAGAGTAATGAGGGCTGACAAACAAAATGGAAGTAGTGCATTAAAACAAGATGCTCAGAAACGAAACAAAATCCTATTCTAGTTCAATAAAAGAAAGGCTCACTTTGTTTCAACACAAAAAAGGCTCACCTTATTTCAACACAAAAAAGGCTCATCTTATTTCAACACAAAAATGGCTACCCTGATTTCAACAAAAAATGGCCTACCTGATTCCAACAAAAAAGGCTCACCTTGTTTTAACACAAAAAGGCTAACCATATTTCAGCACAAAAAAGGCCTACCTTTAACTTTGAGCTCGGTACCTTGCACCTTCCACTGGTAGCGCTAATTCTCACAGAAACAATAGCTGCAGGTATCCCACCGAGGGGACACACGGATATACCAACACTGTCCAACACCACGCGCGGTCCCAAAACCAATAACAAAGCGTCGAGACAATGGCACCAACGAACCAAAACCACCACGAAGCTGGACATGAGAGCGCCACGTCCTGCCTTGCAACACACAACCCTCACACAGCGGAGCTTGCCTTGATGGACGTCTGTAACGACATAATTCTCGAGTTGAATTATTAACTCAGTAGGTGATTCGAATAGTCCATTTCAGCGGTTTTTCTAGGATGACATCGAAGTGCAGTTAGGAACTTTACTATATCATTTCAAACCTCTGCTATGACAGCACAGCAGCAGAACACAAAAGGTTTACGCATGAACGCACACAAGGGGCCCATACGAAGCCTCGCACCAAGGCCTCATGAAACTTCCATTTTACTAGGTAAAATCTACACACCAAGTCACACAAAACCTACATGTGTGCTATAACCTACATAATAGCCACACAGCCTACACACGGGAGGCCACACAGCCTACACACGGGAGGCCACACAGCCTACACACGGGAGGCCACACAGCCTACACACGGGAGGCCACACAGCCTACACACGGGAGGCCACACAGCCTACACACGGGAGGCCACACAGCCTACACACGGGAGGCCACACAGCCTACACACGGGAGGCCACACAGCCTACACACGGGAGGCCACACAGCCTACACACGGGAGGCCACACAGCCTACACACGGGAGGCCACACAGCCTACACACGGGAGGCCACACAGCCTACACACGGGAGGCCACACAGCCTACACACGGGAGGCCACACAGCCTACACACGGAAGGCCACACAGCCTACACACGGGAGGCCACACAGCCTACACACGGGAGGCCACACAGCCTACACACGGGAGGCCACACAGCCTACACACGGGAGGCCACACAGCCTACACACGGGAGGCCACACAGCCTACACACGGGAGGCCACACAGCCTACACACGGGAGGCCACACAGCCTACACACGGGAGGCCACACAGCCTACACACGGGAGGCCACACAGCCTACACACGGGAGGCCACACAGCCTACACACGGGAGGCCACACAGCCTACACACGGGAGGCCACACAGCCTACACACGGGAGGCCACACAGCCTACACACGGGAGGCCACACAGCCTACACACGGGAGGCCACACAGCCTACACACGGGGGGCCACACAGCCTACACACGGGGGGCCACACAGCCTACACAGGAGGCCACACAGCCTACACAGGAGGCCACAGAGCCTACACAGGAGGCCACACAGCCTACACAGGAGGCCACAGAGCCTACACAGGAGGCCACACAGCCTACACAGGAGGCCACACAGCCTACACAGGAGGCCACACAGCCTACACAGGAGGCCACACAGCCTACACAGGAGGCCACACAGCCTACACAGGAGGCCACACAGCCTACACAGGAGGCCACACAGAAAACGGTAACAAATTCCAGAGGCCAGCAAAAGAGCCGTAGTTCATTCACCCTCTCGCGCACACCTCCCTCCTCCCGCACACAGAGCGCTTCTTCCTGTGTAGTTCTGTGTGCGTGTGTGTGTGTACCGCCACGGCCAGTCTGCACACACATCCTGGGGCGGTCGTCTACCTGTCTACTCGTCTACCAGCACCACACAACGCCCATCTACTGGGAGTAGAATATGGCGGTGCAGCTGTGCAGCGTCACGGCAGGATCAGACGGTGCAGCTGTGCAGCGTCACGACAGGGGCAGACGGTGCAGCTGTGCAGCGTCACGACGGGGGCAGACGGTGCAGCTGTGCAGCGTCACGACAGGAGCAGACGGGGCAGCTGTGTAGCGTCACGACAGGAGCAGACGGTGCAGCTGTGCAGCGTCACGACAGGGGCAGACGGTGCAGCTGTGCAGCGTCACGACAGGGGCAGACGGTGCAGCTGTGCAGCGTCACGACAGGAGCAGACGGGGCAGCTGTGCAGCGTCACGACAGGAGCAGACGGGGCAGCTGTGCAGCGTCACGACAGGAGCAGACGGTGCAGCTGTGCAGCGTCACGACAGGGGCAGACGGAGCAGCTGTGCAGCGTCACGACAGGGGTAGACGGTGCAGCTGTGCAGCGTCACGACAGGAGCAGACGGTGCAGCTGTGCAGCGTCACGACAGGAGCAGACGGTGCAGCTGTGCAGCGTCACGACAGGAGCAGACGGAGCAGCTGTGCAGCGTCACGACAGGGGCAGACGGTGCAGCTGTGCAGCGTCACGACAGGAGCAGACGGTGCAGCTGTGCAGCGTCAATACAGGAGCAGACGGAGCAGCTGTGCAGCGTCACGACAGGGGCAGACGGTGCAGCTGTGCAGCGTCACGACAGGGGCAGACGGTACAGCTGTGCAGCGTCACGACAGGGGCAGACGGTGCAGCTGTGCAGCGTCACGACAGGGGCAGACGGTGCAGCTGTGCAGCGTCACGACAAGGGCAGACGGTGCAGCTGTGCAGCGTCACGACACGGGCAGACGGTGCAGCTGTGCAGCGTCACGACAGGAGCAGACGGTGCAGCTGTGCAGCGTCACGACAGGAGCAGACGGTGCAGCTGTGCACCGTCACGTCAGGTCTTGTCGTGCAATGTCAGCTCTAGGGGAAGGTCGTGTACGAAAAGCTCCTCAGCCTTATTTTTCCCCCTCTGAAACAACGAACAATGAGAAGCGTTTCATTGAAACTCCGTGGAATGCGAGTAGTAAACGCTCAAGTTAGATTTTTTGACGCCCATCGTCAGGTTTTCCCTTAGGATGGACAGCGTCTCCTCAAGTGGGACGCAAACTAGAGTTAACACCGCGTTGTACTTATTAAGAATGTTAACAGAACACCTCCAGAGAAAGTGTTTAGAGGCACCCGTCGCGAGTTACATCGAACGTTTTATCGTATTTTATTAGCTCAGATGTTAGTTTAAGCATCCCTAACTGCCAAATGGTATCATTTCTTCGTCCCTCCGTCGTTTTCACCCCTAGAGAAACTGGGGATGACCCGAGAAGAAAATTGAGAAATGAAGCTTTTCCCTAATATGTGTCACGTCCGCAACTGCGACATGGATGGAAGTTGGAACCACCGCCTTCCTCGCTTACTGATCTCGACTTCGGTTGAGCCTGAGCTGCGCATACACCGCAATTATGACGGGCGCTGGTGCTGCTTTCAATTCTTAGCTTCATATGGTCACGAGAATAAATCCAGGGTATTGATCAGTTTACTAAGTAGCTTATCCCGCAATTTCCTGCTTGCCTAACGACATGACATTTTGCGAGGCATTATGTTGCAATTTAATCGAGGCACTAAATGGCGATTTACAAAAAAATTACATGACTTGGCTCAATGGAAAATATCAAATTAGCGTACGATACTGATTTCAAACAGCATTTTGAAATTTAGGCAAGTGAAATTGTCAAAAACGTCCTTTTTAGGTAATTACTGAAACTACAACACACGCAAGAAGAAACACGTGTCGTGTTGATACACATCCTTTGGTAGAAATCAACTACACGGGACACGCATGCCAGCCTACAATAATAATACAATCTCTCAAAAGGCCGCAACCAAATTACCTCAGTAAAATTTTACTGGCACCCGCATTTCAATCCACCCAAAGTTGGAGTGGCAGAGACGCCTTCGGCTAGATTCTTCCATGGGCAAAGGTACAAAGTTTGACAGCGGAAACAGCGGTTAGCGCGGTCGTCGTTCAAGTAGGAGGGTGAAGTTGAACCCGCAGTGCGAGCAGTGGTTTTCCTTCGGGAAAAATAAAAAGGTTCGCCAAAATTCCCTGCTCGACCAAGGAACAAGAGGCAGCCATTATCGCAGGCCAGGTTTAACAAGGTTTATGAAACTCCAATACATAATAACATGCATTGGAACGAGAAATATCCTCCCATACCCACCTCTAGAGCTCAGCGCATCACCTCACCCACGACATAAGCTACTCCAGAGCCCTGTAGAGCACACAGAACTTTTCATTTAGTACAATTTCTGGGACACACCTACACAAAACGAATACTGTAGCAAGGCTTGCGCTCTGCATGAAGGCTTCGCACTTTACACCGTGAGTGATCGAGGTGTCACAGTTGCGATCGATGCCACAGTTGCGATCGATGCCACAGTTGCGATCGATGCCACAGTTGCGATCGATGCCACAGTTGCGATCGATGCCACAGTTGCGATCGATGCCACAGTTGCGATCGATGCCACAGTTGCGATCGATGCCACAGTTGCGATCGATGCCACAGTTGCGGTCGATGCCACAGTTGCGGTCGATGCCACAGTTGCGGTCGATGCCACAGTTGCGGTCGATGCCACAGTTGCGGTCGATGCCACAGTTGCGGTCGATGCCACAGTTGCGGTCGATGCCACAGTTGCGGTCGATGCCACAGTTGCGGTCGATGCCACAGTTGCGGTCGATGCCACAGTTGCGGTCGATGCCACAGTTGCGGTCGATGCCACAGTTGCGGTCGATGCCACAGTTGCGGTCGATGCCACAGTTGCGGTCGATGCCACAGTTGCGGTCGATGCCACAGTTGCGGTCGATGCCACAGTTGCGGTCGATGCCACAGTTGCGGTCGATGCCACAGTTGCGGTCGATGCCACAGTTGCGGTCGATGCCACAGTTGCGGTCGATGCCACAGTTGCGGTCGATGCCACAGTTGCGGTCGATGCCACAGTTGCGGTCGATGCCACAGTTGCGGTCGATGCCACAGTTGCGGTCGATGCCACAGTTGCGGTCGATGCCACAGTTGCGGTCGATGCCACAGTTGCGGTCGATGCCACAGTTGCGGTCGATGCCACAGTTGCGGTCGATGCCACAGTTGCGGTCGATGCCACAGTTGCGGTCGATGCCACAGTTGCGGTCGATGCCACAGTTGCGGTCGATGCCACAGTTGCAGTCGATGCCACAGTTGCAGTCGATGCCACAGTTGCAGTCGATGCCACAGTTGCAGTCGATGCCACAGTTGCAGTCGATGCCACAGTTGCAGTCGATGCCACAGTTGCGGTCGATGCCACAGTTGCGGTCGATGCCACAGTTGCGGTCGATGCCACAGTTGCGGTCAATGCCACAGTTGCGGTCGATGCCACCGTTGCGGTCGATGCCACAGTTGCGGTCGATGCCACAGTTGCGGTCAATGCCACAGTTGCGGTCGATGCCACCGTTGCGGTCGATGCCACAGTTGCGGTCGATGCCACAGTTGCGGTCGATGCCACAGTTGCGGTCGATGCCACCGTTGCGGTCGATGCCACCGTTGCGGTCGATGCCACAGTTGCGGTCGATGCCACAGTTGCGGTCGATGCCACAGTTGCAGTCGATGCCACAGTTGCAGTCGATGCCACAGTTGCAGTCGATGCCACAGTTGCAGTCGATGCCACAGTTGCAGTCGATGCCACAGTTGCGGTCGATGCCACAGTTGCAGTCGATGCCACAGTTGCGGTCGATGCCACAGTTGCAGTCGATGCCACAGTTGCAGTCGATGCCACAGTTGCAGTCGATGCCACAGTAGCAAAATCTTGTCTTCTGAACATTGAGTGCGGTTTATCAACGTCAGCAGTTGTCAGTCATTGTTCGTACAAATCAAAGCTAGCAATATAATAAATAGAACGACGACATGTTTTCACGTCGAATAGAGGCGAGCCTGCTTCAAATATGGACGATGCCGACATTATGCGATAAGATTGACTGCATTCAGCACCAGTAGCACATAAAAATGGTCGATACTGCTATTTCATTTCAGACCAATACCAGGTTTTTATTACTTACGGCGTGACAGTACAGCTGCCGACGTACGTTCACTTAATAAAAAATTACGCGATGGTAACGTCAATTCATTGCAAACCCGAACCCAAAATTGACACCCTAGACAAGTGACGCAGTTAAGTTCCGACACTCCAGTCAGATACGTAAGTTAGTTTAGGGTTTTCTAAATCTAAACAAAAGTAAGAGAGGAAAGCACAATTTATTATGGAGTTTAGAGAATCCATGCACAAGGTGTGTCCACAAGATCTCAGGCGCATAGAAACAAGTTAGAAAATAAGTTATGAAACGCTACCAAAGTCACAGAAGTGGTACATGCAGAAAAACAAGACAGCAGTGAGCCCAAAAAAGTACTCCATTATAACACAAAACGTCCCCTACTTCAACAGAAAGAACGCCTACCTAACCTCCAACTCGGACCTCACATCTTCCCCTATGGAGTGTGACTCCCATAGTTTCAATAGTTTCATGCTCTTGAGGGTTGCTGCAATCGGACCTAAATGCATTCG
Organism: Morinoia aosen; assembly: GCA_030386875.1. Lineage (NCBI taxonomy): Eukaryota > Metazoa > Arthropoda > Malacostraca > Amphipoda > Talitridae > Morinoia > Morinoia aosen. Next base: position 19,077,152 of record CM059565.1, read on the forward strand.
ACACAGAACAAATGCCCTAAATTTTTGTCATCAAATACCGAGTTGACGCTGGTCATAAGCAAGGCCAGACCCAAATGCGAATCTCGCCCAGTAAACTTCTGGACAGCACTGCAACAATCGTCGCTGAAATAAAACATGATCGTACACAAAAGGTGAGATAGTGAACATTGTTTTATAAACCTCAAATACACACGATTAACATCGAAGAATCGAACATAAGAGCGTCTTATCACGTAATCACGACAACTAACGTAACAAATACCAAGGTACGTTCGATTGTCAGCTTCGCACTTAAAATCATCACGAATGGAACAAACACCACGGAAATATGCGAGATCGTCAGCCATTCACCTGAGGAGATCACGAATGCAACCAACACCACGGAAACATGCGAGATAGTCAGCTGTGCACTAGGGGTGATTAAGAACGCAACAACCAGGGCAATATGCGAGATCGTCGGCTATTCAGCCGAGGGTAACCATAGAGTTCGAGGTTAACAGCGGCCAGCACCGCAAAACATAGAGGTGCGGGTGCCGGTCTAGGCGCTGGGTTCACCAGGTGCCAGTAGGGGGCAGATCACACTCGGCAGGGGGGCCACCAGCCCGCAAATTGCCCTCCATGGAAAAAACGCCATGAAATGAACGAAATTTCTCCGCAAATTACGAGATAGAACGAAACAGACGCGCATTGAAAGCAGGTTTGGTACTGAAGGTGACTGAACTCCTGGTCTGACTCCAATGTAGCCTTAACGGCTGGTCTAGGAGTCTGGCCTTAGCGCACAACTAACGCTAAACCTTGTTTTTGGGGTCCCTTCTTCAGACCCCCACTCGTTCCCTGGTGTCCTTAGCAGACCCTACTCGATCTCTCGTATCTCACGTCTTTCACGCAGACCCTCACTTGTTTTCTTAAATTTGATCCAAAACCTACTTGATATCTTGCTTAGCTCAGACACCACTCAATCTCTCCAGCTTGGACGCTACTTATATATCCTCTCTTGTCTTGCTCGGAACCCCAACACGCTCAGCATTGCTCAGACCCCGCTCAATTCGTCCTGCTGCCTCGATCGTTCTCTTGTCACTTGTGCACACCCTACACGTTCTTTCTTGTCTGGCGCAGACTGCGCTCGCTCCGTCTTCCTCAGACCTGGAAGCGAAATTCCTCACTCACCTCCACAGACGCTCGGCGTACCTCAACCGACAGTGGTGCACGGACCCTCAGCACTGTCACCCCCCACGTACATCAGAGTTCCAAGCAGCACTCGTTCAACAAAGTGCCATGGACACGTGTAGAAAGTATCACTTTTATATATCATACAATAGATTATGAGTTAGTTTTAGCCTCCAGAGCAATATAAAATGAGTTCCCAGGAGAGGAAAGAAGAAGATACCAGTTTGAACGGGAACGGACAATCTAAGCACGAATGCGTCCCCCGCACCGGATTCTTCACGCATAGAAACAGCAAAATTTAAACTGAATTAAGAAACAACAAAAAAGTTGGAGAAAGATGTAACAAGGAGCCGAAAATAAGGACAGCAGCGAACCAAAAAAAAAAGCTTTCATAAGAAAACAAAATACCATACGATTTCAACATGAGGGGCAACTTGAATTAAATCTCGAAACTTCATACCTTCGCGCTTCGGGGCTACAATTCGCATAGACACAATAGTTGTATTACTTGAAAGGCCCAAACGACAATGATAAGCACTTACTGTATGACGCGTACGCCGGCAGTAAAACTGAAATGCGGCAAGCAAAACTGAAATCAAGCAAATAAAACTGAAATCTAGCAAACAAACTGAAATCCAGCAAGTAAAACTGATATCCAGCAAGTAAAACTGATATCCAGCAAGTAAAACTGATATCCAGCAAGTAAAACTGATATCCAGCAAGTAAAACTGATATCCAGCAAGTAAAACTGATATCCAGCAAGTAAAACTGATATCCAGCAAGTAAAACTGATATCCAGCAAGTAAAACTGATATCCAGCAAGTAAAACTGATATCCGCTGCTACATGGAACATCGCTAAAAACCAAGTAAGTCGTTTTACATACGGGCGTTTTTTAAATCATAATAGTGGGATTCCTCACAGATCGATGAACACTTGGCGTATGAAGTTAGAGAAGAGCAGAGGACACACAATTATCACAATCGGCGAGATAACGGCAAACGACTGCTGGGGCACCTTTCCAGTTTTCTCGCTGGGTTACAGCGGAATAAGTTGGGTAGTAGCGCGAGCATGGCGTGGAATGAAAGAGGTGATCTTGACCAGTTTTTCCAACAATGCGAAGAAAACGTATCATGAGACCGCCCTTTGTGTAACAGCCGCGTTGAGAAATATTGTGTTAACACGAATGTGCTGGTGTTTGCGTGTGAAAGATTGCAAATATGGTTCGTTGGTGCCTATCCGTGATTTGGTACGAGGGTGCGGAAGTCAAGGACAACCCGAGAATGGGCCACTTCGCTCGTCTCTGTTGCTATTTCCAACTCTTAGATGCAAAATCAGGTAGGAGGCAATAGCTTTATCATGTAATTAAAATATTCCTTTCCTACAAGTAGCCTGGAGGAAACATCCCATCCCTACAAGTAGCAAGTAGCCTTGAGGAAACATCACATTCCTACAAGTAGCAAGTAGCCTTCAGGAAACACCACATTCCTACAAGTAGCAAGTAGCCTTGAGGAAACATCACATTCCTACAAGTAGCAAGTAGCCTTCAGGAAACATCACATTCCTACAAGTAGCAAGTAGCCTTGAGGAAACACCACATTCCTACAAGTAGCAAGTAGCCTTGAGGAAACATCACATTCCTACAAGTAGCAAGTAGCCTTGAGGAAACATCACATTCCTACAAGTAGCAAGTAGCCTTGAGGAAACATCACATTCCTACAAGTAGCAAGTAGCCTCGAGGAAACATCACATTCCTACAAGTAGCAAGTAGCCTTGAGGAAACATCACATTCCTACAAGTAGCAAGTAGCCTTGAGGAAACATGCCATTCCTACAAGTAGCAAGTAGCCTTGAGGAAACATCACATTCCTACAAGTAGCAAGTAGCCTTGAGGAAACATGCCATTCCTACAAGTAGCAAGTAGCCTTGAGGAAACATCACATTCCTACAAGTAGCAAGTAGCCTTCAGGAAACATCACATTCCTACAAGAAGCAAGTAGCCTCGAGGAAACATCACATTCCTACAAGTAGCAAGTAGCCTCGAGAAAACATCACATTCCTACAAGTAGCAAGTAGCCTTGAGGAAACATCACATTCCTACAAGTAGCAAGTAGCCTTGAGGAAACATCACATTCCTACGTAGCAAGTAGCCTCGAGGAAACATCACATTCCTACAAGTAGCAAGTAGCCTTGAGGAAACATCACATTCCTACAAGTAGCAAGTAGCCTTGAGGAAACACCACATTCCTACAAGTAGCAAGTAGCCTCGAGGAAACATCACATTCCTACAAGTAGCAAGTAGCCTTGAGGAAACATGCCATTCCTACAAGTAGCAAGTAGCCTTGAGGAAACATCACATTCCTACAAGTAGCAAGTAGCCTTGAGGAAACATCACATTCCTACAAGTAGCAAGTAGCCTTGAGGAAACATGCCATTCCTACAAGTAGCAAGTAGCCTTGAGGAAACATCACATTCCTACAAGTAGCAAGTAGCCTTGAGGAAACATCACATTCCTACAAGTAGCAAGTAGCCTTGAGGAAACATGCCATTCCTACAAGTAGCAAGTAGCCTTGAGGAAACATCACATTCCTACAAGTAGCAAGTAGCCTTGAGGAAACATCACATTCCTACAAGTAGCAAGTAGCCTTGAGGAAACATGCCATTCCTACAAGTAGCAAGTAGCCTTGAGGAAACATCACATTCCTACAAGTAGCAAGTAGCCTTGAGGAAACATCACATTCCTACAAGTAGCAAGTAGCCTTGAGGAAACATGCCATTCCTACAAGTAGCAAGTAGCCTTGAGGAAACATCCCATTCCTACAAGTAGCAAGTAGCCTCGAGGAAACATCACATTCCTACAAGTAGCAAGTAGCCTTGAGGAAACATCACATTCCTACAAGTAGCAAGTAGCCTTGAGGAAACATGCCATTCCTACAAGTAGCAAGTAGCCTTGAGGAAACACCACATTCCTACAAGTAGCAAGTAGCCTTGAGGAAACACCACATTCCTACAAGTAGCAAGTAGCCTTGAGGAAACATGCCATTCCTACAAGTAGCAAGTAGCCTTGAGGAAACACCACATTCCTACAAGTAGCAAGTAGCCTTGAGTAAACATGCCATTCCTACAAGTAGCAAGTAGCCTTGAGGAAACATCACATTCCTACAAGTAGCAAGTAGCCTTGAGGAAACACCACATTCCTACCAGTAGCAAGTAGCCTTGAGGAAACACCACATTCCTACAAGTAGCAAGTAGCCTTGAGTAAACATGCCATTCCTACAAGTAGCAAGTAGCCTTGAGGAAACACCACATTCCTACCAGTAGCAAGTAGCCTTGAGTAAACATGCCATTCCTACCAGTAGCAAGTAGCCTTGAGGAAACACCACATTCCTACCAGTAGCAAGTAGCCTTGAGTAAACATGCCATTCCTACAAGTAGCAAGTAGCCTTGAGGAAACACCACATTCCTACCAGTAGCAAGTAGCCTTGAGTAAACATGCCATTCCTACCAGTAGCAAGTAGCCTTGAGGAAACACCACATTCCTACAAGTAGCAAGTAGCCTTGAGTAAACATGCCATTCCTACAAGTAGCAAGTAGCCTTGAGGAAACACCACATTCCTACAAGTAGCAAGTAGCCTTGAGTAAACATGCCATTCCTACAAGTAGCAAGTAGCCTTGAGGAAACACCACATTCCTACCAGTAGCAAGTAGCCTTGAGTAAACATGCCATTCCCACCAGTAGCAAGTAGCCTTGAGGAAACACCACATTCCTACAAGTAGCAAGTAGCCTTGAGTAAACATGCCATTCCTACCAGTAGCAAGTAGCCTTGAGGAAACACCACATTCCTACCAGTAGCAAGTAGCCTTGAGGAAACACCACATTCCTACAAGTAGCAAGTAGCCTTGAGTAAACATGCCATTCCTACAAGTAGCAAGTAGCCTTGAGGAAACACCACATTCCTACAAGTAGCAAGTAGCCTTGAGTAAACATGCCATTCCTACCAGTAGCAAGTAGCCTTGAGGAAACACCACATTCCTACAAGTAGCAAGTAGCCTTGAGTAAACATGCCATTCCTACAAGTAGCAAGTAGCCTTGAGGAAACACCACATTCCTACAAGTAGCAAGTAGCCTTGAGTAAACATGCCATTCCTACAAGTAGCAAGTAGCCTTGAGGAAACACCACATTCCTACAAGTAGCAAGTAGCCTTGAGTAAACATGCCATTCCTACCAGTAGCAAGTAGCCTTGAGGAAACACCACATTCCTACAAGTAGCAAGTAGCCTTGAGTAAACATGCCATTCCTACAAGTAGCAAGTAGCCTTGAGGAAACACCACATTCCTACAAGTAGCAAGTAGCCTTGAGTAAACATGCCATTCCTACAAGTAGCAAGTAGCCTTGAGGAAACACCACATTCCTACAAGTAGCAAGTAGCCTTGAGTAAACATGCCATTCCTACCAGTAGCAAGTAGCCTTGAGGAAACACCACATTCCTACAAGTAGCAAGTAGCCTTGAGTAAACATGCCATTCCTACAAGTAGCAAGTAGCCTTGAGGAAACACCACATTCCTACAAGTAGCAAGTAGCCTTGAGTAAACATGCCATTCCTACAAGTAGCAAGTAGCCTTGAGGAAACACCACATTCCTACCAGTAGCAAGTAGCCTTGAGTAAACATGCCATTCCTACCAGTAGCAAGTAGCCTTGAGGAAACACCACATTCCTACAAGTAGCAAGTAGCCTTGAGTAAACATGCCATTCCTACCAGTAGCAAGTAGCCTTGAGGAAACACCACATTCCTACCAGTAGCAAGTAGCCTTGAGGAAACACCACATTCCTACAAGTAGCAAGTAGCCTTGAGTAAACATGCCATTCCTACAAGTAGCAAGTAGCCTTGAGGAAACACCACATTCCTACAAGTAGCAAGTAGCCTTGAGTAAACATGCCATTCCTACAAGTAGCAAGTAGCCTTGAGGAAACATCACATTCCTACAAGTAGCAAGTAGCCTTGAGGAAACACCACATTCCTACCAGTAGCAAGTAGCCTTGAGGAAACACCACATTCCTACAAGTAGCAAGTAGCCTTGAGGAAACACCACATTCCTACCAGTAGCAAGTAGCCTTGAGGAAACATGCCATTCCTACAAGTAGCAAGTAGCCTTGAGGAAACACCACATTCCTACAAGTAGCAAGTAGCCTTGAGGAAACATGCCATTCCTACAAGTAGCAAGTAGCCTTGAGGAAACATGCCATTCCTACAAGTAGCAAGTAGCCTTGAGGAAACACCACATTCCTACAAGTAGCAAGTAGCCTTGAGGAAACACCACATTCCTACAAGTAGCAAGTAGCCTTGATGAAACATCACATTCCTACAAGTAGCAAGTAGCTTTGAGGAAACATCACATTCCTACAAGTAGCAAGTAGCCTTGAGGAAACATCACATTCCTACAAGTAGCAAGTAGCCTTGAGGAAACATGCCATTCCTACAAGTAGCAAGTAGCCTTGAGGAAACATCACATTCCTACAAGTAGCAAGTAGCCTTGAGGAAACATCACATTCCTACAAGTAGCAAGTAGCCTTGAGGAAACATCACATTCCTACAAGTAGCAAGTAGCCTTGAGGAAACATCACATTCCTACAAGTAGCAAGTAGCCTTGAGGAAACATCACATTCCTACAAGTAGCAAGTAGCCTTGAGGAAACATCACATTCCTACAAGTAGCAAGTAGCCTTGAGGAAACATGCCATTCCTACAAGTAGCAAGTAGCCTTGAGGAAACATCACATTCCTACAAGTAGCAAGTAGCCTTGAGGAAACATGCCATTCCTACAAGTAGCAAGTAGCCTTGAGGAAACATCACATTCCTACAAGTAGCAAGTAGCCTTGAGGAAACATGCCATTCCTACAAGTAGCAAGTAGCCTTGAGGAAACATCACATTCCTACAAGTAGCAAGTAGCCTTGAGGGAACATGCCATTCCTACAAGTAGCAAGTAGCCTTGAGGAAACATCACATTCCTACAAGTAGCAAGTAGCCTTGAGGAAACATCACATTCCTACAAGTAGCAAGTAGCCTTGAGGAAACATCACATTCCTACAAGTAGCAAGTAGCCTTGAGGAAACATCACATTCCTACAAGTAGCAAGTAGCCTTGAGGAAACATCACATTCCTACAAGTAGCAAGTAGCCTTGAGGAAACATCACATTCCTACAAGTAGCAAGTAGCCTTGAGGAAACATCACATTCCTACAAGTAGCAAGTAGCCTTGAGGAAACATCACATTCCTACAAGTAGCAAGTAGCCTTGAGGAAACATCACATTCCTACAAGTAGCAAGTAGCCTTGAGGAAACATCACATTCCTACAAGTAGCAAGTAGCCTTGAGGAAACATCACATTCCTACAAGTAGCAAGTAGCCTTGAGTAAACATGCCATTCCTACAAGTAGCAAGTAGCCTTGAGGAAACATCACATTCCTACAAGTAGCAAGTAGCCTTGAGTAAACATGCCATTCCTACAAGTAGCAAGTAGCCTTGAGGAAACATCACATTCCTACAAGTAGCAAGTAGCCTTGAGTAAACATGCCATTCCTACAAGTAGCAAGTAGCCTTGAGGAAACATCACATTCCTACAAGTAGCAAGTAGCCTTGAGTAAACATGCCATTCCTACAAGTAGCAAGTAGCCTTGAGGAAACATCACATTCCTACAAGTAGCAAGTAGCCTTGAGTAAACATGCCATTCCTACAAGTAGCAAGTAGCCTTGAGTAAACATGCCATTCCTACAAGTAGCAAGTAGCCTTGAGTAAACATGCCATTCCTACAAGTAGCAAGTAGCCTTGAGTAAACATGCCATTCCTACAAGTAGCAAGTAGCCTTGAGGAAACATCACATTCCTACAAGTAGCAAGTAGCCTTGAGTAAACATGCCATTCCTACAAGTAGCAAGTAGCCTTGAGGAAACATCACATTCCTACAAGTAGCAAGTAGCCTTGAGTAAACATGCCATTCCTACAAGTAGCAAGTAGCCTTGAGGAAACATCACATTCCTACAAGTAGCAAGTAGCCTTGAGTAAACATGCCATTCCTACAAGTAGCAAGTAGCATTGAGTAAACATGCCATTCCTACAAGTAGCAAGTAGCCTTGAGGAAACATCACATTCCTACAAGTAGCAAGTAGCCTTGAGTAAACATGCCATTCCTACAAGTAGCAAGTAGCCTTGAGGAAACATCACATTCCTACAAGTAGCAAGTAGCCTTGAGGAAACATCACATTCCTACAAGTAGCAAGTAGCCTTGAGTAAACATGCCATTCCTACAAGTAGCAAGTAGCCTTGAGGAAACATCACATTCCTACAAGTAGCAAGTAGCCTTGAGGAAACATCACATTCCTACAAGTAGCAAGTAGCCTTGAGTAAACATGCCATTCCTACAAGTAGCAAGTAGCCTTGAGGAAACATCACATTCCTACAAGTAGCAAGTAGCCTTGAGTAAACATGCCATTCCTACAAGTAGCAAGTAGCCTTGAGGAAACATCACATTCCTACAAGTAGCAAGTAGCCTTGAGGAAACATCACATTCCTACAAGTAGCAAGTAGCCTTGAGTAAACATGCCATTCCTACAAGTAGCAAGTAGCCTTGAGGAAACATCACATTCCTACAAGTAGCAAGTAGCCTTGAGGAAACATCACATTCCTACAGTAGCCAGTAGCCTTGAGGAAACATCACATTCCTACAAGTAGCAAGTAACCTTGAGGAAACATCACATTCCTACCAGTAGCAAGTAGCCTTGAGGAAACATGCCATTCCTACAAGTAGCAAGTAGCCTTGAGGAAACATGCCATTCCTACAAGTAGCAAGTAGCCTTGAGGAAACATCCATTCCTACATGAGATGGCTACTTGAAAAAAAACGTCACAGGACACACAGAAGATATGCTGAGACGTTGATGGACGTCGTACGCGAGGGCTTGCTGGGAAATATTCAAGCACGCTTGTGAATACAAATGAGAATTTCCGAGGAGAGTTTTTGAACAATGCGACTCTTGAAAATCTCGCACATATCAAAGCAAATAAAATATGCGAAACATGTTATCAATCATGGGTGTGTCAAGCAAAAATATCCTCGATTCACCGAGTCTCAAGAAACCGTATACCCAGAGACAAAACTTTAAATATAGTTCAAGAAACTAAAAAATGTATTCGAGAACATGAGCATTAAAATTTCAAGGAACAATGAATTTAATCCAAAGCCGAGGAGAAGAAATTTGAAACTACAAGGCACTGCGAGACAAAAATGCCAAAAAATACACATTTACTTATACATATAATCTTTGGAATAAAAAATATCGAAAACAGGAAGAAACGACCTCGGGGAAACCGCGCAATTATCGAACGAGAACCACCGGAGGAAACCAAAGGAGAGGGGGGGGGGATGGAGGGGGATCAGGGGGCACAACAAGAGAGGGGCGGCAGCTCCCGCCCGCCGCGGGTCAGGGGGGCAACCGCAGCAGCTACAGCGGGGGGGGGGGGGGGGGAAGGGGGTGTTGCTAAGAGGGGGATGGAGGGAGGGGTGGTATTAAGAGGGGGGAATGATGAGGAAGTCAAAAGGAGGGAATGCAAAGTCAAAAGGAAAAAGTGACAAAGTTAAGAGGAAAGAATAACGGGAGTATCAAGGAGTGACGAGGGAATAAAGAGGAGAGAGCGACAGAGGGGAAGATCAAGCGGGGGACGAGTGGGAGGCAATAGAGAGAGATCACCGGGATCTCTACACGCCAGGTGGTGATCTGGCCGTGTCTGTACCAGCTGCAGCGATGGATGTACCAGGTACGATGTCACGTGCGTTAGATGCGGCGACACGTGTACTGATTGTAATGTCAAGCAACACTAGCAGCGTCCAGTGTACCAGGTGCAGTACCACGTGCGCCACGTGTAGGGCCACGTGTGTAGTACTGAAGTAAATCGTGCCTCATTACAATTGGAAAAACACGAAAGACTTTCATTTCAGAACAAGATCGCTCTTCTTGATACTGTGGTTTCCATCAAGACTTATCCGGTTGCCTACAAACCACAAAAACGCTGCGAGGAAGGAATGCGTCTGGCCCATGTATCTCCTCTGAATGACTCGAAAAGAACCGACACTGACTCGTCAGAGACATGTGCTCGTCAAAGGACTAAGCCCCTTAAGAATGATCTCATCTCGATTATCGCATTGAGTCTTTCAATCTTATTCATCGATGAATTAATTATGTAATTATATCAACACAACTTGTCCCATTTGAGACTGCAGCAGTAGAATCAAATACGAAGAAATCAATGCAATCCGAACATTTTGTAGGGGTGATGTTCCACGGTAATGCCTAATCCTTACGAATGTAACAAACATTGAGAGACTTCAACAGATTTTATTTCAATTAGCTGATGTCGACGTTCCAATAACAGCGCATGCAGAAAATTTGACGAGAGCAACATCAGGCAGCAACCGAAACTGCCCCAAACGTCTTCAAGCACTCGACTGTACTAGCCTCTGCGACACGTCAAGCACCCTATAAAATAGGACGAACATCACTAATTGAATGTTACCCCAGGCCCGTCTTGCGCAGTTCCGTCTACAGAAGACTCTTACGAAACCTAACGGATTCCTACGAAAAACCTAACGGATTCTAACGAAAAACCTAACGGATTCTTACGAAAAACCTAACAGATTCTTACGAAACCCCTAACAGATTCTTACGAAACCCTAACGGATTCTTACAAAAACCTAACATTCTCACGAAACATGACAGACTCTTACGAAACCTAATGATCTGAGACAGGCAGCTAGAGTCATCTCAATTTACTCTCCCACAAGCGAAACATCCAGCAGGAAAGAAGGAAAAAGAGGAAGCCACCCTCCTCCTTGAGCCATTACAGCAAGTACACGCAGCAGGAAGGTAGTTGTTCAAATTTTCAGTCACTTTAACCCTCCCTGGCCATAACGGGTGTTCCTAAATGAGGATGAAGCGAGGCACCATTTGGTAAGGAACTAAGGGAAGGAGGAATCTATGCACAAGGAGTGTCCCCATACCCTTCGCATAAAAACAGCAAAATTAAAAACTCCATAAACAAGATGAAAATCAAGGAAAAAAAAAATAGCCGCTGAAAAAAGGACAGCGGTGAACAGAAAAAAAGGTGGTCCGTCACAAAACGAAAACCTCTATCGACAAAAGGCACGTCAAACCTATAGCCTTGACCTCACATCTGCCACCTGGGAGCGGCAACTCCCAGAGACACAGAAGGTGCGTCCTCGTAAGGGAGCAGCGAGGTGTGAGGGGCGGCCGCCCCGCAGCAGCGTACGGCAGGTAAGTGCTGCACTGCCGTGGCATGTTGATGTAAACAAAAACAAACAAACATCGGCATCTTTGGGATGTTTTATTTCCAATCAAGCCTGATACATATGATCTTGAGCATTGGTTTTTCAAATGTCTTATAACTAACACTATATATAGGACACCATGACGGTTCCCCCGTAAAGCCGGTACCCATTTCCGACACCTGGGTTGAGTGGGTTATTGTGTTTGAGCTTTTCCTTATACCCAACGGGGAAAATCGTCGCGCCAGCGCCGGGATACGAACCCTCGTCTTTAACATACAAGGCCGATCCCTTAACCACTGTGCCACGGCGAGCATAATGCGCAACGCACCAGCCGTACATACGACACTAAAGCCGTACTGAAGCAACGCAGTCATACAAAATGCAGTGTAGTCGTACAATAGAGCACAGCAGCCGTCCAAAATAACAGCAGCAGCCGTACAAAATAGCACAGCAGCCGTACAAAATAACACAGCAGCCGTACAAAATAACACAGCAGCCGTACAAAACAACACAGCAGCCGTACAAAACAACACAGCAGCCGTACAAAACAACACAACAGCCGTACAAAACAACACAGCAGCCGTACAAAATAACACAGCAGCCGTACAAAATATCACAGCAGCCGCAAGAAGAGCACAGGAGCGGCAGCATCACGAGGCTGCAGGCCGTTACGGCGCATCACGCCGCAAAAACTCCGGCGCTGCGGTGACTCAGCGCGTGAGACTCAGGCCAGGGAGGCTCTCCAGCGCTGCTCTGCTCTCCCTACACCTCGCACGATACGACGCGTCCCGAATGGAGGGTGGTCCATAGCTGTTCTCGTCCTAATAACCTCATGGTACGTGGCATTAGGAGTCAATTACATGGGGGTCTTAGAAGTTGAGATGGAGTTTCATTGTTGTCTGAGCCTTAATTCAAAATATATCCATGATGAGAGTGGAAGGTTAAGGGTGGTCGACAGGCGCTCCGAAGCCGTTCTCGCCCAATAACCTCTTGGTGCATGGCATTAGGAATCGTTCACACGGGGGTCGTAGAAGTGGAGATGGAGTTTCACCCTTCTTGTTGTTCGATCCTTAATTCGAAATAGAGTGTTCTCGTGAAATTAACTCCTAATCCCATGTACCAAGAAGGTACATGGCATTAGGAGTTAATACTCGTTAGAAGTGGAGATGGATTTTCATTCTCATTGTTGTTTGATCCTTAATCCAAAATGTGTTCTCGCCCTAATGACTTCTTGGTGCATACCATTAGGAGTCAATCATTCGTAGAAGTGGAGATTTAACCCGTCTCCACATGGTCGACCTACCAAGAGGTTTGAAGAAAATGGGTCAACTGTGCATCTTACTGTACATTCATTAATCATGTTAGAAGTTTCATTGGGGGTTCATTGTAAAGAGAGAGAGTTGCTCTTTCTGTCAGTGGGAAAAAAATGCTGCTACCCCAATGAAAATCTACGAAATTCGAGTTTTTATTTCGGTAAAATACAAAAAACAGATATCAGAAAATCACTGGCCATTTTTTATTTATTGCACTTTTATGTTTTTTTATGATGCATTTTCATAGATTCTGAGTTGCTGAATCTTGTGGTGTGTGAATTTTTTTTCAGGTCCAATAGTTCCGGAGTTATGTGCACTATATGTAAAACACAGTTTTTATTTTTTTAGTTCATTTTGTGTATAGGCTGTTATCAAGCAGTTTCATTGTTTGTAAAGAGTTTGATATGCATAGAGCTTTTCCTCCCGAATACAATGGTGGTATTATTTTTTGCCTAGGAGTAAATCTGTGGATTTAGACTCCCATTTTTGGAACAAAAAACATAAGAAAATAAAAATGATGGCGACCTTCTTAGAGGCAGAGTGTGTGCTGGTATGCCTCAGCTACACTGCTGGCCTTCTAAGAGGTTGTGCAGCGCCGGTAGCTACACTCCAGACTGAGCAGAAGAATTCATACAGATTTGAGCTTGATACCTCTCCTTCCCTGTTCCTCCCACCTAATTTTACCTTACTCCAATGAATAGCGCTCAACGAGACGCTTAAGACCATATATGGCAACCCTAGGTTTGCTGATGTGAAACATGTGCTAGCTTTGCCGACCTTCTAAGAGTCCAGGACGTGGCGACGGGTTAAGGGCCGTTTACACTAGGGGACATTTCGGACGTGAGGCGTGACACGTGTATACGAGGCTAATCACTGAGTTTCAGATTTGTGTGTGTTTATATGAAGTTCCCTATTCGCCACGGTAGTTACAAGGCTCTTGAGTGTCGCGGATTGCGAATTCGATCACGGCGAATAGGGAAACTCGTATAAACACACAAATATGAGCATGCGTGGAGAGCCTCGTAAACACGTGTCGCGCCTCACGGCCGAAATTTCCCCTAGTGTAAACGGCCCTTTAGTTTCATTGCTGTTTGATCATTCAAAATTGGGCGTTCTTGCCCTAATAACCTTTTGGTGCATAGCATTAGAAATCAATTATACGGAGGTCGTTCGTAAATGCGGAGACGGAGTTTCATTCTCATTGTTGTTTGATCCTTAATTCAAAATATATCCATGATGAAAGTGGAAGGTTTTTGATCCTGATACAAGAGTCCGGTTTTGATGTATTATAAAGTATTGACGAAAGCAAGTGATGGCACGGTTGACATAGTTAGCACAAGATCTCGAAAATGGGTGCTCGCTTGTCCTTTGTCAGTACTTCGTTTCAAAATTTCGTAAGTTTTCGTGTTTAATTCATAATAAGATGAATAGAAAAACAGTTTACACTGACGTTAAATTCGACAACCAACTATACATAAAATCCAAAGAAATTAAATTAGAAAGAGCAGACCTACAACAACAAGATTAGGTATTTTATAATCAGATTAGATTATTAGTTAGTTTAAGCCTCCCTATCCTCAACAAATGAGATCCAAAGAGAGGAAGGAAGAAGGCACAATTTAGTATGGAGTTAAAGGAAACGCGGAATCAATGCAGATAGGGCATAGAAACAGTAAGATGAGAAAGATCATGAAACAAGATCAAAGTTGAAGAAAAAAGTAGTAGGTGCTGAAAAAACAGGATAGCAGTGAACCGAAAAAGATGGTCCGTAACAAAACAAAAACCTATGTTATTTCAACAAAAAGAAAGCCTACCTAACCTTTAGCTCAGGCCCTCACATTGTCCCCCTGGGAGCGCTAATTCCCATAGAAACAATAGCTGTATCACCCCTGAGGGGGGTATTTGATAATCAAAATTAACGTCAAAGTTTGCCATTTTTCCAACCTAAATTAATCATCTGTACGTACCATTAAATACTACACAAAAACTTAGAGAACTCAAGTACGAAGTACCGACAGATACCCAACAATTGTACTAAGATATTTTACAAACCATACTACACACCAAATGAATTAGCTTTATGCTAAAATGATAGATTAGTTGTTAGTTTAAGCCTCCCTAACTGCTGAAATTATAACGCGACTCCGTCTCACAACAGCATATAACAACCCAAAAAAAAGCCGACAAAATGCACATGCATTTGAATGAAACGTAGAAGTGAAGCGAAATTAGAACAAAGAAAAAATGCAAATACACTCACAGGAAATCGCTTGCATGACTTGGGACGTGCAATTACACCCAAAATGGTTTGTACCACTGTGTTATTCTTGAAATATATTTCTAGGAGGGTAGCTAGAATGACCACTGAAAAGCACTAGTTCCTCCAAGGTACACTTACGAGGACAGACACCACCAGCGTACCCCCCTGAGAGTTGCTAGGGTATCCTGAACGTCCCGGAGTAGTGAAGTTGTGCTGGAGGGTAAACCACTTTCAGAGCACTCACGGCAGAAATGAATCAAGGGAACATGAAACAAAACGGAGAGCAGCCCCGAGGAGGGTCAGAAGTTTCCAAATTGCGTTGGAGGGTAAACCCCTTTCAAAGCACTCGCGGCAGAAATGAATCAAGGGAACATGAAACCAAACGGAGAGCAGAACTAATCAGACGCGCAACAAATCGTACGCTGCGTGAATAGAGAGTTTGAGACTAATTCAACAGCGCAGCTTAGCTAAGTAGAGACCACGGTTTACACTGGGCCTTTTTTCTTACCAAGATGGCTGGATACGAATTTTTCTCACACGAATCCGTAAACCTGGTCTTTCGTAACTAAAACTTTACAACATATACCACTCAGCATCTGATAAGTTTCAAGACAGCAGATACACAGCAAAATTTGCACAGTTTTCACAGCAAAATTTGAGTTAATGAATAAAATGTACTTGAAAAGGAAAATAGGGCAATAAAAACTGTAGGAAAGGAGAGCGACAGCTCATATTCAGCAAGGCACTGCAGCGAGAGTTGACGTTATTCAATGTACTATACAGTTGTTCAACACGTTGCTTACGATATGACCTATCGATGAGCCGTGCTGAAGTTTTTTCCTGCTGCAAACGACCCATCAATGGGTTGTTTGAATAAATTTCAACAATCTTTAACAAATAATGGTTTTAACGGGACTTAGTTTGGATATTCATAAAATTGCTCATGACTTTTTACTTCAAATTAAAGTTGAATATTTTTTTGAACTTCAGTCTAACCTAGCGCAGTGAACGTGTTAAGGTTTTTTTACCCCATTATTAGTTCCTCTTTTATTGGCCTTTAACATCACCTAATTGCTGCGCAGGTAACCAGGCCTGCGCGCAATTGCACCACTTCTGTGTAGGAACTCACGATGGGTCTCCGCGATTACCTCGGTGGCCATGTCTTCTGCGAGCACTATTAGTTAATCAAAGACAGTCCAACACTCCCACTCCCGTACATACACCCGCTCATCCACACAACACAAACACACTTCCGATACCAGACACACACTTTCACTCATACCAGGCGCACACACTTTCGCTCATACCTGTCACGAAGACTTCCGCTCACACCAGGCCGAGACACCTCCGCTCACCCCAAGCAAGCATGCAGACCTCGGCTCATGCCAGGCACACACACTTCCCCTCATACCAAGCGCATACCTGTCACGCACAATTCCCCTCATACTAGGCACACAATTCCCCTCATACTAGGCAAACACTTCACCTCATACCAGGTCCACACTTCCTCTCACACCAGGGGCACACACACACACACACATCCGCTCACCCCAAGCACACAGACCTAGGCCTCATGGCAGAACAGCTGCGGTGCCGTCAGCAGGTCTGCTGCTGTCACTGTCCTTGCACAGCAGCGGCGGCGGAATACCGTTCCCGCCGCCGCAACCTTGCAGCCGAGGTGGTTGACCCCAACTTTACGTCTGTCGTCATCTCAGTTCGCTAGCGGCGTCCTCATTGGTCAGAGCGGCGCGCGATCGCTACGCTCATTGGCTGGCTGCGGGTTGTGGTTGGTTCGTTTGGCGTCACGGGGGGCTGGGCTGTTTGAGGGCCCCTGCTGCTGCTCGGCGTGACGTCACAATTGCAGGGTCTTCTTCTCATATGAATGAGTCGGGTGCTGAATGTTGATGGTCGCTCACCTTGGTTTATTGCGACGCTCGGTAAAGAGTCGAGTGCTGGATTTTCGAATTATAATTCAAAAATCCTACGAAGACAACATGCTGTTCTGCGACGACGTAGGTAACATTCATTTGTATGTTCCAAAAAGTAGTCCAGTTTTTGCCTGTTATTCAAATTACATTAACATAAAAATCACTTACGTCGTCGCACAACAGCATAACTTCTTTACCTACCTACGTTTAACGAAGTATAACTTCTCTCAAGTCGATTTGGCTGCGAAAACGTGAATGGTTTGATAATGCAGTCCCTGTTGTTTCGCTCAGCGTAGGTAGAATGATGGAACGTTGCGATTCTGATCCTGCAGTGATCAGTGTCCCGCACGGTAACCCATTACGGATTTAGAAAAGCTCATTCATACTTTCGCAAACATAGATTTATCTAGTAAGAAAATTTCACTTGGTTCTTAAATAAATCGGGCGATTTAGAGCTAGCTCATGTTTACTGGAAATGATTTTTTGACAATACGATGACTCAGCCATCCTCGTAACCACGAGAGGCCGAGGATCCTCGTAAGGAATAAATAATGCAGTACGTCATCGTATTTTGGTCACGCATTCATTTAAGCAACTATTCAGTGCCAATTTTACTATGAAAGATCTACAATCCACCAAAACACGGGATGGGTTGTCAAGAATAGGGTTTGCCATCTCGGGACAAAATGAGAATCCCGGGATTTCTTTATATTTTTACTTGTATGCTATTGTAACTTGTTTCCCATGCTCATCACAGTATTTGATAATTTAGGGAGTGAAAAACCTAAGATCGAAAGAGCGAAAAACCACTAAATCTCTATCTTGAGCTCTTAAATTGAATAATCATATTAAAAAGTAAGATTTAAAGTTATTTTCCCACTCATATCTTGAAATATATATACTTTTTAGAATCCCGGGAATTTTCTGTAAAAAAGGAATTCCCGGACCGTGAAATTTAAGCCACAAATCATCCGGGATTCTGAGATGCAAACCCTAGTTAAGAAGCACTCTGAAAATTTTCGCCCGTTTCGCCCAAATCATCCCTGCTCACTTTTTTCGATGACGTATTCAAGCAAACACACAAGTCTCATTTCATCACTTCGAAGAGTCAAATAATTCTAAATCAATCATTTCGAAAATTATGCAACTTCCTATATGTATTTGCGGTGAAGACACCAAATTTTCCATATCTTGATCGACATTTAGACGAGCTTCAAACCTTCCTCATTAACAGCCACCTTTGAGTGTACCAAAAGACGTACAACTCAATTCAAGATCAAACAATACATCAAATACCTAGAACATAAGCTCATAACACTCAAATCTGCCCTTCGGTCGGTCTAAAATACTTTCTGTAACGTACATTTTAAGTAGAAAAAACTCTGAAGGCCTATTTCATTGGCGAGTAAATGTTTTGAACCCTTCGGGCAGGATCCTAAACTAGTGGAATTTTTACAACACAGCACTCAGTGCCCGGGGCTGTGAACAAGGTCAGCGGCCGAGAGCCGCTCGACTCGGCGGCGTCAGCAGTGCCGGCCAGGAAGTGCACCCGAGATTGTTGCCGGGCTTGGGCCGCGTCTTGGATGGCTACCTCTACGACATTCAGCGCCGCACGTATCCCAGCTACTTCTCAGGAAATGATCTTTTCAAGTAACTCTTACACGCACCTTACTGCGTTTGCTGTTCTTTGGGAATTGTTGCCGGGATCGAGCCGCGTCTTGAACGGCTACCTCTACGATGTTCGTTTTCAGGCATCCTATAGCTACTCGTGAAATTATCTTTTCAATCGACTCTTGCACGCGCGTTACTTCGTTTGGTGTTCTTTGCAGAGCTACAACGACGCCTTGGACGGCTACCTCTACGACATTCAATTGCATCACTCGTAGCTACTCGTCAAGAAATCATCTTTTCAAGCAACTCTTGCACGCAACTTCGTTTGGTGTTCTTTGGGAATTGTTACAGAGCTATTGCGAGGTCTTGGACTGCCACCTCTACGATATTCAATCGCAGGTATCCTAAGCTACTTCTTGGGAAACAATATTTTCAAAAAATTTTATAGCTATGAAGACATCAGACCCTAAATGGTCAAAAAAAATCAAGGACACAAATAGAAAAGTACAAAACGTATGCTCTATGAGCACTGTTTGTAAGGAGAACCTTGCTAAACAGATGTTTCATAATGGTTCATAATAAGTACCACTATGCTTGAAAGAGTTAATTTCCCAGCGCCACTTGAACATCCAAGATAACCCTCCGACACTTGTATTACACACGTAACGCGTATCTGTCACTTCCGCTTCTCATTCCCTTCTTATTCTGATTTGTCTATTTGTACTTACCTACTTATGTTCCCGACACCTTGAATTAAACTCTAAACTCACCCATAAGTTTCGCTTCATGAACCTCACTTAACTTTATGTGCCGACATGAAACTGCTTCCATGCTCGAGTGAGAACTTCACAGAATCCCTTCATGTTACTCAGTGGTCGGTAACCTAACTACTTCTAAGAAAATTCATTTTTTCCAAGTGACCTGCGCATGTACTTGATTTACTGCCATATAGATTGTCATAGAAGCATTTCTTTCCGTGGCTTCCTCGTAACAACATGCATATTTGCGGTGAATACATTTTTCAAATCATCCATATCTCTTCACCCGATTTAGCTTTATGAGATTGTAGTCACGCTAGTGCAAAACCTTCGCGGACTCCGTAGTAGAATTCAGTCTTCGGAATTCATGCCATTTTACCAGAAACCTATTTTAAGGGAACCTACGCAAGTACCTACGATAGATTCTTTCCATGAGATAATTAATTCCCTAACATTCAAAACGTTACCACACTACTTCAACATCACTTAACTTCTGTCCTGAAAATAACTGCACTCATCTCTTCGCTACAGAGTAGGTAGTCAAATAAAGTAAGGTAAATTGCTAGCGCTTCGCAGATAAAAACGCATCACGCCGAAAATCCCAAAGGTTGATAATTGTATATAAAGTTCCCATTTCTCACTGAGTATTTCACTCGAACACAGTACACAATCACGACGAGCCCGCTTACGCTTAACACATTATCGGTCTCATTTCACGAAAGAAACAGACATGTCAAAAAAGCCTCGGCTACATATCGTCCCCAAATTTCGGCTGTCTTCGTACGTGATTCAATCTTCTCACCTTGTGCTGTGCAACACCACCTCCCACCACCTGTCCGCCCTCTCCCCTACACCTCCACGCCTCTTGTTCCTGCCTCCATTTGGCGCATTTTTCCATCGGTTC
The DNA here is from genome assembly GCA_030386875.1 of Morinoia aosen. Classification (NCBI taxonomy): domain Eukaryota; kingdom Metazoa; phylum Arthropoda; class Malacostraca; order Amphipoda; family Talitridae; genus Morinoia; species Morinoia aosen. Next base: position 19,097,429 of record CM059565.1, read on the forward strand.
ATTAGCCGTGGAGCAATTCTCCGATCGTGTCTATTGTGACGAGTTCGGCAGGTGACTTGCCGAACTCGTGTGACTTGCGAGATTACACCTGTCATGAGACTAGCCCATGTACGTACCAGTCGTGTGACCTGCCGAACTATACTATTTCCAGGTCTAATTCCTTGAAATGGTTTAGGTAGAAAAAACTCTGAAGGCCTACTTCATTGGTGAGTAAATGTTTTGTACCCTTCGGGCAGGATCCTTAACTAGTGGAACTTTTACAACACAGCGCTCAGTGCCCGGGGCTGTGAACAAGTTCAGCGTACGACACTTGGTTTCCTTAGAGTGAAATCAATTTCCCCAACTGTAAATCGTACTTCCTGTAGTGTGTGATGATCCCGTTCCTTGATTTGAAAATCCAACTCAGCTACATGAAGATCAATTTCATCATAATGAATAAGAGGTTCCTCAAAAAACATAGTAAAATTTATCATAATCCGTGTGATATATAGAAATAAAAATAATCCATGTGTTCTACGTTCATATTGCTTTTCCCTTCACGCGTATGCTAGATGCCGTGCACAATTAGAGCGACGGACGTCAGCAGTTTTATATTTTTTTCAATTTGATCATTAGGGACACTATATCACCATCGAAATCTCTAAAATGAGGTAGAACAAGATGAGCGAAAACGATAGGAAAAGAATTTTTGGAACCGTTGACGCTGAGAATAATTGGGAGGGAGTGGTTATAAGAATTCAATGAGTGAACACTAATACAGCTTATGAATGGTCAAGAAGAACACACGAATTCCCCTGAAGAAAGGCAGCGCTAAATCCAAGATGACGACTAACGATTTCAAGAATGAAATAATGTGCCGTCGACCATTACATTTTCGTAACTGAAAGAGCACCCTTCAAATACCTTACATTGAATTCATGAATTAATACAAAAGATCATTGTTTGGATGAATAATTGCTTTCAATCAAAGGTGCAAGAACTTTACCTAATAACATGAATAGCACCAAAAAATAAAGAGATGAGCGTACACGGGAAAAATATTCGATATAAGATCTACAGACGAGACACTCATCAAGACAGACGAAACAAACTTCAATCTCTATTCCAAGCGTAGAGAATCTAGGTCCCAGATCGGGACAAGAGAGTTTATTCGATTGCCTTAGAGCAGGGGGTCTCCAAACTTTGCAATGTAAGGGCCACATTATACCGTCTAACTTTTTCGCCGCCTGCATGCATGTTTAACGCCGCCCAAGTAATTAAATCGCTTAGGCGGCGAAAAACATGCATGCTCCGATGAAAAAGTTTGACTGGGTATACTTCCCACATTCATGCGGGCCAAAGGAATCAAAACTGAGAAAAAGAACAATTTAATTCGGCGATACCAGTCGGAGAATAATTAGTTTTCAAGGTCATCACACAGGGATTTGTTTGGCGGGCCAGATGAAATTATGTGGCGGGCCGGATGTGGCCCGCGGGCCTTAGTTTGGAGACCGAGCGAAGAGCGAAGGATTGTACCTGCGCTGCATTGATACCATATCTGTTAATAGTAATACATTTCACGATAAACGCTTTCAAACCCCAGAACTGGACCGATTGGTTTGTAAATTTAATTCAAACATGCAATGTTTTCATTATTGACAACGCCCCAGCTTACAGCAGATAGGAAACCCTTCAAAGACATCCACCCACAAGTCTACATTCTTAAACCAGCCTCACATTTCTGTTTAGGATACCTGATAAAATTGGCTTGGAGGGTTCTCAAAAGTTATTTCAAGCACAGACTAAGAGGGGAAATGGAGAACATATCTAACACAGAAAGCGACTCAAAGGTGTCGAGAACGGAGCTGCGGATGAGAAACAAGAGATCACTTGCTTAAGAAACTATTTCTGAAGTTACTCCGTGTGAATTAGTTTTCAAACAGAAGAAAAAGATTAAAAGGCTGCAGCCAGACAAGACGATCTGAGGGAAATTTCCCAGTAACTAACACTGTTAAATATACGTATTAAAGGGATGTAATATGACAACTATAACGCGTCAAGTAGCCCATTATTTGGTTGTCCTCAAGTCCCGTGAAGTCGGACACCCATCACCCACAGGAGACAAAGAAACACATTTACAGACATAAAAATTTTCTCACACAAGCAGCGGTCACTTCATTTCCATATAATATCTTTCACGCAACTGTCACGCAAAGTGAAGTCCCATAATTTGAATTTCCTCCGCATTATTAGTAATATTATAGACCAGATCACCTCTATCACACCATGCTAATGCTACTATCCGACGAGACATTGTCATTGGAATCGCACATACATTACATGAAGAAACGCGGTTTTCGAACATTACCTACTGAATTAAGAATTGAGTTTTTTTCTTCAAGTCACCCCGGAATTTCAGTTAACCCTCGTTCCTTTAAATACTGGGGGAATACCAACCAAGTAATGGTCGAGACGATTTTTGAACGCATTCACATTGCAAGCAGGGACATTTTCTTGGAACTGGTTTCAGATTCTAACAATTATAAACGAGGAAAAATTATATGCCTGAGATGTGATAATTTTTTCCTGGTAATTTATGTCTGTTACTTCGGGTGTAGAAATTTTCCTCGGCGTAGAGATTTTCCTGGAGTAGCATCATACTTTTTTACGCATGATTTTTGTCTCTTACTTCATTACTCAGCTGTATCTACGTAGACTACCACCAATGCAAATATATTTTATATTTGCCATGAAAGGTACATGTGGTAATTTTTTAAAAAACGCATCTAGAGAGAACAAAACGTTTTTATCCTGGATGGAGTCACTCAGTTCATGGCATGGAGAATGCATGTCGCATTCACAACATGTGCAAGTAAGAACGTCAACATTAGTTGAAAATTTACCTTAAATTTATCACTTAGTAATTGACACAATTGAAAACTATCTCACTTATAATTTGACACGCGTTTCACTAACTTCAACATTCTTGGGGGCCTGCACCAAAATCGCATGCCCCCCCCCCCCAACGACTTCGAGGTTACACCTCATTCAGATGTCAACGCCAAGAGAGTTCTTTCTGATATATTTTCATTATTAGCACTAAAAGAAGGCAAAATGAAATAAAGGCCAGAAAAAAAATCAATTTCTCCAAAGTTGATGAGGCCAAGTGCACACGGCCCGTAAAAAAATAAAGTTTGACAAATCACATGACACACGTTCCTATTTCTCAACAATACACGTGATATTTCATTCCGACTCCGAATCTGATGGATTAATACACCGAAAATTATTGTGGAGTAAGATGATGCTTGTATCACAGATTCGCTCATCACACTTTCGGTTAGTGGGTGTAATGGATGGACGGGCAGACGCGGATCCAATTATAGTACAGATTTTACATGAAGATAACGGACCAGCTCTGGCATGAAACTTCGTGGTCTCGTACAGTGGGTACGAAGAGAACATACGAGAGATTTCACTGAATGCAGCGCTGGCCAAGAGCAAAACTGTTCGGACATTTTAACTCAAGTGAAAGCCAGAGTCGGAAAATGTCTAATTCCAACGCTGGGAGGAAATGGAAGTGACAATCGCAGCCAACAGAAGAACAATAGCAATATGGGCGGGACAAATACATAGAACAGCATGACAGGCAGGGCGATTGATCAAAAGCAACATAAGCAGGCCATGTATTTAGGAAGCACAATTAGAGATAAAAGGAAAACAAAAAAAACAGCAGCAACCGAAAAATCGATGAAAAAATGAGAAAAAACCTCAACAAACAGGGAGGGACACCAAAAATATCCACCAAACACCAGATCAGAAAAAGAGAACACCAACAAACAGGCAGGGACCCCAAAAATAACAGCACCAGACCAGTAAGGCCAACACAAGAACAGCGACAACACACCACCAGTAAGCAAGAGCACAGGGATCACGGCACACGAGCGCAACTCTGACACCAAGAACAGCAACAACAACAACAGCAGGGAACAAAGCAGGAGACCCTGGCCCGGCGTATCCTGCGGGGTCATGCGGTACGCTTGACGCCGGGACCTGGTGTGCGTAGGGTGGGGTGAGGGTGTTGTGGTACCTACCGCCCCTGTCCTCAGCCTCATGGTGGCACCTGCCGCCCCTGTCCTCAGCCTCATGGTGGCACCTACCGCCCCTGTCCTCAGCCTCATGGTGGCACATTATTATTATTATTATTATTATTATTATTATTATTATTATTATTATTATTATTATTATTATTATTATTATTATATAAGAAAGTTTTAGCCTCCCTTAACCACGACAAAGATGTTCCAAGAGAGGAAAGAGGAAGGCACCATTTAGTATGGAGTTGAGGGAACGCGGAATCTATGCACAAAGTGCACAGAAACAGTAAGCTAGGAAAGAAGTTCATGAAACAAGAAAAAAGTTGAAGAAGAAAGTAGTAGGTGCTGAAAAACAGGACAGCAGTGAAGCGAAAAAAGATGGTCCGTAACAAAACAAAACATTTTATTACAACAAAAAGGAAGCCTACCTAACCTTTAGCTCAGGCCCTCACATAGTCCCCTTGGGAGCGCTAAACATCATGGTGGCACCTACCGCCCCTGTCCTCAGCCTCATGGTGGCACCTACCGCTCCTGTTCTCAGCCTCATGGTGGCCCCTACCGCCCCTGTCCTCAGCCTCATGGTGGCACCTACCGCCCTTGTGCCCAGCCTCATGGTGGCACCTACCGCCCCTGTCCTCAGCCTCATGGTGGCCGCTACCGCCTCAACATCAAGCTATATCTCACGCAGCGCAGCTCATTGGACAAGCGATACAAGATGCACCTACTATGGGTGAATTTTTTAACTTCAAAAGTCAAAGCGAGTGAACTCTCAACTGTAAATCGATCGGTAATGTAAACGTATCTGACGCGATAGTTTTTCAATCCCAGTCGAGATTAGATTAGATGAATTACTTCAAGCCTCCTAACCGCAACAAAGGCATTCTAAAGAAAGGAAAGATGAAACCACCATTTAGTATTAAGATAATAGAAGCGGAATCTACGCGCATGGTGTGTTCCCACACAAGATCTCCAGCGCACAGTAACAGTAAGTTTACAAGAAAGGCTATGAAACAAGATAAAAGTATAAGAAGAAAATTAGATTATGATTATAAGTTAGTTTAAGCCTCCCTAACCGCAACAAAAATAGAGCGTATCGAAGAGAGGAAGGAGGAAGGCACCATTTAGTATGGAGATAAGAAAATGAGGAATCTAAGCAGAAAGGGCATAGAAACAGTAAGAAGTTCATGAAATAAGATAAAAGTTGAAGAAGAAAGTCACAGGTGCTAAAAAACAGGACAGTAGTGAACCGAAAAAAGTTGGTCATTAACATAACAAAAAATATTTTATATCAACAAAAAGAAGGCCTACCTAACTCTCAGCTCGGGCCCTCACATTGTCCCCTTGGGAGCGCTAATTCCCATAGATACAATAATTGTATCCCCTGAGGGGGAAGAAAATTAGAGGCATTGATAAACCGGACAGCGATGGGCTGAACCGAAAAAAAAGATGGTCCTTAACTAAACTGGGAGACGAATGCTACAGATATTGCACCGCAAATATGCACTACAGATGCCCAACAATACAGATACAGCGAACAATACAAATACTACAGACAACAAATGCGCCAGAGAACACAAGCACTACAAAACAAGCCAGAAGTAACGAAACACAAACGCCAGAGAGAGGACAAGCACAACAAAACAAGCAAGCCAGAGGCAGCGAAGCAAGTAAACTGGAAGCCTGCAACACAAAAAGCGCCGCACGCTAACCGACCACCGTCCCAGAGTATATTTCATAAGAAACACTGCGTATATTCCGTTGTTTCTGGTTCCCCATTTTTAGGTCTCGATATTTCTACTTGTTTCCCGGTGGTTCTACGAGTTAAGCTAAATGAGCTGCAAACGCGATTTGACTCCCATTAACCTAACTTAACACGACACAAACCTCACCTACGGGTGCATCTTTACAGAGCAAAGAGCGGCAAGCGTGACATTAGAACGAGTAATTTTAAAGAAGAAATTTTGAGACTCTAAATTACTACCATAGCTGAGACACGCAAGAATATTTTCCACCACTCCCAAAATGATCGCAGCGAAGTAAGATTGCTGCAGCACTTGTCTAGAGCCGTCAGTATCGTTGACGCTTCACTTGCACCGAAGCTGAGCTCATCAAGACGTGCTTCTCACGCTAGCATCCGCAGATTTTTCCGCCAACATCCTTAAGTTTCATCTTCACAATTTGAAAAGCGAACACCAGTCCCCTTGTCAGATGGTCAATGGTCTTCTGAGTCAAACGCCATCTCAAAAAAAAGAGAACGTGAAGATTCAAGCCAGAAAAGCTCGCAACCGTGCCACTGCATGTTAACAATTCTCCATTATATGCCTCTGAGAGCGCAACCACAGGCTGCGACTAAACCTATATTCTGGCGTTCAAGGCTTCAAGCCTCGATTGAGCCTCTGATCAGCACCTCCCGCTACCATCACCACCTGTCACTGACCCCAGCTCGCCACCCACCCTCAATGCCGCCCCCACCTTTCAAACCGCCGCACCTGTCATTGGCCGCAAGGACAGAAGGATGGCAGCGCTATGTTGAGAACGTAGCGGCCGTAGCCACGCCATTGCAAAATAAATCCTATGAAATAAATACACGGCAGCCAATGCACTGTAAAGACAGAAGGATGGCAGCGCTATGTGGAGAACGTAGCGGCCGTAGCCACGCCATTGCAGAATAAATCCTATGAAATAAATACACGGCAGCCAATGCGCTGTTAAGACAGAAGGATGGCAGCGCTATGTGGAGAACGTAGCGGCCGTAGCCACGCCATTGCAAAATAAATCCTATGAAATAAATACACGGCAGCCAATGCGCTGTTAAGACAGAAGGATGGCAGCGCTATGTGGAGAACGTAGCGGCCGTAGCCACGCCATTGCAGAATAAATCCAATGAAATAAATACACGGCAGCCAATGCGCTGTTAAGACAGAAGGATGGCAGCGCTATGTGGAGAAGGTAGCGGCCGTAGCCACGCCATTGCAAAATAAATCCTATGAAATAAATACACGGCAGCCAATGCGCTGTAAAGACAGAAGGATGGCAGCGCTATGTGGAGAACGTAGCTGCCGTAGCCACGCCATTGCAGAATAAATCCTATGAAATAAATACACGGCAGCCAATGCGCTGTTAAGACAGAAGGATGGCAGCGCTATGCGGAGAACGTAGCTGCCGTAGCCACGCCATTGCAGAATAAATCCTATGAAATAAATACACGGCAGCCAATGCTCTGTTAAGACAGAAGGATGGCAGCGCTATGTGGAGAACGTAGCGGCCGTGGCCACGCCATTGCAGAATAAATCCTATGAAATAAATACACGGCAGCCAATGCGCTGTTAAGACAGAAGGATGGCAGCGCTACGTGGAGAACGTAGCGGCCGTGGCCACGCCATTGCAGAATAATTACAAGGCAGCCAGCGCGTTCCACGGCAGTGGAAAAAAGCGCTACGGGGAGGCCTAAAGGCCGTAGCCATGCTTATAAGTCGTGCACAACACCAACACGGCGATGCAGAGCGGCGACTGGGGCATTGTGCTCTGTTGGGACGTAGCAGCTTCGGTAATTCGGTATTCCTACAGAATGGCAACACGTGCTGCAACAGGGCACATTGCAGCTGTCGAGAATCGGTTCAGAATGATCAATTTTTGCGAATTAATCAATAAAAAATTCTTGTAATTGTGTGTGACGAATTTTGTGCGTTTTTTTTTTTGAACTCAAATTGGGAGTTTATAAAACTGTGTTTGGCACATTCCAACGGAACGAGGGGATCACTCTAACATGTGTGTAGGACTGAATGTTTACAGTCAACATAAATTTATGTTGGCACTCGAGCTGAGGCTAGGGTTGTGCTTCGTAATCAAAACTCAAGAGTGCGAACAACGAAGGCAGTGTTGGGTTACAGCGAAAGGCAAAATTTGTTGACCGCGAGGCCTAGGCCAGAGGGTTGAGGCGTGAGAAAGCTTTCCCGCCAACGGACGTAGACTTCAAGAATTAACACACAAAATAAGGGCGAAAAAGGCGTGCTCTGCGCACAGCGAATAGGAAGCGTATAACCCCGAGAGCAGCCAATGGTACGGAGCAGACGATTGTTTAGAAGAAGTAAGAGGGGGACTATTGGTCATTATTCGAAAGAGGGCAGTCCCAAAAAGAACACTTTGGCTAACACGATAACAAGAGTCAGTAAGGTGTTGCGGGCCTCTCAATAAGGTGCTTCGCGGCTAGGCATTATTATACCTAAAAATTTGTGTTACTCTGCGTCGTGAATAGGTGTTGAATTAAATGTGATACTCTGGAAAATAAGTGAGAAACGAAACCTGTTGAGATATATATACTTTTCTGGGGAATCAGCGAATTATAAGTTTACATTTTTTTTTCACTTTTGCAGAAAGAAGAAGATTCCGTAACGTGGAGGTTGTTCAAAGAAAAATGTTAATTACTTCGTAAGGGAGGGTAAGGCTCGTGCTTTTGTTACAATAGATACCGCTAGAAACGATAGGTTCATATAACGTAAAAGAAAATTGGAGCAGTTGAATTAAATGTGGAATATGTGCATATATATATGTATGAGAGAATTGCAGAATTAAAGTAATTGTTAAAAATTTTGTTGCTCCACAGGAGGGCGGCTTTCCTTTTTACTCCTATTGATTGCAAGCACGACTTCTTCATAAAAACGTCCAAAGACAGTACATGCACCGTGTGAGAAACAGGAATTGAACTGAAGCTGCCTTTGGTTAACCGAACTTGTGGTCCGAGGCTGAATGGCAAGCCATCGTGAAGTTGGAATGTGCCAACACATCAGTTAGGCATTGTTTCATGTATATGTCCCGAGTGTAATTAACTTAAAGATATTGACCGGTCAATTAGGCAGGGTGATGTTCGTAAACATGTGTTACTTGCAATTCCAGTAGATGTCAATTAATGCTTTGTACCAGGGTCTCATCATAAGAAATTCCTTAACATTTTAATGTGTTTAAAAACCCCGTCAGCACTAGCATTACAGCTCACCGAAGAATAAGAGCGCTCAGAAATTGCGCTGAGTAAGTGGTATCAGCTTTCATCGGTGAGTACCATTCCTTTTAGTATATGTACTGTAATTGCCGATTATTATTCATTAATTTCTGTGTTGTTTATATAATTTGGAGGTGCGCCATTCCCTCAATTCCGAGAACCTCTTCTTCTTGTTAATGAAGTGTTAACAAGGAGGAGGGCCCTTTTCTCGTGACAACACAATTTGGCAAAGATCAACGCGATCGCTTTGTAATTTCTGTGAATTTGTGAGTGTAGTATGACAGTTGCATTGTATTTTTGTTTGGATTGTTTTCATGTGCAAAACGTACAAATTTCAGTAGAGGCACATAACTCGTGGTATAAAATTTTCTGTATTCCGGGGTGAGAAGCCAGCAAGCGCACTACCATACAGCTAAAGAAGTGAAAGTGTTTATAAAAGTGATAAGATGCAGTGAGAAAATTCTAGTGTGTTTACGCGATTAATTCAAAGTGTCAGTGAAATTTTACAGTGAGTAGGTGTGGAAAGCATTTGAGTAATCGCAAATTTTTGAGTTTTTGGAGAAAGTGAATTGGAGAAGATCAACACTATGCCTGCCCGTGGAAGAAGGAACAACGACCGCAGAAATGCGCCAGCAACGCCACCCCGACCCGAAGAGGAAGCCGTTAACATGCCTGTGGTAACGAGTTGCGTGGGTGCCATTGGGGCCAAGTTTAGGAGAGGCGACAATGTGGGGGAACATATGGCCAGATTGAAGTTTTTGACGGGTAATCTGAATAACAGTGAGCAGGTGAAAGCCTTCTTCCTATGCCTAGGTCAACAAGAGGCAAAGGAGTGCAATCTAATAATTGATACACTAACGAACCTACGAGATGCAGAAAACTGGTTGCGCTCTTACGACGACCAGGTCGAACATCCAACTCAAGCGCTGTTTGAAATAGTGACCAAGAAGCAAACAAGCCGGGAAGGAGTGTCAGAGTACCTGACGCGCCTGGAAAGGCTGTACAACGAGAATTATCTGGAACATCCGGAACGAATCCTTGTAGATTTGATGTGGCTCGGATTAAGGGAGAACATCACAAGACCATTTCGAAGTGATGCGCGACCTACGACAGTACAAGAACTGAGAGACATGGCAATCGAGGTGGAAAATCGACGGATAGTACCAGTGCCAAGGGAAACGACAGAGAAGAGGGAACCGGAGAGAGAAAGAGCGCAGCGAAGCGAGAGGAGGCCACAGCATGAGACTGCACGTGTCGGCCATACGATGCGGCATTCACCACAACGGCCTAGAGGGTACCGCCAGGAAGTGCCACCCTGGAGAGAAAGGAACAGACAGACACGCCACTCTCCTTATCATCGAAGAGGAAATTATGAAGCACCCCACTGGAGCGAAAAGGGCAGACTTAGGAGTCAGCAGCACCAAATATACTACGCAAGAAAGCCACAGCCGCATCCGGAAGCACCACCTGCACCTGCAGTGGATTTAGCACAGTATAGAGCAGTGCCACCGCCGTGCGTCAACTGTGGTAAATTTGGGCACCTAAGAGCTGATTGCAGAGTGCAACATTTTGCAGGACAGCCAAAAAACGGGATAGGAGACCGTTAGCTCCGATAATAAATCCCAGCGTTATACTCCAAGTGAATGGTGCACCTGTTACCGCACTTCTTGACACCGGAGCAAATATATGCTTGGTAAAAGAGCGTGTGGTTGCGGGGATTAAAAATGCTAGTGTAAAAGGAACATCCACTGCATTAAAGACAATTGGAGAGGAACCCGTACCAGTGCTGGGAAAGATTAATGTGCCAATCAAAGTTAACGGTCAGAAAATTGGACAGAGATGCTTTGTTGTGCGGGAAAATGCATTCCCAGGAGACCTGCTAATAGGAGTGGAAGTAATGAACAAAGTCAACGCAAAGCTAGACTTCGGAAAATGTAGGGCATCATTCTTTGGCACTTACGTGAACATGTTTTCAGCACCAGGACACGCTTCTCCGAAAATTCTGTGTGTGACGAGGGAAGAAACATCTGTAACCCTCGCTGAGGACATTACAGTGAAGCCTCGCGCACAAACCATGGTAAAGTGTCGAGCAGATGGCAAGTTTGATGGAAAGGAAGTAATTTTAGAGCCTAGAATTAAGTGGGCGCCGTACGTCGGAGCCACCGCTGCGAGGGTACAAAATGGGTATGTTTTGATGCCTGTGCTTAACCCTTTTGCCGAGGAAATTGCTCTAACTGAAGGAGCAATAGTTGCAACATGCCACGAAATCTCGAATGAAAGTGCGACTACAGAAGAGAATAAAGATGAAACCAGTGAAGCAGAAAATCTCCGCAGAGAGAAGCGCTTTCAGCAAATTAATGAGCTTGACCTCAGTCACTTGGATGCTGAAAAACAAGAACAAGTTAGGAACCTGCTGAAGGAATATCACAAGACAATTAGTGCAGACGAGATGGATATTGGCCACGTGAAGGGAGTGAAATACAAAATTTTGCTGAGTGATTACAGGCCAATTCAAACGAAAGGATGGCGTATTCCATACACCAGCCAAGAAATTATTGATAAGAAGGTCTCGGAGATGATTGAAAGTGGAGTTGTGCAAGAGAGCACAAGTGCTTGGAAAAATCCGCTCGTACTCGTAAGGAAACCTGGAGGAGGCCACAGAATTTGCCTTGATCTGCGAGCTGTGAACATGCGAGTGGTGAACGAACATTACCCGATTCCCAACATCATAGGAACCCTGGAAGAAGTTGCTGGGAAAGAGTACTATTCCATTGTCGATGCAAAATCAGCCTTCCATCAAATTGAGCTAGATGAAGAAAGTAAGCAGTACACGGCATTTCAGACTCGACAAGGCAACTTCGAGTACGCTCGGCTGCCCATGGGACTCAAGTGCTCAACATCAGTGTACCAGAGAGTAATTTGTCATGTTCTGAAAAGGCAGCTTGGAAAATTCGCCGCTATTTATTTGGACGATGTGTGCGTTAGCTCTATGACTTTTGAGAAGCACCTAGAAAATTTGAGGGAAGTGTTGCACGAATTTCAATGTGCCGGAGTCAAAATAGGCTTGGACAAGTGCAAATTTGCGCAAAAACAAGTGAAGTACCTAGGATGTTACATCAGTCGTGAGGGACTTGTTCCAGACCCCAAAAATGTTGAGGCCATGCAAAATTACCCTAGGCCCACAACCGCACGCAAAGTCCGCTCGTTTGTAGCAGCGCTCAACTTCTATCGGCGGTTCATCCCGCACTTTGCCACAACCGCTGCACCTCTTAATGCACTGACTAAGAAGGGCCAAAAATTCAAGTGGAATGAACAACACGAACAAGCCTTCTGTAAACTTAAGCAGCTCATGATAGAAGCTCCAGTTCTGAAGAAACCTTCTCTAAATGAGACGTATTACTTGAGCTGTGATGCCTCAAATGAGGGCTCGGGCGCAGTGCTTGCTCAGAAATGTGAGGGTAAGGAACAACCGATTGGATACTTCAGCAAAAGATTCAATGATGCTGAGAAACGTTATTCAATTACGGAGCGTGAAGGGTTGGCAGTGGTTGCCGCTGTAAATCACTTCTCACCTTATCTGTACGGCAATAAATTTGTTGTGATCACAGATCACACTGCCCTCAAATATTTGTTCAAAGGTAAGAACACCAAGAACAATAGAATTATGAGGTGGGCACTAACTCTCTCACAGTATGATTTTGAGGTAATTTATCGGCCTGGAGCTCAGAACGTTGTACCCGACGCCTTGTCGAGAAATATTGCGAACGACAACGGAGAAGAGAATCCAGATGACGAAGCACCTAATACAGTGTTCGTCACGACGATGTTAGATGAAACTCCCAGCGTGCAAGAGGCGGAAAGTAGTTTGCAAAAAAAAAACGTGAGAGCAGAGCAATTGAAGGATCCTGTTTGGGGACCTGTACTGAGATATCTTGAAGGTGACAAATTAGGGGGCGCTCCAAGTCTCGCTCTAAAACCCGAGATCTTCACCGACGGAGGCATATTGTATTTCAGAAAGACACAACGAAAGCCTAATAGAACAAGGCACTTAATCGTTGTGCCAGACGCTCTGAGAGAAGCAGCGATAACGTTAGCGCATGATAGCACAATCGCTGCACACCAAGGTCGTGCTAAAACGTGGAAAAAGCTCATGGAATTTGGGTACTGGATTAACATGTCGCGCGACGTTAACAAATACATCGATTCGTGCATGCAGTGCCAGAAACGTAAGATCAACAATCGCATTTGTGTTAGCATGGGTTCATTCCCTGAAATTGACAAGCCTCTGGACAGAATAGGTGTTGATTTGATTGAAATGCCAGTCTCGAATGAGGGCCACAAATACATCTTAACCGTGGTTGATCACTTCAGTAGATATGTCGCTGCTTTCCCACTCAGAAGCAAGACAACTGAGGAAGTGACTCGAGCGTTAACTAAATTCGTAACCACGTATGGCCCTGCGAAAACGCTCGTCTCAGACAGAGGTACAGAGTTCACATCAACATTGTTCCGTAACGTGTGCGAAAGATTAAAAATAAAATACTACAACACATCAGCATATCATCCACAATCAAACGGAATGACGGAACGTCAGAACAAGAACATCAAAACGGTTCTGTCTCACCTCGCAGCCAGCGATCAACCATCGTGGCATGATGCTTTGCCGTGGACATGCTTGGCACTGAACACAAGTTATCAAAGTGTTATTGAAGAAATTCCGTATTATTTATTTTTTGGTAGGGACGCTGAAATTCCGGTTGTTAACTGGCTGAAAAAACCTCGCATGGATTATTCTCTTGGGGACAATTACAGTGCCGAGGTGAGCGCCCGACTTCACAATGCGTTCAAAGTAGTGAAGGCCAAGTCCAAGGCTTCACACGACAAGTCGGTGCAAATGAAGGAAAGAGGTGTGAAAAACAACCAGGTGGAGAGCGGAGACATTGTTTTGTTGCACAATCCGACAGGAAAGGCCGAAGCTGCAAACGTGTGGCCTACCGACTGGTTAGGCCCCTATCGTGTCCTTGAAAGGAATGCCACAAATGCGACCATTAAAGCACTATATAGTAACCGACAAGAAAGGGTTCATTTGGATAGATTGAAAGTTGCTTTTCTACGGGGCGAGGCTTTTCTCGGCACGTCGGACGTCGCAGCTGAACCAGGGAATGGAAACGGATATGAAACTATGGAGAGAGAAGATGAAGACCTGAGGACAGAGAACCACGTAAGCGCGAGAGCTGCGTTCAAGGAGCGGCGAAGCTACAATTTGCGTTCAAGGTGTAGGTGAATTGCCACTTGGAAGCGAGCTGCAGTGGACTGAGATCATGCGTCACCTTAACTTTGTGAAATGTGTTCTTGTGCGTTCAATTTTAGCAGAGCTCTTACGTGGGAGTGAGTTTTTCGCTGTATGCTTAATCTAAATGTGTTCTTTAGTAGAATTGTACTATTTTTCGCCAGCTTCTCGTGAAGCGCACGTAGCTCTAGCGAATGAATTAAGTTTAATCTGAAGTTCTTAGGCTGAGGCTATCTGAGGCTTGCTAATTTTATCAATACCGTTAGACCGTTCATTTCATAACGGGGAAAATATGTTTAGTGTCGGATTAAATTTTGCGAATTCTTGCGTGCTGTAGTGTTGAATTTTCTGACTTTGTGTCTTTCTCTTGCCCTGAAAGAATATCGTAAACACGGTATTCCGGAAGGAATTATTCTGATCTTACTCTGTAGAGTGTAGTACATTTCTTTTCAGACTTAAGGAATTAATTTCTTGGTAGATTAGCGTAGTATGTACTTCAGCCCAAAACAGGTCAGAACAATTACATAACACGAATGCGTCTCGTGTAAGCAGCAATTAAGGAAGAATCACGTGGAACACAAGTAATTATTTACAAGACCAACGAACAGATAGGAACTGTACAAAATAGGGGATAAAGCGCACTTATATTGAAGTATTTAAAAGAATTGCACCAATTCAAGCGCTGCAGTGAGAGGCAACAAAGACGAATGTATAGGCGGAAATTTGCAGGATGCTCAGAAGAATGTGGAAGGCACAAGTAATTGCCTCAGAGCCACGCGTGGTCGCGCTGTGGCTGTGGACATTGGTCACTAACAAGCTGAACCAGGAAAGGGCATCTCAAGTAATTGGTGCCCAGACTTCGAAGTGTGTAGCACCACAGAGCGACAAAATCAGCACCAGGAAGAAAGGAAGAGAATACGAAAATAAAGCAGAGGATGTTCTAGGGCGCCGTAATGTAATAGTGTTCAAAAATGCTTTTATAAATGGGTACCCATATGAACCAATAATAATGCTTTTATATTATTGAGTATTGAATTTAATTTGATTTATTTGGAATTTGCATTGTGACATGAACGCTTGGAAAGGCATTCCTGAAACTCGCATGCAATATTCCTGTGAATTTTTACTAGGCAAATAATCACTTGGAATATTGAAGCCGCATTGAGGCATCTCTATTTATACGTGAAATGAAAATGTAAAAGAGATTTCGGCGGATAGGCTTTGAATGAAGCGGACGGTCTTCAGAGAATATTAACCCACGGAATTCTCGCATAAATAAGAGTGTTCACTCGAATAAAATAAAACATCATCTAGTGTCTACCAGATTCCACGTGACGTCAAGGGATACTGAGGGGGATTCCACAGGATACCAGTGTGCACTACGCAGGATTATGCCTCGGAATACTTCAGCATTACTTCGTGGGATTGGAACCCCATCGCGAGGGGAGACTTAATCGAATAAAAAAAGTTATCGACGCTTCAACTCGTATTCTTCGACAGACCAACATAAGTGCCTGATTCGCCAATTCGTCTGATCAACGAAGCGGCATTCACGAGTAGTCTGACGATTAAAATTTGAGTTCGAATATACGTCCTAAAATGTATGTGACAGATTGTACTTAACATGATTTAGTGGTAACTTGAATCGTGATTATGATGCGTGTTACCGAATGAAATCGTGCAAGTAATGTGGTGTACAGAAATTTTATATGAGGCTGGATATTGGGATCACAATCCTTCCTTCTGAAAATGAGTACCTATCTTCAACGCGTGTGTGATGGCATTGGAATGCCAGAAGAGAAAATGGAAGGACAGCAAACTCCGTCAACGATACCCAAGGAGTGAACAGCGAATCGTCAAAAGCAGCGTCAAGGAATGATAGAACAAAAGATGCAAACGGCTAGAGAGATCTGGAAGACAAAAACATCGACACTTGGGGATATTTGAGAATGTAGGAAATGTGTACACTAAATTTTGTGAATGTTATTAGGATTTAGTACTCAAGTATTTAGTACGCACTTCAGTTCGGCGGGAAAACCAGACGCATCGGTTAGATGAAAATGACACAATATATTACGCTGTGGCTGATTGTATTGTAATAAATAAGATTGTTAAATGTAATGTACCATGTTTCTGCGGAATTAATTTTAGAATGTAATAGGCTTAAGTAGAATTTACCATGTGTGTCTTATATCGGTTGCATACTGTAGTACTTATTATTCAATAAATAGCTGAAGCTAATTCAAAAAAAAAAAAAAAAATTTGTCAGGCCAATTTTTTTTTAACTCTAGGAGGGCCGTCCTGTCGAGAATCGGTTCAGAATGATCAATTTTTGCGAATTAATCAATAAAAAATTCTTGTAATTGTGTGTGACGAATTTTGTGCGTTTTTTTTTTGAACTCAAATTGGGAGTTTATAAAACTGTGTTTGGCACATTCCAACGGAACGAGGGGATCACTCTAACATGTGTGTAGGACTGAATGTTTACAGTCAACATAAATTTATGTTGGCACTCGAGCTGAGGCTAGGGTTGTGCTTCGTAATCAAAACTCAAGAGTGCGAACAACGAAGGCAGTGTTGGGTTACAGCGAAAGGCAAAATTTGTTGACCGCGAGGCCTAGGCCAGAGGGTTGAGGCGTGAGAAAGCTTTCCCGCCAACGGACGTAGACTTCAAGAATTAACACACAAAATAAGGGCGAAAAAGGCGTGCTCTGCGCACAGCGAATAGGAAGCGTATAACCCCGAGAGCAGCCAATGGTACGGAGCAGACGATTGTTTAGAAGAAGTAAGAGGGGGACTATTGGTCATTATTCGAAAGAGGGCAGTCCCAAAAAGAACACTTTGGCTAACACGATAACAAGAGTCAGTAAGGTGTTGCGGGCCTCTCAATAAGGTGCTTCGCGGCTAGGCATTATTATACCTAAAAATTTGTGTTACTCTGCGTCGTGAATAGGTGTTGAATTAAATGTGATACTCTGGAAAATAAGTGAGAAACGAAACCTGTTGAGATATATATACTTTTCTGGGGAATCAGCGAATTATAAGTTTACATTTTTTTTCACTTTTGCAGAAAGAAGAAGATTCCGTAACGTGGAGGTTGTTCAAAGAAAAATGTTAATTACTTCGTAAGGGAGGGTAAGGCTCGTGCTTTTGTTACAATAGATACCGCTAGAAACGATAGGTTCATATAACGTAAAAGAAAATTGGAGCAGTTGAATTAAATGTGGAATATGTGCATATATATATGTATGAGAGAATTGCAGAATTAAAGTAATTGTTAAAAATTTTGTTGCTCCACAGGAGGGCGGCTTTCCTTTTTACTCCTATTGATTGCAAGCACGACTTCTTCATAAAAACGTCCAAAGACAGTACATGCACCGTGTGAGAAACAGGAATTGAACTGAAGCTGCCTTTGGTTAACCGAACTTGTGGTCCGAGGCTGAATGGCAAGCCATCGTGAAGTTGGAATGTGCCAACACATCAGTTAGGCATTGTTTCATGTATATGTCCCGAGTGTAATTAACTTAAAGATATTGACCGGTCAATTAGGCAGGGTGATGTTCGTAAACATGTGTTACTTGCAATTCCAGTAGATGTCAATTAATGCTTTGTACCAGGGTCTCATCATAAGAAATTCCTTAACATTTTAATGTGTTTAAAAACCCCGTCAGCACTAGCATTACAGCTCACCGAAGAATAAGAGCGCTCAGAAATTGCGCTGAGTAAGTGGTATCAGCTTTCATCGGTGAGTACCATTCCTTTTAGTATATGTACTGTAATTGCCGATTATTATTCATTAATTTCTGTGTTGTTTATATAATTTGGAGGTGCGCCATTCCCTCAATTCCGAGAACCTCTTCTTCTTGTTAATGAAGTGTTAACAAGGAGGAGGGCCCTTTTCTCGTGACACAGCAGTGACTAGAGCGCATTGTGGCATGAGGAACAATTTTGAACAATTCGTCTCCACAAGCATACATGAGTAAAATTATTACTTAAAATTATCACAATGGACAGGTTGGGATAACGGTGCATCAAAGTAGCAAAACTAGCGCTCGCTGTAGGAAACAGTCCCGGCGCAACGAATGGCGTGTTTGGAATTGGAGCAGGTGATGCACGAAGTATCGAGATGAGGGCACTATAACTATTTGCAAGTCAAGCTCACTACTAATTTTCAAGTTGATATTCTTTTACGTCCACCAATGCACAAGTCCGATAGGGAAGAGAAAGGGTAGAATACTTTCTTAAATATTTCCCTTAAAGAGCATTGTAGAAATTTTTATACAAGGCCTCTTTGCACTACTTCAAAATCGGGTAAGAAACAAAGGAATAATAAAGCTTAAATGTAAATAAACCAACCTAACCCTCAACATGCGGCATGACTAATGCCATTCCCCAAAATTAAACTTGTCCGAAATCATTTTCTCTAAACCAATACTCATTCCGGTCACCAGAACATGAGCACATGTGCAGAGTTGGCAAAACTTCAACACACACCAGCAGCCAAATTTAAACACACACCAGCAGCCAAATTTAAACACACACCAGCAGCCAAATTTAAACACACACCAGCAGCCAAATTTAAACACTCACCAGCAGCCAAATTTAAACACTCACCAGCAGCCAAATTTAAACACTCACCAGCAGCCAAATTTAAACACTCACCAGCAGCCAAATTTAAACACTCACCAGCAGCCAAATTTAAACACTCACCAGCAGCCAAATTTAAACACTCACCAGCAGCCAAATTTAAACACTCACCAGCAGCCAAATTTAAACACTCACCAGCAGCCAAATTTAAACACTCACCAGCAGCCAAATTTAAACACTCACCAGCAGCCAAATTTAAACACTCACCAGCAGCCAAATTTAAACACTCACCAGCAGCCAAATTTAAACACTCACCAGCAGCCAAATTTAAACACTCACCAGCAGCCAAATTTAAACACTCACCAGCAGCCAAATTTAAACACTCACCAGCAGCCAAATTTAAACACTCACCAGCAGCAAAATTCAAACACTCACCAGCAGCCAAATTTAAACACTCACCAGCAGCAAAATTCAAACACTCACCAGCAGCAAAATTTAAACACTCACCAGCAGCAAAATTTAAACACTCACCAGCAGCCAAATTTAAACACTCACCAGCAGCCAAATTTAAACACTCACCAGCAGCCAAATTTAAACACTCACCAGCAGCCAAATTTAAACACTCACCAGCAGCCAAATTTAAACACTCACCAGCAGCCAAATTTAAACACTCACCAGCAGCCAAATTTAAACACTCACCAGCAGCCAAATTTAAACACTCACCAGCAGCCAAATTTAAACACTCACCAGCAGCCAAATTTGAACACTCACCAGCAGCCAAATTTAAACACTCACCAGCAGCCAAATTTAAACACTCACCAGCAGCCAAATTTAAACACTCACCAGCAGCCAAATTTAAACACTCACCAGCAGCCAAATTTAAACACTCACGAGCAGCAAAATTTAAACACTCACCAGCAGCAAAATTTAAACACTCACCAGCAGCAAAATTTAAACACTCACCAGCAGCAAAATTTAAACACTCACCAGCAGCAAAATTTAAACACTCACCAGCAGCGAAATTTAAACACTCACCAGCAGCAAAATTTAAACACTCACCAGCAGCAAAATTTAAACACTCACCAGCAGCAAAATTTGAACACACACAAGCAGCAAAATTTGAACACACACAAGCAGCAAAATTTGAACACACACCAGCAGCAAAATTTAAACACTCACCAGCAGCAAAATTTAAACACTCACCAGCAGCAAAATTTAAACACTCACCAGCAGCAAAATTTAAACACTCACCAGCAGCAAAATTTAAACACTCACCAGCAGCAAAATTTAAACACTCACCAGCAGCAAAATTTAAACCCTCACCAGCAGCCAAATTTAAACCCTCACCAGCAGCAAAATTTAAACCCTCACCAGCAGCAAAATTTAAACCCTCACCAGCAGCAAAATTTAAACACTCACCAGCAGCCAAATTTAAACACTCACCAGCAGCCAAATTTAAACACTCACCAGCAGCAAAATTTAAACACCCACCAGCAGCAAAATTTAAACACTCACCAGCAGAAAAATTTAAACACTCACCAGCAGCCAAATTTAAACACTCACCAGCAGCCAAATTTAAACACTCACCAGCAGCAAAATTTAAACCCTCACCAGCAGCAAAATTTAAACCCTCACCAGCAGCAAAATTTAAACACTCACCAGCAGCAAAATTTAAACACTCACCAGCAGCAAAATTTAAACACTCACCAGCAGCCAAATTTAAACACTCACCAGCAGCCAAATTTAAACACCCACCAGCAGAAAAATTTAAACACTCACCAGCAGAAAAATTTAAACACTCACCAGCAGCCAAATTAAAACACTCACCAGCAGCCAAATTTAAACACTCACCAGCAGCCAAATTTAAACACTCACCAGCAGTCAAATTTAAACACTCACCAGCAGCCAAATTTAAACACTCACCAGCAGCCAAATTTAAACACTCACCAGCAGCCAAATTTAAACACTCACCAGCAGCCAAATTTAAACACTCACCAGCAGCCAAATTTGAACACTCACCAGCAGCCAAATTTGAACACTCACCAGCAGCCAAATGTAAACACTCACCAGCAGCAAAATGTAAACACTCACCAGCAGCAAAATGTAAACACTCACCAGCAGCAAAATGTAAACACTCACCAGCAGCAAAATGTAAACACTCACCAGCAGCCAAATTTAAACACTCACCAGCAGCCAAATTTAAACACTCACCAGCAGCCAAATTTAAACACTCACCAGCAGCCAAATTTAAACACTCACCAGCAGCCAAATTTAAACACTCACCAGCAGCCAAATTTAAACACTCACCAGCAGCCAAATTTAAACACTCACCAGCAGCCAAATTTAAACACTCACCAGCAGCCAAATTTAAATGCTCACCAGCAGCAAAATGTAAACACTCGCCAGTAGCAAAATGTAAACACAAGCAGCAAAATGTAAACACTCACCAGCAGCCAAATTTAAACACTCACCAGCAGCAAAATGTAAACACTCACCAGCAGCAAAATGTAAACACTCACCAGCAGCAAAATGTAAACACTCACCAGCAGCAAAATGTAAACACTCACCAGCAGCAAAATGTAAACACTCACCAGCAGCCAAATTTAAACACTCACCAGCAGCAAAATATAAACACTCAGGAGCAGCAAAATGTAAACACTCACCAGCAGCCAAATTTAAACACTCACCAGCAGCCAAATTTAAACCCTCACCAGCAGCCAAATTTAAACCCTCACCAGCAGCCAAATTTAAACCCTCACCAGCAGCCAAATTTAAACACTCACCAGCAGCAAAATTTAAACACTCACCAGCAGCAAAATTTAAACACTCACCAGCAGCAAAATTTAAACACTCACCAGCAGCCAAATTTAAACACTCATCAGCAGCCAAATTTAAACACTCACCAGCAGCAAAATTTAAACACTCACCAGCAGCCAAATTTAAACACTCACCAGCAGCAAAATTTAAACACTCACCAGCAGCAAAATTTAAACACTCACCAGCAGCCAAATTTAAACCCTCACCAGCAGCCAAATTTAAACACTCACCAGCAGCCAAATTTAAACACTCACCAGCAGCAAAATTTAAACACTCACCAGCAGCAAAATTTAAACACTCACCAGCAGCCAAATTTAAACACTCACCAGCAGCCAAATTTAAACCCTCACCAGCAGCCAAATTTAAACACTCACCAGCAGCCAAATTTAAACCCTCACCAGCAGCCAAATTTAAACCCTCACCAGCAGCAAAATTTAAACACTCACCAGCAGCAAAATTTTTAAACACTCACCAGCAGCAAAATATAACCAATCATATCACCAACAGCAAAACTTTCCCCCTCACAAACAAGAAGTGGTAGGCACTGCCCAATGACATTATTTGAGCACTTAGCAACAGCAAAATATGGCTACTCACCAGCCTCTACAAATCTTTGTGGCTCGTCTCCACCAGCCACAAGATATCGGAGCCACTCTATGGTGTGGCTCTCCGTCGTAGTGCAGTTGACGTTGAGAAGCAGCTCCAGCAGGCACCACAGTGTCTGTGGGGCCCACATGCACATGTGTGAGATGCAATATGTTTCATGTACAGGCTAGCATTTTTTATCAATGCAGTGGGGTAAAGTAGTAGGTAGCAATACACATTAAAGGAATAAGTATTACCCTCTCAATTATAAAATAGAGAAGTTATAGCCAAGAAGTTTGGGTAATAAAATTTGAGATAGAAACTCTATGCACTTTCTCAACGTGAGGATATTCAATTTTGGACTTGGTTAAATTTTTAATCAAAATGTAAAGGTATTAGAATCTACAAATGTAAGGATAAATTTGCTGATAATAAGCTGCATTTCAATACATTGTAACATAACATAATCTAACATTTACAAGTGATTTGTAAGAAATTATCCATTAAGCAAAATTAAACAGAACTTACTCTAGACAAGGGTCGTTGATTGGGGTCAGCTAGCAAATTTTCAATGCACTCCTGCTTAAGATTGAGTGAGACTTCAAGCTTGTCTTGCTCTAACAATGCCACAGCCAAATCATGCTTCCCTAGATTCCTCAACCTCGGGTGGAGAAGAAGAGTGGCACTGCTACGGCTAAATTTTGCTTGGGGAGACTCGTCCTCTTCCTTGAAGGAGCTTTGAGACTTTCGGCTGATTTGTCTGCTTGGACCTTGCTGCCATCTTGAGCCAGGCTTGGGGTATTGAGTATTAACACAGGAGGGATCTGCGCCAATTCTGGGAGCCCCTCGAGATGCATGCATGGGAACTGCTTCAGGCTCAGGCTGGACACGAGGAAAAAATTCTCGCATGGCTTCCTGTTGCTGCTGAAGTGCTTCCAAGTGAGGGGCATTATTGCTCTCTGCCTCTTCTTGACCTGGGAGTGTCTCCACACTGGCAGCTGGAGTTGAAGATGATGCAGGTACAGACATGTCTAAGGGCTCTGATTGGCCAGCACCAGCTGCTGTGCTGGCCAATGCCCTTGCAGGTGTACTTGAGTTAACTGCTGATAAGTTTAAAGGCTGATGTTCACTAGATGATATAGCATTAGAAGAAGCACTGAGGTCCATGCCATGCTCTTGTGCAGTTCCAGTGCTGTGGCTGGCCATGCTTGTGATGTTACGACTATTCAAAATCCTGGAATTATCTTCTGATAACTCGGCCACTTCTACTTCATCTACTTCCATGGCAAATTCCTGACACTGGAAAGAAAAGGAAAAGAATTACTTTCCATGCTGCTAAACAGAACACTCTATAACTAAGCAGCAACCCCACATATCAATCCTCTATGGCTGTCCATGCAATTCAATCATTGATAACACAAAAAATACATTTATATATGCAAATCTTTTTTTACTTATGTTACATTCCAACAAAAAATGCCAATAGGTAATAGTATGATACATCCTTGCAGTAAAACTTAATAGATCATAGCCAAAAGGATAAAACATCATGTGAACAACACTTGTCAAATTATAATTAACAAGCTTGGGAAGCCATCAAGCATATCACTACTACACTGAAGCAGCTAACTGAAAATTTACAAGCAATAATTCCTCCAAAAGCAACACAACATTTCATATTTCATTTGGAAGATCAGAAACACCATATTTTTAAATTTTGAACTAACTTTGAAAGCCATTAAATTAAACAGGAACTGACAATGTGAATAGCACATACAATATATTTTCTATAATAACATCAGAAGCTTAATTGAAAAAATGAAGTACACCTTTAATTGAATAAGAAATAATTCAAGTGGATGTAGCAGCAGAGCCAAATTCCATAAGGTAATTTGTGCAGTTTCTTTCTGAAAACTTTTTTACACCAGCAATTATTTCTATTCTAACAAAACTTCTTTACATCTACAATTACTACCATACTTAGTATGGGTTTTCATTATTGGTGAACTGACAATGATGCACTTGCAATTGCTTCAATTCCACACAAAGAGGAACATCGCTGAAACTGCATTGAAGAATTACTGTTCAAGACAATCAAATCAGTACATGGTAACCTGGCTACCTTTGACTTAATATAGGCTCAGAGTAATTCATAATATCCTTGAGCATAAACACTAACACACAAAACTTTGTGAACAACCAATTCCTAATATTGTGACATTCATGGTCTCAGCTAATCCTAGGCAGCAAAAATTCATAGTTCAAATATTTCAAACCCTTTTATAACTCAATATGAGCAATAAATAAATGACTGTAGCAGATACCTTGCTGATAAATTCTACAGATGAAAGGTTCCATCATCCACCAATTTACCTTCCAGTCATAATAAGGCTAATACTGAAATTTACTCATCATTGTGGTGATGTATGCCATTTTTCTTGCCCAAGTTTTCAAGTTTTAGAATCTTTCCAAATAAACAAACAATATTATAGCTTCATGTTTAAATTTAACTTGAAAAAATCATAAACTTGAGAATTTTAGCCAGAAAAAACCAAGGATAACATGGTGCAGAGGCTCAGCCAACAGAAGAATTTCTGCACCTTGCTCTTCTATTACAACAATGCAAATTGTTCATAATTTCAGCCCCAGGTTTAAATTAGGCTCAGTTTAAAAATCCTGATTTCATCTCCCAAACACTAGACACTAAAACAAATATGACTATAAAAAAAATGTTCATATTAGTAGTTTCTTTAATCCCAACTTCAGCATTGGTTAACTCAAAAATTAAATACTTAAAGCCTTCCTAACCACAACAAAGATGTTCCCAAGAAAGGATGAAGGTACCATCAAGTATGAAGATTAGAAAATAAAAATCTATGTACTAAGCATGTTCCCACATGAGATCAGAGCCACACCAAGTAATTTTGCACTGTTAGGAAGCACGCTCATAAAACAAAATGAAAGTTGAAGAAAGTTATAGGTCATGAAAAACAGAACAATGATATGATGGTCTGTAACAACACAAAAAATACACTTTCAGCACAAGAAAAGCATACCTAAATTTCAGCTCTGCTCTTGTCATTTTCCCTCTAGGAGTGCTAATTCTCATAGATTGATACAATAGTTGTATTCCCCTGAGAGGTTCTCTACTCCTCAGTCTCAATGAAATGCTTAAGAAGTTTTAGTGGACTAAGGTTATCATTGAGTTGGGATTAAAAACAATAAAGAATATAGTTAAAAATTATCAAGGAGAATGCAATCCAGAAGGTTTGCAGAGGGCTTTTTTCATGAATTTTTGGCGGGGTTATTTAGGTTGGGTTCAAGAAGAGAGTTTTTGAAAGGGTGATTTCTCAAGTCTCTGGCATCCACAAGATTTTGGCATCCACAAGATTTTTGTACTAAAAAAATATAAAAAATAGGAATGATTTGTTGTAGATTTATCAATAAAATTTTCATTAATAAAATAAATGTAGATAAAATTTTCAGATGGTAAAATTTTGAGATGTCAACCAAAACTTTCATATAAAATTTTTTTAGCTTTTCACTAAAATACAGATGAGATTTTTTAGAATCATTGATCAGCAAACCAATAATAATTGTCTACCGTTACACTGTCTACTGCTTATAGCTCTTCTATGAAGCAATATTGAGCATTTTAGAATAACTTCATACATTAGGCAAGTAGTTAAAGTATTTTAGTTTTGGCAACATGATTATTCAATGCAATCTAGATGCAAAACATACTTCTGAATTTAATTTCATTTTGAAAAGATGCCAACTATAGAACTGAAAGACTACTTTGAAGCATAATCTTACTCCTAAACCTTATTGATATGATAGAAAGCATGCAACTTCTGTTGCTTCTATCATAGTACATTGGACTTTAGGAATATCTTCAGAAGAGCTATTCAAAATGCTGCACCCAAAACAGATGTCTGACTTTCAGTAATTATATAAACATTCAAAATAAAGTTTTAGACTTAAAGTCTCAGAATTGCATTCTCATATAATGCTAATATGTCAACAAGGGCATTTTCATAAAGCCATCATTATTCTCTGATCACAGGCCACTTTATATTAGACCCTATCAAAGTCCTAAAACAACCATAGCTCTGCATGAACAATTTTTGGTCAATGTGAAGTTTCATGCAATCACGGAAATTGATAATGATATTCCAAACAATCACTAAAGGAACCCATTTAAGAAAGTTTTTCATGAACGACATTCTGCTCGCTGATGCGTTATTTTCGAATTATTGAACTTTGAAGTTGGCTGTCGCGCGCCCAAGGAAGCGAGCGTAATTTAATTAAAAACGGAAGCTAAACCCCTATTACAAACGTAAAGAGGTTGGGTCGTGAGGGGTAGCCACAGTTCTTTTAGTGAAAAGTATAAATAAAGCTTCTTAACCACCCATTAGGGTGACGACCGCAATCTTGTTTACATCGGGTCTAACATGGCGACCACCATGGGCGCCGCCATTTTGGACCCGATGTCAACAAGATTACGGTCGTCACCCTAATGGGTGGGTTAGAAGCTTTATTTATAATTTTCACTAGAAGAACTGTGCCTCTCCCTCACGACCCAACCTCTTTACGTTTGTAATAGCTTCCGTTATTAATTAAATTACGTTTCACGCGCTCGCTTCCTTTGGCGCCAAGGCCAACTTCAAAGTTCAATTATTCGAAAATAACGCATCAGCGAGCAGAATGTCATTCGTGTAAAACGTTCTGAAATGTGTTCCTTTAGTGATTCCTGGGATCGGCATTATTATTTTCCGTGATTGCATGAAACTTCACATTGACCCAATTTTTGTTTTTAACCATGATTATTCTCACTGAATTACAAATATAACAGTAATCCTTAAAATTTGTTTGTGAAAATACAAAACAGACATATACAACCTTTGAATAACAAAAATATATTTTTCTTCTTATAGCCTACTGTGCAAAGACAGCTTTAAATCTATAATACAATTTCTTAAGTTGTGAAAATAGTAGTTAAGCGATCACTAATATTGTACAAATGGGATAAACTTTGGTAAATCTGAAGGATATGTCAGTTATCAATTTTGTAAATTTCGATGCCTTAGCATAGTTAATTAGATCAAAATAAACAAGTTTTCTTCTATGCACTTTCCGTCTCAAATGAGTATTTTATTAGTTATAGCGGTAAATGACTTAACGCAACTCCAGTATTTGAAGCGGCAAGTAATTCAAGGAGCACGTCGGACAGCAACACTGCAATGCGCACTCGCTTCCAGCGTGATCGTCATCAAAGACGAAACCAAACCTACCGCTATACCTCGTTAAATACTCATTTGACGAAAAAAAACGTATAGAAGAAAAGTTGTTTATTTCGATGTTATTACCATGATTCAAGCAACAAAAATTAAAAAATCGATGAGTAGCTGTTTATTCGAGCGCATTTGTCATCAAAGACGAAACTAAACTTACCACTATAAATCGTGAAATACTCATTTGAGACAGAAAGTGCATAGAAGAAAACTTGTTTATTTTGATTCAATTAATTATGTTCAGGCACCAAAAAGTGGAAAATCGACAACTGACATATCCTTCAGATTTACCTAAACTTTACATCAGAACATGCAAAATTAAAATATCAATTCACAAAATCAATTTACATTTGCACCTAAGTTAGGCCTAAGCATTTTTCTATTCCGTAAATTGTACAATTTACAAGAAAGAGATGTACACACTTGTACCTACTAGTAAACTGAGACCATACAATAAGTAATTTCTAGTAGAATTTTATGCACCATTCAAATCTTCTCAGCAGTTTTTTCTTGAGAAGTTTCGACTAAAGACAAATTGAAAGTTACTATCTAGTAGCATTGGGTTGAGAAAATTTTAACAATACCGTTATGAGTGTTCACTACGCAACTCAAAAAGGCCTATAATAATAGTCCCACACATAGGAAAATTAATATTGCATATACTCAACTTCACATTTGCACCTGAATATTACTTACTCAACATAAGACGTTGTTTGCAATCTACACAAGTTGAAGCGTAACCTCAATCTTGCTTTCTCCTGCAATACAACCACCTACAACGACCTCAAATTGCACACTGGTTGCAAACTTTGCAAGCAGCTGCAGGAAGTGACTGTGTCGGCGATGAATTCTACGAGTTGCATTTCGTTACCCTAAACATAGTCGTCGAGACTTTGATATTTTTATTTATATCACCATCAACATTCTAATTTTCTGAAACAATTTATATGTGTTAGTTGGTTTTCATTTTCAATGCACATCGGTAATTATAGATACTAGCAGGGCCCGTGGAAATTCCACGGAGAATGTCATCAATAAGCTAGGTCGATCTGTGTAAAACATTTGGTCAACATTACTTCCCAGATTTTGAAGTAACATATTCTAACCTAACCTAACTTTAACCAATGTCATCAATAAGCTAGGTAGACCCGTGAAAAAATTCGGTCAACATTACCTAAAAAATTCTATCATAACATTCTAATCTAACCCATCCTAAAATAACAAATACTAACCTATCTTATCTTAACCTATCCTATCCCAACAAACTAAAAAAAATTAAAATATTAAAAATAAATTAAAAAATCTTACAAAATTTAAAAACATTAAACAATTTTCATCTCTCCCCTGCTCCTCTCCCTCCCTCTCTCTTCCTTCCTTCTCACCCTCACTCTATCTCCCGCCCTCCCTCTAAAGGAGCGCGACCCGACACGAGCCAACCCGTATCATAGATACCGCAATGATGTTGAAGGGCGTGACGCACAGGTTAGCGTATTAATATATAGATAGATGTAATATTTGATATATCAGTTCAATGATACACGAACCCCTCAGGGGGATACAACTATTGTATCTATGGAAATTAGCGCTCCCAGGGGAACCGTGTGTGGGCCCGAGCTAAAGGTTAGGTAGGCTTCCTTTTTGTTGTAATAAAATAGGTTTTTGTCGTGTTACGGACCACCTTTTTTCGGTTCACTGCTGTCCTGCTTTTCAGCACCTACTACTTTCTTCTTTAACTTTTTTCTTGTTTCATGAACTTCTTTCCTAGCTTAATGTTTCTGTGCACCTTGTGCATAGATTCCAAGTTCCCTCAACTCCATACTAAATGGTGCCTTCCTTTTTCCTCTCTTGGAACATCTTTGTCGCGGTTAAGGGAGGCTACAACTTTCTTATATAATAATAATAATAATAATAATAATGATAATAATAATAATAATAATAATAATAATAAATTTTGAAATCTAATCTCAACGGCGGCAACATCATCAAAGCCATTAACACATGGGCCGTACCGGTCATCAGGTACACCGCCGGAATAGTTAAATGGACGAAGCTCAAACAAAAGAAGCTAGATACGAAGACCAGAAAGCTGATGACCATCTTCAGGGCACTCCACCCCCGATCATGCACTGACAGACTATACATCAAGAGAAAGGAAGGAGGAAGAGGTCTGCTTGAAGTGGAAGAGTGCATCCAAAGTGAGATCAGAGCACTCGGCCAGTACACGAGAGAGCACCAGGATCCTTGGATGAAACTGGTGTGGACATCGAAGACCCTGAAAGAGGAAGAGACCTCAGACAGTTTCAAGGAGAGGAGAAGGGGAGAGCGACTCCAGAAGTGGGAGGGAATGGCACTCGCCGGCCAATACCCCCGACAAACTCGAGAAGCAAAACCCGAACTCACTTGGAACTGGCTGAATCGAGGTGAACTCAAGAAAGAAACTGAGGGCATGATCCTTGCCGCGCAAGAACAAGCCCTCAACACCAAAAACAGAGCAGCTAGAATCACGCACACAAGCAACGACCCAAAATGCCGGATGTGCAAAACCAAAGACGAAACCGTCAACCACCTGATCAGCGAGTGCTCGGCGCTGGCGCAGAGGGAATACAAGAGGAGGCACGACAAGGTAGCAAAAACTCTACATTGGAACCTGTGCAAGACTCACAACTTCCCCTGCGCTGACCGCTGGTACCAGCACGAGCCCAAGACTGTGATGGAAAACGACGACATCAAACTTCTCTACGACGTCCTCCACCAAACTGACAGGGCCATCACAGCCAGACGACCGGACATCGTCGTCATTAACAAGACCCAGAAACAGATCAAGATCATCGACGTGGCAGTTCCGTACGACTCAAGAATCGTCGAAAAGGAGGCTGAGAAAATCCTCAAGTATCAAGACCTCCGGGTCGAGCTCGCCTCGACCCACGGTTGCCGCGCCGAGGTGGTTCCCATCGTGATTGGGACACTTGGGGCCTCAACCACCAATCTTGAAAGGCATCTGGGCAGCATCGGCTGTGATAAAATCCACCCTGGACTGCTGCAAAAGTCAGTTCTCCTGGGATCTGCCCACATTCTTCGCAAGGTGCTCGGATAACACCGGACACTGAGCTGAAGCCGAACCCACTCAGACGAACTGGATTCGAATATGGAGAAGAGAAGAAGGCGGTGATCCTCAGGGTGCGGGACGCACCCCGGAACGCTACGCCTAAAGGGACCGAAGGCTGCGAAGGAAGGAAGAAAGGAAGAGGAGCGTAAAACCTCGTTACACCACTTCTGACTGGAACAACCTGAAGACAACCCTACACCAGCCTTAACAACGTGGCTGTGGATCTGTTTCAATAATAATAATAATAATAATAATAATAATAATAATGGGACACGAAACATCCTTTTTAAATCTTTATAAAATAAAATTAACATTTTTATGTGTTGTTAAGCAACAGTTCAACTCTTCGTTGACATAAAAAGTACGATCATTCAATATTATAATATTTTTCACTTTTTAGAAAATTCTGTACAGTAACTAATGGTCACTCGTTGTATTAGTTACTCAAAAACTTATTTATAGCACGTTAACATAGTGGCCTCTAGAAATAGGGCCGGGTAACCAAAAAATAACGGCCTCTTTAAATAAATCAAAAGTGGTGTTCCATAAAATTAAATTATTTCATATAATATTAAATATCAGTTTTAGTTTTTCTAAAGCGTAAGACCTGTACTCGATGATAAAACATCTCGGCCCTCCATTAAGCAGGGTAGCTGAAATTAGCTGTCTCTTTAAATCGTATAAAAAGATATTGTTGACACTATTCTAGTTGATTTATATCAAATCAAATTATATATCTTCTATGTTGTATTAGCAATGTGAGGTTTCTATGAGTATTTGTTCTGGTCGTGACAGTACCCATTTCCCATACCTTTCGGGGTCGACTCTTAAATAATAGTACCTATATATGATTTATATCTTCTTGCCCATAGATATGACTCGGACAGAAGGACCTAGAACATACAACCCAGGATATTAAAGATAAGTACTTTAAACGATTAAGTTACTGTGGCCAAAATAGTAGAAAACAATTTTAAGTTATATGACATACGCATTCAAATTGAACAGTTTTTTATTTTTTTAATCCATACAAAATACTTTGTTTCATCATTATATTCAGTTTAACTAGCAGTTTTGATTATATTTCAAAAAGTTCAAATGATATTAACATGTTCTAAAACTCATCTAAATCAATAAACAAAATTACTACCTGATAATAAATTATAAATTTTGTTTAAAATTATTTCATTGATGGAAAAATATCTGTCTAAGTTTAATGGCATCAAGGCTAACTTCCCAATAAATAATCATCTATATGGCAAAAGGTTAAAAATAACTTTCCGGCGAGAGAAGGTACGGAGTATTTCGAGTCAGAACTTGAATTTGAACTTGAAATTGAGGGTCGACATTGTCGGGGCCTTTGTTACGGCCTAAAATTTCCTTCTCAATACTCACACAAAAGAGTTCAGCACCTGTGTACCAGACTTGTCCAATAAACTACTCAGGATCTATGAAGTTCTCCCAAAGTGGGGAAAACAATTGAATTGGATTTTAAAGGTTGAATATTGAGGAATTTATCGATTTCACAAGGAAGATGTTCTTATGATAATGGCGGGTCACCAGTGCTCGGGTAGAGCACATTGAATTGCAAAATGAATGAATTACTGCCACTGACTCTGTCCTCAGAAGGAGGTTATTAAGTATTCGGATGCTCTACCGGCACCTAATTTTCGACTTGCACGAGTAAGTTCTCTGTAGGATAATGACTGAACTTTAACTTCTCGCCTTATGCTTTATTGGTAGTCTCTGGGTGCCGTGGCTACGGCCGCTGGAAGGTGGATCCGCTTCTTGTGGAAGAAGGTCCGGGTCCAGTCAGGTGACGTGCCGGCCGGTGCCGTGGCTAGAGGGAATCCGTTGTGGATCCAGGCGAGAATGTATTTGTGGGTGTAACTATCTGCGGGTGCGGTGATAATTGGAGATGGATGGTATCTTAAAAAGAGGCAGTCCCTGTCGGGTTTTCTGCCTGTGAGCCTTGTGGCTTAATTGGTATGAGGTTAGCCGTTTGGCTGAATAGATTTTGGGAACGTCTCACGTGGATCTGAGTACGTTCCGAATGAATCTAATTGTACGCTCTCAAGTGAATCTGAGGAATGTAGCATATCGCTACAAAGCGTAAGAATTATGAATTTTCCCATTCGCACTTAAATAAAATTAATCATTAGCATTAAAAATCTTACTATAATTTATTATTAATTATTTTCTACTTCTAATTCGTAATCATTGAAGTTTTTGTGTAAATACATGAGAGATCAAATAATCAATCGACATTTCGAGTTTAAAGCAGCCCGATACGGCAACATCGAAGAGCGTCACTTGAACTGACTCACTCTTGCTTGTGGCTTTAGCGTGCGAACATCATCTCGTAAGTGCAAGTGAAATTTAGGCTTAGAATAGAAAGAAACCGGGTAAAGTATATGTGCCATGTGTTTTTTTTCATGTGATTGTGTTAAACGTAAAGAACTGCTCAGTGTCGTGAAGTAGGCATAAACGCTCAAATAGTGTTAAGATTCTTAGACTAGCATGTGTTATCTAGAGTGCTAACTCGTTGATATAGAGTGAATATTGCGTGTCATTTCCAAATTCACGTGTTGAAATTTCATACTAGATATTCAGCTAACGTCATTGTTTTTTTCTTACGGCAAAATAAAAAAAACTTATATTGTGGTTGCCAGTATCATATCGGAAATTACTCATAAACTGACTCGTGAACGCACGCGGCTAAATCGCCGGCGTTCGTTGTCGATAGTGTGTCTTTGTTGTTTTCAATGGCGGAGCAGATACTGCCGCTTTCCGTCACTACTCCGTGACCATAACTGCACTATAAGCATGTGTTATAATAGTATCTTCTTTTTTTTACAAGGCGTACTTGCAGTAGTTTCTCTTAAATAATGTTTCAACGCGAAATAATAATTAAAGACGTCTCCTAATAATCTCGTATGTGTACAAATTACGAAGGTTATTCATGTCTATGCTTGCTAAAGTTTTGAGTCGTCTTTTATAGCTCATACTCCTTGAACCTTGCGTTTAATCGCACTTATTTCAATTTAAATCATTTCAATAACAATTTAATTTCATTCTGTTCATTCTTGTGACGAAAATACCCACTACCATTTGCCTTTCGCGAGTGCGCACAAATTATGCCGGCGGCTTGTCGAGTGCCGACGTGTAGAGCCGCCGGGTTATTCGCCGCATTGATCTTCATGTTTCATCTCGCGCACATTTCCTTTCTGTGCAAGCAAAACGTTTAGTGTTTCTTTCTTTCATTGTGCAGATTATTCCTTAATTTTTTTTTAGCATTGCAAATGATATTTATCAGTGATTTTCAGTAGGATTTATATCGGTGAAACCTTAGAATTTTTCTCTGTTATTTCTTGTACAGTTATAGAGATGTTCTAGAGTACTTAAAGAAGCATTGATTTTCTTTCTACGAAATTCTTAATTGCTGTAATTCTTTGCTTCTGCTTCATGAACCATGTCTTGTTAAGTCATGTGTTTTTTCCATGGTTCCAGGGATTTGATCCCCGATTATGCTCTTAGATAATCACTAAAAGTATTACTAAAAATTCTTAAATTTTATGCCTTGTATTTAAAAGCAGGAGCAGCTGTATAAGAGTTTCTTAATTGCTTCTGTCCTATCTCTCCACTTTCGAGCTTGACGAGAAAGAGAACAAATGAAATTAACTAGAGTCAAATCTGTATGAATTCTCGAATTCTGCCGTGTGGGAGTTTTATTATTTTACGATGTGTGGACTGTCAGTGGTGTTTCCTTGATGTCTCCTTGGACTGTTCATCCAGCTCTTGGACTCCTTGCAGGACCTCAACGTCATCACACACACCACTTACAACATTCTCCCTGAGCCGCTTTTGGGACTCTCTACTTGGATTAGATTTGGCTATGCTCTGGGCCTTTAGCCTTATATATTCTCTAATTACGGGCCTTAATTCTCAACTGCCTAAAATTACGGGCACAGTTGAATCAGCCTCTCATTTGCTGAAGTCAGCGTGCCTGGATCTTAATTACTATTCAAACGAAGAGTCATCATCGCCATCAGGCTCGGCACCTTGTGATCAAACTCACCTGCTCCAAAATTAAGCAGGCGTCGCCCACATAAAGATCCACGCACCGATTGTTGTGCTTATTTAAAAATTGCCCTCAGCAAATTGAATATTCTGAACACAATACACTTAAAACCTCGTCCACCGGCCGGAACGACTGCCTCAGGACTGCGAAGTATCTTTCAGTCAAGATCTGCAGGATCAAGTCTCGGTGATCCGCAGGATCAAGTCTCGGCGATCCTCCCAGCTCCTTCAAATAAAACCATACACAAAAAAAAAAGCTGAGTCCAAAGTGCCTGATTATCCCTCTCATAATTTTTCCCAGATGCTTGTCGAGGTCTTGTGAGGACTGGCCATACCCCCTCGGTCAGATCCAAACACTGGTGACCCCAGTTAAAATAACCCCAAACTTTCTTTAAAACTTCAAAACTATTCAACTCGATAAGTGTTTGGGAGGTTGTGAGAGAGGTTAATTTTGGTATATCATTGTAGTAATAAATTTCCCATGTCGTAGTTTTTGAGAATTTCTTAGATTTACCGTGTTAATGGAGATTCTCTGAGCAGCTCTAACAAAAATTTTTTTTCAGCGCTTTACTGTCCTTTTGTTTTATGTGCCTCAGTAGGTAGGAAAAATATATTTTTTTCCTATTTCTGTGCTTACGTTTAGTACGTTTATTCTGACTACCGTAAAAATTCGCGTTTCCATTCTCTCTTTCCCCCCGTTTTCTTCAACGTTATTGATCGATTGAGTAGGTAGAAAAATAATTTTTCTCACCTGCCGTATTTTTGTGCCTACGCAAATTGCCGCATACCGCAAAATTTTTTTCTCGTTTCCAATTTCATATTTCCTTCCTTCTGTTTCAACTTTATCTGAATGATTGAGTAGGTAAAGAAATAACGCAAACCCTTGCCACTTAATTCCAAGTCATAGGCATTGATATCTTAATTGTGCATCCCAAAAGAGATCGCTAGCATGACTGAATCAGATAATGAAGATCGAGCCCCCACAAAACCCATTAGGCTCCCTCCCTTCATTCCGGAGGACGCCCATACCTGGTTCCAACAGTGCGAGGCAATGTTTAGGTATCATAAAGTAACTAATAACACTGATCAATTCTACGCCCTTGTGTCCGCAGCCCCCACAAAATTGTTGAATGATTCAAATCAATTGCTCGAAAGCCCTCCCGCCGTTGATCCGTACGGCACCTTAAAAAGAAAGATTCTGCAGAAGTTGCAGATGTCCGATGCGGACAAATTTCGGAGTTTGGTAGACGCCTCAGCAATTCCATCTGTCTCTAGCTCTTTCTCTCCCACTTCGCTAGTGAAAGAACTGCGGAAACTCACTACGGGTGTTGCCGTAGCTGAGGGATTCCTGAAGGAAGTTTTCATGACTAAGCTTCCACAGAATGTGCGCCCATTTCTATCGCTAGCAGGCCCCGATCAAACGTTGGAAAAGCTAGCGGAGTCCACCGAGACGGTGATGCGCAACATTAATTCGCCACAAGCACCGCAAGTTGCGTCCCTGAATGCAGCTGCTGCAAATTTCAGCCCCGTAAATACACAGAATCAATCCGCAGCCACAATAGATAAGATGCAGCAAGACATCGCCGAGATAAAGCAAGCTTTACAGAATTGCAATTTAGGTCAGAGTTTGGCTCACATTCAGCAAGGCCCAGGGAGATTCCAAAGCCACCAAAATGCCTACGACTATCCTTATGACTATCCCTCAAACTATCATCCTTTTCCTCCTTCTCAACGCTTTGATAGAGGTAGATC
Source organism: Morinoia aosen (assembly GCA_030386875.1). Classification (NCBI taxonomy): domain Eukaryota; kingdom Metazoa; phylum Arthropoda; class Malacostraca; order Amphipoda; family Talitridae; genus Morinoia; species Morinoia aosen. Next base: position 19,134,012 of record CM059565.1, read on the forward strand.
CTATGATAGGTCAAATCAAGACCGCCGTTTTCGGTCGCGCTCTCGTGATGCTAGTAGCAATTTATGCTGGTATCACACGAAGTATGGTGACCAAGCACGAAAGTGCGGGTCCCGTTTTTGCCCTCGCTATACCGAAATGACTTCGGGAAACGCCAACAGCAACGCATAGTAGCGAGTACTGCGTTGCCTCATTCCCAGACTACTCGCCTCTTGACCATTCACGATCCCGTCACCAAATACCGATTTTTAATAGACACTGGCTCCAGTGTGTCAATTATCCCAGCCACGGTGAAAGACAAAAACAATCCATTGTTGGCGACATTACGCGCCGCAAACGGCACGCCAATTCCTTGTTACGGTGAAAGAGTATTAGAGTGCAGTCTGGGATTGAGGCGAAATTTTCTCTTCACCTTCCTCATCGCGGAAGTCCAAGAGCCTATCATTGGCGCGGATTTCTTAGCGAAGTTCGGCATACTTGTAGATGTTAAAAACCGTAGAATTAGAGACGAGGAGACACAGATCTCAATTCCCGCTTGTGGCATAACTAGAGCTAATGTCTTGCATTCCTTCTCAATCGCTTTCAAACAGGAGTGCATGTTTGAGCAATTACTAAAAGATTTTCCTGCATTGACAAATTCTAATTTAGTTTCTACAAAAATGCAGACCAGCACAAAGCACTTCATAGAAACGACGGGACCGCCGGTTTACTCCCGTGCAAGGCGATTGCCGCCTGACCGATTGGCGTTAGCCAAGAAAGAATTTGCGCGCATGCTCGAAAATGGCATTATCCGCAGTTCCAAAAGTCCTTGGGTCCCAAAAGTCTTTCCAAAAAGACTTTTGCTAGTACCCAAGGCTAACGGTGAATTCAGACCGTGCGGGGATTTCCGCAGGTTGAATGCCGTTACTCTACCTGATCGCTACCTGTCAGGCTATTGTCAGAGATGCCGACTAGTGCTTTGTAATTTCGCGGGAGGAAAAATAATTCTCTCGCAAATAATCGAACTGGCGTATCACAGATACTTGCGAACCCTATATCCGTCTCAGATTTGAAAATTTCAAGAGCCAGAAAATTCTTCGGCTCTAAAACTTCAAAGCTCGATTTTTATATCGGCTCAAAATTCGTAGCTCGAATTTCATTTCGGCTCTAACTTTCGACGGCTGCATTACCAGCGTGAAAAGCTCCATAGCCAGAAAATTCTTCGGCTCTAAAACTTCAAAGCTTGATTTTTATATCGGCTCCAATTTCGCAGCTCGAATTTCATTTCGGCTCTAACTTTCGACGGCTGCATTACCAGCGTGAAAAGCTCCATAGCCAGAAAATTCTTCGGCTCTAAAACTTCAAAGCTTGATTATTATATCGGCTAAAATGTCAACTGCTGGAAAATAATTCGCCTCCTGAAAACCTGTGGGCAAGCCCCAACTAATAAATTAAGTCGCCAAAACCTGACTTTCCATTTTCCCTGAAGATATCAGGAAGATCCTTCCGGGATAAGAAGACTCTGAAATTTCGGCTCCCAAGAAGGACCAATCTAGTTTTCAATCGGGCTGAAACAGGACTAGCCCACCTAAATAATCGATTCGCTGGCTCCCAAGAAGGACCAGCAAAAATTGCAACTATCTATAATTTGGCACCCAAAGAGGATATTGCCAAAACCAAATATCTAACAATTTGGCGCCCAATGTGGATACGCCTCACCTACTATTCAACAATTTGGCGCCCGAACAGGGACTACGAATCCTGAAAGCTAAAAAAAAAAACTAAAATAAAAATAAAGAAGGACTTTGAATCCTGAAAACCAAGAAAAATAAAAAGGAACCTCGACTTCCTGAAGCAAAGAGAAATGGATTGCGTCCAACGTGCCCGAGAGTACATGACTGCCCTAGGCCTCACTCCGGAGCAACCAGACTACCGTGAAACCTTCCTTCAAAGAATAAGAATTCTGGAGGAAGCTGAAGAACGAGAACGAGCACTAGAAAGAGAAGAACGAGAACGAGAACGAGCACTAGAAAGAGAAGAACGAGAACGAGCACTAGAAAGAGAAGAACGAGAAAGAGAACGAGAAAGAGAAAGAGAAGAACGAGAAAGAGAAAGAGTAGAACGAGAAAGAGAAAGAGAAGAACGAGAGAGAGAAAGAGAACGAGAGAGAGAAAGAGAACGAGAGAGAGAAAGAGAACGAGAGCATGAAATCCAGCTCCAACAACTCAACCAACCAAGGGCACCAGAAGCCAGACGGGTCAAAATACCCGATATCGCTGCTTTCAACCCTGAACAAGAGGGGATCCAAGAATTCATGCAGCGTTTCGAGAGTCACAGCAACGCACTCGAATACACGGAATTTGAGGCTGTTCTCGCACTAGAAAATCTAGTAACGGCTAAGGAAAGAAGACTCATCCAGACATTGGCCGCTGTCGACCGCTACCAATTTAGGGAAATCAAAAATTTACTGCTGGAGTCCAACAAGATAACCCCCGCTAAACTGCGCAGTAACTACTATGAACTGAAGCCTGAGGAAGGAGACAACATGAGTCGATACATCCGGAGATTGGAACAAGCGCTTAACGCATGGCTCACCGGAAGCCAAGTAGAAGAAAACTACGACCAACTGAAAAATTTCATGCTTATGGATAGGGTCTACTCCAGTCTACCGTCTCACCTTGCCACTCAACTCAAGGACAGAAGCGGTAACACCTTAGCGACTCTAGCTGAACAAGGGGACAAATTTCTACAAGCCCGACCAAATACAACTCTCCAGAAACTCTGTGAGAACCGTCTGTCGACTAACAAAAACGAAGGTCAAGAATCTTCAATGGGAAAACCTTCCAGAAGTTCTCAAGTGAATCAAGTTTCTAACTCCACAACCGGAAACTATCGACCTTCACCTCCTCAGACCCAAAATTTCAACTATCGACCTCCTCAGAACCGAAATCCCCAGTATCGACCTGCACCGCCTCAGAATCAGAATTTCCAGTATAGGCCAAGGACAACTGGACCAGCTCACGTAGAAGGCAGACCCAACTACTTTAACCGTCCGCCAATCAACTGGAGAACATTCTTCTGTAATCACCATGGAGAAAATCCAACTCATTCTAGCGCGGAGTGCCAAGTACTTAACCCGCAATCTCAGCAAAATACCTCTTCCCGAAATGAAAGAGGTGCGGCCCAACCTACTGCCCACATCAATTATATCGAAGAAGAGTCCCCAGGATATACCCTGCCACCCGTCGAATGCAATCATGCTGCGGTAATTTCGAATACAACCGAAGTACTATTAGGAGAATTAAAAAAGTGCCAAGGCCAACTCAATGATCAACCTGTGGAAATCTTACTGGATGGAGGAGCCACAGCCGTATTTGTAAATAAAGCCCTTGTGCCCGAAAAAAATATGTCTAAAAACAAAATCACCGTGAAGCTAGCTGACAGCCAAACTTTCGTAGCGCCGTTAGCAAACGTAAAACTTGACTGCCCATATTATCGAGGCAACATCACAGTCGTAGTGATGGAAAACCCTGCAACCGACATAATCCTAGGACGTGTGCCAGGAACTACATCCTTTGAAGAAGAACACACGCCTCCTATCATTATTGAAACCTCTCATGACACTACAAAAGCAAGTGCAAAGAGAGAAGAAATTGACAATTCTAAAGAACCAAAACAGCTGCAAATCAATAAGAAAGAGTTCATTAAACTTCAGCACAACTGTGCTCCTTCAAAGCAGCTCTTCAAAAGAGTAGATAATAAAACTGAAGAAATTCAGAAAAATAGCGGAATCGCTACGTACGAGCCTCAAAAAGAAGTTCCTTATCGAAAGACTCTCCAAAATGGCCACATCAACTCTAATAAGGAGTCTCCGCTATATGGAAAGGTGCTTGAGCCAATCAAAGAAGAAATAGAGAAATTAGAAAGTGATGATCTTAATACACTAAGGTCTTTCATGCGCGATAAAGGCCTACACCTAAAAAGACCAAGGCGTCCATGGCCACCGGCATCTACGGTAGACCGCAGGACACCCTGGCCTCCAAACAGCAGCTGCTGCCAGAAAACGACGAATGCGTTCCGAGCTCGTCATCTCAAAAGGATCAACAAACAAAACTGGCGACCAGATCAGCGATCAAACTGGCGACCAGATCAGCGATCAAACTGGCGACCAGATCAGCAATCAAACTGGCGACCAGATCACCGATCAAACTGGCGACCAGATCAGCAATCGAAAATTGGCGACCATATCAGCGACCAAAATTGGCGACCAAGATCAACGATGCACAATGGCGACCATCGACCTCTTAATATCTGCAACAAGCTGATAAACTAAACCGACGAGGGCTTCATACTTCAGCCTCTTCCAATTTAAATCGGAACATATTCCGGGAATGGAGAACCATCTCGCCGACTTCTTATCGCGCTCTCCCAACCAACCAGAACTGGATTCAGCCTCTTCAGAAGAGAAAGGACAAGACTGTTCCTGAGCTGTATTAGAATAAGTGTTTCTAATTGTTAAGAAATATTCTTAAGTATTCTGTATAAGCTATCTGATGTACATATGTACCATTATATTCATTTATAGGTTAAAAAAAAAAGGCACAGTCGACATCTGGCTTAATAGCATGTTCGCGACATTACTTGCAGTAATATCTTCTCGGTAAGGGCGTGTCAGGCTATTGTCAGAGATGCCGACTAGTGCTTTGTAATTTCGCGGGAGGAAAAATAATTCTCTCGCAAATAATCGAACTGGCGTATCACAGATACTTGCGAACCCTATATCCGTCTCAGATTTGAAAATTTCAAGAGCCAGAAAATTCTTCGGCTCTAAAACTTCAAAGCTCGATTTTTATATCGGCTCAAAATTCGTAGCTCGAATTTCATTTCGGCTCTAACTTTCGACGGCTGCATTACCAGCGTGAAAAGCTCCATAGCCAGAAAATTCTTCGGCTCTAAAACTTCAAAGCTTGATTTTTATATCGGCTCCAATTTCGCAGCTTGAATTTCATTTCGGCTCTAACTTTCGACGGCTGCATTACCAGCGTGAAAAGCTCCATAGCCAGAAAATTCTTCGGCTCTAAAACTTCAAAGCTTGATTATTATATCGGCTAAAATTTCAACTGCTGGAAAATAATTCGCCTCCTGAAAACCTGTGGGCAAGCCCCAACTAATAAATTAAGTCGCCAAAACCTGACTTTCCATTTTCCCTGAAGATATCAGGAAGATCCTTCCGGGATAAGAAGACTCTGAAATTTCGGCTCCCAAGAAGGACCAATCTAGTTTTCAATCGGGCTGAAACAGGACTAGCCCACCTAAATAATCGATTCGCTGGCTCCCAAGAAGGACCAGCAAAAATTGCAACTATCTATAATTTGGCACCCAAAGAGGATATTGCCAAAACCAAATATCTAACAATTTGGCGCCCAATGTGGATACGCCTCACCTACTATTCAACACTACCCTATTCCTTACCTTCATGATTTCAGTGCAAATTTAGAGGGAGCACAAATTTTCTCAAAAATTGACTTGCAGCACGCTTTCCATCAAATTCCACTTGAGGAAAGCGCAATTGAGAAGACCGCGGTAATCACTCCGTTTGGTCTCTTTGAGTTCCTCAAGATGCCATATGGCTTGAGGAACGCTCCTCAAACGTTCCAAAGGCACATGGCTGAAATTTTCTCTGATCTCACTTTCGCCTATGTCTATCTAGACGACATCCTAGTGGCATCCACAACCCCGGAGTTGCACAAAGACCATCTTAGGGTCGTCTTTCAAAGACTGTCCGACAATGGACTCCTCGTAAATCCTGCAAAATGTGAGCTCGGAAAGCCATCACTGATTTACTTAGGTCATGAAATCTCAAGCCTAGGTCTAAAACCTTTGCCTTCCAAAGTAGAAGTGATCAAAAACTTTCCTCTTCCACAGACCCAGAAGGAACTAAGAAGGTTCCTAGGTTCTGTTAACTTCTACCATCGTTTCATACGCAACTGTGCTCAAACTTTAGCGCCCTTGTCTGACCTCCTCGAACCGAAACGAAAAGGAAAATCTATTGAGGTAAAATGGACAGAAGAAGCGCGCAAAGCTTTTGAGGAAATAAAACACAAGTTAGCTTCCGCGACGGAATTATCCTACCCTATTGCTAATTCTGATTTTAGCCTCGTTGTTGACGCATCCAGTACCGCCGTAGGTGCTGTGTTGCAACAACAAGTAGGGACTAACATCTCTCCTCTTGCTTTCTTTTCCAAAAAGCTGTCGCCCACTGAGCGTGCTTATAGCGCGTTCGGTAGGGAACTTCTTGCTATCTACTTGTCTGTGAGACACTTTCGCTATGCTCTAGAGGCGAGGGAGTTTGTGATCTACACAAATCACAAACCTCTGACCTCAGCGATCAAGATGCCTTCTGAAAGACATTCCCCAAGAGAAGCGCGACATTTGTCGTTTATAAGTCAGTTTACCACTGACATCCGTTTCATAAAAGGGTTGGACAATACTGTCGCTGATTGTCTATCGCGCATAAATACTGTCCAAACCAGTGGTGAAATCACTTTCGGCAACATTGAAAGCGCGCAGAAGGAGGATCCTGAACTTCAGGACCTTCTCAAACCTTCTAACACTTCCTCTCTGAAGTTAACCTTGGTTGACGGCGTGTACCGTGATGCCGAGCGACTTTCTCGTTTGTATCTTCCCGCGACTCTCCGCAGAGTAGCTGTCCTCCACTATCATTCCTTCTCACACCCTGGTATTAACCGTACATTGCGTTTGATTTCTGATCGTTACGTCTGGCCAGCGATGCGTAAGGAGGTCAAGCAAATTGTGCAAAATTGCCATGCATGTCAGAGTAGTAAAGTGGTGAAACATAATCGTGCAGCGCTGCAGAGAGTTGCATTCACAGGTCACAAGTTCGACTCTGTACACCTAGTTTTTGTGGGTCCTTTGCCTTTATCGCGCGGTCATTCTTATTTGTTGACCATCATAGATAGGTTCACACGTTGGGTCGAGGCTGTCCCTCTTCCTGATATCCAAACTGAGACTGTAGCGCGCGCTTTCATGTCCAACTGGATCTCTAGATTTGGTGTTCCCTTAAGGGTCACACATGACCGGGGATCACAATTTACCTCCAAATTCTGGAGTGAGCTTAGCACTGCTTTAGGGTGTGAAAACGTAAACACTACTGCTTATCATCCACAGTCAAATGGACTTATTGAGAGAGTCCACAGAGATTTAAAGTCGGCATTACGTTGCCTGAACTGCAGCAATGATTGGACTGACAGACTTCCATTAGTATTGTTGAGCATTCGCAATCTGTACCGACAAGATCAGCAGTGCACAGCAGCAGAGATGCTATATGGTCAAACACTCCGTCTCCCCGGCGACATTGTTGACCCAAAACCTTTGCCTGAATTTTCATCCGCTGACCGTTCCGCATATGTAACCTGCCTAAAAGATTGCATGCGCCAGATCAAGTATGTGGCTCCGCGAATGCCTCAGACTGAGGACAAACTGGATCCTGCCTTGCAGGACTGCACACACGTGTACGTCCGAAACGACGCCATCAAACCTACACTCACGCGCCCCTATGATGGCCCATTCAAAATAATCAAACGCACGCCCAAGTATTTTGTCCTGGGAAGATCGGGTTCACACGACCCCGTGAGCATTGATCGATTAAAAGTCGCGTACACTTCCGATCATAGTGTGACTGCTAAACCATCATTCTCTCCACAGAATTCCCCTTCCACTGAGACTCGTTCATATCTACCATCTCAGCTTCCTCAGTTGGCTGCATTATTGCCTAGTCAACTTGAGTGTAATCCTTTCTATGTGCCTGTACATTCAAACCCTATCTCTAAGCCTGTCGTAGATTCTAATTCTAGCCCTCTTACTGAAACAGCGACAAGTCTGGATAGACCAGACGAGCCCGCTGCAGTAACTCGTGTTCCTAGAACTCTTGCCGATCTAAATTTGCAAACCCGTTTGGTGAAACTTCCCCGCTCAGTAACATTTTCCACCTGCCGAACCCGGCAGGGTCGCGTAGTTAGACCTCCGTCCCGCTACAAATGATTGCAGCGGGTGGACCTTTCGGTCTGCGCCTTGGGGGGTAATGTAGCATATCGCTACAAAGCGTAAGAATTATGAATTTTCCCATTCGCACTTAAATAAAATTAATCATTAGCATTAAAAATCTTACTATAATTTATTATTAATTATTTTCTACTTCTAATTCGTAATCATTGAAGTTTTTGTGTAAATACATGAGAGATCAAATAATCAATCGACATTTCGAGTTTAAAGCAGCCCGATACGGCAACATCGAAGAGCGTCACTTGAACTGACTCACTCTTGCTTGTGGCTTTAGCGTGCGAACATCATCTCGTAAGTGCAAGTGAAATTTAGGCTTAGAATAGAAAGAAACCGGGTAAAGTATATGTGCCATGTGTTTTTTTTCATGTGATTGTGTTAAACGTAAAGAACTGCTCAGTGTCGTGAAGTAGGCATAAACGCTCAAATAGTGTTAAGATTCTTAGACTAGCATGTGTTATCTAGAGTGCTAACTCGTTGATATAGAGTGAATATTGCGTGTCATTTCCAAATTCACGTGTTGAAATTTCATACTAGATATTCAGCTAACGTCATTGTTTTTTTCTTACGGCAAAATAAAAAAAACTTATATTGTGGTTGCCAGTATCATATCGGAAATTACTCATAAACTGACTCGTGAACGCACGCGGCTAAATCGCCGGCGTTCGTTGTCGATAGTGTGTCTTTGTTGTTTTCAATGGCGGAGCAGATACTGCCGCTTTCCGTCACTACTCCGTGACCATAACTGCACTATAAGCATGTGTTATAATAGTATCTTCTTTTTTTTTACAAGGCGTACTTGCAGTAGTTTCTCTTAAATAATGTTTCAACGCGAAATAATAATTAAAGACGTCTCCTAATAATCTCGTATGTGTACAAATTACGAAGGTTATTCATGTCTATGCTTGCTAAAGTTTTGAGTCGTCTTTTATAGCTCATACTCCTTGAACCTTGCGTTTAATCGCACTAATTTCAATTTAAATCATTTCAATAACAATTTAATTTCATTCTGTTCATTCTTGTGACGAAAATACCCACTACCATTTGCCTTTCGCGAGTGCGCACAAATTATGCCGGCGGCTTGTCGAGCGCCGACGTGTAGAGCCGCCGGGTTATTCGCCGCATTGATCTTCATGTTTCATCTCGCGCACATTTCCTTTCTGTGCAAGCAAAACGTTTAGTGTTTCTTTCTTTAATTGTGCAGATTATTCCTTAATTTTTTTTAGCATTGCAAATGATATTTATCAGTGATTTTCAGTAGGATTTATATCGGTGAAACCTTAGAATTTTTCTCTGTTATTTCTTGTACAGTTATAGAGATGTTCTAGAGTACTTAAAGAAGCATTGATTTTCTTTCTACGAAATTCTTAATTGCTGTAATTCTTTGCTTCTGCTTCATGAACCATGTCTTGTTAAGTCATGTGTTTTTTCCATGGTTCCAGGGATTTGATCCCCGATTATGCTCTAGATAATCACTAAAAGTATTACTAAAAATTCTTAAATTTTATGCCTTGTATTTAAATGCAGGAGCAGCTGTATAAGAGTTTCTTAATTGCTTCTGTCCTATCTCTCCACTTTCGAGCTTGACGAGAAAGAGAACAAATGAAATTAACTAGAGTCAAATCTGTAGGAATTCTCGAATTCTGCCGTGTGGGAGTTTTATTATTTTACGATGTGTGGACTGTCAGTGGTGTTTCCTTGATGTCTCCTTGGACTGTTCATCCAGCTCTTGGACTCCTTGCAGGACCTCAACGTCATCACACACACCACTTACAACATTCTCCCTGGGCCGCTTTTGGGACTCTGTACTTGGATTAGATTTGGCTATGCTCTGGGCCTTTAGCCTTATATATTCTCTAATTACGGGCCTTAATTCTCAACTGCCTAAAATTACGGGCACAGTTGAATCAGCCTCTCATTTGCTGAAGTCAGCGTGCCTGGATCTTAATTACTATTCAAACGAAGAGTCATCATCGCCATCCGGCTCGGCACCTTGTGATCAAACTCACCTGCTCCAAAATTAAGCAGGCGTCGCCCACATAAAGAGCCACGCACCGATTGTTGTGCTTATTTAAAAATTGCCCTCAGCAAATTGAATATTCTGAACACAATACACTTAAAACCTCGTCCACCGGCCGGAACGACTGCCTCAGGACTGCGAAGTATCTTTCAGTCAAGATCTGCAGGATCAAGTCTCGGTGATCCGCAGGATCAAGTCTCGGCGATCCTCCCGGCTCCTTCAAATAAAACCATACACAAAAAAAAAAGCTGAGTCCAAAGTGCCTGATTATCCCTCTCATAATTTTTCCCAGATGCTTGTCGAGGTCTTGTGAGGACTGGCCATACCCCCTCGGTCAGATCCAAACAGGAACGTTAATAGAGGGTTGTTGGCGGTGTTTGTGTGTCGGCCTCGCAGGTTCTTCTGTAGGGGAGTAGGGCTTGGGTTACTTGTTCAAGCACGATAACATAAGGTGAGAACAGTCGTTACACAGGCCAGGCTGCGAACTCTTGCCGATTTACACAGTTATCTCAAATAGAGGCTTATCTGCTGATATCCCGCCCGTAATTCTGGCGCCCGAATACGGCCGAGGTAGTCGCAATAATAAGTACATCTTATGGACAATCGCGAAATTACCTTAGGTAACATTTTTCCCCAATTTTCTAATTCAGAAGTCTGCTCGGGTTACTACATAGCCGTGACACGTCGTGTCCTAACTGTCTCCGACATGGAGAGCAAAATTAGTTCACGAGATTAAAGAATATTTAGGCAACGTAAGTAGGTTTAGCTTGATTACAAATCAAGGCTGTTGCCGCCGAATGATCTAGGTGTACTCTATTTAAAATGAGTGCTTTACGAATGGGTATTAGTTTCTTAGATCGATTTACACCCCTAAGCAACAGTCAAGGGCTGTCTGCAATGAGCATACTAAGGCTAAAGTTGTCAAGAAGATTAACTGACTTAAGCTAGGAATCGTGCCCGAGAGGCACGTACAGCCTAATTATTATGATTCTTATTCCTATTAATATATGAGAAAGTTCCTAGTCTCCCTGATTTGGTACTCGAAGGATATCCTAAGAGAGGACGGAGGAAGTACCATTTAGTAAAGGGTAGAGGGAACGCGGAATCTATGCAACAAGTGCACAGATCCGTAGTTAAGAAGGAAGTTCAGAGCACAAGAAGGATTTAGAAAACAATGAACATGAGGGTGCATATCAGAATAATATTGGGGCATCCTATGAGTTATATTGAACAACAACCACTGGAGGTAGCCGACATTGACAGGAGGTAAAAAGGGATAGATAACACAAATGACAGCAGGCAGTTGCCGGTTACACTACAATAACCCCAAACCAGAGACTTAGATGATTTCTGGATTAAAAATCTCTAGGAGTTGGGAATTTAGATTATTCAGAGATTTCTCAGAGGTAATCACAATCACCCTAATTTAGCTGAATCAGGTAACTACTAGTTACTAACATTATTAGACACAAAATTAGCCTACCAAAATCAATAGTTAAAAATGGTTACTACAGTGATTATGTTAGAAATACAAATCTTCCGTTACTATGCGTTGTCACACGCTATTAGGTGGTGGAATAGTTCTGAGCACGACTAAAGAACAATTATTTATGTGAATTGACTTGAAGTGAGCTTAACATTGACTGAAAAACTATAAAATATTTGTACATGACTCAAATCCTAACTTAATTAATATTGTAGCAATGGACAACTACAAAAGTTTTTTCTTTTTAATTGATTCAATAACCTAATTCAATTAAAAATGCAGCTGTGGGAAATGATATAATTTATAATGATGCAAAGCCTAACTTCATTAAGAAGAATGCAGCTGTAAAGATTAAAAATGATAATTGATGCAAAAAACCTAACCTCATCAAGAAAAATACAGCTGTAATAATTAAATTGATTTATGATTGCTTCACAACCTAACTTGATTAAAAAATACAACACTTGAGACACAAGATTAATCAGAAGCTGGAACATATGCACAAAAACCAACCAAAAATTAATACAATGACAGTGACTAGGTTACTAGTATGCATCCTAAAAAGTATAATTTCCTGGCTAGTCCAGCCGGTTATGTTTGGTCAAATTCTGGAACTTCATCTTAGGAATTGCTTCTTGGAAAAGATCCTAAATCCACACTTAACACAGTTGGTAAATTGAAATAACCTACTTAATTTTACACACACAATATTATTTACAAGTTACGTAACAATTTTATTGTTACCCGTAGAACAGCCTAAGCACACACAATAATTTAATTCTCACCAGAGAAGAAAACCGAGATGTACACACTTTGAATGATTTGAAACGAGTGACGCTTGTGCGAGTGAAATGTTGCCGACACGGCGACATGGGGGGTTTCGTTACTACTCAAAAGTGATTTCTTAGAGATTGAATTTTTCAGTACACAATTTCAATAAAATTGAGGATAGAAGTTAATTAATTTCGTAATGAAATTTTATTCTAATGGTTGAATTTATTTTACTGAATTTTTAAATGATCATTTTGAGAATTTCCGAAATTTATACTGAGTTGCGTGCCGAAGGTTCGCTACAGATCCACCAATCCTTGTCACAAACTGCCATTAGACGGCATCACTTGGATAACCAGTACGACAAGACACCATCTCCGGGCATGGTTGGTCATTACAGTCCACTCTACATGACTGCCTCATTCCAGTCATGCACATACAAGAAAAACTTTCATAGCTTCAATGAGACTCAAATTCATAGCTGGGCGTTATCGCGATAAATTATCGCGATAAATTATCGCGATAACGATTTCGGGTTATCGGTTATCCGATAATTTTTTTTCCCGAGTTATCGATTTATCGGTATCGCCGATACTTTTGGTTCCAAACTATCGATAATCGATAATTTCAGTTTTTCCCGCTGGGATTCGACATGATTCGACATGTCAGGAGGTCAGAGGTCAAGTCCCTGATGGAGAGGAAGGTGGAGGAGTTCTTGCGGCGTGCTGACCTGAACACCTCCAGCAGCAGCAGCAGCAGCGATGACATGGAGGCGGAGGACTATGTAGCATTCGCTACAGAGCGTAGGAATTATAAATTTTCACATTCGTACTTAAGTAAAATAATTATTAGCATTAAAAATCTTACTCTAAATTATTATTAATTATTTTACACTTCTAATTCGTAATCATTGAAGTTTGTGTGTAAATACATGAGAGATAAAATAATCAATCGACATTTCGAGTTTTAGAGCAGCTGTCTGTGGCAACAGCCAAGCGCGTCGCTTGAACGCACTTGCCGAGTCACTCTCACCGTTGACTTTCTAGCGTGCGCACCGCTCTTGTAAGTTAAAGAAAATTTAAGTGTGAAAATAGAATGAAGCCCGGTAAAGTATACAGTGTAAATTTTCCTTGTGCATGTGAAACTTAATGATTTGTTCATCGTCGTGAATTAGGGATGAACTTAATAATAGTGTTAAAAGTTAGACTAGCATGTGTTATTTTCGAGTGCTATCTTCGACGTGACAAACGTATAAATTTTGTGTTTCACGATTTCCTTTCCTGTATCGAATCATTATATATTCCAATAAGTGCCTTACTACAAGTAATACACCTGCAGCGTTCATGTCGAGATTGAAATTCGATCATAAAATATTCGTGAGAGAGCACGACAGAGCTGCTGGCGTCTTTGTGCCGGTCCCTTGTTTTCCAAGATGGCGACGCACAGACTGCCGTCGCGTGTAGTGATTCTGCGATTCAAAATCGTACCTTACGCGTTTTGGGAATAAGATTTTTACAAACATACTAGTAGTAGTTTTTCTTAAATGTGTGACGTGTAATAAGTGGGAATGCCCTTTTTAATGATTTAAAAATTAAAATGATTAAATGATTTAATGATTTTTTAAAAGCCAAAGGCCTTAGTGAACGAGTTTGCCAGTTACAAAAGAATCTGTCCTATCTCCTTGAGCTTGCCAGAAGTGAGAATCCTTAAAGTTAGCTCGTGTCTGATCTGTAGGAATTCTCGGAGTTGCGTGTGGGCGTTTATCATGTCGATGTTGGGGACTGTCAGCACTAGAATTTTCCTTGATGTCGCCTTTGGACTGCTCACCCAGCGTTCATATTTTTGCAGACCTCAACGTCATCACCAAAACGCCACCGACACACACACCTTTGCCCCCTGGGCCTTTGTTGGATTAGTTTTGATCCTAAACTGGCCTTACCTAAACTGGCCTTACCTAAACTGGCCTTACCTAAACTGGCCTTACCTAAACTGGCCTTACCTAAAACTGGCCTTACCTAAACTGGCCTTACCTAAACTGGCCTTACCTAAACTGGCCTTACCTAAACTGGCCTTACCTAAAACTGGCCTTACCTGCCTGGCACCCACTCAATTAAATTGACACTACCAATCACTCGGGTCTCTCAAGGACTTATAAATTGGACCCCTAGAAATTCTAAACAAACCTACACAGTCGACTTCGTCAACTAGCCGGAGCCGCTTCGCCTGCACGGACTGCGAACCATCTTCACCCGAGTCCCCCAGAAGAGCAAGATTTGGCGGTCCTTTTTCAGCTCTCCTAAAAATAAACTACAAACAAAAAGCTGAGTTCCCGAGTGCATTATTACCCTCTCTCCTGGTTAATCAGATACTTATCGAGACACATGTTATGTTCGGGCTTTACCCCACGGCCCCAAAACAAAACAACTACTACGCCAGCATTTGTGATGAGGAGGATGACACTGGGGGTCATCACTGTCATCACAGGTCTACTAAGTCCAAGGCCGCTCATATTGTGCATGTGTGGCTGCAGGCCAAAGGGACTGACTGTCTGGCAGACACTGCCTTCAAAAGCGAGAAGGTCCTCATCGACCTCATTTTGAGGTACAACACGGCGATGCCGAGCAGCGCCGCGGTGGAGCGTTTATTCTCCCTCGGAAAGGACATCATCAGGGTCAAGAGGAGCTGCCTCTCTGATGAAAACTTCAACATTCTTATGTTTATGAAGGGGAACATGCTGCAGAAAGTGGTATAAATTTAGTTATTTTACTTTCACCCGCCGTTTTTATTAGTAGACAGGTGTCAGGCTATTGTCGTAGATGCCGACTTTTGCCTATATAATTTAACAGGAGGGAAAATAATTCTCTTCGCATAACTAAACTCTCGTATCACAGATACTTGCGAACCATATACCCATCTCAGATTTCAAAATTCCATAGCCAGAAAATTCTTCGGCTCTAAAACTTCAAAACTTGATTTTTATATCAGCTCGAATTTCATTAGCTCGAATTTCATTTCGGCTCTAACTTTCGACGGCTGCATTACCAGCGTGAAAAGCTCCATAGCCAGAAAATTCTTCGGCTCTAAAACTTCAAAGCTTGATTTTTATATCGGCTCCAATTTCGCAGCTCGAATTTCATTTCGGCTCTAACTTTCGACGGCTGCATTACCAGCGTGAAAAGCTCCATAGCCAGAAAATTCTTCGGCTCTAAAACTTCAAAGCTTGATTTTTATATCAGCTCGAATTTCATTAGCTGGAATTTCATTTCGGCTCTAACTTTCGACGGCTGCATTACCAGCGTGAAAAGCTCCATAGCCAGAAAATTCTTCGGCTCTAAAACTTCAAAGCTTGATTTCTATATCGGCTCCAATTTCGTAGCTCGAATTTCATTTCGGCTCTAACTTTCGACGGCTGCATCACCAGCGTGAAAAGCTCCATAGCCAGAAAATTCTTCGGCTCTAAAACTTCAAAGCTTGATTTTATATCAGCTCGAATTTCATTAGCTCGAATTTCATTTCGGCTCTAACTTTCGACGGCTGCATTACCAGCGTGAAACGCTCCATAGCCGGAACTTCTTCGGCTCTAAAACTTCAAAGCTTGATTTTTATATCGGCTAAAATTTCAACTGCTGGAAAATAATTCGCCTCCTGAAAACCTGTGGGCAAGCCCCAACTAATAAATTAAGTCGCCAAAACCTGACTTTCCATTTTCCCTGAAGATATCAGGAAGATCCTTCCGGGATAAGAAGACTCTGAAATTTCGGCTCCCAAGAAGGACCAATCTAGTTTTCAATCGGGCTGAAACAGGACTAGCCCACCTAAATAATCAATTCGCTGGCTCCCAAGAAGGACCAGCAAAAATTGCAACTATCTACAATTTGGCACCCAAAGAGGATATTGCCAAAACCAAATATCTAACAATTTGGCGCCCAATGCGGATACGCCACAACCTACTATTTAACAAAGTGGCGAACGAACAGGGACTGCCATACGTACTATTTAACAATTTGGTGCCCGAACAGGGACCCGAACTCTGGAAAGCTGCATCTAAAGAAGGACTTTGAATCCTGAAAACCCAAGAAAAATAACAAAAATAAAGGAACTTCGACTTCCTGAAGCAAAAGAAAAATTTCAAAATGGATTGCGTTCAACGTGCCCGAGAGTACATGACTGCCCTAGGCCTCAATCCGGAGCAACCAGACTACCGTGAAACCTTCCTTCAAAGAATAAGAATTCTGGAGGAAGCTGAAGAACGAGAAAGAGAAAGAGAAAGAGAAAGAGAAGAACGAGAACGAGAACGAGAACGAGCGCTAGAAAGAGAAGAACGAGAAAGAGAACGAGAAAGAGAAAGAAAAGAACGAGAAAGAGAACGAGCGCTAGAAAGAGAAGAACGAGAAAGAGAACGAGAAAGAGAAAGAGAAGAACGAGAAAGAGAAAGAGAAGAACGAGAAAGAGAAAGAGAAGAACGAGAAAGAGAACGAGAGAGAGAAAGAGAACGAGAGAGAAAGAGAACGAGAGCATGAAATCCAGCTCCAACAACTCAACCAGCAAAGGGCACCAGAAGCCAGACGGGTCAAAATACCCGATATCGCTGCTTTTAACCCTGAACAAGAGGGGATCCAAGAATTCATGCAGCGTTTCGAGAATCACAGCAACGCACTCGAATACACGGAATTTGAGGCTGTTCTCGCACTAGAAAATCTAGTAACGGCTAAGGAAAGAAGACTCATCCAGACACTGGCCGCTGTCGACCGCTACCAATTTAGGGAAATCAAAAATTTACTGCTGGAGTCCCACAAGATAACCCCCGCTAAACTGCGCAGTAACTACTATGAACTGAAGCCTGAGGAAGGAGACAACATGAGTCGATACATCCGGAGATTGGAACAAGCGCTTAACGCATGGCTCACCGGAAACCAAGTAGAAGAAAACTACGACCAACTGAAAAATTTCATGCTTATGGATAGGGTCTACTCCAGTCTACCGTCTCACCTTGCCACTCAACTCAAGGACAGAAGCGGTAACACCTTAGCGACTCTAGCTGAACAAGGGGACAAATTTCTACAAGCCCGACCAAATACAACTCTCCAGAAACTCTGTGAGAACCGTCTGTCGACTAACAAAAACGAAGGTCAAGAATCTTCAATGGGAAAACCTTCCAGAAGTTCTCAAGTGAATCGATTTTCTAACACCACAACCGGAAACTATCGACCTTCACCTCCTCAGAACCAAAATTTCAACTATCGACCTCCTCAGAACCGAAATCCCCAGTATCGACCTGCACCGCCTCAGAATCAGAATTTCCAGTATAGGCCAAGGACAACTGGACCAGCCCACGTAGAAGGCAGACCTAACTACTTTAACCGTCCGCCAATCACCTGGAGAACATTCTTCTGTAATCACCATGGAGAAAATCCAACTCATTCTAGCGCGGAGTGCCAAGTACTTAACCCGCAATCTCAGCAAAATACCTCTTCCCGAAATGAAGGAGGTGCGGCCCAACCTACTGCCCACATAAATTATATCGAAGAGGAGTCCCCAGGATATACCCTGCCACCCGTCGAATGCAATCATGCTGCGGTAATTTCGAATACAACCGAAGTACTATTAGGAGAAATAAAAAAGTGCCAAGGCCAACTCAATGATCAACCTGTGGAAATCTTACTGGATGGAGGAGCCACAGCCGTATTTGTAAATAAAGCCCTTGTGCCCGAACAAAATATGTCTAAAAACAAAATCACCGTGAAGCTAGCTGACAGCCAAACTTTCGTAGCGCCGTTAGCAAACGTAAAACTTGACTGCCCATATTATCGAGGCAACGTCACAGTCGTAGTGATGGATAACCCTGCAACCGACATAATCCTAGGACGTGTGCCAGGAACTACATCCTTTGAAGAAGAGCATACTCCTCCTATCATAACTAAAACCTCTAATGTCACTATAAGAGCGAGTGCTAAGAGAGAAGAAATTGAAAAATCTGAAGAATCAAAACATCGGCTAACCAACAAGGAAAAGTTCATTAAACTACAGCGTAACTATGCTCCTGTAAAACATCCCTTCAAAAGGGCCGGTAATAAAACCGAAGAAATTAGGAAAATTGGCGGGTTCAATACGTACGAGCCTCAAAAAGAAGTTCCGTATCGAAAGACTCTCCATAATGACCACATCAACTCTCACAAAGAATGTCCGCTGTACGGGAAGGTGCTTGAGCCAACCAAGGAAGAAATAGAGAAATTAGAAAGTGATGATCGTAATACACTAAGGTCTGGCATGCGCGATAAAGGCCTACACCTAAAAGGACCATGGCGTCCATGGCCACCGGCATCTACAGTAGACTGCAGGACACCCTGGCCTCCAAACAGCAGCTACTTCCATAGAAGGACGACTGCATTCCGAGCTCGTCTTAAAAAAATGATCAACGAACAAAACTGGCGACCACATCAGCGATCAAAATGGCGACCAGATCAGCGATCAAAACGGCGACCAGATCAGCAATCAAACTGGCGACCAGATCACCGATCAAACTGGCGACCAGATCAGCAATCAAACTGGCGACCAGATCACCGATCAAACTGGCGACCAGATCAGCAATCAAACTGGCGACCAGATCACCGATCAAACTGGCGACCAGATCACCGATCAAACTGGCGACCAGATCAGCAATCAAACTGGCGACCAGATCAGCGATCAAACTGGCGACCAGATCACTGATCAAACTGGCGACCAGATCAGCAATCGAAAATTGGCGACCAAGATCAACGATGCACCTTGGCGACCATCGACCTCTTATATATCTGCAACAAGCTGATAAACTAAACCGACGAGGGCTTTATACTTCAGCCTCTTTCAAATTAAAGCGGAACATATTCCTGGAGTGGAGAACCATCTCGCCGACTTCTTATCCCGCTCTCCCAACCAACCAGAACTGGATTCAGCCTCTTCAGAAGAGAAAGGACAAGACTGTTCCTGAGCTGTATTAGAATAGGTGTTTCTAATTGTTAAGAAATAGTCTTAAGTATTCTTTATAAGCTATCTGATGTACATATGCACCATTATATTAATTTATAGGCCAAAGCACCGTCTTCATCGGGCTTAATAGCATGTTCGCGACATTACTTGCAGTAATGTTTCTCGGTAAGGGCGTGTCAGGCTATTGTCGTAGATGCCGACTTTTGCCTATATAATTTAACAGGAGGGAAAATAATTCTCTTCGCATAACTAAACTCTCGTATCACAGATACTTGCGAACCATATATCCATCTCAGATTTCAAAATTCCATAGCCAGAAAATTCTTCGGCTCTAAAACTTTAAAGCTTGATTTTTATATCAGCTCGAATTTCATTAGCTCGAATTTCATTTCGGCTCTAACTTTCGACGGCTGCATTACCAGTGTGAAAAGCTCCATAGCCAGAAAATTCTTCGGCTCTAAAACTTCAAAGCTTGATTTTTATATCGGCTCCAATTTCGCAGCTCGAATTTCATTTCGGCTCTAACTTTCGACGGCTGCATTACCAGCGTGAAAAGCTCCATAGCCAGAAAATTCTTCGGCTCTAAAACTTCAAAGCTTGATTTTTATATCAGCTCGAATTTCATTAGCTCGAATTTCATTTCGGCTCTAACTTTCGATGGCTGCATTACCAGCGTGAAAAGCTCCATAGCCAGAAAATTCTTCGGCTCTAAAACTTCAAAGCTTGATTTTTATATCGGCTCCAATTTCGCAGCTCGAATTTCATTTCGGCTCTAACTTTCGACAGCTGCATTACCAGCGTGAAAAGCTCCATAGCCAGAAAATTCTTCGGCTCTAAAACTTCAAAGCTTGATTTTTATATCAGCTCGAATTTCATTAGCTCGAATTTCATTTCGGCTCTAACTTTCGACGGCTGCATTACCAGCGTGAAAAGCTCCATAGCCAGAAAATTCTTCGGCTCTAAAACTTCAAAGCTTGATTTTTATATCAGCTCGAATTTCATTAGCTCGAATTTCATTTCGGCTCTAACTTTCGACGGCTGCATTACCAGCGTGAAAAGCTCCATAGCCAGAAAATTCTTCGGCTCTAAAACTTCAAAGCTTGATTTTTATATCGGCTAAAATTTCAACTGCTGGAAAATAATTCGCCTCCTGAAAACCTGGGGGCAAGCCCCAACTAATAAATTAAGTCGCCAAAACCTGACTTTCCATTTTCCCTGAAGATATCAGGAAGATCCTTCCGGGATAAGAAGACTCTGAAATTTCGGCTCCCAAGAAGGACCAATCTAGTTTTCAATCGGGCTGAAACAGGACTAGCCCACCTAAATAATCAATTCGCTGGCTCCCAAGAAGGACCAGCAAAAATTGCAACTATCTACAATTTGGCACCCAAAGAGGATATTGCCAAAACCAAATATCTAACAATTTGGCGCCCAATGCGGATACGCCACAACCTACTATTTAACAAAGTGGCGAACGAACAGGGACTGCCATACGTACTATTTATCAACAGGATAAACATTTATTATTTTTTCTAAAAGTTTTCAATGTCTTATATTTTTTTCTAAGATTTTCTATTTTCTACGATAAAGAAAAACAATATTTCGATATGTTTCTTTATTTAAAATACCAATATCGTTATCGCTAGTATCGGCATTTTGGGTTTATCGATTTATCGGTTAACAATTATTGGCGATAAATTTTTCGCCAATTATCGATTATCGGTTATCGACGATAAGGTTTTCGTTATCGATTTATCGGTTATCGCGATGACGTTTTTTAGTTATCGTGCCCACCACTGCTCAAATTACACCCCTGATCTAATCCAACAATACAGCGTGTTCTACACTTGTCTTCAGTATATCTGGCATAGCACTCATTCTCTCCATACTGCTCACGCACCACATTCATGAAACTCTCTCCCTTTTACTTATACTTATTACATTCCAGCACAAAATGGTCAACTGTTTCCTCCACTCCACTATCACACTGCTGACAAAATCTATTATTTTTCGCATTCCACCTCCATTTACGTCTATTCACGCTCAATGACTTACACCTCACAGCAAACAAGAGTTAAATTCCAAAACTACCATCATAGAACATATCACATTCAAGTCAGGTCCTCAGCAGAAATATTTTTTAATTCATAGAGCACTGCAATGGCCTTAAACGTTCTGAAGGTGTTTTTACTTCAAAAAATCACCCCTAGTAAAATTTTACTCACGTAATCCTGCTAAATAAACATCAGTTCTAAAACACATAGCATCAAACATTTAAATATTGCTTGCTTTGGTTATCGATTAAATCAATTTTTCAATCAGATATACTACATTGAATGTAATTAAGTAAATTTACGAATAAAAACTGGACCATAGAAAATGAATAGCCACTTGTCTGTATTTTATTTTAGTACTAGTGTGCACGGCACAGCAAAAATGACGGGATTCAATACCTTTCATAAAAAAAACTTTCCAGACGTGGATGAGTAACAAAAATATCTATTCTAACAGTACAAGCGATAAAAAATATAATTGCACTTGCACACCAGTGAAACTCGTATAACATATCCGGTCATTGGCTACCGTTTTGAGCATGGTAGAGAAATGGAAGAAGCGGATTCCTAACCTATCCTATCCTAGCCTAACCAAAATTATCTTAAACAAACACATCCTGATACAATTAAAGCATATCAATGCATCTAAAGGCCATTTTTTAATTTATTACTGAGGAATTAGGTATCCATGATACCGCAACCTCAGACATCCTAGGTTTCTCAAGAAGCGGGCACCAAACAAATATATAAATAAACACACAAAGGATATTAATAGGTTAGATTGTGGTAAACTACCTAACCTCTTAAAAGTTTTCATTGACGTAAATAAATTTAAAGTCAGAAATTTTAGTACAAAAGTCATTCTTAAAGTTTGGAAAAATCAACATTTATGGAAATACGTGGAATCGGAAAGCAAAACAACATATAGACTAGAGATTAAGTTTTACGCAATTTATTGTCGTTCTTAAACTTTTCCTCTTCGCAATGGTGTGTTATTGTCTCTTAAATCTGAATTAAAGTGTTAAAATTACTTTTCAATGTTTTGCAGTAGGATGTATTTTTTACTATATATATATAATGTAGGACTCTGGGCAAACTGTTATTTTAGAGTTGGAATTCGAGTCTTTTCTCCTTGGATCTTGACAAGTTTTGTATCTTAGAGAGTCTAACATGCCTCACAATTTGTTTGAAGCTGGAAAGAAAAAATCAAATAAAACTTTGAATTCTGTATTGATAAGCTTGAAAATTATCATTATTTAGAGACATATTGATATGAAGCACTGAGTTCAGTGACTTGACTTTTGGAAAATAAAACATGGAGATTTTGCCTTAGAATAACTATATATGAGCTACAACTGTTACAGCTTTTGTACTGAATTTTTTAGCTAAGTTTTATTCACTTATGAAATGGAGATCAACATTGTTGATAAGTTTCTTTCTTCAAATAATGGCTAATTATTAGAGAAATCAAAAATTCATTATTAAATTTAATTTTTAGAAATGTGTTTGAAAAAGTTAAAATTTGCAAAACCTTTTTAATTTTTGTAAGCCATGTTGTATATATTTAAAAAGCATATTGGCAACGTATCATAATCATGCTACAATAAGTGAAACGGTCAATGTCCAGCGTGATGCCATCAAAGGAAATGAAAATTTTATTTCCAAGAATCGCTAAAGGAACTCATTTAATAACGTTTTACACGAATGACATTCTGCTCTCTGATCTGTTATTTTTGAATTATTCAGCTTTGAAGTTATACGTAAAATCGCTTTCCCGCGCAAAATGTGGAACATAGAGTACGAACAGGTTGGGTCAGGAAAGGCAAAGTTTGGATCACGAGGTGTTAAAGTTTTTGCCTGAACTTCGGAAAAATAAAAGAATGACAGAAATTGTTAATATAATAACAAGAAGTATTGTTATTAGTTTATAACACAAAAAAGTTAACATACAATTTCTTGTGTTTGGTGCTTTTGATATTTTTTTAGTCGACATTATTAAGTCATCACTTCTACGGTCAGCTCATAGATGGCACCATCTAATACCGTCACCTTTACAGTCAGCTCATAGATGGCCCCACTTGGTCAGGCCACCGCCATCATGAAGCAGATGTAAACACAATTGTTTGTGACCTTCATGGGTTGCTTTCAACCTTTATTTATAATTTTCACTAGAAGAACTGTGACTACCCCTAACAACCCAACCTCTTTACGTTTGTAATAGGGGATTAACTTCCGTTATTAATGAAATTCTGCTCGGCGCACTCGCTTCCTGTAGCGTGTGGAAGCAAATTTCTAAGTCGAATAATTCTCAAATAATGCATCAGAGAGCAGAATGTCATTCGTGTAAAACATTAATAAATGGGTTCCTTTAGTGATTCTTGGGAATAAAATTTTTATTTCCTTTGATTGCATCACGCTGGACATTGGCCGGTAAAACTAATCAAAACCTTGTAGCAGTAAAATCAAAATTGGCTCCTATAGCATCAATAAAAATAATTAGAGAAAGATTTAATAAGGTTTTTTATTTTCATATTTTATTTTCATATGATATTAAAGCAACCATAGTAAAAAATTTTAAGAGAAATATAATTTTAATCAAAATGCTTATCAGTTATTGTATCTACTTTGTTTTCTTAAGCTGTTACTGATGGTTTTGTTATTACTCAATCTATATACATTTTTAAATGAGTTTGAGTTTTCAGGGTGAACGCAAAGGTGTCAACAAGTACTACCCTCCTGACTATGACCCAAACAAAGGAGGGCTCAACAAGTTCCTGGGCACTCACGCCCTGCGTGAGCGTGCCAGGAAGCTGCACCTTGGCATTCTCATTATTCGTTTTGAGATGCCCTACAACATATGGTGTGAGGGCTGTGAGAATCACATTGGAACTGGTGTCAGGTAATTATGTACTTCATTTTTTATACTGTAAATACTTCTCAACTGGCTGGTTCTGGAACACTGTAATACAGATGCATATTGGAGAACAATTGTACCATAAATTAGTCATATTGTTAGCTTTACTTTGTAGTTAACTTTGACATATAATATAATATTTGCATGATCATATATATAGTATTAACTCTGTTTATTACTTTTATTCTAAGTTTACGTGCTAGTTGTAGAAAAATAGGCAAATATATTCAAAAATGAATGGGAAAAATATACAGTTTCTAAATTTTGCATTGAGAACTTGAATGAGTATACAAAATTTGTGTATTAGTATTTTTCAGGATAGTTTGTATCATAATTTACGAAAAAAGTGTTATCACTAAGTAATGGTATTTTGTTATCCTAGTTGCTTAGTAAAATAAATGCTCGTATATGCTATTACAGAAAAGAATTGTGTAGAATAAAATAGTCGCAATAGTGAAGTGATATTTATTTTATAGCAGATAAATGTTTTATAGCAAAAAAATTATAGTACATGTTAGTATATAATTTTTTTATGAAATACACATAACTATTATTTTTTAGTAGAAATTCTTACCTACACAATCTCATGTAAAAATTGTTCATCTTTGGAGGTTTGCTGTGTGTTTTTTTACATCAAAACTGGGTTGTAGTAATCAGGGTTTAATTTATTTCAAATTTAATACAATTGTTATGAGGTAGCCCATGAAAAAATTTGGGAAATGTGTAGCGTTGGTCAGTAATCGATTTTCCAGTTTTTGGTGTCTAATCATAGTTAATTAGATTGAAATAAACAAGTTTTCTTCTATGCAGTTTCCGTCTCAAATGAGTATTTTATTAGCTATAGCGGTAAATAACTTACCGCAACTCCAGTGTTTGAAGCGGCAAGTAATTCAAGGAGCACGTCAGACAGCAACACTGCAATGCGCACTCGCTTCCAGCGCGATCGTCATCATAGACGAAACCAAACCTACCGCTATACCTCGTTAAATATTCATTTGACAAAAAAAGTGTATAGAAGAAAAGTTGTTCATTTTGATGTTATTACCATGATTCAAGCAAGAAAAATTCGAAAATCGATGAGTAGCTGTTTATTCGAGCGCATTCATAATCAAAGACGAAACTAAACTTACCGCTATAAATCGGAAAAAACTCATTTGAGACGGAAAGTGCATAGAAGAAAACATGTTTATTTTGATTCAATTAATTAGGTTGAGGCACCGAAAAGTGGAAAATCGATTACTGACCAACGCTACACATTTACCAAAAATTTTGCACTCTTCCATGTAGTTTTAATTTCTCATTGCGGCCATGCATAAGGAAGCAGTTTCTTATTCTTTCCTTAAGTGGTATTTTTTAGCCGCTGATGCTAAAGTATTTTTTAACCGCTAAAGATGGCCGCTGACGCCATGTTCAAACCTGGAGCACAGCGCTGCGGACAAGACCAACTGCACTCGGGCTCAATTATTGCAAGCTGGTTTAATACTAATAGGTGATAGTTTTATATCCTCATCTTGCAAAGCTCCCATGATTTCTGTCTTCCTTTTGAGTGAGACTTTTTGAAGCCTATTAAAGTTACTTTCTGTCCTTATGCATTCACCAAACTATTTTATAAATTCATATTGACTGTTCCTTATTATCTCTCATTGATGCTGCCTGGTGTATCATAGTATGGTGTAGTACCAGCCTTAAATAAATATTTAAAATTTTTTGTACAAACTTCAACATTTCGATTTGATTATGATTAATTACTTGCAAAGTCTTTTCTAAATGTACTAACTTTACCATCTACTCTTGCTTTACAAGTTATGGATTAAGGTTGGGTTATAGATTCACTTAGATAACTGAATTAAATATGGGCTTGCATATTCTTGAGTTACTACTAAAAGAAAATAATCATCCATAAAAAAACTGTTTACAATATTCTTGCACAAGTGCCCATACATTTGTCATAACACAAGAACACATTCGTTTCACAAATGTGTGGCCAGCACTCATTCTTGTAGATGGTTGATTGTTGTGTGCTTTGCAGGTACAATGCTGAGAAGAAGAAAGTTGGGATGTACTACACAACACCTGTGTACCAGTTCCGGATGAAGTGCCATCTGTGTGACAATCATTTTGAGATACGCACTGATCCTGCTGTAAGTGAATACTTGAAAATTTATCCGGGCAGTGTATGCTTCCCATTGTGGTGAACGTGTTTATTCTTTCTTAAAGTGATGAATAGAAGTGTTCATAGACCAACGTTATTATCAGTTTTCTACTTGTGTACTGAATTACCTTACTGTACAATTTATATAAGAGCAGTTTACTAAACTTTCTCAAAAACTTGTTTGGATGTGATTTTAGTGTTTGTTATTATAATTTAAAAAATTTATTTTCATTCTGATACTAAGCTGAAGATATTATTAATCAGGTTTACTAAATTTAGCCTTTAAAATAACGAATGATTTCACAATGTATTTAGGAGAAAACTTTTTCAAAAAGAACCACATTGCGCATCATAAGAACATATCAAGTCATTGAAGGAATACTCTCTCATTGTTTGAAATCTTAGCAGTGCCTTGAATTTATGTATTTTGATCACACATTCGTTTCTGGAGATATTACCGATTTTTTTGTGCATGTGCGCTGCGTTTTCATGTCGGCAAATTTACGTATAAAAAAGCATCTACGTACGGCAAAATGCGACATATTCATTTTGAGGAGAATTTCAATGATTTTTACTATCTCCCTAGCTTATCTTACAAACTAAAACTCTCCCACTGCTCTTTATTATTCATCTGTAATATATGGTTATCAATTCTAAGTTCAGGGCAAAATAATCCACCTGATGTAAGCCTCACTTTGCATGGATAAGTCTTCAAAATGCTCTTAGGTACTGTGAACAAGGAACTTTTAACTAGTAGTTATGAGTAGTCAAGCTCTTTAAC
This sequence comes from Morinoia aosen, assembly GCA_030386875.1. Classification (NCBI taxonomy): domain Eukaryota; kingdom Metazoa; phylum Arthropoda; class Malacostraca; order Amphipoda; family Talitridae; genus Morinoia; species Morinoia aosen. The sequence goes on from CM059565.1 coordinate 19,161,212, forward strand.
TACTAATATGTTAAGTATTATCTTCAACTCAATTATATGGTCAATTCCTCTTTGGTTAGATGACAAGCTACAACTCAATTAGATACATACGAGTTGGTTGGATGATTGACCATGACTCTGTCAAAACAATTGAGGGCAATATTGTGAGAGGATTCACCTGAAACACCAACTACTAACCGTGCTCCTGTCTAATTTTTTTACCGGAGCACCTACAGTATAATTTTAGCCACCCAGTCCAGAGGCTATACTTGAGCGGTTAAAGTCATAGATGCTCCGGTGAGAAAGGTAAACTGGTTAGTAGCTAATACTTGTGCAGCTAAAATCACTGATGTAATAGCAAAAAAGATAAACTAGTTAGTAGTTGATACTTGGGTGGCCAAAATCATAGATATTTTTGCAAAAAGGTAGACAGGGAAGCAGCTAAGAGCATTTCATGTTTCAGAACCTGGACTATGAAATTATTAGTGGAGCGCGGCGACAAGAGCGCCGGTGGGACCCGTCAGAGAATGACCAGGTGGCCCCAGAGGACAAGGCTGTGGGCCGCAAGATGGCCGCCGACGCCATGTTCAAACTGGAGCACAGCGCTGCTGACAAGACCAAGGCTGGGGCGCTGGACGCCGTCATGAAAGACCTGGAAGACTTCCAGGAGTCCAGGTGTGTTGACCAGACATGTATGTGTCCAGGTGTGTTGACCAGACTTGCAGGAGTCCAGGTGTGTTGACCAGACTTGCAGGAGTCCAGGTGTGTTGACCAGACTTGCAGGAGTCCAGGTGTGTTGACCAGACTTGCAGGAGTCCAGGTGTGTTGACCAGACTTGCAGGAGTCCAGGTGTGTTGACCAGACTTGCAGGAGTCCAGGTGTGTTGACCAGACTTGCAGGAGTCCAGGTGTGTTGACCAGACTTGCAGGAATCCAGGTGTGTTGACCAGACTTGCAGGAGTCCAGGTGTGTTGACCAGACTTGCAGGAGTCCAGGTGTGTTGACCAGACTTGCAGGAGTCCAGGTGTGTTGACCAGACATCCAGGAGTCCAGTTGTGTTGACCAGACATCCAGGAGTCCAGTTGTGTTGACCAGACATCCAGGAGTCCAGTTGTGTTGACCAGACATCCAGGAGTCCAGTTGTGTTGACCAGACATCCAGGAGTCCAGTTGTGTTGACCAGACATCCAGGAGTCCAGTTGTGTTGACCAGACATCCAGGAGTCCAGTTGTGTTGACCAGACATCCAGGAGTCCAGTTGTGTTGACCAGACATCCAGGAGTCCAGTTGTGTTGACCAGACATCCAGGAGTCCAGTTGTGTTGACCAGACATCCAGGAGTCCAGTTGTGTTGACCAGACATCCAGGAGTCCAGTTGTGTTGACCAGACATCCAGGAGTCCAGTTGTGTTGACCAGACATCCAGGAGTCCAGTTGTGTTGACCAGACATCCAGGAGTCCAGTTGTGTTGACCAGACATCCAGGAGTCCAGTTGTGTTGACCAGACATCCAGGAGTCCAGTTGTGTTGACCAGACATCCAGGAGTCCAGTTGTGTTGACCAGACATCCAGGAGTCCAGTTGTGTTGACCAGACATCCAGGAGTCCAGTTGTGTTGACCAGACATCCAGGAGTCCAGTTGTGTTGACCAGACATCCAGGAGTCCAGTTGTGTTGACCAGACATCCAGGAGTCCAGTTGTGTTGACCAGACATCCAGGAGTCCAGTTGTGTTGACCAGACATCCAGGAGTCCAGTTGTGTTGACCAGACATCCAGGAGTCCAGTTGTGTTGACCAGACATCCAGGAGTCCAGTTGTGTTGACCAGACATCCAGGAGTCCAGTTGTGTTGACCAGACATCCAGGAGTCCAGTTGTGTTGACCAGACATCCAGGAGTCCAGTTGTGTTGACCAGACATCCAGGAGTCCAGTTGTGTTGACCAGACATCCAGGAGTCCAGTTGTGTTGACTAGACATCCTGGAGTCCAGTTGTGTTGACTAGACATCCTGGAGTCCAGTTGTGTTGACCAGACATCCAGGAGTCCAGTTGTGTTGACCAGACATCCAGGAGTCCAGTTGTGTTGACCAGACATCCAGGAGTCCAGTTGTGTTGACCAGACATCCAGGAGTCCAGTTGTGTTGACCAGACATCCAGGAGTCCAGTTGTGTTGACCAGACATCCAGGAGTCCAGTTGTGTTGACCAGACATCCAGGAGTCCAGTTGTGTTGACCAGACATCCAGGAGTCCAGTTGTGTTGACCAGACATCCAGGAGTCCAGTTGTGTTGACCAGACATCCAGGAGTCCAGTTGTGTTGACCAGACATCCAGGAGTCCAGTTGTGTTGACCAGACATCCAGGAGTCCAGGTGTGTTGACCAGACATCCAGGAGTCCAGGTGTGTTGACCAGACATCCAGGAGTCCAGGTGTGTTGACCAGACATCCAGGAGTCCAGGTGTGTTGACCAGACATCCAGGAGTCCAGGTGTGTTGACCAGACATCCAGGAGTCCAGGTGTGTTGACCAGACATCCAGGAGTCCAGGTGTGTTGACCAGACATCCAGGAGTCCAGGTGTGTTGACCAGACATCCAGGAGTCCAGGTGTGTTGACCAGACATCCAGGAGTCCAGGTGTGTTGACCAGACATCCAGGAGTCCAGGTGTGTTGACCAGACATCCAGGAGTCCAGGTGTGTTGACCAGACATCCAGGAGTCCAGGTGTGTTGACCAGACATCCAGGAGTCCAGGTGTGTTGACCAGACATCCAGGAGTCCAGGTGTGTTGACCAGACATCCAGGAGTCCAGGTGTGTTGACCAGACATCCAGGAGTCCAGGTGTGTTGACCAGACATCCAGGAGTCCAGGTGTGTTGACCAGACATCCAGGAGTCCAGGTGTGTTGACCAGACATCCAGGAGTCCAGGTGTGTTGACCAGACATCCAGGAGTCCAGGTGTGTTGACCAGACATCCAGGAGTCCAGGTGTGTTGACCAGACATCCAGGAGTCCAGGTGTGTTTACCAGACATCCAGGAGTCCAGGTGTGTTTACCAGACATCCAGGAGTCCAGGTGTGTTTACCAGACATCCAGGAGTCCAGGTGTGTTTACCAGACATGTAGGACTTGCAGGAGTCCAGGTCCGTTGCGAGACCTGTGAGACTTCAGATATTCATGAAAACACTACTGGTTGGTATCCTTCTGATTTTACTGTTCCTTAGGCCTCATGCCACTAATCCTTTTCCTTACAGTGTCTAGTAAGAATTGAGTTCTCATAAAAATAGAGAATCCTCTCACCAGTGATACTCTGAAATTTTCCTGCAAAACTCTTCATTGTGACTTTTGCAATCTTTTATATTCTTCCTTTCTTAATGCTAAACAGCGTGCTACTTAACTAGTGCTAAGGTATAGTAAATTCTGTAAGGAAATGTTATCCCCTCACTGGGGCTACCCTGAAATCGAACTACAATGCGCTGTATTCCTCTGCAATCTTGAGTATTTAATCTTCCTCAGCCCTGAATAGCTTGATGCTTCACTTGTACTTTCGTAACGTAGAAAGCAAAAGCAAATTTTGCTACTATTGCTAAGACAGAGAGTAGGCACACATCAATGGTATAGATTTCTGTTAAGTAGATCATCTTGCATCCTGTGACAAAGAATTAGCCTCTCAGAAGCATAAGACTAGCGTTTCGAGAAGAATTTGTGTTACCAGGGAGAAAATGTGAGGTCCCGATCTGGAGGTTAAGTAAGTTTTCTTTATATTAAAAAAGAATGAGTTTTTGTTTGTGCCACGGACCATCTTTTTTTAATTCAAGGCTGTGTTTTAATAGTTATACTTTTTTCATCAACTTTTATCGTGTTTGTAAACTTTTTCTAATCTTGCTGTTCCTACGTGCATGATGCGAGGAACTACCTTGTGTAAAGATACCCCATTTCCCTAATTCCATACTATATGGGGCTTTGCTCTTGTAAGAACAGCAGGAACACCTCTAGGGAAACGTTAAGTAAATCATTATCTGATTTATAAATAAATAAGTGAAGAAGATCTCCAATGGAATTTTAATAAGCACAAAGGAATGAAAAGATTTCATGAGAAATAAATGAATTGAAAATTTCGTCTTCACTGGTCCTCGTTCAATGTGATGATTTTCTGAACAACAGCTCAGAATGGCGTGAACAACAGGTTTTGCAATGCACTCTCTCATGGTAGGTGCAAAAAAAATATAGCATTCGTGTTTTTACGTTTGTGCTCGTGGAACCTATTCAATAATGCAACAGCAAAACATGTTTAGAGGTGCATATGTTACGTTGGACCTTGACTTCAGTTCGAAACTGCTAAATCTGTGAGGGGCATTCAGCAAACTTATCATGCACCAGGTGAGAAGTTGTGTCCCGAACTGAGAGTTGGGTAGGCTCTCTTTTTGTGAAAATGAAATTTTGTTGAAGACCATCTTTTTTCGGTTCAATGCTGTCCTGTTTTTCAACACCTACTACCTTTTTCTTCAACTTTTATCTTGTTTCTTAACTTTCTTAACTTACTGTTTCTAATGTGCACGGGATCCTGTGGAAGAACACACTTCTTGCATAGATTCCGCATTCTCTTAACTCCATACTAAATGCTGCCTTCATCTTTCCTCTCTTTGAACATCTTTGACATCCATGTCAAAGAGAGGCTAAAACTAACTTATAATCAATCGATAATTAATTATGTGCCTGGTGATGTGCAGGCTTGCTAGCACACCAAGCCGTTATGACGGCCAGATACTTGTGGAGACTAATCAAGCACCTGAAAGTGGGTAGATCATTTCTAAACAAACCAATCCGTTACATTTTTGAATCGCTTTAAGCACATTAATAATGTACCAACTCATGAATAAACGACTTCTTTGCAAAGCAAGCCACTATATCTGCTAGCTACTCTGAGGAAACTAATCATGCTGAGTGGTTTTGTGTGCTGCATTTAGTAAGCTAATCGTGCACTTGCTTGCCTACGGACAGGCCTCTTAGCACACAAAGCTGCTGTAACTGCGAGCTACTTTTAGTAAGCTTACCTTGCACTTCCAGGTGGGCAGACGACTTCTCAGCCAACCAAGCGTTGCGTCAGAAGTTCCGAGCATCAGAGAACGCAATCAAAGCGCAGCAGCAGGTGGATGCCAGGTACAACCTGGACGTGCCTCTGCTGCCGCCCTCAGCTGACGACTCTCGCCAGGCCTCCCTGCTGGCCATCACCAGAGTAAGTGTGTATCACTCGGTCTTCTGGTTATGCAACGTCATTTTGTACCCACCTCATCTTGTACCGAAAAATATTAGTCCCAGTTGTTCTCAATTTGAATCAAGGGACGTTTTAGTTGAAAGATTGTGGGCTGAATCAGGTGACGTTTTCATTAACCTTTAACGTCCACATTTTCTACTCATTGTTACCGTTATCACAACCACCATCATTAAACTGGCACCGGCATCAAATATTTATCGATTTAACGATGAGGAAGGAACTGCCACTCGACAGTGCAGTCCAAAAAACATATCAGGGAACTAATTTTACAAGAAATACAATATATTGAGGCTATTTTCGAAGGAGGACCGTACAGTCCACTTGGGCATTAAAGGGTTAAAAGATCATATCGCGCCCAAACGTGGGGCCACGGGGTAGTCTGCTTGGAGGAATAGAGAAACGCACTTTCTCGTTTTACGTTCACTGGTACAAGCGGAGGCGGACAGGTGATGGTGACTGTGAGAGTGCGTCGCGATTGCGCCTTTGCCTGAATGCCGGCACTTAATTAAATTATAGTTGAAAGATCATAGGCTAAAAGTTGAAAGATCATGGCTGAATCAGGTGATGTTTTAGTTGAAAGATCATAGGTTGAATCAGATGATGTTTTAGTTAAAAGATCATAGGCTGAATTATTTAACGTTTTAGTTGAAAGACTGAAAGTAATGTTTATTTTTAAAAGTTGAGGTTTGCGTAAGATGTTATTGCGTTGTGCCTCGAGAAAAGATTTTATTTCATCGCTTAATGTACACTATGTACCGGAAATGGCGGTATTTTTCAAGTTAGAGCTATAATGCATTGTTAGATTGTTTTTCGGCAAGCAGTTCAGATCCGTGTAGTCTCTCATTTTGATTTTTTTTGTTGTGTTTAAATGGCGTCGGAGCAAATTATTTCAGTGTGATATAAAAACTAGCATTTAAATTAAAAAAAAGAGGCATTTTCCAGTTATTGTGTGACGTTCAGGTATCTATTTCCGTTGATAGGAGTAGTGACACCCTCGCCAAATGAGCGAGCAACAAACCGCGCCTTGTTTTATCGGGAGATTGTTAACTTAACTGGGAAAATTTCATGTTAAGGACCGTATTTAGATAACTTATATGATCTTATTTTGGAAATGGTTTGGTAGTGGTCCACCTTTTTTATTGTACTTGGAGAATGTTATGCGTGGAGCCGTTTTAAGGAAAACAGTACGCTCATATTGAGAAGTATCTTGGTAATGGTTCCTTTAACATCTCTTCAATATTATTGCTAAATTTCATTTCATTCATTGCTAATTGCAGAAATCTTTATTAGTGGATTCATCAGAGTTTAAAAATGTACTTACTGTTTTCCTTCTTAAAAAAAATATAATTTTTATTCCGTCATAAGATTGCCAAGTGAAGAAAATTCGTCTGTGAAACATTCGTGACATATTTTCCCTTGACTAATCTGTATTTTTTATTACAGATTTTCCTAGGTGTATGTTGAGTCCAACCAAAATATAGCCGGTAGAGGAAGCTTTTGCATTGTTTCTGAATTTTGTGCTATTACTAATATAAATAAGCTTCATGATTACTTTAGTGTTGCAAAACCCTCAAGTGGCAAAGAATAAGCAATAGGTTGAGGTTAGTTACATTTATCGATCCCATGCTGTAGGGACTGGCGCCCTCAGAAGGGATCCTGTTAGGTGTTACCTCAGCTCTAGATAGGCCTTCGGGACTTGTGTCTTTCGTTTCCACTTTGCTGCTTTTAGTTTTCGTGCCACCTTATAGTGTTTCTTCCTTCTTTCTTTCCAATTTGGTGTATCTATGTGCAGGGTATCCTCTGTGGGATCACGTCTGGTGCATAAATTCCTCGGTTTTTCTCGTCCGTACTATGTACATAAATGGTCCTTTCTCTTTACTTACTCTCTTGGGAACTGATGTGGCTGGGAAGTTAAACCAACTAACATAAAACAATATTATCATTACGAGCCGCAACATTGCGTTCTCCGGCATGTGATACTTTATTGCAAAAAAAAAAGCCGTTGATACTTCCACTATTGCAAAATTAGACAGTCACTGATACTTCCACCATTGCCTGACGCGACCACGCTGTTGCAGAAGGAGACCGCGGAAGCATCGATGTCAGAGCGGCGGCAGGTGCTGGACGCGGCGAGCGTGTTCGCGCGCCTCAAACCGAAGCGCGTGAGCGCGACCGCGAAGAAAGACATCGCCATGCAGTCCATACAGAACATCGTCGCTGCCGGCACCCACTCTTTTGACACCTTCAGGAACGACTTTGCCAAGGACCTCAATGTCAGCGGCGTCGTCATCAAGAAAAAGAGGGTGGCTCCTGGTGCATCTGCAGTTGTTCCGGGTTCTGTTTCTGAGAGGAACAGATTAGGGAAGCGTCAGAAAGCGTCCGGTATTGTGGTCAAAAAACGGAAGGAGTTACCTGTGGCTGCTACTTCAACTCATGCTAGTGTTAGTAGTTGTTGCGTTAATGGGGGTGCTAGTGTTAGTAGTAATCTTGATAATAGTTATTGTGACACTGTTAGTGATAGTAGTGGTAGTAGCTCGTCTAGAGCTGCAGATGTTGAGCGATGTCGCGATCAAAAGGATAATTTTGATCTTCTGGATGACACCTCTTGTATAGAAGACAATAACAATAGTCAGCATAAAACTAATAGCTTAAATCCATGTTCTGTAACCATCGACAAAAGTGTGTATAGAGATGTTTCCAATCAAGGGACCTATCAGATGACAAAGCTTAATGGTAAAATTGAAGTTAATGACAACGAGGACTATAAACTGGATTTTGAGCACCAACGAGACCTCTGTTCTGACGGCGCCAATGACGTTACTCTGCGTACGCAAGCTTGCTGCTGTAACTCTCATCCTCTGAATAAAATAGACTGCAATGTTTCCGAGAAGCGTCCTTCAACTTCAGAGGATGATTCAAGCAGTTCTTGTGGTATCAAACAACCTAACTCATTAGAGAAAAGTAAAACCTATTCGTGCAGTTGTACACGAAGCTCTGTGGAGAATTTTAGCAAACCTGCCGAAGCCTCCTCAGATGCTCCAGCGTGTCCACCTCTCTCTTCCCTCCCACAGCCCGACATTTCAACGTTGCTTGTTGACACAACCGTTAGTTGCAGTGAGCAAAATTCTCACCCTGCAACAAAGTTTGTAAGTATCGCCCGTGACCCCGAAGAATATTCAAACCATCATTCCGTGAACACTTACGTTGAGAATCACGTCACCCCAAGTTCGGGAGATGACATAAATTTGCGAGACACAGCTAGCGTGGATGAGAGTAGAAGTTCTGTGAAGAGTTTGGCTCCGTCTACAGCGCTCTTGAATCTTGTTGATTACTCTGGCTCTGATAGTGATACGTGAGAGCTAGTGTTCCTTTTATTTAACATATGCTTAATGAATTCCATTGTCGGTGGAAAATTCCACGGGTGTCTTGTAAATATTAGTTGTCAGTTTTTCCGATTCACACAAGTATTTTTGCGCTGCACATTAAGTTGGAAGCTGTATGAGAAAGTGTTGGGTGGTTTGGAACTTCTGTTTGCTCTGCAAAACTCTGCAAAAAACGTATTGAATTTGACAATTTCGGGCCTGTTTTAAACCGAAAAAAAATTCCTTTAAGAATATAATTTCGAATTTTGCTAGTTCCTGGGTTAATTGTACACATATTGTTACCTGTAATGTTTATACCTGAGTAAGAAAAGATGTGATTTATATATGGAAATATAACTGCAGTGTGTAAAATTCAGTTTTTTGTTTCTTTATCAGTAACGTGCTAAAATACAACTCTGCACATTCGTCTTTACAGTGTGGGTAGTTCAGTCTTGTGACTATTCAGTAAGCGGCTTGTGGGACTCTGTAACCAGTGTTTGCGTGGGGCTGACGCTCAGGTCACCGTGGCCGAGTGGTTAAGAGCGCGCACCCTTCACGGGATGAGTCGACAGTTCGAACCCCGGCAGTACCGCCCGGTGTTTCTCCCAGTTGGGAAAAGGGAGAACTCAGCCACAATTCCCCCACTCTACCAAAGTGTCGGGAATGGGTACCGGCTTGCCCCGGGGTTAACCGTCATTGCGTCCTGGTGTTAGTTATAAAGCATTAGAAAAACCAATGTACAAGATGATATGTATCAGACTTGATTGAACTTCCTTTAGGCGACAGGAATCTGACTATCGTGGATACGAGTCCTCGTCAAAATGAAGGCTGATGCATGATACATTGATAATTACATTGAACGAACTATCTTGACTAAGCCGCGGATGGGCTCTCTTCGCTAGTGAGTCAGAGTAACGGGCGGGAACGGTACAGAAAAGGCTAGAAGTACGCTTTCTTTATTTCGGAACCCTGCTGACAAATTGAGTGGTTAATTTTAGCCCTCTGATCTATTAGCGTTCAAAACCAAAATTTTAACCTAACGTACAACTGACAGACTGCTGGAATTTTGCTGTCTCCATGCAGAAATTTGAGCTTCGAGCCACCAACGATTAAAATCGAAATTCGGTACGTGGTATTGACTTGCAGCAGTTATCTGATTATTGTAGATACGAGTCTGAACCAAATAGAGAGCCTTAATCTAAGCCACTTCCCTCGCGGGAGACAACTATGATATCTTTGGGAATTAGCACTCTCGGGGGAAAATGTGACGTCCAGAGCTGAATGTTGGGTTGGTCTTCTTACTTTTGAAATAGAAAAGTTTTCCATTTTGTCGAGGGCCATCTATCGATACCGTGCTGTTCTGTTTTTCAGCACCTGCTAATTTCTTGTTCAACTTTTATCTTGTTTCATAAACTTCTTTCTTAACTTACTGTTTCTATCCGCTGGGAATTATGCGCGGGAACACTCTTTGTGCATAGATTTCCTGTTCCCTAAACTCCTTACCATATGGTGCCTGCGTCTTTCCGTTTTAAGGAACACCTGTGTTTAGGAAGCTCTAGTTAACTTATTTAATCTAATTCAAGCCATGGCCGTTCAAAATCAAAGTTTGAGTCTCCATAACTCGTTTGATATCGCTGTCCCTGGCTCGAAATGAGGTTTGTCCAGTGGTTAATTTTCCACTGGTCCACTCATTATTTGCTGGTACAGTGGCATTTGTAGCCTTTCGAAAAACGAGGGATTTATTTATTCTACTAATTTTGGAATCTAAAAATGAGAGCAATGAGAGTAGTTCAACATTTTTAGATTCCCAAATTACTAGAATAGGCTGCACTTTTGATTCCTCTGTTTTTCGGAAGTGACATTTGTGTCAGTGTGGCTGCTGCGAAAGAACGACTCCGAACTGTACGTCGCTGACCTCACGCCAGAAGTTTTTATTTTCGATGACGTTATAAGGGAAACAAATTTCTAATTTGAATGAAAAAAACCTTTTCAATATGAAGAATTTTTTTGCTTTTATAAAGTGAAAAATAATCTGAAGTATGTAAGAATTCTGCTCATTGCCATGCGACGAGGTGTAATGGAACATGAATTCAATGCTCGGTCATACATACATATATGAGCGCAATATTACTACTCTAAAATTGTGACCTGAAATATTTATATATAATCGTTATTCTGTAACTCTAAAAATTTACAATTTCATAAGCTCTATAAGTTTTATTTGTCTGAATATACGAATTATTGACTGTTTCAGAAGTGGCTTTGTTTCATTCTCCTGTTCTAAAGTTTTGTTATAGGCGTTGACAAGATTTAACTCGTACATTGAACGGCAAACGTGGTAAAAATATTCATTTTTGAACGAATACATATATTCTTGAGTAATTTCTAAGGCGATTTTTGTTCGTAGAGAATTTTACAAAATGGTAAATCAACAAATACGAAAAGTTAGGTTAGGTTAAAAGGTTAACATCGGCATCTTTGGGATGCTTTATTTCCAATCAAGCCTGATACATATGATCTAAGCATTGGTTTTTCAAATGTCTTATAACTAACACTATATATAGGACACCATTATGGTTCCCCCGTGAAGCCGGTACCCATTTCCGACACCTGGGTCGAGTGGGGTATTGTGCTTGAGCTTTCCCTTATACCCAACGGGGAAAATCTCCGCGCCAGCGCCGGGAATCGAACCCGCGACTCCAACATACGAGCCCGATCCCTTAACCACTGTACCACGGAGAGCACAAGTTAGGTATCTGTAAGAGGACTTATCTTCTACTGCCTAATCCAAAAACATCTGACGAACATTCCTGCAGAATCCATGTATCATCGATGAATCTATGATACTTGCACAACGCTGAAAACCTTGTTGGTTTGCGTAATTGGTTGTCATAGAAAGAAAAAACAAATTATATCCAATGTAGATGATACAAAAAAATCATCATTTTTTGAAATGTTTTAACATCAATATCCTTAGTTGATGTATTATCAACATGGGTGTCGTAATACCCACGTTAATGGCCGAAACAAATGATTGAGAGAAAAGCATGGAAAATGCATTCCCTTAGTTTTGTAATCTAGGTTTGATAATGCATGTAAATACAAGTTGGAAAAATAATAATAATACCAGAAACGATAGTCCACGGCCGGCTTTCATTGTTATCGTAGAGCAAAATTCAGCACCCTGCTTCTGGCGAGGCCGAATTTAAAACTGCCCCGCTCTGTATTGTGGATACGGTCAATTTACAAATACCCGGGTTGTGAAGATCAATTCATAAAACGATTTCCATAGTGACGTGACCCAACGAGTCACAGGTGGTAGTTGGTTTCGACTCGGAACCCCACATTCTCCCCGCTGGAGCGCAATCAACATTTGACAATCCTGAGGTTCTTGGAGAGTGGGTCAAATGCTAAGAAACTTTTTACAGACCATAACGTACCTCGCTGTTTCCTCGACCTAGGGACAGCGATGCCATGCCGGATTTCAGCTCAAATTTTGATTTTGAAAGGTCAAGGCTCAGATTAGATTGAATAAGTGGAACAAACTCACTAAACAAGGGCTTGCTCCACGGCTCCAACGAAACTCTAAACTCACAAGACTGAATGTAGTAGTCAGGTAAAATCACTAAATGCAGTAGTCAGGTAATAACACTGAATGTAGTAGTCAGGTAAATTCACTGAATGTAGTAGTCAGGTAAATTCACTGAATGTAGTAGTCAGGTAAAATCACTGAATGTAGTAGTCAGGTAATAACACGGAATGTAGTAGTCAGGTAAATTCACTGAATGTAGTAGTCAGGTAAAATCACTAAATGCAGTAGTCAGGTAATAACACTGAATGCAGTAGTCAGGTAAATTCACTGAATGTAGTAGTCAGGTAAAATCACTGAATGTAGTAGTCAGGTAATAACACTGAATGTAGTAGTCAGGTAAATTCACTGAATGTAGTAGTCAGGTAAAATCACTGAATGTAGTAGTCAGGTAATAACACTGAATGTAGTAGTCAGGTAAATTCACTGAATGTAGTAGTCAGGTAAAATCACTAAATGCAGTAGTCAGGTAATAACACTGAATGTAGTAGTCAGGTAAAATCACTGAATGTAGTAGTCAGGTAAAATCACTGAATGCAGTAGTCAGGCAAAACTACTGAATAAAACAAGGAGCGGACGAAGCGGCGTATCTAGGATACACGCGTCGGTAGCCACGACCAGAGGTCAGCGCACAAGTTAACCCCACAACTGCAGGGGTTACTTCAGGGTTTCCGAGTCGCAATAAATCCCAGACCCATGGGACCTCGGTGGCCTTGTTAGAAAACGAAGTTTTCGGTCAGGATGGGAAATGACTTACTGAATAGGAAATAGCTGGCACAAAATGTTTGCTGCCGACCCTAAACACTGAAACATGGAATCAAAATTAAATGCAAAATAAATTAGTAACAGTGCCCCGGCCACTCAGTGTGACGTACAAATTTCTGCCGATTACCCTCAGTGTGATGTACGATTTTGTGCTGTTGTAATTATTCATATTTGGTTTGTACAAAGAAAAGAAAGAAAGAAAGAAAACAGTTTATTTGCAATAAAGATGAAACAAAAAAGCGCATCATTTGTTTTTAAAATATCTTAAAGTAAGGATCCTTAGTTGATACACACGCGTGGGTATCGTAATACCCATGTCACTAGTCGAAACAAATGATTGAGAGCAATGTATTCCTATTGTTGTTTAATCTATATTCGATAATATATGCATCTATAATTTGAAAAAAAGACATAATTTCAGTGACGATGCATTTTTGAAAACACTCTTACATTGAAATGCCTTCTATAGGGACTTGCGGCATAAGGAATTATTTTAAAAATATCACGGATGGATTAAAATAATTCTGCGTCTAATTAAACTAAATGGTTTACATTCAAATCTATATTTTCACTCCTACATGTCAACAACTATGCCAATCAAGGGTTTCGGAGATTATTTTTTTAAATGTTTTTTACCCTACAACGAATTTATGAAATTTCCATACTTATAATATTGGCACAAAAGAGTCTACCTGAGTCAGAAACTTGAAAAAGGAACGGCAACCAAGACATGTACCACACAATTGGAGTAATACGTGAAATTAACCCCCTAGATAAAGCTTTCATAATATACTCACGAGCGTAGGAAATGATAAATTGCACCACAAAAGGCTAACAAGAACATTTTAGGACGAGAATAAGAGAAAAAAATATTAAGGTCCTACAAGGTTTCGAGTTCTATTCGAAGGTCACACACCCCGCACTTGTCAACACTGACACTCGTGTACGTTCCTACACACAGAACGATGCGCTTCAGCGCGGAACAGAAGAATAAAATTTTACCCTCTAAAAAAACGTATAGATCCCCTCTACAAAAAAACATAGAAAATATCACTTCAATGAACACCCCCGTCACCCTCTCTAAAAGGCGAACGAAAAAAATAGTCTTTTTCATGATAGAATGCAGCAACACTCATCTAAATTGTAAATCGCGCGTGACGAATCGAAAACAATTTTCTGAACTCGGTAACTCAAATCACAGCTCTTGGTTCATAACGTTGCACTAAGATCTGTAATGGAACCTTTTTTGTTATCATCAATGAAATTTTTCATAGTTAAGGTTATTTAATTGTTCATTCATTGAACAAAAAACAGCAGAATGAATATTCCACCACTGAAAATGAATATTCGTTCGTAGAACGAGCATAATGATGGACACTATGAATGTACTTCTTTCTTTAAATTCATTTTTTTATGACTATAGCATTTTCTCTTCAACTGGCAAAATTGGCGAAATAGAAGTAATGGTAAGCTCACGTAGCCTCTCTGTAGTTCAATATAAATGAAGTATACGCTAATGCCGATAGGACTAAACAAATTCTACATCTTTCTAAGTGAAATATAACTTTTACGCTCATCAAAATTGATGACATATAAACTCGAGTGCATCTCGTCTCTGAGCAGCAACCATCCTGTGAATGCTGGAGTACATCACTCCTTCCGATACTGGCGTCGGTCAGTGCTGATTATAATTAAATCACTGCAAAATATAAAAGAAAACCATGCGTGTATTGCTACGCACGAAATTGTTACTTTGAAAATAGTAAAAGCTTAGGTACGAAACATCACGGAGAGTGAAATGATGCTTCATGAACACTGCATCGATACATCATGGATACTATTGTAATGCAATATGAACACTGATGATACATTATGGATATTAGAGTGATGTATCATAGATACTTTAATGTTGCATCATGATTACTGCATGAATGTATCTCGTACACAGTTATGATGCACTATGGATATTAATTGTAGGGATGTATCACAGATACTGTTACGGTGTATCGTGAACACCGATGATGCATTATGGATGTTAGTGTTGCATCACGGACACTGTAACGACGTATCATGGATGTTCTTCGGACTCCGGTATCATGGATACTTTGAGATAGGTCAAATATACTCCTGTTCTAATACACTCTAAAGTAACAATATTCTCAACGTCACAAAGGACAAGCAAGTCAAATACTCGCGTCGTGTAGAATAATCCTGCACAGGAAAAGGAAGACCAGCTGCAAGAGAGCACCTGCCTCTACAGCACCACCTGCCGATCACAGCACCACCTGCCGCCAACAGGTCGGCGACCAGCTGAAGGCCGGCGTTTAAAGGGACGGGCGCAGTGGCCTTGTGAGGCGCGCTGTGGTGTGCTTGTGTGAGGGGGTTGTTGTGAGTGTCGTTGTGATTGTTGTGAGGGGGTTGTTGTGAGAGAGTTGTTGTGAGGTGGTTGTTGTGATTGTTGTGAGGGGTTGTTGTGATTGTTGTGAGGGGGTTGTTGTTAGGTGATTGTTGTGATATTCTCTTGTGACTGTGGTGAGGGTAATGTTGTGAGGGGATTGTTGTAAGGTTATTGTTGTGAAAGTATTGTTGTGAGGGAGGGGATTGTTTTGAGGGAATTGTTGCGAGGGGATTTTTTAGAGGGTTTTTTTGTAAGGGTATTGTTGTAAAGGGATTGTTGTGAGGGGATTGTTGTGAGGGGATTGTTATGAGGGGATTGTAGTGAGGGGATGGTTGTGAGATGGTTGTTGTGGGGGGTTGGTTTGAGGGGATTGTTGTGAGTGAGCTTTGTGAGCTGGTTGTAGTGAGTAGATCTGATAGCTATCTATTGTTGCGCCTCCTGAGCATTTTCATTTCATTACACAGAATTTAACCGTGCCTCATAACTTGAGTGTGCACGCAAACAAACATTTCTGATTTTGAATCTTTATTACGAGTCAGATGTTCATTATTTGCCAAGATATTCTATGGGGTTGACGCGGTGTTAAAGGGTTCGGCACTGTCTAGTCAGGAGCCAATCTGAGCCTTCCGCTGCTGCGTAATGCGTGCGGCAGCTGCAGCGAACAACCGGCAGCGTTCTGCTCGCTGATTGGCTGCCTGGGAGAGGCGGTTGGGCACTTGCAGTGACGCCACGAGGGGTTAAAGAACTCCTTTTTTACACTTTAACGACTCAAGGAGAGACGCACATAGCTGATAGCTGGTGTATATGTTTCAAAATTAGTTGCATTTATCCTTGGGTATAACTAGCATTCACATTAAAGTAAAACTAATCCCGATGATATGAAATAGCTGGTGTTACAAAAAACTGGTATTAATATTACTGAATAACTGGTGTCTATGTTACGAAAAATTGATAAATGTACATATGCTCTGAATTATCTTGTGTCTACTAAATGTTGCTTAACCATAACAACAACATTATACTCATAATGACTTTGATTTACATTTTTACGTTAATTAGCTATTGAGTTATAACTCCTTGCTCTTGACCAGTTTTCATATGTCATGCCTAATAAAAATTTTTCTTCAGACGCTATGGTTACATTACCATGCACATTGCACATGCATGTGTCTAAACTTTCAGGAATATCGAAAAACTTAACACGCTAAGCGTTTGTGAATTTATATATGTATATTTTTTGCATCAAAAGAATTAAAATTTTCTATTTCGTACGTACATCAGACACGTGAACATACCATACGGGATTTTCCGATATATTAAGATGTCCCTTGATGACAGCTGGAGTACATCCAGTCGCTGGGTTTGCTAAGCGATTTTGCGTCAACGAAATGAAATCGAAATGCAAAAAGATATTTCAAATATTGTTCCCTGTGGCACACCTGCGCGGATACAAGGGAGTTAAATCGTGCGTCTGAGCAACGGACCTCATGATACGTATACTAAATACTTGTTCTTGTTGTTACGTGAATACTTGTTCTTATTACATTGTAATGAAAATTTATTGAGAATAAAGCGAGCTTACATCACATGCAACACTTTGTGCAGATAATTTTTGTAGTTGAAGCTACCTGACCGAAGCAGTTATGTAGAGTTCACATGAGTAAAAGTTATATATATGAAGATATGGATATATATATGCGAAGATATATGGCCCAAAATTAACTGGCACATGAAAATAATCCATAACTTTTTTATTTCTTAATATTCTTATTTCATTCTTTGAGAGCAGTTAGAACTACCCTTTCGACGTCACAATGCGCAGATACAGCACCGAGGATCGAACCCTCATTGTACAACGGTTCTCTGAGTCCCATGTGTTCATTTTGGCAACGCAGCTTTCTCACCGTCGACACATCAATGCCAGAGACGCCGAGCAAAAACACGATCCGAGGGATAGTAGGCCGTTTCCAGGAGCAGAGTGTGTGATCTCCCAAGATCTGAAACTGTTACGGCACGAACTGTTGAGAATCAACGAGAATTGGAGCAAAGCCTGAAAAAAATCCATCTGTTGGAATTAAGAAAAGGTCGCAACAAATGGGCTTCGCGCTGCTACTGAAATGCATATTGCCAAAAGTCTCAGAAGTTTCATTTTCCCTATGGCTCAAATTTTGTCAGTATAACTTGATGATTAAAAAATTTATTGAAAGCTTGAAAGGATATGTTATTTTTTGGTCATCCTGCTTATATATCTAATACATATACGGCTATTATTATATAGGCCGTTTCACCACCGAAGGTATATATATATATATATATATATATATATATATATTTGTATTTTTGTATATTTGTATATTTGCATTTTACGTCACAAATGAGTACGGCTGTATCACTGATACAGCTTTGTAAGATTGATATAAATCAAGGGATGGAGAAACAAAATTATTGTGGAGTTAAATTTTTTCTGCTAGGTGTTGACTTAAACATTTTCAACTCGCAATCAAAAATTAAATTTCTGTTATGTTGCAGTTTTCTTGGTTCACGCTACGACTTCTTTGTATGTTTGGAACTTGATGTGAAATTTTGTAATAATTTTCAAGGGAACTCGAACTCAGGACAGTAAATTGAGTAGCCATGACGAGTAGCCATGACTCATACTGAGCATTCCCGGTGTCGTGCCAAAAGCTGTGACTCTGCAGAACAGGCGTGTGATCACAAAAACTTTGTACCTGAAATTTTACTATATTTTGGCTACAATATTTTAAATTGCACCTAATGGATTAATTTGTTTTTTTTTCAGCTTTTGACTGAAAGAGGAGGAGCGGAATGCGAGTGGATTGAGTTGGATAACGGAAATATTTTCTATACTTTCGCTCCACTCCCTTTTATCGAGCTATGATGAAAACCACGCACCGTCACAATGAAGGATATCAACTGATGCAACATTAATAGAGCAAAGAAAAGCCACTGACTTTTGGAGTACATATAACGTTCTAATGACGATTCATGTTAAGACATACTTAAAACCACCGAGACTGTATCTTTATTAAAAACTGGAGTACACGAATCGTCAAAAAATAATGGAACTCGACAGTTTCCTTAAATAATTCTCACGATATGGATGACAAACAAATATATCCATCCCAACAGTACCCGCCATTATAATATACTTGTACTTGTGCACTGATGAAACTCGTATCACAGATACGGTCATTGAGCGTCCTTGTGAGCGTCACAGAGAGACAGACCAACCAATTTAATGCGTTCAATGACTCTCCTATTGATTTATCATAAGATAAATTACACAAAAATAAATGTATACATTCATTTATTTATTAATTATTTTAAAAATTCATCAATTCATAAATTTATTAATTTATTTGTGACAATAAGCAGACACCTGGCGTTTCATTACACGGTATACTGTTAATTTTTTCTTCTTCAACAACGAATCTTGGCTCGTCACCGCATTTGGCAGCCGACGTTCCAGGCAGCAGTGACGCAAGAGACGTTCCCACGTCGCGGCTCCCTGCCTCGTCGCTGCGATAATGTGCACACACTCCTACAGCTGGCACCTCACATCTGCACCAGCTGCTTCCGGCCACTTGAACATGCGACCTTCACTGCGCCTAAATCATATAGGAGCGCATGTGTTGAGAAACATGCATATCATGTGCACGAACGTATGCGTGTGTGTGAAACGTTGTGTGTGTATGTGAGATGTCGTGTGTGTGTGTGTGAGGGACACTGTGTGTGTGTGTGCGGGACCTGTGTGTGAGATGCTGAGTGTATGTGTGAGACGTCGTGCGTGTGTGTGCGACTCCCTGAGACTACATGCATACATATAAGACAAGTACACCAGCAACGTTCAAGAAGTTATAAAGATTTGATAAATCGAAATAATTAAAAAATATTTTATTTTCTGAAACATAGTGATGTTTTTCAACAAATTTTCTGAAACATCTACGTACTTTTTGATAAAGTGCACTAAAATTTCTAGAGATACATAAATCATATAGTTTTTATTATAATTTCTTATCATAAATACATAGGAGAACATCCTTCCTCAGCGACGAAACCAAAATGCTTACGTATTGTACCAAAAACTAACATCGAAGAAACACCGCGCTGGCATTTCACATCATATTAACTCAACACACCATTTCAAATGAACAAAACGCGAACAAACACGCACCCATGACTCCCAATTAAGCACCAACCCGAGGGCAGTTTCCGAGTAAGCAAGTACCTGTTGCACAGCTGAGCGGCACAAAAACAGCGGCTCTTTAAAGAGCCGCAGCTGAGCGGCGCTGTTGCGACACCTGGGCCGGGTTCAGCATCGCATTTCCGGTTTTGAATTGGCGGTCGTGAAAGAAAAATATTTCGAAATTTTTGAAGCGTAGAGGCAATGCAGTAGAGGTGGGCATGTGGTGGGGTGTGTGGTGGTGGGTTATGTAGTGGGGTGTGTGGTGGGGCATGTGATGGGGCGTGTGGTGGGGTGGGGTGGGGCATGTGGTAGGGCGTGTGGTGGGGTATGTGGTGGGGGCATGTGGTGGGGTGTGTGGTGGGGTATGTGGTGGGGCGTGTGGTGGGGTGGGGTGGGGCATGTGGTGGGGTGTGTGGTGGGTGGGGCATGTGGTGGGGCGTGTGGTGGGGCGTGTGGTGGGGCGTGTGGTGGGGCATGTGGTGGGGGCATGTGGTGGGGCATGTGGTGGGGGCATGTGGTGGGGTATGTGGTGGGGCATGTGGTGGGGGCGTGTGGTGGGGTATGTGGTGGGGGTATGTGGTGGGGCTTGTAGTGAGGCATGTGGTGGGGCATGTGGTTGGGCGTGTGGTGGGGCATGTGTTGGGCGTGTGGTGGGGCATGTGGTGGGGCATGTGGTGGGGCATGTGGTGGGGGCGTGAGGTGGGGTATGTGGTGGGGGTATGTGGTGGGGCTTGTGGTGAGGCATGTGGTGGGGGCATGTGGTGGGGCGTGTGGTGGGGCATGTGGTGGGGCTTGTGGTGGGGGATGTGGTGGGGCATGTGGTGGGGGCATGTGGGGGGGGCATGTGGTGGGGGCATGTGGTGGGGCATGTGGCGGGGCATGTGGTGGGGGCATGTGGTGGGGGCATGTGGTGGAGCGTGTGGTGGGGCATGTGGTGGAGCGTGTGGTGGGGCATGTGGTGGGGCATGTGGTGCAGTATGTTTCGTTCAACTGGTTTATTATAAGTTAGTTTCAGCTTCACTTACCACGAAAGAGATGTTCAAAGAGAGGAAAGATGAAGGCATCATTTAGTACAGAGTTAAGGGAACATGCAATCCATGCACAAGGTGTGTTCCCGCGCAAGATCCCGGGGGTATGCAAACAGTCAGTTCAGAAGGAAAGTTACGAAAACAAGATAAAAGGTGCAGAAAAAGTCAGAAGTGCTGAAAAATACGATTACAGTGAACCGGAAAAAAGATTGTTCTTAGCAAAACAATAATTATATTTTGTTTCAACAAGAAGAAGTCCATCCTAATATTTAGCTTGGGACCTCACATTTTCTCTCAGCGAGTAGTAATTTTCAAAGATACAAAAGTTGTATTCCCCTGAGGTACTTCGTTCAAACATTACTTGAGTGCATTTGATGTTATTTCGAATGCACAAAAACTGATGAAATTTTGAGATAATTTTGTGCACCCGTGGACCTAAGCTGTTCTGTGTGTCTGTGTTGTGCTGATGTAGTTCATAAATGTCGTTGTTGTATGGGTCACAAATGTCGTAGTTGTATGGGTCACAAATGTCGTAGTTGTATGGGTCACAAATGTCGTAGTAGTATGGGTCACAAATGTCGTCATAATACAATTCATAAATATCGTCAAATTACTAGTCATAATTCAAGACAAATATCAAAATAAAACCTTAAGCACGAATTATGAATTTTGCCATAAGCCACATATGACATCATAATACGAGTCATAACACAAGTCACGCACGTCATCATAATACGAGTCATAACACAAGTCACGCACGTCATCATAATACGAGTCATAACACAAGTCACGCACGTCATCATAATACAAGTCATAACACAAGTCACGCACGTCATCATAATACGAGTCATAACACAAGTCACGCACGTCATCATAATACAAGTCATAACACAAGTCACGCACGTCATCATAATACGAGTCATAACACAAGTCACGCACGTCATCATAATACGAGTCATAACACAAGTCACGCACGTCATCATAATACAAGTCATAACACAAGTCACGCACGTCATCATAATACAAGTCATAACACAAGTCACGCACGTCATCATAATACAAGTCATAACACAAGTAACGCACGTCATCATAATACGAGTCATAACACAAGTCACGCACGTCATCATAATACGAGTCATAACACAAGTCACGCACGTCATCATAATACAAGTCATAACACAAGTCACGCACGTCATCATAATACGAGTCATAACACAAGTCACGCACGTCATCATAATACAAGTCATAACACAAGTCACGCACGTCATCATAATACGAGTCATAACACAAGTCACGCACGTCATCATAATACGAGTCATAACACAAGTCACGCACGTCATCATAATACAAGTCATAACACAAGTCACGCACGTCATCATAATACAAGTCATAACACAAGTCACGCACGTCATCATAATACAAGTCATAACACAAGTAACGCACGTCATCATAATACAAGTCATAACACAAGTCACGCACGTCATCATAATACAAGTCATAACACAAGTCACGCACGTCATCATAATACAAGTCATAACACAAGTCGCGCACGTCATCATAATGCAAGTCATAACACAAGTCACGCACGTCATCATAATACAAGTCATAACACAAGTCGCGCACGTCATCATAATACAAGTCATAACACAAGTCACGCACGTCATCATAATACAAGTCATAACACCAGTCACGCACGTCATCATAATACGAGTCATAACACAAGTCACGCACGTCATCATAATACAAGTCATAACACAAGTCACGCACGTCATCATAATACAAGTCATAACACAAGTCACGCACGTCATCATAATACAAGTCATAACACAAGTCACGCACGTCATCATAATACAAGTCATAACACAAGTCACGCACGTCATCATAACACAAGCCATAACACAAGTCACGCACGTCATCATAACACAAGCCATAACACAAGTCACGCACGTCATCATAACACAAGTCATAACACAAGTCACGCACGTCATCATAACACAAGTCACGCACGTCATCATAACACAAGTCATAACACAAGTCACGCACGTCATCATAACACAAGTCATAACACAAGTCACGCACGTCATCATAACACAAGTCATAACACAAGTCACGCACGTCATCATAACACAAGTCATAACACAAGTCACGCACGTCATCATAACACAAGTCACGCACGTCATCATAACGCAAGTCATAACACAAGTCACGCACGTCATCATAACGCAAGTCATAACACAAGTCACGCACGTCATCATAACACAAGTCATAACACAAGTCACGCACGTCATCATAACACAAGTCATAACACAAGTCACGCACGTCATCATAACACAAGTCATAACACAAGTCACGCACGTCATCATAACACAAGTCATAACACAAGTCACGCTCGTCATCATAATACAAGTCATAACACAAGTCACGCACGTCATCATAATACAAGTCATAACACAAGTCACGCACGTCATCATAATACAAGTCATAACACAAGTCACGCACGTCATCATAATACAAGTCATAACACAAGTCACGCACGTCATCATAACACAAGTCATAACACAAGTCACGCACGTCATCATAATACAAGTCATAACACAAGTCACGCACGTCATCATAATACAAGTCATAACACAAGTCACGCACGTCATCATAATACAAGTCATAACACAAGTCACGCACGTCATCATAATACAAGTCATAACACAAGTCACGCACGTCATCATAACACAAGTCATAACACAAGTCACGCACGTCATCATAATACAAGTCATAACACAAGTCGCGCACGTCATCATAATACAAGTCATAACACAAGTCACGCACGTCATCATAATACAAGTCATAACACAAGTCAAGCACGTCATCATAATACAAGTCATAACACAAGTCACGCACGTCATCATAATACAAGTCATAACACAAGTCGCGCACGTCATCATAATGCAAGTCATAACACAAGTCACGCACGTCATCATAATACAAGTCATAACACAAGTCGCGCACGTCATCATAATACAAGTCATAACACAAGTCACGCACGTCATCATAATACAAGTCATAACACAAGTCACGCACGTCATCATAATACAAGTCATAACACAAGTCGCGCACGTCATCATAATACAAGTCATAACACAAGTCACGCACGTCATCATAATACAAGTCATAACACAAGTCACGCACGTCATCATAATACAAGTCATAACACAAGTCGCGCACGTCATCATAATACAAGTCGTAACACAAGTCACGCACGTCATCATAATACAAGTCATAACACAAGTCGCGCACGTCATCATAATACAAGTCATAACACAAGTCACGCACGTCATCATAATACAAGTCATAACACAAGTCACGCACGTCATCATAATACAAGTCATAACACAAGTCACGCACGTCATCATAATACAAGTCATAACACAAGTCACGCACGTCATCATAATACAAGTCATAACACAAGTCGCGCACGTCATCATAATACAAGTCAAAACACAAGTCACGCACGTCATCATAATACAAGTCATAACACAAGTCACGCACGTCATCATAATACAAGTCATAACACAAGTCACGCACGTCATCATAATACAAGTCATAACACAAGTCACGCACGTCATCATAATACAAGTCATAACACAAGTCACGCACGTCATCATAATACGAGTCATAACACAAGTCACGCACGTCATCATAATACAAGTCATAACACAAGTCACGCACGTCATCATAACACAAGTCATAACACAAGTCACGCACGTCATCATAATACAAGTCATAACACAAGTCACGCACGTCATCATAATACAAGTCATAACACAAGTCACGCACGTCATCATAATACAAGTCATAACACAAGTCCCGCACGTCATCATAACACAAGTCATAACACAAGTCACGCTCGTCATCATAATACAAGTCATAACACAAGTCACGCACGTCATCATAATACAAGTCATAACACAAGTCACGCACGTCATCATAATACAAGTCATAACACAAGTCACGCACGTCATCATAATACAAGTCATAACACAAGTCACGCACGTCATCATAACACAAGTCATAACACAAGTCACGCACGTCATCATAATACAAGTCATAACACAAGTCACGCACGTCATCATAATACAAGTCATAACACAAGTCACGCACGTCATCATAATACAAGTCATAACACAAGTCACGCACGTCATCATAATACAAGTCATAACACAAGTCACGCACGTCATCATAACACAAGTCATAACACAAGTCACGCACGTCATCAGAACACAAGTCATAACACAAGTCACGCACGTCATCATAATACAAGTCATAACACAAGTCACGCACGTCATCATAATACAAGTCATAACACAAGTCACGCACGTCATCATAATACAAGTCATAACACAAGTCACGCACGTCATCATAACACAAGTCATAACACAAGTCACGCACGTCATCATAATACAAGTCATAACACAAGTCACGCACGTCATCATAATACAAGTCATAACACAAGTCACGCACGTCATCATAACACAAGTCATAACACAAGTCACGCACGTCATCATAATACAAGTCATAACACAAGTCACGCACGTCATCATAATACAAGTCATAACACAAGTCACGCACGTCATCATAATACAAGTCATAACACAAGTCACGCACGTCATCATAATACAAGTCATAACACAAGTCACGCACGTCATCATAATACAAGTCATAACACAAGTCACGCACGTCATCATAACACAAGTCATAACACAAGTCACGCACGTCATCATAATACAAGTCATAACACAAGTCACGCACGTCATCATAATACAAGTCATAACACAAGTCACGCACGTCATCATAACACAAGTCATAACACAAGTCACGCACGTCATCATAACACAAGTCATAACACAAGTCACGCACGTCATCATAATACAAGTCATAACACAAGTCACGCACGTCATCATAATACAAGTCATAACACAAGTCACGCACGTCATCATAACACAAGTCATAACACAAGTCACGCACGTCATCATAATACAAGTCATAACACAAGTCACGCACGTCATCATAATACAAGTCATAACACAAGTCACGCACGTCATCATAACACAAGTCATAACACAAGTCACGCACGTCATCATAACACAAGTCATAACACAAGTCACGCACGTCATCATAATACAAGTCATAACACAAGTCACGCACGTCATCATAATACAAGTCATAACACAAGTCACGCACGTCATCATAACACAAGTCATAACACAAGTCACGCACGTCATCATAACACAAGTCATAACACAAGTCATAACACAAGTCATAATACAAGTCACATACCCTCAAATCCCACCGAATGCATCAATAGGAAGCAGCACCTTTCTTTAATAAGGAACGTACTAGAGTAGCGCCTCACTAGTGAGGGTAGAGCATTTCTGAGGGAAGTGAGGACGCTCGTACATTTCACTTCAATGAAAACTGTGAACCAAAAGAAAAAAAGAAGCTCGGCGACTCACGTACAGTCTACACATGTGTGCCCAGAACCAGGAGTACTCAGAAAACATTCTTTTGAGTCTTACACATGCCATGTCACTCTAGGAAATTGAAATACTTGTTATAAATATTTGGATTTTTATTTGATATAAAATCACTCAAATTCTCCAGCAATTGGTAGTTACCACATTCATATTTATGTTCATCACATTATATCTATCACATTCGTATCACTCTTCATTGAAATATTCATCACATTCTTATACATATTCATCATATTGTATTTATCACATTCTTATTTATATTTATCATATTATATTTATCACATTCCTATCACTCTGTAGGAATTAGTATCTATCACATTCTTATGTATGTATATCCCATTGTATTTATCCCATTCGTAGCACTCTCCAGCTAATAATATTTATCATGTTCATATTCATTGCAATATATCGGCTTCGTCTCCTGACTACTAATCTTACTAACCAGCAAATTATTGCGGCATTGTTTATTTTCTGGTCAAAGCTCGACTGAGCTCAGGAAATTTGGTCATCAGTTTTATTGAGAAGAATGTGAGACAGGAAACACGTTTGGTGCAAGTCGGAGGAAACTCAAATAGCGGGACGGATGGTGAGGGTGTTGGGGGTGAGGGGAGTATGGGCAGGTAGACTTGGGGGAGGGGATAGGGGATGGGTTTGGGGGTATGGACAGGGCAAGGGGAGGAGTGGTGGTGTGATTACAGAGGGAGGGTGGGGGCAGGGGGGGGGGGGGTATCACCATAGTAACCCAAAATAGGGTGAGTTAAGGGGTAAGGGTAATTTAACGATAATCAAAATTCAATACAATCAGTTTGAAAGGTTGCATATGTACGTTAAATATGTCTCTAACGCATGTTACTTGCATCAATTGCACAGCAAAGGGAGAAAATATTTGCTCGTAAACACAGAAAGTTTAACATAGAACTGCGAAGAACAAACCTACTAGCACCACAAATCTCTGTGGGGGTGTAACATTTAGGGTAAAGTAAAAACACATGCCAATATTTAGGGACAAAAAAACACTTCGGCTACGCAAGCTTTTATAAAAAGTCTAAAATTACACATTAGTGAGTGGGAAGTGTTCGAGTGGGTTGGAGAGTGGGCTGGGAGGGCAAAAGTGTGGGTGGGGAGAGGGTATCCTGGGGAGAGGGGAGGAAATGCCCACGCGAGGCCCCGGTGTGGGGAGGAGGCCCACATAAGGGGCACCGCAGGGGAGCGGCTGTGGGGGATGCAAGTGGAGTTTGGTGTGCGTGTGTTGCTCCACTGTTGCTGAACGTGTAAGTATGAAATAACTCTCAATCAGCTATTTAAATGGGTCGAAATGCATACATTGACGTTGTTATCAATAATACCGTGGGGGATAATGGATATTCGCAGTCATTAGTGAATTTAATCAATAATATTCATAAACAGTGTGAGAGGAACGACTGGAATATTATTAATTCCTAATTACTTATTTAAATCGGTTAAAAATACATTAATTGACTGGTGGTTACTTGATTGTTGGTCATTAAGTTATACATAGCAATTTTAATCGCTGGTCAAGTTGTAAATAGTTTAATTAGGATTGTAAAGCTTAATTTTCGTTTATTTAAATGAAGAAAGGATAGAATATTGTTATTACTGGTTGAAAGTATATTTCCAATAATAAATTATAATTGGACTAATAACTGGTAGTGAGTAGAAATAATAACGGGATGGATAATTATAAAATAGATACAAGTAGTTATTGCGGCTACAACAGGCACTGATCAGTACTCACCACTGGACTTGTTACCAAATAATTAATAAAATTAATGCACTTCCCTGTGTGAATCACTGGGTTGAGGAATGAACAATTGGGATTATAAATGATACTAATAGAATAAAAAATATAAATAAAATAAATTAAGAAAACAATCCTAGGCTCGAAACACCAAGTAACCGAAAAGAGCGGCATTAGAGCGATACAAATGGAAAAAGGAAGAAAAAGTGAAAGAGAGCTAAAGAGAGAGAGAGAGACAGACTGAAAGGAAGATAACGAGGGGAGAAATGAGTAAAAATGGAGAGAGAGAGAGCGAGGAGAGAGAGAGAGAGAATGGGAGAGAGGCGAGGAAGTGTGGCGTGTGAGAGGTGATCTAAATAAAATAGAGACAGAGAAGGTACGTAAGGAGTAGCGTTCGTGGATGTTGAATTTAAAATATGCTGTTCAAATATACGCATCCGTGCATATTTATACGCCTATACTGTACATACAAGGCTCGGCCTCCATCTCTATACGTGATTTCAAAAAACAATCTAGAGTCCAGGAAAAAAATCTATTCTCTGTTGAATAATTTTTCTTTATATTTAAAAATCGTTTTCATTCAACTTTCTGAACCTAGAAGCGATCGATTGGCTCAGTGTCCCTTTTTTGTGAAGGAAATTTTTCCTAAGTATTATTTTCGAGGCATTTTTATCCAAGTTGTGTCTCTGTCATACCTGCTTTTTGGATGCAAGCATTCCATTAAATTATAACTCTGGAACAGCTTATACAGCATTTTCATTCTATGACTCAGTTCTTTGTGTTACATCAAATTAATTTCAAATCACAACTTTCAAGCGATGGGAGTTCCAGCTCTTATTCTATTTTCAACTTTCATTCCCCTATTTTTCAATCTATCGATTAGTTATAGTAACCATAATAACACTTATAACAAATATCCGTATGTTACAGACTAAACTACGTGCAAACCTTTTCCAGGATTTTGAAAAAGCACGTAAACCAGTTGCAAAAATCATAACAAATTGTGTAGCAACGCCCTTATTTTTCTTGTAACTATGTGGGGACTCGCCCTAAAGCTCTAGCAGTTTCTAGAGCTTTTTTGTCGAATAAGCTTTCGAAGCGTATAAAAAACTCTAAAACTGTAAAAGAATTCAGGGCAAATGTGTCACGTCATTTCGCTAAACTTCGATATGAATTCAAACTAATCGATCAACCGATTGCCTTAATTAAACATACTCATTGCTACTTTGGGGTCAGCATTTCAAACTCTACGAATTTGGAATGTCTATGCTTACTTTAGTTGATTTTATCCACTTATTACTTTCCCCTTTGCTAAGACCTCACCCTTAGCCTGTGTAGGGCAGTTGATTATGAAACCAAAATTAGGTTCATATGTAGCCTATGTTTAGGAATTTTGCAGTTATTTGTTACTCAAAAGTAACATCAATCTATCACCGTGTCTCTGCTTTATCGTAAATACCCGCGTCCGTATGTTCTTAAAGAGAATGCCGAGAGGATGAGAAACCTAAAATGTATTTTTCTTGTTGCTCTCAAGCTGTTACTTGATTTTCGTGTAAATTCTGAAGTAAAATTAGAAATTAGCTCATTTTTACATTCGCTAAGTCATTTTAATTTTTATCTTTGTTATTTCTGACGACTATAATGAGCAACACAACCGTCAGATATTGTAGCAGGACGAAGGACGTTTTTATAATTACTATTATTTTTCCCCTTTATTTTGTATTTTCTGTTCTAATAAATCTACTTTTTAGCAAATAAGCCAAACACTAAAGTTACAAGTACTAATGCACGAGACTATTTAGCGCTGAAACTTTAATCAGGAATAAATTTATATATGAATAAATAAATTCATTACACTTGCTAATTGTTTCAAAATAATACTTATCACTACCCCAGTGAGCATCGCGCCTTTCCGATTCCCAAAATGTAAACAGACGAATGTAAAAAACGCAATCTGAGCATAGGATTTGTAAACAAATTATCTTACCATTCGTATCGTATGATGAACAAGCTCTGACATTCATTTTGCGTGCATGTTTGTTTACCTGTTTCTAGATGTGCGTGCTGTGATGAGTTCTTTTTAAATTACTTCTGGCTAACCTTGTCTCATTCCTCTGGAATCATTTGGGACGGAGAGTGGACGGTGTTGCAGTCGGTTTCGGGAAGGCATTTTGTGTGATTTCTTCTCTCGTTTGAACTTATAAAGAGGGACTTCAGAAGGATTCTTTAGTTGTATTTAAATTATTGATAAGTTGTCAGCCATCTCACTGTGTGTAAATAACCAAGAGATAATATTTTGATCGATTCTCTCAATAACATAATAATGATCGATTCTCTCAATAACATAATAATGATCGATTCTCTCAATAACATAATAATGATCGATTCTCTCAATAACATAATAATGATAGATTCTTTCAATAACATGATAATGATCGATTCTCTCAATATCATAATAATGATCGACTCTCTCAATAACATAATAATGATCGATTCTCTCAATAACATAATAATGATCGATTCTCTCAACAACATAATAATGATCGATTCTCACAATATCATAATAATGATCGATTCTCTCAACAACATAATAATGATCGATTCTAACAATATCATAATAATGATCGATTATCTCAATATCATAATAATGATCGATTATCTCAAAACCGACAGGGCTACAGAAGACCTCGTATGCATGGTTTGTCTATCAATTAAGGACATTTACATTAGGAAATTTTTAAAATCCAATGTGTTGTAATACATGTAACGTATCAACGTTTTATAAATAAGTGTTTTTTATTTTTTAAATTCATCTGTTGAGCCGGTGATGGTCTGAGGCGCCGCCCCTGGCGCGACTCTCGAGCTACTCTCCCCACCACACCTCCCGTGCCGGGGGCACCTCAGCTTCCTCTCCAGAGCCCCGGTCCGGAAGAGTAGTAGTAGTAGTACTTCTGCCTCTCATCCCTTTCTCTATCACTTACACTTCCTCTCTCTTTTACTTACTCTCCTTCTCTCTATTACTTACTCTCCCTCTTTTTGTTACGTACTCCCCCTCTCTTTATTACTTACAATACTTACTCTCCCATTCTTTATAATTTACTTCTTTTTATTATTAACGACCACATTTGTCTTTCTTCTCTCATTCGCAATTTAGCTTCCCTATTTTTTTCTCGGTTGTTCCATCACTTGTCTTCTTTTGGTGTTTCACGCTCAGAAAATGTCTTCCACGTGCAATTTAATTATCCATCGCCTTTCAAATTTGGTTTCTCTCAAAAGCTCCATCTTCTCCCTTTCTATATAAGTAAATTGTAAAAAGTTTTCTAAACCCACAATGAAAATGCATCGTCTATGAAATTGTTATGTCTCTTATAATTATCATTACATGTATCATCAAATGTAGATTAACTAGGGAGCTCGTTATAATTATCATTACATGTATTATCAAATATAGATTAAGCAAGATTAGGAGAACATTGCCCTCAATCATTTATTTTCGACTAGTGACATGAGTATTACAATACTCATGTGTGTGTATCACCTAAGTGTATTAACTTAAAGATACTTTAAAAACCAATGATAGGAATTTTGTACTATCTCTATTGGAAATAAAATGTTTTTTTTTTCTTTTTTTCTTTTTTTCTTCTATCATCCCACTCTTTGCTCCCACATCCCAACGCCCCCTCCCCCCCCCCCCCTCAGAGTCCGCCGGATGAGGATGGGGTTCCTAAATTACGGATCGCACTGCCGGAGTTTCACAGGATCCGCAAATTGCCTAACGCCGGATGACGACGGAGCCTGCAGCAAGAAAGCTCCGGATCTGGCTGGCATTTTAAACGGAATTGGGCATTTAAACTTGGATAGTACGCTTTGTTTTGCAGCACTAGTATTTGTATTAAGGTGGGTAATGCAGTGATGACGAATTCATACCCTATCTTATCTACATTCATTAACGTTGTTTGTTATTCAAACTGATAATAGCTTATTCACTATCTTTTTTTAGTTTTTCTCCAGCCTTTTCGTATCTTTTTTCCATGTCTTTATATATTGCTATTTACTTTTATCTGCACTTTTCGTTGCCAATGTTCTCTTTTCATTCTTCTCTTTATTTTCCACGTTTTTTCTTGCTCCAAGTCCTTCCTGAGCCACTTCTATAACCATCATTAAATACTTTTTACCACCGAAGAAGGTACAAAGGCATTTCATCGGGCAGCCTCATTCAAGATCTCCTTTTATTATATCATAAAATCAGTTACACGAGCCTCAAGACGGCGTATACTTGAGAACGCGTTACTCATCCAGTCATTGGCGGCGTGAAGACACCCAGCAACACGGCTCGTTATCACAAAAGAAGTGCGACTGACAAATGACTTACCTGCGAAGTTTAAAGGAGCGCTGGCTGATCACCTGCGGCGGTGTGTTAAGCCTTACGCAAGCACGGCGCGGCGCCCGGCCTACCTACAGAATGTGGGGTGGGTTACAAAAACCTGAACCCTGATGTTGCGGTCAATAAATGATTAATAGAAATGCCTTCGAGTTATTTCTATCGTTTGATGGATTTTCATCTACCATTGGATGGATACGAGTATCAGTGATACCGTAACTGATTATATTAGAACTACATTCGAGTTATTTCTATCGTTGGATGGATTTTCGTCTGTCGTTGGATGGCTCTGCGTATCAGCGATACCGTTTGATTTCATTCGTCATTCAATTTAACATCAGAGCTCGTGTTTTTGGAGCCCACCGTGCACTGTAAAGCTCTGTGTCACAGGCCGCCTTATGAATTACTTGCTCGTTATTCTTACAGGGCTTAGAAGAGTATGTTAGTTTCATTATCGGCCCCTTTTGTAGATTCTAATCTTCAATCTTATTTGTTTCAACAGGAAACAATATTTGTACTCCATCATAGTTCTGTGGTTAAGCACTCGTTTTTACACTATAAAATCAACGACTATTTTAGAACATATTCGGAAGTATTGGAGTTTTCATTTCGTGTTTAACAGTTAAGCAGTTGAAAAAAAGTAGAATTTTTTTTCACAGAGTCAGCTTGAGGGGTTTGGCGTATAGCACCAAAAAGTTGCTTCTTTATACCAGAAAGTTGAAGTTTTTTGCATAAACAGCATTTTCTAGTACTTGATTTTTAATATATTTATCCTTATGCAAGTTGTTAGGATTATATTAATGTTAAGTACTAATTTTCAACCTATGTATCATCTTATACGATCCTCAATTTGCACGGATTAAAACAAGTCCGAGTTAATCCACTACGATGCTTGACTTTGGTTATAAAAAACTTCCAGTTATGCCCAAACCGTTCCCAGCTCTCAGTTTAAGCCCGCCCAGACCCGTTCCCAGCTCCCCGTTAAAGCCCAGACTAGTTCCAAGCTTTCAGTTAAAGCCCGGCTCCGTTCCAGCAGCAGACGACGAATAGATGCAGCAGCTGGTGACCGGCAGGTGGCAGGCAGGTGGCAGGCAGGTGGCAGGCAGGTGGTCACCGGGCTGCTGCTCCCTGGTGGTGAGGGGGGAGGTGCTGGGGAGGAAGTAGAGGGGGGAGAGGAGGGGGACTAGAGGGGGAGTAGAGGGGAAGGGGTAATAGTAGGATGGGTTGTAGACTGGAGAGCAGAGGTGCTACGAAGGATCGTAGTGCGTACGATGGATCGTAGTGCGTACGATGGATCGTAGTGCGTACGATGGATCGTAGTGCGTACGATGGATCGTAGTGCGTACGAAGGATCGTAGTGCGTACGATGGATCGTAGTGTGTAAGATGGATCGTAGTGCGTACGATGGATCGTAGTGCGTACGATGGATCGATTCGTAAGGCATTGACGTACGGAGCAATTTTTTGAGAATCAGGTGATGGACAATGTGTTTCGACGTAGTCTGCGTGAATGTTTCCCACACAGAAATAATGCAGGAAGTGTTGGACAAAGTCGTGTTCACCGAACTTGCGTTAGATTAGAGTTTTCAGGAAGATTTTCACGCGCTTCTAGCGCTGATTGACTCGTAAACTTTCGCATTTACCGCGCACTGTCGCGCTGAAAGTTAATTTCAGTTAATTAACTGAAATTAGGTTATTAGTTAAATTAGTTAACGACTGCAGTGAGTTAATTTCAGTTAATTAACTGAAATTAACGTATCCAAGCTAATTTGACATCATGGTTGTAGCTTTCATCACTGTTATTGAGAGGCTAGTTATTAAACTATACTACGATATTCCATGTAGAGCTTACATGAAGAGGGAAGTACGAACAGTGTGAAGTGTAGGCACGAGTTACTTTATTGAAGTTTCAAATTATTTTATACTCGGTAGTTTTTATTCCTGTTCATTTCTCAAAATTATTTGATTTTTCAATGTTTTCACTTTCGGATACTGTCACACGACTGGAAACTTTACGTAAGTGATCATTTTGCTTGAGTTAAACGAAAAAATGAAGAAGGAAAACGTAAAGACGTATTTATTACTGAGCATATATATAATAGCTGGGTTGATATACGTGGAATTTGGTGTCTTCACATTTTCTTCGCCTTTGAATTCTGTTATTTGACGATGAGGTGGTTGTGTGGCTGGAAAGGAAGAAGTGGTGTCGGTGAGGGACTGAGAGGGGAAGAAGTACTGTCGGGGGAGGGAGAGGAAGGGTAAGAGGGAGAGGAAGGGGAAGAGAGAGAGGAAGAAGAGGCAGAGGAGGGAGAGGAAGGGGAAGAGGGAGAGGAAGAAGAGGCAGAGGAGGGAGAGGAAGGGGAAGAGGGAGAGGAAGGGGAAGAGAGAGAGGAAGAAGAGGCAGAGGAGGGAGAGGAAGGGGAAGAGGGAGAGGAAGGGAAAGAGAGAGAGGAAGAAGAGGCAGAGGAGGGAGAGGAAGGGGAAGAGGGAGAGGAAGAAGAGGCAGAGGAGGGAGAGGAAGGGGAAGAGGGAGAGGGAGAAGAGGCAGAGGAGGGAGAGGAAGGGGAAGAGGGAGAGGGAGAAGAGGCAGAGGAGGGAGAGGAAGGGGAAGAGGGAGAGGGAGAAGAGGCAGAGGAGGGAGAGGAAGGGGAAGAGAGAGAGGAAGAAGAGGCAGAGGAGGGAGAGGAAGGGGAAGAGGGAGAGGAAGAAGAGGCAGAGGAGGGAGAGGAAGGGGAAGAGGGAGAGGGAGAAGAGGCAGAGGAGGGAGAGGAAGGGGAAGAGGGAGAAGAGGCAGAGGAGGGAGAGGAAGGGGAAGAGAGAGAGGAAGAAGAGGCAGAGGAGGGAGAGGAAGGGGAAGAGGGAGAGGGAGAAGAGGCAGAGGAGGGAGAGGAAGGGGAAGAGGGAGAGGAAGAAGAGGCAGAGGAGGGAGAGGAGGGAGAGGAAGGGGAAGAGGGAGAGGGAGAAGAGGCAGAGGAGGGAGAGGAAGGGGAAGAGGGAGAGGAAGAAGAGGCAGAGGAGGGAGAGGAAGGGGAAGAGAGAGAGGGAGGAGAGGCAGAGGAGGGAGAGGAAGGGGAAGAGGGGGAGGAAGAAGAGGCAGAGGAGGGAGAGGAAGGGGAAGAGGGAGAGGAAGAAGAGGCAGAGGAGGGAGAGGAAGGGGAAGAGAGAGAGGAAGAAGAGGCAGAGGAGGGAGAGGAAGGGGAAGAGGGAGAGGAAGAAGAGGCAGAGGAGGGAGAGGAAGGGGAAGAGGGAGAGGAAGAAGAGGCAGAGGAGGGAGAGGAAGGGGAAGAGGGAGAGGAAGAAGAGGCAGAGGAGGGAGAGGAAGGGGAAGAGGGAGAGGGAGAAGAGGCAGAGGAGGGAGAAGAAGGGGAAGAGAGAGAGGAAGAAGAGGCAGAGGAGGGAGAGGAAGGGGAAGAGGGAGAGGAAGAAGAGGCAGAGGAGGGAGAGGAAGGGGAAGAGAGAGAGGGAGAAGAGGCAGAGGAGGGAGAGGAAGGGGAAGAGGGAGAGGAAGAAGAGGCAGAGGAGGGAGAGGAAGGGGAAGAGAGAGAGGGAGAAGAGGCAGAGGAGGGAGAGGAAGGGGAAGAGAGAGAGGAAAAAGAGGCAGAGGAGGGAGAGGAAGGGGAAGAGGGAGAGGAAAAAGAGGCAGAGGAGGGAGAGGAAGGGGAAGAGGGAGAGGAAGGGGAAGAGAGAGAGGAAGAAGAGGCAGAGGAGGGAGAGGAAGGGGAAGAGGGAGAGGAAGGGGAAGAGAGAGAGGAAGAAGAGGCAGAGGAGGGAGAGGAAGGGGAAGAGGGAGAGGAAGAAGAGGCAGAGGAGGGAGAGGAAGGGGAAGAGGGAGAGGGAGAAGAGGCAGAGGAGGGAGAAGAAGGGGAAGAGAGAGAGGAAGAAGAGGCAGAGGAGGGAGAGGAAGGGGAAGAGGGAGAGGGAGAAGAGGCAGAGGAGGGAGAGGAAGGGGAAGAGGGAGAGGAAGGGGAAGAGAGAGAGGAAGAAGAGGCAGAGGAGGGAGAGGAAGGGGAAGAGGGAGAGGAAAAAGAGGCAGAGGAGGGAGAGGAAGGGGAAGAGAGAGAGGAAGAAGAGGCAGAGGAGGGAGAGGAAGGGGAAGAGAGAGAGGAAGAAGAGGCAGAGGAGGGAGAGGAAGGGGA
Source organism: Morinoia aosen (assembly GCA_030386875.1). Lineage (NCBI taxonomy): Eukaryota > Metazoa > Arthropoda > Malacostraca > Amphipoda > Talitridae > Morinoia > Morinoia aosen. The sequence continues at coordinate 19,197,595 of CM059565.1, forward strand.
AGAGAGAGAGGAAGAAGAGGCAGAGGAGGGAGAGGAAGGGGAAGAGAGAGAGGAAGAAGAGGCAGAGGAGGGAGAGGAAGGGGAAGAGGGAGAGGAAGAAGAGGCAGAGGAGGGAGAGGAAGGGGAAGAGGAGAGAGGAAGAAGAGGCAGAGGAGGGAGAGGAAGGGGAAGAGAGGAGAGGAAGAAGAGGCAGAGGAGGGAGAGGAAGGGGAAGAGGGGAGAGGAAGAAGAGGCAGAGGAGGGAGAGGAAGGGGAAGAGGGAGAGGAAGAAGAGGCAGAGGAGGGAGAGGAAGGGGAAGAGGGAGAGGAAAAAGAGGCAGAGGAGGGAGAGGAAGGGGAAGAGAGAGAGGAAGAAGAGGCAGAGGAGGGAGAGGAAGGGGAAGAGGGAGAGGAAAGAAGAGGCAGAGGAGGGAGAGGAAGGGGAAGAGGGAGAGGAAGAGGGAAGAGAGGGAGAGGAGGAAGAAGAGGCAGAGGAGGGAGAGGAAGGGGAAGAGAGAGAGGAAGAAGAGGGGAGAAGAAGACGAGGAGAGGAAGAAGAGGCGCAGAGGAGGGAGAGAGAAGGGGAAGAGAGAGAGGAAGAAGAGGCAGAGGAGGGAGAGGAAGGGGAAGAGGAGAGGAAGAAGAGGCAGAGGAGGGAGAGGAAGGGGAAGAGAGAGAGGAAGAAGAGGCAGAGGAGGGAGAGGAAGGGGAAGAGAGAGAGGAAGAAGAGGCAGAGGAGGGAGAGGAAGGGGAAGAGAGAGAGGAAGAAGAGGCAGAGGAGGGAGAGGAAGGGGAAAGAGAGAGAGGAAGAAGAGGCAGAGGAGGGAGAGAGGAAGGGGGAAGAGAGAGAGGAGGAAGAAGAGGCAGAGGAGGGAGAGGAAGGGGAAGAGGAGAGAGGAAGAAGAGGCAGAGGAGGGAGAGGAAGGGGAAGAGAGAGAGGAAGAAGAGGCAGAGGAGGGAGAGGAAGGGGAAGAGAGAGAGGAAGAAGAGGCAGAGGAGGGAGAGGAAGGGGAAGAGAGAGAGGAAGAAGAGGCAGAGGAGGGAGAGGAAGGGGAAGAGGGAGAGAGGAAGAAGAGGCAGAGGAGGGAGAGGAAGGGGAAGAGGGAGAGGAAAGAAGAGGCAGAGGAGGGAGAGGAAGGGGAAGAGGGAGAGGAAGAGGGAAGAGAGAGAGGAAGAAGAGGCAGAGGAGGGAGAGGAAGGGGAAGAGAGAGAGGAAGAAGAGGCAGAGGAGGGAGAGGAAGGGGAAGAGGGAGAGGAAGAAGAGGCAGAGGAGGGAGAGGAAGGGGAAGAGGGAGAGGAAGAAGAGGCAGAGGAGGGAGAGGAAGGGGAAGAGAGAGAGGAAGAAGAGGCAGAGGAGGGAGAGGAAGGGGAAGAGGGAGAGGAAGAAGAGGCAGAGGAGGGAGAGGAAGGGGAAGAGGGAGAGGAAGAAGAGGCAGAGGAGGGAGAGGAAGGGGAAGAGGGAGAGGAAGAAGAGGCAGAGGAGGGAGAGGAAGGGGAAGAGGGAGAGGGAGAAGAGGCAGAGGAGGGAGAAGAAGGGGAAGAGAGAGAGGAAGAAGAGGCAGAGGAGGGAGAGGAAGGGGAAGAGGGAGAGGGAGAAGAGGCAGAGGAGGGAGAGGAAGGGGAAGAGGGAGAGGAAGAAGAGGCAGAGGAGGGAGAGGAAGGGGAAGAGAGAGAGGGAGAAGAGGCAGAGGAGGGAGAGGAAGGGGAAGAGGGAGAGGAAGAAGAGGCAGAGGAGGGAGAGGAAGGGGAAGAGAGAGAGGAAGAAGAGGCAGAGGAGGGAGAGGAAGGGGAAGAGAAAGAGGAAGAAGAGGCAGAGGAGGGAGAGGAAGGGGAAGAGAGAGAGGGAGAAGAGGCAGAGGAGGGAGAGGAAGGGGAAGAGGGAGAGGAAGAAGAGGCAGAGGAGGGAGAGGAAGGGGAAGAGGGAGAGGAAGGGGAAGAGGGAGAGGAAGGGGAAGAGGGAGAGGAAGGGGAAGAGGGAGAGGAAGGGGAAGAGGGAGAGGAAGGGGAAGAGGGAGAGGAAGGGGAAGAGGGAGAGGAAGGGGAAGAGGGAGAGGAAGGGGAAGAGGGAGAGGAAGAAGAGGCAGAGGAGGGAGAGGAAGGGGAAGAGAGAGAGGAAAAAGAGGCAGAGGAGGGAGAGGAAGGGGAAGAGGGAGAGGGAGAAGAGGCAGAGGAGGGAGAGGAAGGGGAAGAGGGAGAGGAAGAAGAGGCAGAGGAGGGAGAGGAAGGGGAAGAGGGAGAGGGAGAAGAGGCAGAGGAGGGAGAGGAAGGGGAAGAGAGAGAGGAAGGGGAAGAGAGAGAGGAAGGGGAAGAGGGAGAGGAAGGGGAAGAGAGAGAGGAAGGGGAAGAGAGAGAGGAAGGGGAAGAGGGAGAGGAAGGGGAAGAGAGAGAGGAAGGGGAAGAGGGAGAGGGAGAAGAGGCAGAGGAGGGAGAGGAAGGGGAAGAGAGAGAGGAAGGGGAAGAGAGAGAGGAAGGGGAAGAGGGAGAGGAAGGGGAAGAGGGAGAGGAAGAAGAGGCAGAGGAGGGAGAGGAAGGGGAAGAGGGAGAGGGAGAAGAGGCAGAGGAGGGAGAGGAAGGGGAAGAGAGAGAGGAAGGGGAAGAGAGAGAGGAAGGGGAAGAGGGAGAGGAAGGGGAAGAGAGAGAGGAAGAAGAGGCAGAGGAGGGAGAGGAAGGGGAAGAGAGAGAGGAAGAAGAGGCAGAGGAGGGAGAGGAAGGGGAAGAGAGAGAGGAAGAAGAGGCAGAGGAGGGAGAGGAAGGGGAAGAGGGAGAGGAAGGGGAAGAGGGAGAGGAAGGGGAAGAGGGGGAGGAAAAAGAGGCAGAGGAGGGAGAGGAAGGGGAAGAGGGAGAGGAAGGGGAAGAGGGAGAGGAAGGGGAAGAGGGAGAGGAAGGGGAAGAGGGAGAGGAAGGGGAAGAGGGAGAGGAAGGGGAAGAGGGAGAGGAAGGGGAAGAGGGAGAGGAAGGGGAAGAGAGAGAGGAAGGGGAAGAGGGAGAGGAAGAAGAGGCAGAGGAGGGAGAGGAAGGGGAAGAGGGAGAGGGAGAAGAGGCAGAGGAGGGAGAGGAAGGGGAAGAGAGAGAGGAAGGGGAAGAGAGAGAGGAAGGGGAAGAGGGAGAGGAAGGGGAAGAGAGAGAGGAAGAAGAGGCAGAGGAGGGAGAGGAAGGGGAAGAGAGAGAGGAAGAAGAGGCAGAGGAGGGAGAGGAAGGGGAAGAGAGAGAGGAAGAAGAGGCAGAGGAGGGAGAGGAAGGGGAAGAGGGAGAGGAAGGGGAAGAGGGAGAGGAAGGGGAAGAGGGGGAGGAAGGGGAAGAGGGAGAGGAAGGGGAAGAGGGAGAGGAAGGGGAAGAGGGAGAGGAAGGGGAAGAGGGAGAGGAAGGGGAAGAGGGAGAGGAAGGGGAAGAGGGAGAGGAAGAAGAGGCAGAGGAGGGAGAGGAAGGGGAAGAGGGAGAGGAAGGGGAAGAGGGAGAGGAAGGGGAAGAGGGAGAGGAAGAAGAGGCAGAGGAGGGAGAGGAAGGGGAAGAGGGAGAGGAAGGGGAAGAGGGAGAGGAAGGGGAAGAGGGAGAGGAAGAAGAGGCAGAGGAGGGAGAGGAAGGGGAAGAGGGAGAGGAAGAAGAGGCAGAGGAGGGAGAGGAAGGGGAAGAGGGAGAGGGAGAAGAGGCAGAGGAGGGAGAGGAAGGGGAAGAGAGAGAGGAAGAAGAGGCAGAGGAGGGAGAAGAAGGGGAAGAGAGAGAGGGAGAAGAGGCAGAGGAGGGAGAGGAAGGGGAAGAGGGAGAGGGAGGAGAGGCAGAGGAGGGAGAGGAAGGGGAAGAGGGAGAGGAAAAAGAGGCAGAGGAGGGAGAGGAAGGGGAAGAGGGAGAGGAAGAAGAGGCAGAGGAGGGAGAGGAAGGGGAAGAGGGAGAGGGAGAAGAGGCAGAGGAGGGAGAGGAAGGGGAAGAGGGAGAGGGAGAAGAGGCAGAGGAGGGAGAAGAAGGGGAAGAGAGAGAGGAAGAAGAGGCAGAGGAGGGAGAGGAAGGGGAAGAGGGAGAGGGAGAAGAGGCAGAGGAGGGAGAGGAAGGGGAAGAGGGAGAGGGAGAAGAGGCAGAGGAGGGAGAGGAAGGGGAAGAGGGAGAGGGAGAAGAGGCAGAGGAGGGAGAGGAAGGGGAAGAGGGAGAGGGAGAAGAGCCAGAGGAGGGAGAGGAAGGGGAAGAGGGAGAGGAAAAAGAGGCAGAGGAGGGAGAGGAAGGGGAAGAGGGAGAGGGAGAGGAAGATGAGGGAGAGGAGGGAGAGGGGATGCGAGAGAGCAGAATGAGTGACGCACGTTACACGCGCAGGAAGTGCGTACGTACGTACGGTGCCCAGCGTACTACACACTCCTGCCGTACGAGTACGAGTGTGTGGGGCGGAGCTGGGGCACCTAAACAACACCTGCCATAACCTGGTATTAATTTCAGTATAAGAAAAATCGAGGGATGTAATTCAAAACTTTAATTATTTATGAATTGCGGAATAAGTGTGGTTGTAAAAATGATAACTTATTGTGCGTGAAAATGACAAGTTTTGTTCGTAAAAATGACAAGTTTTGTTCGTAAAAATGACAAGTTTTGTTCGTAAAAATGACAAGTTTTGTTCGTAAATGTTCGTAAATGCTTTCTTAGCTCGTCCCCGCTCGCACAGTAATAATATGGGGAAAAATTCAACACCTCACTCTCAATAAGAAATTCAGAAAAACTCGACTCCGTTTTCATACTACAGATAATTAAATTCGTTCACTATTAAGTACAGGGAGAAATTCATCCGTTTCTTGGCCGAGCTCAGCTTGATAATGCTGCGCGGTGTATTTTGGATACGGACTGAGACGTATGTTCATTTACGAAATTCATTTCTCATTCTTTCCTCCAGTAAGCTTCAACAAAAAATAATATAATTGATTCTGAATAAGTTTTACCTTCGTGTAATGCATGACTATCACCCAATGGTGTCATGACACCCTAAGGTGTCATGACCTAACCTAAGCTAACATTACACAACTTAACCTAATCTATTTTAACCTATTCTAACATAACTTTTTTTGATTAATATTACCTAACTTAACCCTAACTAATCTAAATTCAGCTATCTTAATAGATCCAAACATAACCTAACCTATTTTAATTCGTCCAAACCTATCCAAACCTATCCCAACCTATCTCAACCTAATCCTAACCTACCCTCATCTAATCAAACTTATCCTAACCTTACTTAACCATTGATATCATTATCTATGATACCGCACAACGGTTTGATTCTGATCAATTTTGGAGAATTTGAAAAAAATACTTAAATCCGATTATTGCGAGGTACCATAGATACAAAATAGTATTAAAATTTGAAATAAATGCATACGTTTTTAAGTAAGTACTTGGAGTCTAACTTGTGAGGCATGAAGTAATACTGAAACTTGGAATGCAACTAGATAGGTTGAAGAAATATACACATTTCATCATTCAAAACTCAAACAATTGCTCAGGTCTTATTGTTTTTTTTTTTAACAACTTTATTGGAATATCTTCCACTCTGTAAACTGGATACCTAATCACTACACAATGACCGCCAACTTTTTTTTGCATGACTGTTTATTAATACCTATTGAAATTGAAACCGATTTTATTGTATCACAGAGCAGGAGAAAATAAGGAGAAACAATACCTGCTTTCAAAATATTTGCTGAAAAACGGATATCACAAACCAATTATGGTTCTACAAAGCTTAAAAAGATACAGAGAGCATGACAGATAGATGGAAAAAGCGGACAGCAGACTAATTTGTATATAAATAAACACATCAAGGGTATCATTTGTGACCGCTAGTAAATAAGTCAATGAGTGTGTGCACCTGGACACACACAGTTTCACATGCACGACTTCGAAGCCATGTGAGTTTGATGAATGAGTGTGACACGCAGGCATATTCATCATTCACTGTGTGTGCGTCCTATACGTGAATGGTGCCCTATCATCCGGAACGCTGTCGATGTCCGGTGGAAGGGGGTGAAGCAGAGCAGGGTGGGGGATAGAGGTGTTCCCTCTTCCGGTGGTTGAAGAGAGTGGGGAAATGGGGGGAGAGGAGATGGGGATGAGGTGATGATGGGTGAGGAGATGAAGGTTACTAATTTATTTACCTGTTCAGTATATCAAGACATTTTTCAAGTTTTTTTCAAGTTTGCACGGCATCAAGCTGGTTATTTATTCACCAAGTCATTGACTTACTCAATTTTTACGATATTTTTTTCTAATTACTGTGAAAAAACGAAGTTCACTAATTTATTTTCCTATTCAGTCATTCAAGATATTTTTCAGATTTTTTAGATTTTTACCGCATGAAACTAGGCTTTTGTTTCCTAATTTATTAAATTACTCAATTTTGTTTATTAGTTTATTAGTTAGTTTAGGCCTCCCTATCCTCAACAATGAGATGTAAAGAGAGGAAGGAAGAAGGCACCATTTAGTATGGAGTTAAGGGAACGTGGAATCTATGCAGAAAGGGCACAGAAACAGAAAGCTAAGAAAGAAGTTCATGAAACAAGAAAAAGTTGAAGAAGAAAGTGGTAGGCGGTGAAAAACAGGACAGCAGTGAACCGAAAAAAAGATGGTCCGTAACACAACAAAACCTATTCTATTTTAACAAAAGAAAGCCTACCTAACCTTTAGCTCGGGCCCTTACATTGTCCCCCTGGGAGCGCTAGTTCCCATAGATACAATAATTGTATCCCCCTGAGGGGAATTACTCAAGTTTGCTGTAATTATTTCTAAGTTACGGTCAAAAACAAATGAGAACATGTTAAAAGGCCTGAGGCCCAAAGCTTCATTCCTGTTAAAATTATAGTCTAATTATAATAATATCGTCTCTATCGGCATAGTGGATACGTTCAAAAATCATCTTAACCAATGCTGGGTGGGGAAACCCCCTGGTATCCTTGAATATGAAATCGAGCGAAGACCAAAATTTCAGGAATGACCTTGAAAGATGATTTTAAAATTCCTGTACGTACTTGTATATGTTTTGTATTGCATTTGTACGTACTTAGGTATAGTCTCCTCCAAAAATAGCGTTGACTCACCTAGAAAAAAACATGAAACGGAACACAGAGCAAGGCGTCACACATCTATGGGAGGGGAGTCGCTTATTAATTTTTAAACAATTTAAACAATTTAAAAAGTTTCAAACAATTTACTTACCTCAAGTGATGCAGCAGTAGATTGTTACTCTACTACAATAGACATATTTGAGCATAGCTATACTTGTGGGCCCGAATAAGTTCAACGACTTCTAGGGCATCCTATCATGTTATTGCAGATGTGCTGGTGCTGATGCGTGAATGTCGATGACGGTGGCTGTGACCGTTATTTTCCTTTCTCCTTCCACACATGCAGGTGTTTGTGCGGGGTTGGTGTCTCACGGCACTGGACTTAAGGTGGCAATTTTGGAGTGTGCCCTAGGCTATCGCGACACTTTATTCTAAATTTACAGTCCGTTCAATCGTTTGTTAAAACGATTTATTTTTTCGGGTAACTGATATTTCATGCAAGATTTCAACTGGCAATTTAGTTATTTGTTCAGTAATTCATTCCGCAATTTATACAGCGACTAATGTACATGACCCGTCAAAAAATGACGGGGTTCAATGTTTTCTTTGGAGAAATTTTCCAGACGTGGATGACAAACAAATATATCCATCCCAACAGTACCCGCCATCAAAATATTCGTGTACCTGTGCACGGGTGAAACTCGTATCACAGATACGGTCATTGAGCGTCCTTATGAGCGTCACAGAGAGACGGAAGAAGCGGACACCAAACAAATATGCGAATAAATAAACACACCGAGGGTATTATTAGGTAAGATGTTACATTTTACGTAGCCTAGGTTCTAACTCGTCAACAATGAGGAACTTATACTACACGGGCTACACGAAACAATAAAACACTAATATAGCAATGTTATTTTATAGATTTTATTAAATAAGCTTGCCTGGTGGTAAAAAAAAACACTTCAAAAAGGAATGAAACAATCAAAAACTGGTCCATTTTTAAATTCTGATTTTTAACATTAGTAGCGTTTCATTTTTTCTGAAGAAGTATTTAATTTTTTAAATTTTTTTTCGCAGAATTATCTATACCAGTTATGGTCAAAACGGACGACTTATCTGATTTTCAATACGGTGATGCTGTTGCAGCTGAAATGACTGACGTCAATGACCTTAAAGCAGTTGAAATATTAGCGTTTCAAGCAGCACAATTTAAAAAACAATGAGAGGGCCAAAAAGGAAAAATGACAACCTCAAGGCCCTGAGAGCAAATTTGCTTTAAATTTCTTGATATTCCCTTATTCGTTCTTTCTTTGAGCGGTCCAATCAAGTTGTGAGTGAAAGTCATGCAATATAACATTTAGTTGTTAATCACTGCATTGCATGAATCCCTTTCAAATTTATACAAATTATGTTGGCAAGTTTGTTCATAGAGTATCTGAAATTTGACATGGGTCTTTGTTTTTAAAACACTTACTTAAGCTAACTAGAAAATTAGACTTGTAAGAGTGAAGGAATAACAGCAAAAATATTCCAATGCACACAATTTATCACTAATATTTCACAACTTCAAAGAGCTGACATGATATACACGAAAAACCCAAATACTGACTAAAATTATCGTTAACTTGCCAAAGAACAGTAAAATTACTCTACCTACTTAGACTTCGACAAAAAAAGCATAAAGTTCAACACATTCAAGACAGACTGAAACACTTATTAGATTGAAAATCTTAATGGAATTTAACTTAACCATTTTATTAAAAAGACATCGATATCTTCTTTGTTCCATAACAGATATCGATGGTACTTGAAGGTATGTTTTAAATCATGCCATAGGTCGATGCACTGGGCGTGAGTTTGTACTTGAAAAGAAAGAAAGAAAGAAAAAAAAGCAAAACAGTTTATTTGCAATAGAGATGGTACAAAACAGATGGTGCATCATTGGTTTTTAAAATATTTTTAAGTAAATACACTTATATGATACACACACATGAGTATTGTAATACCCACGTCACTAGTTGAAAACAAATGATTGAGGGAAAAGAAAGAAAAATAGTTTATCACTATTATAAGAGGAGCCGCGTCCGTCCGTCCCTCAGTCCGTCTGTGTGACCCCCTCTTGATTATGGTATCCAGAATACGCAATCGGCTTATTTTTACAAATGGAATTTGTTTTGGAGGTTTCTCTGTTGAAATTCATCATGTTGCTTTGATATTTTTAATTGATAATGCGAAAAGAAATGTTTCAAATTCGTTTCACTAGTAACCTGGCTACCACTTGGTATAAGGCCCAAGATTTTCGAACTTGAGTTATTTTTTTCGAAATTATGATTTTCTTGAAAAGCTTCGAAGAGATAATAGACGACATTTTAGAATAAAATTCAGGCAAAAGAAGTAGCAAGACTTCGACAGCAAGAAAAACGCCGAAGACGATCGGATGAACAACGCGAAATGGCAAGACGAAGCAATGCTGCTCGCCAACGAGAAGCTAGAGCTAAATTGACCCTTGACTGGCGTTTGGAAATTCTACGGAATAATGCAGAGCAACACCGAGTAGCTAGAGAGAGCTTAACACATGAAAGAAGCGAGGAAATTCTACGGCATAACGCTGGACAACATCGCGTGGCACGAGAGAATTTAACTCAAGAAAGAAGGGGTGAAATTCTTCAGACTAATGCTGATCAGCACGTGTGCACTAGTTTCCAATAAAGATGATACAAGAACCTTCATTGGTTTTTAAATGCCTCTACACAAAGATCCTTAGTTGATATAGAATGAATTAAGGATTTGATTGGACGCTTGGCGTCCCAGCGCATTCGAACGAAAGAACCAAGGAACGCCTTAAAGTTCCGAGACTGAGACATGAATATTTAGTTTTTAAAACTTATTAACCGAAGCGGCTTAATACTAATTTCAGTTCAGGTGAATTAAAGTCTGTCGTGTTCGGATGTGACAGGAATTACAATCCGATAATTATGACAGAATGTTCGGTACAAAACGTTTGAGCGCCTGTCTCCCCGATGTGTTACAGAGGTAAACAAGTTTAGAAATATATACTTATACTGTACATATATAATGTATATAAGATGCATAGCCTTAGGTGGAATTCCCTCAGCAGGGGTAGGCTCAATATAGTATATTTAAATTGAAACCTTTTAGACAAACTTCATATCCATATAAATTATTAAATGCAAAGTTATAATAACATAAATTACTGTATGAAAAAAAAATTTTCTCATACAAATTATTATAAACAAAGTTATAACAATTCAAATAACGAAGTTACAATCGTACAAATTATTAACTACGAATGTTCCTATGTACTAACTATGTACAAAATTCCCATCCACTAAGGCTTTTCCAGCTAACGACTATTCGTTCAATCGAGGGTTTTCACGCATTTTACTTGAATGAAGCGCGAATTTTTGTTTATATTTCAAGCAATACATTGATGACCCACAACCCAAGCAGGTAAGATATGTCACGTCCTTTATTTTCGACCCTCGCTGCAAATTTTCACAGATCATTTGTAAACCTCATGCCACGCACAAATAGATTCGAAAACTCCAACACAAAAAAAAAAAAAGAATAACAGATCACGATGAATGACAAACACCCTTTCCCTGGAGCAAGTTTTGACAGGTCCTTGTTGTGCATCAGAGAATTTCTTCTCCCCAACTGCGCATCATAAGGATTCGAGTTGATTTTACCTATCAACACCCAAATAATGATTTCACTCAATTTTACCTTTCGTCGCCCAAAAATAAATATACTTGATTTAACCTATCGTCACTGAGTACCACTACAGCTGTGCATTCCTCAAGCTGTGCATCCCTCCAGCTGTGCATCCCTCCAGCTGTGCATTCCTCCAGCTGTGCTTTCCTCAAGCTGTGCATTCCTCCAGCTGTGCATCCCTCCAGCTTTGCATCCCTCCAGCTGTGCATCCCTCCAGCTGTGCATCCCACCAGCTGTGCATCCCTCCAGCTGTGCATCTCTCCAGCTGTGCATCCCTCCAGCTTTGCATCCCTCCAGCTGTGCATCCCTCCAGCTGTGCATCCCACCAGCTGTGCATCCCTCCAGCTGTGCATCCCTCCAGCTGTGCATCCCTCCAGCTGTGCATCCCTCCAGCTGTGCATCCCTCCAGCTGTGCATCCCACCAGCTGTGCATCCCTCCAGCTGTGCATCCCTCCAGTTGTGCATCCCTCCAGCTTTGCATCCCTCCAGCTGTGCATCCCTCCAGCTGTGCATCCCACCAGCTGTGCATCCCTCCAGCTGTGCATCCCACCAGCTGTGCATCCCTCCAGCTGTGCATCCCTCCAGCTGTGCATCCCTCCAGCTGTGCATCCCTCCAGCTGTGCATCCCTCCAGCTGTGCATCCCTCCAGCTGTGCATCCCTCCAGCCGTGCATCCCTCCAGCCGTGCATCCCTCCAGCTGTGCATCCCTCCAGCTGTGCATCCCTCCAGCTGTGCATCCCTCCAGCTGTGCATCCCTCCAGCTGTGCATCCCTCCAGCTGTGCATCCCTCCAGCTGTACATCCCTCCAGCTGTGCATCCCTCCAGCTGTGCATCCCTCCAGCTGTGCATCCCTCCAGCTGTGCATCCCTCCAGCTGTGCATCCCTCCAGCTGTACATCCCTCCAGTCCGCCACAATTGGTATCCTCCGGCGCTGCCACGTGCCGACAACAATAAACTTGAACTGCAGAATGACGGGCGACATCGGAGCGACACACACAACACACACCACATCGGGGGTTGAGGTAGTCAATCCTGTGTTTTTAGGCCTTCACAATCCGCTTAAAAATGCACGGTTGACTGCCGCACCCTGTACATCGCTAAGCATGTACACTATTCTGTGTCTTTGAACTTGTAGACTGAACTTCCTATAGAGATATTACCGTGCATTTCGCTGGTGTGAGAAGGAAGTTGGAGGTTATTTTAACGCCGCCCGTATGGTTTAGTTTGACTTCACAAATTGTCGTTGTTTTTGTTGTTGCTGACGTTCTTGTTTCGGATACTGGTCAATACGCAATGACTTGACTCAATTTTAAATATCATTGCCCAAATGATGACTATACTTAATTTAAGCTACTATTCCTCAAATAATGATTATACTTAATTTTACCAACCATTGCTCAAATGATGATACAAGTTGACCTTGCCATCATCACCCGAACAATGATCTTACTAAATTTCACCTATGCTCTCACTAATAACTACTTTACAAATGTTTCGTTTTCTGTCAAAACTGTTCCAAAACTGAAGCAACAGTTAATCCTCTCGCATGACTCATCAAGCTAGGAACATCTCAGCGCCCCCCGACACTTCCCCCTTGCAAATCCCCCTCCCCCCCCGACACCCACGCTAGGAACATCTCAACACCCCCGACACCCCTCCGCCCCTCCCCGGCATCCCCCCCCGACACCCCAATGCATCCCCCGTGTGGGTGTGGTGGCCGGACTTCCTCAGCTCGAGAGGAGGATGCTTCCTGAGCACGTGTCGGGGCCAGCCTCCCACGCAGGACCCAGCACATCCTACAATGCACCACTTACTACACTACGTTTCAAGCGATATCGTTCACCAATGTTACTCATATAAAATATTTTCGGAAAAACCTAATGCCGCATCACCGAAGCCGGTTTACTTAGCGTCTCTTTGTTTCTGCTATGTACTGTTTTGCTTTGTTAGTGCGGTAATGAAACTTGTGATATTCTTATTCTTTTTATTATTATTATACACGACGTTTCACCACCGAAGAAAACTTGTGATGTCATAGACTTCCAAAAGAGATACGAGTTACTGCGTGGGTTGTGTGTACTATAAAAATATTGCAGAACACCCGAGACCTGATGGGGAGGTAGTTGATGTAACTAACTTTCGAGAAAATATATTTTACGTGAAATGGGCGTTTGTGACAGTTCCTATTCTTAGAGAAGTGTTTGGATGAAAGCTTTAAATTTTGTCCTTTGTCGTGACTGAGCGCACAGCGTGGATGGTGACAACCATGCAAACGAACAAGCAACTAAATAAATGAGCCAAATCATCACAGCTTTATACGTACTAGCGGAACCATTAAAAACAGTTATTTTGACACCAATAACCTAACCTGTCCAAACTGATCCTTAATCTAACCTATTGCATCTAGATCTATACTGTTTTAGTCGCACACAATGTTTTCTGTATGTGTGAAAAAAAATCCGCTTATATTTTGACGTATATAAATCTGTTTCATGAAAGTAACTCATCTAACCTGCTCCATTTCAATCGAACCCATTTTAACCTAACATCGTAACTTACTCTAAAATGACCTCACTTATCCCAATAAATCCAACCTAAACATTGATTTTTCGCTTACCTGAGTATTGCCTCACATCAGTCGACTTATATGTACTTACGCTGCCAACTGCAAAGCTATGATGACGTATAATCTTAGATGCCTCGGTCCCAGATATCTATACTTGAAACTTGAACTCTTCGTTTCGTGACGATTTGGGGAAAATAATGAGGGAAAATACTTAACGCAAGAAATAATATGTTCGACAGATTTCTTCGCGAAATAATGCTCGTGATCTCCTGCAGGTTGAGTGATAATCATGGGTTTACAATGCAATAGTGCATTAATTCAATATGAATAAAAATATTTCTCGTGGAAATTTACTGAACAATTCCGGAGGGAAATCCCTTATATGTAAAACGCCACGTGTCTTCGGATATACATAAGTAAATAATTTTTTTATTTTTGTGCGTAATTTCTGTTTGTGTTATTCCAATAGGAATCTGCTTGCTTGGTTGGTATCATAGATACCATTCAAATAATATAAAAAATCTGGCATCCGTTCACTTTTGTTTATAAGCGAAAAATACTGCGTGAAAATTGAATCTATTTTTAAGAAAATGCAGCTCATTGCAAGGAATAAGAAATAGCAAATTTTTTCAAAAGTATTTTGGCTGATAATAATTAAATAATAACACAGTCGTTGCTTGTTTGCTCGTTTGGTGAGTGTGTCTGTGACGCTCATAAGGATGCTTAATGACCGTATCTGTGATACGAGTTTCACCAGTGCACAAGTACAAGAATATTTTAATCGCGGGTACTGTTAGGGTGGAAATAATATTTGTTGGTCATGTATTTGTTTGTTAGGAAAATATCGAATCCCATCATTTTTGATAGGTCGTGTACACACACTAGTCGCATATATTGAGGGTATGGGCTTTCTTTTTCAACATCAAACTAATTCTGTTATCTATGAAATTATTGGATTTGTTATACATAGGGAAAATTAGAAAAGGACGTACAATACAAAGGTATTGATTTAAATATAATAAGAGTATTAATGTATATAAGATTGGCCAGTAGATTAAAGTTACTAATACAATTAATATTGAATCTAAAGGTCGATTGATCATCACGGGTTGACAATGGCTAAATAATTCAATATGAATGTAAATATTTATGTAGAAAATATACAGAAGAAACTGAGAAAAACATTGTCTCTAACGTGAATGTCTGTTACAGGTTGTATTCACGGTTCCGTATGGGAATAATCCAGTAAAAAAGGTCAAGAAAAGGTTGAACATCTGAAGAAATATTACGGAAACACATGAATCGCAATATGAAAAAGAAGATTTTGCAATTTGAAAAAAAGCTAAAACTGAAAAGCAGTGTCTTCTGTTCTCCAATATCTTATTGTTCAAAGCAGGGTGATGAATTTTACCCTACGTTATAACCGAAAGCAGAAAAAACAGGAAAAAATCAAGGATGCAAGCAAGAAACCAGATTAGCGCAGTTTTAAAAATATTGTAGACCATTAGTGGTCCGGTTACTCACGTTTTTTGTATAATTAATTTTATACCTAGAAGTATATTGATAATCCTATTTTTCTAAGTAGTAAGAATGATTTGACATCAATTTAAAAAATACCCATTTCAAAAAATACTTATTAAATGAAAAAAGCGAATCGCTTTCGTAAGCCGAACATTTGTAGCAGACCGTATCCACGATACTGTGCGAGATGCAACCACGGGAAGTTGAACTGAGTAAAATGATAATATCAACCTACAGAAAAATGATAATATCAACCCACAGTATAGCGAAAGGCTCTAACTATTTTCGTTGGTGAAACAAAAAAGAATTTTCGCATTTCATTTCTGACGGCAGGGTGTTGAATTTTGGCTGCTCCATATTACAACCGAAAGCAGTGTGGACAGTGAAAATCAATAAAACATACAAGCATAGATTGGCAGAGTTTTATCAGCGTAATAGAGAACATTGCATACTTCTAAACGTACATCACGGTAGAGGAAACACGGTAGGTTCAAACCAGTCTTTTTTTGTTGACAGTGTGGTATTGCTGACGTCACGGCAATGAACCAATAGCAGCGCTCATATTGCATCTGTTAGCACTGCTACCCCCAAATCTGGCTCCACTATTGGCCTAACGACATGGCGTCTTGGTGACGTCAAAAAATTTGTTCGAAATAAAGCCTTTCTATTGGCTAGCTGAACAAGAAGAGGTGTATTTTCTCCCATAAAAATGACCCTACCTTGTTTCCTCTACCGTGAGGTACAACATAAAACATTGCATGCTTCTTCACACACAACATTGCGTGCTTCTCGAAGTTTCCTCGCAATCAAAGGCGATAAATTTTCAGCTCAAGTATCGCAATCTAAAGCCATTATAGTTCTCAAAATCAATACTACATATGACATTCAGATGATTATGGCGAATTTCCGAAAGCCTTCAACGCAACGTCGGTCCCAACTTAAGTCGATAGATTTTCAAAACCTGGAATAAATTGCATTTATAAAGTTTTCCTACTACAATATTAGTTTTACTATTATCAATCAGAAAATTGCCGCATCGTTTTTCCAATTCCTCATTTAGATCATTTTTGGGAAATATTCTACAGGAGAGCGACATTTTGTTCCGCCACGTATCCACAATACAGCTTGGAGAAGGGGAAATTTTGTCCTTTAATAGCACCGAAATCAGAGCGGTGAATTCTGCCCTCTGGTATTATAGAACTGCATTTTGTTATTACTGATGTTGCATTTTGCTCCGTCATAACCGAATACAAAGTGTGGAGGTTGAAAACCGCGCAAGCGAACAAGCATAAAAATAAGCAAGACAATCAGAGTTTTGTACGCAGATCGAAACGAATTATATTTCAGTAAATTATGTTTATACGCACATAAATATTTATATTTAAGTACATATAAATACATAGATACATGAATTATCAGTCCCAACCATGTGTGGTCAAAAAATTGTCGCAACCAATAGTTTCTTCTGATTAACTCATTTATATTAGAATTAGAAAATATTTGCATTGGAACGTGTCGAGTAGCTATTCTGGCACCCGCTCGAGATTTGCCGAACTGCCCATTTGCAATGTGCCGGGTTATCCACTAACAATTATTCAGATTATTCGCTTTCCAATATTCAGATTACCCACCCACTAACAATTACCCCGATCACCTACTTACAAATTACACTGATTGTTCACTTGAAATTATCCAGATTACTCACTGACAATCACCCAGATTGCTCACTTGAAATTATCCTGATTCTCCACTCTGAATTACGCTCACTTTACGCAAACCAGACAAGCTATGCTACGCTTGACCGGCGCCTGACCAGTTGCGTACGCTTACACGTCCGTAGTATGCACTTGGTGCACGCAAGCTACGGTCTGCGTGCCGCCGTTTATCTCATGAGCAGATCAGTTGATGTTTGTTCTGCCCTCCATCAAAATCACCCGCTTCCGTAAATTTGGATTTCACGCGCAGTCTCCCGCATTTTGTAGCCAGTGCGAAAGTTGACGTCGGACACATCCGCTGCGGTGTGTCCTTAGGTGTGTCCGGAATACCTAGGTGTGTCCGGAACGTAGGTGTGTCCGGAACTGCTGGACTTGTGTGTCTGATATGCGAGTCTAATTTTATATACAGGGTGCCCCGAAAAGATATAATTGCTCTTTGACTCCCCAGTACTCATGCTTGTGTTTTGTGTTTATGTTGGTGTTTATTTTCGTAGTTTAGTTCAGTGAGTTAAATCAAAGAAAAACATCAAGTTTAAGAAAATGTAATGTCATCAAAGAAAACTTAATGCACCTGAAACACAAACAACAAATACATAATACATTTTTTCCAATACGCTCTGTTTGTGTAGCATAGATACGCAATTCTCTGACTTAACTGTAATTAGGCCTATATTATTGCCTTTCTATTTTCTTGTATGGCCTCTGTCACCTTTACCGAACGCAGTACAGTTTCAAAGAGAAGCTGAAAGCTAGAGAAGCAGGACTGATCAGACTGGAATGAAAGAATAACTTTCTACTACTATGGTCCAGATGTTCTGAATTTTACGACTCGACAAATGTAAATATTATTTTTTGGCCAAGTCCCATAACCCGAACTTTGATATTTAAATAGCAGGAACTCAGTGATAAATCGAAATATTTTCTTCCCGTCACTGTCATTGGAAGGAGTGTATCAGTGATACAAATATGCCGTTTGATACTATGTAGAGTTCGGGTTCCAGGGGCCCTTTCTCTATACTGCACACAAAGAATGCTGCATGAAATATTAAAAATGGCAAATCGATTTTCAATCACACGCATTCCTACTCTCCCATAAAATTTATTAGTTCACGCTGTTGAAGTAAACCAAGTACACGGACGCGTTCCCACGTGCAACGCGTATGCGTGCGCAAGCGCGTCGGCAAGCAGTTCATCACGTAGCAGCTCTCTGCTATAACGAGTGAAAATTGCGAGGTGCTGGACCGTGGCGTTACGATCGTACAACGAGGTGTGCGGGTCACGCACGCCGTGTGTGGGGCTGGTTGGGCACATGCAACTTATTTGGTTCTGTGTAAACGAGCAACTGACTCGGTTCTTTATAAAAGAACGCTTACTGCACATGTGTCTCGTATCTAGCACACTGTTTGAGGTCGTTTGAATCAGCTTACGAATTTCTGTAAAAACGAACACATCCTGCACATATCTCGTATCTAGCATACCGCTTGACGTCGTTTGACTCAGGTATGAAGATTTGAGAGGGTTTTGAATATTTGATTGCTGCCTGTAAAGTTCAATATTTGAAATGAAACAATGGATTGCATGAGGAAGAAAATTTTGAATCATTAATCGCTGCCTTCAAACTTCAGTATTTGAGATGAAAACATGGGTTCAGAGGGAAAAGGGTTTTGAATTATTGATTGCTGCTTTTAGACTTCACTACATGAGTTTAAAACATAGATTCAGATGGATAGGGGGATAAAAGTTGTGAATTATTGATTTTTCGCTTTAGATTTCAGTACTTGAGCTGAAAACTTGGATTCCGAGGGAACGTCAAATAGCATGCAATGTTGCACCATCATGTTGGCATCATTTCAACGAAGCGGGATGTTTCATTCTAACGAAGCGGGATCTTGAATGTGTGTTACGAGTGTGCAGTGTATGTTACGTGTTCCATTTTCGAGTGTAGTTTAAAAAATTACGCAGTGAGGTGAAGTTTTAATGTGGAAATTCTTAAATGCGATTAATAGTTTTCACTTAGGTTAAGGATTCCACTATGCATTAACTGCACTCACGGGAGAGGTGCAGGAACATTAACACTGTCACGTCGTCGTAGCGTTGCAGCAGGTGGCATAAGTCTCCAAAGTCGACTTAGGTTCGCTTTGTGGGTATAATGTAGAATACAGTTTGTCCCACAAAAACCGAACAGAGTCTTTAGTTTCCCGTATCAGTAATACCATCATAATCAGTAATACCTTTTCTATAGGTTAATTTTGGGGAAATAAATACTGGTTCGGGTTTTTGTGGGTGTATGTAGTAGAGAACGAGACCAAGTCATACAGTAATTTATTTGCAAATGTGGGCCTGAACCGCAATTTTACGACAGATTAATACTCTGACAGATGGTAGAGCCCTAGTTTTTCGGAGAGCCAATAGTGATGTTTTATTTTTATGAAAAAATTTCAATTTCAATTATTTTCAAGTCAAATTTTCGATATATGTATGTTAGCTAAAATCGTTTCCAGCTGATTTTAATTTTTGAGGGCAAACTCTTCATTAAATCTAAGCCGTAATCTTTTCCAGCTAATATTAATTTTATAATTGGCAAAATTCTCGATTAAATCTCAATCAAAATCGTTTCAGGGTGATGTTAATTTTTGGCAAACTTTCAATTATACTTTACCAAAAATCATTTAAAGCTGACATACTTTCTTGACAATTCTTTCGATTCTATCTTAATGAAAATCGTTTCCAGTTGATATAATTTTTACAACACTCTCTATTAAAACTTACCAAAAATCGTTCCCAGCTTAAATAATTTTTTGACAAAACTCCCGATTGTGTAATTTTACATTAGCGAAAATCGTTTCCAGCTGACTTCATTTCTTGGCCGAACTCTTTTTTATAACTTAGCGAGAACCGTTTTTATAGCGCACTCGTATCTATGCTACCCATCAGCCACCCAGCAGACGTAGAACGCCTAAGTCCCATTCACAACACCGCCTGCTAAACACTCACGCTCCAGTAGCTCCGAGTTAGTTTGTGTTATCACGGAACAGATGAATTTAATGAGTAAATCATCATGGGTCCCCGGAAACTACCGTGGGCATTCCCACGACGAGCAAGGCGATGCCTAATGTTTACCTAAAGAGGAGGGGCAGGGACAGGGCGGGGGTGTTACAAACACCGATATTATTCAGTGGCTGTCGTGCCCCTTGATAGGGGTTGTAATATAGGGGTACACTTATCGGTTTCATGGATGTATCGCTAGTGATGTATCAAATGAATTTCTTAAATGATATGTTCTTATAAAATACTGGCGATAAGACCGAGATATTCACGTAGTACAGGGTGTCCCTAAAAAAATGATACCCAATTTTCAAGGGCTGTAATTTAGAAACTATTCAAATTGCAGCAAATTGAAGTCACCTATTGTTTCTTTAATATTTGTTCCATCTTTGTACAAAATAGGAATTTCGAATTTATGTAAGTTTAATAGTTTCTGAATTACAGCCCTAGAAAATTGGGTATCCTTTTTTTAGATTTTTTAAAAATTGGGTATCCTTTTATGTTGATGTCTCTACTTGATGTGTTGATGCCTCTACTTGGTGTGTTGATGCCTCTACTTGATGTGTTGATGCCTCTACTTGGTGTGTTGATGCCTCTACTTGATGTAGAGGCATCAACATATTCGAGTGCCGCCACCAAAAGAGGAGTTCTGAGGTGCAGGCTCTATTACAGTGACACTGGGCATCAGAACATGTTTAGCCTCAACAGATATACCGTTGACGTGGCCCATCACTAGTCACCGCAGTGTGATGTTAATTTTTTGGAGACGTTCAAGCCTTTGTGGATCCCAGGTACGGTCTACACTGTAGTGTTGGGTCGAACTTTAGTTCATGTAATTCAAAAGTTATTTAGAGAAAAAAAAATTGTACTCATTCGGAGTGTCGTATGGGTTAAATAACTGGGATTGATATACTGCTAAGTGTGTGTATTGAAATACTAGCATCAATAAGTATTAACTTCAGTATGCATTAAACTACTAACATCAGTATGCATTAAAATACTGACATCAGTATGCATTAAACTACTAACATCAGTATGCATTAAAATACTAACATCAGTATGCATTAAAATACTAACATCAGTATGCATTAAAATACTAACATCAGCATTGTTCAAATCAAACCCTTAGTATCGACCAGAGGTAAATTTGGAGACTTGGTGTGAATTATCATGATATATTACCGGTATAACCGCTACATGTGGATCATGTTGCAGACATTACCATCATGTGAATCATGCTACAGACTTAAGCATCATGTAGATCATACTGCTAACATGTTACAAATCACAAGGTACACTAAGGATTAGAAAAATGATTTTGAAACGAGCGCATTTTCATCAAACGAAAAAGACTTCGGTAGTTAGGAAGCTTATTGATATTTATAAAATTTCTCGGTATGAGAGACATGCTCAACATGAAGAAAACTCATCAACATTAATGTCAAATCCTGAAGATCAGGAAAATGTCAAAATTTTCAAGTCATGATTGAATATCATATTGTGCAAAATGTAGACGAAGACATTAAACCGTTTTAATATTAGCAAACCGTATGCATTTATTTTTATATCATACCTATAAAATATACATATTTTCATATATAAATGGGTACATATAAATTTACATCATATAAAAAATTTTCACATATAAAATATATGCATTTACATATATACACGCGTTCTCACATACACGTTTGTACATTTTTCCACCAAATGAATCTGCTTTGTACTTGGGGGCCTTGAATAGCTTACTATTTTTTATTTTGACTAGACATGACCTAACCTAACCCAACCTAATTTCATTATTAAAACTTTAAAGCGCCATGTATTGACGAAGTGACGTCATCGAACTGCATTCACCCCAGTTTTATTTGCAAATTTCGCATGCATTTTTTTCGGATTAATTTTTCCGAAAATGGTTTGGGGTACCACCGAAATTCTTAAAAATATATAAAAAATTGATCCGGATTTGTTGAATATCTTTTGTAAAATAATGACTCAAAATAAATGAGAGACTAAGAAAGCGTTTAGTATCCGGTAGTCTCCACATGTTGGTTTGCATGGATCAAAATGCCCTGTTAATTCAAAACAAATGTGTCTACTCACGTATGCTACTATGCCTTTTAATAATATCTATTCTTTACGAAAACATCTGTGCTGTCTTCGATCCGCTAACCGAAACAAATCTCTTTCATTGACAGACACTTTCATCGAAAATAGCCAATACTAAAGCAAAACTTATATCTCAATTAAACTCTTCCATTCAAAAAACCGCCGCATCACTAATTGCATGCAACCAACGGAGCTCCAAAGCATCATTTCCCTCCGCATACTCAGCTCGGTATCATGTATACCTCAAGAGTTACCTAACATTTATCATCCGCCTGATCCATCATTGATAAAACCTTTCATTCAGCAAGCAGCGTACTATTACGCTACTCTCCAGCTGATCTCGCTTGTATACAAGTTCACGGTCACATCCCACTGCATCGATTTACAATTAAGAATTATCGAATTTTGCTTCGTAGAGCACTTCATTCCCACGGAAATCTTCGATCTAAATGCATGAAATATGCTTGAAATCTGCCAATATTGGTACCCTGTAATCGGAAGCGAGGCTTATTCGCACGGTCGGATGCTGCTCCAACCTCCACTTTAGCAGAATGCCTTTATTTCTGCCGGAGTTCGGATTGAATACGGAAATTATAACAGAGGAAGTGCAATTACTGAGTGGAAAATGCCTCCAAGGGCTCGCCTTGATATTAGCAAGCCCGTGTCTGCTACAAAGAAAAGAAACTGCGGGTTGTATCTATGCCATGTTGTAGGCTTACACTTTTACGAAAATAATGAAATGTTACCTGGTAGCTTCATATTGACCGATGAAAATTGGTGTTCGTAAAGGGATATTTCTCATGAAGTGAAAAGTTCATGACCGAAAAATAGTGTGACAGTTGGGGAATTTGCAGGAGGAGAGTAATTTCAGGTCTCGACCGTTGCTCGCTCGCTTCAAATTGTCGTATGCAAGCAAACTAATTGCCCTCAAGGAAAATAGTGTAATGATAGAAATTTCAGCCAAAGTAACGAAAATTAATGCAATTTTCCAGGAATTTTGTGGAAGGAATACATGTAATTAGCTCACATAGCTCTTCACTAAATGGAGATGATAACAATAGGATGAAAAATGGGTACATACGCATAATAATTTACTCCTCCTCTTAGACATAATTAGCGTTAGAGAACGTTTAACCGATGGGCAACGATACAATCATATCATGGGGTATACATGACACAAACACGATGTGGTTGTATCGTTGCCCATCAGATATGCGGTGAAAACAAAATCTCTAAATTGCACGATACAGTATGTATTGGGAGCATTGTCACTTTATTTCAGTCTAGATTTGCCATGTGGTTAAAATAAAGTCAACCTAGAACGTACATCCTCTAATGTTCCAAAATCGTAGATCTCTTGATAAAGGTCAGTGAATTTATAAATCACAAGAGACCCTTTAGTAGAACATGATAAACTTATTCGGAAAAGTTTTGGAAAGACTTTCTTGCTGTTGCAGTCGACATGAAAAGCGTGATGACGTTCGAAAACTGTTCAATTTTCATTATAAAAACGGTTGAAATTTCCTTCCTAACATAGCATAACAAGGCCGCACTCGCATAAGGAAAGATATAAAAACGTAACAGGCAGTAGAAGAATTTTCCCGTTCACACTTTTTCAACATCAGCGAGGGCGAGATTTTCTTGCATTTATTGTACATGTACTGTAGAATTGACGGAAGAACGTTATAGCAAATTCTCCGTTTCACTAGACGGTTTTAAGCGCAACACGCACTGGTTTTAAGAAAAACTTAACCATGCACTTCTACAACAGATTTTTTTCATTGTGTAACCAAGTTCTTTTTGACTAGGGTGAAACTTTTTATTGAACATGTACGCATGTCCTCATCAGATGGATGTCCAGGTTCTGAAAATGTGAAATACAGAGTTCCGCGTGATGTTTTTTTCTCTCTGCGGGAGTTCCGGTCAGACACAAAGACACCTAAGGATACTGAATAGTCAAGTATAAAGAGAAGTTAAAAGATTAGACCGCTTCGTTGATAAACATCTAAATTTTGAACAGAAATAGGCCTTCTTACAACTTTGAATTGGCAATCTATGAATTATAATCCTTACATTCAACGTTTTTTCGATGAAGGGGCATGGAAAATAGCATTAATTGACCTAAGACAGAAAAAAGATAAATTTTGTTACACTGTTTTATTACTGACAAATTTTGAGGGTACGAAATCTGAATCGTTAAAAAGGTATTCAAGATCAAAAAACCAAGGTAAAAGTTACTGAAAATTGTTCAAAAGAAAAAGGTTTGGAAACAAACATTACCATAATTGAATAAACGATTCAATGTAAGACCGATGCTAAGAAAAATGCGGAAAAATATTCATGTGCACTGATTCATTTTCCCTAGCTAGTATAATTTATTGAAATACTGGTAAGGAATCATGTGGCTACAAAAAATAAAGCTTAGTGAATGAGAACAACAAGCTGCAAGGGCACATTTCCAAATATTATTTGCGATTTCATTACAGAATGGCATTTTATTAAAAATTGACGATAGCAAATGTGTTTTATCTTTTTAAATTCCGGATATATGTTATAAAAATGAAAAGATGAACTCATCGGGTGAATTAAGCTGTTGAGTCTCCACGTATATTGACGTATAAGACATCAGGGAATAAGGTTTAAAGTATTCATGGACGATTGACAATCAGAATTGAAGAGTTGAAATGGCAGAAATTTAAAATATAGATTTTTTTGTGCGAAACATAACAATATAGAACTAAGTTAACTACCTCAAAGAACATGCTTCAAATTACTCAACAAATTTATGATGCTGCTTATATAAATGCATGACAAGAATATACGGGAGTGATGTATTAGGTAACTTGATAAGTTGAATCGGAAAAACTGTATTTATAGTATAAATGCAAGTCGCTAGATTAAAGTTTTGCAGTAACTGCTGTTCGTATATACATGGACTTTAATACTAGTACCACAAACAATCACATCACGTACGTACACTACATAAATGTAGTGTAATGTAGTAACATGTACTGAAGTGTATGGATAAGTGAAAGAAATTCGTAACTACTTATCAGTATGTCTGCGGCATACTATTATTATAAAAAAAGGAAAGGAAGAAAAAACAGTTTATTTCCAATATAGATGGTACAAAAGTACCATCATTGGTTTTTAAAATATCTTGAAATTAATACACTTAGATGATACACACACACGAGTATAGTAATACTCGTGTCACTAGTCGAAAAGAAATGATTGAGGGCAATGTACTCCTAATCTTGCTTAATCTACATTTGATAATACATGTACAACTACAAATAAAATAGCAAGGATAGTCACTTTTAAAATAGACATTATTGCTTAGAGAGTTTAATAGGTCAGCACTAAAAACATAAATGAGAAAATGAACGTTTCGACCACAAGGGTCATCTTCAGCATCTGGGAAAATACAAGAGATTTTTTACAGACAAAAAAAAAATATACACACATATGAATAACATTTGTAATTGCTAACAGGAAATTTGCAAGGGGAAGGAAGATTGGGCATCATTTAAAACCGGTTTGTCTTTCATGATAAAAAGAGACTCTAAAATTCGAAGATCTGTTTGACTAGAAGATGTTGCAATTATCTGGAAATCATCTAAGCGAACAGGCAAGTCGCACTTTTCTGCATGTGCACGCACAGAGGATTGAGAGGGAGAAGCGAGAGGCCTATTTGTTCGAAAGCTTCGTCCAGCATGCTCTGCTACACGAGTACGCAAGGCCCTTTTTGTGGACCCCACGTACTCAGACGCACACAGTGCGCAACGATACTTGTAGACGACTGAAGAGAGCAAAGCCTTCGGAAGCTTATCTTTGTAATTGAAAAAAGAATTGATTTTGTATGCGTTCACTAAAATTATCCGAAAATTAATATGCATTAAATGTTTTGATAAAAGCGTCAGCAAATCTTTTTTCAATTTTTCAGACTGGTAGCCAAAATATGGTATAACAAAATAAAAATCTTTTTTCCGTACGGTTGTCATAGGTGGGCGGTCACAAAATTTTGAATTTAAAAACTTTTTGATTGAGGAATGTATCAGCCAAGCGGGGAAACCATTATTTCGGAAAAAGTTATTCAAAAATTCAACTTCACCATGAAACGACTGAAAACTTGAACATACATTATACGCTCTACATAACAGAGTTCTGATACTATTTCTTCAGTCGTCTACAAGTATCGTTGCGCACTGTGTGCGTCTGAGTACGTGGGGTCCACAAAAAGGGCCTTGCGTACTCGTGTAGCAGAGCATGCTGGACGAAGCTTTCGAACAAATAGGCCTCTCGCTTCTCCCTCTCAATCCTCTGTGCGTGCACATGCAGAAAAGTGCGACTTGCCTGTTCGCTTAGATGATTTCCAGATAATTGCAACATCTTCTAGTCAAACAGATCTTCGAATTTTAGAGTCTCTTTTTATCATGAAAGACAAACCGGTTTTAAATGATGCCCAATCTTCCTTCCCCTTGCAAATTTCCTGTTAGCAATTACAAATGTTATTCATATGTGTGTATATTTTTTTTTTGTCTGTAAAAAATCTCTTGTATTTTCCCAGATGCTGAAGATGACCCTTGTGGTCGAAACGTTCATTTTCTCATTTATGTTTTTAGTGCTGACCTATTAAACTCTCTAAGCAATAATGTCTATTTTAAAAGTGACTATCCTTGCTATTTTATTTGTAGTTAGACTTTGCAAACAGCAAAACATTGAATTAAATAAATAATACATGTAATGATAATTATATGAGAGATGACACAATTTCATGGACGATGCATTTTCATTGTGGGGTGAAAACACTTTTGACAGTTTACATGTACATGACATAAAACTACGCAATTCTTGACGCCAGGAAATAATATATGAATCGCTTGTTTCGGCCAATGTTCAAAAATGTTATTTTAAGGAAGCATGAAAAAAAATATATATTTATACATTTATATATATATATTTATACATACATATATACGTAATATATATAATTATATATAATATATATTTTGTTTAAACATGGTCATTATATATATATAATGACCGTTATGTTAAAATTGTTTAATTAGAAATACAAAAATTTCAATCTTCGTGGTCCTCATGCTTATGTGTACATACATGTATATATCATTAAAAAGTACGCTGTTTTTATTATTGATTAGTTTTTTATTAAGATTTTTTATTTTCCTAAATATATTTCTAGGCAGTAAAAAAACGGCAGTAAAAACAGCCGTCTTGGACAAACTCGCTGAACTCGAAGAACAATACCAAACTGCTTCACTATCGAGAGTCACCGCCAAACTTAATAACCTATATAGAGGAACAATAGTATTGCCACAGAAGACCGAAACTTACATCAACTTATCCAGCGTCGAACTTAGCACGGCACAAAAGGAAGTATTATCATTGGGATATAAATTCAACTACAAACCTAATTTTGATCCGCTACAAAAACAAACTGAATTAGAAATCTTATACGGGTCACTACTGAAACTTGAGCAGAACGGGGCTATAACAATGAAAACTGATCGAACTCAAGCACCAACTCAGAGCCGAAGCAACCAAAAGGCGGGACTACAAGCACAGCGCAATCCTCACTAAAAACTTAAAAACAGCATGCCGAGAACTAAAAGAACACCCAGAAATAGTCGTTAGACGCGCCGACAAATCAAACGTATTAGTTGTTATGAACAAAACCGAATATAAAACGAAACTAGACACAATCCTCAGCGACGACCAAAAGTTTAAGCCAATAACCCGCAACCCAACAGCAGATCTAAAAACTAAAGTCAACAAACTAATAGGCGCAATCAATAAAAACAAGACTGAAAAAATCATACAACCGATAAATGGGGAATACAACCCTGGATACATATATGGTACGGTCAAAACCCACAAACCTGGCAATCCACTACGCCCAATCATCTCGCAAGTTCCCACCCCCACTTACGCGATAGCCAAGCAGCTGAACAAGATAATAACACCATACCTACCAGCAAAATACCAGATCAACTCTACCGACGATTTCTTACAGATTTTAAAAGCTACAAGCCCTAAAGGTATACTTGCCTCACTCGACGCTGAATCTTTATTCACGAATGTCCCAGTAGTTCCCACAATTGATATGATTTTCAACACCGTATACAAAAACAAGTCGCAAGCACCCCCCATTGACAAAAATCTATTGAAGAAATTACTAATAGCATGCACTACCGAGCGTCCGTTCGTACATATCGACGGCACAATGTATTTACAAACAGATGGTGTTAGTATGGGAAGTCCGCTCGGGGTAACAATCGCTAACTTTTATATGGTAGACCTTGAAAACAAAATATTAGACAACAACCCAGATACAAAACCAGCTATATACTGTCGCTATGTAGACGACTGCTTTTTGGTTGTTGACAACATTACATGCTTGAACAAACTCAAAACAATATTCGAAGCAAACTCTATACTAAAATTCACACATGAAATTGGCACAGGAAACCATCTCCATTTCCTCGACGTCCAAATCAACCTGAACAACAACAACAACAACTACACCACATCCGTTTACCAAAAACCTACCAACACTGGAATTTACCTACATGCTGAAAGTGAAACACCACAAAAATATAAAGACAGTACGATAAAAGCGCTCGTCCATCGCACATACAAGATATCTTCCACTTGGCAGCTGTTCCATGAAAGCATAACAAGGCTAAAGCAGGCATTCATTAATAGCGGATACTCAAACACATCTTTTGATAACATCTTGAAAGAATATATACAGAAATTAAACAAAAGCACCAACCCGGACCAGCAAATTATACATACAGTATATTATAAAAACCAATACTCTACAGCATACAAAGCCGATGAACGCATATTAAAGCAAATCATTAAAAACAACACTAAATGCAACGCTGATAACGAACGCCTACAACTTACCATATATTACAAAAGCCGTACAGTCGCCAGCCTTATCTCTAAAAACAATATTGGCACAAAACTACCAGCCTTGAAACAGACCAATGTCATATACGAGTACAAATGCAACCATGAGGACTGTGAACCTCTAAACCGCTCGTATATAGGCATGACAACTACCACCCTATCAAGACGCCTAACCATGCACCTATCTACAGGAGGCCCAAAACAACAAGCTTCGGAAACACACGGCCAAGCCCTAACAAGAAACCAATTAGTGAGCAACACAAAAATTCTACGCAAAGAAACAGACTTCAATAGATTACAGATCATAGAAGCAATATTGATAGAACAGAAAAAAAAAACAATTAACAACCATAGCACCGGGACCCATCGCATTCTCAAACTTTTTTGACGCTGACCGCGTGAGTTGCACGTGGCCGCGTTGACCGACTGTACGCCCCACCGATTCGACATAAGCCGCCAACAAAGCCAATCCACATTGGCGACTCAGCCACCCTACCTTTCATTTGATCTCGAGCAGCCATTACAGTAGCACCTCAGAAATCATTGCTGCATTTTATTTACATAGCTTGAGAATGTCGCAAGAGCGCCGAAACGCGTCGACAATTAGCGACCTTTTTAACCTCCTTAGCAATGATGCTAGAAATATATTTAGGAAAATAGAAAATCTTAATAAAAAACTGATCAATAATAAAAACGGCGTACTTTTTAATGAAATATGCTTGAAAGAAAGACTGTTTCCAAAATATACATGTATATATACATACATATATGTATGTATATATATATATATATGTACACATAAGCATGAGGACCACGAAGATTATAAGTTTTGTATTTCTAATCAAATAATTTTAACATAACGATTATTAGTTGATAAGGTTAAAGGTTAACATCGGCATCTTTAAGATGCTTCATTTCAAATCAAGCCTGATACATATGATCTTAGCACTGGTTTTTCAAATGTCTTATAACTAACCCTATATATAGGACACCATGACGGTTCCCCCGTAAAGCCGGTACCCATTTCCGACACCTGGGTTGAGTGGGGTATTGTGCTTGAGCTTTCCCTTATACCCAACGGGGAAAATCTCCGCGTCAGCGCCGGGATACGAACCCGCGACTCCAACATACGAGCCCGATCCCTTAACCGCTGTGCCACTGAGAGCACGCCAGTTGTAATATCTTGGAATTTCAGCACGATATAAGGTTTACTGAACAGAACTAGTAGATCGGTTTGCCTAGCCGTAAACCAGGCAGCAGGATAGCAAAACGATAAGCATTTAATTTAAATATAAATGGATGATCACACAACAAATGTATAGTTTTTACATGAATGCTTTACAATAATAAAGAGATGACGAGTTAGGTAATGTTACAAGCTGAAAGTGAACAGAAAAATGACCATTATCTCTAGTTGAAAAGCTAGTTGTCGGTCTAGTACACACATATGTGCATATATAGATGTAAATATATACACATACACATGCACACACATACCCACGCACATACTTACACCAAACTCCTAAGCATACGCAAATGCATTTCAATGCGTCGAGGCAATTACAATTCATACGTATTCTATAAAAATGTCTTGCGATGCTCTGAAATATAGGATAATGAAACATAGGATAATGAACAAAGGAAGTTCGTGACAACTTTTCAGTATGTGTTGCTGCTTACAATTTCTAATGAAATATTATACCGATGTTTAAATTAAATATTGTACTAAAAAGATCATTGGTTGATAAGCGTCCTATTTATCATATGGGGTTGATCGTGCAACAAATATGTACACATATTTTTTACAAATGCTTTACAAAAATGAAGTGAAATGAAGTATTACGTAGTGATACATTCACCTATCCAAGCACACATAGCGTGCACACGGACTCAAATACACATGTAAGCATGTGCGTAAAAATCAGTGTAAACTAGTCAATATTAACCACTTGAACTTGAACGTGAACTTGAACTCGAGGGCCGACAGCGTCGGGGCTTTTGTAACGGCCGACAATTCCCTCCACAATTTTCACACAGAGAGTTCAGCGTCTGTGTACCAGACTTGTCCACTAAACTACTCAGGATCTACCAATCCTTGTCACAACACCATCCCCAGGCATATTGGGTTATTACTGCCCACTCTACCTGACTGGCTCATTCCAGTCACTGTCACTGTCACAAGCATTCCAATCGAGGGAGTCGGAGAAAATATCTTTTGTCACGGCATGTATTTTATGAAATTTTCGTACTAAAAGTAGTGGCACAAACACAGTATACCTGAGTCAGAAACATGAAAACGATTATTCTACAACGGTTCCCGAGTACAGAAAATCCTAGGTGAGGTTGTTGTAATGTACTCTAGAGCGTAAGAGAGATGGTATGATAATAGAAATAAATATAATAGAAACAAATGTATGAGTAATCCTTTATCAGGATTCAGCGAGCGTAAAATATGCGTGAGCAGAATTTTGTTTTCAAATTCAGTTTGGATGGAAGAATGTTAATGAATGTCATTTTAGAATGACAATGACTGCCCGAATGTTCATTTTAGATCTGATTAAAATCAGAAATGTGTAGCCAAGAATTCCGTACTACGCATCCGTAAATGGGCTTTATTCGGGCAGTTGATGCCTTGTTCCGAAGAAGCCATTCATAAGTCGCTGCGTTTGGTTTTCTTTGTTTTGTTTAAACGTGAAATAACGATCACTTTGTTTCGTTGCGGCTTCTTTAGACGATGCTGTTTACGCAGGGCAGAATATTCGGTGTGCCATTGTATGACATTTGTGCATATTTAATGGAATTTTAGGCCCTAATAAGGGTCCAAACTGACGATGACCCTCGCTTCGTTTCAAGTTCAAGGGCGTCGTTTATGCGACGCTTACATGTAGGCTAGCTATAAAGTTAGATGCTTTCATCATTACCGGCATTGGTTTTTCACGCTTACTCAGAAAGTGAGGTTCTTATGAAAAATATTATTGGCTGATAGAAAATGTCTTGATAATTATTTAATAGTTGAAGCTGTAGTCGTTCACAGTTCGTAGGTTAATACGGATATTGCGCCCCATACTAGCCTAAACTTGACCTCTTAATCCTACTACCGTAGTTTTCGAATGTGTTGTGACGCACCAAAAATTTATTTTTTGTTGCTAAATTTTGTAAAGCAGCTCTCAAGTTGAACTTTTGGTTGTTTAATATTGTTATTCTTGTACTAAGTTACATGCTATCGTGACTGTAATTTCATATTGCTCAAGTAACATTACTATTTTAAAATTAAGCATTGTGATTACACATGTAGGGGATTTTGTTGTAGCTTATTTATAGCACTTAGAGATATTTTTGTATTATTGATGATTTTATTTTCAAAAAGTACGGTAAATGTTGAGGACTTGACCATAATCGATTTTCCACTCTTTGATCAATAAAGATTGTTGATGAGACCAAAATAAACAAGTTTTCTTCAATGCACTTTACGGCGGAAATAAGTATTTTAAAAGTTATGGCATTAAATGAGTTACCGTAACTCCAGTGTTTGAGGCGGGGAAAAATATACCGCGCGGTCCGACGTGAAAGTAAACAGGCGTTCCCGCGCGCCAACCAAGCCAACGAAGAGCAAACCCCCTATTACAAACGTAAAGAGGTTGGGTCGTGAGGGGTAGCAACAGTTCTTTTAGTGAAAATTATAAAACTAAAAGAACTGTGGCTACCCCTCACGACCCAACCTCTTTACGTTTGTAATAGGGTGATGCACACTGGAGTTCCATTAACTCATTTAACGCCATAAGTTTTAAAATACTCATTTCCGCCGGAAAGTGCATTGAAGAAAACTTGTTTATTTTGGTCTCATCAACAATCTTTGTTGATCAAAAAGTGGAAAATCGATTATGGTCAAGTCCTCAACATTTACCAAAAGTACTAGTATTAGTCAATTTTTTTTATACTTTATATTTCTTGACTTATTCCAATGCAAATTGAAATTTTCTATAATTAATTAAGAATGATCATATATTTTTTAAGTGCATTAACAATTAAGTATATTTTATTTATGACAACTATTTTGAGGGATTACAATGTCTGGCAAATCTGAAGGAAAGAACAATGATCAATTTTATACATTTTGATGCCTAAGCATAGTTATTTAGATCATAATAAACAAGTTTTCTTCCATGCACTTTCCGTCTGAAGCAAGTATTTTATTAGTTAATAGCGGTAAATGACTTACCACAACTCTAGTGTTTGAAGCAGAAAGAAACTCATTGATCTTGTGGTATAGCATCACTGCAATGAAGTCTTGCTTCCAGCACAATCGTCATCAAAGATGAAACTAAATCTACCACGCTAACTTGTAAAATATTCATTTGACAAAAAATGTGTATAGATGAAAAGTAGTTTATTTCGATGTTATTACCATGATTTAAGCAACAAAAATTGGTAAATCTGAAGGAGATGACAGTTGTCGATTTTCCACTTTTTGGTGCCTGAACCTAATTAATTGAATCGAAATAAACAAGTTTTCTTTTATGCACTTTTCGTCTCAAATGAGTATTTTACGATTTATAGCGGTAAGTTTAGTTTCGTCATTGATGACGAATGCGCTCAAATAAACAGCTACTCATCGATTTTCAAATTTTTGTTGCTTGAAACATGGTAATAACATCGAAATAAACAACTTTTCTTCTATACACTTTTTTCGTCAAATGAGTATTTAACAAGGTATAGCGGTAGGTTTGGTTTCGTCTTTCAAGACAGAGCGCTGGAAGCGAGACGCCATTGCAGTATTGCCATACAACTCGATCAAGGAATTTCTTTCCGCTTCAAAGACTGGAGTTGCGGTAAGTCATTTACCGCTATAACTAATAAAATACTCACTTGAGACGAAAAGAGCATAGAAGAAAACTGGTTTATTTTGGTGTCATTACCCATGATCAGCCATTACAATTTGCAAAATCGACAACTGTCATCTCCTTCACATTTACCCAAAAATTTGAAAATCAATGAGTAGCTGTTTATTTGCGTGCATTCGTCATCAAAGACGAAACTAAACCTAACACTATAATTTGTAAAATACCTATTTATGACGGAAAGTGCATAAAAAAACTTGTTTATTTCAATCTAATTAACTATGTTTAGGATTCGAAAAGTGGAAAATCAATACCTGGTTAATCTTCAACATTTACCAGAGTTTCTTTAAGATCTTTTTTAACATCTCATGAACATATATGTTTCTCTTAGATCTTCATTATCTTGTTTATTATTATTATATATATAGTTAACAAGAATATCTAAATTTTATTTTGTTCTCTGTAATAAGAAGCACATTCTAAAGCTTTATTATGGAAATTCTGCATTGTGGAGAATAATAGAGATTCTGGTAATTGTAGAAACAACTTGAAAAATAATGATTATGAAATAATTGGATTTGCTACAATTGAAGTGTCTTCTTGAGCATTGTTTACATGTTAAAGATTTTGAGACAAATCCAGGAATATTTAAAAAGTTTGATCTGCAAGCATATTAATGGTAAACCACATCATATTTTAGACAGGCTCTTCTTTTGCAAAACATCTCAATAAGTAAATTGATGTTCTATGCTTGTAAAAAGTTTATATTAATTTTCATTATCCAGTATGCATAAATTTCTCATAATTAAGGATTCCATAAGTTTTAAAATGATTATATTTATCAAACATTTTTTATCTCTGAAATAAAGCTCTGCAAACTGCATTTGGATACATATTTTTTTATTCTAGAGGTAAAATCTACTGAATCATCTGATCAGCTTTTTTAAAGCTTCCAGCTAATGATAGAAAGTAAGGTCAGAAAACATTGAGAGACAGGGTTTCTAAGCACATGGTAAATAAGACAATTTCAACTAAACTAAAGAACAATACCTCTAAAATTTGTTATATTACTCAAGCCAGGAATACAAATATCATGCATGAGCAGCAATTTATTCTTCCTTTAAATGAGTTTATAAACACTATGGTAATGGAAAAATTAAGTTACTTCTTTTGATTGATAAGGCCAGACAGTTACGTGTACCTCAATCGGAAGAAACCAATCTTGTGCTGTCATTACTGTTATTGACAATTAATGCTGTCTAGCAGTAACTATACTTTATTATTCTTGAAAGATTGTGCTGTGTTCACACTTGACAGGGTTTACAAGAGTAAAAGTATTCACCTGAATTTATGTTTCATATTTTTCCTTAAGGCTTCCTTAGAAGTATATGATAGGTCATAAGTTTAGTTATTTAGGTTTGTTTATCCTATCCTTCAAGTACTGGTGCATCTAGAAGGTATACTGTTCAGTTACCTTGGCTTTAGATAGGCATTCAGAACTTCTATTTATCTTGCACTTTGTTTTAATATTTTCTTTGCTATCTCTTTTTTGTTTGATTTCTCATCTTCCTTTGTGCAATTTTCATGCCCTGCATATCTTGTGTTGGAACACACCTTGCCCTGCTCATGAATTCTACAGTTCATAGTTTATGATCCCTCCTCTTTGCTCTTATGAGATTGTGTATATTGTGGCTAGAGAGTATTTAACTAATATAAAATTAGCTTCTTCTATCCCATGTAAGAACACATCTTGCACATATACATATTCTCCATCTATTTTCTTAAGTCCATGATAAGTGATGCCTTTCTTTGCCTCTCTTGGGAATGCTTGTTATGGTATCAGGAAGGCCCAATGTGATCTGCTGAGTGATGATCAATTATTTTTTTCATACCTACTCAGCTTTCATTTTTTTCTGCTGTAAATTTTAAGTTATCCTCATACCTTTCATGTTTAGAGCTTATATTGCATGTTTAAATTTCCCAATTAAGCTCATTATTATTTGTATTATAAATTTTATGCTTTGCATAAAGAGTTATACTGTATATTTAGATTTGCTCATTATTATTTGTATAACAAATGTTCATACTTTGCATCAAGAGTTAATAGCACTAATCCTATGGTATACATGTTTCAACAAATTTATAAACCAGCTTGAGACTAACATCAAGGCTTGAATGGAGTGCTAGTTGCTCCCTAAAGTTTAAGGATATGTTCAATTTACATGAATTCTACACATTTTAAGTCTTCCAGCTTTTATTATGTAATGCAATGAATACATGAGTAACCAATTCACCTCAAAGTCTGATTCTCTATAAATTAGGTAATATGCTCAACAATTTCTTGAAGTGTAACCCTTCTTACTTTTATCCTTGAACTAATTTCTACAGCTTTCACTCAGCCTCACTTGGAATATGCCGTTGATGAGGCACACCGTCAATTTTGTAAAGAATATTTACTCTTCATTTTGATGTTTATCCTGCACGCATTAGCCACCTGTCCATATTCTGGAAAAATGTTTTGATAGAAATTTCCTTTTTTGTGTAAGCAATAATTAATAATCAATATTATTAATAATAATATTAATAATATTATTAAATTAATAATAATAATCATTAATAATATTATTAAATTATTAATAATAATAATTTTATGTCTGTAAGCTTTGAATGCTAATGTTTTATTCCTTGTGTAGGATGAATTAAGCTGACTAAACAATATGAAGCTGTAAATTTATATGGGTATAATTCATGACACCAAAAATGAACTGGAATTCTTGAGCTCATAAAGCATATTTTGCTGCTTGCTTACTCTTTTTAATTTCTGATTGCTTTTGTCCCTATCATTGTTTGAAGAATTTTATCATTTTCTTTCTCTTTTCAGTAGTTTTCAATCGAATTGGTCCAGATTGGCTTTGTGAGATTGGAAAAAAAGTTACCACAAAACATAAATTCAACAAATTTCTAAAAAATTTTGAGAAATGTGTATGGTCAGTGCTAACCTGATTTGAAAATGGCTCTCTGTTAGACTGTGTTTGTGAGCTTCTTTGCTATGGCTCCTGCTGACAATAAAAACAGCCACCAGAATCCCATCCAAGGGACACTAAATGATGCCAAAGACTATCATGATGGTCTCAAGTGTTGTAAAAATGAAAAAACTGGTCAATTGTCACCTGGAGAATCTACTGATAGTGAAGCAGAATTTTATACCCCTGTGCTGGAATTAACCCAGAGGCCAAAACGAAGTGGCACTCCACATCCTATCATAACTACGCCAGGCGGTTCAAGGGTTTTGTCAGAATCCAGTGAAGCTTCGGAACGTCTTGATGATGATCGGACCATCGCTGACAGAGAGCGAGACTGCATTGATAGAGACTCTTCATTTTGTGCTTTGACATACTTTGCAAATGATCAAATTTTGGAGAGAACCACCACCATGAACTATATGCTTATTGCTGAACTGTACTGCTGCCAACAAGTTCATCTCAATATCTTGGGAAGAGGGGAAATTACAAATGAGGATAGACTGGATGTTGTCCTCTGGATGCAATATGTAAGTCATAAAACTTTGCATGTTGGTGATTGCTTTACGTGTCATGGTAGACTTTTAACGCAATATTCTTTTGGGGAAAGCAACTTGCAGCTACAAAAATTAGTGTTTCCAGAGGTGAAACGTGAGGTCCCTTGCTGAAAGTCTGGTAAGCGTCAGTTTTCTTGAAATAGTTTTTTTTTAAGGACTGTCTTGTTTTAGTTCACTGCTGTTCTGTTTTCCATCACTTATTAAATTTTTTGTTACCTTTCTTCTCGTCTTGTGAAATAATTTTTTCTGAAATATTTTTTAACATGAACTGTTCTCAATATTCTGAAGATTCCATACTGTAATATATGAGCACATTTCCTGCATGTTCTATAATTCATATTCTATAATATGGCATTATAATCATGAGAAATTTATGGAAAAAATTTTCATGTGAACAGATAATTGCGCAGCAGGAAATTGAAGAAACGGTGCTTCTGGAGGCGGTGTACCTCTTTGACTCGTACTTGACTAAAGCAAAGCTGGCCAAGGAGAGAGTGCAACTGCTGGCCTGCTCCTGCCTGATGTTGGCCAGCAAGATACGGCACCCCGACATGCTCGACTCCTCTCTTCTCTCTGCCTACACTTACGGGGCATTTTCTGCCTTGGAGATCTGTGTGAGTAGAGCATGCCAGAGAATGGGGGTGTTGAGTAGCTTAAGTGAGGCTTAGTGTATTTGACACTGCGCTGATTTGTGTGTAGCATGTGTAATTGAAATTAGAAAGCGTGGGTGTGTGGATGCAGATGTGTGGGATATAGGTGTATGAAGTTACATGTATGGTAAGTGAATGTGTAAATGCATGTGTATGGGAAGTGGATGTATATGTGTATTAGATGAATGCATACATGGGCAAAGGAGATACATGGATGCATATGTGTGTGGTGGATGCATACGAGTGAAGTAGAAGGATGTTAAAAGCAGGTATTATTAAGTGTCCCATGCCAAAGTAGATGTCCTTGTAAAGCTGGTGTTATTTCTTGCTGTTGGAAAGACTCAAGTAGTAGCATAATTTTCATAATGCTTGTAAGCCTGCACTTTATGACAAGTCTCATAGTTAAATCTGGAGTGCAGATCCTGGAAACATCCAAAAACTGAAAATAATTGTGTATAAATTCCACAGTTCCCCATGATACTCAATGACTCACACTAACAAAGAGCACACGTTCACATTTTGCAGAAGTTTGAGCTGCACTTGCTGGCAGCTCTAGGGTGGCAGGTGTGCCCAGTGTTGCCAACGGATTTCCTCGAGCCAATCATCCGGCAGGGGAAGATGGACATGGATCGCCTCTGGGAGCAGGCCTCTGTTCTTGCGATCGGGGCTGCAAAGCGTGAGTGCCACTTCCTGATTGTCTGCCTCAACTTGTTGCTGTAGCTGTGAGAATTTACTGTTGCTTGCTCCTGATTGTTTGCCTCAACTTGTTGCTGTAGCTGTGAGAATTTACTGTGACTTGCTCCTGATTGTTTGCCTCAACTTGTTGCTGTAGCTCTGAGAATTTACTGTTGCTTGCTCCTGATCGTTTGCCTCAACTTATTGCTGTAGCTGTGAGAATTTACTGTTGCTTGCTCCTGATTGTTTGCCTCAACTTGTTGCTGTAGCTGTGAGAATTTACTGTGACTTGCTCCTGATTGTTTGCCTCAACTTGTTGCTGTAGCTGTGAGTATTTACTGTTGCTTGCTCCTGATTGTTTGCCTCAACTTGTTGCTGTAGCTGTGAGAATTTACTGTTGCTTGCTCCTGATTGTTTGCCTCAACTTGTTGCTGTAGCTGTGAGAATTTACTGTGACTTGCTCCTGATTGTTTGCCTCAACTTGTTGCTGTAGCTGTGAGTATTTACTGTTGCTTGCTCCTGATTGTTTGCCTCAACTTGTTGCTGTAGCTGTGAGTATTTACTGTTGCTTGCTCCTGATTGTTTGCCTCAACTTGTTGCTGTAGCTGTGAAAATTTACTGTTGCTTGCTCCTGATTGTTTGCCTCAACTTATTGCTGTAGCTGTGAAAATTTACTGTTGCTTGCTCCTGATCGTTTGCCTCAACTTGTTGCTGTAGCTGTGAGAATTTACTGTTACTTGCTCCTGATTGTTTGCCTCAACTTGTTGCTGTAGCTGTGAAAATTTACTGTTGCTTGCTCCTGATTGTTTGCCTCAACTTGTTGCTGTAGCTGTGAGTATTTACTGTTGCTTGCTCCTGATTGTTTGCCTCAACTTGTTGCTGTAGCTGTGAAAATTTACTGTTGCTTGCTCCTGATTGTTTGCCTCAACTTGTTGCTGTAGCTGTGAGAATTTACTGTTGCTTGCTCCTGATTGTTTGCCTCAACTTGTTGCTGTAGCTGTGAGAATTTACTGTTGCTTGCTCCTGATTGTTTGCCTCAACTTGTTGCTGTAGCTGTGAGTATTTACTGTTACTTGCTCCTGATTGTTTGCCTCAACTTGTTGCTGTAGCTGTGAAAATTTACTGTTGCTTGCTCCTGATTGTTTGCCTCAACTTGTTGCTGTAGCTGTGAAAATTTACTGTTGCTTGCTCCTGATTGTTTGCCTCAACTTGTTGCTGTAGCTGTGAAAATTTACTGTTGCTTGCTCCTGATTGTTTGCCTCAACTTGTTGCTGTAGCTGTGAAAATTTACTGTTGCTTGCTCCTGATTGTTTGCCTCAACTTGTTGCTGTAGCTGTGAGTATTTACTGTTGCTTGCTCCTGATTGTTTGCCTCAACTTGTTGCTGTAGCTGTGAAAATTTACTGTTGCTTGCTCCTGATTGTTTGCCTCAACTTGTTGCTGTAGCTGTGAAAATTTACTGTTGCTTGCTCCTGATTGTTTGCCTCAACTTGTTGCTGTAGCTGTGAAAATTTACTGTTGCTTGCTCCTGATTGTTTGCCTCAACTTGTTGCTGTAGCTGTGAAAATTTACTGTTGCTTGCTCCTGATTGTTTGCCTCAACTTGTTGCTGTAGCTGTGAAAATTTACTGTTGCTTGCTCCTGATTGTTTGCCTCAACTTGTTGCTGTAGCTGTGAAAATTTACTGTTGCTTGCTCCTGATTGTTTGCCTCAACTTGTTGCTGTAGCTGTGAGTATTTACTGTTGCTTGCTCCTGATTGTTTGCCTCAACTTGTTGCTGTAGCTGTGAAAATTTACTGTTACTTGCTCCTGATTGTTTGCCTCAACTTGTTGCTGTAGCTGTGAGTATTTACTGTTACTTGCTCCTGATTGTTTGCCTCAACTTGTTGCTGTAGCTGTGAAAATTTACTGTTACTTGCTCCTGATTGTTTGCCTCAACTTGTTGCTGTAGCTGTGAGTATTTACTGTTACTTGCTCCTGATTGTTTGCCTCAACTTGTTGCTGTTGCTCTGAGAATTTACTGTGACTTGCTCCTGATTGTTTGCCTCAACTTGTTGCTGTAGCTCTGAGAATTTACTGTTACTTGCTCCTGATTGTTTGCCTCAACTTGTTGCTGTAGCTGTGAGTATTTACTGTTACTTGCTCCTGATTGTTTGCCTCAACTTGTTGCTGTTGCTCTGAGAATTTACTGTGACTTGCTCCTGATTGTTTGCCTCAACTTGTTGCTGTAGCTCTGAGAATTTACTGTTACTTGCTCCTGATTGTTTGCCTCAACTTGTTGCTGTAGCTCTGAGAATTTACTGTTACTTGCTCCTGATTGTTTGCCTCAACTTGTTGCTGTAGCTGTGAGTATTTACTGTTACTTGCTCCTGATTGTTTGCCTCAACTTGTTGCTGTTGCTCTGAGAATTTACTGTGACTTGCTCCTGATTGTTTGCCTCAACTTGTTGCTGTAGCTCTGAGAATTTGCTGTGACTTGCTCCTGATTGTTTGCCCGACTTGTTGCTGTAGCTGTGAGAATTTTCTAGGTTTGACCCAAATGAGAGGTAATACTAATTTATGGGTAATTTTTGACTCATAACCTACAAGACAGTATGAGAGTGTGAGATTTATGATTATAGGTAATTTTTTTTACTCCATCTTATTGGGAAATCATAGCAGTGCAGGTAAACCAACGCATCAGCTGTGGCGAGGCTAGGCGCGTTGTTGGCAGTCGTTTTAATAAGACTCAGGGCACATATGCAGAGAAGGTAAAGGCCCCTCAAGCGGCGCCCGTCAACCGTGCCTTCGGTCCTGCTGGCCGGGACCAACAGAGGGACACTGCAGTGAGACAGGAGCCCAGTACTAGTAGAGCGCCCCTACCGGAAATATCTACAACCGTAAAACAACCATCTGTACCCAAAATTAAAGCAAAAAGAAATCCACCCCTCAGTATTACCGAAACTACAGTTGCTGACCAGCCAAATCCATCTAATGAACCATTGAGAACCATCCCCTCAATTATAACCTCAAGAAAGCGAACGCAGAGCGGCGCGTCTCCGACCCACAGCGGCAGTCAGGGGAAAGTGGCAAAGACACCTAGAGTCATAGAAAAAGCTCCTGATCTTTTTCCAAGCCAGGAGAACTCAGGACGGACTGGTGAGCCTGCTCTGGAGTCAGCCACCCCTCTTGTGGGCGTATCGGAGCCAGGAAGTAAAGTGGAAAGAGTGCCTCGACCAGACGTGCGGGTGTACAGCCGTGGGGGTGGTGCTGTGGGGAGCGCTGGGCGTGACCTTTCGGTTCCTCGTGCGGACAGTCGTAGGTCTGAGCGGGATTGTGAACGACATATTGTGACCCAGCGTGTCCGTTCTCTGGAGCGAGTCACAATTGTCCCAGAAGATATTGCATCACACATGATGAAGAGATATCCGGTTCCGCGAGGTTTCCCGACTAAGCCTCCTCCCGCAGTGCCAATACATACGTGGGATGATAGACCCACAAGTCCCGTGCCGCCTGATCTAGCAACCGCCCTGAGTGAGGGTGTGGAAAAGGACTCCACGCGTGCTAAACCTAGAAAGGGTAAACCATGACCACCTATATCCAATGAAATATTAGAGGATTTCGCCGCAACTATGGAGATTTGAGGGCCCTCCTTGAGGAGTACCAACCATGTTGCGTCTGCCTTCAGGAGACCCTTCTTGGAAACCTGAACCCTGCACCTCCAAACAACTATTGTATTGAGGTTTATTCCCCGGTGCCTAACCCGGTGCCCGGAACGGGACTTGCAATACTTGTGCGGAGAGATGTTGGCCACAGTAAAATAGCAATCAATACTAGATTACAGGCCCTGGCCCTCCGTATGTGTGTTGGGCAGCGTATGATCACGGTATGCAACATCTATACCTCACCAGGAGATCCCTTGACCTCACAGGACCTCACCCTCCTTAGCAATCAACTAACAAGACCTGCTTTCATCCTTGGGGACGCAAACGCCAAACATGTTCGCTGGGGCAATCTGATAAACGATCGACATGGAAGAGCGGTGGAAGAGTTTTTGGACGCTACCGAGTTGTGCCTGTTGAACACCGGAGCTCCCACTCATTTCCATGTACAAAGCGGTACCTCCTCTGCAATCGACGTCAGCCTGTGTACGCCCGATATTTTTCCTGATACTCAGTGGTCCGTGCTTGACGATACGTATGGTAGTGATCACTATCCCATTCTT
This sequence comes from Morinoia aosen, assembly GCA_030386875.1. NCBI lineage: Eukaryota > Metazoa > Arthropoda > Malacostraca > Amphipoda > Talitridae > Morinoia > Morinoia aosen. The sequence continues at coordinate 19,240,182 of CM059565.1, forward strand.
CTGTGTGTCGCACGGCGCCAACCTGTGCCCACGGATCCACGATTTAATTTCAAGAAGGCCAACTGGAGAGACTTTGAAACCGGCTCGCGAATGGAAGAACCCGATGAGAGATGCAGTGTTGATGAGCTAGTTGAACGTTTTGTCACAACGGTGTGTGCAGCTGCCAACGCTGCCATCCCAAAGATTCAGGGAGGCTGTCAGAAATATCGTGTTCCATGGTGGAACAACGAGTGTGCAGTAGCCAATAGTGAGCGGAAACGAGCCTTACGGCGCTATCAACGAACCAAGGAACTGGCACATAAGATCGCCTATAACCGAGCCAGAGCCCGAGCGCAACTAGTCAAGGATGTAGCGCGTAAGACATCGTGGCAGAAGTATGTCTCCGGCCTGAACACTGATACTCCCATGGCTAAGGTATGGCAAAGAGTTAATAAAATGAAGGGAAATTATGGACACAGGCGACCGTGTTTGGAAATTGATGGCTCTCTCACCGCAGACCCGGAGCGTGTAGCAGAAGTGTTGGCCCGGAGCTTCTGTCGTGTTAGCAGCGGACATGCCACCTCGGCTCTCAGACGTCAGCAGGAGCGGCGACTGCTAGATTTTTCGACTGACTCCATCTATCCGTACAACGATCCCCTCACAATGATGGAACTTTATTGTGCCTTGAAAAAGTGCAAAAACACAGCCCCCGGACCTGATGGGATTCACTACCAAATGATAAAGAAAATGGATCATACGGCAATATCATGCCTTCTCTATATTTACAACAAAATCTGGACTACGCACACATATCCGCAACAATGGCGAACAGCAATAATCATGGCCTTTGCAAAGCCCAATAAGCCTGCCTCCAACCCTGATAACTATCGACCCATTGCCCTGACTAGCTGTCTTGGAAAATTGATGGAAAAGATTGTAAATGTCCGGCTAACGCGATGGCTGGAGACTGAAGAGCTGGTGAACCCTGTACAGTTTGGTTTCCGACAACACCGCGGGACCGTAGACGCTCTGCTGCGCCTTCAGAACTACCTAATAGCTAACCTCGCAGAACGTCGCCAGACTATATGTGTTTTCTTCGACCTGCACAAGGCCTATGATACTGCGTGGAGATATGGGATCCTCAAATCGCTGCATGGATATGGACTCCGCGGTAATATGGCCTTGTATATCGAGAAGTTCCTTGGTGAGAGAACTTTCCGTGTCAGAGTGGGTGGTACGCTCTCCTCACTGCAGCTTCAGCGTGAAGGCTTGCCTCAGGGTAGCGTCATGAGCTGCACGTTATTTAATGTCGCCCTGAATGGAATTACTACAGTCCTTCCTCCTGGCATTTTGGCCTCGCTGTATGTGGATGACTTTATGCTCTATTCAACGTCTGCATTTTTGCCTGCGGCGACCCGCAGAATGCAGAAAGCCATCAACAGTGTAAACATTTGGGCTCTTGAGCATGGCTTTACGTTTTCTACTGAGAAGACTGTAGGCCTTCATTTCCAAGGCCGCGGCCGCTGTGATCCTCCTCGACTGGTGCTGGGGGAGGGACAGATAGTTTTTGCGCGCAGCGTAAAGTTTTTGGGGATGACTGTGGATGATAAGCTCAACTGGAAACCCCACCTGGCTGTGCGCCAAGCGCCATCCATGCCCTCTTCCCCCGTGCACCTCAGAGGTCTTATAAGCGGTGGTTGAGTGTGCTCGGCTCTCACTATAAGCTCTCAAGGTTGAGTGTGCTCGGAGAATGAATCTCCTAAAGTGTATATCTGGAGTAACGTGGGGAGCAGATCGACTGACGTTGTTGCGACTATACAGAACCCTCATCAGGAGCAAGATAGACTATGGCTGTATAGTATATCAATATGCCAAAGAATCCTCACTCGCTAAGTTGAATCCAGTGCACCATGCAGCTATCAGGCTAAGCACTGGTGCTTTTCGATCCTCACCCTCTTACAGCCTGTGCGTGGAGAGCGGAGAGCCACCCCTGTGGCTCCGACGTGTGCAACTAACCTTACAGTACCTAGCCAGGCTGGAGCAAGTCCCTTTGTCTCCTGCATGGGCCAGTGTGCACGCGCCCCTTGGTCGACACCTGCCTTTTCCACATTTCATACCCGCATCTGTGGATTACCCAGCGATTACGGCCGCAATGCAATTGAGACCCATGCGTATACTCCCAGTACTCTTGGACAACTCTGCGACATGGCGCGTCCCTATAGAAAGTTTTTGCCCAGGATGCCGGATGCCCAAGAAGGAATCCATGCCCTATCACATCCTGAAGGGAATTTTCATGGACCATGTACTTGAAAAGCACGCAAACTCCGTGAAGTTGTACACTGACGGATCCAAAACGGGAGACGCCGTGGGATGTGCCGCCGTGTCTGGGGAAAGGGTCAGTGCAATGAAACTACTCCCAGAGTCATCAATTTTCACAGCAGAATTGTACGGTGTGATGGAGGCACTGAAATTGAGGACTACCCATGTGGCTCTTTTACAATTTTTGTTGACTCGAAAAGCGTAATCGAGGCCACGCAAATGTATAATAGTACACACCCACTCATTGCTGAGATTCTCGTAATGTTAATAAACCTTGCGAGTAGACGTAAGAGTGTCACTTTATGCTGGGTGCCCGGACATGTGGGAGTATCGGGCAATGAGCGAGCTGACCGGGAGGCTAAGCGAGCTGCGGAGACAAATGGGGAAACGTTGAACTTGATGGTCCCATTCCGAGACTACTACCCTCGGATAAAGGCTGCAGTGAGAAGTTTGTGGCAACAGGAGTGGGATAGAACAATTAATAATAAATTAAGAAGTATTAAACCCACCGTGCGTGAGTGGATATCTTCTAGTTGTCGCCCTCGTCGGATGGAGGTGATACTCTGCCGCCTTCGTATTGGCCATACCCGTTTGACGCACGGGCACTTGATGGAGCGACAGCCACGGCCACGATGTGAGCGGTGCCACGTTCCTCTGACTGTCAAACACTTTCTTGTTGAGTGCCCTCGATATGCAGCTGCCAGGAATGTGTGTTTCCCGAGACTGCGAGGTCCTGATGAGGATGTAATGATCGGAATGCTCGGGGATATTTTGCGCTCAACCTTCGATGTATCAGCGCTTAAAGTGTTCCTGGAGAAGTGTAATCTGATGTCAGAAATTTAACCAGAGAAAGAACAACGTAAGCAAGGAACTTCTTTACATCTGAGATGTGGAAGACTAAACTGCAATATGGCCGGGCGCGCTGCGTAGATGCCTCTGGGGGTTTCAGCGTGGGTAAGGCGCCCGGCCATAAATGGGTGGGCAGCTGAAATCCCCTATGGGGCCTTTGGCTGCCCGTGCTAACAAAGTGTGCGTGGATCTGTAGATGATCTCTTCAAAGATCAACTGGGGCTCTTATAAGATGACAAATGTGGTTTGAAATTAGAGCGGTTTTTGCGATGGATGTTGCTATGTCTCCATAATGGTAATTGTGATAAACTTTGAATAGAGATTATATAATGTGCTTTTGCTGAAATGATGTGAATGTTGTATTTTTTTTTTTTTTGAACTCGGAGACCTACGGCGCGATATAGTACGAATTACTGAAGCGCTAGCAAATCGATGCTAATAATACTACTACTACTACTCCATCTTATTGGTTATCTCATGTCCATTAGGTATACATCCATGGGATTTCTTGTAAATTTATTGTTGTTTACCCTACTCTCTAATATACTCTTCTCTCTGACCGCGTCTTTAGAACAAGACACTATGTCCGTCTATTGTGTGTGTGTTTGTGTGTGTGTTGAATACTTGTATAATTTCTTCTTACATGCATATCTTTATTTTTGTGTATTACGTCATCTGTGTGTGATTCATCCATTTCTTTGTTTCTGTATGAGTAATATGTGTACAATACACTCTTAGACATCCATGTTTAAAGGTGGGTTTCATCATCTTAATCATGCACTTCATTTCTTCTTTGTGTATACCTATGTGTGTCAATCACATGTGTGTGACGCTGGTTCATCATATGTAATATTAGCCTATTTCCTTGTAAATATCAGCATGCTATACATTTCTGGCATGCATAGGTTCCAGGGTCATCATAGTTATCATAAATCTTACTTCTCCTTTACAATACAAACATGCTATTCATTTCTGTGCTCACATGCACACGCATGGGTCATTTTCTTCATAGTTTTGTGGTTAATTTGTTGTACTTCCATCTTTCAGATGCGAGGATCAGCATGGGTCCGTGTCACCATAATCTCTTGCTTAATTCATTGCCCTTCTGTCTTTCAGATGCGATGATCATCCTAGTTTAATGCTTAATTTGTTGTATTTCCCTACATCAGGTGGGAGGATGATCCTAGTTTTATGCTTAATTTGTTGCATTTCCACCCCTCAGATGGGAGGATCATCGGCATGCTGCCCTCGACGACGGCGTGCTGCAGCCTGTGCATCAGCCTGGTGCTGCGCACCTATGCTGTGGTGGACCCCAAGGAGCGAGAGCTCCTTAAGTTTGGAACGCTCTTCCAGGAGATGCTGCAGACACTCCGCGTGTGCGAGTCCAGCGGTGTCGACGACTTCGACATCGATTTCGTGAGGACCTACAAAGAGTGGATATGTAGACCCGCGGTGTTCGCTAGAAATGTAGCCAACGAGAAACAATATGGGAGTTTTTGGAAGGTGCCTGCCTCGAAAAGATCGAAGTCGTCTAGAAGGAAAACCTCAAGAAAGGCTGATGCAAAAACCTCAACGTTGAGTGACACGAAGCCTTCCGAGTCGGATATTACGAAGCCTTCCGACTCGGCCATTACGAAGCCTTCCGAGTCGGCCATTACGAAGCCTTCCGAGTCGGCCATTACGAAGCCTTCCGAGTCGGCCATTACGAAGCTTTCCGACTCGGCCATTATGAAGCCTTCCGAGTCGGCCATTACGGAGCCTTCCGACTCGGCCATTACGGAGCCTTCCGAGTCGGCCATTACGGAGCCTTCCGAGTCGACCATTACGAAGCCTTCCGAGTCGACCATTACGAAGCCTTCCGAGTCGACCATTACGAAGCCTTCCGAGTCGGCCATTACGAAGCCTTCCGAGGCGGCCATTACGAAGCCTTCCGAGTCGGCCATTACGAAGCCTTCCGAGTCGGCCATTACGAAGCCTTCCGAGTCGGCCATTACGAAGCCTTCCGAGTCGGCCATTACGAAGCCTTCCGAGTCGGCCATTACGAAGCCTTCCGAGTTGGCCATTACGAAGCCTTCCGAGTTGGCCATTACGAAGCCTTCCGAGTTGGCCATTACGAAGCCTTCCGAGTTGGCCATTACGAAGCCTTCCGAGTTGGCCATTACGAAGCCTTCCGAGTTGGCCATTACGAAGCCTTCCGAGTTGGCCATTACGAAGCCTTCCGAGTTGGCCATTACGAAGTCTTCCGAGTCGGCCATTACGAAGCCTTCCGAGTCGGCCATTACGAAGCCTTCCGAGTCGGCCATTACGAAGCCTTCCGAGTCGGCCATCGCAAAGTCCTTTGAATTACTCAGCTTGAAATCCTGTAATTCGCAGTACGTTAACAACTTGTATTCGGAAGCTGTAAAGACCAATGATTTACAGAAAGTGAAGCCCTTTGAATTAGAGAATATGAGACCATTCGAGTTGAAGGACGTGAAAAATTTGGACTCGGAAGTACAAAATTCGAAGCCCTTGAATGGACAGAGCGTGAAACCATCCTCAGTTGAAGATCAAAAAGCTTCTATCACCTTTGACAAGCAGCAGGAAAAGTCTTTGGATCGTGAGATCCAGAAAGGCGACATTGACCAAATAGTCTCCGATATGAAGGATCAAAACCTATTGATTGTGAGCGACATAAAACCCACGATTCCCGAAAAGAAGAAAACTTCTATTTCAAAGAACCATGAAATATCAATCGTGGACAACAAGAAGCCTTCGATCCCTGAGAAGAAGAATGCTTTTATTGTAAAGAAACATGAAATCTCAATCGTGGACGATGAGAAACCATCGATTCCTGAAAAGAAGAGAACCTCTATCTCGAAGAACCAGGAACCCAAAATCTTGGACACTGAGAAATCCTTGATCCCTGAAAAAAAGAAAACCTCTGTCTCGAAAAACCAGGAACCTAAAATCCAGGACAAGGAGAAGCCCTTGACTACCGAGGAGACGAAAGCCTCTGTCTCGGAGAACCAGGAACCCTCCGTCCTAGACAAGGAGAAATCCTTGACCACCGAGAAGACGGAAGCCTTTGTATTCAAAGACCCAAATCTCCCAACCTCTTCTCGACGTTACACCAAAAGGCCTAACATAACTGACTGCTGCAAGTATATGGCCAAGCTTATAGGGGTGTCGTACTTACAGTTCGTGCAATTTTGCTGCCTTTTTTTCGAAACTCTGATGGACGACTTTCAGTTCATGAAGAGACTCGGAGACAAGGAAATAATGTTGAGCACCATTGATCCTTTAACCCATCTGCTATCGAATAAAAATGGCTTTATTGTTGTTGATGGTGATGTTTGGTTAGATTGTCGTAGAGAGGACATTAGTGGTCGTATGAGAGGTGGTAAGTAAGCTGATGCTATTCCTACCAACAGCCACTTGTCATGGTTACACACAACGTCAAATTATGCTTATCTTCACCATTGAGCAAAAAACATCCTGGAACTGCAAACGCCCTGGTTGTACTTAGCTCAATGTTGTGAGAAAGGCGTCAATTTTTCCGAATCATAGCACTATATTCAACAAAAAAGTTTGAGACTCCAGTCATAAAATTCTCAACTAGCAGGACTTGTATGCAGTCATCGCCGCACAAACCTGTTGCGCTCGATCTTTGCCCTGTATTCTGCGCTCGTTCATTTTTCTTTGATCATTTTGCTTTGGGCCGGATGCTCCTTACGTAGGTATGCTTGGTAATCGATTTTTTTCATGATTTCCTTCGATTTTTATTCAACGGACGTTAGGGTTCATCCGATATTGAGGTTTGTGTTAAGCATCACGACGGGGACATTCGCCTAGTTCTCCCTTCAGCGCCGGGGTGACATGCGCTGCTCGGGCTGGCAGCCGTGTTGTAGTGACGGAGGCAGAGATGATCACGGACTTCTGAAAGATAAACCTTGCAAAGGTGGACATGGACGTTTAAAAGATGAACATCGAATCATGGCAAAGGTGAACATGGGTATTTAAAAGATGAACATTAAACAAACATGTCTAAGGTGATCATGGACGTCTGTATAGCTTGCGAATTACACGTAGAAAAGAAATGGGTGCTTCAAATTCAAATGTCATACGCAGAAATATAAATATGCATCCAAGAAGAAATTACATCGTTATTCAACACTATAGACTGACCAGTTTAGTTACATTTGGGATAGCAGGAAATAAGAGCAAGTATGAAAGTCATACGTTAACCTCAGTTGTCATCGCTGCTCTCCAAGTAGCCAAGTCTATCTCCCGTTGCAGTAGTTGTGACGCTGGCCAATTTTTTGAAAAACTGGAAATTGTCGACCACCTGCCGCTAAACTGTAACTGTTATTTCGGCTTTGGTTATATATCCAAAGAGTTGGATGAATTTCTTAGAATTGACAAAATTGCCGTGGGCTACAATTTTTTGCTTCCAAAAAATATTTCATGCTCGCTTTTTATGTTTTTTTTCTCCTCTTCCTAGTACTTTTTGTCTGTTTATTATTGTTGGTTTAGTTTTTCAGTTTGCTTGTGTCTTTTTAGCGGACTCTATTTTTGTTCTTCTAATTCTCTATCACTTTTTTATCACTATATTACTTTTCCATTCCCAGTACTTACTTCATTGCTCTTCTAATGTTATCTAATGTGTCCAATATTATGTTACTTCTTCAATTCTAACACTTTATTGCTCATCCAAGACTTTATTACTTCTTCTCCAGTACTATATTATTTTTAAATACGTGTGAACTCTTCAAGTATCATTTTCACTCCTACATTACTTTATCACTCGTCTAATATTTTTACTCCTACTATGCTTATTACCCGTGTAACAGTTTTTAATCCTATTTTATTTTAATACTCTTCCAGTATTTTTTACTCCTACTGTACTTTACTATTCATCCAATATTTTTTACTGCTACAGTGCTTTATTATTCGTTTAATGTTTTTTACTCATACATTACTTTAGTACTCACCGAATATTTTTTACTACTACAATTCCCCATTCTTTCTCCAATTATTTTCACTCTTTTATTAGTAACTTTTTATTCATTTAATTTTTAGGTCTGTCCGGATTTTTTTTAATCTAAGTTGGAATATGTTTCCTAGCCGAGTGTTCTCTGCTCCAACCAATACCATTTCTGGGTCAGATTTCCAATCAATTGAAGTCGTCTTGGCGATACAACCCAGGCAGGAACGCACTGCCAGTTGTAGCGCTTCGACGAACATAACGTGTTCCAAAATCCGGGTATGTTATTAGGCACCTTGTAGAGACGCATGGACCGCATTGTTTGAGGTGAGGTGCGACAGCTGACGCTTGTGTTGTGTTACCTTGAGTGCGGTGCCGCACGAGGTGAAATTGATGCTATTGATTCTACTGCTACGAAGTCTTCATTGCATAATTACCAAACTTTGATAGAATTACCAAAGCGACAAAACAGCTGACGCTTGGGTTGTGTTACTTTGAGTGCGGTGCCGCACGAGGTGAAGAGCTAGCGGGTCGAAATAGATGTTACTGATTCTACAGCTACGGAGTCATCGTTGTATAATTACAAAACTATCTTTGGTTGAATTACCAAAGCGATGACTAAATAGTTTTTGACCGAAGTTGTCGTTAACTGTGTTGATTATTCAAAATCCGGCACAAACCGTCCTCTGTGAGATGTTCTCAATTGTGTGGGCCATTGAGCCCGGTGCTCGTTACCCTCTTGTGCTGCTGGTAATTTTTCACACTCTGCAATAACTTCAACGTTAGCAGTGTCCATTTTTTTTTGTCTTTGAACACCATTTATTGTAATAAAATCGTTCTCACGTGCCCAGTAGCATTTAAGTTTTCGGTATAGGAGAGTGACTAACTGCACTCCGATACTGCCCTCCTCTTACTATCCGGGCTGACATTCAAGTATTTGGTGCAGAGTAATGATAATTATCATTACTGTGCACCAAATACCATATCATTATAACAATCTACGCTCGTATTTACTCTCCTCTAAAAATCAGGGTTGGAATTTCAATGTTTGAGGCAAAATAATGTTGAAACAAACCTCAATATTTCCCACTTCTACCCAGTCTAACTTTTTCGCCGCTTGCATGCATGTTTTTCGCAGCCTAAGCGATTTAATAGCTTAAGTCGCTTAGGCTGCGAAAAACATGCATGCAGGCGGCGAAAAAGTTAGACTGGGTAACAATAGGAGGTAGCATTCAAATACTTGGTGAAGTATGACGGTTAATTGCTCACCAATATTTCCCCCTCCCCGAACAGTCCACAGTAACTTCGCAATATTGAAGGTAGTGCCCAAAATACTCATTGCTCTCAAAGCACACCAGCACAAACTGCGGGGTTGTGATTATGTGTTCATTATTTATAGAACAGCGAGCCTCACGCATTTTGATATAAGGAAGTTTAGGTTAAGGCATAAAAGATACTCTTTGGTATAAGTGACTAGGTTAAGGTATAAAAGATACTTTCCGGTATAAGTAACTAGGTTAGTGTGCAGAGCCTGTGATAATAGTAACATTTGGTGCATTTTAGCGCAGTTTTGCAAGGCAAATTATTTTTTTCGGCATTTAACAAAGTTTGTTGAATCTTACCTGGTTGGACAATCATAAAGAAAGTGGTTTTCAGTACTTCGTTTTTAGCTTTTATGTGACCGCGTGAAACGGCAACGCGACTTTGTCACCTGTGACAGATGGAATCCGTGGTGGGTTCTAACGTACTTCTCAAATGTTTGTCATGTCCTCCCTCTTGTATTCCGTCCCTACACAGTGCTGAATCAACATCAAGGCTTTATATAGTGCATTTCAACGTATTTTATAATTGCAATAGGGAGTAAGTACCTAATAGGATGTTCATTTAAAAGTAAGGGTTACAGGTGTTTCCATAGCTCTTGTGCGCATTTCTGCGGTGCGGGAAAATTGTAATTTTTGTGCTGAAATTTTCAGTGTGGTGCGATTCAGAATATTTTTTGCGTTACGTTTACTACTGCACGCATCACCACTTTTTAGTGGCAGTTTCCTTAGAACATCCTTGCTGGTTTCATCTTGTAATTTATTTAATTCTTAGTGTTCTTAGGTTAGGAAGTAAGGATAAAGTGGACTGTATTTTTTTGTCCTTTTAACTATTACTTAATTTCTCATTAAGACGTGCATAAGGATCTCGAAGATAGGTCTGCCTCATAATATTTAAGTCGGAATTTCGCAATGATTTTTTTTTTGTGAAGCACTACTTGTCTTGAACTCAAATGAATGCTTTAAACAGGGTGCAGCAATCAACCCTGCATTTTAGGCTTCCACAGCCTTCTCGAAAGTGCAGGATTGACTGCCGCACCCTCAATTAACGGAGAAGCATCTTACGAACCATACAGAGGAGGCGCGTTTGAATGAAAAAACTGAGTCTTGTATAACGCCATTTATACTCCCCTAAAACAGCGGCGTCTGAGTGTACATCTACTTCATTTTATGAATTGAAAAATATAGTCTGCAGATATATTACTGATCTCAAAAATGTATCTCCATAAGGCATTGTTGCAATGAAAGCTGAAATTGTGTTCCTCAACGTTGCTTTCTCGGCAGGGGAAGTAACAATGGATTGTTTGATGCTAGGCAATGATGGTCTTAGATTTGTTGAACCGGAAATGTTACATCGTCACAAATGTACTGCCGGCAGTAAAATTTCACCTGTACATTTAGCTACTCAACATGCTGTTTTTTCGTGGCATAAAAATTTCATTTTCTTTCTCATGCAATAAAAGAAAATTTTCACTACGAAAAACAACACGTAGGGTAGCTAAGTCGACGGGTGAACTTGCACTGGCGGCTGAATCGCTTTACATCGCACAATGCTTGGCTTCAGGTCTGACGGTTGAATTTACCGCGCTAGTACTCTCATTAGGTACGGTGACAGAATCTGTACCCTGCAGAATTTTTATTACGAATTCCTCGCGAGGCTCAAGTACTTGATAGTTGGTACACCCACTGTGGGGATAGATAAACTGAATGTGCTGCGGTTTTACCATTTTTTGGAAAATAGTGATATGACTGCTGCTGATAGCTGTGTTTGAGGTGAGAATTGACGTGTTCTTGTTATAACCAGTCATTTAGCGGCGCTTTGTGTACAACTTGAAAATTGAACTGATCGTGTTAAGTGTGGACTGCTTAGTGAGGTCTCTCATCTCTGCTCCTCTTCCTCTCATCTCTGCTCTTCATCCTCTCATCTCTGCTCTTCATCCTCTCATCTCTGCTCTTCATCCTCTCATCTCTGCTCTTCATCCTCTCATCTCTGCTCTTCATCCTCTCATCTCTGCTCTTCATCCTCTCATCTCTGCTCTTCATCCTCTCATCTCTGCTCTTCATCCTCTCATCTCTGCTCATCTCCCTCTCCCTCGCTGGAGAAGGTTCATCATTACGCGAGGTTGACTTTAGCTCAAAAAATCCTCAAGTTAGTATTATGTTTGGAAAAACGATTTCGCAGTAAAGAGCTCTTTGTATTTGGTAACCCGGAAGATTTGCCTTTTGTGTCCTGTTCACGGTTGGATTTTATGTGAAAAAGCCCATACTTGTGCTGGTGTTCATTCTTTATTTTGTTAGTGAGATGCGTTTCTGTTCGTTACTTTGATGCTTTTCCGTTCGTTATTATGCTGCTTTTATGGTGGAATTTCGGCTTAAACTTCGTATGTTCAATCGAAGTTACCGCGTAGTTTAGACAGGTGCCAATGTAACTAGTACGGGTAAACGCGTTTCTGTGTGCAATCTCATTGATACTCTAATAATAATGTGCACTTATTTTAACATTGCACCATATCGCTTACAGCGTCTTCTAGCTTAGTTTTCTTTGACTACGGAGGTGGAATTCGCCAGAGGAAGAAAGAAGTTTTTAGTTTTCTGTTTTTAAGTAATTTGGTTTTTAATTTTTTTCAGTTCTCTTGTACGGACGATCATGATTTACATTCGCTCTGCCTCTGCCACTGAAGCGAGTTTCAGCATACTCTTGAGTAGTAGACCACTCAGTTAAGGTAAATCTTCATTATTTTGTGAGCGGTGAGTTGAAGGTACCATCTGCCGGTAAGGATCGAGCCAAAGGTAATGGATTAGGAGGCGTAGCATATATTGAGTGGTTAGGCCAGTTTTGGGAGTTGCGGCCGATATTGAGAGGCTTGGCCAATATTGGGAGGCTTGGCCAATATTGAGAGGCTTGGCCAATATTGGGAGGCTTGGCCAATATTGAGAGGCTTGGCCAATATTGGGAGGCTTGGCCAATATTGAGAGGCTTGGCCAATATTGGGAGGCTTTGCCAATATTGAGAGGCTTGGCCAATATTGAGAGGCTTTGCCAATATTGGGAGGCTTTGCCAATATTGGGAGGCTTTGCCAATATTGGGAGGCTTTGCCAATATTGGGAGGCTTTGCCAATATTGGGAGGCTTTGCCAATATTGAGAGGCTTGGCCAATATTGAGAGGCTTGGCCAATATTGGGAGGCTTTGCCAATATTGGGAGGCTTTGCCAATATTGGGAGGCTTTGCCAATATTGAGAGGCTTGGCCAATATTGAGAGGCTTGGCCAATATTGGGAGGCTTTGCCAATATTGGGAGGCTTTGCCAATATTGAGAGACTTTGCCAATATTGAGAGACTTTGCCAATATTGAGAGGCTTGGCCAATATTGGGAGGCTTTGCCAATATTGGGAGGCTTTGCCAATATTGGGAGGCTTTGCCAATATTGAGAGGCTTGGCCAATATTGGGAGGCTTTGCCAATATTGGGAGGCTTTGCCAATATTGAGAGGCTTGGCCAATATTGGGAGGCTTTGCCAATATTGGGAGGCTTTGCCAATATTGGGAGGCTTTGCCAATATTGGGAGGCTTTGCCAATATTGGGAGGCTTTGCCAATATTGAGAGGCTTTGCCAATATTGGGAGGCTTTGCCAATATTGAGAGGCTTGGCCAATATTGGGAGGCTTGGCCAATATTGGGAGGCTTTGCCAATATTGGGAGGCTTTGCCAATATTGGGAGGCTTTGCCAATATTGAGAGGCTTGGCCAATATTGAGAGGCTTGGCCAATATTGGGAGGCTTTGCCAATATTGGGAGGCTTTGCCAATATTGGGAGGCTTTATCAATATTGAGAGACTTTGCCAATATTGGGAGGCTTTGCCAATATTGAGAGGCTTTGCCAATATTGGGAGGCTTTGCCAATATTGAGAGGCTTGGCCAATATTGGGAGGCTTTGCCAATATTGAGAGGCTTGGCCAATATTGGGAGGCTTTGCCAATATTGAGAGGCTTGGCCAATATTGGGAGGCTTTGCCAATATTGGTAGACTTAGTAAATACTGAGAGGCTTAGAAAATGTTGGAAGGCGTGGCCAATATTGGTAGACTTAGTAAATACTGAGAGGCTTAGAAAATGTTGGAAGGCGTGGCCAATATTGGTAGACTTAGTAAATACTGAGAGGCTTAGAAAATGTTGGAAGGCGTGGCCAATATTGGTAGACTTAGTAAATACTGAGAGGCTTAGAAAATGTTGGAAGGCGTGGCCAATATTGGTAGACTTGGTAAATACTGAGAGGCTTAGAAAATGTTGGAAGGCGTGGCCAATATTGGTAGACTTAGTAAATACTGAGAGGCTTAGAAAATGTTGGAAGGCGTGGCCAATATTGGTAGACTTAGTAAATACTGAGAGGCTTAGAAAATGTTGGAAGGCGTGGCCAATATTGGTAGACTTAGTAAATACTGAGAGGCTTAGAAAATGTTGGAAGGCGTGGCCAATATTGGTAGACTTAGTAAATATTGAGAGGCTTAGAAAATGTTGGAAGGCGTGGCCAATATTGGTAGACTTAGTAAATACTGAGAGGCTTAGAAAATGTTGGAAGGCGTGGCCAATAAGTGTGACTTCTGAGGTAGCGCTTCCTACGTCGAAAGAGTGTCTATGGGAGCGGAGGATTTGTGGTTGACGTAGTGAGGAGTTACGCATAGCCCGTTCATTGGCTCTTCTCGACTCGACTTGTTCCTTGTGCCCGTATGGAGTTGCTGATACACGAAAAATGCAATTTCCGAAGACAGTACTTATGTATTCCCGAGCTGAGAGTTATTTATGCCTTCTTTATGCTGAAATAAAATATCTGTTGTTCTGTTAAGTACCACCTTTCTTCGGTTCACTGCTGTCCTGTTTTTCAGCTCCTACTTTCTTCTTCAACTTTTATCTTGTTTCATGAACTTCTTTCCCATCTTACTGTTTCTATGCCCTTTCTGCATAGATTCCTCATTTTCTTATCTCCATACTAAATGGTGCCTTCCTCCTTCCTCTCTTCGATACGCTCTATTTTTGCAGCGGTTAGGGAGGCTTAAACTAACTTATAATCTTAATCTTAATCTTCTTCTTGAACTTTTATCTTCTGTCATAAAAAACTTCTTTCTAAACTTTTTGTTTTTATGCACCTTGTGCATAGATTCCGTGTTTCCTCTACTCCATACGAAATGGTGCCTTCCTCCCTTTAGAACATCTTTGTTGCGATGAGGAGGCTTAAGCTAACATCTAATCTAATACCTATGTATGCATTGCGGGCATTTAGGTTTGCATTTTAATTACACGGTACGTTCCTTGTTTGTGTCTTCCTGTAGACGTATAAATGATTACTTTTAATGACTCATATTTAATCAGTGTAACTTGTACGGTCGCATTATTTACAGCGGATGAGTGTGCTATTCATCTCAGGTGTCGAATTCAAATGAACTATTTATGTGAATGCTGAAATACAGTACGCGCGTGAAAAAAGTGTACATTTTCGCCGCAATAAAAATGTACACGCGGTTTCGCGTGGGCTTATTTTTATTGCGGCAAAATGTGTACTTTTTTTGCGGCCACTGTAGTGTGATTGTGTGTTCTCCGTGGCCGAGTGATACGAAGTGGATGTGGTGCTGAACGGGTCTGTTGTCGCTGTGGCTCAGGGCTTGCTCCCGTCAGTGTAGCATTTTAGCTTTTTGAGGGCACTAAACTAATTGGTTATTGAAGAGATAGGCAATTGCGGGTGTTATGGTGGTAATTGGTTATTCAAAGATGAGTGAAGTACGGGTGTTGTGGTAGTAAAAAGTTATTTAAGGGATTAGTTAATTGCGGGTGTCAAGGTGGTATGGGTAATTTAAGAGATAAGTAAATTACGAGTGTCAAGGTGGTATTGGTTATTTAAGAGATAAGTTAATTACGAGTGTCAAGGTGGTATGGGTTATTTAAGAGATTAGTTAATTACAAGTGTCAAGGTGGTATTGGTTATTTAAGAGATAAGTTAATTACGAGTGTCAAGGTGGTATGGGTTATTTAAGAGATAAGTTAATTACGAGTGTCAAGGTGGTATTGGTTATTTAAGAGAACAGTGAATTGCGGGGTTAGATCATAATTACCCGAGAGATGAATGACATGAACTGCATGTGTTGTCATGCGAACTGTGATCAATTATGAGGTCAACGAACTACGGACGTTGCGGTGCAGATTGTCATCAACCACTCCAGAGATTGCTATGTTGATTGTTTGTATTTTGACACCTAGTCCAAATTTCAAACACACTCAAACATTGGAATACACTCAATACATAAATTCAAACAAGCGGCTGCCACAGTCCAAAACATTTGAACTCCAATAGAGAGAACTTGTTTCAGATTTGATCTTCTCGGTCGAGCTCAGGAGATATTTAAAAATTTCGTTGGTAGGATGCGATACTGATGTAAAGATTGTACTCTTAAAACACATATTTTTCGTTCATCTCTTTAGGTGTAGCTGAGTCATGCATCCTGTGCGTAGTGAATATTGGGAGGGTTGGCCCATAGCTGTGATCTTTGTGCAGCTGAAGCCACTTTATTGTGCGTGATGGTTTCTTATGGGTTGAGCGTTGATTTCAATTCATATTCAATTCATATTCCATTCATATTCCATTCATATTCCATTCATGTTCAATTTCAGTTGGTTTACCTGGCTGTTTCTCTCGTGACGAAATTGTATAAAATGATTGTCTGAATTGAGGTGAACTTGTGGGAGACGTGTTCAGTGTTTGCAACCCCGCGTGTGTGTCAATTCCGTAACCCCGTGTTTTCTCATCGCTCAAGTGATAACTCGAGGCTGACTTGAAGTGCCTGGTACACTCAATAACTTTAATATTTTATTTAGTGTGCAAATACTTGTATTTTCGTTTAATATATTATAAAATTATCTCTGTTTAATTGTCCGCGGTGTGTGACGTGCGTTTCGCGCTTGCAAATGTCAAAAAAACAGGATTTTTAAGGAAAGATCTTCCATGAGTTGAATCGTGAACTTGTGATTTCAACTTCCCCAATCGCTCAGACGCGTTTCGAAATTTTTTAGAATCACAGTTAGACGCCCACAGATGTGTTCAGCGCTCCCAGGGGGAAAATGTGTGGTCCCGAGTTCAATATTGGGAAAGCCTTTTTTTTTGTCGATATAGGATATGTTTTTTGTTTTGTTACGGACTATCTCTTCCGATTCACTGCACTGTTATTAGCAACTCCTTTTTTTAATTTTCTAACCTTGTTTCATAACCTGCCTTCTCAACTTACTTTCTCTATCATATGTAGGAACACACCTTGTGCATAGATTCCTCGTTCCCGTTACTCCATACAAAATGTTGTCTTCCTCATACCTCTCTTTAAACGTTTCTGTTACGGTTAGAAAGGCTAAAACTAGTCATAAAGGTACAAACTTAGTAAACATCTGTTTTATAATTGTTATATCAATAATTTGAGAGGAAAATAGCTTCTGTTGGTGCCTACTTACATTAATGAGTAGGAATAATTAGTTTAGAGGTCGAGTCTGATCAATCCAAGTTGAGCAAATCCACAACAGGTTGACCCAACAATGAATTCCTACGTAGATAAACTTTACATAATTAGCTGAGCGTTAGATGCACTCTTAGTTTCGATATGCGCAGGCTAGGAAAATAAAGAATTTCTGAACTTCTTGCGAAAATTGTGCGGAGACTTCACTTCCTTTTTCATTTCTGTTCTTGATTTGATGAACTAGAGTAAACAGTTGAGGCAATGAAATCAACGTTAAATTAGTAAGTAGTCTCTTTTCATACATCGCGTATTAATAAATACAGGGCTCTGTGTGCCTAGTACAAGGCGTTAATTCTACATCACGAAAAGCTAAACCAACAATCTCAGCCCAGTGTATTAACGCAACACTTGTTTTCGTGCCTAGGAACATTAACGAAGCAATCGCCGTCCTCGAGAGGCCCACGTTAAACTTCCCTTTACGGCCGTCGTGATTCCAGAGCAAATCCGGAACGCATTCCAGTCGTGTTTACATCACGGCATTTTCTCCGCTGGATTTCCTTGATTTGACACCCGATCTCAAAACAAGGACTTTCTCCGCCACGTTTTATTCCAGGGAGGTTTTTGTCCTTGTTCGAATTTTTCTGGCCGCACTAAAGAACTTTCTCCTGGAATTGCAGTCGTTATGAGGTGGTCAGGTATCCAGTTTACAGGGCGGGTGTAGGCACGGACTCACTAAGCAAGCAAGCAATATTTTTTTTAACTTGTAGGGTCGTATTCTTCCAACAAGGTTGACTGGAATTTATAGTTTATCTGTACTTACGAAATAACCCAAGATAGCTTTCTACCTGAAAAATTTACAGAAATGTAATTTTTCGTTCGCAATAAAATTTCTGTCCAAAAGTTTACGGCTCATACGAGTAATATGTAGTGTACGTGAGTCTACCCATGATTTTCATGTCTACCCACCATGCCGGTCCAAAAGTTTACGGCTCATACGAATAATATGTAGTGTACGTGAGTCTACCCATGATTTTCATGTCTACCCACCATGCCGGCAAACACAAAAATCTCAATGTATGCTGATGACGTGCAAATTGCCATGACAAGCTCAACAGCGGATTTAAAAGAAACACAAGCCAACGCTGAAAACCTTCTGAGAAATCTGAAACTGTGGTATGACCATAATGGCCTCAAACTTAACGCAAGAAAAACGCAATGCATTATTTTTGGATCACAGAATGCGACTGAAAATTTACCACCATTCAAGCTAACATTTGGAGACGATACAATCAAACCAGTAGATAAGGTTAAAAATCTGGGTGTTTGGTTTGACAAAAATATGACTTTCAATTCACATGTTGAAACAATGCGCAACAAAATTAACGGAACCTTAATGTTCTTTCATCGTATAAAGAAAACACTTGACGAAAAATCTAGATTATTAGTGATTTAATCTTTAGTTTTATCGCGTCTGGACTACTGCAGTCTGGTGTGGGGAGATTTACCTCAATGTCGTCAGGAAGAGTTGCAAAAATGTGTAAATTTCGCCGCCAAAGTGGTATGCAAAGGAAATTTCAATAAATACGATCATGTCACTCCTCTTTTAAGAAAACTCGACTGGATCCCAATACCGAACAGATTTATGATCCAAAAAGCTCGACGAGTGTTCTCCTCTCTGAACCTCACCCAAAGTAATGCAGAGGTGGTAAAATTTTTTCCATCTAATATCCCAAACGACAGACCAAACCGGAGGAACGATGTTTTAGTCAGTTACCGTTCATCTAACGTGGGACAAAAAGCTCTCTCAGAGTCTGGAGCTTTTTTTTTGTGGAACAAGCTTCCCCAGCATATCAAAAACTCTAAAACTGGAAAAGAATTTAGAGTAAATGTGTCACGTCATTTTGCATCTCTGTCATAGGGCCTGCAGCATTTCGGTATGAACTTCCCATCTATCAGAAATTTTAATTTTCCTGAAATTTCTGTTAGAAATTTAGAAACTATTTCATTTTACGTTTGCTAAACGAGTCGTATATTCATCTTACTTATTTCTGTCGACAACAATGAGCACCACAGCCGTCAGTTCAATGCAGCAGAACGAACGTTCTTTCCATAATTAGGAGTATTTCCTCATCTTTATTTTGTTATTTCTTTCGCTTTTCTGTATTAATATTTAACGTCCGCATGACAAATATACCATGAAATACATTTTGTGTGTACACCAATATACAGGTTTATAGATGTGAGGGTTGTGCAGAGTTTATAATGAATTAAATTTTGGCTTACGTTGTCTCGCTATTTCAAAATCAATCTCGAAGATGTTTTCAATCGATTTTCGGCTGAGCTGGGGGGAAGTGGGTAATTTAAGCATTGCATTTAGACTTTTTATTTTTCATTTTTTTCCGTGCGTTCAACCCACACTAGCATTGAACTTTCAAATCGGAAAAAACTCTAAATTTCTGTAATTAAATTTATCACTTTGGATCAAAGCCTAATCTACCTATATGTGCCAAATTTTGTGAATATTCTCCACTCAGATGTGATATCCGGCATCAATGTTACTCCATTTTATCCCACGTACACATGTCCGTATAATGCTGAAGAGTTGTGTTGCTTCTTGACTATAACCTGATTTTTCTTTAAAAATTTCTGTGAAAAAATTAAAAAAACGGTTCATTTTTATGTCTTTCGAAGTCTTCTTTTCCTTTTAGTTATTTTTTTTGCGAAAAATTTCTTGGGATTACAGTGAGCTCAGCTGTCATTTTCTGTGTAGTAGATGGTAGGTTGCCTTTATTTTTTATTTTATATATGTACTTTTTTCTAATATTTATTTTCAATAAGTATATATATTAATATGTGTGTGTACGTGTGTAGGTATGTATCTATATATGTATCTACATATATAGATATACATGCTTCTATTTCATTTTTTTACGCTAAAACCATCCGGTTAATAAATTTTATTGCACTAGAAAAATGATTCAAAAATAGATCTATCACTTCCCCAGAGGGCGTTTCTGTGAATCGGATTAATGTAAAATATAATTAATGAAATAAAGTGCAATTTGAGCATATGAATCGTATTAAAATTATCTTTCTGTCCGTATGTTGTACAAGCTATGAACTTTGATATTGAGTATATATTTGTTTACCCGTTTCTACCAATATTTTGTAGATATTTGTCAATCATGAGTGGTAACCGGCTTACACTGTATCTCTATTTTATCCCATGTACCCATGTCCGCATGATGTGGTGAATATCGAGAAGATATGAAATATGTTTTTGGTGGGGATATGGCTATACATATTTTTAGGGCATATTTTTCATTTCTCATTCAACTACCCTTGACAGAGATAGACTATTGGCACGCCACGTATGGTTTGTCTATTAGTACGCCTCGTATATTTTGTATATCTATTTGTACACCTCGGATGGTTTGTCAATTAGTACTCCTAGTATAGAACTTTTGTTAGACTACTAGCTCACCACGAATGGTTTGTCTATTAGTACTCCTCGTATATTTTGTCAATTAATATGCCTCGTATGGTCTGTCTACTTTTACACCTCTGATAGTTTGTCTATTAGTACACCTCGTATAGTTTGTCTATTATTATGCCTCGTATGGCTTATCTACTTGTACACCTCGGAAGATTTGTCAATTAATACTCCTCGTATGGAACATTTGTTTTAGGATGTCCTATATTAAGAAACTTTTAAAAGCCAATATGTTGGCATGTATCTCATGTGGCAACTTGGAAATAAACATTTTTTCTTTTTCTTTTTCTTTTAATCTGGTGCATCACAGCTTCCGTCCTTCAAATAGAATTTTTCGTAATTTACAAATGAAATTGAAAAGTTCTCAGACATTCCATATCTGTGTATGAATGTATGAGTTCGTGCAAACAGATTTCATACAGCACTTGAACAGACAAATAGAGCGTCGTACATCAATGGCATCGCTCGAAATGCGCGCATTGACGTGGCTGGAATGCGACCAGCTGTTCCAAGCCATTCCAGGCGACAGAATGGGAACAATGGAAGCAAGCACAAACCGTTCGTTGTTTTCGTCGATCAAAGAAGGAACGCAAAATCATTCTTTATCATTGTTTGGTTAACAATTTAATCATTATTTATCATTGTCTGGTTAACTATTTAAGGATTTGCGCAAGGTGGATTGATCAGAACCTCGTTCTTTTGATTCAAATTCCCTCGGTACCTCAGTGTTTGTTTGACGCATATTTTCGACATATTTCAGAATAGTTGAGCGGTGGAGAGAAACTAGAGATGCTGGGCTGATATAAAAACATCACGCGATGATAGAAAAATTATACAGAACAGAACTGCTTGGAAAATATGAAGAATGCAATATATATGCAGCTGGTGCGTAGAATGCAATTCATGCTTAGATTATTCTATTGATGAAAAATTATTACAAGGCTCATAATGCCTTATTTGCAATTTTTGGACAAAAACTGGAGTGTGAGGATGTGCATCGTCGTGTGGTAGAATTTAACCATTTTTATTTACGTATTTTTTTCAAATTTTCTTCGTCTTAATCAACTTCTTGGCTCTACGATGTTAGTAATACTCATTTTCTTTATTCTAAAGTATATGGTAAATGTTCCTTCGTTGATTACCCTGAGATAATTATTTCTTTCTAGGGTGTTATGCTATCTCTGGGTGCAAAAATAGTTATTTTTATATTCAGTAATAGTTTTTTTATTGTTTTTAATTCAATAGAGCTTCTCCGCCAGTGCCCCCAAATTTTGATACAAAAACACTCAACATTATTTGGTTGCTATTGTGTCAGTGGAATCTGCCGGTACTGTTTTTGTATCCAATTATTGCTAGGGAATAAAAACCTAAAATTAAAAGCAAGGATTTACAGAACCAATTTTTTATAAGCGACTGCAGTAATAACTTATAAAAAATATTGTGATTTGCGTATGACAACTGCATATTTCAAAATACGCCAACAAAATTCTATTCAAATTAATACAAAATATTCCACAACATTAACAGTAAAACAATATTCAATATCATTCAAGTTGCACACATGATACGAAGGATTCAGAAATTCTTTGTTATTGTAACAAAAGTGCACGTAGTTCAGTTACGCCTGAACCAAAAGTGCACGTAGTTCAGTTACGCCTGAACCAAAAGCGCACGTAGTTCAGTTACGCCTGAACCAAAAGTGCACGTAGTTCAGTTACGCCTGAACCAAAAGTGCACGTAGCTCAGTTACGCCTGAACCAAAAGTGCGCGTAGTTCAGTTACGCCTGAACCAAAAGTGCACGTAGTTCAGTTACGCCTGAACCAAAAGTGCACGTAGTTCAGTTACGCCTGAACCAAAAATGCGCGTAGCTCAGTTACGCCTGAACCAAAAGTGTATGTAGCTCAGTTACGCCTGAACCAAAAGTGCACGTAGTTCAGTTACGCCTGAACCAAAAGTGCACGTAGTTCAGTTACGCCTGAACCAAAAGTGCACGTAGCTCAGTTACGCCTGAACCAAAAGTGCACGTAGTTCAGTTACGCCTGAACCAAAAGTGCACGTAGCTCAGTTACGCCTGAACCAAAAGTGCACGCAGTTCAGTTACGCCTGAACCAAAATTGCACGCAGTTCAGTTACGCCTGAACCAAAAGTGCACGCAGTTCAGTTACGCCTGAACCAAAAGTGCACGTAGTTCAGTTACGCCTGAACCAAAATTGCACGCAGTTCAGTTACGCCTGAACCAAAAGTGCACGCAGTTCAGTTACGCCTGAACCAAAAGTGCACGTAGTTCAGTTACGCCTGAACCAAAAGTGCACGTAGTTCAGTTACGCCTGAACCAAAAGTGCACGTAGCTCAGTTACGCCTGAACCAAAAGTGCACGCAGTTCAGTTACGCCTGGACCAAAAGTGCACGCAGTTCAGTTACGCCTGAACCAAAAGTGCACGTAGCTCAGTTGCGCCTGAACCAAAAGTGCACTTAGCTCAGTTACGCCTGAAACTCTGTAGGCTTTAGGACGGATTGTTTCCAGTTTTCTTTAACATTAGAGAATTGGGTGCTGCTGTAGCGTGAGGTCTACCGCCATATATCGCCTACCCAGGTGTAGTTTGAGATGCACAAGTTAAGTGCTTATCGCTAAATTAAGTGTATGGAAGTAAGTAATATCCATTAGTGGACGTAACCTAACCTCACGCTATAGTACTAGCTCAGTGGTTCCCAAACTATCTTACCAGACGCCCCCTTCTTGCTTCCAGTAGACCCGCACGCCCCAAGTGCCTCTTTTTTTCCATATGAAATGATTCTTACATTTATTTCTTAGCATTGTTCAGGAAAACATATTTGTTTGTATTACATTTTAATAATGAAAGCCACTCAAACAAATAATACTACAGTCCAGTAACTAAAAAGGAAACATTATGTTCAAAGTGAGCGAAAAAAAGGTTTTGAACATTAGCAAATTGGGAAAATTGAGTTGTAATTTTATTAAAAAATAATTTGAAAACATGGCATATAATATTTGGGATGACTCATGAGACTAAGGCAAAATATATGAACTAATTTAATGAGATGGATGCTGCTGCTTCTTCCTCACAAGATCAGACATTCTAGGATTGAAGGATGACAGCTCACAACACAAGTCATTTTCTACATCAAGTCGGTTGCGCTGTTTTGTTTTCAGAACAACAAGAGCTGAAAATCCTGCTTCAAAAAGATCAATAGAAGAAAAATGAAGAATCACACGAAGTGCATCTTCACCTACTTATGGGTACATGGGGAGATATTTCACCCAAAACCCTTCTAACTTCATTGTTTCAAAGTTCCTTTTCGCGCTGGAGTCACGTTTCAAATCGATGGCTTCCTCTTGCAGCGATTCCAGTAACAACTCCACATCAGTGCTAAATGGATTCTGCACTAATGTCCAAAGAGAATTCTCCATTGAGACATCTGGAAAATAGTGCATAAATTCCTTTGCAAGGGAATGTAGATGTGATAAAACCTCTTTTGTCACGTCACACTGCTCAATGTTTCTCTTCTCAAACAAGAGCTCATTCAGATGTGAGAACGATGAAAAGTTCCCAACTTGCACTTTTCGTTTCCAAAGAGGAATTTTTTCGGTGAAAGCTCTGATCACATCAGAGTGTGCAATGATGTTTGTGTTTCTTCCTTGTAACTTCAAATTGAGGTTTTTGATAACCTTAAAAAAGTCCACAAGGTAAGCTAGTGAGAGCTGAAAGTCTTCCTCTCTGAATGCTTCATACAGTTTGTCTTGTTTCTGCTTCGGCAAGAAAATTTCCACTTCATCTTTGAGCTCGTTAAGACGACTCAGCATGTTTCCCTTGGAAAGCCTGCGGACTTCGGTGCGAAACAGGAGAGTCTTGTAATCAGTGCCCAAATGTGAGCAAAGTGGCACACACTTCACCACATACATTCAAATAGCGTACAAAACTCACCGCGCATTATTCCCATTTCACACTTTCGATCACAACGAGTATTTCACACAATCAACAAGACATTCCATTCTGCATCGTTCTACCCTTGCATATCGTCAAGGTTACAATGTCACTCATACACGTATGTGATCCAGAATTGAAGAGTGAAATAAAGCCCTACCGTGGACAAGGGGAATATGTGCTCAGGTGGACGGGATGGAGTATTCGGAGTTTGTGACGAGTCCCTCAGTGGCGTCAGTGTGGTTGGTATCATTGACTTGTCCTAAACGTGTAAAGAGAACTAGCTTAATAGAAAACGGGTTGGAGTGAAAAAAACAAAAAAAGGTGACTGCTATAATTATACTTTGCATGTACGTAATAACAGATTTTTATTCTTTGAATGATTATATTATTCAAATTAAACAAATTATTTTGAGCAGATGACTTCAGGACCGCCTTGTATCCTCCTCACGCCCCCCTAGGGGAGCGCGCCCCCTAGTTTGGGAACCACTGTACTAGCTGGAGGTAGATATCATGCTGTAGTGTGGTAGACCTCACGCTATAGCAGCGCCGAGGATTGGGTTTGATGTACACGGCCCGTCAAAAATGACTAGTTTCAATATTTTCCTTGAATAAATTTTCCAGACGTGGATGACAAACAAATATGTACATCCCAAAAGTACCCGCGATTAAAATATTCTTGTGCACTGGTGAAACTCGTATCACAGATACGGTCATTGAGCGTCCTTGTGAGCGTCACAGGGAAACGGAAGAAGCGGTAACCAAACATATATGTTAATAAATAAACTAAAATTAAATAATAAATAATCAGGAAAGTTATATTTTGCGTTCATTGAAGATACGAGGCAGTGGCTCGAGTGCTTAGACAAGCAAGCTGAGCACCCGTACCTTACGATTGTAAACGTACCCTTTCGTTTTTTATAAAACATTTCGCAGAATTAAAATGTTAGAATTTATCTGATTTCCCATTATAAAAACTGCGTTTTCCAATCCTCAAATCATTTTTAGTGAAAAATCAGACAATTTCTATCATTTTTATTTAGTGATCTTTTTCAAAATAAGGGTTAAGGTCCCTTTTAATATTTTTTTCACCTTTTGCTTCAATGTTTCCATAGATAATGAAACTTTTTGAAAACTTCAATACTCGCTTGTACACCAGGAAAAGTTATTTTTTAACCAGAATTTATTCTAAATAACACATAAAGCTTTTAGGAAATTCTGCTAGGAAAAGTCTAAATCCGCAAGTTATATTTCGTGTTTTTCCTGCGGCGAAGCAAGCTGAGAATAACTTTAAAACCCCGTTTTCTAGTTCACAGGTAATTTCTAGTATGAAATCAAAGAATTTATAACATTTTTATTATGCGATTTTCTTAAAAAACACGTAAGGAGAAGCTTACCCTATTTTTCTACCTTTTTATTCAGTGTTTCCAGAAGTAACGAAACGTTTTGACAATTTCAATACTCGGTTGTAGGTCATGAAAAATTATTTATTTGACCTGAAACTTTCATACGTATCTCATAAATTTTTTTAAAAATTATTTCAGAAAAAGGTCCAAATCTGCAAATTGAATTTCGTTTTTTTTCCTGGAGCGAAGTAAGCAGAGAATAACTTTAAAACCGCGTTTTCCAATTCCCAAGTCATCTCTAGCGAATAATCAAAGAATTTGTAACGTTTTTAATGCACGGAATATATTGTTCAAAACCTTGTATTAGTAAGTTTTTGCAAACTCATTAGTTAAAAAAAAATCGTTTAAATCATAGCCCACGCGCCTATCGCTATCTTGTTTTTAAAAAATTTGGCTAAAATAGAGCGATAATATCACAACGTAATCGTATACTTCACAGAGCTTCTCAAATTGAAGAATGTGTCCAGAAATGAAACGTTCTTACAAGATTTAGTACGAGAATGGGCTTAAAAATGACAAGAGATGAAGGTTACTACGCCTAAAATAAATACTTTTTTAATTTTAAAAATCATTGAAAAGAGGGAAATTTCACAGAAAAGCTCACCTGCTCAGCGGATAAGTAATGACCTTATAACAGCAGGTTGTGTTATACTGTCATTGATATCAAACGCCATGTTTCTCAACTGGCATCTTCTAAACAGAGATAGAATATTCTTTATAATTCGTAGGTGGGCATTGCAATCGTGGAAGTATATTCAAGAAGGTTCCTATTCTAAAAAGAAAGAAAGTAATGGTAAAAATCTGATCGTAAGATACACAAAAACTGCGTCATTTCTTCGGTAAGTTACGTAGATTCATTGAAATTGACTATTCTCTGCCCATAAATAACATATAAACTGTATTATTTATCCAAAAAGCTGTTATAGAAAACATCTCATTTTGCTTACACACTCGATACTCTTGTAATTCTGTGCGGCGCTTCGTTGAAAATATTCCTCGAGTTTATTTTCGGTGAGGATGGCTGTATTCTCGTGGGAAACTTCAGTAGCCTCCAAAACTTTCTTCTCCTCGACATCCTTCTTGTTCTTCTCGGCTGCCCGGAGTTGTTTGAGGAGGCTTAGGGGCTCTTTTTCTTGATGCGTCACGTGACGGTCGCAGGCGTGCCGGCGGCTGGTGTGGTGCTGGTGTGGTGCTAGTGTGATAGTGTGGTGCTGGTGTGATAGTGTGGTGCTGGTGTGATAGTGTGGTGCTGGTGTGATGGTGCAGCTTGTGTGGTGATGGTGTGGTGCTGGTGTGATAGTGTTGGTGCTGGTGTGATGGTGTGGTGCTGGTGTGGTAGTGTGGTGCTGGTGTGATGGTGTGGTGCTGGTGTGATGGTGTGGTGCTGGTGTGATGGTGTGGTGCTGGTGTGATGGTGTGGTGCTGATGGGGTGCTGGTGTGATGGTGTGGTGCTAGTGTTATGGTGTGGTGCTGATGTGGTGCTGGTGTGATGGTGTGGTGCTGGTGTGGTGCTGGTGTGGTGCTGGTGTGATGGTGTGGTGCTGGTGTGGTGCTGGTGTGATGGTGTGGTGCTAGTGTTATGGTGTGGTGCTGGTGTGATAGTGTGGTGCTGGTGTGATAGTGTTGGTGCTGGTGTGATAGTGTTGGTGCTGGTGTGATAGTGTGGTGCTGGTGTGATAGTGTGGTGCTGGTGTGATAGTGTGGTGCTGGTGTGATAGTGTGGTGCTGGTGTGATAGTGTGGTGCTGGTGTGATAGTGTTGGTGCTGGTGTGATAGTGTGGTGCTGGTGTGATGGTGCAGCTTGTGTGGTGATGGTGTGGTGCTGGTGTGGTGCTGGTGTGATAGTGTGGTGCTGGTGTGGTGCTAGTGTTATGGTGTGGTGCTGGTGTGATAGTGTGGTGCTGGTGTGATAGTGTTGGTGCTGGTGTGATAGTGTGGTGCTGGTGTGATGGTGCAGCTTGTGTGGTGATGGTGTGGTGCTGGTGTGGTGCTGGTGTGATAGTGTGGTGCTGGTGTGATAGTGTGGTGCTGGTGTGATAGTGTGGTGCTGGTGTGATAGTGTGGTGCTGGTGTGATGGTGCAGCTTGTGTGGTGATGGTGTGGTGCTGATGTGCTGGTGTGATGGTGCAGCTGATGTGGTGCTGGTGTGATGGTGTGGTGCTGGTGTGATGGTGTGGTGCTGGTGTGATGGTGTGGTGCTGGTGTGATGGTGTGGTGCTGGTGTGATGGTGGGGTGCTGGTGTGATGGTGTGGTGCTGGTGTGATGGTGTGGTGCTGGTGTGATGGTGTGGTGCTGATGGGGTGCTGGTGTGGTGGTGTGGTGCTGGTGTGATGGTGTGGTGCTGGTGTGATGGTGTGGTGCTGATGGGGTGCTGGTGTGATGGTGTGGTGCTGATGGGGTGCTGGTGTGGTGGTGTGGTGCTGGTGTGGTGGTGTGGTGCTGGTGTGATGGTGTGGTGCTGATGGGGTGCTGGTGTGGTGGTGTGGTGCTGGTGTGGTGGTGTGGTGCTGGTGTGCTGGTGCAGAAGCGGTGTAGATATCACAGTAGAACATTAAGGAGAAGTACCCGCTAAAGGTACTCAGCGCATTTTTAGTTCTATTTTTTAACTGGTGCTAGCACTTCAAAATAATTATTAATTTAATGTAGGCCTGAAATTGTCTTTCAGTGCAGGAATTAATGTACTAATTTTATTGCAAACCCGTGTTTTTTTTCTAAATAATTTCAGCATATTGATGTACCTCATATGTTACGATTACTAATCGATATCAATTTCAAATACTCAGTAATGTTGCCAACTATGTATCATTTTAAAATACACAGTAATGTTGCCAATTATACATATAAATTTAAAATACATTGCAATTGCCAACTATATATCAATTTAAAATATACAGTAATGTTGCCAATTATATTGTCCAGAAATATTAACTGAGTCTGAAGCCTAAAGCGTGCTGTAAAACTGAACAAATTTACTCATTATATGCAAAGCTATTTCGTACGTACGGAGGTTCACTTGCAATATATAGCTATTTCATGTTATACGAGAGCACTCATCCCTCACACACACACACAGCTGCACTCCACAGCCTTTGCTCAAGGCCGATCTTCTTCCAGAATCTGCTATTCCACACTTGCAAGACCAAATATTATTTTAGAAACATTCAATCAACATTCATATCTTATTATTTTAAAAACATTCAAGTGAGTATATTATTATTTTAAAAACATTCAAGTGAGTATCTTATTATTTTAAAAACATTCAAGTGAGTATCTTATTATTTTAAAATCATTCAAGTGAGTATCTTATTATTTTAAAAACATTCAAATGAGTATCTTTCTATTTTAAAATTATTCAAGTGAGTATCTTATTATTTTAAAGACATTCAAGTGGGTATCTTATTATTTTAAAAACATTCAAATGAGTATCTTTCTATTTTAAAAATATTCAAGTGAGTATTTTATTTTTAGAAACATTCAAGTAAATCTATTATTATTTTAAAAGCACCCAAGGGGGTATCTTATTATGTATATATTATTTCAAAAACACTAAAATGAGTATCTTATTATTTTAAAGACATTTAAGCGAGCATCATACAATTTTAAAACATTCAAGTGAGTAGCCTGGCAGATTTCTCTTCCCTACAGCTAGCCCGTATTTTCAAATAATTTATATAAATTCATATAAGTACACTCAGAAGAACTTTAGAACTTACGCAGCCGCAGCCTACGACAACGTAACTTGTTAAAAAATCTGGCCCTTCAGCTAGCCTGTAATTTATAAACAACTCTCCTAAGTTCTAAGTTCTTAAAGTCCAATCTGTTGTGCATCTCATGTATTAACTTTTTGCAAATAAACGGTTTTTCTTTCTGTTCTTTCTTTCTTTCTTATAAGTACACTGAGAAGAACTTACGCAGCCTGCTACACCGTTACGACAACGTAACTCGTTAAAAACTCCTGCCTACGTCGCGCGCAATGGAAGCGAAACAGCGAAAGCGTCCGTGGCGATAAAATCGCAATGCCATACATTGCATAAATCCTGAGCTCGGCAAAAACAGCTCACAAGGTAATCCCGAGAGCAAAAGGCTATTTTTTGCTGCTTTAGCTGATTTCCCTCATCGATAGGCGCACAAAATGTGGGCCTTTTGATAGGCTCGGCGTGCGTGGGAACGCGGCGTGTGATAAGGCAAATTTTGGCTGCTCGTACACGTTTTTTTGTGTGCGTGAAGGCATGTGGTGTGGGGCTGCGGTTTAGGTATTAATTATGCAAAGTCGGTGGGCGAGTGCTGGTCTCACGTTCCGTGTGACGAGATAAGTAAAAATTGATGAGGGTTGATTATTAATTATCTGTCATTATTAGGGTAGATTGTTAATTATCTATCATTAAAATGAGTGAGATCGTACATATTTCTGTTGATCAGTAGTGCTGTTGTGAAACTCACTGTGTTGATCACTAAATAGATCATTTGTAAGAAATTTTTTTATTTTTAGAGCAGTAACTAAAAATTTTGTCGTTGAAGTGCTTTCAAGATGCGCTCGTGCCATTTTAAATGGTGATTTTTTACCATCGAAAAAAAAATTATGGCTGTTTTCCTAATTTTGATCTCTCAACCTATTATGTCCTACTTGATTTGACATAACCTAGCCAACCCTATCCAAATCTATCCAATCTAACCTATTATAACCTATTAAAACCAATTCTAACCTATCCAAACCTAACCTTACCTATCCTAATCCATTCTAATCTACCTTAATGTATCCTCACGTATCCGATCCTGACCGAATTATCCTATACTATCCTAACCTTTTTTAACTTATCCAAACCTAATACATATCTCTTGACTAATCATATTCCTTGACTAATCTCTTGACTAATCCTAAAAATGACAACCAGGTATTGCCGGTGTACGTTTTTTCATCAATGCATTCTTGCAGAAAATCAATTGTCTCGCATAATTACTATTCTTCCAGAATCTGCTATTCCACACTTGCATCAAAATCCCCAGGTTTAGGATAGATTAATTTAATATTTAACCGTATACACCACTCATCGTTTGGCGGCTGTGCCAAATTTATGGGCAAATTTGATTCAAAAAAACAAGCTCGGGGATTTTAGAATGAAATATCCACGAAAAGACTACGAAATTTTACAATGACATATCCACGAACAGACTACGAAATTTTACAATGACATATCCACGAACAGACTACGAAATTTTACAATGACATATCCACGAACAGACTACGAAATTTTACAATGACATATCCACGAACAGACTACGAAATTTTACAATGACATATCCACGAACAGACTACGAAATTTTACAATGACATATCCACGAACAGACTACGAAATTTTACAATGACATATCCACGAACAGACTACGAAATTTTACAATGACATATCCACGAACAGACTACGAAATTTTACAATGACATATCCACGAACAGACTACGAAATTTTACAATGACATATCCACGAACAGACTACGAAATTTTACAATGACATATCCACGAACAGACTACGAAATTTTACAATGAAATATCCACGAACAGACTACGAAATTTTACAATGACATATCCACGAACAGACTACGAAATTTTACAATGACATATCCACGAACAGACTACGAAATTTTACAATGAAATATCCACGAACAGACTACGAAATTTTACAATGACATATCCACGAACAGACTACGAAATTTTACAATGAAATATCCACGAACAGACTACGAAATTTTACAATGAAATATCCACGAACAGACTACGAAATTTTACAATGAAATATCCCCGAACAGACTACGAAATTTTACAATGAAATATCCACGAACAGACTACGAAATTTTACAATGAAATATCCACGAACAGACTACGAAATTTTACAATGAAATATCCACGAACAGACTACGAAATTTTACAATGAAATATCCACGAACAGACTACGAAATTTTACAATGAAATATCCACGAACAGACTACGAAATTTAGCTCTGCAATAGGCAAGTTGTCTGGAAACATATTGAATTGAATACGAAAATCTTCGTGCACCTCTTAATTTCTTCTGAAATGTAATATTGTACACGTGACCTGCACCACCACAAAGGATATACAGCACATGTGTACGTAAAGACAAATGCGAAGTTGTGTTAACGTCAAATGCAAATCGGTGTCAATGCCGGTGTACACGGATGGAATTTCTTGACGCTGCTGACCGGCCAGTTGCCACAAACTCAACTTTCATTAACACTCACTGAAAACTAAATGATGCCACGATCCAGTTAATGTTTTTTTTTTAAATTACTTACTTCAAGTGACTTTGAATTTAAGTTTGAACTTCAGTTTAACCCATCGCGGTCAACGAGTTGAATTTATCTCTGAAGCAAAATAGCTGAATCGTGTATCTGTGATACGGACTTGATCGTTCATGGATAATAGAGTGAGTACGTACATTCGACTGCCATGGATGAAAATCACGTACATGTAAGCCAGTGTACGCGTCCCGTGTGAAATAGCAGCATTCGATGCGGTGGTGCTTAATAAATAAAAAATCAATGACTTTTAAATTTGAGTAGAATAATAAACTTCAATTTTACCTACCGCGGTCAAAGTGTTAAAGGTGCTAACGTAAGAACGTTGACTCGGGTAAGAATAACCGCCGTGTTTTTATATATTTGTATGTTTCGTGTCACATTCTTAAGAATGGATAGGAGGAAACTAGCACTGGCGGTCTTAGTTTTCGTTCACCTGTAAATTAATACACTCATTTTCGCTGTACAAGTGCACTACAATAAGTCACTTTCAAAACAATTAGAGAGATCCAGAGCCTAAAGCGGCCCATAGACGAACAATTTCATTGTCAATATAATTGTCAATAATGAATATTGACAATTTAATTGATTGTCTGCGGGCTTGATTGACAACCGTCAAATAATTGACTTAGCGGGCAAAAAATAATTACATCAATATGTTGAGTCAATGTTATTGACAAGTAAATTGATCATCTATGGGCTGCTTTATATACTCGAGTCCGTATCGTGGATACAGAGTTCGGTGGGGCATTGCATATTACAATATACTGTATTGCTTATTGCATATATACTGTATTGCTGCGTCCACTAGTACGTCACGAATACATGCGAACAAGGTTTAGCAAAGAATGATCTCGGAGAACATGAAGAAGACAACAAAGAACAATAAGAAGACAACAAAGAACAATAAGAAGACAACAAAGAACAAGAAGAAGACAACAAAAAAACAGAAGAAGACAACAAAGAACACGAAGAAAACAACAAAGAACAAGAAGAAGACAACAAAGAACAAGAAGAAGACAACAAAGAACACGACGCACCACCGGGAGTACACGCAGCGAGGGCGTCCGTACACGACGGAGCAGCAGCAGACGTGTTTGGTCCTGTTGATCATCAAGGGGGGCGTCAGAGTAAGGATCAAGGGGGGAGAGGGGGCGTGTGAGTTGGGATCAAGGGGGGGGGGCTAATTTAAAGGGCCAGCGTCAAGGTCTCCCGACTTGTCTGCTCTAGAGTTGCCATATTGACATTTTCTGGCCAAAATCCCCAGGTTTAGGATAGATTAATTGAAAATTTAACCATATACATCACTCATCATTTGGCGGCTGTGCCAAATTTATGGGCAAATTGGATTAAAAAAAAACAAGCTCGGGGATTTTAGAATGAAATTTTCAGTTTGGCATCTTTGGGGTGCTCCAGACGCGGCATCTCATTTATATTGTCGTTGGTATCTGTGATACATGTAACTTGCTACCTGGTCGTCTCTGTGACTAATTAGGCGGTCATCAATCAGACGACAATCGTACATTCTTCATTAACTTTCAGTTCTAACTTCTAACTTGTTAATGGTAAATTATTTAGTACTTCCGACATTAAATAAAAAAATATGCTCCCCTTTTACTATTTTTTCTCATTTTATGTTCATCTGTCTATAAATATTATTTCAAACGAAACACGTTGAAATATTTTTCCTTTTTTTTTACGAATAGAACTAAAGCTGACAAATGCCTGAGCAAATCTGAATTTTTAAACAGAATTTCTTTCGAGGCCGTTCAAGATAAGCCTTCACAGGTTGAAACCTTATGAGTATCCCCACAAGCCTGACCAGAACAGATAAAGAGAACAAAATTTCACCACAGCCGTAGGCTTATCGTGACAGAACGATATTTTTGTTGGGTATTTTGGAGCGGACGATTCATGCGACGCGCCTGAGCCCGTAGCCTGGATACAAAGGCTATTTTTACAGACTTGGAAGTAGGCGCGCCCGGCAAGACACGCACATGTACGAACGTGTCTGCTCGGGAATGTGTGTACAGTGGCGCAACAGCCTGGCCCTTTAACTCAGCGGCAGCTCGTCCCTTTAAACGGGCCCTTTAACTCGTCCCGTTATCTTAACTCCTACCATTTCAAATCAACTCGTTTCCAATCAACTTGAATGTGTTCATTTAGCCAGTAAATTCAACTCATCCTTCCGATTCGTTTGTTTACCATACCTCAGCAACACATTCCTATAATTCGACTTTTTCCTGTATATTGACCTTGACTTGCTCTGACGTGACCTTTCGACTAGTTTCTTGTATTCGGTTATTAAATTGTTTTATTAATTGACTCTAACGCGTCCCTTTAACTTGTCCCTTCAACTCGTCCCTTCAACTCGTCCCTTCAACTCGTCCCTTCAGCTCGTCCCTTCAGCTCGTCCCTTCAACTCGTCCCTTCAGCTCGTCCCTTCAACTCGTCCCTTCAGCTCGTCCCTTCAACTCGTCCCTTCAGCTCGTCCCTTCAACTCGTCCCTTCAACTCGTCCCTTCAACTCGTCCCTTCAGCTCGTCCCTTCAACTCGTCCCTTCAGCTCGTCCCTTCAACTCGTCCCTTCAACTCGTCCCTTCAACTCGTCCCTTCAGCTCGTCCCTTCAACTCGTCCCTTCAACTCGTCCCTTCAACTTGTCCCTTCAACTCGTCCCTTCAACTCGTCCCTTCAACTCGTCCCTTCAACTCGTCCCTTCAGCTCGTCCCTTCAACTCGTCCCTTCAGCTCGTCCCTTCAACTCGTCCCTTCAGCTCGTCCCTTCAACTCGTCCCTTCAGCTCGTCCCTTCAACTCGTCCCTTCAACTCGTCCCTTCAACTCGTCCCTTCAGCTCGTCCCTTCAACTCGTCCCTTCAACTCGTCCCTTCAACTCGTCCCTTCAGCTCGTCCCTTCAACTCGTCCCTTCAACTCGTCCCTTTAACTCGTCCCTTCAACTCGTCCCTTCAACTCGTCCCTTCAACTCGTCCCTTCAACTCGTCCCTTCAACTCGTCCCTTCAACTCGTCCCTTCAACTCGTCCCTTCAACTCGTCCCTTCAACTCGTCCCTTTAACTCGTCCCTTCAACTCGTCCCTTCAACTCGTCCCTTCAACTCGTCCCTTCAACTCGTCCCTTCAACTCGTCCCTTCAACTCGTCCCTTCAACTCGTCCCGTTAAACTCACGTCAGCTCGCTGGAATTTCCAGCTAGGCTGTGCCGCTTCGTCGCTAGTCAGCAGGTCCTGGAAACTGGAATTGCGTGAGGGTTCCCTTAACTTCTGCCGTGATTTACGTATCAGTTTACGATGCAGTCCCACTGCAATGTTACGTCGCGACATAGATGATGTCTGCGAGTAAATGTGCCTCAAATGCACGCAGGGTACAGACAGTTTATTTAAGTTGTATCACGAATATACACGGCGCTTCACTTGCAGTATTTTATAATAAAAATATTTACTGTGCATTTTTTCCATGTATAAACGTGTGTTGTGCAGCCAGCTCTTTGCAGTGAATTGTAGCACATTATAGCACATTGCAGAGAGATGCAGCACATTGCAGCACATTGCAGAGAGATGCAGCACATTGCAGCACATCACAGCACATCACAGCACATTGCAGAGAGATGCAGCACATTGCAGCACCATGCGGCACCTACCCTACACACACTCACACATACGCACATATTCACAAGTGTGTGCAGACGCAACCGTCAACAATCTCACCAATTATACGCACACGCAAATCAGCGCAAGACGCGTACACACACCCACACAGACACACACACCTTAGCCTTCCTTGTGCACGCGCAATTTAATACGCTTTTCACACACGCCTTCGTGAGGAAATGTGTTATTGGCACATTGGGTAAACACACAGGAATTGCTGCATTGTGAGCTCACAGGCGTAAAGACGCACAAACATATGTGAGTATTAGCGTACGCACACGAAGAAAAACACGTCTATATGCACATAATTCGGCGAAGTGCACACAGCCGAATTATGTGCTGTGTGTACGTCCACATATGCATCGGCGTACAAAGACACACAAAACAGTGCACACACACACACAAATCATTACAGACACAAATAAATCAGTACAGACACAAACAAATCAGTACAGACACACAAATCAGTACAGACACACGCAAATCAGTACAGACACACACAAATCAGTACAGACACACAAAAATCATTACAGACACAAACAAATTAGTACAGACACACACAAATCAGTACAGACACACACAAATCAGTACAGACACACACAAATCAGTACAGACACACACAAATCAGTACAGACACACACAAATCAGTACAGACACACACAAATCAGTACAGACACACACAAATCAGTACAGACACACACAAATCAGTACAGACACACACAAATCAGTACAGACACACACAAATCAGTACAGACACACACAAATCAGTACAGACACACACAAATCAGTACAGACACACACAAATCAGTAAAGACACACACAAATCAGTACAGACACACACAAATCAGTACAGACACACACAAATCAGTACAGACACACACAAATCAGTACAGGCACACACAAAGCAGCACAGACACACACACAAATCAGTGCAGACACACACAAATCAGTGCAGACACACACACATCAGTGCACACACACACAAATAAGTGCACACACACACACACAAATCAGTACAGACACACACACGAATCAGTACAGACACACACAAATCAGTACAGACACACACAAATCAGTAGACACACACATATCAGTGCAGACACACACAAATCAGTACAGACAAACACAAATCAGTACAGACACACACAAATCAGTACAGACACACACAAATCAGTACAGAAACACACAAATCAGTGCACACACACACAAATCAGTGCACACACACACAAATCAGTACAGACACACACAAATCAGTACAGACAAACACAAATCAGTACAGACAAACACAAATCAGTACAGACACACACAAATCAGTACAGACACACACAAATCAGAACAGACACACACAAATCAGTAGACACACACATATCAGTGCAGACACACACAAATCAGTGCACACACACACAAATCAGTACAGACACACACAAATCAGTACAGAAACACACAAATCAGTGCACACACACAAATCAGTACAGACACACACAAATCAGTACAGACACACACAAATCAGTACAGACACACATAAATCAGTACAGACACACGCACAAATCAGTGCACACACACACCCACACAAGTCAGTGCACACACACTCAAATCAAAGGATGTACGCTCCAATCAGTGCAGACGCACACAAACCAATACACCATGCACACCCACGCACGCTGCCAAATCAGTGCACTGTGTACACCCACCTGTAAATCAGTGCACTGCACGCACAGAGACAGGTGCAACACGCACACGGCCAGAGAGGCACGTGAGGAAGGCACACCCATGTACACATTCCTGCAACCCACGTGTATGGCGGTATCCTGCCTACCGACACCTGTCCGACTCGTCACTTTACAGTGAAACAATATCAATTACCTCCAAGTGTCAGAACAGTGCACAATGCTCAAAAGACTTCAACGTTACAATTTTGAAGGGTATTTGAAGTTAGTGAAGGTTCGTATTGCTTTAGAGATGAGCTAACGCTGTCACGATGCTCGTACATGCCTCCGTCTGACACGATGTTGGCAGACATGGCATGAGTCAGAGGTTGTGTGCCGTGTTAGGAGCTATGGGGCCGCCCGCTCCCATCACACCTATACAGGGTGTCCACAAAAATGTATCCAGTGATTGATTTGTGTATATATGATGCCGGTGTTTCGGTATATGATACCGGGACCATATGATGCCGGTAAATTGGTATATGATACTGGTATATTTATATATGATACCAGAATCATATAATACCGGTATATCGTTATAAGATAGCGAAATTATATGATACCGGTATATTGGTATATGATACCGGAACCATATGATACCGGTGTATCGATATATGATTCCGGAACCATATGATACCGGTATATTGGTATATGATACCGGAACCATATGATACCGGAACCATATGATACCGGTATATCAGAATATGATACCGGAACCATATGATACCGGTATATTGGTATATGATACCGGGACCATATGATACCGGTATATTGGTATGTGACACCGGAACCACATGATACCGGTATATCGGAATATGATACCGGTATATTGGTATATGATATCGGAACATAAGATACCGATGAATGGTTTCGGTATCATGTATACACATATCGATCAATGGATACATTTTTTTTGGACACCCTATACCGGGTGTCCCACAAAAATGGCCCTGACTTTTATTTGTTTATATCTCAGCTTTAAGTTAAAATATTTGAATTGTTTTTTATAATGTAATAAATTTTTAATTTAAGTTTTTGAAAATCAGTTGAATAACCATTTAAAAATGATCGATTTATTGAGAGGGGTAGAAAAAATAATTGTTAAAATATTGATGTTCTTCCGTATTTTGTACTTTCCAAAAAACCGAACGAACAAAAT
The DNA here is from genome assembly GCA_030386875.1 of Morinoia aosen. Lineage (NCBI taxonomy): Eukaryota > Metazoa > Arthropoda > Malacostraca > Amphipoda > Talitridae > Morinoia > Morinoia aosen. The sequence continues at coordinate 19,278,778 of CM059565.1, forward strand.
GTTAAAAGATTAACAAATCATTGCCTTAAATAACGTTCAAATAAATGAAGTAATTTAGTATCCTTCGATATACCCTCCATTTCTCTCAAGGCAAGTATTACTTCTAGCCACCATTGAACGAAGAGTTTTGCGGATCATTTCACCGTTTTCTTTCAGTTCTTGAAACACTTCTTCAATTCGTTGTCGAAGAATTATTAATGATGGAGGTGATCCATACCTGGTGGTATGTAGGATACATCATTGTGAAATGATTTTCAACAGTAGGTATTGAGAAATGAAAAAGAACACCAGTGTTGTTTTTAAAACTTATCTTTTGAACATTTAGTTCTTCTATCCCTTTCAGTAAATCGATCATTGTAAAGTGGTTATTCAACCAATTTTCAAAAACTTAAATTATTCGAAAAGGAAACAAAATTTCCTACATTGCATAAAAAGATAATTCAAACATGTTTATTTAAAGCGGGGATATAATCAATTAAAAAGTCGGGGACATTTTTGTGGGACACCCGGTATGGTTCGGAGACGCACCCTATAGGGCGGTGCGCTCTGCTGTGACAAACATCCTTCCTACGGATTCCAAGGCGGCATTCTTGGAGAATATGTTTTTGCGCACAGCAATTTTCCGGGAAATTGTATTTAGGGTAAGAAAGTATTTTCAGGGTAAGAGAATTGTGTAAGTTTTGAGTATATTTCCAGGGGGAGGAGAATGTTCCAGGGCAAGAAAATATTTTATCGGATTGAAGATATTTCGACAGGGAAGAAGCATTTTTACGACGAGAAAACACGTACACTGTGTGGAACACTGAGAGCTTGTATGAAAAAAGATTTCTAAGCCTCAGAAAATATTTCTAGGTCGTGAAATAATTCCTGGGGCGAGAAAATCGTATTTACAAGACAATTTTTATTAATGTAATTTATCTAAGAAAACTACCTTCCAACACTCATTCACCCGCACAACATCCATCGTAACACGCGACTCAAATAACAGAAAAACTAGATGAAAAAATCTTACATTTATTCAATAACGTTCAATTCAATAACACTTATACAATAGAAATAACATCCACTAATCCCTATGAGTTTATTCAAAGTCTTACGTTTATTCTAAATCCTTTTTCTACAGCCAACACTCTTTGACAGACCAAACTTCCAGAACATAATATCTATGCATACATAAATACATTATTAGTATAGTAAATTTTCATGTATAAAGTATTTACGACATACGCGTTGTGTGAAGTTACACATGTCTCTCAGTATTCAATTGACGGATTGTCATCACACATGGCGTGAAGACTGTCACCACATAGGGAGTCAGCCCCAGAGGGAGTCACCACCTCCAGAGGGCGGGTCATGCCCCAAAATATGGGCATGTGCTCCCACATGCCCACACTGCCTCCCTCTGTTGCCCCCTTACTTGCCCCTTCTCCTCCGTATGTCCTGGCCCTTCTCCCCCCATATACCCTGGCCTCTCTCCCCCCATATACCCTGGCCCCTCTCCCCTCATATACCCTGGCCCTTCTCCCCCCATATACCCTGGCCCCTCTCCCTCCGTATACCCTGGCCCCTCTCCCCTCATATACCCTGGCCCCTCTCCCCTCATATACCCTCGCCGAGTGGTATACTCCTCATATTGGGGTTTACTCCTTCACTATCGAAATATTTCATCGATGCAAAATATTCCAATAGTGAAGAAGTACGAGGAGTAAATACGTACGCTGCATGGCACTGTGTGGAGTAGTGAGCGCTTGTAAGAATAAAACATATCCAGAACTCAGAAAATATTTCCAGAATTGTAAATCATTTCTAGGGTGCAAAAGTTCACGACAATGTCTTAATACTCATAAATCTTTTCACCCACTCTCACCTGAACCATGAGAGATCTCCCAGTTATCTTACTGCATTAAGTAATCCTACTTATTACAGAAGCTGAGTCTATTTACCCAAGATATTTTTAATCTACTTACCCCAGGAATTGGACCCCAGAAGAAAAGTCAACTCAGCCCAGTACGTGATTCTATTCACCCCAGAAATTGAATCACTTTGCCCCAGTAGATGATTCTACACAGTCCAGTTGGTGATTCCAATAACCCAGGAATTGGATATACTACCCCTTATAGAAAGACCAGTAGATACCAGGATCTACTCCCTAGAAGACTCACGACTAGATACCTGGATCAACTCCTCCCTAGTAGATTAACCAGAAGATACCTCGATCTACTCCTCCCAGTAGACTGGTAGATACCTGGATCTACTCCCCCAGTAAACTAACCAGAAGATATCTAGATCTACTCCCCCCAGTAGACCGGTAGATACGTGGATCTACTCCCCCAGTAGATTGACCATTAGATACCTAGATCTACTCACCGCAGTAGACAGACCAGTAGATACCTGGATCTATTCCCCGCAGTAGACAGACTAGTAGATACCTGATCTACTCCCCGCAGTAGGCAGACCAGTAGATACCTAAAACTACTCCCCCAGTAGACTGACCAATAAATACCTGGATCTACTTCCTAGTAGACTGGCAGACACCTGGATCTACTCCGCCAGTAGACAGTCCTAGTTAGATACCTGGATCTACTCCCCGCAGTAGACAGACCCCGGTAGAGGCCCGAGTATCAGAGGCAATAAGTCCCGGCAGACAATTCAATTACAGCGATAGTCACGCGCCGGCGCCAGCCTCACTGATCTCGGCTCCGCTCTGAAATAAAACCGTAATTATTCTCCCATTTTTCGCGTGCTTTGGGAGAGTGAAAGTTTGGGTCGTGGGAAATGATGGCGACTTTTGTTGCAGCGTCGAAGTTGATGTGAAATTTACCTGTATTTTGAGAGGAAATGGGTTTATTCTTAGGTATTTGTTGTAATATCGATGCAATTTTACTCGGATTTTGAGAGAAAATTTTACTGATTCTTGGCTATTTTCGATAAAGTTGAGGGATTTTTTCAAGGATTTTGAGAGAAAATTTTATAGATTTTCATGTATTTTCTTTACCGCTGAGGGAATTTTACTCATGTTTTGAGGGATAAATTTTTTGATTCATAGGTATTTTCTATAAAGTTGATGAGAAATTTACTCGTATTATGAGAGGTGAATTGGTTGATTCTTAAGTTTTTTCTATAGCATTAATTATAGCATTATTAATTAATTAATTAAATGTAGCATTATTTTTTCTATAGCATATTCTATAGCGTTGTTGGTGAAGGGAATATATGGTGTGTATATCATTGTGTCAATACGTGTCAAGGAGGGAACAAGGTGGTGTGTGAATCATGGTAGCGATTGATCGCATATTTACCATGAAGAAAAACATGGATTTTAGGATTTGGTGTGTCACTTTGCAGAGAGGACTTCGCAATAAAAGTGTAAGTCAAGAGACAAAGATTTGATATGCTATTTAACGAAGAGGATTTAAGAACGAAAGTGTAAACAAGGTTATTACAATTTGATGTACAAAGAGAATTTTGCATTATTTGTGTCATTAAAGTTATTAAGATTTAAAGAGTATTTTGCGTTAATTTTATCATTAAGGTAATTGTGATTTGATGTGCTATTTACCAAAGCAGGTTTTTGAATGATTGAGTTTATAAGGTTACTGAGATTTTTGATGGCAGTTAACGAGGGGGATTGCTACATTGAATGTGTTAACAAATTTACTGAAACTTGCATGCTAATTGGTAAAGTTAATCCTTGTATTAAATGTACGAAGGGTTTGAAGTTTTTGCAGGCAATTTTCCAGTAACATATATCTGTTCGCCATCAAGATAATATTGGTTTGAATTTACTAGAAATCAGGTTCTTTTGTGTCCTCTAGTTCATGTATTTTGACTGGCGGCGAATGTACGTGTGAGCTGCATGAAATTCCGTGCTAAGAATTGTTCAGTGTTGACCACAAAATTAGTTTATTTTGGTTTATTTTGCACTTGTGAAATTGGTCAGATTAGACCATGTGATTGGTAAGAAAATTCTTCTTGAAACATCACTGCGCCCAAAGAAACGAACAATTTTTCTGAAGTAGGTGCTGGATCTCGGAATATGCGAAAAAGTTCGTTATGACCTTTTGGCTTGATGCGGAGTAAAGAAAACGTACTTGTTTTAGAAAAAATTAGAACACAAAAAAAATCACAGATTCAGCCGGAGCGCGACTTTTCTTTTCTTTAAAAAGACCGATACGAGATGGACAAAACACAAAAGATTAACACAAAATAGAAGAAACCAAAAGATCAACACAAAACGAAAAACCAAAAGATCAACACGAGACGAAGAAACCAAAAGATCAACACGAAATGGAAGAAACCAAAAGATCAACACAAAACGAAAAAACCAAAAGATCAACACAAAACGAAAAAACCAAAAGATCAACACAAAACGAAAAAACCAAAAGATCAACACAAAACGAAGAAACCAAAAGATCAACACGAAATGGAAGAAACCAAAAGATCAACACAAAACGAAAAAACCAAAAGATCAACACAAAACGAAAAAACCAAAAGATCAACACAAAACGAAAAAACCAAAAGATCAACACAAAACGAAGAAACCAAAAGATCAACACAAAACGAAAAAACCAAAAGATCAACACAAAACGAAGAAACCAAAAGATCAACACGAGACGGAAGAAACCGAAGTTAGAGGCCGAGAAACACCCCTGGAGTCGCTGCACTTCAGTACAGTCGGGCTGTTCAGTCACGGCCAAAGGCCGTAATTTATCGGACTGTTATCGCAGCGTAATGACGGCTTATCTCCACTACAGCTGATGGCGGCCTGATAGTGGAGGTGAGGGGGTGATGGGGGTGATGGGGGTGAGGGGAGGTGATAGAGGTTGGGAGAGGCTTGGAAGGTGATAAAAGGGAAGGTTTGGAAGGTGATAGAGGTTGGGGTAGGATTGGAAGGTGATAGAGGTTGAGGTAGGCTTGGAAGGTGATAGAGGTTGAGGTAGGCTTGGAAGGTGATAGAGGTTGAGGTAGGCTTGGAAGGTGATAGAGGTTGGGGAAGGTTCGGAAGGTGATTAAAGGGAAGGTTTGGAAGGTGATAGAGGTTGAGGTAGGCTTGGAAGCTGATAAAGGTATTGGAAGGTTTGCCAGATGATAGAGGTTGGGGTAGGCTTGGAAGGTGATTGAGGTTGGGGAAGACTTGGAAGGTGATAACAGGGAAGGTTTGGATGGTGATAGAGGTAGAGGATGGTTTAGTGGGTGATAAAGGTATTGGAAGGTTTACCAGGTGATAAAGTTTAGGAAGGCTTGGACGGTGATAGAGGTAGAAGGAAGCTCTGGAAGGTGATAGAGATAGGGGAACGTTTAGAAGGTGATGATGGTGAGGAAGACAGCGATTTGGGAGCTGCGTGATTAAGGTGTCAGGAGGTAATAGCATTTAGGAGGTTCCGTGAGAGGTGGTAATGGGATATGAGAAACTTGTGCGGGATAGAGGTGCTGGAGAAGGTGATGAATGTGGAGGGAAGTGTGTGAGGTGATAGAGGCTAAAGGAGTGGGGATCCAAGCGGTGGGTGATAATGGTGATAATGGTGTTATGCGAGGTGATAATGGTGTGGTGGGAGGTGATAATGTAAATAATGGTGTTTTGGGAGGTGATAATGGTGTTATGAGAAGGGATAATGGTAATAATGGTGTAGTGAAAGGGATAATGGTAATAATGGTGTAGTGAGAGGGGATAATGGTAATGACGGTGTTAGGGGAGGTGATAATGGTAGTAATGGTGTTGTGAGAGGAGATAATGGTAATAATGGTGTTGTGAGAGGTGATAGACTCAGGGAGTGGTGTAGGAGGTATTTGGGGGCTACTGTCGCTAATTCATGGGGTTTGAGTAATTATATGCGTTTATTTAAATTATTTAATAAATGGAATTCTTATATATAGTTGAATGAATTATTTACTCTCTCATTTATTTCAGCGTAATTTAGTATGGTCATTTGTGCTGGCCCCAATGTGGTGCCGGGTTGTTTTGATTTTTAATTACGTAAAGAAAAAATTCTAATTCATTGCTGATTAACGCCTAAGTTGTTCATTTCGTGCATGTTTAATAATAGCTATGAGTTCTTTTTCAGTTTTAACAAAAATGTGCGGGATTTCTTCAATTTTGGAAAACCAACCCCGTAAAATATTTTCATCTATTATAAACATACATGAAAAAAATTCTTTTCTCTCATCATGCTAAGTCTTCTGACACATTGGTTCTGGCAACATCAAATTAATTGAATACGTCCAATTGAACGCACACTTCCTTATATCTCCCGCGTCAAACTTCTCGCGCAAATAAATCCAACTCCCCAGATTCTGAAGCCAAATTTCAATCGGGACTTGACTCAAAATCATTTTCCCGCTTTTCCCGGTTTTCTTGATTCCAAAAAATTGACCCCGGAGGAAGTGTCTGCATTCCGCACCGAGAATTTTCGATTCACAAATCGCAGAAGGCGGACGAACTTTGAGGGAGTGTGACGAACGCAATCTGCGGACGATCTGGGCACGATCCGCGCCACAAACATGCCGGACGCAGTCGTTTGCAATCCAACTCCGCAGAATAGGCCGGGCAGTAGAGCCAAAACCTTAGGTGATTTTCGATGGAATCTCAACGCAATCTGATCTCTTGCATCGCCTTTGTGCTCATGACTTCCGACGCTTAAGGGCGGTGTTGGTAGTTGTTATTTAATTCTGGCGAGCTTTTCATTATATCTGGTTGTTGTGGGCTTGATTGTTGTTGTTTTAATAATTGTGGTGAGCTTTTCATAATTTCTGTTGTTGTGGGCTTGATTGTTATTTTAATCGTGGTGAGTTTTTCATTATATTTAGTTGCTGTTTATTGCATAGGCACACTTGATTAACACATTCCCCATGTATTGGGGGTGTAAATGTATTTTTGGTGAGTTGCTCATTTAACGCAACGGTATAAATGAATGACATTTCATGTTTCGCGAACTTTATAAAAAAATAGCTGTTATCATACAAGGGGGAATGATATCGTGTAGTAAAGTCGATTTCCCAGTTCTGCTACTTTCAACCTAACCGAACCAACCGTTAACAACCGCAGAAACGCGGTGAACGTGTTAACAAAAGGTTTGCTTTTCGTACCCATCACTGTGTGGGTATACATACCTCCGAGTACACTTGAACTTGAACTTGAAATTGAGGGCCGACAGATAGTGGTGTGGGCATTCTCTCAGCGCAAATACATTCATTTCTCAACTATGCACGAGTAAGAAGGTACAGCGGGTAATCGACGTGCATACATTTTTAACTGCCATGCTGGAACTGGATTTGTTGTTGTGTTACTTACTAAGACTTAAGTTTTCTCAATATTTTTGTGGTTTATAAAGTTGCTTTCCAACAACCGTGGAAAAAATATCCAAATAAATGAAGCTTAATCCAAATAAGTCGTAGCTCATTGTGTGTCAAAAGAAATACCGAAGGCATGTTGAATGTACGCATCATGAAAAATAACCCCGGGACCGTTAAATTTTTATAGCTCACAGATTTTTTGACTTTCTTATTTACGCATATACTTTTCATTGTACATCTTATAAAAATATCCCGAGGTTTGAAAGAATCTTTTCAGATTCTTGAAACAGATTAATTTTATCTCGAGCATCAATAATATCAACTTTATGCATCGGCGTAACGTTCGATATGTTAACAGTATATTAGCAACAATGAAACCGGCTTATTCCTCACACTTTTTATACATTCAAAAACACACCGTATTATTTACATCACAGTTTCATGTACCGTTTAGTCCCAACAACTTTTAATACATTTAATAACATTATATTATTTATATCACAGTTTCAAGCACCGTTTCGTTCCTACGTCGTTCGATAGATTCAACAATTCAACACGCCGTATTATCTCTGTATCAGTTACATGCACCATATTGTCCCAACATCTTCTAATACATTGAATAACATCATATTATTTATACATATCTCAGTTCCATGCACCGTTTGAAAGACTTGCAAACAAACATCACCGAATTTCAGCGGTCCCAGATGACGGTTACGAACCGGCATTTTTTACAGCGCAGCCATGGCAACTGCTGCTGCAGGACTGGCCTCCGAGTTCCCAGGGAACTGGAAATGCTTCCATGCGAGCCTGCCCTAATGGCCCGCTGAGGGCAGCTTGCGGGGGACATTAGAGGCGTCATCGAGAGCAGTGTGCCTCGAATGCCAGCCTGTTGACCATGGTATATTTATGGAAGCCTGTTGATGGTTTAATGTTTACAGAGGCCTATTGATGATTTAATGTTTATGGAAGCCTATTGATGATGGAATATTTATGGAAGCCTATTGATGATTAATGTTTATGGAAGCCTATTGATGATTTAATGTTTATGGAAGCCTATTGATGATGGAATATTTATGGAAGCCTGTTGATGATTAATGTTTATGGAAGCCTATTGATGATTAATGTTTATGGAAGCCTGTTGATGATGGAATATTTATGGAAGCCTGTTGATGATTAATGTTTATGGAAGCCTATTGATGATGGGATATTTATGGAAGCCTGTTGATGATTTAATGTTTATGGAAGCCTATTGATGATGGAATATTTATGGAAGCCTGTTGATGATTTAATGTTTATGGAAGCCTATTGATGATGGAATATTTATGGAAGCCTGTTGATGATTTAATGTTTATGGAAGCCTATTGATGATGGAATATTTATGGAAGCCTGTTGATGATTTAATGTTTATGGAAGCCTATTGATGATGGAATATTTATGGAAGCCTGTTGATGATTAGTGTTTATGGAAGCCTTTTGATGATTAATGTTTATGGAAGCCTGTTGATGATGGAATATTTATGGAAGCCTGTTGATGATTAATGTTTATGGAAGCCTATTGATGATTAATGTTTATGGAAGCCTGTTGATGATGGAATATTTATGGAAGCCTGTTGATGATTAATGTTTATGGAAGCCTGTTGATGATTAATGTTTATGGAAGCCTGTTGATGATGGAATATTCATGGAAGCCTGTTGATGATTAATGTTTATGGAAGCCTATTGATGATTAATGTGTATGGAAGCCTGTTGATGATTAATGTTTATGGAAGCCTGTTGATGATTTAATGTTTATGGAAGCCTATTGATGATTAATGTTTATGGAAGCCTATTGATGATTAATGTTTATGGAAGCCTATTGATGATTAATGTTTATGGAAGCCTGTTGATGATTAATGTTTATGGAAGCCTATTGATGATTAATGTTTATGGAAGCCTATTGATGATTAACTGTTTATAGAAGCCTATTGACGGTGTAATAGTTATGGAAGCCTATTGACGATGTAACTTTTATGGAAGCTTATAGACGATGGAATATTCAGGAAAGTCTACCGATGATGGAATATTTATTGAAGCCTATGGACAATTTAATTCTTATGAAATCCTTAAATATTTAGGAAAGTCTAATATATAAATATATTATGCATTCATATATATATTTATATAAGTAGTGAAAAGAATGCATTTGCACTAAAGAACATCAAGAGTACAATGGCATGATGGTGTTGAAACATGATCAAAGCAAAGCTCGCGTTATACAAAACAAAAGCAAAAATTCAGGCCAGGTTTCCTAAGCCACACGCATGATATCGCTCGAACTCAGAAAATGCATTTCAGTTCCAATATCAAATTTTCAACGGTAATATTCAATAGCATTATTTTAAGATTAATTATTTCATTCTAATTTGAATGAAAGAATTTCATTCTAATAATTTTCATTCTAATTCAATGGAAATTGCAAACCACTCTTCCTGCCTAACAAAACGCAACTCTGAATCGCGTTCGAGTGTACACTTCTGTGTGAAAATCCTTTTATATAAACGCGTTTTAAAGGGTTAAGAATAAAGTACAACCGAATATCAAAAGTACACAAATGCAGGATGCACAATAAGTCACTACTCACCCTCAGTTCAACATCTAGTCACTCGCGTCTTGTGTAACCCGTACATCATTACCATAATTACTTTATTTTGTACAATAAATGTTTAATTAAATATGAGGTTTTCCAGCTCCTCCGCATCGTCCCTAGATGAAAGGAAATCGGAAACCTTTTAAAGAAACGGAAGAAAGAATCATGTAGAATAAGTTAGGGGGCTTAATATAAATTAATTTTAAATTTAATTAAACGAAAGAAACAACCATAAAATATTCGTGATGATACTTGATACTAATTAACTTAAAGCTATTTAACTTAAAGTTAATTAACTTAAAGCTAAATTAAACGAAAGAACTGACCTTGAAAAATTAGTCATGATGCTTAAAATAAACTGATTTTTCAACACTCGCATGCAGCTCAAACATTGTAACTTGTGACGTCGTTTCTTTTCACCATATCGTGCTATCACTGAAACTACGCATTGTGTTTTATGAAAATGTCAGCTAGATTATACCTGTGAAAAGTGGTTAACTATATGTTGCGTTTTTATTCTGGTTTGAATGTTGTTAAGGTTGCAATAATATGCATACTTGTGGTAAGTCTGGTGCTAGTTACAATCTAAGAGGTAATTTTTGTTGACAATTCATTATTTTAACCCCTAAATTAACGATTGAACAATATTTTGGTACAAAGAGCTATAATTTGAACTATTTTTTCTTTAGATTCAAACACAGATATGTTATTTGCGTTATTTCAACTTCAAAATCATAAAAATCACCAACAAAAAGAAAAAAAGTACCTTATTAACTACAACAATAAAATTTTTTCCTCTCCGTAAAATATAGTGTTAAAAATTTATGTACAAATTGGAAAACAAAGAACGTTAGCCAAAAATCCGATCCCAAATCCCAACCAATTCGAGCATCTCGGTAAATTCAACCCACGTCCCAGAAGGTGCACAAATGAATGCTATTGAGAGCCTATCGATACTTAGCCGCCCTAATGGCGGCCTAGGCTGGCGTTGCTGAAAAAGTGGAAAGGCTTCGATCCTTTATCTATCAACGGTCACACCGACCGCTCTTCTTTTTTAGCGAATTTCTGGATTAAAATTTCTGGATTGAAATCTACATTACCTTTGTGTCAGGGGCTTGTAACTGAGGAGGAATGCTGAGGTAAGCTCAAACGTTCAAGTTGAGAGAGAGAGAGAGGTTGGATGAACATTTACTTATTTACTTATTTACTTATTACTTTACTTATGTACTACCTGATAGTGTAAATTGTAAATAATATACTTATTTACCACCTGAAAGTGTATAATGTAAAAAAATGTACATATGTATAATCTGAATGATATGTGTAACTCCATCAAGAATGGGCTGATTTTTGTTCAGTTTGGTCATGCATGCACACGATAATTTCTGACAATCAAATTATATTCCGTAAAGCGCTAAAATGCAGGATTTGGTAGTCTCTCGTTTAACTCTGTAATTCAACACACAACATCGTCACAAAATCAATGAATAAACTTCTAATCAATTTACCAAAATTAACAGTTTTCCATTATAATCTAATTGAATGAAACGCAAACAAAATTATAAAAATAATTTTTTTTTTCGCTCATTGACAGGGTCATTTCGAATGTCTCTCAAAAGACCTTATCCGTGCCTCGTTCGGCTGACCACTACAAGTTCACAAAGACTAATTCTTTGTAATACGATATATTCAGTCGGTCACTCGCTTGAAAAGAGCTCGAGCACAATGTGCGATCGCAGCTGATAATCGTGCATTTAAAACCGGGTTCTGAAGTTATTCAACACAGTCATCAGATCAGGGCAACATCAGTACCATACACTCAACGGCTCCACTCTACGTGTCATTTTAGTTTTTATTTACTTTTAATTTTTTGAGATTGGTGTGTTGTGTTGCTGTAACAGAATAGAATCAAAACAATAAAATGATCGCTAACACAATTGTATCACTCTAATAATTATATATAATCTAGGCCGTGTAAGTTAGAAGTGTGAAAAAAAATAATTTAGTTCTCATTTGAAGTGGAAGAGTCCGCTACAGTAATTGCTTGGAGGAGAATATTTTTAAAGTTTATTATACCCACTGAATCTTAAAATGTTTTAACTTCGTATGACTAGACAAAGATGTAAAATTTTCAAATGTAATCACATCCAAGCAGAAATTAAAGGGGGAAAGCACGCTCTTTAAAAATGAAGATATACACAAAATTCTCCAAACGTACTCCTATTCTATCGTAACTGTTTAAGAATTCAAGTATATTGGTACCTGAATAGTATCATATCTTTTTTAACAATATAAGATTTTAATATGTCTCATCTCTGTTTAGCGTCTGATTTGGATAATGTTCATCAAAACATAATTGGGATGCGAATGTTAACTAAAGATGACCACGCGCAAGCTCTTCTAATCCAAAAAAACAGCGACTAAATCCTGTTCACTTCCTGCGATTCTTTCAGTTTCAATTTGCACAACTCGAATTTCTTTATTCGACAATCACAATTCATTCGATAATCACAATTTATTCCACAATCACAATTTGCATAACTTGGATTGTTTTATCCGATAATCACAATCTGCATATCAATGGTTGTTTCATTCGACAATCATAATTTAATCGATAGCCACGATTTGCATAACTTTCGCTGTTTCATTCGACAATCAAAATTTGCATAACTTTCACTTTTTTATTCGACAGTCACAATTTCCACAACTTGAATTGCCTTATTCGACAATCACAGACCGTTGATGATATCAATCTTCCAAACTTCATGGCATTTAATCTCCCGGCCGTTATCGATTGCAACTTCGCAAACACATGTTTCAAATTTTTTTTGAGTTACTTGAGTTTGCCCGAACGATCGATTTGTTAACTGTGTCCCTAGGTTCAAACTGCCCTGGAATCTAATTATTTTCAGAGAATTTCTCCCAATTAAAGAACAGGCAAATATTTTTTTGCAGTAACGACGACGTGACACTAAAGGTCTTCTTTTTATATCTCATGATGTTACCAAATTAAGGTAGTAATTTTCTCTCCAAAAAGTATGAACTTTTTGTTTCAAAGGAGTATTGATGTGCCCAAATTTTCAACTACACTTTTTCTATCAAGATACTGTTAACGCGCTCTCATTATTTTAAATAGCCATTTTACCATTTGTTCATCATAAATTTTACGAGTTCAGTGTTTTACAAGCTCTAAATTCACGCATTCTTTTAGCTAACAATCGTTATTTCTTGATATTAAACTAAATTTCAATATAACTAATAGGCAAATTTACATACATAGAATTTACATGCATAGAATTTACATACATAGAATTTACATACTGTGAGTGAGTACATACTGTTCTCACTCTCATTATAAGAAAATTATTGACATAACGGTGCGTAATATAAGAATGACAAGAACTTAATATTTAACCCCCTGACGTCAGGCTTGTTGCATTCATATTAATGTCATTACAACCACCGCCATTAGACTGGCATAGACATCAGGTAGACAATGCATGGTATCAGAATGAGGCAGGAACCGTCACTCGACTGTGAATTCCAAAGCACACATTAGAGAACAAGGTCAACAAGAAATGCAATGTATTGAGCCTATTTTAGAAAAAGGATCATATAATTCACTCGGGTATTAAAGGGTTAAAAAGGAATGAAGTGGTAGTGATGTTTCAATGAAAAGTGAACCAGAGTTTACTGTATCCTAGAAAAAAAGTGATAATTAGTATTACATATTCTGGTGGCTTAAATATTATATAAACGAGATAAACAAATTAAGTTCATGAGTTGTTAAGTTTCAGACCATGTTAATATTAGCGTAATCCATGCCTAATTAGGCTGATCATATTTCATTATCTTTATTCAAATTTTTAACGCATGTTTTGTTCGCTCGCGTGTCGGCAGTGTTCGTGTGAACTCTCACGAAATCGAATCGTGCTTTTCCCAAAATCAATGAAATTGAATCGTGCGATGCCCAAAATCAATCAAATTGGATCGTGCGTTGCCCAAAATCATTGAAATTGAATCGTGCTTTGCCCAAAATCAATGAAATTGGATCGTGCGTTGCCCAAAATCAATGAAATTGAATCGTGCGTTGCCCAAAATTCCCCAAAATTAATCATGCGTTGCCAAAAATTACCAAAATTTAATCGTGCGTATGCATAGGCATCCCCAAAGAGCCCTGCATTGAGAATTTTAACGATCACTATACACGAAATTGCGCATGCATGTTCCCGTGAGCACGTAATGTATGTATAGGCATGCAGGCACTGAGAATTTCACGAACAATGTGGACAAACTTACGTCTCTAAGCACGTAATGTACATATATGTATATGCATAGACATGCAGCCATGCATCCCTTGAGAATTTTCACAAACACTGCACACAAAATTACGTATGTAAGCACGTAATGAATGCATAGGCAATCCCTTGAGAATTTTCAGGAACACTATACACTACATTACGCATGCATATTCCCGTGAGCACGTAATGTATGCATAGGCATGCAGCCATTGAGATGCGCTGTATGCGAGCATACGGCGAGCGAGGCAGTAGGCCGTTAGGGCACAATGCCCCATTGAGGCCAATCGACACCCGCACAAAAGGCCACTTTTGACAAGGCCTCCGCGGGTTCAAATTCAATCAAACTTGAACAGAAAAAACAGGATCTGGCAATGCAGTTCCGGACAGGTAAGGTCTGGTCCGTAATGGAGATGTGCAACGGCAGATCAGCCTTTTAGTGCAACGTCCGAACTCTTGATGGATCAATTTCAGTCTTGACGTTCGTTGAGTTGTGTTTGTTATGGAGGAGTTATGGGGCCAGGGTTGTTTATGGGAGAGTTTTGGAACCAAGGTTGGTTATGGGCGAGATATGGGGCCAGGGTTGGTTGTGGGAGAGTTATGGTACCACAGTTGGTTATGGGTGAGTTATGGGGCCAGGGTTGGTTATGGACGAGTTATGGAACAATGTTGTCTATCCCCATTTTATGAGCAGTAATAACGCAACGTTTTCCTGCCCAAGTTATGAAACTATATTGATTATTCTCGAATACTTTGAAATTGTAAAGCTCTGTCGGTTGTGGTTAAATTATGAGAAGCTATAAAGAGAATTTGGGTGTTTTAAATTTATGAGGAGTTACTAAATAATTTGGTGCGGCATTACTTAGGTTAAAGCATCAAGCCCCAGTTCAGTTGAAAGTCCCTGTTTCAGTAACAACCCCAATTCATTAGAATTCTCCTGAGTTTGTTCTGTTCAAAATTATGCGTCCTGGGCCGTTGTCGCGATCGACGGAAAAGCGCGTCCTGGCGTTCAAAAAGCGCGTCCTGGGGGCAGGGGCCAGAATCGTCAGATGCATGAAACATCCTTGTATTAAGGGAAAATTTAGTTATAAGCGTGTCACATCAATGTCAAATTTTATAACTCATAAGTTGATCGAAAATACATAAAGTTTAATTCTCTGCGTGCTGCTAGTTATCGCGTCCTTGCGTGGTCTAGCTCGTGCGGGTGCGTGGAGCATGAAATGCATGGAGCTTTTAGTGCTTGGAGCATGAAATGCATGGAGCTTGGAGTGCGTGGAGCATGAAGTGCATGGAGCTTGGAGTGCGTGGAGCATGAAATGCATGGAGCTTTTAGTGCGTGGAGCATGAAATGCATGGAGCTTGAAGTGCGTGGAGCATGAAATGCATGGAGCCTGAAGTGCGTGGAGCCTGAAATGCATGGAGCTTGGAGTGCGTGGAGCATGAAGTACATGGAGTTTGGAGTGCGTGGAGCATGACATGCATGGAGTTTAGAGTGCGTGGGGCATGAAATGCATGGAGTTTGGAGTGCGTGGAGCATGAAATGCATGGAGCTTGGAGTGCGTGGAGCATGAAGTGCATGGAGCTTGGAGTGCGTGGAGCATGAAGTGCGTGGAGCATGGAGTGCGTGGAGCATGAAGTGCGTGGAGCATGAAATGCGTGGAGCATGAAGTGCATGGAGCTTGGAGTGCGTGGAGCATGAAGTTTGTAGTCAGAAGCTGAAGGAAAATTTCTGTTAGTCAGACAGTCAGTCCAAATTGGTCGTTTTCGGTCCAGAATTTCAAGTTTAAAAAAAAATTATTCAGTTGTAAAGTGTCGTTTATTTAAAATAATTAATTAGAGAAAATTTGTGCCAGAATTTGAAGTTTTGATAATAAGATTTGAAGTTAAAAAGTGTTGTTTATTCACAAATTTAACTAATAGTTTTTTTAGATTTGATAAGAGAAAATGCCAACTTTGCCATGCACCTTTTCAGAAATGGGAGGAACAGATATCATACCGGGACTGAGAGGTGATTTCTGTAAAAATGCGTTTGCTGATATATTTGTTTCATCAAATGATCTTTAGAAGCAGGGAACGGCCCAAAAAAAATAACATTGGGAACAAAGATGTGTTGATGTTGATACTAGAGTTAATATATTAATAAGTTAAAATAGAAATTATTTATTTTCTTAACTTTCGGGCAGCACACATGCACTTGAAATTTTACGACATAGTTACATAAGTACTTACGGCAGGGCCGAGTGGGAGTACACTAAGTACGATACATAGTAGTACTATACATAAGTACTCCCACATAGTGGGAGTTTCTAGAGAGTGTGACGTCAGTTAATTGTTAGAGAATGGAAAAAACGCGGAGATTTTTTTCTGGAAAAACGAACTACTGTGATCATGCTGTCAGAACGAGATAAACGGAAAAGACGTCATTACATACTATATATTTTTGTATACAACTTTATGTCCAATTGTTTTAGGAAAAATCTCCTCAAAATTTAATTTTATTATATATCTTGAGTTTCAATTAAATCCACAAATCGCTTCTAAATTGAGAACCGTTTTTTTAATTCTATTATAAACTTTAATTTTGTTATTTTTTTAAACTTGAGTTTCATTTAAATATACGTATCATTACTAAATTGATAGCTGTTTTTTCAACATACTGCACAGTTGAATCTCGAATACCCCCACTCTGTCACTATGCAAAAAAATGTGAAAAATGTAGTGTAAATGTAAAATGTAATGTAAAATGTAATGTAAAATGAAATGTAAATGTAAAATGTAATGTAAAATGTAATGTAAAATGTAATGTAAAATGAAATGTAAAATGTAATGTAAAATGAAATGTAAAAATGTAATGTAAATGTAAAATGTAATGTAAAATGTAATGTAAAAATGCAATGTAAAATGTAATGTAAAATGTAATGTAAAATGAAATGTAAAAATGTAATGTAAATGTAAAATGTAATGTAAAATGAAATGTAAAAATGTAATGTAAATGTAAAATGTAATGTAAAATGAAATGTAAAAATGTAATGTAAAATGAAATGTAAATGTAAAATGTAATGTAAAATGAAATGTAAAATGAAATGTAAAAATGTAATGTAAATGTAAAATGTAATGTAAAATGAAATGTAAAAATGTAATGTAAAATGTAATGTAAAATGTAATGTAAAATGAAATGTAAAAATGTAATGTAAATGTAAAATGTAATGTAAAATGAAATGTAAAAATGTAATGTAAATGTAAAATGTAATGTAAAATGAAATGTAAAAATGTAATGTAAAATGTAATATATTCCACTTAAACTCACCATTCCCTAGATGATGGAAGCTCGATCCCTTCAACACCTTGACTGCGACGTGAGCCACCGGTGGTACACGGAGGAAATTTTCATACCGTTATTGACCGACCAGTAGTCACGAACTCAATTTTCATAAATACTAAATCAAATCGAAATGAAGGCACGATCTAGTTAATGGTTGCGATTTTCAAAATGGCTTACTGCAATTAACTTTAAGTTTGAATTGAATATTGAACTACAGTTTTACCCGCCTCAGTCAAAGTATTAAGGAGTCGGTGAGATCGACTGGATTATGAGTCCCATTTTATTAACTTTGGACGTAATTCACGTGCCTGCGTGAGGCAGCACAAGTAAAACATATTTTATTATTATGATGTAAAGCAATAGCTGTTTATGAATTAAAGGGATTGATTTTGACCACATACTGGCTATATTTTGAGAAAAAAATCGAATTTAGAATCCATGAGTCATTAAATAATTATTTTGACAAGATTCTAACTCAATTCGTGAGGTTTGAGGTTATTGCAGGCAACGCAGACTATCTTATTAACCTTATCAGTGTTGACGCATCATCCCATACCATATTATACGGCATCATCCCTTACCACATTATCAACCTTATCACTATTACCGCATCATCCAATACCATATTCTTAACCTTATCATTATAACGCATCATCCAATACCTAGGCAGAGTAGAGCGACAGTTCGCAATTGCAACGAAAATGACCGTCAGAGGAGGAAAATGAATAATTGAAAGCGCAACAAATTTGCATTATAAACAAAAAACTGATCTCTATCAGCAGATAAACAAGCTGCCATTAACACGGACCAAGTCGTGACAGAAATAAAATCATCGTCACAAAATCAGTAAGTTACAAAAACCAGTCACAAAGTTGGTGATGTTAACCCAACACTAAACAAACATAATGATTTATACTTTCTAAACTGATGCTGGAAATTCACCACAAAACATTTTCCGTTTAAAAATGATTAATCTTCTCCGAATTTTCCTCTTTTTCAAAGTTCCTTCTAAACAAACTCCGCTATAGTCGCACCAAATTTACACAAAGAAGTTCGCCTTACATCTTAATTTAACTCTAATCTCAGAGAGGGTCTCCCTCGTCCATTCAACATCCTCCCCCTGCTCCCCTCACTCCCCCCTTTGTCTCTGTACTCGCAACAATAACCGTTACAACTTCCGGCTACCCCTCCCCCCTCTCCCGGGACTCCCCCCTCGATCCCCACGCCCCCTCTTCTCCTATCCTCGTCTGCCCCCCCCCCCCCTCCTCTTCCATCTTGTTCTCTGAGGGATTTCAACTCTTCTTCATAATGTAATATATTTCTTTCTTAAAATAATGATGGCATTAGTTAATATCGTAATTATTTTTTTGCCTTGGCACAATAACATGATGAATATATATATAATATAATAATATTGACCTCTTTTAATTCTCTAAGCAAATAAGATGTCACTAGTGAATGTGGTACACTGCAAGCTTAGAGCCGAAGTAAACTCGTTGAAACATCGAGCGTTTGTTCGATAGTTAATAATTGAATATTTATTTTTATATATACTTATTTTATATTTTCTTATTCGTTTAACATATACTTATTTATTTTAAATTTACTTATTTATTTATTTTAAACTCATTTATTTATTTTATATTTGATTATTTACCTTTTTTATTTTTCATATAACTATTTTACATTTATTTGTTCATTTTTTCATTTATTTATTTTACAACAACTTATTTATTTTTACCTATACTTATTTTAGCTTACATATGTATTTTTACAGTTACTTATTTTACATTCTTGACCCCAGAATGATTACCCTCTATTTTACTAACGTGGAAGGTTAACTAAAAAAAAAATTTTAAACGAACTTAAAAGTTAAAAAATGATCATGAACGAAAAACATTTATTTTGAAACTACAAAAAAAACTATAACTCGTCACATTTTATTTATCCCATTTTAAATTAAAACTGCAGTTTAAGATCCTTACAAAACTCTGACAAAAAGTAAGGAAAACGTGAGTCGTGAATTTAAAAGAAAAATTCGTAATTAATTAGCAAAGTGAATAATAATCCGATCTTCTTATTCTCCGATCTTATCCTCTCGTGCGATGGAGCATGGCCTGGCCGAGTCTTACAGAAAAATTCCATTTTTAGGAGGTAAGTAACTAATATTTTCATATATAATAATATTTTATAACCTATTATATATATAAATACTTATTTACATGTACATATATGAATAGGTATTTAATTTTTATGCATAAAAAAATATCTATATTTACATATATATATATTTATGTTATTTCTATATATATATCTATACATATGTATATTACACGACGTGTGTACGTGTGCCCCACGTGAGACCACGTGTGCACGTGTGCACGTATCCCCCACTTGAGTACGTGTACACGTGCACACGTGTACACCACGTGTGTACATGTACACCACTTGTGTATGTGTGCCCCACGTACAGCCGCGTACACCACGTGTACACGTGTGCCCCAAGTGTGTACACGTACACCACGTGCGCCCTGTTATGCGGCTCGACACTGGAGCGAATTTAAACTTTGCAAACGATGATTTACGACGTCGGAGCGATTTACGACGTCGTAGCTGTACAGCGTAAGTGCACTTACGAAGCAAAGCCATTACGACTGTTCCGTACAACTGTTGATTTCGTGCATTACATTTTCGAATGTCAAAGTTTCCAAATTTTTTTTATTTGACCTGTTTAGTAAAATGCAATCACGTGCACACGTCGTGTGCGCGTGTATATGTGGTGTGTACGTGACACACAGTGTACATCTACACATGATCATTCCTGCGTGATATTGATGTCAAAATATTACAAAATAAATATTTTCCAATAAGTGTCTTCATGCACATCTTGCATGGGTAATTTTGATTACCAGGTCACTGGAGGAATCGAAAATATATCAAAACTCATTAACTAGAACTGTGAGATAACAAGAAAACTGTAGCACTGAAAAACTCATCAAATTGGAAAAACTGCCTTGGTTTACAAAATAGAAAATCTCTTCAAATTTGAACAAAATTACCCTGTTGCGTAAAATAGAAGCACTCATCAAATTTAATCAAAATTACCCTGGTGCGCAAAATAGAAACACTCATCAAATTTGAACAAATTTATCCTGGTGCGCAAAATAGAAACACTCATAAAATTTGAATAAAATTACCCTGGTGCGCAAAATAGAAACAGTCAAAATTTGAACGAAATTATTCTTGAACAGACAACGTGAGACGGCGCAAGTGATGCGTTCCGTTACTGCCTACGTTACATGTTGAAAACTAAATATTATATCCCATTGAATATCAATGGCAGGATTTTTATATCCAAGTTATCGTAGCAGTGAATTATTTAAAAAGTAGTTAAAGTTTGAGTTTTGCCATTTGCTGATACGATAGTTATGATTTCATCAGGTATTAATAATTTTTCGAAGGAACAGTAATTACAAATTGTCCAGCATCATTCAATTTCCGAAGCAGTGATATGGCTTCATCAAGTATTAGCCATTTCCAGAAATACTAGTTTTGATTTCGCTCTTGGTTGATCATTTTCTGAAAAAGTGGTTGAGATTTGGTGCAGTATTTACCTTGTTATGAAGCAATAGTTATGATTTGCAAAAGTTACATCGTCGTGCGTTTGTTCGCGTTTTTCGAGGCGCGTCGTCTTGCAGTTGTTCGTTTCGTCTAAGTTTCATCGTCTTGCAATTGTTTGTTTTGTCCAAATTCGTTTGGTTTAAGTACAATCGTCTTGCGGTTGCTCGTGTTGTCTAAGGCGCATCGCCTTGTGGATGTTCGCTTCGTCTAAGTCCATGTTGTCTAAGGCGCATCGTTTTGTGATTGTGGGTTTTCGTCTAAGGCGAATCGTTTTGCGGTTGTTCGTTTCGTCTAAGTCCATGTTGTCTAAGGCACTCCGTCGTGCGGTTGTTAGCTCTGCAGAGGTTGGATTTAGAGCCTCAAATGTGCCCAGGGGAGTCATGAGCTACAGACAGTTTGCGTCGTCGTAGACGTGCAGATGGCTGTGTTATTCTATCTAGCCAGGTTGGATGTGCTACGCGCTGCTTTTTATTCCCAAAACCGTCAAACTTTCAGTGAGAAAAAAAATACTTGAAAATATCGAGAAGAAAAAAAAAAAAATAGCACACAGAGTGGGCAAACCCTCGCACGAAACTCACATAGCCAACAGGAATTAATCTATGCTGGGCTTTGGAACAGAACTAGTCTTCATGTAGGAATTTTCACTGGAGTAAAAAAATTGATGTCAAAAAAGGAATAAAAGTCATAGGGCTTCAAGTCAAGAATTACTTGTGGTCAAGTGTAACCTTTTTCAGTAAAGAAGTATAAGTTCAAGCATTCAATACAAGCAGTCCCGACTCAAGACATGAAGTCTCAACTCACGACATGGAGTCCCAACTCAAAACATAAAACCCATCTGGTTTAAGCCCAACCAAGACAACTCAAGACCTGAACTCCCAACACAAGACATAAAGTTCCAACACAAGACTTGAAGCGCCAGCACAAGACAACTCAAGTCCTGCAGTGCCAGCACACGCCTGCCCACCAAGAACAACCCTCACCACACGGAGGGCACGAGGGGAGGCAACACCGCCTCCGTGACGGCCCCGGCCTGTAAGGGAACACCTGCCCGGAGGGAGGACCTGCGAGATGGTGCGCTGTAACGCGTACCAATTAGCGAAGTCGCGAGATCGTCTTTGTAACTCGCGCATCAGTGTGGGTGTGTGTGTGTGTTCGTAGGTATCACGTGTGTGCATCACATGATCTTCTGTGAAGCTCGAATCGAATAAATTTAACGATTATTTTGAAGGTTTTGAATTTTGTGAAAAATTCGATGCCCAGGGTAGCCTTCAATAATTTGCAAGGAGAATCACTGTATTTCCGAAAAAACTGAATCCATTTACCACCCCTTTGATAGCAAGGAAATTGATTCTCAAAATTCCCATTACTGCTTCTCAGCAGATGTCAATTTTATAATTGAAGCACTCAGATATCAACGAGTGAAAATATGAATTATGTTGCTGAAGCTGATTGGAGAAGCTTGACGCACACGAGGCCCAAAATTTTTGCAAATTATTTATAAGTGAGGTATCATTTAAAAGAAAATTCCAACTAGATTAATTACTGAATGTCTCAAAGCCCAGATAAATGTAAACTTGTTCCAAAGATTCTCTTAAGATGAGGCGGTGTTTGCTAAATTTACGGCGTTATTCTCCAGAGCCATCGCTGCACACCTAAATTCAGTTAAACCTAATAATTGTACACATGATATAAAATTCAACCAAAAAAAAATTTTTAGCACTCAAGAAAAATTTTATAGAACACAGCGTCAAGAAAATAGAGCAAGTATTCTCCTAGCAAACGCAGCAGAGCTTATCTACTGATGCACAATGATTATTTCTACTCATAACACATTCAACTGTAAATTTCCACTGAAGAATGAAGGACATTTAAATTTGATGACTCACTGCAGCATTTGACAGAATTTGATGGTTTTGGAAGTTCAAGAAAATTAGAAATGCTCAGGAAACCATGCTTCATTATTCTAAATAATTGGGGCTAGATTCGCTGTGGAAAGTTACATCAAGTCAACTCAGCATTATGACGAGCTTGAACACTTTGTGTAATACTGATGAAGTGAGTTTCTTATTTGATTTATAAAAAACTAATGTTAATGGATCACTCAGCTTCAAATGACTTAGTCTCGCTCGTTTAAATTAGCCACTTCAGGAGATGGTCTGGCTACGACCACAAGAATTTGGTTTATCGCCTTACGAGCAGTGTCCAGTGCCTGCCTGTCTCCTCAAACTCTGGGCCGTCAATTAGACGGCACTCAAAAATGCATCGAGAAAAATTTAACAGGCAGAAATTTCTATTTAACATTGAGCACTTATATGATTGAATTGACTGTTTGATCATTACACACACAAAAAAAATATTCGGACACCGCATAAATCATTTAAAAAAATTCACCCATGCTGAGAAATAGATATCACGAAGCACACAATCCAATTTGCATTTCATCCTGTTACGGAACGTGGCCAAATTATGCTGCCTCTCGGATGCACCAAAAAGAAAATGTGCCAAGAAGACAACGCTATCAATTGAACTTTGATTTAATATTTTCTCAAACAACATTAACTGAATTAACTCAGCGGCACGAGAAAACTGAGCAAAGATCTCGGAAAATATCAATTCCTCATAGCATTTCGAAATTAATGGCCATGGATAACACTTAGTCAAGTACACTTCAAATTAGGCGCTCAGATTTAGTCCGACTGCAGCTGCCAGAATCTCCATTTTATTACTCCGTCCTTCAACCGCGCGACCGGCGTTAGGCGTCGGTACAGCACGTCCACGGCACCGCTCTCTACGTTAGAAATTTTACTCCAAGTTGGAATGCCCACGAAATGACACGGATGAATTGTACTTGCAGAAAATTCTGCTTAATTATCGAGCGACTATTTGACTGAATTAAAAAAAAGAAGAAACAGATTTTTTAGACAACTGAAAATAATAAAAAAATCTCCATGTTGATATACAGACAGTACGCTTACATAGGACAATTAATATATATTTCTCCTGTTGCGATACAGAGAAAGGGGTGGGTTTAGGACCCCCTTTCCATACGCTGAGGGAATTCCAACCCCCACACATGTTATAGTATTATCCTTTATGCTTGCGTACACCTGTATACCAGACATGGAGAATAAAAGAATTTGAAAGATTAAGACACATTTATTTTTGAGATGAACACGTGGATAAACACACAAGGCATGGGAACGAAATGATTTGAAATGGCACAGCGGCGTCAATGAAAAATACGTAAGTTTCTACCGCCACAATATTTAAACACGACATCATACAAATGTGCTGCTTACCGAGCCTTCAAGTTACAAATACTCCCTCGTTGACAACGATTCACGCATCCACAGTAACACAAATCATAATATTTGCGAGAGTAACACATCACGATTTAACCTGGAATTGTGACACGGTGTCGAATCATACAACGGGAAGTCGATCCTCGACTAAATAGACACAATAAATCGGTTGCCTATAAAATTAGATGATTCTTCACGATACCTTGGAAAGCACTTATCTGTGTGCTGCTCTACATCTGAAATTGAACTTCAATCACCACCTAAAAGAGCTCTCACAACTATGAAGCACTCGCACTTTTGATAATAAATGATTCACTGATGGACATTCACTGACGATGCTGTTGCTCACTGCTGATGTTCCGCGTCGTAGCTTTAGGTTTGCTGCAGGTGTAGGCTGATGTCTTGCCCGCGCTGCAGCGATGCCTCTGCCGCTCCCTCATCGTGCCGCCGGCATTCCAACTCGAGTTCACAGCCGCCGTGGTGCCTGGAGTGTCTTAAGAGTCTCAATGGCAAGCCACTTCACTGTAGATTTGCGTGTTGCTTTACGCATTGTGGGTGGACGAACTTAACTGTTTGCCATTTGCAATGTTGACGACTGCCGCTGAAGTTGACTGTGAGTTGGACCCCGATGCACAGATGTTGAATGCTCTTGGTTGAATCTCCGACGCGTTTATTCATGACGATCACCGATGCGAGGCTGGTTTACTTCGATTAGGCTTCCTTTGTAAGACGATGCTTCAATGACTTCCGACGTCCAACGTTATTTTATGTGCCTCGAATTATTAACTTTCAAGTTGCAGTTGGGTATAAGGCCAGCCGACGAGGCTGGCCTATTGTGTAGAACACCCTCAGACGTCTTGCGCAGTCTCTCACGTGTGTTCAAAAATTCCTCCCCATGCTTCCTTCTACGGGCCTTATATGTGTTTCGCTTCCCTCTTTCTCGATCGTTCTCGACGCTTCTATTCTACAGAGGCAGCATCTGCAACCTTATTGGCGGAATTCTTGCTCGTTCTGACGTCTGGGACTCTCATTGGTGCGTGTTGAGACACACCTTCTTGCGTCATACCTTTGGCGCGCGGTGATTCGCTTAGATTGTGTGGGCCTCTGTTACTACGTCACATCCGCCCAACGCCCTCGAAACCCCGGCTTGCCTTGTGATACCTCTACCCCAAACAATCGCCGCTTGTTTTTCCGACCGAACAGTTAAGAATTGTCCTTAACACACACGTGCAAACTTTGGTCCACATTCTCACGCTCAAGAATAACAGTGATAACGGTTTTTACACATTTTCTTAAAGTATTTTGGCAAAAAAATATGAAGTTACGAGACATGTTTCCCAAAATCTTGTGAGGGTAGTATTTCTGGACAATACCCTCATCGCCCCAGAAAAATTTGGGCCAACTTGCAAAGTTGGTTCAAATTTTCACCCGTTAATTTTAATTATGACCGTGACATACCCCTTACGTTTAAAAATTAGAAAATGTTCATCCCCTTCTTTCAATTCCTTCGCTTTCCCCGACATCAGAATGTCCTTACGTATCACCTCATGATTTACCTTCTTGCAACACGCCTATGTTGACGCTTTTATAACAAAAATTCATTAATGCCTGACACACACTAAATAATTGAAACGCATTTCTTACACACATTATTTTAGTACGCAAATAGCAAAGAACACAGTAAAGGTACCGCACATATCCGACAACTTACACGCATCAAATAAAACACACACGACATATTATTCTCGAATTGCTCTCGGCAATTCATCGACATAGATAAACATATCAATTAGAGAACGAAAAATCGGCGAATTTGTTACAAGCAGAGACATCCTTTCAGCTTTCTCGGTTGCAATCCACCTAAAAACACAATCTCCAATGGAGGTAATTTTCCGACCTCAAGTTTTCTTCCTCATAATTATCATTTCATCCTTTGATTCAAAGTAGACGTTTCCTTGCAACAAACTTGCTGTTGCTCCTCCTGCGCGCCTAGTTACAGCTTGTGGTTGTTGTTCCTGTGACTTGTTGCTCCTCGGCTTGCTACTGATCCTCGGCTTGCTACTGATTCTGGCTTGCTACTGATCCTGGCTTGCTACTGATCCTGGCTTGCTACTGATCCTGGCTTGCTACTGATACTGGAGAGGGCCCCCTGCTGAGAATCGAAGTTACTGAAGCTTTTCCATAAAAAATTCATCCTTGGCGTCACGTGAATTCGTGGAAAATTCCGTAGATCCTCGTTGCGTAAATTCGCGGACAAATCCTGTAGATTACGGCGTCAATACGCGTTGGACTCCCACGTCGGAGCTCATAAGCTCTTTCATTATAATTGTAGAAAATGAAGCACATTTATTTGCGAAGACCTTCAGGTTTTGTTCTCAGTCAGCTCGGCGCCTAGCATGACATCAACCCCTTAGGTTCGCGTTATAGTGCCAAGATCAACTTCCGTAAATACGCGTTTAATTGTCTAACATGGTTACTTGGTAATCGAGAGACAGCGCATTACATGGTCGCTCAACGTAAGAATGGTTCCTCGGTTTCCTTCAAATCTGCCTTGAGTGAGGCGGACGTGAGCTACGCGAAGAATTCCTACATACACACATAAAATATTTAATTTCCGGTATCCTCAACCAACTCTAGACAAAGCCGAAATTCGTTCGACGGTGTTACTAATCGGTCAAATCACCTCACAAGACTATATGAACATTATTACACATGATGTACGAACTCGCAGGAGATTTACCTTGTAGGCCGAAATCCTGAATACGCACCAATAAAAAAAAACACATATACATTGGGTATTGTCAAGGCGTCTAACTTTACATTATACTCTGCCGCGAAGGCTCTTCTAACGATCAGACATTATGACAACACCGACACACCAGAAAAAATTTACACAAACATTGGGTACTATCAGGTCATCGGACTTTACGTTATACTCGGCCGCGAAGGCTTTTCTAGCGATCCGACATTCTAACAATACCGACATACCAAAAAAAATTACACATACATTGGGTACTATCAGGTCATCGGACTTTACGTTATACTCGGCCGCGAAGGCTTTTCTAGCGATCCGACATTCTAACAATACCGACATACAAAGAAATTCAGAAATAAAATAGACATAACATAAAATTTATCCGATTCTCAGCCCCAGATTCAGAGCAGCACATTTAAATGATTCCACGTTGCTCGACAACATCGTTCGTACATACGATTTGTATATATTCTTTCTGTTTCAAAGTTTCACTAACGTCGTTAAACAACGCATTAAGGGAATTATCACCCTAATAATTATCATGCCTACATGACAATGAACAAAAAAATGAAATTAATGACGTATACCAATGATGTTTGAGAATGACCAGCGTCAGCGTCAACAACATTATGGGGAAAGAGTGATCAAGAAATTCCCACACAACGGCGCTGACACCTTCACCAGTTTGACTCAAATAACTCGTCATTTTTGATACGACACATTTATAAATCAATGTTACTGATCATACTCTCTCAGACATTTCCTACTTTCAAATCCTACATTATAACCTCACGTAATACCACACCTAACTTCACGCACAAGAGAATTTTATAGCCTTGGCTCAGAACGGCCATAAATTACATAGCTTCGCTGCACCGCAGACTGTCAAGCTGATTCTTATTGTTAAGATAAATTCCATGTATTCACTGCAATGCTTTTCATTTCAATTCTCACGCTGTATTAAATCCATCTAACAGAAAATAAAGTCTCCATATGGAATATTGTACATTTCCGACAATGTGAAACGCTCATATTTCCGTGAAGCTAACTCGTTAACTTTGCCTAAGCAAGAACACACTCTCAGTGTTACACAATAATTCAGTTTGAATTACCGACGAGAATGGACAGCATCATTTAAGAGTTTATAAAAATATTAAATGCATTACGCTTGCAACTTCAAAAACGAAATTTATACATCGAGTATTGTAGCTGACTTCATGAAATTCTCACTTTGATACAGCAAAAATCCTCCTTGATACAGCAAATCTCCTCTTTAATTTTCATTAACTCCTTAGGAACAAACTCCAATTGGGTGGTATATTCCAGTGTTAACAAAATTATTAAAAGTTTCAATTCATCATGGTGAGCATCAACTTGAAAGTTCCTATTCTGGGCAATCAACGATTTAAACAAAAATGCGAGCTCAAAATTCAATACGCGCTCAAACTGATACAGAAAATTTATTTTATCGGCGACCTGTAACCGTTTAGACTACAAAAAAATTGCATTTAATCCACGTGTTTACCTTTTAAAATCTACAGACACTTAATATAATAAAAATTCCTTCCTACCTGAAGGCAGCTAGGATTGAATAATCTTAAATTACTACGCTCTACTGTCGAATTCACATCAAAAGGAAATTTTCAAACATCATGAATTTATAAAAGTTAAGGAAGCAAAATTTTATGCTCAGTGAATTTGATATAAAGGTATGGATTAACTCATGTCAGGGTCGAAATGGATTGTATACTTGGCACATGTGAAAAATCACCCAAAATATTTAATGATTTTGGTGTATTATTATTGAAGCAATTATTTAAATTCTCACTCTGATGTACTGGAGCTTATCACAATGATCTTGTGATAAGAAGAGGATGACGAATTTACTTTACTTAACACACGAGCAGCGGCGTCATTTCTATCTAAGCAAATAAAATTAGACCACGAACTGAATGCGCAGCATCGTAGAAAATCATCACTTACTTTAACACACTACATTTAATTTTTATCCTAAGCACCGTCACTTAATTCATTCAACAATTTTGCAACAAGAATTTACCACCCCTTTGATAGCAAGGAAATTGATTCTCAAAATTCCCATTACTGCTTCTCAGCAGATGTCAATTTTATAATTGAAGCACTCAGATATCAACGAGTGAAAATATGAATTATGTTGCTGAAGCTGATTGGAGAAGCTTGACGCACACGAGGCCCAAAATTTTTGCAAATTATTTATAAGTGAGGTATCATTTAAAAGAAAATTCCAACTAGATTAATTACTGAATGTCTCAAAGCCCAGATAAATGTAAACTTGTTCCAAAGATTCTCTTAAGATGAGGCGGTGTTTGCTAAATTTACGGCGTTATTCTCCAGAGCCATCGCTGCACACCTAAATTCAGTTAAACCTAATAATTGTACACATGATATAAAATTCAACCAAAAAAAAATTTTTAGCACTCAAGAAAAATTTTATAGAACACAGCGTCAAGAAAATAGAGCAAGTATTCTCCTAGCAAACGCAGCAGAGCTTATCTACTGATGCACAATGATTATTTCTACTCATAACACATTCAACTGTAAATTTCCACTGAAGAATGAAGGACATTTAAATTTGATGACTCACTGCAGCATTTGACAGAATTTGATGGTTTTGGAAGTTCAAGAAAATTAGAAATGCTCAGGAAACCATGCTTCATTATTCTAAATAATTGGGGCTAGATTCGCTGTGGAAAGTTACATCAAGTCAACTCAGCATTATGACGAGCTTGAACACTTTGTGTAATACTGATGAAGTGAGTTTCTTATTTGATTTATAAAAAACTAATGTTAATGGATCACTCAGCTTCAAATGACTTAGTCTCGCTCGTTTAAATTAGCCACTTCAGGAGATGGTCTGGCTACGACCACAAGAATTTGGTTTATCGCCTTACGAGCAGTGTCCAGTGCCTGCCTGTCTCCTCAAACTCTGGGCCGTCAATTAGACGGCACTCAAAAATGCATCGAGAAAAATTTAACAGGCAGAAATTTCTATTTAACATTGAGCACTTATATGATTGAATTGACTGTTTGATCATTACACACACAAAAAAAATATTCGGACACCGCATAAATCATTTAAAAAAATTCACCCATGCTGAGAAATAGATATCACGAAGCACACAATCCAATTTGCATTTCATCCTGTTACGGAACGTGGCCAAATTATGCTGCCTCTCGGATGCACCAAAAAGAAAATGTGCCAAGAAGACAACGCTATCAATTGAACTTTGATTTAATATTTTCTCAAACAACATTAACTGAATTAACTCAGCGGCACGAGAAAACTGAGCAAAGATCTCGGAAAATATCAATTCCTCATAGCATTTCGAAATTAATGGCCATGGATAACACTTAGTCAAGTACACTTCAAATTAGGCGCTCAGATTTAGTCCGACTGCAGCTGCCAGAATCTCCATTTTATTACTCCGTCCTTCAACCGCGCGACCGGCGTTAGGCGTCGGTACAGCACGTCCACGGCACCGCTCTCTACGTTAGAAATTTTACTCCAAGTTGGAATGCCCACGAAATGACACGGATGAATTGTACTTGCAGAAAATTCTGCTTAATTATCGAGCGACTATTTGACTGAATTAAAAAAAAGAAGAAACAGATTTTTTAGACAACTGAAAATAATAAAAAAATCTCCATGTTGATATACAGACAGTACGCTTACATAGGACAATTAATATATATTTCTCCTGTTGCGATACAGAGAAAGGGGTGGGTTTAGGACCCCCTTTCCATACGCTGAGGGAATTCCAACCCCCACACATGTTATAGTATTATCCTTTATGCTTGCGTACACCTGTATACCAGACATGGAGAATAAAAGAATTTGAAAGATTAAGACACATTTATTTTTGAGATGAACACGTGGATAAACACACAAGGCATGGGAACGAAATGATTTGAAATGGCACAGCGGCGTCAATGAAAAATACGTAAGTTTCTACCGCCACAATATTTAAACACGACATCATACAAATGTGCTGCTTACCGAGCCTTCAAGTTACAAATACTCCCTCGTTGACAACGATTCACGCATCCACAGTAACACAAATCATAATATTTGCGAGAGTAACACATCACGATTTAACCTGGAATTGTGACACGGTGTCGAATCATACAACGGGAAGTCGATCCTCGACTAAATAGACACAATAAATCGGTTGCCTATAAAATTAGATGATTCTTCACGATACCTTGGAAAGCACTTATCTGTGTGCTGCTCTACATCTGAAATTGAACTTCAATCACCACCTAAAAGAGCTCTCACAACTATGAAGCACTCGCACTTTTGATAATAAATGATTCACTGATGGACATTCACTGACGATGCTGTTGCTCACTGCTGATGTTCCGCGTCGTAGCTTTAGGTTTGCTGCAGGTGTAGGCTGATGTCTTGCCCGCGCTGCAGCGATGCCTCTGCCGCTCCCTCATCGTGCCGCCGGCATTCCAACTCGAGTTCACAGCCGCCGTGGTGCCTGGAGTGTCTTAAGAGTCTCAATGGCAAGCCACTTCACTGTAGATTTGCGTGTTGCTTTACGCATTGTGGGTGGACGAACTTAACTGTTTGCCATTTGCAATGTTGACGACTGCCGCTGAAGTTGACTGTGAGTTGGACCCCGATGCACAGATGTTGAATGCTCTTGGTTGAATCTCCGACGCGTTTATTCATGACGATCACCGATGCGAGGCTGGTTTACTTCGATTAGGCTTCCTTTGTAAGACGATGCTTCAATGACTTCCGACGTCCAACGTTATTTTATGTGCCTCGAATTATTAACTTTCAAGTTGCAGTTGGGTATAAGGCCAGCCGACGAGGCTGGCCTATTGTGTAGAACACCCTCAGACGTCTTGCGCAGTCTCTCACGTGTGTTCAAAAATTCCTCCCCATGCTTCCTTCTACGGGCCTTATATGTGTTTCGCTTCCCTCTTTCTCGATCGTTCTCGACGCTTCTATTCTACAGAGGCAGCATCTGCAACCTTATTGGCGGAATTCTTGCTCGTTCTGACGTCTGGGACTCTCATTGGTGCGTGTTGAGACACACCTTCTTGCGTCATACCTTTGGCGCGCGGTGATTCGCTTAGATTGTGTGGGCCTCTGTTACTACGTCACATCCGCCCAACGCCCTCGAAACCCCGGCTTGCCTTGTGATACCTCTACCCCAAACAATCGCCGCTTGTTTTTCCGACCGAACAGTTAAGAATTGTCCTTAACACACACGTGCAAACTTTGGTCCACATTCTCACGCTCAAGAATAACAGTGATAACGGTTTTTACACATTTTCTTAAAGTATTTTGGCAAAAAAATATGAAGTTACGAGACATGTTTCCCAAAATCTTGTGAGGGTAGTATTTCTGGACAATTACACCGGGAAATATCTATAAGTAATTTCTCAGAGTAACTCTTTGATACACGTTATTACACCGGGAAATATCTATAAGTAATTTCTCAGAGTAACTCTTTGATACACGTTATTACACCGGGAAATATCTATAAGTAATTTCTCAGAGTAACTCTTTGATACACGTTATTACACCGGGAAATATCTATAAGTAATTTCTCAGAGTAACTCTTTGACACACGTCATTACACCGGGAAATATCTATAAGTAATTTCTCAGAGTAACTCTTTGATACACGTTATTACACCGGGAAATATCTATAAGTAATTTCTCAGAGTAACTCTTTGACACACGTCATTACACCGGGAAATATCTATAAGTAATTTCTCAGAGTAACTCTTTGATACACGTTATTACACCGGGAAATATCTATAAGTAATTTCTCAGAGTAACTCTTTGATACACGTTATTACACCGGGAAATATCTATAAGTAATTTCTCAGAGTAACTCTTTGATACACGTTATTACACCGGGAAATATCCATAAGTAATTTCTCAGAGTAACTCTTTGATACACGTCATTACACCGGGAAATATCCATAAGTAATTTCTCAGAGTAACTCTTTGATACACGTCATAACACCGGGAAATATCCATAAGTAATTTCTCAGAGTAACTCTTTGATACACGTTATTACACCGGGAAATATCCATAAGTAATTTCTCAGAGTAACTCTTTGATACACGTTATTACACCGGGAAATATCTATAAGTAATTTCTCAGAGTAACTCTTTGATACACGTCATTACACCGGGAAATATCCATAAGTAATTTCTCAGAGTAACTCTTTGATACACGTTATTACACCGGGAAATATCTATAAGTAATTTCTCAGAGTAACTCTTTGATACACGTCATTACACCGGGAAATATCTATAAGTAATTTCTCAGAGTAACTCTGGGACACTGCACAGGGGAATATGTATGAATAGTTTCTCAGAGTAACTCTGGCCCACTACACAGGGCGATACACGAGTAATTTCACAGAGCAATCAACGTACGAGTTAAATTCCAACGTACTTTAACATTTGAGTTAAAGGTCATATCCAGGAAGTAGACACGACCGCAGCTTTACCGTGCCAGGGAGGCTGATCAGGCCAGTGTCCTGTGCGAAGTTGGGCGCATCTGATTTTTTGTGATGGCATCAATGAGAACAAAGCAAGTCCGGGTCCTATTCTTTATAGCCGCCAGGCTTCCTTATTTTTTATCATTGTATGCATTGGTAATAGGCAAAATCATTCTTTGATTGGTTGAATAATTTCTCAATTAGTTCTTCAAGTATTTAATAAATTAATTAGTTAGTAAATTATGAAATGATTCTTTCTTAGATTAGATAATGGAAGAATGGTTCAATTAGTGCTTAAAATTAGTTTTCAATTAATTTATCTACTAAATAATGATTTATCGATAGAAAAGTAGATAATTTATGAAGATTCATTGCTTGACTGTCGTAATTCAGTTAGCAACTTACAACGCCCGGTATAATTCAGTTGGATATGTATACAGTGTAATACAGGGTATAATTCAGTATCATATGTATACAGTGTAATACAGGGTGTAATTCAGTAGGATATGTATACAGTGTAATACAGGGTATAATTCAGTAGGATACGTATACAGTGTAATACAGGGTGTGATTTAGTTGGATATGTATCCAGTAATATACAGGGTGTAATTCAGTAGGATATGTATACAGTGTAATACAGGGTGGAATTCAGTAGGATATGTATACTGTGTAATACAGGGTGTAATTCAGTTGGATATGTATACAGTGTAATACAGGGTGTAATTCAGTTAGATATGTATACAGTGTGTAATTCTGTTGGATATGTATACAGTGTAATACAAGGTATAATTCAGTTAGATGTGTATACAGTGTAATACAGGGTATAATTCAGTTAGATATGTACCATTGTACCTATAATAGAGGGTGGCCCATAGTAATTCACGCTTTTCGAAAATCTATACCAAGATCCATGGCTGTGAAGCACAAAAAATCTTGCATACTTGTTAATGGTAGATGAAATTTACAATTTTTTGAAGATTTACATCGTGTATACCTGCTTCCTAAAAGACGGAGTCACACCTCACAGAGCCCTTCAAAATAAGTATATAGCTAGGTAAATAAATGTAAGCCTTCACTAAAATAGGTACAGACTGTCATACATTTTTGAAATAAAATCAATCTTTACTCAGCTTTCCAGCTTTACTGAACATAACTTTTCCACGCCGACCTGTTTCACATTACGCTGGCGTGTCGTCCATGGCTCCCTCGATCTCCGGATTTAAACGCTCGTGGTTTCTTCCTCTGGGGATATTTGAGGGAATGCCTTGACGTTATTGAATCTGGTACCTTTCTTCAATTGAAATGTAAAATCTTCAACAAAGTTAACAATTTAGCTCTAAGGATTTTGGTAGAGGAATGAACAGTACATTTGAACAGGGACGTACTTGTCTGTACGGTAATGCAATTCTACTGAAAAAATATTATACACCAATGCAGATTATCTAAAACTCTTTATATTCCACGGTTTTCTTGTTATCGATGTTCTAAAAAAATGTTTCTAACGGGATATAGGAGGCTTTAATAATTATTGCGTCCATTTCGTGATCAGTTCCTTCATCCTAACGGGTGTCCCACAAAAATGTCCACGACTTTTTAATTGATTATAGCTCCGCTTCAAATTAACATGCTTGAAATGTCTTTTTTTTATAATGCAGGAAATTATTTTCCTTTTCGCAAAATTTAAGTTATCGAACATAGTTTAATAATCACTTTGCAGTTATCGATGTACTGAAGGAGGTAGAGAAACTAATTGTTCAAAAGAAAAGTTTTAAAAACAACACTGGTGTTCTTCATTTCTCAATACCTACTGTTAAAAATAATTTCACAATGATGTATCCTACATACCACCAAGTATTTAAACTCTCTACGAGACAATTTACTTCCTCATTTCATCATTTGACGGCACCCAAAATGCACCTCACTAACGATCAAAGAATTTTCATCGTATTAGAATTTCAAACAACGAAAAGCTGCGAACAAGTTACAAGAGCATTTAATTTTCTTTCTAATTTTCTAACCGTGCGATACATGGTCTTCTTATCGGGCGAGTTCCTTTCCAGGAAATTTTTTATTCAATACACTTCTAATTATTTCACAGTTTTTCGTTGCTTCATATTCCAATACAACTATTTTTTGGTCATTAGTGAGCTGTATTTTAGGTGTCTTCAAATGATGAAATAAGGAAGTATAAATAACCTCTCAGAAGGTTTAAATACTTGGTGGTATGTAGGATACATCATTGTGAAATTATTTTTTTAACAGTAGGTATTGAGAAATGAAGAACACCAATGTTGTTTTGTAACTTTTCCTTTGAACAATTAGTTTTCTCCATCTTTCTGTAAATCGACAACTCTAAAGTTGTTATTAAACAATTTTCAAAATCCTAAATTATTCGAAAAGGAAAGAAAATTTGTTACAATGTGAAAAAGATGTTTCAAATGCGTTAAGTTAAAGCGAAAATATAATCAGTTAAAAAGTCGGGGACAATTTTGTGGGACACTCGGTATAATGACAACATTTTTTGAGGCTTGAGCAAGATATCACGGTAATTTCTCCTAAATTATCATGAATAAAACCCAGTATATTTGATCTTTTCATCGAAGCATACAGAAGATAAAAACGATGTGAGTGAATGTCTAAAGTCTTTCAGGGATATTTAAGCCCTTGTTATCTATTTTAGTTAACGACTTATTTTAGTTAACTATTTTAGTTATTTATTTTAGTTAACTTTACTAGTCAGCGACTAGTACATATTCATGTAGCAATAAATATGTAGAGGGCAGCCTAGAAGTCATTTTTCCATTTCAATCATTTATTCCCCAAAAACTATGAGAGATACAAAGGTCAACTCCCTTTCCAAAAGAAAAAAAAAACTGGGAGCATTAAAATAAAATAATTTTATTCAAATGTCTCCCATTATTACGAATTATTATTATTATACATTCATTACATTCATTGCTATGAAACAAACTTTTTGCTAAGCATTTCGCATCACACTCTATCAAAGACTTAATTCTCAATTAAAATAATCAATCTCATATAATAAAACGCCACGTGCCTCCCTAAATTTGTAAATAAATAAATTTATACATTTATGTGCGTAATTTCTGCTGTGTTCTTACGATGAGAATTTCATTACACACATTCAATTGGTCGGTCCGCCTCTCTGTGACGCTCACAAGGACGCTCAATGACCGTATCTGTGATACGAGTTTCACCAGTGCACAAGTACAAGAATATTTTAATCGCAGGTACTATTAGGGTGGATATACTTGTTTGTCATCCACATCTGGAAGATTTATTTATGGAAAATATCGAATCCCGTCATTTTTGACGGGTCTCGTACACTAGTCTGAAATGTTCCCCAAAGAAAATAATCTGAATGAGTTGGATGTGGCGATCGAGTTGGTCGAGGAATGTCACCAAAGCGTTAAATTAGTAGACTGAGCAATGACGTAATGTTGTCCAGCAACCAACCTACGAGGATGTACCACCAAGCAACCAAGGTTAACCAGCAACCAGCCTCCAATGATGTACCACCAAGCAACCAAGGTTAACCAGCAACCAGCCTCCAATGATGTACCACCAAGCAACCAAGGTTAACCAGCAACCAACCTCCAATGATGGACAACCAAGCAACCAAGGCTAAACAGCAACCAACCACAGATGCAGCCAATGCAGTGCAGTGGCTGCAGTGAATGCGGCCATGCAGACTGCAGTTGCAGTATCTGATCCCGCAGGCTCACCTACATAGACTCATCGTAGGCCGAGGGCCGGCCTGTACGCACTTGTAGCAAGATCGCCTTAAAATTCAAGATAGACGAAAACGAGGCTGGCCAATTCCTGCACTGAAGTACACTTGCTAGCACTGAGCAGTGATTTATGGAGCATCCCGAAAACGTTGATCCAGCGAGATACTACATTAGTCTAACTGAGCTGCCTCATAACGTTGATTCACTGAGGTGCTAAATCAGTTTAACTTTTTCACCCAAGCATCTATAATTTTAGCCGTTGAAGTACAGCATCAGCATTGGGCGGTTGAAATTACAGGTTCTTTGCAAAACAGTCAGACAGCGAACATTCCAGATATGTTATGAATGCTCGTCGGCGCTGGTGCACAGCTGGAAGTGTGGAAGGCAGTTCAGAAAGTTCGATTGATAGAGGAAAGAGACATCAGCGTCGTCGTGTTCTGTAGTCCAGAGATTGTCTACCCCCTGTGAACAAAACACTGAACAAAAAATACTTGCGACACTGAACAAAAAAGGGTCTGGCGAGGGTAACTTCAATTATGCATTCGGGGAACATTCGCAAAATCCGCGTGTCTACACTGAAATATTACCAGGAAGATTGGTGACATGAATGAATGGAGATATGATGGAAACGTCACTAATTTAATGATCGTAATTACCTCCTTAATTCTACTCCATTTTTCATTCACCTCAAACACTAAGTAACGTGATCGCAATCAGAAGTATGGATCAATTATTGTGTCTGCTGAAACATTTAACTCTATTTACTAAAACCAATTTTTGCTGCGCATCCTGAAGTGCTTTATCTGCTTACCGGGTCATTTGTTCTATCCATACCTACAGTCCATGATCACAGTTTGGTCCAATATTTTCCTGAATTATCGACACTCATCTCTAATTTACACAGAAACCCCACACCAACTTTCTCTATTTAATGGAAAAATATAAGATCCCAAGACCCTGTAATGTCGGAGAGAACTCTCGAAAGCTTGGCCAGCTCCGCTAACGAGACGGAAGCCGGATAGACGGCGGCCGTCAAATCGCCGGACGGCCAGACGGACGTGACAGAAAGACGCGCGAGTGACGGCACATACTTACGCGTTTTTTGAGATCAGTCGTGCGTTGAGAAAACGCGTTAAGCCGAGAAACCGCGGACTGCGGAGCACTGATCCGCAGCCACCTGTGCATCCGCAGTATCCGCATCCGCACCTTCTGTGGCTAGGATGTTTTGAGCAGGAATGGCGTCACAAACGCGGAATTCAGCGCGGGTTTTGAGGTGGCGGAGATTTGATCGAGAGCTGTGACCTGTGACCCGCTGTGGTGAGGTGGTGCTGTGGCGGGAGCTGTGGGAGTGCACTGCCTGTACTGTGCTGTGCTCTACTGGGCTCAACTGCATTGTACTGTACTGTACTGCACTGCACTGTATCAAACTACATTGTGCTCAACTGTGCTCTTGAATTAGACTCTCTTTAAGTCGTCTCTTGCTTACAGTCGGACCTTCGCTTCAACAGCTGCAATGGTGAACCATTTATTGAGGTATACTTTATTACCTATGTTACCGAGATGGAAACTGCTTTCTTTCATTAAATTTCGAATCATTTTGAAGTCGTCGACGATAGTCGGAAACTAAACAATGACGGTTGAAAGCGATACGGGTGCATAAAAATATATAAGCCTTATTTCCATTTTAGGTTATCGTTGTATAACATGAAATAATATTTCTTTTATCAGTCTGCTACTAACTCAATAATTTTCTTATCATGAATTCTCAATGTATAAGTTATGTGAACGGATTAAATTGTGACGACAATTTGAATTCTCTCCTGGACACAGTAGTGTGCTTACCTTGTTCATGTCATGTTCATGGTTCGTTCAAATATTGTGCATGTTTTATACATGTCTCATTTTGTCATACTTTTTTATTGAAATCCAGATGCATTTGTACGCCTTATATTAAAAAAGATTAATTTTGAGGAAAGCCAATTTGAAAAGTATTGAATTTGAAAGCGTGTCTAACTTTTTTTGCCGGAGCATGCATGTTTTTCGCCGCCTAAGCGATTTAATTACTTGGGCGGCAAAAACAGAGGCGAAAAAGCAAGACTGGGCAGCGGATCTCACGTCGATAGTTGTTGGCTGAATGAGGTCGCTATGTAAACTTTCGAGTGCCTTATAAAAAAAAATTGAAGATTATCTATCAATTACTATTGATCATTCTGCACGATTTCATAAGTTAAACGTAGTGATTACATACAGAACTCCTGAAACTGAATGTTTCAGGTAAAGCTTCGTGATTCATCTGTCTTTATGAACCACAGAAGCCTGGAGAGTTCTAGCCGCGACCTACCGATTTTCTGGTGAATAACGCGCAGGTTAAATCGATTTTGCACCCTCATTTTGCACCCTCATTTCCAGAAATCCGAAAATGAACTTAAAATCCAAACAAATTATTTCCAACTTCACGGCTTGAAAAGTCCGGAAATGACTTGCTGTCAGTTGAGAATTAGTGAAAAATTGTTTTTTCATAAGACGAAATTTAAAAAAAAACCGTTGAAGATTCTACACAAACAAAGATGCTCACGGCATTCAGCAGACGAACAGAACCTCTGTTGTTAAGAGACGCGTCTCATTAGCTGCTAATTAGATTCACGAGCATCTTGTTGAGCCTACCATAGGCCTAGAAACCTATCACATATAGGAACACCTTGTGCACGTTGGACATCTGTTTCCTGGTTAACGGGAAACCAAGATGAATGGTTTCTCTATTGCAGCTGCTTCTCTGTTGCAGCTGTTGACGTGAAGCTCTAACTGTAAGCGAGGGAGGTTTAAAGAGCGACTTATTAACTAGCTCAGGCGTTCAATGTACGCGATGTTTGTGAGGGCAAGGAACTTACGTCGGTTTTGGTCACTGTTCAAATTAACCGAAGTATGATAATTTGTTCAAACATGGTTCGAAGGACCTATTAGTGTGTTTCTATTTTAGTGTGTATTAAAATGTGCTTGCTTTGGGACTATCTATTTTGGTGTGCACCGAAATGTACTTATTCTGGTGTTGCGTTATTTTCCCATGTATTGACTCATATTTATTTTAGCGCTTACCTATTTTAGTATGTATTGATGTATAATTATTTTTGCAAGTACATATACTTTGGTGAGTGTTAACATGTACTTACTTTGGTTTTTACCTATTTTAGTTTTAGTTGACAAATAGTTACGCTAGTATTTACTTATTTTGAAGGAAAAGTCGTGAAAATTTTAAAAAGTGATCACGAAGCTGCAAGTCTTTATGTTTATTTTTTGTAGTTAATTTCAAATTCAACATTTGAACTCAAATTAAAGGAAGTACTTTTGTAAAATTTCATTGTAGTAATTACGCTGTATTAATCAACGTACTCACCAAATACTCATATGGTATGTAAAAGCTTACATTACTTGTTTAATTCGACGATAATACTTTAATAATAAGCTTATAATTTAAATGTTAAAAATGAAATTGAATTGAAAACAATTATTGGATAATTTTAAAAACCGCATAAAAATTTAATTCCAAATGAAATAAGTTCAGATTTATATGGCAAGCATTTCTATAAAGACACCACAGAGCACCTCGGTATCAGAACTACGCACAGTGCGATAGAAAAGGGTAATAAAAGCATACATTTATACGACAGACTCGATGTAAATTTCAAGTTTTTAATTTATAATTTTGTTGTTTTTAATAATGTTGTATGAGTTTCGATTTTAATTTTTTTTAATAGAGTTGTATGAGTTTTAGGTTGATTTTTTTTAAATAAGGTTGTTTGAGTTTCGATTTAAATTTTATATTTATAATAATATTCTATGAGTTTCAATATAAATTTTATTTTTTAGTGATGTTGTATAAGTTTCGATTTAAAATGGAAAACTTCCCATTTTTCCTTCATTCAAAACAGGTTCACATCCAAAAGAAGAACCCACCCTTCGCTATATCTCGGAATTTCTGAACATCTCAGAAACATCTCCCGAAATAAAAAGTTCGTTCCTTGGATACAAAAAAGAGAAAACGGCTTTGGAGAAGATTCAGGTTTCGTATTTATATTCTTAGATGAGAAGGAAGGGGGCTGTGACGGACAGCTCTCATGTGCCTTGTTTTGACAGGACCTCGCTTTTTTGCTTAAAACAGACTCTCCTCACATGCCCCTTCCCCTCACTCCTTCTCCCCTCCCTCCCTCCCCTCACTCTGGGGCTCAAAATCGGGGAATCTTGATCGACAGAATCCCCACGATGCGGGGAGTGTTCGTGTGTGTGTGTGTGTGTCCGTGTGTGTGTTCGTGTGTGTGTGTGTGTGAGGAGACGAAAAGGTTTTATAGGATCAAATGCAGGTTAATGTTCCATAGAGTTAAATACACACTCTTGGTAGATTTCGATCTCTTTTGTGAATCTGGAGGATTAAATACTACTTGTAAATACTTATCATTGCAAAATAGGTAAATTATGCCCAAATTATGAATTTTATTTCAAATTTACAATAAATGTTGTAAATTGTCTTAGATAAAAGTAAGGGTAATTCTTTGTGCATTTTGCAGTCGACATCCAGCGAAGGAAGTTATCCGAAAGTTTGAGTGTTATTAAGATTGATCTAGGGAGCGAGCATTTACGCTAAATAATATATGTATACATATATATCTATGTAATTTCATATATATATATACATATATATATATAGAGCATAAAGTATGTATATTTATGCTATATTACAATTTTTACTTACTCTGATACACGAGGACTGGGTTTTCTCGATCAATTGCATCTGCTGAAATATTAACTGAATGTACTGGTACTTTTACTGCACTTCCTGAAGTGCTGACTCTACTCACCGGGTCATTTAGTCTATTTATTTGCGCATGTTCTAAGTTTGTTTCAAAATTTTGCCGAAATTTAGATTTTTAGATCTAATTTACTAAATGTGCATACATGCACCTTTAACTCACATGATCTTTTGTATATGTACCATGTAAAAATACCAGCATAATCCAGTGAACGCATTTGAAGGGATTTACTTCATTTGAGCGTGAAATTAACACCACGACGCTGATTATTGTAAAAACAACCCGCGTTGAGCAGGTGTACCTGGCGGCAGAAGTGACAGGCAGACGGTGAGCAGGTGTGCCTGTCTGCTTCTCTGTCGTCGTCTTCGGGGTGAAGGTTTTCGATGTAATGGGGGAAGGTTTTCAGATAAAGGGTGAGAATTTTCAAATATGAGTGAAGGTTTTAGAATAATGGGTGAAGGTTTTAAAATGATGGGTGAAGGTTTTAAAATAATGGGTGAAGGTTTTAAAATAATGAGTGAAGGTTTTAGAAAAATGGGTGAAGGTTTTCGAATAATGAGTGAAGGTTTTAGAAAAATGGGTGAAGGTTCTCGAATAATGAGTGAAGGTTTTAATATAATGGGCGAGGGCTTTCATATATAGGGTGAGGGTTTTCAGATGAAGGGTGAAACTTTCACCTAAAGGGGGAAAGTCTTCATATTAAGGGTGAAGGTTTGCAAATAATGGGGGGTTTTCGCATAATGGGTGAAGGTTTTCAAATAATGGCGGGTTTTCGCATAATGGGTGAAGGTTTTCAAATAAAGGGGGGTTTTCGCATAATGGGTGAAGGTTTTCAAATAATGGGTGAAGGTTTTCAAATAATGGCGGGTTTTCGCATAATGGGTGAAGGTTTTCAAATAATGGGTGAAGGTTTTCAAATAATGGGTGAAGGTTTTCAAATAATGGGTGAAGGTTTTCAAATAATGGGTGAAGGCCTTCAAATGATGGGTGATCTTGAAAACAGTTGTTGGAGATTTCAAAATAGAAAAAACCCTAGAATGGTAAAAAAAGTCAGTAAAGAAGAATATGGAAACAAACAGCGTTCGCATTAATACTGGTTTCTGAAATTTTCTGAAATAATTAAAAATGAATAAATTTACAAACATTAAATTGAGAAACGAGCCCATGAAAATTTTTCAATTTCCTTGAAAAATTTGATAATCTTTTTTGTTTGTTGGTTTGTACGCTTGTCACCGCCCCCACACTGCTCTCATTAACAACATCCAACATCATTCCTTCAAAATTGTGGTAAATAAAATTGTTTTCAAATCACAGATAATTCAAGTCTTCCTCATTATAGTGACCAAAATTCGCGGTCTTCTTGGCTCAACTTATTCAGTTAATCTAATCCATAGTTAATAAGTTAATTTAATCGACAGTTAATCCAACACGCTGTGTCGTGGAGACGGTCCACTATATATTTTTTAAGAAGGCAATTTGAAATTGATTTCCATTGTAATTCGATCACTTTTACCGTCATGAAAAGTTACAAAAGAAGTACGTAATTATGATGACCATTTCTCAAATATAAGTAATTAAATATAAATCATGAATTGTATAAAAAAGGTCCTAAAGATAGAAGTATGCAAAAAATGACTGTTAAGTGTTACTGATGGGAATACTATTGCAATGACAAAATTAATGAACTTAAAAATGACACTAATTTCACAATTCCAACAAATCATCATAAATATTAGGATAAGTGAATTAGGTTCAAGATAGTTGCACACCCTAAAATAACACTGATGATAGGATGTCCCACAAGTCGCTGCACGTATTCTGGCCCACAGGTAGCTATACTCAAATCTGACCATTGTACTAGACTTAAAATACAACATATTGCTCATACGCTTGTGGTAAATAAAATATTCAAAAAATTATTAACCTTATTCAAGTAAAATACGACCAAACGGACCAAGTGTAGATAAAAATAGAATAATAATTACCACAGTGAGGTAGCAAAACTCAAAATTCACGAGGACGGTAAAATAAAATAGTGTGTATTAGAGAAAATCATTTTTATTCAATCGAATATTCATTAGGAATTTAAAACGAGGAACGCTGCTCGTAGGTTAAGCATTATTTAATATTACACATCGTCAAGTCTAAACGGTTCGGAGTCCAGCTCCATCTTCAGTAAGTACAGTCTGAAAACACATAAAAAGACAAAAAGTTCGTCAGACATTTAAAAAAAAAGAAAATTGATAGAA
This sequence comes from Morinoia aosen, assembly GCA_030386875.1. Lineage (NCBI taxonomy): Eukaryota > Metazoa > Arthropoda > Malacostraca > Amphipoda > Talitridae > Morinoia > Morinoia aosen. The sequence goes on from CM059565.1 coordinate 19,323,311, forward strand.
ACAACTGATAGAAATCCTTCCAGCGGATAAGAACTATTCATACTATTTAAATATTTTTTGTAATATCACGTGTGTGTATTAGAGAATAGAAGTTATAGAATAGAACTTAGGGTGACGAGTGCATAAAGAAATGACGACAGAAATTCTCCATCGCCTCACATGTCCCATGAAACAAAACTAAAATTAGGTCATTTTTGTGTAGCAACACAGTTTCATTTTTTTATGTCGATGCGACTGAGTCCAAGTAGCAATAATTTTTTTGTCTCACCAAAATGCGAGCAGGAGAATTGATGCTCGTAGATACTATACTCACTGTGAGTACAGCATCTACGAGCACATATTTTCCTGCTCGCATTTTGGTGAGTAAAATTATTTTTATTTAAAATTAAATTATGTATTTTCGTAAAATTGAGTAAAATTATATATTTTCCTGCTCGCATTTTGGTGAGTAAAAAAATACTTAACTCATTGGGTACGCACGTTAATTTCCCCGACTAATGTGATCATTGTTAATTTATCGAACAAAATTGAGCTTTATAACAATACATAATTGTCATTATTTTCTACATTCACACTTCCATTATGACCATAATCATTTTTCCAGTACTAGTACCATCAGCGAAGCTATGATGTAAAAAATCATTGCAGATGTAACGTCATCATTGCAATATTATCATCACAGTAATATTACAGTCATCATTGCAACATTATCATCACAGTAATATTACAATCATCATTGCAACATTATCATCACAGTAATATTACAGTCATCATTGCAACATTATCATCACAGTAATATTACAATCATCATTGCAACATTATCATCACAGCAATATTACAATCATCATTGCAACATTATCATCACAGCAATATTACAGTCAGCATTGCAACATTATCATCACAGTAATATTACAATCATCATTGCAACATCATCATCACAGTAATATTACAGTCATCATTGCAATATTATCATCACAGTAATATTACAGTCATCATTGCGACATTATCATCACAGTAATATTACAATCATCATTGCAACATTATCATCACAGTAATATTACAGTCATCATTGCAACATTATCATCACAGTAATATTACAATCATCATTGCAACATTATCATCACAGTAATATTACAGTCATCATTGCAACATTATCATCACAGTAATATTACAGTCATCATTGCAACATTATCATCACAGTAATATTACAATCATCATTGCAACATTATCATCACAGTAATATTACAATCATCATTGCAACATTATCATCACAGTAATATTACAGTCATCATTGAAACATTATCATCACAGAAATATTACAATCATCATTGCAACATTATCATCACAGTAATATTACAATCATCATTGCAACATTATCATGACAGCAATATTACAATCATCATTGCAACATTATCATGACAGCAATATTACAGTCATCATTGCAACATTATCATGACAGCAATATTACAATCATCATTGCAACATTATCATCACAGCAATATTACAATCATCATTGCAACATTATCATGACAGCAATATTACAGTCATCATTGCAACATTATCATGACAGCAATATTACAATCATCATTGCAACATTATCATCACAGCAATATTACAATCATCATTGCAACATTATCATGACAGCAATATTACAATCATCATTGCAACATCATCATCACAGTAATATTACAATCATCATTGCAACATTATCATGACAGCAATATTACAGTCATCATTGCAACATTATCATCACAGTAATATTACAATCATCATTGCAACATTATCATCACAGCAATATTACAGTCATCATTGCAACATTATCATCACAGCAATATTACAGTCATCATTGCAACATTATCATCACAGCAATATTACAGTCATCATTGCAACATTATCATGACAGCAATATTACAGTCATCATTGCAACACTATCATCACAGCAATATTACAGTCATCATTGCAACATTATCATCACAGCAATATTACAGTCATCATTGCAACATTATCATCACAGCAATATTACAGTCATCATTGCAACATTATCATCACAGCAATATTACAGTCATCATTGCAACATTATCATCACAGCAATATTACAGTCATCATTGCAACATTATCATCACAGTAATATTACAGTCATCATTGCAACATTATCATCACAGCAATATTACAGTCATCATTGCAACATTATCATCACAGCAATATTACAGTCATCATTGCAACATTATCATCACAGCAATATTACAGTCATCATTGCAACATTATCATCACAGCAATATTACAGTCATCATTTCAACATTATCATCACAGCAATATTACAATCATCATTGCAACATTATCATCACAGTAATATTGCAGTCATCATTGTAATATAATCATCACAGCAATATTACAATCATCATTGTAATATAATCATCACAGTAATATTGCAGTCATCATTGTAATATAATCATCACAGCAATATTACAATCATCATTGTAATATAATCATCACAGCAATATTACAATCATCATTGTAATATAATCATCACAGCAATATTACAATCATCATTGTAATATAATTATCACAGCAATATTACAATCATCATTGTAATATAATCATCACAGCAATATTACAATCATCATTGTAATATAATCATCACAGCAATATTACAACCATCATTGTAATATAATCATCACAGCAATATTACAATCATCATTGTAATATAATTATCACAGCAATATTACAATCATCATTGTAATATAATCATCACAGCAATATTACAATCATCATTGCAATATAATCATCACAGCAATATTACAATCATCATTGCAATATAATCATCACAGCAATATTACAATCATCATTGCAATATAATCATCACAGCAATATTACAATCATCATTGCAATATAATCATCACCGCCAAAATTGCTAAGTTGGTCAACACTGTCAGCACCATGACGTGTTCGTTAAATAAATAAAGAATTAAAATGAAAAAATATCACGTTGTGTCTGCAAACGAATGCACATGCTTACTTGCTGCAGCCCATGTCAACTTTATACATGACGCACAGGGGACATGACATACATAGAAATGCAAAAACACACACTACACACACCACACACACACACACGCACACCGCACACTCAAATACACACTAAACACTCACACACATACACACTTACGCACACTCATGCACACACACGCACACGCAAAACACATGCACGCACACACACACACACACACACACACACACAGACACACAACACACTCGCTCGCAGCATGCGAATCAGAACCCCCTCACAGCAAGAACCAGCGGCCGCTTACGTGTTTTTAAAGACACGCTGATCCATCTTGCGTGTGGAGCGTTATTAAAATACGCGCCGGCGTATCAAACACACACCCCATCCCACACGTCAGCGGCTGACGGAGTGTTGCCTGATTACGGCCTACAGGCGCAGCAATTGGGGCTGTGGCATAGGCCTAGAGAACGTAAGGGGGAGGGCTGACGTCAGTTGTTCTTTTACGAATTTCCGGGGATGCTTTGTCTTCTAAATTATTGTTAATGTAACCTTTTCAATGTGAATTGTCTGCGTATTGTGCCGTTATTGCAACCATCGTTTTATCAGGTATTATGTTGTTAAAGACCGTTGTTACAACCATCGTTTTTGCAACAATCGTTATTACACCATGTTTTATTGAACTAAAACAACTGACCGTTATTCTATCCACCTTTATCTAGATTTAGCCACTGGCATTATGCCACCGTTATTAAAATCACTGTCATTTTAACGCCCTCATTACCACCACCAAATTAGAACCACTGGTATAACAACCACCACATTACAACCACTGGTATAACGACCACCACATTACAACCACTGGTATAACGACCACCACATTACAACCACTGATATAACAACCACAGCCTTTTAACCATCGTACTATAACCCTCGCCATTAGACTGGCACGAGCATCAGGTTGTCACCGCCTCCACAAAGAGGAAGGAACTGCCACTCGGCCGTGAACTTCAAACAACCCATAGGGGTTCCAATTAAAAAAAAAGTACATTACGGTTTTCAAAAGAAGTTAATTCTTTAATGTCCGTGGAACGCGAACGAGTTGAGTGAATAAAATTTCGTAGACTTCGAAATATTTCGCTGCCAAATTTTGTTTTGCCCATCCCGAAATTGTGTAATTCGAGCTATTCTTGTCTGAAGAACTGATTCTTTGACCGATGCGTGCATGAGATGTTCTTTAACTTGTTTTTATTTTCAAGTTTTACTATCTTTAGATTTAGGCACATAAAATGCTTATTTGAACTGACGTGCATTGAAATATATAATATTTAAATCCAAATTCTGACCCTGGCTCTCATCATACTATAACTCTGATATCCCCCAAAGTTACCCCGACATGCCCCCAAAGTTACCACGACATGCCCCCAAAGTTACCACGACATGCCCCCAAAGTTACCACGACATGCCCCCAAAGTTACCACGACATGCCCCCAAAGTTACCACGACATGCCCCCAAAGTTACCACGATATGCCCCCAAAGTTACCACGACATGCCCCCAAAGTTACCCCGACATGCCCCCAAAGTTACCACGACATGCCCCCAAAGTTACCACGACATGCCCCCAAAGTTACCACGACATGCCCCCAAAGTTACCCCGACATGACCCCAAAGTTACCACGACATGCCCCCAAAGTTATCCCGACATGCCCCCAAAGTTACCACGACATGCCCCAAAGTTACCACGACATGCCCCCAAAGTTACCACGACATGCCCCCAAAGTTACCACGACATGCCCCCAAAGTTACCCCGACATGCCCCCAAAGTTACCCCGACATGCCCCCAAAGTTACCCCGACATGCCCCCAAAGTTACCACGACACGCCCCCAAAGTTACCACGACATGCCCCCAAAGTTACCACGACATGCCCCCAAAGTTACCCCGACATGCCCCCAAAGTTACCACGACACGCCCCCAAAGTTACCCCGACATGCCCCCAAAGTTACCCCGACATGCCCCCAAAGTTACCACGACACGCCCCCAAAGTTACCACGACATGCCCCCAAAGTTACCACGACAAGCCTCCAAAGTTACCACGACATGCCTCAAAGTTACCACGACATGCCCCAAAGTTACCTCGACATGCCCTCAAAGTTACCACGACATGCCCCAAAGTTACCCCGACATGCCCCCAAAGTTACCCCGACATGCCCCCAAAGTTACCCCGACATGCCCCCAAAGTTACCCCGACATGCCCCCAAAGTTACCCCGACATGCCCCCAAAGTTACCACGACATACCCCAAAAGTTACCCCGACATGCCCCCAAAATTACCCCGACATGCCCCAAAGTTACCCCGACATGCCCCCATAGTTACCCCAACATGCCCCCAAAGTTACCACGACATGCCTCAAAGTTACCACGACATGCCCCAAAGTTACCTCGACATGCCCCCAAAGTTACCACGACATGCCCCAAAGTTACCCCGACATGCCCCCAAAGTTACCCCGACATGCCCCCAAAGTTACCCCGACATGCCCCCAAAGTTACCCCGACATGCCCCCAAAGTTACCCCGACATGCCCCCAAAGTTACCACGACATGCCCCCAAAGTTACCCCGACATGCCCCCAAAGTTACCCCGACATGCCCCAAAGTTACCCCGACATGCCCCCATAGTTACCCCAACATGCCCCCAAAGTTACCCCGACATGCCCCCAAAGTTACCCCGACATGCCCCCAAAGTTACCCCGACATGCCCCCAAAGTTACCCCGACATGCCCCCAAAGTTACCACGACATGCCCCCAAAGTTACCCCGACATGCCCCCAAAGTTACCACGACATGCCCCCAAAGTTACCCCAACATGCCCCCAAAGTTACCTCGACATGCCCCCAAAGTTACCCCGACATGCCCCCAAAGTTACCCCGACATGCCCCCAAAGTTACCACGACATGCCCCCAAAGTTACCTCGACATGCCCCCAAAGTTACCACGACATGCCCCCAAAGTTACCCCAACATGCCCCCAAAGTTACCCCGACATGCCCCCAAAGTTACCCCAACATGCCCCCAAATTTACCCCGACATGCCCCCAAAGTTACCCCGACATGCCCCCAAAGTTACCCCGACATGCCCCCAAAGTTACCCCGACATGCCCCCAAAGTTACCATGACATGCCCCCAAAGTTACCACGACATGCCCCCAAAGTTACCACGACATGCCCCCAAAGTTACCCCGACATGCCCCCAAAGTTACCACGACATGCCCCCAAATTTATTCCAGAACTCAGAGCTACGAGAAAATTACTCAAGTCGGACTTTTAGCCCTTGAAATAATATATTTACAAACATGTAAGACTATTCATATGGATATTTTTGTGTGCGTATCAAATCCATACTACTATCATGACAATAAAAAATTCTTAAAATGTGAAGCCCCTTAGGAGCACAACTGAAACTTGGACGATTGGAAATGAGGTAAGAAGGATTTTTCCGAGGCTTGGTGAGAATTTTGTTTAGTGAAATGAAATACGTGATTAGTGAAGTTAGGAACCTCAACCGGAATTGATTGATCCTTAAATTTTGAAATGCGAATTGAGGGAACATAATAAGAAACTTAAAAAAGGTGTGTATATGAGGGACAGAAAGGTAAAAGTAAGACTTTGAAATGAGGGATCGAAATGGGGGTCGGAATTGAGAATTGGAAATGATTGATTGAATTAAGAAATAGAATTGGAAAATTTAAACGAATTATTGAAGTATGGATTTGGAAAGGAGGAAAACAGGGGATCCAAAAGAGGGCTCTAAGTGAGGGATTGAAAAGAGGGATCAAGTGATAGAAAATAGGAGGAAATGAGGGATTGATATGTGGGTTTCAAAAGATGGACCTAAATGAGGGATCAGAAATTGGAGAATATGAGGGATTGATATGTGGGTTCCCAATGAAGGACCTAAATGAAGGATCAGCAGTAATTGATACACGAGGGAATGAAATGAGGGAAGCAAAGACCTCAGCTGATCAAGTCCCCTCATTGTCAACCCTCTGCGGGGTGCCCTCATGCAGACCTGCTGCTCTCCCTCACCCTGTCGTAACGAGTCTTAATTACACCGTAACGCTGCCAATTCTTTTCATTAACCAACGTTAGCTAATAATAATGCAAAATAATAGGACTCTTTTTATTAATGCAAAACCTATATGAGACCTTTAAAAATAATGCGCATGGTGTGTAAAATGTTTGTATAAAAATGATGTGTAACAATGAGTGCCGCGGTGAAGTTGTAGAATGAATGTTATAGTTTGTTTTTAAATCCCCTGGCTTATTCCATAATGTGAGTTCTTGATTTATATTGAATATAATGAACGTTGTTTTGTGGAATAATATGCATTGGAAAGACATTATTGGGAATATTAGAGAATGGCTTATAATAAATGAAATCATTCATGCTGTGGAGGAATGTCACTGAAATAAAAAAGTCCAATGCATGGGCTATGATCATAAGGATATCCATTAATCTAACAAAACTAACTAAAAAATTAAAGGGGAGGACCTTTCCATTTTCTTAAAATTTTTAAAACATAAACACCTGAAATATTAAATTCAGTTTATGTCTGGCACAAAATTATGAGTATTTAAGCCTAATTAATACATTTCTAATGAAAGACAAATGCATTATTGACTTTGTACTCTTGACCGAGGTCGACTTACGGTGCTGGACAATTGACTGAGGTAAAGTACATTTATACTACAGCATAGTACAGTACACGTGCAGTACTGTACTATGCTGTACTGTACTGTACTATGCTGTAGTATAGTACAGTACAGTACAGTACAGTACACGTGCAGTACAGTACACATGACTGACGTACACGTGCAGTACAGTACACAAGACTGACGTACACGTGCAGCACAGTACACATGGTAAACATCCAATACAGTACATTACGGCAAAGAGTACACTCAGAGTAAAGTACACGCACGGTACTATGATGGCTTCTTTGAATACAAAGTCAGGCTGAAGTATCACAAGAAGAAGAAATATAAAAAAAAACAATTTTTACCCCGCATGCCAGTTTTTTGCTGCCGGCACTGGAAGGGCAAGTGTTTTTTTTAATTCTTTTTATTGTTCTTTTTAATTGATTTAGTGAAATTCCGGCCATTGTTTAGGCAAAAAGTTTCATGAATGAGATTTTTGCAGCTGAAGCCAAAGAAGAAATCTCACATACCCTCAAGTATTATTTACCTACCCTCGGTGAGGGAAGGCTGCTCAGCACAATGGAGTTGAGGGTTCACAGTATGTGAGGGGAGACGCGGCGTGTATTCACAGCTATCATTTATTCAAAGAAATATTTTTTGTCTTTTTTGTCTGAGTTTGGTTTGTTTTGATGTAGCAAAAGCCTGGGATTCGCAATCGATCGGGACTTTATTCCTGCAGAGCATGGATCGAGCTTTAGAAAGATAGACAGAAAGAAGAAAGTACTGTAATTTATTGAGAAAAAGACTTTTTTGTCTTTTATTTATCTGAGTTTTGTTTTGTTTTGATGTAGAGGAAGTCGGAGTTTTTTACCGTTTTGGGCTTTATTCCCGTGTAGTTTTGATCGAGCTTTGAAAAGAAAGAACGAAAGTAATTTATTTAAAGAAAGATTCCTGCATGGTTTTTCTTTCTCTAAGTTTGATTTTATTTTGATGAATACAAATTTTAGAATTTAAGACTGATTGAGACTTAATTCCTGCGTTGTATTGATCATACGTTAAAAAGAGTAAATTTCAAATTCGATTGAAACTTTGCGCAATTATGAAGTTGTGAGCCTGTAGAGAACTGAAGATATTCGGAAGAATCATTTGCGCCCAAACATGATCATCTGCGTGGATTTCCAGAGAACTCTGATCATCTTTGTTTTCACTAATAAGATAGGGCTAAATTCAGCTCTGATTTAAGCGCTTGCTTCCCACTTTTTGTTCGCAAACAAGATAGGGCTAAATTCAGCACTGCTGCCAGTGTTCGCTTCCCCACTTCGTTTTCAATAACAAGATAGAATGAAATTCAGCTCTGCTGTACGTGATAACATAAGACTAAGTTCAAGATTCTCTCCCCTTGTATGGGGAAGTCAATCGGGTACAAATACTCATTTTTTCAGGGAAATTTCTGAGAAAATACCGTTTTGGGTAAGGCTCGCGAGCGATCAACTTTTTCATTGAAAATTATTGGATTCTAAAGATCAAATGACAGTTCTGGGATCTTTTTGAAATCCATAAAAACAACCAACCCTAAATTCTATTCGATGAATTTTACTCGGAATTTAGTGAGTTGCACAATTTAAAATTTTTAATTGAGCCACAAAATTTCTGGCGTGTGACTCATAAATTAAATCTCCTCCTTTGCTGAAGACTTCGACCTCCTGTCATATTTATTTAACCTTTTTAATAAAATGTCGTTTCCTGGTAACGAAGCTTGTGTCTTGAATCAGTCAGAGAAAAGATTTCTCTCATGTTTTTTTTTCTCAACGTGCAAGCGAACTAGCAAGCAAGCAAGCAAGCAAGACAGCGATCTAGCAAGCATGCAAACAAGCAAGCAAGCGAACTAGTAAGCAAGCAAGCAAGCGAACTAGCAAGCAAGCAAGCGCACTAGCAAGCAAGCAAGCGCACTAGCAAGCAAGCAAGCAAGCGCACTAGTAAGCAAGCAAGCAAGACAGCGATCTAGCAAGCATGCAAACAAGCAAGCAAGCGAACTAGTAAGCAAGCAAGCAAGCGAACTAGCAAGCAAGCAAGCGCACTAGCAAGCAAGCAAGCGCACTAGCAAGCAAGCAAGCAAGCAAGCGCACTAGTAAGCAAGCAAGCAAGACAGCGATCTACCAAGCATGCAAACAAGCAAGCATGCAAACAAGCAAGCAAGCAAGACAGCTCACTAGCAAGCAAGCAAGCAAAAGTATACGATTATGTAGCGGAAGTGACAGTTATATTTACCCACACCGAAATATCCGGTACGAGCTTTAAATTTACCTCGATTCACGATTTGTATATTTTTGAAAAAAAACTCTGATAATCAAAACATTCAAAAAATATTTTCAAAAACGCATAAATATGAACAGCTTCTCCTGCACATCTGGGCAATTGGGGTAGCAATCTCCCTATGATATTTTAAAATTATTTTAAATGAAAGTTTAAACGAAGTTTTTGAGGGAATATTTTTTGGAAATTGTTATGACCTGTGTTAATGCGAGCCAGTAGTTTTATTTTTATATTTTTATGCACTGATAACATGAGAACATATTTCGATCATTGTTTGGGAAGTGCAATTAAAAGATTTAATTTTCAGTCATCATGTGGGGTTTAGGTTAGTTAATTAGTGTTAAAAAAAAAGATTTTATTTTCAGTCATCATGTGGGGTTTAGGTTAGTTAATTAGTGTTAAAAAAAAAGATTTTATTTTCAGTCATCATGTGGCGTTTAGGTTAGTTAATTAGTGTTAAAAAAAAGATTTAATTTGCAGTCGTCATGTGGGGTTTAGGTTAGTTAATTAGTGTTAAAAAAAAAGATTTTATTTTCAGTCATCATGTGGCGTTTAGGTTAGTTAATTAGTGTTAAAAAAAAGATTTCATTTGCAGTCATCATGTGGGGTTTAGGTTAGTGTTAAAAAAAAAAGAGATTTAATTTTCAGTCAGCATGTGGGGTTTAGGTTAGTTAATTAGTGTTAAAAAAAAGATTTAATTTGCAGTCATCATGTGGGGTTTAGGTTAGTTAATTAGTGTTAAAAAAAAGATTTTATTTTCAGTCATCATGTGGCGTTTAGGTTAGTTAATTAGTGTTAAAAAAAAGATTTAATTTGCAGTCATCATGTGGGGTTTAGGTTAGTTAATTAGTGTTAAAAAAAAGATTTTATTTTCAGTCATCATGTGGCGTTTAGGTTAGTTAATTAGTGTTCAGGTTAATTTACTGAACAACAGACAAACCATGCTAGCTAATGAGGGAAAAATCAAGAGAACAAATAAAAAAGTTAGGATTATGTAGTAAGGGAGACAAATTCCCTCACATACACTGATATATACTCAACTAGCATTTACTTAACTTCGATTATCGATCACTTTTTTAATTTTGATCAACGATCACTTTTCTAATATCGATTATCAATAACTTTTTTAATTTCAATTATCGATAACTTTCTTAATCTCGATTATCGATAACTTTCTAAATTTAAATTAACGATAACTTTCTAAATTTCAATGAACGATAAATTTTTAATTTCGATTGTCTATAACTTTTATTTTAACACAAGAAAGCTAGTGTTAGTCAGAACATTCAGAAAAAAATTCCAAAAAATGCCCAAAAATATACACCCCATGGTGCACACCTGGGCAATATGGCTAGCATTTCCGCAATCTCTTCTCCAATCTGCACGAACAGAGCATTTTTTTTCAAAAATTGAATAGTTTCCCAACCTCAGCAAGCACCCCGGTTTTCTATTCAGGATTACTGAAAAAGTCCTTTTCGAGAGAGCATTTTTTTGTCTGATCCCCTGGACTATGTGGTGCTGAAGTAGCTCACACAATGATGGTGTGGTGTCGGTGTGTGGTGACGGACTTATATATATATATATACATTTACATAAATTATAAATTATAATTATGTATAAATTATATTTATATACATATTAAATTGTTACGTATACAAAATTTTATATAAATTATGTATGCATATTAGATATACAGTGGGTGACAATTGCATTTGACTCATTGGCTTTTCGTGTATTTCTCAACATAGACGATGTATGAGGGTATAGTGTAATATATAGAATACAAAAATGCTCTAATTTAAGAATAAAAAACAATGGTTCCATGACAACACATCGTACATATTATAAACGAGGCAAGTATTAGTAGAAGTAGTTGTGATGGGTATTTTTTGTGATAGTCCATGTTATGCTCAAGTGATCGTCCGTTCGATAGTCCGAGAAAGAGCTCACGTTCCAGCTCTGAGTGTCTTGACAAATGTCGCACACTTTCATTGTAATTCGATTGTCAAAATGACGGACAATTTCAGTAAATATTTCCTTGTCAAGTTATAATGTAAGTATTAAATGCAGAGAAGTTGAGTGTGATTAGTAATTTCCCAATAATGTAATTAATAAATAAAGAGGTGACGTCTGTAATTATTAATGTAATCAATGTGATAATAATGTAATAATAATTGTAATTAATGGAATAATAATGTAATAATTAAATAAAGAGGACTTGTGTGTAATTATTAATGAGATAATGACGTAATTATTAATAAATAGAAGTCGAATACCCACCACAACCTCTGCAGCTTCAGCCACCGAACGCTTGGTTCGTCTACTGGAAACTGGGGAGAGGGGCAAATTATATAAACAGCTTATTTTTGAGATCATGATTATTAAGCACCATGTTAAAAAAGATTAAAAAGTTTATTTCTTCAAAAGAAGGATAAGTTATAAAATTCATTTACCGACTTCGAGGCACTTCCATCAGTTTCCTGGTGAGCATGCAAAGCTTCTTTCAGGTTGTGCAAGAGTGAGGGTCGAACGTAGGGAAAACCTATTTCTTGGCAGATCCATTCTCTATTTAAGATAGCCATATTAAAATGGTATGACCAACTAACTACTTGGCTATCTAAGTCATTATTTAACATAGTTCTTTTTAAATGGTATGATTGACTAACTACTTGGATATCTAAGTCATTATTTAACATAGTTCTTCTTAAATGATTTGATTGACTAACTACTTGGCTATCTAAGTCATTATTTAACATAGTTCTTTTTAAATGGTATGACTAACTAACTACTTGGCTATCTAAGTCATTATTTAACATAGTTCGTCTTAAATGGTTTGATTGACTAGCTACTTGGCTATCTAAGTCATTATTTAACATAGTTCTTTTTAAATGGTATGACTAACTAACTACTTGGCTATCTAAGTCATTATTTAACATAGTTCGTCTTAAATGGTTTGATTGACTAGCTACTTGGCTATTTAAGTCATGATTTAACATAGTTCTTCTTAAATGGTTTGATTGACTAGCTACTTGGCTATCTAAGTCATGATTTAACATAGTTCTTCTTAAATGGTTTGATTGACTAACTACTTGGCTATCTAAGTCATTATTTAACATAGTTCGTCTTAAATGGTTTGATTGACTAACAACTTGGCTATCTAAGTCATTATTTAACATAGTTCTTTTTAAATGGTATGACTAACTAACTACTTGGCTATCTAAGTCATTATTTAACATAGTTCGTCTTAAATGGTTTGATTGACTAGCTACTTGGCTATCTAAGTCATGATTTAACATAGTTCTTCTTAAATGGTTTGATTGACTAACTACTTGGCTATCTAAGTCATTATTTAACATAGTTCTTTTTAAATGGTATGGCTAACTAACTACTTGGCTATCTAAGTCATTATTTAACATAGTTCGTCTTAAATGGTTTGATTGACTAACAACTTGGCTATCTAAGTCATTATTTAACATAGTTCTTTTTAAATGGTATGACTAACTAACTACTTGGCTATCTAAGTCATGATTTAACATAATTCTTCTTAAATGGTTTGATTGACTAACTACTTGGCTATCTAAGTCATGATTTAACATAGTTCTTCTTAAATGGTTTGATTGACTAACTACTTGGCTATCTAAGTCATTATTTAACATAGTTCTTTTTAAATGGTATGACTAACTAACTACTTGGCTATCTAAGTCATTATTTAACATAGTTCGTCTTAAATGGTATGACTAACTAACTACTTGGCTATCTAAGTCATGATTTAACATAGTTCTTCTTAAATGGTTTGATTGACTAGCTACTTGGCTATCTAAGTCATGATTTAACATAGTTCTTCTTAAATGGTTTGATTGACTAACTACTTGGCTATCTAAGTCATTATTTAACATAGTTCGTCTTAAATGGTTTGATTGACTAACTACTTGCTATCTTAGTCATGATTTAACATAGTTTTTCTTAAATGGTTTGATCTAGTAACTTCTAGAGTTTACCTAGTTATCTTTACTTAATAACTTTTACGTCCATCAATCACTAGAAAATCAACGTACATAATGACTGAGGATCAACTATTCCTTTTTATGGTTCAACTTAGAACTCTAGATAGAACTCATGAAACACCCAACACGAGGCTTTATTACAATAATAATGCATATTCCAGTACAAATAACAAATATTTTGTGTGCTCACTTACTGTCCATGAACCAGAAATTCAACACACGAACGTCACTTTCAAAGTCCACCGAAATGTTTACTGGGGGTCCCAAAAGTTAATCCAGTTGCCAATAAAATGCAGGGCGCTGAGAAGCGAGAATAAAGGAAGCATTTTTCATGACTGCGCTCACACTCACACACCACCGGCGCCGGATTTCCTAATAGATTCTATAGAAAAGGACGGCCTAATTCCGGCAGCGATGATAATCCACCCTACGCAGGTCTGGCTCGGGGCTTGCTATATAATAAACATGACCTACCCTTCTGGGCCCTTATATGAACTCGTGATGTATAGGACTGGAACTACAGGTCAACGGGCATGGGTATGCCACGTCGGTTACATTTTTAACATCACAATAAACCTCCACAATAGGAAATAGGTGGAATTATCCCAGCACAATAGCAGACACAAGAAGATGGTGCGTGAAAGGAAGCGGCATATCGGAACTGTGCATGAATTTTTAGCTTCCTCTTTTCAGGTCATCTTTGGGTTGCATGCTGCGATAAAAGTTCTTTCAGTTAGGGCGTTTGAATCTTTCATGGAGGCCGGAATGGAAAATTTGGCGGTCAGTTTTGGTGACTTGAATGCTCTAAAGGAGGTCATCACGGCAGGTGATTTTTCCCGCATCATAATTTATTTCGTCCGTAAAAAGTTCGCGATGAATTTCAGCCCTAAATATTAGTTAACATTAAATTCGGCTACTCTTTTCAACTACTATGTATGCAATCTAAACAATTGAATTATTTTAATTTTCATGAGCCGGTGTGCCTGTATGCGGCCATTTTTTACCAGTAGAATGAACAGAATTTCTAGTATACAAACTACAACTCATGGAAATTACAATTTCCAATAAAATTTAGCACACATGCACTCATCTGTAAGAGGTTCATTAATGTTCACACACAAGCGTGCAACTACGGATCAATAATACAAAAATATCGGTCATGACAAACAGCACGGCACAGGTATAACGACTCTTTTTCTCTAAATAAGCTCATATGTAGTGCTAGTATATACTAGTATACCTAGCAACTAGCATAACTAGCATGTACTAGTTACTGGTATAACTAGAAGATGGGGTAACTTGTATTACTAACACAACTACACAGTATATGCTAGCTTATCCAGAGAAAACTTTGCAACTAGCTATCAAAATAATCTTGAAGCGTAGATTAAATAAAACTCTACTTAATTTCTAGCAACATATGTTGAACCACCTCCTCAGTTTTCCTTTTTCATTCCTCTCCCTCTCATACACTCCACTCCGACACACATGGCATCTCCGTCATGGGTTATTTATCTCCTCATCCATGCCACAGTTCACCAATTTTCCTCCATCCCACAGTTCACCAAGGTTCCTCCATCCCACAGTTCACCAAGTTTCCTCCATCTCACAGTTCACCAAGTTTCCTCCATCTCACAGTTCACCAAGTTTCCTCCATCTCACAGTTCACCAAGTTTCCTCCATCCCACAGTTCACCAAGTTTCCTCCATCCCACAGTTCACCAAGTTTCCTCCATCCCACAGTTCACTAAGTTTCCTCCATCCCACAGTTCACCAAGTTTCCTCCATCTCACAGTTCACCAAGTTTCCTCCATCCCACAGTTCACCAAGTTTTCTCCATCCCTGCTGCAGGTATGCTGCTTGTGGCATGTCGTGTATGTGGCGAGCGATTTTTTGCAGGCAATAAAAGCTCGCGTTTGAAAGAAGACTTGTGTTCTTCTTTGCTTTTGTTGGCTTTTGAAGCATCGCCAGACGGTGGGGATTTGGATCTTTTCTTTCATGACGCAGACTGCGCGGCGGCGGGAGGGTGCTGGTACGCGCCTTATTGGCTGCTAGTCTGCACCGGTGTCTGCACCGGTGTCTGCACCGGTGTCTGCACCGGTGTCTGCACTGGTGTCTGCATCGGTATCTGCATCGTTGTCAGCATCGGTGTCTGCATCGGTGTATGCTCCAGTGTCTGCTCCAGTGTCTGTTCCAGTGTCTGCACCGATGTTTGCACCATTGTGTGCAGTTGCTTAGTAGTCTGCACGACTGTCTGCAGTAGCGGAGTCAGTAGTGTCTGTAGCTGCACAACCTTGTACACAATGAGTTTATCCTACCAGATGTACCCGTTTACAGCGCTGTGTAGTTTGCACTACAGCCTTTCACGGATTTTAAAAACTCTGCTAATCCAAAATCAAAAGATTGTTACGTCAGGGAAGGATGCTTTAACAATTGATTTTTCTTATTCACATTGTGGGTTTAAGGCATTTGCAAATTTTAGCATGAACTATTTCGTTTCCTGGTTTGATGTATTAAAAAATTAATAGGAGTGAAATTGACATATTTTAATACACTGATGATCGGTCGTCCTTAGCGTCAAAACAGAAAATTTTTGCTGCTATCAAATTCTGATTCAAAATGTCAGTTTTACTTTGCGAAAATAATCAGTTAATGAATTTATCACGAGGCCATTTTAAAATGAGACAATTTGCGACTTCGTAAAATCTCTTCCGCCATCATACTCTAACACCAGAATTAATTACTATTAGATTGAAAAATAACCATCGTCTTTAAACCATTTTCATGGTGACAGTCATAGTACAAAATACCTCAACTTGTCATTAACTAGTCAACGTCTACAAATAAGCTATCTTAACGAAGAGAGTCATACTAAAAACTACTTTGTAGTATCGTTAATTAGTTAACGTCTTCAAACTTCACCCATCACGTCGCCACTTCAGCAAAATCCATAAGTGGTTTTCGCCCATACAAAATAGTGCAACGTTTCAAGCCGTCGTCGCACGGTATGTCGAATACATCATATACCGATTTAACTGTGCATAGAAATAATTAATTGAGACAAGTGCATTTCTATACGGTTTGTACCACTAATGAGACATACTGTACATAACGTGGAAGCGTATGAAACGTGTACGACACACCCCTAAAGCGGTAGAGTTCAGTTTGCACGCCATGACTGACGAGTGCATTTCCAGATTCCTAAAAATAATTCGTGCCGTGAAGGGTTAAGCCCTCGTCGCATCAAAGCCCAAAGACGCGTATTTCTGTTTTGTACAGGACTGGAATCCTGGAATGCTGGAAGGGTCAATTGCCGGGCACTTAGTGCATTTATACGCGCCTGGAACCGATGAAAGCGTTGCCCCAAAATCCCCGAGAATCTCCACACAAAAACCCAGAACCCTTGCCACAAAAACCCAAGAACCGAGACCCACAAAAAGCGTGACCACTTTAAGGATAAACGGAGCGCTTCTGGCAACAAAACAGCGTCCGGCTCGCATGTTCGCCCAGATTCAAAATGGGTTTTGAAAGGAAAACGCCCTTTATTTAACGCTAGTTTGTGAAAGGGGGCTTCTCGTCTGCAGGTCTGCTCTTCCAAACAGGATCGCGGCAACGGTTGTGTTGTTGAGTAGCTACTGCGCAGGTCACCGACGCTCGCAGCTGATCGTGAGTGGTGAGTGAAGAGTGGTGAGTGGTGGGTGATGAGTAGCGATTTGTGAATAATGGACGGTGGGTGATGTGTAATGAGTTGTGAGGGAAGAGTAGTGAGTAACGAGTGGTTAGTAAAGGGTGGAGAGGGATGAGTGTTGATTGATGAGCGCTAAGTGATGAGAGGTGGGGACATGTGGTGAGTGGTAGGAGGTGAGTGCTGACTGTCTGCTCAGCAATGAGAGATTGGTGAGCGATGAGTGGTGAGTGAAGAATGGTGGTAGGTAAATAATGAGTGGTAAAAAGAAGGAATGTATTTCACTGCGACGTACGAGAAGGGGAGCGATAGTGAAGGAAAGTGACTTGAGAGGAGTGATGTTGGTGGAAAAGGGTGTGATGTATGAGAGTAATAGGGAAAATAATCGGGGTGTGATGAGAGTGGAGTAATGGGAGATGACAGGGAGATTTTGAAGTAAGTCATGACAATGGTTTGAGCAATGGAACATGAAGTAGAAATGAACTTACACGTCAAAATGGTTTTTAATGGTCAGGGGTTGAGGAAGCGGGATGTTTTCTTGTATAAGATGGAAAAAGATGGAAAAAAATAAGCTCAATTATATCAATAGTAATAAGAGAGGTTGAACACATTTAAAAGACTGGGATTTCTAAAGAAAAATGAAAAAGATTCAAAAGAGAATAAAAAATTAGATAGATTTCAAAGAGGTGAAAAAATTAAATGTTTTTAAAAAGTACCAAACTAAATTTTCGTGTTAGAAAATTAAAACAAATAGAGGGACAGGAAACAAAAATGAAATATATTTTTAATAAAATGATGAAATAAAATTCGAAATAAAATATCCTTTATACACAAGGGAAAATATAAGGAATAATTTTGTTCGAAGACGATCAAAATTATCAATGATCATTAAAAATAATTATTCTCATCATAAAAGACGTTAATATAAACAACTATAGTTCATATTTTGATCAAAAGGTCAAAATTTAAAACAAAGACGCGTCAATTTTTGTAAACATACATTCCTGGTAAGTCATTTGTTGACTAGAACTGCAAATAAAGTATTACCTTTTTACCGCTAAGCGAGAAAGTAAAACTCCGTTGCTGTCAGCACTGCCAGCAGACACGCCCGCACAGCAATGTTGCTCTACAACATCCTTGATTTACACCAACTTAATAATCTTACTCATTACCCTTACGTTATCTTACTCATTACTCTTACGTTATCTTACTCATTACCCTTACGTTATCTTACTCATTACTCTTACGTTATCTTACTCATTACCCTTACGTTATCTTACTCATTAATCTTACGTTATCTTACTCATTACCCTTACGTTATCTTACTCATTACCCTTACGTTATCTTACTCATTACCCTTACGTTATCTTACTCATTACTCTTACGTTATCTTACTCATTACCCTTACGTTATCTTACTCATTACCCTTACGTTATCTTACTCATTACCCTTACGTTATCTTACTCATTACCCTTACGTTATCTTACTCATTACCCTTACGTTATCTTACTCATTACCCTTACGTTATCTTACTCATTACCCTTACGTTATCTTACTCATTACTCTTACGTTATCTTACTCATTACCCTAACGTTATCTTACTCATTACAATTACGTTACAATATTTATCGTAGGTTTCAACATTGCGTGATAAGGAGGTTTAAATTAAGTTAAGATTTTATTCTTTAACACCGTGTTCAGTTTTGCATTCCTAGTTAACTTTGTGACAACACTCTCCTACTTGAGTGAAATTGTTCGTCGCGTGTTTCTATTCATTTCTTTTTAGTCTTTGTTATGTATTTCTTCTATTCTACTTTCATCGTTTCATTCATCCTTTCAACTTCCCCTTTCTACTGCCAGGCTTTTTCTGTGTTCTTTAGCTTATAAGTCCCTTTCTATTCTTGAATTTCAACCCATTTTTTAGGATTGCTGTTTCTGTTCCATCTATTCCTGTTTTAATGCTCTGTGTACCTCCTGTTCTGCTGTTCCATTTTTATTCTTCCATTCGACACCCCCTTTCCATACACTTTTTAATGTTCTCTCCTTTTTATTTGTTCCTATCTATTGTCAAATTTTAAACTTCCTTTTTATGATTGATGCTTTTTGTTCCATTCATTCATGTTTAGTTCATTTTTATTTTTCATAGAATTATTGCTGATCCCTGTTCATTTCTTGTACATTTCTCTTGCGCTCTTTCCTAAACTCAGAGTGTCAAAATAAGGATATATTTATCCACGCATGCTATTTTTGTAATCCTTCAACCGATTCAATCAACCGACATCAAACAATCAACCGACATCAACCGATCAACCGACATTGGGTTACAATCAACCGACATCAACCGATCAACCGACATTGGGTTACAATCAACCGACATCAACCGATCAACTGACATTGGGTATGCAACTTTCAAGTGGTGAATGTGATTGATCACATAAGCGTTGATTTAAAGCTTATTTTCCTCATAGTTTTATGGATTGCATTGTCGAATTCGTTTCGTTGCTGGATTAAAAGAACAGCTTCCAAGTTTTTTATTCGTTCTCACGCAGCGCTACGACTACCGTGTTTATTGTCTGTTCTTCTCAGTGATATTGCGTTCTCTGCTCATACGCATCACAGATGCAAAAATTTTGTTGAAAAAGAGGTTCCTCGTTAACATCAAATTGTCAAAATATCTAGGTTTGAATAAGATGTTCCTCATAAAAACTAAATTGTCAAAATTTCTAGATTTTAACATGATATTCCTTATTAATAGTAAATTCATACACCCTAGATTTCAATATGATCTTCCTCATTAATACTAAATTTCTATATTCTCCAGATCTCAACAGGATATTCCTCGTTAATATACAACTATCACAATATTCTGATTCGAACAAAAAATTTTTCGTTAATAATAAATTCCCAAGATCTTGAGACCTCAAAATTTCTGAAGAACATCTACCCCACACACACACACAGCGCTAAATATTGCCAGACCCTCAATATTGCCAGACCCTCAAGCGGTGCGCACACGTCATGAGCCAGCGCTGTTCTCCATGGCCTGGCGGTGTTCCGGCTAATGTGAGTGTAGGATGTATGTTGTGTGTGCCATGTATGTTCCATGCAGGATGTATGTATGTTGTGTATACCACGTGTGTATGTTGAACGTACCATGTATAAATGTATGTTGTATGGACCACGTATGTATGTTGTATGTACCACGTGTGTATGTTGTGTGTGCCATGTATGAATGTATGTTGCATGCAGAATGTATGTATGTTGTGTATACCACGTGTGTATGTTGAACGTACCATGTATAAATGTATGTTGTATGGACCACGTATGTATGTTGTATGTACCACGTGTGTATGTTGTGTGTACCATGTATGAATGTATGTTGCACGCACGATGTATGTTTGTTGTATGTACCACGTGTGTACGTTGTATGTACCATGTATGAATGTATGTTGTATGTACTATGTATGTGTATAGTATGTTCAATGAATGTGAGTTTCATGTAGAATGTACATATGTTGTACGCACGATGTACATATACATGTTGTACGTACGATGTGTGAATGCCGACGAACAATAACGAAGGTTCAAGTTTATTAAGTACAACGAAAACATATTCTGCTTGAGAAATGTATTTCTTAAATCAGGTAATTCATTTATGTTATTGTAATAATTATAATATAATAATAATAATTTCTAAAAAGTTTATAATCGGACAATAAACCTAAAAACTTCAAAGTTGCTCTTCGTGTAGGTTTATAAAACATTTAATGCAAAAACGTGCAATTCTCTTTGCATGAGCTGTTGGAACACAGTCTACAGCATTTTTATTTCTCTCTCAGGAAAAGGATAGGTGTAGGTATGTATAAATTTATAAGAACTTTAAACTTCTACAACACAAAATTTACCATTGATGTTGCTTAAAAACACAAGGCCATGTGAACACATGCAGTCTACTTTCCATAAATGTCAAGAAATAATTAAAAAGATTTTAGTTAATAACACAGAACATTCCAAAAATTACTAATAAATTATTTTAATTAATAACATAAATCTTCAGGAGTTTTTCAAAAATTATTCATCTTCATTTTTCAGAAGGTTCAAGTTAAAATAACTTAATTATTAAAATTAAAATTCAGAAATAATTAAAAAAGATTTTAGTTAATAACACAAAATATTCCAAAAATTAATTACAAGTTATTTTAGTCAATAACATAAATCTTCAGGAATTTTTCAAAAATTATTCAAATTCATTTCTCAGAAGTCTCAAGTTAAACTAAATAAGGTTCAACGGTAAACAATTTATTTATTAGATCATAAGTGCAGTAAATGATTGTCAATGCCGTTTTATAAACATTCCAGAGCGATGTCGTTTTTGGCGGACGTCTTGTATCGCTAATAGAGACCGTCTCCCCTACGCGCGTCCAGCCCGCATGACTGTACGAGTCTCGTACGCATCATTGTACGAGTGCGGTAGGGGCGAGCGTACAATGGACGGGGCTGAGCAGCCCGTACTACAATGAGCCAGACAATGAGCCCGAAGTTCTGTAAAACAATGAGCAAAATATCGGCTAAAATAATGGATAAAACAATGAGCAAAATGTCGGCTTAGATAATGGGTAATATAATGAGTGAGATGTTGGCTAATATAATGGGTAATATAATGAGTAAGATGTTGGCTAATATAATGGGTAATATAATGAGTAAGATGTTGGCTAATATAATGGGTGAAATTATGAGTAAGATGTTGGCTAATATAATGGGTAATATAATGAGTAAGATGTTGGCTAATATAATGGGTGAAATTATGAGTAAGATGTTGGCTAATATAATGGGTAATATAATGAGTAAGATGTTGGCTAATATAATGGGTAATATAATGAGTAAGATGTTGGCTAATATAATGGGTGAAATTATGAGTAAGATGTTGGCTAATATAATGGGTAATATAATGAGTAAGATGTTGGCTAATATAATGGGTGAAATTATGAGTAAGATGTTGGCTAATATAATGGGTAATATAATGAGTAAGATGTTGGCTAATATAATGGGTAATATAATGAGTAAGATGTTGGCTAATATAATGGGTA
The DNA here is from genome assembly GCA_030386875.1 of Morinoia aosen. Taxonomy (NCBI): domain Eukaryota; kingdom Metazoa; phylum Arthropoda; class Malacostraca; order Amphipoda; family Talitridae; genus Morinoia; species Morinoia aosen. The sequence continues at coordinate 19,346,089 of CM059565.1, forward strand.
ATATAATGAGTGAGATGTTGGCTAATATAATGGGTAATATAATGAGTAAGATGTTGGCTAATATAATGGGTAATATAATGAGTAAGATGTTGGCTAATATAATGGGTGAAATTATGAGTAAGATGTTGGCTAATATAATGGGTAATATAATGAGTAAGATGTTGGCTAATATAATGGGTGATATAATGAGTAAGATGTTGGCTAATATAATGGGTAATATAATGAGTAAGATGTTGGCTAATATAATGGGTAATATAATGAGTAAGATGTTGGCTAATATAATGGGTAATATAATGAGTAAGATGTTGGCTAATATAATGGGTAATATAATGAGTAAGATGTTGGCTAATATAATGGGTAATATAATGAGTAAGATGTTGGCTAATATAATGGGTAATATAATGAGTAAGATGTTGGCTAATATAATGGGTAATATAATGAGTAAGATGTTGGCTAATATAATGGGTAATATAATGAGTAAGATGTTGGCTAATATAATGGGTGAAATTATGAGTAAGATGTTGGCTAATATAATGGGTAATATAATGAGTGAGATGTTGGCTAATATAATGGGTAATATAATGAGTAAGATGTTGGCTAATATAATGGGTAATATAATGAGTAAGGTGTTGGCTAATATAATGGGTAATATAATGAGTAAGATGTTGGCTAATATAATGGGTAATATAATGAGTAAGGTGTTGGCTAATATAATGGGTAATATAATGAGTAAGATGTTGGCTAATATAATGGGTAATATAATGAGTAAGGTGTTGGCTAATATAATGGGTAATGTAATGAGTAAGATGTTGGCTGATATAATGGGTAATATAATGAGTAAGATGTTGGCTAGGGTAATGCGTAGAATAATGACTAAAATCTCGGCTAAGGTAATGAGTAAAACAATGAATAGAATGTCGGCTGAGGTAATAGGTAACATAATGAGCAAAATATTGGATGAAATGGTAAGCCGAATATTGGGCGGAACAATGAGCAATATTATGTTGAGCTAAACTTTGACAAAGTAAAGAATATTGAGTAAAAAGAGGAGCAGAAAAAAGAGTAATACAATAACAACAACGCAAAGAATTCAAAGGAAAATTGCAATGATAAATGAAATGACCGAGAAATTATTAAAATACTAAATAACATATTTGAGATAGTGAACAATTGTAAAAGGAATAAGCAGAGCATCTGGAACAAAAATATTTAAAACAAATGAAAGATTAAAATTGACAAAAATGAGAAGAACAACGACCAAAAATTAAAAATATCACAAACCAATTGAATGCAAGGATCAAAAATAAAAAATTAAAAACAGCCAAAAAATAAGAATAAAAATAAGAAAAATAAGACTGCCATCGAAGGAAAAATAGACGTCCTCAGGAATGGTGGAGGGGAGAAATGGTGGAGGGGAGAAATGGTGGAGGGGAGAAATGGTGGAGGGGAGAAATGGTGGAGGGGAGAAATGGTGGAGGGGAGAAATGGTGGAGGGGAGAAATGGAGGAGGGGAGAAATGGTGGAGGGGAGAAATGATGGAGGGGAGAAATGGTGGAGGGGAGAAATGGAGGAGGGGAGAAATGGTGGAGGGGAGAAATGGTGGAGGGGAGAAATGGTGGAGGGGAGAAATGGAGGAGGGAAGAAATGGTGGAGGGGAGAAATGGAGGAGGGGAGAAATGGTGGAGGGGAGAAATGGTGGAGGGGAGAAATGGTGGAGGGGAGAAATGGTGGAGGGGAGAAATGGAGGAGGGGAGAAATGGTGGAGGGGAGAAATGGTGAAGGGGAGAAATGGAGGAGGGGAGAAATGGTAGAGGGGAGAAATGGTGAAGGGGAGAAATGGTGGAGGGGAGAAATGGTGGAGGGGAGAAATGGTGGAGGGGAGAAATGGAGGAGGGGAGAAATGGTGGAGGGGGAGAAAATGGTGGAGGGGAGAAATGGTGGAGGGGAGAAATGGTGGAGGGGAGAAATGGTGGAGGGGAAAAATGGTGGAGGGGAGAAATGGTGGAGGGGAGAAATGGTGGAGGGGAGAAATGGAGGAGGGGAGAAATGGACGAGGGGAGAAATGGTGGAGGGGAGAAATGGTGGAGGGGGAGAAATGGTGGAGGGGGAGAAATGGAGGAGGGGAAAAATGGTGGAGGGGAGAAATGGTGGAGGGGAGAAATGGAGGAGGGGAGAAATGGAGGAGGGGAGAAATGGTGGAGGGGAGAAATGGAGGAGGGGAGAAATGGTGGAGGGGAGAAAATGGTGGAGGGGAGAAATGGTGGAGGGGAGAAATGGTGGAGGGGAGAAATGGGGGAGGGGAGAAATGGTGGAAGGGAGAAATAGTGGAGGGGAGAAATGGAGGAGGGGAGAAATGGTGGAGGGGAGAAATGGAGGAGGGGAGAAATGGTGGAGGGGAGAAATGGTGGAGGGGGAGAAATGGTGGAGGGGAGAAATGGTGGAGGGGAGAAATGGTGGAGGGGAGAAATAGTGGAGGGGAGAAATGGAGGAGGGGAGAAATGGTGGAGGGGAGAAATGGTGGAGGGGAGAAATGGTGGAGGGGAGAAATGGTGGAGGGGAGAAATGATGGATGGGAGAAATGGTGGAGGGGAGAAATGGTGGAGGGGGAGAAATGGTGAAGGGAGAAATGGTGGAGGGGAGAAATGGTGGAGGGGAGAAATGGTGGAGGGGAGAAATGGAGGAGGGGAGAAATGGTGGAGGGGAGAAATGGTGGAGGGGGAGAAATTGTGGAGGGGAGAAATGGTGGAGGGGAAAAAATGGTGGAGGGGAGAAATGGTGGAGGGGAGAAATGGTGGAGGGGAGAAATGGAGGAGGGGGAGAAATGGACGAGGGGAGAAATGGTGGAGGGGAGAGAAATGGTGGAGGGGAGAAAAGGTTGAGGGGAGAAATGGAGGAGGGGAAAAATGGTGGAGGGGAGAAATGGTGGAGGGGAGAAATGGACGAGGGGAGAAATGGTGGAGGGGAGAAATGGTGGAGGGGAGAAATGGTGGAGGGGAGAAATGGGGGAGGGGAGAAATGGTGGAGGGGAGAAATAGTGGAGGGGAGAAATGGAGGAGGGGAGAAATGGTGGAGGGGAGAAATGGAGGAGGGGAGAAATGGTGGAGGGGAGAAATGGTGGAGGGGAGAAATGGTGGAGGGGAGAAATGGTGGAGGGGAGAAATGGTGGAGGGGAGAAATAGTGGAGGGGAGAAATAGGGGGGAGAAATGGTGGAGGGGAGAAATGGTGGAGGGGAGAAATGGTGGAGGGGAGAAATGGTGGAGGGGAGAAATGATGGATGGGAGAAATGGTGGAGGGGAGAAATGGTGGAGGGGAAGGAGAAAGGAGGAGGGGAGAAATGGTGGAGGGGAGAAATGGTGGAGGGGAGAAATGGTGGAGGGGAGAAATGGAGGAGGGGAGAAATGGTGGAGGTGAGAAATGGTGGAGGGGAGAAATGGTGGAGGGGAGAAATGGTGGAGGGGAAAAATAGTGGAGGGGAGAAATGGTGGAGGGGAGAAATGGTGGAGGGGAGAAATGGAGGAGGGGAGAAATGGACGAGGGGAGAAATGGTGGAGGGGAGAAATGGTGGAGGGGAGAAATGGAGGGAGGGAAAAATGGTGGAGGGGAGAAATGGTGGAGGGGAGAAATGGAGGAGGGGAGAAATGGAGGAGGGGAGAAATGGTGGAGGGGAGAAATGGAGGAGGTGAGAAATGGTGGAGTGGAGAAATGGTGGAGGGGAGAAATGGTGGAGGGGAGAAATGGTGGAGGGGAGAAATGGGGGAGGGGAGAAATGGTGGAGGGGAGAAATAGTGGAGGGGAGAAATGGAGGAGGGGAGAAATGGTGAAGGGGAGAAATGGAGGAGGGGAGAAATGGTGGAGGGGAGAAATGGTGGAGGGGAGAAATGGTGGAGGGGAGAAATGGTGTAGGGGAGAAATGGTGGAGTGGAGAAATAGTGGAGGGGAGAAATGGAGGAGGGGAGAAATGGTGGAGGGGAGAAATGGTGGAGGGGAGAAATGGTGGAGGGGAGAAATGGTGGAGGGGAGAAATGATGGATGGGAGAAATGGTGGAGGGGAGAAATGGTGGAGGGGAGAAATGGTGGAGGGGAGAAATGATGGATGGGAGAAATGGTGGAGGGGAGAAATGGTGGAGGGGAGAAAAGGTGGAGGGGAGAAATGGTGGAGCGGAGAAATGGTGGAGGGGAGAAATGGTGGAGGGGAGAAATGATGGATGGGAGAAATGGTGGAGGGGAGAAATGGTGGAGGGGAGAAATGGTGAAGGGGAGAAATGGTGGAGGGGAGAAATGGTGGAGGGGAGAAATGGTGGAGGGGAGAAATGGAGGAGGGGAGAAATGGTGGAGGGGAGAAATGGTGGAGGGGAGAAATTGTGGAGGGGAGAAATGGTGGAGGGGAAAATGGTGGAGGGGAGAAATGGTGGAGGGGAGAAATGGTGGAGGGGAGAAATGGAGGAGGGGAGAAATGGACGAGGGGAGAAATGGTGGAGGGGAGAAATGGTGGAGGGGAGAAATGGTTGAGGGGAGAAATGGAGGAGGGGAAAAATGGTGGAGGGGAGAAATGGTGGAGGGGAGAAATGGACGAGGGGAGAAATGGTGGAGGGGAGAAATGGTGGAGGGGAGAAATGGTGGAGGGGAGAAATGGGGGAGGGGAGAAATGGTGGAGGGGAGAAATAGTGGAGGGGAGAAATGGAGGAGGGGAGAAATGGTGGAGGGGAGAAATGGAGGAGGGGAGAAATGGTGGAGGGGAGAAATGGTGGAGGGGAGAAATGGTGGAGGGGAGAAATGGTGGAGGGGAGAAATGGTGGAGGGGAGAAATAGTGGAGGGGAGAAATAGAGGAGGGGAGAAATGGTGGAGGGGAGAAATGGTGGAGGGGAGAAATGGTGGAGGGGAGAAATGGTGGAGGGGAGAAATGATGGATGGGAGAAATGGTGGAGGGGAGAAATGGTGGAGGGGAGAAAAGGAGGAGGGGAGAAATGGTGGAGGGGAGAAATGGTGGAGGGGAGAAATGGTGGAGGGGAGAAATGGAGGAGGGGAGAAATGGTGGAGGTGAGAAATGGTGGAGGGGAGAAATGGTGGAGGGGAGAAATGGTGGAGGGGAAAAATAGTGGAGGGGAGAAATGGCGGAGGGGAGAAATGGTGGAGGGGAGAAATGGAGGAGGGGAGAAATGGACGAGGGGAGAAATGGTGGAGGGGAGAAATGGTGGAGGGGAGAAATGGAGGGAGGGAAAAATGGTGGAGGGGAGAAATGGTGGAGGGGAGAAATGGAGGAGGGGAGAAATGGAGGAGGGGAGAAATGGTGGAGGGGAGAAATGGAGGAGGTGAGAAATGGTGGAGTGGAGAAATGGTGGAGGGGAGAAATGGTGGAGGGGAGAAATGGTGGAGGGGAGAAATGGGGGAGGGGAGAAATGGTGGAGGGGAGAAATAGTGGAGGGGAGAAATGGAGGAGGGGAGAAATGGTGAAGGGGAGAAATGGAGGAGGGGAGAAATGGTGGAGGGGAGAAATGGTGGAGGGGAGAAATGGTGGAGGGGAGAAATGGTGTAGGGGAGAAATGGTGGAGTGGAGAAATAGTGGAGGGGAGAAATGGAGGAGGGGAGAAATGGTGGAGGGGAGAAATGGTGGAGGGGAGAAATGGTGGAGGGGAGAAATGGTGGAGGGGAGAAATGATGGATGGGAGAAATGGTGGAGGGGAGAAATGGTGGAGGGGAGAAATGGTGGAGGGGAGAAATGATGGATGGGAGAAATGGTGGAGGGGAGAAATGGTGGAGGGGAGAAAAGGTGGAGGGGAGAAATGGTGGAGGGGAGAAATGGTGGAGAGGAGAAATGGTGGAGGGGAGAAATGGTGGAGGGGAGAAATGGTGGAGGGGAGAAATGTTGGAGAGGAGAAATGATGGAGGGGAGAAATGGTGGAGGGGAGAAATGTTGGAGAGGAGAAATGATGGAGGGTAAAAATCATGGAGGAAGGAAGTAACATAGGTCAGAAAAAAACAAATAACTAACTTTTGAAATTACAGGAGAAAAATAGGAAAATTTCTGAAATTTGTTGGACGGTGAATGCAAATTATTTAATCAACATTAATTGAAGTTTCATAGAAACATCATGGAAATGTATATACTTCGCCCATACGCATTCTCAACAATAAATAAATATTTATAGGTACCGAGCACATATACCATTCCTCTATTTACAGGTACTGAGCTCACATACCATTCCTCTATTTACAGGTACAGAGCACATATACCATTCCTCTATTTACAGGTACCGAGCACATATACCATTCCTCTATTTACAGGTACCGAGCACATATACCATTCCTCTATTTACAGGTACCGAGCAGATATACCATTCCTCTATTTACAGGTACCGAGCACATATACCATTCCTCTATTTACAGGTACTGAGCACATATACCATTCCTCTATTTACAGGTACCGAGCACATATACCATTCCTCTATTTACAGGTACTGAGCTCACATACCATTCCTCTATTTACAGGTACCGAGCACATATACCATTCCTCTATTTACAGGTACCGAGCACATATACTATTCCTCTATTCACAGGTACCGAGCACATATACCATTCCTCTATTTACAGGTACCGAGCACATATACCATTCCTCTATTTACAGGTACCGAGCACATATACCATTCCTCTATTTACAGGTACCGAGCACATATACCATTCCTCCATTCACAGGTACCGAGCACATATACCATTCCTCTATTCACAGGTACCGAGCACATATACCATTCCTCTATTTACAGGTACTGAGCACAGATACCATTCCTCTATTTACAGGTACCGAGTACATATACCATTCCTCTATTCACAGGTACCGAGCACATATACCTTTCTTCTATTCACAGGTACCGAGCACATATACCATTCCTCTATTTACAGGTACCGAGCACATATACCATTCCTCTATTCACAGGTACCGAGCACATATACCATTCCTCTATTTACAGGTACAGAGCACATATACCATTCCTCTATTTACAGGTACCGAGCACATATACCATTCCTCTATTTACAGGTACCGAGAACATATACCATTCCTCTATTCACAGGTACCGAGCACATATACCATTCCTCTATTTACAGGTACCGAGCACATATACCATTCCTCTTTTCACAGGTACCGAGCACATATACCATTCCTCTATTCACAGTTACCGAGCACATATACCATTCCTCTATTTACAGGTACCGAGCACATATACCATTCCTCTATTTACAGGTAGCGAGCACATATACCCTTCCTCTATTAACAGGTACGGAGCACATATACCATTCCTCTATTTACAGGTACCGAGCACATATACCATTCCTCTATTTACAGGTACCGAACACATATACCATTCCTCTATTTACAGGTACCGGGCACATATACCATTCCTCTATTTACAGGTACCGAGCACATATACCAATCCTCTATTCACAGGTTCCGAGCACAGTTAAAATTTTTATAAGAATTAACACACAAGTGAGGGTAGACTGCTATAACTTCACAACAACGTCACGGACTTCACTAAATCAGGTGCAGAACAAAAACTTTACGGAAGTGTACCATATGTGACGTGCGTTGCCGTCGATTTTTCACTCCATATAATATTTTAATTTCTATAATATAATATTTGAATCTTTCTAATTTACATAACACTTTAATTTACTCATAATATTTTTCTGTATGTAAATTGCCTTAGTGCATTTCTCTTCCTATAATGTTCAATCGTTTGTTCCTTAGAATAAAATACATAAATAAATTTTACTGAATCCTTGTTTCTAATTAATTATTATCTGATGCCTACAACAGCTCAGAAACGACAGCTTCGACCGCGGCTGGAGACGCGTACCATACTGTCAAATATCAGGGGTAGTTACCTAATATTTGACATTAGTTACATAATATTAGGTTATATTAGTTACCTAATATTACCCAAAGTCTTGCTTATACAACATGAAGTAATATTGGAATATAATGACTATAGTTACTAAATAATAATTATCTCCGCTCAATGGTCTTCTGCCATCGAAATGTGTTGCCATTCACATGGCGTAGCAATCTTTCATTTTTGCTCCAACAAGGTGTAAAAATGAGCACAAATTCTTCCATAGAATGAATTTTAACTTTCGCGCTTAAGGACACTGATTAAAAATTTCACTTCTCGACAGGACAGTTTACTTTCCCAGACGACAAACAGGGCAAAATGATATTCTTTTAGCTGCGTCAGGACCATTTTTCAAGGTTTTGAGGCATTGAACCATGGCCCTCCTCATCGCCTGATCTCAACCCAGCGAGTTTTCTGTTGGGTTTAATTTAGCGTTTAAAACCTGAGCTTCATCTCAAACAAATGAAGCTCTGAATTGCTTTTCCAAAAAGCCATTTGAGGCGCGCTGTGAAGTGCAGTAGTGCTTTTACGAAAAGTGGCTTGAGCAATGGGGATTTGGAATGTGGTGGGCAAATTGTGAAATTATCGAGTGGAATTGTGGAATAGTGTGGAGTGGAGTTATAGAGCGTGGAATAGAGGTGAAATTTCACTTGGTCTCAATGGTTATGTTGGCAACATGCGTTGATTTTGTGCTTGAAATCCCTTATTGAACGCTGTAGCTGTTATCCCGTTGTCCCCACATGATAAAAAAACTCAAAATTTAATTAATTATCCACCTTGACCGTTTCCCGTATACCGTTCTAATATACGGCAAAACGAAATCATAGAGCTATTCCGGTATAACGGTATCTACTGCACACTAAACTCTGTCGGAAACATCGATCGTTAACTTGAAACGAAATTCTTGTACATACGGACGAATAAATAAAATTCGAGGGAAAAAATTGGCAGCATGCTAAAAACCAGCACAATGCAGAGAGATAAAGAGAGGGTAATAATAATTCACAAAAAAACATTGATGTGCCCGTGCCAATTGAATATTTTTTACAACGGTAACCGTTAGGAAACAGTAACTGAGCAGCCGTACGTTGTAACAAGACACCACGGCCGTTTTTTCTCAACGGCTACACAGACAGCATCCTCAGAGGGGCATGCATCCTATAGGATGGCTAATCCTGTCGAAATCCTATTGAAACGTGCAAAAAAACTCCTTCGCATCATTTTGCGGCGTGTAATGTTTTGAATTCGAACACAGGATGTAAAAAACCACAATGCTTAGTCTGAGCACGCTGGAGAGCAGCTATGTCGCACAGCGACGCGCTGGTGTCGTGTTTTTGTGTGCAAAAACGCAGGTGGTGTCACGATATGGGCCGCGTACGCTGCTAATGAGACTTGAATGAGCAGCGTCCTTTTGTGGAGCGAGCTGGTGTTTTGGTGCTGCTTTTGTGTGGTGATGTGGCATGCTACATGTGTCCTGTAGCATCCTACATGTGCCGTGTAGCATCTTACATGTGCCGTGTAGCATCCTACATGTACCGTGTAGCATCCTACATGTGTCGTGTAGCATCCTACATGTGCCGTGTAGCATCCTACATGTGCCGTGTAGCATCCTACATGTGACGTGTAGCATCCTACATGTGCCGTGTAGCATCCTACATGTGTCGTGTAGCATCTTACATGTGCCGTGTAGCATTCTACATGTGCCGTGTAGCATCCTACATGTGCCGTGTAACATCCTACATGTGCCGTGTAGCATCCTACATGTGCCGTGTAGCATCCTATATGAGCCATGTAGCATCCTACATGTGCCGTGTAGCATCCTACATGTGTCGTGTAGCATCTTACATGTGCCGTGTAGCATCCTACATGTGCCGTGTAGTATCCTACATGTGCCGTGTAGCATCCTATATGTGCCGTGTAGCATCCTACATGTGCCGTGTAGCATCCTACATGTGTCGTGTAGCATCTTACATGTGCCGTGTAGCATCCTACATGTGCCGTGTAGCATCCTACATGTGCCGTGTAACATCCTACATGTGCCGTGTAGTATCCTACCGTGTAGCATCCTATATGTGCCGTGTAGCATCCTACATGTGCCGTGTAGCATCCTGCATGTGCCGTGTAACATCTTACATGTGCCGTGTAGCATCCTACATGTGCCGTTTAACATCCTACATGTGCCGTGTAGCATTATGTGGTATTAATATCCTACATATGTCATGTAGCATGCTACATGTGCCATGTTGTTTGCTGTAGCATCCTACATGCGTCATGTAGCAGTCTACATGTGCCGCGTTGGATCCTACACCCGTTTTATTATTTTGGGTCATGATTATACTATAATTATATTTGGCATGATATTGTTATGATTTTGTCATAATTGGGGGTTTACCCTTCATTATTCTGGGTTTACCCTTCATAATTATGGGTTTACCCATTACTTGACCAGAGCTAAATAAAGTGAACATGTAAAGTGGGTGCCCATGCTATTCACTTGTGTCACCAGCTTCAGTGTTTTTTGAATGTATGTATAATTTACGATGCCTAAATAGCATCCGTTCATTCAATGAATGGCTATGAAAATTTTTTCTTACGTACAATAAACACTAGCACAGGCAATAATGTTTTTTGAATAGCTATATTTAAGGGCAAAATCCTATATAATGGCTAAATTACAGCCGTTTTCCCAATAAATACGTTAGAATGGTATTTTCTTCACGAAAATAAACACTAGCACAAAAAATGATGTATGTTTAATAAATAAATAACTTATAATGCCTAAATAACATCCCTTCTTTCCATAAATGGCTATGAACTAATTTTATATAGCACAGAGAATGATGTCCAACAATATGGTGCACCTCTGATACTATCTGTTGGACCGGCAAAATGTGTGTCGCCAGTCGACACCTCTCGGTGGCAACTCAATATACGTATTAAATATAATTAACCTCAATTATTTATGCAAACGTAATTTAATGATGAAAATAATTCACTAAAATGAAATGATATTCAGAAAGTTGGCAAAATGTGCGCTGGTAGTTGACACCTCTCGATGACAACTCAACAAACACTTTAAATATAATTAAACATAATTTAATTGAATATGAAGGTCATTTTACGATGAAACTAATTAACGAAAAGGAATTGATATTCAAAAAGTTCCCGAAAATCGTTCCCATATTGCGATCCAATTGCGTGAACCAAAATAAAATGATATTCAAAAAGTTGCCGAAGATCGTGGGATCAAGTTGCGACAAAATCAACCCACGCCGGAACTGGGAGCGGCTGCCTCCCTACAGCTGGCTCTTATCTCCATCTTAAAGAGCCTCGCTGTTATCAGCAGCTGTCAACAGCTGGCCTCTCCACGGCCAGATGGTTGCTTAGGCCGGGCACGTCTGTCTGCTTAGTGTGAGAGCCTCACGAAGCCTTATAAATTGTAATAAAAATCGAAATACAAATATCATAGTCATTTTCCTTGCGACTCAGCTGTTGCTGATATTTATTCTATTAAAAACTGTGTCGAATAAAAACCTCCTTTGTAATAAAAGCATATCACGTGATGTTAGTCCATATTATCTTTGAAAAAAATTCCGCCGTCAGATGGCGCTTGAATATTTTTATACAATTGGCACGAGTCGGAGAGTTGTGTCGACAAACACACACTCCGTGTAGGCCGATGTGAAGCAATGGCACTTAGCACCTGGAAAGTGAGAAGGATTACTGAACAACAGCATAAATAACATGAATTTATTACCTAATGCTAAGGAATTAATATTCTATGTTATCAATGTAAATTAATGAAAACCTCAAGATTACATTTGCTCTATAATATCTGGCAGTTTTAATGAATCATTCCGATTTTTTAAACATTTTAAGCGAGTTTGATGAAATTTACTTCACAATTTCTGGGAGTTTTAATGAATTAATCTTATAATTTGAATATTTTTGGCCATTTTTAGTAACGATCACCAACAGCAAACCGAAGTTAAAAAATATAGTATTTTAAATTGAAATTTTAGGCGGACATTTCTTCAATCATCTGAAAGCAAAAATATTCAGAACAATAGCCAAATTTTAGAAAAAACATTTGATCTAAACAACACAAATCACAAAAGTTTTTTCGATTGCAAAGCAAAACACAATTTCGAAGTTTTTTCAATCAGGATAGTAAAGTAATTATTCATAAAATCACAACAGAGTCTACCAATCATTCATTGATATTATTAGGCCTTTAATATTAGGTCTTCGTACTAAATTCGTTCCTAGAAAAATGTATTCCGTACCGAACTGATTATACTGCATGCGTCCGTTGTGTACGAGCGTGCTCATATTCATGCGTTGTGTACGAGCGTGCTCATATTCATGCGCTGTGTACGAGCGTGCTCATATTCAAGCGCTGTGTACGAGCGTGCTCATATTCATGCGCTGTGTACGAGCGTGCTCCTATTCATGCGCTGTGTACGAGCGTGCTCATATTCATGCGCTGTGTACGAGCGTGCTCATATTCATGCGCTGTGTACGAGCGTGCTCATATTCATGCGCTGTGTACGAGCGTGCTCATATTCATGCGCTGTGTACGAGCGTGCTCATATTCAAGCGCTGTGTACGAGCGTGCTCATATTCATGCGCTGTGTACGAGCGTGCTCATATTCAAGCGCTGTGTACGAGCGTGCTCATATTCATGCGCTGTGTACGAGCGTGCTCCTATTCATGCGCTGTGTACGAGCGTGCTCATATTCATGCGCTGTGTACGAGCGTGCTCATATTCATGCGCTGTGTACGAGCGTGCTCATATTCATGCGCTGTGTACGAGCGTGCTCATATTCATGCGCTGTGTACGAGCGTGCTCATATTCAAGCGCTGTGTACGAGCGTGCTCATATTCATGCGCTGTGTACGAGTGTGCTCATATTCATGCGCTGTGTACGAGCGTGCTCATATTCATGCGCTGTGTACGAGCGTGCTCATATTCATGCGCTGTGTACGAGCGTGCTCATATTCAAGCGCTGTGTACGAGCGTGCTCATATTCATGCGCTGTGTACGAGTGTGCTCATATTCATGCGCTGTGTACGAGCGTGCTCATATTCATGCGCTGTGTACGAGCGTGCTCATATTCAAGCGCTGTGTACGAGCGTGCTCATATTCATGCGCTGTGTACGAGTGTGCTCATATTCATGCGCTGTGTACGAGCGTGCTCATATTCAAGCGCTGTGTACGAGCGTGCTCATATTCATGCGCTATTCTCCCCAGCTGCTATGCCCAACAATAAAGGCGGCGGGTGCGTCTTATCTCGGAAGGTATATCTGTAAGAGGCATTATCTGCTGAACCTTGTCATCGTTATCAGTATTCTTTCTTCTATTTAAAAATTTTAGTGTTTGTTGCTTCAGCTTTGTTTAGACTTGGATACCTTTTTCTCTAACCTGATATTTTCTTATCTCTTTGTCCTTTTTTGCGTCAGCAGCAGTACTCTTTTAGTGCAACTCAGGGCAAGTGTAGTGCCCTCAAACGTTTGCCTGGGAAGAAAGCCACCCGTTTGATTTTTTGTTCATTTTGGTGCTAGTTTGATTCTGAAAAAAAAAAACTACTGGTTTTAGTTTGGTTTTTTGACTTTTGGTGTTGCTTTGATCATGAATAAATCCACCATTCTGATTTGTCGCTCATTTACGCACCATTACTCGGTTGTAATTAAACTTTGCTTTTTTGTTTGGTAGGGGCAGTGTGAATGCCCTTAGTTTGTGCTGGCATGGTGCTGGCACAACATTAGTCATGACAGCACAGTCACACACGGACATCTTCCTCTCATGTCAGAAAGCTGATATTCAAACAATGTGCTTGGTTATGGCGGTGCAGCAGACATCGAAAGATCTTGTGCCAATGTGGTGATGCCAGGGTGTATATTTTCTGGTCCAAATCCTCAAATTTGAGCTTTTTCTAAAAAAGTTATCATTTTGGTCACGAATCGCACCTAGTTTACCCGAGTCGTCAGGAGAACTTACGCGTCCGGTTGCACCGCTATGGTGAAGTGAATTGTTCAATGACTTTCCTTGCATTGTAATTACTGATGCTGCCTAGCGTGCCGCAATGGAAGTTCATTTCTGATCTGAAAAAACAATTTTCGTTGTCCATTTTACAGCGCATGATATGAATGGGGTTCTCTCAACCAGTTTATACTTACGACCTTATGAAAGGTTCATTTTAATTTTTCCAAGCATTTGATCTCTGTGACTTTATGGAGTTCTTTTTAATTTTTCCCAGCGATCAACTGCTAGGAAAATATAAAGATAGCTCCATAAAGTCGTAAAGATAACCGATAGGAAAACATAGAAGAAACACCGTGAAGTCGTACAGATTAAACAAAAAAAAAATAAATTAGAACTCAATAGAGTAGCAAATATCAAATATAACTGATATTTTGGACTTCATGGAGTTTTCTTTATTTTTTTTCCTTACAGTTGATCTTGACGACTTAATGGAGTTTTTGCTTAAGTTTTTCCTTCTGTGTTTTTTTGCGAATTGATGGAGTTTCTTCTTCATTTTTTTCACAGTTGATTTGTGATACTTTATGGAATTCTCTTTTACCACCTGAGTGCGTGCAAGGATGTTCAACATTCTATAATATTTTCGATGACAAAATCCTACGTCTGTTAATTTTCAAATTACTCGTTGCGATTACACTCGAATAACACTGCATTTTTATATTTCTACACCGTTTGTTGCATTTTGCTCTTCTTTTAAATTAATTTCCTCTTCAACCACGATCGAGCGCCTGCCCATATCTCCCATACGTACGATTACGTCGTCGTGACTTGAGAAGCTATAAAAATTTGGAACATAAGGCCAGTGGAGGATGAAACATTTTTGCTGCACACTACCTTCGTTGATGAGTAAATAATTCACCCATTCATCAAAGATTTATTTATGTTTTAAAGTTGAATTCTAATTGATTTTACAATTTTTATGCTACATCAAGTAAAAGATAGATCTCGATTTTGGGATTTACACGTTCAATTTTAGAAACTTACCGAGAATATCTTGCAAAAAAACGTAATAGACGGAAGCATTCATACAATATGCAGAAGATTTCAGTCCCCTCAGGGGGATACAGGTATTGTATCTATGGGAAGTAGCGCTCCCAGGGGGACTATGTGAGGGCCTGAGCTAGAGGTTAGGTAGGCTTCCTTTTTTTGAAATAGAATAGGTTTTTGTTTCGTTACGGACCATCTTTTTTCGGTTTACTGCTGTCCTGTTTTTCACCACCTACTACTTTCTTCTTCAACTTTTTCTTGTTTCATGAACTTCTTTCTTAGCTTCCTGTTTCTGTGCACCTTGTTCATAGCTTCCGCGTTCCCTCAACTCCATACTAAATGGTGCCTTCCTCCTTCCTCTCTTAAAACATCTTTGTCGTGCAATTAAGGGAGGCTAAAACTTTCTTATATAATAATAATAATAATAATAAAGAAGATTTAGTTTTAAAAGTATCGAATTACAAAACAAGGAATCCACTCATTTTTCTAGGCGCAGTTTCATGGAATATATTTTGATTGATTTTTCTGTACATGACCGGTAAGGATGAAGCTCAATACGCAACACAGTTGTCTCTTTCGCATTGACGGCAGGACGGTTCAATAAACTCTGCATCGATTTGAGTTATGAGAATACTGTAATAGTTACGGAACTGTTGCAAAATGTTCTGCCATCCCTACGCCTACATTATTCTGCTATCCCTGAACCTCTAATATTCTACGTTATTCTGCTATCCCTACACATACGTTATTCTACAATATTCTGCTATCCCTGAACCTCTAATATTCTACGTTATTCTGCTATCCCTACACCTACATTATTCTACATTATTCAGCTATCCCTGAACCTCTAATATTCTACGTTATTCTGCTATCCCTACACCTACATTAGTCTATATTATTCTGCTATCCCTACACCTACATTACTCTACATTATTCTGCTACCCCTACGTCTAGTACCTATGCTATCCCTACACCTACCATACCTTATGTGCGCGTTGCTAAAAAGAGGAAAAGTTTGGTTCGACTGATTGGAGATATAAAGATTTTGATTCATACAATTTCGGGAGTAGATACGGAACTGTTTCAAAATGCTCTGCCTATTTTACCTTCTGTGCGCGATACCAAGAAGTTGAAACGGCATGGCGACCTGAGCATGACGTGCTCCACCGTCGGTGTTGTGACCGAGGACACACTATATTTGTATATTGTGGTTTTCTTTTGTATGTTGTGGTTTTCTTTTGTATGTTCTAGTTTTCTTTCGCATGTTGTGGTTTTCTTTTGTACGTTGCAATTTTTTTTGTATGTTGTGGTTTTCATTTGTATGTTGTGGTTTTCTTTTGTATGTTGTAGTTTTCTTTTGTATGTTCTAGTTTTCTTTCGCATGTTCTAGTTTTCTTTTGTATGTTGTGGTTTTCTTTTGTATGTTGTGGTTTTCTTTTGTATGTTGTAGTTTTCTTTTGTATGTTCTAGTTTTCTTTCGCATGTTGTGGGTTTCTTTTGTATGTTCTAGTTTTCTTTTGTATGTTCTAGTTTTCGTTTGTATGTTCTAGTTTTCTTTCGCATGTTGTGGTTTTCTTTTGTAAGTTGCAATTTCTTTTGTATGTTGTGGTTTTCTTTTGTATGTTGCAGTTTTCTTTTGTATGTTCTAGTTTTCTTTCGCATGTTGTAGTTTTCTTTTGCATGTTGTAGTTTTGTTTTGTATGTTTTACTTCTGCTGTATGTTCTAGTTATCTTTTGTATGTTGTAGTTTTCTTTTGTATGTTCTAGTTTTCATTTGCTCTTACGCTTCCTTTTTTTGAAATAGAATAGGTTTTTGTTTCGTTACGGACCATCTTTTTTCGGTTTACTGCTGTCCTGTTTTTCACCACCTACTACTTTCTTCTTCAACTTTTTCTTGTTTCATGAACTTCTTTCTTAGCTTCCTGTTTCTGTGCACCTTGAAATAAAATTTTCTAGAAATCGTTCACGTGTCAAAAATACGCCGTAGCGTATTTGTAGTTTTCTTTTGTATGTTGTAGTTTTCTGTTGTATGTTCTAGGTTGTATGTTCTAGTTATCTTTTGTATGTTTTATTTTCTCTCGTATGTTCTAGTTTTCTTTTGTACGTCGTAGTTTTTTATTTACTCATATTTGTTTTGTATTATCGCAGAACCTTTGCTGAAGATGAACAGATGAGTTCGAAACATTCAATTTTATTCATTTAGAATTTGCCATTTTTGTTCATAAAATGACTATTCGTACAGCGGTTTTGCCTTGCTTTTAATTGTAAGAGCACACAATCTACATACAGTGAGGGGTTAAAATGCACTTAAGCGTTGTGTTGCTGCACATTGCGTAACACTTGAAGATGCAAAGTGATACTCCCCGTTGGGTGAGAGGGAGAACTCAGCCGCAATTCCCCACTCTACCCAGGTGTCGGAAATGGGTACCGGCTTGACCGGGGGTAACCGTCATTGCGTCCTGGTGTTAGTCATAAGGCATTTAAAAAAAAATAATTTTCAAGATGATATGAATCAGGCTTGGTTGGAATAAAATCTTTTTTTATTTTCTTTCCTTTCAGGTTTACGTTCTTTAAATAAACTATAAGAGATGAATGAAAGTGTTTGAATTTTATCGCGAACTAGACTCGTTCACGCAGCCGACATGTGTCACAGAAATCGTTTGATAGCTGATTCAAAGAGCTAATTCATTGACAACATGTGTAAATTTTGAACTGTGTCTACCATCCCAGTCTAACTTTTTTGCCGGAGCATGCATGTGTTTCGCTGCCTAAGCGATTTAATTATTTGGGCGGCGAAAAACATGCATGCAGGCGACGAAAAAGTTAGACTGGGATGTATTTATGTATTCCTACCATTTTGTCTCAGTGTACGACTTTTATCTATGTGCCTCATTTCATTTACCTATGTGCACCGATAGTTTTTTCATCTACGTGAACCAGTTCGTTCATACTTTGTGCACCGATGGTTTACTTATCTATGTATGTGCATCATTTCGGACACGTTTTGTGTACCGTATGTGCTTTATCTATGTGTACCATTTGTACCGTGATACACGTACAGTAGTGTTGGTCCGTAGAGTTGGTCTATATGTTAGTTCATGTGATAGTCTAAGTAATATTTCATGTGATAATCTATATGATAGTTTATGTGATTATCTATATGTTAGTTCATGTGATAATCCATATGATGGTTCATGTGATGGCCTTTATAATAGTTACCGTATGCCGTAGTCAACGTGCAAAATTCAGTGTACACACAATGGAAGTTACATGTTTTGTGTACGCGTACCGTTTCGTGATCACTATTTTAACTCGAGTAAACTGGCGCCCTAACTCACCTCAATACTCATTATTGCCTCTATGATAAGATAACGCAATCACCGGTGTAAAAAACTTCCAATTGCCTTATATATTAATGCCCTCCTCATGTGAAGGTCAACTGCTTGCGAAGATTGACCCATTCTCATATTTTCTTCGTTAAGCAAACGCAATAATTTGGTGATGGGTCCTGGAAAATAAAATTTTCTAGAAATCGTTCACGTGTCAAAAATACGCCGTAGCGTATAAAGATGAAGAGAACAATGCATAAAATTGCAAGGATCGAAAATTCTGAGATCGGAAAGACTTTCATTATGAAATTATAGTCTTTTCGAAAGTTTTATGAAAGGGTTTGGATTTTGATGAAAAATCGATTTTTCTTGTCGTATTTTGAAGTAATTCGCGACATGAACTACAAACTAGAAATTGTATAGATGAAACTCGAATCTTTATTTTAAGGAAGTTGTTTCGCTCCTGAGCTGAGCTAGGTAGAGTGTTTCCCAGTCATAAAAACGGCAGCGTTTTCGTTAGACCTTGCAATTGATTCGTTAAAACTAATTTAATTAAAACTAATTTAGTTAAAACTAATTTAGTTAAAACTAATTTAGTTAAAACTAATTTAGTTAAAACTAATTTAGTTAAAACTAATTTAGTTAAAACTAATTTAGTTAAAACTAATTTAGTTGAAACTAATTTAGTTAAAACTAATTTAGTTAAAACTGATTTAATTAAAACTAATTTAGTCAAAACTAATTTAGTAAAAAATAATTTAGTCAAAACTAATTTAGGTAAAACTAATTAGTTAAAACTACTTTAGTCAAAACTAATTTAGTTAAAACAAATTTAGTCACAACTAATTTAGTTAAAACTAATTTACTTAAAACTAATTTAGTCAAAACTAATTTAGTAAAAACTAATTTAGTCAAAACTAATTTAGTTGAAACTAATTAGTTAAAACTAATTTAGTCAAAACTAATTTAGTTAAAACTAATTTAGTCAAAACTAATTTAGTAAAAACTAATTTAGTCAAAACTAATTTAGTTGAAACTAATTAGTTAAAACTAATTTAGTCAAAACTAATTTAGTTAAAACTAATTTAGTCAAAACTAATTTAGTCAAAACTAATTTAGTTAAAACTAATTTAGTCAAAACAAATTTAGTAAAAACTAATTTAGTCAAAACTAATTTAGTTGAAACTAATTAGTTAAAACTAATTTAGTCAAATCTAATTTAGTCAAAACTAATTTAGTCAAAACTAATTTAGTCAAAACTAATTTAGTTAAAACTAATTTCATCGAACAGTTCAAACGCGAGTGTTTTTTCCTTTTTTAATTTCTGCGTTAAGATAAGATCGGGATGAATTGCAATGAGCGTAAGTACATAACAGTATACGAAAAATATATATTTGCAGTCATTTAGCTGTGTTCAAGTACCCAATTTACAAGGTGAGTTCGGACGGACACAAGCAAGCAAAAAATCCCGCAAGTAAGTAAGCACGCAACCAAGCAACCAAGCAGCCAAGCAAGCAAGCAAGCAAGTAAGCAAACAAACAACCAAGCAGCCAAGCAGCCAAGCAGCCAAGCAGCCAAGCAGCCAAGCAAGCAAACATCCAAGCACCAAGCAAGCAAGCAAGCAAGCAAACAACCAAGCAGCCAAGCAACCAAGCAACCAAGCAAGCAGGCAAGCAATAAAGCAAACAACCAAGCAATCAATCAAGCAACCAAGCAAGCAAGCAACCAAGCAAATATGTGGTGTCGCACATATGAGGGGATCTAATTAATTTGTTCAATTTCTGCAGAGCGTATGGGAACATTGTCCAAAAGAGAGTAAATTTTGATTTCTCTTCTCATACCTAATTGAGTAATTTAATTTTACTTGAGCTACCATCAGGTTATATTAGAGAATTAATATTAGGAATTAAGAAAAAAAATCAGTTCTTAAGTAAGTAAGATTCGTGCAACTGTGAGATTGATTGAAAATAAGAAATATTTCGACGGAAAAAAGTACGATATTGACAGAAAATGTGCGATATTGACGCTATTGACAGTAAATGTTTCTAGTTTGATGGAATCGTCAGTTTACGGACTCAACTAGTTTTTGCCGAATATCGGCAGCATGTGATGCAATAAATGATTTTTTAGGAGCAATTCAGTTCGAATACTGTTGAGTCAGATTGCCCTTTCATTGTGACTCTTATTTTTAGAGAACATCATCGATGTTTTTACTTAGATGAGAACTGCAGATTTATTTTAAAGGTGACAGCGAAAGCGTCAATCACTTATTTCCAATCACCCTGTTTTCGATTGCAGATTTTGACATGGCAATGAAACTGAGGGGGACGATTAGGGTAGTTTACCTCAAACTAGGGAATTTTTCCACAATTAGTGAAATTAAAAAAATTAAGGAAGCTTTCTACAAATTTGGGTAGTTTATGGCAAATTAGGTGAGTTTTACATAAATTAAGAAAGTTTACAACAAATTGAGAAAGTTTACAACAAATTAAGAAAGTTTACAACTAATTAAGAAAGTTTACAACAAATTTTAGTTAGTGTTCGGATCACAGAGCATGTGCTCGGTATCTCATTATCATTTTCATGTCTCAAAAACTTTGGTATTTGATGTATAGGTATTTAGTACCAATTATGTTTCACGTATGGGTATTAGTTATCAATTATATTCAACATGTAAGACTGTCGGTATTAGGTATCGAATATATTTTTTTGATGCATAGGCACTGACCATCAAATACATTTGATGTGCTGGTGTTAGGTGTAATAGGTATTAAATTTTTGGTATATATGGATAAGGTATCAAAAGTTTCAAATATGCATGATATGAAAGTATGTATTAAGAGCCAAAGGAACCCAATTTCTTTGATTTACAGGTGTCATAGGAATCAAACATAGTCATTCGATGGACATTACCTCCATTTTGAACACTGACACAACACACAGCACACCCATTAGCAAGAGCCACCACACACACCACACACAACACACACAAACACTCACACACACACATCCATACAGGCGATAAGCAATCAGCTGGCCACAAGCCGTGGCGCCGCAGCACCGGAGTATCATTCATGCGGCGCGATCGCGCATACCTTGCAAGTCTGCCGCTCAAGTGGACTCTTTAGATTTCCTATTGAATGATAATGGATGATAAGACACCGAAGATAATCCTGAGAACAGAGGTTCTCGAATCGAGGGTATTTACGTCAATGAGGAGCTGTAGGGAAATGAGATGTCTTTCGGTTACCGCATTTGGAAAATGTTATGTTGTGCACGATTGAGCGCATTCGTAAAATGTTGGTGTTGTGTAGTGAATGAATGAGGGCATTTGGAAGAAGTTGGTGTTGTGTAGTGCATGAATGAGGGCATTTGGAAAAAGTTGGTGTTGTGTAGTGCATGAATGAGCGCATTTGGTAAAGGTTGGTGTTGTGTAGTGCATAAATGAAGGCATTTGGAAGATGTTGGTGTTGTGTAGTGCATGAATGAGGGCATTTGGAAGATGTTGGTGTTGTGTAGTGCATGAATGAGGGCATTTGGAAGATGTTGGTGTTGTGTAGGGCATGAATGAGCGCATTCGCAAGATTTTGGTGTTGTGTAGTGCATGAATGAGGGCATTTGGAAGATGTTGGTGTTATGTAGTGCATGAACTAGCGCATTCGCAAGGTTTGGTGTTGTGTAGTGCATGAATGAGGGTATTTGGAAGATGTTGGTGTTGTGTAGTGCATGAATGAGCGCATTCGCAAGATTTTAGTGTTGTGTAGTGCATGAATGAGGGCAATTAGAAGATGTTGGTGTTGTGTAGTGCATGAATGAGGGCATTTGGAAGATGTTGGTGTTGTGTAGTGCATGAATGAGGGCATTTGGAGGATGTTGGTGTTGTGTAGTGCATGAATGAGCGCATTCGCAAGATTTTAGTGTTGTGTAGTGCATGAATGAGCGCATTCGCAAGATTTTGGTGTTATGTAGTGCATGAATGAGGGCATTTGGAAGATGTTGGTGTTGTGTAGTGCATGAATGAGGGCATTTGGAAGATGTTGGTGTTGTGTAGTGCATGAATGAGGGCATTTGGAAGATGTTGGTGTTGTGTAGTGCATGAATGAGGGCATTCGCAAAATTTTGGTGTTGTGTAGTGCATGAATGAGGGCATTTGGAAGATGTTGGTGTTGTGTAGTGCATGAATGAGGGCATTTGGAAGATGTTGGTGTTGTGTAGTGCATGAATGAGGGCATTTGGAAGATGTTGGTGTTGTGTAGTGCATGAATGAGGGCATTCGCAAGATTTTGGTGTTGTGTAGTGCATGAATGAGGGCATTTGGAAGATGTTGGTGTTGTGTAGTGCATGAATGAGGGCATTTGGAAGATGTTGGTGTTGTGTAGTGCATGAATGAGGGCATTCGCAAGATTTTGGTGTTGTGTAGTGCATGAATGAGCGCATTCGCAAGATTTTGGTGTTGTGTAGTGCATGAATGAGCGCATTCGCAAGATTTTGGTGTTGTGTAGTGCATGAATGAGCGCATTCGCAAGATTTTGGTGTTGTGTAGTGCATGAATGAGC
The DNA here is from genome assembly GCA_030386875.1 of Morinoia aosen. NCBI lineage: Eukaryota > Metazoa > Arthropoda > Malacostraca > Amphipoda > Talitridae > Morinoia > Morinoia aosen. The sequence continues at coordinate 19,368,891 of CM059565.1, forward strand.
GCATTCGCAAGATTTTGGTGTTGTGTAGTGCATGAATGAGGGCATTTGGAAGATGTTGGTGTTGTGTAGTGCATGAATGAGGGCATTTGGAAGATGTTGGTGTTATGTAGTGCATGAATGAGCGCATTCGCAAGATTTTGGTGTTGTGTAGTGCATGAATGAGGGCATTTGGAAGATGTTGGTGTTATGTAGTGCATGAATGAGGGCATTTGGAAGATGTTGGTGTTATGTAGTGCATGAATGAGGGCATTTGGAAGATGTTGGTGTTATGTAGTGCATGAATGAGGGCATTTGGAAGATGTTGGTGTTGTGTAGTGCATGAATGAGGGCATTTGGAAGACGTTGGTGTTATGTAGTGCATGAATGAGGGCATTTGGAAGATGTTGGCGTTATGTAGTGCATGAATGAGGGCATTTGGAAGATGTTGGTGTTATTTAGTGCATGAATGAGGGCATTTGGAAGACGTTGGTGTTATGTAGTGCATGAATGAGGGCATTTGGAAGATGTTGGTGTTGTGTAGTGCATGAATGAGGGCATTTGGAAGATGTTGGTGTTATGTAGTGCATGAATGAGGGCATTTGGAAGCCGTTGGTGTTATGTAGTGCATGAATGAGGGCATTTGTAAGATGTTGGTGTTATGTAGTGCATGAATGAGGGCATTTGGAAGACGTTGGTGTTATGTAGTGCATGAATGAGGGCATTTGGAAGATGTTGGTGTTGTGTAGTGCATGAATGAGGGCATTTGGAAGATGTTGGTGTTATGTAGTGCATGAATGAGGGCATTTGGAAAAGGTTGGTGTTGTGTAGTGCATGAATGAGCGCATTTGGAAGATGTTGGTGTTATGTAGTGCATGAATGAGGGCATTTGGAAGACGTTGGTGTTATGTAGTGCATGAATGAGGGCATTTGGAAAAGGTTGGTGTTGTGTAGTGCATGAATGAGCGCATTTGGTAGATGTTGGTGTTATGTAGTGCATGAATGAGGGCATTTGGAAGACGTTGGTGTTATGTAGTGCATGAATGAGGGCATTTGGAAAAGGTTGGTGTTGTGTAGTGCATGAATGAGCGCATTTGGTAAAGGTTGGTGTTGTGTAGTGCATGAATGAGGGCATTTGGAAAAGGTTGGTGTTGTGTAGTGCATGAATGAGCGCATTTGGAAAAGGTTGGTGTTGTGTAGTGCATGAATGAGCGCATTTGGTAAAGGTTGGTGTTATGTAGTGCATGAATGAGGGCATTTGGAAAAGGTTGGTGTTGTGTAGTGCATGAATGAGCGCATTTGGAAAAGGTTGGTGTTGTGTAGTGCATGAATGAGGGCATTTGCAAGATGTTGGTGTTGTGTAGTGCATGAATGAGGGCATTTGGAAGATGTTGGTGTTGTGTAGTGCATGAATGAGGGCATTTGGAAGATGTTGGTGTTGTGTAGCGCATGAATGAGGACATTTGGAAAAGGTTGGTGTTGTGTAGTGCATGAATGAGGGCATTTGGAAGATGTTGGTGTTATGTAGTGCATGAATGAGGGCATTTGGAAGACGTTGGTGTTATGTAGTGCATGAATGAGGGCATTTGGAAGACGTTGGTGTTATGCAGTGCATGAATGAGGGCATTTGTAAGATGTTGGTGTTATTTAGTGCATGAATGAGGGCATTTGGAAGATGTTGGTGTTATGTAGTGCATGAATGAGGGCATTTGGAAGATGTTGGTGTTATGTAGTTCATGAATGAGGGCATTTGGAAGACGTTGGTGTTATGTAGTGCATGAATGAGGGCATTTGGAAGACGTTGGTGTTATGTAGTGCATGAATGAGGGCATTTGGAAGACGTTGGTGTTATGTAGTGCATGAATGAGGGCATTTGGAAGACGTTGGTGTTATGCAGTGCATGAATGAGGGCATTTGTAAGATGTTGGTGTTATTTAGTGCATGAATGAGGGCATTTGGAAGATGTTGGTGTTATGTAGTGCATGAATGAGGGCATTTGGAAGACGTTGGTGTTATGTAGTGCATGAATGAGGGCATTTGGAAAAGGTTGGTGTTGTGTAGTGCATGAATGAGGGCATTTGGAAGATGTTGGTGTTATGTAGTGCATGAATGAGGGCATTTGGAAGACGTTGGTGTTATGTAGTGCATGAATGAGGGCATTTGGAAAAGGTTGGTGTTGTGTAGTGCATGAATGAGCGCATTTGGAAGATGTTGGTGTTGTGTAGTGCATGAATGAGCGCATTTGGAAGATGTTGGTGTTATGTAGTTCATGAATGAGGGCATTTGGAAGACGTTGGTGTTATGTAGTGCATGAATGAGGGCATTTGGAAGACGTTGGTGTTATGTAGTGCATGAATGAGGGCATTTGGAAAAGGTTGGTGTTGTGTAGTGCATGTATGAGGGCATTTGGAAGATGTTGGTGTTATGTAGTGCATGAATGAGGGCATTTGGAAGACGTTGGTGTTATGTAGTGCATGAATGAGGGCATTTGGAAAAGGTTGGTGTTGTGTAGTGCATGAATGAGCGCATTTGGAAGATGTTGGTGTTGTGTAGTGCATGAATGAGGGCATTTGGAAGATGTTGGTGTTATGTAGTGCATGAATGAGGGCATTTGGAAGACGTTGGTGTTATGTAGTGCCTGAATGAGGGCATTTGGAAAAGATTGGTGTTGTGTAGTGCATGAATGAGCGCATTTGGTAAAGGTTGGTGTTGTGTAGTACATGAATGAGGGCATTTGGAAGATGTTGGTGTTGTGTAGTGCATGAATGAGGGCATTTGGAAAAGGTTGGTGTTGTGTAGTGCATGAATGAGCGCATTTGGTAAAGGTTGGTGTTGTGTAGTGCATGAATGAGTGCATTTGGAAGATGTTGGTGTTATGTAGTGCATGAATGAGCGCATTTGGTAAAGGTTGGTGTTGTGTAGTGCATGAATGAGGGCATTTGGAAGACGTTGGTGTTATGTAGTGCATGAATGAGGGCATTTGGAAAAGGTTGGTGTTGTGTAGTGCATGAATGAGTGCATTTGGAAGATGTTGGTGTTGTGTAGTGCATGAATGAGGGCATCTGGAAGATATTGGTGTTGTGTAGTGCATGAATGAGGGCATTTGGAAGATGTTGGTGTTGTGTAGTGCATGAATGAGGGCATTTGGAAGATGTTGGTGTTGTGTAGTGCATGAATGAGGGCATTTGGAAGATGTTGGTGTTGTGTAGTGTATGAATGAGGGCATTTGGAAGATGTTGGTGTTATGTAGTGCATGAATGAGGGCATTTGGAAGATGTTGGTGCTGTGTAGTGCATGAATGAGGGCATTTGGAAGATGTTGGTGTTATGTAGCGCATGAATGAGGGCATTTGGAAAAAAAAAATTATTCAACTCAAGCATGGATGAGCGCATATGGAAAAGGTTGGTGTTGTGTAGTGTATGAATGAGGACATTTGGAAAAAGTTGATTTAACTCAAGCATGAATGAGCGCCCTTGAAGTGGGATGTTGAATGTTTATATAATTGGAGGGAGGAAGTTTAAACAGATTTTGTTGAATAAATTACGCATTGCACATTATGAAGTTAACGTGAATTAATGAGATTGAATATTTTTTTGAACGTTTATGCAATTTAAAAGAACTGTGTTGGATAAATTGCACGTTGCGAATTATTCAGTTAACGTGAATGAATGAGAATAAATTTTTTTGTAAGGTTTCAATTGGAGTGGCACGCATGTATGTGAATTCAATGTTTTTCATGACATATGTGACAAAAATATAGCAAAAATAAAATATGTTTACAATGAAGCTTTTTATCATTTTAGATTACTTAAAATTAACTAAACATTACGCAGACCTTACTACATTCAAGTACACCTTTAGTTTAAATTTTTTAATTCAAAGAATAAATAAGTGAAGCTTAGGAAAAAGAAAATATGTGAAAATGTTCCAAATCTTGAGCTACGGCTCAAGTCTTGATCTAATGCTCGAGGTACCACTTCCTGATCTAGGCCTTAAGGTATACTACCACTTCCAGATCTAGGCCTTAAGGTGTACTACCACTTCCAGATCTAGGCCTTAAGGTATACTACCACTTCCAGATCTAGGCCTTAAGGTGTACTACCACTTCCAGATCTAGGCCTTAAGGTGTACTACCACTTCCAGATCTAGGCCTTAAGGTATACTACCACTTCCAGATCTAAGCCTTAAGGTATACTGCCACTTCCAGATCTAGGCCTTAAGGTATACTACCACTTCCAGATCTAGGCCTTAAGGTATACTACCACTTCCTGATCTGATCTAGGCCTTAAGGTATACTACCACTTCCTGATCTAGGCCTTGAGATACTACCAAGTCCTGATTTAATCCTTGAAGTACCAAGTCCTATTCAAAGCCTTAAAACTCCTGATCTAAGCCTCAAGGCACTATTACGTCTTAATCTAAGACTGCTTGAGGTACTGCAAGTCCAGATCTAAGACTACTCCTTTAAGGTACTACTAAGTCCTGATCTGAGACCACTTCTTACGGTACTACAAAATCCTGATCTGAGACTACTCCTTGAGGTACTACTAATTCCTGATCTATGCCTTAGGGTACTACTAAGTCCTAATCTAAAACTGCTTCTTGAGATGTACAACAGGTTTATAACGTTGACTGCGATGGGTTAAAGTGAAGTTCAATATTCAACTTAAATTTAAAGTCAAAAGTTGATAACTATTTCATAAATACCAAATATTGACAGGGTCCATTAATTACCATTATTTTTAAAAAATAGCAAAAATCTTTCGTGCGACACATCGATGGGTCGTTTCGCAGCAGGAAGAACCGAAGCACGACCCATTGCGAGCAACATGTCGAGACTCCGTGCAACATCTGGGCAACGTGTGCCCACACAAAGGCTCTCCGCCACCGGGTACCTGCAAAATATTGCTAAACGTAAATGGGAAGTCAGGGTGCAGTTTTGAAATTTTATGACGTGCATTTATGCGTAGCCAAAAAATTGAAGTTCCTTGAAAAATGTGCGAGGGGAATTGAGGTTTTGCTGTTTCTTAGATTTTGTGAGAACTCGTGTTTTTTGATGTAGATCATGTAGGAAGAGATTAGATTTTTCTTTATGGAATGAAAAACGCTAGTGAAAAACTACATTCATGTATAATTCGTTACACAATATTCATATAGTATGTATAACACAACATTTACATTTACATTCGTATAAAAGCCATAACACAACATTCATATAGCATTTACAAAACCACATCCATTATCGATTGATTGTGGACGTTGTTAAATGAATGCTCTATGAATGTTGTGTTATGGCTTCTATAGGAATGTTGTAATTTCTAAAGGAATGTTGTAATGTTGTTATGGCTTCTATAGGAATGTTGTAATTTCTAAAGGAATGTTGTAATGTTGTTATGGCTTCTATAGGAATGTTGTAATTTCTAAAGGAATGTTGTAATGTTGTAATGGCTTCTATAGGAATGTTGTAATTTCTAAAGGAATGTTGTAATGTTGTTATGGCTTCTATAGGAATGTTGTCATTTGAGTGTTGTATGAATGTTTTGTTGTGAATACTACATTGTTATATGAATTTTATATGAATATAGTGTTTCAATCTCGTTTTCATTTCATGAAAAAATCTAATCTGTTCCTAAAACACGATTTCTTTCAAAATCTAGAAAAATGTAAAATCGCAGTTCACCTCGCATATTTTTCAAGAAACTTCAATATTTTTGTAACACATAAATGCACGCCATTAAATTTCAAAAATTACCCAATTTCCAAACACAACATTTATGTAACATTCATAAAACATCATCCATTACACAACATCCATATACAAGATTCATCAAACAACTTCCATGACCCAAAATTCATGTAACATTCATGCATAGGGGGCACAAACAACCAAGTCAGAAACTAAATGACAATAACTCCAGAATTCATTTAATTATTTCAGTGTAGTTTTTATCATGGGAAGGAGCAGTGTATCAGTGACATGTTAGATTGTGAGTTGTTCCCGTTAATACTAAATGACGGTAATACTAACGTATTAATGACAACGCTAGTTTAATTTAATTTAGTATTACTTTAGTATTTAGCATTAATACCACTGCTAGTGTTTTTTAATGCCAACGTATTTACTTAATACGTTAGTTATTGCGTTTTCTGAGTCTTTCCGGCCCACCCTGTGTACATTTTTAATCTGTATGTGTTTTATAGCTCATACTCGTGCGGCCGAGACAGTACAACAGTGCACCTAAATCAGAATAAGCTCCACATAATCAGGCCAACAGCTGCAGACGAGAGCTGGTGGCATTGAATCAGTACTTTGAACCGAGAAGTGCGGATGCAACCGAAAACAACGCCATGGCGAGCGTGGACACGCGAGCAGCTGGTCGGCACGTGCGTGTGCCACCTCTCCCAGATGGCAAATGAGCTCCGCAGGTACACATTTTTCACTCAATAATTGCGCTGGATAAACGGGTACCTCCGTGTCTGAGCTTCCTAGGTTTCCTCAATGGTAATATTAAAAAATTTTCAGGGTCATTAAGATCGTAATATTACGTCCAAAGTTTTACATAAATAGTTAGAGAAATCACTGAAATAGAAAATTTGAGAGACCAACGAATAAACAAAAGAAAAGAAAGAAAAGAAAAAAGAAATGGCAACGGAATCACCCCCGACTGAATAATAAAGTAAATTAAAGCAAGAGTTAAAGCAGTAGTTGAAGCAGAGAAAGTGAATAAGTTAAAGCAGAAAAACGAAATATGTTAAAAGATTACATAAAGACTGACGTAATGTACAGTAAATTAAAATAAAGATAGCTCGACAGCAATTATTGAGCGTGACAGTGATTATGACAGCAGTAAAAATTAAAATCTTATTATGGCGGTATAAATTAAAAACACAGAGGAGAGTTAAAGAAAAATGGAAGAGCTTAAGGCTGTTGTACAAAATTGGTGACATGGAAATGTCTCTCCGAAAATAAAAGAATTTCTCAAAATGTTTTGCGTTTTCTATGAAGAAAAAGATTGCAATAGACTTTTGAACCAATGGATGGGTTTGAACACCTCATTTTATGCGAACCTTTCAGTGGCAGCAGAAATTAGTTTTTTATTGGAAATTTTAATAAGGAATATTCGTGGCAAAACATTACAGCTGCACATACATCTAGGGAGTGTACTCATCTAGGCGCTGCTAATTTGCATTATAGGCTTTTTAGGGTAGACATAGGCCGTTACTGAACGTTTACTCATCCGAACCTAGATTTAAGCAATGTCACCAGCATCTAGGTAGTATTAACAAACATTTATGTAGTATTAACGCACATCTAGGCAATATTTACGCACATCTAGGTAGTATTATCGTACATCTAGGTAGTGCTATCGTACATCTGAGTAGTATTATCGTACATCAAGGTAGTATTATCGTACATCTAGGTAGTATTATCGTACATCTAGGTAGTGCTATCGTACATCAGGGTAGTATTATCGTACATCTAGGCAGTATTTACGCCCATCTAGGTAGTATTATCGTACATCTAGGTAGTATTAACGCGCTTGTTTTAACGTACACATATCTAACTATTATTAACGCCTATAAAGGTAAAACTGACATACAGTGGGGAGTAAAATTATACAACTCGTTGAGTAAATACCCAGATTCCACATTTCTAAACCACGTACAATTACGGAAATTAGACTAAATATAAACAATTGTATAAAAAGGTTAATAATATAATTATAACTCTCACAAATATTTATTAGAAAAAATATATAGGAGCATGTATAATAAATACGTGAACAAAGGTTTACAATACCTGACCTCTTTCTCGATGTTATTCAATATTCCAGAATGTTCTAATACATTCTACTTTTTAGCAATCAAACTTTCGTCAGCATTCATCTCCAATACCGTGTCATTGGTACAGCAGCTCTCGTTCTGAAAGGTCGTTAGCTTGGGTAAGAATAAGGATATCAGCCAAAACCTTCGCAAACGTATTGTGGAGCTTCATAATGAAGGTTTGGGATATCGGAAGATATATGTGCTCAAGAGTGTGTTCCTAAAGCCTCGGCTGGAACCATATTACCTGAGTGGAAATGCCGGAATACGACTCTCAACAACCCTCGAACTGGCCGTCTACGGAAGATAAACGACTGCGCTGATCGAAAGTTGGTCCGAACAGAAGTGCAGAGGCCTCAAACCAATCGTGAAGAATTAAAGGTTGGTCTCAAGGCATCTGTGATCGAAGCCAGCAAACACACGATTAGCAGGGCACTACGCCGTGAAGGTCTTCGATCCTGCACCCCTCGTAGGACACCTCTTCTCCAGAGACGTTCCGTCAAGGCCAGGCTGAAGTATGTCTACGACCATTTGGACAAGCCAGCACCGTTTTGGAACTCAGTATTGTGGTCAGATGAAACTAAAATCGAATTATTTGTGAGAAACAGCACAAACCATGTTTGGACGCAACAGAACGAAAAGTGTAAACCATAGTGCGCCATCCCCACTGTTAAGTTTGGAGGTGGCTCAATCATGGTGTGGGGATGTTTCAGCTCATCAGAGGTAGGTAAACTTGACATCATTCGAGGAACCATGAGTGGCAGGAAATATCGTGAAATATTGGAAGAGCAGCTACTTCCTTTAGCTCTTTTGTTAAAATTGAAACGTTGATGGACCTTCCAACAAGACAACGATCCAAAGCATACTGCAAACGAAACCTAGGAATGGTTAAGGAGGAAGAAGATAAACATTTTGGAATGGCTAAGTTAATCCCCGGACATGAATCTGATCAAAAACTTGCGGAGGGAGTTGAAATTGAAGATTCAGAAGAGAGGTCCCAATAACATCACTGAACTCAAGAAAATTTGCGTTGAAGATTAGAATAAGATTACGCCCGGAACTTGTAAAAAGCTGGGATAGTGAACTACTTTAGACGTCTCGAAGCCATAATTAATAGCAACGGCTATGCAACGAAGTTTTAATGCACGTATATCTGGAAATGTGTTGTAAACTTTTGTTCACATTTTTATTATGCATGTTCCTACATATTTTTTCTATGAAATATTTGTGGTTTTTAGATATATTATAGACCTTTTTATACTATTGTTTATAAATAGTTCAATTTCCGTAATTGTACGTGGTGTCAAAATGTGGAATCTGGTGGTTTAATAAATGTGTTGTATTATTTTGCCCGCACTGTACACCTAGATAGTGTGAGAGCCCATCTAAGTAGTATTAACGAACACGTCGGTAATACTAACGCGCATGTAGCTCGTTCTAACGTATATCTACACTTAGGTAACACTAACGCACATGTAGGTTGTTCTAAAATATATCTAAGTGGTATAAACGCACATCTAGGTGGTATACGCATTTCTAGGAGGTACTAACGCACATTTAGGTACACTAGGCGTAACTAGGTGGCGGTGTCGCTACACGGAGACACAGACGATGTTTTTCTGCAGGTGCCTGAGGCGCGACAGCTGCTGAGCGACGTCGCGTCGGCTGTGGGGCGAGTGTTGCGCGTGCGCGTCCAACGGACCACGTGATGGGTGTTGCACGGGGGTGTTGCACAGAGGGTGTTGTACGGGGGTGTTGCAGGGGGGGTGTTGCACAGAGGGTGTTGCACAGAGGGAGTTGTACGGGGGGTGTTGCACAGAGGGTGTTGTACGGGGGGTGTTCCACAAAGGGTGTTGTTCGGGGGGTGTTGTACGGGGGTGTTGCAGGGGGGTGTTGCACGGGGGGTGTTGCAGGGGAGGGGTGTTGCACATGGGGTGGGTACAGCGCGTACAAGGGTTACGCGTGGAGGTATTAGCGCTTTAAAGTGTAGGTGGGTTTTGCGTATGGATGCGTGGTGAGCATGGTTGGTGAGTGGTGAGAGTGACTGATGAGTGGTGAGAGTGGATGATGAGTGGTGACGATGGATGTTGAGCACACTCTCACATTGGTGGGGTGATGAATATTTCACGAAAGGAAATGATGATCAGCGTTGAATCATTGTGGATGCTTCACGCGTTTTATACATTCATCGACCACTTGATGAATTCATTTCTTGATTCACTACTTTCCTACGTCGAGGATATCATGTGACGTTGGTGATGCTTCCTTCAAGTGTGAGAATACCATTTCCCGTTAATGATGCATTTTTCGCGTTGATGCATCTCTCACGTATTATATGTCTATTTTTCCCGTGTGACCAGGGCTTTGATATCTAGTTTCTAATGGAGGTGTTGGTGAAAAAAATTGAGTGTGAGCTCACTGCATGAACATATACCTAAATACACAAATACACACATTAATTGGGTAACATAGGTTTACCTCACTTGGATGTTACGAAAATGTTGAAGTACCTCGAGTGGATGCAACAAAACATGTTTGGTGCATCACGTAGATGTTAGAAAATGCTTTGTGCATCACGTAGATGTTAGTAAATGTTTGGTGTATCACGTAGATGTTAGAAAATGTTTGGTGTATCAAGTAGATGGTAAAAAATGTTTGGTGCATCACGTAGATGTTAGAAAATGTTTGGGGCTTCGCGTAGATGTTAGAAAATGTTTTGTGCATCACGTAGATGTTACAAAATGTTTGGTGTATCACGTAGATGTTGGAAAATGTTTGGTGTATCACGTAGATGTTAGAAAATGTTTGGTGTATCACGTAGATGTTACAAAATGTTTGGTGTATCACGTAGATGTTAGAAAATGTTTGGTGTATCACGTAGATGTTAGAAAATGTTTTGTGCATCACGTAGATGTTACAAAATGTTTGGTGTATCACGTAGATGTTAGAAAATGTTTGGTGTATCACGTAGATGTTAGAAAATGTTTTGTGCATCACGTAGATGTTAGAAAATGTTTGGTGTATCACGTAGATCTTAGAAAATGTTTGGTGTATCACGTAGATGTTAGAAAATGTTTGGTGTATCACGTAGATGTTAGAAAATGTTTGGTGTATCACGTAGATGGTAGAAAATGTTTGGTGTATCACGTAGATGTTAGAAAATGTTTGGTGTATCACGTAGATGTTAGAAAATGTTTGGTGTATCACGTAGATGGTAGAAAATGTTTGGTGTATCACGTAGATGTTAGAAAATGTTTGGTGTATCACGTAGATGGTAGAAAATGTTTGGTGTATCACGTAGATGTTAGAAAATGTGGTGTATCACGTAGATGTTAGAAAATGTTTGGTGGATCACGTAGATGTTAGAAAATGTTTGGTGCATCACGTAGATGTTAGAAAATGTTTGGTGTATCTCGTAGATGGTAGAAAATGTTTGGTGCATCACGTAGATGTTAGAAAATGTTTTGTGCATCACGTAGATGTTAGAAAATGTTTGGTGTATCACGTAGCTGGTAGAAAAAGTTTGGTGCATCACGTAGATGGTAGAAAATGTTTGGTGCATCACGTAGGTGTTAGAAAATGTTTTGTGCATCACGTAGATGTTAGAAAATGTTTGGTGCATCACGTAGATGTTAGAAAATGTTTGGTGCATCACGTAGGTGTTAGAAAATGTTTGGTGCATCACGTAGATGTTAGAAAATGTTTGGTGCATCACGTAGATGGTCGAAAATGTTTGGTGCATCACGTAGATGGTCGAAAATGTTTGGTGCATCACGTAGATGGTAGAAAATGTTTGGTGCATCATGTAAATGGTAGAAAATGTTTGGTGCATCACGTAGATGGTAGAAAATGTTTGGTGCATCACGTAGATGGTAGAAAATGTTTGGTGCATCACGTAGATGGTAGAAAATGTTTGGTGCATCATGTAAATGGTAGAAAATGTTTGGTGCATCACGTAGATGGTAGAAAATGTTTGGTGCATCACGTAGATGGTAGAAAATGTTTGGTGCATCACGTACATGGTAGAAAATGTTTGGTGCATCACGTACATGGTAGAAAATGTTTGGTGCATCACGTAGATGGTCGAAAATGTTTGGTGCATCACGTAGATGTTAGAAGATGTTTGGGGCTTCGCGTAGGGGGATGTTGCAACAATATTGGAGGATTTCTCGTGTTATTGTAGAAAATTGCTTGGTGCACACGTAGCTTGCAGCAAAAATGTCAGCATTTTAGTTGGAAGATGCTTCTGATCACAGTAGGCCGTATAACAGGTAGACTATCTTTGAAACAGGAATTTTTTTTCGTTTCAAAGACAAAATTCTCACTGCGATGCAGGTATCCTTGATACATTGAAATGTATGCATATTCCTCGTGAAATGGCTATTTCCACGTGAAAGATGCATCATTAACGTGAAAAATAGTTCATCCACTGATGGAATATAAAAATAAATGAAAAATAAAATAAGGAACAAACAACAACCAAAATTTAGAACAAATAAAGAACAAAATAAGGAATAAATAAAGAGCAAAATCAAGAACAAATAAATAACAAAATCAGAAATAAATAAAAACAAAATAACAAATAAAGAACAAAATAAGGAATGAATAAAGCGCAAACTAAAGAATAAATAAAGAAGAAAATAAAGAACAAATAACGAACGACCGAACATCCAGTTGAGCACTACGTGCATCAGAGTATGTGGGCAAATATACTCGAGTAAAACTCTCACTACAGACTTACAGGAGTTTTTTAGTCCAGCTGACTGTCGCCTGCCGAACTGCAGCTGGCGCAGGGCACTGCACCGACAGATGGGAGGTGCGCCCCGGCCTCCCTGCACAGATCCTGCTTACCACTCGCAAATTGTCCATCATTGAGAGCAGAATTTGCTTTCGGGTTGCCGGTTTTTTTTTTGTCTGAGTGGTGAGTGCAGCACGGAATGGTAAAGTTTATCAATGTGAAATTTAGAATCTTGTTTTGGTGTTTTGCATTATGTTCTATGGAACTTGTATCCTATTTTGAGGCTTGTACCTATTTCCTGTAGGTATGTCTGCCTTTTTCCTTTTTGTAAACACAATTTATGTATTTTTTCCCTATTTTTCAAAATGACAAATGCATTTTCTCCTTATGTTTTAATTAAACATATGGATTCCGCACGCTATTTGGATTTACATCCTGAATTTATTATTTAAATCTTGGATTTCTATTTGCATCATATTTACATCGTGGATTTCTATTTACATCGTATTTACATCGTATTTACATCGTGGATTTCTATTTACATCGTGTTTACATCGTGAATTTCTATTTATATCGTATTTACATCGTGGATTTCTATTTACATCGTATTTACATCGTGGATTTCTATTTACATCGTATTTATATCGGGGATTTCTATTAACATCGTATTTACATCGGGGATTTCTATTTACGTCGTATTTACATCGTGAATTTCTATTTACATCGTATTTACATCGTGGATTTCTATTTACATCGTATTGATATCGGGGATTTCTATTAACATCGTATTTACATCGGGGATTTCTATTTACGTCGTATTTACATCGTGAATTTCTATTTACATCGTATTTACATCGTGGATTTCTATTTACATCGTATTTATATCGGGGATTTCTATTAACATCGTATTTACATCGGGGATTTCTATTTACGTCGTATTTACATCGTGAATTTCTATTTACATCGTATTTACATCGTGGATTTCTATTTCCATCGTATTGATATCGGGGATTTCTATTAACATCGTATTTACATCGGGGATTTCTATTTACGTCGTATTTACATCGTGAATTTCTATTTACATCGTATTTACATCGTGGATTTCTATTTACATCGTGTTTACATCGTGGATTTCCATTTACATTGTATTTCATCGTGGATTTGTCTCTGCCCATTCCTAATTCTGTACTCGGTTTTTCTTATTCCTTGTACCTCATTTCTAGCGCTTTGAATTCCATCCGCTGAATTTGTAACATCTCCGTGCCTCACAATTCTTTTTACTTCTAACCCCTGATATTCCACATATACATCTCACACGATTCTCACCCTGCACTCTATAGGTAAAAACTCTGTACCCTATTCCCTGCCTAATTATTTCATACGCTTCCTTTCTATAGTGATCTATCTATATCAAGTGAGTGCTTCTAAGTCAAGTCTCTGTATGCTGTATGTAGTTTGACACATAAGTTATATTCGTGACTTCATCTTTTAAATTCGTAAGTTTTTCATCTTTTAAATTCGTAAGTTCTTCATCTTTTAAATTCGTAAGTTCTTCATCTTTTAAATTCGTAAGTTCTTCATTTTTTCAATTCGTATGTTCTCCATCATTTTTATTCGAAAATTTCTTTTTATTTTTTATTTTTAAGTTCTTCATCTTATCTAGTCGCAAGTGCTTCATCTTTTATATACGCAAGTTCTTCATCGTTTTTATTTCACGTGGAATATGCAAATATTTCACACCTCACCATGGCTTAGACACCTTCATCTTTTAGTTCTTCATCTCATATGTAATCGTAAGAACTTAATCTTTTTTATTTCACGTGGAAAATGCATATTTTCCATGTCTGACCATGGCTTAGATATCTTCATCTTCAAGTTCTTCATATTTTATATTCGTAAGTTCTTCATCTGTATGCGAGGTCAGTATAGGCCAGTTTTTGCAGGGTATGTTCGGTCACACGCAACTCTCCACGTCCGCCATTTTGAAGTAGAATGTGAAAGTCTATCTGCTCGAAATGACCCCCTTGAAGGGGGATGGGGAAGGGGGTTGAAGTGCCCATTACCCCTCGGGGTCTTAGATAGTAGAATACATGTGTAAGTACGTATACAGTCCCCTTCTTCGGCATGACTGGCTTGTTTCTCGTGAAAGTGAGAGGTAGTTACTAGCTAGGGCTCCCTTAAATAGATCGCTGTGAGGAATTGTTCGTACTTCATTCTATAACTTTGTAGCGCCGTGTATGGTAGTTAATGAGAATACACTGAACGTCCAAACATATTCATTAAAATGGGTTTAATAACAAATACGTTTAATGTACTTCGCTCTGAAGACTATTTAGACTTAGCTCAATTTTGTATGCTCTGAAGAATATTTCTTTGTAGAAACGTTTCACATTTTAGCCGTAAAATACGAATTAACATTTTCACATTTTATAATTTTTCATTTTACATTATACATTTGAACATTTTACAATTTTGCATTTTGCATTTTACATTTAAAATGTTTACTTTCTACATTATTTATTGTTACATTTTACATCTTACATTTTCACGAGAATTTCTATTTTTCATTGTACGTACATTAAAATTGACATTTTTCCTGCTAAACGAGAATAATTTTTCAATTCCTGAAACAGTTTCATTCTTCAAAGCGTTCTTTGAAGTTAGTTCGTCTATATATTTTTAAATGAAAATGAATGACAGAGACTTTAAATCGAGGCAAAACACCTTTGGGAAATGATGCCAACTTATTTCCGTGAAAAAATGTTCATTTAAGAAAAAGTCGATAAACGAAATGTATTGCCATCAATTGGATTTTGAATATGTCTAGGCCTACGAAAATAAAGAGTATAAGAAATAAAAAACACCTATGGGACACATTTCCATGAGAAATAAATTTTAAAAAAGTTGCTGATTGAAATGCATTACATTCAATTGTATTTCGACTACTTCTAGGCCAAAAATAAGAAAGTACAAAATAAATGAGAAATACTAGCAGCCCGTGAGCGACGAAGTACTCGAGCATGGCTGCATGCACGAATTGACTTCACACTTAGCAGTCGATTTCAACACTACTTCTCATATTTGACTTGCAATAGTTGGCAATCGATTTCAACGCTAATTCTCATATTTGACTAGCAATAGTTGGCAATCGATTTCAACGCTACTTCTCATATTTGATTAGCAATAGTTAGCAGTCGATTTCAACGCTACTTCTCATATTTGACTAGCAATAGTTGACAGTCGATTTCAACGCTACTTCTCATATTTGATTAGCAATAGTTGGCAGTCGATTTCAACGCTACTTCTCATATTTGATTAGCAATAGTTGGCAGTCGATTTCAACGCTACTTCTCATATTTGATTAGCAATAGTTGGCAGTCGATTTCAACGCTACTTCTCATATTTGATTAGCAATAGTTGGCAGTCGATTTCAACGCTACTTCTCATATTTGATTAGCAATAGTTGGCAGTCGATTTCAACGCTACTTCTCATATTTGACTAGCAATAGTTGGCAGTCGACTTCAACGCTACTTCTCATATTTGATTAGCAATAGTTGGCAGTCGACTTCAACGCTACTTCTCATATTTGATTAGCAACAGTTGGCAGTCGACTTCAACGCTACTTTTCATATTTGACTAGCAATAGTTGGCAGTCGACTTCAACGCTACTTCTCATATTTGATTAGCAATAGTTGGCAGTCGATTTCAACGCTACTTCTCATATTTGATTAGCAATAGTTGGCAGTCGACTTCAACGCTACTTCTCATATTTGACTAGCAATAGTTGGCAGTCGACTTCAACGCTACTTCTCATATTTGATTAGCAATAGTTGGCAGTCGATTTCAACGCTACTTCTCATATTTGATTAGCAATAGTTGGCAGTCGACTTCAACGCTACTTTTCATATTTGACTAGCAATAGTTGGCAGTCGACTTCAACGCTACTTCTCATATTTGATTAGCAATAGTTGGCAGTCGATTTCAACGCTACTTCTCATATTTGATTAGCAATAGTTGGCAGTCGACTTCAACGCTACTTCTCATATTTGATTAGCAATAGTTGGCAGTCGATTTCAACGCTACTTCTCATATTTGATTAGCAATAGTTGGCAGTCGATTTCAACGCTACTTCTCATATTTGATTAGCAATAGTTGGCAGTCGATTTCAACGCTACTTCTCATATTTGACTAGCAATAGTTGGCAGTCGACTTCAACGCTACTTCTCATATTTGATTAGCAATAGTTGGCAGTCGACTTCAACGCTACTTCTCATATTTGATTAGCAACAGTTGGCAGTCGACTTCAATGCTACTTTTCATATTTGACTAGCAATAGTTGGCAGTCGACTTCAACGCTACTTCTCATATTTGATTAGCAATAGTTGGCAGTCGACTTCAACGCTACTTCTCATATTTGATTAGCAATAGTTGGCAGTCGACTTCAACGCTACTTCTCATATTTGATTAGCAATAGT
This sequence comes from Morinoia aosen, assembly GCA_030386875.1. Taxonomy (NCBI): domain Eukaryota; kingdom Metazoa; phylum Arthropoda; class Malacostraca; order Amphipoda; family Talitridae; genus Morinoia; species Morinoia aosen. The sequence goes on from CM059565.1 coordinate 19,385,905, forward strand.
TGGCAGTCGACTTCAACGCTACTTCTCATATTTGATTAGCAATAGTTGGCAGTCGACTTCAACGCTACTTCTCATATTTGATTAGCAACAGTTGGCAGTCGACTTCAACGCTACTTCTCATATTTGATTAGCAATAGTTGGCAGTCGACTTCAACGCTACTTCTCATATTTGATTAGCAACAGTTGGCAGTCGACTTCAACGCTACTTCTCATATTTGATTAGCAATAGTTGGCAGTCGACTTCAACGCTACTTCTCATATTTGATTAGCATCAGTTGGCAGTCGACTTCAACGCTACTTCTCATATTTGATTAGCAATAGTTGGCAGTCGACTTCAACGCTACTTTTAATATTTGACTAGCAATAGTTGGCAGTCGACTTCAACGCTACTTCTCATATTTGATTAGCAATAGTTGGCAGTCGATTTCAACGCTACTTCTCATATTTGATTAGCAATAGTTGGCAGTCGACTTCAACGCTACTTCTCATATTTGACTAGCAATAGTTGGCAGTCGACTTCAACGCTACTTCTCATATTTGATTAGCAATAGTTGGCAGTCGATTTCAACGCTACTTCTCATATTTGATTAGCAATAGTTGGCAGTCGACTTCAACGCTACTTTTCATATTTGACTAGCAATAGTTGGCAGTCGACTTCAACGCTACTTCTCATATTTGATTAGCAATAGTTGGCAGTCGATTTCAACGCTACTTCTCATATTTGATTAGCAATAGTTGGCAGTCGACTTCAACGCTACTTCTCATATTTGATTAGCAATAGTTGGCAGTCGATTTCAACGCTACTTCTCATATTTGATTAGCAATAGTTGGCAGTCGATTTCAACGCTACTTCTCATATTTGATTAGCAATAGTTGGCAGTCGATTTCAACGCTACTTCTCATATTTGACTAGCAATAGTTGGCAGTCGACTTCAACGCTACTTCTCATATTTGATTAGCAATAGTTGGCAGTCGACTTCAACGCTACTTCTCATATTTGATTAGCAACAGTTGGCAGTCGACTTCAACGCTACTTTTCATATTTGACTAGCAATAGTTGGCAGTCGACTTCAACGCTACTTCTCATATTTGATTAGCAATAGTTGGCAGTCGACTTCAACGCTACTTCTCATATTTGATTAGCAATAGTTGGCAGTCGACTTCAACGCTACTTCTCATATTTGATTAGCAATAGTTGGCAGTCGACTTCAACGCTACTTCTCATATTTGATTAGCAATAGTTGGCAGTCGACTTCAACGCTACTTCTCATATTTGATTAGCAACAGTTGGCAGTCGACTTCAACGCTACTTCTCATATTTGATTAGCAATAGTTGGCAGTCGACTTCAACGCTACTTCTCATATTTGATTAGCAACAGTTGGCAGTCGACTTCAACGCTACTTCTCATATTTGATTAGCAATAGTTGGCAGTCGACTTCAACGCTACTTCTCATATTTGATTAGCAACAGTTGGCAGTCGACTTCAACGCTACTTCTCATATTTGATTAGCAATAGTTGGCAGTCGACTTCAACGCTACTTTTCATATTTGACTAGCAATAGTTGGCAGTCGACTTCAACGCTACTTCTCATATTTGATTAGCAATAGTTGGCAGTCGACTTCAACGCTACTTCTCATATTTGACTAGCAATAGTTGGCAGTCGACTTCAACGCTACTTCTCATATTTGATTAGCAATAGTTGGCAGTCGACTTCAACGCTACTTCTCATATTTGATTAGCAATAGTTGGCAGTCGACTTCAACGCTACTTCTCATATTTGACTAGCAATAGTTGGCAGTCGACTTCAACGCTACTTTTCATATTTGACTAGCAATAGTTGGCAGTCGACTTCAACGCTACTTCTCATATTTGACTAGCAATAGTTGGCAGTCGACTTCAACGCTACTTCTCATATTTGACTAGCAATAGTTGGCAGTCGACTTCAACGCTACTTCTCATATTTGATTAGCAATAGTTGGCAGTCGACTTCAACGCTACTTCTCACACATGAGTAACGCCACTGACGAATTAACCGCACTAGTCGGTTCACATTATTACTAACCATGAACTTTCAACGCTAAATAGTCCCGTATCGTCAGTATAACCTAATTTGTGTGTAACTGATATGTTAATGAATCAATTTGGATATGTTAATTGATAAACTTATTTCAATATTACTGACACGAGTCACAACTCTAAAATTACCAACATCTGACAAATTCACACCCAAGTCATTAATACCAAACTCAATACTAAAATCAAACAACAGCGTCAGACAACATTCATCCATTAAGCAACATTCACCAACGGAAAATGGGGACCGAGAAATTCAGGCGTAGCTGTGTTTCTCAGTTAGGAAATTTGGTACGAAATTTAGTGTTTTAAAATGTTCAGAGCTCCGAGAGTACACCTCGTGTCGAATTGTGGCCATCTTTTGAAGTGTGACATACATACATGTCGGTAATACAAGATAAAAATGTACAGTATAGGTAAATGTGTGAGAAAATCTACAGTATCTTTTATGTAAAATATCGTTAAGTACAAGATAAAAATGTACAATATGGTTAAATATAAGAGAAAATATACATTTTCGTTAACGTAAAATATCGTTAAGTACAAGATAAAAATGTGCAGTGTAGAAAAATACAAGATAAAAATGTTAAGTATTAAATAAATAGACATTGGAAAGATATATTTTGAAGGATTCTTCTGAACCTTCTTTGTGCTTTACAAGTAATAATCTGTTTTATAAAATTCGCTTTAAATAAAACGTTTTTGAATTGTACAGTCTACTTTTTTTCATCTTTGCATTTGCGAGGCAAATCACTCTGCTAATTTTTTATTATATAAACAAATTTGCTTAAACACTAAACACCGGATATTTTCTCCATTAATTACCGAGTATTTATTTAACAAACCACGTGGCTGTATTACCTTAAAAACTAAAATAACACCAACACAGAACATCCGATATTTTCTTTAGAAATCCTTTTATTTTCGTTCTTCAGTGTCTTTTTTATTTAAAAAACATAATAACCAGAACAATAGACTCCGAATATTTTCTTTAGAAATAACCGAGAACTCGTCCAGCGCAGAGCACAATTCCCTTGACAAACAACAGAAAACGACCTAAACAATGGCCTTGTGATATATTTTCTTGGATTTTGGAGAAATCGCGCAGTATTTGTGAAGTAATCCGAGGACGCCTGTCTGCGCGTAATGCGATGCTGCCAAGTGCGTTGTTTGGAGGCGGGCGCGATAGGGCGGCGGAGCGAGGGTAACCTGATAGCCGCTGAGGGGAGCCCCAGACAAAAGAACTTGTCTTCAGAGATGTAGGCCCACGCAGCACTTTAAAACCTCACAAAAGCTTACCGAAAGGAGAAAGTTTTATTTACCAACCAGTTGAGGTAAGAATTTTGCAAGTATGTATTTACTTTAAAAGTTTACCGAAGAAGATATATTCATTTACTTGCCAGTTATCGTTAGAATTCTGCAGGTATTTACTTTAAAAGCTCGAGCAAAGATGAAATTTTTATAGGCCCACCAATTGTGCGGTGAATGCTTACAGGTATTCTAGAAAAACACTGGAAAAAACTTTTCTTTAGAGATGTTGGCCCTCAGAGGACTTCAAAAGCTGACTCAAAAATGGAATTTTTATTTAATTCCAGCTTGTGGTAAAATTCTGCAAAAATTTATTTTTACCCGGCACTTGTGGTAAGAATTCAGCCGAAATTTTTATTAACCCGGCACCTGTAGGAAGAATTCTACAGAAAATTATTTTTACCAGGCACTTGTGGTAAGAATTTTGCAGGTATTTACTTTATAAGCTTACCTAAAGATGACATTTCGATTTACTCGTCAGGTGTGGTAAGAATTCAGTAGAAAGAACTTTTATTTAGCCTCCAGTTGAGGTAAAAATTCTGCAGGTATTTAAATGGAACAACGGAAATAACAGGCGTAGTTTATTAATGATCATTCGGAAACGAGCATTGGGGACGTGGTAGAGCCTAATTTTGGACTCAAACAGAGTGTAACTTTAAAATTTGGCACGGAAGTCAAAATTTTGACGGCAAGTCTTAAATTGAGGTATTACGTCCTGCGATGTTGGGCACTTCTCAGTAATGGTTTTGCCATTTTTTCAAATGCCTTTTTTCAAAAGTATGATTGATTGGTACTTTAATTTATGAGGACACATCACACAAGGGATACATTGACCACTGACGTACATGCTGGGACGAGTTAATTATACTTAACTAGGGTCTTGTTTGAATAATTATCAGTCCTTGAGTGACACACCAGTCCTTGAGTGACACACCAGTCCTTGAGTGACACACCAGTCCTTGAGTGACACACCAGTCCTTGAGTGACACAAAAGTCCTTGAGTGACATACCAGTCCTTGAGTGACACACCAGTCCTTGAGTGACACACCAGTCTTTGAGTGACACACCAGTCCTTGAGTGACACACCAGTCTTTGAATGACACACCAGCCATTGAGTGATACACCAGTCTTTGAGTGGCACACCAGTCCTTGAGTGATACACCAGTCCTTGAGCAGCACACCAGTCGTTGAGTGGCACACCAGTCCTTGAGTGATGCACCAGTCATTGAATTATACACCATTTTCAAAAAAATGACAATATTGTAGTAGCTATACGAATTCTCCATTTACTCGTACAGACATTTTCTTCCCAAACCAACCCATCCATGAAATAAACTTTCGAGAGCGGACTTCAACACTCAACCAAAATTTCAGAGCTAGCCTTTATGCCATTTTTTTGCCGAGCGCTGTGCGTGATGCTCGACATCGGCACTAAGAGAGCTAATAAATCAACGCAAACACTTAAAAACTGCCCAAAAAATCCTTCGATCTCACTTGCAGGTGCCTGCCATTTTTTAAGCTCATGCTGCGTGTGAAATTGGGCTCAGTTATTGGCTATTGCTGGTGTGTTGTTGGCTATTGCTGGGTGTGTTGTTGGTTAGTGCTGGGCGTGTTATTGGCTATTGCTGGGCGTGTTGTTGGCTATTGCTGGGCGTGTTGTTGGCTATTGCAGGGTGTGTTGTTGGTTAGGGCTGGGCGTGTTGTTGGCTATTGCTGGCGTGTTGTTGGCTATTGCTGGCGTGTTATTGGCTATTGCTGGCGTGTTGTTGGCTATTGCTGGGCGTGTTGTTGGCTATTGCTGGGTGTGTTGTTGGTTAGTGCTGGGCGTGTTGTTGGCTATTGCTGGCGTGTTGTTGGCTATTGCTGGGGTGTTATTGGCTATTGCTGGGGTGTTGTTGGCTATTGCTGGGCGTGTTGTTGGCTATTGCTGGGTGTGTTGTTGGTTAGTGCTGGGCGTGTTGTTGGCTATTGCTGGCGTGTTGTTGGCTATTGCTGGGGTGTTATTGGCTATTGCTGGCGTGTTATTGGCTATTGCTGGCGTGTTGTTGGCTATTGCTGGCGTGTTTTTGGCTATTGCTGGCGTGTTATTGGCTATTGCTGGCGTGTCGTTGGCTATTGCTGGCGTGTTGTTGGCTATTGCTAGCGTGTTATTGGCTATTAATGGCGTGTTATTGGCTATTGCTGGCGTGTTGTTGGCTATTGCTGGCGTGTTGTTGGCTATTGCTGGCGTGTTGTTGGCTATTGCTGGCGTGTTGTTGGCTATTGCTAGCGTGTTATTGGCTATTAATGGCGTGTTATTAGCTATTGCTGGCGTGTTGTTGGCTATTGCTGGCGTGTTGTTGGCTATTGCTGGCGTGTTATTGGCTATTAATGGCGTGTTGTTGGCTATTGCTGGCGTGTCGTTGGCTATTGCTGGCGTGTTGTTGGCTATTGCTGGCGTGTTGTTGGCTATTAATGGCGTGTTGTTGGCTATTGCTGGCGTGTTGTTGGCTATTGCTGGCTTGTTGTTGGCTATTGCTGGCGTGTTATTGGCTATTGCTGGCGTGTTGTTGGCTATTGCTGGCGTGTTGTTGGCTATTAATGGAGTGTTGTTGGCTATTGCTGGCGTGTCGTTGGCTATTGCTGGCGTGTTGTTGGCTATTGCTGGCGTGTTATTGGCTATTAATGGCGTGTTATTGGCTATTGCTGGCTTGTTGTTGGCTATTGCTGGCATGTTATTGGCTAGTGCTGGCGTGTTGTTGCTATTAATGGCGTGTTGTTGGCTATTGCTGGGGTGTTGTTGGCTATTGCTGGCGTGTTGTTGGCTATTGCTGGCGTGTCGTTGGCTATTGCTGGCGTGTTGTTGGCTATTGCTGGCGTGTTGTTGGCTTTTAATGGCGTGTTATTGGCTATTACTGGCGTGTTATTGGCTATTGCTGGCGTGTCGTTGGCTATTGCTGGCGTGTTGTTGGCTATTGCTGGCGTGTTGTTGGCTATTGCTAGCGTGTTATTGGCTATTGCTGGCGTGTCGTTGGCTATTGCTGGCGTGTTGTTGGCTATTGCTGGCGTGTTGTTGGCTATTGCTGGCTTGTTGTTGGCTATTGCTGGCATGTTATTGGCTATTGCTGGCGTGTTGTTGGCTATTAATGGCGTGTTGTTGGCTATTGCTGGCGTGTTGTTGGCTATTATATTAACGGATATAAAAAAGGATATACACGATGCATGAGAAAATATTCCTCCTTAATTTCTAGTCGATTTTGATATATTTTTTCTATTAAAAGCTAAACTGATTTTCAAAACGATCGTGAAATTAAAAACAGAAGTCGATTTGTATGAATTTCATCAAAGTTTCTATGGTTCTAATCTACTCATTAAACGACTTTTAATGAAAACCTTTTTTCCTATCAGAGCACAACCGACGTGGCTGGCTATCTTCAACTTCAGCAAAAGATAACCTCCCAGTTTTTTACCGCAGTAACGAAGACCAATATTCCCTGACCGTTTTTTCGAAGCAATTTAACGAGAGAGTGACCACCGTATCACAGCTACACGCAATGGGCGTGTCGTGGACCTTCCAACAATGTGATGCTCCAAGCTTGATGGAAGGGATGGAGGCGCTCCTGTGACGTCCTGTCCACACGAAAAAAAGATGTAATTATACGTTATATTTTAGGGGAAAATAAACAAATTCAGACTTTAATGAGGTGCTCTAACGAGAGTGAGTTGTGGTGTTTTTCGAATGAATGAGCTCATGGATTTAATGAATGGGAGGATATGCGGGTGTGTAGATTTTCATGAACACGCCCTGTTGTATTAGTATAATCTATTTTGTTTGTGTTAACTATAAGTGAGAGTGTTTTACGTGTATTATTGTTTTTTGGTTGCATTTCTACATAGTTTATAGCGACACAATATCAAAATTAGTCGGGGAACAAATTTTATGAAAAAAGGGTCAATAAATAATTGCTCATTCTTCACTGAGTTGATTTCATAATCACGTGGACATAGTCTCCATCTGGGTACTGGTTCGGTGAGAAATAGCTGTCAAAAATTATATTCATCTTCTCAATTTTATTCCTTTTGAACTCCTTGGCATTCAGCAGCCTCACGCCAAGGGTGTTGAATGTAACTGGTCCTCATCTAAAAATCTCATCTATTAAATGAAATTTAGTTAAAAAATAGTTCAAATTTCGGCATAAATGCGTAAAATCTTATGGGATTCTTTTTGATAATGATACACAGTTTTTTGTTTGCATTTTTGCTTGCTTGTTTGCTTACTTGTTTGCATGTTGGCTTGGTGTGTCCTTGCTTACTTCCACCCTACAAACTGGGTACCTGACGCTACATAACATTAGCAAATTTTTACTACATTCGATAGAAATTTGTTAATTAATTTAATCGGAATTCACTCGACTAAAATTCTTGAGAGAAAATGAAAGAACCGAAAGAAAAAAAGACACGTCTTTGGGCGTCTTAAATGACTATAGCTTTCATGAAGAAATCGTAGGTCTAACTTTAAAATAACGGCGTAATTTTTAACAGCGCGAGTGCGCTTGCTTGGTTACATTATTGAGGCCTCGAGAGGTACAAAGCTGTGCCAATAGCCCTAAGAAAACCTGGTAGCTTCCGCATCTATTTTGAAGGCAGTTTAACCCTGTATCGACCACCGACCTTTCTGAATGGCATCAGGAAGTCACTCACATCGTCTTTATTTTCTGACGCTCCGATGCAAAGCGTACATTGACTGGGTTTCATTTATGATGATTAAAGAAAAATTACAGGTAGTATTTCATTCAAAACCCTTAAAAATTTTGTTCTCAACATTTCTGCTTTTATAAGAAATTTAACAATCACTTAAAAATGACACAAAAACAATTTTGGCTATTTTGTGTAAAAAAAAATTTCGTGAAAAATTACGAAGGACGTAATTTCGCCGCGAAACTTCATTCCGAAAGTCTTCATTTTTTCTCACATTTTTATACAAGTATTATAATTATCAGCATTTTTTTAGAATCAACAATCCTCGATTTCAAATGTTGTATTTTTCCCTTCCTCGATCATGCATTCTAAAACTTCTCTGTTAGTTGCCATTTCACGCTTTTGCTTTGTAGGCGTTTTTAAATCTTTTTGCAATTTAATTTAGTTCTTTATTGCAATTGTCCCATGCAAATTTTTCAAATTATTCAAATGACACGCGAATCTTTAATTTATGAAACAACCTAAAACAAAAGGTTTCTGAATATTAAGCAAGACTGACCGACCAAAAGAAATTCATTTCACTTTAACATCAGAATTCGAGATGATGCGTGCAAAAGAATAAGGTAGCCACAGCTTTACTTTCGCTTACGCTATGAATTGGATGGGAAAGCTCTAGCGCTATTTCTGAGAAAATGCAGCTTAAGCCTTATTACTGTTATCAACGCCCTAATTTGTGAAGCACAGCCCTATCTATACTTTTATCAACGCCCTAATTTTTGAAGCACAGCCCTATCTATACTTTTATAAACGCCCTAATTTGTGAAGCACAGCCCTATCTATACTTTTACCATCGCTCTAATTTGTGAAGCACAGCCCTATCTATACTTTTATCAACGCCCTAATTTGTGAAGCACAGCCCTATCTATACTTTTACCATCGCTCTAATTTGTGAAGCACAGCCCTATCTATACTTTTATCAACGCCCTAATTTTTGAAGCACAGCCCTATCTATACTTTTATAAACGCCCTAATTTGTGAAGCACAGCCCTATCTATACTTTTACCATCGCTCTAATTTGTGAAGCACAGCCCTATCTATACTTTTATCAACGCCCTAATTTGTGAAGCACAGCCCTATCTATACTTTTATCAACGCCCTAATTTGTGAAGCACAGCCCTATCTATACTTTTACCATCGCTCTAATTTGTGAAGCACAGCCCTATCTATACTTTTATCAACGCCCTAATTTGTGAAGCACAGCCCTATCTATACTTTTATCAACGCCCTAATTTGTGAAGCACAGCCCTATCTATACTTTTATCAACGCCCTAATTTGTGAAGCACAGCCCTATCTATACTTTTACCATCGCTCTAATTTGTGAAGCACAGCCCTATCTATACTTTTACCATCGCTCTAATTTGTGAAGCACAGCCCTATCTATACTTTTATCAACGCCCTAATTTGTGAAGCACAGCCCTATCTATACTTTTATCAACGCCCTAATTTGTGAAGCACAGCCCTATCTATACTTTTATCAACGCCCTAATTTATAAAGTGCTGCTGCCCTAGCTTTACTTTTATCAACGCCCTAATTTTTGACGCACAGACCTAGCATTACTTCTGTCATCGCCCTATTATGTAAAGTGCTGCCCTAGCTTTATTTTTCATGAAATCCCTGATTTTTGCAAAAATGCTTTTATTTTTCTTACTTTTATCAACGTCCTAATTTGTACATCTCAGCCTTAGCCTCACTTCTATCATCACCGCGATATAGATGGGCTCAGTTTTTGCTTTTTTTCTAAGCCATAATTTTTATGGGCGGCCTTAGCCTTACTTTCACGGACGCCATAAGTTGGAAAGAAAGGAAACCTTGGCTAGGGTCTCCTGAATGACGCACAAAAACTTACGGATTTTAAATACAACCTATCAGGGTATTCATTGAACGTAAACTTTAAAGGAAAGTGAGTTAGCTTTTCTTGCTCATGCACCTTTGTTTTTTTTTGGGGACAAACCCATCGTCAAAAAAGCTGCTGGCGTCACTTCCTCGTTGATTTTGTGGTCATTTTCTTAATGACTTTCCTTTTTTAATTTTTTTTTCTTGCAGACGACAGAAATTGTGTTTAAATTAAATGAGCGGCCAACAAAGTGAGCGAAGCCAACCCCAAAAATGTTTTTTTTCCCCCAGAACAAAAAATATGTACTGTAATATGATACCCTGATTAGTTTTTGATGCTTCTCTTATGTTCATTAGCACTACAAAATCAATGACAATAAATCCATTATTGTGACAATAATACTTAAACCGGTATTCCGGATTTGTCACATATTCTAGGTTTACTATATAAACAAAATTAAAATAGTTTATCTACGGTTAGCTTTTTATAAGGACCTGAAATTACATTTTTTGTTTTGCAGTTTCGAAACCATCAATATTGAAAATTTTAAATTAGAAAACATTGAAAATTTATGGCAAGCCTATGGTCATAAACTACTGGTATCACTTCCTTTTTAATTTTATGGTCCCTTTCTCAATTTCCTTTCATTTTGTAATTTATTTTATTAATTAGATTCGCATTATTATTATTATATAAGAAAGTTTTAGCCTCCCTTAACCACGACAAAGATGTTCCAAGAGAGAAAAGAGGAAGGCACCATTTAGTATGGAGTTGAGGAAACGCGGAATCCATGCACAAGGTGCACAGAAACAGTAAGCTAGGAAAGAAGTTCATGAAACAAGAAAAAAGTTGAAGAAGACAGTAGTAGGTGCTGAAAAACAGGACAGCAGTGAACCGAAAAAAGGTGGTCCGTAACAAAACAAAATCCTATTTTATTACAACAAAAAAGAAGCCTACCTAACCTTCAGCTCAGGCCCTCACATGGATTTTTAGATTCGCAAATGAAGGCGGCTAACACCTTACCTTGTAATATCTCTAGTGTATTTATTTATATATCAATTAGGTGTCCGCTTCTTCAGTATCTCTGTGGCGCTCACCAGGACGCTCAATGACCGTATCTGTGATACGAGTTTCACCAGAGCACAAGTACAAGAATATTTTGATGGCGGGTACTGTTGGGATGGATATATTTGTTTGTCATCCACATCTGGAAGATTTATTTATGGAAAATTTCGAATCCCGTCATTTTTGACGGGCCGTGTACACTATGTGGTTGATGTTATATGTAATTCCTAAAATATTGAAAATTTCAATCTCTATCATACATTTGTACATCTTTCATTACAACTGTTTTCCACGAACTAAAATCAAGCTAACACCTATTTTCTTTTTTTGATGAACTTATACATCTTTGAATACATATCTTTTTTGTAGCACTTAAATTCATTTCCTCGCGCAGGTCACCGCAAAGACGACAAAAACGTCACGCCATTGGTCACTTTCACGCCTCGCAGACAGCGTGAGAGCCAATCAGCGCCATTTGATTAGTTCTGAGAAACCAAAAGGCTTATCATTGAAACTCATCTTAGTAGCGGTCAAAAATCCCATTAAAAAACATAACAAGTTCTACTTTTGGGCCGGATGTTGGAGGCTTCGAAAAATTCGTGTGAAGTGGGACAAGTTTTTGTCTTGCTTTTTGGCCAAGTTGGTCGCGGTCATCGAATTGGTCACGGAGTGTATGTGGTCTGCTGAGACGTATATGTTGTGTCACATGTGGCAGGAGCGTCTTATATGGTGGTAGGAATGCCTTAAATGGTAGGAATATGTTATGTAGGGAGATTTTGTGTGGTAGGAATGCCTTAAATGGTAGGAATACCTTATGTAGCAACATTTTATATTGTAGTAATATGTTATATAGTAAGATCTTGTATGGCAGGAATGCCTTAAATGGTAGGAATCTCATGCATATCATGAATAGTGAACATGTTGGAGATATGCTAGAAGTATGATATTGAGTATGAATCGCATCATCAACAGTGAGAAATCATCCATGTCAAGGAAATAAAAAATGGCAGCAAGAGTAGGCAAAAGCAAGAGAGGTGAGTGAGGCAGGAAAAATGCTCTCTGCAGAAAATTGCATACAAAGGGAAAACCAGCACGTGTGTTGTTGAGCGAAATCAACATTTAGGCACAGGATCATTGGTTCTCATTGCTAAATTGAACTGCTGGATGCACTGCAGGAAAATTACTATGACGACTGGTAACTATAAAGACTAAAGTTACTGTAAAGAACAAAGTACCTGTAAAGACCTAAGCACGTAATTATAAAGACTAAAATAACTAGAAAGAATAAAATAACTATAAAGGCTAAAGTAACTATGAAGACTAGTTACTACTATCTCAAGAGTTAAAGTTTCAAACCAACAAATGAACTGACTCAATATAATCACATATTATCAAGTGGCGTTGAGTAACCACCCAGTCCACCTTATCGCCGCAGCATCTACCATTTTAGCCGCCCCATGCAGAGGCTACACGTCTTGGGCAGCTACAATCACAATTGCTACTGCGATAGAGTTAGATTGCGCAGCGTATCGGAAACAAAGTATGGTGTGCATATACCTCACTTGTGCAGGCTCAGCCAAGCAAACATTAGTCATATTTCCTGATTGCGTTGCATTTAATGGTAAAAAAGTGATTTACTTCTTTTATATCAATAAAATGGGGTTTCATAACCGTTATCATTTTAGGTCTCATCATTCATTTGTTATGTTCATATAGTACTTGCCATTGATTTAGAGTAATGGTGTTTTTGTTATTCATTATTTGAAGATAACAAAGGTTATATTTATTAGATGTAATCTCATTGGATCATAGTTACATGAGAAGGTCAATGCTAAATGCTCTGTGCACACCACACGTACACGCACTGTGCACACCACACGTACACGCACTGTGCACACCACGCGTACACGCACCGTGCACACCGCGCGTACACGCACTGTGCACACCACGCGTTCATGCACTGTGCACACCACGCGTGCATGCGGTCCATGTGACCCATCACACACCATTACACAATCTCCACAGAGCTCATCACTCATTAAATATTATCCTTATTGGAATAAAATACACTCGAGATAAAGAGGGATTCCAAACTTCATGATTAAAATTGAGTTAGTTAACGTGAGTGCGAATAGGGTTACTGAATAAGGTGGCGCATCATACAACAATTGATGGAGTAATTTCTTTATTTTGCTTTGCGGTCCTGCTTTTGGAAATGTTGGCGGTCAGTAAGAAGCTTCAAAAACCTATTGAACTTGGGAAAATATTTTTAAGTAGCACCAAGATTATCTAAATTTTTACGTTCCCAATCGAAATTAAATGTATAGGTCAAGTATTAGTGTTGTTGAAGTGAAAAGTATTGGTCAAGTGTTTGTATTGTTGAAGTGAGAAGTATTGGTTCCACACCCCAATCAAAGGTGATCGTTCATTTGACGACTTTGACATATTGGCGCAAAAACGACGGTAATCTTCGATATTGTGTCACGAGGTCAACCTCGATCTGCAATATTGAGTTGCTAATGTAACCGCGAATGTCAATCCGACGGTAATGGTTGCTAATGTAACCGGTAATGTCAATCCTCGCTATTGCGAGGTAAATTTAACGGGAATTGTTGATGTTACGCAATCTGACAGCAATCCGCCATTTCACTCTTTGAGTTCAACGGCAATCGCCAATTTTGCTTCATTGGTTCAACGGCAATCGCCAATTTTACTTTGTTAGTTCAATAGCGATAGCAGATTTCACTCTATGAGTTCAACATCAATCACCAATTTTACTCTATAAGTTCAATGACAATCGCCAATTTTACTTGCAGGTTCAACATCAATCGCCGACTTTACTTTGTAAGTTCAACATCTATTACCCATTTCAAATTTTGAGTTCAACAATCACCGATGTATTCTTTAAATACAACGAAAAACACCCGTGCTACTTCGAAAGAACACAACAATCGTATGTGATGGAGCAACAGCATTCGTATGTGATGCAGCAAATTTAGATTCACGTAGTACACTGCATCGTTAACTGAGCATTTCCAAGCACCTCGCATTATCTCACATTCTCTGCTTCTCGGCCTATTGTCAAAAGCATTCTTAGGGGCACAATGGATGCCTACCTTAGGCCTAGCGGGAGAAATTCGATTGAGGTCGCAGCTCCAATGGTCGGCCAGGAGGGAGGGCACAATAGGTAATGACTTATTAAAATTACACCCACTTAAAGCAAATCATCTTCCTCAAGAATTTCCTTCTCTCCCTCTCAAGAAAATGCGGTAGATGAATGGAGGCTGTCTTGTGTGCTTTGTTCTTCAAGAAACCCACGATGTTAATGCTTCCTGATGTGACGCTTTGTGTACTCAGATTCGTCCGATTTTTGGACGCGATTTTTTCGATTTTTACTCAGATTTGCCTTGATTCGATGGATTTTTGTACCCGATTTTTACTACTTGACTTGATGCATTGTTTTTTGTACCCGATTTTTAATACTTGACGTGATGCATTATTTTTTGGACTCGGTTTTTACGAATTTTACTCAGATTTGACTTTTTACGTATAGCAAAACCCTTCTAATGTTTTGTTATGCGTTAAATTGGTGCTATAAATTTGAGCATTACGCAACCATTCGGGTATCCGTTAAATTTATTCCTTAAATTTGAGCATGATGAAACCATTTGCAAACATATTGAGATATTTTCGTTCCCATTGACTAATTGGGAGCTAAGGTACCACCAACCGAGCTCTTTGTGTCAGGGCCACAGAGCACGGCGAACAGATATATATATGTTTATGTAATATTTGTACATGTATTGTATCAGTTATCTTCACCTATTTGCCATGCAGCATGCATTTTTTATTGTTTTCGACTGTCTTAGTATTTAGTGATTAATGACCATTGATTTGAAACATTATAGATATTTACATTCACTTGGATGTAAGCATTTTGGGATACATGTGAGATGCTTGTAATATATATGAACGAATAATTTTTTGACTCTTTCTTTCGTCGTTGCTTACTTTTGTAGCTGAAAAGGAACTTAATTCAATGATCTTATATTATTCCGCTTCTTTAACTTCATTAACTTAACGGGATTGGGATTGAAGACGTGCGCAATTTCATTTTTTTCGACAAGCTTCTATCAATGACTTAGTTGCGCGAAATTAGGACCTCAAAAACTATTTTCAAATGTTTCAAATGTTTTCTATTATAGTAATGCAAGAATTAGGCTAATTGAAATTATCTAGCTTTTTTTTATTGTGAAGAAAATGTGATATGGACGCATAGATTAATCATAGATTGTGAAGACAATGAGATATGGACGCATAGATTAATCATAGATTGTGAAGACAATGAGATATGGACGCATAGATTAATCATAGATTGTGAAGACAATGTGATATGGACGCATAGATTAATCATAGATTGTGAAGACAATGAGATATGGACGCATAGATTAATCATAGATTGTGAAGACAATGAGATATGGACGCATAGATTAATCATAGATTGTGAAGACAATGTGATATGGACGCATAGATTAATCATAGATTGTGAAGACAATGAGATATGGACGCATAGATTAATCATAGATTGTGAAGACAATGTGATATGGACGCATAGATTAATCATAGATTGTGAAGACAATGTGATATGGAACGCATAGATTATTCAGTTTCTGTTTATCTGCGAACGAGCGC
The DNA here is from genome assembly GCA_030386875.1 of Morinoia aosen. Classification (NCBI taxonomy): domain Eukaryota; kingdom Metazoa; phylum Arthropoda; class Malacostraca; order Amphipoda; family Talitridae; genus Morinoia; species Morinoia aosen. The sequence continues at coordinate 19,401,618 of CM059565.1, forward strand.
CGAGAAATATATCTTCATTCTGATCACGCTTGTTTATGCTAAGTCTATGTTTGAATACCTACGAAATTCACATAACTTGCGTCGTGTTCATCGATTGTTATCAAAACTCTAAAGGAAAAATTATTACATCTCAGATAGTCATTTAACGACTTGGGGTAGGATCATCCGATCATTTAGTGAGCAAAAACTTATTTCACCTTAGATAGTCAATCCGATTTTAGATCGGATATCCGATCACTCAACGAGCAATTTTTCCGAATGGTTTGAACAAAAAGTAATTCTTTAATTTAAGTGAAAATCCACTCTTCAACTTTTCACCCATAGGCAGCAGGTAAAAAAAAGTCACCTTGAAAAAGTTCATGTATCACCACATGGATCAAATTTATTAATTCCTCAGTTCACAGACAGATTATTATTACACAAATGAAAATTAACAGTACAAGACGACACCTTTCACATTTAAGAATAAAATACTTTAAATCGAGAGGCACACGGCTTAGAAAAGATCTAGAGCTCTACAAGACAGTTCTACGAATGAAGAAAACCTACAATCTACGAGTAGTCTACTCAGGACAGGGCTTCGTGCAGACTATATGTTAGGGTAGACGTTACCTAAGTGAGATCTTCATGTATTCCTTATACATATACATCTGTCATACAAAAGTAAGACTTAGGTCTGCTTGTATAAAGTCGATCGAGTTCAAATAAGATTACCATTTGTTCTCTCGCACATGTCCTTTAATTCAGTAATCACTAACTACTTAACTTAATTACACGAGTAATTAAGTAATTACTAATTACTCAACTTAAGTACTTGCGTAATTAAGTACGCAATTACTTAATTACACAAGTAATTAGTAGTTACAGAAACCAATGGCAACGAAGAAACCAAGCCGAATTTATCTACCGTAATATTTAACAAAACTATGCAACGACAACAGTAGTTAATAATTTGAATTACGTTACACTCTACGATCGACTAACGAGACAACTTCGAAACGCAGCAAATATTCCTTATCTACAAGAAAACAAATCGGAGTCACGAATTTTATTTAGCGAACATGTATCTGTAAGATATTAAGCATTTATATTTTGAATGGACTAATTTGACTTGTTTTACAAAGATTTTATCAAACACATGCTTAAGAATTCATGTTTTTATCAGTAAAATCAGAAACGCTATCTCACTCAAACGCCTAATCCACCACCAATTTTTCTGGTCAGCGGCAGGACCTGGTGAGCATTTAACTAGATCTAAATAAATGATGCTCGACGGAATAGTTATCAGAAATCAACCAAGTTATTTGCGTAACTTTTAAACTGAAAAGTAGAGGTTTCATTTACTTATTAACAAAACAGCAATCTACATATCAAAATTTATTGGTAACAGTAACAAATTTTCAACGTCATAAAGTCTTAACAACTATAAACTGTAACTATGTATTAGATGTGACGCGAAAAGTAAAATTTGATATCAAACAATGAACCAAAAACAGGAAAATTGTCATTCGTTCAGTGACAAGAATCTGAATAGGTGCTAGAATATGTCATTAAATTCACAGGTAAATTCCTTCTTTGCAAATGTTTTAACACAAAACGCGTTCATGAAAATGTTATCGGCAAAGAGAGATCAAAGCCAACAGCGGACACCCGTTAAAGCTTCGTAAACCTTTATTTTGAGTTGAATTGTTTCTCGGGACCTGAAAACCCCGTCACCCAAGATTATTGTTTTGGCTTTTTCTTTGTCACCTGCTTGATTTTCGCTATCAAGTTTTTAAAAATGACCAAAAAATGGAAGTACACATCAATAACCTAAGAAAGTATTTTTCTTCTAAATTCATTATTGGAAGACTTGTAAAAAGAAGATTTTGGGATTCTTTGTCCTAAGCCGTGAGTGGCTTAATTTTCTTACACAGGATTTTCCTGCCCACACCTCTCAACAGGAAATTTTCGAAATATTTTTATACCTTGTCAAGAACAACATAATTTCATATTTTTTGACATAGTCGAAATTCCTTGCACTTCTCATCATCAGCAATATTTCTTCAAACTGAAACCATTTCAAAATTTCCTTAACACTTTCAAATATTTTAATGCATTCAACCTTCAATCACTAATAACGACCGTTAAGAAAAACCTCATGAAAGGAAAAACCTTAACACACTTATGGTACTACCTACAATCCCTAGATAATTGAACAAAAAATCTTAATCGATAGTTTACGGGTTTTCAACTGGGTTTTGCAATGTTGTCTATTTTAAGTCAGTGAAGAATTAATCTCTTGCCAAGTGGGTGACGGCTTGTCTAGTTCAGGTAACTTTATTATTTGGTTTAGCACAGGAAAACTTTCACACACATCAGGGTATGACTTTCACACACATCAGGGTATGACTTTCACACATATCAGGGTATGACTTTCTCACATATCAGGGTATGGCTTTCACACACATCATGGCACGACTTTCACACACATCAGGGATGACTTTCACACACATCAGGGTATGACTTTCACACACATCAGGGTATGACTTTCACACACATCATGGCACGACTTTCACACACATCAGGGATGACTTTCACACACATCAGGGTATGACTTTCACACATATCAGGAGTCTGATTGACATACAATTTACACCGTCGTTGCGGAGTGAGAGTTCTTCTGTCGACTTGGGTACGCTTCGCATTGCTTTCATCTGAACAAAATTCCCAAAGTTCACGCAGAAAAAAAGCTCAAACTCGAAAATTTTGGCCAATAAATAAAAACCCATCACAACCAAACCGACATAGAAGCTCTCGCTGCTTGCTTGCTATACGACGACACGAATTATTCAAGTCTCTTCAGCTAGTTAATTATTCAGGCAACAAATTAATATAATTGAGCACTTCAATTATGAACAGCCTAAGCATTAACTAACTTGAGCATATCCGTTACAAAATAACCGGAAACCCTGAGCCCTGCAGAAAAGGTATTATTTTCTGATGATGTAACGTCATAAATAACATTTCCAGCAAGCTTATCAACCGTAAGTTCTGTTTAAATACACCTGAGATTGTATATTAAAATGGTTAAAAAAATGAAATTACACAATAACTTAAACATTATTGGATAACGGTACAAACACATTTTCAATCGTGCTCATTTCAACGACTGGGTGCCATGATGATTATTCGCTACTCTTAAATCTTCTCCATTACTGAGATCGGACGCATTCCAATTAGAAAGTGCTTATTGACACTAGTACGAAATTTTCCATCCTTCATATGGAATTAACATTTTTAAGACTAAGCTGACACTGATTTGTAAGATGCATGACACACAGCATTGATGTGGAACTAGGTGATACTGGTATCTCATTTACCTAGGCTGAAGGTAAACTAGGTGATACTGGTATCTCATTTACCTAGTACTGAAGGTAAACTAGGTGATACTGGTATCTCATTTACCTAGTACTGAAGGTAAACTAGGTGATTCTGGTATCTCATTTACCTAGCGATGAAGTTAAACTAGGTGATACTGGTATCTCATTTACCTTGTACTGAAGGTAAACTAGATGATTCTGGTATCTCATTTACCTAGCAATGAAGTTAAACTAGGTGATACTGGTATCACATTTACCTAGACTGAAGTTAACCTACATAGGTGATACTGGTATCACATTTACTTAGCAATGAAGTTAAACTAAAAGATACTGGTATCCCATTTAACGACGGCTTATCAACACAGGCAAAAATGAACAGGCACGCTTGAGACTAACGAAGCAAAAAAGTCATCAAGTGACGACTTTCGAAATGGCTCGTGAATGTGATCTTTGGTTCTGGATTGAAAGTAACAGGAAACTGTACAAGTGTGCTAACGTTTCACAAGGTTAAAGGATTCCAATTCACCATTGGTTCCAATTCTCCATTGGTTCCAATTCTCCATTGGTTTCAATTCACCATTGGTTCCAAATCTCCATTGGTTCCAATTATCCATTGGTTATTTTCTACAAGAAAAGTACGAGTCGGGTCTCGGAATTTGAATAACTTCGAGAGTGTCGGAACATTCGCATCGACGTCCCATGCACTCTGAAGTTTATTGTACTTACACTTGTACCTAAGGAGGTAAAATAAACTTAAGGGTACCTACGACGTGGTAGCACAAATTTCGTTTAACTAGATTACATTAAAAAAAATAAAAAATCTACATCAGTCGATGAGAAATTTTGATACCTGAGTTAAGAAACATTATCTGTCGAAATTATTTCAACGAATGGAATTCATCGAGTAGTTGACAACACAATTATTTGAAAATTTGAAGCTGAAAAGGTAGAAATGCCTACAAGCTGGTTGTTGGTTTCTGAATTCTTTTTTTATGAGACGGATGAGAAGTTACTCACAACACGACTAACTCAAAATTTTAAGAATGAAAAAGTTTGTTCATTGTTGATTTGACTAGAGTTTATGAGGAAGAGTTTCATGAGTAAAAATTAAATGTACCTTGTGTACATAAATTCAAACTTGAGTATACGCTTGATGAATTGTTGCGCCATTGAATGAATTACAAAAAAAGATATTGTTTTCAGAATAAAGTTGAAGCACAAATGCCCGAAAAGAGATGCTTGTTAATTACATTTTGTTAAAGAATAATTTTTCATCGATAATAATTTTTCATCGATTTTTTGAACGTTGCGTTCTTCTAATTTCTAAGTGGATCGCATAAACTATCTACATGCATCAACGGATATATTTTGTTCATAAGATTTTTTCATCTTCAGGAGAAATCCATACAGACGGACGACCTAAAGCTAAGTGATTGGGATATGCACAGTGGATAACATTCAATTCATAATACGTAAGAACACCAATTGACAGACGCTGGAAAATTCACTCATCTTGAATTTGTTTCACACATATAAAGTGTAAAAATTACATTTCAGGGAGCTATGTCAAATTAACGGAATAGGTTTACAAAGCGATGTCATTTTTGCTCTCAAGAATATTTGTAAACTAAAATAAATTTACGATTCAGGCCTTAAAAGTTTTTAGAAATAGCTGTCATGAAAATAGCGTATATGCTGCGATAAAATTTGCAAAAATCCTATTCTGATGTAGCGCAGTGAACGAAAATTCTGCTGCTTGATTTGCTAAAATGATCTCGCATAAATTAGTAAATACACAATATGAACTTCTAGGAATAATTTATTTGATTAGAAAGCTTGTTTTTTGAATAAATGACGCAAAATTTGCATTGAAATGATGGAATCAAGGGACATTTTGTGAAGTTTAAACTCCCAGCAGTTGCGCTCAGCACGTCAATAATCACGTCGTACTTGTAAAGGCCTAACACGTTTAGATTACGACGCGTTACGACCCAATTCCGTAATTCAATACCTCGTTAATACAATAACACAATTATACAATACAGCCTTTACATAACTTAAGCTTTTCCTTTTCTTGAACTCCAACTCTAATTATGAACATTCAGTGACATGCCAGAAAAGGCTGAAAATACGCTTTTGTACTTTGGCGTCAATAAATTTCAACAATATTCAAAATAAAAATTAGGAGCCAGTGATTTTATGATCATTACATCAAACCCATTAGAGTAGATCACTCCGATGATAAAAAGCTAACTAGAAAGAATTATCTCCATTGTTTCGATGTCCATTCAACTTACATTCAAGTTAATAAATCGGCTGAAAAATCATGAGCTGGAATGACTTCAAAATGGTACAATGAAGATCGAGGACCGTAAAATTGATTTTCGCTGGCGTAAAGTCCTACGCGGGTGACAAGTAATGATAAACGAGCCCTTACATACTAAGGATAAGCTTACTCTGTAAACTGTACATCTGTTATATCGGTAGGAGTGTCGTATCCTTCGTAATCGGACGCGACTCCTGAATCCTCGCTACTCGCATCCTGCGAGTCCTGCTCGGCTGGAGAGTAGCATATGTAGTTAGGGTCGATTTGCATCTGCCTTGACATCTGTTTATTAGGAGGTAGACTATCGTTAATATTAGGGTTAATACTATTATTATCGTAACTATTACTTAGGCTAGATCGATGATGCGACAGAAGATCATCTGTCGAAGTGTTGGGCGAAAATGGTGCGTCGCACGTGTTAGTTTCTTTGGACGTCCTGTCGACGGTACGTTCGAGCCTGTCCAGAACATGTTTAACTTCGTTCGGGCTCGTCTCGAGACACTGGGATAAAATTTCGACGGCTGGTCGCCCGAGGTGTGGGTAGATGCCTCGGACTGCTGAAACGATGGCCGCTGTAGCGATAAGGGAGGGCTTTGTTCCGATGAATTCTGATTCTGGAAAGAAAAAAAGAACTTGTGTTAAACAGGTTTTTGCAAGCATAAATGTTCGCTTTAATGATACTTGTGTTATGCAGGTTTTTCCAGGAGTTCATTTTGATGATACTTGTGATAAGCATGTTTTCTTAGCATAAACGTTCGTTTCGATGATTACTTAGAACTGGAAGTTGTTGAATTTTGTGATTAACGAACGAGGGGAAAAATGCTTTTTACGATTGGGTTTTAGGACACCTATAATACTTTCGCGTGGGTTGGCAGCATCTGTTCAAAAAAACATTAAAAAATAGCATCAAGAAATGTTGATAGGTCGGAAGGGTACATTAAAATTAACACTGAATTGAAGAATAGTATTACTAAACAATATCAACTACCCGGCAATAAATCAAAACGAATGCATACAGATTCAGTTATTTTCAAAATAGAGTTCATGTAATTTAAAGACACATGTCAAAATTTTCGTTAAGTAGGAAACAATATTTTTTTATTTTGTTTAATATGGTATGTTGATGATTTGTCCTACCATTAACCAAATCAAAATAAAATACATCATTTCAGCTAAAATATATGAGTGCTTTTGGAAAACATAAACAACTTAATACAAATATTATATTACAATTATTTAAAAATCCAAAGGTTTCTCGAGCGAAAAAGGTAGAAGAATAACTATACGAAATATTGCGGTTACCGAAAAGTGTACGCCATCAACAGAGAGATCAAATGCCTGAAGCCCCAGAAGTTGATTTGTCAGCATTCTCCCAAACAAGTAATTCAAAGCTCTATCCTAAACAACCACCATATTTGCATAATCGCTGGTATGATATACGGAAAAAACCTCCCATGCAAATTTTCTGGCGCTCATTCCAAAGCTAACAAACAAAAATTTCCATATGCAAATCAGCCGGCAGTGAAAAAGAAACTGATCCCATGAGCTGAACAAAAAAATCTTCTCATTAGAATAGAAAAAATGTATCGCTCTCTTCTTCTGAATGGATACGATTAAAGAATGGCGAGCTGAAGCGGACTTCCGAAATCAAAAACAGGATCATGAAAAAGAGAGTGCTTATGGTAATGGTATTTGGCCTTGGTGCTAAGGGTTCTGTTGACTATGGTAAAGGGTTATGGCACTCATGGTAATGGTACTTGGCCTTGGTGCTAAGGGTTCTGTTGACTATGGGACAGGGTTATGGTACCTGAAGTCAAGGTTTTAAACTCTGCACTGTGAGGTTTGATCAATTTTGAAGATCACAAGGTTTCGAACGAAAGGATCTTAGGTTTTATATACTGTTAGAGAGTTCTTCGTTAAAGGTTGTGGTACTGAACTTTAAAAGGGCGTAGGTTTTTATATACTTTATTTTTAACCTCAAAGTGCTTCCGAAGACAAAATTAAAGCTTTGAAAACAGAGCGCTTCATACCCAGTAAAACCAGGATTGTAAGCTTTATGCATAGGGTATTAGACCTCAAAATAACAACCCTACCACAATTACAAAATCCTGGACGCAGCAAAGGGACGTACAGCCTACGGATACAGGATTCATGATACAGGATTCATGACCACGTCTTTGAGTGAAGGATTCAAAGTAACGAAGAGGGTTTATAAAAGTAGTGTTTAGGGTATAACCCAAGGGCTTAATGAGCAGGATTCAGGGTTCCAGACCAAGGCCTAAGGATGCGGGATTCAGGGTTCCAGACCTAAGGATGAAGGATTCATGCCACAGGACCAGGGCTTATGAGCACAGAATCTTTACAGAGTCTCCACAGGACAAAAACGCTCAAGGTAAAGGTTACTAAAAAGAAATTTTTAATTACTGAAATATGAGCCAAAATAATTGCCCATTTGAGGGTGCAAAAAGGAACAAAGTGGTGAAAAAATTAAGCATGCAGTTTTTCACCAGTAAAATTAGCTCTTTAGGGAGGGAGAGGAGTCATTCTTCATTTTAGGTAAAACGTAGAAACAACCGTGGAGCAAAATATCAAATTCATTTCCAAGCGTTAATTTTTACTAAGAATTCTGAGAACAATTTAAGAAAATATAGACGTATTTTCTCATGTGATTGAAAAATGCCCAGGAAATCAACAGTTTCCGTTAGGTGGAAGAAACGTACTTTCAAACCCTATTATTTTTTATTTTCGAAATTTTCTCAGCAGCTCAGAGAGGCGGAAGGGTTCTGGATTTTTTTCTAAGCTCTTTGAAAGGCAAGTCTGCGCGGCGCCGGCATGCGGACGAGCGGAACTAATCTCGCCAACCGAAGAGTGCGGATTTTTTCCAGTGCCATAAAAAGCCTATAGAAAACGTACGAAAAAAATGAATCTTCCTGAAGGTTTTTTTGGTGGTTTTACCGTTGCAGCTGACGTACGCTGTAACGGAAGCCCAGGCTCTCGATGGAATGTGTTGAAAAAATTGCTAAACTCGGATCGCTAGCGATTGAGTTCTAATGATAATACTGTAAATTGATTTGTGAATGTAACACAAAACAGTACCGCCAGTCAGTCGACGTATGCACGACGTCACCAATAACATAGTTCTACTTTTGAGTATTTGGTTGACATACATACGTACATCATGACGCATTTCGTTACTATTCTGTTATTATACATAGTGACGCATTTCGGTATTATTCTGTTATTATACATGGTGACGCATTTCGTTATTATTCTGTTATTATACATAGTGACGCATTTCGTTATTATTCTGTTATTATACATAGTGACGCATTTCGTTATTATTCTGTAATTATACATAGTAACGCATTCCGTTACTATTCTGTCATTATACATAGTGACACATTTCGTTATTATTCTGTTATTATACATGGTGACGCATTGGTCATTATTCTGTTATTATACAAAGTGACGCATTTCGTTATTATTCTGTTATTATACATAGTGACGCATTTCGTTATTATTCTGTAATTATACATAGTAACGCATTCCGTTACTATTCTGTCATTATACGTAGTGACACATTTCGTTATTATTCTGTTATTATACAAGGTGACGCATTGGTCATTATTCTGTTATTATACATAGTGACGCATTTCATTATTATTCTGTAATTATACATAGAGACGCATTTCGCTATTAATCGTCGTTATTATAATAGCTACTATAAATACAGTATAGTCTTGTTCTTATAAACAGTCATAATCATTCAAATTTGCTCAAATTAATGTCGTTCAAAATAGTTTTTGCAGGATAGCCCCAAAAACCAAATCAAATCCTGGCGGATTTTGCTGGTCCCATTAATGGAAGTTCATTTCAAAATCTCTTATGTTTGGCACTGATAAAATATTGGATTACTGATGTCAAATCAAGTTACCTTTAGTTATTGAGTTTTGTTGCAGTGGCGGGAGCGATTTATCGACTTCAGAAATAGAACGCTTGCAATATCACTCGAAATTCGTAGTCCTAAACTGCAAACTGATATTTCTGGGCTCGCACATCTAAAATAGTCGAGAACTTAGGAGTGTAAACTTAAAATCACAAGTGATTTAAAAGTCAAAGAGATAATTTCAAGTTCGCCATTGTAGAATTCGAATGCCGAAACGATAAAATATCCGAGCCCGAAATTCCACAAATGGCGAGACTGAAAAAATTGAAAGCCGAAGTTCCACAACTCGCGAGACGAGAAAGTTTGAAATCGAAAGGCGAAATTCCCGAACTTGCAAAGTTCATAAGTCGAGCCCCAGAAGGGCGTGATGGGGCGCAGCGTCTCCGTAAATTACCGGGCAACTCTGGGCTGGCCAGAATAAACACGAGCGGAACAAAGGGTGTCGGCAGCTCGCGTGGTTGTCCGACTCTCTCGTCAGTTAAGAAATGACGCTCTATCGTCCGCCATCTGTCGGTGGAAAATTTATTTACGCAAGGTGACCTTCGGACGTAATAGGAAGTCTGCCTTGAAAATTGATGCGGTGCTTTTACGAGCGGCGAGCTTTTAGAAATAATGGTATGACCTAGGCAACGATAAATTAGTGATAACGAACAATCGACAAGAATTAGCAATATATTAGCACTATAATGATCAGCAATATAACGATTTATGGGTGACTGACTAAGTAGATCGAATAACAAGCTAGAAAAATATGCCACTTGTGACCTCAAACTTTAAACAAGGCTTTGTACGAAAAATTGTTTATATGCATTCCAAAATAATAAGGCTTTAAATTTCCAGTGCAGTCTATCACTCAATGGTTTAATAAAGTTTAAAGCATCAACCTGGAATTTTACTACAATGCTATCATTTCGAATGAGTTTAAATGTTCTGATGAATTGTCAAAGTTACCAATGTTCCAGTTAAGATATGTCTTTGCACTTTCAAAGTGTCAACCGTTCTTCAAGTTTCAATCTTCCTCTGAAAAGTGCAGCTAACAGTTAAAACGAACGAAGGCACTCAGAAATTAACACTTTAATTCGAATTCGTGCTAATCAAAAATTACCACAAATTCAAATTCGTGTAAATAAAAAAATATCACATTAATTCGAATTCCTACCAACCACAAATTACGACCTTAACTCGAATTCGTACAAATCAAAAATTGCCACATTAACTCGAATTCGTACAAATAAAAAATTGACACATTAACTCGAATTCGTACAAATCAAAAATTGCCACATTAACTCGAATTCGTACAAATCAAAAATTGCCACATTAACTCGAATTCGTACAAATCAAAAATTGACACATTAATTTGAATTCGTACTAGATATTCAGAAATTAACCCATTAATTCGCACAGACGATTCAAATTCGACTATGTTGAGTCTGTAAGCTTGACTACAACAGAAGCGGTTGCCGTCTTGAAGAGTTCAGTGACGCGGCAGACGCGAGATGCTGCGGTCTGCGTCACTTCCTGCGCTGCAGCTGCGCACGCGCCACAGGATGCGCAGGTGATCCCGACCGCTGCCCCGCACCGACGACCGGTGGTCCGATTTTCAAACGTCCGTTACTACATCGGAGAGCGGTTGCCGCGTAGCACACAAGCTGATTTCCACTGAAAGTGTGCTTGAAGATTCAAGTTTGTTGGGATGTTAGTCGAAATGTTTCAGGACCGCCAGATTTTGAGCGAAAACTGATTTTTTTTGCAGAAATGCCTGCCTCGTTGAGATGAAATCGGTAACGTGCTAAGTAAATTTTCATCTTGAAACAGAACTTGAGTTCTAAAAATACATGTGAGAAGAACTGATGACATAAAGACTATCTTGAATTTCGTCTTAGAAAATTCAACTAATTTAAATTTTGTCTACGAAGGTAGAAAGCTCAACAGACAAATTAACCCTTTTTGTTTGCGCTTTACATGTATGCCATCATACTTGCAAGTTTTTACCAGGCCAATAATTCAATGGCAGATTCGCTATCTTATCTCTGAGTGCATGCTTTTATTCGTGGGAAACAGAGTATCAGGAAATGATATATGTCTCACTACAGTACAATAAACAGCACGTATAACAATCAATGGCAATAAAATACGACAATCTAATATTTGCTTCAGTAAAAAGCAAGGAAAAATAATCTCACTAAGCTAAGAAAGAAATTTTTTCACTTCTGTTAAGAAAACCCTCATTAAAAATGAATAATTATTCTCACTTAGATAGAGTGATTTTCCCCAAGCTCCATCCAAAAAATGTCATTCTATTTCGTTAGCTTTTGAATGGCAAGTCAGCTATAATAATTCAACTTTCGATCCTTCAATATTAGAGGTTCATATTTTCACGATGATCCTTAATTGAACCTCTTGATTTGCCGAAAATTCAATGGGCAAGAATTATACAAATGAGCTCACAACAGGTAGGCCAAACCTTTGAAAATGCAGCTAAAAAATGCCCGAAAGTTAACGCATCATTGAGAACATACAGTTAATAACGTGATAGGATGAATGTGAAGTAAGAAAACAACCGTAACGAAAATCTAAAACCACCGCAACGAAAATGTCACCTCGTCACACTCTGTGTTCCCACGTAGAAATAGAAAAAATCTCCGCCATTGGCAATAGAACAGATGGCTTACAACCGTCACTGATGAAGAGTCGTAAAAAGTGGCGTCAAGTTGTAAATTCTTTCCAGGACCACCCGAAAGTTTACGACAGCATCGTTCCAGCGTCGCAAAGCAACCGCAAGCTCAAATGAACTTTGGTTCCCATGGAAACCCCCCAGAAGAGGAGGCGGTCTGGCAGCCGCTAATGAGGGGAAATTCGCTAATGAAGACAAGCTCCTCTGCAGTAAATGTCGAAAAAACAAAATCCTTCGTATTTAATGTAGCTTTATAGATTTTTCAGCGCACACAGTAAAACTGAAGACGTTTCCTGCCCTCTGCATGAATCACTGAATATAATAAATAGCTTGAAAACGTTAAAACTGTCTTTGTTGAGTACTAAAGCATACAGAATGAATATATGTTGCTCAAAAAATTACTGGAAATAAAAATACGCGTTGCATTAGCAATTTTGTTCGCACGCGCAAAAATTACCGCGGCAAAGCACATGCGTCGCAATATTGCGTAATATTTAACCGTGAGAATTAGCGCATTCTGCGAAGTAAAAACACTCGATAAACAGTCAGATGCTTCGCCATGAAACGCAACACTCACGCGATTGATTGAATAACCGCAGAACAAACGATCACCTTCAAAACACAATGAAGATCCTCAACACGCATCACAAAGTTCTATAGCATATGCATCAGAGATTAGCTTGCGACACTTGGTTCTCACACTCGACTTGCGAAAGCGATAATTGGGGAGGTGCGGTCCCAAAGAGCTGCTGCTTGACTGTCGAGCGCTTATGACTTTCGCTAAGCAAGCAGATCATGCAACTCTCATGCATAGCAACAGTGCGCATCATGCCCACAATGGCATAACTGCGGCGTCAAAAGCGCTTCTCAGACAGTTATGCGCGTTGCAACACCCGGTAACAGGTCTCCGAGTCTGTTTTTTGCCCACGGACAGAACGGAGGAAGGGAGTTTGAAGACCAATGCATAGCAAAGGCCCAGACAGACTCACTAAAAATAAACTTGCAATAAACTGAAGAGAAATGTTTGTGTTTTATTGGCGTGTGAAGAGACTGCGAAACGAGGAAAGAAAGATGAAAAAATTACGTGAAATTCCATGAAAGTAATTGCAGAAAAATACAGGGAGATAAAAAGGTATGGGAAAATGAAGAAGGGAAAAAATATACAGACAGCGACGAGATATGAAAACATTTCTGGAAAAATGTAGCTTAAAACAGGGCTCGGATGCATCGTATTTGTTTAAACAGATAAAGAGAGAAGACAGACACGAAAAATATGCAATCGAAGTAGCGTCTTGAGTTCAATCACAGCAAACAATTACGTACCCTCAAATTAAAGGTAACGGTTCACTCCTCGTCCAATAAATCGACAGTGAGGTTTAATTCCTTTTCCATCTGTTGCACGCCATGTATTGACAATGGAATCCATTTCAAAACTGAGCGAAGAAAATGTATGCGCACCTTAACGAAGAAAATAATACACTCTTTGAATCAAGTGCACTCGCATCCCCCATCGATTGTGCTGTGTGGATCACTACGCATGATGCGTTGAAGTCACCAGTCGCATATAATTATAATTCGTCAGCTGCACTTCCTTGTTTGGCCCAGCAATTCTGGGCAGTCAGATCACTGAAATACTTAAAATAATAACTTCTGATGTCCATTTCAAGCATTTTGATGAATTCGAATAGTTTTCATAAGTCAGGGAACCGATATTTGACTATAGATATTACCGGATCTTGTTATTACACCAAAGTCTGAACAAAGAATATCAATCTGTTCTTTTCTTTCCTTAAAATTTGTTTCATTTTGCAAACTGTGGATACTAAAGTTACTAATACGTCGTATTAATTTCTGAATACATATTATGAATCCTTAATAATACGTAATAACACACATATTTTTCACAGATGGCACAATGCAGGTTTTTTAACTGGAAAAGACAACGAGGGTTGTTGCAAAGAACGTGTTTTCACAAGGAAAAAAAGTGAGGGACTAATCATTTCACCAACATCAATTGGGAACTCTGTCATGGATTTATGAGTTGAGATGTATAATTTCGAGGCTTGTGACAGATTGCCTTTCGTTCGAAACTCTGTCGTCATTTCTGCTGTTGCTGCCAAGCGAGACAACTGGACAGCGCAGAATTAGGTCACCTCTCCGATGCATTTGAATTTACCATTTTTCAGTCCCAGACTTTTGGCCTGCATCCACCGTCACCACGCCTTCCTCATCCATTAGACGCGCTCATTTGTGACCAAATTGTGCCAGCATGCAGCCAGCGCTCGCACTTAACCGTACTACACAGGAACGGAATCAGGACACAGCCAATTATTTTTGACCATAGAAGAAATTTTCTTTTTTCCCAGTCCCGTAGATTATACAGGAAGGGCGAGGGGTGCCCGCCTACCATCTGCCGTCTCAAGGCAGCGGCCGAGAACAATGATACCCAAACTCTGGTAAATTTGAGCGGCTTTTACAAGTTCTTGTTCTACTTTGAATTTTTAGAAAAATTAGACGGGGCTCGTGCGGCACCAATAACAGGTCGCGTCGAAGGCCTTCAACAGTTACCGCAGTTCTTTTAAATCAGGAAATTAAAAAGAACAAATTGGATGGGCTGGTTAGGTGTCGGTTAACAGCTGCTTCCTTGAGTCCTAATGTTCTCAGTTTTTTTAAAGAAAAGAATGATATTCAGCCTCCAGCTATGGGTTATTTTTTATTCAAAATGTAAAAAAACTGGTTTTTCAGTTCTCAATGCGTAAGTAAAAATCACCAATGTTAGTTACGATGTGCACAAGTTTTGGATGTGGTAATTTCAAGGCAACAATCCACAGGTAGTGTAGGCAGCAGCGTTGACGTGGAGGAGGCGCGATGCTTTAGGTTAGTTTTTGATATTGGTTGTGAATAATGTTCAGCCTACTTCAATGGACATTTTACGACAATTAATACTGGGCGCGACAGTCATTCCTCCTTTTTTTGGCTTCCATATCCTTCTCGAAAATGCATGTTTGACTGCCGCACCCTGAGCCTTCGAGTGAAGAGTTTAAATCGTATGAGGATCGAATTGAGAAATTCGTCTTTTGGATTATTTCTTTCTCGAGTGTTCACTATCAAGGGAAGACAGACTCGCAAAACAATGCTACAGAGTTACAGCAGAATTACAGCACTTTTATGTTATGCAATGAGGCCTTACATTAAAATTATTGCTTTATTATGCTATGCAATTTGGCCGTTGAATTTGAAGCTTCAGTGCAGCTTTGCAGAATTAGAGATGAAGTATTGTGTTCTAGTGACGTGAGACGTGCCTAATCTGCACACAAGTGCCTATTTAATGTGCTACAATATGTATGAGCATATCAAGATGATAAAAAATAGTAATCAAAGTAAATTTCTCCAGTGAATCGGAAATACTTTTAAGGAAAGCATAATTGTACCAATCATTAATTGATTCCTGTTGATATATTGACAAGGAAATGACAAGGCATACCATTCTTGGTGCTTGTGATAGTGTATTTCAAGTATTAACATATGTATGTATAATTAGTTAGGATGAGTAGTACTGTGTTCGTATAGATTATCAATTATGGAGACGAGCAGTTCAACAACTGTCGTCAACATTTTAACTAACGTTTTCAAAAACATCCATGAAACGGTGTCTGAATGTTATAGAACGCATTTCAGATTGAGGCTCCTTAAATTATCGTGCGAGACATGACATGTATTGACGCAAAAAAAAAATTCAAAAATGAACCGAAGACTGTTGTTCACCTTTCAGAAAACGTATACAGACGTCGAAAGCTGAAACGTAAACAGTACCAAATGTTTTACACGCAGTCCAGACAGCGTATATCAGTTGCCGAGGAGAAATAGAGCAAATTTAGACGGGCGAATTCGCATCCACCCTTTTGTATGAAATTACAATGGAAAGAAAGGTTATCATGAGAAGGATTGCATGTCCAAAGGGAGCCTCGGTAGTCCGCCCGTTGCGAGCACAGGGAAGTTCAGCGTTGGAAGGTTGGAGTGGTCACTCCAGCGCTCGAGTGGTCAGGTAGAAGGCTATTGTTCCTTTGCTGACGAAAAAATACCTTCCAATCAACGTCAGGTAAACTGAAGGTATATTAAGGCCATTAGAGTCAGGTACGCCGGTCGGCAGGTACAAGAGCGGGACTCAGGTATGTGATGGTACTCTAAATTGTTCGTTTATGAACTGAGCAATTCAGTATTATGAATGCTCTTTTTAGATGGCAGATAAATGAATAAATGGAAAGCATGCTATACACATTCATGTATTTGAAAAAGCTCGGACGTGATGCAGGTATGGGCGACGGTTGATGTTTCATTTGATGTTTGCGTACTTCGAACTCTGTCAAGGCAGAGTTGGTGGTCTCAGAAATTTTTGAATTACGCTCACATGATGACATTTACGTTATTTAAATGAAAAAATTAGCAGAACAAATGTTTATACGGAGGAACATCAGGTATGTCTTCAAAATGTATAAATATCCATATCCTCATCAGTAGTTATTGCACAATCATGTTGAAAATATCAGTCTAGAGCAAACTAAACTCATCTAAAGCATTATGGTTTAATTCACTTCCCTTAACTTGGAAATTTTTCCCGCAGGGAAACCAAACTTATAAATGAATAATTTTAACTTTATGCTTGGATATGATCACGTATAAAATCAAACAATAAACTGTAAACAACAGGAGTTCACAGCCGGAAGTCTTGCTTGCATGGAAATCTGGAGCACAGACTGGACGCATTTGAAAAGCAAATCTCAAGGAGCATTTCATACAAGCTGTACTGCTATAAACCAATTAGACACACTCCTCAGGGAGCCAAGAAATAATGCGCAATGTTACCAAGTTATTTGATGAGCCAGAACGAACAAGGCAATTTTAACTATAAGAGTGACAGCCCTGGTCACAAATTTGAAGAGATAATTATAATAATTATAAGGATAATTAACAATTAATTGTAAAATAATAAATTGAAAATAATAATTGAATTAAGAGGAATTAAGGAGAAGTATAATTGAATTAAGAAGAGAAGAGATTTAGTTAAAAAATATTGAAAATAAAATGGCTGGGCGATGTAATACTCGGTGCAAAAATTCATAGAATATCATCCGTAAATGATAGCAATGAGAACGTGTTGGTGAAGTGCAGGGGCTTCCTGTTCAGGTAAACATGGAGTCATTTTATAATTTATCTTAAGAGAAATTATAAACCACTGAACTTCTTGTTTCCAGGTATCGTTTGGATAAAACCATAGCCGTTGTCTCCGCTGTCCTACTTTTCCGCTAGGCCTCATTACATAATTATTTTCATCAAAAACCAGTTGGCTGTCAACCCGCAACAATGCTATGCTGTATGTCCCACAAAAACCCGAACCGAGTATTTATTTCCCCGTATCATTAATCCCGTCGGAAGATTACCATAAGCATTTAATTTCTTTCAAAATTAACCTATAAAAAAAGGTGTTATTGATTATGATGGTATTAATGATACGGGAAAATAAGTACTAGGTTCTGGCTTTTGTGGGACATATTGTACTAACCTACAACACCTACAACAACCACCACCACCCATCTGCAGCACCACATGAACGCCCCACACAAAGTTCCATACATGCCGGCCGTTACGCAGCACAACCCCAAAGTAAGCAAACATATTTCTGAAATTCCCACGGAATAAACACGCAAACCACCAGATGCGGGAAATCTCCCACGCTATTGTCCACCAGTCTACCCACAACGGAGAATTTTCTCTCGGCGTAGTCAACAAATGAGGGTTTTTTTGCAATAAATGGGACGCGTAGAGCAGGGTATTTATTTCAGTACAAAGTCTGGGAAGAGAAGCCGCGTGGCTCCAATTTTGGCGATGCTGAGCAAACGCAAAGTTGGTTTAAAATTTGCATGATCTTTGCGGGTTGTTCGGTGTTTGTCGGAGATCGAGTGAGTTATTGAAAAGTGAATTTGAATTTATTTAGGATTAGGTGGTTGAGTATGCATTTAAAGTAGGGCAAACACTTCAGGATATCTTATTGAAACGCGTTCTAGTGTAGGGCCATTGTGAGACTTTGGAAAACGTGGAGCATGGAATGGGGAATATTCTAAAGTTTGCTTTGGTTCAAAGGAAAATTAAAGAGTTGAAACAAATTAAGGCACTCACTAAACACCCTAAAAAGCCGATAAAAAGCCGGAAATATTGAACTACAAAATAATACCCCCCAAAATAGTGAATGATAATACACGATGGAAATCGCATGTTAATGAAGAAAACTTAAATGATTAAATATATTGCAAACTTTAATTCCTCCTTAAAAAAATAAGATAAAATTTTAAAATCAGGCAAAAAATTCGATTTTTAAAATAAGAATAAGAGACTAAAGAAGATATAATTTTCAACAGATAAAAAATATAATTCCAACAAAAATGATGTACATCGGATCATAGACATTTTACAGAAACAAGAACATAAAGATACTTCAGAAGTAGCATTTTTCTAACTAGGTGTAAAGTAACGTGCGATATATACAGAAATTGTGATGGGAAAAATTGCCTTATTTTTGTCACGCTGAACAATGAATATGTAATGAAGAAGAAAAAAAGATAGCAGACAACAGATCATAGTTTAATTGAGAAAGAAAAGGAAGGAAATTGTATACAGTATCAACACACATTAAATTATTAAAATTAAAATTGGGATGTCCCAAAAACTGCAAAAACAGATCTCCAAGGCAACCCCATCATGGGTAACTCCAAGGCAACCCCATCATGGGTAACTCCAAGGCAACCCCATCATGGGTAACTCCAAGGCAACCCCATCATGGGTAACTCCAAGGCAACCCCATCATGGGTAACTCCAAGGCAACCCCATCATGGGTAACACTTCAACTCATTACTTAACATTTATGTAACTTTATTTTAGGAACTGTAATTCATTTACAACACAAATCTTCTGATATTCAGCTGTTTAGCTAATACTCATACACTAAGATACCTTTTTAATTTTCCGACGGTGATTTTATCCAGTGTTTTATGTTTTTAATCTTTAAAATTTCTCAATTTCAGCATCATTTCTGTGTACTTCACTCTCAGATTCAGCAGTTTTTTCCTCTCAATTCCGATTTTCATTTATTGTCTTTTTTTCCTCGCGATTTTGACCTCAGTTAAATTTTATTATAGTATTATAATTTTATTACACTCATTTTAAATTTTTATTAACTAACAGATCACGTACGATTTTAATCCCAGTTTTGGAGATTTAGTTTACCATCATTTTGCTGGTGATTTTCCTCATAAAAATACCCCCAGTTCTGATTTTTCCTTAGTCCTAAATCCTCACCCAGTTCCCTCAGTTCTGATTTTTCTGTACCTTCAGATCCTTCTTGATTTTCCCTCATAATTACACCCTTAATGTTGATTTTTCATTACCCTCAAATCTTTCATAATTTTCCCTCATAATCATACCCTCAGTTCTGACTTTCCTTCCCTCTCAAATCCCCGTCACTTCCCCTCACGAGGATGCTCTCCGATAAGCGGCAGCGAGAACGCATTAAAAAGGCGCTACCTCGGCCGTGCGCTGAAGACCTTCTTTCAATGAAGACTTGGTCTTCTGTGTGGTCTTAACTGCGGCGCCCTTCCTCACCTCGTAGCCCTGATACCGCCCTCATAACCTGATAACCTTCCTGATAACCTCACCTAGTCACAGGCACTCGTGGTGAATCAAATTCGGTTTTAGAGTTTTAATTTTGCTAGTTTAAGTTTTAGAAAAGAGCGACGCAGTTTTGACAAAAGTGTATTAATTGAACTATTAGGTGTTTTATTTTGAAAATAGTGTGTGCATCTGACGTATTCATTTCTTAATAAAGAAATTGATTAAATCAGTTATAGAATTAAGCCTTGATTTTTCACGTTAATAAATTCACAGCGTTTCAATAAACTCACAGTGCACTGAAAATAGTGAGAATTTTAAAATCATGTGTCGAGATATGCATTTGTAACGTTTATCTACAACGGTAAACTGATAGAGCTCTTTACATAATAAAGCTAAATGGCTGTTACCAAATACTAGTGTGCTTTTGTAAAAGTGGGGTCAGTTTTTAAAAGGAGCAAGAATTCTCTCATGGGAAGGGTTTCCAAACTACCAGTTTTATTTCTTCCTTTAATTACTTGTACTTTTACGTTAGGATAATATTGAAATAGATTCCAATCAACAAATTTCAGAAAAATGACACAAAATTAGAATCATTTTGTAGTGTTTAGGCATCCAGTTTACAGGGGAATAGCAAGGGAAGGAAATTAGTAAACAAGTTAAATAGTCAAGGAAATAAGAAAACAAGTTAATTAATGAAGGGTATAAGAAAACCACGTAAAAAATAAAGGAAATAAGTAAGCATCCTAATTAATAAAGGATATAAGTAAACAAGTTAAATGATAAAAGAAATAAGTAAAATAATAAAAGAAAGAAGTTAACAAGTAAAATAATAAGGGAAATAAGAAAACAAGTTAATTAATAAAGGAAATAAGTAAACAAGTTAAATGATACAAGAAATAAGTAAACAAGTTAAATGATACAAGAAATAAGTAAACAAGTTAAATGATAAAAGAAATAAGTTAACAAGTAAAATAATTAGGGAAATAAGAAAACAAGTTAATTAATAAAGAAAATAAGTAAACAGTGTGCTATTACGTAGGGGGCTGTTTATTGATACACTGAGCAACGGTGCCGCACTGAAACTTGTTATAATACATTTTTGCTCAACAATCGTTCTGGTAAGACGTGTGGGGCCCCACTTAAGCAATTGGGGATGAAGGGGGAAAGAAGTGACACCCGCGGGGGGGGGGGGGCCCTAGCTTGCCAGATAGCCTACCTTCCTCCCCTATTCCCCCCCCCATCCTCTCCCCACAAAGGGGGTCAAAGGACATTGAGAAAAGCTTGAAGAAAATAGAAGGCTGTTTTGCAAGAGCGGGCGCATCCAGCCATCTTTGTTCTTTTTCTTCTTGGTGGCGTCGAGCTCCGTTGCTCAAAACTGCATTATATATATTATATATACAGTATATATATATTATATATAATTATTTATATGTCTGGCGATAGTCTAGAGCTTGTATAGAGTTGAACTTGATAGCCGCAGAGACCTTGGTATTAGTTTTGATGACTGTGTTGTTTTACAGATAATTACGGAAAAGGTGTTAATCCGATTTACTTCAATTTTGGGTAAGGTAGTCTTATATAGAAGCGTTATTAATACCCTTCATTAATTTCTGGGGAATCCCTCGACAAAAAAGCCACAGCTATAAAAGAGCCGGTAACCAGTTCTGGCGAACATATTTTGCGAATGCTTCAATTTTAACAACGTCATCCAAAAAAATTATATCAATTCTAAACAATTTCGACATAATTGGAACCATTTGTAGAAGTTTTGAAAAGAAATTACCTTGCTAACCTTTCTGGAAAGCGACGAGAAAAACAATTCAAATTTCACTCAACCGTATGTCATATAAAAACCCGAACCGAGTATTTATTTTCCCGTATCAGTAATACCCGTAATTATTTTCCGTATCAGTAGTAACCAATAATACCGCATAATTTGGCTTGAAATTAAATGCTTATGGTATTCTTATGATGGTTTTACTGATACGGGAAAATAAATACTCGCTTCGGGTTTTTGTGGGACATACGGTACAACCAACAATAGACAACAACATGGCAACTACAGAACTTGTTCCCACCTGTTGCCGCGAGCGCGACGAATGTGAGGGCATGTCGCCGGATAATGTTGTCTCCGGTGACAGTCAATCGCCGCAGCAGGCAGTCCACGAAGTCAACCGCGGTGACAGGGCTCACGTCCCACCCGAGCTTGGCAACAACCAACATCTCCCATTGCTGCGGGGACAAAAAGGGAACAATAATTATTATACTCACTCTTCTTGTATCGTTGAATTTTCGTTATATCTGTCTCTTTTGGATTGCTTCTTTTACCGTTCAATTGCCATTTCTGAGTTTCTTAATTGCTCGGTAATACAAAGTGTGCGTTGCGTTACACGTGCGTGTTGCAAAATAAGTGGTGTTTTAATTAAGAAATGAGGAAATTTTACATACGCACATTGCAAAAGTCCTGGAATCTGTGTTACGAAATAACTGGTTGCTATGTTACAAAATAACAAGAATCAGTGCTACGAAATAACTAGTATTTAAGTGACAAGATGTCAGGTATTTATGTCACGATAAAATTAATACCTATGCTACAAAATCACTGACATCCATATTTGTCACGAATTAATCGAAATTAATATGAATTCAGAAAGCAAGTGAAAGAAGTATGCATGTGGTCTTCGTTTTATTATACTTTCGCTAGAACATTTTCAGCTTAGGCAAACCAAAAAGTGTATTTCCCGATGCTTCGCATATTTTTAACTTAGGCAAACCAAAAAGTGTATTTTCCGACGCCGTCAGAGGAAACCGGGAACAATTATTTCAGATTGCACAGGCAATAATGCAAACACGTTGGCGGTCATAAGGAAGACGCGGGTGGATGAAAGGAAACACACGAAATGAGCCCAACGTACCCAGGCTCAGCGTATCCCATTTCAAAAAGACCAATTTCCGAAGAGATCATTGTCACCGTCACGGGGACGTTGAGGTGACAAGTGGGATGGTGACGTGTGACTCGAGGTCATAACGGTCATGTTCAGGACAAGGTTACACTACACGGCCGACTTGTCATGTCTAATGTGCCATGGCGCAGTGACTCCCGCTGTCATGTTCACGTAGATCGATGATATTTCGAGCGCACTTCACTTGGGTGAACAGAGGAAGAAATTTTGACTTTGTCTAAGGACAGAGGAAATTTTGACTTTGTCTTAGAACAGAGGAAATTTTTACTGCGTTTCAGGGCAGAGGAAATTTTGACTTTGTCTTAGAACATAAGAAATTTAGAACGCATCATAGAACAGAGGAAATTTTGACAGGGTTTTAGGAAAGAGGAACTTTTGACTTTGTCTTTCAGGTAAAAGTAAGTTTGATTTCGTCTTAGGGAAGAAAAAATTTTGATTACTTCGTCCTAGAGCAGAGGCAATTTTGACAGCGCTTTCAGATTTTTTGAATTGTAGATAAATCTTTACGTGTGAGGCGAAGTCTGTAAAAGATGAACTCAGAGGAAAAATAAATTTTTTTCTGAATGCTTTTTCAAAAAGGCGTAAATAATTTTCGATTGCTACCAGCTAGTAGAAATTGTGAATCAAGTGAATTCAAGGAACAAGCAAGCTAAAAGGAAAATTAAAACTTCCATTAAATTTCATTCAAACTAAACAAATTAAGATGAAGAACTCTTAAACTCAAAAGAAAATTTCCCAGATTTTCCAAAAATAAAAAATAAGTTCTAGGCTTTGAGGAATTTTCGAGAACCCTTTCAACAAAAGCAGTTGGAGTATAGCAACAAAGTAGTGGCTAACTTCTGAAGTGTAGTAGTTGAAGCAAAGTAATTCAACAAAGTATGTAGCTCTGTATTTGGTTGCCAGGAGTGGAAGATTAAAAAGGAACTGGGAGGTGCTTCGTACTCCTGTTGCTCTGCACAAGAGGTTCACCACAAATAATGGGTGATCAGGTTACTACGGTGTGTGGTTCTCACGAGCCCGGTATACCTTACATTAAGTGGGTGAACAAACCACTCCAAGATATACTTATCTCTTGGAAATAAATATAGACAAGGTAATGAGCTTGTTAAGAGAGTCGTCTCTGTTGAGTAACTTCACAACTGGTAAAAATGTTGCTGCAAATAGAACATTTTCTGTTAAGACATGTATAGCATGCAACTGATATGCATTCGATATTATCCGAAAACTAGTGTCCTAAATATGTACATAAGGTACACTTGATATTACCGTGATAACATGTATAATAGATTTGCATTCTGAACCCATACACTGGAGGGCTGAGCAAAACGAGTTTCAGAAGATAAGTCTAAGCAAAAGTTAAAGCGAAATGAAGTTGCATTTTAATTCTCTTGCTCTTTGTGCTCCTAAGCTTGCGCGTGTAGATATGTGGACCGTAAATTACTTTAATTAAACCGAGTAAAAACGTCAAAATTCATTCCTCGTTCGTTTTTCATAACGCTTAAATGACCAACTTTTTCGAAAGCCATAATGACAGACCTAGTTGAAGAACATTGACGAAATCTACTGATGCCAACGTGTATAAATTACTCCACATTATTTTTTTTTTAATTGATGACAAAATTATTCCATAATCGATTTTGGTTACAACTGAAATTACAAGGAATGAAGAACTCATAAAATAATAAGCATATCAAGAGACTATTATGACATACTGAACTCTATTATGACATGCTGAACGTAAGCAAAATAAGAGGGCATTTGCGATGAGATGAAATGCAAGGCGTCAACGGTAAATAAGAAAATATTCACTTAAGATATATGACGTGGAAATAATAACCAATAAATAACAGCATTAATAAAAAAACACAAAGATTTGGAACGAAATAACAAGTAGCTATGTTACAAAATGACAAGTCTCAGTAGTATGAAATAACAAGTGTCAGTGCTGCGAAAGAACTAGTATTTATACGCCAAAATTACATAACAATAGAATTTAACCCTCAGCTTAAAAAAATTCTGCAGAGTCATGAGTTCGTGAATGAGTTTTTAGAAGAGAACAAACGACTGTCACCAGATCTGCTGACGGTTGTGAGGGGTTCGAAGCCACCTGTCGAGCTGATGGTGTACCCGATGCCGGTTTTCACGAGCTTTATTTTGACAATTTGGTGCTCGACAGTGCGTGAGAAAACTGTTGGTCCAAACTCTGTAATGATGGAGCGAAGACGAGCTACCGAAGCAGGCACAAAAACCCAAATATCGGGTGACCAAAGCCAGGGTGACTGATGTGTTCGACAAGGCGAGCTGAAGATCCCCAGAACTTTACGGCGGCGGCTTTTAAAAGAAAAGACGAGTAGGCTCAGCAACGACTATCGTTTGAGCGTTTATACGTAACTGCTTTATAGAAAATGATGTTCTGTATTTACGGCCAAATATTTGTTTATGGCATTGATTAGGAAAATTTTAAAATTTGACTTAACGCAACAAAAACGTGTGGCGTTAGAAATTCGATTAAAATCAATCTCAACTATCGTAAATTTGGGAATTTCATATCTAGAAAAGTTATTGAGATGGAAAAAAATTTTCGCACAAAAATGTTTTCATGGAGCGATAATTTTGTAGCTACTAAAGAACCTAATATTTTTCAAAAAAATGGTTCAAGCTCCAGTCATCGAGTTAAAGTTTAAAAACTTCAGCAGTTGGGGAATTTCTGGCTAAACTTTAATGTTACAAAATAGAAAGTGACAAACAAATTAAAAAATATAAATAAAAAATGAATAACAAAAAATAACTTGCTTGCTACAGTTCTCGTCGAAATGGAGCTCCAGGTACGAAAATTACTAATGAGCTTCCAAAAATTTGGTAACGCATTAAGTTTCCATTTTACTATTCCAGCTTTCAACTTTAACATTAAAGGAAACGCATTTTACAATTCCATCTAAGTCTGAGAATACGTTTACAATTCTAGTCAAGTCTCAAAATACGTTTAAAATTCCAACTCAAGTCTTAAAATATATTTACAATTCCAGTTTAAGTCTCAAAATACGTTTACACTTCCAGTTAAGTCTCAGAATACATCAACGAGTCCAGTCAAGTCTCAACATAGTGTACGTACCAATAATTCACAGAAGCTTTTAGACCGAAACATGTCAGGGCGGTCCGCGACTTCTATTTCCTTTCATAAAAGAAGCCGTGAAGAACGAAATCGGGAAAGAATTTTCAAATTTTCGAGTCTTGAAAACGCAATCGGGCAGAAAAGCCTCGGGTTCCTCCCAGCGGCAGTGCGTTCCCTGCAACTGGTGGGACGGAACTCAAAATTTATACTTCTCGGAAATGTTCTTTTCTAATTCTTCAATTACTATTCCTTATTACTGCTGTAATAAGCTATAATAAAGAGTCGTATGGTGGTATCATAATAGATAATTTTGTCATTCTTGTATTTTGTTAAAGACATTCTTCTCAATAAGGCACTTAAGAAAAAATTTCTGAAAATCTTCATTGAGTTTATTCCTTCCGTCCACACCCACGTTTTCTCTTGATAACACATTCTTCTTATGTACGTAATTTGAAGTGACGTTAACTCTTCATAACACATTCTCCTTATGTGCGTAATTTGAAGCGACGTTTATTCTTGATAACACATTCTTCTTAAGCGCGTTATGTGAAGCGAAGACAACGCTGAGATGCCCGTTACGCACCAATGCGCGATCCTTTTGAGCGTCTTCAGTAGAGGCAGCGCGCGCCAACGGTTTCTGCTGCAGCTGCCGCACCCTGCGCGGAGGCAGGGATACGCGACTTCAAGGGATACGCGACCTACCATCACAGTCGTGAAATGTGGAATAAGGTTTACTGAAGAGTTAAGAACGTGATGCACATTGTAGAAAGTTACAGCAAATGTTTAAAGAAGAGTTTAAAATATGAGGCAAGTAATAGTAAATTATTGCAAATTATAGTAAATGCTGTATGTACAGATGGAAACCAGAAGCTAAGTATAGCAAGTGACTGAAAATTGTAGCAAATGTTGAATGAAGAATTAGAAACATGATGCAAATAATTGCAAATCATGAAAAATGTTTAGTAAAAACTTAAACACATGATGCTAATTATAGCAAATGCAACGACGTCGACTAAGCTGTATGATGAATCTTTCTGCTTGGGCTGATCTTCCATATTGAAAATGTTAGATGTCTACTTTGACAACTTCATGTGTAGCTCAAATGTGTGAGCACATTTTCCTCAAAATCATAAACTTGAAAAATTAAAGCGACACCATGTAATTATTGACGCTATAATTCTGTTACGTGAAAAATTAAAGCGACACCACGTAATTATTGACGCTATAATTCTGTTACTTGAAAAATTAAAGCGACACCACGTAATTATTGACACTATAATTCTGTTACTTGAAAAATTAAAGCGACACCATGCTGAGACGCAATAATTCTGTTGACGCTATAATTCTGTTACTTGAAAAATTAAAGCGAAGCCATGTAGTTATTGAGGCTGTAATTCTGTTACTAGTGTTAACCTATTACGGTGATGAAATTGTACGTAATCTACATTTCTGATCATAATTGAACGATGTTACACAGTCTCTATGTCATGGTGGCTTTGTCCCTGAAATGATAAACGTTGGCGTAAATTTCTTATATTTGACGAAGTAATTTATCATTAATTTTGAAAATAAAAAAAACTGGTATATATTTTGTATATTTGACGAAGTAATCTATTATTAATTTTGAAAATAAAAAATTAGCGTAAATTTCTTATATTTGACGAATTTTTCTATTAGTAATAGTGAACCTACAGGTCTCAGCAAACAAAACCAAGACGAGATGAAAATTGCGAGATTGCAGAGCCCTGCTTGAGGTGGTAGCCCTATTCGAAAATTTCGTTGAGGACAAACAAAAGAGGAGTCGGGGGAGCATTGGGAGCAGTAGGGGAGGGGGAGGGGTTGGGGGAACATTGGAAACTACCCCCTGGGAGAAGGTACCCGCTGGGGACAACAACAGATCGGGGGGGAGGGGGAGGAGAGGGGAGAGGGAGAAGAAGGGGGATGGGAGAGGAGGGAGAGAGCAAAGGTGAGGATCTTGAGGACCGAGAAAGAAAAGAAAGTGAGCGCGGTGAGAAGAAAGAGCGAAAGGGAAAGAATGGGTCCGACCGAACACCGCTGTGGTGGAACACAAGGAACACTGCAACGCTCTGTGGTGCTGTGCTGTGGCATGCTGTGGCCCTCATGCTGTGGGTTGTGCCGCACTGCGACTATTCAGTTACCCCCAGTGAGGTACAGTTGCTTTTTACAAGTTTTACGCGTGGAAATTGGGAAATGTTAACAAATGTTAACAAATGTTAACAAATGTTAACAAATGTTACATTGAAAATTTTGATGGGCGAGAATAATTCTCAGAAACTACTAGAGAATATTTTCATTTTGATGTGATTAACTTATGTTGACGAGGCATTGCCATTTGCTAATAAATTGGAGCTCATTTCTCGGAGAACGTTGCCACTAGCCCAACTTATACATTTAAGGAGAGGGAAAACAAATGGGTACTGTTAATTTTGGAATTTTTGAACAATTTGCTACAGATGTTTTTCAAAGTGAGTCATTGTATACGTATTTAAATTTCCCTTTTATTCCCGAGATAATGCCCATGAATAGAAGTAGCCCATGCTAAATACTCCTATAAGTGCATGTGTCTGACACTACATTCCTTGATTCACAACTCTCGAAATAAATTTTAACACAAAAATCCATGCTAAATACTTTCATAAGTGCATATATCTGACACTACATTCCCTGATTGACAAAACTCGAAATCCATTTTAACACAAAAATCTCCTGCTAAATACTGCTATAAGTGCATCATATATCTGTGCAACAGGGCCACAGCAGCCTCCCTCTTACACCGGGGCTCAAATTTCAACACAGACCGCACAGTCGGACCTTTTGAGGCGCCGGCGCTACGGAGGGGAAACTGACGCGACGGTTCTCAACGGACAGATGTTCCGATTCCGTTAAAGCGAAACAGGAAAGTGAAATTCAATTGTTTCTGATTGCTGGTCATTTTTTCCGAGCAGATGTAACAAAGTGGTAAAGGAACTTACGTTCTTTGTTGGTCTGTGATTTTTGGAGATTATTAGTCTCGGGGTCGAGTTTTAATGTTTTGGATTAGCGGGTAACTTTAGGGTTGTTAATTACGAGAGTAAGGCACAGAATTATTTTCTTGTTTGTTTTGGTTGACCGAAATATTTCTGGTGAGTGCAAAAAGTGAAGAAATATTGGTGGCAAATTAAGTATTTGATAAGTTTGCAAAACAAGAGACATGGATTGTTTGGTAAATGATAGAAAAGTTGAAGTGGAACATTCTTCAAAAAATATGTTTGAGAAGGGAAAAGCATGAATAGAAATAAACTATCGGAAAAGTTGAGGAGAAAATAAAGCGAGTTGGCTTACTCAGCATCTCTACATGACGCCATTTGATGTGCTACGAACTCAAGTTGAGTTTTCAAGTACATAAAAATGCAAGAATTAGTTTCACTGCAATTTTTTCATTAAGAAGAAAAATCAATGACGACCGTGATACCAATACTTACATTGCGTATGCTCTATAACTATATATGTTTTACAGCGAAAAGGGGAATTTCCAATTTTTTATTACGTAAGGCATGATGTAATTTTTTATACTGTAGTGAAAATTAGACTAATGAATCAAAATTGAGTGAAATTTCCATTCAAGTCCACTTCCAACTTATGGGAGCGATTTTCGATGAGTGCCTTCACAAATTTCAAAACAAAGGCTTAGACTTGATCGTACGAAAGTCGTACGTGAATGTCGAATGGTTTTACATTCAACGGCAACATCCTTCATAACTTTGTAGGGCAAATTGCGAACGAACACACAAATGAAGTCGGAGGTCTATTCACGCATCACGTATTTCGCTACACCGAGATTGCGTTCCGTGAACAAGATTAACGATGTGTGGAGCTGGGACATAAAAACCAAACAAAACCACAATCCCAATGATCATTACGAGCTTTTGAAGCGTCAGAATGGAGTGAGTGTCGCAGAGCTTTCGGAGGGTGTGCTAGATTAATGATTTGTCATAAGCTGGACAGAGAAGGCATTTGGACTCGTCCTTCCTTATTTTGTTTAGCCATCCATGTTTGCAAACATTCTAAACCTTTTCCTGGGACCTCAGAAAAGAAAACCAAGCCTATGCAGCCGAAATACCAAGAGAAATCAATTAGTGTCGACGACACAAAGCACATCGAGTTTTTGCGTCGGACCCTGGAGAGCAGTTCAAAAGGCGGCCGCTATTTCACAAGTGGCGCTGCTTATTGTGACGGCGTCTGACGGCCTTAGCAGCCAAGTTGAGTGTCTTGAAATTTCAAAAAGACTACCACCTTCTAAAAATATAAAATGGAGTGTCATGCATTTATCCTGATTATTAAACTAGCAAACCTTCCATGCTGCCAGTAACGACCATGCCGCAGTTTTAGTAAAGATGTTAAATACGAACAGAATTAGTTCAATAAGAACCCTAGTATTTCAGCAGTTGTGTGAAAACAAATTTTTGAATTAAACCACAGAATAGAGATTGGTTGAACAACCTCAACTCTATTGAAATCATCGAAGGATATTTTTACCTACATTTTTTACCATCTCTGTTATGTTTTTTTGTTTTATTTCATCCATACAATCTTTAGTGCAGCCAAAGATGAGCGTTCTTTGAACACTCTAGCTTAGCCCTCAAGTTACTGACTCATGTTACATATACAGATACTCCAGCACTCAAGTTACAGATACTCCAGCCCTCAAGTTACAGATACAGATACTCCAGCAGCAGACTGACTAAAAGCAGAAGCAAATCCCATACATGAGCGTGCAGTAGTAAATTTGAATGGGAAAAATGAAACCCCAAAAGACTTCTGGTGAAACTCAGAAATACAATGCTTCGTCAGCACAAGCTTCAGTCATTCTCTAAACTTTTCAGTGCATAATTTATAAAGCGAGATAAATCTTTTAAAATTGGGCACCATCATTTCATCTCAAAAGAAAACTATTTGATTATTATTCAGAGTAAGTTGCGTTCTGAAAAGTTAGGCGAGGGTGTGCTTCAATAGGTATGCAGAGATAGAGCAAACCTGATTTTTTTGAGAAAACACACTAGGAAGATCGCGAGAAAACGAAACCTTAGGAATTTCATAAACATTGATTGCAGGCTCTTATAATATAGGGGATTTTAATTGAAGCACATAACGTTCTTGATTAGATATTTTGGTGATAATTTAAAGGTATCATACTACATGAAAACTCGAGCATTTGAAACCGAAATAAATTAAGAATTTCCAAACCATGGAAAGTAATTCCTATTCTTTTTCGGTGCCGGTTGGTGTGGTCAGCGCCGTGTTCTCTCGACTTGAAATTCGATCCTCAAGTCGAGGGGAAGTTGAGTATTTCAAATGCAAGGGTAACAGAAAAGAGGGTAAAGGGGGAAGGGCAGTGTGACTTGAAATATTCGTGGTCAGGCCGACGAGGGAAAGAGGAAACTGTGGTCGACATGGACATCTTGCTGAGGGCGGCAGTTACGGACCAGCACAATAGGCTTTACTAATGACTTGAGGTGGTCGGCACACTGCATCTGGAGCCAGAATGATGTCGTTCTTCGAACACTTTTGCTTTAGCTCTTACCAGAAACAGGCAACATTTACGAAACAGAGGACGTTTTTCCAAATCTTGACAAAATACATTTCGCAGAGTACATTTTTTCTAATTAAATGTTATCAGGAACAGGCCCGTTTCCACACCTGAGTACATTTTTCCAGATGTTCAATTTGTGATTGCACAATCGCGAAGCGTAATTCTCATATATCGAGAATTGCAATCGTTGTCGTTTGTAAATCAGAAAACATGAGCTGGAGAAAATTGTTTGGAGGAAATTTGAGTTAGAAAGCAGAGCAAAGCTCAGACGACAAATTTTTCTAAAGTCATGTTAATAGTTTGCCATTTCAGAATTCAATGTGTTGACTACGTGATGCCATGGTTGTTTGACGGATGTGAGGAATTTCAATCACTGTACGTTAAATCATCGACTTTGTGACGACGAATAGAAGTTTATGCGAGATGCAGGTGCGAAACTAATTATGTTGTAGGTTAGTAAAGATCTGCTGCAGTTTTAGACATCAGCGCTCCGAAGAATCTTTCGCAGAAAACAGTATCTGTGATTTAAATCAAGAAATAAATGAGGAAACTGAAAAATTCAGTGTGAATTAGCAAACTCTTTTAACAACTAACTATTTATAAAACGCATGAATTAGTAATAGACTTTATTAATACTTATTTTCAACTACACAAAGATCACATCTCACCTAAAAAAACGAAGCTCAAAAAACACTCACTCTATTAATATAAAAAACGTAAAATCTCAGCCTTCGAACTCATCGAGTGAGTATAACCACCGACTTTAAAGAGCATTGTCTCGAACCTTATTCTTGTTCGAAATTTATAAATCCGTACAGGGAAAACTTTGGTTTCCGTGGAAGATCATATCACATCGTCCCACTCCCTCCTTTTCCCCTTCACTCCCTCTTTATCCCCTCCACTCCCTCCTTATCTCCCCCACTCCCTCCTTTCCGCAAGCAATGCCCCTCTTTCGTCTTCCCCAGTGACACTCGGAGACACGAGGACCGCGTGTGACGAATTTTATTGCAGCTTTACGATGACAGCGAAATGAAGTCAATTCGCGCCATAAAGGCCGGGGTAACTGCCGCAGCCACCAGTTTATAACCCAGCGCATAGTTGCGTCCGCTGATGAATAGGGAAACTTAGCTACCACCTTCATTAATTACTACGGATGTGATGGTTTGGATTGGTGGTGCGGAAACTGAAGGCGGTATGAGGAGTTTGAGGTGTTGGGTGGTAGCGGAACTGGTGTCTGGAATTATTCTAAGTCTAGCGCTAAAGTTAGAAGGGATTTTAGTTTTGGGAAGTTATTTTCTTGAAAAGTGTGCCTTCATTGAAAAATAAATACTCGACGTAATAATTTAATTACAAAGATAATGAGTTTTACTCGGGAAAATAATGTACAGAATTGAATTTATGATTATTCAGGATCTAGGAAATAGATATAGCAATAGAGGACTAGAAATATTGCCCAAAAGAAGAAATTGTACAATTTAAGCATTTTCTGCCGCTCTTTTTCATGTAACTTTTTCAAACAACTTTTTTACCACATGACTTTATTCCAGTACAATAAATCTGACATTTTCCACTTGAAAAGAAACACCAAATGTGGTTTTTAAACACAACTTATAAGTTAGAAAATAGGTGGCACATCAAGCAAACAACTTTCTTTTTTAATTCAAAAGCCCAAGAAGAGAATACCAGTATATGAAGACCATAATAATCCCTCGCAATAATTGCACAAAACGAATAAAAATGAGGAAAGCTTTGCCGTGCGCTATAACATATACACAGTAACAAACTACACAAATGTTCGCATTGAAAACAAAGATTAATTTTTGAAATTTGCGTGTAAGAGAGCATGACTCGACAGCTTTCACTTTGAATGGGAGTGTGACGGGACCGAAGGCAGAGATTAGATGCTGCGTATCATCATCGGGTCCGAAGGCAGAGATGCTGCGTATCATCATCGGGTCCGAAGGCAGAGATGCTGCGTATCATCATCGTTACTACAGCATCCATATTACTTAATGATGCTCGTACCTCTCATTGCTAGTTTATGAGTCACGGTAATGGTAAATTATAGTTTAAAGCCATTAGTTATGAAATTTCTTAACTGTATTTTCGTGACATTCACGCTGACGTAATTTCCACGATATTCTGACCAGAGAATTTAGGTAACTTCCTCAACGTCATTTGAGTAATGTCCTAACACGCAATGTAAGTATTCTTCTCACCATGACTTGCGTGATGTTCTCATTCTTATCACAGAATTTGCATGATTTTCCTACCGCAGCATTTGCGTAATTCGCTTGCTCTTTTTTCCACAAATTTCTTTTTTACCACTTTTTACTTTTATTGGCAATTTTTTTACCGTAATTTATCCAATAATCTTACCGTAAAACTTGAGCAATTTTCGTGTCGTAATTTGCGTAACGTGAATATCATGATTCACACAATTTTCTTTCCGTAGTTTGCGTAACATGCATATTGTAATCGACGCAATTTATTTGCCATAATCTGCGTCGCATACTCACCGTAATCCACGCTAGTTTCTTGTTGTAATTTGCGTAACATGCGCACCGTAATTCCCGCAATTTATTTCCAGAAGTTTTAATGTTGCTGCATAGTTTGCGTAACATGCACATAAAAGTCTTGAATTTGCTCACCGTAGTTTGCATAACATGTATACTTTGATTTCCACAAGTTATTTACCGTAATTTGCGTACCATACACACAGTAAGGTTTCAATTTTCAATTTCCTTACCGTAATTTAGTAAACCGCACACCGTAATTCCCACTATTTATTTACCGAATTTGAACTACATGCACATAGCAAGTCTTCAAATTTCAATTTACTCACCGTAATTTGGGTAAAACGCACACCATAATTCCCCTAATATATTTACTGTAATTTGCGTAACATTCACATAGTAAGTCTTCAATTGGCTCACCGTAATCTCCTCCCTGGTGATGGAGTTATCAGTGTAGTAGGCGAGCAGGTCGACGGACAAGAAGTGACTCTGCCGCAGCTTGGAGGAGAGAAGAAGGCACACAGCAGCCAGCAGTTGCAGCTGGGTTTTGCGAATAGAGACCATGTTCAGAAACCTGTCCAGGATAGAAACCGCCACCACGAACACTTGGTCCTCACAGCTCTGCTCTTCACAGACCTGCACAAGTGAAAAAAGATCCCAAAAATTATGAAAAATGTCTCGGAAATGATGGAAAAAATACAGAAAATAACGAAAAATATCCCAAAAGTAATGAAAAATATCCCCGAAAAATAATTAAAAGATCCCCGAAAAATACTGAAAAAGTATCCCAATTTAGGCGAGGAGTCAAAAAATATCGACCGTCGTGTGGTACTCAAAATCTCAAAGATTGTCTCTAATAACAAGACTATTTTTGGAAATGGCAACAAAGTGAGGTATGAACCGAGTGACCATAATGAGGTTATTATGGAAAATGAATGGAGCAAGATAGAGGGAAAATTTCCATGTGTATACTAAAAGTGCAACAAAAGGAGTTTAAGAGATTTAATAATTACGGCTGAACTTTACTAAACTAAACTACTTCGTTCTCTCATTTACATTTAAACTTTGCATTATATTGCAAGCAGAAAAGGGAATGAACTAGAGGAGGGCATGTACTCGAGACACTGCAGCATGGTCTATGGCTTAGTTTATCGATGTATTCTCTTTTAGATGGTAAAATTTATGGTACAAACGCCACTTTTCGGTATATGTAAGGAAATTTATGGTTCAAATGCCACCTTTAAGTATATGGAGATTTATTGTTCAAACGGCCCCTTTTTGTATGTAGGACACTCGTTACAGAAGCGACACGGTAGCCTTGTGAAAATTTTCTGCAGGTAATGGCCTACATTGCGAACAGCCAACGCTGTACCGCTTTAATAGGTAAGGATATTATCTCGGGGGTATATTTCCTAAATTGAGTCTAGAAATATAATTTTATACCTGTAATCTATAAAGTGTCAATTCTGTTTAGCCAAATGTAGCGATGGATTTCGCGATGAATGTACTTTCGGGGATAGATTCCCTACAGTAAGTCGAAAAATGCCTTTCTATACCACAATCAATAGTGTCAACTTAACCGAATGTAGCGTTAGATTTCGAGTGCTCAAAACAACAACATAAAGCATTCGAACAACACAACCACAGTCCGTCAACAAAGAGCTACGATCACTTGAGAAAGTGGTACTAAATTTGAAATATTAAAGTGACCGTGGCCGAGTTATCGGGCAGCCTTGTCGTACACACGAGATCTCTAGTTTGGGTGCCTGAGTTGATTTTGCCGAACTTCAAATGGTCTTGATCGGATCAGCGTACAAGCAAAGTCGATAAATGTGTATTAGATATTGTTTTTGGGTTGTGTTGACTGTGTTATGAATCTCGGTTATTCTGGCTTAAGTTTAAATCTAGTATATTCAGCGTACAAGTTGCGTTGATAAATGTGTAGTAGATGTCATTTTTGTGATAGGTTAACTATGTTATGAATATCGATTGTTGTGGCGTAAGTTGAAATCTGAACGCCTTCAGAAATTAATAAAATACAATGAACTCTACAAGTAACGTCACAGTGAGTTCAATCATTGATAAGGAGAAAGTTAAAACGCAGTTATACGGTCGTCACCAGTTCTGCAAACGCCTTTGACTTGATCGATAAGCAGGCTTCAAGTGGCAGCACTCCAGAGAAGCCGAGCAGTTTGCAATATTAAACTAAGCACAAGTGCTAATCATAAGTCTTTCTCAGAAGCTGGCCCAATTAACCTTAAGATAAGGTGAACCAGCAATACTTGCCAGAATGCCGGTGATATTTTAGGGGCTTGAACAGAAGGATATCGTTGGGTTAAAAATAGAGAAATTTACTGACACGCTGATATTGTCGTGATGGAAATAAAAAAATTATCGACGCTGATGTTGTTGTGTTGATAAGAGAAAAACTTACTGGCACTGAAATTGTGCGATGAAAATAAAGAAATTTAATGACGCTGATATCGTTCGGTTAGAAATGTAGAAATTTACTAACACACTGACATTGTTGCGATGAAAATAGAAATATTTATTGACATACGGAGAACTTGAAATAAGGAGAACTTGAAATACATAAGTGACGCAGAATTTCAGCTTTCATAGATTCGCAGTTCAGAAATTGTGGGTATGCAAGAGCAAAAAGAGTGATCTTCTGAATCCATGCTTACAAAACAAGAGAAGAAAATATGCATCAATTGGAGAAAATGAAGACAGTTTTTTATGAACATTAGTTAAAAAGTACCCAAAAAGAGAAATATGAACAAAAATATACTCATAAGAGTTGCACTATTTAGTTATATTACTAGTAGTAGCGAGTTATTATGGTAGGCAATTAAAAAGGAAGAGATAATTGTGTAACGTTAGATATTGATTAAAAATAATACTCCCTTTAAAGATGCTGATCACATTTATGCACACAACACGGCAAAAGAATTTCATGGCGCTAAAAATGTTTGGATTGGTCGCCAAAAAAAAAACAGAGTTCATCTTGAATTGTGTTCATAAATAAAAGGCGATAATTTTTAAAATGAGACCTAAACTGTCTTTAATTTTTAAAGACGTAAATTGTCTTTTTTTTTGGCATTCTGATATTGTTCGACATAAAAAATATTTTTTCTCGAATTATGGTAACTGTAGACCACAAGATATTAATTTGCACAGCAATGAAAAATGTAAGAGCGATTTCAAGATGTTATTATGAACAAGTGGAATTTTCAAGCAAAAATTAAACGAAACACAGGAATCATTTTTCCATTCTTAAAATACAGTGAGTTATTTTAACACAAAATGGATGTTCAACTTTAAAACTTGTTCAAATTTAAGACTTTCCATTCTCAGTTACAGAACTACTGCTCCTTTAGCGTTGAAGACTATTCTTTCTAAGTGGGATTTCCCATAAATTCGGACGCTTGCAGGCTTCGAGAACATGGGAGAGTTATTCCTACTCAAGATGGGAAATGAATAGTACTCAAGTTGGGAAAATTAATCCTACTCAAATCGGGAAAATTAAGCCTACTCAAATTAGGAAAATTATTCCTGCCCAAATTGGACAAATTAATCCTACTTAAATTGGGAAAACTCTTCCTACTCAAATCGGGAAAATTGAGCCTACTCAAATTAGGAAAATTATTCCTGCCCAAATTGAACAAATTAATCCTACTTAAATTGGGAAAACTCTTCCTACTTAAATCGGGGAAATTATTCCTAGTACTCAAATTTGGAACCTCGTCTTTCAGACAAATTACGTTAGCGTTTCTCCGCTTCATTTCTAGCTTCCTGCGCTCATACTTGTAACGATGGCAGACTTATAAGTCAGCGCTCAGACATCGCACACGTACACTGTTTGAACAGCTGAGGGACTTATCGAGCGACGAACTCTTTTAGAAAGCAAGTACACGAAATAATTTCTCGAGTATCGGGCTTTTAGCTAAAATTAAAAGATGCTTTTCGTATTATTCACGAATAATTTTGTTCAGTTCAGTGATCTTGAAGTTAGCTTATCTCCGCTTGGTTTTTACTATGAAATTTTTACCCAAAGGCCAAATGTAGCGAGCAAGTTTAACAGATAATTTAGAACGTGAAGCAAATCTGACAGGAACCGTTAATTGAAGTATGCGATAATTGAGCGATCGCCTACCTAAAACCTACGTCACTTATCACCATGACCCAAAATACAATGTGCGCAAATGTTTGGGTTTTGAAAACTAAATAAAATTTGTATTTTGCAATACGATCGATGACCCGAACCACGACCAAACACTCACAATCTACCATTACCTCAAGGAAAAATTTGAGTCTGTTATTATGACACAATTAAAATTAAGAACACGAAGCAACACAATTATGACACAATTAGAATATGGAACTACAACTGAAGTATATTATCTTTTTCTCACTGTTTCTAGTTACTAACCAACAAAACCCTATTTGATTTATTTTTGAGAGACTGAGTGCTGAATTAGATGGTCTGTTCCACGAATTGGTAACCACCGACTCCGAAATGACACGGAGCATGCGCACGCGGAGCCTAATTGCACGACCAAATTAAGCAACGCAGGGTCACGCACCTCCAGCATCCAAGTTGCGACGAGCTTTCTACACGCAGGCTCCAGCTTGCATCTGTTGTCTCGTATGAGATGCTTTTCTTGGAGCACCAGTAAATTGGCGATCGTTTTGTCGTGGTCCAAAATGGACAAGTCGATCTCAGATCGTGGCGAATCCAGCGACCCAGACGCCGATGATTCAACACAGTACAACTCCTCTCCCATCCTGACTATGTTTTTGAACTTAAACTTGTTCTGATTCTGTGTTCCGAGAGTGAGGCAGAGTGATGTAGGTTACTCAGAGGTGTAGTGAGACTAGCTAGACCCGCTGCATTTGAGGTAGATAGAAGTTTGAAACTGAGCAAGAAAAGAGCAACATCGAGTCTACTTTTAATGTGGTTGAGCAAAGCAAAAGAATTACCTCTCTAAAGAAAATGTTTAGGAACGAATATATTTAATCACAAATAGATGATAAATTTCTGACGAAGAATTTAATCTATCGATGACTACTTGTAAAAGGTAAAGTAGAGATTTAGAATAAAATGGACTCTTAAATTCTGTGTTTTCTGAGTAAGTATGAATGATCAGGGAATGAATGGGCTGAGAAGATCGGCAGACGAAATTCAAGAGGCGTCCGCCCGATTAGATCAGCGGAGAAAATATCCTGCTGTGCAGCTGAAGTAGATTCGTAGATATCGGAGGTCGAGGTCCAAGTCTACTTTGAGAGTCAGCTAGTTACTCGGTCTGACTAATGGAAACTGAATCTTTAATTAGGCAGACCGACACCCACGTCCAGTTTGTACTGCAGACTAGGTAGAGCGAAGACTCGTTGTTGTGGGCAGACTTCTTGAAGTCATAGCTGACGACTACTGGGAGAGTGTAGGTACGCTATTAAAAAAAAACACTTTGAGGAAAGCACGTGAGCAATAGACTAATGTCTTTCAAGAGTTCGCAATTACCTGGAAATAAGAAAAAGAAGAAACTTAGTATTTTTCCTTCAAAAACACAGTGAAAAACCCTCCAAACAAAATTGATCAAATTCTCACATTCAAATAAAATAAAAAAATAAATATCACAGTGAATTTAAGTCACAAAGCTCTTTCTGCAGTTCAATAACTTCGTACTTAAAGTCCATTCTTTAAGAATTTCTCTTCGTTTCAAGCGAGCACTCGTACAGTTGGAGTAAGTGGGAACACGTGGGTAGCACGTCCCGAGCCGGCAGGAGTGGGACGGGTCGACTGATTGATAACACGCGCACGGACGACACAACCATACTCGACGCTGCCTGATGGCAGACTGAAGTGGTTGACTGGTTGGCGTTCGGCGGTTGTTCCACTGAACTCATTTGAAAATTACGAAAGAATCAGCAGCGGAGAAATTCGGGTTTTGGAGAAGTAACGTAGCTGGAATAGGATAAGAAGATTTGATTAATATTTACACATGTGTGTGCAGAGGTATCAAAAAAATGAACGAGAATGTCTTAAAATAGAAAAATGGGGTGAGAATTTATTTAGGATTGTTTTTTAGGTAATATGTGTGGGGAGCCGTTTTTTCTATTTAACTTTATTTTAGTTACTTCATATCGATACAGGTGCCGTCTTGGTACATAATTGAACCTGTGTGATAAATTGTATATTATGTTGGACTATTTTCTCGAAATGTGAGTGAAAAAGAGTGATGAAACTGCATTTTACAAATGAATCAAGTGTAAAGAAAATTTTATTCACGGAAAAATCATACTCGTTCCACTGTTCAAAATTAAAATGCATGTTTTTGAAACTAAAATTCCGCCATCAGACAGGTTGTTACTAAAAATTCAAGTTGTTCTGAAAATGGAACTAGATAACATTATCAATGAAAGGCAGTAAGCAACAAAGAAAAACAATGAAATAATAACGATTTTCAAGGAATTAGTTCGAACGATCACTTTGTAGAAAGAAAGTTGAGGACACAACGGCTGGCGTAAGCGCACGGGAAACGTCGCAAGCCGTGTGAGAAAATCGGTAAGAAATGGAATCTTTACTGTATTACATGGATCTTATACTTATACTTCAACTGAACATGTGAGAGAGAGAGCATATATCTTGTGCGGTAGTATTTCTTTTTCGTTTTCCTAATTTGCTCCCATTACCTTTCTTACACACACACACACTACACACTACACACTACGCGCACACACATTCTACACGCTCACGAACAACATGTTCACACACAACACGCTCACACACCACACGCTTACACGCAAAACGCTCACACACAACACGCACACACTCGCAAGCACACGAGTGGATTAAAAAATTAGCTTCTCCCTTTAGAATCTAAAACACAGACACAGTCTTCAGTTCTGCAATAAGAAATATGGTATATCGACTGTAAAACAGGAAGAAAGTTTCTACTCGTGCAACATGAGCTCGGATATTTGCGAGTAATAAACTAAAAATTTATTTTATCTCCAGTGAAGTTACTCGAATTAAAAAAAAAAATGACTTGCGCAACTGTTGATGCTTTCGTTTTATTGAATAGCGTTAAATAATTCACCGGTTCGGAAATTCATCCCTGAATAAATGTGGGATTAAAAGTGGGATTTCGTACATTTTGAGAATCGATTAAAATAATTAAAAAGAATTGAGGAGAGATGATTGTTCAAACATTTACTCGCATGATTTGCTGCATGTGTGACTTAGCCCAGCCTTTGCTTTTTTTTCTGAGTATTAATATCAATGTTACTCAGGTATGAATATCGTTATAAATTTATATTATTTTGATTATTATAGTAAGTTGTTCTATAGGAAAAATTTCAACTATTTAACTATTTCTTTAATTATGAATAGATCACTACTACGCACGTCCCATGAATAAATATGTAACAAAATTTTCAGATTATCACTGTAAGTTATAGATAAATTCATTAAATTATAATTTATATATAAAATAATTATCATATTATTATTATTTTTTATGAATTTAATATGTTTATGATGCAAAAAAACTGAGTTACCTTAACAACCCGCGGATAATGAAGTAATTTCTTTACTATAGAAAGAGCGCAAACTAGTCTACAAGGGTGCGTATTTACATAAGCAAAATGAAGGCATACACTGCACGCACGCACACATATACACACGTACGTACGTGATATCCTCTAACTGCCCAACAAACCGCAAACGAAAACTCAATAACAATATTCTTGTATTTTATTTTTTGTCGAATTTGCGCCTTGATATGTTTTTTGAAGTTCAGTGGCGAGTGGCAGATCCTTCCGTGTTGTGATGTCGGTGACAACCTGTTGCCAGTGCCAGGCTTATAAGCTGGTTATGGTACCGAAATTCCGAGGGAAATTTTAACAACTAAGAACAAAATATTTTTATTTATTCACACTGATGAAATATTGCATGAATTTAGATTGTAAGACCTTGGACTTTAAAAATATCAAATTGGGAAGAGAAATTTCCAATTTGTTAGCCATTTCTAAAGGGAGGTAGAAACACAACCAATAGGACTGACCTAAACTGTGATATTGAAATGATGAAATGTGTGATATTTTCACAGTACAAATAGATTTTTTAAATAATCTGCTAATATCTACGATACAAAAAAATGAAACGCTTATAATGAGATTGGGTAGTTCATTGAATAATTAATTTACCTAATCAATCCATTAAACAAGGCGTGCAAATGCCGTAGAGTTTCCTCGAATAACATCGAATATAACTCTACGGGGTTTAGTCCGTAGATTTAACTATGACGAATCATAACATAATGTCAACCGCTTGCTGTTCTTTCCAATTATCATTTTCAAAAGGTGGGCTCGTTATTCTAGACTAACCAACCAGAAATTTTAAAGCTAAACACTAATTAGCAGTTCTTAACAATGATAATTCGTAATGCCGCTTTCAAATTATAAGGAAAGAGAGCAACCATGACCACCTCAGTAAGAGATTTGATCAAACACCACAAATCGCAACCATGGAACCTAATTTTGAATAAATGCAAGTGACCCAACAATAACCCGGTATTGTTTGCCTATGATTCAGAATTATCCACTCTTAACCCTTTGACCGCGACGTGAACCACCGGTGACCACGGAGGGGATTTTCATAATGCTGCTCACTGACCAACAGTCGCAAACTAAGTTTTCATAAATATTTAATTAAAACTAACTGAGAGCAAGATCCATTCAATGATTCTTATTTTCAATTTCGCTTGGGACAACTAACTTTTAATTTTAGTTGAATACTGGTCTTCAATTTTACCAACTGCGGACAAAGTGTTTACCGACGAAAGAGAATTGCCCCCTGCTAAAAAACAGTAAGTAAATAGAACTCAACCATGCCTAGTGTCCGTGAAATCCTCAGGCACAATTTGCATATCCACTACACTCTTCGTGCACAGCCGAGATCAGCGAACCATGTCTTCTAAACTCGGCACAACGTGACCGCACGATGGCAACACTGAGTCCGGCCCGCATGTGAATAGGGCTTCACACTTTCCAGACCTGCTCTTTGCCACTCGTTCTACATGTTTCAGCAGTTCCTCACGTTTTAAAGTACAAATATTATAAAATGTACAAAAGTTCAACATGCTGAGTAAGTTTTATGAGCAACCATGGAATACATGATACGTGCTGATATTTATGGGAGTAATTACTGGTATTTTCGATGAAGTAAATCTTGATGAAAGATTAACTGCAATTTTTTCCAGTTCACCGGATAATGAACGCGGACTATTAGTTCTAAAAAAGTAAAATATTAAAAAAAATTAACGCAGCCTTTTAAGAATTGTGCTTAAATTGTGTATTTGATAATAAAAAAATTTTGTGAGATGTGTGCCGTAACCGTATTAGTGAGATACGATGCAGCATTTTGAGTATCTAAGATACAGGTTCAATGAGATCAGTACTCGTGCTAATGGCCAGCTTCACGGCACAATAATTGGCTGTTTCTGAATCTCTCGGACACAAGCTCATTGAGGTAAATTCTAATTCAAATCTTTAGTCAGTGCAATGAAATTTTCTGCTCCACTAATTTGCAATGTTGCTGAGTGGCTAATTGGAACAAAAAATCTGCAATGCGCGTTCTATTTATTCACGTAAGTTATACGTACGTTACAAATCGTGGCCTCCGTTCAAAACATAGGAGTGCAAGTAAAAATCTTCCTGTGTAATGACACTCAGTTTTTTGCTTGTTTGTTTGGTTGCTCCGCCCATCTTGTTTCTATAAACCAGAAACATGAAAACTACACAAGAACTTTCCATTTTTTCAAAACTTTTGAGATCAGCAAAGACAATTTCAATTTTTTGACCCAAGCTTTCGGCTAGATTAGCTCTAGCCGTCATCAGGGGAACGATGTATTTTTAAACAAGAACTGCAAATACTTTTTAATTGTTGACTGCAACCTACGGGTTGCCCTAACACAAAAAATAAAAGAGGACAAAGAATTGAGAACCTCATTCAAACAGTATATTCAAGAACAAATTCACTCATAAATCATAGGCTTAACTCGAAAACGAATCCGTCACTTTGATGGTACGTCATTAAATTTTAATAATAGCCGTCGTGCATTTTTTCATCAGATAGCATCGAATCATTTCCCTGAAACAGCTGGTGGTGTTGGATGCGTATCTGGGATACGGGTTTATCCACCGCAGGAATTCAAAAATAATATTCAAATTACGACTATGATGAGGATGGATGTGCTTGTTTAGTGTCCGTATCTGATATATTGATACAGGGAGAATTTTAGAAATAGTTAAGCCTCCGTCATGAAAATACTCATCACTCACTTTCAGTGGTTCAAGCAACCATATCGTGGTAGTGTTTTACGCAATTTATAATGAAATATTGATGATATTGAATCACTTCCTTTTTTCATCATAGTCGAGTGTAGCCAATTATTGACGGTCGGTGGGCGCTAGTTTCATAAAAAGAGAAAACTTTAACTTGAATCATCAAACGTAGTTGTGAA
Source organism: Morinoia aosen (assembly GCA_030386875.1). NCBI lineage: Eukaryota > Metazoa > Arthropoda > Malacostraca > Amphipoda > Talitridae > Morinoia > Morinoia aosen. Next base: position 19,446,295 of record CM059565.1, read on the forward strand.
AAACATTGAATTACCTCAGAATTGTGAGCAGGAAGAAATGTAAATAACTAACATGTAGTAGTTATTATTATTTTCGAAAACAACAACACAATCGTGTTCTCGCGACTAGTCAGTGATCAAATTTACGCAGACCGGTAAATTGAATCGGAACAATGAGCGTCTTGAAAACAATGGGCGATGATACCGTGAAGGCTTCCGCATATTCATTTCAATGCTAAAATTCATCATATTCTTCATAATAAAATTTCTTAATTTATACGATACGAATGAAATTTATTACAGTAACGTATTAAATTCTTTGATATCATAATTATACTTGATTCGCTAACGACTAGACATATTCCTTTCGTCACAGACTCACTGGAAAACTGGAAAAATGAAATACCAGATTTAAAAACAGGCGCACTAAATTCAAGAATACTGAAGTAAAATACATTTGCATTACGGTGATAGATTCATCATTCGCAGTTAAATAACACTTGTCTGTAGCATTGCAATAATAATAAAGCTTGTCAAGTTTAATATTGGTTTCATCATAAAAATCTAGATAAAATCACAATGGTAATCATGTGTTTACGTATCTCCTTATGTTGAAACAAAACAGAATTTCAATCAATTTTAATCATACAAGGGAAACACAAAAAAAAATATTTCTTAGGAAAGAGAACACAGTCTTTTTACACTCGTGATTCATACGCGTATTTCGTTAAATGTATAAAACCAATTTCATAAGCTGCCAAACCAAAGTTACTATACTTTAACAGGTTTGTAGATATTATAGATATGATAAATAGGATAGGAGTGTAAATAGGAGTGTAATTATTATTATATATGTAATTATGTTAATTATTATTATGTAATTATTATTATATTATTATTATACGTTAATAGGAGTGTAATTATTATTTTGAGCACGACGTTGACGCTGGAGGAATTCTACCATTAGTTTGATCTTTTAAACACCACATCAGTGATGGGTAGATTGCAAACTGATAGATTTTAATGGTAGATTGCTGCCAGGTTGGTGGGTATGAACTACAATTTTTATGATAAATAGATTACTGCCAGATGAAGAAAATTTTAAATACACACGTTCTTTCACTACCAGGCAGACAATTGATTTGATCACCATGTTTACCATAGGTAGATTATTACCAGTAATATACCTGATTTAACCACCACGCATATGATAAGTAGATAGTTACCAGAAAAGTAATTACTTTAAGCACGACGTTTACGGCGTGCAGATAATTACAAGAGATATAATTGATCGAACCACAACGTTTATTGATGAGTCTAATGTTACCAGAAACATAAATGATTTAACCACAACGTTTATGATGAGTAGATAACTATCAGAAACGTAATTGAGTTAACCACCACGTTTATCATAAGTAGATTGCTATCAGAAATAAAACTGATTCAACAACCACGTTCATCAAGGTAGATAATTATCACAAAAGTAAATGATTGACGTACCACGTGTATGGCATGCAGATCACCACCAAGTATATAATTATTCACAGGAGCACGCTTATGACAAGTAGATTAACACTGGAAATTTAACTGATTTAACCACAAAGTTTATGATAAGTAGATTATTACCGGAAATAACGTTTATGACAAGTAGATTAACACTAGAAATTTACCTGATTTAACCACAAAGTTTACGATAAGTAGATTATAACCGGAAATAACGTTTATGACAAGTAGATTAACACTAGAAATTTTACTGATTTAACCACAAAGTTTATGATAAGTAGATTATTACCGGAAATAAAATTGATAAATTCATATAATTGAGTATAATTCTGATTACCAGAAATATAAATGATTGAAGCCCCACGTGTATGGGATGCAGTTCACCACCAAGCGTATAATTACACACAGCAGCACATGAGGGTCGGCATGTTGCAGTGACACGTCGGCTGTCTGGCAGCCCGGCTACAGCTGCACCAAACTCCTGAGTCACGCAGCAGCTGTTCTTTTGAGCCATCACTGCGTCCAGAACTGGAGCGCTAGCGTGTGTACTAGGTGGTCAACTAGTGGACTGCTAGTTGCTCTAGCAAAGCGAGTGTACTAGAGTGATTAACTAGTGGGATACTAATTACGGAGCCTAGAAAAGCGAGCGTACTAGTAGTGGGATGCTAGTAATGGAGTCTAGAGAAGTGCGTGTACTAGAGTGATCATCTAGTGCGATGCTAGTTACAGAGCATAGAAAAGCGTGTATACTTGAGTGATGTGTACTCAACTAGTGGGTTGCTAATAACAAAATCCTAGAATAGAGGGGTTTGAAGTAGATGAATACTACGTAGAATACTAGAGAACTAGATGACTAGAACACTAGAGTCGTACAGCAGTTAACAACAGAACGCTAGGCACGGAAAGGGAGCTAGTGCTGGAGCCGTCAAACGCAACAACGTATGAGTTTGAGTGTTAGAATAATGCACGGCAGCTCAAAAAAAATGAATAAATCCCACAGCTTAATCCCGCTTCACACTTCTGTATATAAACGGGAAGGTTCACTCCCACAGTTTAATCCCGCTTCACACTTCTGTATATAAACGGGAAGGTTCACTCCCACAGTTTAATCCCGCTTCACACTTCTGTTTATAAAAGGAAAGGTTCACTCGATATTTTATTAAAACTTGCTGGCCCATAGAGGTAAAAAATGAAAATCAACAGTTATTTCTATGAGGAATAAGTCAAATAGAGTAGTGAGAGTGTCTCGACCACTTGCACCATGCACCACAGTCAAAACTTCAGCCGATATGTAGGAGTGTCTTGTTAATTCTAGGTGTTTAATTTTTTAATAAGCGGACACAAGTCGCATCTTTTAAGAAAAAAATTTATACGTTCCAAAAAAAATCTCCTCGAGAGAAAAAGACCGCTCGAAACTGAAAATTCTCAGTTAAAGAAAACTGTTACTGGTAACGACAATTTTGCTGATAACGAAAATATTGCTGATGACGAAAATATGGCTGATAACGACAATATTACTGAAACGAAAATATTACTGACACTAAAATTTTACTGAAAACGAAAATACCATTGATAACGAATATATTACTGATAACAATAAAGTTTTTTTAAAGAAACCCTGTCTAGAAAAATCCTTTCTAGGAAAACGACCTCTGTAGAGAAATATTCTTGCATGAGAAAAAATCCCCTCGAGCAAAAAATCCTTCCGGAGAGTCCTATTCAATTAAAAGATGATGAGCCACAGAGGGGGATCTAGGCAGCGTCCAGGAATGCTGGGAATGCTGGCCATTCCCACCAACACGTGTCATTCCTAGATTCCGTGTTGGTTCCAGAAATATTTTGAAATAACAGTTTAATTTAGCAAATTACAACGCAGAAGCAACATCGTCTCAATTTCTTCACAATCACGTGAAAATGAAATTAACGATAATATTGTAACTTTTTATGTCTTTGTGACTGTAACTCAAAACTCCCTGAAAAATATGTTATTTTTACCCTAAATATTGTTAACAATAGGGAGAATTTCTCCGAATTTGATTTCAGCAATCATATCAAATGTGAAATCAATTTAATTTACTGAGTGAAATTATTACTCAGTGCATAAAATTATTATCATTTTACGGCAGGGAAAGTAAAAGTTAGACGTAAATTTTTAGGTTCCCGTCCTGGAGGGGCGCAGGTGTCGGCACCGAGCAGCCGTGTAATGGGAATGGGAACGGAAATCACCAGGAACTGAACACACGTGAGGGGAGGCGGAGGTAATTAGATGCCACAACAACATCCAAATAATAGGCCCCGAATGGGAAAAAGAGCAAACTCATGACCGATTGCTGGGGGAGTCTGAAGCGCATCTGAAAGAATTCACAAAAAAAGTTTTTCTCTCCACCTGTGCTCTATCTAGCCTCGGAATATTTCTATCGTGGTTAGTTTATTTCATGTTCACATACTCACGCATGTTCTTTATTTCATGCTGTAGGATTCGGTTTTTCGATTCTAAGTTCTTTTTCCAGTTCCCCATTGATAATGGAATCATGACACGTAGGAAAGAACTCCAGGAATACGAGTACAGTTCATGGTGCTCCGAATGAGATTTTGGATGACTCAAATATTGGCCTTATTTTGGTCTAGGTTTAGGACATTGGCCTAGGGCTAGCTATTTATTGATTTATAAATATATGATATATGATGGTAAAATTATAAATATATGATGGTAAAATAGATGATGCTAGGTTTTCTGAGAGGAAAAACACTTTTCCAAAGTCCACAAAAAAATTACAATTCTTTTTTGAGTCGTGTTTGAACTTCGACTGACCAAAACTCGCATTCAAATTGAAAGTAAAAAATGCTTGGCTAGGCTTAAGAAATTGAATAATGAATACGAATCACGAATCATGTGTTGTAAAATTGCAGGAAATTGATGACAAATTTATGTAAATTACAAGTAAGAAAATAATGGCGAGGAATAAGGCTTTGAAAGTTAGCATTTTATACTAAAAGCTTTACTGTTAAAATTGAACGTTTCGACTTGATGAGTCATTCTCAACAAAAATGCTCTGGAAAAAAATATGTGCATATTGAAAATATCAAAAATAAACGTAAAAGTAAGGAAAAATCTAAATCAAACAAAATCAAATCCCTAAACTATTTGCGAAGTTAAAGCGAATTGGGAGTCATTTAAAAAAGGCTTTCGTTGTAAAATATAAAGAGATTTTATAATGCGGAGATCAACGGGGTCTGAAGCAGCGGCTAAAATGTTAAAGTCCTCTAATTTTATAGGAAGATTTCATCTTTCAGCATGGATTCGTATAGCTGAGTGAGAAGGAGCAGCAAGAGGACGGTTAGTAATGGTCACAACGGTAGCTTACTGATGAGCTTTTAAAATAAAAGGCTAAGTTTGAAAGCCTTATTCCTCGCAATTATTTTCTTATGAAAAATTTGCAAAAATACTAACCGGCATGTGCTTCCAAATTACAAGTAGTTATAAAATGCGGTTAATAATTATCCTGGATTTTTCTATGTATTTTGTATTACAATACTCATGTGTGTGTATCATCTAAGTGTGTTAACTTTAAGATATTTTAAAACACAATGATGGTACTTATATACCATCTCTATTGTAAATAACTGTTTTTCTTTTTTCTTTTTTTTCTATTTCTACCCTGCCCCAAAAGCTTAAACCCTGTATCAGGGAATTCTTTAGAGAAAGCGTTGCATTTTAAGACGAATTTTTGTTGATTTTCAATCGTACTTTCAATTCTAAACTTGTTGATGGCTAATACTGGCTTATGAATCGAACCCTATACTTGTAGGTGGATATTTTTTTGGCCGAGGGAATTTTTCGCACGCTGAAAAAGACAAATTAGGGTAAGAAAAAGGACTTTTCTCTGCAGTATGAGTAGATAGTGACTTACCAATGGAACTTTTTACTCTGAACTGGAACAAACTTCCTTGGCCCAGTAGATGCTGTTGGTAGCAAAAAGGTTAACTTTTTGATCGGCATTATAATTTGTCATCAGAAAATGTCACAGTCCTCTATAAGGTTCCATTTCATGCCCCACGATTAACATTACTGAGAGAAATGTTTAGTTGATCCTCGAGTTGCACGAAATCATTTAACGCCAACTTCCACAATACGGACAAAAGTAGCTCTTAGTTACACACTCCCACATATTCTTAACTTGAGTCAAGCACCGCATTATATGAGCAAGCGGGACTAATTTTATATTGAAGTCCACATAAAATGAATATAAAAATGTATTTTTATTGAGGTCCGAATGAAAATTATTTAAAACGTAATTTACACTGAGGTCCGTATAAAGTGTTGTTAAAAATGAACTTTACACTGAGGTCCGCACAAAAAATCTTTAACTCATCGGCGACTTTACGCGATGCAGCGGCAAAATTTCACTGTCCCCCGACAACTGCACTCAGAAATTTGACGTACAATTCAGACGGCAATAAAGACGTTCACGTGGACAAACGCGCGTGTGTGTAGACAGGCAGGCAGACAGGCAGGTGGTGTTAACGGCCGCAGATAAGCCTTATCGCGACCCACGCCGCGGTGATGTTGAAGCTTTTGCATCGGCTTCTCGGAAAATGAGCATCAGGGAGCACGTGAATTCGGCACAAGTATGGATGTTACTGAATTTTAAAATCCTCAGTGGCGTATCACTGGATTATACATGGCGCATCTGGTATATGAAGAGCGTGAAAATTAAACTACTTTATACGGAGGGAAATTACTTAGAGTTGTTCAAAAACTATAATGCTTTTTTCTAGTTTTGATAAACAGGGGGCAATTTTTATCCGCCTGAGTTGAGATTTGCATACGATTTTATATAATTCCAGGATGGACTGCATAGATGAGAAAATGAATTTTCATCTTCATTTTCTCATCGTACTGATATGAATAATGAATAATGAAAATGAATATGGAGTCCTGCAGCAGATAGTGTATGGTAGTCTTCATTTCATGAAATGTTACATTTGGATGACTGTACATACGTTCAAGTTAATATCCGAGAACCAAACAGAAGATGAGAAAACATTTCGAACTAAAAATGCGTATTTAAAAATATTCCCACACTCATCAATGCATTATACCTTCATGTTAGCTTCGTCAAACTGGGAAACTTTTTGTTGTTTAAGAAATGTAAATTTATGAAGGGAAGAAGGCACTACCAAGGTATACGTGTTTCATTCAACAAAATACTTGCTTTACTCAACTAAAAACTCTCAGAATTATTTGCTCAATTTAACTGAAAATTATTCATGTTCTAAAATGGTAAATTTTTAGCAAAATACTAGTAACAAAATTAAATTTTTCTTCTTAATCACGCGAAAAGCAGCACATACATGAACGAGCAAAAGTACTTCAGAGCTAGAAAATAGATGTTATTCAATATGACCACCGATCTTAACGATTGAGTATCATTTTTACATGTTCCGTGCGAGTATTGCTATATTCCAGCTCGTTCTCCACGTATTACAGTAGCTGGCGCGAGCGTTTTGATGATTTCAACAACTATTTACCCTCTAAAACAGGGTTTCTCAACATTACTATTGTCGTGTACCCCCTTAGCTTGATTGTTTATCTTCATGTATCCCCAGCACAGTTTAAGGTTTAAAAAACCATAAAATTACATTTAATGATTAATAATAATATATACCTATACGGTTGCTTATAAATATATATCTTACATTCTAACATTTGAAGTATGTTCAATGTACCCCTAGGGGGGGGGGGGTACATGTCCCCGGTTCAGAAGCCCTTCTCTAGAACAAGCGTTATTCAATATTCACTAAAAAATTAATCACCTTACCAAGAAAACGTTTCGGAGTCCAGCTCCATCTTCACTTGAAAAAAATCTTTACGTCTGAAATGATGGGAATCATTTATTATTATTAGAGGATGGATAGTTAATACCTCCCTCACGCCGCCTCTACCCTCGGTCGGACCACCTGCGCAGTTTACATGAGGGAGACTCTTAACATTGCTTCGAGGTTACATTATCTTGCTGTTTTTAGTTAATAAAGGCAAGGCTTAATGTTCCTAGAAGTCTGTTTATGTTCCAAGATACGGCTTAAAAGAGTCTCAAAGCAGCACTAAAGCATTGTAAGTGTAAGGGTTTCTCCCAAGGGACGGTATGGCAACACTGCCTCAATAGTCTTTTGTGTCTGAAGTCCTGAGAAGAATGCCGCCAGTCAAGAGAGATTCCCGCTAGAATTTCCCTAGGGTACCTTAGAGTGGTTTCTTGTGATTGTTTTTCGGTCAACGAGGGGTATTGGGAAAAGTTCTACCTTAGGAAAATCTCACCGCTCATTTTTTTCTATAATTTGTTGGTTTTTAATTTTGTTCGCTTATAGAATGATCTACGATCAACGAAACGAAATGAAAATGAACAAACAACATATATATGTATGCTCCTTCAATTTAAATTTCAACGTATACAATAAATGCCGAAGTGAACCTACAATATTTGTAAGAAAGATTTTGATGTTATATAACAGAGAAGGGAAGGATTTAATATTTCAACAGTGTTAAGAAGTTGAGAAAAGTTTAATTTTTAATTAACCAGTTACGATAAAATTATTTCTATTAAATTTATATCGGAGTGTTGACGTGACAGAATGCGTAATGGGAAACGGAAAATAAGAGAAACAAAAAGCAAAGAAAATGGAAAACATTATAAACGGGAAACAAATAGAAACAGAAAACAAGGGAAACAGAAAACAAAAGAAACAGAAAATCAGGGAATAGGGAAACACGGGAATAGGAAAACAAGGGAACAGGAAAACAAGGGAATAGGAAAACAAGGGAATAGGAAAACAAGGGAATAGGAAAATAAGGGAAGCGGTAAACAAGGGAAACGGAAAACAAGGGAAACGAAAAAAAAGGGAAACGAAAAATAATGGAAGCAGAAAATAAGGGAAACGAAAAACAAGGGAAACGGAAACAAGGGAAATGGAAAATAAGGGAAACTGAAAACAAGGGAAACGGCAAACAAGGGAAACGGAAAACAAGGGAAACGGAAAACAAGGGAAACGGAAAACAAAGGAAACGAAAAACAAGGGAAACGAAAAATAACGGAAGCAGAAAACAAGGGAAACGAAAAACAAGGGAAAGGGAAACAAGGGAAATGGAAAACAAGGGAAACTGAAAACAAGGGAAACGGTAAACAAGGGAAACGGCAAAATCTTGACACAACCAAAGACATACTTTGAAATAGAGTCCCTACTTTATGATACCGGGCAAGTGATTGAGAGTACAGAATCTGAGAAAATTGTGCGCAGCTGATACAGTGTTCACAGTGTACTGGGTGTATACAGCTGCGAATGTACAGCGTGTAGCATTTATTTTGTGCAGTGTTTACTTTGAACAGTGTTTATTTTGTGCATTGTTTATACTCTGCAGTGATTATTTTGTGCTTGGTGTACGAAATGTTTCATGAAGCCCACCGGTCATGACAAAGGCCTAATACTGTTATTTGAATCGCTTAAGAAAACTTTAATTCACAATGAATCATTTATGAGTAAGCCTAATCGAATTTAAATTTACCCTCTAGAGCACCAGTTACCATCAGCTGTTACATTAAAGTTACCATAAAGTTACCATAATGTTACCATAAAGTTACCATAAAGTTACCATAAAATAATCATAAAGTTACCATAAAGTAACCATAAAGTTACGATAAAATAATCATAAAGTTACCACGAAGTTACCATAAGTTATCAGTTACCATAAAGCACCAGTTACCATCAGCTGAAAAAAGCCTTCCACTGCCGTCCTACACTGAACCTCAAGCTACAATTCGCCGTGGAACATTAGCTCCAAACTTTTGGTTTTTCAAAGTGAAATATTGCAAGGGCTTTTCAGGAGATGGAAAAGGTTGTGACGCTCTTAAAATTTCCATATGACGTTGCATTTCGGTAACCATGTTGTGCGTGTGAAGTTAATTTTAGAATTTGTGAGGGAGGTATTTTGTGCGGCAGTTAATAAGGTACAGTGAGGGAAAGACAACTGAGGTAGCATGCTCACCAGTATACGAATTTTGTGGTGTGTGCTACTTTTACTGCACAATGACAAGCAGTAGCACAGTACTTGACCGTTGTTGAGTGGCATACTGAATAACTATCAGCACAGCACACACAATATACAACACACACATCAGGGCGCACGGCAACAGCTCACGCAAGACACAATATACGCAATATAACGCAGCACACACACTAGTGAGCATGGCTCCAACACACAACTCAACAGAGCATACGACACACAACACACACAAGCCACGGCTCCAGCACACACACTCAACACACTAAACACACGACACGCAACACATGGGCTCCAGCACATACCAGAGCGCCGCCACCTCTCGTGTGCCTGTAATTGGCAGGCCGCGGGCAGGCTGCCCGGCCGCCGCCACAATTGGCAGGCCGCGTCGCGCAGGCTACTCGGCCGCCGCCACAATTGGCAGGCCGCAGCCCGCAAACTGCCCGGCCGCCGCCGCAATTGGCAGGCCGCGGCCCGCAGGCTGCCCGACCGCCACAATTGGCAGGCCGCGGCCCGCAGGCTACCCGGCCGCCGCCGCAATTGGCAGGCCGCGTCCCGCAGGCTGCACGGCCGCCGCCACAATTGGCAGGCCGCGGCCCGCAGGTTGCCTGGCCGCCGCCGCAATTGGCAGGCCGCGGCCCGCAGGCTACTCGGCCGCCGCCACAATTGGCAGGCCGCAGCCCGCAAAACTGCCCGGCCGCCGCCGCAATTGGCAGGCCGCGGCCCGCAGGCTGCCCGACCGCCACAATTGGCAGGCCGCGGCCCGCAGGCTACCCGGCCGCCGCCGCAATTGGCAGGCCGCGTCCCGCAGGCTGCACGGCCGCCGCCACAATTGGCAGGCCGCGGCCCGCAGGTTGCCTGGCCGCCGCCGCAATTGGCAGGCCGCGGCTCGCAGGCTGCCCGACCGCCGCCGCAATTGGCAGGCCGCGGCTCGCAGGCTGCCCGGCCGCCGCCGCAATTGGCAGGCCGCGGCCCGCAGGCCGCCGCAATTACGCCCGCCATACTTGGCCGCGAGTGTCCAGTCTCAGCTGACTTATGGAGCGGCGAGGGCAGGCTTCGAGCAATTACAGAGCGGCGTGTGAGTGTGTGCGTCGGTGTGTGTGAGGCGCTCAGCGTGAACAGCATGGCAATGGGTGAGAGTTTGATGAATGGGAGGTGATGTGCCTGGAGAGGAGTATGGAAGAAAAGAGGTTGTTGAGTGTGGTAGAACGAAGATTGGTTTTGTCGTAAGGGGGTGGGAAGAGTGTGGATTGAAGAGTTGCGTGATGGTAAATGGAATGGTGAGGAATTAGGTGATAACGAAGGGAATGGTGAGGAATTAGGTGGTGATTAAGGGAATGATGATGAGTTAGGGAATGATTAAGATTTGGGAATGGGAATGCAAGAAGTGGGGAAAGTGGGATAGAAAGTGTTGAGAATCATTAATCTTGCATAGCTGCAGGAATGCCAGATAGAATTTATGATGAATAAAACCGCTCAGGGGATACAAGCATTGTATCTCTGGGAATTGAAGCTCATAGATCGAAGATGTGAGGTTCAGAGCCAGAGTTTAGGCTAGGAAATACCTTTCTTTTGTTAAAATAGAATAGACTTTTTGCTACGAATCGTCATAATTGGGTTCACCGCTGTCCGTTCTTTAGCACCCATTACTTTTACCTTCAACATTCAACTTTTTCATAAGTTTCTTCCAGCCTTGAAGTTTTTACTCACGAAAATTTTGAGTAAAAGTACAAAGATCAACACTAAAAAATTTTTAAATAACAAAAATAGAGATCATAGCTTGAAAGTTTCGTAAACATTCGGAGTTGCACATAATTCACACGTGGCAGCATTTTTAACGTATGAGTTCCATTCGTTACATAGAATAATTCAATCATTTTGTTGTCAAAAGGTATGAGAATAGTTAGGAAATGTAAATGAACAATTTAAACAATTTAAACAATTTTAAACAATTTATTTACCACAGGAGATACAGAGGTAGAATGTTTCTTAAGTCTAATACAATGGTCAGAGTTGAGTATAGCTACCTGTGGGCCCGAATAAGTTCAGCGACTTCTAGGGCATCCTACCATTACATTATTCTAGGGCGTACAATAATGTTTAACCTAATTCACTTAGCCTAGTTTCGCATTAGACTGATCAACAGGATAATGAACTCGATATTGATGTTTAATTTTACAATATAGGTCATATGGACAATATTTAACAGTATATTCGATAACGATTTGGGAGCAGACTGAAAATCGGCGATATTACTCATGGCAAATTGCATTATTAGGATCAGACATGTAGGAGGCAGGATTTGACTTGGTGATCTTACACGACTAGTATTCTGATAAGAAGTGAGACTCAAGATTTCTTTTAAATACCTTGTAAGAATTACTTTCACGGATCTCCGCAGGTATTGAGTTCCAGGTTTTAGTTCCAACGAATAGTATACTATGTTGCGAGCGGGCCTTTGAATAATAAGGAAGCATGAATTTACTTTTATTTCGTGTTAAATGGTCGTGATGACCAGTTTGCGCAGTTAATAACTGTTGAAGGCTATTGTCGCCATCATTAGCTAATGTTTTTTAGATGAAATTGCAGATGGAGATTTTGTAGAGATCCCAGACTAATATGAGTGATGTGCTCTTTGAAGGTCAGATGTTTATCTATTATGATGCCCAGAAATTTACATGAGTTGGTTTCTTTGATTTCACCTTCGCCAATTTTAATGGATGGTAGAGATATATTTTTCTTGTATGAGAACGTAATATAATTTGTTTTATCGATATTGAGGCTTATTTTATTAGCTTTAAGCCACAGTGAAACCTTATGGAGTTCATTATTTATACTCTCCGCAATCATAGTGGGATTTTCGTTCGGAAGGACCGCAGAAAGCGTACTGTCATCGGCAAAAAGTATGAATTTAAAAAATGATGTAGATTTAATAATATCATTGATAAAAACCAGAAAAAGGAGAGGCCCAAGAACAGATCCTTGTGGAACTCCATGGCTAATTTTTTGTGGGTCCGATTTTGCGTCGTCAATGACAACGTATTGCTTCCGATTTGTTAGGTATGATCTGAACCAATCATGGGCAACCCCACGAATGCCATAACAATGAAGTTTCGAGAGTAATATGTTATGGTCCACACAATCGAATGCCTTTCGAAAGTCAAGAAATACAGAGAAGACAGTCTTTCCGTTATCTATATTAGAATATAGGAATTGTAAATGATTTAATATTGCCTGTGTTGTTGATTTTTTACAGCGAAAGCCGTATTGTTTATCATAGAGAAATGATTTTTGTTCAAAATAAGAGTACACTTTTTTATACACAATTTTCTCGAATACCTTGCTAATAATTGGTAACATGGAGATAGGTCGATAATTGTTTACACAGGTTTTTTCACCATTTTTAAAGATAGGGGTTACTCTAGCAACTTTGAGGGAGTTCGGGAAAGTGCCTAGTAAGAGAGACTGGTTAATAATATTGGATATCAGCGGGGCCACAATATCAGCAATTATTTTAAGTATTTTAGTTGGAAACGTTTGTAACCCACTCGATTTATTTTTCATGTTGTTTATGCACGCAATTACATCGGAGGAGTTTGTAGGCGTAAAGAAAAAGGAGTTGTGTTCTCGAATATGATCCATAAATTCCAGGTGATCAGTAGGTTCACTTGGAATACCATTGGCTATAGTTTTCCCTACGTTTACAAAGAAGTTGTTGAAGAGATTAGCAATTTCATTCTTCTCATGGTATTTTACATTATCTTGAGTGATATAACCAATTTTCTTTTTTTCAGCGTTATTCGGTTTATCACAAGAGTTAAGGAGGCGCCAAGTCTTTTTAACGTCAGCTTTGAATTGAGTAAACTTGAGGGTAAAGTAGCTCTTTTTTGATGTTCTTATCTGGTTTGTCACATAGTTTCTGAATCGGTTATATGTTTCTCTGGATATTCGCCCTTCGCAAAGGAGGGCTAGGTACGCTTGGCGTTTCTTTATATTTATCACGATGTCTCTAGTAATCCAGGGCTTTTGTTTATTTTTCGGGGTAACTGTACGAGTTACAATTGGGCAACACTGATTGTATGCGGTCATTATAGTTTCAGTCAACTTTACTACTGATTCATCAATGCTCCTTGCATTATTGTTTTGTTGGGTGATGTGCAATGTTGGCATTAAATCTTCTAGAACGGTGCGCATTTCTTCTAAATTTGATTCGTTTATTTTACGATATGAATAAGTTTCAGCCCGTGCTTTGGTGCACGCATGATAGACATTTTTCTTAATAAGAAAAACTGGAAAATGATCTGATAAGTCAGAAGTAATTATTCCAGCAAGAAAATCACTTGGGTCTGTCATAAAGATATTGTCAAGCAGCGTGGCACATTCTGAGGTTATTCGTGTTGGCTTTGTGATGATCGGAAGGAAAGATTTAGAATGAAATGCATTTAAGAAATTAGAGATTGGTTCATAGCTTTCATGTTTCAGCAAATCATAGTTGAAGTCACCGCATATTATTATGTCATTGTAGAAGGACCTGTTGAACTGAGAAATAATTCGATTAAGCTCATTAAGGAAGGAGATAGGACAGGCTGTAGGCGGCCTATACACCGTTCCAAGCACAATTCGTTTGCCATCTCTAGACAGTTCTACGAATAATGATTCTATATGATCCTGATTCAGTGTTGCACTTGCTATGATTCTCGAATCCATGTGCTTAGAAATGTATGTACTGATGCCCCCGCCTCGCTTGTTTTTTCGTAGCGAATGGTAACTATGATAATTTTCAAATTTAATCATGTCTTTGGTCGAGTCATCTAGCCAGCTTTCGGTGAAGCTAATCACATCTAAGGTATACTTAAGTTCAGTAATAGTGCATTGTATCTCTTCCAATTTTGGATAGAGTGACCTACAGTTCCAACACAGTAGCGAAAAATCCTGCCGGGTTATTCGTATAGATTCGTTGAATTTTGATATATTAGTATATCTGCAGTTTTCAGAGTCGTTTAGGTTTGGAAATATTCTGTTCAAATGATTGAGTATATCCAATTTGATAATTTCTAAGCAAAAAGTATCAAGATAGTGAGAACGTACGGATACTTTTACCTTTTTTCATAAATTTCTTCCAGCTTTGACGTTTCTAGCCGCACAAAAATTTTGTGATTTTTTAAATATTTTGTGAAAATTAAAAAAATTTCTCAGATATTTTGAATCTCGAAGCGGTTAGTGTGTTCGTTTGCTCGTGGGGACCCTGCCATAGGTGTTAAAAACACCCACCTTCCATAGGTGATGGCAGAGGTCCAAGACTCCGTAATGGTAGCCGGGTGTTTCTTCCCTTTGGGAAGAGTAAGAAGCCACAATTCGTCACGTGACTCAGTAGTGTAGAAAGAAGACTGGCTCGCCAAAGGTAACAGTTATTGTGTTCAGGCGTTCATGATAAGGAATTTAAAAACCAATGGGTCATGCCATGAGGCAATTTAATTTAATAAAACATATTTTGATGTTCGATTCATTTTGATGTTATTTTCAAAATGATACTGTTTTGATGTGATTCGATGTAATTTTGATGTTATATTCGTTGTTATTTCATACCTTTTATTAATTTTCAATTCATTTCGTTGAAGTTGGGCTACAGCATGACGTCTGTGCTCACGACTGGATAGTTTTATTCTAAAAAAAGTTTCATATCGCTAATTTTTTAATAGAAAAAGCGATTCTTTTGCAACATTGACTTTACGCATTGAATCGACGTGTGAATTTCTCATCGTTGAGTATCTTTATCCTTAAAAAAGTATAGTGAAAATCTAGAAGCTTCGAAAAATTTGATGACGCGAAACAGATGTGTAGAAATATGTGCGTAACTGCGACGTTAAAAAAGTCGATGGTTTTCAAGCCTTGAAACTAGTAAGAAACTGATTTATTTTATTGAGTAACTAAGGTATTTATACATTATAATTAATAATATATTAGTATTAAAATAAATATTTAAATCAATTAGAATAATTCAATGTGCTAGAATAAACTCGCGCAGAAGAGTTGTAGGAACAAAAGCATAAATTACGAAATACTTGATAGAGACAACTACTTCTTAATAGTTGTCGAAATGGAGCTGATTTACTTTTATGGTACCCAATAGTAACTTTATCTAAAACAATTCAGTATGTTTCGCTGAAATTTCTTCTCGGAAGAAGCGATGTCTTCACTGAGTCAAAAACACCGCCTCAAATCAGCTTGTCAGACCCACGTTCTTGAGTCAGAAATTTGGGTTTCCGGAAGGGGAAACTCTAATTTTTTCGCACAGAAACCTAAGTTTCTGAAACAAAATCCCGAATTCGTAAAAGCAGAAACCTGGGTATCTAGAGAAGAAACTTTGGATTTTAGGTGCCAAAACTTAGTTTAAGGACGGAAAATTCTGAATTTAATAATACAAAAACCACGATTTTAAATTTCCAAGCACGGAATAGTTTGGATTTTCTGCAACAAAAATCTGGATTTCTACAAGACAAAATTCTAGGTTTCTAGGAAGCAAAAGTCTGGGTTTTTAGGTGGCAAAATTCTGGATTTCTCGGCATAAAAACCTAGGCTTCTCGGAGGCAAAAACCCCAGTATGTGTGGGCAGACACCGGAACATTCCGCCAGCCTTTCCATTGTTTCGCAGCGCAGCGAAGAAAAGTTGCGGCATTTCTCCGACCGGCCACTGGGCCTGTTGTAGCCTGGTGAATTGCCGCGTCCTGCTTGTGAACCCCTCAAGCCCCTCCAACCTCCTCAACCCTTTCAAACCCCTCAATCCTCTCGGATTCGTCCCCCTTGTACCCCCTTAAATCCACCACATACACACACACACTCATCCCCCCTAAAACCTCTTCAAACCTCCTCAACCCCTCTAAGCCCCCTTCAACCCTGTAACCCCCTTTAACCCCTTCAAACTCCCTGAAACCTTTTCAAGTCTCCCAAACCCCTCTCAGCCCCTTCATCCATCCCCCTCCCTCAACACCCCCCCCCCCCCCCCCCCGAACCCCGTCAACCCAGGCAGGTTGTGCCT
Source organism: Morinoia aosen (assembly GCA_030386875.1). Taxonomy (NCBI): domain Eukaryota; kingdom Metazoa; phylum Arthropoda; class Malacostraca; order Amphipoda; family Talitridae; genus Morinoia; species Morinoia aosen. Next base: position 19,462,866 of record CM059565.1, read on the forward strand.
GTTGCTGGGTGCAGGTTCACCAGGTCAAGGTGAGCTTCTCCAGCCCAGAGCTGAGGCTGCAGCACAACCCCACGCCCTGCTCGCCCCACCTCATCCTCACCCGCTGGGTGGACACATCCTCACCCGCTGGGTGGACACATCCTCACCCGCTGGGTGGACACATCCTCACCCGCTGGGTGGACACATCCTCACCCGCTGGGTGGACACATCCTCACCCGCGGGTGGACACATCCTCACCCGCGGGTGGACACATCCTCACCCGCTGGGTGGACACATCCTCACCCGCTGGGTGGACACATCCTCACCCGCTGGGTGGACACATCCTCACCCGCTGGGTGGACACATCCTCACCCGCTGGGTGGACACATCCTCACCCGCTGGGTGGACACATCCTCACCCGCTGGGTGGGCAAATCCTCACCCGCTGGGTGGACACATCCTCACCTGCTGGGTGGACACATCCTCACCCGCTGGGTGGACACATCCTCACCCGCGGGTGGACACATCCTCACCCGCTGGGTGGAAACAGCTTCGGTGAGATGGGGAATGTTTTCTCACAAGGTGGGTGACCTTCTTCTTGTGTCAAAAGGTGGGTGACTTTCTTCTTTTCTCACAAGGTGGGGGACCTTCTCCTCCCAAGATGGAGGAATATTTCCTCACAAGATGGGGAATATTTCTCCATAAGATGGGGTTGCGCACATCAAGCATACACTATTTCAACAAGGGTATGACTTTTCTTACTTTCTTACTTATCATTGCATCTCTCTGCATGCTTCTTTACGGGCTGCGTACTGCGTACACTTGCTTTCGGTATGAGTGTGTAAACAGCACCTTTATCTATCCTTTAGGCACTCCTGCATGTAATTGGTGATGTGCCTGAATTCATGCAAGTAATTAAGTATCTATCCTTTATTCAAGCAGAGTACGACACGTTTCCAATGTCCGTTCAGTGTGCCTATGTTTATAAATTATTGACCATGTTTCCATTAGTCGATTCTACTCTGCGCTAGCTGTTTGCATTGATTTCTTGAAAGGCATATCTTTTTCTACGTTATATTGAAAAACACTGGTTTTCTTCAGTTCATTGCTGATAGTGTTTCATATTTTTTACCTGATAGATGTTCCCTCATTCTAGAACTTATTTCAAAGCACCAAATTTAGTTCATTGTTTGAATAGTTGGTCAATAATGAATTTAATGTTGTCAACGATTTCAATAATTTTGTTGCCACATGTTGGTAATATGGTACAATTGAAGACGTTTTACACAAATGACATTGTGCTCGCAAATGCTTAGTTTTCGAGATATTCAACTTTGAAGTTATAGGAACGTCGTTTATAAAATCGAACAAACGGACACGTAAATAAGCAGAAATACGGTTCTGACGTAACAATAGGTTAGGTAAAGTTAAGTTAGTTAAAGAATTAAACCTTAACTAACCTAAATAAACCTAAAATAACTTAATTTAACTCAACCATACCGAGGCTGATGATTCCCGTCAAAAAACCTGGCGTGGTCCGCGTCCGCAAAGCGCCGGAAAAGCCATATCGAACCTGCCTTTATTGCTATTCTTACCTGAACGTTATTTATGCTATATCTCGACAGCTAAGCATTTGCGAGCACAATGTCATTCGTGTAAAACGTCTTAAAATGTCCCCAATTACCTAAATTTCGTTATGAAATTATGAAAGTTGACAACATTAAATTCAAAATTGACCGAATAGTTTTCTGTTTTTCTGCTTACGTATGCTGTTATTTGATTGATGATTTATTTCACTACAGTTAATTTTTCAAATTTTATCCCAACTATTTATCTAATCTATTTCTATAATTTGAAAGGATTTGCCAACGTGTATATTCTTGTGTTAATTTATCATTTCCATACTAAGTATTCGAGTGACCTACTTCAACCGTTTGTACTGATTTACCAACTTGTATTCTCTTCTGTTGGTTGAATAATTACCTTCCTAACCGTTAAATTGATCTACTTCTACTGTTTGTACTGATTTACCAACTTTTATTCTCTTCTGTTGGTTGAATAATTACCTTCCTAACCGTTAAATTGATCTACTTCTACTGTTTGTACTGACTTCCCAACTTGTATACTCTGGTGTTAATTTACCCATTTGTGTCCTAACTATTGGTCATCCTACTGGCGTGCTCGCATTTGAATTGCCTATTCCTTTTCGCACCATTTAGCTTGTAATCCAATTGTGTGTACATTGCGGACTCCAGGCTTAAACGCGTCGAGTACACATTGGGAAATATGTGTTCCACTAGGTAAGTTGCTCGTTTACGTACCAATGTAAATGAATAACATTTCAACTATCTCGATCCCTTTTTTAGAGGAATTTCATCGTACGAGGGAAATATTATCGTGCACTTATATTTTGTACATTTCTTACAAAGGATCGAAACTTATTCGTGCTATGAAATTGATTTTTCAGTTCTGTTTCCGTACGATCCGTTTCAACCGTAAGATCCGTTTCAACCGTACGATCCGTTTCAACCGTACGATCCGTTTCAACCGTACGATCCGTTTCAACCATACGATCCGTTTCAACCGTACGATCCGTTTCAACCGTACGATCCGTTTCAACCGTACGATCCGTTTCAACCGTACGATCCGTTTCAACCGTACGATCCGTTTCAACCGTACGATCCGTTTCAACCGTACGATCCGTTTCAACCGTACGATCCGTTTCAACCGTACGATCCGTTTCAACCGTACGATCCGTTTCAACCGTACGATCCGTTTCAAACGAACGATCCGTTTCAACCGTACGATCCGTTTCAACCGTACGATCCGTTTCAACCGTACGATCCGTTTCAACCGTACGATCCGTTTCAACCGTACGATCCGTTTCAACCGTACGATCCGTTTCAACCGAACGATCCGTTTCAACCGTACGATCCGTTTCAAACGAACGATCCGTTTCAACCGTACGATCCGTTTCAACCGTACGATCCGTTTCAACCGTACGATCCGTTTCAACCGTACGATCCGTTTCAACCGTACGATCCGTTTCAACCGTACGATACGTTTCAACCGTACGATCCGTTTCAACCGAACGATTCGTTTCAACCGTACGATCCGTTTCAACCGTACGATCCGTTTCAACCGTACGATCCGTTTCAACCGTACGATCCGTTTCAACCGTACGATCCGTTTCAACCGTACGATCCGTTTCAACCGTACGATCCGTTTCAACCGTACGATCCGTTTCAACCGTACGATCCGTTTCAACCGTACGATCCGTTTCAACCGTACGATCCGTTTCAACCGTACGATCCGTTTCAACCGTACGATCCGTTTCAACCGAACGATTCGTTTCAACCGTACGATCCGTTTCAACCGTACGATCCGTTTCAACCGTACGATCCGTTTCAACCGTACGATCCGTTTCAACCGTACGATCCGTTTCAACCGTACGATCCGTTTCAACCGTACGATCCGTTTCAACCGTACGATCCGTTTCAACCGTACGATCCGTTTCAACCGTACGATCCGTTTCAACCGTACGATCCGCGCAGAGTTAGTATACGTGTTAACGCGTTCATCGCGTTTCCGCGGTTGTTAACGGTTGGTTTGCTTAGGTTGTAAGTAGCAAAATTGGAAAATCGATTTTACTGCTCGAATATATTCTTATCCTCCCGAGGAAATATGAAAATGGAATTGTACGATAACATTTTACATCGTATGATAACAGATATCTGTTTAAACGATCTCGAAACAGATTACCAAGTTCACCACCGATTTACAACTAGGTATATTGATCATTTACGTATCGACGGTGAAAACCAACATTTCAATTAATTCAATGAATTTTTTAGAAGAGATTTAAGCATACGAAATTGCTGGATTGAGTCTTGAAATTGCTGGATTGAGTTTTTAAATTGCTGGATTGAGTCTAGAAATTGCTGGATTGAGTCTAGAAATTGCTGGATTGAGTCTTGAAATTGCTGAATTGAGTTTTGAAATTGCTGGATTGAGTCTTAAAATTGCTGGATTGAGTCTTGAAATTGCTGGATTGAGTCTTGAAATTGCTGGATTGAATCTTGAAATTGCTGGATTGAGTCTTGAAATTGCTGGATTGAGTCTTGAAATTGCTGGATTGAGTCTTGAAATTGCTGAATTGAGTCTTGAAATTGCTGGATTGAGTCTTGAAATTGCTGGATTGAGTCTTGAAATTGCTGAATTGAGTCTTGAAATTGCTGAATTGAGTCTTGAAATTGCTGGATTGAGTCTTGAAATTGCTGGATTGAATCTTGAAATTGCTGGATTGAGTCTTGAAATTGCTGAATTGAGTCTTGAAATTGCTGGATTGAATCTTGAAATTGCTGGATTGAGTCTTGAAATTGCTGAATTGAGTCTTGAAATTGCTGGATTGAATCTTGAAATTGCTGGATTGAGTCTTGAAATTGCTGAATTGAGTCCTGAAATTGCTGGATTGAGTCTTGAAATTGCTGGATTGAGTCTTGAAATTGCTGGATTGAGTCTTGAAATTGCTGGATTGAGTCTTGAAATTGCTGGATTGAATCTTGAAATTGCTGGATTGAGTCTTGAAATTGCTGGATTGAGTCTTGAAATTGCTGGATTGAGTCTTGAAATTGCTGGATTGAGTCTTGAAATTGCTGGATTGAGTCTTGAAATTGCTGGATTGAATCTTGAAATTGCTGGATTGAGTCTTGAAATTGCTGGATTGAGTCTTGAAATTGCTGGATTGAGTCTTGAAATTGCTGGATTGAGTCTTGAAATTGCTGGATTGAGTCTTGAAATTGCTGGATTGAGTCTTGAAATTGCTGGATTGAATCTTGAAATTGCTGTATTGAGTCTTGAAATTGCTGGATTGAGTCTTGAAATTGCTGGATTGAGTCTTGAAATTGCTGGATTGAGTCTTGAAATTGCTGGATTGAGTCTTGAAATTGCTGGATTGAGTCTTGAAATTGCTGGATTGAGTCTTGAGATTACGATTTAGGTTGAGTCTTGATTGAAATTGCTGGATTGAGTCTTGAAATTCAAACTATTCTTGTAAACCAGGTTTGGAATTCTGAGCAATTTAAGCTACTGTTAATGTATTAGTGTGAATTTCTACTTTTTCTCGGACGTTAGTTTCCTGAGTGTACGCTTTTCCTGCGAGCTTTGTAAATTTTCAGATAATTTCTGCAGAAGTTTCACCAATTTGTATATCTGCTCATAGAAATGTTTTGATTTCTAAGTCCTGCTCAGAAGATTTGTTGTATTTTGGCAGCAGTAACTGAACCGGAATAAAAATAGACACTTGCCCCAGAAATTGAATTTATCTTGTTTAATCTTTTTTCAAACTCCATAAATTTCTTTATTATTGTCTCCTGCTCCAGGGATTGAATTAATCTTGCATCCTGTTCCATAAATTTCATTAATCTTGTTTCCAATTCTAGAAATTTTTTCAATTTTGATTCAAATCTCCAGAAATTAAATTAATCTCGTTTCCAACTCAAACAATTTCTTTAATTTTGTTTCCATCTCCAGAAATTTAATTAATCTTGTTACCCACTCCATAAATTTCTGTAAAATCTGGCCTCCAACTCTAGAAATCTGAGCAATCTCGTCACCAGCTCCAGAAATAACGTCAATCTGAACATCCGACACAAACACGGAAATTTCAGCTTTGGCTTTAGAAATGTTGTGAATTTCATCACTCTCCCCGTGAATTATTTCTGTTAGGGTAACGTTCAGAAGAGAATTTAAGAATCACATAAAAGACGTAAGGAATCGCAAAAATTCAACTTATTGCGACCTGGTAAGAAACGGCCTTCGCAACTTTGTTTGGAATGCGCGTTTGTATTTTTCTTAACCGTTAGAAGACAATGCACGTAGAGCACAAAACGGAGATCTGGGAATGCACGTAGAGCACAAAACGGAGATCTGGGAACATACGTAGAACACAAAACGGAGATCTAGGAATACCCAAAATGGAGATCTGGGAATGCACGTGGAGCACAAAACGGAGATCTGGGAATACATAAAACGGAGATCTGGGAATGCACGTAGAGCACAAAATGGAGATCTGGGAATGCACGTAGAGCACAAAACGGAGATCCGGGAATGCACATAGAGCACAAAATGGAGATCTGGGAATGCACGTAGAGCACAAAACGGAGATCCGGGAATGCACGTAGAGCACAAAACGGAGATCCGGGAATGCACGTAGAGCACAAAATGGAGATCTGGGAATGCACGTAGAGCACAAAATGGAGATCTGGGAATGCACGTAGAGCACAAAATGGAGATCTGGGAATGCACGTAGAGCACAAAATGGAGATCTGGGAATGCACGTAGAGCACAAAATGGAGATCTGGGAATGCACGTAGAGCACAAAATGGAGATCTGGGAATGCACGTAGAGCACAAAATGGAGATCTGGGAATGCACGTAGAGCACAAAATGGAGATCTGGGAATGCACGTAGAGCACAAAATGGAGATCTGGGAATGCACGTAGAGCACAAAACGGAGATCTGGGAATGCACGTAGAGCACAAAATGGAGATCTGGGAAAGAGGGAGAAAGAGAGCAAAAAGAGAGAGATGAAAGAGAGACAGAGGGCGGCGCATGACTGCAGCAGAGCCAGAGGAGGGGGTGAGGGGCAGCATCTTTAGGGGGGCAATTGGGGGGCCTGCATAAGGGGGCTGGACGGGGGGGGAGGGGGGGGAGGGATGGGAGGGGTGGGAGGGGTGGGAGGGAGTGTGGGTGTGTGGGTGGCCAGTGCCAGACGCAAGGAATGTGGGAGGAACTCAAGTTATGTATGCCTCGTTTTGTATGCGTGTGTGCCTCGTTTTGTGTGCGTGTATGCCTCGTTTTGTGTGCGTGTGTGCCTCGATTTGTGTGCGTGTGTGCCTCGATTTGTGTGCGTGTGTGCCTCGTTTTGTGTGCGTGTGTGCCTCGTTTTGTGTGCGTGTGTGCCTCGATTTGTGTGCGTGTGTGCCTCGTTTTGTGTGCGTGTGTGCCTCGTTTTGTGTGAGTGTGTGCCTCGTTTTGTGTGCGTGTGTGCCTCGTTTTGTGTGCGTGTGTGCCTCGTTTTGTGTGAGTGTGTGCCTCGTTTTGTGTGAGTGTGTGCCTCGATTTGTGTGCGTGTGTGCCTCGATTTGTGTGCGTGTGTGCCTCGTTTTGTGTGCGTGTGTGCCTCGTTTTGTGTGCGTGTGTGCCTCGTTTTGTATGCGTGTGTGCCTCGTTTTGTGTGCGTGTGTGCCTCGATTTGTGTGCGTGTGTGCCTCGTTTTGTGTGCGTGTGTGCCTCGTTTTGTGTGAGTGTGTGCCTCGTTTTGTGTGCGTGTGTGCCTCGTTTTGTGTGCGTGTGTGCCTCGTTTTGTGTGAGTGTGTGCCTCGTTTTGTGTGCGTGTGTGCCTCGTTTTGTGTGAGTGTGTGCCTCGTTTTGTGTGCGTGTGTGTGCCTCGTTTTGTGTGCGTGTGTGCCTCGTTTTGTGTGCGTGTGTGCCTCGTTTTGTGTGCGTGTGTGCCTCGTTTTGTGTGCGTGTGTGCCTCGATTTGTGTGCGTGTGTGCCTCGTTTTGTGTGCGTGTGTGCCTCGTTTTGTGTGCGTGTGTGCCTCGTTTTGTGTGCGTGTGTGCCTCGATTTGTGTGCGTGTGTGCCTCGTTTTGTATGCGTGTGTGCCTCGTTTTGTGTGAGTGTGTGCCTCGTTTTGTGTGCGTGTGTGTGCCTCGTTTTGTGTGCGTGTGTGTGCCTCGTTTTGTATGCGTGTGTGCCTCGTTTTGTGTGCGTGTGTGCCTCGTTTTGTGTGCGTGTGTGCCTCGATTTGTGTGCGTGTGTGCCTCGTTTTGTATGCGTGTGTGCCTCGTTTTGTGTGCGTGTGTGCCTCGTTTGGTGTGTGTGTGTGCCTCGTTTTGTGTGCGTGTGTGCCTCGATTTGTGTGCGTGTGTGCCTCGTTTTGTGTGCGTGTGTGCCTCGTTTTGTGTGCGTGTGTGCCTCGTTTTGTGTGTGTGTGTGTGCCTCGTTTTGTGTGCGTGTGTGCCTCGTTTTGTGTGCGTGTGTGCCTCGTTTTGTGTGCGTGTGTGCCTCGTTTGGTGTGTGTGTGTGTGCCTCGTTTTGTGTGCGTGTGTGCCTCGTTTTGTGTGCGTGTGTGCCTCGTTTGTGTGCGTGTGTGCCTCGTTTTGTGTGCGTGTGTGCCTCGTTTTGTGTGCGTGTGTGCCTCGTTTTGTGTGCGTGTGTGCCTCGTTTTGTGTGCGTGTGTGCCTCGTTTTGTGTGCGTGTGTGCCTCGTTTTGTGTGCGCGTGTGCCTCGTTTTGTGTGCGTGTGTGCCTCGTTTTGTGTGCGTGTGTGCCTCGTTTGTGCACGTGTGTGCCTCGTATTGTGTGCCAGTTGAATTAATTGTCGGTGTTCCTTCCTTCAAGTTGAAAATCATTTCAGTTGGTCATTGTGTCTACTCTATGGACAAGTGCTCTAGATTTGAAAAAAATTGTACACGCCCCTCAGAATGCATAGATAGGTTAGGGAATAGGTTTAGGTCAGTCAGGTTTGTCCGTCCCATGCTATGGGGACTGGGGCCTCCAAGGGAGATACTGTTAGGTCCCCTCAGCTATAGATAGGCCTACGGGACTTGTGTCTTGCGTGCCCACTTCGCTTCTTTCACTTTTCATGCCTTCTTCACTATCCCTTCTTTGTCTTTTCTTCCGTCTTCTTTTTAAGTTGCTGTTTCTCTGCGCAGGCTTTTCTGTGTGGGAACACAACACTTTGTGCTTAGATTCCTCGCTTTATACAGCACACATTAAATGACCCATGCTCTTTGCTCTTTTAACGCGTTAGTCGCGACGCGAGCCACCAGTGGTACACGGGAGGGATTTTCATAATGCTGCTGACCGACCAGTGGTCGCAAACTCAATTTTCACAAATACTTATTCAAATTTAAGTGATGGCATGATCCAGTTTATGTTTGCTATTTTCAAAAGGGCTTATTACAGTTGATTTTGAAGTTGAGTTGAGTATTGAACTTCAGTTTAACTCAGTACGGTCAACGTATTAAGATTACCTTTGCTGTGGCTGAAGAACCCTGACTTTTGTAATGAAAATGGAGTTGCACACACTTAAGGTATGCGCGTGATGCCTTATAGAAGTCACGGAGTTAATCTAACTTGTCCACTGTGACGGATTCAAGGAACGACTCTGATGGTATTTTACCTGTGGTAAAACATAGCTAGAAGCGTTTGTTTCGCTAGTCTGTTACAGCGCATTTCCAAGTTTGATACTATTTTAGTCTTAAAGTTTTTTTGAAAAACTTACTAAAAGTTTATCATAACATGTGTCGGTTGCATCATCGTAAGTGATGTATATGAATTTATATTCACGTAATGCACATCGCATGTTACATGTTGCGTGCTACTTTTGGTGTACTAAGTATTACATGTAACATAGCGGATGTTACAGATTACACATTATATTGTTTTGAATATCACGTCTTGCATATTACATCTGGCAAATTACATACTACGTATTGCGCATTGCATGTTACAGAGTACATATTAAAAATTGCATGTAGCATCTAGCACATTCGAGCTCCTGTACACGCGTACATCATCTATGTAGTCACCATTGTTCGTTTATTATTAAATTTGTATGAGTAGTGCAGGAAATTTTCACAACTCGTCTAACATTCAAGGGGATGTTTGAAACGCTTAAAGCTAATTTGCGAGGCATTACCGAAGAATTAAAATCAAATGCGCCAACTCGTGAATTCGGAACATGGCGCACGAATCCAGCACAAGTTGAACCTGCAGACGCACAAATCCAGCACAAGTTGAACCTGCAGACGCACCAATACAGCACAAGCTGAACCCGCAGACGCACAAATTCTGGCCGAGTTGAGCCGATGGCGCACGAATCCAGAACAAGGTCAACGCTTTGGTGCACCTGTGATTTAACCACAGGATGTTTGTGTCAACGCACGATTTATCCACAAGTTGATCACAAAGACGCACGATTTAGTAATTGTTTGCGTACACACATCGATTTATCCATAAAGTGCACGCGTAGGCACACGATTCAACCACAAGTTGAACCCATAAACGCTCAATTCAACCATTAAGTGAATGAGTAGACGTACGATATAATTGAACGCCCGGACGCACGGTTTCACCGTAAGTTAAGCCCATAGACGCACAATTTAATTGAACCCATAGACGAACAATTTAATTGAACCCATAGACGCACAAATTAATCCCGAGTTGAGCCCATGCCCGCTCAATTTAACCATTAAGTGAACACGTAGACGTTCAATATAACTGAGCCCACGGACGCTCAATTTAACCATTAAGTGAACACGTAGACGAACAATATAACTGCGCCCACGGACACTCAATTTAACCATTAAGTGAACATGTAGACGTACAATATAACTGAGCCCATGGCCGCTCAATTTAACCATTAAGTGAACACGTAGACGTACAATATAACTGAGCTCACGGACACTCAATTTAACCATTAAGTGAACACGTAGACGTACAATATAACTGAGCCCACGGACACTCAATTTAACCATTAAGTGAACACGTAGACGTACAATATAACTGAGCCCACGGACGCTCAATTTAACCATTAAGTGAACGCGTAGACGTACAATATAACTGCGCCCACGGACACTCAATTTAACCATTAAGTGAACATGTAGACGTACAATATAACTGAGCCCACGGACACTCAATTTAACCATTAAGTGAACACGTAGACGTACAATATAACTGAGCCCACGGACACTCAATATAACCATTAAGTGAGCGCGTAGACGTACAATATAACTGAGCCCACGGACACTCAATTTAACCATTAAGTGAACACGTAGACGTACAATATAACTGAGCCCACGGACACTCAATTTGACCATTAAGTGAACACGTAGACGTACAATATAACTGAGCCCACGGACACTCAATTTAACCATTAAGTGAACACGTAGACGTACAATATACGAGTAACTGAGCCCACGGACACTCAATTTAACCTTTAAGTGAACACGTAGACGTACAATATAACTGAGCCCACGGACGCTCAATTTAACCATTAAGTGAACACGTAGACGTACAATATAACTGAGCTCACGGACGCTCAATTTAACCATTAAGTGAACACGTAGACGTACAATATAACTGAGCCCACGGACGCTCAATTTAACCTTTAAGTGAACACGTAGACGTACAATATAACTGAGCTCACGGACGCTCAATTTAACCATTAAGTGAACACGTAGACGTACAATATAACTGAGCCCACGGACGCTCAATTTAACCATTAAGTGAACACGTAGACGTACAATATAACTGAGCCCACGGACGCTCAATTTAACCATTAAGTGAACACGTAGACGTACAATATAACTGAGCCCACGGACGCTCAATTTAACCATTAAGTGAACACGTAGACGTACAATATAACTGAGCTCACGGACGCTCAATTTAACCATTAAGTGAACACGTAGACGTACAATATAACTGAGCTCACGGACGCTCAATATAACCATTAAGTGAACACGTAGACGTACAATATAACTGAGCCCGCGGACGCTCAATTTAACCATTAAGTGAACACGTAGACGTACAATATAACTGAGCTCACGGACGCTCAATTTAACCATTAAGTGAACACGTAGCGGCACGGATCTCGGAGCCAGGAATCGTAGCAGTGGTACGCCGGCCCCCCTAAGCAATGTTTGCGCAGTCATGCCTGTGTGAAGCCACAACAATATCCCGGCCTCCATTCATCCATTAGCACAGGAATGTCCCTCTTCTTCTTTTTCTTCTTCTTCTTCTTCTTCTTCTCCTTTTATTCTTCCAAGGGAAAAGCAAGCACTCGTTCACTGTGGGACCGACGAATTCCCCTATGTTCACACCGATACGAATGTGTGTTCTGTGTCGTGCTTGGTGTTTGTCGTGTTAAATGGCTAGATTTGTGGTATTTATTGTTTTCGGTGGATTCATGTGAGGTGTTCGAGTAGTTTTGGTATGCATTTAAAAAGTCGAATTAATTTCATGTGTGACGTGTTAAGTAGTTTTGGTATGCATTTAAAAAGTCGAATTCATTCCATGTGTGGCGTGTTTAAGTAGTTTTGGTATGCATTTAAGAAGTCGAATTCATTTCATGTGTGACGTGTTTAAGTAGTTTTGTTATGCATTTAAAAAGTCGAATTCATTCCTTGTGTGGCGTGTTTAAGTAGTTTTGGTATGCATTTAAAAAGTCGAATTCATTCCTTGTGTGGCGTGTTTAAGTAGTTTTGGTATGCATTTAAAAAGTCGAATTCATTCCATGTATGGCGTTTTTAAGTAGTTTTGGCATGCACTTAACAAGTGGTATTGAGTTTATTTATGTATTTGTTGCCTTATCTGCACTGTTTTCATTGATATCTCGATCAGTCATGGAAAAAAGCAAAGTTAGTGTTGAACTTATTCCTACGGTTCTTCTTACACTAATTCAATTTCATTACTATTATTTAATTGCGTTTTTGGCTCGTATAAAATGACGCCATTCTATTATGCTCGATAAAATTCTAAAATCGTATCAGGTCAAAACGTTCACTACTTTCCGCGGTTGTTAACTGTTGGTTTGGTTAGGTTGTGTGTAGCAGAACTGGGAAATTGGTTTTGCTACTCGAACACACTTTTATCCTTCCTATGGAATATGAAGAACACAACTGCGCGCTAACATTTCACCTCGTATGATAACAGTTTTTTTTTTAAAGAGGTCGCAAAACAAATGAAATGCCATTCATTTCAATGTCATTCATGAAATGTCAACTGAAGTAGAAGTAAAAATTCGTAAATTTTGTATAAATAGCAAAAAGGTAGGCAAACGAGCATTTTACCGAATGGTATACACGTGGCCCAGTACGTGGGGAACGTGTTAATGATCGATCATACGAACTATCATTAGAGTCTGATTGCTTGGACTGCTGGAAGTGTGTGTTGCTCCAATAACTAACCACTTGAATTTTCCCTATGTCAGTTGCCCAGACGTGAACTGTGAACAAACACCCAAGAAACATATCAACTCTTTTTGAATTCAACACGTTCACTACGTTTCCGCGGTTACTACGGTCGGTTTGGTTAAGTTGGATGAAGCATGATTGAAAAGCCATCTTTACTGCTTGATTGCATTCTTATCCTTTCTATCAAGCGGGGAAAAATATAATTGCACAATTACACTTGAACTTGTATGCCATAGTCTAATTTAAAAAAGGTAGTGAAATCAGTGAAAGGGTAGCCATTGTTACTGGTAGGTAAATGAACAATTTACCGAGTGGTACACATATGTACCAATACGTACGTAGTGAACGTGTCAATAATATTGTGTAACTTTAATTCTCTCATGTTTATTAAAGCTTTCTTTTAACACGTTTACTGCGATGGGTTAAGCTGAAGTTCAGCATTCAACTCAAATTCAAAGTCCGTTGTAGCAAGCAATTTTGACAATAGCAAACATTAACAGGTTTGTGCCTTCATGGCTTTGATTTTGTGTTCATAAAAATTGAATTTGTAACTCCTGGTCGGTCAGTAACATTACGAAAACCACTCCTTGTACAACGGCGGCTCACATCGCGACCCAAGTGTTACTGGACAAAAGAAAATATTGGGAAAACTGCTGAACAGCCCCATGAATGCATAATATTCTATCATTCAGAATCAGTGTATCCCCTTACGGGAAAAAGGATAGGCAATAGGTTTAGGATAGTCAGGTTTATCCATCCTATGCTGTGGGGACTGGCGCCCCCAGGGGGGATACTGTTAGGTCCCCTCAGCTATAGATAGGCCTTCGGGACTTGTGTCTTGCGCCCACTTTGCTTTTCACAGTCCTGCTTTTTGGCTTCATCTTTTGTATCATCCTTCCTAACTTGCTGTTTCTATGTACGGAGTATACTGTGTGGGAGCACACTTTATACATAAATTCATAATTCCCTTGGATACATTCTAAATGGTCCACTCCTCCATCTTCTCTTTGGATTACCTTTATTGTTCTTGGGCAGATTTGAACTGGCTTGTCTAATCAAATTTTTACGAGTCAAAACTAATACAAAATTACTGTTCAATATTTTGAGGCATACCCCTCATTTACTCCAACTGCTTTAGATCAATCTTTAACTTACGATTTGCATGTCCTTTTAATAATATCATTCTTGTCTTACGTCTTAGATCTTCCTCAGATATTTAATTCATTTTAGAGATTTTGATAACATTTTAACTATCAAAGAACGCCACAAATTTTCTATTGGGCTCAAGTTTGGTGACTGTCTCGGCTATTAGAGTCAATTAAATTGCAATCACGGGGGCTTGCATTGTAGATTTGCTGTAGCCCTAAGATCGATGTGTTGCTGGTAGATCCAATCAACTGGGCATTCTAGTTGCGCCAATGAAGCTCACAAATTTTTGGTATAGTTTTGCATTCATTCTACAACTAATTACGTGTGTATTGCCTGTTCTGTTTCAGGAAAAACATCTCCAGACTAAGACGCCTATCTCTGCCAAACAAAATTGCGCTTCTTCGTCGTAAAGGTAATTCATACCGCTTTTCCTTCAAACATGATTTCGTGAATTGCACCTAAATGATTGAATTTTGGCCTCATCCGTCCGTAGAACACTTGCCCAGAATGTTTCCGATTCAGTCTTACATGCACAAGCAAGTTTCAACCGAGCGTCCCCAGGTCGCTTCGAAAACAGTGAAGTTTCCCTAGGCGAGGGCAATTCCCTAGGCGAGGGCAATTTCAGTTGAACAGTTAGGAGTTAACACGTTAGTTGCAATGGGTAAAACTTGAGTTCGACATTCAATTCAAATTTAAGGTCAATTGTAGTAAGCAATTTTGAAAATAGCAAACATTAATTAAGCTGATCAAGCCTTTATTTAGCTTTCATAAAGTGTTCATAAAAATTGAGTTTGTGACTGTAAGTTGGTCAGCAGCATTATGAAAATGCCCTCAGTGACCACCGGTGGGTCCCTTCGCAGGAAACGTGTTAATTGGTTCATGTATAGCGTAGCGAAACACTTGTGTTTGATGTTTACTTATTTTCTTACCACTTTTTGCGCATGAGCTCTTGATTGTTTTGACCTTTACGACGCTTTTCCCTCACTAATCTAGGAAATATGCTGGATGGTATTAGATATTTAAAATTTTCTACAGTTTCTTTGCTCTTATGTAAAAAAAAACTGAAGCTATGGCCGTAAACGGAATTTAGAGCTTTTCTTATAACTTTTTATAGGTCTCACCTGCTTTGAAGTTGATATTTAATAATTTTTAACACATTGACTGCGATGGCTTAAACAGAAGCCCAATATCCAACTGAAATGTGAAGTCAAAAATTGTTAGAATTTTTATAAATAGCAAAATTTAACTGGGTAAAATAAATACCCTTAATTTAAAAATATTGTTAACAATTTTTCGAACGACCTACCGATGGCTCGTTTTACAGTTGGAATAACTTGAGCACGACCGACCGGTGAGTCATACCGCAATGAAAGTGTTAAGTGAGTTTGAAAGATTTTTTGCTTTTAACCACCATTGTACCGCTGTGTGACGCTGCAGTACTGGATAATCAATCAATACTATAGTATCAATACTATAGTATTGATTGATTATCCAGTATCAATACTATAGTATTGATTGATTATCCAGTATCAATACTATAGTATTGATTGATTATCCAGTACTGCAGCGTCACACAGCGGTACAATGGTGGTTAAAAGCAAAAAATCTTTCAAACTCACTTAACACTTTCATTGCGGTATGACTCACCGGTCGGTCGTGCTCAAGTTATTCCAACTGTAAAACGAGCCATCGGTAGGTCGTTCGAAAAATTTTTAACAATATTTTTAAATTAAAGGTATTTATTTGGATTCGGACAGACTTCGGACAGACAGACCGACGGACGGACGGACGGACGCGGCTCTTATTACAGTATTGAAGAGCCGCGTCCGTCCGTCCGTCCGTCCGTCTGTCTGTCCGAAGCCAGCCAAAAGTGTGTGATGAGCGTATCTGTGATATGAGCTTTAGCCTTATATACTGTATTTTGACGAGCCGTGTTCACGCGGCCTCATCAACTCTCGAAAGATTGTAATTTTTTAATTTCTTACGGCCTTTCTCTCATTTCGTTCTCTTTTTTATTCAAAATAATGACGGTGGATTAGTGGTGATAGTATTTCAATGCTGCACGCTCGGCTGATGACCGCACTGCAAAAAAAATCTGCAAAGATTTGTTCTAAGCGCTTTAGATATGAGGTAATTGTAGCTTTTTTAAAACTAGAAATTTTCGTATGGATATCTATTGCTCCCTCAAACATGTAGACGAGTACACATTCTCTTATCGATTAAATTTTCTGAATTTTTATTTCATTTTCTGATTCTATTCATGTAGATACAAATAATTTGTCAATTAGTTTTGCTTAAATTTGTTAGAAATTTAGAAAGCAATAAATATCTTAGATGACAAATATATTTCTCCCACGCTAGTTGCACTTTCGTTATTTACACATTCAAAAATCCCACTTCCATTAACTTTATGGGCGGCAAAATAATTCACTTTAGTGAAATAACCTGTATCATAGATTCGGTAACTGTTCACTTTACATTGCAGCAAATATTTACCTCTGTTACAGACCGCCACGCAAAAATAACAACTCAATTTTATAGTAGCTATCTGGGGCTGAGTTTTTTAGGATTTAACGTTTCCATTCTTCACACGAGGCAATTTGAGTTTTCAAAGTTTGATTGCAGAGGCATTTTTTTTAAAGAAATGTTAAATTATTTCCTGTATTATGCACCCCCTGATTAGGACACACATGAATATTTTTTCCAAAAGTATGTGAAGATGAGTTATTCACGCTCCACGCTTTTTATTCATGCTCCACTATGCGGATTCGACAAAAATATCATAAAACAGTCATGGGTCTTGTTCTTGCTCCGACATACCATTGGCTCCAACGTAGAACCGCTTTTTCTGCATCGAAGTTGGCACATCTTTACTAGCAGCTGCAATGCATTATTTTTTAACGATAGCATTCTTGTTTGAAACTCGACAAGCAATCGCATATTTACTATGAAAACGCCGTAACAGGTTATTTAATGAGTGGCTAGGGTCCCATCTAAAGGCTTTCGATTCACCACAAATTATCGAAAACAGGTTGCTCGCATCAAAGCGATGGGGGGAGAGTTTGCAGGAATTTTCTTCCTCCAGGGAGATGTGATACAAAATTGACGTGCTTACGTGCTGCGGTTGGAAGTGTGAAGGAAATGTTTCTACCCTGTTTGTGAATGGTGATTCAATAGTTCACGGTGAATCAATAGTGAATTAACAGGGTCGTGCTGTATGACAGTTAGTTCTACGTCTGAAATGTTCTAACCCCGTTTGTGAATGCTGAATTGATACGGTCATACAGTTTGACAGTTAGTGCCGTGACTGATCGTGTTAGTAATGTTTGTGACTAACTGGTTGCACGGCTCTATAGATCGCTGCTTTCTCAGTAATTAGTCAGGGCTAATTGAACAAACTGAAATGGAAAGGAAGGTGCACTTTGCAGAGCAGATGTAATTTTGCGGAGCAGTTCTTTCTACAGAGCAGGGTGTTTTTTGCTGGGCTGGTCTTTTTCTGTAGAGCTGGCGTTTTTCTGCAGTCTTTTATGCAGAACTGGTATTTTACTGGAGAAGTGTGCTTTTATTACAGACATGGTTTCTTTCAGCAGACCTTGTCTTTTTTTTCTGCAGACCTGGTCTTCATCTGCAGACCTGGTCTTTTTTCCTGCAGACCTGGTCTTTTTTTTCTGCAGACCTGGTCTTTTTTTCCTGCAGACCTGGTCTTTTTCTCCTGCAGACCTGGTCTTTTTTCCTGCAGACCTGGTCTTTTTCTCCTGCAGACCTGGTCTTTTTTCCTGCAGACCTGGTCTTTTTTCCTGCAGACCTGGTCTTTTTTCCTGCAGACCTGGTCTTTTTTCCTGCAGATCTGGTCTTTTTTCCTGCAGACCTGGTCTTTTTATGCAGACCTGGTCTTTTTATGCATACCTAGTCTTTTTAAGCAGACCTGGTCTTTTTTCCTGCAGATCTGGTCTTTTTATGCAGACCTGGTCATTTTATGCAGACCTGGTCTTTTTATGCATACCTAGTCTTTTTAAGCAGACCTGGTCTTTTTAAGCAGACCTGGTCTTTTTATGCAGACCTGGTCTTTTTATGCAGACCTGGTCTTTTTATGCAGACATGGTCATTTTATGCAGACCTGGTCTTTTTATGCAGACCTGATCTTTTTAAGCAGACCTGGTCTTTTTAAGCAGACCTGGTCTTTTTAAGCAGACCTGGTCTTTTTATGCAGACCTGGTCTTTTTATGCAGACCTGGTCTTTTTATGCAGACCTGGTCTTTTTATGCAGACCTGGTCTTTTTATGCAGACATGGTCTTTTTATGCAGACCTGGTCTTTTTAAGCAGACCTGGTCTTTTTAAGCAGACCTGGTCTTTTTAAGCCGACCTGGTCTTTTTATGCAGACCTGGTCTTTTTATGCAGACCTGGTCTTTTTATGTAGACCTGGTCTTTTTATGCAGACCTGGTCTTTTTATGCAGACATGGTCTTTTTATGCAGACCTGGTCTTTTTATGCAGACCTGGTCTTTTTAAGCAGACCTGGTCTTTTTATGCAGACCTGGTCTTTTTATGCAGACCTGGTCTTTTTATGCAGACCTGGTCTTTTTAAGCAGACCTGGTCTTTTTATGCAGACCTGGTCTTTTTTTCAGCAGACCTGGTCTTTTTATGCAGACCTGGTCTTTTTATGCATACCTGGTCTTTTTAAGCAGGCCTGGTCTTTTTAAGCAGACCTGGTCATTTTATGCAGACATGGTCTTTTTATGCAGACCTGGTCTTTTTAAGCAGACCTGGTCTTTTTAAGCAGACCTGGTCTTTTTAAGCCGATCTGGTCTTTTTATGCAGACCTGGTCTTTTTAAGCAGACCTGGTCTTTTTAAGCAGACCTGGTCTTTTTATGCAGACCTGGTCTTTTTATGCAGACCTGGTCTTTTTATGCAGACCTGGTCTTTTTATGCAGACCTGGTCTTTTTATGCAGACCTGGTCTTTTTATGCAGACCTTGTTTTTTTATGCAGACCTAGTCCTTTTATGCAGACCTGGTCTTTTTATGCAGACCTGGTCTTTTTATGAAGACCTGGTCTTTTTATGCAGATCTGGTCTTTTTATGCAGGTCTGGTCTTTTTGTGCAGACCTGGTCTTTTTAAGCGAACCTGTTTTTTTTCGGCAGACCTAGTATTTTTTCGGAAGACCTGGTCTTTTTTTCAGCAGACCTGGTCTTTTTTTCAGCAGACCTGGTCTTTTTTCAGCAGACCTGGTATTTTTTTCAGCAGACCTGGACTTTTTTCCACTCATGTGGCGTTCCACAGCGCGCGCAGACCGCGTGTGTGAAGCAGACCAACGAAATACGAGCGGTATAAAAATGAGGTGCAGATAAACTGTCATGTTTCATTCTTTGGAAATTGTTTACATGCCAAGCAGATACACTCAAATATGTTCAGTGCTGCCCATCTAGCAACGGTGAAAATAGGTGAATATTACATTTGCCAGTGCACCTCGCTGAGTTGCTTGCTTAATATTTCGACGGGCTTCTTAAGAAATGGGAAATCCGTTAAATAAAGATTTATCTCAAATTAATTCAAGTTTAAAGAAAATATTTCGAAGAGTTTATCAAATACTTTATGAACTTAATAAAAACATTGAACGATTTGCTCAGAATGACTGGAAATTGATTTCCAGTAGGATCTACGCAAAATATTCAAAGAAGTAATAAACATAATAAATATAGTGTGAAGTTCTATAAATAAAATTAACATTTATTGAATACATAGAAAAAATACCTCCTTTCTGGAGGATACAATTATTATAGCTATAGGAATGTTTTCAGATGAAAAAGGTGAGGTCCCGAACTGAAGGTTAGCTATGCCCTTCTTTTGTTCATCCAGAAATGGGTTCTTGTTTTGCTAAGAGCCCTTCTTTTCTGATCACTGCTATCCCTCTATTCATAAACACATATATCCACTTAAAACTTAATTTTTTTTGGACAAAGTTCTTCCAATCTTGCTTTTCTACGCGCTGGGTGTGACGACACCCCTTGTGCGTAGATTCCCTGTTCACACAACTTCATATTGAATGGCACCTTACTCCTTACTCTCTTGAAAACACTTTTGCTGGTTTCAGGGAAGTTTACGCCAACTTATAATTTATTCCTTCTACCAGTTGAGTTGTTGATCTGTGAACTTGTTGTTGATCTTTATACTTCAAAGATTTAGTTGAATTTTGCGAGTTTGAACTCACTCAGAGTTGGGAGTGCTTTCAAATTTTAGCGTAAGTTATAATTTTGAATTCATTTTGAACACTTCATTACGAGAGCTTCCTTTGAAATTTCAATATAATATTTTGATTTTTTTGCCAAGAATTTTTCATTGAATTTAAAGAAGGAAAACTGCCCGCTTGGCTAAATACATAGAATATATTCATTGTCAGCTTAAAATTTGTCGTTTACACATCTTATCGAAACTTACCCTTTAGAACTTTTCAGTTAAACTTTCCAAGTTTGCAGACTAGTCATATCTTTCTACAAAGTTGTGTTGCGTAAAAGGTATGAGCAATAATCTTGTACAGTGTTTATATTTAGAAAAACTATCTAAAATACCATATCTAAAAAATTACACATATGATTAGGGTATTAATGAAACGAGTCGATCTAAGCAATTTTTAAAATTTTTGAATCAAAGTGAAAAAGATCAGAATTTTCGCCCAAGTGAAAGTATCAAAATGTTTTTTTTTCTCATAGTTTAAATCTGGCTTAAAATGATAACTTTATAATATTCTTAATGAACATCAAAAACTGTGTAGATGAATGACAAGGGTTGTAATTCAAAAATACAACCAAAACGCTGAAAAATCGCTAAAAAATCCCGGATTCCATTTTAATTGGCCAAATACACCGAAAAAATGCCTAAAAAATAACCGGATTCCATTTTAAATCCGATGTTGGTAAGTGTCCCCACCATTACTAAGGTGGATAATTCCATTAATTGGTGTGACTGGATCCATTAGGCAACACACAGCTCATTATCACATGATTAATGCATGTTCGTCTTCCCATGATTATTGCGGAGAATCAGAAAAAGTTGATTAGTTGAATCTAATTAAAACTCGAATTTCATCAAGAGATGAGCCAGTTGGCTCTCAATCAGCAGCAGCCGCTGGGACTAAAGGATTTAAAAAACATGCCATTCCAACCATCAATTTATTTGAGTTTTTTGTAGAAAAGTTATTTTTTTACAGAAACTGTAATTTTGGCAATGCGTTGTGAATGCCACTTTGTTGGACATTTTACATACATTCCTAATTTTTGAATATTAACCTTGCCAATTTCTCGACATTCACGCCCACAATTGCGGCAATATTCACGTTCTCAATTCCTAAATATTTACTACGTCTCCAACTGACGTATATTTACGACCTGATTTGCTGCAATGTCCACGTCCACATTGGCTGCAATGTTTACGGTCACAACTACTAAATATATACTATATCTGCAATCGCTTGATATTTACGACCTGATTTGCTGTAATCTTTATGCCCACATTGGGTGTAATATTCACGTTCGCAATTGCTAAATATTTGCTACTTAATTCGCTAAATATTCTCGTTGCTTCTGTACAATGTGCAAGTTCTGCCTGAGGCAAAAATTACTCGATATCACGGTGCAATTCTGCAGTTCTTAAAATGCTTTTTTCAAATAGTTACCCAAAAATATTTCACTTCATGACATTTATTTCTGCTTAATAAGTAAAATAAATCACTCAGGGAAGGGTTTGCAGCAGGTTTTCTACAGAAAATATTCTACGTTTCACCTTGTAGAATAAGATTATCAATTTATATTGTTTGATTGATGCAGACACCCAAATTTTATTTTGCAAGTCATCTCGTAAATTGATCACTTCTGAAATATTTTTACAATCTAGTATATAGAATACTTTTTAAATATAACTAAATTTTATATGCATTATTGCACTCAACCTAATTTACTTACCCTGCTTATGATTCATTATTCCCCTAGTTCACGCTTTGGTGTATAAATGTATCGAAATTAATTTCCTCAACATTCTGAACATGTCTCGTCATTGTTTACGAAATGAAGCGCGGAACATCGCAAACGCTCATTAATTGTTTGCAAAACGTTTCCACTTAGGTAACGAGTAACCCAATAATTTTCTGTCAATTGTAATTTGCTTCATTTCTTCATTGTCGGAAATGTTTTTTTTTTGTTTATTATTGTTCAGTGGGTAGAAAGTAACGATAAATTCCATCAAATGAAAGTTTTCTTCCTTTCTTCTTAACCACAAATTACTTACTTCTTGTTCACGATTGTTCATTGAATTCATTAAAAACTTTCCAGAATATTTCAAACTTTCTGCTATGTTTTAAGAAAGAATTAGTAAATTTCACAGGTCTGTTCAGTAGCCTGAACACAGAAGCCTTGTTTCCAGCCTGCCATCATGTAGTAAGAGAAGGTCAGCGGTCGCCCCGACGCTAATCCTAACCACGGAACGGCCTTTAATGACATACCAACGAGCCTCTTCTGATACCATGCAAAAAATCAGTCTAAACAGCACCAAAATGACAGCTTCGAGCGCGTGTTAAAGCTGCTCCTGCAATTTATATTCTCAGAAGTAGAACTCCTGTTCCACTCCGTTGTCTCTTCCCACGTTTTGTTAAACTAATAGGTAGATATGTGCACCATGTACGAACCAATTTTTCAACTCTTAACTGTTTGTTGTATTTCAATTGATAAAAAAATGGAAAAGGTTTTGTATGGGATTATTTGGATCATATGAGTAGTTTCAAAGCACTTACATCATTTACTTGTTTTTCTATACTTTATTTTTGAACATAACGCATATCACGTCGTAGCATTTCTGCTTCCAGCGTATGAATGTTGTTGTGCGCGCGGTGCATCAAGGTTCTGAACTCAGCGTAAATAATATAAATCGCCTACGCAGCCTTGGGTTTTAGCACAGCTTCTTCAGAGGAGCATTCATACAGGCAGCATTACGTTCACATCCAAGGGTGCAGTCACGGTCTGGTGGTGATGGAGGCAACAAAATTCTCCGCTTTGTTAATAGCTATCGTGACCTTTGGATTTTACAGTCAATTTATATTCATAACCAAAACTAGTCATCGACAAGTGTCGAGTGTTTTTCTCCACTATCAGTGTGTAGTGAGCATTTTATCGTGGATTCCAATCGGCACTCTTTTCTTTAGTGTTAGTTAGAAGTGAGCATTCTGTCTTGAATTCCAGTGGTCACCCTGCAGCATGTCGTTGTGCATTTTGTCGTATTTCTGGTTGGTTTTTCATTGAAGGTAAAAATGTTCTTTTTGGCTCAGCACAGTAATTACTCTTCAACGAATTGGAACATTTTACCTATTATTAACCAGATCGCAACCATGGTGTAGATCACATTAGTAATCTATGAAAAAGGAGTTAGAATGGTGATCACATCAGTAACAATGAAAAAGGTAGTAATAATGATGATAATCACATCTGTAACAGTGAAAAAGTTAGTAATAATGATGATAATCACATCAGTAACAGTGAAAAAGTTAGTAATAATGATGATAATCACATCAGTAACAATGAAAAAGGTAGTAATAATGATGATAATCACATCAGTAACAATGAAAAAGTTAGTAATAATGATGATAATCACATCAGTAACAGTGAAAAAGTTAGTAATAATGATGATAATCACATCAGTAACAATGAAAAAGTTAGTAATAATGATGATAATCACATCAGTAACAGTGAAAAAGTTAGTAATAATGATGATAATCACATCAGTAGCAATGAAAAAGTGAGTAATAATGATGATAATCACATCTGTAACAGTGAAAAAGTTAGTAATAATGATGATAATCACATCAGTAACAGTGAAAAAGTTAGTAATAATGATGATAATCACATCAGTAACAATGAAAAAGTTAGTAATAATGATGATAATCACATCAGTAACAATGAAAAAGTTAGTAATAATGATGATAATCACATCAGTAACAGTGAAAAAGTTAGTAATAATGATGATAATCACATCAGTAACAGTGAAAAAGTTAGTAATAATGATGATAATCACATCAGTAACAATGAAAAAGTTAGTAATAATGATGATAATCACATCAGTAACAGTGAAAAAGTTAGTAATAATGATGATAATCACATCTGTAACAGTGAAAAAGTTAGTAATAATGATGATAATCACATCTGTAACAGTGAAAAAGTTAGTAATAATGATGATAATCACATCAGTAACAGTGAAAAAGTTAGTAATAATGATGATAATCACATCTGTAACAGTGAAAAAGTTAGTAATAATGATGATAATCACATCAGTAACAGTGAAAAAGTTAGTAATAATGATGATAATCACATCTGTAACAGTGAAAAAGTGAGTAATAATGATGATAATCACATCTGTAACAGTGAAAAAGTTAGTAATAATGATGATAATCACATCAGTAACAATGAAAAAGGTAGTAATAATGATGATAATCACATCAGTAACAATGAAAAAGTTAGTAATAATGATGATAATCACATCAGTAACAGTGAAAAAGTTAGTAATAATGATGATAATCACATCAGTAACAGTGAAAAAGTTAGTAATAATGATAATCACATCAGTAACAATGAAAAAGTTAGTAATAATGATGATAATCACATCAGTAACAATGAAAAAGTTAGTAATAATGATGATAATCACATCTGTAACAGTGAAAAAGTTAGTAATAATGATGATAATCACATCAGTAACAGTGAAAAAGTTAGTAATAATGATGATAATCACATCAGTAACAATGAAAAAGTTAGTAATAATGATGATAATCACATCAGTAACAGTGAAAAAGTTAGTAATAATGATGATAATCACATCAGTAACAATGAAAAAGTTAGTAATAATGATGATAATCACATCAGTAACAATGAAAAAGGTAGTAATAATGATGATAATCACATCAGTAACAGTGAAAAAGTTAGTAATAATGATGATAATCACATCTGTAACAGTGAAAAAGTTAGTAATAATGATGATAATCACATCTGTAACAGTGAAAAAGTTAGTAATAATGATGATAATCACATCAGTAACAATGAAAAAGGTAGTAATAATGATGATAATCACATCAGTAACAATGAAAAAGTTAGTAATAATGATGATAATCACATCAGTAACAGTGAAAAAGTTAGTAATAATGATGATAATCACATCAGTAACAGTGAAAAAGTTAGTAATAATGATGATAATCACATCAGTAACAGTGAAAAAGTTAGTAATAATGATGATAATCACATCAGTAACAATGAAAAAGGTAGTAATAATGATGATAATCACATCAGTAACAATGAAAAAGTTAGTAATAATGATGATAATCACATCAGTAACAGTGAAAAAGTTAGTAATAATGATGATAATCACATCAGTAACAGTGAAAAAGTTAGTAATAATGATGATAATCACATCAGTAACAGTGAAAAAGTTAGTAATAATGATGATAATCACATCAGTAACAATGAAAAAGGTAGTAATAATGATGATAATCACATCAGTAACAGTGAAAAAGTGAGTAATAATGATGATAATCACATCAGTAACAATGAAAAAGGTAGTAATAATGATGATAATCACATCAGTAACAATGAAAAAGTTAGTAATAATGATGATAATCACATCAGTAACAGTGAAAAAGTTAGTAATAATGATGATAATCACATCAGTAACAGTGAAAAAGTTAGTAATAATGATGATAATCACATCAGTAACAGTGAAAAAGTTAGTAATAATGATGATAATCACATCAGTAACAATGAAAAAGTGAGTAATAATGATGATAATCACGTCAGTAACAATGAAAAAGGTAGTAATAATGATGATAATCACATCTGTAACAGTGAAAAAGTTAGTAATAATGATGATAATCTCATCAGTAACAATGAAAAAGGTAGTAATAATGATGATAATCACATCAGTAACAATGAAAAAGTTAGTAATAATGATGATAATCTCATCAGTAACAATGAAAAAGGTAGTAATAATGATGATAATCTCATCAGTAACAATGAAAAAGGTAGTAATAATGATGATAATCACGTCAGTAACAATGAAAAAGGTAGTAATAATGATGATAATCACATCTGTAACAGTGAAAAATTTAGTAATAATGATGATAATCTCATCAGTAACAATGAAAAAGGTAGTAATAATGATGATAATCACATCAGTAACAATGAAAAAGTTAGTAATAATGATGATAATCTCATCAGTAACAATGAAAAAGGTAGTAATAATGATGATAATCTCATCAGTAACAATGAAAAAGGTAGTAATAATGATGATAATCACGTCAGTAACAATGAAAAAGGTAGTAATAATGATGATAATCACATCTGTAACAGTGAAAAATTTAGTAATAATGATGATAATCACATCAGTAACAGTGAAAAAGTTAGTAATAATGATGATAATCTCATCAGTAACAATGAAAAAGGTAGTAATAATGATGATAATCACATCAGTAACAATGAAAAAGTTAGTAATAATGATGATAATCACATCAGTAACAGTGAAAAAGTTAGTAATAATGATGATAATCACATCAGTAACAATGAAAAAGTTAGTAATAATGATGATAATCACATCAGTAACAGTGAAAAAGTTAGTAATAATGATGATAATCACATCAGTAGCAATGAAAAAGTGAGTAATAATGATGATAATCACATCTGTAACAGTGAAAAAGTTAGTAATAATGATGATAATCACATCAGTAACAGTGAAAAAGTTAGTAATAATGATGATAATCACATCAGTAGCAATGAAAAAGTGAGTAATAATGATGATAATCACATCTGTAACAGTGAAAAAGTTAGTAATAATGATGATAATCACATCAGTAACAGTGAAAAAGTTAGTAATAATGATGATAATCACATCAGTAACAATGAAAAAGGTAGTAATAATGATGATAATCACATCAGTAACAATGAAAAAGTTAGTAATAATGATGATAATCACATCAGTAACAGTGAAAAAGTTAGTAATAATGATGATAATCACATCGGTAACAGTGAAAAAGTTAGTAATAATGATGATAATCACATCAGTAACAATGAAAAAGTTAGTAATAATGATGATAATCACATCAGTAACAATGAAAAAGTTAGTAATAATGATGATAATCACATCTGTAACAGTGAAAAAGTTAGTAATAATGATGATAATCACATCAGTAACAGTGAAAAAGTTAGTAATAATGATGATAATCACATCAGTAACAATGAAAAAGTTAGTAATAATGATGATAATCACATCAGTAACAATGAAAAAATTAGTAATAATGATGATAATCACATCTGTAACAGTGAAAAAGTTAGTAATAATGATGATAATCACATCAGTAACAGTGAAAAAGTTAGTAATAATGATGATAATCACATCAGTAACAATGAAAAAGTTAGTAATAATGATGATAATCACATCTGTAACAGTGAAAAAGTTAGTAATAATGATGATAATCACATCAGTAACAGTGAAAAAGTTAGTAATAATGATGATAATCACATCAGTAACAGTGAAAAAGTTAGTAATAATGATGATAATCACATCAGTAACAATGAAAAAGGTAGTAATAATGATGATAATCACATCAGTAACAGTGAAAAAGTTAGTAATAATGATGATAATCACATCTGTAACAATTAAAAAGTTAGAAATAATGATAATAATCATTACCTTGACTGAACACGGTTACCTCCATAGGTGCCAAGCGTCAGAAGGCGAGGTAGAAACCCCCTATGGGGGAGAGAGGGGGGAGGGGGTTGTTGTAGGGATTCTGGGACGGAACCTAAAGTAAGGGGGTGTTGTAGGGGTTGGGGGGACGGACCTAAGAGAAGGGGGGTTATTTTTCACTCGAGGGGCCCGCTTTGGGAACCTTGAGTCTGGTCGACACGCTCTGCTGACCCGGGCCTCCCTCTGAGGGTCCGGTGGGGGACGGGTTATGCTGCGCCCCCGCTGCTGTAGATATTGTGTCTAGGTATTTCTTGGTGTAGAAATTGTGTCTTGGTATTTATGGGTGTAGATATTGTGTCAAGGTATTTCTGGGGGTAGGTATTGCGCCTAGGTATTTCTGGGGGTAGATATTGTGTCTAGGTATTTCTTGGTGTAGATATTATGTCTAGGTATTTCTTGGTGTAGATATTGTGTCTAGGTATTTCCAGGTGTAGATATTGTGTCTAGGTTTTTCCAGGAGAAAATATTGTATCTAGGTATTTCCATATCGAGGTATTTTTGGGGGTAGATATTGTGTGTAGGTATTTCTAGGTGTACATATCATGTTTATGTATTTCGAGGAAAAAACATCGCATCTGGGTTTTCTAGGAGCAAATATTGTATCTAAGTATTTCTACACCTAAGTATTTCTAGGAGTAAACATTGTATCTAGGTATTTTTAGGCGGTAATGTTATGTCTAGGTATTTTTAGGTGTAGATATATCTATGGATTTCTGCCTCGGTGAACGTCGTATCCACATTACATATCTCTGGATGTTATTAATTATTTTATCTATGTATTTTTTAGGTTACATTGTGAGTTGAGCTGATGAACAGCTTTATGATGTTATGATTTTGAGCTGATGAACAGCTTTATGATATGATTTTGAGCTGATGAACAGCTTTATGATGTTATGATTTTGAGCTGATGAACAGCTTTATGATGTTATGATTTTTAGCTGATGAACAGTTTTATGATGTTATGATTTTGAGCTGATGAACAGCTTTATGATATGATTTTGAGCTGATGAACAGTTTTATGATGTTATGATTTTGAGCTGATGAACAGCTTTATGATGTTATGATTTTGAGCTGATGAACAGTTTTATGATGTTATGATTTTGAGCTGAAGAACAGTTTTATGATGCTATGATTTTGAGCTGATGAACATTTTATGATGCTATGATTTTGAGTTGATGAACAGTTTTATGATGCTATGATTTTGAGCTGATGAACAGTTTTATGATGCTATCATTTTGAGCTGATGAACAGTTTTATGATGCTATGATTTTGAGCTGATGAACAGTTTTATGATGCTATGATTTTGAGCTGATGAACAGTTTTATGATATGATTTTGAGCTGATGAACAGTTTTATGATGCTATGATTTTGAGCTGATGAACAGCTTTATGATGTTATGATTTTGAGCTGATGAACAGTTTTATGATGCTATGATTTTGAGCTGATGAACAGTTTTATGATGCTATGATTTTGAGCTGATGAACAGTTTTATGATATGATTTTGAGCTGATGAACAGTTTTATGATGTTATGATTTTGAGCTGATGAAGAGTTTTATGATGTTATGATTTTGAGCTGATGAACAGTTTTATGATGCTATGATTTTGAGCTGATGAACAGTTTTATGATGCTATGATTTTGAGCTGATGAACAGTTTTATGATGCTATGATTTTGAGCTGATGAACAGTTTTATGATATGATTTTGAGCTGATGAACAGTTTTATGATGCTATGATTTTGAGCTGATGAACAGTTTTATGATGTTATGATTTTGAGCTGATGAACAGCTTTATGACGTTATGATTTTGAGCTGATGAACAGCTTTATGATGTTATGATTTTGAGCTGATGAACAGTTTTATGATGTTATGATTTTGAGCTGATGAACAGCTTTATGACGTTATGATTTTGAGCTGATGAACAGTTTTATGATGTTATGATTTTGAGCTGATGAACAGCTTTATGACGTTATGATTTTGAGCTGATGAACAGCTTTATGACGTTATGATTTTGAGCTGATGAACAGATGTTTGAGAAAGGAAATTGGCAAACTTTTCACGACGCTTTGTTGAAGTCTTTATTGAATAAACGAGGTTTGTTTTTTAATGAGAAGCTAACCACGAAGTTCCATGACTTTTCTAAAGGTAGCTTTCACTTTTCAATTTTTATTATCTAAGGCGATGATGAATAATTTTCTTTCGGATTTTTGTTTTGTTATTCCAAGAATTTTTGTGGATGTAAATTGATTTTTTTGTTTATTTGACCACCCAGCCCCCCTCAGGGGGATACAACTATTGTATCTATGGGAACTAGCGCTCCTAAGGGAAAAATGCGAGGTCCCGAGCTGAGAGTTAGGTAGGCCTCCTTTCTGTTGCAGTAGAATAGGATTATTGTTTTGCTAAGGACCATCTGTCTTGATTCACTACTGTCCTGCTTTTTTAGCACCTCTGACTCTCTTCAACTTTTATCTTGTTTCCTAACATTCCTTTTTAACATTCTGTTTCTATGTGCATTGGATCCTGTGCGGAAACACACCTTGCGCATAGGTTCCGCGTTCCTTAACCCCTTACAAAATGGTGCCTTCATCCTTGCTCTCTTCGGTCATCTATGTTGTGGTAAGGGAGGCTGAAATTAACTTATAATAAATCAATGTCCGCCCACCCAACTTCTCGTGCCACGACCGCAGACATACGAGGCTTTAACAAGTTGCTTGCGGTACGACCCATCGATGGCACGCTTGAAAATTTTTGGCTATCTTTTATAATGAATAGTATTTAATGGACCCAGTTAATGTTTGCTACTTATAAAATTACTAACAACTTTTGTTTTTAAATTTGAGTTGAACCTTGAACTTCAGCCATTCATGACTTCAGTTTAACCCAGATGACTTCCCTTACTTTTAGTGACTTGATATGCTTAACGACGCAAGTTGAAACCGGATTTCACCTTTCTCAGCAGACGTGATTCCTTAGCATAGAAGCAAAGGTTTAATTTCCGATTGAATTCATGCGTAAGATTCGTGAAACATGCTGAAGTTATTTGAGTGTGATAGTGCGCATAATGCTGCAGTTATTTGAGTGTGACAATGCACATAATGCTGAAGTTATTCGAATGTGATAATGCACATAATGCTGAAGTTATTTGAGTGGGATAATGCGCATAATGCTGAGTTTTTTGAACGTGATAACGCACATAATGCTGAAAATACTTAAATATATTGGAAAGTTGTATGAATGCAATATTGGATAGTTCATTGAAAATGAAAAGGCTCAACAGCTGGTTGAATAATTTACGCGTGCTATTACGTATATTAACCATTACTTCGGCAATCCCACAGAGAATTTAAAACCATTTTCGAGATGACGTACTTAGTCAACATTGATCGCCAATCCGGTAATTAAAGTAATTCGAAAACCTGAGTCAACAATAGACAATAAAATGATTTCGAAAGGGCAAGAACATTAATATTGGTGTAGCATACTAGATAAACCTGAAGTGTCATCGCTAACCGACGTCTGGCACTTCTTCATTCGGTATGATAGTCGTGCATTGTAATAGCGGAGGGGTCAAATTACGGGGAGTGAAGGGTACAATTCAAGGGTAGCCAAGGGTACTAGGAAAAGAAAAAAATTGAGCAAAAAGTGGACGGATAGAAGAGAAGTCGGGTGCAGCATCAAACTGGACGAGTGGGAGCTGCTTAGTTGGTTCGGCCTGTCTCAGTAAGTTAGGGCAGACACACGCGCAAAGTTATTTCTTGTTAATGGCATGGCGATACGCCGAATATCTGCAAGAACTTTCAGGAAACAAAGACGACGGAAGACACGAAACGTCGATTTCTACAAGAACTTCTAGGGAACAATGAAGTCAAATATGACCTTCAAGCGCCTCTTCCGATAACCAGTCGTTGCATTTGGGTTGGGTAATTATACGCGTACAATACTAAACAATAATAATGGAGCCTGCCAATTAACACTCAAGAATTAGTGCAGAGACGATTATACTCAGTAAAATGTAAGCACAGCAATATACTATTTCAACCATGCAGCATGCGAGGCAGGTGACAAGAAGTGTAGAACTTATAATGAATCTTCATCCAGGAGAAATTTCGACACATTTGGGTGTGTCAAACGGTTATCAAGAGGTAACTCTGCATATCTGAGTGTATCACCTTTGACCACGTGTTCCAACAATTGGGGAAGCGAGATCGCCTATTCACTCTTCATATGGTGACAAATTGAGCTAAAAAGATAGAATATCTTTTATATTAATGAATGAAATACAGTTCTCCCTGAAAACTTCAAGACATTTGCTCTTTTTCTAATTCTTGTTTAGTATCAGTCAGCAATTACTCGCAGGCTAGTGAGAGGAATTTAAACTTTGTGCAAAACAAAGCTATCATAAAAAGCGTACTGGACACACTTATGTGTGTAGTTTTAGCCCATGATACAGATACAGTAAGTGTGTGTATTGATACAACACTTCTGTGAGTCAGCTACGTGACAATTTGATGTGCAAAACTGAGTCAGTTCTATGACATAGTATTTAACAATGCCCCTCGTTGTGAATTTGTGTGTGTCGGTCACAAATTTATAATTTTGCTTCTTTCTCTTCGCAGAGGTGGGGTAGGGAATCATGAAGCACCGCCTGCATGCATGTTTATCGCCGCCCATGTAATTAAATCACTTAGGCGGCGAAAACATGCATGCTCCGGCGAAAAAGTTAGACTGCGTAGTTGTTTCCTGTAAGAAGGACGAAAGAGAACAAGGACGCGAATTTTTCACATTGTAATTGAAAATAAAGCGACATTTTCACATAAGGAAAGCAATCGGGGAACATGGACCCTGAGTTAATCGAAGAAATACACGATTTAGAAATAGAAAAATATATTTTTGGAGAATTTTACACCGAATGTTTTCAAATCCTAGTACAGAGGAGCACCACAGAATAGACACTACTTATTTGTTCAAACAAGATGCAACGTAAGTTCCATTCCGAATATAAACGTTAACAAAATAATATGACTAAAGCAAAAATGAATCATACGTTGGTAATTTCTTAAGGGTTTAAACTTAGCTACGAAGATGATTCTTTCAACAGTTCTGGTAGTTTCAAATGCCGTAATTTCATCAACACGAAGTTTATCCAATTATCGAATGAAAATTTTCAATGCCTGCCAAAACACGAGCATTCGCCCATTTTGAAAGAAAATTTTTGAAAACGCATGCTAACAACGGAAAAAATTTGAATAAACTGAAAACAGCAAAAAAGAGCTCAACAAACATGACAGTTGCGAGAAGTTGAAAACTGGAATGAACATATGCATCCATCACACTAAAAACAAACGTAAACGAAAACACTGAAGCGATCAGATTCAGTAGAAATAAAGCACGTATCCATTTTTCCATAACCCGAGCATATACAGCGTCGGAAAAAAAATTAAAGTTACTAATAGTAATTATCGCAGAAAATAACTGAAAAAGCATCGACAGATACTTGAACTATCGTACAACAATCCAAATCAATTAGACTAAGGAAGATACCACCATGACAAACTGTGGCAGTCACTATTATTCATTACACATGTATCAACTAATTTACCTTATCGCCAAACTATTTTACCTATGCCTACGATTAATTTTCAGGAATGAAACCTTACTATTCACGTGCAAAATACATATTTACCTTCAATCATCGATGAATAAATTTTTATGCCAATAGAACAACACTTCAAATGAAGCACGCGAGTCGAAAGAAGGCCCTAGGATAGTTCCTTGAGGAATGACTACGCTCAAATAAAACAGTTCTCAACTTTTTCTTCAACGGATAAAGGTCACGTAACATTTCCACCATTCCGATTAGTGAATCATGATCATTATCTACAACATTATTAAGTGTATTTAGTTGTTATTAGATTTAGAAAACGAGACGCTTCCCAAGTGTGAGCCGAATCTAAGCACCATTATCATTATTCGGGATACACACTGAACAACTTAGGGCTATTTAAGTAGATAGTAAAATGAAAAAAACGCTAAAGGATGTGAACGAGCAATTTTTTTAAACAAAACCTATTCATGCTCAGAAAACACTGAATCCAAGAATATCGAATGCAATTAAATGATGCACATCAAAATACGGGAATCTAGGTGAAGGTTCATATTAACATCAATACCGATTACAATGAGGACTGCAATTAATTCAATTTTAGTTTGGATAGGGTTTGTGTTAATAAAATGACTGAAATTTTAATTGGGATGATAATAGTGATTAGAAATGAATTAAATCGCAGATAGTAAGACTATTCAGCGTGAGGCACGCCGCAAACAGTGGCTCCAATGACTATGGAGATTTGAGGAATAGGAAACATCTTCTAATAATATTAGTTGACTAGATGTACTGAAAACGCTATTGCTATTGCATTGCAACAATATGGGGCAGAATCTGACGTCCACGGATATGTTAAATGTGTTGAATGCTCAACATCACACTCATTATTGCTCTGGTGAAACCAATAAGTTAGAATAAAAATAACGCACAAAAATTAAGACAATACCGTCAGCATATCTAAATAACGGCTTGATTCGTTTAACTTTCCGATATATCACTCCGATCCATTATATTACGGACATAGTATCGTACAGATTAGAGTAAGTGAAATTGCATAAATACCAAATTAGTACATTTTTTCAGCTTCTCTAAGATATTGTCAGCATAATACTGGAACACAGAGTCGGGTATGACTAAAAAGGAAGCGTAAACCAAATTACATCACCTCGCACTGGCAACAATGGACAGTACAAAATAACACCGTAAGCGCTCCAGGTTGTACCAGACTTGGCTATTACAACAAGACTGCTGGCAGCCTCTTTTGAAGTAAATTAATCGGAGTGTGGAGAGCCACGACGGAAGATCAAACTTCAAACACATTCTTAACGCCAGAGATGAATCTTATGTGAACTCAAAAGATGGGTAATTGTATCACTTCGATCTGTAAGTTTATAGACTAAGTGAAATATAAGTACAGACTTCATTTTATGAAGTTCGTAAGAAAATCGGTTGTCAAGAATACGTCAGAAGCTCTAGATGATCTGAAGTCCGACAAGTCTTCAAGAAAGAAACTGCAGGGAAGATTAAAGACCCCACGATTAGACTTACGTAACACGGACCGGAATGTCTACCCCTATCTCTGGTGCACCGAGTTGGCAATAACTATATTGTTTCATTTTTGTAGAGTATCAATATTTTTGAAAATCTCAATTTTAGATTAGATCAGATATTAGCTCAATCCTCCCTAACCGCAACATTCACGTTCCAAAAAGAGGAAAGAGGAAGGCACCATTTAGTGTGGAGATATTCTGATTGAATTCATGAAATGAAGTCTGTACTACAGCGAGGCTCAGCAATACTAGGCAGCTTTAGGCACTGGTCCTCCAAAGGCCAAACATCAAAAAATTTACGCTGCCATGGCTATGCAATGGGCAACTTAAGTTCTTCTTACACTGCCAGCCACGACGATGTCAATTGTTTGAAAATCCGGCGCATGAGATACAGGAAACTGCACACCAAAACTGAAGTACGAATTTCTTTAAATCAACCATCGAGCAACAACCTCGTCAGTTACAACGACAAAAAAAAATATTCAGCATTAGTTTGTCCCAAAAGCTGGCTAGTCTCAAGACGTGAAAAGGTTTCACACAAGATAATAATTTTCATACACATGTTTTCAGTATTCCTGAATGACCTGCGGTGAATTTAGTTATTTTCAGACGAAGAGACGTAAATGGAACCATCGGTGAACAGAATTTTACGTAGACACACAGTAGACACGGACTACAAGGGAGGCACAGCAGGTGGAAGCTTTAGATGTCAATGGAAGGCTCTTGCAACCCAATAGAATAGGACACAATTAAACGCTCCTGGCGCACACAGGAGTGCACTCAATGGCACTAGCAGCAGAATACGGAAAATTTCATACGGAAATGAAAAGGCTTTTCTTATTATTCCGCTCTGGAACTTGAAAATGAAATACTTAACGAAAGAGATAGATCTTGAAAACTATAATATCCCCTCTTTCAGACAAGTCGATGGGTAAGTCTTCAATTGAAGTTTTTTGATATAGAAATTTGAGATTACCCAAGTTTCTAAATAACTTTGAAACGAGCATTTGTGAACCTCCGTAGAATATTTAGAAGTCATAATATAAAGCACGGGGGGCACAATGCACAACGTAAAAAAAAAATTCTTAACAATACGATATCAAGAAATACACAAAGAGCCAATCAACACAGCCAATACGCGCACACCTCGCAAAAAAAATGCATCACGGAACCCGTATCGGTACAGACTGGAATTTTACTCATTTCTCGCATATCAGATACTTCACATAGTAGAAAAAATACAAATAAAAAGTGTAATAAATCACGGTTCCAACGCACTTGATTGGAAATTCGATCATTTACTCATTTACGCAGCAAAAAAGGAATAAATCGATTCTAATGTAAATACGACGGAACATAAGTGCCAGTCTCACATCAGAAGTCAAGACTCCAAAGTACTCAATTGGAAGTTCGATAATGTAACCATTTACGCAGGGAAACAAGGAAGAAATCCCTCCCGACGAAAAGATGCAACATTAATGCGAGTCGTACACACCAAAACACACCACACGACCACAGCAAATGAACACACGGCTCGTATCAAGTGAAGGAGAATAAGCGATCACTCCGTCGCTCAGTTGCCGGAAGGCAAGCTATCTAAAAAAGGCACAATATTATTAATATTGCATACATCGAACACTAATTAATTAATCTAGACTCGCACCAAACACTTTCATCGTAAATGAAACACCGCCAAACAAAGCTCCCCTAATGCTACGGAAGTTACATCTATAGTGCTATTAGTAGAAAGCTTAGGAACGTCACTCTCGCTATCAAAAATTACAATAATAATAACAATAATATTAATAAATCACTTAGTACCTAGTAAGCTAAGAAATCAAAAGTTGAAGTCAACATTGGAAAGTTAAAAATTATAGCCGCAAGACACGGTACGAACGCGACATGGAACGAACGCGACACGGTACGAACGCGACATGGTACGAACGTGACATGGTACGAACGTGACATGGTACGAACGCGACACGGTACGAACGCGACACGGTACGAACGTGACATGGTACGAACGCGACACGGTACGAACGCGACACGGTACGAACGCGACACGGTACGAACGCGACACGGTACGAACGCGACACGGTACGAACGCGACACGGTACGAACGCGACACGGTACGAACGCGACACGGTACGAACGCGACACGGTACGAACGCGACATGGTACGAACGCGACACGGTACGAACGTGACACGGTACGAACGTGACACGGTACGAACGCGACACGGTACGAACGCGACACGGTACGAACGCGACACGGTACGAACGCGACATGGTACGAACGCGACACGGTACGAACGCGACACGGTACGAACGCGACACGGTACGAACGCGACACGGTACGAACGCGACACGGTACGAACGCGACACGGTACGAACGCGACACGGTACGAACGCGACACGGTACGAACGCGACACGGTACGAACGCGACACGGTACGAACGCGACACGGTACGAACGCGACATGGTACGAACGCGACACGGTACGAACGCGACACGGTACGAACGCGACACGGTACGAACGCGACACGGTACGAACGCGACACGGTACGAACGCGACACGGTACGAACGCGACACGGTACGAACGCGACACGGTACGAACGCGACACGGTACGAACGCGACACGGTACGAACGCGACACGGTACGAACGCGACATGGTACGAACGCGACACGGTACGAACGCGACACGGTACGAACGCGACACGGTACGAACGCGACACGGTACGAACGCGACACGGTACGAACGCGACACGGTACGAACGCGACACGGTACGAACAATACCTACCCCACAACCGACACGGGTTAATGTCATAGAAACACGTATGTTGCCATGTAAGTTACAAGTAATGTACTAGTACTCAACTTGTTCAGTAACTAGGCAACAAATGCAATTTACTTCTTCGTGTTGCTAAGTTCAAAGATTACACAGCGTTAGAAACGACAGGCAAATTTAAAAAACATGCCAGGATTATCGCGCCCAACTGGTGGGGAGAT
Source organism: Morinoia aosen (assembly GCA_030386875.1). Classification (NCBI taxonomy): domain Eukaryota; kingdom Metazoa; phylum Arthropoda; class Malacostraca; order Amphipoda; family Talitridae; genus Morinoia; species Morinoia aosen. The sequence goes on from CM059565.1 coordinate 19,500,904, forward strand.
GACAGAAAGAAAAATTGCTCCCAGACAAATGAAGTTGACTCGAAAATCCAAGGAGTTCCTGAACTAATATCAATATTAATATCATACAATGCCTTTTCATTACGGTCTCCGAAACAACTCGGCATATTGCAAATAAGTTGTGCGAACGATATCATGGGCATCGGAATTCGGAAAGTAGGCACCGCAAAATTTCCGCGATACAAGTTTGAACTCAAAAATAGCAATAGAAATAGAAGAAAGTCTGCAGCAGCAACTGAAAATTAAACCCAAGCTGAGAGAAGTGATGTACAAAAAAGTTTCGAAAGTATCAGTAAGTGAATTGGAAAAAATAAAGTGAACTGAATAGCAAGAAAGCCCGCCTTGTAATTACATGTTGCATGGAATTTCCATATCAAAATAAAGAAAAATAACGCAATAACTAGGAGGAGAGACTAACTTCCAGGTCAACTTTTTCGCCGCTTGCATGCATGTTTTTCGCCGCCTAAACGATTTAATCACTTAAATCGCTCAGGCAGCGATAAACTTGCATGCAGGCGGCAAAAAAGATAGACTGGGCCTTTATCGACCAAGGACATTGGAAAATGACCCAAATCTTTCAAATATTTTACATGTATCGATTTTTACATTCACCGAGTTTTATGTACTGTAATTTAGGAGAAATTACCGTAGTGTTTAATTTGAAAGCCAAAATATTTGATCATTATAAGGTTAAGAAATTTGTGGAATATACATTTTCTGGAAGAATTTCTAGGTCACGCATTTGTAACCTACAAATTTCTAGAACCTCATTTACAACCCAGTTTATTCGCAATTAATCCATTTGCAGCAAGTACCTATTTAATCCAGCACATAACCCCAATTATTCCATTTCTAGCAAAGACCTATTTAATCCAGCAAACACCCCAATTAATCCATTTCGAGCAAAGACCTATTTAATCCAGCAAACACCCCAATTAATCCATTTCAAGCAAAGACCTATTTAATCCAGCACATAACCCCAATTATTCCATTTCTAGCAAAGACCTATTTAATCCAGCAAACACCCCAATTAATCCATTTCAAGCAAAGACCTATTTAATCCAGCACATAACCCCAATTATTCAATTTCTAGCAAAGACCTATTTAATCCAGCAAACACCCCAATTAATCCATTTCTAGCAAAGACCTATTTAATCCAGCACATACCCCAATTAACCCATTTCTAGCAAAGACCTATTTAATCCAGCACATAACCCCAATTATTCCATTTCTAGCAAAGACCTATTTAATCCAGCAAACACCCCAATTAATCCATTTCAAGCAAAGACCTATTTAATCCAGCACACACCCCAATTATTCCATTTCCAGCTGAGTTATTCAAGTTAGTCAACATTACAAGCGTGAGAGATTCAGCCAGCAGCAGTTCAGGTTTACTTTCACTAATTTCTAAAAGAACGCATTTCATCCCCAATTCGAACAAAGATGTGTATTTCGACAGGTAATACATAGGTAAAAATCATAGCAGTCATAAATGCACCAGGTTTCCTAACATACCAATAAAACGATGAAAATCGATTAATTAATTCAAATATTATTGTTACTATATTCACTAGTTCAAATATTATTATTACTACTATATCCATTAATTCAGATATCTCATGGAACATAAAGGCAGCAGTAGCTGTTAATTACCCACAAATATTCAACTACAGCGCAAGAAGGTTAGATTAGTTATCAGCATAAACCTCCCTATTCTCAAAAAAAAAAAAAAAAAATATTCAGAAGAGAAGAGAATGAAGGCACCGTTTGTATGGAGACACGGGAACACGGAATCTATGCAGAAGGGGCATAGAAACAGTAAGTTGAAAAAAAAAATCCACGAAACAACACAAAAGAAGAAGAAGCTGAAAAACCGGGAAGCAGTGAAGCGAAAAAAGGTGGTGCTCTGACATAACAAAAATTATTTTATTCCAACAAAAAGAAGGACTACATACCTAACTCTCAGCTCGGACCCTCAAACATTTTCCCACTAGGAGCGCTAATTCTTACAGATACAATATAGTTGTATCCCCCTGAGAGGGCGCACGTCAATCCAATATGCACTATTTCGCAGGCATTTAATCTTGCATTTTCGTACGCTTGTTTATGAAGACGTTGCGTTATAAGTTAAATTCTTAAATGTAAACTACAGGTCGGATATGTGATGTATACGATTCCTTGCTATGAATAACATCCTGTTCATTACAGTATAACAAAAGCCTAATTACTAACCTTAAACCAATAACCAATAATCCGAATACCTGAAATTCAACATCTTAAACGAACTGGGAAAGCAACAACAGAAACTCAACAGGATATTGCCTCATTTTGTCGTCTTTTTTGCAACCAATATACAGGAGTGACCCACGAAGTTTGGTCAGGTTTCAGACATGCAGTCGCCTTGGTGTCGGACTTTGAAAATACTCATCCATCCATTTCCTAGCCAAAATTTGTTAATTAGGAAATATCCGAAAAAAATTATCAGCATTTGAGAGCATCTAGTAACCCGCTGATTTCTGCGTGAAATGTCGGAATTTTTCCTCATTACTCATAGCTTACCAGTTTGCAACAATGAATGCAAAATATTTTTAGCTCATCAAGAAGTAACTCGATAGCGATATATTTCATAGTAGGGAGCTCTATTCCTATCAGAGTAGCTCATGAGTTCAAAAATAGGTATAGGAAACGAGGGTTTCTAATTTTTTTTTCTAGCCTCACTCTCGTTATTTAAAAACCTTAATTCAACACCCCAAGTCTGCAGAATTCAAGAAATCGAGCGTATGTTCTTGCAGTGTGAATAAGCTGGGTACAAACTTGTCCGTATCCTAGATGCTCAAAACGCACCCAATGGTACTTAACACCTAACCAGTCGCACTAGTCGAGCTAATGAAACTTGTACGTCATTTGATAAATATCTGTACTAAGTTCGCTCAGTGAGCCCAAAAAACACACAAAGCTATGGTTCAGTGGAAAGTCTGCCTTGTGAGAAGCAATAGCTATTTAGGAACAATTAATTTTAGAATGATGAAACGCGTCCATCATTTTCTAACGCGAGCGTAATAACAATCAGCGTTAATATTAATGCATTGCACATCAATGGGTTGAGACGTATCGGTCAAAATTAGAGCATATACTAATTAATACGAGTTTTAAGGATGAAATGAAAATTTTCGACGTTTTCCCTTTAAATTGTCTCTTAGTTCACAAATAATTCTTTTTCGCGATTCTTCCACTTGTAATGACATTTTTGAAGTCTTCATGAAACAAATATGAAAATTTACGGTATTTTCACTATAATCAACATCAACACGAATAATCAAAGTTCGTCGAGGTTACAAAAGATTGACGTGCAGAAATGAACTGCAATCTCGTCAATCATTCATCTTGGTTACTTCAAAATTATGCCGTCAAAAGGAGAAAATCTGCGCGACGTCTTTGTTCAGAAATTTCGATTAACGGCAATCCAATCAAGATACGCAACATGAGAGATAAGCAATCACATTTTTCACGGTTCGCTTCTTGGACATACACAAACTTCATCATTCCCACCACCAACATTCAGTTGAGTCGAAAGAAGCCTGGAATGACGACGTAAGCAAGGCTAACGATAAACTAACGCAAAACGCTAGATTCAGCAAAGCCACATGCTTCTCGACTGAATATCCCCACTACATTTGTGTGAAAAATTCTTGCGCAAGGATTTTTTCTAGCATACGATAACAGGGAAATTCATGAAAAGAACACAACTCGCAACGTAGGAGAACGTTTTCAGAGATGGGATTGCAGCTCACTTCACATGAGGAGAACAGTATGACAACACGAATGAGACATACAGTTGAGTTCCTGACAACCTAACTCGTCTATGTCCGGATGTAAAGTTATTCCGGTTGTCAAGTCATCAGCATAAAGATAGTAGGATAAAGATTTATTAAAACGTAATTTTTTTCATTGCAGGTTAAGTTAGTATGAGCATTACAAACATAGGAACATTTGCAAGAATTGCATGTTCACATTCATAAACGAAACATGTTTGTGGTTAGACTAAACCAAGGAATAACACATGCTGAATTAATCTGTCTATTATTGTAGTAAATATGAGGTTCATTTTACTGGAAGTGATGTAACGATAATTGTTATTATTCATCTGCATTATCGTTCATTGCTTCCAGAAAACATGGGAAACAATGCTAGTAATATTCATTGCATGTCCGGTAGTCATGTGAGTCCGGTTGTCATGAACTCTACTATATTCCAAACTGACGAGCTATCTATGAAAAATCTTCTTGAGCAATATTTGTAACAGCAGAACCCGAAATGATACTTCTTGGGAATACGTTCATAAATGCAGCTCACACAAGACACAAGGAACAGATGTATGACACTGGAGATTCAGAAAGATATTTTACAATCCAAAGCAGAAAAATGTGAGCAAAGTATGACACTGTAGCCTGGATACAACCACTCCTGCTCATTGCCTCCAGTTTTTCGATCAACAGAAACGAGCGTCAATGAAAAAAATAAGACTTCGTAGCCCTGATACCGTTTATCCAGACACGTAGAAAAGGCTACAAAATAAACAGAAAAGATAACTCATTGGTAGAATAATAAAAAAGCTGTATCATGCATGCGAAAGGTATAGTAACATTTCAGACTTGCAAACAACTTTCGATATAATGAAGAGGTAGGTGATGAGCACGGTAGAGGAAACGAGGTAGGGTCATTTCTATGGGAGAAAATACACCTCTTGTTCGGCTAGCCCGTCATAGAAAGCCTTTCTTTATTTCAATCAAATTCATGACGTCATCAAAACGAAATATCGTTAGGCCAATAGTAGAGCCAGATTTCGCGGTAGCAGTGCTACCAGATGCCATATGAGCGCTGCTATTGGTTCGTTGCCGTGACGTCAGCAAAACCACACCGTCAACGAAAAAAGGACTGGTTTGAACCTGCCTTGTTTCCTCTACCGCGGTGATGAGCCACAGCAAAGCGCCTGCTACTTGCATAAATACAGTACAACAACGTAACACACAAAAGAATACAATATAACAAGGCAGAAAGCTCCATTTTCACAGCAGTAATAATAGCAAAAAAGTCAATGGTATGAACAATATGGTATGGATAAACTTCCGCTGAAAGGGCCCCAAAATTATTCTTCTTGGGAGTCACCTACAGTAAGTGGAAAGGACATGTAAACTTTGGAAGGAGTGACAATTACAATTTTTCCACTCTCACCACATTTAGCACCGTCACACTAGTTTTTATAATTTATAAATTAATATCAGGATTATATCATTTATAATCCCGAGAAACGGGATTCTCAACACAAATAAGAGAATTTGGGAACGGGAACAGTGACAGGAATGGATGGTAGGAAAAACCTGTGAACTAAAACGGGAATGTTGACTGGAATGGGAGACTAAACAGGAATGGGGACCCAATTCCAGAGTGTAGCACACGATACAGCGCAACACAACACGGCGCAACGTTCTTCCTTCCCACCGTCACTAATTTTACCTCACTCAGACATGGAGAAGAACACGGCAAAAATTGAGGGATTTTAAATTCTTTGAGTTTGCATAAGGTAAATTCAATCAACATTTTGTTGAGAAGCCGCCGTGCAGGGTATATGATAGATGGCAATTGATCAAATGATAAATGTTTTAAAATGCTCGAAAATCCCGCATAGACAAGTATTATTAATCATTTTCATCAAAGTTTACCATGCAATTTGACGCTTCGATTCGACGAAATTGTGAGCAGCAATACTTCTCACAAAGTGACTTCTCGAGCCAAATCTTCTTTGCTATGATAAATGATATGCAGCCAAAATGAAATGATACGCAGCCAAACTGCTCAGAAATTTTTCTCGTGGCCAAATCACGTCTTTGCTACATGTAGCTACGAAAATAATGGTTTTGGCTTTTTCCTTCAGCTTACATGAAGAGCTTGAATGATCAGTCCTCCATCAGCACACCCAAGATGTTGAAAGGCACTAAAACACCGACCAACTCGGCCTCGACTCCGGACTCGACAACCAACACTTCTAATTTCAGTGTAAACCAGCACTTCTAATTTCAGTGTAAACCAGCACTTCTAATTTCAGTGTAAACCAGCATTTCTAATTTCAGTGTTAAAAGTCTCCTTCAAAAGAAGTTCACCTAGCGAAGGAAAAACCATGAAACTGCCCAAAAATATACAACTGAGAAAATATGAAACTGAGCTTAGAACGCACTTTGTGTTGCGTGCATTTCTATTGGGTTAAATAACAGTAAAATAAAAGGTCCGGAAAGTGAAGCGAGCAACAATTCTTAAGACGCGAAAAGTAAAAAAAAAATACGAACTGAGGTTAGCTAATCTAACCTCAGAGTTGGCGGTAGACTAATTTTTCCTGAGGTTGTTTCTACATGAATTAACAGCTAGGTAGTGATGCACAGCTAGGTAGTGATGCACATCTGCACAGCTAGGTAGTGATGCACATCTACAAGCTACTTAGTGATCTACCCGATGACGGAAATGTACATCCACACAGCAGCGAAGTAGATGCACATCTACACAGCGGAGTAGTGATGCACAGCTACACCAGCTAGTAGGTATATCTAAAGACAATATGCCACAATATTTGTATCATAGTACCAAAAAAGACAATCATACAAAAAACAACAAGTCAGGCAGTAAATCTAGAATTCACAAAAGAAACTCCGCTCTTCACTCAACTCGAGGCGTTGGTCTCTCAAATGAAAGACTGGTTGGCCCGTGCACTGTCACAGTTCAAAAGCCACGCCCACTTCCCGTTATATTATTGGTCGTTATGTCAAAATTTCCATGGTCATCAGCAAAGATCAAAATGAATTCTGATCTTAGCAAAATGTGGGGTAATTTTTGCAGACAGCTGTACCAAGGAAATATAATGTTTTCGATATTTCATAGATAAAGCGCTATAGGATTTGGGCAAATAAGCCCATGTTACTAGTTGTATCAGTCAGTTCGGAGACGGACATTTTAGGAAGTTCAAATGGCAGTGGACTCGCGCTAACTTGAAGACACAATTACGTTGTCAAAATCAGCATTTAAATTGCGTTATTAAAGCCTACGTAAATGTAAACTGAAGTCCAGCTAAGCGCTGCGACTGCTAAAAGAAACCCCAATCCCACAAAAGTGAAACTAGCAGTCAAGTCCAATCCAAATCTGTGTGTGAAAGTAAGCAATGGGTCAACTTACGCCAAAGCATAACGTTATCGTCGAAATGAGGTTAATTTCCATGATATCTCATCATTGAAGACTCCAATTACATCGCATTCGACGAGAAGATGACTGGAGGACGCTTATTTCGACGACGTGTACCACCACAGCGGCGATATTTCATCGATGTAAGAGTTACGCTAGCATCAATTTCACAAAATAAAACGACGTTGATTAGGACGTCGATCTATCAACTTACGTAGCATAAAACGACGACATAACAAAATATATGTCACAAACTAGCCTGCTATAAAAGGGTTCTATTTCCAAAGGAAAAAAAACGACGGAGCTCTGCCTATAGAAAAAATAAAGTCGGCATAAATGCGAAGCGTATCATTCGAAATAACATAATGAAGGGACCCGTTTGGCTGAACTATAACACAGCACCAAGAGAAAATGAGCTTCTTCGCGATATATAAAAAAATTATTTTACGGACAACCATAAAACATTTTGTGATCGTTAACTGTTCTTCGCAAACAACATCCGAATGCGTATAAAACACAACGCCTTTTACACTGATTCAAGAATCTTCTACTTCTTCTAAACGCGAAGTCTTTCCGTCCAGACTCACAAAATTTTTTTTTTAAAAACCTTTTCTGCATTCGGAGGGATCTCCACTTTTACATTTGGAAGAACTACTGGTTTGTTTCTAAGACACTTTACTTTTACGTTAAGACGAACCACCACTATTATATTCCTAAGACACTTATACGTTTGAAAGAACCACCACTACTATGTTTCTAAGACACTTTACTTTTACATCGGGAAGAACCTCCACTTGACACCTGGAAGGACCACCACATTTACGTTTCTTTACCATTATATATCACGCATGATCACCATACAGCAGGTGAGAACCACCAAGCTTCACAGCTCTCGAAAGTGTGGTCCCTACAAACCACTTCCTCACCCAACACAAGGTCTGCTAATTTAAGGCACTTCGTTAAAATAAATCACGCATAAATCTACATAATAAACTTTATGTTTTTCATCACAGTTCTGGCACCAAATGCTTTGCTGCTTCGGAAGTTCAACACAGCAACACAAATACTTTAACTAGCACACGGTCACTAATAATTAATTACTTAATACGGAAGAATGTCATAAATCCAGACGATTTCCCCTTCCTATTTCCAGAAAGGTAGCTCCAGTCACAGTGTACAGGTTGGGATCATTCTTGATGAACACGTTGGGTTCCTTCTTGATGAACACGTTGGGTTCCTTCTTGATGAACACGTTGGGTTCCTTCTTGATGAACACGTTGGGTTCCTTCTTGATGAACACGTTGGGTTCCTTCTTGATGAACACGTTGGGTTCCTTCTTGATGAACACGTTGGGTTCCTTCTTGATGAACACGTTGGGTTCCTTCTTGATGAACACGTTGGGTTCCTTCTTGATGAACACGTTGGGTTCCTTCTTGATGAACACGTTGGGTTCCTTCTTGATGAACACGTTGGGTTCCTTCTTGATGAACACGTTGGGTTCCTTCTTGATGAACACGTTGGGTTCCTTCTTGATGAACACGTTGGGTTCCTTCTTGATGAACACGTTGGGTTCCTTCTTGATGAACACGTTGGGTTCCTTCTTGATGAACACGTTGGGTTCCTTCTTGATGAACACGTTGGGTTCCTTCTTGATGAACACGTTGGGTTTCTTCTTGATGAACACGTTGGGTTCCTTCTTGATGAACACGTTGGGTTCCTTCTTGATGAACACGTTGGGTTCCTTCTTGATGAACACGTTGGGTTCCTTCTTGATGAACACGTTGGGTTCCTTCTTGATGAACACGTTGGGTTCCTTCTTGATGAACACGTTGGGTTCATTCTTGATGAACACGTTGGGTTCATTCTTGATGAACACGTTGGGTTCATTCTTGATGAACACGTTGGGTTCATTCTTGATGAACTCGTTGGGTTCATTCTTGATGAACACGTTGGGTTCATTCTTGATGAACACGTTGGGTTCATTCTTGATGAACACGTTGGAATCATTCTTGATGAATACGTTGGGATCATTCTTGATGAATACGTTGAGATCATCCTTGATGAATACGTTGGGATCATTCTTGATGAACACGTTGGGATCAAGTCAATGTTGCATGTCATCGTTAGATCACTTTCACGAAGGTAGGAATAGTATTTATCGCCTCCAGGTCATGGTCTTTCAGTTCGGAAAAAAAAACAACAAGTTTCCGAATATTTTCTGCATGTTTAATTAACCTGGTACGAAAACTTGTGAACACTAAAACAGAGGTAAAATATGACATCACCCCTTCATGAATTGTAATTTTTGTTTGTAATATCCGTCTTTAAATCGTATGATGTATTCCATGAAGGTTCACAAACTGGAAACATTCAACTCAGGAATCTTCAGCTTTGCACACCAAGCTTATTGAAACACAAGATCCGCTGGAAAAGATTATAGTCGTCAAATTTTCTTATACACCAACTCGAAGACACCAGTTCGCAAAACTCGAATCGTTCACCGTTGTGGAGGCAGTAGACAGATTATCGATGTTTCGTGCACGTATTATCGATTACTGCGTCACACATTAATAGCAAAGGTCATTTGATTGTTTGCTAAGATAGTTTTGGTACACACTCGATCACATGGATCACTAAATTTACCATTAGTTCTAAGCCCCTTGCATCTCGCGAGGAGTTGAAAATGTGCTTCTAGACATTTCAGAATTTTTTCAGCTTTTCTCACAACAAATTCACAGATATTGCGCAAAATAATGATCAGTAGAATGCAGAACTAGACTGCGCACTTAACACGTGAGTATGTAGTGGATGTTCGGCTCATTATCAGGATCATCCAACAACAGCCACAATGGAAGAGGTTGAGTAGGACCTCGAAGTGTGATAAAGGCTTTGATTCCAAACTCGGACACGTCAATCCATTCCAAGTCTTACATTATCGGTTTGGTTTTCGGACGGGTTTTACAAGTTTGACGACCAGATATCACACATACCAACACGGATCTGACACTTAGGCTGAACTGCGAAGTAAAATCTATTCCGTTTCGGGTCACAACATTTTCTGCCGCTTGGATTCACCAACCCTCGGCAGGACAACACCTCAGTCGCTGTGTCCCGAAGAACGTGTTAGAGAAACGACATTTATCGACAGAAAAACTACCTTCGTGTTCGTCAGAACTGAACATCGAGGACGTCAACAGGGGTTTCCTTACCGTCGGTTTCGACCAATTCTTCCTCGTGGTCCATCATGGCGCGGAGTTTAGAATACTGCTCTTGGTGCGTGGACGAGGTGTTCCCAGACGCACCGACCCCGTTCCCGTTTCCGTCGTTTGGACTGGATGCTCTTTTGACGGAGTCCTCGAGGGCAAATAGTATGGGTTTGATGACTTCTGAGGTAGCAGAGAGCATGCTGGCCACCGTGTCGAGACAAGGACCCATGCTGGAGAGGGAGGCGTGCGTGAGGCCCTGGATGGCTGCCACTATGGAAGCCCCGGCTATACAAGATGGTCTTTGGCAGATAAACTCGGGCTCTGCACGCGCAGAAGAAGAAATGGTAAGTGGTTATTACCTTGAGGGCGAAAAGTGTATTCTCAACTATCCAACATCATGAGATGTTAAACTTACAAATAAAAATGAAAAACAAATCCAAAAAAGAAATAATTGGTACGTAGTTTTTACCGTGTAAGAGAAATGCGTCGTATTTATAGTTATCCTATATCATGATTTGTTACGAAGGTTATCCAAGAGCGTTCGAAAAAGTGTAATATTCAGCAACTCCGACATTAAGGCTGATTGCAGAGTTGAAACTTCAAGGAGGAAAATTTTTTAACACTTAAACAGACATCGTCGTAAATTATTTCCACACAATAACATAAGACACCCACACGCACACCCACCCAAAAAGGCACACCCACAAAACGCACACCCTCACAATCCCACCCATGCAAACGCACGCCCCCCCTTCCCACATAACACCCACCCACACGAACACAAACACACCCATACAAACGCGTCACACCCACACAAACACACACGAACACAAACATACCAGTAGCGGCGAGAGCTATGAAGGTAGCAGCATGCCGCCGGACGCTAGAGCTGTCGGCGGCGACGGGCATCTGCTGCAGCAGCACCTCCACGAAGTCTATGGCGGTCACCGGGCACAGGTCCCACTTCAGCTTCGCCACCACCAGCATCTCCCACTGCTGCTCAGCGGCACACGGCGCGTCAGGGATGCGTCAGTAGTGGGGTGGCGAGACAGTGGTGCGTCAGGGATGCGTCAAGGGTGGGATGGTGGCGAGACAGGGGTTCGTCAGGAATACGCTGGGGGTGCGTCAGGGAAGCGTCAGGGATGCGTCAGTGGTGGGTTGGCAGCGGAATATAGGTACGTCAGAGGTGCGTCAGAACCGTCAGGGATGCGTCAATCGAAGATGTGCAGACAAAGCGTGTACAATACACAAACAGTTATCAGAGAGTTGGTAGTACTTAGTAACGTACGAGTTTAACATGCACAACGATGCACAAATTGCACAACACGGAACCAGTGAGTCTCAGGATGCAGGCTCAAGTGACGCATGTGAACTTATGATCATATGACATGAAAGATGTTGTACCATGTGAAGGTAGGTCATCGGACCAGGGGTCAAAATGAAGGCAGGTCATCGGACCAGGTGTCAAAATGAAGGCAGGTCATCGGACCAGGTGTCAAAATGAAGGCAGGTCATCGGACCAGGTGTCAAAATGAAGGCAGGTCATCGGACCAGGTGTCAAAATGAAGGCAGGTCATCGGACCAGGTGTCAAAATGAAGGCAGGTCATCGGACCAGGTGTCAAAATGAAGGCAGGTCATCGGACCAGGTGTCAAAATGAAGGCAGGTCATCGGACCAGGTGTCAAAATGAAGGCAGGTCATCGGACCAGGTGTCAAAATGAAGGCAGGTCATCGGACCAGGTGTCAAAATGAAGGCAGGTCATCGGACCAGGTGTCAAAATGAAGGCAGGTCATCGGACCAGGTGTCAAAATGAAGGCAGGTCATCGGACCAGGTGTCAAAATGAAGGCAGGTCATCGGACCAGGTGTCAAAATGAAGGCAGGTCATCGGACCAGGTGTCAAAATGAAGGCAGGTCATCGGACCAGGTGTCAAAATGAAGGCAAGTCATCGGACCAGGTGTCAAAATGAAGGCAAGTCATCGGACCAGGTGTCAAAATGAAGGCAGGTCATCGGACCAGGTGTCAAAATGAAGGCAGGTCATCGGACCAGGTGTCAAAATGAAGGCAGGTCATCGGACCAGGTGTCAAAATGAAGGCAGGTCATCGGACCAGGTGTCAAAATGAAGGCAGGTCATCGGACCAGGTGTCAAAATGAAGGCAGGTCATCGGACCAGGTGTCAAAATGAAGGCAGGTCATCGGACCAGCCGTCAAAATGAAGGCAGGTCATCGGACCAGCCGTCAAAATGAAGGCAGGTCATCGGACCAGCCGTCAAAATGAAGGCAGGTCATCGGACCAGCCGTCAAAGTGAAGGCAGGTCATCGGACCAGGTGTCAAAATGAAGGCAGGTCATCGGACCAGCCGTCAAAGTGAAGGCAGGTCATCGGACCAGCCGTCAAAATGAAGGCAGGTCATCGGACCAGCCGTCAAAATGAAGGCAGGTCATCGGACCAGCCGTCAAAATGAAGGCAGGTCATCGGACCAGCCGTCAAAGTGAAGGCAGGTCATCGGACCAGCCGTCAAAATGAAGGCAGGTCATCGGACCAGCCGTCAAAATGAAGGCAGGTCATCGGACCAGCCGTCAAAATGAAGGCAGGTCATCGGACCAGCCGTCAAAATGAAGGCAGGTCATCGGACCAGCCGTCAAAGTGAAGGCAGGTCATCGGACCAGCCGTCAAAATGAAGGCGGGTCATCGGACCAGCCGTCAAAATGAAGGCGGGTCATCGGACCAGCCGTCAAAATGAAGGCAGGTCATCGGACCAGCCGTCAAAATGAAGGCGGGTCATCGGACCAGCCGTCAAAATGAAGGCGGGTCATCGGACCAGCCGTCAAAATGAAGGCAGGTCATCGGACCAGCCGTCAAAATGAAGGCAGGTCATCGGACCAGCCGTCAAAATGAAGGCAGGTCATCGGACCAGTCGTCAAAATGAAGGCAGGTCATCGGACCAGCCGTCAAAATGAAGGCAGGTCATCGGACCAGCCGTCAAAGTGAAGGCAGGTCATCGGACCAGCCGTCAAAGTGAAGGCAGGTCATCGGACCAGGTGTCAAAATGAGATGCTGTTTCAAATTCGAACGGAATTTGAACTCCCGTCTGGCACTGGACTTGAAATGCATCTGTATTTTGCATAACTAAATTTTATTTATTGCAACTAATATAGATATTATGTTGATCCTCGTTGTACAGAGGTAGTTTAAAAGAAAATATTTATTCAACATAGAAGCAGAAATTTGATACGAATCCTTAACACGCTTTCTGCGTATCTTACTTAGCAGTCACATTTTCTTACACTTTTAGGCAGCGAACAAAATGAAGGTTGTTTTAGTTGTCCTAGCACCTCACCATAACACACACGGTGCAAGTATTTTGTATAAATTTTGCACACGGCGTGCACCTTGAAAAATACATGGGTTCTACAATCACATTACTCTGTGGAAGGAGGTTTACGTACCGTCAATTTTTTTTATCGACCATACCTTGGCGATTCATTATTTTACTTAAATAAATTGCAGCATTAGAGAATATGGTTATACAAAATTACAGTTGTACAACATGGTTATACAAAATTACAGTTGTACAACATGGTTATACAAAATTACAGTTGTACAACATGGTTATACAAAATTACAGTTGTACAACATGGTTATACAAAATTACAGTTGTACAACATGGTTATACAAAATTACAGTTGTACAACATGGTTATACAAAATTACAGTTGTACAACATGGTTATACAAAATTACAGTTGTACAACATGGTTATACAAAATTACAGTTGTACAACATGGTTATACAAAATTACAGTTGTACAACATGGTTATACAAAATTACAGTTGTACAACATGGTTATACAAAATTACAGTTGTACAACATGGTTATACAAAATTACAGTTGTACAACATGGTTATACAAAATTACAGTTGTACAACATGGTTATACAAAATTACAGTTGTACAACATGGTTATACAAAATTACAGTTGTACAACATGGTTATACAAAATTACAGTTGTACAACATGGTTATACAAAATTACAGTTGTACAACATGGTTATACAAAATTACAGTTGTACAACATGGTTATACAAAATTACAGTTGTACAACATGGTTATACAAAATTACAGTTGTACAACATGGTTATACAAAATTACAGTTGTACAACATGGTTATACAAAATTACAGTTGTACAACATGGTTATACAAAATTACAGTTGTACAACATGGTTATACAAAATTACAGTTGTACAACATGGTTATACAAAATTACAGTTGTACAATATCGTTATACAAAAAAATACAGTTGTACAACATGGCTATACAAAAAAAATATAAATGTACAAAAACAGAGCTACAAACATGAAGACAAACTCGAAAACGACTCACAACAAAGAAGCGAGGTCTGTGCGCATGTAGCAATTGAAAAACAAAGTGAGCTTCTCGCCAGAAAATGATTGTAAATGTAAACGTGCATTTCAACAAATCCTAACCAAAATTCATCAAATGTAAGCCACCAATACACACCCTGACTTCCTCAGAAGTGACGCAGTTGTCTGTGTAGAAAGCGAGGAGCTCGACAGAGAGATAGCTGCACTGGCGCAACTTGGAGGCGAGCAGGAGGCAGACGCAGGCGCTGAGCTGGAGCTGCGACCGCCGGACCGGGGTGGTGTTCAGGAAGCGGTCCAGGAGGTTCACCGCCACCAGGAACACTTGGTCCTCGCAGCGCTGCTCGTCACACACCTGCGTGGATGTGGTGTACACATTATTGGGTGCTTAGTGAGAACTGAATTCACGCTATCGTAAAAAATTACAGTGAGTTTCATATAGTGAGAAATTACCGTGTACAAATTGTTTGAAATTGAAGTGAGTGAACTGTAATACACAGTTACAGTTATTATTATTATTAAAAAAATTAGAGTGATTCTATATTATAGAAAATTACTGTTATATAATTTTAAAAATAACAATATCATTTTAGAGAAGTACAACAATTACATTGTAAGAAATTCAAGTAATTATATCATTCTCAAAAATTCAAATAATTATGCCAATAAAAAATTAAAGGAATTACATCTAGGTTTGTGATAATGGTTACAATAACAAATTCTGTATGGGGTGGAGGGCCCAACTTCGTAGTTCAGTTCAAAAACTGTTTAATTATTTTGCCCCACACAGATGAATACTTATTTTTTCTCCAACCTTACCTAAACAAAGCACATCAAAACACGGCCTCAATTTCACGAATAACCATGACTTATAAATGAAACTCCTTTCCACTGAAAAGAACCTAAACCGACAATACTTTAAATCACAACCGTGTCTCAACCGGTCCATAGCACTAGAACGCGCAGCAATAATCCTAACCCAATAACTTTGGACTACTGGACAACCCAAAGGTGTGAAAGAGGAAGGTAACAGATTAGATTATAAGTTATAATTATAACCTTATAATTATTTTATTATAATTCAAACCTCCCAAAACATACGAGTAAAACCAAAAATAATGGAAATAGTAACAAAAATCATATGAGTAGAAACATTGTAAGTAATAACAGTGATAACAATTGCATTGATATTGTATTAGTGATATCACAAGCAGCCATGTCGACGACGTCAATATTAGAAACAAGCATTTGATTAGAAAACAAGAAATTGAACAGAATGAGTTTTGCACAGGAAAAAAAGTACAACAAAATTAATAAAAATGCACTAACATTATTAACGCCAGAATGTAAACAACACTCACAAAACACACGCAGCTCTATTTTTTCTGTGTTCTAATGCTCCAAAATTAGAATATATTTCAACACTTTGACTGCGACGTGAGCCACCGGTGGTACACGGAGGCAATTTTCGAAATGCTGCTGATCGACTCAATTTTTTTCAAAAACTCAATTTTCATAAACACTTAATCGAAACTAAATGAAGGCACGATCCCGTTAATGTTTGTTATTTTCACCATTGCTCACTACAATTGACTTTAAATTTGAGCTGAATATGAAACTTCAGCTTCACCTGCCGCAGTAACTGTGCTCACATTCCAAGATAGAAACCATTGAAACGAAATTAAAACATTTCAATGTCTTGTTCAAAATAATATTTAGTCGTAGAAGGCGAATACTAACACATAAAACTCAACAATATAAATAATCGGAGGACAAAAATTGACAATATTGTCGCACTATTACTCGACAATATTGTCGCACTATTACTCGACAATATTGTCGCACTATTACTCGACAATATTGTCGCACTATTACTCGACAATATTGTCGCACAATTACTCGACAATATTGTCGCACTATTACTCGACAATATTGTCGCACAATTACTCGACAATATTGTCGCACAATTACTCGACAATATTGTCGCACAATTACTCGACAATATTGTCGCACAATTACTCGACAATATTGTCGCACTATTACTCGACAATATTGTCGCACTATTACTCGACAATATTGTCGCAATTGAAGGTCAATTGCGACAATAAAAAAATTATCGGAGGGCAGCATTTCAGTGAAGGAAGGATTTTTGGCACGTCTTAATTCATTACTCTCACTAGTTATTCTATTTCATTATTTTCACATCTTATTTGATAACATTTACTAGTTTTTTATTTCATTGCTTTTCCACCTTTATTTCATACAACTCTTATATCTAATTTCATACAACTCTTATATCTAATTTCATACAACTCTTAAATCTAATTTCATACAACTCTTAAATCTAATTTCATACAACTCTTAAATCTAATTTCATACAACTCTTAAATCTAATTTCATACAACTCTTAAATCTAATTTCATACAACTCTTAAATCTAATTTCATACAACTCTTAAATCTAATTTCATACAACTCTTAAATCTAATTTCATACAACTCTTAAATCTAATTTCATACAACTCTTAAATCTAATTTCATTACTCTTAATTCTAATTTCATTACTCTTAATTCTAATTTCATTACTCTTAAATCTAATTTCATTACTCTTAAATCTAATTTCATTACTCTTAATTCTAATTTCATTACTCTTAAATCTAATTTCATTACTCTTAATTCTAATTTCATTACTCTTAATTCTAATTTCATTACTCTTAATTCTAATTTCATTACTCTTAATTCTAATTTCATTACTCTTAAATCTAATTTCATTACTCTTAAATCTAATTTCATTACTCTTAATTCTAATTTCATTACTCTTAATTCTAATTTCATTACTCTTAAATCTAATTTCATTACTCTTAATTCTAATTTCATTACTCTTAATTCTAATTTCATTACTCTTAATTCTAATTTCATTACTCTTAATTCTAATTTCATCACTCTTAAATCTAATTTCATTACTCTTAAATCTAATTTCATACAACTCTTAAATCTAATTTCATACAACTCTTAAATCTAATTTCATTACTCTTAATTCTAATTTCATTACTCTTAATTCTAATTTCATTACTCTTAATTCTAATTTCATTACTCTTAATTCTAATTTCATTACTCTTAATTCTAATTTCATTACTCTTAATTCTAATTTCATTACTCTTAATTCTAATTTCATTACTCTTAATTCTAATTTCATTACTCTTAATTCTAATTTCATTACTCTTAATTCTAATTTCATTACTCTTAATTCTAATTTCATTACTCTTAAATCTAATTTCATTACTCTTAAATCTAATTTCATTACTCTTAAATCTAATTTCATTACTCTTAAATCTAATTTCATTACTCTTAAATCTAATTTCATTACTCTTAAATTTAATTTCATTACTCTTAAATCTAATTTCATTACTCTTAAATCTAATTTCATTACTCTTAAATCTAATTTCATTACTCTTAAATCTAATTTCATTACTCTTAAATCTAATTTCATTACTCTTAAATCTAATTTCATTACTCTTAAATCTAATTTCATTACTCTTAAATCTAATTTCATTACTCTTAAATCTAATTTCATTACTCTTAAATCTAATTTCATTACTCTTAAATCTAATTTCATTACTCTTAAATCTAATTTCATTACTCTTAATTCTAATTTCATTACTCTTAAATCTAATTTCATTACTCTTAATTCTAATTTCATTACTCTTAATTCTAATTTCATTACTCTTAATTCTAATTTCATTACTCTTAATTCTAACTTCATTACTCTTAAATCTAATTTCATTACTCTTAAATCTAATTTCATTACTCTTAATTCTAATTTCATTACTCTTAATTCTAATTTCATTACTCTTAAATCTAATTTCATTATTCTTAATTCTAATTTCATTACTCTTAAATCTAATTTTATTATTCTTAATTCTAATTTCATTACTCTTAAATCTAATTTCATTACTCTTAAATCTAATTTCATTACTCTTAATTCTAATTTCATTACTCTTAATTCTAATTTCATTACTCTTAATTCTAATTTCATTATTCTTACTCGTTATTTTACAGAAGGAAAGCGTTGAGCAACATCACTAAATAAGTAGCGACTCAACTAATGGTGATTCAGAGAACGACTTGATTTACTTCCCTGTAATTAAGAAATGAATGAAAATACATTATCAAATTTATACACATATGTAAGAATACATGTATTAGAGGGGGAACGACAATCAAACTATTGCTCAAAAAATCATTCAGTTATAATTGTACACACTGTATAGCAAAATAACCGAACATAATTACGAAGTAAAATACTTCATGAATGACTGCGTGCTGATGCCGATTCATTCACGTGAACTAAAGTCCAAAACAAAATAACTTATTCCATTTCGACACAAGGAAGATCACCTAACCTCTATCTCGGGACCTCACACATTCCCCCTGGGGGGCGCTAACTCCCATAGACACAATAATTGTGTCTCTCACGTTCCCCCTGGGGGGCGCTAACTCCCATAGACACAATAATTGTGTCTCACACATTCCCCCTGGGGGGCGCTAACTCCCATAGACACAATAATTGTGTCTCACACATTCCCCCTGGGGGGCGCTAACTCCCATAGACACAATAATTGTGTCTCACACATTCTCCCTGCAGGCGCTAACTCCACGGTAGAGGAAACAAGGTAGGTTCAAACCAGTCTTTTCTTCATTGACGGCGTGGTTTTGCTGACGTCACGGCAACGAACCAATAGCAGCGCTCATATTGCATCTGGTAGCACTGCTACCCACAAATCGGGCTCCACTATTGGCTTCAAGACACAGCGTTTAGGTTACGTCATAAAGTTTGTTTGAAATAAAGCCTTTCTATTGGCTAGCCGAATAAGAAGAGGTGTATTTTCTCCCATAGAAATGACCCAACCTTGTTTCCTCTACTGTGGCTAACTCCCACAGACACAATAATTGTGTCCCCCCGAGGGTGCGAGCAGCGAACAACCACAGCACCACGCGTCCCGACACGGTACACACAGAACGGGTTGAGAGCGGCGACAAAAAAACGCAATCCCAAGGCAAAAAAAAAAAATCCGAAGACAAAAATAGGCGTGAGGTAAGAATGGTGTTAGAATGAAACCGGGAATCTCGCGGTGTTGGAATTTTAGAGAAGTAGGAATATGGAGACATGGGAAGAAGAAGAAGAAGACATGGGAAGAAGAAGAAGAAGACATGGGAAGAAGAAGAAGAAGACATGGGAAGAAGAAGAAGAAGACATGGGAAGAAGAAGAAGAAGACATGGGAAGAAGAAGAAGAAGACATGGGAAGAAGAAGAAGAAGACATGGGAAGAAGAAGAAGAAGACATGGGAAGAAGAAGAAGACATGGGAAGAAGAAGAAGAAGACATGGGAAGAAGAAGAAGAAGACATGGGAAGAAGAAGAAGAAGACATGGGAAGAAGAAGAAGAAGACATGGGAAGAAGAAGAAGAAGACATGGGAAGAAGAAGACATGGGAAGAAGAAGACATGGGAAGAAGAAGACATGGGAAGAAGAAGACATGGGAAGAAGAAGACATGGGAAGAAGAAGACATGGGAAGAAGAAGACATGGGAAGAAGAAGAAGAAGAAATGGGAAGAAGAAGACATGGGAAGAAGAAGAAGAAGACTTAGGGGAAAAAAGACGGTCGTACCAGCGATGACATAAGGCATAGGACGAATGCAACAAAATGCTGGAGATAATGAACACAGGACACATGGATCATAAACATTACGTAAAGACAACGTCACAACTCAGGGCGAGTGGACAACACAGGAAGGGAAAGTCTACAACTACGAGACGCACACAACAAAGTGTGTGTTTTGTACATACGTAAGCCGTGTCGGTGTACGCTTTCCGCATGTCCGTACGTTTAGTGTTTGTGTACGTGTGTGTACGTTTTGCATGCGTTTCCCACGCTTTGTGTGTGCACGTGTGAAAAAACGCTTTGTTTGTCTGAAACGAAAATATGAAGAACAGGCCATTTTCTCCCAGATGTAATGCACACGCAGACACCATAACACACACGATGCACACGTAGACACCATAACACACACAATGCACACGCAGACACCATAACACACACAATGCACACGTAGACACCATAACACACACGATGCACACGCAGACACCATAACACACACAATGCACACGTAGACACCATAACACACACGATGCACACGCAGACACCATAACACACACAATGCACACGTAGACACCATAACACACACGATGCACACGCAGACACCATAACACACACGATGCACACGCAGACACCATAACACACACAATGCACACGCAGACACCATAACACACACAATGCACACGCAGACACCATAACACACACAATGCACACGTAGACACCATAACACACACGATGCACACGCAGACACCATAACACACACGATGCACACGCAGACACCATAACACACACGATGCACACGCAGACACCATAACACACACAATGCACACGCAGACACCATAACACACACAATGCACACGTAGACACCATAACACACACGATGCACACGCAGACACCATAACACACACGATGCACACGCAGACACCTTAACACACACAATGCACACGTAGACACCATAACACACACGATGCACACGCAGACACCATAACACACACAATGCACACGTAGACACCATAACACACACGATGCACACGCAGACACCATAACACACACGATGCACACGCAGACACCTTAACACACACAATGCACACGTAGACACCATAACACACACGATGCACACGCAGACACCATAACACACACAATGCACACGCAGACACCATAACACACACAATGCACACGTAGACACCATAACACACACGATGCACACGCAGACACCATAACACACACGATGCACACGCAGACACCTTAACACACACAATGCACACGTAGACACCATAACACACACGATGCACACGCAGACACCATAACACACACAATGCACACGTAGACACCATAACACACACGATGCACACGCAGACACCATAACACACACGATGCACACGCTGACACCTTAACACACACAATGCACACGTAGACACCATAACACACACGATGCACACGCAGACACCATAACACACACAATGCACACGCAGACACCATAACACACACAATGC
Organism: Morinoia aosen; assembly: GCA_030386875.1. Taxonomy (NCBI): domain Eukaryota; kingdom Metazoa; phylum Arthropoda; class Malacostraca; order Amphipoda; family Talitridae; genus Morinoia; species Morinoia aosen. The sequence goes on from CM059565.1 coordinate 19,522,878, forward strand.
ACACGTAGACACCATAACACACACGATGCACACGCAGACACCATAACACACACGATGCACACGCAGACACCTTAACACACACAATGCACACGTAGACACCATAACACACACGATGCACACGCAGACACCATAACACACACAATGCACACGCAGACACCATAACACACACGATGCACACGCAGACACCATAACACACACAATGCACACGCAGACACCATAACACACAATGCACACGTAGACACCATAACACACACAATGCATCACACGTAGACACCATAACACACACAATGCACATCTACACACGCAATGCACATCCACACGCGCAATGCACATCTACACGCGCAATGCACATCTACACGCGCAATGCACATCTACACACGCAATGCACATCTACACACGCAATGCACATCTACACACGCAATGCACATCTACACACACAATGCACATCTACACACGCAATGCACATCCACACGCGCAATGCACATCTACACGCGCAATGCACATCTACGCACGCAATGCACATCTACACACGCAATGCACATCTACACACGCAATGCACATCTACACACGCAATGCACATCTACACACGCAATGCACATCTACACACGCAATGCACATCTACACACGCAATGCACACCTACACACGCAATGCACATCCACACACGCAATGCACATCCACACACGCAATGCACACGGCCGCACCAACACGCCCACGCACGTAATGTGTGCGAGCAGGAACAACACACGCACGCACGCACGCACGCACGCAGCAACGCAGAACGCGCTGCATTGCCCAAGATAACCTTGCAGGTTTATTGAACTCGCCCGGCACGGTTTAAATGCCCCGCAAGGTAGCAACAATGGCGGCCGGGCGGCAGGGAGAAAAACGCGGCGGGCATGAGACCTTGACGTGGGAGGCATGGGGAGTGGGGGAGAGTGGGGGGGAGTGTTGGGGAGGCTGGGGGAGTGTTGGGGAGGCTGGGGGAGTGTTGGGGAGGCTGGGGGAGTGAGGGGAAGGCTGTGGGAGGCTGTGGGAGGCTGGGAGGAGGCATGGGGAGTGATAAAGAGGACACGGAGGCTGGGGAGAAAGAAAGAGTGACACTAAGAAAGAACTCAATCGTGTGTGCTTTCATCTCTAAGCTGACGCACTTCCTTAAAACGAAAACAACCAAAAGATGTCGGCATACCGCACACTCCAAGAGTTTTCTCAGAGTTTCCGGTAATCTAGAGACTGAATTACAGTCGGCAATACATTTAGACTGCGGGAAAAGCCGCCTTTAACAGGATTAAGATGGAAAAACATCCGCAGTTCCTAGGTCCGGTAGAAAAAAGATAAATGTAGTATTTTCCATAAGCATCATTGACACTTCACGTTTCTTGTATGGACGCGTTTCTGTTTATTTTATCAATGCAGAGTACCAATTTGTTCCATTTAGAAAAGTTGCGTCTCCGTTGCGCCAGTTGTAAAGCCCGAACCACGGATGTACTTTAGCGCGGTATCACTGATACACTCTGCCTCCAGTGTCAGAAACTGCAGAAAAAATCTATCAATGATTGCCGGTAGGTATCACAGTTCGGGTTTTTGTAGACACAGATATTCTGTAGTACTAACCCAAGCATCCAGTGCCGTATACTGGTAGTTACTGTACAGCTCAATTGTATACTGGGAGAACTACACACCTGCACACAGCCAGTTACTGCTACCACAAACCTGCACATGCACAGCCAGCCAATGCCACACAACTGCATCACTCAGAGCACCCAAAACAAGCCCCAACACAAGAACTGCTCCGGTTGTGCGCATCTTTGTCCGTCTATCGATAGAGAGAAGCCTACATAATATAGCATGCAGCCATCTTCCTCCTTAATAATAATACAGTTTTATCCTTGTTACCTCGATTGTTTGCTGTCTGGCTGTGTTCACCGCTAAACGCTACCTGAATACAGAAGATACCTGAACACTACGTAATGCTCTAAAAATAAATTTTCGTTTTTAAATTGCGATTCATTTTCGTTGAATTTCAGTCGATTGCGTGAAATTTTCACGCAAATAAAAATCAGCAAATACTTTCACCCAGAAAACCTGTATTACCGGGTACACACTTCCTTACGAGCAAGCTTTTAGTACATTAAATTCAAGAAAACAAAACAAATGAATAGGTTCGTAGCACAGATACGAGCTACAAGCATTTCACCACGACGAGAAATTCACTACTGACGCAGTTATTGCCATCGCGCGGGTGCGCTATCGAGTTACACAATAAATCAGAACACGAGCGCCGCAAACGACAGTAACTCTATATAACATCACGGCCATACTTAATGATACAAGCGCTTTGCCTAGCATTAATTCAGAGACAACTCACTTGCTCACTGCGGTACCAAATGTTGTGTCCGCGTCTGATGATTTACTACGGGACAAAATACTTTCGTCGCGCGCTCTAGACGAAAACTGGCGCGTCAGAGCGTGTGCCTGATGCAACCGATTTGAATCGCGTACGGACAGGATGAGGCATGTCGGTATGAGATAAGGTACGTACGCACAGAATAAGGTACGTACGCATAGAATAAGGTACGTACGCATAGAATAAGGTACGTACGCATAGAATAAGGTACGTACGCATAGAATAAGGTACGTACGCATAGAATAAGGTACGTACGCATAGAATAAGGTACGTACGCATAGAATAAGGTACGTACGCATAGAATAAGGTACGTACGCATAGAATAAGGTACGTACGCATAGAATAAGGTACGTACGCATAGAATAAGGTACGTACGCATAGAATAAGGTACGTACGCATAGAATAAGGTACGGACGCATAGATTAAGGTAAGAACATATACAATAAGATACGTGCGTACAGGATGGGATATGTGCATACACGATAAGAATGCGAGTACACGAAACAATATGTGCGTGAAGGGAAAGATCTAGACGTACAGGAAAAGACGTGCACGAGACGAGGCACGTTGAGGCATGTACGCACACGAGACGAGGCACGTACACACACGAGGCACGTACGCACACGAGGCATGTACGCACACGAGGCATGTACGCACACGAGGCACCTACGCACACGAGGCACGTACGTACGCACACGAGGCACCTACGCACACGAGGCACGTACGTACGCACACGAGGCATGTACGCACACGAGTATGAGGTGCACACCAGCATGACTATGCACGCGGCAACACACACATGACACAGCAGATCAGGCAACATCACGCTCTCTCTGTGACGGACTTACGCCTGGCGTCTACCTGGTGTCTGTCGCTGCAGGTCTGTGTGTCTACCTTTACATGCGTCTACCTGCATATGTCTGCCTGTATGTGTATCTGCCAACCTGCATATGTCTACCTGTATGCGTATATGTCAACCTGCATATGCCTACCTGTATGTGTATCGGTCAACCTGCATATGTCTACCTGTATGTGTATCTGTCAACCTGCACACAGTCTCTACTTGCACACATCTACCTGCCCGCTGTATCTACCTGAATATCTGCATTAATATTTCCATTTTCATTGTCATATATCTGCCCCAACTTCTACATTAATTGCCTATCTACCGACTAGGAAGTCTACCTTGACGTGTGTCTACACCTACACGTCTACCTCTCCTGCAGCAGCTGCACGGCTCGTGTGTCATTCATGTGTCAAGAACGTGCAGATGTGTCAATAAGAGCGTGTAGGTGTGTCAATACACGAGTCAGAAACAAGCGTATTGAACAGGCCGAGAGGCTGTGTCAGTGTGTGTGTGTGTGGTCACACCAACGATCAGCCGAAGGAATTGAGGTAAAATCTACCATAATTCGCAGAACAGCAAACAAAAAACGAACCGAGCAAGTCACAGAGCTCGGAGATATCAGTCCTCTGACCCGATCTCAACTGCGTCGAACACGTCAGAAAGACTCCCTAAGTTTCAGCATAAATGCGTCAATGCCACACAAAGCGGTGTCAATGCCACACAAAGCGGTGTCCCTGCCACACAAAGCGGTGTCCCTGCCACACAAAGCGGTGTCCCTGCCACACAAAGCGGTGTCCCTGCCACACAAAGCGGTGTCAATGCCACACAAAGCGGTGTCAATGCCACACAAAGCGGTGTCAATGCCACACAAAGCGGTGTCAATGCCACACAAAGCGGTGTCAATGCCACACAAAGCGGTGTCAATGCCACACAAAGCGGTGTCAATGCCACACAAAGCGGTGTCAATGCCACACAAAGCGGTGTCAATGCCAGACAAAGCGGTGTCAATGCCAGACAAAGCGGTGTCAATGCCAGACAAAGCGGTGTCAATGCTAGACAAAGCGGTGTCAATGCTAGACAAAGTGGTGTCAATGCTAGACAAAGCGGTGTCAATGCTAGACAAAGCGGTGTCAATGCTAGACAAAGCGGTGTCAACGCTAGACAAAGCGGTGTCAACGCTAGACAAAGCGGTGTCAATGCTAGACAAAGCGGTGTCAATGCTAGACAAAGCGGTGTCAATGCTAGACAAAGCGGTGTCAATGCTAGACAAAGCGGTGTCAATGCCAGACAAAGCGGTGTCAATGCCAGACAAAGTGCATCAATGTAAGACTAAGTGGTTCCACTGTCAGACAAAACGATGTCAATGCCACGCAAAGCGGTGTCAATGTCAGACCAAAAGGCATCTATGTTTTACAAGCAGTGTCAATGCCAGACAAAACTGCGTCAATATAATAAGACATTGTGCGTGTCAGACAAAATGGTTTCAATGTCAGACCAAACGGTGTCACAAGACGGTGTCAATGCCAGACAAAACTGCGCCAACGCGGCACCGCAACAGAGTGCGTCAGTCAGTGGGTCAGCGAGTGAGCAGGTTACAGTGTCAGTGAGTCAGCCGGCGTCACCAAGTCGCCGTTTGATGAGGCAGTCTGGATGTGGCTGGCTGGTCAGCGTATCTTGTGTCAGCCAAGTGCATTGGTCGGGTCAGCCAAGTGCATTGGTCGGGTCAGCCAAGTGCATTGGTCGGGTCAGCCAAGTGCATTGGTCGGGTCAGCCAAGTGCATTGGTCGGGTCAGCCAAGTGCATTGGTCGGGTCAGCCAAGTGCATTGGTCGGGTCAGCCAAGTGCATTGGTCGGGTCAGCCAAGTGCATTGGTCGGGTCAGCCAAGTGCATTGGTCGGGTCAGCCAAGTGCATTGGTCGGGTCAGCCAAGTGCATTGGTCGGGTCAGCCAAGTGCATTGGTCGGGTCAGCCAAGTGCATTGGTCGGGTCAGCCAAGTGCATTGGTCGGGTCAGCCAAGTGCATTGGTCGGGTCAGCCAAGTGCATTGGTCGGGTCAGCCAAGTGCATTGGTCGGGTCAGCCAAGTGCATTGGTCGGGTCAGCCAAGTGCATTGGTCGGGTCAGCCAAGTGCATTGGTCGGGTCAGCCAAGTGCATTGGTCGGGTCAGCCAAGTGCATTGGTCGGGTCAGCCAAGTGCATTGGTCAGGTCAGCCAAGTGCATTGGTCGGGTCAGCCAAGTGCATTGGTCGGGTCAGCCAAGTGCATTGGTCGGGTCAGCCAAGTGCATTGGTCGGGTCAGCCAAGTGCATTGGTCGGGTCAGCCAAGTGCATTGGTCGGGTCAGCCAAGTGCATTGGTCGGGTCAGCCAAGTGCATTGGTCGGGTCAGCCAAGTGCATTGGTCGGGTCAGCCAAGTGCATTGGTCGGGTCAGCCAAGTGCATTGGTCGGGTCAGCCAAGTGCATTGGTCGGGTCAGCCAAGTGCATTGGTCGTGTCAGCCAAGTGCATTGGTCGGGTCAGCCAAGTGCATTGGTCGGGTCAGCCAAGTGCATTGGTCGGGTCAGCCAAGTGCATTGGTCGGGTCAGCCAAGTACATTGGTCGGGTCAGCCAAGTGCATTGGTCGGGTCAGCCAAGTGCATTGGTCGGGTCAGCCAAGTGCATTGGTCGGGTCAGCCAAGTACATTGGTCGGGTCAGCCAAGTACATTGGTCGGGTCAGCCAAGTGCATTGGTCGGGTCAGCTAAGTGCATTGGTCGGGTCAGCCAAGTGCATTGGTCGGGTCAGCCAAGTACATTGGTCGGGTCAGCCAAGTGCATTGGTCGTGTCAGCCAAGTGCATTGGTCGTGTCAGCCAAGTGCATTGGTCGTGTCAGCCAAGTGCATTGGTCGTGTCAGCCAAGTGCATTGGTCGGGTCAGCCAAGTGCATTGGTCGGGTCAGCCAAGTGCATTGGTCGGGTCAGCCAAGTGCATTGGTCGGGTCAGCCAAGTGCATTGGTCGGGTCAGCCAAGTACATTGGTCGGGTCAGCTAAGTGCATTGGTCGGGTCAGCCAAGTACATTGGTCGGGTCAGCCAAGTGCATTGGTCGGGTCAGCCAAGTGCATTAGTCAGGTCTGCCTGCGGGTCAGACAGACTGGTCAACAGGGTTGGCACATAAAAAACCCACCCAAAAAAACCCACCCAAAAAAGCCCAAAAAAACCCACGTAAAAAAACCCAACTAGTGGGTTTTTTGGGCTTTTTTTGGTTTTATTAGTGCTATTTGAATTTCACTTGTTTTCAAGCTTATAGAATCAAAATGAGCTAAATATATATATTGTCAAAAATTTGTCCAAAGCATTTGCATGACAACACTATGACAATAAATATTAAAAAAAACACTATGAAAATAAAATAAGAAAAACTCTAATCGCAAAAAAAAAAACTCGAGGGGCTAGTATATTTCGATGAGTTCCATTTCCGAAGTAAAAAACAAAAATTAAGAAACAAATGCAGTGTGACTATTTGAGAGTAAAGAGACTTCTGAATTCTTCCTCTGTCTTCTAGCCTATGTAGACCGCTACTACAGTACTACTGTATTTCTCTTTCTACATCCACTGCCATTTTATCGTTGTCATCCACATCATGATCATTTGCGAGGTGGCGATATAATGAGACCAATTTCTGTGCGCATTCCGATCCTAATCTATTTCTCAATTTATTCCGCACAATTCCAAATGTTTAGAAAATGCTCTCAACGGATCCTGAACTTGCAAAGCAAGAATGAAGATTGCTTATAAACTTGCAGAAACCCTCTGCCAGTGTTTTTTTTAAGAATCGGCATTTTCTGTTGTTTCATGTCTTGAATATCCCACCATCAACGAGTAGTCATTGTCTTAGTGATATTCTTGTTGAACATGTGTTTTGGGAAGATGTTGGAGTTCTTCAATTTATACAAATAAAATCGCACCGATCAACTCCGGATTGTACTCAGCCAACCACTCTTCAATATGTGTCTCCTGTGAGAGCTTTGCCTGAAATAAGTCTAACAATTAAAGTCAGATGGGGTAAGACACGACCGCAGCCATCATGGGGTAAGAAAGTAAATAAACGACTGGCCTATGGTTAGCATTCAAGGTGCACTGGAACAAATTTGACGATGGAATCTGTTAGAGCATTTATTTCTAATCATTTTAGTGTTTGTTGCTATCCTGAACTGCAGAAAGTGATTTTTTTGACAAATTTTTAAAAAATTTTTTGGCATGTCATTACATGTTGTAACATGTAACAGTGTGGTTGACTGACTTGGCTTGAGCTGCTAAGCCCTCCAGCTCACACAATACACATGTTAAGTTGTTAACAGCATGACTGTTGAGTGATGTGCAGCTGTCTTGCTTCAAGTTGCCTGTGGTGGTTACTTATGATCTGCATGGTGCTTCCCTCTCACATGACTTGCGTCTGTCTGCTGCTAAAACAACTTACTATGAATTGACAAGCATAGCAATTCTCTTTGCATATCTTATATCTTTATAGACTGCACAGCTATGTCCCTATGCATATGGTAATTGGTAAGTGGTAATTGTGATGGACAAACTTAATTCATATATGGTTCAAATAATGTAATAATTCATATAAGAATGTAATATAATGTTGGAAATAAAGTAATCAAATAACAATATTTACTCAATAAGTGTATATAAATCTGGACAAGAGGCAACTGGAGCTATGTGAATAACTCTTTTAAACAAAAACAGGTATTACAAAAAACCCAATAAAGCCCAAAAAACCCAATAAAACCCCAAAAAAACAATTTAACCCAAAAAAAACCCACGTGGGTTGGGTTTTTTTAAAAAACCCAGGGTTTTTTCCATCCCTGCTGGTCAACTACATCGCAGAGACTAAAAATAGACAAAATTGCCCGTAACCTCTTTCAATCTGAATTTAAACAAGCAAGAATTCGTCATCGATCGATTTTCTGTGCGTCGCATCGTGTGACAGATTAAGATCATGAGTTAATTTAAGCCTCCCTAACCGCTACAAAAAAAAAAGAGCGTATCGAAGAGAGGAAGAACCAAGGCACCATTCAGTATGGAGATAAGAAAATGAGAAATCTAAACAGAAGGGGGCATGGAAACAGCAAGTTAAGAAAGAAGTTCATGAAATAAGATAAAAGTTGAAGAAGAAAGTCAGAGGTGCTGATAAACAGGACAGTAGTGAACTGAAAAAAGGGGTCCTTAACATAATAAAAAAAACCTTTTATTTTAACAAAAAGAAGGCCTACCTAACTCTCAGCTCGGGCCCTCACATTTTTCCTCTGGGAGCGCTAATTCCCATAGATACAATAGTTGTATCCCTCTGAGGGGGCATCGCGTGACATTAAAAAAGTGATGCAAGAGCATTTGATTACTTAGGAAGTAGTAGATTAGATTAGATTATAAGTTAGTTTAAGCCTCCCTAACCGCTACAAAAATAGAGCGTATCGAAGAGAGGAAGGAGGAAGGCACCATTTAGTATGGAGATAAGAAAATGAGGAATCTATGCTGAAGGGGCATAGAAACAGTAAGATGAGAAAGAAGTTCATGAAATAAGATAAAAGTTGAAGAAGAAAGTGAGAGGTGCTGAAAAACCGGACAGCAGTGAACCGAAAAAAGGTGGTCCTTAACATAACAAAAAAAACAAAAACTTTTATTTCAACAAAAAGAAGGCCTACCTAACTCTCAGCTCGGGCCCTATGAAGTAGTAGGCGAACTATGAATGCTAGGAAGTTTACAACTTCACTGGGGAGTTCTCTACACTAGGGTGTTAACAGTACAGTATTTACTGCAATACCACAGCATTTAACTTATTATTAACGGCAATACTAGGGTGTTCACCGCAATACTGAGGTAGTCTGCGTTATGAGTACACCACTCATTTAAACATCTTTCTTTTTTCTGATTTCTCAACTTTACGAAACAGTTGAAGTTCATCACGTGATAAATTACGAAGATATATCTTGAAATTCATCTAAACATCTTCCTTCGTAATTTATCTTCTAAACATCCTGGACGCGTTCCCAGCACTCACGCTCGGCAAAAAGCACATTTTGGTGAAGACAACGGCCTACGCGGGTGCCGCTCCACACCTCCACGCGTCCATAACCAGGGACAGATGGAAACGTTGCCTTCGATCCCCGCCCTGTTAGAGAATTCAACCCTCCTCCTCAGTGCAGGACTCCGTTTACTACGGGACTCTGTATTACTAAGTCCCCTTTTATTTTTGATGCCGTCGAATTCTGGTTGTATATCCCAATGACGGTTGGATGTGCAAATAGAATTCGATTGCGTAACAAAATAAAGGCAAAAAATTATTGTATATTCGAACGATGTGACGTGATATATGATATGTGAAAAATATGAAAATATGAAGAAACTTGTGTAATATTTGAAACAACTTGATGAAAAATTTCTGCGGATCAAGTTTATGCGTAAAACGTTCGAATTGCATTCAAAAATACACCAACTGAAAGTTACAAAATAACGGATTAGGACAAAATAAATTTTAACCTAACTGAACTGGTACATTATAAGATTCTCTAGTGTTTACAGCATTATGTTAAACAAATTGTGCACAAAAACAATGTGCACGAAAAATCGAATATTGCTCTACATCGTTTACAGCACGATATCAAGAACGATATTCGCTGTAATGCTAACACTGTGACACGAGCATGTGTGTTGTCGGGACTACGATTTACAGCAAAATGCTGACATGCACCAAGTTATATGTAGAATTTACGGTGAGATACGTGCTATATAAATTTCACCCCCTCTCCCCCTGTGGTGTTTTTTTGCTGTGGTTTGTGGTTTTGAAAAATGCTGTGTTTTTTTCAAAAATAGCGTAACGTTGCCGAGCGTTACACACAACTCCGTATTTGGGAGCGAAGAAAAGTTTACAGGATTTTCCGTGTCATTATTGTACGGTGGTCAGTTATTACTAGAATAATGACGAAAATTAAATTGAAATCAAATGTAACAAAAAATACCACTGAGAATTAAACCACAAAAAACATTTCAATACCATCTATTCCATTTTTATCAATTTCATATGAAAAAAAAAATTCAAATGTTTCATTTCTAGATTCCGAGATTTAGAAACGAGCCTACAACCAACGAAATCAAAACTATTTTATTTACATTTTGTAGGTGGCTTGATTTTATTCGTAAAAAACGATTCACAACAAACAAAGGCAGAAGAGTGCACAGGAGTGTGTGTGTGTGCGGCAGAGGGCAACTACATCATGCAATGGGCGGCTCACACACACACAAAATGCATGTGTGTGTTTATGTGTACGAAATGCATGTATTTGTGTTCGAAATGCATGCATATTCGCAATAAATGAATTTGAGTGTACGAAATGCATGCATGTATGTACGAAATGGATGTACGTGTGTACGAAATGCGTATGCGTGTACGAAATGCATGTGTGCGTGTGTACCTTGACTGCCCCAACACACAGATGTACACATATAAAAAAAACACGGTAATACAATAGCCTGTGTGAGCAGGACTACACATACTGTAAATACGCAAAAGTGTTCAATAAGGAAACACTAAATATGCGCATAAATTAAAGACAACTCCTACAAACACAATGTGCGAATACATACAACACACAACAAAACGGCTTACAATACAAGCCATTCAAGCACACAACACCGCACTTATATGTGCAAATACAAACTTCTTGCGTGCAACGAATGACATCACAGCAACACAACTCAAAGCAACACACGAAGTAACCCAGCGAAACATAAAGCAGGACATCACGTGCAACACAATACCGTCCACACACATCACGTGCAACACAATACCGTCCACACAACACATCACGCACAACACAGTACCGTCCACACAACACATCACGCACAACACAATACCGTCCACACAACACATCACGCACAACACAATACCATCCACACAACGCATCACGCACAACACAATCCAGTCCACACAACACATCACGCACACCACAATACCGTCCACACAACACATCACGCACACCACAATACCGTCCACACAACACATCACGCGCAACACAATCCAGTCCACACAACACATCACGCACAACACAATACCGTCCACACAACACATCACGCACAACACAATCCAGTCCACACAACACATCACGCACACCACAATACCGTCCACACAACACAAAGTCAGCTGCACAGAAGCACACACACACACACACACACACACACACACAAAGTGCTGCCACGCACGAACGTGTAGGGAGGCACACTCCCTACATGGGGGGGGTGAAGAAGGGAGTGAGGGGATGAGGGGGTCTGCTGCCCCCTACACTGCCTCAGAAGACCCTTACATGAGCCCCCATAGCCGGGCACGTACATGTGTGTGCGTGCCCTACACGCACACACGCAAGCAGACACGTACATGAGCGCGAGACACACGCACACACACGGGCACAACTGACTGGGCGTTGAGGAATGTTTTATTTAGTGGTAGGGAAGGGAGAATAATTTCGTGGGATAGAGAAATATCAAATTAGACCTAAGTTTAAAGCTTCCCTAAACACAGCAAAGGTGTTCTAAAGAGGGGAAGGAGGGATGGAGGCACCATTAAGTGTGAAGCTAAGAGAACTGGGAATTTATGCACAAGGTGCGTTCCCTTCGCACACAGACAGTAAGTCAGGTAAGAAGCTTATGTAAAATGAAAGAAATTGAAAAAGAACGTAGTAGGTGCTGAAAAACAAGACAGCAGGAACCGAAAAAAGTAGGTTCGTAATGAAGAGAAAAAGAACTATTTGTTTCTAACAAAAAAAAAGGCATTTTCCTACCCTCAGTTCAGGACCTCACATTTTCCCCAGGGAGCGCCAATTTCCATAGACACAATAGCTGCAGCCCCAGCAGCAAGACCAGCAGAACTGAGGAGGAAATGGTCACATCAGCTGACCACGTGACAACAGAATTCCGTGCCTTGAATTTTCGTTCTTTATAAACGCGTGAAATCTATACTATAGTAAACGGGGTATCTGTCTGTCTGTGTCTGTCCGTCCGTCCGTCCGTCTGTCCGTCTGTCCGTCTGTCCGTCTGTCCGTCTGTCCGTCTGTCCGTTGGCCGTCTGTCCGTTGGCCGTCTGTCCGTTGGCCGTATGTCCGTCCGTCCGTCCGTCCGTCCGTCTGTCCGTCTGTCCGTCTGTCCGTCTGTCCGTCCGTCTGTCCAAAGCCAGCCTGCAGTGTGAGATGAGCGTATCTGTGATACAAGCTTCATCAACTCCACAATTTCCAGTGCATTAATCCATCAGGTTTGAGTAGGAATGAATATCACGTGCATTCTTAGGAAATAGGAACGTGCGTCATGTGATGTGTCGAACATTATTATACATTTTTGACGGGCCGTGTGCACTCGGCCTCATTAACTCTCGAGAGATTGGATTTAATTTTATTTCTTACGGCCTTTCTTTCCTTTCACCTTCTTTCTTATTTCAAATCTTTCACCCAATTTGTTGTAAGATGTAAATGAAGGTTAGCGTAGAACATTGATATTTAACTGGATTACATTAGCAGGAGGAGGAGGAGAGTGGTCTAATTTAGAAATGTTATTGTACTCCGAGTAACATTGAAAAATACCATGTAGTGTACACGGCCCGTCGAAAATGACGGGATTCAATATTTTCCTTGAATAAGTCTTCCAGATGTGGATGACAAACAAATATATCCACCCCAACAGTACCCGCGATTGAAATATTCTGGTACTTGTGCACTGGTGAAACTCGTATCACAGATACGGTCATTGAGCGTCCTTGTGAGCGTCACAGACACACGGAAGCAGCGGACACCAAAGAAATAAATAACCAAACCAAGGGTATTATTAGGCAAGATATTGAAATTAGGTAATATTGAAATATTTGTCAACCTCTGCGGACAAAGATTGCAATATAAGTTTACATTATCGGGTAACATGGCATTGAAACAGCAGCCAACAATAAAATACCAAAACACAAACTGATCTCTAGATGAGCCCATAGCCCCCCTGTTAGTATACTGAACCCCCCCACTCCTCCCCCCCCCCCCCCCCTCCCGCCTAGTTTAAGATACTAATCCTCCAAGTCAAGGATAGAGGAATCTCTGGCCTAGATAAGGATAGAGGAATCTCTGGCCTAGATAAGGATAGAGGAATCTCTGGCCTAGATAAGGATAGAGAAATCTCTGGCCTAGATAAGGATAGAGGAATCTCTGGCCTAGATAAGGATAGAGGAATCTCTGGCCTAGATAAGGATAGAGGAATCTCTGGCCTAGATAAGGATAGAGGAATCTCTGGCCTAGATAAGGATAGAGGAATCTCTGGCCTAGATAAGGATAGAGGAATCTCTGGCCTAGATAAGGATAGAGGAATCTCTGGCCTAGATAAGGATAGAGGAATCTCTGGCCTAGATAAGGATAGAGGAATCTCTGGCCTAGATAAGGATAGAGGAATCTCTGGCCTAGATAAGGATAGAGGAATCTCTGGCCTAGATAAGGATAGAGGAATCTCTGGCCTAGATAAGGATAGAGGAATCTCTGGCCTAGATAAGGATAGAGGAATCTCTGGCCTAGATAAGGATAGAGGAATCTCTGGCCTAGATACGGACAGAGGAATCTCTGGCCTAGATAAGGATGTAGGAATCTTTAGCCAAAAAAAAATAGAATCTCTAGCCAACATTAGATTAGGATGAAGAAATCTTTAGCCTAGATAAGGAAAGAGGAATTTTCCACTCAAAAATTAGCGCTCCGCAACAGGCGCATCGTGCCCACCCGCCACACACCACACCGCACGTAGCACACAGAGGGCACGTCACAACACACGTCACTTAATACAATATCACATCACACAATACCAACCATGCAACTTTCACCACAAACTAAACACTCAACACACAATAGATAACACACCACACAATAGACAACACACCACACAATAGACAACACACCACACAATAGACAACACACCACACAATAGACAACACACCACACGATAGACAACACACCACACGATAGACAACACACCACACGATAGACAACACACCACACGATAGACAACACACCACACGATAGACAACACACCACACGATAGACAACACACCACACGATAGACAACACACCACACGATACACAACACACCACACGATACACAACACACCACACGATACACAACACACCACACGATACACAACACACCACACGATACACAACACACCACACGATACACAACACACCACACGATACACAACACACCACACGATACACAACACACCACACGATACACAACACACCACACGATACACAACACACCACACGATACACAACCCACCACACGATACACAACACACCACACGATACACAACCCACCACACGATACACAACCCACCACACGATACACAACCCACCACACGATACACAACCCACCACACGATACACAACCCACCACACGATACACAACACACCACACGATACACAACACACCACACGATACACAACACACCACACGATACACAACACACCACACGATACACAACACACCACACGATACACAACCCCCCACACGATACACAACACACCACACGATACACAACACACCACACGATACACAACACACCACACGATACACAACACACCACACGATACACAACACACCACACGATACACAACCCACCACACGATACACAACACACCACACGATACACAACCCACCACACGATACACAACCCCCCACACGATACACAACACACCACACGATACACAACCCACCACACGATACACAACCCCCCACACGATACACAACCCCCCACACGATACACAACCCCCCACACGATACACAACACACCACACGATACACAACACACCACACGATACACAACCCACCACACGATACACAACCCACCACACGATACACAACACACCACACGATACACAACACACCACACGATACACAACCCACCACACGATACACAACCCACCACACGATACACAACCCACCACACGATACACAACCCCCCACACGATACACAACACACCACACGATACACAACCCCCCACACGATACACAACACACCACACGATACACAACCCACCACACGATACACAACCCCCCACACGATACACAACACACCACACGATACACAACCCCCCACACGATACACAACACACCACACGATACACAACCCACCACACGATACACAACCCACCACACGATACACAACACACCACACGATACACAACACAACACACCACACGATACACAACACACCACACGATACACAACACAACACACCACACGATACACAACCCCCCACACGATACACAACACACCACACGATACACAACACACCACACGATACACAACACACCACACGATACACAACACACCACACGATACACAACCCACCACACGATACACAACCCACCACACGATACACAACACACCACACGATACACAACCCCCCACACGATACACAACACACCACACGATACACAACCCCCCACACGATACACAACACACCACACGATACACAACCCCCCACACGATACACAACACACCACACGATACACAACCCACCACACGATACACAACACACCACACGATACACAACACACCACACGATACACAACCCACCACACGATACACAACCCACCACACGATACACAACCCACCACACGATACACAACCCACCAAACAATACACAACACACCAAACAACACACAACACGATACACAACACACCACACGATACACAACACACAACACGATACACAACACAACACACGATACAAAACACAACACACGATACACCACAACACACGATACACAACACAACACACGATACACAACACAACACACGATACACAACACAACACACCACACGATACACAACACAACACACAGACGGCACGTCACCCAAGGACGGCCGCAGGGCCACCAACTTGCGATGCATTTCGCTACTTGTGCTGTGTAGCTTCCTGTGCGGTCATGTGTTATTGTGTGTGTGTGTCTACCGTGTGTGTGTTGTGAACAGTACTTCCTGTGTGGTCATGCGTTAATGTGTGTGTGTGTCTACCGTGTGTGTGTGTTGTGAACAGTACTTCCTATGTGGTCATGTGTTATTGTGTGTGTGTGTGTCTACCGTGTGTGTGTGTTGTGAACAGTACTTCCTGTGTGGTCATGTGTAAATGTGTTGTCTACCGTGTGTGTGTGTGTGTAGTGAACACTACTTCCTGTGTGGTCATGTGTTAATGTGTGTGTGTCTCTATACCGCGTGCGTGTTGTGAACACTACTTCCTGTGTGGGCATGTGTTAATGTGTGTGTGTCTACCGTGTGTGTGTTGTCAGCACTACTTCCTCTGTGGGCATGTGTAACTAAAGCTTCTTAATTAACACAGAAATAAAAAATTTGCTCCAAAAATACCCTTTCGTTGCCAATAAATGCAGTAACTCAAAATTCTCCGAAATGAAAGCTGAGAACATTTCAAAGTAGCCTTTCTTCTCGTTTCCTTCCTTTTTTCGTCTCCGAAAATGGAAGTGATGTTCCTGCGCGGAATAGAAATTCTTCACATTTCACCTCAGCCCCTCACGCTGTTTGTTATGTGTTTGTTTGTACGCTGGTGCGTCACCGTCCACATCGTGCTTTCGGTAACGACGGTAAAATTCAGTATCCTGAATGTAAAATCAGGAAATTTTAACATCCCGTATGTAAAATCAAGTAAAATTTAGCATCCTGTGATAACGTTAAATCGAGTTAAATTCAGTATCGTGAATGTAAATCAAGTAAAATTTAGCATCCCGTTTGTAAAATCGGGTAAAATTCATCATCCTGTGCGTGAAATCGAGCAAAATTCAGCATCATGAATGCAAATTAAGTAAAATTTAACATCCTGTATACGTAAAATCAGATGAAACTCCCTATTTTAAGGGGAAATGTTAATCGTTTCGCAGGGTGTATTGTGGATACGATCTGTTACAAATATCGACTTCCTGAAAATTATTTCGCAAAACAAGCAAAAACGATGCAGCGAATTTATGGGTCAAATGAAGAAGAATCTAATAATGTGGCGAGACAAAGAAGTACACAACTGCATAATACATTGGACGCAGTTTTATTTCAAATATTTTATGAAAATCTCGTTTTGGTTGCGACAGCCAATGCAGCCGTAGTTCTGAAGCCCAATCGTAATGAATCATGATGACCGCTGAACGTTGATTTCGTTATAGCTGGAGATACATCTTCGATGTAATCAATCATCTTCATTGAGAAAATATTCCGGAGCCCAGCTCCATCATCAGTTAAAAACAACTTAAGATCTGAAATAAAAAATCATACTACAATAAATTGAAGGTATTAAAATATATCATGCGAGGACAAAAACGACAGAGAAGAAAAACAAAAAATCAAAAAACACGCAAAATATAAGTATAAAATAAAATTGGGTTGGTGATTAGGAGGTTTCTACCAATTTACGATTTGCAGAGGCTATATATAAATTGTCCATTTTCATAATTAAGATCAGGGTTTTGCGCAAAAATATGCAAGATTGCGACTACAGCAAACCACTGAGTTCGTTAGATTTACTAAATCTTCGATGTAATTACACTTCGAAGTTACGTCATTACACTGCAAACACGTCGCGCACGATTCCATCGAGAGGCATGGGATGTCGCACTATCTTGTTGAAACCGGTGACGACTTCGACGTTCGAAGAGAAGAAATGTCCCAAGCACCTCAAAGTAACCGGCCCAAATCAGTCATAGCAACGTGCTCAAATTCGAAATGAATATAAGCCCTTCACACCTAAATCTCCCAATGGAACACGCAGCCTTTACGCTGGTCACTTGACAGCACTAATTATAAAGAAAGGAAAATAAGTTCGTACGCTAGATCTTCGCAGACTGCAGCGGTCGTTACAGCAGTTCACGAAGGTTACCATTGTAGTGCCCTACCTTACACTATCATACCTTACACTATCATACCAGTGTACTTAGATGATAATTTCAACGTCCCGAACCGCAACAAAGGTTTCCAAAGAGTAAGGAGGAAGGCACCATTTAGTATGGAGCTAAGGGAACGTAGAATCTATCCACAAGGTTCATAGAAAAAGTTGCGAAAAAATATTATGTAACAAGAAAAAGTTGAAGAAGAAAGAAAGGAGTAATTGCTGAAGAACAGGACAGCAGTGAACCGAAAAAATGGTACTTGACACAACAAAGAACATTTCATTTCAACAGAAAGAAGGCCAACTTAACTCCCACCTCGGGCCCTCACATTTTACTCCTGAGAGCGCTAATTCCCATAGATACATACATACCGATGAACTAAGTTTTCCTCCTTGAATATTCCACATAAACGGGAATGCGCTTCCATCGCCGCAGATCAGAATTGCAGGTAATGAATGCACCAGATATTGTTTCGACTCGAGTATGTGCGCGTTTCGTAACCTCCCCATCCAATTGAACATAAAAATTACTTTCAAAATTTTCCCCGCGTATTGGGCCGTATGTGTGTGCCAGTGGATCAGTCGCTCATTCACCTACCGGCATAAATGAATGACATTTAAAGTGTTTTGAAACCTCTTTAAGAAATAACTCATCATACGAGGTGAAAAATATCGAGCAATTGTATATGTCATATTTCTTGGGATGGATAAAAATGTATTCGACCATTAGAGTCGATATCCCTATTCTGCTACTTACAACATAACCAAACCAACCGTTTACAAATGCCCTGAACATGTTTATGTAGTTCACAGTAGCATGAAGGTTTTTAAAGTCATTATGTTATTTATTTCATTCACTTGATATAGCCGCTTCTTCACTATACCCTACATAACTGACCTCACGCCACAGAAGTACACGTAGACTAGTTGGTCGTGAACTAACACTCGCAACTCACAGCATAACTTTTCCAGCTCACCTACAAGTCTCATGCCATCAACGAACCCAAGTCACAAAAAAACGGCTTTAGCGGACAAGTGCACACAGATAACAGGCTTCACACCAATAAATTGAAGAAGATAATGCATATTCAGGCATCTCCCGCCTCACACAAGCAAAGGGAGGCTCGCACTCCGGAAATGCGGCGCTTGAGAGGCGCTCTGCCTCCGGACCCCGACCCGTCAGGCAAGCACAAGTGCGGCACTGGGCGCATTGACCTGTGCAGTCGGTCTTCGCTGCGTGGATCTCGCATACTTTGATGCGTGAATCCCGCATACTTTGATGCGTGAATCTCGCATACTTTGATGCGTGAATCCCGCATACTTTGATGCGTGAATCCCGCATACTTTGATGCGTGAATCCCGCATACTTTGATGCGTGAATCCCGCATACTTTGATGCGTGAATCCCGCATACTTTGATGCGTGGATCTCGCATACTTTGATGCGTGGATTCCGCATACTTTGATGCGTGAATCCCGCATACTTTGATGCATGGATCTCGCATACTTTGATGCGTGAATCCCGCATACTTTGATGCGTGGATTCCGCATACTTTGATGCGTGGATTCCGCATACTTTGATGCATGGATCTCGCATACTTTGATGCGTGAATCCCGCATACTTTGATGCGTGAATCTCGCATACTTTGATGCGTGTTCATAAAGAAAGACCTGTTCATAAAGAAATTTGACAAGTTTACCGGAGGACATCTTGACACGAGGTTAACCTTTTATAGAGCTTGAGCACAGCTATCAGTTTACCCTCACAGCTGTGAAATAGAGTGTCGGACTTCACAGGAGTCTTAAAGCGAAATAGTTTGGATCCGGAACAGTTTCGGGCCACAAAGTTTCGATCAGGAACAGTTTCGGGCCACAAAGTTTCGATCAGGAACAGTTTCGGGCCACAAAGTTTCGATCAGGAACAGTTTCGGGCCACAAAGTTTCGATCAGGAACAGTTTCGGGCCACAAAGTTTCGATCAGGAACAGTTTCGGGCCACAAAGTTTCGATCAGGAACAGTTTCGGGCCACAAAGTTTCGATCAGGAACAGTTTCGGGCAACACAGTGCTGTAATACTGTATTATAGTTAGTTTAAGCCTCCCTATCCTCAACAAATGAGATCCAAAGAAAGGAAGGGAGAAAGCACCATTTAGTATGGAGTTCAGGGAACGCGGAATCTATGCAGAAAGGGCATAAAAAGAGTAAGATGAAAAAGAAGTTTATGAAACCAGATCAAAATTGAAGAAGAAAGTAGTAGGTGCTGAAAAAACAGGACAACAGTGAACCGAAAAAAATGGTCCGTAACAAAACAAAAACTTATGTTATCTTAACAAAAAGAAAGCCTACCTAACCTTTAGCTAGGGCCATCACACAGTCCTCCTGGGAGCGCTAATTCCCATAGACACAATAGTTGTATCGCCCTGAGCGGTACGGGCCACACAACAGTTTCAGAACGACACTAGAACTGAAACAACCCAGCACCACAAAGCACACCACAGCAGAATCAGTAGCACTTCTCAACAGAATGTCACCATAGAACAAATATAAAACAAAAAAAGGAGAGGCCCCACACAAATTATTTAAGGGATGTTCAAGCACACAACTCCCCATGGACTCGTTCCCGCTCAGTCACCAGCTTGCAACAAACGTGGACCTGACGCAGGGGGAGCGTACAACCCGGATCCCAGCTCCGCCGCTGCC
This sequence comes from Morinoia aosen, assembly GCA_030386875.1. NCBI lineage: Eukaryota > Metazoa > Arthropoda > Malacostraca > Amphipoda > Talitridae > Morinoia > Morinoia aosen. The sequence goes on from CM059565.1 coordinate 19,543,765, forward strand.
CCCAGCTGTCATGCCCTATTTAGTAGCCAATCAAAATACACCGTTCAGTAGGCAATCAAAATACACCGTTCAGTAGGCAATCAAAATACACCTTTCAGTAGCCAATCAAAGTACACCTTTCAGTAGCCAATCAAAGTACACCGATCAGTGGCCAATCAAAGTACACCGTTCAGTGCTAATCGCGTTTCATAATCAAATTTGACTGGACAAAATATTGAATCGAATATTTTCCGCTAGAAAAAAAGCAATTCTGGCACCCCGGGTCCGTACGAGGATGCAAAGTTGCAACTTTTTCGTCGTGGCATGTCATTTTGGCCGCCTAGTGCAGAGGCTACACAGGGTGTCCTAAAAATGTTCTAATCCTTTGATTGTGATGTGTATTTTTTTGTTTTTGTTTCAGATGCATTCAAGATTTCTTTTAGAGCATTCAATTTTCTTAAATTGAATGTTACTTGGTTTTAACTCATCATACTTGCATCCACGTCAATAAACACCAACACGAAACTATATAGATGAGCACTTGGGAAGTCAAAATGAGAGTACATTTTTTGGGACACCCTGTATACTTGGGCGGCCTGAATTATAGATGCCCGGGCCAAAAAATTAGGCTGGGTTTTGCATGCGGCTTTGTCTTCCCATTATTATTACGAGAAGATTTCGTTTTATAGAAGAAAGTTTTAGCCTCCCTTAACCATAACAAAGATGTTCTAAGAGCGGAAAGAGGAAGGCACCATTTAATATGGAGTTGAGGGAACGCGGAATCTATGCACAAGGTGCACAGAAACAGTAAGCTAGGAAAGAAGTTCATGAAACAAGAAAAAAGTTGAAGAAGAAAGTAGTAGGTGCTGAAAAACAGGACAGCAGTGAACCGAAAAAAGATGGTCCGTAACAAAACAAAAACCCTATTTTATTACAACAAAAAGGAAGCCTACCTAACCTTTAGCTCGGGCCCTCACATGGTTTCCCTAAGAGCGCTAATTCCCATAGTTACAATACCAGTATCCCCCTGAGGGGGCCGGGGCCAAAAAGTTGGGCTGGGTTTTGCATGCGGTTTTGTCTTTCCATTTTAGGTTTTATATTAACGTCATAGTAGTTTTTAGATTGACGCATACTGGGGAAAATGCTAGTGAATGTGAAGCTCGACGTGATAATATGAATGTGCAATGCATGATAATGACAACACAAAACATAAATCTGAAAATACGCGCGCAATGGAAACAAAACATGCATTTACGAAAAGTGCAACGTAAACAACATAGAAAAGGAGAAATTAGAAAACAGGACTAAAAAAATTGAAGCAAGAGACACAAAAATTAGACGACTAAAAATAAGAACCGCCGTATGCGCGCATCTTATCGCAAAAAAATGGCACAGCGCATCACAAGTCGCGTCAGGGCAGATCGCCGCAGCTCGGCTGCCACGGGACTACGCCGCAGCGAGCTTGGACATCTCTGCGCAGCAGCAACGCAGGGCCGGCGCTGTCGGCCACGTCAACGATGCTCTGATAGCATGTTACCATCACACGGGCGATTTTCAATGGGGGCGAGCACTTGGAGACTAGAAGTCAGTGAAAAAAGAAAGATGCAACGCATAAAAAAGAAAAATTCAACGCGCAAAAAAGAAAAACCGAATGAAACAGCATCGTTTCAATTTCGTCATGTTTGACGAGACGCACTACGTCTAAAGTTCTTGCGTTGCAAAACAGGACTGCGAATGCAAATTTTAAGAAATTATCGCTAGAGCGGGTACTGGAGCTGCTGATGCTGCAAGAGGCGCTGCAGGTGCAGCAAGAGGCGCTGCAGGTGCTGCGAGAGGCGCTGCAGGTGCTGCAAGAGGCGCTGCAGGTGCTGCAAGAGGCACTGCAGGTGCTGCAAGAGGCACTGCAGGTGCTGCAAGAGGCACTGCAGCAGCACGGCCGGGAGACGGCGCCTTTAGGAGTTCAGGAGGAAGTTCAAGGCATTTAAAGGGACACAATTCCCCCCCCTTCGTCCCCCGACACCCCCACACCCCAGCAAGAAGCGGGGAGAGGGGGTGGGGGTAGGGGATTGCTATCGCATCATTTTTGTTTGTTGAATTTGCGGATCCAGCGCTTCAGCTTCTTACATTGCTGCCTGCATGCACCGCTCGTGTTCTATGTTCCACGAACTCGCGTTGTCGTAAACTTACGCACAAGGTGCATAGAAACAGTAAGCTAAGAAAGAAGTTCATGAAACAAGAAAAAGTTGAAGAAGTAGTAGGTGCTGAGAAACAGGACAGCAGAGAACCGAAAAAAAGGTCCGTAACACAACAAAAAATCTATTCTATTTCAACAAAAGGAAGGATTACCAAACCTTTGGCTCGGGAACTCGCATATTCCCTCTGGGAACGCTAATTCCTATAGATACAATAACTGTACCTCCCCGAAGGTTTCTATAACCAAAAACCTAACATTTACCCACTTCTGAACCGAGCCCTAATGTATTCTAATTTCTATGAAGGGAAAGGCTAATTACTTGGCTATTCCGACAAACAGAAAAAATAAGAAAAGAAAGCTCATTTTCATTACAAACATTCATTAGAAGATGGAGGTAAATACATGCGAATAGAAATAGTTCAATTTAAAAAAAGCACGTTCTTCCATCGCTAGCTAGACAAACTGAAATAGGCCTTAATTTTTTTTCCAAGTCTGGTATCACGAGCTTTGAAATCATTCGTTGCTTCACATTCCCAAAATCACTAAAAGATGAAGCCAAGAGAGACGAAATCAAATGAGCTTGCGCATCCAAATTAATTAAACGAACACCGGAGCAAACAACCAAAACTGGACACAAGTACCATCGTCACATGAACTGAACCGGTCAACCAAAATACGCAAAAAGATAAGTAACAATGTCATCTTAAGATCAAAATCAATACGATACTACGACAAGAGGATGGAATTCAAAGAGGAAATTACAACATAACTCGAAAACGAGATAGTACACAAAATCTAACACAAATAGAAAGAGAAGAAGACCCAGGGATCGAAGACAAGAAGAAGCACCTCAGGAAAGGGCAAATCAGAGAGGAGGCGGAAATTAGAGGATGCTCATGGAATGGCAGATAGAATATGGGAAAATGGAGGATATTACGCGAGAAGAAAAGTAGAGAATTTCCAGACAGACAGCGGACAACCTTGGGAGAGGCGTGATGTGAAGTGATGGTGGTGATGCAAGTCACAACACTGCGGGCACCCTCTGCTGCTGCTGCTGTAGCTACTATTGCTGCTGTAGTTGTTGTAGCTTCTGCTGCTGCTGTAGTTGTTGTAGCTTCTGCTGCTGCTGTAGCAGTTGTTGTAGCTACTACTGCAGCCGTAGCTGTTGATGTTTCACTGCTGCTGCTAAGACTGGCAGCGGTGTTGGTGCTACTGCAATTGCTAATATTGCTGGTTTTTTGATAGTGTTGCTCTTGTTTCTACTTACGGTTGCTGTTTTGTTACCATTGGTATTCATGGTGTGCGGTGTGACATTAGTTACTCCGAATTTTATGACTTCGGTATCGCTATTACCGTCATTTCCGGCGGCCACAACTGCAGCAGCAGTAGCTACAACTCCTGCAGCTGCAATAGCTACAACTCCTGCAGCAGCAGTAGCTACAACTCCTGCAGCAGCAGTAGCTACAACTCCTGCAGCAGCAGTAGCTACAACTCCTGCAGCAGCAGTAGCTACAACTCCTGCAGCAGCAGTAGCTACAACTCCTGCAGCAGCAGTAGCTACAACTCCTGCAGCAGCAGTAGCTACAACTCCTGCAGCAGCAGTAGCTACAACTCCTGCAGCAGCAGTAGCTACAACTCCTGCAGCAGCAGTAGCTACAACTCCTGCAGCTGCAATAGCTACAACTCCTGCAGCAGCAGTAGCTACAACTCCTGCAGCAGCAGTAGCTACAACTCCTGCAGCAGCAGTAGCTACAACTCCAGCAGCAGTAGCTACAACTCCTGCAGCAGCAGTAGCTACAACTCCTGCAGCTGCAATAGCTACAACTCCTGCAGCAGCAGTAGCTACAACTCCTGCAGCAGCAGTAGCTACAACTCCTGCAGCAGCGCAGATTCGGACCAGAGTTGGTGGTGTCCGTCACGTCAGTTGTGGGGCGCTGCGGCAACTGTAATATTTAACAAGGACCTCAAGTGCAATATTTCGTAAGGACCATTACCAAACAACAACACAACCGTTCATAACATCCCCGTTTCATGAGGCCCTTGACGTATCACAACCATTCACCATCTCCGCAACATTTATCAAGGACCATAACCGAACACACCGCCATTGAATTGATTGAACCTCTACAACTTTTTATAAGAACCACAACCAACACAACCACCAAACCATTCCCAATCCCCCAACATTTCCGCAAGGATCAAACACAACCACACAACTGTTCACAACCACCACCCTCACACACATACCTCGTACGCATGAACGTACGGTAGCACCATCTCTCAATTCGATGATATTCACAGGATAAAAAATTACATCAATTTTAAACAGCGGCTTGCCAACAATTATTAGTTAAGAACACATGTTTCCCAATGAACTCTTCATTAACTTCTAGGACTAGAATTCTAGTACTGTTCATAGAAAAATTCATTTCCTAGTTGTGCAAGTACTAGAATTAATATTCTAATACTGCGAGCACTAGAATTTACATAGAAAGGATAGGTTACAGTTTTTTCAGTACGCCATTATCGTTGCTTGATTTTCTCTTGTCGTTTCTTTATTTTCTCTTATCGTTTCTTTATTTTATCGATATACGAGTATAACTAGAACCGAGACATGCGTCACTGTGGTGTATTCAGATGATTAAAGGCAATAAAAATGACAAAATCAACACATGATCAGTTATTAATTCTTTCTTCCAACTTTAATGCAGAAGCTCGAGCAGCAGATTAGATGTTAGTTGAAGTCTCCCTAACCGCAACGAAGGCGTATCAAGGAGAGGAAGGAGGAATGCACCATTTAGTATGGACTCGAAGGAACGCAGAACCTATGCACAAGGCACATAGAAACACCAAATGGCAACACCAAACAATAGAAACAGTAAGTCGAAAAAGAAGCTTATGAAACAAGATAAAAATTGAAGAATTGAATAAGAAAGTGGTAGGTGCTGAAAAAGGGGACAGCAGTGAACCGAAACAAGATGGTCTTTAACATGACATAAGATTTTATTTCAGGAAAAGAAGGCCTAAATAAGTGATAGCTCGGGACTTCGCATTTTCCCCCTGGGAGTACAAATTCCCATAGATACAAGAGTTGAATCCTCCTGAGGGGAGGTCGCGCATGCAGTAACATTTCCCATTCAAGAACGAGCTTCATTTACAACGAATAGTTTTCTTGGATAAGAACGTTATTGTTTATTGCATGAAAACGTAACTTTCCCAAAAAAAAAGAAACGACTGTGCCACTTCCCATCCATGCAATACAACACAAGATTAGATAAGATGTTATTTTAAGCCCTTTAACCGCAACAAAGACGTTCCAAAAAGAGGAAAGAAGAAGGCACTATCAAGTAAGATACAACACAAGAGCACAGACAATCGTGCCAACATTCGGCCCGTCTAAATAAAGCAACACAATCGTTCCTAACCCAAATTTCTTCGAGTTTAAAAACACACGAAAAACCATAAAAGGAAAAATGGGCAAAATCTCCGAAACTGCGAAAATTGTAAGTCGAATAATTCTAGTTCAGTTGAATAATAAATCGAATAATTCTAGTTCAATCATAAAGTTTACCTATGTATTGAATGAAGTACATAATTTGACATGGTTCGTAGGTAAACGCACTAATTTCGTTATTTTGTTCACAGTGCCATTACACCCAAAATCTGTGGCCACCATTCACTAGCATTCGAGCACAAACTAGACAACGCATCCCAGCGAGACTTTTTTCTGTCATTCCGAAATTTCTCAAGGATTTCTGAAATTCAATAAAAATACCACGCACCGTGAATATCACCTTTTTGGTAATTCCTACGTCTTTTAACACGTTAGTTGCGATGGGTTAAACTGAAGTTCAATATTCAACTTAAATTTAAAGTCAAAAGTGATAAGCAAATTTGTAAATATCAAACATTCACTGGGCCTGTTAAATACCATTAATTTAGATAGGTTGTTAGAATTTTTCAAAACGACCCATCGATGGGTCGTTTTGCAGCGGGAAAAACCTAACTACGACCCACCGGTGGGTCATCCCGCAATGAATGTGTTAAGGTACTTTTCATTTTGAAAAATCAAAACATTCAGCTACTGAAATAGTTTAAGTGCATTTGAAAAACATTTAAATACACTCGAGTAACGCATTCAGGATCATTTCCTAACGTACAACTCACTCGAGAGCGGCGCGAGATACGCGCTTTCAAACTTACATAATACACAAAAAAAGGCATTTGGAGTGCCGGCACAAAACGCCAGCGAAACATAAAGTAGCCCAGCGACGAGAACTGACACTCGGGGTAACCCCGAAGGGAGTGACACAAAATTTATTTTGTCTGAAAAGCAGAGTTGCAGGAGAGGCATTTAACTACTCTTCCATTCTACGCTAACCGCGACAGGGAAGTTTCGTACACCAAACAGGTACCAGTTACCTACTAGTGAGGCCCCAGTTATCTTCTAGTAAGGCACACGTGATTTCTTTACGAGGTACAAATAATCGCATAAGAGACAAGCTCTCATTACGAGGTACAAGTTTATCTACTACTGAGGTAGCAATACCCTACACTCGCTACTAGATGTGTCCCACACCACACGCACCGTGTCTCACACACGCAGGCTGGTGCGTGTGATGTGAAGTGTTCCACACACACCGTGTCCCACACCACACACCAACACAAGCAGGCTGGTGCGTGAGGCAACACACACCACGAGGCGCCGCAGTAGCGGAAGCACGAGGAACAATAGAGGCCGCACGCTGGCGTCGGCAAGGTCAGGTTAAAAGGCACCGCTGGGTGTTGCGGTGCTCCAGGGCTGCGGGCTGACTGCAGCGCGTGGCCGTCGGGACTTGACTGGTCGGTCGTGATTCGATTGGTTATACAAGTCAATCACGACTGACTTATGATCAGTTTAGTCGATCGTGATTCCATTGGTCAGTTTAATCGATCGTGAATGACTTGGTTATACGAGTCAATCACGACTGACTTGATCAGTTTAGTCGATCGTTTTTGGAATGGTCAGTTTAGTCGATCGTTATTAGATTAGTCAGTTCAGTAAATAGTGATTGATTGGTTGTAAGAAAGTTTGAGCCTCCCTATTACCAAAACGAAAATGTTCGAAGAGAGGAAGGAGGAAGTCACCATTTATCATAGTTAAGGGAACGCGTAATCTACGCATAAGGCGCATAAAAACAGTAAGCTAAGAAAGAAGTTCATGAAACAAGATAAAAGTTGAAGAAGAAAGTAGTAGGTGATGAAAAACAGGATAGCAGTGAACCGAAAAAAGATGGTCCATAACAAAATATAAAACCTATTCTATTTTAACATAAAGAAAGCCTACCTAACCTTTAGCTCGGGCCCTCACATAGTCCTGGGAGCGCTAATTCCCATAGATACAATAGTTGCAACCTCCTGAAAGGAGTTTTTTGCTATAAATACAACAGATACATCCCCTGAGGGTTGGTTAATTCATCAATAACAGCAGATTTCATTGATGTAAATTCAAGTTCGCTTTTTGAACGCCGGTCATATTATATAGCAAACGATCAGCACAATATTCTATTTGCGTTCGATGAAAACCAGTTCACTGAGCAAACGAAATTTCAAGTCGATCAACATATTCACCGCGTTTCTCCGGTTGTTAACGGTTGGTTTGGTGAGGTTGTAAGTAGCAGAATTGAGATATCGACTTTATTGCTTGAATACATTTTTTTATTGCTTGAATACATTGCTTTAACCTTCCCGAGATATCTGAAAAATACACGTGCTCGATTACATTTCACCTCGCGGCATGATAAAAGATATTTTTAAAAAGATCGCGAAACACGATATGTCATTCATTTATACCGGTACGTGAACAAACAATACCGAATGGTACACATATGGCCCAACGGGTTATGAATCACAACGACGATGTTGCAGTCAAGACTACTTGTACTTGGGGCCGATTTTGTTGAATCACTACCACGACGTGGCGGTCAATACTAAGTCGATACTCTTCCACATCGTGGAAGTCGATACTCAAATAAATACGACACAAAGTCGATACTCTTCCTTTTAACACTTTGACTGCGGCGTGCGCCACCGGTGGTACACGGAGGTAATTTTCATAATGCTGCTGACCGACCAGTAGTCGCAAATTCAATTTTCATAAATACTTAAAGATAAATGAAGGCACGATCCAGTTTATGTTTGGTATTTTCAAAATAGTTGTTCTACAATTGACTTTAAATTTGAGTTTGGTGTTGAACTTAATACTTAGTAGTAGTCGCAGTCAAAATGTTAAAGTAATCCCTCCAACCTACCATCTGACACATAATTTCACCTTTGATATACACGTTCTTCATGCAGGAATTACCAACGAAGTTAAATGATTCAAATGCTGCACAGGAGCAGCCGAGTAATGAAAGTTACAGCATCGTCGCCCCAATGGCAACACCAAACAACAATCGAAAATTAGACCCCAATAGACACAGTTTTTCTTGTTTATTGTTTCATTTATACAATTAAAATCCACACACATGATGGCGGTACCTTCGACACCAGTTGCAAGCTAATTTGAACGCATACTACGTGTCATTTTTTCGCCTACTAATTGAATAATGCACTTGGAAGACATCAAAAGTTAAACTAAAACTCAGAACACTGAAACTTTTATTCTAAGAAAAATATGTCTCAGTTATAACAAAACTTCACAAGCATCGAAGCTTTTCTTGAAAAAAAAATGAATCCCATGAGCGGGCTACGGTATCATGCATACGCAATCACTCTACCACTTCCGAGAGTCGTGTGTCCGGAAATGAAAACCATCCTCAGGTAATTATAATCATTTGATGAACGTGGTCTTAAGCGGCCCATAGACGATCAATTTTATCGCCAATATAATTGAAAATTATGAATATTGACAATTTAATTAATCGTCTGTGGGCTTGATTGACGACCGTTAATTAATTGACTCAGTGGGCAAAAAAAATGTCATCAACATATTGAGTCAATGATATTGGCAACTAAATTGATCGTCTATGGGCTGCTTTAAGAAGAATTTACAGTTAAGGTGAGATCTAGAGAAAGATGTTTTTCACCTAATGGTCTAGTCATTGCACTACAGCAGTCACACCTAGAACTCTGCGTCGCTGGAAGGGATTTTGAGCGACACAGATTAGATTACATTAACTTAAATGTTAGATTAAGCCTCCGCAACAGCAACAAATGCGTTCGAAAGAGAAGAAGGAGGAAGGCACTACTTAGTATGAAGAAACGGAAACGAATCTATGCACAAGGTGCATAGAAACAGTAAGCTGAGAAAACAGTTCATGAAACAAGATAAAAGTCGAAGAAGAAAGTAAGTAGGTGCTAAAAAACTAAACAGCAGTGAACGGAAAAAGATGATCCTTAATATAACAAAAACATTTTTTCAACAAAAAGAAGGCCTACCTAACTCTTCGCTCCGGACCTCACATTTTTCCCCGTGTTTAGAGACACAGTTTTGGATCATGCATGATATTGCGTTTGAACACGCACGTTTATGAACGCAGTAATATGAAGTTCTATCATCATTGCCGAAAATACGACCGAAGACCGAAAAAACACGCGGTGGTATAGCAATTGACACTCGCAGCAAAAAAAAACAAGGCTCAGAAATCAATACTTGCAACAGAAAAAAAAGAGGTTAAAAAATTAGCACCTGCAGCAGAAACAACAGAGTTCGGAAATCAATATTAGAGGTAGCAACAGCCAACACCGAAGTCAAGTAAAAAAACTCAACACTTTGCGTATCATGTGTACCACTGGGCAAGTTCCTCATTCACATATCGGTGTAAATGAACCTATGGCATTTCAATTATTTCGATAACTTAAAATGGAATATATTTTGGCATACGAGGTGAAATATCAACGTGCTGTCACATTCGTCACATATCTTAGATCATTTATAAAAACTTCTCGAGCAGTTATTATTATAATATAAGAAAGTTTTAGCCTCCCTTAATTGCACGACAAAGATGTTCTAAGAGAGGAAGGAGGAAGGCACCATTTAGTATGGAGTTGAGGGAACGCGGAATCTATGCACAAGGTGCACAGAAACAGGAAGCTAAGAAAGAAGTTCATGAAACAAGAAAAAGTTGAAGAAGAAAGTAGTAGGTGCTGAAAAACAGGACAGCAGTGAAGCGAAAAAAGTTGGTCCATAACAAAACAAAAACCTTTTCTATTTCAACAAAAGGAAGCCTACCTAACCTTTAGCTCAGGCCCTCACATAGTCCCCCTGGGAGCGCTAATTCTCATAGATACAATACCTGTATCCCCCTGAGGGGCTTCTCGAGCAGTAAAGTCGTTTTTTAAACTCTGCAACTTTCAACCTATCTTAAACTGCCGTAGCAACCGCGCAAACGCAGTCAACGCGTTAAAAGTGGAAAGTTAGTTTTAGCCTCCCTTTCCCCGACAATGAAGTTCAAAGAGAGGAAGGATGAAAGCATCATTTAGTATGGAGTTAAAGGGAATGCGGAATCTGTGCACAAAGTGAGTTCCCGCACAGGATCCCGTACGCAGAGAAACAGCAAGTTGAGAATGAAAGTTAGGAAACCAGATATAAGCTGAAGAAGAATGTCAGAGGTGGCGAAAAACAGGAGAACGGTGAACTGAAAAGATGGTCCTTAACAAAACAAAAATATTTTTTCGTCTAAAAAAGCTACCAAGTTCTCAATTCGGGACTTCACATTTTCCCTCTGGGAGAGCTAATTCCCATAGATACAATAGTTTTATCCTCTTCAGGGGAAATTTTTTTAAAACTTATAGAACTTATAAGAAAACAAACCTATTAGAATAGCAGAAGACGAGTAATTTAGATAGTTCTCCATCCGAACGCTTATTTGCATTTGAGTTACCATCTGAAATTCGACAGCAGGCAGCCCATATGATTAAAGATTTAATTACAAAAGTAATATAACACAATTCCATTTACGACGGGTTCGGCCAAATCTGTGTCCATCAGTACGTAAAATACACCGCAATTAGATACAGACAAAGAAATTTGAGGCTAAATTGGCGGGTTGAACACACGCAAAAATACGAACTACATAGTACATACCACAATGAAAATAAAAAATGTGACCGAGACTGTACTCACAAAAACGATTGCGTCTCAACCACGCACTGTTGAACAATATGAAATATCAACGAGTTTTCCCTAACTTGATTCGCGGAATAAACCACTTCCCCTCTCGACAACACACTGCTGAACAATGTGAAATATTACATTAACACGATTCTTTCCACCTCTATTCATAACAACCCACCCCTTCTCGCATGTCTTGCACTCCACAGTACCGAGACGAGGTCGGCATGCAAGTCCAATAAAGCCTCCGTAAACGCGTCGTTGCTCGGTGAATTTCTAAATCTACCCACTGAAATATCCTCAGCCATCTTCATCGGTTAGATAAAACGTTAATTTAATAACCTCAACAAAGGCGCGCTCTACAGAGGAAAGAGGAAAGATTAAGATTATAAGATTATAAGTTAGTTTAAGCCTCCCTAACCGCTGCAAAAATAGAGCGTATCGAAGAGAGGAAGGAGGAAGGCACCATTTAGTATGGAGTTAAGAAAATGAGGAATCTATGCAGAAAGGGCATAGAAACAATAAGATGGGAAAGAAGTTCATGAAATAAGATAAAATTTGAAGAAGAAAGTCAGCGGTGCTGAAAAACAGGACAGTAGTGAACCGAAAAAAAGTTATTCCTTAACTTAACAAAAAAACATTTTATTTCAACAAAAAGAAGGCCTACCTAACTCTCAGCTCGGGCCCTCACATTTTTCCCCCGGGAGCGCTAATTCCCATAGATACAATAGTTGTATCCCCCTGAGGGGAGGAACGAGGAAAGCATCATTTAGTATGGACATGGAGGAACGAGGACTATGCACAAGGGGGATACTCGTAGAAACAATAAGTTGAGCCGAGAACAGAAAAAAAATGGTCAGTAACTATACAAAAAAAAAACTTTATACCACTACAGCTACTTCGTAACCACCACAGTTAGCTCGTAATTATTTATTCAAACCAGTACATGGAGTAGATCATAAATGCAGTTCTTCGGTGGGGGAGGTTCGGGTAGGTCATCCCCCGGCCGAATACTCTCGACACTCCCATAATGAGCGCATATTGCATCATGCCCTCTTCTTCGATATAGCAGCAGAACCAATCGTCAATAGATTTTACTCCAATCTTCACAAGGTTTTAGTTTAACATGTTGACCGCGATGGATTAAGCTGAAGTTCAACATTCAACTCAAATTTAAAGTGAATTGTTGTCAGCAATTTTGAAAATAGCAAACATTAACTGGATCATGACTTCATTTAGCTTTAATTTAATGTGTATGAAAACTGGGTGTGTGACTACTTGTCGGTCAGCAGCATTATGAAAATCCCCTCCGTGACCACCAGTGTTGCACGTAGCTGTCAAAGTGTTAAACGTAGACAAAGTTATAGAAATTTCTCCAATAAATGATTAATGGTTCACACAACAATCCCCTACGATAAATCAACTTTTAATCTCGATAAATTAATGGTCGATCTAAAATATTTCCTTGTTCTTATCATGCGCCATGCGCCGAAGACCGAATGATTTTAGTGATTAAATTCTAGAGGTTGAAACACCAGTTGCCGATTGGTCTTTGTGATACAATTTTGCTCCAAGTTATTCACTAATTCGGCCTTTTTGTAAAGGTTGTTACGCTCGACTTTCTTTAGAAAGAGTACCTATAATATAGGCGGAGTAGGCAACCGCGGACTGGTCACAGTTTCCAACAGGAGACCTCGAGGAGCGGCTCAGGTGTCGGTAGCGCCCGGTGCCACCTTATTCAAGGTCCGGTACCGGGACGCTACCGTACCATGACGCTACGGCACTGGTACATCACAGTAAGGTATTGGGACGCTCGGTATCATGAAACTATGGTACGGTTCCGGGATGCTATGGTATCGATACGGTAGCGGGGATGCAACGCTACGGTTTTTGGTTTAGAAGCAGTCGATACAGAGCCGAGGTTTCCTAAAGACAGAAATCGCAATTTCCTGAAGACAGAAATCGCAATTTCCTGAAGACAGAAATCGCAATTTCCTGAAGACAGAAATCGCAATTTCCTGAAGACAGAAATCGCAATTTCCTGAAGACAGAAATCGCAATTTCCTGAAGACAGAAATCGCAATTTCCTATATATAGATAAAAATCATGATTTGTTAAATTGTAATTTTGCATCCCTTAAGAGTTGAATTCGTGAATTTTCCTCGAAAACTGAGGTGATTTCTTAGAAATTAGAAGTAATTATTTCCTAAAAATAGAAAAATTTCTACTAGTTGGAAATGGTGATGCTCGAACTACAAAAATCGCTACTTCCCAAAGATTGAACTCGTGCTTCCCAGAAGACAGAAATCGTAATTTCCTGACAATGAAATTCGAGGTTTCCTCGTTTTCAATCCTCTCTAGAATGTAACGGGTGAGGCAGAAAAACCTATCCGATTTCAAATCCCTTTTTCTCAGAAGAGGGAGCAGGTAGAGTAGTGGGGTAAAAACCGTTAGAAAGCCGGTTTTATGCCATTTGTCAGTAGTCAACATGCCTTGGTATGGTGAACATCGTGCTTTTGTTATTGAGCGGTTTATCAAATGCGGCGGTTCGATAATTGCTACACAACGTGCTTTTCGAATTCATTTCGGACTCGGGCGTCATGATCCTGTTCCACATCACGCTACGTTTAAAGTGTGGGTGTCACATTTTAGACAGACGAGTTCAGCATTGAAAAAGAAGTCGCCTGGACGTCCCAGGACAGCAACAGGACCTGAAAACGTGGCCAATGTGAGAGCCGCAATTGAACGTTCCCCGCGTCGTTCGGTGCGAAAATATTCGCTCGCTTTGGCGATTTCCAACCGCAGTATTCGGCGCATTTTGCACCGGGACCTCAAAATGCATCCCTACAAAATGGTTGTTGCACAGGAATTAAGTGAAAGGGATTTTGAAACCCGTACGAACCTGTGTCGCGATCTCCGAGAACTCCCAAACGACGATGTTGTGCTCTTCACGGACGAAGCCCATTTTCACCTTTGTGGTACCGTTAACAGGCAGAATTTTCGATATTGGAGTGACGAAAATTCTCGAGAAATCCATCAGGAACCCCTCCATAGCCCAAAAGTGACTGGGTGGTGTGCTCTTTCCCGCCTAGGCGTCTGGGGGCCTTACTTTTTGGAAGAAAATGGGCAAACCGTAACGGTCAACAGCGAGCGCTATTGTTTCATGCTGGAAAATTTTCTTAGACCCAAAATGGAAGAAAATGGCGTGGAAAATGTGTGGTTTCAACAGGATGGTGCAACCGCCCACACATCGCGACGATCAATGGACATTCTCAGGGAACTGTTTCCCGGTCGCCTCATTTCCCTGAGAGGTGATCTTGGCTGGCCGCCGCGCTCACCGGATCTCACTCCATGTGACTTCTTCCTTTGGGGTTACCTCAAATCGAAGGTTTACCAGCATCGACCAAGGACCCTTCTTGCCTTACGAAGGGAAATTGCTCGGGCAATTGAAGAAATTCCTGTGGAAATGACGGTGAAAGTCATGGAAAGCTACCGCGAGCGCCTAAATCAGTGTATCCGCTCCCAAGGACAACATTTGAGTGATGTGCTTTTCAAAACTTAAATTTAAAATTTAAAAATGGCATAAAATTTGCGATATGCTAATAAAAAAATTTTTTTGACAACTTCAGTCGTTTTAATTTTATAACGTTTTGAAATCGGATAGGTTTTTCTGCCCCACCCTTTAGAATGAATCACAGGAACAAATTCAAAACAAAATGCGTCAGTTTTGAGTTCGCAGAAAACGATTCCGAGTGATAGGCAAGGCGAAAATTCAAATTAGTTTTTGATCCACTCAACAATTAAGGACAGATGCAAAAATGCACCCAAATAGTTATTCCCGCAATTATCACGTTGACTACGAAGTGGTGAGTATGTGTACCACGGGGTATATTGCTTATGCAAGTATTAGTATAAATGAGTAGCACATCAATTATTTCAATATTCCTTGTAAAAAAATTACAGGGCAAAAGTTAGAATTGTACCTCTCAATTATGCATTTTACATTTCTTAGGAAGAAAAAGTATTCAAAGAGTAAAGTGGGTTTTCAAGTTCTACTATTTACAACCTAATCAAACCAACCGTAGCTACAGTGAAAACGTGCTCAGCGTATTACATGACACAATCTGTGTTCACGTGCTCAGCGTGTTACATGGCACAATCTGTGTTCACGTGCTCAGCGTGTTACATGACAATTTAATCTGTGTTCACGTGCTCAGCGTGTTACATGGCACAATCTGAGGAGTTGGCGTGCTCAGCGTGTTACATGACACAATCTGTGGAGTTGGCGTGCTCAGCGTGTTACATGACACAATCTGTGGAGTTGGCGTGCTCAGCGTGTTACATGACACAATCTGTGGAGTTGGCGTGCTCAGCGTGTTACATGACACAATCTGTGGAGTTGGCGTGCTCAGCGTGTTACATGACACAATCTGTGTTCACGTGCTCAGCGTGTTACATGGCACAATCTGTGTTCACGTGCTCAGCGTGTTACATGACACAATTTAATCTGTGTTCACGTGCTCAGCGTGTTACATGGCACAATCTGAGGAGTTGGCGTGCTCAGCGTGTTACATGACACAATCTGTGGAGTTGGCGTGCTCAGCGTGTTACATGACACAATCTGTGGAGTTGGCGTGCTCAGCGTGTTACATGACACAATCTGTGGAGTTGGCGTGCTCAGCGTGTTACATGACACAATCTGTGGAGTTGGCGTGCTCAGCGTGTTACATGACACAATCTGTGGAGTTGGCGTGCTCAGCGTGTTACATGACACAATCTGTGGAGTTGGCGTGCTCAGCGTGTTACATGACACAATCTGTGGAGTTGGCGTGCTCAGCGTGTTACATGACACAATCTGTGGAGTTGGCGTGCTCAGCGTGTTACATGACACTATCTGTGGAGTTGGCGTGCTCAGCGTGTTACATGACACTATCTGTGGAGTTGGCGTGCTCAGCGTGTTACACGACACAATCTGTGGAGTTGGCGTGCTCAGCGTGTTACACGACACAATCTGTGGAGTTGGCGTGCTCTGCGTGTTACACGACACAATCTGTGGAGTTGGCGTGCTCAGCGTGTTACACGACACAATCTGTGGAGTTGGCGTGCTCAGCGTGTTACACGACACAATCTGTGGAGTTGGCGTGCTCAGCGTGTTACACGACACAATCTGTGGAGTTGGCGTGCTCAGCGTGTTACACCGACACAATCTGTGGAGTTGGCGTGCTCAGCGTGTTACATGACACAATCTGTGGAGTTGGCGTGCTCAGCGTGTTACATGACACAATCTGTGGAGTTGGCGTGCTCAGCGTGTTACATGACACAATCTGTGGAGTTGGCGTGCTCAGCGTGTTACATGACACAATCTGTGGAGTTGGCGTGCTCAGCGTGTTACATGCCACAATCTGGTAAGTTGGCGTGCTCAGCGTGTTACACGACACAATCTGTGGAGTTGGCGTGCTCAGCGTGTTACACGACACAATCTGGTAAGTTGGCGTGCTCAGCGTGTTACACCGACACAATCTGTGGAGTTGGCGTGCTCAGCGTGTTACACGACACAATCTGTGGAGTTGGCGTGCTCAGCGTGTTACATGACACAATCTGTGGAGTTGGCGTGCTCAGCGTGTTACACCGACACAATCTGTGGAGTTGGCGTGCTCAGCGTGCTACACGACACAATCTGTGGAGTTGGCGTGCTCAGCGTGTTACACGACACAATCTGTGAAGTTGGCGTGCTCAGCGTGTTACACCGACACAATCTGTGGAGTTGGCGTGCTCAGCGTGTTACATGACACAATCTGTGGAGTTGGCGTGCTCAGCGTGTTACATGACACAATCTGTGGAGTTGGCGTGCTCAGCGTGTTACATGACACAATCTGTGGAGTTGGCGTGCTCAGCGTGTTACATGACACAATCTGTGGAGTTGGCGTGCTCAGCGTGTTACATGGCACAATCTGTGGAGTTGGCGTGCTCAGCGTGTTACATGACACAATCTGTGGAGTTGGCGTGCTCAGCGTGTTACATGGCACAATCTGTGGAGTTGGCGTGCTCAGCGTGTTACATGGCACAATCTGTGGAGTTGGCGTGCTCAGCGTGTTACATGACACAATCTGTGGAGTTGGCGTGCTCAGCGTGTTACACGACACAATCTGTGGAGTTGGCGTGCTCAGCGTGTTACACGACACAATCTGTTGAGTTAGCGCACAGAAATTTTCCCCCATGCCTTGCAAGACGACATCTAAAGCAAGAAAATCAAGAACGTTCGCTTATGATGTACATATACTAAAGAAAGTTATGTCTTTATAATTCGGCTCTACAATGGTGTCTGTGAGTGACTGCTGCAAGACGCTACAATGGTGCCTGTGAGTGAATGCTGCAAGACGCTACAATGGTGCCTGTGAGTGACTGCTGCAAGACGCTACAATGGTGCCTGTGAGTGACTGCTGCAAGACGCTACAATGGTGCCTGTGAGTGACTGCTGCAAGACGCTACAATGGTGCCTGTGAGTGACTGCTGCAAGACGCTACAATGGTGCCTGTGAGTGACTGCTGCAAGACGCTACAATGGTGCCTGTGAGTGACTGCTGCAAGACGCTACAATGGTGCCTGTGAGTGACTGCTGCAAGACGCACGCAACTAGGGTAGCAGCCCGAGAATGGGCCACTCTGCTCGTCACAATTCTAATCCAAGCCACGCCAGTAAAAATTATTCCTGTGGGCACAAGTATGCAAAAGATAAGATTAGATTAGATTAGATTATTAGTTAGTTTAAGCCTCCCTATCTGCAACAAAGACGATCCAAAGATAGGATGGAGGAAGGCACCATCAAGTATGGAGATAAGGGAACGCGGAATCTATACAGAAGGTGCATAGGGCCAGTAAGTTGAGCAAGAAGTTCATGAAACAAGATAAAAGTTGAAAAATAAAGTAGTAGGTGCTGAAAAACATGACAGCAGTGAACCGAAAAAAATGATCCTTAACATAACAAAAAAAAACATTTCATTTCTACAAAAAGAAGGCCTACCTAACTCTTAGCTCAGGCCCTCACACAGGTATGCAAAAATTACTCATGTGGGAGCAAGTATGCAAATAAGCGCGCGTGTACAGCAATTTTGATAAGTTCTCGGTTTCGCCTGCCGGTGTACGAGCGCAGAGACATTGCCTCGCAGCTATGGTTCATCTGCGGTCTGCAGGGCAGGCGGTTGTGCTGTGAACCTATCGTGGCAGCCATACATGGTAACTTATGGTGATAACAACATACGAAGATAACCCCAAATGAAGACAACTAATGGCGAGAACGGCAAACCAATATGAAAAAAAAATGAAAATGACAACAAATGAAAATGACAACCTAAGCAGATACGGGTAAATGAAGATAGGGGCAAATGAAGATAGAGGCAAATGAAGATAAGGGCAAAGTAAGATAAGGGCAAAGTAAGATAAGGGCAAAGTAAGATAAGGGCAAAGTAAGATGAGGGCAAAGTAAGATAAGGGCAAAGGTAGATAAGGGCAAAGGTAGATAAGGGCAAAGGAAGATAAGGGCAAAGGAAGATAAGGGCAAAGGAAGATAAGGGCAAAGGAAGATAAGGGCAAAGGAAGATAAGGGCAAAGGAAGATAAGGGCAAAGGAAGATAAGGGCAAAGGAAGATAAGGGCAAAGGAAGATAAGGGCAAAGGAAGATAAGGGCAAAGGAAGATAAGGGCAAAGGAAGATAAGGGCAAAGGAAGATAAGGGCAAAGGAAGATAAGGGCAAAGAAAGATAATGGCAAAGAAAGATAAGGGCAAAGGAAGATAAGGGCAAAGGAAGATAAGGGCAAAGGAAGATAAGGGCAAAGGAAGATAAGGGCAAAGGAAGATAAGGGCAAAGGAAGATAAGGACAAAGGAAGATAAGGACAAAGGAAGATAAGGACAAAGGAAGATAAGGACAAAGGAAGATAAGGACAAAGGAAGATAAGGACAAAGGAAGATAAGGACAAAGGAAGACAAGGGCAAAGGAAGACAAGGGCAAAGGAAGACAAGGGCAAAGGAAGACAAGGGCAAAGGAAGACAAGGGCAAAGGAAGACAAGGGCAAAGGAAGACAAGGGCAAAGGAAGACAAGGGCAAATGAAGACAAGGGCAAATGAAGACAAGGGCAAATGAAGACAAGGGCAAATGAAGACAAGGGCAAATGAAGACAAGGGCAAATGAAGATAAGGGCAAATGAAGATAACAAATGAAGATGATACATCGAGGCGAGATAACATAAACGAAGACAACAGCAGGAGCACAATAAGATAACAGCAAGCGCAGATGATAACGGCAACTCAAGACCGCAGAACAAAACATAACGTTCATCTCCTCTTTATGCCTCCAGTTCCCTTTCACAAGTTCTTCGACAACCAAACGAAGTGATGAAGTTTACTTTGAAGAACGAAGTAAAGAGGCACCGAATTTGGCGCATGTTCTTCTATTTTTCCATTTCTAGCAAACCTTCTTCGTTAGACACGTGCGTAAGAAATAACTATTCGCATTCTGAACTATCCCGAACACCCCGAACAGAACTATCCCGAACATTCTGAACTATCCCGAACACTTAATTTACGGTTCAAACGAAGTCTCTCCCTACTCCCGTCCCAGATTTTGGTGTGGTCTCATGGATAACGCTCTCGTAAAATTTGTCGGTATCAAAATGGAGAAAAATCAAGAAAAGAGACCACATTTTTGCAAACAAAGGCAGCTGTGAGAGGAAACTGTCTTTTCAACGCGAGCTCTGAAAACCCATGGACGCTCTAAAAATCGTCGCCCTGAAAACACAATCTAAAAGCTCTAAAAACACACCAAACACTAAAAACGCAGGTCAATGTGAAGTTTAATGCAATCACGGAAAATAAGAATTCCGATTTTAGGAATCACTATAGGAACCCATTTAAGAACGTTTTACATGAATGATATTCTGCTCGCTGATGCGTTATTTTCGAATAATTGAACTCTGAAGTTGGCCTTGGCGCCAAAGGAAGTGAGCGCGTGAAACGGAATTTAATTAATAACGGAAGCTATTACAAACGTAAAGAGGTTGGGTCGTGAGGGGGAGGCACAGTTCTTCTAGTGAAAATTATAAATAAAGCTTTTAACCCACCCATTAGGGCGACGACCGCAATCTTGTTGACATCGGGTCCAAGATGGCGGCGCCCATGGTGGTCGCCATGTTAGACCCGATGTAAACAAGATTGCGGTCGTCACCCTAATGGGTGGTTTAGAAGCTTTATTTATACTTTTCACTAAAAGAACTGTGCCTCCCCCTCACGACCCAACCTCTTTACGTTTGTAATAGGGGGTTAGCTTCCGTTTTTAATTAAGTTACGCTCGCTTCCTTGGGCGCGCGACGGCCAACTTCAAAGTTCAATAATTCGAAAATAACGCATCAGCGAGCAGAATGTCGTTCTTGAAAAACGTTCTTAAATGGGTTCCTTTAGTGATTGTTTGGAATATAATTATCAATTTCCGTGATTGCATTAAACTTCACATTGACCAAAACGCACATTAAAAGCTCTAATAATAAAAACACCAAAAACGCTAAAAACACCCCCTGCAGCCTAAAATCCCACCAAAAACTTCAAAAAATCGCACATCTGGTCTGGACGACTCACCTCGAGCATCCAGTTGGTGACAATTTTCCTCATGGCGGGCTTGATATCAGACGTTGGGTGTCGGAGATACTCATCCGTGGGCAGCGTGGTCAGCTGCAGCTGTAACATGTTGTCCAGCACTCGTCTGTCGCGCAGCAGCGATAAGTCTACAGCTGCGTGGGGCGAGTCCAGGGCGGAGAGGCCCGCTTCATCGCACAGCAAGTTCGAGCTCGACATTTTGCTTGCGAAAGCACACCAAATTCAAGGAGAAATATTGGGGAAAGCACGAAAATGACGGAAAATGCAAGAAATGACGGAAAGTGCAAGAAATGACGGAAAGTGCAAGAAATGACGGAAAGTGCAAGAAATGACGGAAAGTGCAAGAAATGACGGAAAGTGCAAGAAATGACGGAAAGTGCAAGAAATGACGGAAAGTGCAAGAAATGACGGAAAGTGGTGCAAGAAATGACGGAAGTCCAAGAAACGACAAAAGTTCAAAAGATGACGGAAGAAGTCCTTTCCAATGAGAATGAGGGAGAAAGAATGTTTTTAGAACCAGAACAACGGCCAATAGCAATGCCCGGAGTTGTGTCCAGTTGGTACGACACCCGGAACAGAACGTCGTTTTCAGATACGAAGACGTCGAATCTCGGTTTTCAGTTGCGACGGCTTTTGAATTCAGTTTCTAGTCACAGCGAAGCCAAATTCTGCTGGCAGTTACAACCGTTTCGAATGTTGTCACCAGTTACAACGAAGTCGTACGCTGGTTCCCGTTACAACGAATTCGTACGCTGGTTCCAGCTATAACGGTGTCGTATGCGGTTTCCAGTAAGAACACTATCGTATGCGGTTTCCAGTAAGAACAGTGTCGTATGCGGTTTCCAGTAAGAACAGTGTCGTATGCGGTTTCCACTAAGAACAGTGTCGTATGCGGTTTCCAGTAAGAACAGTGTCGTACGCTGTTTCCAGCTATAACAGTGTCGTACGCTGTTTCCAGCTATAACAGTGTCGTACGCTGTTTCCAGGTATAACAGTGTCGTATGCGGTTTCCAGTAAGAACAGTGTCGTACGCTGTTTCCAGCTATAACAGTGTCGTATGCTGTTTCCAGTAAGAACAGTACCCAATGCTGTTCCCAGTTATAATGGCGTCAAATGCTGGTTCCAGTTGCAACGAAGTCGAATGCCGGTTCCAGTCACACCGCCACCCGCATCACCAGCGTCCTACAAGTACGGGCTCCAGAAGAGTTAGCCCCAAGAGGGTCGAGGTGAAGGCACGAATTCCTCTAGAGTGCAACGACGTCCTGTCGTTCACAACGGAGACGACGCCGACAAATAATATATTTCTCAGAGGCAGTGTCGGATGATTATCAACACTAACAACCATAAAAGAGTCGGGAACCCGACATAACCCGTAAAAGATGCTTAGTATGTCGGCAAACCGACACCGAATCACTACGCCGACGATTGAGAGAGGTTAGGATGTGTCTGCAAGCCAATAAATCGGGTTAGATCATTTCAGACCGCTACTGACAGGGTTAGTTTTAATGAAGTATACTTCAGGAAGCATTGACGTATCCCACTTGAGGCGGGTGTGATTTTAGAGGTAAAGAGGAAACAGACCCTAGTTAGGAAACATAGAAACCTCGTCCGTCGCCTGAAATCAAACACTGTTTGAAAGTATGTGAATGATAAAAATGCAATGAACCATTAACCTGAAATGACGATGTATGCAGGAACGCTGGCGATTGAAACTGAATCTAATGCCCCAGTATGGGAAGAAACTTGGCCAAGAACAAGCAGTAAATAAGGCTCTATGCTGACAAAACCTACGCTTTGCTCACAAAGGGTCACACCCTATGCCGACCAAATTTTTTGCTCTTTGCTCATTACTGTAATTTCCCTAAAATCCCGTGCTTTCACCATTCAAGAAATTCAGTTAGGTGTGCACTTTTCATCGAAGATTTAGAATATAAGAATGGCGTGATTTCCCAATGTCCTTCAGAAAGGACGGCAGGGTATATAGGGATAATTGATAGTTTCGAGCACACAACAATAGTTTCAATGGCGTGTGGGATGGGGTGTTGAACGTTTTCTTCACTAACTTGAAAACTTTAAGTTTTAAATATTGCTAATCATCGCAGAATAAACGTTAATATCATCAGTTTATATTTTGGGGACCAAAACTTGAGCTACGAGATGACATGCGCAATAATTTAACGCTGATTGGATTTAACGCGGATGATATTAATTTAACGCGGATGATATTAATTTAACGCAGATTAAAATGATTTAACGTTGTTTAGAATGGAATCATTAAGCGCTGATTGGAATAATTTAACGCTGATTGGAATCTAACACAATAAATTAACGCTTATTGGATTGGAACATCCTACACGTTCTAACGACGCCGTTCCTCCTCAAAACATGTTTGAAACGTGTTTGGACGACCCTGTAACGAATGATTATTGGTTAACCCACCGATCATCATTCTATCAAACTACGAGGTAGTGTATTACTAAATATTAAGTGGTTTTATTAAATATTAAGCGGCGCATGATTGTTCCTCTCTCTCTCTCTTTTATTCTACGTTACATGTTATCAATGAATTAAAGGATACTATTGACAAAAATATGAAGGCATTGATGTAGGCTTGCCACACGTGTAATATAAGCAGGGTAAGATCTTAATGGAGTGTGAAATGCAACAATATATAAAGTAATTGAAATGTACTACGAAAAGAATGCATCGTATTATTAATAAGAAAAATAGTTCGTGCTCAGCGAACCTTAAATGAACGAATGTATTTCACGCAGCAAAAAAAATCACAAAGCTTAACTTGATCAGAATCATTCAGTGTTAAGAGCTCGTGAACTCATATACTTAAACCTCTTAAAAGACGCATCATCTCTTCTGGCTTCTACGTGAAATATCAATTATCGCAGAAACGGGCGAACGACACAACTACAGCCACACCGTCAACTCAAGTCGCCAACTCTCTGACGTGGGTGCACTTGAAACACCTTCGATTTAACCTAACATGTAACCCTAATCATAAAGAGTGTCCTCTCATTCACACGGAAGTAAATACAACATGGCTAGACGAAGTCGCGATGTCAAACGACTTCATGAAAATGGCTGACTGCGTATCAGCTGTTTCCTCTGGGCATTGAATCGTGAGTCTGCAGCGCCTCATACATGCGACCGCTGGCGCCAAGTGCTGCAATGGTAATGTTATCTCCTCAATAAAACACGTATTATGCTCAAAACAACCGCATCCCTGACTACACATTGCTCGCAAGACCTTGCTTGAGCCACAGCAACTTATTTAGTAGGTTTTCTGCTTGAATTTGCAGAGTTACAGAAGCTTGAAATTCATATTCAAACAGACGACGCTTGCTTCAGAGACGACCACCAACGCATGACGTGGTCGCACGACACAACTCCCACGGCTGCCAGATGCACACTGACCACCATATGACGTGCAAGCCATCTCCTCATGCGCCCACTCCGTCTGCAACTAGGTGGCTCTTTGTCATTCAACTACAAGCATCTTTCTTTACAAATAACTTCACCAAAACGTACCAAATACAATCAAAAATGATTTCACACTTCATAAACAGTACTTTTAAACGATTTGATGCTATTTAAAACCGGGTTTGGTGTCAGAATCAGCTGATATTCATACGTGGGAGATGAAGAGACAAGTAGAGCCGGCGGCCATGCATCCATCAGCTGTTGATCGAGAACTGCATTCTTCGACTTCTAAGAGATCCAAACTTGTTCAAACACTGACCACTTTGGACAAACTTCTTAGCCCTGCTTTGCTTCCTTGAAAATGAGAAAGGAATTATACTTATGTGTGCATATGATTGTTATTTTATGCTCAGATGTTGTGCAACACAGTTTCGTGCGCACCAAAAATGATTTCAATGGCGTGCAATATAGCCCGACTACGGTGTGGTGAAAATTAACACTACTAACCTGAATGCTTTTAGCTGTAAATATTGTGGAACATCATATGTCTCGTTAAATTTAGATCTTTTTGTCATTGTTGTAACAGAATTCTTTCAAATTATCATCAGTACTTTCTAGTTAAATGTTTAAATTACAAGTCATTTGATGGTGTGGATACTAGCATGTTAAGATATATTTTTTTAATTTTCTGAAATTCTATGTTAACGTACTGTGAACAAAAAAAAAATACCCAGCATGACTTTTGTCACTAACAGATAAAGAGTAAGCGAGAATAGCAAGAATAATTCATTGCAAAACTTAGAAAATGAAGAAAGTCATTAAACCAATATACGTAATGTAAAGCACACTAAAAGAGATGTTGAGAAAATTTTAAAATCCGGTGTTCATTATTAATTTCGTCTTTGATTTCTTGTCACTCTTTGTGCACTAAATATGTCATGAATTTTGAAGAATAAAACCTAATTTCAGCACTGTTTTGCATATTGTTTGTAATTTGCTCAGTAAACTTTCAGCAAACAGTAAATTTTATCAAAGATCAAGTAAATTGTCAAACATCCTTTGTGTATCTAAAAAAAAACAGAAACAATTTTTCTTCCGTATAAGAAATTTTCAGTCACAGAAAATTTAAATTTTCCGTTAACACACGTGAGTATCTTAATCTGGACTCCATCTACTCTGAAAGCTGCTATTTAAAAGGCCACTCACAACAAAACCGGGGAATCAGCTGATTGAACTCCGCCATCCTTGCACGGTCCTTTAACTTGAAAGTGACGGCAAACACTTTCACTCAAATAACGCTCTGCGTAGCATGGCTACCGGCGGCGGTGACGATCAATAAATGTGTCAGTAAGTCGATATTGGAAACTGAGCATCTCAGTCAGGTGTTACCACTTCCTTCGAGCTCTTCCTCGTGTCGAGCTCGGGAAGCCAAGATATGATCTGGTGCACTGACTTACAGGGAGTTGAAATTTTATTTCTCTCGTTAGTTTTACCTTGATACCACTTAAGGTAGGTGAATGGACTACGCTTAGTAGTGATAACATATTACTACGCTAAGTATTAATAATATGCTACTACGCTCAGTATTAATTACATGTTACTACGCTCAGTAGTCATAACATGGTACAACGCTCATTATTAATTAAATGATATTACGCTCAGTAGTAATAACATATTAAGTTTTATAGTTGTAACTGAGATGAAAAAGTGTGGTCGAACAAGGTAGCACGGTTGGTGCATTCGCATTAAGAGTAAAAAGGCTTTGGAATTGTCCTCTAGAGCAGAGCGTTAAAATCTGCTCGATAACTCTCAGCCTGTTGCTCGCTTGGTCACTGGGGTGTGCTGTGCAGTGTGCTGGGTGTGCCCAGTCACTCCCTGCTAACAGGGCACCTAAACAATACCTAATGCATGCAAATTTCTGTTTGCATATTGCAATTTATTCGCGTTGGATACAATTCAATGCATAGCTAACTTAATACCAAAATGGAATGGTGAACACATATTCTGAGAATTTAATCAATCGTGTGTTCACGACTGATTTATAGTGAACTCACATTCTGAGAATTGATTTGAAAACAGTTTCTACGAATGATTTATAGCTCTGACTTGAAACAAAGCCGCCATTTTGGACGTCACCGACACACTCGTTAAAGAAAAATACACACTCGTTAAACATTTGCAAAACACTTCGCTTGGAAGCCTAACTCGCACACACACACCTTTGTTTCGTATGTACGTTTAATATCACGTTTTTAACACTCAAATTTCATGTGATATCAAAGCGAAAAAATCCCAAATTTCGGTGGAAAATAACCTTGCGCG
Organism: Morinoia aosen; assembly: GCA_030386875.1. Taxonomy (NCBI): domain Eukaryota; kingdom Metazoa; phylum Arthropoda; class Malacostraca; order Amphipoda; family Talitridae; genus Morinoia; species Morinoia aosen. Next base: position 19,570,430 of record CM059565.1, read on the forward strand.
CACGTACAAAAATATATAGTACGCTATGGTATTGAAAACTCTAGATTTCTCCTCCCCTAACATTTACTATACACGCGGTCACACGTTAATTACATACTACAAAACTGGCTTTAATAAATTATGCTTATTTTCTTCTTGACTTTAATAGTAGGCTTTGCCGTTGAGTGGAACATTTCAGAACGTACGAGTAACATAGAGACTTTGGGGCACAAAATGAATCTATACTATAATAAGAGCCGCGTCCGTCCGTCGGTCCGTCCGAAGCCAGCCTGCAGTGTGTGATGAGCGTATCTGTGATACACGCTCCAGCCCTATATATTTTGACGGGCCGTGTTCACGCGGCCTCATCAACTCTTGAGAGATTGTATTTTTTATTTTTTACGGCCATTCTCTCATTTCGCCCTCTTTTTTATTTCAAATATAGGGGGGTGAAATAGCAGATATCTATTTGTAGGGCACATGAGGCACACAAATGCCTGTTTTATAGCGCACGAGTTCCATAGATATCTATTTTCAATTACACGAGTACCATCAAACTCTATTTTCAGAACACAGGTGTCACATAGACACCTATATTCAATCGCACGAGCCTCACATATACATATTTTACAGCGAACGAGTCACATACAGATTTATTTCCAATAGAACAAAAACCATAGATATCTGTTTTCAATCACACGAGACCTATGGATAGAAATTTTAATACAGGAACCTATTTGAAATTTTACAGCGTACGATATGTACGCATTTTCGAGCGCACGAATGACGTAGACGCGCACGAGTGCCGTAGACAGTATATCTACCAACTTCATGACCCGAGTAGACGCGGTGGTAATGCGAACATGCGCCGGCGAGAGCAAGTATCGCTAGTTTCGATGCAGAGGAAAAGAAATGCCCGTCAAAACAAGTCGCTTGGCCCGCACGTCACGACTTGTACACTCCACGTCACAGTTCGTCATCAAACCAACGCAAAACCTGAATTAATTTCCGGTTTTGTGCCGGCGAGCTTACGATTTCTCGCAACAAGATGGCGGCGAGGTTCAATCTTGTTGTGGCCAGCAGGCGACGGAGATTTTTTTTCCTGGAGGGCGGAATGTGAAGCACTAACTGGGTGGTGCTCTAACTGGGTGGTGCTCTAACTGGGTGGTGCTCTAACTGGGTGGTGCTCTAACTGGGTGGTGCTCTAACCGGGTGGTGCTCTAACCGGGTGGCGCTCTAACTGGGTGGTGCTCTAACTGGGTGGTGCTCTAACTGGGTGGTGGTGCTCTAACTGGGTGGTGGTGCTCTAACTGGGTGGTGGTGCTCTAACTGGGTGGTGGTGCTCTAACTGGGTGGTGGTGCTCTAACTGGGTGGTGGTGCTCTAACTGGGTGGTGGTGCTCTAACTGGGTGGTGGTGCTCTAACTGGGTGATGCTCTAACTGGGTGGTGCTCTAACTGGGTGGTGCTCTAACTGGGTGGTGGTGCTTTAACTGGGTGGTGGTGCTCTAACTGGGTGGTGGTGCTCTAACTGGGTGATGCTCTAACTGGGTGGTGCTCTAACTGGGTGGTCCTCTAACTGGATTGTGCTCTAACTGGGTGGTGCTCTAACTGGGTGGTGGTGCTTTAACTGGGTGGTGGTGCTTTAACTGGGTGGTGGTGCTCAGACTGGGTGGTGGTGCTCTAACTGGGTGGTGCTCTAACTGGGTGGTGCTCTAACTGGGTGGTGGTGCTCTAATTGGGTGATGCTCTAACTGGGTGGTGGTGCTCTAACTGGGTGGTGTTCTAACTGGGTGGTGCTCTAACTGGGTGGTGCTCTAACTGGGTGGTGCTCTAACTGGGTGGTGCTCTAACTGAGTGGTGCTCTAACTGGGTGGTGCTCTAACTGGGTGGTGCACTAACTGGGTGGTGCTCTAACTGGGTGGTGCTCTAACTGGGTGGTGCTCTAACTGGGTGGTGGTGCTCTAACTGGTGGTGCTCTAACTGGGTGGTGCTCTAACTGGGTGGTGCTCTAGCTGGGTGGTGCTCTAACTGGGTGGTGCTCTAACTGGGTGGTGCTCTAACTGGGTGGTGCTCTAACTGGGTGGTGCTCTAACTGGATGGTGGTGCTCTAACTGGGTGGTGGTGCACTAACTGGGTGGTGGTGCTCTAACTGGGTGGTGGTGCTCTAACTGGGTGGTTGTGCTCTAACTGTGTGGTGTTCTAACTGGGTGGTGCTCTAACTGGGTGGGGCTCTAACTGGGTGGTGCTCTAACTGGGTGGTATTCTAACTGGGTGGTGGTGCTCTAACTGGTGGTGCTCTAACTGGGTGGTGCTCTAACTGGGTGGTGCTCTAACTGGGTGGTGCTCTAACTGGGTGGTGCTCTAACTGGGTGGTGCTCTAACTGGGTGGTGGTGCTCTAACTGGGTGATGCTCTAACTGGGTGGTGCTCTAACTGGGTGGTGCTCTAACTGGATTGTGCTCTAACTGGGTGGTGCTCTAACTGGGTGGTGCTGTAACTGGGTGGTGCTCTAACTGGGTGGTGGTGCTTTAACTGGGTGGTGGTGCTTTAACTGGGTGGTGGTGCTCAGACTGGGTGGTGGTGCTCTAACTGGGTGGTGCTCTAACCGGGTGGTGCTCTAACTGGGTGTTGGTGCTCTAATTGGGTGATGCTCTAACTGGGTGGTGGTGCTCTAACTGGGTGGTGTTCTAACTGGGTGGTGCTCTAACTGGGTGGTGCTCTAACTGGGTGGTGCTCTAACTGGGTGGTGCTCTAACTGAGTGGTGCTCTAACTGGGTGGTGCTCTAACTGGGTGGTGCACTAACTGGGTGGTGCTCTAACTGGGTGGTGCTCTAACTGGGTGGTGCTCTAACTGGGTGGTGGTGCTCTAACTGGGTGGTGCTCTAACTGGGTGGTGCTCTAACTGGATGGTGGTGCTCTAACTGGGTGGTGGTGCACTAACTGGGTGGTGGTGCTCTAACTGGGTGGTGGTGCTCTAACTGGGTGGTGGTGCTCTAACTGTGTGGTGTTCTAACTGGGTGGTGCTCTAACTGGGTGGGGCTCTAACTGGGTGGTGCTCTAACTGGGTGGTATTCTAACTGGGTGGTGGTGCTCTAACTGGTGGTGCTCTAACTGGGTGGTGCTCTAACTGGGTGGTGCTCTAACTGGGTGGTGCTCTAACTGGGTGGTGCTCTAACTGGGTGGTGCTCTAACTGGGTGGTGCTCTAACTGGATGGTGGTGCACCAACTGGACAGTTGATCTGATCTGCGTGTATTTGGGTGCTTCAGCCGGATAACCGCACACAATTGGTGATGTTTGCAGACTAACTGCGGTCTTTGAAGTGACAGAAGAGTTAAAAATCACTTTAAAAATCACAAAACGTTGTGAGTGAGAACAAGTTTCAAAACTGATCCTTCGACAGAGTGCCCGTTTTCACTCTTTCACACATACAGTCACGCATAAGCATATACTTACACTTACACGCGTGTTTTTGCACAGATGTGCGCACAAAGGCACACACATACACTTTCACACATTCATTTGCATACATGCAGACACATCCACACTCATACACTCGCATAAAAACACGCTCAGATACATCCATTCGCTAATTTACACAAGCACACAGATGTACGTGTATACACAAACGAGCATACAAATGCAAGAAGAAATGAACCTACACAGTAGTTCCCACGCACTCACACCTACATTTGCAAAACGTAACGGAACTTCAATACTGAAAGTAAAATTTGAAGTAAATACTATCTAATATTTTTTTTATAATTGGTGTGATACACTTGTAACGTACGAATATATGGACAGTACAGCGATTGATGATGTTTTAATAGACAATTTCGGTGTGTTTTTGTATAGTCAATCTTCGACTAAGGTCACTTTCAAACAGCTTGTGAATGGCTCTTATTAGTAACCGGTCAAAATTTTGCCAGGAAGCGTCAAAATCATCTCAGTAACGTGAAAAGATCTTGTTAATTACATAACAAGATTTTCTCAGTGATGCGTCAAGATTTTGTCAGTAACGTGTCCAGATCCTGTCAGCAACTTGTCGAGATCTCGTTAGCAACACGTCGAGATCTCGTCAGTAACGCGTCGAGATCTCGTCAGTAACGCGTCGAGATCTCGTCAGAAACGCGTCGAGATCTCGTCCGTAACGCGTCGAGATCTCGTCAGTAACGCGTCGAGATCTCGTCAGTAACGCGTCGAGATCTCGTCAGAAACGCGTCGAGATCTCGTCCGTAACGCGTCGAGATCTCGTCAGTAACGCGTCGAGATCTCGTCCGTAACGCGTCGAGATCTCGTCCGTAACGCGTCGAGATCTCGTCCGTAACGCGTCGAGATCTCGTCCGTAACACGTCGAGATCTCGTCAGAAACGCGTCGAGATCTCGTCCGTAACGCGTCGAGATCTCGTCCGTAACACGTCGAGATCTCGTCAGTAACGCGTCGAGATCTCGTCAGTAACGCGTCGAGATCTCGTCAGAAACGCGTCGAGATCTCGTCCGTAACGCGTCGAGATCTCGTCCGTAACGCGTCGAGATCTCGTCCGTAACACGTCGAGATCTCGTCCGTAACACGTCGAGATCTCGTCAGAAACGCGTCGAGATCTCGTCCGTAACGCGTCGAGATCTCGTCCGTAACGCGTCGAGATCTCGTCAGTAACGCGTCGAGATCTCGTCAGTAACGCGTCGAGATCTCGTCAGAAACGCGTCGAGATCTCGTCAGTAACGCGTCGAGATCTCGTCAGTAACGCGTCGAGATCTCGTCACAAGGTTGTCAAAATCTTGCAGGTAACGTGAAAAAAACATGTCTGCAAAGTGTCTCGGCCTCCTCCAAATTTGCAATCGTTTCCTTCCGTTCATTACCCCATTTCGTTTTTGTTTGTTCTAACTCCTTCAGAAAGCCCTCTGAAATAAGCAGCGTTGTCATCACGCAGACCATGTGTGCGGGCTGAGGTCACTGCCCCTGTGGGTCGTGGAGCATTTAGCGGTAGCAGCTGCGCTGCAGTTGTAGGATGTAGTCGTGGCAGCAGCTGTAACAATAGCAGCTGCGTCGTTGCTCTGATGGAAGAGCTGTTTTACACAGCAACAGCAGGGCCTCAGCTGCAGTATGATGGTAGTAGCAGCTGTGACGTAGCTGTAGCAGCAGCTCTGAGAGAAACGGCTGTACTGTAGCAGCTCTGAGAGAAACAGCTGTACTACAGCAGCTCTGAGAGAAACAGCTGTACTGCAGCAGCTCTGAGAGAAATAGCTGTACTTCAGCAGCTCTGAGAGAAACAGCTGTACTACAACAGCTCTGAAAGAAACAGCTGAACCGCAGCTTTGAAAAATAGCTGTGCTACAGCTGTGCTACAGATTTGACAAGAACAATTGCGCAACAGGTGTACCGCAGCTGTCGCAGCAACTGTGCTGCAGCTCTGAGAGAAACAACTGTACTACAGCTGTGCTGCCGCTCAAAGAGAAACAGCTGTACGCACCTCCATAACACAGCACCACCGCCACACATCCTGTCGCCACACTCCCGAATATTCTCCGTGTTGGCCAACATTCAGCCACATACGCCACACTGCTACGTTCCGACAACGCAAGGCTGGATTGCCGTAAAATTTAAGTCGTCGTAGCGGTACAGCCGCTATTTAAGTCATCGTAGAGGTGGAAATCCCCCTCTCGGATTAAATACCCTACGTGCTGTTTTTACAGGATTAAGGTAGCCAAGTCGACGGAAGAACTTTCTTGCTGGCCCCGCCGCAGGGAGTATTTGTTCTGGGTTCACGACTTTGTTCTGTTCCTGTAAAATTTTCTCGGTGTCTGCTAAATTGTGGTGTCGCCCCTGCGTTCCACACTAGCAGTATTTGTGTTGTAACGTTCGATGTTGTTTTTGTGTCCTTGTAGTAACATTTTTGCATCATTGCATTAATGCTTGTATCTTGGCATTGATATTCGTATCCATGAGTGAATGTTTTGTAGCATTCTTGCCAGTATTTTCTGAATCCTTGCATCAATGTTCCAGTGTATCCTTGCCAGTATTTTCTGAATCCTTGCATCAATGTTCCAGTGCATCCTTGCCAGTATTTTCGGAATCCTTGCATCAATGTTCCAGTGCATCCTTGCCAGTATTTTCTGAATCCTTGCATCAATGCTCCAGTGCATCCTTGCCAGAATTTTCGGAATCCTTGCATCAATGTTCCAGTGCATCCTTGCCAGTATTTTCTGAATCCTTGCATCAATGTTCCAGTGCATCCATGCCAGTATTTTCTGAATCCTTGCATCAATGCTCCATGGCAGTGCATCCTTGCCAGAATTTTCGGAATCCTTGCTTCAATCTTTTCTTGTAACATAGCCAACATTTTTAAAACCCTTGCACCAACGAATCTCGCTTTTCAACATTCTAGAGAAGACAACCAGAATCTAGCGTCACCACACCATTACTGGGCTGGCGCTAGTGCACAGGTTCACACAAAGTTCGCTACACGAAACAGAGCACAAGCGAACAATGCGTCCAGGACAATAGAGGAAGCAGATCGTCACGCAAAACGCATGTACAACGCAGGCTAAAAATAAACATAATTAGACAAGGCAGAAGCGACGTGTAGAAAATCATCCATATCGCCGTAAGCGTCCAAAGGCACAAAAGATACTCATTTATCACAAAATTTAGCAGAAGTAAAAAAGCAATACTAGTACGACACAAAATTTAACACAAGTAAAAGAGCAAGTCTTGTACGGCTCATTTAACACAGAATTTAACACAAGTAAAAGAGCAAGTCCTGTACGGCTCATTCAACACAGAATTTAGCACAAGTAAAAGAGCAAGTCTTGTTCGGCACAAATAACGCAAAGTTTAGCACAATTAAAAGAGCAATAATTGTATGGCACATTTAACACAAAATTTAACAAAAATAAAAGAGCAAGCCTTGTGCCATGAACCAGTATCATGGATACGGAATGGATCATATCCCAGTCATTGTGAACTTCGACTGAACTGAAGCCTGAAAATTTGTAAGTCCCTCGCGCATGTCTTATACTTTTTTTTTTTTTTTTGAGAGCTCGAAGTGAAGCCACGTACGAACGTACTCACACACAGGATGTATCGGATGTTGAGTATCCTGCCTGCAAAAATGGCCGTAATTTTGCAATGTTATGATCCATTTTGCGTAACTCTGAGACTGCACCAATGTAGCCAGTTGAATGCACCAATGTAGCCAGTTGACTGCACCAATGTAGCCAGTTGACTGCACCAATGTAGGCAGTTGACTGTACCAATGAAGCCAGTTGAATGCACCAATGTAGCCAGTTAACTGCACCAATGTAGCCAGTTGACTGCACCAATGTAGCCAGTTGACTGCACCAATGTAGCCAGTTGACTGCACCAATGTAGCCAGTTGACCAAATTAATATAACTTTGAATGTTTTTTAATTCTGCCACCAAACAATCACCGATTTTATCGGAGGATAAAATTTTCTTCCTTCCGTACTTATGCTTCTGAAACGCGACGATGAAAATGAACTTGTAATTAGAGTACGCGAAATGAAGACTGAGTAATAACCTCTAAAAATGCATAATGATACGCCAATGTAGCGAAATAGGCTGTGAAACCCGACGTGTAATCTTAGTTGCTAGTAGACACGGCCCGTCAAAAGTGGCGGGATTAGATTTTTCCTTAAATAAATATTCCAGATGTGGATGACAAACAAATATATCCATCCCAATAGTACCCGCGAGTGAAATATTCTTGTACTTGTGCACTGGTGAAACTCGGATCACAGATACGGTCATTGAGCGTCCTGGTGAGCGTCACAGACACACGCACCAAGCCAGCAAAACTGTGTGTTATGATGGAATAGAAGTGGTTAGAAGGGGATATATCATACTTATAAAGGTGTCCACAAAAAATGTATCCACTGACCGATAAATCTGTATATGATACTGGAATCTTACGACAGTTTAATTCTAAAACACGGTTCCCGTATCACACACACACACATTGGTCAGTGGATACGTTTTTTTGTGGACACCCTGTATATTCCTACACAAGCAAATTAATACAGTGGGGTTTACCGATTACATGAATCATGCCTTGCTTGGCGCATTCGTTTTCCTGAACGGTATTCGCTGACTCAGCGAGAGCCGTGGTCGGGAAGCACTGAGTTGCCAGAGGAGTTTTTTTGCAAGATTTGCTTTCTGAACGATTTTCTCTTGCTTACAATTTTTGCATAAAGCTTGCTGTCGCCAGCAGTACTTCCGTGCTCAGGTTCCGCTTCTCACACTATCATGCGCGTACGAACACACAAACTTACTGCAAGTTAAGGGTGTCATTGTGTCGCTCTAGATGTGTTGCTGTGTGGAGTGAGACGCAGGTATGTGCTCACGGAACTTCAAAAATGCTGATTAAGGCATATTATTCGCCACTCTTTACTTTGTGGTAATGATTTGTATTACAGATTGGTTGTGTTTTTTGTTAATTCACACAACGATTGTACGTTCTCTTCGGAAATGTTTTTTGTTCATTCCTATGACTCATAGCACGTACAATGAGATGTAGGTCCTGAACATTATCATTGCCATCATGATATAGTTCAGTGAGAGCTCCTTGACCACAGCAAAGGCAATCTCAAGAGAGCGAAGAGAAAGGACCGTTTAGCAAGGACTATAAAAACGGGAATTTATGCACATGGTGTGTTCTTGCACAGGACGCCCTGCGCTTAGAGACACGAATGTATAAGAAGGCAGGGGGAGAAGAGACAAGGAAGAGAGAGCGAAGATAGTTTGTAAACTGAAAAAAATGGGTATGAAAGATAGAGATCTCTACATAATAAACAGAATAATATGTATTTCTATTTATATATACGCATTTACATGTATGGGATTTATATATATATACATATATACCTATATATATATACGAGTATATATAATCATTCATATAAATATACCTATATATATATATACGAGAATATATAATCATTCATATAAATATACCTATATATATATATACGAGAATATATAATCATTCATATAAATATACCTATATATATATATACGAGTATATATAATCATTCATATAAATATACCTATATATATATATATACGAGAATATATAATCATTCATATAAATATACCTATATATATATATACGAGAATATATAATCATTCATATAAATATACCTATATATATATACGAGTATATATAATCATTCATATAAATATACCTATATATATATACGAGAATATATAATCATTCATATAAATATACCTATATATATATATACGAGTATATATAATCATTCATATAAATATACCTATATATATATATATATACGAGAATATTTAATCATTCATATAATATACCTATTTTGTGCAACTCAAGAAGTATTTCCAGTGATATGCTAGAAACAAGGAGAAGCTGCATGCCCTCACTCAACACACGACCGGTTGACGATGTTTCTAAACATCAACGCATGTAGGTGCGTCTGCGTGACACCGATCACCTCGCCTGAATTTTTTCCTTGGTGCACATCGTTCATTTGCCATCAATTCTTTTCTTTCTTTGGTCTTTCTTCCCTTTTGTGTCGGGGTTTTTTACTTTGGTTTTCCTCCATTTTGTGTCGGGGTTTTTTACTTTGGTTTTCCTCCATTTTGTGTCGGGGTTTTTACTTTGGTTTTCCTCCATTTTGTGTCGGGGTTTCTTACTTTGGTTTTCCTCCATTTTGTGTCGGGGTTTCTTACTTTGGTTTTCCTCCATTTTGTGTCGGGGTTTTTACTTTGGTTTTCCTCCATTTTGTGTCGGGGTTTTTAATTTGGTTTTCCTCCATTTTGTGTCGGGGTTTTTACTTTGGTTTTCCTCCATTTTGTGTCGGGGTTTCTTACTTTGGTTTTCCTCCATTTTGTGTCGGGGTTTTTACTTTGGTTTTCCTCCATTTTGTGTCGGGGTTTTTACTTTGGTTTTCCTCCATTTTGTGTCGGGGTTTCTTACTTTGGTTTTCCTCCATTTTGTGTCGGGGTTTTTACTTTGGTTTTCCTCCATTTTGTGTCGGGGTTTCTTACTTTGGTTTTCCTCCATTTTGTGTCGGGTTTTTTACTTTGGTTTTCCTCCATTTTGTGTCGGGGTTTCTTACTTTGGTTTTCCTCCATTTTGTGTCGGAGTTTCTTACTTTGGTTTTCCTCCATTTTGTGTCGGGGTTTCTTACTTTGGTTTTCCTCCATTTTGTGTCGGGGTTTCTTACTTTGGTTTTCCTCCATTTTGTGTCGGGGTTTCTTACTTTGGTTTTCCTCCATTTTGTGTCGGGGTTTCTTACTTTGGTTTTCCTCCCGTTTTGTGTCGGGGTTTCTTACTTTGGTTTTCCTCCCGTTTTGTGTCGGGGTTTCTTACTTTGGTTTTCCTCCATTTTGTGTCGGGGTTTCTTACTTTGGTTTTCCTCCATTTTGTGTCGAGGTTTCTTACTTTGGTTTTCCTCCGTTTTGTGTCGGGGTTTCTTACTTTGGTTTTCCTCCATTTTGTGTCGGGGTTTCTTACTTTGGTTTTCCTCCATTTTGTTTCGGGGTTTCTTACTTTGGTTTTCCTCCATTTTGTGTCGGGGTTTCTTACTTTGGTTTTCCTCCATTTTGTGTCGGGGTTTCTTACTTTGGTTTTCCTCCATTTTGTGTCGGGGTTTCTTACTTTGGTTTTCCTCCATTTTGTGTCAGGTTTTCTTACTTTGGTTTTCCTCCATTTTGTGTCAGGGTTTCTTACTTTGGTTTTCCTCCATTTTGTGTCGGGGTTTTTACTTTGGTTTTCCTCCATTTTGTGTCGGGGTTTCTTACTTTGGTTTTCCTCCATTTTGTGTCGGGGTTTCTTACTTTGGTTTTCCTCCATTTTGTGTCGGGGTTTCTTACTTTGGTTTTCCTCCATTTTGTGTCAGGTTTTCTTACTTTGGTTTTCCTCCATTTTGTGTAAGGGTTTCTTACTTTGGTTTTCCTCCATTTTGTGTCGGGGTTTTTACTTTGGTTTTCCTCCATTTTGTGTCGGGGTTTCTTACTTTGGTTCCCCAATTTTGAGTCCGGAAAACTTCCATGTGTTTTTACTGAACTTGCAGCCTCTTTTACGAACGATGGCTCTGTAAATTACTAAACTCATTTCCCTTGAACAAGACAGATCGCAAAGTCAATTTAGTCAAGAAGATTACGAAGTCAATTTAGTCAAAAATATTGCAAAGCCAATTCAGTAAAGAAGATTACAAAGTCAATTTAGTCAAGGATATTGCAAAGTCAATTTAGTAAAGAAGATTACAAAGTCAATTTAGTCAAAGATATTGCAAAGTCAATTTAGTAAAGAAGATTACAAAGTCAATTTAGTCAAGGATATTGCAAAGTCAATGTAGTCAAGAAGATATAGAAGTCATGAGTACATATGGAATAAAATTGAAAGGTTTATTAGCAACTTCAAATCAATCTTGTGAAGAGGTAGGATGGTATCACTGATACAGTGTGATTATTACAGCAGTATATGTTGTTTGTTACAGTTGTTCGAGTTACAATATTATTGTTGGAGTTACAATATTATTGTTGGAGTTACAATATTATTGTTGCAGTTACAATATTATTGTTGGAGTTACAATATTACTGTTGGAGTTACAATATTATTGTTGGAGTTACAATATTATTGTTGGAGTTACAATGTTATTGTTCGAGTTACAATAATTGTTGGAGTTACAATATTACTGTTGGAGTTACAATATTATTGTTGGAGTTACAATATTATTGTTGGAGTTACAATATTATTGTTGGAGTTACAATATTATTGTTGGAGTTACAATATTATTGTTCGAGTTACAATAATTGTTGGAGTTACAATATTATTGTTGGAGTTACAATATTATTGTTGAAATTACAATATTATTGTTCGAGTTACAATATTATTGTTGGAGTTACAATATTATTGTTGGAGTTACAATATTACTGCTGCAGTTACAATATTATTGTTGGAGTTACAATATTACTGTTGGAGTTACAATATTATTGTTGGAGCTACAATATTATTGTTGGAGTTACAATATTACTGTTGGAGTTTCAATATTATTGTTGGAGTTACAATATTATTGTTGGAGTTACAATATTATTGTTGGAGTTACAATATTATTGTTGGAGTTACAATATTATTGTTGGAGTAACAATATTACTGTTGGAGTTACAATATTATTGTTGGAGTTACAATATTATTGTTGGAGTTACAATATTATTGTTGGAGTTACAATATTACTGTTGGAGTTAAAATATTATTGTTGGAGTTGCAATATTTTTGTTGGAGTTACAATATTACTGTTGGAGTTACAATATTATTGTTGGAGTTACAATATTATTGTTTGAGTTACAATATTATTGTTCGAGTTACAATAATTGTTGGAGTTTCAATATTATTGTTGGAGTTACAGTATTATTGTTGGAGTTACAATATTATTGTTGGAGTTACAATATTATTGTTGGAGTTACAGTAGAATCTGAATCTTAGTGTTTTCATAAAAATTGAGGAGTTTTTCGCCAACTGTCTACAGGGCAAAATAACATCCACAAACATTCAAAGTGTGGCGACAAGCGATGTTCAATGAGACTAGTGACAATCAGTGGTTTATTTTGGTAAGGTATAACTTTGATTACATTTCATGAAAATCCATCGTGGATTTATAGTTACAAATTAGATTTTAGTGCTCATTCATTTCATATCCAGCTAATAGAAAAACGAATTTTGTCCTCTGCAGCGGTGTAAATCACTTGTATTTTTTTTACTTGAATTTTCCAGGTGATGTAACTCAGCGTATCATCCCACTAATTTTAAGAAACTTAATTCGCGTTAACCACATACGTTGTTTTTCATTAAAAAGATAGCGCGTCCTTATCGTTGCATGTGACCACACGCTCAGTTCATGGTCGGGAAAATTTCATTTTTATTTAAATTTTTTTTAAATTACGAGTAGTCCGCTGTTGTTGGAAATGATACCTACACCCCGGTAGAGGAAACGAGGTAAGTTCAAACCAGCCTTTTTTTCGTTGGCGGTGTGGCTTTGCTGACGTCACGACAACGAACCAATAGCAGCGCTCATATTGCATCTTGTAGCCCTGATACCCTTAAATCTGGCTCCACTATTGGCCAAACGACATGGCGTTTTGGTGAAGTCATAAAGTTTGCTTGAAATAAAGCCTTTCTATCGGCTAGCCGAACAAGAGGATGTGCATTTTCTCCTATAGAAATGACCATACCTTGTTTCCTCTACCGTGACCTACACCCCCTAAATACATTCGCAGCTGGTGAGGCAGAATGTTCACGAATCACAAGCAAATGAGTCTGAAGAACATTTTCGTAGCTCAAATAGACACTTTCGAAAGCCCACTACAAAACTACAATATTTCTTCTCTCTAATTGTAACTTTGACTGTGTCGTGAACCGTCGGTGGTACACGGAGGGAATTTTCATAATGCTGCTGACCGACCAGTAGTCACAAACTCAATTTCTATAAATACTTAATCGAAACTAAATGAAGGCACGAACCAATTAATGTTTGCTACTTTCAACACAGCTCATTACAATTGGCTTTAAATTTTATTTAAACATCAAACTTCAGTTTTGCCTGCCGCAGTCCAAGCGTCAAGCCCCCGAAACCAGAAATTTCTTCAGGTCATTTAGCCTCATCACTGGTATCTGTGATAAGCGACAGCAAATTGCACCATTGCAAACTGCAACCATCAGCAAAATGTACCATTTGGAACCATCATTGGTTCCAAATTCAACGAGGATATTAACTAATAAGACCTTGCCAGAGCAGACGATGCACAAATGGCACAACACCACTAATGTTGTCTTTATCACCTCATGCACGGGGAACACACACAGGTGTGTTTGTGTGTGCCTTGAGTTGTGTGAGTCCTTATTCATGTGCTTGTGTGCATATGAGTGTATTCATATACATGTGCATGAGTGCATATGAGCGTATTCATATACATATGCATGTGAGTATATGTGCGTATTCGTGTACCTGTAGTTGTGTGAGTGCTTGTGAGCGTTCTAACGTGTACGCATATGAGCGTACTCATGTGTGTGTGCGAGAGAGTGAGCGAGAAAGAGAGGAAGAGAGGGAGAGTGCATGCTGCACAATAGATGAAGGCACAATAGAGGCACATCAGAGGCCAACAATCACGCCGCCGCAACGCTGGCGCCAGCGGCACAAAGGACGCGTGTCACGAGTTGACACAACGGATCTAAACGCTCCTAATGCAGCTGTAAATAACGCCTAAATGCTGTTAATACAGCTGTTAATAACGCCTAAATGTTGTTAATACAGCTGTTAATAACGCCTAAATGCTGTTAATACAGCTGGAAATAACGCCTATATGCTGTTAATAAAGCTGTAAATAACGCCTAAATGCTGTTAATACAGCTGTTAATAACGCCTAAATGTTGTTAATACAGCTGCAAATAACGCCTATATGCTGTTAATACAGCTGTAAATAACGCATAAATGCTGTTAATACAGCTGTAAATAACGCCTAAATGCTGTTAATACAGCTGTAAATAACGCCTAAATGCTGTTAATACAGCTGTAAATAACGCCTAAATGCTGTTAATAAAGCTGTAAATAACGCCTAAATGCTGTTAATACAGCTATAAATAACGCCTAAATGCTGTTAATACAGCTGTAAATAACGCCTAAATGCTGTTAATACAGTTGTAAATATTACCTAAATGCTCTTAATACAGCTGTAAATAATGCCTAAATGCTGTTAATACAGCTGTAAATAATGCCTAAACGCTCCTAATACAACTGTAAATAATGCTTAAATGCTGTCAATACAGCTGTAAATAATGCCTAAATGTTTTTAATACAGCGGTAAATAATGTCTAAATGCTGTTAATACCACTTCAAATAATGCATAAATATTGTTAATACAGCTGTAAATAACGTCTAAATGCTGTTAACAAAGCTGAAAATAACACCTAAATGCTGTTAATAAAGCTGGAAATAACGTCGGAATGCTGTTAATATAGCTGTAATAACGAATCACGCTCTTAATACAGCTGAAAATAATACCTGAATGCTGTTAATACAGCTGAAAACAACGCCTAAATGCTATTAATGCAGCTGTAAATAACGCCTAAATATTGTTAATACAGCTTTAAGGAGATCGCCCCAGGCCGGCCCAGGCCCCTGTCGCTCAGGTGGTCATTTTTCATGTTTTTGTTGGAAAAGGACCCTTAGGTGGTGGACTATTCGGTCCTAAAATTTTATGGCGCTACAGACCATAGATCCCCCCACGGGGGGGGGGACCAAAATCTTAACTTCGAGCCCATTTCAACCCCATATAAAAAGAGAACAAATGGGAAATGGAAAAAAGCCTATTTGGGTTTGTTAGGAATGTTCCAAGGATTCGAAAACTGTCTTTGTTTTTGTTCTAGCATCAAAACTGAATGAGGAAATACACCTCGAAATATCAATACCAGTGCAATATCAATACCTAAAACCAATATGTCAATATTTTTAAAAGACTAAGGCCTAAATCGAAAAAATGAATAGATAAATTGTGTTTCTTTTCATAAGTTACATATCATAGTCAAATTTCATAAGAATCAGACTGAAAAAAAATTTCAGTTTTGAAAACAAAATTTTTTTTTTTCGGGGGTTTGGAAATCAAATTTCACAGTGTGAATGTGAAGTTATGTATGGATATTATTGAAATAAAATTAAAACTGCACTCAATTACATAAATTGTTCATTATATTACACTTCAACAAAAAATTTCGTTTTATGCTTCTACCCAACACTTCTAACTTTCAACATTCGAAATGTATCTCCTCATTCAGTTTTGATGCTAGAACAAAACCAAAGACAGTTTTAGAATCCTTGAAACATTCCTAACAAATTAAAATGAGTTTTTTTTCAAATTCAAATTTCTCAAAAAAATATAAAGCTCTAAACCCAAAAAATTAATGGTTTTTAGAAATTTTAAAAAATTTGGAAAAATGAAAAAAATTTGAATTTTAAAAAAAAGCTCATTTGAGTTTGTTAGGAATACTCCAAGGATTCTAAAACTGTCTTTGGTTTTGTTCTAGCATCAAAACTGAATGAGGAGATACATTTTGAAATATCCATAAAATATACCAAAGAACACATTTTTCGAATAAAAAATAAAAACTAAGCCCTAAATCGAAAAAATGACATGAGTAAAAACGGTTTACTTTCACAATATACATATACTGGCGAATTTTGAAACGAATCGAACGAAAAAAGATGAAAAAGTGGGACGATCTCCCTAAATAGCATGTAAAAGCTGCTAATACAGCTGTAAATAACCCCTAAAAGCTGTTAGTACAGCTTTAAACAACGCTAGTCCTGCGATATCTGTGAATAACAGCAGCTTTAAAAGCAGGTGTAAACAGCCATGCTGTTAACGCACTCGTACACAACAGTTAAACTGAAATATCGCTGGATAACAATCGACTATTAGAAACAGCTGTTAATAATAGCTGTTATCAACAGTCGTGCGTTGATAACAGATTCGTTGCTATAATCTTAAAAATAAAATATAAAATATCTCTAAATTAAAAGTTGGGTCAGCTGAGACGTAAAAAGATATTAATATATTTACTATTAATATACTTAATATATTTGTTAATGTCAGATGTGCTAACACCGCCGTGACGTTTATTTACCACCGTATAAACCGTTGTGTTGATACAGCTGTTATTGACCTGTGTTTATATTTATCATTTAATAAGTGAGTAATTAACAGCCGTTATTTAATACTTATTGAATATTCGGGTTATTGGTTTCGGTCAGTTATGATGGCAACACTTGGATCGCAACTGTTTTTTTGTGATGGCAACACTTGAATTGCAACATTTAGTTCTGATGGCAACACATAGATTGCCACAGTTAGGTCTGATGGCAACACATGGATGGCAACAGTTAGGTCTGATGGCAACACATGGATTGCAACAGCTTTTCAAGGTTTAGTTTGATACAATCTGGGTTCTGCAAATTCGTTCACACCAAAAAATAAGAAAAATATTCAAAAACATAATCTGGGATGGTCTCTAGAGTATATAGTTGTATGAAATAATAAGTAATTTGCTGTAAAGGGGCCCATACACGTACAAAAAAAGCGTCAAAATTTTGCATCAAAATATTGATATCAAAATTTTGATGCAAAATTTGACTGTGTGTGGGACGTTTTGATGTCAAAAAAAGATTTGAATCAAATTTTGATGGATCAAATCCGTTTGATATTTTTTAACGAGTCGTAAAATTTTTTATGCGTGTGTGGGCTTTTGTCAAAATTTTGATCAAAATTGTTAGTCCGCAGGTGACTGCCGAGGAGACAGAATCGCCATGTCTGGGAAGAAGGAGACCGAAAAGAAATTTTGATTGAAGTTTTAGGCGTGTGTCGAACCTTGTCAGCCTTGTGGAGAATTAAGTCGGAGGATTATAGGTCAATATTGAATTTAATGTTGTCAACGAATTTCATAATTTCGTAGGTATAGATAAGTAATATAGTCGATTTTAAGACGTTTTACATGAATGACAATGTGCCCGGAAATGCTTATTTTTGGAGATATTTAACTTTGAAGTTATATGAACGTCGTTTATAAAATTGAAGAAACGGAGAGGTAAATGAGCAGAAATCCGGTTCTGACGTAACGATAGGTAAGGTTAGGTTTGGTAAAGTTAATTTAGTTAAGTATCCTAACCTAAGTAAGTCTAAAATATCTTAATTTAACTCAACCATACCGAGGCCGATGACTCCCGCCAAAAAACTTGGCGTGGTCCGCGTCCGCAAAACGCCGGAAGAGCCATATCGAAACTGCCGTTAATGCTATTCTTACCTGGCGTTATTTATCCTATATCTCCTAAACTAAGCATTTCCGGGCACATTGTCATTCATGTAAAACGTCTTAAAATCGACTATATTACCTATCTATACCTACGAAATTATTAAATTCGTTGACAACATTAAATTCAATATTGACCTATAGCAATCGTGCCAAGCAAGCCGAGGCCTATGGCGCATCCATCCGAAGGAAGTTACGGAAGTCCTCTGGTTCGTTAAAACGTAAATCTTGGATGAGGTTGACGTGTCCGTAGGTTTCGCGTTTTAAATACCAGTCTTTTGACCATTTCCGACATTTAGCAGAAGGTTTATCAGAATCCAATGCGAACACTAGTGCTATGGCCACCGATGCATCCATGTCGAAGATTTTGACGATACTGAATTTTGATGGAAAAAACGCCCAAACGTGTGTGGGCAATTAAGCATCAAAATTTTGTGTCAAAATTACGCGTCAAAATTTTGATGCAAAATTTTGACGCTTTTTTTGAACGTGTATGGGCCCCTCAAGAATACAATCGAGTTACATTTTTCCCATAAATTCTTAAATTGAAATGATTAAATTACAAAATTGATTACTAAATTGCTAAATTGGTTACTAAATTACAAAAGTGATTACTAAATTACTAAATTGGTTACTAAATTACTAAATTGGTTACTAAACTACAAAATATGTTACTAAATTACAAAATTGGTTACTAAATTACTAAATTGACCACGGA
Organism: Morinoia aosen; assembly: GCA_030386875.1. Taxonomy (NCBI): domain Eukaryota; kingdom Metazoa; phylum Arthropoda; class Malacostraca; order Amphipoda; family Talitridae; genus Morinoia; species Morinoia aosen. Next base: position 19,588,974 of record CM059565.1, read on the forward strand.
ATTCCTGAATTGAAGCTACTTAAAATTGAAATTCTTAAATCCCTAAATTCACTAATTACTGAGTAAGCATGCCAGAAATATTATTCGTTTCGTTAAAGGATTCCACCAAGGGTCCTTCCTATGAAATGAACAGAATCGGGCGAAACAGAATCAAAACAAAACTAAAAACGTAGAACTATTCTCTCAAATATTGAGGCTATTGTACGAGGAAAATATGCTGGAATTAATATTCTAAAACCTCATGTTACCATTTCCTCTTAATTTAGTATAGATGGAAATAAAAAAATGTAATAATTGTAATTCCATTAGTATTGCTGTGTAAGTTGAAGTAAGCTACACTTCATACTCATGCACCGTGACCGTATCTGTGACTGTATCACAACGTGACCGTACACGTGACTGTATTACAACGTGACCGTACACGTGACTGTATCACAACGTGACCGTATCACAACGTGACCGTATCACAACGTGACCGTACCACAACGTGACCGTATCACAACGTGACCGTATCACAACGTGACCGTATCACAACGTGACCGTATCACAACGTGACCGTATCACAACGTGATCGTATCACAACGTGACCGTATCACAACGTGACCGTATCACAACGTGACCGTATCACAACGTGACCGTATCACAACGTGATCGTATCACAACGTGACCGTATCACAACGTGACCGTATCACAACGTGACCGTATCACAACGTGACCGTATCACAACGTGACCGTATCACAACGTGACCGTATCACAACGTGACCGTATCACAACGTGACCGTATCACAACGTGACCGTATCACAACGTGACCGTATCACAACGTGACCGTATCACAACGTGACCGTATCACAACATGACCGTACCACAACGTGACCGTATCACAACGTGACCGTATCACAACGTGACCGTATCACAACGTGACCGTACCACAACGTGACCGTATCACAACGTGACCGTATCACAACGTGACCGTATCACAACGTGACCGTATCACAACATGACCGTACCACAACGTGACCGTATCACAACGTGACCGTATCACAACGTGACCGTATCACAACGTGACCGTACCACAACGTGACCGTATCACAACGTGACCGTATCACAACGTGACCGTATCACAACGTGACCGTATCACAACGTGACCGTATCACAACGTGACCGTATCACAACGTGACCGTATCACAACGTGACCGTATCACAACGTGACCGTATCACAACGTGACCGTATCACAACGTGACCGTATCACAACGTGACCGTATCACAACGTGACCGTATCACAACGTGACCGTATCACAACGTGACCGTATCACAACGTGACCGTATCACAACGTGACCGTATCTCATTTACAGTATTCACACAAAAGAACCACAAAAGAAAGTTAAGTTGACGGTAAAAAGTTAAGTTTCTGAAAAATTTTGTCTAAAAAATTGTTCTAAACAACAGCTCGTTAATCCATTACACACACCAAACAAGTCATAATAATGTACTTGCTCTGATCATATACACTATAACATCATGGGCACTAAAATACAGCATATCTTTCAATTTAAGCGTATAAATAGCGAGGTCATACATACAAATTTACACGTTGAATCTCAACATTCTGGAGAATATTTTTTCCAAAACGTTTAAAATCCATAGCGGCAAACCTGATTAAAGTTTCGGTTTCCCACTCATCAGATGAGCGTAGTAGCACACCCATATACATCAATGTACTTTTGATCTTAATGTTCAGGAAGAAAAATTTTCCAAAAAAGTTTTAAATCTATTTCGGTAAACCGACTTAAAGTTTTGATTTATCACTCAATCGGACTTTTAAGCGTCTGAGCGCTGCTACGTTCACAGCTGCTGCCATGTATCGCTGCCATGCATCGCTGTCATATATCGCTGCCGTACATCGCTGCCATACATCGCTGCGATACATCGCTGCCATACATCGCTGCGATACATCGCTGCGATACATCGCTGCGATATATCGCTGCCACATATCGCTGCGAAGAATAATTACCGCGTACATTACGATAAGAACGTTTGATTTATAGAGGCCGTAATGTTGACGTGCGGCGTGTAGCCGTGATACGGCAGATCAGCATAGATTGGAAACGTGGCACCAGAAGCTTAATTTAACTGCTTCTATTTAAACAGCTGCTACTTTTGTGACGCAATTCCTACTTTTAGAAATTAAATGTCACTTTAAAACACAGTTTCTTTTGAGACAGCTGTTACTTTTGTGACGCAATTCCTACTTTTAGAAATTAAATGTCACTTTAAAACACAGTTTCTTTTAAGACAGCTTTTACTTTTGTGACGCAATTTCTGGTTTTAAAAACAAATGTTACTTTAAAACAGTTTCTTTAGGACAACTGCTATTTTTAATTTTTTAACGAAAAATATTAAATATTAAATAATATGAAAAAATATTTTTCTTAATGAAATCACTGTTTCCCCAACACAACGGTTACTTCTCTAACACGGCTGATGCTCATGTAATACAACTGCTATTTTACTAACGTCACCGTTACTTTCCGTATAAAACTGCTATTTACCAAGCACAATTTCTACAAAAGTTTTTTTCTACAATATCTTAAATAATTGCTATTGTTTCAATGCTATTGTTATTTTACTGACACAAAAGCTCCTTTTTTACCACAACTAATAATTCTCTAGCCCAGCTGATACTTTCTATCTTAACTGTTACTTTTCTATCTTAACTGTTACTTTTCTATCTTAACTGTTACTTTTCTATCTTAACTGTTACTTTTCTATCTTAACTGTTACTTTTATATCTTAACTGTTACTTTTCTATCTTAACTGTTACTTTTCTATCTCAACTGTTACTTTTCTATCTTAACTGTTACTTTTATATCTTAACTGTTACTTTTCTATCTTAACTGTTACTTTTCTATCTTAACTGTTACTTTTCTATCTCAACTGTTACTTTTCTATCTTAACTGTTACTTTTCTATCTTAACTGTTACTTTTATATCTTAACTGTTACTTTTCTATCTTAACTGTTACTTTTCTATCTCAACTGTTACTTTTCTATCTTAACTGTTAATTTTCTATCTTAACTGTTACTTTTCTATCTTAACTGTTACTTTTATATCTTAACTGTTACTTTTCTATCTTAACTGTTACTTTTCTATCTTAACTGTTACTTTTCTATCTTAACTGTTACTTTTCTATCTTAACTGTTACGTACTTTTCAAACACAACTGCTACTTTTCTAACGCAACTACCATATTTCTATCACAACTGCCACGTTTTAACACAGCTGCTACTTTCATACTTTAACTGTAACTTTTTACACAACTACTTCTTTTCTAACTCGACCGTTTCTTTTTAACGAAACTGCTATTTGTCTAACAAAACTGATACTTTTTGACACAACTGCCAGACCAACGCTCCTTAGTCAAAGTCTGCCTGACCGACGCTCCTCAGTCAAGTCTGCCTGGCCAATGTCCCTCAGTCAAAGTTTGCCTGACCGACGCTCCTCACTCAAGTCTGCCTGACCGACGCTCCTCAGTCAAGTCTGCCTGACCAATGTCCCTCAGTCAAAGTTTGCCTGACCGACGCTCCTCACTCAAGTCTGCCTGACCAATGTCCCTCAGTCAAAGTTTGCCTGACCGACGCTCCTCACTCAAGTCTGCCTGACCGACGCTCCTCAGTCAAGTCTGCCTGACCAATGTCCCTCAGTCAAAGTTTGCCTGACCGACGCTCCTCACTCAAGTCTGCCTGACCGACGCTCCTCAGTCAAGTCTGCCTGACCAATGTCCCTCAGTCAAAGTTTGCCTGACCGACGCTCCTCACTCAAGTCTGCCTGACCGACGCTCCTCAGTCAAGTCTGCCTGACCAATGTCCCTCAGTCAAAGTCAGCCTGACCAACGCCCCTCAGTCAGGCTTCCGCTGATTTCGCGTCAGTCACTGAGCAGGTTTGCGCGACTTTTCTTTGAAAGGCTGGGGAAACCCGCGACTGCCGTGCGTATCGCGCTTGTGTGCTGTGTTTGTGTGGCTGTGTGTGTGTGTAGTGCAGCTTCATCTGTACCTGAATACTGTACCTGTGTGCTGTGTCTGTGTGTGGCTGCATGTACATCCACATTATCTGTACCTGAGTACTGTAGTCACGCTCTGTACATACAGTATCTTCATATGTACCTGAGTACTGTACAAATATACGTACCTGCTGTATCTTTGCGTGTCCCTGGGTACTGTACGAACGTACATACCTGCATCTTTTTATGCAGTAGAGTACTGTAGACATGTACGTACTTGTCGAATCTTTATATGTAATAGAGTACTGTACGGATGTACTCACCTACGTAATATACCTCTATACTTATTTGCCTAAGTACTGCTCGTATGTACGTACATGTTGCACTATATTATATACTGCACCCGTACACGTACCTATGTACTATGTACCTCCTCTGTATCTTACACATCTATACATACGTCGGTTCCTACATACCGCAGCTTAGTGTGCACTGTTGCACTGAACAGAAGTTCCAACGTCATACATCAACACTTGTATCAATAAACTCTATCAATTTTATTTTTAGCTCTATCAAGCTTTTGTATCCAGAATGATAAATTCTTAGAAAAAGTTTGAACCGTAGGTAGATAACCAGTAAAAAATGATCGGTCGAATTAGGGAGCTGTTTCTCTTCAGATATCATTTGATGCTACTTTGCGGGTAGTCTTCTTGAATATCCATGCACTGGAAAAACTCGATTACATGGGCACTGCCAATAATAATAAAGTTGCAAGAACGATGTCAATAAAATCAAAATTACAAGGGCTATGCCAATAATTAAAAAAATAACATGGCTATTATCAATAATTAGAAAATTACGTGTGCACTGCCAATATTTGCCAAATTACGTGGGCAATGAGGACAATAACAAAATTACGTGGGCAATGAGGACAATAACAAAATTACGTGGGCAATGAGGACAATAACAAAATTACGTGGGCAATGAGGACAATAACAAAATTACGTGGGCAATGAGGACAATAACAAAATTACGTGGGCAATGAGGAAAATAACAAAATTACGTGGGCAATGAGGACAATAACAAAATTACGTGGGCAATGAGGACAATATCAAAATTACGTGGGCAATGAGGACAATAACAAAATTACGTGGGCAATGAGGACAATAACAAAATTACGTGGGCAATGAGGACAATAACAAAATTACGTGGGCAATGAGGACAATAACAAAATTACGTGGGCAATGAGGACAATAACAAAATTACGTGGGCAATGAGGACAATAACAAAATTACGTGGGCAATGATGACAATAACAAAATTACGTGGGCAATGAGGACAATAACAAAATTACGTGGGCAATGAGGTCAATAACAAAATTACGTGGGCAATGAGGACAATAACAAAATCACATCGGTAGTGCCAACAATTCCAAAATTACACGAGCAACGCCAATATTACAAAATTAATTGAGCAATGCCAATAAAATCACATAACTTAAGCAAGATATAAACTTTTATGTCAAAGGAAGATATCAACTTTTCTGTCAAAGGAAGATATCAATTTTTCTGTCAAAGGAAGATATCAACTTTTATGTCAAAGAAAGATATCAACTTTTCTGTCAAAGGAAGATATCAACTTTTCTGTCAAAGGAAGATATCAACTTTTCTGTCAAAGAAAGATATCAACTTTTCTGTCAAAGGAAGATATCAACTTTTATGTCAAAGAAAGATATCAACTTTTATGTCAAAGGAAGATATCAACTTTTCTGTCAAAGAAAGATATCAACTTTTCTGTCAAAGAAAGATATCAACTTTTATGTCAAAGGAAGATATCAACTTTTCTGTCAAAGAAAGATATCAACTTTTCTGTCAAAGAAAGAGATCAACTTTTCTGTCAAAGAAATATATCAACTTTTATGTCAAAGGAAGATATCAACTTTTCTGTCAAAGGAAGATATCAACTTTTATGTCAAAGGAAGATATCAACTTTTCTGTCAAAGAAAGATATCAACTTTTATGTCAAAGAAAGATATCAACTTTTATGTCAAAGAAAGATATCAACTTTTCCGTCAAAGGAAGATATCAACTTCTATGTCAAAGAAAGATATCAACTTTTCTGTCAAAGGAAGATATCAACTTTTATGTCAAAGAAAGATATCAACTTTTCCGTCAAAGGAAGATATCAACTTTTCTGTCAAAGAAAGATATCAACTTTTCCGTCAAAGGAAGATATCAACTTCTATGTCAAAGAAAGACATCAACTTTTCTGTCAAAGGAAGATATCAACTTTTATGTCAAAGAAAGATATCAACTTTTCTGTCAAAGGAAGATATCAACTTTTATGTCAAAGAAAGATATCAACTTTTCTGTCAAAGGAAGATATCAACTTTTATGTCAAAGAAAGATATCAACTTTTATGTCAAAGGAAGATATCAACTTTTATGTCAAAGGAAGATATCAACTTTTATGTCAAAGAAAGATATCAACTTTTATGTCAAAGGAAGATATCAACTTTTATGTCAAAGAAAGATATCAACTTTTATGTCAAAGGAAGATATCAACTTTTATGTCAAAGAAAGATATCAACTTTTATGTCAAAGGAAGATATCAACTTTTATGTCAAAGAAAGATATCAACTTTTATGTCAAAGGAAGATATCAACTTTTCTGTCAAAGAAAGATATCAACTTTTCTGTCAAAGGAAGATATCAACTTTTATGTCAAAGAAAGATATCAACTTTTATGTCAAAGGAAGATATCAACTTTTATGTCAAAGAAAGATATCAACTTTTCTGTCAAAGAAAGATATCAACTTTTCCGTCAAAGGAAGATATCAACTTCTATGTCAAAGAAAGACATCAACTTTTATGTCAAAGAAAGATATCAACTTTTCTGTCAAAGGAAGATATCAACTTTTATGTCAAAGAAAGATATCAACTTTTCCGTCAAAGGAAGATATCAACTTTTATGTCAAAGAAAGATATCAACTTTTATGTCAAAGAAAGATATCAACTTTTCTGTCAAAGGAAGATATCAACTTCTATGTCAAAGAAAGACATCAACTTTTCCGTCTAAGGAAGATATCAACTTTTCAGTCAAGTGAGCTAAGGGTTCATCACAAATTCATCCAGTTTCTTAATAATTCAACCTTCAAGTCAGAGCACTGCCTTCCGTTGACAATTATGAAGACAAGATGTTGATACGTAAATGTGAAGAGTCCTACAAGACTGTCGTGCGTGCAAGTTTGTGCGTGAGAGCGAGTACGATAAGGAGGATTTTAACACATGACTCCTTGATGTCATGCAATCGTGGCCGTACTCAGTATCCCATACAGCATCAGTATGAATTCGGCCAGTTCAGCATCTCATCAATGTTTTTTGCTGACTGAATACAAACTTGTACGTATATATATATACGTACACACATATTATATAAATATGATAATGATGTATAATATATTTATATATGATGTAAAATTAATATATTCCATAACTATCATCACCACCATGACAACCACCAATACCGTCTACCACAAGCCGCCGTCCTCCTATCTACTACCACCACCCATCATCCCAAATCAACACCACAACCACACACCACATCGCTAACCCACTACCGCCGCTCCACCACCAAGCCACTCTCTTCCACCACACCACCCACCACCCAGTTCAACCATTACCATCACACAACAACTTCACCAAAACTACTACCACCACAACCACCCCCAAACAACCGCTACCACCACAAAACTACCAACAGACCTCACTCCCACCTACACCATTAATACCACCACACCATCATACCACTCCCACCAGGCCACCACCACAGGCGAATGACAGTACCACACCGTCGCTGTTTTCCTTATCATCTGCTGCACTTTTCTCCTTCTCATTTTATGAGAGCAATTCGAGACCAAACTTGAACTTTCTACAGTTTATAACAGTATCTACAGTTTTCTACACTTTATGAACAAATAAATGCAACTTATAGCACTCGAAATACCACACCCAATGTGCAGTTCAGTCAGGAGTGGTAGCACTGTGGTATGGCAGTGTTTTCTCAGCACTTGGTACCATTGTCACCAATGTCCTTGAAGTTCCCCTTGAATTCTCAATTAGGTTGAGATCGGGAGACTGGCTGGGCCATTTCATGAAGTCAGTTTTGTGATCTTGAAGCCGTTATTTTCTTCAAACCATCTTGAAGCCATTATTTTCTTCAAGCCATCTTCAAGCCATGATTCAGTCAGTATGGCCGTGTGTTTGGGATCACTGTCTTGTTGAAACTCAAAATCCCGCCCAAACCCCAATAATCTGGCATGCTTCAGACAATTCCTATCGAGAATTTCCGATACAGACGATCATCCGCCTTGCCTTTGTTCATTACTTACGTGTACTCTAGTACCTTAAATTAGTACTCTCCTATAGTACACTCCCCAGGACACTCATTCTTATACCTTTAACCTACCATGCCACAGTGCTACCACTTCTGAGTTACTTGCACATTGGGTGTGGTATTTCGAGTGCTATAACCCAGTCTAACTTTTTTGCCACCTGCATGCACATTTTTCGCCGCGCACGCGATTTAAGGGATTAAATCGCTTAGACGGCCAAAACATGCATGCAGGCCGCGAAAAAGTTAGACTGGGTAAGTTACTTTTATTTGTTCCTAGCCCATCGCACAGTATACGAGTACACTGCAGAAAGTTCGAGTTTGGTCTCGCGTTGCTCATGTAAAATGAGTTTTTGCATCGTAAAATGAGTTTTTGCATCGTAAAATGAGTTTTTGCATCGTAAAATGAGTTTTTGCATCGTAAAATGAGTTTTCTCATAAAATGAGAAGGAGAAAAGTGCAGCAGCTGTTATCGGTGCTGCAGTGCAGCGTTGCTGCAGCGATAGCAGCTGCTGCTGCTGATAAGGAAAACAGCGACGGTGTGGTACTGTCATGCGTCTGTGGTGGTGGTGGTGCGGTGGTGATGATAGTTAGGGAATATATACATATTTATATATATATATATGTATTTTTTTTCTTATCACAAATAAATGTATTTACTTATATCTTTTGGGGCTGGGATAAATGCTATGTATATGCTATATATATATATTGTGTGCATGCAGTTTATGCACTTTGCAAAGTGAGCTTTCTGTTGAGAAGACCATGAGATACTCGACATGAAAATAAAGTCACCATATACCTCAGACTGCAGTCTCTCCCCATAATTTATGATGTAAAAAGCCTTGTTCTAAACATCGCTGCAGCAGGATAAAATTTCTGCTTAATTAGCTACATGATTATAAGAAACATTCTTCACAGTAAAATGCTCGGAAATGTAATAAACATTTCGAACACAAATTGCGTTCTATTTTGAATTACGAAAGGTAATATGTTTCAATAAAAAACGCAAAGAAAAATGTCTTTCAGCGGCTAAAAGGTATCGGTATATTGGCTCTGGCAAAATGCGGTGAAAAATGCCTGAGGATAAATGTTCAAATAGAATGCCAGAAGTCAGAAAAATTAGCAAAAAGTAGCGGAGGCGCTCGTGCGTTGCGTGCGATCTGCCAGCCCCGCACACCGCGTGGTGTTGCTGGCTGTGTTTTGTGTTGTTGTGTTGTGTGTTGTTTTGTGTTGTGTGTTGAGTTGTATGTTGTTTTGTGTTGTGTGTTGTTGTGTTGTGTGTTGTTTTGTGTGTGTTGTTGTTTTGTGTGTTGTTTTGTGTGTGTTGTTGTTTTGTGTTGTGTGTTGCTTTATGTTGTGTGTTGTTGTGTTCTGTGTTGTTGTTTTGTGTGTTGTTGTTTTGTGTGTTGTTGTGTTGTGTGTTGTTGTGTTGTGTGTTGTTGTGTTGTGTGTTGTTGTGTTGTGTGTTGTTTTGTGTTGCGTGTTGTTGTGTTGTGTGTGTTGTTGTGTTGTGTGTTGTTTTGTGTTTTGTTGTGTGTTGTGTTGTGTGTTGTTGTGTTGTGTGTGTGTTGTTGTTTTGTGTGTTGTTTTGAGTTGCGTGTTGTTGTGTTGTGTATCGTTTTTTACCTAAAATGAGTTATTTTTCGGCACCGATTTTCCGTATAGAGACAAAAATAGTCCTGCTTCAGAGTATATTGCAGAAAAACCTTCTCTGACCATCAATATTTTACAATAAAACAAACATGTCTGTGGCTATAAATTTCTAGCTTCATTATGGAAAATCATTTTTCAGCACACAAAATATTCAGTTTCGAAACTTGTTTTGTTTCGTTCCGACTTTTAATAACAAACAATTTTTCATATCCTTGCACATGGATGAAGAATTTTAAGCATCGGATTTGCTGAACATTGCAAATATACGCCACATATTTCCGCGCTCCACTGCACTCTGATCCAAAAAACTTTCCGACGTCCATTATGGCTCAAAAAAAAAAAACACTTCGAGCTCCCACCCCTTAAAGAGCAGAAGGAGGACTGGCTCCCACCCCTTAAAGAGCAGAAGGAGGACTGGCTCCCACCCCTTAAAGAGCAGAAGGAGGACTGGCTCCCACCCCTTAAAGAGCAGAAGGAGGACTGGCTCCCACCCCTTGAAGAGCAGAAGGAGGACTGGCTCCCACCCCTTGAAGAGCAGAAGGATGACTGGCTCCCACCCCTTGAAGAGCAGAAGGATGACTGGCTCCCACCCCTTGAAGAGCAGAAGGAGGACTGGCTCCCACCCCTTAAAGAGCAGAAGGAGGACTGGCTCCCACCCCTTAAAGAGCAGAAGGAGGACTGGCTCCCACCCCTTGAAGAGCAGGAGGACTGGCTCCCACCCCTTAAAGAGCAGAAGGAGGACTGGCTCCCACCCCTTAAAGAGCAGAAGGAGGACTGGCTCCCACCCCTTGAAGAGCAGAAGGAGGACTGGCTCCCACCCCTTGAAGAGCAGAAGGATGACTGGCTCCCACCCCTTGAAGAGCAGAGGGAGGACTGGCTCCCACCCCTTGAAGAGCAGAGGGAGGACTGGCTCCCACCCCTTGAAGATTACAGAGGGAGGGGGTAAGCTCCCAAAGAGCAAAGAATGAGGGGGGGGGGGTAAGCTCCCACAGAGGGAGGGGGCAAATCTCCCACACTCACCCCACGCACTGACCCGTGAACTCACCCCAAAAACCGGCCACGAACAAGCCGGACCAAACCTCTTCTGATTCGCGGACCCACGAGAGGATTTCCTCAGACGTGCTTTCCGTTTCCGCAAAAGCTTTTCTCATTCAATCGAGAATGCTGGTCAGCAGAACACATACACAAGCAAATTGCTGAGTCTTTTCACGCACCATAACAAGCTTTAATGTCGGTGGGAATTAGCTTTGCCTTATACGGGTCACCGTATGAGAAAAATGGCGTGCTATATTACAGTGCACGCGAAAAATAGCATGCTTCATTACAGTGCACACGGAAAATAGCATGCTACATTGCAGTGCACACGGAAAATAGCATGCTACTTTGCAGTGCACACAGAAAATTGCATGCTACATTGCAGTGCACACGGAAAATAGCATGCTACATTGCAGTGCACACAGAAAATTGCATGCTACATTGCAGTGCACACAGAAAATGGCATGCTACATTGCAGTGCACACGGAAAATTGCATGCTACATTGCAGTGCACACGGAAAATAGCATGCTACATTGCAGTGCACACAGAAAATTGCATGCTACATTGCAGTGCACACGGAACATTGCATGCTACATTGCAGTGCACACAGAAAATTGCATGCTACATTGCAGTGCACACGGAAAATTGCATGTTACATTACAGTGCACACGGAAAATAGCATGCTACATTGCAGTGCAAACGGAAAATAGCATGCTACATTGCAGTGCACACAGAAAATTGCATGCTACATTGCAGTGCACACGGAAAATAGCATGCTACATTGCAGTGCACACGGAAAAAAGCATGCTACATTGCAGTGCACACGGAAAATTGCATGCTACATTGCAGTGCACACAGAAAATTGCATGCTACATTGCAGTGCACACGGAAAATAGCATGCTACATTACAGTGCACACGGAAAATAGCATGCTACATTGCAGTGCACACAGAAAATTGCATGCTACATTGCAGTGCACACAGAAAATTGCATGCTACATTGCAGTGCACACGGAAAATTGCATGCTACATTACAGTGCACACGGAAAATAGCATGCTACATTGCAGTGCACACAGAAAATGGCATGCTACATTGCAGTGCACACAGAAAATGGCATGCTACATTGCAGTGCACACGGAAAATTGCATGCTACATTGCAGTGCACAGAAAAAATTGCATGCTACATTGCAGTGCACACAGAAAATGGCATGCTACATTGCAGTGCACACAGAAAATGGCATGCTACATTGCAGTGCACACGGAAAATTGCATGCTACATTGCAGTGCACACAGAAAATTGCATGCTACATTGCAGTGCACACGGAAAATAGCATGCTACATTGCAGTGCACACGGAAAAAAGCATGCTACATTGCAGTGCACACGGAAAATTGCATGCTACATTGCAGTGCACACAGAAAATTGCATGCTACATTGCAGTGCACACGGAAAATAGCATGCTACATTACAGTGCACACGGAAAATAGCATGCTACATTGCAGTGCACACAGAAAATTGCATGCTACATTGCAGTGCACACAGAAAATTGCATGCTACATTGCAGTGCACACGGAAAATTGCATGCTACATTACAGTGCACACGGAAAATAGCATGCTACATTGCAGTGCACACAGAAAATGGCATGCTACATTGCAGTGCACACAGAAAATGGCATGCTACATTGCAGTGCACACGGAAAATTGCATGCTACATTGCAGTGCACAGAAAAAATTGCATGCTACATTGCAGTGCACACAGAAAATGGCATGCTACATTGCAGTGCACACAGAAAATGGCATGCTACATTGCAGTGCACACGGAAAATTGCATGCTACATTGCAGTGCACACAGAAAATGGCATGCTACATTGCAGTGCACACAGAAAATGGCATGCTACATTGCAGTGCACACAGAAAATGGCATGCTACATTGCAGTGCACACAGAAAATGGCATGCTACATTGCAGTGCACACGGAAAATTGCATGCTACATTGCAGTGCACACAGAAAATTGCATGCTACATTGCAGTGCACACAGAAAATTGCATGCTACATTACAGTGCACACGGAAAATTGCATGCTACATTGCAGTGCACACAGAAAATGGCATGCTACATTGCAGTGCACACAGAAAATGGCATGCTACATTGCAGTGCACACAGAAAATGGCATGCTACATTGCAGTGCACACGGAAAATTGCATGCTACATTGCAGTGCACACAGAAAATTGCATGCTACATTGCAGTGCACACAGAAAATGGCATGCTACATTGCAGTGCACACAGAAAATGGCATGCTAAATTGCAGTGCACACAGAAAATGGCATGCTACATTGCAGTGCACAGGGAAAATTGCATGCTACATTACAGTGCACACGGAAAATTGCATGCTACATTGCAGTGCACACGGAAAATTGCATGCTACATTGCAGTGCACACAGAAAATGGCATGCTACATTGCAGTGCACACTGAATATAGCATGCTACATTAAAGTGCACACGAAAAACAACATGCTACATTACAGTAAACACTAGAAGTACAGTATATAGTGGTTTCTTTGTGCAGTTTGCGGCAGTTGTCCAGGTTTTATATTTTCAAATTCACGTTTGCTGTTCCTGACATGTTCTAGGCTATATATTAGTGAATGACATCGACAATCTTTCACAACATTCAAAGAAATAGATTCTTACGAGTCTTTTTTCCTCTTTTACTGCATGTCCCTGGTTTAATTTTTCCATTTTTAATTTCCATAATGAGTTAGACATTTAGAAAACTGGTCAATTATTCCTTGACGAACTTAATATGACACACTTGAAGCTTCAGTATTTTGAAGCTTCAGTGTTTTTTTTCAGAAAAAGAAAAATTTAAATGTTCTACAACACATGGTATTATGTATGTTACATAACTTCTTCAATTTTCTTTCGGAAAGTTGAATCAAAATAGAAATAACTTTACTACAATACAATAAGTTATTTCAGCGCTCTCGATGACCACGCGTAAATGAATAATTCATACCTTAGTTAAAAAGTGTTGATTTTGAGTGGTTAATACACAATTCAATTTTTGGATCACCATATGTACTGCACGAGACATTACCTTCTTGCTATGTTGCTTGTTACATTTCTACTATTGAGACATGTTACATTTCTGCTACTGTAATTCGTTTAATTACTGCTACTGTAATTAATTTATTTATGTTACTGTAGCTTACATTTCTGCCCCGGTAACTGCCATCTTTATGTTAGCGACTCTAATTGCTACATTTATACGACCGCAATTAGTTCCGCAGTCATGCTGATAACTCTTCATTCAACCGCTGAACAGTATGTCCCACAGAAACCCGAACCGAGTATTTATTTTTTCGTATCAGTAATACCATCATAAGAATACCACAAGCATTTGATTTCAAGCAAAATTATGCGGTATTACTGATTACTACTGATACGGGAAATACTTTACTTACGTACTACTACTGATACTTTTTGACGGACCGTGTACATCAGCACGGTAGAATAAGCAGCAACATGAAACTGCTCTCACAAATGTAGTCCAATCACTACGCTGTTCGTTTCTAGTATCATTAACATAGGCAACCATGAACTTCAGGCTAGTATTACTACATACCACGATAGAGGAAACAAGGTAAGGTCATTTCTATGGGAGAAAATACACCTCCTCTTGTTCGGATAGCCAATAGAGCGGCTCTAATTCAAACAAACTTTATGACGTCACCAAAACGCAATATCGTTAGGCCAAAAGTGGAGCCAGATTTGGTGGTATCAGAGCTACCAGACGCAATATGAGCGCTGCTATTGGTTCGTTGCCGTGACGTCAGCAAAACCACATCGTCAACGAAAAAAAGACTGGTTTGAACCTACCTTGTTTCCTGTACCGTGCTACATAGGCAACCATAAACTTCAGGCTAGCATCACTAACATGGACAACCACGGTGCTTCACTAACGAGCACCAACATATGCATACTTGGCTTTACTTCATGAAATGACTCCAAAACCGTAAAATTGCACTCGCACAATTGCAGAGCATTGACGCGAGTGCGGAAGAGATAAGAGCACTCGAACTGCAGCTCAAATCTATTTGCATCGGAGATAAGCAGGTATGAATAGCATACTTTATTGGGTGAGTTGTGATGATGGTGTGATGGTGGGTGACAGACGTCTTGAATGGGTGATAACGGTGGCGGTGGGTGATGACGGGTGATGGTGGGTGACAGACGTCTTGAATAGGTGAAAACGGTGGCGGTGGGTGATGACGGGTGATGGTGGGTGTAACAGGTGACAGTGGGTGATGGCAGGTGACGGTGGGTGACGGCAGGTGACGGTGGGTGGCGGTGGGTGACGGTGGGTGCCGGATATTGGGATGTCTATCAGAATACAACATGTAAACTGTAAGAATACAATACAATAACAATACAATACAACATGTAAACTGTAACAGGCTACAATATCGAACTGTAAAAATACCAGATACATTGAAACAATCATTGAGATCTGCGCGAGATGGCGCGACCTAGACATAGCAGCAGATCGCTGCGTGCTGCCATACGCTGCAGCCGCAGATAAGGCGGGCGTCACCAGCGAAAACTAAAAAAAGGCAATAAAAAACAAGAAAATGCGAAAATATGCATTGATAACCTAGTAAAAAACCTTATAGGAAGCGATAAAAAGCTAATAAAGAGGCGTTATCTCTTATCTTGAGTGCTGGCTCCACTTTAAACTTGAAGCGCCGGCTTGAGCGGCTGCTGAGTGAAAGAATCCATTCAAACGGTAGTTCTTGTTTCATCTTTTCTGTCGTGTTCAGCTTGCGAGAATATTACTCCAGTATTAGCTGCAGAAATTAAGTTTCCTTTCTGTCAATGTTTATATTTTCAACGGAAATAAATTCTCGTGTTACGTTAAAAATATTTAGAGCCGCCCATAAAAATGATGCCCAAATGAGACGTACAAATTATATCTGTTGGATTAATTTGTTAATTTCTAATTCATTTTTAATTCAAGGATTGATTACTGATAATATTTTTACGAGGAATACAGTAATTTAACATTTGAAAAACAGTTTTATTCACTTTCACGTTGAATATGTCCATGTTCTATTCTATATGGACAAAAAAATACGACATAACTCCCAATTTGAGACCTCACATCTTCCCTTCATAAGCGTTAGTTCCTGTACATAAATATGTGGAAATAGCATTGGCGAACTAAACAATTGTCTCAGACCGTATCCACAATGCAGCTTGAGAAATTTACATTATAAGTTGGACCAAGATGGCCTGCAGTTTATCACACGGTAGAAGAAACAAGGTAAGTTCAAACCAGTCTTTTTTCCATTAACGATGTGGTTTTGCTGACGTCACGGCAACTAACCAATAGCAGCGCTCATATTGCATCTGGTAGCACTGCTACCCTGAAATCTGGCTCCACTATTAGACTAGCGATATGGTGTTTTGGTGACGTCATAGAGTGTGTTTGAAATAAAGCCTTTCTATTGGCTAGTCGAACAAGAGGAGATGTATTTTCTCCCATAGAAATGATCTTACCTTGTTTCCTCTTCCGTGGTTTATCCTTCTTCCTTAGATATTCTTGAATATTTAAACAATTTCTAATAAAACATCGAAGCAAAATCATTCCCTATCTTATCAGTGAAAACCGAGAGATGAATTTTGATTTCGCAATTAGTTAGAGTAATGTGGGCAGTGACATGCGAGCAACAAAAAAAATTAGATCATAAGTTAGTTTAAGCCTCCCAGCCATGACAGGGGTGTTCCCAAAAGAGGAAGAAGGAAAGTGCCTTTTAGTATGAAGTTTAGTTAGTTGTGTTTAGTTGTGTTCCACACCCTCTGCAGTGAGACAGCAAAATTTAAAGAAATTTACAAAACAAACTGAAAGTTGAAATAGAAAGAAATACATGGTGAAAAATAGAACACCAGTGAACCTAAAAGGATGGTCCGTAACGGATGGTCGATGGCCTATCTATGTTTCAGCTTGGGACCTTATATCTTCCTTTAATGAGAGTTATTTCGATGTTTATATTTATATTAGTTGTATTTTTCTGTAAGAAATTAAATAAAAAAACAAAAGACTCAAATTTATACATTCTTATTTACGCAAACATTTTCAGATTTTATTTTATGGAGAATACTACAATGTGATATTTAGAGCGAAATAAATAGAAGTACAAATTGACGGCTTTTTAATAATTTTTACCTAAATATTATCCATAGAAGTCAAGCGGTGGTGAAATTTGCCTGTTATGTTCAAAAAACTGCGTCAAGTTTTCACTTATATCTCAAATTGAGTAAATCTGCAGATTTACGCTGCAACTCACCTTTAAATCTCCTGATATTTATATGAAGAAATAGCAGTTGCTGGTTACACGTAGGTAACATGTTACAGACATGTTTGTAACACGTATGCTGCATTTTACAGACATGCTTGTGACACGTATGTAACATGTTACAGACATGTATGTGACACGTATGTAACATGTTGCAGACATGTATGTGACACGTATGTAACATGTTACAGACATGTATGTGACACGTATGTAACATGTTACAGACATGTATGTGACACGTATGTAACATGTTGCAGACATGTATGTGACACGTATGTAACATGTTACAGACATGTATGTGACACGTATGTAAAATGTTACAGACATGTATGTGACACGTATGTAACATGTTGCAGACATGTATGTGACACGTATGTAACATGTTACAGACATGTATGTGACACGTATGTAACATGTTACAGACATGTATGTGACACGTATGTAACATGTTGCAGACATGTATGTGACACGTATGTAACATGTTACAGACATGTATGTGACACGTATGTAACATGTTACAGACATGTATGTGACACGTATGTAACATGTTGCAGACATGTATGTGACACGTATGTAACATGTTACAGACATGTATGTGACACGTATGTAACATGTTACAGACATGTATGTGACACGTATGTAACATGTTGCAGACATGTATGTGACACGTATGTAACATGTTACAGACATGTATGTGACACGTATGTAACATGTTACAGACATGTGTGTGACACGTATGTAAAATGTTACAGACATGTATGTGACACGTATGTAACATGTTGCAGACATGTATGTGACACGTATGTAACATGTTACAGACATGTATGTGACACGTATGTAACATGTTGCAGACATGTATGTGACACGTAGGTAACATGCTACAGACATGTATGTGACACGTATGTAACATGTTACAGACATGTATGTGACACGTATGTAACATGTTGCAGACATGTATGTGACACGTAGGTAACATGCTGCAGACATGTATGTGACACGTAGGTAACATGCTACAGACATGTATGTGACACGTATGTAACATGTTGCAGACATGTATGTGACACGTAGGTAACATGCTACAGACATGTATGTGACACGTATGTAACATGTTGCAGACATGTATGTGACACGTAGGTAACATGCTACAGACATGTATGTGACACGTATGTAACATGTTGCAGACATGTATGTGACACGTGTGTAACATGCTACAGACATGTATGTGACACGTATGTAACATGTTGCAGGCCATGTATGTGACACGTGTGTAACATGCTACAGACATGTATGTGGCACGTATGTAACATGCTACAGACATGTATGTGACACGTATGTAACATGCTACAGACATGTATGTGACACGTATGTAACATGCTACAGACATGTATGTGACACGTATGTAACATGCTACAGACATGTATGTGACACGTATGTAACATGCTACAGACATGTATGTGGCACGTATGTAACATGCTACAGACTTGTCAAGTAAAATTTCTAATATTTCACATGCGAATATCATTTTATTTGCATGAATGAATTTCAAATACTGGCAGCCAAAGTTCACGGACATTAATAAAGAGTTTTAAAGCTATTTGCCACACAGTTATTCAATTATTATTATTTCACTATTCCTAAACCTTTGAAAGATAACTGGCAGGACACAGCATCTTCGAGGGAATTTAGCTGATCATCGGAACAATCCCCCTTTTTCTCCGAATAAAAAAACAGTGACATCCGGCCTAAATTTTTAATCCAGCCTAGTCCCTTGTGTTGTTCATGACGAATGTCAATCATACCTGCTTTTACTCCTCAAAACTCCACCCAATTTGATCGTTTTCGGGAGCCAAACTGTACCCTTATAATTTCACAGCGGTTGTCGAGAATGAGGGTTTTTTCGATCGAGCACATTACCGTAAGCTCTTCTTCTCTCTGTTCAATTTTTTGAAACCCTCATTTTTCCATCGGAAAGTCGAAGTTTATGTCATAGTGTTTCGTAATTTGAATTGGGTACCATCTTAATTTCATAGCTTGACTATTCATTATGTGAATTGCATACCATTTTAATTACTTGCTTAATTTTTGTTTTTCAAATTCATAATTTGAAAGGCTTATAATGAATTTTCGTGGCATAAAGCATGGGTGTTGCGGTAGTTTGTCAAATAAAACTTCCTAGTCCATGATACCTTACACATAAATCCCAGTTCTCAAATATCTACTTTTGATCTCGGTCCTTATATATATATATATATATATATATATATCTTCATCTACTTTCTATATATATATATATATTTATATATTTGTATATAAAATAGATATATATTTTCCGTTTTCCATCTATGCACTTGTGATCTCGGTCCTTACATATAGTATCTTATAAGGATATACTTATAACCCGGGTCTCACATATCTACTTGTGATCTCTGTCCTTATATATCTCTGTCTGTGATATGTTCTCGGTATATATACTCGTATATAGATCACGGGCCGTATAAATATGTATAAAATATCCGACGAGTATATATATCATGGGCCGTATAAAATATATATATATATACACACATATATATGTATATATACATATATACATATATATATATATATATATGACGATTAGGTCCTTCTATAGGGCATTATTAGTCTACTTTATTTACTTTCTACATATATATATATCTCGTTTGAGACACATCTCTCGCTGTGGCCGGCTTTGCCACATCCGCAACTCGTGACACTCCGGAGATAATCTGGCGAGCGGCGTCCGTCCCTCGCAGGTTTTTAATTGACACTCAGACCCGCTCGAAATTAATGATCCTGCGCGGTCGGCAGCGGCTGATAACGTGCCGGACCGGCGGCTGATTGTGCCGTCTTGTGCTGCTCAGCTAGGGACGGAATCTTGTCCAGCTGCTGTAGGGATGGAATCTTGTCCAGCTACTCTAGGGATTTAATCTTGTCCAGCTGCTGTAGGGATTGAATCTTGTCCAGCTGCCCCAGGGATTGAATCTTGTCCAGCTGCTGTAAGGATTGAATCTTGTCCGGCTGCTGTAGGGATTTAATCTTGTCCAGCTGCTGTAGGGATTGAATCTTGTCCAGCTGCTGTAAGGATTGAATCTTATCCAGCTGCTGTAGGGATTGAATCTTGTCCAGCTGCCCTAGGAATTGAATCTTGTCCAGGTGCTCTAGGGATTGAATCTTATCCAGGTGCTCTAGGGATTGTATTTTGTCCATCTGCTGTAGGGATTGAATCTTGTCCAGGTGCTCTAGGGATTGAATCTTGTCCAGCTGCTGTAGGGATTGAATCTTGTCCAGCTGCTCTAGGGATTGAATCTTGTCCAGCTGCTCTAGGGATTGAATCTTGTCCAGCTGCTGTAGGGATTGAATCTTGTCCAGGTGCTCCAGGGACTGAATTTTGTCCAGCTGTTGTAGGAATTGAATCTTGTCCAGGTGCTCTAGGGGTTGAATTTTGTCCAGCTGCTTTAGGGATTGAATCTTATCCAGGTGCTATAGGGATTGAATCTTGTCCAGGTGCTATTGGGATTGAATCTTATCCAGGTGCTGTAGGGATTGAATCTTGTCCAGGTGCTTTAGGGATTGAATCTTATCCAGGTGCTATAGGGATTGAATCTTGTCCAGGTGCTATTGGGATTGAATCTTATCCAGGTGCTGTAGGGATTGAATCTTGTCCAGGTGCTTTAGGGATTGAATCTTATCCAGGTGCTATAGGGATTGAATCTTGTACAGGTGCCATTGGGATTGAATCTTATCCAGGTGCTGTAGGGATTGAATTTTGTCCAGGTGCTTTAGGGATTGAATCTTATCCAGGTGCTATAGGGATTGAATCTTGTCCAGGTGCTATTGGGATTGAATCTTGTCCAGGTGCTATTGGGATTGAATCTTATCCAGGTGCTATAGGGATTGAATCTTGTCCAGGTGCTATTGGGATTGAATCTTGTCCAGGTGCTATTGGGATTGAATCTTATCCAGGTGCTATAGGGATTGAATCTTGTCCAGGTGCTATTGGGATTGAATCTTGTCCAGGTGCTATTGGGATTGAATCTTATCCAGGTGCCATTGGGATTGAATCTTATCCAGGTGCTGTAGGGATTGAATTTTGTCCAGGTGCTTTAGGGATTGAATCTTATCCAGGTGCTATAGGGATTGAATCTTGTCCAGGTGCTATTGGGATTGAATCTTATCCAGGTGCTATAGGGATTGAATCTTGTCCAGGTGCTATTGGGATTGAATCTTGTCCAGGTGCTATTGGGATTGAATCTTATCCAGGTGCTATAGGGATTGAATCTTGTCCAGGTGCTATTGGGATTGAATCTTGTCCAGGTGCTTTAGGGATTGAATCTTATCCAGGTGCTATAGGGATTGAATCTTGTCCAGGTGCTATTGGGATTGAATCTTATCCAGGTGCTATAGGGATTGAATCTTGTCCAGGTGCTATAGGGATTGAATCTTGTCCAGGTGCTATAGGGATTGAATCTTGTCCAGGTGCTTTAGGGATTGAATCTTATCCAGGTGCTATAGGGATTGAATCTTGTCCAGGTGCTATTGGGATTGAATCTTATCCAGGTGCTATAGGGATTGAATCTTGTCCAGGTGCTATAGGGATTGAATCTTGTCCAGGTGCTGTAGGGATTGAATCTTATCCAGGTGCTATAGGGATTGAATCTTGTCCAGGTGCTATTGGGATTGAATCTTATCCAGGTGCTATAGGGATTGAATCTTATCCAGGTGCTATAGGGATTGAATCTTGTCCAGGTGCTATAGGGATTGAATCTTGTCCAGGTGCTGTAGGGATTGAATCTTATCCAGGTGCTATAGGGATTGAATCTTGTCCAGGTGCTATAGGGATTGAATCTTGTCCAGGTGCTGTAGGGATTGAATCTTATCCAGGTGCTATAGGGATTGAATCTTGTCCAGGTGCTATTGGGATTGAATCTTATCCAGGTGCTATAGAGATTGAATCTTATCCAGGTGCTATAGGGATTGAATCTTGTCCAGGTGCTATAGGGATTGAATCTTGTCCAGGTGCTGTAGGGATTGAATCTTATCCAGGTGCTATAGGGATTGAATCTTGTCCAGGTGCTATAGGGATTGAATCTTGTCCAGGTGCTGTAGGGATTGAATCTTATCCAGGTGCTATAGGGATTGAATCTTGTCCAGGTGCTATTGGGATTGAATCTTATCCAGGTGCTATAGGGATTGAATCTTATCCAGGTGCTATAGGGATTGAATCTTGTCCAGGTGCTATAGGGATTGAATCTTGTCCAGGTGCTGTAGGGATTGAATCTTATCCAGGTGCTATAGGGATTGAATCTTGTCCAGGTGCTATAGGGATTGAATCTTGTCCAGGTGCTGTAGGGATTGAATCTTATCCAGGTGCTATTGGGATTGAATCTTGTCCAGGTGCTATTGGGATTGAATCTTGTCCAGGTGCTATAGGGATTGAATCTTGTCCAGGTGCTGTAGGGATTGAATCTTATCCAGGTGCTGTAGGGATTGAATCTTGTCCAGGTGCTATAGGGATTGAATCTTGTCCAGGTGCTATAGGGATTGAATCTTATCCAGGTGCTATAGGGATTGAATCTTATCCAGGTGCTATAGGGATTGAATCTTGTCCAGGTGCTATAGGGATTGAATCTTGTCCAGGTGCTGTAGGGATTGAATCTTATCCAGGTGCTATAGGGATTGAATCTTGTCCAGGTGCTATAGGGATTGAATCTTGTCCAGGTGCTGTAGGGATTGAATCTTATCCAGGTGCTATAGGGATTGAATCTTGTCCAGGTGCTATTGGGATTGAATCTTATCCAGGTGCTATAGGGATTGAATCTTATCCAGGTGCTATAGGGATTGAATCTTGTCCAGGTGCTATAGGGATTGAATCTTGTCCAGGTGCTGTAGGGATTGAATCTTATCCAGGTGCTATAGGGATTGAATCTTGTCCAGGTGCTATAGGGATTGAATCTTGTCCAGGTGCTGTAGGGATTGAATCTTATCCAGGTGCTATTGGG
This sequence comes from Morinoia aosen, assembly GCA_030386875.1. Classification (NCBI taxonomy): domain Eukaryota; kingdom Metazoa; phylum Arthropoda; class Malacostraca; order Amphipoda; family Talitridae; genus Morinoia; species Morinoia aosen. The sequence goes on from CM059565.1 coordinate 19,612,428, forward strand.
ATTGAATCTTGTCCAGGTGCTATTGGGATTGAATCTTGTCCAGGTGCTATAGGGATTGAATCTTGTCCAGGTGCTGTAGGGATTGAATCTTATCCAGGTGCTGTAGGGATTGAATCTTGTCCAGGTGCTATAGGGATTGAATCTTGTCCAGGTGCTATAGGGATTGAATCTTATCCAGGTGCTATAGGGATTGAATCTTATCCAGGTGCTATAGGGATTGAATCTTGTCCAGGTGCTATAGGGATTGAATCTTGTCCAGGTGCTGTAGGGATTGAATCTTATCCAGGTGCTATAGGGATTGAATCTTGTCCAGGTGCTTTAGGGATTGAATCTTATCCAGGTGCTATAGGGATTGAATCTTATCCAGGTGCTATAGGGATTGAATCTTATCCAGGTGCTGTAGGGATTGAATCTTATCCAGGTGCTATTGGGATTGAATCTTGTCCAGGTGCTATTGGGATTGAATTTTGTCCAGGTGCTGTAGGGATTGAATCTTGTCCAGGTGCTGTAGGGATTGAATCTTATCCAGGTGCTGTAGGGATTGAATCTTGTCCAGGTGCTGTAGGGATTGAATCTTGTCCAGGTGCTGTAGGGATTGAATCTTGTCCAGGTGCTGTAGGGATTGAATCTTATCCAGGTGCTGTAGGGATTGAATCTTGTCCAGGTGCTGTAGGGATTGAATCTTGTCCAGGTGCTGTAGGGATCAAATTGAAGTAAAAATTACAGCGGATATCACATGCCTGTTTAGGTTTTTAAAGTATTGGGCGCCATGACGTTTCATTTTTTTTATAAAACTAGGAAATATGTTCATGTGAAATTTGTAATTTTTTGTACTCAAAATGTGTAATTTGGATTGGTGTATAATACTTGGTAATCATATGTTTTTTAACCGTATAAATTCTAGAAGCAAAACTGTCAAATTTTCTTTTGTGAAATCAGTAAATGTCTCTATTTACTGTCAATTTTTTTACAATACCGTCAAAGTTATTTGAATAAATCGGTCAATATCTGTTACCAAAAACCCTAAAACTTTATTCAATATTTAATTTTAATTTTGTTGCCAACAAAACTTTTTCCCATCGAAGCCATCATTCATTTCTTTAAGAGAAACACTTCATTTCTTCCATCACAAAGCAAAATTTTCTTAACAAAAACGATCTATTTGAAAACAATCCAACGAAAACCATCATATCCTATCAAAACCATCCAAAATTTTTTTCACTGAAAACCGTACAAATTGCTTCAATACTTTGACTGCGACGTGAGCCATATTTGGTCCCGGAGGGAATTTTCATCATGCTACTGACAGACCACTAGTCACAAACTCAATTATTTTAAAAGACATAATCATAACTAAATGAAAACAGGATCCAGCTAATGTTCGATATTTTCAATCTTTCTAACTATAAGTACATTAAATTTTAATTGAACATTAAACTTCAGTTTAACCTGCCGCAGTGAAATGGTTAAGAAGTTTTTTTAATTCGTTAAAATACGCAGGTAAACTGACTTGACCGTCTACTACGCACCACGTGACTGGAGGCGATAGTAACATCAGCTGCCGCTGTGCCATTCATAAAATTCATTGTTTACTTGACTGCAGTGTCGGTATATGGGTACACGATTCAACGACTGTTCCACGAAAAAGTGTTCCATTTTAGCCCTACTTTGTTCCCTTTGCACGAGAAGTGCGACTGGGGTTATAAAAATAACAACTTTCAGAGTAAATCACTCAAAGGGAGAAGTAGCCGGAATTATATAAAAACCTATCATGCACTTACCAACTCAATTAAATGAGCCGTTTTTTATTGAACGCTATTTTTAAGGCAATTGATTCACCGAAGATATGATGTTACCAACTCAATTACATGACCCGTTTTTTTATTGCACGTTATTTTTAAGGCAATTCGTTCACCGAAGAACAAAATTTAAAGCTTGCACCTCATTAATTATGAGAGGACAACATATTGTTCACGTGGGCTTTTTAATAAATATCAAGTCGGGATTTGTTGCAAGTCGCCATCGTAATTGAAGGACATGGACTCACGAGCTTAAAGCGAACCTTCAGAGCGAAAACTTCCACAGTTCTGCTTGCGTTCTTCTTGAGCTCTTCTGGAGTTCTACTGGAGTTCTATTTGAGTTCTAATTGATTTCTGCATGCGTTATACTTTCGTTATACTTTAGTTTTTCTTGAATTCTATTTGAGTTAGTTCTTCTTGGTTCTAATTGAGTTCTTCTTGAATTCTACTTCCCTTTTACTGGAGTTCTATCTGAGGTTTAGTCGAGTTCTACTAGAATTCTAATTGAGGTCTCCTTGAGTTCTAATTCTCTTTTACTGGAGTTCTATCTGACGTCTATTCGAGTTCTACTTGAATTCTACTTGAATTCCACTGGAGTTCTCTTCTATATCTTTTTGACTTTTACTGAATTTCTATTTAAGTTCTACCCATGTTTTACTCCACTTCTACACGACTTCTACTCAACCCTTTCTACAACTCTACTCTAGGTAGAAGCGCACGGGCGCAAACCGTCGCGAAAAGCAAGTCGCGACGGCTGCCCGGAGTTTACGGGCGGGATTCAATGAACTCGGTGCTAATTCTCTTATCGACGATCGTACCTCGACGTGCTGTAAATGGCGAGCAGTACAGCACAGCGGGGCACCGGCTGCCATTCCGCCTCATTACGGCGTATTGAAGGCGGGCCTTGCGTGCAGGTATTGAATGCACGCCGTGTCTGCCGGAGTGGCTCGGTGTCTGGGTGCTGTGGTGTGACTGCTGCGGTGGCTTGGTGTCTGTGTGCTGCGGTGTGACTGCCGGAGTGGCTTGGTGTCTGGGTGCTGCGGTGTGACTGCTGGAGTGGCTCGGTGTCTGGGTGCTGCGGTGTGACTGCCGGAGTGGCTCGGTGTCTGTGTGCTGCGGTGTGACTGCTGGGGTGGCTTGGTGTCTGTGTGCTGCGGCGTGACTGCTGGAGTGGCTCGGTGTCTGGGTGCTGCGGTGTGACTGCCGGAGTGGCTCGGTGTCTGTGTGCTGCGGTGTGACTGCTGGGGTGGCTTGGTGTCTGGGTGCTGTGGTGTGACTGCCGGAGTGACTTGGTGTCTGTGTGCTGCGGTGTGACTGCTGGAGTGGCTCGGTGTCTGGGTGCTGCGGTGTGACTGCTGGAGTGGCTCGGTGTCTGGGTGCTGTGGTGTGACTGCTAGGGTGGCTTGGTGTCTGGGTGCTGTGGTGTGACTGCCGGAGTGACTTGGTGTCTGTGTGCTGCGGTGTGACTGCTGGAGTGGTTCGGTGTCTGGGTGCTGCGGTGTGACTGCTGGAGTGGCTCGGTGTCTGGGTGCTGTGGTGTGACTGCTAGGGTGGCTTGGTGTCTGTGTGCTGCGGTGTGACTGCTGGAGTGGCTCGGTGTCTGGGTGCTGCGGTGTGACTGCTGGAGTGGCTCGGTGTCTGGGTGCTGTGGTGTGACTGCTGGGGTGGCTTGGTGTCTGGGTGCTGCGGTGTGACTGCTGGGGTGGCTTGGTGTCTGGGTGCTGTGGTCTGACTGCTGGGGTGGCTCGGTGTCTGGGTGCTGCGGTGTGACTGCCGGAGTGACTTGGTGCCTGGGTGCTGCGGTGTGACTGCTGGGGTGACTTGGTGTCTGGGTGCTGTGGTGTGACTGCCGGAGTGGCCTGGTGTCTGTGTGCTGTGGTGTGACTGCCGGAGTGGCTTGGTGTCTGGGTGCTGTGGTGTGACTGCTGGAGTGGCCTGGTGTCTGGGTGCTGCGGTGTGACTGCCGGAGTGGCTCGGTGTCTGTGTGCTGCGGTGTGACTGCTGGGGTGGCTTGGTGTCTGTGTGCTGCGGCGTGACTGCTGGAGTGGCTCGGTGTCTGGGTGCTGCGGTGTGACTGCCGGAGTGGCTCGGTGTCTGTGTGCTGCGGTGTGACTGCTGGGGTGGCTTGGTGTCTGGGTGCTGTGGTGTGACTGCCGGAGTGACTTGGTGTCTGTGTGCTGCGGTGTGACTGCTGGAGTGGCTCGGTGTCTGGGTGCTGCGGTGTGACTGCTGGAGTGGCTCGGTGTCTGGGTGCTGTGGTGTGACTGCTAGGGTGGCTTGGTGTCTGGGTGCTGTGGTGTGACTGCCGGAGTGACTTGGTGTCTGTGTGCTGCGGTGTGACTGCTGGAGTGGTTCGGTGTCTGGGTGCTGCGGTGTGACTGCTGGAGTGGCTCGGTGTCTGGGTGCTGTGGTGTGACTGCTAGGGTGGCTTGGTGTCTGTGTGCTGCGGTGTGACTGCTGGAGTGGCTCGGTGTCTGGGTGCTGCGGTGTGACTGCTGGAGTGGCTCGGTGTCTGGGTGCTGTGGTGTGACTGCTGGGGTGGCTTGGTGTCTGGGTGCTGCGGTGTGACTGCTGGGGTGGCTTGGTGTCTGGGTGCTGTGGTCTGACTGCTGGGGTGGCTCGGTGTCTGGGTGCTGCGGTGTGACTGCCGGAGTGACTTGGTGCCTGGGTGCTGCGGTGTGACTGCTGGGGTGACTTGGTGTCTGGGTGCTGTGGTGTGACTGCCGGAGTGGCCTGGTGTCTGTGTGCTGTGGTGTGACTGCCGGAGTGGCTTGGTGTCTGGGTGCTGTGGTGTGACTGCTGGAGTGGCCTGGTGTCTGGGTGCTGTGGTGTGACTGCTGGAGTGGCCTGGTGTCTGGGTGCTGTGGTGGGACTGCTGGAGTGGCTTGGTGTCTGTGTGCTGCGGTGTGACTGCCGGAGTGACTTGGTGCCTGGGTGCTGTGGTGTGACTGCTGGCGTGGCCTGGTGTCTGGGTGCTGAGGTGTGACTGCTGGAGTGGCCTGGTGTCTGGGTGCTGTGCTGGGACTGCTGGAGTGGCTTGGTGTCTGTGTGCTGCGGTGTGACTGCCGGAGTGACTTGGTGCCTGGGTGCTGTGGTGTGACTGCTGGAGTGGCCTGGTGTCTGGGTGCTGTGGTGGGACTGCTGGAGTGGCCTGGTGTCTGGGTGCTGTGGTGTGACTGCTGGAGTGGCCTGGTGTCTGGGTGCTGTGGTGGGACTGCTGGAGTGGCTTGGTGTCTGGGTGCTGCGGTGTGACTTCTAGGGTGGTTCGGTGTCTGGGTGCTGAGGTGTTACTGCTGGGGTGGCTCGGCGTCTGGGTGCTACGGTGTGACTGCTGGAGTGGCTTGGTGTCTGGGTGCTGTGGTGGGACTGACACTTGGTAGCTTGGTATCCTACGGTGGTTGGTAGCGAGGTGTAAATCCTGCGAGCGGTTGGTAGTTCGGTGTAAATCTTGTGATTGGTAGCGTGGGGAAATCCTGTGGTTAGTAGTTTGGTTAATGTCCTGTCGTTGGTAGCTTGGTGTCCTACGGTGGTTGGTAGCGTTGTGTCTTACTGAGGTTGGTAGCTTTGGTATCCTACGGTGTAAATGTTTTGGTTGTGCTGTATAGTGAAGTACTGGTGGTATAGTGAAGAACAATACTAGAAGTCCTGATGTGCGTTTCCTTTGCCCCTGCCTGGTATTCGGCTAGGCGAATTGAAGTCAAAGCTTCCTCTTACACAAACCTAATGTCGTACTGAAAATAGCGATATTACAGGTTTGTAGCTTGGTATCCAACAGTTGTTGGTAGCCTTTAATCCAACAGTTGTTGGAAGCCTTGTATCCTACGGTTGTTGGTAGCCTTGTATACTACGATGTAAATCCTGTGGTTGGTAGCTTGGAGTCGTAGACTCCATGTTGTAAGTGCAATGAATTTTTAGGTGCCGATGACGAGGTATGTTTTAAGCAATACGCATTTTTGGAAATTGTTGGAATTCACTGAAAAAAATAACTGTAATAGCAATACATTTAACTACGTGTTTTATTTATATCAATGACGTGTGAAATATCATTCAGATATAATATTGAAGTATTGGAGTAACTATTGTAAAACTGTACTGGTGCGACGGAGGTAAAAATTTTAATTTTAGATTACTTATATGATAAGTTAGTTAATATCAGTCAATTTACACATGCGGGAATAATTTTTATTAATTTCTGAGTGAAATCTGATACATTTAAACTCATCAGGGACTTTGTCAGTCGCTTACGACGTCGTAACATCGCTAACGAATTTACAAAGTCATTACGACATGAAATCACCAACGGCGGCGTATGGTCGTACATCAATAGTCGTACATCAATAGTCGTACATCAATAGTCGTACATCAATAGTCGTACATCAATAGTCGTACATCAATAGTCGTACATCAATAGTCGTACATCAATAGTCGTACATCAATAGTCGTACATCAATAGTCGTACATCAATAGTCGTACATCAATAGTCGTACATCAATAGTCGTACATCAATAGTCGTACATCAATAGTCGTACATCAATAGTCGTACATCAATAGTCGTACATCAATAGTCGTACATCAATAGTCGTACATCAATAGTGGTACATCAATAGTCGTACATCAATAGTCGTACATCAATAGTCGTACATCAATAGTCGTACATCAATAGTGGTACATCAATAGTCGTACATCAATAGTCGTACATCAATAGTCGTACATCAATAGTCGTACATCAATAGTCGTACATCAATAGTCGTACATCAATAGTCGTACATCAATAGTCGTACATCAATAGTCGTACATCAATAGTCGTACATCAATTGTCGTACATAGTCGTGTACATCAATAATAATTCTGTGGTTGTAACACTAAAAAAAAATTTTTAGGACATTTTACTTCCCTTCTAATTTACTTTCATTCTACTTTGCTATTACTTTACTTTAAGTAACTTTAATATCTTTTTAATTTGCTTTAATATGGCTTTATTGTTACTTTACTTAGCATTTACTTACGTGTGAGGTAAAAGTCTTTGTTGGTTGCTGTTCCTAAATTCAAAGATGATTTCATGCTGGAAATGTCGGGAAATAATTCCCTTGCATTCATTTCTTAACGTATTTTATAGTCCTATATCCTCATGAGCTTCCTAAGGCTTTATTTTCTATGATTTAATTTGGATTTATTCATTATCATCTTCCCAACTCTTCTATCTCACGACTCACTTGTTGGTCTGCTTTAGAATCGGATTTTACTTTTTTATTCTTAATTATCTTTAAGTTAAGTTGCCTTAACTACCTTTGTTCTCCGTAATTTTTATGGCCTTTATTCACCTAATTTTTCTGGTCTTCAGTCACCTTACTTTTCATGGTCTTCAGTCACCTTACTTTTCATGGTCTACAGTCACCTTACTTTTCATGGTCTTCAGTCACCTTACTTTTCATGGTCTTCAGGCACCTTACTTTTCACGGTCTTCAGTCACCTTACTTTTCATGGTCTTCAGTCACCATACTTTTCATGGTCTTCAGTCCCCTCACTTTTCATGGTCTTCAGTCACCATACTTTTCATGGTCTTCAGTCACCTTACTTTTCATGGTCTTCAGTCACCTTACTTTTTATGGTCTTCAGTCACCTTACTTTTTATGGTCTTCAGTCACCTTACTTTTTATGGTCTTCAGTCACCTTACTTTTTATGGTCTTCAGTCACCTTACTTTTTATGGTCTTCAGTCACCTTACTTTTTATGGTCTTCAGTCACCTTACTTTTTATGGTCTTCAGTCACCTTACTTTGAATAGCGTTTACTCAACATGAAAACTAGTACTATTTACTGACCATGATGTAGATACCATTCTATACTCACATACGTGCGTTGTGTATGACAACTAGTCTTCAATTAATGATCAGAATTTTTTTACACTGAGTATGCAAGTGCAAATGTTCTACATAAGTTATATACGTAGTAGAGTTGAGAGCAACTGTGAGTCTAAGAAAATGTCAAAGCATATTAGAGCAGAGGTTTTCCTAGAAAAAAAAAATATTTTTTTCCAGCTGAAGGGGGCTAGTTTGAACTTCACCAGTTTTTCCAACGTCGATTAGAAATCGAATCATATAAGGGAATGTTTTATTTATTATTGATTCATAATTGATTCAATATTTGAGTCAGTATATGTAAACTTCATTTGATACTTATTTGTTAACAGTCAGCACGTAATTTATAATTTGTTTATTTTTATTTTCTGTTGTTCTCATACATTTCAGATTGTTATATAGGGTTAGATGAATCTAGGCAAGGTTAATTAAATGGTTTGCTTCGACATTGATTCGGACCATGTTAACACTTTTTTATCTGTCAACTTTCTGTAATTTGACTTCCTAATTATATATATATATATGTAATTATCCAAATTGTCATACAAGTAAATCATTTATTCAACCAAAGAACCTAACAAATTATGTGAAAAGCAACTCAGTATAAATAAATAGGAAATAAAATTAAGAAGCGCTGACAGAGAACGAACATGGACCGATTATAAAATATTTCAAATGAAAGTAAAAAAGAAATACGAGTGCTGCGGCTGAACGAACTTTACGATTTCACGAAGCTTTAATCAAGAACACGTTTACGAATATTTTCACTTGCATTCAAGAGAATTGAAGAAATTGCAGAGTGAATGTCGAACAGTTAAGAAATAAGAGTGAAAAAAAATAGGATTGGATGTCAAAAAGAAAAGAAACTCTTTCTTATTTTGAAACTTTTTCTCATCATTCACTCTAGTTTGAAAAGAAATAAGAGTGAATTTCGAATAGTTAAAAAGGAAGAGAGTTAACTTCACAAGAGAAATATTATTGTTTTCAACAGACTAAAAAAAGAAAATCACTTCAATAGATTAAAAACAGGGCCAATTTTGTAGGACTTAAAAGACTAAATTTCAAAGTTCACCAATTCAGAGAGATGAAAATGTGTAAACTTTAAAGGCCTAAACCTAAGATTAATTTCAAACGGGTCAAAATGACTGACTTTAAAAGCCTAAATCAAAGATTAATCCCAAACGGGTAAAAAAGATAAACTTTGAAGGTCTAAAAATAAGATTATCTCAAAGGCCTAAAAATAAGCTAAGTTTTAAGGCCTAAAAATAAGCTAAGTTTAAAGGGCTAAAAAGAAGTTAACCTCAAAGGGCTAAAGAACCTCTCGGGAAACCCCTAGCAAGCTGCGATCAATTGACCCTGATAAAAATCCTTGATAAATTATGCCGCTCCGTCTCAAGGATTTAGACCAATAGGCAATCCTGCTCACAATCCCAACGCAGGTCACGCTGGACAAACGTTTCGAAGACGGATCACCTTCGGTGGGAGATTGTGCTGTGTCACCGCCCCGGCGCTCCCGTACGAATAGCATTGCGGGCTCGAATGAAGGCCTTCTTGTGCACCGGGAAAACGCGCCTTTCGAGATACGAGCGGTGCTTTTTAAGTGTTTGTTTCGGAATAGATTAGCATTTTGGTAATGAGTGAAGCCGGCCGGGGGAGCAAGCACCGGCGTGCCTCAAATGCCTGCGGAATGTGGTGCCTTTCTGGTGTTTGTGGAGAAAACAGTGTACGATGCGGTGGTGAATGTACAGTTTGTATATGTAAAAATGTACAATATTGGAAATTGGAGAGATTTGAAGGAGGTTTTGGGAGTCTATGGAGAAAACATTATATAATACTGGGGTCTATTTACAGTATTCATTTGCATAAAATATACTATATAGACAAATTCGAAGGAGCTTTCTGGGACTTATTGAGGAAATAGTATACGATACGATGTTGAGCACACATGCACATGTGCATGATGTGTGCAACATGGGAATTGGACAGATTTAAAGAAAATTTGTGCGAGTTGGACGGAAAGCATTTTGTGTGGTGTGTAAATTGAGTGAATGGAAGGACAATGAAGAGAAATGGAGAAAAAATAGAACAGCATGAAATGAGTTAAATAAAGAAAACAGAATATTACGTCAAGTGGGATAGAATATGTAGAATTGGGGGGGGGGGGGGGAAATAGGATAGAAAAAATAGAATCAATGCCAGAGGAACTTATATTATTAGAGTTAATGGTAAAGGTATATAGAAGAAATAGTGTTGACGGAGTAAGTTAGACTACGTTATGTTGAACTACGCGAACGGGGTTGTGTTGATAGTACTGAATGAAGATATGTAACACAATGTTGAGCTTGAATCTGTACTCTGATAAATTTACCACATATCTCACTTACATATTGTGTTGTTTGTTTTGATTTTTGTTTCTTGTGATTTTTAAACAACTACTGAGCTCTAGCTGAGTGTGAACTGACGCTCAGTAACCGCTGGTGAGTGTGGAGTGTTAGTGAGCGTGGAGTGTTGGTGAGCGTGGAGTGTCGGTGAGCGTGGAGTGTCGGTGAGCGTGGAGTGTCGGTGAGCGTGGAGTGTCGGTGAGCGTGGAGTGTCGGTGAGCGTGGAGTGTCGGTGAGCGTGGAGTGTTGGTGAGCGTGGAGTGTCGGTGAGCGTGGAGTGTTGGTGAGCGTGGAGTGTCGGTGAGCGTGGAGTGTCGGTGAGCGTGGAGTGTCGGTGAGCGTGGAGTGTCGGTGAGCGTGGAGTGTCGGTGAGCGTGGAGTGTCGGTGAGCGTGGAGTGTTGGTGAGCGTGGAGTGTCGGTGAGCGTGGAGTGTTGGTGAGCGTGGAGTGTCGGTGAGCGTGGAGTGTCGGTGAGCGTGGAGTGTCGGTGAGCGTGGAGTGTCGGTGAGCGTGGAGTGTCGGTGAGCGTGGAGTGTCGGTGAGCGTGGAGTGTCGGTGAGCGTGGAGTGCCGGTGAGCGTGGAGTGTCGGTGAGCGTGGCACGTCCCTGTAGTGCAATAAAAGACGTTTTGATGAAATTTTCTCGCGTTCAAAAAATGGATAGAATTGTAAATTATTAAGACGAAACGACTTAATTTGTTCACAAATATTAAACTTTCACGCGGTTATTTTGCGTGTGCGTATACATTCGTTGTTTGTAAGGCTTCCCATCACTCAGCACACTGAATGAGTAAAAGTCAATCCATATTCAATATATACATATATATATAATATACAGAATATATATATATATATATATATTAAAACAATAAATATATACATATATGCAGTATATATACATCAATACAATAAATATGAAAGTATATATACATATAAGCATAAATACAATAACTAAAGTACACACACAATATATAAATGTACATCTATATATCCCTCTGCCAAAATCTTACGCATGTGCGAAGCATGTGTGAGAGCTCTACACTGCCTCGTTTTCTGTTAATTTTTAGCACTATAATTAAATTGTGGCTTCCATCGTACATTCCGGCATTTTGGTGCACAGGAATGTTTTTATCTGAAGTGGTACAAACATCGTGCACAATTTTTTTTATTTGTGGGAATGATCATTTTATTTTTAATTAACGTAGAAATGATCATTTTATTTTTAATTAACGTAGAAATGATCATTTTATTTTTAATTACCGTAGAAATGATCATTTTATTTTTAATTAACGTAGAAATGATCATTTTATTTTTAATTAACGTAGAAATGATCATTTTATTTTTAATTAACGTAGAAATGATCATTTTATTTTTAATTAACGTAGAAATGATAATTTCTATTTTTATCCAACGAAGAAATGATAATTTTATATTTATTCAACATAGAAATGATAATTTCTATTTTTATCCAACGAAGAAATGATACTTTTGTTTTTATTCAACGTAGAAATGATAATTTCTGTTTTTATTCAACATAGAAATGATAATTGATATTTTTGTCCTACGTAGAAAAGATAATATTTATTTCTATCCTACGTAGAAATGATATTTTCTATTTTTATCCTACGTAGAAAGGATGATATTTTTATTTCTATCTTACGTAGAAAAGAAAATTTCTATTTTTTTCCATTTCATTTTTCCGAATGCGTTAGAGTTCAGGAAACTAAAGGTACCTCACGAATAACATGGAACGGTTCGTCATATATGTACCGTGACTTAATAAAAGAGTTCATTTTAATAATTAGATTCGTTGAAGAATTATTATTATGAGTACGGAAATAAAATGTGAGATGTTAGCAAGACATGTGATTCCTAAAACTTAATATTAAGCAATGCATAAGCTTGAATATTAAAGATAATTTTACAGCGATAGTAATTAGTTCTTAAAATTCCTATTAGTATCAATTGGTTTTCAAATGCCCATTAGTATTAACTTAGAAATTTTCAATTTCAGAAAAAAATTGTCGAAAAAATCCACGGGTTTTAAATCTCAAGCTTCACTTCAAATAAACTTTATTATCTTGCAACATCTGTGTACACTTCTAACGAACATTTTAACCTTCAATGCACTATGTTACCACTAATAAGAAATAATACACTACTTATTAGGATCTTCTTAAATAATAAAATAATAATATTAACAACTGTAATTGCAATTATCACATTTTATGATAATTAAGTTATATAAGTATAAATTAAAATTATTAAAGCATTACTAAAGTAAATTAGGAAAAATTTTTAACATAGAAGACCGTGTAGTCACAATTATCATTTGAAGATAAACTGGTAAAACTTAAACAAGTGTCTCCATCTCTATACCACAGTTTTATCAAACACGCAAACTCTCAAATGTATGTATTAATGGTTATGTTTTAGTGAATAATTCGTTGCTAGATAATAAAAACACAATCAATTTCACATCCACAATGACTGAACTTCATATATTTTATATATATGCAAATATATGTGTCATATATTTATTTGATGTATGTGCATTTGGAATATTTGATCAAATATATATGTATATATATTTGAAACCCTACTGTAAATTTATTAATGCATTTGATACATTTAAGGATATATTGGAATAAAAGTTGAATGGAAACCCGAATACGTCACCAATTTTCCAAATGAACGACTGTCGAAGTCATGGCATAATACCAGCAGTTAAAACCGTGAAAAGAAACCCCGAGATAACACCGAGATGAAAGAATAAAGGCTGAAACCGGAAGGTAAAACCGGGCTATCAAAGCGATTGGGAGGTAGTACTTGGAGGTGAAGTCTAGAGCCCAATACCAGAAGATAAAACCAGGAGGAAAAACCAGGAGGTAAAACCAGGAGGTAAAACCAGGAGGTAAAACCAGGATAAGAAACCGGGAAGTTTAAGCTAGAGATAAAAGTAGGGCACAAAACTGTAAAAAATAAAACCGGAAAGTAAAATCGGATCCTTAAACCAGGGGGCTAAACTAAGATATGAAACCAATGGGTAAAGAACTTACTAAGGAAAAAAATTGAGGCAAACCGATGAGTGAAACGTTGGTAAAACCAGGAAGTGAAACGAGCGTAAAACCGGAGAAATTAACTCCGTGAGAAAACCTTGAGCAAACACCGAACGAAAAAATCCTTAATCCAGAAAATCTGGAATCTTGAATTCTGGAAACCTTGATAAAATATCGAACAAAAATCCCCAATCCAGAAAACCTGGAATCCCAAGACCTGGAAACCACGTATCTCGATTTCTGAAAACCTGAAGAAAACATTGGACAATTAAAGAAACCGGGAAGTACAACCGAAGACACTGCATCGCAGAGACGAAAGTGTACCCTAAATACCTTTATTTTAAAACTGTGTTCACTAATAATCTTCAATTTTACTAAAAGTCATATTTTCACTCAATCCAATGAAAATGTTACATCTTGTGCTCCTAACATTATACTGTATACGTATTTCCTCCTAAACGTGTATTCACTGAAAGATCGTATACTCACTCAAAATTTTTATTACGCTCTAAAATATGAGACGTTTGCTCGTGATTCTTATATTCAGTGAAAATTTTATTTAGAATCAGAAATTTACGTAACGTAAGAAATTACATATATTCTCACAAATCTTATGCACGCTGTGAAATCTTTTATTGACTTGAAAATCTAATATTTTCTGAAAAACTATACATTTCATGAATCTCACATCCACTAGAAATCTTAAATTCACTCAATAGCTATGTTTTTGAAAGTTTATACATTTTATAAATCCAATTTCTGTTAGAAAATTTTAAATTTCCTCAAAAATATATCCTAAATGAAATTATATCTTCCACAACTGAAAAACCTTCAATTCTCTCAAACAATTTACATTACTCAAAAGAGTGCCTATTTCACCATAAATTTTACACCTGCTGAAAAACCTAACATCCACCCAAGCATCTAATATCCTCCATAAAAAGACCACTCCTTCACGAAGCTTATATTCACATGTAAGCCTTGAACTCACACGAAATTCATCCTCATTCAAATTCATCCTCAAATTAATACTTAAAAATAATAACATTTAGTTATATATTATAACTAAACTGCGTCAGCAACAATGATTCTTCAAACAATCGTCATTAATCACATATCATTAGATCATCACTAATTAGACATGGGTGCAAGTTTATTAATCCCCATCGATCGTCAGCTGAGAGGCGACTCGGCTGGCGGCGTGACGCAAAAAAAAAAGGATCGTTCCTTATGAGTCATGCAAACTAAGTGTGACCTCGCGCGGGCAGGGCTCAGTGAAAAAGTAAGTGTAGTTACCAGCAGCCATTAAAATTGTATGGGTTGCACCCGGCATATATGTGCATACTCGCGTGTTGATGATCCAAATTGCGTGAGTCTTGCAGATATGTGGCGGTGCAGCAGAAGTGTTTGCTGTGTTTGTTTGTTTGTGTGTGTGTGCAGTAGCCCTGTACTGTGTGCGTATGTGTGTGTGTGCATAAGCCCTGTACTGTTTGCGTGTGTGGGCAATAGCCCTGTTCTGTGTATGTGTTTGTGTATGTATGTGTGCGAAGTATGTATGCAGTTGTTATGCTTATGTGCAAGGCATGTAAATGTTATATCGTAATGTAAAGTACCTGTACAAAAAGATCTGTAAAGATTGTAAAAGGTCAATTGGATCTTAAGATCACTAAAATCCCCAGAAAAATGATGAGTGGGCGATTCTGTTTTTTTTCAGCACGACAATGCCACCCACCACACAACATTGCATACATTAAATCAAACTGCTGTGAGAGTGAGAGCTGCGTAAGAATGTGACATATTAGGAATATCTTGTCTGCTCAGCAGTTTAATTATGAAGGTTATAGCAAAGAAGAACTTTAAAATCATTTTAATGAAACGTTTCAAGCCTCAGCTCATCATCAGTCATTTCTGCAAGTACAAAATATACATGTATTGAATAAAAAACACGACAAAATCATAAAATTGCTCATCCTTCATGCATTAAAACAAGTGTCTAGATAAAAAAGACAAGATATATAAACTGATTAAACCTAAATATCAAAACTTCACTGACTAGAATCGTAAATGAGAGTTAAAACGGAAAATAAGAATACAAGAGTACAACTAAAATGTGGAACGGTCATAAGGTCAGCTTAGTAGCTCAAATAAAATCTAACCAAGAAGAGAGACAGAGGGGGAAAAAAATTAGTAAGAGAGAAAGAGAGAGAGAGAGAAAGAGAAGACAGAATATAAAGGGGGGGGGGGGAAATATATGTATACATATATGTACATTGAATATTGCTCACTAAGAACCTATAATTTTTAAGGGATAAGCACTCTGCATATCATTCAGTGCCGGTTTCAATCTGTGACATGTGAAATAAAAACGTGAGCACAGAAGGGGAAAATGGGTAAAACTACATGTGTGAAGAACTAGAAGCCCTGTTTTATGAATGATGAATTTTCTAAGCTCTCTATTTGACTCTAGAAGTATTTTTATCGGTCTCTGTCTGGTGGAATCATAGCCACGACAGCATGTTCGGCAGGCACCACACCACCTTGCAGATGGCACCACACCACCCCACAGCTGGCACCACACAACCCTACAGCTGGCACCACACCACCCCACAGCTGGTACCACACAACCCTACAGCTGGCACCACACCATCCCACAGCTGGCACCTCACAACCCTACAGCTGGCACCACACCACCCTACAGCTGGCACCACACAACCCTACAGCTGGCACCACACCACCCTACAGCTGGCACCACACCACCCTACAGCTGGCACCACACAACCCTACAGCTGGCACCACACCACCCTACAGCTGGCACCCACCAGACTCTTCTCGTTTTCTTTCACGTTTTTGTTTTCGTAAAAAACGCGTTCACGTGATGCCTCAGCCAGGCTATCCGACCGTGAGAAGTTTTCTAAATCAAGTTAATACAGTCTAACAATGTAAAAATATCGCAAGAAGTTATCTAAATTTGACTTGAACCATCTATAAACGAACGTTTTTGAATATTTTAATGAGTTTTCATTGTGACAGAAGAAAGAATGCGGGTTATCCGTTTAGGAAATTGTGAGTGCATGAACGCGTCGAGGCTACAGGCTCATCCGGTCGAGGCGTGGGAAGGTGACGTGTGCCGCTGGGGCGCAATGCTATTCCTACGGGAGAATTTCTGGCCCTCGAAGCCGTGTGTTGTTACTATAAACTTCCATCGGTGCTGTGCTATTCCTACGGGAGGTGCCCTGAAGTATGCTGAAGTCTAGTTTGTAAAATCGTTAATGATTGAATGTGCAGTAATTGAAAACATATCAATCACATGTGAACCTGGAATCAAATGCTAATTCATTCTATAAAGCTACAATTATCGAGTATCAACAACCGTGCGCTAATTTCAGAAAAACTTTGAAAAATTGCGAAATAGGGAAAAAAAACAGTGAATCGATTATGAATGTATCAAGCATGAATGAAGGCCAAAAAAAGAAACAAAAGCAAATCTACGAGGAATATTCAAAGAGTGAGTGAAGGTCAAAAATGAAAGGAAGAAGCAACGCAGTGTTATTCCTACGAGACGCTGCCGGTGGTCCAGCCTGTGCGCCGCAATGCTATTCGTACGGGAGTTGCGTGCGGGCACCAACCTTCGGTTGCATCTCGGCTCTTTGTTCTGGTAGTAAACAAAAAAAAGGCAAAATAAAGAGCTGCAAACACCGTGGCTGGGATGCAAGAGCAAAGTTTTTGTTGTTCTGCTGGGAACTTGGAACAAATTAGAACAATGACAGCTAATTTCCATTCAACGAGTATTCTTTCGGTCTTTTGGGATAGGAAACAATTGAATAATTAGGAATTTAAAGAGAAGTAAATTGACTTAAAGAAAATTAAATTGACTTAAAGAAAAGTAATTTGACTTAAAGGAAAGTAATTTGACTTAAAGAAAAGTAATTTGACTTAAAGGAAAGTAAATTGACTTAAAGAAAAGTAATTTGACTTAAAGAAAAGTAAATTGACTGAAAGAAAAGTAATTTGACTTAAAGGAAAGTAAATCGACTGAAAGAAAAGTAATTTGACTTAAAGGAAAGTAAATTGACTGAAAGAAAAGTAAATCGACTGAAAGAAAAGTAATTTGACTTGAAGAAAAGTAAATCGACTTAAAGAAAAGTAATTTGACTTAAAGAAAAGTAAATCGACTGAAAGAAAAGTAAATCGACTGAAAGAAAAGTAATTTGACTTGAAGAAAAGTAAATTGACTTAAAGAAAAGTAAATTGACTTAAAGAAAAGTAATTTGACTTAAAGAAAAGTAAATCGACTGAAAGAAAAGTAATTTGACTTGAAGAAAAGTAAATTGACTTAAAGAAAAGTAATTTGACTTGAAGAAAAGTAAATCGACTGAAAGAAAAGTAACTTCCCTAATTTCATAATTGAACAAATGATAAAGAGTTAAATTAACGTTATTTAGAAGCTTTGGATGAACAATTAAACAGTCTACGTAGTTTCGAGAATATAATTTTATTTATTTACTGAACGTATGAGAATGATATTGAGTCGAAACTGTAAGAATATTACTAAGAATCTTATCTATTTTAATAAATGGCGAAGCACTAATGAATGTATAAGATCTTCAATTACCGTACAATTTTTCAAGTTGAACATTTTTAAAGAAAAATTTTAAGGTCAGAACTAAATGGAAATAATAAAAAAATGATAGCATTCGCATGCTCATTTAGCATACACGAATATAATTTAGTATACATATGTAAGCACGTAATACATAAATAACTAGCTTCAGACGCATGTTTCAACACCAACTCTGCAACGCTTACTGACCAGTTCGTGAAATGTTCAAGTGCACTTTTAGATTCTCTTCCATGTTGGAAAGCTATACTCAGGGTCTGATCAAACCTCAAATTCCGTCTCCAGCTGGAACACCGTACGACATTTCGCGCAGTGTTGTGATGTATGAACAATTTAAACAAATTATTTACCGCAAGTTATACAAAGGTAGATTGTTTCTCAAGTCTAGTACAATGGTCAAATTTGAGTATAGCTACCTGCGGGCCCGAATAAGTTTAACGACTTCTAGGGCATCGTGCCATCAACGTTATTCTAGGGTGTACAATAATTTTTAATTAATCTAATCGGACCTTAATATATTCCCCTCATCATACCACATTCACTATACAATTTGCATTACTATACAATTACTGCACAATTATGAAATTACTATTCAATTACTATACAATTGTACAATTACTATACAATTACCATACAATTTACCACCGCCCTTGTGTTTTTGTATATACGACTCCCGAATTAACATTCCCCTCACCATACCACATTCACTATACGGTTTGCAACCCAATTTCCCCCCTACTTTTGGCCCCCCACTCACTATCCTGCTTCTCACATCCTCAGGAACGCCATATTTGATCACCCATTTAGTGCCTCCCATTGGATACCCAACCCCAACCCCTTTTGTACCTTCTGCACTCGCTTTCCCCCATTACTCGCTCCCATTCACCCCCCAATTCCACCTCCTACCTCCTCATTCACCCCACAATACCCCTTTACCCTCTTTCCCTTTACGTCCTCAATTCCCCTCCCGACTCTCATTCATCAAATCAATCCCCCATTCACCCCCCCAATCCCCTCTCACCACCCACATTCACCCCCACAATTACCTCTCACAACCCCACATTCACCCACAACTCCCCCTCCCCCCATTCACCACCACATTCCCCCCCGTCCCATTGCTCACAACCGAGTGAGAGATGTGCCGAGGTTGGCGCAATCAGCAACACTCAGCAGCTGACCAGCAAAAATTAACAATTCGGTACGGTCAATTAGGCTGACGGTCAGTCAAATGTGACCTCAAAAATGCGATTCAGGAGCAATACCCAGTACGGCCGTGGGATCATTCAAAGCAGCACGGCCGTGTGATCAATGACTGTTTACTAATTACTAATTATCATTATTCGCAATAACTAATCATCACTCTAAAATCTGATCATCACTAAATAACCCTGGTTGTAAAATATTGAATCAGAATAAAACAAATAATTTGAGAATAATGAAAATATTATTGACATATAAAGTTTTCAATAAAATTGTATAAACAAATAAAATAATATACATGTGAGATATCGTTGCTCTAGAAACAAAAAAATCATTATTGTCTGAATGTTGATGGAAAAATTATCCTTGTGTTTCTCATTGTATCTAGTATTGTATCTAATATTGTATCTAGTATTGTATCTAGCATTGTATCTAGTATTGTATCTAGTATTGTATCTAATATTGTATCTATTATTGTATCTAGTATTGCATCTAGTATTGTGTCTAGTATTGTATTTAGTATTGCATCTAGTATTGTATCTAGCATTGTATCTAGTATTGTATCTAGTATTGTATCTAATATTGTATCTATTATTGTATCTAGTATTGCATCTAGTATTGTGTCTAGTATTGTATTTAGTATTGCATCTAGTATTGTCTCTAGTATTGTATCTAGTATTGTATCTGGTATTGTATCTAGTACTGTATATAGTATTGTATATAGTATTGTATCGTATCTAGTATTGTATCTAGTATTGTATCTCGTATTGTATCTATTATTGTATCTAGTATTGCATCTAGTATTGTGTCTAGTATTGTATTTAGTATTGTATCTAGTATTGTAAGCAGGTTCTCATACATAATATTGTATACTGTGAAACACAGAGGGCTGCATTCAAAACTGTTTTTTGAATTCTATAGTGATTGCGTGAAAACTGCACTATTTTCTGCCTAATTATAATAACATTGATTAAAGCAACTAACAGTAGGGTAATTCACAGTAAGGTAACTCACAGTGAGGTAACTCAGAAGTACCTATATTGTACAGACTTCCATATAAGAGAGCTGTAAAATTGCGACAAAGAAGCGCAAGTTTCAAAAGAGCATACATATCCTCACAAATCTTACATCTGCTGAAAAAAACTATACATCGACTCAATAATCTAATATCCTCTATAAATAATACATTACTTCATGGATCTTATATTCACATGAAAACCAACTCGCACGAAACAGTCACCATCGACCTTCAGCTGAGAGGCAACTCAACTTGCGAAGTGACAAACAAAAAAAAAAAAGAAAAAAAAAGGTAATTTCTTATGACTCCGGCAAACTGACAGTTGACCTCACAGGCAGGGCTCAGTGAAACGGCAAGTGCGGTTCTCGGAAGCCATTAAAATTGCATCGAATTTATGTGCATACTTGCTGCATGTTGATCCACATTGCGAGAGTCGCAGTTTTGTGAGGTGCGGCAGAAGTGGTTGCTCTGTTTGTGTGTAGAGTGTATGTGTGTGTGTTTGTGCAATAGCCCTGTACTGTGTGCGTATGCGTGCGTGTGTAGTAGCTCTGTATTGTGTGTGGTGTGTGAGCGGAGTGTGTATATAACTGTTAAGCTCATGTGCGAGGTTTGTCAATGCTATGTTGTGTTATGAAGAAGCTCAGGTTAAATTAGGACACTTGCAGCGATGCAGCCATTTGCCTCACTTACATGTTCCTGGCGATGATAAAACAGCCTTAACTATTTCAAGTGATGCTCAAAAACATTTAACATTTTAGGCGTGGCTTAATATAACTTAAGTGTTCCTGCAAATGGTTCAAATTACCTTAAATATTCATACCGATGCTTCAGACAACCATAAATGTACTAGGCAATGCTCCAAACCTCCCCGAATATTTATGAAAATGTTTCAAACAGCCCTAGATATTAGTAGCAATAATTTTACCCGCCTCAAATATTAATGGCAATGACGATAACAAGCGCAAATACAATTAACAATTATTCAAAAAGCCCCGAATATTAACGGCATTGCTCCGAACCACTCCAAACACTACTGACAACGTTCCAAACAGTCTCAAATAATATTAGCAACGCTTCAAACCGCCCCAAAATATTAATGGCAACGCTCCAAACAGCCCTTAACATAGTATTGACAATGTTCCAAATAGTCTCAAATGATATTAGCAGCGCTCCAAACAGCCCCAAACATAGTATTGGCAACGCTCCAAACAGCCCCAAACATAGTTATGGCACCGCTCCAAACAGCCCCAAACATAGTATTGGCAACGCTCCAAACAGCCCCAAACATAGTTTTGGTAACGCTCCAAACAGCCCCAAACATAGTATTGGCAACGCTCCAAACAGCCCCAAACATAGTTTCGGCAACGCTCCAAACAGCCCCAAACATAGTATTGGCAACGTTCCGAACAGCCCCAGACACAGTATTGGCAACGCTCCAAACAGCCCCAGACACAGTATTGGTAACGCTCCAAACAGCCCCAGACACAGTATTGGCAACGCTCCAAACAGCCCCAGGCACAGTATTGACAACGCTCCAAACAGCCCCAGACACAGTATTGGCAACGCTCCAAACAGCCCCAGACACAGTATTGGCAACGCTCCAAACAGCCCCAGACACAGTATTGGCAACGCTCCAAACAGCCCCAGACACAGTATTGGCAACGCTCCAAACAGCCCCAGACACAGTATTGGCAACGCTCCAAACAGCCCCAGACATAGAATTAACAACGCTCCAAACAGGCCCAGACACAGTATTGGCAACGCTCCAAACAGCCCAAATAAAATTAGGAATAAAATTCCAGTCCCAGCTCACGGCGGCTCAATGCCGTCACGCCGGCGTTGGCCGCACGCGAAATTTCCGCTTGGTCACCGACTGGAAACTCGGGCATTCCTGAATGTTAAGCAAGATGCAATAATGGCTAATGCTGCCATTTTTGTGTCCTGCCATGCACGTACAAGTGAGCCGATTTAATAATCTCCCAATTTATTTTTTCAACGCTAATGTAGGCAAAAATGAGGATTATAATGTACTTTTTGCCGCAACTATGATATGGAGTCAGTATTTTTTATATTTTTTTTGTGTATTTTAAAGCATCAAAGAGGTGAAAGTTGGTCGTAATTATTCCTTGTATCTATGCACTGTTAAAATTGATTTATATTGTGAAAATTGTAGAAGAATATTAGTTTTACATAATAATTCGGTATACCTTTTCTACTTTTGCAAATAATGCGACAAAATTTTATTTTGCAAGTTTGTATTGTAACGAATCTTTTATAAGGTTGTAGTACAATGCACAGATGAAAAAGTTAATACTTGTTACATGTTTACAAAATTATAGCTAATGTACAATTACCCTTGTCAGTGCTAAAAAATGGCTATTTATACTAAATACTTCCTTCTTATTTCCTTGGCTGCGCTTAATTACCCACAGATCTCGCGAGGTTACCTCAAAATTAACTTGCATCAGGACTTATTTTCATTTCCATAGAGGATTTCCTATAAAATTCTCATGCGTGCCTATGATGGAGAAATATTCAGACCTGTTCTTACCTCTAAACCGACTTATAAATCACTAAAGCACATGTAAAATTTAAAAAATAAATTGTAAGAATAAGTGTGAAGCTTTTATTTTAAAACTATTTCGTACATTATCCTCAGAACTTTGAAATTTTTCTAAATTTCATATTTATTCTTCAGTAAAAAATTCAGCGTTAAAAGAAAACTTCCATTATATTTTTCAGATGCAGACATCCCGTAACAATGGATGTCGACCGGAAATGTTCTGGATACAATGGTCTTCAAGGGAAAAAATATTCAAATTCATCAGGACCTTTATTTCTGATGCAGTATTACGCTGCACAAAACATTTAACGGGCCAATGCCTACTTCCTTAGACCTCAAGATGCAGGATAGCTTCGCTGCTGGGATGCAAAACCAACATTGATTGACAATAAAAACCTTTAGGAAAGTATAGTGGACATATAATTACTGACTTTACCGCAAATTGTGACCTATATTTGAGAACTAAACAAAATGGCAGGGAGTTTGAAGTGCATGTGATGATGCTCATTTGACTTAAGATACAACAACGAGTGCGTGTGTTCAATTTATCTAGCTATCTTCTTTCCTACAGAAAGCATTCGTGAAAGATTCCCAAATTAATAGGGACATGCGTATTAATATTTGGGAAGAAATGTACGTCGCCCAAATTAAATCTTTTTAGAAAAAAATGTGCGCATTAATATTTTACGATAGCTAAGACAAAGTAAAGTTAGAAATGCGCTGAAATAAAGGAAATCTGTGTATAAATATTTTTGCATTACGCATAAAAACACAAAATCATTTCATTTGCTGCCGAAAATAAAAGAAATCAAGACCCAAACATTTGAGGCGGAATGAAATATGTCTTCATTAGGACACAGTTCAAAAACTGTTATTTTTATAAACGTGTGCCAATAGTATACTTATTGTGTTAAACTTTGCTCAATTAAAATGCTGATGGGAAAAATAAATGAAACGAAGCAAGCTGTCAAATACCATAAAAAATTATATCGGTAACAATTTAATTGTATTCAGGATGTTAGGGAATGCGAAGTAGAATTTAATATTTTATTGTCAGGGTGTTTTGAGATAAAGGATTCGTAATGACAGCATTTGCGTTAATATGGAATAACTGACTCTACTCGTGATGTTTTGGCGGACTTTCGAATTTTACTTGCAATTCATGTTCTAGAGGTTTTGATAATACTGGGAGTGTAAATCTCCAGTAGTGCAGGCAGTGCAAATGTCCAGTTGCGCAGGCAGTGTATATTCCCAGTAGTGCAGGCAGTGCAAATGTCCAGTTGTGCAGGCAGTGCAAATGTCCAGCAGTACAGGCAGTGCAAATGTCCAGTAATGCAGGCAGTGCAAATGTCCAGTTGTGCAGGCAGTGTATATTCCCAGCAGTGCAGGCAGTGCAAATGTCCAGTAGTGCAGGCAGTGCAAATGTCCAGCAGTACAGGCAGTGCAAATGTCCAGTAGTGCAGGCAGTGCAAATGTTCAGTAGTACAGGCATGGTAAATGTCCAGCAGTGCAGGCAGTGCAAATGTCCAGTCGTGCAGGCAGTGCAAATGTTCAGTAGTGCAGGCAGTGCAAATGTCCAGCAGTACAGGCAGTGCAAATGTTCAGTAGTGCAGGCAGTGCAAATGTCCAGTAGTGCAGGCAGTGCAATGTCCAGCAGTACAGGCAGTGCAAATGTCCAGTAGTGCAGGCAGTGCAAATGTTCAGTAGTGCAGGCAGTGCAAATGTCCAGCAGTACAGGCAATGCAAATGTCCAGTAGTGCAGGCAGTGCAAATGTCCAGTTGCACAGCCAGTGTATATTCCCAGCAGTCCAGGCAGTGCAAATGTCCAATAGTGCACGCAGTGCAAATGTCCAGTAGTGCAGGCCGTGCAAATGTCCAGCAGTGCAAGCAGTGCAAATGTCCAGTAGTGCATGCATTGCAAATGTTCAGTAGTGCAAGCAGTGCAAATGTCCAGTAGTGCAGGCAGTACAAATGACCAGTAGTGTAGGCCGTGCAAGTGTGCGGCCGCCTCCTATATAAATAGAGTCGGTGAGAGATATCGTCGTTCATTGTCGGCCAGCTGTCGTGGTGATCACATTAGACAGAGCCATCACTGGCCAGTAGCAGATGCGTTACCATCGCAGAGCACTTGTATAAGATCACAGATGCATTGTAGAAGATTTGTACTAGCAACTATCGTCCGAACTCTCTGATTCTTGAAAACTACCAAGCCTGTATCTACTCTGAAGTACCAATAAATTATAAACCACGTTGCGGCTCGTCACTCTCGAACCCCATTCGCGTTTGTTTGCGGCTGTTAGAGAAAAGGGCCGGAACATTTTGGTGACCCATGTATGGGGATACCACATCAAGAAGCCACATTAAAGATACATTGCCCCATTGAAGAAGAAGACATCAAGAATTGATCTTCAGTTCTGCTGATCCGTGATTTTAAGTGGTGTGAAGAGTGTCAGCCAGTGGAGTAACGTCGCGCAGTTATCACATTACTTCAGAGCATCGAGAAAAGGAAGAAAGACGTCAGCGCAGAAAATCGAAGTTCTTCAAGAAACACTTCGAGAAAGAAAGGAGAGAAAAATAATCGAAAATTTGCACGCTACGCAGTTTTCACCAGTCTACCAGTCTACTCATCGCTACTCAAAGAAGAAGAAGTGAGGGCCCACATCTACGATCTACCCATCTACCCATCGTCGTCTGCAACGAGAAGAGATCGACGGGATCTACGAGAAGATCAGCGAGATCTGCACATCGCCAAATATTAAGCTGAGTATACGCCGATAATGTTGCCTGCTAATTAAATAAGCATGAGCGCAAATTAATGATCATTCTAAAATTAATGAGTAGGAGTTAAGCAGTAAGTAGTAAGTAGTAAGCAGTAGCACTAGGCAGCAAGCAGTAGGCATTGCAGCACGCTGTTCCCTGGGAGTGCGGAGGCAAGTTGATTCCCGGAAGGAGCGCAGAGCGAGCAGCATATGCGTTGCGAAAGCGCAGTAAGCGTGCGCGCGGAAACATTGTGTGAGGCGGTAGTCCATTGTCTGTGAGGACAATTGAAGTGAAGCGGTAGTCATTGTTCTCTGAAACAGTTGAAGGAAGTTATAGCCTTTGTCTCTAGCAACCATTGTCCTCTGGTGCCCATTGTCTCGAGCATATAAAAGTAAGCGGGAGCAGCTTGCCTCTATTCAGAATTGTGCCAGCCTTCACGTAATTAGTAATTAGCTATTAGCCTGTTCTAAGTCCTCGGAAGTCGACTGCAAATGTGAGTTGAAATTTTCAAGTGTGCATCTGTGTAGAATAATATAAATTGCATGTAGAAAATTTATTTGTGTGTAGAGCATTCTTTTTCTTAATGGACATTGGAGGATTGTGAAGATAGGATTATTTTGTGCTTATGTCAGACAGTGACTCTGAAGAATTCGAGTACATAAGGACCGTACCCTATGTGACGCGCGTAGGAAGAATATCTATCCCTACTGTTACGGCGAGTTCGATTGCGGCACTTAGCGCCATGGCGACGACCACCGTTGTTACCCCTGTAGTTAGTACAGTTACTACCACAGTTGTTCCTGTGGTTAGCTCAGTTACCGCTGTGACGACTTCTGTTGTCGGTCCGATACCCAGTGTGGTAATTGCCGGGCAGGATCTACCCCAATACCGTGGTAGAAGGCGTCGTTTTGACCCTGACTTCATCGAAAATAAGTCATTAGAAACGCACATAAAGAATGTGCGAGCCTATTTCAACATGTTATCCGACACCTCAGAGGAGGCGAAACTAAATCTATTGTTGCGGACCGCAGACAAGCGGGTCGGCGACTTCAATGCTGTAGTTGCCTCCATAATTAGTGAGGGATACGAGTTGAGCTTTGAGGAAGTAGTGCACCTGTTAGAAAATATTTACGTATCGAAAGGCGAGAGATCTCTGCACGCAGTTGCGTGTGATCTGAATAACGTACGCCTAAAACGTAACGATGCCTTAGCGAGTCAATTTGTAGAAATATTAGCTAAAATCCGTAAGCTAACGCACAGAATAATGACCAGCCCGGAATGTTCGAACAGAGCCCACCCGTATGTAGTAAACTGTCCCGATCCTGTTGCTCTCGATAAATATGTCGAGAGTACTTTAATTGTTGCGTTAGCTATGGCCATCATTAATCCTCTAGTGACGGAAGATTTCTCAAAAAGACTATTCAATAAACCATTCAAATCGTCGGAAGAGCTCCTTCAGAGAATCGTAGCTGTAATTAGGAATTTTCCCGAAGACAAACAAATCTTAGCGAATCGATCTGAGAGGTCTGTGGAAACATATTGTGCTGAGGATGATGACATTTCACCCGAATCAAATTTTGATGCAGCCTATGATGAGGCCGAAGTGCACCATACCATGACAAGAGGCAGATTCCAAAGTAGAAGTAGGACGCGTAGACCCTACTGGAGACCCAATTTCCCAAGACCAACTTACCGTGCTAGACCTCATGTAAAATCTTTTGTTGATCGTGAATTAGGAACTCTAGAAGTTCAGGCATTGGAAACAGCCACCGAAGCTAGGCGTTGCTCGTATTGCAACAGAAGTGCGTGCGTGTGCCAACGACAAGGTGCGTCGGTAGAGAAACCGACTGATTGGTACAAACCAAGTTTAGGGCATACGGCCACCGAGCAGTCGCGGAGTAGCGGGGCTTGTTTCCGTTGTAATAAGTTAGGACACTACGCAAGAGATTGTCGGTTTGGAAGAGAGTATTTCAACAGACCAGGAAGGCCTGATCGTGTCCGTGCGCGAGGACAGTATAAAACTCGAGTACCAGAAAAAAGCCAGGTAGAAACTTACCAAACCAACAGTAGCGATAATTTTTTAACGTAAGCAGTGGAGAAGATTTCATTGCCGATAGAGGTAACGTCGATGATAAAACGGAAACTAAAATAACTATAACTAATTGTGACTCTACGACAGTGATGCCCGATGAACCCGAGGAGAATGCTGGCGTTGAAGGTTCCCTCGTTAAAAATGTTGAGAGAGTTGACCCAATGATCAAATGTAAAAATCGATATGAATTGCTGGGAGAAGTAGATTTAAGCGATGACTTAAAAGCTCATAGCACTGATAGTGTTGAAAGCCACATTACGGCGAACGTTTGTAAATACGAAGAAGATGAAGAGGTAGAAATAACAGGCCAGAATGAATTATTTGTAATACGAAAAAGTCAAAAACCAATGATTGTACTGAGAAAAGATGCAGACCTGTGGAATGCATTGATTGATTCAGGATCAGAGAAGTGCCTAATAAGCTACCACAGAATTAATGAAATAAATAATGACTTGAAGCCAAGTTCTCTGACCATAAAAGGCGTTAATGCTAAAAGTAATGTCGAAGGAGAGGTAGAGCTTGTCCTAAAGTTAAAAAACGGAGTAAGTTTAAAGACAAATGCTCTAATAATTAAGGATGGCATTTACAATTGTGACGTCATTATTGGACGTGATTTATTAGACAAGAATGCCGTTGTAGACTTAAAACAAAGATGTTTAATCATCAAAGAAGAGAGAATTCCCTTTGCAGAGGTAAAAAGACGAAAAAAGAGAAAGACAGAATGTCTGAAGTATTTAATAGAGAATAATGAGTGTCTCATGGCAGACACGATTACGTCCAGAGCTAAGAAAAAAGTCCTAAATAAGCTAAGAGAGAAGAGAACGTGCATTGCTGAGAAAGCAAGTGAGGAAGTAAAAAGGGATGGTAAGAGAGAAAACCAGCCTGTTCGAGGCGTAGTTGCAGTTACCAGTTCCCACAAGCCGTTAAGAGTTCATACTCGACACGTAGAAATCGCTCCCAATGTAATTTTGAAACATGTTGGACATGTTGGAAAGTGTAAAAATGGAGAATATATAATAAAGAAGGCAACTTTAAAAGAAGGCGTTTGTGTCGCCGAAGCAATTGTGAGAATTAACAATAGGAGAAAGATTCCGTTGTTATTAATTAATAGCTCCGACAGAGCGATTGTCTTACCGGAGAACGCAATTATAAGTACTTTAGAAAAAGTAGAAAGGGATCAAGTTGAGTCCGAAGTTCACTTGTCAGATATACAAGGAGAACTAAAAAGGGGAATGAGTACCTTTGTGCAGGCAGCTGGTGTTGTTCAGAACAGTCATTTAGATGTCGATAATAAAGACACTAATAGTCAATCTGTCGGGATCACAAGAGTTGTTGACAAAGAGTACGTTTCTGATTCCAAAGAAATAGCCCGTGGTCGGCGGAATTTAAATAATGATGATATCAAGTGTAACGATGATGAAATGAAGCCTAAATTGTTGAGTCTATTAAACGAATTCAGAGATGTTATCACTATAGACAATGAATCGATCTCTGCTGCTGCGATTAAACCATACAAAATACGTTTGAAACCTAACGTGGATGTTGTAAATGTCCCTCCCTATCGTATTGCCCACCGTTACATGGAAGATTTGAAGGTCGTTAACGAAAAAATGTTAGACGATGGAATCATAAGACCATCGATTTCAGCTTATAATTCACCTATCATTGTAGTACATAAGAAAGATGGAACTATACGTCCGGTAGTAGATTTTCGCAAGGTAAATGAGGTAATTCATGAAGAATCCTTCCCACTTCCTCGCGTAGATGAGCTTCTTTATAGTTTAAATGGTCAAAAGTATTTCTCGAAATTAGATCTTAGGTCAGGATACCATAATATTACACTGACCGATGAGAGTAAAGAAATAACCGCATTTACAGTTGGTAGTCGGAAGTATGAGTTCAATAGATTACCTTTCGGTTTAAAAACTTCACCTGCGTATTTCCAATCCGTAATGACGCAAACGCTATCGCCTGTTCTAGGAAAACTATCTTTCGTTTTTATGGACGACGTGCTAATCTACTCGAAAGAAAAGGCACAGCATCTTGCAGATATAAAAGTTGTACTTGAACTATTAAGAAACGCTAGATTGTCAATAAAGACGGAAAAATGTGCTTTTTACGAGAAAGAAATTGAATATCTAGGACATTCCATTAGTGGAATGGGAACAAGAAGCACTGGTACTGACAAAGTAAAGAACTTAGAGATTCCTAAAAATGTTAAACAATTACAGTCCTTCCTAGGTCTAGTAAATTTCTTTCGTAGGTACATAAAAAATTTTGCGAGTATTGCAAGTCCGCTCTATAATCTTCTAAAGAAAAATATCGATTTCAATTGGACACAAGATTGTCAAAGCGCTTTTGAAAAATTAAAGGATGAATTGTGCGCTAACACCACCTTGAGTCACCCAAACTTCGATCAAAAATTTCATCTGTTTTGTGACGCCTCAAACGTGGGCATAGGAGCTGTTTTACTCCAGTCATCTACTGATAAGGTTCGAAACATGAGACCTGTCGCGTTTTTTTCTAAAACGTTGAATTCCACTCAACGTCGATACTCAACTACTAAAAAGGAAATGTACGCCATAGTTGAAGCTTTAAAACATTTCAAATATCTTGTTTTGGGCTATGATTTGGTTATATATACCGATCACAAGCCGTTAGTCCCTTTATTTTCAAAGAAATTGCCCGAAGATAACACGCTCGCTAGATGGAGTATTTATGTGCAAGCCTTTGATGCCAAATTAAAGTATTTCTCTGGTAAAGCGAATAGTGCCGCTGACGCATTAAGTAGATTAAATCATGACGAAAATCCTTTAACCGAAAAAGAACTGTCAGCATGTTCTGATTTAACCCCAGAGGTAGAGATTTTTCCCGTTGTAACAAGGCTGCAAGCCGCTGCTGCGAGTAACAAATGTAACAAGCCTGTGACTGAGGGAGAGTTCGAGGAAACAATCCCAGGAAATGATGACGGAAGAAACAACAACAGTACTGCTGAAAGCCCCAGACGTGAACCCAGTGACTTTAATAGCAGACAGACAACGAGCTTATGCAGACTGGATAGAGTTAATACGACTACAGACCATTCAAGTATTAATGACAACTGGTCGCTGGATGAATTCAAACGTGAACAAGATCAAGATCCATTTTGTTCTGAAATCAAGAATGCCCTAGAGAATGCAACTAAAGTTTCTAATACCGACATAAATGAATTTCTGATTATAAATGAGATTTTGTATAAAAGACGAAGAATTGACAACAGACCCAGTACTATTCTGACTAGTGTAGTGCCATATACTTTGCTGCACCAGACAATTCTTTTCATCCATAATTTATCCCACACTGATTTAAATCATACCTTGTTTAAGTTTAAATTGAAATATTTTCATCCGTACGAAAGGACAGTTACACGCAAAATTGTTGAATCATGTGACATCTGTAAAATTCTAAAATCACGCATATCGACGCCGATTAAAATTCTAAATGCTCCAATTGGAACGCGATGTTTTCAAACTGTCAGCATGGACTTTTACGGTCCACTACCAATGACTGACAATGGTAACAAGTATATTCTTGTTATCATTGACCTTTTTTCCAGGTTTGTCAAATTATATCCAACTAGTGACCGATGTACAGAGACTGTCACAGATTGTCTATGGAATTTTTGCTGTTTGTTCGGTACCCCAGACGTGTTGTTGTCCGACAACGCGCTAGAATTTAAGGCATCTAACGTAAAAAATTTCACAAAAGGACTTTCTATTTTAAAAAAGGAAGTTCTGGCTTACTCACCTTTTTCTAACGGTATCGTCGAGCGATGTAATGGTAAAATTCGACACCTGCTCAAGCTATATCTAAATTTTCTTACTCATAATGAGTGGGATAGCTTGCTGGATATTGTAGAGAATTCGATTAATAATAGCTATAACGAAACCTTAGGAGATACACCTGCATACACGGTTTTCGGTAGAGATACATGTGTTTATGTCAGTTCTACTAATTTAGAAGAATTAAATGTTGCTACTTCATATGAAGATGTTCAAAATCAAAAATTTACAGAGTCATCTATTGTAGTGAACAATATTCGAAATGCAATCATTAACGCCACGATTGAAAGAACTGCCTATAGAAATATGAAACGCCGCGATAAAAATTTAAAAGTGATGGACCGTGTACTAGTAAAAAATCACGCCAAAAAACATAAATTACAGCTGAATTTTTTGGGTCCTGCTATCATTGAACGGCTAGGTAAAAATTATGCAGATATTAGGATTGGTAACAAGATTATCCGATCGAATTTAAACCATGTGTTGCCTTTAGATAGGATAAAAAGGTAAAATTGTGAACCTAGTTTGTAACTGTTCATTTTCAATTATTCCGAGATTGCCATTCAATGTGTATTTCAATGGTATTTAGTTTGTAAGAGTTCTATGAGTTCTTAGCCTGTAAGTGAGTTCTATGAGTTCTTAGCTTGTAAGTGCGTTCTTGAGTTCTTAAGACTTTATGTGTGTCTTGCTCTAGGAAATATTTCTGTTGCGCAAACACCTTCAGCCGAGATGATGAGGTGAGGATGTTGTCATGTTATCGTTGCGACATCTGAGTGTGCTCATCAGGTCGTGAGCTAGAATTGATAAACTGAGTTGGAGATGTCACCACAAGAGTGCGTATGCGCAACTGCGAGAATTCCCTCGCCTCTGTCTCAGATTGTTTGGCAACAATGCCAGAGACTGTGGTCGGAATGAGTATGTTGTAATACGAATGAAGCGTGCCGCAGTATGAAACCTTAGTATGAAATCTGAGTATGAAATACTAACCTTAGTATGAAATGTAAATTGTCTATTTTAAACTTGGGGCCATGCTAATGTCATGTGTCGTTCTTTTTCAGAATCCTTGGGCGACTCCTGAACACTTCCAGGACAGTGCACACTCCGACTTACAAGATACACACATACACTTTGAACCTTCAATTAGTAATTGGTAGCGCACTTATCTAACATCAATAAATCAATCACTCAATCAAGGTTTAATACCATTGCAATAAGCAAATACTTGCTGTTCCACCTAAGGTTAGCGTTCAATACCACAACGCTAGACTTCCATTTTTATTCTGAATACGTAAAACCCGATGTGTACCTGGCCTACCAACCAAATCTGGCAGCCACAGGAATCGACTATCGTTTTAAAATTTAGGGTACCTAAAGAATTGTTACAGGAGGCCTATTGCAAATTAAACATATTCCTGAACCTTGATTCCCCTTTACGTACACGTGTTTTAGTATATGAGGCCGGAAATGATATAGAACTCGTAATTCAAATAAGAATCGCTGCATTTCCAGCAACCATCCAGTGATAAAATAAATCTGTAATTACTAAAAACGATATTCACTATTAATCAATACTAACTACTTACGTAATTTCAAGCGGCACCATTTTAATTCCCGCTCTGTTAGTATCACTTTGGCCTGTTAAGATGGGCAATAAAGTGTCGAATATTAATGTCGATGCCATATTAACGGCGATAAAGGCCAATAATGGCCAAATCTCGGATGAACTTATCCGACATACTGAGGAAACGAGAGTTGATCTCATTCCTGACCAGTTAAGCGACATAATGTTGCTTTTGTACACAGTAATTACAATCATCCTTGCGGTGATGATTATTTACATAAAACGGGATTTACACAGGGTAATTAGCCGAATTAGCGGAGAGGACGTCGCCTTGCGTCGAACCGCTTTAAAAGAAATCTGTAACGGTCCTAGGCAGATCCCTTCAGTCTCGCCTCAAGTTAGCGTGTAACGTTACAATTCTAGGCTCCTAAATTTTGTATTTGAATATCATAGATCTAAATATCATGTTCTGATATTCCAATCTCCCGCGGAGTAAGAAACCCCCATGTCTTAGATTATCTCTATTTTATAT
Source organism: Morinoia aosen (assembly GCA_030386875.1). Lineage (NCBI taxonomy): Eukaryota > Metazoa > Arthropoda > Malacostraca > Amphipoda > Talitridae > Morinoia > Morinoia aosen. The sequence continues at coordinate 19,645,688 of CM059565.1, forward strand.
GCTGTATTTTAAAAAGTTCTATATGCGGATTCTGTTTTCGCTGTCAATATTATAACCTTTTTGTCGTTTTACTTGCCCCATAGAATTGTTTTGTTCACCAGTAGTTCGCGAAGGACGAGAGCTTTTTGAAAATTCGAAGAACATTTTAATTAAAATGATTGAAAAGCAGAAAGGCAGAATAACTACTTATATTCTCATCATGTAACGATCACTTGCGAATTTAATTGTAATAATGCATTATCGGAGAGATTGTCATATTCAAGGCATTTTTCAGCAGCGTGCCACGAGATAGTTAAATTCTGGTATTGAAATCCGTAGATTTTTCTCTATTATTCTATTATTATTACGTTAATTTGAATCGTAGGATTTGAATCGATTTGAACTTACCATTTGTAGTATTGTATTGTTTGCGTATTAAAACTTATATTCTATAACTTGAGTTGATTTATTCAGTACGCGTTTTGATGTTCGATTTTGATATTCTGATATGTTAATTGTGCGATGTATCTTTTGTATCCGAAATATTTGAAGTATCCACGAATTCTATTACGAATAACGGACATTCTAAAAGCAGTTGATAAATTTAAGTTGATAAACTTAATGATGAATGAACAAATTGTTTGAGCTAAATGCATAGAGTGATTATTTGGCTGTTTGGCTGATTATAGATAATAAATCTGGTATTGAAGTGACACTAATATATAATATAGACACTAAAAATTGTTTAACACGATGTAGGATTACCGTTGAAATTTGTTTATGATGACAGCAACGGCCATACCTGTCTACCTCTGTTCATAATTCGGAAGCTTATACGTTCTGATTCTGAATTTTGTTATAAGACGGATTGTAAGATTACTCGATAGTCACAGGAAAATCAAAGTAAATTAAATACCGATTTAAAAATTTTTATTGTAATAAAGAATTTTTAAAAATTGTGGGGGGAGCATATGTGCGGCCGCCTCCTATATAAATAGAGTCGGTGAGAGATATCGTCGTTCATTGTCGGCCAGCTGTCGTGGTGATCACATTAGACAGAGCCATCACTGGCCAGTAGCAGATGCGTTACCATCGCAGAGCACTTGTATAAGATCACAGATGCATTGTAGAAGATTTGTACTAGCAACTATCGTCCGAACTCTCTGATTCTTGAAAACTACCAAGCCTGTATCTACTCTGAAGTACCAATAAATTATAAACCACGTTGCGGCTCGTCACTCTCGAACCCCATTCGCGTTTGTTTGCGGCTGTTAGAGAAAAGGGCCGGAACACAAGTGTCCAGTAGTGCTAGCAGTGCAAATGTCCAGTAGTGCAGGCAGTACAAATGTCCAGCAGTACAGGCAATGCAAATGCCCAGCAGTGCAGGCAGTGCAAATGTTCAGTAGTGCAGGCAGTGCAAATGTCCAGTAGTGCAGGCAGTGCAAATTTCCAGCAGTGCATGCAGTGCAAATGTTCAGTAGTGCAGGCAGTGCAAATGCCCAGCAGTGCAGGCAGTGCAAATGCCCAGCAGTGCAGGCATTGCAAATTTCCAGCAGTGCAGGCAGTGCAAATGTTCAGTAGTGCAGGCAGTGCAAATGCCCAGCAGTGCAGGCAGTGCAAATGCCCAGCAGTGCAGGCAGTGCAAATGTCCAGCAGTGCAGGCAGTGAAAATGTTCAGTAGTGCAGGCAGTGCAAATGCCCAGCAGTGCAGGCAGTGCAAATGCCCAGCAGTGCAGGCAGTGCAAATTCCCAGCAGTGCAGGCAGTGAAAATGTTCAGTAGTGCAGGCAGTGCAAATGCCCAGTAGTGCAGGCAGTGCAAATGCCCAGCAGTGCAGGCAGTGCAAATTTCCAGCAGTGCAGGCAGTGCAAATGTTCAGTAGTGCAGGCAGTGCAAATGCCCAGCAGTGCAGGCAGTGCAAATGCCCAGCAGTGCAGGCAGTGCAAATTCCCAGCAGTGCAGGCAGTGCAAATGTCCAGTAGTGCAGGCAGTGCAAATGCCCAGCAGTGCAGGCAGTGCAAATTCCCAGCAGTGCAGGCAGTGCAAATGTCCAGCAGTGCAGGCAGTGCAAATTCCCAGCAGTGCAGGCAGTGCAAATTCCCAGCAGTGCAGGCAGTGCAAATTCCCAGCAGTGCAGGCAGTGCAAATGTCCAGCAGTGCAGGCAGTGCAAATTCCCAGCAGTGCAGGCAGTGCAAATTCCCAGCAGTGCAGGCAGTGCAAATAAAGCACACCAAAGTCAGAAGGAATTCCGGCACTGAAATTCAAAGTTTCACCGGCAAATATTTGTTATAATGCACAAAGAAATATTACATTGCAAAAAAAGAAAGTTCATTTGTGAAGGAGACGCGTTTTTCTCAGCGCTGTCTGAATTTAGAGACGAGATAGTTCTTAGAACCGGTTTTTAAATTGCCGTCTTTTTACTCCAAGGCAATGAACTGTCGGCTTCAGAAACCGGCAAGCCGAGTATGGCCGTCCAGTTGAACGCAACTGATGTACTTCTTTCACGGTACTCGCGTGAAGACTACAAATACTTCTCTCTTGATTCTGTTACAGTGCCTTTTCAACAACTGCGTGGTCAACTACTCAGTGTGTTACTAGGTTATTAAAGTACTTTGGTTAGCCATAATCACGGTACTGACACTTATTTAAGTACCTTATTTAGCCATAATTATAGTACTTGTACCTACTTATTTGAGTACCCTATGTAGCCATAATTATATTTCTGATACCTACTTCTTTAAAAACCTGATTTAGCCGTAATTATAGTACTTGTACCTACTTCTTTAAATACCTGATTTAACCATAATTATGTTTCTGATATCTACTTCTTTAAATACCTGATTTAGCCATAATTATAGTACATGTACCTACTTCTTTAAATACATGATTTAGCCATAACTATAGTACTTGTACCTACTTATTTAAGTACCTGACTTAGCCGTAATCATGGTACCTTTTGTATTTATGCATGATTTTCTGATTATTTCTTATCTCAGCGTAACTATAACAATCAGCTGGTCATAATGTGAGCAAGGCTATGACGTACAACCATAACTTGGACGTAATTCGATTCTGACTTTGGGAGTCTGAATGCAACTTGATCTCATCTTAAAATTGAGACTGGTGTAATTCCAACATGGTTATGTTGATGGAAATATGGCTATGACCATCTAAATTAATGCTGATATACAAATTACTATGAAATGTTTGTTTTTTGATTGACATGTGTGTTTCCAACGTTGATAACCATCAGTAAAATATAGTACCATTAATTTCAGGAAGCAGTCATGGTTAAAATAGAATAAATAAGAGATAATTCAACTTATTAATCATTTCTTTAATAACATTATTCTATCATTATTTTGATTGGTTTAAAAAAATCCCAACAAATGCGATTTCAAGCGTGTGAAGTGAAAGGACCATCTAGTGAGGACTGTGGGAAACGGGTAATATATGCACAAGGTACATATGTATTTATACTGCAAATGCGTAAGAGAAACTAAAACTGCATTAAAGTCATTGTGATGGAGCAAGTTTCTCACAAGATGTTGCCGATTTCTTCATGTTTTAACCAACCAGACCTGAGCCCCTCAACCAAACCATTAAGCGTTCAACCACACCAAGTCAACCCAAAAACACGGGGCAGACATTTTAATAGGCTAACCATGGGGTTTGACCACGGTAGGTTGGTTATTTTTAGTTTGCAATACATTTTTTTCACGTACTAGACAAATGACCAAAAAATTAGGTACAGCATCATAGAGGCAACTTCTAGAATTGCGGAAAAATCGGTAATGTTAACAAGTCTCGAAACGATGGAAGCTGAATGATGGCCACTGGAAGTTAGACGCTTCTGTCTCAGTAGTACGTCTGGATAATTCACTCCTGAAAGTTATATTACATTCAGTAATAATTCATTCAGTTTTAATAATATTTAATTCAGTAAATTCAGTAATGGGGCTTGGAAGTTATACTTCTGGAAGTTACAATACATTCAGAAAATTCAGTAAGACAACAGGAAGTAATACTTCTGGAAGTTAAACTTCTGGAAGTTATTAGTTCCAGTCACCATAATACATCAAGTGTGTCTTCCTCCGTGACGCATCTAATACCATACTGACTTAAGATTCAAGTACTGCATCAAAACCAATTTCAGACTCAGCATCAAGTAGCACATCAAATACTGCACCCAAGGGCCGGCATCAAGCAGTACATCAAGCACCGCACCAAGGGCCGGCATTAAGCAGTACATCAAGCACCGCTCCCAAGGGCCGGCATCAAGCAGTACATCAAGCCCCGCACCCAAGGGCCGGCATCAAGCAGTACATCAAGCATCGCACCCAAGGGCCGGCATCAAGCAGTACATCAAGCACCGCACCCAAGGGACGGCATAAAGCAGTACATCAAGCACCGCACCCAAGGGCCGGCATCAAGCAGTACATCAAGCACCGTACCCAAGGGCCGGCATCAAGCAGTACATCAAGCACCGCACCAAGGGCCGGCATCAAGCAGTACATCAAGCACCGCACCAAGGGCCGGCATCAAGTAGTACATCAAGCACCGCACCCAAGGGCCGGCATCAAGCAGTACATCAAGCACCGCACCAAGGGCCGGCATCAAGCAGTACATCAAGCACCGCACCCAAGGGCCGGCATCAAGCAGTACATCAAGCACCGCACCCAAGGGCCGGCATTAAGCAGTCCATCAAGCACGGCACCCAAGAGCCGGCATCAAGCAGTACATCAAGCACCGCACCCAAGGGCCGGCATTAAGCAGTACATCAAGCACGGCACCCAAGGGCCGGCATCAAGCAGTTTATCAAGCACCGCACCAAGGGCCGGCATTAAGCAGTATATCAAGTACTGCATCAAACACACCATCAAGCCGCGCATCAGTACGACATCAAGCACCGCACCCAAGGGCCGGCATTAAGCAGTACATCAAGCACGGCACCCAAGGGCCGGCATCAAGCAGTACATCAAGCACCGCACCAAGGGCCGGCATTAAGCAGTATATCAAGTACTGCATCAAACACACCATCAAGCCGCGCATCAGTACGGCATCAAGCACCGCACCCAAGGTCCGGCATTAAGCAGTACATCAAGCACGGCACCCAAGGGCCGGCATCAAGCAGTACATCAAGCACCGCACCAAGGGCCGGCATTAAGCAGTATATCAAGTACTGCATCAAACACACCATCAAGCCGCGCATCAGTACGGCATCAAGCACTGCACCCAAGGGCCGGCATTAAGCAGTACATCAAGCACGGCACCCAAGGGCCGGCATCAAGCATTACATCAAGCACCGCACCAAGGGCCGGCATTAAGCAGTATATCAAGTACTGCATCAAACACACCATCAAGCCCATCAAGCACCGCACCCAAGGCACACGGCCTAGCAGCGCCCACAAGGACGGCAGCAGCAGCGGCCTCACAGACCGCCGCAAAAACCAGGTGATGTCACCGCTGCTGCTCAGTCTGTGCTGCATTCCTGCTGTGGTGTGTGATGCGTGTGTGTGTGGTGTGTGAATGATGTGTGAGGGGTGTGGGACCAGTGAAGGATGTAAGAAGGATGTGTTATGAGTGAGGGATGTGTGAAGTATGTGTGACTGGCGAAGATGTGTGAAGAATGTGTGGCCGGCGAAGGATGTGCTCTGATCAGGAATGTACTACAAGTCACACAACATCTCCCACACACTCACACCACACACGGAAGAAATTTCGTCCCAGAACACACACCTCGACTCAAGCCCAGCGTTTGTTGCACTGTAGAACTCGGACGCAGTTCTGTTCGCGTGGGCTGAGGTTCTCGCGAGATTAGATAAAACCATCGCTTCTTCTTTCAATTATGGTGGAGTTTTGAACACTGGTGATGTTGGGTGTACATCGATTGAGTTGAACGTATAAATTTCTAAAATGATTTTGATGGACAAGACGTTGAAAAATATATCATTTCTGTCTTTTTGCGTCGCGATTATTCCTGATTGTATATTCAAGATTGATTTCTTAATACGAAAGCCAATTTATCGCTATTGCATTTCCTCGCACCACTGTACTACATCACACCAGTGTACTACACCACACCACTGTAATAGTGTATGTACTAATACGTTAATTAATGCTCGGATCCTTGGAACTGTTTATGGCTCCATGAAAAGTTTAGGTTGATTCTGCTATTCTATGAAGATTAATATTGGTATTAGTATGAAGGTCGAATCACACCTTGTAAGTTCCGCACTCTAACGCTTGCCGCCTAACGAGCGCATTTCGAACTTCCATTTACCTTCACAATAACAGGACATCACGCTCAACAACACCATGTCATTGTCCAATTATTCACTATAACAGGAAATCACGCTCAGTAACACCACACAGTAGCAATTATATTAATAGTGGAACAATAAAGCTGCATCCAAGCAGAACATTGTAATTATCTTATTTTTCACTGGCTCCCGTTCGGCTGTGTAAGGCCCTCATAGACACGCCAACCTTTTTTGCTGCGTTGCTCAGGCTTCTGAATTTTTCAGCCGACGATGGGTTGGTTAGTCACTGACAGTGACGCTGTTTTTTGGAGATTTTCAAGAATCCAAAGAAAGATTTTCTTGTCGTTGATTTCAGTTTGCAGTCTACGAGAATGCTGGTAAGGACCCTATATTTTCTCTGCCATAACATCTGCTAAAGTTATATGAATTCTCGGACCCAAAACAACCAAAGTTTGAACTGGAACGCGAGGTGCAAATTATCGTGCAAACTCAAAATTGGAACAATCAACTAACCCCTCAGAAATACCCCGAGGAAAAAACGAACTAACCACTCAAAAAACGAAGACCTAAGGGCCTTCATATGGTAGAAGTAGAATCATTTCCTACCTGCATCGCACCCGAAATAACGACGGTCAAGGCTACAACATTCGAGATGCAACAATTGCACACATCACCCAGTGACCTTTGCTCCCGTGGGAGACCGATCATCTCAGAGAAGATCACCAATTATCCTCTGGCGTTTTTGTTGCTTCCGGAATTTTTTGCGTTAATTGGGTAACGCAACCCAATGTGCTGGAGGTGCATGTGCCCTGTGGGCTGGTGTGTACTTGTGTCCTTCAGCATCCTGTGTGAACACAAAGATGTGCGTCCAGCGCGCGCTGTTCCGCATGCAAGGCCTGGGCAGCTGTGGCGCGCACGGCGCTCTTGCGTCTGGATGCATCTTGTATTGTTCTCTTCTTAGTGTAATTACGATTGTGCAATGTGAGGATACTTAGTTTTAGTTTAATGCTTTTAAGTGGGTATTGTATTGTTCTGTTATTGATATAATTACCACTGTATAACGTGAAGCTATTTAATCATAGTTTAATGCTTTTAAGTGGGTGTTGTATTGTTCTGTTATTGATATAATTACCACTGTATAACGTGAAGCTATTTAATCATAGTTTAATGCTTTTAAGTGGGTGTTGTATTGTTCTGTTATTGATATAATTACCACTGTATAACGCGAAGAGATTTAATCATGGTTTAATGCTTTTAAGTGGGTGTTGTATTGTTCTGTTATTGATATAAGTACTCCTGCATAATGCGAAGATATTTAGTTTTAGATTGCTTCCCTTTAAGCGTGTTATGTGTGGATGCAAGCTGCATTACTGTGTTATACTTATAAATATACATGCGTCGCACGAATATATTTTGATTTAGCTTATTTCTGTTTCTGAACTTTTAAGTATCGCACTTTTACCCAATACGCATCTCAAAACTTCAGTTTTCTCAGGTATATTCACTGAATTTTTAAACGGAGTTCCCTTTGCACTTCCATTTAATTTTCGTATTAATAATTTATGCATTTTTGTCTGGTGAAATATTTTAACAGAATTACGCAAATGTTTTGTTTTTAATGTTTAAAAAAGATTTTGAAACTATTATCTTTTCGTGTCCCAATCTTCGGAACTGACACTTTACGAAATAGAAATTCACATTTTTAACCCAAAACAAAAAGTTACCCTGCATATTTTCGTGCTTTCTTCGAGCAATCGGGGGAGCGGCGACACAGACACAATAACATACGTAGCATTTCCTTCACTCATGCTGGGAGTATTTGATTCGACTGCATATGTACCTACCATGTTCCCCACAATGTTGTGAGAAAATGAATTATTTACAATTCCTTATAGGTGCATATATGACGTTCGACATCTTCAGCGCTGTACAAAGTAAAAACAAAACAAAAAAAACATTCCGACTTAATTCAGCGCTTATTTAAGTTCATTTTTCTTATGTATTGGCTGACTCTCACGGTCGACTGGTTGAATTCTTAAAAATCCGATACTAATAATTTTTTCTCCTTTTCTTTTCCAATCTTGGCCTATAGGGATAAACATGCCAAAGTTTCAAACGGTCTTGTCCGTCTCTTTATCTTTGGTTGTGTGTCGTGTGGCACAATATTTATATAATGTAGTTTATAATGTTTATAGTTTATACTATTGAAATAGTGAAGCTTTAAATATTTATGTAGTGGAGTTTATTATATTTATACATTGGAGTGTATTACATTTATACAGAGGAGTTTATACGTATTATTCATATTGTGGAGGTTGTATTATTAATATAGTAGAGTTTATATTATTCATATAGTAAAGTTAACACTATTTATACAGTGAAGTTTATTAAATTTATATATCGGAGTATATAATATTTATACAGAGGAGTTCGTAATATTTATATAGTATAGTCTATGTTATTTATATAGTAGAGTTTTCAATTATTTAGGTATATGAGCAAGACCTAGACACAGTTTCACTTGAAATGTAGTATGAAAGTTACGTCTCATACGTCGTGATCTAGGCGGAAAAACCATTTGTTCTATTAACTCCTAATTTTAGGTGATTGTGAACATGTTAATAATTGTTATATTGATAATAAAGCAAACTCGTTGAAGAGGGCCGGAGTAAAATAACCGAGATGAAACCTCAGTAAATAATTTTAATCATTCAGGTTATAAAAAAAAATTTGTGAAAAAATAACACAAATAATAAATACCTCACCACCACTCACCACCACTAACCACCACTCACCATCACTCATCACCCCCACTCACCACCCCTCAATACCACTCACTACCACTCACCACCACTCACCACCTCTCACCACCACTCACCACCACTCACCATCACTCAACACTACTCACCACCACTTACCACCACTCACCACCACTCATCATTACTTACCACCACTCATCACTACTCACCACCACCATCACTCATCACCACCACTCACCATCACTCACCACCACTCATCACTACTCACCACCACCATCACTCATCACCATCACTCACCACCACTCATCACCACCCACCACCACTCATCACCACTCACCACCACTCACCACCACTCACCACCACTCATCACTACTCACCACCACTCATCACTACTCACCACCACCATCACTCATCACCACCACTCACCACCACCATTCACCACCACCACTCACCACCACTCTCTACCACCACTCACCACCACCAGTCACTAACACCACTCACCACCACCACTCACCACCACTCAACACCTGGCCCGCAGCAGCGGATAGGAGCAGCTCATCCGGCTCCTAAGCGATGCCCAGCCACTCGGGTACTGCCACTCGGGTACTGCCACTCGGGTACTGCCACTCGGGTACTGCCACTCGGGTACTGTCACTCGGGTACTGCCACTCGGGTACTGCCCCTCGGGTACTGCCACTCGGGTACTGCTATTTAGGTACCAATATCAGGGGTACTTTGCATTGCTGATAAACCATCGATGATGCACAACGGGATCTAAACTACTGACTTGAAATTACATTGTACAATATGCGGCAGTCAATTCTTGCATTTTAGCCTCCCAAAGCCTTCTAAAAAATGCAGGATTTACTCAAACTCAGTTCTGTGTCAAAACTGAATATTAGTAAATATTTTAATTCAGGAAAAGTTTTTCTGTCCACAGATCCTTTTTTTTAACTCATTAGTAAAAGTTCACGACGAAAAGTTAAATTGAACTTCGCGTCAAAAATCAACCGTCGTTAAAAATTTTTCAATCACGAAAACGAATTGAAGATCGTACTCTGCGCTGATGGTAGTGCATAACGTTGCCTTAAAAATAAGCTCGTTAAAAGTTTGTCGAACATAGGATTCATAATACTTTACTTGAAGATAATTTCCAATTACTCCCCTTATTTTCAAAGTATTTTACCTATTATCACTAATTGAATTATACGCTACTGATAACTTAACGCAACTTTTATAAATTGCACATAAATTTCACTCCGTACGTAACTAGTAAAATCCATTTTTTTCCAATAGCCTTGCAGGTTAAAATCCGAACCCAAATTCCGGGTCAAATGCAGAGGAAAAAACTACATTTACAAGCGTACACACCTGAATGATTCCGTCACGGCTTGGTGACTTCAGCAAGTGTTCGCACTCCAGCTAGTGTGGGTAATTCCAGCTGGTAAAGGTAACTTCAGGTTCTGTTAGCACTCTAATAAGTGTGGGGCAGCCCCTGAAAGTATTCAGAACCCCAACGTTTTTGAGGCAACCCTAGCAAGTGTTCCAACCCTAGCTAGTGTTACAACCTTAACAAGTGTTACAACCTTAGCAAGTGTTACAACCCTAGCAAGTGTTACAACCCTAGCAAGTGTTACAACCCTAGCAAGTGTTACAACCCTAGCAAGTGTTACAACCCTAGCAAGTGTTACAACCCTAGCAAGTGTTACAACCCTAGCAAGTGTTACAACCCTAGCAAGTGTTACAACCCTAGCAAGTGTTACAACCCTAGCAAGAGTTGGCAACCCCAAGCAGCCCGGGTTGCACCACTAACCTAGAGCCGGCCGGTCATTCAGGTATGGAGATGCTGCTTCCTCTCCCATGCGAGACAATGTCATTTTTTGTTGCGTGTCCGAGCGCGTCCTTGAGATCGCTTTGCCGGGGTAACAGCCTGGCGGTTGTGCTCTTTCCGGAGCCACAATTTCGCGGCAACTGTGAAATTAATTTTTTCTTTGTGCTCCGTAATTGCGTCGAAAATCGACGCCTTGGTGTGGGAATTTTGTTGTGTTTAGTGTTGGTGTTGGAAAAGTTCTCAATGGGGTGGGTGTTTTGCTGGTGTTGGAAAAGGGCTTAATGGTGCGGGGGATTTGTTGCTTTTAGTGTTGGTGTTGGAAAAGGGCTCAATGGTGTGGGGGATTTGTTGTTTTTGGTGCTGGTGTTGGAAAAGGGCTTAATGGTGCGGGGGATTTGTTGCTTTTAGTGTTGGTGTTGGAAAAGGGCTCAATGGTGTGGGGGATTTGTTGTTTTTGGTGCTGGTGTTGGAAAAGGGCTTAATGGTGCGGGGGATTTGTTGCTTTTAGTGTTAATGTTGGAAAAGGGCTCAATGGTGTGGGGGATTTGTTTTTTTTGGTGTTGGTGTTGGAAAAGGTCTCAATGGTGCGGGGGATTTGTTGTTTTTGGTGTTAGTGTTGGAAAAGGGCTCAATGGGGTGGGGGATTTGTTGTTTTTAGTGTTGGTGTTGGAAAAGGGTTCAATGATGTGGGGGATTTGTTGTTTTTAGTGTTGGTGTTGGAAAAGAGCTCAATGGTGTGGGGGATTTGTTGTTTTTAGTGTTGGTGTTGGAAAAGGGCTCAATGGGGTGGGGGATTTGTTGTTTTTGGTGTTAGTGTTGGAAAAGGGCTCAATGGGGTGGGGGATTTGTTGTTTTTAGTGTTGGTGTTGGAAAAGAGCTCAATGGTGTGGGGGATTTGTTGTTTTTAGTGTTGGTGTTGGAAAAGGGCTCAATGATGTGGGGGATTTGTTGTTTTTAGTGTTGTTCAGTGGTGTGGGTGTTTTGATGGTTTTAGTGTTGGTGTTGGAAAAGGGCTCAATGGGGTGGGGGATTTGTTGTTTTTAGTGTTGGTGTTGGAAAAGGGCTCAATGGTGTGAGTGTCTTGTTGTTTTTAGCATTGCTCAATGGTGTAGATGTTTTTAGTATTGGTGTTGGAAAAATGCCCGATGATGTGAGTAGGTATTCCGTTTTCTTAAGTAATGGTATTCAAAATACGCTTATTGGTGTGTGTATTCTGTTCTTTCGGCATGGGCATTTTTTGAAGAACATATTTTTGGACATGGCCTTGAAAATACGCTTAATAAGGTAAGTATTTTTGTTGCCTTATTTAATGAAACTAAAAATGGGCTCAATGATGCGGATATTTCATTAAGTCACTTATTGGTGATAAAATCGGTCAGAAATTTAGCCATGAACTTTGTGAAATTATTTATAAAAATCATCGATAAATTCTGGGGAATTCTCCATGTTCTGGTGTACGGACTTGTCAAATAATTTAAATTAAAAAAGACCGAAAAGATATAGAATTGAATATTAGTCCTGAGCATTTTGTACGGTAAAAGTTATTAGTAAAAAAAACGGCTTGTGAATACGGCAGTCATTTGTGTTAATTTCTTTTAAGAAAGTATTGAAGTTTATCAAATATTGTGCATAGCATACATTCATATTAAGAATCCATGCGCATGGATATAATATTCACATAATATTATCCATTTTCATGTAATTAGCAGTCCATGTATTATGATAAGTGTACAATAAAGCCAAATCATGCAGACATTTGCAATATATTTGTAAAACCATATTAATAGTTCGATTTCTTATAATTCATAAGAATACACATGAATAATTGAAAACATATTATGGAGGTGAAAGCACCAATGCACAATGAGAACATAAACATTACATTACGTAACCTTGTAGCTGTTGCACACATCTCCCTTCAACGTTTCCTTTCTCCAGTTATTGGTTCTAAGTTATTAGTTTCTAATTTTTCATTCTAAAACATTTACTAACCTGTTGACAAGTTTAATTCGACTCTTTTCTAAAATTAAAAATTCAATGCGACCCTATTTTTCTAATGCTGCATTTAATTCGATCCTATTATTTTGTGACAAATCTAATTTGACCTTATTTTTATGACAAATTTAATTTCCCTATTTTTTTAAAATGCAATATTTTTCGACGGAAAAATGACGGTGGAAACCGTGGATGCAAGGCCTTTTTTTTTGTACTGAAATATTGAAAGAAAATTAAATAAAAGAAAAAAATCAATTGTTGCAGGAAGAATTTCTCACCAAGTGAATTTTACACAAAATTGTTCGCGTGTGATGGTTTGGAGGTATTAAAAATTCATGAAAATTGTGAGGGTATTCATTCTAGTTTGAAATTTTTACATTTAAAGTATTGTAATGAGTACATTACATGATATATTTCAGTTTTCTAAAGCGAAATTATTGAATAAACCAAGTTTTTTATTTTGAAATTATACAGATTGTTCAAATATTCTCATTTTATACCTACAGAAATGTTTTAAGTATCCAAATTTGGCTTAAATAAATCTATTTTTATACCTCATTTAAGAAGTGATGTTAATTCCTTTATTATGCAAGAGTTTCAAATATGCTTCTATGAATTATCTCTCTTTCTTGTCCTTCTTTTTTTAAATGTGAAAGTCACGTTTTTACCTAATGCATCTTTCATTACCAAAAGACTTACTGCTCTATTTGTTAACGCTAGTTGATTTCAGTAATTATTTCAAAATTTTAGTTGTGAAATATTCCAATACAGCCATTTAGACATTAATAATAACATAAACCCTCACCGTCGCTTTAAAAATTCTGGCTCATATTCATTGTTTTTGTATTTAAACGAGCAAAAACGAACTTACCCAACTTAACCCATCCAATTTTATCCTCAACTAGAGCCTCTCTGTCGAGTTTTTGCCTTAAATACGTAGGTCGCGACACGAGCCGCCGGTGTACACGGAGGGAATTTTCACAATGCTGCTGACCGACAAGTAGTTACAAGCTCAATTTTCATAAATACCAAATCAAAACTAAATGTATTTAATTACAGCTAAATGACGGCAAGATCCAGTTAATATTTGCTATTTTCAAAATTGATTACGACAATTAAATTTGAATTTGAGTTGAATAATGAACTTTAGTTTAATCCGTGGCGGTTAACGTGTTAAAGTCGTCCTCTGTGCGGAGCGCCTAAACATCGAAATTGGATGGGCGGTAGTCCTAAAGCAGGGAATTTTGGAACAGCGGATGTCTTGAATAGGTAATGAGGAAAATGAGAATACTTACGATAATGATAGAAAAAACACAGCCAAGAATTTTCTCCAGCAGCCGAGAGGAACTGGTTTATGAGACGGTATTCCACAACCTTTAAGTTTTCTTGCCCACGAAAAGGGGCAATGCACTTCTTTGTAGATATTTATGTATGCTTTCATTTATCTTCCCTAAGGAGAACCGATTATTAACACTTTTGCTCAATGCGACACCAGCGAATTTGTTCATATTGTTTCTCTTCTATGCTATTATTTTACATACATCGTGATATTTCCAACCTTGACAACGCAGTTATTAAATCCAAAACTCAACACCATTCCAGGAACAAAATCTTGACTTCATTCCAAAAGCCAAATCTCGACTTCATTCCAAAATTTATATATTGGCTTCATTTTTAAAACTAAATCTAGACTTCATTTCAAAACCAAATCATAACTTCTTTTCAAAAACCAAATCTTGACTATTTTTCACTAAGCATCGTTGCAAAACTGTGCATTCGCCATACGATAAGAGCTTGTAACCATTCACTGATAAAAATTCCTGTAATATTCATTCCTGGTAGTATTCCTGCAATGTTTATTCCTGATAGAAATTCCTGTAATATTCATTCCTGATAGAAATTCCTGTGAAATTCATTCCTGATAGAAATTCCTGTAATATTCATTCCTGATAGAAATTCCTGTAATATTCATTCCTGATAGAAATTCCTGTAATATTCATTCCTGAAAGAAATTCCTGTAATATTCATTCCTGATAGAAATTCCTGTAATATTCATTCCTGATAGAAATTCCTGTAATTTTCATTCCTGGTAGAAATTCCTGTAATATTCATTCCTGATAGAAATTCCTGTAATATCCATTCCTGATAGAAATTCCTGCAATATTCATTCCTGATAGAAATTCCTGTAATATTCATTCCTGATAGAAATTCCTGTAATATTCATTCCTGATAGAAATTCCTGCAATATTCATTCCTGATAGAAATTCCTGTAATATTCATTCCTAATAGAAATTCCTGTAATATTCATTCCTGATAGAAATTCCTATAATATTCATTCGTGATAGAAATTCCTGTAATATTCATTCCTGATAGAAATTCCTGTAATATTCATTCGTGATAGAAATTCCTGTAATATTATTTACTGATCGAAATTCCTGTAATATTAATGCCTGATAGATATTCCTGTAATATCCATTCCTGATAGAAATTCCTGTAATATTCATTCCTGATAGAAATTCCTGCAATATTCATTCAACGCAAACTTAAAAACAATCATTGAATGAAAATTTCAAAAAAGTTCAATTTCATTATAAAGCCCAATTTTAAATTGACATACTTCACAATGCACATTTTCTCCCTAACAGGAAAATATCTCTGCTGTGTACGAAAATAGAATAAAAATGCCGCTTATATCCCAATATTCCATCACATTTCATCAGATGTTATTTACTTGCATGACATCTTAATAAAAAATAATTCTGTGATGAAACACTTTACTCACTTGTCTTTCAAATAATTGATTTTGTGTTAATATTTCATGCTTTTTCTTTTCGTTAAAACAATACAATAATTACTTAAATGTATATATTATTCTTGTAAGACCTTACTTTATTACCTTACTTTCTCAAATTAGTTTTGTAAACATCATCCTAGTAAGATCTTACTTTTTACTGTCCGGTCTTACTTTAGTCTTCTAAAGATTATCCTAGGAAGACCTTACTACTCTCATGCCTTACTCTTTCTCCTTGCTCCCTTTTCGTCGTGCGCTCATTAGTGTAACCTTAATTTAATTATGGCTACATTGATTGCAAGTCAGCACTTTCATTCTCCGACGTAGCGCATCTTCTATGGTAAGCCCTGCCCTTCTCGTAGCGTGTCGTAAATTCTACACGACATGTAATACATTTTCTGATAAAGGTCGGCACGGCATTCATCCCATAGCAAGCCAAGTCATGCTGTTCTTTCTTTCTAGGCCACGTTTATGTTTATGTCATCCGGCTTTTATGTCCATTCCTGCATAATCCTTGTACGTATGTAGACGAAGGTAACGAGCTCTAAGTAATAATTGACAAAATTCTTCATACATGTTCGAAGTGAACTTCATTACTGAGTAAGTAGTGATTCTAAACAAGCGGCTGAGCTGGAGCTCATTCCAGACATTCCATCTTGGCCTCAGATCAAGAGGAAGAAGAATGAAAAAAAAACTGATGAGAAAATAACATAGAACAAAAGATTGGATCTGCGCGCGCCGGGTTACCAGCACCGGTCCCACGAAGTTAAACACTTTTCGACTTTCTAAAAGTCACAAACAGACTCAAACAGTTTTCCACACTTATATTCTAGCGTATTCATACACGAATAACCCCTTTAATTAAGAATACTTTGTAAGATGCGAAGAAAACGTTGTTGTTTGCAATAGTTAACATATTTATACAAGTGTAGACCCTAGTCCTGCGTCTCGGGCATCAGACGGACGCCTGAGGCGCACCTCCCTCCGGCCCACTGGTGCTTCATATTGAAATATTTTTATTACATTTTTGTCTGTATTGAGTCGTTTAAATTATCCTTGTTAGTGAGTGGTAAACATTAACGTTTGCTTGCAAAATTGTTGAGCTATTCTGTAAGCGGAATTAGCCATTAACGTTGCACTTGCAGCTGTCAAAATGTTTGAAGTTGAATTCCAATGTTGGTTTATTACAGAGCTCAGAAGAATTGCGGTTTAAAAAATAAAATAAAAACTATCACCAGCCAGAATAGATTTTTGGGTTGAACGGTCGTGTTCTTATTTCCCAAGGCATTTTTCTCGATTAAGTGAAAGACCATCCGTAGGGACACATGTGCGAAAAGTAGAACAACTTTTTTACTCTGGGGTCGCTAGCGTGAGAGCGAAAGCTGACCAACAAAACCCTTCAACATCTTCATTCTTTTACTCATATTAGCTTTACGACCAACACCTTCATTACGACCACCGTCAATACACTGGCACTGGCATGAAGATGTCACCGACGTCAGGGTGAAGTAGAATTCCTCACTCGGCAGTAAACTTCTAGGAGCACATTGAGTAACAAATTGAACAAAAACACAATATATTAGCCCATTATTTCAAGGTGGATCATATAGTCATTTTCTACGTTAAAGAGTTAAAAACTCTATACGAAAAACTTTTAATGCCTAACAAACTCAATGATAAAATATGAATAAAATAGCCCCAAAATGCAAAAGTTCCATAAGGTAACTACTGAAGTTTCCAAACAATATTCGGCATTAAACACAGCCTTAATCCTCTTTTTGTACAACTGATTTTGTTGTTAATTGTTATATTTTGTTATGTTTTCGTTTGGATTGATGTCACACGTACGATAAGCACAGTTACACTTTATTTTCCAACGAAAGTAAAAATAAAATTTAATATGCGCGGTGATTTTCACACAAGAGGGGAAATCGATTTGAGTACCCGAGATGTTACATGGTTTTTAATAACTAAAGATTCATATCGTAATTTTTGCTTCTATTCAATCTTTTAGCGAATTTACTTATCCTGTGTTTAATATTTTATTCGGAATTTTTCGGCAACATTAAACATATTTTAGGCCAAACAACTACGTAATATCACAAATTCATTCGCCCTTGATAAAATACGTGTTGCAGAAAAAAATAGAATAAAACTCACAAAATTGACGTTACACTATGAAGAGCGTGTATATTAGCAGTTCTTTATGAATATTTGATGTTGGGCGTAAAATTCTTCAAGTATTCGTTACCCATTTTCGGTACAATGTTATATTTGGCTACCCTTGTTTCGAAAATTTAGATCACCTGAAGATAACATTGCCTTTAAATCAACCCATGAGAAAGCTGAGAAGCTCTTAGGTATTTCTGCAAGTATTGTTGTACTGTGTAGTAAAGTTTTGCTCACAATAACAAATACCTCCATTCGCTATTAATGTAAGAATAATAACGTACATTCAAAAACAAAGAACTTACGATCATTTTATCTCTCTGCTACAAATCGAAATTTACATCCACGTCTTCTGCATGTTTACATCTCTTTCACTTCTTATATAAAAATGTTACTGAATGAATAATAAATGCAGAACTAGGAAAAACTCAATCACTTTTTATCGTCCTTGCTAGTGATCGATAGATACAGCAAGCGGGCTCGACGCTACAAATTACCAGATGTCTGTATAAATTTCGAGGCAAATCTCTGAAGTTTCTACCCCCAAGGAAAATCCTCAGAATAATTCGGGTATCCTAACGTGGGCTCGAAGCCTTTAGCTCATAACCTGGGCATAACATAGCAACGCTTAAATTTGTTTGAATTATTAGTTTCTGATATAACTTAAAGCCCAGACTATTGTCTTTTTGATCTAGGTCTCATAACTGGTTTTCAATCAACGCGATTTCTGGGAAAACTGGAATGTTAAGCTCTAGGTCTGAATGTGTCTTGTAGTGACTGTTTGTTACTGAGTTCATTTATGTCCTACCAAAGCGCGTAGACCACAATGGGTTGAACTAAATTTCAAGATTCTACTCAAATTTAAAGCCAATGGTAGTAAGCGATTTTGAAAATTGCAAACATTAACTGGATCGTGCCTTCATTTAGCTTTGATTCAGTATTTTAGGTATTTATAAAAAATTGAGTTGTGGTTACTGGTCGGCTGAAACACTATGAATATTCCTTTCTTGTGCACCAGCGGCTTTTGTTGCGACCATCGTGTTGAACATGCATTAAAAAATGTTTGTACCAAGACAGTGGAGAGAGACTGTATATCACCAATCATTTCTTAAGAATGCCCTCGTTCAGTATTGCATTTCGGTGTTTGCTTGCTTAGTCGGATTGTTTATTTCTACACCCACCTTGAAACTGGATACTTGAGTAAATACAATGACTGTAAGGTTTTACAAGTCCGATTTACAATGAGTGAAATTCGTTGTGTTGAAAAAAAAACACGGATTCAATTACTTTATTCATCTATGTTTCAGATATGTTACATTACACAAACGAATTATAGCTCTAACTTAACAGAAGTGCTTTTATTTCGATGTCTCGAATACACCGGCAACTCATCAATAAAATTTGCTGAATGTCAAACATGTTACATTTCACGAATGTGATATATAATGTTTTAACGCGATCACACTAGCAACTTATTTATAAAATATCTTGAACGTCAGACTCGTTTTATTTCACGAATAAGGTGTAGCTTTAATTCGATTACACTAGCAAATCGTCTAAAAAATTTGTTTATTCAACGCCACCCTCTGCTTCGCAAGACTGCGAGTGCAGGTAGTGGCAGTGTTGAGACAGCACTGGTCACGTTTCAACAAGTGCTAACGAACTTGACCCCATGTCCTATTGGGCACCATTTGACCAAGATACCGTGTAGTCGCAGAGCAAAAGTCCACGACATCCTAGTTTTATGACTGCCCAACCACGGTGAGGTCAGAGACTGAATGCACGAGTCCAGTTTATGGGAGTAGGCAGATCTTGATCCGGTCTTCTTTTAGAAATAAAACTCAGCGGAATACAACATCCCTCATGTCAGAGCACGAGTGATCCATCCATGCATCATCAAGTCACGTCACTTGAAACTTGAGAACGCTGTTATTTTAAGTAAATTCTTGCGGTGTTCATGGAATCTTCTAATTTTGCTAAACTTGGTCCGATCTTGATCAAGTTTCAGGCAGGATTCTTGGCACGCCGCACACACGGAGCAGGCCGTGTTCTGGACCAATTCTGATAAGAAGAAGAGGCGATCGCGTTACGACGAGCCTCGCTTCCCGGCAGTCACCTGTTCGCCGGGCCTGCCTTTGGCGCTCCGAGGCAGACAAAAGAAGCGCTAGAAGCGCACGATAGGAAGACAAATAGAATGTCAAAAGCCCCGGCACCGTCGGGATGGAAAAAAGGCGCTGCGTGGAGCTACGGAATGGGGTCCATGAGAACCGTACGCGAGTAACGAAGACAGTATAGGGTAAAAACATTTTTTGTGGGTTGAACTCCAGTACAAACAAAGCCGTCGACTAATTAAACAAGCAGTAAAATTCCAGGCTGTACACGCGAATGAATATAGGTGTTTAAATGAAGGTACCCAATGAAAGAAGAGCGGTGAAACGTACTATATTGAGAAACAATAGCGTTTTGTTGCCCACTCTCAAACTAATTATAAACTGAGAGCAGCTTAATGAGAAAGGGAAGTATCTAAATCACACAAAAAAATTGCATCTACGTAAAAAGAAGGTTCTAAGAAAACGGTTGATCAAGAGGAAATAATTGTTTTTTTTAATTAAAACAATCTTTTTAAAAGCAAATGATAATGATGAGATTGGAATAAGCATTTCTTGTATTTCAGGGGCATTATGGTCTCTTTTTTTTCATTTTGTCACAGACGGAGCCCATCAAAAGGTAGCCATAACTCGGCATGATCAAGTATACGACTCAAGATTAAAGGTGTAGCTCTCCAGGAGGAACTATTCATACAATTTAGCACGTAGAAGGTATAAATTCAATCTCACCTTCCATCACGCACGATTATACAGATTGTCGAGAGCGATAACAAATGTTAGAGAGGATGAATCAGGGTCGCATTCACGGACGCTGAATTGGACACCTACCAAAAAAAACTTCCCATTCAGACGGACAAAAAAGTGCGCGGAGGCAGAAAATTGGGATAAAAAAAGGACAGAGAGAGAGAGGCCTACGCTCAGCAACCTGTTTAATGACTCTTCTAATTGAAGCAACAGCGAAACGGCATCAACAGACGACCATTAGAGTTGGACTGTGATAAACAGAGGCCGTTTCTTCCAGAGATGATATCGTGAACGTAGGCAGGGATTCGCTAGTCGGTCAACTTTGAAGTAATGAGAACAGTAACCATGAGAAAAGGGTGGTGTGAGTAGTAACCACGAGAGAAGTAGGGTTGCACAGGGTTGTGTGAGTAGTAACCACGAGAAAAGTAGGGTTAAACAGGGTGATATGAGTAGTAACCACGAGAAAAGTAGGGTTACACAGGGTGATGTGAGTAGTAACCACGAGAAAAGTAGGGTTACACAGGGTGATGTGAGTAGTAACCAAGAGAGAAGTAGGGTTACACAGGGTGATGTGAGTAGTAACCACGAGAAAAGTAGGGTTACACAGGGTGATGCGAGTAGTAGCCTCGAGAAAAGTAGGGTTACAAATGGCGATGATGAAAGTAGTAATCGATGATGGGTTACTGAGAGTGATGAGAGTAACCTCGATTGAAAACAAAAAGTAGGGTGGCAGATGGTTATGAGAGTAGTAACCACGATCCAAAATGAAAAATAGTGTTGCAGAGAGTTATGAGAGTGACCCAATCGAAAACTAGGGTAACGAACGGTAATGAGAGTTACTCGAGGCCTAAAGAGAGGTACAGAGTAATGAGAGTAACTCATGCTCAGAAAGAAACGTTCATGCTAACCTCTACGGAAACTTGAAAGTTATCTCAAATCCGAATATTATTCGGAGTGCGAAAGTTTTCTCGCATCAGCAACAATCTTTAGCGCGCAACCTTACACCTAAAATTAACTGACCCCAAACTAGTGTCACATCTGAAGCCAACCTGAACACATTTGAAACCACACCTAAAATTAAATAGACACCAAACAAGCCTCACACATGAAGATATACCCTAACGCAAAACAAACCTCACATTTAAAATTAAGCAAATAGGAAAAAAATCTTACATCTGAAATTAACTTGAAACCAACCCTGATCACAAAATAAACCAAGTACCTATAATTAAGTAAACACAAAATATACCTCAAACTTGAAACTAACCCGGATCACAAATAAAAATGCCCCCCTTCAAAATTAAGTAAACACAAAATAAATCTCTAACTTGAAACCAACCCTGGACACAAATGAAACCACACTGCTAATATTAAATAAACACAAAAAAAACTCACAAGAAAAAATTAAGTAAACACAAAAGAAATCTCTAAGTTGAAACTAATTCATAACCCAGGTTATGAGGTAAGGTTCTTTACGAGCGTGCCAGAATTGTGCACAAGCTCGCCCTTGGAGTACAAACCTCACATAAGTGCCCCAAAATAGATGCAAACACCTGCAAATTTGGAATGTCTAGAACGTCTTGCGTTCTGGATAGCCCAAATTGCTCTTATTTTCCTCTGAATTTTCGCAGGTAGCGTCCACCCAAACTTTTTCAGAGCTAATATTAAGATTAAATTGTATCCTATCATTATTGTAGTAGTATTGTCAACATATTGCTGTAGATTTAGCACAGACAGACGTGAAGTTTCATTGTTCCGTGCAGGGCTTTCAAATCACCTGTAAAGAAATGTTGTACCTGGAAATCTGCTGTTTAAATAAATTGGATTCTTACCAATGCTAAAGCACCCTTGCCGTCAAAAATGGAATTATTTTTACGGTAGAACTATAATTCATTGGTGGAACCAGTTTTCTTCATCCTATTCCTCTATTTTCGAGTAACGGTAATTTTTAAATGAATTTCAATCTATTTAGGTAAATGGCAATTTAATAACAGAAATTGCTTACGTTAACAAGTTGGGAGTAGGGATAGACAATCAAGAAAGCAAGGGGGCAAACAACAGCAAATTACTGCAAACGGGATAATTTATGCCGCTTTTCAAAATTATGTCACGGGAGAATTTCATGATCAGACAGTTAACCATGGAGCGAAGTGTACAACTCAATCCCAATTTAATAAATAAATTACATGGGCGGGCGTTAAACCAGCATAGATTGGATCGTGCCTGCAGGCCTGGCTTAGATTAAGTATCCTGGTTTGGATGCAGACTGGTTATTATTTCCGCTAAATTTCGCCGTCACTTAAATCGTGTTCGGGTTGGATGAAGAATTTTAGGGTCGAGGAGACGCTGATGCGGGTGGCATCATGCGATTTGCTTAGAGGGAGGAATAGGATTAATTGGGAGATATTTTGCTCATGAGCTGGAAATAATATTAGTTGCAAGGCATTTTGTTCATATGGAGGAATTTAAATGATAAGTTGGGAGACACTTAGAATTAATATGATTAGTTAGGAATCACTTTGCTCATAAACTAGAAGTAATATGATTATAGGGAAACATTCTTCTCATAAGCTAGAAATTATATGATTAGTTGTAAGGTATTTCACTCATAAACTAAAAATAATATGATTAGTTGAGAGGCGTTTTGTACATAAGTTAGAAATAATTTATTAGTTGGGAGGCATTTTTCTAATAAGAGAAGAGGAAAATTACTAGAATGAGATATTTATCAGATTAGCCATGAGGAATATGAGTGAATGTGGCAAAACAATGGAGTGATAAGCGCGTGATTAGCTGGGAGAGATGCAACTGATGACTCAGGAGAAATTGAAATTCGCTTTACTATTTAGGAAGTAGGTATTTTTTCTTTTCTTATCGAAGAAAAACTAGATAAGTATTGAGTAGCTTGGTTATAATTGAATTCAACGTCAAGATTCTGAACTCAATTTACATAGAATTAGGTAAATGTTAAAGAAACTTTTAGCAATGCTTGTCTGTGACTTCAGACAACCCTCACATCGCGTGTAGCCGACCACTAGCGTTTTTTTTTTCAAAAATTATCAAATATGGCTTTCTAGAGATTAAATTTGGCCATGAAGAGCAGATAAAAATACAAAATTTGGACATTTGGTCCAGCACAAAATTATGATGTATGGCTTTCTAAAGCCCAAATTTGGTCATGAAGAGCAAAGAAAAAGCCCAAATTTGGTCAAAAAGAGCAGAGAAAAAGGCTTAATTCAACTTCAAAGAACAGAGAAAAAGTCACATTTGGCCATAAAGAACAAAGAAAATGGTCAAATTTGGCAATAAAAAGCTGAAAATATCAAATTTGGCGAAAAAAAGTAGTGAAAAGGCTCAAATTTGGCCATAGAGAGCAGAGAAAAAGGTCAAAATTGGCCAAAAAGATCGGATAAAAAGGCAAAATTCAGCCATAAAAAGCCAATAAAAAAGCCAAATGAGGACACAGAGGTGAGCACCAAGCAACACACAGCTCGCGTGCACACCGCGCGTCCGCAGCACGCAAACGAGCCATCAGCGTCTGTAGCTGCCTGGCCTGCGCGTGCGTCTACTTGTGATTATGGAGCACATCTACGTGTGGTTATGGAGCACATCTACTTGTGCTTATGGAGCACATCTACGTGTGGTTATGGAGCACATCTACTTGTGGTTATGGAGCACATCTACTTGTGGTTATGGAGCACATCTACTTGTGGTGATGGAGCACATCTACGTGTGGTTATGGAGCACATCTACTTGTGGTTATGGAGCACATCTTCTTGTGGTTATGAAGCACATCTACTTGTACTTATATACTTGATCGTGCACTTAATTATATACAGTGTATTACAATTAGTGATATACTATATCGTTCAGCTGATTATATATCGGGTTATCCAACTAAGCATGAGTTGGGCCACACAGATAATTATATACCTGATCACCCGGTTGATTATATATCTGATCACACATGCACTACATGTAATAAAATACGTGATCACACGGTTAGGTATGTAGTTGACGACACAGATAATTATATGTCTCATCGTGTAATTAATTCAGTATCTGGTCATAAAGTAAACCACACACGTGATCACACGGTTCGATGAATACTTGTTCAAAGTTCATCATGTATTTGAACATGCTGTAAACTGTTAGATAAGTGCAGTCCGTGATAGATAAACGATAAATCGCACACGGAATCAGTGACGTGTCATTTATGAATGAAATATTAAACTTACACTTGGCTGAAATCTAACTAACTTAAGACAATCAGATACATCTTTTTTTTAAGTGATCCTATCATTTATCTGCCTAGCAATCATCAATCTTGGATTGGAACACGCAGAATTTTAACTGATCGTGAATTTATCCTTCGCTCTAATGTAACTTGAATTCAAGATATTCATGCCATGTGGTAAATTTGAAAATAAAATATATTTATCTATAAATGCCACAAATACTGTATATTGAAATACTAGCTTTGCTGGAAAAATTTCAGTTAATTTGATTAAGACTTGGGCCAACTGTTGCACAGGATGTTGAATTGTTGTGCAGGATGTTACCCTGTTGTGCAGGTTGTTGCGAATGATGTTGAATTGTTGCGCAGGATGTTGAGTTTCTCAGTCTTTCATTGCCAAATGAAGTCTTTCTCTGAGTCTTTCATTGCCAATTGAAGTCTTTCTCTGAGGCTTTCATTGCTCAAATGACTGGAATCTATCCCAGAATGCTTCACTGCGGAAGAGATCAAAGTCTCACTCCGAGTCTGTCATTGCGTAAGAGGTCGGAGTCGTCCTCCTGGTCTTCCATTGATTAGATAAAGTATTTCTCTGAAGGAGTAGGACTTCTGCGAAAGGCAGGCAGAGGCTGAGGTCTGTGGCTAAGTTCCGACACGATCAAATCAATTATATATTCCGCAGGTTATTTTTACACTTCCGGTTTGACTACATCTGAACGTGGATAAAATGCTCGTATGGTTTGAGTATTGCATTATGCGGCAAAGTGAAGGAATAGTTTTGTAATGCGTCACAATTTGGTTTTGGTGTGGTAATTTTCTGTTCATTAAATGTAATATGCTGGTCGAATTATCAATGTTTTTTATTATAAATTCATGATCGTAATAGATTTCGTGTGTTACGTGATGCACCAAAGAAAGAATTAACGTAGGCACAGCATGGAATGCTTGACGAGCGCATCTCTGATACGGCTAAACAATAGTAACCCTTTTTTTAATATCAATCATCTCTTTTAAATAACACCTATGTTTTATAATAGTTACCTTTTCTTCATAATAGTAACCTATTCCTACCTAACTGTTGTTGTATCGCTTAATAATACTAGCCTGTACATAATAATTGTTTACTTTCTAACAATAGTAATGTCTTCTTATTAATGGTAACCTTGTTTTATAAGAGTTACATCTTCTTTAGAGTAGTTACTTCTTCTTTACAACAGTAGCATCTTCTTAGTTATAGAAATGTCTTCTTAATAATATTAACTTCTTGTTGATGGTAGCATCTTAATAATATTAACTTCTAAATGATAGTCACTATTAGTAATGAAAACGTCCTCCTAATAATAGTAACCGATGACACAAACTTGTAGTATTGCAGAGAGCGCGCGTTAACATACACGTGAGAGTAGGTGACGCATCTTGAAAATACTTATTTCAATTCCTTCCTTGTCTTAAGCCCAACGGAATTCTGCGGCACGAAAATAATTAACGTCTGAAGATTTACTCTCGCGAAAATCGAACTTAACTCATACTTTAAAACACAGAGCATTCTTTATTTGTGTTCCGAAACATTACACATTCAAAATCTCTGGCTTAACCCAACGCATGCAAATGAAACAATTAAAGTTATTCTAAATAGAACAGTTGAAAGTGATTTCAAATGAAATGGTTGAAAGTTATTCCAAATGAAATGGTTGAAAGTTATTCCAAATGAAACGGTTGAAAGTCATTCCAAATGAAACGGTTGAAAGTTATTCCAAATGAAATGGTTGAAAGTTATTCCAAATGAAACGGTTGAAAGTCATTCCAAATGAAACGGTTGAAAGTTATTCCAAATGAAATGGTTGAAAGTTATTCCAAATGAAATGGTTGAAAGTTATTCCAAATGAAACGGTTGAAAGTCATTCCAAATGAAACGGTTGAAAGTTATTCCAAATGAAATGGTTGAAAGTTATTCCAAATGAAATGGTTGAAAGTTATTCCAAATGAAACGGCTGAAAGTCATTCCAAATGAAACGGTTGAAAGTCATTCCAAATGAAACGATTGAAAGTCATTCTTAATGAACCAGTTGAAAGTCACTTAAAATGAAACAGCTGAAAGTCATCTCAAATAAAACAGTTGAAAGTCATTCCAACCCACAAGTTAACCACTGAAGCCACATTTCCAGCTACCAAACATATCGAACCAACTTTCATCCGCTAATCTTTATGCAAAACATAGCCTCTTTCACCTGATATCAGCGAAAAGATGTATCTGTAATTTCAAACCACATTCCACAGAATACACGATTTTTTCCCGCTGGAATCCCACGTTATTCAAGTCTTCCAAAAGGCAGACCACAAAATCGGCAACTTGGAGAGGCCCAGACGTGTTGTTGTGAGGCGACGTCGGCATACTTTGATATGTCAGTGAGACTTTGGGTAAACACCGGGATTATGGTGCTGGTGTTGTGTGCCTTCTTGTGTGCCGTCTTGTGTGCCTTCTTGTGTGCCTTCTTGTGTGCCTTCTTGTGTGCCTTCTTGTGTGCCTTCTTGTGTGTCTTTTTGTGTGCCTTCTTGTGTGCCTTCTTGTGTGCCTTCTTGTGTGCCTTCTTGTGAGCCTCGTTGTGTGCCTCGTTGTGTATCTCGTTGTGTCTTCTTGTGTGTCTTCTTGTGTGCCTTCTTGTGTGCCTTCTTGTGTGTCTTCTTGTGTGCCTTCTTGTGTGCCTTCTTGTATGCCTTCTTGTGTGCCGTCTTGTGTGTCTTCTTGTGTGCCTTCTTGTGTGCCTTCTTGTGTGATTTCTTGTGTGCCTTTTTGTGTGCCTTCTTGTGTGCCTTCTTGTGTGCCTCGTTGTGTGCCTCGTTGTATGTCTTGTTGTGTGTCTTCTTGTGTGTCTTCTTGTGTGCCTTCTTGTGTTCCTTCTTGTGTGTCTTCTTGTGTGCCTTCTTGTGTGCCTTCTTGTGTGCCTTCTTATGTGCCTTCTTGTGTGTCTTCTTGTGTGCCTTCTTGTGTGTCTTCTTGTGTGCCTTCTTGTGTGTCTTCTTGTGTGCCTTCTTGTGTGCCTTCTTGTGTGCCTTCTTGTGTGTCTTCTTGTGTGTCTTCTTGTGTGCCTTCTTGTGTGCCTTCTTGTGTGCCTTCTTGTGTGCCTTCTTGTGTGCCTTCTTGTGTGCCTTCTTGTGTGCCTTCTTGTGTGCCTTCTTCTGTGTCTTCTTGTGTGCCTTCTTGTGTGCCTTCTTGTGCGCCTTCTTGTGTGTCTTCTTGTGTGCCTTCTTGTGTGCCTTCTTGTGTGCCTTCTTATGTGCCTTCTTGTGTGTCTTCTTGTGTGCCTTCTTGTGTGTCTTCTTGTGTGCCTTCTTGTGTGTCTTCTTGTGTACCTTCTTGTGTGCCTTCTTGTGTGTCTTCTTGTGTGCCTTCTTGTGTGCCTTCCTGTGTGCCTTCTTGTGTGCCTTCTTGTGTGTCTTCTTGTGTGCCTTCTTGTGTGCCTTCTTGTGTGCCTTCGCACTCTTCATCGTATCACTGGTACATTGACAGTAATGTACCTGACTGTACCTCCAGTTCCTAGAAAATACCACATGGTGCATACCACCGTGGTATTATAAATAAGCTCCTTACAACTAATCATATAATTTCTAGCTTATGAGAAAAATGTTTCCCAATAATCATATTACTTCTAGTTTATGAGCAAAGTGATTTCTAACTAATCATATTAGTTCTAAGTGTCTCCCAACTAATACCACCGTCACACGTAGACCAAATGGTAACGTTTCGTCATAACCGTCTACAGAGAGCGATACCACTCGGTCTGTCCAGCGCCACGGAACCGTCAGATTTCAGCCTTAGTTTGGGACTAGTTTGCTTATACCATGACTTCAGGTTCTGTAGGATTTCAGTTCATCATGGTACGATCCATGATTTCAGTTGAGTGGGATCACCTGAGGGTCAAGTGTCCGTGAAGGAGAAGCGTCCCAACTTTTAACGACCTGAAGACTATGTAGACACGCCAAAAAAATTTTTGTTTCCTCAAAACCGAAATTATAAAAATGTCAATTGGAGAAATGCGAATTGGTGAAATACATAAAACACTAGACAGAAGTTCACTGACGTTTTGATCTTTGAAAGTTATTGCAATTGCTAGAAAAAGGGAAAAGAAATGGATTGAGTTTGGCGTGCAGCCTTCAATCCTGCATTTGGAGAGAGTGGTGGGAGCCTAAAACTGTGATTGATTGTCGCATCCTGTACTACCGCGGTAAGCTTAGGGCCCCCGCAGATCTATGATGACCAACCTCTATGATGACCAACCTCTATAATGACCAGTCTCTATGATAACCAACCTCTATGGTGACCAACCAACACGATGACCAACCTCTATGATGGACAACCTCTATGATGGCAAAACCTCTATGGTGACCAACCTATATGATGAACAGTTTCTATGATGGCCAACCTCTATGGTGACCAACCTCTATGGTGACCAACCTCTATGGTGACCAACCTCTATGGTGACCAATCTCTATGATGGACAACCTCTATGATGACCAACCTCTATGGTGACCAACCTCTATGGTGATCAATCTTTTGGACAGGTAGTGAAGCAGCTCCATTCTTGACCCTTTCTCTGGTGTGACCACGAGTATGTTGGATGAAGAGGGTGCAATATAAAAAAATAAACGTTTCAAACGATAATGAAAATGCTTATGACGAAAAACCTGGCCAGCCTTCTATAGGCTCTAATAAATCTGATTCAGCATGGGAATTTTTAAAGACATGCGGCAAAATGTTACTAGTTACAAACCGATTTTCCCTAATATTTCTCTCATAAATTTTGTTTTAAGACTTACTATCAGCAAAAGAACCTTAAGTTCTTGAAAAATGAAAGAAGGACCCATAGCGAATGATTTTCGGAAATCCAAATCATTGCAATGTTATGTAATTCGAGCCCAAGCTCTCGACTACAGCAAATTGTACGCCGGGCATCAAACCAAGCTGTTCCCTAGTTTAAAACCAAGCTGTTCCCTGGGAACAAACTAAGCTGTACCTTAGGTATAAAATGAAGCTGTACCCTGGATACAAAACCAGTTTGTACCGTAGAAAAAACCACAGCGAGCATGGAAACAAGCAGTACCCGGGCATGGAAACAAGCAGTACCCGGGCATGGAAACAAGCAGTACCCGGGCATGGCAACAAGCAGTACCCGGGCATGGAAACAAGCAGTACCCGGGCATGGAAACAAGCAGTACCCGGGCATGGAAACAAGCAGTACGTGGGCACAAGGGCACAACCACACTCCATGCCCAACAGAGCAGCTGAAGTGACACTCTGCAGACACTCCACTTGATGAATGGCAGTCCGGCGCCTGAGTCAGGCCTAGCGCGTGGAGGTGAATGGTAGTGAATGGAGGTGAATGGTAGTGAATGGAAGTGAATGAAGGTGAACGGAGGTGAATGGAAATGAATGAATGTGAATGGAAGTGAATGGAGGTGAATGGTAGTGAATGGAAGTGAATGAAGGTGAATGGAAGTGAATGGAGGTGAACGGTAGTGAATGGAGGTTAATGGTAGTGAATGGTAGTGAACGGAGGTGAATGGAAGTGAATGGAGGTGAATGGAAATGAATGAAGGTGAATGGAAGGGAATCGAAATGAACGAAGGTGAATGGAAGTGATTGGAAATGAATGAAGGTGAATGGAAGTGAATGGAAATGAATGAAGGTGAATGGACGTGAATGGTGGGTAATAAAGGTGAATGGAAGTGAATGGAGGTGAATGGTAGTGAATGGAAGTGAATGAAGGTGAATGGAAGTGAATGGAGGTGAATGGAAGTGAACGGAGGTGAATGGAAGTGAATGGAGGTGAATGGTTATGAATGGAGGTGAATGACAGTGAATGGTAGTGGATGGAAGTGAATGGAAGGGAATGGAGTTGAGTGGAGGTGAATGAAAGTGAATGGAAGGGAATGGAGGGGAATGGAAGTGAATGGAGGTGAATGGTAGTGAATGAAAGTGAATGTAAGTGAATGGAAGTGAATGGAGGGGAATGAAAGTGAATGGTTGTGAATGGAGGTGAATGGAGGTGAGTGGAGGTGAATGGAAGTGAATGGAGGTGAATGGAAGTGAACGGAGGTGAATGGAAGTGAATGGAGGTGAATGGTTATGAATGGAGGTGAATGACAGTGAATGGTAGTGGATGGAAGTGAATGGAGGGGAATGGAGTTGAGTGGAGGTGAATGGAGGTGAGTGGAGGTGAATGGAAGTGAATGGAGATGTATGGAAGAGAATGGAAGTGAATGGAAGTGAATGGAAGTGAATGGAGGTTAATGGAGGCGAATGGAGATGAATGGAAGTGAATGAAAGTGAATGGAAGATAATTGAAGTGAATGAATGTGAATAGATGAGAATGGAAGTGAATGGATGGGAATTTAGTGTATTCACTAGAACGCAGTGAATTAATGTAAGTTGTTGTAAGAGAATAAAATTAAATCGAAGAGATTAGAAGTGTATGAGAATGAATGAGGGCTGTGTGGAAGTGAATGAGAATAAACGAAGCTGGCTGGATGTAAATGAGAATTGGATGAAATTGACAGGAAGAGCGTAGAAAGGAATGCAATTGACTGGAAGAGAATAGAAGGGAATAAATATGAATGAAAGAGAATAGACGGCATTGAAATGAATGGAACAGAGGGAATGGAAGGAGAATGATTGGAAAAGAATAGAAGGGAAGGAGAATGAATGGAAGAGAGTGGAAGGGAAGGAGAATGAAGGGAAGGAAAATGAATGGAAGAGAGTGAAAGGGAAGGATAATGAATGGAAGAGAGTGGAAGGGAAGGAGAATGAAGGGAAGGAAAATGAATGGAAGAGAGTGAAAGGGAAGGATAATGAATGGAAGAGAGGGGAAGAGAGTGAAAGTGAATGGAACAGAGTGGAAGAGAATGAGAATGAATGAAAGAGAGTGAAAGGTAAGGAGAATGAATGGAAGAAAGTGGAAGTAAATGGGAATGATTTGATTGGAGTGGAAGTATATGGAAGGCTGGAGTTGAAGGATTCAACTTAAACTGCAATTGAGCTTGTTGCAGCTGAAAGTTGATGATGCGTGTCGAGAAAACTTGCGTTCGTTAATTAATTTAATGCTATCAGACCTACGCTTTATGAATTTTGCGTACGAAAATCGTGTTAATACATAGGCGTCGATTAATAGGTGTTATCTAAGTATTGATATCTATGTGTTGATATGTAGGCGTTGATGTTGATGTGTTGATGACTCTAGGTGTCGGTATCTATGGTACCCAGTCTAACTTTTTCGCTATAGCGTGCATGTTTTTCCCCGCCCAAGCGATTTTAATTACTCGGGGGGGCGAAAAACATGCATGCAGGCGGCGAAACAGTTAGACTGGGTAGGTGTTCATGTGTAAGAACTGATATCAAGTCAAAAGAGTCTTGATGGATTGACCAATACTTTTCAGAACAATCCTGATTCATGCTATGTATATGTGCCATTGAAAAAGTGATCATTTCTAAACATAATTGAAAGAGAATGTATTTTTTTGACAGCTGGGCTTTACTTTGACACTTGTTCACGAACGCTACAAACGGCAGTGCAAGAGTCAGTCGCCAAATACGCTTACAAGTTAAATGGTCACCACGACCATTTATCCCGTGACAGAAGTAAATTCATGCTTCCTTATTATTCAAAAGCTCGGTCACAACACAGTATCTTCTTCGCTGGAACCAAAACTTGGCGCTCAATCCCTGCGGAGATCCATGAAAGTAATTCTTGCAAAGTATTCAAAAGAAATCTTGAATCTCATTTCCTATCAGAATACTAGTTGTGTAAGATAACCAAGCTAAATCTTGTCTCATACAAGCGTGGTACTGACACGGTAATTTGTCATGGTTAATATCGTTGATCTTCAGTCTGCTCTTAAATCGTTATAGAATATACTGTTAACATCTAATCCATATAAACTATTAACGAATTAACTATCTCATTAAACAGTCTAATGCGTAACAAGGTTAAGTGAATTAGTGAAACATGATTGTACACCCTAGAATAACGTTGATGGTAGGGTGCCCTAGAAGACGCTGAACTTGTTCGGGCCCACAGGTAGCTATACTCAAATTTGACCATTGTACTAGACTTGAGAAACAATCTAACTCTGTATCACTTGTGGTAAATAAATTGTTTAAAGTGTTTAAAAGGATTTGACCGAGTTTTATATTTAGCTTGATTTAAAGGATCTGATTACACATTTGAATATTAAGTTTGATTTAAAGGATCTGATCGAGGAATTTTGAGATTTAGTTAGAAATAAAGAATTAGCGCAATCTTGATATTTAGTTTGATTTTTAGGATTTCATCGCCCAAATTTACGGCTTAGTTTGATTTCTTACTTGGGTTATTTTGGCAGTTTTATTAAACTTGAACTGTAAGTCTGTAACATAGTGTAACATCCGTTGCACAAGTACTATCTAATTGTGCGACATACGTTGCGTTGCCCAAGAACTGTGAGAACGCGAATTGGATGAGCAAATCTTGGCCGAAGTTACTAACGCAATTCGAAGGACTGAGACGGAATGACCGAAAAAATATCCGAAGTTTTTCAAAAACCTGTTAAATAAAACTCAGGTAAATTGAAAGAAAAATTTAAAATTTTAATTTTGAAATCACACCGGAAATGCAAAACCATTCATAAAAATAACGGCTTTGCGATGTTGACGAGAGGGTTTCTTTCATTTCTCGGAGTGCTGTGAGGTGGCGACAAAAGGTGGCGGTGTTCCAGGGGAGCTCAAAGGAGGGAAAAGGGAGGGAGCAAAAGGGAGGGAGCAAAAAGGAGGGAGCAAAAGAGAGGGAGGAAAAGGGAGGGAGCAAAAGGGAGGGAGCAAAAGGGAGGGAGCAAAAGGGAGGGAGCAAATGGGAGGGAGCAAAAGGGAGGGAGCAAAAGGGAGGGAGCAAAAGGGAGGGAGCAAATGGGAGGGAGCAAAAGGGAGGGAGCAAAAGGGAGGGAGCAAATGGGAGGGAGCAAAAGGGAGGGAGCA
Organism: Morinoia aosen; assembly: GCA_030386875.1. Taxonomy (NCBI): domain Eukaryota; kingdom Metazoa; phylum Arthropoda; class Malacostraca; order Amphipoda; family Talitridae; genus Morinoia; species Morinoia aosen. The sequence continues at coordinate 19,679,565 of CM059565.1, forward strand.
AAAGGGAGGGAGCAAAAGGGAGGGAGCAAAAGGGAGGGAGCAAAAGGGAGGGAGCAAAAGGGAGGGAGCAAATGGGAGGGAGCAAAAGGGAGGGAGCAAATGGGAGGGAGCAAAAGGGAGGGAGCAAAAGGGAGGGAGCAAATGGGAGGGAGCAAAAGGGAGGGAGCAAAAGGGAGGGAGCAAAAGGGAGGGAGCAAAAGGGAGGGAGCAAAAGGGAGGGAGCAAAAGGGAGGGAGCAAATGGGAGGGAGGAAAAGAGAGCGAGGAAAGGGATGGGGGAACCACAGAACTTACATAATGTAATCTCCCCCACCTTCGGGTTCGTCCTTCAGCGAAGTCACACCTCCCTTCCACCGCCTCCTCTCCGCGCCCGGCGAGAGCGGCCGGCGCAGCAACATTCCATGCCGGAGAAAACAATGCCGCGCGCGGCTCTACTTTACCATGCGACTCCGCCGCCGCGTCTTCTTCTTCTGCGACCGCCGCACCTGAAGACTTTAACTTCTTCTGTTCTCAAACTGTACGCGGTGCTCGGAATGAATTTTTAGAAATTATGGAATATAATGTTGATGCCTGGAGAGAATCTCGGTATTCCATTGACGTGAGTTAAATAGAATACACTTTTGATACTTGAAGAAGACTTTTATGGAATATACTGTTTATGGATTATGTATGGAATATGGAATGTACTGTTATATGGAATATACTGTTGTATGGAATATACTGTTATATGGAATATACTGTTATATGGAATATACTGTTTATATACTGTTATGGAATATACTTTTGATTATGAAATATACTGTACGTTGATAGTTGATGGTTATTTAATTAACGTGAGTTAATGGAATACACTTTTGGTCCTTCAAGAAGACTTTGAGTTTATGGAATATACTGTAGATGGTTTACGAGAATACATTGAGGTTATGGGTAATGTTGGTGTTCGAAGAGGAAACATTCACTTTATTTTCCGTTCTCCTGTCCTCAGGACTCGAATTGCACGCAGTGCTCGGAATGAATTCTTTGAGTTTATGGAATATGATATTGATGGATGCAGAAAATGCATTGAGATTATGGAACACACTATTCAAGCTTGAAGAAAATACATTGAGATTATGGGATACGTTGCTCATGAATTAATACTTTCTTCTAAGTAACGTGGGAGTAAAAGTACCGCTCTTTGAACATGAACACCTTACTTCGATTCCTGGCCAGACAGGAGTATTTTCTCCAGAGTAGCAGCAGCTCCTCTCGTGATTGTTAAACATTTAGATCACGAGATTAGAAAGTGACGAGGAATCTGTTTAACTAGTTTTACATTTCATACGCTCCCCTCGACCTGAGAAACTAAAAAACATTGCACAATGTTAGTATATTGGAAAAACTAGCTCAGGCTGAGCCCGGAACGAAGGTTGGTTTGAGTTTAAACCCCAAATTTGCGTTGCGTTTGGATCAATGTTGAGACTAGAGGTTAAGTTCAACCCAGAAAAAATAATTCGATGAGGCTCAACCTAAGAAAAAAGTTGGTTTTGGTTTAATTCTGATTCATTATGCCCTCAGCGGACAGCAGGCAAACCACAGACGGCGGAGTGCGGCGGTGGTGTCTTCAGAGGAGCCTGACAGTCTGTTGTGTTCTGGTGTGTTCTGTCAACACTACCGCAGTCAAGTGGCAGCAGTCAGTAGACAGCAGTCAACTGTCAGCAGTCAACTGACAGCAGTCAGTAGGCAGCAGTCAGTAGGCAGCAGTCAGTAGGCAGCAGTCAACTGGCAGCAGTCAGTAGGCAGCAGTCAGTAGGCAGCAGTCAGTAGGCAGCAGTCAGTATGCAGCAGTCAGTAGGCAGCAGTCAACTGGCAGCAGTCAGTAGGCAGCAGTCAGTAGGCAGCAGTCAGTATGCAGCAGTCAGTAGGCAGCAGTCAACTGGCAGCAGTCAGTAGGCAGCAGTCAGTAGGCAGCAGTCAGTAGGCAGCAGTCAGTAGGCAGCAGTCAGTAGGCAGCAGTCAGTAGGCAGCAGTCAGTAGGCAGCAGTCAGTAGGCAGCAGTCAGTAGGCAGCAGTCAGTAGGCAGCAGTCAGTAGGCAGCAGTCAGTAGGCAGCAGTCAGTAGGCAGCAGTCAGTAGGCAGCAGTCAGTAGGCAGCAGTCAGTAGGCAGCAGTCAGTAGGCAGCAGTCAACTGGCAGCAGTCAGTAGGCAGCAGTCAGTAGGCAGCAGTCAGTAGGCAGCAGTCAGTAGGCAGCAGTCAGTAGGCAGCAGTCAGTAGGCAGCAGTCAGCAGGCAGCAGTCAGTAGGCAGCAGTCAGTAGGCAGCAGTCAGTAGGCAGCAGTCAGTAGGCAGCAGTCAGTAGGCAGCAGTCAGTAGGCAGCAGTCAGTAGGCAGCAGTCAGTAGGCAGCAGTCAGTAGGCAGCAGTCAGTAGGCAGCAGGCAGTAGGCAGCAGTTAACTGGCAGCAGTCAGTAGGCAGCAGTCAGTAGGCAGCAGTCAGTAGGCAGCAGTCAGTAGGCAGCAGTCAGTAGGCAGCAGTCAGTAGGCAGCAGTCAGTAGGCAGCAGTCAGTAGGCAGCAGTCAGTAGGCAGCAGTCAGTAGGCAGCAGTCAACTGGCAGCAGTCAGTAGGTAACATTTGACAGAACAACAATCAAGAAACAAGAGTCAACGGGTAAAATTTGACAGAACAACAATCAAAGGGCAGGATTCAACAGTACCACATTCAACACAGCAGTCAAGATTAAAAAATCAACAGAAGCAGTTCAACACCACAACACTAAACACAAGCAACCCGACACTGCAACACTAAACACTAACAATACAACACTACAATACTAAACACTAACAATTCAACACCACACCATCACTTATTCAGACGCACACAAAATTAGTCTCTCAAATTTCAAAAACAAAACAAAACCACTCAAGCAAATTCTCTCAAAATCAAAACCCCTCAAGTGTCTCTCACACCTCACTTCGAATATCATTCCAAGACGCACGAAGTTTTCGTCGTGTTGGAAATGCAAAATCCGCTCTAGGAAATATTGTGAACTATTGTAGTTTCAAAAGTTCAACAGAGTCTGCACCTGCGTTGCGCCGTCGTAAGGCGAATGTTATGTAAATATCGCGGATAGGTCCTCAAGAAAGTCAGTTCTAGGAACTAAAAAGATATCAGTGGGTTTTCGAAAGATGTCAATCATCCAAAATTTGCTAAAAAATGTGTATTTTGACGATGACTCGTTCATATTAACCCAGTAAACCCAGCCAAGCGTAGCAAGGGCCAGTTAAGTCCAGAAAGGCCCAGCCAAGCCCAGTAAGGAACAGCAAAGCCCAGGTAGGCCCAGCGAAGCCCAGTAAAGCACAGCATGCTCAAGTAAAGCCCAGCAAGGCTCAGTGAAGCCCATCAGAGGCCAGTAAAGTCCTGGCAAGCCCAGTAAAGCCCAACATGTTCAAGTAAAGCCTAGCCAGGTCCAGCCAAGCCCAGCCAGGGCCAGTAGAGTCCATCCAGACCCAGCCAGGCCCGGAGGCAGGCCCGGGGCTGTTGTAGCAGCACCAACAGGTCCGAGGTATGCCATTCATTGGCCACCGCTCTGGCGCTCCTGTTGCGCCTCCTGTTGCTGGCTGCTGTTGCTGGCTCCTCCTGTTGCTGAGGGTGCTGCTACTGGCTCCTCCTGTTGCTGAGGGTGCTGTTACTGGCTCCTTCTATTGCTGAGGGTGCTGCTACTGGCTCCTCCTGTTGCTGAGGGTGCTGCTACTGGCTCCTCCTGTTGCTGAGGGTGCTGCTACTGGCTCCTCCTGTTGCTGAGGGTGCTGCTACTGGCTCCTCCTGTTGCTGAGGGTGCTGCTACTGGCTCCTCCTGTTGCTGAGGGTGCTGCTACTGGCTCCTCCTGTTGCTGAGGGTGCTGCTACTGGCTCCTCCTGTTGCTGAGGGTGCTGCTACTGGCTCCTCCTGTTGCTGAGGGTGCTGCTACTGGCTCCTCCTGTTGCTGAGGGTGCTGTTACTGGCTCCTTCTGTTGCTGAGGGTGCTGCTACTGGCTCCTCCTGTTGCTGAGGGTGCTGCTACTGGCTCCTCCTGTTGCTGAGGGTGCTGCTACTGGCTCCTCCTGTTGCTGAGGGTGCTGCTACTGGCTCCTTCTGTTGCGGACTGCTGTTGCTGGCTGCTGTTGTTGCTCTTCCTGTTGCTGGCTGCTGTTGCTGGCTGCTGTTGCTGTTGGCTGCTGTTGTTGCCGAGGCTGCTGTTGTTACTGAGGCGAAGACCATTCTTGTTATTTAAAGGCTGTTCAAAGCCTTTTTATTTTTTATTCAATAATGAGGTAAAGTGAACACAAATTGACACGTAACAAATTTTAACTCCTCCGCTTAAGGAAGTCAAAAAGAATTTCAGACACAGGACGCTTACTTTCAAGCAAGACAGCGCATCTTTTCAAACAACAAACAGAACACAGCTGTAGCGTTTGGAACTCTCTTGTAGTTAAGAACAAGCAGATGTGGCCGCTTTGATAGCCAAATTTCAACCCAACGGATTTTTCATTCCATACATTTTAACAAGTAACGCCTGCGCTTTCTGTTCAAGCAATAAATGTAGCTCTGAAACACTTCCTCAAAATAACATCGGAGTAAATTTTTGAAGACGTGTTTATCGTTCCTATTCAGAATTATTTAAATAAAAAAGCGTATGCCATATTCCATTGTACTGCGGCTCATTATTAGCATCAGACTCGAGCTAGAGGTAAGGAGGTATAGAAACTCGTATAAATCAAGGTTTTCATTAAATTCTACGGAAGTTCTTTTGTATATTTTTATGTAGAAAAAGTATCGTTTACGAAAGGTAGGATCGACGAATGGCCGAAAAGAATGGTGCGACTTCTATAGAACACATCACGTCCTCATGCCGTCATGTTGTGGTGCTCAGATTGACTGAGAGAAAAAAAATGTACCGTTCACGACTAGAAATCCAGGAAGACGACTTGCGACTGCGCTCGTAAGTGACTAGAATTTGGGACTCAAAAATCGTAAATGACTACTGTTTACGACCAAACTACAGTTTAACACAATAAATCGTATCTACTTCATTCAAAGTTATGATCGAAATTGTAAACAACTTCACTCTATGACTTGAGAGTGTAAATATTCAGCGTCTACGACTCCAGGTTGATAACGACTTGCATCTACGACTTGAAGTCGTAAAAGACTTTCGTCTACATTTCGAGGTCGTAAACGCCTTACGTCGACGACTCGGGGTCGTAAATGCTTGTTAGCGTCCCCGTGTGGACAACCATACGACTACAGCGCCATCTCGTGGCCTGTGGGTTGAAAAACACGTCAAGAATGTTGCTCTGGTTCTGGTGGTTGGCTCAACCCATTTTTGAGACTCATGATTATTTAATGTTCGAAGCCACACTCTGGGGTTAATTTAAAAATTATGCAAAAGGTAACAAAATGCCATCCGTTTTTGTAACTTAAATTTAGCAACTTGAAATTTACATCGTTTTATGAAATTTGTAATTATAGAGACAGGTATCCAATCTTGCATAAAAGTTATTGAGGTTCATTGATTTATTGATCTTAGTTTTAAAATATCAATTATTGAAAACTGAAGTATGTGCAATGCATGCGATCCATCAGCTGAATAAATGATCTTTTAGTTTTCAAATGTACAACTTTTTTAAAGTTACCCATGAAAAGCTGCTGTCGTTTTCGGAGGAAAACGTCAGCAGAAAACAACAGAAAATGGCAGTAGGCTTCTCGTGTTCTCAGGAGAAGTTCTGCTGCCCCGAGATCGCAGTTTGACGGTTTTAATTAAAAATGTTACAATGATGTAGCAAAAAAAAACACTTTATGAATATCACTAATGCAACACACAAGTTCACACACTTGTAACTTTCGAAATAATGCACCTATCGACTTCAAATTGTGATTGAAACGAAAGATTAAAACATTCTTCCGTTTGAAAGTAATTTGAAGGCGATAGGTGCAATATTTCTAAAGTTACAAGTGGATGAACTTGTGTGTTGCATTAGTGGCGGAGCTTATTAGGAAAAGATCCCACTTTATTTTCTGAGGAATGTCAATTCAAATTAAATTCATGTTCTCAAAATAATAAATTCAGGTATAAGTAAACTTGATCAAATTTTGATATTTTAAAAAGTATTTGATTGAGTGGGACTAAATTACTTATGATTGCATATTGATGATGGTAAATACCTCCGTCGTGGTATCATGATCGAGTCAACTATTCAACTTTCGGTGCCTCTACCGACATGTAAATTTCTTAATAACATTATACTTTTATATCTTATTTTGCTAATCACATTTCGATTGCTAACCACACTTCCACTTGTATGCTAAGAAATTTCCCTTGCTAAAATTTAAACATTGATTTGTCACAGACGTTTCTCACTTTCACGTTTTTCAGTAGCTTCGCTTCACTAAAATTTAAGAAATTAAGCAATTTGTTCATCACATGCTTTGCACTGGTATAATCATCACTTGGACCTATTACAATGAACATGGTTGAAGTATAATAAACTACGGGCCCAAATACTGTTCGTTCAGTGACTTTGGACAACCTTATTTTAATGCATACCATTTAATTTGATCCAGAGCACTCATCCTAAACATCCACTAGATTCATCGAAATTAAACTTAAGCCAATGAAAAAGCTTAATTAAACAACAACATACATTTGCAAATGATTACTGCGTGCTCATGAAAAAATCTGATTTAATCTACTAGTGACACTCATGTCAATCGTTCTTCTTCCCAATCTTTCCCTATTTCATTTTGCACATTCCATTTCACCTATTCTACATGGCCTACTCCATATTGCCGACTCCATTGTACCTATTTCATTTTACACCTCTCTTAAGACAGAATGCCTTTTTCGATAACAAGAGTACTTTTTCTGAGACTTCGAGCGATTTTTTAGAACTTTCAACTTATTCACCGTGGATTTATGTTAGAATCCTCGCTAGTTCTGGACTCGCCAGTTGTATCGCACCTTCCTGAGGATCAACCACTTCTCATTCCTCCCACTTCTGCGATGGTGTTCTCTGAGTCGAGCAGACCATTGGCCACTCCTCGTCTCTCTCTCTTCCAAGAGCTTCTCCTTGAACTCATGTCGGGAACGCCATAATTGTTTTTACAAAGAAACCCTAATCCTGTTACCGCTTTCTCCTACCCAAACTAACGCTCCTCCCTGCTCACCCTCTCCACTCATTCAGAAAGTGCGGCTCCTTATACTCGAATTTCAAGTAAAACCACAACCACATCCGTCGCCTGCGACCAGTTCTGGTGCAGAATGCCCGTATGGTCACACAGATCCCTTCACTTGAATAACTGTAACACCTACACTTAAACAGCTGTAACACGTACACTCAAACAAATGTAACACGTACACTTAAACAGCTTGTAACACGTACACTCGAATAGCTGTAACACGTTAACTCAAATAGCTGTAACACGTACACTTAAACAGCTGTAACACGTACACTCAAACAGCTGTAACACGTACACTAAAACAGCTGTAACACGTACACTTAAACAGCTGTAACACGTACACTTAAACAGCTGTAACACGTACACTTAAACAGCTGTAACACGTACACTCAAATAGCTGTAACACGTACACTCAAACAAATATAACCCGTACAGTCATTCATATCTGCTTGAAAAAATTTAGTGACTTATCTTTTCTGACGTTGCCGTACTTTTTAGAAAAGACGGAAAACTCTCCGTCTCTTGTGTTATTCTATCACTGCAGTTTGGAAAATTGTATAATGTTTAACTTATGGTGTGATTATCTTTGTCCGCATATCTCGAGGTGTGTTACCTTTTTTGTATGGATGACTAGATAAGCCAAAATTTAGGGGATATATTTTCAGCTAAAATTTACTTATGTGAACAAAATTACAACGAAAAAAAGAGGACGACTAAAAGAACTCGTCCAAGAATTTGAGGATGGTTTTGAGAAATCCAGCGCAAAGCTCGGACTAAATGAAAACTGTCTCGTCATGTCCTAAGAACAAATGAAGTCGAAACCGCAAGCATGCGTGCAACAAATCTTGAGACATCAAAGGAACCCTGGTATTCGTGATACCGGTTCGTCACCGTGGCGATCTCTAGACGCGGTTGATTGCTCACCATTCATAACCTGCTTTATCAAGCAATGTTAACAAGACATTCCTAACTGTTTTAGATATTTCTAACCTGTTTAATCAAACAATATTAACTTATCATTCCTAACCTGTTTACCAAAGAATATTCAGTAAGCCCCAGACATGGTTGATGTTCACCATTCATTGCCTGTTTCATCAATATTAACGCCTCCTTTTCGGAACAGAGGCGAGCAGTTAATATCCCCGAAAAAATTAAGGTTTCTGGTTTCGATGAAAATATACGTTTCCAGAAAAATAAAATTAAGTTTATTTAATTCTTGGAGAATCACCAGCAGAAAAAATCCATTGAGTTGCTTAACTTATCAAAATAATTGCTGCAAATACGTAATTACCTACAACATGGAACACACGGCTTGAAACCACGTATCAGTTTGACTCAGTAGAAGGCCGACAAGTAAGGCGAGTAACCGATGTCATTCCTCGGTTTCCGGACATCATCATCTTGGTTTGATTATATTCCGCATTTATGTGCCGGAAAGCTGAAAGAATATGAAAAAATATCTTTATGTCATTTTGGATTTTGCGTTTCTTCTTCACGCCATTTCACCTCTTATTCTTCATTCTAATTTCGTTCATTCTTCTTGGCACCATACAGTTCACTTTTTCATGTCACGTTTCTTCAATATTTTAAGATTTATTCTACAGAGCATTTAATTTTTTATTCTTTGGCATGGGCGCATGCTTGTTCTTTCACAACCTCACCATAATCTAGAGGTGCATAAGCACTGAGAAACTTTTGTCCCAAAACTGGCCCACAAAAGTGTGTCAACAAAATAAACTATTGGTTTATCCACTAGCCGGTTACCTCCGGTAACCGGCTAAGCTTAAGCCGGTCCAACCCGAGTATCGGGTTGTCCGACTTGCCTAAAAAGAAAAAATAAAAAAATAAAAAAAAAATAAAAAATAAGAAAAATAAAAAAATAAAAAATAAAAAAAAAATAAAAAAAATATAAAAAATAAAATGGAAAAAAAAATAAAAAATAAATGAAAATTAAAAAAAAAAGTAAATAATCAAAAAATAAAGAAATAAAGAAGAAAAAAAAAATTAAAAAAAATTTAAATAAATAGTTTTCTGCAAATATAGACACCAGTGGCTTCAATTTAATACCTCACTCGACCATGTATACTCAGCCAATTTTCCAAACGGACTCGCACAAATTTTGAGTTTTGCTATTAAGTATATAGATTATAGCACACTTTTGTGTGTCATGGGCATTCGGGTTTCTGCAAAAAATTTTGAGCCATTTGAAGCGTGGATATATGATTTAACTCTCCCAACCGCTACCGTATGTGGTCAGAGGAAATACTTCAATGAGTTCAAAATTTTCACAGAGTGGCCATCATTATTTCTTCGTTTGCCACATCACTGTCGATGCTCGTGTTATACATCAACACATTATGCAAGCTTCAACTTATACGAAAAAAAAAATTAGTCCCATTAAGTCATAATTTCATTTAAGCATCACATTTATTAAATAATTGAATTCCTAAATAACTTCGTGCGTGTAAGTTAAGTGTCACATAATAAATTTAATATAACTCAGAGATGGTGCATAGTTAATTCGTGCATTGGGTACACTCAACATCGAACTGAAAATGAATACTGATTACTCTTTAAATTTTGTCATAAGTTGCATCATCTATCAGCTTTTATCCTAACAAAATTAATTACGATTTTCTCACTCCGATTCCATTCATTCATTCATTCATTCATTCATATCTGTTGTCAAAGTAAAAATCCACGAATTCCTCCTTGTCAATTTTCTATCTCAACAATTGTTCACCTCTTTCCATTTCCACTTTCGAAACCAAAACACCGAGCAACCTCATTTAATCACTTCCAAGACCCCAAAACCACTCGGCCTCCCTTATCTACTTTACACCCACAGGACCGTGTTTCTACGTATATCCACTTCCCGAAATAGTTCAAGTTCACCACGAGTTAAAGAATAAGAAATTCACTTACCAATTTTTAATGTAACAATGTCAATCGTTAAAAATTCAATATCTCTGTAGTCTGTAAAAAGCAACGTTTCGATATACAGAGACTGGAGAGATCTTGAATTTTTAAAGAATGACAGTGTTTCAATAAAAAAATGTTGAGTGAATTTTTTCTTACACGCGATGAACTTAACCTATTTCGGGACGTTGGAGAGCTGGAAAAGAAATATATCTTTCCACATCTTGAACCACAAGTCCATGTCTCAGTCATAATCTACCTACAGAACCACGAACTTTTTGAACCATCCTTATCCATACATCCACTTCCCTGAAACCACGATACCTTGCATCCATCTTTATCCATCTGCCAACTCATTGACCATTGACCAACTACACTCCATCATGACCATGAGACCTTGAATTCATCCTCATCCATTGATCTGCTCCTCCGGAACGGCAAGATCCCTTGTATCCATCCTCATCCACGGATCCACTCCGGAACCGCAAGATCAGCCGGACCGGAACAGCGGGGCCGCAAATCTCTCCCGGAAGACGCAACAATGAGGAGATCGTCGGCTGCCGAGGCGCCCCAATTACGGTCCGCAGCAGGGCTAAGACGCCTGGGAACCGCCGCTGCTGGGACCAGGCAGCGAGTGTGAGCGGCACTGCCTCCTCTTCTTTGGCTGGTGTGTTGGTGCAGTTGTTCTTTGGCTTCTGAGTTGTTGGAGTTGGAAGCTGTTCGTTGGTAGGGTATTTGTTTGAAATTGTTCTTTAGCGGGTTTGTTGGTGTTTTGTTGCAGTTGGAAGCTGTTCTTTGTAGGGTATTTGTTTGAAGTTGTTCTTTAGCGGGTTTGTTGGTGTTTTGTTGCAGTTGGAAGCTGTTCTTTGGTAGGGCATTTGTTTGAAGTTGTTCTTTATCGGGTGTGTTGGTGTGTTCGTGCAGTTAGAAGCTGTTCTTTGGTAGGGTATTTGTTTGAAATTGTTCTTTAGCGGGTTTGTTGGTGTTTTGTTGCAGTTGGAAGCTGTTCTTTGGTAGGGTATTTGTTTGAAATTGTTCTTTAGCGGGTTTGTTGGTGTTTTGTTGCAGTTGGAAGCTGTTCTTTGGTAGGGTATTTGTTTGAAATTGTTCTTTAGCGGGTTTGTTGGTGTTTTGTTGCAGTTGGAAGTTGTTCATTGGTAGGGCATTTGTTTGAAATTGTTCTTTAGCGGGTTTGTTGGTGTTTTGTTGCAGTTGGAAGCTGTTCACTGGTAGGGCATTTGTTTGAAATTGTTCTTTAGCGGGTTTGTTGGTGTTTTGTTGCAGTTGGAAGCTGTTCTTTGTAGGGTATTTGTTTGAAGTTGTTCTTTAGCGGGTGTGCTGGTGTGTTGTTGGAGTTGGATGTTATTCTTTGGCTGGTTTGTGGTTGGAAATTGTTCTTTAATAGGTTAGCTGTTGAAAGGTTATCTTTGGCTGGTGTGTTGGTGGAGTAGGTAGCTTTTCTCCGGCTGGTAAGTTGTTCGAAGATGTTCTTTGGATGGTGAGTTGTTGGAGTATATGAAGTAGCAAATTTTTGATCAGCAAATTTGATGGCGAAGATAAGGGGAAATTTTCATATTTTAAAAGAATTAAATAACCAAATTTGAATGGTAAGAGATAGTTAAATAGTCCAGCTGGGATAGTTGCAGTTTGTACAGTGAAGTTAGTACGTAGGAGGCGAGAGACGTGAATTTACAAGACCGTACACGCCCATTCTACTTCATGCTCATTCACCAGCCCCTCCTGCTCACTGCTCACTCACCTGCCCCTCCTGCTCACTGCTCACTCACCTGCCCCTCCTGCTCACTGCTCACTCACCTGCCCCTCCTGCTCACTGCTCACTCACCTGCCCCTCCTGCTCACTGCTCACTCACCTGCCCTTTCTGCTCACTGCTCACTCACCTGCCCCTCCTGCTCACTGCTCACTCACCTGCCCCTCCTGCTCACTGCTCACTCACCTGCCCCTCCTTCTCACTGCTCACTCACCTGCCCCTCCTGCTCACTGCTCACTCACCTGCCCCTCCTGCTCACTGCTCACTCACCTGCCCCTCCTGCTCACTGCTCACTCACCTGACCCTCCTGCTCACTGCTCACTCACCTGCCCCTCCTGCTCACTGCTCACTCACCTGCCCCTCCTGCTCACTGCTCACTCACCTGACCCTACTGCTCACTGCTCACTCAACTGACCCTCCTGCTCACTGCTCACTCACCTGCCCATCCTGCTCACAGCTCCCTAACTCATTCTTTGACTTCCGATGGTCTACTTAGCCTTCTTAAAGGTTCACACCATTCCTTGGAGGACCATTGAGTCTCCTCTGAGGTTAAGTCCTGTTATTTTCTTCCCCTCAAAGTTTTGCTATCGCTCCTGTTTTTTTCATCCGAGTTTCTACCCCGTGGTTTAATTCGTTTTTATTTTCCACGTCGTTATTTTCAAGTGGGCATAAATTTTAGGACAAACAAATCAGTCTATGCTGACGTTATATGAATTCGCTATTATGTTTTCTACCCTTCCACTGCAACCTTCCTTTTCCCTCCCCATCTCTTGCTCTCTCCCCTTCCTCCCACTTCCCTCTCTTCCCTCATCTATTTCTTCCCTTTTCCTTCCTCTACCACCCTCTTCCTCGTTTCTCCTTCTTCCCTTCTCTCCCCAACTAATCACGCCTGCCACGTCGACAGCAAGTATCATCACTAGTGACAAATTGCAGCTTTAAATTTCAGCTCTGATGTTCCCAACGATGCGAATAAAATCTGTCAAGTCATATGATCACTGCGTAACGGCCGCGTCAAGAGATATTGTGTTGACATGAATGTGCGCAGAAGTCGGTGACTTCAATTGTGTTGCGTTGGTGCCTGTGCATGATGGGCGTCTGACGGCACGGGACTTGGGGACATGTCGAGAATGGGCCACTTGGTTCGTTTCTGTAGCCGTTTTCTAATCTTTTATTATACTTTGTTCATAATTGGTGCTCATAGAATTGACAGCAGACCGCAGTGCTGCGGTCTGCTCACATCTGTCACCCACGTCCCTCTCTAATGAACCCGTTCGTATTTTCTCGCTTGACCAGAGTAACACAACTTTGATTGCTTGAATGATATAACCCAGCTTTTGTTGCTTGACCAGAGTAACCCAACTTTTTCTTGCTTGACCAGAGTGACCCTACTTTATTGCTTGACCAAAGTTACTGAACTTTTCCTTGGTTGAACAAAATAACCAAACTATGGGGGGCCAAGAAATTGGTGATTCAAGGAAAGTAATGGTCCTGGCGGTTCACAGCCAGCAATTTTTCCTCTCTGTTGAATGCAAAAGCCTACAGAAGAAAACATCATAAAATAAATACCTGCACTTAACATTCAAGAAAGATAACTTTGATCAAAACTTCCAATTTTACATTAAGACTGGAAGTTAGTTAGTATTTGAAAGGAGACCAGTCTTATACCATTAAAATTTCCGATTATACATTGAAATTGCAAGTTACGCGAGCCAGTACTTGTAAGGAGAACAGTTTCATAGCATTCAAACTCCATTGAGGTTGCAAGTTACGCGAGTTAGTGCTTGTAAGGAGAGCAGTTTCGTAGCAGGATGAGCCCAATTCCAATTTTCCCACGGATTCACTAGGCTCTTTGGGAAAATCTGCCTCGGTTTGGCGAGATGCACACTCCGATTACGGCCCCCGTATTCTCCCGACCCTGCCCCTCTGTAGACCTAAGAGGCCCGCCTCCAATAGGCCGTTCATGAGACGGAGAATAAGCCTACAGGCTTTGTTCTGCAGCCTCTCAAGATGCCTACACGGCCCAGCCACTGATCGAATTTCCATAGGCTCAGTGTAGGCTTTTATTCCGTTCTCTGAATCCCTATAGCACCGGTGCACACGAAAAAATATTTCAGAAAATTTTCTTATTTATTTTCCGGAATAGAAAATCAAATGAAAGTTGAAAGGTCAGAAATGAAATTCAGTAATTCATGCGCATAATAATCCAATGATGAATTGCATTCGCTGTAGATTTGTGCATACTTTCTCAACTTTCGGTTGCTCTGAAACTTGGAGGGATTTGATACTTTTGTTAATGAAATAAGAAATAATCTGGCAAAAAGTATGAGCACTGAAAGGAAGAATTTCATGCTAAGGATTGTAAGAATTTCATTGTAATAATTAATACATCTCATTTTCTTTAAGATAAGCTCAACTTCGCAACAACTTCAATATTGACTTTCACTTCGACATAATTGTGAACAGTACAAACCATGATTGCTCATCGTACAAACGTGTTTTATTTAAATGAATTGAAATTGGTTTAACTCAACCTCACTTAACCTATGTAATTCAACCTAGCCATGTATGCCTCGTTTTGTCCTTGAAAACCATAAAAATAAAATGCGACAGTTTCAACTTTCTCTAGTCTCATGAGAAACGCAAGTTTCAAAAATAAATTATTATAAAACAAGGCACAAAAATGTACGGACACTTAAGGAAATTATAGCCCATTATAAGCTGGTTTGTTTTCTCTCAATCAGATGAGCATACTTTTAGAAAAAATAGATTTGACTAATTAACGTTTGCGTTATAACGAGGTGAAGATATTTTGCATCCAGAGATGTTACCAGACGCTTTATAAGTTGCATTCCGTCAGTGATGAGTGGAAATATGTGAATATAATGATAAAGGGAAACATTTAAACATAATGAAAAGGGGAAACATGTAAATAAAATGGTATGTGAAAACATATAAATATAATGATAAGGGGAGACATGAAAATAAAATGATACGAGAAAACATGTGAATAAAATGATATGAGGAAACATGTAAATAAAATGATATGAGAAAACACGTAAATAATATGATAAGGGTGTAATAAGAAAAAAATATCAAGGGGAAACATGTTAATAAAAAGGTTTGGAATTCATGTTCATGAAGGCCTGTTAGACACGTGTAGCCTGCAGGCCTGGTGTAAAAAGCATACTGGAAAACTTGCAGCCTGAAGTTTTGAATGCAATAATTAAGTCAATAATATTGCAACTTCCAAATTCAAAGCCATTGATTTACAACTATCAAAGAAATGGGATTTTTTTACGTCGGATTTTCGAGTTGAAAATGCGTATGATGACTACTAACGTTAAATGATGTGCATTTTTTTTCATTTTACGTGTTAGGAATATACGATCACAGGGCTTCCTGCAACTACAATAGGACCACAGGGCTTCCTGCAACTACAATAGGACCACAGGGCTTCCTGCAACTACAATAGGACCACAGGGCTTCCTGCAACTATAATAGGACCACAGGGCTTCCTGCAACTACAATAGGACCACAGGGCTTCCTGCAACTACAATAGGACCACAGGGCTTCCTGCAACTACAATAGGACCACAGGGCTTCCTGCAACTACAATAGGACCACAGGGCTTCCTGCAACTACAATAGGACCACAGGGCTACCTGCAACTACAATAGGACCACAGGGCTTCCTGCAACTACAATAGGACCACAGGGCTTACTGCAACTACAATAGGACCACAGGGCTTCCTGCAACTACAATAGGACCACAGGGCTTCCTGCAACTACAATAGGACCACAGGGCTTCCTGCAACTACAATAGGACCACAAGGCTTCCTGCAACTACAATAGGACCACAGGGCTTCCTGCAACTACAATAGGACCACAGGGCTTCCTGCAACTACAATAGGACCACAAGGCTTCCTGCAACTACAATAGGACCACAGGGCTTCCTGCAACTACAATAGGACAACAGGGCTTCCTGCAACTACAATAGGACCACAGGGCTTCCTGCAACTACAATAGGACCACAGGGCTTCCTGCAACTACAATAGGACCACAGGGTTTCCTGCAACTACAATAGGACCACAGGGCTTCCTGCAACTGCAATAGGATCACAGAGCTTCCTGCAACTACAATAGAACCACAGGGCTTCCTGCAACTACAATAGGACCACAGGGCTTCCTGCAACTACAATAGGACCACAAGGCTTCCTGCAACTACAATAGGACCACAGGGCTTCCTGCAACTACAATAGGACAACAGGGCTTCCTGCAACTACAATAGGACCACAGGGCTTCCTGCAACTACAATAGGACCACAGGGCTTCCTGCAACTACAATAGGACCACAGGGTTTCCTGCAACTACAATAGGACCACAGGGCTTCCTGCAACTACAATAGGACCTCAGGGCTTCCTGCAACTACAATAGGACCACAGGGCTTCCTGCAACTACAATAGGACCTCAGGGCTTCCTGCAACTACAATAGGACCACAGGGCTTCCTGCAACTACAATAGGACCACAGGGCTTCCTGCAACTACAATAGGACCACAGGGCTTCCTGCAACTACAATAGGACCACAGGGCTTCCTGCAACTACAATAGGACCACAGGGCTTCCTGCAACTACAATAGGACCACAGGGCTTCCTGCAACTACAATAGGACCACAAGGCTTCCTGCAACTACAATAGGACCTCAGGGCTTCCTGCAACTACAATAGGACAACAGGGCTTCCTGCAACTACAATAGGACCACAGGGCTTCCTGCAACTACAATAGGACCACAGGGCTTCCTGCAACTACAATAGGACCACAGGGCTTCCTGCAACTACAATAGGACCACAGGGCTTCCTGCAACTACATTAGGACCACAGAGCTTCCTGCAACTACAATAGGACCACAGGGCTTCCTGCAACTACAATAGGACCACAGGGCTTCCGGCAACTACAATAGGACCACAGGGTTTCCTGCAACTACAATAGGACCACAGGGCTTCCTGCAACTACAATAGGACCACAGGGCTTCCTGCAACTACAATAGGACCACAGGGCTTCCTGCAACTACAATAGGAACTCAGGGCTTCCGGCAACTACAATAGGACCACAGGGTTTCCTGCAACTACAATAGGACCACAGGGCTTCCTGCAACTACAATAGGACCACAGGGTTTCCTGCAACTACAATAGGACCACAGGGCTTCCTGCAACTACAATAGGACCTCAGGGCTTCCTGCAACTACAATAGGACCACAGGGCTTCCTGCAACTACAATAGAACCTCAGGGCTTCCTGCAACTACAATAGGACCACTGGGTTTCCTGCAACTACAATAGGACCACAGGGCTTCCTGCAACTACAATAGGACCTCAGGGCTTCCTGCAACTACAATAGGACCACAGGGCTTCCTGCAACTACAATAGGACCTCAGGGCTTCCTGCAACTACAATAGGACCACAGGGCTTCCTGCAACTACAATAGGATCACAGGGCTTCCTGCAATTATAATAGGACCACAGGGCTTCCTGCAATTACAATAGGACCCCAGGGCTTACTGCAATTACAATAGGATCACAGGGCTTCCTGCAACTACAATAGGATCACAGGGCTTCCTGCAATTACAATAGGACCACAGGGCTTACTGCAACTACAATAGGATCACAGGGCTTACTGCAACTACAATAGCATCACAGGGCTTCCTGCAATTACAATAGGATCACAGGGCTTACTGACACTACAATAGGATCACAGGGCTTCCTGCAATTACAATAGGATCACAGGGCTTCCTGCAATTACAATAGGACCACAGGGCTTACTGCAACTACAATAGGATCACAGGGCTTACTGCAACTACAATAGGATCACAGGGCTTACTGCAACTACAATAGGATCACAGGGCTTATAGCAACTACAATAGGATCACAGGGCTTCCTGCAATTACAATAGGATCACAGGGCTTCCTGCAATTACAATAGGATCACAGGGCTTACTGACACTACAATAGGATCACAGGGCTTCCTGCAATTACAATAGGAGCACAGGGCTTCCTGCAATTACAATAGGATCACAGGGCTTACTGCAACTACAATAGGATCACAGGGCTTCCTGCAACTACAATAGGATCACAGGGCTTACTGCAATTACAATAGGATCACAGGGCTTCCTGCAACTACAATAGGATCACAGGGCTTCCTGCAATTACAATAGGATCACAGGGCTTACTGCAACTACAATAGGATCACAGGGCTTCCTGCAATTACAATAGGATCACAGGGCTTCCTGCAACTACAATAGGATCACAGGGCTTCCTGCAACTACAATAGGATCACAGGGCTTCCTGAAATTACGATAGGATCACAGGGCTTCCTGCAATTACAATAGGATCACAGGGCTTCCTGCAACTACAATAGGATCACAGGGCTTCCTGCAATTACAATAGGATCACAGGGCTTCCTGCAACTACAATAGGATCACAGGGCTTCCTGAAATTACGATAGGATCACAGGGCTTCCTGCAATTACAATAGGATCACAGGGCTTCCTGCAACTACAATAGGATCACAGGGCTTCCTGCAACTACAATAGGATCACAGGGCTTCCTGCAATTACAATAGGATCACAGGGCTTCCTGCAACTACAATAGGATCACAGGGCTTCCTGCAATTACAATAGGATCACAGGGCTTCCTGCAACTACAATAGGATCACAGGGCTTCCTGCAATTACAATAGGATCACAGGGCTTCCTGCAACTACAATAGGATCACAGGGCTTCCTGCAACTACAATAGGATCACAGGGCTTCCTGCAATTACAATAGGATCACAGGGCTTCCTGCAACTACAATAGGATCACAGGGCTTCCTGCAATTACAATAGGATCACAGGGCTTCCTGCAACTACGATAGGATCACAGGGCTTCCTGCAACTACAATAGGATCACAGGGCTTCCTGCAATTACAATAGGATCACAGGGCTTCCTGCAATTACAATAGGATCACAGGGCTTCCTGCAACTACAATAGGATCACAGGGCTTCCTGCAATTACAATAGGATCACAGGGCTTCCTGCAACTACAATAGGATCACAGGGCTTCCTGCAATTACAATAGGATCACAGGGCTTCCTGCAACTACAATAGGATCACAGGGCTTCCTGCAACTACAATAGGATCACAGGGCTTCCTGAAATTACGATAGGATCACAGGGCTTCCTGCAATTACAATAGGATCACAGGGCTTCCTGCAACTACAATAGGATCACAGGGCTTCCTGCAACTACAATAGGATCACAGGGCTTCCTGAAATTACGATAGGATCACAGGGCTTCCTGCAATTACAATAGGATCACAGGGCTTCCTGCAACTACAATAGGATCACAGGGCTTCCTGCAATTACAATAGGATCACAGGGCTTCCTGCAACTACAATAGGATCACAGGGTTTCCTGAAATTACGATAGGATCACAGGGCTTCCTGCAATTACAATAGGATCACAGGGCTTCCTGCAACTACAATAGGATCACAGGGCTTCCTGCAACTACAATAGGATCACAGGGCTTCCTGCAATTACAATAGGATCACAGGGCTTCCTGCAACTACAATAGGATCACAGGGCTTCCTGCAATTACAATAGGATCACAGGGCTTCCTGCAACTACAATAGGATCACAGGGCTTCCTGCAATTACAATAGGATCACAGGGCTTCCTGCAACTAGAATAGGATCACAGGGCTTCCTGCAACTACAATAGGATCACATGGCTTCCTGCAACTACAATAGGATCACAGGGCTTCCTGCAACTACAATAGGATCACAGGGCTTCCTGCAACTACAATAGGATCACAGGGCTTCCTGAAATTACGATAGGATCACACTTCTTGCAACCAAAATAGGATCGTACTTCCTGCAACTGAGCGATTCTATAATTCTAATTCTATAAACCTAAAAATTATCCAAGCGATGAAATAATAGATATAATAAAATGGAACGAGTGAAAAAATTGTACAATGGAAGAAATTGGATTATTTCTAGGAAATCTCACTTCTAGGATAAAAAGGAAAACCAACGTAGCTAAGAAAATCATGATAAAACAAACGTTTGAGATCATAAAAAACGTTCTTTAGAACACTGAGGATTGATTTTTTATGATCAGAAACGTTTGTTTTTTGTCATGATTTTCTCAGCTACGTTGGTTTTCCTTTTAATATAAAATGTTGTACGAGATATGATATTGCACAAGTATGAAAGCATGTTGAAAATAGCTTTGCGTAGCAAAAATATAAAAAGTATGCAAGCGGAAAAGTTAAACATGGAAAAATTGCACAAATGGTGAAATCTTTCAAACAAAAGCATAAAAAGTATATACATACAAGCTGGCAAAAAGCATTGCACTATCATACAAGGGACGAGAGAGTAAGAATAAATGCATTTTGGAAGCAAAAAAGGTGTGCATGTAACAAAATTGTATAATGAGCAAACGTAAAAAAGTTACAGAATTCGGGAAATAAGCAATTTTAAAACAATCTTAGAAATCGATAAATATTTTCACAACTTTCTAGACAACTTATGAAGCTGGCAGCCTGACAACTTATGAAGCTGGCAGCCTGACAACTTATGAAGCTGGCAGCCTGACAACTTATGAAGCTGGCAGCCTGACAACTTATGAAGCTGGCAGCCTGACAACTTATGAAGCTGGCAGCCTGACAACTTATGAAGCTGGCAGCCTGACAACTTATGAAGCTGGCAGCCTGACAACTTATGAAGCTGGCAGCCTGACAACTTATGAAGCTGGCAGCCTGACAACTTATGAAGCTGGCAGCCTGACAACTTATGAAGCTGGCAGCCAGACAACTTATGAAGCTGGCAGCAAGACAATTTATGAAGCTGGCAGCAAGACAACTTATGAAGCTGGCAGCAAGACAACTTATGAAGCTGGCAGCCTGACAACTTATGAAGCTGGCAGCCTGACAACTTATGAAGCTGGCAGCCAGACAACTTATGAAGCTGGCAGCCTGACAACTTATGAAGCTGGCAGCAAGACAACTTATGAAGCTGGCAGCAAGACAACTTATGAAGCTGGCAGCAAGACAACTTATGAAGCTGGCAGCCTGACAACTTATGAAGCTGGCAGCCAGACAACTTATGAAGCTGGCAGCCTGACAACTTATGAAGCTGGCAGCCAGACAACTTATGAAGCTGGAAGCAAGACAATTTATGAAGCTGGCAGCAAGACAACTTATGAAGCTGGCAGCAAGACAACTTATGAAGCTGGCAGCCTGACAACTGATGAAGCTGGCAGCCTGACAACTTATGAAGCTGGCAGCCTGACAACTTATGAAGCTGGCAGCCTGACAACTTATGAAGCTGGCAGCCTGACAACTTATGAAGCTGGCAGCAAGACAACTTATGAAGCTGGCAGCCTGACAACTTATGAAGTTGGCAGCCTGACAACTTATGAAGCTGGCAGCCTGACAACTTATGAAGCTGGCAGCAAGACAACTTATGAAGCTGGCAGCCTGGCAACTCATGAAGCTGGCAGCCTGACAACTTATGAAGCTGGCAGCCTGACAGCTTATGAAGCTGGCAGCAAGACAACTTATGAAGCTGGCAGCCTGACAACTTATGAAGCTGGCAGCCTGACAACTTATGAAGCTGGCAGCCTGACAACTTATGAAGCTGGCAGCCTGACAACTTATGAAGCTGGCAGAAAACTTGCAAGTGTCCCAACATTAACACAGGCAGACGCGGCTGTGTGTGGATGTGTTGTCTTCACCCCTTTGTCTTCACTGCGCTGTCGACCAAAAAGAGTTCAGAGGGTGACCGCGTTGTGTGAAAGCAGTCTTTGTTGTGTGAACTACGGCCGTTATTTTCCGTTGTTTTATCGAGATTCAGCTCGAGCTTTAAATCACCTGCTGAAAAATAATGGAAATTCATAGTTCCGAAAGTTGTTGTTTTAAAAAGTGATGAAGGTTCTGTGTTAAAAAGAGATAAGTTTATTTAAGAAAAGCTGTTGAAGTTTTCGGTAAAAAACGCAGGTCTTATTACACTAGAGCATAAGTTGGTAATAATCATTCTGAATTACGAGCTCAAATTATAATATATCATTTCCTAGAACAGAGAAAACTTTGTAATCACAGCTGACACTGTTTTAAAACTGCTGTTATATATATACTAATTATCCTTATTCTAACTAAAATAAGTTTTGACTATTTCATATCGACGGTTTTGTATCATAATCAGGGACTAATTACTCTTAGAAGGTATTTGTAAAGCCTTAAGTTGAGTTTCTGTACTACTAGGGCTTACTTTCAAATGCTCGAATGATCTATACCTTGTCAAACAAGATGAGATATCCCCATGTTGACGTTGTCCTCTAAATGAAATAAACTAAATTTTAAAAATCCAACCTAACAATAATTTTATGATTCTGAATTATTTTTCTATTATAATCTTGTTAAAAAAAACATTTAAAACACAACTCACATCAGAAAACTCTGATTAGTTCATTTAACTGAAGTGGGAAATTTTCAGAACACCTGTCTCGATTTCTCCACTAATTATTTTCTTTCAGTTTGATTAGTCAGTTTAACTGGCGTGTGGGATTTTCTAAAAACCTTCAGCGATTTCTCCATTAATCATTTTATTTTATTTTGATTAATTGATTTAGCTGGCGTGTAAAATTTTCTG
This sequence comes from Morinoia aosen, assembly GCA_030386875.1. Taxonomy (NCBI): domain Eukaryota; kingdom Metazoa; phylum Arthropoda; class Malacostraca; order Amphipoda; family Talitridae; genus Morinoia; species Morinoia aosen. The sequence continues at coordinate 19,702,119 of CM059565.1, forward strand.
AAAACCTGCCGCAATTTCTCCATTAATTATTTCCCTTAAGTTTCCGATCCGAGTCTGTTTACATCGGCCGTAAGTGGGCAGAGGATGTAAACAGCAGAGGGATCAGTTCCGGCAGCGATATGGCGGGTAAACAAAAGGTCTCCCACAGCCGCTTCCAATATTAGGATGCTTCAAAACAGCTGCTAGAATGTCATCGTATTTCTAATATAATTGAAATTATCTGCTAGAGTGTTATCTATTTTGTAATATAATGAAAACAGCGACTAGAATGTTATCTAATTTCTAATATAGTGAAAACAGCGACTGGAATGTTATCTAATTTCTTACATAAATGAAAACAGCTGCTAAAATGTTATCGTTTTTCTAATATAAATGAAAACAGCTGCAAGAATGTTTTCTAATTTCTAACATAAATGAAATCATCTGCTAGACTGTTTTCTTTTCTCTAACTTAAATGAAAACAGCTCCTGGAATATAACCGTATTTCTACTGAAAATGAAAAAAGCTGCTAGACTGATTTCTTATTTTTAACGTAAATTAAAACAGCTGCTAGAATGTTGTCTAATTTCAAATATAAATGAAAGAAAGAGGAATATTAATTGTGAGGGAATTTTTGGCATGTTTATGTTTTGCATGAAATTCCTGGTTCTCTCATTTCTTTTAATTAATTAGGATGGGTCGTAGCCGGGAATTGTTATATATGGAAATAAAGTGTAGGGAAATAAATTGTAGGGAAATAATGTGAAGGGAAATAAAGAGTAGGGAAATAAAGTGTAGGGAAATAAAGTTTAGGGAAATAAAGTGTAGGGAAATAAAGTTTAGGGAAATAAAGTGTAGGGAAATAAAGTGTAGGGAAATAAAGTGTAGGGAAATAAAGTGTAGGAAAATAAAGTTTAGGGAAATAAAGTGTAGGGAAATAAAGTGTAGGGAAATAAAGTTTAGGGAAATAAAGTTTAGGGAAATAAAGTGTAGGGAAATAAAGTGTAGGGAAATAAAGTGTAGGGAAATAAAGTGTAGGGAAATAAAGTTTAGGGAAATAAATTGTAGGGAAATAAAGTGAAGGGAAATAAAGAGTAGGGAAATAAAGTGTAGGGAAATAAAGTTTAGGGAAGTAAAGTGTAGGGAAATAAAGTGTAGGGAAATAAAGTGTAGGGAAATAAAGTGTAGGGAAATAAATTGTAGGGAAATAAAGTGAAGGGAAATAAAGTTTAGGGAAATAAAGTGTAGGGAAATAAAGTGTAGGGAAATAAAGTGAAGGGAAATAAAGTTTAGGGAAATAAAGTGTAGGTAAATAAAGTTTAGGGAAATAAAGTGTAGGGAAATAAAGTGTAGGTAAATAAAGTGTAGGGAAATAAATTGTAGGGAAATAAAGTGTAGGGAAATAAAGTGTAGGGAAATAAAGTGTAGGGAAATAATGTGTAGGAAATAAAGTGTAGGGAAATAAAGTGTAGGGAAATAAAGTGTAGGGAAATAAAGTGTATGGAAATAAAGTGATAAATGTATATTTATGAATATAATATCGCGATATCAATACCGATTTAGATCAATATTCACTTCATTAAGAAATATGTAAATATTTCTGCACTCATTTATACATACATTTTATTAATTTAAGAAAGTGTAAATATTTACGCACATATGTATTACAACTGTAGGAATTTTAATGCCAAAATACCATTTCTTTCACTTATGATCCCAAATATATGTTCCGAGCTCATGCAGTAAAAAAAATCTTTGTAGACTGATTTACGGAAAAACACTTTAAATGCAGGAGTAAATGCAGGAGTAAATGCAGGAGTAAATGCAGGAGTAAATGCAGGAGTAAATGCAGGAGTAAATGCAGGAGTAAATGCAGGAGTAAATGCAGGAGTAAATGCAGGAGTAAATGCAGGAGTAAATGCAGGAGTAAATAATTATGAAAATAAACAACAGATTTTTACGAAAATTCTTATTTAATTTTATTAATATTATAAATTATTGAACTGAATTCTTAATTCAGTTCAATATAACCCTCTTCAAAATAATTCAGTTCTGAATTCTTAATTCTCTTAATTCTTGTTGAACTGAAAAGAGTTAATTTGCACACAAGTCTTTCTTTTAGTCAACCCTTGACATCGGAATATATAAGATTCAAAATTTCTATCGTAACTTGATGATTTACAGCCTAATTTGTGTACAAATTAACGCAAACACCACGCACTGTGTTATATAAAAATGTAGTAGCGTAAATATCGAGATGTGCTTTGAGTAAACTGTGAGTTTTGCACTTGAAACATTTCACATGGTTTTAAATTCATTCATCGAAATCGTGTATTGGACATTCTTTAGCTATTTGACGATCAATCTATTTTTTTCCCCGGATCAATGGGAAATACTCAAGTAGTGCGGCCCCGATACATAAGATGACAATTTCAAAAACATAAATAACCATGAAAGAAGATAATTACCAGTCACAGAGCGCTCAGCGGTTATACGAAATACTCGTCATTCCTGACGCCAGAAATTTTTAGTGCTTCGTTGCACACCACGCTCTAAAAACGCAGCCCAAATACAAAAGTGCCAGTGCCGATGACACTAAAAGAGACGAAGAGCCGGGAACAAGCCCAGTTCGGAAAGCAATTCCCAGTGCCATTCCCACCATAACTCAAAAGGAATATTTTTCGTCGGCGCACGAGGGAACACAAAGGAATTCGACGACCCTCGCTCACCTGCTCGGGCCAATATTTCAATACCCAGGAACGGCACATTTGGGTTCTAAGATCCTATTTTGGGTCACAAGTAATTAGCGCCAGAACGCTAACCCTTCTTTCCCCTCGCTGCTCGTGAGTCCAAGGTCCCCTCGGGCGCTTGACCTGCACACCCTCAGAGAGGGGAGTGTACGTTTGTGGGGACGGAGCCGAACAGGGGGCGACAGGTTGTACAATATAGTACGAGTGATCAGGTCAGGTAGGATATTGCACTTTTAACAAAGTTGAAGTATGCCTTTATTCGTTTAAATTGGGTTGGGACAGAGTACGGGAAAACAGGTTGTACAATATGCTACGAGTGATCAGGTAGGATATTGTACTTGTTAACAAAGTTAATTGTGTTATTGTACATAAAAATTAGAGTGGGGCACAGTAGGGGGAGGAAGGTTATACAATAAGCTACGAGTCATGTGATAAAATATTGTACTTTTTAACAAAGTTCATACATCTCAATAGCTGTTAAAATTGGGGTGAGGTAGGAAGAGAAGGTAGAGAAGGTAGAGAAGAGAAGGTAGAGAAGGTAGAGAAGGTAGAGAGGAGATGGTAGAGTACGAAGAGAAGGATGCACGCCAGGTATGAGGTAGGTTATACTGTATACCACCAGGAATTAGGTAGCATGTTGTTCTTATACCGGAGTTAACACAAGTCGTTTAATATTCAAATTACTCACAATCAACGAGGTAATTGACAGTAGCCCTTTTTGAGCTTTTACCCATTCTCAGCCGCGAGTAAAGCGCAATAAATACCGGGTGGACAATGTGGGGTCACGAACCGACGACCGTTCACTTGAAAAGCTAGAGCCCTTATCCACTAGGTCTGTGGGACATAATCTGTTCCCCTCCCCGCGTATTAGGCCATATGTGCACTAGTAGATTAGTTGCTCATTCACGTACCGGTATATATGAATGACATTTCACCTGTTCCGCGACCTCTTTAAAAAATAACTGCTATCATACAAGGGCACATGTTTCGTGTAATTGTATTTTTCGAATTAGGACCACAAGGCTTCCTGCAACTACAATAGGACCACACAGGGCTTCCTGCAACTACCATAAGATCACAGGGCTTCCTGCAACTATTGGAATAAAAATCTTTAGCTAAAAATCTTTAGCTAATTTCTGGTCCAGAAACAATAGAAAAAAATATAAATTTTCACCTGTCCATCACAAAACCTATTCTGTAGGATACAAATGCGATCAAGCATTAAAGTCTATTTCCCTATTCTGCTACTTACAACTTAACCAAAACAACCTTTACAACCGCGGAAACGCGGTGAACGTGGTAAAGGAATACTACGTGGGTAAATTCTGCTATTCAAGGACGAGCATCATATTTTGTAATGATGAAAACACTAGCAAAAAATACCTTGTGTAATGATGAAAACACGAGCGCAGAATACCGACCTTATGTAAGGACGCGTGTACAGATCCTTTTTTTATCATCTGTAAACCATATATTTATTCGAACATGTATAAACAATGTAAACGTAGACACTTCAACAGTTGTGTGAAAAGGTTTCGATCGCATGATCTCACGTGTACAGAAACTGGTTATCCCCAACAGAACTGATCTCGTAAGTCACGGAAACTTCAAATTGGAATGCTAAGATCAGCCTTGGTAATAAAATAATGAAGAAAAATCTTGCTTGAAGAATATTACACTGTACAAATTTCGAATATCACTAAAAGTTTGAAGAGAACTAATACTAATATAGCATTTAATCACAGATGTAGTACTATGAAATTAATCGGATCATATAACCAATGAAGTACTACTAAATTAATAGTATTATACTACAAATGTAGTACTATCAAATTGATAGTATCATATCACCAATATAGTGCTACTAAATTAATAGCATTAAATTACAAATGTAATACTACCAAATTAATAGCATCTTATCACCAATGTAGAGTTACCAAATTAATAATATCATAACATCGATTCTCCAAAATATTTAAGAAGAATGTTTCTTAGAAATATGTTTACACTACCAACACTATTAAAATATTGAAGAGGAATCTTACTTCCTCAGATCTTTCATTTCTATGATCAGTATTTACAATATATAGATTGGAATGCTCTTTCGATATGATAATTAGACTGACAGCTCCAATTCAATTTTCTTGTAGTATCTTCCTTAGGAACAAGTATCTACTCTACCACACTTTGAGAAATGTTAATTAAATATTTGTACATTTATACCCTGTGTATGTAACCGATATCAATGCACCAAGCTACATATTTAGACACAGGTATATCACCTAAATAGGTATATCACCTATAAGACACAGGTATATCACCTATATGACACAGGTATATCACCTATAAGACACAGGTATACCACCTAAATAGGTATATCACCTATATGACACAGGTATATCACCTATAAGACACTGGTACCACCCAAATAGGTATATCACCTGTAGAACACAGGTATATCACCTATATCACCTAAATTGATGCTTCAACCTACATTCTACATATTACAATGCTGGTTCCTATGTATATGACCAACACTATTGTTTCAACCTACATATTTTAACGCAAGTACCTATACATTAACGCATCAACCTACATATGTAGATACAGGTATTTGCAGTACCAATATTAATGCATCAACCTACAATTTATAGCAAAAGTACCTATATATTACCAACACTAGAGCATCAACCTACATATTTAGATACAGATATTTACAATACCAATATTGAAGCATGAGCCCTGTTCCTACAGAAGCTCATGAGTGTATGCGGGGTCACGCACAGAAGGAGGCTGGGTATGCGTGCGCATGCGTGTGGTGCGTAGCTGTGTCGTCTTCGTGTGAGGGTGCGTGCGTTGGTCACGCTAGAGATCGTAGGTCTGATTATTAGGCTTGGGGTAGTTACTTCCATTGATATAACCTAACTAGAAAAATTAAGAATAACTAAGGTTGCAGGAGTTACGTTAATTGATATAACTTTACTGAAAATTGGTCATAATTAGGGTTGCGGTAGTTACTCTAATTGAAATAACTTAGCACATAAAATTAAGGCTGATGCAGTTACTTAAATTGAAATAACTTGACAGAAGAAATTAGGGGTGACGTAGTTACTCTAATTGAAATAAGTTAACTGAAAAAATGAGGGTTAATTAGGGTTGCGGCAGTTACTTTGAACTTTAGTTACTTTCATTGACAAAAAGCAGATCTGAACAACAATGAAAGAGTAGTTACGGTAGTATTTTATACGTGAGAGACAATTTGTTATGACAATAAAGATGTGTGATTATTAGTACCATGTCACTAACCATGATGATAACAATAAGAAGATAGACATAATTAATTGATTATAATGATGATAGTTAATAATTACAGATCATTACCTGAAATTTGAATGATTACAAATAACAGATCTATGATTATGAAACAGCAATAATTGTAAATAATAGCGTAGACGTTGTGATCACCGTCCTAAGTTCTAAAAATACTTACAAAAATTTGAATACATTTATTTATTGTCTCAAAAATATTCATTGAAAATAAGATCGTTAATGAAGGATTTTTGCGCACACGAGTTACTAAAAAATGCAGTTTATTAAAAGTTTGTTTAAGATTTACTGTAATAACGACACAAATTAATGAGATTATACTAAAATTAACGAGATTTGTAATGAGATAAACATTGAGAAATGTTTAGTTTTGATTCCAGTTTATACAAACTACGTGGCGCATGAGAGGGATATAGTAGGCCTAGAAACAGCTAAAAAATAACCGATCTTGGCTGAGATGTCCTCCTTTTAAAATGATTAACAATAATAAACTTCAATGGTTTGTTTGAACAATCAAACGATTATGCATTTCTAGGTATAGAGTTTTGAGAAAATGAACACAAATCACTAATTTCTGGTCCAGAAACAATGGAAAAAATATAAATTTTCACCTGTCCATCACAAAGCCTATTCTCATGCTCCTCACAAAGATGCCCTCACATTTCCTCACTTAACCAGCCCACGTTCACACGAACCTCGAAAAAAGCAGTCATTTCTGTAAAATATTTGGTCCATTCTCCACAGGCCATTAAAAAGCCCTCGGTGAGGCAGTGACTCCCGATCTCTGAAATGCCCTCAGTTTGTTCTCACGTCCCCTCTTTTTCCCTTCCGTGGCCAGCCCTCGGACAGGTTTTGTGAGAGTACGGTAGCCAGTGTTAAAATTGGGAAAGGGTTATCAGTCGCGGAAAGAGTTGTCCCTCGCGGAAATGTGTTAAAAGATATTCCATGTATTCTAATGCATCTATGCTACTCCCTATTTTTATCGAGAGTTCACAGTCTAGTAAACTCCCAGAAACAGATACTGAATCTGGTACGAGAAGCTGCTGCTTCCACAAGTTGAAACGAAATAAATGTACACAAGGAGTTCCGAGACTCGAACTCAGGACTTATAAATTACCGAGCCGGCACGCTATCGACTGCGCTACCAATCACCCTAAAAGGTGACCGAAGCCCAACGACAGCAATGCTTGGCCCAGTGCAGGTACGTGCTGTCCCGACATATATTTTACTCCCTATTTTTATCGAGAGTTCACAGTCTAGTAAACTCCCAGAAACAGATAACAGATCTATGGGTATCAGATTCTTAGGGTTCTACATCTCTGCTGTTTTGTGGAACTGCTAATTTTAGGGTTTTTGCTAGAGAACATTTTATTTGAAGTTATCTCTTGAAACTTTAATTTTTACCGGTATAAATAATTTCCAGGAATTCATAACATTTATCAAGTAATTTTTAAAATTTTTATCCGTATATGTTGTAATTTTTAATTTTTAAGTGTTATTTTTAATTTTTAGGTATAGTTTTTAATTTTTAAGTATAATTGTAATTTTTATCCGTATGTGTTGAGGTTCGACTGCGCTATGAAAACTGTATCGAAATGATTGTTAAAGTCCTGATGAAATACGCGGTTTTCAAACATGAATACAGTATAAACGTAGGCCTCAATTTCCTCGCAATTGAATGTTGTCTTTTATTAAAAATGTTAAGACAACAAAAAAATGTTAAATGTTAAAAAAAATGCGATCAAGCATTAAAGTCTATTTCCCTATTCTGCTACTTACAACTTAACCAAAACAACCTTTACAACCGCGGAAACGCGGTGAACGTGGTAAAGGAATACTACGTGGGTAAATTCTGCTATTCAAAGACGAGCATCATAGTTTGTAATGATGAAAACACTAGAATGATGAAAACACTAAATGTTAAAAATGCTAAAAAAATGTTAAGTTGATATTCTTTAAATATTGTAGAGCTGCCGCTTGTGTTCATTTTATTGATTTGATAGGTCATCACAATTTATTTAATTTTTCTTAACAATGTATTTAATTTTTCTTAACAATGTATTTAATTTTTCTTAACAATGTATTTAATTTTTCTTAACAATTTATTTAATTTTTCTTAACCCAATGTCCTGTATGACAATGGCGCACTCAAAATACACTCCTGACCCCATTCTCATCGAATTTCTATTTATGGGTAAAGTCAACAAGAATCAAATGGAATCAATTGGACTCGACTTGAATCAATTGGTATTAACTGGAATCAACTAAAGTTATAAAATGAACTTGGTCATTCTCGTGAAAAGTAGAACGTGTTTCTGTGACCTAAAATATGGTCATGATTAAGAATCAATTTAAAGTTCTTGGTTTGTATTAATTTATTTTGCTTCGAAAATAGATTTTCATTCCAATGGTTATTTGTGCCATGTTTCACACTGATAATTTCTTTTTGGCACTTACGTCAAAAATTTCCAATCGCGGTGGGCTTATTTTCAAGAATCTCTATCACCTTTTTTCAAACCAGGTTAGCTATGTTAGACCTCTCCCCTCCTGCCTTTCAATTTCGTAGTTAACTTTCCATCTATTTTCATTTTCGTGACCTATTTTAATTTACCTACTGTATCTCAGACTACTCCCCCAATCTCCCTCATTCCAAGCTTAATTTTTTTGGTAACTTCCCCTATCTATTCATATTATTCGTTAGCCTATTTTATTCCAAGCTAACCTATTATAGACCACTTCCCTCACCTATTCTTTTCGCAGTTGACCTATATTAGACAACTTCCATTATCTACTTCAATTTCAAATTGAACTATTTTAAAACTCTTTCATCAACTACTTCAATTTCGAATTGACCTATTATAAATCACTTCTATCAACCATCCATTTTTAGGTGGTCTATTTTTTGGAACCTTTTCTTTTAACTACTACCATTCCTAGTTGACCGAGTCTAGACCCCTTTTATTAACTACTATCATTTTTAATTAATCTAGTTCAGACCACATCCTTCACCATTCCCATTCCAAGTTAACCTATTCCAGACCACTTCCTCCACCATTCCCATCCAAGTAAACCTATTCCAGACCACTTCCTCCACCATTCCCATTCCAAGTTAACTTATTTCAGACCACTTTCTCCACCATTCCCATTCCAAGCTACCTATTTCATACCACTTCCTTCATTATTCCCATTCCAAGCTACCTATTTCAGACCACTTCCTCCACCATTCCCATTCCAAAAGAGCCCACCGAACGGAAGCAGTTGCGAAGGAAGCCTGGCGCTGACAAACGGGATTCCTTAGGAATTATGACAAGGGTCCTGCAAGTGGGAATTCGGGAATGCAGAGCTCAAAGTTCAACGGGAATTCCTTTTGGTGTTGAATAAACACGCGCGGCTTATGGAGACAGAGGGGAGACAGAGGGGAGAAAGAGGGTCTCTACTTCCGTCTGTGTAATGATCCAAACGTCATTCTTCTGTCTGTACTGCAATGTTATATTATCGAGTATGAATATGCAATAATATTCATGTTTTAATACGAGTTTGAATATTATCTGAGTTACATGAATATTGTGTTACATGGATAACCTGTGAGTAACATAATAATGAAATCTGAATATGAATGTTGCATGCAGGGAGTTTGTTATACGAGTCTGAATATTACCTGAATTACATGAATATTTTATTGCATTGATAACTTGTGAATGATATTAACATTATGAAATGTGTATATAAATCTTATATGGCGGGAGTATGTAATACGACTATGAATAAAATGCGTATTACATGAACGATGTACAACATGAATGATAACTGAATGAAATAATTATTCTGAAATGTGGTATTGAAAATTGTATGAATTATAAGAATGTTACGTACGGATAGAAATACCTAGGATCGTACAAAGAAACTAGACTTCAGGGTAATTTTCACAGATATTCTTCAAGAAAACCGATGGTAATCTACGTAAATAGCTTATAATTGTTAGAAATAATTGCTAAATGATGAACACAGACGTTAGTTGTCAAGAATATCATGAAATTTATCAAAATAAGCGAAGTTTTTCCCAAAACTTCGGCGTTCCGAGAAAATAGACGTCAGTTTTCTTTACTTCTATAGTTACTGTAAATGTAGGACATACTTAACGTTCATCTTCATACCAAGTTGATCAGTCAGTTTAGTTGTATGAAGCCTGAGATTCTGTAGTGTCAGCGAGACAACTCGTAAATCCATTAAAGTGATACAAATGTTCCCATCATACCTTATATGTCACTAGTCCACCCCCCTTAATTTGAAATAAAAAAGAGGACGAAATAAGAGAAAAGCCGTAAGAAATTAAAACATACAATCTCTCGAGAGTTGATGAGGCCGCGTGAACACGGCCCGTCAAATTATATAGGGCTGGAGATTAAGCCATCATAGTTAGGCAATAATTTAGACATTATGGCTATACCAGAGTTTAAATGTCATAAATATCTTGTGATTTAGGTATCAGAGTTACACTACAATTTAAGAATCGTGGTTTTAGCATGATTCAAGTGTCACAATTACACCATAAGTTAGGTATTACAGTTGTAAGGTGTTATTCAGGTGTCTCAGTTATAGCATAATTCAAGTAATATAGTTATAGCATAATTTAGGAATCACAGTTATGGTATAATTTAGGAATCACAGTTATAGCATAATTCAAGTAATATAGTTATAGCATAACTTATGAATCACAGTTATATCATAATTTAGGAATCACAGTTATAGCATAAATCAAGTATTATAGTTATAGCATAATTTGGTAATCACAGTTATAGCATAATTTAGGAATCACAGTTATATATAGCATAATTTAGGAATCACAGTTATAGCATAATTTAGGAATCACAGTTATAGCATAATTTAGGAATCACAGTAATAGCATAATTTGGGAATCACAGTTATAGCATAATTTAGGAATCACAGTTATAGCGTAATTTGGGAATCACAGTTACAGCATAATATGGGAATCACAGTTATAGCATAATTTAGGAATCATAGTTATAGCATAATTTAGGAATCACAGTTATAGCATAATTTAGGAATCACAGTAATAGCATAATTTGGGAATCACAGTTATAGCGTAATTTGGGAATCAAAGTTATAGCATAATTTAGGAATCACAGTTATAGCGTAATTTGGGAATCAAAGTTATAGCATAATTTAGGAATCACAGTTATAGCGTAATTTGGGAATCAAAGTTATAGCATAATTTAGGAATCACAGTTATAGCATAATTTGGGAATCACAGTTATAGCGTAATTTGGGAATCACAGTGACAGCATAATATGGGAATCACAGTTATAGCATAATTTAGGAATCACAGTTATAGCATAATTTAGGAATTACAGTTATAGCATAGTTTAGGAATCACAGTAATAGCATAATTTAGGAATCACAGTTATAGCATAATTTAGGAATCACAGTAATAGCATAATTTGGGAATCACAGTTATAGCATAATTTAGGAATCAAAGTTATAGCATAATTTAGGAATCACAGTTATAGCATAACTTAGGAATCACAGTAATAGCATAATTTGGGAATCACAGTTATAGCATAATTTAGGAATCACAGTAATAGCATAATTTGGGAATCACAGTTATAGCATAATTTAGGAATCACAGTTATAGCGTAATTTGGGAATGACAGTTATAGCATAATTTGGGAATTACAGTTACAACATAATTTGGGAATCACAGTTATAGCCTAATTTGGGAATCACAGTTACAACATAATTTAGGAATCACAGTTATAGCATAATTTGGGAATCACAGTTATAGCATAATTTGGGAATCACAGTTATAGCGGGATTTGGGAGTCAAAGTTATAGCATAGTTTAGCTTTCATAGCTCAAAAAATAGGCTGGAACCTTGGCACGCATTCAAAGAAAAAGAAACCCATTTTCATTGTTTCTTTAAAAAAATACCAAGCTCGAGATTATGACATCATTTAGTGACACGAATCCAATATAAGTAGGAAATATAACTAATTGATCATGAATTTTTTTAGATTTGGAATATATTTTCTGCTAAGCAGTTTAATTATAACGGTAATAGCAAAGAAAAATTTTAAAATCATATTTATGAAACGTTTCAAGCCTCAGCTCATCATCAGTCATACTCTGTAAAAACAAAATACACGCATTGAATAAAATACGAAAAATTGACAAAAATTGTTCTTCAAGAATTCAAAAATGGTGCCTAAATAAAACAATGACATTACGTAAAAAGCAGATGAAACTAAATAACAGAATTTTACTATCGAGTATCGTACACACGAGTTAAAACGGAGAAAATTTTTTTTTTTCTTATAGGAGTACAACTAAAATGCGGAACGGTCAGCAGGAAAATTAACAAGCTGAAATAAAATTCTATCAAAGAAAGAAGAAGAGGGGAATAAGGGAGACAGAAAGAAAGAGAGGAAAAAGGAAAACAAGGAAACAGAGAAGAGGAGGTAAGAAGAGAAAAAAATAAAGAAATATATTTCTTCCAAAGACTAGTAAAAATTGAATCGAATGTGAGTATTGCTGCACTACTAGCTTCCTATAATTTTTAAGGGGTAAGCACTTTGCATATCATTCAGGGCCGGCTTCAATTTGTGAATATACAGAGACTCCAACATGCGCAGCTCACCAGGATTTGATGCATAGTCCACAATTTTAAACTGGTCGTTACTGATAATTTGTTCACAGGGACCTATACAGATAGATTTTTTAGATTATTATATTAAGTATAAACTCATTGCTGAGCCGAGGACCCAAAATAAAATATAAATTAATATATATATATATATTTATATATATATATATATATATATAAGCTATAGAGCTTATATATAAGCTTATATATAAATATATATAAGCTAAATATATAGATATATATAAGCTAAAGATCCAAAATAAATATATCGACTTCCCTATTTTGCTTCAAAAGTTACCGCATTTTCGTTCCCTTCAAATGTTAGCTTACGGAATCGCCAGGAATTCACAGACGTGCAAGAATTCCAAGTCATTACGCTGGGAATGGGAACATGCGCCTCCCAACGAGGACAACGGGAATTTCGGAATAGAATCCTTTCCTTGGGGGGAAGGACTTAGGACTAAGGATTGCTCTTCCGTATTCCTTGTGAGGTATTCAGGATGAACTTATTCCAAAATTCCACAGTCTTACTGCTCTGCTTTTAAGAATTTCGGCTTGCAGCTATAGTCAGAAACTCGCTATTCATTCTTAACCTACATTTCTTATCCGATTAAAAATTTTTTGAAAGCTAAATATAACCAGAGTAGTAGTAGAAAAATGTCACAAAGTGCATCTAGTAAAAGTAGAAACAAGCTTTTTGTTTTAGGCGATCAATAAAAATCACATGAATGTTAAATTTACATTAATCATAAATTACTCATAAATTTCACACGTGTAAACAGTATTTCGTTTTTATTTAAGCTGTAAGATGGTTTTAAAACATGAAAAAACGAAATAAATGATTATATAATTGTGAATAAATAATAATGTCTCCACTTAGCTGCCAAAATTGTCCCAATCCTTAAATATAATAGTTATACTTACTATAATCCAGATATCATGGTTAAACCATAAAACCATTTAAATAGCTTAGTTTTGAAATAGTTGATCCATCATAGTTATACCACACTTGAGGTATCGCATTTACACCATAATTTAAGGACTATAGGACCGTAATTTAACTACCATAGTTTTACAAAAATTTAGGCATCACAATCCCACCATATCTAATACACCCTTCTTAGACTATAATTTATTTGCCATAGTTTTTTTGCTCTCATTGTTATACTCGTACTACCATTACCATTATACCATCATACCAATATACCAATATAACATTATCCCATTATACCAACACACCATTAAACCATTATACGATTGTACCATTATGCTATTTGACGATTATACCATTATACGATAATACCATACACCATTGAACCCCCATTATACCATATAACATTGAACCACCATTATAACATATACCATTAAGCCACCATTATACCAAAATTCTGCCCTCATAGTTACACCACCATTCATCCCCCACTTTGAGCAATGACTCACCTACGTCATAACAAACACGGCACAAATGACTTGCTAAATACAAAACCGGTAGAGGTCAAAAATGTCGGATTAAAAAACCGTTGTTAATTAACTCATTGCCGCACGACGACCGTTGTAATTGCCACAGCAATACCATTGCCGCCACGCGGCGGCCGTATTGGCGTGATTGCCTCACGGTGAGGCAATAATTGCAAGTAATTGCGCCGGGTTCAGTTAGCTCCTGTTGTGTCACCACGGAGCGTCCTCATCATGTTCCACCTCAGCGTGTGGCTCTGCAAGTCTATGTAGAAAATTAGTATTCTATATTATTGAACTAGCATTAATTGTTTTAAAAGTATTGATGTTTTAATTATTGAATTAAAAATGGGTTATGTTGAATGAGTATATAGATTATAAAGTGTAATATTTTGATTATTAATTAACTTGAAATCCACAGTCATGGGTGGGATTAATTTAAAAATTTACTGTAAATTACCGAATGTGAGATGCTCACTCGAGTAAATATGGGACTTTTTATATAAAATTCACGTGCCGTTAAATACCGGATCACACACGCTACATACACCGTTCGATACCGTTACATACCGGATCACATACTCTACATACACCGTTCAATACCGTTACATACCGGATCACACACGCTACATACACCGTTCAATACCGTTACATACCGGATCACACACGCTACATACACCGTTCAATACCGTTACATACCGGATCACACACGCTACATACACCGTTCAATACCGTTACATACCGGATCACATACTCTACATACACCGTTCAATACCGTTACATACCGGATCACACACGCTACATACACCGTTCAATACCGTTACATACCGGATTACATACTCTACATACACCGTTCAATACCGTTACATACCGGATCACACACGCTACATACACCGTTCAATACCGTTACATACCGGATCACATACTCTACATACACCGTTCAATACCGTTACATACCGGATCACACACGCTACATACACCGTTCAATACCGTTACATACCGGATCACATACTCTACATACACCGTTCAATACCGTTACATACCGGATCACACACGCTACATACACCGTTCAATACCGTTACATACCGGATCACATACTCTACATACACCGTTCAATACCGTTACATACCGGATCACACACGCTACATACACCGTTCAATACCGTTACATACCGGATCACACACGCTACATACACCGTTCAATACCGTTACATACCGGATCACATACTCTACATACACCGTTCAATACCGTTACATACCGGATCATACACGCTACATACACCGTTCGATACCGTTACATACCGGATCACATACTCTACATACACCGTTCAATACCGTTACATCCCGGATCACACACGCTACATACTCCGTTCGATACCATTACACACCGTCACATACCGGATCACACTCGCTTTACACACACCGTGTGACAAAAGATGACGCCTTCCATGCTCTCACGATAGATCTCAACACAAAACGAAGAACTCCTCCAATGACAAAGAGATCAGACGAACATAGACAATTAATCCATTGTCATCAGACAAAAGCAAGGGACAATTTTGCAAGGCATGTTGAGATGACAGCACGACGTGGCGGTTGACACGGAGTGGAGGTTGCCGTTGTCCTCGGTTGTCATCCATGCTGAGTTTGCGAAAAGGTCTTGTCACTCGAGGGTAATTAGAAAGTTTTGTAGGTAATAGAAATTTTGCACACAGGCGAGATTAGGTGCCTTGTCACTTGAGGGTAATTTAAAGTTTTAAACAATAGAGATGAGTGCCCTGCTATATTGTGGGCGCAGCTATTAGGGTTAGGGCAGTGACAGTGAGGACAATAAGCGTAAAATAATAAGCCGTGTTTAGTTGGTTAATGTATTCGTGTTTAATCGTTGCTGCAGTCACTCGGAAAACGCATAAAACTCATGAAAAATGGACTCAAAATTCGAAATCTTACCTATGAAAAATTCTTCTTCATTTTAATGAGAGTAAAATGGATTTACAGGTTGTGTTTTGATATTCCTCTGAGTTTGAAAAAAGCGTCAGGTGGATAAAATGGTTTCCTGTTATATTTAATGTATTGCTTTTTTGATACATTGCACGAGCCGCGTACGTGTGCTTTTCACAAATAATACAGGGTGTCTTAAAAACATGTATCAACCATTTGATTTGCGACTACTCATGTTTTTTTTTCGTTGTTTCACGTACAACTAGGTTTTCTTTTGAAACTTTAAATTTTAAGCGAATTTACCATTTTTCTTTGATAAAACTCATCTGACTCGTAGCTATGTCAATAAAAAGCCGCATCAAAACCATATACAGGAGTGCTGTGCGGTCAAAGAGTGAGTACATTTTTCTGAGGCACTCTGTCCCCGCAATCAAGCGTTCAATTCCAGACGTGTCTATTTTCTTCCTAGGAATTTACAAACGTGTGATATTAATGCGAGTATTCAAGGTACTGCCAGCAATCAAAGATGTGGAACAGCTTAACACGCAGTAATGTGAACTAACATGCAGCAAGAGAAGCTTAGTTTGTTACACTAGCAAGACTCGCTTAACTCAAGTCCTTCGCGTGGAATTTACTACACTAGCAGAGTTTACGATGAAATCTTGCTCGCCAGGGACTTGATTGTCGAATGGTTTAGGCCATCGTAGCGTAAGTTTGGCCACAAGAATTTACACTGTACCGATAAGACGACGCAAAGTATTTAAAAATTCGGGACTTAAAATATATCCATGCAGCAGGAAACGGTGAGAAGTGTGACCTCTTCGCAACAGCGCAGGTCGTCCTCTCAGTTTCATACCAAGGACAAAACCTAATTTAAGGACAACGATAATTTACATGATGTGTGGATGTAAGTGATGCTGCACATCCGGTACCCGTGCTATACGCTACATTGTTCTTATAATAGAGTGTCATAAACGAATGGATCTCTGTAGAAAGAATCTAAGTAGTATGGGGTTAAAGCCCTTATAACGAAGGAAAGAATAAGTCTGTAGCGTCTTCGGTGGTGAAACGTTATTTTAAATTATAATAACGAAGAAAAAGCCCATTCTTCTTAGTGTGGTACGTTAATCAAATGCCATAACGCAATTATTTGTTCTCTTGTATTATTTTGCCTGAATACGACAGTATTGCAGGTCTGTGTTGAGTGTGAAGTGCGTCAGTGTTAGATGATGGAAGTGCTAACGCCCTGTGTATTGTTGTGTGTTGTGTTTTGTGATCAGGGTGTGTACCGCGTTGTGTATTGTAGTTTTCCACTGTGATAAGGGTGTGTACCGCGTTGTATATTGCAGTTTTGTTTTGTGATCAGGTCGTGAACCGCGTTGTATATTGTAGTTTTGTTTTGCGATAAGGGTGTGCAATGCGTTGTGCATTTTAGTTTTACACTGTGGTAAGTATGCACAACGGGTGTGTCCTGTAATTTTCTAATATTTAGAGAATGTAAAATATAGTGAAATGTGTTCGTAAGCAAATGAAGTGGGCGAGGCTCGCTGTAGACGCACCCCAA
Source organism: Morinoia aosen (assembly GCA_030386875.1). Classification (NCBI taxonomy): domain Eukaryota; kingdom Metazoa; phylum Arthropoda; class Malacostraca; order Amphipoda; family Talitridae; genus Morinoia; species Morinoia aosen. The sequence goes on from CM059565.1 coordinate 19,719,795, forward strand.
ACACACATGTTGTCGGTATGTTGGCATTAAGCAGGACAGCGCGCGGTGCCATAGCGCATGTTTCACGCGTGTAAGTGAAGTGAGTCACAGTGCGTGATCCAAACATGCATGCGTGTGAAAAGTTTAAAATAATGAATGAAATACGTAAGTTGAGTGGTTCGAAGATTTATTAAACTCGGTGGAAACTCAAGAATTTTTTTAGAAGTAAGTGAAACGTGAGTTGAGTGGTTCGAAGATGGGTCGTCATTAAATTCAGTGTAAAACGCGTGAAATTTTTTATTGAAACTCACCTCATAAAACCGAAAAATAAGCATAAAAATGTTCTATTTTTTCTTAAGTTCCATGTTGATTGATATACTTTCGGCTGAAAGCAATTTCATTTTTGAAAAAGATTTTTCGATTGAAATTTTCTAGAGGAAGGAAATACAACACTTACGAGATTTGCACTGAACACACAGCGAACCACACACGTCACTCAATAGTGCTCAACATGAACTTCAACACATTGAAAGAAAATTGTACACCTTATATTAGGAATAAATATTAATACGGAATCCAAATAAATAACCACGAGTACTTGATATGAGCAATAGCTGAATGCGTCCTCTGAATGTGAGGGAACGAGAAATAGGTGAATGCGGGCTCTGAATGTGTGTGAGTAAGGGGCACAAGAAATAGTGAGAAATGGCGAGCAAGGGTACAAGAAATAGCAAGTAAGGGCACAAGAAATAGCAAGAAATAGTAAGTTAGGGAACTAGGAACCACGAGAAAGTTCAAAACAAACTCAGTGTATGGAAGTAAGCCAACAAAAGATATGAGAGTGAGAAAATAAAAGAATAAAAACAAGATTAGCAGATGTGACATTTGATGTGAATGAATAGGTGCTTCTTATGGGGGTACACACTTTCTAAATGTAAATTTGATAAATATATGTGTTTGTGTGTGTGCCTGTTGGTCTGTGTGTGTGTGTGTGTGGTGGGTGCGTTTGAAAAATGGAGAGATTGTGTAGTATTCATGCAGCCACTAGATACCACTACGCACAGCAACTTATTAACTACTTAATTTTATAAATCCAGTTCATCTAACTACAACACCAATGTACAGTGAAAATAGCTGGCTGCCAACATGTCTCACATCCCACTAATTAATTTATTTAAAGCAGCTGATCAAATTAGAGTAAATATGCGCCCCGAATATGACTGGCACAAAGAAGAACAAGTCTCCCATACAAGAAGGGCGGCCTGTCTACACACACACACACACACACACACACACACACACACAGCAGCATGACTCATACGTATACAAGCCGGGTGGGTACCGCCAGCTATGTGTGATCTAACGCGCTGCATGTATGTTGCCTCGTAAAAACTGTGAAAGCCTTTGATGTAAGAGAGATAAAGACGTGCATCTGTCTAACAACCGTTTGTACGTAAAAACGCATCATGTTTTTTTTAGACATACGTCTGTCTAGCTACCGTTCCTACATGGAAGCTGATCATGTTTTTTTTGGAAACTAATAATCAATTTCCGCGTGTTTCTCAGTGATGTGTTGAAATGAACGATAACTCGACGATAAAATAGACCTTGGTTTGGTTGTTTTGTGAAGATATTGTTGAGGAGAGCCCTTTTACGGTCGTGTGAAAATGGCTCAAGTGCTAAAAAATGTGTCGCGAGTATCCCCCATTATTGATGGCGCATCAATAGCACTTCTTTGGCATCATCATCATCACAAAGTTTGCATGAACTACGAAAACTTTTGCTGAAGTGTAAGATAATGTTGCACCACGTTCACTAAGTCTGGCTAATGAGGTCACTGGAGTAAGAAAAACATACACCATGACGGTATATAAAAAGCATTTTTTTTTTGAAAAAACACCATAACGTTTATAAATGAGAGTTTTGAAACACCGTGTACTAGTAAAATGTGCTCAAATTTTTGACCATCGTTTTAATAGCTTGCAGTACAAGCGTGTTGCAACGCAACTATAGACGAACTGTGAAAACTGCTTGATTTTGATCACGTAGAGCAGCGCAGCACTTGATCACGTAGAGCAGCGTAGCACTTGATCACGTAGAGCAGCGTAGCACTTGATCGCGTAGAGCAGCGTAGCACTTGATCACGTAGAGCGGCGTAGCACTTGATCACGTAGAGCAGCGTAGCACTTGATCACGTAGAGCAGCGTAGCACTTGATCACGTAGAGCAGCGTAGCACTTGATCACGTAGAGCAGCGCAGCACTTGATCACGTAGAGCAGCGTAGCACTTGATCACGTAGAGCAGCGTAGCACTTGATCCCGTAGAGCAGCGTAGCACTTGCTCACGTAGAGCAGCGTAGCACTTGATCACGTAGAGCAGCGTAGCACTTGATCACGTAGAGCAGCGTAGCACTTGCTCACGTAGAGCAGCGTAGCACTTGCTCACGTAGAGCAGCGTAGCACTTGATCACGTAGAGCAGCGTAGCACTTGCTCACGTAGAGCAGCGTAGCACTTGCTCACGTAGAGCAGCGTAGCACTTGCTCACGTAGAGCAGCGTAGCACTTGATCACGTAGAGCAGCGTAGCACTTGATCACGTAGAGCAGCGTAGCACTTGCTCACGTAGAGCAGCGTAGCACTTGATCACGTAGAGCAGCGTAGCACTTGATCACGTAGAGCAGCGTAGCACTTGCTCACGTAGAGCAGCGTAGCACTTGATTACGTAGAGCAGCGTAGCACTTGATCCCGTAGAGCAGCGTAGCACTTGCTCGCGTAGAGCAGCGTAGCACTTGATCACGTAGAGCAGCGTAGCACTTGCTCACGTAGAGCAGCGCAGCACTTGATCACGTAGAGCAGCGTAGCACTTGATCACGTAGAGCAGCGTAGCACTTGCTCACGTAGGACGTGCGGGATCTTTATTCATTGGTGCAAAAAATTAAAAATTCATCAGTATTTTCAGTTACTGGTCAATGGAGTCAGCAATTGGTGAGTAGGATAGTTCAATAAAGATAGCAATACGCTAATGGAGCCAGCATTAGTCACTGAAGAGTGCAATTGCCCGACGGAGTCCGTTATTGACTTATGAAATCAGAAATCAGTAAATAAACGTAGCAATGGGTCAATGAAGTCAGTAGTTGGTTAATGAGGTCAGTTATTGGCTAAAGATGTCAGCAAATCACTAGTGACACCATTAATTGGTTAAAGAGGTCAGTTATTGGCCAAAAATATCAGTAAATCACTAGTGACGTCAGTTTTTGGCCAACCAGGTCAATAATTGACCAGAGATGTCAGTAATTGCCTTATGAGGTCATTAATTGATAATTGAGGTCTGTAATTGATTATTGAGGTCAGTAATTGACTAACATGGTCAGTAACTGCCCAGAGAGGTCAGTAATATGAGAGTGGCCAAAGATATTGGCCAACAAGGTCAGTAATTGGTTAGTGACGCCTTAAATCGACTTATGAGGTCAGTTATTCACCAGTGTGGTCAGTTGTTGGCTAGGAGGAATGACACAAATTAAGCGTACATATATACGCCATTTCTCAGCCACGGCGAGTTTTGAGAAAACAATCCTCAAATCAGGCACTAAATCACTCCCGATCTCAGTCTTTATTTTTCTAACAGACTACCGAAAATTTTGGACACCCAGCACGGATAGCTCGATATAATTCAAGTAGCTAAGAGTTTTTTTTGAATAATTGAAAAATAAATATTCAAATGAATTCGGAAATTAAATGATGGAAACAAAATTACTCATTTGAAATACCCAGAATAACTAAACTTTTGGGCAAGCCAGCACGGATTGTTTAAAACAATATCAATTAATTACCTAAAAACAGACCAGTGACTACATTTGCATTGCAGGCAACGTGTCCCACTTTGGTACTCGACGAATTTCTTCGTGGTAAATGAAAAAAAGAGAGAAAAACAAAGAAAATCAATTTATTTCCAATGAAGAAAAAAGAAAAAATGTTTATTTCCAAATTGTCACATGAGATACATGCCAACATATTGGCTTTTAAAAGTTTCTTAAATATAGGGCATCCTAAAACAAATTTTCCATACGAGGAGTACTAATTGACAAACCATCCGAGGTTATGTACTAAAGAAGATGGTACTAAAAAGACAGCACATCATGGTTTTTAAAATATCTTAAAGTAAATACAGTCAACCCCCTCGATAAAACGAACAACTTGGGGGGAAGGGTGGTCCGGATTAGCCGATTCTCCGGAATAACCGATATGCCTATATACAGACGCACCTGCCTCTAATTTTCTTATCCTTTCTAGTTTCTGGGTCACAGATAATGTCACTTTTTTCATAAGAGGAGCGTTAGCTCTTGAAGACATGGTGATAAAAGAAGTTTCAATTATGCTTAAACACAGAAATATTCACTCAAAAGTCAAAGAAACACGGCACTATCATTTGAATATGGTGGGGGTAAACAAACTGAATTGTGGCGGAAACGGTGGCGGCCGATGCGCGCTCCATCTATTGGCAACTTTCGTCACTAACGCCAGTAACTCGGACAACCCCTCTTTACCGCGAACGACGTCCGTCTTATCGGATATCCGGATTACCGAGGTCCGTCTTATCGAGGGTTGACTGTGCACTTAGTTAGACGATACACACACACACATGAGTATTGTAATACCCATGTCACTAGTCGAAAAGAAATTATTGGGGGCAATGTACTCCTAATGTCGCTTAATCTACATTTGATGATGCATCTAATTATAATTATAAGAGACAACACAATTTTCAAAGAGAGATAAAGAAAGAAAAATCGCTCATTTCCGAGAGAGTTGATACATGAGAAGCATTACAACATGTTGAATTTTGTTGAAACTTCTAACGTCCACAAAATAAACACCTTGCTCATGACGGTTAAAATTTGTGTTAACAAAAATACATGGCGTGAAATAACCATGCAGTGCAGATGTACACAACAAACACGCACATGTGCCTTTGTTCCTTCCTTCATTCCTGTACATATCGTGTGAGGGTACCTGACCTTGTGGCGTGTTGGGGCGTTTGTTGCTGTTAGTGCTGCTGTTGTTGTCAGTGCTGCAGTTGTTAGTGCTGCTTTTGTTGTGGTTGTTGTTAGTGCTGCTGCTGTTGTTGTGGTTGTTCGTGCTGCTGCTGTTGTTGTTGTTGTTAGTGCTGCAGTTGTTAGTGCTGCTGTTGTTGTGGTTGTTCGTGCTGCAGCTGCTGTAGTTGTTAGTGTTAGTGCGGCTGTTGCTTCTGTTGTTGTTAGTGCTGCTGTTGTTGTTGCTGTTGTTTTTAGTGCTGCTGTTGTTGCTGTTGCATAAAAATATAAAAAGAAGTGGTTGACTTGATCACGAACAAGGATAAAAAGTCGTCAGTAGGATAAACATGAAAACAGATAGAGAAAGACATGAGTAAAGTGAAGATGAGCAAACATGTGAGTAAGCTGGAGTAAGCCAAAACACACAACAAATTTCTCGAGGAATACTGCATACGTATGTGCCTTAACTGATGAATGAATTACTCCTGAATGAGATTATGTGTAGTGTGAGTCATTGGTGAGTCATGAGGGAGGCGGAGTGAGGCCTGAGTATAGTAGACTTGTGAGGCGTGAGTACAGTAGACTGGTGAGGCATGAGTACAGTAGACTGGTGAGGCGTGAGTACAGTAGACTGGTGAGGCGTGAGTACAGTAGACTTGTGAGGCGTGAGTACAGTAGACTGGTGAGGCGTGAGTACTGTAGACTGGTGAGGCATGAGTACAGTAGACTGGTGAGGCGTGAGTACAGTAGACTGGTAAGGCGTGAGTACAGTAGACTGGTAAGGCGTGAGTACAGTAGACTGGTGAGACGTGAGTATAACAGTCTGGTGAGGCGGGAGTATACCAGTCTGGTGAGGCAGCCAGCATGAGTGAATGAGATATAGCTTGAATAAGCCTCCATATGAATGAGACACAGTTGAATGAATACCTGAATGAGCACTGAATTACTCATCATATATAAGCAAAGAGGCAAGCTATCCACAAATGAGGAAATGAAGCATGGGTAAGGCGGCTGAGTAACTCATGTGTTGTTCAGATGAATAAGTGAAGGGGAAAATCTGCGATTTTTCGTTTTTTTATTTGTACGGAGTTTCATGATTAATGTTTGACCTTTTTCTGGTCTAACCTGCACGAAAATCAGCTATGTGGCCATTTTGCATGTTTTCATGATAAAATGTGTTTAACCTTTTTGTGGATTATTCTAATTAATTTGGGTTATTTGGGCCAAAGCTTATAATTTTTTGTGATTGGTATGACGTTTTCAAGACCAAACTCGGCCTTTTTCTGGTTTATTCTGGGCAAAACTTTATTTTATTTGCTTTTATTTTGATTGTTTCACACCAAATTCGGCCGTGTTTTGCTTTGGCTTGTGATTTTCTAGCCGACAGTCAAACTTTTGTGGCTAAATGAGCTTTTTCTGCACAAAATTTCTGCAAGCTTCTCTGCGATCCTTATTGCTAAATTAATTTGGAAAAATCGAAGCTTGAAAACTTTGGACAAAAAAGTTTAAAACAGCAGCTCTCGAAGGAACTCAAAAAATTCCATTATCCATTTCCTAGCGCAACTAATGAATAATTTAATTAGCCAAACAATTAAGACACTCATTTAGTAGCGACATTAATTAGTGCTGCGGCAAACTACGTTTTAAATAATTCATTACTCCGAGTTAGTGCGGCAACAAATTGCATTTAATTATGTGTGTTGTGTTGTACAATGTGTACCAATGTGTATTGTGTTGTGTGTGTGTTGCATCTTGCGTCCTGTGCAGTGTTGCGTGGGAATTTTAAGGATGCATTAATTTACAATTGTATTTTAGACACAATTTTACATTACAACTTTTTGCTTTACAACTTTTTGCTTTACAACTTTTTGCTTTACAACTTTTTGCTTTACAACTTTTTGCTTTACAACTTTTTGCTTTACAACTTTTTGCTTTACAACTTTTTGCTTTACAACTTTTTGCTTTACAACTTTTACAACTTGTAAGTAATTGAAAATACTCTCCCAATTCATATCATGTGCAGAGTGTTGCGTGTTATACACTGTGTGTTACATGCGGTGTGTTATGTATCATGTATTGTGTGTTGCGAGAGTTGGGTGATTTATTTTGTGTTGTGTAGGTTGAATTATATATAATATGGTATGCGTTGTGTGTGATGTGTTGTGTGTGATATGTTGTGTGTGATGAGTTGTGTGTGATGAGTTGTGTGTGATGAGTTGTGTGTGATGAGTTGTGTGTGATGAGTTCTGTGTGATATGTTGTGTGTGATTTGTTGTGTGTGATGAGTTGTGTGTGATGAGTTCTGTGTGATATGTTGCGTGCGATGAGTTGTGTGTGATATGTTGTGTGTGATAAGTTGTGTGTGATGAGTTCTGTGTGATATATTGTGTGTGATGAGTTGTGTGTGATGAGTTGTGTGTGATGAGTTGTGTGTGATGAGTTCTGTGTGATATCTTGTGTGTGATGTGTTGTGTGTGATGAGTTCTGTGTGATATGTTGTGTGTGATTTGTTGTGTGTGATGAGTTGTGTGTGATGAGTTCTGTGTGATATGTTGCGTGCGATGAGTTGTGTGTGATATGTTGTGTGTGATGAGTTGTGTGTGATGTGTTGTGTGTGATGTGTTGTGTGTGATGTGTTGTGAGTGATGTGTTGTGTGTGATGAGTTGTGTGTGATGAGTAGCTCTGAAATGAGTTTCAGCGCAGAGCCCAGTGAGTTGCAGTGTTGTGTTGTGTTATGTGTTGCAGTAAGTTTGTTCAATGGGCTTCAAGGACTTATTTATTATATTGCATGCTTTAATGGCGTGCATACTAGTCACAGACCAGCACGTTACGCATAGTATTTGCACACCGTCATGTCGCGCATAATAGTTGCAGACCGTTGTGTTTCGCATAGTAGTTACCGACTATCATGTTGCGCATGGTAGTGACAGCCTATCATGTTGCGCATGGTAGTGACAGACTATCATGTTGCGCATGGTAGTGACAGACTATCATGTTTCGCATAGTAGTTACCGACTATCATGTTGCGCATGGTAGTGACAGACTATCATGTTGCGCATGGTAGTGGCAGACCATCATGTTGTGCATGGTAGTTACAGACTATCATGTTGCGCATGGTAGTGACAGACTATCATGTTGCGCATGGTAGTGACAGACTATCATGTTGCTCATGGTAGTTACAGACTATCATGTTGCGCATGGTAGTAACAGACTATCATGTTGCGCATGGTAGTTACAGACTATCATGTTGAGCATGATAGTTAAAGACTACCATGTTGCGCATGGTAGTTACAGACTATCATGTTGCGCATGGTAGTGACAGACTATCATGTTGCGCATGGTAGTGACAGACCATCATGTTGTGCATGGTAGTTACAGACTATCATGTTGCGCATGGTAGTTACAGACTATCATGTTCCGCATGGTAGTGACAGACTATCATGTTGCGCATGGTAGTGACAGACTATCATGTTCCGCATGGTAGTGACAGACTATTATGTTGCGCATGGTAGTTACAGACTATCATGTTGCGCATGGTAGTTACAGACTATCATGTTGCGCATGGTAGTGACAGACTATCATGTTCCGCATGGTAGTGACAGACTATTATGTTGCGCATGGTAGTGTTGCGCATGGTAGTTACAGACTATCATGTTGCGCATGGTAGTTACAGACTATCATGTTGCGCATGGTAGTTACAGACTATCATGTTGCGCATGGTAGTTACAGACTATCATGTTGCGCATGGTAGTTACAGACTATCATGTTGCTCTCAGTAGTTACAGACTATCATGTTGCTCTCAGTAGTTACAGACTATCATGTTGCTCTCAGTAGTTACAGACTATCATGTTGCTCTCAGTAGTTACAGACTATCATGTTGCTCTCAGTAGTTACGCAAGAATAATGCTGCCGTGCATGCACACTAGAAATGCTGCACTCACACAACTCCCATACACTGTATGTCTTAGCAAATATCTTCAGCAATTTAAAAAGAATTAATGTTACATTTACAGCCATTCGAACTTAAAGAATGAAGTTCAGCACAATGTTCAGAACTTTTCCCCTGGGTCAAATAGATAATTTTCATCAAAATCCCGAAAGGAGAATTACATTCAAAACGACTTAAAAACTACAGCGATAAACGACGATAAACTACAGCGTAGTTTATCGCTTTTTAATATTTTCCTTTCGATACTCAGAGTTATGCTGCTACATTCAAAGAACGCTGTGTGTTGTGTAGGCTGTAGAGACTCCAGTCGTGCTGTGTGGAGTGTGTGTGTGTGTGTGTAGTGGGAGAAACTGTCAGTTTTAACAGCAGCTTGCAATTGTTACATTCAATGCACATTAAATTCTTTCATACATATTCCACCTGTTAACCAGCATCCATCATACCAACGAAGAGTATGAAATCCACCGTACCAGACGCACGTTTTCTCATGCTTGTATCCCGAATCCTCGGTACGAAAATCTCTACACAACGTACGAAACAACTTAAACTCTATGAGATGATATAAATTTCCTACGTTTGCTGCATCAAGTACGTTGGCAACAAGTAAAACTCGAAAAGTTGATCTAAATGTCTTCCGACAAGTGCTCCGTTCACTGCATTTTGTACATATGAAACAATTTGAATCCCAACAATTTAAAACTCCAAATTTCCCATGTTTGCTGCATTCCTTACGCTCGTAACAATTTGAACTCCAAGAGATTATCTGAATCCCTACGTTTGCTGCATTTAGTGAGTACTAAACACTTTAAACATACTCGAATAATTAAAACTCAAAATTTCCTGCGTTTGCTGCATTTCGTAAACTCTTAACAAGAAAAACTCCAAAAGAATATCTAAATTCCATCCAACAAGTGCTCCGTTCGCTGCATTCGTCCACCCGTCCGTACGGTGCCATTCATGCTTCGTTGTATGGATGCCAGATGCTGCCAGCGCAGCGTGTACCTTACACTCAACACACGCCGGCGGATGTCACGCTATACCCGACGTATGTCTCCCTTATGTAACACGGCACGCTGGTATGTGCAAGCAACTTGTGCGTGGGTCTTGGTGACGTTTTTTGACTTCAATGATGGAGCCATGTGTAACTTGCTACCCCGGCAACAGTGCGCATGTGGGTGTGTGTGTGTGCACCACATGCTGGTAGCAGGTTGACAACATGTCGATGAGGCCGCCACCTGTCGTCAACGTGTTGGTAAAGCATCTGCATGTAGGTAACTGTTGGTAACGTAGAAACATGTCTGAAACATGTTGGTAACGTAGCTAGTTGTCGACACTATGTTGCCGGCATGTTCATATTGTAGCAGCGTATTGGCAACATGTTAGTAACGTAGCTACATGTCAAGAACATGTTGCCGAAATGTTCATATTGTAGCAGCGTATCGGCAACAGGTTAGTAACATAGCTTCAAGTCGATAATATGTTGCCGGCATATTGGTTACGAAACGTCAGGTCGACAACATGATAGCAGCGTGTTGGTGATGTATCCACATGTCGGTAGCAAGTCGGTGACATATTGACGCGTCGTAACGTTGTCATGCGTCGGCAACGTGTCGATGACGAGCAGGTAGCGTACAAGTGGCACTTTAGTGGCTTGTTTGCGACGTGTAAGCGACGAGTTATCAACACGTCTATGACGTGTCGGTGACGGGTAACCACATACCGGCGACGTGTTTCCGGATACGCTACGTAAGGGAGCTAAACCTTACGGTATGTTTGTAAAGATTTTATAAGAATACACACCACGGTAGAGGAAACAAGGCAGGGTCATTTCTATGCGAGAAAATACACCTCCTCATGTTCGGCTAGCCAATAGAACGGCTTCATTTTAAATAAACTTTATGACGTCACCAAAACGCAATTTAGTTTGACCAATAGCGGAACCAGATAAGGGGGGTAGCAAAGCCACCAGATGCAATATGAGCGCTGTTATTGGTTCATTGCCGTGACGTCAGCAAAACCACGAGAAAAAGACCGGTTTAAACCTACCTTGTTTCCTCTACCGTGATACACACTATACAGGATGTCGACGAAAAATATATCCACTGGTTTTAAATTTTAATAAAGTGTATCTATGATTCTGTGGAATAGTATAATTGATATATTTCTTTAACTTATATCCTTACTAAGTGTAGTTTGATAAAAAATGGAAAATTATTGAGTCATAGATTCTTAATCATTGGATACATTTTTCGTGAACACTAAGTGTATCTATAGGTCATTCTGGAATCAATTCTTTGCCAGGCTTTAAAATCCGTGCTCCCAATCTTCTAAATGAAGAATGCTCGTATTTTCCGCTTTTTGATTGCATCTGTAAGTACCACGAACCAAGTTAGGTCAGTATCTGGTTACATTTCCCAATGAAAAACCTGCTTTGTATTGGCCTACTTCCTGGTTTTGCTGCATGATTGTAGGCGAATTTCTGATAAAGCTACTTTACATAGAATGACTCATTGATAATCTTTCACCATGTTCTGTAATGATATGATCATCTCACGCTATGCTATGATATGATATGATCATCTCACGCTATGCTATGGTATGATATGATCATCTCACGCTATGCTATGATATGATATGATCATCTCACGCTATGCTATGATATGATATGATCATCTCACGCTATGCTATGATATGATATGATCATCTCACGCTATGCTATGATATGATATGATCATCTCACGCTATGCTATGATATGATATGATCATCTCACGCTATGCTATGATATGATATGATCATCTCACGCTATGCTATGATATGATATGATCATCTCACGCTATGCTATGATATGATCATCTCACGCTATGCTGAGTCCGACCCTGGACATGTTCAAAAACCTGATCTCATGACATTTTTTCAGAGCATGCTTGATCTCATGACATATTGAAAAGCTTGATCTTAGAACATGCTTGATCTCATGACATGTTCAACAGCCAGATCTCATGACATGTTCAACAGCCAGATCTCATGACAAACAGCGCGGTGACCATACAGCAGTTCATGTCTTCTCGAAACCCTCGCTAATCTCGAGCTTATCGACACAGTGTAAACAACACAGCCACGGCATCAGTGTGTGAGTGTGCACTGTGTGTGTGCTCACTGTGCGTACTGTTGTGTACACTGTGCGCATGCACACAGTATTCGTTCATGCTGTGTGCACACACAGTGTGCATGTATAGTGTCCCTTCACACAGCATTCGTATACCCTGTGTACGTACTCGCAGCATTCGTATACACTGCGTGCGTACACACAGTATTCATATACACTGCGTGCGTATACACAATATTCGTATACCCTTTGTATGTACACACAGTATTCGTATACACTGTGTTCGTATGCACAATGTTCGTATACCTTTGTATGTACACACATTATTCGTACACAGTGTGTGCGTACACACTATTCGTACGCAGCGTGTGTACACTGTACACACTACACAGGGTGCTGTGTAGCAATCACACACACACACACACACACACATACACACACACACAAAGCCAGTGTCCGGCGTGCACATAACAAACGGCTCGCTTATCGAAGTGCGGCAGCGCCAGGCAACATCTACTGCTTCTGAGGCAATGGCTGTGGTTTGACATGCAATTCCTGCTACTTCCGAGGCAATATCTACAATTTTTGAGGCAGTGTTTACGGTTTTAAATGCATTTGAGGCAATTTATACGACTTCAACTACAGATCTTAAGGCTTATGAGGCGAAATTTTCGATTTTAAATGTAGAACTTACGATTTTTGAGGCAATATCCACGATTTTCAATGCAGAATTCATTCCTTTTGAAGCAATATCTTCGAATTCAAATGAAAACTCACGATTTTCGAGCAAAAAATAAACACAGGGAATATGTACGGTTTGTATCTCAACACCCAACTAATCCTTAACTACCCTAAGAAGTAAAGGATTAGTAGTTCAACCTTACCCATACGTTGAACTTTGACCCATTTTTTTCACCTTAATGGTCGCCTTAGAAATAAAATTCTTTACTCACATAAATAATCCCCTATGAAATTCAACCTCTCCTAACCTAACTCAACCTCTACCCGAAATTTTCCGCTACTACTGCAAAATACACAGAAAATATGTAGGGTTCTTATCGCAACATTTACGACTTTCAAGGTAATTACTTAAGTTCCTAGCGTCGATTGTGCTATATGATATTATGAGTCAGTTTGAACGTACCTATCCACAGCAAAGGGGTTCCCAGGAGAGGAAGGAAGAAGGAACCATTTAGGAAGGAATTAAGAGAGCGGGGAATCCATGCACAGTGTATCGCCCGCACCCAGCGCATAGAATCAGCAAGACTGAAAGAAGTTCACAAAACAAGATTAAAGTTGAAGAATATTAGAAGGTGCCGGTAGGAAATAAAAGCAGTGAACCGAAAAAAGATGAATCGTAACGAAACAAAACAAAACACACACACAAAAAAAACTTAAACTTCAGCCCGGGAGATTCTTGCATTATCGTAACGACTCTTGAAATTTTCTGTGACTTTCAACGTCAAATTAAGTATTTCCAAGGCAGTATAGACTATGTTCAGATCTACATAGCTTTGTTGTTCCGTAGCAATGTGTGAGATGTGCGAGGTGATGTGATTGCTGAATGAAACTGTGAGTGAAGCTGTGAATGAAGCTGTGAATGAAACTGTGAATGAAGCTGTGAATGAAGCTGTGAGTGAAGCTGTGAATGAAGCTGTGAATGAAGCTGTGAGTGAAGCTGTGAATGAAGCTGTGAGTGAAGCTGTGAATGAAGCTGTGAATGAAGCTGTGAGTGTAGCTGTGAATGAAGCTGTGAATGAAGCTGTGAGTGAAGCTGTGAATGAAGCTGTGAATGAAGCTGTGAGTGAAGCAGTGAGGGAAGCTGTGAATGAAGCTGTGAATGAAGCTGTGAGTGAAGCTGTGAATGAAGCTGTGAATGAAGCTGTGAGTGAAGCTGTGAATGAAGCTGTGAGTGAAGCTGTGAATGAAGCTGTGAATGAAGCTGTGAATGAAGCTGTGAATGAAGCTGTGAATGAAGCTGTGAATGAAGCTGTGAATGAAGCTGTGAATGAAGTTGTGAATGAAACTGTGAATGAAGCTGTGAATGAAGCTGTGAATGAAGTTGTATATGAAGCTGTGAATGAAGCTGTGAATGAAACTGAGAACGAAGCTGTGAATGAAGCCGAATGAAATTGTGTATGAAACTAGATGTTACCGAAGAAATTCTCATCATTTCAGCGAAACCGATTCAGTACAATCATTTTGACATAACCAACTCAATCAATTCAACACAACCCATTCAACACAATCAATTCAACAAAACCAATTCAACACAACCAATTCAATACAACCAATTCAACACAACCAATTCAACACAACCAATTCAACACAACCAATTCAACACAACCCATTCAACACAATCAATTCAACACAATTAATTCAACAAAACCAATTCAACACAACCAATTCAACACAACCAATTCAATACAACCAATTTAACACAACCAATTCAACACAACCAATTCAACACAACCTATTCAACACAACCCATTCAACACAATCAATTCAACACAACCAATTCAACACAACCAATTCAACACAACCAATTCAACACAACCAATTCAACACAACCCATTCAACACAATCAATTCAACACAATTAATTCAACAAAACCAATTCAACACAACCAATTCAACACAACCAATTCAATACAACCAATTTAACAAAACCAATTCAACACAACCAATTCAACACAACCCATTCAACACAACCAATTCAACACAATCAATTCAACACAACCAATTCAACACAATCAACTCAACACAACCAATTCAACACAACCAATTCAACCCAATCAATTCAACACAAACATTTCAACACAACCAATTCAACACAAACATTTCAACACAACCAATTCAACACACACACAATCACAATGCAGGTAACGCCCAATAACATCACGTCGCGTTAATGGAAACTCGTTGTAAATTGAGGGTCCGGAATAAATTAAGGGCCTGGAATAAATAAATTAAGGGCCTGGAATAAAGAAATTGAGGGTCCGGAATAAATTTAGAATCCGGAATAAATTGAGAATCCGGAATAAATTGAGGGTCCGGAATAAATTGAGGATCCGGAATAAATTGAGGGTCCGGAATAAATTGAGGGTCCGGAATAAATTAAGAATCCGGAATAAATTGAGGGTCCGGAATAAATTTAGGGTCCGGAATAAATTGAGGGTCAGGAATAAAGAAAGTGAGGGTCCGGATTAAATTGAGGGCCCAGAATAAATTGAGAATCCGGAATAAATTGAGGGTCCGGAATAAATTGAGGATCCGGAATAAATTGAGGGTCCGGAATAAATTGAGGGTCCGGAATAAATTAAGAATCCGGAATAAATTGAGGGTCCGGAATAAATTTTGGGTCAGGAATAAATTGAGGGACCGGAATAAAGAAAGTGAGGGTCCGGATTAAATTGAGGGTCCAGAATAAATTGAGAATCCGGAATAAATTGTGGGTCCGGAATAAATTTAGGGTCCGGAATAAATTGAGGATCCGGAATAAATTGAGGATCCGGAATAAATTGAGGGTCAGGAATAAATTGAGGGTCTGGAACAAATTGAGCTGTCCGCAATAAATTGAGGGTCCAGAATAAATTGAGGGACCGGAATAAATTGAGGGTCCGGAATAAATTGAGAATCCGGAATAAATTGAGGGTCCGGAATAAATTGAGGGTCCGGAATAAATTGAGGTGTCCGCAATAAATTGAGGGTCCGGAATAAATTGAGGGTCCGGAATAAATTAAGGGTCCGCAATAAATGGAGAATCCGGAATAAATTGAGGGTCCGGAATAAATTGTGGGTCCGGAATAAATTGAGGGTCCGGAATAAATTGAGGGTCCGGAATAAATTGAGGGTCCGGAATAAATTGAGGGACCGGAATAAAGAAATTGAGGGTCCGGAATAAATTGAGGGTCCGAAATAAATTGCGAATCCGGAATAAATTGAGGGTCCGGAATAAATTGAGGGTCCGGAATAAATTGAGGGTCCGAAATAAATTGAGGGTCCGCAATATATTGAGAATCAGGAATAAATTGAGGGTCCGCAATATATTGAGAATCAGGAATAAATTGAGGGTCCGAAATAAATTGAGGGTCCGCAATATATTGAGAATCAGGAATAAATTGAGGGTCCGCAATATATTGAGAATCAGGAATAAATTGAGGGTCCGGAATAAATTGAGGGTTCGGAATAAATTGAGGGTTCGGAATAGATTGAGGGTCCGGAATAAGTTAAGGGTCCGCAATAAATTGAGAATCCGGAATAAATTGAAGGTCCGGAATAAATTGAGGGTCCGGAATAAATTGAGGGTCCGGAATAAATTGAGGTGTCCGCAATAAATTGAGGGTCCGGAATAAATTGAGGGTCCGGAATAAATTGAGGGCCTGGAATAAAGAAATTGAGGGTCTGGAATAAATTGAGGGTCCGGAATAAATTGAGGGTTCGGAATAGTTTGAGGGTTCGGAATAGTTTGAGGGTCCGGAATAA
Organism: Morinoia aosen; assembly: GCA_030386875.1. Taxonomy (NCBI): domain Eukaryota; kingdom Metazoa; phylum Arthropoda; class Malacostraca; order Amphipoda; family Talitridae; genus Morinoia; species Morinoia aosen. The sequence continues at coordinate 19,736,344 of CM059565.1, forward strand.
GTTAAGGGTCCGCAATAAATTGAGAATCCGGAATAAATTGAAGGTCCGGAATAAATTGAGGGTCCGGAATAAATTGAGGGTTCGGAATAAATTGAGGTGTCCGCAATAAATTGAGGGTCCGGAATAAATTGAGGGTCCGGAATAAATTGAGGGCCTGGAATAAAGAAATTGAGGGTCCGGAATAAATTGAGGGTCCGGAATAAATTGAGAATCCGGATTAAATTAGGAATCCGGAATAAATTAAGAATTCGGAATAAATTGAGGGTCCGGAATAAATTGAGGGTCTGGAATAAATTGAGGGTCCGGAATAAATTGAGGGTCCGGAATAAATTGAGGGTCTGGAATAAATTGAGGGTCCGGAATAAATTGAGGGTCCGGAATAAATTGAGGGTCAGGAATAAATTGAGGGTCCGAAGCAAGTTGCTCCAGAAGCAATATTCTGCAGCACACGTGACTGACTCCCAACAAAGTTACGTCGTCTCAGCGGCGCAGCTGCTAGCGTAAGTTCGTCGAGTAAACTCGGCTACACGGTACGTGTCAAATCATTTTATGCGTTTTAAAAATTGATATTTAAGACATTTTATGAATTTTAAATATATATTCATAAATATTATACAAATTATATATATATATATTTTTAATTCATTCACAAACAGCCCTCGGTCACTTCCAGCACGCAGCTTGGCCAAGTCACTCAGCAAAAGTTGCGCTGCCAGCTGCACCTGAAAATTAAGCATCTGGACTTGTGGGAGAGGCAACGCGTGGGAGCGCCGAGTGCAGGGGGAGGTGGGAGGAAGGGAGGGGGGGAATGAAGGAATTGGGGGCGATGTAGGGAGAGGGGAAATAGGGGGTTGGGGAAAGGGGGAAGGGGGAATGGCTACGCCTACGCAGTGCTTGGTGACCTTGAATTCCTGATTGGTGGGTTCCCAGGTGGTCCAGAATGCCCAGCATCCAGCTGCCCAGCACCCAGCTGCTCAGCATCCAGCTGCCCAGCATCCAGCTGCCCAGCACCCAGCTGCCCAGCACCCAGCTGCCCAGCACCCAGCTGCCCAGCACCCAGCTGTCCAGCACCCAGCTGCCCAGCACCCAGCTGCCCAGCACCCAGCTGCCCAGCACCCAGCTGCCCAGCACCCAGCTGCCCAGCACCCAGCTGCCCACCACCCAGCTGCCCAGCACCCAGCTGCCCAGCATTAAGATTCACGACAACATATAATAATTCTTTTAGTTTCTACGAATTATTAATATTAATTATTGCATAGGTATTCTATAAATAATTGTTGTACGATAATTATTAAATTCACTAATTCAAGTTATTATATTTAAAAAAATGCTAATTAAAAACAATCACTATTATAGAAGTAGCCGCGTCCGTCCGTCTGTGTGGCTCCCCCTCCCCCCCTTCCCCCCTTCTAAAAGATTGCTTTGATAGCAACAAGGATAAAGCTTAAGAAATACAAAAAATTTTTCTATTGCATTATTTTTCTGTGCCGATTCAATTCCCTTTCACTTGCATTAAGGTATCCAGAATACGCGATCGGCATATTTTTACCAGTAAAAATTTTCTTTTGAGCTTTCTCTGTTGAAATTCATCATGTTGCTTTGATATTTTCAATTGAAAATACGAAAACAAATGACCAGTAACCTGGCTATTCGTTTAAATTCGTTTTACCAGTAACCTGGCTACCACTTAGTATGAAGCCCAAGATTTTGGAACTTGAGTTATTGTTTTCTAAATTGTGATTTTCTTGAAAAGCTCCGAAGAGATAATAGACGACATTTCAGAATAAAATTCTGACCAGCACGTGTGCACTAGTAATAATTAATCCCGTTGTTACACAGGCCTCTTAGTCACTTTTTTCCAGAATCGTTCAGGTATTCTACGTCCCATCAATACCAAATTACCCAACGAATCCTTAACTACCCTAAGAAGTAAAGGATTAGTCGTTAAACTTTACCCATACGTTGAACTTTGACCCATTTTTTTTCACCTTAATGGTCGCCTTAGAAAAAAAATTCTTTACTTACATTAATAATCCCCTATGAAATTCAACCTCTCCTAACCTAACTCAACCTCTACCCGAAATTTCCACTACTACTGTAAAAACATATAAATAGGTTCATAAAACCCATACCTTATCTAAATAGAGCTTCGGGTCGTCCGTCAAAGAAAGCAACGCGAACCCTCAGCTATAATTCTAACGAAGCTCATACGTGACATTGCGGGGTCTTGTTCTGCTACGGTAGAATAGAAATGTCATAACTATTGTGTTAGCAGAGCTAATTTTATTTTCCATCAGAGTTACTTCAGCTATTCGTCAGTGTTACTTACCTTACCCATTCATCCGTGTTACCTCAACTGTTCATCGGTGTTACTTTATTCATTCGTGTTACCAAAACAATAATTCACTGAATATTCAGCTCACAACTCAGCGTCCAGCGAATCTCAGGGTTGCATCACTCTGCACCTGCTGGGTTGCTGGTGCCTGTTGTTGGATTTCTGCTCATTGCGGTTGCATTCAACGCAACTTTGTTGGATTTGGGGAAATATTATTTGCCCGATTCCTGAAAATTTTGTAAGATTTTATGGGAATTTTTGTAGGATGTAAGGAAACTTTTTGTAGGATGTAAGGAAACTTTTTGTAGGATGTAAGGAAACTTTTTGTAGGATGTAAGGAAAATTTTTGTAGGATGTAAGGAAAATTTTTGTAGGATGTAAGGAAACTTTTTGTAGGATGTAAGGAAAATTTTTGTAGGATGTAAGGAAACTTTTTGTAGGGTGTAAGGAAAATTTTTGTAGGATGTAAGGAAACTTTTTGTAGGATGTAAGGAAAATTTTTGTAGGATGTAAGGAAACTTTTTGTAGGATGTAAGGAAACTTTTTGTAGGATGTAAGGAAAATTTTTGTAGGATGTAAGGAAAATTTTTGTAGGATGTAAGGAAACTTTTTGTAGGATGTAAGGAAAATTTTTGTAGGATGTAAGGAAAATTTTTGTAGGATGTAAGGAAAATTTTTGTAGGATGTAAGGAAAATTTTTGTAGGATGTAAGGAAACTTTTTGTAGGATGTAAGGAAAATTTTTGTAGGATTCACGGAAATTTTTCAAAGGATTGAAAAAAATTTTTGATTGGCTTAAGGTTATATCTTGTCGGATTTGGCGAAAATTAGGGAAATTTTCGCAGAGCTTTATTTAAGGAAAATATTTTATGGCAAAATTAACAAGTTTTTTAAAGTTTAAAGTTTTTTTGATAAATTTGAGGAAATTTTCGAAGGAAGTAAATACAATTTTCGTTTGATATGAATAAATTCTCACAAAATGTAAGAATTGTTCACATGATTTAAGCACATTGATGTCTTTTGCTTGTAAACTGTCAAATCTCACACTTGAATGTTGCACATCCAGACAATAGCTATTCCTATGACACATCAATAAATATATATATTATCCATTAATAGAACCTAGACTATATGCAACCTGGCTCTTGAGGCATCAAAAGAGCACAAATGTGAACCATAGGAAAATAATTAGAATTCTAGAAGAGAATATCAACGAATTAAATATAAAATATAAATATAAGAAAAAATATAATATAAATATCATATAAATATAATATAAATAAGATATAAATGTAATATAATTATAATATAAATACAATACAAATATAATATTAATATAACACATCAATAATTCTAATTTTCATTATTAACTCTGAAAAGAAGAACTAACAACCTAGCTTCGCTCATAAAAGGTGAATGAGAGACTGAAGTACCCTGTATATCGTGAGATATTTCTCATTAATTTCCGTGTGCGCAGTTGTACCCGATCGACATTAAACGTCTGGAGCATGGTCTCATACGTGTGTTATAGATATAAGCGTGGGATGTAAGCGATATAATGTCATTTTCGTTGCACAAAGATAAAGGATCAAACTTTGGGCGAAACAGTCCCTGGTTCGATACCAGTCAGACACAACAGTATTTTCACAGGAGTATGCTCAGCTTCTCTGGTGATTAAAAGCAAACAGAAAAAACGGTTAGAAGCAAAATTTAATAAGATTTAATTTCCATTGTACGCACTCACTCTGCTTCGGTGAAAAAGCTGTAGAGCATTATTACGACGCTATTGCTATAATAGAACAATCAATGTAACTGCTTCCTAAAAAGGAGTTATTTTTTGATGGGTAAACGAACACATGGTCACCGTGGAGGTTCTAACTTTCATGAAGCTGTTCCTTTCTTGGATGTCAAAATTAGACTATACAGGTATGTATGTTAGCGGATCATGCATACAAAACAGAGGTTTGAGATGCTAAGCTGATATTTTTGCCGTCATATTAGACCCTCAGTACAAACCTGTTAAATATGTACAATAAATGGCACAATGAGAAATTTCGATTCGTATTCGAATGTTATTCCTTTTATTTTAACGACGGGCTGTGGAAACTTAACAAAGCTAGCAAAATGGTATCCTTTGATTACGTTGTTTTATGGACGCATAAAATCAAGAAGCATGAGCATTATTTAAAAACAGTAATTCCAAGGATATAACAGCACGGTGTTAACTGCTGCTGTTCTCTATCGAAATGCTGAAAATTTGGGAAAAGCACCATAATACGTTATTTTATGGACAGGCAGCGTCAAGTGTTACTGTTGTTACATGGAAGCTTGGGAAAAACAGCAACACAGAGACGCAGCACCAATTACATGCCACTTCGATCAATTTGCCATCAGTTATTAGTAAAAAGAGCAACATAGAGATCCAGCATCAAACGTTGCTATTCTTGTTTGCAAAATTTGGAAAAACATTAAAACAGAGATGCAGCATTAATCATATACGTCACTTCATCAATTTGGCATCAATAATTAGTAAAACCAGCAACACGGAGATGCAGCGTCACATGTTGCTGGCATTTCTGGGCAAGTTTCGCATGCTGGCCGCCGCCGTGCGAACGTTTGGTGCTGAGCAGCCGGCGGAAACTGCTGTAACTCTAGCCCGTCTTGGGGCGGCTGTGGGGCGTGGCGAGTGGGGAGTGGGGAATTAATGAACTATCTAGAATGGGGGACTTGAGGCACAGATAGGGAAGACTTTGGGAAGAAATGAACTATCTAGAATGTGGGCTTGAGGCGGAGATGGCGACGACTGGGGAATGTTTAAATACGGTAGATTGGGAGACTTGAGGCAGAGATAGGGAAGACTTGGGGAATTAATGAAATATCTAGAATGGAGACTTGAGGCAGAGTTAGGGAAGACTTGGGGAATTAATGAAATATATAGAATGGGGACTTGAGGCAGAGATAGGGAAGACTTGGGGAATTAATGAAATATCTAGAATGGAGACTTGAGGCAGAGATAGGGAAGACTTGGGGAATTAATGAAATATCTAGAATGGAGACTTGAGGCAGAGATAGGGAAGACTTGGGGAATTAATGAAATATCTAGAATGGAGACTTGAGGCAGAGATAGCGAAGACTTGGGGAATTAATGAAATATCTAGAATGGGGAGTTGAGGCAGAGATAGGGAAGACTTGGGGAAGAAATGAACTATCTAGGATGGAGGACTTGAGACAGAGATAGGGAAGCTTGGGGCATGCTTAAATAGGGCAAAAAATCTTACTTAGCTGTGGGGAAAAAATCCTAGGGGGATTTGAGACAGTCAGAGATTGGGAAGACTTGGGGAGTATTTGAGGGAGTTATAATGAGAGAATTAGGAAAGTTATGGAAGACTTTTGGACTTTTATGCACTCTAGAAAGAAGTTGAGAAATCTAAAATACTTGGGAACACTCGTATATGAACACAGCTCACTGAAAAAGGTGAGGAAGATTGGGAAAACGAGGGGTTATATGAACACTGTATAATGAATGAATTGAAAGATAGGGAAAACTAAGGGAATATTTGAAACCCGAAGACTGGAGACTTTGGAGAGAGATGGGGAAGACTAGAGGAATATAGACAAACTAGTGGAAAATGGACTAGGGGAATAAAGACAAACTAGGGAAAAATGGACAAGGGGAATAAAGACAAACTAGGGAAAAATGGACAAGGGGAATATAAGTAAACTAGTGGAAATGTACTAGGGGAATATAGACAAACTATTGGAAAATGGACTAGGGGAATCTAGGCAAACTAGAGGAATATATATGGAGAATATGGACAAACTAAGGAAAATGGACTGCTAGATTACGGACAAACTAGGGGAAAATGAACTAGGGGAATATGGACATATGGGGAAGACTAGGGGATACGGGCAAACATGGAAGAGGAGTTTGAAAGAAAGGCCTGGTAACATAGGAGATGGAGGGATGTTTGACTCAGAGCAAGGACCCCAGAAAATAAATGAAGTAGACTGGGGAAGAGTGGGGATGACTTTAGGGCACGAAATCGGGGAATAATTACGATCGTGAAACGAAAATGTAGATCAGCAAAATCTTCCAAATTCATAGAATAGCACCAAAAATTGCAAACAATGTCAGAACTGCACAATGCGAATTGCACATAACACAATTTCTACTATAATGCACAATAATAATGCGAAAAGCCACACCCTAATTGAATTCAACGCTAGATTATTCCGATGATTCTCAGAACATTTAAATTTTGAGAACTTTTTCTGTTTGAACAGGCCAGTAGCCATCTTTCAAAAACATTTTAAACACATTTCAATTATATTGTAAATATTTTTGAATAATATTGAGAATTCATCTTAAACACACTTTAAATATCGCCCATGAAAACCATGGGGTCCTTCTGCTTAAAGACATAAAATATATTTTTAACTTTTTGTTGAATATTTGCCCTTTTGTGTTCCTTGAAGTTCACTGGCGAGTGGCAGTTCCTTCCTCGCTGTGATGGTGACTACCTGATGCCAGTGCCAGTCTGGTGACTGGTTGTGGTGATGGTGGTTGTAATAATACTGTTTTCATGAAATTTTATGTAATAATGATATCTTCAAATAGTTATTATGCACTGATGCCATTTTTATGGAATTATCATGCACTGATGCCATTTTTAGGGAATTATTATGTACTGATGCCATTTTTATGGAATTATTATGTACTGATGCCATTTTTATGGAATCATTATGTACTGATGCCATTTTTAGGGAATTATTATGTACTGATGCCATTTATATGGAATTATTATGTACTGATGCCATTTTTAGGGAATTATTATGTACTGATGCCATTTATATGGAATTATTATCCACTGATGCCATTTTTATGGAATTATTATGCACTGATGCCATTTTAATGAAATTATTATGTACTGATGCCATTTTTATGGAATTGTTATGCACTGATGCCATTTTTAGGGAATAATTATGCACTGATGCCATTTCTATGGAATTATTATGCACTGGTGCCATTTTTATGGAATTATTATGCACTGATGCCATTTTTATGGAATAATTATGCACTGATGCCATTTCTATGGAATTATTATGCACTGATGGCATTTTATGGAATTATTATGCAATGATGCCACTTTTATGGAATTGTTATGCACTGATGCCATTTTCATGGAATTATAATGCACTGATGCCATTTTTATGGAATTATTATGCACTGATGCCATTTTTATGGAATTGTTATGCACTGATGCCATTTTATGGAATTGTTATGCACTGATGCCATTTTTATGGAATTGTTATGCACTGATGCCATTTTATGGAATTATTATGCACTGATGCCATTTTTATGGAATTGTTATGCACTGATGCCATTTTCATGGAATTATAATGCACTGATGCCATTTTTATGGAATTATTATGCAATGATGCCACTTTTATGGAATTGTTATGCACTGATGCCATTTTATGGAATAATTATGCTTCCATGTAGACGATGTTGTTTTGGCGCTTCTATGTGGGGGCAGGCATAGCAGACATAGTAGCAATTATGTTCTTCCCAGCTTTCGCCTCACACTGCCAAGCATCATGCTCTAGCATGCATGTCTGCGTACTCGACGGGCTGTAAAAACGCGTCTGAGTGATTCTGTCCGTGTGACTGTCTTCCATTTCCGTGCACATAAGACGCGGCGTCTCTTGTTCTTTGTAATTGTTCGGGCAGGTCTTTGAACTATTCACTCGCTCTGGAAGTTCTGTAAAATTCTCTTATGTAATATTTTTTTTAAAGTTTTAAAACTTTAAACTCACCAACTACTTTAGTGCGTATTTTTACGACAAGGTTAGTTTTTTAGCGAATTTCTGGGCATCACCGTTGGTCTTGTTACAGTGTTTTTTAGGTGATGATATATTTGTCATTATTCTGGAGTTTTGACCCATTTTTGATTGGTAGAGTTCCGAATTTTTACTATATGCACCTCAACTAATTTGAATTTTCGAGGTGTAATTTTGAAGGCCTGGTGAGATAACAAATTGAAAACGACTTTTGCTTCTCAAAAAGGCTAATTTGAGTTATAGAATACTTCTCGTTTATTGAATAAAATGAAATACGGCCTTTCATTTGACTCAGCAGAGACTGAGCACATCAACTGTATCACGGATATAGACTCCCAACTTCCAAAAAGTTAAATTTGCACTGAGGAATGTTGCCATTCCAGACTCAACGCGGTGCAAACTTTAGAAAAATACCGGCATTTGCAGACGTAGAGATGCAATATTACAGCTGTAGTACGCTGAACTTAGTACTTACGCACACACGAGCAGAACACCGCACACAATACGGTTACAACTCAGACATACTAGTCATGTCGACCCGAAGCAAAAATTAATGATTCACACATAGTCGTCATGAGGATCAGAAGCAAAAAAAAACGATTCAGACATAATCGACGTACGTGTCGATCCAAAGCAAAAAAAAAACGATTCAGACATAATCGACGTGTGGATCCGAAGCAAAAACAACGATTCAAACATAATCGACGTACGTGTCGATCCAAAGCAAAAAAAAAAAACGATTCAGACATAATCGACGTGTGGATCCAGAGTAAAAAAAAACCATTCAGACAAAATCGACATGTGGATCCAAAGCAAAAAAAAGATTCAGACATGATCGACGTTTGGATCCAAAGCAAAAAAACGATTCAGACATAATCGACGTGTGGATCCAAAGCAAAAAAAACGATTCAGACATAATCGACGTGTGGATCCAAAGCAAAAAAAAAATGATTCAGACATAATCGACGTGTGGATCCAAAGCAAAAAAAAATGATTCAGACAAAATCGACGTGTGGATCCAAAGCAAAAAAAAACGATTCAGACATAATCGACGTTTGGATCCAAAGCAAAAAAAAAAAGATTCAGACATAATCGACGTGTGGATCCAAAGCAAAAAAACGATTCAGACATAATCGACGTGTGGATCTAAAGCAAAAAAAAACGATTCAGACATAATCGACGTGTGGATCCAAAGCAAAAAAAACGATTCAGACATAATCGACGTGTGGATCCAAAGCAAAAAAAAAAATGATTCAGACATAATCGACGTGTGGATCCAAAGCAAAAAAAAATGATTCAGACATAATCGACGTGTGGATTCAAAGCAAAAAAAATGATTCAGACATAATCGACGTGTGGATCCAAAGCAAAAAAATGATTCAGACATAATCGACGTGTGGATCCAAAGCAAAAAAAAAACGATTCAGACATAATCGACGTGTGGATCCAAAGCAAAAAAAAACGATTCAGACATAATCGACGTGTGGATCCAAAGCAAAAAAAAATGATTCAGACATAATCGACGTGTGGATCCGAAGCCAAAAAAAAATGATTCAGACATAATCGACGTGTGGATCCAAAGCAAAAAAAAAATGATTCAGACATAATCGACGTGTGGATCCAAAGCAAAAAAAACGATTCAGACATAATCGACGTGTGGATCCAAAGCAAAAAAAACGATTCAGACATAATCGACGTGTGGATCCAAAGCAAAAAAAAAATGATTCAGACATAATCGACGTGTGGATCCAAAGCAAAAAAATGATTCAGACATAATCGACGTGTGGATCCAAAGCAAAAAAAATGATTCAGACATAATCGACGTGCGGATCCAAAGCAAAAAAAACGATTCAGACATAACCGACGTGTGGATCCAAAGCAAAAAAAACGATTCAGACATAATCGACGTGTGGATCCAAAGCAAAAAAAAATGATTCAGACATAATCGACGTGTGGATCCAAAGCAAAAAAAACGATTCAGACATAACCGACGTGTGGATCCAAAGCAAAAAAAACGATTCAGACATAACCGACGTGTGGATCCAAAGCAAAAAAAACGATTCAGACATAATCGACGTGTGGATCCAAAGCAAAAAAAAAAAGATTCAGACATAATCGACGTGTGGATCCAAAGCAAAAAAAAATGATTTAGACATAATCGACGTGTGGATCCAAAGCAAAAAAAAATGATTCAGACATAATCGACGTGTGGATCCAAAGCAAAAAAAAATGATTCAGTCAAAATCGACGTGTGGATCCAAAGCAAAAAAAAAACGATTCAGACATAATCGACGTTTGGATCCAAAGCAAAAAAAAAAAAAGATTCAGACATAATCGACGTGTGGATCCAAAGCAAAAAAACGATTCAGACATAATCGACGTTTGGATCCAAAGCAAAAAAAAAAAAGATTCAGACATAATCGACGTGTGGATCCAAAGCAAAAAAAACGATTCAGACATAATCGACGTGTGGATCCAAAGCAAAAAAAATGATTCAGACATAATCGACGTGTGGATCCAAAGCAAAAAAAATGATTCAGACATAATCGACGTGTGGATCCAAAGCAAAAAAAACGATTCAGACATAACCGACGTGTGGATCCAAAGCAAAAAAAACGATTCAGACATAATCGACGTGTGGATCCAAAGCAAAAAAAAAAATGATTCAGACATAATCGACGTGTGGATCCAAAGCAAAAAAAACGATTCAGATATAATCGACGTGTGGATCCATAACAAAAAAAAAATTATTCAGACATAATCGACGTGTGGATCCAAAGCAAAAAAAACGACTCAGACATAATCGACGTGTGGATCCAAAGCAAAAAATATACGACTCAGACATAATCGACACTGTATCCGAAGCAAGGAAAAAACAAAAAAGTCGAACATCGATCATTTGAAGTCAGTTCTACGCCCGGAGGGAGCATGTAAGTGCGGTGGGATACATGAATAAATTTATGAACAGGCATGAGTAGACGTAGTCGAGTGCTACAGCTCGGGTGCCACAGCTACACCTACTTGTGCAGGTAAACTCGAACTGTTGGTTGTAAAATGTCTGTAAAACGGTGGTTGTAAAATACATATCTAAAATAATATGAACGTCATGTCCAATACCAAATTAAAAATCTTAATCAACCAAATTCTTCTACTTGAAAAGTTGATTTCAACTTTGATTAAATAGCCGAAGATTTGAAATACTGTATACAGGGTGGACCAAAAAAAGGGAAGCCAACTTCAAATTACTATATCTCAAAAATTATCACTGCTACAAGAATTTTGAAAATTTCAAATTGTTTATCACTTTTTCGGCATCTATATGGGAAATTTGAGAAGGATAAATGAAAGGGTTATTCTTCAGCAATATTTTTGGGGACAGACAAATAAGGTTTGCTAGCGCTCATATTCAATAGATACTTCCAAGACCCCGAGAAGCACATGGAAACTTTAAATAGAACGTGATGGAGCATATTTCTTATGGCGCCATTTAAAAAGCGAAGTTTTTAATTCCCCGCCAAGAAACATTGAAGATCTGAAGCAAAGAATTGTCAGCGAAATCAATTTGCTTCATGAAAATGATGTTCTCATAAGGCGAGTGATGATATGATTAGATAAGTTAGATTAGTCGTTAGTTTTAGCCTGTCTACCCGCAGCAACAAATGCGATCAAAAGAGAGGAAGGATGGAGGCACCATTTAGTATGGAGTTAAGGAAATGCGGAATCTACGCAGAAAGGGCATAGAAACAGTAAGTTGTGAAGGAAGACTATGAAACAAGACAAAAGTTAAAGAAGAAAGTGCTAGGTGCTGAAAAACAGGACAGCAGTGAATCGAAACAAGGTGGTCCTTAACATAACAAAAACATTTTTTTTTACTCTCAGCTCGGGCCCTCACAGTGTCAGTAGAGACAGGGAAGAAAATGAGAATGCAATTGTGTGTTGAAAGAAACGATGTCCACGTGGAAGGAAATAGAACATTAGCTAACTACTTGAAATAATTTCTTTTAAATGCTAGCGATGTCATATACTAATAAACAGTTGAAAGTAATTTTTGAAAATATTTCTAACACAAACCAATTGGCATTCATTTCTGCGAGGAACTTATCATCTGTCACGAAAAGTATTGCTGAAAAGTACCCTTTCATTCATCCATCTCAAATTTCCCATGTAGGTGCCAAAAAAAGTTGCTAGGCAATAGGTAATTTTTAACGTTTTTGCAACATTAATAATTTTATACTCTCTGAGATAAAGTAATTTAAACTTGGGCTTACTACTTTATAGTTAATACGGTACCAACTAGCGTCGGCGCCGCACTACCTGGGCACGAACTCGTGTACTGTGACTGGGACGCCACTTTGGTGAGTAGTAGGGACTGGTGTGAAGGTCGACCTAATGTGAGGCGAAAACTAACGTGAAAGTAGAACTGGTGTGAAGGTAGACCTAATGTGAGGCGAAAACTAACGTGAAAGTAGAACTGGTGTGAAGGTCGACCTAATGTGAAGCGAAAACTAACGTGAAAGTAGAACTGGTGTGAAGGTAGACCTAATGTGAGGCGAAAACTAACGTGAAAGTAGAACTGGTGTGAAGGTAGACCTAATGTGAAGCGAAAACTAACGTGAAAGTAGAACTGGTGTGAAGGTAGACCTAATGTGAGGCGAAAACTAACGTGAAAGTAGAACTGGTGTGAAGGTAGACCTAATGTGAGGCGAAAACTAACGAGAAAGTAGAACTGGTGTGAAGGTCGACCTAATGTGAAGGTAGAACTAATGCTAAGGTGGAACTAATGCGAAGGTAGAAACAATGTGAAGGTGGAACTAATGTGAAGGCGGAACTAATGTGAAGGTGGAACTAATGTGAAGGTCGAACTAATGTGAAGGTAGAACTAATGCTAAGGTGGAACTAATGTGAAGGTAGAAATAATGTGAAGGTGGAACTAATGTGAAGGTGGAACTAATGTGAAGGTGGAACTAATGTGAAGGTGGAACTAATGTGAAGGTAGAAATAATGTGAAGGTGGAACTAATGTGAAGGTGGAACTAATGTGAAGGTAGAAATAATGTGAAGGTGGAACTAATGTGAAGGTAGAACTAATGTGAAGGTGGAACTAATGTGAAGGTAGAAATAATGTGAAGGTGGAACTAATGTGAAGGTAGAACTAATGTGAAGGTGGAACTAATGTGAAGGTAGAAATAATGTGAAGGTGGAACTAATGTGAAGGTGGAACTAATGTGAAGGTGGAACTAATGTGAAGGTGGAACTAATGTGAAGGTAGAAATAATGTGAAGGTGGAACTAATGTGAAGGTGGAACTAATGTGAAGGTAGAAATAATGTGAAGGTGGAACTAATGTGAAGGTAGAACTAATGTGAAGGTGGAACTAATGTGAAGGTAGAAATAATGTGAAGGTGGAACTAATGTGAACCTAATGCGTTAGAAGACGAAAGGCCGGAATTTCAAAGCGTGCCACGTTGACGTAGCAATAAAGTTACCACAATAAGTCCACTCAGAAGACTACGCTACCAGTAGTGCCGCCAAGTCGGCGTAAATGCGTTGAAAATCCTGTGCTTCACGGTGATGCAAATATTGTATCCATCGGAATTGGTTCTTCCAGTTGGAAGATGTGAGGTCTCAAGCTCGAAGGTCATGTGGGCCTTCCGGTTGTTGAACTATGAGAGATTTTTGTCTGTCATGGTCTATCTTTTTCCAGCTGATCTTTTTTCCAGCTCCTGTTACTTTTTTTATTCTTTTCCCAGCACCTATTGCTTCCTTCTGTCTTTTTCAGTACGTATTACTACCTTCTTGTACTTTTATTTTGTGAGGCATAATTCATTCAATGTTGCTGTTTCTGTACGCAAAGAGCAGAGACATACCTTGTGAACAGATTCCTCGTTCCCATATTACTTTACTAAACAATGCCTTCCTCCTTTCTCCCATAAGAACACGTATTTTTTTAATAGGGAACTTTATACAATGCATTCTACGACCTAACAATTCTTCAATCAACGAATCATACAATAAATTACAAAAATATTTTATCAATTGTACAATTATTCAATATATTGCTCAGTATTGCACAATCATACAATCAATTGCACAATCATACAATCAATTGCACAAATATTCAATCAGTTGCACAACTGTAAAATCTTTGTATAGACTAAAGAGCATCTCCATGAAAGTAATGTGTTACGAGTGCCAACATAAGGTGCTAGTACTGCACACTAGCGGAACTGGGGTGTAACTAGGGCTAGTGAAGGTCTTAGTGAAAGTCCTAGTGAATGTCTTAGTGAAGGTCCTAGTGAAGGTCCTAGTGAAGGTCCTAGTGCAGGTCTTAGTGAAGGTCCTAGTGAAGGTCCTAGTGAAGGTCCTAGTGCAGGTCTTAGTGAAGGTCCTAGTGAAGGTCCTAGTGAAGGTCCTAGTGAAGGTCCTAGTGAAGGTCCTAGTGCAGGTCCTAGTGAAGGTCCTAGTGAAGGTCTTAGTGATGGTCCTAGTGAAGGTCCTAGTGAAGGTCCTAGTGAAGGTCCTAGTGAAGGTCTTAGTGAAAGTCCTAGTGAAGGTCTTAGTGAAGGTCCTAGTGAAGGTCCTAGTGAAGGTCCTAGTGAAGGTCCTAGTGCAGGTCCTAGTGAAGGTCCTAGTGAAGGTCTTAGTGAAGGTCCTAGTGAAGGTCCTAGTGAAGGTTCTAGTGCAGGTCCTAGTGAAGGTCCTAGTGAAGGTCCTAGTGAAGGTCCTAGTGAAGGTCCTAGTGAAGGTCCTAGTGCAGGTCCTAGTGAAGGTCCTAGTGAAGATCTTAGTGAAGGTCCTAGTGAAGGTCCTAGTGAAGGTCCTAGTGCAGGTCCTAGCGAAGGTCCTAGTGAAGGTCTTAGTGAAGGTCCTAGTGAAGGTCCTAGTGAAGGTCCTAGTGAAGGTCTTAGTGAAGGTCCTAGTGAAGGTCCTAGTGAAGGTCCTAGTGAAGGTCCTAGTGAAGGTCCTAGTGAAGGTCCTAGTGAAGGTCCTAGTGAAGGTCCTAGTGAAGGTCCTAGTGAAGGTCCTAGTGAAGGTCCTAGTGAAGGTCCTAGTGAAGGTCCAAGTGAAGGTCCTAGTGAAGATCCTAGTGAAGGTCCTAGTGAAGGTCCTAGTGCAGGTCCTAGTGAAGGTACTAGTGAAGGTCGCAGTGAAGGTCCTAGTGAAGGTCCTAGTGAAGGTCCTAGTGAAGGTCCTAGGAAGGTCTTAGTGAAGGTCCTAGTGAAGGTCCTAGTGAAGGTCCTAGTGAAGGTCATAATGCAGGTCCTAGTGAAGGTCCTAGTGAAGGTCCTAGTGAAGGTCATAG
Organism: Morinoia aosen; assembly: GCA_030386875.1. NCBI lineage: Eukaryota > Metazoa > Arthropoda > Malacostraca > Amphipoda > Talitridae > Morinoia > Morinoia aosen. The sequence continues at coordinate 19,751,820 of CM059565.1, forward strand.
TGCAGGTCCTAGTGAAGGTCCTAGTGAAGGTCTTAGTGAAGGTCCTAGTGAAGGTCCTAGTGAAGGTCCTAGTGAAGGTCATAGTGCAGGTCCTAGTGAAGGTCCTAGTGAAGGTCGCAGTGAAGGTCTTAGTGAAGGTCCTAGTGAAGGTCCTAGTGAAGGTCCTAGTGAAGGTCATAGGGTCATAGTGCAGGTCCTAGTGAAGGTCCTAGTGAAGGTCGCAGTGAAGGTCTTAGGGAAGGTCCTAGTGAAGGTCTTAGTGAAAGTCCTAGTGAAGGACTTAGTGAAGGTCCTAGTGAAGGTCCTAGTGAAGGTCCTAGTGAAGGTCATAGTGAAGGTCATAGTGCAGGTCCTAGTGAAGGTCCTAGTGAAGGTCGCAGTGAAGGTCTTAGGGAAGGTCCTAGTGAAGGTCTCAGTGAAGGTCCTAGTGAAGGTCCTAGTGCAGGTCCAAGTGAAGGTCTCAGTGAAGGTCTTAGGGAAGGTCCTAGTGAAGGTCTTAGTGAAAGTCCTAGTGAACGTCTTAGTGAAGGTCCTAGTGAAGGTCCTAGTGAAGGTTCTAGTGAAGGTCCTAGTGAAGGTCCTAGTGCAGGTCCTAGTGAAGGTCTAGTGAAGGTCCTAGTGAAGGTCCTAGTGAAGGTCTCAGTGAAGGTCCTAGTGAAGGTCCTAGTGCAGGTCCTAGTGAAGGTCTAGTGAAGGTCTAGTGAAGGTCCTAGTGAAGGTCTTACTGCAGATCCTAGTGAAGCTCCTAGTGCAGGTCCTAGTGAAGGTCCTAGTGAAGGTCCTAGTGAAGGTTTAGTGAAGGTCCTAGTGAAGGTCTTAGTGAAGGTCCTAGTGAAGGTCCTAGTGCAGGTCCTAGTGAAGGTCCTAGTGCAGGTCCTAGTGAAGGTCCTAGTGAAGGTCTCAGTGAAGGTCCTAGTGAAGGTCCTAGTGAAGGTCCTAGTGAAGGTCTTAGTGAAAGTCCCAGTGAAAGTCTTAGTGAAGGTCCTAGTGAAGGTCCTAGTGAAGGTTCTAGTGAAGGTCCTAGTGAAGGTCCTAGTGCAGGTCCTAGTGAAGGTCTAGTGAAGGTCCTAGTGAAGGTCCTAGTGAAGGTCTCAGTGAAGGTCCTAGTGAAGGTCCTAGTGCAGGTCCTAGTGAAGGTCTAGTGAAGGTCTAGTGAAGGTCCTAGTGAAGGTCTTACTGCAGATCCTAGTGAAGGTCCTAGTGCAGGTCCTAGTGAAGGTCCTAGTGAAGGTCCTAGTGAAGGTTTAGTGAAGCTCCTAGTGAAGGTCTTAGTGAAGGTCCTAGTGAAGGTCCTAGTGCAGGTCCTAGTGAAGGTCCTAGTGCAGGTCCTAGTGCAGGTCCTAGTGAAGGTCCTAGTGAAGGTCTCAGTGAAGGTCCTAGTGAAGGTCCTAGTGAAGGTCTCAATGAAGGTCTAGTGAAGGTCCTAGTGAAGGTCCTAGTGAAGGTCTAGTGAAGGTCCTAGTGAAGGTCTCAGTGAAGGTCCTAGTGAAGGTCTCAGTGAAGGTCCTAGTGAAGGTCTCAGTGAAGGTCCTAATGAAGGTCTCAATGAAGGCCCTAGTGAAGGTCTCAGTGAAGGTCCTAGTGAAGGTCCAGTGAAGGTCATGTGAGCTGAGCCATGACAGAGTCATTCCGCGCATAGTTGGCATAGTGGCTCTTCCTGTTGCCCCCTCACCCCCTCTGGGTGTTACTCACCCCCTCTTGGTGTTACTCACCTCCTCTTGGTGTTACTCACCCCTTCTTGGTGTTACTCACCCCCTGTTGGTGTTACTCACCCCTTCTTGGTGTTACTCACCCCCTCTTAGTGTTACTCACCCTCTGTTGGTGTTACTCACCCCCTCTTGGTGTTACTCAACCCCTCTGGGTGTTACTCACCCCCTCTTGGTGTTACTCACCCTCTCTTGGTGTTACTCACCCCCTCTTGGTGTTACTCACCCCCTCTGGGTGGTACTCACCCCCTCTTGGTGTTACTCACCCCCTCCTGGTGTTACCCACCCCTCTTGGTGTTACTCACCCCTCTTGGTGTTACTCACCCCCTGTTGGTGTTACTCACCCCCTGTTGGTGTTACTCACCCCCTGTTGGTGTTACTCACCCCCTATTGGTGTTACTCACCCCTCTTGTTGTTACTCACCCACTCATGGTGTTGCTGACTCTCTCTTGGTGTTACTCCTTCCATCTTGGTGTTACTAACTCATCATCTCTAAAAGTTACTCACTCACTCAAGTTTTTACCTCAACCTCTTTCAACCCCACATAACCTTCAAGGAATCCCATAACCTTTTCCACTTTAAACTAAAATACCGACGACACATTCATCTCTATTAAAAATAAATTGTTTCTCCCTTACTTCCTTTCTTTTTTACTCCTTATCCTACCTTCGCTGCAGGTTAGCGGTTGACTGGAATAAAACCTGCAAAATTTCCAACTACAACAAGGAAGGCACATTCACCCGCGTGAAAAGTTTTTTTTTCAGAAGTTCCTGCGTTTTAACTTTCCCGGCCGCACCCGAGCTGCAACTTTGCAGTTAAGTTCATTTTGAGTTTTGGATTTTTTCAGTCTTCAATATTTCCATTTCCAGAGTCTTTACGGGGGGGTTGACAAGTCTTCACGTGGGGTTGACAAGTCTTCACGTGGGGTTGACAAGTCTTCACGTGGGGTTGACAAGTCTTCACGTGGGGTTGACAAGTCTTCACGTGGGGTTGACAAGTCTTCACGTGGGGTTGACAAGTCTTCACGTGGGGTTGATAAGTCTTCACGTGGGGTTGACAAGTTTTCACGTGGGGTTGATAAGTCTTCACGTGGGGTTGACAAGTCTTTACGGGGGGTTGACAAGTCTTCACGTGGGGATTGACAAGTCTTCACGTGGGGTTGACAAGTCTTCACGTGGGGTTGATAAGTCTTCACGTGGGGTTGACAAGTCTTCACGTGGGGTTGACAAGTCTTCAAGTGGGGTTGACAAGTCTTCACGTGGGGTTGACAAGTCTTCACGTGGGGTTGATAAGTCTTCACGTGGGGTTGATAAGTCTTCACGTGGGGTTGATAAGTCTTCACGTGGGGTTGACAAGTCTTCACGTGGGGTTGACAAGTCTTCACGTGGGGTTGACAAGTCTTCACGTGGGGTTGACAAGTCTTCACGTGGGGTTGACAAGTCTTCACGTGGGGTTGACAAGTCTTCACGTGGGGTTGACAAGTCTTCACGTGGGGTTGATAAGTCTTCACGTGGGGTTGACAAGTCTTCACGTGGGGTTGAAAAGTCTTCACGTGGGGTTGACAAGTCTTCACGTGGGGTTGACAAGTCTTCACGTGGGGTTGACAAGTCTTCACGTGGGGTTGACAAGTCTTCACGTGGGGTTGACAAGTCTTCACGTGGGGTTGACAAGTCTTCTCGTGGGGTTGACAAGTCTTCACGTGGGGTTGACAAGTCTTCACGTGGGGTTGACAAGTCTTCACGGGGGGTTGACAAGTCTTCACGTGGGGTTGACAAGTCTTCACGTGGGGTTGACAAGTCTTCACGTGGGGTTGACAAGTCTTCACAGGGGGTTGACAAGTCTTCACGTGGGGTCCTCAAGTCTGCACCTCGGCCTCTCGAGTCTTCACGTATATGTAGGGCTAACTCCTGGTATCTGTGATACAAGCTTCATCAACTCCACAATTTCGGTGCCTCAACCCAGCAGATTGGGATTCGGAAAGAATATCACGTGTGTTGGTAGGTTAGATTAGGTTGTATAGAATATCACGTGTATTGGTAGGTTAGATTAGGTTGTATAGAATATCACGTGTATTGGTAGGTTAGATTAGGTTGTATAGAATATCACGTGTGTTGGTAGGTTAGATTAGGTTGTATAGAATATCACGTGTATTGGTAGGTTAGATTAGGTTGTATAGAATATCACGTGTATTGGTAGGTTAGATTAGGTTGTATAGAATATCACGTGTATTGGTAGGTTAGATTAGGTTGTATAGAATATCACGTGTATTGGTAGGTTAGATTAGGTTGTATAGAATATCACGTGTATTGGTAGGTTAGATTAGGTTGTATAGAATATCACGTGTATTGGTAGGTTAGATTAGGTTGTATAGAATATCACGTGTATTGGTAGGTTAGATTAGGTTGTATAAAATATCACGTGTATTGGTAGGTTAGATTAGGTTGTATAGAATATCGCGTGTATTGGTAGGTTAGATTAGGTTGTATAGAATATCGCGTGTATTGGTAGGTTAGATTAGGTTGTATAGAATATCACGTGTATTGGTAGGTTAGATTAGGTTGTATAGAATATCACGTGTGTTGGTAGGTTAGATTAGGTTGTATAGAATATCACGTGTATTGGTAGGTTAGATTAGGTTGTATAAAATATCAGCGGTTGAGACTTGGGAAAGAATAGGTAAGCCATGTTAAAGCTCAGTTGGTCTGTCGCTCTGTCACGCTGTCAAGGATGCTTAATGACTATTTTTTATAGTAACTTCACCAGTGCACGAGCTTAAGTTTATTTTAATCGCGGGTTCTGTTGAGTTATTTATATTTTTCAATCTGCATCTGATATTTTTTTTTAGAAAGTTATTGACTGATCGCGTACACCGAAAAAAACCCACACCTCGACCTTCTGGCAATGCCATCAGCGTAACATCACACCCCTTCTCAAAAAAGTGGGGTGCACTAGTACTCCTAATAAACAATAGTTCTGCTTAACTATTCTCGTGCAAAAAACAACACTTCGGAAGATTTTATCAGCTTCTATGTGCTCTTCGCTTCTGATTACAAACTCGTTGAGTGGACTGTAGATTTGCGTGATGAACACCAGTGCTTCAACGCGTTAACTACGTAGTGTTGCACATGTGGTACACATATGGTACACATATATATGTACCATATATATATAGGTATATATGGTAGTGGTACACATGTAGGGGTGCACATGTGTACCCCTACATAGATTGTCGTCCATCCACGTTCTGGAGTAAATGACCACTCGTTCAGCCATCCCAATATCATATTTTTTAATAAATTTCAGCTTACAGGATAAAACATCATCGTGAAATTGTATTTTTCACACTTAGAAAAACCTTTTTCAAATAAATTTTACAAACAGTGTAAAATGAAATTATATTGGTGAGAATTCACGTAAAAGACGAGAACGTATTCACAGCATTAAAGTCCGTTCTTCAAGCCTGACACAACGCAACCTGACCCACCGCAGCGAGCGCGTAGACGCAGTCTACGTCGGAGTTGAGCGTCATTTTGCCTTCGCTTCAACAGCGGCGCTGTGTTGCGCTGAACATATAAAATAATGGATTACATCGATATGCTCGGGTACAACCCCGTTAGGAATTATGAAATAACGTTTTTAGTATAACGCCCTTAGTACAACCCCTTTAGGAATAATGAAATAACGTTTTAAGTATAACGCCCTTAGTACAACCCCTTTAGGAATAATGAAATAACGTTTTAAGTATAACGCCCTTAGTACAACCCCTTTAGGAATAATGAAATAACGTTTTAAGTATAACGCCCTTAGTACAACCCCTTTAGGAATAATGAAATAACGTTTTTAGTATAACGCCCTTAGTACAACCCCTTTAGGAATAATGAAATAACGTTTTTAGTATAACGCCCTTAGTACAACCCCTTTAGGAATAATGAAATAACGTTTTAAGTATAACGCCCTTAGTACAACCCCTTTAGGAATAATGAAATAACGTTTTAAGTATAACGCCCTTAGTACAACCCCTTTAGGAATAATGAAATAACGTTTTTAGTATAACGCCCTTAGTACAACCCCTTTAGGAATAATGAAATAACGTTTTTAGTATAACGCCCTTAGTACAACCCCTTTAGGAATAATGAAATAACGTTTTAAGTATAACGCCCTTAGTACAACCCCTTTAGGAATTATGAAATAACGTTTTTAGTATAACGCCCTTAGTACAACCCCTTTAGGAATAATGAAATAACGTTTTTAGTATAACGCCCTTAGTACAACCCCTTTAGGAATAATGAAATAACGTTTTAAGTATAACGCCCTTAGTACAACCCCTTTAGGAATAATGAAATAACGTTTTTAGTATAACGCCCTTAGTACAACCCCTTTAGGAATAATGAAATAACGTTTTTAGTATAACGCCCTTAGTACAACCCCTTTAGGAATAATGAAATAACGTTTTAAGTATAACGCCCTTAGTACAACCCCTTTAGGAATTATGAAATAACGTTTTTAGTATAACGCCCTTAGTACAACCCCTTTAGGAATAATGAAATAACGTTTTAAGTATAACGCCCTTAGTACAACCCCTTTAGGAATAATGAAATAACGTTTTTAGTATAACGCCCTTAGTACAACCCCTTTAGGAATAATGAAATAACGTTTTAAGTATAACGCCCTTAGTACAACCCCTTTAGGAATAATGAAATAACGTTTTTAGTATAACGCCCTTAGTACAACCCCTTTAGGAATAATGAAATAACGTTTTAAGTATAACGCCCTTAGTACAACCCCTTTAGGAATAATGAAATAACGTTTTAAGTATAACGCCCTTAGTACAATCCCCTCAGGAATTATGAAATAACACTTTTAGTATAACGCCCTTTGTATAACAACACCCTTAGGAATTATAAAACAACGCCTTTTGTATAACGCCCTTAGAACTGTAAAATAGCGCCTTTTGTATAACGGTGTTTGGAGTTATAAAATACTGCCCTTAGTATTCCGCCATTGGGAATTAGTACATCCCATTTGAAATTCCTGCATCGTGAGGCCATGTGTCTACACACCACAGTAAACAAATACTTCTATTGTAGCCCGAGGCAACACAATTTTTCGTTCAAACTCATTTTCCATTGTCAATAATTTACCTGTATTCGTGGCGTGAACGCAAATTTAACTCTTTGAAACATCACTCACTTGCAGTGGAGATGTTTGATTAATGACACTACATCACTCACTTGCAGTGGAGATGTTTGATTAATGACACTACATCACTCACTTGCAGTGGAGATGTTTGATTAATGACACTACATCACTCACTTGCAGTGGAGATGTTTGATTAATGACACTACATCACTCACTTGCAGTGGAGATGTTTGATTAATGACACTACATCACTCACTTGCAGTGGAGATGTTTGGTTAATGACACTACATCACTCACTTGCAGTGGAGATGTTTGATTAATGACACTACATCACTCACTTGCAGTGGAGATGTTTGATTAATGACACTACATCACTCACTTACAATGGAGATGTTTGATTAATAACACTACATCACTCACTTACAGTGGAGATGTTTGATTAATAACACTACATCACTAACTTACAGTGGAGATGTTTGATTAATAACACTACATCACTCACTTACAGTGGAGATGTTTGATTAATGACACTACATCACTCACTTGCAGTGGAGATGTTTGATTAATAACACTACATCACTCACTTACAGTGGAGATGTTTGGTTAATAACACTACATCACTCACTTGCAATAGAGATGTTTGATTAATGACACTACATCACTCACTTACAGTGGAGATGTTTGATTAATGACACTACATCACTCACTTGCAGTGGAGATGTTTGATTAATAACACTACATCACTCACTTACAGTGGAGATGTTTGGTTAATAACACTACATCACTCACTTGCAATAGAGATGTTTGATTAATAACACTACATCACTCACTTACAGTGGAGATGTTTGATTAATAACACTACATCACTCACTTACAGTGGAGATGTTTGATTAATAACACTACATCACTCACTTACAGTGGAGATGTTTGGTTAATAACACTACATCACTCACTTGCAATAGAGATGTTTGATTAATGACACTACATCACTCACTTACAGTGGAGATGTTTGATTAATGACACTACATCACTCACTTGCAGTGGAGATGTTTGATTAATGACACTACATCACTCACTTGCAGTGGAGATGTTTGATTAATGACACTACATCACTCACTTACAATGGAGATGTTTGATTAATAACACTACATCACTCACTTACAGTGGAGATGTTTGATTAATAACACTACATCACTAACTTACAGTGGAGATGTTTGATTAATAACACTACATCACTCACTTACAGTGGAGATGTTTGATTAATGACACTACATCACTCACTTGCAGTGGAGATGTTTGATTAATAACACTACATCACTCACTTACAGTGGAGATGTTTGGTTAATAACACTACATCACTCACTTGCAATAGAGATGTTTGATTAATGACACTACATCACTCACTTACAGTGGAGATGTTTGATTAATGACACTACATCACTCACTTGCAGTGGAGATGTTTGATTAATAACACTACATCACTCACTTACAGTGGAGATGTTTGGTTAATAACACTACATCACTCACTTGCAATAGAGATGTTTGATTAATAACACTACATCACTCACTTACAGTGGAGATGTTTGATTAATAACACTACATCACTCACTTACAGTGGAGATGTTTGATTAATAACACTACATCACTCACTTACAGTGGAGATGTTTGATTAATAACACTACATCACTAACTTACAGTGGAGATGTTTGATTAATAACACTACATCACTCACTTACAGTGGAGATGTTTGATTAATGACACTACATCACTCACTTGCAGTGGAGATGTTTGATTAATAACACTACATCACTCACTTGCAGTGGAGATGTTTGGTTAATAACACTACATCACTCACTTGCAGTGGAGATGTTTGATTAATAACACTACATCACTCACTTGCAGTGGAGATGTTTGATTAATAACACTACATCACTCACTTGCAGTGGGGATGTTTGATTAATAACACTACATCACTCACTTGCAGTGGAGATGTTTGATTAATAACACTACATCACTCACTTACAGTGGAGATGTTTGATTAATAACACTACATCCCTCACTTGCAGTAGAGATGTTTGGTTAATGACACTACATCACTCACTTACAGTGGAGATGTTTGATGAATAACACTACATCACTCATTTACAGTGGAGATGTTTGATTAATAACACTACATCACTCACTTGCAGTAGAGATGTTTGGTTAATGACACTACATCACTCACTTACAGTGGAGATGTTTGATTAATAACACTACATCACTCACTTGCAGTGGAGATGTTTGATTAATAACACTACATCACTCACTTGCAGTGGAGATGTTTGATTAATAACACTACATCACTCACTTGCAGTGGAGATGTTTGGTTAATAACACTACATCACTCACTTGCAGTGGAGATGTTTGGTTAATAACACTACATCACTCACTTGCAGTGGAGATGTTTGATTAATAACACTACATCACTCACTTGCAGTGGAGATGTTTGATTAATAACACTACATCACTCACTTGCAGTGGAGATGTTTGGTTAATAACACCACATCACTCACTTGCAGTGGAGATGTTTGATTAATAACACTACATCACTCACTTGCAGTGGAGATGTTTGATTAATAACACTACATCACTCACTTGCAGTGGAGATGTTTGGTTAATAACACTACATCACTCACTTACAGTGGAGATGTTTGATTAATAACACTACATCACTCACTTGCAGTAGAGATGTTTGGTTAATAACACTACATCACTCACTTGCAGTGGAGGTGTTTGATTAATAACACTACATCACTCACTTGCAGTAGAGATGTTTGATTAATGACACTACATCACTCACTTGCAGTAGAGATGTTTGATTAAGGACACTACATCACTCACTTGCAGTAGAGATGTTTGATTAATGACACTACATCACTCACTTACAGTGAAGATGTTTGATTAATAACACTACATCACTCACTTACAGTTGAGATGTTTGATTAATGGCACTACATAACTCACTTGCACTAGAGATGTTTGATTAATAACACTACATCACTCACTTACAGTGAAGATGTTTGATTAATGACACTACATCACTCACTTACAGTGGAGATGTTTGATTAATGACACTTCATCACTCACTTGCACTAGAGATGTTTGATTAATAACACTACATCACTCACTTGCAGTAGAGATGTTTGATTAATGACACTACATCACTCACTTACAGTGGAAATGTTTGATTAATGACACTACATCATTCACTTGCACTAGAGATGTTTGATTAATGACACTACATCACTCACTTGCAGTAGAGATGTTTGATTAATAACACTACATCCCTCACTTACAGAAGGAGATGTTTGATTAATAACACTACATCACTCACTTACAGTGGAGATGTTTGATTAATGACACTACATCACTCACTTGCAATAGAGATGTTTGATTAATAACACTACATCACTCACTTGCAGTGGAGATGTTTGATTAATAACACTACATCACTCACTTGCAGTAGAGATGTTTGATTAATAACACTACGTCACTCACTTGCAGTAGAGATGTTTGATTAATGACACTACATCACTCACTTGCAGTAGAGATGTTTGATTAATAACACTACATCACTCACTTACAGTGGAGATGTTTGATTAATGACACTACATCACTCACTTGCAGTAGAGATGTTTGATTAATAACACTACATCACTCACTTGCAGTGGAGATGTTTGAATAATAACACTACATCACTCACTTGCAGTAGAGATGTTTGATTAATAACACTACATCACTCACTTGCAGTAGAGATGTTTGATTAATGACACTACATCACTCACTTGCAGTAGAGATGTTTGATTAATAAAACTACATCACTCACTTACAGTGGAGATGTTTGATTAATAACACTACATCACTCACTTACAGTGGAGATGTTTGATTAATGACACTACATCACTCACTTGCAGTAGAGATGTTTGATTAATGACACTACATCACTTACTTGCAGTAGAGATGTTTGATTAATAACACTACATCACTCACTTACAGTGGAGATGTTTGATTAATAACACTACATCACTTACTTGCAGTAGAGATGTTTGATTAATGACACTACATCACTCACTTGCAATAGAGATGTTTGATTAATGACACTACATCACTCACTTACAGTGGAGATGTTTGATTAATGACACTACATCACTCACTTGCAGTGGAGATGTTTGATTAATAACACTACATCACTCACTTACAGTGGAGATGTTTGGTTAATAACACTACATCACTCACTTGCAATAGAGATGTTTGATTAATAACACTACATCACTCACTTACAGTGGAGATGTTTGATTAATAACACTACATCACTCACTTACAGTGGAGATGTTTGATTAATAACACTACATCACTCACTTACAGTGGAGATGTTTGATTAATAACACTACATCACTAACTTACAGTGGAGATGTTTGATTAATAACACTACATCACTCACTTACAGTGGAGATGTTTGATTAATGACACTACATCACTCACTTGCAGTGGAGATGTTTGATTAATAACACTACATCACTCACTTGCAGTGGAGATGTTTGGTTAATAACACTACATCACTCACTTGCAGTGGAGATGTTTGATTAATAACACTACATCACTCACTTGCAGTGGAGATGTTTGATTAATAACACTACATCACTCACTTGCAGTGGGGATGTTTGATTAATAACACTACATCACTCACTTGCAGTGGAGATGTTTGATTAATAACACTACATCACTCACTTACAGTGGAGATGTTTGATTAATAACACTACATCACTCACTTGCAGTAGAGATGTTTGGTTAATGACACTACATCACTCACTTACAGTGGAGATGTTTGATGAATAACACTACATCACTCATTTACAGTGGAGATGTTTGATTAATAACACTACATCACTCACTTGCAGTAGAGATGTTTGGTTAATGACACTACATCACTCACTTACAGTGGAGATGTTTGATTAATAACACTACATCACTCACTTGCAGTGGAGATGTTTGATTAATAACACTACATCACTCACTTGCAGTGGAGATGTTTGATTAATAACACTACATCACTCACTTGCAGTGGAAATGTTTGGTTAATAACACTACATCACTCACTTGCAGTGGAGATGTTTGGTTAATAACACTACATCACTCACTTGCAGTGGAGATGTTTGATTAATAATACTACATCACTCACTTGCAGTGGAGATGTTTGATTAATAACACTACATCACTCACTTGCAGTGGAGATGTTTGGTTAATAACACTACATCACTCACTTGCAGTGGAGATGTTTGATTAATAACACTACATCACTCACTTGCAGTGGAGATGTTTGATTAATAACACTACATCACTCACTTGCAGTGGAGATGTTTGGTTAATAACACTACATCACTCACTTACAGTGGAGATGTTTGATTAATAACACTACATCACTCACTTGCAGTAGAGATGTTTGGTTAATAACACTACATCACTCACTTGCAGTGGAGGTGTTTGATTAATAACACTACATCACTCACTTGCAGTAGAGATGTTTGATTAATGACACTACATCACTCACTTGCAGTAGAGATGTTTGATTAATAAAACTACATCACTCACTTACAGTGGAGATGTTTGATTAATAACACTACATCACTCACTTACAGTGGAGATGTTTGATTAATGACACTACATCACTCACTTGCAGTAGAGATGTTTGATTAATGACACTACATCACTTACTTGCAGTAGAGATGTTTGATTAATAACACTACATCACTCACTTACAGTGGAGATGTTTGATTAATAACACTACATCACTTACTTGCAGTAGAGATGTTTGATTAATGACACTACATCACTCACTTGCAATAGAGATGTTTGATTAATGACACTACATCACTCACTTACAGTGGAGATGTTTGATTAATGACACTACATCACTCACTTGCAGTGGAGATGTTTGATTAATAACACTACATCACTCACTTACAGTGGAGATGTTTGGTTAATAACACTACATCACTCACTTGCAATAGAGATGTTTGATTAATAACACTACATCACTCACTTACAGTGGAGATGTTTGATTAATAACACTACATCACTCACTTACAGTGGAGATGTTTGATTAATAACACTACATCACTCACTTACAGTGGAGATGTTTGATTAATAACACTACATCACTAACTTACAGTGGAGATGTTTGATTAATAACACTACATCACTCACTTACAGTGGAGATGTTTGATTAATGACACTACATCACTCACTTGCAGTGGAGATGTTTGATTAATAACACTACATCACTCACTTGCAGTGGAGATGTTTGGTTAATAACACTACATCACTCACTTGCAGTGGAGATGTTTGATTAATAACACTACATCACTCACTTGCAGTGGAGATGTTTGATTAATAACACTACATCACTCACTTGCAGTGGGGATGTTTGATTAATAACACTACATCACTCACTTGCAGTGGAGATGTTTGATTAATAACACTACATCACTCACTTACAGTGGAGATGTTTGATTAATAACACTACATCACTCACTTACAGTGGAGATGTTTGATGAATAACACTACATCACTCATTTACAGTGGAGATGTTTGATTAATAACACTACATCACTCACTTGCAGTAGAGATGTTTGGTTAATGACACTACATCACTCACTTACAGTGGAGATGTTTGATTAATAACACTACATCACTCACTTGCAGTGGAGATGTTTGATTAATAACACTACATCACTCACTTGCAGTGGAGATGTTTGATTAATAACACTACATCACTCACTTGCAGTGGAAATGTTTGGTTAATAACACTACATCACTCACTTGCAGTGGAGATGTTTGGTTAATAACACTACATCACTCACTTGCAGTGGAGATGTTTGATTAATAACACTACATCACTCACTTGCAGTGGAGATGTTTGATTAATAACACTACATCACTCACTTGCAGTGGAGATGTTTGGTTAATAACACTACATCACTCACTTGCAGTGGAGATGTTTGATTAATAACACTACATCACTCACTTACAGTGGAGATGTTTGATGAATAACACTACATCACTCATTTACAGTGGAGATGTTTGATTAATAACACTACATCACTCACTTGCAGTAGAGATGTTTGGTTAATAACACTACATCACTCACTTGCAGTGGAGATGTTTGATTAATAACACTACATCACTCACTTGCAGTGGAAATGTTTGGTTAATAACACTACATCACTCACTTGCAGTGGAGATGTTTGGTTAATAACACTACATCACTCACTTGCAGTGGAGATGTTTGATTAATAACACTACATCACTCACTTGCAGTGGAGATGTTTGATTAATAACACTACATCACTCACTTGCAGTGGAGATGTTTGGTTAATAACACTACATCACTCACTTGCAGTAGAGATGTTTGGTTAATGACACTACATCACTCACTTACAGTGGAGATGTTTGATGAATAACACTACATCACTCATTTACAGTGGAGATGTTTGATTAATAACACTACATCACTCACTTGCAGTAGAGATGTTTGGTTAATGACACTACATCACTCACTTACAGTGGAGATGTTTGATTAATAACACTACATCACTCACTTGCAGTGGAGATGTTTGATTAATAACACTACATCACTCACTTGCAGTGGAGATGTTTGATTAATAACACTACATCACTCACTTGCAGTGGAAATGTTTGGTTAATAACACTACATCACTCACTTGCAGTGGAGATGTTTGGTTAATAACACTACATCACTCACTTGCAGTGGAGATGTTTGATTAATAACACTACATCACTCACTTGCAGTGGAGATGTTTGATTAATAACACTACATCACTCACTTGCAGTGGAGATGTTTGGTTAATAACACTACATCACTCACTTGCAGTGGAGATGTTTGATTAATAACACTACATCACTCACTTGCAGTGGAGATGTTTGATTAATAACACTACATCACTCACTTGCAGTGGAGATGTTTGGTTAATAACACTACATCACTCACTTACAGTGGAGATGTTTGATTAATAACACTACATCACTCACTTGCAGTAGAGATGTTTGGTTAATAACACTACATCACTCACTTGCAGTGGAGGTGTTTGATTAATAACACTACATCACTCACTTGCAGTAGAGATGTTTGATTAATGACACTACATCACTCACTTGCAGTAGAGATGTTTGATTAATGACACTACATCACTCACTTGCAGTAGAGATGTTTGATTAATGACACTACATCACTCACTTACAGTGAAGATGTTTGATTAATAACACTACATCACTCACTTACAGTTGAGATGTTTGATTAATGGCACTACATAACTCACTTGCACTAGAGATGTTTGATTAATAACACTACATCACTCACTTACAGTGAAGATGTTTGATTAATGACACTACATCACTCACTTACAGTGGAGATGTTTGATTAATGACACTTCATCACTCACTTGCACTAGAGATGTTTGATTAATAACACTACATCACTCACTTGCAGTAGAGATGTTTGATTAATGACACTACATCACTCACTTACAGTGGAAATGTTTGATTAATGACACTACATCACTCACTTGCACTAGAGATGTTTGATTAATGACACTACATCACTCACTTGCAGTAGAGATGTTTGATTAATAACACTACATCCCTCACTTACAGAAGGAGATGTTTGATTAATAACACTACATCACTCACTTACAGTGGAGATGTTTGATTAATGACACTACATCACTCACTTGCAATAGAGATGTTTGATTAATAACACTACATCACTCACTTGCAGTGGAGATGTTTGATTAATAACACTACATCACTCACTTGCAGTAGAGATGTTTGATTAATAACACTACGTCACTCACTTGCAGTAGAGATGTTTGATTAATGACACTACATCACTCACTTGCAGTAGAGATGTTTGATTAATAACACTACATCACTCACTTACAGTGGAGATGTTTGATTAATGACACTACATCACTCACTTGCAGTAGAGATGTTTGATTAATAACACTACATCACTCACTTGCAGTGGAGATGTTTGAATAATAACACTACATCACTCACTTGCAGTAGAGATGTTTGATTAATAACACTACATCACTCACTTGCAGTAGAGATGTTTGATTAATGACACTACATCACTCACTTGCAGTAGAGATGTTTGATTAATAAAACTACATCACTCACTTACAGTGGAGATGTTTGATTAATAACACTACATCACTCACTTACAGTGGAGATGTTTGATTAATGACACTACATCACTCACTTGCAGTAGAGATGTTTGATTAATGACACTACATCACTTACTTGCAGTAGAGATGTTTGATTAATAACACTACATCACTCACTTACAGTGGAGATGTTTGATTAATAACACTACATCACTTACTTGCAGTAGAGATGTTTGATTAATGACACTACATCACTCACTTGCAGTAGAGATGTTTGATTAATAACACTACATCACTCACTTACAGTGGAGATGTTTGATTAATAACACTACATCACTCACTTGCAGTGGAGATGTTTGGTTAATAACACTACATGACTCACTTGCAGTGGAGATGTTTGATTAATAACACTACATCTCTCACTTGCAGTGGAGATGTTTGATTAATAACACTACATCACTCACTTGCAGTGGAGATGTTTGGTTAATAACACTACATCACTCACTTGCAGTGGAGATGTTTGATTAGTAACACTACATCACTCACTTGCAGTGGAGATGTTTGATTAATAACACTACATCACTCACTTGCAGTGGAGATGTTTGGTTAATAACACTACATCACTCACTTACAGTGGAGATGTTTGATTAATAACACTACATCACTCACTTGCAGTGGAGATGTTTGATTAATAACACTACATCACTGACTTGCTGTGGAGATGTTTGATTAATAACACTACATCACTCACTTACACTGGAGATGTTTGATTAAGAACACTACATCACTCACTTACAGTGGAAATGTTTGAATAATGACACTACATCACTCACTTGCAGTAGAGATGTTTGGTTAATGACACTACATCACTCACTTACAGTGGAGATGTTTGATTAATAACACTACATCACTCATTTACAGTGGAGATGTTTGATTAAAAACACTACATCACTCACTTGCAGTAGAGATGTTTGGTTAATGACACTACATCACTCACTTACAGTGGAGATGTTTGATTAATAACACTACATCACTCACTTGCAGTGGAGATGTTTGATTAATAACACTACATCACTCACTTGCAGTGGAGATGTTTGGTTAATAACACTACATCACTCACTTGCCGTGGAGATGTTTGGTTAATAACACTACATCACTCACTTGCAGTGGAGATGTTTGATTAATAACACTACATCACTCACTTGCAGTGGAGATGTTTGATTAATAACACTAAATCACTCACTTGCAGTGGAGATGTTTGATTAATAACACTACATCACTCACTTGCAGTGGAGATGTTTGATTAATAACACTACATCACTCACTTGCAGTGGAGATGTTTGGTTAATAACACTAAATCACTCACTTACAGTGGAGATGTTTGATTAATAACTCTACATCACTAACTTGCAGTAGAGATGTTTGGTTAATAACACTACATCACTCACTTGCAGTGGAGGTGTTTGATTAATAACACTACATCGCTCATTTACAGTGGAGATGTTTGATTAATAACACTACATCACTCATTTGCAGTAGAGATGTTTGGTTAATAACACTACATCACTGACTTGCAGTGGAGGTGTTTGATTAATAACACCACATCACTCACTTGCAGTGGAGATGTTTGATTAATGACACTACATCACTCACTTGCAGTGGAGATGTTTGGTTAATA
Source organism: Morinoia aosen (assembly GCA_030386875.1). NCBI lineage: Eukaryota > Metazoa > Arthropoda > Malacostraca > Amphipoda > Talitridae > Morinoia > Morinoia aosen. The sequence continues at coordinate 19,769,567 of CM059565.1, forward strand.
ACACTACATCACTCAATTGCAGTGGAGGTGTTTGATTAATAACACCACATCACTCACTTGCAGTGGAGATGTTTGGTTAATAACACTACATCACTCACTTGCAGTAGAGATGTTTGGTTAATAACACTACATCACTCACTTGCCGTAGAGATGTTTGATTAATGACACTACATCACTCACTTGCAGTAGAGATGTTTGATTAATAACACTACATCACTTACTTGCAGTGGAGATGTTTGATTAATAACACTACATCACTCACTTGCAGTAGAGATGTTTGATTAATAACACTACATCACTCACTTGCAGTAGAGATGTTTGATTAATGACACTACATCACTCACTTGCAGTAGAGATGTTTGATTAATGACACTACATCACTCACTTACAGTGGAGATGTTTGATTAATAACACTACATCACTCACTTACAGTTGAGATGTTTGATTAATGGCACTACATAACTCACTTGCACTAGAGATGTTTGATTAATAACACTACATCACTCACTTACAGTGAAGATGTTTGATTAATGACACTACATCACTCACTTACAGTGGAGATGTTTGATTAATGACACGGGTCGTAAAGTTTGTACCAGCTTTCGTGCTGTGGTCTTGGGAAAGATATGAGAGAGACGTTCTCATTACGAAACACTGCCATAGTAAATTTAATAATTGGATGTGCTTGGGCTGCGGCGGTCACTCCGTCATAAAGACGACGCAGGACTCGTAGAGCGCGACCACGTAGATTGGTCAAGGGCACTATAAGTTATTGGAAATATATAAAACGACGGCCAGCTTCGGTCGCGGGACGACGGGCAGAGCGGGAGGGCAATAAGGGCTGAATACGTCATGGTCGGAGAAAGCGGGGCCCCCACGAGAGCTCACCCCTGCATCCCTTCTCCCCACAAAACCTACCCCCCTTTTTGGGAAGGAGGCGCGAGACCAGGGGAGAGCGGGCTGAGAGAAAGGACATTCGGTCGCCGGTCGTGAGTGTGAGCAGTCAAGGGCTCGAGTCGGGAGGGACCAGAGTCGGGTAGAGTAAAGTAAATAAAACACGTCGAGCGGAGTTCGGGCAGTAGAGGCTCCCGTAATTGCAGTTCATAACTTAAGAGCGGCGTTTCCATTAGTGTATTTTCAATACTGTGATTGTGGCAAAGCGTATGCGCGACGTTCACTTTTGGATCGTGTCCCTTGGATTGTTGTCGGGCGTTTGTGATACGTCACCTTTTGGATCGTTTTCCGTGGATTGTTGTCGACGTATGCAGACGTTCAGAGGAAGAGTCGAGTTGTGTTCAAATACTTGTTAAACTGTCCGTGATAAGTGTCGAGACTTGCTCCCGTTTAGCGTGTTGTTGGGACAAGTTGATTGTAAAGTCTTGGTAAAGTACTCGCGGATCAGGTTTATTACCGCTAGATCTTGGTGTCAATCTCAACTCGTGAATGTGTTCAACCGGCTAGCATTGACCTAATAAATGATTAAATCGTCAGTCGTCGTCCCTTACCTCTCATCTCTCTCGTAAACTAGCGCTAGAAACACGCGCCTACCGCCGCCATTGCTACCAAGAAATACGCACGTTCCTTTCATATCTAATTTTAGTCGAGGCTATCTAAGCCTCGTGGTGGCAGCCCTATCATATCATAATCATTAAAAATCATTAATCATTTAATTAACGTAACTTCATGCTGTCTGAGTCTGTTCAGAAAAGAAACAGAAAGGAGAATTTGAAAACTCATAAATATAGAGTGCGGAAGAAAAACCCGACTCATACACTGGTGGCAGCGGCGACTCATACACTGGTGGCAGCGGTGACTCATACACTGGTGCCATTATTTGCGGTGGCGGAAACTAGTCGCTGAGAGAGAGAGGAGGAAATAGAGCTATTAGGTGGTGAAAGATTGAAAATAAAAAGGGAGAGGAAGAGAAGAACCAGAAGCAACCAGTCCAGAGCTGCAAGCGGGCAGCGGCGTCCAAGATCAACAAAAAACTGTAAGTAAACACCATTTCATTTCATTTCTGCGTATGTCTTCAACTGCAAATTTTTACTTATTTATTGTTTTCTGTTCGATGTGTGTCGCGTGAGTGTAGCCCCTAACAGATATTGCGCATATCGCGGTGCAGCCAGGAAGTGTCATTTTCCATGAGATTAGAAGCGGACCCAGCCATAAAACCTTACAGCCAGTCCTTGAGCGCGAGAAAGCCAAAAGAAAGTGCATTTCAATTTGGTAGGGATTGCTGCACCTGAGAAGTAGAAGCATCGAAGATTCTTTAAGAATAGTATTTTTTTTATGTCTTCGGAAGAGACATTTGATTCTCGTGCTCTCTGTGTTGTAAATTAGGTACATATTGGGTGAATATTGTGTTGTGAGCAGGATTGCAAATTTAGGGATTGTTCGTGCAAATCTAGTTTGCAAAGAGATATTGTTGTGGCATTCTACTCTGTTATTGGGGGTAAACCAACGATTCGTCTGTAGAAACATCCATTTAAATGTTCGTGTGTTCCCTAGGAAAGAAATAATACGTAGCAAGTCCGCATTTTGTCGGTCGCTCCTTATCGGTGTTTGGGGAAGAGATCAACACTCCACATAAAAGTTATTCTGTTGTCCAAAGAAAATATATAATATTTTTGTGTGTCGTGGGCTGAACTAGGATCAGTGAGATGATTATGCAAGAATAACATTGCAAATTGAGGGAACGATTAACGTAAATATTTACGCAAAGTTGTGCTGGTATAGGACTCGTTTAATTAACGGTATTTGGTTAGGAGATTCCCTCCTGACTTATGATTTGATGCCCTACGCACGAGAGTCCGCATTTCGGTAATTTTTGCCAGTGGGGCCCTCATATTTCCTCTCTTGGATACACCCGAAAATTTTTATTTTATGTGTTTATGCTTGGATACCAGTATTTATCGTAAAAATTAGAGGTTCAGTGTAGTGCGTGTGCGTTGCAACTGCCAATAGACAGATTTAAGAAACAAAAAAAAAAAATATACATATATTTGTGCTGATCATCGCCGAGTTCAAGCTGCAAAATGGGAAAGGACGAAGAAAAGTCGAGTAACTCGGGAAGTGCTGCTGCAAATAAACAGGACGCAGGAACCGATCAAACAGCGGCAAGCGGGCCAGTGCTGGGCAAGCTTCCAAAATTCGATGGCAAGACCAACGTTGTGAAGTTCCTCAACACAGAGATAACGGTACACAGAAATCGACTGAAGCCCGCGTCATTTAAACCAGAGGAGGCTCTCGTAATACGAGACGAGCGTCCCAGCGGCAAGGGGAGGAGCGTCGAGCACGTCACCGAAGTACGTCACGAAGATAGCGATGCGGAGAGCAGCGATGACGAAATCTACGTAACAAGACCCGAAGCTCCCTCACCCCTACCCACCCCGGCAGCGAGGCGTCCTTACGCCCTCCGATCTGCAGGTCCAGTAGAGGAGTAGAGGAGAAGACGACATAAGCAAAAGCCTATGTAACAAGTGGAGAGTAAATACGCTTGCTAATCTAATTTCCTTTACAGAATAAACTAGCAAGTAAATAGGAGATAGGCCTACTAATTTAATGTTCCTTTTCAGATTTACCTAGCAAATAAGTAGTAGATAAGCACTAATCTAATTCCCTCACAGAATAGCTTAGCAACAACTAGGTTGGCAGGAAAATTTCTGAGTAGTCGACTGCTAGGCAAATAACTTCTAGGAATGCTAGCAGCCAGCACGAGCGACTGTGCGCAGAGCTTTAGAGCCGGCACAGGACGAGTCATAAAATCGAGAGGCATAAAGGATCTCAAGCCGAGCCCGGAAAAGATGAGCTCAACCGCCTGAAGCGAGTGCGACGCGCAGAAAAGAGGCTAGTAGAGACTCGGCATACATATTATAGTGGCGTACTTGACGAAATTTTCATTTTTTTTTGGTAGTATTGATAAGTACAGTCTTACTAATAAGAAATTGCCCTTCAGGTGTAGATTTGAAAGTCAGCAACTTGGATGGGAAATAGAGATATCCGTCTAGTACATTGGCTGTTTAGGGTGAAAAATTCCTTGTAAAGGAATTTCCCTGTATCGTCGGGGGGGGGGGAAGATAAATTTGAAAAATTTATTGATTTCTGAAAAAAAGGAGAGAAATAGGCTCAATGCAGCGAGAGACGTCAAATTAGAGTTATCTTGGGATGAGTCTTGCTTCATTTCGAAGAGCGAAACCTGAGCCTGTCATGAGCTGATAGGAGGCGGATACTAGCCGATAGTAAGATCTCGTATAACAGAACCCCTGAGAGCTGTGCAGAACTTATACCGAGACACTAGAGTTAATCAAGTCCCATTACGGACATAGTATAATTTAGCAAATACTGCTCTTTAATAATAACGTAGCTTAGTGTGGAAAGGCAGGCTGGACGAGCACTTACGAGGCAGAGACTCGAGGCGTAAGCCCACGAGACAAGGCAGCCACAGAGGGACCATAAAACTTGAGATGCGTTCCACGCTGGAACTCATGTAATATGAGCGGCGACACGCCGGAGATTAGAGAAGGCAGTCTGAGCAGAGAGAAGCGCACAGCGATTCGTGTGCGATGCTAATTACGAGATAGATGGGAGAACAAAATAAATAGAGATGAGCAAAAAGAATATAGATAACAGAGATGGACGGCTCCTGTGCTGAGAAATCAGAGCGTGAACAGCACCGAACCGACGCTAGAGCTGAAATATTTAATGATAAATGTACTAAGGTTATTTTGAAGATTTTCAGGAAGGCGACAGCGAGCGAGGTGCGGGCGTGTGCGCGGTGCTAAACCAGCACCACAGTGGCATCCAGACGGACCGGAACTGCGGTAGACGTAAGAGAGACGGAGAGGCATTCGGCAATGGTAAGATCGGGAACACTCCTGCGCGGAGGAAACACGTGCGTGAACTGTGGAGAGCGTTATGAATGCCTGGTCTGCTGACGAGCGTGATAAGGGAGATTACGGGAAGCATGACTGAGATTTTTATGCGGTTCCAGAGGCATGTGCGCAATGCTTGAGGCATCGCAGCTGCACCGATACCATGAGTTATGGAAATGCGAAAATTAAGTATGTGAGACTTGGAGATTTATGTGAACAGACTGGCATACTAAGGGACGCCTGAGTATTGCTAACGATACGAAAATCTAGGCTGCTTTTCACGAGAGATCAGCAAATGCCATTCAATAAAAAAAAAAACAGTCAGCTGACACGGAAAGAATAGGAATTAGGAAAATTCATCCATCATTTAATCATAAGGACCTGCACCACAAAGAATAAAAGAATGTGCGTGCGTTGTCAGAGTGGGTGCTATGTCGTGTGCAGGAGTATGTGCTGTATCGTGTGCAGGAGTATGTGCTGTGTAGTGTGCAGGAGTGTGGGGACTTAGTCATTCAAGTCTGCTAGGACTTGTCATGTTCATGAATCCCAAAATCATATATCATTCATCATGTAACATACGCGTTCATTATGAGGCGAAGAAAGGAAAATAGGCTCTATATTGATATCTAACCCATGTAACAAAATTAATGCCCGACCGTGTGCCGTAGGAAACGGCGACGTACATGCATCGAGGGCGGAGACGGAGGCCGAGCGAGGTGGTGCGCCAGCTCGGGACATACGTCGCAGCGCGGAACTACGAGACGTCATTGTGGCTTCCAGACGGGAGTCTGGAGACCGTCTCGGCCGATACGGACTGGGCGCGAGCGGCTGCGACCCTGGCGGGGCACCCGCTCATCGTCCACTTCGTCCCGAGGCCGGGAGTACACCTAGCGGGGACGACCCTCAACGAACCCATCAGACACCTGGTCGTGCCCCGCGATGATGGAGAAATTGAAGCAAGGACGTCAGGCACGCGGATCTCATCCGCATGGGTGTTCCCCTACTACCTTTGGACAGAACAACTGCGACATCAGGAATTCCGACTGATGATCAGTCGCTAACAACGGTTATAGCGCGGAACACTGTAATGCAAGATTCATGGTTGTAGTAGCTGCGAGTCGCTGGGCGTCACCCACGGCTGTAGTAATGTCTCCGCGAGCTAGGCGAAATACTGAAATACGTGTCTCATGTTAAAGTAGGGTCATTGCAATTTATTGAAGTCTTCGTGAAATAGTAGGAGCACTCGCGAGTCATATCTTCATTGTTCTATCGTCTTGTTGTTCGGTGTCGTTTCGGGGTGCTTTGTATCAGTGTTCGCCAGTCGGGTAAGAAATGCACTGAGGCCAAGACATAGAAAAAGAAATTATTACATAATTTCTTTTTGCGTTAGTGGGGGAAGGGTGTATAAATTCAGGGTATGAAGTCAGATTCATCCCATCTTTGCCGTTGGCATTGCCGAGTGAAAAGAATATATTTAATGTTAAGACTGGATCTTAAATGACACGGGTCGTAAAGTTTGTACCAGCTTTCGTGCTGTGGTCTTGGGAAAGATATGAGAGAGACGTTCTCATTACGAAACACTGCCATAGTAAATTTAATAATTGGATGTGCTTGGGCTGCGGCGGTCACTCCGTCATAAAGACGACGCAGGACTCGTAGAGCGCGACCACGTAGATTGGTCAAGGGCACTATAAGTTATTGGAAATATATAAAACGACGGCCAGCTTCGGTCGCGGGACGACGGGCAGAGCGGGAGGGCAATAAGGGCTGAATACGTCATGGTCGGAGAAAGCGGGGCCCCCACGAGAGCTCACCCCTGCATCCCTTCTCCCCACAAAACCTACCCCCCTTTTTGGGAAGGAGGCGCGAGACCAGGGGAGAGCGGGCTGAGAGAAAGGACATTCGGTCGCCGGTCGTGAGTGTGAGCAGTCAAGGGCTCGAGTCGGGAGGGACCAGAGTCGGGTAGAGTAAAGTAAATAAAACACGTCGAGCGGAGTTCGGGCAGTAGAGGCTCCCGTAATTGCAGTTCATAACTTAAGAGCGGCGTTTCCATTAGTGTATTTTCAATACTGTGATTGTGGCAAAGCGTATGCGCGACGTTCACTTTTGGATCGTGTCCCTTGGATTGTTGTCGGGCGTTTGTGATACGTCACCTTTTGGATCGTTTTCCGTGGATTGTTGTCGACGTATGCAGACATTCAGAGGAAGAGTCGAGTTGTGTTCAAATACTTGTTAAACTGTCCGTGATAAGTGTCGAGACTTGCTCCCGTTTAGCGTGTTGTTGGGACAAGTTGATTGTAAAGTCTTGGTAAAGTACTAGCGGATCAGGTTTATTACCGCTAGATCTTGGTGTCAATCTCAACTCGTGAATGTGTTCAACCGGCTAGCATTGACCTAATAAATGATTAAATCGTCAGTCGTCGTCCCTTACCTCTCATCTCTCTCGTAAACGAGCGCTAGAAACACGCGCCTACCGCCGCCATTGCTACCAAGAAATACGCACGTTCCTTTCATATCTAATTTTAGTCGAGGCTATCTAAGCCTCGTGGTGGCAGCCCTATCATATCATAATCATTAAAAATCATTAATCATTTAATTAACGTAACTTCATGCTGTCTGAGTCTGTTCAGAAAAGAAACAGAAAGGAGAATTTGAAAACTCATAAATATAGAGTGCGGAAGAAAAACCCGACTCATACACTACATCACTCATTTGCAGTAGAGATGTTTGGTTAATAACACTACATCACTCACTTGCAGTGGAGGTTTTTGATTAATAACACCACATCACTCACTTGCAGTGGAGATGTTTGATTAATGACACTACATCACTCACTTGCAGTGGAGATGTTTGGTTAATAACACTACATCACTCACTTGCAGTGGAGGTGTTTGATTAATAACACCACATCACTCACTTGCAGTGGAGATGTTTGGTTAATAACACTACATCACTCACTTGCAGTAGAGATGTTTGGTTAATAACACTACATCACTCACTTGCCGTAGAGATGTTTGATTAATGACACTACATCACTCACTTGCAGTAGAGATGTTTGATTAATAACACTACATCACTTACTTGCAGTGGAGATGTTTGATTAATAACACTACATCACTCACTTGCAGTAGAGATGTTTGATTAATAACACTACATCACTCACTTGCAGTAAGGATGTTTGATTAATGACACTACATCACTCACTTGCAGTAGAGATGTTTGATTAATAACACTACATCACTCACTTACAGTGGAGATGTTTGATTAATAACACTACATCACTCACTTACAGTGGAGATGTTTGATTAATGACACTACATCACTCACTTGCAGTAGAGATGTTTGATTAATGACACTACATCACTCACTTGCAGTAGAGATGTTTGATTAATAACACTACATCACTCACTTACAGTGGAGATGTTTGATTAATAACACTACATCACTCACTTGCAGTAGAGATGTTTGATTAATAACACTACATCACTCACTTACAGTGGAGATGTTTGATTAATAACACTACATCACTCACTTGCAGTAGAGATGTTTGATTAATGACAATACATCACTCACTTGCAGTAGAGATGTTTGATTAATGACAATACATCACTCACTTGCAGTAGAGATGTTTGATTAATAACACTACATCACTCACTTACAGTGGAGATGTTTGATTAATAACACTACATCACTCACTTACAGTGGAGATGTTTGATTAATAACACTACATCACTCACTTGCAGTAGAGATGTTTGATTAATAACACTACATCACTCACTTGCAGTGGAGATGTTTGAATAATAACACTACATCACTCACTTGCAGTAGAGAAGTTTGATTAATAACACTGCATCACTCACTTGCAGTAGAGATGTTTGATTAATGACACTACATCACTCACTTGCAGTAGAGATGTTTGATTATTAACACTACATCACTCACTTGCCGTAAAGATGTTTGGTTAATAACACTACATCACTCACTTGCAGTGGAGGTGTTTGATTAATAACACTACATCACTCACTTGCAGTAGAGATGTTTGATTAATGACACTATATCACTCACTTACAGTGGAGATGTTTGATTAATAACACTACATCACTCACTTACAGTGGAGATGTTTGATTAATAACACTACATCACTTACTTGCAGTAGAGATGTTTGATTAATGACACTACATCACTCACTTGCAGTAGAGAAGTTTGATTAATGACACTACATCACTCACTTGCAGTAGAGAAGTTTGATTAATGACACTACATCACTCACTTGCAGTAGAGATGTTTGATTAATGACACTACATCACTCACTTACAGTGGAGATGTTTGATTAATAACACTACATCACTCACTTACAGTGGAGATGTTTGATTAATGGCACTACATCACTCACTTGCACTAGAGATGTTTGATTAATAACACTACATCACTCACTTGCAGTGAATATGTTTGATTAATGACACTACATCACTCACTTACAGTGGAGATGTTTGATTAATGACACTACATCACTCACTTGCACTAGAGATGTTTGATTAATAACACTACATCACTCACTTGCAGTAGAGATGTTTGATTAATGACACTACATCACTCACTAACAGTGGAGATGTTTGATTAATGACACTACATCACTCACTTGCACTAGAGATGTTTGATTAATGACACTACATAACTCACTTGCAGTAGAGATGTTTGATTAATAACACTACATCACTCACTTACAGTGGAGATGTTTGATTAATAACACTACATCACTCACTTACAGTGGAGATGTTTAATTAATGACACTACATCACTCACTTGCAATAGAGATGTTTGAATAATAACACTACATCACTCACTTGCAGTGGAGATGTTTGATTAATAACACTACATCACTCACTTGCAGTAGAGATGTTTGATTAATAACACTACGTCACTCACTTGCAGTAGAGATGTTTGATTAATGACACTACATCACTCACTTGCAGTAGAGATGTTTGATTAATAACACTACATCACTCACTTGCAGTGGAGATGTTGGATTAATGACACTACATCACTCACTTGCACTAGAGATGTTTGATTAATAACACTACATCACTCACTTGCAGTGAAGATGTTTGATTAATGACACTACATCACTCACTTACAGTGGAGATGTTTGATTAATGACACTACATCACTCACTTGCACTAGAGATGTTTGATTAATAACACTACATCACTCACTTGCAGTAGAGATGTTTGATTAATGACACTACATCACTCACTAACAGGTGGAGATGTTTGATTAATGACACTACATCACTCACTTGCACTAGAGATGTTTGATTAATGACACTACATAACTCACTTGCAGTAGAGATGTTTGATTAATAACACTACATCACTCACTTACAGTGGAGATGTTTGATTAATAACACTACATCACTCACTTACAGTGGAGATGTTTAATTAATGACACTACATCACTCACTTGCAATAGAGATGTTTGATTAATAACACTACATCACTCACTTGCAGTGGAGATGTTTGATTAATAACACTACATCACTCACTTGCAGTAGAGATGTTTGATTAATAACACTACGTCACTCACTTGCAGTAGAGATGTTTGATTAATGACACTACATCACTCACTTGCAGTAGAGGTGTTTGATTAATAACACTACATCACTCACTTGCAGTGGAGATGTTGGATTAATGACACTACATCACTCACTTGCAGTAGAGATGTTTGATTAATAACACTACATCACTTACTTGCAGTGGAGATGTTTGATTAATAACACTACATCACTCACTTGCAGTAGAGATGTTTGATTAATAACACTACATCACTAACTTGCAGTAGAGATGTTTGATTAATGACACTACATCACTCACTTGCAGTAGAGATGTTTGATTAATAACACTACATCACTCACTTACAGTGGAGATGTTTGATTAATAACACTACATCACTCACTTACAGTGGAGATGTTTGGTTAATGACACTACATCACTCACTTGCCGTAGAGATATTTGGTTAATGACACTACATCACTAAAATGAATGAAATAGATTGATTTCTGAGAAATCTCACTTTAAGGATAAAAAGGAAAACCAACGTGGCTAAGAATATCATGATAAAAAACAAACGTTTCGGACTATAAAAAATCCATCATCAGTGTTCTGAAATGCAATAAATCGAAGTGTTAAATTATTGTAACTGTAAATCCTCTGAATAAATCGAATGTAACATAATGAATTTAAAAGACATGATAAAACAAAAACTATACAAAGTTTTTAACAAACAATGGAAAGTTTCACCGCCGTATCACACTCATTTATTGACGGACGGTTTTTTAAAATGTATATCGATTCTAAAATGCGGAGATCGGATAAATTTGATGTTGAATCCAAAATTTTTAAATTTGTATTTTTAAAAATATGGTCTTTCTCCAAACAGTGCTCTCTTATAGATGAGTTGTATGGTTTGGTGAGGATACAGCCGGTGCGAAAGGAGACTCCCCTGTGTTGTGCACACCTCACAAACAATTGGAGCCCAGTGCTACCAATGTAAGAGCGCTCGCAGCGGTCACACGTATATAGATATACAACTGAGGTGCGCAACATCACATCCGGAGTATCCCTTCGCTTAAAATATGATCCGAGTTTTTTATCTTTTTTATCATTTTTTTTGTTTATCATTTTTTTATCCACAAATAAATCCCTGCTCATATTTTAAAAATGATAAAAATGATAAAAAACTAAATAAATGATAAAAAAGATAAAAAACTCGGATCATATTTTAAGCGAAGGGATACTCCGAATGTGATGTTGCACACCTCAGTTGTATATCTATATACGTGTGACCGCTGCGAGCGCTCTTACATTGGTAGCACTGGGCTCCAATTGTTTGTGAGGTGTGCACAACACAGGGGAGTCTCCTTTCGCACCGGCTGTATCCTCACCAAACCATCCAACTCATCTATAAGAGAGCACTGTTTGGAGAAAGACCATATTTTTAAAAATACAAATTTTAAAATTTTGGATTCAACATCAAATTTATCCGATCTCCGCATTTTAGAACCGATATACATTTTAAAAAACCGTCCGTCAACAAATGAGTGTGGTACGGCGGTGAAACTTTCCATTGTTTGTTAAAAACTTTGTATAGTTTTTGTTTTATCATGTCTTTTAAATTTCATTATCATACATTCGATTTATTCAAAGGATTTACAGTTACAATGTTTTAATACTTCGATTTATTGCATTTCAGAACACTGATGATGGATTTTTTATAGTCCGAAACGTTTGTTTTTTATCATGATATTCTTAGCCACGTTGGTTTTCCTTTTTATCACTACATCACTTATTTGCCATTCGATCAATAACACTATAACCCTTCTACATGAGATCTGTTTTGAAGTTTAATATTACAATATTACCTGTCCGATATATATTATTGTCAATATTCGTTTTTAATTTCAGAAACCCTGTTCAAATAACTTTTTATGAGTACTTTAACAGTTAATTTGATTAGCTCTGGATATATTTGACAAAGCCTCAACTTTATTGTAAGAAAATAAGTCATACCTGAACATTTGACCCTGTATATATTATATTGCTTTCCATGAACTGTTTATTCTAAACTCAATTCTGCTGCCCCAAATCTAACTTATCCATTCTTTTTCACACCTTTCTCCTATATTTGACCCATCATTTAATTCAGAAATATGTTTAAAATACCGCACAAATTGCAGTCCATTCCTCTAGCCACACGCATAACTATTTTACCTTTTTTATATCTTTGCCCCGCATCTAGTCTTCCTTCTAATTATGAAATATTTTCTCATACGTATAAAATGCAGTTCATTCCTCCAGCCACACATTTAACAATTCCATTATTTATGAAATTCTTACCCTGTCACTATTTCACATTTCAATTTTGAAATATTTCCTAACTCCTTGTCGAAATTACACTTCATTTCCCTAGCCTCACGAACAATTATTTTATTTTTTTTCATATCGTGACCGTGTATCTGAACCTTTTTAATTTGAAGTATTTCTTCATACAACGTCTGGACCTGTTTATATTGTACTTCATTTATCGAGTCTTGCGTAAAACAATTTCATTATTTTCACATTTTTAGATTGCGTCTGAATTTTTTTAAATTATAAAACACTTCTCCACTCACGCATAGAAATATGGCTCTTCATTTCTCTAAGCTCACGTCTCATTGTTTCATTCTTTCCCATATCCTTACCACATATCTAGTCTACGTTCAGACCCAACTTCCACATCCTCACCGCGTATCTAATCTACCTTCAAACGCTCCCCAACTTCCACATCCTCACCACGTATCTAGTCTACGCTCAGAACGCTCCCCAACTTCCACATCCTCACCACGTATCTAGTCTACGCTCAGAACGCTCCCCAACTTCCACATCCTCACCGCGTATCTAGTCTACGCTCAGAACGCTCCCCAACTTCCACATCCTCACCACGTATCTAGTCTACGCTCAGAACGCTCCCCAACTTCCCCATCCTCACCGCGTATCTAGTCTACCTTCAAACGCTCCCCAACTTCCACATCCTCACCGCGTATCTAGTCTACCTTCAAACGCTCCCCAACTTCCACATCCTCACCGCGTATCTAGTCTACGCTCAGAACGCTCCCCAACTCCCACATCCTCACCGCGTATCTAGTCTACCTTCAAACGCTCCCCAACTCCCACATCCTCACCGCGTATCTAGTCTACCCTCAAACGCTCCCCAACTCCCACATCCTCACCGCGTATCTAGTCTACCTTCAAACGCTCCCCAACTCCCACATCCTCACCGCGTATCTAGTCTACCTTCAAACGCTCCCCAACTTCCACATCCTCACCGCGTATCTAGTCTACCCTCAAACGCTCCCCAACTCCCACATCCTCACCGCGTATCTAGTCTACCTTCAAACGCTCCCCAACTCCCACATCCTCACCGCGTATCTAGTCTACCCTCAAACGCTCCCCAACTTCCACATCCTCACCGCGTATCTAGTCTACGCTCAGAACGCTCCCCAACTCCCACATCCTCACCGCGTATCTAGTCTACCTTCAAACGCTCCCAACTTCCACATCCTCACCGCGTATCTAGTCTACCTTCAAACGCTCCCCAACTTCCACATCCTCACCGCGTATCTAGTCTACGCTCAGAACGCTCCCCAACTCCCACATCCTCACCACGTATCTAGTCTACGCTCAGAACGCTCCCCAATTTCCACATCCTCACCACGTATCTAGTCTACGCTCAGAACGCTCCTCAACTTCCACATCCTCACCACGTATCTAGTCTACGCTCAGAACGCTCCCCAACTTCCACATCCTCACCACGTATCTAGTCTACGCTCAGAACGCTCCTCAACTTCCACATCCTCACCACGTATCTAGTCTACGCTCAGAACGCTCCCCAACTCCCACATCCTCACCGCGTATCTAGTCTACGCTCAGAACGCTCCCCAACTTCCACATCCTCACCACGTATCTAGTCTACGCTCAGAACGCTCCCCAACTTCCACATCCTCACCACGTATCTAGTCTACGCTCAGAACGCTCCCCAACTTCCCCATCCTCACCGCGTATCTAGTCTACCTTCAAACGCTCCCCAACTTCCACATCCTCACCGCGTATCTAGTCTACGCTCAGAACGCTCCCCAACTTCCACATCCTCACCACGTATCTAGTCTACGCTCAGAACGCTCCCCAACTTCCCCATCCTCACCGCGTATCTAGTCTACCTTCAAACGCTCCCCAACTTCCACATCCTCACCGCGTATCTAGTCTACGCTCAGAACGCTAACCCCAACTTCCACATCCTCACCGCGTATCTAGTCTACCTTCAAACGCTCCCCAACTTCCACATCCTCACCGCGTATCTAGTCTACGCTCAGAACGCTCCCCAACTTCCACATCCTCACCGCGTATCTAGTCTACCTTCAAACGCTCCCCAACTTCCACATCCTCACCGCGTATCTAGTCTACCTTCAAACGCTCCCCAACTTCCACATCCTCACCGCGTATCTAGTCTACGCTCAGAACGCTCCCCAACTTCCACATCCTCACCGCGTATCTAGTCTACCTTCAAACGCTCCCCAACTTCCACATCCTCACCGCGTATCTAGTCTACCTTCAAACGCTCCCCAACTTCCACATCCTCACCGCGTATCTAGTCTACGCTCAGAACGCTCCCCAACTTCCACATCCTCACCGCGTATCTAGTCTACCTTCAAACGCTCCCCAACTTCCCCATCCTCACCGCGTATCTAGTCTACCTTCAAACGCTCCCCAACTTCCACATCCTCACCGCGTATCTAGTCTACGCTCAGAACGCTCCCCAACTTCCACATCCTCACCGCGTATCTAGTCTACCTTCAAACGCTCCCCAACTTCCACATCCTCACCGCGTATCTAGTCTACGCTCAGAACGCTCCCCAACTTCCACATCCTCACCGCGTATCTAGTCTACCTTCAAACGCTCCCCAACTTCCACATCCTCACCACGTATCTAGTCTACGCTCAGAACGCTCCCCAACTTCCCCATCCTCACCGCGTATCTAGTCTACCTTCAAACGCTCCCCAACTTCCACATCCTCACCGCGTATCTAGTCTACGCTCAGAACGCTCCCCAACTTCCACATCCTCACCGCGTATCTAGTCTACCTTCAAACGCTCCCCAACTTCCCCATCCTCACCGCGTATCTAGTCTACCTTCAAACGCTCCCCAACTTCCACATCCTCACCGCGTATCTAGTCTACGCTCAGAACGCTCCCCAACTTCCACATCCTCACCGCGTATCTAGTCTACCTTCAAACGCTCCCCAACTTCCCCATCCTCACCGCGTATCTAGTCTACCTTCAAACGCTCCCCAACTTCCACATCCTCACCGCGTATCTAGTCTACGCTCAGAACGCTCCCCAACTTCCACATCCTCACCGCGTATCTAGTCTACGCTCAGAACGCTCCCCAACTTCCACATCCTCACCGCGTATCTAGTCTACGCTCAGAACGCTCCCCGAGTTCGTGCCTCGTGCATACCAAACTGCGAGCTCGGCGCTCGCTAACACAGGGTGTCCCGCAGGGTTCTGTTCTATGCCCTCTTATTTATCTTCATGTTTGCGACGCTCAAACGTCCCGATGGTCGTAACTAAGGGACCTGGACTGCGTAATCGCTACGCCCTCTGTCGTCTGGCGAACTCACTTGAAAAATTGACGGGAAGCGTTGTTAAGATGGCTGCTCAAAATGCAGGCTTGCTTCGCCGGGCACGCTTCGACAGGGTACGGATGAGCGCAATTAGGCGACGCGGGTACGAGTAAGCGTCCGTGCCGACGCACATACGCGCTCTTTTGAGACGGGATGTCAATTTAAAGATGTCCTTTCAACGATGACTACATGAGGAATAATCGTTATCGATTGCAATTTGTGATGCATTCTTTATTGAAATGTGAATAGTGTTTCAGTAAGAACTTCAAGTCGACTGTTGACGTTTCCGTGAGTCGTTGCAGTGTGAGGCTGCAGAATAGATGTAGATAGGAACAAAAAGTTAGCTCTTTTGAAATACGATTATTCGGAACTCAAATTGAACATCTCGCGAGAGCATTTAATAAGAGAGGCCAAAAGAATTTTTTGAATTGCGAAAAATGACTCGTTCGAATGGTAAAATTTTTTTAGAAAAATTATGCTCGAAACTTACAGAACAGATACCTTGTTACTAATGTGATGCCTTTATGAATGAGCAAATTATGTTACTTAAAAATTCTCGAGAGAATTAAAAGGACGGAGTGAGTATTCTCAAGATAAGTGCCAAACAATGAACTAAAACTGTCATCTATCTTCATTTGATGAAAAATGCAGTGCTTACATTTTTTACCTTTGCTATTACGAGAAACGCAATAATTTCGTATTGTGGCTGGGAGAGCAAGCCACTCTAAAGACACGCCTGAGAACAAGCCACACTAAAGACACGCCTGAGAACAAGCCACACTAAAGACACGCCTAAGAACAAGCCACACTGAAGACACGCCTAAGAACAAGCCACACTAAAGACACGCCTGAGAACAAGCCACTCTAAAGACACGCCTGAGAACAAGCCACACTAAAGACACGCCTAAGAACAAGCCACACTAAAGACACGCCTGAGAACAAGCCACACTAAAGACACGCCTGAGAACAAGCCACACTAAAGACACGCCTGAGAACAAGCCACACTAAAGACACGCCTAAGAACAAGCCACACTAAAGACACGCCTGAGAACAAGCCACTCTAAAGACACGCCTGAGAACAAGCCACACTAAAGACACGCCTGAGAACAAGCCACACTAAAGACACGCCTGAGAACAAGCCACTCTAAAGACACGCCTGAGAACAAGCCACTCTAAAGACACGCCTGAGAACAAGCCACACTAAAGACACGCCTGAGAACAAGCCACACTAAAGACACGCCTGAGAACAAGCCACACTAAAGACACGCCTGAGAACAAGCCACACTAAAGACACGCCTGAGAACAAGCCACACTAAAGACACGCCTGAGAACAAGCCACACTAAAGACACGCCTGAGAACAAGCCACACTAAAGACACGCCTGAGAACAAGCCACACTAAAGACACACCTGAGAACAAGCCACACTAAAGACATGCCTGAGAACAAGCCACACTAAAGACACGCCTGAGAACAAGCCACACTAAAGACACGCCTGAGAACAAGCCACACTAAAGACACGCCTGAGAACAAGCCACACTAAAGACACGCCTGAGAACAAGCCACTCTAAAGACACGCCTGAGAACAAGCCGCACTAAAGACACACCTGAGAACAAGCCACACTAAAGACACGCCTGAGAACAAGCCACACTAAAGACACGCCTGAGAACAAGCCACACTAAAGACACGCCTGAGAACAAGCCACACTAAAGACACGCCTGAGAACAAGCCACACTAAAGACACGCCTGAGAGCAAGCCACACTAAAGACACGCCTGAGAATAAGCCACACTAAAGACACGCCTGAGAACAAGCCACACTGAAGACACACCTGAGAACAAGCCGCACTAAAGACACACCTGAAACAACACACTCTAAAGACACGCCTGAGAACAAGCCACTCTAAAGACACGCCTGAGAACAAGCCACACTAAAGACACGCCTGAGAACAAGCCACACTAAAGACACACCTGAGAACAAGCCGCACTAAAGACACGCCTGAGAACAAGCCACTCTAAAGACACGCCTGAGAACAAGCCACACTAAAGACATGCCTGAAAACAAGCCACTCTAAAGACACGCCTGAGAACAAGCCACACTAAAGACACGCCTGAGAGCAAGCCACACTAAAGAAACGCCTGAGAACAAGCCACACTAAAGACACGCCTGAGAACAAGCCACTCTAAAGACACGCCTGAGAACAAGCCACACTAAAGACATGCCTGAGAGCAAGCCACACTAAAGACTCGCCTGAGAACAAGCCACACTAAAGACACGCCTGAGAACAAGCCACACTAAAGACACGCCTGAGAACAAGCCACACTAAAGACACGCCTGAGAACAAGCCACACTAAAGACACGCCTGAGAACAAGCCACACTAAAGACACGCCTGAGAGCAAGCCACACTAAAGACACGCCTGAGAACAAGCCACACTAAAGACACGCCTGAGAACAAGCCACACTGAAGACACACCTGAGAACAAGCCGCACTAAAGACACACCTGAAACAACACACTCTAAAGACACGCCTGAGAACAAGCCACTCTAAAGACACGCCGGAGAACAAGCCACACTAAAGACACGCCTGAGAACAAGCCACACTAAAGACACACCTGAGAACAAGCCGCACTAAAGACACGCCTGAGAACAAGCCACTCTAAAGACACGCCTGAGAACAAGCCACACTAAAGACATGCCTGAAAACAAGCCACTCTAAAGACACGCCTGAGAACAAGCCACACTAAAGACACGCCTGAGAGCAAGCCACACTAAAGAAACGCCTGAGAACAAGCCACTCTAAAGACACGCCTGAGAACAAGCCACACTAAAGACACGCCTAAGAACAAGCCACACTAAAGACACGCCTAAGAACAAGCCACACTGAAGACACGCCTAAGAACAAGCCACACTAAAGACACGCCTGAGAACAAGCCACTCTAAAGACACGCCTGAGAACAAGCCACACTAAAGACACGCCTAAGAACAAGCCACACTAAAGACACGCCTGAGAACAAGCCACACTAAAGACACGCCTGAGAACAAGCCACACTAAAGACACGCCTGAGAACAAGCCACACTAAAGACACGCCTAAGAACAAGCCACACTAAAGACACGCCTGAGAACAAGCCACTCTAAAGACACGCCTGAGAACAAGCCACACTAAAGACACGCCTGAGAACAAGCCACACTAAAGACACGCCTGAGAACAAGCCACTCTAAAGACACGCCTGAGAACAAGCCACTCTAAAGACACGCCTGAGAACAAGCCACACTAAAGACACGCCTGAGAACAAGCCACACTAAAGACACGCCTGAGAACAAGCCACACTAAAGACACGCCTGAGAACAAGCCACACTAAAGACACGCCTGAGAACAAGCCACACTAAAGACACGCCTGAGAACAAGCCACACTAAAGACACGCCTGAGAACAAGCCACACTAAAGACACGCCTGAGAACAAGCCACACTAAAGACACACCTGAGAACAAGCCACACTAAAGACATGCCTGAGAACAAGCCACACTAAAGACACGCCTGAGAACAAGCCACACTAAAGACACGCCTGAGAACAAGCCACACTAAAGACACGCCTGAGAACAAGCCACACTAAAGACACGCCTGAGAACAAGCCACTCTAAAGACACGCCTGAGAACAAGCCGCACTAAAGACACACCTGAGAACAAGCCACACTAAAGACACGCCTGAGAACAAGCCACACTAAAGACACGCCTGAGAACAAGCCACACTAAAGACACGCCTGAGAACAAGCCACACTAAAGACACGCCTGAGAACAAGCCACACTAAAGACACGCCTGAGAGCAAGCCACACTAAAGACACGCCTGAGAATAAGCCACACTAAAGACACGCCTGAGAACAAGCCACACTGAAGACACACCTGAGAACAAGCCGCACTAAAGACACACCTGAAACAACACACTCTAAAGACACGCCTGAGAACAAGCCACTCTAAAGACACGCCTGAGAACAAGCCACACTAAAGACACGCCTGAGAACAAGCCACTCTAAAGACACACCTGAGAACAAGCCGCACTAAAGACACGCCTGAGAACAAGCCACTCTAAAGACACGCCTGAGAACAAGCCACACTAAAGACATGCCTGAAAACAAGCCACTCTAAAGACACGCCTGAGAACAAGCCACACTAAAGACACGCCTGAGAGCAAGCCACACTAAAGAAACGCCTGAGAACAAGCCACACTAAAGACACGCCTGAGAACAAGCCACTCTAAAGACACGCCTGAGAACAAGCCACACTAAAGACATGCCTGAGAGCAAGCCACACTAAAGACTCGCCTGAGAACAAGCCACACTAAAGACACGCCTGAGAACAAGCCACACTAAAGACACGCCTGAGAACAAGCCACACTAAAGACACGCCTGAGAACAAGCCACACTAAAGACACGCCTGAGAACAAGCCACACTAAAGACACGCCTGAGAGCAAGCCACACTAAAGACACGCCTGAGAACAAGCCACACTAAAGACACGCCTGAGAACAAGCCACACTGAAGACACACCTGAGAACAAGCCGCACTAAAGACACACCCGAAACAACACACTCTAAAGACACGCCTGAGAACAAGCCACTCTAAAGACACGCCGGAGAACAAGCCACACTAAAGACACGCCTGAGAACAAGCCACACTAAAGACACACCTGAGAACAAGCCGCACTAAAGACACGCCTGAGAACAAGCCACTCTAAAGACACGCCTGAGAACAAGCCACACTAAAGACATGCCTGAAAACAAGCCACTCTAAAGACACGCCTGAGAACAAGCCACACTAAAGACACGCCTGAGAGCAAGCCACACTAAAGAAACGCCTGAGAACAAGCCACACTAAAGACACGCCTGAGAACAAGCCACTCTAAAGACACGCCTGAGAACAAGCCACACTAAAGACATGCCTGAGAGCAAGCCACACTAAAGACTCGCCTGAAAACAAGCCACACTAAAGACACGCCTGAGAACAAGACACTCTAAAGACACGCCTGAGAAGAAGCCACACTAAAGACACACCTGAGAACAAGCCGCACTAAAGACACGCCTGAGAACAAGCCACTCTAAAGACACGCCTGAGAACAAGCCACACTAAAGACATGCCTGAGAACAAGCCACTCTAAAGACACGCCTGAGAACAAGCCACACTAAAGACACACCTGACAACAAGCCGCTCTAAAGACACGTCTGAGAACAAGCCACTCTAAAGACACGCCTGAGAACAAGCCACACTAAAGACATGCCTGAGAACAAGCCACTCTAAAGACACGCCTGAGAACAAGCCACACTAAAGACACGCCTGAGAGCAAGCCACACTAAAGACACGCCTGAGAACAAGCCACTCTAAAGACACGCCTGAGAACAAGCCACACTAAAGACATGCCTGAGAACAAGCCACACGAAAAAGAAGCTGCTCACGCGGACTGATTACTCGGAAAGGTGGAGAAGACGATGCCATTAGCTCTGTTCCGTAGCCATGATACAGCGAGACGATGAGGAACATTGGGAAGATATCAGCTCTGTTCCGTAGCCATGATACACCAAGACGATGAGGAACATTGGGAAGATATCAGCTCTGTTCCGTAGCCATGATACACCAAGACGATGAGGAACATTGGGAAGATATCAGCTCTGTTCCGTAGCCATGATACACCAAGACGATGAGGAACATTGGGAAGATATCAGCTCTGTTCCGTAGCCATGATACACCAAGACGATGAGGAACATTGGGAAGATATCAGCTCTGTTCCGTAGCCATGGTACACCAAGACTATGAGGAACATTGGGAAGATATCAGCTCTGTTCCGTAGCCATGATACACCAAGACGATGAGGAACATTGGGAAGATATCAGCTCTGTTCCGTAGCCATGATACAGCGAGACGATGAGGAACATTGGGAAGATATCAGCTCTGTTCCGTAGCCATGATACACCAAGACGATGAGGAACATTGGGAAGATATCAGCTTTGTTCCGTAGCCATGATACACCAAGACGATGAGGAACATTGGGAAGATATCAGCTCTGTTCCGTAGCCATGATACACCAAGACGATGAGGAACATTGGGAAGATATCAGCTCTGTTCCGTAGCCATGATACACCAAGACGATGAGGAACATTGGGAAGATATCAGCTCTGTTCCGTAGCCATGATACACCAAGACGATGAGGAACATTGGGAAGATATCAGCTCTGTTCCGTAGCCATGATACAGCGAGACGATGAGGAACATTGGGAAGATATCAGCTCTGTTCCGTAGCCATGATACACCAAGACGATGAGGAACATTGGGAAGATATCAGCTCTGTTCCGTAGCCATGATACACCAAGACGATGAGGAGCATTGGGAAGATATCAGCTCTGTTCCGTAGCCATGATACACCAAGACGATGAGGAACATTGGGAAGATATCAGCTCTGTTCCGTAGCCATGATACACCAAGACGATGAGGAACATTGGGAAGATATCAGCTCTGTTCCGTAGCCATGATACACCAAGACGATGAGGAACATTGGGAAGATATCAGCTCTGTTCCGTAGCCATGATACACCAAGACGATGAGGAACATTGGGAAGATATCAGCTCTGTTCCGTAGCCATGATACACCAAGACGATGAGGAACATTGGGAAGATATCAGCTCTGTTCCGTAGCCATGATACACCAAGACGATGAGGAACATTGGGAAGATATCAGCTCTGTTCCGTAGCCATGATACACCAAGACGATGAGGAACATTGGGAAGATATCAGCTCTGTTCCGTAGCCATGATACACCAAGACGATGAGGAACATTGGGAAGATATCAGCTCTGTTCCGTAGCCATGATACAGCGAGACGATGAGGAACATTGGGAAGATATCAGCTCTGTTCCGTAGCCATGATACACCAAGACGATGAGGAACATTGGGAAGATATCAGCTCTGTTCCGTAGCCATGATACACCAAGACGATGAGGAACATTGGGAAGATATCAGCTCTGTTCCGTAGCCATGATACACCAAGACGATGAGGAACATTGGGAAGATATCAGCTCTGTTCCGTAGCCATGATACACCAAGACGATGAGGAACATTGGGAAGATATCAGCTCTGTTCCGTAGCCATGGTACACCAAGACTATGAGGAACATTGGGAAGATATCAGCTCTGTTCCGTAGCCATGATACACCAAGACGATGAGGAACATTGGGAAGATATCAGCTCTGTTCCGTAGCCATGATACAGCGAGACGATGAGGAACATTGGGAAGATATCAGCTCTGTTCCGTAGCCATGATACACCAAGACGATGAGGAACATTGGGAAGATATCAGCTTTGTTCCGTAGCCATGATACACCAAGACGATGAGGAACATTGGGAAGATATCAGCTCTGTTCCGTAGCCATGATACACCAAGACGATGAGGAACATTGGGAAGATATCAGCTCTGTTCCGTAGCCATGATATAGCGAGACGATGAGGAACATTGGGAAGATATCAGCTCTGTTCCGTAGCCATGATACAGCGAGACGATGAGGAACATTGGGAAGATATCAGCTCTGTTCCGTAGCCATGATACACCAAGACGATGAGGAACATTGGGAAGATATCAGCTCTGTTCCGTAGCCATGATACACCAAGACGATGAGGAACATTGGGAAGATATCAGCTCTGTTCCGTAGCCATGATACACCAAGACGATGAGGAACATTGGGAAGATATCAGCTCTGTTCCGTAGCCATGATACACCAAGACGATGAGGAACATTGGGAAGATATCAGCTCTGTTCCGTAGCCATGGTACACCAAGACTATGAGGAACATTGGGAAGATATCAGCTCTGTTCCGTAGCCATGATACACCAAGACGATGAGGAGCATTGGGAAGATATCAGCTCTGTTCCGTAGCCATGATACACCAAGACGATGAGGAACATTGGGAAGATATCAGCTCTGTTCCGTAGCCATGATACAGCGAGACGATGACGAACATTGGGGAGATATTAACCCTGTGCCGAAGCCATGATACGGCGAAACGATGACGAACATTGGGGAGATATTAACCCTATGCCGTAGCCATGATACGGCGAAACGATGACGAACATTGGGGAGATATTAACCCTATGCCGTAGCCATGATACAGCGAGACGATGGACGAACATTGGGGAGATATTAACCCTATGCCGTAGCCATGATACAGCGAGACGATTACGAACATTGGGGAGATATTAACCCTATGCCGTAGCCATGATACAGCGAGACGATGACGAACATTGGGGAGATATTAACCCTATGCCGTAGCCATGATACAGCGAGACGATTACGAACATTGGGGAGATATTAACCCTATGCCGTAGCCATGATACAGCGAGACGATTACGAACATTGGGGAGATATTAACCCTATGCCGTAGCCATGTTACAGCGAGACGATGACGAACATTGGGGAGATATTAACCCTATGCCGTAGCCATGTTACAGCGAAACGATGACGAACATTGGGGAGATATTAACCCTATGCCGTAGCCATGATACAGCGAGACGATTACGAACATTGGGGAGATATTAACCCTATGCCGTAGCCATGATACAGCGAGACGATGACGAACATTGGGGAGATATTAACCCTATGCCGTAGCCATGTTACAGCGAAACGATGACGAACATTGGGGAGATGTTAACCCTGTTCCGTAGCCATGATACAGCGAAACGATGACGAACATTGGGGAGATATTAAGCCTGTTCCGTAGCCATGATACAGCAGCATTACCATAGCTGGCGCTGCCGGGAATACTGAGCGGCTGCGGCGAGTTCTGTAAGCCTTCTCAGATATCGCCGCTCAATGTGCGACCTGAGAATGTGTGCGGCGGCTTCTAAAAGAGCTTTGATAGATGCCTAATAGTTCATTAATTCAAGGAAGCGTTCATTAGCAACAAGCCTTAGAAGAGCTCAGCTTCAAATAAACTTTCAGGCTTTATGTTCCTCAATGGTTGAGGTTATTTTACTTTTCTGTGCCATGACCGAGATGATAATCCACTTCGTATGAAGTTGAATTTTCTGCCCTGTATGAACTTGAGTTTCTTACTTTACAGGAGTTTAGTTGAGACAAAAATTGCACGAACTTTCAGTGCAGATAAACGTCGACCCAAAGATTTGGTCTCTTTCATCTTTTCATTTGCTAAAGATCCTAAGAATCTATCATTTGGCGTACCCATTCGTTACATTTACACAATGAATGCGAAGCAAACACCGTTCGTAGCTGTTTCCCCATCACTAGATTATATTTCCTCTGGCCAACTCCTTCAAAAAAGCAAGGCTAGTTCCGCCGTTTCAAAAATCCAGCTGTACCAGTTCACGTTCATGTGCGTGACTTTTTCATTTTTCATTTTTCCTCATAAAATGCAAGGCTAGTTCCTTTGTTTCAAATCTTACATTGTACCCGCTTACGTTCGTCTTCGCGAATTCCACCACTTGGTTTGCTTGAGGGTAGAAAGTGGGCTTTTAAATGCCCGCATCCCGGAAAGCAAAGCCCAATCCGCGCCCGTGGGGCAACAGTTGGTAGGGTTGGGGGCGGTGAGGAGATGTTCCGCCGGACAAGACGACAGGGTTCCCGTTCTGCACCGGAATACCGCCGGAAGCCCGAGGTGACGCTACCACGATAAAATCTCTAGTCCATTTCAAGTACTAAACAGGTGCCGTGTTTGTGTTGTGGGAATGGTGGTGCGCGGAACAATTGGCCTTAATATTATGTATCCATGCTACGAAATTACATATCTGTGCTACAAAACTATAAAGTTACGCAATATATGCTAAAAAATTGCGAAATTATGTATATATGCTACAAAATTACGAAATTTCGTATCAATGCTACGAAATTGCAAAATTACACATCTATGCTACGAAATTACTGGCTTCTATATCTCGAAATTACTGGTGTCAATGATAATACCTAAACTGTGACGAAAGCCACCGGTGATACAATCACTGAGAGGGTTTTCATAATGCTGCTGATAGATCAGTGGTCCAAAACTTAATTTTCATAAATACTTAATCAAAATTAAATGAAGGCATGATCTAGTTTTTGTTTGCTATTTTCAACAGTGCTGAATTCAGTTAACTTGGAATTTGAGTTGAAAGTTAAACTTCAGTTTCACCAGCTGCAGTCAAATCAAAGTGTTAAAAAAAACTGAAACTTGAGTTATGAGACGACCAGCACCCATATAATGAAAAACCAGGTACATATGTTGCTAATAAATTAGCATCTATGTCTCTAAATAACTGTAGTTTTATTATGGAATTATTAGTACCCCTGTCACAAAATAACTAGTATCTACGAATTTGAGTTATACCACAACCCAATCAATTCAGTGTGTGCTTTTCTGCACAATACGCAAGTACAATACAATCTTAATGAACGGGCATAATGTAGTAGTCGCTTGATGTAGTAGTCGCATAATGTAGTAGTCGCTTGATGTAGTAGTCGCATAATGTAGTAGTCGCTTGATGTAGTAGTCGCATAATGTAGTAGTCGCTTGATGTAGTAGTCGCTTGATGTAGTAGTCGCATAATGTAGTAGTCGCTTGATGTAGTAGTCGCTTGATGTAGTAGTCGCTTGATGTAGTAGTCGCTTGATGTAGTAGTCGCATAATGTAGTAGTCGCTTGATGTAGTAGTCGCATAATGTAGTAGTCGCTTGATGTAGTAGTCGCATAATGTAGTAGTCGCTTGATGTAGTAGTCGCTTGATGTAGTAGTCGCTTGATGTAGTAGTCGCTTGATTTAGTAGTCGCTTGATGTAGTAGTCGCTTGATGTAGTAGTCGCTTGATGTAGTAGTCGCTTGATGTAGTAGTCGCTTGATGTAGTAGTCGCTTGATGTAGTAGTCGCTTGATGTAGTAGTCGCTTGATGTAGTAGTCGCTTGATGTAGTAGTCGCTTGATGTAGTAGTCGCATAATGTAGTGGTCGCTTGATGTAGTAGTCGCTTGATGTAGTAGTCGCTTGATGTAGTAGTCGCTTGATGTAGTAGTCGCTTGATGTAGTAGTCGCTTGATGTAGTAGTCGCTTGATGTAGTAGTCGCATAATGTAGTAGTCGCTTGATGTAGTAGTCGCATAATGTAGTAGTCGCTTGATGTAGTAGTCGCATAATGTAGTAGTCGCTTGATGTAGTAGTCGCTTGATGTAGTAGTCGCTTGATGTAGTAGTCGCTTGATGTAGTAGTCGCTTGATTTAGTAGTCGCTTGATGTAGTAGTCGCTTGATGTAGTAGTCGCTTGATGTAGTAGTCGCTTGATGTAGTAGTCGCTTGATGTAGTAGTCGCTTGATGTAGTAGTCGCTTGATGTAGTAGTCGCTTGATGTAGTAGTCGCTTGATGTAGTAGTCGCTTGATGTAGTAGTCGCATAATGTAGTAGTCGCTTGATGTAGTAGTCGCTTGATGTAGTAGTCGCTTGATGTAGTAGTCGCTTGATGTAGTAGTCGCTTGATGTAGTAGTCGCTTGATGTAGTAGTCGCTTGATGTAGTAGTCGCATAATGTACAGTAGAGGTTGATTACGCAAATTTCAATCGTAGTAAAGAATGTTGTTGATAGCGAGAGCAGATCTCGGAAAACCACGTAGAATATGGAAACTTAAAATTAAGAAAACTTCGGAGAAGACGTTTTCGAAAATATAAAGTTGCGCGAAACCTCGCAGATTTTTCACAAAACGTTTACGTAAGCAAAACGTCGCAAAAGATGTTCCGGAAAACTTAAAGTTGCGCAAAAAGTCGCGACAGATGTTCCAGAAAACTTAAAGTTGCGCAAAAAGTCGCGACAGATGTTCCGGAAAACTTAAAGTTGCACAAAAAGTCGCGACAGATGTTCCGAAAAACTTAAAGTTGCGCAAAAAGTCGCGACAGATGTTCCGAAAAACTTAAAGTTGCGAAAAAAGTCGCGACAGATGTTCCGGAAAACTTAAAGTTGCGCAAAAAGTCGCGACAGATGTTCCGGAAAACTTAAAGTTGCGCAAAAAGTCGCGACAAATGTTCCGGAAAACTTAAAGTTGCGCAAAAAGTCGCGACAGATGTTCCGAAAAACTTAAAGTTGCGCAAAAAGTCGCAACAGATGTTCCGGAAAACTTAAAGTTGCGCAAAAAGTCGCGACAGATGTTCCGGAAAACTTAAAGTTTCGCAAAAAGTCGCGGCAGATGTTCCGGAAAACTTAAAGTTGCGCAAAAAGTCGCGACAGATGTTCCGGAAAACTTAAAGTTGCGCAAAAAGTCGCGGCAGATGTTCCGAAAAACTTAAAGTTGCGAAAAAAGTCGTAGAAGATGTTCCGAAAAAATTCAAGTTGCGCAAAACGTCGCAGCAGATGTTCCGGAAAACTTAAAGTTGCGCAAAACGTCGCGGCAGAACACCAAGATCCCAGAATCACAACCCTACTCACGATGATCACAAGAGGCAGCGAAATTCTTAGGATGCGTCAGAATGAATGACACCACTCACCGGGATCACGCGTTCGCTGATCCATGCGAGTGGAAGGGTGGAATTTCCTGGATCTGGTGACCCCGAGTGGGTACTCCACCCTTTTCCAGAGGAAGGAGAGCAGCCCCAGCCGACCTCTGCTGACCCCAGGAAGTGGGGAGGAGGCAACGAAGCATCGCGAAAGTCCGATTGCGCGTCCGGAGACGTTCATGAGTATTTTTTATTGACTTTCTTCAGTGAGATGATGGTCACATAAAGACGTGTTTCTTTTCACTTTTCTTTGTTACTAGTTCGGGTTTACAAAAGGCAGGACATTTATTCATATTTAGCCAGGAATGTGTGCTGTATGAATGGTTTTGTCGACTCGTGGTTTTTTGGCACTGTGAGAAAGTTTGTGCTATCAACCGCGGAAAGTTGTTGACGCTTCTTGACTTTTTGCTCTCTGAAAATTTTTCGTAACACTAATAATGAATGAAAAATGCATATTTTTTAATCACGTCGTGGTTTTAGGTATGAACATAAAATTTACGCCATGAAATTCTAGTGTTTTTAACGCTTCTTAACCTTTCGTAACGCTAGGAACGTGTGATCTGTGAATCGGTTTTGTCGTCGCTTGACTTTCTTAAGAAACTGAAAAATATAAAATAAGAGTTAATTTGTGCCGTTTTAGGGATTTTGTGGAGGCGTATCAAATGACTTCGGTTCTCTTAGTGACTTACTGAACGAGCTGCTATATAAGTATTGCACGCGCACTGCTAACAGTACATGACGTATACAATGTCATGCACAAGAAAGTAAACGTACAACGTACATTTTGAGCTACCTGATGTACGTTGTACAAACCGTACTGTACAATATTCATTGAATAAAACCAAGCAAAAAATCATTCAAGCAAAGGTTACAATATTATTCAAAATAAAACTTTGAGCTGAACTTGAAAAGTACGGTGAGGTTTTTTTTCTTTAATTGGGAATAATCATTTATCTCGTTCATTAAACTATTACTTACTTATGATTGATAGCCGGTAACACTCAATAACAACAATAATGATACGAATATTGAAAATAAAAACTAAGTATAACTCGTGAGTGTTACTTCCTAACTAAATAGTATTAGTAGTGTAATTATCGTCCGCGTTTGAGTCTCGATATTTCAATTTTTACTGAATACATACACAAATAAATTATTCGTATTACTGAAATTTTATAAAACATACCCAAGAAAGTAAAATAAAAAATCATTCAGGAAATAAAGAATCGAATGACACAATAAAAATTTCAAAAAGAAGAAAAATGAAGCAATGGCAAAACAAAAACTAATGAGAACTACAAACCATTAAACCGATAAATACGCAAACGAATGAATAAACAAACAAATAAATTCAATAGATACGTGTGTATATGCGTATAAATTGCAGGTTTAAAGGACAGCGCTGCTGTGTGATGCGTCCATGCTTCCTCCGTCTGTCCGTCCTGCTCTGGCGCCCTCGTACAAGAGCGCCGAATTGAAGGAAGGAAACCCGTTTTTTGGTGAAAGTTACACGAGTGATGCATTACAACAAATTGGGTTTTAAATATTTATTTTCAAAAAGGTTGGACAACCATAACAGCAAGACATTAGCCATGCCAAGAGTTCTTTAATTCAATATGTTACACTGCACATAGAAACACTGCACATAGAAACAGCAAGTTGGGAAAGAGAACACAAAAGATAGGGAAAAAGGTGTAAAAACAGGGAAGCAAAGTGATCTCGAAAGACACAAGTCTTGAAGGCCTATCTATAGCTGAGGGGACCTAACAGTATCTCCCCTAGAGGCACCAGTCCCCATAGCATAGGATGGACAAGCCTGACTAT
Organism: Morinoia aosen; assembly: GCA_030386875.1. Classification (NCBI taxonomy): domain Eukaryota; kingdom Metazoa; phylum Arthropoda; class Malacostraca; order Amphipoda; family Talitridae; genus Morinoia; species Morinoia aosen. Next base: position 19,799,962 of record CM059565.1, read on the forward strand.
CCTTAACCTTTGCCTATCCTATGCTCTCTAAGACAATAACAATAACATCTTCTTGTTATTGTCTTAGGGAGCATAGGGAGCACAAGGGAGCACAAGAAATAACATTAAAAAAATAAAATAAATAATCCGATAGCAAAAATAACCCAGGCGATGTTGCTAGCATGTGATTTTAATAAAATATTTTTCTAGAATCCCTCAGTATCGGACATATACATTATTTTTCTTGGAATTTTCACTCTCAAAGAATAAACACAATTAAGTAAAATTGCTGTATTATTTCACTCATAAATTGTATGAATATTAACTGCAAACAGCGATTGAAGGTCGTTTGATGCACTCTACAGACAGCCAGGGCGGACACGAAAAAAACACTTGACAAGCTTCGCAATTCAACCGAAACAATTCAATCGTAATAACTTAATTGCAATTCCACCGTAATAATTCAACCGTAACAACCTAACTGCAATTCAACCGTAATAATTTAACCGTAACAACTTAACTGCAATTCAACCGTAACAATTTAACTGCAATTCAACCGTAATAATTCAACCGTAACAACTTAACTGCAATTCAACCGTAATAATTTAACCGTAACAACTTAACTGCAATTCAACCGTAACAATTTAACTGCAATTCAACCGTAATAATTCAACCGTAACAATTTAACTGCAATTCAAACGTAACAATTTAACTGCAATTCAACCGTAATAATTCAACCGTAACAATTTAACTGCAATTCAACCGTAATAATTCAACCGTAACAACTTAACTGCAATTCAACCGTAACAATTTAACTGCTATTCAACCGTAATAATTCAACCGTAACAATTTAACTGCAATTCAACCGTAATAATTCAACCGTAACAACTTAATGCAATTCAACCGTAACAATTTAACTGCAACTCAACCGTAACAACTTAACTGCAATTCAACCTTAACAATTTAACTGCAAGTCAACCGTAATAATTCAACCGTAACAACTTAACTGCAATTCAACCGTAACAATTTAACTGCAATTCAACCTTAACAATTTAACTGCAACTCAACCGTAATAATTCAACCGTAACAACTTAACTGCAATTCAACCTTAACAATTTAACTGCAACTCAACCGTAATAATTCAACCGTAACAACTTAACTGCAATTCAACCGTAACAATTTAACTGCAATTCAACCGTAATAATTCAACCGTAACAACTTAATGCAATTCAACCGTAACAACTTAATGCAATTCAACCGTAACAATTTAACTGCAACTCAACCGTAACAACTTAACTGCAATTCAACCTTAACAATTTAACTGCAAGTCAACCGTAATAATTCAACCGTAACAACTTAACTGCAATTCAACCGTAACAATTTAACTGCAACTCAACCGTAATAATTCAACCGTAACAACTTAACTGCAATTCAACCTTAACAATTTAACTGCAAGTCAACCGTAATAATTCAACCGTAACAACTTAACTGCAATTCAACCGTAACAATTTAACTGCAACTCAACCGTAATAATTCAACCGTAACAACTTAACTGCAATTCAACCGTAACAATTTAACTCCAAAGGCAACCGAAACAATTTAAACGTTATTCAACCGGAACAATCCAGCGGTTACAATTTGAATGCAGTTCACCTGGCACAACCGAGCAGCACACCTGCTCACATGCAGCAGGTGCCCCAAATGACAACAGAGATAATTTGTAGCCCCCCCTTTGCCCCCCCCCCCTACACCCCCCCTCCTATGCCCCCCACCGTGCCCTCGGTGACCCGGGAGCCCGAGCCCTGGGAACAAGGCCGGAAGCGCGGCTGCAAGAGGGACATTTTGGCCTGAAATTCCCACGGCGCATCCGCTCCTCGGACGCAAACCTGCGACGCCCTGCCCCCGGGGCTGAGCACGTCCTCCTTCTGGGCCTCCTGCAGGGGGAAGGGTTGTAAATGGGGATGGGTGGGTGGGGAGTGGGTGGTGGATGGAGATGAGTGGATGGGGTTGAGGGGTTTGTGAATGGGGATGAATGGGTGGGGTTGAGGGGTTTGTGAATGGGGATGAATGGGTGGGGTTGAGGGGTTTGTGAATGGGGATGAATGGGTGGGGTTGAGGGGTTTGTGAATGGGGATGAATGGGTGGGGTTGAGGGGTTTGTGAATGGGGATGAGTGGGTGGGGTTGAGGGGTTTGTGAATGGGGATGAATGGGTGGGGTTGAGGGGTTTGTGAATGGGTATGAATGGGTGGGGTTGAGGGGTTTGTGAATGGGGATGAATGGGTGGGGTTGAGGGGTTTGTGAATGGGGATGAATGGGTGGGGTTGAGGGGTTTGTGAATGGGGATGAGTGGGTGGGGAGTGGGTGGTGGATGGAGAAGAGTGGATGGGGGTGAGGGGTTTGTGAATGGGTATGAATGAGTGGGGTTGAGGGGTTTGTGAATGGGTATGAATGAGTGGGGTTGAGGGGTTTGTGAATGGGGATGAGTGGATGGGGTTGAGGGGTTTGTGAATGGGTATGAATGAGTGGGGTTGAGGGGTTTGTGAATGGGGATGAGTGGGTGGGGGTGAGTGGGCAGTGAATGGTGATGAGTGAGTGGGGGTGAGTGGGCAGTGAATGGTGATGAGTGAGTGGGGGTGAGTGGGCAGTGAATGGTGATAGATGAGTAATGGGTGGTCATAAGGATTATGAATGTGATCTGGTTCGTACATACTGACAGTACAATGGAGGCGTGTGTGTGTAGTTGAGTGATAGGAGGCAGGTAGATAGCTGAGGACTGTAAGAGTGTGTAGGTATGTAGTGTACGTATGTACCTGTGTACGTATGTACCTGTAAGTAAGCGTGGTCACCGTAAATGCAAGAATATAGGTTGGCAGTCAAGTTAGGTAAGCTATAGGTTAGTTAAAAAACTAGTAGTCGCCTCTGACGCTCTTCCACAGATAAGAACACACCTCACACAGCAGAAAGGCATCTCCCTTCAAAGAAACGTAACGAACATATTTATCAGTACAATTTTAATTATTCACATTTAAAAAAAAAAAACTCAGCTATAACATTTTTCTATGAGAAGCCTCCGAACCCGCGGGTGCAAATCCATGGGCTCGGAGGCGGAAGGAAATCCCTCGTCCGCATTTGCAGCGTCCTGCGGATGCTGCGTTGACCCGACGGAGGCACCAGGATGTCCGGACACCTCTAAGACACTCAAGAACCTCGCAGAAAACATCTCTCTTCTATAACGCAATGTAAAAAACTTACGTTTACGATAAAGCTGACTTCTCTATGTACAGCAGTCTATGAGGGCAACTCATTTTTGGGCATTTTACCTTAGAAAATAGTCTCCCCCTTTCTTTTTTCTTAATTCGTTGCGAATAAAAAAATTCATCCGTTTTGATAACTATTCAAAAATATTTGTTGTGAATAGTTGTACGAAAAAATTCATGGAACTATGGCTGTTACATATAAGAAACCCAGAATAATAATTTGAAACGAGTTTTCAAATGTGAGAGCAAATTCCGCAGACTTTTCTATTGATTTCTTGTCATGCTGGAGCGAAAGTAAGGTTTTAATATCCAGTTGATGAATATGTCTGCCAGTCACCATCACTGATGATGGTGTCCTGTGTGGGATACATAATATCGCGTCTAGGATACCTAGTATCGTATCTAGGATTGATAGCTTCGTATCTAGGATTCATAGCTTCGTATCTAGGATTCATAGCTTCGTATCTAGGATTCATAGCTTCGTATCTAGGATTCATAGCTTCGTATCTAGGATTCATAGCTTCGTATCTAGGATTCATAGCTTCGTATCGAGGGTACAAAACGTCATATCTAGCATACGTAGCTCGTGTCCTATAGGATACATAGCGTCGTTCCTAAGATACATTGCATCGTAATTAGGATACTTAGCATCGTATCTAGGATATATAGCGTCGTATCTAAGATACAAAGCATCGTATCTAGGATACTTAGCGTAGTATCTAAGATACATTGCATCGTAATTAGGATACCTAGCATCGTATCTAGGATATACAGAGTCGTATCTAAGATACAAAGCATCGTATCTAGGATACTTAGCGTAGTATCTAAGATACATTGCATCGTAATTAGGATACCTAGCATCGTATCTAGGATACACAACATTGTATCTAGGATACAGGTGATGGTCCTGACTATGACTCAGTTCTGTAAATACTTTTCAAAAAAAATTCAAACCCTTATGATTAACCTAATACTATTTAAGAGCCAATTTAAATGTTTGCTAAACTGATACTCGAAAAGAACTTTTTCTTATAGTTCATGATATATGAAAATATAGCTTTTTGAGTTTTTTTGCAAAAAAATTGCCCGTAAGACGCACTCAATTGATGCCAAATGAAAGCAATAAACATTAGCCCTGACAAAAATTTGCTAACATCCGCATCCAATATTTTCTGACTGCGTAACGAATAAACTTAAGAAGCAGCTTACGGATCCCTTGTCTTAGTTTTAATATGAAGCTAATTTTTGTCCTGCCATGTTTCTACAGTTTTGCCCATTAAACGCATTTTTCCCGCGGAATATATAATTAAAAATATTTACAAAAAAATACTAGCCACACAGAAATAACTCACAAAATAACAAGCATACAGTACGCAATAAAAAAATAGCAAGTACGCGCAAAGCACGATTACGCACGGCGTTAATGCACATCAATCACATACTTTGTAATAAAATGAAAACACAACATTTATGGAATTTTGTAAAGAAACAAAACTATACTGACTTTCCTCAACCCTCCATTACGAACACCTTCACCCAATCCCGGCACGTGTTGCAACGCAAGAAAAACGGCGCTGTCAAAGGACGGCTTCATCAGTGACGCATCAAGCAATACGTGGGAAAATGACACATTTAAGCGGACGTATTAGCGCCTTGTGTGTCTCATCATCGTAAGGAAAGCTCCAAAGCGCTCGGTAATGAATTAGATTTCGGTCGAAGCCACATTCTTGGTGACGATCAGTTACTCCTTTACAGCGCGCCGAGTGGTGTGGGAACGCGCGTCGTCCTGTACAGTCAAGGGAAGATGGTGCGCCGTAGCTAGGATACGGGTGTTAACTGGTTTCGTGAATTCAAGGTTTAAAAGTGAATTCATATATTAGTAGCTAAGATACGGGGCTGACTGTGGTCGTGAATTTTAGGTTTCCGGAGTAAATTTGAGACATGGGTGGTAGGGTCAGGTCAAGGTTTGAGGAGTAAATTTGAGATTTGGGTACTTGGTCCAGGTCCTGGGTTTGGGGTATTGCTTGTAAACTTGGGTTTGTGATCTAGATTTGAAATGTAGGTATTTGATTTGGGATTTGCTTGTAGATTTGGAGAAAGCATAAGGCAAGAGATATGATAATTCTGTCATAATTTTCTAAGAAAGTAAGTTTATTAAATCATTCATAATGTACTCAATTTTCAGATAACATATATTTTGAGATTCATTCAGATTATTTATTATGAGGGAAGTAATAATGTGAAAAAAACGACCAAAATTAATACAATCTTTAAAAAAACTTGAAATTATCTCAGTCGTACCAATTTACACAGATACAATGCTCCTCCACCTTTCCACCTTTTTAAAGCATACAAACAGTGTCCTACACACCCAGGCGCGACACGCCGACTGTACACGCCCGTCACACGTGCAGCGGTGTGTTAATTGGACACCTGGACACATGGCAGAATTAATTACGGAACGCTTTTCACTGAATGTAAATATTGTGCTGAGTAAGCGGCGCTCCTTATTGAGATGTTTGTGTGGCCGTGGGAAGTTTGGGATGGAGTTGAAGAGTTGCTTCGTTTTGTGCCAGACTCGTAGTTTGAAAGACAATGGTTTAGTCAGCAATTCAGTTCTCTGTGTTCCTTGTGGGTTGGGGTTGGATAATTTGTGTGTGAATGTACCCTAAACTATTGTAGGGTGATTATTTTAGTTTAATGTGAATGCTACTAAAACATTTCTACTTTTAAAATTTGATTTTACAGTGAATGTTGCTGACATTATTCTACCATGATATTTTGTGTGTGGCTGTTACCATAACTATTCTATGATTAGAATTTGAGTTTGATTTAAATGTTTTTGAAATATTTTACATTCAAAATTTGAGTTTTATGTTGAAGTATGATGTGAATTTATTGAAGTGTGGTGTGAATTTATTGAAGTGTGTTGTGAATTGATTGAAGTGTGGTGTGAATTGATTGAAGTGTGGTGTGAATTGATTGAAGTGTGGTGTGAATTGATTGAAGTGTGGGGTGAATTGATTGAAGTGTGGTGTGAATTGATTGAAGTGTGGTGTGAATTGATTGAAGTGTGGTGTGAATTGATTGAAGTGTGATGTGAATTGATTGAAGTGTGGTGTGAATTGATTGAAGTGTGGTGTGAATTGATTGAAGTGTGGTGTGAATTGATTGAAGTGTGGTGTGAATTGATTGAAGTGTGGTGTGAATTGATTGAAGTGTGGTGTGAATTGATTGAAGTGTGGTGTGAATTGATTGAAGTGTGGTGTGAATTGATTGAAGTGTGGTGTGAATTGATTGAAGTGTGGTGTGAATTGATTGAAGTGTGGTGTGAATTGATTGAAGTGTGGTGTGAATTGATTGAAGTGTGGTGTGAATTGATTGAAGTGTGGTGTGAATTGATTGAAGTGTGATGTGAATTGATTGAAGTGAGGTGTGAATTGATTGAAGTGTGATGTGAATTGATTGAAGTGTGATGTGAATTGATTGAAGTGTGGTGTGAATTTATTGAAGTGTGATGTGAATTGATTGAAGTGTGGTGTGAATTGATTGAAGTGTGATGTGAATTGATTGAAGTGTGGTGTGAATTGATTGAAGTTTGATGTGAATTTATTGAAGTGTGGTGTGAATTGATTGAAGTGTGGTGTGAATTGATTGAAGTGTGATGTGAATTGATTGAAGTGTGGTGTGAATTGATTGAAGTGTGGTGTGAATTTATTGAAGTGTGATGTGAATTGATTGAAGTGTGGTGTGAATTGATTGAAGTGTGATGTGAATTGATTGAAGTGTGGTGTGAATTTATTGAAGTGTGATGTGAATTGATTGAAGTGTGGTGTGAATTGATTGAAGTGTGATGTGAATTGATTGAAGTGTGATGTGAATTGATTGAAGTGTGGTGTGAATTTATTGAAGTGTGATGTGAATTGATTGAAGTGTGGTGTGAATTTATTGAAGTGTGATGTGAATTGATTGAAGTGTGGTGTGAATTAATTGAAGTGTGGTGTGAATTGATTGAAGTGTGGTGTGAATTTATTGAAATATGGGATACAGCGGTCCTCCTTCGTAGCGGTAGTTACGGTGTTGCAGCCGCTCACGGTACGGTACTATGTATTCACGATGCAAAAAGCTCATTCAAAAAAGCGTTTACTTATAATTTTCAAGTTTTTTCTTTATTTTTTCGAACGTTTTCAAATTTTTTCAAGCGTGTTTAGCATCTTGACAAACTTTTCAGGTTTTTTTCACACATTTTAAAAACAAATTCAAGTTTTCCATTTTGTATATTTTTAAACGCTTAAAAAGTTCCTGTCACTTTTTATGTGCATTGAATTGAAACAAATATTAGCCCTGGAAAACCGCATAAAAAAATTGAACCCAATGAAATCAAATTAAATTATTCTTAATACATTGAATATCAATTAAGCGCAATTATGAATGCCATTATACATGTACATAACTGAGAAATAAATTATAACTGTATATAAATTATAACAAATACGTCTGTACATAATTTATGACCATTTAAATTTTTAATCATGATAAATATAACTGCTCTTAAATTATAACAATATATAAATTATAATATAAGACGCGCAATAGCTATATATAGATATATAGCTGTACGTATTTAGATTATAAGTTTACATAAATTCATGCTTCCTAAATGAAACACACGCCACAGACACGTTAAAACTTTACAAACGCGTTTAAAAACTCAACTTCCCACGTTTATAACCGAAATAAAACAACCAAATAAGTACATTTGTACTAGTACAACCATAAAATTAAACACAAAAACAGGTTGCGTTTAGCTCTCACGTGATCGTTTGAAAAACGAAGACGATTCGGCCGTGCGGTGCTGACTGATGGAGTTGGTGATGGAGGGAATGATGATGATGGTGATAGCGGTAATGATGATGCGCTGCTCAGCAAAGCAAGACGTTTATTATTAATTTGTGCGTTGAAACTCAAATTATTCAGGGAAGAGTTTTCAAGGATAAATGTTGTCAGTACCCTGAAATATCAGTGAAATTTCCCTGGGTATATTTCTAGCTAATATTCTATTTTCTATAACAATAGATTCAATTTTCTTTGCCAAAATATTTTTTGTTTGTAAACAAAAGTAAGCTGATGCCAAGGTTTTTATACCATTTGAATGGTATGGAACATCACTTGAAGTTCTGGTGCGATGTGGTAAAGTTCCCTGGACTTAACCTCCACGGTTGCCCGCCGCAGGTATTTTACTTTTGAGATGCCTAAATGCTTACCGTGAAAAGTCTACAAGTCTTCACTAGTAAACTTTTGTAAACTTTTTGTAGACTTTTTGTGGACAAGTCTTCACCAAGGCATTCGTCGAGGACAATCCCATGAAAACGATCGTCATATTCCTTTAGAGTCGTGGTACGATCACTGCTGATAGCAGAACTTCAGTCTAATAATTTGGCAACCCTCAATATTTTATCAATGTAAATGATATGTAAATTAGAAAAACGTTAGTTTCATTTTCAAGAACATCAAAGATTTTTCCTCCGGAGACACCTGAGAGGAATATTTTACCGCAAAAGGTCTTCAAATCTAAACCAACTCAAGGCATCCACCGAGGCAGAAATCCAGGGAATATGACCAGATCTCGCCAGCGCCGCAATTAATGAGCAGCCTGCGCACTCGCGCCGGTAATTATTTGTACTCGAGGGGAATGAGGAATACATGAAGAATACTGTGCTCAGAAAGTTACCAAAATAAAACGAGAATTTCTAAAAACTATACAGCTGCTTTGTTTTCATAATATAGAAAAATCACGTTGTATGTTCAATTTGTACGCTAAAGACCATTTTGTGTGCTATAGTACATGTAGTGGACTTCAGTCAACTAACATTTCTGTGTACTAAAGGCACCAGCCAAAACACTAGAAGCACCAGCCAAAACACTAGAAGCACCAGCCAAAACACTAGAAGCACCAGCCAAAACACTAGAAGCACCAGCCAAAACACTAGAAGCACCAGCCAAAACACTAGAAGCACCAGCCAAAACACTAGAAGCACCAGCCAAAACACTAGAAGCACCAGCCAAAACACTAGAAGCACCAGCCAAAACACTAGAAGCACCAGCCAAAACACTAGAAGCACCAGCCAAAACACTAGAAGCACCAGCCAAAACACTAGAAGCACCAGCCAAAACACTAGAAGCACCAGCCAAAACACTAGCAGCACCAGCCAAAACACTAGAAGCACCAGCCAAAACACTAGAAGCACCAGCCAAAACACTAGAAGCACCAGCCAAAACACTAGAAGCACCAGCCAAAACACTAGAAGCACCAGCCAAAACACTAGAAGCACCAGCCAAAACACTAGAAGCACCAGCCAAAACACTAGAAGCACCAGCCAAAACACTAGAAGCACCAGCCAAAACACTAGAAGCACCAGCCAAAACACTAGAAGCACCAGCCAAAACACTAGAAGCACCAGCCAAAACACTAGAAGCACCAGCCAAAACACTAGAAGCACCAGCCAAAACACTAGAAGCACCAGCCAAAACACTAGAAGCACCAGCCAAAACACTAGAAGCACCAGCCAAAACACTAGAAGCACCAGCCAAAACACTAGAAGCACCAGCCAAAACACTAGCAGCACCAGCCAAAACACTAGCAGCACCAGCCAAAACACTAGAAGCACCAGCCAAAACACTAGAAGCACCAGCCAAAACACTAGAAGCACCAGCCAAAACACTAGAAGCACCAGCCAAAACAGTTACTGGTTACGTAATAACTTACCATTGCTAACGTAATGGATTAGTTCCAAGCGTTGTCCATCAAAATCTAAGAAACTGAAAAGCATGTGTTTGATTGGTTTATTTTTTTTTCTCTGATCTATACCGTGTTTTGCATGAAAACATCCGGCCATTTCGACTTAGGCCTTTAAATTGGACATAGTTATATTTATTTATTTATTAGTTACCCTAGTTAAATTTAAATTAACTAGGAGAACCTCAGTCTAAATTTACTGCAATGAGTATTATGGTATACTTTGTAGGTCGAGCATTTTCAATTTATATATTCATGGATTTAACGCCATATCTTTTTTTGCATCGTAGTCAATGTTTCAACGCGAAAAACTCTGACTGTGTGGTGAAAAACTGCACTGACTAAAAAATGTGTGCAAACTGAAGATTTCAAGAAAAAGATATGAATTATTTTACAAGACACACAAGTGGCATGCAGTGCCAGTGTGGCATGTACAAGTGGCATGCAGTGCCAGTGTGGCATGTACAAGTGGAATGAACAAGTGGCATGCAGTGTCAGCGTGGCATGAACAAGTGGCATGCAGTGTCAGCGTGGCATGAACAAGTGGCATGCAGTGTCAGTGTGGCATGGACCAGCAGCTGTGAAAGGGAATGACACTTTCCATACCTCCCTACATTCCACAGCTGCTAGACAGGGCAATGACTCGGCACATTTGGCGCAGGTGCTGTGATGGTGAACTGAACTTGTGATGCTGAATGATAAATGAATGCGTGAATGAGGGAGTCATGAATATGGAGAGTGAAAAATTATTAAATCGAAAATGTGTATTGTTTACAGACGGTCCAGACTGTCCAAATGGTCCAGAAGGTCAAGACGGTGGTCCAGACGGCGGTCTAGACGGTCCAGACGGCGGTCCAGAAGGTCCAGACAGTTCTGATGGTCCAGACGGCAGTCCAGAAGGTACAGACAGCAATCCAGACGGCGGTACAGGCGGTCCAGACGGCGGTCCTGGCGGTCCAGACGGCGGTCCAGACGGCGGTTCAGACGGCAGTCCAGACGGTCCAGACAGCAGTCCAGACGGCGGTACAGGTGGTAAGACGGCGGTCCAGACGGTCCAGGCATCACATAACACCTCCAGGCCGCCGCAAAAAAACGTTATTTGCATTTGTTGCCCTGCGGCCGCTGGCATGCGCTGCTCTGTGAGTTGTGTCCAACTCTGCGGTGTGTGTCCATCTCTGCGGTGTGAGTCCAACTCTGCGGTGTGTGTCCAACTCTGCGGTGTGTGTCCAACTCTGCGGTGTGTGCCCAACTCTGCGGTGTGTGCCCAACTCTGCGGTGTGTGTTCAATTCTGCGGTGTGTGTCCAACTCTGCGGTGTGTGTCCAACTCTGCGGTGTGTGTCCAACTCTGCGGTGTGTGTCCAACTCTGCGGTGTGTGTCCAACTCTGCGGTGTGTGTCCAACTCTGCGGTGTGTGTCCAACTCTGCGGTGTGTGTCCAACTCTGCGGTGTGTGCACAACTCTGCGGTGTGTGTCCAACTCTGCGGTGTGTGTCCAACTCTGTGGTGTGTGTCCAACTCTGTGGTGTGTGTCCAACTGTGCGGTGTGTGTCCTACTCTGCGGTGTGTGCCCAACTCTGCGGTGTGTGTCCAACTCTGCGGTGTGTGCCCAACTCTGCGGTGTGTGCCCAACTCTGCGGTGTGTGTCCAACTCTGCGGTGTTTTCCCAACTCTGCGGTGTGTGCCCAACTCTGCGGTGTGTCCAACTCTGCGGTGTGTGCCCAACTCTGCGGTGTGTGTCCAACTCTGCGGTGTGTGCCCAACTCTGCGGTGTGTGCCCAACTCTGCGGTGTGTGTCCAATTCTGCGGTGTGTGTCCAACTCTGCGGTGTGTGTCCAACTCTGCGGTGTGTGTCCAACTCTGCGGTGTGTGCCCAACTCTGCGGTGTGTGTCCAACTCTGCGGTGTGTGTCCAACTCTGCGGCGTGTGCCCAACTCTGCGGTGTGTGCCCAATTCTGCGGTGTGTGTCCAACTCTGCGGCGTGTGCCCAATTCTGCGATGTGTGTCCAACTCTGCGGTGTGTGTCCAACTCTGCGGTGTGTGTCCAACTCTGCGGTGTGTGCCCAACTCTGCGGTGTGTGTCCAACTCTGCGGTGTGTGCCCAATTCTGCGGTGTGTGTCCAACTCTGCGGCGTGTGCCCAATTCTGCGGTGTGTGTCCAACTCTGCGGCGTGTGCCCAATTCTGCGGTGTGTGTCCAACTCTGCGGTGTGTGTCCAACTCTGCGGTGTGTGTCCAACTCTGCGGTGTGTGCCCAACTCTGCGGTGTGTGTCCAACTCTGCGGCGTGTGCCCAATTCTGCGGTGTGTGTCCAACTCTGCGGTGTGTGTCCAACTCTGCGTTGTGTGTCCAACTCTGCGGTGTGTGCCCAACTCTGCGGTGTGTGTCCAACTCTGCGGTGTGTGCCCAATTCTGCGGTGTGTGTCCAACTCTGCGGCGTGTGCCCAATTCTGCGGTGTGTGTCCAACTCTGCTGTGTGTGTCCAACTCTGCGGTGTGTGTCCAACTCTGCGGTGTGTGTCCAACTCTGCGGTGTGTGTCCAACTCTGCGGTGTGTGTCCAACTCTGCGGTGTGTGCCCAACTCTGCGGTGTGTGTCCAACTCTGCGGTGTGTGCCCAATTCTGCGGTGTGTGTCCAACTCTGCGGTGTGTGCCCAATTCTGCGGTGTGTGTCCAATTCTGCGGTGTGTGCCCAACTCTGCGGCGTGTGTCCAACTCTGCGGTGTGTGTCCAACTCTGCGGTGTGTGTCCAACTCTGCGGTGTGTGCCCAACTCTGCGGTGTGTGTCCAACTCTGCGGCGTGTGCCCAATCCTGCGGTGTGTGTCCAACTCTGCGGTGTGTGTCCAACTCTGCGGTGTGTGTCCAACTCTGCGGCGTGTGCCCAATTCTGCGGTGTGTGTCCAACTCTGCGGTGTGTGTCCAACTCTGCGGTGTGACTCCAACTCTGCGGTGTGTGTCCATCTCTGCGGTGTGTGTCCAACTCTGCGGTGTGTGTCCAACTCTGCGGTGTGTGTCCAACTCTGCGGTGTGTGTCCAACTCTGCGGTGTGTGTCCAACTCTGCGGTGTTTGTCCAACTCTGCGGTGTGTGCCCAACTCTGCGGTGTGTGTCCAACTCTGCGGCGTGTGTCCAACTCTGCGGTGTGTGTCCAACTCTGCGGTGTGTGTCCAACTCTGCGGTGTGTGTCCAACTCTGCGGCGTGTGTCCAACTCTTATGGGGGATATCGAGAAGAGGAAAACGAGATATATAACACACCGCAATAACTTTCATACAGCGAACTCTTTAAGTAAACTACGAGTTTATAGTGAAATTGAATTTACAATTGCATTTGGGTAAAATAGAACGGAGTTTGAAATTTACCCAATAATTTATAATTGGGATTTATCCAAATCCAAATATTACAGTTGTGAAGCAGACATTCCAGAGGGAGTGAGGGGTGAAGCAGACATTCCAGAGGGAGTGAGGGGTGAAGCAGACATTCCAGAGGGAGTGAGGGGTGAAGCAGACATTCCAGAGGGAGTGAGGGGTGAAGCAGACATTCCAGAGGGAGTGAGGGGTGAAGCAGACATTCCAGAGGGAGTGAGGGGTGAAGCAGACATTCCAGAGGGAGTGAGGGGTGAAGCAGACATTCCAGAGGGAGTGAGGGGTGAAGCAGACATTCCAGAGGGAGTGAGGGGTGAAGCAGAGATTCCAGAGAGAGTGAGGGGTGAAGCAGACATTCCAGAGGGAGTGAGGGCTGAAGCAGACATTCCAGAGGGAGTGAGGGGTGAAGCAGACATTCCACAAGGAGTGAGGGGTGAAGCAGACATTCCAAAGGGAGTGAGGGATGAAGCAGACATTCCAGAGGGAGTGAGGGGTGAAGCAGACATTCTAGAGGGAGTGAGGGGTGAAGCAGACATTCCAGAGGGAGTGAGGGGTGAAGCAGACATTCCAGAGGGAGTGAGGGGTGAAGCAGACATTCCAGAAGGAGTGAGGGGTGAAGCAGACATTCCAGAGGGAGTGAGGGGTGAAGCAGACATTCCAGAGAGAGTGAGGGCTGAAGCAGACATTCCAGAGGGAGTGAGGGGTGAAGCAGACATTCCACAAGGAGTGAGGGGTGAAGCAGACATTCCAAAGGGAGTGAGGGATGAAGCAGACATTCCAGAGGGAGTGAGGGATGAAGCAGACATTCCAGAGGGAGTGAGGAGTGAAGCAGACATTCTAGAGGGAGTGAGGGGTGAAGAAGACATTCCAGAGGGAGTGAGGGGTGAAGCAGACATTCCAGAGGAAGTGAGGGGGGAAGCAGACATTTCAGAGGGAGTGAGGGGTGAAGCAGACATTCCAGAGGTAGTGAGGGGTGAAGCAGACATTCTAGAGGGAATGTTTGGTGAAACAGTCTTTCCAGGAGGCTGGGGGGGGGGGGGGGGTGAAACAGTCATTCCAAGAAGGGGTAAGGGTGAAACAGTGATTCCAGGAGGGGGGGGGGGGTGAAAGTCATTCCAAGAAAAGAAGGGTGGAGGGGTGAAACAGTCATTCCAGGGGTGTGAGGGGTGAAACAGTTATTCTAGAAGGGGTGAAGGGGTGAAACAGTCATTCCAGGAGGGGTGAAGGGGTGAAACAGTCATTCCAGGAGGGGTGAAGGGGTGAAACAGACATTCCAGGAGGGTGGGGGGTGAAACAGTCATTCCAGGAGGGTGAAGGGGTGAAACAGACATTCCAGGAGTGGGAGGGGGGAAACAGTCATTCCAGGAGGGTGGGGGGTGAAACAGTCATTTCAGGAGGGGTGAAGGGGTGAAACAGACATTCCAGGAGGGTGGGGGGTGAAACAGTCATTCCTGGAAGGGTGAAGGGGTGAAACAGTCATTCCAGGGAGGGTGAAGGGGTGAAACAGTCATTCCTGGAAGGGTGAAGGGGTGAAACAGTCATTCCAAGAAGGGTGGAGGGGTGAAACAATCATTCCAGGAGGGGTGAAGGGATAAAACAGTCATTCCAGGAGGGGTGAAGGGGTGAAACAGTCATTCCAAGACTTAGGCAGGGATGAGACGAGATGAAACAGATATTCCAGGGAGTGGGTTGGTGGGATGAGGGCAGTGGGGTGGTGGGGTGGTGGGGTTGGGGCGCTATTCAGAAGGCGAGGCCTGTTGCCCGAGCGAGACGCAGGTTCCAAGATTTCATTAAGATTAGCAGCGGCGCAAGCAGCGTTCGGCATCTCTGATGCCACCTCCTGCCAACCTCTGTGTAATGCCAATTTTGGTTACGCACTGGGGTCAGCACGGTTATTGATACAATGTAGTTATTTGATTTCAAAATAATGTAGATAATAGTCTGATTGCTGATATTTTACATCTCATTCTGTAATTTTGAGGTTCTGCAAGAATCAGAGTTACGGTGCGAGCAGTCGTGTCAAGAAGTAACGCCGCCGTGCTTGGCAGGTCACATTTTTTGGCATGGCGCTAGCGTAACAATACCACACGACGGTTCCTCCGCCATGACAAATGCCGGTGATGGCGTAGAAAAAAACTAGTTCCTGGACATCGGCGTGAGAGATGATAAGCCTGTAGCGCCATCACTTGACAATTAATTACCGGTTGACAAGCGCCGTTAAGGCGCAATTTTTCGCGAGTAACCTAGACCTTCAAATACGACAAGTTGGCTGCTTAGGCCTTCACCTATATAGACCAAGCAGGTAACCTATACCATTCCAAACCTTGACCTATATGGGCCTAGTAGATAACCTATACCTCTCCAGGCCATGACCTATATAGGGCACGTAGATAACCTATACCTTTCCAGACCTTGACCTATATGGGCCAAATGGGTAACATGTGCCTTTCCAGACCTTGACCTATATGGGCTAAGTAGATAACCTATACCTTTCCAGACCTTGACCTATATAGGACACGTAGATAACCTATACCTTTCCTGACCTTGACCTCTATGGGCCAAATGGGTAACCTATTCCTTTCCAGACCTTGACCTATAGAGGGCACGTAGATAATCTATACCTTTCCAGGCCTTGCCCTATATAGAACACGTAGATAACCTATGCTTTTCCAGGCTTTAACCTGTAGAGGGCATTTGGTTGCACCTACATTGAAAGAGAGCCCATGGACAACCTATACCTTCATATGGGATACGTAGATAGCCTAAGCCTATGTAGGTAAGTAAGACGTATACCTACGTAGATCATATGGGTAATCTACGTGTATCATATGGGTAATCTACGTGTATACCAACATGTAGAACCTAGTCTATACCGTTACCTGTGTAGGACTTATATATATAACTTACAGGTAATATGTGTAATATGGTAGGTAATATGTGGTAATATGTGTAATATGGTAGGTAATATGTGGTAATATGTGTAATATGGTAGGTAATATGTGGTAATATGTGTAATATGGTAGGTAATGCATAAATTAAAGGTACTATAATATAGATGGTAATGTAGAACTTACCGGTAATACAGTGCAGAAGATTTTCGAGAGCCAACAGGTAGTATAATATGGAATGTAATATAGAACTTACAGTAAATATAATATAGAAGGTAATATAGAACTTACCGGTAATATAATGAAGAAGACATTATAGAACCTACAGGTAACAATATGGATGGTAGTATTGAACTTAGAGATAATATAATAATATAGAACACAGGCTAAATCATTGTCTGTATCAGACTTGCAGGGAATATAAAGCTTCATGTATGATGCCCACGGAGCCTACACCATGAAAATTTAATTTTTTTATCAAAACCTACGGAATATACCAGTAGCTTAAGCCTTCAAACAGACCACAAAAGTAGCCTAAACATTTGCATTGGACTTTAGGTAACTCACGCTATTAAATAAGACGTAAATTATCATTTCTATAGGCTGCTAAAGTTTTCCTGAATTTTTTGAAAACAATTCATGCAATTTTAAATGGAAAAGCTATTATTTAGGGTTCTTACCAGTATTGTTTCAGTAGATTTTTATTTCGCTATCGTTTCATAAATCACTATGATCTAGGCCCGATTCTACGAATATCGCATTTATCGCAAGATTCTCGTCAGTATTGCATGATGTCCTACGGTTATCGCAAGATTCTCGTCAGTATCGCATGATGTCCTACGGTTATCGCAAGATTCCCGTCAGTATCGCATGATGTCCTACGGTTATCGCAAGATTCCCGTCAGTATCGCATGATGTCCTACGGTTATCGCAAGATTCCCGTCAGTATCGCATGATGTCCTACGGTTATCGCAAGATTCTCGTCAGTATCGCATGATGTCCTACGGTTATCGCAAGATTCCCGTCAGTATCGCATGATGTCCTACGGTTATCGCAAGATTCCCGTCAGTATCGCATGATGTCCTACGGTTATCGCAAGATTCTCGTCAGTATCGCATGATGTCCTACGGTTATCGCAAGATTCCCGTCAGTATCGCATGATGTCCTACGGTTATCGCAAGATTCCCGTCAGTATCGCATGATGTCCTACGGTTATCGCAAGATTCTCGTCAGTATCGCATGATGTCCTACGGTTATCGCAAGATTCCCGTCAGTATCGCATGATGTCCTACGGTTATCGCAAGATTCCCGTCAGTATTGCATGGTGTCCTACGGTTATCGCAAGATTCCCGTCAGTATCGCATGATGTCCTACGGTTATCGCAAGATTCCCGTCAGTATCGCATGATGTCCTACGGTTATCGCAAGATTCTCGTCAGTATCGCATGATGTCCTACGGTTATCGCAAGATTCTCGTCAGTATCGCATGATGTCCTACGGTTATCGCAAGATTCCCGTCAGTATTGAATGGTGTCCTACGGTTATCGCAAGATTCTCGTCAGTATCGCATGATGTCCTACGGTTATCGCAAGATTCCCGTCAGTATCGCATGATGTCCTACGGTTATCGCAAGATTCCCGTCAGTATCGCATGATGTCCTACGGTTATCGCAAGATTCCCGTCAGTATTGCATGATGTCCTACGGTTATCGCAAGATTCCCGTCAGTACCGCATGATGTCGTACGGTTATCGCAAGATTCCCGTCAGTATTGCATGGTGTCCTACGGTTATCGCAAGATTCCCGTCAGTATCGCATGATGTCCTACGGTTATCGCAAGATTCCCGTCAGTATCGCATGATGTCCTACGGTTATCGCAAGATTCCCGTCAGTATCGCATGATGTCCTACGGTTATCGCAAGATTCTCGTGAGTATCGCATCCACCGCCCGAAAATAAGAGAGTTTATATCGCTGGATATTTTTATGAGAATTACAATTTCAGTTTTCTTTTGATGTCGTTTTGGCTTCTGTTGCTTGTTTCACAAAATGTCTTTTTTTTGTAATTATGATACTTTCAATTAAATATTTTACCTCCCTCAATTATTACGAACACGTTTCGAAAACTATTCTGCGATTTGATGAACATAATTGAAACAAAACACAACGCGTCTTTATAGCTCTTTTCCCACCTGTCTATTTTTTACATGTACGTCACCGACTTATACATCACCGACGTACCACTACAGTTCTACATGTACCAATTGAATGCACAATCCTACTTCTTCAACTGCCATTTCTACTAATGCTATATGCAGTAATACATGTGTTACTATTGCTATATACAGTAATACATGTGCTACTATTGCTGTATACAGTAATAATTGTGCTACTCTTGCTATATACAGCAATAATTGTGCTACTATTGCTATATACAGTAATACTTGTGCTACTATTGCTATATACAGTAATACTTGTGCTACTGTTGCTATATACAGTAATAATTGTGCTACTATCGCTATATATTTACTCATTCTCATGTTCATTTTATCCTATTAATATGCTCCTCTGTCGTACCTATACAAATTTTCTGTATATTTTTCAGCCTGAAGGTGATATTTTTTACATCGAAACGTCGCGTTTTATAGACTGGTTATTACTATAGACAGATATTAAATATTAACGAATGACAGTTTTTTAGTAAAAGTGTTGAGTGATTTTTTACCTACTTTAAAATCTGAAGTTGCACTGCACTTTACTAATTTGACGTTAAGGTTACAATTAAGTTAAAGTGAAATTTATTGTCAAAGGTAAATTTTTGGAGTGTTTAAGTTGTCAGACTAAGCAAGGTTGGGTAGGGTTCTGTGGTATCGAGTGCATGAGAAGTAATTAAACCCCTTTAAAATAAGCGTAAAAATTTGTCAGAAATCCTGATTGGAATGTATGAATATTATGGATATTTTATTATTTCGTAATCGTTAAACTGCTTTTGCAATAGCTACAAAGTTGGGCGCATATCTGGTAGGGAATTCAAAATCATAACGATTACCTTATCATCGTTATCAACTTCAACACACTCACATAGTACCCCTACTTTTACCGCTATTTCTATTTTTCTTGCCGTACTTGTGCTAGTTTTGTGACTTTTTCTAATGCCACTTTTCCCATTATAAACGTTTCTAACACCATTACTTTACTTATACCACCAGCAATAACGCTAATACTACTACTAGTTTCATTACTACTACAAGAGTCTACAAGCAATAGTTTTACTATCACGAGTCACACACGCGCGCATTCTGGCGAAAGCGCACAATTACCGAACGTAGAAAATAGGCGCGAGGCAATCTACCTTTCCCATCTACCTCCTACCACCTCAATGAAAGACAGACGACTCTACCCGTTTCATCAAGCAGCCTGTAGCAAAACAGGTTACTTATGGACAGAAGAAACAGGTTATTTATGTAAAAATAGGCTCAAAAAACAGGTTACTTATGTAAAAACAGCTTATTTATGTTGGAAAGGCAACAAACAAACCTGTAATCAAATGCTATTCGCTCGAACCCGTCTCATCAGCGCTGCAATTTAGAACCTCTGTCCATCGCAGATGCCCTTGGCGTCGGTAGGAAACACCCTTCGGAGAGGTAGACCCCAAGGAGATAAGTCTGTGAGTAGACTGGTAGAGTGGGATAAGTAGATAAGTTTGTGGGTAGACTGGTAGAGTGGGCACATGTAGGCCACATAAGTAACTCCAACACCACCTTTCAGCCTGGTCACTATATCACAATCTAATTAACGAAAGTGTTCATTATTTCCTGGAGTACGCTTCTATTATTGACGTCCGTGTCTTAGAATTAAACTTACGACTTGTTCAATTTGTCGAGTTGAGGTAAGTTTGGGAATACATACGAGTTTGGAACGTACACCAACATATGTCGGTTAAAAGATTGTACGAAAACAATTTTATGGTAAACCTGCGAGTATGGGCTTTATGGCAGATTCATGAGCTTAGGTTTGAGGCATACGTGTGAATATAATTGGGGGAATACAGGTATCTAAGTTTGGGGTCGATACTAGAATCTAAAATTTGGGGTGAATTCTGGCGTCTAAATTTAGGGTTGATTCAAAAACCTAAATTTAGGGTTGATTCTAGAATCTATATTTAAGGTTGATTCTTCTAGAATCTGAAATTTGCGGTAGATTCTCGAATCTAAATTTTGGTGTAATTTCTTAACCATAAATTTTACGGTTGGTTATTTATATTTAATCTAAAATTCGCGGTTGATTCTTTAATAAAAAATTTGTGGTGGATTCTTATAGCTGCGAGACAATAAATTTCATCCCTTCCAGCGGTCCTCCTATTTAGTGTGTAAATAATATTGATACGCCTGTACCTACATACTAGTTTGAATAACAATTAATTATGTAACGTAAAATTTTGCTTCCAGTAACTACGCAGGCAAATCAGTTTGCTCTCAATAATTTTAGTTGCAGAAATTTACACAAAAATCTTTTTGTTAAATATTATCATACATACGTTAGTTACAGTAAATGAAAGGCACAGAGTATTTTCCTGCATTTTACAAATCGTTCTGCACAAAGAGTTCAACTTGCGAATATCGACCTGACACACTGTAATGGTGCATTTTGAAAATTATCGGCTTGCTTTCATTTCCAGCTACGCGAAGGAAATCACGTTTTCTCCTTCGTTATTCTGTTTGAAATACTTCTAAACATTTTTTTGTATTATGAAGCCGTTTTATTATAACTGAAGAGGACCCAACTCTAGAATGGGAGGGATAATCAGACAAGAAGAGGGATGGCAAAATACACGGAGAAAAAATCTGTCACGTCACCGACACAATTGTGTGTCGCAAATAAATGACACCAATCAAGGCATTTTGACACAATGCTTTGTTGCGTGCAAAAGCGACGCACATCAGAGTGCATAATATGACACAGAGCAAGTCTTATCTTTTTTATACACATTTTTCACTCTCTCAAACTAGCCAGCGATCACACGTTTTGACTAACGATATCTAAGAATTTAAATTAAGATTAAAAAATATACGAAGGATTCCGAAATGAATTGTACTCTTTTCACAAACCCCGAAGACTACACATTTTTAATACAAAAATTCTCTTACTACCCAAACAAAACACGCCGAGACGCACTAAGACATAAGTGAAAAACCGCTTGACGCACGCAAGTGTCTCAAAATTTTCAAGTGCAGTGACAAAGAAGACAGTGAGTAAACATGAGTAAACAGGAACAAACAAATCCTAGCCGTCATTGATAAGAGGTATTATATGACCCGAGAGGACGAGGAATTTAATTTTGAAAGTAAAAGGAAAAAAAGAGAGAAGCAATCATGTTTGAAATAGGCAATAAAAAATTTGTTCTACGAAAGATTATAATTTTTCCTTACCAAAAGTATTGCAACTCATACAACTCGGATTAACAAATTATTTTTCAGGTGACGTAATTTGAATAGGAGAACTTTTATTTTGAGTCGAATGGAGCAAGTATGTGGTTTGGTCACACAACCTCTCATTCATAAGTACCCACGGCAAGTTAGCTTCGTTGGGGTCACCTGATCAATGTTGGGGTCACCTGATCAATGTTGGGGTCACCTGATCAATGTTGGGGTCACCTGATCAATGTTGGGGTCACCTGATCAATGTTGGGGTCACCTGATCAATGTTGGGGTCACCTGATCAATGTTGGGGTCACCTGATCAATGTTGGGGTCACCTGATCAATGTTGGGGTCACCTGATCAATGTTGGGGTCACCTGATCAATGTTGGGGTCACCTGATCAATGTTGGGGTCACCTGATCAATGTTGGGGTCACCTGATCAATGTCTGGGTCACCTGATCAATGTTGGGGTCACCTGATCAATGTTGGGGTCACCTGATCAATGTTGGGGTCACCTGATCAGTGTTGGGGTCACCTGATCAATGTTGGGGTCACCTGATCAGTGTTGGGGTCACCTGATCAATGTTGGGGTCACCTGATCAATGTTGGGGTCACCTGATCAATGTTGGGGTCACCTGATCAATGTTGGGGTCACCTGATCAGTGTTGGGGTCACCTGATCAATGTTGGGGTCACCTGAGCAATGTTTAAGGTGAACCATGCAATTTTCCTCGCGATCGTTTCAGTGTAAGCACGGCCATTCGACCAGCGAAATCCCCAAAGAAAGAATCACGATCTAACATGTATATTTGGACGGCTTGTTGGTAGTTCAAATACATCGGAGTATGTGCACCAGAGACCAATAACACCGCATCCAAAAACAACGAAAAATATTGATCAGGTACTTGAAAACTATAATGCACGACCACAAATAGACAGTTTTTTTTTTAATCAAAACCCAGCTACTCTACATTTACTGGAACACCCTCCCCACAACACAAATCTTGCACCACCCGACTATTATCTCTTCGAGCCGCTTAGAGATGTTTTACGAGAGCTGTGCTTGCTCACGGACCAGGTATTAGGAGGGAAGAACAATTGCGATGGAGAAAATATTCTCGAGAGGAATAGGTACGCTCTATATTAAACCTAGTGTACCGAAAAGCATTTGAATTTAGTTTGGATTTTTAATTTTGAATGAGCTCGGAAGTTAATGCATAAATGTCTTCGAAAATTAAAAATGAGTGTGAAACCTCATACGTAGGACGAAATGGGATTTCTACACACACATCCGATTCTTAAAGTTTGAATACTCCTGAAGCTCACTCTACTTCAAGTGTCCTGTTAATAATCTTAGTTTCTAAACTCTACCAGTATTCATGAAAGAAATAATTTGTCAAGTTTGACGACTAAATTCACCTGACGGAAAAGAATTGATTAGATTGCAAATGAATAGCATTAAGGCGCAACATAAATTTAAATTTACAATATATATTATCCACTCTCCTGATTTTCAGCATCATTGGTTACTATAACATAATCTAAGCTCATGTGTCAATGTAAATAGATAATGTTCTCTATGACGTTCTATTGATGTCCAACGTCTTCCCCTGTGAGTAGCAATTAGAAGTTTGTAACAGCAGGCAAACAAACCAAGAAATGCCTTTTGTTTATATATCCATCAATATTATATTCGACCATTGACATGGCTATCATAATAACTTTAATTGTTTCAGTACCAAGCAAAAACATTGATTTTAAGTGATTCTGAAATATAGTCTTGAAACTGATTTGATGTACCAACTTGACGGTATAGAGACGAAGATTTTTTCCTTCTTTTTTCTTTTTGTTTACACCAAATCATATTCACTTTGGACTTAAGAAAAATAATTTCATTTTGCCCAAACCAAAACAGTTTTATTTGTTCACGTCAATCCAGTTTTATCTTGGTTGTTAATAATCGAACTTTTTCTCTTCAAACCATACTGTGTGTAAAGAACTTCGTGGTTCTTTGGGTGCGTATAGGGCATTCGAAAACGCGTAGGCTTATCCAAACGATTTCTGTAACAATATGATACAAACATACTTAAGATCTAGCTCTTAAAACAAAGTTCATTGCACTTCAAATTCACAACTTTTACCTATTATGCATTTTAATAAACTAAATAAACACAATCAACGAAAACAATAAAACCTATCATACACAAAAAATGAATTTATGGGCTATTGCACGGTATAAAATAGTTTACGACACAATAACAAAATATTAAAACCTTACCGAATTATTAGCTCTTTCCGACATGCTCTTCCGAGCACAGACAACGAGTGAAACGACTCGGGCCTACACCGATTTTGACGTTCTATAGATCAAGGTAAAGCTCAGACTAAACGTACCTACCGCACACGCATGAGCTTCGCTAACACTGTGCACAAGATCACAATTTTTCTCTGTTCACCCGACTGTGTTTACATTAATCCAGCTTCAGGTTGTATAGACCAATAATTGACAACGTTTTCTCCTTTGATTTTGACAATCACAATAATTTGTTCTGTTCAGAACAAGAGTGGGTAATATCAACCACCGGTGTTAAATAAATCAGCGAAATGATATCCAAAGCTTCACTGAACTCTTTATCATACTAGCCCCAAAACTGTCCGTATGTATAATCAATCCTCTGCGTTGACCGAAAATATTGAAAAAGAACCAACTACGATGTTTTGATCAAAGCAAATACAACCAACCATAATTTCTCATCAAGTCCAAGCAGAACCAACCAACATTTTTTAGCCGAGCTAAGTAGAACCAACAGAATTCATCAGTAGAAAAAATTACATGATACAACATTATATTTTAACCCAAGTTCAACCAATTAATATATCTTACAACCAGCTTCACTACAAACAACCATTTTCAATCAACCCAAGTGAAACACTCTTCATCTTTCTATCAAATTAACTGCATCCAACCATCATTTCTCAGTGACACCGAGAACTACCAACCGTCATTTTTCAATCAGTTTAAACGCAACCAACCATCATTTTTCCACCAATCCAATAGCAACCAACCATCAATTTTCAGCCCGTTGAATCATAACACAACCAACCACCATTTTTTAACCAATGTGAGTACAACCAATCGTTTTCCAACGAACGCGGACCTCTCAATCCTACCAAAGCGGCACCGACACCCTGAAGGAAACAGACGTTCAGTCACGTTATGGGTTCCTGAGGACGCTTTTTGTGTGGCATATACGGCCTCCCACGCGACATTAAAGGCCGATTACGGCTGAATAATGTCACCACCAGCCGCTGATACTTCGCCTGCTCCGTCTGACGTGGCACGAGCGCTGCCAGAGGTACGCTGTCCATGCCAGAGGTAAGATGAGTGCTGTCAGAGATACACGGTCCTTGCCAGAGGTAAGATGAGTGCTGTCAGAGATACACGGTCCTAGCCAGAGGTAAGATGAGCGCTGCCAGAGATACACGGTCCTTGCCAGAGGTAAGATGAGTGCTGTCAGAGGTACACGGTCCTTGCCAGAGGTAAGATGAGTGCTGTCAGAGATACACGGTCCTAGCCAGAGGTAAGATGAGCGCTGCCAGAGATACACGGTCCTTGCCAGAGGTAAGATGAGTGCTGTCAGAGGTACACGGTCCTTGCCAGAGGTAAGATGAGCGCTGCCAGAGATACACGGTCCCTGCCAGAAGTAAGATGAGTGTTGTCAGAGATACACGGTCCTTGCCAGAGGTAAGACGAGCGCTGCCAGAGATACACGGTCCCTGACAGAAGTAAGATGAGTGCTGTCAGAAGGACACGGTCCTTGCCAGAAGTAAGATAAGCGCTGCCAGAGATACACGGCCCCTGACAGAAGTAAGATGAGTGCTGTCAGAGGGACACGGTCCTTGCCAGAGGTAAGATGAGTGCTGCCAGAGATACACGGTCCCTGCCAGAAGTAAGATGAGTGCTTTCAGAGGGACACGGTCCTTGCCAGAGGTAAGATGAGCGCTGCCAGAGATACACGGTCCCTGCCAGAAGTAAGATGAGTGCTGTCAGAGGTACACGGTCCATGCCAGAGGTAAGATGAGTGCTGTCAGAGATATGCAGTTGATGCCAGAAGTAAAATGAGTGCTGTCAGAGGTATGCAGTCCATGCCAGAGGTAAGATGAGTGCTGTCAGAGATATGCAGTCCATGCCAGAGGTAAGATGAGTGATGCCAAAGGTACGCTGTCTATGCCAGAGGTAAGATGAGTGAAGCCAAAGGTACGCGGTCCCTGCCAGAGGTGAGACGAGCTCTGCCTGAGGTAAGCCGAGCGCTGCCAGAGATGCGATGGAGCCCGACAGAAATACGACGAGTTTTTCCTGTGGTACGACTGTACCTGTCAAAAGTACTACGGCCGAGGCCAGAGGAATGACGAGTGTTTTTTTTTCAAATACGACAGAACCTGTCAAAAGTACGATGAGCGCTGCCAGAGGTGAGACGAGTGTTTCCAGCTGTACCACAGTTCATGTTCATTGTATGCCGTACGCTCCTAAAAGTAAGACGAGGGTTTTAAGAGGTACGATAGTGCATGTCAAAGCCATGCCCTGTGGTGCCAGAGGTAAGACGAGTGTTTCCAGAGGTACGACAAGACACGTCATAGGTACGCGACGCTGCCAGAGGTAAGACGAGTGTTTCCAGAGGTAAGACAAAACACGTCATAGGGATGCGACGCTGCCAGAGGTACGACGAGTGCTTTAAATACGACAAAGTCTGCTAAAGGTAAAATGAGTGCTACCAGAGGTACGACCAATGATGCCAGAGGCAGGACAGTACCTACCAGAGGTATATTGAGCTCCGTGAATCCGTGTATGACTTAATTAACTAATCTCCTTAATCGACGCGGAGGTTAATTGAGAGAAGGAATTTTAGGGATTTCTCTAATGTGGGTGTTATTAGTTAATACGGTGTCTCAGTCAAAATAGTTCAAGATAAAACTACAAAAATAAAAAAATAATCATATTGAGGGATTTTCCAAGTTCTCATGCTTCCGAGATACCGCGTTGCGTTACAATGAAGACGTTTGACCTACATTCACTGAATCATTAATTGTTAAGAGTAATGAACTTAAATAAAGATGATTGGTATTTTTTGGAGTCTCAGTACGTTCAACCCAAAATTAAATTATATTTATGATACAATGATGAAAAATAAAAATTATTTTTTTATCAATTAAAAAGCATAACAACTTGATCACTTTTAAGCGTGTTCCAACAGCTGGCATCAGGCCGACGGTATAGACAAAACTCGAGCTTTGTTTTTCTCTTCATTTTAACAAAAAATGATAAAACGCGATTGTAATTAGTGTACGTCACTACACACATCACCGATGGGCACATCACAACACATGTGTATCATACAACACTACACTTGTGTATCATACAACACTTCACATCTCCACACATGTAAATCATACAACACTGCACATGTGTATCATACAACACTGCACATGTGTATCATACAACACTGCACATGTGTATCATACAACACTGCACATGTGTATCATACAACACTGCACATGTGTATCATACAACACTGCACATGTGTATCATACAACACTACACTTGTGTATCATACAACACTGCACATCTCCACACATGTAAATCATACAACACTGCACATGTGTATCATACAACACTGCACATGTGTATCATACAACACTGCACATGTGTATCATACAACACTGCACATGTGTATCATACAACACTGCACATGTGCATCATACAACACTACACTTGTGTATCATACAACACTGCACATCTCCACACATGTAAATCATACAACACTGCACATGTGTATCATACAACACTGCACATGTGTATCATACAACACTGCACATCTCCACACATGCTCAACATTCAGCAGTGCACATAACACGTGCGTGTAACACAACGTACATCACCACACACGCCACACACAAGACGCATCACACGTCGCTCTGGCGACGTCGGCCCGAAGACGTTGCGTGTTCCCACGCCTGCACCTGCAACACTGCAGATAATTAGCCCCAATTTACGGACAGGTGTTGTGTAGTGTGGTGCTGCTACCTGTGTGGTGATGTGGTGAGGGTCTACCGTCATGCTGTGAGGTGTAGTGTGGTGCTGCTACCTGTGTGGTGAGGTGGTGAGGGTCTACTGTCATGCTGTGAGGTGTGTAGTGTGGTGCTGTTTACCTGTGTGGTGATGTGGTGAGGGTCTACCGTCATACTGTGAGGTGTGTGGTGTATGGTGTGGTGCTGCTTACCTGTGTGGTGATGTGGTGAGGGTCTACCGTCATGCTGTGAGGTGTGTGGTGTATGGTGTGGTGCTGCTTACCTGTGTGGTGATGTGGTGAGGGTCTACTGTCATGCTGTGAGGTGTGTGGTGTGGTGCTGTTTACCTGTGTGGTGATGTGGTGAGGGTCTACTGTCATGCTGTGAGGTGTGTGGTGTGTGGTGTGGTGCTTTTTACCTGTGTGGTGATGTGGTGAAGGTCTACTGTCATGCTGTGAGGTGTGTGGTGTGTGGTGTGATGCTGCTTACCTGTATGGTGAGGTGGTGAGGGTCTACCGTCATGCTGTGAGGTGTGTGGTATGGTGAGGGTCACACGTCATTCTGTGTGTGGTGTGGTGTGTGTTGGGGTGTGTGGTACGCGTTTTGGGTTGTGATGCGTGTTGGAGTGTGTGGTGAGCGTGTTGTGAGTTGTGGTGCGTGTGTGGTGTGGGAACTGTTATTTTTTTATTAACTTGAAATTCTTTGTTTAAAAATTCATGGGAAATAATATTTTCTTGTCTCTCCCAGGCATGTCATATCCGTTTCAAGTACAGGTTGCATGTTTTTTATTATTTTCGTAAACAAAACTAGAAGTTTCCCTTTTATCCTAAACAGACGAAAATTATGCAACAACCAATAACAAACAAATCTAATTACAAATAACAGATATGATAATTCAAATATCTAATTACAAATAACAGATCTGATAATACAAATGTCTAATTACCAATAACAGATCTAACAATACAAATGTCTAATTACAAATAACAGATCTAACAATACAAATGTCTAACTACAAATAACAGATCTAACAATATAAATGTCTAATTACAAATAATAGATCTAATAGGGAAAGGAAAACAGTATATTCTGAACAAAAGCTTTACATGCATAAGAGAGTTTGAAAACATCATTGCAAACCGTACCCGGTTTAATTGAGTCTACCTACCCCGCTCTACAAACCGTGAATGTAGTAGTCTTTCGAACCAACACTTCACTATAAGAAAATAAGCATGACTGCTTATTATCATCACCATCGATACACGGAATAACACAATAACACAAAATTTATACCACAATCATTACACGGAACGTTTGATGACTCGTTTGATGACACACCACTACACCCCCACACACCTCACCAGGTACCACCAAACACCATCACACACCACTACACACCCACACACCTCACCAGGTACCACCAAACAACACCACACACCACTACACACCCCCACTACTCACCAGACACCACCACACACCACTACACACCCCCACTACTCACCAGACACCACCAAACACCACTACACACCAGCACACCTCACCAGGCACCACCAAACACCACCACACACCACCACACACCCCCACACCTCACCACACACCACCACACACCACCAAACACTTCCACGCCTCACTAGACACCACCACACACCACAACACATCACTACACACCCCCACACCTCACCACACACTACCACACACCAAACCGCCGAATATTACAAAAACCTGCAACAAGTCGGCGCTCAAACCCACACCCCGTTTTCTAATCTTCGGCTCTCCATTCAAAAAAGAGCGCGCAAATTCCTCTTCATTCCATACCCGTGCATCTTCTGTGTCGTGTGAGACTCCAAAAAACGTCGAATGCAGGGGCGATTTCCGGCGACGGTGGTCAAGTGTCCGCTGTCCGCGTCTCTCCTAAATTGCGGACCTCCAGCGGACGGCGGACGTTCTCAAGGAAGTCAGCTGCGAGGCGTGTGGGAGCCGCGTCTGTTGCAGCCGTATTGCAGCTGCAGCCTGTGTGCAGCTGCAGCGTGTGTGAAGTTGTATTGCAGCTGCTGCCTGTGTGAAGTTGCAATGCAGCTGCAGCCTGTGTGAAGTTGCAGTGCAGCTGCTGCCTGTGTGAAGTTGCAATGCAGCTGCAGCCTGTGTGAAGTTGCAGTGCAGCTGCAGCCTGTGTGAAGTTGTATTGCAGCTGCAGCCTGTGTGACGTTGCAATGCAGCTGCAGCCTGTGTGAAGTTGCAATGCAGCTGGAGCCTGTTTCAAGTTGTAGTGCAGCTGCAGCCTGTGTGAAGTTGCAATGCAGCTGCAGCCTGTGTGAAGTTGCAATGCAGCTGCAGCCTGTGTGAAGTTGCAATGCAGCTGCAGCCTGTGTGAAGTTGCAATGCAGCTGCAGCCTGTGTGAAGTTGCAATGCAGCTGCAGCCTGTGAGAAGTTGCAATGCAGCTGCAGCCTGTGAGAAGTTGCAATGCAGCTGCAGCCTGTATGAAGTTGCAATGCAGCTGCAGCCTGTATGAAGTTGCAATGCAGCTGCAGCCTGTATGAAGTTGCAATGCAGCTGCAGCCTGTATGAAGTTGCAATGCAGCTGCAGCCTGTGTGAAGTTGCAATGCAGCTGCAGCCTGTGAGAAGTTGCAATGCAGCTGCAGCCTGTATGAAGTTGCAATGCAGCTGCAGCCTGTATGAAGTTGCAATGCAGCTGCAGCCTGTGAGAAGTTGCAATGCAGCTGCAGCCTGTGTGAAGTTGGAATGCAGCTGCAGCCTGTATGAAGTTGCAATGCAGCTGCAGCCTGTATGAAGTTGCAATGCAGCTGCAGCCTGTGAGAAGTTGCAATGCAGCTGCAGCCTGTATGAAGTTGGAATGCAGCTGCAGCCTGTGTGAAGTTGCAGTGCAGCTGCAGCATGTAAACAACTGCAGACGTAGAGCACTAGTAGAATAAGTGCAGCTGTAGTGATATAGGAAAATTTGACACACCAATTACATTCAAGAAATTAGTTTGCATCTCTGGCTATTTCACTAGCCTGGTTAATTATGAACTCGGGCAGTTGTTCTAACGAGTTGTTGTCGCAACAAGAATCATTAAACCTACTATGCGCCTTTTTAAAACATGGCTGCTTTTTAGAAAAGTTTAGTTCTACTACGAAATTTTGGAAAGTTGCTTCAACTTGATCAATTGCCTTAACTTGCTCAGGTGTTTCTACTTACCATTCATACACCACCACACACCATCACACACCTCACATAGTCACACTCCACCACAAACCCTTAAAATCTATCGAACGATGGCACCACACACCATCGTACAGCACCACACACCATCACATCAAGTAGCCTTATACACCACACACAACCTATCACTATGACACATCACCATATACCACCACACACCATCACTCATCACTTCATACCACCATATACCACCACACGTCGCCACACACCACCACACCTCACCACACACCCTACACCTCACCACACACCACCGCACCATTCATACTCAACACAGCTCTAGTTACCATTCTGAGAAAATGCCCTCGTGCAGACGAACAAAAAATGATCTTTGCTTGTGCCTTGATCTTACCCATAGTTGCTCCTAGCACGCAAGAAGACGTTAGGAGGTCGCTCCAAGGGTCAAAGTGTTATTACTTGCATTACTGTCATTTTTGTAGACCATTATTGCATCATTGTCATTATCATTGTCATCATCTACTGGTATATGTTATTAACTTATGCTGTGCTTCTTTACTGCATTGGACAACCCGAGCCATGTTGTGTCTGGCTGTTTGTATGAAATTTGTTTCTTAACGAAGAATTATTTTAAAAGCATATTTTCATGCTAGCAATACTAGCATATTCTCAGTAATTCAATACTTATTAAAGCTGTTCAACGGTAAGTTTAGCGAGGGGGTGGTGTGAAATATTCGCAACTAAATTGTCATTTGTAACAGACCGTATCCACAATACAGCGCGTCGGGTTAAAATGATAACGCTTGCTCAAGATGAACGTGAATATTTTTTTGCCTGTAAGTGAAAAGCTCGTTATGTGAACTAAGACATTCAATTACGAAATGCTGTGTTACTGAAAGTGGGAAGTTATATTTATTAATAGGAGCAGGGCGTTGAATTTTGTCCTATGTTGTTATGGAAAGCAGCAGAGTGCGTATGGTGCACGGTAGAGGAAACGTGGTAGGTTAATTTCTATGGAAGAAAATACACCTCCTCTTGTTCGGATAGCCAATAGAACGGCTTTATTTCAAACCAGCTTTATGACGTCACCAGAACGCCATGTCATTAGGGCAATAGTGGAGCCAGATTTGGGGGTAGCAGTGCCACCAGATGCAATATGAGCGCTGTTATTGGTTCGTTGCCGTGACGTCAGCAAACCACACCGTCAACGAAAAAAGACTCGTTTGAACCTACCTTGTTTCCTCTACCGTGGTATGGGGCCAACCAAGGCAATTTGCTAACAAACAAGGTTCTCAATTATTTTCTGTTGGATGTGGAGTGTGTTTTCCTATTATGTCGTTTCGATATATTTTTCTGTGCTAATTTAACACTGTTCTCTCTCATTATTGGCTCACATGTTTCATATTTGCTCATCCATGTTGCTGTAACTTAATGGTTTTACACACGCTTTATTACTCATATCCTTTAATTATTTTCTCTCATACTTTATTATTTTTACTCATACTTTTTGTTCATGTTTTTACACTCACACATTCTTGGTGTCATATTATCCTGCTTTATATACCTACTAAGAGGTGTCAATACTGTTCACCTATTCGTGTGCCCATATATGACATTAGTGTGATACTGGTTTAGGGAATTGAAAATAAAGTCAAATTCCTTCCTTCCACTTTACATATAAAACAGCATACTGACATTGCCTTTACGTATGGAATTACTTACCTACTTCAACTATGTTTTTTCTGCTGCGCTCAAAGTGGCGTTCCCTTATTAATTGAAGTTGTTAAGAAAACTGTCGTAGTGCGCCCAGTTACGTGGTTAGTAATCCATCCTAGATCAAGGTTAGTGTTCACTTCGGTGTTACCTTCAGACAGGATGCCGAGGGATGGTAGGGCTTGTCAACGGTTTGTAAATGCAGGATTTTATAAGTAATAGTTCTATCAATACGAGATTTCACAGTTGTGAGCAATGAAATGTAGGATTTTATAAGTAATAGCTCTGTCAATACGAGATTTCACAGTTGTGAGCAATGAAATGTAGGATTTTATAAGTAATAGCTCTGTCAATACGAGATTTCGCAGTTGTGAGCCATTAAATGTAGGATTTTATAAGTAATAGTTCTGTCAATATGAGATTTCGCAGTTGTGAGCCATGAAATGTAGGATTTTATAAGTAATAGTTCTGTCAATATGAGATTTCGCAGTTGTGAGCCATGAAATGCAGGATTTTATAAGTAATAGCTCTGTCAATACGAGATTTCACAGTTGTGAGCAATGAGATGTAGGATTTTATAAGTAATAGCTCTGTCAATATGAGATTTCACAGTTGTGAGCAATGAAATGCAGGATTTTATAAGTAATAGCTCTGTCAATATGAGATTTCACAGTTGTGAGCAATGAAATGCAGGATTTTATAAGTAATAGCTCTGTCAATATGAGATTTCACAGTTGTGAGCAATGAAATGCAGGATTTTATAAGTAATAGCTTTGTCAATATGAGATTTCACAGTTGTGAGCCATGAAATGTAGGATTTTATAAGTAATAGTTCTGTCAATACGAGATTTCGCAGTTGTGAGCCATGAAATGTAGGATTTTATAAGTAATGACACTGTCAATACAGGATTTTGTACGTATGAGAAAATTAATGCAGAAGTTTATAAGTAATTGCGTTGTCAATATGGGATTTTGTACATATGAGCCAGTAAATACGGGATTTTATGAGCAATGCACTATTAATACATATGATATCACTGTTAATATGGGATTTCATCAGTAACGACATCGTCAGTACAGGAATTTAAACGAAACAACCTTATCCATTTGAGATTTTTTAAGTTATGGCTTTAGTAATACTTAATTTCATAGATAATATTACTAACAAAACTTGATTTTACAAGTAATGGCTCTGTCAATACCGGATCAACAGATCACAATTCCGTACGTCCAGTAAAAAACCCCACACAGTAACCCCAGAAACAAGCAACTACGCACAACAACCGTTCACCCACGACGGGCAGACACAACCCTCAGTCTACACTATAATGTACAATCAAGCCACGCAAAAGATGCTTGGCGCCAAGCACGATTCATTTAAATGGGTAGAGGGAGGGGGAGAGGTGGGGGGTGAGGGAAGGGGGGTGTGGTGGTGGGGGAGACAGAAGGGGGAGGTGGGGGAACATGTGGGGTGACATCATCCTTTACTGGCATACTGAGCGCATGATTATGCATATCTCTCTTCATAACGATACGTTATGGTTATATCTGATCACGCATCCCATGTATGCTGACAGCCAAAATATGTATGTGAAATTGGCGCTATTTATATGTATTGTGTAGATTGGTGCATGTGTGTGTGTTGTGTAGAGAGGCGCATGTGTGTGTTGTGTAGAGTGATGCATGTGTGTGTGTTGTGTAGAGTGGCACATGTGTGTGTGTTGTGTAGAGTGGCACATGTGTGTGTGTGTGTTGTGTAGAGTGGCACATGTGTGCGTGTTGTGTAGAGTGGCACATGTGTGTGTGTTGTGTAGAGTGGCACATGTGTGTGTGTTGTGTAGAGTGGCACATGTGTGAGTGTTGTGTAGAGTGGCACATGTGTGTGTGTTGTGTAGAGTGGCACATGTGTGTGTGTGTGTGTTGTGTAGAGTGGCACATGTGTGCGTGTTGTGTAGAGTGGCACATGTGTGTGTGTTGTGCAGAGTGGCACATGTGTGTGTGTTGTGTAGAGTGGCACATGTGTGTGTGTTGTGTAGAGGGGCATATGTGTGTGTGTGTTGTGTAGAGTGGCACATGTGTGTGTGTTGTGTAGAGTGGCACATGTGTGCGTGTTGTGTAGAGTGGCACATGTGTGTGTGTTGTGTAGAGGGGCACATGTGTGTGTGTGTTGTGTAGAGTGGCACATGTGTGTGTGTTGTGTAGAGTGGCACATGTGTGTGTGTTGTGTAGAGGGGCATATGTGTGTGTGTGTTGTGTAGAGTGGCACATGTGTGTGTGTTGTGTAGAGTGGCACATGTGTGCGTGTTGTGTAGAGTGGCACATGTGTGTGTGTTGTGTAGAGGGGCACATGTGTGTGTGTGTTGTGTAGAGTGGCACATGTGTGTGTGTTGTGTAGAGTGGCACATGTGTGTGTGTTGTGTAGAGTGGCACATGTGTGTGTGTTGTGTAGAGTGGCACATGTGTGTGTGTTGTGTAGAGGGGCACATGTGTGTGTGTGTTGTGTAGAGTGGCACATGTGTGTGTGTTGTGTAGAGTGGCACATGTGTGTGTGTTGTGTAGAGTGGCACATGTGTGTGTGTTGTGTAGAGTGGCACATGTGTGTGTGTTGTGTAGAGTGGCACGTGTGTGTGTGTTGTGTAGAGTGGCACATGTGTGCGTGTTGTGTAGAGTGGCACATGTGTGTGTGTTGTGTATGTGTGTGTGTGCTGTGTAGAGTGGCACATGTGTGCGTGTTGTGTAGAGAGGCGATGCCAAATGAGCTCATGTTCAACTGCATTAAAATTAGGAAGTAAATTGAGTTGCTTGATATCGCATCACTGGAGTGGGTTGTTGAAAGAGTGGGGCAACATTACGGTAGTTGAGTGGGTTGTTAAAAGAGTGGGGCAACATTACGGTAGTTGAGTGGGTTGTTAAAAGAGTGGGGCAACATTACGGTATTTGAGTGGGGTGTTGAAAGAGTGGGGCAACATTACGGTGGTTGAGTGGGTTTTTGAAAGAGTGGGGCATCATTACGGTAGTTGAGTGGGTTGTTGAAAGAGTGGGGCAACATTACGGTATTTGAGTGGGTTGTTGAAAGAGAGGGGCAACATTACGGTGGTTGAGTGGGTTTTTAAAAGAGTGGGGAATCATTACGGTGGTTGAGTGGATTGTTGCATGAGTGGGTCAGTATTACATCACTCAAGTTTGTGTGTATTACGTGGTTTAATTAAGTTAATCAAGCACGAATTTAGTGGGTCAAAATTACATCAGCTCGGGTTAATTTTAAATAACTTGGACGTTAAACACGACAATAACAAGGAAGCTTCACTCACCTCTAAAAAAGAGTGAAGTTGGTGCAACCGAGCTTGGCACTGCCCGATAAATTTAATAGAAAGTAATCTTGCAAAAGTTGAGAGAAAATAACCATGCAGAAGTTGGTAGAAAATAAGCGTGCAGAAGTTGAGACAAACAAACAAACATCGGCACCTACGGATGCTTTATTTCCAATCAAGCCTGATACATATCACCTTGTACGTTGGATTTTCAAATGCCTTATAACTAACACCAGGACGCCATCACGCTTTCCCCCGGTCAAGACCGGTACCCATTTCAGACACCTGGGTAGAGTGGGGTATTATGCATTGAATTTTTCCCGTATACCCAACGGAGAAAATTGCCCCCCAGCGCCGGGATTCGAACCCTCGATGCCTTCTCGGAAGAGCAGGTCCTTAAACCACACGGCTATGACGAGAAAGAAATAACCCTGCAGAAGTTGATAGGAAATAATAAATAACAAAGCACAAAACACTCCAGACGTTCAAGTATCGACATCCCCGCCTACAATTTGATGGAAATGTGAAGCGTTTGAGTTTTGTGGTTAACATTTCGCTGCAATTGCTGGCTCCGCAAATACAATTTATGGTATTATTAATATGTATAATTTTTAATAAGATTTTTTAATTTCATTATTTATATGTCGCTAATCGTGACTACGTGACTCAGTGCATTTTTAATGTACGATATTGTTGGTAGATGCAGCGTTAATTTAGAAAATGTGATTATTTGTGCTAATCGGGCGTATAATTATTGCACACACGCGCTGCACACACACACACTGTACTCATACACTCCACACTCACTGCTCACTCACTGAATAAACACTGCACACACGCTTTACATGCACACACATTGCACACAGAGTCTGTGCACACACACTGCGCTCACACACGAACCCTGCACACTCATTGCACACACACACTGCACACATTGCACACGCTGCACACATTGCACACGCTGCACACATTGCACACACTGCACACACTGCACACATTGCACACCCTGCACACATTGCACACAATGCACAAATTGCACACGCTGCACACATTGCACACAATGCACACATTGCACACGCTGCACACATTGCACACGCTGCACACATTGCACACGCTGCACACATTGCACACGCTGCACACATTGCACACACTGCACACATTGCACACGCTGCACACATTGCACACAATGCACACATTGCACACGCTGCACACATTGCACACAATGCATACATTGCACACGCTGCACACATTGCACACACTGCACACATTGCACACGCTGCACACATTGCACACAATGCACACAGTGCACATACACACTGGACACAGTGCAAACACACTGCACACACTGCACACAGTGTACACACACACTGCACACAGACAGTAAACACAGAGGAGGCGCCTGTGTAGCACACACACACAGCAGCTGTATACAGCAGGGCAGCTGTGTGAGGCCAGACGGGCCCTAGAACAGCCCGCTGCCTACACCCTGCAACTCTACACCCTGTCTGCTGTCTACACGCAACTCTACACGCTGACCCGTGTAAACATGTCTGTATGGCAGACGCGGACCTGCACATGGGTGTCATGTGTACATATTGCTCTTCCCAGGTCAGTCACCGGAGTACAGGTTTGGCGTGTGAAACTTGTTTCAAACTAAAAATATGATTGACGTGGATAATAAGATTGACGTGGCTAATAAGATTGACGTGAAAAATATGATTGACGTGAATAATAAAATTGACGTGAATAATAAGATTGACGTGAATAATAAGATTGACGTAAATAATAAGATTGACGTGAATAATAAGATTGACGTGAAAAATATGATTGACGTGAATAATAAGATTGACGTGAATAATATGATTGACGTGAATAATAAGATTGACGTGAATAATAAGATTGACGTGAATAATAAGATTGACGTAAATAATAAGACTGACGTGAATAATAAGACTGACGTGAATAATAAGATTGGCGTGAATAATAAGATTGACGTGAATAATAAGATTGACTTGAAAAATATGATTGACGTGAATAATAAGATTGACGTGAATAATAAGATTGACGTGAATCACAAGATTGACGTGAATAATAAGACTGACGTGAATAATAAGATTGACGTGAATAATAAGATTGACGTGAATAATAAGATTGACGTGAATAATAAGACTGACGTGAATAATAATATTGACGTGAATAATAAGATTGACGTGAATAATAAGATTGACGTGAATAATAATATTGACGTGAATAATAAGATTGACGTGAAAAATATGATTGACGTGAATAATAATATTGACGTGAATAATAAGATTGACATGAATAATAAGGTTGACGTGAATAATAAGATTGTCGTGAATAATAAGATTGACGTGAATAATAATATTGACGTGAATAATAAGACTGACGTGAATAATAAGTTTGACGTGAATAATAAGATTGACGTGAATAATAAGATTGACGTGAAAAATATGATTGACGTGAATAATAAGATTGACGTGAATAATAAGATTGACGTGAATAACAAGATTGACGTGAATAATAAGACTGACGTGAATAATAAGATTGACGTGAATAATAAGATTGACGTGAATAATAAGATTGACGTGAATAATAAGACTGACGTGAATAATAATATTGACGTGAATAATAAGATTGAAGTGAATAATAAGATTGACGTGAATCATAAGTCTGACGTGAATAATATGATTGACGTAAATAATAACACTGACGTGAATAATAAGATTGACGTGAATAATAAGATTGAGGTGAATAATATGATTGACGTGAATAATATGATTGACGTGAATAATAAGATGGACGTGAATATTAAGATTGACGTGAATAATAAGATTGACGTGAATAAAAAGATTGACGTGAATAATAAGATTGACGTAAATAATAAGACTGACGTGAATAATAAGACTGAAGTGAATAATAAGATTGACGTAAATAATAGGACTGACGTGAATAATAAGACTGAAGTGAATAATAAGATTGACATGAATAATAAGATTGATGTGAATAAAAAGATTGACGTGAAAAATATGACTTACGTGAATAATAAGATTGACGTGAATAATAAGATTGACGTGAATAACAAGATTGACGTGAATAATAAGACTGACGTGAATAATAAGGTTGACGTGAATAATAGGATTGACGTGAATAATAAGATTGACGTGAAAAATAAGATTGACGTGAATAATAAGATTGACGTGAATAATGAGACTGAAGTGAATAATAAGATTGACGTAAATAATAGGACTGACGTGAATAATAAGACTGAAGTGAATGATAAGATTGACGTGAATAATAAGATTGACGTGAAAAATATGATTGACGTGAACAATAAGATTGACGTGAATAATAAGATTGACGTGAATAACAAGATTGACGTGAATAATGAGACTGACGTGAATAATAAGGTTGACGTGAATAATAAGATTGACGTGAATAATAAGATTGACGTGAATAATAAGATTGACGTGAAAAACATGGTTGACGTGAATAATAAGATTGACGTGAATAATGAGACTGACGTAAATAATAAGATTGACGTGAATAATAAGATTGACGTGAATAATAAGATTGACGTGAATAATGAGACTGACGTAAATAATAAGATTGACGTGAATAATAAGATTGACGTGAAAAATATGATTGAGGTGAATAATAAGATTGGCGTGAATAATGAGACTGACGTAAATAATAAGATTGACGTGAATAATAAGATTGACGTGAATAATAAGATTGACGTGAATAATGAGACTGACGTAAATAATAAGATTGACGTGAATAATAAGATTGACGTGAATAATAAGACTGACGTAAATAATAAGATTGACGTGAAAAATATGATTGAGGTGAATAATAAGATTGACGTGAATAATAATATTGACGTGAATAATAAGATTGACGTGAATAATAAGATTGACGTGAATAATAAGACTGACGTGAATAATAAGATTGACGTGAATAATAAGACTGACGTAAATAATAAGATTGACGTGAAAAATATGATTGAGGTGAATAATAAGATTGACGTGAATAATGAGACTGACGTAAATAATAAGATTGACGTGAATAATAAGACTGACGTAAATAATAAGATTGACGTGAAAAATATGATTGAGGTGAATAATAAGATTGACGTGAATAATGAGACTGACGTAAATAATAAGATTGACGTGAATAATAAGATTGACGTGAATAATGAGACTGACGTAAATAATAAGATTGACGTAAATAATAAGACTGATGTGAATAATAAGACTGAAGTGAATAATAAGGTTGACGTGAATAATAAGATTGATGTGAATAATAAGATTGACGTGAATAATAAGACTGACGTGAATAATAATATTGACGTGAATAATAAGATTGACGTGAATAACAAGATTGACGTGAATAATAAGACTGACGTTAATAATAAGGTTGACGTGAATAATAAGATTGACGTGTATAATAAGATTGGCGTGAATAATAAGACTGACGTGAACAATATGATTGACGTGAATAATAAGATTGACGTGAATAATAAGATTGACGTGAATAATAAGATTGACGTGAATAATTAGATTGACGTGAATAATAAGATTGACGTGAATAATAATATTGATGTGAATAATAAGATTGACGTGAAAAATATGATTGACGTGAATAATAATATTGACGTGAATAATAAGATTGACGTGAATAATAAGACTGACGTGAATAATAAGATTAACGTGAATAATGAGATTGACGTGAATAATAAGATTGACGTGAATAATAAGATTGACGTGAAAAATATGATTGACTTGAATAATAAGATTGACGTGAATAATAAGATTGACGTGAATAATGAGACTGACGTGGATAATAAGATTGACGTGAATAATATGATTGACGTGAATAATAAGATTGACGTGAATAATAAAATTGACGTGAATATTGAGATTGACGTGAATAATAAGATTGACGTGAATAATAAGATTGACGTGAATAATAGGACTGAAGTGAATAATAAGATTGACGTGAATAATAGGAATGACGTGAAAAATATGATTGACGTGGATAATACGATTAACGTGAATAATAAGATTGACGTGAATAATGAGACTGACGTGAGAAATTATATTGACGTGAAAAATATGATTGACGTGAATAATAATATTGACGTGAATAATAAGATTGACGTGAAAAATATGATCGACGTGAATAATAATATTGACGTGAATAATATGATTGACGTGAATAATAAGGTTGACGTGAATAATAAGATTGTCGTGAATAATAAGATTGACGTGAATAATAATATTGACGTGAATAATCAGACTGACGTGAATAATAAAATTGACGTGAATAATAGATTGACGTGAAAAATATGATTGACGTGAATAATAAGATTGACGTGAATAATAGGATTGACGTGAATAACAAGATTGACGTGAATAATAAGACTGACGTGAATAATAAGATTGACGTGAATAATAAGATTGACGTGAATAATAATATTGACGTGAATAATAAGACTGACGTGAATAATAAGATTGACGTGAATAATAATATTGACGTGAATAATAATATTGACGTGAATAATAAGATTGACGTGGAAAATATGATTGACGTGAATAATAAGATTGACGTGAATAATAAGATTGACGTGAATAATAAGATTGACGTAAA
Source organism: Morinoia aosen (assembly GCA_030386875.1). Lineage (NCBI taxonomy): Eukaryota > Metazoa > Arthropoda > Malacostraca > Amphipoda > Talitridae > Morinoia > Morinoia aosen. The sequence continues at coordinate 19,841,593 of CM059565.1, forward strand.
TATTATTATTGACGTGAATAATAATATTGACGTGAATAAGAAGATTGACGTGAATAATAATATTGACGTGAAGAATAAGATTGACGTGAATAATAAGATTGACGTGAATAATAAGATTGACATGAATAATAAGATTGACGTGAATAATAAGATTGACATAAATAATAAGACTGACGTGAATAATAAGACTGACGTGAATAATAAGATTGACGTGAATAATAAGATTGACGTGAATAATAAGATTGACGTGAAAAATATGATTGACGTGAATACTAAGATTGACGTGAATAATAAGATTGACGTGAATAACAAGATTGACGTGAATAATAAGACTGACGTGAATAATAAGATTGACGTGAATAATAAGATTGAAGTGAATAAGATTGACGTGAATAATAAGATTGACGTGAATAATGAGACTGACGTGAGAAATAATATTGACGTGAATAATATGATTGACGTATATAATAAGATTGACGTGAATAATATGATTGACGTGAATAATAAGATTGACGTGAATAATAAGATTGACGTGAATAATAAGATTGACGTAAATAATATGACTGACGTGAATAATAAGACTGAAGAGAATAATAAGATTGACGTGAATAATAAGATTGACTAGAAAAATATGATTGACGTGAATAATAAGATTGACGTGAATAATAAGATTGACGTGAATAATAAGATTGACGTGAATAACAAGATTGACGTGAATAATAAGACTGACGTTAATAATAAGGTTGACGTGAATAATAAGATTGAGGTGAATAATAAGATTGACGTGAATAATAAGACTGACGTGAATAATAATATTGACGTGAATAATAAGATTAACGTGAATAATAAGATTGACGTGGATAATAAGACTGACGTGAATAATAAGATTGCCGTGAAAAATATGATTGACGTGAATAATAAGATTGACGTGAATAATAAGATTGACGTGAATAATAAGACTGACGTGAATAATATGATTCACGTGAATAATAAGATTGACGTGAATAATAAGATTGACGTGAATAATAAGATTGACGTGAATAATAAGATTGATGTGAATAATAAGATTGACGTGAATAATAATATTGATGTGAATAATAAGATTGACGTGAAAAATATGATTGACGTGAATAATAATATTGATGTGAATAATAAGATTGACGTTAATAATAAGATTGACGTGAATAATAAGATTGTCGTGAATAATACGATTGACGTGAATAATAATATTGACGTGAATAATAAGACTGACGTGAATAATAATATTGACGTGAATAATAAGATTGACGTGAAAAATATGATTGACGTGAATAATAAGATTGACGTGAATAATAAGGTTGACGTGAATAACAAGATTGACGTGAATAATAAGACTGACGTGAATAATAAGATTGACGTGAATAATAAGATTGACGTGAATAATAAGATTGGCGTGAATAATAAGATTGACGTGAATAATAAGATTGACGTGAATAATAATATTGACGTGAATAATAAGACTGACGTGAATAATAAGATTGACGTGAATATTAAGATTGACGTGAATAATACGATTAACGTGAATAATAAGATTGACGTGAATAATGAGACTGACGTGAGAAATTATATTGACGTGAAAAATATGATTGACGTGAATAATAATATTGACGTGAATAATAAGATTGACGTGAAAAATATGATCGACGTGAATAATAATATTGACGTGAATAATAAGATTGACGTGAATAATAAGGTTGACGCGAATAATAAGATTGTCGTGAATAATAAGATTGACGTGAATAATAATATTGACGTGAATAATCAGACTGACGTGAATAATAAAATTGACGTGAATAATAGATTGACGTGAAAAATATGATTGACGTGAATAATAAGATTGACGTGAATAATAGGATTGACGTGAATAACAAGATTGACGTGAATAATAAGACTGACGTGAATAATAAGATTGACGTGAATAATAGATTGACGTGAATAATAAGATTGACGTGAATAATAAGATTGACGTGAATAATAAGATTGACGTCAATAATAATATTGACGTGAATAATAAGACTGACGTGAATAATAAGATTGACGTGAATAATAAGATTGACGTGAATAATAATATTGACGTGAATAATAAGACTGACGTGAATAATAAGATTGACGTGAATAATAATATTGACGTGAATAATAAGACTGACGTGAATAATAAGATTGACGTGAATAATAATATTGACGTGAATAATAATATTGACGTGAATAATAAGATTGACGTGGAAAATATGATTGACGTGAATAATAAGATTGACGTGAATAATAAGATTGACGTGAATAATAAGATTGACGTAAATATTATTATTGACGTGAATAATAATATTGACGTGAATAAGAAGATTGACGTGAATAATAATATTGACGTGAAGAATAAGATTGACGTGAATAATAAGATTGACGTGAATAATAAGATTGACATGAATAATAAGATTGACGTGCATAATAAGATTGACATAAATAATAAGACTGACGTGAATAATAAGACTGACGTGAATAATAAGATTGACGTGAATAATAAGATTGACGTGAATAATAAGATTGACGTGAAAAATATGATTGACGTGAATACTAAGATTGACGTGAATAATAAGATTGACGTGAATAACAAGATTGACGTGAATAATAAGACTGACGTGAATAATAAGATTGACGTGAATAATAAGATTGAAGTGAATAAGATTGACGTGAATAATAAGATTGACGTGAATAATGAGACTGACGTGAGAAATAATATTGACGTGAATAATATGATTGACGTATATAATAAGATTGACGTGAATAATATGATTGACGTGAATAATAAGATTGACGTGAATAATAAGATTGACGTGAATAATAAGATTGACGTAAATAATATGACTGACGTGAATAATAAGACTGAAGTGAATAATAAGATTGACGTGAATAATAAGATTGACTAGAAAAATATGATTGACGTGAATAATAAGATTGACGTGAATAATAAGATTGACGTGAATAACAAGATTGACGTGAATAATAAGACTGACGTTAATAATAAGGTTGACGTGAATAATAAGATTGAGGTGAATAATAAGATTGACGTGAATAATAAGACTGACGTGAATAATAATATTGACGTGAATAATAAGATTAACGTGAATAATAAGATTGACGTGGATAATAAGACTGACGTGAATAATAAGATTGCCGTGAAAAATATGATTGACGTGAATAATAAGATTGACGTGAATAATAAGATTGACGTGAATAATAAGACTGACGTGAATAATATGATTCACGTGAATAATAAGATTGACGTGAATAATAAGATTGACGTGAATAATAAGATTGACGTGAATAATAAGATTGACGTGAATAATAATATTGATGTGAATAATAAGATTGACGTGAAAAATATGATTGACGTGAATAATAATATTGATGTGAATAATAAGATTGACGTGAATAATAAGATTGACGTGAATAATAAGATTGTCGTGAATAATACGATTGACGTGAATAATAATATTGACGTGAATAATAAGACTGACGTGAATAATAATATTGACGTGAATAATAAGATTGACGTGAAAAATATGATTGACGTGAATAATAAGATTGACGTGAATAATAAGATTGACGTGAATAACAAGATTGACGTGAATAATAAGACTGACGTGAATAATAAGATTAACGTGAATAATAAGATTGACGTGAATAATAAGATTGACGTGAATAATAAGATTGACGTGAATAATAATATTGACGTGAATAATAAGAGTGACGTGAATAATAATATTGACGTGAATAATAAGACTGACGTGAATAATAAGTTTGACGTGAATAATAATATTGACGTGAATAATAAGATTGACGTGAAAAATATGATTGACGTGAATAATAAGATTGACGTGAATAATAATATTGACGTGAATAATAATATTGACGTGAATAATAAGATTGACGTGAATAATAATATTGACGTGAATAATAAGATTGACGTGAATAATAAGATTGACGTGAATAATAAGATTGACGTGAAAAATATGATTGACGTGAATAATAATATTGACGTGAATAATAAGATTGACGTGAATAATAAGATTGACGTGAATAATAAGATTGTCGTGAATAATAAGATTGACGTGAATAATAAGATTGACGTGAAAAATATGATTGACGTGAATAATAATATTGACGTGAATAGTAAGCTTGACGTGAATAATAAGATTGACGTGAATGATAAGATTGTCGTGAATAATAAGATTGACGTGAAAAATATGATTGACGTGAATAATAAGATTGACGTGAATAATAATATTGACGTGAATAATAATATTGACGTGAATAATAAGACTGACGTGAATAATAATATTGACGTGAATAATAAGACTGACGTGAATAATAAGATTGACGTGAATAATAAGATTGACGTGAATAATAAGATTGACGTGAATAATAAGATTGACGTGAATAATAATATTGACGTGAATAATGAGATTGACGTGAATAATAAGATTGACGTGAATAATAAGATTGACGTGAATAATAAGATTGACGTGAATAATAAGATTGACGTGAATAATAAGATTGACGTGAATAATAAGATTGACGTGAATAATAAGATTGACGTGAATAATAAGATTGACGTGAATAATAAGATTGACGTGAATAATAATATTGACGTGAATAATAAGATTGATGTGAATAATAAGATTGACGTGAAAAATATGATTGACGTGAATAATAATATTGACGTGAATAATAAGATTGACGTGAATAATAAGATTGACGTGAAAAATATGATTTACGTGAATAATAAGATTGACGTGAATAATAAGATTGACGTGAATAATAAGATTGACGTGAATGATTAGATTGACCTGAATAATAAGATTGACGTGAATAATAAGATTGACGTGAATAATAAGATTGACGTGAATAATAAGATTGACGTGAAAAATATGATTGACGTGAATAATAATATTGACGTGAATAATAAGATTGACGTGAATAATAAGATTGACGTGAATAATAAGATGGACGTGAAAAATATGATTGACGTGAATAATAAGATTGACGTGAAAAATATGATTGACGTGAATAATAATATTGACGTGAATAATAAGATTGACGTGAATAATAAGATTGACGTGAATAATAAGATTGACGTGAATAATAAGATTGACGTGAATAATAAGATTGACGTGAAAAATAAGATTGACGTGAATAATAAGATTGACGTGAATAATAAGATTGACGTGAAAAATATGATTGACGTGAATAATAATATTGACGTGAATAATAATATTGACGTGAATAATAAGATTGACGTGAATAATAAGATTGACGTGAATAATAAGATTGACGTGAAAAATATGATTGACGTGAATAATAAGATTGACGTGAAAAATATGATTGACGTGAATAATAATATTGACGTGAATAATAAGATTGACGTGAATAATAAGATTGACGTGAAAAATATGATTGACGTGAATAATAAGATTCACGTGAATAATAAGATTGACGTGAAAAATATGATTGACGTGAATAATAATCTTGACGTGAATAATAAGATTGACGTGAATAATAAGATTGACGTGAATAATAAGATTGACGTGAATAATAAGGTTGACGTGAATAATAAGATTGACGTGAAAAATATGATTGACGTGAATAATAATATTGACGTGAATAATAAGATTGACGTGAATAATAAGATTGACGTGAATAATAAGATTGACGTGAATAATAAGATTGACGTGAAAAATATGATTGACGTGAATAATAAGATTGACGTGAAAAATATGATTGACTTGAATAATAATATTGACGTGAATAATAAGATTGACGTGAATAATAAGATTGACGTGAAAAATATGATTGACGTGAATAATAAGATTCACGTGAATAATAAGATTGACGTGAAAAATATGATTGACGTGAATAATAATATTGACGTGAATAATAAGATTGACGTGAATAATAAGATTGACGTGAATAATAAAATTGACGTAAATAATAAGACTGAAGTGAATAATAAGATTGACGTGAATAATATGATTGACGTGTATAATAAGATTGTCTTGAGTAATAAGATTGACGTAAATAATAAGATTGACGTGAATAATAAGATTGACCTGAAAAATATGTTTGCTATGTCAAACTTGTTTGACAAACAAATTTGTCAAAAATTTTAGGTGAGTAAAAGCCTGCAAAATATGTTTAATGTGAAAATTTTCGACACGTAAAACATGATTGATTTGTACAACACGTTTGCGTGTAAAACTTGTTGACCTCAAAACATGTTTAACATGTAAAACATGTTTAAATGTTGCTACATTTTAGCTTAGGTGTGTGTGGGTAGATTTTTCGTTACAGAGATTGCTTGTGTGCGGGTTCTCACACGCACACACACGCACCACACACATAAACGTGCTCACACACACACATACACACACGCACATACCAGACAGTTTGTTCACATACAGACCAGAGAAAGTCACAAAAAGGCCTGAATTTAATTAAAAAACTATTTAAAAGAAAACGGAACTTTGTAAACGTCCTCACTTTAAAAAAACAATATTCACTCCAAAATTTCAAAGAAAACTCAAATTGTTTGACGAAAGGTGAAAGATTCCATTTGGAGTTGAAGTTGACAGAGTTGAAGTTGACAGCCTCGGTTCCATTTTGAGTTGAAGTTGACATAAGTTGACAGCCAGGTCAACTTCTGGAATAATAAATAGTGGAAAAGCTTGCACAACAGAACGTTTTCTCAGGGGAATTCCCAAATGTTAATATATTTTAAACTGAACGACGTAAGCAAAAATAAGTAGTTTTAATTTGAGGTAAAATATGTTAGTAAAGATTGGTAGACAGACAATGGTAGCAGGGAGATGGCAGACAGGCAATGGTGGCAGGGAGATGGTAGACAGGCAATGGTGGCAGGGAGATGGTAGACAGACAATGGTGGCAGGGAGATGGTAGACAGGCAATGGTGGCAGGGAGATGGTAGACAGACAATGGTGGCAGGGAGATGGTAGACAGGCAATGGTGGCAGGGAGATGGTAGACAGACAATGGTGGCAGGGAGATGGTAGACAGACAATGGTGGCAGGGAGATGGTAGACAAACAATGGTGGCAGGGAGATGGTAGACAGACAATGGTGGCAGGGAGATGGTAGACAGACAATGGTGGCAGGGAGATGGTAGACAGACAATGGTGGCAGGGAGATGGTAGACAGACAATGGTGGCAGGGAGATGGTAGACAGACAATGGTGGCTGGGTGATGGTAGACAGGCAATGGTGGCAGGGAGATGGTAGACAGACAATGGTGGCAGGGAGATGGTAGACAGACAATGGTGGCAGGGAGATGGTAGACAGACAATGGTGGCAGGGAGATGGTAGACAGACAATGGTGGCAGGGAGATGGTAGACAGACAATGGTGGCTGGGTGATGGTAGACAGGCAATGGTGGCAGGGAGATGGTAGACAGGCAATGGTGGCAGGGAGATGGTAGACAGACAATGGTGGCTGGGTGATGGTAGACAGGCAATGGTGGCAGGGAGATGGTAGACAGGCAATGGTGGCAGGGAGATGGTAGACAGACAATGGTGGCAGGGAGATGGTAGACAGACAATGGTGGCTGGGTGATGGTAGACAGGCAATGGTGGCAGGGAGATGGTAGACAGACAATGGTGGCAGGGAGATGGTAGACAGGCAATGGTGGCAGGGAGATGGTAGACAGACAATGGTGGCAGGGAGATGGTAGACAGACAATGGTGGCAGGGAGATGGTAGACAGACAATGGTGGCAGGGAGATGGTAGACAGACAATGGTGGCTGGGTGATGGTAGACAGGCAATGGTGGCAGGGAGATGGTAGACAGACAATGGTGGCAGGGAGATGGTAGACAGGCAATGGTGGCAGGGAGATGGTAGACAGACAATGGTGGCAGGGAGATGGTAGACAGACAATGGTGGCAGGGAGATGGTAGACAGACAATGGTGGCAGGGAGATGGTAGACAGACAATGGTGGCAGGGAGATGGTAGACAGACAATGGTGGCAGGGAGATGGTAGACAGACAATGGTGGCTGGGTGATGGTAGACAGGCAATGGTGGCAGGGAGATGGTAGACAGACAATGGTGGCAGGGAGATGGTAGACAGACAATGGTGGCAGGGAGATGGTAGACAGACAATGGTGGCAGGGAGATGGTAGACAGACAATGGTGGCAGGGAGATGGTAGACAGGCAATGGTGGCAGGGAGATGGTAGACAGGCAATGGTGGCAGGGAGATGGTAGACAGACAATGGTGGCAGGGAGATGGTAGACAGGCAATGGTGGCAGGGAGATGGTAGACAGACAATGGTGGCAGGGAGATGGTAGACAGACAATGGTGGCAGGGAGATGGTAGACAGACAATGGTGGCAGGGAGATGGTAGACAGGCAATGGTGGCAGGGAGATGGTAGACAGACAATGGTGGCAGGGAGATGGTAGACAGACAATGGTGGCAGGGAGATGGTAGACAGGCAATGGTGGCAGGGAGATGGTAGACAGACAATGGTGGCAGGGAGATGGTAGACAGACAATGGTGGCAGGGAGATGGTAGACAGACAATGGTGGCAGGGAGATGGTAGACAGGCAATGGTGGCAGGGAGATGGTAGACAGACAATGGTGGCAGGGAGATGGTAGACAGGCAATGGTGGCAGGGAGATGGTAGACAGGCAATGGTGGCAGGGAGATGGTAGACAGACAATGGTGGCAGGGAGATGGTAGACAGACAATGGTGGCAGGGAGATGGTAGACAGACAATGGTGGCAGGGAGATGGTAGACAGACAATGGTGGCAGGGAGATGGTAGACAGACAATGGTGGCAGGGAGATGGTAGACAGACAATGTTGGCAGGGAGATGGTAGACAGACAATGGTGGCAGGGAGATGGTAGACAGACAATGGTGGCAGGGAGATGGTAGACAGACAATGGTGGCAGGGAGATGGTAGACAGACAATGGTGGCAGGGAGATGGTAGACAGACAATGGTGGCAGGGAGATGGTAGACAGACAATGGTGGCAGGGAGATGGTAGACAGACAATGGTGGCAGGGAGATGGTAGACAGACAATGGTGGCAGGGAGATGGTAGACAGACAATGGTGGCAGGGAGATGGTAGACAGACAATGGTGGCAGGGAGATGGTAGACAGACAATGGTGGCAGGGAGATGGTAGACAGACAATGGTGGCAGGGAGATGGTAGACAGACAATGGTGGCAGGGAGATGGTAGATAGACAATGGTGGCAGGGAGATGGTAGACAGACAATGGTGGCAGGGAGATGGTAGACAGACAATGGGGGCAGGAGATGGTAGGCAGGCAATGGTGGCAGGGAGATGGTAGACAGACAATGGTGGCAGGGAGATGGTAGACAGGCAATGGTGGCAGGGAGATGGTAGACAGACAATGGTGGCAGGGAGATGGTAGACAGACAATGGTGGCAGGGAGATGGTAGACAGGCAATGGTAGCAGGGAGATGGTAGACAGTCAATGGTGGCAGGGAGATGGTAGACAGACAATGGTGGCGGGGAGATGGTAGACAGACAATGGTGGCAGGGAGATGGTAGACAGGCAATGGTAGCAGGGAGATGGTAGACAAGCAATGGTGGCAGGGAGATGGTAGACAGACAATGGTGGCAGGGAGATGGTAGACAGACAATGGTGGCAGGGAGATGGTAGACAGACAATGGTGGCAGGGAGATGGTAGACAGACAATGGTGGCAGGGAGATGGTAGACAGACAATGGTGGCAGGGAGATGGTAGACAGACAATGGTGGCAGGGAGATGGTAGACAGACAATGGTGGCAGGGAGATGGTAGACAGACAATGGTGGCAGGGAGATGGTAGACAGGCAATGGTGGCAGGGAGATGGTAGACAGACAATGGTGGCAGGGAGATGGTAGACAGACAATGGTGGCAGGGAGATGGTAGACAGACAATGGTGGCAGGGAGATGGTAGACAGGCAATGGTGGCAGGGAGATGGTAGACAGACAATGGTGGCAGGGAGATGGTAGACAGACAATGGTGGCAGGGAGATGGTAGACAGACAATGGTGGCAGGGAGATGGTAGACAGACAATGGTGGCAGGGAGATGGTAGACAGGCAATGGTGGCAGGGAGATGGTAGACAGACAATGGTGGCAGGGAGATGGTAGACAGGCAATGGTGGCAGGGAGATGGTAGACAGGCAATGGTGGCAGGGAGATGGTAGACAGACAATGGTGGCAGGGAGATGGTAGACAAGCAATGGTGGCAGGGAGATGGTAGACAGACAATGGTGGCAGGGAGATGGTAGACAAGCAATGGTGGCAGGGAGATGGTAGACAGACAATGGTGGCAGGGAGATGGTAGACAGACAATAGTGGCAGGGAGATGGTAGACAAGCAATGGTGGCAGGGAGATGGTAGACAGACAATGGTGGCAGGGAGATGGTAGACAGACAATGGTGGCAGGGAGATGGTAGACAGACAATGGTGGCAGGGAGATGGTAGACAGACAATGGTGGCAGGGAGATGGTAGACAGACAATGGTGGCAGGGAGATGGTAGACAGACAATGGTGGCAGGGAGATGGTAGACAGACAATGGTGGCAGGGAGATGGTAGACAGGCAATGGTGGCAGGGAGATGGTAGACAGACAATGGTGGCAGGGAGATGGTAGACAGGCAATGGTGGCAGGGAGATGGTAGACAGGCAATGGTGGCAGGGAGATGGTAGACAGACAATGGTGGCAGGGAGATGGTAGACAGACAATGGTGGCAGGGAGATGGTAGACAGACAATGGTGGCAGGGAGATGGTAGACAGACAATGGTGGCTGGGAGATGGTAGACAGACAATGGTGGCAGGGAGATGGTAGACAGACAATGGTGGCAGGGAGATGGTAGACAGACAATGGTGGCAGGGAGATGGTAGACAGACAATGGTGGCAGGGAGATGGTAGACAGACAATGGTGGCAGGGAGATGGTAGACAGACAATGGTGGCAGGGAGATGGTAGACAGACAATGGTGGCAGGGAGATGGTAGACAGACAATGGTGGCAGGGAGATGGTAGACAGACAATGGTGGCAGGGAGATGGTAGACAGACAATGGTGGCAGGGAGATGGTAGACAGACAATGGTGGCTGGGAGATGGTAGACAGACAATGGTGGCAGGGAGATGGTAGACAGACAATGGTTGCAGGGAGATGGTAGACAGACAATGGTGGCAGGGAGATGGTAGACAGACAATGGTGGCAGGGAGATGGTAGACAGACAATGGTGGCTGGGAGATGGTAGACAGACAATGGTGGCAGGGAGATGGTAGACAGACAATGGTGGCAGGGAGATGGTAGACAGACAATGGTGGCAGGGAGATGGTAGACAGACAATGGTGGCAGGGAGATGGTAGACAGACAATGGTGGCAGGGAGATGGTAGACAGACAATGGTGGCAGGGAGATGGTAGACAGACAATGGTGGCAGGGAGATGGTAGACAGACAATGGTGGCAGGGAGATGGTAGACAGACAATGGTGGCAGGGAGATGGTAGACAGACAATGGTGGCAGGGAGATGGTAGACAGACAATGGTGGCAGGGAGATGGTAGACAGACAATGGTGGCAGGGAGATGGTAGACAGACAATGGTGGCAGGGAGATGGTAGACAGACAATGGTGGCAGGGAGATGGTAGACAGACAATGGTGGCAGGGAGATGGTAGACAGACAATGGTGGCAGGGAGATGGTAGACAGACAATGGTGGCAGGGAGATGGTAGACAGACAATGGTGGCAGGGAGATGGTAGACAGACAATGGTGGCAGGGAGATGGTAGACAGACAATGGTGGCAGGGAGATGGTAGACAGACAATGGTGGCAGGGAGATGGTAGACAGACAATGGTGGCAGGGAGATGGTAGACAGACAATGGTGGCAGGGAGATGGTAGACAGACAATGGTGGCAGGGAGATGGTAGACAGACAATGGTGGCAGGGAGATGGTAGACAGACAATGGTGTCAGGGAGATGGTAGACAGCTATTCGTTTCTACTACAAATATTCTACCATATCATTACTACTCACTTATTTGACTACTTTTTTTTAAAAATCAGCTGCTTTACTACTTGTCAACTACTTTTCTACGTGGCAGAAATGCGACAACTACTCTCATGCATGACAGCTGCTTTTCTATGCACTTGACAGCTATTCTGTATTACACCTGCTTTTCTATGCACGTGACAGCTATTCTGCATTATACATCTGCTTTTCTATGCACTTGACTGCTATTCTTCTGCATTATACATCTGCTTTTCTATGCACTTGACTGCTATTCTTCTGCATTATACATCTGCTTTTCTATGCACTTGACTGCTATTCTTCTGCATTATACACCTGCTTTTCTATGCACTTGACTGCTATTCTTCTGCATTACAGCTGCTACATATATACATGACAACTACTTTTTTATACGGCAACTATCTATATCTAGGGTAACTACGCGCCTATAAAAAGTACCTACCCACCTATTTAATGACTATCTTCCCATGAAGAAGATAGTCTACCCTTCTATACGATATCTGCTCTTCTGCTGGGCGTCTAATATAGCGTCAAGCTCCTTCCAGTTTCCCTCACTCAAGGCATAGGGATTTCAGCAGCATAAAGTTCTTCACCCAGGAATTTTTGCAGTAAGAAATTGATAGAAATCATATTGATGTCCTTCTTTAAGCTTCTTCTATTTACGCTGGAAACGAATTTCTAAATATGAGGAATATGTGAAATTGAAGGATTTTTGCTGCAACTAATTTATCTTTCACTGTAACTAATTTATTTTCCGCTGTAACTAATCTATCTTTCGCTGTAACTAATCTATCTTTCGTTGTAACTAATCTATCTTTCACTGTAACTAATTTTTTTGCTGTAACTAATCTAACTTTCGCTGTAACTAATCTATTTTTCCTTGTAACTAATCTATCTCTCTCTCTGTAACTAATCTATCTTTCGTTGTAACTAATTTATTTTTCCTTGTAACTAATCTATCTCTCTCTCTCTCTGTAACTAATCTAACTTTTTTAACTAATTTATCTTTCGTTGTAACTAATCTATTTTTCCTTGTAACTAATCTATCTTTCTCTGTAACTAATCTATCTTCCTCTGTAACTAATCTATCTTTCGCTATCACTAATCTATCTTTCGTTGTAACTAATCTATCTTTCGCTTTACATAATCTATATTTCGCTGTAACTAATTTATCGTTCGCTGTAACTAATCTATCTAGCGTTATAACTAATCTATCTTTCGCTATAACTAATCTATCTTTCGCTGGAACTAATCTATTTTTGACTTTAATTAATCTATCTTTCGCTGTAACTAATCTATCTTTCGTTGTAACTAATCTATCTTTTGCTGTAACTAGGGAAAATAATCAATCATTTTTTCGCGAAAGGATTAAGAGCTGCAAAATTTATCCAAGCATAATTTCAAACGCTGTGCCACAATTAAAATACACCAAGTAACACGTTGTATACAACGGGAAGAAAGTTTGACTAAGAGGAGTGCCATGTGGCTCAAAGTGAGAGGATGAAATATACGTTATCCTCCGTGTTATAAAATAGGGGACAACTTAAAATTTTCCGAGTGGCGTGTAATTTAAATTGGGCAGGAAAAATACACGGGGTGCTGTGTGAGTACAAACGCAGCCGTTCAAAAAACTCTATTCATTTTTGAGTAAAATTTTTACTGCCATTACTCACTAAATTAATTACGATCTTATGGCATGAGATTAGTTTTGTGTTGTGTGTTAGAACACCAACACTGAGGAACGTGTTAAGTGAGCGTGAAAGTACGCCGATGAAGCACTGATGGTACGGAACAAGCCCAGTCTAACTTTTTTCGCCGGAACATGCATGTTTTTCGCCGCCTAAGCGATTTAATTACTCGGGGGGCGAAAACATGCATGCAGGCGGCGAAATAGTTACACTGGGAACTATCATCGAAAGGAGGAATTAAAAGTCGTTGGGAGGCAGAAAATAAAATAGGAACGCTCACTTGCAAGTCATAGCAATGCAACCTAAATGCTGGAATGCGAGACGAAAGACAGTCGGATCCTATCGCACATACGTTCATAGTTCCAGCAACACTGCGGGAACTGGTGCCTTCTGGAAGAGGTCGAGAAGGAAAGTAGATGGTTGCACAAATTTGACACAATAACGTAAAGGTTCAGTCAACTAAATAAAATAAAAGAGAACTAAACAGAAGACAACAAAACGAAAGACAACTATACAGAAGACAACAAAACAACTAAATGAAACCAATGAAAACCAAACAAAACAAAAGACAACTAAACCAAATAGAAATACTAAACAAAACAAAAGACAGCAAAACAAAAGGATGCCAATTTGCATCAAACATGTCCTCTGAGCCACACCGTTGTTTTGAGGAAATTGTCTGGAAAGTGTCTTATGCGTGCTACAGAAATTTGACCAAAAATCTGAAAAATGAGACAAGTAAACAGAATATCTTTTTCGTATCGAATATTTCCTTCTGGCTACACTATTACACAGCAGCCTGGAAGTGATCTCGTGAAGTCGCGACAAGTTAACAAATCAACTAAGTTCGTATTGAACTTTCCCCTCCAGCAACACACGGTCAGAAACCTAAAATCGTTTGATGTAAGCTGTGGCAAGTAAACGAAAACAGTTTCGTTTGCACCTAACTTTCTCCTTCATCAACACACGGACAGAAACTTAAAGTCGTTTAGTTGTGGCAAGTAAACAAAAGCATCTTCGTCCGTGTTGAACACAAGGACAAAGTTATTTAATGTAAGTTGTAAGCAGAAACATCTTCATTCGCATGGAACTTTTCTTTCCAGCAGCACAGGGACAGAAACAAAGTCGTTGGGAGGAGGTTGCAAACGAAAAAATCTTCGTTCGCATGAATCTTTTAGTTCCAGCACGGCCCGGCGAGGAGCCTGGAAGTGGTCTGGAAGGTCCGGCGCGGCTTGTGCCGCATGGCTGAACACGAGAAGGAAGCGAAGAAGCTGCGGTGCCGCGGCTGTGGTGAGGAGGTCGGCATGTCAGACCACAGCTACGGAGGCGCTGCAGCGTCACAATTAAAAAATCACAACAGCCTGGGAAGTGCGAGCGATGTAACGCACGGCGCTCTCCAGTATTGCCTCTGGAGCTTTATTGCTCTTCATGGCCGCCCTTAGCTTCTCCAGTATTGCCTCTGGAGCTTTGTTGCTCCTCACGACCGCCCTTAGCTGCTCCAGTATTGCCTCTAGAGCTTGAGTTCTCTTCACGACCGCCCTTAGCTGCTCCAGTTTTGCTTTGAGTGTTCCAGTATTGCTCCAGGTGTTCATTGTTGCTATGGGTCCTACAGTATTGCTCTGGATGTGTCAGTCTCGTTCTGGATGTTCTAGAAGAGTGATTTTAAGGGATCACACATTGCATTGGGTGCTGAAGAATGACTTTCAGAAGTTCAAGATTGCTTTGGGTGCTGAAGAGTGACTTTAAAGAGCTCAAGATTGCTTAGGATGCTGAAGAATGACTTTAAGGAATCCAAAATTGCTGTAGATGTTCTCAAAAAGACCTCGTATTGTCTGGAAGGAATTATTTACTTTTATATGGAGTTTGAAAACGTCAACAATGAAAAAGCAGTTTTACTTCCAACCCGATTAATGCTTTAGGACTTGAGAAATTTCATCGACGGCTTTGCATTTGGTAAAGTGAGCTGGTGTTCACGATAGAGTGGGCAGGTGTTTGTAGTAAAGTGGAGGGTGTTTATTTTGAGTGGGCATTTGATAATGGTCGAGTGGGTAACGTTAATGATAGAGTGGGCAGGTGTCAATGACTGAGTGATAACAGTAGAGTGGTAACTGTTAATGATAGAGTGGGTAAGCGTTTATGTTAGAGTGGGTATGTGAGAATAGTGAGTGAGTGCAGTGTGAGTGGGTTGTGTGACTGATAAAGGTGATGTGTGGGTGCGGTGTGTGTGTGGGTGCTGTGTGGGTGGTGTGCGGGTGGTGTGTGGGTGGTGTATGGGTGGTGTGTTGATGGTGTGTGCATGGTGTGTGGGTGGTGTAGAGGTGATGTGTGGGTGGTGTATGAGGTGTGGGGGGGTTGTGTATGGGTGGTGTTTGGGTGGTGTGTGCATGGTATGTGGGTGGTGTATGGGTGGTGTGTGGGTGGTGTCTGGGTGGTGTGTGGGTGGTGTAGAGGTGATGTGTGGGTGGTGTACGGGTCGTGTGTGGGTTGTGTACGGGTGGTGTTTGGGTGGTGTGTGCATGGTGTGTGGGTGGTGTATGGGTGGTGTGTGGGTGGTGTGTGCATGGTGTGTAAAGGGTGTGTGGGTGGTGTGTGGGTTGTGTGTTGATGGTGTGTACATGGTGTGTGGGTGGTGTGGGGTTAGTGTGTGGGTGGTGTTGGGGTGGTGTGGGGGTGGTTGGAGGTGGTGTATGGGTGGTGTGTGCGCGGTGTGTGGGTGGTGTATGGGTGGTGTGTGGATGGTGTGTGCGTGGTGTGTGGGTGGTATGTGGGTTGTGTGTGGGTGGTGTGTGGGTGGTGTATGGGTGGTGTGGGGGTGGCGTATGGGTGATGTGTTGATGGTGTGTTCGTGGTGTGTAGGTGGTGTGTGGGTGGTGTGTGAGTGGTGTATTGATAGTGTGGGGGTGGTGTGCGGGTGGTGTGTGGGTGGCGTAAGGGTGGTGTGTGGGTGGTGTGTGAGGGGTGTGTGGGCGGTGTATGGATGGTGTGTGGGTGGTGTGTGAGTAGTGTGTGGGTGGTGTCTGGGTGATGTGTTGACGGTGTGTGCATGGTGTGTGGGTGGTGTGTGGTGTATGGGTGGTGTGTGGTGTGTGGGTGGTATGTGGGTAGTGTGTGGGTGGTGTCTGGGTGATGTGTTGACGGTGTGTGCATGGTGTGGGGGTGGTGTGTGGTGTATGGGTGGTGGGTGGTGTGTGGGTGGTGTGTAGGTGGTGTGTGCATGGTGTGTGGGATTGTGTATGGGTGGTGTTTGGGTGGTGTGTGCATGGTGGGGGGGGGGTGTGTGGGTGATGTATGAGTGGTGTGTGGGTGGTGTGTGGGTGGTGTGTGGGTGGTGTATGGGTGGTGTGGGAGTGGTGGTTACAGCTCCGGAAGTACTGCCAGCTAAGCTCCACGTTCACGATTAATCTTTCTTCACGCAATTCACAAACGAACGCTCACCTCATGCACCAAAACCAAACATTTCACAAAAAAAATTCACTCCCGTGTTACTAAAAACTCTTTCTCGGTATTTACCAATATTTCCTCCTCGGGTTCACGGGAAAAAAAAATTAAAGGGCCATTTTCAGCGTCGCGTGGACACGCTCGGTTCTCACGTACTCCAGCTGTTGCTGAATGAACTGCAGCGGCCGAGGCTGTGGCCAATGAATGAATGAATCAATGAGTAGAGCTGCGTGCCTAGCCATGAATGAAATGATGAGTGAGATCTCATGCTCAGCTGATTAGCATTTCGGTTCGTTAACACAGCGCATGACACAACATAGAGTGTGCCATGTGTTGGTCAAGAGCGGCATGTTGCTATGTGTGTGTGGCATGTTGCTGTGTGTGTGTGTGTGGCATGTTACTGTGTGTGTGGCATGTTGCTATGTGTGTGTGAATGTGGCATGTTGTGCGCATGTAGCATGTTGTTGGGTGTGTGTAGTATGATATTGTGCGCATGTGGTACGATGTTGTGCGCATGTGTTATGTTGCTGTGCGCATGTGGCATGTTGCTGTGTAAACACATTCGAATAGGAAAAGAATACGAATTATGAAAACATACAAACAGTGAAACTTACGAATGGTGAGAATGCCACAATCTGTGAAACTAAATATCAGAGGCAAAAATAAGAGAAATTGTGAAAATCGCACAAATTATAAAACATTAAAATTAATGAAAATACAACTCCATGGAAATTATGCAAGTAGGGAAAAATAAAATTAATTTAAAAACATGGCTGAACATTAAATGGCTGAACATCAAGTAGCGGAACATCAAATGGCTGAACATCAAATAGCGGAACATCAAATGGCTGAACATCAAATGGCGGAACATCAAATGGCTGAACATCAAAAAGCGGGGCATCAAATGACCGAACAACAAATGACCGAACTTCAAATGATCGAACGTCAAATGGCCGCACATATAATTGCCGAACACCAAGTAGCGGAACACCAAATGGTTGAACATCTAATGGCCGAACATCAAATGGCTGAACATCAAATGACCGAACGTCAAATGGCCGCAATTCTAATGACCGAACATGAAATGGCTGAACATCAAATGACCGAACGTCAAATGGCCGCAAGTCAAGTGGCCGGACATAAACGCGCACGCGTGTGCCACACAGGCAACAATGATGAAGTTGAAGGGCTCAATTAGATCAAGTCCTTCCCTTACTAATAGAACAAGGCGATAAGTAATACTCATCTGAAACTAGACTTAGAGTAAACGGACACGAAATTATGCCAAGTTTTCCTCCGCACACAACTGAAGCGGCCCCATCAACACAACTCATCAAAAAATAGAACAAACGTCCTTATAAATATTTTTCTACGTGCGTTTCGGCCTCTGAAATTTCATTTCGAGCAGAAATTTGAGAAAGTTCAAACTCAAAACACTCAGATGATAAAAGTCAAGGAAAAACCCACACCTGTCTAACAAAATTTTAAGAATTTTATTGCCCTACACTCATGAAGGAATTCGGCATGCGTTTGAAACACGTCTAATTAATTGAGAATCAAACCACTGGGCTTTTACACACAGGACTTTCATTTTGAAATCATCGCATGCGTTTTTCTAGTCTGATTGCTGTGGTATTTGTGATTAAGTGAAATTTTCGATCCCGAACAGCATAAGATAGGAACATCCTTACACGCATCTTCGAAACACACTTTAAACATCCTACATCCTTATTAACATCCTACATCCTTGAAATATCCTACATCCTTGAAATATCCTACATCCTACATCCTTATCCTACATCCTACATCCTTATCCTACATCTTCGAAACACACTTTAAACATCCTACATCCTTATTAACTTATTTCATTAACTGGTCGTATGAATGAAACTCCGTAAAAGTAAACCCCTTAGAAATCTAGCGTCAACTGAAAGCCTTTAATTTCAACGTACGTGGCTGGGACGATGCATGCGAGGCTGTCAGGATCAAATTCGTCACATGATCTTGTGTATTACATTCTTACATTTATTGTATGTGTGTTTGTGCATGTTATCATTGGGTGAGGAACTAACAGTACAAGGTAGGCAGCACGTGTCAATGCAGAGGGTGGGTAATTTTGACATCGTTTAGTATAATGATCGATAAGATTGATATAAATATTTATTTTTAGAAATACCTGAGTGGTGCGTGACTTCTGGGATATACTGTATATGTAACGAGCGTGTGTGTATGAGTCATGTTTGGATTTGTGCACTTCACTCTAACTACGCGGCAGAGCACTACTTTAACTGCTAGGTAGTGCACTACACTACACGGCCAAGCACAACTGTAACTACCCGGTAGTGCATTACTCAACTTGGCAGAGCATAACCATACGCTTACGCGGTAGAGCACTACTCTAACTACCCAGTATAGTGCTTTCATGCCCGAAATTCAGCATAGAAAGTAGCACATCAAGTGTAGAGGCAACATTAACTGCCGCACACCGTGTGTCTGCTAGCAGACAAACATTCAGAAGCTTAGAGAGGGCTGGCAGACATTGGTGTCCGCCAATTTGGTATCGAATTAATGGTTTTTGGCATCACGCTTTGGGTGTGCATTACAGCTCGAGACGAGATCACGGCACCCTGCGCCCGTGAATGGCGGGCACTGTGAGGGGTGGTCACTTGCGCTCCTCATTAGGTCGTCTCCCTCGGTTGTCGGGCGGTGCTTATTTACGTAGATGGAATGCATAGAACTCTAGAAATTAGCATAGCTCATCGCCCCAAAATGAGGTTTTTAGTGATTGTGGTCTGAGAGAGGGTACAGTGTTGAAGATAATGATGGTAGTTGATAATAACGAAAAAATTGCGGTATAGTTTGTTCATAGAAGACGTTGAAATCAAGGATGGAAATTAACGTAGCTCATCGCCGAAAAATTAAGCTTTTAAGTGATTGTGGTCTGAAAGAGCTTCAAGTTTTGCAGATAGTTGAAGGTAGTTGATAATTATGAATCAAACTCTAGAAATTAACGCAGCTCTTTACCGAAATATGAGGTCTTAGTGATTGTGGTCTGAAAGAGTGTTGAGTTTTGCAGATAATGAAGGCAGTTGATAATGATATTTAAAGCTTTAGAAATTAATGAAGCTCATCGCAAAAAAATGAGGTTTTTAGCGATTGTGGTCTGAAAGAGGGTTCAGTTTTGCAGACTATGATGGTAGTTGATAATAAGTAAAATTTGCGTTATTGTCTGCTCACAGACAGAGGACGTTGAAACCTAGAACACTGACGTAGCAAGTGGTTATTTACGTCGATCAAGTAGCAGGAGAGCATTGAACTCTGTAGAAATGAAAAATAACACAAATAACGATTTTCCACGTATCGCATTAAATTTGGCAACGATGGGCGTGATTGATCTTTAGGAATTATTAGCGAAACCTTCTGAAATGCGGCATTAAAATTAACGATAACCAGAAATAATTTTATCGGCTTTCGACTTTTGTGAGTGACGTGTGAAACAAGAAGTAAGGTTTCTATAGAATATGCTTTTTAGTTCAGATCACGTCAACGAATCGGCACTTGGGTTCCAACAGCTGGATTATCAACCCAGTTTAACAGACTTTTCGTATAACAAGCACAGTGAGTTTATTCTATCTTAACTTGGTTTAAAATTCGATTACAAACATCGTACCAAACTACATCCTAAATTAAAAACACAGGTAAATTTTATTTCGCCAGCATGAGATTGGCGATAGCGTACACTCCTCAGTAGGATCGGATACTCCCAAGTCGACTTGAATATGCGACGTGTTGGATTTTTTAGTCCGGACAATCAAGTTCGGGCATTTTCAACTGAAATATGGCCGCTCAGCAGTTAACTATTCCTCACTGTAAACAATAAATGTAAGTTATTTTATATTAAGTTTATTTTCACTGTAATTGCCTGAAGTACTTTGAAGCAAAAAAAAAAAACGCAACCCACAACAACAAAAAATTAACAAATCAAAATCACAGAAGAAATTAAAATCCTCAAAAAATTATGAACAGGAAGAAGAACATACGTAGAAAACCCAGTGTCCTAACTCCTAACACCAAAACACTGAACCTCGGGCCTGGAAAGTGGTCTGTTGACCACATCACGGAGTCTCATCACCGTAATTACACACACGACCGTCCTCAACGAGCAAAGGTTACGACCAAGAACCTGAAACCAATATGATAGGGGTTAAAAACCAAGGCAGAAACCGAAAAGTTTAAAACCTAGGTAGAATCTAAAAGGTTAAAAATCAAGGTAGAAATTAGAAGGTTAAATTAAAAAACACAGATGCTACAGTTCGAAAAACATGACGGCAACCCAACACGAGCCTTACTATTAAATGGTACAAATCGAAGCTCCGACATGTGCGAAGAACATTCGAATATCGACGAGCTTTCTCGACTGGCTTCATGCCAGAGAAGGCTGCAATCGAGTGAGAAGAGACGTTACGCATACGAGATAAGCGCCCTTCATGAAATGTGTCATGTAGTCGTCGTTCCCAGCGTAAACTTTGAACATCAGCGTTGTCCCCAGAATAGATTTAAGAATAATTGTTGTCCCCAGCGTACGTTTTAAACAGCATCGTTGTCGCCAGAATAGATTTGAGAATAATTCTTGTTCCCAGCTAAGTTTTGAATATAATCGTTGTTCCTAACGTAAATATTGAATATAATAGTTGTCCCTAACGTAAGTTTTGAATATAATCGTTGTTCCTTACGTAAGTATTGAATATAATCGTTGTTCCTTACGTAAGTATTGAATATAATCGTTGTTCCTTACGTAAGTATTGAATATAATTGTTGTTCCTTACGTAAGTATTGAATATAATCGTTGTTCCTTACGTAAGTATTGAATATAATTGTTGTTCCTTACGTAAGTATTGAATATAATCGTTGTTCCTTACGTAAGTATTGAATATAATCGTTGTTCCTTACGTAAGTATTGAATATAATCGTTGTTCCTTACGTAAGTATTGAATATAATTGTTGTTCCTTACGTAAGTATTGAATAATCGTTGTTCCTTACGTAAGTATTGAATATAATCGTTGTTCCTTACGTAAGTATTGAATATAATTGTTTTTCCTTACGTAAGTATTGAATATAATCGTTGTTCCTTACGTAAGTATTGAATATAATTGTTGTTCCTTACGTAAGTATTGAATATAATCGTTGTTCCTTACGTAAGTATTGAATATAATTGTTGTTCCTTACGTAAGTATTGAATATAATCGTTGTTCCTTACGTAAGTATTGAATATAATTGTTGTTCCTTACGTAAGTATTGAATATAATCGTTGTTCCTTACGTAAGTTTTGAATATAATCGTTGTTCCTTACGTAAGTATTGAATATAATCGTTGTTCCTTACGTAAGTATTGAATGTAATTGTTGTTCCTTACGTAAGTATTGAATATAATCGTTGTTCCTTACGTAAGTTTTGAATATAATCGTTGTTCCTTACGTAAGTATTGAATATAATCGTTGTTCTTTACGTAAGTATTGAATATAATTGTTGTTCCTTACGTAAGTATTGAATATAATCGTTGTTCCTTACGTAAGTATTGAATATAATTATTGTTCCTTACGTAAGTATTGAATATAATCGTTGTTCCTTACGTAAGTTTTGAATATAATTGTTGTTCCTTACGTAAGTATTGAATATAATCGTTGTTCCTTACGTAAGTATTGAATATAATTGTTGTTCCTTACGTAAGTATTGAATAATCGTTGTTCCTTACGTAAGTATTGAATATAATCGTTGTTCCTTACGTAAGTATTGAATATAATTGTTGTTCCTTACGTAAGTATTGAATATAATCGTTGTTCCTTACGTAAGTATTGAATATAATCGTTGTTCCTTGCGTAAGTATTGAATATAATTGTTGTTCCTTACGTAAGTATTGAATATAATCGTTGTTCCTTACGTAAGTATTGAATATAATCGTTGTTCCTTACGTAAGTATTTAATATAATCGTTGTTCCTTACGTAAGTATTGAATATAATTGTTGTTCCTTACGTAAGTATTGAATATAATCGTTGTTCCTTACGTAAGTATTGAATATAATCGTTGTTCCTTACGTAAGTATTGAATATAATTGTTGTTCCTTACGTAAATATTGAATAATCGTTGTTCCCAGCGTAAGTTTTCAAGTAATCGTTGTCCCTAACGTAAATGTTGAATATAATCGTTGTTCCCAGCGTAAGTTTTCAAGTAATCGTTGTCCCTAACGTAAATGTTGAATATAATCGTTGTTCCCAGCGTAAGTTTTCAAGTAATCGTTGTCCCTAACGTAAATATTGAATAATCGTTGTTCTCAGCGTAAGTTTTCAAGTAATCGGTGTCCCTAACGTAAATGTTGAATATAATCGTTGTTCCCAGCGTAAATTTCTAAATGTAATCGTTGTCCACCGTCTACTTTTGTGATTTTAGCCACTCAAGTACAGCTTTTGTATAGAGCGGCTAAAATTATCAATATGCAGGCAAAAAAGTTTGACTTCAAAAACTAATGGCTGAATCAGGGCAAAGAAGCGAATGTTAATATGACTAGTAACCAAATTAATAGACCAAACATTGACTTAGATGTTGATCATCGCGCGGGAATTTTTCTGCTTTTAAAATCAGGACAGTAAGAAATTCATCAATGAACATTACATGAGCATATCATAGTAACGGATACAGCATATAATTCACGAACGAACATCACAAAAGCAAACCAAAGTAATGGAAACAACAAGAAATTCACGAATGAACATCCCAAAAGCAAACTAAAGCAATTGAAACAACAAGAAATTCACGAATGAACATCCCAAAAGCAAACCAAAGTAATGGAAACAACAAGAAATTCACGAATGAACATCCCAAAAGCAAACCAAAGTAATGGAAAGCAACAAGAAATTCACGAATGAATATCCCAAAAGCAAACCAAAGTAATGGAAACAACAAGAAATTCACGAATGAACATCCCAAAAGCAAACCAAAGTAATGGAAAGAACAAGAAATTCACGAATGAATATCCAAAAAGCAAACCAAAGTAATGGAAACAACAAGAAATTCACGAATGAACATCCCAAAAGCAAACCAAAGTAATGGAAAGCAACAAGAAATTCACGAATGAATATCCCAAAAGCAAACCAAAGTAATGGAAACAACAAGAAATTCACGAATGAACATCCCAAAAGCAAACCAAAGTAATGGATACAACAAGAAATTCATAAATGAACATGACTTGTGCATAATGAAAATCACGCAAGCGAATCAAAGCAATGGAAACAGCAAGTAATTCAAGAATAAACATCCTAAAAGCAAATCAAAGTAATGGAAACAACAAGAAATTCATGAATGAACATCACACGAGCTAATCACAGCAACAGAAACAGCAAGTAATTCATGAATGAACACGACACGAGCATCAGTCACAACAGCTCGCGGCGCCGCGCGCGTGCTCGCAGCTTGAGCTAAAGGATCTCGCCGGCGCATCAGCTGGAGTCGTGATCGTGAATGACGAATGAACCGTGGATGAATGAAGATGGATCAGTCACTGAGCGCTGCCGGACGTATGATAAAGCGAACATTGCACCTCATGTTGGATAAAGTATCGTACTTTTGCTTTTGTGGTGAATTATATGGCATATGGAAAATGCGAACTGTAAACTGACCGCAACAATTTTATCATATTGAAGCATTTTATACTATATAACACACACATATATATACAGGGTTTCCCAGAAGTCGTGCACTATGCCATAATTTTATTTTTTATGCTTCAGATTAGATCTGCTGTGGCTGAGAAACTAACAGTAGAAGAAAGAGTTCAATTGGTCAATGATCAGTGATTATTGATCAATGGTACAAGAAATCAGTGATCGATATAATTGATATAAATTAGTATTTTTACAAAAAACTGGACGATGCGTGACTTCTAGGACACGCTGCATTGAGACACGCCAATTTTAATTTTCTGTTCGTAATTAATTGTATTATTATTTACGAAACAATAATAGGAGACAATTGCAGAATATAAGTGAAATGATTTTTATATCTTCCGAAGGAGGAGAAGGAAATTCGTACAATCTGTAACACTGAAAAAATAATTAGAGTGAACTACAACGCAAGAAAATTATATTGAGTTCACACGGTGAGCTGGGTAATTAATGAAGTAAAAGTCAGGTTAAAATGATATTTTGGAATTGTTAGGTAATACATCAGTAATATAAAATTAGGTTAATAAGAAACAATCGTTAATTATAATATAATAGAATTAAGTCAGCTCGTAGAAAGGATTATGCGATAAAGTCGGAAAAAATCAAAACAATTTGATCAAATCAATCTTGGCCTTAATTAAATTAGCTCTTGGACAGTTTGTGATACATGCTATAGAGTTTGTGATATTTGCTATAGAGTTTGTGATACATGCTATAGAGTTTATGATACATGCTATAGAGTTTGTGATACATGCTATAGAGTTTATGATACATGCAATAGAGGTTATGATACATGCAATAGAGGTTATGATACATGCAATAGAGGTTATGATACATGCAATAGAGGTTATGGTATATGCTATAGAGTTTATGATACATGCTATAGAGTTTATGGTATATGCTATAGAGTTTATGATACATGCTATAGAGTTTATGATACATGCTATAGAGTTTATGATACATGCTATAGAGTTTATGATACATGCTATAGAGTTTATGATACATGCTATAGAGTTTATGATACATGCTATAGAGTTTATGATACATGCTATAGAGTTTATGATACATGCAATAGAGGTTATGATACATGCTATAGAGTTTATGATACATGCAATAGAGGTTATGATACATGCAATAGAGGTTATGATACATGCAATAGAGTTTATGATACATGCAATAGAGGTTATGATACATGCAATAGAGTTTATGATACATGCAATAGAGTTTATGATACATGCAATAGAGGTTATGATACATGCAATAGAGGTTATGGTATATGCTATAGAGTTTATGATACATTCTATAGAGTTTATGATACATGCTATAGAGTTTATGATACATGCCATAGAGGTTATGATACATGCAATAGAGGTTATGAGACATGCAATAGAGGTTATGATACATGCAATAGAGGTTATGAGACATGCAATAGAGGTTATGGTATATGCTATAGAGTTTATGATACATTCTATAGAGTTTAAAATACTTACAATAGAGTTAGAGTTGAGCAAAGTGATCAGTGCAAGACAGGGTGACGTGTCGTGGAAGCAGTGGTGAAATTTAAATGTTAGTTTCCATGTGGCACATCAGTCATTGTAAGTCATTCGTTAGGAAGCATCAGAGGATTATTCTTGTACAGTATTTAAGAATTATTTATTTCTCAGTAATTATTACTTAAGTGTTCAAAACATAGTGTATTAACTCAAAATTACTTTTTGGTAATTATTGACATTAAGTTTAAGACGGTTATTTATTGAATTAATTTGTCAATAAGTCAAAACGGAGAAGTTTCCACTCCCTCTCAACATTTTTCGATACAAATTGGCGGAAAATCTAAGAATAAAATTTGTTGCGCTGACAGCGGTCTTGTGTTGCTTGTATTCGGCTAGTTGACGGGTCGAAAGCGCTTTGGTATTTTTTCCATGTATTCCTGATATGTAATAATGAAATAATTTTTTTTCAAAATTTACTTTTAATATTTTTCATCCGAGTTCTTTGGCAGTTTCTAATGGAATTTAAATCTTCGATAAAAATGAACCAATCAGAATTCACTGCACCAAAGTTTCTATTCTAAAAAGCATATAATAAATATGACAGTCGCAACGCGTGTGCGCCTTAGTTATTGTACGACAAGTTGATCTTAAATCAAATACTTAAAATTATTTGCACGGGAATTTAAATTTTCGATGAACAGTTAAAAGATTGAGTTTTACTACAGACGCTGTGCTCAAATTTCCTAGAAGTAAATAAACTCTAGCGAAAAGAGATACGCCATTGTGTAACGCACGCACACACATCTTATGTGCGTAATGTGTTGAGGTTATTTACGTCTTAATTCGAAGACTCATATTTAAACTCATACTTAAGCTCATACTCATTAAGACTCATACTTAAGCTCATACTCATTAAGACTCATACTCATTAAGACGCATACTCATTAAGACTCATACTTAAGACTCCTACTCATTAAGACTCATACTCATTAAGACGCTTACTCATTAAGACTCATACTTAAGACTCCTACTCATTAAGACTCATACTCATTAAGACGCATACTCATTAGGACTCATACTTAAGACTCCTAATCATTAAGACGCATACTCATTAAGACGCATACTCATTAAGACGCATACTCATTAAGACGCATACACATTAAGACTCATACTTAAGACTTCTACTCAATTAGACTTACACCTAATTAGTACGAGTCTTTTCATTGTTCAAGATTTAAAAAAAAAAAAATCTGGAACTTGTGCAGATTTTTAAACCTTTCACGTCCTCGCAGCTGTTCAACTGGCAGCAAATGTTCCTCCAGCCGACTTGGCTGCAGGGCGATGTTTGAGCATTGAGTCAGAGCTTTTTCAAATTATTTTTACGATATTGACCTGAAAAATAACACAAAGCGCAGCCATACCAGCAGACGAAATTTCATGTACAGTTACTTCTACATAAGTTTATTAAAAACTTGATTATATTCAAATCAATTCAATTACATTAAATTAGATTAGATTAAAATTAGATTTAGATACTCACAAAATGCAGCTCCTGATACGGATGAGATTCATATTAAATGCACATTAGATACCCCACACACAGCGCATTGCGTGAGTAAAGAGATCAAATCTCTGACACCAAATGAACGTTGCAAAAGAGCATCTTCCAAAACTGCACTGTTTTTCACACTGCAAAACTAAATAATTTGGTGTGTAAAATGTAAACATATTTTTGTTTTCTCAGTACAAGAGAAAACTATTTGAGCAGCTCTAAGTTAACGTAACGGAGCTCAAGTGCAGAGGGCCATTGAAATTCGGTTGGTCCTAATAAAGGAGATTAATTTTTTCTCGCACATACGTATGTAAGTCTGCACGAAAATAAATTTTTACCTTTATGCGCATGTCAGTACTATTAAGAATCAATTCGCGCTTTTTTATACAGTGCTGTGGAGGACATTGTATTTATCGTGAATAATTCCAATTTTTATCATCTTTAAAATGTTTAATCCTACGTTTAAAAACCGTTCAATAACCCGCACAGACTACGTGTCTGTTTTAATACTTAATAATACTTAAGTATTAAATTAAGTTTTACAAGTAAAAGTAAAACGATTTAATGTTAAAACAGGTTCATTATATTTATTTTGTAATACAGATACGCCGCATGAAAACCATTTCAATTTGCGTTATTTTGCGTAACCCTATCCCAATATAACGATATAAATCAATTCCAAATCATAACTGCTCTGATTTACATTTCCTGTTCATTTAGCTATTTTCCACTGACCGCCGCAATCCACATTTCCTTTTCCTCGCCGTGAATGGACGAAAGCCTCACGCCTCCCTGACCCAAATAAAGCACCGCCACCACGAAATATTTGGACGCAAAACACAATGAATCCTTTCTTGAATCGCTGGAACGGTGGACATCTCGTGTCCATTCATCAGGAGCGTAGTAGAGTGCGGGCGTAGTATGCGTGAGCGTATCGGTCAGAGCCGGGCTACCATTGGAGCGTGACGCCTAAGCCTATTGCGGCGGTGCCAAGTCGCTCTTGTTGACATCTTGACACATCTCACTGTATATAATTCAATTCAGAAACGTTTTCTTGAGAAATGCATGCACTATAAGGTTGATGATAGCTGAGAGATGATGATGGAGTTATTCTTTTATTCATTTCAAAAAATTCTGTTAAGGCGTAGAGGTAAAAGATATTCCAAATGAATACTGAAATGCACGTTACAAATCATCTAGTTTTTTTAATAAGCTTTTAAAGTTCGGGTTTTGAATGAAAGATCACAAAATTTAAATAGATAACCAGATCACATCTATAGAGATTTTGTATTTCTTTCCATGGTAAACTAAAAGTAATAAATATCAACATACGTCATATTTTTCAACATATGTCATATGTATCAACATGCGTCATACTTATATGATATATAATATCAAAAATGCAAGCATCAACATGCATACATTGACGTACACAGCATACATGCCATCAACAGGCATACATGTATCATGCACATATTGAACATGAAATAACTCATGCGCATCAAATATATCACACACAAATCAGCATGTATCATCTAGATTAACGGACGCTAATCAAACATTATATATATATTTACACACATCATTGCATCACAATCCCACTAGAACCTATCTATTCCTTCAAAAGGTCAACGTACAGTAAATTAACAACCGAACAGTTTTGGCAGAGCTTTTTATTTTTTTATTTCAATGGGGCTGTTGTTGTTCGCCTTCAGCTAATTATTAACAAGACTGGCTCATGATACTGCGGTCAACACCACTTTATTCCTTAGGTTTCACGCTTATTTTAATGCTCAGTTTACATTTTACAGTGTTCCTTGATTTCTAGAAATTAGATTTATTGGCCCAGCCAAGACCAAACATAACATAGAAAATATTAAAAATTCTCAAGTACTGTTCAATATTTCATAACAATTCCCATTTTTCTGGTTAAGACTATAAATTATTTGGTAAATCTAATAATATCTTCATTCAACTTGCCATACTTTCCTTAAAATAAAACAACAGAAAAGGACGACTAAAATTTGAAGTGCTTCAGGTAACTTATATCAGTCGAATGAATCCCGTAGAGTTTTTAGTCACTTCAGTCTCCAAAATGCATTCTGAAATTGTTCCTAAAATCAACTAAATTACGTACTTTTGCACCAAATACGTTTTCCCGCTATTGATTATCATTTCGATTCATTTTCTTTGCAGTGAATATTTTGAATAACTTGCACTGGCAACTGAATGAGGTTCTCCAATGAAACAGAGATGCACAACGCATCTGATATGTTTTGAGTCCTCAAGTGCTTCTATATGCCTTCTGACAGGGCTTGGCCCTTGATCCATTTATCACGCTTTATTCATGTCTAGTGAGTGATCAATTTATCACGCTTTACTCATGTCTAGTGAGTGATCAATTTATCACGCATTACTCATATTTAGTGAGTGATCAATTTATCACGCTTTACTCATGTCAGGTAAGTGATCAATTTATCACGCTTTATTCATGTCAAGTGAGTGATTAATTTACCCTCTGGTCGTATCTGGTAAGTGATATATTTACCCTCTGCTCGTATCTGGTAAGTGATCTATTAACCCTCTGCTCGTATCTGGTGAGTAATCTATTTACCCTCTGCTCGTATCTGGTAAGAGATCTATTTACCTTCTGCTCATATCTGGTAAGTGATCTATTTACCTTCTGCTCGTATCTGGTAAGTGACCTATTTACCCTCTGCTCGTATCTGGTAAGTGATCTATTTACCCTCAGCTCGTATCTGGTAAGTGATCTATTTACCCTCTGCTCGTATCTGGTAAGTGATCTATTTACCCTCTGCTCGTATCTGGTAAGTGATCTATTTACCCTCTGCTCGTATCTGATAAGAGATCTATTTACCCTCTGCTCGTATCTGGTAAGTGATCTATTTACCCTCAGCTCGTATCTGGTAAGTGATCAATTTACCCTCTGCTTGTATCTGGTAAGAGATCTATTTACCCTCTGCTCGTATCTGGTAAGTGATCTATTTACCCTCTGGTCGTATCTGGTAAGTGATCTATTTACCCTCTGCTCGGATCTGGTAAGTGATCTATTTACCCTCTGCTCGTATCTGGTAAGTGATCTATTTACCCTCTGGTCGTATCTGGTAAGAGATCTATTTACCTTCAGCTCGTATCTGGTAAGTGATCTACTTACCCTCTGGTCGTATCTGGGAAGAGATCCATTTACCATCTGCTCGTATCTGGTAAGTGATCTATTTACCCTCTGGTCGTATCTGGTAAGAGATCTATTTACCTTCTGCTCGTATCTGGTAAGTGATCTATTTACCCTCTGGTCGTATCTGGTAAGAGATCTATTTACCCTCTGCTCGTATCTGGGAAGAGATCCATTTACCATCTGCTCGTATCTGGTAAGTGATCTATTTACCCTCTGATCGTATCTGGTAAGAGATCTATTTACCCTCTGCTCGTATCTGGTAAGTGATCTATTTATCCTCTGCTCGTATGTGGTAAGAGATCTATTTACCCTCTGCTCGTATATGGTAAATGATCTATTTACCCTCTGCTCGTATCTGGTAAGTGATCTATTTACCCTCTGCTCGTATCTGGTAAGTGGTCTATTTACCCTCTGCTCGTATCTTGAAAGAGATCTATTTACCCTCTGCTCGTATCTGGTAAGTGATCTATTTACCCTCTCCTCGTATCTGGTAAGTGATCAATTTACCCTCTGCTTGTATCTGGTAAGAGATCTATTTACCCTCTGCTCGTATCTGTTAAGTGATCTATTTACCCTTTGCTCGTATCTGGTAAGTGATCTATTTACCCTCTGCTCGTATCTGGTAAGTGATCTATTTACTCTCTGATCGTATCTGGTAAGTGATCTATTTACCCTCTGCTCATATCTGGTAAGTGATCTATTTACCCTCTGCTCGTATCTGGGAAGAGATCTATTTACCATCTGCTCGTATCTGGTAAGAGATCTATTTACCCTCTGCTCGTATCTGGTAAGTGATCTATTTATCCTCTGCTCGTATGTGGTAAGGGATCTATTTACCCTCTGCTCGTATATGGTAAGTGATCTATTTACCCTCTGCTCGTATCTGGTAAGTGATCTATTTACCCTCTGCTCGTATCTGGTAAGTGGTCTATTTACCCTCTGCTCGTATCTTGAAAGATGTTATACTTCTTTTTTTTTAATCCAAATTCAAGAGTTTTTCAAATTTTTTTTTTCATCTTTTCAAGTCTAAAAATCAAAGGAGTTATTTTCCGAAAGGAAACACGATTCTTTCAACGTGGCCACGTCATTTTTACTTGTTATGATGAAAGGTGTACACAAAATATGACAATGGGGTAGATGAGACTAGCAAATATACATAGGAACAATTGTTACGAGGGTCTCACGCAACTTTGGATATGCAGCGATGACGGAGGGTAATATTAAGGTCTCGAATTGTACGTTAAATTATTACGTGACGTTAACACAGAATCAGGGTCAAATACGGAGTGCCTCGCCGTATGCAAATTCAACACATCTAATGAAGTGGCACGATGAGACCTTCTAACGTCGGAGTTACGCTCTATAATGATGATGCCCTAACCCTCGTCGAACCCTTTAAATAGCTGTCGTGCTGCAGGAGTTACCGCGGCTGATCATAGCCGTTGAAGTTGACGTCCGCAGTATCGTCGCGGCTACTCATTGCCACTCGCTCGCTGCCACTCGCCGATCGCCCTTGTTTGTTGTGGCTATGGCCCAGCTGCCAGCCTGCTGAGACCGGGCTGCTGTTGCCATGCTGCCACGCTGCCATACCGCTGCCACGCAGATGCCATGTTGGTGCCATGCTGGTGCCACGCTGTTGCCATCCGCTGTTGCCGTCCTGCCACGCTGCCCCTGGGAGCCGGTGTTGCCTCTTTTTTGTAACGGTCGAGCCCTCGCTGGGTACACATCGACATCTGGCGCGTTGTATACTGCTGAGCTTTGAAATTTCCTGATAGCAGAGTTCGGTGTAAGCTCTCACGTCCAACCGCCCTTTACTCTTTTTTGTGGCGAAAATTTAACGGTTCGTACTCGGGACATAACAGAATCCCCCCAACCTATATTAATCAACATCCTCCTGGATGTAAAAATGGAAGTTTCCGTCTACTGAAGTCACGCATCTGAAATTCGTACTTCATTGCAGGGGCGAAATTAGACAAGCCTTGAGATTTGTGCTTCTGACGCACTTCTGAATCGAAGATCTTGAACAAGCGATAGCTTATTGTGGTCGTCGGGACGTCCTATTCCAATTCACTATCGAAGACCTTCTCTCTTGGCTAATGACGTTCTATCAGAGGCCTTCTGAAGACGTTCAAAGGGGTAAAAACCATCCTAATAAAATATCGAATATGCAATCGATCAGTCTATACTCGACCTCCTGCGTGTAGTTACTATGGACATATTGCTGTCCAACGGTATCTTCTTTATTTTTCTTCGCCGTTGTTGAATCCGTGTCCGGCGAGAATATAGATGTTCAGGGGAAAGTCCCGTCCTTCGTACGAGTGGGTGTACTGTTGCTGCAGATGGGAAGCTGGGTCCGCCTATTGCGTCACGCGCAGCTGTGGTAGCGGCGGGCTCGGACAGCTGAGTGGCCCTTTACTCGCAAGGTCGTTTGTGGTCGGCGCGCAGCAGAAGCGTATTGTGACGACTGGCAGACCACGGTGCTGCAGCCCAGGCGTCGATGGCACACAGTGCTCTCACACTCTGCCTCTCGGCCGCTGCGCTGGTGCCCTGGCGAGCGGTGTGTGAGTGCTGTTCAGGCCTCCGCCTGTCGCTCGCTTGCCCAGCGTGCCGTAGTCGGTCGTTCGTCTGCCTGCCTCAGTTGACACTGAGGTGCTGTAACAACCGTTCTACATTAATTTCAGCGCTTGGTAAGATTTTTCTCTCGGATTTCTTTTGACTTATCGTAATCAATTGTGTCCATCTACTCATCACATCTCCCCCATGCCATTTACAGCCCGGTGTATCACCCTTCGATAGTGTTTTAACTAGATCAAGTAATCTAAAGCAATAAGCTCAAAGAAATTCTTTAGAGAACATTATAACTAACACAAATGAAATAAATGAAAGGTAAATTAAATTGATGAGAGATCAAAGTAATCTAACGCAATAAGCTCAAAGAAATCCGTTAGAGAACACAAATGAAATAAATGCACGGTAAATGAAGTTAATGAGAAATACATAATATGACATTCAATATCTCGGATAATTAGTGGGCTGCAAAGGAAAGTTCCTACGTATTAGCACGCATTCCTGGAGAAGAGCTATAAAAGACATACGAACGGGTTACAAATTTGATATCGAGTAAAATTTCTAACTGGTTAATGAGCATCATCAAGGTAAATACAAAATTTGATTCATAAATCGACATTAATCATGTAATACATCCTATCTGCATTTCGCTGGAGAAATCATTTAAATTTAAGTCGAAGCACTTATCCTAAAATTGAAATATAAAAGAAATGTTAAACACAAGGGAAATGATTAGAAAACATTCTTGATATTAAACATAGAACATTTGGGAGTGAAATGATATAATAATTATTGAAGTTTTTGGGACGTGGAAAATCAGCTAATTCTAAGTCAAAGCACGTATCCTAAATTTGTAATACGAAAGAAATGTTAAACACAAGGGAAATAATTAGAGAACATTCTTAATATTAAACATAGTACATCTTTAGAATGAAATGGAGCAATCATCATCGAAGTTTTGGGACGTCCTTGCGAGACACAAATAATCATACATAGTTTGGGCGTCTCGTCCGGTTTCTCAGAGAGTACCTAGGGATCATTCCTTCATTCCTCTGGCTTGTGCTCGGCACTGCAGGAATGTCGTTCGTCTCTGCCCCTTGCAGTTCGTCCTTTTCTTCGTCGTTGTTGAAAGGGAAGGCCATGGCGTCGTCAAGATAAGCACGTTTCACACGGTTCAGGTGCACGGTCTGCTCCTTTCGGTCTGAATATAGACCTCTGATAGTGATGTTATTTCCACGTCTGGAGGTAATTCTGTAGGGGCCTCTGAATCTCGATGGAAAGGCTCTGTCCTCGACACACCCTCCTTCGTTCCTCAACATAATAAGGTCCCCAGCTTGGACATCACATTCTTTGGCCGTTCGATTGTAGATCTTCGCCGCAGCTTGCCTGGCCGCCTCAGAGTTTTTTCTAACAGCAGCAAATGCTTTGGACAGTCGGAGCGAGACTTCAGTTGAATACTCTTTGTCACATGCGTAATTTATAGGCTGCTCCTTGAAGATGTCGTGGAAGGGAAGGTTTGCGTCTCGGCCGTAGAACAGAAAGAACGGCGTGTCCTTAATCGCAGTCTGATAGGAAGTATTCACCGCGAGAGTCGCAAAGGCGACGCTCTCGTCCCAAGTGAACTTATCCTCAGCCGCTAAGTGAGAGATTGCAGTCTTTAAGATACCGTTCATTCTCTCGCAGCAACCGTTCGCCATCGCGTGGTAAGCAGTCGTCGTTTGTGATCTCGCTTTGAGATTTTTGCAGACGTCCTGGAATAACCTATTGGTAAATTCGCTGCCTCTGTCACTGACGATCGTATTCGGGGCAGAGAATTTTCCGACGTATTGGACAAAAGCTCTGGTGACAGTATCCGCAGACTTATCTGTAAGGGGGTAAGCATCAACATACCTAGTAAAATGATCAACTATCGTTAGAAGGTATTTGTTGCCTGCGTAACTAACAGGAAGCTCAACAAGGTCAACTGCAACTCTTTCAAGGGGATAGGAGGTTTCAGGGAATTTTCCCAAGGGAACTTTAAATTGACCCTGCCATTTTGATCGTTGGCAAGCTAGACATTTCTTTACATAGTCTTTGACGTCACGAATTTGATTAATCCAGAAGAATTTATCTCTGGCACGTTCAAGAGTTCTTAGGAAACCCATATGAGCGGACAAATCGTTGTCATGGCTCAACTTTAGAGCTACCTTAACTAAAGACTTAGGAATGACTATCTGTACATTACTTCTACCGTTTCTGCGTTTCTTTCTCGACAACCTACATAGGACATCGTTATCATCAATAAAGTATTCGTCAATATTAGAGATCTTACAGTTACCTCTATCATTATTATTTATTACATCTCTAACGGAAGACCAATATGGGTCCAAGCTCTGTTCCGAAGCTACATCATCCAAGCTCAGTGGCTGGGCAGTCTCGGCAGCGACACCTGTCTGCTCGCTAGACGTGGGTCGAGAGCACACGTCGTTGACTGGAGCATCTGTTACGTTATTATCAGAACAAGGCTTAACTCTAGAAGGGACATCAACATTAATTTTAGGATCATTCTTATTACTACAGTTTGATTCAGCAGTGTCTACGACAGCATTGACGATTCTTTCGGATCTCGACAAATAGTCGGGCAAATGGTGTTGTGCTCCCGGCTTGTACCGAACAGAGAAATTATATTCCTGAAGAAGCAGAGCCCATCTTGAAATACGGTGATTACCTGTTTTATTAGCAAAAATGAACGTTAAGGGACGGTGATCTGTTACTACGACAAATTCATTTAAGTACAGGTACGCATCATAATGTTTGATTGAATCATGGATAGCGAGAGCTTCGAGTTCTGTTGCAGAATATTTAAGTTCATTTCCTTTTAATTTTCGACTATAGTATGCTACAGGTAACTCAATGCCGTCATGCATCTGAAGTAATGCTCCTCCAATTGCAATGCCCGAGGCATCAGTGTGCAACACAAACTCTCTCTGAAAGTCAGGAAATTTAAGTATAGGCGCAGACACAAGTTTATCTTTCAAGTCATCGAAAGCTCTCTGATGGACGTCAGTCCATTTAAATGCATTCGTCTTTTTCGTTAGCTCAGTAAGGGGCGCAGCGATATGGGCATAATTTTTAATGAACTTTCTAAAGAACCCCGTGGAGCCTAAGAATCTCTTCACCTCTTTAACACTCCTAGGTCTCAAAGCATCCGCTAAAGCTCGCACTTTGTCAGGTCTGGGAGTTAGTCCCTCTGAACTGACTTTGATACCAAGGAAAGTCACGCTACTGGCCGCAAATTGGCATTTTTTGAGACTTAGTTTGAAGCCTGAAGCAGCTGTTTGAAGCAACGCCTTATCCAAATGTTCGACATGAGTCTCGAAATTTTTTGAATAGATGATGATGTCGTCAACGTAACAGAACAGAAATTTCGAAATGAATGGGGAAAAAGCCATATTGACTGCTCTTTGAAGTGCAGCTGCGGATGTGATAAGACCCTGGGGTGACCGGCAGTACCTGTAACTACCTGTCGGTGTCCTGAAAGCGGTAATGTCTCTGCTCTCTGGGGACAATTCGATCTGATGATAGGAGCTTCTCATATCAAGGGTCGTGAATAAATTTGAGTCCTTTAGACTTTCGAGGGTGTCAGTCATATGCGGGATAGGGAAAGTGTCTTTCTTAACTATTTTGTTGATAAGACGAAAATCGACAACTATCCTATGAGTTCCATCGTTTTTTCTGACTGTCAAAATAGGTGACGACCATGGGGAGTAAGCTGGCTCTATAACTTTCTGTTTCAGCATCTCTTGGACATGCTCTTCAACTAATTGTTTTGTAGCGTGAGGAACTCGATATTGGGGCGTATTGATTGGCTCATGACCCTGAATGTCTAATCTATGTACAGCATTTCGCGCATGACCAATCTCGTCTCCAACCGCGAACGCATTCCTATGATTGTTAATCAAATTTACAAGGGTCGTTCTCTGATCTAAGTTCAAATGTGACAAGTCAACATCGTCAATCATCCGGTTGAATTCAGGTTCATTTCGTTCCTCTGCGACTGGCAACAGTTCACTGTTAGGCAGTAACTCAGGGCTGCACTGACTCAAGGGGCTTTCAGTCAGAGCGGGAGCTCGTCTGGCGTCATGCACTGTCGCCACGGCATCATAGGCCTTGCGCTGTGCCTGAGCTCGAGCATCACTTTCGCTTTCGTCTGAGCCAGGCTCTGGGTCCTCAATGGCAACATCTAAACTAGCACAAATTTTATTTCTAGGCACAAGAACATTCTTATCATTATAATTTACAAAAACTACAGGCACGGTACCATCACGGACTTTGGCTAACGTGCGGGGCACTGCTATTCCTTTGCATGTAACGCTCTGCTTTAGAACGACTGTCTTTCCATTCATGTGCTTGGGAACTCTCAAAAAGGAATGACATAACGTGCCTCCTTCAACAGTCAGATCATGTGACATTCTTGCGACACTGAATGATGCATCCTCAGATTGTTTCACAAAATTTACTGAATTAGAAGCAGCAACTGATTGAAATGGGTAAATTTTATCATTAATTCTCACGTGACCTTTCTCATGCTGACTGTATTTTATTTCAATACCGAATCTCTTAAGGAAATCTCGGCCCATCAAGACAGCTCCAGGGAAGTAAGAATCTTCCACAATTATAGCAGAATGGCAATACTCAACATCACCTAGTTTAAATTTCAGGTCAATCGTACCTCGAGTGTGGAGATTATCTCCATTTACAGAACAAAGAACTTTAGTGCATCGTTTAATTCGGGGAAGAGTTTTGAATAATTTGCTAATTACACAAGATTTCACAAGAGTCACGGAAGAGCCTGAATCAACGAAAGTGGAGCATTTTTTCTGTTCAACATTTAGCAAAATCACGGGGGAAAAGCTTTTCGGTTGCCGTGGAAGTTTTTTGACTTTACTGCGGCGATGTCACCATTCTGACTCGGATGGCCGTTGAATTTACGTTGATAATTATTAAAGGGGCGTGCCTTTTGGTGTGAAGCACTCTGCCATTTAAATGGGTTCTTAGGCTGGTACGCTCGCTTTTGTGGTGTGTTGTATTGACATTTCTCCACCACTACATCACTCTCGTGGGCACGTCTTTTGCGGTTCAACAAAGATCTTTCTTCAATCAGAGATTCCTCAATTGATCTCGCTTTATCTAAGAGTTTTGCCACAGTCTCAGGGTCAAAATCATGTGATAATTTTTCACTGATCTTGGGATTCATATTTTTAATGATAGTCGGGATTAGAATTTTTTGTGCATTGGCATCCTCGTAGTGCCATTCTTGGCCGAACACGTCTTTCCAGCTAGCTAGAACGCGAGTTGCAAATGCATTGACACTCTCATCATTCTCTTGACGCAGACTAAATAGGATTTTATGAACGGTTTTTCTATAATTCACGGCCCCCTTGTACACAGAAATAAGCCAAGTCTTGACATCTTCCAGAGTGACTAATTGGTCGGACTTGAGGACATAAGAATCCCAAGCCTTCCCGGTAAGAGCATTTTTCAAATAACGACATTGCAAATCGATGTCATTCGTATAGATGTCAACTCTGGTCTGAAAGTGTTTCAAAAATGAAGTTACACAGCCTTCGCCGTTAAATTTAGGCAGATCAATTGCATGATTTAAAGTTACAAAATTGTTTTGAGTATTCTCACCGTTGTTATTTTGGTTATCTTCATTATCGTTCCCTGCCATGATTCCAACAGTTATTTAGGGCAAATTGGCGAGGCAAAATAGGTTCACAATGAACACTGATAGCAATTTAGAGTTTCAAATTAGAAGTTTAAATGCAATATCTCGTACAATATGTTTCCAAATACACAGACATAATTGAATCTTTCGCACAATAAGTTTCCAAATGCACAGAAATAATTGGATAGATCCAACAAAAGCAATGCACATAGACACGAAATATCAAAATAGAATACGCAATAATCTTATAAAACGGATCAAATCAATAGGAAAACGGGTTAAATCAGTTAATAAAACGGGTTAAATCAATGAATAAAGCAACACACATGGATACAATGGCATCAAAATAAAGAGCACAATAATCTTATTACGGAAGCGGTTTTGCATGGATTAATACATGTCATAAGGAAATAAATCAATAGGGCTAAGTTAATAAAACGAATTAAATGAATGAATACACACAGTAAAGAAATAAATCAATACGCAAATAAAGTGACATGAGGACATACACATTTATAGGGAAATATTACAAATTATAAATGAGATGAATGAATTTAAATAATTACTTGGGCCATTTAATTTACGTTACAAAATTTTTTTTTTTTTTGAATAGGTAGCGTGGCTTAACGGTCCCTTGTGGAGACGTTGAGCGTTATTGGGTTATGATCCCACGTTCGCTGACCACCAATTGTTATACTTCTTTTTTTTTAATCCAAATTCAAGAGTTTTTCAAATTTTTTTTTTCATCTTTTCAAGTCTAAAAATCAAAGGAGTTATTTTCCGAAAGGAAACACGATTCTTTCAACGTGGCCACGTCATTTTTACTTGTTATGATGAAAGGTGTACACAAAATATGACAATGGGGTAGATGAGACTAGCAAATATACATAGGAACAATTGTTACGAGGGTCTCACGCAACTTTGGATATGCAGCGATGACGGAGGGTAATATTAAGGTCTCGAATTGTACGTTAAATTATTACGTGACGTTAACACAGAATCAGGGTCAAATACGGAGTGCCTCGCCGTATGCAAATTCAACACATCTAATGAAGTGGCACGATGAGACCTTCTAACGTCGGAGTTACGCTCTATAATGATGATGCCCTAACCCTCGTCGAACCCTTTAAATAGCTGTCGTGCTGCAGGAGTTACCGCGGCTGATCATAGCCGTTGAAGTTGACGTCCGCAGTATCGTCGCGGCTACTCATTGCCACTCGCTCGCTGCCACTCGCCGATCGCCCTTGTTTGTTGTGGCTATGGCCCAGCTGCCAGCCTGCTGAGACCGGGCTGCTGTTGCCATGCTGCCACGCTGCCATACCGCTGCCACGCAGATGCCATGTTGGTGCCATGCTGGTGCCACGCTGTTGCCATCCGCTGTTGCCGTCCTGCCACGCTGCCCCTGGGAGCCGGTGTTGCCTCTTTTTTGTAACGGTCGAGCCCTCGCTGGGTACACATCGACATCTGGCGCGTTGTATACTGCTGAGCTTTGAAATTTCCTGATAGCAGAGTTCGGTGTAAGCTCTCACGTCCAACCGCCCTTTACTCTTTTTTGTGGCGAAAATTTAACGGTTCGTACTCGGGACATAACAAAGAGATCTATTTACCCTCTGCTCGTATCTGGTAAGTGATCTATTTACCCTCTCCTCGTATCTGGTAAGTGATCAATTTACCCTCTGCTTGTATCTGGTAAGAGATCTATTTACCCTCTGCTCGTATCTGTTAAGTGATCTATTTACCCTTTGCTCGTATCTGGTAAGTGATCTATTTACCCTCTGCTCGTATCTGGTAAGTGATCTATTTACTCTCTGATCGTATCTGGTAAGTGATCTATTTACCCTCTGCTCATATCTGGTAAGTGATCTATTTACCCTCTGCTCGTATCTGGGAAGAGATCTATTTACCATCTGCTCGTATCTGGTAAGAGATATATTTACCTTCTGCTTCTATTTTTATTAGAAACAGTCTCGATTGGTAAGCTTATAGCACGAAGCTCTCATTTACTTTCAACATTAATTCGTTAAATCGCAAGTTCATACGCTCGTATTTCGATGTTAGTGCGCACCAACAAGGGGGTTTCTACCAATGCATCTCTAGTATTATGTTTTCTTTGTCACTTGTATTTGTATGCATTCTCAAAATTAGATTAACGCAACGAAGGGAACGTATTTTTTCGTGCTTTTATTTAAATCACTTGTTTCGACAATTGACATGGGTATTACGATACCCATGTGTGAATTTCAACTTAGGGTCTTAATGTCATGGTATTTTAAAATCCAATATTATACATTTCAAGTATCAACTAAGTCGGAACTAAATTATTTTTTTTTCGAAAAGACATGAGCCCTGATTTCACGCCATGTACTAGAGCAACATCCATCGATCTAACGCGTTTGATAGCTAAAAGTTCTATTTCAAAATTTTGGCTATAAAACTGCATCATGATATTGTATCACGATTTTGAGTTGTATATCGCAATTTTTAGCTATTAAATTGAATCACGATATTTATCAAGTTTTTTATTTCTATATTACAATTTTGTGCTATTAAATTGCATTACGATATTGTATCACAATTTTCATTTGTTATCAGCGGATTTTACCCTTATCATTAACAAGCCAAAGGGATTTGTTAAATAGTAAAGATGGTTAATGTGATAAGCGTGGAAGAAATAGTGACAAAGTAGAGAAGTCGGAGGATGCCAAAAAAATTGTAGACATAGTAAAAATGGAGGAGATGGCAGAGATAGTAGAGATGGTAAATATGGACAGATAGTATCTATAGATGGTTGATATGGTTCAGGTAGTACAGATAGTAAAATTGTTGAGGGAGTACAAATATATGAATAAAATTGTAAAGATGCCAAAATGGTTAGAATACTTGATTTTCAGAGATGGGGAATTAGTGAACAGAATAGAAAGGATCGTGCGCATGGTTGGATTGCATCTCACCAAATATTTTGACAGTATCTCTAACTAGATTTTATTATTATATTCAGTTGTGCTTGGAGAACTAATTCACTTCGTAAATCGCTGAAGTGAAGACGCTCTTATATAATCTGATTTTAAATGTTTAAAACGAAAACGCAAAACTGTTGTTTGTTGTAAAAATGTTTGAATGTTTGTGAATAACAGACAGAGCAATTCTGCAGATTTATGTAGGAAGTGGTTCATTTACAACCACTACACAAATACACAACGGTTAAACTATACCCGCTATACACATAGATACAATCCACTCTCTGCAATATTGGTATGCACCACGATCTGTTCTTTAGAATATTGCCGGGCACTACCATCTAGTCTTTGAAATAATGGAAAGCACCACGATCTGTTCTTTAGAATATTGTGAAGCACTACCATCTAGTCTTTGAAATAATGGAAAGCACCACGATCTGTTTTTTAGAATATTGCGAAGCACTACCATCTAGTCTTTACAATATTGGTAAGCACCACGATTTGAACATTAGAATATTGCGAAGCACTACCACCTAGTCTTTGAAATAATGGAAAGCACCACGATCTGTTCTTTAGAATATTGCGAAGCACTACCATCTAGTCTTTGAAATAATGGAAAGCACCACGATCTGTTCTTTAGAATATTGCGAAGCACTACCATCTAGTCTTTGAAATAATGGAAAGCACCACGATCTGTTCTTTAGAATATTGCGAAGCACTACCATCTAGTCTTTGAAATAATGGAAAGCACCACGATCTGTTCTTTAGAATATTGCGAAGCACTACCATCCCTTTTTTCAAATAATGGAAAGCACCACAATCCCGTCTTTGCAACATCGTCAAGCACAACCCTCGTATACGGTGGAAACGCAATCCAGTCTTTGGGTTGCCTGCAAGGATCATCAACAAACGTTTACATTATTGGAGCCCACACGAGGACAAAAATGACATACCATACCATAGCACTAAATGGGCATGCCTGTGAGGGATGGGATCAATCCCGGAGGCGTAGTACGCGTAATATCCGTGTTGTTGGACGAAATTCGTGGTTATAGTACGCATAATATCCATGGTGTTAAACGAGATCGGTAGATGTAGCATACGACGTCCAAGTTGTTGGATGGGATTGGCAGACGTGCTACGCATAACGTCCATCTTATTGGATGAGATTGGCAGACGTGCTACGCATAAAGTTCGTGTTGTTGGATGAGATTGGCAGACGCACTACGCATAAAGTTCGTGTTGTTGGATGAGATTGGCAGACGCACTACGCATAAAGTTCGGGTTGTTGGATGAGATTGGCAGACGTGCTACGCATAAAGTTCGTGTTGTTGGATGAGATTGGCAGACGCACTACGCATAAAGTTTGTGTTGTTGGATGAGATTGGCAGACGCACTACGCATAAAGTTTGTGTTGTTGGATGAGATTGGCAGACGCACTACGCATTAAGTTCGTGTTGTTGGATGAGATTGGCAGACGCACTACGCATAACGTCCATCTTATTGGATGAGATTGGCAGACGTGCTACGCATAAAG
The DNA here is from genome assembly GCA_030386875.1 of Morinoia aosen. NCBI lineage: Eukaryota > Metazoa > Arthropoda > Malacostraca > Amphipoda > Talitridae > Morinoia > Morinoia aosen. The sequence continues at coordinate 19,885,549 of CM059565.1, forward strand.
TTCGTGTTGTTGGATGAGATTGGCAGACGCACTACGCATAAAGTTTGTGTTGTTGGATGAGATTGGCAGACGCACTACGCATAAAGTTCGTGTTGTTGGATGAGATTGACAGACGCACTACGCATAACGTCCATCTTATTGGATGAGATTGGCAGACGTGCTACGCATAAAGTTCGTGTTGTTGGATGAGATAGGCAGACGCACTACGCATAAAGTTCGTGTTGTTGGATGAGATTGGCAGACGCACTACGCATAACGTCCATCTTATTGGATGAGATTGGCAGACGTGCTACGCATAAAGTTTGTGTTGTTGGATGAGATAAGCAGACGCACTACGCATAAAGTTCGTCTTGTTGGATGAGATTGGCAGACGTGCTACGCATAACGTCCATCTTATTGGATGAGATTGGCAGACGTGCTACGCATAAAGTTTGTGTTGTTGGATGAGATAGGCAGACGCACTACGCATAAAGTTCGTGTTGTTGGATGAGATTGGCAGACGTGCTACGCATAAAGTTCGTCTTGTTGGATGAGATTGGCAGACGTGCTACGCATAAAGTTCGTGTTGTTGGATGAGATTGGCAGACGCACTACGCATAAAGTTCATGTTGTTGGATGAGATTGGCAGACGTGCTACGCATAAAGTTCGTGTTGTTGGAAGAGATTGGCAGACGCACTACGCATAAAGTTTGTGTTGTTGGATGAGATTGGCAGACGCACTACGCATAAAGTTCGTGTTGTTGGATGAGAATGGCAGACGCACTACGCATAATATCCATGTTGTTGGATGAGGTTGGTAGTTAAACTTCACATAATGTCCATGTTTTTGTACGAGACTGATCAAACCTCGATCAAACCTCGAGTTCGTGTTGGATTGAATAATCAAGTTGGAATGTTGGTTGACTATATGAACATGATGTTCTGGCTGGTGATAAATATGGCATTATGACATGATATCCTGTCGTAAGTTCGACATCATGACATGATGTCTTGGTGGCAGATATGCATCGTGGCGTGATTCAACACCATAACATGATTTAACTCTACAACATGATTGAATACTACAACATGATTTGAAACTATAGCATGCTTTAACACTATAACATGATTTAAAACTACAAAATGACTTAATATTACAAAATGAATTACAACTTCAACGTGATTCAACACTACAACATGATTTAACACTACAACATGATTTAAATCTACAATATGATTCAACACCATAACATGATTGAATACTATAACATGATTTAAAACTAAAACTACAACATTTAACACTATAACATGATGTCTTCGTCAGAAGTCACTAAGTATAACATGATGTCTTCGTTATAAATATAAGATCGTGACATAATATCCAGACCGTAAATTCGCAACAAGCGTCCGTCGGGAAGAGGACATAGTGTTACGCTGCCCACAAAATATTCAGAGACTGGTCTGTGGATTTCCTTCTCTTCCCAGCACGCGTTATGTTTTGCATAAGATAAGAGCATTTTTATTTTTCAAGTTTCTATTTATTTATTTATCACTTAGTTAAAAAGTGTACGCAGAAGATGGACAGAGTTAATTCAGGATGTGGTCCGTTTCCTTCACTTCAACCAAGATCCAAGTATCCTGTTTTAGTTTAAAATAAGAGCACCTGTTGTGGGATGGAGTAAAAGCACCTGTTGTAGGATGGAAATAAGAGCACCTGTTGTAGGATGGAAATAAGAGCACCTGTTGTAGGATGGAAATAAGAGCACCTGTTGTAGGATGGAAATAAGAGCACCTGTTGTGGGATGGAGTAAAAGCACCTGTTGTAGGATGCCAAAAAAATTGTAGACATAGTAAAAATGGAGGAGATGGCAGAGATAGTAGAGATGGTAAATATGGACAGATAGTATCTATAGATGGTTGATATTAAGAGCACCTGTTGTAGGATGGAAATAAGAGCACCTGTTGTAGGATGGAGTAAAAGCACCTGTTGTAGGATGGAAATAAGAGCACCTGTTGTAGGATGGAAATAAGAGCACCTGTTGTAGGATGGAAATAAGAGCACCTGTTGTAGGGTGGAAATAAGAGCACCTGTTGTAGGGTTGAAATAAGAGCACCCATTATAGGATGGAATAAGAGCCAGAAGGATGAGTTACGATCTACGCAAAATAAAGCTCCAGGCAGCAACACCATTCTAGTCAGAATAGCATAATTTCATACTAAAAACCTTCCGCTTTACACACCGGTGGAAGTCCCTGAACGCTGGAAAAAAATCAAGAACTCTACGGAGTTTCAACGCCTCACTTGAAGCGCTCTGGTGTCCTGGAGTCAAGGCAGTAAAAGGCTTTGGGTTTAGAGTCCAGAGATTTGATACATACAAAATTAATTGATTTTCCATTAGTTCAATGAGTTGTTTTGTAAAGCGGGTTGTCAGGGTAATAGATGTTTGAAAGAAATGCAACGTAACGACCTAATTGTGAAGTAGTTCAACATTAAAAATCAACAATTTTTTTAAATATAAAAGAAGCTTCGTTTTGAAACCTATTTTCTGATTCTTTCGAAGTTGCATTCAAAGATGTATTCATTCGAAGCGTCGTTGATACCGTATAAATCATTTGTATAAGGAAACTTGAATGAAAATACTTGATAAATCCTGAATAAAACATTAATTTTGGAACAAATTACACTGACTTTCGATGTCAATTTCCCTGGAGAATATACTTTGCAAATAAGTCGTCGCTGTTATTAGAACAAATTAATAAATATATCACGAAATGATTTTCCGATTTTTACTTGTATGATTTTCATCACAAATGAAGCAATTGACTTTATTCAAAATTTCTATATATTTTTCAGTTTTAAATCACAATTATGTATCGCTTCGTATTCTTTAGCAACATATACAACTTTCATTTTCGTGGTTTTTCACTCATAAAGTAGAAATATATTTCAGAAATGCTTTTTGGTTGCCATTTTTAGCACGCTCAAAACCTTCACGAAGCATCCAATTCATAACCTTCCTCTTGTTCAAGAATCGATCTAAATATTTTCTCAAGGTATGACTCCTAGGAGATTTCATTATTGTAAAGGATCCTTCAAATACCTCTCATAGTAGTTGTGGATCTCGTTTTCGATTACCTTCGATTTTTTCTTTCATTCCCTTCTTCTTTCTTTCCCATTCATTGTCTATTGCTGCTTTCCGGTACCCCCCCTTCCCTCCCCCCACCATCCACTCACCTCCCTCCCATTCCCCTGTTTTTGCTCCATAGAATACACACACCCTAATTGTATTGCCAGTCATTCTGAAGTAACTTGAAATCCAAGAATACGGACCAGCAAAACACCATGAGCTAAAAAAAAATATTTTTTATGCTGCTCCAGAATTTTTTATTGACCTAGCTGACGTAAAATACATCACAAATTCTATCTACGTTGAATGAAAAATTGAGGTTCCAATTCGTTCTTTTGTTCTGTATCTCCACTACAGTTGGCAACTCCGGGTTACTCCGCCCGCGGTTCACAGTGTTCGCTGAGCCACCGTGGTAAGAGGTTACGTCAGTTCGCTCTCCAATATTCGCATTTGCTCGGCGTTCAGAAAGCAACTCCCCGCAGTAAACGTCCAGACGTCGGAAGAGCAGCACGGACGCTCTCCTGAAACACCCAGAGATTCGTCGTCTCGATTACGACTCTGAAGTTCATTGTTCAATCTATTTAAGAGCAATAGTGAGTGTGCGAACTGTATCTCGTAGTGAATAACAAACGCGAGTGATATTATCTATTGTGTACCCTGCCAAATGGAAATATATTATCACATTGAATTTTGATTCAAATCTCAAGTGTAAGTAAACTAGCGCAACTTGTGCGTACTTCAGTAAAAAGTTAACTTACTGATATTTCATAGCTCTCGAGGATAAAAATTGTACTGATATCTTAGTTCAAAAGAAAGGAACGCTCCGGTACGAAGGCACTTAGCATGGATGAGCTGTTGTGCACCGAGTCAGAAGTACCCCCGGGCAGCAGCAGCGGTGACCGAGACCACCGTAATCCCGAAAGCAATTTCCCAACCTGCCCATACGACCCAATTATATTCACGGACTCACGAGTGCTGGACAACCTTGTCATGTCACAACCAAGAACGCAACCCAGCAACCAGTTCTTACAACCCAACAAGTCCAACATCACCCCGAACATCAGGACCGTGTTGGTCAACTGGATGTTGGAGGTGAGCTTCTTTTCGAAGCTTTAAAAATGGGTTTCTTGTTGTTTGCAGGAGGGTTTCGAATTCGAAGATCGCATTTGTAAGCAGGTAAAGTTTTCATTCTTTTTGTGCCTTACTATTGTTTTTCGTGTCTTGCTATCGTCTTTTATGTCTTACTATCTTGTTTTGTGTCTTACTCTCTTGTTTTGTGTCTTACTATCGTCTTTCGTGTCTTACTATCGTATTTTATGCCTTACTATTGTCTATTGTGTCTTTTATCGTGTTTTCTACCAAACTATTGTACTTCTGTGGTTTACTTCTACACTTTGAGTGCTTTTGTTGTAATTGATGCAGTTAGCATCACGTTAAGCTCCTCTGTCGGAATTGGGCTCTGGTGATATTTTCGTAGGTGGGAATGGTATTTTTTCACAACTACGACTCAAATTTTTTTGTTAGATGCATCGGTGTTCTAAACTCAATTTTTGGGACAGTGAAATGAAAGTTGTAAATTTCGTTTCTAATTAAATATTAATTTGTGCACTCTACGAAATTATTACAATTATTTTCCAGTTTTCAAACATGAGGCAATGAATACTTACCTTAGCAAAATTCGATATAAAATGAAATACCTTAAAGAGAGATCCGTAATACTGTTTTAAGTGCTACTACTATTTCAGTGTAAGTACTATGCTAATATAAATCAGTACTAATCGGTCCAAACATGAACTTGCACTAACGAGGAGTTATTTTAAGGTTTTTGAACTGAAGTTAATGTTAAAATAATTCTTCAAATTTTGCAATCCGAATACGAAATGGTTCCAATTTAGTATTATTATTTACATATAGTTGAAGAATCGGTACTGCATTCCTATCCTATATGTAGCTCATGATGTCAATTGTGCACCGCACGAGCAATGCAAAGTATGCTCATTTTCTGCACAGGGGCCTCACAACTAAATCTGTCTGTTAGGATATTTTTGTTGTAAAAAAAACTTTCAGTTTATCCGTAAGTGTAGTTCACGCTAATTAATACGGTTTAAATGATAATATTCTACGTTCCTGACAGTGTTCGCAAAGAAATTATAGTGAAGAATGAATTTTTATTGAAAACGATTTTTCCATGCACGACACGGAAATTAACATGTACAAAATATTCATACATTCATAAAAAGTATTCATACTCACGAAGATTCCGTAATTGCACGCCGGTTTCTATGAGTGAATTAAACATCGGACTTCAGCTCGCATAATATCACTTATTCACACAAGCCTGTAAAAAGCGTTATCAGGCTACGAGCACCACGTATAGGAGTTGTTGCTTCAAAAAAGTAATCGCCTCGGGAATAAATAAAATCCGTGTAATTATATCGTGAAGTCAACGTTTGAAAGATCTTATTGTAAATTATCTTATTGTAATTATTTGAGTTGTGTCGAATGTTGTTGGACAACACAACAATGCATTACGTGATTTTAATGGGTCTGCCGAATGTATTTTTTAGAATCCGTCATACTGTTCATTTCCATCTCCATTCGTATTCGAAATACCATTCCCGTTTCATATTCTATTCTCATTCTAACTACCATTCTCATTCCCCTACTATTCTTATTCCAACTACCATTCCCATTCTAGTCACCATTCCCATTCCAACTACCATTCTCATTCCACTACCATTCTCATTCCATCAAACATTTACATTCGAAGTATCATTCCGTGTCGAATTTCCATTCCAAGTACGATTCTCATTTAAAATTCGATTCCCATTCCAAATTTAATTCCCATACCAAATTGTCCCAACCCAAATTGCATTTTCATTCCAACCGCCACTCCCATTCCAACCACCACCCTCGCTGTGCAACAGTTCCTAGAGTTTCGGAAGGCTATCACTCGACCAACTGCCAAGCACACCATCAATCCCAACCCTCCACCGCACTGAATGCATTACAGCGTAGCAACCGCAGGCAAAATGCCTGTGGGCGTTTATAACCCGTAAGCGCGCCACACATGCGTTTAATTCTGGTTAAATTAGCATGACACGTTCACTTTGCTGACGCTGAAACCCTGTCACTCCGTCCCTCAGCGTTTGTTTGTCATATAGTGAGCGAGTTTTTCAGTGATTGTTCATCTATGATGCTTGAGAGGTAGGCATTTCACATCTCACACCGAGCTTCGTTAAGGCATTTCACATCACACACCGCGCTTCGTTAAGGCATTTCACACCACACACCGGGCTTCGTTAAGGTATTTCACATCACACACCGCGCTTCGATTAAGGCATTTCACATCACACACCGGGCTTCGTTAAGGTATTTCCCATCACACACCGCGCTTCGATTAAGGCATTTCACATCACACACCGGGCTTCGTTAAGGCATTTCACATCACACACCGAGCTTCGTGAAGGCATTTCACACCACACACCGGGCTTCGATTAAGGCATTTCACATCACACACCGCGCTTCGTTAAGGCATTTCACATCACACACCGCGCTTCGTTAAGGCATTTCACATCACACACCGGGCTTCGTTAAGGCATTTCACACCACACACCGGGCTTCGTTAAGGTATTTCACATCACACACCGCGCTTCGTTAAGGCATTTCACACCACACACCGGGCTTCGTTAAGGTATTTCACATCACACACCGCGCTTCGTTAAGGCATTTCACACCACACACCGGGCTTCGTTAAGGTATTTCACATCACACACCGCGCTTCGTTAAGGCATTTCACACCACACACCGGGCTTCGTTAAAGCATTTCACATCACACACCGCGCTTCGATTAAGGCATTTCACACCACACACCGGGCTTCGTTAAGGTATTTCACATCACACACCGCGCTTCGATTAAGGCATTTCACACCACACACCGGGCTTCGTTAAGGTATTTCACATCACACACCGCGCTTCGATTAAGGCATTTCACATCACACACCGGGCTTCGTTAAGGTATTTCCCATCACACACCGCGCTTCGATTAAGGCATTTCACATCACACACCGGGCTTCGTTAAGGCATTTCACATCACACACCGAGCTTCGTGAAGGCATTTCACACCACACACCGGGCTTCGATTAAGGCATTTCACATCACACACCGCGCTTCGTTAAGGCATTTCACATCACACACCGCGCTTCGTTAAGGCATTTCACATCACACACCGGGCTTCGTTAAGGCATTTCACATCACACACCGCGCTTCGATTAAGGCATTTCACACCACACACCGGGCTTCGTTAAGGCATTTCACATCACACACCGGGCTTCGTTAAGGCATTTCACATCACACACCGGGCTTCGTTAAGGCATTTCACATCACACACCGGGCTTCGTTAAGGCATTTCACATCACACACCGGGCTTCGTTAAGGCATTTCACATCACACACCGCGCTTCGATTAAGGCATTTCACATCACACACCGGGCTTCGTTAAGGTATTTCACATCACACACCGCGCTTCGTTAAAGCATTTCACATCACACACCGCGCTTCGATTAAGGCATTTCACACCACACACCGGGCTTCGTTAAGGTATTTCACATCACACACCGCGCTTCGATTAAGGCATTTCACATCACACACCGGGCTTCGTTAAGGCATTTCACATCACACACCGGGCTTCGTTAAGGCATTTCACATCACACACCGGGCTTCGTTAAGGCATTTCACATCACACACCGCGCTTCGATTAAGGCATTTCACACCACACACCGGGCTTCGTTAAGGCATTTCACATCTCACACCGCGCTTCGTTAAGGCATTTCACATCACACACCGCGTTTCGTTAAGGCATTTCACATCACACACCGCGTTTCGTTAAAGGCATTTCACATCACACACCGCGTTTCGTTAAGGCATTTCACATCACACACCGGGCTTCGTTAAGGCATTTCACATCACACACCGCGCTTCGTTAAGGCATTTCACATCACACACCGCGTTTCGTTAAGGCATTTCACATCACACACCGGGCTTCGTTAAGGCATTTCACATCACACACCGCGTTTCGTTAAGGCATTTCACATCACACACCGGGCTTCGTTAAGGCATTTCACATCACACACCGCGCTTCGTTAAGGCATTTCACATCACACACAGCGCTTCATATGTACACATACCACGCTCCCAAAGTATATTGTTCTTATCTATAGCAGCACCAATGCCCCATTATACGGCGGTGCGGCTATAACCTATACCATAACGAGGCGTATAACCGCGCTCTACTTGGGTCTGTCCGCGTGCACTTGAAGCCGAGCTCTGGCTCCTACGTCTTGATTTATCGAGGTCGATGAATAAGGATCATAGGGAGGTAACGCATCGGTGCAGATTCTTGTGCCTTTTTTCAAGAGATTACTCCTAACTCTTGAAGAAAGTAGGCTCTTGTTTCTTTTCCCTTGAGTGAGCCGCTATTGAACATATTTCTAGCGTCGGCTTTGCCCATCGCTATTTGCTTCCTGAGTTTCATGCCTCAAAGTCTTATTCATATTTGTGAATCTTATCCTTTTCGTCAACGTAAAAATAACTCAGTTACTCCTCTTCGACACAGCTCAGACTAGTAACTATACCTACTCACACGTGTGCTTTTTTGAATACCGCCTCGCAATGAATATCCACCTCCACTCATTCCTTCTAATAACATTTTATAATTTCGGGGTCGCCAATACGCATATCAGGACGTGCCCCGAAGTTGCCACATTTACGCAGTTTCCCTCCCTTAATTATGCATCTACAAATTCGTGGCAGTATTCCTCAAAGTCCCAACATTTACGCAGACTTCATTAATTATACATCTACAAATTCGTGGCAGTAGTCCTCAAAGTCCTCACATTTACACAGACTTCTCCCTTAATTATGCATCAAGAAACAGTACTTAACAGAAGAATGACGGCTGCTGTAAAGATACCAAGCGAGCCAGGCTGACGATACGAAGCATATGTTTAAGTGGCATTGCTTTTCACGGTGTAGAAGCAGCTCAAAGATCTCCAGACAATAGCCACTTACCTTCTTAATGTAGTCTCCGCATTCGTGGATGAGAAGGGCGCCGACGACCTCGCGTATCTCACACACTTTAAGAAAAAGCCTACCACTCCACCATTATGTGATGCCAGAGGCGGCCTTGGTTATGCTTCATAGGTATAGCACTTGTAAACTTGACTACCCCACTGCACATGTATGAGCACTCGTGAAATATGCGTTCCGTAGGAATAATAGAAACGGCTGGCAGTCCAGGACTTCGCATAGATATGCCGAGGGTTCTTATCTACAATGTCTGCGTTATCACTCAGCTGTTGAAGAACTGATAGCCAGGCGCCATCAGCATCTTTCGTTGCTTCTCCTTGCTCCTCTTCTACGTTTCCTGCATCTCATTTGCCATCTGAATATTCATTTTCTTCTTCGCGTATTGTCGCGCACATTACGGTCTATGTGACTCAAAATCAAGGATTGTTTTGAATTTAATTTCCCTTCTTCCGCACGAAGTGAAGCTTTTATTTTCGAGACAAAACTTTTTGCCTTGTACCTTGACTAGCGGTGTTGTTGAGTAATTTTCCCCGATATTAACTCTTAACAGGAGAGTTCGTTTTGAAACGCCATCCTCGGTACTAAGCGCTGTAATCGCTATGTTGCCAGTCCACAATACTAAACATCACTTTGGTGTTAACCCACGATATTTAGCTCTACAATATCAGTGATGTTAATCCTCTGTACAAGTTGCAATCGCTGTAGTGCAATCCACGATACTAACTACAATCACTGTAGTGTCAATCCACGATACTGGCTACAATCGCTGTAGTGCCAATCCACGGTACTAACTACAATCTCTGTAGTGCCAATCTACGGTACTATCTACAATCGTTGTAGTGCCAATCCACGATACTAGCAACAATCGCTGTAGTGCCAATCTTTCGACTTTCAATAACGCCTTGGAAATTTTGCAGGGTTGTCATGAATTTATGTCATACAAACAAATTTTAAATATGATTACAAAGAAAAATATACATAATATTGTACTTTAATTATTAAAATAATAATATACTTTCGTTATTTCTCGTCGTGTAGGATAAACTTTCCAAATTACATTAGGGTAGAATGAAATGTTTTCTCGTACGGTATTTATATTCGCATGACGAATAATTTTCTCCAACTCTTTCAAATTTATACATCAAACCCCATATTTTTTACGTAGTATAAATCATAATATCTTACCAACAACTACTTTTCCCCCAGTGTACAATTTCTTCATCTGAACACACTCATGTTGTCTTCACTGTTGATTTTACATATATTCATATCAATCTTCCAGCCACACAGACATAATTAATTTTGCATTTAGTGCATGGGACTGATCTTAAAAGAACGAACACGTCCCCAAAGTTAGGCATGCCTTGATTTAGTGAAATAAAATTATCCATACCTTTGCTCAACGTCCGTTTCGAAATCTGCTTATGTAAGGCTCATTTCAAAGATTTAGGCAAATATGCCCAACGTTTATACCCTTATATCATTACATAAAGTATATTTCAAAATTTCATACTAAGATAATGTATTTCTCTCATGTTTGCTTATGTCCATACCCAAATTAGATCATTGGAAGGATTTTCGAGTTCCTCAACCCAACACACAGCTTATACCCTAACATCATTACATAAAATATATTTCTAAGTTTCAAGCTGAGGTAATGAGTTTCTCGTACCCAAATTTGCTCAATGACAGCATTTTAAAATTCTCCTCCGCCCAACGCACTCCTAACATGGATGTACTTACTCAAACGTGATCATTGGACGCATTTTGGAGTCCCGACCCACCAGCCTAACGTGGATTTGTCTTTTGTTTCAGTTATGCGAGCACCGATCCTGCGAAGACCAGGTCTTCCTGACGGCAGTGAACCTCCTGGACAGGTTCCTGGACGTCACTGCCATATTGAGGTCCCAGCTCCAGCTGACTGCGTGCGCCTGTCTGCTGATCGCGTCTAAAATAAGACAGTGCACTTTCCTCAGTATCGACACTCTCGCTTATTACACTGAGGACTCCGTCACCATCGAAGAAATAAGGGTGAGTTATCCCTGATTTTCAACAGCGCCTTGAAAACTTTGCAGGGCTGTTACGATTTAAATTCATAGAAACAAATTTTCATTTTGAATACTGAGAAAAATATGTATAATAATGCACTCAAGTTATTCCTAAACTCGTAAACTATATTTTACTCTTTTGAGAGATGACCTATGAATTTTCTTGCAATAGTGTCCGTTTTTTTTACGTTTGACGTCATATTATGATGAATGACAGCATGCATTTAAGTAATTCGTCAATATGTATGGTTTTATGAGAACTAGCAATGAGCAAATAATGATTTCAACTCTTTTTTTACGGTTAAATTGCATTAGTGTAATTAAATAGCCCAAACAAGTGCAGATTTACTATTGAAGTTGATGATAGACGGTGGTCTAGTTGGAAAGTTGTGCACTCACGCTTTCCTAAGCCTTTAACTTACTCAATCAACTTTAGCATCTCGAATTCATCGTCAAATTCTATTCCACTCAATTAGTAATCCCGCAAATATTTTTATTTTAGTTATTCACGCCCTATATTTTACAACAAAGTGATCAACTCAAAATTACTCAACACGATGCGCTTATCTTTGTTATTAACTCATTTCTTTTTGGCTCCGCAGCAATGGGAAGTGTTAATTTTGGCGAAGCTCTCATGGAACGTCTGCCCTGTCATATCCTACGACTTCGTCGAGCCTCTCCTCAACCTCATTCAGCGCGGCGACAACTTGGAGAGGGTCAGATCCCATTGCTATACATACGTCACTTTAGCTGCCACTGGTGAGTTCTCTACAAAATTCTACATGTTTACAATTCTACTAAATTCTGCTTGTTTTAAATTCTACAGAATTTTGCATGTTTACAATTCTACAGAATTTTGCATGTTTACAATTCTCCAGAATTTTGCATGTTTACAATTCTACAATACACTACATGTTTGCATGCCATGTTGTGTACAATGTCAAATTAGTCGAAAATTAAATGTAAAATTTGAACATTATTTGAACGACCACTTCTTTTCACATGTTTCCCTAAAAGACGACTTTGTAAACAATCGGCGTAGTTTTGTGCTTTCATTTCATCGAGTGTTTTGAAGACATTTTTAGAGTTTAATTAATGTTGTCTCGTACCTAAAAGCTCGGATTTGAGCTCCTTGTTTGAATCTGTCGATTGATGGCTATGGCAAATGCAAATCACATTCATGAATTTAAACTTTGAGAGCAGAATGGAGTTTATATTTATATTAAACGTGCCTATTTTAAGTCAGGTTTATCACTCGCACGTAGAAAATTTTAGAGAGGTTGACGTGTATACCTACGTTATGTCAAGTAAAGAAAATCTTTTCTATATCTAGAGGATTTTTTTCGTTCTCTTTACATATATTTAGAGAACCTCAATTAACGTGCATAAGTAAGTTATGTCAAGTAACAAAAGCCTTTTCTACATACAGTATATTGTACGAATTTTTTTTATTTCAAATTTTTTTTACAAGTGTTCAATTTTTTTCTTTATTTTCCGTTTTTTACATCTGTACGAATATTATTCTTTATTTTCCGTTTTTTCTATTTGTGTACGAACTTTTTTTTTCATTTTCCGTTTTGTTCAAAGTCCGCTTTCTGTCATTTCAGACAGCGCCTTCGTGGGGACACCCCCGAGTTGCGTGGCCGCGGCCGCCGTGCTGTCCGCAGCCGGCGGCTATCCTTCCCCCGACCCACAGTCCCAATCCTCGACCCTGGAGCTCGTCTCCAGGGCACTGCACTGCAACTCCTCCGATATTACCCCCGTTAAGGACCTACTAGACACCACCATTCACAATTACCTACAGCAACTCAACAGTATGAACAACAATAACGAAGAAATTCCTGATAACCATTTTTTAGGCGGGAAAGAACAAGTCGTTGAATCGTTTTGCAAGATCGACGGCAAGGTTACCCCCACTGATATATCAGACGTTCAGTTGTAGCAACGCCGTGTTATTCTTTAAATTTCTAGTGTACAATTTTGTCGATTGTTATTAGTGTTAGTCTTTTTTCCCTAATAATGAACCTGCATTTCATTTTCGTTAATGGAAATGAATCCGGATTTTCAAATTTGCCGTTTTGTTACCGTGAATCAGATTTCTAGGATTATATCAATGAATTGAAACCCTAATGAATGGAGTTCTTAATGAATAATATTATATTGATGAATAGAGCTCTTAACGAATAATGAATGCAGAGAGTTCTTGTCGATGAACCTGAATCAAGATTTATGGGTTTTTACTTATCTTTGGAAGTGAATCAGAATTTCCAGTTAGTCTGAGTACTATGCTACTTATGTATAAAACAAATACGGTTTTATGTACAGTATACTTTTTTCAATGTATTAACTCGAAGTCAGCATGCTGAGTGTAAGCGCCTGAGTCAATCAAGTCAGCTTGTGTAACGTAATGTTAATAGCAGGGTTGCGGAGTCGGGGGAATAAATTGGCGACTCCGACTCCCGACTCCGACTCCTCATCCCTGGTCAATAGATGTAATGAGCTCGAGTCAGCTAGGTGAAATGAAAGGAATTCATTAGACTTTAAAAAATCGATGTTGTGAAAGTTCGCGATTTGGAGTGTCGACCGTTTCTATTGCGTCTTGTTTGAGTCGACCGTACAATTCACGAACCTGCTGTAGCAATTCCATATGCTCTACTTGAATCTAACTTTTTCCGAAGAATATGACGTTATGCTTTGATCAAATATCATCACCAAATTTACAGTTCATGTCTCTCCAATGTTTTAATCTTCAATCACTTCAAGGTTGAACAAGTAGTTCTTCAATCACTTCAAGGTTGAACAAGTAGTTCTTCAATCACTTCAAGGTTGAACAAGTAGTTCTTCCATCATTTCATGGTTGAACGAGTAGTTCTTCAATCACTTCATGGTTGAAAAAGTATTTCTTCAATCATTTCATGGTTGAACAAGTAGTTCTTCAATCAATTCATGGTTGAACAAGTATTTCTTCTGTGCATTTGCTGTCAGTGACATCCGCTCTCTCAGGGATACCAACCAAAGAAAATGCCCGCATGTCCTCGTCTACACGAACCCAACCCAATAACCTCTATCGAGATAATATCACATAATTAATATATAATTACCGTGTGCATGACAATTTTATGGCGTTTCTACCGCGACAGCAAATGTCTCTCTAAGCAGTACTGGACGTCGAGTACAAACTGTGTTGACTAGTACTTAGGCGCCTTTTTGGCTTGTGTTTAGGTGCCTCATTCACTAGTATTTAGGCGCCTAATCAACTAATTTATGTGCCTCATTCACTAGTATTTAGGCACCTAATCCACTAGTTTTGGTGGCTCATTGTCTATTATTTAGGCACCTAATTAATTAGTGTGTAGGTGCATTTTTCACTAGTGTTTAGGTGCATTTTTCACTAGTATTTAGGCGCCTAATCATCTAACTTTGGTGGCTCATTGACTAGTATTTAGGCACCTAATTAACTAGTATTTAGATGCCTTTTCACTAGTATTTTAAGTGCCTAATTGACTAGTGTTTAGGTACATTTTTTTTACTCGAATCTAGGTGTCTTTTTGACTTGAATATAAGTGTGTTATTGACTGATATCCAGATGCCTTTTGACTAGTGTTTAGGGACCTTATTGACCATAATTTAGGTGCCTTATTGACGATAATTTAGGTGTCTTCTTTGCTAATAATTAGGTGTCTCATGGACTAGTACTGAAGTGCCGTGTTGACTAGTATATAGGTGCCTCTATTGGCAGGTGTATAGGTGCCTCTATTAACTAGTATTTAGGCTCCTTGATACACTAGTATTGAAGTCACTGTATTGAATGATATTGAGGCGCCTGTAGTGAGTAAAATTTATGATTTTTATTGGATAGTGTTTGAAAGTTGGTGCTATTGATATTGAATTATTGTATAGTGTTCGAAAATTGGCATCAGTATGTAAAATTTGTACGGGAACTGGCACTGATAATATTATTGGTGCGCTATAGCGGTAAAATGTCGGTCTTTGTCCACCATATAGAAATTTTTTACGTCAAAAATGTCAGTTCTGCTAACACTGATTTTGAAGACGCTTTAACGAAGGACTTGTTAGTCTTCACCTTTATCTCGAATGTCAGCAATTTGAGCTCGTTTATCGTATACTTTTTCTTAATTTGTGTATCTTTGATATGTTTCGTGCTTTGAGAAATCTGAAAATTTTCTGTGAGTGACAATTCCTAACATGTTTTGTCCAAATTAGCCTCTATATTTGCTTAATTTTTGTACTTGGTACGTTGCAACGACATGGCGCATCAGCTCACTCGCACGTAATGCGCTTTTCAAGAGATTCCACAAACGTCTATTGGAATGGTAGATTTTAAGGTACATTCTGACACGCTTATTTATCTTCAATGATTATTACCAACGTATTTACCTACATTACCTACAGTGTTTATGACTTCATTTCAGTACGTCATTTGCATGGTTACATCCCATACAAGGTGTGTGATGTGTGCGTATGTTGATTGTTCGTACAATAAGTATAGCGCTGTGCCGCAACTGTGCGTAGAAACGCCTTACGTGCACTGTGTACGTATTCGAATAGATTTATTTGCATATATTGCACTATGTAATTTGTAATATCTATGCATTTCTACCTAACGTAACACGCTGTCTATTTCCTAATACTGAGCTGTTCGTACTGCTTTGTCCCATGGTACTAAATACTGCCACTGTAGTATTTAGTGATCTTTGTATTATACACTATCTTATTCCAGCCTTACCTTATACGGATAACAACTAGGCCCATGTTATCCTTTTAATAAGATGTCTGGTTTATGGTATGAATTTCTGGGAATGCATTTTTCCTGGTACATTTTCCGGAATTTTCTTCAATTTCATTAAAAATAGGAGAGCAAAAATCACTAATAAAAATTTCATTATACTGAGGACGCATTAGCCCGAAACGAACTCAGTATAATGCAATTTTCATCAGTGATTTTTGCTCTCCTATTTTTATTGAATTTTGTCGGTATGGGTTGGGGTTCACGAAATGTATAACACGAGATGGAGTGTAATTCGTGGGATGTTGTTGTATGCTGAGCTTTGCTGGACACTTTGCGTGTCACCCTTCCAGTGTGTGAGGTACTTACTATTCCAGCATGTGATACTACATACTAGAGTGTGCGGAACTTGATACTACATACTAGAGTGTGCGGAACTTGATACTACATACTAGAGTGTGTGGAACTTTTACTGCGACTTGCTCTATATTATGCTGGAATGCTTGTCTGTGTGGCACATTTTATTTCTTCTCGGCTTACATGTTTCAGGGCACCTGAAAACATTCTGTTAATAAGTCTATGGAAATATTTGTAGGAAATTAAATTTTACTTTATCTTTTCGTTTCGGTCGCTTTTCATTGAAAACGAAATTTTACCAAAATTGTTCGTTGCGGTCGTTTTTACAGAAATTGAAAATTCACGATCTTTCGTTTTAGTCATTTATATAGAAAACGAAATTTCACTTTATTTTGTATAGGTAGTCTGAGAAGAAAAAAAATATTCCGATGTTCCACAATTCCGAGTCTCGATATCCCGCTTTTTCCTTCGTTAAACGCTCAGTAAACGCAAAGTATGAAGTGAACTTGCCGCTGCCGGCAATTCGATGGTGGGGTGCTTTTTTCCCTGCGTACGCTTACAATCCTCAACAGCCCAATCTCGGGGCTTTCGAGCAGAACACAAGCGCTTCTTTCTAATTAATTTCATATTACGTGTGCCTCGTTCTTTGGGTTAGACGCGGCGGTAATTTTTCGCTTCGAACGGTTTTTTGTACAATTTGTATTTTTTAGTGCGACTTCAGTTTACTATTTTATGGTCTAAGATAGAGAGTTGATTCCCCAGTTAGTAATCATTGGATTAGAATTTCTAAATTTTGAGATGAATGAAAAATGGTTTCAAGTCTTTACTTCAAGGTGAAAAGGGTTTATAAGTGAACGCACTACGGTGCTGTTCAGTTACGCTATTCAACAAACATGATTTCAAGTCTTTACTTCAAGGTGAAAAGGGTTTATAAGTGAACGCACTACGGTGCTGTTCAGTTACGCTATTCAACAAATATCTTAACGCAACAAATATCGTTGTGCAACAAATGTCTTAATACAACAAATATCTTAATGTAACAAATATCTTAACGCAACAAATGTCATCACGCATTTAGGAGCAAGATGTGTGACACCATGTCACTTCCTGCTACATATTTTCAACATTACTTTTAATATTATTATTGTTAACTTATAATTATTGCTATTATTATTATCATGTTATGATTATCTTTGTCACTACGTAAGCGACACCCGTAAACTATCATTTTAGTCTAATATTTGTTGACGTTTAATATTCTAGTCATTCATGATCAATGATTGATCGCCTAACAGATGATGTGTGGGAGGTGTTCTCGCATTGCTCCCGTGTGAAACTCCGCAGTGCGTATGTATCTTATCAGCACATGTACGTGTATTTCTGCACTTTTGTAATGTACTGCCAGACTGCTGTGTACTAAATGTGCTGCCAGACTGCTGTATACTAAATGTACTGCCAGACTGCTGTGTACTAAATGTACTGCCAGACTGCTGTGTACTAAATGTACTGCCAGACTGCTGTATACTAAATGCACTGTCAGACTGCTGTGTACTAAATGTACTGCCAGACTGCTGTGTAATAAATGTACTGCCAGACTGATGTGTTCTAAATGTACAGCCAGACTGCTGTATACTTGATGTACTGCCAGACTGCTGTGTACTAAATGTACTGCCAGACTGCTGTGTACTAAATGTACTGCCAGACTGCTGTGTACTACATGTACTGCCAGGCTGCTTTATTCTAAATGTACAGCCAGACTGCTGTATACTTGATGTACTGCCAGACTGCTGTGTACTAAATGTACTGCCAGACTGCTGTGTACTAAATGTACTGCCAGACTGCTGTGTACTAAATGTACTGCCAGACTGCTGTGTACTAAATGTACTGCCAGACTGCTGTGTACTAAATGTACTGCCAGACTGCTGTGTACTAAATGTACTGCCAGACTGCTGTATACTTGATGTACTGCCAGACTGCTGTGTACTAAATGTACTGCCAGACTGCTGTGTACTAAATGTACTGCCAGACTGCTGTGTACTAAATGTACTGCCAGACTGCTGTATACTTAATGTACTGCCAGACTGCTGTGTACTAAATGTACTGCCAGACTGCTGTGTACTAAATGTACTGCCAGACTGCTGTATACTTAATGTACTGCCAGACTGCTGTGTACTAAATGTACTGCCAGACTGCTGTATACTTAATGTACTGCCAGACTGCTGTGTGCTAAATGTACTGCCAGACTGCTGTATACTTAATGTACTGCCAGACTGCTGTGTACTAAATGTACTGCCAGACGTCTACACTAAATGTGCTGCCGTACGGTTGTTTACAGTGATAAAAATCCTTCATA
This sequence comes from Morinoia aosen, assembly GCA_030386875.1. NCBI lineage: Eukaryota > Metazoa > Arthropoda > Malacostraca > Amphipoda > Talitridae > Morinoia > Morinoia aosen. The sequence goes on from CM059565.1 coordinate 19,904,246, forward strand.
TTTCAATTCATGAGTCTTTCACAACTGGCACTCGTGCATTTCATCATATTTTATCCATGGGTTTTTATGTTTCATGGACGGACCCTTGACTTATGCGTTTTTAAACAATCCCCAAATGTTCTTTTTCGTCTTAAATTAAGTTTGATGACTTGAAATTCTCATTTTTTATTTTGCAGTTTTGTGTAAATCCTGCAAAATTGGCGAGGCCTTTGAGATTGGTTACGTTACTTGTGGAATTGGAACGCGTGGTTATTGGTGTGTAGGATCCATCCTTTTTGGATTCATTTTTTTTTTTTGCACTCCGAGCACTTCATCGTTATAGTGTGTTTTCCCGACAGTGATTAATCATCATGATTCCTGATTCCCTTATAATCACTGATAATCTTAATTGATTTTCATCTTGTTACTTAGTTTTGTGGAAGCCGCCGTCGGTGTTTGTGTATGTTGTTATTGAAGCGTTAACCCATGAACTGAATAAAAAATTTTAATAAAAAATGTGAACAAAAATGAACAGTTTGTTTATATTCGTCCTTTTATCCTCGGTTGATTGCATAAGAATACACTTCGTTTAAGCATTTGAGTCTACGATTTAAGTTTGTATTTTTTTGATATTAATTTAACTGATTTATTGTATTTAAACACAAAATTATAAGCCTCCACTTTTTTAAACACAAAATTATAAGCCTCCACTTTGGCGCCTAGCAGCCATTATCACTTTATGACTTAAAAATTAGGCAAAATCGAGTATAACTTTGATTCTTTATAAACTAAAGTCTCACACTTCTAAAATAATTGCCGCAGTTCTGTGGTTTTGGGCAAAACAAATTTAATTAAACACTGAAATTTGCCAGTGCAATAATAATCAAACTGTGTTCCTTTTTCGCTGCTCGTTTTCAGATAAAATTTCAACACAACGGTCTTGCGAAAACAAGCAAACTTCTTAAATAACTAAACTTCTTAAATAACTTAACTTCTTAAATAACTTAACTTCCTAAATAACTTAACTTCTTAAATAACTTAACTCCTTGAATAACTTAACTTCCTAAATAAATTAACTCCTTAAATAACTTAACTTCTTAAATAACTTAAATAACAGAAAATTCAGCTGATATTGTGTGTAAAGCCGAGCTAAAGTTTTACACAGTATCTCAAAAATGTTCTCGCTCTTCGACTGCTCGGTACGCACGTGCGACGTTTTGATGTCGGTGTTTATTGACATGAATGCAAGTCTCATAAGTGAAATCATAGAAAAAAATATTACATTCATCAAAATTAAAAATTAAAGTTAGCTACACTTGAAACAAAAACATGAAATAAATAAGTAACTGGCAATCAAATTATGTTCATATTTTTTAAGACCCTCTGTTGGAGTAACTCTATTTTTCCAATGAGCGCAACAGCTTTCTCACGGACCAAATTTAAATTTTAAAGAGCGCAGCGCTGCCTCATGGGCCAATTTTTAATTAATAAAAACAGCAACGCTCTCTCATGGACTAAATTTTAGTTGAAAAACAGGTACGCTTCCTCATGGACTAAATTTGAAAAAACAGCAACGCATCTTCATGGACCAAATTTCTATTGGAAAAACAGCAACGCATCTTCAAGGACCAAATTTCTATTGGAAAAACAGCAAAGCTTTCTCGTGGATCAAATTTTAAAACCAGCAATGCTTAAATACTTCGAGGACGATGCTCATTATTTCAAAGCGCTTCAAATTTGTTGACAAACCAGTATTGGACCAGTATTGGCCCACTCGGTAACTCGACGGACTTAGTTTTTTGTAGTCATTGAGAAATTGATCAGCAATTGCTGCACGCTATTCCCTCAATATTCAATAGCCTTAAAATAACAGTTTATTACCTGAAAAAATTTATGATGTTAAACACTTCGCAATATCTATTAATCTTCTTTTCTTGAATAAGAAAACGAATTCAACATTTTTTTAGGTCTATAATTAAAAAGACAGTTTGCTACCTAAGAGAAAACATGAGATTAAACATTTTTCCATCTCCACGAATCTTTTGCAGAATGAAAGATTCTACAATATATTAATTCATGTCAAAAATTTGTTGAAAAACCTAATGCTAAATGAATCAAAATGATGGTACCACGTTCTGACGGTAGTTATAATGCTAAAAATAATTGTGTAATTGAAGGAGATACTTTAGCACCAGAAACACATAAATTTCATCTCAAACTCATCGGGGAGGGAGGGCGAGAATATACATCGTTTCCTCGGGGGAATATGTGAGGTTTTGAGCTGTGGTATGGGTAGGCCTTCTATTTATCGAACTGGAATAGGTTTTTCCTTTGTTACAGACCATACTTTTCCGGTTCACTGCTGTCCTGTTTTCAGCACCTACATCTTTCTCCTTTAACTTTTATGGTAATTCATAAATTTCATTGTTAACTTGCTGTTCTTTTGCGCGGTTTGTTTGAGAAACCACCTTGTGCGTCATTTTTTCTCTTTACTCCATACTAACAGGTGCTTTCATGCTTCTTCTCTTTGGAACACCTTCGTCGTAATTACGGAGGCTTAATTTTACTTATCTAATCTATCGAGGCCTCGCAGACAGTTATCAGCACTGGCTGAAATTTTGCTGAAATTTTGAGCCAACTCTTAAGTTTTAAAAGTAATAATAATAATAATGATGAGGTGTGTTGATACAATCAACATGTTTTAAAAGAAACCTTCTTCGCCGGACGATTCACTGCATGCCTGTTGAACTCACTTTTCTGGTTCATCATCCCCATTTTCTACTCAATCAGCTCCCCATTGCGATTTGAATATGCTCTTTGATAGACGATCTATTCTCTTTCCTAACTGGAACGGTTTGATTAAGCTCTCTGCTAGACAATCAATCATTTGCTTTTTGCAACACTTCAATTAAACTTCCAGCCTGATGATCAACCGAATTACGTTTTTAATTACCCTTTGCTAATTGATCATCCTTGTACCCTCTCATTAGCCCATTTTTATTCTATATCTCCTGCCGTGACGTACCCACTTCACTAACCCGTTATTATTCTATATCTCCTGCCGTGACGTACCCTCTTCATTAACCCGTTGTTATTCTATATCCCCCGCCGTGACGTACCCTCTTCATTAACCCGTTATTATTCTATATCTCCCGCCGTGACGTACCCTCTTCATTAACCCGTTATTATTCTATATCTCCTGCCGTGACGTACCCTCTTCATTAACCCGTTGTTATTCTATATCTCCCGCCGTGACGTACCCTCTTCATTTACCCGTTATTATTCTATATCTCCCGCCGTGACGTACCCTCTTCATTAACCCGTTGTTATTCTATATCTCCCGCCGTGACGTACCCTCTTCATTAACCCGTTATTATTCTATATCTCACGCCGTGACGTACCCTCTTCATTAACCCGTTGTTATTCTATATCCCCCGCCGTGACGTACCCTCTTCATTAACCCGTTATTATTCTATATCTCCCGCCGTGACGTACCCTCTTCATTAACCCGTTATTATTCTATATCTCCTGCCGTGACGTACCCTCTTCATTAACCCGTTGTTATTCTATATCTCCCGCCGTGACGTACCCTCTTCATTTACCCGTTATTATTCTATATCTCCCGCCGTGACGTACCCTCTTCATTAACCCGTTATTATTCTATATCTCCTGCCGTGACGTACCCTCTTCATTAACCCGTTGTTATTCTATATCTCCCGCCGTGACGTACCCTCTTCATTAACCCGTTATTATTCTATATCTCACGCCGTGACGTACCCTCTTCATTAACCCGTTATTATTCTATATCTCACGCCGTGACGTACCCTCTTCACTAACCCGATATTATTCTATATCTCCCGCCGTGACGTACCCTCTTCATTAACCCGTTATTATTCTATATCTTCCGCCGTGACGTACCCTTTTCATTAACCCGTTATTATTCTATATCTTCCGCCGTGACGTACCCTCTTCATTAACCCGTTATTGTTCTATATCTCCCGCCGTGACGTACCCACTTCACTAACCCGTTATTATTCTATATCTCCCGCCGTGACGTACCCTCTTCATTAACCCGTTATTATTCTATATCTCCCGCCGTGATGTACCCTCTTCATTAACCCGTTATTATTCTATATCTTCCGCCGTGACGTACCCTTTTCATTAACCCGTTATTATTCTATATCTCACGCCGTGACGTACCCTCTTCATTAACCCGTTATTATTCTATATCTCACGCCGTGACGTACCCTCTTCACTAACCCGTTATTATTCTATATCTCCCGCCGTGACGTACCCTCTTCATTAACCCGTTATTATTCTATATCTTCCGCCGTGACGTACCCTCTTCATTAACCCGTTATTATTCTATATCTTCCGCCGTGACGTACCCTTTTCATTAACCCGTTATTATTCTATATCTCCCGCCGTGACGTACCCTCTTCCTTAACCCGATATTATTCTATATCTCACGTCGTGACGTACCCTTTTAACTAACCCGTTATTATTTTATATCTCCCGCCGTGATGTACCCTCTTCATTAACCCGTTATTATTCTATATCTTCCGCCGTGACGTACCCTTTTCATTAACCCGTTATTATTCTGTATCTCCCGCCGTGACGTACTCTCTTCACTAACCCGTTATTATTCTATATCTCCCGCCGTGACGTACCCTCTTCATTTACCCGTTATTGTTTTATATCTCACGCCGTGACGTACCCTCTTCATTTACCCGTTATTGTTTTATATCTCCCACCGTGACGTACCCTCTTCATTTACCCGTTATTGTTTTATATCTCACGCCGTGACGTACCCTCTTCATTTACCCGTTATTGTTTTATATCTCACGCCGTGACGTACCCTCTTCATTTACCCGTTATTGTTTTATATCTCACGCCGTGACGTACCCTCTTCATTAACCCGTTGTTATTCTATATCTCCCGCCGTGACGTACCCTCTTCATTAACCCGTTATTGTTCTATATCTCCCACCTTGACGTACCCTCTTCATTTACCCGTTATTGTTTTATATCTCACGCCGTGACGTACCCTCTTCATTAACCCGTTATTATTCTATATCTCCCGCCGTGACGTACCCTCTTCATTTACCCGTTATTATTCTACATCTCCCACCGTGACGTACCCTCTTCATTTACCCGTTATTATTCTATATCTCCCGCCGTGACGTACCCTCTTCATTAACCCGTTATTATTCTATATCTCAGCCGTGACGTACCCTCTTCATTAACCCGTTATTATTCTATATCTCCCACCGTGACGTACCCTTTTCATTTACCCGTTATTATTCTATATCTCCCGCCGTGACGTACCCTCTTCATTAACCCGTTATTATTCTACATCTCCCACCGTGACGTACCCTTTTCATTTACCCGTTATTATTCTATATCTCCCGCCGTGACGTACCCTCTTCATTAACCCGTTATTATTCTATATCTCCCGCCGTGACGTACCCTCTTCATTAACCCGTTATTATTCTATATCTCCCGCCGTGACGTACCCTCTTCATTAACCCGTTATTATTCTATATCTCCCGCCGTGACGTACCCTCTTCATTTACCCGTTATTATTCTATATCTCCCGCCGTGACGTACCCACTTCACTAACCCGTTATTATTCTATATCTCCCGCCGTGACGTACCCTCTTCATTAACCCGTTATTATTCTATATCTCCCGCCGTGACGTACCCTCTTCATTTACCCGTTATTATTCTATATCTCCCGCCGTGACGTACCCACTTCACTAACCCGTTATTATTCTATATCTCCCGCCGTGACGTACCCTCTTCATTAACCCGTTATTATTCTATATCTCCCGCCGTGACGTACCCTCTTCATTTACCCGTTATTATTCTATATCTCCCGCCGTGACGTACCCTCTTCATTAACCCGTTATTATTCTATATCTCAGCCGTGACGTACCCTCTTCATTAACCCGTTATTATTCTATATCTCACGCCGTGACGTACCCTCTTCATTTACCCGTTATTATTCTATATCTCCCACCGTGACGTACCCTCTTCATTAACCCGTTATTGTTCTATATCTCCCGCCGTGACGTACCCTCTTCATTAACCCGTTATTATTCTATATCTCCCGCCGTGACGTACCCTCTTCATTAACCCGTTATTATTCTATATCTCCCGCCGTGACGTACCCTCTTCATTAACCCGTTATTGTTCTATATCTCCCGCCGTGACGTACCCTCTTCATTAACCCGTTATTATTCTATATCTCCCGCCGTGACGTACCCTCTTCATTTACCCGTTATTATTCTATATCTCCCGCCGTGACGTACCCTCTTCATTAACCCGTTATTATTCTATATCTCCCGCCGTGACGTACCCTCTTCATTAACCCGTTATTATTCTATATCTCCCGCCGTGACGTACCCTCTTCATTAACCCGTTATTGTTCTATATCTCCCGCCGTGACGTACCCTCTTCATTAACCCGTTATTATTCTATATCTCCCGCCGTGACGTACCCTCTTCATTAACCCGTTATTATTCTATATCTCCCGCCGTGACGTACCCTCTTCATTTACCCGTTATTATTCTATATCTCCCGCCGTGACGTACCCTCTTCATTAACCCGTTATTATTCTATATCTCCCGCCGTGACGTACCCTTTTCATTTACCCGTTATTATTCTATATCTCCCGCCGTGACGTACCCTCTTCATTAACCCGTTATTGTTCTATATCTCCCGCCGTGACGTACCCTCTTCATTAACCCGTTATTATTCTATATCTCCCGCCGTGACGTACCCTTTTCATTTACCCGTTATTATTCTATATCTCCCGCCGTGACGTACCCTCTTCATTAACCCGTTATTATTCTATATCTCCCGCCGTGACGTACCCTCTTCATTAACCCGTTATTGTTCTATATCTCCCGCCGTGACGTACCCTCTTCATTAACCCGTTATTATTCTATATCTCAGCCGTGACGTACCCTCTTCATTAACCCGTTATTATTCTATATCTCCCGCCGTGACGTACCCTCTTCATTAACCCGTTATTATTCTATATCTCCCGCCGTGACGTACCCTCTTCATTAACCCGTTATTATTCTATATCTCCCGCCGTGACGTACCCTCTTCATTAACCCGTTATTGTTCTATATCTCCCGCCGTGACGTACCCTCTTCATTAACCCGTTATTATTCTATATCTCCCGCCGTGACGTACCCTCTTCATTAACCCGTTATTATTCTATATCTCCCGCCGTGACGTACCCTCTTCATTTACCCGTTATTATTCTATATCTCCCGCCGTGACGTACCCTCTTCATTAACCCGTTATTATTCTATATCTCCCGCCGTGACGTACCCTCTTCATTAACCCGTTATTGTTCTATATCTCCCGCCGTGACGTACCCTCTTCATTAACCCGTTATTATTCTATATCTCCCGCCGTGACGTACCCTCTTCATTTACCCGTTATTATTCTATATCTCCCGCCGTGACGTACCCTCTTCATTAACCCGTTATTATTCTATATCTCCCGCCGTGACGTACCCTTTTCATTTACCCGTTATTATTCTATATCTCCCGCCGTGACGTACCCTCTTCATTAACCCGTTATTGTTCTATATCTCCCGCCGTGACGTACCCTCTTCATTAACCCGTTATTATTCTATATCTCCCGCCGTGACGTACCCTTTTCATTTACCCGTTATTATTCTATATCTCCCGCCGTGACGTACCCTCTTCATTAACCCGTTATTATTCTATATCTCCCGCCGTGACGTACCCTCTTCATTAACCCGTTATTGTTCTATATCTCCCGCCGTGACGTACCCTCTTCATTAACCCGTTATTATTCTATATCTCCCGCCGTGACGTACCCTTTTCATTTACCCGTTATTATTCTATATCTCCCGCCGTGACGTACCCTCTTCATTAACCCGTTATTGTTCTATATCTCCCGCCGTGACGTACCCACTTCACTAACCCGTTATTATTCTATATCTCCCGCCGTGACGTACCCTCTTCATTAACCCGTTATTATTCTATATCTCCCGCCGTGACGTACCCTTTTCATTTACCCGTTATTATTCTATATCTCCCGCCGTGACGTACCCTCTTCATTAACCCGTTATTATTCTATATCTCCCTCCAAATATACTCCATATTTCAAGCTTATATCTCAAGCCTAGTATTTTATATCCTACACCATTTTATAATTGGACGTATGTTCTCTATTGGCATCGGAGCAGCTCCTTCAGCCAGCGACTCGTTCACAACAACACACCCGAGGTGGCCTGCAGCGATAATAAACCATTTGTTCCTTATAAATATGCATGGCAAGGTAAGCCAATTCTGGATTGGTCAATTGTTTCGCAATGCAGCTTTGTGCTCCACGCTCATTGACGCTTAGTGAAGCGTTCGACTTTCAATTGACTTGCTCATGGCAAACTTTGAATTTCTTTCAGGGCTTTTGACTTGATAAACTGAACAATTGACTTCATAAATTAAACAATTGACTTGTCAGGAAGTCAGTGGGGGGTTCAGGCTCAGGGGGGACCTCCCACTGGAATGGACTCACTAGAGTCAAAAACTGGAATGGGAATGTCGGAATACATGCTGGCTTGTTCCATGGAATTAGTCGGGCCATGCTCTGATTTTTATAATTAACTTGATTTTATTGATTTTTTATTCCTATGCAGCGTAAAACAATGATGGGCTTTAGTGGTTGAGTTGGAGCACCCTATTGCCCCTTCAATACGTGTCTATTATTTTCGTTCGTAAATAGATTTAAAACTTTAATTTGCAAGCAAGTTAGTTCGAATTAGGAGTTAACGCGTCACACCGCGTCATGATATGCATGACATGTCTGTTTCAAATTCATTTTTTTACGCGATTCCCAAGTACGCTAAAAATGTTTACGAATATGATAGTACTTGAATCATGCATCCGACAACTAAACACATAATTAAATCAACAATAATTCATTGAACAATATACTGCATGCTACATTTATGTATAATTTTAATTCCTATTCTCAAATTCATCCTTCAAATGAAACTCAATATGCAATTAATTCATTTACTGGTGAAGCGTTCTAATATTATTCCAGAAATCTTATGTGTCAATAAATATCATTAGAAGAATATGAGGCAGTGCACACACCTCCTGAGCGTCTCGAAGCAAAGATGAGACTAAAAAAAAATGCCAACATCAGACCAGAAATATTCCAGAAATCTTATGTGCCAACAAATGTCCTCAGAAAAGCTATTTATTTTATGCCAGAAATTTCAAGTGTCAATGAAAGTCATCAGAAGACCATGACGGAGTGCACGTATCTCCTGAGCGTCTCGAAGCAAAGAAAAGACGAAAAAAATCCAACTTTCAAAGCAAACGAGCGAAGGAAAGCAGAAAAACGATCAGTCTTCGTCCCATCAGACTCGTGTCACTCTAGGAAGGTAGATCATTGTCTTCGAAAGTCAACCTGGTAGGTCACAGGTGTGCGGCCTGCAGGTGTGTCTACATCTACTTCTCGACACGTAGAACTCACCCGAGGTCTAGGAAGTCCCTGACACTCGGACTGCTTTTTTTTTTCTTTCCAAATGAAATAATTCTCTTTGACTTATTAGATAACCTTTTTTGTGTGTTATTTATTTCAATTGAGTTAGTCTCCTATAATATCTCATGCAGTTGTTTTTTCTTTCCAATTGAAATAATTACCTTTGACTTATTAGGTAAATTTTTTTGCGTTATTTTTTACCCTAATTAAATTGGTTTTGTTTGAATTATAAACTGAAACAGAAGAAGTAGGCAAAGTTTAGAAACTTTTTTCAAGTGTCCGACGATTTAGAATCCTTCAGCCATTCAAATTTTTAATATATTGCATTCACCGTCCAATGGAAGAGTGTTGTATGAATAAATGAATTAAGAAGTTTTGTCCAGTGGACTTCAGCACAAAAATTGGGCTGAAGACGTACGCACTTAGTTACGTCTGGGGATTGATAAGTCAACTTTAAATTTTTACAAAAACTTTATATCAGAATCTTTATATTTTTCCAAAATCTTCAAATCAGAATCGAAACCTTTATATTTACAGCTTTGCCCTACAAATTTTCCAACGCTTTTCTTGCCACGTCGGCAAGTTTTTTGTTTCGAGGAACATCGTCATCCTTTCGAGTAGCATTGTCCAAATGTCATGTAAGAATAAAAAATTTTGATGGGACTCGAACTTATTGAGCTCATCAATTGACTCAAAATACCGTTTAAAAAATTCACATGTTAATCCCGGTTCATAGTATTATTTAATTTTTCAACGGCCATTGTAATATCGGAGGTTCTGACATACATGGACATGACATTTATGACGTTGTTGAAAAACATGGACATCACGGAAACTTTGGAGTAAAATAAAAATAAAATTCTAGTTAATAATACTCCTGTTTTTTATTTATTTAATAGTTTGGTGTCCGCTTCTTCCGTGTGTCTGTGACGCTCATAAGGACGCTCAATGACCGTATCTGTGATACGAGTTTCACCAGTGCACACGTACAAGAATATTTTGATGGCGGGGACTGCTGCGATCAAGGAGGTTTAATGTATCCAAGTTCCTTGGTTGCGATGAATATAGTCCCAGCTGCGGGCACTGGGCGCAGGGGAGCCGAGGCTTGGAGTAGAAGTTGAAGGAAACGTGAGTAAAGAACCGAACGGCCTGAAAACTTCACTTCTTCTGATAAGGAACTGAATACCATCTCTGAAACTTAAGACAAACATGTGTGTCTAGGGTCACAAATGCGTGTCTAGTAAGCTAAAAATGTGTATAGTAAGTTACAAATTTGCGTCTAGTAAACGTGTGTCTAGTAAGTAACAAATGTTCGTCTAGTAAGTTGCAAATGTGAGTCTAGTGAGTTACAAATGAAAGCTTTGTAAAATACAAATGGGACTTTGGTGAAGCGTAGATGTAAGTTTTGTTAAGCACGAATGTAGTAAAATCAAATGTGGGTCTACTAAAGAAAATGTATGTCTACTAAAGCACACATGTTAGTTCAATAAAGCACAAATGAGCTGAGTTAAGCATGATGTTGTTAGGAGTGCACCAACGCGCGTTAAGCTAGGCTCAAACGCGTGTTTAAATAACAACAGAAAAACGCGACTAAAATTAGAAGCTCAAGAAGAAGGAGAAGAAGAAACTAAACCAGATTGAGCAATTGAAATTGAATGCGAAGAAATCAATTCGAATCTTCGTAACTAGAATAATACACTGAATACCTGAAACTTAATACAGAGTAATCAATTCTAAATCTCCGTACCTCCAGCAGTGCAGAGACATTCAAGAAAAGATGCTCCAGCACAAGAGATGGACTCTGTCCGTATTCCTTTTCCGGGAGGCCGCACCGCGCAGCAGACAGGCAGGTAGACGGATTAGGAGAGACAAGATCTACCCGAGCGTTTACATCTACTCCGGAAGGACGCAGAAGATCGTGAAGCTCAGGGTAGATGAGGTAAATCTACACTTGGCGAGCGGACTATGGTGTATTTATGAGACAGAGTCTGGGAACCGTGGTGGATGTGGGGGAGTTTGTGTGGTGGATGTGGGGGAGTTTGTGTGGTGGATGTGGGGGAGTTTGTGTGGTGGATGTGGGGGAGTTTGTGTGGTGGATGTGGGGGAGTTTGTATGGTGGATGTGGGGGAGTTTGTGCGGGGGATGAGGGGGAGTTTGAGTGGTGGATGAGGGGGAGTTTGTGTGGTGTAAGAGAAGGAGTTTGTGTGGTGGATGAGAAGAAGTTTGTGTGGTGGATGGGGGGGGGGGGTTTGTGTGGTGTATGAGAAGGAGTTTGTCTGGTGGATGAGGGGGAGTTTGTGTGGTGTAAGAGAAGGAGTTTGTGTGGTGGATGTGGGGGAGTTTGTGTGGTGGATGTGGGGGAGTTTGTGCGGGGGATGAGGGGGAGTTTGTGTGGTGGATGAGGGGGAGTTTGTGTGGTGTATGAGAAGAAGTTTGTGTGGTGGATGTGGGGGAGTTTGTATGGTGGATGAGGGGGGGTTTGTGTGGTTTATGAGAAGGAGTTTGTCTGGTGGATGAGGGGGAGTTTGTGTGGTGTAAGAGAAGGAGTTTGTGTGGTGGATGTGGGGGAGTTTGTATGGTGGATGAGGGGGGGTTTGTGTGGTTTATGAGAAGGAGTTTGTCTGGTGGATGAGGGGGAGTTTGTGTGGTGTAAGAGAAGGAGTTTGTGTGGTGGATGTGGGGGAGTTTGTATGGTGGATGAGGGGGGGTTTGTGTGGTTTATGAGAAGGAGTTTGTGTGGTGGATTTGGGGGAGTTTGTGTGGGGGATGAGGGGGAGTTTGTGTGGGGGATGAGGGGGGGTTTGTGGGGTGGATTAGGGGAGTTTGTATGATGGATGAGGGGAATTTGTGTGGTGGATGAGGGGGAGTTTGTGTGGGGGATGAGGGGGGGTTTGTGGGGTGGATTAGGGGAGTTTGTATGATGGATGAGGGGAATTTGTGTGGTGGATGTGGGGGAGTTTGTGTGGTGGATTAAGGTGACTTTGTGTGGTGGATGAGGGGGAGTTTGTGTGGTGGATGAGGGGGAGCTGGTGAGGTGGATGAGGATGAGTTTGTGTGGTGGATGAGAGGAATTTTGTGTGGTGGATGAGTGGGAGCTGGTGTGGTGGATGAGTGGGAGCTGGTGTGGTGGATGAGGGGGAGCTGGTGTGGTGGATGAGGGGGAGCTTCTGTGGTGGATGACGGGAGTTTGTGTGGTGGATGTGTGAGAGCTTGTGTGGTGGATGAGCGGGAGCTGGTGTGGTGGATGAGGGGGAGTTTGTGTGGTGGATGAGGGAAACTTGTGTGGTGGATGAGGGGGATGTGGTGGATAGCAAAATTAGATATCAGGGTCTGTCCGGCACACTAAGTAAACAATACAGGGCTAGACCCATAACACAGGTACTCGGTACAACTCCCGTGGTACCGTGTACGTGTACACTAGAGTACACGGTGGTTCTCAGTTCATTTGACACGTTCACAGCGTTTCCGCTGCTGTTTACGCCTGGTTTGGTAAGGTGGTTAGGGGCAGAATTGGGATATCGACTTTACTGCTCGAATACACTTTTATCCTTTCTAATGAATGTGGAAAATATTATCGCACTGCAACATTTCACCTTGTATGATGACGGTTGTTTTTTAAAAATGTCGATTAGCTAATGAAATCTCATTCATTTATACCGGTGCGTCAATGAGCAATTCACGATACAGTTATGACTGATACATTTTGCAACTTTTTCGGTTCGACGAACAAATTATTACAAAAAATGATGACGGCAAAGTACGACTGGTTGTATGCATATTTCCCTTTTTTGAAGCTTCATTTTATTTTATTTATAATCGATATCAAAGCGATACTTGCGTTGAGAATTTCCCTCTCATTTTTTCGCGATTAGAGTGGAAATTTCACCATTTCCAGGCAGCTATCCGGTTACCATTGGGAATAAAAAGTTGAAGGTTTGGCAGGGTCAGACACTATAAGCTTAGATTTGGTTAAGTTAGGCCAGGATAAGGTTGGGTAAGTTGGGTCAATTTAGCTCAGGCTAGGTGAGGGTAGGTTAAATTAGGTTAGGCTAGAGTGAATAAGGATTGGGTAAGTTAACGTTGAATGAATAAGAAAGAACAACCGAAGTTGAGTTATTCGCATTGAAAAAGTAGCTGAATTATTTTGCTTTTAAAAAAGGCAATTTTTTACTTCACTGATGCATAAGACGCATACAATTTTGACGTGGACTTAATTGGATTTAAAGCTTTAAAGCCAATAAAAAGGTCCCTAATCCTCCGAATCATCGACTATCTTTTGATAATCCAGTCTAATCACCAGCCTGTTGGTGAAATTAACAAACCTATTTCTGACGTTCTGGCATGTTGAACACACCAATTCATTCGCCCTTGCTGCAACGGTTTTAAAAACCTGTATGACTGTGTAAAAAAAATTGAAAAATATTTGTACTTCACGTAGACTCAATTTGAATTAGGCGTAATTTTTGAGCTAGCTATTTAGTGGAAAACTTCGATACGCTTGTTTGCTCAGTCGGTGGTTCAATTTATCCTCCAATGCTGCAACGGTTCCAGCTATCTATACGTGCTGTCTATCTACATACTGTATATATTTACAAAACTTTAATATTCTTGCTTCCTAAGCTGGTTGTTGCTCTGCTATCCCCTACAATAAATGGCGGGCTTCAACACCAAACATTTATCAATGACATACAACAAAATTCAAAGTCCGACACACTGAGCACTGAGCATCGTACTACACTGAGTGTGTAGTACGATGAATTTCTCCAGTCGCACTTCTGTATCACTAATATTGTTTCGAGCCACATGGGATACTCACTTGGTTGTCAAGACGGATTAATTTCATTTAGTGAGTAAGTCTTTAATTACAAATCGAAGTCATTGTATTCTGTGGGTGATGACGTCAGGCAAGGTACATCATGTTAAACATTGAAACATTTTTATTCATTCACTTAAGATTTAAAAGTGGGTAAATTTATTATTGTTCAGCCATAAAGAGACCAAATATTGGCCAACTTTATTCCGGAACTTCCAGCTTAACTTGGCCCTTTTATTCAATAACTCGTAATTTTTTCAAAAAGATTGAAGAAAATCTTCTTTATTTCATATCAACTGCTAAAAAAACACGTTTCTGAAATTTATGCTCCACTGAAACACTGGCGAAATTTTGTCACGTATCGTAAAGTTTTAGAAATTTTGTCACTTATCGTAACCTGTTAAAAATTTTGTAACTTTTCGGAACCTTTTAGAAATTTTTTCAATTCTCGTAACATTTTAGAAATTTCGTTACTCCTCATAACCTTTCAAAAATTTTTATATCTTATCTTAACCTTTTAGATATTTTTTCGTAACCTTAAAAAAAATAGGTGACTAATCGTCACTTGTAGAAATTGTGCCTCATATCTTCACTTCTCGAAATTTTGCCCCAATTCTGTCCCTATAGAAACATACGACCACGAACAAGCAGCTTCCAACATCTCACGCAAACTCTCAACTACAGAATTTTTTCCAATGTCCAAACAAGTTCGCCTCTCCGAAAGTCTTCCCAAAAACACTTCACTTTCCTGCGCGACAGAAAGGCCTTTTCCTGGCAACTTTAAACATCGGAAATCATAAATTCCCGAACCCGAGCAACGGAAAGCAATAGAATTCGACACCCTTCGAGAGGTTAGGATCTATTGTAGAAGGCGGGCACCTGCAAACGGTCAGGTTTGACTTATAGATTTTTCCTGTCAACTATGTTTGTTTCCGATTATTTAACAAGTTGACTAAGTTTTGAAAAGTATATGTACTACACGGCAAATTTCTCAGATACGTGCCAGTAAAATTAAACAGCATTTCAATCATTTTACTACCTTTTTAGTACAGATTTTAACGAAAAATATTATCGTCCTATTGCGCTTTTTACACTTTTTAGACAATATTGGAATGTATTCGAGCAGTGAAGTCGGGTTTCATCTCTTCTATTTGCAACCTAATTAAACCAACTCTAACAACTGCACGAACGTAGTCAACGTGTTAAATAGTTTCACTCGTTGAATGAAACGACGAACAAATTGGGTAAGTAGGAATTAATTAATTAATAAACTGGGTAAATAGGAATTAAATAATTAATAAACTGGGTAAACAGGAATTAATTAATTAATAAACTGGGTAAATAGGAATTAATTAATTAATAAACTGGGTAAATAGGAATTAAGTTCTTTCAATCCTGAGTAACTAGAAATGACCATCTTGAATTTTTTTTAAAAACATTCGATCGATTGCTACAGTGTTTGTGTAGAAATGTATGATGCGCATCCTTGATTGTAATGTTCTTACTACATTATGCATGTGAACACAGATATCATTTTACAGCTTCCTTTGAACTCATATGTATTACCGTTCCAAATACTTATCATGCCTATTATTAACATTTGTGCAATAACTATTCTCTCACTTTTTCCTTTTTTTGAAAATGAAACCATTGTTCAGTTCCATTATTTTTTGTTTAAATCACCCTCAAGTTGCCTGCAGTACCGGGAATTTATGATTTTTTTCCAATTTCAATGTACTCCAAAACTGAGACTTGAATAATATCATATTGAGATCATCATTTTATTAAAATTAAATTTACAAGACTACCTTTTTTTGTTGCATCGAAATTTTTTATACAAACAGACATTGTTTCTTTTGCAACTAGCAATCGCGAATTTTGCAACCACATCGTGAATTTTTTAACATTTATGACAGTTCAGTAATTATTAAAATTTCATTCCACAAGCTCTAGAAAATTAATTTCTCGTAAGGTCTCTAGGAAAGTTTCAAAATTGTAGTACATATCCTTAAATTAACACTTTGACTGCGACGTGAGCCACCGGTGGTCACAGAGGGATTTTCCATAATGCTGCTGCCCGAACAGTAGTCACAAACTCAATTTTCATAAATACTCGAACAAAACTAAATGAAGGCACGATCCAGTCAATGTTTCTATTTGCTATTTTCAACATTGCTCACTACAACTGACTTTAAATTTGAGTTTAATATTAAACTTCAGTTTCATCTGCCGCAGTCAAATTGTTAACATTACCAAACAACGAAGAAGATACTGTGACATGATTGCACTAACAAATTAATCGTACACCCAAAAAAATTCTAACAACAAAAACTAACCTGACTGGTGAAGACCCAAACAATCAAAATTACACCCGTAACTTTAAGTCTCAAATACAGACCTCTCCCTCAACTTTATGTAGTCTCCATTATTGCAACGAATAACCACGCACAAAACCCGAACAAAACAAGAAGCACACCCAGAGGAAAACAATTAAATATCATCTCATCTGGGGAGAGGCGGAAATCCGTCGGGAAAGTCTACGGTAAAAAAACCTAAGGCAGAGAAACAAGAAAAGTCGTAAAGAGTTTTGTCGGAAACCAAGTCACATGTGCTGGTGTTTCATTTCAACAGGCCCTGCACCAGCCGCCTCACACTTCACCCTTCACTCCCTTCGCCTCCCAGCAGGTAGGACTGTGTTGGTTACAACACAATTGGTTGTTGGTTACAACACACGGCGGAAGTACGCAAAAACATGACGTCAAATCTGGCACTAACGTGGACGTTGCTGGTGCTTAATCGTCGTGCTCGTGAGTCTACCGCACGTGGCTGACACTAATTCGTCGTACTCGTGGGTCTATCGCACGTGGCTGGCACTTATTCGTCGTGCTCGTGGGTCTATCGCACGTGGCTGGCACTAATTCGTCGTACTCGTGGGTCTATCGCACGTGGCTGGCACTTATTCGCCGTGCTCGAGGGTCTATCGCACGTGGCTGGCACTTATTCGTCGTGCTTGTGGGTCTATCGCACGTGGCTGGCACTTATTCGTCGTGCTTGTGGGTCTATCGCACGTGGCTGGCACTTATTCGTCGTGCTCGAGGGTCTATCGCACGTGGCTGGCACTTATTCGTCGTGCTTGTGGGTCTATCGCACGTGGCTGGCACTTATTCGTCGTGCTCGTGGGTCTATTGCACGTGGCTGGCACTTATTCGTCGTGCTCGTGGGTCTATCGCACGTGGCTGGCACTTATTCGTCGTGCTAGTGGGTCTATCGCACGTGTGTTGTGCACGTCGATACCGGAATCTGTTGACCAAAGGTACAGGGTGCGTAATTTGTTCATGAAAATAAGTGGCTCATAAAATTAGAGACCACGAATAGTGGTTCCACTAGTGGTGGTACCAAATGTGGTACCTCATTTGCCTACAATAGATGCGTGATGCATCGATGGCCTACAGAAAATAGGTGGGACACCAATAGTTTAGAGTGAATGAATGCCTTTTCTAAATGAAATTTTCACTATGTATAATTATGCATGAATAAATGAGTGGAGTGAGGTACAACAAACATACGCAGTGAGTTGTGTGAGATGCGCAACGTTGTGCGTCTACACAATACATTTGTTATCATGTTCTATTAATGAGAGGTTCATGCATCATAATTATTCGTTGGTATTAGAATCCAAGATGTGTTTGTAATATAGCAATTTCTTGCGTTTATGCATTATAATTATTTGTTGATACTAATATCCGAATTGTGTTTGAAATATAGCAATTTCTTGCTCGAAACAAAGAGGCCAATAATTTGTTCGTTTAGGGTTCATGATGCATAACCTGCGTACTAAATAGGTTCTTCCTAGGTACATGTTCTGAACTTCTCTACTCGACAATATTCTACTCGACCATTTTTAATTCCACAACATTCAACTCGAGTACAGTTACCTCGACGATATTTAACTCGACAAAATTCAACGCGAGAATTATTTGAAAAAAAATTTTCAACTAGATAATATTCAAATTGAGAATGATGTACTCGACAATATTCAAGTCTACCATATTCAACTTGATAATATTCAACCCAACAATACTTAAATTGAGATTGATTAACTCGACAATATTCAAGTAGACAATTGTCCTCATCTTTTTTGTGCGCAATAATATTACACTTCACAATAAAAACCAAGAACGTGGTACAATACCCGGAATAAATTTGGTATTACCATTAGTACTAAGTACCATTTTCATTAGCAGTGGTTCCACGGGTAGTAGTACTAAATGTGGTACTTCATATGCCTACAATAAATGTGTGGTGTCTCGTTGCCTTTTTTGATGAATATGTCCTATGCTGGCCACGCCTGGACGTTTGATTGAGCACAAGGTTAGACACAGCGTCGGAAGATATGTATTTCAAGCCTCCTGCAAAAACTTCAGTTATGTAAAGTTAATGTAAAATGATTTGAATGCTAGATTGGACTAAACACGGTGCGCACGAGGTGCCTCATCATTGTTTTAGCAGCTTGAATCTAATATTTATCATATAAAAACAACAAATCATGATCATCATATCACAGCAGATCATGTAAATAATTTTAGATGAAGATTTACCTCAACACACTTCGCAAGCATCTTAATTTTCTATTACTTATTTTAATATAATAACATGAAGTTCATATTCATTTTAAGGTGAATGAATTCGTAGGCATCATCATCATCATCATAGAAATTCAAATTTTAACATAACTGAAGAGTAACTTCAACAGATGTTATTTTCTTGAAAGTATCAAACATCTCCCCATGCAAACCTTCTTTTTCCCCATCAGCTTCCTCACTAATGGCTAACTCACTGACCAAGTTACGTGCTCCCTCAATATTTTCTCTTGCTTCCGTCAAAACCAAAAATTAACACACTCTAAATCAATACCTTATTATTTAACGGTTATTTGTTTCAATGGATTTAGGGTAAGCATCCGCAGAAATAATCTCCGAAAAATTCTTTACTTTTTGCGTCATTATTCTATCCGCGTCATTTTCCGACAGCTATTTTTTCATCCACATAATTTTTTCGACAGCCATTTCTCCGTCCGGCAGAGAGAGACGGCCGTCTGTCCACCTGTCTGGACAGAGGACACAAGTGTTCGGTGACTGTCCGTTTCCGTCCATCTGTCGGCGGCGATATCGCTGCTCCTCCGTAGCTCTCGTGACACTTCCGCCCTGCTGGTGCCACATGGCAGCGCCCCTCATGGCAACACCTCTCATGGCAACGCCCCTCATGGCAACGCTCCTCTTGGCAACACCTCTCATGGTAACGCCCCTCATAGCAATGCTTCTCATGGCAACGCTCCTCATGGCAACACCCCTCATGGCAACGCCCCTCATAGCAACGTTTCTCATGGCAACACCTCTCATGGCAACGCCCCTCATAGCAACGCTTCTCATGGCAACACCTCTCATGGCAATACTTCTCATGGCAATGCTTCTCATGGCAACACCTCTAATGGCAACGCCCCTCATAGCAACACTTCTCATGGCAACACCTCTCATGGCAACGCCCCTCATAGCAACGCTTCTCATGGCAACACCTCTCATGGCAAAGCCCCTCATAGCAACACTTCTCATGGCCACACCTCTCATGGCAACACCTCATGGCAACGCTTCTCATGGTAACACCCCTCATGGCAACACCTCTCATGGCAACGTTTTTCATGGCAACGCTTCTCATGGTAACGCTTCTCATGGCAACGCTCCTCATGGCAACGCTCCTCATAGCAACTGTCTTCGTGACAACGCTACTCATGGCGACCCGCAACATGGCAACACTAGCACAGAAACAATGGTCCAGTCAGCGCTTTTCGAGGCAACGTGCTATGTGGCCACACTCTTCATGGCAACACTCGTCATGGCAACAATCTTCATAGCAATAGTCATAATGACCGCATACTTCATGGGGACACTCCTCATGACAACACTCATTGTAGCTACTTTTTCCATGGTGACGTTCCTCAGGACAACATTCTCATGGCAACACACCCCAATACAACTCTCACCGTGGCAACACACGACAACGCATGGCAACTCTCTTTGAGTGCTAAAGCCGTACAGTAACTCTCACTCAGAGCTTTGCTACAGTTCAAAAAAAGCATCGTTCATTCACAAAGTTTGTGTCTAGTGAAACTTGAATTTCACGTCAGCTGTAATCTATGCATACGCTGTACGAGTATGCTTTTAAAACTCAAATAATCTTGTTGAAAGGTTTGTTTGCGTGGTTGTATAAGTCCAAGCTCTTAGTTTAGCAATGACAGGGTAAAATTTAATACCCTGTCTCAGAAATATAAAGGGGGATTAATTTCGTTCTCATATTGCTGGTAATTCAGATCTTTAGTTATCACATGGGGTAAAATTACTTTTTTCTTTCTAGCTTATACTCATCCCACGAGTTGTATTGTGGATACGATATCTTACGAATACTCAATTTGTGACCAATAATCAGTTTTATTTGTTCATGACGTTTTTAACGAAAAATTTCAAATGAAGCTGTATTTCTTTCATCTTATTAAAAGTATGCTCACGAAGCGAATTTTAGGAAAAATTTAATCTCATAAAGAATGAGAAGCCCCGAGCTGATGCTCCTTTGGTAAATTGAAAAATGAAAAATAAGAAATACTTCTCGATAAAAATGTAGCTCTAAGGTATCGTAAAAGCGAAGTAACAAAAACAATCAACTGCAAGACAATCAATTAGTAAAATACGCTACATTATACATACGCTATATAAAATACGCTATATCAAAGGGCAATGTTTGTCTTAGATAAAATATGTTTTGCCAAATCAATACATCTGAGTTAGCATAAGCACATTTTGAACAGATTTCCATTAAACATAAGGCTCATGTGTTATTTTTTCACCAATTTCTTCAATTGACATTTTCACCAATTTCTTCAATTGACATTTTCACCAATTTACGTCGAAGTAGTGACAACACTCCGTCTTGTGTCGTGGTGGTGACAACACGCCGTCTTGTGTCGTGGTGGTGACAACACGCCGTCTTGTGTCGTGGTGGTGACAACACGCCGTCTTGCGTCGTGGTGGTGACAACACGCCGTCTTGTGTCGTGGTGGTGACAACACGCCGTCTTGTGTCGTGGTGGTGACAACACGCCGTCTTGTGTCGTGGTGGTGACAACACGCCGTCTTGTGTCGTGGTGGTGACAACACGCCGTCTTGCGTCGTGGTGGTGACAACACGCCGTCTTGTGTCGTGGTGGTGACAACACGCCGTCTTGCGTCGTGGTGGTGACAACACGCCGTCTTGCGTCGTGGTGGTGACAACACGCCGTCTTGTGTCGTGGTGGTGACAACACGCCGTCTTGCGTCGTGGTGGTGACAACACGCCGTCTTGTGTCGTGGTGGTGACAACACGCCGTCTTGTGTCGTGGTGGTGACAACACGCCGTCTTGTGTCGTGGTGGTGACAACACGCCGTCTTGTGTCGTGGTGGTGACAACACGCCGTCTTGTGTCGTGGTGGTGACAACACGCCGTCTTGCGTCGTGTTGGTGACAACACGCCGTCTTGTGTCGTGGTGGTGACAACACGCCGTCTTGTGTCGTGGTGGTGACAACACGCCGTCTTGCGTCGTGGTGGTGACAACACGCCGTCTTGCGTCGTGGTGGTGACAACACGTCGTCTTGTGTCGTGGTGGTGACAACACGCCGTCTTGCGTCGTGGTGGTGACAACACGCCGTCTTGCGTCGTGGTGGTGACAACACGCCGTCTTGTGTCGTGGTGGTGACAACACGCCGTCTTGCGTCGTGGTGGTGACAACACGCCGTCTTGTGTCGTGGTGGTGACAACACGCCGTCTTGTGTCGTGGTGGTGACAACACGCCGTCTTGTGTCGTGGTGGTGACAACACGCCGTCTTGTGTCGTGGTGGTGACAACACGCCGTCTTGTGTCGAGGTGGTGACAACACTCCGTCTTGCGTCGTGGTGGTGACAACACGCCGTCTTGTGTCGTGGTGGTGACAACACTCCGTCTTGCGTCGTGGTGGTGACAACACTCCGTCTTGCGTCGTGGTGGTGACAACACGCCGTCTTGTGTCGTGGTGGTGACAACACGCTCTCTTGTGTCGTAATGGTGACAATAATCATCCAAGGCAGTAACTGCATATTTTCCGAATCATATCCTTCACTACCTTTAAGTTGACTGATCTTCTGTATCATCCTTCGACAACATTCATTTCTATGATGCATAAAATAACGCATGCCCCTACGCACAGAGTTCACAAACACGTACTTCTGACAAGACGCTAGTTATCTAGTCTAATCTTCGACTGCAGCCTCGCTCATTACTCATGTTTGTCAGAAGTCATTGTCTGCTCATGTTTTTTGCTTCAGTCTCAGACAGTTTCATATTTTTTACGTAACGACATCAGATAAACTCACGTGCTGATAAAGGCGCTTGACGTCCGTCGAAATGAAAATTAAAGTTATAATATCTACTCATTACTCTCTTCCAGTCTTACATTTCTTAATTTTTTCTGTGTAAAACCGCTCTCATTCAGTATTGCATTTCCTTCTTTCTCTTTGTGTTACGCCACTCTCTTTCATTTTCAAATTTATTTCTTTCTCTGAGTTACACCACTGTTTCTTAGTCTTATATTTCTTTCTTTCTCTCTCTGTGTTACGCCACTCTCTTTCAGTCTGACATTTTTTTCTTTCTCTGTGTTACGCCACTCTCTTTCAGTCTTACATTTTTCCTTTCTCTGTGTTACACCACTCTTTCAGTCTTACATTTTTCCTTTCTCTGTGTTACACCACTCTATTTCAGTCTTACATTTTTTTCTCTCTGTGTTACACCGCTTTAAAAATTCAGCCTTACATCGAAATCCTAGAAATTTGATACAAGGCGTCGCAGCGCATGTTGCATGCTGGGGCAAGGAGATATAAAAGGAGCTCGATCCTAAAATAACAAAGGATTGAATCCCAGAGATCCATTAGCATATCACACGACCTTCATAATTTGCTCTCGCTGCCTTAGATGCTAATCTTTGTTTCCTGCAGGAAGCAATACTTGGGGTCTTGTTATCAAGATCTGTTCTGCTGTTATCATATACTGTTCTGCTGTAATCGTTGTCTGTTGCGCTGTTATCATGGTCTGTTGCGCTGTTATCATGGTCTGTTGCGCTGTTATCATTGACGATTCGATTTCTTTTCCAACTTCTCAACTCTACGAAATATTCTAAGTTCTTCACGCGCTAAATTAAAACGAAATTATTCAACATTTATTACTGCACAGCGTTAATCGTTAAATTTCGACACCTCTGTCAATCTATCTATTGTATGAAAACCAAATGCATAATAATTAGAAAATGATGAACGAGTCTCCAAAAACATCATCAAGACCTTTGTTAAACCTGTACCTCCCGATACAGCAATAAAGTTAGTGTATTACAAAAGTCGTAAAATCAGTGATCTCTTGGTGCAAAATAATGTTTCCAGATACAGGGTCAGTGACCTAGACAAAGCCAGTGTAATTTATCAATTTAAGTGTGAAAGAAAAGAATGTAAGTCTCTTAGTAAATGTTACATTGGCATGACTAGGATGACCGACCCTAAAACAAAAACTAACTACTCATAAATTTCAAGGCTCTATTTTTAATGATTTCCATATTGATCATGTCCGTAATTAAGCCCTAGCTCGAATGAAGATTTTTATTCAAACACAAAAAATTTATATCATGTTGTTAAAAAAAGAGCTTATCGAAATAATAGAAGCATTACATATTTACAAGCTAAAACCGGCCCTCATGGAAAATATTAATGATTTCTTTATTTTAAAATTATTCAATAAGATTGTAGCCTAAAACTTTGAAACATAATATCTCAAAAGCCCGAATTTTTTCTGAAAACTTCATAGACAAAAAAGTGTTTATTTGGCCATTTTCTACTTGCTGTGCAAATTTGTTCCTCTTGTTCTGAAACACCCTATATATCTAACTCAATTAGTTAATTTCAAACAACGTCATCTACGGATGCTTTATTTATTTAATCTGTCAATTTGAAGAAAGGTTATCTTGATCATTCTTGATATCTCGAGCAAAGACATCGAGATCATTCCCATGATCTGGAGCAAGGACTTGAACCTTCACAGCAAATCCTACAAACGCTCGTCGCTTGAAAGGAACACCTCCCTGCTGCCCAACACGCTCGGTTCCTCCTAGGGCGGACCTAAGGAAGGCCTTAGGCCTATGCGCTGCGATCAAAAGAGGCTGAGCGCCTCAGTTTGGTGTACCGTCCGTAACTTGAACTGCATTGTTTCTGTGCCTGTTTGTCGCCGCGAGCTGGGCAGTGGGCCGGCGCTCTGGTGGCGCAGGGCCAGAACTCGACACAACTTTCTGGCAGTTCACGTTGTCAAGATTCTGTGAATGGTCGCGATGTCTTTGTTCATGATCTTGGGAATGATCTCGATGTTTTTTTTTCTCTAGATCCTGGGAATGATCTCAATGTCTTTGCTCAAGATCCTGGGAATGATCTCGATGTCTTTGCTCTAGATCCTGAGAATGATCTCAATGTCTTTGCTCAAGATGCAGGGAATGATCTCGATGTCTTTGCTCTAGATCCTGCGAATGATCTCGATGTCTTTGCTCTAGATCCTGGGAATGATCTCGATGTCTTTGCTCTAGATCCTGGGAATGATCTCGATGTCTTTGCTCTTGATCCTGGGAATGATCTCGATGTCTTTGCTCAAGATCCACGGAATGATCTCGATGTCTTTGCTCTAGATCCTGGGAATGAT
Organism: Morinoia aosen; assembly: GCA_030386875.1. Classification (NCBI taxonomy): domain Eukaryota; kingdom Metazoa; phylum Arthropoda; class Malacostraca; order Amphipoda; family Talitridae; genus Morinoia; species Morinoia aosen. The sequence continues at coordinate 19,929,363 of CM059565.1, forward strand.
CTCGATGTCTTTGCTCTAGATCCTGGGAATGATCTCGATGTCTTTGCTCAAGATCCAGGGAACGATCTCGATGTCTTTGCTCTAGATCCTGGGAATGATCTCGTTGTCTTTGCTCAAGATTCTGGAAATGGTCTCGATGTCTTTGCTCAAGATTCTGGAAATGGCCTCGATGTCTTTGCTCAAGCTCCTGGGAATGATCTCGATGAACCTTCTTCAAATTGTTAGTTCAACATATTGAGCTAGTCATATACAGTTAAATCAATGACTCTGGAGAGAACGCAGGGCAGACTACGGAGCAAACTTGAATGTTCTTAAAGTAGACAGTGAAGACCTTGTTATCCATAAAACAGACAATAACAGCGGAGCAGACCGATGTTACAGCAGCCCAACTTTCCGGCAGTTCAATTTTATCGTAGGAGTTACACCTACCAGCAACAGTAAGCGGACTTGGTTAGGCGACTTTTTAAGCAACAATTTAAACAAAAATTTAGTAAAATTTAATTTACAAGATGTAGAGCATTAGATTGTTTCTTGAGTCTATAGTTCAATAGACACATTTGAGTATCGCTACTTGAGGGCCGGAATAAGTTCAGCGACTTCTAGGACACACTATCTAGGGCATCTCATCATCTAGAGCACTTGCTACAGCATGTAAAGTACCTAAGTCCATCCAGAAGAACTCACGCTGTCCTGCTATAACGACGGGAGTTGTTTGGAAATTCAGCCCTCGCTATCTTCTGAGTCGGTTTTACGTTTTGTTTCTTGCTAAACAGGGGGTGTGTTGGTTGCTGCTAGCATGTGTTGACTGTGTTACATAAACGCGTATGTGTATATGACTTATTCGATTCGAGTTTTAACTATAGTGGAGGATATCATACTGAAATACAGTGAACATGTGACACCAAAGGCTGTGTATTTCTACTACAGCCTACCTTCGTGATGGATAAACAACTAAACTGAATTTTATGGTCTGAATAACACGGTTTTTAGTAGTTTGCATGTCTTGAAATTCTAAACTTAATTTATTTACACTGCATAGAAAATGCCGCTAGAATTTGATCCGCTACATTGCCAATCGCTGTAGCTGTTTCAAATATTTTCCTGGCCCTAATTATGCTCATATATTCACGCTGATGACACCATGGTCCTCACGTGCATTATATATCTCAAAAATATTATAAAAATATCATATAACCTCTTGTGCATATGCCAATTTTTTCCAATGCAGCAAAAGCTGAGACGAAAACACCTTTTAGCACAAGCTAACATGCATTCAATGTGAGGTAAATTTTCTTTAGTTCTAGCACATCCGACGTGGATTAACTTCATCCCAACGATGGACGCAGACTTGGATGACCGTGCACACTGCCCTCACTTTACGGAGGTAATTTGGCTTCCCGAAGTTGCCTCTCACAATTGCTTCCGCACCGTAACGTAAAAACTGGGCCAAAGAATCGAGTTTCCCTCTAGCTCCCTCGCTACCATCGCGCGTTACCCTCTGTTCCTCCTGGCCGTCCTGATCTTCTTTTGTTTTTGGTCACCGTGAACTCGTAGTTACAAGCAGGTAGTTAAGATCACGTAGTTAAGACCACGTACTTAAGAGGACATAATTAAGAGCACGTGGTTATGAACACTCGTAGTAAAGAGTGCGTAGTTAAGAACATTCGTTGTTAAGAGCATGCAGTTAAGAGCACGCAGTTAAGAGCACGTAGTAAAGAACACTCGTTATTAAGAGCACGTAGTTAAGAGCAATTATCTAGTAGTTAAGAACACGTAGTTGTGAGCACTGTAATGATTCAGAATTCGAGCCCTGCAGTATGGGCCTGGTGTTTCTTCACGTTGGGAAGATTAAACTTATCCACTATTTCCCACTCTACCCAGGTCTTTGAAATAGGTATTGGCCCAACAGGGAAGAACAGTCGTTGAGTTATGGCATTAATTATATGGTATTTGAAAACCAATGTGTGATACAGCATTTATCAACTTGGTTACATACAACCAAACACCAATACTGCAATTCTCATTTTAGATTTAAATTCAGCTTAAAGTTGTCTTTTAATAGGATGAACTGCACTTCAGTTTATATTAGAATTATCGAATCTCTACTCTTTTCTCGGTTGTAATTTTTTTAGCACTGTTTTTAGTACTTCTCCTTTTCTTGTAAAGCTCACTTTCATGACTCGAGACAGTTCCTCGAGTAACTTTCAGAACAAATTCTTTCTCATTCTTCGTTAGTTTAAACGATCGTATTGTGGTCAGCCTTCAGAGGTTCTTCAAAGTTTGCAGTTGTTAGAAGATATCATGCATCAGCTTTATAGGAAATATGCTGGTTCGCGTATACCATGTTTCCTTCTTTTTCCTTTGTTCTCTGCTGTTCCCCCAGTTACTAATTTTCAACTTTACATTTCCAACATAGTTTTCTTTTTTATTCATCAGATGTATTCTCTTCTTCGCCCGTCTTCGTTATGGTCTCACACCCTACGTTCAACAGCATGGCTCTTCTGTGGTTTTAATGATTTGAAATATTTATTCATAGGAAGCAAGTTAAGTATTCCAAGTGCGGCAAGAGAATATACAGGGTGCGACAGTCAATCCGGCATTTTTAGTCTCCCAAAGCTGTCTGAAAATGCAAGATTGACTGCTGCACCCTGTTCTTAAAATATAACACTCGAAATTATTAGGAATGTGGGTTAAACAAGCTATGAGGTTTATAAGACAACGTACCAGAAGATGGAGAAATTCTACAGAGAAAAGTAGTTCTTTGAACTCCAATCAAGATATCTTCTATCTCCGCAGTAAGCAATGAATTATATCGTATTTTTATCGCTGGTAGTTATTGTCAAGATAATGATGCGATCATATTTTATGCACTAACTCGTATATCTATTAAGGTAGAATGACACAATTTCCTCCATTTGTTCTTATACGGACATGAGTTAGACGATGCAGTAAAGAATTTCTGATGCTTTTTTTTCAATTCGTATTGATTCAGATTTATGTTACCATAAATAGAATAAATTGAAACTGTTTTATGGTGATATTACATGCACCGCAGGAATTTGTAATTGATAAAGTATTTTTCCTAATATGCAGAACCAGTGACACTGATAGAAATAAACCTTACAGTTTATTCCATGAGTCTTTGCCACCTCTGTCATCTGAGACTGCTTCAAGAACAGCGAAAAGTGTGTGCAATGAAAGTCTTTAATAAAAAATCCCCTAGTCAACTGCTCTTCATTAGCTGCAAAAGACAAAGAAGAAGAGCAAAAATACTTGTATATTTCGAATTTTAATCGTACCAACATTATAATTCTAGAAGTTAATTATACTACTCATGATCGATCAATACTCATAATCAACGAAAAATCACAAAAATCAAGGGTCATTCTTAAAGTTGAACAACGTCTTTTGAAGTTGAACAACGTCTTTCGAAGTTGAACAACGTCTTAAAGTTGAACAACGTCTTTTGAAGTTGAACAACGTCTTTCGAAGTTGAACAACGTCTTAAAGTTGAACAACGTCTTTTGAAGTTGAACAACGTCTTTTGAAGTTGAACAACGTCTTAAAGTTGAACAACGTCTTTTGAAGTTGAACAACGTCTTTTGAAGTTGAACAACGTCTTTTGAAGTTGAACAACGTCTTAAAGTTGAACAACGTCTTTTGAAGTTGAACAACGTCTTAAAGTTGAACAACGTCTTTTGAAGTTGAACAACGTCTTTTGAAGTTGAACAACGTCTTTTGAAGTTGAACAACTTCTCCCTCTTCTTCCTTCGGTCGTCAAGCGTAAAAATCTACAGAAATCCGTGGAATGTTTCATGAAACTTCAAAGAGAATTTATAGGCCGGAGCCACAGATTTTTCCGTGATTGTGCAAAAAAAACCTCCTGGTGCTCAGGTCCGCTTAGCAATTTATTGAAATGTACAGCAGAGAGATGACTGCTTGCTCCCACACACTCTCGTACTCCACGCATCCTCGGCTGATGAGCGCCCACCGTGTTGCTCCACCGTATTATTGGCATGAAAAAAATATAGTTATGTTTTCTATGATAAGAATGCTCTCTTGAACGGTATAACTCTATTCTTTTTTATTAGAATTGAACTATTTGTATTCATTTAACAATTTATTTATTTATTTATACAATTATACAATTATTTATTTATACAATTTATTTAACTAAGCTGTGAATATGAACTTCGGTGAGACTGTGTTCAGTTTTTAATTATTGTGATAACGGTTTTATTGCGCTCATCTGAACTGCTATCACCCATTTGGAGAAGCTGTAGTAACTGTGCCATCATGACTCATTGCTCGTGTGTAATTATATGATTGTTATTGCTTACACAATATTAATAGTGCAACTTTGTGTTGTGCGGAAATGAGATGTCTTCTGATGAAATGTATTTCATGAAAATAATTGTAATTCAACGGTGTGGATAATATCTCAAAATCTCTATCATTCCTTATTCGAAATATTTTACACTACTTTTACTTATATTTTCTCAAATATTTTTCACTTCCCTAACGGGCATGAATATTCTAAGTCAAAAATTTTAGAGTTCCGCGGATTGAAGTCATAAATGTCAGTTGCTCAAGCTGAGGATAAAAATTTTAAAGTTTCGGTAATATATGCCCCTTATTTTTTAAAAGTTTTTGTTGCGGTAGCACCAAATTTTAATTATGAGCACGAAAGAAGAAAGAAGAAAGTTTCGTTGATGAAAGACTCTAAGTTTATAGTTACGTTGAAATTTTTAGAATTCAGTTAGTTGAAATTTTAGAATTCCTCTAGTCAAAGTCGCAAATTTTAGAATTCAGTTAGTTGAAATTTTAAATTTTAGAATTCCGCTAGTCAAAGTCGCAAATTTTAGAATTCAGTTAGTTGAAATTTTAAATTTTAGAATTCCTCTAGTCAAAGTCGCAAATATTAGAATTCAGTTAGTTGAAATTTCAAATTTTAGAATTCCTCTAGTCAAAGTCGCAAATATTAGAATTCAGTTAGTTGAAATTTTAAATTTTAGAATTCCTCTAGTCAAAGTCGCAAATTTTAGAATTCAGTTAGTTGAAATTTTAAATTTTAGAATTCCGCTAGTCAAAGTCGCAAATTTTAGAATTCAGTTAGTTGAAATTTTAAATTTTAGAATTCCTCTAGTCAAAGTCGCAAATTTTAGAATTCAGTTAGTTGAAATTTTAGAATTCCTCTAGTCAAAGTCGCAAATTTTAGAATTCATTTAGTTGAAATTTTAAATTTTAGAATTCCGCTAGTCAAAGTCGCAAATTTTAGAATTCAGTTAGTTGAAATTTTAGAATTCCTCTAGTCAAAGTCGCAAATTGTAGAGTTCAGTTAGTCGAAATTTCAAATTTTAGAGTTCAGTTAGTTGAAATTTTAAATTTTAGAATTCCGCTAGTCAAAGTCGCAAATTTTAGAATTCAGTTAGTTGAAATTTTAGAATTCCTCTAGTCAAAGTCGCAAATTTTAGAATTCAGTTAGTTGAAATTTTAAATTTTAGAATTCCGCTAGTCAAAGTCGCAAATTTTAGAATTCAGTTAGTTGAAATTTTAGAATTCCTCTAGTCAAAGTCGCAAATTTTAGAATTCAGTTAGTTGAAATTTTAAATTTTAGAATTCCGCTAGTCAAAGTCGCAAATTTTAGAATTCAGTTAGTTGAAATTTTAGAATTCCTCTAGTCAAAGTCGCAAATTGTAGAGTTCAGTTAGTCGAAATTTCAAATTTTAGAGTTCAGTTAGTTTTAGTCCCAACTTTTAGAGTTTTGTTAGTTTAAGCTATAAGTTTTAGTTGCGTTAAATTGAAGTCAAAAATTTTAGAATTTCTTCAATTGAGGTCTCAAATCCGTCATGTTTTGTCACCTGCCAAATCCAAAATTTTGTAGTTCTAGCTCTCACCTGCACCGGGTGCCACTCTAACGTAATCAAGTCAACAATCATAAAATACTTGATAAATTATAGTACCCCTTTGCAGCTAATGTCATTTAAGGCACAATCATTTCCGCTATTATGATCTCATTAATAGAAATAAAAGGCATATGCTCTTGTATTCTTCATATTTATGTGCTGTTACGACGATATTTTTCTTCCTTCTAATGTTAAATGGTTCAGAAAAGGTTGAAAACTGTGAGTTTCTACCCAAAATCCAGGATATTTTTCTTCAAGGGTCGCACTCATTTTTTCTACAACACCACTTTTAGCTTTTCTTATTTATCTGAACACACTAGAATTTCCATTCTGTATCTATTTAAGCGTACAAATCTTAAGGCGATATACAGTGATCATACAGTGATTTTTCCTCCTCCTGGAATATGTAACTGTTTTATTGCAGAAAATCGAAACTATTGAGGACGTGACTCAGAGCAGACAAAACGCTTCAGAAGACATTGATAGTTGGGTTTAAATTGAGGAATTTCTATCGATCTAACACAGTTACAGAACAACACACGTTGTGTTACACTGCAACACACGATGTGTTACACTGCAACTCACGCTACTTTACAATACAACACTCGCCACACAATGTCACTGCAGTTTCTTCCGCTCCATAAAGCTATTTATGGCTTTATTTAGCCACGTCCTCGATGCGGTTTATGGATATATGGAATATACCCGCAGATATTTATGGCGGAGGTTGCGCTTCCGGCCAAAAATATTCCCTCAATAATTTGAAGAGGCCTATGCGCTCAGCCTCCTCTGCTGGTGAAATTTCTGCAGTTTTATGCCGTGATGCAGAATTTAACAGAAATTCATTACATATAGTCTTAATTCCGTGATGCAGAATTTATTAGAAATTCATTACATATAGTCTTAATTCCGTGATGCAGAATTTATTAGAAATTCATTACTTACAGTCTTAATTCCGTGATGCAGAATTTATTAGAAATTCATTACATATAGTCTTAATTCCGTGATGCAGAACTTATTAGAAATTCCTTACATATAGTCTTAATTCCGTGATGCAGAATTTATTAGAAATTCATTACATATAGTCTTAATTCCGTGATGCAGAATTTATTAGAAATTCATTACATATAGTCTTAATTCTGTGATGCAGAATTTATTAGAAATTCATTACTTACAGTCTTAATTCCGTGATGCAGAATTTATTAGAAATTCAATACTTATAGTCTTAATTCCTTGATGCAGAATTTAACAGAAATGCAATACTTTTAGTCTTAAATCCGTGATGCCGAATTTATTAGAAATTCAATACTTATAGTCTTAATTCCGTGATGCAAAATTTAACAGAAATTCAATACTTAAAGTCTTAATTCCGAGTTGTAGAGTTTTCGTCAAGAATTTATTATTTTTGGGGTTGAAATCATGATGTTGAGTTTACATCAAGATATTAATTTTTTATGGATTTTAATTTGATTTGCATCAAGAAATGAATTATCTCAGAGTTTAATTCCATATGCAGCGATTATAGCAAAATATTGATTATTTTTAGGCGTTCAATACCGTGATGCAGAGTTTGGGATCAAAATATTAATTATTATTTTTCATCCAAAACGCATATCAGGATGTTCATACTAAAAATGAAATATGAATAGTATATTTTTTGCATATTTTGAATTAGGTGTACATGTTATTTGGGTAGCATTGAAAATATTGGTTACAAAGATGATTCCGTTCAAAGGATATGTATCATATTGAACAAAATATTTTTATAGAAATTTAAAAGATAACGACATATTCCCTATCTGTGTTGAATTATATAACATTAATAATAGTAATAATTATCAAAAGTTCCACTTAGGGTTGTCGGATTAATTTTACGATTTTAAAAAGAGTTCTAAAATTATTTTATTGTTACTGGTATCCTTAATAAAGTAAGCCCAACCATCATCCCGTAACTTGAAGCTGCCTAAAACTAATCATAATCTCATTCATTGAATTTATCCTTTTTGTGAACCTAATAAATCAAATTTTATTTCATTCAAACCAAATCTAATCCTATACAATAGAATCTAATTGAAACTAAAACTCTACCTAAACCTATCCACGCTGCTTTGAAAGATTCTAAGATGTGAAGAATTTATTTTCCACGAATGTGTACAGTGCAACAAGTGAAACACAATAATATGCGTATTGTGAAACAGTCAACAATATTATCATTGTACGCTAAATAAGCTACCAAGTTTCTTATGCTGTCTATCAGGAGAGGGAACAATATTACAAAAAAACCATTGCCTGAATTTGTGAACTTGTGTTTTTTATTTACAGCTACTGTAGTATATAATGTGAATATGCCAATTTCAAACAGAGGAAAAGTACAGTGTGATATTCCACTTGACTATTTCGTCATGAGCTTTGATTTTCCTTAACTGAGGCTGTATGTTAGAGTCTTATCTACCTCACGATAAATGGTGAAGAATATAGTTTAGAAATTATATAGGGTTTTTGAATTCATAATTGTCCCGTAATTTATTTCATCGTTATTTAATTCTCAATTTCCATTAATAGGAGAGCATGTAATTTTTAAACCTACTGTTGAAAATTGAGTAGGTGGAGGCATCGCTATTACCAAGAAGCATAGAATTCCAGAACTTGGTACCACCAAAAAGAAAGCTACTTTGAGATCTGATTTTTCTTATTATATTATTATATCTATTTCTTGTCAAGAATTCAACGTAGTCAGCTTAATTGCAAATTTGTAGTCGAAAGTCAGAACTTTCATTAGCTTCAAGTATCTTGTACATGAATTTTCCGAGATAAAATCAGCGTTATCCAGTTTCAGAATTTTAGGTTCTTGTATGAATTATCTGTATAGGGATTATATTCTAAGTTGGAGATAGTCCTAATAGACTTCTTTGTTATGTAAATGTTCCTTTTCCACTCTTTACGTCGGTGCCATGCCAAGCTGTAATACATGATGGCATTCTCATTTTAAAGGGTGAGAGGTTCAAAGAAAGTTAACTTTAATACCTAATTCAATGTAGGGATGGATCAGTGTCTTATAAAGGATTTGTAGAGATTTTCTTAATATGATGCACTTGACTTTGCACGAATTTCCAATGAGTAACTTCAAACATATTTGTTTGACATGATTTTTGAAATTCTGTTTCTACCTAAAAATTATTTACATAAATATATGGTGCTCTTATAGAAGATGTATAGAATTTTAACGATTGACAATTTGCAATAAAAATGATGAATGAATTCTTTATCATTTAAGCACCGGAAGAATTGAAAATATTTCGTAGAGTTAAGAAGTTAAAAAAGCGATTGCAACTAAATTTATAATCAATAATGAAAGCATGTATCACATAGAGAAATAATTATTAATACATGCAAATGTCTTTCATTTAAAATGTATTTTTTATAAGTTATGTAAGAAATTTTGAAAATGGCGTAAAATATCGTCCAATATATCATAGTTATCACGTAAAGACACAAAAAAGAACTAAGTTGTTAGCATTAATATTAATTTAAAAACTAAAAAGGTGAAACATTTGTGATTAAATTTATAACATTCATTACTTCGTGTGTTAGCGTCAAGTTCTCTTTGTCAAGAGTTGTCACGAATTTCCTTTGCTCATTATCCTATGTTTCAGGACATCGCACAGCATTTTTATACAACGCGCATATATTGTGATTGCCTCGATGCATAGAAATATATTTGTGTATGTTTACGTGCTAGGTGTATGTATGTGCGTAGGTATGTATGTGCATGTATATGGGTATATATTTACATGTATATATGCACATATGTGTACTAAACTGACAAGTGGCATTTTAACTAGAGATAATGTTTTTTTCTGTTCACTCTCAACTTGCAACATTACCTAACTCGTTATCTCTTTATTATTGTAAAGCATTCACGTAAAAAAACTGTACACTTGTTGTGCGATCATCCATTTATATTTAAATGAAATGCTTATCAACTAATGACCGATATGTTAAAATTGTTTGATTAGAAATAGAAATCTTGTAATTTTCGTGGTCCTCATGCTTATATATATATATATAATAATTTTTTTCGTTCTTCCTTAAAATGACATTTTTGAACATTTTCCGAAACAAATAATTCTAATATTTCCTGGCGTCAAGAATTGCGAAGTTTTATATCATGTATACGTAAACTGTCAAAAGTGTTCTCAACGCACAATGAAAATGCATCGTCCATGAAATTGTGTTGTCTCTTATAACTATCATTACATGTATCATCAAATGTAGATTAACTAGGGAGCACGTCATAATTATCATTACATGTGTTATTAAGTGTAGATTAAGCAAGATTAGGAGTACATTGCCCTCAATCATTTATTTTAGACTAGTGACATGGGTATTAAAATACTCGTGTGAGTGTATCATCTAAGAGAATTAACTTTAAGATATTTTAAAAACCAATGATAGTACTTTTGTACTATCTCTATTGGAAATAAAGTGTTTTTCTTTTTCTTTTCTTTCTTTTCTTTCTTCCCACATGACTGTAGTAAAACGACATATCACCACAGCACTTCTTTCGCACATTTTGATATAAACATCCAAAGTTCGATTTATTATATTTTCCATGCGTGCACGTATGTTATTTTCAGATAACCTCCCCAAAAACCCTAAGCACGCTCTTTGAATTGAGCCAATTCATTACAACAAACATTAACTCCTCAACCTAAAAATTTAAATCTCTGACACCCGAGCTACACAATTCCCACCCAAAAATGAAAACGGTGGCGCGACGTTCGTGCAAATTCACGAAAAAATGGGATCTATTCCTGTAGTAGCCCCACAGACCTAAAGGCACTAATGAGCCCCATTAGACCCCCACGCGCGTGTGGGGTACAGACGGGGTCGTAGATCCCACCACTTTATGCCCCTTGAGGAGGCGCTCTGACACGCGACTGTAACTGGGCACCTCACTGGGGGTAGTAGGCGTGGGGGGTGGGGAGCGTGGGGACGCACTTTGTTTTGTATTGTATTATATTATATAATATAATATAATATAATATAATATAATATAATATAATATAATATAATATAATATAATATAATATAATATAATAAAATATAATATAATATAATATAATATAATATAATATAATATAATATAATATAATATAATATAATATAATATACCACAATATAATATAATATATTATAATCTAATATAACACAATATAATATAATATAATATAATATGATATAATATAATATAATATAATATAATATAATATAATATAATATAATATAATATAAAATAATATAACACAATATAATATAATGTAATATAATATAATATAATATAATATAATATAATATAATATTATATTATATATGTTTACGTGTTCCATGTATTTCATATAATATAATATTATATTATATTATATATTATGTACTTGGCGCGAGGGGAAGGGTAGGGTAGTGAAATTTAAAAAAAAATTGTACTCGCATAAAAAAAATTTTAAATATTTTATTTAAACAAGTTTACGTAACAAGCTGGGATAGGATCAGAAATATCTTCACCACGGCTACTAAATGCGATTAGATTTTACTTTAACAAATTACGTAAATGCATGAAATTTTTTCCATTTATATTCAAATTGGATTTACTTTGTATATAAATAATTAAAAAGTGAATGATTGAAGCAATCCAAGGAGCGAACAGGAACTCAGTATTTGGAAGACAGTTTGCTAAATTCGGGCCGAATACATCCAAATTCCCATGAAATTCACAGTTAGACAAATTTTCTGCACTTGAACCAAGCGTAGGGTAGTAAAGGCATTTTAAGAAAGCGTTAATTTTGAAGTTTGTAAGAAATTTTCAAGCCTCAAACGAGATGAAAAATAGCGACACCGACTGCAAGTACCAAGCGAGCGAACAAGTACACCAACTGCGGTAGAGAACAAGTACACCAACTGCGGTAGAGAAAAAGTACACCAACTGCGGTAGAGAAAAAGTACACCAACTGCGGTTGAGAAAAAGTACACCAACTGCGGTAGAGAAAAAGTACACCAACTGCGGTAGAGAACAAGTACACCAACTGCGGTACAGAAAAAGTGCACCAACTGCAGTAGAGAAAAAGTACACCAACTGCGGTAGAGAACAAGTACACCAACTGCGGTAGAGAACAAATAAACCAACTGCGGTAGAGAAAAAGTACAGCAACTGCGGTAGAGAACAAGTACACCAACTGCGGTAGAGAACAAATAAACCAACTGCGGTAGAGAAAAAGTACACCAACTGCGGTAGAGAAAAAGTACACAAACTGCAGTAGAGAACAAGTTCACCAACTGTACAAGAGAATTATTAAACCCACTGGGTGCGAGAGCAACTGAAACAACAGCGACTGAAAGTAAAGTACGGGGAGGAGAATCCCCACCAGCTGGGTGTGGGATGTACAGTAATATGGGAGCCCTGGGGAAGACAAAAACGTGTCTGGTGATGCCGCGACGTCTAATACCGAGCTTACTTAATGAGCTCCTCTCGCACTCGTTGAGTGGGGATTGGTTTGTGGGTGACACACCACCATGTCTTCTCTACCCTACTTAATGTGGGTGGTGCTGCGTGTTGTGTAGGTTTATATTGTGTATTATAGGGTGGTGTAGCGTGCTATATCATGTAGTTTTAGTCTATAGTGTCTTATATTATTTTGTATTATGTTATATTATGGTGTAGTGTACCTTTTCATGTCATGTATTTTAATACAATATAATATTGTATTATATTATATAGTATAATATTAAGAGCTCAAAGTCTAGTCACCCCCAGAAACAGTTAATTCTGGTACGGGAAGACACTGCTTCCACAAGGTTTTTTCAAATGAAATAAATGTACGAGGAGTTCGTGGGCTCGAACTCAGGACTAGAGATCACCGCGCCAACACGCTATCGACTGCGCTATCGATCACCCAAAGGTGACCGAAGCACTACGAAAGCAATGTTTTGGCACAGTGAAAGCAGGCGCACTGTCCTGACACCATGGCATCTGTCAGGACAGTGCGCCTGCTTTCACTGTGCCAAAACATTGCTTTCGTTGTGCTTCGGTCACCTTTGGGTGATCGATAGCGCAGTCGATAGCGTGTTGGCGCGGTGATCTCTAGTCCTGAGTTCGAGCCCACGAACTCCTCGTACATTTATTTCAGTATAATATTCAATTAATATATATTATATCGTATTATATTATATTGTATTATATTATGTTATATTATATTATATTATATTATATTATATCATATTATATTATATTTTATTACATTATATTATATTATATCACATTATATTATATTATATTGAATTATATTATATTATATTATATTATATTATATTATTTTATATCATATTATATTATATTATCACCCTTCAATTTAAATCAAACCTTAAATTGGGGGCGACGTAAAATTCGTCAGACTCTTCCTAATCTAAACTTGAAATAAACCTGTAAGAGCTTTAAACTCAATTGCTGATATAATTTGCGCGTCTACCCTGAGCAGCTAAACCAGTTTCGAACCTCTTAAAAGTTTACTTTCATCACCTTAACTTACAATCGCATGAACTCTAAATTCTTCGCGTGATATTCATCGCTAAAAGCAATGCTGAGTTCACTTATTTCAGAAATAAATAAGGTGAGAAAAATTATTAGCTGATAATTTATCTGATTAAATAACGTGAATAAAAATAAGTTAAATTTTCATATGTAATTCGAAATATACGTTGACATATCTTCCAGTATAAGCGCTGTCCACAAAAGATGTTCTTCAAACTTTGTGACTTTTATCGGCGTCTTGGCAGTCTGCTTTATGGAAACCAGCGTTTTCGTTCGATTGCTTATAATTTCTAATTTGTCGTTTTACTTTTAGCTATTTTCTTTTTTTAAGGTTCAGTATTGTTTGATTATTCATGCCGGGAATTGTTTTGTCTGAAACCTTGACGTTTGTGAAATTCTTCTCATTCGACATCAATAAAAGCTTATTTCTGCTTTTTATAAATCCATCATTTGATTTACCTTACCCTGCGTCGAGCGCTTTCTAGTGAAAGAAAATTTTGGTTAGGAAAAATTCACTTCATATTAATTGCTCCTTAGTGTAAATAATAGGAAGAGATTTTATATTCTTTAGAAGAAATGACGTAGAAATCGAAAAAATAATCACACTAGATGGAGAGAACAAAATAACGTGATAGATGCGCAGTGCATAGGTGGATAAATTAATGCATAGCTACATATATAGTACTCAGGTATACGCAAAGTATATCAGAGGCCAATCAAACAAAAATGTGTTGATGAATAAAAATTTACCAGCCTAATAATTCGGAAATCATGAACACGGTGGAAAAATAGAAAATAATTATACAATTCCAACATAAAATTGGATACCAGAACCCATGAGATGAAGTGGAAAAAACCTCAAAAAAGAGACCGTATAAATTAATTTTGTTATTTTCAGAGAAGCAAGCAGACTTGACTTTGAAGTAAATAAGTTTATCGGTTTACCTTTCAATCATACTGAACTTTATTTCCGGAGTGAAGGGTCCAGGATACCTTGAATGTGTCCAGGATACCATAAATGTGTCCAGGATACCATAAATGTGTCCAGGATATCATGAATGTGTTATTTAAGGTATGACTTTGAAAAAACTGGGCTTCAAAGTTCCATTATGGGTCGAATCGGGCTTGATTTTTCCCGAAAAATATCAAAAACGAGACCTTTGACTTTGAAATAATGTAGCGTGACCGCAGTGCAATTTATTTTAGTGAAACAAAAGTGCTAGAATGTGGAGGTTGTGGCCAGCTTCTATCTTGGAGCGGAAGCTCTATCTGCCGCCAGCCTCCAAAACATGGCCTCTGCTGTCTAGTGTTAGTCAGGACTCTTGTGTTCACTTTTGCAGACTATCACAGGTGGACTGGGGCTAACTAGTGTTAGTCACAGTCGGATGATGAAATTTAGCCATTCATATTACCTTGGTAATATTCATTACGCAAATTAACGTAGCAATATATATCACAATAGCAACACATCACCATGGCAGCACACACCACCATGGCAGCACACCACCATGGCAGCACACCACAATGGCAGCACACACCACCATGCATGGCAGCACACCACCATGGCAGCACACACCACAATGACAGCACACACCACCACGGCAGTACACCACCATGGCAGCATATCACCACAAATAAAACCGTTCATTTAACCAGTCCATACCAAACAGTCCCATCAAACATCCGACACAAAACAATCATGTCAAACAAATCGTATTAAAGAGCCTATATAAAACAGTCTTTTTGGAACAGTCAACATTGAACAACCCGCAACAAACAGACAATATCAAACAATTCGCATCAACAATTGTCTCGCACAAAACAACCGACGTCAAATAGCCAACATCAGACAGCCCACATCTAACAGCCCATTCAAACAGCCCTATCAAACAGCCCTATCAAACAGCCCTATCAAACAGCCTTATCAAACCGCCCAATCAAACAACCCTATCAAACAGTCCTACTAAACAGTCTTATCAAACAGTCTTATCAAACAGCCCTATCAAACAGGCCTATCAAACAACCCGTCAAACAGTCCTACTAAACAACCCGTCAAACAGTCCTACTAAAAAGTCCTATCAAACAGCCCTATCAAAAAGCCCTATCAAACAACCCTATCAAACAGTCCTACTAAACAGTCCTATCAAACAATCCTATTAAACAGCCCTATCAAACAGCCCTATCAAACAACCCTATCAAACAGTCCTACTAAACAGTCTTATCAAACAGCCCTATCAAACAGCCCTATCAAACAACCCTATCAAACAGTCCTATCAAACAGCCCTATCAGTCCTGTCAAACAGCCCACATCTAAAAGCCACATCTAACAGCTCACATCAAACAGCCCCATCAAACAGCCACATCAAACAGCCCCATCTAACAGCCCACATCTAACAGCCCCCCACATCAAACAGCCCATATCAAACAGCCACATCTAACAGCCCTCATCGAACAGCTAAATCTAACAGCCCACATCAAACAACCCACATCAAACATCCCGCATCAAACAGCCCACATCAAATAGCCTACATCAAACACACCTCTACAAACAGCCCCATTAAACAGCTCACATCAACCAGCCCACATCAAACAGCTTACATCAAAACAGCCCACATCAAACCACCCACATCAAACGGCCCCATCAAACAGCCCACATCAAACAGCCTACATCAAAACAGCCCACATCAAACCACCCACATCAAACGGCCCCATCAAACAGCCCCATCAAACAGCCCATATCAAACAGCCCACATCAAACCACCCACATCAAACGGCCCCATCAAACAGCCCCATCAAACAGCCCATATCAAACATCCCACATCAAACAGCCAACATCAAACAGCCCACATCAAACAGCCTACCTCAAACAGCCCACATCAAACAGTCCACATCAAACAGCCCCATCAAACAACCGGGTGGATCTCCACCAGAATCTCACACAGCCATCCGAGCGTCGGACAAGTCGTTGAGTTGCCATGAACGCGCGAGTCTCGAGGCAGTTTCGGCTCTAGTTAATTTAGAAGTGTTCTGCACCCTACACACCACCACACTCTATCCATAACTGTTACAAGAGGGAACTTTATGGCTTCATGCTTCACAATTCAAGTGAAACTCGTTGGAATGAATGTGTTTCGAGTTGTGGGCTCGACACCATGTTGCTTAAGGAGATGGGTGGTGTTGTTTTTTGGGTTGCTTGTTTTTTGTTCGCTTTTGTATTAGAGTTTTTTGTAACGAAGAGAACACCACTGTGCGAAACTTTTTGAGCTTTTCGGTAGGCGTTTCAATTCACCACCTAAAAAAATCTGTCAAAATGTGCAAATAAATTATAAGAAAGTAAACATTTTTTATTCGTTCTTCAGGGTTTCTTTTTGAATTACGAACAACTTCAGTTGTACAAGTGAGTGTGATGATATAATTTCCTAAGCTCATCCAATGCAAACATTGTACGTAAAATTCCCCATGATTCTCATGGGCTCACTAAACACCTTAAAGTATATTGCAGGATCATGTCAGAATCACGTGGGAATCATTTTAGACTCTTAGCAGAATCTTGTCGATGTAATGTTAGAATACTGTCAGCATCGTAATAAAATTATATGATAATTATATCAGAATAGTCACAAAAATGAACGAATTCAGTCAAAATTGTATGAATTTTATCAGAATCATGTTAGAATCAAGCAGAATCGGGACAGAATAAGATTATGTTCGTGAAAGAATCATGGCAAATTTATGTTAGAATCATGCGACATTCATGTTAGAATCACGTGAGAAGTATGCTGGCTTCTTGGTAGAATCATGAAAGAATCACGTTCAAATGATGATAGTATATGATGCCAAAAGATGTTATACTCATGATAGATTCGCACTACATTGCTCAAAAGCTCATATGCTTCATATTTAAATAAAAGGAATTAATAGACAAAATAAAGTGTCGATTCATTCGCAAAATGTGGTAAAATCTACTAACGTAGCCAAGTAATTTAGCCCCAACTGAAGTATGTTTCTTGGCTTCCACTTAATTTTACAACATTTACAACATTTAGAACATTTAGAACATTTAGAACATTTAGAACATTTAGAACATTTAGAACATTTAGAACATTTAGAACATTTAGAACATTTAGAACATTTAGAACATTTACAACATTTACAACATTTACAACATTTACAACATTTACAACATTTACAACATTTACAACATTTACAACATTTACAACATTTACAACATTTACAACATTTACATCATTTACAACATTTACAACATTTACAACATTTACAACATTTACAACATTTACAACATTACAATATTACAACATTTACAACATTTACAGCATTACAACATTTACAACATTTACAACATTTAGAACATTTAGAACATTTAGAACATTTACAACATTTACAACATTTACAACATTTACAACATTTACAACATTTACAACATTTACAACATTTACAACATTTACAACATTTACATCATTTACAACATTTACAACATTTACAACATTTACAACATTTACAACATTACAATATTACAACATTTACAACATTTACAACATTTACAACACTTACAGCATTACAACATTTACAACATTTACAACATTTACAGCATTACAACATTTACAACATTTACAACATTTACAACATTTACAGCATTACAACATTTACAACATTTACAACATTACAATATTACAACATTTACAACATTTACAACATTTACAACATTTACAACATTTACAACATTTACAACATTTACAACATTTACAACATTTACAACATTTACAACATTTACAACATTACAACATTTACAACATTACAACATTACAACATTTACAACATTTACAACATTTACAACATTTACAACATTACAACATTTACAACATTTACAACATTTCCAACATTTACAACATTTACAACATTTACAACATTTACAACATTTACAACATTTACAACATTTACAACATTTACAACATTTACAACATTCACAACATTTACAACATTTACAACATTTACAACATTTACAACATTTACAACATTTACAACATTACAACATTTACAACATTTACAACATTTACAACATTCAACATTGTGTGTCGTAGGGAGCACCCTCATATTATTGACGAACAGTTAACCCGTAGACGAAAGTAAACAACGTAAGCCTGGTGCAATATTCTAAACAAAGTAACTAAACTAGGTATGGTTATACTTTTACTGATATTCAAGTAGGATCTACTCAGATGGCCAAGTAGGTTTTGAGACAATCAGGTTACTCAACTGGTAAAGCACAATACACGTCAAGTATTTACCCGAATGTTAGGAATGACAAAGTATTTATTGAGCATTCCCTGTATTTACTCTGCAGACTCATCAATAGTTTCTACTCGAATGTGAAAGATATAACATAGTATTTATTGAATATTCCCTGTATTTACCCAGAACACTTATCAAGTATTTACTCAGTGTATTCTAAAATATTCAGAAGAACGGATAGTTACACCTGCTGTGATTAAAATCTGTAGTTTTTACAACATTAACATACCAAAAAACTCCTGATTGCCGTACAATGATGTAGTCAACACCATGATTTTCATGACGGCCATCTACTGATTTATCTTACCTGAATTTTGCAAAGCATGGTAACGTTACTATCCATGTATTTATTATGTTACTATCCATGTATTTATTATGTTACTGTCCATGTATTTATTATGTTACTATCCATGTATTTATTATGATACTATCCATGTATTTATTATGTTACTATCCATGTATTTATTATGATACTATCCATGTATTTATTATGTTACTATCCATGTGTTTATTATGTTACTATCCATGTATTTATTATGATACTATCCATGTATTTATTATGATACTATCCATGTATTTATTATGATACTATCCATGTATTTATTATGATACTATCCATGTATTTATTATGTTACTATCCATGTATTTATTATGTTACTATCCATGTATTTATTATGTTACTATCCATGTATTTATTATGTTACTATCCATGTATTTATTATGTTACTATCCATGTATTTATTATGTTACTATCCATGTATTTATTATGTTACTCTCCATGTATTTATTATGTTACTATCCATGTATTTATTATGTTACTATCCATGTATTTATTATGTTACTATCCATGTATTTATTATGTTACTATCCATGTATTTATTATGTTACTATCCATGTATTAAGTTACTATCCATGTATTTATTTATTCATGTATTTACGTCCCAATTTAAAATATCAAAACGAAACTATCGGTCGAAAAGTTGCAATAAAATAATAAAAACAGTTGTAATAAAAAGCTTTGAGAAATATTTATAACTAAAAGAAGCTTGCAGCAGCGTCTATGGAAAGATTTAATGTTTTTTAATAAATTTTGGGTTCGGCAGCAACATAAAAGTTGTGACATTTCTTCAAAATGAAGCATTTTTTGACGCTGACGGTCTAACTTCAACACAAATGTTGAGAGTTGGCGAGGAGATTCAGCAGCAAAAGAGGCTTTCATTTTTCATTCTAAGGAATGAAAAGAAGCGTGCAGCTACAGCGTCTTTTTCCGTGCCTAGTGAAGTGTGAAGGCAGGCACGTGAAAGAAGGAACATCACCCTGAAAGAAAGTGATTGATGGTTGTGAAGGAAAAAGTTTAATGGAAATTGAAGGCTGTAACGACTAATGCATTTTTTTCACATTCCTAGCTATTTAGTTTTGTAAAATAGTAAAAAAAATTGTTCTGAGAAGAAAAAATATTTAAACATAATTTACTAATGAGTTATTTCCAATGCATGAAGTGAAGGCTGCTAAAATATAGCTAAAATTATTTAATTTTGATCTCTATTAACTGAAAACTCCGTAGTACATCTGCTCTAGCTACTGAATTCCGACGTACTGCACGACCGACACAGTGCAGAGTCAGCAGAAACCGTTCTGCTCTCAGAGCGTCTCACTTCCTGCACGAACTTGCAACCTAGTATTTACCAATGAGTACCAGTCGTACTATGTGCGTGAAAGCTCGTTAGAATCTTCACATGAGAAGTAACATTATTATTATTATTATTATTATTATTATTATTATTATTATTATTAATAATATAAGAAGTAACCACTCTATATGCTTCTACACGTTCAGTATAAAAAGTTGCTGGGAAGTGTTTGAGACTTGAATACGGATTCAGTTTCACGGGTGAAACTAGTCATTGAAAAATAAATATTTAAATTTTGTGCTTGTGAATCATGGAGAATAAAATGTTTTTAAATAGGCCGATGACAAGTTGTGGTCTATTACTAATAGAGGAAAAAGAAACAGCAATAAATGTTCAATTAATCAGTTCAAGAGAAAGTGAACAATATTATTTTGTATAATTTCCCTATGAGCATAAAAACTTAGCAACAACAGCCCCTAAACGTAACAAAGTATTGACTAACTTTTGAACAAAATTAAATTGAAAGTAATGATAACTTACATAAACGTTCAATAGGGGTCAAAAGGTGACGCCAGTATATAACTAGTGTGCGTTACTGCTATACATTCTGTGCATTTTTTTTGCACATACAAGTGCATTGTGATTTATACTTTCTTCTGTGTAAAATCATCAAGTCCACGCTACTGTCACTATGACCTTTGTCATTATTTATGAAAGTTACTAGCATTTTGTGCAGCTTTCAACTAAGAAATACTCTGCTACATGTTTGATTGGTTAGCTGTGTGAGCTGACGAGGCAGTTGGCTACTGATATGAAGATTTGTCGGAAGGATTTTGGTATATAGGAGCAAGCCAGTCACGAAAAATCTGAATAGACTGAAAAAACTTCAACGCTTTTCTTAAATATTAACTCTCTTATCTGTTCATATCGCTAATTTCAGAGCAACTGTCTTTATTATGATTACTTACACCAAAATTATAAAGGTTTATTCCAAAGCGTTGTAAATTGATGGCATGTATTTATTAAACCTAAACCCCTTTTCTACAGTACAATAAGAGCCCACCAATGAAGTCATCAACTTTCCTAATGAACAACTATCAGCCTTAACTACTTAGCGACTATTTAACTAGGCGTGAAAGTAATTACGAAGCTACCCACCGCGTGCGGTAGCCAATGGCAGCGCTCGCTGACCCAGCTGGCCGGGCACAGCCAGCCAATGGGGAGCCCGCGTTTAGCTCCTGGCAAGTCAAAGAAGCATTAAGTCTTATAATAAAGGTTCGATACTTCACAAAAGGCATACGGACACTTTTCCTAGACCGGCTGCGCGCGTGCTCTGCCAACACCTTGCCTCATTGTCCCGTGTGATCGAGTTAGACTGGATGCTCGTGTTTGACACGTCGTATCTGCCGACCAATCATGGCTTAAATGCGCACGCTAAGCCCAAGTTACTCTTTCAACATAGCTATAAAAGTTCTCCTTTCAATATAACTACATGGTCCTTTTCGATAAAAGTATACAAGTTTCCATTTCAATTTAACTATAAAAGTTCTCCTTTCAATTTAACTATACACGTTCCCCTTTCAATGTACCTATACAATATCCCTTTTCAATTAAACTATACAATTTTTCCTTTCAATATAACTCTACAAGTTCCTCTTTCAACGTAACTCTTCAGCCAAACGACGGATAACAAAAGATAACTAAGTTTTACGATGAAAACAAGAAGTAATAATATCTAGATGCACTGATAAAATATCCCAGTAGCGTGTTCAGGAGTTAAACGCTATAATGACAGTATACTACACACTTAATATATTACAAGCAGTATGTGTGAATATACTTAGGTACAGCAGTTGTCTCTTTAACTAGGTAAATCTGTTGTCTCTTTAACTAGGTAAATCTGTTGTCTCTTTAACTAGGTAAATCTGTTGTCTCTTTAACTAGGTAAATCTGTTGTCTCTTTAACTGGGTAAATCTGTTGTCTCTTTAACTAGGTAAATCTGTTGTCTCTTTAACTAGGTAAATCTGTTGTCTCTTTAACTAGGTAAAGCAGATGTCTCTTTAACTAGGTAAAGCAGTTGTCTCTTTAACTAGGTAAAGCAGATGTCTCTTTAACTAGGTAAAGCAGATGTCGCTTTAACTAGGTAAAGCAGTTGTCTCTTTAACTAGGTAAAGCAGATGTCTTTTTAACTAGGTAAAGCAGTTGTCTCTTTAACTAGGTAAAGCAGATGTCTCTTTAACTAGGTAAAGCAGATGTCTCTTTAACTAGGTAAATCTGTTGTCTCTTTAACTAGGTAAATCTGTTGTCTCTTTAACTAGGTAAAGCAGATGTCTCTTTAACTAGGTAAAGCAGATGTCTCTTTAACTAGGTAAAGCAGATGTCTCTTTAACTAGGTAAATCTGTTGTCTCTTTAACTAGGTAAATCTGTTGTCTCTTTAACTAGGTAAAGCAGATGTCTCTTTAACTAGGTATAGCAGATGTCTCTTTAACTAGGTAAATCAGATGTCTCTTTAACTAGGTAAAGCAGATGTCTCTTTAACTAGGTAAAGCAGTTGTCTCTTTAACTAGGTAAATCTGTTGTCTCTTTAACTAGGTAAAGCAGTTGTAACTTCGGACATAAATCTAGTTGGACGAATCAAATTTCGTCCAACTCAATCGTCGTGAAGCATGTACTAATGAGATACAAAACAGCAACACCAGCAACACAGAGCAACTGCACTAGTAACACAAAACAGCAGCTGCATCTCGAGCATCTGTCGAGCGAAGGAGGCGCTCCTGCGAGGCACGTGACAGACTTGTATCGGCCTACGAGCGTAGGGTAGGCCTACGTAGCTGGCATTTCAAATTAATACTCTGCATAACACTCCACCATGCAACATTGCATGCATCATCGTTGCCATACCTATTTTTAAACAACATAACCTGCTATTTTTTGTTTGACAGAACACAACTCAATGACATTGCAGCGTACTGTCTATGATACCATTAAAGTTGTATAATGTTAAATATTGGAAAAACACCTTGTCCCAATTATGTGTCTATCTATAGCTACCAAGTAGGCGAAATAAAGAATAGTTTAAAAAAACATAGTCGAATTGAATGTCTATAGTTACCACGTAGACATTTATTCACTGTTTACGTAGTTCACATTTTAGAATTATTCTCTTGTTTGAGCACAAAACTGGTGTAGAGCAGAGATTCCAGAATCAGTTTCAAAACCAAACGCAACGATGCCAAAACCACGAACTTCTGCGCGTTTGAATCCGCAGCCTGGAATACCAAATTTAATCTTTGTCTTGTTTCAAAGTTGCGAGTTTTACTTATTGAATTTCTTTAACGATGTAAAATGATCAACTCAGGCCCTGAAAACCGCCACCGGAAGACCCATGAGGGTCTGCAACCGAGAACTGAACTTGGGTTCAAAAAAGAAGCAACCCTTTTGGGCTTCACTTGCTGCTGAACCTATTTGAGGTTCTTTAAGGTTACCTTTTTCATGTTAATTTGAAGTTCCCGCCCGTCAAAGCCGCCATTGAGGCACATGTGAAACTCGGCGCAGACTTAAAAGGGCCGTTGGTTTTTTGGGCGCTGTGACGGTTAGAGAGACTACGTTTTATTTATTGAAGTCTTTGGAGCTGTAAGTGGACCTCGAGATACTCTTGATGTAAAAATATGAAGATAAGAAAATTGGCAATATGTAATTTGATGGATTCACAACGATGTGAGGTATCTTATTTCATGAAATTTAATAAAAGAAAGTTTACGCTGCAGTCTTTGACGAAATGTGGTGATGCGACATGCCCAGTGTTACATTTTTTGATGAAAAACCTTCGTGATATCAATCTTTTACGACTTAACATGAAGTAGGAACTGAGACCGTGTACTCTATAAACTTGAACTATTTCGAATGTGTTTTATGGCCTGTCCTGAACTACATGAAGTGTTAAGGGTGCCCAACATTAAGCGATTGGGTAGTCACCTAATACCTATATGGCACGATTAGAATTAGATGTTAAAGACTAAAGTGATAAGTAAAGATAAAGACTAATGTGGCTAATGCCAACGACTAATGCCAATGAAGACTAATGTGACTAATGCCAATCGTTAATACAAATTATTGAACTTTTATACCAATACAAATTGGTCAAATTGAATTTTTAATTTTATTTGACCAATCGAAGCCAATGAGAGAAAAAGTTTGTCCCCCTTTATGTAGTGTTTATAAAGTATGGAAAAACTCTGTGTCAAATATTAACTGTGCGTAAAATATAGAAAGAATATCTGTGTGGAAAATTTCTCAAAATCTTTTCATCTGCTTAATTCACGTGTAGAATTTAAAAATTGTTTTTCCAATTTTACATGCGTGGGTCTTTACATTCATATTGGTACCTATGTAATTACGGTTTGTATATAATTAGTGCAAAACTTTATTTTGTATTCACCTTTAAGTATAATAAAACACGCAAGAAGTGTCGACTACATGAAAATAACGGAATTAGATGTTGACTAACTACGACCAATTTAAATCAACTCATAATATAAGCTAGCGAACATTTCACGTCAAAAATTAGACGGTAGACAATTTTCGATAGCTGCAAAAATCATTCAATTAGGTTGGGTTATTGAAGAGAAATAAATTTAGCCGAAACTTATATAATCTCGATGTAATTAAAACCAGTATCTATGAGATGAAGCTACATAGTCTCGATTAGATGTTCTTCACGATCATTTCATTTTCCAGTAAAACCTTTTTGCATGAAAAAATACGAATTATTTCATCTTTAGCATGCACTTTTGGCAGCTCAAACATTGATGCAAAGCCTGTAATGAAGAGACTTGTCATTTCCGTACCTCACATTGATAGGGCGACGTGACAGGCTCAAAGGCACAAAAAGGTAAAAATAACCGTTAATACGTGGTATTACATCATATTTGTTATCACTATGGCATTGATTAGTCACAAGTAAATTACACAATCACACTCGGAAGCAGTAACGATGTAGTTGTAATGAAGTAATGTAGGAGTAATGAAGTAGTAATGAAGGTCTCCTTCAGTGTGTCATTGTTGCAAATGGTTCTGACAACACCAAGTTTTATAGAGGGTTTGGATACCGACATATAAAACTATTTTTACAGTAAAAACTCTTCATAGTAGAACAGCGCTTCTGTATGAAAATTGATGAAAATGCATGATTAGATCGGTGCAAAAATAACGGATTTGCATCTGACGTCACCAAGTCTAAAAACACTTGGTGTGAAGTGGCGACTGAGACCGTACGCTATGATACCGTATAAGGTTTCAGTGAATCATTGTAAGTATTTCTACAGCAATGTGCAGAATGTCTCCAAATTCGTTCACGAAACTTGTAACACCTCCGAATATTGATATTTTCATTTTAATGAAGTGTATTTAGACAAAAATGAAGAGACTTTCATACTAACATAGATTACTTGCGTCTTAATAGCACTACATACATATATATGATAATTGATAATGTATATATTTTGAGTGAATATATAGATATAATGTATATATACTATAAAAAACAAAACATTATCGTAATGTATCTTTATAATATATCATTAACTTCAAAAAATGTAGGCAGTTTCAAACGTTCGACGAAATGACAAAATTGGTGTGAACTCTGAATGTAAATTTCGACGACCTTTGAACATATCCACCTCGTGTTCTTGGGAGCCCTGTTCCATGAATGAAAAATATGAGCATGAGACATGCACTTTCGGCTGCTCTTGTTGAACCAAACTGATGAATCCAGCAACTTTTTGACTTGGTCTACACATTTCTATAGTTGTCTATCCCATTTTGTCTACACATTTTTGCATTTGTCTACCCTATTTTGCCGACAGATTTCTATATTTGTCTAGATTATGTCTACACATTTCTGTATTTGTCTACCCAATTCTTCTACATATTTCTAAATTAATCTACCCAATTTCGTCAGCACATTTCTACATTTGTTTACCCCATTTGGCCTACACATTTTTACATTTGTCTACCCCTTTTGTCTACGCATCTCTACAAGTTTCTACCCTTTTTTTCCTACACATTTTACCGAAGTTGTACATGGTTGATTTAGCTCGAAAAGTTATCATCGTGAAGACATAGGTTTAGATTTTGTGACGCCCGTACTATAGGCACTTTGTTTAGGGCATATATTTACACAACACGACAGTAGTCTATATGAAAAATTCAGCTCTCATAGGTACAATTAATGACGACTGAACGCTGATTCTAAAGTAGAAAAACAGAAGAAAGAAGCAGGTTTTATGCCCTTACTTCAATGTATGAATCGTATTCATACATAGACGCAAGTAGTAGAATTCATACAAAGTATGAATTGAAAGTATCATGGACGCAAGTAGTACAATTCATACAAAGTATGAATTGTATTTATCCTTTCGTACATTTATGTATACGTATTCTTACACAGGGTGCCCCATATATCCGTATGTGCGTTCGCACGCACACACAAGCGCAAGCAGGGCGCATAGGAATGTTATTGTGCTCCAGTGTACGCTATTGTACTCCGGTGTACGCTATTGTAAGACATTGTACTACTTTGTTAGGGCCCCTATTGTACACCTAGTTTGCTACTACAGCACCGCACCTCGGCACAGAGGTTGTACTTTCCTGAAAACCGTTTGCGTTCTCCGATACGCGTCCTCTTCGGGATGAATTTCTTTTCACGCGCGTGAAACCTTATTCAGGATAAGAAGGGTATGAAATTTAAAGTCTGAATTATGTGTTTTCGGGAATGAAATTCTGTGTTTAGGTAACCATGATCTTAGTGACGGTGTATCTTGGTAGTTTAATCGTTTATAAATAAGTTTCAAAGTACCTATAACAAGTTTAGTGGAGCGAAAGCGACTTGCTGATGTTGTGGTTTTAATTCCATACGTTACGTCCACACATTGTGTAATTACCTCGCATTGTTTGAACTGCAAATTTTAATCAAAGAAGGTTTTTCTATTATTGAAACATACATCATCTATTGCAATAAAAAACTCTACGTATTCCGGTTGTTGAGAAGTGACATCGCTTGTATTGAGCACTCGATAGAGTGCTCAATACAAGTATTCTATTCCAAGGTGCATGAAGAACTCATACCAACACGTCCCTATTATATATTGTAATCCATGCTGTAAGATTTGACGGCACTCAGACACGAACACAACCCATTCTCTTCACACTTGATGAATAACTCAAAGTGAAGTCATCCAACGAAGGCTTCAAAAAGAAGTGCGTGGCATCTGACGTCACGGGTTTTCCAATCGATAACTCAATTGAAAAAAATGTAAACAATATATTTACCACTAGAGATACAGCATTAGATTGATTCTTAAGTCTAGTACAAATGACACATTTGCTATTGTACTTCTTATCTCCCGAGGAAAACTCTGATTGATTCTATTTTGATATGAACTCTGATTAAATTTACCAGTAACATGAGGATGTTATTCCGATCAAAGACATCTACATCAATAACTGCTGTAAAGACGTAAATTTTAACGTAACTCGAGAAAGGCGCACCAAAAATAACGGATTTGCGTCGGGATTTTCTACTTGGCAAAGAGCTCCGCTGGGTTTGGATTTTCGAACAAATGACGTCGACGTCAGGGTATCCCAGGCGGTGAGTTTAGCTAGATTTACTTACGCTGTGAGCTGCGCCGCAACGACGATGTATGTTACTCAAAAACCAGGCTTGTATATCTACATACACACTGCAGCTCACATTCGACTTGACTAACTTATTTTGACTAACTATAACGACTTGACTAACTTATTTTGACTAACTATAACGACTTGACTAACTTATTTTGACTTACTGTAACGACTTGACTAACTTATTTTGACTAACTATAACGACTTGACTAACCTATTTAAACTTACTATAACGACTTAACTAGCTTACTTTGACTAACTATAACGACTTAACTAACTTATTTTGGCTAACTAAAACGATTTGACTCACATATTGTTTTACAGCGATCTAGATTTTGGTCTTTTAAATCATGGCGATCTCGATTGCATGTGCTTCCAGTTGATTGAGTAAGATTGTCACTGAAACAACCCAAAATCACTTCCAGTCGATCGTTAGTGTCTTTTCTTCGTATCAGAACTTCTTTTTTTTTGTCATTCATTTGTATTTCTTTCGTGTCATTATTTCATTTCACATACGAATTTTTGTTCAAGTTATGCCTCATTTTCTCTTCATTTTTTTTCTCTATACCAACCCATATTTCCTCTTTTCCACCTCCTCCTTTTTCTTCACCAAACCCCATTTCGTTCTTCTCCAACCAGTCCTCATTTTTTCTTCTCCAGCCCCCTCCTGTTTCTTCACCAACCCAAATTTTTTTTCCAACTCCTCCTTTCTCTCCACGAAATACCACTTCTCCTTCTCATCTTCCTCCTTTCTTTTCCCCCACTCCCTCTCTTCTCTTCACCAACCTCTACTACATCTTCTCCACCTCCCTGCTTTCTCACCACCGCCCACCCCCCATCCTTTTGACCTTATTTTTATCACCTCTGCATTGTACGTCCGTCATCTCATGTCTGCGTCGTACAATTCATCATTGTTCACGCATCTTTGTGACATTTTTTACGAGCCTCTTTTTCTAACAGCTCTACTTCCGCAGCAGTGCTTCCTGTTGTCATGATCATCGGTATGTGGTCCATTTAACATCGTTCGCAGTACCGGGTGATGCTGCACGATACAGCTCAGTACCTGCATGGTACACAACGCAAGGTACTGGGTGATCAAACATGAGTGACAATTTTGAATAGTACAAAATCTGATGAACTAAACAAAACAAAAAACTAACATCACCAACGTTTTTCCAGCTCTCCACATAGGGAGGTTTTATTATTCCGTAGATATGATACCGGATGCATGGATATATGTTGTTGTCATGGTGTCATGACTGAGGGTACCTCACAATACCTCTTGGTTCAGTGTAGTACAGCACAGCATATGCAAAGACTTCATGGTACACAACCCTAAGATATACTGCGGCATGAGGGATGATGAGAGTACCTCATGATACTTATTGGTTCAGTATATGGCTGCATATGGTGCTTAAGCATGCTACCTCTTGAAATAGTGTATGGTACCAAGTAGAGTTGTATCCTATTTCTCAAAGTACTCTTTCTTCAAAAAAGACGTGAATAGTCGTAAGGATTAAAAGTTATATTTGCAGTTCTTAAACATCCTAGTAATAATTTCTAGAAGAGTGAGGTCCCCATAATTATTCGCTATGCACGATGCATAATTGAGAAATATACATTACAGAATGTGAAAGGCTAAGCCAAAGTATGCTAAGCCATACACGTACTAGGGTATAATGAATACTATCATTTTTGCCTATATGTGGACACGATTTTGCCTATATGTGGACACCTTTCTCCAACACGATTTTTTCTAGATACCTTTAAACATACATGCCTTTTTACATACCTTTAAAACATACTTGTTTTTCTTGCTTCATTATAAAAGTTTTGACCACCTCCTTATGTGTGCTACGTAAACCTTATAATCCATGACTTCCAAAAATAGTTAACTTCAGCGATATAAATTCAAGAGAAAATGAACAGCATTATCACTGACGCTTCATTCCTGAGGTCGCATATTTCAGGCACCATATCATCCGCTACACACCTGGAGCCATAATGCCCCGCTGGAAGCTGTGGAAACAAATCTGGGAAAACTGCATCTAGATTTCCCTTTTTTTGCGGAGTCATGGGAGCAATTCCCACGATGACAAGCGACTGTTGTGGTGTGTGGGAAATTTCCCTTTCGAATGGCTTGTTAGTGTGTCTGTATCTGAGCTGATCTTATAGAGGCTGACGTACGGTAGGTAGCGAGCAGGTATGGAGCGCTTTTTGGCTGCCGTTTGCGCATCTCGCTGCTTCCGCGAGGAGTTACTGTTAGAAAAGAAAGAAAGAAAAGCAGTTCATTTCCAATAACACAATGCTATTTAGTCTACAGCTGTATTCAAAATGCTTATTCAATTATTTCGATTTCTTTCTTCTAGTATTCCGTTCATTTATTATAATGCGACATGGTTTTAAATCAAAGTCAAAAACCTTGCAAAATGACATGAAAATCTCGTTAGTTGCCTGGCTTTTATTGAAAGTGTTCGTTCCAAGCTACGTAATATTGAGAGGTGATCTAGGTCTTCAGCTATTTACACCGTTACTAGTTTAATTATTATTGTATTTTCTGTTTGCTGCTTCTGAACAACTGCTTTTCAAAACCATACTCCAGGGGTCACAAGCCTTGTGCGCAACCGTCCGTATAAAATTTAAAAATACATCATCGCGATGGGATTAGGATTTAAACCACACCACTTTTTACGGTTGTTGAGAAGTGACATCGCGGGTCGCTCGTGTTCGTTAAAGTTTTTTATAGGCAAGTGCCTCGTTGATACACGGATTAAATGCAACAGTAATATTCAATATCAGGCAAATACAAGTAAATCTACCTGAGTACCTTTCTTTGTCTTAAATGTCCCTCTACGGTACTGCCTTCGGGTAAAAATAATTTGGAAAAATGAGGTCTCCATATTGCTCTGCCGTCAGTGTGAGTTTTGACTCTATTAACTGATGCTTCGAGATTCTTTTGAAACAAAGCAAGACGTCCCGATTCTAGATCAGTCAGAGTCATAATTCAGAATCATAGAGTTATCATTCAAGATTATTTCGACTTAATAACTCCTTTGTAGTCACGCAGAGTCGTTATTCAGGTTCATTCCTAATCAATCAGAGTCTTTATTCAGGTTTATTCCTAATCAATCAGAGTCTTTATTCAGGTTTATTCCTAATCAATCAGAGTCTTTATTCAGGTTTATTCCTAATCATTCATTCAGAGTCAACTGATTTGAATGCAGAGAATTAATTTGACAGCAATCCAGACTCTGGTTTCCTAATGAATCCTAGTCGTGATTCACGTCCTACGTAATCACGCAGAATCTCCACCGGGGGTCATTGTGAGTCAATTGATTTTAATTCAGTGTCAATTTGATTGTAAAATCGTACTCTCTCGCCACCACTTGAACTGTATTCGACTGTATTTGTATTTGACTGACACCACTTGAGCAGTATTTGTTTTTGACTGACACATTTCAGCTGTATTCGACTGTTAAGTCATCCCGAGCCATCTGGAGTCTACTGGTTGTAATTGTATCAATTCGACGATCAATTAAAAAATTCGCGATACATTAAAAAATTACCGTTACCGCAATGAAACAGACACGCAACGAGGTGAAACGTTATCGTGCAATTTCACTTACATACTCGTATTTCTTGGGAAGGATAAGTTTGTATTCGAGCAGTTAAGTTGATTTCCCAATTTTTCTACTTTCAACCTAACGCCATTGTTTTCCCCCCCCACATCACCTCAATCAAAACCTCCCGACTTAACTCACCTCCCCGGGACGCCGTGGGCGCAGACTGCAGGTTAAAATAATTGAATCCATTTGTCAAAATCGGAAAAAATTCTTCCCCAAAGGAGGGGGAATGAGTCAAAAACCGAAATTTGGACATCGATCTACTATAATTGCTGCCGTTTTGACGACAATGTAGTTCACAACCTCGAACCCTCACCAGAAATTTAGAGTGTGGGACTGGATAGATAAAAAATGCGAAACGTACGTCAATACTCTTCACAGGTTTAAATTTTCTGCTCAATAGCTTGTGTTTACTTTATTTATTGTTATAGACTTTTATTTGTCGAGACAGTCGCATTATGCGACATCGTCGCAAACAAACTCAACTTACGAAAATTAGACTCAGCCATTCAATTACACGAGCCTTTCACAAGTTATGAAGGACGCCAGGAATAACTAGGGGTAATTTTTATCCGTTCAATTTAAAATAAGACACAAATTGAAGGTTGAGTGCAGCACAACTCGACCGAAAGTAGTTTGTGCGGAAGAACGTTGAAACTTCAGTATTGTGCAACCATTCATATTAAGTAAGATGGAGTAGCAACGTTGAACGATTTTTTTGAAGCAATTTGATTTCGAAATTTGATTATTTGAGTTCTAATCATAAAAGAAAAAATTGATCAGTTAGGTTTACCAAGATAATTTACATCTATGTAAAAAATTATTTAGTCCATTTATCAAAATCGGAAAAATTCTACACCAAAAGGAACATGATCTTGTACATCGATCACTTTCAACTTCTGCTCTTGAAAACGCTGAAAAATACTTCGAAAAACTTGCTTTTCATTTTCGAACAGGGCGATGTACCCTCTTACACACTCAATAGGAATCAATGGCGGTGTTAGGACCGTTTTCCAAGGAATTGAAGCAAAGAAATGCAGGCCCTCATCGCTTGATCTCAATACTAAGGGCTTTTTTGTTTGGTCCATTCGAAAGTTCGGAGGCTGTACGTAATCCTTCGCAGTGACTGAAGTTCTCAAGACAAGCTGCGTGATTCTGTGAAGAGTTTTGAGGTAGGTTCGGGTATGTTACTCATGCTATAGGTTCGGGTTTGTTACTCGTGCTATAGATTCGGGTATGTTACTCATGCTATAGTTTCGGGTATGTTACTCATGCTATAGACTCGGGTACGTTACTCATGCTATACGTTCGGGTACGTTACCCATGCTATGGATTCAGATACATTATTCATGCTATAGGTTCGGGTGTGTTACTCATGCTAAAAGAGGCACCTCATATTAATTTCCAACCAACGCAGTTAGAGTAATGTTACTTTTCTTTACCAAAGTTGGAAATACATTCAATATTTACTAAACCAAACGCTTTACCTCGGTACTTCTAGCTCGGTCCTGTATATTCGGTTCTTCGTGACTTTCAAATCGATGCTTACATGGGAACATATGAAACAAATACACAAACTATTTTGAGAAAGGAATACCTGTCTCATAATCGTAATTGCAACGTCCAGACGCGCAGAAGAAGACATAGATCAGCTGAGGGCCGTGAAGGCGCTCAGGGACAGGAAACATGGAACATTATTACGGCATTTGCCTCCCTAGGCCTACGGGCTGCGTGGAAAATTGACCAAATCGAGTGACGGACGCCGCTGATTGGCTGCTGAGCGAGGCAACCGCGTCCGACGCACCAATTGCAGCGCTCGCACGCCCGCTTCTCGCGTTCATTGACGAGTCAACCTCAGATACGATGAAAAATTAACAATATCAATGAGAATTATTGAAATTCTTATGTAAAAAATCATGCAGATTGCTCTATTTTATTTGATATTTTATTAACAGCTGTTGCGTAGCTGTTTCATTGTGGGACAGCTGAAACAGCTGAAACAACTGAATTAACTGATACAGCTAAGACAAATGAAACAGCTAAGACAGCTGAAACAGATGAAACAGCTGATGCAGATGATACAACAAATACTGCTGCAACAGCTGAACTTCTGAAACAGCCGAGTGATGAGCGTCGGCTCGATAACAGCTCCTGTGCCCTGTCTAACATTTTCGCTGGAGCATACAGGTGTTAAGCCGCCCAGCCGATTTAATTATTTATGCGGCGAAAAACGTGCATGCAGGCGGCGAAAAAGTTAGACTGGCTGTGACTCACACTCGTCGCTGCAGTCATGGAATTCCGGGGGGCCAAAATTGCATAAATTTCTGGGCGGCAATCATCACAGCACAGCACTGGTAGGCTTCTTTTTTTAAGCCAGTGATGTTTTTCGTGCCATCTCTATTGGAAACAAACTGTTTTTTGTCATATTTTACAGTTGCTTCATCTGATGCTTTAGTGAAAAAAAGGTGATCTTAGGTTTAATATGACCAATGGTACGAAGAAAACGGTCAAATCACGGGACCACGCTTTGCGTAACGGCCGCGTTAAGAGATATTGTCTTGACTTGCTGGTACATGAAAATTGCTGACTACAAATGTGTTGCGTTAGTGCCTGTGGAGGATTGGGGTCGATGGCGGCACGGCACTTGGGGACAACCCGGGAATGGTAAACTTGGCTCGATTTTGCTACCATTTTCTATTCTAGTGTTAGTATATTTTTGTTTGAGCTTTTCTCCAACCTTTGTGTAAATACTTCGATATTTTTTTGCGCGAGCAGCTCTTCACATTTAAATATTTTGATTTTTTTCTTTTTTGATGCGATTTGATCGATTTTGAAGCTTCCCTATCCGAACTCAGCTTGAGAGAGGAAAATTTTCCACGTAAATTTGAATTATTCATGAAATTGTGTTCGATCGCAGAAAATTCCGACTCGACTCATCACCTATCATCATCATCATCATCATCAATCTCCCCCGGGAAGATGTTATCGTAAAATAAGTAGGCGTGTACAATTCGTGAAGCGAAAACAAAGGCAAAATTAAACCGTGTAACGAATGCCTAAATTATACTCAGACTTACAATTATTGCACGCAATTTCGTAGGATGTGTGAATTTTATGCGTGAAAACTTTTTTCACCACACGCGAGCTAATTGAACATGCAAATTTTTATTCTGGGTAGAGTGAATGCAAGCAGTCTCATAGATTTTGCATATTTTATGCACGAACAGCAGTAACATAAACTACAATGTGGAAAGTTGGGAAATATTTAAAAAAAAATCTTGAGAGCAGCCCACACAATCTATTTTGCTAGAATAGAAAAAAAAGTGAACATGAAGAGCGTTTAACATGAATGCAGCAACAGAATAAAAAACAAAACAAGCCCAACACCTGGAGAGGAGGCGGAAAGAACAATTCGCTAATCCCCACACGTGCAGCAAGAGAGGTACACGTGTTGCAGTGAAGTCTGAATTGCAAAGAAAATATGATTTTCGTACAAAACTGACGTGCCTCCGCCGTAACACTTAGAGACATTCCACTCAGCACCTGCCTTACACATAATGTACGAGAATGTTTCGCTACTGCTGTCTTGTACAGACAGTTTAGCAGCGCTGCTCTGCAACTGGCAGTTTTACAGCTGATGCTGTGCAACTGACTGTTTTACAGCTGATGCTGTGCAACTGGCTGTTTTACAGCTGATGCTGTGCAACTGGCTGTTTTACAGCTGATGCTGTACAACTGGCAGTTTAACAGCGCTGCTCTGCAACTGGCTGTTTTACAGCTGATGCTGTGCAACTGGCTGTTTTACAGCTGATGCTGTGCAACTGGCTGTTTTACAGCTGATGCTGTGCAACTGGCAGTTTTACAGCTGATGCTGTGCAACTGGCAGTTTAACAGCGCTGCTCTGCAACTGGCTGTTTTACAGCTGATGCTGTGCAACTGGCAGTTTTACAGCTGATGCTGTACAACTGGCAGTTTAACAGCGCTGCTCTGCAACTGGCTGTTTTACAGCTGATGCTGTGCAACTGGCTGTTTTACAGCTGATGCTGTGCAACTGGCTGTTTTACAGCTGATGCTGTGCAACTGGCAGTTTTACAGCTGATGCTGTACAACTGGCAGTTTAACAGCGCTGCTCTGCAACTGGCAGTTTTACAGCTGATGCTGTGCAACTGGCTGTTTTACAGCTGATGCTGTGCAACTGGCAGTTTTACAGCTGATGCTGTACAACTGGCAGTTTTACAGCTGACGCTGCGCAACTGGCAGTTTTACAGCTGATGCTGTGCAACTGGCTGTTTTACAGCTGATGCTGTGCAACTGGCAGTTTTACAGCTGATGCTGTAAAACTGGCAGTTTAACAGCGCTGCTCTGCAACTGGCAGTTTTACAGCTGATGCTGTGCATCTGGCAGTTTTACAGCTGATGCTGCGCAACTGGCAGTTTTACAGCTGATGCTGTGCAACTGGCAGTTTTACAGCTGATGCTGCACAACTGGCAGTTTTACAGCTGATACTGTGCAACTGGCAGTTTTACAGCTGATGCTGGGCAACTGGCAGTTTTACAGCTGATGCTGCGCAACTGGCAGTTTTACAGCTGATGCTGCGCAACTGGCAGTTTTACAGCTGCTGCTGCGCAACTGGCAGTTTTGCAGCTGATGCTGTGCAACTGGCAGTTTTACAGCTGACGCTGCGCAACTGGCAGTTTTACAGCTGATGCTGTGCAACTGGCAGTTTTACAGCGCTGCTCTGCAACTGGCAGTTTTACAGCTGATGCTGTGCAACTTGCAGCTTTACAACTGCTGCTGTGCAGCTGGCAGTTTTACAGCTGCTGCTGCGCAACTGGCAGTTTTACAGCTGATGCTATGCAACTGGCAGTTTTACAGCTGATGCTGCGCAACTGGCAGTTTTAAAGCTGATGCTGTGCAACTGGCAGTTTTACAGCGCTGCTCTGCAACTGGCAGTTTTACAGCTGATGCTGTGCAACTGGCAGCTTCACAACTGCTGCTGTGCAGCTGGCAGTTTTACAGCTGATGCTGTGCAACTGGCAGTTTTACAGCGCTGCTGTGCACCTGGCAGTTTTACAGCTGATGCTGCGCAACTGGCAGTTTTACAGCTGATTCTGCGCAACTGGCAGTTTTACAGCTGCTGCTGCTGCAGCACACAACTAACACGTCTACATCTGGACATCTGTCCAG
Organism: Morinoia aosen; assembly: GCA_030386875.1. Classification (NCBI taxonomy): domain Eukaryota; kingdom Metazoa; phylum Arthropoda; class Malacostraca; order Amphipoda; family Talitridae; genus Morinoia; species Morinoia aosen. Next base: position 19,966,284 of record CM059565.1, read on the forward strand.
CACAGTTAGCGACAAAATTATTCGCACTCCCCTCGCCTTTCAAAACGTTCTAGAATTGCTCAAAAATATCGTTGCCACAGGCATAAGATTTTCACGGAGTATGAAGCACATATTAGTGACAATAATACGAAGTTTCTGGCACAAAATATTATATTTGAAAGATTTAACAAGCTTAACTTCAGAAATGCGACAAGACAAAATTATTCATACAGTGAGTAGTATTACACTTTATTGAGGGAAATCTACCATTTGAGAACATTTTTAATAATGAATAGCGCGATCTTTCATCTTCATAACATTTAAAAGCCTTTTTTTATAGTTTTTAACAAGCTTTTCCGTAGTTTCAGATGAAATATTTTTCCATTTCTCAATGGCGATGCGTTTCAATTAATGAAAATTCTGGGGAGCTCCCTTGTCGATGTTGACTTTTAATTCCTGCCACAAGTTCTCACTGGGGTTGAGGTCAGGACTCATCGAAGGCCATGGCAGCACATTTATCTTATTTCTTTGTAGTCAGCTATAGCTGTAGACTTGGCCGTGCGCTTTGGGTCATTGTCTTATTGAAATACAAACTGCCTTCCAAGTTATTAGCTGATACTTTCAGGTTTTCAACCAAGATAGAAATATAGACATCAAAGTTCATTTTCCCTTTTGAAAATTTTGAAAGACGAGGAATATCAAAGATATTCCAAAGATATCAAAAGTGAAGAAAAACGAAACTCACGTGTATACGTTTTAAAGGGTTTAATTTTTTGCGGATTAGCTTGCGTTTACCTGATTTATTGTTATTGACTTTTATTTTACTGAACTTCCCTGCGTGGAAGTTTTTCCTCTTTTATTTTTCCGTTTTGATTCCTCATTTTTCTCTTCCGTTCATTTAAATTTAGCGGAATTTTCCTGTACGTTTATTATAATTTTTTGTTTGATTTTCTATTTACAAATTTTAATACCGTGTTGTAAATTAATTTACGGTATCAATATTGTGATGTAAATTAATTTACGGCATTTAATACCGTGATGTAATTTTTTGACACCGTAAAGATGTAACGTGTTTTTATTGATATCGCACTCCCTGTCGGAACGAAGAAAAAGCACCAGTTGTGCCAACGTTGGCCTACCGTGACTTGCAGTGAAGCCGCAGTGACCAGCAAACGATAATTCAATGTGCAAAATTCTACGATTGCAAGTTTCACTTTCCAATTCCCGATAATGTAATGCATACAAATCTACCATTGAAAGTGTACAGTGCCCAGCAGACAGTGATGTACTGCACATAGTTCTACCGTTGATAGTGTATACCACTCAGTATACAGTATTCTACTGCACATTGTTGTACCATTGCAAGTGTAGTGTGACCAGTAGACAGCAGTCAACTGCACTCAGTTCCACTGCAGTAACTGGAGACTACAACGCTGACAGGTAGCGATCTACACTAGTGATGGTATTTATGAAAAAAATTCTAGCTGAAAACAATCACCGAAACTGAAAAGTTACACTTCAACTGTGTCTCATCAGGATAATATTGGACAGTACGCCACATACTACACAAAGTATTGTAATATGACCCGTACTATTATCTATTTATAACGTGGAAGCGAAATTGTCTGCTTGCCTTACGGCCTGAGATCTGTTAAGGTGGAATACATTTTATCCTGTACTAGTTATTCCCTGCAATAAAGATGTTTTCTCAAAGCTGTTATTCGATAACGCACATTAATCCTATATCGGAGATAACTTTATTATAATAACTGTAATCCGATATTAACATTTCTGTCTCGCTAGGTATATTTCTATCTTCTCATACTTTACTCTGTAGCCTTATGATTAAAAAGCGAAGGTAGTGAAGCCGGGGCAAAATTAAATATCTCGTCGGTACAAAGTGATCGAATCGTATATCTACCGACTTAACTAACCTAACCTAACCTAACATAACATAACCTAACCTAACCTCACCTCACCTAACTTACCCTATCCTAATCTAACTTAATCCAACCTAACCTTACATAGTTTTGAGTTCCTTCGTTCTTTCAAATTGAATTCGTTAGAGAGTCAAAGGAAATCAAAATTGAGCATGAACAAATACACACAATCCGTAAAAAAATGCATGCTTACATTAAAAAAATGAAATCGTTACGAATAACTTGCAATTACAAAACAGGGATGTGCGGTCATTATGCAGCGTCCAGGTATCCAGTTTACGAGGTGGTGCATTATGTAGACAATTTGCACTGGAATTTCGCTGTCATAGATGGGCAAGAAATATAAGTAGTAATGAATATACGAGAGCTATCGTATTGAGCATATGTAGGAAGATAAGATATCGTGCACACAATATAATGATGTGTATCATATCGCATGCATATTACATACGTAGCCTTGCGTGCAAACTTACACGAACTCACGCACACACATGTTCAGTGCCCAATAGAGCGTACAGGTCCTACGGCTGTATTACGCTCACTCCTTCCTTACAAGTGTGGTCCGTGTACCGCTGCATTAGGTTTGTGGTCTGCTCTGCTCAAACGGCATGTTCTCTGCTCCAACGGCATGTTCTCTGCTCCAACGGCATGTTCTCTGCTCCAACGGCATGTTCTCTGCTCCAACGGCATGTTCTCTGCTCCAACGGGAATGTTCTCTGCTCCAACGGCATGTTCTCTGCTCCAACGGCATGTTCTCTGCTCCTACGGCATGTTCTCTGCTCCAACGGGCATGTTCTCCTGCAACGGGTTCGTTTAGATCGAGCGGGCACGTTTTGCTGCCTCGGGTCCGTTTAGATCTAACGGGCACGTTTTGCTGCCTCGGGTCCGTTTAGATCTAACGGGCACGTTTTGCTGCCTCGGGTCCGTTTAGAACTAACGGGCACGTTTTGCTGCCTCGGGTCCGTTTAGATCTAACGGGCACGTTTTGCTCCCTCGGGTCCGTTTAGATCTAACGGGCACGTTTTGCTGCCTCGGGTCCGTTTAGAACTAACGGGCACGTTTTGCTGCCTCGGGTCCGTTTAGTTTTAACGGGCACATTTTGCTGCCTCGGGTCCGTTTAGATCTAACGGGCACATTTTGCTGCCTCGGGTCCGTTTAGATCTAACGGGCACGTTTTGCTGCCTCGGGTCTAAGATCTAACGTTCACCTTTTGCTGCCTCGGGTCCGTTTAGATCTAACGGGCACATTTTGCTGCCTCGGGTCTACGATCTAACGGGCACGTTTTGCTGCCACGGGTCCGTTCAGCTTCACAGGTCCGTTAAGCTCCAACGGGCCGTTTGGCAGAGCTGACCTTCAACGAAGCAATCAAGGTTTCCGTGCGCTGGCATGCGGTATGAAAAGTCAGGCTTTCTTTTGTTAAATGGGGGCTTTTGTGCAGCCCCTACCCTCTGTAATCATCCTCCAGAATCACGCTACAGAATCATACTACAGAATCATCCTCCAGAATCACACTCCAGAATCGTCCTCCAGAATCACACTACAGAATCATACTACAGAACCACACTCCAGAATCATACTCCAGAATCACACTCCAGAATCATACTCCAGAATCACACTCTAGAATCACACTCCAGAATCATACTCCAGAATCATACTCCAGAATCATCCTCCAGAATCACACTCCAGAATCATACTCCAGAATCATACTCCAGAATCATACCCCAGAATCATACTCAAGAATCATACTCCAGAATCATGCTACAGAATCATACTACAGGATCACACTCCAGAATCATACTCCAGAATCACACTCCAAAATCACACTCCAGAATCATACTCCACAATCATCTTCCAGAATCACACTCCAAAATCATACTCCAAAATCATACTACAGAATCATACTCCAGAATCATACTCCAGAATCATGCTACAGAATCATACTCCAGAATCATACTCCCGGATCATACTCCAGAATCACACTCCAAAATCACACTCCAGAATCATACTCCAGAAACATACTCCAGAATCATACTCCAGGATCATACTCCAGAATCTTACTCCAGAATCATGCTTTAGAATCCATTGGAATTTTATGACCTACAAATGTATTTTTTATGCTATAATATTTATGCAAGTTATGTCCACGAAGGTTCAACTATAATGCTTGCACCTAGCACCTTACACATGACTACGTACATGCTTTGGTTTGGGATTCCCTCACGTTCGCTTATTTACATGTTTATTCATATCAGACACGTGTGTTACAAGATTTGATGTGATGTACAGGTATACACGTATACTGGGAGTGTGACTCAGTTTCAGATATACGGGTTCTTGTACAGTTTTTTTCTCAAAAATATCGTGTCCCATTTCTTTAAAAGCAATTAATTCATATATTTATAAACTAATTTTAACTTTCGTTGTTTTATTTGACGCAGGAATTTGTTTATAGCAACGCGCTAAGCCTTGAGAAAATTTTAACCCGTTCGATTCCTTCAACACGACGTGTAAGGAAAGAAGTCAAGTCTTGTTTTGTTTAATGCATAAATAGTGCAAACGATCTCAGAAACTAGATCCTCTTCACTATACTTTTGACTAACATAAATCCCCTTCATCATACTTTTGACAAAAATTTCTTAGACATGCATTGTTGAATTTCAAGGTTTTGTAAAACCCTACGAGGCCTGTCGAAAAAGTATCCGACCTTTGGCCAGAAAAAATACTTCAACAACCTGACGGGGTTGGGACCCTAATCCCCTTCAAAGTAGGCTCCTTGTGCTTCCACACACTTAGCCCACCGATCCTTCCACTGCCGGAAACACCTCTGGAAGTCTTCTTTTGGAATGGTGTTCAGCTCTGTCGTCGCGTTCCGCATTATCTCTTCTCTACTCTCAAAACGGGATCCTTTCAGTGGTGTCTTCAATTTTGGAAACAACCAGAAGTCGCAAGGAGCCAGGTCTGGAGAGTAGGGAGGTTGGCGAACGGTCGTAATTCCATGTTTGGCCAAGAAATTGCGGATCAAATGGGATGAATGTGCGGGCGCGTTGTCGTGATGCAAGTGCCAGTTGTTCGCAGTCCACATGTCTGGTCTTTTGCGCCGAACTGCATCACGAAGTCGCCGGAGAACATCCTGATAGTACTCCTTTGTCACTGTTTGTCCTTCCGGTGCGTATTCGTGATGCACAATTCCACGGACATCAAAGAAAACAGTCAGCATCGAAGGAGTCAAACAGGCAATGCGACGATGGAGCTGAACACCATTCTAAAAAAAAACTACCAGAGGTGTTTCCAGCAGTGGAAGGATCGGTGGGCTAAGTGTGTGCAAGCACAAGGGGCATACTTTGAAGGGGATTAGGGTCCCAACTCCGACAGGTATTCGAAATATTTTTTCTGGCCAAAGGTCGGATACTTTTTAGACAGGCCTCGTATTGCAGCTGAAAACAAGTTTCTGGATGGCACTAAAAGAGCCAGCGAAAGTTTGTAAGTTCAGTGACAGTTCTGCTTCATAATAATGTGACATTGCGCCTTTTCTTATATTGTAGTTCGTAACGTAGGATCCAAAACACCCACAATTACCATGACCAATTTCAATAGTTGCTAAAAAAATTCTTCATCAAACAAAGCAAAGTAAGCTAAAATTAGTTTATACGTTAGAGTGTCGCACACTTTAAATGAGAGGGTAGGTGTGTTAGCGGGACATATTATAAAAGTCATCTTGGGTCATATTGTTGCACAACCATCTTCGCAGCTCGCTCCTTGGGTAGTGGTACCCCTCATGTGTACTCTGTGTAGTCAGTCTGTGTTCTCTGGGTAGCTAGAGTTTCTGCGCTGTTTACCCAGAGAGTGAGTGTGTACACGGCTGTATTTCGGTATGAGTGTGCTACTGTGTATTGTGTGTTCGCTGTTTAACCAGAGAGTTAGTACAGAATATACGGCTGTACATTCTGTATAAGTATGCCACTGTGTTTTAAGTGTGTGCTCGCTGTGTACCCCGGGTTTGCACGCAGTGTACCCAGAGGGTCAGTGTGTACAGGCCGTACACTGCGCACGGGTGCGCGAGGGCAGGTTGCAGCAGCTGCACCACAGCGCTGCAATGACCGCATCCTGCCGCCTATTGATCTGCTCAGCGCAGCGCGAAGCCACGGTTAGCGAAATGACTGAAATAAGCTAAATGTACCTCGAGAATAGCCAGGTTACTTGGGGTTATTTTTGTCTTTCATGATTTAAAGATATCCTTTGATTAAATGATATTATCAAATCAACGTCATTTTTCAAATTCATACTTTTTGCCGATGACAGCACGCTTTCTACGGTCCTTCCGAGCCAAAATCCCGCTATGATTGCGGAGAGCATAAATAATGAACTCCATAAGGTTTCATTATGGCTTAAAGCTAATAAAATAAGCCTCAACATCGAAAAAACAAAGTATATTACATTCTCATACAAGAAAAGCATATCTCTCCCACACATAAAAATTGGCGAAGGTGAAATCGAAGAAACCAACTCATGCAAGTTTCTGGGCATCATAATAGATAAACATCTGACCTTTAAAGAGCACATCGCTCATATTAGTTCTAAATTATCGAAATCCATCGGAATCCTGAATAAAGTTAAAAATTACCTGCCTGAAACAGCTTTACGAATGCTCTACCGAACGCTCATCTCACCATACTTGCAGTACGGAATAGAAGCATGGCACGGAACTGATAAAAATAAAACCAATATAATTTTTACTCTGCAAAAAAGAGCAATCAGAGCGGTAAAGAATCTAGAATATAATGCTCACACAAATGATTCATTCAAAAATTTACAAATACTTAAACTTCCAGATCTCTATAAAATCTCCATTTGTAATTTCATTTACAAAACATTTAGAAATGATGGCGACAATAGCCTGAAACTATTATTAAGTGCACAAACTGGTCATCACGACCATTTAACCCGAAATAGAAGTAAATTCATGCTTCCTTATTATTCAAAGGCCCGGTCGCAACACAGTATCCTCTTCGTTGGAACTAAAACTTGGAACTCAATACCTGCGGAGATCCGTGATAGTAATTCTTACAAGGTATTCAAAAGAAATCTCGAGACTCACTTCCTATCGGAATATTAGTCATGTAAGATCACCAAGTCAAATCTTGTCTCCAACATGACTGTTTCCAATAATGAAATTTGCCATGGGTAATATGTAATTCGCCTTCAGTCTGCTGTTAAATCTTTTATCGAATGTACTGTTAAATATAGTCCATATAACCTATATTGTAAAATTAAATATCTGATATCGATTGAATTATCTCACTGATCAGTCTAATGTGAAACTAGGTTAAGTGATTTAGGTTAAACATTATTGTACACCTTAGAATAATGTTGATGGTAGGATGCCCCAGAAGTCGCTGAACTTATTCGGGCCCACAGGTAGCTATATTCAAACTTGTCCATTGTACTAGACTTAAGAAACATTCTACCTCTGTATCTCCTGTGGTAAATAAATTGTTTAAATTGTTTAAATTGTTTAAATTAAAAATATCATGAGGAAAGCGAAGTCAGAGGGATTATTTTGGTCGGTATTAATACCCTCGTTTGCAATTTGATGTGAAATATACCGCGGGGATAGCATGGTCAGTGGTGGTTATTTGTTTTTATGCTTTATTTTTAAGATATCCTATATGGTAAGTGAAATGTACCACTGGGATGGCAAGGTCAGTGGGGGTTATATTTGTTGGTATTGGTCTCCTCGGATGCTATTTTATGTGATATATACCACGGAGAAAAGAAAGAAAAAAGAAAGAAAAACAGTTTATTTCCAATAAAAATGTTACAAAAAAGATAGTAAGATCATTGGTTTTTAAAATATCTTGAAGTTAATACACTTAGATGATACACACACATGAGTATTGTAATACCCATGTCACTAGTCGAAAAGAAATGATTGAGGGCAATGTACTCTTAATGTTGAGTGTGTTGTTTAAGGAGGTCAGTGACGAGATTATTTTTGTTGGTATTGATCCCCTCGTGTGTTGTTTTACGACATCCTCTTTGTTAGGTGAAATATGCCACAGGGATAGCCAGGTCACTGGGGATTATTTATGTTGCCATTAGTTCATTTGTATGCTGTTTTAAAACATCTGCTGCGTTTGGTTAGAACATGTATGGTTAAGATAGGTGAATTTGGCTTTGGTTCATTTCAATTTGAAAATTTTGGTTAGAAGTGGCAGGCTTGAGGGGAAAGTGAGGGTTCCTACTATTGTCAATGAGAATTTCTGTTATTGTTATTGTAGTCATTACTATTACCTTTGTGTATCAGTCATGAATGCTTCATGAGTGATATGCACAGTGAGGCACACACAAGGATAACGAAAGGAAAAAATGTGAAAAAAATATGAGAAAGTAAAAACTAGTTCGTGAGAGAGATGGAGAAAAGAAAAACGCTTCTAAAGAAAATGGGAATCAGTAGAAGTTATGAGCCTTAAAAGAAAACGACAACAGGAAAAAAGGGTAGAAAATAGAGGATACTTGAAACTAATTTAAATTTAAATGTGTTAATTCAACTTGTCGCCAGAGTCTCAAAGATCCATGTGTATCGGAATGAGCTCCTACTCTAGAATTTTAGAACTTTAAATCTTTCTATGTATACTGATAATATTTTCATAGATTTCTTGAGTAACGTAGCTAATTGGTTGTATGAACCGTCTACGCTCTGCTTCGATTGATAACATAGGGCAGAATTCAAAATTCTGCCTTAGTTGTCTATTCCTAAAACGATAAAAGAAATATCAAATTCCAAACATCCTTCACACGTATATTTTCCAAGCTCGAATCCAAGCTCAGAATAACATTCTAATCCAACAGTACGTCATTCGCAAAGTATATCATTCGACTAAAGTGTTTTGCACTATAGTTGCGAAGTTGACTAGTCATGCAATTGCGTGCCTGTCACCCATGTGCGTCACGCTCACAACGACCATTTACCTCACTGTCGAATTGCTTACCCATAATTAAACTTTTCGCCGCATCATCCCCTGTCTAACTTTTTCGCTCCTGCATGCATGTTTTTCGCCGCCTAAGTAATTAAATCGCTTGGGCGGCGAAAAAAATGCGTGCTCCGGCGTAAAAGTTAGACTGGGTCGATAATCATGAATCTGTTTCACTGCCTCGCATGCACATTTATGCATGCCTATCGTCAACATAGGGATGATATATAGACGCCTTACCGTCGTCAAAGACACCTTTTACGACGCTGAAGTGGATAAAAGTTATATCTGCCTCAGAGAGATGACTAAGCATAATAATGCATGGCGGGCTGATGTGAAAGTGTCGAATTCTGGTTGAAACGTTTGTGTAAACGTACAGATTTTGAGGTTCAGTACATATCCTTGTAAAAAGGCACCTTTTACTTTTTTACCCTTTGAACTTCCGTGATCTGCTGTGGGGATTTATTCACTGTTTACCGGTCTGTACTCTTCACATATCGCATAATAACGAAACGTTTTTTCCGCAAACGAAACTCTCAGAAAGATCCACAGAAGTAAAGAGATAATCATTTATTTAGTAGGACTGTAAAGAACTTCGTTGCACTTCGGGTACGTAAAGGGTATTCGAAAACGCGCAGGATCCAAACGGTCTCTGTAACACTATAGTACAAACGCTTAAGAACTAGCACTAAAAACAAAGTTAATTGCATTTCAATTTCACACTTTCACCTATTATGCCTTTTTATAAACTAAATTAACACATTCAACGAAAATATCAAAACCCATCATATACATGAAACCAATTTATGGATTATTGCACGGTATAAAATATTTTATGAAAGACTAACAGAAAACATTGAAACCTTACCGAATTATTAACCCTTTTCGTACACACTCTCCGTGTATTGACAGCAAGTGAAACGCCTAGAGCCCGCACCGATCTCAACATGCCTACCCAGTCTAACTTTTTCGCAGCCCCCATGCATGTTTTTAATCGCAAAAGGAATTAAATCGCTCGGACAGGGAAAAACATGCATGCTCTGGCGAAAAAGTTAAACTGGGTAGACCAAAATAAGAGACTAAATGTGCTTAGCGCACGCGCCTGAGCTTCGCTAACAAGGAACATTGGTTTCCTAACAACTTCTGTATTGCTCAAAATTGCTTCAACGGATTTTTAAAATTATGATAAATTTGTCAACTGCGTAGGTGAACCGATCGGGATTTTGGGCGATTACCTTGGAACAAATGTTCGTGGAAATACTTTGATTTATGTTAAGACACTTTTACCCGACAAAAAGCTAAAATTCAGAATCCTTATAGAAGAAATCAATAACAAGACAAACCCCTAATTTACATGACACAAAATTCATAATCTACAAAGAAGCACTCAATAACAAGACAAACCACTTATTTACATGACACAAAATCCATAATCTACGAAGAAGCACTCAATAACAAGACAAACCATTTATTTACATGACACAACATTCATAACCTACGAAGAAGCACTCAATAACAAGACAAACCATTTATTTACATGACACAACATTCATAACCTACGAAGAAGCACTCAATAACAAGACAAACCATTTATTTACATGACACAAAATTCATAACCTACGAAGAAGCACTCAATAACAAGACAAACCATTTATTTACATGACACAACATTCATAACCTACGAAGAAGCACTCAATAACAAGACAAACCATTTATTTACATGACACAAGATTCATAATCTACGAAGAAGCACGCAATAACAAGACAAACCATTTATTTACATGACACTGACACTGACATGCGTAACTGACAAGTTCATCATTCATGCAAGTATGGTTCCGAGCTCACCGAAGATGAACAAAGATGAATTAGTGACGCATCTGACCTCCACCACCGACCTCATTCAGCTGTCGTACTCATAAAGGTGAAATAAATGCGGGCCAGCGAGTAGGTAACTCATGCTCAAACGACCCCAGACGCTGGAGCATTTACCCTGAATCCGCAATGTCAGAGCGCCTCGTGATGATGAAGTGCGTGTGTCCATCATAATGTACATGTACTTACGCACATACGAGCGTACATGAACCTACGCACATACTTATGTACATGTACTTCCGTACATACTTACGTACATGAACCTATGTACTTACCTAAGTACATGTACGTAATAACGTACATGTAAGATTTTGGATAGCCGTTTTTCTGTCATGGGACGTCTCTATGAAATGAAAAGAACGCCTTTTACATCTGTTATTATTGTTTTCTAATTATTTTTTTTAATTTATAATCTTAATACTAACTGGGAACAGTATCAGTTTGGACTTTGATATTTCTTTCGTATTTTTACTTAGTATCTGTACTAAAATCGAATGTAAAAGAAACCATGATTTTTGTTTAGATTTGTGATCGCAATTTTATATTTCGACTCTTTTCAAATGTCAAGTGAGATCTTTTCAGGGCCAATTTCGACATTACTCTCTCCGGCTATTTAATTTATTATTTAAACTGAAAGTAAAAATAAAAAGAAGTTGCGGATCTATTTTTGGGTTTACCGCTTTCAATGAACTAACCGAAGAAAGCAGTACATCTGAAGAGAACGGTAGGCTAAGAAATGAATCAAGCAGTCTAATTTTGAAGTATGCCGTCTGAACTTAATTTTTCTTCTGAATAAGGAGAGCAAACATTCAAAAATAAGAACACTCACGCACTTCACGCTCGCGAACTCCAGAAATGGGAAAAACCTAAGACGTGTTTTTTTTCAACACACTTCCAATACCACACCTAAGCAAGGGCGTGAAATTGGAAACTTGTTCTTCAGACGTCCTTCAGCCTTCACAACGTTGGGTGTATTCCTTGAGAAATTTTGAAAAAATTTTTCGCGCTTCAGCTTAGCCAAGTATGGTCTTGTCGCTTTTTGCCCAAATTTTATAGCTTGCTTTTCCTAGTTAAATCTTAGCTCCGTAGATCTCGTAGTTTCTAGGAACCTTGTAGAGGTACCATATGCTGAGTAATTTTCTCGACAATAACATTACATGTTCACAAACCAAATATTGAAGATTTTAATTGAAAAATGCCAATGCGTCATCTTTGGTTCAGCCGCGCCTGCCCGCAGCACCTGCCTGGGCATCAGTAAACATAACAAAAAAGTCACTACTGTGTGTCAAAAACCGAACCAAATCGAAGAAAATGCCGCTCGTCTCTCGTGGTCGGCAGAGCTCCAGGCCGGAGATATCAGACACATCAGACCCATTGTACTTCCAAGAGAAAAGGCATGAAAACGCAATAAATTCAACGCCGTGAAATCTTCCCAGTGGTGTAAGAAAAGCTTAGTCCTATTCCAAAAGTGGAAGCCTAAGCGAGTCATAAAGTAATTTGATAAAAACGAATGCATTTCAGAATTTCTCTCAAACCAAGAAAAATGGCCGTCGTCAGGGAGAAAAGCAGAGACTTTAACGTTCTCCCATGACCGGAGATTTGGCAACGTATTTGCTACCCTAGTAAAGTCTTACTTATACTTGTGTTACTGGGGGCTTATAGGAAAATCGGTCGAATTACACAAGGAAACAAATTGAGCTTCCCTAGAAAACTTCGCCTCTTTCTAGTCAGAGACATCCCGTGTAACTGAACTGAATCCCAGTCTTGTAATTCAAATTGACTCATACATGGTCTTTATGCTCAAATTTGTCCCGGATACAGGGCGCTAAATAGTCCCATGATGTACCAATGCATTGTTTGGTGCTTGCTTATTGTCCTCGCCTTGTTTACTCGTTTGTTTGCTTGGCTGCTTGTCTGCTTGCTTGGTCTGACCGTCCCTACTCCCCCCTCTGAACTGGATACCTGGACAATTCACAATGACTGCCAATTTGTAGCTTTTTTTAATAGTCGCAAATTATCTCCATTGCGTCAAATTTATTCCGTTGTTATCCCAGTACAAAAAAATCAAAATAGACAAAAAATTATCATTTAAATTGTTAATGATGCGGAAGTATTCTCAAACAAGTTGCATCTTCAATTTAAAAACCGTTTACATTTTTGACCGAAGGACACTCTAATAGTCTTGTACTTTTATCTTCCCACGCTTGGACTCTACAATCACGGATACATAATATAACTCGTATTTCAATTTCATGAACACTAACTTCAAAATATACTCACGCTAGGTTTGTATTCTCGTTAGTGTAAACAAAAAGGTGAACATCTGTCTCTGTTCTGCTGAACTGCTTGGACGCGTCAGCTTAAAATTTGGTTTTTCACGGATTTCCATGAATAAACAGCGCTTTGAATTTAATTTTATTGAAGCCATTCAAGAATCCAAACAATGAGCTGCGGTTACGCGCTTTTGAAGGGAACTCTTGGCACGGCAAATGTCAACTTTCTGCTTTAAACATCCAAATGCCTCCACATCTTCAAAGTCAAAAGTGCTTTCTGTCCCTGCCGTCGTCATTCAGTCTTCCACAATACTGTGGAGTTTCTCGAGGCTAACAAATACAACAATATTGCGCAAAAATAAAAAGCCTCTTGGCTTTCCAAGAGCACATTGCCAGGGGAACAAACAAAGGCGGTTTGCAAGTGCCTCTCACTCGCTTCAATACAAGCAAAAATGAAAATCTTCTGCTTGGGGCAATTTTTTTCTTTGAAACACGTGAAAAATTCAGAGTGGAGGGACAGCATAACGGCATTTACGCAAAGGAAGTGTCAGCTTGTTCTTTGTGAAGCAAACTCTGGGTGTTTTTAATTTCATGGCTTGGAATACACATTTTTCTGAGGTTCAGTGCTAGCACAGGGCTTGAGCATTCGCTCTGGTTAGTTTTTTCGAGGTTGTGAATATGTGTAAATTGATAGTACGAGTAAGTGGATAGTATGTGTGAAGTACTCGTACGTGTATGTGAAAGTATGAGTAAATACGTGGGTACACGTGAGTACGAGGATACGTGAGAGTATGCATGTGCTGTATTACGTACGTGTAGACTAATGTTTGGGCAATGTAAGTGTGCGTGGGGGCCATCTTGCGTACATTTACCCTTGATGCAATACAGCACACAAATGTCGACACAGGAATTCTGTCGTGTGCTTAAGCAGTACACTGTTAACTTTTTCAACATGTGAAACACATATTCTTCTCTCACCCAACGCTTGTTACCTTGTTTGTCTGCTTGGTTGCTTGTCTGCTTGCTTGGTTTGCTCGTCCCTACTCCCTCCTCTAAACTAGATACCTGAACAATTCACAATGACCGCCAATATCTAGTTTTTTGCCATCCCGCTTCTAATATTCCCCAACACAACCCCATGGGTGACATATCCCTCGTATAATGGACGGGTGAGGTCACCCCATGAGCCCACGCCCAGCTCCCGTCAATAATTCAATACACAAATTCTTTTTTTTACGACCAGGCGACAATGGGCAACTCCGGGACGCTCAACCGGTTCTCCACTCGACGGTTTGTTCACAGAACCGTGATGCAATACGTGTCTCTTGCACCAATTTGTTCAGTTGTGGGAACCAGCCTCAAGTTTTACAAATACCAAGTGGAAATAATTAGGAACCAGCCTCAAGTTTTACAAATACCAAGTGGAAATAATCATTGCAGTAAATTTCAAACAGAGACATGAGATCAATCAATCAATATTTGCCGTAAATGTCGAAAAGGATTAATCATTGCCGTATATTTTAAAGGGGATTAATCATTGCCGTAAGTTTCTAAGAGGATTAATAATTGCTGTAAATTTTAAACGGGATTTATCATTGTCGTAAATTGCAAAGGGATTTCTTTGAAAAGGTTTTTACTTCCGTTGAACGTTTAATGCCTTAAGACTGTTGAATATGAAAGTGATTCCAAAATTATTCCATTGTGTTTAACTTTAGTATGGTATTGCATAAAAATTTAAGTTTTCTTTTAATACCCAAATGCATTCCGCAGAGTAATACGAACCGCATTTTCAGAGCAATGAAAAAATTTTGCATGTGCAATTTGTCTCATATTGATCTGCAGTTCTTTTCAGCCTTATATTGTTTCAAATACTGGAAGATTTTCTGCCTAGTTATAGTCAAGACGGTTTTTGAATAGCGCCAAAAGAAGTTTTTTTCAGGCATCCATTTTCAGATTGGGATAATTACGCTGGAAAAAATTCAGGGGCTGGGGTGAAGGGAATTTTTTATTTCTCTGGCTGTCAAAAATTCGCGTCACCCTAGTCCTTAAATTTGTAAATTCATTCTTGTACATTCTCTCTGGTAGTCAAAAGTTCACGCCACCCTTGTCCCTGAATTTGTATATTCTTTCTGGTAGTCAAAAGTTCACGCCACCCTTGTCCCTGAATTTGTATATTCTTTCTGATAGTCAAAAGTTCACCTCACCCTTGTCCCTGAATTTGTATATTCTTTCTGGTAGTCAAAAGTTCACGCCACCCTTGTCCCTGAATTTGTATATTCTTTCTGGTAGTCAAAAGTTCACGCCACCCATGTCCCTGAATTTGAATATTCTTTCTGGTAGTCAAAAGTTCACGCCACCCATGTCCCTGAATTTGTATATTCTTTCTGGTAGTCAAAAGTTCACGCCACCCATGTCCCTGAATTTGTATATTCTTTCTGGTAGTCAAAAGTTCACATCATTCAAGGCCCTAAATTTTCATATTCCTTCTGGCTGCCATTTTTAGCGAGGACGTCAACTGTGGTATCAAAATGACCATCGGCGATAACATCATTTAAGCTAACAAAAGTACTGTTCGTAGCTGAAATCACGCAGCTCTTGATTTTCAATGTATATTTTCGACGGTAGAGAACCGTACATTGCTGGTAACATGCACAGTCGACGTGCAAAACATGGTAAAACATATATTAGAAAGCAGCATAGAACAACGGGTCGAAGACAAATAATGGGAAAAATATTTAGAGAAAATAAACTTATTTAAAAGTAAAGGTATGAAAGAACTCAAATTGAAATTCCAAATACGGGAAAAGGAAGTGAAATTGAGTAAATAAATAATAGCCGTACAAGAAACAAATAAAACAACACAAAAAAAGGAATAAGCATCTAGGTAATGAGATCGTGATCTCAATTCTCAGCAGGATCTTGTGACACAAGCAGCATTTTGAAGAGCATCTGATCGTCCAAAGACTATCTTGATTCTAATCGTCCAATGATAATGATTTCCTTTTTTATTTACTTGTTTATTTAGACTTTTTTGGTGTCCGCTTTTTCTGATTGTATTTATTTCTGTGATAAGAGTTTCACCAGTGCACAAGTTCGAGAATATTAAATCACGGGGACTATAAGGGTTGATATATTCGCTTGTCATTCATATTTTGAAGATCTATTTTATAAAAATATGGTATATGGTAATGGTAAACATGTTAAATATAACGGTAACAGATAATTTTTAATTTTAATGGGTAGAAATAATGGTAAAAAATTAGATGTAAGAGTAAATAGGGTAAAACTCAATAGAAAATGTGGTAAATATCATGGTTGCAAATAAGATTCAAGGGTAAGTGTAGTAAATGGAATGGTAACAAACAAATAAGATGTAATGGAGCGTGGTTGTAAACTGAGCGTGTATTTTCAGCCGAGTCTGAATGCGGGGAAATATTATCATAGTTGAACACTTATCTCCATTGTTATTGTGAATTTAATTTAAAGTAAATGCCACTTGAAAATTGTAAGAAATATCACAAAAGCCAACTCAATCTTGAGAAAATATATTCTCATTTTGAACACGAGTTTTGGAATCTCGAAATTATTTTTTTACTTCTAATTACCGTAACCAACCGGCAGTGAAAAAAACTTTATTCAAGTTAAAACTAGGGCCTTAATTAAAGTTTTACAATTTCCCAACGGGTTCTGAGTTAGTTTCTCTCATATCAACGAAGTGAATCATAAAGTTGCCAAAAATTATCCTCATCTGTTAACGCATTTTGTAAAAGACAAGATCAACTCAAGCAAACGCCTCTCCCTTTCTTCATTACGGAGTCGTTGAATAACGAAAAATGCATATATCTCGAGGCAATTTGAAGATTATCTACACACTGAATGACAGCAATCGGACCCGCGATCTACCCGTAAATGAAAAGAAGGGGAAACGAGACCTGTTGGGGATGGGAATCTCTCAGCCAGATGAACAATGAGGGCCCAGAGGCCGACTGGAATTTAGGAATGGTAATCACCGGGAATTGAGAAGCAGATGGCGATCTGAGGCCGGGAATCAAAAGGAATGAGAATGGAGGGGCAGGAATCTGTTGGAATGGCAAGAATGCAATCACAAAAGAGCGGAATGAGATCTGTATCTGGCACCTCGGCGCTGCAACAAAAGAACTGTTGTGTGCTGCAAATAATGTTCATAAAGAGATCAGACGAGTGGTGCAGTGAGTGGCATGGTCATCACTGCTGGTGACATGCACGTAACCTGTCTCTGGGTTGACATAGTGTGGGTACAATGCTTCGGGCTGGCGGATCAAAGTAAATTCACAGCTTCTCTTTATTACAGTTCATGGTATGTGAAAATTGTGTC
This sequence comes from Morinoia aosen, assembly GCA_030386875.1. Classification (NCBI taxonomy): domain Eukaryota; kingdom Metazoa; phylum Arthropoda; class Malacostraca; order Amphipoda; family Talitridae; genus Morinoia; species Morinoia aosen. The sequence goes on from CM059565.1 coordinate 19,983,676, forward strand.
TCTATATAAATATAAGAAGTGGTGTGTGTAGATGAGTAGGGATAGTATATTAAAATAATGTCTCTACATGAGAGATCATAGCATATAAAAATAGCGCCTCTACATTAGAGAATTTATTATACAATAATAGTGCCTCTGTATGACAAGTTATAGTACAAAAAAAGTGCCTTTCTAGATGAGAGGTCATCCCATCTAAAATCTAGCGTGTCTGTATGACAGGTCGTACTATGTGAAAATAATGTATATGTATGGCAGTTCATAGTACGAGTATATAATGCAATGTCTTTTTAAAGCAAGTCGTTGTATATACTTAATATCTCATGTCTCTGTGAGACAGATAATAGCCCACGCAGTGTCTCTGTATGCTGACACAGAGCCAGAAACAACAGGCCACACAATACATCGTGCAATGACCTCTACTGTGAACAGAAACGTACAACAGCCAGCCCAACAACACAACAACAACAAAACGACAGCATCAAGCAATGAGTTAAAAGCCATCATTTCCCCTTGCACCAGACTGAGCTGTGATTGTTGGCGGTTCGTTTTGATTTTCGAATGTATAAATCTAAGAATCAATGAAAATGTGAATCCATGAATGTAAGAATCAATGAAAATATGAGTCAATTAGTTTTCCAATTAATGAATTTACGCGTATGAAATTAAGATTAAGTGGATTTATGAAGCTTTAAATCTATAGACTTGTGCATTTATTAATTTATGAATCGTTTTCATGGTCATGAAGTGCGTTTATGAATCCGTGAATCGTTGTTATGGTCATGAAGTGCGTCTATGAATCTGTGAATCTTTGTTATGCCATGAAGTGCGTTTATGAATCTGATAATCGTTGTTATGGTCATGAAGTGCGTCTATGAATCTGATAATCGTTGTTATGGTCATGAAGTGCGTCTATGAATCTGATAATCGTTGTTATGGTCATGAAGTGCGTTTATGAATCTGATAATCGTTGTTATGGTCATGAAGTGCGTTTATGAATCTGATAATCGTTGTTATGGTCATGAAGTGCGTTTATGAATCTGATAATCGTTGTTATGGTCATGAAGTGCGTTTATGAATCTGATAATCGTTGTTATGGTCATGAAGTGCGTTTATGAAACTGATAATCGTTGTTATGGTCATGAAGTGCGTTTATGAATCTGATAATCGTTGTTATGGTCATGAAGTGCGTTTATGAATCTGATAATCGTTGTTATGGTCATGAAGTGCGTTTATGAATCTGATAATCGTTGTTATGGTCATGAAGTGCGTTTATGAATCTGATAATCGTTGTTATGGTCATGAAGTGCGTCTATGAATCTGGGAATCTTTGTTATGGTCATGAAGTGCGTTTATGAATCTGGGAATCGTTAGTACTGACATATAATGACAAACAGATAACACTCGTACATCCCCAGTATCCTGAGTGCGTACCCTGATCGGCTCAGCACACAGGACGCACGGCGCCACAGCGCAGCCATTACACATATGCTCAAACGGATCATGCTCTACATTGCGTTTAAGTCATCTTTTTCATACTAGCGACAGGCAAAGGTATTAACACAGTGATATCCTATTTTTCAAAGATCATATTTACTTCAGGGAATATATGGTATATCCTGCAGTATTTTATAATAGTTGCAACTCAATGCGATCCCATTTCCTAAAGATTATGTTTATGATTATGATATATATAATGTACATCCTTCATTATTCCACTTCTTTCCCATGGTATTACATGACGCACAATATTTACAATAATTGAGAAAATATTGTAGCGAGCAGATGGACGGACGATACAAGGGTTCAACCCGTCGCTCACTGTACATGAGAGCAGCGGAGCACAGCGAGGTTATCGAACGGGTCTCACATTCTGCTCAAGCCGTCGATGATTTTTATTGACATTATGGTAGTTTATCATGTTTCATTGCTGGTTTCATGGTTGATTTTCCGTGATAAAATGAAACGAGTTTTCGTACATAATCATCGCATTTTTTTCAAGAATTTTGCCTGTTCGGAGTATTAGATGATAAAATTCAAAGGATTTTTTTATTGTAAATTATATGAGCATTTTCTGGTGAACATCTTTATCATATGAATTATGCGCGTTTATCATTATTTGTCACTCTCAATTGCAGATTCATGACGGTTGACAGTAACAATCTTAAATTTGAGCGCTAATGGGCACTGAAATTCTCCTTTGATGAAATCGTACACATTCGTAAATAAAGTTATCCTTGAATGAAGTATTGCACATTCGTAGCTGAAATTATCCTTGAATGAAGTAATATATATTCGTAAACTGAAATTCTCACTTAAATTTATTTGACGGACAATTCTAAATGCAACTATTTTGTGTTAGAGTCGTAAATTGTTCTATTGATTATTTCGCTCTCTAACATTTGAATTCTCGTGTTTTGTTTCAAATCAAGCTTTATCTCATTATCGAGCAATTTTGTGGTGCCCTTCTTTTACTTGGAGATTTTCTTTAAATATGCAAACATGAGATTCATTTTTCAACGCCTATGTGACAACCCGTATTACGAAGACTGTTCTTATGTCCAACAGCAATAGATATATCAGTTTCTATTCACAACTCTCGTTGATTTAGAGCTCTAATCCAAGATTACAATACTCAACTAATTTTCATCAGCAATTCTGTCTCTTAGTTACAAACCAACCCTTAAAGTCATAAATAAATGAAGGAAATTTCATTTAAAAGGCCACAATAATATTTTTTAGAATATTCAGGAAATATGCTAGAGTTTTACATCCGTCTCATGATTTAAGGGAAAATTCTCATGTTCAAATATCACGTCTATTAAATATCATCACAAGTACTCCTAATGAGGGAACGAAAAGTTAAGTATGACCATGTTTGCAATAAACTCAATGTATGTAGTTTTCTGTAACTACACATACTAAACCTAAACTTGCATACATTCAAGTACTGAGGCATAGATCTTGCTTTTCATGCTTTGACTAGGCTTTTTATTTTCTTTGATTTGGCATTGTATCTTCTTCGATTTGAATTTGTATCCTCTATGATTTAGGATTGTACTCTCACTGATTTAACACTGTATTCTCTTCGATTCGGCGTTGTGTCCTCTTCTATTTGGCATTTTATTCTCTTTAATTCGGGATCGTATTATCTTTGACTTGGCATCATATTTTCTTCGATTTGGCTTTGCACTCTCATTGATTTAGCATTGCGTTTTTTTTCAAGCTACGAAAAGATCACTGTCCATAACAGTTAAAAATAATATTCCACGTCCCACTACTCATTCCTCATACTATGAAAGAAAATTCACGGGCTGGCTGACCCGTAGGAATTTAGGCATACTTTCGAATGATAATGAATCAAGATAATTGCAGGAGCCAAAATAGGATTCCTTAAACGGGTCCACGAAACCAATTTTGGATAGGCTGGCCTCTCATTATTTCAAATTGGGGTAAATTACGGACGTCTTACCTGGGACCTGTTGTTGAGGTTGTCTCCTGTTGTTGAGGTTGTCTCCTGTTGTTGGGGTTGTCTCCTGTTGTTGGGGTTGTCTCCTGTTGTTGAGGTTGTCTCCTGTTGTTGAGGTTGTCTCCTGTTGTAGGGCTTGTCTCCTGTTGTTGGGGTTGTCTCCTGTTGTTGGGGTTGTCTCCTGTTGTAGGGCTTGTCTCCTGTTGTTGGGGTTGTCTCCTGTTGTTGGGGTTGTCTCCTGTTGTTGGGGTTGTCTCCTGTTGTAGGGCTTGTCTCCTGTTGTTGGGGTTGTCTCCTGTTGTTGGGGTTGTCTCCTGTTGTAGGGCTTGTCTCCTGTTGTTGGGGTTGTCTACTGTTGTTGGGGTTGTCTCCTGTTGTTGGGGTTGTCTCCTGTTGTTGGGGTTGTCTCCTGTTGTAGGGCTTGTCTCCTGTTGTTGGGGTTGTCTCCTGTTGTTGGGGTTGTCTCCTTTTGTTGGGGTTGTCTCCTGTTGTAGGGCTTGTCTCCTGTTGTTGGGGTTGTCTCCTGTTGTTGGGGTTGTCTCCTGTTGTTGGGGTTGTCTCCTGTTGTAGGGCTTGTCTCCTGTTGTTGGGGTTGTCTCCTGTTGTAGGGCTTGTCTCCTGTTGTAGGGCTTGTCTCCTGTTGTTGGGGTTGTCTCCTGTTGTTGGGGTTGTCTCCTGTTGTTGGGGTTGTCTCCTGTTGTAGGGCTTGTCTCCTGTTGTTGGGGTTGTCTCCTGTTGTTGGGGTTGTCTCCTGTTGTAGGGCTTGTCTCCTGTTGTTGGGGTTGTCTCCTGTTGTTGGGGTTGTCTCCTTTTGTTGGGGTTGTCTCCTGTTGTTGGGGTTGTCTCCTGTTATTGGGGTTGTCTCCTGTTGTTGGGGTTGTCTCCAGTTGTTGAGGTTGTCTCCTGTTGTTGGGGTTGTCTCCTTTTGTTGGGGTTGTCTCCTGTTGTTGGGGTTGTCTCCAGTTGTTGAGGTTGTCTCCTGTTTTTGGGGTTGTCTCCTTTTGTTGGGGTTGTCTCCTGTTGTTAAGGTTGTCTCCTGTTGTTGGGGTTGTCTCCTGTTGTTGGGGTTGTCTCCTGTTGTTGAGGTTGTCTCCTGTTGTTGAGGTTGTTTCCTGTTGTTGGGGTTGTCTCCTGTTGTTGAGGTTGTCTCCTGTTGTTGGGGTTGTCTCCTGTTGTTGAGGTTATCTCCTGTTGTTGGAGTTGTCTCCTGTTGTTGGGGTTGTCTCCTGTTGTTGGGGTGGTCTCCTTTTGTTGGGGTTGTCTCCTGTTGTTGGGGTTGTCTCCTGTTGTTGGGGTTGTCTCCTGTTGTTGGGGTTGTCTCCTGTTGTTGAGGTTGTCTCCTGTTGTTGAGGTTGTTTCCTGTTGTTGGGGTTGTCTCCTGTTGTTGAGGTTGTCTCCTGTTGTTGGGGTTGTCTCCTGTTGTTGAGGTTATCTCCTGTTGTTGGGTTGTCTCCTGTTGTTGGGGTTGTCTCCTGTTGTTGGGGTTGTCTCCTGTTGTTGAGGTTTTCTCCTGTTGTTGAGGTTGTCTCCTGTTGTTGAGGTTGTCTCCTGTTGTTGGGGTTGTCTCCTGTTGTTGGGGTTGTCTCCTGTTGTTGAGGTTATCTCCTGTTGTTGGGGTTGTCTCCTGTTGTTGGGGTTGTCTCCTGTTGTTGAGGTTGTCTCCTGTTGTTGGGGTTATCTCCTGTTGTTGGGGTTGTCTCCTGTTGTTGGGGTTGTCTCCTGTTGTTGGGGTTATCTCCTGTTGTTGGGTTGTCTCCTGTTGTTGGGGTTGTCTCCTGTTGTTGAGGTTGTCTCCTGTTGTTGAGGTTATCTCCTGTTGTTGAGGTTGTCTCCTGTTGTTGGGGTTATCTCCTGTTGTTGAGGTTGTCTCCTGTTGTTGGGGTTATCTCCTGTTGTTGAGGTTGTCTCCTGTTGTTGAGGTTATCTCCTGTTGTTGAGGTTGTCTCCTGTTGTTCAGATTTTCTAAAATGTGAGTTTATTTGCTTACTTTATAAAATATCAAGTTCTTTTAAGTTGAGTGTAAATTAGCCGTCCAAGTTCAGGTATCGCGATAAAGATGGTTGATTTGATTATTATACTAGCTTGATTTAAGGCTGCGCAAAGGACATCCTCCCACTAGAGAATTAACTTAACTGAATTGAGTTATAATACATCTGTTTCCCAGTAGCCTGAGGATCTGCACTATATCAAAATTGTTGTGTTTTCTGTAAGAACTCTATTTTAATCGAACTTTACATTCAGTGTTTGAAATGGATGTGGGTGATACGAATTAAATTGTGTTACAATAAACCCGAATAAAAGTAGCCTATGTACCAGCACTATTATACTAATTATATTTTTCGAAAGAATTACTTCACTTTATTTGCATTAGGAATGGATGCAGGCGTGAACATGCGATGCTGCTTGAGGACCTTTTTGTGTCTGATGCCTGTTGCCTGAACAGAAAATTCGTTGTAGCAGAGACTCACGCGCGCGGAAAGGAGATTTTTGCAACGACTTAAGTAAAACCAACTACGCTGTACTTTACTCCTCATAATTTGTGGAACAACAGAAATTATTCTCGAATTTTTATTTTGTGTGGTATTGCACAGAAGAAATTTTTCTCGCCCGAATTTGGATATTTTTTCAAACTAATTCAACAGATTGCACTAACGAACGAAAAAATAATTTTCGTTTCAAAACTTTCTCTTTTTAAAATATTTCTCACTCCCAATTAATGGTGCATTTTGTTTGATTTTACTTGGCACATAAATGTAAATGTATTTTAAATGTAATGTAAATGTAATGTAAATGTAATGTAAATGTAATGTAAATGTAATGTAAATGTAATGTAAATGTAATGTAAATGTAATGTAAATGTAATGTAAATGTAATGTAAATGTAATGTAAATGTAATGTAAATGTAATGTAAATGTAATGTAAATGTAATGTAAATGTAATGTAAATGTAATGTAAATGTAATGTAAATGTAATGTAAATGTAATGTAAATGTAATGTAAATGTAATGTAAATGTAATGTGAATGTAATGTAAATGTAATGTAAATGTAATGTGAATGTAATGTAATTGTAATGTAAATGGAATGTAAATTTAATGTAAATGTAATATAAATGTAATGTAAATGTAATGTAAATGTAATGTAAATGTAATGTAAATGAAATATAAATGTAATGTGAATGTAATGTAAATGTAATGTGAATGTAATGTAATTTTAATGTAAATGTAATGTAAATTTAATGTAAATGTAATGTAAATGTAATGTAAATGTAATGTAAATGTAATGTGAATGTAATGTAAATGTAATGTGAATGTAATGTAATTGTAATGTAAATTTAATGTAAATTTAATGTAAATGTAATGCAAATGTAATGTAAATGTAATACAAATGTAATGTAAATGTAATGTACATGTAATGAAAGTCTAAATGTAAATCAATCTAAATGTAAATACATCTAAATATAAATAAATGTAAATGTAAATAAATTTAAATGTAAGTAAATGTTAATGTAAATAAATGAGATGTTTCGATCTGAGGAGAGCATGCACATACTACAGGAAATGAGGTGTTTACCAGCAAACAAAAGCTTGAGAATGCCTCAACAAACAATGGACCTGAAAAAACAAAGGCTAAGCCACATTGCGAGATGAGATTTGGAGTTAAAGGTTCTCTCGAGAATTTTCAGTCATTTATAATGAAGACAATTAACTGAACCAGATCACACCGGTAAAGTTAGTTCTTTATGAAATGGATGGGAGACAAACTTAAATAATGTTTGAGCTTGAAAGCACATTTCATTTGAAGTTTGAACACAGATTTGACATAATTCTTCATTCGTGTGTAGGCATTCATTATGCTGCGTCAAGTATTAGACTATCAAGTAAGGGCATCATTAGAGATCATATAAAAGGGGTATCAAGAGAGATGGTATCATCACAGATTATTTCATCAAATGGACGTAATCAGAGACCGTGTCATCAAGTGAATAATGAGAACTGATTTCAAGTGGACACTATCAGAGATGGTATCAACAAGTGGACACAATGAGAGACGGTATCATCAAGTGGACACAATCAGAGATGGTATCATCAAGTGGACACAATCAGAGATGGTGTCATCAAGTGGACACAATCAGAGATGGAAATCATCCAGTGTACATAATCAGAGATGGTACCATCAAGTGGACACAATCTGAGATGGAAATCATCAAGTGGACACAATCTGAGCTGGTATCATCAAGTGGACACAATCAGAGATGGAAATCATCAAGTGGACACAATCAGAGATGGTGTCATCAAGTGGACACAATCAGAGATGGTATCATCAAGTGGACACAATCAGAGATGGTATCATCAAGTTTACACAATCAGAGATGGTATCATCAAGTGGACACAATCAGAGACGGTATCATCAAGTGGACACAATCAGAGATGGTATCATCAAGTGGACACAATCAGAGATGGTATCATCAAGTGGACACAATCAGAGATGGTATCATCAAGTGGACACAATCAGAGATGGTATCATCAAGTGGACACAATCAGAGATGGTATCATCAAGTGGACACAATCAGAGATGGTATCATCAAGTGGACACAATCAGAGATGGTGTCATCAAGTGGACACAATCAGAGATGGAAATCATCAAGTGTACATAATCAGAGATGGTACCATCAAGTGGACACAATCTGAGATGGAAATCATCAAGTGGACACAATCTGAGATGGTATCATCAAGTGGACACAATCAGAGATGGAAATCATCAAGTGGACACAATCTGAGATGGTATCATCAAGTGGATACAATCAGAGATGGTATCATCAAGAGAACATAATCAGAAATTGTATCATCCAATCACACTTGACTCAGTGCTGAACAGTTTTTAAAACAATAATGACACTTCAGAGTTATCCAGAAAAAGCGAAATAAAAACTACAACGAAGAGATAGATTCCTGCAGAACCCAGAGTAGGAGAACGTGACTGCATCTCCACCATCTTTCTTGACCCTGCAGCATTCTTGACCCTGGAGTCGAGATCTCAGCGCTGAGATTTCAGCGCTCAAGATAGTATACGCAGACGTTATTTAAAATAACCGACGTTAATGCTAAGCTAACTTAAACTAACCTAACCTAACTCAACATCAACCTTACCGTACCCAACTTAATCTAACCTGGTCAAAATCAGCTTATGTAATGTAGCCTAGCCGAACCTAACATGACCAGACTTCGTAACCTCTCTTAGCCTGCTGCCTTACGGGCGCAGAAGTTGTGCTCCTAAAACATGCCCTCTGCTGCAAACCTTTTTTGTCGGATTTGAAGTCATTTCATGCTCAAACTCTCGAGCCGTAGCTTTGAAATCGACTAAGCTTCATGCGTTAATTTATCTCTAGAGCTCCGTAGAGACAAAATAAGGGAAACATGCATGAGAAAGACCTGCTACAGAAATACCTTCGCTAACGATATAGATTCTCAGTGGTGTGAGACACTAATAATTCACCTAGGGTTTCGACTAACTTTAGACAAAACGGAAGAAACCCGCCTACTCGATATGAGCGGTGTTTGGGCTTCGAAGGGCTAAAAACTTGATAGTAAGAGGCCAAAAAGAACTTCCACAACGGTCCACAAATTGTGTGAAAGCGTGTGACTGAATTACGCGAGTTTAAGGAGCCACAAGCTTTAAACGTTGTCGACAGTCAAAAATCATATGGGTGCCTCCTTTCAATACTTTCTTTTTCTACGGCGTCCTAAGGCCTCGTAGCTTCAGGTTCAGAATTTTGGATGCCAAATTTTGTTGTTGACACTCTCCTCACCTCCGAAAGTGATTCAGCACACACTTCTGATAATTTTGTATTCTGAAATACGGACGGTTGTCTTTCTTGCGTTGAAAACTGTATTACAAGATCATCCTCGTACTTACACGAAGTGTAAAGCAGGCTTTCACGGAGTAAACAATGTTACTCAAGGCTTCATCGTCAAATATTAAATGCTGACCTTCATTTAGATAAACGATTTACTCGGAAGCAGATGCTATTTCGCACAACTTTTCCAATTAGTGATGGGTGATTTCACATTTCTTTGTCTCATAGAAGCATGACGTCATCGCACATCTCGTTTCTGCACCTCGTGGTGCTTTTTTCTCAGCTGTCGTTCTCGCTCCTCGGGAGAATATTCCGGGACACTTGAATTTCAAATCTTCCGAAAGTGTGTGACCGCACTCTGGTTACAGCGAGACTTTGCAATAAGCTGTGCTTTGTACACAGCTGTTCTATGCAGGATAATTAAAACACAATAACCTGAAATTGTGTTCATCTCGACTTGCTCCACGTATACTTCACTCTAGCGGCCTGGAAATGTTGGTGCCATGGTAGAAGTAACAATTACTAAATATAGGTGCCAAGGTGGAAGTAACAATTATCAAATATAGGCGCCATGGTGGATGTAACAATTACCAAATGTAGGCGCCATGGTGGATGTAACAATTACCAAATATAGGCGCCATGGTGGATGTAACAATTACCAAATATAGGCGCCATGGTGGATGTAACAATTACCAAAAATAGGCGCCATGGTGGATGTAACAATTACCAAATATAGGCGCCATGGTGGATGTAACAATTACCATATATAGGCGCCATGGTGGATGTAACAATTACCAAATATAGGCGCCATGGTGGATGTAACAATTACCAAATATAGGTGCCAAGGTGGAAGTAACAATTACCAAATATAGGTGCCAAGGTGGAAGTAACAATTACCAAATATAGGCGCCATGGTGGATGTAACAATTACCAAATATAGGCGCCAAGGTGGATGTAACAATTACCAAATATAGGCGCCAAGGTGGAAGTAACAATTACCAAATATAGGTGCCATGGTGGATGTAACAATTACCAAATATAGGCGCCATGGTGGATGTAACAATTACCAAATATAGGCGCCATGGTGGATGTAACAATTACCAAATATAGGCGCCATGGTGGATGTAACAATTACCAAATATAGGCGCCATGGTGGATGTAACAATTATCAAATATAGGTGCCATGGTGGATGTAACAATTACCAAATATAGGCGCCATGGTGGAAGAAATAATTATGAAAAATGGATGCTCAGTAATTTAGAAGCAGGTGGATGCGCAGCTAATTTTTATCGGAATTAAAATTAGAAACTTGCTCGTAAAACACTCGATAGAATATGGAACTGGCACTCCGATACCAGTCACCTAGAGTGTCACTTTAGTCAGTGATGAGCCGTTCGTGAAGCAATGAGGGCATTTCAGAGTGGTAAGAAAAAACGAATGAAAACCACAACCACAAGGCAGATGGTAAAAGTGCCGAGCGAAATCACGGAAAAGAACGAAGATGAATCTCATGGTAAAGAAAACTTGATAATCTAAAACCGGCGTACAGAAAAGTATAAGCTAACATTGAATATTTGATCATTCGAAAACAAAGCATGTATCTAAATAGAGAACGTATACAGCGCGTCTATCATACCTGACACATTTGTTTCATGGCAAGGATACTTTAATAAGCTGAAAAAAACTTGAAAATGAACCATTTTAACTGAATTATACAAAATTTTAAATTGAAAAGTTAATTACTACGAGGCATACAACAGCATTTATCTCCTGATTGTGTGCAAATATCATTTAATAAATTATTCTGCTAATTATGTTGCATGGTGTACAAGCCATTGTACTCACTCAGCATTTCGCTCTGGCTTGGTGCAGGAACAGGTTACAGACAAGGCAGCCAATACTGTGATTAAAACGCATAAAAAAACGAAAATTTGCACTTAACTACAAAATTTAAAACAATTTCCTTCACGGCGTTGACAAAAATGTCCACAGTGCGTTCAGTATACCTTGAACATTTTTGCTCTCAATAATAGCTCAGTTCACCAAAGTTTAAAGAGCATAACAGAATTTAAACTTACCGGAAGTGATGAAATTGACGGCAAGAACTCAGTTGTTCTCACAAAAGACGATAAAGAAGAAGAAAATGATGAAAAAGGGAAAAGAGAAAAAAGGGACAAAAACAAGAGGTAAAAGAAAGGAAAATAGAAGAAGAAAAGAAGTAGAATGAGGTGAAAAGCAAGAACTCGAATATAAAGTAGGAGAAGAAAAAAGAATTAAAAGACGATGAAAAAGTTAGCAGTAAAAAATGGAGGAGCATTGAGAATAAGGAGACGATCAAGAATACGAAGAAATGGAAGAAGACGAAAAAACAAAAAAGAAATGAGGAGTAACGAGAAGAAGATGAATAACAAGAAAGAGAATAATAGTTAGAAGAAGAATGACGAGACGGAGAGGTGAATAAGAAGGCGTCCAGCGGACCTGGAGCTGTAGCAGTCCGAGCCTCCAGCTGTGTAATGAGAGGGTGCCGGGCTGTGGCGCTGGGGGTGGTCGGGCACACGGTCAGACCGACACACGGTCGGACCAACACACGGTCAAACCGACACACGGTCAGAGCAACATACGGTCAGACTGACACACGGTCAGACCGACACATGGTCAGACCGACACACGGTCAGAGCAACACACGGTCAGACCGACACACGGTCAGACCGACACACGGTCAGAGCAACACACGGTCAGACCGACACACGGTCAGACCGACACACGGTCAGACCGACACACGGTCAGAGCAACACACGGTCAGACCGACACACGGTCAGACTGACACACGGTCAGACCGACACATGGTCAAACCGACACACGGTCAGAGCAACACACGGTCAGACCGACACACGGTCAGACCGACACACGGTCAAAGCAACACACGGTCAGACCGACACACGGTCAGACCGACACACGGTCGGACCAACACACGGTCAAACCGACACACGGTCAGAGCAACATACGGTCAGACTGACACACGGTCAGAGCAACACACGGTCAGACCGACACACGGTCAGACCGACACACGGTCGGACCGACGCATGGTCAGACCGACACACGGTCAGACCGACACACGGTCAGTGCAACACACGGTCAGACTGACACACGGTCAGACCGACACACGGTCAGACCGACACACGGTCGGACCGACGCATGGTCAGACCGACACACGGTCAGACCGACACACGGTCAGACCGACACACGGTCAGACTGACACACGGTCAGACCGACACACGGTCAAGCCGACACACGGTCAGACCGACACATGGTCAGACCGACACACGGTCAGACCGACACATGGTCAGACCGACACACGGTCAGACCGACACACGGTCAGACCGACACACGGTCAGACCGACATACGGTCAGACCGACACACGGTCAGACCGACACACGGTCAGACCGACACACGGTCAGACCAACACAGGGTCAGACCGACACATGGTCAGACCGACACACGGTCAGACCGACACACGGTCAGACCGACACACGGTCAGACCGACATACGGTCAGACCGACACACGGTCAGACCGACACACGGTCAGACCGCCTGGATGTGTTGTGTTTATTGGTTGACGCAAGGTTCTGGTTCACATTGGGGCTCAGTAATGATAGTGGTTCACATTGGTGCTCAGTAATGATAGTGGTTCACATTGGTGCTCAGTAATGATAGTGGTTCACATTGGTGCTCAGTAATGATAGCGGTTCATATTGGTGCTTCAGCATTGATAGCGGTTCACGTTGGTACGTAAGATTGGTGCTCAAGACTGGTTATGCTCTAGATTGGGAACAAAGATCATCATTCAATATTTGTTGTACTTCAGATTGGTGCTCAAGATTGGTCATGCTCCAGATTAGTGATAAAGATTATTAGTCAAGGTAACGTCGTGGTAGCGTCATGGTAGTGTCATATTAGCGTCATGGTAGCGTCATGGTAGTGTCATAGTAGCGTCATGGTAGCGTCATGGTAGCAACAAGAGGTGTTGCCTCCGCGCCGAAGTCGTGATCGCTGCCGGACTGCCTTCTGCACGATGGAAAAATTGCTGAACAAAAAAAAAACAAAGGCATGAGAGAAAACCAGGATCGGCCGAATGGATGAATGAGGTCAGACGATGGATCGTTATAGATTGCAAATGTTGGGTAGGAGATTAGTTGACTAAATCAATAAGAGTTAAATTGGTTCTTTCACAAGTGTGAGTGGAAAAAACAGTGATGTCAATAAGTAAACATGAGCGAAAACGTGTGTAAAAATTTCCAACACTTCAGCAAAATATGAGAAAACCAAAGCTTTTGATAAACGAAATACTGTTTCATTAAAAATGAACGAACTCATTTCAAAACAAGAATTTCCAGTCTCTCGTCTCCGGCTTCCACACGTCGGAATAAAACCTGGGAGCTGGTCGCATTGAAATCGCCAGATCATTTTTTTTTGTGAAAAAATATTCAAATTTACTGTTTCACGCAGTAATTTTGGCCACAGAGAGTTCTCAATTAATTCACAATTTTTCCACACACGATTTCAAATCTTAATTGCTAGAAATTTGATTTTTTCTGTTTTACTCGCACGATTGAAAATCTTTAATCTTTAATTTAATTAAAAAATCTTTAATTCTTCCCTCACGTAAATAGTGCATGAAAAATGCAACAGGCTGACAAACGACGCTTCATGTAATGGTTTTGTTATTGTATTTAGATGATATTTAAAGCTTCCTAACTTGCAATGAAATATTCCAGTACTTACATGTTGAAGTTCTTTCAATAAAGATTTGAAAGCCTTTAATTCCAATTTAAAGTTAATTTAATCAATATTTATAACCATTTCAGATTTATCGTACATTTAATTAACAAATTTAATGACCATTTAAAGATCCACTAATAGCCATTTTAGGGTCTGTTCAAACCATTCAAGGCTCCTTAACCCGCGCACGGTCGCGCATCCCTCAGAAAAGTAGTCAATTTACCCGCGTTACTCTGCCGCTCCCTGTTCACTTACCGTAATAGGCAGAGATGTAAAAATATGAAGTAATGAGTAAAAAATGTTGCTTTACACTTTGATGTTGTCAGATTTTTGATAACTTGAACCGTTTCTTTGTAATATGGAGTCAAACTCCGTAGATTTTTGCACAACATTGCTTCAAAGAGATCAATGGCCATTTTCTTGTTTTGGGAACAATGTAATGTTTTTTACTGCTATTTTATGCAGAAAATCCTTCCAAACCTGCTGATGTTTTTATTTTTCCTCTACAACAATTAGAAAAAAAGTTATGACCATTTATGTCTACTAAGTGTTATCCATTCTTCGTTTTAGTTCCTACATAAATGCATGTTTGCATGTCTGGTTATATTACTGTAAGTATAGTGTTTCGAAACTTGTAATTTTCACACAATATGAATAAGATACTGCTCTACACGCTACTGACTTCAGATTTGTCTTATTTGCCATTTTTGCGAAATAAGGCAAAATAAGGCCCTGAGTAGTTTCGCTGGTAACTGAGGCAGCCACTGACTGTTCGCACGCACACCCTCTCACGGTCGCCTCATTTACCACACTGACTGTGCTTACCCCTCCCAACCAGGCCTTCCACGCTCGTCAATCATGGTAGACTAAAGGAGGTACCGTCACTTCTACGGGGACAGCCACGCACATTCGCTAATTCGATTAGCCAATAGGAGGCTTCATTTCAATCAAGCCAGATGACGTCACATACACACCATGACGTCAGCGGCGGCGGCAGCGTACTACTACTACGTAGCGTACTCTGCCCTGCCAGACGTACGATCAACAACATGGCCGACTGCCGGCGTGCCTCCGCAAATAACGGATTTGGATTTTTAAAAAATTGAATTCCGTCCTGATACTTACAAATCTACCAGAACTAAAAGGTTATCGATCTTCAATTTTATCATTCCGGCAGCTTCATAAATAGACAGCTCTATCCAAACTGTAGGAAAATTTACTTTATTCAATCATACAAAACGTTTTAATACTTTTTCCATGCAGATGAAGCTGACTATTGTGCGCTGTGTTTAATCGTAAAAAAGGATAATATAAGATTCAGTTTCAGATATTTATTTGAAATAAAACCTGCGATATATTCTGCATGTAAGTTCACGAACTGAATGAGCAGGAGTATCGATTTACAGTTGTATATCCTTTTTCAGCATCTAAACTTCTAAGCTAAAAAAAGACTTCCGATAAGAAGGCACCATTTAGTTTTGGAGTTAAGGGAAATAGAAACAGTGAGTTAAGAAAGAAGTTTATGAAAAGAGACAGAAGTAGACGAAGAAAGTAATAGGTACTGAAAAACAGGACAGCAGTGAACCGAAAAAATGGTCAAAAAATCCTAAAGACTACTGTATTTTAACGAAAGGCTTACCTAACCTTTCGCTCAAGAACTTGTACATTTCCCATGGAAGCGCTAAGAACAGAGAGCTTTGATTATTGTTATCGTTGTGAGGGGAAGTTATAATTACTCGCGTTCACATTGTTGCGATGATGATATGAATAAATGATATAATACCGAAAATCTAGATGAATATGACATCATTTCATAACTTCTCCCCACAAAAAATGGTGTTTCATAAACAGGAAGGAATAAGGCACCAATCGGTGTGGAAATAAGAAATCAGGAAATCTATGCACGAGGTGTGTTCCCAAATATGGTTTGGATGGAAGCATCAAGGTATGAAATTTACAATGAAAAATCTACCATGGATATGTAAGGTTGCAGAGAATAGGATGGCAATGGACCGAAAAAAAGTTGGTACAAACTAAACAAAATATTTCATGGTTAGATTATTGGTAGTACAGGCCTCCCTACCGCAACAAAGTTCAATCAAAGGAAGTTAGAAATCATTCAATATGAACTTGACACAACGGGGAATGTGTGCACAAGATTTGTTCCTACACAAGACTCCATCACACACGTAATTAAATGAGATTATTAGTTAGTTTAAACCTCCCTATCCGCAACATAGGCGATCCAAAGAGAGAAGGATAGATTAGATTAGTCGTTAGTTTTAGCCTTCCTACCCGCAGCAACAAATGCGATCCAAAAAGAGCAAGGAGGAAGGCACCATTCAGTATGGAGTTAAGGGAACGCGGAATCTATGCAGAAAGGGCATGGAAACAGTAAGTTATGAAAGAAGATTATGAAACAAGATCAAATTTGAAGATGTAGTAGGTGCTGAAAAACAGGACAGCTGTGAACCAAAAAAAATGTTCCTTAACACAAGAAAGACATTTCATTTAAACGAAAGGAAAGCCTACCCAACTCTCAGCTCGGGCCCTCACATTTTCCCCGAGGGATTGCTAATTCCCATGGATGCAATAGTTGTGTCCCTCTGAGGGGGAAGAGTGAATAAAAATCCGTTACTTTTGTTCATTCCAATCTGTGTTTCCCTTAAAGGGCTACCGCATTCAATATCACTCACGAGTTACGCCACAATATTTTCATGTTGAAAAATTATGAATAGTTCAATCGCTAATTAAAAACAAATAATGACAGCAGTGAATCGAAAGATGATCTGCAACGCAATCAAAAACGTTTTCTATTCACAATAAATTGATGGCTTACGTTAGTCGTGGGACTTTGAATCTCCTTCCATAAAACACCCAGTTTTCATAATGAAAACTGACTAGTTCTACAGATTAGGTTACAACATAGATTCAGCCTTCCTTGCTGTTCAAAGCGAGCACAGCTGAAGGACTCTACATATTCTCTCGTAGAACAACAAGTTTTAATTAAAAATACTGACTAGTTCTATAAATTAGGTTGCGACATAGATTCAGTCTTCCTTACCACAACAAAGCTGCTCAAAGTGACACAGTCGGGGGACTTTACATATTCTCACATAGAACATCAAATTTTTATTATGAAAACTGACTAGTTCTATAGATTGAATTCCGACTTGGGTTTAGCCTCCATTCCCTTACTACAATGCAACCGTTCAAAGAGAGGAAGGAAACGCCAAGCACCGGAGTTGAAAGGAACTGCATAATTAATACAAAGGGTGTTTCCACACAAGAGAACCTCAGTATAGGAACAATAAATTGAGGAGTAAGGTTATGAAACAAAATTAAACCTGAAGAAGAAAGTCATAGGTGATGAAAAACAGGACACCAATGAACCAAAAAAATTTGGTCTTAACCTAAGGAAACGAAGCATTTTAATTTGAACAAAAAGAAGGCCTACTAAACTCTCAGCTCTGGACTTTACATCACTTGTTCTATAAGATTAGATTAGATTATAAGTTAGTTTAAGCCTCCCTAACCGCTACAAAAAAGAGCGTATCGAAGAGAGGAAGGAGGAAGGCACCATTTAGTATGGAGATAAGAGAATGAGGAATCTATGCAGAAGGGGCATAGAAACAGTAAAGTTGAGAAATAAGTTCATGAAATAAGATAAAAGTTGAAGAAGTAAGTGAGGTACTGAAAAACAGGACAGTAGTGAACCGAAAAAGGTGGTCCTTAACATAACAAAGAACATTTTATTTCAACAAAAAGAAGGCCTACCTAACTTTCAGCTCGGGCCCTCACATTTTTCCCCTGGGAGCGCTAATTCCCATAGATACAATAGTTGTATCCCCCTGAGGGGTCACTTGTTCTATAAGGATGGGAACAAAATATGAGCCAACAACTCGTCCCTGAATAAATATTCCTATTACTTAGAAATATATTTCGTTTCTAATATCTCGATGTTACGTAAACTTTTGACGATAATGAATTAAATAAACTATTTTTTTCATCAAAAACAATAATTGGTACACCACCGACCACTCAAGGCACGTTTAACATTTTCCGGCTAATAAATTCCGAAATGTACACCCAGGACAACATAAAACTGAGCATTTAAATCTAGGTAAGGTGTAGTCGTACATAATGACTTGCTAAACATCATAGAGCGCAAATGGAAGCCCTCCTAATGCACAAGCGCTATCTTCAAACATCAGGACTAGTGCTCTGCATACCAGTAAGTTATTGTTATTTTTATTATTATTATTTTTACTATTTTTATTTTTATTATTATTATTATTATTATTATTATTATTATATAAGAAAGTTTTAGCCTCCCTTAACCACGACAAAGATGTTCCAAGAGAGGAAGGAGGAAGGCACTATTTATTATGGAGTTGATGGAACTCGGAATCTATGCACAAGGTGCACAGAAATAGTAAGCTAAGAAAGAAGTTCATGAAACAAGAAAAGATTAGATTAGTCGTTAGTTTTAGCCTCCCTACCCAGCAACAATTGCGATCCAAAGAGAGGAAGGAGGAAGGCACCATTTAGTATGGAGTTAAGGAAACGCGGAATCTACGCAGAAAGGCATAGAAACAGTTAGTTGTGAAAGAAGATTATGAAACAAGACCAAAGTTGAAGAAGACAGTAGTAGATGCTGAAAAACAGGACAGCAGTGAACCGAAAAAAGGTGGTCCTTAACATAACAAAAACATTTTATTTCAACAAAAAGAAGGCCTACCTAACTCTCAGCTCAGGCCCTCACATTGTCCCCCTGGGAGCGCTAGTTCCCATAGATACAATAATTGTATCCCCCTGAGGGGGTGAAACAAGAAAAAGTTGAAGAAGAAAGTAGTAGGAGCTGAAAAACAAGGCAGCAGTGAATTTAAAAAAAAATGGTCCACAACAAAACAAAACCTATTCCATTTCAAAAAGAAGGAAGCCTACCTAAAGTTTAGCTCGAGCCCTCACATAGTCCCCCTAGGAGCGTTAATTCCCACAGATACAATAGTTGTACCCCCTGAGGGGCATACCAGTAAATAAAGAAGTATTAAATAAAAAAATTAACTGTTAAAATCGAAAAGGAAAAAATATATCATAATAGACTACAGATTAGATTATTAGTTAGTTTAAGCCTACATCTCCTCAACAAATGAGATCCAAAGGGAGGAAGGAAGAAGGTCCCATTTAGTATGGAATTAGGGGAACGCGGAATCTATGCAGAAAGGGCATAGAAACAGTAAGATGAGAAAGAAGTTCATGAAACAAGATCAAAGTTGAAGAAGAAAGTAGTAGGTGCTGAAAAAACAGGACAGCAGTGAACCAAAAAAAGATGGTCCGCAACAAAACAAAAACCTATGTTATTTTGGCAAAAAGAAAGCCTATTTAACCTTTAGCTTGGTCCCTCACATTTTTAATAGACTATAAAGATAAACATTAGAAAGACCAGTTCACGTCAAACTTACTATTTGGGTACCGGTTCTTCTAGCTCAGTGCGAGTGGGAAGCCTACGACGCATCTTTCACCAACTATTGGATGCATGTTCCAAATCAATCATTCAAAACGGTAAAATAGTTCTTACACACAATTGTATGATCATCAATAAGCAGAAGTAAATTAATCGGCACGCTCAGAAGCAAACTGCGTTGTTTAATAACAAGACAACACTCCAGATAACTTTTTAAAAATTACGTTAACTTTGTAGAGACTGCCGGGCAGTGTACCTATCCCAACATAAGCCGTAGAATGCAAAAACTTGAAAGGTAAGCATAACTCTAGTTACGTGTGTATTTTCACAGCCAGTCTAAAGCTTATCAAATAATTCATTTAAAAACCAAAACAATGATTATGTCATAAGAATGCAAAGGTTTCAATGAGTAAATCCAATTTTTTTTGCCGAGTTCCAATTACGAGAAGAAAACAAGGATAACAAATATGTGTAGCGCGTAGATAATAATGCTTACTTATAACGCTTGACCCTAGCAATACACCAAACCAAATCAATTAATAAACCTTGCACTACCATCCATTAATGTGTTGTAAGCGAGAACAGATGACGACATAATAGTTCACAGCCTTAAATTATAAACAGGCAAAGAAAAAAGGTTTATCACACGCTTGATACAATATAACACCTCATAGCCTTAAATTCATCTGACACGAACAAAATAAGGCTAGCACAAGTCGAAAACTAAGTTGTTGTTCATTAAGAGTCATTGGGAGTTTAATTAACGCCACTTACTGAGCTGAGAGCGAGTAATGCGCAGATATTTGTACAAATGTAGGTTGTATGGTGCCTCGGACAGAATGATGAGCCTCAGCATGCCTGACTAAATGTCTCAAGTTTGGCCACAGCAGACAGGAATAGCACCAGGCCATCCAGAAAACACAAATATAAGTTTACTCTCAAGTCCAAATTTACTGGCTCCACTTGGCTACCAAATGAGAGAGACAAATTATGTCACACAGAAATTTTGCCTTATCTCAATCATTTTTTTTAGTGTTAATTTGGTTTACAGCTGAGTAATCGAGTAAGTAACACTACCACTAAAATTAAGCTTTGTTATATTTCAATCGGAATGTATGAAGTGTTGCTGTACATACAGCAACGGGGAAGTAATGGGTTTTACAGGAGGAAACAGTAACTCGCACGTAATTGATTCTAATGAAATAACAGTACTATAGGCATAAATTAATTGTGCACACAGAAGTACATTCAAACAGCTGCTCTGCAACATATTCGCCCAATGTGTCCATACCACTATTGCCAGCAGCCTACACTCATGTAATTATATTCCAGAAACGATTTAAAACGAACTGAATCATGTTATACAACAAAATTTATTATATTTCACCCTAGAACATGAGAACAAGGACTCAGGAGAAAAGTGCAGTGAATCACTTGTGCATCACAGAAAAGGTACCCTGCAGAGCTCTATCGTGAGCTCTGATTGACTATAATGTTCTACATCTGAAGAAAACTTTCTTTCCATTTTTATTTTGGAACAGTAGGTGGGATGTTTAGGGCAGTTATCATGAATTAATTCACAAACATTTTAGTTGAAGCCTAGTAAGTAACTGATTTGATTCAACAGATACTGCAAGAGCCTCTAATAAAAAATAATTGCACGAAAGATTTACTGCACAATTCAAGTCCCTTCTGCAGATCAACAGACCGAATATACCTTTGAAACGACACAGAAAGGTGGAAACAGGAAACTTGCTCACTGAAAATGGAACAACTTATAGTGCAGTGAGTCAAAGAATTTTTTCAGCTGCTGGTGATGCAAGTCTGTTTTCATGACGAGGTAACCGGAGCTCTAGAGGCAGCATCTTCCACTTCCTGCAGCAAAAATTCCTCTAATATTGGTGGTTCAGTTGAATACCGCAGCAGCTTTTAGCTCCTCTTCATCCACCTTGATGACGTTGAAATTATTTCAGTTTCATCCGGTACCTGAAAGGCAAATAAAAATGAGTGAATTTCTCAAGTTAGCAGTTTTTGAATTTGTTTTTGGCTCAATAAGCACACATTTTAGTTGGTAGTAAGGGTACAGATTGAAATTTGTCAGTGGAAATATGATAAATTAAGATGCAGGTGAGAGTTTTAATAAAAAGGTTCAGCTGTACAGAGAGATGATGTTGAATATGAAGCAATATTGAAATGCATACACAAGGAAATGGAGGCAATGATAAACTATAGTGTAATACAGAATGTAAAAATACAAGGAGTCAAAAGGGAGAAAGTGATAGGGGAAAAGAGCAAAAAGGAGCTGTGGAAAAATTAAAAAATAAGAGAAAAAAGGAAAAATTAAATGTAATAGGCAGTGAAGTACTGTACATAGCATCAAGTACAACAAATAAGGCAGAGAAGTACTGTACATAGGTTCATGTACAAACAAACAAGGTAACACACTCACGCTGGTTCTCACAATTTTTCATTAACAGTTATTGTTGGGTGATATTAGTCATGCAAAACAACGGTTTTATTTGATGGCGGTTTATTTGCAAAAAAAAACGTGTTTTTTGTGTGTTTTTTTTGTTCTTTTTTTGCACACACCTAAATTTTGTTAGGTATATGTTTGTTTATTTTTGGTCACATAAAATTCATTAATATCCATGTTCTTTAGTCAAGATTTTTTGTAATAAAAACATCAAAAGAAAACCATACTGTAAAAGTGTGGCAGATAACATACAATTACCTAGAGAAGTCTAAGAAGAACAGCAGGAGACACAGAACTTATATTGATGAAGTCAAAATTTAGAGCTTACTATCTCTACTATGATTTTACTTTAATGTGACCAAAAGATCAGACATAGTAGAGGTAGTAAGCTCTGAATTTTGGCTCCATCTATTTAAGTTCTGTGGCTCCTGCTGTTCCTCTTAAGACTCCTTCTGGTAATTGTGGGTTATCTGCCATCACTTTTACTGTATGGTTTCCTTTTGATATTTTTATTACAAAAAATCACAACTAAAAAAGAACATTGATATTAATGTATTTCATGTGGCCAAAAAACCATGCTGTTTTTTCTAAAAACATGTTTTTTTTTTCCTAAAAAACATGACTAAGAAACTGGATATTAATATATTTCATGTGACCAAAAAATTGAAAATAAAAAATCATGCTTTAAAAAAAACATTTGTATAACATGAATATTAATATATTTTATGTGACCATAAAACCATGCTGATTTTTTCACATTTTTTAGTCAATTTACAGTTTAATTCGCTCACAGAAATTAAAAATTCCGTTCCAAAGGATCACTAAAGGAACACATTTTAAAACCTTTTACATGAATGACATTCTGCTTGCAGATGCATTATTTTTGAGTTATGCAACTTCAAAATTTTTGTCTTTCATGGCAGTCAGTTCCAGTCAGTTGCGCGCTTGAGCTGGAGCTGTTAAAGTAGGTTTGGGTACATGTAATTTATCATTAGCCAACCCTGCGGAGCCTGAACCCACTTCTAGGATGTTCTAGTTAATAACACAATAAACGTTTTCACCCAAAAATACTAGCAGGGCTGGGAAAGTGAATACTTGAATCTACAGTATTCACTCCTACGCTTTTGCTAATGTTCTACGGTGCCCGCCATATTGAAACTGATGTCAACTGCATATTGATTTTAATATTCACTACCCCAGTTACCCCAGTCCCGCTAATATTTGGGTGCGGAATTTTCAATTTCCTTTAGCGCATTAACCTGCATATTGACCATTTGTTTACAAAAAAAACATGTCTAAAAAATATGGATATTAATATATTTAATTTGACCAAAAAATCATCTTTTTTCAAACAAGTTTTTTTAAAAAGTCTTTAACATTCATTTTCTGGTCATGACTTCTGTGAAGAAAATGGATATTAACATGTTTTATGTGACCAAAAACTATGAATTTTTCTAAAAAAATTATACAAAATATCATAAATATAAAACATGGATATTGAAATATTTTATCTAGCCAAAAAAACCATACTGTTTAAAAAAATGTTTTTTTTATGAAAAATCATTGATATGTATTTTTGGGCATTTTTTTGTAAAAAAAAAACATTTTTCTACAAAAGCATGGTTTTTGGTCACATAACGTACATTCATTTACACATTTTTAGTCATGATTTTTTGTAAAAAAAAAAAGATGTTTTAAAATAAACAGCATGGTTATATATGGTCATATTTATTATATTGACATCCATGATTTTTAGTCATGATTTCTCTGTAAAAAACAATAATTTGTTCAAAAAACCCGCATTGGGTTTTTGATCACATAAAATATATTAATATCCACATATTTTAGTCATGCTTTTTTGTAAAAAAATGTTTTTTGAAAGAACAAGCATGTTTTTTGGTCACATAAAAGATAATAGTACCCATGTTTTTTTAGTCATAAATTTTTTGGAGATAAACATGTTAAAAAAAAACAATATATATGGTTTTTAAGTCCCGTAAAATATATTAATATCCATGTTTTTATAAGTCATGATTTTTCTGTTGAAAACAGCATTGGTGTTTTTGGTCACATAAATATAATAATATCCATATTTTTAGTCATGTTTTTTGGTAAAAATAACATGTTTTAAAAAAAAACATGTTTTTTTTGGTCACATCTCTATCAATGACCATAAGTAAAGATATATTATTACAACACACTATTTGGGAAGTTGAAAGTGATTCACATGCATTGTAAAATAAATGCAATATCAAAACATGAAACCACAGATAATAAAAAATTCAATACAAACATAGAAAACCATGAATTAAGAAGTATGTTGTTTTATCGTATAATCGGACATGAAAACAAATAATGTCAAGTGGTTCTTTTCCTTGCTGAGTTATTTTCAAAAAAAATATTAGAAAAAAATATCCACGTTTTTTTAGCCATGTATTTTTTTGTAAAACCACACGTTTTTTTTTAAACAGCACGGTTTTTTCTGAGTTGCATCTCTATGTGATATACGCCAATTTATTGGTGTTATTTAATAACAATCCCAATGTCACATAGCCTTAAATATAAAAAACAAGTCTAAAAAAACAAAAACCAATTTAGTAAGACTCATAAAAAATGACAAGTAAAGAAATCAGCCCTTAATTTGGAAAATGTTCTCCATTTCATTTTTGCTTGTATGTATTCCTAAGTGGATTACCAGACTCATTTTACTTCTATTAAGAAACATGAAAGGAGAGCAAAAAACAAATACAATCATTGACATGAACATAAGACATGCTTTTTTGAAACATGGCTCTGTTGCTTCACATGACATTTTTGAAGCACTCACAATAAAATTATGATAAGCAGCATGAATTTGCACCTCATATCTTAAAAAAATATTGATAGCAGCTCACCATGAATGGTAAGCATAGAACAACAGTTAGATATATATAAAAATGCATTTCCAAGGATGCTTAGAACAGTGTCATTTTCAAAAAGATGATTCCCATAAAAAGCAGCACTTTACAATGGAAATTCATGGACAAGATTTTGCATCTCTTTTGTCATCTTTCACCTTGACATTTAGCTACAAAGTAGAAAGTTATTAAGAGTTAATCTAAAAATTTCAGATTTGATAGGCTACATAAGAAAAAAAAGCTACTCTGAATTTTTATTATTATTATTATCATTATTATTATATAAGAAAGTTTTAGCTTCTCAGAACCACAACAAAGATGTTCTAAGAAAGGAAGGAGGAAGGCACCATTAAGTATGTAGTTGAGGGAAGGGGGTATTTATGCACAAGGTGCACAGAAACAGTAAGCTAAGAAAGAAGTTCATGAAGCAAGAAAAAATTGAAGAAGAAAGTAGTAGGTGCTGAAAAACAGGACAGCAGTGAACCAAAAAAAGATGGTCCGTAACAGAACAAAAACCTATTCTATTTCAACAAAAAGTAAGCCTACCTAACCTTTAGCTCAGGCCCTCACATAGTCAAGCTATTCTGAAAATGCATCCAATATACAGTACACAAGTTTTACAGTCTGCAGTCCAAACTAGCTTTCATGCTGAGCACTGCAGGTTCTAAGCTTTCTACTTGCTAATTTCAACATAAAGGAGAGATCAAAATTTCAACAATGCCAGTGAAGTTTTTTTTATTGTAAACCTGGTCAAATTTGTCATCTCATCTTACTTCCTGAATAATTTAGACATAAAAATTTAGATACTATTAGAGCTGATAGCACCCTATCACAAGATTTATGTTACCTTTTTAGTATGAAAAGCTCAATGCTATTAAAATTTTTTTGAAAATAAGCAGTATGTCATTAATCAGCATAGAATTTGTGCACATTATTTTCTTCTTTCTTTATTTCCTTTATACTTCAAATTTCAGGCGAGTCAACAGCATTTTCCTATTGAACAAGCATATCGAATTTTAAATCGTCTACTGCATCTTTTTCAAAGATTTGACAGAGAGATGCAACTTCATCAAGGGAAAAAATCAGTTATGAGCAATCCATTTTAAATTAAATTTAAATAATATTCAAAGTTCAATTTTTTACCTTCCAGGTCCAAAGTCCTGTGATCATAACACCACAGCACAACACCTGTTTTCAACACCACTTAGTGCATCTTTAATGCTGATAGGATTCTTCGGTAGTCGGTGTTTTTGAAATGGCGGCTGCAAACATGAATTCGACATTAAAATCATTAACTGGACAATTCCACTCGGCGCAATCAATTCTTTAAAATTGAAACCAGGGCATTGAAATATCTAGGGTAAATTTTCAGAATTATTCTGACACCAAATAACTGAAAACTATTTAATTTAACTTGAGGCGGCGACATTGCACTTCACTCGACTCGTCAACACTTCGTTTGAACGGCACGGCTAGATTCAAGATTGTCGTACCAGGAACGATAACAGTGATGCCAGATTTCGGGTTAGCAGTGTTGCCAGATGTAATCTAAGCGTTGCTATTGGTGCGATGCCATGACGTCGCATACACACCACTCGATTTTTCAAAAGACTGGTTTGCTGCTACCTCTTTTAAGTATACCGTGTCGTCAATCTTTGTACCCTAGGCTGGCATGTATTTTACCCTAGAATGCTCTTGATTACCCTAGAAAATGTGAATGAGGGCAATATAGCAATTACCGTAGAGTCTTTAATTATGCTATTAGATTTACTCTTGATTACGTCTCATTGACAGATTTTTAAAAGTTTCTGGGGATTAATTAATTAATCAACCAATGATTTGAACACCTTTATTATGAAAATGTATATAAAAAAACGTCTTTCCATAAAAATTACAAAAGATATATCCAAATGCGGATCGATAAACAACTCAAACACACAAGCACTGTGGTCGACAAAATTGAAATCCAGGCTTATTTAACTAGTGCTCACTACAGATAAATAATAATTACCGCAGAAACCTAACACAAAATTTTGGATGAAAAATGCAGACCTATATAATATTTTTTTCTCCAGGTGTTCGAGTCTTTTGACCAATCCAAAACGAAAAATGGATGAAATCTACGTGTGTTTTTGGGTAGAGCCCATAGATCAATCAGTTTAAATTAAAAAAAGCTAAACTTAATACAAATATTTTATAATCTCCTGGAATCTAGACTACTCACATAAATAATATGATATTCTCTGAATACATGGCACAAAACTACAAGTTACATCGTAATAATATTTTTTACCGATGTACTTATTTACAAAACCATTGATATTTACATTAATTCTCTGTTTTCTGATCCGTCCTTTTCAATCATGGGATAATAAAATTATTTTAGATCTCTTTTAGAACTATGCGTGCAAAATTCCTTTGTTATTTCCAGTGGACGTATACATAAACAGATTGAGGGGCTAGGGATGGGTCTCCCATTAGGACCTACCTTTGCCAGCATTTTCATGTGCCGCAATGAGCAGAAATGGTTAGATCAGTGTCCGACTTCATTCAAGCCGGCTTCTATGGGCGCTACATTGACGATGCTTTCGTATTTAAAAAAAAAAAAATTTGATACCCACTCTTTCCTTCAGTATTTCAATTCTAGACATTCCGATGTAAAATTCACTCTGGATCTAGAGAAAAAACAATTAATTGAATTATCTTGATATCAATGTACGAAAATCGGACGGGGGTGGTTACGTCATAATGGTGCTCTCTTAGAATGCAATGGACCTACAAACCATACGAATAAAACTGTAAAATCGGATTTGTTTCCATTATTGTATTTACCAATATATTGCCATCTGGCAATAAATTCAGAACCTCTGTTTACAGGAAACTAACATTCTCCGCGGTAGGTTTAGGTTAAGCTTTTGTTGCAAGCGATTTAAACATAATGGCATTTCAACCCTAATAACTCGCTTCTATAGCATTTTTTCAAACTACACTTTCCTTCATAAAATTTTTTTTTTTGCAGTTTTATTTTACAACCAATGGTTATCCGTATTCAATTTTTTTCGTTCAGTTAACCACTTTCTGAATGGTATTCATTACGAAATCTTATGTTCAAGCTCTGAACTATGGTTACTGCGTTTTACCATACATTGGATATCAATCGGTAAAGTTGAAAAAAGATCTTTTAAAGCTTTTAGCTTAATTTTTCCCGGGTGCTTCCTTTTGTATTATTTCAGTTAACAAACGTACTTTTGGATCATTTTTTAGATTTAATTCCAACCACCCTCGTCTATAATTGTAATTGTGCGCATTGTGTATTGTAGTATGTGAAATCCACGTACCGAGCACTTTACGTCAGGGTTGCTGAACAGCAAGTCGAAGTCATCGTACAGGTCGCTTGCTCACTTCTACTCATTCTAGTTTAAGACTACATTGTAGTAATGGTTCCTGTAAACAAATTATGAACATTAGTAGATTTAAAATATTAGATACTTGGGCCGCCAACTTAGACTCACGTTTTTTGGTCATTATTTACTTATAAGCTCAAACCTTCTCTCGACGAAATGCAAAGAGCATACCCTATGAAAATAGTTGACCGGTAACTTGGTTTTTTTTTTGTGCTTGCATTCTGCGATTCTGTAATCTCGAATGTACGGACATGTCCTTAATTTTGTTTACATACTTTTTCTGCTATATTTCTTTTAATGTAAATCTGCTTCGCAAAAAAGATTTTCTATCAAAAAACGTTATCATGTCTTCTGCATGTTATATATCTACGATATTGGCCTTGCTAAAGATTTAGCTTCAGTGGCATTACTTTTCACTTTATTGATAGCCTTCACTAGATAGGATCATCTGGGAAATTATATGCAGTAAAGCCAGATTCTTTAAGGTAATACAGTGAATGCATCAAACCAAGCGCGGTTTCATTCATTCAACTGGTTCTTTGTGAAGTTTTGTTCAAATTTATTTGGCTAAAGAAACGCTCAACGGAAGCATTTGAAACTGGGAGGGACAAAAACGTTAAAATTATAATTTTAAGATTTAGATAATTTGGTAGCCCACTGGTATCTTAACTGCTAAACTGTTTCCAAGTAATTAACGGTTGATATTTCTGGTGTCAATTGTTCATCCAAGTAACGTTTTCGCCACCCTTCCTCAAGACATTTCTTATCGACTAACTTTTCATTTGAAGAATTTCGTTTTGAATATATGATACAGATTTTGAAGTCAATGTTGCAGCATTACGTAGATTTAGCCAGCGTACGAGGTCATGTACAGAATCCTCGACGGAAAACTTTTTTTAATTTGTGAAACTCTTTCAACCAAGAAGCATCTACAATTAGTAAAACAAACTTTGTCTTCTGAAATAATACCAGTTATATCTGACATCGTTTCAGTAGCTGTCATCCCAATGTATATATCACCTACTGCCACAAAAGCACAGTGAATGTTGGATGGGATGGATTCAGACAAGAAATGGTCGCATTATTCTCTAAAGCTACACGCATAAAATCTGAACAAAAGATCATAATTAGGCTATAGATTTCTGATCTAAGATTGATAATATTTGGAGTCAGAATGGAACAACGTTAATTTCCCAAGCTTGAAATTCAAGAACTCCGAATAATCACAGGTTAGCTTGTTGTTTAAAGCATTGGCTATCTTTTACCAGGGTTCGATTGCTAAACAACTCAACAAAATAAGTTCAAATGCATCCCACTGCTCCAGCGATCGTCGCACACAGCTTGCAAAAAAATTACACGTCGCACATTGCGAAACGAACATCAACTTGTTCAGTACTGGTGTGGAGCAAGTTAGCTTGTGCTAAATTGACTATTCAAAGGTTTAAACTTTCCATTTTGCGTTAATGTCTTTTGCTCAATTAATTCTTATTTGGGTAACTCAACTGTAGTTATTGGCAATCTTCTGTTTTTTCATAATTTTTACAATATAGTTTTGAAATATAGATTTTACCCTAGATTTTGTATTTTTTATCCTTACCCTAGACTGTACCCTAGGAGGGGTCTGATTACCCTAATCTAGGGTAATTACCCTAGTAGTGGAAGCACTGCTCCCAACTTCCAAGTGGTTGGAGCTCTGCCTTAACCCCCACAATGTGGGGGTTTCTGGCTCCAGCTGTGTAGCACTCGCTGAGACGATCATTTTGGTGTATAACAACTTGGGGTTATGCCTTACGTCTGGCAACCAGTGAGCCTGGTAAATGAGGCGACCAGTTATAGTTCGCGGGTTAATAAACAACCATCTTAAGTTCTTTATAGATATGTTATTGTTATTTCAAGTCATTTTAATTCTATGCAACTGTTATTTCAAGTCACTTCAATTATATATAATAACTATTGCAAGTCACTTCCATCTATGCAATTGCTATAACAGGTTATTTCAATTACGTGTAATAACCATGCAAGATTCCTTTAATTTTCCTTAAATGTTGTTTCAGATTAATTCAAATATATGAGATAACTATTTCTCTATACAGAATTAGCCACGACCATTCAGAGGCACAAATCATGTGACGTTGAGTGAAGGCCGGCAAAACATCAATCAGGAGATTTTTTCAGCAAACTCAGCTAGTCTCGTGTTCTGGCAACGTATTTTATTCGTGAATTCACTCATATTAAAGAAGTTCTTTTACTCAACTACCGCGACTCATTCAATGTGTTGTGCCGCATTGATCACGAAAAATAAGAAACACACCCCAAGTTGCATATAGATTACTAACAACAAGACCTTCACAAAAATATTGCACATCAATATCACCTCATATACTTCTCGCGTAGGGAAACGAAACCGATGCATAAACCAGGTTTCAAGGAAGGTAGAAACATTTAATAGAAAGTAATATATTTAAAAAGTTATTCACTAAAGCTTTATACTTTCAGTGCAAGCGTTTCATTCAAAAAGCTATCCACTTAAGCTTTATCCTTCCAGTGCAAGCGTTTCATTCAAAAAGCTATCCACTTAAGCTTTATACTTCCAGTGCAAGCATTTCATTCAAAAAGCTATCCACTAAAGTTTAATACTTTCAGTACAAGCATTTCATTCAAAAAGCTATCCACGAAAGCTTTCAACTTTCCGGGGCATTTCTTTGAAGATGTTTCCACCCTTAATAATAATTGGGCCAATTATCAGGGCAATATATCACCCGAATGCGCACCTTGAGAGTGTCCCCCCTCGACCACCCCAGCGAGGGGAACACCGCCCCCCACACGGCCGCTGGCACACTCGCTGGAGGCGCTTCGTGAGCGCCGGCGCTGCGGGACGCAAGTAAAACCGCGTCGGGAGGCTGATGTGGGACTGACCTCTGCCTGCTGCTTGTGCTGCTCCTGTTGCTGCTGGTGCTGATGCTGGTGCTGCTGCTGTTGCTCCTGTTGCTGCTGCTGGTGCTGCTGCTGGTGCTCCTGTTGCTGCTGCTGGTGCTTTTGTTGCTGCTGGGACTCCTGTTACTGGAGCTCTTGTTGCTGGTCCAGTTGCTGCTTGAGCTGCTGATGGTATACTGTAGGGGGTTCAGCAGGAGATGGTGTTCGGTTACTTGTTGCTTCTTATTGTACTGGTGCACACGACCCGTCAAAAATGAAGGGATTCTATATTTTCTTCAGAAAAATCTTGCAGATGTGGTTGACAAACAATACATCCATCCTAACAATACCCACGATTAAGGGGGTCATCTCAAGATCTTGACTATTTTCATCCGATTCGTTTGAAACTTTGCCAGTATATATATTTGTTGAAAGGAAACTTTTTTCACTCAGGTAACTTTTTCGATTTAGGCCTTATTTTTTCACGAAAAATTAGTTTTTTGGTATATTTTTTTTGGATATTTCAAAAGAGAACTCGTCATTGAGTTTTGATGCTAGAACAAAACTTAACACAGTTTTAGAATCCATGAAGCATTTCTAAGTAAAGTAGAAAATTTGAATATTTATTTTTTCATTACATCAAAAATACATTATTTTTGGGGTTTTGAGCTATATAATTTTTTTTCACAAAATTTGGAAGTGTGCTACTTTACTTCTGTTAGAAATGTTCCAAAGAATCTAAAACTGTCTGTTTTTTACTAGCAGGAAAACTCACTGACGAGTCCTCTTTTGAATGTTGACAGTTAGAGATTTTGGGTATCAGCCATGTAAAAAATTTTTTGTTGAAGTGTAATATAATGGACAATTTATGTAATTGAACGCTGTTTTCATTTTTATTTCGATAATCTCCATGCATAACTTCATATTCACACTGTGAATTGTAATTTACAAAAAAAATGAATAAATTTTTTTTTAAATCTATGAAATTTTGTAGATGTAGTCTGATTCTTATGAAATTTTACCATTATATGTAACTTATGAAAAAAATGAAATTTTTTCTGTTCATTTTTTTCGATTCAGGCCTAATTTTTTTGAGAAAATGGGACATATTGGTTTTTTAGTTCATTTTTATTGATATTTCAAATGAATAGAACTCATTGAGTTTTTAAGCTAGAACCAAACCAAAGACAGTTTTAGAATCTTTGAAGCATTGTAAATGAAGTTACAGTTTCAAATTTTCCATTTCCTATTTTGTTTTTATATAAGTCGAAATGGGGTAAAAAATTCAGGATTTTTAGTCCTCCACACCCCCCCCGCTCCTCCCCTCTGGGGGGGGGGGTCTTGTGTCGGTAGCGCCATAAAATTTTAGGACCGAATAGTCCACCACCTAAGGGTCCTTTTCCAACAACAAAACAAAAAAAGCTCACCGGACCGACAGGGGCCTGGCAGGGGCCTGAGATGACCCCCTTAAAATATTCTTGAGCTTGTGCACTGGTGAAACTCGTATCACAGATACGGTCGTTAATTAAGCATCCTTGTGAGCACCACACAGAGACGGACAAACCAAGCAACAACTGCATATTGTTTTTTTTTACTAAGTGCATATAATTCTCCACAAGTTTAATTTGTTCGATGAGATTGTAATAAATTCAATTATATTCTAAATTCGATGTAATAACGTAGGAGAAATCAGGCAAACAATTATTTAAATCTATTTCTTCAGTTATTCATTTAGAAATTGGAGGAGGCACGTGGCGTTTTATTATAAAAGTAATGATTATTGTCCTGTCACGAGTTTTTGGAACATATGTCCATATTATTTCAGTTAGTATTGTTGTTTTAATACTTATGTTGAAATTAAAGTTTTGTAGTGGCGATAGTTTTGTTGTGGCTACAGCGCTGAATATATTGTTGGTGATTGCTCGTTAGGGTTGGCGGCGGTTAATGACTACTGGTGATTGTTGTCGTTTGCCAGTTTATGTTAGTTATTGTTGGTGCTTACTGGGAAATGTCATTATCCAATAAAAAATTTTTTTACCTTTCTCAAATTAAAATTGTGTTTTTTGTTTTTTATAAAATATGCAGTATCTCTCAAGGGCATGTCACCACCAAATGTCTACTTATCTCTTAGCAGCCTTCAACCAGCATTGCAGAACATCTGCTATTTTGAGAATTGTATGAAAGTAAGTAAATGGGTAGGCAAGTCAATATATTTTAGAGAACTTACGAAATTTTAATTGGTTTACTCGATGGTACCCTAACGTGGGAGTTATGACAGCAGTAATGAAGTTATTCATTCTTAAAATATATTCGCAAATGGTCATCACAACAGCAGCAATGCTAATAATAATTGTTTTACCTATTGTCATTTGAGATATTTTAACGGCGTGAATGAGGATATAAAAATGATAATAAAATGAAGATTTTTTAACACTGTTGCAACAAATTCCCAACTGTGCAAATTCACAACTATCTATTTAATTAAAATATTTTTAATTGATCTATTTTCTGTCAACTTATCCTAACTTATCCTCATCAAGCCGTTGCTAACTCATCCTAACCCAACCTATCCTAACTAAACCCATCCTGTCTGAACCCATCCTTCTCTTTCATAACCCATCTTGCTTTCTCATATCCTATCCTAACCAAACCAATCCTATCTCAACTACTCGTACTCAATCCTATCTTATCCTTTCCATTTTATACTTAATGACACTTTACCTGGAAGTAACTTTACTTCCAGGAAGTAACTTTACTTTACTTTACTTTAAAATGTAAGGGAACACTCTAAACAGGGGAAATGAATAGCCAATTGTAGCTACACTGCAACAAGTTTTAGCTTCTATATTTTTCTGCTCAGAGCAAGGTAATTGCTTTGTGTATCTTTGCTACGGTCTCACCCTTTTATTTCAACGTTGGACTGTTATGGATAAAAAATTTATAGGCGGGTGTACGCTGCTTGTCAAAAATTGTGGCATTTCTTACGGTGATGATCAATGACACGTAAATTATTTGCTACTTTTAAGTGAGCAGATGCAGTGCAACTCAGGGCTCGGATTCTAGCGTACACGTAAGCGAATACGGAGTTGAAACGTTCATCTGTTCTCCGGACATAAATATTATAACATTTAGTAAGTGTAAGGGATTTCTTGATCAAATTCAAACCGATCAGGTTAGATCGTATACATATTAGACCATTTTACCATATCACAAAACTCTAAAGTGGTTCATTCGAAGTTAACCAGAATCCCATAGCAGAAGAAGGCCGTCAAAATTCTCCGTCAACACCTTTTACCCATTTCCTGAGCAGCGTAACGAACATGAACGTAAAAAAAACATGACCATGAAAATCAAATTTCATTCCAAGAATCTCTCTAAAAATCCTCAACATTTGCACCAAAAGCAGAAACTTTTCCCAATTCCCGCACCATGAATCTGGATTCGACCGTGAAATTCAACAAGTCCAAACGGTGAGAAATCAAAGGGTTTCCCGTGGTCAGTTACGGTCGGGCCGTAAATTATTACGGGGACAATTACGGGCCTTATCGGCCTTATCTGCTCAACAAGGAGGCCAGGCCCCATCTCAGAGGCCCTAAAACGAAGGCCCCAATTTTCTTGGTCCTTTGAGCCGACCGCCTCCGCCAGAGCGCTCGCTCGTCAGGCCAGGCGGGGACTTTAAATCAAATGACCAAACACGTCGTGCGCCCTCAATCAGATACCACTCCAAATTCAATGCTGTAGTTCTCAATTCAGTGCATTCAGATACCACTCTAAATTCAACGCTGTAGCTTTTAATTCAGCAAATTAAGATGCCACTAAATTCAGTGCTATAATTTTCAATTTGTATTAGTGCGTGTTTCGTATCTTGGCTTAGCTGCAGCTCTGGATTCAGTCAATTCATGTACCACTTTAAATTAAGTGTTGTAGGTTTCAATTTAATAATATCGTGGTCTTTATTTCGCAGCTTTAATTAGCTGCAGCCCTCAATTCAGTTATTCCAGATAGGACTTTAAATTCAATGCTATAGCTCTCAATCCAGTAAATTCAGATCCCACTCTAAATTTAATGCATTAGCTCTCAGTTCAGGATCAGATGCCATTCTAAATTTAATGTAATAGCTCTCAATCCAGGATCAGATGCCATTCTAAATTTAATGCAATAGCTCTCAATTCAATAACATCGTGCACTGTATTTTGCTCCCAGGATGAGCTGCAGCTCTCAATTCAGGAAATTCACATGTCGTTCATCAGTTGGTCATAAGAGGCAATGACATAAGTTGAACAGTTTTGTAATAAAGACGGTTTATGCTAATAAATAACTCAATTATGCCATCAGTATCCTTTAGATGAATTTGTGTAGTGTATTCGATGCCAGAGCAACCATAAAATGCAATAAAACTATTATACAATAATGCTAAAATACACTAAATAATAATTGAAGTTTTAACTCCTTCAGTTTTGCTTAGTTGTATGGGATATGTTCTTAGTTTATTTAAATCAGCATCAAGTCACGATATCATCAAGTCACCAAATCATCAAATCATCAAATCATCATCAAGTCCTCAAATCAGCATCAAGTCACCAAATAAAGTCCTCAAATCATTAAGTTACTAAATCAAGTCACTAAATCATCAATCGCCAAATCATCAAGTCGCCAAATCATCAAGTCGCCAAATCACCAAGTCACCTAATCAGCATCAAGTCACCTAAGCACAATGGTCGTGCCCAACTTCTTTCATAAACGTTAACGAATATTAATCAACACTACTAGACCTTACTGTACGTGAGACAGAGGCAAAAAAACATATCCTTGTTTATATACAAGTTAAAAATAATATCCTTCATTTCCTTATCACTAAATGGTCAAACTGGAGTTAAATGTTGCTTAAAAACACCTTCAAAAAATACTATACATGTGCGATTTTAAGTGAAATTTTGATCCGAGATTGAGCATATTTTTTCAGGGTAAAATTTAAAAACGAATTGCCATAATATGAAATGGGCATAATTTTCATCGATGTTTGCACTGTTATCATGTTAACTATTTTAACCATCACAATAAAAACATGGCTGCCAAAAAATAGAAACAATAATCGCAGAAACAAAAGATACCCGCTGACGCCGGGGTCTGGTGCACTGAGACGTGATATCAATTGTCATTTGTCCTGTATCAAGACTTCAGTCTCCGAGGTCAGATTTTTCCTTCGGTGGTGAAGAACAAGTAAAAGATTCAAAATTTGGACTTGGAGTTATATTTTTAACCTGGAATCAAATTTCTTACCAGAAATCATATTGTCCAGAAATTATATTGAAACCTGGAGCTTTATTGTAACCTGGAAATTTATTGTGACCTGGAGTCACATATCTACCCTGAAATCATATTTTAACCTGGAGCTATATTGTGACCTGGAGTCACAATCTACCCTGAAATCACATTGTAACCTGGAGTTATGTTTCACATTTGGAGTCATATTTTTGACTTAGTTATATTGTGTCATTGAGTTATATTTTAGCCTCTGACTTGAAGTGGCATTACTGACTTATACAGCTGCATTTTTAACCGAGAGCTATAATCAGACCTAGAGCCATGTTTCTGAATTGTAGTTATATTTATAATTTGGAGTCGTAAATTTGATTTGGAGTCATATTGCTGATTAGTAGTCAAATACCACTTGTAGTTATATGAATGAGTTGGAGGTGTATTCCTAATTTGGAGTCACATTTTTGACCTGGAGCTTTACATCTGATCTGGAGCCGTATTATTCATTTGGAGTCATATTTCTACCTCTATTTGCTCGTCGATTACTTCAAAAAGTCATTTTAAATGAAGCCGTTTCAACCTACTGAGCATGCGTGCGTGGAACTTGTGAAACTTACCGTCTTATTTCCCTGAATAATTCAACTTCTCCGTCTTATTTCACTGAATAATTCAACTTTTCCGTATCGTTTCACTGAATAATTTCACTTTTCCATCTTATTTCATTGCATAATTCAATTTTTCCGTCTCATTTCACTGAACAATTCAACTTTTCCGTCTTATTTCACTGAATAATTCAACTTTTCCGTCTCGTCTCACAGAATAATTCAACTTTCTCGTTTCATGACATTGAAAATTTCGACATTTATTCCTTGTTTCACTTGAAATTTCATCTTTCCATCTTCTTTTATAGGATATTTGGCTTTCTGGAATAATTTTTCTGAGCATCTAAATACGCTAATTTTATTGCATTTCATAATTTGAAATTTACTACGTACGCCTTCTAAAGTTGTTGCTTATGGTTTTGCTCTCAACACTCGCCCCTTATTTGTATTATTGTCATAGTTTCAATTTTTTGCGATCTTATTCCTCTCGGTGTGCCCCCATACCAGCTACCTCAAGCAGGTAAGTTTTCTTTTGTTTACTTAGCTCTCTCTCTCATCATAGTTTTTGTTCTCCAGCGTCAGTTTTTAACGCGTTACCTGTTCCTTATCTGTCTCTCGCCCGGCACGCGCGTTAGAGATCAACGTTCGAACGCGTACAATTTACGCGTCTTGTTTTTCCCTTTCTTGCACTTACATCATTCTTTTCTCCAGCCTTCGTCCCATGGGTTAACTTTTGAACACGAATGATTCATTTAAAACAACTACGCAACTGAACAAATGAGCAACGACATCTAAACAACTTACGAGCTGCCTTCATGTCACTGGTTAACTTAAAAATAGGAATATGTGATTTTATTACGCTTTCTTTCTTTTCCTGTAAAATGTCCTACTCTCTAGACCTTCCTTACGACACGAGTTATATTTCTGATGCAGTCTGATTGTGACTTGGATATATATTTTTGCTTATGACCTAGAGCTACATACGAGGCCTGTCTAAAAAGTATCCGACCTTTGGCCAGAAAAAATATTTCGAATACCTGTCGGAGTTGGGACCCTAATCCCCTTCAAAGTATGCCCCTTGTGCTTGCACACACTTAGCCCACCGATCCTTCCACTGCTGGAAACACCTCTGGTAGTTTTTTTTTAGAATGGTGTTCAGCTCCATCGTCGCATTGCCTGTTTGACTCCTTCGATGCTGACTGTTTTCTTTGATGTCCGTGGAATTGTGCATCACGAAAACGCACCGGAAGGACAAACAGTGACAAAGGAGTACTATCAGGATGTTCTCCGGCGACTTCGTGATGCAGTTCGGCGCAAAAGACCAGACATGTGGACTGCGAACAACTGGCACTTGCATCACGCCAACGCGCCCGCACATTCATCCCATTTGATCCGCAATTTCTTGGCCAAACATGGAATTACGACCGTTCGCCAACCTCCCTACTCTCCAGACCTGGCTCCTTGCGACTTCTGGTTGTTTCCAAAATTGAAGACACCACTGAAAGGATCCCGTTTTGAGAGTAGAGAAGAGATAATGCGGAACGCGACGACAGAGCTGAACACCATTCCAAAAGAAGACTTCCAGAGGTGTTTCCGGCAGTGGAAGGATCGGTGGGCTAAGTGTGTGGAAGCACAAGGAGCCTACTTTGAAGGGGATTAGGGTCCCAACCCCGTCAGGTTGTTGAAGTATTTTTTCTGGCCAAAGGTCGGATACTTTTTCGACAGGCCTCGTATCAGACCTTAAGTCGTATTTGTGACCTCGAGTCATGCTTCTGACTTGGAGTTATTTCAGTTATTGTTTCAAAAAGTCAATCTCAGCTTATGCTTTTTTTTTGCCTGTATTCGTTATCACTATTTTTAATTTCTTGCCTTCTTCATGAGCTACATTTTTACTCAATAAAAGTAATTTCACCATTAATCACAAATGTATTTCATATTTTTTCCTATTATTTCATTCACATTAGTTTATTTCACTAAGCATAATTCTATCCCTTCATTCAATTTTTTGATTCATTCTATTTTTCCTCCCGTGCACGAGCGCGTATTCCATCTCCAGCCAAAACTCGCCCTACAGTTCACCCCGCTGCCACACTTCAACTCCCCTCCATTCGAGCATCTCTCCAGCGCCTCTTATCTCCGAGGCCTTCTTGTTGTGCTGCCTGCGCCTTATTTTAAAGCGTCCTTCGCCTGTATTTTTTTAGGCCAAATACATAATCAGCTGACGCCTTCCGGGCCCCAGGCCATTTCAGGCCCTGGAATTTCATACAGCGGCGCTGGGACGCGGCCTCGGGGCCTCTACGGCCGGCCTGGTGATCTTCACCCCAGCGCCTCCGAGGCTGCCGCATCTCATCGTCCTACTGTGGGAAGGGGCGAATGTTAACGCTTCGAGTGCGGCAGGCAAAACTGAAGTTTAAAATTCAACTCAAATTTAAAGTTAGCTGTAATGAGCAATGTTGAAAATAGTAATTAATTGGATCGTGCCTTCATTTATCTTTGATTCAGTATTTATGAAGATTGAGTTTTTGACTGCTGGTTAGTCAGCAGCATTATGAAAACCCCTCCTTGGCCACCGGTGGCTCACGTTGCACTCAGAGTATTAACGAGCAAGGGAAGAGCGGGTACTATTTGAAATGCTAGTGTATATGCCCCTCAAAAATGACGGGATTCGATGTCGGACCAAATAATTTTCAACATGACTTTCCCATTATTTCCCATGCTTTTCTATGTCTTTCCTATACTTTCTCAAGTTTCAACCGCTGACAATCAATACAACCTAACCTTACCTAACAATACACATGATGTTTCTTCCGACTCCGAATCTGATGGATTTAAGACACCGGAAATTGTAGACTTAGAAGCTTGTATCACAGATACGCACGTCCCTCACTTTCTACTGGTGGGTGTGACGGACGGACAGACGCAGCTCCTATTATCTTACAGATTAATTAATAACATTGATCTTTCATGTATTTCCTTCACTAATAACGTAGGGGAAAATCACTAGGTAGTTTGGGATTCAAGCAGTATCATAGTTACGGTTTTATTCATGATTCTTTTAAGTCAGCTGTCGTTAACGGTATGTAGTTTCTGGGTCAGATGCTTATAGGTAGGTAAAAAATCCAAGGTTATGTAAGGAGACATTGTTTCCTCATCATAGGCTGAGATATGTTAGGTCAGGAAAGGTTTATGTTAGGATTGCTTATGTCAGGAAATGTTGAGTTAAGGCAAATTAAACTCAGTATCGATAGTGATAGGTTGAGTTATTTCTAGAGTACCTGTATCGTTAAAAAAGAATTGCCTTATTTTTGAGTTTAGCAATTACGCGCTCTTCAATTATTATGCAGAACTCAACAATTATGTAGAATGCAGCTACTATGTTGAATCAAGCTATTAGGTGCAATGCAGTTAAAATGTGCAATGCAGCTAGAGTGTGCAGCGCATCTATTACGTGGAATACATCTATAATGCGGAAAGCAGTTATCGTATGTATTTCAGTCTTTTAAGTAACTTTAGGACGCCTCCTGCCCTTAACTTATCCTAAATGAAAATTTGGAATCAGCTGCTCGAGAAATTCGTCTTTGCCGGCGTAGTAAATACACTCATAAATCGTTTTGACCAATACTGGGTTAGAAATCCAACATTGCAAAGTGCCAAATCGAATCGAGTTACCAAAGTGCCAAAGTAAGAGTTGCCTCACTCAAAGTTCACCAGAATTATACAGAGATTACAT
The DNA here is from genome assembly GCA_030386875.1 of Morinoia aosen. NCBI lineage: Eukaryota > Metazoa > Arthropoda > Malacostraca > Amphipoda > Talitridae > Morinoia > Morinoia aosen. The sequence goes on from CM059565.1 coordinate 20,024,522, forward strand.
TGAGAAAATGAAATTAGGTTTGCAACTTGATAATCAATACTAAAAGTCACATATCCACGATAAAGCGGATAGTCCCTCACTCGAAAATAACATCTACGTATACCAAAAAAAAAACACGTAACAGGTCTAAAAGTAGAGACAATGCAAAGAAACTCGGTCAAATCATCGGTTACTCCTCTTCGACTACTTTAAACTTAAAAAAGGAATGTACTTGTACTAGTGATTGAATGTTAAAAGCTTGAATGTGATTGATTTTTTCTGTTTCTACTTCGGAGCCAGTGCGTGACTAGGCACGGCCCGAGAATGTGCCACTTGGTGCGCACTTGTCCCTATATTCTGCTCTATGTTGTGTGCATTGCAATTTTCGTGTACAAATTGCTTATTATGTGCGACTGAGATATTATTTATACCCCGGCTGTTAAGAGGAATCCAGTTGTTATGTAGTTATAACTATTGTGCAAAATGCTATTCTTTTGTTTTAGTACAGTTATTATGAACAAAAGAGCTATTCGGTGCAAATATAACTATTACTTACGATATAGCTGTTATGTATTTAGTACGTCCCCCAAAAACATGAACCGAGCATTTATTTTCCCGTATCAGTAATACCATCAAAGTCAGTAATACCTTTTCCATTGGTTAATTTTGAAAGAAATTAAATGCTTATGGTATTCTTATGATGGCATTACTGATTCGGGAAAATAAATACTCGGTTTGGGTTTTTCTGGGACATACTGTATAACAGCCATTATACACGCAACACGCGTTATGTGCTGTGCAGATTTTATGTTCAATGAAGCGATTTTGTACACCACAACTGTGTACATTTCAAGTATTTTGTACAATACAGCTATTAACGTTAATACAAATATTATGTGCAAGACGACTGTTATCACCATGCAACTATATTCAATAGAACTATCATGTACTCTGGATGACTGTTATGTACAAAACAGCTATTAAGTTCTAATCTTCAAAATGCCCTCGAACTCGTTATTTTGAAGGCAAAATTTCCTTGTATCAAACCTACAGTTCATTTCATTATTACGTTCCTACTGAAGTTGATGTGAAAAATTCTACGTAATGACGATGTAGAAATGTTTAAGTCATGAATTCCTACATATGTGCAGATAAAGTAAAATTTGTTGTTAATTACATTATTACTTTCATATAATGAAGGAAGTTTTAACTTTTCAAGTATTGCTGAAGTAATCCCTTTTTAGACATTTTTTAATGTAATCTTATGATTACCTTTCCATACATCCATCCGATATTACAACCAATGCAATTTCAAGTTTGGTTTGCTGGGTTGGCCAAGCATGGAAATATTTAAATTAATTCATATTATGCTTACAGTAACGACTGTTTATAGTATTAGCATTCTACTCACAGGACCTTAAATTTTCCGCCATATTTACCTATTACAAGGTTCATGTTTCCGGTAATCAAATTCCCATCTTGAATGACACGAAGAATGATGTGTAATTTTCCAGCCTTTGAAACTGTGAATAAAATTTCTTAATTCTAGTGCATAACACGGGCGGAATTTCAATTCTTAATCATCTCCACCCATTTGTCTCCGTATCATTGACTCGCCATCTCTTCCTTCCCATAATATTCGTACGACGTTGGTTGTTTATACGGCACTTTATTATTGAGACCTTCCTTCTTAGCGCAAATAGCCATGCGTCATCACTCAATGCTATTTCTAGGAGCACCAACAACACGGCCCCAGCGTTCCAGTTCCACCCACTCTTGCTGAACTTGTGACCGTTCGTGGCCATGCTGTGTAATTTCTAAAGATGTGGCCAGTTTGGCGGAGTTTTTTGTCGGTGAAATTACGGGAGATTCTTGGGTTGGCCCGAGGCGAAGTCGTGCGCCAGAAGAGGGCGTGAGAGGCGCGGGAATTTAAAGGCGACAACGCGATCGAACAAAGAAGGAATCTGAGCAACCGGCGCCAACGACTTCTGCAAACTGCGCAGGCTTGAGCAAGCTTGCGTGTTGCCTACACCAGGACTTCGGCGTGTCTTTGGAATGCCTTCAGCATGCTATCCCAGGACTTCAGCGTGTTTTTGGAATGCCATCCAGGACTTCAGCGTGTTTTTGGAATGCCTTCAGCATGCCATCCCAAGACTTCAGCGTGATCTTGGAATGCCTTCAGCATGCCATCCCAAGACTTCAGCGTGTTTTTTGAATGCCTTCAGCATGCCATCCCAGGACTTCAGCGTGTTTTTGGAATGCCTTCAGCATGCCACCCAGGACTTCACCGAGTCTGAGAAATGCCTTCAACATGCCATCTAATAATTCGGAGCGTCTTTGGATGCCTTCTGCGAACATCCCAGCACTTTGAATCGTTTTAAAGATTTCGGTGCACCTTTGCTAATCCATTAGCATGCATACAAGGAATTCAGCAGGCATTCCAGAACATCAACATACCTTGATAGAAAACCTACGTACTTAGATCTCCAGCATCCCTTCCTGAGCGGTTGTGCGCACGCCTCTCAAAATTTCAAGATTTCAGGCTTTCAGAACATCAGAATTTGTGTATGGACTTCAACTTGGCTTCAATTTACCTTTAGTACACTTTCAGCCTACCTTGAATGCTTTCAGCATACCTTGCATGCTTTCAGCATACCTTGCATGCTTTCAGCATACCTTGCATACTTTCAGCATACCTTGCATGCTTACAGCATACCTTGCATGCTTTCAGCATACCTTGCATGCTTTCAGCATACCTTGCATGCTTACAGCACACTTGGCATGCTGAAAGCACGCTTGGCATGCTTTCAGCATACCTTGTATGCTTTCAGCACACTTGGCCTGCTTTCAGCACACTTGGTATGCTTTCAGTTCTTTTAGAAAAAACAGAAGTCTTTACGTTTGAAATAATCAAAATATTATTCAGTAGCTACCAACGCATGTTTACTGCATATTTCGAATAGAACATTAAAGTGACTTCAATGCGTTTTCAGCATTATCTCTTCTCTGTATAGTTTAACGCGTTGGCTAAAGAGTCAGCTGTAGCTCGAGGATTTTGTTATTCAAGCTTTTGGACAGATTTAACTTCAAATTTCCATTCAGGTAGCAAAATCCAAACTAATCTCTATTTAGCAAAACTTTCGCGCTCCACGACATTTTCTAGTTTATTTTCTGCTCAATTTTATTGTACTTACGGCGTACAACATTCTTATCTTCAAAAGCTTTCAATATCAACCCAATTGAAAATTATCGCCCTTTTCAGGTAGGAAATTAGTCGTAAAAGGTAAAAAACGGCACAAAAGGGCCAAAAATCACGACTTCAAACCGACTCCTACCTATACTTGGCCTATTAGGGCTTGAAAAGGGCCCTTCATTCAAATGGCCTTTTATAGGTCAAGTCAATGGCTGTTTTCGGGCTCATTCGGGTCGTTTAAAGTCGTTTTCAAGCCGTTTTCGACAACCTCTAGCCTCGTTCAAGTAGTAGAGAAGCCCAAAATGGCCGTTGCCTTAGCCGTTTTGATGCCCAGAAATAGCCGTTTAACAGTGCTTAAAATAAGTGACATTTGCACTGAAAAGGGCTAATTTACTGCTTGAAAACGACTATCTCTTGGCTTATAACTGTCTGAAAACGCTCTGTAAAAGGCTCAGAATTTCAATTGGGCAGTTTTTTTTTAACTTAAACCCACTTTAAAAGTACAATTAGTGTTCAACATCAGCTAACAACCATCTACACTTCAGCTCACAATCATCTAAACTTCAGCACACCATCAGCTCACAATCATCTAAACTTCAGCACTCCCTCAGTTTTCAATCACCTATACTTCAGCACACCATCAGCTCTCAATCACCTAAACTTCAGCACACCATCAGCTCACAATCACCTAAACTTCAGCACACCATCAGCTCTCAATCACCTAAACTTCAGCACACCATCAGCTCACAATCACCTAAACTTCAGCACACCATCAGCTCTCAATCACCTAAACTTCAGCACACCATCAGCTCTAAATCACCTAAACTTCAGCACACTATCAGCTCACAATCACCTAAACTTCAGCACACCATCAGCTCTTAATCACCTAAACTTCAGCACACCATCAGCTCACAATCACCTAAACTTCAGCACACCATCAGCTCTCAATCACCTAAACTTCAGCACACCATCAGCTCTAAATCACCTAAACTTCAGCACACCATCAGCTCTCAATCACCTAAACTTCAGCACACCATCAGCTCTAAATCACCTAAACTTCAGCACACTATCAGCTCACAATCACCTAAACTTCAGCACACCATCAGCTCTTAATCACCTAAACTTCAGCACACCATCAGCTCTCAATCACCTAAACTTCAGCACACCATCAGCTCTCAATCACCTAACTTCAGCGAGAGCTAGCCCCTCCTAAGACTGACAGTCTGAAGGCAATTCTTTATTCCCATGAGGTGTTGCGTGTGACAGAGAGTTTATCACCCAGATGAAGTTACTAAGGATTTTTTTCTTGCAGTGAGGAGGTATTTGAGGATTTTAACCCCACTGCCGAAGAGAGTAAGAATTTTCATCCCAAATTGCTCAAAACATGGGAAGGTACAAACCGTATTTTCATCCTAATAAGAAGGTTCTTATCTTATTTTTTCTCCCAATGGCAAATTACATGCCTTATTTTTTTCCCAGTGAGAAGTTTCTGTCCTTTTTTTAATCCCCAATAAGAAGGTACTTGCCTTATTTTTATCCAAATGAGGAGGTACTTGTTTTGATTTTATCCCAATGGGGAGGTAATTTTCATCCCAATACGAAAGTACTTTCCTTATTTTCACCCCTGTGAGAAGGTGCATGCCTTAATTTATTATCCCAATGAGAAGGCAATACCTCATTTTTTCCCCAAAGACAAGTTAATAACACAGTAGACTTACAGATTTATTTTACCTTCGTCCGTGCGCTGGACAAAGTTCTCGCTAGGTTTCCCACCGTTCTCAGCTCTCACTTCAGCATCCCGGCTCCTACAACACAACTTAGATGCGAACACTTGTCCGGACGGCAAGAGCGTTCCTTCCGGTCCTGTGCTTCTGCTGTCCGCACACCTGCTCCCTATTAGTGAAAAATGACGACAAAACGCCCTGCAAGTATTTTTCTGCTCAGCATACGCAATATGCGAACAACGCGTACAACGCGTAAAAATGTTCAAGATCCTTGACGAAATTAAGTATTTGATTTTTCATGATAGATTTGTATGTTGTACTTTGGAATGATGTATAGTGAGATAAATGAGACGTCTTTGATTCTTTTACGTGGTTTTGTCTTTAAATTCTTGAAACAAAGACCAGAAATAGAGACCCCACAAAGGAACCAAAGTTGGGAAGAATATTAGTTTTGATATCCTCTTATACGTTTTTTTCTATTCAGAAATTTTGCTAAAAAGAACAACGGTATTTGGGTGACAATTTTTATACAATGGGTTTTTTAACCTTGAAAATGTAAAGATTTCAGATTTGGATTTTGATCGTAAATGCATTTGTTGTAAGAAAAACTTCTCCCAAGTGTAAATTATTCTTTCGTATGGAAATTTCATTTCTTAACTCGATTTGAGAAAATTACAATCACACTCTATTAGATTTTCGCTACCAATGGCAAACAATTTCGGATATCACGTTCGCATTAATCATCTGTGTGAAAAAAAAATTTAGGAAAGAAATAAATGAACAATTTATGATGTTACATTAGAACAGCTGCTGTGCCTCACAATTAAGGATAAACGCACAAGTTAAAAAATAAATTTGACTCTAAAAAACTCAAAACAGAATATGAGTCCATACTATTCGTATACCTATAGCCAAAAATAAAGAATGGTAGTAATTTAAATGTTCACATTTCAAATCACATAGTTTAGACGTCGTTTTTACTGCAATACACATTCGGTGAAATGGTCAACACTCTTCAAAACCATTTCTCAAAATTTTAATAGCTTGTTTTTCGTTAATGACCATTTTGTTATATTTTCCATCATAATCATTATGAGTCTCCTCGCATGTTTTTGAAGACATCCGTTATGCAAAAATATCATGCGTAAGGACTACCGCCCGCCCACGCTCCGCCCACTTTGCTGCTTAGGCCAACCCATGGCCAAAATTCAACTATGAAGGATAACCTTACCCAGGTAACGAAATCAACGACATTGTAGGGTTTGATTAAGGTTACAACACGAACGATAGATTAAGGTTTAGCAAGATTAGAATATCTAGAAGTATAGGAATATGTTGAAGTATAGTAATATGTTGAAGTATAGGAATATGTTGATGTATAGGAATATATTGAAGTATAGGAATATGTTGAAGTATAAGAGTATGTTGAAGTATAGGAATATGTTGAAGTATAGGAATATGTAGAAGTATAGGAATATGTTGAAGTATAGGAATATGTTGAAGTATAGGAATATGTTGAAGTATAGGAATATGTCGAAGTATAGAATATGTTGAAGTATAGGAATATGTTGAAGTATAGGAATATGTTTAAGTATAAGAATATGTTGAAGTGTAAGTAGTGTCAACCAAGATGCTCATTCTCGTGTTGCTGCTACCTGCGTCTCATATCGTCAAGTACCAGTCACGCACAGGTATCGAGGTATTGTTATTATTACTGTTAGAAGTATTACTAATGCGTTTTTTACAAATTTTCAATTGTTTTAATATTGTATTCATTCTTCGCCAACCCATAGGTTATTCTTCTTCAAACTCCAACACACTCAAGTCATAAACATTATAGTCATTTGATAGGAAGAAGTTCCCCAGAATCTCAGCAACAGAAATCTCAGAGTCTGAAATTTCAACTGATACACCATTTCATAAGACGTCAAACTAATATTTTTTACCTCATATACCATTCTTATTTTGCCCTAAACTCCTTAAGTCAGCATCAAACTGAAAGAACTACATTTTAAGCATTTCTATTTTAAAATTATTTCATTCACTCATCTTTGATTGATCTTTTCTTAATTATTTTCTGTCCGTTTCTTAATTTCTAATTTCTGTAGAGAAGCTACAAGAATATAAAACTTGTTTTGAATGTATTCTAGAAACGTGACTCTTTACACGTTTACAAGTGAGGCAGCTCCCACCCAACGCGCAAGTTGCCACTCTGTATACAGACGGTGGGTACAAGTGAAGCAGCTCCCACCCAACGCGCAAGTTGCCACTCTGTATACAGACGGTGGGTACAAGTGAAGCAGCTCCCACCCAACACGCAAGTTGCCACTCTGTATACAGGCGGTGGGTACAAGTGATGCAGCTCCCACCCAACGCGCAAGTTGCCACTATGTATACAGACGGTGGGTACAAGTGAAGCAGCTCCCACCCAACGCGCAAGTTGCCACTCTGTATACAGACGGTGGGTACAAATTGAAGCAGCTCCCACCCAATACGCAAGTTGCCACTCTGTATATAGACGGTGGGTACAAGTGAAGCAGCTCCCACCCAACACGCAAGTTGCCACTCTTTATACAGACGGTAGGTACAAGTGAAGCAGCTCCCACCCAACACGCAAGTTGCCACTCTGTATACAGACGGTAGGTACAAGTGAAGCAGCTCCCTCCTAACGCGCAAGTTGCCACTCTGTATACAGACGGTGGGTACAAGTGAAGCAGCTCCCACCCAACGCGCAAGTTGCCACTCTGTATACAGACGGTGGGTACAAGTGAAGCAGCTCCCACCCAACGCGCAAGTTGCCACTCTGTATACAGACGGTGGGTACAAGTGAAGCAGCTCCCACCCAATACGCAAGTTGCCACTCTGTATACAGACGGTGGGTACAAGTGAAGCAGCTCCCACCCAACACGCAAGTTGCCACTCTTTATACAGACGGTGAGTACAAGTGAAGCAGCTCCCACCCAACACGCAAGTTGCCACTCTGTATACAGACGGTGTGTACAAGTGAAGCAGCTCCCTCCTAACGCGCAAGTTGCCACTCTGTATACAGACGGTGGGTACAAGTGAAGCAGCTCCCACCCAACGCGCATGTTGCCACTCTGTATCCAGACGGTGGGTACAAGTGAATTAGCAGCTTCCACCCAACGCGCAAGTTGCTACTCTGTATACAGACGGTGGGTACAAGTGAAGCAGCTCCCACCCAATACGCAAGTTGCCACTCTGTATACAGACGGTGGGTACAAGTGAAGCAGCTCCCACCCAACGCGCATGTTGCCACTCTGTATACAGACGGTGGGTACAAGTGAAGCAGCTCCCACACAACACGCAAGTTGCCACTCTGTATACAGACGGTGGGTACAAGTGAAGCAGCTCCCTCCCAACGCGCAAGTTGCCACTCTGTATATAGACGGTGGGTACAAGTGAAGCAGCTCCCACCCAACGCGCATGTTGCCACTCTGTATACAGACGGTGGGTACAAGTGAAGCAGCTCCCACCCAACGCGCATGTTGCCACTCTGTATACAGACGGTGGGTACAAGTGAAGCAGCTCCCACCCAACGCGCAAGTTGCCACTCTGTATACAGACGGTGGGTACAAGTGAAGCAGCTCCCACCCAACGCGCATGTTGCCACTCTGTATACAGACGGTGGGTACAAGTGAAGCAGCTCCCACCCAACACGCAAGTTGCCACTCTGTATACAGACGGTGGGTACAAGTGAAGCAGCTCCCTCCCAACGCGCAAGTTGCCACTCTGTATATAGACGGTGGGTACAAGTGAAGCAGCTCCCACCCAACGCGCAAGTTGCCACTCTGTATACAGACGGTGGGTACAAGTGAAGCAGCTCCCACCCCACGCGCAAGTAGCGTCTCATGCGAGTACTATATCTTTTTGCATCTGTTCAATCTCCGGTTTTGTATCAGCCCTTCCTCATCACCTGCCTCCTCCTCGACCGGAAGGGCCGCCAAGGAGCCTCCTGCGTCTCTACCTCAATTGCACAGCGGACGTCCGACGAGGATGTTTCTTCCGCAGCTGCTGCGGACGCGCTAGCGGGAGTCGGAATGTAGCGGAACTTCAGCCGGGAATTATTCGTTCGGTGTGGCACAAGGAATCAATTCTATTTACTATTTCGTGCTGTGAATAAATAAATCCATTCGCATTTTTTTTGTGTTTCTATATTTATCCATTTTTTCATTTATTTGTTCATCAATTCATTATTGATGAGTTTATATTTTTTATTTGTTTGTGTATTTATTTACAATGAATTTCATTTGTTTTTCTATTTCTTTATGCACCTACATTTTCCTGCTACAGTTGAATTTCTGCATTGCATCCTCGACATTGGAAGCAGGGATACAGAAAATTTCCGCCATGCAGGAAGAAATTATTGCACATTTATAAAAAGTTAAGGATATTAACAACACATGATTTCTATGCTGATCTGCACTCAGGAGTTCTCGGGGAACATTTGGGATTTTATTAATTTCTCGTTTTGCTATTATCATGTTATATAACAACTGAAAACCTCAACCAAGAATAAATTTTCTAATGGAAAGGTGAAGAATTCCAGCAAGTTCAAGAAGGAAATTGGCGAAGGTATAATCAATTGCAGGGCCAAGTAGTAACAAGGGGACCTCACAATACATACAGAGTAGCTCATAAAATTGAATTTAACATGATAAGGAATTCTATACGGTTATAAGCAGAAACGGATGATCACACTAACACTGAAAGGGAAGTGTTCTGAGAAAGAGTTGTAAGGAAGCGAAAAATATGATCCCGACCTTTTACGCACACAAAGAGCAGGTATTTGATTAAGAGTTGGCTACTGGTCAGGGTAACAATCAGGGTAACATGCTTAATAAACAGCTGCATCACGGGACTTTTGTTCTCTGAATAGCTCGATTTAAGTGAACAGAAAACTTGGAGAATAACTCCAAATATCTGAAATAGTTTTGTAACTCCGCTGAAACGCTTTTATTATACGTACAGTCCGCTAATGTGTGCACACAAAAATTACAACATTCTTTAAATTTGATCTTCAGTTTATTGATAAAAACAAATTATGAATAGCTGTTTTAACGTGGATACGTTCTACGTTTATTCCTTATTATATCTTTATTAATTTGAACGACAATAGCAATTCGAAACACTGAAATTTTGTGTATTGTTCAGTGTCCAGTTCACAGGGGAGGTAGGTACGGTCGCACCAAGCAAGCAACATGCAAGTAACCAACCAAGTACGTAAACAACAAACCTCGCATTATTAAAAGGTAATTTTGGAATAGTTTTCACCACAAGATAGCGCAATAGAAGAGACATTCTGTGTCGAAAAATACTAACATTTTCAAGCAGAATTAATCATGAGTGCTATAACAATGACGCGATCAAATACTTTGGAATAAAAGTACTGAAACTCACGTTTCATCTTATAAAAAACATTTAGTTAATTTTGGAAATAACGATCATTGGTCTATTTTTAGTAATTAATCCTCAGTGATTAACCATCAAAAATTATCCTTGACATTGAACAGTTCCTCCAATGTGTTTATTGGGTGCAGGCAGCTGGTCCTGCGATCATGTGTTGATTATCTCATCATCACTCAATGGGTAACTCGATACTGCTTAAAACAAATGAGCATCTGCTGGCCTTTTGATGCGCTCCTTCCACGGCCGGATGCGACGACGGTAATTTCTATAGAATCTGATCCCATTGTTTCAGGCTGAGAAATGAACGATGATTCGCACCCTGAATTCATTTTTGATTGACAGAACTTGTGTTCGCTGACTAGACAATGAAAGAATATGACGCGCCTTTAAACTCACGTCAACGGAATAAAGATCAAATTTTTATTATGAAATTTTTCAGATGTGAGATCCTGAACATTATCCAATCAACACAATATATAATAAAACGTCAGTTGTCTCCATCAATTTATAAATAAATACATTTTTTGTGCGTAATTTCTCCTGTGTTATTTATTTGGGGATATGCTTGCTTTGTTGGCTTGTGTCATAGTACCATTCAAATGATGTAAAAAACATGGCATCTGCTTACTTTTTTGTTTACTCTTAAGGATGCTCAATGACCGTTTCTGTGATACGAGTTTCCCAAGTGCACATGTACAAGAATATTTTAATCGCGGGTACTGTTGGGATGGATTTATGTGTTTGTCATCCACATCTGGAAAACTTATTCAAGGAAAATGTCGAATCCCATCATTTTTGATGGGCCTCATACACTAGCTGAATTATAAGAAGCAATTCTTTCAGTAGTATGAGGGAAATAAAATAGAATAAGATCTTGAGTTTTAAACGTTAGGATGAACAAAGTTCGATTGCAGAGTTAAAATAAACTTTAAAAGTAATTGATCGTCCGTGTCCAGTTGGGTCACATTATTTTATCACTAATTTAGGATCTAGAAATTGGTCGTTGACCTAACAACTCACGAAAGTAAAAGTTTATTAACATTTAGGTAATATTTGATTAAGTAAAATGCATAAGAAACATTAGAAAACATCGTTCGTTCATTGATTACTTGTACCTAAACGTATCCGTAATTTAGTGTGTGGAATTTGCATGGTGAGTTGGAACCAGAAAACTGCAAATTCCTCCCTTCGCAATAGTGAACGACTTGAATTTAAAATAATATGAAAAAGAAGTTAAACGTTGCTTCTCATTCTTTCTGAGACTTGTGGGCTGAATTTTGCCCGAATTTTGCGTTGAAACCATCGCGTGGACGGTGAAACGACTAAACATTCGCAGCTAAAAGATAATCTTAATTTCTACGAATTGTGGGCAACATGTTACCTTTTGGACCAGGTTTCTCATGCAAGTTGAATGAAGTTTCTATGTAAAAGTTCATTAATAGAAAGGAAAACTAATTATCACACGCAAAGAAACTTTATACATCTGCTAAGTCCCATGTCAGGAGTACATCGGGAGTAAAAAATGCATTTTTGATGTACACGAATTCGGGAAGAGGAATAATGAAAGCCGCGCTTCATCATTCCTAGAACAGTAATTATAAACTAAGCTCTTCCTGATAGAAATTCAAATCACTGCAGAATCAAGCATTTAAGAAGCTTGCTAAAAAAAGTGTTGCCAGAAAATCGATTCAAACCAATCAATTTTGATGAATTTTGTTATAATAACACCCGAATTTGTTCATGTACATTTCAAAACAGCCCCCAGTGAGTAGATCAATTCAATTTAAGCTTTAGAATAGTGCCCCTAAGTAGGCTGATCGATAAGAATAGGAGTTTTCCAATGGGCTGCTAGTAACATCTTGCACAGAAATTTAGTTCCTCAATGTATGAAGCTTCGATTAATTAATTAGTTTTGATATTTATGAGAAACTGAACATGCACGTGAAAAGTAACCCTTTTCATTCTGAAAAATACAGTTCTTCGAGACGGCCGAAGGTAAGTTGCCTTCTACCTTTTTTTCTGACAGAAATACTCAAATCTATGAAAACTAAATACTCAATAGACGTTTTTCTTTCTAATTTTCTAATATACGTATATACTCAAATAAATGAATACTCAATAGTTAATACTCAATCGATGTTTTTCTTTAAAATTTAGAAATATACTCAAATAAATAAATATTCAACAGAAACATTTCTTTCAAATTCACAAATATACTTAAACAAATACTCTATACTCACTGTAAATTTTCTTTCTAATTAATAAATAAACTCAAATGAATGAGTACTCGATACTAAATAGAAGTTTTTCTTTCTAATTTATAAATATACTCAAATGAATGAATTAAGAACATGCATCTATTGCTCGTCGCGATAGGGTTGCACGAAGAATCATTTGCTCCTCATCTGTAGTGCAGTGAACTGGCGTCAGAGAGAACCGAGCAAGATTTTAACAACTTTTGCTGTTATTTAATTTTTTTGAAAACAGTTTATCGGCAGAAAAACAAGCCCTTCATTTGTTTTTTTTTATATTGTTTAACGGAAACTAAGGACGCAGCCTCTTGCAATCACTTAACGAAAAGTGTACTCGCCACTAAACGTTATGCCATTGACCCTCTGTACATGCCACTGACTGTGCGACGTGAGTCTCTCGCCATAGATACCAGTGACTTAATGTTCAAACCCATTGATTTACTATATCATTTAAGCCGCTGGCTCATTGTGCTTGTCGTTGACTTTCTGTTATTTGCCAGTGAATTCTATTGACTTATTGTTTCATTCCACTGACTTCTGGTTCATGCCACTGAGCCAGTTAACATGCCGCATGCTTACTGCTGCAGGCCTCTGGCTTACTATGCATGTCACTCACTTGTTGTTTCATGCCACTTATGAACAGTACATGCCATTGATTTACTGTTACATGCACTGTCGTGTGAGGTATTGACACTGTTTCATACTCTTGGTATCACTCATACCTCTGACTTACTTCGTCATTTCTTTGAGAGTATGTATGCCGCTGCTGCAATGTTTCCTCTATTCAGTTGATGGTTGGGGAATGAAATTTAAAGATATTCAAACAATTTAAACAATTTTAAACAATTTATTTATCACAGGTGATACAGAGGCATAATTTTTCTCAAGTCTAGTACAATGCTCAAACCGATGTTCGCTGACCCCCCGTTACAGCAGAAGAGGTCCAGGCACAAAGCTACGTAGCCTGCACCTCCAATAGCTGGAGGTGCGCCAACGTGTACGTCAACGAGAAAAAATTCTCTCATTTCTCACAGGCAGCAAAAGATATAATACCCACGCGCTCCATGTACTGTTGGTAAAATTTTACTAGTGAATTACAGGACTCTTTCGGTCATGTCTGAGAGACTCCAGGACTCTTTCGGTCATGTCTGAGAGCTGTTCTGTTCACGGCAATATAGGCTAACTATTGATATTTTTAAAAAAGCTAGGCAATATTGACTAATTATGGATATTAGTAAAAGGTTGGGCAATATTGGCTAACAAGAAATGTTATTATAAGAGAAGTTATGTTTTTGAAGTGAAGAAATTTTTTCCGTGCACAGGTACGAATTGGAATGGGGGACAATAACTTTGACATTCAAAATTCGTCAATTTATTTATCGATTTCATTTTTCAAATAAGAAAAAGAAATATATTCTCATGTCCGAGGGAAGACCAACTTTGCCGAAAGACAACCTTGCCTAAGGCTCTGCGTGAAAACCGTATTTTTATGATAAAAAGGGTTAGGGTTCTTTAGCTGTTTTTTCCAGGTACGTGGGTCAAACGTTGAGAGAATTTCTAGGCACGGTCAAACAACTGGAGTTCAAAAGCCAGTAAAACTCATCAAAAAGCCACAAAACCAGCCTCTGACGACCGGCCTCGCCAGATGCAATGAATAAATTGCGTCAAAGCAAACAGTTGCGGGGCAATAAAAATAGGCCCTCACAGCGGCGTATCAGTGCTACACAGCATTGCGCCCTATGCCTACAGAGCCAGCATAGGCCTAGAAAATCTCAGTGCCCTGTAAAGGTCGCTATTGTGTCTCATTGCGGCTCTTGTTGCCGGAACTCTTTGTTAAATTAAATAGAAATCTAAAAATGGTCAATGAATTGTCCGGTTTTTTGGTAGTTTTTAAATGAGATCAATTCATGACATCAATTCGATTTATGAAAGTTTCATTGAATGAGCGTTGCCAATTTAAAAATGCTTCCAAATTACGTCCAATAAGTAGTGCTATAATTTAACAATTTGTGCATTCAAATCCAGGCTGTCTACCTTTGTGTATTAACCATTTGCAAAGCTCAATTCTGATTATGATGAATTGTTTTCATTTCTTTAAAAAAACCCATTTACAATTCAGTTCCGTTCGATAATTTTTCTCTGGTGATGCGCGGTTGAAAAGGTAATTTCAAAGTTATTTAATATTTAATAAAAAAATTTAGTTTTGTGATAATTTTTTTGTGGATTTCAAGCCTTTACTCAGATCTAAATGAAGTCTTGCATATTAATTAGGGGTACAGTACGGGGAGGGGAGGAGGGGGGGGGGGGTTAATTTATTTTCCCCTGATATTATAATTTTGTGGATTTCAAGCCTCTACTCAGATCTAAATGAAGTCTTGCATATTAATTAGGGGTACAGTACGGGGAGGGGAGGAGGGGGGGGGGTGGTAATTTATTTTCCCTTGATATTATAATTGATTTTTTGATGATGTTTTTCGAAGTCTATGTAACAATGAACTTGGTAGTGTGAGTTGTAAATTTTTTATGTTCGCCGAGGGGGATATTTTTATACATATACAACGACTTTAAAATTCATTTTGTAATAATATTTATTTATGTTAAAATGGACATTTTTCCCCTTTCTATCATCCTCTATGTTAACAACATCACTAATATCAGTTTACCTGAATTAAATATTCTCGTCACTCATCCTTTTACATATGAAGGTCTACATCTACCCTCTGTTATTGTTCCTTCAAATGCCAAAGTTTTGCGTCAAAGCGGGCCATTCCAGCAAACTTACGCTAGGTGTGCAGTACGCGATGCGAGTTTAAAGAATGTAAACAATATAAATACCATCTTTTAAAGAACATACATGCCCCTTTTAAAGTATACATGCCGCTGCTTTAATGTATCTTCCCGTTACAACAATAAATCACATATAATTTACAAATTGAAGGAAAGTAATATATTATTGATTTATCTTTAATAACATTTAAATTCAACTAGCATTCGTGTAATGTCCCCGCAAAAGAATGGTAACGAAAAAATGAAATCCCTTGCTGGGATTGTGATCGTGACGCCAAAACTTTGATGATCATAAAAATTATTGGAATTAAAGAGAAATAAAGAATAAGAATACGTGCAATACAGGCAGGGAGTTGGTATAGGACGGGCAGGGAGTTGGTATAGGACAGGCAGGGAGTTGGTATCGGACAGGCAGGGAGCTGGTATAGTACGGGCAGGGAGTTGGTATAGGACAGGCAGGGAGCTGGTATAGGACGGGCAGGGAGTTGGTATAGGATGGGCAGGGAGTTGGTATAGGACGGGCAGGGAGTTGGTATAGTACGGGCAGGGAGTTGGTATAGGACGGGCAGGGAGTTGGTGTAGGACATACAGGGAGTTGGCATAGGACAGGCAGGGAGCTGGTATAGGAAAAGCAGGGAGTTGGTATAGGACAGGCAGGGAGCTGGTATAGGACAGGCAGGGAGCTGGTATAGGACAGGCAGGGAGCTGGTATAGGACGGGCAGGGAGCTGGTATAGGACTGGCAGGGAGCTGGTATAGGACGGGCAGGGAGTTATTTAATCAGCTGTACACCTGTAACAAAATCCCAGCAAAGCGAGCTATACATCGATGATTGTAAGTAATGCAAGCACAAAATTTGCATTTTCTTATTCGCGAACTTAGAATTCTTACACAAGCAAACCATCATACAGAAATTCATACCGAAATTGTCCCTCTTTCCCGTTCGTGCCCTAGCACTAACACTAGGGTGTTCCTAACAGCACTGTGTGCTTTAAGAGAAGCACGTTTTATCAAAGTTCTTACAGTTTACATAATATTTATCTAACATATTCATGAATCCACCGGAAAATTTACGTAGTGCTTCAAATGACACTGGATAGATCACGACCTCGATGTCCCCACTCCACACGAGAAAACGGAATAGGTTTTCTTTAAAAGATGCACCAAGCCTTTCACTCATAGCTCTAAGCTCTTAATTTCTTCTCAATTTTAATTAATAAACCCCTAACTGAGATGGGTTAAACTGAAGTTCAATATTCAATTTAAATTTATTGCCAATTGTAGTTTGCAATTTTAAAAAAGCACGTTAACTGGATAGTGCCTCTGTTTAACTTTCTGTAAGTGTTGATAAAAATTGCGTTTGCGACGCCCAGTCGGGCAGCAGCATCATGGCAAATCCCCTTAGTGACCGCTGGTGGGCCCTTTCGCAGGAAACGTGTTAGTACCCGAAATTTTCAGACCACAACCATTGATTTACGGATATACGCTGTATTCTCCACTGCATTCTCCAACGCAATGTCCAAGGCCCGAGTTTTCAGTTAGTTCACGCGATTGTATGCGTACAACTGGCGGCGTAAGTCAAGAAATCACATTTTCAACTGTACCTCTACGACCTTGTGAATTGGTCGAAAATTTGGTCCTTGTAATTTCAAATCCCTCGGAAACAGCGACGCCTAGTTCACCGTTTCCTGCATGTTGTCATGCATTGGCCAAAATGAACATCACTTGTTTGTTCTGTTTGTCCGAGCTCGCCAAACTTCCATTGTCTACCGAAAGTTGGCTTGTTTACCTCGACTCATGTGGACAATGGCGGTCCCTGCGTGTACGTCATCGTCCTCGTGAGGGAATAGTGCTCGTGCACGTGAGGGAATAGTGCTCGTGCACGTGAGGGAATAGTTCTCGCGCACGTGAGGAATAGTTCTCATGCACGTGAGGGAATAGTTCTCGTGCACGTGAGCGAATAGTTCTCGTGCACGTGAGGGAATAGTTCTCGTGCACGTGAGGGAATAGTTCTCGTGCACGTGAGGGAATAGTTCTCGTGCACGTGAGGGAATAGTCCTCGTGCACGTGGGGGGGAATAGTTCTCGTGCACGTAAGGGAATAGTCCTCGTGTACGTGGGAGAATAGTCCTCGTGCACGTGGGGGAATAGTTCTCGTGCACGTGAAAAATAATCCTAGTGGTTGCAGCTCGGTGCATTGAACGTCATTTTGAGTAGCTTGGGCAGCGCAAACTCTGAGTGAAGTCAAGTTTGTCTAAATTTGTAACCCAGTTTGAACTTCCTGCAGCGTTGTTCAGTACGGTGTGTTGTGTTGAATGAACAGAGTGGCACACAGATAAAAGTTAGCATCTGTATAAAAACAGGGCAGACATTTCGAACACATGCTATAGCCAAGCATAATCTGAGAACACATCGTTTCATTGTGTTTTTGTTTTTATTTTTCCTATATACCCAGCCCGTTTTTCGAGGAGCCACCCAGATAAGGGAGTGACTGGGTGATTGTTTTATTTATCGCCTGAAAAATAGAACCAACCAATGATAAATAAAACCATCCGAAAAAATTATCCTGTTAATAATCTACTTTTGGTCAAAGATATCACGTCACAAGTATATCCTTGTGAGCAAAAGTTTAGTTTCGGACGTCAAACTTCTCAAATCGTCGTAGCTGATACAATAATGAAAATGTGAGCAATGAAAGCCTGGTGTTGTTCTGTCTGTTTCAGTAGAGTATCCGAAATGTTTAACGGGATTTTTAGAAAAACTAAGTTCAAATGACGCCTGTAAGAGTAAATTCATGTAAGTTGAAGAAAGTGTAATTGTAAATGCAAGTTCTTGTAAGTTGAAGAAAATGTAATTGTAAATGTAAGTTCATGTAAGTTGAATAAAGTGTAATTGTAAATGTAAGTTCATGTAAGTTGAATAAAGTGTAACTGTAAGTGTAAGTTCATGTAAGTTGAATAAAGCGTAATTGTAAATGTGAGTTCATGTAAGTTGAAAAAAGTGTAATTGTAAATGTAAGTTCATGTAAGTTGAAAAAAATAGAAGTGTAAGTGTAAGTGTAAGTGTGAGTGCATGTAGGTTTAAAAAATGTTAATGTAAGTGTACGTGTAAGTTCACAATGGTTGAACAAATCGTCGAGTGACATCGCAGCGCGAGGTAATCGCAGCAAAGGTTACCCCTGAGTTACTCTCCACAGCCGATCGATGCCTCGCACAGGAGCAGGATCGGATCGATGATCCTCGCGGCTGGCACACGGAAAAACAGGATCTGAACCTCCATGGAAGTCTGCGCTATTGATTATCTATTGAAAGCCTTAATCTAATCCTTTACAGTCACTTATTCAACTGTGTCAACCCTGAAGGTTGATCCTGATGAACTCTTATCTCAGCCTACGGAACACTCGACGTTAACTTGTTGCGCCTCAATATGCTCCCAGCTATCTACATGTACTAAAGTTTAGCTTTATGGGACATCGATCTAATCCTGACGAACCAGCAGCCTAATAACCTCGAAGTGTTTTTTTATGCCTTTGAATCTTAAACTTGATTTAGATCAGCTCTTAACTTAGTGATGCTGAACCCTAAACTCTATCTTAGTTAATGCCTTAACTGATTCCTGTTGAATCCACGACTCAAGCCTTCTGAACCCTCAACTCAATCCTTCTGAATTCACAACTAACTCAACCCTTCTGAACTCACAACTCAATCCTTCTGAACCCACAATCCTATCCATTAAAACCCGCAACTCTTCTGTTGCAGCGCTGAAATGGGTTCAGTAGAACGTCGATCAGTCGCCTTTCAACCAAAAAACCCTCAAATTTACAACGCATGCGACATGAGATATAAGTCACAAATGGGAAGTTTTTATTCTCGTGGAGGAATTTATCCAAAGTCAATTTAAACCCTAACTTAGAGCTCTGTTTACAACAGTTTACATGTCTACGTACTGAGTAGGGTATGCAAAAATTAGAAATTTTTCTTCCTATCATTTGGTAAATACGTCAGTTGGGAGTGACAGTGAAATATTTAAAAATTTCCACACGCATATAAATTTTTGGCTGGAAATAATCTCAATGATCTCCGAAATCTTTACGTTTTTCCAGAAAAACATTCAACGACAAGAGGTGCATGAAAAAAGAAGGTAGAATCCGAAATAATGGAGCAAATTTCAATATTTTATGCTAGTTTCTCAGCAGTGGCGTGCGAAAGTTTGTAGTATTTTTTCCAATTCGTACTAGGAGCAATGTGGCACTGTTTTACAGATGAAGTGCTCTCTGTGGCACAGCGGTTAAGGGATCGGACTTGCATGCTGGAAGTCGCGGGTTCGTATCCCGGCGCTGGCGCAGAGATTTTCCCCGTTGGGTATAAGGGAAAGCTCCTGCACAATACCCCACTCAACCCAGGTGTCGGAAATGGGTACCGGCTTTACGGGGGAACCGTCATGGTGTCCTATATATAGGGTTAGTTGTAAGACATTTGAAAAACCAATGCTAAGATCATATGTATCAGGCTTGATTGGAAATAAAGCATCCCAAAGATGCCGATGTTAACCTTTAAGTATAAAATAGGACCGTACATCATCCAAAATATACATAAGCTGGGCTGCTGATGCAAGCAGCTATCATGCACACAACGTTCAACAATGCCCATTCACGGTGCATCTATACACAGTGTAGTGGGACACTGTCCAACTGGAAAGTGTAGCGCAGATAAGGACTTAAATGCTTCCAATTAACACAAAAGAGAGAGAGTCGTTTCCTCTATAGCCGGCGCTGGAGCGCTCGTGATTGGTTGGCACGAGTGTCACCTGCTGCTCTCTCATTGGTCGAGGTAGGCACGTGCTGCTTTGCTCGTATGAATAGCGGGGAACCTCCGTGAGCCGGAAAATGCAATCCGTGTTGTGAAGAAAAACACAGCTTTCATGTAGGTTAGAGCTGCTCTCCCTCGCACATGTACTAACCTTGCCAACAGTACTTATATTGTCCCAGTGTAATATTACTGCAGTAATTGCTATGTTTTTGATTTCAATATTTAATGAAATCAAAAATAGCAATACAACTGCATAACTACACACAACTACGCAACTTCAGCCAGGGAAATTGTTACAATTTAGCAAATACAACACAGCGCTCATTGGTATATTGTTTAGCATATAGTACATCAAAAATATAGCATTGAAATAATAACATACAACTGTGTTAGACAATGATAAAACCACGTCAACTACTACAAAACTGTACTTTCTATCTCAAAAATCAAAATATTCAGCAGTAATTCACATTATTCGTCAACGATATGCACAGAGACATTCTCTCAAGTCCGCAACTTCTAATGAAACGAATTATAGTGTTTTTCAAGACGGTTGGGCATGCGCACTCTATCGCACCTACTCGCAATAGCAAGTTTAAAAATCATGATAAAAAAAATGCGTTTCGAATTTTTTAAAATTAATATTCGATGATATAGAACACATAATTAAGAATGTAAACAACCACATAATTTTGCATTACAAATCAGTGAAGAAGGATTTTTCCGTAATCTGAAACGTTTATTTCCATCGTAATCTTTTTAGTTCCTTGGTTCTTCATTCATTTGTCCTGGAAGTAGGATAGCCAGAATATCGACTGGCATTAGCAAGAACGAGAATTAATCGATGAGCTTCACAGCATGTGCAATATTCCACGTGAGAAAGAGGTCACATAATCGTGTTGTCATATGTTCGATGTAATTTATTCCTGCATGAAAAGATCGTGTCAATATGGTTGCTGGTAGGGTAGGGTTGGTTAACAACATTTGGGTCGGCTGATTTGGACAAGGTCTGGACGGTCTACTCCGAGACGGACCTCGACCGTGTAATGCTAATTTGGAAAAAATATATAATCGACATACATTTTAGGAAATAGTTATTTGCATAAGAGGTTCACAAAGGAAACGAATGAGGCCTTTTTCAAGTACAAATCATTACACCTCGACAGTATAATAGTCATAAAAAAAAGACATAAAATTGAAATACATTGCAGGAAATATTTATTTGCATAAAAGGTACAAATAGGAAATGAAAGATGCATTTTTCAAATACAAATCATCAATGGGAGAAGTATGGCCACATTTACATTGTAATCAGTATTCAGTACAGTAGTTCATGGTAATTAACCCTTCACTGAATAATCTACAAATTTTGTAAAAACATATCCTCTCATTGAAATTAGCTACTTAAAAATATTTTAGTTGAACATCAAGATCATATTTTACATTTTGTTAGCTAATATTTTGTAATCATGAGAAGTACCGTTGAATTTCAGGTCAACAGCCATCCTCTACGTAATTATTCGACGAACACCTATGGGCATGGCTGCCAACGCACACACACCCAGACTACACCCTAGTACCGAACTTGGGAAGCTATCTAGCGCATATAATAATATCCACACGAACTACTCGTCAAACTTCCGATGTTCAACTCTGCATAGCTTACGAATCGGTATTTTTTATGTTTTAGCAGAAGTGTTCGGATTAGAGAGCACAGGGTGTTTTTTTTCAGATTGGAGAGCTTAGGGTAGTGATATTTCAGATAATCGAGATTATAAGGTTATTATTCAGTATTGCAGATAGGAAAATGTATAGGGTGTTCATATATCGGATAGGAGAGTTTATAAGGTCGTCATATGTCTAATAAGAAAGTTTATATGGGGGTCGTATTCGTATATAGTACAGCTCAGGGTAGTTTCAATTCGGATAGCAGAGTTTAGGGGTTTCGTGTAGGAGAGGAAAGTTTAGGATGAAGGTATTTTCAACAGGAGAGCTTAGTGTGATTATTTTTCTAGGAGGCAAAATTAGGGCGAGTGCCTTACGAGTGACTGTGACTGGGATGACTAGCTGTGGTTCCGTTAAATGTGACAAAATAAGCGCTTTCAAATTCCTCTTCCACGCTTCACAACCCAGCCTCCACACTTCTGATTTTAACTCCAATCTTCCACACACCAAAATTTACTCCTCGAAATCCCGTTGGAAGCATATTCATAAATCATTCCTTTTTTGCATTCAGAATGACGATATCCTCTTCTAAATGAAAGGAAGAGGAACTGCAGAAAAACGTCATAGAGTAGACGAGTTTCCCCTTTAACCTCTCCCACCGGTTTCTCAGTTTTCAGCTATCACCAGAGGAGCCACCCGTCTTACGCGAAAATACTGTGCAGTTAAGAGACTATAGTCTCGAACTAGGTTTTTTTCTTACCTAAAATGTGACGAGTGTATGTGTTTCTGAATCTGGAAACAATTTAGATAGTCAAGATTTTTTAAATTCCATAAATAACTTCACTGTCACTTCGTTTTTAAATCCGTTTCGTCCTTGCTACATCTTATAAGTGTTATATGCGGAAACCACTGGTACGACAGCCTTGTAACTACATTATTTGCCATTTATGATCCCTAATGTTCCCGCTCATGGACTGAATTTGCGCTCTCCTTATGAAATCATACTAGGTTTTAAACAATTTAGACCAATAATCTGTGTGTTTTTAGTTTCTCTTTTTTTTTAGTTTAATTCTAAGTAGGAATGTCCTTATTTTTACCTTGATCCTGTAGTTTTTATCATTTTTATTTTTACGTTACATTTTACTTACTGTCTCTTAATGCTAATGACTGACCATGTTGACATATTCGACAATATTGATCCAGATCTCAATCATTTGAATAGACTGCACCCAAACCTAAATGAAACTGGAAACTGTAAATACCTAAATATTAAAAAATTCAATGAATCGATGAGGAAGACCTGTAACGATTTTTCTCTATTATGTTGGAACTGTAGATCCATTTATCCGAAAATAGATGAAATATCTTGTACTATCACTGAGCTGAACAGCAATTTTGATGTTCTCAGTTTCACCGAAAGTTGGCTAAACGACCCATCTAAAGACCTGATTCAAATTCAAAACTATTATAGCCATCATTCACTCCGTAGTAACAAACGTGGTGGTGGCATCAGTACGTACATATCTAAACATATATCTTCGAAAGTCATTTTAAGTGCAACTATGAATCGTGAACATATTGAGACCTTATTTATAGAACTAACGAAAAATGGTAAACGGATTATGCTTGGGACAGTATATAGACCCCCAACAGCTTGTAACGTCTCTTTCCTGAACGAGCTTCAAAGCATTATATCTCAGTTCAACAAGTCTCTATATAATGACATAATAATCTGCGGGGATTTCAACTACGATCTTCTACAATATGATAGCTGTGAGCAAATCTCAAACTTCATAAATGTTTTTCAGTCTAGCTCCTTCCTTCCAATCATCACGAAACCTACACGTGTTGCTTCTGAATCGGCTACGTTACTCGATAATATTTTTATGTTAGATCCGACTGATTTTCTTACCGGAATAATAATTTCTGATTTATCTGACCATTTCCCGGTGCTTCTCATCAAGAAAAATGTCTATAATCCTTGTTCCAGCCCACAGGCTGATACTTATTCATTTCGTTGTGTAAACGAATACAACTTGGGAACAATGCGAACTGTTCTAGAAGAATTAATGCCATCATTAGACGTCTATGAACGGGACAATAATGCGATTAACATTGATGAAGCAATACTAAATTGAACTGAAATTATAACGACCGCATATAACCAGTGCTGTCCAATAATCACCCGCACAATAACGCCGAAAAATAGACAAAAGCCCTGGATTACTGAAGATATCGTGATCAATATAAAGAAACGTCAAGCGTACCTAGCCTTACTATACGAAGGGCGAATATCTAAAGTAACGTATAACAGATTCAGGAATCATGTGACAAATTAAATACGAACCTCAAAACGAGACTACTTCACGCGCAAATTTACTGAATACAAAACTGATATTAAAAAAACTTGGCGCCTGCTTAATTCATGCTATAAACCGAATAATAATACTACGAAAACAATTGAGTCCGTCGTTCACGAAAATGTAAAATACCACGAGAAAAAAGATATTGCAACTGTGTTTAACAACTTTTTTGTAAACATAGGAAAAAATATAGCCGATAGTGTCTTCAGTGAACCCAGAGACCACTTGCAATACATGGACCATGTCCGTGAAGCTAACTCTTTCTTTTTCACGCCAACTAATCCCTCCGATGTAATTACGTGCATAAACAACTTGAAAAATAAATCAAGTGGATTGAAAAATTTTTCGGCTAAAGTTCTTAAGGCTACAGCTGATATAATAGCAACGTGCATATCTTATATTATCAACCAATCCCTTTCTCAAGGTATCTTCCCCAACTCTTTCAAAATTGCGAGAGTCACCCCTATTTTTAAAAATGGTGATAAAAACTGCGTTAACAATTATAGACCTATCTCTGTACTACCAATTATTAGCAAAATATTCGAGAAAATTGTGTATAAAAAAGTGCATTCGTATTTTGAACAAAAATCTTTCCTCTACGACAAACAATACGGTTTTCGTTCTAAGAAATCTACGACACAAGCTGTATTAAATCATTTGCAATACCTTTATTCTAATATAGATGAAGGAAAGCTTGTTTTCTCCGTATTTCTTGACTTTCGAAAAGCATTCGATTGTGTGGACCATAACGTATTACTCTCGAAACTACATTGTTATGGCATTCGAGGGGCTGCCCATGATTGGTTTAGATCATACCTAGCAAATCGGAAACAATACGTTGTCATTGACGACGCAAAATCAGACCCACAGACAATTAGCCATGGGGTTCCACAAGGATCTGTCCTTGGGCCTCTCCTATTTCTAATTTTTATCAATGATATCATTAAATCTACATCATTCTTCAAATTCATACTTTTTGCCGATGACAGTACCCTTTCTGCGGTCCTTCCAGACCAAAATCCCGCTAGGATGGCGGAGCGTATAAATAATGAACTTCATAAGGTTTCATTGTGGCTTAAAGCTAATAAAATAAGCCTTAATATCGATAAAACAAAGTATATTACATTCTCATACAAGAAAAATACATCTCTCCCACGCATTCAAATTGGCGAAGGTGAAATCGAAGAAATCAACTCAAGTAAATTCCTCGGCATCATAATAGACAAACATCTGACCTTTAAAGAGCACATCGCTCATATTAGTTCTAAATTATCAAAATCTATCGGAATCCTAAATAAAGTTAAGAATTTCCTGCCTGAAACAGCCTTACAAATGCTCTACCGAACGCTCATTTCACCATACTTGCAATACGGAATAGAAGCATGGCACGGAACTGATAAAAATAAAACCAACAAAATTTTTACCCTGCAAAAAAGAGCCATAAGAGCGATAAAGAATCTAGAATATAATGCTCACACAAATGACTCATTCAAAAATTTACGAATACTTAAGCTCTCGGATCTCTACAAAATCTCCATTTGCAATTTCATTTACAAAACATTAACAAATGATGGCGACAATAGCCTAAAACAACTATTAACTACGCAAACTGGTCATCACGACCATTTAACCCGAAATATAAGTAAATTCATGCTTCTTTATTACTCAAAGGCTCGGTCACAACACAGTATCCTCTTCGTTGGAACTAAAACTTGGAACTCAATACCTGCGGAGATCCATGAAAGTAATTCTTATAAGGTATTCAAAAAAAGTCTTGAGTCTCACTTCCTATCAGATTACTAGTCGTGTAATATCACAGAGTCAAACCTTGTCCCCTACATAACTGGTCCTAATAATGAAATTCGCCTTGATTAATTTCGCCGATCTTCAGTCTGTTCTTGAATCGTTTGTCGAATATACTGTTAAATCTAGTCCATATGAACTAAATTGGGAAATGAAGTATCTAATTTCGAGTTACTTATCTCATTGATCAGTCTAATGCGTCTCTAGTTTAAGTGAATTAGGTTAAACATTATTGTACTCCTAAGACTAACCTTGATGGTAGGATGCCCTAGAAGTCACTGAACTTATTCGGGCCCACAGGTAGCTATACTCAAATTTGACCATTGTACTAGACTTAAGAAACATTTTATCTCTGTATCTCCTGAGGTAAATATATTGTTTAAAAATTGTTTAAAAAATTGTTTGAGTTACCCTCGTGCCTGGGGGAAAATCAAGTTTTCTCTCCAACGTCTGCAAGCCCAACATTCGTTCAATCTTCTTGTGGTTCGGTGAGTTGAACGCCTGATTTTGAACGAGGAAGACCATGGTTCGATCTCAATTCTCTTCCCGCAGTATACTCACCACGACGTAACTCTCTGACGCTTACAGCGAATGGAGAAGATGGGTAGGAGATGTTAATTAAAGGAAGGACTTTTCTACTTACTGAACGCGCACTTCTCTTACTCACTCACACGCCTCAAGTAAAGAAGGTGGTAAAACTTGTCTACTACTCGATTTCAATAATTAAGCGAATTATAAAGATGTTCTCTTTTTCTTAACATTCCTATTCAAAGTTACGACCATAGCTATGAACATAGCTTGACTAATTTATTGTCAACGTAACGTTCCATCCTTTAAAAATTATAAAATCCTTCAAAATCTTTGTTTTTACCTTGGTATTTGCAGTTACCCAACTTGTTCTTTTTTTTAGTACTTGATATTGTCTGGAAAAAATTGAGCTTTCAAAGACTACTTTCTTCTGCTTAAAATAAAATAAAAACAGAGGAGAAAAGTAAAAAAACAACTTATACCCAATAAAAATAATATAAATATCATCGCCGGTTTTTAAATCGTATTAACATAAATATCATTAGTTGATTACCACACGTGGACATCGTGATACTCATGTTAATCGTTGATACAAGCTTGCCAGAAAAACATGATAAAAATATACCCCCTTTGTTGAGTTATTCTAAGTTTGATAACGCATGTAAATACACGTAACGAAGAAAACAAAGTACATAATGCCAGCGACGTATTGATGAAAAGCGCTCGTGCTCGTGCGCACTTGCATTGAAATACGAGCTTAGGAACTTGTGATATGAGAGAATAATGTTGAAATTAAAATGGGAGAATCTAAATAATTTCGCATCTAAGACTAAAAGGTCGGCATTCTGAACTATCTTTGCATCCTCACGTAACAATTAGTGTGCCCAATCACTAGCTCGAAGAAAATATTTTAGAATACAAATACAAATTTATGATATTCAAATTTTTGATACGTCCACCACAAATAATGCTGACACAGAAAAAAAGTTCACGAGAGTCAAAAGCATAAAGAGAGTTGTTACTTAATGCTAACCAAAACATTTTACAACACAGTTGGAGGAATGCTAGAAATTGACAACCTAAATAAAGCCGTCATAATATACTAATGAGCGTCAGAAGCGAGAAGTTCCCACACGAGGCTAACAATAACATAAGACGAAATGAATAAGAATTAAAACGTTAATATATAAGACGAATTACATCGTTTTTTAAAATGTCTTAACACAAGGGTCCAAAGTATAGATAAGCATATATGGGTGTCATTTCAACCCATGTCAATGTCTGTACGAAAGGTTGCAAGAAAAACGTAGAAATGAGTTCCAATGACAAGTTATTCTAAGTTTGATAATGTTAAGAAATTAATTTAACAAAAAAAAAATATAATGGACACTGTGGGATGCAACGCTTTTGACGGTCTCCACGAACATTGACGTATGAGATTTGACTTCTGTGACATTAGAGAATAATATGGAAAGCGTAATGGTTGGAAATGTACAATTCTGCATACGAAACTAACAGTTCGAAATTGCACAAATTTTAAACTATCTTTCCACGCAAATATATAAAAATAGTACTAAGTTAACTGCCTCAAAGAACGTGTTTTGAATCCCACAACAAATTTATGAGAATTCTTACAATAATACTTGACAACATTATAAGGAAGTGATGCGTTAGGTCTCGTGATAAGTTGATAGCTAAAAAATATGGCACTTATAGAATAAATTGCAGGTCGCTGATGTAGCCATTTTGCCTATCTACAGTGGGTATGAACATAACTCACGCTATAGCATACGCACTACATACACAGCATCACATCTCATACGCGCTATACAAGAACTTTAGATTGAAAACCTAATGAAGTAGAGTAATGACCAATAGAAATTCATAACTACGTCTTCAGTAGAGTAAACGCAATAACACTAAAGATTGAATGCCTAATAGTCTGGATTTTTTATCCAGGAGTAATTTTTGGCCTGTGGAAGTTTGGTGGAAGAGGAATTTGAATGCGCTTTTTTTGTCGTATTTGAGAACCACAGTCATTCTAGTCAGTCACTCGGGACGCTCTCTCAATAATCTCTCCTATCCGAAATATAACCGCACTGAGCCTTCCTGTTGGAAATAACTTCATCCTTAATTTTCCTATCTGACACTACACCCCTGAACTCTGCTATCCGAATTGATAAAAAAATTATTTTAAAGATACGTATTGCAAATTATCTACACGTGAGATTTGAAAGACATAATCTGATCGAACCAAATGCCCAAATTTTTTAGTTCTTTGTAATGGCCTAATTCATTCCCTACCGTTAGATTCAAATACTTCACACATTCCTGGCTATCATAATTGAAGACAAAATTTCACAGAACATTAGTGAAAAATATAATACTTCTCAAATGCAGGTGCTTACAACTACCTCTCAAATATTTCTTTGATGGAAGATTACGCGATTGCATTTTTCCCCTCAGATTGGGAAATTTAATTTTACAAGATACCGTTTCAAGACCTGAAAGTAACTGAATATCATTCTTTTTGCAGGCATTCACGATAGATGAACACATTATTTGGTCTGAGATCTTCCCTTACTTTAATAAAGACATAATCTCCATTGGAGGAAAATTATGGCTGGCTTTGTTACCGTTTCAAGGCATATGCTGTGATGAGAGGAGCTATGTCGTAAACCGGCATGTTGCCCCTTGCTTTCTATAAATGTCGTATTGATGCTTTGTTTCATTCCGGCCATCCACTCGTAACGAATAATTCTCAATCGAAAATTTTGTTCTGAGCATTCGACTTATCTCCAAGGAGGCAAATTTTTGTCTTGGTTTTAGCGATACAGCTGCCCACGCATTGCTCTTCTGGGGACAAATCGCGTCAATACTCAATTTTATTTTTTATACCCGATACTGGAACTTTTTTGTTGTTTATACGACAGACTCATATCATAGTAACAAGTAAAGAGATTATAATTGACAACAACTAACTAACGTCCCCATATTCGATCAGTCACACCAACATCAAGTTTCATTAGATGAGAAGTATCAATAATTCATCAAATAAATACTGAAGACGAAAGTCCTCAACAAATAAAGTCATCACTGTCAAAAGCACAGTGATACAAGGATCAGATGGTATGCACCCAAACAAGAATTTCTCATTAAGTTCCTTTATGAGGCTCAAGTTAAAAACTCGACGTAAACAACTACAATCCTTAGCTGCAGGGTGTGATAAAGAGCATATCACATTACGCGCCTCACAAAGAGACCGTAATGCTGCGCTGTATGGTCTATGGGACCCTGCATGACTATGTAGATGTAGTTTGAGAGAAGGTACAAGGTTCTATGACATAAAAAATAGGACCACCGTGTGCACTCGATCAAATTGGTGGGGGACAGGCGATGTGGATCAAATCGGGGATTTGGACTCTTTAGTTTCACGCTGATAAGCCTATCGACATCATCTCCTCGCTTCATTGACTCCTTGTAGAATTTCGCTGAAAAAAGTTGCCAGCTGCCGCACACGGTAGGCAAAATACAGCAACGCGTCAATAAAATGGAAACTTTTTATTTTAAATTAAAAAAATCGACACGTCGTAAATTTTTCAAGGTTTTTTCGCTTTCCGAGCTCATTTTTGAAAATTGTTAGTTATTCTTGAGCTCGACAGGCTTCAAAGTTCCGTGAAAATAAATTTCGTGCATTTCTTCACGCAATAACCAATGTTTGAATACAAAATCGTCTTCCACTAAAATGCTACTGAATAGAGACAACAAAACTACACAGGAAGTTGGCAGCCTCGAAGTGATTCTCCTAACACACGGACAACTTTTTACGGAGGGCCTTGGTAGATCGAATATCTGAAGTCCGCTGATCTTGTATTGAATGTCTACGTCGATCGTATATCATGTGTCTGGAGCCCGTCTTGTAGACATGCGGGTGCTCTGCTGGACCGGCACTCGAGCGTCTCGACCGAGGGTTGAATTAAACATGAATACAAGAACTGAACACAATACACGACTCAGTCTGACGGGCTCTAGATAAAGTCCAGCACGACTGACTCATATCATAGCAACAAATAAAGAGAGTATGACTGACCACCATGAACAAATGTCCTTAGATTCGATCAGTAACTCCAACGTCAAGTTAAAAAAAAGCATTGAGTATATGGTCAATTTTTAGGGAGTCTCACACGTTAGATTAGAATCATATGTAGTTTGAGAGGCATTTTATAACTCATTTTTTGGCTCACTAGTCTATTAGTTAAAAGTAACAGAATCATTAGCATTAAAAGCTGTTCAGCAATGAGAAAATTATTCAATATGTATATATAATTGAAAGAATGAAAAAATTCCCGTTATTCCTTCGTTAGAATAAAACATCGATTTGAATTTACATGGATGAAAATGTACGTTCTACTTAATGGAAGATCAACAGAATTTAACTTTTTAACTTTTTCCAACTTTGAAAACTGAGAAAAAATTTAAAATTTTCAATTTAAATATAGAAGCCAGTTTTCTACGTAAACGCTGTACACGATTTAATTCCGTTGCGGTGAAAACAAATTACATAAATGGGGAAATATAAGAACAAGAATTCTTCATAAACTGTATGCAGTAAAAGCGATCGTACACTATATACAGGGTGCGTTAGTTATCAGAGGACACTTATATTTCTATAATTTAAACTAACCCGATAGTATTTAAAGTATTCATTTTTTCAGAAGATCCTATGACAGACAGACAGATAGATCCTTTAACTAATCAAATGAAAAGACACGCTGTAACAGTGTCTATAAAAGCGGAACACAGCAATTTAAAAATAGCTAACTTTTAAAAGTCGCCATATTTTTCGTTTGCAAAGTTAGAAAGGAGCTGGATGAAAACAATGGAAATGAATTGGCCTCGAGCAAAAGAGAACAGCATTTTCAACGCTCTGGCTCACTCAGAACACCTGAGTTTGTCAGATGAGTGTATCGTTTTCGGTGTTGTTTGCAGTGAAAGGCACATCCTGCCACCTCATATTTTCCACTTTGCCTTGGAGTCATTGCAGATGCCTATGTCGAGACTCTTCAAACCATTGTTAAACCTTGGATAAACAGCGTAGCCAAGGGAAGGGCCAATGTCTTCCAACAAGATTCGACTCCATCCTAAAAAGCTCTCAAAACTCAGGATTGGATGGCAGAGAATTTTCATGATCATGTCAACTTACGGCCTCTTAACTCACCAGACTTTAATCCTATGACTAATCACATGTGGGGGTCGTTGAAAATGAAGTTAATGAGCATCCCCAAAACACCAAATCTTCTCTGATGGAAGCAATAGCCCTAGCAATGGAGGACAAAAATAAAGACCCCCTAATCAAAGCTTGCATTCGCTTTCGGACTCGGATTTGAGGCGGTGATAGAAGCTGAAGGGGAAAATATAGAATAAAACATAGGTTAACATGATGTTGATTTGTTTTACTCTAAGAAATGTAGGTTTTAACTATTAACAGTTTCCTTTTTCTGTTTTTCTAAAAGTGTGTACGGTGCCCTCAGATATCTTACGCACCCTGTAATCATGCTAGCTATAATTATAACTCGTATAATTTGAAGGTAGGATTGGCCATTACGCTCTCACTACTAATACTGGCAAGCCAAAGACTTCCGTTCTTTTTGTGCCAGCCATGGTACTAGTATTAAAGACAGTAGCAGCAGCTTACTAACGCTCCAGAGAAGATGTCCATACCGTACCGCATGTATGAGTTTCACATCTTCGCTTTCATCCATCACGAAAAGCAAACATTGGCATCAGTTTGAAATGTGAGAATAGGTTGAGGCCCAGAGTCTAATTTCCGTAAACGGTACATGTCATTCCGCGGTACAGAGCGCACAAGTTCACAGCAATCCCTCCGGGTGACTTACAGCTGCAAAAAGGTCGGCTACGAATTCGTCACATCGAATCAGAGTTCAGAGAACCCTGTTAGTATTCCAAATGTTGACTGCCAGATTAAAATTTCGGACACGAGATAAAGTCGCACGTGAACGGCAGCATATCAGAGGTACTCCGCCTGTACATACATGCAAGATCGACAGCGTGTTCTTTTATTGTAGGTTATTGTATTGTATTTGTACAGTGCTGGAGGACGGCGCTCCAAAAGATGCTCAGGAGTAATGTAGGTGTGTCCAGTACGAGGCCGACATAGCTATACCTCCGCCCTGCAAAATCTACGGGAGAAAGGAAACCGTCTTGCAGTACCTTTAAATAAATCATTTAAACGATATGAGCAAAGTTCTCTATTGTCAGTCACCTCTGTCCGCTGACGTAGCCTCCATTACAAAAGTAATTTTCTTTATTTCAGAGTAGCAATTTCAGCACGTCACTCTACCATTTGATGGCTGCAAGCTAGAAAGAGACGCCCGTTTTGCTTTTCAATTGGCCGCTTCATTTCCTGCTGTATCAATATGAGCTGGCACCCACCAAATTGCCGCCGTCGTTGCCATATTTTGCAGAGGCAAAAACTGGCGCAGGATCTCTCATACGAATAGAGAAATGTTAGTACAGCGACGCACGGTGTCTATAGCGTTCTTTCAATTGCAGAACAAAAAAAAATACCGGAAAAACAGCACACAGCTCAATTGTTTCAATTCATGAATTTCATTCAAATATTATGTTTATATTCTAACAATTTAAATGCAGTTCACGAGTCCTTGAACAGCTGCCGTAGTCGGCGACACTGCAGCACAGCTTCGCTAGGAAATGCAAACCAAATCGCAGTGCTCAGGGCCTTTATATTCGTCAAAACAGTTACTAAGACGCGGTGTAGTTCTTCCTTCTTAGGGTATTTGTGGTAGTAGTAATAACATAGGTTTGCTCGCGCTTCAGTTATTCAAACTATATCGCACCGAAGGTCACATAATTTAATCAGTATCAGGCTTTCCGATATCTACCACGTAAGATGAACATCAAGATTATATGAACACCAATAATTGTATGATCATGATCATAATCACAACATAAGATTATAATTGTCTCCCCATTGGAATTTTTTACATACTACAGTACATTCGAACACTGGGCAGCCAAACCCCGTAGGGGGTTTCAGCTGCTAACCCATTTATGGCCGGATGCCTTACCCACGCTGAAACCCCGAGGTACCAAAATAGCGCGCCCGGCCATATTGCAGTTTCTTCATCTACAATATTCCAATACGATATCACGCCTGACTATAGTGAATCACTGCGTGAATTCGTGTTAAATCTCAAAATACAGCTTGCACCTCTCCAGGAACAGCTGCAACGCTGCAGCGTTGAAGCCTGAGCGTTCGTTTTGGCCTGAGCGTCTTAGGGTAGTTGCACTGCAGGCAGGTGGGGATGCGTAGGCGCAAAGCAAGTACATCTACCGGCATAACTTCAAATACTGTACTGTATATTTAACGTATATCGTGTTGTAGAAAGTCTCTGGCAATGCTCTTCACAGATTAGCTGTTAGCTCAAGCCTCCCTAACCGCAATTGTGTTCCAAAGAGAGGAAAGCACTTTTTAGTCTGGAGTTAAAGGAACGCGGAATCTACGCACAAGGTGCATAGAAATAGTAAGTTTAGAAAGAAGTTCATGAAACAAGAAAAAATTTCCAGAAGAAAGAAGGAGGTACTGATAAATAGGAGAGCAGTGAACCGAAGAAAATGGTCCGCAAGAATACAGACTCCAATTCTATTTCAATAAAATGGACTACCTAACCCTCTGCTCGGGGCCTCGCATATTCCCCTGGGAGAGCTGCACTTCGGAAAAGTTGGCGGAGTGCACAGAAATTTTGCCGACTTCTTAACTGCACCCTTCATCGAGCGGTAAGTAAAGGAAGTTCGCCGAGACGTGTCTGGTTCTGAAAAGTTGAATTGCCAGTCTCAGGAGCGATGTTCCCCGCTCCTCTCAGCATGCTGACTCGCCTGTACCATGGCGCTATAGGCACAAATACTTGTTCTTATGACAGCATTATGGACCGGGGGAAGTCTCTATTGATCAACTCTTCAGTACGCTGTTTCCCTGCTTGTTAATCTACCTATCCAAAATATATTTTACATCGATCTAACACTCAGTACGAGACAAGAAGCGTTTGGCGATCAACGCCGTAATGTTGCGAAGATACGACAGTAGATTCGACTGAATAGTTAGTTAGTTTTAGCCTCCTTAACCACAAAACCACACAAAAGGTGTTCCAAAGAAAGGAAGGAGAATGGCACAACTTTGTAAAGAGTTAAGGGTCAATGCAGAAGTTGTGTTCCCTCGCGAGATACCCAGCACACAATTAGTCACTTGAGAAGAAGGAAGTTTATGAAACAAGATAAAAGTTGAAAAAAATAGTTGGTGCCGAAAAACAAGGTTGCAGTGAACTGAAAAAATTGGTCCCTAACAAAAGCCAATTTTTCTTCCACTGGAGGAACCAATTCATCGGCTCGGTAGCTCATATATCCTCCTGAGAGCACATATATCCTCCTGAGAGATTAGATTAGTCGTTAGTTTTAGCCTCCCTACCCACAGCAACAAATACGATCCAAAGAGAAGAAGAAAGAAGGCACCATTTAGTATGGAATAAAGGGAACGTGGAATCTATGCAGAAAGGGCATAGAAACAGTAAGATGAGAAAGAATTTCATGAAACAAGACCAAAGTTGAAGAAGAAAGTAGTAAGTGCAGAAAAAAACAGGACAGCAGTGAACCGAAAAAGATGGTTCGTAACGAAACAAAAACATATTCTATTTTAACAAAAAGAAAGCTTACCTAACCTTTAGCTCGGGCCCTCACATTATCCCCCTGGGAGCGCAAATTCCCATAAATACAATAGTTGCACCCCCTTAGTACGACCGGATAAATTGACAAATATCACAAGGAAACGAAAAGGATATGAATGATAGGGAAACTGTACGATATTCCGTAATGTTTCCATTACCAACATCCAGACATCAGGGAACACTTTCAACCACAACTTCGGTAGCCAGAGTTAATTGTGATGAAGTTCGCATCGACTTAGCGTTGAACACAGAAGAAGCTGAAACCTAAACTTTCACCCAGTTGAAGCGATGTTAAATCCCTCCAGATAAAATAATTTTGGGCACGAGTTTAAGTCGGCGAAAATGATCTTAACACGTTCCCTGCGTATTGGGCCACATGTGTACTAACAGGTGAATTTTTCATTCACGTACCGGTATCGATGAGTGACATCTAATCAGTTTCGCGACCTTTTTATGAAGTAACTTTCATCAAGCGAGGTGAATTGTTATCGTGGAACTGCATGTTCAAATTTCTCGGGAATGATAACAATGTATTCAAGCAGTAAAGTCGATTTCCCAATTCTGCTGCTTACAAGCTAACCAAACAAACCGTTTTCAACCGTGGAAACGCAGTGAACGTATTAAGATCTTCACCAATTGCTGGTCTTAAATTTTACTGGGATAAGACGCAAGTTATTTCAAAGTTCAAGATTTGAAAGTAAGTCCTGTGCTCATTTTGGGTCACACTCCGAAATGCTTAAAATGCCAGAATAAATTCCCATCGAATTGAAACGTGTTTTGCATCGACCTTATTCAGACTAATGTGCCCCTTCCAACAATGTCGTATTATTAAAATAAATAAACACGTCACGTAAATTAAAATAACGTCTACGCGGTTATGAAGACAGATACTGTGTTCAATAAATTATCTACTAACAAAATCATTAGAGAAAATTGAAAATTCTGACCAGCGCAACGTTGTCAAATAGAGGGCAACCTCTACACCAAAAAGTGTATCGCTATACGAATTAACAAGAAACTATTGGTTTCTATGTAAAATTACAGATCAGGTGAAATTAACTTCAGTTGTCTCTATATGAGGAACGATCCTAGTTCTACTGAAACGTATACTCGGTCATGTGGAGGTGGAAGTTGAACTTCAACGTCAAAGGATAAAGAAAATCCATGTATAGAAATCTTTATAAAAGCGATGTACCCACGCTACAAACACAACCTTAAATAGCTGCATACATAAACAAGAGCTGTCGAGACGTCACAGAAGAAACTGTATTAACTAAAACATTTTCTAAAGATAAATTGAAAATTCAGGAACATTGAAGTCACTTGAGCTTTTGCAATTCATCCACCACTTCCACTGGCGACTCCCATTTCGCTTCCTTCACAACTCTGATCGCATTTAAAAGGCAAAGAATTGCTTGTAAAATGAGCGATGATAAAATAATTTGAAAAATGAATAGCTAATTCATAATTGGTCATGAAATAAGTTATAATAAACTTGAAAATGAATAGCTCATTTTGGAATTGGTTATAAAAATATGAAAAAACACCTAATAACAAACCTTACAATTTCTCGTGAAATATGTTTAAACATAAAAGGAAAAGAACTGATTACAGTAATTTTAGATTAGATCATAAAATGGGTAACAGTAAAGCACAAAAACAACCAATAAGCTGAGTAAACACAGTAAATAGTACGCGCTTTAGCCACCAGTGAAGAAATGACCGCAAGCACAAAACAAAAACCAAAGTTCAATACGAATTCTGGCACGATCCATCAAATCCCATAACATACAGAATACAAGTAAAAAATAAGCCCAGCCTACCGAAGCCCCAAACAGTAAAAAAGCCGCATAAAAGAACGAGATAGTATCAAAAATGAATTGGTTTTCAGAACGTATCACCAGGTCTTTATAATGCGAGGGAACTGCTCAGCTACCTGGTGTTCTGTAAGAGGGCCGAGTTGACGCAGTTCCAGACACAACTTAACCTCTTCATTTACATTTAAAAACTCAACAACGGAAATGAAGTCAAACAACAACTCAATATACAAACATGTCTATGGGCGAACACCTCAACAAGTATGGCAATAGGGGCCCAAATGTATTTGGGAGACCGAAAGCTCAATTGTGACGCTCGGAACAGGAATTTACTGAATTTTTTTCACAACCATAGAATCGACTTCAGAAAGCAATGTGTAACAACGGTAACGCACCGTCGGATATTACATCACCACGTACGACAACTACAACACGTCGTACGGCAAGCACATGACAAGCACGTCGTACGACAATCGTATGACAAAAGCGTCGTCCAAAAATATGACAACTGTAACACTAAGTAGGATACCTACATCACAACGTTTGTCAATTGCGTTGCGATGTGTAACTGCAGCTCGTACTCCAACACCAGCACGACGCGGTGCAACACCAGCACGACGCGGTGCAACACCAGCACGACGCGGTGCAACACCAGCACGACGCGGTGCAACACCAGCACGACGCGGTGCAACACCAGCACGACGCTATGTAACACCAGAGGTGAGAGGCCAGGAGGCACCTCAGAGAGCGTCCTCCTGCAGCCACTGCAGCACCAGAGGCGTGTAGTACGAGATGATCACGTCCGCGCCTGCAATGTTAACCGCGTGTGATTAAATAAGATAACATTACATTAGATGTTGGCCTCCCTATCCGCAACAAAGGCGTTCCATAGAAAGAAAGGCACCATTTAGTATGGAAAGAAAGGCACCATTTAGTATGGAAATAAGGGTACGTGGAACCTATGCACAACGTGCGTAGAAACAGTAAGTCGCAAAAAAAGTTCATGAAACAAGATCAAAGTAGTAGGTGCTGAAAAACAGGACAACAGTGAGCCGTAAAAAAAGATGATCCTCAACACAACAAAAAACATTTTATTTCAACATAAAGAAGGTCTACTAACTCCACCATAGATACAAGAGTTGTATCCCCCTGAGGGGACCGCCCCTGTAATGTTACCAACGTATGATTAAACCAACACATTCATGAATTTAGTCCTATTGATCATAAAATGATTGTATATAAAGAATATTTCACATGAGCAATGAAGACGTGAATGATTATTTCGTAATTAATTCAAGAAATTTAATGTAATTTAACATTACACAATTCATTAGCTACCGATTTCGATATCATTAAATTGAAAGACATTT
Organism: Morinoia aosen; assembly: GCA_030386875.1. Lineage (NCBI taxonomy): Eukaryota > Metazoa > Arthropoda > Malacostraca > Amphipoda > Talitridae > Morinoia > Morinoia aosen. The sequence goes on from CM059565.1 coordinate 20,062,995, forward strand.
TCTCAAAATAGATTGAATTAATTATTTCTTCACTATTCGTCAATACATTTGAAATCTATGTACATATACATTAATGCAATGCCAAATTATTTATATAATTTTCTCGAGATATCAGCAACCAATCTACAGTGAGATTGAGGCAGGTTTGAAGCAGGTATCACAGTTATCAGCAAAATATGACACGATATTAGCGGAAAAGAAGCAGCGAGAGAACTAAAGAACCTCCTTCTACTGTGCTGAGCTTACAATGCTTACATTTACAGTATCAGAATAGGATAAAAATACATAACCCTGATGTTTTTCCAGCTATATTGATAGATTTGTCTCTCTCATAGTTTCAACTTATGCTTTCATTGGATTTACATGAATTTGTAAGCACGTCATCAAAGCACAATTACTTCAACATGTAAGAGGTCACTCACCTAAACGAACTAAATATTACAACACGTCATCAATACACTCACTTGCCCCAACATATTGAGACGTGTCACTCCCCTGGCCACATCAATGCCCTCCTCTGGCCACATCAATGCCCTCCCCCGGCCACATCAATGCCCTCCTCTGGCCACATCAATGCCCTCCCCCGGCCACATCAATGCCCTCCCCCGGCCACATCAATGCCCTCCTCTGGCCACATCAATGCCCTCCTCTGGCCACATCAATGCCCTCCCCCGGCCACATCAATGCCCTCCTCTGGCCACATCAATGCCCTCCTCTGGCCACATCAATGCCCTCCCCCGGCCACATCAATGCCCTCCCCCGGCCACATCAATGCCCTCCTCTGGCCACATCAATGCCCTCCTCTGGCCACATCAATGCCCTCCCCCGGCCACATCAATGCCCTCCTCTGGCCACATCAATGCCCTCCTCTGGCCACATCAATGCCCTCCCCTAGCCACATCAATGCCCTCCCCTGGCCACATCAATGCCCTCCCCTGGCCACATCAATGCACTCCCCCGGCCACATCAATGCACTCCCCCGGCCACATCAATGCCCTCCTCTGGCCACATCAATGCCCTCCCCCGGCCACATCAATGCCCTCCTCTGGCCACATCAATGCCCTCCCGCGGCCACATCAATGCCCTCCCCCGGCCACATCAATGCCCTCCTCTGGCCACATCAATGCCCTCCCCTAGCCACATCAATGCCCTCCCCTGGCCACATCAATGCCCTCCCCTGGCCACATCAATGCACTCCCCCGGCCACATCAATGCACTCCCCCGGCCACATCAATGCACTCCCCCGGCCACATCAATGACCTCCCCTGGCCACAAGAGTGCTCTCACCTGCCCTCCTCATGCCCCTGAAGACCTCAATAAGCGTGCGGCGCAGCTCTAAGACGCCATTCTCAGCAGCGTGGTGCAGCATGGCGTACTCTCCAGACACCTGACACAGCGGTACAGTTATGCACAGTGAAACTTATGTGTTGTGGTGGCAGTCCACCAGCTCGTGATGGAGGTTTAAGCACAGATCAGCTCCATTGAAATAGGTCATTGCTTGGAACAAAATTTCATAATATTATTTATACGTTGACCGCGGTGGGTTAGATTGAAGTTTAATATTCACATCATAATTAAAGTCACTTGCAGTAGGCAATCTTGAAACCAAGTCACTTGAATCTTAAAGTCACTTGAAGTAGGCAGTCACCTGGTATATGAACATGGGGAGGGAGGGGAAGGCATCCTTGACCGTCCTGACGACGTCCAGGTAGGGCATGCCAGGCTTCACCATCAGCATGTCTGCGCCCTCGGACACGTCGCGAGCCTGCTCAAAGTTTCATTTTTACGTACTTCTATCCACAATTAAATTGCTTCAAACGACCGATAAAATGCCATGAATATTTACAGATGTATCTCTATCCACAATTAGAGATGTGACTCAAAAAAAAACATGCCGTTTTTTTAAAAAAAAAACACGTTTTTTTTACAAAAAAAACCGTGGCCAAAAAAAACGTGGATATTTTGTTTTTTTTTTAATATTTTGTCTGAAAATAACTCAGCAAGAAAAAGAACCACATTACATTATTTGTTTTCATGTCAGATTACAAAATAAAAGGGCATACTTCTTAATTGATGGTTTTCCATGGTTTTATGAAATTTTTCATTTTCTGCGGTTTCATGCTTTGATATTTCATTTATTTTACAATACATGTGAATGACCATCAACTCCCAAAATGGTGTGTTATAATAACATAACTTTACTTATGTTCATTGATAGAGTTGTGACTAAAAAACCATGCTCTTTTTAAAAAAAACATGTTATTCATAAAAAATTATGAATAAAAAACATGGATAATAATATATTTATGTGACCTTAAAAATCCAATGCTGTTTTTTTAAAACATTGTTTTTTAACAGAAAATTCTTGACTAAAAAAACATGGCTATTATATTTTATGGGACCAAAAATTTTTTTTAATATATTTAAAAAAAACCATGACTAAAAAAACACGGATGTAAATATCAGGAAAGTTATTTTTCTTTAATTGAATTGTCTTTAGCAACTTATAAACAAAGAATGCTGTTAATATTGAAATCATGTTTATTAGAACTGTACTAGGTCTTAGAATAAAATATCTACAAAGAATCTATTCACTCCATAAAACCTTTCAGAGACCAGCTCCATCCTCAGTCATTCAGTAAAATTTGGTGAAATGGACAATGAATTTTCACTGTTCCTTTGAAAAACATTTGACTGAATGACTTACTGAGGATGGAGCTAATCTCCGAAAGGTTTTATAGAGTGAATAGACTCTCTGTGGATATTTTATTCGAAGACCTGGTACGGTTCTAATGGATATTAATATATCTTATGTGACCAAAAAATCCATGCTATTTTTTAAATGTTTTTGTTACAAAATAGTCATGACTAAAAAACACGGATATTAATATACTTTATTTTACCATAAACAACCATTCTGTTTTTTTTAAAAACATTGGTCAATATTGAGTTGAATGTTGTCAACAAATTTCATAATTTCGTAGGTATAGGTAGGTAATATAGTGGATTTTAAGACGTTTTACACGAATGACAATGTGCCCGGAAATTCTTAGTTTTGGAGTTATTTAAGTTTGAAGTTATACAAACGGCGCTCCTGAATGGCCTTTTTTGCGGAAAAGCAGTCATTGTTTTTGCAATAGAAACAGAAGCTAACCCCCTATTACAAACGTAAAGAGGTTGGGTCGTGAGGGGTAGCCACCGTTCTTTTAGTAAAAATTATAAATAAACGTCACTAGAAACCTTTATTTATAATTTTCACTAAAAGAACTGTGGCTACTCCTCACGACCCAACCTCTTTACGTTTGTAATAGGGGGTTAACTTCCGTTATAAATTAAAATATGCTAGCCGCGCGCGCTTCCATGGCGCTCACAAGCCAGCTTCAAAGTTTAATAATTCAAAAATAATGCATCACCGGGCTGAATATCATTCATGTAAAACGTCTTAAAATCGACTATATTACCAATCTATACCTACGAAATTATGAAATTCATTGACAACATTAAACTCAATATTGACCACATCTTTTTACAGAAAAATCATGATTAAAAAATGTGGATATTAATATATTTTATGTTCCAAAAAAAAAACACGCTGGTTTTTTTAAACCATGTTTTCTTTACCAAAAAAATCATGATGTAAAAACATGGATATTAATGACTTTTTGTGAAAAAAACATGGTTTTTAAAATGTCATTTTTTTTTTGGTCAGATAAAATTTAATAACATTCCTGTTTTTTGTAAAAAATCTTTTCTTCAAAAAGCATGGTTTTTTGGTCACATAAAATAAATTAATATCCATGTTTTTTACAGATTTGATTAGTCATTAGTTTTAGCCTCCCTACCCAGCAACAAATGCGTTCAACAAAAAGGAGGCCTACCTAACTCTCAGCTTGGGCCCTCACATTGTCCCCCTGGGAGCGCTAGTTCCCATAGATACAATAGTTGTATCACCCTGAGGGGGCGTTTTTTTTACAAAGAAGTCGTGACCAAAAAATGAATCACAATAACTTTTTAATAAAAAAAACATGTTTAAAAAACCATGAATTTTTTGGTAACATAAAATATGTTAATATCCATGAATTTAAGACACGATTTTTTATGAAAAATACAAAATAAAACAGCATGGTTTTTTGGTCGCATAAAATATATTCGTATCCAGGTTTTCTTATACATCATTGTTTGTAAAAAAAAACATTTTTTTAAAAAACAGCATGGGGTTTTTAGGTCTCAAATATATTCATATTTTTTTAGTAATGATTTTTTTAGTACAAAAACAATTTTTTGGTCGCATAAATATATTCATGTTTTTTCAGTCATGATTTTATAATAAAAACATGTTTTTTAAAAAAAAACTGCATGGGGCTTTTTAGGTCACATAAAATATATTGTTTTTAGTCATGATTCTTTGTAAAAAAAAACCAGCATGGTTATATTTGGTACCAGAAAATATATTAATATTCATTTTTATTATTCAGAATTTTTTGTAAAAAAAACAGCATATTTTTTTGTTCACCTAAAATATATTAATATCTATGGTTTTTAGTCATTTTTATGTAATGAAAACATAAAAAAGAAACCATACAGTAAAAGTGGTAGCAGATAACCCACAATTACCTAGAGGAGTTTAAGAGGTACAGCAGGAGCCACAGAACTTACCACAGAACTTATATTGATGGAGTCAAAATTCAGAGCTTATTATCTCTGCTATTTCTGATTTTTTTGGTCATTTAAAAATAAAATCAGACATAGTAGAGATCGTAAGCTCTGAATTTTGACTCCATCAATATAAGTTCTGTGGCTCCTGCTGTTCCTCTTAGATGCCTCTAGGTAATTGTGGGTTATCTGCCACCACTTTTACTGTATGGTTTCTTTTTGATGTTTTTATAACAATAAAATGACTAAAAAACATGGAAATTAATATATTTTAGGTGTCCAATAAAAAAACCCAGACATATACTTAACAAAATTTAGGTGTGCAAAAAAAAAAACAAGAAAAAACAAAAAAAAAAACACATAAAAAACACGTTTTTTTGCAAAAAAAAACGCAATCAAATAAAACCGTTTTTTTTGCATCACTATCCACAATTCAATTGACTGATAGAATGTCATAGATATTTCCCAGTACAGAGCAAGCTTTCTCCATTTTAGAGCCGCCCCAGTGCTTGAAAAATATTCCTAAGCGGTAGTCCACATTTAGCAGAATCTAAAGTATAAAATTCCTTGAATAAGCTATGGCAGTATTCACGCAGTAGCAATGGAGAGTGAACACTGAATTTAAATATGTATGTATGTATTCGTCTGACGAATATACGTTTTTATGAACAGCTGTTCAAAATTAGCAATCAAGCAACACATAAAACAAGTCTGAACCTTAGTTGCACAACACGTGCATCATTTGCACGCCTCACACTGCTCCCACACCAGATACCACCTGTACACCAGATACCACCTGCGCAACACACACACCACCACTACACATACAACCACCACAACACACACCACCAGCACAACACACACACACCCCCTGCACAACACACACCACCAGCACAACACATACACCCCCTGCACAACACACCCCACCAGCACAACACACACACACACACACACACACCCCTGCACAACACACACCCCCTGCACAGTACAACCCACACCAGCACCACACAACACAGCCCATACCACCCACACCACACTAAACACAACACAACCCACATCAGCTCAACACAGCACACCAGCACCACACCACACCACCACCCACAGCAGACCGCAGAGCGAGCCCCCCAGAAGCAGCAGGCAGCTGGTAGCGCTGGCGGTCGCCCGAGGCTGGGGCGGAGGAGGCGGCGTCTCTGAAGGGGCCATAGAAGCAGGACGCAAACTTGACGGCGTAGGACAGCACGGCGACCTGTCCCGGCAGCCCGTGTGCCTCCAGCATCGCCTTCATGCTGCCCACCCGCCCGTCCATCATGTCGGACGGCGCCACCACGTGCGCGCCTGAATACGTGGGGACGTCAGTAGTGGCATCGTGGGTACGTCAGTAATAGCCAGAATGGTACCGTGGGCACACAAGAAATGACCAGAATTCCACCATGCGTAAACCAGAAATGGTCAGAATAGCACTGTGAGTACACCAAAAATAGCCAGAATGGCCCCAAGGGTACACCAGAAATGGCTAGTACATCAGAAATAAAAATTGTTCCGTCTTATTTTCATGGAGTTGGTTTGATGATATTAGTTTGTTCCAGACTGCCTGGACACATAAAATGTGCACACTAGGTAGTGATATAGAGGAGCATATTAAAGCACTCTTGAGAATGACAAGTGCCTGAAATGTAGCATAATCTCACTTGGTATGGAGTATTCTTGTGAAAATTTTCACTAAACTAAATATCATTACTATTCAATGGTCATTTTAATGTTTCTACACCCTGGCTAACAAAATTGCCCACTCACACATCGATCGCACATGGTTAGAAGTACAGTTTGTTTCTAACAAAGTGTCGTATATTTTGTACAAACCATGAACGTAAAGTTCATCAATTTTTTCAGAACAGTATGACTTATGATGCAAAATGGTTTGGATTTTCATTTGCGGCATTGAAAATTAATTACACCTGCTAAGATAAGTTACAAAAAGTTACATTAAGTTAGCAAAATTAAAAAAAACAAAGGTCTAAGACGAGCCAAAAATCTAAAAGCATTGCTCTCGGTTTAGGTAGGTAACTTAAACAACTCCTGAAAAATGCCCAAAAAATTTACCGCATCACAACTTTATGTAGCTTCCAGTCACTCGTACATCTTTTCCTATATTCATTATCACACACGTCTGCTTGAGTACTACTGTACCTACCTCTTTCTTATATTTTATCATGCAGTTACGTCTGTGTACTTCTACATCTTTATTCATTATCACGCCTCCATTAAAATATTCCTGCCTCCCTTAACACCCAGCGTTCTACACTGCCTGCTGTCCAATAGCAGTACCACGGCAAGAAGATCGGTCTGACCTAACTCAAGTAGCTGCTTGCGATAGCCAAGTCTCACCACACCCACCCGCCTGTGCGTAGGCCAGGGCCTGCTTGGCCAGCCTCTCAATGGACGCTGTGTTGTTGATGGTGCCGTCAGGGTTGAGCTCTCCGCAGTGGCCGTGAGTCGTGTAGCCACACAGGCAGACCTGCATAACAATCAATATAGATCAAGATATAGGGGTACACAGAAAACTGCATGATAAATACAGGAAAAAATGCAGTAGTACACAAGCAAACCTGCGCAATAATGAATACAGGTGAAGATGTCGGGTCACATGGAGAAAACTGCTAAGAAAAGGTATTCAAGCACACAGGCAGACCAGCAAGATAATAAAATCAAATAAGAAGTTTGAGAGGTAAAACATACAAAATCGACAGTGCATCTTAAGTGACGATGGAAGAAAACGAAATAAACTAATTTTGCAATACAGTGGTACCTCGGTACTCGACTGCCTCTATACTCGACCAAATCGGTTCTCGACCAAAAAATTCGAGAAGAAAATGCTTCGAATCTCGAACAGATTTTCGGTACTAGACTAGCCGAGTCGACCCGAACGCGCTCCTCTAGTCCTCGGCCAGCGGGTAAGCGTCAGTTCGACTCAGACTGCCAGCGGAGTACGACCTACGCATTTTGTTCGAGTATATATTCCCAGATTTAAACTTATTCGTGTTGCTCTAGCCCTCAATTATGGGTCCAAAGAAAGACAGTGATAAGGGGAAGGCAAAGAGGAAAATAGTGATGACCACTATTGAACTGAAGAAGGAAATTATTGCAAAATATGAAAGTGGTGTACGAGTGTCCGACCTCGCGTCGCAGTACGAAATGGCGAAATCAACCATTTCCACTATCTTGAAGCATAAGGAATTGTTAAAGAAAGCTGATGTTGCAATGGGAGTGACAGGAATTAGTAAGCAAAGGCCTCAGATAATGGTTTATAATGCTTTATTTATCGTTATCATATAATGCTTGTGCACATTTATGTCTTCATTGTTGTTTAGATACACGTTCATATAATATTTTAGGTATTTTTCTTAGTGGTAAGAACGGATTAAATTACTTTTCATTATTTCTTTTGGGGAAATTGGTTTCGGTGTTCGAACAAATCGGTTCTCGACCACCACCTCAGAACGGATTATGGTCGAGTACCAAGGTACCAATGTATATATAAAAGGTAGTCGCAGTATGAATGACGAATGACCATAAACAAAAATATCACTTCATGGCAGAATAGTAGAAATATTAGGAATTCAAGCTGCACATCAAATTTTCCTTAGGCCCTCTAACCGAGTGCCAAACACTGAGGTATAGCAGCACCAGAGACCCAGATAAGTCATATGGGAGAGCCAACACTCACTTCTCAGATAGAACGACTAGATTATAAGTTAGTTTGAGCCTCCAAACCAACAAGGGCGCCCCCAGGAGAGGAAGGCACCATTTAGTAGGGAATTAAGGAAACGGGGAATTGGTGCCATGAGGTGTGTCCTCACACTCTGCACACAAAAGCAGCTAAGTTGAAAGAAGTTCATGAGACAAGATAAAGCTAAAGAAGAAAGTAATGGATCCTAAAAAAAGACGGGTGAATCGAAATAATAGATTTATAACAAACAAAAGATCTACTCTATTTCAACAAAAAGAAGGCCTACCAAACTTTTCGCTCGCATGTACCCAAGAAACACTAATTTTAATAGAAAGAATAGTTGTATTTCCCTGAGGCATCTCAGACAGAAAGAGATCATACACGTAGTGGTATGCAAGAATAACCTTCAATTCCAGGAGAAACCTATTTTGCAATAATTGTTAAGAAACACCAAGTATTGTACAACAATATACGAGGTAACTCATTTTAAAAGCAACACCAAAGTCGTCCTAACGCTACATGAAAGAATAGTAACCTACATACAATTTAGGGACCCAAGTCTCATGTAATAAGAAAACAACACAGAACTGAAGCTAACTCACTACAACGACACAAATCTCTTGCAATAATGAAAAAAACATATAACTGAATGAAAATAACTTACGACGACTCTGAAGCTTTTTAAGTTTCAAATAATAACAAGGAAAACTCCTAACACAGAAAGTAAGACAGAAAAACCAACTGCAAGTATAAAGACTCGCGCAAATACGGGGTGCAGAAGCCAATCCTGCATTTTCGAGAAGGCTGTGGAAGCCTACAAATGCGAAATTGACTGCCGCACCCTGCATGAAGACTCGGATCTCAAGTAACAACATGAAAAACTGCCCGCAGAAATGACACAGAAGAGGCACTAAACAATTTATTTACCACAAGTGATACGGCAGTAGATTGTTTCTCAAGTCTAGTACAATGGACACATTTGAGTATAGTTACTTGTAGGCCCAAATAAGTTCAGCGACTACTTGAGCAACTGCTCACTACTCACATCACAGATGATGGTGAGGCTTGGGAACTGTTCTCTGATCATTTTCACAGCCAGCACCACCGGGTTGTCAGGGTGCGCCGAGAAGCTGCCTACAACATCCTTGCGAGGGGATTCTACCACGCCAAACAGCAGCACCTGTGTCGGGTTATAGGGGTGATTACCTCACGAACTCTCTTGATGTGACATTTTCTATCACATTTGAAGGGTCATGATCACACAGATCCACTTATGAAACGTATAAAGTTTGTTGATAGTTTGAATTGCCCATCCCTACCTACAGTGTACATCGTTAACCAGACACTTGAATGCTATGCAGTTTAAATAGGTTAACAACAAAGGTGTTGCAAAGAGAGGAAAAAGGAAGGCATCATTCAAAATGGAATTAATGGAAAGAAGAATTCAAGTAAAAGGTGAGTCGCTACACTTAGCAGATTGAAACACCAAAATTGAAAGAACTTCACAAATGAATATGAAGGTTGAAAGAGGAAGTAATAGGTGCAAAAAAAAATGAATAAAAAAAATGGTCCTCAAAAAAAAATATACATTGTATTTCAACAGAAGGAATCTCTACCTTTCCACTTTCGAAAACTACATAATAACAACAAATTTCTTTTTAGTTGAACTGCAATTTACACGGCCGTGCACCAATCCTGAGTTTTCTGCCACACTGGGCGGGCGCTGAGTCCTGCTGCAACGTTCATTCTGTATCACCAAAACGTAGGTAGTTAAGCCATCAAAAGTGGTACTGCCTAAAACATGTGGACACACTTCATCTTTATTTTAAGTCTTTGATCGACTTGCATATTTCACACGTGTCCGACAGTTGAACAATTGCTGAAAAGCTCAGTGGACAAAACTCCCCTCGTTTTGATAGCTGTGCACTTCCTCCACAATGAAAAGCTTCTCATCTACAAAAGGATGTACTTGCATTGTTGACTTTGCCGCAATCATCAACGTTTGTTGTCTTTGTTAGAAGCTAAATCTTCAAGGCTTATCTGTAGCTGAAGTAACTCATCTTCCCTGAGGGCGACAGTCTCCCACAGACGAACTGAACTAACCTAAACCTACTGCCTATCCTATTTGGTGTCACTACACAAACTTTTAAACAAATTCAAAATCAACAACTATCACACATTACACTCACACAAGCCATTAGACATTATATTCCTACTGCAGCAAAACAAAAGCCAGTAAGTTGTAAATTCTACGCTGCAGTTCAGCCACTGACCGAAGAGAGCTTGAGCGGCACCACAGAGCTGAGGTAGGCCTGCAGAGCAGGGAGGCTGTACCTCTCCACACCAGGCATGCTCGTCACAGGCACAGAGCCCTCCTTTGCTTCCCTGCACATGAGATTAGATTGTATGGCAGTTCAAGACTCCCTAAAAGCAAAAATGTACTTCGAAGAGAGAAACGATTAAGGCACCATTGAAGTATGGAGTTCAGGCTTCCCTGGAGAATGCAATCTCACCATTAACATTTGTTAACATCTAATTACAGGTAATAGTGGTATCATAAAAACATTTACAACATAAAGTATTTCGAGAGTTGATGAGAAACATCACATCTCAAACAGTGATTAGGTACAATGAAGTAGTTTAGAAAGACATGAATCAAAAGCGAAAAACAGCCACGATAGCAAGCAGCATTAAAATCAACAAGAATAGACATGAATTACAACAAACTAAATATGCATAATAAAAATAACACTCAAGCATGAACTACCTAAGTATTATAGTGTGGATTTTGGGTTCAATATAATATAGCATTATAAGTCCGTTTAACATAACACAGGTGTTTCAAAAAGAGGAAGCTGTTACACAAGAATGCAATCCACTACCTTATCTACAAGAGCAGTCATGGAAACACATCATTCACTTCTAAAACTTTCATCATTTACCAATGCTTCTTCTAATGATGTGGTAGAACTAGACACAATGTGATAACAGCTCCTTATATAGCACGTATAAGCACGTATAATGATTTACCAGCTGAACCTAACTCAAAATAGTTGATGGTTCAGCATAAACATCATAAGCAAAACAGTATAAACCCAATGCAGGGCTAAGCAAACTTCTTCCTGGAAATTCTTAGCACACTTAAATGGAGTAAATATTTATGCAGTACAACACGGTACCAAATGCACAGTAATCGCCCAACAAAAACTAATCACAGCAGCAACCCTTCAAATGAGAGAAAATAAAACCGAGTCACTTTCAGACGGAAGATTTGAAACAAAGGAAATGGGACTCACGTGACAAAGAGCGGCAAGACAAAGTTGTGGGGGTGGAGCTCTGTCCCGCAGGTCTGCCAGGCTCTGAGTGTTGCATTTGTGTACCCCTGGTGCAGCAGGTGGCTGATGGGAGGCTTGTAAGTGGCCTCGCTACTCTTCTGCTCTGCCATGTCACTATTAGCAAGGTTGCTGGGGAACTATTCAGTCGCTGGATGAGTTCTCTGTCGCTGGGTGACTATTCAGTTGCTGGATGAGTTCCCAGTCGCTGGGTGACTATTCAGTTGCTGGATGACTTTTCAATTGCTGGAAACTTAAAGCTGCTGGGGAACTATTTTGTTGCTGAATCACTATTTGGTTGTCAAGTAGGTGGAATTGACGACACCAAAGGGCAACCAGTCTTCAATAGGCAGGCTGCTCCTGTCCGTAGAGTATCAGATTTGTAGGGACCACTTCGAGCGTATTAACTACTTGAATAATTGGAATATGCTTCAATTGAACACTTGAACAAATGCTACAAAAAATAAGCACAAATATTTGTGCATCAATTGATAGTCATTCTAAAATAATAACACAAAACCCTACTTGATTGTTATTTTTGTGCAAATGATAATAAAATTTAATCACCAATCTGCACAAAAAAAATATTTTTGATTTAGAATTATAATTCACAACAAGACAAAATGTTATGGTAATTAGAACTCATCAGGTAATGTGTAATTCGTCCCAGTCAGGTACAGAAAATACGAGTAAGTTGCACACAAAAGAACATCAGAAAAACTTCAGAACTAAAAAAAAATAATTACTCAACAAAAACTCAGGAATCAGGAAATCTGGTACACATATGAGGAGACTATACAAAAAAATTTAAATTCTCTTTGAAAATACTAAAGACCAATAAACTAGAAATATCAGACACTGAATAACTCTAAAATCAAAATTATTTCAACAGCCAGAGACTGAACATGACACAACCTATGAATTTAAGTTATTCAAAGAATTTATAGAATTAACTTTTGCTCTTCTGCCCGATTTGACAACCTTGAAAGGTGCACAATTATTATTATTATATAAGAAAGTTTTAGCCTCCCTTAACCACGACAAAGATGTTCCAAGAGAGGAAAGAGGAAGGCACCATTTAGTATGGAGTTGAGGGAACGCAGAATCTATGCACAAGGTGCACAGAAACAGTAAGCTAGGAAAAAAGTTCATAAAACAAGAAAAAAGTTGAAGAAGAAAGTAGTAGGTGCTGAAAAACAGGACAGCAGTGAACCGAAAAAAGATGGTCCGTAACAAAACAAAAACCTATTTTATTACAACAAAAAGGAAGCCTACCTAACCTTTAGCTCAGGCCCTCACATAGTCCCCCTGGGAGCGCCAATTCCCATAGATACAATAGTTGTATCCTCCTGAGGGGATGAAAGGTGTACAAGTATCAAATCAGTTTGGTTAACATTCACTTCTGTCACAATTTAATGAAAGCAATAATGCCATGTCTCTAGATAAATTAAAGAAAATCCAGAACCTAGAAGTGCGTACCTAATACAAAATAGACTAAGTAGAGCCATCATACAAACCCTACAAAAAATACTCACGCTAATTCGAAATATGTTTAGGTTATTCTTGTCACCATCTTGAATCTTTTTTATTTTTTAATGCAGGGTTGATGCAGTGGTAGATATTTCTCGAAGTGCCCTCAGTCTGCAAATTTATTTTATTTCTTAGTCAAATTGACCAAGAACTTGATTTTCAGAATGCTCTCAAGATGGCGAAAGCAAAAACAATTCTTTTAATCATAGCAGTTTTCTTCTCTTGAGTACTCAGTATGACGCATACTGAGTAACTAGCAATAAAGAAAATCCTTTATAGCTCGCTATCCATTTGGGTGAACTTCCTCAGTCTTGTCATCAACTGAAATGCTATTCAAAGACTCAGTATTTGGGGGCACACCGTGCAAAGCTCGGTAGTGTTTGCTCAAACTGTTGCGTTGGTTGAACTTTGCATTGCAAAGCTGACAGACATGAACTTTAGATGAGTTCAAGCTTGGAGAGCTGGAGGCATGTACTTTCTGATGTGCATTGAATCTGTCCTTTCTCTTGAACCTTGCTCCACATTCCTTACAAACAAGATCAGCCTCCCTGTGTATGCTGTTCTTGTGCTTGGTGTAGTTGAGTCGGACAGCAAACGTAGAGGGACACAAGTCACACTTGAATGGTCGACCATCCAGGTCATGATCTTTGACCACATGCATGTCCAATTTTTTGCGATTGCAAAAACTCTTCTTACATACATCACACTGAAAGTGGGGCATTTTCATGTGCCTTGCAAGACCATCTTTGTCTTTCAGTAAATTAGAACATAAGGGGCACTTTAATTTAGGGTCTGAAGCATGTTTTTTGAAATGCTTTGCTAAAGTGCCACGCTGTGAGAAGCGCAGGCTACACAGAGTGCACTGGAAGGGACGCTCCCCACTGTGCATAAACACGTGACTTTTGAGGGTCGCAAGATGACGGAACTTCCTCCCACACTCGTCACATTTGTAGGGCATATCGCCTGTGTGGATCCTCTTGTGAGCAGCCAAGGAACTGGAGCCTCCAAAAGACTTGTTGCAAAACTGGCAGACGTAGCGGCGCCGGGTGCAGTGTTTGGCTCGATGCTCACGAAGCGACATGCGGTCGCGGAATGTGGTCTTGCAGATGTTGCACTCCAGGCTACTCTCCGAGTTATGCTCAACCACCTGTTTCAAGAAATACTTGATAAATTCCCAAGAAATAATAAGAGAAACTACTTTCTGTGAACATGCCACGTAACTAACATGTATAAAACAATGCACAATGATTTGAAGAGGTTTTTTGGCACATATCACAAGAATAATTTCCCCTGAGGCACACCGAGCCCCTCAGGGGGATGAGTCGTGGACATAGATACTATTGTATCTATGGGAATTAGCGCTCCCAGGGGGACTATGAAAGGGCCTGAGCTAAAGGTTAGGTAGGCTTCCTTTTGTTGAAATAGAATAGGTTTTTATCTTGTTACGGACCATCTTTTTTTGGTTCACTGCTGTCCTGTTTTTCAACACCTACTACTTTCTTCTTCAACTTTGATCTTGTTTCATGAACTTCTTTCTCATCTTACTGTTTCTGTGCCCTTTCTGCATAGATTCCACATTCCCTTAACTCCATACTAAATGGTGCCTTCTTTTTTCCTCTCTTTGGATTGCCTTTGTTGCGGATAGGGAGGCTTAAACTAAACTAAAGTTTTCTAAATCTAATCTAAGCACACAGAGCATAGAAAAGGGCAAACAGAAAGTCTACAATAGCACACTTACTAGGATTGTTGCATAACAATTATAGGAAAGTAGGAACGTTGCTCACTCTATTGGGATGAACATGAAGGCTATTCACATGTTATGACAGTAATTCTACAGTGAAACAAAAAGTACACTTTAAAAAATAAACCAAAAGCTTTCACAACACACAATGTCAGCAGCTAAGAAATAATGGTTAAAGTTTTAGAAGTGGATGTGGACAGAAGTGCCAATTTACTTTGCATTTAAGTACTTCCCCTATATGCAAAGATTACAAATTACTCATTCCAATGTTATTCAGACACTCATACTAACAGCAAGACAAACTTTTATGATATTTTGCTCTTCAGATGCACGCCTAAACTTCATGCCTTCTATGAACACTATCAACAATTCCCTACTGAAATATAGTTGAAGTACTTTTAAAAATTAAATAACATTAGTGGCAGTTTTGGTCTATAAAATATTTATTCATACTGCATGTACTGTATGAAGAACATTCAGAAGAAAAAGTATAAAAGAACCAAGACTGATCTGATATGGCCAGCCTCGTGACACTCTAGCACATACAGTCTTTGCAGTTTGGTGGTTTTTTAAAAAAAAAGATCCTCTACATTAGATTAGATTAGTTGTTAGTTTTAGCCTCCCTACCTGCAGCAACAAATGCGATCCAAAGAGAAGAAGGAGGAAAGCACCATTTAGTATGGAGTTAAGAAAACGCGGAATCTACGCAGAAAGGCATAGAAACAGTAAGTTATGAAAGAAGATTATGAAACATGACCAAAGTTGAAAAAGAAAGTAGTAGGTGCTGAAAAACAGACAGTAGTGAACCGAAAAAAGGTGGTCCATAACATAAAAACATTTTATTTCAACAAAAAGAAGGCCTACCTAACTCTCAGCTTGGGCCCTCACATTGTCCCCTTGGGAGCGCTAATTCCCATAGATACAATAATTGTATCCTCCTGGGGGGAAAGGTCCTCTACATAAAAAAGTCTTTTAGACAAGTTGTGCCTCTTCAGGGGCCACTGTGTGCATCATTTGAATTATGATCAAATTCTATATTTAAGTCTTTAAAAATTCTGTTAAAAAAATGTACAATAAGAAATTTGAAAAATATTTGATCAAAATGTTCTCCAAGCTAAATGGTCTTAAATGTTCGAAATGGTGACAAGAACTTACTATAAAAATTCACCAATTAGCTTAGTTTACATACCTATGTTTTTAAAAACATGGTTCGTCCAAAAATTATTACGTATCAAAAATTAATAGAATTTCATAGTAAATTAAAGTTATTCACCCTTCTACAAACTCACTTTGTGTTTTTGGAGTAACTTGCTTGAGGCAAATTCTTGGCTGCACATGTTGCACTGGAAGTGGTCTTTGGGCACAGGAGGCTGCTTGTTTCTGCAGGCTGCAGGTTCTTTCTTGACTTTGGAGCGTGTCTTCTTTGATTTTACTTTGATGTCAAGAACAGGAAGATTTAACGGCGAGCCTGAGCGATTGACAGTCAAAGAAGCAGATGAAGCATTTTCAAAAACATGATTCTTGACAGAACTTTTTACAAGAGAACTGGTATGGTTACTAGATACACTTGGCATTGAAGTTGGAGAATTTGTTCTGTCACTCAATTTGACTCCTTGGTTTAGAGTAGAAGATGCAGAAGATAGGCAAGGATGAGGAACCAAAGTAGATGAGCTTGATGACTTTGACGGGCTTGATGTTGTGGGATGCAAAATTTTTGAGACAGAATGGGTGGGTACAGTAGAATTGGGCACATAGGTTGAGGACGGCAGCTTCTGAGGTACATTGGGGGTTGATACAGGACGATCATGGAAGGAATGAGACTGCAGGAGAGGATAAGGTAAGATGGAGGTGGATGTGGGCAAGCAGCTTGGAAAAGGATGAGGAGCCCCTAACACATGAGCAGGGTGGAGAGGCTGGAGAGGTATGGGTGCTGCCACGGAGTGAGAGACAAGAGGTTCATGAGGTGCATCGTAAACGCATGAAGAATCTGAAGCCAAGTTCATCGGCCGACTAGCTGGACTGAGCGGAGTACTCAAGTGGCCCAAATAGGATGGAACTTGTGATAATTTCCCACCAGATGCAGAATGTAAGCCTGGTACTATTTCAGGAGCAGGTAGGTTCAAATTAGATGATGGAAAGTGCTGTAAGCCAGGGTAGAAAGGCAAATTAGACTGGACGAAATCTTCAAATGATGATTGATAAAATGCAGGATTGCCATGAAAAGGAGGTACATTCACACTTGGGGACAAGAGAGAAGTACTTACAGCTTGAGACTGACCACTGGAAGAATTCAACATGCTGTCTATATTGTGAGAAGGATGAGGAGAGGTATACATCGTGTTGTTATTGCTAGATGTAGAGGTACTATTCAATGATTGGTCACATGCCCCAGCCAATGAGGAGGAAGAATAAGGTGGGAGGTGATTCAAACACAAGTTGAGATCATCATTAGTCAATTCCGTCTCATTCTGAGCGTTTTTATCACTGTAATCTAGAGCAGGACTCAAATAAGAGTTATCATTATATTCTGATGAAGAATGGCACAACGCACCAACGGGGAAAAATGGAAGAAGTGTATCATCTTTTTCTCTAATTTCCACTCTTGATTTCACAGCTGACTCATCAGCAGAATACTGTCCAGGATCATCAACATTAATTAGAGTTCCAGAAAATAACGGCCCTTTGGACTGTGATATCCTTGAACTTCTAGAAACTGAAGGACTGGGTATGTTTGTAGCAGGAACAGTTCTTGATGTGGACGCCTCATAATCTTTTTCAAATCGACCACTTTGAAACACAGGAATTTCTTCTGAAACATTCTGCGTGTCTGGATCAGTTCCTTGGTCATTTCTTGGCCCAATGTTTATCAAAGTATTCACATTGAAGTCTGAACGAGTTTTTGACTGAGTATGGCCACTGATATCAATGAGATGCTTGTCTCCAAAAGCCTTCTTTGCAATAATGTTACTGTGCTCATCTGTAAATGAAGGCAATGATGGAAAAAGCAATTCTTTAGCATTTGACATCAACTTTCCACCAGTTAAGCTGCGGCTCAGCTCAGGAAATTGTTCTGACTCAGGACAAACATCATAGGAGCTCTGAGTGTAGAGGTCCATGTACTGTTGAGAGGCAAAAATGCTATCACCAGGAGCACACGTGGTAGGAAGGGCATCAGCACTCGACAAAGATTTTGCCAGAAAGTCCAATTTGCAAGCATCTTGATGTGGGTTGTTGAATGCTTTCTTGCCATAAATGTGGTAGTTCTCTACACCTCCATAAATGTTGGTGAAATCTACAGCTTTTGAAACACTTCCTAAGTTCCCTACATTGTTCACAGGATCAATAAAATTAGTTATAGGATTTGCAGACTTTTGTTGTATGTTGGACAAAGAACTCTGCTCAGTAGGCACTGGCAGTGGAGCAGTAAAATTGGGCAGCACATGATCATTTACTTCAGAATAATGAACCAAGGTGTCATCTTTACTATAAGGCTCAAAAATTGGAAATAACTGAGATGCAAGAACACTATTCTGAATACCATCAGTTTTTCTGAGATGATTCACATCAGGTAATGTAATTTGTGCTTGTGATGCATTTTCTTGGACATTAACAGACTGTTTTTGTTGTTGCTGTTGTTGTAGCAGTTCTCTTTGGTAATGAAATTTCTTTTTGTGGGCAACAGAACACTGGTCAAGAACTTGAGGCACAAATGAAGTAGAAGGTTTCGAGACAGAATCAGCACCAGTCTGCATAGATTGATTTGAAGCAGCAACCCATTTACTAGATGTGGCCAAAGTTACATCTCTAGCACTGTTCCTGTTGACCATGTTGGTTGAGGGGTCTGATGGGACATGTTGGGGAAGACAGAAGTAATTCAACTGATCATTATGAAAATGGAGCTCTGCAGATGAAAGATTTTCTTTCAATGTTGCGCAGTGGAGTTTTGTTTCTTCACCACAAACACTATGATGAGGAGCAGTTGCTAGGCTTCTCACACCATCTCCAGGTAGTGCATCTCCATCTCCAGCGCGGAGAGTGCAAGTCTCCGTGCACATATTTTTGGTCCTACTTGAATTTATGGGCACAAATGAAGATACTGAAGAATGGGTAAAGCTACCACTAGATGAGGACATTTTTAAAATGAATTTCAAACTTTCAATAGAAGATTGGAATGAGGAATATTCTCTTTTATTTAACTCTTTCTAGTAATTTGAGAAATGCTTGAAGAGAACATTTGCAATTTTATTTACAATGAAATTGCACACAGTATAATCTGAATAGCCACATAAAAAATTTCCTGAAAGACAAATAACATTCGAGTCAAAATTCATGTGAATAAATAGTTGATGTTGCTTAAAATAATAGATGCATACACAATAGATTATAAGTTAATTTCAGCCTCCCTTACTACAACCAAGATGTTGAAAGAGAAGAAAGATGAAGGCAGCAGCAGTTACTATGGAGTCAAGCAAACATATAATTTATACACAAGGTGTTGTTCCCACACAAGATTCGAAGCACATAGAAACAGTAAGTTAAGAAGGAAGGTTTTGATTTTAAAACAGGGTAAAAGTTGAAGAAGAAAGTTAGAGGTACTGAAAAAGTTAGGTAGTGAACCAAAAAAATCATTGACTAATCAAAAAATTACTTTATTTTAACAAAAGGAAGGCCTATCAAAGTTTCAGCTTGGGGGTTTACACTTTCCCCATTGTGGGATTAAATACAATAGACATAACAGTGGTTTTTCCCTAAGGGGGAATAACATGTCATGGGGCAGCATTGAATCCAAGAGTGCATTATTGGCAGTGAATACCATAGTGAAATAAAAGGTAGCAAATAATTTTCACAGTTGATAAAGTGTAGCAAACAGTTAAACAATAATTTTGGGGTCAGCAGTTATAATTAACCTCTGGTCTTGCATTTGAGTAAGTAAAGCAAGGTAAATTGCAAGCGCTTTGCAGGCTAAGTACATATTGTGCCGAAAGTCATAAAGGTTGATATTTGTACAAAGTGTTTCCATTTCTCACAGAGTATTTCACTCAAACATAGTACAGAGTCACGACTGCCATCTTACGCTAAACTCATTATCGGCCTCAGATCACAAAGAGAGACAGAGATAATGGAAAGAGCCTCAAAAGGCACCATCAGATTAGCTATATCACTCCTACTGCTGAGACCTGCTCCACTGTTTCAAGCTTCACATCTCTGAGAGGGTACTACTCAATCCAAGAAAGGTCTTCAAGGCATCGATGTTATATTGTGCTCACTTCAGTTCTGCAGATATGCCACGCATCACTGCATCTGCGATGTGGCCGAGCAGGCCAGGGAAACACAAGCATCAGGCAGCAGCATGAATAGGGCATAAAGTAAGGAAATGCTCAATGTTGAAGAGGAGCACAATACTGTTGGCAGTACGGTTGTGGGTTCTGCTCCATTTCATCCTATGAGCACTTATTGAAATATATATATGATAGTTGTCTCCCTTTTAGGATTCACTCATGTGAATTCTCAAAAAAAAAAAGACCTCAGTGAGTACATGATGAGGAAATGTCTTACAAGATTGAAAAAAATAGTTCTCATAACAACAAATGTTCTCAAATAATGTTCAGTGAAACTACACAACTTCTAAACTTTGGTCCCAGCATTAACCCTTTAACACCCACATTTCTATACTCATATTACCGTTATTACAACCACTATCACTAAACCAACACTGACATTAGGTAGTCACTGTTATCAAGATGGGGAAGGAACTGCCACTCAGCAGTAGTGTTCAAAGGACACATTACTGAACAAATTGAATAAGAAATATAATATATTATTGTTATTTTTGAAAGAGGACTGTACAGTCCACTTGGGCATTAAAGGGTTAATAGTATACTTCTGCTTTTGAGCATAAAAATAACATCCTCCAAGATTATTTTTCAATAAAATATTGTATACTGTTAAAGCCACAAATGTGTTAGATGGGTTAATTTGGTCTCAGCTTGTAGAAAACTTGAAAATAAGAAATACTTTGTTGTCTCTACTTTACCACTTTTTGAACCCCACTGCGTGAGCCCTGATACTTGGGTGACCAAGATTAAGTCTGGCTACTGCAGTCTTCTCATTGATGCCATTTCGATGGGACCATGGCCACCGTCCCACTGAATACCTTATTTGGGTAATAAAAAAGCCTCTACCTGTTGCATTTATGTTGTTTAGCCACTTACTGTTGCAGTACACAAACAGAAGACTAAGGATTAGGATTGCCATTTCTTCCTTATAAGCAGAATTGAAGGTGAGCTACCCTTATGAGTGGGTCTCTTGGCCAGCACAGTCAGTAGCTTTGTTTCCAACAAAGTTCCTGCGTCCGACCATAAACTGCATTTTGTCATCATAAAATCTGCACTATAGAAGTCATTTTTTTCATATTTTACGCACAATTTGAGAGTAATTTTTTTGTTTCTAGTTCTTAATTACAAATAGTGATGCATTTGAATTGGTAAAAATGGCTTTTCGCACCTGGTTAATAAGTTATACGCTGATTCCATTAATTGGACAAAGTTTCCAGTTAGGGAGCACCCTCCCACTGCTGATGATGAGAAACAGGCCGACTTGGTCACATGTGATCCATCAGAATCGATAGTAATGAATCCAGAGCCAGAGAATTTAGTCTGCAATAAGTGATGAAATAGTTCCTTTCTGGTGTCATAGGAGAGACGGGAGTGCACGCAAAATCTGTATTTACTCTGCTGTATTATACCGAGGAAGTGTAGATAACAATGAAAATGTCATGAGCCTAAGATTACAGAGATTAAATTTAGAGAACATTTCCTTGGTTAGGGAAACAAAAGAAGGCAGGAGGAAGGTTTGTTCAAGGAGGTTCTGTAATTTGGTAGTGAGTTTTGTCAAGATTGTAAATTAGGATCTTTTCCAGATAAGCCCTGCCACTAATGAAACACATAAGTTTGCCCACTTGTAACTTTTGAAATAATGTACCTATCAATTTCAAATTAAACTCTAACAAAATATTAGAACATTCTTTCGTCTGAGAGTAATTTGAAGTTGAAAGGTGCATTATTTTGAAGTTACAAGTGGGTGAACTTATGTGTTGCATTGGTGGCGGGGCTTATCTGGAAAAGATCCATAAATTGTATGGATTAGTAATTGAACTAGTTAGCAATAATTATTTTAAAATAATAAGCTGTAGATAGATATTCAACTGAGAGACACAAGATTCCACTAGTAGAGAATGAAAGGAAAAGTTCCTCCAGTATCCTACTGCAGCAATTGAGGAACTTATTTTGTATAACTTACTTCATATAAGATAATAAAGGCTGCTCTAGCACAGATAGGGGTCACCTAATTTAGTCAACTGTAAATCAGAATTTTACATCATTTAAGAAGGAGCATACAATTAACTCCCCATTGCATGTGACAAACAGCTTGCAGAAAGTTAATTAAAAGGAGACATGCTGTGTTTAAATAAGCAGTTTAGGGCTTTTAACATAATCACAGGCATCCAGCACAACACCAAGGTAACCATATTGAGTAACATATTCAAGAGGTTGGCCTCCAACACTAAAAGGGTGAGGAATTATTCCTCTGTAGACACAGCACATCATGAGTTTAGTTTTTGGTAAATTAACGCTTTAACCGCCATGTGCACAACCACCGGTGGTACACGGAGGGAATTTTCATGATGCTGTAGACCAACCTTTAGTCACAAACTAAATTTATATAGATACTTAATCAAATCTACGTGAAGGCCCGATCCACATAATGTTTGCCATTTTCAAAATTATTGACTTAAAATATTAGTTTGATATTGAACTTAAGCTTAACCCATGGCGGTTAACGTGTTAAAGTTGAAGCATCACTGCTCAGTCCCATTGTATGGGGATATAATTTGGGACTGATGTCTTGCAGAGTCCATTGTTACATCAGAGTGACAAAAAACTTAGATCATCAACTTACTCAGTGGCCTGAACCCATAGCTCTGAAGGAATGTTATTCATCATTACATAAATAATCTAGAAAACAAGATTGCACCTTATGGGACACCAGATTTTTCATATCCATGTAATGTGAAAATTCTCAAAAAGTACCTGAAAATTCCTCTCCACAAGGAATTTGGTAAATGTTAAGGAGATACAACTAATTGATTTTTGAAATTTTGTTGGCTGTATCATGGTAATTACATCAAAATAAGAACCTTTTCCTCTATGCATTTTTTGGGGCAAACGAGTATTCAACGAGTTATAGCGGTATGTTAATTTTCGTTTCTGATGGCTAGAATGCACTCAAATAAACAACTACTATCAATTTTTTAATTTTTGTTGCTTGAATCATGGTAATTACATTGAATTAAACAACTTTTACTCTATGCACTTTTTTGAGAAAATGAGTATTTAACGAGTTTAAGCGGTATGTTGGTTTTTGTCTGATAGTTGGAATGCGCTCGATCATTCAAGCGCATCGGAAGGGAGAGTCCATTTTAGTATTCCTTTTAGAACAATTTCTTCCCGCTTCAAACACTAGAGTTGCGGAAGTGATTTACCGCTATAACTCGTTAAATACTCATTTGCTCCAAAAAGTGCATAGAAGAAAAGTTGTTCATTTTGATGTAATTATCATGATACAGGCAAAAAAATTTCAAAAATCAATTAGTTGCATCTCCTTTACATTAACCAGGAATTTTCCATACCACGTAAGAGCACCCTGTGTCCTGATGGCAAGCAAGGGCATTTACTTTAGCCTTGGCATTGATAACAATTCTGCCAGGAATAATAAATGTCACACATTATCTCTCAAAAGGATTTCTTAGACCTTCTCTTTGCTTCCAGGATATGAATAAGAGTGTCACAATTAATAGAGTTACAAAACCCAACGGAAGAGTTTTGTTTGTCTCCTTCAACTTCCCACTTGAATTTTCTAACACAGTGCTTAAATGCTTTTCAAATGAGTTAGGCAATTAGAACTTGTTTTGCTGCTCTCTTGGCTTCAATAGCTTCAGCACATCTAGGTGCCTGCCAAGGTTTCTTGCAGCAGGGATTTACTTTTTTCATGATCCAAAGGAGGGAGTAGAGCTGGCTTGCATGATACATTTAGTAGAATTACTAAAATTTACCTGAATGTCTGATGAGTTAGTCAATTCTAACCTGCTGCGGTGCAGACTTCCAATTAGCTCAATGCCCTTTGTCAAACAGCCAGAATGGTAACCTCTTGAATTAGATGGTGCAAAGCCAATGCTTGTAGTCACCAGGTAGCAAGCACTCTCCTTGTACAATGGGCAGCAGGTCTGCTGAAATTAAGGTCAAGTCAATCATAGAAAACGAGTAATGATGCACATTGTAACATGGTGACATTGAGGATGGATTGAGTGTGGCAAAGAAAAGATGTTTGGGAGTACTCTAGGTTCCAACCAGCCGAGTTTGATAGTTTACTTGTATGTAATTGTGGGTTATAGATACTCAAGTCTGCATGTATAACTTGTGATGGATAAATCTAATCAAAATAATGTGTAAATTCAGTTAAGGTGATGGAATGTTTGGCATATAAGACACTGGGTAATGAGAAAAGACTACCTTTAATTTCAACATATTACCATCTAACCTAAGTTACACATGAGTTAAGGATGAATGTTACTTTGTACATAGGATGCATCACACCTAAAAAGATACGTATGGTCACTTTCAACTTGGCTTGCATCTCTTCTTTTATACTGCAGTATTGTTATCAAAGTTGAGAATGTATTAATTCAACCAAATCTCCGTCAGATTATACAACTGTGGGTGGTTGGATATTTTTTTTGTGGAAAGGTGGTGGTGGTGGCTTGGGAAGGCAGTCGAGAAAAAGAGATGATGCATTGAGGTCGTGTGAGCCGGCTCTCTGGTCAGGTACCATTTTTGTTTTTGCCGCACAGGTTAGAGATCTGACGTCATTGGCTTTTGTTGTTCATTGCTTCTGTTGTTGCAGATTACCGTTTTTATCTTAATGGTTGGGAGAGCATTTTCACATATAAGGCGAGTTAATTCTATTTTCTCAGTTGCTTACCTACAATTACGTTTAATTGCACAACAAATAACTGAAATTGCTGTTAATATTTGAGCAATCAGCAGTTCCACAGGGTTACTTCAATTACTTTACTAAAGGCACTTAGATTTTATTGAGAAGAAACAAGGCCTAAAATTAAAATTTGTTGTAATGAGCTTTTCTTAAAATGAAGTAAAGATCTGTTCACAAAAAAGGCCAATGGTTGAATATTGGCTTTAAATTTTTTTTTGTTTGGTTTAGAGTGACTATTATGGAAGAGTATTTGCCCAAAAATGTGATGGCATTATGAACAAGCAAGATTGATTTTTCAAGACTTGTTTCAGCTAAGAACTGTATAGGTATCTTCTTGAAACTAGAAGCTGAAATGATTTGCAGAGGAAGTCTTTAGTAAAAATTTTCAATGTTTCTTGCTGATATTTGTAGTATTAATTAGATCAAAGTTAGCAAAAGAAGCAGACGTGGTATATAATGGTAAAATTTTTGACTGGAGTTAAATCTCCTCAATTATAATATCATTTAGAAGAATCATTTTTGAAGTTTATGGTTAAGTTTGAAAACCAATTGAAATTCTGCATGATACCCAGACCTGTCTGTGACTTCAATAACAGATAGGATTAAATTCCATCTTAGATTGCAGTTTTACATATTATGCCAGAGCTAGTAAATTCATTATGGGTACAACCATGTTAGAGAATTTATTTATTAGATTTAATGCATTATTTGCATTTGGTCACCTATACTAATTTTATTATAGCCAGACATCCATCACAATTAACAGCAAAGCTACTTCACAGTAACAGCATTTAGAGTCTTTTATAGTAGGGTAGTCCTTAACATCTACTACATTGCACTCCTACAGCTAGTAACTGTCACAAAATCTCTGGCATCTGAAACATTTCCAAGTCCCAGAGTTTCCCCATAAATTTACCAATAGCAACAATGTCTTAAGATTTCTATTTCATTATTAATTCCACCTTAGTTTTTTTGTGTTAATGGTATCTGGCCTACATTCCTTAAGTTAATATTCTTGGTAAATCTGAAGGATATGACAGTTATCGATTTTCCACTTTTTGGTACCTGAACCTAATTAATTGAATCAAAATAAGGTAAATCTGAAGGATATGACAGTTATTGATTTTCCACTTTTTGGTGCCTGAACCTAATTAATTGAACCAAAATAAACAATTCTTCTTCCATGCACTTTCTATCTCAAATGAGTATTTTACGATTTATAGTGGTAGGTTTAGTTTTGTCTTTGATGACACATGCGCTCGAATAAACAGCTATTCATCGATTTTTGAATTTTTGTTGATGGAATCATGGTAATAACATCGAAATAAACAACTTTTCTTCTATACACTTTTTTCGTCAAATGAGTTTTTAACAAGGTATAGCGGTAGGTTTAGTTTCATCTTTGATGACGATCGCGCTGGAAGCGCGTGCACATTGCAGTGTTGCTGTCCGACGTGTTCCTTGAGTTACTTGCCGCTTAAAACACTGGAGTTGCGGTAAGTCATTTACCGCCATAACTAATAAAATACTTATTTGAGACAGAAAGTGCACAGAAGAAAGAAAAGAAAAAGAAAAACATTTTATTTCCAATGGAGATAGTACAAAATTTCTATCATTGGTTTTTAAAATATCTTAAAGTTAATACACTTAGGTGATACACACACATGAGTATTGTAATACTTATGTCACTAGTCGTAAATAAATGATTGAGGGCAATGTTCTCCTAATCTTGCTTAATCTACATTTGATAATACATGTAATGATAAGAGACGACACAATTTCATAGACGATGCATTTTCATAGTCGGTTTAGAAAACTTTTTACAATTTACACGTACATGATATGAAACTTCGCAATTCTTGGCGCCAGGAAATAATATTAGAGTTGTTTGTTTCGGAAGATGTTCAAAAATGCCATTTTAAGAAAGCACAAAAAAAATTAATGTACACTTATAAAAGCACGAGGACCACGAAAATTATAGGATTTGCATTTCTAATTGAACAATTTTAACATAACGGTCATTAATTGATCAGCATTTTATTTAAATATAAATGAATGATCACACAACTAATGTATATTTTTTTATGTGAACGCTTTACAATAATAAAGAGATGATGAGTTAGGTAATGTCACAAGTTTAGAGTGAACAGAAAAAAAAAACATCATCTCTAGTTAAAATGCCAGTTGTCAGTTTAATACACATATGTGTGCATATATACATGTAAATGTATACACATATACATGCACATACATACCTAAGCACACATATACACCTAACATGCAAACGTACACAAATACATTTCTATGCATCGAGGCAATCACAATATATGCACGTTCTATAAAAATGCTGTGCAATGTTCTGAAATATAGGATAATGAGCAAAGAAAATTTGTTACAATTCTTTCAGTATGTGTTGCTGCTTACAATTTTTAATGAAATATTGTAATGATGTTTTATTAACCCTTTAACGCCCACATTTTTATACTCATATTACCCTTATCACAACCACTATCACTAAACGGACACTGGCATTAGGTAGTCACTGTTATCAAGATGTGGAAGGAACTGCCACTCGGCAGTGCAGTTCAAAGGACACATTAGTGAACAAATTGAATAAGAAATACAATATATTATTGTTATTTTTGAAAGAGGACCGTACAGTCCCCTTGGGCGTTAAAGGGTTAAATATTGTATCGAAATGATCATTGGTTGATAAGCATCTTATTTATCATATGTGGGTGATCGCGCAACAGATATATTTGTATATACAGATATATATATATTTTATAAATGCTGTACAATAATCAAGTGGAATGAACCTAAAACTTGTTTATTTCGATCTAATTAACTATGCTTAGGCATCAAAATTTACAAAATCTATAACTGTCATATCCTTCAGATTTACCAAATTCTTCAGCAAGATGCATAGGTGTCTTGTAATCTTGCTTAATTTTGACCGAAGACACCGGTTTTATTCCTGGATAGAGAACTAAGAGAAGAATTTATGAAAAATTGGACATGCACAAAGTTTTAGTCAATAAAAATTTTGAAAATATTATTCTAAGAGTAGACAAATCACAAATAGCTATATTGCAACTAACATCAAGTTTTCCAACTGCAGCAGTGGCATACTGGCCATGAACTTGAACTTGAGGGCCGACAGCGTTGGGGCCTTTGTAACGGCCTACAATTCCCTCCACAATTTTCACACCAAGAGTTCAGCACCTGGTACCAGACTTGTCCACTCAACTACTCAGGATCTACCAATCCTTGTCACAAGCTGCCATTGGATGGCATCACTGGGATATCCAGTGTGTCAAAACACCATCCCCAGGCATATTGGGTCATTACTGACAATTCTACCTGACTGGCTCATTCCAGTCACTGTCTCTTACTCCAGGCATGCACAAGAAACATTTTCATTGCTTCAATGATACTCAAATTACACTCTTGATCCAATCCAGCAAGACAGCTCATACCGCAATCATCTTCAGCACATCTGGCATACCACTCATTCTCTCCATACTGCTCAAGCACCACATTCATAAAACTTTCTCTCTCTTGCTCATACTTACTACATTCCAGCACAAAATGCTCAATTGTTTCCTCCACTCCACTAATACACTGCCAACATAATCTGTTATTATTCTCATTCCACCTCCATGTACGTCTGTTCACACTCAATGACTTACATCTCACAGCAAACAAGAGTTGACTTCCAAAACTACCATCATAGAACATCTCAAACTTAGGTGCTTCTTTTTTCATATACGAGTCAAGTGTAGGCTTCCGCATCATGCTAAGCCTCCACTTATTCAATCCATACTCTTTTGTTTGCCTCTCAATCTCTTTCTTCCACCTCTTGCAGTCCCACTCAGGCCCTACACTACACCTCCAGGATTTATTAAACTCCAGTCATCCACAGGTCTCCCGATTCTAACATGAATAATCTTTTGCATACTAAAGCTTCCTTGCATGCCCCCAACACACTTTCTCCCAATAGCTTACACTCAGATTCCATTCAAAAATTCGCTTTACCCATCTGCTATTCTGCATTCTTTCAATTCTCACCTTATAATTCAGTACCGCTTTCATCATTGTTGTTGTTGTTGTTGTTTCCGATTTCTTGGAGCTTCGGAGATGATTCCATGTAGCCCCACGCCTTCAAAGTTGTAGATTGATGCTCTGAAGTTCAGCAGTCAGGCTGAAAGAAGTCACAGGAAGTTTTTCTGTGAAGTACCACTGGAGGAATTCACTCACTTCTCTGCAATATCAAAATTTTAACAAGATTTCAGATTGTTTTAATTTTTCTTATAGATGATAGATAATGTACAACTATATTAACAATTTGCTTTTGAGTGAGTTCCATAAAGATGCCACCTCCAAGCAAATTTTTCAAGCAAAACGGTACATTAAGTAGGCTCAAGGAATTTTTCATGGAGGTACGTTCTCCAGTGTAGCAGCGGCAGTAGAAAAAAAGATGGTCAATATTTTCCACAGCGCCATATGAGCAATTTGGATCATCAACAATATTGAAGCAATGTAGATGTGACCGAAGCCCCGTGTGCCCAACACGCAGACGAGCAAGTGCTGTTTCAACGCAACAGATCTTGTGTGCATCCCACGGCCACCTTGCCGTATTTTCTCTGATTTTCAGTAAATGTCGTCCTTTCCTTGTCAGTTGAACCCCTCTCATCCATTCAGTGCTCCACTTTAATTCGAATGCTTCACATATGAGACTTTTCATTTCTTCATATGAGGTTGGTGTCAGCGTGCGGTACCGAAGCAGATGGGCATCTTTGGCTGCCTCATCAGCAGCCTCATTACCAGGAACACCTTTATGGCCTGGAATGAACTGTAGGTAAGCACCGTGGGAAGAAGCAGTGGTGTACAGCTTGGCTTGTATGTCACATACTAAGGGGAGATAGTTTTTTGGCTTCCTATTCATTATGAGGTACAAGGAGCTCAAGGAGTCACTAAAAATGACATACTTATCCTCCCCATTATTGTTCAACAGTGTCCATCGAAGAGCTTTGTTGATAGCCATTAGTTCACACTCAATGACTTGTGTCTGTGGACGAAGTTTCCAGTTCTTGGTGACTCCTCTTGAAGGGACAACCACTGCAGCAGATGAGGAACAGGTAGGTTCAGCAATGCAGGACCCATCAGTAAATAAGGGGGTGTATCCAGTGAAGGTTGTGTCCATTAATTCATGATACCTTTGAATAACACTTTGATTAGACAGGGAAGATACCGGGGTAGGCAGAAAATCAGTAAGGACGTGGGCTTCTACTTTGAACCAGGGAGGCAGCGGTGAAACCAGTGGTGCTGCATTGTGAGCTGGAATCTGCAGGTCAACACTGGAAAAAAGAGCTCTTGCACGTGATGCCATGGATGGCAGAAGCATAGAAGAAACTAGCTGTGGAGGGAATGGAGCTTAAAGTAAGTTGTTAGCAATTTCACTGGGAAGTTGCTGTAGTTTGCTGTAATACAAACACGTGAGTTGTTCTCTGTGCATTGCCAAAGGGAAGATATTGGTTTCCACTTCCAGTGAAGCTACAGGAGAAGTTTTGCGGCATCCAGTAGCAAGGCGCAGGCACTGATTTTGAATGGTGTTTAGTTGAAGGAGATTTGAAGGAGCAGCAGCACCATACAGAGGGGCAGCATAGTCTAGTCGGCTGTGAATGAGAGTTCTATAGAGGTAAAGTAGTAGTTCTCGGTCAGCACCCCAATGCCTATGCGATATAGATTGCAGCAAATTGAGCAATGGGGTGCAAGATTGCTTGAGATATTCTATTTGATGATGCCAACGAAGGCGAGGAGAGTCTAGCATGACTCCCAGATACTTGAGTTGCTGTACAAATTCCAATTGCTGTCCTCCTACTGTGATAGGGAGTGGGTTAATTTTTTTACTTGTGAAGATCATGCACTTGGTTTTGTTCAAATTTATTTTTAGACCCCATTGTTTTGACCAAGTATGAAGTGAATTAAGCTGCTGCTGTAGGGTATCCATTGCAACATGAAGACTAGGATGTTGGGTGTAGAAAGTGAGATCATCAGCATACTCACAGGAGCAGATCCCTGCCTCCACTGGTACGTCACGCATCATGATGTTGAATAATAAAGGTGAAAGCACTGCTCCCTGTGGTACACCACTCTTTGCTACCTTGACCGAAGAACTGGTACCCTCAATGAACACTTTGAATGGTCTTTCCCTGAGGTAAACTTGCAGCCACCGCAGCATTGAGCCACCAACACCACATTGACTCTACTTATACAGGACTCCCATTGGCCACACAGTATCAAATGCACTTGTGAAGTCAACAAAGAGACACAGCATGATAGATTTATTTTTCAGCGCAGCTCGAATTGCAGCTTCCAGCTGGGTAACTTGGTCAATGGCTGACAATCTTTGTCGGTAGCCTCCCTGCGTTTTCCTGAAGACGCTCTTCTGTTCAAGGAAAAATGTGAGGCGGTTGACTATGAGACGTTCCATCAGTTTTTGTAGGCATGACAGCAAGGTGATGGGACGATACGAATCCACCGAAGTTAGTGGCTTATTTGGTTTGGGAAGCGGAATGATGATGGCAGGCTGCCACGATTTGGGAAGCACTCCAGTTTGCAGGCTTTTGTTATACAATTGGAGGAGCCATGTTTTGTAAGTGTCTGGCATGTGCTTCAAGTGTTCATTATGAATGTTGTCATGGCCAGGAGCTGTACTCTTCAAGGAAGTCAGGACTCTGTTCAATTCATGTTTGTTAAAGGGATTGTTAATTACGGAGGGAGCATCATCATTTAAGGCTACAGCAAGAAGAAGCAAAGTGAACTGTGGAAATGGAGATGGAGAAGGGGATGACATTTTTTTTTGATAGTGGTCAGCCAAGGCATTTGCTTTAGAACATGAGTCAGCTATTATTGAATCCCTTGTTAAAAGAGGCTGAGCTTTCCTACAGAATGGGGTCTGCAGATTTTTTATCTTTTTCCAAATTAATGAAACAGAGGTGTCAGTTGTTATCTTACTGCAGAAGGAAATCCAAGATTCCTTTTTTGCCTTTTTTACCTCAAATTTGACTCTAGCCTGAGAGCGTTTGTATGCAATTAGATTTTCTTGAGAAGGTTGATTGATTAGGCTAACTTTTGCATCTTGTTTTGCTTTTACTGCTGCTGCACATTGTGAGTTCCACCATGACTTATTATACTTAGGACAGATATATTCTTTAGTTTGTTTGAAAACTTTATGGCTGGCTTTGATCATGTTGTTTGTGAGGTCTGCAAATTCCTGCTCAAGATCTCCCACCTCCAAGAGCTCAGGCTGTTGCAGAGATGCAGTCCAGTCATCCCATGACCCACTCTCAAATTTCCACGTTGGCCGCCTTCGGAACTTCACTGTTGATGGCTTCACTCCAATGCTTATAAGAATGGGATAGTGGTCACTTCCCATCTCTTCCTCCGTTGTTACAGATACTGTGGGCTGAAGGCTTGCAGAGACAAAAGCCAAATCAAGTGTAGAAAATGAGTTCTGATAAATGTTATAGTAGGTGGGCAGGGAAGGAGGAGTTATCAATGCTATAGAAGGATCATCTAGCAACAGTTGAGCAATGTTCCAACCAGTAGTGTTGGCCTGTTTTGCAGGTTCCCACATTGGATGGTGCGCATTGAAATCCCCAACCACAATGCGGGCAGGTTCCAGTTGATGCATATAATGTAATATTTCTCTCGTAGTAACAATTTTATTTGGATTGTAGACACAGAGTATAGAGAGAGGAGCATTATTTTGCAAAAAAATGCTGATTCCCAGAACTTCAAGAGAACTGGATACAAATTTTATCAACTGAATATCAGTGTAGGTGACATCATTTCTGACCAGAATTGCTACACCTCCACCAGCATGCATACCTTTTCTATGCATGTAAACAGCCGAGTACCCAACAAAACGAGGTTTCAAAATTTGGTGAAAGCCATGTCTCATAGAGACAAGCAATGTGTGGCCTAAGAGTATATAGTTTAATTTTGAAGTTGCTCAACTTATTGCTTATACTTTTGCAGTTCCACTGAAATATTATTAGTTCTTTTTTTATTGGCATCTTTGTTGTTTGGTGGCATACCCAGCATCAGTAGGATTTTGCAAGGCTTTTCTAGTGTTGTGGAGAAATTTTTCTGCTGGTTTTTTTCAATTGCATCTCAATGTTGGGCTTAGTATTTTTGTGTGGGTTGGTTCGTCCAATTACAGGAGAGGGTGTTATTTCGGTCAATATTGAATATAATGTTGTCAACGAATTTCTTAATTTTGTAGGTATAGATAGGTAATATAGTTGATTTTAAGACGTTTTACATGAATGACAATGTGCCCGGAAATGCTTATTTTTGGAGATATTTAACTTCGAAGTTATAGGAACGTCGTTTATAAAATTGAACAAACGGAGAGGTAAATAAGCAGAAATCCGGTTCTGACGTAATGATAGATAAGGTTAGGTTTGGTAAAGTTAATTTAGTTAAGTATCCTAACCTAAGTAAGCCTAATATATCTTAATTTAACTCAACCATACCGAGGCCGATGACTCCCGCCAAAAAACTTGGCGTGGTCCGCGTCCGCAAAACGCCGGAAGAGCCATATCAAAACTGCCGTTAATGCTATTCTTACCTGGCGTTATTTATCCTATATCTCCTAAACTAAGCATTTCCGGGCATATTGTCATTCGTGTAAAACATCTTAAAATCGACTATATTACCTATCTATACCTACGAAGTTATAAAATTCGTTGACAACATTATATTCAATATTGACCGTTATTTCCATTTGGGGCATGATCTTTGTAATTTTTTGAAAAGTTTTCTGGGAAATTATATCAGAACACTTAGATTGTACTATTGGTTGTTGAGGATTTTTGGATGGAGCCTGTAGGGATTGAAGTTGGAAAGTTTCTGCAGCAATTTTGTGTACCATCCCAGATGCATCCATTTGAATATCCTTTTTCTCAGTAGTTGTAGTTAAATATCTTTATCAGGAGATCCACCAATTGGTTGATGGTGACATGTTTTTAAGCAGGCATTTCAGGTTCATTGTTAGTTTGGGTGCCAACAGTTTTGGTAACTTTTGGGGCTTCTGTGTTCCTCAGGTAGCCAGAATCTGGTTGACTTCTTGTCAAAGTAGAGATGGCAGGCAGCACAAATTGAGATTGAGTTGGTGGTGTTGCATTTTGTTTAAGAACTTCCTTTACTGCATCTCTGTAGGATAGCTTTTGAAGTTGACGTGTTTTCTCCACTTCTTTTGCTTGCTGCATTTTTGGACATCCTCCATAATTTGCTGTGTGGTTGCCACCACAGTTGCAACAGTTTTTTGTGGTTGTTGTTGTTGTGCACTCACTATTATTGTGGGGGCCACTACATACTACACAGCGAGGAGCAGATCTGCAGTAAGCCGCACTGTGCCCAAATCGTTGACACTTATAGCACTGCCATGGTTTTCCAATGAATGTATTGACTCTGTATTGTTGATAGCCAACTCTAACATATGGTAGAGCCATGTCCCTTCCTATGTCTTTTCTTGGGCATACGAGTTTTTTGAATGGCTTATTATTCACTTTATTTCTTTTACTTGCGAGGCAATTCAAGCAACCGGTTGACACAGTTAACTTGAACTTGAACTTGAACTTGAACTTGAGGGCCGACAGTGTCGGGGCCTTTGTAACGGCCTACAATTCCCTCCACAATTTTCACACAAAGAGTTCAGCGCCTGGTACCAGACTTGTCCACTAAACTACTCAGGATCTACGATCCTTGTCACAAGCCTCCATTGGAAGGCATCACCGGGACAGCCAGTGTGTCAAAACACCATCCCCCGGCACATTGGGTCATTACAGCCCATTCTACCAGACTGGCTCATTCCAGTCACTGTCTCTTACTCCAGGCACGCACAAGAAACACTTTCGACAGCTCATACCGCAATCATCTTCAGCACATCTGGCATTCCACTCATTCTCTCCATACTGCTCAGACACCACATTCATAAAACTCTCTCTCTCTTGCTCATACTTACTACATTCCAGCACAAAATGCTCAATTGTTTCCTCTACTCCACTATTACACTGCTGACATAATCTGTTATTATTCTCATTCCATCTCCATGTACGTCTGTTCACACTCAATGACTTACATCTCACAGCAAACAAGAGTTCACTTCCAAAACTACCATCATAGAACAGCTCAAACTTAGGTGCTTTCTTTTTCATATACCAGTTAAGTGTAGGCTTGCGCATCATGCTAAGCTTCCACTTATTCAATCCATACTCTTTTGTTCGTCTCTCAATCTCTTTCTTCCACCTCTTGCAGTCCCACTCAGGCCCTACACCTCCTACATTTATTAAACTCCAGTCATCCACAGGTCTCCCAATTCTAACATGAATAATCTTTTGCATACTGAGTTTCCTTGCATGCCCCCAACATACTTTCTCCCAATAGCTTACACTCAGATTCCATTCAAAGATTCGCCTTACCCACCTGCTATTCTGCATTCTTTCAATTCTCACCTTATAATTCAGCACAGCTTTCATCATTCTATCTGAAAATAGGCTCCACCCTAGGTCACCTCTAATGGCTTCTGTAGCTGTCCATTTCGGAGCACCCAATGCTACACGTCCTACCTTATTTTGTATCACATCCAGCTTTTCAAGATCACTTCCATTCCAGGCAAGAGCACTCATACCATACATGACACTAGGTACAGCAACATACTTCCACATTCCTCTCACACATTCGTACTTGTTTGCTCTGTATCTGGCCACACTACCTAACCGTCCACTCCACTGCATTGCTTTAGCCACTTTCTCACCTTTAGTTCTAGTACATCCATCTTCACTCATCATACAACCTAGATATTTGTATTCTTTTGTTCTACCTATTCTGATTTCTCCAATATTCCACAGTCTGTCTCTATCAGTCTCATCACTATTTATAACCATGACCTTACTTTTATCGGCACCAAAGTTCATCTTGAAATCTGTACTATATCCATTCACAATGTCAAGCATCCTTTGTAGTTCATGACCACATTCACTAACCACAACCACATCATCAGCATACAACAAACAGCTCAGTCTCTCATTACCAACTTTCAGTCCTAAACCACTCCCTCTCAGTCGAACTGCTAATTCTTCTGTGTACAATCCAAACAACAGGGGGGACAGAGTACAGCCCTGTCTCACTCCTCTAACACTCCTCACTTGCCCTGTTTCCAAATTTCCTAACCTGTAGATAGCACTTGTGTTCTCATACAGACTCTGTACAATGTTCACTATTTTTCTGCTAAAACCAACTTTTCTCAAAATTTCAAACAGCCTAACCCGATCCACTCTGTCATACGCCTTTTCAATATCCAGGAATGCTAAATATACCTTCTTGTTATCCTTCTTCATTCGCTCAATTATTTCACTCGCTACAAACAGATTATCCTCCCCCCGTCTATCTTGCCTAAAACCATTCTGTATTTCTCCCAGGACTCCTAATTCCTCAACTAAATTTTTCATTCTCTCATTCAAAATACCACAAAAGATCTTACATACGGTGTCACCCAGTGCAATTGGTCTGTAATTTTTAAGTTCTTTCATACTCTTATGTCCACCCTTATGCAACAGAACTACATTACACTTGTTCCAGTCATCCGGTACTCTTTCACTCTTCCATATCTCATCAAATAAACATTTCAACATACTGACTACACTCTCTCCTCCACATTTATAGAACTCATATGGTATCTTATCAGGGCCACATGCCTTTCCATTTTTCACTTTCTTCAAAAAACTTACAATCTCTTCACAAGTGATTTCGTCTTCCATTTGCAGTTCATGTTCATCTATCAGAAAATTTATTGGTTCATCATCTGTAACCTGCTCATTCATTCCACCAATGTCCTCCCAGTATTCTTCAACTGCTTTCACCATTTGCATCCTATCTTGCACACTGCAACCATTGACTACTAATTCATCAACTTGAACTTCACTACCTCTATCATTACCTTGTATAAACCTATACCAATCTTTTATTCCATCTAGACCTTTCTTTCTTAGATTTTCAACTTGGTGTCTCTCTTCTTTAACCCTAGCCTCATTGATCATTCTCTTTACTTTCTTCTGCTGGTCCTTGTACTCATTCCATACACTCTGCCATTCATCCTCAGTAATTCTGCGTCTTTCATACATTTTCCTCATACTGCGTTGTTTTTTATTTAAAGTCTTCCTTCTCGTTCGTTCTTCCTTTATCTCACTCGTAAACCACCTAGCATTCCCTGTACTTTTCCTGCATTTCATTCTACCGATCTTTTGCTCTGCCACATCATACAAGGTTCTTGCAATCTCCTTATTTAGGTCATTTACATTTCCACACCTGTTCCAGTTACATCTACTCAATTCATTTCTAAATTCTTCCCAGTTTGCCATTTTAATACGCCAATTTTCTCTTACTCTGCTGGCCTTCTGCATCGGCTCCTTTCCACCCCAATTATATTCTAGTACAAGCATTTTATGGTCACTATCAATATCAAAATCATCTTCATCTACAAACATTTCTTTGACACACTCTCTTGCTCTACTATTCACTATCATATAGTCAATTGCAGTTTTACATTCCCTGCTTTGCCATGTATGCAAGCCATTTCCTATTGTTACATTTAGGTTCTCAAGTTCATTCTCATCACAGAAATCAATCAATTTTTGTCCATTTGCATTCACAGGCTCACCAAGTATACCAACATGGCCATTCATATCACCCATCAAAATCAGAGGGCATCTGCAATGCTCTTGCACAATTCTTGTTAATATTTCATACTTTTTTACATTCTCTTGATGAGCTAAAATACCATCAGTTGTCATATAGCATACAACCACAATAACACATTCTCTGGCATGCATTCTTTCACACTTTATTACTAACAGATCTTCACTCTCAGGTTCATTTCCAACAGGAATTTCTTCTAATTTCCAATTTAGAGCATTTTTTACAATGAGACCAACTCCACCACCTCTTTTTTGCCAACTTACACGCCCTTTTCCAATCATGTAGTACTTACTCTCCTTACACTTTAAACTGACTCTATCACGCATATGGGTCTCTACTACACCAACACAATCCAAATCTCCATTCTCAAATTCTGCTACAAGGTCATTTAACTTTCCTGCATTCCATCCACGCACATTTATACATCCAAACCTTACAACACTATTGGACAATTCACAACATTTTTCATTTTTGCTCTGACAGCTTTCCATTCATCCAGTTCCACCTTCCATTACAATATGAGTACACCCAATCCACTGGATGTATCTCCTGGAGAGTTTCATCTCACCTTCTTGAGTAAGGTGGACTCCATCTCCACGAAAACACCCACTCTGGATCAGGTTATCCATATCAAGGAAGCTGGAACCCATTTCACGCTTTCTCATACTCTCAGCTTTCATACTCATGATCCTTTTATGCACTTCCCTATTCACCTCCTTTCGCACCCTTTCATACTCCTCACCACATGCAGGCCTTCTCAGCAGACTGGTCACAGCCACTCTTACATTCTTCTTTCGCGCCCTTTCAACAACATTCATAATTGCATTCACCGTACGCTCTCTCCCACATTCAAGCAATCCATTGCCACCTCCTTGCAGTACAACCATCCCTTCATCCATTCCATCTATCACTTCCTCAGCATGCCTACAAATCTCATTCACTCCCTTTCCTCTCATGCTCGTACATCCACTACGGTCAGTCATACTCACAAACCTATCCACATTCTTCACCATGCTGTCACCACATATTCTAATCGTAGGTCTCACTCTCCATTTCATACTACTCTTTCGTTCAACTCTTCCACTCACATCACTCTTTCCATCCATCTTCCTTACATTCACTTCCACTACAGGCGCCTGCACCTCATGTGGCATATCAACAGGTTGCTCCTTCACTCTCTTCCCATTCGTACTTCTTTCATCATGCTCATTCATCCTTCTACTCTCATCTGGCACATTTGCACCACCATTCACTTCATTTATTGCATTCACACTCCTTGCACCATCATCCACTTCATTTGCACTCCTTGCACCATCATCCACTTCATTTGCACTCCTTGCACCATCATCCACTTCATTTGTACTCCTTGCACCACCACCATTTACCTCTTCATTCACTGCATTTGCACCATTCTCATTCTTTCCTTCATTCAACTTTCTTTCATCCTTCAAATCAGCCTCTAAAGCAACCATCAGAATTGTCAATCTCTCAACCTCCTCTTCCA
This sequence comes from Morinoia aosen, assembly GCA_030386875.1. Taxonomy (NCBI): domain Eukaryota; kingdom Metazoa; phylum Arthropoda; class Malacostraca; order Amphipoda; family Talitridae; genus Morinoia; species Morinoia aosen. The sequence goes on from CM059565.1 coordinate 20,102,300, forward strand.
ACTTCTTTCTCTCGTCATTCAAACATTTCCAGCACGTAAACACAAGATCATTCAACTTCCTCCGACTCATCTCTCTCAAACCTTTGCATGCATCTATATCTACCCACTCTTTACAAGTCATGCACTCAATCTCCTCATCCATTCCACTTGCACCTCCCTTCCTACGACCAGTCCTATTTCTTGCCATCCTCAGACACAGACTTCTATCTCAGTACAAATTTCACAGGCAGAAGGAGTCTTCACTCACCAAATCTACTGAAAATCAAGTTATCAAAAAAAAAAAACTAACACACGTCCACTTTCCTCCGGATCGTTTTGCGCGAGTCGCTTTCATCATTCTCTCTGAAAATAGTACTACTGGCGAACGTGTTCGAAGTTGTGATGATATTTTGCGGACTCAAGTCTCAACACCGGACTCAATAGACTCAACCGGTTGAACTTGAAATTGAGGGCCGACAGCGTCGGGGTCTTTGTATTGGCCTACAATTCCCTCTTCAATACCCACAATATTCACACAAAGGGTTCAGCACCTGTGTACTAGACTTTTCTAAAGGCCCCCTCACACGGGCAAATATATCTGCAAACATATCTGAACTGGTGCTGAATACGTGCGTTTGTACGCTCATTTCAGGTTGGCACAGACTGTACGAGGCAGATGAGCCATGCTTGATAATTTTGGAGCGACCGGCTGCAAACCTTGACACCACGTCAGTGTCACGCCAGCCACTTGAATGGAATTTTCCTATTAAATGAGCCTCCGTTGACGTGGGAGAGTACCAAGAAATTTTTTTATGAGCACTTTAATTGAAATTTTTTAATAAAATTTTTAAATGTCTAGGAGATTCTTAAATAAAATTTCGTTGATGTTATTTTACAATTTCAGTTTCCGAATTTTAAGATTCCAAACGAGAAGCTAAGACGGCAAAGTGTGAACATTCCACGTAACGGAAATTTGAACTCAGGCTGGCGTCATCAAGTGTGGTGCGAGTGCCAACGCCTTCCTTCTATAAAGTCCTCCCTAGTGGGGGAATCAATTGAATTTGATTTTTAAGGGTTGAATATCAAGGAATTTATCGAATTCACCAGAGGATGTTCTTTTACAATGGCGAGGTCACCAGTGCTTTTTCAAGCACACTTATTGCTAATTGAATGATTTAAGGCCTCTGACTCCGAAGGAGTTCTGGGTATTCGGACGCAATCTTTCAAGCGTCTACAATCAACAACAAACATTACCACAAGCCAACACCGGAGGAAAATGAGAGAATAGTTTCACTCGCCGGTATGGAATTTATTGAAGAGAAGGTTGCACGCTGAAGTGCGAGGCTTGACTCTTGTTGCGAGACTTCTTGGGGAGAGTCCGAGGAGGTTGGAGGACTTCAGACGATTCGTTCAGCTCAGGCTTGTGAAGCGCGTGCTGGAGGGTGAAGTCTATGAAGGTGTAAGTGTGGAGGTTCCGACACTAAGTGATTGGTGATTTTGGGTGCTGAGTATGGGATTTGTTACCGGTTGGGAAAACTCGGTAATAATGGGACTCTCGACCCAATGGCAGTCACGACTGGAGTTTTTTTAGCGGCTTAGCTGCAGAGATGCAGGCCTTCCAGTTTCATACAGTAAATTGGAGGGGACTTGGAGAATCAACTCAGAGGCAAAACCCGGAGGATGAACCCGGAAGAGATTTGAAGGCGAAACTTGGAGGAGGTAAACTCCTTACATTAAGAGGTCAGGGTTTGGTTCCATACGTGTTTGTGAGTGCATGAATGAATGGTCCAGCAGATCCTGTCAGGGGAATTCGTGCTGGATTATTTTGAACACATAAATTGAGTCCATTCATAACACATGTGCAAGGCTGCGCAAACTGCAACATTCACAGGATAAACAATGGCAGGAGTCCGGTGATAAGAATCAGTCCGCAACTCTAGCGCCCGAGTCGCAGCCTGAATCATCTTAACACCAGAATCAGTGTTCCAGACCAACTGGTCACAAGCTCTATCCTGACATTACAAGCAGCAGCACAACTGAGTTTAAATGAACTACAGCCAAAAATAATAGCTAAAGCACTGAGGTAATTAGATAATTATTGTACTAAGATATAAGTATGAGAAAAGGTGAAGTCTCTATACTCTATTATTCAGATGAGCAAGAAAGAATGATTATTTATGTGACTTGACTTGAGTGAGTGACTACGGAAGATACAATCTCTATTGGTTTAAATAACCTATCATAGCTTTATTTCTCAAGATATGAATTTAAACATTGACTAAAAATTGCAGAGGAATTCCAAAATTATTTAAACCTGACTTAGTCAAAATTCAAAAGTTGAGAACAAAATTAATTAGAAGCTGGAACATACAAAAGATGAGCAAACCAAAAATGATCTCTGTGGACAGCAAAGTGTCTTAACACTATGCTCAGCACTAAAAAATATCCAAGGAGCTAATGCCAACATCGTCTAACACTGACAGCACAATACGGTATCATCGGAGAATAGTAAACAAGATAACAATGACAAAGATGTGGCAGTGAGCTTGAGGCTGGTGACTAACTAACACTGGCACAGAGACACATAGTGAATATTTCTACGACACAATAACGAGAGCTCCCTAACACGGAACAAGTTAAGACACAACACAGGAAAGTTAAGACATAATACACACTTATCGTTACACTTGATACTTACAATTGCCCGCTCTGGGGCCCAAGCGCTAGGAGGATCTATAAGAGAATGACGACTTTGCCTGTGAAGCCGGCCTTATATGCGCTTTGAGCGGGCGAGCGTTTCCGGAATTTTCCGGAAACGGATGAACTTGCGATATGGTTCTAGGTAAAAACGCCGCTCTTTCTTGTCGAAGTATTTCTTTGGTAAAATTTTAATAGATTTGAGGGTAATGTTGAATGAAAATAGTGATCTAAAATTTTAAGAATGATTACGTTCACTTTATTTAATTTTTAGAAGATGGTTTTAATAATTTATGAAATTTAGACTGAAGTACGGCTGAGGGCGATCACTACAGCTACCCTCCCCCCAAAGGAGACCGAAAGGTCTGGTAACAGTGAAGCTGTTACTTGTAAAGTGCAAGTCAGAAATACGAAGGAGAGATTCCAAAAGATGCTTTGACAGAAGAAAATAGATGAAAATAGTGGGAGGTTAACTGTGGAACTATGAAAGTTTCAGCTCGGATCCCGAACTGGGACCATAAAAAATCTGTGAGGTTAGCATCACTGGGCATACGGTGCCAGAGTATCCGCCGAAATGGAGGCGCCCGAATTCCTGATTCCGACTGCGTTCTTTGAACGGTGTAACGTGGAATCTAGGATTGGTCGACTTCCATCATTTTAGAATATTCAAAGCGAACTAAGACGTACGAATTCGTTGGCTCGACAGGTGTTGACCTGATGCGAAGTCGCAGTCTAGGTTTTTTATAGTATGCCATAGTACAAAAAAATCAGTTCCTTCCTTCCCAAAACACATATGCCGGTTACAATGGCAATTGTGCGACGTGAGTCGTTTGCACAACCACCCTAGTCAACGTGCGTGCTCCTCAGGCGTCCCCAAGGCTACAGCACACCGGCCAGGCAGCCATACAAAAAATGGGATTTCAGGAAAGACTTAGTCAAGTGAAGGTGAAATATTTGCGCTGAGCATTCCGTACCCGTATGGGATACGGATAACTATTAAAGGACAACCGGTCTGCAGACGGCCGTTCCTTTATATCCGTAAATTGCTCAGGATGGCAAGGTAGTGTTTCACACACAGACATTTTGTTTACTTTTGTGCTTCAGTAGCAATGGTGCTGCAGTAGCAATGGAAATTGCGAAGGTTAATTAGTGAGGAGCTTCAGTAGCAATGGAAATACATGAAGAGTTTTGTAAAAGTTGGCTTCAGTAGCAATGGAAAAAACATGAAGAATTTGTTAGAATAGGCTGCAGTAGCAATAACTTATTATTAGGGAAGAGTTTAGAGGGGAAATACTATGTTTGACTACTGAGGGTAGGGAAAGAAGATGGAAAGGAACACTACCTCCTCCAAGGTTCAACATGCAACAGCTGCAACAGCCTCGACATGCGCTCAAAAACCTCCAAATGATGGCTGCGGCAATCCAGTTGTTTGATTATTTATCAACTCTGGTACGAAATCTGGTCACCAGTATAAAGTCCTCCCTAGTGGGGGAATCAATTGAATTTGATTTTTAAGGGTTGAATATCAAGGAATTTATCGAATTCACCAGAGGATGTTCTTTTACAATGGCGAGGTCACCAGTGCTTTTTCAAGCACACTTAATTGCTAATTGAATGATTTAAGGCCTCTGACTCCGAAGGAGTTCTGGGTATTCGGACGCAATCTTTCAAGCGTCTACAATCAACAACAAACATTACCACAAGCCAACACCGGAGGAAAATGAGAGAATAGTTTCACTCGCCGGTATGGAATTTATTGAAGAGAAGGTTGCACGCTGAAGTGCGAGGCTTGACTCTTGTTGCGAGACTTCTTGGGGAGAGTCCGAGGAGGTTGGAGGACTTTAGACGATTCGTTCAGCTCAGGCTTGTGAAGCGCGTGCTGGAGGGTGAAGTCTATGAAGGTGTAAGTGTGGAGGTTCCGACACTAAGTGATTGGTGATTTTGGGTGCTGAGTATGGGATTTGTTACCGGTTGGGAAAACTCGGTAATAATGGGACTCTCGACCCAATGGCAGTCACGACTGGAGTTTTTTTAGCGGCTTAGCTGCAGGGATGCAGGCCTTCCAGTTTCATACAGTAAATTGGAGGGGACTTGGAGAATCAACTCAGAGGCAAAACCCGGAGGATGAACCCGGAGGAGATTTGAAGGCGAAACTTGGAGGAGGTAAGCTCCTTACATTAAGAGGTCAGGGTTTGGTTCCATACGTGTTTGTGAGTGCATGAATGAATGGTCCAGCAGATCCTGTCAGGGGAATTCGTGCTGGATTATTTTGAACACATAAATTGAGTCCATTCATAACACATGTGCAAGGCTGCGCAAACTGCAACATTCACAGGATAAACAATGGCAGGAGTCCGGTGATAAGAATCAGTCCGCAACTCTAGCGCCCGAGTCGCAGCCTGAATCATCTTAACACCAGAATCAGTGTTCCAGACCAACTGGTCACAAGCTCTATCCTGACATTACAAGCAGCAGCACAACTGAGTTTAAATGAACTACAGCCAAAAATAATAGCTAAAGCACTGAGGTAATTAGATAATTAATGTACTAAGATATAAGTATGAGAAAAGGTGAAGTCTCTATACTCTATTATTCAGATGAGCAAGAAAGAATGATTATTTATGTGACTTGACTTGAGTGAGTGACTACGGAAGATACAATCTCTATTGGTTTAAATAACCTATCATAGCTTTATTTCCCAAGATATGAATTTAAACATTGACTAAAAATTGCAGAGGAATTCCAAAATTATTTAAACCTGACTTAGTCAAAATACAAAAGTTGAGAACAAAATTAATTAGAAGCTGGAACATACAAAAGATGAGCAAACCAAAAATGATCTCTGTGGACAGCAAAGTGTCTTAACACTATGCTCAGCACTAAAAAATATCCAAGGAGCTAATGCCAACATCGTCTAACACTGACAGCACAATACGGTATCATCGGAGAATAGTAAACACGATAACAATGACAAAGATGTGGCAGTGAGCTTGAGGCTGGTGACTAACTAACACTGGCACAGAGACACATAGTGAATATTTCTACGACACAATAACGAGAGCTCCCTAACACGGAACAAGTTAAGACACAGCACAGGAAAGTTAAGACATAATACACACTTATCGTTACACTTGATACTTACAATTGCCCGCTCTGGGGCCCAAGCGCTAGGAGGATCTATAAGAGAATGACGACTTTGCCTGTGAAGCCGGCCTTATATGCGCTTTGAGCGGGCGAGCGTTTCCGTAATTTTCCGGAAACGGATGAACTTGCGATATGGTTCTAGGTAAAAACGCCGCTCTTTCTTGTCGAAGTATTTCTTTGGTCAAATTTTAATAGATTTGAGGGTAATGTTGAATGAAAATAGTGATCTAAAATTTTAAGAATGATTACGTTCACTTTATTTAATTTTTAGAAGATGGTTTTAATAATTTATGAAATTTAGACTGAAGTACGGCTGAGGGCGATCACTACACTTCGTTGAAAACAAAATGGCGCCGAAAGGTTCACGGTGGATAGATGAATTTCCACAGCGTCCAACTCAAATTAATTATTCTCATAGAGAAACTGTGTAATAATCAATCGAATTACGCTTGATTTTTAAATTTTAAATCATTTGGAATCAACTGCTTCATATATTGGGTATTTCAATACACGAACAATCAACACAAAACGACGCAATTAAATAAGAAATTCAGAATAGATTCTTAATTGGGATTAAAAAATATGATAAAAAATGGTCAACCTGAAGCATGATTATTGAGAGAAATTAATAAATCAAACAGAAAGCATAATTAGACATATGAATAATTTTATGGTAAACAAATATAATAAAATGAAATGTAAATAGGTTCACAATTGAAATATATCCAACAGAAAGCATGATTAGACACATGAATAATTTTATAGTAAACAAACATCGTAAAACGAAATGTAAATAGGTTTAAACAATTGAAATAAAATGGCAGGACATTGATAAATGGGTAGATGGGCACATAAAATAGAAACAATTTAAATGTAAGCGGGATACAACGACGTAGATTACTAAACACCCTGACACAATACTGAGTGTTATGAACAGTCATCCATTACTAGTTGAGTTTGCGTCTGGCCGATAAAATGCAATTTTTATGAAGTATTTGAGGCGAATTTGATATAATTTGAAATGGTTTTGGTATTTTTAGTATCGTGATAAGTATTTCGAGCGGTCCCTTGCGGAAACGGGATCCACCACCGCTGCCACCAATTGTTATATACTCTTTTTTTTCATCGATGTACGTATTATTCGTTGGCCAATTTTCAGGAGGCAATTCTTTCTTTGCATTATTTTTCGTCATTTTCTCATCCCTTTCATTTTCTTTCAGTTGATGGTCGAGACGGAAGGTGTGGTGGTATGAACACACACCACCACAACCTTCGCACGCTTCAATACACCGCGCGGTCCGACGTGAAAGTAAACAGGCGTTCCCTCGCACGCTTCATGGTTGGAGATGAGACCACACGCAACTCCAGTGTTTGAGGCAAATACGCCGCGCGGTCCGACGTGAAAGTAAACAGGCGTTCCCGCCAATCAGAGACCCGGACGGGTAGAGTCAACCTCCAGCGAGGCCTATATAAACAGCCGCGCAGCCAGCGGAGCTCAGTACACTCTCAGCGTCTCTGATATTCACACTAAGCCTCGACGCTCCGCCAGCACCTCACCCGTCGGCTTCACCGCCTCCCCGACAGCCAGCAAAGCAGCCTGAGGGAGAACACCACACTGGTGACCCCAGAGTGACCGGCAGGTGGAAGCATGGCTGGGAGAGATGTCCGGTTACCCGCCTTCAGTGGTGACATCAAGGGATGGCTCCTTCACTGCGATGTTTTTCTCGCACAAGTCCCGAACCTGGACGACGCTTCGAAGTTCGGGGCGCTCCTAGGAGGACTACCCACGCACATTGTATCCGGAGTACAAGAGATACTATTGAACCCCCCGGCAAACGGTAAATACGACGCATTAAAGGCGGAGCGTCGAGGCTTACAACGGGGGGCACCTGTGGGGGTATGAACACACACCACCACAACCTTCGCACGCTTCAATACACCGCGCGGTCCGACGTGAAAGTAAACAGGCGTTCCCTCGCACGCTTCATGGTTGGAGATGAGACCACACGCAACTCCAGTGTTTGAGGCAAATACGCCGCGCGGTCCGACGTGAAAGTAAACAGGCGTTCCCGCCAATCAGAGACCCGGACGGGTAGAGTCAACCTCCAGCGAGGCCTATATAAACAGCCGCGCAGCCAGCGGAGCTCAGTACACTCTCAGCGTCTCTGATATTCACACTAAGCCTCGACGCTCCGCCAGCACCTCACCCGTCGGCTTCACCGCCTCCCCGACAGCCAGCAAAGCAGCCTGAGGGAGAACACCACAAAGGCCTCAATTATTATATTTTGTTATTTCAATAAAGATCTAATTAAGATTCTGACCTTTCAATGTCATTAGTTGTAAATAATCATGATATTATGACAAGTTAAGTGGGACATCATAAAGGTAAATGATTAGATGGTTGCAACGTAATTTAATATTATAATGATGACGTCTTTCAATTAGCTAATGGATGACACATTCGGAAATAAGAAGCGGCTCACAATGTACATAGCGTATTGAAGGATTTACCGTTAATTAAATGACAATAACACTAACAGATCTCGGTGATTACGTTAATTCTGATCCATCAAGTGACACAATTATTGTAATTCGCATTGTTACGTTGTTTCTTGACTGTAACCTGAGTTTTCTTAAAAATTTCTATGGAGAAACTAAAAATCAGTTCATTTTACGTTTTCCGAAGTCTTCTTTTCCTTTTAGTTATTTTTTTTTTCGAATAATTTCTTAGGATTACAATGAGCTCAACTGTCATTATCGGTGTAATAGATGGTAGGTTGTTTCTATCCTCTTATTTTATATTTGTATTTTTTTCTTACATTTCATTCTCAATAAGTACATATATTAATATGTGTGTGTACGTATATAGGTATATATATATCTACATAAATAGATATACATGTTTCTATTTCATTTCTTTACACAAAAACCATCCGGTTAATAAATTTTATTGCACTAGCGAAATGATTCAAAAATAGATCTCCCACTTACACCAGAGGACGTCTCTGTAAATCGGATAAATGACAAATACAATTAATGAAATTAATCGTAATTTGAGCGTATGAATCGTGGTAAAATTATCTTTCTATCCGTATGTTGTACAAGCAAATTTTGATGTTGAGTATATGTTTGTTTGCGCATTTCTGCCAAAATTTTGTAGATATTTGTCAATCATGAGTGGTAACTGGCCTACACTGTATCTCCATTTTATCCCATGTACCCATGTCCGCATGATGTTGCAGAGAATATCGAGAAGATATGATATATGATATATATTGAAGATTTATGTTTTTTTTGTTGTTGTTGTTCCTCAGCGGTAACTTGAGTTTTCTTAAAATTTCCTTTAGGAAATTAAAAAACCATTCCATTTATACGTTTTTCGAAGTCCTTTTCTATTCCTTATCTTTCCTCAGGTTATTTCTTACGATTCATCAGAGCTTGGGCTGTCATTTTAAATATTGAAAGAGTAAGATTATTTTTCATGTCTATTAGCATTTTTCTTATATTCGTTTTCAATACGTATATATATGAATATGTGTGTTGGTGTGTGCGTGAGTATGTACGTGTGCGCACGCAAACATAAATGTTTATGTATCAGTATAAAGATGCACACGTTTCGCACACATATATGCGCACATGTACATATATCGGTTTCTATTTCTACTTTTTGCATAAAAAGCAAATCCTCAAGACACATTACATTTTACCTAAAGCTCTGCGATCAGTTAACACTGCACCAAATTTCAGAAATAAACAAATTGATTGCGCTTGCTTTATGATTTATAAATCGATCTATCACGACCCCGAAGGGCATTTCTGTGAACAGAAGAAATTAAAAAGTATAAACAGACAAAGGAAATAAAGCACTCGTGCAAAAATTATCTCTATATTTGTATGCCGAACAAGCCATGCATTTCAATTTTGAGTGTAAGTTTGTTTACGCATTCCTAGATGTGCGTGCTGTGTTGCGCGATGTTCTTTACAAATTATTTCGAGACTATCTTTTTCTCAATACTTGATTGTCATTTACGGTGTTGTTTCAATCTAGTACGGTGTAGCGTTTTTTTGTATTTTTCCTACTTCGATGATCTTATAAATAATTCGAAAAATACTAAAGAATTCTTCGAAACTGCCAAGTTCTTAGTTGAAATTATCGAAGTAGGAAAAAGGCAAGAAGCGCTGTACCGGAATCTCTTGGAGTATAAAATATCCAAGAGATAATATTTCTCATTTCTCATTCAACTACCCTTGACAGAGTTAAACTATTAGCACGACCCGTATGGTTTGTCTATTAGTACGCCTCGTATATTTTTTCTATTAATATGCCTCGTATGGTCTATCTATCTGTACACCTATGATAGTATTGTCTAATATTACATCTCGTATAGTTTGTCTATTATTATGCTTCGTACGGCTTATCTATTTGTACACCTCGTATGGTTTGTCAATTAGTATTCCTCGTATGGAACTTTGTTAGACTATTAGCACACCACGTGTGGTTTGTCTATTATAGTACGCCTCGTATATTATGTCTATTAATATGCCTCGTATGGTCTATCTATTTGTACACCTCTGATAGTTTATCTATTAGCACACCTCATATAGTTTGTCGATTATTATGCCTCGTATGGCTTATCTATTTTTACACCTCGGATGGTTTGTCAATTAATACTCCTCGTATGGATCTTTTGCTTTAGGACGTCTTATATTAAGGAACTTTTAAAAGCCAATATGTTGGCATATGTATCTCATGTGACAACTTGGAAATAAACGGTTTTGTTACATCAAATAAGCAGGTGAAGCCTTTAACGTGACTAACAGAGGCAACCTAGATTATGAATATATTGATAAGTCTGACAAGAACATCTTATATGAGGTGGAGCCTCGGAGCTGAGTTATTCAGTTGAAAAGCAAAGATCGTCAAACACTTCCAACGATGCTATCCTACACCTAGACATGAAGCTACTAAGATATGAGTGAGAATATGGACAGACACATTGAGGGATATACTTAGCTCGGTCTTGAGAAGCACTTAGATAGCCTATGCACGACTTTAACAGCCATTGGAACTCTAGGGCAAAGGGCCCTCTCCCACCTATCCGCGTGGACAGGCGGGAGAATCACACATCTTACTCTCTTAATGGCGCAGGCCTTAATGCCGCTCCCTGTCGCTTGTGCACATCTGCCCAGAAGGGGCTGTGAGACGCCGTTTCGAGTGCGAACAGACACGTTCATTTGTAACGAAGCTTTACGTTAATGTATCGCAGAAAATAGCAAGCGTTGGGAGATGATTCAAATGGATTAAGCTTTATAATCAAATAGCAAATAATTTACGTAGAATGGATAACATTTTAGGTCTCGCAAGAAGAAGTTTAAATATACAAAGAAATATGGGAGTATCTTGAAATGATCTTCGGTACAGGCGTTGGCTACGTGGCAGTGGGTCCGAAGTCCAATGGTGGGTCTCGTAGAGGGTGTGAGGACCGCTGGCTTTCGCTGGCTGGTATTTGAATGATGCTTGTCGGTTGGTGAAGCTCGTCTCGAAGCGTAGTTTGTAGAGTTCAGAAATGCTGCGTTCATTGTCGATAACATATTATCCAACGTCGGGTCTTTTAGAAGATGGTTGCTTGGCCAAAACAACCCTTTCTTAACGTTATTTGAACACGACGAGAGTCTCCCATAGTAGAACTATGACAATCCTCGCCGACGTCATTTTTGAATCGAGCTCCCGCTCGATGTTATCCTTCTTCATAATCGGTGCGCGTGCGACTACTGATAAGAAGAAAAGTAGTTCCGAGAAAACAAATACGGAGCGTGACGGAATGGTTTGCATTCACATGGAAGCGCTGAATCGAGACACCTTGTGATGACACCTTTGCAGTTGTCCTTGGGCAGAACCTTTTCCTAACAATCGATGTCGGTGATCTCCCACGCCGTCATGACTACCACATGCAGCAGTCGTGAAGTTAAAAAACTTCATGGAATAAATCCTTTTTTTGCCCTACAGTCGCGTAGAGACCGAGGGGGCTCCTGTTCTTCATCTCTCTCGCAGGAAGAAACTCCGAGTTATAGAACTACACGGGATTTTAGATAGAAGTGGAAGTCTTCCTTTAAGGCTGGAATCGTCATCTTTTTTTTCACCATCGATGATGATGTAAACGTTGCCGTATCATTGGTCGTCTCTCCATTAATCGCAGCACATCGTCGCTCTGTTTTCTTCATCGTCGTATCCTCCATCGTTGATGCTCGCCGGGATTGCATCCCGTCATGCGCCAACCAGCTGTCCGTCGCGCGCAAAGTGTGTGTGTGAGAGCAGACGCAAGCGTGCTTGGTTACCTCGCGTTGCTATGGAGACAGGGCAAGCTTCTGAGTGACGGTATTGTTGTACGCGAGAGTTCCAGCTGCGGTGCTCACTCTCGTACCTCTGCATCGCGTCTGCACTGTGCTCCGCACATGTACGTCGCAGAGTGCATCCATGTCGCAGCCGACCGTCATCACGCCAAGATGCACGCAGTGCACGTACATAGACGCGCATGTGAAGCGAGTGTGTGCAGGCGCTGGCGTGTAATCCCTAGCGGTTGTCCCAGCTGTTACGCTCGCTGCTGCTGCGCTGCTGCTGCTGGTCTGTGATGTAGTTCTAGTTGCTCACGCACACAGGTGTACGTATGCGCCGCTGCCTCAGCGAGACGCTCGCTGCCGCTGGTCTGGCCGTGATGTACGTCCAGTCACGCACACAGACGTGAATGCGAAGCGTGCGTTCGTGTGATCGCTCTGCACAGGCAGAGGCCCTCTTGTGCAGCGGTGATCTTGTGAAGACCGTAGTCGATTCACACGTCCACAGCAGCAAGTGACTGAAAGTTCCATAATGGTTATTTGTTGGCTTTATAAATCCCAAATTTTCACTCCTTCTCCCTCCGCAGGCGTTCACAACATGCGTCCACACTCATCTCACTCATTAGTAACTTCATGTTTACAGAAAGGACATACTTCTAGCCTATTTTAATTTTTATTCCATTCATATTCGATATGCTATGATGCAATGATAATGATGATTCTCGGAAGGAGAGGACACAATGTTTTCTGATAATACATTAACATTGAATTTTAAAATTGAATGGACTGCACGCCATCCGGATTAGAATCGAACTCATTTATATTTATAGTTATTATTACATTCTTCGTTACGAAATATCAATTTGCTCGAATCGAAAAATTAATAATTAATTCATAATTTTCGTGACATTTACTTTACAAAGAAACAATAATCCAGACAGGAATGAATTACACCTCGGCATCTAATTCGTAGTCATAATTAGTAATTCGTTGACAGTGAAGTATAAGTAAGTAGGAATAACAAATAAATTCATCATCACGCTATCTCGCAAAATACATTCAAACATCACACCAAAATATCCTAAACACCGAGCATCATATTTAAATTTCAAATGCTGCCATGTCGTTACATGTTCTATGAGGCTGGGGAGTGAGTCAGCCATGTGGTTACGTGGCGGAGCTGTGGTGTGTCTTGGCTTGGGAGGCAAGAATGTCAAGAGGCCAGACTGGATTTGTAAACAAAGCGCAGCCAGGCAGCTCCTACACCACACCTCGCAGCTAGAGTGCTAGACCTCAGCTTTCATACCCATCACATCTCATAAGGTACATTCACGCACAATTATCTTCTTAAAATGATTAATTCACACGATGAAATGTAATTTTAAAATTGAGAAATGGACACGAGAGTAAATTATCCGTAGATTAGGATTTTTCCATCCGTAAATTTTATATGTAAAATAAATTTTTGAGCGTACATAATGCATGTGATACTGTTATTCCGTAAAAAATACTTTAATTGAATGGAATTTTCCTATTAAATGAGCCTCCGTTGACGTGTGAGAGTACCAAGAAATTTTTTTATGAGCACTTTAATTGAAAGTTTTTATTAAAATTTTTAAATGTCTAGGAGATTCTTAAATAAAATTTCGTTGATGTTAATTTTACAATTTCAGTTTCCGAATTTTAAGATTCCAAACGAGAAGCTAAGACGGCAAAGTGTGAACATTCCACGTAACGGAAATTTGAACTCAGGCTGGCGTCATCAAGAGTGGTGCGAGTGCCAACGCCTTCCTTCGTTGAAAACAAAATGGCGCCGAAAGGTTCAAGGTGGATAGATGAATTTCCACAGCGTCCAACTCAAATTAATTATTCTCATAGAGAAACTGTGTAATAATCAATCGAATTACGCTTGATTTTTAAATTTTAAATCATTTGGAATCAACTGCTTCATATATTGGGTATTTCAATACACGAACAATCAACACAAAACGACGTAATGAAATAAGAAATTCAGAATAGATTCTTAATTGGGATTAAAAAATATGATTAGAAATGGTCAACCCGAAGCATGATTATTGAGAGAAATTAATAAATTAAACAGAAAGCATAATTAGACATATGAATAATTTTATGGTAAACAAATATAATAAAATGAAATGTAAATAGGTTCACAATTGAAATACATCAAACAGAAAGCATGATTAGACACATGAATAATTTTATAGTAAACAAACATTGTAAAATGAAATGTAAATAGGTTTAAACAATTGAAATAAAATGGCAGGACATTGTTAAATGGGTAGATGGGCACATAAAATAGAAACAATTTAAATGTAAGCGGGATACAACGACGTAGATTACTAAACACCCTGACACAATACTGAGTGTTATGAACAGTCATCCATTACTAGTTGAGTTTGCGTCTGGCCGATAAAATGCAATTTTTATGAGGTATTTGAGGCGGATTTGATATAATTTGAAATGGTTTTGGTATTTTTAGTAACGTGATAAGTATTTCGAGCGGTCCCTTGCGGAAACGGGATCCACCACCGCTGCCACCAATTGTTTTATACTCTTTTTTTTTCGTCGATGTACGTATTATTCGTTGGCCAATTTTCAGGAGGCAATTCTTTCTCTGCATTATTTTTCGTCATTTTCTCATAACTTTCATTTTCTTTCAGTTGATGGTCGAGACGGAAGGCCTCAATTATTATATTTTGTTATTTCAATAAAGATCTAATTAAGATTCTGACCTTTCAATGTCATTAGTTGTATATAATCATGATATTATGACAAGTTAAGTGGGACATCATAAAGGTAAATGATTAGATGGTTGCAACGTAATTTAATATTATAATGATGACGTCTTTCAATTAGCTAATGGATGACACATTCGGAAATAAGAAGCGGCTCACAATGTACATAGCGTATTGAAGAATTTACCGTTAATTAAATGACAATAACACTAACAGATCTCGGTGATTACGTTAATTCTGATCCATCAAGTGACATAATTATTGTAATTCGCATTGTTACATCAAATAAGCAGGTGAAGCCTTTAACGTGACTAACAGACGCAACCTAGATTATGAATATATTGATAAGTCTGACAAGAACATCTTATATAAGGTGGAGCCTCGGAGCTGAGTTATTCAGTTGAAAAGCAAAGATCGTCAAACACTTCCAACGATGCTATCCTACACCTAGACATGAAGCTACTAAGATATGAGTGAGAATATGGACAGACACATTGAGGGATATACTTAGCTCGGTCTTGAGAAGCACTTAGATAGCCTATGCACGACTTTAACAGCCATTGGAACTCTAGGGCAAAGGGCCCTCTCCCACCTATCCGCGTGGACAGGCGGGAGAATCACACGTCTTACTCTCTTAATGGCGCAGGCCTTAATGCCGCTCCCTGTCGCTTGTGCACATCTGCCCAGAAGGGGCTGTGAGACGCCGTTTCGAGTGCGAACAGACACGTTCATTTGTAACGAAGCTTTACGTAAATGTATCGCAGAAAATAGCAAGCGTTGGGAGATGATTCAAATGGATTAAGCTTTATAATCAAATAGCAAATAATTTACGTAGAATGGATAACATTTTAGGTCTCGCAAGAAGAAGTTTAAATATACAAAGAAATATGGGAGTATCTTGAAATGATCTTCGGTACAGGCGTTGGCTACGTGGCAGTGGGTCCGAAGTCCAATGGTGGGTCTCGTAGAGGGTGTGAGGACCGCTGGCTTTCGCTGGCTGATATTTGAATGATGCTTGTCGGTTGGTGAAGCTCGTCTCGAAGCGTAGTTTGTAGAGTACAGAAATGCTGCGTTCATTGTCGATAACATATTATCCAACGTCGGGTCTTTTAGAAGATGGTTGCTTGGCCAAAACAACCCTTTCTTAACGTTTTTTGAACACGACGAGAGTCTCCCATAGTAGAACTATGACACTCCTGAAGAGTAGGTAGAGCCATGTCCCTTCCTATGTCTTTTCTTGGGCATACGAGTTTTTTGAATGGCTTATTATTCACTTTATTTTTTTTACTTGCGAGGCAATTCAAGCAACCGGTTGACACAGTTAACTAACACACGTCCACCTTCCTCCTGATCGTTTTGCGCGAGTCGCTTTCATCATTCTCTCTGAAAATAGTACTACTGGCGAACGATTTCGAAGTTGTGATGATATTTTGCGGACTCAAGTCTCAACACCGGACTCAACAGACTCAACCGGTTGAACTTGAAATTGAGGGCCGACAGCGTCGGGGTCTTTGTATTGGCCTACAATTCCCTCTTCAATACCCACAATATTCACACAAAGGGTTCAGCACCTGTGTACTAGACTTTTCTAAAGGCCCCCTCACACGGGCAAATATATCTGCAAACATATCTGAACTGGTGCTGACTACGTGCGTTTGTACGCTCATTTCAGGTTGGCACAGACTGTACGAGGCAGATGAGCCATGCTTGATAATTTTGGAGCGACCGGCTGCAAACCTTGACACCACGTCAGTGTCACGCCAGCCTTCGTGTGTGGTGCACGACTGCACTTTGCCTCTCTCCATCCTTATGCACTTCAAAAACCAATTTCTTATTTGTATGTTCACTACTTTTTAGGAACTATTCTTTTGCCCATTTTGAGCGAGCTTTTACATCTCTTTTATTTCTTATTCATTGCAACTATAACGAATCCTATCAATTGTACGAACTCGCCGTCTGGAGTTGCTATTCTTGTGCGTACTCTCCACCTACCTGCAACTGGTATACTGAAGCATGCGCCAGTCTTTGTCAAGTTTGCAGTGTGTTGTTTGCATCGTGTGAGGGGCCTTAACACCGACAAACCAAATTCAGTTCAGATTGTCTGCCAACATATTTGTACGTGTGAAGGGGCCTTAATAAACAACTCAGGATTCACCAATCCTTGTCACAAACTGCCATTAGACGGCATCACTGGGATAACCAGTACGTCAAGACACCATCCCCGGGTATGGTGGGTCATTACAGCCCGCTTCACATGACTGGCTTATGAAGTTCTCCCAAAGTGGGGGAAACAATTGAATTTGAATTAATTGACTTGAATTGAAGGCTTTCAGATCAAGCGGTTTAAATGGTTTGACGATCTTAATTTTGAAGGTTAAAGGTTGAATATTGAGGAATTTATCGATTTCACAAGGAAGATGTTCTTTTGATAATGGCGGGTCACCAGTGCTCGGGTAAAGCACATTGAATTGCAAAATGAATGAATTAGGGCCACTGACTCTGTCCTCAGAAGGAGGTTATTAAGTATTCGGATGCTCTACTGGCACCTATTTTTCGACTTGCACGAGTGAGTTCTCTGTAGGATAATGACTGAACTTTAACTTCTCGCCTTATGAACTTTATTGGTAGTCTCTGGGTGCCGTGGCTACGGCCGCTGGAAGGTGGATCCGCTTCTTGTGGAAGAAGGTCCGGGTCCAGTCAGGTGACGTGCCAGCCGGTGCCGTGGCTAGAGGGAATCCGTTGTGGATCCAGGCGAGAATGTATTTGTGGGTGTAACTATCCGCAGGTGCGGTGATAATTGGAGATGGATGGTATCTTAAAAAAGAGGCAGTCCCTGTCTGGGTTTCTGCCTGTGAGCATTGTGGCTTAATTGGTATGAGGTTTAGCCGTTTGGCTGAATAGATTTTGGGAACGTCTCACGTGGATCTGAGAACGTTCCGAATGAATATAATTGGACGCTCTCAAGTGAATCTGAGGAACGTTAATAGAGGGTTGTTGGCGGTGTTTGTGTGTCGGCTTCGCAGGTTCTTCTGTAGGGGATTAGGGCTTGGGTTACTTGTTCAAGCACGATAACATAAGGTGAGAACAATCGTTACACAGGCCAGGCTGCGAACCCCTGCTGATTTACAAAAATTATCTCAAATAGAGGCTTATATGCTGATACCTCGCCCGTAATTCTGGCCCCCGAATACGGCCGAGGCAGTCGCAATAATAAGTACATCGTATGGACAATCATGAATTCCTTAGGTACCATTTCCCCCATTTTACTAATCCACAAATATGCTCGGGTTACTACATAGCCGTGACACGTCGTGTCCTAACTGTCTCCGACATGGAGAGCAAAATTAGTCCACGAGATTGAAGAATATTAATGACTAGGCCACGTGAGTGTGTTTAGCTTGATTACAAATCCAGGCTGTTGCGATGAGCATACTAAGGCTAAAGTTGTCAAGAAGATTAACTGACTGAAGCTAGGAATCGTGCCAGAGAGGGCACGTACAGCCTAATTATTATGATTATTATTCCTATTAATATATGAGAAAATTACTAGTCTCCCTGATTTGGTACTCGAAGGATATCCTAAGAGAGGACGGAGGAAGTACCATTTAGTAAAGAGTAGAGAGAACACGGAATCTATGCACCAAGTGCACAGGCCCGTAGTTAAGAAGGAAGTTCAGAGCACAAGAAGGATTTAGAAAACAATGATTATGAGGGTGCATCAGAATAATATTAGGGCATCCTATGAGTTATATTGAACAACAACCACGGGAGGTAGCCGACATTGACAGGAGGTAAAAAGGGATAGGTAACACGAATGACAGCAAGCAATTGCCGGTTGAACTAAAATAATCCCAAACCAAAGACTTAGATGATTTCTGGATAAAAATTTCTAGGAGTTGTGATTTAGATTATTCAGAGATTTCTCAGTGGTAAGCACAATCACCTTAATTCAGCTGAATCAGGTACCTGCTAGTTACTAACATTATTATACACAAAATTGCCTACCAAAAATCAATAATTAAAAATGGTTATTACAGGGATTATGTTAAAAAATACAAATCTTCGGTTACTATGCGTTGTCACACGCAATTAGGTAGGGGAATAGTTCTGAGCAAGACTAAAGAACAATTATTTATGAGATTGACTTGAAGTGGGCTTAACGTTGACTGAAAACTAGAAAATATTTGTAAATGATTCAAATCCTAACTTAATTAAAAATGTAGCAATGGAAAACTACAAAAGTCTTTACTTGATTCAATAACCTAATTTAATTAAAATGCAGCTGTGGGAAATGAGATAATCTTATAATGATGCAAAGCCTAACTTCATTAAGAGAAATACAGCTGTAAAGATTAAAAATGATAATTGATGCAAAGCCTAACTTCATTAAGAAAAATACAGCTGTAAAGATAAAAAATGATAATTGATGCAAAGCCTAACTTCATTAAGAAAAATACAGCTGTAAAGATTAAAAAAAATGATAATTGATGCAAAGCCTAACTTCATTAAGAAAAATACAGCTGTAAAGATAAAAAAATGATAATTGATGCAAAGCCTAACTTCATTAAGAAAAATACAGCTGTAAAGATTAAAAAATGATAATTGATGCAAAGCCTAACCTCATCAAGAAAAATACAGCCGTAAGAATTAAATTGATTTATGATTGCTTCACAACCTAACTTGAATAAAAATACAACACTTGAGACACAAGATTAATCGGAAGCTGGAAAACACATGCACAAAATACCAACCAAAAATTGACACAATGACAGTGACTAGGTTACTAGTATGCATCCTAAAAAGTATAATTTCCTGGCTAGTCCAGCCGGTTATGTTTGGTCAAATTCTGAAACTTCATCTTAGGAATTGCTTCTTGGAAAAGACCCTAAATCCACACTTAACACAGTTGGTAATTTGAGACAACCTACTTAATATTACAAACACAATATTATTTACAAGTTACGTATCAATTATATAGTTACCCGTAGAACAGCCTAAGCACACACAATAATTTAATTCTCACCAGAGAAGAAAACCGAGATGTACACACTTTGAATGATTTGAAACGAGTGACGCTTGTGCGAGTGAAATGTTGCCGACACGGCGACATGGGGGGTTTCGTTACTACTCAAAAGTGATTTCTTAGAGATTGAATTTTTCCGTACACAATTTTAATAAAATTGAGGATAGAAGTTAATTAATTTCGTAATGAAATTTTATTCTAATGGTTGAATTTATTTTACTGAATTTTTAAATGATCATTTTGAGAATTTCCGAAATTTATACTGAGTTGCGTGCCGAAGGTTCGCTACAGCTACCCTCTCCCCAAAGGAGACCAAAAGGTCTGGTAGCGGCGTAGCCGATCCCCGACAATTACACGGAAAAAATAACAAACTCCGAAGGGGTTCCCAAAGAACCGTGACAGCCAAAAAATAGGGGAGAAGGACAGAACAGAGTTAACCACCCTAAGTCTGCGCGTAACGGACTGGCGGACGAAGAGGTCTGCCAGACCTGCTACAATGCTTGGGGACTGTAGAAGGAATAAGCTGGGGAACTGTGAAAGTTGACGTTCGGATCCCCAACTGTGACAATGAAAGAGTATCTGGGACATTTCCGTGATGGGAGGCTACAGTACCAGAAGCATTATCCGAAACGGGGGCACCCGCATTACTAGGTTCCACCAGGGTTCTTTGAACGGTATACGGGGGAACGATGAACTCGTTGCACTCCATAGTGGGAGGAAGGGTCCTAGCCCAAGCAGACAAGTGCAAACCAGTGGGCTCGACAGGTGTTGGCCTGGGGCTAATTTGCAGCCTGGGTTGTTGTGGTTCACGAGAGTGTGTGGGGGTGTCGTCCGGAAGGGACAAAAACGCCGCCTTAAGGCGATCTATGCTAACACTGTCGCTTTTGGTGCCCCTTTCGATTACGAAGAATTTAGGAGTCCTCTTGAGGACCTTATAGGGGCCATCGTAAGGGCGTCGCAGTGGGGTTTTTACGCCATCCACCGGCACGTAAACATGTTCACAACTCTGCAAACAAGGGTCTAGGTTTTCAGAAGGTGAAGGTAGGCGAGGCGGTTTGTAAACTACTTCGCCCATGGCGCGTTTGAGGCGTGATGCGTAATCAGCGATTTGGCTGGGGGAATCATCGGTTTGGTACGTGGGATCAATAACATCACCAGGCAATCGTAAGGACTTCCCGTAAAGCAGTTCGGAGGACGTGCACTTCTGGTCCTGCCTGAACAGGTTCCGCAGGGTAAGTAATACAATAGGTAGGTGATCCACCCAGTCGTCGTGACACCGCAGACAACGAAGGGATGCTTTCAGGTCGCGATGGACTCTCTCGATGAGTCTGTTTGATTGGGGGTGGTACGCGGTAGTCGAGATATTGTCACTACCTATGATTTTGGAGATCTCTAACCACAAGGTGGAAGTAAATTGAGCCCCACGATCATGCGTGATGCTCAGAGGGACTCCAAACCGGGAAATCCACGTTTCGACAAAAGTGCGTGCTACAGTTTCTGCAGTTATGTTAGCGATGGGAACAGCCTTGACCCAGCGGGAGAAACGGTCTATCATTGTAAGTAAGTAACTATACCCACGAGAGTTAGGTAGTGGGCCTACGATATCTATATTGACTGCGTCAAATTTGCCGCCTGAAAATGCACAAGGTTGAATTGCGGCTTTGTTGTGCCGAGTGACTTTGCTAGCTTGGCAATCTGGACAATTGCGAACGAACTCTCTTATGGCCCTACGCATCCCAGGCCAGACAAAACGATCTGCGATTAGGCGGAAAGTTCTATCCGTCCCAGGATGGGACAGTTCATGGTAATGTTTAATGGTGGGCAAGCGCAAATTGTTAGGCAGGTAGTAACGGTTAGGCCGGTCGGCGTCACAGTAAACGCCTTCTCTGAGTGAGAGCTTTAAGGAAGAGTCGGGACACTCAATCAAGTTATGGATTTCCAAGTCGCACTGCTGCGCACGAATGACATCGGCTAGCGAAACCGCTTGTACAGAGGGTCGGAACTCGGGTGCTGACGGGTTTAGTACCGCGCTGTACACACGTGATAAGCAATCAGCAACCGTATTTTCCTCGCCTTTGATGTGCCTGATATCACTCGTGAACTGCGCGATAAAACTCAGGTGCCGGCTTTCCCTAGGGGAATGGCGCTCGGGAGGCATTCGGATTGCGTTGATTATAGGTTTATGGTCTGTGTAAATTATGAATTGACGAGCTTCAAGGGTGTAGCGAAAGTGCTTGACCGACAAGTATATGGCCAGGAGCTCTCTCCCGAACGTGCTGTAACGTTGTTCGGTTGGAGAGAGCTTGCGGCTGAAGAACGCCAACGGCGAAGTGACATTATTGACAGTTTGTTGCAAAACAGCACCGACCGCTATACTCGACGCATCCACCAGCAGGCTGAAATCTGCCTTAGGGTGTGGGTAAGCCAATTCTGTAGCAGTAGCGAGTCTCTCTTTGATGAGCTCGAACGCTCTCTCTGCCTCCCCAGTCCACTCGACCGTAACGGGTTTGCCTCTTTTCTTAGGTTTAATCAAGGAGGTGAGTGGGGCAAGGGTCTCTGCACAGTTCCTCAGGAATCGGTGGTAAAAATTAACCGATCCCAAGAACCTGCGCAACTGTCTTTGAGTAGTGGGTCTTGGAAAATTCCGTAAAGTTTCCACTCTTTCGGGAAGCGGCTTAATTCCCCTCTCGCTAATGTGGTGACCCAAGAAAGTCAATTCCTTCTTTCCCAACACACACTTCTCTGGATTGATCAGTAGTGAGTGCGACGTTAGTCGTTTTCAAAGTTCTCTCAGATGATGTACATGTTCCTCAGGCGTCCCCGAAGCCACTAGCACATCGTCAAGATAACAATACAAAAAGGGTAGGTCGGAAAGGACTTCCGTCATGTGCCGCTGAAAGGTTTGCGGAGCATTACGCAGGCCGTATGGCATGCGAAGATACTCGAACAAACCGAACGGCGTGCACACTGCGGTCTTTTGTATAGAACTCTCGTGCATCGGAATCTGATTAAAGGCACGCTTGAGGTCAATTTTAGAGAAGATTTTTGCCCCTGCAAGATTCGCGGTGAAGTCTTGCAATAGGGGAATGAGGAATCTATCTGGTGTGGTGACTGCGTTAAGCATCCTAGCTGTAGCGAACCTTCGGCACGCAACTCAGTATAAATTTCGGAAATTCTCAAAATCATCATTTAAAAATTCAGTAAAATAAATTCAACCATTAGAATAAAATTTCATTACGAAATTAATTAACTTCTATCCTCAATTTTATTAAAATTGTGTACGGAAAAATTCAATCTCTAAGAAATCACTTTTGAGTAGTAACGAAACCCCCCCATGTCGCCGTGTCGGCAACATTTCACTCGCACAAGCGTCACTCGTTTCAAATCATTCAAAGTATGTACATCTCGGTTTTCTTCTCTGGTGAGAATTAAATTATTGTGTGTGCTTAGGCTGTTCTACGGGTAACTATATAATTGATACGTAACTTGTAAATAATATTGTGTGTGTAATATTAAGTAGGTTATCTCAAATTACCAACTGTGTTAAGTGTGGATTTAGGGTCTTTTCCAAGAAGCAATTCCTAAGATGAAGTTTCAGAATTTGACCAAACATAACCGGCTGGACTAGCCAGGAAATTATGCTTTTTAGGATGCATACTAGTAACCTAGTCACTGTCATTGTGTCAATTTTTGGTTGGTATTTTGTGCATGTGTTTTCCAGCTTCCGATTAATCTTGTGTCTCAAGTGTTGTATTTTTAATCAAGTTAGGTTGTGAAGCAATCATAAATCAATTTAATTCTTACGGCTGTATTTTTCTTGATGAGGTTAGGCTTTGCATCAATTATCATTTTTTAATCTTTACAGCTGTATTTTTCTTAATGAAGTTAGGCTTTGCATCAATTATCATTTTTTTTATCTTTACAGCTGTATTTTTCTTAATGAAGTTAGGCTTTGCATCATTTATCATTTTTTAATCTTTACAGCTGTATTTTTCTTAATGAAGTTAGGCTTTGCATCAATTATCATTTTTTATCTTTACAGCTGTATTTTTCTTAATGAAGTTAGGCTTTGCATCAATTATCATTTTTAATCTTTACAGCTGTATTTTTCTTAATGAAGTTAGGCTTTGCATCATTATAAGATTATCTCATTTCCCACAGCTGCATTTTAATTAAATTAGGTTATTGAATCAATTAAAGACTTTTGTAGTTTTCCATTGCTACATTTTTAATTAAGTTAGGATTTGAATCATTTACAAATATTTTCTAGTTTTCAGTCAACGTTAAGCCCACTTCAAGTCAATCTCATAAATAATTGTTCTTTAGTCTTGCTCAGAACTATTCCCCTACCTAATTGCGTGTGACAACGCATAGTAACCGAAGATTTGTATTTTTTAACATAATCACTGTAGTAACCATTTTTAATTATTGCTTTTTGGTAGGCAATTTTGTGTATAATAATGTTAGTAACTAGCAGGTACCTGATTCAGCTAAATTAGGGTGATTGTGCTTACCTCTGAGAAATCTCTGAATAATCTAAATTCACAACTCCTAGAAATTTTTATCCAGAAATCATCTAAGTCTTTGGTTTGGGATTATTTTAGTTTAGCCGGCAATTGCTTGCTGTCATTCGTGTTACCTATCCCTTTTTACCTCCTGTAAATGTCGGCTACCTCCCGTGGTTGTTGTTCAATATAACTCATAGGATGCCCTAATATTATTCTGATGCACCCTCATAATCATTGTTTTCTAAATCCTTCTTGTGCTCTGAACTTCCTTCTTAACTACGGGCCTGTGCACCTGGTGCATAGATTCCGTGTTCTCTCTACCCTTTACTAAATGGTACTTCTTCCGTCCTCTCTTAGGATATCCTTCGAGTACCAAATCAGGGAGACTAGGAATTTTCTCATATATTAATAGGAATAATAATCATAATAATTAGGCTGTACGTGCCCTCTCTGGCACGATTCCTAGCTGCAGTCAGTTAATCTTCTTGACAACTTTAGCCTTAGTATGCTCATCGCAACAGCCTGGATTTGTAATCAAGCTAAACACACTCACGTGGCCTAGTCATTAATATTCTTCAATCTCGTGGACTAATTTTGCTCTCCATGTCGGAGACAGTTAGGACACGACGTGTCACGGCTATGTAGTAACCCGAGCATATTTGTGGATTAGTAAAATGGGGGAAATGGTACCTAAGGAATTCATGATTGTCCATACGATGTACTTATTATTGCGACTGCCTCGGCCGTATTCGGGCGCCAGAATTACGGGCGAGGTATCAGCATATAAGCCTCTATTTGAGATAATTTTTGTAAATCAGCAGGAGTTCGCAGCCTGGCCTATGTAACGACTGTTCTCACCTTATGTTATCGTGCTTGAACAAGTAACCCAAGCCCTAATCCCCTACAGAAGAACCTGCGAAGCCGACACACAAACACCGCCAACAACCCTCTATTAACGTTCCTCAGATTCACTTGAGAGCGTCCAATTAGATTCATTCGGAACGTTCTCAGATCCACGTGAGACGTTCCCAAAATCTATTCAGCCAAACGGCTAAACCTCATACCAATTAAGCCACAAGGCTCACAGGCAGAAACCCAGACAGGGACTGCCTCTTTTTTAAGATACCATCCATCTCCAATTATCACCGCACCTGCGGATAGTTACCCCCACAAATACATTCTCGCCTGGATCCACAACGGATTCCCTCTAGCCACGGCACCGGCTGGCACGTCACCTGACTGGACCCGGACCTTCTTCCACAAGAAGCGGATCCACCTTCCAGCGGCCGTAGCCACGGCACTTAGAGACTACCAATAAAGTTCATAAGGCGAGAAGTTAAAGTTCAGTCATTATCCTACAGAGAACTCACTCGTGCAAGTCGAAAAATAGGTGCCAGTAGAGCATCCGAATACTTAATAACCTCCTTCTGAGGACAGAGTCAGTGGCCCTAATTCATTCATTTTGCAATTCAATGTGCTTTACCCGAGCACTGGTGACCCGCCATTATCAAAAGAACATCTTCCTTGTGAAATCGATAAATTCCTCAATATTCAACCTTTAACCTTCAAAATTAAGATCGTCAAACCATTTAAACCGCTTGATCTGAAAGCCTTCAATTCAAGTCAATTAAATCAAATTCAATTGTTTCCCCCACTTTGGGAGAACTTCATACTGGTGACCCCAGAGTGACGCTTGTGCGAGTGAAATGTTGCCGACACGGCGACATGGGGGGTTTCGTTACTACTCAAAAGTGATTTCTTAGAGATTGAATTTTTCCTTACACAATTTTAATAAAATTGAGGATAGAAGTTAATTAATTTTGTAATGAAATTTTATTCTAATGGTTGAATTTATTTTACTGAATTTTTAAATGATCATTTTGAGAATTTCCGAAATTTATACTGAGTTGCGTGCCGAAGGTTCGCTACAGGCTCATACTAGTCACTGTCGATGTCGCGAAGATTAGAAAAAATGAAAGAAGAAAGAAAAACTGTATATTTTAAAAAATGAAACATAAGATATATTACAAGTTTTAAAACAGATTGGATTCTTAAAATTCCTAATATAAAAACCCTTAATTAATAGACAAACCATACGAGGCGTATTATAGCCGTGTCATAGTATCATGTACTGAGATAAGATTTTTAATTATAAATGCTTGATAATACACATATTATATTCATATTATATCTCGCTTGAGAATTTTAGCATTAGATTGAGATATGAGTCAAAAAGCAATTCTCAAGTAGACCTCACACGGAAGAGCCACTGTAGCAATCGCTACACAAGCGTAAGAATTATAAATTTTCCCATTCGCACTTAAATAAATTAATTATTAGCATTAAAAATCTTACTCTAATTTATTATTAATTATTTTTTACTTCTAATTCGTAATCCTTAAAGTTTTTGTGCAAAAAGCATAAAATTAAAGTCACGATTGACATGTTCGTGTTTCAAGCCTCTGAATCTGGCAGCACTGTGCGTGGCGTCCTTTCGAATCACATTCTATCGTGCCTTACTAGTTCGTGCATACCGTGTTCGTTTAAGTGAAGAAAATTAGTGTTTAAATAAGAAGTAACCTGGTAACGTATACAAGTGTAAATTCCCTGTGTGCATGTCAATTAACTTAAGGATCTGATCATCGTCGTGAATTAAGGATGAACTTAAAAATATTGCTAAAGCTCTTAGACGGGCATGTGTATTTCGGATGCTACCTCAGCGTGAAATAGCGTAAACATTTGCGTGTCATTTCCAAATTCACGTGTTGAGACTTCATACTAGATATTCAGCTATCGTCCTTCTTTTCTGCAAATTATATATTGCGGTCGCCAGTATCATATCGAGAATTATTCATAGACTGACTCGTGAACGAACGCGGCTGAATTGCCGGCGTTCTTTGTGGATAGTGTGTCTTTGTTTTCCAAATGGCGGAGCATACACTGCCGTCTCCTGTCACTACTCCGTGACTATAATTGCACTATAAGCATGTGTTATAATAGTATTTTCTTTTTTTTTAACAAACATAATTGCAGTAGTTTTTTTCGTAAATAATGTTTCAACGCGAAATAATAATTAAAAATGTCTCCTAATAATCTCGTATGTTTATAAATTACGAAGGTTATTCATGCCTATGCTTGCTAAAGTTTGAGTTTCATTTTTTTTATAGTTCATACGCCTTGAACCTTGCGATTAATCGCACTTATTTCAATTTAAATCATTTCAATAAAAATTTAATTCCATTCTGTTCATTCTTGTGAAATAAAAAACACCCACTACCATTTGCCTTCGTGAGTGCGTACAAATTACGCCGGCGGCTTGGCGAATGCCGACGTGTAGAGCCGCCGGGTTAATCGCCGCACTGATTTTCATGTTTTCGTTTTGCGCATATTTCCCTTCTGTGCAAGCAAAACGTTTAGTGTTTCCTTTTTTATTGTGGAGATTATTCCTTGATTTTTTAGTATTGCAAATGATATTTATCAGTGATTTTCAGTAGGATTTATATAAATGAAACCTTAGAATTTTTCTCTGTTATTTCTTGTACAGTTATAGAGACGTTCTAGAGTACTTAAAGAAGCATTAATTCTCTTTCTATGAAATTCTTAATTGCTGTAATTCTTTTCTTTTGCTTCATGAACCATGTCTTGTTAAGTCATGTGTTTTCCATGGTTCCAGGGATTTGATCCCCGATTTTGCTCTTAGATAATCACTAAAAGTATTACTAAAAAAATTCTTAAATTTTATGCCTTGTATTTAAAGCAAGAGCAGCTGTATAAGAGTTTCTTAATTGATTCTGTCCTATCTCTCTACTTTTGAGCTTGACGAGAAAGAGAACAAATGAAATTAACTAGAGTCAAATCTGTGGGATTTCTCGAATTCTGCTGTGTGGGAGTTTTATTAATTACGATGCTGCGGGACTGTCAGTGGTGGAATTTTCCTTGATGTCTCCTTGGACTGTTCATCCAGCTTATTGGATTCTTTGCAGGACTTCAACGTCATCGCCACACACCACTCGCAACAGCCTCCCCTTGGGCCTTGCTTTGCCTCAACTTAACTGAATTGGCCTTAAACTCCCCAGGCATTTCCTTAGTGGGATTCCCTTTTGTTGGACTAGTATTGGGTTTTACCTCAACCGGCATCAACTGAAACTGGCCCGACTTTAACTGGACGTGACTTAACCAGAATTTGCCTGGCCTCAACTCAATCAAAATTGATCACTCACAACGTCACGGTTTCCTCAAAGTCTATATACTGGGCTCTTAAATCATTTGCAACCCACACACACACTGTCGACTCCAGCACTTCTCCAGGAGCCTCCCGACGGCCCGGACTGCAAACCCTCTTCGAGCCAAGTTCATCGGTGGTTCAAGACTCGGCGGTCCTCTCCGGCTTCCTTCCAATATATACCCAAAAAAGCTGAGTCCAAAGTGCCTTATTATCCTTTCTCATGATTTTCTCCCAGATGCTTGTCGAGGTTTGTAAGGACTGGCTATACCCCACGGCCAGATCTAAACACCACTGTGTAGTTAGGCCGACTATTTGTCGGTCCAGAATACAGGCTTGGCATAAGGTATTCTTAGGAGCAAATTGCTCTTAAGTGGCCCATAGACGATCAATTTAATTGTCAATATAATTGACAATGAGGAATATTGACAATTTAATTAATCGTCTATGGGATTGACTTACGACCGTCGAATAAATGACTCAATGTGTTGACCCAATCAAATCAGTTTGATTTTTATTGATGGTTCGTCAATATTTCATTCTTAGCTCTGAAAGTCGTAGGTTAAAAATCTGGGAATACTTGGGATTTCCTTTTTGTGCACACGCAGATCTGGTACTTTTTGCATGCTGGAGGACGCTGCTACAAATATCTAGTACTTTTTATGTTATATTATTATATTATATTTTTCGAATGTATTTAAGTTATTTTATTATAATTGTCAACCTTCTTGTTTAAATTATCTTGGAAAAAATTGATAGTTTTCAGTATTTGGTACTTTTTATTGAGTGATCAGATGCAATAGTTCATCAAATGATGTAGTGTCCTTTGAAAGATGGTTCTTAAATCTTCTGGCTTATGAAGTTTATGCTTGGTGCGAGTAATTCAATTTTTACGAATGGTTTTAAGTACACCTGTTTGATGTTCTGGTATCATCACGGTCTAGGCAATTAAGGTTGGACAGGGTCACCAGCATTTACTGTGCCTATGGCTAGGCAAATAAATGCAAAATAGGTTAAGATTGAGGTCTGTTCGGGCCCGTTGACTCAGAAGGAGTGGGGAATCGGGTGCTCTACTGGCACCGAGGTTTTCAGATCACTTGCACAAACTATCCACTGTGTGATAGTGAAAGTCACTGATAATCTCGCCTCTTTATTATTTTTGACGCTGAAGGGGTGCCGTGGCCACGGTCCTCTCATTGAGGTTTTCCGCTTCTTGATGCGGGGTTCCGGATCCAGTCCTAGTGGCGTACCCCAACCGCTCGCGGTGGCGAGTGGGAGTCCGTTGTGGGTCCAGGTGAGGACGGAATGTGAGTGTAGTAATTCACTGATGTGGGTGATTTGTGTGGCTCAACGAGTGGAGATGGCTTAAGTGGAATGGATGGTGAGAATGAAAAGGTGAAGCATGAACGCTTGTGAGGGAAGCAATTTTGGTGGATTGAAGTATTGAACGAGATATTAAAAGTGTTGAAAGAAGGCTCTTGAAAGAGGCAGTACTGAGTTGTGAAGCCATGTGACTGATTTGTAAGTCTCAAGTGTGTCTGAGACAGAACTAGTTTTGGCTCAATGGCGGGGGTTGAGGACTAGGTGGTTGTGATGAGTGTGTTTGGCTCGTAGGTCCCGTGGAGACAAGGAACGCGTGATGCACACACTAGGAGTGATTTGAGAAAAGTGAGTGCTTGCCTGAGACGAGTGTTGCTGCGCTGCGTCTCTGAGAAGTCTCTTAAATTTTGAAACTGAATTCTTAAGAGACTGATTTTTTTTACAGAATTTTAATACAGTTTGGGGTTAAAGTGCATGATATTGTTAGTGCAAAGGTATGAAAATGATCGTATTGATGTTATTTAATTTTTACGTTGATGGTTTAAATATTTTATAAAATTTTGACCGGTAAGGGCTGAAGATTCACTACAGGCTAATTTGCATATAATTCCTTGAGCTATGCGTCGCTTCCAAATATTCTACCACGTTCTCTGAGCCAGTTTTTGGCCCATGTCTTGCATTTACGCAAGGATTTTCTGACAGATGAATGTGCCAGGGCGCGCGCAACAATGGTAATTTCTTCATCGACCATCACGTAAGGCGTTTGCAGAGGACATGACCAGTTTTCATCGATTATTTGATGAAAAGATTTACGCCGTTTGTGGGCTACAAAAAATTTCATCAATACATTGAGTCAATGATATTGGCAATTAAATTGATCGGCTATGGGCCGCTTAAGACCTAGTGCCTAGCTAAGCTGGAAATAGCAAAGCGCGAAGCCATTTGTCAGCCCGCGGTGGCACGACGATGTCTTGTATTCATATAGATAATTCGCGATTAGGATTTAGTGGTCAATATAAAAGTCATTACACGCATCTAAAAAGTTCTTCAGCCTAATTTATTCTAAAACTTCATGCAAATTACAATGAAAAATTTTACGGTGTATGTCAGTAGATTTCATGTAAATCGTCTAAAACAGCTCCTCATTAAAATCCCATCATGAGATAATTTTCCCCAGGTGTTCTAAGGTCAGTTCATTTTTCCCTTTGTTTCAATGTTGTGTTGGAGCAGGAAAACCTGTAATTGGTCTGTAATTTCTTCTAAATACTTCAAGAAATTATTACTTCAGTGTATGGGAAATACGTAGAAACAAATACGCCAACACTCACAACTCTAGCATCCCTTCAAATTTCGCAAGTTTTTCACGAAATTCTTATTTTTAAAAGCTTATTTCTGCAGCTCATTTAGGTATAAGTAAATTTGAGCATTGAATGATTTGGGATATTTCATTCAAATGCAGTCTCATGCATATCATCGTGTTCATTGGCTATTCAAATATTTTAATTGACTAAACCAAGGATACAATGACGTTGGCGTTTAGACAAGCCGGTACTCCATTCATACACCTGAACTTGAAATTGAGGGCTGACAGCGTCGGTGCATTTGTAACGGCATACAGTTCTTTCGGAAACACTCACATTATTTACGCAAGAATCGAGCACCCACCTGTGCACTAGACTTGTCCAAGAAAATAAAGAAAAAAGAAAAACATTTTATTTCCCATAAAGTACAAACATAAAATGTCGATACATTGGTTTTTAAAACACCTTAACGTTAACATCCTTAAATGATTATAACACATTGGTATCGTAATACCAGTGTAGAATGTTGAAACAAAATGATTGATAGAAAAGTACAACAAAAATGAATTCCTTTCCTTACCTAATCTGATTTTGAACTAAGAGAGCACAATCCTCTCGACGCTCATTTCAAAAACACTTTCATTAGTGCGCACAAGTATTGAAAAATGATAGCGAAAAATGCATTCAAACACCTTAGCATAGAGACCCTTAATTGCTATTTATACATGGATATCGTAATACCCATGTTAAGTGTTGAAACATATGATTTTGATCCTTAATTAATATTCATAAATGGTTATCGTAATACACATGATAATTGTCGACACAGGATTTAGAGAGAAGCACAAGTTAATAAAAAATAAACAATAATATGTATAAAAGGATCGTTTGCAATTGGAGTGCGGCACTAAGTTTCAGTTTCTGTGTTTCAATTTCTAAGTTTAAATTTCTGAAATTTTTGCTAGAAAGTAAAAATTTATCTTATTTTACGTTCGGTCATTCTAATATTGATCTTGCCTACTCTTGTCGACTATTACGAGCATCACAAACGGTTGGTTCCATGCAGCGGAATGAAGGTTGTTTTTCCACAATTAGTAGTACTTCATCTGTGGTGCCTGGAAATGGAAATGGAGCTTATTATTTTTCTAATAAATTATCAACTCCAAAATCAAAAAATTCCTTTCGCACATCTGAAAACACTTCACCCCCTCTTCCGGTGATGCCCCGCATCCGGTCACGCCACTGCATTTGGTTACGTTTCGCATTTGTTTATATCCTACATCCGATGACAACCCACATCCGGTCCTTCATCCCTATGTAAGGTGTGACAACGATAATATTTGCTATAACAAAACACAAAATGGTTATGATATTTCTTACTTACACTAATAGTACAGACGCAAAGAGTTCATCAGGGTTCAAGACATGAAAAGTATTGTTTTACATTGCTAGGTGTAATATTTTCAGCATAGGTGGAACCGTACAAAAGTTAACTATCTAAAATTAGTGTTTTCGTTGTGTATTCACGAGAATAAAAAGGTAAGAAGAGTTTACCACACAAAGCTTACGACAGCAATTTGAGACCAAAATAAGAAGAATAAAATGATGATCTTTAAAGTTATGACATTCGTCGAATCCGAGGCCTTTTTAAAATGTTTCAATGAGACCGAAGTAGAAAAAGTACCGTAGAGAAATATAAAAAAAACTACTCAGGATCCACCAGTCCTTGTCACAAGCTACCATTGAACGGCATCACTGGAATGCATGGTACGTCAAAAACCACCTCCAGGCATGGTGGGTCACTGCAACTGACTGTAAATAAGGCGCCCATTCAAGACACGCCGCACCAATTCCAGTTCATTGCACAAACCCCAACTCAGGCCAATTTGCGTGGTGAGTAGGTACGCTCATGCTCCAACTCAAGTCAATTTCTAGGCATGAGTTGGAGCTGATCAGATGTTCTTGATGTTTTTTTTGGGGGGAGGGGGGGGGGAGGAGAGCTTACGACTTGTACTGCCGACTGACCCATGAGTGGGCTCGGAATGCCCAACTCGTCATTTCGCTCGTGTTTTCGTCAAATTTCGCGCTTTCATTTTTGCTGAATTATACTTCTTGTATAGAACTAGCTATACTGCTTTTTTTCCATATGATACATTTAATATTTTTAAAGGAAAAGTGTTAACCAATATACTGTGAGGAAAAATAACAATCACGATAATTTGTGCGCTATAGCTACTTGTGAGGTAACGCCGCAAAGCTGGGCGTTATCGCGATAAATTATCGCGATAGTTTATCGCATTAACGATTTCGGGTTATCGGTTATCCGATAATTTTTTTCCCGAGTTATCGATTTATCGGTATCGCCGATACTTTTGGTTCCAAACTATCGATAATCGATAATTTCAGTTTTTTCCGCTGGGATTCGACATGACGGGGCGGGACGAGTTCGGGACAGGAACTATACGTCTAGGATGTACGTGTTAAGGTGTAATAAGGTGTACGTGTTATGGTATGTGTTATGGTGTCAGAGGTCAAGTCCCTGATGGAGAGGAAGGTGGAGGAGTTCTTGAGGCGTGCTGACCTGAAGACCGCCAGCAGCAGCGATGACATGGAGACGTATGACTACTACGGCAGCATTTGTGATGAGGAGGATGACACTGGGGGTCATAACAGGTTTACTAAGTCCAAGGCCGCTCATATTGTGCATGTGTGGCTGCAGGCCAAAGGGGCTGACAGTCTGGCAGACCCTCCCTTCAACAGCGAGAAGGTCCTCATCGACCTCTTTTTGAGGTACAACACGGCGATGCCGAGCAGTGCCGCGGTGGAGCGTTTGTTCTCCCTTGGAAAGGACATCCTCTGGGCCAAGAGGAGCTGCCTCTCTGATGAAAACTTCAACATTCTTATGTTTATGAAGGGGAATATGCTGCAGAACCTTGTCTAAATTTGGTTATTTTACTTCAAACCGCAGTTTTTATTAGTAGACAGGATAAACATTTATTATTTTTTTCTAAAAGTTTTGAAAGACTTCTATTTTTTCTAAGATTTTTCTGTTTTTTAAGATAAAGATTAAAAAAAACATTTCGATTTGTTTTTTATTCAAAATACCAATATCGTCATCGAAATTATCGAAATTTTGGATTTATCGATTTATCGGTGATCGATTATCGGCGATAAATATTTCGCCAATTATCGATTATCAGTTATCGCCGATAAGGTTTTCGTTATCGATTTATTGGTTATCGCGATAACGTTTTTTCGTTATCGTGCCCACCACTGCGTAACGGTCTCTTCTTTACCAACATTAATCAGTGAAATGAATTTTAAAGCTGTCCGTGCCACTAACGTGTTAAAAGCACGCAATGTCCAAGTAAAAAAAATACAAAAAACATTGTGTATAAAGTGTTAGTGGTTATATACAAAACGTAAATTGCGCACCACTTCAACTTTTTTACGCTTTCTGACAGCATCTAAAAAAACAGCGAAATCAAATTGATCGTCCTAGTTGAGATCTGGCATCCAGAATTGCAGCTCAACTGAGAGATTGGTCTTGCTCTTGCACCGGGAGTGGGGAACACGGTAAATGGTGGGGACTGGGGAAGCAGGCTTTCGCGTGTCGCACTCGCAGCTCGTACGTTGTCTGCACTTGAGTTGAAGTTGGCGGCATGCTCCGTGAATGGGTTCCTTCATTTCAGGCACGAACATGAAAATTTTTTATAGCATCAATAATATTCAAATTACACTTTTGATCTAATCCAGCAAGACAGCTCATACCTCTATTATTTTCAGCACATGGTCATATATATGTTTTCTCTATTCCGAAAAAGAAGAATCAGCGGACTGGCATTTTCAAGAATCTAAACCGGCGACCGTCTCTAAAAATGGCGTATAAAAATGGTAAACTGGGAAGAATTTAGAAATGAATTGAATAGATGTAGCTGGAACAGGTGTGGAAATGTAAATGACCTAATCTTGATCTTGATTGCAAGAACCTTGTATGATGTGGCAGAGCAAAAGATCGGTAGAATGAAATGCAGGAAAAGTACAGGGAATGCTAGGGTAATTCATCAAATATCGAACTGAACTGATTATCGAACAACTTTGGAAATATGCGCGTAATAACTTAAGTAAGCATCCAAACTTGCTCAGTGCCAGTGATCTTACATCTAAAACTCATATTTTAGTGATAAAAACTCATTTCTGTGAGCTGCAAACTGCTACCAGCTGTTGCGAACGCATTTTCTGTACGACCCTTACAAATTGGTCGAATTTTTTCACTCGAAAAATCTTACGCACCTCGGGAAAATTGCGACGGTTTAATTGTTGTTGGGTCACCGTCAACCTCCCGTCATAACTAGAGAGTAGTGTTGTCATATGATGTTCTGTTACTGTATTTTTTTCTTTTCCGCCAAAAACTTGATAATTATTTCATGTTCGACATTCAGTTCCTTTTTCATGTCTGTATTAAATACTGAACAAAGGTGTTCGAATCAAAATTCCTTAAAAATCATGAATTTATGCCTCGAACAAAGCTTTTCAATTCTTAATTCTTTTAAATAACTGAATCGATCTATTGAACGCCTGTTTTATTTCATTAAAAGGTAAATATTGAGGACTTGACCATAATCGATTTTCCACTCTTTGATGAATAAAAATTGTTGATGAGACCAAAATAAACAAGTTTTCTCAATGCACTTTCCGGCGGAAATAAGTATTTTAAAAGTTATGGCATTAAATGAGTTACCGTAACTCCAGTGTTTGAGGCGGGGAAAAATATACCGCGCGGTTCGACGTGAAAGTAAACAGGCGTTCCCGCGCGCCAACCAAGCCGACGAAGAGCAAACCCCCTATTACAAACGTAAAGAGGTTGGGTCGTGAGGGGTAGCAATAGTTCTTTTAGTGAAAACTATAAAACTAAAAGAACTGTGGCTAACCCTCACGACCCAACCTCTTTACGTTTGTAATAGGGTGATGCACACTGGAGTTCCGGTAACTCATTTAACGCCATAACTTTTAAAATACTCATTTCCGCCGGAAAGTGCATTGAAGAAAACTTGTTTATTTTGGTCTGATCAACAATCTTTGTTGATCAAAAAGTGGAAAATCGATTATGGTCAAGTCCTCAACATTTACCCATTAAAATATTGTATTAACGCTTGATAATAACATTGAATAGTTGAAGATGGGAATTCTGGTGAGGGGCTATCAATCATCTGCTGGTGTTCCAAAGCCCTCAAGATCATCAATGATTCGTCTGGCTACATTTACTGATGATCAATCCCTTGCCAAGAAAATTGATGCAAGCATCAATAATAATTCATTGACGAGTGCTTTACACTCTACTCCAAAAAAGGTCACACAGGTTGATGATCACAATGATGGTTCAACAAACACTGCAAATGAAACATCGACATCATATTCAAATTTTGATAACTCTCCATTCAAATGCATCTTGAAAATAAGTAATGAGACAGTTATTTCAAACAAACAAACAAAACAAACATCGGCATCTTTGGGATGCTTTA
Organism: Morinoia aosen; assembly: GCA_030386875.1. NCBI lineage: Eukaryota > Metazoa > Arthropoda > Malacostraca > Amphipoda > Talitridae > Morinoia > Morinoia aosen. Next base: position 20,139,105 of record CM059565.1, read on the forward strand.
TTTCCAATCAAGCCTGATACAAATGATCTTAAGCATTGGTTTTTCAAATGTCTTATAACTAACACTATATATAGGACACCATGACGGTTCCCCCGTAAAGCCGGTACCCATTTCCGACACCTGGGTCGAGTAGGGTATTGTGCTTGAGCTTTCCCTTATACCCAACGGGGAAAATCGCAGCGCCAGCGCCGGGATACGAACCCGCGACTCCAACATACAAGTCCGATCCCTTAACCGATGTGCCACCGCGAGCACTTCCAAGAAAATCCAGTGCACCAAAGAAAAAAAGAATGAAAGAAAAAGGTTTATTTTCCAAGTGGCCACATGAGGTGTACAAATAGATGGACCATACGAGGCATATTAATGGACAAAATATACGAGGCGTACTAATAGACAAACCATACGTGGCGTGCTAATAGTCTAACAAAAGTTCCATACGAAGAGAACTAATTGACAAACCATCCTGTTCGAATCAAAATTCTTGTTCGATTCCTGTTCGATATTGATGAAATTATGTTACTAAAGAATTCGATTTTTAGAACAATAAATACATTTCAATAATCTACGTTGTCTTTCAAGCGACATCACAGAACAAGAAAGCAACTGTTCAAGAATAACCTTGAGGCCTGCAAGAGTTATTCAGAGCAAAAGTTACCAATTTATGAAGGTTGTTTCTAGACACACGTGATTTCTGTTCGATATTTGATGAATTACCCTAGGTGGTTTACGAGTGAGATAAAGGAAGAACGAATGAGAAGAAAGACTTTGAATAAAAAACAAAGAAATGTTAGGAAAATGTATGAAAGAAACAGAATTACTGAGGATGAATAGTAGAGTCCATGGAATGAGTACAAGGACCAGCAGAAAAAAGTAAAGAGAATGATCAATGAGGCCAGAGTTGAAGAGGAGAGACACCAAGTTGAAAATCTAAGAAAGAAAGGTCCAGATGGAATAAAAGATTGGTATAGGTTTATACAAAGTAATGATAGAGGTAGTGAAGTTCAAGTTGATGAATTAGTAGTCAATGGTTGCAGTGTGCAAGATAGGATGCAAATGGTGAAAGCAGTTGATGAATACTGGGAGGACATTGGTGGAATGAATGAGCAGGTTACAGATGATGAACCCGTAAATTTTCTGAAGATGAACGTGAACTGCAAATAGAAGACAAAATCACTTGTGAAGAGATTGTAAGTTTTCTGAAGAAAGTGAAAAATGGAAAGGCATGTGGCCCTGATAAGATCCCATATGAGTTATATAAATGTGGAGGGAAGAGTGTAGTCAGTATGTTGAAATGTTTATTTGATGAGATATGGAAGAGTGAAAGAGTACCGGATGACTGGAACAAGTGTAATGTAGTTCTGTTGCACAAGGGTGGACATAAGAGTATGAAAGAACTTAAAAATTACAGACCAATTGCACTGGGCGACACTGTATGTAAGATCTTTTGTGGTATTTTGAATGAGAGAATGAAAAATTTAGTTGAGGAATTAGGAGTCCTAGGAGAAGAACAGAATGGTTTTAGGCAAGATAGACGTGGGGAGGATAATCTGTTTGTAGTGAGTGAAATAATTGAGCAAATGAAGAAGGATGATAAGAAGGTATATTTAGCATTCCTGGATATTGAAAAGGCGTATGACAGAGTGGATTGGGTTACGCTGTTTGAAATTTTGAGAAAAGTTGGTTTTAGCAGAAAAATAGTGAACATTGTACAGAGACTGTATGAGAACACAAGTGCTATTTACAGGTTAGGAAATTTGGAAACAGGGCAAGTGAGGAGTGTTAGAGGAGTGAGACAGGGCTGTACTCTTTCCCTCATGTTGTTTGGATTGTACACAGAAGAATTAACAGTTTGACTGAGAGGTAGTGGCTTAGGACTGAAGGTAGGTAATGAGAGACTGAGCTGTTTGTTGTATGCTGATGATGTGGTTGTGGTTAGTGAATGTGGTCATGAACTACAAAGGATGCTTGAAATTGTGAATGGATATAGTAAAGATTTGAAGATGAACTTTGGTGCCGATAAAAGTAAGGTCATGGTAATAAATAGTGATGAGACCGATAGAGACAGACTGTGGAATATTGGAGAAATCAGAATAGGTAGAACAAAAGAATACAAATATCTAGGTTTTATGATAAGTGAAGATGGATGTACTAGAACTAAAGGTGAGAAAGTGGCAAAAGCAATGCAATGGAGTGGACAGTTAGGTAGTGTGGCCAGATACAGAGCAAACAAATACAAATGTGTGAGAGGAATGTGGAAGTATGTTGCTGTACCTAGTGCCATGTATGGTATGAGTGCTCCTGCTTGGAATGAAAGTGATCTTGAAAAGCTGGATGTGATACAAAATAAGGTAGGACCTGTAGCATTGGGTGCTCCAAAATGGACAGCTACAGAAGCCATTAGAAGTGACCTAGGGTGGGGCCTATTTTCAGAAAGAATGATGAAAGCTGTGCTGAATTATAAGGTGAGAATTGATAGAATGCAGAATAGCAGGTGGGTAAAGCGAATTTTTCAATGGAATCCGAATGTAAGCTATTGGGAGAAAGTATGTTGGGGGCATGCAAGGAAACTTAGTATGCAAAAAATTATTCATGTTAGAATTGGGAGACCTGTGGATGACTGGAGTTTAATAACTTTTGGAGGTGTAGGGCCTGAGTGGGACTGCAAGAGGTGGAAGAAAGAGATTGAGAGGCAGACAAAAAAGTATGGATTGAATAAGTGGAAGCTTAGCATAATGCAGAAGCCTACGCTTAACTGGTATACAAAAAAGGAAGCACCTAAGTTTGAGATGTTCTATGATGGTAGTTTTGGAAGTCAACTCTTGTTTGCTGTGCAATGTAAGTCATTGAGTGTGAACAGACGTATATGGAGATGGAATGAGAATAATAACAGATTATGTTGGCAGTGTAATAGTGGAGTGGTGGAAACAGTTGAGCATTTTGTGCTGGAATGTAGCAAGTATGAGCAAGAGAGAGAGTTTTATGAATGTGGTGTTTGAGCAGTATGGAGAGAATGAGTGGAATGCCAGATGTGCTGAAGATGATTGCGGTATGAGCTGTCTTGCTGGATTGGATCAGGAGTGTAATGTGAGTATCATTGAGGCTATAAAAGTATTTCTTGTGTGTGCCTGGAGTAAGAGACAGTGACTAGAATGAGCCAGTCAGGTAGAGTGGGCTGTAATGACCCAATGTGCCTGAGGATGGTGTTTTGACACACTGGTTGTCCCGGTAATGCCATCCAATGGTGGCTTGTGACAAGGATTGGTAGATCCTGAGTAGTTTAGTGGACAAGTCTGGTACCAGGCGCTGAACTCTTTGTGTGAAAATTGTTGAGGGCATTGTAGGCCGTTACAAAGGCCCCGACACTGTCGGCCCTCAAGTTCAGGTTCAAGCTCTCTGCCATTCCTAGAGAATTGTGCGAGAAAATCACAGATGCCCTCTGATTGTGACGGGGGACATGAATGGCCATGTTGGTATACTTGGTGAGCCTTTGAATGCAAATGGACAAATATTGATTGATTTCTGTGATGAAAATGAACTTGAGAACCTGAATGTCAGAATTTGAAATGGCGTGTATACATGGCAAAGCAAGGAATGTAAAACTGCAATTGACTGTATGATTGATAATGAATAGTAGAACGAGAGTATGTGTCAATGAAATGTTTGTAGATGAAGATGATTTTGATATTGATAGTGACCATAAAATGCTTGTGTTAGTATATAATTGGGGTGGAAAGGAGTCAACGCAGAAGGCCAGCAGAGTAAAAGAAAACTGGCGTATAAAAATGGCAAACTGGGAAGAATTTAGGGTAAATGTGAAGCGCTGGTCAGTAATCAATTTTCCACTTTTTGGTGCCTAGAAATAGGTAATTAGATCTAAATAAACAATTTTTCTTCTATGCAATTTCCGTCGGGAATGAGTATTTAACGAGTTATGGCGCTAGGTTTAGTTTGGTCTTTGATGATGAATGTGTGCGAATAAACAGCTACTCATCAATTTTTTAATTTTATGTTGTTTGAATCATGGTAATAACATCGAAATAAACAACTTTTCTTCCATACACTTTTTTCGTCAAATGAGTATTTAACAAGGTATAGCGGTAGGTTTGGTTTCGTCTCTGATGATGATCGCACTGGAAGCAAGACTTAACTGAAGTGATGCCCTACCACGGGATCAATGAATTTCTTTCCGCTTCAAACACTTGAGTTGCGGTAACTTATTTACCGCTATAACTTGTAAAGTTTGCAAACCCACAATCAATAGATAACATGACGGTATTAGGTGATAGGTATAAATACGATGTTTCAAACTTGAAACAAAATAATCAACAAAAACGGTCCATAAATTTTAGATTTTTCAGCAAAGTATTCTAACTCTGTTTTGTTTACTTTTGGATTTAAACAATTATAAATAATTTTTAGGAAAAATTAGAATCGAAGACACCAAAAAATAGCGACTCCAACCACGACTCTACCACATCCGAATGAACGACTCCACCACATTCGGAAAGCAACTCCGACTCCGACTCCATCACACTTCAGAGTAGCGACTCCGACTCCATCACACTTCAGAGTAGCGACTCCGACTCCATCACACTTCAGAGTAGCGACTCCGACTCCATCACACTTCAGAGTAGCGACTCCGACTCTACCCTAAAACATGCGACTCTGGCGACTCCGACTCCAACTCCGCAACCCTGTAGCCAATATCCTATTATTTACCTGAACTTTTCTTGCACCCTCATGGGATGCAAGCACCCCAGGTTGAGAACCCTTAATTTAGATAAATTGCAACTGTACGGAGAAGTTGAGTCAAGCTTCATAAATTTGACCTCTGTAGCTTTGAAAGTATGAGTGATAATATTATGAGCATCAAATATTTGTTAACTCTTGTAGGGTTGCATATACTATATGATTTTTAAAACTCCAGAATTTAGTTAACACAAAATGAGTTAACCAAGCCAATCTAGGTAGAATGTGGATCTAAAGTTAATCAAGAAGTGTACTTGAAAAATTAAATAAATGCTAAAGGACAATTCATCTATTGATTGTTGGTGACAATCTAATGCCAGTCCAGTGGTGGTTGTTGTAATAATGCTAATATTAGTAAAAATAAAAGCTAGAATGGTATAGGGTTTAGTCTGGGCATAACTGATCATAAAGGTGTCAGAGCGCTTCTGAAAACTAGAGACTGGGTTTGTAGTGAAGCATGTTTTCTTCTATGTCCCACAAACGGTTTTAATTTTTGATATAGTGCCTCTCAGGGGGATAAAACTATTGTATCTAAGGGAATTAGCATGCTCAGGAAAAAATGATGGGTTGTGAGCTGAGAGTTAGGTAGGCCTTATTGTTGAAATGAAATATGCTTTTTGTTTTGTAAAGAACCATATTTTTTGGTTCACTGCATTTTTTTTCAGTACCTCTGACTTTGTTCTTCAACTCTTATTTTTTTCAACTTTTCTTCTCAACTTATTTTCCTATGCGGAAGTGATTCTCTGCGGGAAAACACCTTGTGCATAGATTTTGTCTTCCCTTAATTCCATACAAAATAGTGCGTTCATGCTTTCTTTGAACATATCTTTGTTGTGGTAAAGGAGGCTGAAACTAACTTGTATTCAATCAATCTTGATGGGGTTAGTCTTTTATTTTCAGTAATTATATTTGGATTACTAATCCTTCAACGTTTCTGTTATTTTTAGTGATCAAGTTAATATTTTTTCAAATACTGGCTGATATGCATTAGTCTTATTTCTTTACAGTTGTGGATAGATATATTTTTATTGACAATGTTTCATAATGTAAAAGTTCTACAAACAATTGAAGTTTTAGTTTCCAGTTCACGAAGTGCAAGAGCTGTTCGTTCCATGAGGTAAGTGATCTGTGTGTAGTCTTTGTGCAAATTTTTATTTTATAGCATTGAGGTTTAAAAGAATTTTTATTTTTGGCAGGATGTTCTGATAATTAAATTGTCAGAATAATGACTGGCCAGATGTATGGTTTGAAGACCTTGTTTACTCACCAAACATATCACATTAAAATCCACGTGTGCTTTGATTTTTCTGAGTATAAATGTGTATAAAAATATATATTTCTATTAATTTGTGTATGTATGTGTGTGTGCATTTTTCCTTTGCAGCAAATGAGCCCTGTTGAGCATAGAAATCAAACAAACTTGCTATTATTAATGCTTCCTAGTTAAGGATATGGTGACAGTGTTGTAACCTATTCCTGTTGATGTAAGACTGATTGCCAAGCAAACATAGATCATGTGGCATGGCTTATAGACAGAGCAACTAGTATGTCCAGCTTATTAAATAATAACCACGATCAAAAAATTATTTTCCAGCAAGTTTTCCCTATGGCTTTGTTCATACTATGTGTCAATCAACATTTAATCTTTTCTGCTTGAATCAATATTAATACCTGTAACATTTTTTTTGATAGTGTCCTTGTTGAATTTATAACCTGGAATATTGATGATTTATGAAGATATACTCTCTTTTATGCAATAGTAAATATGTATTATATCAGCTAGAACGGTGGCTTTATATTGATTTGAAGGAGCTTATTTGATTTTGCAGAAGACCAAGAAGTGCTCAACAGTCTACAACACCACACAGCAATGAAGAAAATACCTCAAAACAATATTTTTTCAAAGATCCATCATTTGCAGCTAGACAAAATGATCATTGGTCCGAAACTAAATTACCTCCTTCTACAAATCCAATAATGCAAAACACAGCTACTAATGCTGTTGTCCAAAACGGTAATCCTTCTGAGATGATTGATTTAGAATCAACAACCAAGAGCATCATTACAGAGGACTCAAAACATGATAAGCTAGCAGATGCCGTCACTCCTCTGTGGAGACTTCGATATGCGGTGCAGCTGCAGCTGAAACAGAACAGGGCTGCAGAGGTCCTCGTAGCCCTCAAGAAAAAGCTTGTAAAACATGGCATTGAGAAATTTCCTGTTCAGCAGCTCTCAACTCCCTGCCCTTTACAGGACATTATACCTTCTGTGAGTTATTGCTGTTTGTTTCTGAAGCTACTATACCTTCATTATTTGTGGCAAGGGATGCTTGTTTTGTACTTGCATGTGATTTCCTTGACAAAGTAATGTATGTGCTGTATTTGAACTTGATTTCTCTTCCAAGAAACGTATGCACTGAATTTGGACTTGATGTTAATGAGAAATGAGTGTGCTGTGTTTGGACTAGATTATTCTTGCTGTGTTTGGACTAGATTATTCTTACCAAAAAGATGTATTTGTTGTATTTACATTTGACCATTTTTGATAAGAAGAGTATGCATTGTAATTCTTGGTCATTCAGTATTTGTCCTTTAATTTCTGAGTTACTGTCTTTGAAATTCCTAGTTTCTTGCTTTTGTGGATATTCATGAATGAATTTTTTGGGTATTATAATTGCCCCTTAGGGGGATACAGCTATTGTATCTATGGGAATTAGCGCTCCCAGGGGAAAAATGTGAGGGCCTGAGCTGAGAGTTAGGTAGGCCTTTTTTTTTGTTGAAATAAAATGTTTCTTTTTTATGTTGAGGACCACCTTTTTTTCGGTTCACTACTGTCCTGTTTTTCAGCACCTCTGACTTTCTTCTTCAACTTTTATCTTATTTCATGAACTTCTTTCTTATCTTACTGTTTCTATGCCCTTTCTGCATAGATTCCTTATTCACTTATCTCCTTACTAAATGGTGCCTTCCTCCTTCCTCTCTTCGATACGCTCTTTTTTTGTAGCGTTTGGGGAGGCTTAAACTAACTTATAATCTTGATTTGGGTACTATAATTGCCCTGAAAATGGTGCCAGTTCAAGTGTAATCATTAAACTTGTAAACTAAGGCTAGCCAAAGTAGATGGAGACTTATTTTTCTTTACAAGTTTTCTTTGTTACTAGTCCTTTCTGGCTTTAGAGAAGAATTGAATTGATTAGTTTTCTTAGTTTTGTATGAGCGTGTATTTAGTATTCATATTTTTATTGCTTTCTACTATCTCAATTGTCTATGGTCTCCTTGTTTTACCAATTGCTAATAACTTTTGAGTATAAGAGTTTATCTTAGAATCTAATTCTCTTTTAATTATCAGTCAAATAGGTACCTAGTAATTTTACATGTTAGTAAAACTCCCCTCAGAAGGATACAAGTATTGTGTTTATGGGAATTAGCGCTCCCAGGGGGATAATGTGTGGGCCCGAGCTGAGAGTTAGGTAGGACTTCTTTTTGTTGAAATAAAATATTTTTGTTATGTTAAGGACCACCTTTTTTTGGTTCACTGCTGTCCTGTTTTTCAGCACCAACCACTTTCTTCTTCAACTTAGCTCTTGTTTCATGAACTTCTTTCTTAGCTTACTGTTTCTGTGCACCTTGTGCATAGATTCCACGTTTCCTAAAATCCATACTAAATGGTGCCTTCCTCCTTTCTCTCTTAGAACATCTTTGTCGTGGTTAAGGGAGGCTAAAACTTTCTTATATAGTAATAATAATAATAATAATAATAATAATAAAGTTAGTAAAACTATTTTTATGTTTTATTACCTGCTGATGTAAAGTAAATTTCAGGTGAATTATTATGTTGTATATATATTTATGCATTTATTAAAGTGTGGCTCTTTTATGGTGTGAGGTTATTACTGCCAGTTCATGTGTCTATGAGAATGTTATTCATTATTTTTGAGCTGTACTAATGCAAAAAAATTTAGTTTATTTAATACTGTTTGGGCAATCAAATAATTTTTTCCATTGTTATTTATTGTTCGCACTATCTTCAGAAATCATTTCAAGCACTCTCTTCATTCCAATTAGTGATACATTTCAGAACTAACATTTCCTCACGCTCCACCAATATTTAGGAACCACCCACTTGAAATAATTTTTATTTTATTGAAAATTTCAAGCACTAGGGATGACTGGTTAATTCAGGGTTGATCAGAATAATTCTAATAGTGCAGAAATGATCAGTTTAGTATGTTTGTTTTGTCCTTGTAGCCTGTGATTCATGCATTCTGCAACATGATAGTATAGAAATGATCAGTTTCTGAAGGTAATTTCACCATTTGACATTCTATGATTTATGCATCCTGCAACATAATAGTGTAGAAATAACCTGCTTCTAAAGGTAATTTCACCATTTGACATTCTATGATTTATGCATCCTGCAACATAATAGTGTAGAAATAACCTGCTTCTAAAGGTAATTTCACCATTTGACATTCTATGATTTATGCATCCTGCAACATAATAGTGTAGAAATAACCTGCTTCTAAAGGTATTTCACCATTTGACGTTCTATGATTTATGCATTCTGCAACATAATAGTGTAAAAATAACCTGCTTCTGAAGGTAATTTCACCATTTGACATTCTATGATTTATGCATTCTGCAACATAATAGTGTAAAAATAACCTGCTTCTAAAGGTAATTTCACCATTTTTCAGCCTGTGATTCACGCATACCGCAACAAAGACCAGTTTGTGGTAAAACAAGGTGTGGATGGAAACCCAAAGACTGTGGGGTTCCTCACAGGGCATCCCCTCGATCCCATCACTAAGTGCGTCCCTCCAACACACCTATTGAATATCAAACCAAAACATAAAGCAGTGTGTCATGTAAGTACCGCATTAAAATTTAGGGGGTGCTTTAGTTACTAAGATGGCAGAGCACTTGATACTAATGGCCCTTTGAATAAGTGCTGATGAAACAGCTATTCATACGAAGACTTTTTTACTTACATAATTATTGTCAGATTCAGTCATTACTAATGTCTTATTTTGAAAGGAAAATGTTGAGATATACTGCAAGCTTGAATTGCTAAAAGGTATTATCTGATCAGAATCAGGATTTACCAGTCAGTGTCGTATGAGCACTTGTCAGGTAGGCTTCAGTTTATATCTGTTTTATTTGTGAAAATTTGAAGGGGCCAATCCATTGTGTGGTGTGGTAGTTCTGTCAAATAACTATACTGATGCATCTAAAACAGCTAGAAAACTCAGTAGTGTATGTTATCTTTTATTTGTTTAATTGTTATGTTTTTAGGGACAGGTAAGACCTTCGATCCTCTCCAAAAAACTATAGATGGTCCTACCATCAACACATGTAACTCCAATTGCTAGCACTTGTATACACCAATTGTGACTGACAAATCTATGGTTCAGTTATAGCCTCAGGGTTCCCCTCAGGGGGATACAACTATTGTATCTATGGGAATTAGCGCTCCCAGGGGAAAAATGTGAGGGCCCGAGCTGAGAGTTAGGTAGGCCTTCTTTTTGTTGAAATAAAATGTTTTTTATGTTAAGGACCACCTTTTTTCGGTTCACTACTGTCCTGTTTTTCAGCACCTCTGACTTCCTTCTTCAACTTTTATCTTGTTTCATGAACTTCTTTCTCATCTTACTGTTTCTATGCCCTTTCTGCATAGATTCCTCATTCTCTTATCTCCATACTAAATGGTGCCTTCCTCCTTCCTCTCTTCGATACGCTCTATTTTTGTAGCGGTTAGGGAGGCTTAAAATAACTTATAATCTAATCTAATCTAATCTATAGCCTCAGGGTGAACAAACATGCAGATGGTACCAACTCTTCTCACAGGTTTCTGATTCTCTTTTTTTGTTTATTTATTTACTCAGACAATCATTACTATGCTGTACACACAAAAGATAACTAGGAATAGACAGTAATATCTTACCAATAATAAATTGAAGAGACACATTCATAAATTACAGACAGCTGGTAAATGTAGTGAAGGGCAACTCATTATAGTAGTAGCAGCAGCAACAGAGTAGCTCCCCGTAATTAACCCGTGCCAACCGTAGGTTGGCCTGAGAGAGAATTCGCATGGCATTTCCAATTAGGAGGGATGCTTGTAACTCAGGCCCTAGGGAGAGTTTTCCTGACCCGAGATGTGTGCTGTGCTCTTTTGCCTCCAAGTTCATGAAGGCTCACTCGGCAGAGCTCTGGTGACGGCCTCTCTCTGCCTCAGCTCGTTAACTGGAGGTCTTCCTGCCAATCCACCATGCATAATAAATACTAGCCAGCTGATGACAATACTTGAACACAGTTTTGCAATCAATTCAAATTAACACAAAGAATAGTCAATCTCAGTAAGACTTTATTTATAAATATTTCATTAAACATATACACATTTGGATTGGTTAACCTGCATACTATTCTTATCCTCACTGGATGATGTTGCTATAGAATAACTTGCCAGTCAAAAATTCAATCCATCAATAAAAATTCAAATGTGATGAGAAATGCTCATCTCCTTGAGGGGAATTGCAGTTGAAAAAATAGTTAATGTGGTTCTAGCCTGGGCCAGAAAGTCTTGTTATTTGGAATTATATTACATTTTTGAAAGATTTCACTTCTCCACAGTCTTGAGAATTTTGTTATATTAAATGTTATATTATGTTGATGACTTTTTTTGCCTCTCATCATACCTTTCCTTATATCACCTGTTGTCTTCCATATGGAAACTGCTCAGATTACAGCAATCATTGCTTCATCAAATATTCACCCACTTCCCACACACAACTCACTCAGCATCAAACATCACGCTCTATTTATAGGTATTGATTAGTGTAGGTATTAACTATTGAATTTTTTTAACAGCACTTCGAGGAGTTCATCAGGCAGAATAAGCACCCTGCCTGCTTGCACTTCCGTGACAGTCCCGGCGTGTGGCCACCTCATGGCCATCGTCATCATTCATCCCCACACGCTCACACAGGTGTGGAGGTGTGCTGGTGTCAGGTGCTAGGCTGGTGTGGCGGTTGCGTAAATCTATTGAAGATGTGAGCACGCTTCAAGAATTACTTGTCAAGAACGAGATTGGTTAATTGGTGGTGGATTCTTCTGTTTCGATGTTTTTAGGAGTTCAGGTATGGAGGTGTGCTGGTGTCAGGTGCTAGGCTGTGGGGACGTTTGCTTAAATCTAATGAAGATATAAGCACACTCCAAGGGTTGTGCTGTTCAGAGAACTGCTTGTGAGGAAAGGGATTTGTTAGTTGGTGGTAGAGTTTTCTAATCGGATGTTTTTTTTTTTTTGAGATGTGCTGGTGTCAGGTGCTAGGCTGGTGGGGCGTTTGCATAAATCTATCACAGATGTGAGTGCATCAAGGAATGGACTGTTGAGAATTTTTTTTTTTAAAAATCGGTTTGTTAGTTGATAGTGGATTCTTTTATTTGGACATTATTTTTATAAGTTTTGGGAGATTAGGATATTTTATTTAGTGTTGCAGTTTCTCCAGTTGGGAGTGGATTTTACTGTTAAGAGTATTATCTTTTATTGGAAGCAGTTTCTTGTGTCGATAATTTCTGTATTGGGGAATATTTTCTTTTAGGTAGGATGCCCTAGAAGTCACTGAACTTATTTGGGCCCACAGGTAGCTATACTCAAATTTGACCATTGTACTAGACTTAAGAAACATTTTATCTCTGTATCCCCTGTGGTAAATAAATTGTTTTAATTGTTTAAAATTGTTTAAATTGTTTAAATTGTTTTATTAGGAGTAATTTCTACTGTTGAGTTTAATTTCTATTAATAATAACTTGTTCTATGGCAAAGTTGTTTCAAACGAGTGAAGTTTCGTTTCTTAGATGCTAATTTGTTTGTCGAGTACTAAGTGTTTGTTTGTTGAGTGTGGTCTAAACTCTCTTTCCACTTACAATTTTTGCAGTAGAAACCGAAAGGAGAATGAAATAACTATACTAATAACCTGCTAATAACATCACTCAATGATGTCTCGAAAGTATTGTGCTGAAAATAACCCTTTAATTTTGCAGTCACTGAGTTAGGATGCGCAGCACATCAAGCTCAGATGGGGGCTATGGTACTATGTAAGAAGAGGTGCAGCATTCACTTCAGTGTTGCTTTCTAAGCATTGAAGTATTTTGGCTCGTTCATCAACTAGTTTGCCTGTCTATAAAAGCAATCTTTGAGCCATGTGTTTTCGGTAGGTGAAGCTATTCATGTTAGCAATCCCACTCTGTGCTCCTTAGCAGGTAAAACGGACCTGTGAAGCTAAGTTTTTTTGCGAATTATGGCAAAATCCTAAGAGCTAATAATCTGGTCGTGATTTTGAGTGGTAAAGAGCAACCCTTGTTTTCGGTAATATCATCACCTCTTGAAGGCTATGCATTGATAGCAGTTAATTATTCTCTCTAAAGGAACGTCATTTCCATACATTGTTTCACAGGAGGAACTTGCTGAGTTGAAGAGCGAGCTGACTAGCTACTTCTCCTCAGGCCCCGGTGCTGCGGCCCACCTCACGTCTCTGTACCTCCAAGTCTGGTCAGTACTTTGATAGTTCATATTTCTAGTGTGGGAAATTTATATTAAGAACCTTATTGTAAAGTATGATGAGTACTTTCATTCTTGATATTTTTGGTATGGAAAATTTGCATTTACGGTCTTCCTGAGTACTTTTATTCATGATATTTTTTGTGTGGTATATTTGTACTAAGAGCCTTCCTGTAAAGTGGGTGAGTACTAAATACCTTTCCTGAGGTACATAGTCAATAGGAGTACATATTTAACATCGGAATGTAAGCTCACACAGCACGGGTTGTCCTTTATTTCCACACTATCCATTCCTTAGGTACGGTGCATTAAGTATACAAGTGTATTAGCCTGGTCAAATACCCAGCTGTTCGCACTCTACTGAATATATTCAAGAAAATACAATGGGTTAAATGTTAACCCATTGTAGTTAACCTTTTAGTTAACCTGCCCCAAAGCCTATATTTTAGATCAGTTTTGTGTCAGTGCTGCATTAACTTGAGAACAACTGCTATTCCTGGAGAACGTAAGAAAAAATTTATGATGTTCTTTAAATTTTGTTGAAAAATTCGCCCCACTTATGTATTCGAGTGATAATCTATGTAATATTCCCCCTTAACGTGAGACAAATATTGGGTCTATCTGAATTTGTGCTCTAAGGGGGATGATGTGATAATCTGTGCTAAAGGTTAGCTATTGAGATAGATTTTTTGTTTTATCGTGAATCTTTTCTTTTTTGGTTCACTGCTTTTTGTTTCATCACAGATCTTCTCTTTTTTTTGTTCACTGCTGATTTTTAGCTCCTATTACTTTTTAAACCTTTATCTTGTATTATAAACTCCTTTCAATTTGGCCGTTTCTCTTGACAGACTGTGAAAGCCCTATGCATGGATTTTGCTGTACTGCTTTATTCTGTACTCAATGAGGTTTTCCCTTTTCTCTTTAGAAGACACCTTTGTTATGATCAAAGAGGCCTAAACTAACTTATGATCTAATCTTACTTAATATTTCTAACCAGAAAATTATATATATTCTTCCTCTTTTGAAACAATTTAACTTAACATGATCATGTATCTATAAAAATAGGAGTTAGATGTAAAATGCTACACGTAATTGGTTCCCAATGATTTGTACAAAAATACAGTCAATATAAAACATGAAATGATCAATATCTGTCGAGTTTGGCTTTAACTGAGATACTTCTATTTGAAGTGCATGAGATTAAAATATTAAACAAAGTAAGTGGTAACCATTGCTTGTATTTGAGGTGCATGACATTTAAATAATCAACAGATATTACCTGTTGGATGGATGGCAGACCCCAAGTAGCCCACGCATTGGGATGGATGATGGATGACGCATTGGGTTCCTCCCTCTCCCCATGTCAAATATAAAGTGATCAATACATGTCGCTTCAAGTTAGGCTTTGACTGAGACGCTTCTATTTGAAGTGCATGATTTTGAAAATATTAGACAGAGAAAAGGTGTAACCATTAGATGGCTGCCACAAAGTTACCCTAAAGTGCATGATGTTCGAAATATAACTTGTTAGATGGCAGCCCCAAAGTTACCCTAAAGTGCGTGATGTTCAAAATATAACTTGTTAGATGGCAGACCCAAAGTTACCCTAAAGTGCATGATGTTCAAAATATAACTTGTTAGATGGCAGACCCAAAGTTACCCTGAAGTGCATGATGTTCAAAATATAACTTGTTAGATGGCAGACCCAAAGTTACCCTAAAGTGCATGATGTTCAAAATATAACTTGTTAGATGGCAGCCCCAAAGTTACCCTAAAGTGCGTGATGTTCAAAATATAACTTGTTAGATGGCAGACCCAAAGTTACCCTAAAGTGCGTGATGTTCAAAATATAACTTGTTAGATGGCAGCCCCAAAGTTACCCTAAAGTGCGTGATGTTCAAAATATAACTTGTTAGATGGCAGACCCAAAGTTACCCTAAAGTGCATGATGTTCAAAATATAACTTGTTAGATGGCAGACCCAAAGTTACCCTGAAGTGCATGATGTTCAAAATATAACTTGTTAGATGGCAGACCCAAAGTTACCCTAAAGTGCGTGATGTTCAAAATATAACTTGTTAGATGGCAGACCCAAAGTTACCCTAAAGTGCGTGATGTTCAAAATATAACTTGTTAGATGGCAGCCCCAAAGTTACCCTAAAGTGCATGATGTTCAAAATATAACTTGTTAGATGGCAGACCCAAAGTTACCCTAAAGTGCGTGATGTTCAAAATATAACTTGTTAGATGGCAGACACAAAGTTACCCTAAAGTGCGTGATGTTCAAAATATAACTTGTTAGATGGCAGACCCAAAGTTACCCTAAAGTGCGTGATGTTCAAAATATAACTTGTTAGATGGCAGACCCAAAGTTACCCTAAAGTGCGTGATGTTAAAAATATAACTTGTTAGATGGCAGACCCAAAGTTACCCTAAAGTGCATGATGTTCAAAATATAACTTGTTAGATGGCAGCCCCAAAGTTACCCTAAAGTGCATGATGTTCAAAATATAACTTGTTAGATGGCAGACCCAAAGTTACCCTGAAGTGCATGATGTTCAAAATATAACTTGTTAGATGGCAGCCCCAAAGTTACCCTAAAGTGCATGATGTTCAAAATATAACTTGTTAGATGGCAGCCCCAAAGTTACCCTAAAGTGCATGATGTTCAAAATATAACTTGTTAGATGGCAGACCCAAAGTTACCCTAAAGTGCATGATGTTCAAAATATAACTTGTTAGATGGCAGTCCCAAAGTTTCCCTAAAGAGCGTGATGTTCAAAATATAACTTGTTAGATGGCAGACCCAAAGTTACCCTAAAGTGCATGATGTTCAAAATATAACTTGTTAGATGGCAGACCCAAAGTTACCCTAAAGTGCATGATGTTCAAAATATAACTTGTTAGATGGCAGTCCCAAAGTTACCCTAAAGTGCGTGATGTTCAAAATATAACTTGTTAGATGGCAGACCCAAAGTTACCCTAAAGTGCATGATGTTCAAAATATAACTTGTTAGATGGCAGACCCAAAGTTACCCTAAAGTGCATGATGTTCAAAATATAACTTGTTAGATGGCAGCCCCAAAGTTACCCTAAAGTGCATGATGTTCAAAATATAACTTGTTAGATGGCAGACCCAAAGTTACCCTAATGTGCATGATGTTCAAAATATAACTTGTTAGATGGCAGACCCAAAGTTACCCTAAAGTGCATGATGTTCAAAATATAACTTGTTAGATGGCAGACCCAAAGTTACCCTAAAGTGCGTGATGTTCAAAATATAACTTGTTAGATGGCAGCCCCAAAGTTACCCTAAAGTGCGTGATGTTCAAAATATAACTTGTTAGATGGCAGACCCAAAGTTACCCTAAAGTGCGTGATGTTCAAAATATAACTTGTTAGATGGCAGACCCAAAGTTACCCTAATGTGCATGATGTTCAAAATATAACTTGTTAGATGGCAGACCCAAAGTTACCCTAATGTGCATGATGTTCAAAATATAACTTGTTAGATGGCAGACCCAAAGTTACCCTAATGTGCATGATGTTCAAAATATAACTTGTTAGATGGCAGACCCAAAGTTACCCAGGTGTGTCCTTCACTTCGCAGTCCGCACACGCAGTGCTCGCGGGAGCAGGCGCCCTATGAGCTGCTGCTGGGGCAGCCCTACATCACCGAGACCTGCGGCGGCATCTCCTTTCAGCTCTCCCCGGATACTTTCTTCCAGGTGCGTGGTGTTGCTTGCTGGTCATTTTCATTGTTCAAGAAACTTTGTTTTGGCAGTGTTGCCTGCGAAGCATTTTTCTTGATCAAAAAACTTCAATTGTCTTTGTAGTGTCAACAAAAAAGCATTTTTCTTGACCAAAAGTCTGTAATTGTCTTCTTCCAGGTGAGTAGTGTTGCCAGCTAGGCCTAGTCATTTTTCATGACCGAAATATTTTTTTTCTCCGAGAAAATATGGCTATGAAAATTAACCCTGCAGGATTGAAAGATGCTGAATATATTTTTTATTTGTAAACTTAGTTTGAAATATCTAAATTAGAGAATTTATGTGAAACAAAATTCTATTTAGTAACTCTTCTTTCAGTTTGGCTTTTCATCTGCATATCTTGCAGACTTTATTTTACTCCTTGTATTTAGTGTTTTACTCTTTGTATTTATAATATTTTCCTGTCTTATATTTATGTATACCTCTCACATATACTTCTGATTATTAACATTTACCTCTGGTTATGACTTGAAGTAATATTTTCTTACAACAGCTAAGTACATACTTACTGATGTGAGGGTGTATGGTCTTTTTTTTGTCAAACCCAACTTAAAATTTGAAAACAAAGGTTCACTTGCCCTTACATGTGAACTTTTTAAAGTCTAACCAACTTACAATTTATAAAAAAACGTTCACTTGCTTCTACATGTTAACTATTTTTTCCAAGTCATTACCAATTATGAGAAAAATTTCACTTGCCCCTACAGGTAAACGTGGGGGCAGGTGAGCTCCTGTACAACGCCATCAAGGAGACGGCGGAACTGTCATCGTACTCCACCCTCCTTGACGTCTGCTGTGGCACTGGTATGTGGGACCACTGCAACTTGCTTTTATTGGTCTCACCAGGGCTACTTTTTTGAATTTCCATGATTTAGTGGCATTTGTTGAAATTTTAGTCAAGGGGGCACTAAAAAGATTTAGCCAGTTCATGTAGAAAATGTTTGTTGCGTGTAAACTATGTGCAGGCATTAGATAGGTTTGTAGTGAAGTGGGTGACAGTGATTATAAAAGGATTTTTGTATTTAGGGTGAAGTGGTTCTTACTACGCTATAGCTTCTCCAGAAAGTTTGTTACTTTTGGTGTTAAGGTGCATTCTGATTCAACTTCCTCATATGTTCATCATATGACATTTCGGTTAAAAACACTACCTAAAAGCCTCGTCATCCTTGTGCATAACTTCATTGAAGTGATTCTATTCCTGATGGTGAAGTCAAACACGTGATGTTTGTGTTGTGTTCATTTGATAGTGAAAAAATAGCATAGTGGCTCAGGTATTGGGGAAACGCAACGTCGTCTTTCATCTTTGTGGCATCTCTGAGTCTCTGACTCACAGTCTGGTGAGATAGTATTCAGCCTTGCATTTGTGCTTTTACTACTTCTTTAATCAATATGTTCTGGCTAAAACACACCAGTCCTGAATGGAGTGACATCAAATTGTCAAGATTATGTTAAGTATACTGTGTTATGATAAAATACAGTCATACCTCACCTTACAAAAGACCCAAGTTATGATTCACGACTTCATGCAAAATTTTCGTCTCTGAATACGAAGGAAAATTCAAGTTACAAAACGCGAAATCTCAAAAATTCAAATAATGCGTGCCTGGCTTCCCAGTCCCCTCCTCCCTCACCCACTACGAACCTCACTTCGCTACGCACTCGCCCTTACGTATCTTGAGCATAGCTGCCCAACCGCAGTGATAAATTATTTACCTGTCTTATTCATTTTAATGGTTTAATAAATAATTTTCTTTTACTTTTAACACATATTTCGCACAAAATTGTTATACTTTAATAATTCTTATAGGGTTTAGGGGGAAGTATTGGGGCCCTGGAACGAATCAGGCTGTTACATGTAAAATACGACTCTACTTGAATTCAGGTGGCGAAATCACTTCTGGAACAAATTAATTTCGTAATGTGAGGTATGACTGCACATGAAAGCTACATTTTATATGCAAATCCTCATTTCATTTCGTTATTCCAGTGTTCTTCCAGCTGCATCTAACTCAAATTGCATCTCTCCATGTGTCCATCTCCTGGTATGATTGCTACATCTTACTTAAATTGCATCTTTCTACATGTCCAGTTCCTTCTATGATTGCTACATCTCACTCAAATTGCGTCTTCCCAACTCCTGGCATGTTTGCCACACCTCACTCAAATTACACTTCTCCATCTCCTGGTATGATAGCTATCCAACTCCTAGTAAGATTGCTACATTTTACTCAAACCGCACCTTTTCATGTCTCCATCTCCTGGCATGATTGCTACACCTCACTCAAATTACACCTCTCCATCTCCTGGTATGATAGCTATCCAACTCCTAGTAAGATTGCTACATTTTACTCAAACCGCACCTTTTCATGTCTCCATCTCCTAGTATGATTGCTACATCTCACTCAAATTGCATGCGCCCAACTCCTGATATGATTGCCTGGCACAGGCGCGATCAGTCTGCCGCTGGCGGGGTCGGTGCGGGGCGTGGTGGGCGTGGAGGCGGTGACGGCTGCGGTGGAGGACGCGAACTACAACGCGCTGCACAACGGCATCACCAACGCCTCGTTCGTGCCCGGGCCGGTCCAGAAGGTGCTGCCGCTACTCACGCCGGAGCTGCGCGACTGTGCTGACGTTGTTGCCGTCGTCAACCCCGGCCGGGGGGGCCTCAGTGAGTCGGGGTGGTCACGCTGGTGGGGGGGGTGAACACAGGGGGGGGGGGCAACAGGTATTGGATTCGATGTGCATCTTCTGTGTGTGTGGGACTTAGCATTCCCAAGGGTCCTGAGCTGAGAGCGTGGCTCCCTTTGGGGGATAAAACTTCTGTATGTATGGGAATTAACACTCCCAGGGTGGGAAATGTGTGGTCCTGAGTTGAGAATGTGGACCTTGGAGAAGGATATAACTTAAGCATGTGTGGCATTAGCACTCCCAGGGTGGGAAATATGAGGTCCTAAGCTGAGAATTAAATAGGTCTTCTTTTGTTGAAATAGAATAGGTTTTTTCTTTGTAACGGACCATCTTTTTTGGTTCACTAATGCCCGGTTTTTACAGTATCTTTTACTTTCTACATCGACTTTCACTTTCTTACCTTATTCTCTTTATACCCATGGGGTCTTGTGTGGAACTCACTTTGTGCATAGATTCCTGGTTCCCTTAACTTCGTACTGAATGTTTCCTTCCTCCCATTGGAACGCATTTACCTACTAGCAAAACCTACCACACTATTTTGTGAAACGTTTTGACTGTCATTTTTTTATAAAACACAGAAGGGTTGTGTATTCTGGCGTTTATTTTTCGTGAAGTAAGATTCCATACATATTTATTGTTTTGATTTACCATTTGTAAAACTACTCCTGCTCGAAGCGATGTTCGCTGAAATACCGCGACTGATGGCGTTCCTCAGGCATCGGACTGATCTTGTCCCTCAGGAAGTGGACTGATTTTGTCCCTCAGGAATTGGACTGATTTTGTCCCTCAGGAATTGGACTGATTTTGTCCCTCAGGAACGGACTGAACTTGTCCCTGAAGTAATGGACTGACCTTATCCCTCAGGTAGCGGAGTGATCACCAGCCTGAGGGAGAACCCCGCCGTCTCCAAGCTGCTGTACATCAGCTGCAATGCTGAAGGGAAGGCATTCGAAAACTTCGTCCGTTTGGGCTCCCTGAAGAGCAAGCACCTCAGAAACGTGCCCCCCATGTTGCCTAGATATGCCTTCGCTGTGGACATGTTCCCTCTCACCAACCATTTCGAAATGGGAATTTTGTTTCTAAAGCCTTCCTAGTTTTTATAATTAGTTATTGTGCGTATCGTCGTGCCGTAAATTTTGTTGTCTATATTTTATCTCATTTTCATGCTCGCTATTTCCCCTACGTTTTGAGCTCTTAGCTGTGATACTCTCTGTGTAGAACTAGGGACCTTGCCTTGGTCCTCCACCGATGTTTTTCGTCCATACCGATTGATTTTTTTTTGTGTTGAACGTGTCGCTCTTGATTCATGTGATAGCCCACTGGTGCATCACGTAAACAAATTAACTCAAAATTTAATGCATTTTATTTTCATTTTATGCAATTTTTTGTATCATAGTCTCAAACTACGGGACTAATTCTCTAAATACTTAATGAATGAGGTTTGAAATGCATAAAAAGTGATCATATAGACCTTTTTTCCCACTTTCAAGTTGCCTCCACTTCACTTGGAATTACCGATACTTAAGAGAAGCATACTGCTGGTGTTATAATTGTATTTAAATTCAAATGTTTAACCGCATCAAAAATTAAAGGTCCAGCATAAAATTAAATTGCTTACGAACTGTTGGCCGTTTTATTTTAGCTAAGAAAACCATTCATCAGAAACTTGAAACGTGGGTTCATGTACGTAGGTCAAGCAAGAAACGAGTGCTACTTTTGATGAAAAATTCCTTCATTTCCCCTCAAAAAATTGCCTAATTTGTTAACAGAGGGTGTTGCTTATGCTAAGGTCGTCTGTGTTACACAACAAATAGGATCGTCATTCTGATATGTGCTGGTAAACTGGGAATATGAAGATAGAATAGTAGAATTTTTGATGTTAAGGTAAAGCTCAGTAAAATATTTCAACAGAGAATGCTTGAAAAATTTAGCAGTGACGGGCAGCGAACATGAATTCTAATCAAATTTCTATTTTCCCTTTCATGTTTTGAGAAGCACGACTCAAACTTGAATCTACATTTACATGAACCATAAGCTCAAGTCACGCAGATTGATGCGTTAAAGAAACATTTTTTTTTATGGTTGCGTTCATTTTTTTCTTGTCTACTCTGCAGTACAGGAGACCACATCCTTCTCTTTTAACTGCCTTTGTTTTGTGCATTTATTTTCTTCATTTTATTTTAATTCATAGATGTACGTCATCCCAACAACCATTATACAACAACTTTGGTCTGACCTAATGGATGTGGCTCTAGTGCGAGCTTCCTATCACATTGGGCTGTATGGCACCTCATATAAAGTACGTGCCATAAAGTAAATGTGAGTGAAGTATAGAAACTGTAAAAGTTTTGCTAGAATACCTTCGTCCCATTACCAAAGCGCCAGTGTATGTCAGTCGTGGTTGCCTTGTCAAGATGCTCACAACTTTCCACGTCGCATGACTCGCCGTTACGAGTTGAACATGTCTTAATTCTGTACTGATAGTAGACACAAAAATTAAAATTGATCCATAGTGGAACCAAAAATTGATTAAACCGACAGGAACTACTTTCCCAGGGTGTGCAGTGTCTCGAGCATGTACTATCTGAACGTCTTCTCCCTGACGCAAGAATAGAGCTTGATGCTTTTACACTTCAAATCAGACACTCTATTCTTAGCGTCTAATTACAAGAAAAATCAGGCACTCCATTCTTATCGACCTAATAGCAACGTGCTGCTGCACTACCAAGTACTACTGCACCTCTTCATGCTGCTACACAAAAGGGTGTCCTGTATTTCTTGGCATCCCTACATGCTGCAGCTGCATCTCAAGATTACCGTGAAGTATTTAAATTGCAGGCAGTACCGTTATGCTGACGTATATTGCTGGAAATCCTGCTCCAGTTCTCTGTTTTTACGCCACAGGGCGTGGTGCGAGAAGTAAATGTTCCCCAGGGGAGTGCCGTCTGCAGCACTCTGAGACGTGAGCGCTCTCAGGGCCCCCAGCTCAGGTTGTGACAATAGAAGCAGTAAAGCAGGGGAGGGTAAATAACGAATAGAAAAAGCGGCTTAGGAAATGGAATTAAAAAAAGTTAAGTAAAACTTAGAAAGCGATGTGACATGGGGAAGTTGGTTGAAAAGCTTACAGTAGAGTGAAGAATGGAAAAAATGGCTTAGGAAATGGTATACTGAAGAATTCAAAGAGTCGCGCGTAACGTAGAAGACCATGTGACGTGCAAGGCTAAAAAAGATTGAAATGGAGAGCAAAATGTAGAATAATTGAAGAGAGCAAGGACGAAAAAAAGGTACAGTAGAATGCAATGGGTAGCATGTGATATAAGAAGCTACGTGACACGTGTAGGATAGAAAGAATATGGTAAACGAGGACAAAATGATTGGAACAAGCGCCAAACATGGATACAGTGTCAAAGAGCTGATGTCGCTGCTGCGGTGGATCGCAGAGAGGATCTAGCACAATTAACAATATAATTAAATGGGTTGCATTTAGCCAAACGACATGAAATGTAGGATAGAAAACAAAACGAATAGAGTTGAAGAGAATAAATGAGGGAAAAATAAGAGATAAAGAACATAATAGAGAGTAATGTAGGAGCAGGTATATAAAGATGGGCTCATTTTTTGATCACCTTCTAAGTTAGTCTTGAGGCATCAGTGAAGTTCACTCAGGCACCGAAGTGGGGCATGCAAGATGGTTAGCTGCTATCAGTGTTTGACATATCACAACTTCTTGCTGCGCCTGTACCTGGTAGAAAGAAATGTGCTTTCCTCACGGACAAATTAGGTTGAGCATGTGACTGGGAAAAACTTTGTGTTCTCTTCATTATGTAGATCGAAACGCAAGTTACACACGTAGTGTGAGCCGTAAAAAAAGTTTGCATAAAAATGCAAGCACATGCTCATACTGATTCCTGTCGTTAAGTCCCTCACGGAATACCACCGTTGTATCTATGGGAGGTGGCGAGCACTCGGAGATGTGAAGTCTCGTGTTAAAGATTAGGTAGGCCTTTTGTTGAAATAGAAAGCCCCCTCAGGGGGATACAATTATTGTACAAAAGCCCCCTCGTGTCTATGGGAATTAGCGCTTCCAGGGGGACAATGTGAGGGCCCGAGCTGAGAGTTAAGTAGGCTTTCTTTTTGTTGAAATAAAATGTTTTTTATGTTAAGGACCACCTTTCTTCGGTTCACTGCTGTCCTGTTCTTCATCACCTACTACTTTCTTCTTCAACTTTGGTCTTGTTTCATAATCTTCTTTCACAACTGTTTCTATGTCCTTTCTGCGTAGATTCCACGCTTCCTTAACTCCATACTAAATGGTGCCTTCCTCCTTCTTTTCTTTGGATTGAATTTGTTGCTGCGGGTAGGGAGGCTAAAGCGAACGACTAATCTAATCTAATCTGAAATAGAAAGCGGTTTTTCCTTTGTTATGAACCATCTTTTTTCAGTTCACTGCTGTCTTGTTTTCAGCACTTCCTACTTTCTTCAACTTTTATCTTGTTTCATGAACTTCTTTCTCAATTTACTGTTTCTATGCACCTTATGTTCTCGCGTTCCCTTAACTCCATACTAAAAGTTCCTACCTCCTTCCTCTCTTTTGAATGTCTTGTTGCAGTTAGGGAGGCATAAACTTACATCTAATCTAGCGATTCAAGTGATACAATTCTAATCTAACAGTCATTGTACATAGCGGTCTTTTACATTAGGCTGACAAACGGGTGAGATGAACTTGATGAAACCATGCGTGAATTTTTTGGTTGGATTCTGTTTTCCGCACGATTGAAAGTACATTCGTATTGATACGTTAAAACTATTTTTTAAATCCCACGCTTTTTGAATATCTTGACTCATTAGTTGCATATCATACCTTATTTTCAAACCCCAATTTTCTCGTTTTTCACAGGATCCAAAAGTGTGTCCGCACATAATGAAATGACTTAGCTCCATTTTTATATTAAATATCAGTGGGATTGCGCCAAGTCTCCTAAGTGTGTTTCAAACGTCCCATTTTGTGTGGTAGAGGTGAAATTTAATTGTTTATAGCTCTTTCGAATTGTGAAATAACATTAAAACCTCATTCCGAAAACTTTGAAACTTTGCACCCACATTCACAGAAATGCTTCCAACACGGTCTGTTCAAATGGCTTTGGCGCCTGCGCGGAAGCTACGGAGCTTGAAGAATGCCTCGCTTGCTGCGCCTGTGCGCAGTTACTGTTCTTGGGACCAAAATTTCACACCAGAAGCCCTTCCAGCGGAGGCTCCAAAAGGCATCAAAAACCTCCGCGAAGACATGTACAAGTTCCTGACCCGTCTCAGCGACCACACCAGACTGGACACTCGCTACATGCCCGTCATCCGCAAAAAGAAGACAAAGGACGGGTACACTGACCGTCATTTTGTGGACCACTTGATGCTGCGCGTCTACGGCGGCGATGGTGGTAACGGATCAATTTCCTTGGCCTCTGTGTATAAGAACGAATTTGCTGGCCCGGACGGCGGCGATGGTGGGAATGGTGGGCACGTTGTGCTGAGGGCTACTAAGTCTCGGAATAGCCTGTGTCATTTGCCCGGTTCGGTGAGGGCTGCGAAGGGTACTCCCGGCAGAGACAAGAACCGCCACGGTGCTTGTGCTGAGCATCTATTGATAGATGTTCCTCTAGGCACCATAGTGAGCCACAACGGCAGAATGTTGGGTTCTCTTGACACAGAAAACACGCTTTTCCTTGCTGCGAAAGGTGGCGCAGGGGGTAAAGGAAATCACTTTTTCACAACCGACACTGATCAAGTGCCTAGAGTGGCTGAAATTGGTGGGAAAGGAGAAGATTGGACATACGAAGTAGAACTTCGGACTATCGCTGATATTGGCCTCATAGGATTCCCGAACGCCGGTAAGTCAACCTTGTTGCGTGCAATGTCGAGGGCGCGACCAAAAGTGGCTAACTACCCTTTCACGACGCTGAACCCTCACGTTGGCATTGTCCATTTTGCCGATATGTTCCAGCTCGCCGTGGCAGACATCCCAGGGCTTGTTGAAGACGCCCACAAAAATAAAGGTCTTGGTTACGAATTCCTGCGACACATTCAACGATGCGCAGGTCTCGTTTACGTCCTGGACGGAGCTCAGCCAGAACCATGGAAGCAGCTGGAAGTTTTAAGAAGGGAACTGGACTTGTACGATAAGGGATTATCGGAACGCCCGTATGCAGTAGTGGCCAACAAGATCGACATGCAGGAGGCCAGAGAAAATTTGGTTGAACTAAAAAAGAGAGTGGACTTGCCCGTGATTGGAATAAGCGCCAAACATGGATACAGTGTCAAAGAGCTGATGTCGCTGCTGCGGTGGATCGCAGAGAGGAACTCTAGCACGATTAACAAGTACGACACTTGGGATGAAGATGAATAGGGAGAACTTATTTCCTTCAACAAACCTCGGCCAGATGGCAATCAAAAGTCTAATTGAGGTACAGTCTCATTTCTTGTCTCTAGTCTACGACACGTAGATAGAGGAACTGGTGATTACGAAGTAATTATTGTTGAATTTTACTCTTGGCTCTATCCAATTCAATTGATGCGTGGAAAAAAAATTATATTAAGCATAATATTTTTCATAACCCACTGCAAGACATGCAGAAAATACGGGTGTAACTTTTCGTGATCTGGTTAATTGTCTAAGAATATGAAGTGTTTAGTTTCTCAAACAGATTTCCTTCGCTACTTTTTGTGGCAATCGAGACCGTTAAGAGTTGACTCGGCGCTCTCCTTGTCCCTAGCGTCTTCAAACTCCCATAAATTTACTCTCCTCTCCTTGCAAATGTGAATATTTTATCTGTACTTCACGACGCCTTAGCATTGAATGTTTTGTCGCAGCTTGTGAACTTCGCGGTTTGCGGTTTTGTAACTGAAACCTTATGAAGTTCCCCTCAGGGGGGTACAACTATTGTATCTATGGGAATTGGCGCTCCCAGGGAGACTATGTGAGGGCCTGAGCTAAAGGTTAGGTAGGCTTCCTTTTTGTTGTAATAAAATAGGTTTTTGTTTTGTTACGGACCATCTTTTTTCGGTTCACTGCTGTCCTGTTTTTCAGCACCTACTACTTTCTTCTTCAACTTAAATCTTGTATCATGAACTTCTTTCTTAGCTTACTGTTTCTATGCACCTTGTGTATAGATTCTGCGTTTCCTTAACTCCATACTAAATGGTGCCTTCATCCTTCCTCTCTTTGAACATCTTTGTTGTGGTAAAGGGAGGCTAAAACTTTCTCATAATCAATCATTCAACCTCATGGAGTTTCTATGTAACCGTTTGAGATATCGCTCTTTGTTCCTAGATTTTCCTTTGCTCTATTCATGGACAACCCTAGTGATGACGCATAGCTCCATGCTGGTTTGTGACATGGGACGCTCAATTTGTTTACGTGGTATCTCAATTTTTATTGATGTAGACCATGAAAAACGCAATTATTTCATGTAAAATTTAGATGTTTTCGTGTAACGCTCAGAAGAAATTTCGACCTTATGACTCTACATGTGGAAACGAGTCTTTACATTTTAACTTTTTTGAATTTTGAATTTTTTGCGTTCTTATGCACTTCTAAAACTTCGTTTGCTATACCACTTTTTTTCATTTTTATGATGGTTCCATGGGAGAGGGAAGTCTTCTTAATTGAGGGGGTAAAATACCGTATCATAACAGTGAACAAAAGAATTGGCCTGTCGAATGTGCAAGTGCAGGGTATATCAAGCCTGTTGACGTGGATCTCCACGCATTGGTAGTTCAGCACCGGTGGTTAAACATTCACAATAATAATAATAATAATGGTAGTTCAGCAATTGAAGTAATAAATGGTTACTGAAATCGCAGCACATTCCTCCTTCTAGTTGATCGTTCTTGTTACTCGCTTCACCTTGGAAGTGTGTGAAGAGAATCTCAAGTCCTCCGCTTTCGAGCTTGGTATATAAACGCCATATACACAAAATAAGTGAGGCTACAAGTGGTTCATCAGCAGGCTATCAGGGTCCGGTGGACAGCTTTGAACATGTGAAATGTTGTGACTTCAATAAATCTCGTGGAGCTGAAGCTGCACAAATTAGATGTGAATTTCACTCAACCTTTTCTTGCATTTATTAAAATGGATATTTTTCCTTCCACACTGCAGCGCGTTGTCTTATTTCATGTTATTAGAACAGTTTTTTGTTTAAGTTATTACACAGCTTCTGATCTTGAATCAAATGGTTTGTTTTCAATGGAGAGTCATTCTTGCTTGCATTATCGCATCTCACAGCACAAACTTCTTCTGCAGTTGAGCGCCGTTGCGGCGGCGCGCCGTTGTGGGTAGGGTCCGCTGGTGCGGTACACTTATTTAAAGCGTGATCAAATTACACACAGTGTTTGACAGCAACCTACGCGCTAAATGCACTTTTGATAATTGCGACCTAATATGCCCTTTACTTGGAAGGTCCAAACCCGTTCTGAATATCTTCAAATAGCGTTTATCATTATTTGAATCCGTACGTTAAATTCAAATTTTACTTCAACAAAAATATTTGAATTTTCTTCTCAGAATTTTCATACCGATCACTAGAGTCGTAGATTCCCCAGGGAGGTGTTGCTCCGTAAAGAGACTTGTTTTTAAGGCAGATTTTCAAGTAATTGTTGTCGTGACGGTACAGCCGACAACGTAAGTTCTGTTGATTTGGCGTTTGTGTTTTCTTGTCAAAACCCTGATGTTTGATTTATAAATAATTGAATTCAGACATTTTTTCAAGAAAAAGTCAGGAATAAGCCAAGTAGACGGAAGATTTTACGCTGCCAGCTGTGCCGCTATGATGGTGTGAATTGCTTAAAGTCCGATCCTGCCAAAGTCTTCAGAGTGGGGAAATTTGCAACCATAATTTCCCCAGCGGAGCAGCACCAAGAGATCTAGCGCTCTCTGGGTCCCCAGCTCCCCATGTGTTGTTCCTGTGTTGTGTTGTTCTCGTGTTGTGTTGTGTTGTTCTCGTGTTGTGTTGTTCTCGTGTTGTGTTCCCGTGTTGTGTTGTTCTCGTGTTGTGTTCCCGTGTTGTGTTGTTCTCGTGTTGTGTTGTTCCCGTGTTGTGTTGTTCTCGTGTTGTGGTCGCGTGTTGTGTTGGTCCCGTGTTGTGTTGTTCTCGTGTTGTGTTGTTCTTGTGTTGTGTTGTTCTCGTGTTGTGTTGTTCTCGTGTTGTGTTCCCGTGTTGTGTTGTTCTCGTGTTGTGTTGTTCTTGTGTTGTGTTGTTCTCGTGTTGTGTTGTTCTCGTGTTGTGTTGTTCTCGTGTTGTGTTCCCGTGTTGTGTTGTTCTCGTGTTGTGTTGTTCTCGTGTTGTGTTGTTCTCGTGTTGTGTTGTTCTCGTGTTGTGTTGTTCTCGTGTTGTGTTGTTCTTGTGTTGTGTTCCCGTGTTGTGTTGTTCTCGTGTTGTGTTGTTCTTGTGTTGTGTTGTTCCCGTGTTGTGTTGTTCTCGTGTTGTGTTGTTCTCGTGTTGTGTTGTTCCCGTGTTGTGTTGTTCTCGTGTTGTGGTCCCGTGTTGTGTTGGTCCCGTGTTGTGTTGTTCTCGTGTTGTGTTGTTCTTGTGTTGTGTTGTTCTCGTGTTGTGTTGTTCTCGTGTTGTGTTGTTCTCGTGTTGTGTTGTTCCCGTGTTGTGTTGTTCTCGTGTTGTGTTGTTCTTGTGTTGTGTTGTTCCCGTGTTGTGTTGTTCTCGTGTTGTGTTGTTCTCGTGTTGTGGTCCCGTGTTGTGTTGGTCCCGTGTTGTGTTGTTCTCGTGTTGTGTTGTTCTCGTGTTGTGTTGTTCTCGTGTTGTGTTGTTCTTGTGTTGTGTTGTTCTCGTGTTGTGTTGTTCTCGTGTTGTGGTCCCGTGTTGTGTTGGTCCCGTGTTGTGTTGTTCTCGTGTTGTGTTGTTCTCGTGTTGTGTTGTTCTCGTGTTGTGTTGTTCTCGTGTTGTGTTGTTCTCGTGTTGTGTTGTTCTCGTGTTGTGTTGTTCTCGTGTTGTGTTGTTCTTGTGTTGTGTTGTTCTTGTGTTGTGTTGTTCTTGTGTTGTGTTGTTCCCGTGTTGTGTTGGTCCCGTGTTGTGTTGTTCTCGTGTTGTGTTGTTCTCGTGTTGTGTTGTTCTCGTGTTGTGTTGTTCTCGTGTTGTGTTGTTCCCGTGTTGTGTTGTTCTCGTGTTGTGTTGTTCTCGTGTTGTGTTGTTCCCGTGTTGTGTTGTTCTCGTGTTGTGTTGTTCTTGTGTTGTGTTGTTCTCGTGTTGTGTTGTTCTCGTGTTGTGTTGTTCTCGTGTTGTGGTCCCGTGTTGTGTTGGTCCCGTGTTGTGTTGTTCTCGTGTTGTGTTGTTCTCGTGTTGTGTTGTTCTCGTGTTGTGTTGTTCTCGTGTTGTGTTGTTCTCGTGTTGTGTTGTTCTCGTGTTGTGTTGTTCTCGTGTTGTGTTGTTCCCGTGTTGTGTTGTTCTCGTGTTGTGTTGTTCTTGTGTTGTGTTGTTCCCGTGTTGTGTTGTTCTCGTGTTGTGTTGTTCTCGTGTTGTGTTGTTCTCGTGTTGTGGTCCCGTGTTGTGTTGGTCCCGTGTTGTGTTGTTCCCGTGTTGTGTTGTTCTCGTGTTGTGTTGTTCTTGTGTTGTGTTGTTCCCGTGTTGTGTTGTTCTCGTGTTGTGTTGTTCTCGTGTTGTGGTCCCGTGTTGTGTTGGTCCCGTGTTGTGTTGTTCTCGTGTTGTGTTGTTCTCGTGTTGTGTTGTTCTTGTGTTGTGTTGTTCTCGTGTTGTGTTGTTCTCGTGTTGTGTTGTTCCCGTGTTGTGTTGTTCCCGTGTTGTGTTGTTCTCGTGTTGTGTTGTTCCCGTGTTGTGTTGTTCTCGTGTTGTGTTGTTCTTGTGTTGTGTTGTTCTTGTGTTGTGTTGTTCTCGTTTTGTGTTGTTCTCGTGTTGTGTTGTTCTTGTGTTGTGTTGTTCTCGTGTTGTGTTGTTCTTGTGTTGTGTTGTTCTCGTTTTGTGTTGTTCTCGTGTTGTGTTGTTCTTGTGTTGTGTTGTTCTTGTGTTGTGTTGTTCTCGTTTTGTGTTGTTCTCGTGTTGTGTTGTTCTTGTGTTGTGTTGTTCTCGTTTTGTGTTGTTCTCGTGTTGTGTTGTTCTTGTGTTGTGTTGTTCTCGTTTTGTGTTGTTCTCGTGTTGTGTTGTTCTTGTGTTGTGTTGTTCTCGTGTTGTGTTGTTCTCGTGTTGTGTTGTTCTTGTGTTGTGTTGTTCTCGTTTTGTGTTGTTCTCGTGTTGTGTTGTTCTCGTGTTGTGTTGTTCTCGTGTTGTGGTCCCGTGTTGTGTTGGTCCCGTGTTGTGTTGTTCTCGTGTTGTGTTGTTCTTGTGTTGTGTTGTTCTCGTGTTGTGTTGTTCCCGTGTTGTGTTGTTCTCGTGTTGTGGTCCCGTGTTGTGTTGGTCCCGTGTTGTGTTGTTCCCGTGTTGTGTTGTTCTCGTGTTGTGTTGTTCTCGTGTTGTGTTGTTCTCGTGTTGTGTTGTTCTCGTGTTGTGTTGTTCTCGTGTTGTGTTGTTCTCGTGTTGTGTTCCCGTGTTGTGTTGTTCTCGTGTTGTGTTGTTCCCGTGTTGTTTTGTTCCCGTGTTGTGTTGTTCTTGTGTTGTGTTGTTCTCGTGTTGTGTTGTTCCCGTGTTGTGTTGTTCTCGTGTTGTGTTGTTCTCGTGTTGTGTTGTTCTCGTGTTGTGTTGTTCTCGTGTTGTGTTCCCGTGTTGTGTTGTTCTCGTGTTGTGTTGTTCCCGTGTTGTTTTGTTCCCGTGTTGTGTTGTTCTTGTGTTGTGTTGTTCTCGTGTTGTGTTGTTCCCGTGTTGTGTTGTTCTCGTGTTGTGTTGTTCTCGTGTTGTGTTGTTCTCGTGTTGTGTTGTTCTCGTGTTGTGTTGTTCTCGTGTTGTGTTGTTCTCGTGTTGTGTTTTTCTCGTGTTGTGTTGTTGTCGTGTTGTGTTGTTGTCGTGTTTTGTTGTTGTTGTGTTGTGTTGTTCTCGTGTTGTGTTGTTACCATGATGTGTTCTCGTGTTGTGTTGTTCCCATGATGTGTTCTGGTGATGTGTTGTTCCCATGATGTGTTCTCGTGTTGTGTTGTTCTCGTGTTGTGTTGTTCCCATGATGTGTTCTCGTGTTGTGTTGTTCCCACTATGTGTTCTCGTGTTGTGTTGTTCCCATGATGTGTTTTTGTGTTGTGTTGTTCCCATGATGTGTTCTCGTGTTGTGTTGTTCCCATGATGTGTTCTCGTGTTGTGTTCTCGTGTTGTGTTGTTCTCATGATGTGTTCTCGTGTTGTGTTGTTCCCATGATGTGTTCTCGTGTTGTGTTGTTCCCATGATGTGTTCTCGTGTTGTGTTGTTCCCATGATGTGTTCTCGTGTTGTATTGTTCTTGTGTTGTATTGTTCCCGTGTGGAATTGTTCCCGTGTTGTATTGTTCCCGTGTGACGTATTGTTCCCGTGTTGTATTGTTCCCGTGTGGTATTGTTCCCGTGTTGTATTGTTCCCGTGTTGTGTTGTTCCCGTGTGGTATTGTTCCCGTGTTGTATTGTTCCCGTGTTGTGTTGTTCTCATACTCTGTTCTCTTGCTGTTCTCATGTGTTGTTCCCCATGTTGTGTTGTTGCACTGCACCAACTCAAGGCATCCACCGAGGTATAAATCCAGGGAATAGGACCAGATCTCGCCAGCGCCGCAGTGCGCAGCCTGCGCAACATGTGATTCTTGTCTGCACTCAGGGGGCGGCACGGGAACAATGTTGCACTCGAGAAGTGATCAAAACTAAACCAGTATTTCTCAGGGTTGCATAAATGCTTTGTTTTTCAAAATTCGACTCCTAGGGGGAAAAATGAGATGTCATGAGCTGAGAGTTAGGTAGGCCTTGTTTTGTTGAAATAGAATAGATTTTTTGTTTTGTTGTGGGCCATCTTTTTTTTCGGTTCACTGTTTTTCAGTACTGACTACTTTCTTTTTAAACCTTATAATCTTGTTTCATAATCTTCTTTCCAAACTTACTATTTTTATGCGCGGGGGATCTTGCATGGGAACATAACTTGTGCATATATTCCGTGTTCCCTCAACTCTATACCAAATGTTGCCTTTATCTTTTCTCTCTTTGGAACACATTTGTTAGGGTTAGCGAGGCTCAGACTAACAATCTAATCTTATTAAAATCTATCCGATACTGAAGGTGTTATTAAAGACTCTAATGAACCTATATTTATCACTTTGACTGCGACTACTAAATATTAAGTTCAACACCAAACTCACATTTAAAGTCAAATGTAGTAAACTATTTTGAAAATAGCAAATATGAACTGCATCGTGCCTTCATTTAGCTTTGAGTATTTATGAAAATTGAGTTTGCGTCTACTGGTAAGTCAGTAGCATTATGAAAATTATCTCCGTGCACCACAGGTGGCGCACGTCGCAGTCAAAGTGTTAAAAAATTACTCTATATCTGCTACCTGAACCTTTACTCTGTGCATTTAGTTATCCAATGCTGATGGTAAAAAGAAGCAGGTAGTTCAACTCGATACAGTTGTGTATCAGAAATTGTTCATAGTTATATCTTCTGTTTATTTGTTCAGCCTAGCCAATTGCGAAGTGTTCAGTAAACCGTTACGAGAAGACTGTTGGCAGCACTTCAGAGTTAACAGCTCTTCAACATTCGACTGTACTTCAGCGGTTGACAGCCCTTCAACAGTTGGCTGATTTTTAGTGGTTGACAGCCCTTCAACAGTTGACAGCACGTCAGCATGAGCGTGCTGACAAGGCGCCTGTGCCAGCCGTGCTGCGGGGTCAGCGCTGTCAGACTCACTGCTGTCAGGACCGTCAGGAAGAGGTCAGAAGCATCGCTTAAATTAACCTTATATCATGCTCAGCGTGCTGGTCTTGTTTTTGATAGTCGAACTTCTGTTTAGTCTGCCATCTTTGTGTAAGTCTATGTATGTGAGATGGACCTCAAAAGAATAATGATATTCTCTGGTAGACCGCGAAGGTAAAGGTATTTGTGGTTGTTTAACCCCTTGCCTGGAATAAGTTTAAGTGAAGTTCAATATTCAACTCAAGTTTGAAGTTAATTGTGGTGAGTAATTTAGAAAATAGCTAAGATTAACTGGATTTTGCCTTCATTTCGCTTCAATTAAGTACTCCTGAAAATTGAGTTTATGACTATACTGGTCGATCAGCAGCGTTGCAAAAACTCCCTCCGCGGCCACCGGTGGCGCACATTGCGGTCATGGTGTTAAGCTGCATGCTGTGTCTTTGAGCATCATACCACTATATTAATCGAGAAGTTTATTGTCTTGTGTGTATCCAGATTTTTTATTTACTGGCTTTTATTCCTTGCACCTGACGTACGCGTTTCTGCCATCTTCATTAATACTTTGACTGCGACGTGAGCCATATTTGGGCACTGAGGGAGTTTTCATTATGCTGCTCACCAACCAGTACTCACACATTCAATTTAAAAAAATGCGTTATCAAAACTAAATGAAAATACGACCCAGTTAATATTTCATATTTTCAACATTGCTTACTACACTTTACTTTAAATTTGAATTGAATATTGAACTTCAATTTAGCCTGTCGCAGTCGAAGTGATGAGGGTGCCATATTCCTCTTCGGGTCTCCAATATCCAGCTGTGGAGTGACAATCATTTCACTTTTAATTAAGCAACAGCAAAACTGTGCATTTTATAATTCAGTTGAGAGATATTCTTGTTATTCTATAAAATGGGATATCAATCAAAGTAGGCTTCGTCCATTGATTATAATTATTAGTCGTTGTGGGTGAGTTGTCTCCAAAAGGTTTTCCTTTGACTTCCTGACCCTCTCCACTTGGCCGAGTATCACTTGAAATAATTTTTAATGTACGGAAGAAATCAAGGTCCAACCTACCTTAGGAGCGACAGATGGAGTTTGGGCGAAGCATGGAGTTACGCAACAAGTTTTCCTTTTGTGTGTTGCAGAGCTGCTCGTGTGGTGCTGGAGGATGACAGTTTATCCAACAACAGCCATGTTCCTGGCAGCCACTCGGTCCTCTCTTCGACCTCACCTCCTACTTTGCCTTCTTCGTCGTCCACGACCACTCAGTCATCATCTTTATCGCTGCCTTCGTCATCTTTATCGCCGCTTTCGTCTTCTCTATCGTCGCATTCCTCTTCTTTATCGCCGCCTTCCTCTTCATCATTGACTTCCACATCCCCAGACTCTCTGGTGCCCAACGCACAGCCCCACTTCCCGAGGGCGGTGTACGGCCTCACCGAGAAGAAGCTGCAAGAGTTGGCAGCCTCCATGCCGCCTGTGCTGACCAGCAGAGAGAATGTTGTGCAGCCGCCCACTTGGGCCGTGCCGGTCAAGAAAGTCAAGAAATCCCCCAAGGTAAATAAATGATCCGTGTACTGTTAAAAGATCAGGTGGGCTCTGGCTGTTCGGCGTGGGCTCTCTAGTTGGATTTGAGGGAAGTTATAGCTTAGGTGTTGATCAATTCAAGTACATTGGTGTTGTTCGATGTAGGAGTTTGTGCGTGGCTTTCCAAAGATTATTTGGCTTTTATATGCAATTCCGCCCATGAAAACTAATCACTTGTTGATTTGGCATGTGTTATAAACTCTAAATCTCAGCTATAGGTAAGCATTCGGGCAAGTTTGCTTCCTTTCGAGCCCATTTTGCTTCCATCAGTCTTTGTGAATCTTCACCTTAACATCCTCTTCATTCTTAACTTGTTGTTTCAATGCGCCAAGTACTCTGTGGGAATACACCTTGTGCGTTGATTCCCCGCCCTATTTTCTACAATCCGTACTCAATGGTCCCTTCTCATCGCTCTTTGGAGATCATCTTTGTTGTGGCTATTGATTTTTTGAGTTATAATAATTATCATCCATAATACGATGAACCAGTTATTTTGGGGCAAAACTTACCTTTAACACCTCAATCATATGCTCCATCATGCTTCGATCAGGACTGAATGACCTCTGTACAATGAACAAGGTTATTGGAAATGGATATTTATTAAATTGAATTATTATTTATTGGTTTATTTAAATGGACGTTTATTAAATTAAATTATTATTTAAAAGTTTATTTAAATGGACGTTGGCTGTTTTTTCTTGAAGGTGACGGAGGAGACCCAAGAAAGAGTGCTGGCTGACCTGTACACGCCCCTGTGGCGGATACCTTACAACCTGCAGCTGCAGGAGAAAGAGAAGAAGGCAGGCATTTTCCTCAAGAAGCTCAAGAAGAGAATTTTTAACGTCTACGGCCTTCCTCTACCGGAGGAGCTGCATCGCCTGCCGTGCCCTCTGCACCCCATACTGCCTGCTGTGGGTGTTGCTGCGTGTTGCTGGGTGTTGCTGCGTGTGGGTGTTGCTGGGTGTTGTTGCGTGTTGCTGAGTGTTGCTGCGTGTTGCTGGGTGTTGCTGGGTGTTGCTTGCGTTTTGCTGCGTGTTGCTGCGTGTTGCTGGGTGTTGCTGGGTGTTGCTGCGTTTTGCTGCGCGTTGCTGCGCGTTGCTGCGCGTTGCTGCGTGTTGCTGCGTGTTGCTGGGTGTTGCTGCGTGTTGCTGGATGTTGCTGGATGTTGCTGGATGTTGCTGCGTGTTGCTGCGTGTTGCTGTGTGTTGCTGCGTTTTGCTGCGTTTTGCTGCGTGTTGCTACGTGTTGCTACGTGTTGCTACGTGTTGCTACGTGTTGCTGCGTGTTGCTGCGTGTTGCTGCGTGTTGCTGCGTGTTGCTGCGTGTTGCTGCATGCTGCTGGGTGTTGCTGGGTGTTGCTCCGTGCTGCTGGTGTTTGGGTGCTGCTGCGTGTTGCTGCGTGCTGCTGCGTGCTGCTGCGTGTTGCTGCGTGCTGCTGCGTGTTGCTGCGTGCTGCTGCGTGTTGCTGCGTGTTGCTGCGTGTTGCTGCGTGTTGCTGGTGTCTGAAGTGTTTGACTGCTGTGGGTGTTGCACCAGGGTTTGTGTTTCGAAATATGATTCAGGATCTGCGATGGCATCTGGAAATTATACCATAGTTCTGACATGAAGTTGACCATTTCGACATCTGTGGCGATGTCAGTCGAAAAATTTATTTTCCTGGAATAAAAAATTGAAAATTCACCTTGTAGTTTACCATTTTGATATCATGTCGACATATATCCGTGGTGATGCCATTCAAAAATAGGAGTAGAAAATTGATGAAATGTTCCATGCTCTGTCTAATACGTGCCTCTGCGTGTAGCCGGCTGAGCAGGAGTACCGCAGCGAGGACACGTTCGCCGTCTGGCGAGGGCTGGACGGGAACCCCAAGACAGTGGGGCTGCTGACAGGGGATACCAAAACCGAGGGCACCGTCTGTCTTCCCCCGTCGTCCCTCATTTCCGTCAAGACCAAACACAAGCTCTTCTGTCAGGTGCTCTATAGCTGTCCTCGTAAAAGCTCACTGGTTTGAGTTACTTGAGTTTGCACGTGTGCACAGAGTGTCCCAAAAAAATGTGCTCACTCTTTAGCTGCCCAAACTTGACAACTATATTTTTGTTGGTGTTTATTGACTTTGAGACAAAACTTGTGAGTTAAATCAAAAAGGAAAACATTAAAGTGAAGAAAGTTAAATGTCACTGAAGAATGACTTGATTGCGCTTGAAAAAAAAAAGAAATACATGAGTGATCATCAGTCAAAGGATGAGTACAATTTTTTTGGGACACTCTGTATAATTGCCGATTACAGATATTGATCAAATTTCGTTATTAATGAACATCAGCCGATTCACGGCATGTTAGATACAGTAAGGTAAACTTGCAAGTCTACACGTTTGCTAAAATATTTACACACCATCATGAGGAAATGTGGTTAGATGACTGTCCATCTGAGTATCGGCCGGGTTTTCATATAGACAATGCATTTTCTATTTTCCGGATTAAATCGTATGCTTCTCAGTTTTTACAACATTTGAACTCATGACATCCTTTCATCAAATTTACTATGGAATGCAAAACTGATGGAAAACTTGCATTTTTTAGCGCTCTCGCAACAAAAAGAAATGAGAAAATCAAAACTTCTGATCACCGTGACAAGTTTTATAGTTTGGGATAAAAAATTTCAGTTTTTTGTACCTTTCAGTTTAAAGTTAATGGTATTAGAACGCGTTTGTTTCGAGCATACAACATTTGCTTTTTTTTAATCAATGAATTCTGAATTTAATTTCTCACGCAATTTCTTCCCATCTAATGGCTTCCCTCTCACGAGGTCAATGCCAAACTTGGTAACCTTTTGAAAGAATATATGATTTTGTTTCATTTTCCCTAAGAGGTGATAAAGTGACAACGTTCATTTGTATCCCGTATTTTGGTGAGCAGTCAGAACAATTGAAATACGTGTATTATCATTGATATCGTTTTTTCTTCCTTATGTCTTTTCAAGTTGTGCTGGCCAATACATTCATTGTTGGTGCATTCTTTCTGAATGAGGACAAAATTCCTCTGCGTCTCTGTTCTTCTACTGTCTACAAATGCAGTTGTGCACAGAGTGCATCTACGTATGTCGGCTCAACAACCCGTACATTACGTGTTGGACAGGCGGAATACGTCAGAAAAAATTCTCGAAATGGGGCTCAGCTTCGTCACCCACCACACTTTGCCATAAGATTTCATGTATAGGAACGGATTATAAGATCTGTCCACGATGTAATGGAACTTAAAATTCTTGAATCTCGTTTTATGCATAGGAACAAACCCAATCATAATGATATGCAGAGTGCACATCCTTTTATTTTAGTTAGGTAACTGTAGCTTTAGGATACGAACGCTCTGTTGTTCGCATATCAATTGCGTTCCACTGGGATTTTTGTTCATTTTCTCTTTACCTGTGTTCAGCTTTTAGTTAGTTCTTTCGTAATTAGAGTAGTACAAACATCTCTTGTTACGTATTATGATGTGTGCAACTACCTAGTCAATATTTTTCAATTCTCTGTGTCTGTGTAAATGTATATTTCAATTCTCTGTGTATATACCTATTTGCAGATCTGACAGCTGATGATGGGTCGCGGCCCGAAACTTTCGTTTTAATATTCCCCACATACTATTTTGTACACACTGTGGAGTGCTTGGGGATTTTTCCGTGACGTTTCATAAAAATTGCTTACTAGGCAAGATCAACCTTCTTCATCAATTGTTATAACACTGACTTGTTTTGATCGCTCAGTGTGTCCCCACAAGGCAAGCGTTCCAATACCTCATCAATTACTATCACATCAACTTATTTTTCTGGCTGCGTGTGTAAATCAATACTTCGTTAATTACATTCTATTACACTGCCAATGTTTTGATCGCTCAGGTATAAATCAACACCCACACGGCAGACATTCCAAAATCAATACTTACGCAGCAGACATTCCAAGACTACATCAACTATTACTACACTGACCCATTTTGCTGGGTGCGTGTCTAAATAACTACCCGCACGGCAGGCGTT
Organism: Morinoia aosen; assembly: GCA_030386875.1. Classification (NCBI taxonomy): domain Eukaryota; kingdom Metazoa; phylum Arthropoda; class Malacostraca; order Amphipoda; family Talitridae; genus Morinoia; species Morinoia aosen. The sequence goes on from CM059565.1 coordinate 20,178,295, forward strand.
CCAAGACTTCATCCGCCAGAGCCACCACCCCAGCTTCCTGGACTACCACCAGAGCCGGGGCGTGTGGCGCAGCGTCACCGTTAGGACCACAGACCGCGGCGACACCACCGCCTCCGTCTCTATCTTCCCGCACCTCGTCGACGAGGTGCGCGCGTCTCGCTTCGCCAGATTTGCCTTCACGCTTATACCAAAGCGTGTGGCGCTAGCTCATTGTTGTAGCGTGTTGCGTTAGCTCTTTGTTGTAGCGTGTTGCGTTAGCTCTTTGTTGTAGCGTGTTGCATTAGCTTAGTGTAGTAGCTACAATGCGGGTTGTGTAAGCTCATTGTAGTAGCTACAATGCGTGTTGTGTAAGCTCATTACAGTAGCTACAATGCGTGTTGTGTAAGCTCATTGTAGTAGCTACAATTCGTGGTGGTTTGGCTGATGTTGATAGTTATGACCTATATTGCTTTGGTTGTTTTTAAAGCCACAACCCGTGTTGCTTTTACTGTCTTATTAGCAACGTAACGAGTAGTTTTATTGATTTTACTTGCAACGAAATACATTGTTTTTGCTGATTTTACCAATATCAGAGTGTTATTATTGGGGTTGTTGTTAGCTCCGGCTGTTGATTTTAATAGTTCCGACTTGTGGTTTCAACTGCGTCCGATGTTACTGACGTTTTGATAGCATTATTACAATAGTCGTGATCGTACGAAACGTCTTGATTTCATTAAATTTTCACCACAACTGTGAAACGCATTTATCAAAAAAACATCATCTCCCAATGTCACAGCAAAAAGCCGTTGTACATTATTAAATTTGTCTCAAATGTACGAGGAGTTCGCGAGACTCGAACTCAGGACTAGAAATTACCGCGCCCAGCACGCTATCGACCGCGCTATCGATCACCCTAAAAGATGATCGAAGCACAACGAAAGCAATGCTTGGCACAGTGAAAGCAGGCGTGCGCTGCCCCGACAGATATATTTTATTCACTTATGTATCGAGAGTTCAAAGTCTAGTCACCCCCAAAGTCTAGTCGGGACAGTGCGCGCCTGCTTTCACTGTGCCAAGCATTGCTTTCGTTGTGCTTCGATCATCTTTTAGGGTGATCGATAGCGCGGTCGATAGCGTGCTGGGCGCGGTAATTTCTAGTCCTGAGTTCGAGTCTCGCGAACTCCCTCGTACATTTATTTCATTTGAAAAACCGTGTGAAAGCAGTAGCTTCCCGTACCAGATTCATTAACTGTTTCTGGGGGTAACTAGACTTTGAACTCTCGGTAAATTTGTCTCATACGAGGTACATCTCAGTTCTGTCGCTGCTCCCAAAACATAAGCAGCTGGTGACATGACCGCCAAGCACCGGAGCAAATCTCAAGGTTTTGGTGTTCTGCCGGAGCCTTTGGTAGTGGGCATTTATCTTAAATGACTTAAAAGTTTTCAAATTTATTACTGTGTCCACCAATGACTAAGTAGTTGTTACTATTTGCACCAATGACTAAGTAGTCATTCCTGTGTTCATTAATGACTGAGGAGTCGTTACTGTGTTCACTGATTTTGGTAATTACGTACTGGCAAAGATGAGTCCTGCACTTATAGAGAACACTAGAAAAACTAAGCCAAAACTCGACGGAGATTTGTGTGTGCAGGCATGCACTGGAGTCACTGGATGATATCCGCTGTTTGTGTCTTCATAACAATTCTGTAATTATTATTCACATGTTTAGATCAGTGACATTTTTATATTATTTCAGATTAATTAACATACTCGCGCTTCAATCTTAGTGGTTATTTTGAGTCCAGTTATGTAGGGATCTATGTAGGCTTCCTGTACGTGTTTAGCATGTGTAGTAGGTTGTTTACATTGGACAATTACCTGAAATACTAACTCCTTATATTTAACACAACATGTAAATTTCTTTGCTCGTGTTCTAGATCTAGATCGGAAGGATGAATTTTAAGGCACGGTGGACCTCAACGTGGAAGTTATACTCACGATATTTAATTATCATTCTGTAAACTCATTTCGTGATTAGCGTTGAGCAGTAATCATTCTTCTCAAAATAGGCCGTACGTTTGCAATTGTTTGGATGCCTTCAATCACCATGTTGTCATTCCATCATCAGCGTTGCATAATTGTCCCTTAAACATCTTTCTATCATGCTTTGAACATTTGTTGGCAGTATTTTCTGGTATAAAATGATCAGGATGTTCTCTGAATCATCTTTTATCATTCATGAATCATCAACCTACTTCATCTTAGAAGCACCATCTTTTACCATCCTTGAATTTTCTTTAGAGCTTCACTCGTCACACACACGCCTCGTCTCACAAAACCAAACACGACCCGTCACACACGCTTGAAGCGTCACACAAGAACACCAGGAGATGCTCTCCCCCCCCCCCCCCCCGAGTAACTGATCCTCCCCCATCAGGAGGGCGTGCGCACCATTGAAGAAGAGCTGCGGCACTACTTCCTCACGGGGCCTGGCGCTGGTGTGGGGCTGGCCTCCCTCTACCTCCAAGTCAGGTGTGTTTCCACTATGGGGGCAACTGGTCCGTTTCCGTTTTCATGCCTTCTTCATTATCTTTTCTTTATTTTTATCTCTTCCCTTCAAGCTTGCCATTAATGTGTGCAGGGTCTCTTGTGTAAGTACACACCTTTTACATAAATTACATTTTCCTTCGTTCTGAATGGTTCTTTCTTTTTCTTCTGTGGAAACCTCTTTGCAGTGTAAATGAGCCTTCAACTGATTGCATTTGTGAGTGATGGAGTCATTCTTTGGGCGCCGTTCCGTTAACTATACACTGCGCAGGGTTTGTAGTTCGCATCTCTATGGGACTCGACGTGTGGCGCTATACTGGAGTGCTGGGACTGCGGAGCGCCGGCTGGCCCACATGGTAGTTCTTGTCTCAACAGTCACTCTGATTGGTAGCGTCTGTGCCAGTCCGGTCCTTAATGCGTTGACTGCGATGGGTTAAACTGAAGTTCAATTTTCAAGTAAAATTTTAAGGTAAAAGCTGTTAGCCATTTTATTAATACCAAACATCGACTGGGCCCATGAAATGCCATTCATTTTATATGATTGTTGACATTTTTCAAACGATCCATCGACGGGTCGTTTTGCAGCAGGAAGAACTTAAGCACGACCCATTGATGGGTCGTATCGCAAACAACGAGTTAAATCTATCATTGTTATCTAAAAATCGCGTGCTGAAACCCATAGCTGGTGGGCTGTGATGCTACTTGCCCCGTAAATTTTGCTCTTAAGAATGTTTAACGATTGTCCAGTAAAGATAAATTTTACCCAACATTCCTGTTCATTGTTTAAAAATGAACTATAAATCTGAAGACTCTTAATGACTTAGAACAAGAGAAAATGACGATAACTTTAATGGTAGCTGCCGTGGTCACTATAGCATGTAAGGCTTGGTCATCTCACAGAAAGAAAGTAAAGTGTCAGGTGACGCTATATTTTATTTCTTATTTTATGAAAAGGCACGCCGGGATGAGTGCCTGAGTAATGTGGCTGCTTATGCCTGTTAAATTATTTCTTATTTTATGGAAAGGCACGCCGGGATGAGTGCCTGAGTAATGTGGATGCTTATACCTGTTGAATTATTTCTTGTTTTATGGAAAGGCACGCCGGGATGAGTGCCTGAGTAATGTGGCTGCTTATACCTGTTAAATTATTTCTTATTTTATGGAAAGGCACGCCGGGATGAGGGCCTGAGTAACGTGGATGCTTATACCTGTTAAATTATTTCTTATTTTATGGAAAGGCCGCCGGGATGAGGGCCTGAGTAACGTGGATGCTTATACCTGTTAAATTATTTCTTATTTTATGGAAAGGCACGCCGGGATGAGGGCCTGAGTAACGTGGATGCTTATACCTGTTAAATTATTTCTTGTTTTATGGAAAGGCACGCCGGGATGAGGCCTGAGTAATGTGGATGCTTATATCTGTTGAATTATTTCTTGTTTTATGGAAAGGCACGCCGGGATGAGGGCCTGAGTAATGTGGATGCTTATACCTGTTAAATCATTTCTTATTTTATGGAAAGGCCGCCGGGATGAGGGCCTGAGTAACGTGGATGCTTATACCTGTTAAATTATTTCTTATTTTATGGAAAGGCACGCCGGGATGAGTGCCTGAGTAATGTGGATGCTTATACCTGTTGAATTATTTCTTGTTTTATGGAAAGGCACGCCGGGATGAGGGCCTGAGTAATGTGGCTGCTTATACCTGTTAAATTATTTCTTATTTTATCGAAAGGCACGCCGGGATGAGTGCCTGAGTAATGTGGATGCTTATACCTGTTGAATTATTTCTTGTTTTATGGAAAGGCACGCCGGGATGAGTGCCTGAGTAATGTGGCTGCTTATACCTGTTAAATTATTTCTTATTTTATGGAAAGGCACGCCTGGATGAGGGCCTGAGTAACGTGGATGCTTATACCTGTTAAATTATTTCTTATTTTATGGAAAGGCCGCCGGGATGAGGGCCTGAGTAACGTGGATGCTTATACCTGTTAAATTATTTCTTATTTTATGGAAAGGCACGCCGGGATGAGGGCCTGAGTAACGTGGATGCTTATACCTGTTAAATTATTTCTTGTTTTATGGAAAGGCACGCCGGGATGAGGCCTGAGTAATGTGGATGCTTATACCTGTTGAATTATTTCTTGTTTTATGGAAAGGCACGCCGGGATGAGGGCCTGAGTAATGTGGATGCTTATACCTGTTAAATTATTTCTTATTTTATGGAAAGGCACGCCGGGATGAGGCCTGAGTAATGTGGCAGCTTATACCTGTTAAATTATTTCTTATTTTATGGAAAGGCACGCCGGGATGAGTGCCTGAGTAACGTGGATGCTTATACCTGTTGAATTATTTTTTGTTTTATGGAAAGGCCGCCTGGATAAGTGCCTGAGTAATGTGGTTGCTTATACCTGTTAAATTATTTCTCGTTTTATGAAAAGGTACGCCTGGATAAAAAAAGCCTGAGTAACGTGATTGCTTATACCTGTTTAAGTGTAGTTGCTGCCTGTGGTCTTAAAATGCACTTGCATTTCTCCAGCTAATAACCAGCTGCAGTCAACACTCCCGTGTTTCCTAACTGCATCCGAGCCAACCTTCAGAGATCATTGCCATAGGTCAAGTTGTATTTTGGCAGTTTAGAATTTTTTAACATTTTGTGCGGCTGAAAATGAACATGGTTTCCAAATTTTAGCTTCACTGCTTATTTTTAACCCGCAGATTTCATCACAATCATGGTCGTAGGGTAGGGCTCTAAATACAGTATTGCCTCTGCTTTGGGATTAATTTCTTTAATGTGTGTACGGCTGCATTAGCATAGCAATATATGTGCATGTATAAATATGGATGGTAAAATAGTTCACGTATTTTACTGTAAGCATGTGTGAAATTGTTATTTGGTGGTTTTCTAAGTTTGGTGTTATGAACTTTCAAGGGAAAAGTGAAATTTTTAGGTTTCAGCTCTGATAGAGGAATCTGTGAATTATGAAACATTTGAGGGAAAATATATTGACTTTTATCTTGACTCATTACTTTACTTCGTCTGTATATTTACTATCTTGGTTCTCCTACTATCTTTGTTCTCTTATTGTCTTGGTTCTCCTATTGTCTTGGTTCTCCTTTTATCTGGGTTCTTTTATTTTGGTTTTCCTATTTTCTTGGTTCTCTCATCGTGGTTTTCCTATTATCGTGATCCTCCTCTAATCTTGGTTTTTCCTTTCACATAGCTTCCCATTTATCTAGTAATAAATATCATTAAAATCTGTGAATGCTCCTGACGTGCCCTTGTACCCCCGCAGCGAGACCACACACAGGTGCCGGAACAAGGCCCCCTACAGGCAGGTGTTCGGGCCCCCCCAGCTGGAGCAGACCTGCGCCGGCCTCGCCTGCCGCGTCCTGCCTGGCACCGCTCTACCGGTCTGTTGGGGCGCGTTATCTTGTTCTTTCTGTGCTTTGGTTTTGGGTTTCTGGGCTTTTGTTTGGGGTTTCTGGGCTTTTGCTTGATGTTTTAAGGTTTTGTTTAATTATTCTGGAATTTTTTAGTGTTTCTGATTTTTTAGTGTTTGGTTGCTTGGTTTAGTTGGTTGTTTGGTAGCGTGCTTGGTTGGTTGGTCCGTCTCTCTGTCGCGCTCACAAGGATTCTTAAAGACCATATTTGTGATACGAGTTTCACCAGTGCACAAGTACAAGAATATTTTAATCGCAGGTACTGTTGGGATGGATATATTTGTTTGTCATCCACATCTGGAAGATTTACTTGAGCAAAATATCAAAGCCCGTCATTTTTTACGGGCCGTGTACACTATTATGTAGTAACACTGTACTCATAGTTGCGGTGCCCCTCAGATGAACCCTCCTGTTGAGGAGCTGGTCGTCTCCTCCGTGCTGAAGGCCGCCGGCATGTCGCCTCGCACCAACCTGCTCTTCCTCGGCGCCGCCTCCGGTGCGTTGTGTTCTGAACTGTGGCGGGGCGGGGAGAAGCGAGGGAGATAGTGACAAACTCTGGAAAAATATATATGGGAAAAGTAGTGAAACACACGAAGCATGAAATGAGACTTTTTTATCTAACATAGATAGGCCTATGAATTGTCACTAATTTATTGATAATAATTTGCATTATTGAAATTACTGGAAAAAGCGGGAAAGACAATGATATTTTCAAGAACAACTAAAAATACCATAAACAAAAGTAAAAAATACATAAAATATAAAATGCAACTGTTGTATTTAAAATAGGCATGAGCTATTATCACTAATGTAATGATAATAGTGGTCATTACTGAACTCAGGAAAAATTGAAATTGCCAAAAAAAGTAACAAATGCATAAAATATAAAATGCGGCTGTTGTATCTAAAATGGATGGAAAATGGAAAGGATGATGAAACAGTAAAACGCAAGTAAAAAAAAAACAGCTGGAAAAAAGATGGTGAGATATGCAAACTAAAAAAATTAGTGGAAGAGAGATCAAAAACTATCGTTGAAAGTTTTTAATTATTGTTCAAAACTTTTAACTGTTGTTAGAAAATATTACATCTAGAAGAAAAGTGAAATGTAAAATTGTAGTAAAGTGGTATAGAACTACGAAGCAAGCTTAACTCGGGCATGAAGCCCAAGTTCAAACAGTGATGAATTAAGCATGGAAATTAAGACACGACTGTTGAAAAGTCATTCATCCTCTCAATTACGTGAATGCACAATAATCAAGTCTCATTGAACTAGTAATGAATTTCCGATTACAAATATCTTCATTGTAAGTAACCTTGGCATTTATAACACTTAGATTGCTACATGAGCCACGTGTGGTCACGCTCCTCAGGGAGATACAACTATTGTATCTATGGGAATTGGCGCTCTCTGTTTCTATGCCCTTCTGCATAGATTCCGCATTCCCTTATCTCCATACTAACTGGTGCCTTCCTTCTTCCTCTCTTCGATACGCTCTTTTTTGTAGCGGTTACTGAGGCTTAAACTAACCTATAATGTAATCTAAGCTTGTGACGTAGGATAAAAAAATAAGTTTAGGCTAGTCAAGTTAGTCCATCCTATGCTATAGGACTGACGCCCCCAGGGCTAGGTTACCTCAGCTATAGATAGGCTTTCGAGACTTCTATCTTCCCTGCCCACTTGTTTCTTTCAATTTGCACCTTCTTTGCTATCATTTCTTTGTCTTTTATTCTTCTTCCTTCCTTACTTGCCGTTTCTATGTGCAAGATGCAGTATGTGAGAAGACTTCTTGTGTATATATGCTACAATTTTAAGCAAATGCTAAATGGTCTTTTTTTTCTGTCAAAATGTTTGTGCAATGAAAACTGTGCCCTAAACACGTTAACTGCGATGGGCTAAACTGAAGTTAATTTAAATTTAAAGTCAATTGTGGTTATTAACTTAAAAAATAGCAAACATTAACTGGATCGGGCGTTTATTGAGCTTTCATTAAGTTTTAATAAAAAATGAGTTAGTGACTGCAGGTGGGTCAGCAGCACTGTGAAAATCCTCTAAATGACCACCGGTGGGTCACATCGCAGGAAATGTGTTAAACTCGCTCCTATATTAAGCTATCCTAACTTAGCTCACTCAAAGTTATCCTCTCTTTAACCTGATTTAGTAAGGAATTTCTAAGATATTTATCGGAATTGCATGTCTAGTTGCTGCATAGGTAATCATGTTCAATCTTTACATTATGTTCAATCTTTACATTATGTTCAATCTTTACATTATGTTCAATCTTTACATTATGTTCAATCTTTACATTATGTTCAATCTTTACATTATGTTCAATCTTTACATTACGATCGCGGGAGCTCCAACATGAGCAGGAAAGTTTAGAAAAAATATTTTGTATTCAGGTTACGATAATTATCTTATAGCGCAACGAATGAAAAAACGAAAGAACTAGCAGAATTTTGAATAAACGAGTTGGATACGTCAATAAATTCAAGGTTATATGATGACTTGACCAATCAAACCCATCTTTACTTGTTCTCGCGAAGCCGATTTTTGTTGCAGTGTTGTGTACCCTCTATGTAACGACATGCCATACACGAACAACGTTTTCGCCAGCAAGGGAGTTTCGTACTCAGTGCACCGGAGACGGTTGCAAGATTCTGCGTAGCTCAGCGAAAGCTACATCAGCAGCTCCGAGCGACGCCAGCCCGGCAACGACGGGGCCATACCAAAAAAAGTCACGAAAGTCGATTTCACGGCCGTTACTGATGCCAACCGTCGCGGAAAGTAGCGGCGGTAACTGCATCTATAAAGGGTTGTCCCTAAGGTAAAGAGCTCTCACTACCCTACGTGTCACTATCGTCGAAGGTCCTCGTACACGCCGTTTTACTTGAGTTTTGTGATAGAATCCAGTCCGGCGTGCTGGGTATTGTTATTGTATAAATTTCAACTGTGACTTAACGCTTAAATCAACTGGTTATTCAAATAAAGTAAACGAGGCTACTTCGAATCCAACGAAACCTGCACCAGCGCTTCACACGAGTGTGCGTAAGATTACCTCTTTGTAGCTATATACGTTTGCGGGTTTTAACAAATCCCCGGCATATTGGTGATATCCGTTTATAACAGTAAATTGTGTGGCCACATATAACGTGTGTTTCAATGCCTGCCATAGTTGCGCCTTAAATTAGGATGCCGGCCATGAGATTCCACTGAGAATGAGAAAAGAGATTTATTTCATTTGAACGATTTATCCAAAAGGAGAAAATTTAGTCACTTCGTTCGATCTTGAAAAAGGAGGATCGTAACAATTGGTTGGCAGCGGCGCAGGATTTAATATTGAATTTGGTATAATTTAATTTGATCTTGCCGGTTCCACGCCTCTGTGAGAGACCGCTGTTGCCACGCTACCTGTAAAAAAAAAAAAACACTTTTTGTAACATAAATTAAATGGCCCAAGTAATTGTTTAAAATCCATTCATCTCATTTATAATTTGTAATATTTCACTAGAAATGTGTATGTCCTCATGTCACTTTATTTGCGTATTGATTTATTTCTTTACCGTGTGTATTAATTCATTTATTTCCTTACCGTGTGTGTTAATCCATTTAATCCGTTTTATTAATTTAGCCCTCTTGATTTATTTCCTTATGACGTGTATTAATCCATGCAAGACCGCCTCTGTAATAAGATTATTGTGCTCTTTATTTTGATGCCATTGTATTAATGTGTGTTGTTTTATTCATTGATTTAACCCGTTTTATTAAGTGATTTAACCCGTTTTCCTATTGATTTGATCCGTTTTGTTCTATTTTTGATATTTCGTGTCTATGTGCATTGCTTTTGTCGGATCTATCCAATTATTTCTGTGCATTTGGAAGCTTATTGTGCGAAAGATTCAATTATGTCTGTGTATTTGGAAACATATTGTACGAAACATTGCATTTAAACTCCTAGTTTGAAACTCTAAAATTGCTATCAGTGTTCATTGTGAATCTATTTGCTTCGCCAATTTTGTACTAATTAACTGTTGAAACTATGGCTGGGGACGATAATGAAAGTAATCAAAGTAACAATGGTGAGAATAGTCAAAATAGCTTTGTCACTTTAAACCATGCAATTGATCTGCCTAAATTTAACGGCGAAGGCTGTGTAACTTCATTTTTAAAACACTTCCAGACTCGAGTTGACATTTACACTAATGATAAAGATTTGCAATGTCGTTATTTGAAAAATGCTCTTACCGGGAAGGCTTGGGATTCTTACGTTCTTAAATCGGACCAATTAGTCACTCTGGAAGATGTTAAAACTTGGCTTATTTCTGTGTACAAGGGGGCTGTAAATTATAGAAAAACTGTTCATAAAATCCTATTTAGTCTGCGTCAAGAGAATGATGAGAGTGTCAATGCATTTGCAACTCGCGTTCTAGCTAGCTGGAAAGACGTGTTCGGCCAAGAATGGCACTACGAGGATGCCAATGCACAAAAAATTCTAATCCCGACTATCATTAAAAATATGAACCCCAAGATCAGTGAAAAATTATCTCATGATTTCGACCCTGAGAGTGTGACAAAACTCCTAGACAAAGCGAGGTCACAGACTACGACGGCTTATCATGCTATGGCGAACGGTTGTTGCGAGAGAATGAACGGTGTCTTGAAAACTGCAATCTCCCACTTAGCTGCTGAAGATAGATTCACGTGGGACCAGAGCATTCCTTTCGTCACCCTAGCTGTAAATACTTCCTACCAGACTGCGATTAAAGACACGCCGTTCTTTTTGTTTTACGGCAGAGATGCAAACCTCCCTTATCACGACATTTTCAAGGAACAGCCCGTCAATTACGCGTGTGACCAAGAGTATTCAACAGAAGTTTCTCTCCGACTGTCCAAAGCATTTGCTGCTGTTAAAAGAAATTCTGAGGCGGCCAGGCAAGCTGCAGCGAAGATCTATAATCGGACGGCCAAGGAATGTGATATTCAACCTGGAGCATTAGTCATGCTTAGAAATATGGCAGGTCGCACCGATGTGGATCGTGCTTGGCCAACGAGGTTCAGGGGCCCCTACCGTGTGACTTCTCGACGGGAAAATAACATCACCATCAAGGGTGTGTACTCGGATCGCAAGGAACAAACCGTTCACCTCAATCGAATCAAGCGAGCATACTTGGACGACGCTATGGCCTTCCCTTTCAACAACGACGAAGAAAATGACGAACTTCAAGGGGCAGAGACGAACGACATCCCAGCAACACCGAACGCGAAACCCCGACCAACAATACCGAGCGCTAACCGACAAGAAGAGGGGACGACTCCCAGATATCCCCTCAGGAATCGGACGAGACGCCCAAACTATGTGTGATTACTTATGTCTCACGAGGACGTCCCAAAACTTTGACATGATTACCCCATTTCATTTCCAAATGTACTATGTTTAATATTAAGGATGTTTCCTAACCATTTCCCTCGTGTTTAACATTTTCTTTCATATTTCAATTTTAGGATAAGTGCTTCGACTTAAATTTAAATGATTTCTCCAGCGAAATGCAGATAGGATGTATTACATGATTAATGTCGATTTATAAATCAATTTATGTATTTACCTTGATGATGCTCATCAATCAGATAAAAATTTTACTCGATGTCAAATTTGTAACCCGTTCGTATGTCTTTTCATAGCCCTTCCCCAGGAATGCGTGCTAATACGTAGGAACTTTCCTTTACAGCCCGCTAACTATCCGAGATATTGAATGTCATGTTATGTATTTCTCATTAATTTCATTTACCTTGCATTTATTTCATTATGTATTAGTTATAATATTCTCCGAATGGATTCCTTTTGAGTTAGTAATAAAATGATATACCAAATGTACATGTCGGTGGATGAAGTTAAAGCAAGTAGACGGGCTGCAAGGGGGGAAATCTTGAAGGAATCCATGGGAGATAATTACCATGTCCAGAAACTAATTCAATACGGTTGTTGCAGCTATACGTAAGGCTGTTGTGACACGGCTGCACAGCGACACCAGCACTACAGAGGCGTGCGTGAACACAACAGTGGCTGCTCCAGCATCCCAGCTGCTCTGACTCAAGGTCATGGCAGGCTCACAGCGGCTGCTGCGAGCAAGCGCTACGCTCAGGCTGGGACGTGTGCATGGCACGGGTCTGGCAGGACCGCACTGTTCGCGCAGTCTACGAGAAATCTGGCAACACCGCGCTCCATTGATATGGCATGGCTAGACAGCGCACTCACTCGGACGTAAATACTACGACCAACAGGGTCGACGCGAGTTAAAGGGCTGAGCGACTGGATGCAACGCGTGAGGGTTACTTCGACTACGAGAACGTGGCGCAATCTACTATCGGCGGAACTGCAATTTGGAGAGTGGCGTGACATCACAACGAGGGTGAGGCTCCCCCCCCATTTCGATATACGCCAAAGCATGGATTCGGCTAAGGCGGAAAAATTAAGAAGATACCGTTGAACACTAATACGTTCAAAATAACTACATGCATGCGGAAGTAATGACAAAATCGAGTTTACACTCGACATATTTATATTTTGGGCGGTATTCACCTCCAGATATCCTCGGATTGGCCTCCAAGGAATATCATCAGTCGCGGGAGAAGGTCTTCGATGATGAAGAAGGATAAGGATATCCCGATATCAACTTTTCGTCATTGCTTGTTTAAGATCTTCGTTTCAGCGTGCGTCAGAAGCACAAATCTCGTCGGCTTGTCTGAATCTTCCCTTGCAATGAAGGATGAGATTTCTCACAACTTCAAGTAGACGGATACTTCCAATTGTGACAATATCCAGGAGGATATTACCAAAAACGACCTGGGGAGGATTGTTGTGTACCCTCTATGTAACGACATGCCATACACGAACAACGTTTTCGCCAGCAAGGGAGTTTCGTACTCAGTGCACCGGAGACGGTTGCAAGATTCTGCGTAGCTCAGCGAAAGCTACATCAGCAGCTCCGAGCGACGCCAGCCCGGCAACGACGGGGCCATACCAAAAAAAGTCACGAAAGTCGATTTCACGGCCGTTACTGATGCCAACCGTCGCGGAAAGTAGCGGCGGTAACTGCATCTATAAAGGGTTGTCCCTAAGGTAAAGAGCTCTCACTACCCTACGTGTCACTATCGTCGAAGGTCCTCGTACACGCCGTTTTACTTGAGTTTTGTGATAGAATCCAGTCCGGCGTGCTGGGTATTGTTATTGTATAAATTTCAACTGTGACTTAACGCTTAAATCAACTGGTTATTCAAATAAAGTAAACGAGGCTACTTCGAATCCAACGAAACCTGCACCAGCGCTTCACACGAGTGTGCGTAAGATTACCTCTTTGTAGCTATATACGTTTGCGGGTTTTAACAAATCCCCGGCATATTGGTGATATCCGTTTATAACAGTAAATTGTGTGGCCACATATAACGTGTGTTTCAATGCCTGCCATAGTTGCGCCTTAAATTAGGATGCCGGCCATGAGATTCCACTGAGAATGAGAAAAGAGATTTATTTCATTTGAACGATTTATCCAAAAGGAGAAAATTTAGTCACTTCGTTCGATCTTGAAAAAGGAGGATCGTAACACAGCCTTTAACTGTGTTTCCATAACCTATCTTGACCTATTCTTAGCTAACGCAATTTAATCATACGCATCGTAATCTAAATTGGAATTTTCCATTCACATAACGAGACTCAAAACCATAATACTGTCTGAAGTTCAAATCGTCTCTCAATTTTCCCGAGGTACTCGAATCTCCTCCCCACTTTTCCAAGATAAAACACAAACCTCTCAGTTTTCCCAAGATGAATCTCAAATCGCATTTCAATTTCCCCAAAATGAAACACAAATCACCTCTCAATTTTCCCAAGATGAAGCTCAAATCGCCTTTCAATTATACACAGATGAAACACATCACCTCTCAATTCTCCTAATTTGAAACACAAATCACCTCTCAATTTCCTTTAAGAAATCAATGCTTGCATGTCAAGCCAAAAAACCCGCTATTTACACTGACAAGGCAATGCGTGGTGTCAGGTCACCTGTGCTTGCCTCTGGCGCGGTCCGTGGGGAGGGTGGTGTGCGTGGAGAGCTCTCCGTCTGCCGCAGAGGACGCAGCAGCCAACATCGCACATAATGACGTCCACAACGTCACCCTCTCACAGGGCGCTCCAGAGAAGGTGGGCTTTAGGGTATAGTTCGTCTTTTGTTTTGTGGTGTAAATTCATCTTCCGCTCTACTAGTGTTGTGGAGTCTGCTTTGGATTGGTGGTGAGGTCAGCTATGGATTGGTGGTGTGAGGTCAGCTATGGATTGGTGGTGTGAGGTCAGCTATGGATTGGTGGTGTGAGGTCAGCTATGGATTGGTGGTGTGAGGTCAGCTATGGATTGGTGGTGTGAGGTCATCTATGGATTGGTGGTGTGAGGTCATCTATGGATTGGTGGTGTGAGGTCAGCTATGGATTGGTGGTGTGAGGTCAGCTATGGATTGGTGGTTTCAGGTCAGCTATGGATTGGTGGTGTCAGGTCAGCTATGGATTGGTGGTGTGAGGTCATCTATGGATTGGTGAAGTGAGGTCAGCTTTAGAGTGGTGAAGTGAGGTCAGCTATGGATTGATGGTGTCAGGTCATCTATGGATTGGTGGTGTGAGGTCATCTATGGATTGGTGGTGTGAGGTCAGCTATGGATTGGTGGTGTGAGGTCAGCTATGGATTGGTGGTGTCAGGTCAGCTATGGATTGGTGGTGTCAGGTCAGCTATGGATTGGTGGTGTGAGGTCAGCTATGGATTGGTGGTGTCAGGTCAGCTATGGATTGGTGGTGTGAGGTCAGCTATGGATTGGTGGTGTGAGGTCAGCTATGGATTGGTGGTGTGAGGTCATCTATGGATTGGTGGTGTGAGGTCATCTATGGATTGGTGGTGTGAGGTCAGCCATGGATTGGTGGTGTGAGGTCAGCTATGGATTGGTGGTGTCAGGTCAGCTATGGATTGGTGAAGTGAGGTCAGCTTTAGAGTGGTGAAGTGAGGTCAGCTTTAGATTGGTGAAGTGAGGTCAGCTTTAGAGTGGTGAAGTGAGGTCAGCTTTAGATTGGTGAAGTGAGGTCAGCTTTGTATTAGTGGCATAAAGTCAACAATAGATTATCTGGGGAAAGTTAGCTTTGGATTGAAGGTGTGAAGTTATTTTTGGCTAGTGTTGTAAAGTAAGCTTTCAGCACACATCTAAGTTTTGCTTTTTGCAAAGTCTAACAATAAATAAAATAGCAAGGATAGTCGCTTTTAAAAGATCCATTATCAGTTAGTCGTTTAATAAATAGAAGAACCTAAAATGATATATAAAATTGAACGTTTCGACTACAGGAGTCATCTTCAGCATTAACAAGATCTATGGAAGACAAAAATTACATTTTATTGAAAATAAGTGCAATAGTAAAAACAAATAAAAAGAAGTGGACGAAAAAGGATGGAGAACAATACTAACATGCTATTAACAGAGGGAATGACGATTCAGTTTCATTTAAAATAGGTTTGTCTTTCATGTTAAAAAGAGATTCTAAAATACGAAGGTCTGATTGACTAGATGTGGTTCCTACTATCTGGAAGTTGTCCAAGCGGACTAGCTGGTCGCACTTCTCGGCATGAGTGCGTACCGAAGAGTGAGGGGGAGAGGCAAGGGGATTATTGGTTCGGAAGCTCCTTCCAGCATGCTCCGCCACACGAATATGGAGGGCCCTTTTTGTGGACCCAACATATTCCGACGCACACAGTGCGCAACAGTATTTGTAAACGACGTGCGAAAGCAATGCTTTAGGGAGCTTATCTTTGTAGTGAAAAAAAGAATTAATTTTATATCTGTTCAACAATATAATCCGAAAATTGATATGCGTAAAATGTTTAGCTAACAATGAAAGTATCTCTTTCTTGAGTTTCTCGGATTGGTATCGAAAATAGGGCAAGCAGAAGTAAAAATCCTTCTTTCCCACAGTTGTTATTGGCAATCTGTTATGAAACTTGACATTTAAAAATTTCTTCATGGCAGAATCTATTAATCTGGATGGGAAGCCATTATTGTGAAAGAATTGCCGCAAAAATTCCATTTCACAGTGAAATGCATAAAAATTTGAACAGACATTATAACCCCTGCATAACAATGTTTTAACACTATTGATCTTAAAGTTAAAATTACAAAAACTGTAAAAGCTGGTCCCTAGCCCAGTAAAAGTTGGCTTACGATAGACAGAGCTCTGAAATTTACCATTGTGGCGCGTAATTGTGCAATCTAAAAACGGGAGACAATCAGCAGCTTCAACTTCCATTGTAAATTTAATATTTGGATGTTGGGAATTTAAGTACTTCCAAAAATGCTTACTGTGTGAGCTATCGCGGAATAAAATAAATGTGTCATCAATATAACGTCTATAGAACACAGGTTTGTACTCTACAGGGCACTGGCTCAACCATTGCTGTTCGTGGAAGGACATGAATATATTGGCAAAAGTCGGCCCTAAGGGGAGCCCCATTCCTAAACCATCTAATTGTCTGTAAAAAACATTGTCAAATAAAAAGAAAGAATTCATGACGGAGAGCTGCAATAAAGTTTTAAACAATGCCCTAGTTAAACCGATGACTGAATCAGTTTGAGCGAATAAATAGTGCAAACAAATTTCAATTGTCTCCTGCAGCGGTATGTTAGTAAACAAGTTTTCAACGTCAAAAGAAGCCATAAAAACGTTCAAAAGAAGCAACGCTGATAAACTTTTTATGGCTTCTTTTGACGTAGAAAACTTGTTTACTAACATACCGCTGCAGGAGACAATTGAAATTTGTTTGCACTATTTATTCGCTCAAACTGATTCAGTCATCGGTTTAACTAGGGCATCGTTTAAAACTTTATTGCAGCTCTCCGTCATGAATTCTTTCTTTTTATTTGACAATGTTTTTTACAGACAATTAGATGGTTTAGGAATGGGGCTCCCCTTAGGGCCGACTTTTGCCAATATATTCATGTCCTTCCACGAACAGCAATGGTTGAGCCAGTGCCCTGTAGAGTACAAACCTGTGTTCTATAGACGTTATATTGATGACACATTTATTTTATTCCGCGATAGCTCACACAGTAAGCATTTTTGGAAGTACTTAAATTCCCAACATCCAAATATTAAATTTACAATGGAAGTTGAAGCTGCTGATTGTCTCCCGTTTTTAGATTGCACAATTACGCGCCACAATGGTAAATTTCAGAGCTCTGTCTATCGTAAGCCAAATTTTACTGGGCTAGGGACCAGCTTTTACAGT
Organism: Morinoia aosen; assembly: GCA_030386875.1. Classification (NCBI taxonomy): domain Eukaryota; kingdom Metazoa; phylum Arthropoda; class Malacostraca; order Amphipoda; family Talitridae; genus Morinoia; species Morinoia aosen. Next base: position 20,195,566 of record CM059565.1, read on the forward strand.
TTTTGTAATTTTAACTTTAAGATCAATAGTGTTAAAACATTGTTATGCAGGGGTTATAATGTCTGTTCAAATTTTTATGCATTTCACTGTGAAATGGAATTTTTGCGGCAATTCTTTCACAATAATGGCTTCCCATCCAGATTAATAGATTCTGCCATGAAGAAATTTTTAAATGTCAAGTTTCATAACAGATTGCCAATAACAACTGTGGGAAAGAAGGATTTTTACTTCTGCTTGCCCTATTTTGGATACCAATCCGAGAAACTCAAGAAAGAGATACTTTCATTGTTAGCTAAACATTTTACGCATATCAATTTTCGGATTATATTGTTGAACAGATATAAAATTAATTCTTTTTTTCACTACAAAGATAAGCTCCCTAAAGCATTGCTTTCGCACGTCGTTTACAAATACTGTTGCGCACTGTGTGCGTCGGAATATGTTGGGTCCACAAAAAGGGCCCTCCATATTCGTGTGGCGGAGCATGCTGGAAGGAGCTTCCGAACCAATAATCCCCTTGCCTCTCCCCCTCACTCTTCGGTACGCACTCATGCCGAGAAGTGCGACCAGCTAGTCCGCTTGGACAACTTCCAGATAGTAGGAACCACATCTAGTCAATCAGACCTTCGTATTTTAGAATCTCTTTTTATCATGAAAGACAAACCTATTTTAAATGAAACTGAATCGTCATTCCCTCTGTTAATAGCATGTTAGTATTGTTCTCCATCCTTTTTCGTCCACTTCTTTTTATTTGTTTTTACTATTGCACTTATTTTCAATAAAATGTATTTTTTGTCTTACATAGATCTTGTTAATGCTGAAGATGACTCCTGTAGTCGAAACGTTCAATTTTATATATCATTTTAGGTTCTTCTATTTATTTAACGACTAACTGATAATGGATCTTTTAAAAGCGACTATCCTTGCTATTTTATTTATTGTAAGCTTTCAGTTTGTGGTATGAATTCAACTTTAGATGTTGATGTAAGGTCAGCTCTGAATTTGGAGTCAGTTTTGGTTGGTTAGTGTTTTAAGGACATCAGCTGTCGATTAGTGGTATAAATTCAACTTTAGTTAGTGGCATAGAGTTGCACTTTACCAATTGTATGAAGTTAGCTTTAGATTGAGAGCATAAATTAAGCTTTAGTTATTAGCATAAAGTTAGCATTTGATCAATGATTTGAAGTCAGCTTTGCGCATTTTTACAGGTGCTGCCTGAAGTTCTGCCGGATTTGAAATCTTTAAAAAACGTCGTCGCTGTCGTCGATTGCGGAGATAAAGCCTTGCGTGAGTATTGTTTTTTTATCTAAGGTTATCTTTTCGCTAGATAGAGGGCGTTAGGTTAGGGTTCCTCAATTATTCATGGGTCTAAACGATAGGAAAATGCGTCATTTGTTGGTGTTCTTGAGTGTTTATTTTCTGGAGTAGTTTTTAAAATGCCATGTCTCTCTTTATTTCTGAAGTCTTAGATTGCTTCACAGTTTTGTTTGTGTTACACTTGTAACATTCGAGATATTCTCTTTTGATGATGTAGAATTTGTGGTAAACATTTTTTGTGGTGAAATAACTCTTTTAACACCCTTTTGGTGGAAAAACTTACATTGAATGCCGAATGCCGACGAAATCACTCTCGTGTTTAATACACATTACGAATTTACACCTACCCTAAACCTCATGATGCACCACTAGTTTGTAAGTTAACATTCCCTCGATATAGCCACCTTAGCAGCTAAAAATTCGGGTAATTCTACATATTTTCGTATTAGCGTAACGGTTGATATAATTGTACTTATTCTCTTTTGAGCACCTTTGTTGTGGTTAGGGAGCCTGAAACTAATTTGTAATCTAACATGACGTAATGGTAATTGTATCAGTTCAACTGAATGTAATATTTATGCAAGGAAAAGAACCCTGTGGCAGACATAACTGTATACGCCCAACCCAGTGCAATATGTCAAAACCACCGTGTGACAGAAATTATTGTGCCCGCTGAACACCATGTAATATTTACTCTTGGAAAACAACCCCATGACATACATAACTGTGTACGCTGAACTCAATCCAAAATCTATACATGAAAAATAACCCTGTGGCAGACCCTCAAGTGGTGGTGCATCTGCGGAGAACTCGGTCTATCTCCCAGCTGGTGATGCTGACCACAAAACCGGAGGGCTTCGTGCTGGCCAACTGCGCCAGCTTCGCCAACAAGATCAGCCGCAACAAGCTGTCCAAATACGATCCCCTGCTGCCCGTGCTGGCCTTCACGGTGGACCACGCGCCTCACACACACCAGTTCACGATGGGTTTGCTCATGTCGCGTGATGAGTACATTGATGTGTCCCCTCACCGCCCTGCTGAGTAGTGATCGTATGCTGTTGTGTGTTGGTTGTGCTGTTATTGTGGTGATGTTGGTACGCTGAACGTGGTGTTAGTGGTGCGCTGGTTGTGCTGTGCTAGAGGTGCGCTAGTTGTGGTGTGCAAGAGGTGCGCTGGTTGTGGTGTGCTAGAGGTGTGCTTGTTGTGGTGTCCGTAATGCGCTTGTTGTGGTGCTGGCAATGTGCTTTACGTATTGCAATCGTAACTGTTTCACAGGTTCCACAGTCCACTTGCCACCATACTACACATCAAGGATACCTTAAGAGCTAATTTCAGTCCGACTTGTAATTTTTTGCAGTTTTAATTCTTTTCTTTATTTTTAGCTCATTTCTGATGTCGAGAATAGTTCTGTTGAAACTTAGAGAATACGCTCTGAATATATTTCCTCCTATGTGAAAGCAGTTCGAGTGAACATAGGTCCGTGAGTTAAACACATTATTTGACATCTTTATTGTCCTGATTTACGTAACCTGATCCCGTGTTACTGAATGCGTGTGTTCAAAACGACACGATCTTTTGTTTCAATAATAAATTAGAAGTTACAATGCGTTTGTCTCTCCCTGATCTTAGTACGCCTCGACAATGTCATCATCTCCTGCGAGACTGCCATTTTTTTGGGCTAATTCTTCAAGCTGGATTTTTTCTCTGAGTAAAATTGTGTATTTTACGGTAAAATTTTATCAAGAAAAGTTTAAACTTGTAAAAATTCAATCGTAAAGGCCACTTAGGATTTAGCTGCCCTGCAGGGTTATCTGATACTGAATTCTCTTGATGGCTAATTCTCACTGAAAAAAAAACTATGATTTTGGCGAGGAAAAATTCCAGGCTTGCAGCACCGCTTCTACTCCCATACCTGGTTGTCTCGAAGATCCGAAGGAGAATTCGGCTCAAAAACTCGTTTTTCCTTCTAATTTTTATCCTCTAATGAAAATTTATGTAGTGAGCGAACCGAACCGAAAGTATAAGCGAACCGTTTTAGATAACTTGGAATAAATGTCTTAACTTTCCATAATTGTGTTAGCTTCCTGTCTCCACCAAAGGTGTGATGCGTCAGCTACACAGTATTTAATACATGAACCATTCAATTTAGTTGAACCTTTATTTGACGTCAGAACATTCACAGTTTTTTTGTTATGTTATTCTGGTTAATTTGTATTTGAAAATTCAGTTAAACTAACGAGGCTAGTGGAAATTCCACGGCCTTGTGTATTGCGATAATGAAATGGGTCGCGACTTGGCATGATTTTTAGGTTTTAGTGGAATAAAACTCAACTGAAAAGAACTTCTGGCTTTATTTCCAGTTGAACTGTACACAGAAACAAAAGGTAAACTTAACTCTTGTGGAAATTATATTAATACAATAAAAAATTTCTCTATACTTTAGAACCCTCAAAACTTTTTTGTGCGCAAAATTTTTGCTTATAGTTAGCTCTCTTCTTACTCCTTGTTTTGTGAGATTAACGCATAAGGAACATGCTGCGCTCAGATACTTGCAGTAGACGAGAGTAACTGTTGTTCTGATGTAGCACTGGAGAAAATAAATTTAATTTAATTTACTTTAATTATGTGGGTTGGACAACACTGAGAAGAATGTCTTTATTTTGAATTGAATTTGCCAGTTTATCAGTTCTCACGTTAAAGAAGGTATGAATTCACAATGGTTGAATAGCTCTTAGTTCCAAGACAAGACAGGCGACCACTGAATGAATAAGTGATCGAAATGAGAGGAAATATATCGTATAAGGGTACTCGCACACGAGTGACTTTATCGTCAGTTGTCACAACTAAATATTGTCACAATAAATAAATTGTTTCAACGAAAAGTTGTCAGTAAGGCACACCCGCACACGAACCACCGGATGGCGGCAACTATCGTTTAGTTTCACCATGGATACTGTGGACGTGGCAGTGCCCTGTGCACTCTTGCTGAGAAGAAAACGCAACAAAAGAGGTCAAAGAAGCAAGGTAGTACTGGGTACACCCACTACTTCGTCAATAGTTACTATGTGGAGCATTTTACACATTGTTTAATGAACTAAAGAAGCACCCTGAGAAATTTAGGAATTACTTCAGGATTTCACAGGAAACCTTTGGTCATCTAATCACAATAACAGGACCACGTTTAGTGCACCAGAACACCAACATGAGGAAATGTGAGTCGGTAGAAAAAAGGCTAGCTGTAACATTAAGGTAGAGACAAATAAGGGAAAAGTATATTCATATTACTTGTAATTTCCTGACATTATAAGGGATAATTCCTGAAGTCGCAGTATAAAGAAATGAATCCGTTAAATTTTTTCAGAAAGTAAAAATGCTAATGTCTATGCCAAACTTAATATAGTATTTGTAATTGAATTGGTCTAAGAAATCGTAATCATAATAAAATGTAGTTAATTTTTCACTGGGCATCATTTCAAAATAATTTAAAGTTCAACATAATCAATGCCAGATTCAGCAATGGAAATCTGAAAACGCTTTTAATTTTTTGATACTTTTTTGTAGGAAAATTAAATGAATATTCGTTTTTGATATCAGTGAACATCTGAATATAATGGAATGCATGAACGAGAAATTATGTTCACTAAACATCGAGTACTAATCGTGCTTGAAAATGATAATTACATGGTAGCCTCATGTTCTTCAATTGTTGAAAAATTATTGAAATAAAAATATCCTTGGGTTCATGAAATGTTTCTAAATAAATTCGAAGGCAATTCAGGAGTGCAAGAAAATATTTTTTGCATAATTTTTGATAAATTTTCAAGAATTTCAGAACGCGTGGTGACCCTGAATTGTCTCATTAGGATAGTTCAAGTAGTTCACTTCCCTCGGAGTTTACAGAATATTCTGATGCTGGTGACGAAACTATGACATTGCCATTTGACGCCGACTGAGAGCATTCATGATTTGCTTGAGAATGTTGTAGCTGAGGCTGACACTGTTGGTCGTTAAGATATCCATGGGGATGTTCTAATTTTGGGTTTGAGTGGTGACCTTCACGTATTTGGCGCTGATGAATACCAATCACAGGCAGATGTCTGTGGGTGTGCTGAGGCATATCTGGTACAGGAACATGAGGTTCATAATTGCTTGCAGAGTACACATTACTCTGATATGCCGTAGATGGAATTTTTGTCGGCATCATTTGTACTCTTCTCATCACTTTCATTATTTCTATCTGTGCTTCAAATCTTTGTTCATCATTGAATTTTTTAAACTTCGGAAGTAGTGACATCACAAATGCTTTATCCTCATCAGAATTTTCTATTGTGTTTTCCCTTAATATATCAAGTAATTCTTCTTCAAACCTGTTGTTGGAACCTCCTTGATTTTTTCTTGATGTAAGGGATCTTCGCGGGATATCAACGTTCGTAGAGCTACGTGGTGTGTCGCCCAGTCCAGGTTCTTCATCATTACCCTCTGGTGCCGAGTAGTTACTTGCGGTTTCTCGCTCGTCAAAAGTTCTTGTTAGGAATAGGAGCTGATCAAAGTAAATATACTTTCTTTTCCTAGTGGCACCGTCTCCTGATCTACCTCTCTGAGCTTTCAACTCCCTCCTGAAACATTCGCGGAGATTTTTCCATCTCCGCTGTAGTTGGTTTCCTGAAAAAATAAAGAACGTTTTTTATATCCAATGGAGCAGTGTTATAAAAGAGATCGAAGAAAATTAAAGAAAATAAATTACATGGTAAACTAACGCAATGGAGACGGTTGAAAGTAGCTGCATAAATAATTGAAAAAATCCGGATCTGGTTGGATCACTGCCAAAATTTTATCCGTAATTATGAACATGTCCTAATAACTGCAAGATATTTAAACCTTCTTTGCGTCATGAACAAATCTACTAGTAGGAATATTTATTTAAAATTTGCCGTTTAATGATAGTAACTATAGGGTTCAATTTTTGCAGATATCTAGCAACGGTTGAGCAGCTTTGTTTTGCCTCTTCGAGTGACAGCTTGGCGAGTCAACAATTCGTCAAATTGTCTACGAAACATCCCAGTCTAACTTTTTCGTAGCCTGCATGCATGTTTTTCGCCGCCCAAGTAATTAAATCGCTTAGGCGGCGAAATACATGCATGCCCAGGCGAAAAAGTTAGACTGGGATGCGATGAACTCTGGGAAAGTCTACTGGAAATTTATATGCATAAGAAAAGTGGAAGTGATTGGATCCAAGTTGCACAAGACTTCTACGCTAATACGCAATTCTCAAATTGCATTGGTGCTCTTGATGAAAAGCACGTCCGTATCAAGGGTCCACACAATTGTGGTTCCGGCGTCTTCAACTACAAACACTTTTTCTCAATTATACTCATGGCGTTGGTTGACAGTAGCTGTTCATTCATCGCTGTAGATGTTGGAGCTACAGAAAAACCCAGTGATTCAAATGCGTTTGAAATTTCTAATTTAGGTAAAAAATTAAATTCTGGTGAACTGAAGCTTCCAAGCCCTTGCCCACTACCGAATGTCATCAGTAGAATTTGCACGCCATACATTATTGTCACAGAGATGGGTACGTGTCTTGGAAATCTGAGTTTCGTCAAGAATGAAACCACATAAAACGGAATAAAATTCATTTTCTAAAAAGGGGCATTCAGACTAGCGCTAGTTTCGAAACTTCATTATCAATGAATGTCAGACAGTGATGTCAGTGCCAGTGATGAGGCATTCGCTTTGACCGAGAATGTTCTACGACCTTACCCAAACAAGAATCTGACAGGCCAGCAGCATGTTTTCAACTTTCGTTTGTGACGCGCAAGACGTTCGGTTGAATGTGCATGTGGTATCCTGGCAAACAAATGGAGCATTTTGCTGCACCTCTGGATGTCAAACCTGAATTTTGTGATAACGTAGTTAAAGCATGCTGTATTTTACACAACTTTGTTAAAAAATATGAGGATGTCAACTTCGATGAGACAATGTATGGATGTACAATGACTAGCATTGATCGTGTTGGCACCAGATGTAAAATGAGAGGAAAAACAGTATGAGATCACTTCGCATCATACTTTACAAGTCCCAGAGGAGCAGTACCATGGCAGTATAGTAAAATGTAGGTTACCACCGTAGAAGTGAACCACATTGTAGACGAGACGGTCATTTTTTTACCCTTTTCAGTCATACGATTTTGACGTTGAAACTTGGTTTGTGTAGTGTATAATTGTATGAAACGACCTAAAATGCATGGCATTCATTTTACATAATATAAACTGTTTCATTATAGAAAACCCAAATTTGAAAATGATAAAAAAGACCGACGAGACGCTAGCATATAAAAGTATGTATTTTGTATACGTAAGCACACGTGCTTTTCTTTCAAATAAATACAATTTGTTCATTACCTTTGTCCTTTTTTTCCTCAGGGGAGAGAGTATTCCAATCGTTCACTACGGCCTCACACACCTCAATCCACAACTTTTCTTTTAAATTCTTATCGCTGTATTCTTTCAGGTGGAAATCATAAAGAGGAGGTCTTCTCTCTACCTCTGTTATGAGCGTTTCACAGTCAAATACTTCTTTGATTGCTGACATGGCGGAGTATTAATACCTACCACCACTCCAGTCTGAAAGACACTGAGACAGGGCTGCCAGGAGTGCCAGCTACCATGGCTGCCAGTGCCAGCGCGGTACAGCTGAGAAACTGCAGCAATATCAGATTCGTTAGAAAACAGAAGAATATATTCTATACCATTCTTGATTATGTTCTTTTTTCTTTTAATGTATGAATTTATTATAAAGATGTGAAAAGATTGTTTCGCCGAGCTATTTTAGAATAGCTCAAACGCCAATCAGTTTATTTATCCACTAAACTGCTCCAAAACAAGTCACATACGCAAAAATCTGAAGTTAACAAAGCCAATCTGGCAACCTGCGACTGGCTGGGCGCTGGGTGGTGGCAACTTAAAGTTGTCCGTGTGCGAGCTCCCCATTAGGTATAACGTTCTCTGTCGCCTGCAACAGTTGCCGACGACTGTTGTATTGTCTGAGATATTGATCCGGTCGCAGCCACCTCACAAATTTTTGTTGTCGCCTCACGAAAAATTGCCAGTGTGCGGGCAGCCATAGAAATGCATCCTTGCTATTTTGGACAATTTTTTAGTTGTGGCAGATGACAATAAAAAGTTGCTCGTATGCGGGAACCCTGAGAGTATCTGTGCTACAGTCATTCGCGCAGGCTATAAATGACGCAAAATACAAAGTCAGATTTTTCTTGCTTTTGTAGCGTTAATTCTCGTATAAAAATATGTATAGCTAATTTACCGGTGTAGTAGCATTACTACCACCCTTATGATGGAGTTATTAGCCTCACGGTCGTACTAGGGAACTAACAGAGGAACAAACAAAATTATCATACACAATTGATTGGGCGTACTTCTTGTGGGAACATCTTACTTCAAATTAGAAATCATACTACAACCGGTGGCGAGAAAAATTACTACTGCCGATGGGGAACTGATTCATTTATCCAGGAGAAAACACTGCCCTGGAATGAAAAAATTTTACGGACAAAAATTTCTGCTACTAATTGACCAAGGAAATTCTTGGTAGGCGTTTGAATAGGTGTATAAATAAACTTAGAGTATAAAAAGTGCATTTCGCAACATGCGAAGTACAGTGCAATTTTGTAGCTCAGGCAGCGCTTGTGTTTCATCGTGTTGGGTATATTTATGCACATATGAATGGCAAATTTTTCTACACGCCTTTGTTCGAATGCATACGCAAAATTACGCAAGACTCATTCTTCATTACTCGAGTTAAAGCGCCCTTAAAATTATATATTATTGAGTAACATGTACAGAGAAAGTATTTCTTACATACTGAGACCAACCATCACTCGCTGTTGCTCTGCTTCTTGCGTTGGTCGCAGTATCTACCACGGCATATACAAAATACAGAGATCTCTCTATATATGTTTTTAATATCGAAAAATTTTGCTGATCTGCGAAACTGACGCAGGTCTTAGACAGGAAGTAGCATTGATATCGACTTATGGGAAAGAAAACCAGGCGTTAACGCAGTTCGGCAAATGACGGTAGAGTTGCATTGATGTTGCTCCATGGGCTATAAGTAGACAGCTGTTTTGTTAGCATACCGTCTTTGGGTATGGATACCGTCTTGTAAACAAGAGACAGGAATATCTAGCGTGAAACAACATTAGTGCAGCCTTGTGAACGATAAATAAGCATTTTTAGTATAAAGTAGCAGAAAATACCGCCCTGCGAACGGTAAAACGGTAAATCCTTTTTTAAGCCTACAGTAGCATTAATAACGCCCTGTAAACGGCGAATATACTGAGTGCTTATTACAGCTTTTTAGGCGCGTAATAAAAAGGTGACGTTGAAATTGCACATCACACTCGTAATAAAGAAACGGTCATACCTCGTGTCGTGAAAAATGAATAACCTTGGAACTTTTTATGTAAGAAAATTGTATTTCTGTTACATTCACTAAGATTTTACAGCCAATCGAGTGCCAACTCCCTCTTTTGGATCACTGCACCCTAAAGAATGGTTTATTCTCAACGAAGCTGAAACAAATCCTCGAGAAACATTGGTTTTCAAGTGGCTCATAACCACCACTAGGACGTAAGGACGGTACCCCTTTGTAAAGCCAGAGTTCATTTTGCGCCGATGTCCAAACGCATAGCGTAACTTGAAGAGTGGGGAGTTATGCTCAAGCTTTCTTTTCCCAACTGGAAGAACCAACGACCTGGCATTGACGGGATTCGAACCGGCGACCTTCCCATGTGTAAATCGCGTGCCTTAACCCCTAGGTAAAAAATGAAAAACCGGTCATATCCAAAAAAGTTGATACCTGCAATGCACAACATGTTGCATTTTAATTTTTTTTATTATAAAGGTCCTTAGTTGATACACAAACCCTACGAAGTGTACAATGGGGGTGTCAACGGTTAATTATGTGGTTGAAAAAAACTATTAGAATATTTTCTTTTGGAAATTTTATTCGAGGCAAGATTACTGAAAGCTTATAAAAACTTTACATACAATTAGCAAATGCCTTTGAGGTATTTCAATATAAGTTAAAACGAAAGATGGAAAGTTATAAAACACTCTACTGGAACAGGCTGCAATACCAGCCTAAATGATGGTGGCATTATAGTAAGCAGAGGAAAAAATTGTATCAAGTGGTCTCATCAGTCATGAGTTGTTACAGCTTTCATTCTTTTTTTGTCTTAGGGTAACCTTTTCGAAATTAATTTCGGTAGCAAGTGAAAAACCTGCTTAACAAAATGAGAGTAATGTTCCATTCAGCAAAGTTGATTTATACTGCGCTGAAAATTGGCTTCTCAAGTGCCTTATTAGCAACATCTTTACTAACAACCTATGTCAAAGCCGGGAGTCTTTTCTCAATCCTTTGTTGAGTGCAGAATTGGGATTAGCGTCATTCCTTAGCCCAGAGGGAAGAAACGCCGGGCTTCCACAGCAGGGTTTTGAACCTATCACTCAAAAAAGAACGCACTAAAGACAAAAACACATACGTGCATGAACATGGTTTGATATTGTCTGAACTGCTAAATGAGTGATTCGTTGGAGTTGATTTCGAAGCTCAAGAAAATTTCACTATAATTTAACAATTATTTGTTCTGACTAAAAATTTTTCCATGAACAAAACTTTATGAGGTGCTGAATCATCGCAGTATCAATTTTATCGTTAATGATCCCCTCAAAATTTAATGGGTCTTCGAAATGTTGACGTGAAATTTCTAGCCATCACGTTAAGTTACCATAAAAGTTACGATCTGTGTACACCTTCTCTCTCTCTGCGTGCGAGCAACATTATGATTACTATGATGCACCCGAGAGAGTAGACTTAATTTCTCCAGCGCGCGAGAGCGGATTAGGGAAATTAAACTGAGCAGTCCGGTAGACAGGATACGGTGAAGTCTGTCTTCAGGAATCCGAAGTCACGAAGGTAAGGCGTCAGTTAGCGGCAAGCGCTTGTGTCGGTAGTACGTGGGGTAGCAGCGCTCCCCCTGTGTGACACCTGTGACTGGAGCTAACACTTGCAAGAGTTCGGCTTGGAAGCGACGAAGTGGTGCTGTGAGAATAGTGTCTTGTTTGGTTTTGTGGAGGACTATTATACGCAAATTAATTCTCAGGTAAGTTTCGAAGAACATGAATAAATGATATTCCCTGCATTCGAAAGCATTTATTGTGTAGATGATATTGTGTACATGGTTGTCTTGCACGTGCAAATTTTATTTCGGTTTCTAATTTCTAATGTCTATTATTACACCTCGTATGGTTTGTCTATTAGCAGACCACGTACAGTTTGTCTATTAGTACTCCTCGTATGGTGCGTTTGTCTAAGGACGTCTTATATTAAGAAATTTTTAAAAGTCAGTATGTTGTCATGGATCTCATGTCACCTTTTTTGGAAATAAACGTTTTTTTTATTAAGTTCTTTTGTGACATAAAATACTATGAAATGACTAATTAAGTATACCAACACCAACTTTAGTTTTGTTCCTTCAATATCTTAACAAGTTAACGAATATATTGTGTTCTCTTCCAGGTCAAGTGTTAATTTTCGGTGATTATTAAACTCTATTGCCGCAAATAAACAAAAAAAAACATATACAGGTATGATCAAACTACATTGTTTCAAGTTCAAGCTTTATTTACGATATGCGCACAGTCGAGCGGTTTACCTGTTGACCAAACATGCATTAAAGGAAAAGCATAATAAACTTTATTTGCCTGAAAAATTAATCTATGAAATCCGTTGCAATCGATTGGATTTTAAGGTTTCTTTAGATGTCATAAATTGGTCGTCGACTATAGGAAATAGATGATAGCTATGTTAGTAAGTGAATAAATAATTGAGAGAAATTAAATCTATTCCCGTGGATATTCTGCGCATGGCTTAGAAAATTTGTTAACAAATGAAATCAGTGATACTTTGACATGGATGCCTTGGAAGACACAGTTTCCATTCGCATTGACGCATAACACGTTAACTGCGGCGGGTTGAACTGGAGTTTAACACGTTAACTGCGATAGGTTAAACAGAAGTTCAATATTCAAATGAAATTTAAAGTCAAAAGTGATAACCAAATCTGTAAATATCAAACATTAACCGGGCCTGTTAAATACCATTACTTTAGAAAGGTTGTTAGAATTTTTGGTCAATGTGAAGTTTCATGCAATCACGGAAAATAATAATGCCGATCCCAGGAATCACTAAAGGAACACATTTCAGAACGTTTTACATGAATGACATTCTGCTCGCTGATGCGTTATTTTCGAATAATTGAACTTTGAAGTTGGCCTTGGCGCCAAAGGAAGCGAGCGCGTGAAACGGAATTTAATTAATAACGGAAGCTATTACAAACGTAAAGAGGTTGGGTCGTGAGGGGGAGGCACAGTTCTTCTAGTGAAAATTATAAATAAAGCTTCTAACCCACCCATTAGGGTGACGACCGCAATCTTGTTGACATCGGGTCCAAAATGGCGGCGCCCATGGTGGTCGCCATGCTAGACCCGATGTAAACAAGATTGCGGTCGTCACCCTAATGGGTGGTTTAGAAGCTTTATTTATACTTTTCACTAAAAGAACTGTGGCTAACCCTCACGACCCAACCTCTTTACGTTTGTATTAGGGGGTTAGCTTCCGTTTTTAATTAAATTACGCTCGCTTCCTTGGGCGCGCGACGGCCAACTTCAAAGTTCAATAATTCGAAAATAACGCATCAGCGAGCAGAATGTCGTTCATGAAAAACGTTCTTAAATGGGTTCCTTTAGTGATTGCTTGGAATATAATTATCAATTTCCGTGATTGCATGAAACTTCACATTGACCGAATTTTTCAAAACGACCCATCGATGGGTCGTTTCGCAGCAGGAAAAACCTAACCACGACCCACCGGTGGGTCGTATCGCAGTCAATGTGTTAACATTCAATTCAAATTAAAGTCAATTTTAGAGATCAAGTTTAAAAGTAATCGTGGAATGGATCATGCTTCAATTTAATTTTGAGTGTTATGAAAATTGAGTTTGTGACTACTGGTCTCTCAATAGCATCATAAAACTACCCTCAGTGACCATCGGTGGGTCACGCCACAGTTAACGTGATAAGCTTAGCGATTGGTTGCAAGTAACCGATGTAGTATAGTAAATATACTGAGCAAAATTGAACACTTGAGCTCGGAAAACTAACAACAAATCCTTATTTTAGGATCACAGCTCAGCTTGTATCAGACTCTTGGTTTATGTAATGGATGTTGCGCTGAGCGAGGTTATCTGGTAAATCCTGTACGAAATTGTAGCTTTAGGAAAGCAAGTAAATTTATTCCTTTTAGTTGTAGAATGTTTCGTAGCCTTATACTTCGTGAATTTTAATCGGAAACCGAATATGATTAATGAAGGTATAAAATAACTGCTTGCTATCTGCAATGACTTTCTAATTTTATCTCCTTAGTCTGTATTTATATTTGATAGTTCAGATGGATGGTCAGGTTAATATGGGATTGACTTAACATTAATTTCGACTAGACATAAGTACTGAAGAAATAGAACTGCAAAGAAATGACATTATAAATAATTACCCATAGGAGTAACATGTACCGATGCCGAGGCTTGTAAATAAAATTAGGAACTAAGTCGCTTTAGAGTGTCGTCTACGTGTAGGTTTAAACTAGAATTTCAAGAATAAAACCTTCTAAAGTTCAGCTGAAACTTAGTTTTCAACATCGATGAAGCAGTGGGCTTCAAACTTGATGGTTTCTTGAAGTTAGAACCGTACGCTGTTCTGGTCAGTTACGTGGCCTCAGCTCCGGTCATGGAAACTCTTCCTTTTTTTCGAGATTTTGTTATTTTCGTGGACTAAGAAAATATTCCTCTTATCTTGGTTCGAGACCAGTCCTTTTTCCTGGAGCAGAAAACTATTCTCTTTTCCTGGAGCAGAAAACTATTCTCTTTTTCCTGGAGCAGGAAACTATTCTCTTTTCCTGGAGCAGGAAACTATTCTCTTTTCCTGGAGCAGGAAACTATTCTCTTTTCCTGGAGCAGGAAACTATTCTCTTTTCCCGGAGCAGGAAACTATTCTCTTTTCCTGGAGCAGGAAACGATTTTCTTATCCTGGAGCAGGAAACTATTCTCTTTTTCCTGGAGCAGAAAACTATTCTCTTTTTCCTGGAGCAGAAAACTATTCTCTTTTTCGTGGAGCAGGAATCTATTCTCTTTTTCCTGGAGCAGGAAACTATTCTCTTTTCCTGGAGCAGGAAACGATTCTCTTATCCTGGAGCAGGAAACGATTCTCTTATCCTGGAGCAGGAAACTATTCTCTTATCCTGGAGCAGGAAACTATTCTCTTATCCTGGAGCAGGAAACTATTCTCTTATCCTGGAGCAGGAAACGATTCTCTTATCCTGGAGCAGGAAACTATTCTCTTTTCCTGGAGCAGAAAACTATTCTCTTTTTCCTGGAGCAGGAAACTATTCTCTTTTCCTGGAGCAGGAAACTATTCTCTTTTCCTGGAGCAGGAAACTATTCTCTTTTCCTGGAGCAGGAAACTATTCTCTTTTCCTGGAGCAGGAAACTATTCTCTTTTCCTGGAGCAGGAAACGATTTTCTTATCCTGGAGCAGGAAACTATTCTCTTTTTCCTGGAGCAGAAAACTATTCTCTTTTTCCTGGAGCAGAAAACTATTCTCTTTTTCCTGGAGCAGGAATCTATTCTCTTTTTCCTGGAGCAGGAAACTATTCTCTTTTCCTGGAGCAGGAAACGATTCTCTTATCCTGGAGCAGGAAACGATTCTCTTATCCTGGAGCAGGAAACTATTCTCTTATCCTGGAGCAGGAAACTATTCTCTTATCCTGGAGCAGAAAACTATTCTCTTTTTCCTGGAGCAGAAAACTATTCTCTTTTTCCTGGAGCAGAAAACTATTC
The DNA here is from genome assembly GCA_030386875.1 of Morinoia aosen. Taxonomy (NCBI): domain Eukaryota; kingdom Metazoa; phylum Arthropoda; class Malacostraca; order Amphipoda; family Talitridae; genus Morinoia; species Morinoia aosen. Next base: position 20,210,852 of record CM059565.1, read on the forward strand.
TCTTTTTCCTGAAGCAGGAAACTATTCTCTTTTCCTGGAGCAGGAAACTATTCTCTTTTTCCTGGAGCAGAAAACTATTCTTTTTTCCTGGAGCAGGAAACTATTCTTTTTTCCTGGAGCAGGAAACTATTCTCTTTTTCCTGGAGTAGGAAACTATTCTCTTTTCCTGGAGCAGAAAACTATTCTCTTTTCCTGGAGCAGGAAACTATTCTCTTTTCCTGGAGCAGGAAACTATTCTCTTTTCCTGGAGCAGGAAACTAATCTCTTTTCCTGGAGCAGGAAACTAATCTCTTTTCCTGGAGCAGGAAACTAATCTCTTTTCCTGGAGCAGGAAACTATTCTCTTTTTCCTGGAGCAGGAAACTATTCTCTTTTTCCTGGAGCAGGAAACTATTCTCTTTTTCCTGGAGCAGGAAACTATTCTCTTTTTCTTGGAGCAGGAAACTATTCTCTTTTTCCTGGAGCAGGAAACTATTCTCTTTTTCCTGGAGCAGGAAACTATTCTCTTTTTCCTGGAGCAGGAAACTATTCTCTTTTTCCTGGAGCAGGAAACTATTCTCTTTTTCCTGGAGCAGGAAACTATTCTCTTTTCCTGGAGCAGGAAACTATTCTCTTTTCCTGGAGCAGGAAACTATTCTATTTTCCTGGAGCAGGAAACTATTCTATTTTCCTGGAGCAGGAAACTATTCTATTTTCCTGGAGCAGGAAACTATTCTCTTTTCCTGGAGCAGGAAACTATTCTCTTTTCCTGGGGCAGGAAACTATTCTCTTTTCCCGGGGCAGGAAACTATTCTCTTTTTCCTGGAGCAGGAAACTATTCTCTTTTTCCTGGAGCAGGAAACTATTCTCTTTTTCCTGGAGCAGGAAACTATTCTCTTTTCCTGGAGCAGGAAACAATTCTCTTTTCCCGGGGCAGGAAACTATTCTCTTTTCCCGGGGCAAGAAACTATTCTCTTTTCCTGGGGCAGGAAACTATTCTCTTTTCCTGGGGCAGGAAACTATTCTCTTTTCCCGGGGCAGGAAACTATTCTCTTTTCCCGGGGCAAGAAACTATTCTCTTTTCCTGGGGCAGGAAACTATTCTCTTTTCCTGGAGCAGGAAACTATTCTCTTTTCCTGGAGCAGGAAACTATTCTCTTTTCCCGGGGCAAGAAACTATTCTCTTTTCCCGGGGCAGGGAACTATTCTCTTTTCCCGGGGCAGGAAACTATTCTCTTTTCCCGGGGCAGGAAACTATTCTCTTTTCCCGGGGCAGGAAACTATTCTCTTTTCCTGGGGCAGGAAACTATTCTCTTTTCCTGGGTCAGGAAACTATTCTCTTTTCCTGGAGCAGGAAACTATTCTCTTTTCTTGGGGCAAGAAACTATTCTCTTTTCCTGGGGCAGGAAACTATTCTCTTTTCCTGGGGCAGGAAACTATTCTCTTTTCCTGGGTCAGGAAACTATTCTCTTTTCCTGGAGCAGGAAACTATTCTCTTTTCTTGGGGCAAGAAACTATTCTCTTTTCTTGGGGAGGAAACTATTCTCTTTTCCTGGAGCAGGAAACTATTCTCTTTTCCTGGAGCAGGAAACTATTCTCTTTTCCTGGAGCAGGAAACTATTCTCTTTTCCTGGAGCAGGAAACTGTTCTCTTTTCCCGGGGCAGGAAACTATTCTCTTTTCCCGGGGTCAGGAAAGTATTCTCTTTTCCCGCGGTCAGTAAACTATTCTCTTTTCCCGGGGTCAGGAAACTATTCTCTTTCCCCGGGGTCAGGAAACTATTCTCTTTTCCCGGGGTCAGGAAACTATTCTCCTTCCCCGGGGTCAGGAAACTATTCTCCTTCCCCGGGGTCAGGAAACTATTCTCCTTCCCCGGGGTCAGGAAACTATTCTCTTTTCCCGGGGTCAGGAAACTATTCTCTTTTCCCGGGGTCAGGAAACTATTCTCTTTTCCCGGGGTCAGGAAACTATTCTCTTTTCCCGGGGTCAGGAAACTATTCTCTTTTCCCGGGGTCAGGAAACTATTCTCTTTCCCCGGGGTCAGGAAACTATTCCTCTTTCGAATTATAATTTATGTATCTACTCGATTTCTTTTCTTATATTCATCGAACACGATGACCCCAGTTTTACCTATTTTTGGTACATGCCTAGTTAGCTACTGAGTTGTGAACTATGCACTCGCGATCAATGTGGTCATTTCCATGACCTCTTTCCTTATTTTCGTTTAATTTCAATCTTGAATTTACATATTTACGTTCTCATCCGAGGTCCTATATTTCCTTTTTCTATGTGTGGAATCCTTCAAAGTTCTTGAATTGGATGTAGTTTTTGTTTTTGTGGCATTGAATTTTTCTAAAGAACGTTCAATATTTCACAGTTCTTTCATCCGCTCGATGAAAATTTCAAAACTAGAATATTGAGTACGTGAACACATGATGGTAACATTTATGTGCTGTTCGTTGTTGTTTATGGATGTTTGTTGCGTGATTAATAGTTCTCAATCTAATTGTTGCGTTTGTACAGTACTGTGGAATTTTTAATTTAATTTTTTTCTATTCGATTTTGTAGGTTTTAATCTATTGGTTGCTTGATAAATAGTTCTCAATCTGTTTGTTTCTTTATAATTAGTTCTCAATCTATTTGTTACGGGATAAATAGTTCTCAATCTATTTGCTGGGTGATAAGTCTCAATAAGTCTCAATCCATTTGTTGCGTGATAAATAGCTTTCAATCTAATTTTTGCGTGATTAGTTTTCAATTTATGTACCTGTAAAACCATGGATATTTCGTTTTTTTCATGCTTGCCTGCTGTCACAAGTCATAACTAGGCAAAATGAGTTACGCTAAAAAGTTGAATGCAAAGAAAATCTACCAGTTTTTTCGACCACACGTAATCAATATACGAAAAATTGGCAAATACGAGTTTCAACTGATTACGAATTATATTTTTGCTGAAAAAGCATGATTTTTGACCAAATTTCAGTGTAAACAATTTAGTTATACATGTATGTTGGCCCAGCGGGTTGAAATTGGTCCACCAATTTTCATACCAAACAATTTCAGACCAAAAAAATTTACATCTAATTGCAGTTTGACTATACAGGCTGTAAAATTAATGACATTTATAGTTGTTACCGTCCCGCAAAAGCTGTTCGGTTATCTGATGCTATATGTTATACCCTACTGATGTAAAGAGTTTCAATTATCCGGTGTCCTGTTATATCATTCATTATGTATTCATTCCTACCACGTCACCTGAGGATGATGTTACTATTGTATCTAAGGTAATTAACACTACCTGAGGGAAAATCTGAGAACCGAGCTATAATTTAGGTCGGCCTTACTTGGGTTAAAATAATGGCTAAGCCTGTATTTTCGAGACGGCTTTAGAGGCCCAAAAAAAATACAGGATTGACTGCCGCACCTTGTACAATGAGATTTGTTTTGTTACAGATCATCAATCTTCAGCTTTTTTTTGTACCTCCTACTTTCTTTTTTTAACTACTTATCTCATTCCTTAAACTTAATTTCTAATTTCCTTTTTTTATGCGTAGGGGATTTTTTCGCGTTGCAACACATCTTGAGATTCCATGTACACTCAACTCCAAACTAAATGATGAAAATCATTTCTCTCTTTAACACGCTAAGTGCGGCGGGTTACGCTGAAGTTCAATGTCCGGCTCAAATTTAGATTCAATTGTAGTAAGAAATTTTGAAAATAGCAAACATTGACTGGATCATGCCTTCATTTAACTTTCATTTAGTATTTACAAAACTTGAGTCAGTGACTGCTGGTTGGCCAGCAGCATTATGAAAATCACCTAAATGACCACCGGTGGGTCACGCCGCACTTAACGTGTTAAATACCTTTATAATGGTTAGTGAGGCTTCAAATAGCTTACGATCTTTAATATTTATTTTGTATCCTGTTTGCTCCAGTTTCTCCTTTTTTTAAGACGTTGACTACGTTTGCGCGGTTGCTACAGTCATTCAAGTTAATTTGTAATTAGCATTGTTGAAATATTGACTTTATTGCTCGGATACATTTAATCTTCCTAAAAAGCGTTGAAAATGTAATAAGTATGGTAAGGCTACGCTAAAATCTATTCGAAAGAAAAAGTAGTGAATTAATCGAAATGCTGTTCGGTTATTGCGGTACGCAAAAGAGAAATTCACTTAGTGGTACACATATGTCCCAATACGTCGTCAACGTTAATTAATGCTCTGTCCGATGCACCGGTAGAGCGCGGGATGCCGGAGACATGTAGAGCACAACCGCGCGCACCGAAATCGTGTTTTATTCGCTTCCGCTGGAGAAAGTCACGGGAACTTTGAATGAAATTAGGTCTCTCTTTCAGCATCCGACTATTTTAAATCTGTTTCCACTTCAACGGAATATTTGAAGGACAATTTTCTACAGTTTCAGCAAGACAATTACAAATTCAAGGACACCTCGCGCGAGTGAACAAGGACGTTTCTTTTAGGCTAGTCTCTGTCTGAATGAAACCCTGATTTTAACAGTGCCTTTGGCAGTGTCATGAAATTTTGGCTGCTTTGCAGTCTGATTTTATTACGAACTTGTTAGAAATTCATATGTTGAAACATTATTTTCGGTGTTCCTCGGGTACTCGCGGCTTTAGTCAGATATGAGGAGCGGGTGTTGTTAGTGTTGTTCTGGTCGTGTTTTACGTTAGGAAATTAGCACTTCTCGGCTGTAACTCTACCTACCCTTTACGCAATAAGTAAAATTTATCAACGAGATTGGTATGGATTTAGTTATTTTGTGAATTACCTCAAATTTTTAATTTCTTTGTCACCTTCTTTCATACGAACGAAAAAAGGTTTCAATGTGGCTGACCTCTTCGATTCTTGATCTGTTTATTTTATTTTTCAATTATCGTCTCGTACAATTATTCTGTATGACCTTAAAAAGCCTTGAAATTTCAGAGTGAAGTTGGTTTATGTCTTTTGAATATTAGGCATCTAGATGGTTCTCTGGATACCTGAGACGTCATTGAAAAAAATGCACCTCAAACTTTACCTGCCGTTCAGAAATTTTTCAAACTCAATTGTGATTACTGTCAATGAATATGTGTACTTTTAAGTCCCCAGTGCACCATGAATATTCTAAGCAATTGCCGTCAATTTTGAAGTAAAATTACTGCCAAAATAAAATACGTATGAGTCTTGAATGAAAAATAAGAAAACCCTACGTTTCTTAAATGTAAAAATAAGAAAGCGCAGGTGTCTTAATAATTGTAAAAATAATAAAACCGTATGTGTAAAAATGTAAAAATAAGAAAAACGTAGAAGTCTTAAATTCAACTCGGGACTCGGCTCTCCTCGATTGAGTCTTAAGCTGTTCCCGGTAGCCCTTACATGTTGAGAGTTAGAGGGCTTTAATTTATTTGTGAGTTGTGCCTTATTTTCCAGCCTTGCTTTTCCCCAAGATTCCTCAATAGTGACCGCATCTTACTAGCGACCTGTAACACTTCTACCTTCAATCTCATGTTTGGTACGTCTGGAGAAATTATTCTTAGTTAAACCAGAACTGTGTTCGAGTTTTTGTGTATTCGCTTTTTTCTATTCTTTCGAATCTATTCTTGTTCCTCTGGCCCCTGGAGGGGATTCAACTATTGTATCTATAGGAATTAGCACTCCTAGGAGTAAAATGCGAGGTCCGGAGCTGAGAGTTAGGTGTGTCATCTTTTTGTCGAAATAAAATTTTTATTGTTGTGTTAAAGACTTTTTTCCACTTCCCTGTTGTCCTGTTTTCAGCACCTTCTACTTTCTTCTTCAATTTTATCATGTTTCATGAACTTCTTTCTTAATTTACTGTTTCTATGCCTTTTTTGCATAGATTCCACGTACCCTTAATTTCAAATTAAATAGTGCCTTCCTCCTTCCGCTCTTTGGATCACCTTTGTGGCGGATAGGGAGGTTGAAACAATCATCTAATCTAATCTTGTTCGTCTGGTTTTATAATTAGAGCTGAAAATCCATTCAAAAGTTGATCAAATATTTTAAAAAATATGCTAGAATAAGCTCAGAATCTATTCGTGTTCGTCAAATTCTATCATTAATACTGATAATCATATTTAAAGGGAATAAAATATTTGAAAAAACATGTTAGAATATCTGGCAACAATTTCCAGTCATTTTAAGGTCAAAATTATGATTAATAACGTTATGCAGGCATAACTACTTCAGTAAATCCACCTAGACACACACCCGCGTACCTCGCTGCTGGTGATCAATTTTCGCCATCGATTTGCCTGTCGCGCTGCTGCTCACAGCGGCCAGGTGTTGGCTGCTGTCTTGAGAACCCAAATTGCTTTTATTGGAGGGAAAACAGCTCAACAGTTCATGCGTATTGCAGTGCACAACGGTATATGCTAATTAAACGTGAATCTTATTGAACCTATATGCTAGCTGAACATGAATGCTAATTATGCATACATATTAATTAAACACAAGTGCTAATTAGACATGGATGCATATTAATTATGTTTGCCCATTCAACATGTGGTTGAGTGGTGTATACGCTTAATATATGGGTTCCCCTCAGGAGAATTCGACTCTTGTATTTAAGGAAATTAGCGGTTGTATCTACGAAAATTAGTAGGTCTTTCTTCTGCAGAAATTGAAAAATTTGTTACTTTATTACTGATCACTATTTTTCGGTTCACTGTTGTCAATCTTTGCAGCACCTTTTCATTCTTCTTAAACTTTTATCTTGTTTCATAAACTTTTCTTAATTTTGCTGTTTTATTGCATAGGTTGTGAGGCCACATATTGTAAATGAACTCTTCGTTCCTTTAGTTTCCTACTAAATGATGCCTTCCTCTATCCTCTCTTCACAGTACTCTTGTTGTGATGAATGAAAAATCCAACATATAATCCAATACACCAGAAAGTTTGCTAGAAAGTTTGTGGTATCATACAATGAAATTCGTCTGATATTACATCCATTTTCTTTCTGCCAGAAGAACATCCGCTGCAATGTTAGGCCGCTCTCCACACCCCCATTTCCTCTCTATTCTCTTCGCGGTCTTTTTTTTGTAAGAAAACAGCGTCATCGTTCGTGGGATTCCATGGTTCTATCGTGGCTGCCGCTCCCCTTCGTGCGGATGCGGACGCGCACCTGGCGACGTCCGCATCCTCGCGCTGATCAATAATCGCTTTCGACCCAACGCTTCCTGTCCCATTGTTGCGTGCTCTTGACCCTCTGAAGAGCCGACTGCTCGCTGCCGCCGGGTTTTGGAGAGACTTGACCGCTCGTGACCTGTTAAGTAACGCATCGTATCCACAATACAGCGAGAGGGGTTAGTGTCGTTCGCCAAATATTTTTTTGAGTTGTTACTGCATGTAGGGTGCTAGTGGTGTTAAGCTAGCCAGTTAGCAAGCAAGATAGCAAGCAGGCAAGCAAGCAGACGAGCGAGCATGCCAATACGCTGATCAATCTTATAAGTGTACTTAGACCTTTTTGTCAACCGTCAGGTGGGGATGTTTACGGAACAAAATTTGTAAACTATAAATTAGTTAAAAATCATTTTTTCTACGACCGAAAACAATTCATTATCCATCTGAATATTTCTGTAAAAACTTGCTGAACTGATAGAACTGTTCTCTGTGAATGTAGATTTGTACCTCACCGTGTCCATAATACAAGTTTTTGGAATTAATTGAAGGTCAAAGTTGAAGGACGTTCTTTTTTGGGTTAGGCTAAGAAAATCTTGATTTTTCTCTACGTTTCAGCGAAATTCTGGAATTATCCTTAACTTCAAGAAGAAAGCTGAATATTCCTCTATGTTGTTACTGAAGCAAGGTGTTGAAGTTCCCGCATCATATGACTAGATATCATGAGTGTTAAAATTTTCTTTTAAATTAATGGCAGCAGCCTTCAAAGGGATACAACTATTCTATCTATTGGAATTACTGTTACTCCACATTCCCATGCACATTTCCTCACGAATAAACAATTTCGAGTACCTATTTTAATGCTTCGTAAACGGAAGCGAAATCTTCAATCAATGAATTTGCATTTCCCACGTATTTATTCGCACAAATTTCATGCACTCATACAGAGTGAAAGTTGCACTAAATACACCTGCACACTCGGTATATTTCCCTACACAAAGAACTCATGCATTCATAAATATCGTGACCCAGTGCGTGAGATGAGGAGATGCTGGTAGCAGTGATACGGTCGGAATTAAGGGCGCCAGCAGAGGAATATTTTCCGCTTCATCGCCTGCGATTTGGCGAGAAAACAGACACGCCTTCTGTGTGGTGGCACTCCCAGCACCTGGTGTTATACTGCTGGCGGAGTACTCCCAGCACCTGGTGTTGTACTGCTGGCACTCCCAGCAACTGGTGTTGTACTGCTGGCACTCCCAGCAACTGGTGTTGTACTGCTGGCACTCCCAGCAACTGGTGTTGTACTGCTGGCACTCCCAGCACCTGGTTTTGTACTGCTGGCACTCCCAGCACCTGGTGTCGTAGTGCTAGGAAGTGATCAAGACAATAGGATGCGCAAACCGATATCGAGCGTTTAGTGGTTGTCGTTACTCATTTCTGGTCAGACGTGAAATGCTGTTTAGTTTGTACTTCATTTGCATTTTGTATCCCACGCTCGGTATGGGAACACTGTTGGTTGGAAACTTCTATCGAGCATCTTTTCTCTGTGTGCCTTTTTTTTATGTGACACGTATATGGTGCTCGCTCTCCCAGCACTGACACGCGCACGGTTTATGCGTGATTTGGTATACATTTACATCTTTCAAGAAGTTGTCGGTGAATTAGCATTTACCTGTAGTTCCTTTGATCCTCGAGCGATTATTTGTTTAGATTTTGAGTGTTATTTCTTCACACTCCAACTCGCAGTTTCTCAAATCACACTGGAGACTCCCATATGCACATTCAATAACTCCAGCGATCTACAACTCAATCTCCTAAGCTCTACGACCCTGCTACTATGCGGTAGTTAACCTGGTATCCCAGATACGGCGTGTAATTATAAGGCAGCAACGGTATCAGGTGTTGTCCTGCACATCCTCCCACGCTCGTGCGTCTGGCAGGCACGGCATCACTTGCATGTGACTCTGTGACCCGTTCATTTTCTACTGAATACGATTATTTTCTGTTGAATATGATCATTTTCTATTGAATTTGGTAATTTTTCGTTGAATATGGGCATTTTTTGTTTAATATGGCCATTTTCTATTTAATATGATAATATTCTATTGAATTTAATCATTTTATATTGAATATGATCCTTTTATACCGAATATATAATCTTTTACTGTTGAATATGGTCATTTTCTACTGATTATGGAAAGAGAAACGCTTCCACTCGGCACGGCCATCAATCGATATATCCAGTTATTGCACTGCTGCTGTTTGGTATTGACGCTCACATACACGACCTGGCCCCTTATTTCTCCAGACCTACTCTTTACCGTCGTATCAACGTCACAATAGTGGTCAGAAAATGACGACATTTTGAATAGTCTAGTAGAGTTGAATAGGCTTTTAGTGTAATTTCTATCAGAACTTCTTTGATATTGTGTGTGATTGATAAAAAATCACGCGTAACTTGTGTAAAAATATGTATCGACTTTAAATCCGAACCCTGCGGATGTTTTAGGGAAATGTACGGGTACAAAATTCTCCCGTTCAAATTGCTCAATGGATCTGATGGCCCAGCTTGTGTCGGGCCACATCAAGCTCGACTTATGCTTTTATTTCCGGTCTAATTAAAACTAATTAAAAAGGTTTAAAACTAAGTAAAATTAGCATAATTTTTTTTGTTCTCTCATTTGATGGAAAAGTACCACTGAGTATCTCCTAAAATTTTCCAAAGCCTTGCTAGTTCCTCCAAAATCGAAGATCAGAGCTAACATAATTTCTCCCGCTTGGTTCATCACAAATAGCACCCAAATCTTTAACCATTAGTGCAACGACACGATTTTTATGGGCAGGCCTAGATTGGACACATGAGAGGTATTGACGCCGGCCCATCAATAATGACGTCCCTGGATAATACTCGTATTTGATGAAACACGCAAAGCATTCGATAAGAATAGAAGTCGATTAATAATATTTTAATTGTAGATTATATTAGAATAATTGAGGAATGAAATTAGAATAATGATTGTAGATTATGGTAGATTAACTGTTGAATTAGAATAATGATTTTAGATTGCATTAGAATAATTGTAGATTAATAGTAAAATATTGATTGTATAAAACATCATTACAATCTGGTTACTTGACCACTGAAAAGGTTAGGTGAGCGTATTCATGGCTCAAGTTTCCTCAGGGGAATACAACTATTATATCCGTTGGAATTAGCACTTCTAGGGGAATTTGTGATGTCCGAAGTTAAAGGTTAGGTAGGCCTCCCTTTTGTTAAAATAGAATAGGTTTTTTGCTTTGTTACGGATCATCCTTTTTCGGTTCTCTGCTGTCCTGTTTTTTAGCACCTTCTACTTTCTTCTTCAACTTTTATCTTTTTTCATAAAATTATTTCTCAACTTAGCTTGTGCCCAGATTCCATGTCTCCTAAGCTCAATTCTAAGTGGTGCCTTCCTCTTTCCTCTTTTGAAACGCCCGTGTTGCAGTCAGGGATACTTAAACTAACTTCTAATCTAATCATTATGCGGGTTCAATATCTCTCGAATTTTTTTATCTTATTCCTTCCAGTGTGGATCGGATCAAACGAAAATTTTAGGATTTTAGGAGGGGTTGGGGAGTAGTTCAGGTGGATGTAGCGCAAGATCAAGAGGGATTTTAGGCACGCGTCTTTTTCAGAAGTGCCTGATTGAGTTGACGTTTCAAGTAGAAGCTACTGACTGAGCCTGTCAGCAAGAGCGGAAGTTACTAAACATAGGGAAATTTTTATGGGCGTTGAAAATTTATCGTGATAATATTCGGGATTTTAATAATATTGTGTTCTTGCAGTGGTGAAACCCGTATCGCAGGTACGCTCACCATGAACTTCTAGCCGGTGAAAAAAAAACTTCAGACGCTAAAATTGACGTACGTACTGTAACGTACATATATATGTAATGAACCATGACAACCATAATTGCAGTGAATTTCTATGTGTACAATGGATGTTTCATTTGAAACAGTCAACACATTTGTGTTCTTTGTTTCTCTGAAACAAATGTTTTCCTTTTTTGATATTTCAACCCCTTTCGTGTTGACTCGTTGAATAAAATTGGTGCATCATTGATCTCATTGTACCAGTACGTTACGTAACACCAGAGAGTGGTAAACGAAATGTAACCTAACGAAACCAGTCCAACTTTATCATTCGATTTCCCTATAATATCGTTGATTGTCAAATAAACAACGATAACCATAAAACGATTTGAATCCCTCAAAGGACATAGGATAGGACGTAAGTTTAGGTTTTTAAGTTTTTCTATCCTATGCTATCGGGACTGGCACCCCCAGGGGGGATACTGTTAGGTCCCCTCAGCTGTAGCTCAGCGGCCTTCGGGACTTGTGTCTTCCCTGCTCACTTTGCTGACATAATTTTTCATTCTCCTTACTTTTTCTTTTCCTTACTTTACTCCTTTAATTTTTCCTTACTTTCTTTTCATCCTGTTCCGTCCTGAACTGCTGTGTTTTCGCGCAAGGTATCCTGTGTGCATACATTCCGTTTCCCTTACTCCATACCTAGTGATCTTTTCTCTTTCCTCTCTTGAGGTCGCTTTTGTTGTAGATAAGTAGCTTTAAATCAATTGACTTTGATGGTAATTTAATAATGAATAAATTTCAGTCAGTGTTGGCTTCTTATGATTCCGGTTCTTGTAAATGTTTCAAATTTTATTCCCCAACTCAGCGACTGTATTCAAGGATAAAGTTTTAGCAATTTGGATAGTTGTGTTCACGGGCGCAAGTTTAGCTCACCCGTAAAAAAAGATGCGCTTACTTTTTTACTAGTAAGTAAAAAAGATGCGCTTAGAAAACGACTTTATCTGTATAATGATTGGCTTTTTATAAATTACTAGTAAACCCTGTTATTTGAAATAAAAAAGAGGGCGAAATGAGAGAAAGGCCGTTAGAAATAAATAAATACAATCTCTCGAGAGTTGATGAGGCCGCGTGAACACGGCCCGTCAAAATATATAGGGCTGGAGCTTGTATCACAGATACGCTCATCACACACTGCAGGCTGACTTCGGACAGATAGTGAGACGGACGGACGGACGCGGCTCTTATAGTATAGATTAATACGTAGGGTGATTAATTCCTGTTTGCTTAAAAGAAATTCATTGTATAATTTTTATTGTGTTATTCTCTGTGTATACTCAGGTTTTACATGTCGAAATACGATACAAACACAATATACTGGCATACTATAGTTTCAGTTGTATTACACGGATTGGCTATAGTTACAGATATAAAATACGGCTTTGGTACTTGGACCAACCAATATTCAAATTATACACAGGACTGTATGAGAAAATCACATGTAAGTCAACAGCGTCACATGATTGGTGTACAATTACATTTATAATATAGCACTTCACTGCAATCACAAGTGCTCAAATGTACCAAAATGATGAGTTTTACGGACGTATAATATTTGCCTGCACCGTCCGAGAGTTCGTTTCATTCTCCCTCCGCGGGAGTGAGAGGAGGCTGGGGAGAGGAAGCAGGGAGTGTGGCCATCCTTCCTCCTCCGGTGTCTCCGTATCTTCCCCATCTTACTGTACTGCTTTCCTCCTTTGCTCTCCCTTTTCCTCATTTTCCTCGACTTCACTCCTTTCTTATCACCCTTTTCTTATTTTAATCTTGTCCTTTCTTATCCTCCTCTCTCATCTTCCTCAACTTTACTCGCCTCCCCGTATCTTATTCCCTTTTTCTATTTTTTTTCTCTTCTTCACTCCCCTCGCTCCTACCCTCATTTCTCCTACTACACCCACCTCCCGGTTGTCCATTCATTCACTAGCACAATTTGTCCTCCTTCCCTGTACAGCATTTCATGATGAATTATCCCATTATCCATGTACAAATTGTTGGCAGAAGTCAAAGACTATTCAGTGGAGAGATAGTTGTGCATGGGATTGCATTTGGGGGACCGATTGATGCGTACTTATTCGTTTCGATTTGGCCCACGAGTTTTACCAATGGCTATACCATGAAACCTTGCCTTGTTGCCTTGTTATGTGACAAGCGTAAACCGTCGCTGTCCGATAACTGCGAGTACTACCTAAAATACCGAAAACTTAAATTGTTTCCGAGTTTATGTCTTGTATGTCTGGACTATACAGTATTATGTGTGGGTTAGCCCTCTCCAGCTTCGTTTGGTCAGCTGTGAATGCAAGTGTTGTCCATTCTTAAGAGTCGTGGTTACATTATCTGATAAAATGTTCCGTGATATTTTTTATCCAGTCCACACATCAACAGTTCGTTTTCTGATGCACTGTGCGCTCTAGGAGCGGCCAGAGAGCACGTGTAGGGAACCACTTCCGGACCAGGGAAAGTGTGACGATAGTGCCTTCGCTTCCGTAACGCGCTTGGACGATAAGGCCGGTGCTTCTCGACCGCAGCTTCGGTCCAACTTTTCACTTTGGTAGCCGGTTTTATTTACACAATGAGATATCATTGGAACTTTTTTTACAGAAAGAATTGTCATGAGAACTTTTTCTTTGCAGAATGAGTTACTATGGGAAATCTTTTTACAGAATGAGTTATTATAGGTTCTTTTTTTACGGAATGAGTTACTATTGGAAATTTTGGAATATTTCGAGAAAACAGAACTGGTAGTTTCCTGATTTTCGACTGAACTTGTTTGGACATCAAATGCTGCAATTGAACTGCGTTGTCAAAGTTTTGTTCTACCCATCGATGCTTGAGACATAATGAAATCTGCTGATGAAAAATAACTGGACAATGAACTGAAACTTCACTTACGATGTGGCGTGAGTGTTTCTATATTGAAGATTTATCCGGCCATGAAAATAAGAATTGAGGCCTTCGCATCGTCCGACTGTGGGATTAGCGAATAACGTTTTTGTATATACTTGAGGAAATTATTACCTGCAAGTTAATTAAAAGCCTGACAACTTTTTTCACATTGCAGCTTTTTTGACTAACTTTCGTTGCTTCGGAATCTTGTTATCAATCTAAGCGCTTAGGTTCTTAATTTCGCAATGTTTGGTCTTTTGCTTTTGTCTAATAAGTTATCTTGACACGCAACATTTCATCCGGGCCTCACAATTTTTTTCTGGTTTCTATAATAACTTAGAATATTTTTTTCCGAATCGCGACTATATATCTTCTGATGACTACTTTTATCTTATATATGTATTTTTTTTCTAATATTTTATTTTCAATAAGTATATAAATTAATATGTGTGTGTACGTGTGTAGGTATATATATGTATCTACATAAATAGATATACATGTTTCTATTTCATTTCTTTACGCAAAAACCATTCGGTTATTAAATTTTATTGCAATAGCGAAATGATTCAAAAATAGATCTATCACTTCCCCAGAGGGCGTTTCTGTGAATCGGATTAATGTCATATATAATTAATGAAATAAAGTGCAATTTGAGCATATGAATCGTAGTAAAATTATCTTTCTGTCCGTGTGTTGTACAAGCTATGAATTTTGATATTGAATATATGTTTGTTTACCCATTTCTACAAATATTTTGTAGATATTTGTCAATCATGAGTGGTAACCGGCTTACACTGTATCTCTATTTTATCCCATGTACCCATGTCCGCATGATGTGGTGAATATCGAGAAGATACGAAATATGTTTTTGGTGGTGATAGGGCTTTGCATATTTTTAGGGCATATTTTTCATTTCTCATTCAACTACCCTTGACAGAGATAGACTATTGGCAAGCCACGTGTGGTTTGTCTATTAGTACGCCTCGTATATTTTGTCTATTAATATGCCTCGTATGGTCTATCTATTTTGTACACCTCTGATAGCTTGTCTATTAGTACACCTCGTATAGTTTGCCTATTATTATTATGCCTCGTATGGCTTATCTATTTGTACACCTCGGATGGTTTGTCAATTAGTACTCCTTGTATAGAACTTTTGTTAGACTACTAGCACACCACGAATGGTTTGTCTATTAATACGCCTCGTATATTTTGTCAATTAATATGCCTCGTATGGTCTATCCACTTGTACACCTCTGACAGTTTGTCTATTAGTACACCTCGTATAGCTTGTCTATTATTATGCCTCGTATGGCTCATCTACTTGTACACCTCGGATGGTTTGTCAATTAGTACTCCTCGTATGGAACATTTGTTTTAGGATGCCCTATATTTAAGAAACTTTTAAAAGCCAATATGTTGGCATGTATCTCATGTGACAATTTGGAAATAAACATTTTTTTCTTTTCTTTTTCTTTTTTTTCTTACTTTGCATACAATTTAAAGCCCGTCGCGCCCCCAATGAACTTGCCTCATTTCCGTTCGTGAGGTTCGAAACTCAAAGAATTATTCGAAAAACATCTGAATTTTTACCTAAATTTCTCTGGGATTGCGTTGTTGAATAAGTTGCAATGTGGTTACTCAGTGTAGATATAGCCATCATTGCTCATGGTCCGATGAGTTGATTACTACTAATATAAATATGAATTAGAATTATTACACAACTTGAAATAAAATTATACACATTTTTTTCAAAAGTTTGTGACCTTTTAAAGAAATTTTCTCCGTTATGCACCAGTTCACGAGAAACTAGAAATTCTTTAATAACTACGAACGATTTCATGGTACTGAAAACGACTTGTTTTTTGAGGTTATGGCTGTTATATCTCGTAAGCCATTTCGGACACCCCATACTTTTATGTCAGCTGGGGAAATTGGTTTAATGTTTTTTGAGAGAAACCCCTTTCAAATAGTGCCCTTTAAGGAACTTAATTATTCACTACTAGAAGACAAATCATCGCTGCTAAAAGTGAAATCGTTGTCCTGTAGAGCGTTAACTTTGCTCGTAACGGTTAGTACATTAACCTTATAATTGATGGCTTGCATTTTTAATGTTTACGGTTATTAACCACGAGATCATCACGACAGGACTCGTCTTTCAACTTGAAAGAGAAATGTGGATTTCAGTTACGGTTGTTGCTGAAGCTTTAAAATGTGTTATGCATTCTTGTGGTTATGGAAACTGAAAGCTTTTTGCATGGTACCCGAAATCGGATGCGTACTTTTTTGTTTTCGGTAAACTCAAGTTTATGGGTAATTTTTACGGGATCTAAAAATACAGCGTTTATGCTTTTTGAGAACAACATAGTTTGCTATTTGGTTAAACTTGAAACGTTTTTTATGATGGTTTTAAAAAATATTTCGACGAATATTCTTTCAACAAAATGTGATGAATTCATTAGTGTTTTACCGAACGTTTGGCGATGGTTAGCTGGTTACCTCATTTGTTTATTTCCGACACCTGACTACTAATGACACCATGAGGTTGATTCCCCATGATACGCATAAAGGACATATGTAACTCAGCATGAGGTATCCCTGGGGATACCTCATTTACCTCAAGACCGCACCATCATTCGCGCCATCATTTACACCATCAAGTTGCTGGACAAGCTGCCGCCGGTGTGATGCAATCACTAACCAATATCAACTGATATACTCTCAAGTCAGTCATGGAGTTCAATTCAACTAGCTCGTTAACGCTACAAAATTAGGCCCAACGAACCCGTCAGCTTGCAAAAAAATAATCAACTCATCACTCCATTTGTTGAGGCAGCTTTACCTTGTTTAGAGCAGCTAAATTGCGATTTTTCCCTCAACTTTCGATGTTCGCTGACATTTTGGCAGTGCCTCCGGGGCAGCGCTGAGGTGCCCGCTGGATGGTGCGTACGCGTCGCTGGGTCAGGAGACGGGGTTGTGGTTAGAGTTGTGTTCGAGATTAGTTGTAAGGTTGTGCTTGGTTGAGGCTGGAATTGCGTTTGGGGTTGGCGCTGTGTTTGGAGTTGTGTTTGGGGTTGTGTTTGGGGTTGTGTTTGGGGTTGTGTTTGGGGTTGTGTTCGGGGTTGTGTTTGGGGTTGTGTTTGGGGTTGTGTTTGGGGTTGTGTTTGGGGTTGTGTTTGGGGTTGTGCTTGGGGTTGTGCTTGGGGTTGTGCTTGGGGTTGTGCTTGGGGTTGTGCTTGGGGTTGTGCTTGGGGTTGTGCTTGGGGTTGTGCTTGGGGTTGTGCTTGGGGTTGTGCTTGGGGTTGTGTTTGGGGTTGTGTTTGGGGTTGTGTTTGGGGTTGTGTTTGGGGTTGTGTTTGGGGTTGTGTTTGGGGTTGTGTTTGGGGTTGTGTTTGGGGTTGTGTTTGGGGTTGTGTTTGGGGTTGTGTTTGGGGTTGTGTTTGGGGTTGTGTTTGGGGTTGTGTTTGGGGTTGTGTTTGGAGTGTTGTTTAAGTTTATGTTTAAAGTAATATAATATCTAAATTTCCAGTTGTACAGGAAATCCATAAAAATTTCCGGAAGTGCATAGTGCGTCTGAATGGTCAGTCATGCATAAGGGTGTCACCGTGAGCAGAGGATAAGTGCGCATATACCCCGTTCACGGTGACACGCACGGTACCTTCAGATGCCCTATGTTCATGTATCAGTGGTTAACGTACAGTAGTTCAACATACAGAGTGTTTTTTTAATCAAGTTACCCGAAAAATTTTTAATTAATTTTGATACAATGAATGGATTTTTGAAAACAAAACGGCAGTAGAATCCTGAAATTCATATCTTTTATTTGGACAAATTTTCGAAGATTACATTCTCTATGTGGGGTCCACTCGACAGCAAGCAATTTTGGGCGCGTGTTCGCATGCTTCTCATTACAGCACTGGTGAGGATGGGACCGATCTATCTTTTTCTGAGGTGATGGCATCCTTCAAGTTGAGTCAGATCCGTCGGTTTTTTTACGGTAAACCCTTGTCTTTAGATATCCCCTAGGACAATGTCTGTAGTGAATATGGAAGCTAATTGTTACTTTGTCCAGTTCGTCATCTTGGCGGCAGTTTCAAAGCAGGATGAATTTTACTGTGTCTTCTAATTCTTATTTTGACTTTTGTATCATGAATACGTAGGAACCATATAAAAGATATAAATATCACGATACTACTGCCACTTTATTTTCAAAAATACGTTCATTGTATGAAAAGTTATTAATTTTTTTTTTCGGTTTCCGTATTTATAAACACTTAGTACTAAAAGCCATCGATATGCACCGATTTACTGCAATGCACCCAACTCCCGTCAGGGAGGTACGATATTTGGATTTTGGGGAATTAACGCTCTCAAGGGGGAAATGGGTTAAGAGTGAGGTAGGCCTTCTTTTTGTTGAAATAAAATGATTTTTTTTTGTTATGTTAAGGACCATCTTTTTTCGGTTCACTGCTGTCCTGTTTTTCATATTTCCTCTCTTCTTCTACTTTTGTCTTGTTTTAAGATTTTTCTCTTGTAGTTTCCATACACCTTATATAAAGATTCCGCGTTCCCTTAGCTCCATGTTAAATTGAGCGTTCCTCCTGCCTCTCTTTGGAACGTTTTTGTTGCAGCGAAGGAGGTTTAAATTAATATCTAATCTATTTACAGTGCAACATATCACAGCTACGGCGCTGCTTCACTCGTGTCAGAATAACTCCGCTGCTTCACACATATAACTGCTCCCCCCAAGACAAAGCGTCGCAGCACACAAACCAGTCCGGCACAACTGCCCTCAAGGCTTCACTTGAGACGAGTTCCGCTCCTCAGGCGATACGCGGGCGGAGAGGGAAAGTTATTCCCGCTGCTCATCTCGAGCGTCAACGTTTAGCGGTCTTATAACTCTGATGTGATTGGTCTTACTTTCCTGTGATGATCGATCATCTTCGATAGTTGGCGCGGGGGAAATGGCATTCGCTCTGTGGTGCTGGTGTTGAGGTGATAGCTAGTGGTACGGACAGGAAATGTTGATTGGAGCTAATAACGAATACCTATGATTTTTGACCCTTCTGCAGTATGGAAGTGGGTGTACGAGGGTTATTTCTGTTTAGTGACTTGAAGTACCTGCAATACCGGTAGCAGGTTTTGCTTCTTAGTCAACATGATCGATGAGAAATCGAATTTGTGAACTGAGAGACTTGACTTGCGGTCTTATCTTATCGACTTTTTCATTTTCTTGTGGACCGCTCTTCCACGCCCAGACTCCTGATGAAAGAAGACCTACTGCCTCAGTACCTGCATCAACGCTCTGCAGGTCCATTGGCATCCTCCACTCATGCTTGTCTGTGGCGCACAGGCCTGCCATCGCCTGGCTCAAATACGAAGCTGGATTTTCTAACAATTTACGTCATTGAATAAATGAAATAGATTGATTTCTGGGAAATCTCACTTTTAGGATAAAAAGGAAAACCAACGTGGCTAAGAATATCATGATAAAAAACAAATGTTTCAGATTATGCAAAATCCATCTTCAGTGTTCTGAAATGTAATAAATGGAAGTATTAAAACATTGTAGCTGTAGAGCTAGCAGCGTCTGTGGCAACGCTCCGACTACAGCGTGTAGAGTTGCCAAGTTAATTATGGTGAACTCATGCTGCGACTTCGACCGCTGCGACGGCACTAATTGTTTGGAAATCCCGGCTTCGGTGGTGGCACGCCTTATAAAATAATAAAGTTTGAAAATCCGGCTCAGGTCTGGTCTCGCTCTACCCGTTACATTGCAATTATTGTACATCATGCAAACCTTTCTCCATTTCTGATTTCAACTTCTTTGACATTGCTCGCTGATTTCATGATTATTCTCGCGTGTTCTCACCGAATGTATTTTACAATCAGTCTTATTATACTACGATGATAGAGTCATCTTAAATTAAAATTGCTCGTATTAGTTTTAATTCGTATATAATCATGCAAGAAACATTTATCCTTCGTATCACTGCATTAAAATACCGGAAAAATATTTCATCAAATTGTAAGTGCCGCTGCTAAACAGCTCATAAATACTTTCTATATTGCGGTGATATTAGCGTCATAGAACTAATGGGGATTTGTTACCGAGAGTAATTGTCATTATTATTACGAGTGAAACTGCTCTGATGCCATGGCACTAGCAATTCATTGAAACGCGTCTGGTTTCTTGATCGTTTCACGTAATTGTTGAAGTGCTGGAGCTCATCACAACTGATTGCATAGGCTAACCGACTTGCGACGAGCGCTGCTTCCACGCTGCATAAGTTTTCCCTGAACCCCATTATTTCTGTGCTTCCCTTCAGGGGGATGGAACTATTTTA
This sequence comes from Morinoia aosen, assembly GCA_030386875.1. Lineage (NCBI taxonomy): Eukaryota > Metazoa > Arthropoda > Malacostraca > Amphipoda > Talitridae > Morinoia > Morinoia aosen. Next base: position 20,231,104 of record CM059565.1, read on the forward strand.
TGTGCGAGAATTGAAGCTCTCAGGGCAGAAATATGAGCTGAAGGATAGGTAGGCCTTTCTTTTGTTGAAATATGATGCATTTTTTGTTTCGTAACGGTGCATTTATTTACGGTTGATTCTTGACTTGTTTTTCAGTACTTTTTGCTTGTTGTTGTCATAAACCTACTTCCTAACTTCCTGTTTCAATACATAGGGGATCTTGAGTGGAAACACACCGTGTGCATAGATACCCGGTTCCCTTAACTCCAAATTGAACGGTGCCTTCCTCTTTTTTCTCTTTGAAACACATTTAATGGAGTTAGTTTACGCCTAGACTTACTCCTAATTAAATTTTTGGTTTTACTTAATAAGGTTGAGTTTTTCATTATATCTCCGGCCGAGTGCGTTATAGAGACAGAGAATAAAAAATAAGAGTCTTCTAATGAAAATGAGAGCGCGTGTGCTACATCTAGGGGCGTATAAGACGTGCGTTCGGCAGAAAGCTGTTTACGGAAACCAAAAGGCGGAACGGTCTCACTGCAAGCGAAACCGCCTTTGTTATCAGAGATCAGTCTAATTTTCTTTCCGGTTTCTATTCACATCAAGGGTTTCTTCGGTCACTGAGCTTATGACTTGATTTGCATTAATTTTCCAGCTTCTTGATTTTAAAAGCAGGGCAAAAACAGTGACGGCGATCTTACGCTCGACACACCAGTGCGAAAGGTGCAATTTTCCCAATTCTTTCTCGCTTGAACTCTACGATGAAGATTACAATTCGATGCCTGATGGCAATCAATAATAATGGGCCATTCGACGCCTCTGTCTAATGTGTACTGAATCCATTCGGTCGACTTGCATCTGCTGACATCAATTTTGATTTGCTGCGTTCGAAGCGTCTTAATTTTCTCGGTTTTTCACCATGTCCGTGTAATGAAAGAGAAAACTGTGAGCTGCTCGCGGACTCTCTCCTTAGCTGATTAATATTTTCTCAGTTCCCTCGAGTCCGTAATGTTATATTGCTTATTCTGTTATAGTTCATGTAATCCGTAAACAAACATGACAATTTTCATCGCAATAATATCATGCTGAGTGATGGGTGTATTTGATACGAATGCAAAAAAATAGTTGTCTGGCTGTAGCTAAGTTTTTGCTTGTTTCTTAGAACTGAAATATTTTTTATAGACTTAACACTGTTTTTATTGTATATTGATCCCTTTACTGAGTGCGCACTATTTTGAACTCGTTAAAGTTAGTTAACGTTGATCGTAGGGCTTATGAGGGATCGTCGATCCATCATGTTCGATCCCTGATCTTTGATACGTTGATAACGACTTCTCACATGGATCCCCCACGTACATTTCGTTATCAAAACGCTACGACAATGGCGTTGCTTCACTCGTATCACTGCTACGTTGATGCTTCACTCGTATCACCGTTACGGCGCTGCTTTACTCGTATCATAGCTACGACGCAGCTACACGCGTATCATAGCTACGGTGCAGCTACACGCGTATCATAGCTACGGTGCAGCTACACGCGTATCATAGCTACGGCGCAGCTACACGCGTATCATAGCTACGGCGCAGCTACACGCGTATCATAGCTACGGTGCAGCTACACGCGTATCATAGCTACGGTGCAGCTACACGCGTATCATAGCTACGGTGCAGCTACACGCGTATCATAGCTACGGCGCAGCTACACGCGTATCATAGCTACGGCGCAGCTACACGCGTATCATAGCTACGGCGCAGCTACACGCGTATCATAGCTACGGCGCAGCTACACGCGTATCATAGCTACGGCGCAGCTACACTCGTATCATAGCTACGGCGCAGCTACACGCGTATCATAGCTACGGCGCAGCTACACGCGTCTCATAGCTACGGCGCAGCTACACGCGTATCATAGCTACGGCGCAGCTACACGCGTATCATAGCTACGGCGCAGCTACACGCGTATCATAGCTACGGCACAGCTACACGCGTATCATAGCTCCGGCGCAGCTACACGCGTATCATAGCTACGGCGCAGCTACACGCGTATCATAGCTACGGTGCAGCTACACGCGTATCATAGCTACGGTGCAGCTACACGCGTATCATAGCTACGGCGCAGCTACACGCGTATCATAGCTACGGCGTAGCTTCAGCGTTTTTGTGCTCTACTTTCGTCGCGTTGCTCAAGTCGAGCGCTAATCGGCGGCGTCTTCTTTGACACTCAGGCATGGCGCAGCTCGAATAGCAGTACGTGTCGCTCACCTTTGACTCATCGAGACAGTCAATGTCCAGTTCCATCTTTGGAAGCTATTTCTCAAAATTGGAGATGTTTTGGTGTTTCTGCATTGTTTTACATTCCCAAGTATTGTTTGTTATTAAGAAACGTAACAATCCTTATCTACATTATCCTAATGTTCAAAACAGGATACGTGAGTGTAGTGCTAAGCTTCGTATTTCATTACGGAAACATGTCTTTCCTACTAGTGCTTGTCCACTTTTATTACAATGAGATTCATTTTCAGCTATTACATTCATTAGCTGCAGATTTCTCTGATAGCTCTTGGTAATATTTGACCCACGAGTGTTAGTTAATTCTTTTCATAAAATTTTGAAATGTCTTTCATTCAAGAAATCAATTCCCGGTATGATATTCGATCACGCCCTTCAAAAGAGGCACGGCCGGAGTGCGTTTCATCTTACTTCAAGATCTTGAAGCTGCTTTTACACTTTGACTGTGGGAAGTAAAACTGATGGGTAATATTCAACTCAAATTTAAAGTCAATTGTAGGAAGCAATGCTGAAAATAGCAAACATTAACTGGATCACGCCTCCATTCAATTTTCGTTAAATATTTGTGAAAATTGAGTTTGAGACCACTGGTCTGTGAGCAGCATTATGCAAATTTCCTCAATGACCACCTGTGGCTCACGTCGTAGTCAAAGCGTAAAACTAACATATTCATTAGGTCATTTTTCATTCTTTCCCACATGGTGAACCGGTGTAACGCGCAACCGACCTGCAGTGGCCATTGTAAAGTGGAAGTTCAGAGTATGGGAAACTTTTGACGGAGAGCCCCTGATCGCAAGGAGAGTAACATGTATCATTCAAGCCGTGTGACCATATCATAAATTGATGGGTAATCTTTACCGTATTGAAGCCTTATTGTGGCGTTATTTTACTCGTATTTTTTCCTGTTAGCTGTAGATGGAATGCGGTAAAATATCCTCAGGAGGTATAGGAGAAGCAATGGGTTTAGGTTTATAATGTTTGTCTATCCCATGCTATGAGGACTGGCACACCTAGGTGGATACTGTCAGGTTATTGCAACTATAGGAAGGCCTTTGGACTTCTGTCTTGTTTGTTTCCATCAGTTTTCATACCTTCTTCGCTATTGCTTCTTTGCGTTTTTCTTCTTCCTGCCCAACTTGCTCTGTCTGTGCTCAGGGTATCCAGGGCATAGATTCCCCGTTTTGAACAGTCTATCCTAAATGATTCCTTCCCTTCGTAAAATTTGCCCTTCGTAAAAAAAATAAAATAGATGATTGACGGTTGAATATCATGTTAATAATTTCATCCCGCTTTATAATTCCACGTATCTCGGCTTTTGCAAATTTTGTGTGCATTGCCTCAAATCATGTAAGTTCCCCCAGAGGAAAGAATGGAAATTCCTAGCTTAAAGCTAGATAAACCTTCTTATTGTTGGAGGATATTTTTTGTTTTGTTACGAACCATCTTTTTTCGGTCCTCTGTTGTCCTGTTTTTCAGCGCCTCTAATTTTCTTAAAACAATAATCTTGTTTTGCAAACTTTTTTCTCAATTTATAGTTTCTACGCCCAGCGGATATTTCGTTGAAACGCACCTTGTGCATAGATTCCGCGGTCTCTTAACTCCACGCCAAATAGAGCCTTCATCGATCATCTCTTTGTGACACCTATGTTGTTGTCAAGGAGGCTGAAAACTTATATTCTTATCAAATCTAATTTTTTTTGTTACAACCACATTTTCTCGATTCACTCCTCTCCATCTTGTCAGTACCTTCTACTTCTGTCTCCAACTTTTATTTTGTTTCATAAACTTCTTTACTAACTTGCTGTCCCTATGCGCAAATGATTTTCGTGCGCAGAGGAAACACCACAGGCCTAGATGCCAAACACGGCGCAAATTTTGTGCTTGTCTCCTTAGGAACTCCTTTGTTTTAATCAAAGAGGCTTACACTAACATATCTAATTTCTTCCTCTTTCGGGAACACCTTTAGGTGCTGCTATAGTGCGAGGTCTATCACAACATATCATGAGATCAACCTCTAGCTATTACCATAGCGTGAGGTTAGGTTACTATTGGATATTACTTATTTCCTTACATTTAATTTAGCGATTAACACTCAACTAGCATGCCCATCTCATTCTGCAGTGTGCAATCTTGCCGAAAAATGCAATGTACCCATATCTGCTACCGATTTCAAAATTTTCGTCTCTTCTTCGTCCCCTTATGACCTCAGAATCTTAGAGCCTTTCCCTTTTTTCTCTGCGGAACCCTAACCTAAACATATTCGGACAGTTCATATTCTTTGATGGCAAATAGTAAATTGATGGCAACCTTTTTATTACGTGCTCCTCAATTTTACACTCAAATCTTTTTTCTTTGACCTATTTTGTTTCTCTTTTCTTGATTTTTTTAAGCCTGCTATTCACTGTGTTTTGAACCTTTATTTCAGAGACAATGATTTTAGTTCATTGAACTGATTTTTTTATGGGCTGGACACCGAAACGTTTTCTTAGTTCAATGATTAGTTTCCTCGGAATATTTAGTTTTTTTCAGTGATCGTCTGACACTCTTTGGCGGCAATATGCACAAAGAACAAAATTCTGTGCCAGCAAAAAATGCTATTTAATGATTTCTCATATAGTCGAGTAAAATTTATTCATGTTCACTGTCTTAGTTGATCCGTTGTCGTACGTACATTTTCAAAGCTGCTCTAAATCGCAACGATACTTGCAATCGTGTTAGGTCAAGTAATTATGCAATGATTTAGCCTGGAATATTCGCACTGATGTAATAAATCAAAATTTCTCACTGTGAATTTCAGCATCGTCCTATAGAAATATAGATAATGTTTGTGATCACAGTGCATATCCTACGCTTATGGTTCAGGATATAGTCGTTAAACAAGCATGTTCCTCTAATTCTTTCTGATGTACCCTCCTTTTCAATATCTATTTTAAATATTGTACGGAATTTTTTTTCCAGATTATTGTAGGAACTAGCCGGTTACCGGAGGTAACCGGCTAAGCTTAAGCCGGTTCAACCCGAGTATCGGGTTGTCCGACTTGCCTAAAAATAAAAAAATAAAAAAAATAAAAAAAAATAAAAAATAAGAAAAAAAAAATAAATAAATAAAAAAATAAAAAAAATAAAAAAATATATAAAAAATAAAATGGGGAAAAAAATAAATAAATAAAAAATAAATAAAAATTAAAAAAAAAGTAAATAATCAAAAAATAAAGAAATAAAGAAGAAAAAAAAAAAAAAAAAAAAATTAAAAAAATTTAAATAAATAGTTTTCTGCAAATATAGACACCAGTGGCTTCAATTTAATACCTCACTCGACCATGTAGACTCAGCCAATTTTCCAAACGGACTCGCACAAATTTTGAGTTTTGCTATTAAGTATATAGATATGTACACCTCAAACTGCACCTGGGTAGGCGACGTATGGCGGTAGACCTCACGCTAGGGTAGCACCCACCTTTGTTATTGTTCAATTTTTCTTAGTGACTCAGTATTCCCAATGAGTTTGGTAAAATTTCATTTGAAGAATTGCATGATAATTTAAAAAAAATTTACACCTAATAATGAGAAATGAAATGGCCTACTCGTGCCATCAAAAATGACAGTGTGATCGTCCTTTACTCTCACCTCAGTTTCACACATGTGGTTGATCCTAAATTTATCTGCTGGGCGGAATCGAGGATCATTATATGTCAATAGGATAGAGTTAAATTTATAACCTCAGCTTAAAGTTAGAAGCGTATCCAGTCTACAAGCAGAAGGCCCTGCACATCTACAAAGGGCGGTGGCCCGTGTCAGTTCGTGCCAGTTTCTACAGAAGCGGCGTCTCTGCAGCGCAGGACACGCTCGCTGGACACAAGACTGTGGCAGAAAGTTCTCCTTTCTTGCTCGCTGGCTTGTGACATCGAAAAACGTTTCCGGGTGTCAAAACTGCGGGCATGATTCTTATAGTTGCTTGTTTGTTCTTGTAGCTGCTGGTGCATCCTGTTGTTGCGTGTTTGTGTGGTTGCTTGGGGTTTGTTTGGCTGCTTGGGGTTTGTGTGGCTGCTTGGGGTTTGTGTGGCTGCTTGGGTTTGTTTGGCTGCTTGGGGTTTGTGTGGCTGCTTGGGTTTGTTTGGCTGCTTGGGGTTTGTTTGGCTGCTTGGGGTTTGTGTGGCTGCTTGGGTTTGTGTGGTTGCTTGGGGTTTGTGTGGCTGCTTAGGGTTTGTGTAGTTGTCTGGGGTTTGTGTGCCTGCTTAGGGCTTGTTTGGCTGCTTGGGTTTGTGTGGTAGTTTGGGGTTTGTGTGGTTGTTTGGTAGTTTGGGTTCATGGGGTTGCTTGGGGTTCGTCTCTTCAGGAAGATACAACTATCGTATCTGTGGGAATTACCGCTTCCAGGAGGAAAATGTGAGGTCCCAAACTGAGAGCTAGGCCATATTTTTTCGGTTCACTGCTGTCCTATTTTTCAGCACCTACTGCTTCCTTCTTCACCTGTGATCTTGTTTCATTAAGTTCACTCCCAACTTTATTTCTATGAGCAGGGAATCTTGTGCAGAGCACACCTTCTGCATAGATTCCGCGTTCCCTTTAACGCCATCCTAAATGGTGTTTTCATTCTTCCTCTCTTTCGAACGCCCTTTATCGAGGGATTATTTCTTCGTTCTCTGTTGGGATGCATTTACCTGAATCTCGCATTTATATTCGCCTGAATCTCGTTTGTTCAATTTGCTTTACCAAACTTTCTGTGTATTCTTGTGTAATTTTCGTGTACCCTCTGTATTTCTGTTTATTTTTTCTTTTGTAACAATTTGATTCATTTATATCAATTTCATTCTTTCCTATATTCTGTACTTAGTTCTCTAAATTGTCTTACAGTATTCTTTTTTTTATAAAGAGGCGCTCTTCACTACCTCACTCAACTGATAAACACCCAAATTTCATTTTTCAAACACATAACTCACTTTAATGATATTAACCAATTCGCTTTCTCTACTCCATTCGGCAACTTTAAAGAACTGTTACTGAAATTAGTGTCGTGTATAAATTCCCTCGTGTCGCGCACAGCTCGCTAATTTGCGACAAACTGCAGGTTTCGATCCTCTCAATCACTCGCCCAAAACGATTCGATGCCCCAGATTACGGATTCCATTTCGCTTTTGTTTCGGTGGTTTGACGTGACCTCTGCAGGCACAAAAACAAGAGCAGCTGCAGGTGAGGCAATGGGTGCCTGCAGGGCCGGCGAGAGGGCCCTGTAATTGCGCCGTAATGGGCACCGCTTCCCTGCTCACCAAAATGGGTGACCCAATGGTGGTAGCTGTGATACCCTCCTGTTGCGCAAACTGCTCTCATGCTTCTGTTTGCTGTAATTTTTTTTAGTTTTTGCTTTAAAGGATTTTCTAAATTTTGTTTTTTTGTTTCTGCTTGGAAAGGTTTCTCTTTTGATTTTGTTTCGTTTTTGCTTTGAAAGATTTCGTTATTGATTTTTCTTTTGTTTCTGCTTTGGAAGATTTATTTTTTGATTTTGTTTATGTTTCTGCTTATAAATTTCAGATTTCATTTATTGAATTGTTTCTTGTTAATGTTTTGAAATATTTCTTACGCTTGTTTTCGTTTTGATGTATATTTTATTACAACTGTAAATTGTTAGCAGTGATTCAGAGAAATGTGTACAATGAATGCAATTATTATAGTGAGAGATTCTTTCTCCCTTGAAACTTGTTCAGCATATTTGTTTTATATATCAACTTATTTCTATGCTTTTTACATGGTTGAAGTAATTTTTATAAATGCAAAATAGTACAAAAAATTTGGTTGTAACATATTATCCATAAACATTTTTTTTAATTTAGTTAAGCTACAGTTATTAATTGACACTATTGGTGTTCGCATATGCCAGAATATATATCTTCGTCTCAGACAAAGTCTGCAGAGAAAATAGCCAGCGATTAAAATCTAGTCAAAATAAACTATAAAACCAAGATTTTGCTCCTAATATTTAGACACAACTTCTATAAAATGTGGGACAAACAAATAAAGATGAGTCAGTTCTCTGTTTGTTCACCAAATATAAAGAAAATATCGAGCCCTTTTAAAGAGAGTAGCGCAATGTTGACACAGTGTAAATACGTTGGTTTCATTTTCTTAAGCACACTCAGGAAAACTCCGCCGTCATTGACAGGGTCGATCTCTTCTTATTTGCCAGCAGCGTATCCTCGGGCTTTCGTCACGAGAGAAACAATGGAAAGTTTTCCTTCATCACTTTCAAGCATCACTGTCAAGCACAAGCATCACCGCCAAGCACAAGCATCACCGCCAAGCACAAGCATCACCGCCAAGCACAAGCATCACCGCCAAGCACAAGCATCACCGCCAAGCACAAGCATCACCGCCAAGCACAAGCATCACAGCCAAGCACAAGCATCACCGCCAAGCACCTCATCACTTCCAAGCACCTCATCACTTCCAAGCACCACATCACTTCCAAGCACCAGCACCACCGCCAAGCACAAAAGCACCACCGCCAAACACAAAAGCACCACCGCCAAGCACAAAAGCACCACCGCCAAGCACAAAAGCACCACCGCCAAGCACAAAAGCACCACCGCCAAGCACAAAAGCACCACCGCCAAGCACAAAAGCACCACCGCCAAGCACAAAAGCACCACCGCCAAGCACAAAAGCACCACCGCCAAGCACCAGCATCACTGTCAACTTCAAGTATCTCGGAGTTCGCCGTCAGCCATCTTTTAATTGCTCACGGACTGAAGTGTCAGCTATAATAACCGTCATATCTATACCTGAGGCTGGGATTTCAAAAACATTTCTAGTCGCCGTAGCGATACGGCTGGGGGTGTGAGTTCCTCCTAAGTGGACTTGACTGCGTTACTTGCTGTCATGCAGATTTTATGTAGTATTATTTGGGTATAACCAGCACTCGAATTCGGCGTTCCTGAATGGTTGCATCACGTGGAGTGTTCGCCGAGCTCAAGTTTTCTTTGACGAAGTCCAAACATAGCACGTGGTCTGGCCAAGTAGAAAAAAAATTACGCTGTCAGCTGCACCGCTGCGCCAATGTAAATTACATGAAAATCCTGCGCAGGTCCTTGCTGACGGTCGTCTGTTGCGACATCAAGCCTTAAATTTTCAAAGAACTCTTCACCTGCGCGTACATGCAAAAATTGCGTTAAATCTCAAATCTCGTGCCCGTACTGCGCATATTGCGTTAGATCTCATATCTAGACGTCAAATTCCGCGCTCCTATGAAGCTTCAATCATTAATCGATCTCTTTTCCACAGATCTCTTGCACTTTTTTAACGGTACACATATTTATGATTATGTGCTGCTATTTAATTGAATTCATCACTTAGTACTTCATACTTCAAAGCTTGTGTTTAATATTATTTTTTTTCTTTCTGTACTCACTGTTCTTTGTTATCGAACTATCGGCGTCGTGCTGTAGTGAATGTGTACCTGCTTGTGTGTACGAGGAATTGAACGCTGTAGTGGCAAGACACATCTGTATATATAAGTTTTTTCTAGTATCAAGTGTACGTATCTTCTGCATAGTTTTTTAAATTTAAGGTCATGATATCACGCATCAAGAATGCTAAATTTGAACTGTGTTTAATTCTGTCATTTTAACCACTTCCGATACAATTTGAATTTACTGCATAATTCTGTCTTCATGAGCGAAGGCTGACGAACGAGTAATGAAGTATGAGAGAAGAATGTATGAGAGATGGATGTATGAGAGATGGATGTATGAGAGATGGATGTATGAGAGATGGATGTATGAGAGATGGATGTATGAGAGATGGATGTATGAGAGATGGATGTATGAGAGATGGATGTATGAGAGATGGATGTATGAGAGATGGATGTATGAGAGATGGATGTATGAGAGATGGATGTATGAGAGATGGATGTATGAGAGATGGATGTATGAGAGATGGATGTATGAGAGATGGATGTATGAGAGATGGATGTATGAGAGATGGATGTATGAGAGATGGATGTATGAGAGATGGATGTATGAGAGATGGATGTATGAGAGATGGATGTATGAGAGATGGATGTATGAGAGATGGATGTATGAGAGATGGATGTGTGAGAGATGGATGTATGAGAGATGGATGTATGAGAGATGGATGCATGAGAGATGGATGCATGAGAGATGGATGCATGAGAGATGGATGTATGAGAGAAGGATGTATGAGAGAAGGATGTAAGTTGTTGTAACAAGTGAATCATACGCTCGAGACGCACAAGCGAATTTCGTTTTCGTGGATGCTACATTTTCTCTTTAAATAGTTTTCCACATAGAAGCACAACTGACAAAATATGTTTACTGTACACTCTTCATGAGCGGGTATTTAATACAGTAGGGTTGAAAACTATTACTCACCCGTAAGCTTTCTCAACAATTTTTCCAAGCCATTGAAATCGAATACAAGTACCTATTCCATTCGTTTACTTCTATACCTATTGAAACGTGTCAATAATTTTCTTTTCAAGTAAAACCACGCACACGCTCGATTGATTGCCTTTATTCCTAGTGAAACTCAATTAACAGGTGCCGGTAATTTTCATTTCAAACAAAACCCCGCGCACGCATTCCTACACACCAACATCACACAGCACGCAGCGCTCACATGCTCGTACTAACACGCACTCCGTTATCGCGCAGCTACGCGCGTGCGCACGAAGACGCGGATGTGCGATAAAATGCTTTGCGCGTGAAACTTGCACGTGCGCAGCTCTTCCATCTATCACGTTGCGTCAACACTTTCCTCTTCACCGAACCAACAACTTCACAACTGTAACTCTTTTAACAAATACGCGGGCAGCGGCTTGTTAAGCCACGCGGGTGCTCGGTAAGCAAGGGATGGAATACTTATATTTAGTGGTAGTAAATTGGTCGGTGTAGCGCAGCTCTGTGTCGGTGTAGCGCAGCTTTGTGTCGGTGTAGCGCAGCTTTGTGTCGGTGTAGCGCAGCTTTGTGTCGGTGTAGCGCAGCTCTGTGTCGGTGTAGCGCAGCTCTGTGTCGGTGTAGCGCGGCTCTGTGTCGGTGTAGCGCAGCTTTGTGTCGGTGTAGCGCAGCTCTGTGTCGGTGTAGCGCAGCTTTGTGTCGGTGTAGCGCAGCTTTGTGTCGGTGTAGCGCAGCTTTGTGTCGGTGTAGCGCAGCTCTGTGTCGGTGTAGCGCAGCTCTGTGTCGGTGTAGCGCGGCTCTGTGTCGGTGTAGCGCAGCTCTGTGTCGGTGTAGCGCAGCTCTGTGTCGGTGTAGCGCAGCTTTGTGTCGGTGTAGCGCAGCTCTGTGTCGGTGTAGCGCAGCTCTGTGTCGGTGTAGCGCGGCTCTGTGTCGGTGTAGCGCAGCTCTGTGTCGGTGTAGCGCAGCTCTGTGTCGGTGTAGCGCAGCTCTGTGTCGGTGTAGCGCAGCTCTGTGTCGGTGTAGCGCGGCTCTGTGTCGGTGTAGCGCGGCTCTGTGTCGGTGTAGCGCAGCTCTGTGTCGGTGTAGCGCAGCTTTGTGTCGGTGTAGCGCAGCTCTGTGTCGGTGTAGCGCAGCTCTGTGTCGGTGTAGCGCAGCTCTGTGTCGGTGTAGCGCAGCTCTGTGTCGGTGTAGCGCGGCTCTGTGTCGGTGTAGCGCAGCTCTGTGTCGGTGTAGCGCAGCTCTGTGTCGGTGTAGCGCAGCTTTGTGTCGGTGTAGCGCAGCTCTGTGTCGGTGTAGCGCAGCTCTGTGTCGGTGTAGCGCAGCTCTGTGTCGGTGTAGCGCGGCTCTGTGTCGGTGTAGCGCGGCTCTGTGTCGGTGTAGCGCGGCTCTGTGTCGGTGTAGCGCGGCTCTGTGTCGGTGTAGTGCGGCTCTGTGTCGGTGTAGCGCGGCTCTGTGTCGGTGTAGCGCAGCTCTGGGTCGGTGTAGCGCAGCTCTGTGTCGGTGTAGCACAGCTCTGTGTCGGTGTAGCGCAGCTCTGTGTCGGTGTAGCGCGGCTCTGTGTCGGTGTAGCGCGGCTCTGTGTCGGTGTAGCGCGGCTCTGTGTCGGTGTAGCGCGGCTCTGTGTCGGTGTAGCGCGGCTCTGTGTCGGTGTAGCGCGGCTCTGTGTCGGTGTAGCGCAGCTCTGGGTCGGTGTAGCGCAGCTCTGTGTCGGTGTAGCACAGCTCTGTGTCGGTGTAGTGCAGCTCTGTGTCGGTGTAGCGCGGCTCTGTGTCGGTGTAGCGCGGCTCTGTGTCGGTGTAGCGCGGCTCTGTGTCGGTGTAGCGCAGCTCTGTGTCGGTGTAGCGCAGCTCTGTGTCGGTGTAGCGCAGCTCTGTGTCGGTGTAGCGCAGCTCTGTGTCGGTGTAGCGCGGCTCTGTGTCGGTGTAGCGCGGCTCTGTGTCGGTGTAGCGCGGCTCTGTGTCGGTGTAGCGCGGCTCTGTGTCGGTGTAGCGCGGCTCTGTGTCGGTGTAGCGCAGCTCTGTGTCGGTGTAGCGCAGCTCTGTGTCGGTGTAGCGCAACTCTGTGTTGATGTAGTGCATCTCTGTGTCGTTGCTTATAAAATACAGGTACCTCAGAGTAAAATTTCTCACACTTCAATCAAGTTTCTGCAGTGTAATTGTGCAATGTGCATACTTCATGAATTTATACGAAAAGGCTCTGAAAGAACGGCATGGTTTTTGTTCTTTTATTTTGTAGCGTTTAGAGTTTACATGGTTTCGAATAGCTGTTCTGCGTTCATCAACTTTATCATGTTTATTCTGTACCACGGTTTTATACTATGTCGTATCGTTTGAAATAGTCTTTCTCTGATTTCAGGATGAAGCTTCCACTGATACTGAAATTGTGATTTTTCTGACCCCTCAGGGGGATACAACTATTGTATCTATGGGAATTAGCGCTCCCAGGGGGACTATGTAAGGGCCTGAGCTAAAGGTTAGGTAGGCTTTCTTTTTTGTTGAAATAGAATAGGTTTTGTTTTGTTACGGACCATCTTTTTTCGGTTCACTGCTGTCCTGTTTTTCTGCACCTACTACTTTCTTCTTCAACTTTTTTCTTGTTTCATGAACTTCTTTCCTAGCTTAATGTTTCTGTGCACCTTGTGCATAGATTCCGCGTTCCCTCAACTCCATACTAAATGGTGCCTTCCTCTTTCCTCTCTTGGAACATCTTCGTCGTGGTTAAGGGAGGCTAAAACTTTCTTATATAATAATAATAATGTGATTTTTCTGAAATTTTTTAGGTTTCCATTGTCTTTGTTTACAGCATTGATCACTTGTTTATTAAATTTCTAGTAGACTACTTTTAATCTTTATAATTCATAGCTCAATGGATTCTGTCTGGGAACGCACTTGCGCATAGCTTCCCCGTTCTCTCGATTCCATACTAAATGATGCCTTCCTCTTTCCCTACATGGATAACGTACTTAGGAACATGCATGGGAACGCATTTAATGGGCTAGAGGCTAACTTATAAACTAATTTGTAATTATCTGCCTGATTACATCCGAGAAAAGTAAGTTACAATTCTATGTTATTTATTCTACCCACGAAGTATGTTTGTAAGAAGAAATTATCTCAAGTTCGGTTTTGCTGGACTGCGTTTGAGCCGAACACTGTTAGCGACATGTCGCAAAGGAATTTGATTTTCAGCATTGAACCTAGGTCTCAAAGTGTTATAAAAGAGATCGAGCCGCGTTGATAACCGTGTGAAATGTGTGTAGTTGTATGTCTCACAACACCACAAACGTACTTTAAGTGCACAAGCTCGGTTTTATATCGCAATAAGTGCGTCTGTTTTTGCATAATATTTTCATACGTGAAGCCGCAGGCACAGGTTAGAGAAATTCTCACGCGCTTCTTCGTACGCTTTAATTCAACGTAAGTGCGTTCCGACATGGAGAGAGAAAGTCCACCTGCGGCAGACGTGTCCATGCGGTTTGTATTTACTTCAACAAACTCTGGTACAGCGAATTTCTTTTTATGAGGGGCAGGATTTTCTTTAGGATGGTCTCAGTCGCTCAAACCTACTCAAGTGTGTTTTCATTAATCCTTATCCCCTCTTCTAATTTCTAAATGGAGCCTGGATGCTTCAAAAACTGAAACCTCAAGGTTTTACCTCCCAAAGTCTTTTGTCTAGCATTTAGGTTCTCTCTTTCACTTGAGGCTGTCCTCTCAAGGCTTCATTAATTTCCAATTAAAAGTGCCATGCTCGGGTGACTTCTGGGCAGAACCAAGGCAGCGAAACCTGCGCTGCGCTCGCTTCCTGAACTTCAGTTTCTTCTTTTTTGTGCTTTGAGAGGATATTTTCACGGTAACTCATTCCGGACGTCGTTTTCTACCTATTTTGAGATTACTTTTCCCCTTAGTACCAATATTGAACGCTAGTATCGATTATTGTATCATAAATTGATGGATAATCAGCAATCTCGGACGCTGACTTTTTGCTTAGCACTTTGACCGCAATTCGTTAAGCTTATATTCGATATTCAATTAAAATTAACAGTCAATTGTAATAAGCAATTTTGAAAACAGCAAACATTAACTGGACCATACCTTCATTTACATTTAAGTATGCATGAAAATTGAGTTTGTGAATACTGGTCGGTGAGCAGCATACCTGTAACTAAACATGCATCCGTGGCCACGGTAGCGCACGTTGTGGTCAAAGTGTTGGGATAGTTATAGAATGGTATATGAAGATTGAACCATTCTTAGTCCTCGCAAATTTCCTAAATGAATGTCGCTAGTCACTCTTTTAAATTAAAATTTAATGTATTTGTGCGTGGGATACTTAAAGTTAGACTTCCGTGTTCTGCTTCGTAAAGATTTCAAAATGTTTGTTAAAAATCGGTTATCCAAAATGTATCTTTTTTAGCTGTTAGTAAAATTTCATTGTGATAGCGAGTTGGTTCAGAATTAGAATAAATTCAAACGAAAAGGTGAGAGGAGATGAGCAATTTTTTCTTTTTACGCGCTAATGATTTATTTTTTTCAGGGTTGCAGCCGGTATCAAGAAGGAACAGTGAAGTTTGCCCAAGCTGGTTTGCCACTTCCTCCAAGTATGAAGTAATGAAAACGCTAATTTTAATCAAGAGTGTTGATTGGAAAATTGTGTGAAAAACTATCATGCATTGTGAAAAGCAGTGATGGAAACCTCGTTCTGTGAATCATCTGTTGTGTTTTAGTTTTGTAAAGTTTTGAGCGTCGAGAGTGAATTGAAACTAACAGTGTTTTGATAATGGAAAACATCAATGGAAACTTTCTTTTGTACGTGAAGACGGATGCAAACCCTAGCCATGATAATACGACTCATCGAAATGATCTGCAGCTGAAAATCTTCAATGATTCTTGCTCGTTCAATCCAAAATTTTCAAGTTCACAGCTACAAAAATGTCCGCTTTCTAACGTCCATGTGAACAATAATGGTTTTCATATTATTTCTCATGGAAACCTCTTGTTGACCAACATTTCCAAACAGACCTTGAAACGACTTTCTTTCTCAAATCATGCTAAATTCGAAGGGCTTATGGAAGACCTGATACGATTAAAACTAGTACAGTGGCAGACCCGGCTACTCATCTTGGATCAACAGTCGCCAAATCAATTGTACTGTGAAAACAATCTCAGGAACGAACTGCTGTCGCCTACAACATCTCACATGAGTAGTGATGCTGTTACTGTAGAGGAGATCGTTCTTGCGCATCACAGAAACAATTGCGCCGAGATTCTTTCCAACGGGGCGTCCCCAAGAGGCCGACTCTATCTTACCCATTACATCATTCATCTTGATTTGAGAAGTTTCTCTCACCCATCAAGGCGGAGCGATCAAGTGAATAGTGAAAGTAATTATAAGGAGTACATTGCACTTGGTTCTGAAATTGTTAACAATTTACGTTGTTGTTTTGGTGATCTCTCTTTACCGCCGTGTGTCCACATAAAGGCTTCCGATAGAGACATTTCGTTGGAAGCTTCAAGGCTGCCGAGTGTCGTAAGAGCTAGGTGCATTTCGCTGGAACCGAACCTGCGAGATGTTGAAACTTCGACTGCAATTCAGCGTCTGCCGTACAATCGCCCTCCCACTCTGACCACCGTGGCTAATTCTGAAATGGTCAATCACAAAACAACGGCTCATTCGTTGGCCAACGCCTGCTCTGTCTCTGACACTCGACTTGACTTTTCAGACATCCCTTCTTCACGCACTAGTACCGTTTCTTCGACAAAGTACGCCTCTTGCTCAATAGCATGTAAAGTCTGCAAAATACCTCATTCAAATGCCTCTGACCTTGCTAGTTCTGAAGTACACAGACAGTCTATTCTATCTCATGTGATTCAGAGTTTTTCCTTTTCTTCATCATCGTTCTTTTTCCCACACGGAAGAAATTGCTCAATCTTTGCCTTTGAATTTCAGTCACCCAAAAATGTTCCCTTCAAGTCTTCACGCTCACTTTCCCACCTGTCGAAGCCTCGCAGAAAAATTCCAACAAGTTCCTTATCGTCGAATTCTCATTCATTTACTCCCAATTTTCGAGAAAAAATAAACCCGGAGGACAGAAGAACGACAACCGGGAAAAATTTCACAACTTCCGCTCATGCCAAAGATTCAAGGTCGATTTTCGCTTCGTTTTCGCGGTTGACAATCGGAGGTTTCACGATGACCACTCCAGCCAAGGTCATGCGGTGCCCGATGTGGTCTGTGCTGTTCCTCAGGCTCGTGATTTTGTCATGCTTCGGTCTCTTCGCTGGTGAGTCTAACGGAACTTATCTTTTGGAAAATTCATTCGAGTACTTTGTTTTTAAGGTTACTTTAAATGATACAACAGGCACTTTTTCTTCGAATCTCGACTTCATCAGGTTTGAAATTGTTTATGATGGTGATGTACGTACGTTATCTTGTGCATTAATTTCTTGTATATATTTTGTTCATGTTGTTCTTACACGATAATGACTCAAAATAGTATAAATATCTTACTCTAATTCCAATAATAAGTATTTAATAATAATTAGAAATTGACCAAAAACGACTACAGATAAATGACGCGAAATATTCATACACAGTATTCATTTAAACCTTGATATTTTTCTCGAAAACACATCTTAGGAAAGCGGTAAGTTATGTGAAAGAAATATAAGAGACAAGAGGTTGGTTGTACAATCCTGGTTGCGTACTGTAGTTTGTTCTTCTCTGTGAAATGGTTGCAAACAATTTCTGCTGCGTTATTGGTTATATCATCTCGAATGTTTTCTTTGTAGGATGATCTCCAATTGATTTTCATGAGGTCTATGCAACCCTACTAGGTCAATTAAGTGTGGTTTTGTCCCCTGATATGCTGCAGTGTATCAGGAGACAATACCTTCGGCTAAGATAAAAGTGTAGTAAAGTGTAGATTCATTGCTCCATATTGTTTGGTGTTCGAATGCCCGTCTGGGGAGGTTTTGTTCGGTCATGAAGATTGGTATGAGGTCTGGGGATGGCGGTTGTTCCGTTCTCCCGGAATAACCCTGTAGAGGTTGGGTTGTAACATGACACGCTTTGTTTTAAAGTTGATTAGCTGTTAGAATCGAAAACTTTCATTTATAAACCACTATTTTTTTGAGATTGTACAGCTCATTTCGTTCGGTTTTTTTTATTCACGTGTTCTGCTAAGTTTTATTTATATGAAATGAAAATTTACTTTCAATACAATAAAATGCGGATAGTGTATACAGCTCCCTCTTACATTGCAAAATCAGCCATTAAATAAACATTCAAGTTCATCTTTTCTTCAATGTCTTGTGTTTATAAGCCTATTAGATATTAACATTTCTTTATTCGTAATAATGTAATCAATTTTATTTGAACAAATTTTTCCAGTCTTTAAACAGATTTTATGAATGCACGCATTTGAATTGACTCTCTTCTGACGGTTCCATGCATAAGGAAATCATCCAAGAGAGGTAATTCACACTTTCTTATGATCTCTTTTCTGGTCTCTCCTCCTTATTCCTCTTAACTTTTTTACCTCCTTTCATCTTTTTCTTTTTCCTCTCTCCCTTTTCTCTTGTGTGAGACCACGACGCGGTATTCCAACTGTTCACCCGCTCCAAAATCTTCTTGCATCAAAACTGCTAGCAGCAAGAAGGAAACTTAAACGTTTCCGCAAGCACGTCACTTTCCCTTGTGTTCCACTAAGTCAACCCCAGCGAACACTGCGCTCTCCGTGATCAAATTTACTCCGTTTTTATCGTAAATTTTTCCCGTCATCTCAATGGAACCGGAAAGAGAAGTTTCACTGCTCCGTTTGCTCCAAAATTTAATGGACGTTGTGGTGCGTAGTTTAACGGCGTGCGGTCTGTGTGATGCTGTTGTGAAGTTATGTTAAGTTCTATTGCAATGATCACAGTGAATTCTTCGAAATTTTGAGATACTAAGAATATAATGACGTTCTAATTTGGCCCGTATGAATGTCATGGTCTGCAGGAGTGGTTACGCATCTTTTTCTGACATGAGGGCCAATCAATGGACCATGAAGTGGTGATAATCGATACACGATTGATCTGAGCGTGCTGACCTCGCCAGTGATGAGTAAGTCTATTTACGCAAGCCACTTGTTCATTGTCACACAAAATGTTCGTAACAGTACCTTGTATTGCAGTCACAATTCAAAGCTTTACCAGAAAAATCGATCTTATTTGTTTGCATCTGAATGATTTTAAAGTCAATGGAGTGAGTATTTCCAGAGCGATCTATAAAAAGTTTGATTGTTCATTTTGTTCATCACGGTCATGCAGCGTAAGTGTTTCTGGTGTGCCTCACAAAAAATACTACGTTAATACTTAACTAGACCATCTACTCACTGAAATCTTTGCATTTTTTTTCTGGGGAATTTTTTTTTGCGTTTTGTTCAATTTCGCATCAAATGCACTTCTACACTTAGTGTAAGTATCCGAATTCCCGTGTACGGTAGTATTTGTTCAGTGTATTCACGCCACGTTAGAACCTGGAAGCAGGAATTTATTTAGTTTCCTTCTCCCAATCAGTCTCTTAATCTCGAGCGCGTTACGATGCGGCAATGTTTTATTTTGTAACTCAGACTACAGATTAAGAATTGAAATTTTCCCCAAAAACTTATGGGTGACGAACATTCCCATTTTTGCCCATTTCAACTCTAAATTCCGATTTGTCGTGTGTATGATACACTACAACTACGCACTTCTAGGAACTCAACACAGTCGTTTCTCACCGAAACATGCAAGCTATCTTTTTCCATGCTATTTTTCCTTCAGCTCTCTTTGTACAAGTACGGCCTTTGCTTTTCATTGAGGTTCCCCTCAGTCGATCAAGAAGAATGCTGCCGCTCTCGGACCCGTCGGTGCGTGTTGAATTGGTGTCCCCTTTTTCAATGTCTTCTTCCTCTTCTTCTGGGTCGCGATCGCTTCGTTTCATTCACTCAAGTACGCGCGTTCGTGCTGATCTGCTGACAATTCCAACATGGCTGGTTTTTACGTGATTGGACGATCGAGACGCCGAAAGCGTTCACTCTTTCCCGGAAACTGAACTTTGTTAAATGGTGTTTTTGTCATAATGATATTGTCACTTCACGATAAAACAGGAGAAGCCTTTAAAAAGCTTTGTCACGTTCGTTTATCCCCACTGTTATGTTGAAGAACAGGGTTTGATTTCTTTTACTATTCAGTTAAGGACATAAAGTAAACACTATCTTTACGCAATAAAGCGTTATCAAGTGGTAGGTATTAGCGTTTGGTAATTTCAATTTATTTAATGAGGTCTCCACTTGACCCTCTACCGCCCTACGTTCCCCACATGGTACAATCAATAAAAATGCTCGTATATTTTATTTCTTGTCGAGTAGAAGATGCTCTTAGGTGATTTTGAAGTCACTGCTGAGTGGCAGTTCCGTCTTCAATCTGATGTTGAAGACATTTTGATCCCATCTAATGAAAGGGGTTCTAATACCGAGAATATGAGTATGGGGAATTAGACGGTTAAGAATTAAAGGGGCGTTAGACACATTGTCTACGACGAGTGTAGCGAGATGAACGACTCGGTCTAATTTCTTCGTTAAGTTAGTAACAAAAGCTTGTATTCGTTAAAACAGGGTACCCAAAGCAGTTTCAAAAAGACCCAGTTTACGATAAAGGGAAGATAGCAATTTTATTTCATTGCTGAACGCTAAAAAATCATATTCTAGCCTATACTGAATGCTGTGTTTAGGCTAATTCTATCAATCCGTGTGCGTGCAGTTCAGAAAGCTCAAAGGCGTTGAGAGTAACTATTGATTGAATGAATGCACTTATATATGAGAGCTTTTAGTAAAATTAAAATCTCCAGATCATTTCTCAATATTGCCTGTATCCTTTAATTTACGGTAACCACGTGAAATCGTCCGACTCGTTATTGTAGCTCACTATTTTAGCTATTATACTGAGTCAAACTTTCACATGACTAAAAAAGATAATGCCCTAGGAAACGAGCCAAAACTTAGTTCGGTTTACAAATCCCGCTGAGTGTCAACCGGTCACCTGACGTTACTGGCCGCCCTCGGAGACGCGCAAGTGTCCGTCAGAAAGACACATGTGACCTCTGACGTTGTTTAATAACTGTCCGTCATGGGAGGACGGCCGAGCTTCCTTCTGTCTTGCTGTACAGCGCGCATGCTTCATTATTGCGGTGTTGGGTGGGGCGGGCTGCGCACACCCCGGGTGAGGTTGTGTAGCAGTGGGTATGTGGAGTGGGGTGAGTCATTGTCGGGTGGGGTGAATAATTGTCGAGCTGGATGAGTCATTGTTGATTGGGATGAATCATTGTTGATTGGGATGAGTGATTGTTGATTGGGATGAGTCATTGTTGATTGGGATGAGTCATTGTCGAGTGGGATGAACATCGTCTAGTGGGTACGCTGAATAAGATGGGAAATAGCCAAGTGGCTGTATTGAAAAGGAAATAAAAGGTCTAATGAATGTATCAAGGGGAATGATGAATTGAGAGGCACGGGTCTGGAATCAAATCAAGAGGTTCCATTTTTGAAGAGGTTGACTGTAGGCTCAGTGAGGTTGCATTCAATAATTTTAATACGTGCATGGATGAGGTAAATTGAATGCACTAACTTTTCTGATTTATTTGTGAGTTCTTAGTCGTTTCTCACCGAAACATGCAAGCTATCTTTTTCCATGCTATTTTTCCTTCAGCTCTCTTTGTACAAGTACGGCCTTTGCCGTACTTTGTACGGCAAAGGCCACATCACAAGTGTCATCACATCACACACATCACACTTGCTGCATCACACTTGCTGCATCACACTTGCTGCATCCCACGTGCAGCATCACACGTGTAGCATCACACGTGCAGCATCACACGTGCAGCATCACACTTGCAGCATCACACTTGCAGCATCACACTTGCAGCATCACACTTGCAGCATCACACTTGCAGCATCGAAAAGTAGATATTTAAAAGGTGATTACTTCGGTTTTTTTCAATGTTCTTCAATCTACATCGATAGGATCAATAGTATATTCCTAGATTTTGCGAATGCGATGGAAACATGTGCCCGCCCATACCGTGTCGTACATGAGAACAGCAGAGCTCCTTTGAAGGATGAAAGAATTTTTGAAAGTACGGGTACGGAAAAAGATACATACAAAAACGGTTTTATTTCTAATATTTGGTAATGTTTTCTCCATTTGCTTACAACAATGCACGCAATTCTTTTTTGTACGTGTCAAAATTATATTCGAGACATTACTTAATTCTCCAATTACAAAGTACGCTATTTGGTTGATTGGTACGTTTTCAAAAAAGTTTTTGATTTTAAAATACTAAAAATCAATTGGTGCTTCAACACCCGTCCAGTTGCTGAACGGAGCCTCACATAGCGCCATGAGCAAGCTATAGAGCTGGAAGCGAACTCTTTGCGCTACCAGTTTGTAACACGTTTGTAGCTGCGCATTTTTAGGATCGTGTGGGCAGATACTCACTTGCACCAACTCCATTCAGTTTTACTCTTGCGACAACACACTTTTAGCGTGACACTTTGAGCGAAGCATCTTCAGCGACACACTTTCAGCAATGCATTTTCAGCTACTTACTTTCAGCTTCACACTTTCAGCACGCATTTTCATAAACACGCTCCCAACAGTGCACAGCTACCCACTTACTGCATCACACTTGCTGCATCACACTTGCTGCATCACACTTGCTGCATCACACTTGCTGCATCACACTTGCTGCATCACACTTGCTGCATCACACTTGATGCATCACACTTGCTGCATCACACTTGCTGCATCCCACGTGCAGCATCACACGTGTAGCATCACACGTGCAGCATCACACGTGCAGCATCACACGTGCAGCATCACACGTGCAGCATCACACTTGCAGCATCACACTTGCAGCATCACACTTGCAGCATCACACTTGCAGCATCACACTTGCAGCATCACACTTGCAGCATCACACTTGCAGCATCACACTTGCAGCATCACACTTGCAGTATGACACTTGCAGCATGACACTTGCAGCATGACACTTGCACCATGACACTTGCAGCATGACACTTGCAGCATCACACTTGCAGCATCACACTTGTAGCATCACACTTGCAACATCACACTTGCAGCATCACACTTGTAGCATCACACTTGCAGCATGACACTTGCAGCATGACACTTGCAGCATGGCACTTGCAGCATGGCACTTGCAGCATGACACTTGCAGCATGACACTTGCAGCATGACACTTGCAGCATGACACTTGCAGCATGGCACTTGCAGCATGTCACTTGCAGCATGACACTTGCAGCATGGCACTTGCAGCATGGCACTTGCAGCATGGCACTTGCAGCATGGCACTTGCAGCATGGCACTTGCAGCATGGCACTTGCAGCATGGCACTTGCAGCATGGCACTTGCAGCATGGCACTTGCAGCATGGCACTTGCAGCAGGGCACTTGCAGCATGGCACTTGCAGCATGGCACTTGCAGCATGGCACTTGCAGCATGGCACTTGCAGCATGGCACTTGCAGCATGGCACTTGCAGCATGTCACTTGCAGCATGTCACTTGCAGCATGTCACTTGCAGCATGTCACTTGCAGCATGTCACTTGCAGCATGTCACTTGCAGCATGTCACTTGCAGCATGTCACTTGCAGCATGTCACTTGCAGCATGTCACTTGCAGCATGTCACTTGCAGCATGTCACTTGCAGCAAGTCACTTGCAGCAAGTCACTTGCAGCATGTCACTTGCAGCATGGCACTTGCAGCATGGCACTTGCAGCATGGCACTTGCAGCATGGCACTTGCAGCATCACACTTGCAGCATCACACTTGCAGCATCACACTTGCTGCATCACACGTGCAGCTACTCGCTTGCAGCAACACTTCTCCCGGCCAGAAAGCGAGTACCACGACAACAAATGACTTATGACTGAAGCGAGTGATTTCTGCCGTTAGCGACATCCAGCGAATTTATGCAAGTCCGCTTTCGAATGACAAACAGTTACTCATCCCGTAGCCAAGATACGTCTACAATGAAGACAAAGGGTGACATTTAGTGCTGGAGTGTGATGGAAAATGAAAAGTTGTGAATTGTTCTTTAACATTAGGGTAATAGAAATTTCGCATAACAAAACATTCAAGTGTCAGTTAGTTTTGAGGGATGTGGTTACTTAATAATTTTGAATGAATTATTGAGTGTGTGTTTTGAAAATACTTTGATGAATTCTGCGGTTTTGGTCCTAGCAGTAAGGTGCGATAGTTCGAAACTTATTAGTGCGCAGTTACATTGTAGTACGAGGTAAGGAACTTGCGTTATCATGAATTAATATCGAAAGTAAAATTAGTGAATCTAAATAATTTTGTATGCCAGACTGAGAGATTGACTTACGGAATTATGTTTTAGTGCCCTCTGATCAGCTAGTGTATGAAATAACTGGCACGGAAAATATGTTTGACGTAAAATATCAGAAATTGGACGATTGGCAGGAAACCTAATTTTTAGTATAAAAAGAAACACAAGGGTCACAATAAAAATCATCTATTTGCACTCAGACCAGCTGGTTTCGACTTTTCATTTTCAATGAATGCTTCTGAAACAAATGGACAAAAATTTTTTTATACACTCAAAATTACCAAGTATTAAAAAAAAAACACTTGTAACACTTCATAGGAAATTTACATGGGTCCTTGTTAAAAAATATATATAAAAAAAAACGAAAACTAAACTAAATCATTGGGTGTACAGGGGCACGGCAATTTGATCGGTGTTGAGCTGCGGTCTATGTTTGGTTATATAAAGGGATTCTAAAATTCTAATATCTGACTCCTGAGCTGATCCTATGATTTCAAAATTATCTATAGAGAACGAATGATTGGTCTGTTCACAATGTCTGGGAGGAGAATGCGGCAAGGATGCTAGAGGCCGGTTTGTTCTGAAGGAACGGCCTATGTGTTGAAAAAATCTGATCTTCGACTGTTTCTGAGTGCTTCCGATATAAGAACTCTGGCAAGTTCCGCACGTAAATTTATAGACAATATTCGAAAGCAATTCAGAGGGCAGCCTGTCTTTATACCTAAAGAATTTTTTAATTTGGAAGTCATTCTTTAAAGCAAAAATAAAGTCAATCTGGGGGTAAAATTTAGAAAGTAATTTCCTGAAATACCCAATCATTTCTTCAGATGAGGGGCCTATGTAAGGAAGAGATATGTACACCTTACATTTACTTACTGTGCACAAGGTTTGTTTCGGACGAGAAAATATATTGCATAAAAAATCACGGACAAGCCTGTCAAATAAACCGTGTGGATAGCCGTTGTCAGAAAAAAAAGATTTTAAAAAATCTAATTCGGAAGAAAAGTTGGAGTATGAGGAGGATAGGTTATATGCACGATGGAGAAGGGTTCGTATTGAATTAAGTTTATAGCGGAAGTGACAGAAACTGAAGAAACTGCAGCCTAACCCAGTAAAAGTTGGTTTGCGGTATACACTGGAAACGAAACCCTGCTCTGTTCTACTGATATTGAGATCTAAAAAAGCTAATCTATTGTTTTGTTCAGGTTCCATAGTAAAATTGATATTCGAATGATACTTATTGATATGATTTAGAAATAACGGAGCATGGGATTCATCTTCAAAGATTACAAATGTGTCATCCAAGTATCTTTTGTAAAACACAGGTTTAAAAAAATCAGGGCATTCCTCAAGGTACTTTTGTTCCATATTGCATAAAAAAATGTTAGCAAGAGTAGGCGCGATTGGGCTGCCCATCGATAAGCCATCTATTTGTTTATACAGTTTTTGATTAAAAAAGAAATACGTCTCAGTAACTGCTAGTTTCAAGAAATGCATAAAACTCACATTATCAAACCCGTAAAATAATTGACTAGATGAAAAACACTTATTGCACAACAATTGCAGAGTTTCTACGACTGGGATGTTTGTATACAAAGATTCAACGTCGAAGCTCGCCATGAAATGGTTAGATTTGCAAGGAAATTTCACAATATCATTGAAGAACGTATATGAATTCTTTACTGTATATTGATTGGTAGAATACGAGTCAATGAAAGGAATGAGATATTTTGCTAATTTGAACATAGAGGTATTGAAAGCTGCAAGAATTGGACGTAAAGGAACATTATTTTTATGAACTTTGGCCAGACCGTACAGAATTCCAGGAGATGAGCCAGAGACATACAATTGTTTATAAGTAGTCTCGGAGATTGTGCCCAAGCGTTTAATTTTGTTCAAGAATCTATTAATTTTATCTTCAAGTCTCACCACTGTATTTAACGGATCTAAGTTAGGCATAAGTTGAAATTTAGTTCCATCGGACAATATATTCATCATTTTTTGCACATAATCCATTTTATTCAATAGTACTACGCCTCTACCTTTATCCGGCGAACATACGACAATAGATTCATCCGAACCTAAGTTTTTTAGCGTGGCAATATCAGCCCTACTAAAAATTGGAGAAAAAACTCTATTCGCTCTAAAACCATAAAATGCAGCAGATGCCTTCTGTTTGACCAAATTTGCAACTAAGTCAAAATTTCCGTTTTCTACAATAGCACACGATTTCAGCACTCTGATGAATTTCTCAATGGACAAAAAATATTTAAAAAAATTCAACTTTCTCACTGGTAGATTGAAATATAAACCAAATGACAATAAAAATCTTTCTCTGCGCGACAAAGTACGATTTGAAAAATTGAAAATTACATCATCAGGGTTACATGAAGAGAGTGTGTTCCGGCCCTTTTTTATAACAGGCCGTAACCAAACGCGGATGGGGTTCGCGAGTGACGAGCAGCAACGTGATTTATAGTTTATTGGTACTTCAGAGTAGATACAGGCTTGGTAGTTGGCAAGAATCAGAGAGATCAGACGATAGGTGCTAGTGCGAGTCTTCTACAATGCATCTGTGATCTATACAGGTGCTCCGTGATGGTAACGCGTCTGCTACTGAACAGAGGTGACTCTTTCTAATGTGATCTCTACGACAGCGCACCGCCAATGAACAGCGCTGTCTCTTGCTGATGCTATTTATACAGTCTGAGGGCGCACATAATGCTCCCCCTAATATTTAAAAATTCTTTATGACAATAAAAATTTTTAACGTTATTCAATTAACTTTGATTTTCCCTTGACTATCAGTTAATCTTACAATCCGTCAAGTCAATTCGAGCAGATCAGAACATATGACACTAGAGGCTTCCAAATAATGAACTGAGGTAGGCAGGTATGGCTTTTTCTGTCTGTAGCAAGCATAAAGACAACAAAATTCAACGGCAAACCTACATTTTGTTAAACATTATAGTGTTAATTCACTACTCGATTTTAGAATCCAAAATCAACCAAATAATCACTCTACGCACTTAGCTCAAACAATTTGTTCATCATTTATCAATTGATTCTTCTAATTCTTGGCTACTCCAGATATTTCGGATACAAAAAATACACTGCACAATTTATTTAAATTATCAGAATATCAAAATCAAACATCAAAACGCGTACTGAATAAATCCTTTCGTGGCAAAACAACCGCCAGTATCAGTAAAAACAAACGCGTCAAGTTAAATTCAGCAAAAAGCATCGCAAAGAAAAACGCATCGTTGAAACAACAACTGAAAAGTTTTTATTTGTTATAAAAAAGGGCCGGAACATTTTGGTGGCCAGTATGGGGATACCACATCAAGAAGCCACATTAAAGATATCCACATTGCCACATTGCCACATTGCCCCATTGAAGAAGAAGACATCAAGAATTGATCTTCAGTTCTGCTTTTAAATGTGAGGAGTGTCAGCCTTTGGAGTAACGTAGAGCATCGAGAAAAGGAAGAAAGACGTCAGCGCAGAAAATCGAAGTTCTTTCAAGAAACACTTCGAGAAAGAAAGGAGAGAAAAATAATCGAAAATTTACACGCTACGCAGTCTTCACCAGTCTACTCATCGCTACTCAAAGAAGAAGAAGTGAGGGTCCACATCTACGATCTACGCATCTACCCATCTACCCATCGTCATCTGCAACGAGAAGAGCTACGAGATCTACGCATCGCCAAAATATTAAGTTAAGTGTACGCCGATAATGTTGTTTGCGAATTAAATAAGCATGAGCTCAAATTAATGATCATTATAAAATTAATGAGTAGGAGTTAAGCAGTAATCACTCAGCAGTGCAAGCGCAGTGAGCGAGCAGCATAGCATTGCAGCAAGCGCAGGTTCTTGGTAAGCGGGAGAGCGAGCCTGTTCGCGGAAGTATTGTGTGGATAAACAGTTGAAGGAAGTTGTAGCCGGAGCTCGGTCCTCCAGCACCTATTGTTCGCGACCCATTGTCTCTAGCGTATAAAAGTAAGCTGGAGCAGCTCACCTCTATTCAGAGTGGTGCCAGACTTCGAGTAATTAGCAATTAGCCTGTTTTAAGTCCACTGGAATTGTGAGTATCATTTTATTGTGTGTAAAATACTTTCTTAAAATGTGTGTAGAATATTATCAATTGCATGTAGAAAATTTTACTGTGTGGAGAACAAATTTTTTTAAAAAGTAATCGGAGGTCTAAGAATATTGTGTTTTTATGTCGGGCAGTGACTCAGACGAGTACGAGTACATAAGAACCACCCCTTACGTGACCCGAGTAGGAAGAGTGTCAGTGCCTATTTTTTTCACGATGGCGACCACCACTGTTACCCCTGTAACTAGTACAGTGACTACCACAGTTGTCCCCGTAACTAGCTCAGTTACCAGTGTAACGACTTCTGTTGTCGGTCCGATACCCAGTGTAGTAATTGCTGGACAGGATCTTCCCCAATACCGTGGTAGAAGGCGTCGTTTTGACCCTGACTTCATAGAAAATAAGTCGCTAGAAACGCACATAAAGAATGTGCGCGCCTATTTCAATATGCTATCCGACAACTCCGAGGAAGCTAAACTCAATCTATTGTTGCGAACTGCAGACAAGCGGGTTGGCGACTTCAACGCCGTTGTAGCTTCAATAATAAGTGAGGGATACGAATTGACTTTTGAAGAAGTCGTACACCTGTTAGAAAATATTTACGTCTCGAAAGGCGAGAGATCTCTGCACGCAGTTGCCTGTGATCTGAATAACGTACGTCTAAAACGTAACGATGCTTTAGCGAGTCAATTTGTCGAAATATTATCCAAAATCCGTAAGCTAACCCACAGAATAATGACCAGCCCGGAATGTTCGAACAGAGCCCACCCGTATGTAGTAAACTGTCCCGATCCTGTTGCTCTCGATAAGTATGTCGAGAATACTTTAATTGTTGCATTAGCTATGGCCATCATTAATCCCCTAGTAACAGAGGATTTTTCAAAGAAACTATTTCACAAACCGTTTAATTCGTCGGAAGAGCTCCTTCAGAGAATAGTAGCTATAATTCGCAATTTTCCCGAAGATAAGCAGATCTTAGCGACTCGAACTGAGAGGTCTGTGGAAACCTATTGTGCAGAGGGTGATGACAATTCATCCGAATCAAATTTTGATGCAGCCTATGGTGAGGCCGAAGTGCATACCATGACAAGAGGCAGATTTCAAAGTAGAAGTAGGACGCGTAGACCCTACTGGAGACCCAATTTCCCAAGACCAACTTACCGTGCTAGACCTCATGTAAAATCTTTTGTTGATCGTGAATTAGGAACTCTAGAAGTTCAGGCATTGGAAACAGCCACCGAAGCTAGGCGTTGCTCGTATTGCAACAGAAATGTGTGCGTGTGCCAACGACAAGGTGCGTCGGTAGAGAAACCGACTGATTGGTACAAACCAAGTCTAGGGCATACGGCCGCCGAGCAGTTGCGGAGTAGCGGGGCTTGTTTCCGTTGTAATAAGTTAGGACACTACGCAAGAGAATGTCGGTCCGGACGAGAGTATTTCAACAGACCAGGTAGGCCTGATCGTGTCCGTGCGCGAGGACAGTATAAAACTCGAGTACCAGAAAAAAGCCAGGTAGAAACTTACCAAACTAACAGTGGAAATGATTTTTTAGCGTAAGCAGTGGAGAAAAGTTCATTGCCGATAGAAATAACGTCTATGATAAAACGGAAACTAAAATAACTATAACTAAGTGTGACTCTACGACAGTGATGCCCTGTGAACCCGAGGTGGATTCTGGTGTTGAAGATTCCCTCGTTAAAAATCCCGAGGAGAATTCTGGTGTTGAAGGTTCCCTCGTTAAAAATGCTGAGAGAGTTGATCCACTGATAAAATGTAAAAACAGATATGAATCGCTGGGAGAGGTAGATTTAAGCGATGACTTAAACGCTCATGGCACTGATAATTTTGAAAGCCATGTTACGGCGAACGTTTGTAAATACGAAGAAGATGAAGAAGTGGAAGTTACGAATCAAAATGAATTGTGTATCATAAGAAAAAGTCATAAACCAATGATTGTACTGAGAAAAGATGCAGACCTGTGGAATGCATTGATTGATTCAGGATCAGAGAAGTGCCTAATAAGCTACCACAGAATTAATGAGATAAGTAATGACGTGAAGCCAAGTTCTCTGACTATAAAAGGCGTTAATGCTAAAAGTAATGTCGAAGGAGAGGTAGAGCTTGTCCTAAAGTTAAAAAACGGAGTAAGTTTAAAGACAAATGCTCTAATAATTAAAGACGGTATTTACAATTATGACGTCATTATTGGACGTGATTTATTAGACAAGAATGCCGTTGTAGACTTAAAACAAAGATGTTTAATCATAAAAGACGAGAAAATTCCATTTTCAGAGGTAAAAAGACGAAAAAAGAGAAAGACAATGTCTGAAGTATTTAATAGAGAATACTGAGTGTCTCATGGCAGACACGATTACGTCCAGAGCTAAGAAAAAAGTCCTAAATAAGCTAAGAGAGAAGAGAACGTGCATTGCTGAGAAAGCAAGTGAGGAAGTAAAAAGGGATGGTAAGAGAGAAAACCAGCCTGTTCGAGGCGTAGTTGCAGTTACCAGTTCCCACAAGCCGTTAAGAGTGCATACTCGAAGAATTGAAATCGCTCCCAATGTAATTTTGAAACATGTTGGACATGTTGGTAAGTGCAAAAATGGAGAATATATAATAAAGAAAGCAACTTTAAAAGAAGGCGTTTGTGTCGCCGAAACAATTGTGAGAGTTAACAATAGGAGAAAGATTCCGTTGTTATTAATTAATAGCTCCGACAGAGCGATTGTCTTACCGGAGAACGCAATCATAAGTACTTTAGAAAAAGTGGAAAAGGATCAAGTTGAGTCCGAAGTTTACTTGTCAGATGTACAAGGAGAATTAAAACAAGGATTAAGTACCTTTGTGCAGGCAGCTAGTGTTGTTCAGGACAGTCATTTAGATGTCGATAATAAAGACACTAATAGTCAATCTGTCGGGACCACAGGAGTTGTTGACAAAGAGTACGTTTCTGATTCCAAAGAAATCGCCCGTGGTCGGCGGAAATTAAATAATGATGATATCAAGTGTAATGATGACGAAATGAAACCTGAATTGTTGAGTCTGTTAAACGAATTCAGAGATGTTATCACTATAGACAATGAATCGATCTCTGCTGCTGCAATTAAACCATACAAAATACGTTTGAAACCCAACGTGGATGTTGTAAATGTCCCTCCCTATCGTATTGCCCACCAAAAATGTTCCGGCCCTTTTTTATAACAGGCCGTAACCAAACGCGGATGGGGTTCGCGAGTGACGAGCAGCAACGTGATTTATAGTTTATTGGTACTTCAGAGTAGATACAGGCTTGGTAGTTGGCAAGAATCAGAGAGATCAGACGATAGGTGCTAGTGCGAGTCTTCTACAATGCATCTGTGATCTATACAGGTGCTCCGTGATGGTAACGCGTCTGCTACTGAACAGAGGTGACTCTTTCTAATGTGATCTCTACGACAGCGCACCGCCAATGAACAGCGCTGTCTCTTGCTGATGCTATTTATACAGTCTGAGGGCGCACAAGTGCGGATTTTACACCTAACTGGGACAATTTCCTATCGTGAGTCTGCTTCACAGTATCAATATATTTAACGGTTTTACGCTGTACAAACAGTTTAAGACTTGAAAAATCTAATGTACTGACTATGGTTGACAAAGAATTTTGAATAGACAACAGTTGGGCTTCCAGTTGTTGAAGTCTGCGCTCCTTCTGTCGGATTTCCTGGTCGAGTAGCTGCTCCTGAAACTTCCGGTATGCTTCAGTTTGTTGCAGATATTGCTTATATAGCTTAAAGGCTAGAAATTTTGGCACGACTTGGTACGCCTTGCAGCACACCAGATAGTGTAGATCCTGCTCAGTTTTCGCCAGTTTTCGTGAACACTGCTCAAATTTTCGAAACCACAAAAGTCCATCTTGGCCATATCTATGACGTAAAATATCAGAAATTGGACGATTGGCAGGAAACCTAATTTTTAGTATAAAAAGAAACACAAGGGTCACAATAAAAATCATCTATTTGCACTCAGACCAGCTGGTTTCGACTTTTCATTTTCAATGAATGCTTCTGAAACAAAAGGACAAAAATTTTTTTATACACTCAAAAACCAAGTATTAAAAAAAAACACTTGTAACATTTCATAGGAAATTTACATGGGTCCTTGTTGAAAAATATATATAAAAAAAAACGAAAACTAAACTAAATCATTGGGTGTACAGGGGTACGGCAATTTGATCGGTGTTGAGCTGCGGTCTATGTTTGGTTATATAAAGGGATTCTAAAATTCTAATATCTGACTCCTGAGCTGATCCTATGATTTCAAAATTATCTATAGAGAACGAATGATTGGTCTGTTCACAATGATGTCTGGGAGGAGAATGCGGCAAGGATGCTAGAGGCCGGTTTGTTCTGAAGGAACGGCCTATGTGTTGAAAAAATCTGATCGACTGTTTCTGAGTGCTTCCGATATAAGAACTCTGGCAAGTTCCGCACGTAAATTTATAGACAATATTCGAAAGCAATTCAGAGGGCAGCCTGTCTTTATACCTAAAGAATTTTTTAATTTGGAAGTCATTCTTTAAAGCAAAAATAAAGTCAATCTGGGGGTAAAATTTAGAAAGTAATTTCCTGAAATACCTAATCATTTCTTCAGATGAGGGGCCTATGTAAGGAAGAGATATGTACACCTTACATTTACTTACTGTGCACAAGGTTTGTTTCCGACGAGAAAATATATTGCATAAAAAATCACGGACAAGCCTGTCAAATAAACCGTGTGGATAGCCGTTGTCAGAAAAAAAAGATTTTAAAAAATCTAATTCGGAAGAAAAGTTGGAGTATGAGGAGGATAGGTTATATGCACGATGGAGAAGGGTTCGTATTGAATTAAGTTTATAGCGGAAGTGACAGAAACTGAAGAAACTGCAGCCTAACCCAGTAAAAGTTGGTTTGCGGTATACACTGGAAACGAAACCCTGCTCTGTTCTACTGATATTGAGATCTAAAAAAGCTAATCTGTTGTTTTGTTCAGGTTCCATAGTAAAATTGATATTCGAATGATACTTATTGATATGATTTAGAAATAACGGAGCATGGGATTCATCTTCAAAGATTACAAATGTGTCATCCAAGTATCTTTTGTAAAACACAGGTTTAAAAAAATCAGGGCATTCCTCAAGGTACTTTTGTTCCATATTGCATAAAAAAATGTTAGCAAGAGTAGGCGCGATTGGGTTGCCCATCGATAAGCCATCTATTTGTTTATACAGTTTTTGATTAAAAAAGAAATACGTCTCAGTAACTGCTAGTTTCAAGAAATGCATAAAACTCACATTATCAAACCCGTAAAATAATTGACTAGATGAAAAACACTTATTGCACAACAATTGCAGAGTTTCTACGACTGGGATATTTGTATACAAAGATTCAACGTCGAAGCTCGCCATGAAATGGTTAGATTTGCAAGGAAATTTCACAATATCATTGAAGAACGTATATGAATTCTTTACTGTATATTGATTGGTAGAATACGAGTCAATGAAAGGAATGAGATATTTTGCTAATTTGAACATAGAGGTATTGAAAGCTGCAAGAATTGGACGTAAAGGAACATTATTTTTATGAACTTTGGCCAGACCGTACAGAATTCCAGGAGATGAGCCAGAGGCATACAATTGTTTATAAGTAGTCTCGGAGATTGTGCCCAAGCGTTTAATTTTGTTCAAGAATCTATTAATTTTATCTTCAAGTCTCACCACTGTATTTAACGGATCTAAGTTAGGCATAAGTTGAAATTTAGTTCCATCGGACAATAAATTCATCATTTTTTGCACATAATCCATTTTATTCAATAGTACTACGCCTCTACCTTTCTGAGTGCAAATAGATGATTTTTATTGTGACCCTTGTGTTTCTTTTTATACTAAAAATTAGGTTTCCTGCCAATCGTCCAATTTCTGATATTTTACGTCATAGATATGGCCAAGATGGACTTTTGTGGTTTCGAAAATTTGAGCAGTGTTCACGGAAAATATGTTTTACCACTCCACAAATTGAAGTTTCCTGCATACATACAGGGTGGGGAAAAGTTCCTGGACTAAGTTGATTGGTAATGTATCTACAATAAGATAGTGTAATGACACAAAAATCGTCCTCACTTTAATTTATTAACTACCATGAAACCAAATAGAAGTTCATTTTTCAATGTGCCATCCTTTTGCTTAGATTACCCTCTGAAGTCTTCCTCTGAAACTTTCAACAGAGACAAGCAGTTTCTCTTGTGGTATTTCGTCCCACGCCTTTTTAGGCACGTCTTCAAATTGTCGACAGTGTCGTGGGATGATGCACAGATTTCGGTCTCCAACATTGACCAAACGCTGAAACCCAAATCAGGCGAAGGTGGAGGCCACATTGCAGTTTAATCATTTTCAGAGTATTGCAGGTTTTAACTACAAACTCAGTGAAATATGAAATCAAAACGTTAGTAATAAATTTAGAGGAAATATTTTTTGATGATTATAAATAATATTTTTAATTCAAGTTGAGATAGTTTGGGGACTTTTCCCCACCCTGTGATGCTGGTACAAAAGAGTTCACCGGAGTCAGAAACGTGAAAAAGATTATTGCATAATGCTGACCAAAAATTTTATTGCACAATTTGTGAAATTGACTACCTAAACAATGCTGTCACAACATCCTCATGAGCGCCAGAAAAGAAAATTGTAACGCGAGACAAACAAAAACATTACACGACACTGAATAAGACGATAAGAGGTTTTGTCCAATTAATTAAGTTGAGACGTAGGACGAATTAAATTGCTTTTTAAAATGTCTCAACATAAAGGCCCTTAGTTCGTTAACATGTATGGATTTCATAACTGCCTATGGTCAATGTTTGAGTACTATTTTATATTTAGGTACTATATGGTAATTCTTTCGAGTATTGTAGCACGATTTATGGAGTATTGAGATACGATAATATCAGTGTTGGGTGACTATGTCTTAAGTATTAAAGTAGCATCTCTTGAGTATAAGAAAGAAAGAAAAAGAAAGAAAAACGGTTTATTTCCAATAGAGATGGTACAAAAGTACCATCATTGGTTTTTAAAATATCTTAAAATTAATACACTTAGATGATACACACACACGAGTATTGAAAAACTCGTGTCACTAGTCAAAAGAAATGATTGAGGGCAATGAACTCCTAATCTAGCTCAATCTACATTTGATAATACATGTAATGATAATTGTAAGAGATAACACAATTTCATGGACGATGCATTTTCATTGTGGGGTGAAAACACTTTTGACAGTTTACATGTACATGACATAAAACTTCGCAATTCTTGACGCCAGGAAATAATATATGAAATCGCTTGTTTCGGTCAATGTTCACAAGTGTCATTTTAAGGAAGCATGAAAAAAAGAAAAATATATATATATATAAATATATATCCATATACGCACATATGTACACATACGTATGCATGTGTGTATATATCCATACACACACTCACACACACACACACACATATATATACATATGTGTACATATAAGCATGAGGACCAAGAAGATTATAGGTTTTGTATTTCTGATTCAACAATTTTACCATAACGGTCATTAGTTAACAAGCATTTTATTTAAATATAAATGGATGATCGCACAACAAATGTATAGTTTTTACATGAATGCTTTACAATACTAAAGATATGACGAGTTAGGTAATGTTACAAGTTGAGAGTGCACAGAAAAAAGACCATTATCTCTAGTAAAATGCTAGTTGTCAGTCTAGTACACACATATGTGCACGTATACATGTAAATATTTGCACATACACATGCACACATATACCCACGCACATATTTACACCTAACTCGTAAGCATACACAAATGCATTTCTATGCATCGAGGCAATACATACGCATTCTACAGAGTGTCATACGCATAGCGTGGACACGTACACACGTACACATTTACACAAGTAAGCATGTGCGCAAATATCAGCGTAAACTAGTCAGTATAAACCAGAATTCCAATCGAGGGAAACGGAGAAAATATCTTTTATTATAGCATGAATTTTATAAAATTTCGTACTAAAAATAGTGGCACAAAACAGTCTACTTAAGTCAGAAACATGAAAACGATTGTGGGACGTGAATAAGAAAGAAAACATTGATGTCCTATAAAGGTTTCATATTAGAAAAAAAATCCCATTATCTTTGAAATATGGCGCAAATTGTCGTCAATTGATAAACAAACATAGGTATCACATTATTATAAGCATATAACTATAAGCCGAATAAGTATATTACTGCAGTATAAATGGATGATCGCACAACGAATTTATTTTTTTACATGGATGCTTTACAATTTCATATTATAAAAAATACATTATCTTTGTAATATGGTGCAGAATGTCTGTAATTGATCAACACACACACACACATAGGTACCATGACGGTCTAGTTTGATGCTTGCACAGAAACGGAGAGGAATGACATAAAATGCACCTTCGACTGGTTCATCTACTCTAGTGCACACAGTTGTACGTGCACATATACACACCCATATGCGCACACACACCTATATACGTACACACATATACAAGTAAGCATATCCGCAAATGACAACGTATGGGCGGTCAAATCATAATACCTACGCATACCTCAAAACTGTTGTTTGATGTCTTGAATTATAAAACAATGAGCGAGGGAGATTGTTCAGCAATGGAGATACCAGGTAAATGAGATTCGTCAGTACTCATTCAGTATGTTCTGTAACTAAGGATTATTATTGAGACACAAGATGACGAGTTATTTTGGCTTTAAATTCTCTCAGTCTTTGAGGGACTTTAATACTCAGGGGAAGTTTGTTCCACAGTAAGGCGCCTGATATGGACAGAGCCTTCTGCCCTAAGTGAGATGAACGATAGTTGACTAAGACATTATTGTTTCTGTTCGGTTTTTGATTGGTTACAGTGGGTGGATGGAAACGCACTATCTCAGCATTGATAGCTTGAGTCTAGTGGTACGATTGCTTTAATCTTAGTGTACGATAGCTAGAGTCTAAATGTACGTTAAATTCAGTAAACAAAACTCACCCATAAAAACCTAACGACCAATGACATGTTAAGCTGAGCGTGTATGGCTGACTTGACCGGCTGCCACTAGTGATCTGTGTTAGTGGCCTGGACATGTGTATCACACGCGTGCAGGTTTGCCTGAGAACTTAATTTTTACTTCAAGATGACATAAGATGCTGGCTCCAAATTACAGACGTATGAACCATTGAAATACTTCATCAAATTCCAATGTCAATATTTGTAGCCTGCTTTGATTTGAATATTTTTTAGCTGACACGATAGGAACAGAAAGCACTGTGATTTTCTTGTGCGCTTATGAATAGGACGAAATTGCTTTTGGTCAACTGTAGTATTGACTATGTGAACTGCGTACAATTATGCTCGTATGTAAGTATAGTAATTTTAATTTAAGAGAACTCAACGATACGAACTCTCCCGCTGAGCGCATTAGACGATTGCGTTAACGGATCCGAATTATGTAAGTGCACGCTGACAGCTTGTGTTGTGCATCAGGTTGTACTCGCTGTATCCTCCCAGCTGTACTGTCTAGTGCACTCCTGAATGTACTCCCAACTGTATTCTCAATGCACTTTTTACAATACTCCTATAGAAAAAAAGGATGATTAATGTTATATATAGGAGATAGAAATACGCTGAGTTCCGTAATGGGAAAATTTGCCGTAATTTATTAGGTCAAAATGTCCGACATTTGGAAGAAGGACAAACCGCTAAACTTAAATGAACCAAGAAACTATAAACTCTTCGGAGCAGGACTTCAAGTAGACAGGCGGGCGCTGGACTTTCGGTCTGCGCCAGTGCCGTCGTAGGAAGCAAACCGTGCTCTGTGGAGATAGTTGCGGAAAGTCGTGATGTAATTTTAATCATAGGTTTAGCACAGTTTATCGTTATAAGTTTTTTAAGTTATAAGGTAAGTTATAGTTTTAAGTTATAAGGTAAGTTATAGTTTTAAGTTATAAGGTAAGTTATAGTTTTAAGTTATAAGGTAAGTTATAGTTTTAAGTTATAAGGTAAGTTATAGTTTTAAGTTATAAGGTAAGTTATCGTTATAAGTTATAGTTATTAAGAATGCATGGGGAAACGTCGTCTTAAGTACCCAGCCCACGGCATGGCAAGTATTTGGTCTTAAACTTATAGTTTACGAACCTCCAATAAGCTCGTGAGCATCAGGACGTGCCGGGAAGCGTAGTCAGGCGAGTGGACGGTGAGTGGTGCAGGTCAGCAGCAAGGAAGGCGCCTCAGCCTCTCATCTTCAGTCCGCTCGGTCCTCGGAAGAAGGGACGGATAGCGTAGCGAAGCTGACGTAAGACCACCGGCGTCCCTGGGCTGGTTGCAGGCAGGTTCCACACGGTGTTCGAGACGAAGGCTGAGTAAGCTCAAGTATGTATAAGCAATAAAGTTGATGGAAGATGTTTGCTTAGTGGAGGTGGGAGGCGATCTGAATTTGCATCCAGAAAATATACGAGGTAAGTACGGCTTGGCTCAAATGGTGTATTCATTAGGATGCATTCAGGATAGTAAACCAAAGTTCAAGAACCAAAGACAAGCCTAGAGCTGGGTTATAGAAATTTTTAAGTTTTGAATTTGCTTAAAGTATCTGCACTAATTTTAATTCAAAGGTTTGAAGGGCTATTTATGGTTTATTATCAATTACTTATATCCTTAAAATTAAGTTCAAGAACAAGAAAAGCTTAAAGTCAGCGAACGTGAAAACTGATACAGGAACTCGTGTAAATTTATTGTACAACTCCTAACTGTGCTCCCAATTATACTCTCTGTCGCAATCACAGCAACACATCACGTTGATCTTATTTTGTAGTTCAACTCTCCTTCCTGTTTTCATGTAGACAGGTAAGGAAATTGAAGTTTAAAATAGCTTTATGAAACCATCTTACGGCTTTCATACCTTTTTAATCATTCGAATGTCTTCGGTTTCAGTCGGTTTGTTCAGTTATCGTGAAGAAAATCGCATTTTCATGTTTTTAACCGGATCTTATTAAGAAGATTACTACTGTCAATTTCCCCTCAGGAGGATACAATTATTGTATCTATGGGAACTAGCGCTCCCAGGGGGACAATGTGAGGGCCTGAGCTGAGAGTTAGGTAGGCCTTCTTTTTGTTGAAATGTAATGTTTTTGTTATGTTGAGGACCACCTTTTTTCGGTTCACTGCTGTCCTGTTTTTCAGCACCTACTACTGTCTTCTTCAACTTTGGTCTTGTTTCATAATCTTCTTTCACAACTAACTGTTTCTATGCCTTTCTGCGTAGATTCCGCGTTTCCTTAACTCCATACTAAATGGTGCCTTCCTCCTTCCTCTCTTTGGATCGCAATTGTTGCTGGGTAGGGAGGCTAAAACTAACGACTAATCTAATCTAATCTAATCAACTACTGTCAATTTTATGATGTAAATAGTCAAATGTGCTTGTAAAATTTCCAAATTAATATGGACATTGATTTGCACCGCTGCCGCATTTCTCTAAACCAGGTCACATAAAAATTTCATGGCGTAATCAAATGGAATGGAAGTTTTGAGATGAACTTTGAAATATTCGATCTGCCAAGTACTTTTTTGCCGAGGGAACTCCTGTGGTTTTTCCTGGCGGAGTCATTGTTCGAGCTCATTTTATGTGTGATAAACCTATTATTTTAACGCTATTTGAGCGATTTAATTAGTTATTTTTGTGGGCGATTGACCTAAAGTTCAGTACTTTTACGTCGGTGAATACGTAGTTAGGTTTATTTTATGCGATCAAAATATTATCAAGCAATTTTGAATAGTTAACCTTTAGCCAAGCACGTTTTTGTGTGATCAAGCGTTGCTCAAGCAATCGCTTGCCATTAACCGGGTTCGCGCTCCTGCAATCAAGTGGAGACTACTTTCTGTTTCAAATCTTTATTCACGCAGCGACGTTCTTGACGCGTGATGGTAGTAGTGATACACAACTATTGCAATTATGTTAAATGGCACACGCAAAGAAAATGTAAGGCCCCGATCTCAGAATTAAAAAAACCTTGTTGTTGTTGATATAGAATTTGTTTTTTTGCTTGTCATGGACGATTTTTTGGGCTGGCTGCGGTTTTATTTTTCAGCACTTTCATTTTCTTCTTCAATTTTTATCTTGTTTCATAAACTTCCTTCTTGACTTAATGTTTCTATGTGCAGGGGATCTAGTGGGGGAACACACCTTGTTTATATATTTTGAATTCTCTTAACTCTATAATAAAAGGTGCTTTCATTTTTCCACTCTGTGGACTGCTTTTGTTGTGTTTAGGAAGGCGTATACTAACTTATAAGCTAATCTGGAGGTGATTGTATCCTCTAACTGAGGGACTTTTCCCATTCTGCTTCTTTGCTTCAAGTAACTTTGCTGAACTTGAATATTTTCGAAAAAATTATGCTCTAAGGCATAAAATATTTTGCATATTCAGCAATTCATATGCTGTAAAGATGAAAATTCGAATAAGGGATATTTTAACGAATTGGAATCTCATCAGACGCATTTTTTTTCTAATTTTATCATAAATTATGCACGAAAAGAGAAAGGTGTTGAAGCACAGTCTTCCTTGAACACTTACCTTAGCCTCCTCCACCTCAACACAACTTGTGGAGAGTAGCAGCAATGCTGATGTGGCAGAGGCTTGCTACAGGAAAAAAAAGAAAAGCAGTTCATTTCCAATACAGATGGTTTAAACACATGACTGGGACAGGGAAGCTGTGACACACGCAAAACTGTCGTGAGTGTGTGCATGACAGTTAGACGGTGTCATGTTCCGCCTTTGGAAAACTCTATACAAATGCGTTACATTAAAACATTTCTGGGTTGTAACTAAGCATTTTTGAACTAAAAGATCACCTTTTCTCAGCTGATAACATATTTACTTTGGAAAAGAATGGTAATGCTGAGCAAGTTGGGAATCACATCACCTTTAACTCAGTATATGGTTAAATGTTTGTATTCATTGTTATTTTTCTCATATTTTTACACGATGAGATTTATGAAATTTCTGTAGCAATTGGCTCCATTTTTCTACTCTCCTCCGAAAAAACACCAAATTGCACTCGTGGGCACAAAAACGAAAATTTCATCACGCAAATGCTTTATTTTCCCCTTTCGCTCCTATCATGTTATATAACTCACACCGTGACACCGCTTTGGTCTTGCCTTCATCATATATATTATTTTTCATCACACATTTCCATGAAGCTGCCGCTTGCGGTTTCCATCTCACCTCTATGTTTTCGCCGCGTTTTTATTACGTTAGAAAACGCGAGTGAAATTCTACGTTCCCTCTAAAAAACAGCGAGCAATGAGCGAAATTAAGTTGTACGCTCTGGCAGTTCTAGCGGGAAAAGCGCTATGCGTCGGAGTGCTCTTGATATTAAAGTCGCGAGTAATTGGTTTAGTTAACCATATTTACAAATGAGGCAGTGGGAATCTCCCCAACTCTGCTTTCGTAAATGCGTGGAAAAGCAGATGAAAGTTTCTCGTTATATAGTATGATTGATTGTCGTTCTAAATGTTAACATTAGGCGTGTCAAGAGTTTGTAGTACCGTTACGGGCATTGAAAATTGGTTTTGTATTTGTTATTCGTTGCCAACTTTTATTGGCTATAATAGATATGAGTTTTTGCACCTTTTTGGGATAACTGCTTTTTTGCCTTAAATAGATAGGTCTTGTGAATAGTTTTTCACAGCAGTTTTTTGCTACCACGAAAAGAGAGTTTAAATTAGACGTGCTGCAAGATGAGATTGTTTCTGTTGCTAAAATATGCATGGTTGAACAACACATTAGTCACAAAGTATTCCATCGGCATTCATTTCTGTGAGTTCTTGTTTTTTATTGATCGTTTCTCACACCAATTTATATCTATACTAATTAATTTCACGCCCCCTCAGGGGGATACAGTTATTGTATCTATGTTAATTAGCGCTCCCAGGGGAAAATGTGAGAACCCGAGCTGAGAGTTAGGTAGGTATTCTTTTTGTTGAAATAAAATATTTCTGTGATGTTGACAATCTTTTTTTTCGGTTCACTGCTGTCCAGTTTTTCATCACCTTCTACTTTCTTCTTTAACTTTGATCTTGTTTGACAATCTCCTTTCCCAACTTACTGTTTCTATGTCCTTTCTGCATAGATTCTGCGTTTTCTTAACTCCATAAAAAAAGCATTTAGTTTCACATTAAATGTTCTTAGCTCCATACTAAATGTTGCCTTCCTCCTTCCTCTCTTTGGATCGTCTTTGTTGCGGATAGGGAAGCTTAAACTAACTAATATTCTGTTTTAATTAATTTCACGCCTGAATTATTTTAATACCAATTTCTATCTTTGCTAAGTTTTTCGCGATCGCTGTGAGTATTTAATCCTTTCAGTACTTAGTCTGTTAAGCATTCATCGTTTGTTTCATTTCAATCTAATTTTTCGGATGCTGTATTTTCCCACCCATTTTTGCAACTCTCATTCCTTCATTCAGTGTCCCTTTTCACTAAAGAATGAGTCCCAACAAGTCTCGACGTTCGCGTGTCCGTGCCCTCCGGAGAGATATTGGTAGGTCAGCTCAGTTTATATATGTCAATTCGGGGCTTCTCTGTTTCGTATCTACTTTAGATCTTCTATTTTTTATGCCTTCTCCGTTATATCTTCTTTGCCTTTACTTCCCCTCGTTCCTTAACTTGTAGTTTCTATGTGCAGGGTATTTCACGTGGGAACGCATTTTGTGCACAGATTCCTCCTCTTCAACACTCCTAACTCAATGGTTCCTCCTCTTCCTTTTTTTGAGATCGCCTTTGATGTGACTAGTACGCCTTAGGTGCTAAACGGTTCCTTCTAACGCATCCTTGGGATTACCTCTGTTGTAATTAGTGCGCCTTAAATACTAAACGTTTCCTTTTCACCACTCCTTCAGATCGCCTCTGTTGCGACTAGTACACCTCACATACTAAATAGGTACTTATCGCTTCCTTAAGATCTCCTCGGTTGTGACTAGTACACCTTAAATACTAAAGGTTTCCTTTTCATCACTCCTTGAGATCGCCTCTGTTGTGATTAGTACGCCTTAAATACTACATAGGTATGTGCCTAGTCCGTTATCTTGTAATTTTCCAATAATAATTTATTGGAAAAGAATTTATTTTCAAATAATTTATTTATATCTTGTAATTTTCCCCAGCGTGCAGCCCGGACGCCCCGGTGCCGAGCCCGTGCCAGTGGGGGCAGAGCTCCAAGTCACGGCGCTTCGTGCGGGTGCGGGAAGACGCGCCGCTCGGCTACGCCATCCTCACCGTCAACGTCTCCAGCCCGCACCTCCTCTCGCTTGCCCATACGCAGGTCTGGCTCGCTGCTGGGATAATTTTGTGGCTCTGGTGCCTATTTTGTGTTTCTTGTGCTTATTCTACGGCTCTTGTGCTTATATTATGGCTTTTGTTCCAGTTTTGTATCTCTTGTGCCTATTTTACAGCTCTTGGGCATATTTTACGGCTCTTATTGTTATTTTGCAGCTCTTGTGCATACTTTATTGTAATTTTGTCGCCTAAATGAGTCGCAGTAATTAAGCTATTTAACGAAATGACTTTATTGACTGAATAGTGAGTCTTCCCATGGGCTGAACGTTGTGTCGAAGAGCAGGAGTCTTCGGTCTTTACTTTATTCTGCAGTAATTAACGCAACAATTTATTTCTGTAGGATAAATAAGATACCATTAAAAATATATATCGTACTTATTGATTTTCGTTTCGGGAAACGTAATCTACATAAAAACAGAATAATCAAGGAGGTTAAAAACATCATTCATGAAGTCTT
The DNA here is from genome assembly GCA_030386875.1 of Morinoia aosen. Classification (NCBI taxonomy): domain Eukaryota; kingdom Metazoa; phylum Arthropoda; class Malacostraca; order Amphipoda; family Talitridae; genus Morinoia; species Morinoia aosen. The sequence continues at coordinate 20,275,145 of CM059565.1, forward strand.
CTTTATAAAAATAGAGCTTTCGAGTAAAAACTGTACTCATATTCAGTATCTGGAACAAAAAAAAAACATTCACAAATTATAGCAGCAGGGTATATAAACACTGAAAAAGAGATACAAGATTAAATGGGAGTCCTAATTTAAAATATACAGAGGTGCAGACGAATCTGCTTCATTTAACGTAGGCCTATTGTGATGAATAAGTATACTTTCTAACAAACGAATATCTAGTTTATTGCTATGGCCTATAATTTCGAAACAATTTTCCGTGATTGGGTGGTCAGCTGCATACGAGTGGCCTCTTATACTGCTGTGCAAAGTGTTTGTGGTAGCTCTCCCAGTACGTACTGACACCCCCCCTATGCTGCAGTAATATATCGTACTCAACGGAAGCGGTGTCTCATTTTTCGTGTAATATTTCCAATGAAGACGTGAGCAACTTGTTGGATGTTTTGTTGTCTTTAATTCCTCCAGCCACGTCCTGTAGCTCCCAAGCAAAGTTAGAGATTGTGACAGCGCATGAAGTTCGCCACTGCACAAAATGAGAGATTGCAGCCTAATGTGAAGATTTTCAGTGCACAAAACTAGGACGCTAAGATTGATTGCATCATTGTATGGAGGTTTTCACTGCACAAAATAGCAGACTGAGGCTGGTTGCGACACTATAAGGAAATTTTCATCGCACGAATCAATGAATTGATACACCGGATGTAACATGGAGACCAAATCTGTAGTTCGTGTTTTGAGAACATCCAAGCAAAGCCAGAATCTTCAATTTCTTGCGGTGACGATTTCCATAAAGCGTATGGAGATTGCATGAGCAGGTGACGATCTCCGTACAACCTATGGAGAATGTCACCGTGCGAAGTAGGAGATTGTGACACCTACGTTGAGTTATAGTAACAATGACGCTGCATAAACAAAGGCTGCATCAACACCAGGCTCAGTTGGCGCAGGAATTGGAGTGTATCGCGCACAAGGCTGACGCGCCCTCTAGTAGAGAGATTTCCCAATTCAGTAACGAGATCTTCTTTGACACGGCGAAGCGCGTAAGTTTAGCTTTGCAGTCAAACTAATGGGGGCTTCCGTCCTTTATCGGAGCGTATATCAAAGCACATGATACTGATGTAGAATGTCTAGCGTTCATTGCCAGATTGAGTAAGAATGATCGAAAATCAATGAAATTTGTATCAATTTTAAATCAATTCACCAAAAACTAATGTTGGTAGGAGAAAAATGTCAGATTGATTATTCGTGAACTTTCAAACGCGTTGAAATTTTGTTCCAAGACTCAAATTGTCATCGTTTAGAATGTCATCAGTGGTAAAGCATCAAGCACAATATACGATTTATGATAAAAAAACTCAGTCTAATTTAGCAAGGATAAGCATTCAACCTTTTCCTTTTGTTGTTTAATTCTTCTGTGAAGAAGCTTTACTTGCTGTTGTCGCCCTTGTGCTATTGTACTCATAGTTAGAGTTAAAAGTTACAATCGGTGTGTCATACACGGTATTTGTAGACACGCTGACTCATTTCGTTGGAACGAAAAATTGAGCGCTCTAATATTTCTGAACCATAGTTATTTAGCTACTCATCTTAGAATGCTTCCTTCCAAGACCATACGTCCAAAGCTCATGAGCCCCATTTATCCACAGAAATGACCTATCACAGCGTTCGTTCATTTGGGACAACTTTTCATCCGTTTTCATTCCGCTTCTTTTGTATTCTTCGTCAGTTATGTGACCAACGATAATTTTCTTTTATATGTGCTTTCGAATTTTCTTCGGACTTTAATGTAAACCTGTGATGTATGAATTAACTGTGTAGTATAAAAATTATTCCTTCGTTGCCCAGGACGGCTCGGCTCTGTTCCAAGCCTCCGCAGCAGAGGGAGTGGGCCAGGTGCTGGTGGCTGGGAAACTCTCGCAGCTGCTCACGGAGCCTCTCGCTGCAGCGCCTGTCATCAAGTTCACCCTCACCTGCGGTGACAATATCGTGAGTAACTCTTAGCTTACCTTCTTATTGTGCAATATTCTGTTCTAATCACTCTTCCTAACTCCCTTGTTTTATTTTATTTTGTCGTGTTGCGTAAGAAGAAATAAAACGTATTCCTTCATTCTGGCATTTTCTGCATTTTATCTTCAACAAAAGTGTTTTCTCAGATTCTATTGCTCTTGCCACGTCGAATGTAGTGTGTTCTCCCCATGTTATTGCGTCCATGGGGCATAGCTTTACTGTGCAGTCAGCTCCAATTGAGTATTCTAAATTTAGAGAGATTCCTCGCATTGAGCAAAACCCTCAACTGCAGCCTCCATCTCATACGCAGTCTATATAACGCGTGGTATAAACGATAGCACGAGGCATTTCCGTGCAAGTTAGCCGTGTCACAATCTGTTATTCACGTATATGGCAACTCCTATGCATGGCTTCAGACTTACAGTCTATAAATACGCGCAACGGAGTTTGCCATGACATTCGATGACGTTCTTGATGTTCGATTTCGTGAAACACACGATCGCTTGTACAAAATTTGGTAAACTTCCTCTCAATGTATGCCTCGATGCACCTCTTACGAAATACTTTTGTAACAGCACAACTGACTCCATTTGAATTCTAGACATAATCCAGTATATGACTTCACAAATAATAATTCACTCACAACACAGTGATTGTCATCAGTCGTTTTTAGGTCAAAAAATTGATATTGTTAACCCATTCTTGCACCGCGTGCCAGATATGGCCCAAACCAAATTACAGAAAGCAATCGAAATTCTTGAATAACGCGCTTGTGCGCTACGTCATTTTTGTATAACGTAATCATTAATTTTTACCAATATTTTACCTGGTTAATAGTAGTACTTCACTCTATACTTCACGCTGCATATTAATGTGCTTTTCATGCTAAGAAGGTTTTCATTCCCATTTTTGGCCTGCAAAGACGCTGGTCTCATGGAGGAATTCTTCACGCTCCGTTGCGAGTCAAATGAACCAAGCAATTAACTGAATGGGCTGTTACTTCACCTTTTCACTCAATGGCGTGTCGTGTATAGGTCGCAGTTCTACAGAACGCACACTTCCCTTTGCTGTGAATATATTAAAAACCTTTGTAATTGGTTTTAGAATGAAGAAAGGTAGGCGTTGTTAAGCAGGTTACAATAAATTATTGTTGCATGCGTACTATTTTCTTAATATTTACAACTCTCTTGTGTACCGGTCCACTGTTTGCTTTACCTATGCAGTATTTAATGTTGATACTATTTCTCTCACTGCTTTCATGTCTATCGTACCGAAATACAATTTGGAGGTGAGACTATAAGACTCTGAAAGTATTTTAATAAGATTTACGAGCGTTGTAAACGTGTTTGCTTTTACTTACATATACGTTTACAGTAAGGACGAGTTTCTAGGATTTGTATTTGTTTGAGAATTACTTGTGTTTTTTTGGTCAAGTTACCATCACGGTCGCTGCGAGGGCGAGTGACATTGTGTACTCTATACCCGTAGAAGCCAGGCATCAGTTTGCGCGAGCAAGGAATAATCTCGAGGAGCCAAGTTTTTGAGTTTTTTACGTCGTACTTCGACGTAAGTACTTCGAAATTTCTTCCGTCGACTTTGCTTCTTTTCTTGCTGTTTTTCTGAGTAAAGTCTTCGGGATTTTTTTTAAAAAGAAATTATCATGAAGATTTTGACAGAAAAGAGCACTTTGCAGCATAGCCAAGCAATAAAAACAGCTACGATATCATAAATTGTTCGCAAATCTGATTCCGGCTGCTCAAGTGTCATCACGCGCAGTCGAGAAAATTAAAACTTTTAAAAAAAGTTGAAGGCATTCCACGTTCCCTGTTGAATGGTCAAGATAAGCGATGTCGACTTGCGTTAAAAAATGTCTTAGAAACTGTCATTCTTCTCGCGCGCGTGTGAAATATTGTGCTACGTACGTCTTAGTGTTCATGTGATGCGTCAGCGCCTGTGCTTTGTTTTGCCCTTAGCACTGGCAGCAGGATCTGGGGAAGACTTGCTAACATAAGACGCTTCTAGAAAAAAGCTTTAAAAGGGAAAGCTTAGAAAGCTCTGGTTGCTGCGTGCTTTAGTGGGAATTCATATGCGTGGAAAGTGCATTTTTTTATAAAGGATTATTCAAGATTTTTGTCTATTTGTCTCAAGTAGTTAGAGGACATGTTTTGTTGACGAGTAGCAAACATGCGATCATTTTCAACGTAATGTATAATTGAAGTTTAAACATGAATTTGGAACTGGTGACCGTGCGCAGTAAAATTAAAATTAAAATTGGAAATTGGAGGCCATATGCAGTAAAATTAGAATTAACATTAAAATATGAAGCTGAGTACATTGTACAGTGGAATTAAATCTAAGATTGGGAACTGGTGGCCCCCTCCTGAAGATGAAAAACTTTTTTATTTATGAGAATTAGCGCTCCTAGGGGGAAATGTGAGGTCTTGAGCTGAGAGTTAGCTAGGCCTTCTTTTTGTTGAATTAAAATATGATTTTTTGTTTTACCAAGGACCATCTTTTTTTCGGTTCATATTTGTCCTGTTTTTCGGTACCTTTATCTTTTTTTTCAACTTTTATCTTGTTTCATAGGCTTCCTTCTAAACTTATTATTTCTATGCGTGGGAACGCAACTTGTGACTAGCTTTCCCGTTCCCTTAACTCCATACTAAATTGTGTCTTCATCCTTCCTCTCTTCGGAACGCTTCTGGTACGGTTAGAGAGGCTCAAACTAACTTATCTAACCTTCAAATTGCTTGTTCAGTACAGTAAAATTAAAACCCAAATTTGAAACCAAAGACCATGCGCAACGGAACTCAAATTAAAAATTGAAACTGATGCACAGCTAGGCCTCAATATGTGCACCCTACTAACGCTCAGAGACCGCTCACATCAATTGGAGCATCTCTCACTTCATGCGTACGTAAGGTAAAATTCACTTTCATAGAATTGAGTTACATGTCTCGTCCTCACCGTTATAAAATTTGAAATTAGACTGGTATATATGCGTGTAAAATTCTAGGTAAGAATGGTTATATGCGTGTGAAATTTTAAGCGTGATAGGTTTATTTCTGTGTAAAATTTTAAATTTACTTAGTCGCAAAGTTCGATATTCATCTTTGAAACTCGCAGCGTAAAGGTTAATTCGATTACCTATTCTGCTAAGGAAACCCATTACGATATGCATGATGATCACATGAATAATATGCTAAAAGAACATAAATATCATGGGATTAAAAATACAGACATTAATAACCCCCATTTACTAGGCGTCTTGGTGCTATCAACTTAACTTTCTATTTCCCTAGAAGTATTTCTCTGGAGTCTTCGCATATGAAATAGCACACACCTTAGAAACTTCATAAGTTCATGGAGTATTTTACACAGTTTCATTAAATTACAACTCATGACTGGTGAAGTTTCTCTCGTTGGTGGTAAACTTCATGTACGGATTGAGTGCAGAGAACGTGGATGAACCAAAATCCTTAACGAAAGTTTCGCACAAAATCCTCATTTTCGAGCCATCGGTAGCTTGTTATAGGATGCTGGCTAGGTGCATGACCGCATGCTGGTGCAATAAAGTACAATTTTTTCACGTTAGTTTCATTTGTTCTTCCCCTCGTGAAACTCACGAATCGGAGCGTGAGGCGAGAAATTTTGCTCAGGGAAATTTTGATGACTTAATTACGACGAGCAACGGCGCCTCAGGTCGCTGAGCAGCTTTTGCTCTACGGGAGCGAGAGATCGATCTTTGGACGCTGAGGCGTGACTCGAGGCTGTTGTGATGGACGACTCAAGTAATCAGCTAGTGCTTTGATCTATGGCTGTTGTTGCCCGCTGCTGTTCTGATGTGTTGTCCTTAATCCCTTCCCGAGGGATAAAATTACTGTATCTATGGTAATTCATTTTTAAATTTTCTAACTTTTTGAAATAGTTTTTACGAAAAATTTAAGTAAATTTTTTCATACTCTAATTCGTGGTGAACTTGAACTAACTATCTATGGTAGTTAGTGCTCCCAAAGGGAAGATGTGAGCTCCCGAGTTAATTAAAGGCTGGGCAGCCCTTTATTTTGCTCGAATGAAATAGGATTTTGTTTACTTGTGGACCAACATGTTCGGTTCTTGGCTGTCTTTTTTCCAATACCTCTAACTTTCTTCCACCTTTATCTTATTTCATAATCTTTTTTCTTAACTCACTGTTTCTTGTCTGGAAACACACCTAGTGCATAGATTCCTTGTTTTTATATCTCCACAATTAAATGGGGAACTTTAAGTGTAGAGATAGAGAGGTACACTGAAAGTCTACAAAAGATCATTACTCAAGCAGCGTTGAAGTTTCCTTCCGTCCACAACGCATTGCTGCATCGATCGATCTTCTCGTTCCTTCCTCTCTTTGGAACACTTTGTTAGGGCTAGGAAGGTTCAAAATAACTTATCTAATTAAATTTATCATCCGTTATTTTTTATATGTTCTGACATTGTAACTACTGTTTTGAAGTATGACCATTGTTGTCCGCTACTGCTTGGATGTTTTGCTGTCATCCACTGCTGTTTCGATGTGCGACTCTGTTTTTGTAGCCAGTCGAAGGGATAAAACTATAGCATCTATAGAAATTAGCGCCCCCAGGTGGAAAATGTAAGGCCCGTAGCTGAGAATTACATCGGCCTTCTTTTGGTTACGATAAAATATGTTTTTCGTTTCATTAAGAACCAACTTTTTCGGTTCTCTGCTATCCTGTTTTTCAACACCTTTAGCTTTCTTTTAACGTTGTACCACAACTTTTCTTCTTAACTTGCTTTTTCTATGCGCAAGAGATTTTGGGCTTAAATGGGCTTAATAAATTTCGCATTCCCTGAACTCCATACTACTGAAAATGGTACCTTCAACCTTTCTCCTTCCTTTTGCGGTTAGCAACACCTTTATGTGGTTTGGGTAGTCTAAATGAACTTATCTGCGTGGCTAGTCTGTTTTTGTAGGCATTGTGTGCACCTCAAAGATAAATGTTATAATATATTATACTTGCTCTTCATAAGAGTCGAGTGTTTTGCGGTATTAATTGTGCGAATTGTGTTCATTCTCATCAATTTTACATGTATAAATGTTTATATTACACTCACTGCGGAGCCAGCTCACTATTATTGCCAAAATGATGTAACAGTAATAAATGAAAACAAAATTATACCTATGTAAACGCTGTCCTATGTTTTTAATAGTAGAGCAGTAAGTGAAATATTCACGAACACTACATGTTCTGTTAAAATTCCCATGTAGTAAATTCTTTCTTCGGAAAAAATACTTTATGGGAGAAGTAATGCTTCTTCTCTGAGGTGTGTTTAAAATATGCATATATTTTAGCCAGATACGTGTTTGTCTCGTACCATAAGGTAGAAAACTTGTAAATCATTTGAATTGAATGTGAATATTCTTGCTGAATATTTCTTGTTGCTAAACTCATTGAATAAAAAACCGCTCCTGTCGAAAAATGCTCGTATAAATTTTGGTTTAAACGTTTTTACGACTAATCTTGAGTAGGTGTTCATGTATTTGTAAACTGAATTTTTGAGATATGAGGCACTAATTGTATTTTAATTCAACGAATTTTTATGCATACGTTGAATTACGAACATTTGACAGTTATTCGTGAACATGAAGTAATTTATGAGGTTAATTTAGAAGAAAAATGATACGGTCAATTTTTTCTGAGTGGACGAAAGGCGGTTCATATTTTTCTGATTCAAATGGTGAAAAAACATGTTTCTTAATTACTTGGCTGGTATTTCTAGTAAAAATTTATTCACACTTATTCTTTGAAACATTATCAGTCTCTTTATTAAGTCTATTGAGTTTCTTACATCGTGCACAGAATAATTTTCATGCAGCAACGCGTTGTGGACGTAAGGGAACTTCAACGCTGCTTGGGTAGTTATCTTTTGTAGACCTTCCCGCACAGGGCTTTCTGCCCGCCTTCTCTTAATCTAGAGTGATTGCAAATGTCACTGTGTTGACTGCTTCAACGGTTTCAATTGATGACCCTAGTTGGTTGCTAGTTTAAGCCCGAGTTTCATGACTTGGCTTATGATTTGTCTATGCTATGGGGACTGGCACCTGTACGGTGAGATGCTGTTAAGTTACCTCAGGTCATAAGCCTTCAAAATTTTATCTTTCCCTATCTTTTTGTTTCTTTCAGTGTTAATGCTTTTTTTACCATCTCTCCTAACTTTCGTCTGTCTCTTCTCTCTTAACTTGCTGCTTTTAAGCGGAGGGTATCTTGTGCGAGAACTCACCTCGTACATAGATTTTCTGTTTTCACTATCCGTACTAATTGGTCTCTTCTTTTCGCTCACTTGAGATCATCTTTGGTGTGACTAGGTAGTCTCAGATTAACTTACATATATATAACTATAATTGTGTTTCTGTAGTTTATATCATAGGTAATGGTTAGCTGTTCACAAATCTCCTTTACTGACCCCTCAGGAGGATGCAACTATTGTATCTGTGGGAATTAGCGCTCCCAGGGCAACCATGTGAGGGCCCGAGCTAAAGGTTAGGTAGGCTTCCTTTTTGTTGTAATAAAATAGGTTTTTGTTTTGTTACGGACCATCTTTTTTCGGTTCACTTGCTGTCCTGTTTTTCAGCACCTACTACTTTCTTCTTCAACTTTTTTCTTGTTTCATGAACTTCTTTCCTTGCTTACTGTTTCTGTGCACCTTGTGCATAGATTCCGCGTTCCCTCAACTCCATACCAAATGGTGCCTTCCTCTTTCCTCTCTTAGAACATCTTTGTCGTGGTTAAGAGAGGCTAAAACTTTCTTATATAATAATAATAATAATATTCCCCTTTACTGAGAGTTCATTCGTATTTTTTCACTTTGTAATTGACAATTAAGCAACTAACACTAAAATATCTTTATAGCATTTCATTCGCAGTTCTCTGATCAAGTGACCGCGTGAGCAAATCGACAATAGTTGTGCCGAGAAAAATTTAATAGTACTGAGGCAGGAAATTAGAAAAAAAATGCAAACAATATCTTTCTATTTTTTGACATTTTTACTGGACATTTTTCTCAACACACACTATGAACAAGAACACTTCAGCTCTACACTATTTTTTCACTTTTCTTCTCAAAACATTTTTTAAAATAACTCCCGAGTTCTCGACACTATTTACACCATTTTTAAGACCAAGTATTAACAAGATCGCTTCATTTCTAACCAATTTTGCTCGTAAGTTTCCTTATGATATTTCAACTGTTTACAAAAAGTTATTTCTTTTTCTCTGTCCTGACGAAGTTTCCATTGCAGTTCACGCAGCAAGTGACGGTGTACGTGGAGGACGTCAACGACCACGCCCCTCAGTTCGAGCTGCCCATGATCACCCTGACGGTGGATGAGCTCACTCCTGTCGGTAAGTTCAGTCACGCAAAGGCACACATGTGCCTTGCTTCTAATTGAAAACCCCAATTGACTGATTTGAAGTATACTTATTTTGTTTCCTTGACATTGCGGTGAAATTTACAATGTTTGCAAGTATCTATGTTTAAAGCTGAGTACTGTAACAGGAATAGAATTTCTAGTTGTGTTTCATTCACGCAAATAAATTGTGCCATATTTTCTCAGCACAAATAAACCCAAGAGGGAAAGAGATACAAGTTTAACATGGGTATTTAGAATTAATTTTCATGAATGATTTTTAGTTCTAAATTGAAAAGCATCATTTATAGCTAGCGGGGCTTTGTTAATGTATTTAATTTTTTATTTATTTAAAGTAACTTCCCAGTGCTTAAATATTAAGCACATTGAAGCCAATTTCTATGACCTAAGCCTCCTTCCTATCATTGTAACTAGATGCCATTACTGTGGTCATGTTACCAAATGTCACCAGTTGACTAGGCTGACGAACATAAGCCAGTATCTTGTGTGTTACGTATTTAGTCAATGCAATTCTCTACGCTACAATTAAAGAGTATTTCTTGCCAGCAAACGAGAAAGCCTAGCTAATTTGGAAGTTAGATCGCATTACATCCTGTGAGCTTCGGTCTTAGTTGTTTTATGTACATGATAATGACATTCATTACCGTTTTTGTGAAAATAAGCAGGTAATTTGCTCCATACATTCACAGGCATCACCATTCTGAGCGGCATCAAAACATACGACCTGGACAAGCCCAACACCGCCAACTCTGAAGTGACGCTGTCACTCGGAAATGGGGACCCCAGTGTACGTGTTTACTTGAATTGTTTTGCTACTCTAATTTTTTTCTTCTGGTTCAAGGATTCCTTTTTTGTTCCTCTTTCTCTTATTTTCTACCTCGCTTTTTCTGTGTACTACTTTTTTTCATACACTTCTGTTTCTTTTTGTGTTTCTCTGTTTTTACTTTATTTTTATTCTCACTGGCTGTCTCGTGACATACTTCTATTTCTCTATGTGTTTCTCTGTTATGCTTATTTTTATCTCCATTCTTTATCTTCTTCTTTGTTTCTCCTTCGCTCATAGCGATTTGGAAATATCGGGTTGGATAAAAATGGCGTTTGTTGCAAATATGAAATCAACAAAACTGAAACGAACTTATAGTTGACTTATCCTCATAAAATGAAGGTTTTAATTCAATTATTTAACTATTTACTTTCGATTTTTTTTAATTGTTAGTGAAACTTTCCACAACTATTCACACTTTCATAAGCTGTAGCTTGGATTCTTTCTATATTTTTTCTCTGCCGTTCGAAACTAGACTTTGTATATAAGAGCACACTTGTTTTTGTACTGAAACAACTCGAATAAACTTACTCCCATGCACTCAAACTCTGATTTTTGCTCTACTCTCTATAGACGGAGATGAAAATGATAGTGTTCATTTCTTGCAGTTTTGCTGATCGGTTTTTGACTAGCGGAGTCCAATTTTTTTTTAAAATGCGTTAGAATGTTCTATGTTTTTCTAATGCGTTAAAAATGTAATAAAATGAATCTTCATTTTATTACAACAATGAATCTTCTATTATTATAATAAAATGAATCTTCATTTTATTACAACTTAGTTAATTCAATAAAACTTCTTAATTGACTCGACTGACATCGAATACGAATGAATTTCTTACTAATTGAAAAATAATGGTTAGAATTAAAATCAGGATAGTTGAAATCTATCAATGATAAATTAAAGAGTTACTGTGAAGTTGTGCATATTAAGGGTTCCTAACATTAAACCATCATATCAAAATATTAACAGGAAACTTTTACTTTATGATAAAGTAAGCCAACCTTATCTCGTATCATTAGAGCCATAATTAGCATTCGTGGATAATATTCTACACGAACGGACAATTGACCAACCACTAAAACCTATATTTAAGCGATTGATTCCACCAATGAATATATCGTGCTTTTCCTAAGCAATGTTGACATTGCAGGGCTACTTCCGCATGTCGGACACCAAGAGAGGCGCCCTGCAGCTCGCCAAGTCGCTTGACTACGACGACGGTCCTCGGACTTTCGATATTCAAGTCATCGCTCGGGTGGGTGTTGTATGGGGTTGGTACCGTGAAGGGTGGGTGTTGTAAGAGGCTGGTGCCGTAAGAGGTTGGTGCCGTAAGAGGTTGGTGCCGTAAGAGGTTGGTGCCGTAAGAGGTTGGTGCCGTAAGAGGTTGGTGCCGTAAGAGGTTGGTGCCGTAAGAGGTTGGTGCCGTAAGAGGTTGGTGCCGTAAGAGGTTGGTGCCGTAAGAGGTTGGTGCCGTAAGAGGTTGGTGCCGTAAGAGGTTGGTGCCGTAAGAGGTTGGTGCCGTAAGAGGTTGGTGCCGTAAGAGGTTGGTGCCGTAAGAGGTTGGTGCCGTAAGAGGTTGGTGCCGTAAGAGGTTGGTGCCGTAAGAGGTTGGTGCCGTAAGAGGTTGGTGCCGTAAGAGGTTGGTGCCGTAAGAGGTTGGTGCCGTAAGAGGTTGGTGCCGTAAGAGGTTGGTGCCGTAAGAGGTTGGTGCCGTAAGAGGTTGGTGCCGTAAGAGGTTGGTGCCGTAAGAGGTTGGTGCCGTAAGAGGTTGGTGCCGTAAGAGGTTGGTGCCGTAAGAGGTTGGTGCCGTAAGAGGTTGGTGCCGTAAGAGGTTGGTGCCGTAAGAGGTTGGTGCCGTAAGAGGTTGGTGCCGTAAGAGGTTGGTGCCGTAAGAGGTTGGTGCCGTAAGAGGTTGGTGCCGTAAGAGGTTGGTGCCGTCAGAGGTTGGTGCCGTCAGAGGTTGGTGCCGTCAGAGGTTGGTGCCGTCAGAGGTTGGTGCCGTCAGAGGTTGGTGCCGTCAGAGGTTGGTGCCGTCAGAGGTTGGTGCCGTCAGAGGTTGGTGCCGTAAGAGGTTGGTGCCGTAAGAGGTTGGTGCCGTAAGAGGTTGGTGCCGTAAGAGGTTGGTGCCGTAAGAGGTTGGTGCCGTAAGAGGTTGGTGCCGTAAGAGGTTGGTGCCGTAAGAGGTTGGTGCCGTAAGAGGTTGGTGCCGTAAGAGGTTGGTGCCGTAAGAGGTTGGTGCCGTAAGAGGTTGGTGCCGTAAGAGGTTGGTGCCGTAAGAGGTTGGTGCCGTAAGAGGTTGGTGCCGTAAGAGGTTGGTGCCGTAAGAGGTTGGTGCCGTAAGAGGTTGGTGCCGTAAGAGGTTGGTGCCGTAAGAGGTTGGTGCCGTAAGAGGTTGGTGCCGTAAGAGGTTGGTGCCGTAAGAGGTTGGTGCCGTAAGAGGTTGGTGCCGTAAGAGGTTGGTGCCGTAAGAGGTTGGTGCCGTAAGAGGTTGGTGCCGTAAGAGGTTGGTGCCGTAAGAGGTTGGTGCCGTAAGAGGTTGGTGCCGTAAGAGGTTGGTGCCGTAAGAGGTTGGTGCCGTGAAGGGTGGGTGTCGTAAGGGGTCGGTGCCGTGAAGGGTGGGTGTTGTAAGAGGTTGGTGCCGTGAAGGGTGGGTGTCGTGAGGGGTGGGTGTCGTGAGGGGTGGGTGCTGTGAGGGATGGTTACCGTGAGGGGTCGGTATCGTGAGGGGTCGGTATCGTGAAAGGTTGGTGTTGTGAGGGGCGTGTCTAAAGGGGTTAGTGTTGTGTCGGGTAGCTATCTAAAAAATATTGAAGCTCTCCATTCTACGGCCTAGAGAGTCATTCTTATTCATCTATTGTTGCAAAATTTCTCAAATGAATTGTTTCAAAGGTAGGAGTAAACATCTCTATGGTAAACATTCCGAAAGTTTCCGTATTCTGATACGCAAGTGAATAAAGATTTCCTTCACTGATGTTTTTCCTTTTATCTTATAAATGAAGCATATCTGTTACTGGTCCTACATTGAATATTTATTGCCAAAGAATATTTTCTGTTGGCTTCTGTCTGAAAGTGGATGAAGCGTTCAAAGATTATTATTTCAGTTGTGTGGTCCCTGATATGATGGCATCGTCTCGCTACAAAATTCAGGCCTTTTGCCTCCTCCGTCTAGGTGGTTTTCAAAAACCTACTCCTAACTACAGCTCTAACATGTTTTCTTTCTTCCCGAATACGTCTCGCATCTGTTCCTTGAAGTTCGCTGCCAAGAATGGCCGTTCCTTCCTTATTGTGATGTCGATGACAACCTGATACCAGAGCCAGTCCCAATTACGGTCGTTCGTAGTAATCGATCACTGAAAAATGAAATTTGGATAGGAAAAGGGCTAAATGAAATATTGTGATAATATAACGTAGTAACCCATAGTATAAGAAGGAACAACGTTCAAAAGTCCCTCACGAGACTTAGATCTTCATTCTGTAAATTTTTTTTCAAAGGAATTACTGTAAAAAAATTTTCGGTCGAACGAAAAGTTATGTTTTTATTACTACTCATAAATATTATGTTTTTTATCTTTGCTCTTCGAATTTACTTTAGTACGAGAGTCGTCTAATTTATTATGAATTTATCCATCAAATAAAAACAAATATTTTTTGTGGCCACTCTTGAATGTTACCTTTTTCTCTTTGCTCTTTTTCTCTTTACATTCACGCGAGTGTCGTCTGACGTTTTTTTAGATTTATTTGGTACGTCTTTATCTGTATTGTGTACGTCTTGAATCCTACTCCTCCCTCCCCCCCAGGACCAGGGCAGTCCCCCCCTGACGTCGTCAGCCCGCCTGCTCGTGTCAGTCCTGGACGCTGACGACCGCCCTCCTGTCTTCTCTGCGCCCTCCTACAGCCTCGCTCTGCGGGAGGACGCGGGCTTCCCTGGGGTAGGTGCTGGGGGAGGTGCTGTGATGTGTTTGCGGTGTTGTTGTGCAGTGAGAGATGCTGTGTTGTGCAGTGAGAGATGCTGTGTTGTGGGAGATGCTGTGTTGTTGTGCAGTGAGAGATGCTGTGTTGTGGGAGATGCTGTGTTGTTGTGCATTGGGAGGTGCTGTGTTGTGGGCATAGATCTCCCATTTTCCACAGTTCATTCTGAATGTATTGGTTGTGGCTACGGAGTCTCGACCTAATTAATATATAATGCCTTTCACGAAACGAATGACATTGTGAAGTAATCGTAATCCCAACAAGCCCTCACTGTGACGTATTCACAGGGGGACTACACCCCCCGCCGCCTGTTCCCCGACCCTCCTGTGGAGGCCCGTGACGGAGACGAGGGTCTCAACGCGACCCTGCGCTACACCCTGGCTCTGCGCCCCCACTCGGACGCCTTCTCGGTGGGTCCTTATTCCCGATGGTCACGGGTGTTGCCCTTGTGACACGTACTGATTTGCTCTGAAGTTATTCTACGTCTGCCAGTTAAAATTTTTACGGGTGTTACCCAAGTGACACGGGCAGATTTGCTCTGCAAATGCTCTAACGTCTGTCATTTGTCAATATTTTTACTTATGATTGTTCTGCTTATTTATTATCACCTGGTATTATTGTGCGCTATTTCTTTATGAGGGAATTAGAGATATTTCACTGTGGAATGTAATGACTTGGGTAGTGACATTGCATATTATGCATATGCGGGAAAAATATGCATATGCATTTGTATCTTAGTACATGCAAGTGCATAATGGCATTGCATTTAAAATAATTCATGTGCAGATCGAAAGATACATGTTTGAAAATCAATATATTATTCGTAAACATAAATTGCATGTGGAAGATGAAGACTGGAAAGATATGATGACTTAAATATTAACTTTCTCACAGAATGAAATTCATTTTAATAGTATGCTGTGTAATGTCAAGTTTGAAAACAGCTTCTATCGCTGGAACTCACGAAAGTTTCAAATCCAATATTTCGTTGCGCATTGTGGAAAGTAACTTCACTAAGGCTCTTTATAAAGCAAAATCTGCATGATACCTATAGAGGTTTGAAGAATTACAGTTTGTTCGATGCCTAAAGTGGATAAAGATAAGCGCCTTCGTGACATGGCACGTGAATTCGAAGATTATGAAGCTCTTGATGGATATTTGTTCTGTAATCCTTGTGGAAAAGAGGTAAGTTTGATTAAAATCACTTAATTGTGCCTGTTCACAATTATTATGCTCATTAATGAATAATGTTGAAATATTGTTGGCGTGGTGAAATAATGAATTGAAGCTGACAAATCTATCATTCAACTATTTAATATACCTAACTAGTACAACCTTACTCCAGATACCAAACTCCAGGAGATCCCTTTGACTCAACATTTGCTAACAAGGATACATGTCAGGAACAGAGAGCGTTTGAGGAACAACGAGCATTTGAGGAACGACAGTTAGCAGTATACAAAAAAAGGCCCCAGGTCAAAAAATTTGGATATCATTGGACGAAACAACCGATGTTGAACAGCGTTGCATAGCTTGCTTTGTATTTGGAGTTCTGGGTGTAGAGCAAGAACGCAAGAAAAGTTATTTAGCGAACATCACAGTCTTACCTGCCGTCAACCATGCAAAAATTGCTGATTTCGTGAATGACTCTATGCGAGTTATTTATCCTGAACAGATTTCGTATGAGAAAATCCTTATTGCATGAACTGATGCCGCACCGTACATGGTTAAGGCAATGCGGAGAATGGCTGTCCTGTTCCCCAAAATGATCCACGTAACCTGCTTAGCACATTCTCCATAGGGTTGCAGAGTTAATCCGAACCTGTTACCCAGCTGTAAACAGATTAATTTCATTTGCCAAAATCATCTTCGTCAAAGCACCCCAGAGAGTACAAAAATTCTAAGAACTCCATCCAAATGTGCCACTTCCACCAACTCCGGTGGTAACAAAATGGGTTACGTGGCTCAGCGCAGTGACGTATTATTCGATATACTTTGACGAAATTTGTTCGGTTGTTCTATGCTTCGATAAAGACGAAGCATTATGTATTGGTGAATGCCAGGAGCTCTATCAACAAGTCAATTTAAGAACAACTCTCACATTTGTTGATGTAAATTTTTCTCCAATTGTGTCCTGCATAGAGAAGCTTGAATCACAAGGTTTACCCATACCCGAAGCAGTCGACATGATAATGAAAATTCAAGAGAATTTGAGCAAAATATACGACAAGAGATTCTATGATAAACTGGTGTCAGTGTTATCGAAGAATGAAAGCTACTCATTGATGAAAGATGTAAAGAGTTTTGAGAGGGAGTTTATCTGAGACTAAGAACAACCCAACCGAATCAGCTAAGCCTCTGAGCCCATCAGACATGACAGCTTTACTTCACGCGCCGCTAGTGTCCTGTAACGTTGTGACAGTATTCTCGCAATACAAGAATGTATTGGCGGACATCAGAAGAAAATTCAACTTTGAGAATCTGAAATTTACTGTTTTGATTGAGTGCAATCCTCGTGTCTAGACTTAAGAGTATGTCACTCATTTTTTGTGTTTTCCGTTCTTGTTATCGTATGTGGTGTTCCAGTTCATGTTATAGTTTTTGATCTTGGTCTTGATCGTGGGGTTATATGTTTCAATAAAAGTATGAACAAAATACATTTCATTAGCCACTGGGCTACATTAGCCATTCTAATCTCTCCAATAGTACCTTTCTCAGCTGTAGGTATCTTTCAAATGCACAACCTAAGTTCGTGCTTCTTCTATATAAAACTAATAGGAAATCTTCAAATGCATTCGAATTCATTTATATGCATATGCACGAAGTTAAATCCGTGTGCAGAGAATTAACTGCATATGCACGAAAATAAATGCATAAAGCAATAATATGCATTTAAAAAACTGCATATGCATTTAGCAATTGCATATAACAACTGCATATGGACTGGATTTTCTAGTGAATATGGCGCATTATATGCAGTGCATATTGTCACAAGCCTAGTAATGACATATCATTTGACCATAAGATGTTGGTGAATTTATCCGCACGCCATCCATAAGTAAGTTTTTTAAGTAGTTTTTTGGACGTAAATTATCTCATGTTGATGAGCCACATCCATTTATGAAGAACCTAATAATTGTAAACTTTAATTTTCAGCAGAATAGTTTGAGCTTAGGAAATACAATGTGAAAATATTGCGAAAAGGAGATAATGTTATTCGTAACATTTAGCATAATCACAATACTAGTGTCAATCGCAACGGCTTTCTAAATGATACGTAGTTATCATTTGCTGCTGATTTCAATCTTTTGAACAAGTCTCTGCTGAGATAGTTGCCTATCCTCTAAAAATTGCGGATTCTAACTCACAACTGCATCTTGGAGCCGAACAACATGTCAACACTCTCCACAGATATTCAATAAAATTTAAGTCAGTGTGAGTCTAGGTGCAATGTAGAACTGCAATTTTGTTTTCTGAAGTCAAATCCTAGTAAGTTATTTCCACATATTCTATTTAAAAATCGGCGCATTGTCTTCTATGGTTTTCTGCATACAAGTAATTATATTTGAACATGTCGAAAGAAACACTACTAAGTTATGTTTCAACTGGTTAGTTCCTTGCTAAAATAATTTGCTTCATTTTTAACCATTCAGTATTTTGATAAAGTCACCAGATTTCACTGTTCAGTTATTTCAATCAATTGCCCTATTTTACAAAGCGAAAAAAAGCGACGTAGTGTTGAACAGTACCGGGCTCAAGTATCGAATTATGCTGTCCGGGAAGAAAGCCAGATTTTCTTGTGCAAAATTTTCTTATCATTGGACTAAAGCTCAGCACTTGATAATTCACTCTCAGAGTATGTGCTGAAGGCAATTGTCCTACAGCGCATCTTGGAGACTTAGTGCTTCCCGGAGATATGTTGGATTCTTGAATAACAATCTGGGAAGTAAAGTTAATTGTGTCTGCCCTTGTCAATGTACTTGGATAAGCTACCGCTCTTAGTGGTAACCTCAGCTATCCTCCGCTGAATCAGCAACATTTCTTGCAAGAATCTGTTGTGGATTTAGATTTGTGCCTAAGGATGCCGTGTATTTTTTCTTTCAATCTCTTTCTCTCTCCTGGGGGAGGCTGGCGTACCATGCAATCGACTTCATGCACGAGTGTCTTTTTTATATGCTTGGTGATGCCTTTCAACAAAACTCTTCAGTTATCCACCTAACTAATCAACCAAACACAATTTCCAATATACCTCGAACTACAATTAACGAAACAATGAGCAATGGTAGGAATAAAAAGCATGAATAATGTTATCAGTGGCAGTAATACTGGCTGTTAATTTTGCAGATCGACGCGACGACCGGCGTGTTGACGCAGGTCCGCCACATTGACCGAGAGCGCCTTGAGACCAACCCCGTCCTGCTGCAGGTGGTTGCGTCCCAGGTGCGTGGTGGGGCGTGGTGCACGAACGTCGTGATGCGTGGTGCACGTACGTCGTGGGGCGTAGTGCACGTACGTCGTGATGCACGTGCGTCGTGATGCACGTGTGTCGTGATGCACATGCTGCGTGCACTGGCACGTGTTTTCTTACATGATAAAGAAGACCATTATGACGACAGTCATCCAAATGGAAGATTTCTCAAGTTTACTTCTATCCCCTTTCTTTCTATCCGACCCTCTCTCCACCCTATATCGTCGTGCACGGATGATGCGTGGTGCAATATCGGTAAAAACCGATTTGTTTTCGTTGCTTGTATCCGCTGCGTCTGGTGTACACCTCAGGCGACTTGCGCCAACTCATGCTTGTGCAAGTGAAACTTTACACTAGGCACAGGCAGTATGTGAATATTGTTATGACTCAAAAGCATTCTATCGAAATTATGAACATCCTGAATATTTTAGTGCTGACGCCATCATAGGTCGACTTTTCTCATTTATTTTAAAAGTTTGGAATGCAGAAGTTTTAATCATTCATGTGATTTGTGCATCGAGGATTTTAGGTTGATATTTTTTGAACTTGGGGCACTTCCGAAGTTTATCTCCGATTCTACCCTATTCACGGGTTCAGCATCCTGAATTTTTACGGGAATATGAACTAATTAATGCTCTTGAAATTTAATTTAAGGTTTACCACTGGACAAGAGCGTTTCATCCCTTCCGTCATGTATGACGCCACGTGTTTACCAGTCCATCCATGTCCTTAATTAAGTTCATGATAGACATTGGTTCAAAAAATTGTTCGCCACCAATTCAGAGGTAGTTCCTGAGGTGAAAAAGCGAAAGTACTAATTGGTATAAAAAATTGTTTTTGCGTAGCCATCGACCCTTTCGTTGCATGAGGCGTGGCTCCATCCTGCTGGGACTGGGTATTCTCTACGTTCATATTTTTCGGCTCAGGTACCGAACATTTTCGAACCATCAGCCTATAGCTGTTTCTCTCTTAGCAGTCTCTGCCTTTCCATCAGCATCTGAAAAAAAAATTCGAGCCAATGTCTTTTAAAAATGTGAAAGCCTACCATACTGTAACTTGTGTTGGGTTAAGCTGGGGATGAAAAACATTGAAAGTTCATATATGATTTAAAATAATCCCAAATTATTCATGCTTCCTGCTTTTCCTGGTATCGATTTCCAAAAGTGATGAGTTACAAACTTATGGCACACCCTGAATATCAAACGAACAAAAAGATAATGCTAGACAAATAAGATGCTATTTATTCAAAAGCTTAGTGCATCGAGTTTTCATTTATCTAGCAGCATATGCAAGTGCGAGGTATCTTCATAGAGAAAAATGATCCATGATCAAATATCCATACTACCATATCAATATACTGTAGTAAAGTGAACGAGTGATTATGGTGACGTATCTATGCCACCAAATTACTTCAATGAAATGTCCGATTTATGAAGTTGACTTGTATCTGTGCTACCATCTCCATTGAATAAAATGCCCATTCACGCTTACGTTGTTATCTACGTTACGTTCAACGTTGACTTACGATTACGGAACTTGCAGGTGGACGCCCTCGACCGTTCGAGCACAGCAACTTTGGAGGTACACGTCACTGATGTCAACGACAACCTGCCGGAGTTTGAGCACGACCTGTACGCCATCAGCATCGTCGAGAACCTCCCCACAGGCTTCAGTGTGGTGCAGGTCTCGGCCTTCGACGCTGACCAGGTTAGCTGCTAGTCTTTCCTCCACTATTAACATGGGTATTACGACACCTATATGTGTATATCAACTAAGGATCTTTATTTTAAGACTTTTAAAGACCAGTGATGTATTTGGAATCATCTTGATTGGAAATAAACTGTTTTTTCCTTTTTTTTGGAAAGTACCGTCATTTTATTGTTTTGTCTTCTCTGGAATAAACATAATTGTACACCGTATAATCGATATGATGATAGGATGCCCTAGAAGTCGCTGAACTCATTCGGACAGACAATAGCTATATTCAAACGTGTCCGTTGTAGTAGCCTTAAGAAACAATCTAACTGATGCATCACTTGTTTGGAAAATGGTTTAAATTGTTCAAATGCCAGTTATATTTTCGTTTCTTTCTTTCATTTAAATGCTGTACGTGCATTTTGCTTTCTCTTTTACTCTCTGAAATTCCAATTTTTCTGTTTTGTCTTTTGATCAGTTAAATTCAGAGTTGGTTTTTGTCTTTTATGGCCGAATTGAGTGGTGGCTTCATTTGTACCATGAAATTCGTCTGCTAATTCATCAAAAAACAACCGCTTTGATGATCTTATTTTTCCTGCTACATTTTCGGGGGACATTTTGATGGAGCAATTTTTTTTTATCTATGAAACGAATTGCAAAATCATCCTCATTTAGAAATACTGCTTGATCAGTTGGGGAATCGAGTTTGACCCAGCATGAGTTGACCTTAAAAATTCAAAGCATAAATTCGTAATAGCATTTCTCTATTTATTATTAAAAGTCACAACGAGCTACGTAGAACTACGTAGTCGCTGGAATCGCTAAGACGTTAAAAATTGTTGATTTGCTTTAGGTCACATTTAAAAAATTTTGATTTAATTGCTCGTACAAACCGTTTGTTGATTTTGCCGAACTAACCTGGTCTTTTTTTTTATTTTCTACTCTCTAGCTTATTTTTTAGGTGGCATAATGCGCTTATTAGACACTTTTCTTTGCGGGTTTGTTAGATATATAAATAACCGTTCCCATATAACCAAGAATTTAGTTTCTTTCTACAGTAGTTATTTTTTGAAGCAGCAGTTTGATAATTTTCAGTCTCGAAAAAAGATGTGAACATTTTAGCTATTCTACTTAAATACATTCTATATTCATTGCTCAGAATTCTTTAGAGATATTTTAAGCCCTGAAATCTTAAGTTATGATTGTGAAAAGCATAAGAGCTAAGTTATCAAACAATTATCACTTTATAAGTCTTCCAAGTATCTGTGCTCGAATAACTGTGCATTTTTTAGTGCCTGACACGGGCTTTATTTGTGTTCGAGTGCTAGCCACATTTGAAAAATTGTTCAAGTATTAACATGGCTCTTATTATTAGTATTCTTCAGTTGCACGGCCTCAATGCAAGTATGCCCCTCAGGGGATACAACTATTGTGCCTCAGGAATTATCACTCCCAGGACGACGAGGCTAGGTCCCGAGTTGATGGATAGGAGGCTTTCTTTTTTTTTTTGTTGAAATGGAATAGGTTTACGTTTTGTTCCGGACAATATTTTCTTGGTGCACTGTTTCTCTCCAACTTATACAACTTTTTTATTCGACTTTTCTTTGTTTCATAAATTTGTTTCGGTTTCTCCGTTTTCATGCGCAGAGTGTAGGGACCCACCTCAGGGCTAGATTTCCTGTTCTCTAAATTCAACGCTAATTTTTCTTTTAACCTTTCTTTTTCTTTTATTTGGGATGCATTTTACGTGGTAATGGATGAAATTTCAATTTTAAGTTGTATTTTTAAATTAATTTTTACCAATATAAATGTTATCCCAATATTTATGCATTATATGATGTGTGCATGTAATTTATATTTTTTGTCAGGGCATCAATGGAGAATTCCAGTACAAGTTGTATGGAGGCGACTCAGCTCTGTCTATCAACGCAAAGACGGGTTGGTTGACCGTAGCAAACCACTCACTACTGGACCGCGAGACCCTCCCGACCATCTCGGTGCAGGTCTGCACGGAGCAAGTAGCGCCACTTGTGAACAACCATCACGTGGCTGCAGAGTCAACTACGTCTGTTTCGCGCAGACGTCAAACATTGCCTGGTGACGTACAAGCGGTCACGGCGTCGTACATTACGACCACACCCAGTACCACTGAAATCCGCAGCGTGGTTGCAACGACGTCTAAAATGCCACTTTTCACGCTGTCACGCCCCGCGCACGCAAAGGTTCGCTCTTTCGAACCGAGTATGAGAGATAGAACTCAGCCCAGTGATACAGGGACGCCATCAAAGGTCGTCAAACTGAAATCAAGAACAATCCCGCCTGCTAGGAACCTTAAAACCGAAGTGAGCAAATTTTCTCCGAGTCAACCTCCAGAAGTACGAGAAATTTTCAGAGCTGAAGATGCTGTTCCTAAAATGGAAACTTTACCTTTCGGTACTCGCACTTCCCCTAGGAAGTTTTCTAGGTCTCTAGAAGAGGAGCGCTACGAAGCCTTGAAAGAGTCAACTTTGACTCATTCTTTTTCGGACGCCTCTGCGTTGCCTCTGATCTCATCCGCTACAACTGAAATAGAAATCAATGAAACCTCTAGCAAAACCAGCGTCTATGAAGAAAAGAAACTAAAACTTTTCAAAGGGTTTGATGTCGAAGGTCTTCCAGCGCAACTCTCCTCCTCCTCATCTCTTCTTCGCAACTCCTCTTCATCTCCGGAGCTCAGAAAGAAGCGTGACGCTGACGCGTTCCAGAAATTCAACACGCAGCGCCGCATCAACCCTAAATCTTTGGTACCAATAAAGCTCATTAACAACCGAGAGCCTCGACTGCCTCTGGATCCCCTGGACCGTCCTGGTAACCATTCGTGCTCGGCAATCCAGCTCACGTTGCTGGATGCCAACGACAACAATCCTGTTTTTCTGCCGTCCAACCAGTACCACTTCACCGTGAGGCAAGACGCGCAGAGAGGCATGCGGATTGGCAAGGTAAGTCTTTCTTATCGTTTCTCGCCACACTGAAGAATCTAAAAGTGTAGTTGACTAGAACGTGCTTGACTGAAACCCTTTTTTATTTGATTGTGCAGTTGTGTTTCCTAAGTGCCCCTCAGGGGGAGACAACTATTGTATCTATGGGAATTAGCGCTCCCAGTGGGACTATGTGAGGGCCCGAGCTGAAGGTTAGGTAGGCTTTCTTTTCGTTAAAATAGAATCGTTTTTTGCTTTGTTACGGGCCAACTGTTTTTCGGTTCACTGCTGTCCTGTTTTTTTCAGCACCTGCTGCTTTTTCTTCAACTTTGATCTTGTTTCATGAACTTCTTTCTCATCTTACTGTTTCTATGCCCCCTTCTTTATAGATTCCCCATTCTCTTATCTCCATACTAAATGGTGCCTTCCTTCTTCCTCTCTTCGATACGCTCTTTTTTTTGTAGCGGTTAGGGAGGCTTAACCTAACTTATAATCATAATCATGTGCTTCCTATGTTAACCAACATGATGTAATTAGGCACATCACTACCGACTCCGAGTTATCTCGTAAGCTACAATTTATAACATTTTCCCTGGTTCGATAATACTTGTAGCAGTTCTGCTATTGTGGACTGGCGTATAAAACTAATTTTATAAATGGGATATGGGGGTCGAGGGAACTCATACAGTCATAAAATGTAATAGGTGAGATATGAATACATTAAATGAAAGAAAAAAATTCTCATTTCTTTTGCAGATTTGTGAACATTCGGCCTTGCTAACAAGTGGGAATGAGGTTTTTCAATGTAAAATGTTTTACAATCTTATTTGAACGCAAATTCGGTATTGAAAAGTACAAACGTATTGAACAAATCGAAGAAAACATAATTTAATTGAAATTTCGAATTCCTTATACTTCCAAGTTTCTTTGATATAAACAATATGAAACGAACAATACGTTAATAATTATAATTATAGAAACCATGCAAAATATTTCAAATTTTCAATATCCGAAAAGATGTTCATTGCTTTGGAGCGTATTAACTGCCCTTGGTAGCGAGAGTGTTTTGCAAGGCCATTGTGTTTGACAGTTTTGAAGGCAAATATCTCTGGCAATTTAGAAGGCAATTATGTCTTGCAATTTTGAAGCCATATAGCTCGTGTTAATTCAAGTTAATACATTATTCATCATGTATCACATTGAAAGGTTTGATTCACGTGCGTTATAGAACATAATTTTCTGTAACTTGCTCACTGAAAACAGTGCAAAAGTTCGTGTTCATGTCTGAATTTTTAAGGTTGAAAAAGAGGTTTTCCAGTCGAATACTGCAATAGAAAAGCTGATGCCGTTATTAATGATGGCGTGGGTGCACGGCATTATGCGAAAGTTCTCGTTAAAGTCTTGCGTATGGAAAAATATAAGCGCATAATATTTATAAATAGGTATGTACTTATGTACACATATGGTACAAGAGCATAGTATTATAATTTTAGTTATTGCTCAGTTATATGCAAACTTGCAAAAACATTGCATACAAAACACCATGAGCATGTAATATTAACGAAACATCATACTCCAGAAAGTCTTGTTTACAAGTATATTAACACGTTAATTGCGAGGGGTTAAACTGAAGTTCTATATTCAACTCAAATTGGAAGTAGAAAGTTTTTAGTAATTTTATTTAATACCAATCATGAACTGGGTCCATTAAATACCATTGATTTTAAAAGATTGTTAACATTTCCAAACGATCAATCGATGGGGCGTTTCACAACAGGAAGAACTTAAGCATAACCTATAGTTGGGTCGCATCACTAGCGACGTGTTGACTCATGATGTACTGTTACTTATTTCAAAAACCCTGACCAGGTGGAAGCCGAGGATGCTGACGCAGGCAGCAACGGTCAAGTGACCTATCGCATTCAAGACAGAGCGAGCGCCGTGCTGGCGACCTACGGCAACTCTACAACCAGTAACCACAACATCCCAGCTGGCAACACGTCCGACACTCCCAGTACCCACCAGCGATACCAGTCTGCCGTCACGGTGGACCGTGACACGGGCTACCTCACGCTCAGGTCGGACTCGCTGCAGCCGGGCGAGTTCACTTTGTTTGTGGAAGCGTCCGACTCGCCAACCAGCGTCTCAGAGACGCGCACGTCCCTCGCTGTCGTGGTTATCAGGTGCGGTGGTTGTTGTTAGGCGCGGTGGTTGTTGTGAGGTACGTAGTTTCTATCAGATGCAGTGGTAATTATCAGATGCGTTGGTTATCAGGTAAGTAGGCTAGCAAGTGTGATGGTTATCAGGGGCGGTAGTTGTCATCAGGTGCGGTGGTGGTTGTCATCAGGTGTGGGGGTTTTGTTATCGGGTGCGGTGGTTTTTGTCATCGGGCGTGGTGTTTTTTGTTATCGGGTGTGGGGGCTTTTGTCATCGGGTGTGGTGGTTTTTGTCATCGGGTGCGGTGGTTTTTGTCATCGGGTGCGGTGGTTTTTGTCTTCGGGTGCGGTGGTTTTTGTCATCGGGTGCGGTGGTTTTTGTCATCGGGTGTGGTGGTTTTTGTCATCGGGTGCGGTGGTTTTGTCATCGGGTGCGGTGGTTTTTGTCATCGGGTGCGGTGGTTTTTGTCATCGAGTGTGGGGGTTTTTGTCATCGGGTGCGGTGGTTTTTGTCATCGGGGGCGGTGGTTTTTGTCATCGGGGGCGGTGGTTTTTGTCATCAGGGGCGGTGGTTTTTGTCATCGGGTGCGGTGGTTTGTGTCGCCGGATGTGGGGGTTTTTGTCATCGGGTGCGGGGGTTTTTGTCATCGGGTGCGGGGGTTTTTGTCATCGGGTGCGGGGGTTGTTGTCATCAGGTACAGAGGTTTTATCAGAAGCAGAAGTAGTTGTCATCAAGTGTGGCAGTGGGTGTTGTAATTAGGTACGGTGGATGTTATCAAGGGCAGTTTCTGTGAGGGTTGCCATTTGGTTTTCGTGGTTGTGTTTTCGCTCACCATTCTAACGGTAGTTTATGAATCGCTTTGTTTTGCACTGCATCGGCTTTCAGGATACGTTTTTCATGTGTTTTAATTTAATATTACGGCTGTTCTCTAACCCCATTTGTTAAATTTAACTTTTGGATAATTTATATTTTTGTTAGAGATTTTTGTTCACATTATTCTTTTTTCCTTACTTTGATACCACTTTCATACATTGATTTAATTTTTGAGTTGAACAAGAGTATCTGGTCATTTTTGACTTAGTTTTAGGTACTCAAGGTGTTCCTTTTCGAGTAGTAATTCGAGAAAAATAATTGTCAACTGTAATAATATTTTCGAACACCTGTTTCAAAACTTGATACTGTAGATGACGTGAGAGATTCGCTTTCGGCTTGAACTACAATTATTGACGCATTTCAGTGATTTAAGACGTGGTTTTGTTTTTTCTCAAACCAATTTATGAAAGGACAATCTTTACTAATGGCTTAATTTGGTTTTATCACGTAAGGTCACGTAGAACTAGTTTTGTCACGAGTGTTCGAATATTCCTCGCTCAAATTTCGCATTTTTTAAAAACTATATAGCAACTATCGTACTTGTGTAGCCACCATGGTGTCACTATCACAGAATCATCTTTACATATTTTATATATAAAGCATAATTATTCGATGATTTTCATTTCAAGGTATTGGCTTCCATTTGGTCAACCTTTCTTCTTTCATTTTAAAAACATGCAAACTGTGTCCCACATCAATGATTACAGTATTCGCAATAAATTTTGAATCCATCTGGTCGTCTTTTGTGCATCAATTTTTAAAATCAGAAGAATTGAGCATTCGCTTAGCCGACATTCCACGCATCATTTCCAAAATCGGTACACTTTAGCATTCGTTTGAGCAGCATTTCATGCATCACTTCCAAAAGTGGTACACTTTATCATTCGTTTGGACAACATTTCATGCATCATTTCCAAAATCGGTACACTTTAGCATTCGTTTGAACAGCATTTCATGCATCATTTCCAAAAGTGGTACACTCTAGCATTCGCTTGGCCGACATTTCTTGCATCATTTCCAAAAGCAGTACACTTTAGCATTCGTTTGGACAACATTTCATGCATCATTTCCAAAAGCGGTACACTTTAGCATTCGCTTGAACAGCATTTCATGCATCATTTCCAAAAGTGGTACACTCTAGCATTCGTTGGCCGACATTTATTGCATCATTTCCTAAAGCATTACACTTTAGCATTCGTTTGGCCGAACTTTCTTTAATCATTTCCAAAGGCGGTACACTTTTGCATTCGTTTGGACAACATTTCATGCATCGTTTTCTAAACGATCACTTCATTCCCCCAGCGTGACAGCAGGAGACACCTGGGAGCCCCGATTTGAGGGCGCCCCCTTCGAGTTCTGGGTGGGGGCGGACGCGGGGGTGGGCACTTCGGTCGGGCAGGTGCGGGTTGCCGACTTGGACCGTCGACGCATCTTCTTCGACATGTTCCATAATTACGAGCAAGGAGGTATTTTCCACCCGCTAAATATGTCATCGAATAACTATATTGAGACTTCATTGAACACATTTGGGTATTTTATTCAATTATAAGCAAGGAAGTATGCACTACGCACTAAATACATTGCCAAATCTAATGGTTAGATTGGCCTTTTTTTATTGAAATATATGATTTCGTTTTGCTACAAATCTTTTTTTCGGTTAACGGCTGTCCTATTTTCAGTACTTACTACTTTCTTCTTCAATTTTTATCTTGCTTCATAAACTTCCTTCCCAATTTACAGTTTATGTGAGCGGGACCTTGAGTGAGCACAGTTTTTGTGCATAGGTTCCTCGTTTCCTAACCTCTATACTTAATGGTGCCTTCCTCCTTCCTCTCTTTAGAACGCCTTCGTTGTGAGTTGAGAAACTTGCATTATATTATTTATTCCAACATTTGTCATTGCCAGTTTGATATGAAATTATGGTAATTATTACCCCATCCATCATTTGACATGCTTGAATCAGTCTTTTTCATGCCTAAGTGAGTTCAAAACATGCCCGCACAAATTTCATACTACCGCAAGTTTAAATTGCTGCTCTTTTCGTACGCTCACCGGCTTTGTGCTAAAATATTATTTTTGGTCCTTTGATTCCTTTAACCACAAGACGTTTTTCCTAACATTGTAATAAATTTCTCACTCTTAGCATCATCATGCACGTTTCTACTAACATAATTGGCTTTTGTTTTGAAATCCAGTACTATATTATTCCACTGGCAACATATGTTAGTTAGGTTCGTCTGCCCTATGCTATGGGGACGGGCACCCCCAGGGTAGTTGCTGTTACGTTTCCTATGCTACAGATAGGTCTACGGGACTTCTGCCTTTCACGCCCTCTTCGCTTCTTTTAATTTTCATCTCTTCTTCGATGTCTCTTCTTTTCTATTTTTCTCTTCCTTCTTAACAGGTTTTTTTATGCGTTGGGTATCCTGTGAGAATCACACCTTTCGCATAATTTTCTTGTTTTCTGCAGTGTTTACTAAACGGTCCCTTCTCTTCGCACTCTTGAGATCGCCTTTGCTGTGGCTAGGGAGTCACAAATTAAAATAATAATAGTTATTATTACTATAGTTAGTGAAGGACTCCCTAGATTATCTTTATAAATATTATTGTAATTATAGCAATCCAATACTATTTTCAGTGCCGTTCGCAATCGAGGAGACGAGCGGCATCGTGTCCGTAGTGGAGGAGCTGAAAGACTTCCCGCTCCAAGACTACCACTTTGAGACGGTCGTCACCGACGGCCAGGCCTCGCTGGTGGCCAACCTGTCGGTCCATGTGGCGCCGGTGGTCAGGCCGCCTGAAGTGTCCGAACTGGTCGTGGTCATGTCCGTGCAGGTGAGTGTCTGTCCTCCGTACCTCTCATATAGGGAGGTATAACTTGACAGTGGCGCCGTGGTATACTTTATTATACCGGCGCCATGTTATACCTTATTATACCGGCGCCATGTTATACCTTATTATACCGGCGCCATGTTATACCATAGGTCTCATATATTGAGGCATAACTTGACAGTGGCGCCGTGGTATACTTTATTATACCGGCGCCATGTTATACCATAGGTCTCATATATTGAGGCATAACTTGACAGTGGCGCCGTGGTATACTTTATTATACCGGCGCCATGTTATACCATAGGTCTCATATATTGAGGCATAACTTGACAGTGGCGCCGTGGTATACTTTATTATACCGGCGCCATGTTATACCATAGGTCTCATATATTGAGGCATAACTTGACAGTGACGTCATGTTATACCTCATTATATTGGTGCCATGTTATACCTCATTATATTGGCGCCATGTTATGCCTCATTATATTGGTGCCATGTTATACCTCATTATATTGGTGCCATGTTATACCTCATTATATTGGTGCCATGTTATACCTCATTATATTGGCGCCATGTTATACCTCATTATATTGGCGCCATGTTATACCTCATTATATTGGTGCCATGTTATACTTCATTATATTGGCACCATGTTATACCTCATTATATTGGCGCCATGTTATACCTCATTATATTGGCACCATGTTATACCTCATTATATTGGCGCCATGTTATACCTCATTATATTGGTGCCATGTTATACCTCATTATATTGGCACCATGTTATACCTCATTATATTGGCGCCATGTTATACCTCATTATATTGGTGCCATGTTATACTTCATTATACTGGCACCATGTTATACCTCATTATATTGGCGCCATGTTATACCTCATTATATTGGCACCATGTTATACCTCATTATATTGGCGCCATGTTATACCTCATTATATTGGCGCCATGTTATACCTCATTATATTGGTGCCATGTTATACTTCATTATATTGGCACCATGTTATACCTCATTATATTGGCGCCATGTTATACCTCATTATATTGGCGCCATGTTATACCTCATTATATTGGCGCCATGTTATACCTCATTATATTGGTGCCATGTTATACTTCATTATATTGGCACCATGTTATACTTCATTATATTGGCACCATGTTATACCTCATTATATTGGCGCCATGTTATACCTCATTATATTGGCGCCATGTTATACCTCATTATATTGGTGCCATGTTATACCTCATTATATTGGTGCCATGTTATACTTCATTATATTGGCACCATGTTATACCTCATTATATTGGCGCCATGTTATACCTCATTATATTGGTGCCATGTTATACCTCATTATATTGGTGCCATGTCATACCTCATTATATTGGCGCCATGTTATACTTCATTATATTGGTACCATGTTATACCTCATTATATTGGTGCCATGTTATACCTCATTATATTGGCGCCATGTTATACCTCATTATATTCGTGCCATGTTATACCTCATTATATTGGTGCCATGTCATACCTCATTATATTGGTGCCATGTTATACTTCATTATATTGGTACCATGTTATACCTCATTATATTGGTGCCATGTTATACCTCATTATATTGATGACACGTTATACAATGTTATGCCTCAGATATGATGTATTGAGGTATCACTTGGCAGTAGCGCCATGTTATACCTCATTATATTGGAGCCCTTTTATACCATGTTATACTTCAGATCTGATGTGATGAGCGCCATGGTATACCTCATTATATAGGCGTCATGGTATACAATGTCACACCTTAGGTCTGATATGTTTAGGTATAATTTGACCGTTGGTGTGCATGTTTACTTGCGTTTTGCATCTCGAGCTTGAAACATTTTCAGGATATAAAGTAAATAATAAGCAAGGCAAAAATCGCTACACATAAAGTCATTTTTTATTAAAAATGATCAAATAAAACTGAACGTTTCGGACTAACTGTCCGTCTTCAGAAGAAAAATTTTTGTAAAACGAAACTAAAGGAAGAGAAATTAAAGCACTCAAGTAGTATATATTTGATTATTTTTAATAAAAAAATGACTTTACGTGTTGCGATTTTCGGCTTGCTTTTTATTCTCAAGCTGAGAAGCATGAATGATGGAGTTATTTTAGGATATAAAGTATTATCAAGGCGATCTCGGTTGAATATGGGAAATATTTGTGATTGCAATGGTGATTATTTTTAGAGGGAATTTCCTTTTTTCTTCACTACATTTTTTGCATTTATTATTATTTATTTTTCAGTTTCCTTCACTTGTTTTTTTAATTGCGTCTCTTCATTTTTCCCTTCTTCACTCGCCTTGAGATACGGTCTTCCCCTCGTCCCGGGTGACTACCTTGAGCTGTAATCTTTATTGGAAACAAATTGTTTTTATTCTTTATTTTTCCCTTGACCCTAACTTTGCACCGAGCGTCGTTGCTTCGATCACTCGGCTAGTGACACGAGTTTTACAATACTCGTGTGTGTGTATCATCTAAGTGTATTAATTTTAAGAGATTTTAGAAACCAATGATGGTACTTTTGTACCATCTATATTGGAAATATACTGTTTTTCTTTTCTTTCTTTCTTTTTCTTGACGCAGGTGACGGTGCTCAAGTCGATCGTTTCTAAAGTGATACCCTGAAGGCTCATGAATAATTGGTCAAATAAATGTGATTGTCCTAGCTTTTCATGTTTACGCAATCTAAAGGCAATAAACTTGCAGTACTCGGTATAAATTACTTTTCTAACTTCTTGTGGAAGCTTCTTCTATGTGTATTCCCTTTCTGGGGATACAATCATTAAATCTAGAGAATTAGCGTTCCGTAGGAAAATGTCAGGTACTGAATAAGCCTTCCTTTCAATGAAATAGAATAAATTTTTTGTTTTGATACGGACC
Organism: Morinoia aosen; assembly: GCA_030386875.1. NCBI lineage: Eukaryota > Metazoa > Arthropoda > Malacostraca > Amphipoda > Talitridae > Morinoia > Morinoia aosen. The sequence goes on from CM059565.1 coordinate 20,307,293, forward strand.
ATCTGTTCTCGGTTAGCTTCCGTCCTGTTTTTCAGCACCAACTAATTTCTTCTTCTTTAACTTCTATCTTGTTTTATAAACCTCCTAAAATTTCTGTTTCTATGCATAGGGGATTTTGTGCGGGAGCACACCTTGTGCATAGATTTTCCGTTCCCTGAACTTAATACCAAATGGTGCCTTCATTTTTCCTCTCATTGGAACGATTTTGTTGTAGTTAGGGAGACCTAAACTAATTTACCCGTTGTAATTTAATCTTTCTGCCGACTCATCACTTCATATTGTTAAGGAAGCTTAAGGTGTTTACGAGAATCAATCACAGCTCGACAAACGTCGTTAGTTTTTCATATTACTTCATGTAGTATTTCAGTGTGTACTGTTCATAGCATGCTCATCTACAGATATAATGTAGATATATATATCTGATGCTAGAGAAGTATGACCGTTGTACTCAATCCGCCACTGTTCAAGAGGGCTTTAAAAAAGTTACGCGAATGACATCTCTCACCTTGATTTCATTTTAAGTAGTTGAATAACTTTTGTTCACAAAAAGAGTGAAAATTCGACCGGTTATCTTAAACGGAATATGTCGTTAATTGATGTGATCATTTTTGCTATCCACCAGGAAAATTTGGCCGGAGGCCTTGTGGGGAACATCAGGACGGAGCTGGAAGCGCTGGACGTACACCTCCCTCCGGAACCTCGACTCGAACTGGTGCGTTTTGGCGACACTCTGATGGCCAATGTTGGGGCAAAACCATGTTTAATATTCGGGCTCTGCCGCGTAAAATTCTAGAGCAGTTAGCCATAAAATTTGGGCTCATTTTTGATGGAATGGGCTGTAATTTTGAGATACTGCGGAGCACTTTGCTGTTCAATTCTGAACCTCATTGATGTTTCATTTTGGAGCACTGGTAGAACATCCATGCTTACCATTATAACTCTTTTTGACACTATAGGACGCCGCCATTTACTTTTAAAGCTCTATGCTATTCAATTAGAATTACGTAACATTTTTTGATACTACGCCATATTGTTTGATTTTCTTATGCTATGGGACTCTTTCCTCTTCATCTCAGAGGCACTTTGCGAAAGTTTGATTGAAATATACTTATTAACGGCAGTAATTAATCTTCTCTTTGATGGTAGTAACTCACATTGACGATGCATTACTTGAAACGGGCATTGATTGTACGTTTGAACATTTAACAGGAATATGAATTCCGGGTGTATTTTTTAACTTTTCCGTTTAGTTTTTAGAATTTGTCGCCTTCTCCTTTATTAGCAGCAAATTAAGTGCACATGTGACCTATTCGTAGAATAACGACTAACGTGCCTGTGGAATGATCACGAGTATCGTGCACGTGGAATGACAACGACAAATTTGCTCGTATAATTGAGTCTAACGGGCTCATAGAATTGCGACTAACGGGCTCGTAGAATTACGACTAACGGGCTCGTAGAATTACGACTAACGGGCTCGTAGAATTACGACTAACGGGCTCGTGTAATAACAACGCTTAATGTGCCCGTGTCACTTGCCAGGTGAGCCCAGAAGCACGCGAGGTGTTCGTCATCGCCCAGGACGGGTCGCTGTACACGGGCGCAGCGCTGGACCACGAGCAGCGGCCCGTGCACGGGCTGGCTGTCCTCAGCGCGAGGACGGGCCTCATCTTCTACGTGAATGTCGAGGTGGGCACCGTGTGAGGGTCGCAAGGTTGCGAGGTCCTGTTTGCTTCTTAATGCACACAGCTTTATAGTTGTTTACTCTATAAATATCATTCCCCTCAGAGGGATACAATTATTGTACGAGTATCTATGGGAACTAGCGCTCCCAGGGGGACAATGTCAGGGTCCGAGCTGAGAGTTAGATAAGCCTTCTTTTTGTTGAAATAAAATGTTTTTGTTACGTTAAGGACCATTTTTTTCGGTTCACTGCTGCCTTGTTCTTCATCACCTACTACTTTCCTCTTCAACTTTGGTCTTGTTTCATGATCTTCTTTCACAACTTACTGTTTCTATGAATTTCTGCGTAGATTCCGCGTTCCCTTAACTCCATACTAAATGGTGCCTTCCTCTTTCCTCTTTGGATCGCATTTGTTGCTGGGTAGGAAGGCTAAAACTAACGACTAATCTAATCTAATCTAAAAATATCATGGGAGAGTGTTAATCAATTTTATATTTTGTGATGCCAACACAACCCTAACCTGACCGAACCTGTACGTTAGAAATGATAAAATAAGTATTTGGTCAGCTTGATGCTGACTGGTTTGCTTCTAAATGCATGTAGCTTTGTAGTTTGTAGCTCTAAAAGTATCTTTGAAAAGTATAAATAAAGTTTTCATTAAGTGTAACCGTATGTTAGGTATAAAAATCAATATCTGAGCAGCTTAATGATAAACATGTTTGCTTCTAAATGGATACAGCTTTGAAGGTATTAGCTCGTGAAATATCGCCGGAAAGTGTTGATAAATTTTATATTTTGTGTAACCATAGGTTTGATATGAAAAATTCAGTATTTATTCTGCTTGATGATGATATGTTTGCTTCTAAAAATACATAACGCTTTATAATTATTCGCTCTAATATTATCACTGGATAGTGTTGATAAATTTTTCATTTTGGGTAAGAATGCACTATAGATTTGAAATACGAAAAAATCAATGTTTGGTCAGCTTGATGATTATTTTTTTCGTTATAGTATGTTTTCATGAAATTGCACGCAGATTTTATGGACTCCCTGTACATTTACAGGTCGTGTGTTTTAATAAATTTTGTTTTTAGGACGCCAGAATCACTATCATAATATTTTCTTTAGTTCAGGGGCTAGTGGTGACATATCACGATTGAACCCCAACACTACATATTTTCCACACTTCGATAACTCATACTATTTACTGACACCTCATATGTGTTTACTGATACCTCGTACGTGTTATACCTCATCCCTGTTGTTTATAACTGTATATTTTGAACATTTACCTCCGACATGAGCATCCGAATGTCGTTAATTTTCGACGCGCATCACAGGTGGAGGACGTAAACGACAACCCGCCGCAGCTGAACGCCGTGTCGTATGAGGGCTCCCTCAGTGAGGACGCTCTGCCTGGCGCCTCTGTGACCATCACGCCTAGGGTCATGGTGCGTGCTGGGAGCTATTGAGCTCTTATCTGAATGTAGAGATATTTACGAAATCGGGGTTGTGTAGAGGCTGTTGGTAGATTTGAGGGTCGAGGTTATTTGGAGGTATTTGCTTCGCGCTTATCTGAACGTTAAAGTTATTTACGGAGTCGGGGTTGTGCAGAGATTGTTTGGAGGCTGCATGGTCGGGGTTATGTGATAGATGGGGTTATTTAAAGTTTACTTGGAAGGTTGGGGTAACTTGAAGGGTCGGGGTAACTTGAAGGGTCGGGGTTATTTGGAGGGTCGGAGTTACTTGGAGGGTCGGGGATACTTGGAGGGTCGGGGTTACTTGGAGGGTCGGGGTTACTTTTAGGGTCGGGGTTACTTGGAGGGTCGAAGTTATTTGAAGGGTCGGAGTTACTTGGAGGGTCGGGGTTTCTTGGAGGGTCGGGGGTACTTGGAGGGTCGGGGTACATGGAGGGTCGGGGGTACATGGAGGGTCGGGGGTACTTGGAGGGTTGGGGTACTTGGAGGGCCGAGATTATGTTCGTTTTTCTTTGAGTAAATACAAGCACTCGATATGATTGTGAGAGGATATTATGGAGACATACAATGGGTAGAAAACTGTATCATATAATGAATTTTGAAGATTCAATGATTTTATCAAATCGTGAAAGAACAAATGTCAGCTCTTCTATGTTTAGTGTGTTAAACGCGTTCTCCAGTTTCCAATACTTTAAAGGCAAGCGAAACTGAAATTTACCCGCAAGAGGGATAATAATTTTCCGCTTAGCTGCTAATTCTTAAATTTCCAAGATTGCCGAACTTTACATTTTAATCTCTAAAGTTTCCATTCAACACGGGTGCATTCCTTGTTATTAGGCGTGTTTTGACACCGTTATATTTCTTTTGGTGATAGCATCAATACGGTTCACAGTAAGTTTCCATTTAGTTCTTATTCTCGAAGAATCTATCCATTTATCTCGTATCTTTGTTTCAGGTGACGGATGCTGACTCCTACCCCGGATCGTCCTGGAGTCTGAGTCTGCTCGGCTCACAGTCCTCCATGTTTTCCATCGACCCAGCTTCGGGTGCCGTAACTTACGAAAGTGGTACTCTGGACCGTGAAGTCGTCCCATCTTATAACCTTTTGTTGCAGGCTATCGATGATGGAAACCTCACCACTTATGCCAACTTGACCATTAAGCTCGAAGATGTCAATGACAATCCCCCGGTTTTCCGTGAGCTCAGGGAGGTCTCTTCGTACGTTACAGAAATCAAGCGAGACAGCTTCGCCGGGAAGGGTAAAAGCATTCGTGACGAGGATATTTTTCAGATCATCGATCCGCCAGAAATTAGAATCCCCGAATCATTGCCTATTGGGAGTAGAGTCACCCAAATCGTTGCTGATGACAAAGATGCTGGTCTGTTTTCTGATATTCGATATTTATTAGAATCTCAGACGACTTATAGCTTCGTGGACAATTCTTCAGGTATTCCTGATATCACTCCAACTAACACATTCTCACTAGAAGCTAAGTCAGGAGCCCTAATAGTCGGAAGAAAGCTAATGCCTGATCACTTCTACCTATTGAACGTGTCGGCAGTGGACGGGGGAGGTCTATCTTCTGTCACCGTGGTGACAGTTTTAGTGCACGATGTTAACGATCACGCCCCTCAATTTCTCCAACCAGTTTACCACTTCGATATCTTGGAGGGATCATATCTTGTGGGAGAGGTCGGTGCTGTGACTGCCAAAGACGACGACTTGGGTGAAAATGCTCGTATCACGTACCAAATTATCATCAATGACACGTCAACCGTAGGAATTTTTCCATTCCGCATTGGAGAGTCATCTGGCATGATTTTAGCCACCGGGCAAGTCGACAGGGAGATGCAATCACGCTATCAGTTTTCAGTTGTCGCTACAGATGGTGGTGACCCTAGCTTATCGACGTCCGTCAGAGTTCAAATCACTGTCAGCGATTCCAATGACCATGATCCCATTTTCTACGGTTATCAAACTATTTATGCAGGTTCCGAAAAATTCAGAAATTATTCTTCGCCGGTGTACTCGAAGACCGTTTCGGAGGATCTGCCAAAGGGCACTATAATTACCCGAGTTTTTGCGAACGACTCGGATTCGGTGTCGTCTGGCAATGGCATCGTGCTCTATAAGATCGAAGAACCAGATTCGCCTTTCGGTATCGACTCCAAAAACGGTAGCGTGTTCACCCTCGTTGACTTGGACTACGAAACGAACCCTGTTCTGCAAGCCACTGTAATTGCCCTAGATGTGGGCACCCCCACGCGGTCTGCATCAGCTCTACTGAATGTCACCGTCACAGACGTCTGGGAGAAGCAAACGGATCGGCTCTTCGACGTTGAGCAATATGTGGTGAGTAACATTTTGTGAATCACCATCTGTTGTCGACATAAGTTCACATCAATTTTCATCGGCAGCGCCGCCCGGTGATTCGTTCCGTCGGGCAATGGGAGAACTCAGCCACAATTCCCCACTCTATCCAGTACAAACTCGCATTGGTCCATCTTCTGACTTGTTATTTTGCTAAGTTGAATTTCCTTCCAGAATCGTAACTAATGACTGATTTTGGTCTTTCAGCCGCAATGCTATCTTGGTAAATTCAACTTTTCCTAACAGAAACGTAACGTAAAGATTCACTTTGATTCATCACATGGCATGCCATAAAAAATTAAGGGCAAAATCCAAAAAAGTCCACATTGTTAAAATTGTATGCGGTCAACACTAAAGTGGTCTTTGGTTCTTGCCCTTAAATTTGTCATTGAATTTGCTTGTTCAGCAAAATCTATTTTCTATTTTACGGCATGTTATCTTGTGACAGGTGCAAGTCATGGAGAACAGCGAAGTGCCGGTGGCTCTGCTCAACCTGACGAGCACGTGGGCACGCCTCAGCGAGCAGGGCATGCGCTTCGTGCTGGCCGACCTGAGCTACGAAGACATCGTCTCTGTGGACACCGAGTCCGGACAAGTGCACCTCGTCAAGTCCCTTGACAGGGAGGACAAGGAGGAGTACAGGTTTAAGGTGAGATGTCCCATTTAAAGGTACTTTAGTGTGATTTTTTAGGATTTTAATACTTTAATTACGTATTGGTAGATATGTGGGCTACGAAGTAATTTGCTCATTTACTTACCGATGTAAATGAATAATATTTTCATTACTTCACTACATGTTTTAGACTAGATTATAGCGTATGATGTAAAATTTAATCGTGCAACTATATTTTTCGCACTTCTAAGACAGAATAGAAATGCATTCGACTAGTAAAACCAGTTAACTCTGTTAACCTAAACAACCGTAACCACCACGCAAACATAGTCAACGCGTTGAAATTATTGTGTTCGAGAATAAATCTTAGAGCTTGTGAACAGCCTCGACTGGCAGAAATGAACTGCGTTCTGTACATAGTAAGAATTGGGTGTAAAATGAATTAAATTAGGATTAAACTTCGCGGGTTAGTCCGCATTGAACCAAATAAATTGCTATTTTTGTGTCAGGCAACAATAACATGTCTTTTTAAAGTTGTTGCAATACATTGCAAGCACCAACTTTTTTATGAACGATTTTTTATTTTTTCATAAAATTAAATCTTTTTAAAATTCATCAACCTTTTAGGATATTTGACTGTCTCTTCCTGAGAAGATTGATCCCTCCACCTCTTTTTTTGTATTTTTTATACACTAGCTGCTCGGTCTTCTTTTAATAACTTATGCTTAACCTAGAAATTATTTAATAAGTTTGCTTTCAAGGAGGGTAAAATAATTCCACAGCGTTAAAAACATTCATGCAAACATGTAATGAAAAGCTAATTGGGAAGTTTTTTATATAATATACATAAAGCGAACTATGCAGCGAATTTGATTATTACAAGTCGGATCAAGAAAAACGCGAGTGTCTCCATAAGTGATAATGAAAAGCTTGGATAATTTACAGCTCAGAAAAGGAAATAACATTTATCCCATGTAAATTGTAAAGTAGATTCTTTGCTATTTTCCTATCAAGTTATTCATGGCAAAGTATTGAAGTTTGTCCTATTTCATAAGTGAAGGCAGAGTGAGGACTGCGACAACCAAGAAAATCATAGTTCCGTTAGTGTTCAGATGGACAGATTTAATCTTGTTAGCGTTCGTGCTCACCGCTCGCAGTATCTTTCAAGAGTCCCACAATATTGTTGAACTAATATAATATTTTATATTACAGGTACGTGCCCTAGCTCCTCTGGAAATTTTCCGGTCAACAGAACAACTTCAGAAAGAGCAGCGTTCTCTTGCTCCCACGTCGGTCCCTCCTCCCACCGCGTACTTCTCGCGTACTTGGGCTCTGCTCTCTTCTGTGACACCGCCTTACACTTACAATACAAAAGAAGTAAAGCGAAACCCTTTCATTCAGCCAAGACGCAAGAGTGCAGCTCGAACGTCCCTACCCGTCTATTCTAGAAAGGATAGATGGAGAAACGGAAGACCCACACAAGATTCGTTATCTGAAAGTCCAGAAGAACGAAACGTGACTCGAAGAAGCGGTAGGAGCTCGCCTTCTGCCACAGTAGAAGAACATAGCGAGGAAAATCCCATACACTCTCTAACAGAGGGAGTTTTCTCTGATGAAAACATCACTGTCTCTGTCGATAAAACGGAGGCAAAAGTGCCCGAAGTGCAGAGTGATAGCATAGATGCAGAGAAGGCCGCCAGAAAAGTTAAGCGATCTGACCGAATGCTGGTGCCTCGTCGACTGGAATTCATCTCACCTGTAGAGCAGGACTTCACCGCTAAGATGACTGAAGGAACGCCAGTCAACGTGGTTGACGAGACAAGCCTTTGGGACATCTACCAGGTAACAGATGGCACTTGAAACTTGGGTTGCAGTCGGCATTGGGACAGAGCAGGCTGTATTGGAACTTGAGGAGCTGGCGGTAATGGGACGTGGGGAGCTGGCGGTATTGAGACTTAGAGGCGCAGGCAGTATTGGGACTTGGGGCGCAGGCAGTATTGGGACTTGGGGCGCAGGCAGTATTGGGACATGGAGCGCAGGCGGTATTGGGATTTGGGGCGCAGGCGGTATTGGGACTTGAGACGCAGGCGTATTGGGAATTGGGGAGCTGGCAGTAATGGGACTTGAGGCGCAGGCGGTACTGGGAGTAGGGGTGCACGCGGTATTGGGACTTGGGGTGCAGGCGTTTTTGGGAATTTGGGTGCATACGGTATTGGGACTTTAGGTGCAGGCGGTGTTGGTACTTGGGGAGCTGGCGGTGTTGGGACTTGGGGAGCTGGCGGTGTTGGGACTTTGGGAGCTAGCGGTGTTGGGATTTGGGGAGCTGGCGGTGTTAGGACTTGGGGAGCTGGCGGTGTTGGGACTTGGAGAGCTGGCGGTGTTGGGACTTGGGGAGCTGGCGGTGTTGGGACTTGGGGAGCTGGCGGTGTTGGGACTTGGGGAGCTGGTGGTGTTGGGACTTGGGGAGCTGGCGGTGTTGGGACGTGGGGAGCTGGCGGTGTTGGGACTTGGGGAGCTGGCGGTGTTGGGACTTGGGGAGCTGGCGGTGTTGGGACTTGGTACTAGCGAAATAAGGTAACAGACAGCATGGAAACTTAGGAAGTACTCCGAGAAAGTACCAGTCAACTCGTTCCAGTCGCCAAATTCTACTCTAACTTGGCCTTTCAGGGGTCGAAGATTAAGCAATAGGCTTAGGTTAGCTAAGTTTACCTATTCTGTGCTATATTGACTGGTTCTCTCAGGGTAAGATACTGTTAAGATACCCCAGTTACAAAAAGGCTTTCGAGACTTCTGTCTTTAATGCCTGATTTGCTAATTCCAGCTTTCGCTTACTTTCTTTCTTTTCTCTTCTTCATCTTTTCTCTCTTTTCTTACATGGTGTTATTTACGCTGGATTTTCTGTGTAAAAACACACCTTGTGTATTAACTTCCCGTTTTTTATCCATATTAAATAGTCATTTTTCTTTTCTCGTGGAAAATATTTTTGCAATGGGAACAGAGCGTTAAACTAGCTTCTATGCCGTACTCTTACTTGGAGATGTGCGTGCAACTGTCACTCGAACGTTTGATGCGCTATTTAAGATTCCCGTTCTCACTTTCCGTGCTCAGCATCAATGATTTCGACCAATTGAACTTTAAAACTATTTATTGGTAAATTCATGGCTGCCTTTTAATATAATAATAATAGTTTGGCTTTAATACAATAGTTTGGCAGTATATGTTTTAGGAGAGTTCATTTTTATAAAATTCAGTCTAATACAGTGATGTTTCTGCATCAGAAAATTCTCCGATCTTCCTCGTATCTGAAAAGCTTAGAGCACATCAGATCTTAAGCCTTTAATTTAATTTTTATTATTTAAAACGGAAAGAAATACGCATAATTATTCTTAAAAACTTTATTGAAATCGATTTATGTTGAACCCATATTACAGAGTCAAATCATAACTCAATCTGAAACAACTGACAAACCTGACCAGAAAGTCATTTTCACCGCTGCCGTTATCTTCCCTCTCACCCCCACAGCCGTCAGTGCACCACCCATCACCCCCGCTGTCGCTGCCGACGAGTCCGCTGCAGCTCAACGAGGTGTGGGTCGTCATCCGCGTGTTGGACGAGAACGACAACTCGCCGCAGTTCGGCAACGACGGCAGGCCGCTGGTGGCCGCCGTCGTGTCGGATGCGCGATACGGGCACGAGATCTTCACCATTGAGGTGTGGGGAGGTGCTGCGTCGTGTGTGTGTTGTGTTGGGCTGTGTCGTGTGTGTGTTGCTGTAGTGTGGGTGTGTGTGTGTGGTGCTGTGTCGTGGATATGTTGCTGGATTGTGCATATGTTGCGGTGTTCGATTTTTTGCTGCGTGTTGTATTGGTGGCCGCGTGTTGAACTGGTGGCCGCGTGTTGTACTGGTGGCCGCGTGTTGTACTGGTGGCCGCGTGTTGTACTGGTGGCCGCGTGTTGTACTGGTGGCCGCGTGTTGTACTGGTGGCCGCGTGTTGTACTGGTGGCCGCGTGTTGTACTGGTGGCCGCGTGTTGTACTGGTGGCCGCGTGTTGTACTGGTGGCCGCGTGTTGTACTGGTGGCCGCGTGTTGTACTGGTGGCCGCGTGTTGTACTGGTGGCCGCGTGTTGTACTGGTGGCCGCGTGTTGTACTGGTGGCCGCGTGTTGTACTGGTGGCCGCGTGTTGTACTGGTGGCCGCGTGTTGTACTGGTGGCCGCGTGTTGTACTGGTGGCCGCGTGTTGTACTGGTGGCCGCGTGTTGTACTGGTGGCCGCGTGTTGTACTGGTGGCCGCGTGTTGTACTGGTGGCCGCGTGTTGTACTGGTGGCCGCGTGTTGTACTGGTGGCCGCGTGTTGTACTGGTGGCCGCGTGTTGTACTGGTGGCCGCGTGTTGTACTGGTGGCCGCGTGTTGTACTGGTGGCCGCGTGTTGTACTGGTGGCCGCGTGTTGTACTGGTGGCCGCGTGTTGTACTGGTGGCCGCGTGTTGTACTGGTGGCCGCGTGTTGTACTGGTGGCCGCGTGTTGTACTGGTGGCCGCGTGTTGTACTGGTGGCCGCGTGTTGTACTGGTGGCCGCGTGTTGTACTGGTGGCTGCGTGTTCTATTTGTTACTACTTGCTTACTACAACATGTAACCTCAAATTTTTAACCTTGAATTAACATTTTCTCAGAAGCAACTCAGATTGTGCGTAATTTAATTTTTTATTCGTATTTCTCGATGTTTAATTTATAATTCAGTTCTACGTTTAACTTTTGGATTTTAAACCTAATATTGTCCCTTAATTATTTCTTGGGATAATTGAAGGGCAAATATGCAGAGTGTCATAACCCACAAAACACAAAATTTTAGGACACTCAAGTTAGAGCCGTGGTGTTCATCGCAGGGTTGCCAAACTGGCTTTTTACTAGTTACTAACTAGGAACTGAACTAGTAACTAGGCCACTCTGCCTGTAAGACATCTACGCCGCTTTGAGGTAAAATTATCACTTCATCCACTCTCCAGTTTTGGCCTCTGATTTGTGGGGTAGAACACTCTGCATATTTGCCCTGCAATAATTGTGCATTACTGCTGAATAGTTTTCAAAAAGATCAAATAAAGAATTATGCTTACCATTGCTTTCTTGTTTGGTCACTTCCCAATTTTTGTTCAGTATCTCTCACAATTTTGTTTAGTACCTCTCTCAAGTTTGTTTGGTACCTTCCCCATTTTTTTTGGTACCTATTCCAGTACTATGTACTTAAACCTTTCCTAGTGTAGCTCAGTAGCTATTTCTTTTTTACTTTCTTCTATTATCGACAAAATCGATCATAAATTGCATTTAATTTATCAAATATTACGTTAAATTCACCGCATGTAACAAAAAATGCCATGAATAGTATAAAAACCCCGAGTGAAGCATTTCAGAGTTCAGTTTCAGCTCTTCATTTGTGGTTAATACCTTCATAGGAATGGATTTTTCTGTTTCTAACAATTTATTTCCAAAGAGACAAGTTTCTATGTTTTTCGCGAGTTCTTCCCTTCTGTTACAATTTCTTTCAGTTGAATACAATTTCTCTCTGTTTATTGCAATCTCTCAAAATTCATTGTTATTTTCTCCGTTGTCTGCGATTCTTTTCGTCATCGGCGGATTACTAGCGTTACCACTCTTTTTTCCATACTGGCGCTTTATTTCCTTTGAGCGCGATTCATTTCAGTTGCCGGCACTTTACCCCTCAGGGGGATACAGGTATTGTATCTATGGGAATAAGCGCTCCCAGGGGGACTATGTGAGGGCCTGAGCTATAGGTTAGGTGAGCTTCCTTTTGTTGAAATAGAATAGGTTTCTGTTTTGTTACGGACCATCGTTTTTCGGTTCACTGCTGTCCTGTTTTTCAGCACCTACTACTTTCTTCTTCAACTTTTTCTTGTTTCATGAACTTCTTTCTTAGCTTCCTGTTTCTGTGCACCTTGTGCATAGATTCCGCATTTCCTCAACTCCATACTAAATGGTGATTTCCTCCTTCCTCTCTTAGAACATCTTTGTCGTGCAATTAAGGGAGGCTAAAACTTTCTTATATAATAATAAAAATGCCGGCACTTTATTTTTATTAAGCGCGAGTCGTTTCCGTTGCCGGCACTTTATTTTCATTGTCTGCGAATTATTTCAGTTGCCGTGACTTTATTTGCATCGTGCGCAATGCATTTCAGCTCCCAGCACTTCATTTTCATTTCTTGTGCGCGAGTCCCCTCCGTTGCCTTCAGTTTCTTTTCGTTAATAGGTGCAGTTTAACTGAAATAAATATCACAAGGTATAATTTCTGAACCCCGGCAGGCGACGGATGCTGATGCGGGTGCGCACAGCGACGTGAGGTTCACCATGCTGCAGAGCGGCCCCGCTGATCACGCCAGGCACAAGTTCGCAGTCGACTCCAGGACTGGACGAGTCAGTGCTGCTTCTTTTGCCTCATTGCTTCTAATAATCTTTTTTTCTAGGCTTTACTTGATTTTTTAATAACGTACTCGGTTAGTGCGCATGTACTCAGTTAGTGCGCATGTACTCCGTTAGTGCGCATGTACTCAGTTAGTGCGCATGTACTCAGTTAGTGCGCATGTACTCAGTTAGTGCGCATGTACTCAGTTAGTGCGCATGTACTCAGTTAGTGCGCATGTACTCAGTTAGTGCGCATGTACTCAGTTAGTGCGCATGTACTCAGTTAGTGCGCATGTACTCAGTTAGTGCGCATGTACTCAGTTAGTGCGCATGTACTCAGTTAGTGCGCATGTACTCAGTTAGTGCGCATGTACTCAGTTAGTGCGCATGTACTCTGTTAATGCGCATGTACTCAGTTAGTGCGCATGTACTCTGTTAATGCGCATGTACTCAGTTAGTGCGCATGTACTCAGTTAGTGCGCATGTACTCAGTTAGTGCGCATGTACTCAGTTAGTGCGCATGTACTCAGTTAGTGCGCATGTACTCAGTTAGTGCGCATGTACTCAGTTAGTGCGCATGTACTCAGTTAGTGCGCATTTACTCAGTTAGTGCGCATGTACTCATTTAGTGCGCATGTACTCATTTAGTGCGCATGTACTCAGTTAGTGCGCATGTACTCAGTTAGTGCGCATGTACTCAGTTAGTGCGCATGTACTCAGTTAGTGCGCATGTACTCAGTTAGTGCGCATGTACTCAGTTAGTGCGCATGTACTCAGTTAGTGCGCATGTACTCAGTTAGTGCGCATGTACTCAGTTAGTGCGCATGTACTCAGTTAGTGCGCATGTACTCAGTTAGTGCGCATGTACTCAGTTAGTGCGCATGTACTCAGTTAGTGCGCATGTACTCAGTTAGTGCGCATGTACTCAGTTAGTGCGCATGTACTCAGTTAGTGCGCATGTACTCAGTTAGTGCGCATGTACTCAGTTAGTGCGCATGTACTCGGTTAGTGCGCATGTACTCGGTTAGTGCGCATGTACTCAGTTAGTGCGCATGTACTCAGTTAGTGCGCATGTACTCAGTTAGTGCGCATGTACTCAGTTAGTGCGCATGTACTCAGTTAGTGCGCATGTACTCCGTTAGTGCGCATGTACTCAGTTAGTGCGCATGTACTCAGTTAGTGCGCATGTACTCAGTTAGTGCGCATGTACTCAGTTAGTGCGCATGTACTCAGTTAGTGCGCATGTACTCAGTTAGTGCGCATGTACTCAGTTAGTGCGCATGTACTCAGTTAGTGCGCATGTACTCAGTTAGTGCGCATGTACTCAGTTAGTGCGCATGTACTCAGTTAGTGCGCATGTACTCAGTTAGTGCGCATGTACTCAGTAAGTGCGCATGTACTAAGTTAGTGCGCATGTACTCAGTTAGTGCGCATGTACTCAGTTAGTGCGCATGTACTCAGTTAGTGCGCATGTACTCAGTTAGTGCGCATGTACTCAGTTAGTGCGCATGTACTCAGTTAGTGCGCATGTACTCAGTTAGTGCGCATGTACTCAGTTAGTGCGCATGTACTCCGTTAGTGCGCATGTACTCCGTTAGTGCGCATGTACTCAGTTAGTGCGCATGTACTCAGTTAGTGCGCATGTACTCAGTTAGTGCGCATGTACTCAGTTAGTGCGCATGTACTCAGTTAGTGCGCATGTACTCAGTTAGTGCGCATGTACTCCGTTAGTGCGCATGTACTCCGTTAGTGCGCATGTACTCAGTTAGTGCGCATGTACTCAGTTAGTGCGCATGTACTAAGTTAATGCGTTTGTATTCAAATCATTGCGCATGTACCCGGTTCATAAATTGGGCGTTTTATGGTAGTTTGCTGTCCATTTTTGAAGTCTACGAATCAGTGTAACTTAAAACGCTTTTATTTTTGCCTTTGTTCTGATGAATGACTCTATTTGAAGTGATTTTAAAATAAAAAGTGGAAATGGCTAAAATTTTTCACGAGTTGAAGCTTACAACTCCCTGAAATAAAAACACCCTCTCACTCGTACAGAATATTAACTTATGTAAACTTGTTAATTTTATAAAATACAAACCCTTACCCAGCAAAATGTGTGGTATGAATTTTTGTTTTGTGTGGATAAAAGTCCCCTTATCGTTTTACCCATAATATTCTATCAGATCAAAGTTACTACTGATGATCTTGACGAATTATGATTAAATAATTTTGCTCTAATTTGTGAATAAAGATTGATGTATATTCCGACAAACTCTCGAATTTAAAAGCATCACTAATCAATGTGTTCACTTCTAGTTTCGATAAAATCAACCTTCTAAATTTTCTAGCACGTGTAAAAGAAATTTAATTGCGGTTTTGACTCAACAGAAGGAGAAAATTTAATCTGATGGAGGTTTTGATCAAATAGATAGGTGTAGAATTAATCTTATGGAGGTTTCGCTCAATCAGGTGACGGTGGTGGGGGACCTGAGCGGCGACGCAGGACGCATGTTTGGCTTCGACGTCCGTGCGACGGACAACGCTGGGCAGGCGGACGGGCTCAGCTCCGTCACCAACGTCTTTGTGCGTCATGACATTATTGTATTGTTGCCAGCTCAGTGATTACTGCTGCTAGTCTACATCTAAATAGCTCTTTTCCTTATCTAAATGTTTTGTATGTCCACTAGCTTAATACCTTCCATCAAGTTCACACCCCCCATTACCATAACACCATCTTTACTGTAATACCCCTATTACCGAAATGCCATTGCTGTAATGCCCCCATTGTTGTTGTAGTTCCATCTCCTTGAGACTTCCAGTATCATGATAGCTTCACTTCTAATTACTGAAGAAATACTTCGGGATATGTTTTTTAACTCTTTAAAAGGAATACAAATGCTTTATTCTCTTAAGGCTATAGTCGCGAATGATAATTTGGTGCATTTTTTCAAGTTCAAAATATGTTGAGTAGCATTTTTCTTTTGTTTAACACTTAGACAGCGACGTGCGCCACCGGTGGTACACGGAGGTAATTTTCATAATGCTGCTGACTAGCCAGAGGTCGCAAACTCAATTTTCATACATATTTTATCAAAACTAAATGTAGGCACGATCCAGTTCATGTTTGGCAGTTTCCAGATAGCTTACTACAATTGACAGTAAATTTGAGTTTAGTGTTGAACTTAACATTTAGTAGTCGCAGTCAAAGTGTTAAAAACATTCCCGCTCGCTACAAAACAAAACTTTTTTGTACAAAAATGATCCTTCTTCTTGAAAACCAAAAAATTAAACTAATTTTGTTCAGACCTGGAATAGTATTCGTTTAAATTATTGCTTTACGTTAGACTGATGTTGACACATGCCTACAACATACAGAAAAAGGGAGCTTGTTGATGATTACATGTCATTATGTTGGTGAGTCCGGTGTTTCTTCTCGTAGAGAAAACGACCAGTTAGTCTTTTTTCCTCTGACATTCTTAGTTCTTGATGTACACGAGGGTCGGGTACACCGGGGTTGACCAACCAAAATTGCGTCTGGAATTAATAATCTATCATTTGAATAAAATATGTAACAGGCTTCCACTTGAAACTAGCTTTATCTTCTCTAATTACAAGCTCTTGGTTTGCGTCGACACAATGACATCGTCAAAAATAACATGATTAAAATGGAAACCTAAGTACTGTTATAAATATTGGTCCTCTCAGACTCGGAAGGACAAAACAAAAATATTGTATCTATAAAAATTGGCTTTCCTACGAAAAAGATGTGAGGTTTCAAGCAGAAGGAAGGGTTGGTCTTACATTCGTTGGAATCAAATAGGTATTGTTCTTATTATTGACTATCTTTTCACGGTTCACTACTCCCCTGTTTTTTTTTAATCTCATTACTTTTCCTCCACCTTTTATCTAATTTTACGAACTCACTGCCTAACTGGCTGGTTCAATGCGTAGGGGAACTTGTGTAAGAACACACCTTGTGCTTAGATTCTGCGTTCCCTTGCCTCCATACTAATTGGTGCCTCCATCCTCCCTCTTTTTTGCACATCTTTGTCGTGTTTAAGGAGGCTGAAACCAACATAATCTAATCTAATGTCACTGACGTATGTGGCAATAAGCTGGGAATTAACATAACCTCAAAATGGAATTTTTGAACCAAATATTTTGTATGTGTTTTAAATATATTAATAATATATAGATATTTAAATGATATTAATAACACAATTTGTGAACCAACAATTTTTTTCACAACAGATCCACGTGTTGAGCGCCAAAGGCCAGGTGGTGCTGGAGTTGGACGTTTCTCCCCAGCTGATTGAAAACCACCTGCCTGAACTGCAACGGTCTGTTGCTTACCTAAGTTTCTAATTCATTCATTGTTCGTAGGGTTACGCTTATGAAAAATTGCATCCTATGAAGTGTTTATAACTTTCTACAGACATAGTACAGCGTTCCCTTGCTCTCTCTTCGGTTTGGTTGAGTTTTTAAATAATTGTAAATTTTTGGAGCAATCGGAAATGCAGCAATAGTTTTGGTACATTTCTCTGAGCTTTTTTTATGGGTAAATAATTGAGATCGTTTAATATATGTGTAATCTATTGAAGTCGTATTTTATGGATCAGCTTATTCTCGAACTCAGACATCATGTTATTTATTTTTTTCTTACCCATTTTGCAATAACAACAGTCGGAAGCCCTTACGTTAAAAATAAGTCCTCAGGAGAGCTTAAATAAAAATCAAAGCCTATCTCTTGGTCATATCCGCTAAAGATAACTTTGCGAAGAGCTGCACGAATTGCAGAATACTGTACATAAGAAATGCATGCATAAATAATTCGCATAGTTAGTTGTAAATTAAACATTAATGTAACAAAATACTTCATACATGTTAGGTTGCTTTGATTTTAATTCTTTCAGCAAATATTTCCTCAGCTTCGGGTTACTTTTGTTAGTTATGGGCGGGTGGGCGTAGAGGCGTCTTTTGTGAAGAAAGTTGTGCTGAGGCTTTGAGTGAGAGCCTGGTATTTTTTCACGTTGGGGAAAGGAGGAAAAAATGAAATAAATGAGTGAATAACGTGAAATATTATAACGCGTGAACGTAACGAGTACCAGCTCGACCGGTAATAGCCACAATTGCGTCCCGTTAACAAAATAAGGTTTTTAAAAATTCAATACATGCGATGACATTTATTACTCCAATTAAACACATGTCTTCTCTCAGGAGATAGGTTAGACAAATTGCGCAAGTTCATCAGGTTTGTTTATTGAATGCTATGGAGACTGACACCCTCTGAGGAAATACTGTTAAGATACCCTAGCCATAGATGCATCTTTAGAACTTTTATCTTTCAATTCCGCTTTGCTTCTTTTAGTGCCAATATCTATTTTGCTTTCTCTTCAATATGCGTCTTTTCTTCCTTTTCCCATTCATAACTTGCTGTTTCAGTGCAGAGGGCATCCTGTATAGGAACACACCTTGAGCAAAGCTTTCCCGTCTTCTACAGTCCATACTAAATGGTCATTCTCTTCGGTTCCTTGAAATCGCTTGAGTTATTTCTTAGTTAGTTGAAATGGAAAGAATTCAAACTAATTGAATTAGTTTCAATTTGAAGGAATGTGTTGATGAGCTTGAGTTAGTTCTAGGTTAGTTCAAATTGTTAGTTCTTTAGATTGTGAACTGACGATTTGTAATAATTGAAATACAGTATCCTTTATTGGCTCTTTCACCCCGGCAGAACGCTGAGTAACGCCACAGGGCTGGAAGTGAGGGTGCAGAGGATCGTACCTCACCATCCTGCACGGGCCGTGAGAATGCCTTCCTCCTCCCAGCCTGAGTCGCACAGGTGGGTTGCAACCAAGCTTACATTTGTTTTTTATTATTCAAACATGGTTGTCTCCGTACTCTCACCCCTAAATTCGTACGCGGGTGAGACCATGGTGAGATAACTATGAATTGATCATTATCCATAGATGGATAATGAAATTTACGGCTCAACCGTGATTGCTTACGTCCTTCCATCACGAGGGTTGCATCTTCGAGGGTTGCAGTTAATGTTGACTTCGATTTTATTACGAAGGCAAACGATAGCTCGCAACAATTGTTGTGTTCGTCATCTTCAACTGCATGTGTGTTGCTCCTGTCACTGCAGGTGTGTTGCACCTTAAATATTACCATTCACAGTGGCAAATTTCTGTTCATAGATATTCACATCATCTATTTCCAGTACCCACTATATTTATGGACGGAAGTGCAGAGGAAACTGTCGGTTTACGAATGACTTGAGGTTTGATCGTCTTCACCCAGTATAACGTCCGTCATTTTCGAAGTACCGTTGATATTTCCTTTGTGGCTTGATTGTCTATCTTTCCTGTCTGTACCGCTCTGCTATCTTGAGCCTTGTAAATTTTTCTTATGGCCGTCATCTACTGATGTCTTATTTTGAGTATTTCATTGCCGACTGCTCTTTTGTTTTCTACATCGTCGTTTGCTTCTTATTTCCTACATCGTCGATTGCCTCTTGTTTTCTGCATAGTTTACTGCCCTGTTATATTTTTTATAGTTATTGCCTCTTGTTTTCTGCATAGTCGACTACCCTCTTACATTTTTATAGTTATTGCCTCTAGTTTTCTGCTTAGTCTAATGCCCTCTTACATTCATCACGGTGAATGCCTTTTGTTTTTACATGGTCGATTGCTGTCCTTGTTTTGTTGTCTTTGTTTTTTTGGTTTTCTACGTCGTCTATTACCTCTTGCTTTTTACATTCTATACTACCCTTTTATTTTGTGAAAATTCGACTACCCTCTTCATTAGCACAAAGATTTTAGTTGCTGTTTCCATAAAATAGTTGCTTTAATTTGGTCCGGTTCACTCTACTTCTTTCTAATTCCAATCGTATATTTTTACCAGCTGCATCGGCCGTTAAACCACTTTCGCAGTGGGACGGTGGAACGAATCATATAAACATAATACCCCCCCCCCCTCCGCAGAACAGATATGTGTGTGCGTGTATGGGGTGTTTAGTAGACATAATTCTCCTCTCACCCACAGTACAAACGTGTATGTGTACAGAGTGTCACACATAATTGCCCTCCCCTCTCACACACACACACGGACGTGTGCAGAGTGTTTAGTAAACATAGTTCCCCCCCCCTCAGCACTGACGTGTACATGTACGAGGTGTTGTATAAATATAATTCCCCCCCCCCCAGCACGGACGTGTACGTGTACGGAGTGTCCCCCCGCTCCCAAGAGGTGGTGTCTGGGGGGCGCCTGAAGGAGGCGCTGCAGGCGAACATGGGTGCCATCGTGCCCACGGGGCTGCGAGTGCGGGGGCTCAGGACACCTCAGCACCCGAAGGAAGCCACCTTATTGCAGGCAAGTCTCCCCTTGCAGGGGGATACAATTATTGTATCTGTGGGAACTAGCGCTCCCAGGGGGACAATGTGAGGGCCCGAGCTGAGGGTTAGGTAGGCCTTCTTTTTGTTGAAATAAAATGTTTTTGTTATGTTAAGGCCCACCTTTTTTCGGTTCACTGCTGTCCTGTTTTTCAGCACCTACTACTTTCTTCTTCAACTTTGATCTTTTTTCATCATCTTCCTTCCCAGCTTACTGTTTCTATGCCTTTCTGCGTACATTCCGCGTTTCCTTAACTCCATACTAAATGGTGCTTTCCTCCTTCCTCTCTTTGGATCGAATTTTTTGCTGGGTAGGGAGGCTAAAACTAACGACTAATCTAACTAATCTGCAGGCAAGTCTAATTTTAGGCTTCTTGTCAGGTGTTTGATTGTTTTGTTGTGAGTTGTTTGGACTGAGAATTAAATTTAGGCGTTGAATTAAGCAGAAAATGCGTTTAGTTTTAAGAAGATTATATATTTGCTTAGGCGCATTAGGCATTTAATTAGGCAAATTAGGCATTTAATTCAGCATATTAGGCTTTCAGTACAGCGAATTAGGCTTTAATTAGGCAGATTACGGGTTTAATTAAGCAGATTACGGGGTTAATTAAGCAGATTACGGGGTTAATTATTACGCTATTAATTAAGCAAATGAAGCGTTTATTCAAGTAAATTAAACTTTAAATTGAGCAGATTAATTTTTTAATTAAACGGATTAAGCGTATAATTGAGTAGACTTGGCATTAAGCTACAACCCCTTCTCTGCTTTTTTTAGCATGTAATGGCTTCAATATCGTGTCCATCAGGTGTATGCATATCTTGGCACCAAAGGCCTTCATCTACCACCCTCGTTTAGGCATTTTGCTCATTTAATTTCTCATATGTTAGGTATTGATTTAAAGATATTAGGCATTAGGCCAAATCCCGTTATAGCTTCTATAGTTTTAGCTTTAATAATATTAGGTGTATGTTTGCTTTAAAGCTGTATGTGTTAAGCGATGTACTCCGGAGTATAAGAGTCTGTTAGTAGAAGAGAAGCTGCTTCGAAACTCTGTTTTTCACAAGAAAGTGATTCCGTTCTCGCAGATACTCGTATATGGCTTAATTTATACAATTTATTATGCTACCTTACGCTTTGTAATTCTGCTGATTGTTATCAATTAATCGGTAATTAATTTTTATATTTTAACGTTTGACCCTACTAAATTGAAATCGTATATATTAATATTTGACTCCACTATATAAATATCTTTTATATTAACTTTTTACCCCAATATATTAACACGTTAACTGCCATGGGTTAAACTGAAATTCAATATTAATTCAAATTTAAAGTCAGTTGTGGTAATCAACTTTGAAATAGCAAACATTAACTGGATCGGGCCCTCATTTAGCTTCCATTAAGTATTAATAAAAAATGAGTTAGAGAATGCAGGGGGGTCAGCAGCACTATGGAAATCACCCAAGTGACCACCGGTGGGTCACTTCGCAGGAAATGGGTTAATATCTTATGTATTAACATTTGACCCCACTATATTATCGACCTGTCAAAATGAAGCAGCACTTCGCTGAGGAATTGTTCAACAGTACTGTTGATTACGGGACATTTTGCTCTGAAGTATCCAAATTAAAAGCAACTTATTATTGCATTTTTGAATGTTTTCTTATCTCTTCAATGCACTCCGCGTTTTTTTTTAAATCTGAATTACTGCTTGTACCCTTCATACCTTTTCATTTACCTCTTTCATAGCTTGCATGCTAGTTAAATTTCACACAGGGTTAATTCATTTCGCAGCTCAATACTAGCAAAATGTGCTCATGTGCTCACGTCTGAAGATTTCTGCTGTTGCAGACGCCTGAGCTCGCGATTTTGACGAGCGTGGCGCTGGTGCTGCTGGTGACCGTCACTGCGCTGGTGTGCGTCTGCCACAAGCACCGCAAGCGGTCAGTTCAAACTCCTCGTCATCTACCTGTATAATTACAATGATGATAATATACAGGGTGTCCCACAAAACGTCCCTTATTTTTGTATAAATTATACCTATAGTTCAAGTTGGGATATTTTGAGTTTTTGGCCGTGGCACAGTGGTTAAGGGATCAGCCTTGTATGTTGGAGACGAGGGTTCGTATCCCGGCGCTGGCGCGGAGATTTTCCCCGTTGGGTATAGGAGAAAAAAGCTCAAGCACAATACCCCACTCAACCCAGGTGTCGGAAATGGGTACCGGCTTTACGGGGGAACCGTCATGGTGTCCTATATATAGGGTTAGTTATGTCACGAGAAATTGTCCCTTCACCTCCTTGTTAACATTTCATTAACAGGAAGATCCGGCTCTCGGAGTTGAGGAATGGCACACCTCCAAAGGATACATATACGACACAAAATTAATGAATAATAATCGGCAATTACAGTACATATACTAAAAAGAAAAGGTACTCACCGACGCTAGCTGACCCACTTACTCAGCGCGTTTCAGTGCGCTATTTTGCCTCGGTGAGATGTGGTGCGGGCGTAATGGGGTTTTTAAACACCATCAAATGCTAAGGAATCTTTATAATGGAGCACCCTGGTACAAAACATTAATCGTAATTTACTGGCACTGTAAGTAACGCATATTGACAAATACTACTCTGCCTAATTGACCGGTCAATTCCCTCAAGTAAATTACACACGGAACACATACAATGAAATAATGCCTAACTGATGGGTCGGCGCACTCCAACGCCACAATTGATTGTCATTTAGCCGCGGATCACAAGTTCTGTCACCCCAGAGCAGCTTCAGTTCATTCCCTGTTTCTCACACAGTGCATAAATTGTCTTTGGACGTTCTTATGAAGAAGTCGTACTTGCAATCAATAGGAGAAAGGAAAGCCGCCCTCCTGTGGAGCAACAAAATTTTTAACAATTACTTTGATTCTACAATTTTCTCATACATATATATATATGCACACATTCCACATTTAATTCAAATGCTCCAACTCTCTTTTACGTTACATGAACCTATCGTTTCCAGCGATATCTATCGTAACAAAAAGAACGAGCCTTACCCGCCCTTACGAAGTTATTAACATTTTTCTTTGAACAACCTCCACGTTACGGAATCTTCTTTCCTCTGCAAAAAGTAAAAAAAATGTAAACCCTTAATTTGTTGATTCAAGAAAGATTATGTCTTGACAGGTTTTGCACTCATTTTTCAACGTATGACATTTTACGTTAACACCCAGTCATGACGCAGAGTATAACATTTTAAGCTGACACCTAGCCACGACGCACCTTATCGGAACGCTCGCGAAAAACTTACTCACTCATGTTTTCCGCGCTACCCAGAGTGTTCCTTTAGAACTACCCTCTCTCCAATCATGACCAATATTACTGCTCTTGCACTTCCAAACCTTCGCCGGCTTTGTCCTATTGGCTCCTCCCGAGGTTGCACGCTCCCTATTCGCTGTGAGCCGAACACGCCTTTTTTCGCCCCTATTTTGTGTGTTAATTCTTGAAGTCTGAGTCCGTTGGCGAAAAAGCTTTCTCACGCCTCTACCCTCTGCTCCCCTACCCTTAGCCAGCCTATGGTCAACAAATCTTTGCCTTTTGTGGTAACCCTACACCGCACTCCTTGTTCGCCTCTCGAGGTTTGCTTACCAAGCACAACACTACCCAGCTCGAGTGCCTGCCACATAAATCTATGTTGAATGTAAACATTCAGGCCTACACTCATGTTAGAGCAAGCCACTCGTATCATTGGAATGCACCGACCACGGTTTTATAAACTCACAATTTTAGTTCAAGCAAACAAAAGTTGTTACACATTAAAAACTCGAATTTATTACACATGATTAAAATTTCCCTAAATTCTCATGTTTTTGATTCGCAAAATTGATTATTCTTAACAGATTCTCGACAGTTATAAGACATTTGAAAAACCAATGCTTAAGATCATACGTATCAGGCTTGATTGGAAATAAAGCATCCCAAAGATGCCGATGTTTGTGTTGTGTGTTTGTGTTGTGTGTTTGTGTTGTTTCATGTTATTGAAAATTTTGTTTTTATACGGACCAAATAAAATTGTTAATATTTTCATCGGTGTTTCTATAATCATCTATTGGCATTTCGAGGCACAGATTAATATTAACAATTCTTTTATTTTTCCTATAAAAGTTACCTTTTTAAGTCTCTCAAAGGCATACGAAATTCGTTGATTCGTTTTGTTTTTAGTATAATCCTCAACTTGTTTAGGGTGATTTTGCATTTCAGCTATCTGACATTTGTACCTTTTGTTTTACTGCTTTTGTGATCAATAGTTGGTGCACATGCTAATCATGAACATTTTTCTCAAATATAACCTTAAATTCGTTCGTTTATTTTTGTGAAAGACTGCAGATTACTAACGTTTATCCACCTAAATTTTCGAAGTTTTCTCTTCAGCGAAACCCGGCTTGTTTTGCTCAATTCATTAACTAATTTGTAAACTATTTTACTTTTAGTAAGCTTTTTTATTGGTAGATTCCAAAGCTCAAACAGTTTCATCATTAATTGTAAGAACTATTGCTCCTCAAGTCTCATGACGACACATTTTTTTAAAATTAGTTCTACAGCAATTTCAATGTCTGTCCTAAGAAATTATTTTTCAAGTTTTCCTCTACTCGCCAATAAATTAATCGAATTGCAATTTGTTGAATATGTAGAAAAGCTTCAATGGTCATTTTATAACCGATTTAATTCATTTATGGCCATTTTTTTTAATTGGTTGAGGGCACTCACCTTCTTTGTGGATGGTCGTCGTTTCGAAGCACAGTATTGCCAGCCCCGTATATTTTCCATTTGGGAAAAGGATGAGCACACCGTGGTTAATTACGCAAAGTAGGTGTATGAAATAAGTACTCGAATCGACCGTAATTGCGTCCTCGCATTAATTTAAATACAATTGAAAATTCGATTCACTCATATGACATCCCGTCTCGCAATTAAAAACATCATTTCACATCGACTTTGAATAATTCCAGCCGCCGCAAGCCCCGACCCTCCCCTTTCACTGGGGGCCTGACAGGGACGGCGGGAGGAGGCATCTCGGTCTTGCCTCTGTCGTTCCCGATGCCCTACGCCCACATGAGCGATCGCAGCTCCGCCAGCTCGGAGGACCTCACCAAGTCCGCATTCAGGAGGCCGCAGGACCGGACCTCCAAGTTCCGGCAGTTTGACGACCACGCCCACCTCGGAGAGTTCCACCTCCGCAAAAACAGAAGCTACATGGTCGGCAGGAAGAAAACAGTGCATGACAGGAGTAGAGGGCGTCTTAATGAAGATTTGTGTGCTCGTATCCATTCCCACACTGCTGAGGTGAGACACTGATACTTTTACTGTTTCGTTGGTAGCACTAAGCCTTATATACGGATTTGTGGTACTGGTGCTTACAATTGAATTTCGACTCGCAGATTGCAGGTTTTCTGTCGACACCGCATGCTACTTGTTCTCGCTGAGCGGTACAAGGTGCTGGTGGAGTCGTTTGAAAAAAATATTCCTGAAATTCAAAACTTGTCATTCTAGTCAATCTAGCGTACAAATACCATTTTCCTGCGTACAATAACTGAAACATTGCCCACGTTGAGTTATGCTGATTCTCTGCCGCAAATTCATTGCAACAAGGATGTATTGTAGAACTACTGAAAACTCGCCTTGTAAGTTTCTCCTAATAATATTTACAAATGGAAGAAAGGATTCTCAACCATTCTTAATTTAACGCAACCTATCAAGAAAAAATAGAAGATACGCCTGACTTATTGATAAATTAATTTCGATAGAACTGGGTTTTCGATTATATCTATTCTTGCATTTACAAATCGGCCGACTAGCCATAAAACTATGGGGAAATTCGCGAGTTTGAAAATTCGTGCAGTTGGTGTCGAGCGTTCAAGCACTATCACGTAACTCCGATCAAAGTCGCTTGGATAGAAAAAGTCTTGAAAGCGTTTTTTAGGATTAGTTCTAATTTTAAATTTCAATCATAATTCAAACTGTGTGGAATGTCTCCTAAATGTCATTCTAATTCATATTACTGATTTAATTTTTCATGTACGAAAACACTTTCCGAGGACTCCCGTTTTTTTTTTTCAAGTGTTGCTGAACGCACGTTGCTGATAAGGAAGAAGAAACTTATTATGATTTTTTTTCAACAAATTATGCGTAAGCTATGAATGAGATTCTGCAATCATATCATGTTCTTCGCCTTACATGATATTGTTAAAATTATTTTATGATTGTAGAGATAAATTATTTTTTTAGAGGACTCTAGAAGCATTTAACAAAAATTTCCCTTTCAAAAATGCTAATCGTGTTTGCGTTTTTTTTCAAGCCGCGTGAACCACTGGTGAGTTGGTTGAAATTGTTGCATGTGTACGTCCAAAAAGTATGACTATTTGTAATTAAATATTCGCTGTTTGTTAATGCACTGGCTTCGAATATGGAATATTTCCAGTTCTGAGAGCTTTTATTTTGTTTGTTGATATAGCAATCGAAGCTCGACGAGTATTTACAGCTACGTCTGCGCAACCTATGGTAACTTAGGAAACAACTTCCCCTAACCATCTTACGTGTTGCTCGGACCCACAACATACTCCTTCTTGAATCCTTTAAAACTCATTTTCAGTCTTGTGAACGAAATATTACGGGTGTTATCACTCATTGTGAACAATAAGAATAAAGTTTTTGAAGAAACAATTAGAGTTTTAGAAAATATCATTCAATTATATTTTCTACCAAGAAAAAATGCTCACTGTATCGTTAGTTGAAAATTTTAGTCCCTTTGCATGCAAGTTGTCTGCACAATAAACGGATGAAACAGCTATATAACAAATACTTTTAGCACCTGTACTCTAAATGAAATAACTCATGCATCCAATTTTTTAAGGTAATCTCACTATTTTGCACCCAACGAGATTGTCCTATCATCCCACTCAGAAAATTTCCGTTTATAAATTCAAAGGGACTAGTTTTTAATATACGCATTAATTATTGAAGACGAATAAAAAGGCCTAAAAACTTTAAAGAGCACATTATTGAGGGCTCCATCCTCGTTCATATTACCCATAGACAATAATTTAACGAAAATCCTATAAACACTTTATCTTCAGGTTATTTAAAACACTAAGAACATTTCCCGCCATGAACCCTTGCCGCAAAAAATTGCATGCTTTCGTAAGATCAGTAACAAATTTGCGTTGCGATTCTGAAACGCGTGTCGCTCGGCAGTGCTGCGCCACGTTCAGCAGCAGCGGCGGCAACTCTGACGAAGACGGGCTGCCCGTCCGTTCCCGTCAATCTCCGCCGCCCGTCCGTTCCCGTCAATCTCCACCGCCCGTCACCCGCCGCAGTAACGCCAGACTTGTGGCGGGGTCGTCAGGCAACTCGGACTGCAACGACGCTTTCGACAGCGACGCCATCAGGAGGAGCCGGAGGTCCAGGAAGAGCCGACACCGCTGCTGCACCGACGGGTGAGCTTATTTCTTCGGCTTTTGTCCCTTCATTTCTCTGATTTGTATTGCTTGTTTTTTTTAATTTCGTTGTTCTCCATTTCTCGGGTTTTTATTGCTTGTATTTTTATTTCGCTGTTCTCCATTTCTTGAGTATGAATTGCTTGTGTTTTTATTTCGCTGTTCTTCATTTATTGAGTTTGTATTGCTTGTGTTTTTATTTCGCTGTTCTCCATTTCTTGAGTTTGAATTGCTTGTGTTTTTATTTCGCTGTTCTCCATTTCTTGAGTTTGTATTGTTTGTGTTTTTATTTTATCGCTGTTCGAAAGCTGGAGAAATTGAGATCAAGTATTTTCCTCTGTCAATTGTTCTCTTTGTATTTTAAGAATTTAATAAGCGGTGGTAGTTTTCGACTAAAAGATTGGTCCGCGCCTTTTAAAGTATTGCTTGCGGTATGGCGAATTATTTATCCACTGACGAGTCTTATTTTCGCAGCATAATTAACTATTATTAACGCTCTATCAAGCATCATTTGTACCAACATAATGACATTAAAGTTTCAACAGTACGTATCCGCCGGTGTAGCAAAAATCTTGTAGTCATAAATCCTGAATGAATTGAGTAGTTAAGGTTCATCCCACTTGTACCTTGTGTGTACACAGTGAAGAATTTTATCCCAAAACTGAGACACTTTGGTGTGTCATGGGCTTATACGACACACTTAACCCTTTAACGTCCGAATTTTTGTACTCATATTACCGTTAACACAACTACCGTCACTGAACTGGCGCTGGCATCATGCAGTCACCAATATCAGAATGGGATAGGAACTGCCACCCGGCAGAGAACTTCAAAGAACACATTAGGGAACTAATTGAACAAGAAATACAATATATTGAGGGTATTTTTGAAAGAGGACACTGGTGTCCTCTGGGGCGTTAAAGGGTTAAGTGTATCAACCATGACACACTTAAATGTAAGTTAATTTTATTTCACATAAATATTTCACTTTCTCAGACTGGTCACTGAATACACTAATATACAGACAACGTCTAAGAATTAGAACAAAAATTTATGAAGGCATTAGGGTCTTTGAGAGATTTGGACTACATTCACAAAATCTAAACACAGTTCGGTTTTCTAAAAAAAATTTTAAGCCCTTCGATACGTAAATAGGCAATTTAACTCTCTCAACCACTTTGATATGTGTTCAAATAAAATACTCTACTGTGTATCAAAATATTTCGAATATCCGTTTGAGACACATAGGTGTCAAAAATTTCTATCACTGTAGGTGATTGATTGATTTCTCTCACTATGGACATTTCTACTCCAATCGGTTGTTTGATAGTGTAAAACTCATCAGAAACTCGCTTTAATGTCACTGGTATTTTACCAACCCTTTTGACTCTATTAGATTCGTCTCTCACCCACCACCTTAATTCAATTAAATACATCTATCACAAACGCTTTTAACTTCTTTAAATTCGACGCACACTAATCATTTTAGCTCAGTCACATTCTTTTTTCATTATCCCTTTTGACTCCAGTGGTTCCATCTCGCGTCAACCCTTTTAACTTAAATTCATCTCTCATAAATTCTTTGGGCGTCATTGGATTGTTCTCTCACCAGCCCAAGAGGTTAAGTCCTTAGTACATAAATCTCCTCCGGAATTTCATTTAAATATTAACTGTAATCAATCTTGGATATTCTCTTTGAATCAATTACGTATATCTGAATTATTCAATGGATAGTATTTCATTCCATAGATGCAGCTCCAGTTGCCAAGTTTCAGTTGTTAGAAAGACTAAATCTTGAAACGATCTGAAACATTAATTACAAGCGGGAGCATGGTTATGATAACTTTATTACGCTAAATTTTCAAAGAAGCGATGAATTCTCTACAAATTTCCGATTTTTTTGGAAGTAATGACCAGTATTACTACTAGTACGCAGTATATTCGAATATTTATAAATTTTTTGAAAATTTTCCCATTAAAATTCTCGGATATTTTTGTGGAAATGTTGTCGCAGGAGCCACAGCTACAACTACATAGAATATTTAAGAAAATATATTTATTTTTTATTGAAATTTTTCATGTTAAATTCTCGGATATTTTCACGGCAATGTTCTCACAGAAGCCACGGCCACAACTGCTGTCGAGGCCTGGCCGCAGTGGACTGCAGCACCACCACAACCACAGCCACAACTGTAGCCTCACCACAGCACTTCCGCCACTACCGTAACCACTCGCCCGACTCTCTCGAGCGTAACCCTCATCACCATCACCACCACCACCATGCGGGTCACCATCATCACAATCACCACAACCACGGTTCTCCACATCACCATTCTTCCCTGCATTCTCTCTCCCAGCATCCAAACCACTCAGATCACCACGGGTCGACCCCTGCCTTGCCGACCTACCCGTACCCCGGTCCTGCGCCACCGCCGGCACCTCCCGCTAAACCGAACAAAAATAACGCTCTCAAGAACGACACGACGACGCCTCCTGTCATTAGTATACCACGCACGCAGCTGAGGAGGCAAGCGCCTTCCAACAATGATGTGACCGAGTTGTAGATTGATCGTATCATTTGCTGAACATCACAACCAATGTTGTGACGCTGTTGTAGATTGACTAGGTCATTTGCTGAACTCCGCAACTATTCATGTAAAAATGAGAGATATCTTTCCTAATCGCACCATTATTACAGCAACCGCTTTATGCAATTTTTCTCGCATTTGAATCCAAAGCGAGTGAGCGATGTGGAAGCTAAAGTAGTAAAAAAGGCTTTTCCTATAAATTCTTCCCGTCGTCTTCTCTGATTTCGATACTGATAAGAGAAGTCATTCACGCTAGGACCTTGCATTAGGACCTTTCCTATCTAAAGTATGATGTACTTATGAGCCGCTAAGAAGATCAGAGAAGTGAAGCAGTATGTTGTCGTTAACACTAACGTAATGCAAGCAGCATGCAATTTCGGCACCTTCATGTGTGCGGTCAATTTTTCGTCGCGGCGGAGTATTGAAAAGAGGTAGCTTATCTCGGCGTCATTTGTCCGTAACAATTCAGCATTTCTTAGCCCTGCTCGAGGCTAACATCTTACTTCGCCTCTTATAGTGTTGTTATGGGTATGTCCGAGAATCAGCTCTCGTCCTTGACAACCTGTGCTGCTGATAATGAATGAAGACTATGGATCAACTATGAGATTAACCTTTAAAGATGAGATTAACAGCTAGTTGGTTTTCTTCAGCATTTCCTCATTTTCCATCAGCAGTGGAAAAATCCGGCCAAATAACCCTCGTACTTTTCCCCCTTCTCTTTTGTTTTTCTCCCTTTTTCGTCATGTCACCCTAATTACCTCGGCGGAATGCGCTCTCATAGGCAGTTGCTAGCTGTGGCAGCTTTGCTAAGCCTCACTGGCTCCACAATATTTGTTCATTCGTTCTACTATGGTGGCCGCTTTAATTATAATCCTTCAGCAAACACTGTTGTTAAATTATACATATAATATTGCTTGATGTATTTGAAAATCTGAGGCTCTTCTGAGAGCTCTTAGCCGGTGTGAGGTAATCTGAGTGTATACATTGCTCAAGTTCGAGCGTACGTGCTTCTTTACGGAGTATGCTAACGAACAGGCTAAATATCTCAGTACTAACAATAAGCTCATTCTTTGAAGAAAAAGACAATTTGCACTATCATTTCAGCTAATGTATATACGTCGTATAAGATAAATGGCGTTACAGTAGTGTTTCAACCATCAAAATATGCTATTTTTGACAATGCTATTGTGACCAGTTTAAATGACAAGGAAATGATCCTCATGAAGCTCATGCGGTGCACGCAAGAATTTGCAACGAAAATAAACAAAAAGAAAAAACGAACAGAATTCTGACTCTAAACTGAAGCCTGACTTCAAACAGCAGCCTGGGATTTAGAATTTCCCAATATTACAAAGGCTAATTTAAATGAAACTTGTGCGCTAAAAAGACTGTAAATTTGATTTGGGTTGTTATCTGCTAATTAAGCTCGGCGACAACAGGGATCTGCTACGAAGATGCCAAACTCAACTAGGCGTTATGTTATCATATTCCGATGATCATTTTCTTAAATTCTCCGAGTTTCTGTAAAATATAGGAAATTAGGAAACAAGTCATCACCTTGTTGAATTCGAAGGAATAATAATTCGTTTTTATGTTGTGAATAAATGTCTTAGTGTATAGTTTTATGTTGATTTCATATCCGTCCGTAATTTTAAGTAGCTTTAATCCTTTCTGGTTGTCTTTAAAGTTCGATGTTTTTTTTCGTTGATGCTCTAAAGTAGTCGTTTAAAATTTTACACTGAAATTTAAACTCTTAATTGATACTTCACTCTAACCTGCATGCCCTGTGGGACGTTACTAGGAGTACAGTGGTAACCAGAAGTATTTGATAGAATTCTGTGCCCGGATTTGTAAATCATTCGACGTCTTATGTACCTGTACCGCTACGACGACAAAAATGTTTGAAAATCCGTTCCAGTTCTGAATATTTTCATATTTAATTTGAGTTCGGAATTCACTACAAATAGCCTTCTTTTATAAGAATTTCTTTAATATTTAAAGCTGTACTCTGGGGCGCGGTAATACCAACGCTGGTCTATGACAGCGTGATTTCCTTGTGTCGAGTCCCACTGTTACGCCAACGCATCTCGGACTGTTCAATCTCTGCTGCGTGTTCGTTTCTATGTGATTCTTATCAAGACTTTGACCGCAATTGGTGGAACTGATCTTCAATATTCAACTCAAATTGAAAGTCAATTGTGGTGAGCCATTTTGCATATAGCAAACATTAACTGGATCACGCCGTCATTTAGCTTTGATTAAGTATTCATGAAAATTGAGTGTGACTACTGCTCGGTCAGCAGCATTACGAAAATCCCCTCCGTGGCCACCGGTGGCGCTCGTTGCAGTCAAAGCGTTAATGTGTATATATTTGGCAAGAGAAACTTTTTCAGTGTTTTGAGTTTTAGTAGATCTCTTCTGCTTGTGAGGTATCCTTATCGATATATTTAAAATTTCAGGTACATTCCATCCGATATTTAAATCTTTATAAAGCAAATTTTTATAGGCCTAAAAGGAGTCTTCATTCTAGACAATGCTTTTGATTTATAGAGATTGAAAAACGAATTTTTATGCACTATGAATATTCTGGGGACCTTCTCTGTGAGTAGGTAAGTTTTAAAAGACACTGCAATTGAATTATTGTGCTTTTCCGCTTGCTCTTCTGCGATTGAATGTGTAAAAAGTCTTCTCGTAACATGTTAGTCCAAATAGCTAGAGGTATTTTATCAGCCATGGATTTTTAAGACATGTATTTTCTGAAATAAACTTTGTTTTCTTTCTTCAACCTCTCAATTGATGCCGCACGGCGCCCGACCGTATATTGTGAGCGAATTGTGCTCGTATTTTTGTAAGCATCCATCACAGTAGCGTCTCATTATTACAGAAGCGTTCCCATATTACTGTTGCGGTAACACGGTAATCCATTTTTTCAGTTCGGAAGTCCTGAGCTGGAGGTTAATGAGACCTTCTTTATGTTGAAATGGAATAGTGTTTCTGACCCACCTTTTTCGGTTCACTGCTGTCATTTTCGGCACAGATTAATCACTTTCGTTTTCAACTCTCAGCTTGTTTCATAAACTTTTTTCAACCTTAGTCAATCTGTGCACAAGGTGTGGGAACACACAATGCGCATCGGTTTCCCCTTCCTTCATTGTGATTAATGCTGGTCTTTCTCGAAAATTCCTGTCGGAGATGCAGGCAAAACTTACCTCTCCGTCGGAGAAACACTAACCACGGTTGAGCACCACGTTGGTAGCGTTGGCCGTACGTGAAAAACTCAGTTTAAAACGCAAAAGATCTGGAGTTACGCCTCATGTGAATCCAGCTTAATCGTAAATCGTTTTTCCGTCGAAAGAGAAGCGACTGAATGGAGCGTGCTAGACGTGCTATGTACAGGGCTCCTCGGCCAACCTGGAGCCCATTGCGAGCTCGGCGACACTCCATGATGAATTCTACGTGACATTTACACAACATCACGGTGGGGCTGCGAAAGACACCACTCCTTGGTGCCGTAGGCAGGAAAATGAAAGAAGCAATTGCAAAAATAAGTTTAGCTGCAGCTCAATGGTACACAACACTCGATCATCAAAAGCAAAACAAAGAACAAATTCGCAAAAGAGAATATGAACAGAGAACACCGCGGTTGAACGATCTGAGACAGAACTGAGTTATAACTGTAACAAGAACACAAAGCCTCAGTTTTCTAACCTGCATATAGAGAGATGGTTGATCGTAACAGTTGAGTAAACCTGAAATTTACAAGGAAGATCATTCTCGCATCCCTGCGTGAGAAACCTGTGCAGCACACCTGCTCAAGTGACCCGCCAGGTGTACAGCTGTGCAAGTGACCCGCCAGGTGTACACCTGTGCAAGTGACCCGCCAGGTGTACACCTGTGCAAGTGACCCGCCAGGTGTACACCTGTGCAAGTGACCCGCCAGGTGTACACCTGTGCAAGTGACCCGCCAGGTGTACACCTGTGCAAGTGACCCGCCAGGTGTACAGCTGTGCAAGTGACCCGCCAGGCACACCTGTGCAAGTGGCCCGCCAGGCACACCTGCGCAAGTGGCCCGCCAGGCACACGTGTGCAAGAGACCCGTCAGGCACACGTGTGCAAGTGACCCGCCAGGCACACCTGCGCAAGTGGCCCGCCAGGCACACCTGTGCAGTGGCCCGCCAGGCACACGTGTGCAAGAGACCCGTCAGGCACACGTGTGCAAGTGACCCGTCAGGCACACCTGTGCAAGTGACCCGTCAGGCACACGTGTGCAAGAGACCCGTCAGGCACACCTGTGCAAGTGACCCGTCAGGCACACCTGTGCAACATATATGTTACGTTAACAGGTCCGACCAGGTATAATTTAGGTATACAGTATTCAGTTCCTCTTATCGAATAAAGTCAATTCACAACTATTTTCAGCTTAAATGCGAATCACCTTCCCTCAACGAATTTTGCAACGTTCAAAAAAAATGTACATAAATGACCAAAAAGGAAGCGACTTCTATGGCAACAAATAATACACCGACTCGTAACCGAAAAGTGGTAATAGCATCTAATAGTTCCCATTAACAGAATTAGTTTGCAGAAGTCTAATATGGCACACGATGCGACCTTCCGAGTCACGCAAGTCGAAGTTATCGTATAGCAGTGAAACCAACGAAAGCCCGCACTTTCGCATAATTTGAAAGGCAGTGTCAAACATCGCAGTCAAGCCGCGGTGTACTATCAACATTTCGTACAAACACTCGAAATAATATAACTGCATGACTTTGGTAAAGTAGAAGATAAATAGAACCTTTACAAAAAAACGCGCTTCCCTCAGGAAGAAAAGAAACTTCTACGAGTGAACAGAGAGGGAGGATTTGAAGATTAGCAACAATCCTTCGTTTCAATAAATCAGAGCATTTAACAATTTCGATTTCCAGCGCAGTGAATTTTAATTCGTGACGTTGAAGGGATCTCCATGATAATTCCGGGTCGAAAATAAAGAACAATATAACGATGCCGCAGATGTTCAATGAAAGAATGAACTCCGACACTCGTATAAGTTAAGATCAACAGAGAAATAAATCACTGCAGTTTTCAGAACTCGATACAGTTTGAGAGACCTTAATGAGTGCAGGTTTTGTACATAGATGAGATAGATCAAGAGAACCAGTAAGGTATACGTTTCACCTGAAAGTAATCGCCAACACAAATAAAGGAATTCCATCGTCGCATTGTCTTCGGAACTCGCGTGTTGAGACACCTGCAACAGCCCAGCCAGAACAGGGACCAAATTTCGACTAGATTTTTCAAACACATCTTAACAAAAATGGCTTCATTAAGGCAGCTTTGAACAACACCGACTTATTTACGTCAACTTTATACACGTGATTCGTTCAGATTAAATGATACGAAAATGAACAGACATTTTGCATAAGTTTTTCAAGCACCACTAGAAGTTGGCGCAAAAGTTGTCGCACAACAGCGAGGACTTGGTTTCGCCGCGCAATACTTACGAGAGACTTTATTCCAAATGAGGCTTCAGCCGCAACGAAAATGCACGAGAAAATGTCAAAATCTGCGCCATCACACCGGCTACTCCATGAATATTTCAAATTTTCCATAATAAAATTTCCGGTTGTCAGATTGCAGTATTGATTTAACGTTTAGACTAAAATTTTGAGATGCTTGAAAATTTCATTTTATCCACATCCTAGGTCATGAGGAGAAAATTGACGCAGAGCTATAAAATTATCCCACGACTTTGACTTCATGCTGCCGCTGTACCGATGAAGCGGATAGCGTGCACTGTTTCCATAAATGATAAATAGTTTTTGTTTCCATTAAGTCACTTCCTCGGTCTTCATTCACAAACAAGCGAATGTAAAAATGAGCTTTTCCACACATTATAGAGCAATCTTAACCTTAATATTAACCAAGATAAAATAAGTGTTTTTCCTATAGATTAACGCTACAAAATTACTCTTGGAACATATGAAACAAGCTTCACGAGACTTACAACTATCAATGGAACATGGGTAACAGCCAACTAACCGTCACGAAAGTCACTTGACGTTTCCGAAATAGCACAGGTTTTACCTGTCAGCATTATCATTTCCCTGAAAAAAAAAAGGTTCTAGAAAACTAAAGTTACCAATGATCCTCCGGAGAACATAACTTCGTGCAATAATTTGCAAGGAAAGACGGCAATCGTCAGTTCGTCTCACTGAGGACATGAGGGAAAGATGCGGTCGAAAACCGCACTTCAAGTTGCTCTTCGGTTCTGACTTAGATGCTACAGGAACGGGATTATGATTACAATCTTTGTTTAACCACCGCTTTACGGTAAGGTAATGGCAGGAATGCGTTTGCAAACTATCCAGCCGTCACCAGCTGGATTGTTTGTGTTAATTAGCATTTATTTACGCAGGTATTTTATATGGAAGGTAAAACTGAAGTTTTGTACGGCGATTGAAATAATTACAGCCGTCGTATCTGCGGATGAGTGTCTAACGAGAAAGTACAACATTTCACAAACGAAGAATAGTGAGGAAAAGTGGAAGTAATGCCCCTTTCGAGACATTGGTTAAATTTTT
Source organism: Morinoia aosen (assembly GCA_030386875.1). Taxonomy (NCBI): domain Eukaryota; kingdom Metazoa; phylum Arthropoda; class Malacostraca; order Amphipoda; family Talitridae; genus Morinoia; species Morinoia aosen. The sequence continues at coordinate 20,343,893 of CM059565.1, forward strand.
GGCATTTTCCCTGCCGTTTTAGACACTACTACACTTTTCACACACGTATCATCAGTGTTGCTCAATTTCCCACACTAACACCCATTACTGTTGTGCAATTTTTAAATTTCTAACAGATTTCTATCCATGCTGCGTATCTTTCCCACACGCATTCACAACACAGCTGGGCATTAAGCCCCGTACACACCTTGCAATTTGTTGCGCATCATGCCTCATGGATGGGTTGCCGAGCGGTTTCTGACCGCTCGGCCACGTGATGCAGCAACATAAACCAAAAGTTCAGCTAACCCGATTGCTGTCGCAGGCGCACGGAGTCAGTGTGAGACAAGCAGGCATTGAACACGGTTATAGTCTCGGTGACGCGCTCCACGGTGAGACGAGCGCAGTTGCTTCGCACAGCACATTGTCGTCTGATCTCCTCCTCCTCTCAAAGCTTATCGGCAATTGACTGCTGCTGCACCGCGCGCTCATCCACATGCCGGTCTGTATAGCAGCGGTTGTTCTGTGACACCACTGCTGCGGCAAATCGTATTGACGTAATGCAAGGTGTGTACTGGGCTTTACCTTCACACTGATTTCCAACGCTGGGGACAGTCGTGCGTAGTCTACACCACAAGGAATAAAAGAAAACAAGTTTTGAAACTAAGCTAGACATAATACTGCATGATAGAGAGAATTCTCGAGAGGTGCCTACTACAGAGTTAGTGGCCAGTGTCGAGCATTTCGAGTGTAACCACACACGACCGTCCTGTCTACCAACATCTTCTCAGCTTGCGTAAAAATATCGAAATTGTATAGAAAAACTGTTTGAATGATTGTAGTAACGAATTGCCACATTGTGGCTGAAGTACGATGAAGTCATATGCGTCACGAACACAAACAAGAGTGCATCAAACACAATAAATTACGAAAAAGTAAAACGAGAATTAACAAGCGAGGGAAGATAGAACAAAAACGTCACACCCGCACAAAACTGGACCTAGCTACAGTTACTGAAAATTAGACGGTAACATCTGAGAAAATTACAAGCTCGTATTATGAAAGAAATTTTTTCGCAGCCACTACACCACTGAAAAACGCTACCATTCCACTCATTACTCGACGCTACTTAGGATCAATCACTGATTCTTGAACAGTTAATTTAGTTCGAAAGCCTCAGCACCGCTTCTTCGAGTGACATCAAACAGACATGCATCCTCTTCCCACATGAGCATTTCTGAATAGTGGACCAACATGAATCGAAATAAAAATGTTTGGCGAGTGAATGTAAAGAAAGAGTTTGCTAAATACATACGAGAAAACACAGCGCGTTCAGAAGCACGAGGCATGAAGGTTCAGCCACACGTGTAGGATATTCACACGTAAGATGTTAAGTTGGACGAATTAGTCAAGTACGTTTTGCGGAATCAATAATGACCAAAAAAGTGCATGATAAACATGATTAATTCAATAGGCAATGGAAACCAATTAGAAATTCAACGATCCTGTATGCTAAAGAAATATCATAGCCAGAAGAAAACGAACGATATGCGAGTACTAAGAAAACATAAAATACGCTAAGCGAAACTTAAGAATGATTGAGCAGCACTTGAACATACAAGAAAATACGAAAAGCGACAGCGAGTCTTCTCCCACAAGATAAATACAACTGGAATAATATCCTGTTTTTAGAATTTTTGATAAACTGTGCTCAATTTTTATTTAAATTTTAGAAGAAATCTCATGTTGTTCCTCCGTTATGTTGAAAATTAGTTGTTAGTTTAAGCTTCCTTAACTGCAATAAAGGCGTTCTGAAGGTAGGAAGGCCCATTTAGCTTGGAGTTAACAGAACGCGGAATCCATACACAAGGAGCATTAAAACAGTAATATGAGAAAGAAGTTTATGAAACAATATAAAAGTTGAAGAAGGTAGTAAGTGCAGGACAGGACAGCAGTGAACAGAAAAAAGATGTTCCTTAACAAAAACAAAAACCCTATTCTATTTCAACAAAAGGAAGGCCTACCTAACTTTTAGCTCGGAACTTCACATTTTTCCCCTGGGGGCGCTAATTTCCATAAATGCAATAGCTGTACCCCCGATGAGCTGTTATCTTGAAAAATCTTAACAGTCCTTGCTCTGATAGACATAACTGTATCAGAACTGTTTTAACAGTTAGCACGGAAATAAAAACAAAAAAAAAACAACCATAGGAGTTTAAGCGCAAAGTAGTTCGTATGACAACTCGAAAGAAAGAGGACAAGAAACTTGCAAATATTTCAATCAAAACTGAATGAGTTTGCCTTTTGCAACTGCAATGGACTCCAAGGTTCGCATTTGTATACATGGAGTTTTACCACCGATGACATTACTTGGGCGTTCCATCAGTGCACTTGATGTTCTAACGGACCAAATTAAGGTCAGTGACGTAACAACCAACGTAATATGGTTGTGGTCGCAAGTTTGTGCGAGAACCAGACGCTGAACTTAATACCTGTAATGAGTTAAACCAAAACTATCATTTGAAGAAGACGCCTCACTGCAAAGACTAAGAAGAAACTCGTACAATAAGCAGAGACTATAGAAAAGCAATAACTTACAGTGTACAATAAGTACACAAACGTACAAAAATGACTGCATTTAAGGCTTCATCGAGCACCAGAGTTGCAGCTAAGGCGCAGCTCACCCATAGGAAGGAAGGAGTCAACTCACAACGCGCCGGTTGCAACAGCGCTGCGGATCACGGCGAGTTGCGCGTGTCTGTGTGGCGTGGCAGTCCACACAGGTTAGACACCACTTGATGACAACTTATTTATTCTGAGCAACGTGAACTTAAGTGTAATTTGGAATACGTTAGCACCGTAGAAATAGATAAAAATAAACATACATATATAATAAGCCTAAAGGTTTTATTGTTTAGAGAGCACGGCAACTGTAAGGACCCAATGAACTGACAAAAAACTGCCGCTCAAATTTAGTAAATACAAACACCTCACACACACAAGAGAGCTGAGAAGCATCTTTTTCTGTGAGCACTGTACTCCAATTGAAGTGCAACTCTACTTTAAGGAAATGCTAGTCCTTTCGTTTAACACTCGTATCATTTTATAGAGTACTAATGTATTCATATTATAAGGAATTACCAAGCCACACCACGACAACGGCCGCACAATAACGAAGCACTAAATCAATTTCCCGTAAGATTTAAGAGTAGTCAAATTTATACTTAAGCTGAATTTTTTACACGCAATCATGATTGACCAATACCACTAAAAATATCGCCAATAAAACAACAAATATTGTCGAATATTCTTCACGTTGCGTAAAGCAAGCGCACCGGTAAAGCCAGATACTACGAGTACATTTCAATATTAATGAAATATCATGAGACAGTAAACAGTTCACCAACACTTGCAGGAATAACTTTCAGTGTGCACAGGAATGTACGCTTTTGAAGTCAGATAATTGAATTTTCAAAAATTATCCCGTTCTTTAATTGCATGTTAATCTAGAGGCCCGCAAAAACCGTTCCTTTGGTAGGCTGACGCCCGTCTCTCCAGATCACCTCCTACGAAGCAAAAGTGGGCAGGGCGATATGGAGGTAGAACGTACGCGCAAGTGAGAATAAAACAGAGAAGGTAGAGTGAAGGCAGAGTTGAAAAGTCAGAGTCGAGTAGGAGAGTTAATGGTAAAGTTGGCAATTGTTGCACAGGGAACCAGTAAAATTTGATAAAAAATAACTTTGAACTCAACGCCCATTCATTACAATTTACAATAGTTACCGAACTTTCACAATAGGTATCATTTGTTTTGTTTGCAACATGGCACAAGAGGAAGAAGTTTGTCACGCTAACTTTGGTCGGAGGGGATAGGAGTTAAATTAAAAATGCAAATTTGATACAAGAGGAAGAAGATTGCCACGCTAACTTTGGAGAGGATAAGAGTTAAATAAAAAATGTGATTTTAATACAGCTGGGTCACACAACGCCCATTACACAAGGTCGATCGCGTGGCGAAGTACTTAAAACGTTCGCCTTTAACTTCACACAGCGTGCTTGCGCAACTAAAATATATTTATGCTACAATAGGAACTCTAGTATTTCATTTTCTCGACACGGGTACTCAAAAATACTTCATAAATAATAGGGTCTCTTTATAAACACTGCAATCAATAGAAACCCGATTTAAAACCGTAACTTTGCTTGTTACATTTGCTTCGTAATTTTGTATCAAAGACAAAAATATACCAAACATAGCGTCCACAACTCCTGCTCTAAGTAAATGCTAAGTTATTCCAGGCAGCGTATCAAACTACTATTCTTTCAATGCATCAGAGACAAATCCATTTCAATGATAAATTTTTTCTATCTATTCGTACTTCTAGAAGGTGTGTTATTACCTTTAGAAACCTCTTCAAATATAGGAAAGCCAATCTACTCTCTGATATATAGAGACCAAGCAAATCCCAGATTCTGGGAAGTATGTATTACGAGTACCAATAAAATTCAGTACTCTGGTTCCTAAACTCAACACTGCAATTGACAGCGAACAATCGACGGGAAGAAATACATATTCTGGTTAAGAGAAGACGTTGCATATAATAAAACTCAAAACAGAACTCTGGTTTGGACGCAATGGACTTATTTACGAATAACACACTCACTGCAGCAAAAAATTTGGTGATAGTGTAGTTAAAAAAGGTTGTTATAATATTCAAAGTGTGAAATGTTCAACATTCGGAGGCTTTGGGAGTAATATAAGGAAGCTCCAGTCAGTAATATTCCTACGTGAGAATTGGGAGCAATATTGCGGCATGCAAGCTTCATTTTTTCTTTACAACAGGCACGTGATTTTCTAAATATGCATCTAACTAATTAAATTGGGACAGTACTCGACTTCGAGAATATCATCAAGCGTACTTCTCATCAACATATCTTCCCTCCACATGACGTATCTCTACAATTCATACAAGCAGACTACAGTCTACCTAAAATACATGGCAATGTGAATTTCCGGCATACTGTACCTAAGGTACACTGCATCCAACCTGCGCTCGTCTCTATGATACTCTGCATCCAACCTGCACTAGTACCTAATGTACCCTGCATCCAACCTGCGCTCGTCTCTATGATACTCTGCATCCAACCTGCACTAGTACCTAAGGTACCCTGCATCCAACTGCGCTCGTCTCTATGATACTCTTCTTCCAACCTGCACTCGTACCTAAGGTACCCTGCATCCAACCTGCGCTCGTCTCTATGATACTCTGCATCCAACCTGCACTCGTACCTAAGGTACCCTGCATCCAACCTGCGCTCGTCTCTATGATACTCTGCATCCAACCTGCGCTCGTACCTAAGGTACCCTGCATCCAACCTGCGCTCGTCTCTATGATACTCTGCATCCAACCTGCACTCGTACCTAAGGTACCCTGCATCCAACCTGCGCTCGTCTCTATGATACTCTGCATCCAACCTGCGCTCGTATCTATGATACACTGTATCCTATCTGCCCTAGCATCTAAGATACAAGGCAACGTTTACTTTCTCGCATCCATCTTAATGCAAATTCTTGTACGTTTGCCAGTTCTGGATGCTTTTCTAGGAAGCAATTTTGTAAATTCAAATGGTACACAATTGTACTTTTAACGCATACTTTAACAATTGGTTATATATGAACGCAGTCTTCCTCTTTCATATTTATTTTATCCATGCCTCTTTGCTGTTTATGAAGTTAAAATAGATCCAAATATATATTTGCTGACTATTATACCATAAGTGAGTGGTACATGTTGCTTTATTCTTTGAAGATCACAGTTACACAAGAAAAAAATCAGTGCGAAATGCTTAATTGTTGAGAAAAGCATTACACACACGCAAAACACGCACGGGCATCAAGTCCGACACACAACGCACTGATTCCATCACCACCATCTAATGGCTGCGGTCTACGAACGAGTGAAGGAACGAAGAGTAAACAACATCGTCCTTGTGAGGCACTAGAGAGCAACTTTGGTGCAGTTCCTGATGAGAGCAAACGAGTGGCCGGAGCCGGCGGCGAGCAGAAGTACCTTGCCATCTACCGGTACTCGCTGCGGTACCGTGACGTTGGTGGTGGTGCCCAGGCCGCAGTTACCGTGCTCGTTCCAGCCCCAGGAGTAGATGCCAGACCCACGCACCGGAGAACACGACGGACCGCCCACGGCATCTTTGAGGGGCACACTCGGCTCTAAATACAAATGTTTATCATCAGGATGAAGGTCACTTCTGGATTGTAAGGCCACTGTGGCGTCGTGCGGGGTTTGTCTCGCTTCCCTGGCGTTGGAGATCTCACCTGGTCTGCTGCCCGCGCACTTGTGCAATAGCTCAGTCGATCTACCACCTTCTAATGAGGGGCTGCTCACCCGACACTGCATGGGGTTCAACTTACTGGAGTTGGGCGGCAGGTGAGACACAGCTCTGGGGGAGTCAATAGGGGATAGCGTGCAAGGTTCATCAAAGTCTCCTAGTCTGATGTTCTTTAGACTGGGCAGCGCCAGCTGACACGTGTGCTGGTTCACGCACACGTCGCTAGGGGGAGAATTGGATATGCACAGCAGCTCAGAGCTCTCTTTGAGCGCAGAGCTGCTGTTGCTGGCACTGGAGACAGAGTCGCTGTCAGTTGCGACAGTCTCTAGAGACGCTGAGTTAAGCGGAGTTGAGGGACTGAGGGAGGAAAATATGGACGACGAGGGAGGGGTGTTTCTCTGCTCAGAGAACGCGTTATCAAGGCAGGAAGGGGTGTCCATTCTAGGCAGAGTGTCATGCTTGCGCTTCTCATTGATGCTGTGGAGCAAGAAAATTTGGGGCGAGGTTTTAGAAGGCAGGGACTGTCTTCTGAGGAGCTGAGTCCTGTCCCTGGGACCCGAGGGTGAGGCGGGCACCAGCAGCGCCAGCGTGTGCTCCGACCCGCACACCAGCTGGTCCACGTCGTACTGCGTCCCCACCGTCACCAGACTCGGAATGTACCTGGACATAGTACACAAGCCAGGTAATGACAACTGTACTGCGTCCCTACCGTCACCAGACTCAGGATGTACCTGGACATAGTACACAAGCTAGGTAATGACAACTGTACTGCGTCCCCACCATCACCAGACTCGGGATGTACCTGGACATAGTACACAAGCCAGGTAATGACAACTGTATTGCGTCCCTCCCGTCACCAGACTCGGGATGTACCTGGACATACGAGCCAGGTAATGACAACTGTATATATAATGCCAACTATACAGGAGTAATGCCAACTTTACTTAACAGTTAAAGAAGCATTTCACTTTGTATCTCGTACAGCATTTCGATTATTTGAGTTTAGCATTATATTATTCTTTGCATCTGGTAAAGCATTTTTAAATCACTTCTAAGAAAAATTTTATTCAACTTCTACTGAAGAATTTTGCACTTACTTAAGCGGAGATTTCTAGTCTAATGCTTAAAACTATTCACTTCACAACTTGAAGAAAAATTCTTAAGAAAAAAAAGAGAGTCAATAACTGACAAAGTAATAAACAGCAATGAGCTGGAAACTTGGTCACAAAAACGCACATAAGCTTTAAAACCGATCAGGAGGTGGCAGGGAACAATATCATGAAGTGTAACAGTCATGTAGAATTACACCCAGGGTAAGTAGTGATGATATCCGAACGTTCAGCAAGTCACGCTACAATATTACAACTATTGGGAACAGTCACTCTCGAACCATATGGGCAAAACCCCGCATCTTGCAGTGTCTCAACGAGACGCACAAAATGTCACGTGCTCAAAACACAGCCTTTAGAATGTCATACACTAGACACACGCATTATGAGCCCAAGTCGTCATGAGCACAAAGGGAAAATGAATGATGACGATATCGCCAAATGAGAAAAAGTACAGGAACGCTGTCACTCAAGACTCGTATCTTTCCCACACCTCAAGACATGGTGGAAAAAATTTTAAGCAAGCATTTCGTCTCACCACAGGCACGTTCTGCCACACCAGGGGTATAATAGGATGCGGGATTACAACACTCAACTTGTTATGAACTTGCTCGCACATTCATTCCTCAGATATGGCGTTATTTTTTTAAACGCTACGTTTTTATTAAAAACTTCGCTTTCATTCCTTCAAAATGAAATTGTGTTCTTGCTTGAAATTTGGCTAAAAAATAAGGTGTTTTACTGCCAACCACTATGAAAAATAGTTCTAACAAATTCATTTAAAACTTTTTTTTGCATGCCATGTGAATAACTCAAGTCTAGAATTAAAAACTTTCAGTACAACTAAAGCCCTGCATTATCAGCATCAATTCTAACTACATATATTAAGAACTTGAACACAACCAATACAAGGTGTACGAAGGAGTCACGTGCGTTCCTGTTATTTCGTAAATTGAGCAATAAACCTGATTTAAACCATTACAAATAATTTTCACACATTTTATGAGAACTTCTTAGTAAAGATTTAAATTACTCATTTTTCAAACCACTTAACACTTTGACCTCAACGTGAGCCACCGGTGGTACACTAAGGGATTTTTCATAATACTACTGATCAACCAGTAGTCACAAACTCAATTTTCATGAACACTTAATGAAAACTAAACGAAGACATGATCCAGTTAATCTTTGCAATTTTCAACATCATTCACGACAATTGACTTTAAATTCGAGTTGAATATTAAACTTCAGTTTTACCTGCCGCAGTCAAAGTGCTTAACAAAATAGTCCCATAACTCAATGCTCCCTAAGATAAAACATTTCCCACTGACCTATACTTGGGTCTCTTGCCATCCTCTTCGTCAGAGTCAAGCAGGATGTTGCTGCTTAGCTCTCTGCCAAGTATGGGGTTGTCGAGGTCTTCCTCGTCAGGAGGCTTGGGCCCCAGCTGGCCGTAGTCAGCTCGCCCCCAGCAGTAGAGCGCTCCTGAAGACGTGCACGCCACGCAGTGCGTCCACCCGCACTTTATCCAAGATATTCTCTCGCCTCCGAAGTAATTGCACGGGATGGGCAGAGGGCACGTGAAGAACATCAGGTTCCTGTCGACAAGCAGCATTTAGTGGAAGGGCTTCCTCACTATGATAACATTTTTTCCAACTTTACAAAATTATTCAAGTTCATCACGTGTGTTCATTGTAAGAAGAAATTCAACATTTTTTTATTTAGTAAAATACTGTCAATCGTTAAAAGAAATCACTAACTTTGTAGTCTATGTGATAATTATTTAAAGGACACAGTTATTTTTTTGTGATACTCGTATGTCGTCAGTTGTTCACAATTTACGTGCACTCCTGCCAATAACATAGTCATTACTTTATGTTATTGTGAATAATCTATCCATCTGTAACACTAAATTCCCTGTGTAAGGACTACTGCTTGCCCATTCTATCTTAAAGGATGCCTATCCCAAAATTCATTGCCAAAAATCAACGATGAAGGTTATCTGCTTGAATGTAAGGTCGTGATTAGATTAGTTAGTGGAAGCCTCCTTAGCCACTACAGAGGTGTTCTAAAGAGAAGAAGGTTGAAAGTACCATTTTACTATAGAGTTGAGTGAACGGGATCTCTATGCACAAGGTGTGTTCCCACACAACATCAGAAACCTCAGGTTAGGATGCAAGTGTAAGAAAGAAGATACAAATTAAATAAGAAAGTAATAGGTGCCGAAAAACAGGTCCGCAATGAACAGAAAAAACGACACAAAAAACCTTTTCTTCTTTCAACAAAAAGAAAATCTACCCAATTCTTAGCTCCGGACCTCACATTTTACCCCTTAAAGCGATACCTTTCATAGATACAATAATTATAACGCCCTAGGAAGTGTTATATGAGAAAATGATGTCTATTCAGAACACTGAATAGACATTACTTGAACTTAAAAAACATGTTATTTCAGAAGAGCAAATCTTGCAGATGTTGGTTGCCTACCCTAGAGAGGGATAGTGCCCCAATGTGTATTACTGAAGAATAAATAAAGTTCATGAAGCGATGTGAAATGCTCACACATCTTTGAGTAGTATACATAACAACTTTAAGAGAGGCTCACAGCAAACAATAATGGGTAACAGAATCTACTTATTGAAAACTGTTCTGGAATTCTCTGAACCCTGAACACACAGAGCTCAACTCTACAACAAATACACCTTTTTAGGTTACGGTAATTTCTCTTAAATTATCATAAACGATACCCAGTACATGTGAATTTTACAGTGAAGCATTCAGAAAATAATAAGAACAATGTGAGTGATTTCCTAACGGCCTTCAGAAAGGACTGTGGTCGATACAGGGTCAAGGATGGTGGAGGGGAAATGACAGCATTCAGAAAATAAAAACGACGTGACTTCCTAAGGTCCCTCAGACAGGACAGTGGTCGATAAAGAGTTAAGGATGGTGCAGTTGGATTGCTTAGTGACACGGACAGTCAGCCCCACCTGGGATCGTGCGCCAGCTGCCCCCATTTGTTGTCCCCCCAGGCCACCAGGGTCCCCTCAGCGGTGATGGCGTACGTCATGTTCTGGCCGCACACCACCGACGTCACCTGCAACAGGGGGTCGTTGCTAAAGATTAGATCGTAGTTTAAGCCTCCTTTACTGCAACAAACACGTTCCTAAGAGAGGAAGGCACCAATTGGTATGGAGACAAGGGAAAGCAGAATCTATTCACAAGATGTAGTAGAAACAGTAAATTGAGAAAGAAGTTGAAACTAAATTTTATTGTTGTTCGTTATTCCATAATTTTATTGGGGGTCTTTGTTCCATAATTTTAATGGAGGTCGTTGTTCCATAATTTTAATGTGGGTCGTTGTTCCATAACTTTATTGGGGGTCGTTGTTCCATAACTTTAATGGGGGTCATTGTTCCATAACTTTAATGGGGGTTGTAGTTCCATAATTTTAATGGGGGTCGTTGTTCCATAATTTTAATGGGGGTCGTTGTTCCATAATTTTAATGGGGGTCGTCGTTCCATAATTTTAATGGGGGTCGTCGTTCCATAATTTTAATGGGGGTCGTTGTTCCATAATTTTAATGGGGGTCGTTGTTCCATAATTTTAATGGGGGTCGTTGTTCCATAATTTTAATGGGGGTCGTTGTTCCATAATTTTAATGGGGGTTGTTGTTCCATAATTTTAATGGGGGTCGTTGTTCCATAATTTTAATGGGGGTCGTTGTTCCATAATTTTAATGGGGGTCGTTGTTCCATAATTTTAATGGGGGTCGTTGTTCCATAATTTTAATGGGGGTCGTTGTTCCATAATTTTAATGGGGGTCGTTGTTCCATAATTTTAATGGGGGTCATTGTCCCATAATTTTAATGGGGGTCATTGTCCCATAATTTTAATGGGGGTCATTGTCCCATAATTTTAATGGGGGTCATTGTCCCATAATTTTAATGGGGGTCATTGTCCCATAATTTTAATGGGGGTCATTGTTCCATAATTTTAATGGGGGTCATTGTTCCATAATTTTAATGGGTCATTGTTCCATAATTTTAATGGGGGTCATTGTTCCATAATTTTAATGGGGGTCATTGTCCCATAATTTTAATGGGGGTCGTTGTTCCATAATTTTAATGGGGGTCGTTGTGCCATAATTTTAATGGGGGTCGTTGTTCCATAATTTTAATGGGGGTCATTGTCCCATAATTTTAATGGGGGTCATTGTCCCATAATTTTAATGGGGGTCATTGTTCCATAATTTTAATGGGGGTCATTGTTCCATAATTTTAATGGGTCATTGTTCCATAATTTTAATGGGGGTCATTGTTCCATAATTTTAATGGGGGTCATTGTCCCATAATTTTAATGGGGGTCGTTGTTCCATAATTTTAATGGGGGTCGTTGTGCCATAATTTTAATGGGGGTCGTTGTTCCATAATTTTAATGGGGGTCGTTGTGCCATAATTTTAATGGGGGTCGTTGTTACATGATTTCAATGGCAGCTGAACACTTTCACCGAGTTTCCGCGGTTGTGAAGGATAGGTTTCTTAGGATGTTAAATAGCAGAAAAGGAAAATTGATTTTAATGCTCGAATATTTTTATCCTTCCTAAGAAATACGACATATTGTACGATACATTTCACCTGGCATAATAACAGTTACATTTTAAAGAGGTCCCAAAACAGATGGAACGTCATTCATTCATACTGGTACGTGAATGAGCAATTTACAGACTGGTACACATATGGCGCCATACGCGGGGAACGCGTTAATCAATGTTATTGCAGGCACTAGCAACAAAGCTTGAGACAGCTGATTAAGGAAATCAATAAAAAATAAAAAAGAGCCACCAATTGCAATTCGGTTGAATTCACAAGGCTGATAAGAACTCACTCTAGGGACCGAAAATTGGGATGACTGGTCCTCCATCATTGTTCATTAGGGCTCAAGCGTATGAGTGCAGTAATTTCAGAACAGTCTTTCTCACTCACACAGCAATTGCAAAAAGTCTTAAAGCATAAAAAACATCCAGCAAATGGATATATTAGTCTAACTTAAAATTAACATAAATTCACAATTAAAAATTAATTAGTTTACCTTATTTCAAGGGTTAGACTTTTAACACAATTCCTGCAATGGTCTCACAACACAACACAACTCCTGCCTAGGTGATGTCATGACACAACACAACTATTGACACAACAATGCCTGCCTTAGTCTCGAGGGTGGTGAGTAGCCTGGGCACAGAGAGCGTCTTGAGCATGAGGCCATCCATGTTGAGATGCCCCAGCTGGCCTCGGTGGCCCTGGCCCCAGGAGTACACCGCTCCGGTCCTGCCCACACCCACACCACACCACGTCATTTGCTGGCAGTGAAATTAAAGCTCTACTATCTGATAGTATGGCACACCTACGCACAATGCACTATAAAATTCCCAATACTTATTACTAATAAGTCTAATACAATATTCTTAGAAGTCATACACAATATTATATGAAGTCAAACACAATGTTCTTAGAACTTAAACACAATATTATAATTTGGTTCATCCAAGCCGTAACAAAGATGTAAAGGAACACGAAGGAGGGCACCTTTTATAATGAAATTAAGGGAATGGAGAATCCATGCACAAGTGTTCTCGCGGTATCCTGCACATAGTAACAGCAAAATAGAAAGAAGTTTTGAAACGAGATAGAAGTTTGAGGAAGGAAGTAATAAAGGTTAAAAAAAAAGATAGCAGTGAATCGAAAAACGATGGTCCATGAAAAAATAACTATCGTATTTCAATTAAAGAAAGGCCTACCTAACTTTCAGCTCGAATGACGGCACCTAACCCCTGGGTCTCCGTCTTCATGGACTATTTATTGATGTTGAAGTAAAACAATGTATGAAAACAGCTCCTCTTCTTTTTTTACACTACAGTTTGTTGACAAGTAATTTACCCTGCTTTGAACAATAAAAGGTTAATGACTGCAGACAATGCTTGTAGAGCTTGAACTGGAGAAACTTTGATAATGAATGAAATAATGTACATATTGATCAAATAGTGTATCATATTGATCAATACGAACACATGAACAAGTCAAATAAATTTCTATCTGGAAATAACATGATAGTTTACAGCACAATTTTTTTTTTAGAATAAGTACATTACAGCTATGGGCTGGCTAGTGTTATCACCTTTATTATTATAATAGTCACTTTAGGACTTCCTGGCTGAAAAAAAAACCCTCTCAAACTAGCAAAAATGAGGGTCCATTAAGTATTGGATGTAGGAAATGGGAAATCTATACACAAGGTGAGTCCCTACATAGACAAGACACCCAGCACATAGAAACAGCAAGTAAGGAAAGAAGAGGCATAAAAGACAGAAAAAGAGATAGCAAAAAAAGGCATGAAAATCAAAGCTATGTAGGCACAAAGCCACGAGGGCACAAAGCCACGAGGGCACAAAGCCACGAGGGCACAAAGCCACGAGGGCACAAAGCCACGAGGGCACAAAGCCACGAGGGCACAAAGCCACGAGGGCACAAAGCCACGAGGGCACAAAGCCACGAGGGCACAAGGCCACGAGCGCACAAAGCCACGAGGGCACAAAGCCACGAGGGCACAAAGCCACGAGGGCACAAAGCCACGAGGGCACAAAGCCACGAGGGCACAAAGCCACGAGGGCACAAAGCTACGAGGGCACAAAGCCACAAGGGCACAAAGCTATGAGGGCACAGAGGATATCAGTAGCTGAGCAGGTACCCTGACCTGGAGGTATCACACCAGCACCTACCGAGTGGCAACAACCGTGTGTCGGAGACCAGCAGCAACGCAGGAAACGTTGCTCAGCTCCAGGCAGATGGGTAAACTGGAGAAAGGCACCTGAAAGAGACAAACAAGATCAATAAACTAATGCTCTTCATAATTCATCAAACACTCTGATTCAACCTTTGAAGTCTTCTTTCAAAAAAAAGCCCTACAAAATTGTATTTTTACTTGAAATTATTCCCTAACGTGTTCTTTGAAGTCCACTTTCAAATGGCAGTCCCTTCCCTATTCTGATGGTGACAACCTAAAGCAGTGTTTATCTTAATTGCTGTGGATGTGATAATGGCAATATGGATATAAAATATTAACATTAGAGGGTTAATGCTCTCATAAATGATCAGTCAACAAATTTAAAAAAAAAATAAAACTTATTGCTTTCACGAGTTCTCTGAATCCTAATGTGTAGAGAAACTATAAGATGGATGCAGAATTACAAAAAAAGAGCACCCTTCACAAGACCATTTTCCTATCATTGTAAATATATTTCCAAAGAACACTTGAAAAGTTAAAAAAATCCACACTTCCAAATTGCCAACCATTTACACTAGTTACACAGTTCTATAAGTAACTAATTTAAACTGTGGTAAGTAATGTATAACTTCAAAGAGATAATGCTTTATCACAGTAATAAAGCACTGAGTCAACCCACAGAACTGCTGAGAGGTGAGGTAGTTTTTATGTTTGGTAAGTCTTAGAGGAAACCAAACAAATACACAGAAGAAAACAAGGCCGAGCACTGAGTCAATCACAGAACTGCAAGAAAGTGAGGTAGTTTTAATGTATGGTATGTCTGTGATAACAATAAACAAAACCAACATGCAGATGAAAACAATGAGTCAACCACCCAACTGCAATAAGGAGAGGTAGTTTTCATGTAAGTTTTCTAAGCTGACAGCAAACAAAACCAATACCCAGATAAAAACAATACTAAAGGCAGGGAATAGTGACCTCATTAGGGGGCAGTCCTAGCTGTCCATGTGAGTTGCTGCCCCAAACCCAGACGTGGCCGGACGCACTGCAGGCCACCGAGTGAGCCCAGCCGCAGGCCACTCCAATGATCACCTGGTCCTCCAAGCCCCGACACTCTCGGAACAGGGGCACACAGCGGCTCGCACTCCCCTCACCCACCTGGTTGCAGAAAATTGATATTTAAAGTAAACTAGCGTACAGGACTTGTCAAAAATGACGGGATTTAATATTTCCTTTAAACGAATCTTCCAGATGTGGACGACATACAAATATATCCATCCTTATAGTAACAACGATTAAAATATTCTTGGACTTGCGTACTGGTGGAACTTACAACACAGATTCAGTCTTTAAGCATCCTTCAAGTGACGGAGAAATGGACTAACCAATTTAATATGTTCAATGAAATTCTCATTATAATAACAGAGGAGAAATTATGCACAAAAAATTTGCAAATTTATTAATAAATTTTTAGGAGGCATCAGACATTTTATTATATTGTATTGATACTTTCCTGCTCATCAAAAATGTCTTACATCATACTGTTTGCAGCAAACTCTGGCATTTTCTTATAGGTCGCCAGGAGTCATCACTTGTCATGACAAGACGCTTGCAGTTATCAGACACAACGAAACAGCTTGAATAGCCAATAATACATTAACCACTTGAATGCAGCATCACAGTTTTCTCTCTAATGAACCACGATCAATTTTCTGCCATGTTACCAATATCTTACAATGGGAATAAATGGAGGAAACTCATAAATTCGTTTTTGATGATTAGGGTATTCATGCAAGCTATTTACCCAACACAAGTACACCCAAAGTACCCAGTAATGAGTTCATTGATTAAATTACTTACTCCACTTTCAACACAGAGATTTAGAGCCTCAGCTTACGGAAATAAAAATAATGAAATGTTGCAATTTGAGAAGCTAAAACATTACATAGCAATACAGTTTATGCATCTGTAATGATTCAACACATTAACCCGTCGCCACGTCCTGGACTCTTAGAAGGTCGGCAAAGCTAGTACATGTGACAGATCAGCAAACCTAGGGTTGCCAAATATGGTCTTAAGCGTCTCGTTAAGCGCTATTCATTGGTGCAAGGTAAAATAAGGTCGGGAGGACAGGGGTAGGAGAGGTAACAGGCTCAAATCTGTATGAATTCTTTCGCTCAGTCTGGAGTGTAGCTACCGGTGCTGCACAACCTCTTAGTAGGCCAGCAGTGTAGCTGAGGCATACCAGCATACACTCTGCCTCTTAGAAGGTAACCATCATTTTTATTTTTTTATATTTTTTGGTTCAAAAATGGGAGTCCAAATCCGCAGATTTACTCCTAGGCAAAAAATAATACCACCATTGTATTTGGGAGGAAAAGTTTTATGCATATCAAACTCTTTACAAGCAATGAAACTGCTTGATAACAGCCTATACACTAAATGAACTAAAAAATAAAAACTGTGTTTTACAAAAAATGCACACAACTCCGGAACTATTAGACCTGGAAAAAATTCACTTACCACAAGATTCAGCAACTCAAAATCTATGAAAGTGCATCATAAAAAAAACATGAAAGTGCAATAGATAAAAAATGGCCAGTGATTTTCCGATTCCTGTTTTTTGTATTTTACCGAAATAAAAACCCAAATTCCGTAGATTTTTGTTGGGGTAGAAGCATTTTTTTTTCCACTGACAGAAAGAGCAACTCTCTCCCTTTACAATGTACTCCCAATGAAACTTCTAACTTGAATAATGAGTGTACAGTAAGTTGCACAGTTGACCCATTTTCTTCAAACCTCCCGGTAGGTCGGCCATGTGGAGACGGGTTAACTGTCATGGGTTAAACTTGAGTTCAATATTCAACTAAAATTCAAAGTCAATTGTAGTAAGGAATTTTGAAAATAGCAAACATTATATAGATCGGGCCTTTATTTAGCTTTGATTAAGTATTTATAAAAATTTAGTTTGTGACTACAGGTCAGTTTGCAGCATTATGAAAATTTCCTCTGTGTACCATTGATGGTACATGTGACAGTTAATGTGTTAAGGGATGAATTCAGGGCAACACTGCAATTTAATTTAGTGAGTAATATAGCTAAGCTTGTACAGAGGTGATGTATTATACTTATAAATAATGAAATATTAGTAGATAATGGTCTTGCTAGGTACTGCACTTACTTCATTATAATTGAGGTGCAACTGAGTAATGTTGAGACAGACACAACAGAGCATTGATATAAATCTTGGGAATGAGACTGCATTTCCAATCAATATACTTCTAATTTAATAAAATTCAGGCACAAAAAGTAGTAGAAACTTGAGCACATAGTAAGGCACAGTTTGATGCAATGATTCACAGAGCTGATGCACATACATAAAACAGGACATCAAATAATTCAAAGTTTATAATTATCATTTCAGCCAACAATTATCCAACTTTGTAGGATGGTCTACTCTAATTAGAGCTAAGTTCACTAAACATAATAACTGTTCACAAGACATAATAACTGTTCACAAGACATAATTGCTCACTTAACATAGTTCCTTACTAAACATAGTTGCTTACTAAACATAATTGTTCACTAAATATAACTGTTCACTAAATATGACTGTTCACCATACATAATTATTACAAGATACCAGCTAATCTAAATTCCTCACTTGCCCACAGTTGTTCCAGCCAGCCCCATAGAGAGCTCCTACGTTGGTGAGCAGGAGTGTGTGGCCGCCTCCTCCCACGATGCATGAGATAGCAGACTCGCAAAGCTGTGCAGGGAGCTCGTCCACACGCTGGGGCTCACACACCTGCCCAATACATTGTGATGCGGCTGAGCCTTTACACTTTTCTGTCTTTACATGATGAAGCTGGAATAAAACTTCCTCAATGTCATGAACTACTAAACTACAAGGGTGATGTTTTCTACTAACATACAATTCTAAGTTCACTTTGCTCCATGAAACTTGAAAAACAAAATGTCAAGACTATATCTTTGAAATCTTATCCAAAGTTGATATACAGAAAGGCTTTTAAGCAATCATCTGGCAAATGCAATGCAGAAACTTAACTTATGATAATAAAAATTTAAGGACACCGTCTAGGTAGAAATCAGGTTATGTGTTGATTTTCTGTTTATATATGCATCTTATAGAGAATTTTCTTGCGCTTCCATTGGTACTTTTCTTTTTCGTCTACTCCGAATAGTGCGCCCACCAGAGGGGGGGAAAGCGATGGGGGTGGAGTGACCTTGAACCCTCCCCCCTCATTATTGGGAGTCAATTGAGCGTTTCTCTGCGGGAATGGCATTATAGTTCGTTAATCGGCTACTCAAAGTGCTTCCATTATTCAAACAAAACATTCTAACGCTGAATAAACATTTTTTTTATAATTTTTGACAATTTCAGAATTTAGTTGTCCTGCCGTATCCATGATACCGCAGCTTTCATTCATAGCTCGATAACAGCTGCAGTATCATAGCTACAGCTATGGCGAGCACACCAATCCAAAGGGCTTGAAAAGAGCTATAAAACAAAGGAGTTGACTTGACAAAAAAACGTATTTTGGGCGAAAAAAAATGAAAAATTAAAAAAATTAATTGTTTTCATGAATTACACCTATTCTCTTTTGTTGTATATTTTTTCTCAGAGTTACAGAGCTACAGCAATGTAAATTATATCAATCGAAAGGGCTTGAAAAGAGCTACAAACGCTCAAGAGTTCATTGTAGAAAACCTTGTAGTTCAAAAGATAAAAAGAAAAACAATTTTTTTTTGTGAAAAAACTCGTTTTTATGGAAACTTGATAATTGGTTTCTCAAATGCTACTTCTTCCACAATTTTAGAGCTACAAGAATGGTTTATATACCATTCGATAGGGCTCAGCAAGGTGTATCCTGGCGCAATAGCATTTTTTGATAAATTTATTATTTTGAAAATTACACGAGATGAAAAAAAAAAAAATTAAAAAAAAGTTCATTTTTTTTTTCAAAATCCACAAAAAAAAATTTATCGAAATTCCCTATTGCGAGTGGTTATATAGACATCTAAGCAATCTAAAAACGAAGTACTGGTTCTGTAACTTCAAAATTGTAGAAGTAGTAGGATTTTAAAAAAACCCCTATTTTATCATATTTTTTCGAAAATAAAAAAAAATCCAGTGCAGATACAAAAATTTTGTCGAAATAACAAATGATATTTGGATCATTTCACACCTACTGTGAAAATTTCAGAGAAATCCATCTATAAACAACGGACTTTTTTTTTTACCTAGACGGTGTCCTTAAGCACCAGACATTTTTTAATTGTCAAATTATTCACTACAAGGATTACCTGATATATTCATACATTTCAACAACAATGAAACATTTTCTTAGTAATTATCAAAACAGCATTTACACATCCTATTTTTCACCATTCAAATGATAATCACACTAATATCTGTCTGCTTGAGCTAGGGTTGGCAAAAAAAATTTCATATACATATATACTAAACCCCCTTGAACTTTATCGTGTTTATTCGATCTTACTTTTATTCTGAAATTGAATCAATCCCACTATTATACAATTGACATTTTTCATGCCTATAGGTGAACAAAAATCTGAAGTTCAGTAGGAATTACAATGTATCTCAATAGCTATGAGTATTTCAAATTACTTCATACCAAGAAACCTTTCAAACTAATATATTCAGTTATATAATTTTGAATGTCAAGCAAAACAAGATAACAATTGATCAAAAGCAATTAAAAGTTTTTGACTTACAAACTTCAAATAGATACTAGCTACAGAGGATTGTATCATATTTAGTTTTTTGTTAGTGGATTAGAAACAACACTAAAGAAATAAAAAAAGGATCCTCAACAGAAGAAAGGAAACTATTTTAAGAAATCTATGAAGAGGAATCTGTATATATTTTGTTTAGCTAAAAGTGCATTCAATTTTAACTAAGCTGAATATACATTTTTCACTTTTGTATTTGTGTAGAGCAGTGTGTAGAATAAAGCATGGGCTGATCTTGCGTATAAGCTCATAAAAGTTTATTGGCACTTGAAGTCAAACAATAATTTATAATTTTTAAATATTTTTCTCATCAAAATATGTTAGCATTAGTTGACACTGTAGTGCTCTACCTTAATTTAACTACCCCTAAAATCTCATTTTTAGTCATGCAACTGTTTAGTAATACTAATATATCCCAATGTTAATTTAATCAATAAAAAGTTCCAAGTCCTCCATCACGCATCACTGATACCAACCGCAGGAGGAGTATATAAGTAAGGCCGCTGCTTCATTTGCCTCAAACGGAACTCAATGGCCGATGCAGCAACAACACCTGGCCTTACAACACTTTACTTATATGTTCCTCAATAATGAAATTTTGGTCAATATTGAATTCAACATACCAACCATTTTGAATTTATTTAATAATTGATAGTTGGAGACATTTTAAGATGTTGAACATAAATGACATTTTGCCCACAAATGCTTACTTTTCAAGTTATAGCATAAATAACGTTCAGGAAAGAATAGCATTAACGGCAATTTTGATGTGGCTCTTATCTTGTATTTTTCACAATTCTTATTTATGATTTAGCTACCCGTTTTTGCTGTATAAAGAAAAAAGTCTCAGTAGTAAATCTTAACTAGGAACCATCACAAAATTTTAGTTTAAAATTATAATTCAAAAGGCCAATAATTTTCTCTTTATCACCTTGAAATAAATAACTTCTTTATCCCAGAGAGTGCAGTAAGAAATTTTATAATTTTCCCTGTAATCCAGAGATCTTCAGTTTCAAAATAACTAAAACATTCATGGTAATAAAATTTATCTACTTCCTTCAAACCTGTACATCTTTTTATATTCATCAGAATATAAAATATCAAGATTTCCTGCATTTTGATCAGAATATATATATGAATATCTGCAAGATTGAGCACTGAGAATGGCATACCCATTATCTTCCTAATGTACACATGCAAGTATTGCAGAGGCTAGCCGTAAAATCACATGTATAGCAATCATAGAAACATAGAGCATCTCGTACAATTCAAAATTAATAGATTTTAAAAATGGGCAAACCTTACTGGACAAAAATACATAACATTTAATACACAAAACAGATAATTTTGTTGAAAAACATACATTTCTGAACATAAATTAAAATAAATGCCAGTTATTGAGCACTATGTGTCATTAAAATCCTATAAGATGTTGTGAACAAAACAAATCGAATGTACGTAACAAAATTTTTGCTGAAAATGCGACGAAATTTAATCTTCCAGCAGGTGACTCACCATCTCACTGGCAAAACCCAGCCCAAGCTGTCCGTGACTGTTTGCTCCCCAGGCATAAAGACCAAGCATGATTGGAAACTCATATGCCAATTTACCAATTGAACTACAGAAAAGGAAAAACAATGCTATGAAAATCTTAAACGAAGAAAATGCCGCAACTACGCCGTAGAAAATCTCCTGTCGAGGGAGAGGCTCCCGTTTCTTCCATATTTGCCTCGATCGTGTTCTATTATCTGGAATTCCGGATTAAAAGGATAACGATTGGCAGATTAAAAAAACTGGTCTAAATCATCTTTTCAGTAATTGCAATTTTTTTAAATTAACAGAAACAAGTCGTATGATACATTATCTTTCTGCATAGTTATTTGCATGGGGGATGAAAAATTGCATGAATCAAAATAATTCCCAGCTGAGTGGGTGCTTATTTCATACTCCTGGGTCGAATTAAGAATTATGACTAAGTTCTCTTTTTCCAAACGGGAAAAAATACCAAGTTCAGACTACTAATTCATGAATCTTCTACTACTACGAATGACTGTCGTGTGTTTATTTATATGCTTCGTGTCACACTCTTGAGAATAGATAGGAAGAAATTACAACTGGCGGTCTTTGTGAAACTTCAGTTCACTGGTAAATTAATACACTCATTTTAGCTGCGCAAGTGCACTTTAACATCACTTAAAAAAAATTAGGGAAATCGAGAGCTTTATTTACTCGATTCCGTATCGTGGACACCGAGTTCAGCGGGGTATTGCATATTGCAATATACTGTATTACAATGTTACCTAATAAAATACCCTTGGTGAACTTTTTGTTTAGTGTCCGCTTCTTCCATTCTTCTGTGACGCTTATGAAGATACTTAATGAGAGTATCTGTGATACGAGTTCCACAAGTGCACACGTATAAAAATAAGTTTATCTCGGGTACTATTGGGATGGATATTTTTTTTTTGTCATTCTCATCTGGAAGAAAATTATAAGGGAAACATAGAATTCTTATGTAGTTATTTTTAACGTGTTTGTACACTATATAGTTTTGAAATAATAGGCATTATACACACAGAGGTGCAAATTAAACCTAATTTTGAACTTTGTTAATTGTAAATTACACAATTGGATTAAATTTTCTTGGTGGACAGTCCTTCAAAGGGCCAAAAAAATAGCCGACTTGGAAGAAAACGGCTATTATTTCAATTGTATCAAAGCACAAGTCTGGTCATTGTAAAATTTTGTCTGTTCTACAAAATTCTTGAGCAATGTTTAGTGTATTTGCCAAAAAATCTGTTTCAATTGCTTGTTTTATTATGGAGTTAGAAAATAATTTCAAAAAAAGTCAGTTTATATCCATGGTAGTATTAACAGGCGTGAAATGATGAACAAATCGAAACAGCTCCTAAAATTCCATCTTCACCCATCGAATTATAAATTCTTCATACGATCTCTAAACCATGATAGTTCCAATAAGCCCTCTATGTGTGAAGTTCGAGTTATATTAAAATAAAGATTTCGTAATCAAAATCAAATGCAAATTAGGATCCCATTGGCGCTTCCAAAATGTTAGAGGATAAACAGCAACATTTTACCTCGTACATGCAGCGTAATGTACACTATATCATAATTTCTTGAGATAAAATATTGCCTCAACACTTTTCTGGTCCAATTTCATATAAACTGCTTATGAGAGCAAATAAAATTACACACAACATAACTGAGCGTCATCGCACTAATGTCTCGTTGCTTGGCTAGCTAGCAACTGCGTTGGAAAGATCTAAAGCCATCGTTTCCTCCCCAAGGTTTTTTTTTCCGATTGCACATGCCTATAACTTGCGTAATCAGATATTTTCATGTCAATAATAATAATAATAATAATAATGAAGGCATCTACGGATGCTTTATTTCCAATCAAGCCTGATACATATCACCTTGTACATTGGATTTTCAAATGCCTTATATCTAACGCCAGGACGCCATGACGCTTTCCCCCGGTCAAGACCGGTACCCATTTCAGACACCTGGGTGGAGTTGGGTATTGTGCTTGGAATTTTTCTCCTATACCCAACAGAGAAAATCGCCACCGCCAGCGCCGAGAATCGATCCCGGGTCTCCCGCACGGCGGCAAAACCCCTAGCCACTTGCGCTATGGCGAGCATTTAATCAAATTCATTTAAGAATTCTTGCGCAATGAGTATTTATAAAATCTTGAAAAATACTAGTTTCATTGGATTTATTTGTAACCTAGATACACAATCTGGCATAAACGTCACATTCAAATAAAAAAACATGCGAGTTTAGCGTTACTCTAAAAAGGACAAGCTGGACAAAAGAACATCTCATCTTTCTTTTGGGATATCATCTTCCCTCTGACTTATCACCCTGAGATTTTTTTGCTTAGTGATATCTCAAAAGAATAGTTTACCATGAAAAACTAACAAATCTACACCCGCTCAAGACATCCGTCGAGAATGAAGTACAGCGAATTGGATTTGATCTTACAAGCACCGTGATAAACAGCCGGAGTAATCGTGCGTATTTTGGTTTGCATTCGGAAGGGCAGCACATGAAACATATTATTTTCTAAACGTAATCAGAACAAAGCTAATAATTTTAAAATTTCCTAAATACTTTGTTAATTTGAAATTCATTCTTTTAAAAATAAGTTCTTAGATATTCATGTAGGCCTCATACTTGAAAATCCCCCAGTATGTATAGGATTGTGTGTTTGCTGATAGTTGAAGTATCTAGCACATGCTTGAGACGTTTAATTGCAATGAATTAAGCTGAAAGCAATTCTCAACAAATGAATCAGGAGCATAAATTACCATGATCGAGGGCTTCATGCTCTCTTTAATTTCTGTTGTCCTGTCATCTGAAACCTTAAGAATGGCGTAAATTAACTAAATAAGAAAAAATAATTTTTTTCCGTGGCAGCAGATTATTCGCAGTTTCTGAGGTCATTCGCATGGTTCTGACGTTATCAGAGCCATGGTGGATGTTCATGCATAATTGAGAGTAGCTTTTGGTGTGTTTTCGTTTTACATCTTTCTTTGCGCAGAAAAAGAAGCAGGGTGACCTAACTCTCTGACCAGGAAGTTTGAGGTCGGAATTTCAGTTGCCACGTGTTTTTATTTTTCTTGAGGTTCGTATTTTTTTAACTTGATACAGATGATACAGCGCTTGTGGCTGATTCAGAGGAAAAACTGAGGAGACTGGTTACAGAGTTTGGTAGAGTGTGCGAAAGGCGGAAATTGAGGGTAAATGTGAATAAAAAGTAAGGTGATGAGATGTTCAAGAGGTGGAGTGTTTGGAACTTTGGATGTGAGGTTGAATGGGGAAGTTTTAGAGGAGGTAGAGCATTTTAGGTACCTCGGGTCGGATGTGACTGTTAAGGATAGTATGGAAGTAGAAGTGAAGCATCGAGTGAGTAAAGGTTGTAAGACATTAGGTGCAATGAGGAAAGTTTTTGAATGCATGAGTTTGAGTATGAATGCTAAGAGGGGACTGTATGAAAGTTTGATTGTGCCAGTTTTGTTGTATGGAGCAGAGTCCTGGGGGTTGAGAGCAGCTGAGAGGAGGAAGTTGGATGTGTTTGAGATGAAGTGTTTGAGGAGCATGTATGGAGTAACTAGAAGAGATAGGATCAGGAATGAGTTGGTTAGGGAGCAGACGGGTGTTATCAAAAAGTTGAGCAGGCGAGTGGATGAAAGAGTGCTAGGATGGTTTGGGCATGTAGAAAGAATGAATGTTGAGCGGCTGGTGAAAAAGATATATATGTCGGAATTGAGTGGTCTTCGAGCGCGAGGTAGACCACGGATGAGTTGGATGGATGGGGTGCGACGTGCTTTGTATGAGAGGGGTCTGACTGTGGACGTGGCGAGAGGGATGGCTGCGGACAGAAGTGAGTGGGGGCAGTGTATAAGGAGGTAATTTTATTTTTGACGCGTTACTGGAAGCTGCCCGCGTGTGATGGGGTTGACCTGTCATGTGCGGGGGAGGGGCTGCACTCAATGAAGCGGTCGGGGTAAACCAGCTGTTGCTGTCGGGCCTGACTGTGGAAGGTGGTTGTGCTGGGCTGCTGCTGATCCTGGCAGTTCAGGTGCGGCCAGTGCTGCCTCTCTCGCCTCCTAGTGACTAAGTGTGGTGATTGTGGCCTGCTGTCGGCTACCCTCCCATGGGGAGGATAAGCCCGGTATATGTATGTATGTATGTATTTTTTCAACTTCACTGGAACTCGGAACCGGATGTTAGAAGCCGACTGAGAAAATTGACACAATTCGGTGCTTCTTAATTCTTAAAAAGCTTCCAATTACTGTTTCTTTTTCCATTCAGCAAATAATTACTATCGTTTATTATCAAAAGTATGTATAATAAAGCATCCTATTACATATAATCCTGCAAATTAAATACGAATTTACGCTACCTTTTAGTACTAGGGAAAATTTTAACAGAAAAGATGGGCAGTGAAAGTCAGGCTATACTTAAGTAATTTATTTATTTATTTATTTACAACATTGCATCAAAAATAAAGCTGAGAGTAAACAAAGTTTACATAAATGAAAATCCTAGTTTACGTAAAAAAATTGAAACCCTTTCCAAATTTTGTCATGATGTTTGGCACAGAACTTCGTGGATATAGAAAGACACCAAAAAGGCATTTTATCAGTGTGAGATTTTTTTAACGAGTAATAGTATTTTCCATGACACTTCTCGTATAAACCTGAACGCGACACCACTCACGTTGGTACGTGGCATCCCCTGGTGCAATCTGGGATGCTTCTCATTAGAAACATTAATAATCTTCAGTACAAGTATTGTGAATATGCAAAAAATTCTGAATCGGCTATTCTGTGCAACGGAAATTTCCAGACTGATGTTCAACGATAATTCCATACCTATAATTCAGAAAAGAAAAATTCTAAATAAAAGTGAACAATGCCATCAATGAGGATATAACATCATTTACATTGTTTCAAGTATAGTCCGTTGGAACAAATTCGCGGAACCTTAGTTTCTGAAGCCTTAATTTCTAAAAGAAGGAAGATTAACTGACCAAATATTACAAATAAATAAATAACTTACACGTACGCGTATAAATAAATAACCAACAAAGTTCGCTCTAACACAAGGCAAGTGAGGTATCAGTCGATGCACGTGGATAATATTATGAGTAATATCGCCACTCAACTTACTCCCTATACTTACAATGCGATACCATCATGATTTCGAACACTTCATAAAACATTTTTGGAAATCGGAGCATCGGCCCGACAATCTCACTCATCAAAAAACAGACAGTTCCTGATCACGAGACGGATTTTCAAACAATATGCGTCAGTTCCTGTTTATGAGACGGATTTTTAAACATTTTACGTCAGCACCTGTTCATGAGACGGATTTTCAAACAAAATGCGTCAGTTCCTGTTTATGAGATGGATTTTTAAATAATTTACGTCAGCAACTGTTCATGAGACGGATTTTCAAACAATATGCGTCAGTTCCTGTTTATGAGGTGGATTTTTAAATAATTTACGTCAGCACCTGTTCATGAGACGGATTTTCAAACAATATGCGTCAGTTCCTGTTTATGAGGTGGATTTTTAAATAATTTACGTCAGCACCTGTTCATGAGACGGATTTTCAAACAATATGCGTCAGTTCCTGTTTATGAGGTGGATTTTTAAATAATTTACGTCAGCACTTGTTTAGAGACAGATTTTCAAACAATATGCGTCAGTTCCTGTTTATGAGACGGATTTTTAAACAATTTATGTCAGCACCTGCTCATGAGACAGATTTTCAAACAATATGCGTCAGTTTCTGTTCATAAAACGGATTTTAAGCAATTTACGTTACTATAACACATCAGCTAGTGGCGCAAGTTAGATGAACTTACATTGCGAGCAGTAGAGCTACGACGACGTGAGTTGTTTGATATTTCGGCAACCATGACTCCAGTGCTCCGAGTGAGACATAGCGGAACTTT
Organism: Morinoia aosen; assembly: GCA_030386875.1. Classification (NCBI taxonomy): domain Eukaryota; kingdom Metazoa; phylum Arthropoda; class Malacostraca; order Amphipoda; family Talitridae; genus Morinoia; species Morinoia aosen. The sequence goes on from CM059565.1 coordinate 20,371,380, forward strand.
ATAACGGTAGAGTTCTAACGGCTGAATTGCAACAGCCGAGTCGAGGCAGCTGGGTTTGTAATAATAGAAAATTAGAACGGGCGAGCAGTGAAGGGAAATTTACAACTGATAAGAAAAAAGTGACAATGAAAGAGTAATTCCAAGAGAATCAAATGAGAGACCTAACTCATGAGTTATAACGGCTGAGTTACAACGGGTGAGTTATAACGAGGGAATGGCAACAGTAGATCTAAAACGGATTTATCCCACGTGCAAGGGGCGTAACAGAAAGATTGTAACAAAACTATCGTTTGCAACAGATGAGTTGTTACATATGGTTGCGTAAACAGATGGATTACAACATATGGGTTGCAACAAATGGGTACAAGAAGTGAGTTGATGCAAAGGTCCGTCATGTTGCTTACAGCAAAAATCAGGATTCAGGTTCATATATGTTTAATATAAGAATAAATTTGAGGTCTGCTATGCAGGAAGCTTTAAATGTCTTATATGCCCATGAATTAATTGACATGAAATTGATGTCTCGCTCATGTAGGCATTGTGGGGAAGTTTACTCAAGACGTAAAATTTGTAGGCGTGCATAAATATTCCCAGAAAAGTTAGAATTTCGCATTACCCTAACGCTTACCCCCTTCTCCAGCCCGGAACATATATTTTTCAATATTATGAGTTCGGTAAGAACTATCGCTAATACAGACAGCAATAATTTCTCAGATCATTATTATTGAAAGCCACTGTTACTCGTTCCAAACGTGGAAGATGCGACGCCATACCGTACTCACATGATAGTACACTATATCTGCATCAGGACGACCATTTTTTAGCATATCTTGAGTAACTTGGGTACAGGCTCGAGGTAAACACTTACTGCACAACGTGACATGAAAAAACGTCTTCCATTTCATCTTCGCCGTCCATTTAACTACATTATTGTTTGCATTATTTCATTAACGTCGTCCATTTAACTGTATTAACTCAGTAACTGTTAAACAAATTAACGCTTTTATGCGAGATGGCGTTTTTACAACAGTACAGTTAGACCGGGTAGCTTGCTCATTTCATTTCAGTCGGGAACCTCGATGAGCTGGGCCAGGTTAACAAAGACTGTGACGGAAATTTAGAGCGAAGCCGGCGTTTCTGTTATCGAAGTCTTCGGCGACGTCGGTTTTGATGTAGAGGCGGTACGGTTGCGCTGATGCTGTGGAAATTAAAATTTAGCAGTGAAAACGACTGAGAAATGGATATAAATGATACAAGGACTACGAGAATTCAGCATTGTAAGTTAAAAGTAAAACAAAGGTGAAGAGGAAGTTGCGAAGAATTAGATTGACTGGAGGTGTGAATCTTTATTTACTTGAAGACATTTTAAGAATTTTCAAGGTTTCATTCAATTTAATGGTATTTTAGGACATAAGCAGAAAATTCATAATGCCTACAACAATATTGTGATCAGCTAAAGTGCCAAAACATCAGTGTATAACTCATCAGTTGAATGCAGAATCTTTGAGCGCAGTATTTCCTAGTATTGATGAGTGGTAATTATTATTTGGCATGCACATCTAAACTGTTGCACTATCGCTGAACTTCAATTATGAGCAACGCGTTCATTCCATTCATTCAAAACAATTTTGGTGTTCCCCAAGGATCCATTCTTGGTCCGCTACTGTTTTCTATTTTCATTAATGATTTCCCTCCAATGCCTTCTAACACACGGATCTCAATGTATGCAGATGATGTTCAAATTGCAATAACAAGTTCTGTATCGGAAATACCACAGACGCAAATTAAAGCCGAAACTTTACTGACTAGCCTGAAATCATGGTACGACCGAAATGGTCTCAAATTAAATGCTAATAAAACACAATGCATTATTTTTGGATCCAAAGATGCAATTAAAAAAACTTCAGATCTTACTCTTGCAGTTGGAAATGATAAAATTAATGCATCAGAAAAAGTTAAAAATCTAGGTATCTGGTTCGATAGAAATATGTCCTTCAAATCTCACGTTGAGACTACTTGCAACAAAATCTACGGAACTTTAATGTTTTTTCATCGTATAAAAAGTATGGTAGACGAAAAATCCAGATTTTTAGCCATTCAATCCCTTGTGTTATCGCGCATTGACTACTGCAGCCTAGTATGGGGAGACTTACCTCAATACCTTCAAAGGGACTTACAAAAATGCATGAATTTTGCAGCCAAGGTGGTATGCAACGGTAATTTCAAAAGAAGTGATCACGTAACCCCTCTCCTCAATAAACTCGGCTGGATCCCTATCCAAGAAAGGCTCCTCATGCAGAAGGCCCAATACGTATTCTCCTCGTTATATCTTCCTCAGAGCAATGCTGAGATAGTGCGTTTCCATCCACCCACTGTAACCAATCAAAAACCGAACAGAAACAATAATGTCTTAGTCAACTATCGTTCATCTCACTTAGGGCAGAAGGCTCTGTCCATATTAGGCGCCTTACTGTGGAACAAACTTCCCCTGAGTATTAAAGTCCTTCAAAGACCGAGAGAATTTAAAGCCAAAATAACTCGTCATCTTGTGTCTCAATAATAATCCTTAGTTACAGAACATACTGAATGTGTACTGACAAATCTCATTTACCTGGTATCTCCATTGCTGAACAATCTCCCTCGCTCATTGTTTTATAATTCAAGACATCAAACAACAGTTTTGAAGTATGCGTAGGTATTATGATTTGACCGCCTATACGTTGTCATTTGCGGACATGCTTACTTGTATATGTGTGTACGTATATAGGTGTATGTGCGCATATGGGTGTGTATATGTGCACGTACAACTGTGTGCACTAGAGTAGATGAACCAGTCGAAGGTGCATTTTATGTCATTCCTCTCCGCTTCTGTGCAAGCATCAAACTAGACCGTCATGGTACCTATGTGTGTGTGTGTGTTGATCAGTTACAGACATTCTGCACCATATTACAAAGATAATGTATTTTTTCTAATATGAAATTGTAAAGCATCCATGTAAAAAAAATAAATTCGTTGTGTGATCATCCATTTATACTGCAGTAATATACTTATTCGGCTTATAGTTATATGCTTATAATAATGTGATACCTATATATGTTTGTTTATCAATTGACGACAATTTGCGCCATATTTCAAAGATAATGTGATTTTTTTTTCTAATATGAAACCTTTATAGGACATTAATGTTTTCTTTCTTATTCACGTCCCACAATCGTTTTCATGTTTCTGACTTAAGTAGACTGTTTTGTGCCACTATTTTTAGTACGAAATTTTATAAAATTCATGCTATAATAAAAGATATTTTCTCCGTTTCCCTCGATTGGAATTCTGGTTTATACTGACTAGTTTACGCTGATATTTGCGCACATGCTTACTTGTGTAAATGTGTACGCGTCCACGTTATGCGTATGACACTCTGTAGAATGCGTATGTATTGCCTCGATGCATAGAAATGCATTTGTGTATGCTTACGAGTTAGGTGTAAATATGTGCGTGGGTATATGTGTGCATGTGTATGTGTAAATATTTACATGTATACGTGCACATATGTGTGTACTAGACTGACAACTAGCATTTTACTAGAGATAATGGTCTTTTTTCTGTGCACTCTCAACTTGTAACATTACCTAACTCGTCATATCTTTAGTATTGTAAAGCATTCATGTAAAAACTATACATTTGTTGTGCGATCATCCATTTATATTTAAATAAAATGCTTGTTAACTAATGACCGTTATGTTAAAATTGTTGAATCAGAAATACAAAACCTATAATCTTCTTGGTCCTCATGCTTATATGTACACATATGTATATATGTGTGTGTGTGTATGTGTGTGTGTGTGTGAGTGTGTGTATGGATATACACACACATGCATACGTATGTGTAAAAATGTGTGTATATGAATATATATTTATATATATGTATATTTTTCTTTTTTTCATGCTTCCTTAAAATGATACTTGTGAACATTGACCGAAACAAGCGATTTCATATATTATTTCCTGGCGCCAAGAATTGCGAAGTTTTATGTCATGTACATGTAAACTGTCAAAAGTGTTTTCACCCCACAATGAAAATGCATCGTCCATGAAATTGTGTTATCTCTTACAACTATCATTACATGTATTATCAAATGTAGATTAAGCTAGATTAGGAGTTCATTGCCCTCAATCATTTCTTTTGACTAGTGACACGAGTTTTTCAATACTCGTGTGTGTGTATCATCTAAGTGTATTAATTTTAAGATATTTTAAAAACCAATGATGGTACTTTTGTACCATCTCTATTGGAAATAAACCGTTTTTCTTTTTTTCTTTTTTTTTTCTTGATATTATGGTAACCATACTGTGTGTCTGCAAAAGCACCATGTATCGTTTGTAAAAAAATATCACATTCAACGCTATTGTGCTTTTGTATATCAAACATTGATAAATTCATAGCTGGTGACTTTCAGTCAAATAACTTACCCCACCTTATTTCAAATAAAAAGATTTGAGAAAATCAAAATTAAGAGAAAACGTCATTGGGTTAACTTATGATGTTAAAGGAAGTCATTAATTTGCTAGGATGCAACTATTAAAAGTATAAACCTTGGTGATGACAGCTTGGTGAGAGGGTATAATACTTCATTCAATAAGCACAATATTGGTTGAAAATGTCATATTAAGGTTCTGATGTTATGCTGGCAAAGTACTCTAATTGTCAATGAAAGCAATCATATGAAATAAAACAAACCTGCTTAGCTATTAATTTCACAATTGCAAAAGCCAAACATAAAATGTAGCTAAATTGCTATGTGTAATATGAAAACGTCACATTTCATTCACCATATCTTTAACTAAAAGCTCATTTGTAATCCTCTGTTGCTTAAAGCATCGTAGTGAAGTGTTTCAGTGTCTTTTCATTTCATGTCATTGTTGTTTTAGAACATAATTTTAATACTTGAAGAGTAACTTTGTGAGTTTGTTACGTTTTTTATTCAATGCATGCACACATTTTTGTCTTGCGGATTATGACTGATGGTGAGCTGAGGCTTGAAACGTTTCATAAAAATTACTTTGAAGTTCCTCTTTATTATTAATTTTATAGTTAATACTCTGACCGTAACGTGCGCCACCGGTACGGAGGGGATTTTCATATTGCTGCTGACCGACTAGAAGTCACAAACTCAATTTTTATACATACTTGATTAAAGCTAAATGAAGCATGATCAAGTTAAAGCTCGCTATTTTTAAAATTACTTACTACAATTGACTTTAAACCTGAGTTAAACATTGAACATCAGTTTTACCAATTATGGCAGAGTTTTAAGAATGTTCTGCGTACTCACTTCTCACTCGCGTGGGGAACTTGGTACCGCAATATCTGTCTGCCTCGACCGGGTTGCCATCGGCGTCTTCATATATCCCGCCAGGGATCGTCACGTAGTCTTCGTTGCAGTCCTCCGGGCCGTAGACTGTGGGGTTTGAAGTTTGAAGGACAAGTTTTAGAAGTTGGTTGTGCTGGAGCCTATTGTGATTATGATCGAACCTATTCCAGGAATTGTGCAATGAGGTAACTTTTTTAAAATTCGAATTGTATGATAACCTTTTTTAAATTCGAATTGTACGATAACCTTTTTTAGAATTCGAATTGTACGGGAGCCTAATGTATAATTTGGATTATGATCGAACCTGTTCCAGGGATTGGGCTATAAGGTAACCATATTTAGAATTCGAATCGTGAGACAACCTTTCTTAGAATTTGAATAGTATGGGAACCTTATTTAGAATATAGGTTGAAAGGGAACTTGCTCTAAAATGTGGCATGGGAGGTAAGCTATTTTAGAGTTCGAGTTATAAGAGAACCTATTTTGGAACTGTGAGCGCAGAGAACCTGGTTCTGAATTATGCATGGCTATGAGGGAAACCTATTTTAGAATTTCAGCTGTAGGAGAGACCAAAATCAATTTTGGCCAAAATATCACATACAAATCTATTTCGCCTCGCACGAAAATTTTCAAGTTAAAACTAAAATGAATGATATCTTAAAACGTTCACCCATATTAGTTGCAGATTTACACTTTACCCTTTATAAATAATATCCACTTGAAGACCAAATGATCTGCTAAAGTTATTAACACTATTTTTTATTCAGTTAATATGGAGTAAATGTTAAGTTATTTGTGTTGTGAAGCTTCTAAAGAGAAAGCTCAAATACAGGCACCGGGCGTTTATAATAAATCTAAGCTTTGGTGATCGAAATTAAAATTTGATTTCCTGTAATTGCGAGAACTTTCAAGCTATCTTGCTAATTATAAAACAATCAAAGGCATTCTGATTTCTAGCTAAGTCTATACTTATTAAACGAGCTAGAAAGCCGCAATGCATTTTCTGCAGTTCAACCAGCGAATACAATGTCACCATCAGTTAGTGATTTAGTTTTTTCCATCCTCACTCATGACATTAAAAAGATCAAATAATTGGGAATTGATCGTTTGATGTGTCGAGTTGAAAACTTGAAATATGAACTTCAATTGTGGCATATGAATTTTATTTTTTCTTATCAGGGCTTCCAAAATCACGATTAATGGGTTGAGAGAACTGTTCTCACTATGTAAAAGTAAAATAGGGAATTTTTTTAGCATATTTGAATGTAAACCATAGTTCTTGATACGCGATGCTTGTTTTTATACTGACTGCAGTAAGAACTTAGAACTTATTAAATCAACAGATAGTATATAAAACTTATCTGTTTAGAAAATCGTTTAAATACATAAAAATAAAATGTTTGGGCGCTCCACTGGAAACATACCTAGCATTTCTATCGACAGTGATATTAAAAAAATATATTTAATAGGTGTGAGTATGAAAGCTTGTATTACAGCTATCTTTTTTTGCATGCTAATAAAAAGCACTCAGGGATAATTGTAACAATATTAAACATAGGCAATACAATTACTAGAAGTGACATTCGACTTACGAATGTTCTTAACATAACAATTAAACAATGAATTAAAATTAAATAATAATTATTCCCCTGTAGCACAACGAGCGGCCTTAATAATTCTAACACAATTTAATAGCAGTAACCGTTCCGTCATACATATACTCATACAACTGTACGCTAATCCTATGTGATAGTTGCAGTTACATGCATTGTGTATTTACATTTATCAAGCTTCGCTATGCATGAAAAATAGTGTCTTAGGTACTGAATTTGCTGTAATGATAGTAGGTTTTTATTGACAATTCGCGATATCTGTGCTACATCAAATATCATCGGATACCTTCACTTTATTCGAACCGTGTAATGATTAGAAACACTCATAATAATGAAAAAAACACTCATAACAATGAAACACAAAAATGAAAACAAGCACTCACAACAGTGAAACACAACAATGAAACACAATAATGAACAGAAACACTCACAACAATGAAACACAATAATGAAAAGAAACACTCACACCAATGAAACACAATAATGAACAGAAACACTCACCACAATTAAACACAACTATAAAACACAAAAAGGAAACAATAAGGAAAAGAAGCACTCATAATAATGGAAAAAACACTCACTATAATGAAGCACAGTAATGAAAGGAAACATTCACAACAATGAAGCACAACAAAACAACCCAGTAAGGTAAAACACGACTCACAGGTCTGGTACTCGCTGGCGTTGAGCGCGGCGTCGCCGCTGACGGTGAAGGAATATCCCAGGCCGAGTTCTGACGCCGTCCACGTCAGCTCGCAGTAGCCGACCTTTGAGTTCACACACACGCCGTAGTTCTCGTTCTGCAGCTGGTACGTCGCTGGCCGAGTGAAACGTTGCTTGTTAATTCATGGAGAGTTCTAGTTCGTGGTTGTGTTTTGTGTCTCGTGATCATACTTTGTGTGTTATGATAAGGACTTGTACCTTGTGGTCACAGTGTGTGTCGTGATAACTATTTATCCCGTGTGACCACAATTTCTGTCTTGTGAGCACAATTTGCGTCTTGTGACCACAATTTGCGTCTCGTGACCCCACTTTGCGTATCGTGACCCCACTTTGCGTCTCGTGACCCCACTTTGCGTCTCGTGACTACAATTAGCATCTTGTGACCACAATTTGCATCTCGTGACCCCACTTTGCGTCTCGTGACCCCACTTTGCGTATCGTGACCCCACTTTGCGTCTCGTGACTACAATTAGCATCTTGTGACCACAATTTGCATCTCGTGACCCCACTTTGCGTCTCGTGACCCCACTTTGCGTCTCGTGACCCCACTTTGCGTCTCGTGACCACAATTTGCGTCTTGTGACCACAATTTGCGTCTTGTGACCCCACTTTGCGTCTCGTGACCCCACTTTGCGTCTCGTGACTACAATTTGAGTTTAGCAATCCTAATTTTTTCGTGACGCAATATGTGTCTCGTGATCATTTCATACATTGTGAAACTCTATTTCTAAGCTGGCCTGAAATTGTTCTTAGTAAGATGTATTTAATCTTCCGAGTGTCGCTAAAGGAGTAAAATACACAATGTAACAATCAAACTTCGTTTTGATATCCTGTTTTACCACTAATTAAATTTCAAATATCATAACTTCAATCCTAATTTTCTTTAAAATATCGTTTGCCATGACGTGCTTACCTCCTTCGTCAGGCAGAGAGTCTTTGAAGTTGAGACTGCGGACTGTGCCGGAGGTGGAGTTGTAGAACTGCAGGCAGCCTGGGGGTGCTGTGTGTGAGGTGTGGCATGGTCAATTGCGTTCATTACAAGTTCTTCTTTCAATATTTCTTAACGTTTTTAAGTATTCAATTCTGCCTCTATCTGATGTGAATGGGGGAAAGTAACATGATAAATTGCATACCTTCCAACTTCTTCTTTCAATATTTCTTATCGTTTTTAAGTATTTAATTCTGCCTTTCCTTGCTGTGAATGGGGGATGTAACATGGGCCCTTGGAATATTGCATTCATTACAAGTTCTTCTCTCAATATTTCTTAACGTTTTTATGTATTTATTTCTGCGCTTTACCTAGTATTATGTAGCTGTGTACGGTGGGGATGTATCATGAGCGCTTGAAAAATTGGATACGTTACAATTTCTTCTTTCAATATTTCTTAATATTTTTCTATATTTAACGTGCCTTTTACTTAGTATTATGTTTTCATAGAAGTAGTTCCGAGAATGGAAGCAGAGATATTTTCTCAGAGATGTCTCGGTAACTGTTTGATGAATGTTGACATGTACATCGTGTCTACAAAGAAACAATTCCCTCCCCCTCACTCTTTGTAAATGTTTGTTTCAGTTCGGTCCTGCAAAAATACTTTAAATCGGTGTTTTCTTCGGAGATTCAAATCAGAAACTGGAAGATACATTTTTATACAATACCGTACCATAGGTAGTATTATGATACCGTACCATGAGTAGTAATATGATACCATACCATAAGGAGTAATCACAACGGACGGATACTTACGATTTTGATGATAATAACGTGTGACGCAATAAATTTACACCCTCAGTAGAAAACAAACAAGTCCAAAATGAAACTTCCAACACAGAAATATAGAAGAAATGAATGCAAACCAAATATGTACTCAATCATAGATATCTTCTTAAATTTTTGATGAGAACGTCGCGTAAATTATTCCAGCATATTTATCAGTTTCTGAGCCATTCTATGAGAAAATCAAATAATCATTTGCTAGTTAACTTTGTGCACAGCAGATTTTCACGCATATGAGCTGCGTTTAAACGCGTTAGTTAAAAAATAACAATGAAATCGTCAATTTCATCAGCAAACATGTCGTGATTGAAGGAATCATCTTGGCATATCGCTCAATAATTTGTGTGTGCACCCAAATCTGTCCAGATATTAAGTGGTGTGTACAAATTTTAATGCGGAAAATAAGATGTACTCACCAAGGTTCGGCGACCCACACGGAATTTGAGTAACTCGTATGTTCCAGATCCTCGAGTCGACCAGAGTGGTGGCTGTGTCCATGCTCAGCTCGATGGGGCCGGAGGCGGGCTTAACATTCACGTAAACTGCAATGAAATCAACATCGATATTGCATGAACGTCACAATCTAACTTTTCTGGCTGAGTATCAATGATTTTAGTTGCCTGTGTGGGGGCTGTACTCGGGCACTTAAAATTATAAAGGCATGGGAGAGTTGGAATGTGGTAACTTGATGTTAGTGGAATTACTTTTAGGTTGACTGTAATTGTTTACAATTATTCACAGAAACGAGAAAAAACAGAGGTATTTTCTCAGAGATGTCGGTAACTGTGTTTGATGAATGTTTCTGTGTACATCGTGTCTACAAAGAAACACGTCCCTCCCCCTCACGCTCTGAACATGTTTGTTTCAGTACGGTCCTGCAACAATACGTTGGATCGATGTTTTCTTAGAAGATTCAAATAAGATGGGAGAAGACCCAGGTGTTTTTTCATATATTTTTCTCAGGCATAGTTATTTCATATTTTTCTCAGAAGTGCCTTTACAGCAATTTTAAAAATTACTATTAATCACAATGGTTAGAAATTCGAAGTAAAATAATAAAATAATGTATAACTGATACCTTTGAATTGAAAAAATATGGAGCGTTATTTAGTTACTAAGTTAGAGTACAATTTTTTTATGGAAGTTGAACATTTTTTTAAATTGATGGTTGTTTATGATTATACAATACTCGGAGCTAATGGTAATTTTGATTGGAGAGTTTTTGCATGGTAATAAAAACCGTTACTAACAATGAATTAATAAATAGGAGACGGAAACACTGCGTTGACCAAGAAAAAACTGTTAATCATTGAGGTTCTACACCATATTAACGATTTAGTAAGAATACCATACCCTATTGACTAATCCAGAACAGGGACAATTAGTCAGGCTTCTCCTTATTTCATTCCGAGGAGATCACTAAAATTAAGAACAGTATGTGCCTAAACACTGTCATGCAGATGCCTGTGATAAATTGATCTAAATTATGATGTCCAGAACGCCTCAGGTATTGATAAATCTAAATTTTAAGAGACGATTTAAAATAAATTCATATTATTCTTCGCTTTGAACATAAAATCATAAAAGCTACTACTCAAATAAATGTTCATGACAATGAAACTGTCTTTATTGACAAAATTTGATCGTCGTGTGAGCAGTACGACGCCAGCATCATCGTATAATTTATTTTTCCATACGTCATTTGTAACTATATGGCTTCAAGTCATTTGCTATTTTAAGTCCTACTTCAGGAAGAAAATTAGTAACGCATATCATTGATACAATCGATGCCCTTCTGTTTATATTCATATTCTGAATAATCAATCGATATCTTACACTCTAGGAAGAACCTTAAGAACTTATCTTATCCCCAATCTTGAGGTGACTGCTAGTCGAGACACTCTCACTGTGCTGTCCAGTCAAGTCACCGGCAATTGTACGTCGCAAGCTCACCGTGCTCTCTAGTCAAGTCACCGGCAACTGTACATCGTGAACTCACCGTGTTGTCCAGTCAAGTCACCAGCAACTGTACGTCTTAAACTCACCGTACTGTCCAGTCAAGTCACCGGAAACTGTACGTCTTAAACTCACCGTGCTGTCCAGTCAAGTCACCGGCAACTGTACGTCTTAAACTCACCGTACTGTCTAGTCAAGTCACCGGCAACTGTACATCGTGAACTCACCGTGTTGTCCAGTCAAGTCACCAGCAACTGTACGTCTTAAACTCACCGTGCTGTCTAGTCAAGTCACCGGCAACTGTACATCGTGAACTCACCGCGTTGTCCAGTCAAGTCACCGGCAACTGTACGTCTTAAACTCACCGTGATGTCCAGTCAAGTCACCGGAAGCTGTACGTCGTAAACCCACCGTGCTGTCCAGTCAAGTCACTGGCAACTGTATGTCATGAACTCACCATGCTGTCCAGTCAAGTCAGCGGCAACTGTACGTCGTAAACTCACCGTGCTGTCCAGTCAAGTCACCACACAATTTAGGCACGGGAGTGCCTCCAGTCACCCCGAGGAAGTCAGTCACGCAGTTAGACGATTCGTCAGGTCCCGCGATGTTGAACTGGTCGAAGTCAAGTCTGAACTGGCAGACGTTGTCGTGCATGGGGTTCACCGTGAGCTTGCACTCCCCGGTGCCGGAGGTGTGACTCGGGTAGCGAGGGTTGGTGAACTGCGTTACGTACGAGTCGGAGTTGTGGTCGCACTTTTTCTCGACTGCACAAGGAGGCCAAATGGAATAGATAAACGTGGGAAAACTGACGAAGAGTGGGCACAAAGATCATTGCATTTGAAGTCATTAATTCAACAACACGGGTCTGTACAGGTCGAGAAGGGTGAAATCCCGTGCAATTGTGGACTTATGACCGATTGAAGTAGATTTGATTAATGAAATGGTAAAGAATTGATAAATTCAAATGTTTGTAAAATTTTTGGCTTTTGGTAATGGAGATTTTTTGGTGATGCATGTATGAGAAGGAAAGAGAAATAAACTTTGCACTTAACGGTGAACCATGTAGGCATAGTGGACCACACAAGATACGATGCTGTATTGGAACAAACAATAATGATGGTACAGGGTGAGGCTCAAGTATCCAAACAACAGAATATGACATTATCAAATAAAGCCTCTCATTGGTCTTTTTAACGTACGTAGTGTCTCATGTAGGCATTAATGAATAGAAATTTATTTTACCCGTTTAGTTATGTAATGTGGTCGCTTTTAATACCAAAAATTGCTTCAAATCAGCAAATCGCATTATTAAATTAGCTGCGGCACGAACCAATTCGTGGGAAATACCGCCCATGTACCAAAATGTGATCGCTTTAAACTTTTCATTGAAAGTTTCGAGTACGCTCTAAGCTCAGTTATGTATCGATAATATATCAAAGTTCAAAGGGACAGAGATCTGACCACATTTATCTTAAACCGAAATCGTGGCAAACTGTCTCCGCAGCAGCCGTGAGAGATATTCGCAGAGCACGTTGTCTTCCTATTTTGTTGAAAGGTGCTCAGTTTAACATTAGCGTCATGGTTAGAAGTAGAATCAACCATAGGCTTCAGATTGTTCATGTTGTATGATTTTGTATGAATTTTACAATTAGATGTAGAAAAATGAGAAAAAACTTTCATCATATGAAAATGGCCGCCCAAACCATAACAGAAGCAAGTTTCATGGTGCTACGAACGTTCTTTACCTTAGAAGAACTCTTCTCAAAAACACGATCAATCCGGCGCGTTGTGAGTTATTTTAACTGTAAACAACTTCTTGTCCGACCAAACGATTTAACCAGTGAGGCCTTTCATCTTGTTCAATAAAACTTGTGTTTTATTCATTCTTTTTGTATTTGAACCTTGGAGAGAAATCGCTTCTTTTACAGGGCGGAAGGAGACATTCCCTTACGATCGTAGAAAATCCTATTTATTCTTCTGGGTTAGATTCTACACTCGCTGGCATTTTCCTTAAAAACCCCTTCAGTTTTCACATGATTCGCTCTCGATCGGCCCCAATAAGAGATGTGATACGTTGCGATGGTGATCTCTCACTTCGAGGTCGTTTTTGGAGTTTCCTCGCTTCCTATAGGCTTGGCTGGAATACAAACGGTGGATCTTGCCACTTCGAGACTCTTTGCAATCTCGGAGTAGGAGGATCATTTCAACTATCGGTTGACATCGATCTTTTGACAACAATCGTTCGAACGATTGTAAATTGAAAGTTAATATCCTAGAAATTCAATATAAGTAGTTATTTACTATGGAATATGAATCTATTTATTCATTGGCTTAGAACCAATATGATAAATAATTACAGTTGTGTTTGCAAATATTTATTCCACCTTGCAGTATGTAATGTACGTGTGAGAAATCTGGAATATTTTAGGTGCGACTATATCATTGACGTCAAAAATTAAATTTAGTAACTGCTGAATTGTGCCCAACTTAGCACAATCTACCCAACTTAGCACAATCTACCCAACTTTGCACAAAATTTAGCGCTAATGCTTACTTTGAGCGTAATTTTAACTTTAATTTGAATGTTATTGTTAACGAAATGAGCCAAATTAATCAACTAACCAACTGGAACTGAATCAAATGAACATAAATCAACTGAAGCCGAACTGACCTTTCTCATCCTAATCTAACTAAACTCATTTTCGTTCTTTGGCGCCCTTCTAATTCTAAATATGAATTCGTAATGAAGTCCGGCTAGCATATTTCTGAAGAAATTTTGACCCTATATTTTAGGTCGATTTCAGGTCGCACGCGAGAGAAAAATGCTCTAAAGCTGGAGAATTTGACTTAGCGAAAATCCTAAAAAGTAATAAAAGATGCTTATATTTAATTTGAAGTTGGGTATACAGAAACGCACCGATAAATAAAAATGTGATCAGCAACAGTGTTTCAAAATGAATGCATTGTAGTTTTCACACTCCGTGGATGGAGCGCTCGTTAGTATCAGGGTAAGGTTAGGGCGGCCATAATTTCATATCATGGAAATCCTCTTTAATCTTTAAGACTAGATTTCAAAACCTCTGCAAAAGTATACATTAAGGCCTATGGATTCTGCTTCTCGCTAGATTTCATGCACGTTCTTGAAATACAACGAGCCGTGGTTTCACTTATTATCATCAGTGTATTTTGAGGTGCTCATAATGCTTTATCTCAGGAATTTGTTTTCCACAGCCGGAAATTAATTTTCCAAGCTGCAGATTTAATTTCCCTTCACATCAAAACTACAGTTCATTTCAACGCGTTTCGTTTTCAAGCCCTAGAATCGATTAAAAAATCTGCGATCTAAGCTACCTGGCGTAGTTAAGAACAATAGAGCAAAAAGTGGTACATTACGGAAGCCCAGACTCGCCCTGGCGGAAAAAGAAAAAATCAAACTTTCACTGAGCAGTTCGAGCGTCTGGTTGAATGTTTGCAATTAATTTGCTTAGGCGTTTTCTTTAAATTTCTCTTCTGACAGCGAGCGAGTCTTTTTTTCGACGCACTCTATGTATATGGAATAGGTGTAGCTGCTGTTCCACGATGTGAAGGAGGTGTGGTACACACTACGAGCGAAGGAACCTTTTTTTAAACGTTTAAAAAATTTAGAGACATTTTCTACCGGCATTTTAAATAAAATGATTCAAGTGTGATATAATGAAAAGATTGAAGATTCAAAGAAAAGTTTCATTAAAATAAGACACAACGCATGTTTGTAGATGCAGTAAACTAGATTGCAAGAACACAAGGTACTGCAGAAAAAGAAATACCGAGTAACTTTAAAAACCGGATATCAATATAATACTTTGTGAATTGAACGATGGTCCTTCAAATCGTCTAAAATTTTAAGTAAAATTAAGAGTACAATAAATTTTTGAGAATTTCAGCTTTTCTTTTTTTGACGACAAAACTATATTGAAATAATTTATTGTTTACATTGAAATGCCCCAAAACTAGGTCGCGTTTGAAATTTCCATCAGCATTGGCTGCAAGATGTTAAAAACAAGCGCAAACAGAGAACTAAATTCAGAGTTTTTAAAATATCTGTAAAGCGAAATAACTCCATCTATGCTTGAATTAGTCCTTAAGTATCATTTTCCTCTTACAAGTATTCCTTTTGACGAGGGCATGTAAAATGATTTTAAATATAAATGAATCATAATTCCCAACTACAAACACTCTCTGTTGACTCTGTATTCAAATACTCTGCGTTAAAATGATCGGTCTGGAACATTTACTAAACACTCACAGACACAGCACGATCCGATGAGGCCCCCGGCACAGAAGCCGTAGCTCGTGCCCCCCGAGATGGCGCAGTCGGCCACCCGCATGCAGACGCCCTCCTGGAACTTCTCGTCTCTTGTCGTCTGGCAGATCAGAGGCGTCGAGCCACTTCGGGGTATGAGAACTGCGCACAAAGGTACGGGCTCAAATTATAAGCAAAATCAGCTTTACAAGCTTAAGTTGGAACAAAGTTTTATTTACCATCTCTTGTCATGTCATCTGTAGCTGTTATAAAAGGCTTCTTATTAGGTGTCTTGTTATTGTGATGTGACCTGTAAATGTAGCTCACTACGCTAACTGTTAAACGAGGCTTCTTATCAGGTGTCTTGTTAGGTGCCTGCTTTACTAGATGTCATATTCAAAAAGTTATTAATCTCGAATGATATTGGCTTTAAATCAGTTTAATTTTTTACGCGCTCAAAATTTGAATTTTTTAGTTGCGATTTATTTGTAAATAATTCCGTAAGGAAGGATTAAGCTTCTTCGAATTTTTAATTTGTTACAGCAGAATAATTCTTCACACGTTTCATTAAAAAAAAACAGATGGTCACTGAGGTGATTTTAATATTGATGCTGACCAACCTGCAGTCATTGACTCAATTTCTATAAATACTTGATGCTAGTTAAATGAAGGTACGATCCATTTCATGTTAGTTATTTTCGAAATCGATTCCTACAATTGACTTTAAATTTGAACTGAATATTGAACTTCAGTTTAAACCATCGTAGGGCACTTGTTAAGTTATGAGGCAATCCCAGGATCAGAAGTTAGTTCTCAACGAATTCATTGTCGTAATCGCGATCCGTAGCGTTTACAACGCTCTCAGCCACGTGTGAAGGCGATAGAAAGTCCAGTTTTTGCTTATCATACCAGGAAAAGATACAGGAGGAATTTCATCTCCACGGAAAAAGTTTGTAAAAAATACCAATGTTATTAAAGAAAACTGAAGCTAAAATGTGAATAAACGTACTGGTTTCGAATTTATTTTTGCATAAAAATCCATATAAGTGGAGATATAGATAATGGATATTAATCATATCGAGCTTGAAATATCCGAGAGATAAAAAGTAAAGATATTTTTTCTTAGTTTGCTAGGAGCAAGAAAAACCTAAACACTTTTACGACAAACGAAAAGGAAAATGGTGAGAAATTAATGAAAAAGACCTGAATGCCTTTGCTCCCCGAATGCACAACACTGAAAGCAATACCGTTGAGGGTGTGATGGGCATGATTGAGGGACAGTGCTGGTAAAATACGGAAGTCAACTCCTCAGAAATGTGTAACTAACTTTCCTGAAGAGATGTAGAAATATTTCAGCGGATATTTCATGATAAACTGCATTATTTTTTAATGGAGTTGTAAATAATTAGAAGGCTGTGTTATTTCTTTCTGCATGAACGCGGCGTAAATTGAATATATGTTGATGAGAAAATTGACGAAGATATGCATCAATATATATATATTAAAAAAAAACACCCAAGCATGAAGTAATACACATGCATCAATCAAAACGCACATGCTAAACGCATGATCAAGTTAAAATAGTCACACACAATGTTGGTGAGAAAAACTTATGACTAACATCGAAGGGTTGGCTAACAGAACTTCCAGGATACACAGAACAACACACACGATAGAAATAAACATAATATTTGAATGTGATTTTCAGTAAAATAATTTTACTTTGGAGTCTAATTTTCATAGGATTAGAGTTATTCGACGTACACACACGGCGTTAATTGGAATGATGTTTACATGAAAAACTGATTGGTATAAACAGCGTGAAACGAATAATGTACTCACTCTCTGATTGCGCAGTACTCATGTATTTTGTTTCGACAAAAGTATTTATTGACTTAGATACAAATCCAAAGAGTTAAATCAATGAAAAAAAGATTAAGATTTAAAAATATATTTTTCCTCAAAGGAAAAGTTAGCTGCCCCTGAAGCAAAAACAAAAAATGCTTAAGTAATCGTCACTCACATGTCACTTGAGTAATCGATAACAGACATGTGATAACATGGGTACATTATTAGGGACATCCTGTCTGTAGCAAACATCCATACTACACGGGTATGGAATCAACATGGAAACTCGATGCGAATGAGGTAAAGATGAAACCTACACGAGCAGACATGTGAATACAGACACTTGATCGAAATGAAGTCAAAAAAATTGAAAGGAAAAACTGAGAGATTTAATAAGAATCAAGTTCACATTGAAAGTAAAGTAGAGAAAATTTTTGCGAAAACAAAATCGTTAAAAACTGAAGGTAATTGGAGAATTTACAACTCCGTCCCCGAAGCTGTAACGAGGGGAAATGATTAAGTACTACAAATAACAATTTTGGCAGACACACAGTACGCTAAGTAGGACGCTAGCAGTCTTTTTACGAGGTGTCACACTAAGTTACAGACTGGATGTCTTACTGGGAGTCTTACAAGTTATCATACTAGATGCATTACTTGGTGTCTTTCTTGGTCTCTAATTAGGTATCTTGTTTTGTGTCAAACTAAGTATGTTTCGAGGGATTTCAGTAGGTATCATTTTATAACTTTCTATTTAACTAGTTGTCTTACTAGGTCTTGCATTAGGTATCTAACTGTCGTATAAGTTTCTTGAAAACACGCAAAAAATGAAAGTCCCAAAGATGTACAGTCGTGTTAACTTCGCAGGGGCGATTAGTTTCCAAAATTCTTAACCTATTTCAACTTCTGAAAACCTACGCCTCCAATAGGCCTAGCATTACAAACTGCCTGGAAAAAATACGTTAATTTCAAAGT
Source organism: Morinoia aosen (assembly GCA_030386875.1). NCBI lineage: Eukaryota > Metazoa > Arthropoda > Malacostraca > Amphipoda > Talitridae > Morinoia > Morinoia aosen. Next base: position 20,389,921 of record CM059565.1, read on the forward strand.
GCTGTGTTCTTTTAAGTTTGTGAAAAAAGTCCCTCATAAATATTTATACCGTAATTGAACAACGATGACGCAGTAGATTCTTGAAGAAAGAGAATGAAGAGAAGAAAGTGAAAGAAATGAAAAAGAAAGTTCACATCCCCTAATGGATCACACCCTGAAAATGCGATCCGTTTGGTGAGCAAAAATGAAAGTCCGTCTGTTCCTCCAATTCCAAGATCCTATAGAATAACAGATGATTTTTTAAAACTGTAATCTGTTGGATGACCAAAGATGAAAGTCCATCCGTTCCTCTAATTCCTAGATCACACTGAATAACCAAAAATTTTTTTTGTCACAGCTTGCAAAAGTCCAAGTAACTGCGAAAGTTAAGGTTTCCGAATGGCTGCATGATTCACAATGCGAGACGAGTTCGTTTTCAATGCATGCGGTCGTTAGGATGCGAGTTTTTCTATGGCGTCATCAGCACCACAGAATACGCCTCGCAAAAACGAGGCAGTCAAGACGACATCCTTCATCAGTCAAATTCAGCTACAGGCACCGCGCCAGGTAGGTGTCCTCGTGATTTATGATGAGCAGATCCTTGTGATGCAGCAAAGAAAAAATAAACCTCGAAAATGAATGGAAAGGAATCCAAGAGAGAAAGCATGACAAAAGTATGTTAACGATGTTACATTAATGATTATGCATTTCAAAGCTTGATTTGTGAAATTCTTATGCAGAACAAATAAATGATTGGCATTGCCTCAGTAAGCCTCATGTTCAGGAAACTAACCCCACAAATTTAACTTTTCAGTCCAGGTGCGCAAAGATTGGCTTCGGGCCACTCCAAATGTTCATGATTAGTAACTCTAATTGCTTCATTCTTCATCGAGGTCCAATGATTGTTGGTTCTAGCTGCTGTCTTGTGCCTAAAAAGTGTACCCAACCAATCAATTCCTAACTAAAAAATATCATTGCGTTCCTAGAAACGCGGTGTTCTCGTTAATAAAAGTGTTTCCTAAAGTTTCCTGCGACTTTTCTACGAGTTTCGAGAGTTGAGTTACAGAGTCGGTAACCAAACTCTGACCATAAAAAAACGCAATGAAATCTGACCGTGGTTTCACCAGTTAAAATTGACGTGAGAAGCACCGTAGAACAAACCCGACACGATATATTCCACCGGTAACAGATGTACGGAAGTAAATTGTTTTTAACTTTTACGTACGGTGGTGGCACAATTTTTTTCTACTCGTGAGTTGAACGAACAAAAAGTATTGTGGATTCACTCCAAGATTCATTCCAATTTACAAAAAACGTGGGTAGCGGCTGTTTTGATCCCTGTAAGGACCAGAACAGTTTGTTTTCAATGATTAAATTGCTCTTTTACCACATGGTTTATTTCCATGCCATCCATCGCATCTCTTTTACTCTATCCATTCCTGCACTTCACCTCTCGTGAATGACATATTGGCCACAGTTGAGTTAGAAAATCTTCTACAACGGCATCTTGTTGCTTTTACTGCACCCACCCCTATGGTAGAACCTCCGCATGGTCGGCTGTAGTTCTGGCATGTGCGGTAGTTTATTTCATTTCTTCTCGAAACAAGTTCAAGTTTTTTAGACATTTTAAGAGTCGGCCTCTCCGCCGCGGGCACTCGAAGATCTTTCGAGGGCCTGTGTTTTTGCTCAAGGAATGGTCAAGACTTTCTTCGCCGGAGCAGAAGTCTTCATTGGACCAGGGTTAGATTAGCGAAAACCGGATATGACTTCACAAAAAGCGGGTAACTCTTATTCTGCAAGTCCGACTTCCGTCTGCTGAATGAAGCTACCAGATAAGGAGACGAGCTGAAGCGATAGCAGACTGTTGTGGTTGTCCCGCGGCTAAATGAAAGTTCAAAACAAAAGCGAAGAATGCGGTAGATGTTAATGAAGGAAGCTTCTACCTAAATTGTGGAACTTTCAAGCAGACGACGAATGAAACGCATATGCTGATGCCCAAACAACAATTAGATAAATGAAACTTGACATTTAGATGGACTTTAAATTATTAATTGATGACCATAAATGAGATGCATCAAAGGATTGAGTTATAGCCATTATGAGAGCTCGGCGCTAGTAATGAACTGGCCTCTCTCCTCATTGAACATTCAGAGATTAACTTAGCAAAATGATTCATTGTTGCTTGCTGAAGGAGGAAGCGGCAGCATTGGGCCAGATGTAAAAAACTAACAATTCTAATTTACTGATATGATCTTATTGCATCTGGCATCAGTAACTCATCTGTAAACTTAGATTCAGATCGAGCTCAGATTAGAGGCAACATTTGATTAAGATTACATGAACAAAGTGACTGAGATTGAGAGTATTAAGTGACTGAGATTGCGAATATTAAGTGACTTAGATTGCGAGCATTAAGTGACTGAGATTGCGAGTATTAAGTGACTGAGATTGCAAGTATTAAGTGACTGAGAATGCGAATATTAAGTGACTTAGATTGCGAGCATTAAGTGACTGAGATTGCGAGTATTAAGTGACTGAGATTGCAAGTATTAAGTGACTGAGATTGCGAGTATTGAATGACTGAGATAACATTAATCAAGTGACTGAGATTGCGAGCATTAAGTGACTGAGATTGCGAGTATTAAGTGACTTAGATTGCGAGTATTAAGTGACTGAGATTGCGAGTATTAAGTGACTGAGATAACATTAATCAAGTGACTGAGATTGCGAGCATTAAGTGACTGAGATAACATTAATCAAGTGAATGAGGTTACATGCATCAGGTATTTGAGATCGCATACATTACCTGAGATTGTAGGTAACTGATGACAATGCGAGAATAAGATAAAGTAATCGGTCAAAATTTAAATCTATGGAGGTTAGGTGTGATTAGGTTGTGTTTGATTAGGATAGGTACAATTAGGTTAGATATTATTAGGTTAGGTTATGTTATATAAATCAGGTTTAACAGAACAGCTGCAAAAATACTCACCGGAAACTGCTTCATCGAATGAATTTCTTGAAAAAGCTCCTGCAAAAAATGAGAAATCCTCTCAATAGTGCAGCTTTGTGCGAGGACAGTTTTATCAAATAAAATTCAGTCATGAATGATAACATTTGATGATTTGTGTCAGTTTTTCCAACATTCGATTTCCTCATAGCTATACTTTCCCAACCCAACCTTTACTTTCGTCTCTGACGAGTACACGTGCGTTCATTTTCCTCTTTTTACATTCGGAACAGAGTATGCTATTTTAAAAAAACACGTTAAAAAACTTGGATACAATAAAAATGCTGTACAGGATGTCCACAAAAACTGTATCCACTGGCCAATGTATGCATTTATAATACCAGAACCATATATCAGAATTAAACTGCTGTATGGTTCCGGTATCACACATGCACACATGCAGTGTATTGGTCCGTGGATACACTGTTTTGTTGACACCCTGTATAAATCACGGTAGAGGAAACAAGATAGGGTCATTTCTATGGGAGAAAATGCACCTCCTCTTGTTCGACTAGCTAGTTGAAAGGCTTTATTTCAAACACACTTTATGACATCACCAAAACGCAACGTCGTTAGGCCAATAGTGGAGCCAGATTTGGGGGTAGCAGTGCAACCAGATGCAATATGAGCGCTGGTTCGTTGCGGTGACGTCAGAAAAACCACACCATCAACAAAAAAAGACTGGTTCGACCCTACGTTGTTTCCTCTACCGTATTATAAACTCGATGCAAAGCGGGCACCGTACCTGTCACTCTGTTGGTGATGCCGGACGAGGACGGGAACGCGTTGAATAACCTGTCCCAGAACCCTGGCGGAGAAAATCATCGCAAATTGAAAATGTCATAATGCTGAGTGTAGTAGTAGGAAAAATACTTTATCGTGACACCTTCTTAAAGAAGGTAAAAACAAGAACAGCAGTTATAACAGTTAATAGTTGGTAAAAAATATCTAAACAGTTAGTTAGCAGAACGTAAAAAAGTTATAGAAAGTAAAAACAGATATCTTTACAGTTCAAGTAGAGTGAAATGAATCTCCACATGTGTTCAAAAATAAATGCATTTAAAAATTTGAATTCGCAGATGAAGCTTAAAATAAAATGCAAATCTTAACATGAACTTTGCAACTCCTGAACATGTTACCTGCGTTTCTACACACGATCGCCATAAATTAAAGATTTTGACTATGTCAGGTCAATCTGAAGCTTAACATTCAACTCAAATTTTATATCAACTGTGGTTAGCAATGTTGAAAATAGCTAGCATTCCCTGGATCGTGCTTTCATTTAGTTTCGATTACGAATTTTTGAAAGTTGAGCTAGTGACTACTGGTCGGTCAGCACCATCATGAAAATCCTTGCCGTGTACCACCGGCGGCTCACGTCGCAGTCAAAGCGTTAATGCTCGACCTTCACCAAGCCATCATCACTGCCCCCTTACTGTCGGTATTCTATTTACGGTGGTCATCACTCCAGTATAATCGCCTCACCACCTATACTTTGTCTACCGCAGTCAATAATTCTCGAAGCCTACATCTACTACTTATACGAACCTCAAATTATCCTGATAAATATTCACTCCTGTTACTCCTGGTTATTTAAGACTTGAATCATGATGCACCGGGATCAATCCCTTGAACGAATTCTATTCCTATAAGTTGAGGTTCACAGAAATGAAGTATGATTCTGGAGATCGACTGCATTGCGAAAATCTGCTCACGCATGCCCTTATATCTTTTTGTTGCTCTAACGTAGATATTCTTCTGATACATATTCTATGTGGCATTTATTCCTGTGCTGCATATTGCATGCTGCCAATATTCCTGTGCTGCATATTGCTTGCTGCCAATATTCCTGTGCTGCATATTGCTTGCTGCCAATATTCCTGTGCTGCATATTGTATGCTGCCAATATTCCTGTGCTGCATATTGTATGCTGCCAATATTCCTGTGCTGCATATTGTATGCTGCCAATATTCCTGTGCTGCATATTGCATGCTGCCAATATTCCTGTGCTGCATATTGTATGCTGCCAATATTCCTGTGCTGCATATTGTATGCTGCCAATATTTCTGTGCTGCATATTGTATGCTGCCAATATTCCTGTGCTGCATATTGTATGCTGCCAATATTCCTGTGCTGCATATTGCATGCTGCCAATATTCCTGTGCTGCATATTGCATGCTGCCAATATTCCTGTGCTGCATATTGTATGCTGCCAATATTCCTGTGCTGCATATTGTATGCTGCCAATATTCCTGTGCTGCATATTGTATGCTGCCAATATTCCTGTGCTGCATATTGCATGCTGCCAATATTCCTGTGCTGCATATTGCATGCTGCCAATATTCCTGTGCTGCATATTGCATGCTGCCAATATTCCTGTGCTGCATATTGTATGCTGCCAATATTCCTGTGCTGCATATTGTATGCTGCCAATATTCCTGTGCTGCATATTGTATGCTGCCAATATTCCTGTGCTGCATATTGTATGCTGCCAATATTCCTGTGCTGCATATTGTATGCTGCCAATATTCCTGTGCTGCATATTGTATGCTGCCAATATTCCTGTGCTGCATATTGCATGCTGCCAATATTCCTGTGCTGCATATTGCATGCTGCCAATATTCCTGTGCTGCATATTGTATGCTGCCAATATTCCTGTGCTGCATATTGTATGCTGCCAATATTCCTGTGCTGCATATTGTATGCTGCCAATATTCCTGTGCTGCATATTGCATGCTGCCAATATTCCTGTGCTGCATATTGTATTCTGCCAATATTCCTGTGCTGCATAATGCATGCTGCCAATATTCCTGTGCTGTATATTGTATGCTGCCAATATTCCTGTGCTGCATATTGTATGCTGCCAATATTCCTGTGCTGCATATTGTATGCTGCCAATATTCCTGTGCTGCATATTGTATGCTGCCTCTATTCCTGTGCTGCATATTGCATGCTGCCAATATTTCACTTTTATTCCGTCGATGCACCTTCCTTTCATACGACAAACAAACCCGTGTGCGGCTATTGGCATTCTCACGCTAACCGGTTCATTTCTCGAAGAAGGTAATTATTATCCTTGGAAAATAACATACAGGACAAGGCAAACGCATAATTCGTCTTAAGATCTTCTCTCCCGCATCTAACTCACGTTTTGCACAGTTTTACTCGTATCTTATGCTAACACACATTGCACCTCACTCCACATCTGGTATCCTTGTTCTTTAATGTAAAAGTACTCACATTCGTCGCCGTTTTACGCATCTTTAAAACTTGATTTTCGGACTTCCATGCACATAATGCAGACATATTCTTTGTGCTTCCTTATCGTAAAGACATATAATTGAGATAAACTAAAAAAGTCTCATTCGTCTCACAGACTTATCGCAAACTCAAATTGTTTAGGGGCACTATCGAAAAATTACTGAATTATCGTAAACTAATGTATATTATACAAACCCTAACTTATTATAAAGTCACTGGCTACCGTGTGCGCCAGAAGAATTCCTTTTGCGCCAGAAGACTGGAATTCTATGGAGCCAGAAGACTACCGTGTGCGCCAGAGGGCTACCGTGTGCGCCAGAAGACTACCGTGTGCGCCAGAAGACTGCCGTGTACGTCAGAAGACTACCGTGTACGCCAGAAGACTACCGTGTGCGCCAGAAGACTTCCGTGTGCGCCAGAAGACTACCGTGTACGCCAGAAGACTACCGTGTGCACCAGAAGACTACCGTGTACGCCAGAAGGCTACCGTGTGCGCCAGAAGACTACTGTGTGCACCAGAAGACTACCGTGTGCCCCAGAAGACCACCGTGTGCGTTAGAAGGCCACCGTGTGCGTCAGAAGACTACCGTGGGCGCTACAGGCACCACCACTAAACAAGCAGGAGGCACGCACATCTAGGAGACCGGGCGCCACCTGCAGCAGGAGCGATGTGTGCAGCTGGGCCGCAGCTGGTCGTCTGCAGCAGTACCTGCAGCAGCAACACCTGCACTGCCGCTCTTCTTGAAGCCTGTGGCGGGAAGAAGGAAGAAATAATTAGTTTTATTGTATACAATACCGCATTTTATACTCTCATATTACGATTTCTTTTTCAGCGCTGTAATAGCACAATTTTTTTCAGTACTGAAGTACTCTAATAGTATGATTTCTGACACAGTGAGCTATTTAGTGGTATATTAGTACGCCTCTTTACGTGACCAGCTAACGCACACTAAAGTAGCTACTTTTATACGAGTGCTTTCATTTTAATCATTTACAGCATTGGATAAAAGCTAGCAAATTCTCAGAACAATTTCTTCAACTAGCGTTTTGTAGAGGAGTTGGTTATGTATTAGCACAATTACTTTAATAACTGTCGCGTTACAAAATGGTGAGCCATAAATTAGCACAATTACTTTTATAAGGACGCTGTAATTAGCTATATTTTAATGCGATTATTTTACCTTGAGCGGTGTACAGTAGTTAGGTTACTTTAAGTGCGCTGTAACTTAGCCAGCATAAGCTGTAACTTAGCCAGCATAAGCTGTAACTTAGCCAGCATAAGCTGTAACTTAGCCAGCATAAGCTGTAACTTAGCCAGCATAAGCTGTAACGTATCCAGTATACGCTGTAACGTATCCAGTATACGCTGTAACGTATCCAGTATACGCTGTAACGTATCAAGTACACGCTGTAACGTATCCAGTATACGCTGCAACGTATCCAGTATACGCTGTAACGTATCCAGTATACGCTGTAACGTATCCAGTACACGCTGTAACGTATCCAGTATACGCTGCAACGTATCCAGTATACGCTGTAACGTATACAGTATACGCTGTAACGTATCCAGTACACGCTGTAACGTATCCAGTATACGCTGTAACGTATCCAGTACACGCTGCAACGTATCCAGTATACGCTGTAACGTATCCAGTATACGCTGTAACGTATCCAGTATACGCTGTAACGTATCCAGTATACGCTGTGACGTATCCAGTATACGCTGTAACGTATCCAGTATACGCTGTAACGTATCCAGTACACGCTGTAACGTATCCAGTATACGCTGTAACGTATCCAGTATACGCTGTAACGTATCCAGTACACGCTGTAACGTATCCAGTACACGCTCTAACGTATCCAGTATACGCTGTAACGTATCCAGTACACGCTGTAACGTATCCAGTACACGCTGTAACGTATCCAGTACACGCTGTAACGTATCTATTACACGCGGTAACGTGTCCAGTACACGCTGTAACGTATCCAGTATACGCTGTAACGTATCCAGTATTCGCTGTAACGTATCCAGTACACGCTGTAACGTATCCAGTACACGCTGTAACGTATCCAGTATACGCTGTAACGTATCCAGTATACGCTGTAACGTATCCAGTATACGCTGTAACGTATCCAGTATACGCTGTAACGTATCCAGTATACGTTGTAACGTATCCAGTATACGCTGTAACGTATCCAGTACACGCTGTAACGTATCCAGTATACGCTGTAACGTATCCAGTATACGCTGTAACGTATCCAGTACACGCTGTAACGTATCCAGTATACGCTGTAACGTATCCAGTATACGCTGTAACGTATCCAGTATACGCTGTAACGTATCCAGTATACGCTGTAACGTATCCAGTATACGCTGTAACGTATCCAGTATACGCTGTAACGTATCCAGTATACGTTGTAACGTATCCAGTATACGCTGTAACGTATCCAGTACACGCTGTAACGTATCCAGTATACGCTGTAACGTATCCAGTATACGCTGTAACGTATCCAGTACACGCTGTAACGTATCCAGTATACGCTGTAACGTATCCAGTATACGCTGTAACGTATCCAGTACACGCTGTAACGTATCCAGTATACGCTGTAACGTATCCAGTACACGCTGTAACGTATCCAGTACACGCTGTAACGTATCCGGTATACGCTGTAACGTATCCAGTATACGCTGTAACGTATCCAGTATACGCTGTAACGTATCCAGTATACGCTGTAACGTATCCAGTATACGCTGTAACGTATCCAGTACACGCTGTAACGTATCCAGTATACGCTGTAACGTATCCAGTACACGCTGTAACTTATCCAGTACACGCTGTAACGTATCCAGTATACGCTGTAACGTATCCAGTACACGCTGCAACGTATCCAGTATACGCTGCAACGTATCCAGTATACGCTGTAACGTATCCAGTGTACGCTGTAACGTAGCCAGTATACGCTGTAACGTATCTAGTCTTATTCCAGTAAAATAACTTTGATTAGCTTCAGTTTTGTGAGGAATGATACGATTATTCAGTGTTATAACAGAACCTATGATTTTTTTGCAGAAATTTCTGTTCTATTAAACATTATTTTGAATCAGGCCCTCGGTATCATAAGTTTCGCATGGTTTGCTTAGTAGAAAGTTGAATGCAATTTTAAACACTTCAAAAACTGTTTTGTGTTTCTGCGCGTGGAATTTTGATGATCAACGTTTTTGTGATGGCTGAGGAGATGCTTTAGAAGACAGTTAATGCGAGAAAAAAGCATGGAACGTCAATAGCTGCTCGCCAACGTACCAGATGCATACCGATGATGTTTCTTAATACTGAACATACTGAATAATGAAGGCATCTACGGATGCTTTATTTCCAATCAAGCCTGATACATATCACCTTGTTCATTGGATTTTCAAATAGCTTATATCTAACGCCAGGACGCCATGACGCTTTCCCCCGGTCAAGACCGGTACCCATTTCAGACACCTGGGTAGAGTGGGGTATTGTGCTTGGAATTTTTCTCTTATACCCAACAGGGAAAATCGCCACCACCAGCGCCGAGATTCGATCCCGGGTCTCCCGCACGGCGGCAGAAACCTCTAGCCCCATGGATATGGCTGAAAACAATTGATACACTAGCATTAACTGTAAAAAATTATATATCAACCGTTTTAAAAATATAATGGTACCAACTGCACAACTCAGTAAAAAATTCTACTTAGATGCACGCTTAATACATTTGAATGTATGTTCATTGTAAATTCATGCAAATGTTGGTAGACCCGACGAGCCTCGGGTTCTGTTGTTTATTTCTGTCGTTAACAATCCATGTTACACTTATTTTTATTCATTTAATAGGGAGTGAATGCGTAATAATAAATTGTAAACCTTGTTGAGAAATTGCTCAACAATTTCAATCCATTGTAAATTCAGGTTGACGAGCCTCGGGTTCTGTTATTGACTACGACGAGGTAACAACGAGGACGTAACGAGGTAAAAGTAAGGTAAAATGGGTTAAAATAAGGTAAAATGGGTTAAAATAAAGTTACAATGAGGTAAAATAAGGTAAAATGGGTTAAAATGAAGTAAAATGGGTTAAAATGAAGTAAAATGGGTTAAAATGAAGTAAAATGGGTTAAAATGAGGTAAAATGGGTTAAAATAAAGTACAATGAGGTAAAACGGAGTAACGATGTGGTAACAATGCGGTCAGTTGCGAGGTTCCAGTGAGTTGAATTGAAGTAACAATACGGCAACAATGCTGCAACAAAACCGCAACAATAAGATCACAACACTGCAAAATTAAGGCAACACTGCTGTAATAATACTGTAAAAATAAAGAAACAATACTGCAACAAAAAGGCTACAATAATGCAACAGTAAGGCAACAATACTGCAACAAAAAGGCTACAATAATGCAACAGTAAGGTAACAATACTGCAACAATAAGGCTACAATGATGTAACAGTAAGGCAACAATACTGCAACAATAAAAGAACGATACTACAAAAATAAGGCTACAATACCGGAACAATACTGCAACATTAAGTCAACACTACTGCAACAAAACCGCAACAATAAGGTAACAATAATGCAACAATAAGGCAACAATTAGGTAACAAGTGACCTCAAACAAAGAGGATGTTGCGTGTCGCAAGAAGCGATGAGCTGTAACACTCTACGATCCGTGATCGAGAAGCAGTTCATTTAGCCGATGAGATCCAATCCTTGAACATTGACAATTTCACCGTAGACAATCTATCACTAAACTGAAGTGTAAAAATGAAATTCATGGTAGAAATTCATTTCGTTTATTACGAATAACCATACATATTTTAAATCGCTAAACTTTAATTTTTATCTTATGATAGTTATGCCAGTCGCAAACATTTAAATTTTTATTGAGGTAGCGGCAACTTCAAGTCCGTCGTAAAATCCAGTCTACGAATCGTGCAAAATTTTAATTTATAATCGGAGTTCGGTATCCTTGCAGATAAAAAACGCTCTTATTAAACCGAGGGACTATCATGGTTCTGGCCGAAATTAATATACAAAGTATCACAAAATATTATTGCTCAAACTAGTCGAATGTTTTTTAAGAAAGGAAGTATGAAACTAAAAAAATCACGTGATTGTAAATACGGATAATGTACATAATAGACTACGTAACGCGTTGGAAGCATTTTATTCCGAAGCATTTTACCAATAATAAAAGGAAACCTCACAAAACATTACAGCAGTTAGTTACTGAAAACATTTTTTTCGACCTCTGAAAATAGTCCTGAGTGTGAGGCATTCATTACAACTCAAAGTTTCATGAGTGATGCCATGCATGAGTGATGCCAATAATATCATTGAGATAATGGTCTTATTAAAGACTTGTTCCTGTGCACTTTTATTTATAACTCCTCCGACCATCTATGGCCATCACTCATCATTTCCTTGGTCGTTCTTTATTTTCAAATTTATTTGAGAGCGAAATGCTATTTTCGTTCGATTCACTCATGGTCTTCTAAGTCAAAAATATTGGTCGGAATACAATTATATTATTCCAATCCTCAAAAGTGATGATTGAATGAAGTTTCGGTCAAATAATGTACGTAGTACGCTTGTGTTACGATGTTGCTGTACACCACATTGCAGTGTGGTGTGCATGAGGGGTTATGATACACTGTCACTGTCACAGAATGTGATCAGTGTGACAAAACGTAACTTAGTAACCCTTAAAGTGCATCGGTTTTCTAAAAATCCGTTTCTTTCTCGGTATGATTTCATGTAATGCAAATTTAAGTCCGTAAACGGAAAAAACACACGTTTATTGTATCCGTACAATCACTAGATTAACAAGCTGTCAATATCGTGACAAAATATGGCATAGTTGTTGAACATTTATCAAACAAACATCTCTTCATTCCATACAGACGTAATTTCCGAGGAACATTAAAACTAGAAAAATTCAGAGAAAATTACCCATATTTAATAAGATAATGTTTTGGTGTTTTCGTTTTGAAAACGTTTTGGTCCAGCTCTATGATCAGTTGAAAGCTCGATCTCGCTCTCGTTTATTCATTGCATGGAAATCATTCCAAAACGTGACCAAAAGACCAAACGAGTTGCTCACGTTTTGCGGTACACAAGAACCAATTCCCGTTTCTGCCTCACAGAGACGGGCGCTAAACGATCTCGTTAGCAGAGGCACAAACACACGCGTCATGCAGAGCCCAGTTTGCACACGAGGCTCAAACATCGCCTGAAATAGAGCGTAACTGTGCGTGTCGTGCTCTCAGGCGTGACTGTCAGTGCCCTCCGACAGATGGCGGGCAGGCTTGACCTAAAAACATGCAGTGACTCGTTCTTCTCTCCCTACAAAATGGTAGAGAATAATTCAACAGAGGAGAGCTTAAGGCGCTTCACTTGGGAGCATAAGCACAAGGGCTGTTTTCCATGACACAGATGTTAGTCCGATGTAAAAATTATAATGCGTTGTTGCCGTAACAGTAAATTTTTGAGGCATTTGGGGTTATATCAGTTACAGGCGTAGGATGACTATGAATGGGAGCATCATACACCCAAGCTTTGAGAATTAAATTTTAAACATTTTTCTAATATGCTGTTAAAGACTAACAAACTATGTCAATTTCAATACTCTCAAATATAGTCAATGACTCAATTTTCATTTTCACTTTGAAAAATCAAACCTTTCTATGATTTGCAGCAACAGCCTTTCGTTCTGCTGAATACGTTTCAGAGATGATTTGCCATGTATGAACACAGTCCAATATTACAATTTTCGATTTTTCCACTAAAGATTTCAGTTTTTTATAAACTTGCTATTTATAATCAGATCCAAATAGCTTCATTTTCTAGTTCGGCAAAAAATATACGAAAAAGTGGACTTTTATATTGCTTTTAAATAGAAAGAAAGACTGCAGCAACAAATATGTCTCGTTGAGCAGAGCTAACGGAAACTTAACCCATTTGTAACCGTAGGGTTGTAGGCACGCTGTAACTAGCTTTCGGCCCGTTGTAGCGGTGTAGTTCGTAGACCGTTGTAACGGTGTACCTCTAACCCCGTTGTAACGGTGCAACTCTAAGCCCGTTGTATCGGTGCAACGCTAAACCTGTTGCAATTCTGTAACTCTTGAGCCCTTCTACCGGTGCCATATGCGTTGTTACTGCCATACTGATTCTAATTCAATGCTTCCTCTCAGTTTTTGAACATAAGTGTTTAAGCGGACATTTTATTTAAAGCATAATATTTAATATTTTCGGCAAAAAACTTGTGGAGTTTATTCCAATGAATGCATCTCTCTCCATTATGTGGGCACACCTCGGGCACGCAGATACATAGAACGGCCTTTCCTAGAATTCGAACATATCTAGACTTGTACCGCACTGGGCGCTGTCAGCTCTAACTCTATAATCGCAGAGCTGATTTTCCCTCCTAATAAGATGTATGGAAATAAGAAAGAGCGTCTCTCTCGGTCACGCTCTTAAAGGACGCTGAATGACCGTATCTGTGATGCAAGTTTCACCAGTGTACAAGTACAAGGATATTTTGGTCACGTGAGTTCTGAGACACCGTCCATTCGTCAATTAGGGAAATGACTGCCAAATCTCGTAGATCCGCAACGAGCGACTTTCTTCAGAAGAATATGGAAGCTCCGTAGCCAATCCCATGAAAGTTACCCGCTAAATTGAGAAATCGGACACTTTCGATTGGAGATGACAATCCTACGCGAAATTCCTCAGTGGCTTTTTCGCTGAATGTTATTTGAAATTCATCAGACGCTTTCGAATTGAATTAAAATTTTTTGTGCTCAAGAGCTAGGTTTATTGACTCAAATTGAAGGTGCTTGAAAGGAGCTCTGAACAGAAACAGAGATTTATACAGCTGTGAGAATCTTCAAGACATCCGTTTTTCCAATTACATGTGGAAAATAATGAAATAATCTGCAAACACAACAGAACTCAAAATTCCTTTTTTTACTTTCGGATAAGATGAGTTGATGAAACTTAGATTTCACCTCAAACATCTGCTCCAAAAAGTGAATTTATGCTTTCTATGCGACAGCAGGTCTGTCTTCTTCCTTTATTTTTAAACATTTTTTGCAAATTGGTTTTAGTTTCTTCGTAAATCTCTAGCTAGTTAGGGTACGATTGATAAGGTGAACATTTTAAGGAGTTAATTCTTGAATATAAAAGAACATTCGAAAGTGGATAACATAAGATCAGGGGTATTAGAGCTCTAAATTGATGGAAAAGAACTACAATGTAGCAGTTTTAGAAAGAGAATGACAACGCATTCACAGATCAATCATTTTTCGCGTGCATTCCTATTATTCTCATAAAAAATTATACCAGGAAAAATTTACAGCTTTGAGGGCTAGCTTATGATAAACCATGAAACTGAAATACACTTTTTTCATCTACTAAAGTTTCCAAACTTCATCGATACAAGCAATTTTCTTCCTATTCTTGATTTCACAACTTAAATGCAGCTAATTACCAAACATCGAGGATGTAATCTGACCTATACTTCCAGAATCTGTTTAAGGAATAACTTAAGATTAAAACGAAGTAGCGGTCACGTACTTTTATGCACATAATATAATGAAACATATCAAAGCTAAATAGGCTAAAGTGACTGCACCGGGACAAATGGTAAAATTTTTTCTGCATTTGTTATAGTGTAGATGTTATTTGTGGACAGCATTCAGGAGTGCATACTTCAATGAGAATGAAAGATGTATGCTGTTAAAAGTCGATAAATATTTTGGTTACTATTGGTTTGTTGCGATGGCGTCGGTGAAGAACGCAATAAATTTCTGAGATTTTTCAGGAATAACGAAATTTCTCTTCAGCCTTTTTAACAGCCAAAGTGACTCTGAAAGTTGTTTGAAAAATTGTACATTAGACTTTCCTTTAAATGGAATGAAAATTAAATTAATTGTGGCCCAACAAAAATACTTTCTCGTTTCTAAAACCACGTACTTTTTTACTATAAAACACAAAATGCGCATATTATCCCGACCCGGCATAGAAATCCTTACACTGAAAACTTTTCCAGGAGAAATCCCTAGTTGATTCTAGCGCCCTAGACACAAATTTGTGCTGCTTTAGACATTCCCTCGCGATGATTTGCTCTTGTCTCAGCAAAAATACCGCAAAATTCTTTATTGTAGAGATCAAGATTGCGATGTAACGTTACTCGCAGTGTTTGCGCACGCGCAGTTCTCTCCAGTGAAACTGAGTAAGCAAACGCAAGTCATGGCGGGACCAGCGCTCGGTTGTAAAACCCGGCCTGCGAGTCCTGTGCCGCCATTAGCGTTGGGAATGCAAATTTCATCCCTTGGTCTCGGCCTGTCGTAAATCCGCATGAGAACCATACAGCGTCAGCGGCTGTGTGCGTTACAATCTAATGGATTGTGAGCGTTATAATGTTAGAGGTTGTGAACGTTATACGGTAAGGAATTGTGAACGTTGTAAGGTTACTCATTGTGAACGTTATAAGTTAAGGAATTGTGGATTTAACAATGTAATGAATTGTGAACGTTACAGTGTCAGGAATTGTGAACGTTACAATGTAAGGAATTGCGGACGTTACAACATAATGAATTATGAACGTTTCAATGTAAGGGATTGTGAGCTTTGAAACGTGAGACATTGCTAGCATTATTATGTAAGAGATTTTGAACGTTGCAATGTTAGGGATAGTGAGCGTTATATAGTGTTAGAGATTGGGAACCTGATAATGTAAGGAATTGTGAGTGTTATAATGTGTAAGATTGTGAGCGTTGTGACGTAAGAGATTGAGAACATTGTAATGTTAGGGATAATGAATGTGATGAAGCAAGAGGTTGAGAAAGCTCTATTGTGAGGTACTGTAAAGGGACATTAAACATGTCCGACTTGCTACTGGAAATGCTAAGAGACGAGCTGTTGCTTAAGTTCTTTTATAGATAGATTTTGGTCGGATTTTATCGCTGTTGAAATTTTTTATATAAATCATGTTTTGGGATTGTGATTTGTTAATTAATGTATAGCTCAATATTCTTAATAATATGTGGAACTAAATACATAAATATTTATGACAACTCGTACAATATAAGCGCGTTTGCCGCAAGTTTCATTCAAATACATCTGTAAATATATCAGTTTTGTTTGAATACATTGAATATTAACAATTGTCCGCTTGATGTATGAGCCCCTTAATTACACATTTTATTCAAATCGGAGATTTTAAAATTTAAAATTTCATTTTGTTTCATTTTCATTTAATTGAATTTTAATATTTTAATAATTACCCTAATTATATCTGTGGGTTGTCATTTTCCTTCTTATTCCGCCAATCTCACCCTTACATTTTACTAATTTCACTAATTATCATACAGGGATATCTGTCAGTTTCCCTCACATTGCACTAATTTCATCGTTTACACTAATGTGACTAATTATCATACTGGGTTTCCAGTTTCCCTCACATTTCATTCGATACTGCGATTTACATTTCGAAATATGCGATACAAAATGCTGTCAGTATTATTTTAATGCAAAACTCGCGAAATAATCATAGAGTGATTGTGATTCTAAAAGGTTTAGAAATAGAACTTTGTACAAATTTTTAAATTCGACCTAAATAAACTTTTAGATTACTCGAGTCTTCTGAATATACCTCACAGAATAGTGACTGATGTATTTAATTAGTTCCTGTGCTAGGGATTTAGTGACGAGTCACAATGACACCAAGAAATGAGTCACAGATTACATTGGTGCCAAGAAATGAGTCTCAGATTACAACGATTCCAAGAAATAAGTTTGAGATTACACCGATTCCAAGAAATGTGTCTCAGATTACAACGATTCCAAGAAATGACCCACAGATTACAACGATTACAAGAAATGACCCACAGATTACAACGATTCTAAGAATTACCCACAGATTACAACGATTCCAAGAAATGGGTCTCAGATTACAACGATTACAAGAAATGACCCACAGATTACAACGATTCCAAGAAATGACCCGCAGATTATAATGATTCCAAGAAATGTGTCTCAGATTACAACGATTCCAAGAAATGACCCACAGATTACAACGATTCCAAGAAATGACCCACAGATTACAACGATTCCAAGATTTACCCACAGATTACAACGATTCCAAGAAATGGGTCTCAGATTACAACGATACCAAGAAATTACTCACAGATCCCAATGAAACTAAAGAACACATCCCAGATTCCAATGAAACTAAGGAATACATCCCACATTGAAATGATGGAGAAGAATAAGTAGAATAATCCGATCAGTTCAGATCAGTACTGCTGACAAAGTAGCATTCCTAACGTCTCTCTGAAGGGAACCTTGGGTGCGTAATCATAAATATCAGACTATACTAGCACGAAATCAAACTTGCAACAGTTTTAAGTAAACACTGTAAGCGGACGTAACAATCGTAACTCGCCGGCGTTGCCGACACTTGCGATAACACGTCCCAGTCAACCGGTACAGGTTGAAACATTTCGATCTCATATCCAAGAGGACGAAACTTTTAACCTTTCCAGCACGAATATAATCAGAGATAGAACGAACTAAGTTTAAAAATTCGTGTAAAAAATCCTTAGAGATCGTTAAGCGCTGTTTAATTTTGAACATTTTTCATGACACTCCGCAATAACTTCTGCTTTCAGACAATTTAAGCCGTCAAAAAAAAAACACAGCCGGTAGCTTGAGTTTTACTGAGTGGATTTCGTTACGCTATGTGCAACAACACGTAGCTAGCCAAGTAAATAATGTATAACTCTACGACGATGTAAGTAGTTTGAAAGTCAGTATATTAAATATAGTATAATAGAGTCAGTATAATAAGTAATATAAAACAAATAAAGTATCACAAAAAATGTATAATAAAGTCTGTATAATAAAAAACTAAAATGAATAAAGACTTAGTATGATGAGATAAAGTCAGGATAATAAAAAAGTATAATAAGTGAAGTATAATAAAATCAATATAATAATAAAAAGTATAATAAAGTCATAAAATAAATAAAGTATAATAGAGTCAGTATAAAAAATAAATGCTTAATAAAGTCAGTTTAATAAATAAATAGTTTGAAAGTCAGGCTCCATGAATGCGAGCCTTGAATGTTTGCCAGTAACATGAAAATCGCTGCATGCAGCCTCACGTGTTAACTTTTCCAAACTCGAAGCAGGCAAAATGTGTAAAAAAAATTGAACACTGTGAACATGGCTTGTTTTTAGGACGATATTGTCTTCAACTATTGAATGAAGTTTCCTTTCTAACAAACGTTCTACTGTGCTTCACGATTCATTTTTTTTAAACAATGTGCTAAAAATGTATTATTTACTTTAAAAGAGATGTGGCTTTCTTTCTGAATGCGTGCGAATACTTTCTCCTGTGAGCTTCTATGCACTTGCTCATTTAACTTGTTTGTACATCCTTGGAAAAATTCCTCGTATAATATCGAAGAAGAAAATTTTCTCCAATCGGCAATTTCAACACCTACGAGCGTCGGGTGCAAAGAAGAAAAAGGCATTCTTTGTTACGAAAATATACTCTTTTATTACGACTAGCTCAGAATGTGTTTTACACAAAGCCAATCACCTTAAACGTAGGACTTTCCCCTTCATATGAAAGGAAATATTACACGAGCAACATCCATTACCTGGCAAGAACCTTCCTATTATAAAACTTCTTCCTATTATTCCCATTTCCTTAACCGTTTATTTTCCATTGTTCGGTAATTCTATTTTGTGAAACTAGAACTCTGATTTCTAAACGAAATAGCAGCAGCAAAACTTTCTATACACATTTCGTTCGATTGATTCACCAAAATGATACGAGCGCGTGACAGCATTTTTACTCCATGCTTTGTTTTACGAGTGAAAGCACGAGTATGTTGACACAGTGTATTGTATTGTGTTGTATTAAAAGAAGCCTTTGTCGAAATATGTCATTTTAATTGAAAAAATCTAATACGCTCATTGAAATGACGCAATTTTTCGTTGCAGAAAAACAATCCTACAATATGTTCTTTGTTTGGGAACAATAACAAACAAATTGAGAACAAAATGATATGTTCTCAATTTACAACGGTTCAACACCACTTAAGACTTATTTTGAAAAAAGAAAATTAACATTAAACGCTTTGAAAATAAATAACACAGGTATGAACATAGAACTTGAAACTCATTATAAACACCTACGGAACACGAAACCAACAGCATTCATTCTCGGTGTGAGACGCGGCGAGCGAAATAGAATGTGCACTTTGATTATCACAATTTTCCATAGAGACTCTGTATGCTTAGTAAGCAACCTTCAATCTCTCGTAATTCAAGTCATAGCTAAGGCTCCTAGAAGTAGGCCTTGTCTCATCGATCGTTAGGAACGGTGCTGTTTGCCTACACGTAGTCACAAGAGTGGTACGAACGACTTTTTTGTGCATAGCTGAAGAGGAAAGTGTCGATCTGTGTTGTGTCACCACGTGGACCTTATAAGTCCAACCAAATTCATAATATATGCGTTGGGTCACAGAAATGACGCATTGAATCCGCGTTGGGTCACTGAAATACGCATTAAATCTGCGTTAGGTCACCGAAATGACGCATTAAATCCGCGTTGGGTCACCGAAATACGCATTAAATCTGCGTTGGGTCACCGAAATAACGCATTGAATCCGCGTTGGGTCACCGAAATACGCATTAAATCCGCGTTGGGTCACCAAGTAAAATCATCCAGCACAACATCATTTAGTGCTCGTTTCTCAAATCATCTAACAGCTCAAGCTAGCAGTTCTACAACATCAGGCTGCCGTTAACGCTTTGAATTTCTCACATGAACAAATCAATCGTTAACGTGTATCTTTTTGCTGCGGCATTTGAAGGCCTGATTTCTTTATTTAACAAGGTTACTAATAGTAGGAGATAAGTTTTGACTTCATTTAATCACAATTATATCTAATAAGTTGTTGAATAAACTAAGAAACTAACTAAATTATTGAAGAGAAGAAATTAAATCGACAATACACTCAAAATGTAATATTTTTATGAACATTTTTTATGCCTGTAAAATTTATCCCGTTTTTCAGCGATTGATTGATTATAATTTAGCTTTAGCCTTCTATACCACAACAAGGATGTTCCAAGAGAGGAAGGATGAAGGCACCATTTGGTATGGAGTTGAGGGACCGCAGAATCAATGTACACGGTGTGTTTTCGCATATTATCCACTGCGCAAAGAAAAAGTAGCTGAGAAGGAAGGTTAGCGAATAATGAAAACGATTGAAAAGAATTACGGAGGCTTTGAAAAACATGATAGCAGTGTACCAAAAAAAGATAGCTTTAAACGAAATAAAAAAAAAACATTTTATTTTAACAAAAGTTGGCCCACCTAACTCTCACGTCGGAACCTAACATTTTCTTCTTGGGAGAGCTAATTCCCATAGACAGAATAGTTGTATCAGCTGAGGAGTGCTGTATTTCAATATTAGAGCAGTATTTTTGTGAACAAGATTAGTTATACATCGCACAAATATCTGGATTAGAACACTGTAAACATTATGGCCAATGAGGAACATTGTTCATGTTAATCTTTCAACTTTAATATTAATACGAATTTATTATGTGATCAGTAACGTATGATGTCACATTTCAGTGAATGTTAATATCATACTTCAATGAATGTACGGGATTTCATTTTTTCATCACGGGGAGGCATATTCATCAAGCTTACCCACCTCTTACATGTTGTTACCTAAATTACTCTCCGTGCTCCCTTCAAGCCTCGACTGATTTAGAAAGTATTCCTAAAACCACCTTCCGACCGCATATTTAGGTGTCTCCAAGTTTAGGTGTCTCCAAGAGGGGGTTTCCTTTTTAGAATTTTTTTAAAGCCCTCGCCATTTTAATTTGCCATAAATACCATCATACCAAGTAACTACAGAATACCTCAAGTTTCTCTTCGTACTTTTTATGCATGTTAAGTTGCATCTAAATTGATCCAGTTACCTGAAATATCAGTTACTAGCGTACACGACCCGTCAAAAATTATGGGATTCGATATTTTTTTCAGAAAAATCTTCCAGATGTGGATGACTAAGAAATGTATCCATCCTAACAGTACCCGTAATCAAAATATTTTTGTACTGCTACAAATGTGAGCATCGTTTAAAAAACTAATATACCAATTTATTTGTAAAGTTAAGGAGACGTCTAACGTTTTATTATATAGTACTGATACTTTAAGTTTGGGGAAAGGCTTATTACATCATCCAATGCTCCTTTCATTCTTTATACACATCCCACATGTTATCATGACTAAATAGGCTGGTTATCTCAAAAACAACAGTTCCGAATTTGCATTAGAGGTACGATTGATTTGTAAAATCTGTAATGAAGTACAATGTTTTGATGCATCTCCCATTTTCTTTCGAGTCCTCCATTTTTGTTTAAGGATACCGTTCGAGAAGTTGTCAAGCAGAGTATAGGAATTGTTACTGAAAGAAAAACATAGATTTTCTCTCGTTATGTGGCGTTCAGGTATCCAGTTTACAGGGCGGGAATTAGAACGAACAGACCATACAAACAAGCGAGCAAGTAAGTAAGCAAGTAACAAACTGTAACTGACTGCATGCAAACAACTTCACCTTTTGGGCTTAAAACACCAAATTACACACAAAATTTTTGCATGATCTTTAATGAGGACTTCCTTATTATAGTAATTATGGTAAGGGACATCAAGTGTCGAGTACCTTATCTCTTCAAATGCTCCATATGCACTGAGAAACGTGCTATGTGCTAAGGTACATATAGCCACAGAATTATTTTAAAAAGCTAGCGTACTTTTCAATAAATGTAGTACCTCGACCAAATCTGAAGTGCCCAGCCCTCATAATGATTCGATACAAAGGCGTATAAAAAGGCACTTGAGCCGCAAAGTATGTATCTCTGAACGCTACTTTGGATAAGAAAGCCATAGCGTCAGAAGTATTTGAAAAAATTCGGGCCGGCGGATTTAGAAGAAAAAAGTAGGACTTGAACGATGTCGGTGCTTTCTACACCGAGGGCAACCCGAGCAATTTCTAAACTGGGCTGATGGGAGCGAGCTGGGATTGTAGGGATGTGCAAAGCTGGGATTGTAGGGATGTGCAGAGCTGGGATTGTAGGGATGTGCAGAGCTGGGATTGTAGGGATGTGCAGAGCTGGGGTTGTAGGGATGTGCAGAGCTGGGATTGTAGGGATGTGCAGAGCTGGGATTGTAGGGATGTGCAGAGCTGGGGTTGTAGGGATGTGCAGAGCTGGGATTGTAGGGATGTGCAGAGCTGGGATTGTAGGGATGTGCAGAGCTAGGATTGCTGGGATAAGCAAAACTATGAATTGTGGATTGTTTGAAACTAGAATTGCTAGGGTGAATAGAAAAGAAAAAACATTTTATTTCCAATAGAGATGGTACAAAAGTATAATCATTGGTTTTTAAAATATCTTAAAAAAATACACTTAGGTGGTACACACAAATGAGTATTGCATCACTCATGTCGCTAGTCGAAAAGAATTGATTGAGGGCAATGTACGTCTAATCTTGCTTAATCTACATTTGACGATACACATAATGATAATTTTATGAGAAGAATCATATTTGTCTGGATGAGCGAAACTGAGATTGCTGATTGTTGCAACGAACGAAGCTACTATTGCGGTCGTAGCAAAGCAGCAGCACCAGTAAAAATACAGCAAGGTGAATTTTTCAGAGTTGAGATATCGCCTGAGCGTCAGATGGTGCTCTGACTTAGCCACTGTGTGGCGCTTTATTTTGCATGGAAAGTTTTCAAATGCGTGATTCCACGCAGGTCCTTTAGAGCGTTTGCAATACTGGAGTTTTTGTGTCAATTTTGAACCGGAGGGCAGGACTGCAAGTAGCTACGATTTCTTTTAAATATAAGTCACAACTACAGTTCCAGGCAGCTTTCACATCGCATTACCTTATAAAAAAATTTGTGCTACATAAATAATGAATTTCAATTTGTAAAAATGAGTAGTAACGTTTCAGCCAGTAGATATGACACTTTCATCTACATTCCCGGCGTAGATCCTACAGCGACAATTACTGTCCCAGATTTGAGCTCGAACTGAGACTTTTTTTGCCTCATTTCTTTAAGCACAAAAAAAGTTGAGAATAAGTGGGCGAGCTATTTAGGTCGTGCAGTCCACACACGCCACGCCACATGTTATCAGATGCAAGTTGAGCTCATATAAGAAATGCATTCCTGCGGCAACTCCATTGGCTTCCGCCTCGTTGCTTCTAAAAACGTATATACGGCCAAGAAGTCGGATTTCTAGGGAATTTAGGAACTTGGATTTCCAAGCAATTCAGGAACTCGGATTTCCAGGCAATTCAGGAACTCGGATTTCCTAGCAATTTACGTCATCGTAGCAGTGCAGTGGGCGCGAGTTTTTCTGACATGATTTGGCTATGCTACTTACTACTGCATAGCGATTTCGTACTTACATTTTTCCATGAAGTCCGTACTTCTCTTGCCTTACAAGGTTTCTGCACGTAGCGCATCTGAATCCTCACCTCGCGCTGTCGGTGTACCGCTAAGATGACGTAAAATGTTTGAAAAATCCGGCCTTAGTTCTGAGGAATTAGAAATTATACCTTATGCTTGACTCGACGTCACATAGATTTCGAGTTCTTGAGCCGTTGTCTCCGTAATTGTTGGAGGCTAGGTTTATTATTTAATTGACCTAAAACTGTAGGTTTAAAAGCAGGGAGTTGACGAGCTAACTGTCATTTATTTCCGTTTACTGCGGAGTGCTACGGGCCAGTGAAAAGGCTGGAAAATCTTTCCAGCCTTCTTCTTTCTTTAACTTTATTTCTTTATTTCTCAGTCTTCTTTCTTTAACGTATCTATAATTACCCTGTAATGAACAGTTGTTTTTTTAAACTAATTTAAAAGTTTTAAAACTGAGTTACTTTTTCCGGTGCTTCTCACTGCTCATAAAAAATCATTTTCGACTCAAAATTTTTGTTTTGAGGCCCAAAATACCCGGGCTGCAGCGATGGAAGAAATCGAAATCATCAAGACTGGATTTTCCCGTTCTGTAAAAACGGACACTTTTCAATCCAGACAGGTTTTCATTCAAGTTTTGGCATTAGTACTGGTTTTTCAGTTTCATCGAAACCCTTTCAAATTACCTCGCTATGGTAGCCCTGAGCTATTTCAATCGTGCGAGCAGCAAGTTTCACTGCGGCTTTTTTAGCTATTTTCGGTATGACTTTTTCTTGACATAACGGAAGTATGTAAGATCTTTGAATTCCTTTAATTTTTACTTTTGGCTTACGACGTAACATAGTGACACTTTAGCGTACCTAGTTTTAGCGTATCTTTAGCGTACCTAGGCGACGTTCAATAGGACAAATTAGTGTACCTAGCTTTAGCGTACCTAGCTTTAGCTTACCTAGCTTTAGCGTACCTAGCTTTAGCATACCTAGCTTTAGCATACCTAGCTTTAGCGCACCTAGCTTTAGCGTACCTAGCTTTAGCGTACCTAGCTTTAGCGTACCTAGCTTTAGCATACCTAGCTTTAGCATACCTAGCTTTAGCGTACCTAGCTTTAGCGTACCTAGCTTTAGCATACCTAGCTTTAGCATACCTAGCTTTAGCGTACCTAGCTTTAGCATACCTAGCTTTAGCGTACCTAGCTTTAGCGTACCTAGCTTTAGCGTACCTAGCTTTAGCAAACCTAGCTTTAGCGTACCTAGCTTTAGCGTACCTAGCTTTAGCGTACCTAGCTTTAGCATACCTAGCTTTAGCTTACCTAGCTTTAGCATACCTAGCTTTAGCGTACCTAGCTTTAGCATACCTAGCTTTAGCATACCTAGCTTTAGCATACCTAGCTTTAGCGTACCTAGCTTTAGCGTACCTAGCTTTAGCATACCTAGCTTTAGCTTACTTAGCTTTTGCAACAGCAAGCACACAAAGCCCTACCTACATTGCCCTCTGTTCACGGTATATTAAGGGAAGTTTATATTGGTTTGTGAGTTTTCATGTTGAATGCCAGAAAAATTGTACTTCTGAAGTAATGTAAAACAAGATTTTATTTACGGTTTTCCGAGACCAAACAGTTGACAGCACTCGCTCTTTGGGTGAAGGGTTCCAGAACACACAACACAGGTGTAGAAGTGCGCAGTTTCTTCCCGTTGGGAAAAAAGAAAGTTAACTTCAATAAAAATTGAATATAAAATGTGTGCCGGCTCAGCCGAGGGTACATGACAAAATGTGTGCCGGATCAGCCGAGGGTACATGACAAAATGTGTGCCGGCTCAGCCGAGGGTACATGACAAAATGTGTGCCGGCTCAGCCGAGGGTACATGACAAAACGTCCTGAAGTTAGTCATAAGAACCATTGAATAAGGGGGTCGAGATGATTGTTTTAAAATATAATTTTTCATAAATCCATATAAACAATTTGAAGTAAATGCTGAGTAATTCATTTACAACATATTGGAAAATATTGGAAGGATCTCGTCAGTCTTCGCCTTATTCGTGCCTGCGGCTTTCAAAGTTACGCGTCACAAGCAACTGAAAGGAAAAACTTGTTTACGCCAGCAATGCAAGAGATAAATCCTTGCTTTGCGCTATCTCAACAGCTATTTTGCCTTATCACAACACTAACTTTGCAATATCATAACAGTTACTTCGCTCTATCACAACAGTTATTTTGCACTATCATAATACTCCGCACTATCACAACAGTTACTTCGCACTGTCATAACAGTTATTTAACAATTTCATAACAGTTACTTCGCATTTTCACAACAGTTACTTTGTATTATCACAACAGACAGGTTCATTTAAAACTACTTGCACGCTCGACTAAGCTCATTGACTTTCAGGGCATCCCATGAGAAACCTTATTCTACGTTTACCATTTCATTTCTTATAGAGCGAGTAGCTTTAGCGTGCACTAGACTGACCTAATAAAGGTTTTGAGTTGGTAAATTAAAAATTACACTGTTTTGATTCATGCTCTTACGTAATGATGGAAGCGAGAACTGCTTATGCAAAAATAGATGAAGGCTCAGTTCCCCTTCAGAGCCTATCATTTCAGAGCACCAAGCCTTTTTTTTAACTTATAGAGAGAAGAGAGCTTTTCTTATTCATGAACACCTTGACAGTAATAGGAAAATCAAAGTTATAAAAATATTAAAATCAAAGTTTCATAATATTCAAGTCAAAGTTAGGCAGTAGTAAAATTAAAGTTGTTCAATAGTATAATCAAAATTACGCAGTGTTAAAATCCATGTTGCGGATTAGCATCATCAAAATTACACAAGAGTAGAATCAAATTAACTCAATAGTAAAATTGAAGTTACGCAATAGTAAAATTAAAGTTACGCAATAGTAAAATTAAAGTTACGCAATAGTAAAATTGAAGTTACGCAATAGTAAAATTGAAGTTACGCAATAGTAAAATTAAAGTTACGCAATAGTAAAATTGAAGTTCCGCAATAGTAAAATTGAAGCTACGCAATAGTAAAATTGAAGTTACGCAATAGTAAAATTGGAGTTACGCAATAGTAAAATTGGAGTTACGCAATAGTAAAATTGAAGTTACGCAATATTAAATTGAAGTTACGCAATAGTAAAATTGGAGTTACGCAATAGTAAAATTGAAGCTACGCAATAGTAAAATTGAAGTTCCGCAATAGTAAAATTGAAGTTCCGCAATAGTAAAATTGAAGTTACGCAATAGTAAAATTGAAGTTACGCAATAGTAAAATTGAAGTTACGCAATAGTAAAATTGAAGTTACGCAATAGTAAAATTAAAGTTACGCAATAGTAAAATTGAAGTTACGCAATAGTAAAATTGAAGTTCCGCAATAGTAAAATTGAAGTTACGCAATAGTAAAATTGAAGCTACGCAATAGTAAAATTGAAGTTACGCAATAGTAAAATTGAAGTTACGCAATAGTAAAATTGAAGCTACGCAATAGTAAAATTAAAGTTACGCAATAGTAAAATTAAAGTTACGCAATAGTAAAATTGAAGTTACGCAATAGTAAAATTAAAGTTACGCAATAGTAAAATTGAAGCTACGCAATAGTAAAATTAAAGTTACGCAATAGTAAAATTAAAGTTACGCAATAGTAAAATTGAAGTTACGCAATAGTAAAATTAAAGTTACGCAATAGTAAAATTGAAGTTACCCAATAGTATAATCAAATTTAATCAATATAAAAATTAAATTTACGTAATAGATGAATAAAAAATACCCAATAGTTGGATCACAGACACGCAATAGTAAAATTAAAATTAATCAATAGTAAAATTAAAGTTACGCAATAGTAAAATTAGAGTAAGGCCATAATAAGACTTCATTTCAACTCTTCCAATGGTCTTAAGCCAGCTGCATTTTTTTACATGTTTGAGTGTTTTTTCAGTATTTTTCAAAATATATTTACGGCAAAAATTTGTAACATGTAGTCCCGGTATTTTCTGGAGAACAGTATTTTACTCACAGACGTGATCATTTCTTATATTTTTTCCTTGGGATCAATATCACTCAGATCAGAGATTTGTGTCCAAACCAGGAGCCTTCAAGTGTCTCTCAAGTGGACTGGAAAATGGGCTTACACTCAAGGGGACATACTGTACAATAAGCCGCTTACCTTACATGTCCTAAATTCACGCTGTCGGTAGATGGGTCCGAACCTCTTCCATAAACAACTTTTTCTTAATCTATTTCAGAAGGAAAACGCTACTCTCTAGAAGTAATGCTCTCCCTCCTGCCCCGCTGTTGGTAAGCTCCCGTTCTTAATCTCCTAGTTTAGTTGCTCATAAATAAATGCCAATGTCATAGTTCTTTCATGCGTAGTCGCTGGCTCCAATTTCTGTTTTGATCGAAAAAAAGTAAAAATACTCAATTCAAATTCGTGTTAAATCCACGGCGCATTTCATTTAAATCCCATTTGAAGTTTATTGGGTCTCCAAGAAAATGTTCATTTCTCCATCGATATTTCTTTAACGTTTTTTTTGACCTTCTAATATTGTCTGAGTTTGCATAGGGTTAAAATTTCTATACGTTCAGTGATCACTAATTAATGTGTTGTTTAAGAAAAAACAACACACTTCATCAGTGAAATTAACGTACTGTTGAGGTAGATGCTTGTGCGGCGGGACGTGCATTTCTGGCATTAAGTGAGCATTTATTTTTTTGAAAGAAATCCAGAAGTCTACTCTACCTTTATCCATATATTTGTACCTTGAGACATCAGATGAAGATGAAAGAATTGTATTTACAGGATCGTAAGCGGAGTCGCTTGATCAATAAAATATAGTACAAGCTTCATAATTATCGCCTTTATCTGTGCCTTTCTTAAGGATTATTTTCGATTCCTATCTTAGATCACGACCGGAACGCTCTATGTGACCCAAAATACCCTAATCTTTACCCACTTTTTTTAAAAAGCCTGGAGAAACAAACCATTAAAACCAACTACCACTCATCACAGCGATCGATTGAATAACCCATGCAATCCATCACTACCTGTTCGATGCACGACCTGTTCAATTGAAGCCACGGGAAGGAAAAACTGAAGGAGGGGAAAAGGGGTAAGCTAAGACATACCTTCATGATGGTCACGCTACTACGACACTCTCTCAACACACACTGGCTGGAAGGAGGTCACCGCCGCCTTATATACAAGCGGCGGCTGCAGGGCTTCATTGCCTTCTGCTACGCTGCGTCGGTTTGGGTATCCTACCTACGGCGCTGCGTGGGGTCTTAAAAACAGGATGTAGCACAAGGCATTCCTGTTGAAAATGCGATTGATTAGAACCTCGACCACATCATGTCACTAATTTTTTAGAAAAAAATTCTTCCTATAATGGGTTATGCCAACAGGGAGCATTCATGATAATAGGTGCGAAAATCGGATATTTTGCCCTGTGTTTGTCACTAAAAGCATGAAACTGAATTTGGTTTTATGTAAATCCTGAAAGCAAAACACAGACGGTGACAAGCCAACAAGATTGTAAAAATAGCAAATATACACTCGGCTAATAGTGACTCATTTGGATAGGTTTTCTTCAAGACCACATATTTCGTTTTGGGAAAAAATTCCTGTGATGTAAAATGGGTGTTTGTAATAAGCCGTATCCTTAACTCAAACTGTGCAAAATTCAATTTTGCCTCAATTTTATTACTGAAACGGAGTTGAATTTTACTTATTTTATGACTGGAAGATAAGAGTGGTCTGTAACAACCATTCAATCAACCAACTAACTAACCAATCAACCAACCAATCAACCAACCGACTAACCATTCAACCAACCGACTAACCATTCAACCAACCAATCAACCAACTAACTAACCAATCAACCAACCAATAAACCAACCAACCAATCAACCAACCGACTAACCATTCAACCAACCGACTAACCATTCAACCAACCAATCAACCAACTAACTAACCAATCAACCAACCAATAAACCAACCAACCAATCAACCAACCGACTAACCATTCAACCAACCGACTAACCATTCAACCAACCAATCAACCAACTAACTAACCAATCAACTAACCAATAAACCAACTAACCATTCAACAACAACCAATCACCCAACTAACCAATCAGTCAACCAAACGATTAACCACTCAATCAACCGATGTAGTTATCAGAGTTTCATGTGTACTGTACAAATATAAATAGAGAGATACAAACAGGTGGTACCTCGAGACATTTTACTATTGAATGTGAAATTCAACACAAAAATAATCTCATTACAATTTAAGAGTAGGATAATAACGAAGGCAATATAATCCTTGTGGATATAATATCGCAAGGCAAAAAAATTTGTCAATGTAATGTTGACAGATTATTTTTTTGAAATAGCCGTGAAGCTGACTACGACTAATATCGTGGTAGGTTAAACTCGACAGTCAAGTCATTACGACGGCAGCTATTGAGCTAACAACTCTCTAGCATCACGTGCGCGGTTACCCTACTGTACAATGTGTCCCACAAAAACCAGAACTGAGCATTTATTCCCGGTATCAGTAATACCATCATAAGAGTACCATAATCATTTAATTTCTAGCAAAATTATCCTTCAAAATTAACCTATAGAGAAGGTATTACAGATTATGATGGTATAAATGATTCGGGAAAATAAATACTCGGTTCAGGCTTTTGTGGGACATACTGTACAATAAGCCGCTTACCTTACATGTCCTAAATTCAAGCTGTCGGTAGATGGGTCCGAACCTCTTCTATGTACAACTTTTTCTTAGTCTGCTTCGGAAGGGAAATGCTACTCTCTAGAAGTAATGCTCTCCCTCCTGCCCCGCTGTTGGTAAGCTCCCGTTCTTAATCTTCTAGTTTATTTGTTCATAAATGAATGCCAATGTCATAGTTCTTTCATGCGTAGTCGCTGGCTCCAATTTCTGTTTTGTTCGATTGCAAGTTTCGGGAGCACCAAACCCTTTAGTTAGATATCACTGCTTAGATTCATAAATTTATTTCATTATTAATTAATATTAATAGTTATTAATAATTTTATGGTCATAGAATTCGGTTTTCTTTGTGTCTGTTAAATGTCATAATTTTCTGTGAATGTTTATCATCGATGATAATTATTCACACTGTTTGTTAAAAAAGAATTTCCCACATAGGAACTAGTTTTCAGGCGTCCTACGCCCAATAAAACATTGCGAACTAAGGGCAAGATTTATGCCCTGACACAAGTACATGGCCTTCAACAGGATATGCGAGAACATCTGTATTTATTCTTAAGCGCATCCTATGTGAGAGAAATCATTTTGGTTTGTATTCTTCAAACGCATTTCAAATTCGATGCAGATATTTCTCTTCAGTCTCACTTAATTCTATTTCTATAATTCAGGCCAGCTCAGAACGCGCAATTTTTCTCAGTTTCTTCCCTCAGAAATAAAATTCAATTGAAACTAAAATAGATATCTACGATTATGGCGTGTGCTACGGAACTGCTATTTTGGATAAATTGCGGCGTTTTAGAAAGTATTTTTTGGAAGCGCCAAATTAGTAGTTCTTCAACGTCGTACGTTTTGCATCCGCACTTTCCAAAAGCCTCATGTATCTCTGCTGCCAAAATGCGTAATTTTGTAAGAAAAAGAAAAAAAAGAAAAACACTTTATTTTCAATAGAGATGGTACAAAAGTACCATCATTGGTAAGAAGATATAAGATATTCATTTCATTTTGGGATGTACGGTAAGATGTTTATCTTATACTGGCATGCAAGGTAAGATATTAATTTTTGATGGTTAGAAAATAAATGGTATTCATTTCATTATGGGATGTAAGAATAGGTATTTATTTCAAAATGATCAAAAGATAAGGTATTCATTTGACTACGGTTAGTACGATATGGTACTCATTTCATTTTCGTATGTGAGATGAAATATTCAGCTTATTGAGGTTTCATTTATTCAAGTACGAGGGAAATTTTTCAGGTAGTGCAATTTATATCTGTTAAAATATTACCAATATTTTTTTTCGAAAACATATCGAGATGTTTGGCATTAGCATTTTCTCTACATAATACGCGTTATCGATTAGGAGTTAAACACATAAGTACACTATGGTGTTTTCCATACTTTACTTAAGCCAATAAGTAGTTGGGAATATGAGCACAATACTTTATTTTCCATTCTTTACTCAACAGATTAGGAGTTAAAGAACATAAGTCACTATATTATTCGCCATACTTTCTTAACCGATCACGAGTTATGAAAATAAGTCCACTATGTTATTTTCCATACTTTACACCAAAATTTGCTCTTTCTCGCGCCTTTCAGGTGTGTTTTACTATAATGTCTCACAGCGTATTTAATTTTTATGTAAAAATACATTTTTTTCAATGTATTCTTGTCAGAATTATTTGAAAGAGTCCGTAATGGATTACGACAGCTGTTGTGTGCGTTTCATGGATTAAAAAAATAACCTTGTCATCAGCGCTATTTTTCTTAAAATAAAATCAATTTTTTAATCCCATACTCCGTGTTTCAGAGAGGATGCTTGAGAAAAGTCAAAAAATTTCATATAAAAGACCTTGCCTTAAATCTGGAACATATAGACCTAGGTAAAAGCAACTAAAAAAGTATTGTTACAAGTGCTGGACTTTTGCAACATAAGACGCCTTTTCTTTTTGCTTCAAAAATGCTCAGCTACAGGATATTTAAATAGCAAAGCAACGATTTTACGTCAGTTAGAAAATTGAAATTACCTACTTATTGCTCCGTGTTCATATTTTGGTTGTCCTTCACTGCATCCCAGTTCAAGGTTGTCATGCACTGCGTCTTAGTTTTTTGATATCTTTCACTCCATCCAAGCTCTTGGTTATCTTTCACTGCAAATCAGTTCTTGGTTATCTTTCACTGCATCCTAGTTCTAAGTTATCCATCACTGCACCTTAGTTTTAGGTTGTCCTTTGCTGCATCCTACTTTTAGGTTAGCCTTCACCGGACCCACCGCTGGACGGAATAAAGCATCCAGAAAACGAAGGAGAATTAAAATTTTTCCTTTTAGCCCAGGGTTTTCATAATTGTTTTAATAATGTAAATGCTCTTAAGTATAAGAGCCATGCGTCTTCATAAACTTTTTTCCATGGAATATCTTGATACAAGCAAAGAAATTATCATCACTCTAAATTTTTTCATTCCTTTGCAGCACACTTGTCAGTTGGTGCAGTTAAACTCAAAGTTATGATGCAACGTAATTTGACCCCGTGAGCAAAACTTGGTTCTCAAACGTTGCTCGTGTACCGCTAGCAAAACCAGGCTCTCACTTGTCCTAAACATGTTCGCTGTTTGGGGAAATCTGAAGATCGCACGCTTTATTTCTGTTTTAGTTGAAATCTGTCACAGAAAAAGTGTTCGAAAGAAAAGAGGGGTTTTTAGAGCATGTTTTGTCCCGTGTCCCGTGAAAGAGGCGAATGTGATTGAATCATCATTAAAAGTAAATTGCAAAATGCTGTAGAGCAAATAAACAATGGATTATAATGAATGATTACTCGAAGCCCACCAAAATCGGTGTAAATGAGAAAGCCTTCGCGGTGCGCTTCGATGACTAGTATTGCAATGGTAGAAATAAAAGACTTGTTTACTAGTTTATAAAGTTAACTCAGAGACAGTATGTCACACACCTTCGAACTTTGTCTTTTTGTTGCAAGGGGTAGCTCACATATAGCATGAATGCCTACAGGGTATTTCTATCCCTAATGTACACCGAAGGGTTTCCACAACCCTATCGTACTCGAAAGGGTTTTCTCAACCCCGCTGTACACCACGTGCTGTACACAAAAGGGTTACCACAACCCTATCGTACTCGAAAGGGTTTCCTCAACCCTACTATACACCACGTGCTGTACATCAAAGGGTTTTTCCAACATTCTTTTTCACGAAAGAGTTTACTCAATCATTTTGTACACCAAAAGGCTTCCTCGGCCTTATTGTACCTCAAAAGCTTCCCAACACCTTGTATTTTAAAGAATTTCATCGTCCCTACAGCGCACCATGAGATTTCCCTAGCTCCATTCCACTTCTTCAAGAGCTTCCTCGACCCTACTGTACACTAAAAGTCTTCACCAACCTTGTTGTGCCTCAAATAATTTAATAAACCTCAATGAATACCCAAAAAGCTCCTTTGGTACACAAAAGTCTTCACCAACATTATTATACCTCAAATAATTTCCTGGATCTTATTGTATGGCAAAAAAACTTTCCCGACCCTAATATAAAATTAAAACGAAACGGTATCTAAGTACATAAAGTAACTGGAACTTTCTCCCATCGCCATCCAGCTAAGCAGCTCCTCCAAGGGCGCTGAAGTGACGATAATATTGCTGCCCTCAGATACCAGTCTGTGTAGGCTTGATAAAACTGAAAATTACAACACAAAATCTTCTATTTAATTAATGCAACAAAAAAGTATATTTAATCCTGAGAATGGAAGTATAACGGGTTCATTGTAGGAAAATGAAATCAATTTCTAGTAGTTTTTATAATTACACTGTATTTAGAGTTGCATTTAGTGTCTCGAAATCAGCATCACTCAACGATTAGCATCTTGCGGCAGTGAATGTCATTCGACATTTAGACTCGCAATTTTTTGTGTTTTGATATAATTCAATTCCAACATATAGTTCATTATCCCTCGCTGTGATTCCTCGGACGTTGCTCACACTATAAACAGGAAATATTGCAACAACGTAGTATTGAAACTACATTCGTGGCAGCTACACAATATTTGACATGACTACACTATGTTAAGCACAAATATTCAATGATATTTAATGAGAAACTAAGATTTGATTTTTAAACTTTCCTCGCTGAGCACATGACGACTGCTACCGAATCAACGCACGGGTTTTCCATAGATCATTCTAATGCTATTGATATTAGTTCAATTTCCAAATTTCAGTCAAATTTACATTTTGCAACCTTTAAACTCATTATAACTTCCAAGAGTATAAAACAACAATGAATTCCACAACATTTTCAGCTTGCTTTATAAACACGCCACATTCGGTTTAGTATGAAAATGCGTTTCCGAGTCAGCGTAATTCTCAGCAACTCTGGATCTGATCCTCCGTGTGGAAGCTGGAGAACTAGAGCTCATACCCTAGAGTGGCGGCCTGGCTGTGAGCAGGCGTAAAAACTTCTGTTTATTGGGAACAAGGAAAGTAGGCACTTCCCCTAAGTAGGTGGTGTAATGTAGAGCACCTTCCTGCCTATTAAATGCATATCCCTGAGGTAAAAGGTGTAATGTAGAGTGCCTAACCGTCTATAAAACGGTGGCACATCTTTTAGGTAGGTGGTGTAATGCAGAGCACTTACCAGCCACCAAGGGGTGAATTTAGGTAAGTGAAATGTAAAGTACCTAACCAACTGCCCTATAAAAAGATGGCACATACCGTTGGTAGAAGGTGTAATACGAAGTACCTACCTGCCACCAAAGAGTGAAAGGTAGGCGTTGAATACCTGTGAACTATACTAGGGTGAGGAGGTACTGCTGGGGTATTCCTATGGGTGAGGTAATACCTCTAATACTACGCATGGGAGAGGGGAAGAGGGAAGTGCAGTCCGATGATGTTGGAATAATTCACGATGTGCTAGAGGGAAAGAAATTATCATCCTCACCTTCTGACTGCTCCATCAAATATCGTCAAGATTTCCGTTAAAAAGTCAGCTTTTGCACAATTTCCCCCAGTGAGAAACCAAGTTCTTTTGCACAGTTTTACAAGCGAAGATAAACATGGCTCTCACATGGATCTTCAAGCAGAAATAAACGTTACTCTCTCACACAGTTCTACTAGCATAAATAAGCATGGTTTCAACACCGTTTTACCAGCAAGACTGTGCATGGTTCTCGCACATTTTCACAAACAAAAAATCGTACATTTTTATGGTATGTTCAACCAGGGAAAGATGACGCCGTAGATCTCCAGGGCAGAACCAGCGTTCGTCATAATTTAGAAGGAGCAATTAAAAATATTGCAGAAAAATTAACATCCAATGGGGTGATGAAAAATCACGAACGTGATCTGGTGTTCAATAATAATCATATGACAAATTTTTCTGTATAACAAAGGTTTATTGACGCAGCTTAGGTGACAATATATAAAATATGCCTCATGAGAATATCCCCAAAAACTCCTTCTGGAATAAAATTTGAAAAATTGTGTTTTTAAACCTGCACTGGCTTGTATATACATATTCTATTTCATCATATTCTGTTCTGTTTTTGTGTATCGTATTCTATTCCATAACTGCATCTATATACTGTTTCATTAAATTCAGTTTGATTATTGTATATTGTGTTTTGTTTACCATTCGTTGTGCTTTAAGTTTCTCTTCTATTCTACAGTTCTGCTATAGCAGAGTGAAAAAATAAATGAGAATATACTCAAACTCTAAAAAGGAAAAAATTTTAAACGTCCGTACAGTATCATCCATAAAATATTTGATGAAATACTGTTTTCATTACAAATTTTTTAATTCATCCCCCAGCAACAAATGTAAAGTAATTTAAAAAGAGAGGTCACGTATGTACATTGCTTCCATCACACTTCACAGGAGCAGAGTTTTGGGCTTGCACTTGGTACCAACTCTACATCTGACAAACTTCATCAGGTTCGAATCAAGCGCATTATACTTCGAATCATCACTTCAGAAATGCCCTAACCAAAAATAATTCATGGTTTCTTCTATGCATGATCGATACTTAGTGCGGTGGAAAAATATTAACTTTACTCACATTTACATTTTCATTGCTCGAAATATGTATTATGAAAAAGAGATTCTAAATACGTGGTACGTACGGAAAACCACTGGTAAATTATCATGAAAAGCTAATTGAGCGTGCAGCGAATATGTAAGAATGATTTTTTTAACTATTTGTGAAAATCAGGATTTACATTACGCAGAATTTTTCAGAGCTGTTTTTCAAATGATTCCAAAATTTGGTATCAAACTGATAAGTGCAAGTGGATTAACACGAGAGCAGAAGCTTGATACAATTACGTCCATTACGGAACTCACAGTCCATGTGTTAAACAAAGTGCGATCGAATGTCTTTAACTGAAATTGCCCATTACATTAAACACATTTTCACTGTACAAAATGTTTGTTTAGTTTTTAATCCAATTATATGATGTATTTTATGAAGAACTGGCGCAAAATTTGTAACTTCAGCGTGGTTTCGCTAGAGTGATGACAAACCGGATGAAATCCAATGAGAAGTTATGTAACTTTGAAAAATAGCTCCCGTTAACTGCAGCGATTTGTGGAAATAAAGATTTATGGAGAACTCGGATTGTATCTGCTCAGGAATCATGGAGTAAACATTCACTTTCACGTCAGTGTTTTGTTACATAGAGGCAGTGACAGGAAATACTGGAGTGATAACGCCATGTATCGCTGCCAGCTTTCTCGGGCGACTCCGCTGACGGTATTTCCTTATCGTTTCGATGAGAATTGACGATTTCCCTATCCTCAGTAAGGAAAAATTATATGAAATCATTTCTATGTGAATTAGCATTTTTCTTATAATTTCTATGAGAATTCAAAGTTTTCTTATTTCCCAGATGAGAATTGACAATTTTGTTCAAGTTTTAGAAAACTGGCCAATTTCCTTATCATTCCAAAAAAGAGTATGTAATTTCTTTCGGCTCAAGAAGAATATAGAATTGCTTCACCATTTATTCAATAATAAACTATTGAAAAAGAAAAGAGATTGATGAATAATACGCAGAGTTTCAATTTAAGGTATTGGAGAGGCCTGTAGTCTTTTAATTTGATTCGAATGATTTAATGTCATCATTTTTTAGGGTGTTACTATGTACACTTAATTTCAGGTTGAGATAATGATAAAAAGTTAGCAAAGTAAAGAACCACGTATAACTCATCAAGCGTTGTTACGTTTTGTTAATTGAAGGAAAGAAGTAAAATAAAATTACACTCGAGCACTATGAGAAGAAAAAATTTAGTGATAGAAAATCTTGCTTAAACCAAGGAAGAAAACTATGAGCAAAAGAAAAAGAATTAACAAAATGTATATAAGTGTTAAATTTGAGTCAAACAATATTGCATTTCACTGGAATTGCACACCGAGTTTTCTTTCTCGTTATATTAGCATTACACTCGCACAACACTGCTTACGGAACACAGCATTTTGCTTCGAACTTCATAACTCCAATTTTGCGCAAGCAATGGTTGCTCTGTTCTCAGGTAGCTTTCACCGCATTTCTCTAAATGACAAATTCCATAGGCTGTAAAACGAAGATAGTGTGCAATAAAAGTAAAAAAAATAAAATTTTCGGCATAAACAAGACTTAAAGAAATGCAACAGCAAATCAAGCATTCTCCCAACAGAATAACTGCAGCGATTTTGCGTTTGTGGTTGACGGCTCCTTTCTCTTCAGTTGACAAACTTTCTTTACAGTTACCGAACACTCCCTGGTACAAGTAAAGGCCAGCCAGTAGGCTGGATATGGCAGTGTGAGATGTATTGTACGGATCTACATGGGATGCGTCCGCCATAAGATGGCTATGACATGGTGCGTCTTGAAGTAATCTGAAGTTACATCAACTTTCATGATTTTTTTACCATCTGAGTTACGTTAGAGAAGGTATGAATTTGATATTGGCTTTGAATAGGTGCTAAAATTTAAATCACGTTCACTGATTGTAAGCAAAATGAATCAGATCTTGACTGAAATTTGGCGCGGTGTTAGATCCCGGTTGGATTTGTGAAGGATTTGTGCAGTGACTTGATACTAGAATTAAGCTCAGTATAACCTCGTTATTTGACTATGAAATCGGACCTAAAACGGTAGATTCATGCCTACAAGTATCTAAACATCGGTTTTGGAATTCAACTGAGGACAATCTTGTTTCTTGATACATAATGCAAGCCTAGAACATTTTATAAATTAATCCTACGCAATTTTATGGGTAATCTTTTAATTACATCACATTTGAAGAAATCCTTCATAGTCTCATGCGAGGGTAAAGCAATAAATTACGAACAGATGCATGAAGTTTTGGAACAGAGCAGATGCATAAAGTCAAGTTAGGTTGTTAAGTTGGCTTAGATTACGTTCTCTTGTATTAATTTCAATCAAAAAATTTGCGTTTGTCAACATTGAAGTGAAATGAACGTCAAGCTTAAAGAAAAAACTGAAATTAAGACCAAAATTATGCTTATAGTGACGTTCCTCGAAAAGACTGAAATTAAGACCAAAGTTATGCTTATTGTGACGTTCCTCATCATCGTCTTCATAATTTTACCTAAGTTATTTGAGTTATTGCGAAGAATTACCCCTAGCGTTTTGTACTCCTCACGTGAAGAGCTCAGTCAGTAGTGCCTACGTACTGCGGTGTATGACACGCGCAACGATGCATACTCATAGAAAATTACGAATGTTAAACGGTAGTTCACTCTCTTACTGAAAAACTAAACCAATAAAAACTTCAATTATTAACGGAATGCGAACGCGGCGAGAGGCGCGTGTGTGGTGCTGTGTTCTCTTTAGAAAGAAGACAGGAAGAGGCGTAAGAGTCGAGGCAGTCATAACTCAGGGCGTCATCTACGGGTAACTTTCCAGCGACTTACATGCCGCAAACACCGCCCTGAGCATCGGAGCATCATGTGCTAGTTTGCAGGGGGAGACTTCACGGGGAATACTTTGTATTTTATAGCACATTATTATAGCGGAGGTCAGGAAATGTACAGGATAGAGTAGTGGAAAGAAAAGAAAGAATACGGAAAAAAAGCTCCTTGTGCTTAAAAATATACCAGGAGGGGAAAATATACAAGAGATGAGTGTGTTGTATCCCATTTTAAGATTGTTTTCGATGCATAGAGATGGAATGGGGCGTGGGTACGATGGATTGAGGTGTGTACCGGATGGGAATAGATACCGGATTTTGCCCTTACTTTCACTGCAGTGTGCCAGTGAAGATACCTGGAGTTCTTCAACCAGTACCAACTGCGTTTTGTATTGAAATTCAACTGTTAAAATGCTGATGTTATTTGATAGTGGATGTTCTTGAGTCAAATTTTTGTTGCACCGAGATGTTGATTTCAAATAAAATGTTGATATTGATAATCAAAAGACGAAATAGTGAAAGATAATCGTATAGAGGAATTGGTTGATAATGCGAATGATCAGTAGAAACAATTCATAATTCTGAGCATATGTGGAAATATTGATTAAGCTAAAAATAGGTGGATGGATCTGATGAAGCGAAATAAAACTGGTAATGGTTCACTACTGCAGTTCATTTAGCAGGAAAACCTAATTGTTTCATTTATAAGTGTATAAGTAACATTATATAAAATGTTCATGGTTTCTCTAATGTTAGAGCATAATAGTTTTTCGCTACATAATGGAAGCAAAAATTTTCTATACGATGAAACTAACAGTATTTCACACTTATTCGTTCAAAGGCAAAGACAACGTTTTTACAAGTCTTATATTTTCATCAAATCTAACCGCGCCGGCCGTGGTATCCTGGAAACTTTAACGCATCAGAGATAGTGATCCTTTCTCAGTTAAGATCACTATCAGTGGTGCGTTGAAGTTTCCATAAATTTACGGCTAGTGTTGTTAAATTTCATGAAAATCTAAACTTCAAAAAAACTTTCAGTCTTCGCAATATTAGAGCGAAAAAAATGGAAAATACTGTTACTATTTTGCATAGCATATTTTTGTTTCCCATTATGTTCATGAAAACTAGTACGCTCTAACAATACAAAAGCCGTGAACATTTTGTGTAATATTTATGTATGATACAATTGCATTCTATACTCTGCAATATTCCAGCATTTCAATTTTGCGATTAATTTAGGTATTGTTCATTTTTTCTTTCGGGACACTTTCTTTGAGAAAAATTTTACACGGTTTTACGAATTCCATAGAAACAATGAATTCTGCTGAATCATAAATAATTCTATGACACACTCAACCTAACAGATTTTTGTTAGAAACTATTCACGATCATTTCCAGCTGCATAATATTAATGAGTAGGTAGTCACATCCTAATGACATAATAAAAAATTAGTTGAAGCTGTATTTTCCGCGCCTCATCACAGCGATTCCCTTTTCCTTACTTCATCGTGTTGTCATGTTCAATACCCTGCTATATTCCTTGCTTACAACAGCATAATGAGCAAGTATAATGAAGCTCGCTGACAGGTGATTTTCAAGTGACTAAGGTACACGAGTCTTTTCGTTATGACCAGTGGTTAATTAAATGAGAGGGAGTTGTACAAACAATCAGGTGCACGATTTCTATGCAATAATGAGATACTACGGGCAAGAGTATTGTGAAGTCGTTGTTTTTGCTAAGCATGCTATTGACTGGCCATCTTCCTAGGAGGCTAATGATAGAATATACCAAAGCTTGTTTTGCGAACCCAGGAAGGAATAGATGTAACGAAATTGTTTATTTGCCTACTTGTAAATCAGTGCATTCATTGCTTCCAATAATCGCCCACTTTTGTTAGTTTAAAGAACCCCAATCACAAAATGTGCGAAATACCATCTTTAAATTTTCACCATCATTTGAATAATGGCATAAATAATCAATTCTGCTGCTGGCGGACTTTGTTTGTTTACACATAAGTTTACTTGGTTTACAATACAGCTTTCGCTTAAATTTATTTGGCTTATTGTACCTTAATTTGTTCTATTGAAGTTAATGCAGAAAATTCCATTGACTAGTCTGCTGGAAGCAAGTTTCGCTGTCGATAGAAAACTTGCAGTTTTGCTTGGGAGACTGCTTTTGCATTCTAATCTATGTAGGTTCAAACATTTTCCCTTCGAAGTTTAGAATTAAAGAAAGTAAAGCGGTTATCGGGTCACTAATCGGAGATTTTAGCACTTCTTTTCGTTGTATTATTTCTCGATGTGACCATTGAAGCCATTCATGAAATCCGTATTGATGCTTTGATGTCGCCCTACATCAACTCATGCAATACAGTAGTTCTAAGTAATGGCTTTACAGACGTGGAACGCAAATTCTTCAAATTTAACAGATTCCCCGCATTTTGTGCCATATGTGTACCACTAGGTAAATTGCCCATTCATGTACCGATATAAATGAATGACATTTCACCTGTTTCGCTACACTATAAAAAAATACCTGTTATCAAATGAGGTGAAATGCTATCTTGTGATTGCACTTTTCATTTTGATTAGAAAGAATACAAATTTATTCGAGCAGTAAAGTCGACAAAACAAACCCTCTACAGCTTCGGAAACGTGCTAAATGTGTTGATTGATTCATGAACATCAGAGCTGCGTGAACAAAGCACATTAGATTTTTATTCTTGTATCTTCAGAAACTAAAACACACACAGAAATTTTCATTGATTGTATAATCCAACATAGAAATTGCAGTGCAAAGTTATCCATCTTCTTAGTTACCGTAACAGAGCAGCTTTGTCAGCCTCATTGTATCACCTCATCGTACTACCTCATTCTACCATTGTATCAATTCATTGTACCGTCTCATTGTACCATTGTACGGTCTCATTCTACCATTGCACCACCTCATTGTACCACCTCATTGTACCACCTCATTATACCACCTCATTGTACCACCTCATTGTACCACCTCATCGTACCATCTTATTGAACCAACTCATTGTACCACCTCATAGTACCACCACATAGTACCATCACATTGTACTCCCTCACTGTACCACCTCATTGTACCACCTCATCGTACCATCTTATTGAACCACCTCATTGTGCCACCTAATAGTACCACCTCATAGTACCACCAAATAGTACCACCACATTGCACTCCCTCATTGTATCTCTAAGGCCGCCGTCACACGGAGACCAAATAGTAACGTTTCATCATAATTTTCTACAGTGAGCGGCACCAATCGGTCTGCCCAGCGCCACAAAACCTTCAGATTTCAGCCTTAGTTTGGGACAAGCTCAGTCATACCGTGATTAATTAACTAAGGCTGAAATCTGACGGTTTCGTGGCGCTGGACAGATCGATTGGTGCCGCTGACTGTAGAAAATTATGATGAAACGTTACCATTTGGTCTCCGTGTGACGGCGGCCTAAGTTCGCATTTAGTTGGCTTTACAGAAAATCAGAAATTGATAACATCAGAAATTTTCGTCTTCAGTTTTAGCCCTGTTCAGAAAAGTGCACTAAGTTTTCACTTCATCGGAGTCAATAAAGAATCTAAAAATCAATAATTAATTTTCGTGAAAAATCAAGAGGCATCTTTGCTGTTCATAAATAAGGTGGTAAAATAATGCTCTAAAAAGTTATACTCATAATTTTCTTATAATATCAAGACTGAGACAATAAAGGGCATATTAAGAATACATTAATACGTAAACGTGAATACGAGATCTGTGAAGAGTTACAAAAAAAAACAATATAAGCATCTGATGATCAAGGATCTGATCATACATGATCGAGACCTGATCTGTAAGTGGTTGATAAGTAATCAAAAAGTCATCAATAAATGATTCATAAAAGATAAATGAAAATTTTATTTTTATCGGTCAATAATTGGTCATTGCATGCTCATTAAATCATGAATCAATGTCAAGTAAATTATTAATGATTGTTATACGGGTGATACGGGTGATGATTGTTAAGTTCAACCAAAGAGTCAAAAAAGGGTAAGTGAATCACAATAAAAAATAAGGGAAAGCTGATGAAGGAGGATTATCGAGGAACTAATTCTGGAGCATAATCTTCCTACTGCGACGCCAAAAGCAATCTAATAACCAATTAAAATAACGAAAGCAATTGATGTAACGAAAATAACATAATGAAAACAATTAAAATAACTAATACAATTAATATAACAAAACAAATGATAAACGAAAACAATAAGATAAAAACAATTAGCATAATAAAAGCAATTGATACGACGAAAACAATTGATATAACGAAAATTTGAAGAGATATTTCAATGACGGACCAACATTCATCATTTCAAAGTGAAGTTTCATAGCTCACTCAATGATAAATCATTACAGGATAAACGTCCTGTGACCGAATAATTAATTATTTTGGATCATCATCGTTGAAGAATGTACCTCCATTGAACAATGTATAATTTCTCCCCTAAGGCAACTCAATGAATGGCGGCCTGTCAAAGAGCAGCAGAGGAGCGCTCAATGCATACAATGAAGGATGCAGCTCTCGATGGACAAGTAGAAAGTGAAAGCTATGCTTCTTATTGTGGCTGCAGAGAACAAGGAATGTTTCTTCTTCTTTTATGACTGAAGAGGATGTGGAATGTTTTCTCTCATGTTTCTACTACACAGGACACGCAATGTTTATTTTCTTACTTCGACTACACGGATTAACAAAACGTTTCTCCCCAGGTTACGACCGAGAGCATTAGATAAGGGATATTTCTTTTTCTACTACGACTGCCGAAAATAAGAAATGTTTATTCTCATCTCACAGCTACAGAGAATAAAAGCTATTTCTTCTCGTACTACGATTGCTGAGACTAAGGAATAATTCTTTTCACGATATGACCGGAGAGAATACTATATATTTTTTCTGATTCCACGATTGCAGAGAATAAAGACTATTTCTTTGCAAGCCACGACTGCAGAGAATAAGGAATATTTCTCCTTATGTTTCGGTTACAGAAAATAAAGAGTTTTTATTTTCATGCTACGACTGGAAAGGATGAGTATTTCTTCTTGTGAGTGAAGCATATCATGCAAATGTTTCCGCGTTAGAAATTGAGTTGTTGTTCAGGCCGAGGGTAGGAAAGTTGTTATTGATTGTTGTGGTACAAGATTGTATCAAATTCGTGGTGAACACGCAGTGAAAAAAAGCGGATCTCGTTTTTAGAGCAAAATCTCCACACCACGATTTATTGTTTGACTGTGCAGTTTTAAAATTTCAGTTCAAAAGCGAGGTATTTTGAAGTTGTAAGCGGCTACCCGATTTCAGCTATCGGGCTGCAACTCCTGATTTTGAGCAAAAAATTGATATTCTAAATGTTTTGTCTTAAAGTGTCTGATCGAGAAGTTAATTAATTTACCTTATTTAAACAATTAAAGAACCTTCG
Source organism: Morinoia aosen (assembly GCA_030386875.1). Classification (NCBI taxonomy): domain Eukaryota; kingdom Metazoa; phylum Arthropoda; class Malacostraca; order Amphipoda; family Talitridae; genus Morinoia; species Morinoia aosen. The sequence continues at coordinate 20,434,824 of CM059565.1, forward strand.
AATGTGTACATTTTGAGTGTGACTTCTATTTGTGTTTAATGTATTGTTCGAAAAACGTTTTTACTATCTTCTTAACGGTTTTGTAATCATACGGTACCTCTCACAACCTCATGATCTATGTTGCTTTTACAACTTATTTTCAACCTAGAAATTGGTTGACAATCATATTTTTCATTTTTCAGTAAAACTAAATGATTTACAATCCGCTGCGAATTTTTTCCAAACTTACTAAAAATCAATACAATACAAGTTCCATTGATGGTATCAACAATATAGACTATGATACTGGCTGTATTGAAAACAGAAACAGAAATCACTCTCGAAATGCACACATTCAAAGATCCTTAAATTGTTTAAATAAGCGAAATTAAATAAGTTCTTGATTAGACATTTAAAAAAAAATACTTGAAGGGGCAGTCTGGTCTGGATCAAAATCCAAAAAATTATCGATTCTTTGTTTTTAGCTTGTTTTAGAGTATTTTTTTACGAATCTAACGATACACTTCACTGATTTGTAAGCGTGTTCATTCGTATGCTACAGCTTGCAAAAGGCCACTCACTTGCGTCATTACACGGTCAAGTGACGAGTTTGTCTGGCTCTCCTGACCACGAGAACTGGTTTGATGTATGATTTGCTACTTCTCCCATAATTTTGAGCGTACAGGAATGAAAATGATATCAATCAACAGGAATTAAAAAAATCTATAAATTGATGGAATTTTTTTTTTAAACTGTTTAGTTTTAAAATTATAATAGAAATCAAAAGTTAAAATTAAAAAATACAAATTTTTGGAAAAAACAACACAATTCAACGAATAAAAATATCGAAATTTCATTACAATGTTTCTTCAGATAATAAATTTAGCTATTTAGATAACATGTTGCCGGTTCTTTAATTTTAAAATTGAAGGAGAAAATACAATTTCTAAAATACTCTTTTAATAAATGTTATTATGAAATTACGAAAAAATTACACAATGCAAAAAACATCGTAGCATCATTTTACACCTGAGGTCGAAATTTCAGAAAATTTTGTCCAAAAATGACGGACTTATTTTGGCCCAAACGGTCCCTTTGAAAATCTATTTTATGCCCAAAAAGAACAGTTGTAGCTTTATACCTGAAATTTGGTAGCCGTTAACAACTCGACTTTGTTAACACTTCTAACAGTAATTTTACAACTGCACAGTCAAAAAATAAGTGGTGACGGTTAAATTGTATTTTATAGGTGTGCTACGCTTTCTTTTTGAACGATTGGTATTACCCTTGGTATTACTCTTTGGTATTATCCTTATAATTTGAACATAGAAGACAGTGAAAGAGCTGAGGGTGAGAACAAAGTGAGGGCCACACAATGAAGTGAGGGTAGCTGGAAAGCTGGAGACGAAACGACGTAAAGATAACAAGGGAGTAAGGGCCAAAACAAAATGAGAGCAGAAATGAAACGAAGGTCAAAACCAAGTGAGGCTAGAAATGAAATGATTGGTTAAATGAAGTGGGAGTGGAAATGAAGTGAGGCTATAGTAGAATGACAGCAGCGATGAAAAGAAAGGTTGAAACCGAGTGAGGATAGAAATCAAGTGATGGGTGGAAGTAAATGAGTGTGGAAACAAAGTCAAAATCAAAACGCATTAAGGGAAAAAACAAAGCGAAGGTTGAAACGAATTGAAGGTAGAGAAACAGAGAAAAAGTGAAGGCGACAACAATCACAGTAATCTCGAACTCATTGATAATTCAGTTACTCAATCTGCGGTCGACTTTTTCGGTTAAAAAGATATTAAAGATGCTTATTCGCCTTGTAGCACGCTACCATTTCAAATGCGTTAGAATTAATACCAGGATACAATGATGGTATTCTCTCGGTCGATCTCACATCCGTTTCCGATATATTGGTCTCGTGGAACATTACAACAAGCTTTCTTTATTCTCGACAGGGAAAAACACCGAGCTTGCATTGTGGAATTTCGAACTCCCTTCATTTCACATGAAAGAAGAGTGCTTTTAACTACTAGGCTACGGTGATCAATGAAGGCAAACCGTGACAGAAAAAGCAACTCTGAAACTAATTCGGAATTACCTTCAGTATTCTGCATTCTCGACAAGGTAAAGTCCGTAAATCACATCCTTTTCTAACAGCATACGCCCAGTACGCATTAAAAACTGCGCTCTATAAACTCCGCCAACTTCAGACTAAGTCTGAAAAATCCTAGGACTTTTTTTGCTCCAGCTCGTAGGAATAAATGTGATCCTTTATTCCTCTGGGAATATTAGTTGCTGCATGCGAAAACCATCGAGCCTCGTCTCTACAGATCTCCCTCCCGATGCTTCCTAATTGCCCGTATGCGTTTTTTTTCTCTCAGAAAGTGAGAGCTTTCACTTAAGGATCTTGAAGAAGAGGTGCCCTTGTTTGGTAAGGCACACGAAATCACTGGTTCGTGTACCTGGGAATCCAGTTTTTAGGTTTAAGTGAAATTTTAGCCGGTGCTATAAAAACGACCAAAGGTTTCTCCAAACCTAGCACTCACCGCTGCCTGTTTAGCACCACCGCCGCAGGTCAAATACAACGGATTGTTTCCGTTATTGTATGGGTGAAAGTATCCTGTCTAGTCTTCCATCACCGTCGATTTCATTCCAATTTGCTGGAAAAAATTAACGGAGGATAGTTTTGAATGCAGTTTGAACTGCTTACGATGTCTATGTACACCTGGATGATCAGAAAAATATCGTGACGTGCTGTATCTGAAAAATGAGTCCAGTTAACATTTCATATGATTAATGAAAAATTTTAGTCGTGATCTCAGTACATTTTGCTAGAAGAAAGATGGTGTGTAGATTAAAACCTCAATAACATGCGCTAACGCATCACGGTATCTTGTAAAGTGAGAGCATGCACGATTCTCCGAAAATTCAAGCCTGGTCAATTAGGTAAATGGCATTGCAAGAGTTTGTATTTCCCTCGGTTACCTCTGGCCTGATTTGACATCGTGTCTTCAGTCGAAACAGTCAAATCAGTGGCAACTGAGAACAATGCTTACAGCGCTGGCTCCGCACACTGAAATTTGTGCCACTGAAATCAGGCGTGGAAAGAATCACATTTAGAGAGCTAAAAAGTACAGATAAGTACATGTTGAAAATAGTTCTGTTAAATTCCAGGATACGTTCAATATTTTTGAATTCCGAACATGAGAAGTCACCCATTGTTTTTACTTTGTACGTTGCGTTGAAAACCCACAAGCAACTGTTTCAACTTCAACTAAAATAGAGACGAATATAGTTACATATTAACCAACTTCCCTGAGCTTAGGGCTTTCTCACATGTGTTAGTTTCTAAATCATTCGCTTATACTATTCTCGGAAATATGCTATAAGGGAAGCACAATCGTAATGTATAAAATATTATGTGCTTGACATTTTGAAATTTATTCAGCACCCGTTTGGTAGAAGGTTATACTTTCGAGAAATTCCTTTGCAGAAAGTTTGCCATTTCCAGTGAACAATGCTGACATGTTTAGATTTTGATTTAGGACGCGTTGGTTACCTGTGTATGATATTTATATAGATGACTACGCGATACGAAACCGAAAATTAATGTCACACATAATTTCAATACCTACAATGAATAGGAATCCCGACACTAATAATAGATTGGGTTCTCACACCTCTCTGCACATTAGAAGTAAATAAGGATCTTTTACAGATAAGCCTAGCCACTAATGTAACACATATTATTATGCATTATTTCAAAAGGGTGCATTATCTCCAAAGTTACAAGTGGGTGAACTTGTGTGTTGCATTAGTGGCGGGGCTTATCTGGGATAGATCCGTAAATAAAGCACCTTAGGAATCTTGAGTCCCCAAAAATGCTGCACGCTAGGAATTTCCCAACGATTGAGGCACCGCACTTTAGGAAGACCGCTTGTGTGCAGGCGTGTATAAATCAAGAAGAAACCATTCAGAACACATCATCATTTTCTCCTAGAACTGAGCAAGAACTGCAGCAGTTCTACTAACCTACCATGCCATAAGCGAATCCTTGTTGACTTGCCCTACCATGTATAGAGGCATTGTTGACGCTTAGTTGTAGCCATATCACACTTGACACCACCACGACAAAACTTGATTCTACATGTGTGTCACATTCTTGGTGCAAAACTTTCTACTTTCTTAAGTGTCGCGACATAGTTGCAACATATGTGTCAGGACACAGCCCATACAATTGTGTCACGACCCAGCCCATAAAATTGTGCCACGACACAATCCGTACAATTGTGTCACGACACAGTCCATACAATTGTGTCAGGACGCAGCCAAACATTTGTGTCAGGACACAGTCCATACAATTATGTCAGGACGCAGTCCATACAATTGTGTCACGACACAATCCGTACAATTGTGTCACGACAAAATCCATACAATTGTGTCAGGACGCAGCCAAACATTTGTGTCAGGACGCAGTCCATACAATTGTGTCAGGACGCAGTCCATACAATTGTGTCACGACACAATCCGTACAGTTGGGTAACGACACAATCCATTCAACTGTGTCACGACACAGACGAGAAGCCGAGTCCTACGTAACAGCGTTTCCATATTTCACCTCAGGAATTCATTCCTGCAATTACATTATTTATTCATTGAGTTTTAACATAAATATCGAATAAAATGACAGCTCGTAAACAGCAGAATGTGACGGTAAACAGGGGCATGAAATTATCTAACTCTGTATTATGCAGTGATTTCATTTTCTTGTTTTTGTACGGTGTGGTGCACAGTTAAATATTGGACACTTTCGCTCCTGCCGGCAACTCCAAGAACCAAGTTTGCAGGTCTTTGTACCTCGTGAAAAAATATTAATTTAACTATTAGAATTAAATACTTGGACAAGTTTTAAAATTTAAGATAATCAGTAGTATTCTGGAAAGATTATTTTACTTCACTACAGTCATTTGACAAGCATTTTACATTTTATTCCACCAAGCTGGACTGAGGCTTTTCTAATTGTTGTCGCAATCGCTTACCGGGCTGTTAAGTTTAAAACTGTTTTCCAACGTTAAAATTCGTGAGCAAATTATTAAGAACGTTTCCTTGCCCACCAAATTTTTCTCGATTTCGTCAAACATTCTTTGAGTTAAAAAAGAAGCAATTTACATTTGCAGTGTATAACCCACGTTAAAGGGCAATTTTAAATCCAATTTAGGGTTTGCTAACTTCATTATTTGAATTATTATTCTATTACTTTTATTTATTGATTTATTATTTATTTATTTTCTCTACTGAATGAGAGTTCTCACAGTGAAAAAACTCGGATGACACATCAATGAGAAGTTTTGCGTTAAGTGAGACTTGTCAATAGTTCACAATAAATATAGGGGAAAGCAAATATTTTACCTCTTTGTCTCAGCGGGATGTGTGATAACTACAGTACAGCTCTAAGCTTGTTGCTCTGCAGAAACATCGTATCTTTTCCAAATAAGCCCCGCACATGAGTTCACCCCCTTGTAACTTTCGAAATAATGCACCTATCAACTTCTAATTACTCTCAAATGAAAGAATGTTTTAATCTATCGTTTGAGAGTAATTTGAAGTCGATATGTGCATTATTTCGAAAGTTACAAGGGAGTGAACTTGTGTGTTGCATTAGTGGCGTGGCTTATCTGGAAAGATACGAAACATCAAATGTGATCCATTACAAAGTGGGCACACGTCTCAAAAATCGTGAACTTAGCCTCATACTCAACAGCACGCTATGAGTATGTCTCAATAGCGTCCATGAATAACAAGATATACTGGAGCAACACTATGCAGTAATATCATATATATCGAAGTATCTTGCGTCAAAGTTGGTCAAAACAGGACGCTGGTAACTAAATTGGGTACAGCGTTAAATTAACTGAAAGGAAAATTGGTACTAGTGAATTAATTTATCTGTAGCTTGATGTTTAAATTCCACTGTTTTAATGAAAAACGAATATCACCGGAGTGTTGTTTTGTGTTGATTTATTGGGTGCATCTGGTGCCTATGTGTTGCTATAATTACATCATTTTAAATGAAAGTGCAAGGTAACACGTCTTTAATGAGGTCATTATCTTACTTAAGAAAATCAATTAATACAAATATTTGGAACGTTTCGATAATGATAACAATCTCATTGAGGACGTGTATCCTTGCACTTTCATTTATAATTCAGATAGGCTAAAGGCTAAACATTCATCTGTATTCATATAATAACATCATTATGCTGAATCGGATAGGCTAAGTAGACTTAGGAAAACTGGCCACGTTTTGAACCAGTTCATAGGATAGTATTGGAGTAATATTCTGAAGCATAGTAAAAGCCTTTCCCATTAAAATCAAAACCACCATTTCAAAATTAATTACAGAAGTGATTGGATATAGTTTCCTCAATGTTGCAACAGGTTCTTGAGAAAAACTTCTACTGGGAACGATGATTTCAGGTGCGTGTAGGACATTCTTCTGCTTCCCATCACTGATTCTCCTAATTCTCCTGCTTTAAGATTTCAGTGTCATTTTTTCAGTTTTTTTACAATACTGAAATTATCCCATTAGCTTGAATCCCATTTAAAATAAAATCAATTATATAGAAGTTAAATCACGCAGTTTTTACGAAACAGAAAGAAATGATTCTGCAGTCTGACATATTCAACTCTTTACTAAGGGGCAGTTACCGGTAGACTTTGTCTCTGATGTTATGAAAACTTAATTGAATCTCATTCGCTTATTTTGAATTTATTTTCCGTACCTTAATGAATCAACGTGTGTGCGATGAAAATTGTCGGTCATTTGTAAATTTTGAGGTAAGCCGTTACTTACCTTAGAATTCTTTTAGTTTAGACGTTTTTAAAACCAATGTGGCATTTTATTTTAGGAATCAGGTTAATTAAAAATATACTGTTTTTCTCTTCCAGATATTTTTTCTCTTAAAGGCTGGAATAAAATCAAACGTGTATCGTACAAAGCCTCGATCAACCTATTTATACAAACGTGTGTAACTAAAACTTTTTCCCTTTGATAAACTTAATCCCTTAATCAAACCTTAATCCTATTTACCGTATCGTACAATGATTGATCGACTTATTCGTACAAATGTGTGTAAAGACTTTAGTTTTCCCTGTGCCACTCAGCAACTTCGTTACTATCTTTTATTTATGAATCTTTATGACCCTCAATTATCCATTTTCATCTATCTTTCAAAACTTAATACCATTTATATTATTCTATTCCATCGTTTATTCTTTTGAAGGATCTGAACGATTTATTTACCACAAGAATACATATACTTGATATCTAACAGTCAATGACTTTAGCACTGTAAGCCAAATTAACAACAAGGTTTGTGGCAAGGAAAAGAACGTTTAAAATCCTAATGATTCAAACTCCAATCTCTCCATTTTAATTTAAGTCTTTCGATCAATCTTCAAATTTCTGTTGGTTTTATTTTCTGTGGCGCGATCTCCCATTCTCCGTTCTTTCTGTCTTCTGTATATTCTCTCTTCTATCCTGCTATTTTGTGTTTGGCTGACCCAAATATGCACTGCAATCCTTCACAACAAAGACGGTGAAGAGACAGCAAGATCAAAAAAGATCTGCAATGTTTATGACTACAAGAGCTGAGCTGGAATTACGAGGCTATCGGATATACGGATATATGTGAGGTGTAAAAAGTCAAATTTACTGCACATTTCACTGAACTGACATGGAAAACGGAAATACTATAATCTTTTCAGTACTTATGAAAATAAAAAATAGTTTTTTGTATAATTTAGCATCACGAAAAATTGAGTCGTTCAAACATTGTCGGGTTTTTACCCAAGTCTGACACCGTCAGACGCGTCTCGCCCACGACACAAGAAAGGAAACAAACAAAAAGTAGCCAAAAGAAAAGAGCCTTGCAAGAACGGGACTAACTTCTGCTTCCCTGCTCATGTTCACGCTCGATAAAATCTTGGTGTGTTTGGACAGCCACGCTCTGGAGGACGGGCACTGAACCTCGCTCTGAACGAGACAAATAAGACGAAATATAAAGGGAGTATATAAGCGGTCGAGTGACCTCCTTTACATGTAAAGCTCTCTTGGATCCGGCGCAGCGAGGTGAGTCTGTGTGGCGCTCTGCTGCTCTAAACTTTCTTTTTTATTTCCTTTCTTTGTTTCGCGTGCTGTTTCCAGTGGAGGCGCATTTAAGCATCCTTAGCTGCACGCAGTGTTAAGTTTCTTGGATACGACTTGCAGCTGAGGAAACTGCGTTTCTAATTCGCGTCGTCGAAAACAAAGTGAAAACGGGGTGGTAAAAAGCCAGGGCTTCTGGTTCGTGCTCAGGCAAGATATGGAGCGCGAGTTTGGCGCAGTATGCTTCGCAGATGGATCAATTCCTCACGATTAAGGGGAAGTTTGGTTTATGGAAAACTTTCATATATGTCAAATTTTTGAATGGAGCTGCACTTGATGAATTTATGTGCGAAAACAAACTTCGCGTGAACCTTTTTGAATTAATTAACAATGGCATTATTTGTATCTAGTGGCAGAATTTGATTGTGTCGACCAAACCATTAAAGTTGGCGGCTGTAACTCCGTTTGTGAGAACAATTTACTGACTCCTCGAAACGTAGAAAACATTTAATAAGTTAAAAGTAAGTTATAATCTGGTATTCTGATTTCCTTGAGATTCAGAAAGAACACTTGAAAAGATCAGTGATAATTTTGCGGAAAATCACTCAAATTTATACAAATATCTATCATTTTTAAACTTAAGTAAATGGATGAGTAAGAAATTAGGCCGTCAATTTTTAAAGCAATATTAATTAAGTAAGTTTATGCAGGTAGGATGAGAAATAGATATTTAATAGCTTGCTTTATAAATGTGAATCTAATTAATGTGGTGGTGAAGGTTTTCCACAGGGGAATATTTTTACAGATTGAGTTAACTGTTCACTTACCCACAAGGTCTGTTGATTGAAGTCGTGGTCACTGTAGATAAATGATAGAATAAGTTTTAAATAGTTCTATATTTCGTTTGATTTACGCCGCAAAATTAGTTTCGGTTCGGCAATGTGATTCTAAAACACCGACATAGATGTGAGAGTGAATAATTTGGTTCGTTTTGTTCGTTTAAAAAATTAAGGAAAAAATAATCGTTTTTAAAACAAGTGGCGTAACTGCGGGTAGTGAAATATTTATACGGTTGCTCAATATACATTATTTTCTGAGCCCCTCTGTAATTCCTCAAAACACAATTTCTAACTTTCAAAAACAAATTAATGTTGAATTCAGCGTCATTTTGTGAGTCAAATAAAATGCCTTATGTGCTGTTGTGATACTGTAGTGAAGATCCTTATTTACATGTTTTCTACAACTGTTTGCGAATTGGTAGAAAGTTGCTTTTAAGTCATGATGGAGAAATAGGTATTTCAAACAAGGTAGCACGAACAGAGGGTTGATTTATCAGTATACTTTAGCTGAAGGCTCGTCTGAACATCATTGGAATTGCGTGCGTGTGCGACCATCATAGATGTCATAAATTTTTCATTTAATTTAACAGACTTTGTGGCCAAATTAAAGGACCAATTGATCATTATTATTTATAGTTACATGATATAAATTTATTCTACAATTTACGGTAATGTTCGACAAACTCTTAACCTGAATTAAATCAGTGTTTAGGAATATTTTTTTGTAACTAATCTAATTTTTAACGCACTCCCTTGGCATGGGAACTTACATTTGCAGCCTTCGATAAGTGGACTCGTATGTATTCAGTACAACTACAAAAGAGTCTGATTATAATTCTTATACCTTCACTAATATTTTTTTGAGACCATATTAAAATCTTTACCTATCCTTTTAATCCATTGAGAAAAATAAAGTGATTATTTTCTACAGAGAGGGGCCCTGAACAAGTATTTCTAGGCAACGTACCGGTGTATAGCTCTCGTGCCTCTACTTCCAGTTTCTGTGTTTACCGAGTATTGGATGTTTCATGTCTCTATTGCGCTTTGACTACAGATGTACTTTCTTTATCACAAATTTTGCGAAATAGTTTTGAACTTTGAATGCCTGACTCTGCATTTCGTTATACTGCAGCCAGACTCGAGCAACAGCGTCTCAACTTGAGAGCATCTCCAAGTAAAGTCAAAAAGCTATTTTATCAAAATTTACGTAAAAAATTTTTATTATCAAAATTTACGTAGCGGTGTGGCCAGTAGAGCGAATAGTTCTAAGATGATTTAGCTACGCTAAGCGCTACTGAACTTAGTTTAACATAGTCGAATGAGAATTTACGCTGCTATCCATATTCCTAAGATGACGCGGTAAGAAAATTCGCCCCCTTGTGCGAGGTCCATAGAGCCAAACATGACCAAGTGGTGACAGGTCGTAATTTATGGCAAGACCGTTTGTGTCAAGGGGGGACAGGTCGTAATTTATGGCAAGAACGTTTGTGCCAAGCGGTGACAGGTCGTAATTTATGGCAAGACCGTTTGTGCCAAGGGGGGACAGGTCGTAATTTATGGCAAGACCGTTTGTGCCAAGTGGTGACCGGTCGTAATTTATGGCAACACCGCTTGAGACAAGTGGGGACAGGTCGTAATTTATGGCAAGAACGTTTGTGCCAAGGGGGGACAGGTCGTAATTTATGGCAAGACCGTTTGTGCCAAGGGGGGACAGGTCGTAATTTATGGCAAAACCGTTTGTGCCAAGGGGGGACAGGTCGTAATTTATGGCAAGACCGTTTGTGTCAAGGGGGGACAGGTCGTAATTTATGGCAAGACCGTTTGTGCTAAGGGGGGACAGGTCGGAATTTATGGCAAGACCGTTTGTGCCAAGGGGGGACAGGTCGTAATTTATGGCAAGACCGTTTGTGCCAATTGGGGACAGGTCGTAATTTATGGCAAGACCGTTTGTGCCAAGCGGTGACAGGTCGTAATTTATGGCAAGACCGTTTGTGCCAAGGGGGGACAGGTCGTAATTTATGGCAAGACCGTGTGTGCCAAGGGGGGACAGGTCGTAATTTATGGCAAGAACGTTTGTGCCAAGCGGTGACAGGTCGTAATTTATGGCAAGACCGTTTGTGCCAAGGGGGGACAGGTCGTAATTTATGGCAAGAACGTTTGTGCCAAGGGGGGACAGGTCGTAATTTATGGCAAGACCGTGTGTGCCAAGGGGGGACAGGTCGTAATTTATGGCAAGAACGTTTGTGCCAAGCGGTGACAGGTCGTAATTTATGGCAAGACCGTTTGTGCCAAGGGGGGACAGGTCGTAATTTATGGCAAGACCGTTTGTGCCAAGTGGGGACAGGTCGTAATTTATGGCAAGACCGTTTGTGCCAAGGGGGGACAGGTCGTAATTTATGGCAAGACCGTTTGTGCCAAGCGGTGACAGGTCGTAATTTATGGCAAGACCGTTTGTCCCAAGGGGGGACAGGTCGTAATTTATGGCAAGACCGTTTGTGCCAAGTGGGGACAGGTCGTAATTTATGGCAAGACCGTTTGTGCCAAGGGGGGACAGGTCGTAATTTATGGCAAGACCGTTTGTGCCAATTGGGGACAGGTCGTAATTTATGGCAAGACCGTTTGTGCCAAGCGGTGACAGGTCGTAATTTGTGGCAAGACCGTTTAAGCCAAGTGGGGACAGGTCGAAATTTATGGCAAGACCGTTTGTGCCAAGGGGGGACAGGTCGTAATTTATGGCAAGAACGTTTGTGCCAAGCGGTGACAGGTCGTAATTTATGGCAAGACCGTTTGTGCCAAGCGGTGACAGGTCGTAATTTGTGGCAAGACCGTTTAAGCCAAGTGGGGACAGGTCGTAATTTATGGCAAGACCGTTTGTGCCAAGGGGGGACAGGTCGTAATTTATGGCAAGAACGTTTGTGCCAAGCGGTGACAGGTCGTAATTTATGGCAAGACCGTTTGTGCCAAGGGGGGACAGGTCGTAATTTATGGCAAGACCGTTTGTGCCAAGTGGGGACAGGTCGTAATTTATGGCAAGACCGTTCGTGCCAAGTGGTGACAGGGCTCTATTTATGGATATGAGTGTAATGCTCACGAAAGCGCAAAAAAGTTTTACGTTTTCAACAACTTTCATTAGTATATATTTGAGTCATGCAGAGTAGAGCTGCACGTCTTATTGTTTTGTCAATTAAATGCGTCACCGCATTCGTCATAGAACCACTATTGATAAGGAACCTATTTAAATTGCCCCTACTAAACGGAGCATCCTATTTAACAAAATACTTTGAACAACATGATGCTCCACGAAATAAGACACACTACTTAATCACTTAAACTGACACATAATTCAATAGCGCGATGTATTAGTGAATTTAAGTATCTTGTTGAAACAAACTTTCTTCCTTCAATAAATAGATACTCTGCTTAATAAGACACCGTTTAACCAGAAACCCTATTCAATAAAGCTCCCAATTTAAATAGACACGCTGCTAAACAAGAAACCCCATTCAATAAAGCCCCCAATTTAAATAGTCACGCTGCTAAAAAAGAAACCATATTCAATAAAGCTCCCAATTTAAATGGGCACCTTGTTTATTATGACTCTCTATTTAACAGGGCATCCAGTTCATTAAAACAATCTATTTAATAGTATATCATATTTAAAAGAACACCGAGTGTATTAGAGCCCCAATGGAATAAATCACATTGTTTATTCAATAGCCCTTCTTAACAGAAAACCCTACTTAACAAGCAACCCTGTTCACTAAAACACTTGTTTGTCAGAAGGCACGGCTTACAAAAACACATTACACATTCATTAGTACGTTACTCTTATTAGGACTACCTACTTTTGCCGGCCCTATGTTAATTCCAACGCAGTGTCTATCAGAACACCTGTTTCGTTAGGCACGTGGTTTGCCAGAACAACTTCTTCACGAGAACACAATGTTTAATAGCACATATTGTTTATTTCAGCCTAGTGCTTTCAAGGATACCCTACAAAACAAGGCCCCATGTTTATTCGAACGCACTGTTCATCAGACCGCATTGTTCAATAGAACACCCTGTTTAATAGGACACCATGCTTACTAGGACACCCTCTTTATAAGAACACCCTGTTTATCCGAACACCGTGTTTATTGGAACACCCTACTTATCAGAAAACCATGTTTATTGGCACACCCTGTTGATCATACCATGCTTATTAGGACGCACTATTTACAAGAACACAATGCATAATAGGACACTCTAGTCTTAAAAACACAGTGCATAGTGTTTATCCGAGCCCCTCGTTTATGAGAACCCCCTGTTTTTAAGAAACATCATGCTGATTAGGATACGATGCTTTTCCGAACACCCTGTTTATTAGGACATCCTATTTATCCGAACACCCTGTTTATTAGGACACCCTATTTATCCGAGCTCCCATTTATTAGGACACCCTATGTATCCGACTCCCCCATTTATTAGGACACCCTGTGTATCCCAGCCCTCATTTATTAGGACACCCTGTTTATCCGAACACCCTGCATATTAGGACACCCTATTTACCACGGCACACTAGCCGACCGTTACAACCAGCCCCCGCAAATCTCAGGAGCCCGCGACTTGCCGGCTATCGCGGACACGCTGGCAGCCTCCGGCGCTTTGGCGTCCGCTTTTTGAGACGGCGCTTTCTAAGGTGATGAGGCATGTCATTATTATCGCTCTCTGCGCCGCAGTCTCGATATCATCTGTCTGGCTGACCTACCTCAGAGTGATGGGAGTTTTGGATGCTGAGGAGTTCGATAATGCTTAATATTGATGTTCTATCGGATCTTTTCCAGATAAGGCCCGGCACTAATGCAACACATAAGTTCACCTACTTATAACTTTCGAAAGAATGCACCTATCTACTTCAAATTACTCTCAACCGAAAGATTGAAACTTTCTTTCATTTGAGAGTAATTTGAAATCGATAGGTGCATTATTTCGAAAGTTACAAGTTGGTGAACTTATGTGTTGCATTATAGTGGCGGGGCTTATCTGAAAAAGATTCGTTCTATCTTGACAAACATTAATCTGATCAACATTTAACATCAAAGTTCATTGATTTTACGCGTGGGATTTAATGGAGTTTTGCTGATTATAGTGTTGAAAGGTGGATTTGGTTCTAGCCGGAATTAGTCTAACCGATATTAACATGAGACGACGTGTTGAAAGTAGAATTTGGACTCAAATGGGAAAATCTGATTGACATTAATTATATGTGGAGGTTTTGAGAGATGAATTTTATTCATACTGAAATAAATTTTACCAAACTTAGTCAAAGAGTCACAGGATTTAGCAGGAACGTTCAGACTGATATAAAGTGACGCAACTAAAATGTTATTTAAATTTACCAGCGTTTTGCCACAAATAAAACTGGATCATTGGCACTGCATCTTAATCTAGTTCCGTTTATATGGAACGAAAAATTGGAAATATCAACCAAGTAAAGTAAATTTTTTAGAGACGTATATTCTTCGCTAAACTGATCAAGATGACAAACATATGATCCAAATAACTGAAATACCAAAAAATGATTAAGCAATCTCTCAGGCTGTTCTAATGAAATCCATGCAACAAAATTCATACGTCAGTTAGAAGTCCATAAAGATGTTTGATTTCACTCATTTTATTTGAACAGCTATCACATGTATTGTCGTATAACAACACCAGTCTTCATAATAATAGACTAATCAACTCCGAGCATACTTCATGTTTTAAATCATCGTCAAAACATGCAATGTCGGTGTAAATGCGGACTTTGAACCAAAAACTTTTTCAAATGCAAATGAAATCAAAGCATTCAAAGGTCTAAAGCTACAAACGATACAAATCCAACAAATCCTACAAGACAGATATGCAGTTATAAGTATCGTCATTATATTCCTATAATTTTGAAAAACAATTTTTCAAATAATTCAATAGTGAATAATAATGAATAATGAATTCATTGTAATGAATAATAACTATAATTCAAAATATCGGTTGAAATTAGCTGAGTGACTGTATAAGCTGTGCCTCGTGGGACTTTGTGCTCTAAAATGGGTTTGGGGTCGACACTATGTTTGTCATGTTTGCAATGTTTTACAGCGCGCGTGTCACTATGTTTATCATCATCACGATCCTCACCATGTTCGTAACCTTACTTACCAGTTATCACTATGTTTATCATCGTGTTTGCCACCATGTTTGTTAGTATGTTTGATAACGTATTTGTCACCATCTTTGTCGTATAATTACTCATCAAAGCTCTTGTTGTGGATGTTTTCATGTAACTGATGTCATGAATATTGAAGAGCATTCATGTTACACTCGTAGCCATGCTGAATATGATGACACGAAGTTAATGCAGTGCATAATCACTCGCATCACACTGTTTTAATTTCAGTCATGTTTTTGTCATTCGAGTAAATCTGATCATATTTTGATCATTTCCGTTAATCTGGTTAGATTTCTGTTACTTCAGTCGTGCCAATCATATTTTCGTTATTCAGGTATTATTTTTTCATTCCAGTCAATCTGGTAATGTTTTTTCATTCCAGTCAATCTAGTCATATTTTGTCATTCCTTCCATTTTGACTATTTCACTTCTTCTAGTCACTGCAAAAATTCCATCATTCACGTCATTCGTGCCTTCTTAGGACCAATTTAATATGCCGCTAATTATAGCCCACAAAAACTCATTCTCAAATGCCATTTTATCTACCATTTACCTGCTATTCAAATATGTGTATGAAAATATGGAGCGAACGAAGAAGAAAAACATAATTTCTCATTTAATCTAGTCAGAAAAAACATATTCTTCAACTCAGTTTCCGTGTAAGCAACCACTCGGTGGCTCTTGGAACATCTCCTAGCGTCTCACATTCCTTCGGTTACAATATAAGTAGAAATGTTAGTACACTACCAATAAGTACGTTCATTGGGTGCTAAATGTACGTCTTGTTCGCACCAGTGGGATACGCTTAAGAGCATTCTCTCTATAAACAAGGAATAGTAATAAACTTGTGCCAATTACAAAACAAAGGTTTAAAAGTACAAACATTAACTCAATACAAGAGGAAAATTTATAAAACAGTCCAAGTTACAATGAAAAAATGTTTAAAGCGATCACATTTGAGAACGAAGCGATTGCCTCCTCACTCAGCCGTACTCGTTGATCCGGACAACCGTTTTTTCGCACTCTTCTCACGGGCACGACACGGAGACGCCCGTGTTGTTACGGGCAGATCCGGCAGAGCGATTAGTTTTTCCGTGATGGTGCGATTAGTTTTTACGGGCGTTGCAATACGTTGTTACGGCTTATACCGTCTGTTGTTACGGTCTGTATCGTCTGTTGTTACGGTCTGCATCGTCTGTTGTTACGTCTGCACTGAATGTTGTTAGAGTCTGCACCGTCTTTCGTTACGCTCTGCACCATCTGTTGTTACGGCCACTGCCATCTGTCGTTTGGCGCGGCGGGGCACATGCGTTCGCTGACCTCTATGGCAGTGCTCGTACTGTTGTTAAACACTGGCCTGCTCTCAAACACTGGCCTGCTCTCAAACACTGGCCTGCTCTGAAATACTGGCCTGCTCTCAAACACTGGCCTGCTCTCAAACACTGGCCTGCTCTCAAATACTGGCCTGCTCTCAAACACTGGCCTGCTCTGAAATACTGGCCTGCTCTCAAACACTGGCCTGCTCTCAAACACTGGCCTGCTCTGAAATACTGGCCTGCTCTCAAACATTGGCCTGCTCTCAAACACTGGCCGGCTCTCAAATACTGGCCTGCTCTCAAACACTGGCCTGCTCACGAGCACCGGTCTGCTCACGAGCACCGGCCTGCACGCACAGAGGCCTGCATTCAAGGAGTTTTCAGCTCGATAAATTATATTACAAACATGAAACTAATGAACAAACAAACAGAACGTTTTTCACTTAATTATATTCCAACAAAAAATTGATCAATTTAAACGTTTTTGTAAAATCCGCTTCAAATTTTTATCCACTCCAATCCTGCAAACCACGAACAACAGTGTGGGATCGGGTGCTACTTTTGATGGAGTTCAGCGCTCCTAAAACTGGATATATCACTGTGAGAAATTCTGCCTTAGTTCTGCGAATTGCAACCCTTTGGTCGGTGGGTAACCGGATCAAGACCCGCTACTTCGAAAATACGCGTCCAGCATTGGGAAAATGTTATCATCTTGAAGAGTTTCACGTCAATACCAGTTTCAGCATCGCTGAGACTTCTGTAAAAAGAGATATGTTAGGTAGCAAACGGTCAAGTTCTTAGTGTTGTATAGTGACGCTCTTGTGATATTTATGGAGGTTCCGGCTGCGGAGATTTATGAGTCTCGCTCGCTCGGCACGGTCACATGTATAGATAGAGCTTCCGGCGGAACAGCCGATGCGCGCCTGGTATTTACAAGCGCCGGATAGGTCGGAAGCGCCCCTACTGCCGGGCGGAAGTTCATTGTTCGAACTAGACTTAAGAGCAAGCTGTGTGAATTATAGATCAGTACAATACTAGTAGTCCTGCTGTTCGTTTTGCTATCCTCTTGCCTGGTTTACGGCTAGGCTAACCGATCAACAAGTGCTGTCCAGTAAACCTTATATCTTGCTGAAATTCCAAGATATTACACTTAGTAAATGAGGTCGAAAATCAATTTGACAAGACTTCGTGTTTTTTCCACAGATTCATCAAGTTCAACCTGCCAATTCGTTTCCCAGATATGTTTTCACACCAAATAATAAAGAAATTGAGTACACGTGTTCGATCCTTGTACAGCGACTATTAGTCTTTAATATTAGTTACATTAACAGTGAAGAGAAACGAAAAACTTTTTAACGTTTATTTCAATATCACTATTAGAGAATCAACTTCACTGGCTAAATGAATTTATTCTAACTAAATCTTACCTGCATTGAAACTTATATCGACCATCCTTCATTTGTAGATGATATAATGTGTGTCCCAATAGATCTGCATTACAATAAAATCTCGTAATTTTAAAGGTATTAAAATGCTTTCTGTTTCCAGGCTCTAAAGTTAATTTTCAGCTGATCAAACATTAAATGTGCATTGTGTACATTCCCATGAAATAATGTAACAATGTCAAATGAGATTGGGCGAAACCGTTGATTTACGCAAGAAAAACGTTCATTTTACGCGTTATCAGACGTCCTCATTTTGGCATCACAAGAGCACAGATTGACTGACTTTCACCGCACTAGCAGCTACGTCTAGCTTTCTTCACGCATGATGGAGACTCGAGACCTGTTTCATTTTGATGCGTCATTTTCACGAGATTGTCTTGCCTGGATTTGCAGCTGAGTTCTGCGCGCAATTTTAACACTTTTAAGAATGAAATATTCGAGCGGAATAAAGGCATGAGATGCTAGTGCTTTTTTGAATGGGTTCGCGTTTTTGCTCCGTTGGCCACAACACGAATTTTTGGAGTATTAGCGTTCATTCATAAGTAAAAATGGTCGAAACGGACTCGAAACTGAAATTATTTTCCAGGTTAATTGGTAACGAAACTACCATGAAAATGACCAAAAAGATTCATTTCAGTGTTTGGGTGAATATGTTCGAATTAAACTTGATTTGTTTTTATGTGTTAGACAACCATCCTTTCTACCCGAAAAAATTCGTTTCAAGTTCAAGTTTTCCCAAGGTAATCAATCCATCCGCGTTCAGATGAAGAGAAATGGGATTATAATTTGCGTGCATTATCACAGTGAGATTAACAGTTTCGGCGGCCATTTGAAATAAACGAAAACCGATTTATAAGAAATCTTTTTCTAGTACAATACCCCAATTTTAGAATAAGAAGATAAAGAACGTATACAACTGAAGATATTTTTGATCGAACTTTTTGCGTTATTTTACGTGGGAGGTGATCCAGAGTTCTGACACTTAAAATTTTCATCTCACGGAAGCAATATGGGACTCAAAAAACAATAAACATGGGCGGGCATTGCACTCTACACGCTCAATTCATGCTGGCAACTCTTTGTTTAACTTTAAAGTGAGGCAACTCAAAATGAAAGCTTTGAAGTTCACGCACTCATGTTTATAACATGAAAACGTAATATTTATGATCATCAAACCCATAATTGGCGCAGGTGTTCCCTCAATTTTACATTAATTCATGAATAGTACTCGTGAAATTCAAGGTTTACACATACATGTATAAAATACGGGCGAATCACTCTTTGGTCTACAAACAGTCTATTTAAGTGAAACTTCGAATTCATTTGCTAAGTCATACATATAATCAATAAATGTTGAGACCCATAATGTCAACAACTAATAATATGCACATGTAAATGATATACATTAATTCCCAACCCGTAGAAATCTTCTCAAGAAAACAAATCGGTGCGGGTAACAATCGATCTTTATTCAAAAGTTTTATTCTTCAAAATAGTTTTTCACGTGCATGCTTATCCTCAGTGTGTACAGGGCCTCAGTTCGATATGTTTAAACCAGTATACATATGTATTATTCTTTAGAATAGTTGTTTACTTGTGTGTTAATGATCAGTGTGAGTAGAGTTTTACACTTCCATATGTCTATACCAGTATACTTGAGTTGTATTCTTAGAATAGTTGTTTACTTGTGTGTTTATGCTCAGTGTGAGTAGAGTTTCAGTTTCATATATTTATACCAGTTGGTTTTGTTTTTGTTCACTCGCGTGTCTGTGCTGGGTATGAGAAGAGTATCAGGATGCGTAGAGACCAACATAAGGACCGCCCCGGACCTCCCAATAAGAATGCGTTGCTGACGAGCCCTGGCATATGATAAAGCACTACCCCGATCCCGATTGATGAACTTTCTTTGTGCTCATGAACTTTCCCTGGAACTTTCTCTACCGCTACAGGCAACGAGAAACACTCCATCTTTTTTCTTTCCTTGCTCGTGGCTCAATAGTAACAATACTTCGTCGGATTTACGGTGACGCTTTTGTCGAATTTACGGTGACGCTTTTTTTCGGATTTACGGTGGTACTTTGGTCGGACTTAAATACTTTGGTCGGATTTAAGGTGATACTTTGGTCGGATTTAAGGTGATACTTTGGTCAGATTTACGGTGGTACTTTTGTCAGATTTACGACGATACTTTGGTCAGATTTACGGTGTTACTTTGGTCGGAATTAAGGTGATATAATCTGGTCGGATTTAAGGTGATAGTCTGGTCAGATTTAAGGTGATAGTCTGGTCAGATTTAAGGTGATAGTCTGGTCGGATTTATGGTGGGGGCGAAATGCGATCTTGGCCACGACGGACGGTGTGCAGAAGGAACAAGCAGTAACCTCACAGCCTCAGTGTTTTGTTTTCCCCAACATTTTATTAAAAATAGATGAGCAAGTCCATTTCGAAAAGAACCGTAGCTCTTTCAGTTTAATTGTAACCGACAGTAAAACTTATACTTGACCGTCAGTAAAACGCAGAAATCTGCTTTTTTACTGTTTGGTTCTACGGGTATAAACTTAAATATCGGAAAGAGTGTAATCTTGTGGATCATAAAAATTAGGAAGTTAGGGATAGAAAAAGTTCTAAACTTAAGCAGGAAAAAACTTTTAAAATAATGAAGGCATCTACGGATGCTTTATTTCCAATCAAGCCTGATACACATCACCTTGTACATTGGATTTTCAAATGCCTTATAACTAACGCCAGGACGCCATTACGCTTTCCCTCGGTCGAGACCGGTACCCATCTTAGACACCTGGGTAGAGTGGGGTATTGTGCTTGGAATTTTTCTCCTATACCCAACAGAGAAAATCGCCACTGCCAGCGCCGAGATTCGCTCCCGGGTCTCCCGAACGGCGGCAGAACCCTCTAGCACATGGCTATGGCGGCCATGTGCTAGATATTAAATAAATTCTTAAAATCATTATTGGAGAAAGCTCTAAAGATTTAAACGGGAAAAGTTCTCAATTTACGAATCAAATCGAAAGTTGCTAGTAAAAAATTCATAGTAAATTTCTTCACCGAAAATTTTCTCTCATAATTCCTTGATTTCCTCTTTTTCAACCCGCACGAGCGATGTCTGTTTGTTTTCCACATCCCGCGGTGCAACGTGAGAATGCAATTAGAGAACTTTTAGCTAACGAAAGTTAGAACAAAACGGTCTTTATTGCACTTGAATGCACTTGAAGTCGACAATAAAAAACTTGAAACTGGAAAGAAAATTTGGAACTAGAAATTTGGAATTAATTTAGAACTGGTAAGAAAATTTTGAACTAGAAATTTGGAATTAATTTGGAACTGGAAAGAAAAACCTCTCAAGAAATAAGACTAAGCCCATTTTCTCACGATCTATGGTTTTTGAGCACCCAATACGCCACCATTGGGTGACATATTTTAGAGAACCCTGCGAATGAGATGACGTATAATCTATATAATCAAACTAAATTTGGTGTAAGTCTATTAACTAAGTATGTGTTGTACATAGATAGTACTCGTATATCTAACAATATATGTCACGTTCGTGTATTGTAAGACATACTCACAGTAAACCTATCACATTCGTAATAGATATTGTATGTCTAACGCAGTAGTTCTTCACCTGGGTTCGATCGAACCCCAGGGGTTCGATGAGTCAAACCCTGCGTTCGGCATGATGCAGTTTCTGTACAGATACAATTAATAGTTATATAGATAGGCTATGAATTTGAAGAAAAAGCATTTTTATTTTTCCAACAACGATGTGTTCGATAAATGCCTGTATGGAACTTTGTGTGTTTAGTACCTCCAACAAGGTCACGAACCACAGGTCACTTTAACGTGAATATCTCACTTGCAGACACACACCGCCATGTTGAGATCCCTGGTCATACTGCCGCTGTTTGTGGCCTCAGTGGTAGGGGTGGCACTCCCCAGTGCGGAGGTGCCTGCTGCGGCACTGGAGGCTGCCAGGCAGCTGGCTGACGAGCAGCGACAATCTACTGACTCCAGCTGTGAGTAGACATATTTCTTTGTGTCTCCAGCTGTGAGTAGACTTTTTTATGTATCTCTAGCCCTCAGTAGACTTATTTTCATGTCTCCAGCTGTGAGTAGACTTATTTATGTGTCTCCAGCTGTGAGTAGACTTATCTATGTGTCTCCAGCTGTGAGTAGACTTATTTTCATGTCTCCAGCTGTGAGTAGACTTACTTTCGTGTCTCCAGCTGTGAGTAGACTTATTTTCATGTATCCAGCTGTGAGTAGACTTATTTATGTCTCTCCAGCTGTGAGTAGCCTCATTTCCGTGTCTCCAGCTGTGAGTAGCCTTATTTCCGTGTCTCCAGCTGTGAGTAGCCTTATTTCCGTGTCTCCAGCAGTTAGCTGTCTAATTTCCGCGCCTAGTTTTCAGTTGTAGGTAAGTTTAACCCCAGTTTTCCCGTTTCAAGTTGATTTACTTTCATCTTCAAGTTTTGCATTCGGAAAAAAATTTAAAGGCAGAATATTGATGTTTGCGATCACAGCATAAATCAGTAATGAAGCAGCTATTTTCTCTCCCAATTCTTGACGGGTATTTGGATAAATTATTTTTATATTTCCTGAAAAAACTAATCACTTGTTGCTTCAATGTAGACACCACATTCTCAAATTTGTAATTTTTTACATGAGATAAATACTGTAGGATTGTGAGTTCAGTATGTATTTTCAATTTTATTTTAAATTTTGATTCCATTCAAATATCTGTAAATTTCCCCTTTCATTCATATCAAGCGAATAAACTTAAAAACTACAATGTCATCTCCGTATTCGTCACTACCATGGCTTAGAGGGAATCTGAACTTCGAAAAAAAATTATTCAAAGTGATGGAATATTAGAGAACCCGCACCAAAACGAATCACACTAACAACTTGTTTTTTCTACAGCAAGCCTCTCATGGCTCAGGCAGAACAGCGTCTCTGAAGCGTTCTCTGGTGAGTTCTTGCTTCAAATTTTGAAGTTTTGAATTTTTTCCTCAAGTTTACACCGCTTTTTAAGATGTATTTTCTTTGTTAAATGCTTCGGCTCTTCCTGATAAACGTTTCTTATTATACGCTTTTTAAAATACTGTAGTACGTTTTTTGAGAAGGCTGGAAGTATTTTCTTGATGAAATAAATGCTTAGCTTTTGTTGAAAATAAGAATCAGAGAACTAAGAAATTCAGTTCAAAATCTTCTTTGCCAAAGTGACCTCTGGATAATGCGCTAAATTGTTCCAAAAATGGGTTAAATAAATTCTTTTTAAATTAAAAGCACGATCAGTGTAATATTTGAACCACATTTTACTTTTATGCTGCCAGTCTCTTTCAAGATTTCATTAGTTTCCTCATATTTTCTTCATTCCAAAATTCTGCTCCCTATCTTATATTTAAACGATATTTTAGTTATTTCACAGCCGTTTTAGTGTTACGGTGATTCACCCTGCTTTTTAAGACATACTCTCTACAAGTATCACTATTGTTATTTCATAGACATTATTTTACGACAATATATTCTCACAATTTAAAACTTATACATCATTATTACTTTTTAGATCTCACAAAAACACTGATGGGCGTGAAGCGTCATGTCTCGACATGGTTCTTTGTAATTTGTACAAAAATCACTGATATCGCATCACGACATTGTCCTTTGTCACCTCGACCATGTCGTATCTCGACAATGTCCTTTGTCACCTCGACTATGTCGTATCTCGACAATGTCCTTTGTCACCTCGACTATGTCGTATCTCGACAATGTCCTTTGTCACCTCGACTATGTCGTATCTCGACAATGTCCTTTGTCACCTCGACTATGTCGTATCTCGACATGGTCCATTCCAAGCAACATTTAGCACAGCTCCGGTTCCGTGTTTCAGTACTGTTCCCCGTGTCCGGCCTGAACCCCCTCATCTGCAAGACGACCGAGGGCGATATTTTTGACTCCGGCATCTGCCTGCGCGTCACGGACTGCCTGTACTACGGCGGCGAAAGCAAGGGCGGGTGTGGGGGCGGTATTGGGTCCTGCTGCATCTGTGAGTCGTAGTCATATAAAATTTGCAGTAATGAAATTCGTAATAGTGATCGTGATAGCAAATTTTTTTATAGTGATCGCAATAATCAAATTCGTAATAGTGACCGTACTAATAAAATTCGTAATTGTGATCGTAATAACAAAATTCGTAATAGTGATCGTAAGAGCAAAATTTGTTATAGTGATCGTAGTAATCAAATTCGTATTATGATCGTACTGATAAAATCCGTAATAGTCATCGTATAAATAAAATTCGTGATAGTAATGAAAACAATGATCATCCTTGTAGACTAAAATTCAGAAAATGCTATTGTGTGGCTAAAAATGTTTTTTATCTTCTAATTTTTAAATGTTTAAAGTCTTAGTGTTTAAATTTATGCCTGTTGATCGACAACGCGAATTTACATTCGTAAAATGCTTTTTCATGTTAACCACAACACCACGCACGTTGTATTAACATACTTATTGACGAGTACTACAAAAATGAGGAATTCAAATTGATTAAAGAAAGGAAATGATTTTATATGTTCAAAAAGTAGAAGAGTTACCTAACTCCTCCCCACTCAACCGATCGGTTTGCATTTCATTTATGGTTAATAATCCATCCAACGCACGCCCGATATTTCCATATTTCATGTCATAGTTTCATATCTTGCCATAAATACAGCCGTTCAGTTCAACCACTCAGCGCACACCTTGATGTTCAACTTCATTCCCTCGTTTCTTAATGCATGTATTACATGTTCCATATTTCCCCACATACGTACGTTCGCATTCCTTTATTATATATTCGTATTAATCCCCGACATTACATTCATCACACATTCGTAAATTTTACATATTCCACTGTTTTACATCTATCACACATTTGCATATTTTGCTTATTCCCCGTTTTACATTCATCACACATTCGTAAATTTTACATATTTCACGTTTTACATTTATCACACGTTCGTATATTTTACAAATCCCACGGTTTTACATTTACCACACACTCTCATATTTTACAGATTCCACAGCATTACATTTATCACACATTCGCATATTTCACACACTTCACTGCATTAAATTTATGACACATTCTCATATATCACATATTCCCGGATTTCCATTTTCCAGTCACGAAGAAGTGCGACGAGACAACCAACCTGTTCATCAGCCACTTCGTGAACCCCACGTTCTCGTCCGTGGACGTGGGCACCGGGGAGTGCAAGCTCACGGTCAACCCCATGAACTCAAACATCTGCCAGTACCGCCTCGACTTCGACGACTTCAACATACTGGGACCTGACGACAGCTCCAACTGCGTCGACGACTTCTTCGGAGTCACCGGGGGCTCCCACACCCCTAAAGTGTGCGGCGACCTGACGGGACAGCACAGTGAGTGTTTGTGTGTGTTTGTGCGTGTGTGTGGGTGCGTGTGTGTGAATGCGTGTGCGTGAGTGCTTGTGTGAGGGGGCTGGTGCTTGCAGTTTTTACGCATGATTTTATCTAGGAGCAAAATACGCTTTTTTATCATTGGTGTTAATAATAATGGTAATAGAGCTATAAATCATCCCATTAGGACAATAATAATGATTACAAGAACGAGTTCAGGTGAATGCATTATTTCACAGTGTACCTGAGTTCAGGTGACTAAGTGAATGCATTATTTCACAGTGTACCTGAGTTCAGGTGACTAAGTGAATGCATTATTTCACAGTGTACCTGAGTTCAGGTGACTAAGTGAATGCATTATTTCACAGTGTACCTGAGTTCAGGTGACTAAGTGAATGCATTATTTCACAGTGTACCTGAGTTCAGGTGGCCAAGTGAATGCATTATTTCACAGTGTACCTGAGTTCAGATGACTAAGTGAATGCATTATTTCACAGTGTACGTGAACGTGAAGCCCGGCGGAGGCCCCATCGTGCTCACGATGGACACCTCCAGCGTGCGCACCTACGCCAGGAAGTGGAACATCAAGATCACGCAGATCAACTGCAACTCGCCTGACAGAGGTGCGGTGTTCATGCTTGATGTTCCATCTAAAATGTCGTATGGGAACGCAACGCTGTATTTTTTTCGCTTACATTGAGTTAAGGTGTGCCATCTATTGGTGCTATGTAAAATGCCTGCCTGATGAGGCGTTTTGAAATTTTTGGTATTGTACATTGTTTTTATTAATAATTTGAAAAATGTCGGTGTAAACGGGTTAAAAACGTTCCTGCGTTTCGGTCCGATTAAAGTTGTGTAATAGTAAAAAAATATTATTATTCGTATATTTTTCTCATGAAATGATAAGAAATTCCAGCAGTTGACCCGATCGAAAAATACTTTACTGCAACAGGATTTTATTTGTTTTTTCATTGATAATGGGTAACGGAGATCCATCTTTTGATTCGATATTCCAAAATAACGTAACGTTATTTCAGGTTATTTTTCCATAGATTAAAAAAGGAATATCCGATGCGCTTGATTTTAGTACAGCAACTTTTCATTCTAAGATGTTTGATTACTTTTTGAACGCGTATTTCATGTACGTAACCAAACTTTCTCAACCACGCAGCTTTTCTTAGTCATTTTGAGAAGAAAGCTGTCCATAGAAATCCATCGCAAAAGCAAAGATTTTCAACCTTCTCGAATTTTCATTGTTTTTTATGTTAAAAAGAATTTAGATACCCAAGGGTGATTATGAAAAAATTATGAATCTTTAGAAATTTAATACAAAAATTAATAATTGAATTACTTCCGTGCAGCTCCCGCCGGCTGCCTGCAGTTCTTCAACGAAACTTCCGGCAGCGTCAAAAGCTTCAACTTCCGCCGCCAAAGTTCATTTGATATTGAAGGTAAGTCTACATTCATACGATGATGAATATGAATTAATCCACAATAACAATCAATTGGAGTTGAAGTTAAGTCTACATTTATGTGTTATTGAAGATGAATCAATCCACGGTCGCTATAATTTTATGTAGAAAGTCAGTTTATATTATGTTTTGTCGCAAATAAGTCGATATTGTACCTACGATTTTGAAGTTCAACGTTCACGTGAGGTTGAAAATAAGTTATTCATGAATTCACTCGATGTTGAAAGTGAGTTCATCATTGTTCACACTCTTCCGGACCCAGACCAGAGAGATGCTGGAAATTAATAACCGAATTTAGACGATGTTTTCATGTATTCTCTAAATTCATCCTATATTGTGACAGGTTTCTAAATTTAGCCTATATTATGACAGGTCTATTGGTTAGCGTGTGGAAATGCTTCCTTTCGTATTTCGACTACGTGGAGACTAATTCAAATAAGGTGATCGCTGAGAATGTGATTGAGACGCGCAGAATAATAGAGAAAATGGAATATGATTCTAGCGAAATTTATTTGCTTTCATTACTGAATTTTGTGATTCAAACATGCGTATGGGCAATTAAACATCCAAATTTGAAAAAAATTTACTTTAAAAAAATGAGAGGAAAAATAGTGATACACTAACGGACTAACAACCTACGTACAATTTATTGTGTGATTTTTCAATATTAAGCTCATGTTCAAAGAATTTCTAAAATACTTGCTTACTGACGCGTTATTGCACAAATAGGCATTCAGAAAGACAGTAAGAGGTGCACAACGACTTGGCTTCCCACATCTGCACTTACATGGTCGTATAAACAAGCAGCTGAAAAATATCAGCTGTCTGTTGCTAACGCATCGTTCTTTGCATACATCGTTCCATCTGCAACACTTTTTTATATAATTATATCGATGTTTAAGCTACAGGTATACAGAAGCGCATTTACTCGATTCTCAACTCATCATTGCACTCAGACGTTCAAACAAAAATACACAATCAAAATTACAAAAATTTGAGCCATCGTTAAATCATAACTTTCATAGTGTCACAAAAACACAAGTACTCGCTTTTCAACTTGCCATTATACACAAACGTTTAAACAAAGTTACATACAAAATCAAACGCTGTCGGTTTTCGACCCGTCGTAATATGCTCAATGCTTCAACGGACATGTACAGATACCCAAGTTCTCGATTTTAAGCCCATCAGTGTATATAAAGTGTATCCCAATTAGTTATCCCCCAATCTAGACCCCATATATTCAATCAACTCTTGATCAACTAACCCGAGAAAGTGCCCCTCGATTCTTCCATGTTACCATAACCTTTTCTAATCCTTTCTCTCCTCACGTATCAAATATAATACAGGTCAAATATTCGCTTCTGTATAATTTCTAACTCGTTGGGACATCGATCGTTCGACCCTTCACATTCAATGCATACAGATGAAATCAATTTCTAATTTCCACCTCATGTGCCGTATGTTATACTTCCTAACTCAGATCTTTTTTTCTAACGATGTTCTACTCCAGCAAAGTTAATTTAAAAGAGGAAGAGTTTTCACAAGCTAACACAAGACATCATTCGTAGAACTTCATAATCTACAGTGTTAAAAAAATTTCTACCTAAATTGAAATTTTCTACTTTATGAGCATGAATACTGTCATTAATAGCAGCCATAACCTACGTAAATATGTTATAGTAATAAATAATCATGCTACAGGTCCAGGCCAGCTTCAGGACATGAACTACGGCGTTTGCATCAACTCCAAGGTGGGCTACTGTGACGTCACCTGGAACCAGAGCCCCAGGAACGACTTCACTTTCACCCTCTCCGGGGACGCGTCGTTGCCTTTTGAACAGCTCGAGTCCCGTGAGTGTCACGGCGTCTACCATTTCTTTAATCATTTATCATGTAAAGCAAAGTTCAATATGTGTTGTATTCGACACACCACGCAGTAAAGGGTTAACACCTGCTAGTACGGCTCAAGTACTTCCATTTCTTTAACACCTGCAGGTGCGGGAATTTTAGTAACACGGCTGAACTGAATAGTATACGGGTCGACTTCGCTAGTAGAATATTGGGTTTCTGAAATGCTCAACACCTAAATCTCTCTGAGAGTGATGTATTCGTCGCGAATCGACAAGTGTGATCTTGTAATCGAACTGAATTAGGCAACGAAAGTATTTTTTTTTAATTACTCAGAGGTGTAGATGTATTAAAGGACATTACGTTTCTAATTAGGTCATGAAGTTGACCGTCACCTACGATGTTCATGAACTTAATTAAAACTCCAGACACATTCATTCACTTTTCCGAAAGAAATGCAAATGACTGTTTTATTATTATAAAATCATTAGTTCCCCAATATTCACAACTTGTAGGAAATGTAGTCTGGGATATGATAGCCAGAAATATAAACATCATTCATATGCTGTATGCTGACAAATTTATTACCCGTAGCAGGTCATTTTACTTTGACTGAATACTGGGAAATTTGTTCAAAATGTACATTGGTGTTTGACCTGAGTTAGAAGGGTAGTCTTTTAGAGTAAGTGTAATTTTTTATATGAAAACAATTCTTAGGTTCACAGCTCCAGACGCTCGACCCAACAGCAGGTCAGCGTTGGAATTAAGATCATCCCGAGCCCAATTGGGCCTCACCGGCTCCCTCCACTGAAAATTTTTTTTTTTGTTGAAAAAGGATCCTTAGGGGATGGGTTATTGTGCCATGAAATTCTATGGCCCTACGGAGACTAGAACCCCCCCCCCTCCCCCAGGGGGATGAAAAGGGGACCGAAAATGATGATTTTTAGGCCCGATTTTTTTTTGTTGAAAAAGGATATATATTTCTTCAAAGAATTCGAATTTGAAAAAAAGCGAACTTGAGTTTGTTAGAAATGTTTCAAGGATTCTAAAACTGGTTTGGTTTTGTTCTAGCACCAAAACTCGATGACGAGTCTCGTTTTGAAATATCCAAAAAATATACCGAAATACTCTTTTTTCGTCAAAAAAAAAACTAAGGCATAAATCGAAAAAGTGACTCGAATAAAAAAAGTTTCCTTTCACGAAATACATATATGTGGCCAATTTTCAAACAAATCGGGCGGAAAAAATTGATAAAGTCTCATCATGGTGATTACTGAAATAAAATGTATTATTTTTATTTACTCATAACTACGATATTTCTTAGATCTTTACATGAAATTTACAAGAAAAATGCTGCTCATTGTTCGTACATCAAAATAGATCATCGAAACTGCATTCATGTACAAAAAATTTCATGATATTCGAATTCAATAGACATAGTTTGTTTTTGGGTTCCAGTGAAAAATTGACCTTTCTTACCATTCAAAATGTATCTCCTCATTGAGTTTTGATGCTAGAACAGAAACAAAGACAGTTTTAGAATCCTTGAAACATTTCTAACAAACTCAGTAGGGCTTTTTTTGAAATTCAAATTTTTCGAAAAAATATGTAGCTCTAAACCCAAAAATTGGTGTTCATTTCAGAAATTTTCAAAAATTTTGAAAAAATCGAAAAAAATCGAATTTCAAAAAAAGCCCTACTGAGTTTGTTAGAAATGTTTCAAGGATTCTAAAACTGTCTTTGTTTTTGTTCTAGCATCAAAACTGAATGAGGAGATACAATTTGAAATATACATAAAATATACCAAAAAAATCATTTTTCGTCCATAAAAAAAAATTTTTGCCTAAATCGAAAAAATGACTGGAGTCAAGGTTTACATTCACAAAAGACATATACTGGCCAATTTTCAAACGAATCGGACGAAAAAAGGTTTCCAACCGGGATGATCCCCTTAAAATAATAATCGTTGCAGCGCAAGAACTCGACGTTAATATCGCGAACGCAAACCATTGCTTAAA
This sequence comes from Morinoia aosen, assembly GCA_030386875.1. Lineage (NCBI taxonomy): Eukaryota > Metazoa > Arthropoda > Malacostraca > Amphipoda > Talitridae > Morinoia > Morinoia aosen. The sequence goes on from CM059565.1 coordinate 20,465,514, forward strand.
GCCTTCATTTACTGTGTTGATTGGGATGAGCTAAATTGAACTTCAATATTTAACTCAAATATAAAATCAAATGAAGTAGGCAATTTTGAATAAAAAACATTGACTGGATCGTACCTTCTTTAAGCTTTGATTCATTATTCATGGAAATTGAGTTGGTGACTACTGGCCGGTCAGCAGAATCACGAAAATTTCCTGCGTGTACACTGGTGGTGCACGTCGCAGTCAAACTTTTAAAAACGAATACTGTAAAAATTACTCGGTGTCGTCTGCCTCAGAAGTGACAGCAAAACAAATACTCAAATGAAATCAATCTTAGGAATATATTTTCTGCTAATTAGTTTTAGTATGAAGGTAATAACAAAGAAGAAATTTAAAATAACTTTAATGAAACGTTTTAAACCTGAGCTCATCATCTGTCATAGTCTGGAAAACATGGATATATTCATGCACTGAATCGAAGCGTGACAAACTCACAAAGTTGTTCAATGTTTCAATGAATGTTTGCAGAAACAGGCACGACGAACTGCAAGACGGACTTCATCACCATCCCAGGCGGGTACGTGGAGGACAGCTCCAGGACGGTGACGCCTACGGAGCGCTTCTGTGGCACCAGGTTCCCTGAAGTCAAAAGTGAGTTGACGTTTGAGCAGAGTGAGTTGCGGGTGTGTAGGTGCAGGTTCCCTGAAGTCAAAAGTGAGTTGACGTTTGAGCAGAAAGAGTTGCGGGTGTGTAGGTGCAGGTTCCCTAAAGTCAAAAGTGAGTTGACGTTTGAGCAGAGTGAGTTGCGGGTGTGTAGGTGCAGGTTCCCTGAAGTCAAAAGTGAGTTGACGTTTGAGCAGAGTGAGTTGCGGGTGTGTAGGTGCAGGTTCCCTGAGGTCAAAAGTGAGTTGACATATGAGCAGAGTGAGTTGCGGGTGTGTAGGTGCAGGTTCCCTGAAGTCAAAAGTGAGTTGACGTTTGAGCAGAGTGAGTTGCGGGTGTGTAGGTGCAGGTTCCCTACAGTCAAAAGTGAGTTATAACTTATAGGCATAGTGAGTTGTGGGTGTGTAGGTGCAGGTTCCCTGAAGTCAGAAGTGAGTTGACGTTTGGGCGGAGAGAGTTGTGGGTGTGTAGGTGCAGGTTCCCTGAAGTCAAAAGTGAGTTGACGTTTGAGCAGAGTGAATTGCGGGTGTGTAGGTGCAGATTCCCTGAAGTCAAAAGTGAGTTGACGTTTGAGCAGAGTGAGTTGCGGGTGTGTAGGTGCAGATTCCCTGAAGTCAAAAGTGAGTTATAACTTCTAGGCTTAGTGAGTTGTGGGTGTGTAGGTGCAGGTTCCCTGAAGTCGAAAGTGAGTTGACGTTTGAGCAGAGTGAGTTGTGGGTGTGTAGGTGCAGGTTCCCTGAGATCAAAAGTGAGTTGACGTTTGAGCAGAGTGAGTTGTGGGTGTGTAGGTGCATTTTCCTTGAAGTCAAAAGTGAGTTGACGTTTGAGCAGAGTGAGTTGTGGGTGTGTGGGTGCAGGTTCCCTGAGGTCAAAAGTGAGTTGACGTTTGAGCAGAGTGAGTTGTGGGTGTGTAGGTGCAGGTTCCCTGAAGTCAAAAGTGAGTTGACGTTTGAGCAGAGTGAGTTATGGGTGTGTAGGTGCAGGTTCCCTGAAGTCAAAAGTGAGTTGACGTTTGAGCAGAGTGAGTTGTGGGTGTGTAGGTGCAGGTTCCCTGAAGTCAAAAGTGAGTTTTAACTTCTAGGCATAGTGAGTTGTGGGTGTGTAGGTGCAGGTTCCCTGAAGTCAAAAGTGAGTTGACGTTTGAGCAGAGTGAGTTGCGGGTGTGTAGGTGCAGGTTCCCTGAAGTCAAAAGTGAGTTGACGTATGAGCAGAGTGAGTTGTGGGTGTGTAGGTGCCGGTTCCCTGAAGTCAAAAGTGAGTTGACGTATGAGCAGAGTGAGTTGCGGGTGTGTAGGTGCAGGTTCCCTAAAGTCAAAAGTGACTTGACGTTTGAGCAGAGTGAGTTGCGGGTGTGTAGGTGCAGGTTCCCTGAAGTCAAAAGTGAGTTGACGTATGAGCAGAGTGAGTTGCGGGTGTGTAGGTGCAGGTTTCCTAAAGTCAAAAGTGACTTGACGTTTGAGCAGAGTGAGTTGCGGGTGTGTAGGTGCAGGTTCCCTAAAGTCAAAAGTGAGTTGACGTTTGAGCAGAGTGAGTTGCGGGTGTGTAGGTGCAGGTTCCCTGAAGTCAAAAGTGAGTTATAACTTCTAGGCATAGTGAGTTGTGGGTGTGTAGGTGCAGGTTCCCTGAAGTCAAAAGTGAGCTAACGTTAAGGTAGAGTGAGCTGTAGGTGTGTAGGTGAGTGGTGTGTCGGTCGTTGTACCAACGGGCGTCAGGATTTGGGTACTTGGATTAATGTGCAATGTTATAATTGGGGGCTGTGAAAATTTGTGTCTCTAAGCAAACATTGTCAATTTGACGGCATTATCGTAATGCTTTGCAGTCGGTGTATGAATTTACTCGAATTTATCAAGATTAGGTTACTTTAGCGGAAAAAATCTTATCTCAACGTTATTTTATAGAACTTCATAATCTAGAGCGGTGAAAATTTTTCTTCCTGTATTGAAATTATCAACTTTTTGAGCATGAATATTGTCAGTAATACCAAGAATAACATACGTAAATAAGTTTAAGCGATAAATAAAAATATAAGGCAGAAAAGTTGTCATAAGCAATCGGGAGGATTTCAATGAATTTTATAATATATTATATACAGTTATTATCAATGTTGCCAAGTTTCAACGTATAAATGACGATTTCATAAAACGCACCAACTTTGTGTGAAAACATAAAATTAAAAATTAACAATTATATTATCTTACCGTTTGGGGCTAAAAAAGACAAGGTTTATTAATTTTCGTTCATTTGTTCCTTTGCTTGTAGCCCTAGTCCTTAATTTCGACTCTCACATAAAGACAGTTTCATTTCTTATTATAATGCGTTAAAATGAAGACATTTTTTAATAATTATGTTCGATTTATCATAAAGAATTCTTTAGTTGTAAAATGAACTTCACCTTCTCGTTATTTTCAACAACAACAAACTTTACCAACATCGTCAGCCATACTTCTCAACAATCATCATTAAGCACTAAAATAATGCAATTTTTTAATATTTCCGTTGGATTTATCGTTATTTTTTATGTATAAATAATTCTCTATTAGTAAAATCAACTCCACCTCCGTTACAGCGGCGTCTCAGCCCTACACGCTCCACGTCGTCACAGACGTCGACGAGGAAGGCGACAAAGACAACTTTGGTTTCGAGCTCAACTTCAGACAAAATCTGTGCAATTCTTGAGCTCGCACTTAAGTTCTCGGTGGTGCAATGCCGTTAAATGGTAAATTATTATAAATTATATACTGTGTGCGCTAACTTTCATCGTCAAGTTTAGTCTAGGTTGTGATGGGAAATAGTTTTCAATTTTTCAAGCAATTCAACAAAGTCTCATCGAGTACAGTTGAATAAACTGAGTTGAATCAATTCAATAAATTTTGAAGTATCATTTTTTTAGAAGAGACGGCAATTTCAGGCCTGTGCAAAATATTAGAGTAAATTAAAAAAACTAGTGTTCTGCAGAGCAATAGCTGTAGAATTCGAAGCTACGATGATCATAAATTAAATATTCAGTGCTATTGAATGCAAGTATTCAATTTTTGGTGCTATCATTGAGAGCAGCAAAATTTTAGATACTCCATGAGCTGTTCAGTAAATTTCATCGTTATGCATCATTTATCGCGTACAAACGCGTTTGTTACCTGAGACTGAAAGAAAATAAAATTTTGTCTGACTTATTTCAAAATCATGCTAATTATTATTCACCTAGGTATACACTTAATGTATCAACTAGCGGTCATCGTTAGCATTCATCGTACAAAACTAAAGTCCTATTTCTATTTATTGCCTATCCATAAGTAGAAGTATCGTCATTTTTGTCACTTCATTGAAAATTCAGAAGGATTTTTAACTTGTTGTCGGTAATTTTATTGTTTTTATTTGTTATCCACGTTTAGTCGCGGACTTTGCTAGAATGTAATGAAGAAGCTTCAGTTTTTGTTCATGTTTTTTGTTTGCATTACAACATAATCTGGAACGATGATTTGTCTTATTTCAACACTCAACTAAAGCAAGAAGAAGGCGGAAGCTGCATGTGGGCGCATTGTAGTGCATACTGTGCAAAGAACTGTAGTGCATACAGTGCAAAAAACTGTAGTGCATACAGTGCAAAGAACTGTAGTGCATACAGGGCAAAGAACTGTAGTGCATACAGTGCAAAGAACTGCAGTGCATACAGTGCAAAGAACTGTAGTGCATACAGTGCAAAGAACTGTAGTGCATACAGTGCAAAGAACTGTAGTGCTTACAGGGCAAAGAACTGTAGTGCATACAGTGCAAAGAACTGTAGTGCATACAGTGCAAAGAACTGTAGTGCATACAGGGAAAAGAACTGTAGTGCATACAGTGCAAAGAACTGTAGTACATACAGTGCAAAGAGCTGTAGTGCATACAGTGCAAAGAACTGTAGTACATACAGTGCAAAGAACTGTGGTATATACAGCGCAAAGAACTGTAGTGCACACTGTAATTTCTACAGCGCGATCGGGCTCAGAGGCAGGAGACAGAAAACCCTCTATTCCCAATACGAGTTTCCCTGGCAACTAGTATTTGTCATATCACCGAAATGACGAGCATTCGTTCATCTTAAATTGAATAGATATTAGACAGGAATAACGAAAGCTCTACACTTATTGTGTACAAATACAAATAGATACGTAAATTTATATTCTATTTAAAAGAATACTTAGAAAGGGAATCATATTAAAGAATTATAGGGACTCGACTAATATTTTGTATAAATAATTGGAAAAGTAATAAAATTATGTTGTTGGTTATACTGTGCGAAAGGCGGAAATTGAGGGTAAATGTGAATAAAAGTAAGGTGATGAGATGTTCAAGAGGTGGAGTGTTTGGAACTTTGGATGTGAGGTTAAATGGGGAAGTTTTAGAGGAGGTAGAGCATTTTAGGTACCTCGGGTCGGATGTGACTGTTAAGGATAGTATGGAAGTAGAAGTGAAGCATCGAGTGAGTGAAGGTTGTAAGACATTGGGTGCAATGAGGAAAGTTTTTGAATGCAGGAGTTTGAGTATGAATGCTAAGAGGGGACTGTATGAAAGTTTGATTGCGCCAGTTTTGTTGTATGGAGCAGAGTCCTGGGGGTTGAGAGCAGCTGAGAGGAGGAAGTTGGATGTGTTTGAGATGAAGTGTTTGAGGAGCATGTATGGAGTAACTAGAAGAGATAGGATCAGGAATGAGTTGGTTAGGGGGCAGACGGGTGTTATCAAAAAGTTGAGCAGGCGAGTGGATGAAAGAGTGCTTGGATGGTTTGGGCATGTTGAAAGAATGAATGTTGAACGGCTGGTGAAAAAGATATATATGTTGGAAGTGAGTGGTCTTCGAGCGCGAGGTAGACCACGGATGAGTTGGATGGATGGGGTGCGACGTGCTTTGTATGAGAGGGGTCTGACTGTGGACGTGGCGAGAGGGATGGCTGCGGACAGAAGTGAATGGGGGCAGTGTATAAGGAGGTAATTTTATTGTTGACGCGTTACTGGAAGCTGCCCGCGTGTGATGGGGTTGACCTGTCATGTGCGGGGGAGGGGCTGCACTCAATGAAGCGGTCGGGGTAAACCAGCTGTGGCTGTCGGGCCTGACTGTGGAAGGTGGTTGTGCTGGGCTGCTGCTGATCCTGGCAGTTCAGGTGCGGCCAGTGCTGCCTCTCTCGCCTCCTAGTGACTAAGTGTGGTGATTGTGGCCTGCTGTCGGCTACCCTCCCATAGGGAGGATAAGCCCGGTATATGTATGGTTATACTGGTAAAAGATGACCTGTAGACTGGACAGTGATTGCTGCAGATATATGTAATAACAAGAAATATTAAAGTTTCTGTAGTATTTCAAGACGATATGGATATTATTATGATAGCCTAGCCATCATAAAAAAAATGTCGTAATATTAGAGCTGTCTGTAAGTTGCAGTTTTTGGAACCTTGAATTGGAGTGAGAAACTCGTGAAACCCATACATGAAGTGTGAGTGCCTACAATTAAATGAACTGCAAGTGCCTGCAATTTATGGTTTAGTTTAAAGTTCCAGTAACCAATGCCGGAATTGCAAATTGCCCCATGAATCAGCATGACAGAATGTTCGTTGCTAATCAGAATATTTGCTTTCTGAAGGAATGTAGAAAAACTTTATGAGCATCGACTTTTTGAAGGGATGTGTAATATTAGTTTTCGAAATAACGAAGTATGGTAATTTTACTGAAAATCTGCGCCTACCGATAAAAAAGTGTCACAGAAAAATTTTGTATAAAATTAAAACATTCACCATGTATCAAAATCTCAAGCTAATTAATTCTTTATTATAGCCAAAAAATCACGATGAAATCGGAAACTCCATACCGCATAAGAAAATTCTGTTTCAGGAACAGGTGTAATCTATATCCGCATGTCATTTTGTTGCTTTATTGTTAATTGTAGTCTTCACTGCAGGTGCCACATTACTAGCAATATATGCAAGTATCTCAAAACATCATGTCAACAGTACAGTTCAAGGAACAGTTAAAAAAAATATCATTCTACAAGTACTTAGTAAAAAATTGGGATGCAAATTTAGAAATTAAATGTTAATTTCATTACAACTAGTACTTAACATGACGACCGTTCTTGGTAATCAGCGGAAAAAACTTGGTTCCATGGATTTAGTCAATATCTTGATGTCATCCGAAGAAACCTCTCCAGGAGCGGAAACCTTTTTCTTAATTAACACGTTGACCGCCATGTGAGCCACAAGTGGTACACAGAAGAAATTTTTGTAATGCTGGCAACCGACCAGTAATCACAAACTCAATTATCATAAATACTCGATCCATGCTAAATGAAGGCACAGTGCAAATAACGTTTGCTATTTTCAAACTTGCTTGCTGAAATTGACTCTAAATTTGAATTGAAAATTGAACTTTAGTGCAACCAATGATGGTTAAGCTGTGAAGGATGCTCCGCAGGCTCCCTATCGAACTTAAATCCGGAGTACAAGGTGACCACTCCATAACCTTGCCATGTTTGGCAAAAAGACAGTTCAAATTATCGGTTTTCGACGTAAGCACCCCACCAATCAATCACTACTCGTCCACTTGGAAGGCCTCACCCTCGCTATCACCAGCACTAGTCGAAAATATCACACCTCGACCGCCTACTGATGCCCAAGTATATGGGCAGAAGTCCATGCTTTTAGGAAAACCAACCTTTCCTCCAGCCATCAGATCTGTCGTGAAATGTTCTACGTCCAACGGTGTTCAGAACATATTCATATGGCTTCTTCATGTAATTCTGAGCCCACGCATGCTGTCTTATCTTGTGCAAAGCTATCAAAGGAGTTCGTATATCTGTTTCGCCACATTCAGCGAGTCTTTTGAGAATCTCGCTTCTTGGTGTTTTTAGAATAGCATTAGCCCCAGCAACTCATGAAATTTTTTTACTGGTTGGCGAAAAATTTTTCACTGTATCAAAAGTAAAGTTCGATGCGACTCGTGAGCATTTTTCAGCAGTTTACTTATGTTTGACTGACCTTTGCACGCAACTGTGATACAGGCAAATATTTAATTTTACGATAATTTTGGCCAATCGTTTTAACAATTTCTAGGGTAGATTGCTTTTTGTAGAGCTCTTGGAAGGTTTCCAAATTTTCAAATTCTATTTAAGCTTCTTTCTGGCCCATTTCACCTTTAAAGTGGCATCAAAATATCCACCGTATGCTCTCTACTGCGAAAATAGTGAACCAATTTAAGCTGAACGTGGAACAATGATTCCATACACACAATGAAGTTTCAAAGGCTTTCGTGAAAACTTGTTTAAGCAAATGATTCGCAAATAATTGATTTACAAATAATTTCAAAACGTTATGGATTTACATTGCTGCACTTCTAATTTCTAAAATGTCTCATAAAAGAAGTGTCGTGCATATTTAAATTTATATTTTCCCCATCTACTGATTAACAAAAAAAACTTTCGAGTTTTAAAATCCTGAGACATTGTGTTGTAACTAGCATGCTTAACAAACTTTTCACATTCTGAGCGTGTATTTAGGCCCAGGAAAGTTACTTTCAACGTATTAGAGTGTCTAGACTTTTTAAGGTACTTGAAAATTTGTATTTAGACGGTAAGGTGCGTATTTTAACGCACGTGTGCGCGCGCTCGGATCAGCAAAAGTTCGTATGACCATTATTTGTGTTTGGAGCACAGAATTTGTGCTCTGGAGACCTGGGTGCTGAATTACGATTTTATGACTTGACCCAAGACTACAGCGATTATCTGATGACTACCGTGACTCTCTGATGATTTAATGAACTCACTCCTGACTGGTAGAACTGTCTCACTGCTCCAGTGACTCTGATAACTCTGATTTTAATTCTGCTCAAGTCATCAATGGATCCAAATTTCAACCATCAAATCTGCAGTTAACGCCAAATGTTCCTACATTTACATAACGTTGTGTTCGGCTCTCACAATTCTGGATAAGGAAGTCGTTAAAACCAAACCGAGATGATGATTTTTTTTTTAATGGAAGAAGGAACCCAAACTTCGGGTAGCAAAGTTTATAACTATTTACAGGCTATACTCTACTTAAACTTTGAGCGTAAACAAACTAATTAAACTTAAGGTAACTAATTAAATATTAACGGTTAATCTATGACTATACGCTAAGCCATGGTAAGTATATTAAAAGGAGTAATTATGAGAACATAAGGGTGCGTTCTGCTGGAGCCGTCTCTACACACGAGATCGTTAATCCCTCTCTGACTACGAAACCCTTCAAACATGCGTAGGGACCCTAACCTATAAAAGTTCTAAAAATAGCAGCCAGAAATATTTGAGGAAAAGAGAAGTGGAAAATTCAACTAATTGAGAAAAAGATGCGCGTGAGATCTAGCTTTGAACAGGTAAAACGTTTCGTGCACACACCTTTCATAAAACACCAGTTTCAAATGATTAGGACAATCTTTCAACCAATTATGCTAATGATAGCACATAAAAATATTAACAGAAGCTGGCCCAAGGGCTTAGCTCATTTCTAATCCGTCAGTCTGCTGATAGTATTTGTTGTTGAAAATGCAAAAGAAATTACAAACCGCTAGCTCTAACAACTTCTCCACAATATTACGAGAAAGCCCCATGAATACAGAACAATCTGAGAATAATTTAGAAAAATAAATTTCAATAGTTTCATTCAACGAAACGTTAGTAAACAAATTATCGACGTCACGGTCGAACGAAGCCATGAACAGGTTGATGTAAAATGAGAAGTCATTATTAGAAATATGATCGGTAATTTTGCAGCGAGCAGACCGTGCGATCACCCTGTCGGTATACGAACAGATGACACTCCGGCCCCTGTGCTCGGATGTGCGTGAAGTGAATTGGGCGGTAGCTACGGCTCGATGTATGGCATTGCACTGGCTACCTAGAAACTCATACGTGACGCTCATGCTCGTCGCAACTTTGCAGAAAAGAAAACATCCTCTCTGAATATAAAAAAGCTTCCAATGTTGAAGTGATAACAGAAACTGACGCTTAAAGATAAATTTTATCAGACAATTTTTTCTGAGAAAAAAATTTTGAACAAGATTTTGAAGTTCTAATATGTTACTATGATTTTGACTAGCATTCAAATATAGCGCAGAAAATACCAAAATCTTCTTAACTGATGAGTTAACAAAAAGTTTTTGAGAGCGCAATTCAAATATTTTTTTCGGAAAACGTTCTCAATCGAAGATAGAAAGTTCGAGTTGTTGAAAAAATAAGACGTAAGGAATTTCAACTTCATCCTACGCAATTGAGATGTAACTTAGGCATATTTTATAAGCTCGATCGAGGAGACATGAAATGAGGTTAAATTTATATTTTTAGCTAACGGCACTATCAAATTTTAGATCAAGTCATGTGTGAGTACTTTTCGAAACAGACCAGTGTAAATGAAATTTCAAGTTTTGTTATGCTCACGTCAATAAATTTATTTTCCCCTTTACCGCTATTTCACGTTTTTATTTTCTGGGCACTAAGTTGACTCTTTAATCAGTCCGAAAACCTTTCAACTCAATTTCTGTCTCTGAAAAGTAAAAACTTATCTTCTACGCACTCCTGGTAAAACAAGATTTGATGAGTTCGGGCAGCAGTTTATCAAGTTTTGTTCACGAAAAGTAAGGATATATTATTAGTTAGCGTAAGTGAACGCAATTACTCAAAGAGGAATCTTTTATTCGGAAATACAGCTGTTCATCAAATAATGAATTTGATTGAGCGGTTCAGTTTGATTGACACGATGAGCTGTTCAGCTCAATCCTGTCGGTATTGATTCCGAAAAGTAAATCTAAGTACAATCAACAATAACTGATAAAAATAAAGCAAAACAAAATAGCAACAGCCCACTAGCACCAGGCTCATGTACCCTGCAGTCTAGGGTACAATCTAGGAAACACACTGACTTCTAAATACTGAGTTCTACCCGCGCTGGTTCAGTGACGGTCGTTCTAGTTTTTACTCGGAATCCAGGGCTATGGAGGCTCCAATATCCGCATCCGGTTTATAGGAGAAACTTATGTTTTTGTGGCGTGGTCGCCGGCTGGTCGATGCCAACTATGTGTGCATGTATATATATAGCGTTCATATACATCTACTCGGCGTGAGAGTTACAGAAGGAAAAATAGTTCAGAATTATGCTGGGTTTCAACATTTTTACAATGGAGAAAAGTTTGTAGTTCTCACTCTTGTAAATGAGATTCAGTTCAGCGCTGAAATTTTATTTTTAGAATTATGAGAAATTTTCATACTGTAGATATGCCTGTAGTTCTCATGATAGTGCATTCGATATCGTTTTATGGTAAATCTTTTTTGTTGTTGAATTGGGGGATGGACCAGTGAACTAAATGTGGATACCAGTGAACTAAATGTGGACCAGTGAACTAAATGTGGATACCAGTGAACTAAATGTGGACCAGTGAACTAAATGTGGATACCAGTGAACTAAATGTGGACCAGTGAACTAAATGTGGATACCAGTGAACTAAATGTGGACCAGTGAACTAAATGTGGATACCGAGAGCGCTATCTGGGTTAGGCGTGTTCTGCCGCGTCAATTGACGTTCCTGTCTCGCGAAACTGAAAACCAAAAACCTCTCAAAATTTACAAACAAATGACAGTTACACCATTTTACCTTTTCGCAGAAACTAATGCGATGATTTGTTATATTTAACATCTCATTTATTTCTTGTGGTTTGCTAGATTTTATGATTTTTATGTTACTAGAGAAAAAGAACTTGGGGCTCGCAATGAAGAATGTTAACACCACCAAAAAAACACAACTAAACACATTATATAATTCTGTGTAACGAACTAAAAACTGAAATGAATAATAAACATCTTTTATTTCAGTGCATAAACTTTTTTACGATATAATTATGTCTTCACAAAGGTTCTTTCTTCATTATTCGATACCAAAAGAAAGGTCATTTCAACAACACTGCCTGTAGAATAACCACTGAAAAAATAAAAATTGTTGTCCAAGTGCGTAAACATGTGTCGCTTGACTCCGACGCGTAGTTTAGAATTTGATCCTTTTTGGTTCATATTTTTATAATCTTATGACACTCCATTAGAGCGCTTTACAATCCTCTCCTCTAAAGAAATAATGTGTTTTTCCCATTTTCATGACCGGTGCTGCATTGTTCAGCTATGAGATTTTGCTTTTACCCCTCTGCTGAACTCTCTTTCGGCGTCGTTGTGGTGTTTTAACTACGAATATGATAATATCAACAATAAGAATAATAATGTAAGTCCCTTCGCTGCGACTACGCACATAAATGGTCTTTTTCAGGAGCTATCAAAGAAAAACCATCACTGAAATTAATAAAATTAACCAAGATTCATGAGAAAAGTTTACTTATAAACGTTCCTCCGAAAGAATTGAATTGATATTTATTGCGTTTATAAATTAACATTTTCAGTAAGATTTAAATCAGCATCTAAGTGATAATTAAATGTTTAATTTAAAGTCCTACATTTAAATTAAGTTTTCCCAAGTAGACAAAAATTACGTTACATCTCAAATTTAAATATTTTATGGGAACTATAGTACTGTGTCAGAAAAAATTGACATCATAAGACAAAAGTCATTTCAATATTCTCTTAGTGTTCATTGCATTAGCATTCTTGCTTCTCAAAACTAGCGTGAATTCTATTCCACCTAAAAATTGACGGCATCATCAAGGTCATGATGAAGTACCAAAAACTTGAACCTGAGATTAATAAGAAAAGATCGTCTATCACTATCGATAGAATATCAAGAAAGTAGATATGTGGTGAACAAATAATTTAAAACATGCCTTTGAAGACAATGTCACACACACACACACCGTCAACAGTAAAGAGTTTCATCTGAAAATTAATTATAATATCGAGGTCAGAACCGAAGAACTAGCAAAAGAAGATCCTCTCTCGACGTTGAGGCTGTTTGAGGTGGCAAAAGCACCGTGGAAGTTGTTGAAGGCAAGAAACATATTTTAGGGCAATTTAAGATTTTACAGCGATGCAGCTGGATCGCTACCTCTTCTACGTGGACTTATGCTGCCAGATGTACCGCTACGAAGACTGGAATTCTTCGAAAATTAAGTTTCAAAGCCCTATTCTAAGACAAGTTTCCAGTTATGCTGCTTTGATAGGCCAAGGTGTGTGCCAGCGTGCCTTGAGAGCTGGTAAAAGTGTCCTCAACTGCATAGATATTTACTCGGCTTCTGCGTACTTGAGCCGACGTTCGACAGAAACCTGGATCGATCGGGAGAGCTTAAGAAGACTTAATTTTTCTGAATCTGTCATGGGGTTTATTATATTATATATTATACACATTTATCTTAGTTATCCAAATTTTTAGTAAACATTTAATACTGAAGTACTCGGGGCAATTAGCTAATTCATACTCTTTGCTGATACCGGAAAGAGAGATTCTGCCCTGAAAAGCATGTTTCAAAATATTTCCTTATCACATGTTCACGCCCTCAATGTTCCACCTATTTGATAACTCTCTAAGTCATGCGTAGTCGTTCAATATGTTAATTGCATTTTAAATCAGGGATACTCGTAATAGGCTTTCTCGGTCAAGGGAGCGTATAAGAACTGGTTGCCCGTATGCCTGCGGGAGCGCGACGTTATGAGACGTGATTGAGCCTGCGAGGAATGTCTCTTGCATAACCTCCCTCACTGGTGCCACGGGCGAGCAAACCTGTTCGTCGTGTTACATTTGACTGCCATTAAATATGCACTCAAATTAAAAGCTTTGTAGAATTATGCTGCTTACGTGTCATATGTGCAATTTACGCAAATGCATTCTGGTGCTTTGGGGATGACTTTGTTATCGGAGGCCGTTATGTGTGATATAACATGGGATATGTTACTGCTTTTATACACGCATAGCCCATGAAAGAAAATAATGTTATGGAATATGATATACATACTTTCAGTCATCTGTGAAATAACGTACTCTCACATATGACTAAATTATTCTTATTCTATAACATTATTTGCGGTCATGGGCGATGTTATGGAATAGAATATAATTTGAGTATAATGTGCGTAATAACATACTCTCACACCACTGTGCTTCGAAAGCATGTTGAAGGAAACTTAACGTGTTTGAAAACGACACTGTACTTCGAAAGCATGTTGAAGGAAACTTAACGTGTTTGAAAACGATACTCGGACGGCCGATATTTAGACAGAAGTAGTCGTCAAATCAACAAAAAACGCGTTAGATGAGCAGGTGTGATGAGCAGGAGGAATAAGTAGCAAAGATTAGAGGCAGAAAGACCCAAACGTTCCGATCACTATAACACTATTTCAATTTGCAAAATAAAAAAAGAAAAACAAAAGAAACAACAATTTTGATGATATACCGTACTACACGTGACAGTTGCGGCGGAAAAAAGTGACAGTTGCGGCAGAACTAGGTGGAAATTGGTTAAATTAGATCTGTTTTAATTTGAAACAGATCTTGACGATTACGTGAATATACGTTGATTCTAAGACCGATGCAAAAATGCGAAAACCTTTCAAAAGATAGAGCAGAACTATCTGTGGGGGGCCAAACGGAAATTAGGTCTCGATATGTCAACATTTAAACGCATGTGGTCAATATTTACGGTGATGTGATCAACATTTAAGCTCCTATGAAGTTATAAGAACAAAAGACATGCAAGGCAATCAAGACCAATAAACTCTTTAATGCCACTGAGGACTTTCTTCCAATCCTCTTTCGAAAATAGCCTCAATGTATTGTATTTCTTGCTAAATTAATTCCCTGATATGTCCTTCGAAATTGTCAGCCGAGTGGAAGTTCCTTCCTCATCCTGATATCGGTGACAACCTGATGCCAGTGCCAGTTTAGTGACGGTGGTTGTAATAACGATAGTGTGAATAAAAAAATGCTGATATAGAAGGATTAAGTTGATGTGTAGGGGGAAACTCGAGCGCTGTGTAGCATCTGGACCTACAAGTGCCATACTTGTGTGTTTGGCTTCTAATTTCGATTTTTTTACAGGCGGGGTCATTCTTACCAGCCATGTACTTATGTGAACATGATTAATAATTGTGCCTGCTGTCAGAACTTTTTTCATTGCGACTTAGACACTTTCTTTTGGCCCAGGTTAAAACTTTTTTCGTTCGTAGTAGCAAATTTCAGAGCGAAGTAGTAAATTTCTTTCATTGATGGGTAGAAACTTTCTTTTCGTGCTGGGTAGAAACTTTCACTCTTTGAAAAGTAGAAACTTTCATTCAGTACGAGGTTCAGACACTCTTTTAAGAAAAGTTAGACATGTTATGTGCTGGTAGAAACACATGTATAGAAACGAGGTAGAAACATTACTTCAGTTTTATACGCATTTTTTAGCACGAGTTTGAAACGTATGTCAAGTGTCCGGAATAAGAATTTTCGTGAACGAGATGGAAACTTTCATTCAGTACGGTGGTGCAGGGACAACAACTCCGTGAAGCCTGAATGTCGTTCCAACTCTTTCGTGACGGTTTTCTACCGACACATGCCAACGGCTTTCTCTGCGCAGCCGAAAAAGTTGACGTTTCGCCTTATTCATTTCGCTGCTCTTTACTGTCACTCGGACTATTCATTCTATGCTCATTTCGAAAAAAACGTTGATACGATCATTCAAGTATGGCTTTCGTTTGTAATTTTCGGAATGCTTCCAGTATATAACGACTAAATATAGTCCATTTAACAATGGGATTAGCATGTCATAAAGATTAATGACATTTATACGTATAAAAATCTCTCAAACTTGCTGTATTGAGACAATTGTTCATTGAAGTTTGAAAGTTTTGTTTCCAAAGTTGAATAATTGGTAATGACAAGATGTGATCATGTGATCAACATTTACGCTCAGTGATCAACATTTTCGCTCAAGTAATCAGTATTTAGGCTCTCGTGGTCAACATATCAGTTTATGTGATGAACATATCAGTTCATGTGGTCAACACATCAGTTCATGTGATCAGCATTTAAGCGGACGTGATTAACATACCAATTCATGTGATTAACATACTTCTCAGGATACCATGCGCTGCTCGGTTGACGCCGTACTCAGCTTAATACGGTACGCAAGTATGATGCGGATGAGAACCACGTCGACTGTGACAATAATGTCCACTGTGACGACCACGGTCTTTATTTTCTTACAGAAGCAGCCAACGTAAACAGGGAACCCTTATGGAAAATATTCAACCGATCGGTCGAAGCTGTGCTCGTCCTACTGGATTAGAAACACGCGAGTGTCCAAGTTCTTACGACAATTGCCAAATTCTGCTTGACGTCAGTTAATGCAATAAGAAGTTTTCAATGCGCAATAAGGCAATAACATGTCCATAAAAAAACAGCACTTAGCCCCAAATTTGAATTAAGTTTCCGTGCACAGATTCTGAGAAAAATGTCGCTACTTCGTGAGCCTTTCCACCTTTTTTTTGGAGAAGTCCGTCAAATTTTCAATTGTTACAAAATATAGGTCTCTTATATTTTGACTTTCAGAAAATATTCGATAGACTTCCCCATGAAAGGTGTATGGCTCAAGTGAAAGCCTGTTGTATTCAGGTGAACTACTCTCGATAGATTCAAAATTCGTTCGCTGGATTCAAAACGTGTTTGCTGGTTTCGAAATTTGATCGCTTGATTCATAACGGGCTTGATTGATTCAAAACTTACTCGATGGATTCAAAACTTGGTTAATGAATTCAAAATTTGCTCAAAATATTTACGTGAATTATTACAACTCAAAGTCAATTTAACGATTTGGAAAAAAAACATCAGGGGCACTCTTTGGAAGCATCTTAGGCTCACTGATTTTCATCACCTAAGTCAAAACATCAGCCTTAGAATCATGCATAAAATCTATTGGTTTGCGGATAACGAAATTCTACCACATAGCGTTCACCAAATGAGATAGAAAGTAAAAATTCAAACAGATGTAAACCAGTTTCTTAAATGAACCAGAAATGAACTTAGACGAATGCCTAGTATTGCACATTCGAAATAACCAAGCATTTTAAACTTACAATAACGGATACTTATATTGAAAAAATACAACGAAGGGATCTTGATATCACTGCCACTGAAGACCTCATGCGTGACAAACAGGTAGAAAAGCGTAAGAATGGGAGCAGCAAAATTTTCGGTATCATGCCAAGAAATTATGAATCGTCTGTTCACCACAAGCATAGGTGGGCATCATTGCAAGTATGACACTAGCATAAACTTGTCCAGCAATCAAAAACATTAGCATTGTGAGTCTAATGAGCCTCGAGGTCTCTATTATCACACATGTATCACATGTGGTACAATTTGGGAAGGATATCATAGAAAAAACATTGATTACTCATATTTTTCACTTTATGAACACATACAATATACTGTATATATAATAGGTTTTTAGTTAGATTCATATAAATATATATGTATATGTTGTCCAATGACCAAGAAATATTCGCACCTGAAATAATGGCCATGAATTGAAAAAAATTAGGAAACCCTCATACTTTGAATTTCTTTTTGGATCAAAATTATCAGAATTAGGAAACATATACTGGAACTCTCCACCTCACCAAATGGTGTTCGAACTCTCCAGTTCTCTAAAGCCCTCGTTTGTAGCTGACCATCAGCTCTCAAACATGCGATGTCTTCTTCAAGTAGCGAAGTGCCCAAACGATTTCGAAAGTGCACAAACAAAACGAACGGTTTTAAAATTATAGAGCTTCAGACCCAGTGTCTTATCAATGTGATAAGGAATAAAAAACAAACAGTGCAGATCGGCTAACGAAAAAAATGTGGCTTCCATAGAAACATATTAACGATTCTAATACAAGGATGAAAGGAAAACGTTAACACTAGTAATACGTTGAAGCATGAATACGGATAAATGAAAAATATATTTTCGTTAAACACTATTTCAATCTAGAAACACACCAACGCTAGAAATATGTCAAATCTATAAACATACCGACACTAAAATTACGCCAACGCTAACAACCCATCAATACCCTAAAAATGTCAGCACAAATATCAGAGTTACAAAACATCAACACAAGGGACACATCAGCGCCAGATAAAAACCACTCAAAATAAAATACTTGCACGCCATAGTAAGTACGGCCAGGCAAGGCCGCATGTGAGCCACCACTCGCTGCCCACATCCAAGCCGCGGCCGCGACGCGTTGGACGTAAAAAAAGTGTGTGGTCGAGATTCTGGCGGGTCGTATTTAAGCGGCCGTGTGACCCATTTCTGGGTATACCTGCACGCAGCCGCACACATGGAGGTGGGTGACGAGTGGTTACGTTGTGCTTATGTGGCTGCTGTGTGAGTGGCGGCACTGTTACACGGTGCATGTGTAGCTGTTGTGAGAGTGGCAGCGCTGTAACACGGTGCATGTGTGGCTGTTGTGTGAGTGGCGGCGCTGTTACACGGTGCTTATGTGGCTGTTGTGTGAGTGGCGGGGCTGGTACACGGTGCATGTGTGGCTGTTGTGTGAGTGGCTGCACTGTTACATGGTGCATCTGTAGCTGTTGTGTGAGTGGCGGTGCTGTTACACGGTGCATCTGTAGCTGTTGTGTGAGTGGCTGCACTGTTACATGGTGCATCTGTAGCTGTTGTGTGAGTGCCGGTGCTGTTACACGGTGCATGTGTACTTATTGTGTAGCTGTTGTGTGAGTGGCTGCGCTGTTACACGGTGCAACCGTGGGCTACTGTATGAATAGGAATGCTGTTACACAGTGCATCTGAAGCTGTTACGAGAGTGTCAAGCTTGTTACAAGGTGCATCTGAGAACTACTGTACGAATGGAAAGGCTGTTACACGGTGCGTCTGAAACTGCTCTGAGAAGAACAAGGATGTGCCGAACGCTGTTCGACAAATAGCGCCGAGAGTTTTCTGCTCGGAAGTGTTTTGTTAAACAGAAAAGATGTTTGAAATTCATAGATCAAAAAATGATTGATTTTCAAGAAGTGCAACGGAAAAAACGATGCGCTTGGATTCTTTTTTCTAGTACTCTTTATTATGTTGATTAATAGGAAATGAAAAATCTCTATCGTAAGGCTACTTTCGCGTCTGGTGATATCGTGATGGTTAAACATTATTTATTACTTGTTCTTTTTTTTTTCATCTGTAGCAGCCGAAAATACACCCTCAGTACTCACGAAACCAATGTGTAAAATGTCTTCTAGAAACTGAACGGAGAAAACGTGCTAGCATTTTAATTCGCGCAGGACGATTGGTCTAAAAGTCTTAGTGTCTCTCAAGTGAATGGAAGAAAGTTCTAAAAAAGCTTTACTGCAGGTAAATTAATGAAATCGTGTTTAGTTATATCCGGTAAACACAAGGAGAATCAGGGGTAGAGTTTTTTTATTGGATAACTTTTTATTGATTTGAAAACAATCGTCATTAGTTGTTAAAAATATAATTACTCGCAGCAAAATACTTCCATGTTTATATGAAAGTACACAAAGGCCACGGGCTTGTATTCAAATGTTGACGGAAAAACAAATGGGAAAAATTCTATGGCTGTGAATCAATTCAAATATCGAACACCTCGTGTCCCGTGGATACCGGTTAGATGAGTAGGTGAAGCAGCGGTATCGTCGCCTTTGTGCCTAAAGAAACCATCCTGGATTATGCTATATTATTTTGTATTATATTATATTATATTATATTATATTGTATTATATTACATTATATTATAATATATTAAATTATACTATATTATAGTATATTATATTATATTATATTATATTATATTATATTATATTATATTATATTATTTTATATTATATTATATTATATTATATTATATTATATTATATTATATTATATTATATTATATTATATTATATTATATTATACTATATTATATTATATTATATTATATTATATTATATTATGATGTAAAGTATTATATATTATTATATTATATTATACCATGTTATATTACCAACATTGTATCATCTCCCCCAGAGGAGACACTCGACACTCTGGTCAGCAGTGGTGCTGGTGGTGGTAGTGGCCACGGCGAGCGCCAGTAGTGTATCACGGGTGGCCAGGCAGTCCGGCGTGGGCACATCCGGCACCGACCCCGCCTCACAGTCTGCGTGGTGTGAGTTTCTTTTCTAAAATTTTACACATCTCTCACTGGTAGTTTTAAATCCCTGCGCCTTGTAATTTTTGTTATTGTGAAATATTGTATTGTAAATAATGTTTAATATTTCCTGGTTATTATTTTTAAAGTTAGTTGATAACGACTTTGTTGCCATCGCATGGCCTATTATTTACGTTATTTTCAAATAATACAGTTCGTTTTGGTAGTTTATAGTATTTATATTAAGAGAAATACTAATGATAAAGTTACCATTGTTTTAAGTAGTTTAATTACAATTGTAGGTAGTCCAGACATTAAGCTATTATTCGCTATTATTATTATTACTACTTGACGGACTGAGAATCACTTAAGTTTTATCTTTCGTCTCAGTATTTTCATTTAGTAGCGTGCGCATAAATGATCGTTTTACAAATAAAACATGGGTTTAACATAACATAGGCTTAAACAACATTAGGTTTTTTTCAAAGTTAGCTAGGCCTTTAAAGAAAGGAGCAGGTTCTCTTTTTCGTTACAAATTTGTGAGAAACGTAAAAATAATTAGAACTTCCTGCTTATATTCTCAAACATTACAAAAGTCGTTATATCAAATTCACTAAACTTTGACAACGTACATTACAGAGTAAGTACATGACGAGTGACTGACTATCTGCCTGAATGTGATGACTTGCAAAATATTCCCATCTAAAAATTTGGCCGACAAACAATTAAGAAAATATTGTAGAACAGATCCATGTCCTCGTCTAGTTTCATTTCATTTGGCTCAAGTTGTTAAGAAGAAAAAATCATTCCCGCTGTTCGGAGTGGTGGCACTGCTACCGTTAGACTCTGACAACTATTTGCATGCTGAAGCTTGTGGTTATCTCAATACCAAACCCCGCCAGGTAGTTGTGAGTTTTCTCTTTTCTGCCGTACTTTAAAAGAGCAAGCACTTTGAAAACCAAATTTTTGCATGCACGGATGTCGCGTATATTTTCACCACTCGGACTTACTTTAAAAGAGCAAGCACTTTGAAAACAAAATCTTAGCATGCACGGGTATCGCGTATGTTTTCTCCTTGCAGACGTACTTTAAAAAAGCAAGCACTTTGAAAACCAAATCTTAGCATGCACTGATGACACTACGCCGCTAGAGGGGACTACCTACCCCACTTTGAGAACCAATGAACTCGAGGAAAGGCCGCCGATGACATGGAAGAACTCGGCTTTAGCATCCTCGGGGAGTGCAAAAAACGAACCGTTGTTTTGCCAATTGCCTCGAGCGAGGAACAAGAAAGACTGGTTTCTCAGACGAAGGAATGCTTCGCGTCTCATTCATACATTTCAGTGGTTGCTCAAAGTGGTAAGCGCTAGTATGGCGTACGTAATTGTATGTATTTTGTTGTGGTAAACTGAATTCCATGCCAAGTTTGAGTGCTCTTTTCGTGTTGAAATACTTAGACATGAAAGAGCTATGAATTTAGTGACCTTGGAATGAGTGATGCAGGGAAAAATCGAAGGCCTTAAAAAATATATTTCTTGTAGTTTTTATAAATAGACTGAGCAGAACTGAATAAGAGAATCGACTGGATTTAGAACAGTTAGCTCTTACGGAATATTTAAAAGTGTTAGGAATGAAAGCGAAAGTTGGATTCCATTGAAAAAGTTCATTTGTTTCATTTCAAAATTTATACAAGACTGAAAAGCATCTTCCTGCTTTTAATAAAAGTCATTTTGATCAACAGGACCACGACAGTTTCTGCTCTAAAAAACAAGTGTTATCGGCAGCGCAAATTTGTTGTTTAGCTTAACTTGAATATTACGTGAAGCTCTTTTAATATTCTCATTCAATTCAATTAAGCGCTGCACGAAATTGTGTTCTAGCCCCATTCAAAATAAGCAAGGAAAATATATCCATTCCATCATATCTAACACAGCATGTATCATAAATAAGTTGTACCCATATACTCCTAAAACTCTCTTAATCTTATTTACTCGATCCCTTGGTTGGTTGTCACTTTCTATGTTCGGTCAAACGTCAGTCTTCGGCTTCTAACCAATTCGAAATTCCTACACGCAGCAGTGTGGACACAATCTTTTACATATATATATACATTGATTTTACAAAAAATACTTCATAATAATCAATTGAACCAGCAAGTACCTCACCTTACCGACCGTGAGAGATCTGGTTATTAACATGCACTGTCAAAAATGGTAGCGTTATATTTGATTCAATGCTACAATTCATTTGTGAAAGCTTTTTCTGAATGAATAGAGGAAACGTCTCTCAGATCTTGTACTCAAATGCGTGCGGCACGGAGACGTTGTTTCGCTACTGACTTAACCTTGTAATGGTTTCAAATTTTTGACGGACGGCCGAACAAACGCGGGAACACGAAGTATTGTGTTGGGATCGTTAGTATTTAATCTTAAATTATTTTCAAAATGCAAAGGACAGACGGACAAACCAGGGAATACAAAGGATTTTGATTCCCTCCTGACATATTCTTCTCGCGATTTCTAACTGAGACGGACGAAAACGGCTTTCATGGCAAATGATGATTTTTGTGGTTAAAGTCTCGTTTTGAAATCCTGAGGTAGTGGCTATTCCGTGGTCCATGTCTGTGAGACGCCCCGCTTAGCAACACTGGAAATATAACTTAGAAGTAATGTTGTATGTAACTACGAATAAAAAATAAAGAAGCTACAAAATGTGGCTGATAATCGAGTATTAACAACAAATACAAAACATCAGTACATTTTCTTTTAAATTTGAAGGAAAATTCTTTGAACGAGTGAAGGCAGTGGTTGAATTATATAAAATAATTGAAAAACAAAAAATTATAAAGCGAAGTTAAACATTTGGAACTCTACATACGAGATTGGAGAATTCAGATATTTTTTTTTGATGGGGATATAGATATATATATATATTGATATAGATATATATATATATATATATATATATATATCTATATCAATAGCTCAAAGTCATATCACCCCCAGAAACAATTACTGAGTCTGGTAAAGCGGGCTCTCCGTCCACGCATAGGTTTTTTTCAAACGAAATAAATGTACAGGGAGTTCATGGGAATCGAACTCGTGACTTATAAGTTACCGCGCCAACACGCTACCGACTGCGCTATCAATCACCCTAAAAAGGTGATCGAGGCGCAACGAAAGCAATGCATGGCCGTGCCATGCATTGCTTTCGTTGCGCCTCGATCACCTTTTTAGGGTGATTGATAGCGCAGTCGGTAGCGTGTTGGCGCGGTAACTTATAAGTCACGAGTTCGATTCCCATGAACTCCCTGTACATTTATATATATATATATATATATAATTGAAAAAGTAAAGTATAGGAAGATTTGAACGTTACATTTCCCTGTTTTCTTAATTCATTAAAAATCAGTTGTCCTTTAGATTTAATACCATAATGTAGGCCATGGTAACTGATTTGAATAACTTAATTCAACAGATTCGAGCAATATTGCTTTATCACAATACTAAATTTTTTAGACGTACGCTTTTATCACGCTGACGGTAAACAAGGTCTACGGCACTTCAGAATTGTAAAATTTACGAAGTGCTTTGCCAACGTCATGCACACTGCCCATCGCGTGTATAAATTCGAAAAATTATGTTCAAGATATAAGACATTTCCGGAGTTTAGTTCCACTCTCTTACTATTTTCTTCGGATAGTAGCTAAATGAGGAGGACTTTTCAATTTAAATTGATTGTTGTCCTTTAAACAGTATATCTATTCGATGAAACTGAAATCTGAGGTAAAAATTTCCTTGGAAAAAAAAACACACAATACATTTGCCCCCTAAGATTATAAGCTCCCCCATCAAAAAAAAAAATTTCACCTGCTACTTATTCGGTAAAGGACCTCGACGATGACGAATTTTGGCGGCAATTCTGCGTTGCATTTAGTCTACAAGTGTCCTAATGAATCTCTAGTCGATTTTAAATCACTCTTGCACCAATTCTGATGTCGTTGTGCGGCCACAGTACGTGGACGATCATTTCGACAATCTAAATTGTCGTTCTAGGTAGCCCAACAACTTACTATTGGGTTCATATCTGGGGACGTAGCTGGCTAATCTAAACTTCTGGCTTATCCTGATTGACTGCCATACCAGTTAATGAAAGTGTTAACACTGTGTACCAGGCAGTTGTTGCCCTGAAAAACAAGCAAAGCAGCATGCCTTTTTTCACTAAATTATTGGGCGAATAGCAAAAATCGGTTGTCTAGCAGCTCAATGTACCCATACTGCTTTAGTTTGATGGATAGCTCAATTAAGGGACCCACATCTGTGTAGATGAAGCAACCCCAGAACATGACAGACCCTCCTTCCTTGCATCATCCCTGCACACAGGCTTCTTTGAATGCTTCATGAGGTCTTTGATGGTCATGATGGCGGGTACAATTGCAATAGGAACAGAATCTTTATGCATCTGACCACACCACACTTCACTCCTCAACATTCAAATGGAAAGGTGCTTTGGCCAAGTTTAAACAACTGGCGCTATAGGCAGGAGTTACCATTAGCTGTTTACGAACCTCACTGCTCACTACATCTATTGCATGGAGTTCCTTATGAAGAGTTCGTTCAGAAATAGCAAGAAAAGTGTCATCATCGAAGTTTCGCAGTAGTTTCAATTTTTAATGCAGAGCGATTGCAGTCGACAGTTTGGGACATTCTGCGAAGGTTCAAATCAGTTAGAATTTTTTACCCACCATAATTTCGCCTCGAATTTCTGTACATGCAGAATTGTATCCACAATTAGCAGACCCGGATAACAAAGCAGTATGAAACGCCAGCAAATTTCGTTTCTTCCTTCCATTGGCGATCCTTAGCTGGACAAAACACAGTAGCCCATTTTTGCCTTACCAAGGCGTTTCCTTTCCGCCTCATCGTTGTGGAAAAACAAAGAAACAAATTTATACCTGGTCAGCTCTGAATGAAGGCTATCACCTTTTCAATACTTATATGTATATAACCTAAGCTACACTGATGGCATCGAACAACAATTGGTGAACTAGGGGAATAACTGGAACTCGAAAAACAATATGCGACATATTTCCTAGTCCAGGGAGCTTATGTGTACTGATTCTGAATATACATATAGTGAATATAGTATATTCACTGAATATACAGTGAATATACAAAGACTGCAAAAATGTATACATTTTCACCCCAAAAAATATCCACTCACTTATGCGACAAGATTTCATTCACGTTCCAGTATAGAAAAATAACGGAGCTCATAAAGACGAAATGCAATGAAGCCCGTTTTGCTTCACAGCCAACTAACGCATGAATTTTTAGTAAGCTGCTTGAGCGCAGCGAGAAAGAATTTCCTACGCGACTTTCCATTGTCTCACTTGACACTTTTTTTATCAACTTTAACAGCTTTAACTAGCGTGCTTGTAATTAGAACGAGCCAAATCCAAGCACTAGTGCAAGAATAGATCCGGAACGTAATCTTGTTACGGCAGTGAAAGTCAGTGATATGTGTGGCTGAACACAGCACATGGCAAGAGCGGTCATTTGTAACCTGAACGAAACAGCCATCGTGCTCTCTTCCATTCCGTACCACGAAGAAAGCAAATTTCTGGTCACTAACAAGATTTCTGTTCACTTAAAACGATACAAAAATAGTATGAGATATCAGTTCCAACGTTAATAGCTCGACGTTTTATCAAGAACTCTCCGCTCACTCCATCCCACCGACGAAAATATTATCTGATTTTCTCATAAAACGAAGGGTTAGACATGAGAGAAATAAAAACATATTCAAATTGGTTAGAAGGTATCTGAGCAAATTTGTTTCCCCACTGATATTTTTAGTCACGCCGCTACTTGCATGGTTAAATCAATGAAACGCCCCAACTGTGTTGGGATGTGGGGTGCTGTTGGTGGTAATGAGTGGTCTTCATTTTGTCTTTCAGTAGAAGTAATCACGAGTAAAAATGAACATTATAGGGAAAAATTAAAGTCATCGAATTATTATCTGTATAATTTTTTTGCAGCCTCTGAATCTACGATTTTATTACCTGGTATCTCGTTAGTTAGTAGCTTGGTGCCACAGTAGGGCCTGACTTGAACCATGTGATACACTCTACAAATAATACGAGAAAAAGTATACCTTCATCAATTTTAACGCTCCATTACATTTTGACCCCAAACATGAGTCCAAATACAACATTTTACAAAAAGGTCCAACACGGAGCATCTCCAAGAATCGTCTCCAATTAAGTGGGCGCAGATTAAGATCTTATGAGAGAGTTGGAGCAGCTCTCACACGCCAGCTTTCGCCCAAAGTTTGGGGCCTGGCAAATTTTTTACGCTCCCACACCTGCACCGCTGCTCTGGGCGTAGAGAGCAGCGCGAGCGTAGGTAGCGAGACTAGGTGTAGGTAGTGCACATCATTTCCGAGAGTATCGGTAGGTATATTTCATTTCTCAAGGGATATGTAGAGATACTTCATCTCCCTGGGTATAGGTGGGTAGACTTCATGTCCTATGGTATAGGTGGGTAGACTTTATCTCCCTAGATACTGTATAGATGGGTGGTCTCCGTCTCACTAGGAACAGGTGGGTAGACTTCATCTCCCTAGGTATAGGTGAGTAGACTTCATCTCCTTAGCTAAAAACCGAAAGATTAAACACTCTTAATTGGGTAGACTTAACCATCCTTGCTGATTATCGTATTAGTTGGAACCCAGAATGTCTATGTTTCAGTTGACACTACGGAGACTTCATTACCCTTATTGCTGCTGGGGAAACTTAGTCACCCTGGGAACTCAAGGATAATTTGATGACTTTTGAAGTTAACTCACTCTAATCTCAGAAAACATAATCGCTATAGTTAACTATAGGTCAGTTGAAGTTTGCTCGAAGTATTACCAAAGACTTACACTTCGTTGTAAATAATTTCATCTGTGAACACAATTCAATTCATATGTTCGTTACCAACCTTAAAGAGGTTAGAAATGTGGGTTAAATGTACTTTGACCCAAAACATTTTATCAATTTAATTTCTTTGTCAGAAAGACAACGATGGGAAAAAGATGTAGATGATTAATAAAAATTGTTTCCACTTACGCTCTTTGATCCAAACTTCAATTTTAGGAAACGGCTAAACTGAACACTTATTTTCCACATAAGCTGTGCTCGTAGCTCTGACATTTGTTCCGTAGGTTTGAACGCCTGAATAGGAATTTCTTGCTACAATCAAACGATAATTTTTATCGTTTGGACAATGTGAGACGGGGTTTCAGTTAGATTTTATTGCGAAAAGCTAAACCTGTGCCGTTTAAAAAACGACTAATGCTTTATCTATTTCAGTTTTACTTCATTAAATGTGAAGCAAAATTCTCAATTAAGTTAGCAAATATACATCAGCTCTAATTACTCAATGATTCTCTGAATGGTTATTCAAAGGTTCTTTGAATGATTGTTCAAAGAATCACACAATTATA
Organism: Morinoia aosen; assembly: GCA_030386875.1. Classification (NCBI taxonomy): domain Eukaryota; kingdom Metazoa; phylum Arthropoda; class Malacostraca; order Amphipoda; family Talitridae; genus Morinoia; species Morinoia aosen. Next base: position 20,492,751 of record CM059565.1, read on the forward strand.
ATTAAACGCTAGATTTTCTTGTCTGTGATAAGACAGGCTTTGCTCCCTCTCCAATTTTCACTAAACGAATCTATAATTATAACGTATAAACACAAAAAATTTACATTATATTGCTCAATGAAACCAAGCTTCAGGCATCATTTTCGATGGCGTGGGTGCACTAGCGAGAAAAAGTTCGATAGAAACATGAGTTAAGAAATTGTGTCAAAGTGTCTAATTTTCCTCATCTCGTTGAATGAAACTTTACAGATGTTCCTCAAGACGTTAAGATAATGTGGAAACGTGGAATTCCAGCGCAAGGCAGTTTGCGTGCGTTCTTTTACATTCGAGAAGAAAATTCTCTTCTGAGCATCGAAACAATCTTCCGTTTTTTAGTTTTTTAGAAGATTAGTCACGTGAGCGCGTACGAAAGTCGAAAGAATACTGTAAATGAGTTAGGATAGTAAGTGATTTACGTTTGTTCATAAATTCAGGCGTGTAATTCAAGTCAATTTAATTTAAAGTCAATTCAAGTCAATTTAATTCCAAGTCAATTCAAGTCAATTTAATTCCAAGTCAATTCAAGTCAATTTAATTTCAAGTCAATTCAAATCAATTTAATCAAGCAAGTCAATTTAATTTAAAGTCAATTCAAGTCAATTTAATTCCAAGTCAATTCAAGTCAATTTAATTCCAAGTCAATTCAAGTCAATTTAATTTCAAGTCAATTCAAATCAATTTAATCAAGCAAGTCAATTTAATTTTCAATCGAGGGAGAGACTGCCAAATCGAAATTTTTGGTCATCGTAAAATTGCATGTTATACTTTTAACTCCTGTATATTTTAACGGAATGTGATGAACTCCTTTCACAATACATTCAGTTAAAGTTTCCCGTCGATTAAATTAATTCAAATACAACAGAAGATTTTCTCGATCTCTACGTATAGACCTGAGTGGTTGCACGGCTTGTATCACATGCTCACACCAATTGAACATTCCCGTTGTAAGCGTAAACTGATCTATGTTGAGCAGAAACTGTGCTAGTCTCCAAACGTATTTTGATCTGAAGTACGGATGCATTTTGATCGACAAAAAGAAAATGATTTCTGCATTCTCGGAAAACAAGAGCAGAAAACTTCTCGTTAATGACACCATCATCTAGTGCAAAAATCTGCTTCTTATGAATAGCCTGTTGCTTCCAGCATACTAAAAGACATTTTTAATTTTATTGCCTCTGACACAACGTTGTGTTGTGGCTTCGTTATTGCGTGATATTTCGTGATAAATCAAAGCATTTTTTACGTATAAACGGTGTGGAAATGCTGTGGCTGGATGTCGTATCTCACGTCTTCAGTCATAAATGAAGGAAAATAAATAATAAAAATCTGGCTCATGGCATATGATGCTGCTTAGTGAAATATCAGGTCACCAGAGTTACGTTATTTCTAAGTTTTCCTAATTATTACTAAAGAAATCTTTAAATAATTTGAGAAGCGTCATCTTGTGATCACGGTCTTGTATTTTTTAAACGCCAGAAAAAACTTTTTAGGATATCAAATAAAATGTCTTTCGTATAAATCATTCGTGGAATTTTACTTTCTACGAATAAAGATATTTTCTTAGTGATGAAGAAAAATGTCTGCCCTTATAAAGCCCGTTAGGATGCGGCATTTCATGACTGGCTTTTCCAGGAGATCAATAAAAAACCAAAAGAAATCCTCCGACCTCAATACGAAGCTCAGCAAGTCGCGTTCATCAGTGGTCGGACTGCCGCTATGATGTGTCTGGATAAGATTTAGCTCAACTGGATAAAATTAAAACTGCTGTTGCATATCAGCCATAGAGAGATGACATTTGTCCTCAACTGGATTAGAGCACAACTCCTGTTGTATTTTAATCCTAGATTACATTTAAATTGACTTGACACTGAGGAATTTTATAGAATTTACCTTTAAAAACAGGGATATGTTTGCATTGAACTTACAGCAACAAAATTTAATGAAACTATATTCCAAAAATGACAGCGTGGACCTGTTATTACACAGCAGCCACAAGTTTATTGAGTTTTACCGTTCAAAACTTCATTGAATGAAATCTTTGTCACTAACATGCCACTCTTTCTTGTTCTTTCCTAACGCCCCAACCAACTTGACAAATGAATGTATGAGATCAGGTAAAATTTATGGAAAATTTACATTAAAAAAAATGATGTATCTTGTAGGAGAGAATATAAGAAACCGTTATGCTCAAATGAGTGAAATAATATATCAACAATTTTTATCCACTATAACATCGAGAACAATAAGAGCAAACTGCTACCCTATTTGTGAATCTCTGAGCTCCAATTGCCGGTTGTGTGTATGTATAATTGATGGAGTACGAATACTGTTTCCGTGTATTTTGCATTTATTTTTTAAATGCAAAATAGTTTCCTAAAGGATTACGCCTGAAAAACCCCTTGTGCATGGCATTTTATGACTACCTGAATGTAAACATTTGCATATTTTAACGGCTTACAATATTGTTATGGCTGTCTAAACTTCACAGCATCTACATTAATTTTTTTGCAGTGTTATACAATATACATTGACAATAACAGTAATACCTATAAGCTCATGAACAAAAATACGAACGTAATTGAAGCTAGCATGTAGAAATAACGACGAAATGCACATCAGACAAGAAACTTCCACGTTATAAAATTTACGACCTGCAATACTTCGCTATTAAAAAATTAAGAGTAGAAAAACAACCGACCACGAAATCGATCTACTGAATAAGCCAATCAGAGCTCACACTTTCCGTCCCGAAGCTGATTTGAAGGGTTGATTTTCGTACGTTAAAATCAGCACCTGCAGCTGTGAACGCTGCCTTAATTTGAGAGTCCTTTTATTAACAAGGTGACTCGGCTGTTGCCAATTAGTTGTGTATTGAAGGTAGCTGCCGTTTATTTTAGAAACATAAAGTTAAAATTAAAGTGAAAATAAACCCTTAGAAAATTATTATATCTTTATACGAGCAATTGTAAAAAAAATCAATTCGATATTGAGGGAGAATAGTCTTTCAGGAGAAACTATTCAGGCTGGTTTGACTTTTTGCCAGCATTTTTCTTTATATTTATTACCTCTGGATTACTTCCGCGTTTCTATTGCAGAAATGAGCGTGCCGCGCGCCTATCCGATCGAGTGACTAGAGTAGATAATGCAGGATTTTAACCCTCGTGTCGATTCACCTATAAAAGCGAATCATGTACGAGCCAGTCACAATCTGCTAGGTCTCTGACTTTTACAAATCTTCAGGGCCAAGAAAAATGACCGACCTATCTACACATAAAACGCTTTTATCTCAAAACTGGAAACCTTTGGGCAAAAGGGCACGGTTATTTTCCTCAACTCCTTCAAAATGTCTTAGTTTACACAAGTCTCCGACGTCTCCAGCTTTCCATTTTCCGGCGACAGCGCCCGTAATTTGCGCAAAAAACTTCCGCTCCGCTCAGGGAGAGTGCTGTGCGGAGTCGGTCATCCGGCTTTCAGACTCCCAACTTTTTCTTCAGAAGCGTTCGCGCTCCGCAAGTTTTTACCCGACCTTAGTTGGGAAAAAACAAAGCTTAGCTGCAGAAGCAAAACTTCAATACAGCTCGGCTGGACGTTTGTCCTGAGGTGGATTAGGTGTCCTACATATGGCGCAAGTGGGTCGCTCTTCGAGGAATGTTTACTGCAGGGCACAGTCCTACATATATGGTGGGTAGACCTCTTGTTTTTCCTGTTATGTGTAGTGTTCTACTGGTGAACTCAAGTTAGATGTAATCGTTAGGCAATAGCCTTGCTGAAAACAACAGTTGTGCGTGGAAAAATCACATGAGTCCCCTGAAATTAACGTGAAATCGGTTGTAATTGGCAACTTACTTGCTAACGTGAGATCGATTGTAATTTTCAACCTGCATAATGATGACGAAAAATTTTAAAATAAGAATTCAGAGTTTGACATTGTACACACTTCCTCAGTACAAGTTAGACATAACTCGGCGTATTTTCTAGGTTCTCTAGAATTCAAAAACAAAAAATTCACTTATACGCAGCAGTAAAACCCACCTTAGCAACTGATAAGACGCTCATAAAAATTGCGAGACTTCTAACACCCGCTTGGCATCATGCATGGTAGCAAAATTATTTACACTCAAGCTAAGTTGTGTTGTAGAGTTATTACATCTCAGCAAAATGAATTAATGAACGCGATATGGTGAATCGATGAAAGAATGTTCATTTTATATATTATTTAATAAGCCCTGATGTTACTTAAACTACTCATTCGAACCTTCGTATGAAATAATGTAATTGCGCAGGTACCATTCTCACTCATCGGAACAAAATTGACAGAACAGCTTTTTTCCGGCCAAAATTCTTAAACATTTCTGTTACAAGAAGTGCAATTTTTTTTAATTTTAGCGAGAAAAAAGTAATGTCACAGCCTTGTATTAGCAATCTACAGGACTCTATCGGTTAACAAGCTCCCATTAACTAACGACATCATCACGCAGCAGTAACACGAGGCTTGACTTTATCTTTTGTCATTGAGATTTGTAAGTTTATAAGCATCAGATGATTTTCATAGACTAAGTGATTAATGTATAAATATAGATGTAAATTACTACGATGTAAATAACATTAACGTTGAGCAGATATAAATCTACCCATTTTGTTTGCAGGTGGTCTATAATGATGTTTAGATTTGTTTAGTATGAATTACTGATTAGTCTTGTGAATAATTAGAAAACTATGGTAAAATTTGTCTCTTAAAATGGTTAAAGGTTTTCACATGTAAGCCCGTTTAAAAAACTTAGGAAATGTCTTTTCCAGGTATACTTGTCGTTGCATTTTTAGCTACGATTATGATTGTTAAAATTCAGAACAATAAATAGAAACTGAAATTGAAATTGAAGTAAAATTTAAGTGTAAATCTCAGAAAACAAAAATAAAAATTTGAAAGTAAATCTCAGAAAGGATAAATGAAGTACAAATGATGAAAAATAAGGTAGAGCTCAGACTTGCATTTACAACATAGCGAAAAGTAAGTAAAAATGACCAATTCCATTTAGGATCTTTGTTAATCAGATCTGAAATTTAAGGAATATGTGGAAGTACGAAAGCATTTGTACGATTTTACTCTTGATTAATATAACCTAACTCAACTCTCCAAAAGTGATTCAAAAAGCAGTTCAAGATATAATTTAGTTTTTTCTGTTTTCTCCACAGCTCCTTACTACTGGTTTGGGGAAGCGAACCTCAACGAAGCCATGTCAGGTGAGTCTAAAAACAAAAACTAGTTCTTTAAGGCGTTTTCTGGTGCAGTGATGCCGCCGTCTCTCTTGATTCGAAATCAGAATCTAATTCACAACCTACTTATTAACGTGAAATTAGTCCTAATTTGCAACCTACTATTAACGTGAAATTAGCCCTAATTCGCAACATATTATTAACGTGAAATTGGTAACCCACTTACTAAAACGGGAAATCGGGTGTAATTCGCAACCTACTTACTAACGTGAAATCGGTTGTGATTCGCAACTTACTTATTAATGTGAAATTGATTGTAATTCGCAACCTAAATATTAACATGAAATCGGTTGTAACTCGCATCCTACTTATTAACGAGAAATCGGTTGTAATAAGATGGAAAATGATTTGAACTTAGGACTAAACCCAGTAGAGCTCATGGGGAAATTAAACTTTCTCTCTGTGGTTTGGGACCCAAAGGAGATTTGGGTTATGATCTGACGATTTCCAAAATAGGTATTGTGAGCTAGGTACGCGGTATGATCATTCCAAGAAATTTAGAAGCGAGAATTTAAATTCTTCGACATTGCAAGCTTTTGCGCAATAGAATTGAAGCTCATAACTGCTGTTTTTTTCCTTTTGGCGTTGGCTTACCTCTTAAAAACAACTTCAAAAACTGAATCTTGTTCAAATCAACCGAAAAACAATCAGCTAAAATAAACCCAAAATGGTGACCAAAGTGATCAACAACGGCCCAAAATAACTAAAATATCACAACGTCTCAAGAATACTCATAGTGATTCAAATCACTCGTGAAATAATGACTCCAATAGCTGAATTAACTCGAAATAAACTTAAATAACCAGAAGCAAATTGAAACGTGTTGAATCGACTCAAGATGATTAAGTGTCACTCATAACGACACACAATAACAGATGGGAACTCAAATCGACTTAAAACTGCTCAAAGCGTCTCGACATAAATGAATAAGGCTCGAATGAGATATTCGGATCTCCAGTCTGCAAAAAATATACGCTACTTGGCAAAATTTTCTCCTAAAATTTATGCTACCTTAACAGGAGTGGCTCATGCCATTCGAATCCAAGTAGACTGCGACTGACAAAGCATTTCAACTACGAATTTCTAGCTGGTCGAAGTAACGCAACTTTAGCCCGTAAGGCGCAAAATGTTATTGGAAACACTAAATTACAGTCACAAAAATTGCTGAAAAAATTCGTCCAACGGTTTGATGACACAAAATGATCTCTGGATTACGCATGACAGATGAAAAATTTCCCAGATGGAAAAGCGGTTCATCATGCTCGCGTTTAACAGTCCCATGACGCACGGAAACAAAGAACTAGAAAAAATTTCCATCTGATGAAGAGTTACACAAAAATTTCTCGTGAGGTCAGTCGGTGAGACTTCTGTTATTTACGATGACTGCGGACTGACGCAGACGCGAGGTTTGGTCAGTGCCCTGTACTTGGAGGCTAAAGCTGCAACGGTTGGTACCATCATCGGAAATTTGATAGGAACAAGCATATAACGTAAGAAGCTTCTTTAAAATAAGAAAATTGCAAAGGTTTTATTTCTACTGTTATGTTGTAAATAAGCTAAGTTTACAAATTGCAACGAAAGCTGTCGAAAGGTAAGAAAGTGTGGCCATGTAATCTATTCCGCTTCGTGGAAGAAAATATAATTAAAAACTCTTTGCATTTCAAGTTATACCCTGGCGATATCGAATACGAGTATTCTGACGCAAATAATTTGCAATGCTTCCTCACAGGAAACTTCACAGATCAAACATCGAATTTCAACTGAAACATACAATTAATAAAGGCCTTAAAAGAGGCAAACTTGTTGATCTTCAGTTGTTAAATTGGACGGTGGCTGTGGGCATGAAACTGCAAGTTAGTTAAGAACGCCCATATGTTTCAAAAACTTTAGTGTCAGACCTAAAGATACAAATTCATGCCAACCCTAAGAAGTGAATTAGTATATTGATTTAGTGTTTTAAATTCATGCAAGTAGAATTGAAACAGTTTATTGAGTCAATGTTTTACAGCCAAACACGCGCTAAGAATTGCAGAAACTTCATTGACTTTATCAATACCACTCTAAAATAGGTATCATAGCACATGGTATAATTTCCAAATTTTGATACGGACACAATTGTATAATTCAACACAATTTTTTTGGATTCAAACGTGAAATAAGCACTCTCGGTGTAATATTCCAATTTTAATGTGGTTTCTACGTGACTTGTAAAACCGGAATTTCAAATACTCCTGTGAAATAAGCACTCTCGGTATACAATCCCAATTTCGATGTTGGATAAATGGAGACACAAAACCACGAAACATAACCTTACAAAGCCACCATTCATTAGGTGCTCCTGGCATGATCTCCATATTTCCTTTTAAGTACAACACTGGAACGAAACACACTTTTTAAAATATCACTGAAAAATAATACCCTGTGGTATAAAATCCCAACATCAACATAGGCGTAAGTAGAACGGGAATCTGTAAAATAGTGTCTCAGATTCCTAAAATATAAAAATACATTTGGTGGATAAACCCGTAATTTTAACACAGATTCCTAAGAAACAGCAAATTCCCATGGCAAAAAGCCGCAATTTCGACTCAGATTCTTGAAATACAGCAAATACTGTTGTTTTCATACCGCAATTTCGACACAGTTTCTCAAAAAACAAAAATAATCTTGATGTGTGTATAAGCCCGCAATTTCGACACAGATTCTTAAAATACAAAAATAGTCTTGGTGTATAAAACCGCAATTTCGACGCTGTTTTCCTTTGCAGTTCTTTTCCCTGCGATTGGCGCGGACCCGCTGGTGTGCCGCACCTCCGAGGACGACATCTTCGACACGGGGCTGTGCCTGCGCCTGGCGGACTGCCCCTATTACGGGGGGGAGAGCTACGGCGGCTGCGGTGGGGGGCTCGGCACCTGCTGTGTGTGTGAGTGCTTCTCTAAACGTCGATTCTTTACGAAAGCATTAGAGAAATGTTCCACAGTATCTAGGTGTCTCGTTCTCATCAAATCGTGAAGTGCTTACCGGATTCTTTACGACAACGTAACAGAAATGTTCAGCTGTATATAGGTGTCTCGTTCTCATCAAATCGTGAAGTGCTTACCGGTTTCTTTACGATAGCGTAATAGAAATGTTCCACCGTATCTAGGTTTCTATTGAGTCCTTGTAAAATTATTGTTAGCACAACCTTTTCGGGTTTTTAAAGAGTGCAACTGTAAACGTGGATTTTTTAAGCCTTTGACGCAAGAGAAATGTTTTACTATATCTAGGTTTCTTATGAGTCGTGAAGAGCGTAGCGCGTAATCTTGTTAGTGTTTTTAAAGCCTTTTCGGGATGCAGCCTTTTCGTCCAATTATAACCTAATTGATTTAAAGTATTTTAACCATTGTATTTTCCACTTTCTGATACAAAATTTACCTTGGTCATGATGCCTTCTTGCATTTAAAACCCAATTCCGAACAACTACACATATTATGGTTTGCATTTCAAGGAACATGTTTTCCCGCTTGTGAGCGCGTAATTCTCAATGTATAGCCGAAATGTTTCCCAACTTCAGAAACGTAAGTCCCGTCAACATCTATGTCCCTTCTCTTTCTCAGAAACATAATTCTTTCCTACAATCCAAAATATTCTAAGACACACCTCATGCAAAAATTATTCTGTTTCCTTCACCCCGCACAAAATGATGCCTCCAAGCTTCTATCTTTTGGAACGCCTAGCTTTGTCGCGGCTACAGCGGCTTAACTAACTAACCTAATTTACTCTAACAACTGAAACACTTGAAACACTTTTGTAACTTTACCTAATTTACTCTAATAACTGATCCATGACGACAGTCACGCAAGGCTGCACGGGCACGACCAACATGCTGGTGAGCCACTTCGTGAGCCGCACGTTCACCACCACCAGCGCGGGCACCGGGGAGTGCAAGCTCACAGTCAACCCCCGCCACAACAACATCTGTCAGTACAGGCTCGACTTCGATTCCTTCAACATCGCGCAGCCTGACTTGACCTCTGACTGCACGCAGGATTTCTTCGGAGTCACGGGAGGGTCTATGGTGCCCAAACTGTGCGGTGATCTCACCGGCCAGCACAGTGAGTCTCACGAGGCTGTCAAGGAGATCAATACCACCATAAACATCCATTAAAAAAAAAATACATCCATTGCATGATATTTTCACCTATAAAAACTTTTTATTGTGTTTTTACCCATAAGTGTCTATTTTATAGTGGTGTTCACTCATAAACATTATGAAAACCTAATTTAGGGTAGTATTTACATATAAATACAATGAATTATTAAGTTATAGGCCGTTTTACTCAAACACCCCATAATCATCTATTTTACAGTGGTGCTTTACCTTTTCCATACTGTAAATATCTATTTTATCGTAGTGGACTTGTGTGGTAGAAATAAATTATGGAAAATAAGTTCAGCTGTCGAGAGGAGAAAGCATTGTAGGAGAAATGGAAAGGTTGGGGGGGGGGGGAGAAGGGATCAGAAAGGGATCAGAATGTGCCGTGAGATTTTAATATCAAGTTATAGTTTTTTTTTAGAATAGTTCATAGGGTTGAGTTTTTAGAGTAGTCTATAGGGTAGAGTTTTTAGTATCAAGTTATTGGTCTTGATTTTTATCGAACTCCTTACTTCGCTCAAATTGTGAACTAAATTATTCCCGTCAACTTCCAAGGTAAACAATGATTTTTTCCCAAATTTTTATCTCAGGTTTTTGTGATTATTAGAGAACATTGCGTAAGCTTTGTGAATACCGCACATCCTAGCAAAAATACTTACATGCTCTGCGTCACAAAGCGCGTCACACAACAATTTTAGGAATTATTCAAATGATTCAACAAGGCTAAATAGAAAGTTGATTTATATCACAAAGTAGAGCGAAATTTCTCAATGACAGTGGCAAAAAAATGCGATTTGCGTTTACTCCATAAAAAGTTTTCCTTATTTTTGGCATAAATGTGAGTTCACGATAGATTGCAGCGCAGGAGGGGTGCTACTTAATGCTTTGAGTGTTGAAGTTATCAAACAACATTGGAAATTAGATGCACTATGGATCAAGAACACATTTAAACATCAGTGGTATTGAATTGATGGTGTTAAAAAATTAAATAATTATGGTAGATATTTCTCAGCCGATATAAAGGTGACGAGTTACATCACATCAAATCGTTAACTAATCAAGATAGATAACACCATGCATAACTTTCAGTGTTTGTTGTACTGAATTACAGGATGCAGATAACGGAGTTAAATAATTTAAACCGTGTAATTTTTGCTTATTCCAAATCGAGAAAAAAAGTCTATTCAAATTTTCTAACATATATTATCTCCATAATAAATAGGTTTGTTTATCTTCTTGATGGGATACGTATTCCAACAGTCACATAAATAATGATGCCAATTCAAATTTGTTAATTTAACTTTATCTCCATAGTACATAGGCTTGTTTATCGCCTCGATCGTAGTCACACAGTCACATGAAAAATATCAATTCAAATATTTTAAGTTGATTTTATCTCCGTAGTAAATAGGTTTATCTCGTTGATGGTATCCACACATTGACATGACGTGTAATGCATGACGTGTCGGGCAGTTTACGTAAACGTGGAGCCAGGCGGTGGTCCCATCATCCTCACCATGGACACATCCAAGACCCTCGACATGAAGCGCGACTGGAACATCAAGATCACGCAGATCGACTGCGACTCTCCCTACCGAGGTGGGCGCTCAGACAATATTGAGCTTTACGCGTATTTCGAGTTAGTGCTAATTTGCATCAGTTTGTGACGGTATTTGTGAGCTTTTAACATGATTTATTAGCATTTAATGCTCACTTTTAGATTTAAGTTGAATTGTAAGTACTTAATACAGTAACTAACGCACACTGAAGTAAGCATTTAAATGTAATTCTTAATACTAAAAATGACCTACTCCTCCTCTGGAACAGCCCCTGCAGGTTGCTTGCAGTTCTTCAACGAAACGTCCGGCCTCGTGAAGAGTATGAACTTCAAAGGCATTGATCCTCCCGATGAAGAAGGTAAATAAACCTGTTCATTTAGCTCCTGTTCCTGTTTACAATAAACCGGTTCATTTAGCTCAGTGTTTACCAGTGGTCACTTAGTAGGGGTGAGAAACCAGTGGTTCTGTTACTTAGCCTATCTAACTTTATTAAAGTATCTTTGCGTTTTACTCTGCAAAGTTAATCTTTTGCATTTGTATCGTATTAATGTATGTTGATACTACCTCGAAATAGATTTTAAATTTATGAATAAACATATCTCGCATTTTCTTATTGAGAGGGAATATACATAGAAGATATTTTTCCCCACTTAAAATACTGTTTATTGAGTAAAATCCTTACATAATAACTTGAGCCATTGGTTCATTTCCAATTACACATTACTTTAAAAACTGTTGAATATGTCTTGACAGAAGCAGGGAAAATATTTTAATTCCATCGAATTTTTATATATCCATTTACTCTTTTATTATTTTCGATCAATTTAACTATTTCTAAGTTTTGGTGTCTTTCGAAAGCATAGGATCGAGTATCAGAACCACGGGAGGGCTGCTATAGAACTGGCTTGAATATCTAGTTTACTAATAAACTTCTCTTTTTTACCTCATGAGCACTATTTCTTGTAAAGTATCTACACTGATCATTGTTTATAAACTGTTGTTAAACATTTCTTAAGATATTTTCGATATATAACCTAAAAGTTTTAGCACACAAAAGCGATTGAGAACCCTACCGCTTCATCGCCATTTCTCGTAAGCCGCTTTAAAACATTTTAAAGCAATTATACGTAAATAAGTGTTTAAAAACAACTAAAGGTTTTTTCCTCGGATGATTTTCATTTTGTATTGTGAATACCAAAAGCGGAAATTAAGATCAACAAACATGTTAATTTGAAGCCTAAAATCTTAAAGTTGAGGCGGTTCAACCCCATTTAAAAATATATTTTCCATCAACACGACAAATGTAACACTCTTTCAAATTTAATCATCCCGCCTTATTGAAAAATAAAGTAAACTACACCACAATTAGAATGTAATTTAGTGTGTTTTGTAATTAGTCTTTATCCAACATTTATAAAATCCACACCACAATTACCTTTCAAGTTCGGTTTGGGCTGCTCTGTCTACCTGAAGTGAAACATGTAGATCGAAAACCAAGATGTTGATGTTGCGAAACTAAGTTAACTGAAATGGAGCCAGTCGCAGTTCCGTGTTTTATTATTACTTTCTGTCATTGGCGTAAATATGAATGGTGGTGACCAAGGAGCGATGAGTGGCATGCTTACTGAAATGATTTTGCTATTATGTGATACAAAATTCTTCCGTAGAGTAGATACCGTACTTCACCTATGCATGGAGACCCCAATGCATGAATTTTACGTTCAATGTTAGCCACGTGTTCATTAGGACAGCAGTTTTTAATTTCATTCTCCTGAGGATTGTTACAATTGAAAGCTTTTCTTTATTTTTGAATGTCATCTAAACTCAATAAGCTATTCTTCGTAAGTTACACTTCATTTTAAAAATGTTCCTGTGAATCTTTGGGTACCTCTATAACAGTGTATATAGGCCAATACTTTTCCTGCATACGCATCGTTTTGTATAGATAATGTCGACAAGTTTGTGGGACGTTTAAGTTATACGAACATTATTCGAAGCAACGCTTCTGTAACTAGTATTATTTATATTGTATTCGAAACGGCAATCATGGCCAATTGTAAATTTTACCTTTTAATCAAAACCGTAGTTGCATGGTAGAACTGACCATTAAATGACACTTTCTTGATGCACACTTTGGAGCAACTCTGTTTTGATGTCTACAGAAAACCATAAAGCAATCCGGCACCAAGAATAAAAATTAATTGCTTTATCTACATATTCCTCGTTCTAGTTTCAAACGGGAATTTCAATGGATTTTCAGAACGAAACCCTAAAATCTCGCACGAAAAACTCAGTAGCGTGCACTTTGAGCAGCGTTTTTACATGAACTGATGATACCTTGGAAATGCTATCTCATGTTCTCCCAACGACATGAACTGGTCGACCAAAAGCTGTAGTACGTAGACAAGCGACGACTTGACCTGATTTGAGTAGGGATGTCACTCACCGTGTCTTGGTTATCGCTGTCCGCAGGTGCATCTTACTGGAGCAGGACCTCCACATCGCGCCGTACAGCGTCTCAGTCTCACAGAACAGGTTCAAGCTCAAACTCAATACAGACTCTTGCTTCCCCGTCAAAGATCATGCTTAGTAGAGACGAAATCATTCAACTCAAAGACAAAACGCTTTCAAGCCAACAAGTTGATGATGACACTGATCTAGAAAATAGCTCTCGAACTGCAAGATTCAGAAGAACATATGAGCAAGGTGCGAAATGTTTGGACTAACCCCTGGCTTCAATAACGCTAAAGCTTTCTCCTTAAAAACACATTAGTTTAGTTATCTATTAAAGCTTTTCTAACTTTGGACTAAACCTGCATGTGCATTCTCCTTGCTGTCTTGTACGCCTCTGACGATTAGTTGTAAGATCTTTAAACAATTCACAACTTTATGGCTAAACGGAACGGAATTTCATCCTCTGCGAGCCACATGTGTTGGCAAATGCAGGAGACGTCGCTGTTCTGGTAATCATGAATTAGAGTTAATACTTGTATTAGAGTCTTATTGATCCCATAAGTTTGCAATGTGATTTAATTTAATTTTGGTGAAGCAGCGATGCCTGTGGATAGAAATACCATCACTCAAGTACGGTTGGTGATGGGGGTGATGAGCAGGGCGCGAAACTTGAAAATTCATCAGCAACAGTCGGTTAGGAACCTCCCCAGTTACTGATGTCAGAAGTTCCCAAAATGTCAATCTTTCTTTACAAACATATATTTTGTGTGACATATAGAATGATATTCGTAAATTAGACTCAGTTTAATACCTTCTGTATTACTTTCATTGCTTTACCCTACAACTCCTTTATCACTTCCATTTCATTACCCGTCAACTCTTACGTTACTCTCATTTCGCTTCTCAGTGACTTCAGCATGATTATCATTGTATAACTCTACAAGGTTGCTATCATTTAATTTTTTACTAAGCCTGCATACTTCCCAGCGTTTTATCGGGCAACTATATTCATGTAACTCCTTTTATATCACCTTATACCACTTTTTATTACCATTGAGATCTATGGCTTCCTTTGTATTCCCTTAGTACCCTCAGCTCTTGTAATGCTTGCAGTACATTACTCTGCATATTTTTCTTGCAAGTTCATCATTGCTGTAATCATGTTCCTCTGCACATTCTATACTACAAAGCCCTACTATAATATACCGCACCTTCTGTATTATCCAACACCTTCTACATATATATTGCCATGCAAATCTTCTTATATTGCCTCGTAATTTTTATTTACTTCCGGTTTTACAAGTACTACAGTATTGCTAAAATTTAAATTTCAGAATTGTTTAAGCGAGACTTGCTATTTTCGAGCAAAAGCATCTCGCGAAGATTTGATGCTTACTGCTTCTTGTTTTGACGCTGGTCTTGACCGACTTTGCAAGCATGTAGATAGAACGTTACATTCATGTAACTTCCTTGTGGAACGAATGAATTTCAGACTTTTTAGAAGTTTAGGAAAAAATTTTGTACGGAGTGGCAGTGTTGAGGTTAATTTCTTGCATGAGCATTACTCACATGCTCTTGAAGTTCCATCATTCTTTAAATAAAACGCATTTCTTCTCCGTTACTGCAATCAATGTTAGAGCCCATCTGCTCTCTTAGCAGACGTTACAAGTTCGAAGTTTATTGAAGAAATCTCACGAAGGATCGAAGTTTATCTAATTTGCTCAAGTTACTTCCACTTCATTGCCAGTGCTGCTTTGTCTGTTGTTTTCGTTCTAGTCAACGCAATTTCTGAATTAATTGCAACAGAAATTAGTCCACACCTGTTCTTTAACGGTCCTGGTCTTCAGTTTAGACCTGTCAATGTTAGAATATTGTACCATTCATGTAAATACAGACAAGTGCATAAAACCTAAGTAATTCAAAAATTATTTTCATTTAGCTAATTATAAAAAGAAAATCATTCATTAAATATCTAGCGTTGTCAGTTCAAACTCATTCTCACAACCCCAAAAGTGATATGCGAAAAATGTTTGCTGGCGAAAATCATATAAACTGAAAAATTAATAAATACCACAATGAATATGCTCTAGCCCTCTACATTATAGATATTGATTGAGCAGTTCATATCCAGAGATTCAAAATATCAACACTTCGTCGAGAGAAACTTAAAATTAAAACAACTGATGGATGAACATAAGCAAAAATATCCCTTTCTTTTTCTTGTGCCCGAGTCGTTATGCTGCCCACCTAACGCATGCGCTGCTCTGCTTCAGTCCTCATTCCTATAATCAACATTCACGCAGTTGAAATGAGTTTGTGTTCACAGACATGCGTCAGATCCAGAACCTGAACTACGGTGTGTGCATCAACGCTAAAGTGGGCTATTGTGACGTCACCTGGACACAGAGCAAAGCCCACGGCGCATACTCCTTCACCATGAGTGGTGACGCCTCTGTGACCTCCGCTGAGCTCAAGAGCGGTGAGTGGTCTGGTAGAGGTATTATGATGTCTCCTGGGATAAAGCGGGATACTGTAACGACATCTGGTCTAAAGTGGGTTACTGTAATGTCACCTGGTCTAAAGTGGGTTACTGTGACGTCATCTGGTCTAAAGTGGATTACTGTGACGTCATCTGGTCTAAAGTGGGTTACTGTGACGTCATCTGGTCTAAAGTGGGTTACTGTGACCTTTGCTGAGCTCAAGAGTGGTGAGTGGGTCTGGTAGTCATGGGTTGCAGTGAGTGGGAAGGGTATGCAACGACTAGGCATCGGTTGTTACGAGTAGGAATGGGTTGCATCCAGTAGGATTGAATTGCGTTGATTGGAAATGGGTTGTACATACCTAGTAGGAATCGGTTACGGTGAATGTGAATTGTTTGCAATGAATAGGAATTGGTTGCAAAGAGTGAAAATAAGTGGCAGTGATCGGGAATGGGTTGTAATAAATAGAAATGCGTTGCAGCGAGTATAAATGGGTTACAGCGTGTGGGAATGGGTTGCAGTGAGTCGAAATGGGTTACCGGGAGTGGAGATGGGTTGCCGTGAGTGGGAACTCGCCGGAGCGAGTGGGAATGGGTTGAGGATGATGAGATGGGTCGGAGAGTGGGAACTTTTGATAAGTGAGAATGGAATGTCAGCTTTGATACATCAAACAGAGTTAAGTAGAGTGAGCCAATGGCAGAGAGTAAAGCGTATTTATCGGCGCTCGTGTGTAGGAAAAAAATTGTAAGTTTTTTGTCAACGATTGAATACGTTAGATAACGAATGTAAGTAAGTTAAAATTATTCTGAAGTTACAGTTGGAAATTAAGCTTTCTACAGCGTCATGTGTGCGTGTGTGTGTGTGTAATATTAACACACATATTAATTTGTTATGTTTTTTACAGATGTACATATTTCTATTGTAATTCATAAAGAGATGATGTTCTCAATAATTCAACACGCCATCTCGTTAAAAAATTTTCTTCTCCTTAACAATAACACGTATAATCATTTCTAGTTTGCAACTGGAAAGGATATTTCAAATGTTCGGTCTATGTTTTGCCCCCTCGTTATTAACATCGATAAAAAACATTGAGTAACAGGATCGAGGAATTATAGGAGCCCTAAATGTTTCTTCACTAAATCTTTCGGAAAATGATTTTAAAATGAATCAAGGTACGCACACTCATCCAAATGAATATAAAAATTACAAATTCCACGATCTCTAACATTTAATTTTCACTGTTATTTCGCATCAACATTGGTGATATTTTCGAGTAACGAAAAAAACAAAGCCTTCAGTTGTAGGGACACTCTAGGCGAGGTTGAGTAGAATTACGCTAGAAGTTACAGATAACACCGGGACTTAGTTCACACTCTTCATTGGATTCTACTCTCTAGAAAATCTAAAAAAAAAGCTAAAAATCAATAGTGAGGATAAAAATTCACATTGTAATTTTACGAGTGTCCGCTCTAAAGAGAAAGCATTCAAGGTAAAAACAAGGTGAATATATTAGCTGTAGGGCAATTCCAGGTAATTTGGCATGGCAGGTCGGTTTCATTGAAGTTTCGTACCTCAGAGTTCGGAGTTGAGAACTGCCTCACAGACTACGTGAGCATCAACGGAGGAGTCTTCGTTGACCCGGAGGGCGATGCTGAAATCCACGCCGTCCGCTACTGCGGAACAAAGTTCCCGGAAGTCAAAAGTAAGCGAAGCTCTCGTGTGTTGGTCGAGATTCGTTGTTGTTTCTCTAGTACGTGGGTACTAAATCTTCATACTTTATCTTGAAGTTAAATTGAATTATATACTTCGAAATTATATTGAATAGGAAAGCAAACATTCTCCATTTCGTTATGATTTTCATCATTTTTGGTTCACGTGTAACTTTTAATGTCGAAAATGTGTTTTTTCATGTACATTGATTACATTAAAATGAGGGTTTGAATATCTGCTACCTTCGCTTCCTGCAATAAAGGCCAACGATACGTGAAGACTGGCGGGAGACAGCGCTGTTTTGATACGAAATTACTAAACGGAATACATTATTTTATTGTACAGATGTAATAGCCCATGATGTAATAATTACAAATGGTTCTTTGGAGAACGGAAATTGAGTGGAAATATTGAGAGTGTGTCAGGATGAAGACCCAGGGGCACTTTAAGTTTAACATTATATGCGAGATCAGAAAAGAAGGTGTAAGCTATGGTTGTTGCTTATTTGTTTTCACTTTTTGAAGATTTATTGATATATCAAATTTTATGGGGCTTAAACGATATTTTTTACCATAATTTTTTGCTTTCTTTCATTGACAAATTTACAGTATTTGCATTCGACTTATTTTATAGATATAGGAATATAATTATGAAATGCGGCATGTCATTCAATGAAAGTTAGCTTAAGTTTCACTATCATCACCATCCATGGCTTCTATTTTATGCGCATGTTTTTGTATTTCTGACTCATGTTCCTGCATTTCTTGCAAATGTCTTATCTTTGCTGATATTCCCTCAATTCCTATAGATATTCCCAGATTTCTCGCTCATGTCACTGTATTTCTTGCATTTATGCCCGTGTTTCTTGCCTAGTTTCAGTATTTCTCGATCATATTTCCACATTTCTCTCTCATGTCTCCATATTTTTCTCCCACATCTCTGTATTTGTCACCCATCTCTCCGTATTTCTCCCCTGTATCCCCGAGTTTCTTTGCAGGTTTCCGTATTTCTCTCTCATGCCTTCATATTTCACACCCATATCCCAGTGTTTCTTATAAGTTTCCGTAGTAAGATTTAACACATTCATTTGACTCGCTAAATAAAGCGAGCTCAACTTACCGTACTGATATGAATTCTATGACCATTTGCAGCCAAAGCCCAGCCGTACGTCCTCCACGTCACGACGGACGTGGATGAAGGAACTGACAGAAGAAATCTCGGCTTTGCAATCAACTTCCGGCAAAACTTGTGTTAGCGCTAGACATATGAATGTACATTGTTAATGTTCCGCTCATTGCTTTGCTCTCTCACCGAACTCCGGCATAATGAATGTTATCTAGAATGGAACTCATGTATATTATTCATAGCGTTGTCTGTGTGACCTTCGTTTTTTCCGTTGATGTCAAGTCTGGTAAGGTTTGTAGCCTGTTTAACTTCATGATGAAATGTTATGGCATAGCACTGAATTATCCTTAAATCTCTCCGTAACCCTAACAAAATTGTTGGTCAGGTGAAGGTGAAATTTTAATTCGTCTGAACAAGAGTGTGTCAACTCGCGTCAATAGAGTTCTTTGATTATTAAATTAATTGTTTATCTATTCCCGTTGTAGTTGAAATACATGCTATAATTTGATTTCAAGAGAGAAAAAGCTGATTTAAAGTCGTGGTGTTACTTTTTTCTCTCATTTCTTATGAAAGCTGCACTCATTTTCACCTACAGTAATCATTACTGCTCACTGAACATTCATGAATGTCCAAGTACTGAAAAGAACACAGGTTGACTCATAGAGAGCAAAAATCCATTTCTTCTTAAAATTATAACCAATAGTTTATAGAATCTTTAACAATGCAGAATAATGCACTGCAATAGCTATTTAGACGTGTAAAACAGAACAAGAATTTGGTAATTACATGCGCTTTACTGTACAGAGCTACTGTTAGTTTCGAAATCTACGCCTTTCCAATTGAGTGCGCCCATTCACGTTATATTCTAGTTCAATTTTATCTCACGTAGCTCATTTTACCCCAAATTTATTCTAGCTCAATTTTCCCTCGCGCAGCTCATTTGCCCCAAATTTATTCTAGCTCAATTTTCCCTCACGTAGCTCATTTTGCCCCAAATTTATTCTAGCTCAATTTTCCCTCACGTAGCTCATTTTGCCCCAAATTTATTCTAGCTCAAGTTTCCCTCGCGCAGCTCATTTGCCCCAAATTTATTCTAGCTCAATTTTCCCTCACGTAGCTCATTTTTCCCCAAATTTATTCTAGCTCAATTTTCCCTCACGTAGCTCATTTTGCCCCAAATTTTTTCTAGCTCAATTTTCCCTCACGTAGCTCATTTTGCCCCAAATTTATTCTAGCTCAATTTTCGCTCACGTAGCTCATTTTGCCCCAAATTCCGCCATTATAGTGTGCTATTGCTTGAAATACCTCTTTGGCAGCGATTTTATATCTATTTTATCGAATGCCCAACAACCATGACCTTTACAAATTACTTTTCCTTTTATTTCAGTGGCATGTGATGTTTTGTTTTTGCACGTACCTGCCACAATGGAAGGGACATGAACATAGTATGAGCTGCATTCAGTGTGTTGTTACTTTACGCGTGAGTGTGTTACTGACCTGTGAAGCGATCCTTCAGTAAACTGTGAGAAATTTTGATGAGTCTTCCATAGACTAATACTTGAGTTGTTATTTATCGATTCTTTGTTTATTTATGTACTTATTTATTTATTTATTAAATAAAGTCCTAAAACCATTTTGCATTTCTTGTTTTTATAAACTCGTCGACTTCAAAAGTATCAAAACTTCGAAAATTGGACGGAGAAAGTGGGCAGAATTTTTTTTATATATTATATATTAGGAACAAGTCCACTGTTACCTAGTTCTGAGCCTAGTTCGCCAGATTAAACTTGTTTCTGCTATGTCGGAGTTTTCCATCTGAAATGGAAAAAACTTATATTTAGATGTGCCTTTATGTACTCAACTGCACCGCATATTTAGCTCAATCTTCGAAATTATTGGGAATCTACGCAAATGTTTAAAACCTTATTGAGAACATATTAAGTTACTTTTGGGTTCCATTCAGTTGTTTCGCATATCTTGCTATGCATTAATGGAGTATGCATGATGTAAGCATATTTTACCTGAACAAGGTTCAGTGCATGTTCGAAGATTGTTGAATGTAATTTTAGTCACGAGGTTGATGGGTAATGAATCGAAGTTCAGAAACCGACACTACGAACTTTAGTGAAGGAGTGACTCTAATATTCGAAAAAATTATTTTCAAACCCTAGAATGATAGCCCTTGGGGGGGAATTGCATTATCCCCAAATTCACTAGGGAGAAAATCTCCCCAGGTATAACGGTCTAGGGTTAACGAAAAACGTACGGTGATCGGAAGAAAATCTACACCTTCATTAAAGACTTCGCTAACAAAACGGAAAAAAGTCCATCCCTACACAATGACTTCGTTGCTCGATTCGTTTTCATTTATTAAAGCAAGGAATAAAATCCATATAAACCTTTGTCAACACTAAGAAACTCAGTATTGTCACTCTGTGAAGGTGTAACACTGTTTCAGCCTAGTACCACTGGTTC
Source organism: Morinoia aosen (assembly GCA_030386875.1). Classification (NCBI taxonomy): domain Eukaryota; kingdom Metazoa; phylum Arthropoda; class Malacostraca; order Amphipoda; family Talitridae; genus Morinoia; species Morinoia aosen. The sequence continues at coordinate 20,514,005 of CM059565.1, forward strand.
CCCTGGTGGCAGGACTTGGGCAGCAAACATTTTGAAAGCCGCTTTCGATCAACAGGAACGAACTTTCGCCCCTGCAGCAATTACCATCTGCCATTGCCTTAATGTCCAGTCATAATTTTTATCAGAATTCAAGCCGTTTCTTCTCTATGGTTTCGGTGATCAAGGGCTTCCACTGTCTCATGGCGAACATACAATTTAGATCCTTGTACAACCGATGTTGGACCGTTCTCGCTTCATCGTGTTCAAGAAGCACAGGATATTTTTCGTGGAGCCGACTGCAGCTGTGACAATCTAATTTCAAACCTAGTTTTAGAATCTGTCTGTGCAAATAAACATTTATTGAACGGCCCAGAGTCTATCCATCTTGGTGGTACTATACTGGAGAGAGCGCGGATATTATAGTCGTACATTCCACTGACATTCCTTACAGTGACAGGGAGAAAACGTCGGTTTTTTCCCGAATTGACGATTCAATACAACATATTTTGGTCTCCAAAACTAGAGATATGGGGCTTAAAGTGGATGAGAAAGTGCAAAATGGACGTTTATGAGCAGCGTATGGGATACTCATCAGAGTACTCGATCAACTCAATGAAACGAAGTGTGTCGGGGAACAATGGAACGAGGAAGGCTCTAGTATTTTACGACCTCTCAAAATCTCCATCATACATATTTTTTAAACAATTTATTTGCCACGACCGATACAGTAGTAGATTGTTTATTAAGTCTAGTACAACGGTCATAATTGAGTATAGCTACTTGTGGGCCCGTATAAGTCCAGTTACTTCTAGAGCACCTTATCATCAACGCTGTTTAAGATGTACAATTATGTTTAACCAAATTCACTTAACCTAGTTACTCACTAGCCTGATCTATGAATTTGTTTATTTGAGATTCTATACATGATTTTACAATACTAGTTTATATGCATGGGCTAGATGTTAACAGTATATTCTAGAAACGATTTGAGAACAGATATAAGATCTTCGTCATTAGTCATGGAAAATTACCCTGTCAGGATGAGTCATATCGGAGAAAAAATTTTACTTGACTATCTTTTGTGATTAAAATTCTGACAGAAAGGGGAATTCAATATTCATTTTGAAACCTTTGTCAGAACTTCTTTCACGGATCTCAGTAGCGATTGAATTCCAGGTCTTAGTTCCAATGAAGAGGATACTGTGTTGTGATCAAGCTTTTGAATAATAAGGAAGTATAAAGTTACTTCTATTTCGGGTTAAGTGATTATGGTGGCCAGTTTGTGTAGTTAATAATTGCTTAAGTTCTCTGTGGCCATCATCAGCCAGTGTTTTATACATAAAATTACATATGGAGAGGTTGCAGAGATCCAGAAGTTTAAATATTTTAAAACTTTTGCATGAATCATTTGTGTGAGCGTTGTATCCTCATTTTCTTACTGCTCTGATAGCTTTTTTTGCAGAGCAAAAAGCAAATTGATTTTATTTTTATCAGTTCCGTCCCATGTTTCTATTCCGTATTGTAAGTATGGTAAAATGCGTGTTTGGTAAATTATTTTCAAAGCTTCTTCAGGTTATACATTTTTATTTTATTGAGGATTCCAACGGATTTGATAACGTAGAACTGATTTAAGCAATGTGATCTCTGAAAGTCAGATGTTTAACTATTATAATACTCAGGAAATAACAGGAGTTGGTTTCTTCGATTACAGCTTCGCCAATTTTAGTGTATGGTAGATAAATATCTCTTGCATGGGACTACAATGTATTTTGTCTTATCGGCTTTTAGGCTAATTTTATTAGATGGAAGCCACATTGAAACCTTTTGCTGCTCGTTATTTATACTCTCTGGAATTAGAGTGGGATTTTGATTTGGAAGGACCGTAGAAATCGTGCTGTCAAATGCAAAAGTATGCAAATGAAAAATGACGTAGACTAAACAATATCGTTGATAAAGATTAAAAGTTGGAAAGTTTTAAATGTAAAGTGTATAAAAATGTTAAAGACAAGTTTCAAAATTAACACTTAAATTAATTTGCAGCCAAAGTTTCCATAATATATACATATTGTAAAAATCTGTTTTTCAGAAGAAATCCCCAAAACAATATTTAATTATCAATAAAAAAGACTTGAAAACTTAATTTTTTCACAATTAAAAACGTCAATTGAATATAAAATAGGATTTAAAAATCAATACTAAAAATTTGCGGCTTGCGTGAGTTAAATCCTCTAGATCAAACTTTATTCAACCAAGGACCACTTTTATTACAGAAAATGAGTTGAAGACTCCCTCACATGTGTACCCCTCAGAAAAATATATATATATATAATATATATATGCATCCACTGTTAAATTCGTTAAATTTTGTGGACCCCCTGTCAAAGACCAAAGGCCCCCATGGGGACCGCAGACCCCACTTTGAGAACCCCTGCTCTACATAGATAGAAGGGAGCACAGGCTTTGACTTTAATAAAAAGATTCCAATTCCTGAGAACATTTTTTCTCTGGAAAAGTTCAAAGTGAGCGCTATAAACGGAGGCGGAAACATCTAACAATGACAGAGCATCAGAACTAAATATGATTATAAGTGAAAGTTTTGTTTTTTGCAAAGTCTAACGATGAATATAAAGCAAAGAAAGTAACTTTAATAGGAATCTTATTTCTTTAAAAATATTTCAGTAATAAAAAAGAAGAATTTCAACAATAAAAAAGAAGAATTTAATAAAAGAATAAAATTAAAAAGAATAAAGATAATTTTTTTAGAAAGTTAAGAATGACAAACAAATTTTTCGAAGCGTTCTTTTTTATTATTGAAATACTAAATATGATTTTCCCCAAATAGTTTCCGTGAGCCAACTAGCCACAGACTTCAGACATTCAATTCCTCTTTCAAGTTCCCATCACTTTACGTCTGTGAGTTCGCATCAAGAAATCAATCCCTCACTGACAGAGGCTTCTCATAAGAATTAAAGGCATCTCCAGAGTAATAAAGTAATCACGAAGAAATAGATTGACAAAAGAAAAATAAGAGACTTCAAAAGGGGAATATTATGTAATTGCATTAAAATCACCCAAGAATAATAAATAACCACGTCAAAATACCAAACAACCACACTAAAATAAGATATCAAAAAGGTATGCTCAACTTGAGTCATTCAGATATTGAGCGCAGGAATTGCCTTAAATAAAGCAGTGAAATAAATTGTAATGGGGCATCAAATAACCAATTATTGCATTACTTGAATGGTCGTTCTGTAATTCAACAACGTCTCAAAATGTTTGCATTCAAGTTCACAAGCGTCACAAACGACTAGAATGATAGTATATAATTTAATGAACAGTGAAAGTTTCGGAAACTCTATTTTATTTCCTCCTACAAATTAGCGTATTAGTTAAATAAAAACTTTACTCGTTTAGGGAAGTTCCATTTCACAATCAATGAATTAATGTATTTTCTATGATGAGAGTATTATGAGAAATCAATTCGTATTGTTCATGTTAACGTGGTTACTTATTTCAAAGTGTATCGAGAGTTCAAAGTCAAGTCACCCCCAGAAACAGATAATGAATCTGGTACGGGAATAAAATATATCTGTCGGGCCAAGTGCGTGCCTGCTTTCACTGTGCCAAGCATTGCTTTCGTTGGGCTTCAATCATCTTTTAGGGAGATCGATAGCGCGGTCGATAGCGTGCTAGCGCGGTGATTTGAAGTCCTGAGTTAGAGTCTCCGAACTCCTCGTACATTTACTTATTTCAAAGTTTTCTCATTTCTTCGAATTTTTCTTTATATTCGGGAATCCAGAGCTAGTTTTAGACAATTTTTCCACAAACGCTTTAGGACTATTATTTTTTCACTGGAGGGTTAAACTCGGTAGATAATTTTTGTTTCATATTATCTTCAACTCTCTTCCTCCCGCATACCTGCTCTTCGAGCCCGAGTAGGGACGATCACGTCGAAAAATTTTATTTCTTTTCAATTTCTTGTACTAATTTGACTAGGGAAAGTGAAAAACAATTTCTACTCTATTAATTTATAATTTGTGTTTTACCATGCAGATCAAAAGTGACATCTTGACGACCTTCTCGATATAAACTGTCAGTTATTTTGAGTGTTTCTAATTCATGGGACTTCTAAGCAACTGAATTCTGCTTCGTCATTCTGGCAAGTTTTTGCAGTAGGTAATATTGCAGACGTAATTTTTTACGTTTCTAAAAAGTGGCTTTCCGCTATCGTAAGAATCCGCAAAAGGCGTTTCGGTGGCTCTTACACTTTCGTTTGGGGGCCCCGTCCTGTGCTGTGATGAGAGGGGTTTTAAGCTATAGAGGAGAATGGGCGGGACCAATTCGATAAAATAGAAAATATGCAATGAATATGAACAAAACACAACTAAACCAAATTCGATTTCATTGTGTAGCTCCTGAATAATAATGATAATTTTAACAATCTCGGAGATAAATTTACTGGATGGTAATACTTGAACAAAATTTTCAATACGGGATTGATTTTAGTCTCACAAATGCACGGAAGAATTATGAACAGTATAATACAAGATTAGCATTCAGTCAAGCAGTATTTTCATAAATCATAAGACCTTGAAAGAGTAACTGCATAATGAGGTTGAAGAGGCTTGAAACTTTGTGTGCGGGAATAAGTTCGGAGTTTCCTCCACGGACCTTTTAACATGTTCACTAGCTAAGCAAGTAGAAGTATGAGAAATCATCCCCATGTAACCTGAGACACAGCGTGCGATTCTAAATTTAAAGCGATAGCCTTAAAAATATATTTCATGAGTATAAATGATATATAAAATCAACATATAATCACTCTCACTGGTGGAGGATTCAAATGGGTAACGCCAGTGACTGCTGATATCTTATTCAATGAATATGCAATAGAAACATCTCTACTGTGTGGAAATTCAAATAGGTATTAATTTTTAGACATGCTACGTTATCAGCCAGTATAGGGCACGTTGAAATTCTTTCATTATTTAGTTTTTATAGAAGAAAACTGGATAAATTGCCTAGAAATTTCTGCTCATGCACATAGTGCAACAAAAAATACAAACCCCCGATAACAATGCAAAGTGGTATTGAAAAATATAAAAATTCAATTCTACAACAATACTTCAAGTATCACATCCCAAAGAAACTCCCTTATTCCATGGCGCTCGTCAAACTTCGATTCCGAAACCACATATTCGGGTTTTTATGACTGTGCAGAATCTATAACTCACGAAAAACTCTGATTTTCATTCATATATAAATTAAGATGCGCGTTGCGGTTGCCAGTGCAGTGTCATCTGCGCCATGATGCAGGTAGGTTGTGTGTCGCGGGTGTCCTGCCAGTGAACGTGCTCTTACTTTTTATAACAAACTTTCGCAACACTAAAGAGTGTACACTGCTCTTAATTTTTTTCAAAACATTTGAATGTGTTTGAGAAATAAGTTATTCTGAGTGAACAAATATCGGGGGAAATTTTCAAATCACACAAAAATAGGTGTATGTTACAGATCTCTAGCAGCATCTGTAACTTGCAGTACAAATTAGTATTAATGTCACAGGTTTTGAATGCATTAAATATTTGTCTTCGTCAAATCTCAAATTTCAAATGTGATTTATTCATTCTGCAAATGAGAACACTTTTCTACGAATATTTTTGTATTGATGCTTTTTTAATTTTGATTTTATTGATGTTTTTTTAATTTCTACGAATATTTTTGTATTGATACTTCTTTAATTTTGACTCAAAATATTTTCCGAATTCGAGTACGTTTGTGATCTGAACGCCGGTAATTTAAGTATTATATTTTTCATGCCTGGCTTTATACTTGGTACTAAATGCTTATAGTTTGCCTTTTATGAGTGAAAACTTGGTATTTTAAGTTATTTTTCTGTTCTTATACATTTGTAACACGAAAATTGAATTAGGAGTCAAACTGCATTTACCAAAGTTTGAAATAATGTCCCTAAAATTATTTTGACATCACCATTTCGAAATCCTAAACTTGGGTCTCAAATTTTACACCTGTTAACTAATTTTGAAAATCTGACAAAAACTTATGCTAAAATTTCAAATTTACTTTTGTGTACTTGCTATATTCGCTGTCTAATGTGATTAGTTCAGCAATTTAAATTACTTTTTATGTAACAAGAAACATCCATTATTTTAAATTTCGTCTCATTTCCATAATTTCTGTTGGCTATCATGCTAATTATTTTCTTCAATCAGCTTTTTCTTTCTAAGTTATCCATAGCATTCGTGAATTCTCACCAATCTAAAAACATCACTGAAAACAGCGGAGTAAGAAGAAAACACACAATAACATTAGCAGTGTTTCTAGATAATATCGCCCAAATGGGTCGAGAGTATTTTCTAGGAGTACTACAACGTATATTACGAATGCTCTGGAATTTCACATGTACATAGGTGTAGCGTGTGTGGTACTAGAGGTGTATACCGGCCAAATACGGTATCCGTGTACTAGTATATGCCATTATTTTATTTCCGTGCTGGACCAACAAACTCAAAGTGCCCTCCATAGACTTATTTACATCAAAAACTTACTAACTCTTCATTAACTTATCAACTCGTTTTTGGGGATGAGTAAAAGCTCATCCCAAAGTCTAAGTGCACGCACACGGTGGTGTAAGAAGCCGAACGTAGCTCTAACAACTTTTTTGGGGGCGATTTTTTGCGAATGGAAAGGTGGCGTCGTACATGGCGATTTTCGTCAATTTTTGCCCAAGGCAGGCAAGTGAGGGCTTGGAGAAAGCTAGATTTTGAGTAGGTTCTTTTCAAATGAGATGCACGAAAACAATCACCCATGTACAAACTTTTAATGTAGTTTGTTTCAGTAAAGCTTTTTTTCAATAAGCGGGTAGCTCATCATGCTAATTTCACTCGTGCTAAATTAATTTCGTCTGAAAATGCTTGAAACTTGGCACGAAAAATAATCGCGTTGAGCGATTATTAGTTCAACTACTCGTGTTTTGCGACGTGCTCTTTGACTCAACTACTGTCCGACGTTCTTCAACTCAAAAACCAAACGACTAGCCATTGAACTAAACGCAACTTTGATGTACGAGTCAATCTCAAAGTTAATCCTCGAGAAGCTTACACTGCCGAGGCAAGTTGGTTAGCGAGGCAGTTTTTTTTTAGAAACTGAAAGGTTTTCTCTCAGCAGTTCTGGTTGCGTCTGCTCCTAAAGTTTGGCCAGCATAAAACCTTGACTCGGTTTTTAGGGTGGCGAACCAAACCAGAAAGTTGGCCAGTCATGCTCGAAGCCTGTTTTTTTTTGTTATTTTATCAAGTTTGGGCAATTCGTTAATCGTTGGCTTGGTTTCGAGGAAAGTCTCAATCATGACTGCGATTTTTAAGTTTCTTTGATGTTGATGATTACTTACGTCTTCATTTGCATAATTAATTTCAAAATCCTTATTCAATTTAACTTAGGCTTATTATTGGCTTGTTCAAACTTAGTAAATTCTCATCAATAACCTCGATTCCTCGCTGGACATCAGAATAATTCAAAAATAAATGTAGTTTCTCCCCTCATCGAGTGTGTAGGAACTGCATTCATCCTGCATTCACTTTCCCATTTGAAAATGTCATAAAACTTTTGCTCATTACAACTTCAGTTAGAATTTTGTAGCAAATGCATCGTTTTTTTCCTCGAGTGTAGGTAATTTTCCTTTATAGCTTATGCATTTATAGACATCTACATTTCCTGCAGTTCAAGCTTCAAAATATATTGGCTAACGAACATCATCAGGCGTTATTATAGCGCTGTATTTGTTGACAAAGACACTGTCGCATTGTAAATTCTTCTCAGCCATTAACCCACAAAATTTATAGGGTGAAAAACGAGTAGCATATGTTTTTTTTAGCTCAAAAACTTAACGAAATTCCTTCACAGTACTCGGCAATCGGTTATACTGCCAAAAGTTCGTAATACCTTTAAGTACGCATGACGGCGTAGAGCTGGAGCTCATAATGGAATTAAATGGATGTATTTAGAATTAAATGCTTATGCGACTGTCATGAAGCCAATGAATGAGTGAGCGAACTGACGTTTTTTACTGTATGAGCATATTCAAGAAAATTGACACTTTCTATTTGAGAGACGAGATATTAATGGAGCGTATGTGAATTTTAAATATTTCGCGCTGATGAAGCTAAGGATTATTTTAATTGTATGACGCTTTAAGACAAGTGACGTGTATGAAACCTGATAGTATTCAAGCTCCGTGGCGCGTATAAAACTTGATCGCTGCGTGGGGTGCATGCAGCGTGATCATATTCAAGCTGCACGGGGCTTATGAAATCTGATCATAGTTTAGATACAAGGCGTTTCTTTAGAAGTTTCTGACGGTGGTGGTAAGAGGGATTTGAAAACCAGTCCGCGTGCGATTTCTCCACACGGGAGAAACCCAGAGCGCTGAGCCGGGTCTTGTACCTGAAAAAGTGCTTCTCGCTCAGAATCTTCTCCAACTGCGAGTCCCTCTTTTTGCGAACAGATGTCATCGCCGTGGTCCAGCAATCAACTTTGAAAGTCTCGTAACACATCGTGAAAAACGTAGAGAAAATATTCGTGGTAGTTTAATAGGGACTTTCACTTTCCAATGTCAGCCAGCCACTCAGTGGGATATCTGCTATGTAGAGTTGGTGGTGAGCGACTTGATATACGAGAGCATAATTTAGGGTCATCTAAGTAGCCAACTTTATGGCCATGGGCCGTTGCCCAAACTTGCATGCACCGGTCTGGCGCACCTCTGATACCCGCCTGACAAGTTTACGTAATATTTGACGTACAGGCAAACAACGGGGTTGATTTGCTAATAAGGAGATACGTTGACAAAAGAGAGGTACTTTACAAGAGGTTTCACAAAATAAGGGGTACTTGGTAGGAGATTACGAATGACAGGGCCAATTTTCGGGATAAGTTAACAGCAGTGATGATTGTTAGTGGTAATTTGACAACACGTGGATACTTACCAATAGTATTTTGATAAAAAGTAGATCTTCTGGTATACACAGAAGAACGAAATTAATTATTTTAGAATCATGATATAACAAGGGTTTTCGCTGGCGTAATTCGACAAAATAGAATAATTTGAAAAATTAGAGAAATTGCTGGCAATCCATCGAAACTAAATTACTGTTTCAGATTGACCATCACTCTCAAAATAGGAGGAAATTATCATTAATATTCATGAATAAGGAAATTAATGACGATGAATTTTCCTCAGGTCTTGTGGCTGAGGACAGCTCTGTGCTGTCTGTTTCTGCTCGCCATTTGTTGCTCTACACAATCGACGGAGACCCAAAAGGAGCCAAACATCAAGTTCCCACCCGTTAACTTGGCGAGCAAAAAGTCTCACTACACTAAGAAAGTGTTCGAAGACAAGCCCACAGCTTTTTTCCAGATTCCTCACCATCCCAAGCTTGTGAACAACGTCGAAGATTCCAGAAGTCAGCTAGTGGCGCTTAAAGTTTTCTTGGGTCTCGTCAAGCAAATCGCGGATGAGAATGAACCTGGCAGCAGAAAAGGAAGGGGGCTTAAAATAACCAAAAAGCAGCTTCTGTCCAACGCAATTTCTGAAGTGGCCACGCTATCGGAGAATGCATCCCAAGAAGAAATAGATCAGTTCGTGTCAGACATGGCGGAACTTGCGTCTCTCTTCTCCGACGGAGAGGTGACGGAGTCTGTGACTGCTCTTTCTGGCTTCGGTGGGTAGAGTAGTAAATAGTAAATAGTCTGTAATAGTAGTAAATAGTCTGTAAACCGATATTATTTTATGATGTGTGATTTTCTAATTAATGTACTCATAACATTCTGATATTATTGTTGATTTGCTTGCTTCCTTACTCGCTGTCGATGCTCTGTTCTATTATTTATCTAGAGTAAGCTTTAAATTTCCCGTATACTGCAGTGGGGAGGAAATATAAATTTTACGCAAAATAATTTCCAAAAAATTAGCTATAAAAGCAAGTTGACTCAACTTTTCACGTACTCTAGCTGAATTTTAAAGCCGCAGTTTTTATCGAATTGCATATGTTTACCCTAAATTCTATTCGAAAACTTCAGGTTTGAATAATTCAAATTGATTGATTTGTCTACTTAAAGTTTTCAACGAAAGAATTCAGCAGCTGTTTTGAACAGATATACCAAAGCTAAAAATATTTGAAACGAAAAATGCCTAAAATTCTTCAGTCTGTTCATACTAGTTTGCATTTATTTTACTTCTAATCTATTCATTTACGTAGACGTTTCTTCCTCAGCTTCTACAAATACTGCTGATGCAGAACCTTCTAATCGTAAATTTTTTATTAAGAATCCTTTTTCGTAGCTCTACTACCACCTCATGAAAAGCACTAAAGCTCTTAACCCCGCTAAAATGAAGACTATCCCGTTTTTCTATTTCTCAATTTCAGCTTCAGACTTCAGGCAAAAATATATCCCATTTTTCAATATTAATTTCCGCTCTCAGATTTCAGGCAAAATACTGTACATCCCATTTTTCAATTTCTCAATTTTCGCTCTCAGATTTCATGCAAAAATATGTCCCATTTTTCAATTTTTGTTCTTAAATTTCAAGCAAAAATACGTCCCATGTTTCAATTCCTCTATTTTCGCTCTCAGACTTCAGGCAATTCTGGGACATGATCTCGGGAAACCAATTTGACGAAATCCTCAACGAGATGAGCCTGACCATTCGCAACCTGCTGTCGGACAACCCTCTGTACTCAGTGCTGCGGCCTGCGCTGGACGTCGTGGAAGACACCGACATGTCGGACATCATGGACCCTGACACCTACAACGCTTACGTCACCGGCCAGATCAGCGACAGCACGGCGCTTAGCCAGTTCTTCACGAGTAAGAACAAGGAAAGAAAACCGTTTATTTTCAAGATCGTTGATACGTGAAATGTATAACATGTTGGTCTTAAAAATTTCGTAATATAAAGGCCCTTAATGTGCACATAGACCTTACGAGGTGTATAATAGCCGTTTCAGGGATTAAATAAGCTATTGAGAGTAAGAGCCAGCTTGTAAAACTGGATGTTGGTTCTAAAAATGAATCAATTCATGGAAAAATCTAATTATTGAAAATCTGTTTATTTAATTACATTGAGAATTGTATGTTTCAGTGCTCGGGAGATTTGAAATATCTTCTAGTAGTGCAGAAACTACAGGAAATTCCTTTGAAAAGTGTATAACTGAGTTATTACGATAAAGGTTTTTTTTATTTGCTAGAATTCAAAAGAAAGTAGTTGTTCAGCCTTATCATATTTTATGTACTGGATGTTTTATGCACTGTATTACAGTAATGTACTGGACACGAGGTTTGTTCGAGAAGTCTAAAAAAATCCAACCTGGAAAAAGTTGCGTCAAAAAAATGAACAAGATTCTCAAGTGGTCGGTTAAGTTGATGCGTTGTTTTGGTATGTGAATATATGTAATCATGAGCATGTTTGGACTACAAAAACCTCTGCAACTCATATTCACCCGAGTTTTCCTGCACATGTCGCTTCCTTACTAAGTTTCGGGATGAGAATAATCCATTTTCACTTAAAGTTTCTCTACACATTTTATGCTCTCCTGAGGATTTTAGGAGCTGAAAAACTATTGCAAATGTAGAACAAAAACGTAGTGGTAAATGGAACGATGAATTAAACTTAAGCTTTTAAAATCTTATCCGGAAGAGAGAAAATTTTTGAATGCAATAAAATCTAAAACCAAGTTTAAAGTAAAATAAACTTCGAAAACAAAATCCCTAAAAAATATTCACTTTTTCAAATTCGGATCCAACATCAAAGATGCCATGAACTTTAAACTCAGAACATTTTAAATTTTCTTTCCAGTCATATCTCCGCGAAACTTCGAGTTTCCCCCGAAGTGCAACACCTCCAATGCCTTCACCAACATGTTCCCCATGGGCACCTGCGTCAGATACGCCGACTGCTTCTTCTTCCAGGGCGAGAGCTTCGGCACCTGCGGCCTGGGCACGGGCGCCTGCTGCATTTGTGAGTCATTTCCCTTATTTCCTTGTTGAACCTTGAAATTTATACCATGTTTGGTGCCTGATTTGGTGAGCTACTGAATGCGCGAGAAAGTTACCTAAACTGCAATTATCCAATCCTTCAAATCTTGAGTGAAGAAATCATGGAAGCTTATTTCTATCCAACTGCTCATTATACTTAAGAATCAGACTTCTCTAATCGATATCTTTCAGTATTTTAAAGATGGGATCCCACACTGACTAGCGAGAATCTTTTCACTAAGTGGAAGAAGTTGTGGGCTAAAGCGATGCTCGGCTTCATTAAGCCACAGAGTCGTAGATGTCCGAGAAGGGTTGATGGATTAAATGAATAATACAGTATGTGTGAGTACTAAAAAAAAGTTATCTGTGCAAGAGGTTGAACAATATTTACGTGCTCTGTAAAATTTTTGCTCTCTGTGTTCAAATGATTTGATATTATTTCCTTGTGTGAAATATTATTTTTCTTCATGTGTGTAGTCCATTGGTTATTGCATTTTTTCAGCCTAAGCTTAATAATTATCCGGTTTTCCTACATTCAGTCGAAAGTAATTCAATTTTTCTCCGTCTAGGTCGTTAGTCGTTTTATTTTCCTTCATCTATCAGTTAATTTATTTTTCTTCATTCTGTATACGAATAATTTTATTTGTCTCCGTCCAATCCACCGGTTAATTAGTTATGAAAGAAATAGAGAAGAAGTACTTTAAAAACATTTACTCTGAACGTTTCGAGCCTAAGCTCATTCTCAACAAAAAGTCTGCAAATAAAATAATAAACAAGTCTGTTTTTAAAGTACTTCTTCTCTATTTCTTTCATTGTGAATTTCCTTTGCAAAATACATTTTCCTTTGTTAATTAGTTATCATTCATCCAGTTCACAAATAATTTTATTTTTCTCCGTCCAATCTATCAGTCAATTCATTTTTCTCTATACAGTTCACGAATACTTGATTTTTCTCCATCCAGTCACCCATTAGTTTCACTCGATTCCTTGGAGTCCACCATCAGTACGAATCATTTTATTTTTCTCCATTCAGTAGACCAAAAGTTTCACTCAATTCCCTGAAGATCATCAGTTACGCGAATAATTTCATTTCTCTCCATTCAGTCCCCCAACCATTTTCCTTGTAACCATGCAGACCACCAGTCATGCGAATCATTTCATTTCTCTTCATGAACTGTTTTCTTCGTCACCGCTCACACCACCAGTCATGGAAATCATATCATTTCCCTCCATCCATTTGCCCTACAGTTTTCCTTGTCACCCCTCAGACCACCAGTCGTGCGACGCTTCCAGCGACGAGTGGATCAGCCACTTCACACACCCGGAAGACTCCGTGGCAGGCCCTGGCGAGGGCTCGTGCAGGTTCATAGCCCGAGCGAGACACAACAAGGTGTGCCAGTACAGGCTGGACTTCCTCTCCTTCAACATCGCTGGCCCTGACTCCGACTCCGTGTGCAGCCACGACTTCCTCGAGATTTTCGGGGGCAAGGCCGCCATCCCCAAACTCTGCGGGGATCTCACCGGACAACACAGTCAGAGAAAATTAGTGTAGTAAAATTACTATGTCTTATAATTTTTGACACTGATGTTTTATCATGTAACTTGATTTAATAATTTGTTGTCGAAATTCAATGCAATGCGAGAGATATTTTGGTGTGTGAATATTAATATAATTATCATATAACACGATGCAATGAAGCTTGGCTACTGATGAAAAAATTTTAAGCACAAAAACGGTTGACAATATTAGACGGAAAGGGAAGGCTGTTTCAAAAACAAGTACACTGCAGTACTAGAGAACATTATGCTTAGAGCTGAACCAATTCATCTCCAGTTATGTTTCTATTATTATAAAGATAACTATTATTTGTCCAGTCCAGACTGTGCTATATTTGGGCTCTGAATAGAAATATATAGAAACCAATGCCAGACAATTCTTGAAAGAAATTCTTTAAGATGATTTTTTAAAGAAATATTATCTCATCACAGTATACGTGAACGTGGAGAAAGGGCGAGACATCCAGCTGGCAGTATACCAGTCGAGCTCGTTCTCCATGCTGCGCAACTGGAACGTCAGAATCACGCAGATCAACTGCGACGCTAAAGAGCGCGGTAAGTAATGTCATGTCCCATGTGGGTCTGTATGTTAGATGTATTGTTTTTTTTCTTGAAAATATGTATTCTTTTCCATTTTATATTTATAATTGAGATTTAACCTTGTATTTCAGCATGATATGCGTATTTACGTATGAAGCGTGTTGTTATGCTGGGGGATTTTTGGATATAGGTCGTAAAGTTAATTCTAATAGCTCTAGCTCATACAATATCGGATGAACTTTGAAAAGCAAAGCATTTCTGCACTCCTGGTAAATGGTAGTTCAATCGTGATTACTTTTTGAGCACAATATTTTCATAAATATTAAATCTTATTGGTCTCCTGCGCGAGAACTTTCTGAGAAAATTGATTACAAGATTTACCGATGTTGAATGGCCAGCTCCGTCCCCTCACCTATCACTCATGGATTATTTCCTTAACGGATGCTTAAAAGGAAGGCTATAAAGTGAAAAGCCTAGATACTTGTACCACCTCAGGTATTCATTGAGGTAGAAATATAGCGAATTGGACCAGATCTCCCCAGCGCCGCAATGAGCAGCCTGTGTAATCGTGCCGATTCTTGTCTGCACGCGGGTAGGAAGACTTTTCTCTTCATATATATTTTAAAAATAAGTTATGTCGCTCTATTTGATGATATTGCGCTAGTTTTAAATTGTTGTATTGTTATATCATAGCATTACCATTTCAAACATTATTACGTTGCAATCCATATAAAAGAACGCTTACGTTTCACAGTATTACAATATATATTTCAATGCCATCGATCTAACTACCCAGAGCCGCTCGTATTTTGTTAATGTAACACTTATATTTTTAAATGCAGCAGTGTTAATTTTTATGGAACGCGATTATTTTTTGAGTTCATGCGGATTTCTTTAATGTATGTCTATCAGTTTTCAATGCAATACTGTTAATTTTTATGTAACGCTATTAGCTTTTAAGGTCATGCAGTTTTTTAACGTAATGCTATTAGTATTCAAGGCAATTAGTTTTCAATGCGATAATAGTTTTCAATCTAATTAGTTTTCAATGCTCTATTAGTTTTACATGCAACGTAATTTCGTACCGCGTTGTGGAGCCCACAATTTTTTTCCAAGATTCAAACAACCCAGTGCAGGCACGTCAAAGCTCTTCAACAGCTCTCACACACCAACACAAATTTCAAATCCTTCAGTCAAGCATATGAAATCAAGTAGATGACCTGAGATTTTTCAAAGCAAAATGACAAAATATTCCTTGACTAATGAATGCACCTCACCAACAACCAACGTTTTATTACAAAGCATGACATGAAGAGAATTCCTAAGACTGTATAATGTTTTTCTTTAGTACGAAATAGAGAAATTCTAAGCCTTTATAACGCCTGTGCCTCAGTTCCGGAGAACTGCCTGCAGTACTTCAACACAACCACCGGCAAGGTGGCGAGCTTCAACCGACGTGTGGGACTCACATCCGGAAACCTTGGTTGGTGGTGCCCTATAATCGACTGATCAGTTAGCTAATTGACGTAGATGGTGTTCGATAGTTGATTGGTTAGTTTGCTGTTTAGTAAGCTAATTAATCGGCTTATTTGCTTTAGTTGGTGTTGCCTTATAATTCGACTGATCAGTTAGCTAATTGACGTAGATGGTGTTCGATAGTTGGTTGATCAGTTTATTCCATAGCTAGCTGGTTAATTATTCGATTAATTTTGTGGGTGATTCCTTACAATCGATTGATTAGTTAGCTAATTGACATAGGGAGTGCTTGATATTAGGTTGATTAGTTTTTTCCTTCTTTACATAATTAATTAGTTGATTGATTTTGTTGGTGGTGCCTTATAATCGACTGATCAGTTATAGCTAATTGACGTAGGTGGTGCTCAATAGTTGATTGATTGATGAGCTCTTTAGTTAGGGAATTAATTGGCAAATTAGATTTGCCTGTGGGGCCTTAAAATCGACAAATTAGTTATCTAATTGTCGTTGGAAGTACTCGATAGATAATCGATTGGTCACATCTCAATTAACTGATTAATTAGCTTTTGTCGGACGTGTTTCATATGTAACTTGCTAGTTTTTAGTTTGCTTCGATCGGTAATGCTGCATAATTGAGTGATTGATTAATTGCCTATGATCGTTGGTAACACATTATTTAATTTATTGGCAAACAAATTCATTTCAGTAGGAAGTTTCAGACAATTGACTGGTTAGTAAAATAATCAATAAGTTAATGGTGCTCGTTAACTGATTTATTATTTTTTGAATCGTTATTGGTCAGTGATAGTTTTGCAATTATTGCATCATCCAGCTAATCCATTACAGTAGATGACTGAATGATCAGGTAATCATGCTTTGATAGTTCATGGTAAGAACTAATTGATTATTCAATCTGCAAAACACTCACTGTTCGGCCACCATCAGCCATATAATAAGAATAGTCACACCAGATCTAAACCAATTTACATAGAATTTCTGTTTTGAGTTTTTCAACTAATTTCGAAGGCCCGATTAAAACAAAATACGAGTGACAATTCTTTAGTTTTTAGCTTTTTCATTAGTTTTCTTGGTAACTTCAGTCCAACAGATTTGGTAAAATAGTTCAGTTATAAGCCTTTCATGTCTTGAGGATAGCTCATTCTGCTGAAAACCGTAGGGAAAAGTAAAAACAATGAGGATTTTATGTAAGAAAACAGCTTTCCCTAAGGACAAGCAATCAAAACAAAGAAAAACAAGCAATGAAAACAAAGCCTTCTATGAATATCCAATGAAAACAAAGTCTTCTAGGAACAAGCAATGACAACAAAGTCTTTTAGAAACTAGTAATAAAAGGAAAGTCTTCTAGAAACAAGTATTGAAAGCTACGTCCATAAGATCAAATAATAAAAATAACATCCACTTTTAAAATACGATATAAACAACGTCCGCTAAGGACAAGTGCCCATAGAAACTATCACTGAGAACAAATGTTGCAAACAACGTCCACTTTTAACATACGATAAAGACAACGTCCACTAAGGACAAGTCTACGAAGAAACTTTCACTGAGAACCAGTACGGAAAACAACGTGCACTCATAACAATACCCGCGAACAAATACAATACGATTCGCCCGTGTGTGTGTGGCAGTGATGAACCAAGCGAGCAACGTGGACTACGAGGTGTGCGTCGTGAAGTCGCCCGGCTACTGCGCCCTCATCTGGGAGGAAAACGACCACGGCTTTAGCCTCACGGGGGACAGCATGGAGCCTGTCATGGTCACAGGTGAGACTCGTCATGGTCACAGGAGGGACTTGTCATGGTCACAGGGGAGACTTGTCATGGTCACGGGTGAGATCTGTCATGGTCACTGCGTGGTGGGACTTTTCATAGTCATAGGGGAGATTTGTCTTGGTCACGAGTGAGACCTTTCATGGTCATAGGTGAGACCTGTCAAGGTTACTGGGGAGACTTGTCATAGTCATAAGTCAGACCCATCGTGGTCACTGGGAGAGGACTTGTCATGGTCATAGATGAGACGTGTCATGATCACCGGTGAGTGATGCGGAAGGAGAAGGAAGTTCAAAACAAAAGACATGTTCGGATGAGAGCGAGAACAATGACTTCTATTTTCACGCAGCTCGACTATTTTCACCATCGTTTTTACATGATTGGACCCATCGGGGAACGGCACTTAGTCCAAAATTATTTCATCTTCCTGAAAAAAATAATTACTGAAATAAAATTAAACCATATTTTCAACGAATTACTTAAAATTATGGTATTCATTAGATTAACCATGAAATATCATGCATGGTAAACTGAACCATGCTTGTGACCACCACGCACAAACAAATAACGATGACAAACACGGCACCGTTATAGTAACACCCTAAGCCGGCCAGTGACTCAAATTTATTTCACCCTACTAAGTACAGCATACGATCAAAGCGTGCACGTATAGTTGAATATTATAGATATGATAGAAAATTTTTTGCAAATACTAAAAATTAAAACATAGAAAATAACCTGCTCATATTAGAATTGGGTACTGGCGGGTCCCGGGGGGGAGGGGAGTAACCATCATTGCGTCCTGATGTTATAAATAAGACTTTTAAAAAACCAATGTACAAGATGATGACACGTATCAGGCTTGATTGGATTAAAACATCCTTTATTGGCACACTTGCAGGCCATGATAACTGCACCACGGACTTCATTGAGGTGCCCGGCGGCGTGTACAGGAACCCGGACACTAAGGAGCTCATGGAAAACGACCGCTTCTGTGGCACTCAGCTCCCTAAAGTTATAAGTAAGGACTTGTGTGCCTTTGTTGTTTGTATGGAAAATGCTTGTGTGCGTTTGTGTCAGTTGTTGGTTTAGTAATTTGTGTGCGTGTAAGCATATGTTAGTTGCTGGCATGATGTTGTTGGTGCGCACATATGTGTTACTAGCATGATGTTGATGGTATGGAAAAATTATCGTGTGCGTTTGGTTTAGTTGTTGGTTTAGTTATGTGTGTGCGTGTAAGCATATGTGTGCAGCTGTCATGATATTATTGATGACCATACATGTTAATGCCAACCGAAGTCGTGCACGAAAAATGCATCCTGCTCAATCGATAATACACCTTTATTTTGTCTCAGTTGTAAATGAGCATCAAGTTAACAACCGTAAAAAATGATCTTCGTCGTAATTTATGTAAATCATATTCTTGAGTTTCTTCAACTTTTCTCATGGTCGATGTGAATATTTATTTCAGGTGAATTAAACAAATGACGGCGCTAAAAGTCCCTTTGACTATGAGACTAAGAATGCAAGCATCGCTCTGTCTAACAACAGAGCTGGCTACCATTTACTGGTTTTGATCGTGTCACTGCATAGCCGTTAACACGATTACACTCTTACAACATTTTGTGAAGAACTGAACTTCATTTGAATAATATAGATCAAAGACGAATCTATCTATTTTAGTCTCAACCACGGAACTCTATTTAATGTCTTAGTTATTCTACACGTGTTCAATAATATAATGAACACAGTTTCAGTATCAGAACGTGGCTTAACTATGAATTAGAGTAAGATAAAACCATGAATTCAAAATAATTATTAAATAATAATTAATTACATAAAATCAGCTTTAAATCAAAATCTTTATTGAAATAACCTTTAATAATAAACTAATGATAAAATAAATGGTGATAGAATAAGGTTAAAATAAATAATGATGATGAAATTATGACAAAATCATTATTTAAATCCTTAAAATTATCATTTTATTTGCATCATGTTAGTCAGAACAAAGCATTCAAAACAAAATCCTTCCCCTTTCCTTTTTAGAATTTGATGCATTCGTATATAAGATGGAATTTTTATTTTGGTTACCTGTTTTATTCATTTAATGCCCAATATAAAAATGTGCGATGGGAAATTAATTCTAATTTCTCGACAAAATTATTTCATGTAAAATATCGATCGTAAAATTATTTCACGTTAAATAGCAATCGCGAAATAAGAGCTCTTGTCACCATCGACCAATCATAAAATTATTTACAATCAAATGGCAGTCACAAAATTATTTTAGGTTTAAATATTGGTCATAAAATAGGAGCACTGGTCACCCTCCAGCAATTATAAAATAATTTGAAATTGAATGACAGTCATAAAATAATTTTAATTTAAAAATCAGTCATAACATTATTTCACGTTAAATAGCAGTCATAAAATAATTTAAAGTTGAAGTCATAAAATACTTTAAAGTTAGATAGCTGTCATAAAATTGTTTTATGTTAAATAGCAGTCATAAAAGAGTTTAAAGTTTAATATCAGTGATGGAATAAGATCTCCTGTTCCCCAGCCAACAGCCTGCCATACAAACTGCACGTGGTCACCGACAAAGCAGAGGAAGGCGACCGTAGCAACGACGGCTTCAGTTTGTCGTTCAGACAAGTCAAATGCGTCTCATAACTTATTGCTTTCCTTATTTATAATAAAAATCTCAATAAAGTCATTAATGTTGTTTTTCATCCTCAGTTTTGAAATATGTCCGGTCCGAAATGAAAAATAGATAGTTAAATATTACGTACGATTACCGTAGAGTTTTTCTCAAAAATTCAGTTTCTGTTTATGTTGAAGTTGAGTGAACATTTGCGGTGTTATGATAAGTAATTAATCACTGAAATTCTTCACGGATAGTCCAGTTTATATACATGTTAGGTAAGGAATAAATAAAATTGTCTAAATATTTTACAAAATATATATTCTCAGTATTTCGCGTTCGACAAAATTCTATACACGGTGAAATATTGCTAATCGCTATACGTACAGCGCAAGAACAGTCACCAGCAAAATAAATATCTTATAATTAAAAACATAAACAGTTATTTGAACTTCGAATACTTGTCATGCTATTTCGATATATATATTTCATAGCTCGTTCTGAACGGAGAAGAGGATTTCATTTCAAAAACGATAAAATGTTTCTTTATTTACCACAGGAGATACAGAGGTAGGTGATACAGAGGTAGAGTTTTACTTAAGTCTAGTACAATGGTCAAATTTGAGTATAGCTACCTGTGGGCCCGAATAAGTTCAGCGACTTCTAGGGCATCCTACCATCACGCTATTCTAGGGTGTACAAAAGTTTAACCTAGTTCACTTAACCTAGTTTCGCATTAGACTGATCATTGAGATGATTAACTCGATATTTTACAAGTCGGCTATATTTAACAGTATGTTCGATAAAACGATTCAAGAGCAGAGAGAAGATTGGTTATGGTACACAAGGCAAGTTACATTATGACATTATCATTAGTTACATGTAGGAGGCAAGATTTCGACACGGTGATATTACACTACTAGTATTCTGATAGGAAGTGAGACTCAAGATGTCTTTTGAATACTTTGTACGAATTACATTCACGGATCTCTGCAGGTATAGAGTTCCAAGTTTTGGTTCCAACGAAGAGAATACTGTGTTGCGACCTGGCCTTTGAATAATAAGGAAGCATGAATTTACTTCTATTTCGGGTTAAATGGTCGTGATGACCAGTTTGCGCAGTCAATAATTGTCTTAGGCTATTGTCGCCATCATTTCTTAATGTTTTGTAAATGAAATTACAGATGGAGATTTTGTATAGATCCGAAAGTTTAAGTATTTGTAAATTTTTGAAAGAATCATTTGTGTGAGCATTATATTCTAGGTTCTTTACCGCTCTGACAGCCCTTTTCTGCAGAGTAAAAATTTTGTTGGTTTTATTTTTATCAGTTCCGTGCCATGCTTCTATTCCGTATTGCAAGTATGGAGAAATGAGCGTTCGGTAGAGCATTTGTAAAGCTGTTTCAGGCAGAAAATTTTTAACTTTATTTAGGATTCCGATGGATTTTGATAATTTAGAACTAATATGAGTGATGTGCTCTTTGAAGGTCAGATGTTTATCTATTATGATGCCCAGAAACTTACATGAGTTGGTTTCTTCGATTTCACCTTCGCCAATTTTAATGCATGGGAGAGATACATCTTTCTTGTATGAGAAAGTAATATAATTTGTTTTATCGATATTTAGGCTTATTTTATTAGCTTTGAGCCACGATGAAACCTTGTGAAGTTCAGTATTTATACTCTCCACAATCATAGCAGGATTTTGGTTCGGAAGGACCGCAGAAAGCGTACTGTCATCGGCAAAAAGTATGAATTTGAAGAATGATGTAGATTTTACAATATCATTGATAAAAATCAGAAACAAGAGAGGCCCGAGAACAGATCCTTGTGGAACTCCATGGCTAATTGTCTGTGGGTCTGATTTTGCGTCGTCAATGACAACGTATTGCTTCCGATTTGTTAGGTATGATCTGAACCAATCATGGGCAATCCCTCGAATGCCATAACAGTGTAGTTTCGATAATAGTATTTTATGGTCCACACAATCAAATGCTTTTCGGAAGTCAAGAAATACAGAGAAGACAGGCTTTCCTTCATCTATATTAGAATAGAGGAATTGTAAATGATTTAATATAGCCTGTGTTGTTGATTTTTTAGAGCGAAAACCGTATTGTTTATCGTAAAGAAATGATTTTTGTTCAAAATAAGAGTACACTTTTTTATACACAATCTTTTCGAATACTTTGCTAATAATTGGTAGAATGGAGATAGGTCGATAATTGTTTACACAGGTTTTTTCACCACTTTTAAAGATAGGGGTTACTCTAGCAACTTTGAGGGAGTTCGGGAAAGTGCCTAGTAAGAGAGACTGGTTAATAATATTTGATATCAGTGGGGCTACAATGTCAGCAATAACTTTAAGTACTTTAGTCGGAAACGTTTGTAACCCACTCGATTTATTTTTCATGTTGTTTATGCACGTAATTACATCGGAGGAGTTTGTAGGCGTAAAGAAAAAGGAGTTGGGTTCTCGAATATGATCCATAAATTCCAGGTGATCAGTAGGTTCACTTGGAATACCATCAGCTATTGTTTTCCCTACGTTTACGAAGAAGTTGTTAAAGAGATTAGCAATTTCTTTCTTCTCATGATATTTTACATTATCTTGAACAACATATTCAATTTTCTTTTTATCGGCATTATTCGGTTTACAGCAGGAGTTAAGGAGATGCCAAATCTTTTTAACGTCAGTTTTGAATTGAGTAAACTTGAGCGTAAAGTAGTTCTTTTTTGATGTTCTTATCTGGTTTGTTACATAGTTTCTAAATCGGTTATATGTTTCTCTAGATATTCGTCCTTCGCAAAGGAGGGCTAGGTACGCTTGACGTTTCTTTATATTTATCACGATGTCTCTGGTAATCCAGGGCTTATGTTTATTTTTCGGGGTAACTGTACGAGTTACAATTGGGCAACACTGATTGTATGCGGTCATTATAGTTTCAGTCAACTTTACTACTGCTTCATCAATGCTCGTAGTATTATTGTTTTGTTGAGAGATGTGCAATGTAGGCATTGATTCTTCTAGAACGGTGCGCATTTCTTCAAGATTTGATTCGTTTATTTTACGATATGAGTAAGTTTCAGCCCGTGCCTTGGTGCAAGCAATAAAGACATTTTTCTTAATAAGAAAAACTGGGAAGTGATCTGATAAGTCAGAAGTAATTATTCCAGCAAGAAAATCACTAGGGTCTGTCATAAAGATATTGTCAAGCAGCGTAGCACACTCTGAGGTTATTCGTGTAGGCTTTGTAATGATCGGAAGGAAGGATTGAGACTGAAAGGTAGTTAGGAAATTAGAGATTGGTTCCTGGCTTTCATGTTTCAGTAGATCATAATTGAAGTCACCGCATATTATTATGTCATTGTATAAGGGCCTGTTGAACTGAGAAATAATACGATTCAATTCATTCAGGAAGGATATAGGACAGGCTGTAGGAGGCCTATACACCGTTCCAAGCACAATGCGTTTACCATCTCTAAAAAGTTCTACGAAGAGTGATTCTATATGATCCTGATTCATGGTTGCACTTGCTATGGTTCTCGAGTCTATGTGGTTAGATATATATGTGCTGATGCCTCCGCCCCGCTGGTTTTTTCTTAGCGAATGGTAACTATGATAATTTTCAAATCGAATCATGTCTTTAGTCGAGTCATCTAGCCAGCTTTCGGTGAAGCTAATCACGTCTAGGTTATATTTAAGTTCAGTAATAGTACATTGTATCTCTTCCAATTTTGGATAGAGTGACCTACAGTTCCAACACAGGAGTGAGAAATCTCGGTCAGTTATTCGTATAGTTTCGTTGAATTCTGATATATTAGTATACCTACACTCTTGAGAGTCGTTTAGGTTTGGATATATTCTGTTCAAATGATTGAAATCTGGATCGATTTCCTCAAATATTACAGGGTGATCAGTCATTTAAAATAAGTAAAAGTAAGAATTAGGTACTATAGAGCTTAGGACGAAATACAGAGTCAAGCTTAAAGGGATATTTCAGTCTAAAAAGTAGCTTATTAAGTAAGAGAGAATAGAGTAAAAAAGAAAAATCTAGCGCGATTTCGTGAGTACACACAAACTCAGTCCATGAGCGAGTGATAATGGAGTTCAATATCACAACATTGGTGCAAACAGATTGCTAAGGGCGTTTTCGCAAGTTCACATACAACAGGTAATAAATTTCTAAAGATTATGACGACAATGATACAATCAGCTAATATGGTTTACGCGTAATAATAACTGTAGTGGTAAATAGAGAAGAATTCACAGTAACATTGGTTGGTGAAAAATTACTAATTGCGATGTTACAAAATGTGACACACAGTTGTCATAGATGTTTACACACACATCTATTATTTATTTGTTATAATATTGGAGTTCGATATCACTACATTGGTGCAAACAGATTGCTGAGGGCGTTTTCATAAGTTCACATACAAGAGGGAATAAGTTTTAAAGATTATGATGACAATGATACAATCAGCTAATATGGTTTACGCGTAATAATAACTGTAGTGGTAAATAAGGAAGAATTCACAGTAATATTGGTAAGTGAAAAATTGCTGATAGATTATAATGACAATGATATAATCAGATTATAAGGAGATTACAACGACAATGATATAATCAGATTATAAGAAGATTACAACGACAATGATATAATCAGCTAATATGGTTGTATGATGGCAGTGGAGGGCAGAAGCGATTATCAGATTATAAGAAGATTACAACGACAATGATATAATCAGCTAATATGGTTTACGCGTAATAATACTTAAGTGGTTAAGAAGAGAAAAAATTCACAGTAACATTGGGAGGTAAAAAATTGCTGATTGCGTTGTTTCAAAAGTTCACACACAGCTGTCATAAATGTTTACAAGCACATCTGTTATACACTTGTATAGATTCAGGTTGAACGAGCATCACGTTGAGGTTTACTGACATGATACCTAATTGAGGTTAAATTAATACGAAATTGACATATTTAGGGGATGAAAATGAAATTGACTAATTTAGGGGATCACCTAGTCTAGGGAATTTAGGGGATCACCTAATGACAATGATATAATCAGCTAATATGGTTTACGCGTAATAAAAAAACTTTAGTGGTAAAAAATGAAAAAAAAAATCACAGTAACATTGGGAGGTAAAAATTGCTGATTGCGTTGTTGCAAAAGTTCACATACACCTATCATAAATGTTTACAAACACATCTGTTAAACATTTGTATAGATTCAGGTTAAGCTAACATCAAGTTGAGGATAAGCTGATATGATATCTAATTGGGGTTAAACTAGCACGAAAACTGACAATCAAATTGAGGAGATCACCTAGTCTAGTCACCCATGACTTGTTTTGATGTCATATTGAGTTGTTGCATCAGGTATTGCTCGAGGTCATCTGGCGTGTTGATCTCGCGGCGTCTTGAATCTGGGTTTCCGGGGTTAAATATGAAAATGTTTCCATCCTGTGTTTTTGGGGTTCCAACTTTATCCGGGAATTTCCTTTTGGCCATCCTCAGAATGTACATGGCGTTAGCTCGTGAAGGTATGAGGTATTCATTTATGAAGAAGAACTTTGGTTTCTTTTCTCGGCAGGCGTTGAGAATTTCACGTTTTTTGTTGTAATCTTTTAGTTCAAATGCAATGTTTCTTTGATCTACGTTCCCAGTTACTGGTTTTTTCCCCATTCTTGTAGCTGACGTCATATCAGTGTCGGAGAGGTCAATGTTGATCTTGTCCTTCAGGAGTTTGCAGACTGTATCCTTACAGATTTCGTTTGCGTGAGATTGCGGTATTTCCCTTCCAGAAATGACGAGAGTGCATTTTTTGTCTTCAATGTCTCGGCGTTGATTATTTTTTTCCAACTGGTCGAGGCGGGAGGTTAAGCTATCCATTTTCTTGTTCTGTTCATCGAGAATTTTTTTGTGTTCCGCTTCTTTTGTTCCAAATAGCGTTTTAAGGTGGCTTATTTCATTTTGCATTTTTTCAATATCACTATTAAATTTTGTCATCACTGAATCGAAGTATTTTATTAAGACAGAGACCACTTCTTTACCGCCTTTCGTTAGGCTAGACACATCAGGGTATTGACCAAACTTCGGTTGAAATTCGGTGCTGTTGTTGCTGTTGTTGTTGGTGCTGTTGTTGGTGCTGTTGCTGGTACTGCGTCGTTTGTTAGCCATCTTGAAGATTGAGGGAGTGCGGTCGTTGTGTAAACGAGGGTTGAATACTCTCACGCTTTTGAGGGAATATTATGCTTTTAGTTTGATTATTTTTATATATGGGGTATTTAAATCACATTTGAATACTCAGGACGAGAGTGGGTACCCATTTAGGTTAGAGGTACATTCTTTCTAACAATAGGCACTTTGTTTCGGAGCGAGCGCCACACCCGTCCTCACACCACGGAGTCACTGAAGACACTCTTCAGACTTTCAAATTCTTAAATCATGTATTTTAGCCGTTTGAGATTAATGACAACACATAAAGAAACTTTCGTGAAAAATTGAGCATGCCAAAATGTATCTGAAGTTCTGTAAGCAGAGTTCAGAATCGATTAAATTTGCCCTAAAAGGCTTCAATTTTGAGGGAAGCAACTTTGACGAAAGGGAAACTATTTTTTTAAACAATCTGAAAATAAATTTTAGCAAGAGAATAATTTTAGGCCCAATTTTAGGCTAGTGCTACTTACAGCCTTTTTCTTGCAAAATAAAGATCACATCTCATGTTCCTAATATTAGTTACATGAAATTTAAGAATACGTTTTGATTTACCTCAAAGGCACGGTTCACTTTCAAATTTGTTTATGGTGAACTAGTTTCATGAGGCGAGTAAAAACTGAAAGTAATTTTTTTTTTCAATTGAATATAAAAACACGAAAAGTTTCAAAGATCCAGCGGTTTTCAAACTGTTTCTGTGATACTTTCCTCTGGTTTACAGTCAGGTCTGTTACGTGTAAAACTAGCCACAATATCATGTGGTTAATTATATCTATCTTACCTCAGTAGTAAGATTTAGTGAGATACGACAGTATTCAAAAATTATTCACCTCACACATGCACAATGCTCCATAAAATCATACATATAACATTCAAGTCGATTCGTTAGAAATCTTCTTCGTAGTCTAAAAACACAACAATATACATCTAAAGGCTAACGTCCTGCGGAACAATCGCAGACTTGTGCCTCGTCTTATGCAATGTAATTATTACATTAAAGCTTCAGCTTTGACACTTTAGCTCTCCTCAACTGGTCATTATAAATACACATCTCCGCAACTCAACACCTATTGAGGGTGTAGTCGAGGCTGTACCCTGCGTAGGTTGCGCCGAGGGGTTGTGGGACGTAAGTGAAGAGGGTGAAAGGCTGGTGCCAGGCTGCCGAAATCACAAACTTATTGACAGTTTTGTAAAAAATTTCGTTAAGGATAAAATATCGCAGCTTAAATATCACTGAAATAATTTAAGGATAAAAAAATATCACTGAAATAATTATAATAATTCACATGGTATTTAAGCCACATTATTTTGATAATTATAATTATTTAAATGCTATTTAAGTCGCGTTATTTATCTTCCAATACTAAGAGCTTTTCTTGTTTGATAAACTGTAGAGAGAAATTCTGTAGCTACTAGCGGAGCATTCTTTTGTGACTTACTGAAAACATTTTACTACAGCTTTTACAATTATTCATTTACGGAGCTCAAAAGTATTATATGATGTATTTAATACTCACTTTATTTTATTTTATTCAAAAGTCTTCAACGTCAAAATACAAAAGATTCTCAGGAATTGAAACGTCTAGGAACAGAACTCCAGAAACAGTGAAGTTTAAAATACATACTTTAATCCACCTTTCGATGAACGTAGTTCTATCAACAGCCAGGTACGGATTTTCCGCCTCATGTGTTCGGTTATACAAGCTAGAAAATCATTTTACTCTGAAAACCAAGGTTTTGCATTTCAAAAACATTACTTTCCGAAAGGAAAGTGCACCCATCATTGAATTGACGGATAGTTTTATCAGCGTCTAAAGTGAGTTCATATATTTTTCCCCTAAAGTAATCTTAGTCTATGTATGAAAAGGATAAAAATGTGTAAGTTTTCTTCAAGATTGATACTTTTACTCAAAGTAAATTATAATTTCAACATTAATTTCTTTTTTCCATTTTGATTTCACATTTAACATTTCTATAAAACTTGAATAAACTATTGAAAATATTAATTGATAATCCCAAGGGAGTTATACGTGATGATGATAATAAATAATTGAATCCTATAGCAGTTCACGCTCTCATAAAGAAAAACTGTTTTTTCTCACCAGAAAGAAACACTTTCCATTAACACCAAAAGTTTTTCGCATTAAACATCTCAATCGAATTCCACAAGGTTTTCGTTGAGGTATCAGAAATAACTACCTTTATCGAGACAACTTCCCCCTTAACTGATGTAAAACTCATTTCCCCGACAAAAAGACACTCACAAACGGTCTGAGATTGTCCGGCAGCAAAAATGTTATCGCAGAACCTGGGGTCCCTGATTTCACAGTTGGGGTCGAAAGCAACTCCAGAACATGTGGCACCGGGGATGAGGATGTACGAACTCTGGCAGCACCTGCACTCCACCGTCGGGTCCGGGTCTGTGATAGGAGAGCGATGGACACGGTCACTAGCTATGAAATCGGGTTTGAATTTCACAGAGGAGGAATAGGTAAAATGGACAGACATAATAAATAGGTAGTTATTTAGGATTTTAAGGGTGGATTTGACAAAAGAACCGATAGAAGGGACAGACACAGTCATTAGGCAGTTATTTAGAATATTAGGTATGGATTTGACAAAATAATCGATAGATATGGCAGATACAATCACTAGGCAGTTACTTATGATTTCAGGAATGGATTTTACAGAACAATCGATAAAAGTAACAGACATAATCTCTAGGCAAATGATACAAATTTAGAGATGAATTTGACTGTGACATTAATAAATTTAACGCACACAGTCACCATGCACCACGGTAGAAGAAACAAGGTAGGGTCAAACCAGTCTTTTTTTCGTCGACCGTGTAGCAATGATGACGTTATGGTAACGAACCAATAGCAGCGCTCATGTTGCATCTGACAACACTGCATGCCCCAAATCTTGCACAGCTATTGGCCTAATGACATAGCGCAATGACGACGTCATGAAGATTGTATGAAATGAAGCCTTTCTATTGGCTAACCGAAGAAAAGGTGTATTTCCCCTTTAGAAATTACTCTACCGTGGGGGACACCCTGTATAGCAAACACTGCACATGACGTACTGCAGTCAGCGGCGGCGGGCAACCCAAACATGGAGCCAGGCGTCTGTCTCCAGGTGATGCTGCAGTAGCCCGGCTGCGACGCGATGCAGGTCGCGTAGTTTTGGCCCGCTATCAGTTTTTTCTGACCATCGGCGTTGTAGTTGAACGACGTGATCGTGCCAGATGTGCCGTTGAAGTACTGTAGACAGCCGGGTGGTGCTGTAACACGTGCGTTATGTTTAATTATTAAAATGAAAAGCAAGGCATAACTCCATGTTCGTATAGTCACTTTATTAACAAAATTTGTGAAGTATAAATGAACAAAAATCATCGGCTTATCCTCTGCGATGAAACAAAACAAATGTGAAAAAATTAAAACTACAACATACAAAAGAAACCTACAACGCTCAAAAATAGTCGAAGTAACAAAACTGATAAAATTGTTTAAATATGTTTTTATATTTTATGTGAATTATGTAAAATTTAATTATGATATGAGTGAAGCAATACGTGTTGTGTTTTATCAAATCAGATGTACTGTAATTCGTGTTACATTTAGTTATTTCACAGGTGGTGTAACATATATTGTATGTTGTGTGTTACAAAGCAAACATGTGTGTTGAGTGTTTATGTAGCTAACATCTGTGAATAGTGCATTCTTCAGTTTTTAGAGTCTTCAAGCAGTAGCACAGCACTTAGTGAAGGAGGTTCCTACAGAGGCACACAGCCGTTCTCGGCAAGTGCTGCGTCAACGAAAAACTCAAGGAACAACAATGAAGAAAATGAGGATTAAAGTTTGAATACAAAATAATCGTAAATTCCAGGTTGTGTTTTCACGCTATACATTGTGAAAAATGTTTGGTCGATACTTTCCAAACATAGACTGGATAAGAATAAAAAAAATTTCCTTAAATTTAAGAAATAGTGGGCCCAACTAAACATGCAAATAATTTTTACAGCAGCGTTCAGAAAATAAAAACGTATCCTAAAAATGTCAAACATCAACTACAGGTCTTAAAAGAGTCTCAAGCTAAGCCAACGAGAGACATAAGCACTTTGTTGAATTGGAAAAACTATACAACTGGAAAGTAGGAAAACATATCACGGAAAAGTAGGGAATGTACATGAATTTTTTTTTTTTTTTCAGTGTCCAACTTAACATCTCAAATTACAAAACATAATCGGATACTAATCGCTTAATGTGACGTGTAATGGGGATGATACTTGAAGAAAAGATTGTACAGGCATACAAAATAGGGACATCTCTCAGTTCTTTAATGAAGTTAGAATCTTGATACCTGCTGTTGCACTCAAATCCCAACCAGTCATGCTGGAGGTATAAGTTGTTCAAACTTCTTCATGACGAATATTGTTACAGCTTCCTAAATCCCGACTGAATTCCTACAATAATCTAAAAAAAGTTTCCGTACAATGTTTAAAATAAATATTGAAAAGAAGGGTACATCAGAAAGAATTAGATGAACATGCTTGTTTTACGACGATCTCCTGAACCATAAACGTAGGATATTCGCTGTGATCACAAACATTATCTATATTTCTATGGGGCGAAGCTGAAATTCCCATTCAGAAATTTTGATTAATTACAACAGTGCGAATATTCCAGGTTAAATCATTGCATTGCATAATTACTTGACCTAACACGATTGCAAGTATCGTTGCGATTTAGAGCAGCTTTGAAAAAGTACGTACGGCAACGTATCAACTAAAGCCCTGTCTACACCATCAAACTTTTCGTCAATTACGAACACACAAAACGCGAACAAAAACACGAACTTTTCCTAACCGTGTGCAGACGTTCAGACTACGTGTTCGTCGGTGTGAAGTTGTTCGAGTTGTTCAGTGTTAATTTTAATTAAATTAACAATTAAATCTAAACATAACATACTCGGTCATGGCTCAATAACATGGAATAACAACGTTACGTAGTTCATTTTAGAAAATAAACATCCATGCCAACCTACAATTAACTACATTTTCACCAAAAACATAATTAAATCGATAAAATAGAAAATAATACAAAGAAACCAAGTAATTCAATCGCAAAACCACCGTCCACAATACACAATCAAGCGAGTGTTCACTGTTTGAACAAAAGTTCGTGTTCGTGTTTTCCAACACGACGGAAAACACAAACACACCGAAATCTGCGAACTTTTCATCTGTGTTCGTGTTCGCGGACTGCCGAAAAACACGAACTTCGGCCGAAAGATTGATAGTGTGGACGGGGCTTAAGACAGTGAATTTGAATAAATTTTAATCGACAATTTGAGAAAACATTTAAGAGCAAGTTTTTGTTGTCACAGAATTTTTTTCTTTGTGCAAATTGCTGCCAAAGCGTGTCAGACAGTCCCTGAAAAATATCTAAAAATTCAGAGGAAATTAATCATATGAACTAAGAAAAGGTTTCTGAGTCCAGCTCCATCATCAGTTCAATAAACAAAATTAGTCTGTCTCTGAAATATAAGTTCAAGACCCAGTGTATGGCAGGCATAAAAATACCATGAAAAGAGAAACAAAATAAGTTAAAGTAAAAATATTTGTGGGTAAAATTGAGGATCACGTTATAAAAAGGTTGGTATCAATTTACCATTTGCAACGGGCATGAACTGTCCGGATTGTTTAGGCTAGGGTTTAGCTAATATAAAAATGAAAGGGCTCGAAGGTTCAGAGGTCATAGGGAGTCGAAGAGGAGACTAATTTTTTTAAATCGGTAACAGATATGGGTACATTGCATTTTTCGCCATGATTGCGCACTGCAGAATGAGATGGGCATGCTAATTAAAAACAGTGCGGAAGCTTCTAGCCCAATGCTCTGCCACTCTAATAAAAAAAAATTCGCAATTTCATGCTGACGAACGACGATGTACACTCAATACAACTGTTAGAGTAAACCTGAGAGGCTTGCACATCAATGTAAAGCGTATCCTTGTTGCTGAAAAAAGAAGCAGCCTAAAAATTAATAACCAGAGTGAGATATACCTTAAGGTTACGGAAATATTAAGCACATGGTAATTTTATTTCACAAGGCAACTTCTCAGACGGTACTCCAAAGTACGGAAATGAAATGAGCAATATAAATTTACTTCAATTTGATGTTGAATAATTTCTTACTTGTCCTGTTTTGAACCATCTGAACGGGGGAAAAATCTCACCTAAGTCCTTAGACATGCAAGGTATTTGCGTCACTTTTATGTTGAATTTGCGACCGTTGGTGTTGGCGGCGTTGAGGTCGACGTTGATGGTGGTTGGGTTGCACGTGGACTCCACGTTGATGTAAACTGAAAATAAGAAGAATATGGAAGACATACTACATTACAAGTGGACTCCACATTGATGTAAACTGAAAATAAGAAGATTATGGAAAACATACTACATTACATGTGGACTCCACATTGATGTAAACTGAAAATAAGAAGAATATGGAAGACATACTACATTACAAGTGGACTCCACATTGATGTAAACTGAAAATAAGAAGATTTTGGAAAACATACTCCATTACATGTGGACTCCACATTGATGTAAACTGAAAATAAGAAGAATATGGAAGACATACTACATTACAAGTGGACTCCACATTGATGTAAACTGAAAATAAGAAGATTATGGAAAACATACTACATTACATGTGGACTCCACATTGATGTAAACTGAAAATAAGAAGAATATGGAAGACATACTACATTACATGTGGACTCCACATTGATGTAAACTGAAAATAAGAAGATTATGGAAAACATACTACATTACATGTGGACTCCACGTTGATGTAAACTAAAAATAAGAAGATTATGGAAAACATACTACATTACATGTGGACTCCACATTGATGTAAACTGAAAATAAGAAGAATATGGAAGACATACTACATTACATGTGGACTCCACATTGATGTAAACTGAAAATAAGAAGAATATGGAAGACATACTACATTACATGTGGACTCCACATTGATGTAAACTGAAAATAAGAAGATTATGGAAAACATACTACATTACATGTGGACTCCACATTGATGTAAACTGAAAATAAGAAGATTATGGAAGACATACTACAATACATGTGGACTCCACATTGATGTAAACTGAAAATAAGAAGAATATGGAAAACATACTACATTACATGTGGACTCCACATTGATGTAAACTGAAAATAAAAAGAATATGGAAGACATACTACATTACATGTGGACTCCACATTGATGTAAACTGAAAATAAGAAGATTATAGAAAACATACTACATTACATGTGGACTCCACGTTGATGTAAACTGAAAATAAGAAGAATATGGAAAACATACTACATTACATGTGGACTCCACGTTGATGTAAACTGAAAATAAGAAGATTATGGAAGACATACTACATTACATGTGGACTCCACATTGATGTAAACTGAAAATAAGAAGAATATGGAAAACATACTACATTACATGTGGACTCCACATTGATGTAAACTAAAAATAAGAAGAAAATGGAAGACATACTACATTACACGTGGACTCCACATTGATGTAAACTAAAAATAAGAAGAAAATGGAAGTCATCCTACATTACACGTGGACTCCACGTTGATGTAAACTGAAAATGAGAAGAAAATGGAAGACATACTACATTACACGTGGACTACACGTTGATGTAAACTAAAAATAAGAAGAAAATGGAAGTCATCCTACATTACACGTGGACTCCACATTGATGTAAACTAAAAATAAGAAGAAAATGGAAGACATACTACATTACACGTGGACTACACGTTGATGTAAACTAAAAATAAGAAGAAAATGGAAGTCATCCTACATTACACGTGGACTCCACGTTGATGTAAACTGAAAATGAGAAGCATTTAGAAGACATATTATATTACAAGGGGACTTCACGTTGATGTATACACTTAAAATGAGAAGCATTTAAAAGAAATACTATAGACTATTTAGAAGGAATAATATAATACTATATTTAGAAGAAATTTTATATAACACGTGGGAATGAAGCATCTAAATCATCAAATTATGACATTTCTAAAGCTTCAAGTTCTGTTACATGAACGCGGCGAGAAAACGCGTTGAAAGATTAAGTAAGTTTCATTTTAATTATGACGCTTTACACATTTCCGACCAAGTTATGACTTCATAAAATCTAGACACAAAATAAAAGGTTTATGGTATAGCTTACTCATCCCTATTGAGGTTAAGTATCATAAATGCTAGACGATTTTTTGCATGAAGAAAGGATTTCAAACGCCGACTTAGATTTACTACTTCATCTAAATACACTTTTTTTCTACTACATTTAAAAGGATTGTTTGTATTGTGGTCTTCTACATTTACGAATGTTTTCCACTACATCTCATCTAAATGCATCGTTTTCTGCTACATATAAAACAATAAAAATATACCCAATGCGGTTAGACACATTGCGTATATTATATCCTACTACATCTTAATGCATTATTTGTATATTAACAAATTAAGAAAGTCAGTATCTTTTCAGTTGTGCAAGATCAGTTGCCATCTATCTCAAATTACAAAGGTAAGACATCATTCTATATTATAGGCACTGTTAACTATCATCTTAATAGTAAGTATCATTTCATTTCATCTTATTGTATAATTAATTATAATTATTATAATTCTTTAACCATTATCTTGTGATTGCAAATCTTTAAACTATTATTTAACAATGTCATTGACACTGATGGCTGATACTAACTTTCTTACATGCGAAATGATCAATTTGAATAACTCTGATTTAACCAGTGAGTTCAAACAAATCCAATAAGTCTGCTATTGCAAATAGTTCCAATGAGTTCAGTATTCCCAGCGAATCCAGTAACCTTGTTTCTCCAATAAGTCCAATCTCTCTTCCTTATCGTGTTAACCAGTAATTCTAAAGGGTGTCCCAAATAAAAACATTCACTCTTTGACTGCCCAGTATTCATGTATTGTGTTTTGATGTAGCTATTAATGACATAGACACAAGTATAATGATTTAAATCAAGGAAAAGAACATGGGATGAATGTATAAAAATTAAATGCCACGAAAGAAAACTGAATTGCACCTGAATCAAAAACAAAAAACATGTGAGTAATCGTCTCTTATGCATGAATAGATACTTGAGGGACACCCTATAGTTTGCTCAGTAAATTTGGTGCGACAACCTGCTCCAGCAAAGCATTTAAAAGTAGTCCGCCCAGCGTGTAATTTGTGAACACTACATTCAGAGAAAACAGAAACCTCATTTTATCGAGTAAACCCAGTAACGCTGCCCTGTTTGTTCAATAAATTAAGAAAGCAAAGTCTACTGAAGCTCCAAGTAAAAATCCCAGCACAACTCACTATGCTGTCCGTCCAAAGACCCACACAGGTTGGGGATCTTGGACGGGTTGGCTCCGTTGCCGGTGATGACGATGTTGTCGACGTTGCAGTTGCCAGTTGTCATGTCCGGCATGGCGATGTCTACGTCCATGAAGTCAAGTCTGATCTGGCACACGTTGTTCTGGCACGGCTGCACGGTCAGGGCGCAAGTGCCGCCCGTAACGGCCGAGTCCGTGTTCGGGTAGGACGGGTTGGAGAAGTAGTGGCACGTCGACTTCGCCGTCTGACCGCATGTGTGCCGCACTGCATCGTGAGGCAACGTGTTAGCCATTGTTTCTTGTTCATATTTATCGGTGTATATTGTTTGAGGTGAATATTGTTTATGGTGAATATTGTTTATGGTGAATATTGTTTATGGTGAATATTGCCTATGGTGAATATCGTTAACAGTAAATCTTGCACTCCGTAAATCTTGTATTCGATAAATAATATTTTCGTTAAATATTGTATTTAGCGAATATTGTTGTTGGTAAATATTGTTTTCAGGAAATATCGTATTCTGTGCATATTGCTTTCGGTGAATATTATTTTCAACAAATATTGTTCGTAATTAATATTGTTTTTGGTAAATGTTTTCCGCACGGTTTTCGATATTATTCACAGCATTTCTTGATAAATATATATGGATATGCTTAAAGTTACAACGAGGAACATATATGAATTTATTTCTCAGAAAATAAGTACAACCACATTGATATATTCATAAAGGTAGGTGTGAAGTAAAACTACTCATCTACGAGTATTACAGGTTCTCATCCTATACAAATAATTATTTGTGTATTGTCATATCAAACCACATATGTTTGAAGGACAATAACTTCACAGATACATGTCTTTACCATACACACTGTATGGAGGATGTATGTAGAAGGATGGTTAAATTAACCCATAACATTATGCTCACAATTCTATGCATGATGAACGAAGAGTGTTATAAAAGAGTAAAATTATTGACCTAAGGAGTGGATAGACGTAAATTAAGTTTTTTTCGATAGACCAATTGACACAAATAGTATAAATTAACGCATTCAGTCAGTTAAACAACACTAGACAAACTTGAACATACAAAACATAATGCTAAAGTCCCACATGGAACGAAGTATGAAATTGCGTTCATGCTTTGTAACCAACAAGATCATCGTTACAATATGAATCACTCAGCGAGAGAAGATC
This sequence comes from Morinoia aosen, assembly GCA_030386875.1. Taxonomy (NCBI): domain Eukaryota; kingdom Metazoa; phylum Arthropoda; class Malacostraca; order Amphipoda; family Talitridae; genus Morinoia; species Morinoia aosen. Next base: position 20,550,901 of record CM059565.1, read on the forward strand.
CACACTCACGCACGCAGCAGCTGTCAAAGCTCCGCATGAAACTCACCACGAAAACGCACAACGCGTGCCCCATGATTTAGATGTATAAAACGGCAAACATGTATTGCTCACTTACTTTAGTTCCACGGGACAATGCTCACACTCACACACGCATCAGCTATAGAGCTCTGTATTAAACATTCTACAAAATTAAAAACGCACACTCTATGACCAACACTATACGTGCACAAACACTGTATTCAGCATGATGAGACGCACGCTCACACACGCAGCAGCAACAAAACTCCTTATAAAACATTCCGTATATAAATGAAGAACGTACGCTGAAAGACCAACACAATAAATAGTAATCACTGCATCACGCACGACGAGGTGCACACTCACGCACGCAGCAGCTACAAAAATCATCATAAAACATCCCTCATAAATAAAAAGGAGACGCACCACGACCAACAACACCATAAAAATTATTACAGCATCACGCACGACGAGGCGCACACTCACACACGCAGCAGGTTCCGAATCCCATGGCGCAGGAGGCGGTGGCGGTGCCGCCTTGCTCTGCGCAGGTTTTAGGGTTGAGGCAGATGCCAGACGTGAAGGTGCCCAGCCCTGTGGTGCACGAGGCTGGTATCACGCTCACAAAGTTGCTCAGAACTGAAAAAAAAATTAAAAATTCGTTAGTTTCTGTGAGAAAAATGAACACCAATGTGTAGATACAAGTTTAAGAAGTGAGTTTTCGTTCAGAAGCAGTATTAACAAAATGAAAAAAATAAATACATAGATAGTTTTCATTAGCAGATTATATGTAAATGTGAATAACTCATTGGTCTTCCTTGTGAGAAAGTGTAAATGGGCGAACAAAAAAGTTTGGTTAAATTATAAAAGGAAAAAGGAAAAACACCTACAACAAGTTTGCGCTTACAGGTTCATCAGATATAAAGAACATCACACTCCACACCTTAGATTTCAGATGTATGCATAATAGAACTAGGATTTCTAAATATTTGAATGAGGAGTCTTAAATATAGGCTCAAAAAGAAACCCACAGCAAAATTAATCATTGTGCTAGCTTGAAGTTACATAATGCCGAATTTCAAAGTGCCGTCTCACTCCAGGCTTCTACGGTGAATAGTAAGAAGTCAGCCAACAGAAAACAAATGTAGCTCAAAGTGACAGAAAAACAGATGCAGTTCCAGTTGAATGACGTAAGAGGCAGTGCAAGATTAAGAAAATGAAAGACAACTTTCAATGTTTCATTCGACTTGAAACGATCATAGCCCATTGAGGTATTGCGTATTGGAACTTTTGGTTTGGAATGTTGACGAAAAGTGGCATTAGGCAGAAAACGATTGGAAAGTGCACTAATAGGTAGAAGACCGCAGAAACGTACAGATAGACAAAGACAGTAGGAAAGATCGCTTAGAGGAGAAAATCGTGGAAGTGTAGTAAGGCATGCAAAAGACCTCCAGCACATGAAACTGAGGAAATAATTGCTTCGGACTATACGGTTAGACAATGGAACGCACGGCTAGGGAGATAATTGCTTCGGACCATACGGTTAGACACTGGAACGCACGGCTAGGGAGATAATTGCTTCGGACTATACGGTTAGACACTGGAACGCACGGCTAGGGAGATAATTGCTTCGGACCATACGGTTAGACACTGGAACGTACGGCTAGGGAGGTAATTCTTTTGGACCGTAGGGTTAGACATTGGAACGCACGGCTAGGCAGAAAGTTAGCAGCATTGAATCCCAAGGTTTGGACTTGAGTTGTGGCGAGGCTGTTTCCCAGCGTGTTGCTGGAGGTCGACACCTGACCGGCCAAGTTCACAACCTGAAGGCATTCTCCAGGACGCAGCAGCAGTACCAGCAGCAGGACCATGGCTCCGTAGCAGCACTGCATCTGAAGATCACAGTCACCAGTAAGACATTGAAACTAAAAATTTTGCCACTACTTTAGTGTGTCCCAAATCAAAATTAACAAGTAAGACATTGAAACTAAAAATTTGGCCGCTACTATAGTGGGTTCCAAATCAAAATCACCAGTATGACATCAAAACAAAAAATTTTGCCACTACTATAGTGTCTCCCTAATCATAATCACCAGTATGACATGAAAACTAAAAGTACTAAAGTGTGTCCCAAAAAAGTATTTTTTTTCTGTATGTAATTGTTTTTACTCGTCCTTTGAGTGACGATTACTCATGTATTTTGTCTTTATTTCCGCTTAGAGATTTTCTTTTACGATTTAATGTCATTTAATTTTTTTAACATTTAAGTTCTTTTGTTAGATTCAACTCAATAGACTCGTATAATATGTTAATAAACACTAACATGAAAACAACATACATGAACACCGGGCAGTTAACGAGTGAGCACTTTTTTTGAGATGCCCTGTATTTACCTCGTGTCATTGGAATATTTTCACTTGTTTTTCTGACCTATTATTTTTTACCGCGTTCAGTTTTATCTGTTTAGCTGAAATCAACATTTTTTCCTATAAAGAATAAGTCGACTTTTTTAATAAATTCTTATTTTTAGAAACCGCCTGTTTAACCTCGAAAAATCTATGTCGGCTTTTTTAAATAATTACATGCTCATCTGAAAGCCATCAACAATTTTTTGAAATCACTATTCATTTGTTTTTTCCTTTCTCTGTTGAAGTACAGAGTACCTCTTCATTAAATAAGTTTTATTTTAAAATCCAAAATAACACTTCAAAATTTTCTCTCCTTTGCATTAAAACTTGATCTTACTAATCCCAAAAAACATCCCGAGTGGTATAAAAATATCTTCATCCTTAAAAATTATCTTTCCTTAATAAAAATTATTTCTTGTTGTTTTCAAGTTGCTTTCGGTTTTTCATAACCTCATTGCTGGTAAGAATAAGCACATCCTTTTCATAAACTTTATAGTTTTAGTGATAAACTTAACTACTAAACCTTTAAGCCTACATACACTGTTTGTTGTGCTACTGCTACCACGTAAATTGTTCGAAAAGCAATCTCCTACATTCTACCGTCTGGGCGTCATTTACAGTCGATGCGCCTCAATATTAAACATGAGATATGATTGCAGTTACAGACCCTTAATTTGCATTAACATTAATGTTGATTTGAAAATAAAAATTTGAATGTAAACGGACCTGATATTTTTTGTGTACATTCTAGCCTTAAACAATAACCCCTTGACATGAATTTTCTTCTGGACTTTACATTTAGTTCACGCTTCAACAACAATGTAAACTTCATTAGTACAGTACAACATAGTTTTTTCCTAACAATGAATTCAACCTGAGTTTAGGCTACCATCTACTTTTTTGTCTTCTCTGAGATGCATTGGTAAAGCACCAGACTTTAGACTATAAAATCCATGATTCGATCTCAGTTTGGTGCCGGCAAAACAGTTACACCAGACCGTTGTTCTCTAGTGTTACCAGTAGGAGGAAAAGACGGAGAAAAGGTTGGTATAAAAATTTTCTTCTCGCTGAGCTTGGTCTTCGCTCACCCACTTTCTTCCTTTAGGACAAAAAGCTAGAAAAACAGGTGTACAACTTGATTGCAATAATTGTGCGATCAATAAAAATGGTCCAGAAGACGATACTTCAATCGTGAGCAAAACTATAACCTCGATGCCGGCTCATAGAACCAGAGAAAACCACCATGCAGTAACGAAGGCACGGCTATCTTCCTTTACGATAAATGACTTTCAGAATTCTTTGAGGAATCTTCGATAAGAAAAATGTTCGCAAAAACTGGGCAGGGGAAGCGGAACACATGCTTAGTCCTGAACCCAACGCAAAAAAAGTGGAAGTTGGTCGGTAAACCTGAGGGAATTTTGCAGCATCTTCTTATTTGCCTACGCTTGTGAGCTGAGAAACCTGAAATAAACTTGCAATTGAGTTGATTTACCATTTTTATTCACTGAAAAACCTGTTATCTACTGAGAAATCTACGTGCTTCACTCATCGATATGTACGATTAAAGCGCATCAAACTGAACTTCTTGACATATATGGCTCTGTCCCACTTACGTGCCTGGAGACCTGAAGAAAATGTAGGTTGTACAAGTTTACTTTTCCAGTGTGCCTTCGATAAAACTGTCGCAAAGGTGTCTTCCGAAGGCTTAACACACATTTCAAATAAAACCAGGGAAACTTTCTAATTTTCATTAAAAGGAGAGCGCTGAGACGACAGCATGAAGCATTCAATCGCGTAAAGAGTCGAGGATAAACGCCAGAAAATTTGCAGCACACATCCGCCATCAGCAGTATCATGAAAAGAATTCAAGTCTTAAAAAATTAAATTAAAATGAGGACCTGGGATTTTCCAATGCCAATTAATTCATAAAATATCCATGTATGTGTAAACAACTGATAGATGTTTAAACAGATCGATATTTGAAAAATTATTTCTAAATTTTAAAATGGAAAGCGGGAACTTTATGGAAAAAACTGTATCCAATATTTGAGAATCACTCATTTGGAACCAGCACAATGTACTGATATAATGGTGCAATTATGCTTCGTATTTGTTTAAGAAGTGAAGTTGCAAACCTATGCTGTACTGTTTTACTTTTATATGGATGAACAGTATTTTGTGATTACTATTTATTAATCTTAACTTCGTGGGGAAATAATTTTTAGTTAGAAAACTCAAAATAAGGGGTGAATAAACCACATCTCTGTTAAACTTAACTTGAAACTCAAAGACTATTTTTCTATTCTGAACTATTTTTCTATTCTGAACTATTTTTCTACTTTGAGCTATTTTTCTACTTTGAGCTATTTTTCTATTCTGAGCTATTTTTCTATTCTAAACTATTTTTATATTCTGAACTATTTTTCTATTCTGAACTATTTTTCTATTCTGAACTATTTTTCTTTTCTGAGCTATTTTTCTATTCTGAACTATTTTTCTATTCTGAACTATTTTTTTATTCTGAACTATTTTTCTATTCTGAGCTATTTTTCTATTCTGAACTATTTTTCTATTCTGAGCTATTTTTCTATTCTGAGCTATTTTTCTATTCTGAACTATTTTTCTATTCTGAACTATTTTTCTATTCTGAACTATTTTTCTATTCTGAACTATTTTTCTATTCTGAAATATTTTTCTATTCTGAGCTATTTTTCTATTCTGAACTATTTTTCTATTCTGAACTATTTTTCTTTTCTGAGCTATTTTTCTATTCTGAACTATTTTTCTATTCTGAACTATTTTTCTATTCTGAACTATTTTTCTATTCTGAACTATTTTTCTTTTCTGAGCTATTTTTCTATTCTGAGCTATTTTTCTATTCTGAACTATTTTTCTATTCTGAGCTATTTTTCTATTCTGAGCTATTTTTTTATTCTGAACTATTTTTCTATTCTGAACTATTTTTCTATTCTGAACTATTTTTCTTTTTTGAGCTATTTTTCTATTCTGAGCTATTTTTCTATTCTGAACTATTTTTCTATTCTGAGCTATTTTTGTATTCTGAGCTATTTTTCTATTCTGAACTATTTTTCTATTCTGAACTATTTTTCTATTCTGAACTATTTTTCTATTCTGAACTATTTTTTTATTCTGAGATATTTTCCTATTCTGAACTATTTTTCTTTTCTGAACTATTTTTCTATTCTGAACTATTTTTCTATTCTGAACTATTTTTCTATTCTGAGCTATTATTCAATTCTGAACTATTTTTCTGTTCTGAACTATTTTTCTATTCTGAACTATTTTTCTATTCTGAACTATTTTTCTATTCTGAACTATTTTTCTATTCTGAGCTATTTTTCAATTCTGAACTATTTTTCTGTTCTGAACTATTTTTCTATTCTGAACTATTTTTCTATTCAGAACTATTTTTCTATTCTGATCTATTTTTTTATTCTGAAAGTTATCTTTTGCGGTAGTTTGAGTTAACTTCCTTGAAGTATAGGTAGGGATTGAAATAACCCCAGGTAACATCGCGGAAATCAAGATTTGAGCCGTCCTGCAAGAAACATTCGAAAAAATTGACGAGCGCTCCGGCCTCTTGCCGCCGATCCTGAGGCAGAGTTTGGCCTATATATGTCCATACACTCCCCTCTGATATTGAGCTATATTTTGAGTACATATCTACCCCTAATTAACCGACCACACTCTCTGCTACTTCTGAAGTTATTTCAATTTATATTTACCAATTGATCTAAATTGTGATTACTGATCTACGCCAACCGACCAAACTCATCAATTTTTTAAACTACTTTGATTAGGAATATTTACCTATACACCACCAAAACGTTAACCCGCGTTCTAGCTTCGAGAATATTCTTCAATACTTTCTATTGGTATTCACTACGTAAAAATGGAATGTCTGGTAAAAAAGATCATGAAATTAAGCGCTCTTTGTCTATTCGTAAAATATCCGCTTATTGCTGTTGTAACGAAAGATTTCATAAATATTGATACTGTTATTAGTTTATGGTCATCGACAGACCCACTTTTTATTGGACAGCGTCGTCAAAGCGGTTATTTCATTTATACTCTTCAACAAACCAACTTTTTATGTAAAATTCCGACATGAATATCTGACTACAATTCCGGAATGTAAGTACCATATGATCCTTCAAATGGTAAGTTTGTTCACACATCTGTTTTGAAAATTCATGTTTATACTCGAGTTCAGAAGTTTACAATTGGTCAAACAATTTTATCACTTTAAGTAGGCATGCTGCAATCAATTACTGACTCAACCAAAAAATTACAGATAATGCAGTAAATATTTGAACTAATCTATTGAATCCTTGCACATCCTATGAGAAATTAAAAACAGGAAACAATGTTTTGAATTTTGAACATCTCATAAAATCCTCTTTTTCGCTCGATAATACTCAAACTTCAGAAGACACTAGAAATTTTTAAATCGCAAAAACATGCCAAAATTCCCAGTTTAAATTGTTTTTAAACAAAGGCGTACGTCAGTTCATCTCACCCACACTTGCGCAAGGAATGCGAAGAATTGCTCGCTGCCTGAAGACTCCAAATGTTTGCTCTGAGTATTAATGTTGGAAAGCTAATGTGCACCAAAACGTCCTATAAATTATTATGGATTAGGTCTCATCAAATGATATGACACCTTATTTTCGATAGAAGTTTGTAAATTATGACAGAGTTTAGTACGCGCTTGGATCATCTCTTACCTGCTAATAACGCAGCCGTCGAAACCTATGCCACGACTGCCATTAGGGTCAGCATGCACTGGTGGCGCTAGGGTAGCAAAGTTAACTTAGAAGAACACACGCTGCCTACTGTAGTGCTACGACTACCTGAATTTGAAAATATGGCATACTGCTTCGTATCTTGTAACTTTTCTCAGCAAATTTTAGTATCCGAAAGAATCACTGTTAAAATTAAATGGCGATCAGGGTTATCTTGTTCTACAGCAAACGCCCCTGAGATGGATCCCGAAATAGGTAAAGACTCAATGAAATGAATATGCTTGAACCGTCACGTTAGATATGTATTCATGCAACTTGAGCAACTTTCTCGATCCGTTGCTAAAATATCATAAACTCTCTGAATCATAGTACCACCGTTTGATAGTAATATAATTTATCTAGCATAGAACGTTTTTTCAAGAGTGACAGAAATGATTTGTACAAAAAGCCTGCCCGCTTTGACTATTTTAACAATTTAATTTCGTTTATAATTAGTTTTTGCGTTTAATCGAGATTGTGTTATCGATAACGTTATGAAATTCGTTTTCAGGTCAGAAAGAAGAACAATCTAATCGAGTTCAGGGAAGAACACTTAGCCCTGCCGTGATGCTTACCTATAGTCAAGGTGAGGTACTAGCAAAATATCGGTCTTTGAAATTCCATGGAACAATTCAGTTTCATCAACCACAAATTATAATGGAAGAGAAGTGATCAAAACTTCTCCAAAAGGCCAGAATTGAAATAATCTTCCCACTCCAACTCAGGAGCGAAATTTACCTTCTGAAATTACGAATGAGTTTCTCAAGCATGACAGTCTTTTTCTCACATGCTAAGCGTCCTGTTTACGGAACGGCCCCGGCGAGCGCATTTGAGAACACGTGCTCCAGCAAAACAGCTACATGCGCTGCCCACAACTTTCTCGGCAGCTGTTTGACCAGTTTTTTTGGCCAGTCACTCCTCTAGCTGGCGCGAACACCTCTGATGCCATTCCGCAGGATAACTTTTGAATGCGAGGGAAAATGGGATTTATTTCGCTGTCAGTCATAGCATTGATGGCTTCAAGGATACTATCGCAAGGTAATAGTAATTTTCATTTTTCAGTAGAGGGTAAGGTTCTCCAATGATTTTCTACTCGATGTCACTCTTCGCCAAACATTTCAATTTAGCTTTTAGTTAAGCTAATTTCACATATTCAAATTTTATAGACGGAAACACCTATCAAGTTAACTCGTTTAAGCTGTGAGGTACGCAGCCTCCTCTAGCAATTCTCAAGCGTACATATCTAGCCCACGTGTGTTACTTCTTGGGTATTATGGCTTGCGCATTTTTAACACGGGTATTACGACATGCGCATTTTTAACACGGGTATTACGACATGGGCATTATCAACACGGGTATTACGACATGGGCATTATCAACATGGGTATTACGACATGGGCATTATCAACATGGGTATTATGGCATGCGAATTATCCCCATGGGTATTATGGCATGGGCATTATCAACACGGGCTTAACGACATGGGTATTGCGACATGGGCATCATTAACATGGGTATTACGATATGGGCATTATTAACTTGGGTATAACGATATGGGCATTATTAACTTGGGTATAACGATATGGACATTATCAACATGGGTATAGCGACATGGGCATTATTAACATGAGTAATACGACATTCATGTGTGTATATCAACTAAAGATCTTTATTTTAAGACATTTTAAAACCAATGATGTATTTTGTATCATATTTATTGGAAACGAACTGTTGTTTTTTTCACGTAGAGGCCGTGATGTGGGGCATTCAGTTGCGCTTGATAGTCAAGAGAATCAGACCAAAAAAACTCGAATAAACAGATTTGTTTTTTCAAATTAAATTTTTATCCACTCAACTCACAAATTGAGGGTTATGAGTATATATTTAGCAATATTTTTTAAGCTACATTCTAGAATGGCTAAAACGCGATTATAAGAATGGAGCCCTAAATTAAGATGTTTGCTTTGAAACGTGAAAAGAGAGGTAGATGATGGGCTTTTTTTCAACTGTTTCTTGATCAGGTTTGTATTGATCAGGCTTTATAAGCTGTTAGCATTTGTTAATTGTTCCATTCCAACAGACCCGTCGGTTGTGGATAGCAGGCTTGTATGACTCTAACGCCTGTCATTCACATAATATAGGTGTGCCCTTTTAATAAATCTGCCGGCTAGAGATTTCTTGTCGTATCGAAATAATTTTCCCCATTTTGAAGAATTTGGTTCCTTGAAATTCAATTCTGAGATGATAAATGGCACTCGTACAGTGATCGACAGATATTTTCCCAGACGCAATGTTGTCGAAAGTAAATGTTAATTTTCATACATTTCAACCCGTGAGATTAAATTACTAATTTTACTCATCAATTTAAACAATACCACTCGAACAAAATCCAAAACCTGGAGTTTGAGATATTTACTCCCGGTTAAACGAGAAGGCTCTCTCACCTCTTTTGTATCTGTGATGCGAATAAACAGCGGTGATTTGACACAAGACAACCTCTCACCACAGCGTGTGGTTGCTGACTGGCAGCCTGCGCTGACCGGACTGTCCGAGATGGACGAATGTTGCATTACAAGCACGATATTTACTTACTCTGCCTGAGGTGATACGTAGTCACCAATTGCATTCAAAAATATTTTCAATGCATAAATAACAAACAGGAGGCACTGAATTTCAGCAAAGATAGTTTATGAATTGATAAAACCCCAGAAGAAATTCCCCGAACTCTACAATTCTACTCGTATTCCAATCTTATCTTAAATCCATGCTGTGAGCTAAAAATTGTTCAAAGAGAAACTAGTAAATAAAGATAAATACAAATGGAAATCAGTACTCGTGAGCTCGCAGATCTGCAACATCAAAGCAAGCAATACTGAATTGCTCCAAGAGGGCCTGAATTTCAAATGTCGAACTGAATAGAACACTAATTTTAGTTGAACTTTGCTAAATGAAAGTCTCTCCAGAAAAAGCATAGGTTCTAAATAGCTCAACAATATTCTACTAACAGTATCTAACACAGCGTGGCAATTCAGTTATATTTTCCCACTTTAGGCTGCTGTGTCCGATTTGAAAATACAAAGCAGGAGATTCTTCTTAACTGTAGAAGTTCATTAGAGAAGTGAGATCTCAATCTTTTACAAACATTGTTTGAACCATTTCTGGGAAGTTTAAAAATGCTTTATTTGCAATGTAAAACACCCATAATATTGTCAAACTCGTTATTCGTCATATACTTTGTGCCTGTTATTTTTGTTTGCACCAATAGATATTTCGCTAAAAACGCATCCACCTTCGTTCCAATGTACTGTAAAAAAAATTAGCATAATAAGACTGAAATTACTTCAAAGACGCGCACGATGGCTCTTGTTGATTTTGGACTGCTGTGATCTCGTGTGCCATGTTAGTCATGTCATATTATGATGAAAGTGGTCCGAATAATTTTAACTTACTTTATGGTCGATGAAATACGTGGCAAAAAAAAAGATTGAACTGTCCATTGGAAGATTGAAGCGTAATTCATTCCCGCGATATGAATGTGAAACCGACGAACCCGCAGGCAGCCCACCAAGTGAGGGGAATTTTTTCCTGTCTATGGAACACTCTCAGCAAAACCTGTTTTCTTTAATAATAAATAGAACTATTTATGGCTCGGAAATACCTAAAATAATGACAGCAGGCTCTGCATTTAATGAATGATCATATATGCCAAATGACTGCACTTGAATATGGTTTTTTAGAGTAAGTTACATTTTTCTATTTTCTATTCTCAAGATGAAAAGGAGAACAAACGTGATATTTTAAACTTCAACTCCGTGATTTACATTTTATCGTAAGCGTTTCTAAATTTATAGATTCTGTTATCAGTGCTGAAAAAAGGCTATTTAATTCGTAAGCCAATGTACTTTTCTAGATGGGGCCCACGGAAACGACGATTTACGAAAAACAGTGATATATTATATACAGCTCTCGAAAAAAAAGTTTCTGTTCCATCAACGAGGCTGATGTTTTACACGTCTGCCATCTCGTATACTGACTCATACAAGAAAATATTTTGTTATTTTACCTGAACAAATCGTGTACAACTTCATGAAAAGAGAAAGGGCTTCCAAGGAATCTGTCACTGCGTGGGCTGATGCTCCCGCTAACAAACGAACGGACAACGCAAATTTCTGACAGAGATGTAATTTGGCTTGATTCTTATTATTATTTTTGGTTTGACTTGATTGTCATTACCAACTTGACTCTCGTAATTTTGTTCGAACGTCCGCCCATACAGGGTGCATAAAGGTATCTGAGGACACTTACATTTTTTTGTAATTTAAACTAACCCGATAAAAATTAATATATTTTTTATTTCAGAAGATCCCATGGCTGAAACTGCTATAACTAATGAAATGAAAAGGCATGCTGTAATGGTGTGTATAAAAGCGAAAGAAAGCAATTTAGGACTTGTAAGATTTCTAAAAGTCGCCAGATCTTTCGTTTGCAAAGTTAGAAAGGAGCTGAATCAAAATAATGGAAATGAATTGGCCACGAGCAAGAGAAAACAGCATTGCCTGCGCTCTGACTCCCTCAGAAGTCCTGAGTTCGTCAGAAGAGTGCATGATTTTCGGTGTTGTTAGCAGTGAAGGGTACATCATGCCTCCTCATTTTTTTACAGCGCCTTATAGGCAATGCATCTCCATTTTATCCCAGGTATTCATGTCCGCGTGATGTTGCAGAGAATACCAATAGGCTATGAAATATGTTTTTTTTTGCTGTTGTTCCTCGACGGTAACTTGAGCTTTCTTAAAATTTCTGTTAGGAAATTAAAAACCATTTTATTTTACGTTTTTCGAAGTCTTTTTCCAAATTATTTTTTTCTTCATGTTATTTCTTACGATTACACTGAGCTTGACTGTCATTTTTGATGTTGCAAAAGCAGGATAACTTTTTATGTTTATTACTATTTTTTATGTTCATTTTCTATACGTAAATATATGAATATGTGTGTGTAAGTGTGTGTGTGCGCGCGCATGTATGCATGTATGTCTTTGTATGTGTGTTCCCATGTACATGTTCATATATATATACACACACATCTATATATATGTATATATAATCTTGAATATATATACATATATATATATATATATATATTTCTATTTCTATTTTTTGCGTAAAAGCAAAACCTCAAGACCCATTACATTTTACTTAATAGCTCTGAGACCAGTTATCACTGAACTAAATTTCAGAAATATATACATTTATTGCGCTTGCTTGATGATTCTAAAATAAATCTACCACTTCCCGAGAGAGCTTTTCTGTTAATAGAAAAAAGGAAAAATATAAACCGACAAATGAAATAAAGCGCTAATGAAAAAATTATCTCTATCCGTATGCTGAACAAGCCATGAATTTCATTTTGCATGTAAGTTTGTTTACGCGTTTCTAGGTGCACGTGTTGTGTTGCGCAATGTTCTTTATAAATCCCTTTGTGACTAACCTTTTCTCAATACTTGGTAGTCATTTAGGAGGGTGTTGTTGCAATCTGCTTCGGTATAGCGTTTTTCAGCTTTTCTTACTTCGATTCAACTAATAATTTAGGAATTCCGCAGAATTCTTTAGTGGTATCTGAATTACTTATAAGTTGTCAGCCATCTTTTGGAATATAAAATATCCATGAGATTATATTTTTGATTTAACTAGCCCTTGACAGGGTTAATCTATGATATTAGCACGCCACGTATGGTCTGTCTATTATTAGTACGCCTCTATCTATTTGTACACCTAGGATAGCTTATCTATTAGTACACCTCGTATAGTTTACGTGTTAGTACACCTCGTATAGTTTACGTATTAGTACGCCTCGTATGGTCTATCTATTTGTACACCTCGGATAGTTTGTTTATTAGTACTGCTCGTGTGGAACGTTTGTCTTAGGACGTCTTATATTAAGAAATTTTTAAAAACCAAAATGTCGGCATGTATCTCATGTGGCAACGTTTTTGGAAACGGTCTCATGTGGTAACAGTTTTCTTTCTTTCTTTCTTTCTTTCACTCTTTCCATGAATCTAAATAATTTTGTTCACAGATTTCTTTTAAGAATTTCAAGCCGGAATTTCTTTCTTAATATTATCTCCCGAAGTGAGTTCATCTCTTCGTTCCCTCAAAATTATTTTTACGGCATCACTCACATGTTTCCAAAACTCCATGTATAAATTTGTTTCAGAACTCCACATCAAACGACCCATTATTACCTTAATAAAATAAGGAAATTCGCTTCAATAGAGAAAAACGTCCGTCAGAATTTCTCCACAATATTCATGCGATCTGAAGATCTGAAAACAGTATCGAGTAAGCAAGTTTTGTATCTTCTCGAATAATGGTAATGAATTATAATTACGAAATAATTATTAATGGTTTAACTTATATTATGCAGCTAAATCAATGCAGACAGACATGATCATCCAGCGCTGCTGTGGGCGATATGTGGGTAACAAAAAGTCACTATTAATAACCTAAATTACGAACTATTGCTTACCGACTTTCAACGCTGATGTGAGACAGTCTGTTGGGGTAAAAGTATGTCTCAGTAATGGACCTTGAAATCTATTAAATGTCACCCATTTAATTCCAATTATGATTCAAAAAGTTCCTTGGCACAACCGCGCCACAATAACTAACCTTATTGAATGAGGTAAGGTGATATTTTACAACATATTATTCAATGAATTCCCACCCAAATGACATACGTATATCAACCCAATTCCCACTCAAATGACATACGTATATCAACCCAATTCCCACTCAAATGACATACGTATATCAACCCAATTCCCACTCAAATGACATACGTATATCAACCCAATTCCTAATCAAATGAAATACGTATATCAACCCAATTCCCACTCAAATGACATACGTATATCAACCCAATTCCCACTCAAATGACATACGTATATCAACCCAATTCCCACTCAAATGACATACATATATCAACCCAATTCCCAATCAAATGACATACGTATATCAACCCAATTCCCACTCAAATGACATACGTATATCAACCCAATTCCCACTCAAATGACATACGTATATCAACCCAATTCCCACTCAAATGACATACGTATATCAACCCAATTCCCACTCAAATGACATACGTATATCAACCCAATTCCCACTCAAATGACATACGTATATCAACCCAATTCCCACTCAAATGACATACGTATATCAACCCAATTCCCCCTCAAATGACATACGTAAATCAACCCAATTCCAATCAAATGACATACGTATATCAACCCAATTCCCACTCAAATGACATACGTATATCAACCCAATTCCCACTCAAATGACATACGTAAATCAACCCAATTCCAATCAAATGACATACGTTTATGGTTTCAAATGACATACGTAGGTAAACCAGTATACTACATCACTCTGTAAGCAAGTTATTTATTTGATATTATCAAAAGTGAGAAGAGCGCCTTCATTAGCGTAACATCTGCACGTGATCTGCTTCACAGCGTGCAGCCAACGTGGGTTGTATTCAAGTAATCATCAGTATTGCGATTATGGCAGCTAAAAGGTCTTAAAATACATATTTTGAGCCATCGCTGAAGTAGAAATACACTGCATCATTACATGCAGTATATGTGAAAATCACTTACCTGAAAAAAGTTACTTACTTAAGCTTGACCTTCTTAGCATTACCAAAAATTCATTAACACAACCAGCAGGCCAATCGAACTCGACCCATCGCAAGGTGTGAGATGAGGTCATCAAAAATGCCGTTAACATTTCAAAAATGCAGTCTTAGTACGGTCTAAAAAATTATTGGAAAGACAGTACTCGAGCAATTATTTTAAAGTTTATAGCTTACGTAAATATATCATTCATTTATAAATTCTAAATTTTTTCCAGGTTGTGTTAAAAAAAGTGTTATTGCATTTAGCTGTGTGATAAGCACCAACAGAGCCTTTGGATCGATCGATTTTATTTTATTCTAATTCATTCGTAGAATCCTTACTTATGGAAAAAAATTCATTGAATTTATACGTATTTGGAAAATTAGTTGTAGTGCTTTTAGGTAGCAAAATGACTAAACCTTTTTGTGTGTAAACCTGAGGTTAGAGAAGATCTGTGGAAGTTATGAGGTAAGGCATGGAACTCTTTGATAATTCTGGTAATTCTCATATTCGAGTGAACACATGCATCCAAATTTGGTATCACTATTTACGTCTTATTTTTTATTTTCCAATAATAAACAAACAAACAAACAAACATCGGCATCTTTGGAATGCTTTATTTCCAAACAAGCCTGATACATATGGTCTTGAGCATTGGTTTTTCAAATATCTTATAACTAACACTATATATGTGCTCGTCGTGTCGTGAGACTAGCGAACTTGCCTCCGTCCAGGCAGACCCTGGTTCGAGTCCCGGCGCTGGTGGCGATTTTCTCTGTTGGGTATAGGGGAAAAATTCCAAGCACAATACCCCACTCTACCCAGGTGTCTGAAATGGGTACCGGTCTTGACCGGGGGAAAGTGTAATGGCGTCCTGGCGTTAGTTATAAGGCATTTGAAAATCCAATGTATAAGGTGATATGTATCAGGCTTGAAATTGGAAATAAAGCATCCGTAGATACCTTCATTATTATTATTATTATTATTATTATTATTATATATAGGACACCATGACGGTTCCCCCGTAAAGTCGGTACCCATTTCCGACACCTGGGTTGAGTGGGGTATTGTGCTTGAGCTTTCCCTTATACCCAACGGGGAAAATCGCCGCGCCAGCGCCGGGATACGAACCCTCGTCTCCAACATACAAGGCCGATCCCTCAACCACTGTGCCACGGCGAGCATAATACGAGGGCTGTTTTTTTCAAGTTCCGATAGGCTATAAAAAAAAGACAAATTGTGATAACAAGATGATTTTAATACCAAAAGATTCACAATGGCCCAGTTATTTTCCTTTCTAGTCACCATGAAGGTTGAGGCATTTGTCATAACGTGAGACAAGTTTTCCTATACCCTCTTCAAAGAGGTCAGCCCCCAGTGATCCCAGGTAGGTCGTCACCTCGTCTTAAAGCTCGTCGTTGTTAGTGAAGCGCTGGCCCCCCAACCACGCCTTCATTTCCCGAAACCGATGGTAATCGCTGGGTGCTAAGTCTGGGCTATATGGTGGGTGGTCAAACACTTCTCACTTGAACTGCTGGGGAGCTGCTTTGTCACATTGGCACTATGCGGTCGTGCGTTGTCGTGAATGAAAATCATGCCGGATGAGAGCATGCCTCTTCTTTTGTTTTGGATGAATTTCCGCAGCATTACATCCTTCAGCTTGAAGAAAACATATCAAGCTGAGCAACTCACAACTGGCGGGAGTACTAATCGTGGCAGCCATGTTAACTTGACCGTAGCTGGGCAACGGCTGACAGCTTGGAGCCGAAAATGGCGTAGGTTGTAGTGGGAGAATGCGTGAAGCACAGTTCCGTACCCCACCATTTTGCTGGTTAAATAGAGAAACAAACGGAACTTGAAAAAAACAGCCCTCGTACAATAAGCGTGGGTCTGCAGTACGTGTAATTCGTCTATGCAGTTCACTACTATGTTAAAATCTTACATCTAATTTTAGCATAAATGAACACTCACATCAGGCTTGATTTTCGGGATTTAAGTGGTGCCTTATTTAAATTTCCTCTGCTGGGTTTTTGTTTTTGCTGCCGTAGTGCATAAACGGAAAAGTTCAATTTTACAAAAACTTTCTTCTAATTCACGTGATGCGAATTGAGCGATTACCAAGAGGCACAATGTCTCTACGCTGCCAGTGAAATGGTTTTCTTATGTATACTAATTTGTAAACAAAAAAAAACTTTTCTTATTTTTACATTGTTAGCATGAATAAAATAACAAAGTATGAACAATTTATCAAAGAAGCACGCTCACAATAGTCATACATATAGCGTCTGTAGCATTTTCAGACTACTTGTTTCATTGTTTGGCCACATGCATTTTCTCCCGATGAACATTTTACTGAATTAAGGATACAAGGTGGACGAATGAGTCCGATATGTCAGAAAATAATTTCCAAGTAAGCAAATAAACACAGCTAAGGCTCTGTGGCGTAAGGCATTTCCAAACAACTCAGAAGCGCCTGCGCACAAACTTGCGACCGATGGCAGCCGTGACGAATCGTCCCTTTTTCATTAGTGCGGAACACTCGATGAATGGAAGGTCTTGGATTACATGACGAAAAAAACAGCTTACTGGATGGAATCGTAGGCCTGGTACCTCCAAGATCCTGCCTTTGAAGGCAGTCTGAACTGAGCAGCCTTCCAAACAACGCGTGTGCTACAGTGATCAGCATTTTGAAAGAACAGAATTGTTTTTGCCAGTTTGAAAAATTTTGTGACATACTCGATCAGTGCTAGAAATCTCGGTGCAAGGTTATTGCAAGAAACCCCGATAGTCAGCCGCACATAGAGTGATGGAGCAGCCTGCTTCTTCCGGTGCTACCTGGTCTGCTGTGAATCGGCAGAAGATTTGGGAGTTCATCCGTGAAGTGTTTCTGATAAATACTTGGTTTAACATTGAACAGAAAGCGAAGCGAAGTCCCTACATTCTTCCCCATGATTTTTTCGAGCATATTATAGATGTAGAAATCAAATTTCACCAGAGGTTTATTTTATTTTATCCTTCACAGAATAATTTTCATCGCGTTGCTCTATCTC
The DNA here is from genome assembly GCA_030386875.1 of Morinoia aosen. NCBI lineage: Eukaryota > Metazoa > Arthropoda > Malacostraca > Amphipoda > Talitridae > Morinoia > Morinoia aosen. The sequence continues at coordinate 20,568,858 of CM059565.1, forward strand.
CGTTGAAATTTCTTTACGAAATTTATTTGACCTGGAGAAAAAAGGATACATTGTATGTTTTTTAGCAAAGATGATAAATATGAAGATGATGCCATAAATCATGGTCTAATTTATGCTAACTAACCAAATCAATGCAGACAAAGATGATCATTCAGCTCTGCTGTAGGTGGTGTGTGGGTAACCATAAGGTACAATATTAACCTTTATCCTAGACTCTTGTGTACCTAATGTGTGACTGTTTGTTGTGGTAAAAGTGTGCCAAAGTATTGGACTACGAAATTTATTAAATGTTGCTCATTCATTACCATTTATGACTCAATAGTTCACTCCTTAGAGCCGCGATCAAATGACTAACAGACTAAGGGTGTCGTAAGCAGTGTTGCGGAGTCGGAGTTGAGAGTCGGAGTCACCGGAGTCGCATGTTTTAGGGTGGAGTTGGAGTCGGAGTAGCTTTTCTAAATGTGGTAGAGTCGGAGTCACTTTTCCGAATGTAGTGGAGTCGGTGTCGTTCATTCGGATGTGGTGGAGTCGAAGTCGGAGTCGCTATTTTTGGTTTCTTCGATTCTTATTTTTACTAACAATTATATACGTTTATAAAACAAAAGAAAGTTGAGATACATTACTGTAAAGCTAAAAAATACGCAAAGTTTTTGTCGATTACTTTGTTCGAAGTTCGAAACAGCGTGTTTATATCTATTACCTAACCTGTCATTGATATTTAGTCATTGTGGGTTCGCATACATTTGTATATATCAGATACCTCTGGGCGCGAAATAAAATTTTCTACTGAGGTAATAATGCATATTTTGCAGATACATATGATATAGAAACTAGTAGCAAATGCGCTGCAAGTTAGTTGCAGAACAGCCCAGCTGATGCAATACACTGTACTCACATAAAAGTGGTAACTTTGTACGCTCTTGATGTGTCTATATTCTATACTAGTGGTTCTTTATAGCGATCTTTTCTAGTCTTTTGGCTATACTTTGATGTATTGATTGATAATGACTAGTTATCGCAGAAACCTAAAGTTTTGTTGTGATCATAAATATTTCTAGTCTTGTCTTTAAGTGTAAATACTGTATTTATATAAATACAGTATTTTTTCAATTTTCTCCCTCCGTTATTGTCCTGCATTGAAATGAGAAATCTCATAAATTTCATGCGAAAGTTAAAGCATGCTCTTTTAAGAAGTCAACATATACTTATACATTTTTCACGCTCGCTGGATGTGATATATTTGAATATCAGCCGCAACAAACAATTCCAATATTATTCCCTGACGTCAATAAATCCCAAATGTCAATGTTCGTGTAAACAATCGTAAGTGATTTCACCCCACATTGTTCATTCTCTTTATTGCTTCCATCAATTAAAAAACTCTACTCAACTTCAATTAGTTCGTGCTCGCCAATAGCCATGTGGCTAGAGGTTCTGCCACCGTGCGGCAGAGACCCGGGTTCGAAAATCGGCGCTGGAGGTGGCGATTTTCTCTGTTGGGTATAGGAAAAATTCCAAGCACAATACCCCACTCTACCCAGGTGTCGGAAATGGGTACCGGTCTTGACCGGGGGAAAGCGTCATGGCATCCTGGCGTTAGTTGTAAGGCATTTGAAAATCCAATGTACAAGGTGATATGTATCAGGCTTGATTGGAAATAAAGCATCCGTAGATGTCTTCATTATTATTATTCATTATAACCAGCTATAGGAATTGAAATTTCGAGAAATATACATCTCTCCTGTTTTTTCGTAATTTTCTAGGTACCCGTTTTGCATGATAATATAAAAACATCTTACTGTTAGCTTCAAGTGAACTAATTCTTATGTTTGTGGTTTTTCGTCGTACGCAGTTTTAGTAGTGCATCATGAAATATGTGGGCTCTACACAACGCGCTCTGGAATTCATAATTTCAAAACACGTCTGTCAATTTTGGTCCCAAAATTCTTCGCATCTGTGTGTTAGACAGCATTGTTCAGACGGTCCTTGCGTGCGCTTCAAAGTAGATATAAATTTGTAGTTCTAGATTTGTGTACACACAACCTCTACTATGCAGTTATAGGATTTTAAACACACGCAATCTGAAGAGTTTTATGATGACATTCGATGTGCGTGCTTCTTATCAACTGGGAGATTCTCATTCTTACGTCTGGGTTATTAACTGTCGTATTTGTGAAAATTTAGGGAAGCATCTGATTTAGTTCTCATATTCATAGATCTTTTATTGTTAGTGAACTAAGGCACGAGACTTTTGTCTCAAACGTAAATGTTTTCTGAAACGTTTTCTTCTTTTCCGTAGCATTTGGGTTATGCATTGTACTTAAGACCACAAAAGTCCTGGTTCGATGCTAGTTTGGCACGGCCGGTTTTTTTTAGAGAAAGTGCAAATTAACACTCCCAGGGGGAAAATGTGAGGTCAGCCTTCCTTATGTTGAAATGGAACAAGTTTTTTGTTTTGTTACGGACCATCTTTTTTAGGTTCGCTGCTGTCCTGTTTTTAACACATATTGCATTCTTTAACTCCTATCTTGTTTCATGGTTTTCTTTCTCATCTTACTGTTTCTGAGCACCTAGAGCATAGATTCCGCGTTCCCTTTTCTCCGTACTAAATGATGCAATCCTCCATTTTTTAAATGTTATTTTTGTGGTTAGGGAGGCATAAACTAAAATCTAATCTAATCTTGAACGTATGTGTATCAACAGACGAGCGTCACGTTGAATATCTAATATGCAACTTAATTTCAGACCCTCGACAGATTAGATTAGATTAGTCGTTAGTTTTAGCCTCCCTACCCAGCAATAAATGCGATCTAAAGAGAGGAAGGAGGAAGGCACCATTTAGTATGGAGTTAAGGAAACGCGGAATCTATGCAGAAAGGCATAGAAACAGTAAGTTGTGAAAGAAGATTACGAAACAAGTTCAAAGTTGAAGAAGAAAGTAGTAGGAGCTGAAGAACAGGACAGCAGTGAACCGAAAAAAGGTGGTCCTTAACACAACAAAAACATTTTATTTCAACAAAAAAGAAGGCCTACCTAACTCTCAGCTCGGGCCCTGACATTGTCCCCCTGGGAGCGCTAGTTCCCATAGATACAATAATTGTATCCCCCTGAGGGGGACCCTCGACAGAAAAAACGTTTGACAAATTAGGGCAAAAACGGCAGGACTCCAAAGAGAGCAACACCATAGGTTGTAGAGTGATATCTTTCCAACGATGCATTCGTATTTACAAAACTAATATCAAATTCAATTCCAAAATTTTAAAAGTTTTGTAGTTCGTGAGAGACACGCTCTCGTTGAAAAATGCTTGTAAAATGCGTGTTTGCGATCGACATGTTCATTACAAGCTATCTTTTTTTTCACCATACTTTTTGTTTGAGCAACACAAGTTGCATTCTAATTTCGTATTTGACATCACAAAACAATAAATATCGTAAAGCGGAATCCGTGCACTTTTAATAATTTGCGTTATTGTTCATCTGCCGCATTTTGACATACTTTTCACTGTCGAGGGTAAAAACAATAGTTTTTGTGGTCGTGGTGATTAGAGCTTTTCTTCTGCTTCTTGCGTTTATAACAAAAACGCTTTCAAAACAATTAAATTTTATTTGCTTGAAACGTTATTTCATTTTTTTATAATACATTCAAATTTCATATCCTTGTATCAACTCAACCGAAAATTTCCGACCGAACGTTAATGAGTAAAACGGTCCCAACCTTATGCTAAAGTTTATTCATCAACGTGCGAGTCAACATGTATGTATTTTTGCCTGTATTTATATGCATATCAAACACTCATTAACTCAACAAAGGGAACATGTTACATCTTTCCCTCATTCATTTGTTCGGTAATTGTCATGGTTGTTGAGATGCCCTAGATTTGTTCATTGTTAAAAATGTAAAAAATCAAGGATTTCGTTTGTATCTTTATAAAATTATAACATTTCACTTCCTTTTCATCCGTTCTGTCAACAATACTGAGGCATGCCTTTATGTGTCACGTTACGTAAAATTATTATCAAGAAAACCTCATCTCATACACAGTACACAAAGAATTGATGCAAAATTGGACGGAATGTAGGCACTTTTGATAAGCGCACACTAGGAAAAAATTGCATTCTTAAGGTAAGCTCTAATGAAAAATGACATTCGTTCTGAACAACTGGAGGTCATGTGTGCCGAGCTTTGTATTATCGAAGGCTAATAAAACTCTTCAAACCCATGAAACACTGTAATTACTTCAATTCTTTATTTACTTTTTCACATAGAGCTGTAAGCATCGAAATAGTTAGAAAAATTACCAATGTACGACAATTGCATGTCAAATGAACACATAGTATGTACGGCATTAGAAAGATATAAGCATTCTTTTTTCGGGATGATATGAAAAGGTTGTAGATGCAAAGAATTCGTTAATTTTAAGATTTTTCAGCAGTATTGTATGATGTTTAGAGAAGCTCCTCACAATTCATCCTAGTTCATGCACTGACCTCCATTAGCGGGAATTTTGTTTCAGAATCCTCATGTTTTATTGTGCTACCATCCCAGAAATAAGCAGCGTACTTGATCTTTTGAAGCTACTCAATTTTTTACTTGCATGGGGCGATATTTAAATGAAAATATTCATTTTCAATACTAAATAGTAGTTAAAAACAGTTAAAGATCTAATTATTCATGGCATTATATTCTAGCTGGAACAAGCTAATCCGGTTATTGTGCCTCGAATTTATTTGCGCATATTTCACCGAGTGAAAACCAATGGAGCTGAAAACCAAAGCCGGTTAGTATTAAAGATATGAAACTTTACATACTCAGTAAAACATACAGACGCAGTTAAACATGATGGCGTTAATTTTCGAAATATAAAAAGAACCTCCTTATAAGCGCACCCTTGATTTATCTCATAATAAGAAAAATAAAAAGGTACAATTCCAAAATGTTCATAAAATATGCTTAACACTATGATTTTTATAATATTACTTCTAGGTTAAGGAGATGCCTATTTTAATATCTAGACCCGGGGTTGAATTAACGGACCGCATAAATTCTTCAGCTGCAAATTAGAAAACGTGGAAAGATGTAAGAAATTCGACTTATAAAACGACCAGGAAAACATTTATACGTTGATACAGTGGCCTTTATATGAAAAAAGGAAGACGATTCAGTTCCAAAGAAGCTATTATATGAAATTATTAGTTTGAATGATACTCAACATAAAGGCCTTAAATTGAAAGAAAACCCGTATAAAGTAGACAACAGCTGCGTTAGGGGTTGAATATTTAATCAACAAAAATAAAATCTATTCCCTTGGATACCTTCATTCATACACGAGGACTGGAAGTTTATAAATACAGTCTACCTACTGAAAATGCCTCAGCAGACAGGCTCCTCTTACATTCACACATGAGCTCAGGCTGCCGCAGCAGTAGTTGATTTTGTTGAAGATATTATTTTGCCTCGAAGATTAGTTAGATTAGTCATTAGTTTTAGCCTCCCTACCCAACAACAAATGCGATCCAAAGAAAGGAAGGAGGAAGGCACCATTTAGTATGGAGTTAGGGAAACGCGGAATCTATGCAGAAAGGCATGTAAACAGTAAGTTGTGAAAGAAGATTATGAAACAAGATCAAAGTTGAAGAAGAAAGTAGTAGGAGCTGAAGAACAGAACAGCAGTGAACCGGAAAAAAGTGGTCCTTAACATTACAAAAGCATTTTATTTCAACAAAAAGAAGCTTACCTAACTCTCAGTTCGGGCCCTCACATTGTACCCCTGGGAGCGCTAATTCCCATAGATACAATAATTGTATCCCCCTGAGGGGATTTTTCCTCGAATACCAGAAAATTGACGTTTCGGACATTTGAAACAAGTTTCTCCTGCATAATTATTAATAAGCAAGTATCTAGCAACCAACTCGGTAAGGAGATATATAGCTACACAATGTTTCTTCAAATTCTCACATAAATACGGCTGGCACTAAAGATTTCCAATAGTCAGACGCGAGGAAAAACGACCGCCGCACAAGGCAAGCATGAAGATATCACCTTCAAAAAGAACTGTGAATCAAAACCCAAGTTTCTGGAGAGTATAGAAGAAAAGTTATTGATTTGTATTTAGGTGTGGGTCAAATTTCGAAACATCGATTTTGTTTTTTGGCTCATGTCATGGAGAATTTTCTTATGAGTCTAACGTTATGCTTCTATTCCTTGTGTGGTTGTTCGTTTGCAACAGCTTACAAAATGCGAGCCAAATACAAGAGACCGGTTGACACCAAAATTCAAAAATTATCATTTTTTTAGGGGGGCTCTTGTTAATAGAGATTTTTTGCTTTGTATTTGTTCGCCTGCTACAGCTTAAAAAAAGCCAATTACTTACGTCATTACACGGCCTAGTGGCGAGTTTGTCAGGCTCTCCTGAAAACTTGAACTTGTTGACGTTTGAAATGCTACTTCTTCCACAGTTTTAAAGGTACAGGAATGGCAACTACGTCAATGGATAGGACTTAAAATAGCTAAAAATTGATGTACAATTTATTCGAAAAAATTGCTTACTTTGCAAATAACACAAATAAATCTCAGAATTTATAAAAATGCACTTTTTTGGAAAAAAATCCCAATATTGAACGAATCTAAATATAGAAATTCCTTTCCACTGAATCTTTATATAATAGTCAGCTTTTTTAAAACCATGTTGCTGGTTCTGCAACTAAAAACGCAAGGAGATACCTTTTCCAAAATACTATATTTGTCAAGTTTTTTAGGAAAGAAATAAATTTTCTAATAAAATCATAAATATGAGATTAAAATGGTTGCATTATTTTACACTTTTGATGAAAATTTCAGAAAAATCTTTCGGAAAATGACGGATTTGGGGTTTTACCCAGTTCTACATGCAAGCGTTTGCCATGGAGCGCGCGTTTGAAATGCCTTGGCACGTAAAAAACATTATAACACACATAGGGAACAAATTTTGAAAAAAGTTGAGCGTCCGACCTCTTAGAGAAACGCGTTGGTTAGGTTCTAGTAAAAACCTCATTTTTGTTGTCTCATGAAATGCTGCTCCTCCTACAGTTTTAAAGATAGACTAATGGCAAAAAAAATCATCGAAGAACATTGATAGAGCTTGAAATTCGTACACCTTTTGTTTAAAATTGAAATTAGTTGAAAAGTTATGTGACAAATAACAGGTAAATTTATGAAAATATTCAAATTTAAAAAAAAGTAAAAATCCAAAATGAATATACTGGTCTAATACTACCCAACACTTTAGTAGCTCTTTCAAGCCCCATCGATTGTTATATTTTTAATTCCTGTAACTTCAAAACTTTAGGAGAAACCTTTTCCGTAAGCCCCGTTTTTTCACATTGTCCTAAATAATCAATTTTAAAATAAAACTACAAAAAGCCCCGACTCCAAAAATATTCTTGCATCATTTACACCAATGGCAAAAATTTCTGAAAAATCAGCCAGAAAATGTTGGATTATTTCTACCCAAACGGTGCCTTAAAAGAGAACTCCTTAATATAAAATTACGTAAGTCTAACTATTTGATGTAAAATGAAAGTTATTCTAATGCCTATAGCGAAGCTTCCATCAAATCAACTACAAGCTGTGTAATAAAACTGTTTACTTCATGTTAGGAAAAACGAAAACCCATAGAACACTTGACCGAACCGACCAAAATACCGTGCTAAATGATTTTTAACATATGAAAACCAGATGGCAAAAAATTATAAAAACAGCACAGCGTCCATGTTTAATACTTAAAAACATACACTTTGAAATGCAATGAAATTAGCCTTCAAACACTGTTTCTGTGTAATACAACATTGCACAATACGGCAAGAAATGCACGTTTTCCTACAAACACAAACCGAGAACGCGGAACAATTCAAGATTGTTATTGTAATCATGAAATATAAAAAACGAGAAGAATCCACAGCGCAAGCGTAAAAATGTCACACGCACGCGACAAGGAACACTATAAAACAGAATGTGACAGCTGATTTTCATGCGTCACTCTCGAAAGCAACACAGAAACTGAAGAAAAGTTCTCATTTCGTTCAAAAAAAAAAGGACTTATGAATTCCCGAAAGATGCGCAGAATAGTACACAAAACGAAAAATGCAGAGTGAAAAGATTAATAAAATTTTACCGGCAGTGGCGCAACGGAGGCCTTAGATTAAATTAGACAAAATAATTTAGGCCTGTTTACTAAAAAAGTGGTTTTAAGAGAGGAAAAAATATGACATCATTTATTAAGGACTTACAAGTGAATGCAGGGTTTATGCATGTGGTTCATAGAAACAGCAAGTTGCACAAGAAGTTTATAAAACAAGATGAAGATAAAGGCGTAACAGATGCTGAAAGGACTGCAGTAAACCAAAAAAGATGGTCCTTAACACAAATGAAAACATTTCCTTTCAACAAACATTTCTCCGTAACTCTTAGTTCAGGACTTCAAATATTCCCCTCGTTAACTCTAATTCCCTTGGACACAAAAATTGCGTTCTCTTGGCGAAGAAACTCGTACGAACTTCCACCTGATGAACTACTACAATTTCAGCAACTCCGAAGCATGCTGTAGTAATTAGACATTTGAGCAGCCCAGATAAATGCATTTCGCTGATAGAAAGGGAACAAATTGGTGTAAGCGTGTTTGCTGGCTCTGTGTAGTTTAAAATTATTTTAACGAGTAAAAGAGTGGTGACATAACTCACAATTGATCAGTTGACCATGTTTTTTTTACCTTTACCATGTTTTTTGGCTAGTTGTTGTTCGACACGATTCATTCGAGCAATCACAGAACACACAAAAACAGCTAACCTTTACCATGTTTTCCGGCTAGGTGTACTTTGACATCACCCTTACGAGCAGAAGAATAATTACAGAACTCACACCTGAACAGTTGACCTTTACCATGTTTGCTAGCTCGGTGTAGTTCAAAATTATCCTTGCGAGGAGAGAAATAGTCACATAAATCACACCTGAACAGTTTACCTTTACCATGTTTGCTAGCTCGATGTTGTTCAACATTTTTCTTACGAGCAGAAGAATAATCACAGAACTCACACTTGAGCAGCTGACCTTTACCATGTTTTCCGGCTAGGTGTAGTTTGACATCACCCTTACGAGCAGAAGAATAATCACAGAACTCACACTTGAGCAGCTGACCTTTACCATGTTTTCCGGCTAGGTGTAGTTTGACATCACCCTTACGAGCAGAAGAATAATTACAGAACTCACACCTGAACAGTTGACCTTCACCATGTTTCCTAGCTCGGTGTATTTTAAAATTATGCTTGCTAGGGGAGAAATAGTCACATATATCACACCTGAACAGTTTACCTTTACCATGTTTGCTAGCTCGGTGTTGTTCAAAATTATTCTTGCGAGGGGAAAAATAGTCACATATATCACACCTGAACAGTTTACCTTTACCATGTTTGCTAGCTCGATGTTGTTCGACCCTTACCTTAACAGCAGAAGAATAGTTACACTGCTCACACTTGAACAGCTGCCCTTCACCATGTTTTCCTGCTAAGTGCACTCTTACATTGCTCTTGTTAGCAGAGGAATAGTTACAGAACTCACACTTGAACAGCTGACCTTTACCATGTTTTGCTGCTAGGTGTAATTTAACCCTACTCTTGAGAGCAGAGGAATAGATACAAAACTCGCACTTGAACAGCTGCCCTTCACCATGTTTTCCTGCTACGTGCACTCTAACATTGCTCTTGTTAGCAGAGGAATAGTTACAGAATTTACACTTGAACAGCTGACCTTTACCATGTTTTGCTGCTAGGTGTAATTTAACCCTACCCTTGAGAGCAGAGGAATAGATACAGAACTCGCACTTGAACAGCTGCCCTTCACCATGTTTTCCTGCTACGTGCACTCTAACATTGCTCTTGTTAGCAGAGGAATAGTTACAGAATTCACACTTGAACAGCTGACCTTTACCATGTTTTCCGGCTAGGTGTATTTTAACATCACCTTTTCGGGCAGAAGCATAATTACAGAACTCACACTTGAACAGCTGTCCTTTACCATGTTTGCTGGCTAAGTGTCGTTTTAAATTATTCATCCACCTATTCGAGTAATCACACAACTCACACTCGTAGTAAAATCTCAAATTATGCCCGAGACGGAGATGCCGCTCCATAAGGTTCCTCCTACCAGTGTTGTAATCACAATGTTCACACAGTAAGGGCCGTGACATGAGTCTATGAGGAGGTGCAGCCTCATCACCACTGCCGCTACACGACACATTGGACGGTAGCAAGTTGGCGCGCCCATGAGACGATCCAGCTGGTCTCTGATGAGCAGTATTTGAATTGCACGCTCCAGAGCTGCCTTCCCTCAATTTGTCCTCTGCTACTGCGAGCCGCGAACGCGCCTGAGCGCAGTCATTGTCTACTTCTCTCTTGAAAGTAACTGCATGAGAGCTTGGACTTGAACCGGCCTATGCAGAAGAAGTTTTTCCCATTATTACTGGACAAGTTTCACCAAAAGTAGCAGGATTACACTCAAATTACAGCTAAAATTAATATTTTGTGCAGGCATTTACTTTTGAAACAAATTTATATAATCAAGCATCAGTGTTCTATCTTATTCTTGACCAAATGCATTTCAGTGTTGAAGACAAAACCAATGGAAATACATAAATAATAACAGAGTAGGGAAAGAAATAACGATAGCAGTAGTACAATTTGAAAAGCGCTTTCACTTTTTGCAGTAGGTAAATACTTCAATATAGGGTGAAAATATAAAAAAATTTACTATATTCTCAATTGGAATAATTCTTTCATGAAAAAGCCTCCAATCAACCATACTACTCCCATCAGTGGATGTTATTATCGCAATCTAATGGATCAGGATTTTCACAAAAAAGGTTACTGTTAACGTTTTTTGCTCAAAAAATAATTACTAACTTGATAATTCTTCTTGATTTTTGTAGACAAAATGTGGCGGCCAAGAGCAGATAGATACAAACTATATGAACTAAATTCAAGAGTAAGCCACCAATTAAAAGCACTCAAGAGAAACCAAGCAATTAATAGAAAGCACTTGAGAGGAGAGTAAACAACCAATTAGAAGCACTCAAGAGGAGAGTGAGCCACCTAATGGGAAACACTGGAGAAATGGGAGCAACCAATAAGAAGCACCCAAGAAGAGAGTGAGCAACCAATAGGAAGCACCCAAGAGGAGGGTGAGCAACCAATTATAGCACCTGGGGTTCCTGATGCCAGTCAATGGGCTCATCCTTCACAGTAACGGCCTCCAGTTCAGCGTCAGCCATTTCAATTTTGATGTCAATTTTTCCTTGATGGCTCCCAGAGCTCAGTCCGTCCCCTTCAAGTTACAAAAGCTCAGTGAAAAAATCACAAATCCAGTTACAGTTCTTCGTGTGCTAAAATACAAAGATGATTTCATAATATTGAAAATGATAACAATTGTCCTCCTATTCAAAACACAAAAAACTTGAACTATTTTTTTAGGGTTGGGAAATAAATCTAGTAATACTCATAGCAATGAACACAATACTATTCTTTCAACTAGATACTTGATACTTAAAAGCTTTGGAAATCTAAATGAGCTGAACCCTATTTTAGCTCACACCAGCAAATTTAAATGACAATAAGAATCAAGAAATACAGTCTTCAGAATAAATAGAACTTACAATTCATAAGAAACTAGCAAATCCAATACGAGTTTGCAATAAAAAATGTACTTTGAACTTCACTATATTTTAGAAGGGCATATTACAAGTTTGAATTAAAATTTTGTGTAAAATAAATTTCAAATCATTAATGAGACAATTGGAATAAAATCAAATCCACTGAGTAAAATTTTTTCTCAATTATGACAGCATTCTTCAATCCTGTGGGAAGAAGTATCACACTGAAGACAAAGATAACTCAACAAAACTCCTTATACCACCTATGTCCTTATCTTTCAAAGAGCAATTTCACAGTTGTTTTCAAAGTTTGCAAATGCAATTAAATTTAACTTTGAGAATACTTATCCGCAACTAAAGTGTTCCAAAAAGAGGAAGTCACAGTTTATTATAGTGTTGAGTACACACAGAATCTATGCACAAGGCAATTGAAATGGTAAGTCATGAGAGCAGTTCATGAAACAAGACAAAACTTGACGCAGAAAGTAATAAATGCTGAAAAACCAGACAGCAGTAAACCCATAAAAAATGGTCTGTAAAAAAAATGTGGTCTAAAAATTTTATTTGAATTTTTTCTCCTTTTTAAATTTTTATTGAATCTGCAACTAGGCAAAGTAAAAATCTCTTCAAAACGTATCCTATTTCAAAAAAAGGATGCACTACCTTATCTATAGCTCAGGATCTCACCTATTCTCACTGGGAGTGCTAATTCCCATAGAACAATAGTTGTATCATAAGAAATGAAATTTTTAAAAACATGACATTACACTCATAGCATGATTCAGCAGATAGAATGAATATCACTTAGATAAGGCTTACTCTGAGATCAATTCTTTTGAAAATCCATGGTGTGAATGCTCAGACTGCAGGCACTCAAATTGTGCTATGTAAAAGAATAATAAATACTAGCAGGACCCGTTGAAATTCTATGGATGATATCATCAATAAGCTTTCAGGACCCATGAGGAAATTCTGTCAACATTATTGAACGAATTTGAACATAACATATTCTAACCTATCTTGTCCTAACCTATGCTAATCTAATCTATCCTAACCTATTATATCTTAACCTATCCTAGCCTTTCCTAACCAAACCTACCCCATCCTAACCTATTTTTAGCTAATGTCATCCTTAGGTTAGGTGGACCCATGAAAAAAATTCAGTCAAAATCCCCTAGCAAATTCTTACATAACATTTTCTAACCTAACTCATCCAAAAGTGACATATCCTAACCTATCCTGTCCTAACCGAAGCTATCCTTGTAAAATGGCAAACATAAAAAACCATGAACCCGTAAAAAATTTCATCTACATAACCATAACTAACCTATGCTAACCTAACCTATCCTAACCTAATATATCCTAAACTACCCTATCCAAAACTATACTGATAATATGTCAAAAATAAAAAGCCTTGTACCTGTGAAAAAATTTCATCAACATTATCTAAATTTTATATCAAATTATTACGCAATGCAAAGTTTGACAAAAAATGAAAGAAAAAGACATGAAAAAAAAACAAATTAAAAAAACATAAAAAAATAAAAATTGAAAAAATTAATATATATAAAGAATAAATCAACAAACCAATAATAAAATTACAAAAAATAAGAAATGAACATATAGAAATAAATTTAAAAATCAAATGAAAAATTGAAAAATGATATAAATTGATAAATTGAAAATTAAAAAAATTAAAAATCAGAAAAAAATGATAAATGAAAAAATTAAAAAATGAATGAAAGAATAATAAATTAGAAAAATTAAAAGAATTAAAGAATACTAAAAATAAGAAAATTTAAAATAAATGAAAAATAAAACAATTAAAAATTATAAATAAAATGAAAAAAAAAATTTAAAATTGAATAAAAAATTAAAATGTTAAACATAAATGTAAAAAATACAAAATTTAAATTATAATATAAATTTCCAAATAAAAAAGTAGCAGATAAAAAATTTAATAAATTCAAAAAAATTAACACTAAAAAATTATGAATGAAAATATATATAACAAATTTATAAATAATAAAAAATAAAACGCTTGATAAAAATAATAAAAATTCTACCCTAACCTAATTTAACCTACTCTACCTATCCTATCCTGATAAAATGTCAAATGCATAAATGCATGTAAATGCCACCTTTTTATGAAACGCTCAGAAAGTTGGTATCTATGATACTGCAAACTCGGATGAGAGCATTACCCAAAAACTCAGTTTTAAGCATATTAATATATAGATGGAACTTCAATGATGTACTCCAGAGATACACATGCAGTATTGCACTCTCAATTATTGCCACATCATCTCCACACATTGCTGTGTGCACCAAAATGTATACAAAATGATAGCATAAACCTAAGAACAATAGGTTGCAGATAATGTTGGAAACATTTGAACTATTTACATCTAGCATTGCCACATCACTCACAGGGTATGAGTTTCAATTTGTCTATGCTCCTAAAATTCATAAAATGTATGCACGAATCAAATCATACTTGAACTTTGCTTTATATTCTGTGTGACTCAAGAAATTCCTTTCAAATTTGGACTAGGTGTAATATTAAGTCAAAATTATGATCAAGGAATAATATTTAATAAGCAATCCTTTTCTCCTTCAACTTGATTCTGGTCACACAATAACCTATAATGTATTTTCCTTTGCTCATACATTACAATTCATAGCATAAACTAAACAGCAGGTCTTGTCTTCAACCAACATGGACAGCATTTACCTTTATACTATTTTTGTTTACTTTCATACTAGAAACGCTAGTTTTCTACTGTAATATCAACTGTCTTCATTTCATACCTAAACCAGAATAAAGTCTCACCTTGCACCATATCCTCTGCTGCAGGTTCTTGCTTGATGAAGTCCTGCCAGCAACACAGTCTCTCCCCTTCAACATCCATCAGCTCGTGCACCATAACCAGTTCACGCTCCATGCTGGGTATTTAGGTACCTGAGCAATGGGCAATGGAAAGCTAGTTTGCTTAAATATTCAATAAAACTAAACTTACACACTACCAAAAAATTGAAATATGACCCTGTTCTTCCATCTTTGTAAAAAAAATAGGTCAATATTTACTTTAGGTCAGGCAGGCGACCACCATGGGCGCCGCCATCTTGGATCCGATGTAAACAACATTGCGGTCGTCACCGTAATGGGTGGGTTAGAAGCTTAATTTATAATTTTCGCTATAAGAACTGTGGCTAACCCTCACGACCCAACCTCTTTACGTTTGTAATAGGGGGTTAACTACCCTAATTAACTTAATAACGGCGCCAGCGCGCGCGTGCCGGCGCCAACTTCAAAGTAAAATTATTCAAAAATAACGCATCAGCGAGCAGAATGTCATTCGTGTCAAAGGTTATTAAATGTGTTCCTTTATTGATTATTTGCCCTCAAATTATTAATTTCCTTGCCTGACAAAAAATAAATATTGTCCAAAAAATATTATGTGGGCCGAACATCTCAATGACGCTGTAATGGGGCGATTCACCAGTCTCCTAAACAGTGTTTGCTAATGAGATGGAGCAATCTGCCTGTTCCCCTAACCCCTATTTTTTTGTTTCACAACAGATGTATCAATGTTAAATAGTAAAGGAGAAAATTTCTAAGTGTAGCCATCAAGTAGAGGACTAGAGGTTCAAATTATTCTGAGCGGCATCATCCAGCAAGGGTAGGAATAATAGGCAGCGATAGGATCAACATAAAAGAATGTACGGGTTTATTTATTTATTGAAATATTTTTTTGTAAATGATATTGATTATCCATTATGTGAAAGTGAGAAACTATATACTTTATTGTCTGTGTTATCATTAGAAGTTATTATTTATTATGCATGGCGGATTGACAGGAAGACCTCCAAACCTCCAATCAACCTCCAATTGGAAAGCAGAAGCAGAGGCCAACCAGGGGACTCCAGAGCCACCACCCAAAGCTCTGTGGGGTAGTAGTAGTAGTAGTAATAACATCAATTTGCTAGCGCTTCTTCTTCTTCTTCTTCTTCTTCTTTCTTCTGTTTTATGAGGATCCCGGTTCCTGTTGGTCCATGCGCCTCAGGTCCTTACGTGAAGTGGTCTGTTCACTTCTGCTGGCAGAAAGAAAACACATTTTAGATTTTTACAGGCTGACTTGTTATTTTGTAACAAGGATATCACTTAAGGCAGAAGAGCTCTGATGGGTTAGCACAACATACAAGGTTAGTGGAGTCAACCTATTGCTCAATGGGAACAGCACAGAGCCATAATGGGGATGGATGGTCCAGCCTGGGTGGCGCAACCTGGAGCATCTTGTCAGTCACAAACACGTGGGCAATTACCTTACTTTTATGATCCATAATCACTCCCCAGTCTACGGAACAAACTCTACATTACGACTACTACTTCTACTGCTACAGTTGGAGTGCATGGATGGAGCAATTCAAGATACTCTTTGCTGTTATGTTAAGTTGATGCTAAGGAAAAACACGATGTTCAGAAAATTTCCTCTTACAATATTGGTCGCATTTACATTTTATACTTTTTTCAAGCAACCTGGAGAAAATCAAACGAACATGGTGCAGGTGCTTCCTTGTAGAAGATGATGTTACTTTATTTGTTTAAGTTAGTGGTTAGCAGCTATAAGTTACCTAATTTCCCAGTAGAGATTAGATATTTTGCCATTGAATTCAAGATTTTAATTTGTATTTCTGAAGGGTAATTTCCTCCTCCCAGCAGATTCTTGACAGAGAGAGTCACACCTACTGATTGTACTTCTTCAGCTAATATTGTTCTGGCAACACTATAATTTGGACATTGTAGCAGAAAATGGCTGACTGTTTCAATACAGCCGCATGAGCACTTATCAGTGTGAGACAAATTAAATCGATTGAGATGCTGATTCAGGCCCACATGGCCTGTTCTTAGTCTGGTCATTGCACTTTCTATAGATCGGTTACGATGTGAAGACCAAGGCCAAAATCCCACAGTGTCTCTGATCTCTAACAAAAATTTACCCTTGTTCAAGTTGCTCACTCCTTTGAGCCACTGGCTCTGCCAAACATCAGTCAGAGCATCTCTAACTTGTCTCACCTTGTCAATTTGCGCAGAGTGAAAGAACGGAGTTACCGGGCTTTGATGTGCTGCCTTGGCTGCCAGATCTGCAAGCTCATTCCCTTCTAAATTCTTATGACCTGGAATATACTGAATGTGAGTTGGGTATTTTACATTCAATAGTTTGACATATTTATGAATCTCGTATATTAAATGAACATAATTTTTAGCCTTCCGATTTTGCAACAGGGCAACTCCTGAGAGAGAGTCTGTATATATCACCGCTCCTGGTAATGAATCATAGTTCTCATAAAGGTACTTCACTGCTCG
This sequence comes from Morinoia aosen, assembly GCA_030386875.1. Classification (NCBI taxonomy): domain Eukaryota; kingdom Metazoa; phylum Arthropoda; class Malacostraca; order Amphipoda; family Talitridae; genus Morinoia; species Morinoia aosen. Next base: position 20,585,901 of record CM059565.1, read on the forward strand.
AGAAATTGCAAACAATTCACAACCGAGAATTGCAGTTTCGGAGGGCAATCTCCAATTAGACATAATGGTATTATTGGATTCTTTAATTATCATCGATCCAGTCGAAGAGGGAGCAGGATTAGAGAGCTTTGATCCGTCAGTATATATAGGTAAGTATGAGGGAAACAATGATTCCTCAAGGTATTTAAAGGTGGCAGCAGCCATTTCATTTGACATATGTCCCACTGGAGAATTGCCAAATTCGGTCAGAAAATATTTGTCCATTTCTTCCCAAGGAGCTATAGGGGAAATTATTGGAACTGTCACCTTATTACTTCTCTGAATTTTAAGATGAGCAAAAATTTTTTGAGCTCGTACGATTAATGGCGGGACCAATATGTGGCTTGTCCAAGGTCGATCTTGCAAGCGAGGCTGTGGTTCCATAAGCTCTTTTGTTATTTGTACATTGGAAGGCAATTCTGTGAGCCTACAGTAAAATTTTAAAAGGGTCATTATGCGTTGAAGACTTAGTGGCTGAGTATTACTTTCTACTTCCAATGATAGGATAGGGGAGGTACTTCGAGCCCCTGTTGCAATTCGTAAGCAAGAATTTTGTAATTTATCTAATTTATCTAAATAAGCATTTGATGCTGTACTGTAGAATATAGAACCATAGTCAATAGCACTGCGAATTACGGATTTATAAAACATTAACAGAGTCTTCCTATCGGCTCCCCAGTGATTGTTTGAAATGGATTTCATCAGGTTTATTTTAGGTATACATTTATCTCTGTGCTAGCGCTTCAGTGCCTGCACTATGTCGCGCCGAAGGTCTCACAATTCAGGTTGTCTCCACGTCTCAAATTTCGAGGTCTCACTGCCACAAACATCGTAACGCAAGTCACAGCAACTATTAAACAAACAAAGACGCGATAGCCACGAGCGTGATCTGAACACTTGATTTCATTGGTGGCAGCAGTAGTAGTAGTAGTAGCAGCAGCAGCAGCATCAGCAGTAATGAAAGAGCTGCTAGTTCAATACCATACTCCTCATGCGTAGGGTTCAATCAGTTCATACGATCATCTTAAGGTACATGCACAGTTTGCACATTGAGCAGCAGCCTAACCCCCTAATGGGGGTCTCAGCTGCCCACCCAATTATGGCCGGGCACCTTACCCGCGCTGAAACCCCCAGGGGCATTGCGCAGCGCGCCCGGCCATTTTACGGTTCAGTGTTTACATCGCATTACCATGCGTAGAATCTTCAGGCTAGATTTTTGAAGACAGATTACACGCTCCAATAAACGACTGCAGCGCTGTCACATTATAAGTTGACCGCTCAGCCTCCCCAAGTATTCCGGTCAAAACATCCTGTGCACGACCGCGAAGGTGCGGAAAATGCAGATTTCTGGCAACAGCATACAGGGGACACTCCACTCCGCAAGGAAGTGCTTTACAGTCAAAGGCACACGACACCGTTCGCACTGCAGCTGTGGTAGCCGCTCCATCAGGTGGCCGTGTGTTAGCCGCGTATGGCCAATACAGAGGCGACAAAGCATCACCTCTAACCAGCGACTACGACAACTGGACGATATCCACTCACGTATAGTGGGTTTAATGCTCCTTAATTTATTGCTATCGTTAGCAGCGTTGTCCCATTCCTGCTGCCATCGTTCTCTCACTGCCGCTTTGATCCGAGGGTAATAATCCCGGAAAGGAACCATCAGATTTAGAGTCTCTTTGTTTGCCTCTGCGGCCCGTTTAGCCTCCTGGTCAGCTCTCTCATTGCCAGACACTCCTACGTGGCCGGGCACCCAGCACAACATCACAGATTTACGCTCACGTGTTAAATCTATTGAGTTCATGACGATCTCACCAACGAGCGGATGGGTACTATTATGCTCTCGAGTGGCCTCCACCACACTTTTTGAATCCCCAAAAATAGCAAAAGTATCATGCACACAATGTTTAATTAGTCGAAGGGCCTCCAGCACACCGTAAAGTTCCGCAGTGAAAATGGACGACTCTGGGAGCAATCTCTTGGCGCTCACCATCTCCCCCGACACAGCGGCACACCCCACAGTGTCTCCCACCTTTGAGCCGTCAGTGTAGAACTTCATCGCACGGGCATGTTTTTCGGCAATATGGACCAAAAAGATCCCCTTTAGTAAAAGCTCTGTGGGACCAGCATCCACAACCTGAGACCGAAGAACAGCCCACAAAGGCTGATTCTTCCTCAGGCATCTCTTGCCGCTGCGATACTCCATCACCTGCTGCCGCTGTACTTCGGCACCTCACACTGCTGCGGTATTCCAGCATACTCTGCCGCTGCTGCACCTTGGCCTACTCAGCCGCTGCCGTGCCTCGGCCTACTCAGCCGCTGCCGTGCCTTGGCCTACTCAGCCGCTGCCGCTGCTGTTGCCTTACTTGTGCTCTTGCGCTCCTATCGCTCTTGCGTTCCTGCAGGACGAGCCTTGGGTCGGCTACTATTGCTGGGTAGGAAGTTGCTCTAGGGCTGCTGCCATGCCAGATTCCCCTTAGTATAGTAGGCTACTGTGTTATAATTGAGTGTTTAATTTGTGACGGTCCTTGTAGGTAGGGTAATTATTACTGTCCGCTCCTGGTTATTTTCCTATGCATATGTATGTTATCAATGTTAATAGTGTATCAATAAACAAAAAAAGAGAATTGTAAGCCCATTACCTGGGAGTGTCGGCTTATTAATTCACCTTGAGACAAGATAGGAGACGTAGGTAGGTCGGTCGGTCACAACTGATGAATATGAGTGCTGTTGATTTAGGCTACACGTGTTGATGGTAGGAAGCCTACCTGTCCCCCAACATTGTGTTCTTGATGCCATGATGAGGTTATAAATCATCCAATAATATTAGGGACTCCATTCATGGTTAAAAATCAGCTCATCGTTAACATAGGTAAAAGAATGACTTCAAAGGTTGCTAAAAATAATTCAAGAGTTGATATCTATTTAGGTGAAACTGCCAAGCCCAGGAGAATAATTCATGAATCTTCTAGAAAAAACACAAAAGGGAATAAAAGTTTTCTAGAGTTGTGCAATACTTTGAGCAACAAAGGTAAATTTAAAACGAGGCGGCAGCCGAAGAAATCATTTACTGTGAGAGTAAATAAAGTTCAAATGAGTTTAATTTAATAGTCTTGGAAACGGATAATTTGGTTTTGACGATAATTTTCTTGCGCCTCTTGGAGACAAGAGGAGAGGAGCCTCGTGCCAGGCCCTTGCAGACAACTGGTCCATGGGGTGCTCCAGGACTTCGCCGCGCCAAACACAGCGGCTATCGCTGCTCAGAGAAATGACTGAATGTAATGTATGCAAAGCCAGGCTATCTTATAAGAGGTATAGTTATAATCTCGCCAAAGTTAAATTTAAGTCAAAATAAAGTAACGTCGTTAAATGTAAAGACTTAGTGGCATGCTTAATCTGATTATCCTTTAACCAAGAAGAATAAGACAAGGAAGACGGGCAAGACGATGCGTCCAATCTACCAGCTCTCGAAAATCGACTCCAGCAAGCTATCGGTCGACCAACCTCCGCAGAGCCTCGACGCCTTCCCAAGTTGGTGCGCAGAGCAGGTGGAGAGGCCACAGCTCGGCAGCAAACTGTCGCGTCTCGGGGGGGCGCAGCCAGTCCGTCGCGCTCCAAGTCCCCGAAGGAAACCCGTCGACGAAGCGAAGCCCGAAGAGTCGCGCAAGCCACCGAGGATTGGGTAAACGGCTGGCAACGTAAGACGCAGCAGCTCAACAGAAAACGTGCGCACAGTGTGAAGGTCAAGTGATCTGTGGGAGCTGAGCGATATATTAGCGAAGTCAGCTCTCGTGCCAAGTAAAGGGTCAAACCTGAGAGCTACTGAGATCGCACGAGAGCTGGCATTATAAAAATAACTTTATTAACTATTAACTTTTTAAAAGCATACATTTTTGGATTTTATTATTCATTTTAAAAGCCTTTGCACACAAAACACAGTCATTCTCTATACTCCCCGCCGGGGATTCGCCTTCGAAGAAAAAAGAAGTCGAATGGATAAAATGGTTAGAAAACTCTGAAAAATACAACAACTATATACAATCCTCCTGAGCCAGAGAACTAATTTTAGCTTTAGCCACCTTGGCTGCCGTTCTATGGACAAAGCGCCGAACAGGAGAATCTTCAGCGACGTTGGAAGGTTCAGCATCGCCACTCGTCCCATCTGAGCAATCAGAAAGGAGTAAGATCAATGAAGTGGAATGACGATAAACTATCTCGCCGGTGCTCTTTCGCACATGTGCGGCTGTAACCTCTCCCAAGGAATTAACCTCGGTTTTGATGACACGACCAAGAGGATAAGAACTTTGTTTCAAAAACTTGTCTGTCAACAAGACAATATCCCCAGGTCGCAGATGAACATGCTTTTTAGGTTTATACCTTTCTTTAGCGTTAGTCGCTTGATGGACAAGTGTTGCCAAAAATTCTGAATGATACGCATCCTTCAAATTTGAAAGAATTTTTGCCAGCTGGGAAAAGTTCGCTCTAATGCCATCCAATGAATCGGGTTCGTACTCTGGATCTTCTTCCTGATAGTGCAGATCTGGCACAATATTGACGGATGGTAACTCAAAACCATGAATCAAAATCTCCGGTGTTAAAGGAGTTTCGAAGTTCAAGTCTGTGGAGCGCAACGATTCCTTAAAAGCTATCGGCCTTCTATTGACCAAATGAACAACCTTCGCTATCACGAACTGAAAATCAAAAACGCATAGAACATTCTTCTTTATAGCTTTGAATATCAAGCGTTTAGTCGCCTTTACGCACGACTCGACAAGGGAACCTAATGCGCTATTCCCCTTGCAGGACTGGTCTAGAGCAAGCCGGCCTATTCCATGCTCCTCAAAATATTTAGCAGTTTCGTGATCGTCAAGGAACGATCGTAAAACGTTGAAGCCTGCAGTGATTTGGCTACCCAAATCAGCCACGCAACTCTTAAAAATCCCATATTCAAAGACGTGATGCTGCAGTGCCTTCAAAAAATTTCTGGTATCAGCGCTCAAACAAACCTTCATGTTAATAGCGCGGCTCCAAAGACACGTTATTACAAGTACGTAGACCTTTTGCTTTTTCTCCCCAACCTTCACCGTCCAAGGACCCATGTAGTCCAGAAAAAGTGATGAAAACGGTCTAGCTGGAGGAGAAGTTCTGAATTCTCTATATGCATTCTGGTTTAGCTGAATAGGTTTTTCGTTCAACCTACGACAGGCAATGCATTTTCGCAAAACCCTCCGAACAGTCGAAAAGGGGTGAATAAAAATATACGTTTTCCTTAATTCTCTCAGAACAGCATACACTCCTGAGTGCAACGTCTTCACGTGCACCTCTTCGATTATCTTTTTGGTCAATTCGCTATCTTTAGGCAATAAAATAGGGTGTTCTCTGGGACCTACATCCGGGAACTTCGATTTCACCCTAAGCAAACCATCCGAGTCAATAAAAACATTTAGTTTGGACACGAGGGGCGGAAGCTTTCTCAGAGTTTTCGCGGAACTAGCTAGGTAAGCGCAAACATCGGAAAACACCATTTCCTGCTCAATGCGAATAATTGCAGTTAATGCCAGAGCATAAAAATTAGTTTTTCCATCGTAAGACCTAAATTCCCTTGAGTTGCCTTTGGTACACAAAACCTTCCATTTCAAATAACTGAAAAACTTCAAATAAACTCTCGTCATGCGCACAAGTTTACACAAGCTCGCGTATCTATCTAGTGGTATGGGGTGCTGACACTTGATGGGCAAGGACTCGCCACAACGCGTCCTTGCTTCAGCATCGCTCGCATTACCTGTATCCGTAAGGAGATTAATCGCAGCTGCAGGAGACTCGGCCGCATCCCTAGACAGGGGATTTGGCAGGGTGATGGTAAACTCCGCTGATGGGTTGTCACGTCGTACAAGACGTGAGAAAATTTGAAGAATTTTGATAAATTTATTCGGCAACATTTTGCGGATCCGCGCTTCGTCCGCAAGAATGACGCCAACGTTTTATTTGTTTGAAGTGCGTGGGAGGAACAGGTTCCCGGATAATATTAAGTTTTTGTGTAGTTAGAGAGTGAACTTGAGTGGGAAACTCATTCAGTTTACGTGTTACCGCGCTAGCTATATTTTCGGGTGTTTTTAACATATTTGTGTTTAGATAGCGGTGAACAGCCGGCTTCTAGAGCATTCGAGGATGCTTCCGGTCGCTGGTGAACCACCCACATTAAGCTAGACTAGCCGTCGTAACGTGTCATAGCAAGTGCGCTGCAGTGTGATGTTTGGAAATGTCAGGTTCCATTTTGGCAGTACTTTAGAAGAAAAGCGTGTGATTTAACTGATGAACTTTCCTATCTCTATTTCACTGCTCCAAGTAATTTTGTATTAATGTCCAAATGTTTTTTTTGCTCAGCACCATTTGCATAATAACCAGGCCATGTAAGCTATGTTGTCATATATAATATTGTAAACAGTGTCAAGGGCAGTAAATGCAACATGGAGAGACTGACATTTCAATGCTTTTTAGTTTGACACAAGATTGCTTGAAGTTTATCACATTTCATAGATTAACATAAGATAGCAAAATCATATATTTATTTGATAATGCAAACCAACCACTGCTTCACTATTGAGAGATTTGTGTGCTGAAAATAAAACTATGGTGATTCTTCCATGGATTAGACATCAGTTGTTGATATTGAAAAAATCCACGGCACGTCGTGCTGGACCTGCACCAACTTGGGAACATGATTTTTCTTGTCTTTGTATTTTTCTTGTCTTTGTATTATTTCTTGTCTTTGTATTATTTATAACATTCGTTAATAGAAAGATGTGAAGCCAAACAAAATAAATTTAGTCGAGTGGCTTCTTACCTATGAGCTGTGCTGGGCAAGTTGCGCCAGTCAGCAAGGTGGAAGCCTAAAGTCACGGCATTCAGTAGACTGAGAATAAGCGCAGGAATTCGAGACCACTAGCTCATACGAATTGTGTTCTCAAAGCGACGTTGATAAACGTGTACTTGCCTCTCTCATTTTTTGATAATAGAATTTATTGATAATGGCTGATCTGATAACCTTAGTGACTTGCCCCTGCTTCAGAGACCTAATTTCTGCTGTCTCTTTTCCACAGATAGGGTAAAGAAAGCCAGAGTAGGCACTTATTTTGCAGACTAAAATAAGATGTCACAGGTCTAAACTGAGGGACCTTTCCTCATCGTCTGTAAGTATTTTAGAGTATCCTCTTTTAACTTGTGATGTTACCTAACTCGTCATCTCTTTATATTGTGAAGCAGTGTGAAAACTAAAACTTGTTGTGCGATCGTCCACCTTTGTTCAGACAGAGTGCTTATTGACTGATGACCGCTGTGTTAGGATTGTTGGATACGGATGTACATTCATGTTCGTAACTTCGTGCTTCCTTAAAGGGACACTTTGAACATTGGCCGAAACAAGCGATTCATGTATTGTTGCCTGGCGTCAAGGATTACGAAGTTTATGTCATGTACATATAAACCGTCAAAAGTGTTCTCACCTCACAATGGAAGTGCATCGTCCATGAAATTGCGCTGCCTCTTATAGCTATCATTACATGTATTATCGAATGTAGATTGGGCAAGATTAGGAGTACATTGCCCTCAATCATTCCCTTCGACTAGTGACACGAGTTTGCAATGTTCGTGTGCGTACATCATAGATGTGTTCTTTCTAAATGTGTTACTCGACTAGAGACGTATTTTTCTTCCCTGTCGATGCAACGGAAACCTTCCTTGTTTGTGAACTTATTTCTCGGCCTACTGTTCCTGTGCACCTTGTGCGTAGATTCCGCGTCCCCCCAACTACACGCTAGAGGGTGCCCTCCTCTTTCCTCTCTTGGGACACCTTTGTCGCGGTCAAGGGAGGCTAAAACTTTCTTATATAGTAATACTAGTGATGGTAATGCGAATTGTTGTGGTGCTACGTCGTTAGCAGGGCGGTGAATTCTCTTTTTATGTGTTACTATTCTATGGCCTCTTATGTCCCACTCAGCTATTTCTCGTGTACCCTTGAGGTGTGAGTTACTTTCTTGTTGTGCGGCGCTATATGCATTAGTTAATCATTCGACTATGATCTTGAATTAGGCCCCTCATGTCATGCAATTCGTGGTCCGATTCTGAATCATACCTTTCTGGGCAGATTCACGGAACCAGGGGATAAGAAATAAAAAACCTGAAGCGACCTCGTTTCCCTTTTGGGCGTCCTACCGAGTTCCGTTCAATGGCGTGCCGAAGCGAAGATCAATTCCGCTAGCGCACGACATTACATGGGTCATCAGTGATGAAGGAAGGTCCTGAAAAATAATTAGATTTCTTCAGTTGCTTGGCACTAGCAATCCTGCTAACAAAATCTGCGGGATTGTTTCGTCCAGCGGTGAAATGAAACGAAACTTCTCTTTCTGAACACAAATTTTCGATAGTCCGCAACTTATTCATTGTAAATACATTCCTTTTCTGCATTTTGGCAAAGTCTATGGAATAAGATTTTAACCAGTGTAAAATGACCATGCTGTCCGTGAAAAGACACAAAGAATGGACTTTCACTGGGATTACAGTTGAAGGCCCGCTTAAGTCCTTCCACCATTCAACAAGAGCTTGGACTCCTAAAGCTAGTGCCGTTAGCTCCAAAACAGGAATAGTTTTAGTTTTCAATTTACTGCTTACAATTTTCGATTTACTCGAAAGCAAAGTAGTTCTGTTGGTAGAATCCTCCCTGATGTAAATCACATACCCGTAAAGGATTTTTGAGGCATCCGTGAATGCTACCAGTGAAAATTCACTAGATCTTGTACCAACAGACCTAGGCACCGCAGGGCTTTCAGCAGTGTTCACTTGTCTGGCAATATTGGACCATTCCTTCAACTCGACATCCGAAAGCTTTGTATCCCATCCCAGGGATTTGTTGCACTGTAATTTGTGAAGGAAAAGCTTAGATCTATTCAGGACAGGACAGTAAATATCGAATACGTCATAGTTCTCATTAATGGTCTTCAGAATTTTACGCTTAGTATCAGCCTTTCGGTTAAGCTTGAAAGAAACAGGTTTCAACGAGTCTTCATTCCTATCCCAAAGCATTCCCAGTAACTTTACCTCGTTCTCCGTGGCTTTATTTTCGTCCATATCGATTTTGCTTTGCAAATCTGAAGAGTTTGTCAGGAACTGCTGTAGAGGAAATTTGTAGTCTGCGAATATTTGAGGCAGCAATTCATACGACCATTTCAAATCATGCAAGTTATCTGTGGAGTATCCCCCGTTATCCATATACATCATATCGTATGCGATATTTTTCAATCTAATGATTTTGGAGTCTACAATGTCGCTATCTAGCACCAGTATCTTATACAACGCTAACATAAGCAAAGTAGGGCTTGGTCGAATTCCAAAACTAAGTCTCAAATTTTTGTAGGCTATGACCTTGAAATCCCCCTTAATAACATTGCGAAACCACAAAAAAAGCAGTCTGTTTTGGTCAACTTCACGCAGTTCAATATTCAAGAAAGCCTTTTTGATATCGAAAGTGAGCAAGTATTTGTCAAAGCGATGAAACATCAAAGCTACATTAGGCTTCTGATTCAAGCAAGGGCCCGCTAACATTGCCTGATTATGACTAACTCCGTCCTCTGACTTGTCGCTCAAATTAGCCAAGAAAACTACTCTACATTTCGTACTTTCATTCTGCATTCTGTACACTCCCATATGGGGTAAAAAACTGCACTCTGGATGCTCGGCAATAAAAGTTTCAACGTCATCAATGCGTTCAATGATTCGATTTTCCTCCTGCTCGCGAAAGACGGAATCATACATACGCAAGCGCTCAGTATTTTGTGAAAGTTTTTTGTATGTCGATTTCAATACCTGGTGCGACAGAGCATAATTTCGGCACAATCTATGGGATATTTTATAGTTCCACATTAATGGCATAACAAGCCGTCCATCAACTTGTCTACTTGTATTTTTTAGCACATAATCGACCAGTTCTTGATTATTTTCACCATGTTCAGGATCATTTACTTCATCGAGAAATGTAGTGCAATAGTCATTGAGTACTTCGCCAGAAGCCTCATCAAAGTTAGGTGTCTGCACGCCACCCGGCAAATCTTCAATAATAATTGTACTCACCATCGAAGAGTCTGAACCGGGAAGCGGGTCAGCAGTACAAGGCCCGATGCAGTCCGAAGTACCAGATACAAACTGCAGGGGAGGAGTTTTTGTAGAGTCCTCCGGCAAGGCATCAAGATTACTCAGAATGGAGCCAACATTACCCGTGAGAATAACCCCCATCTGAGTTAAAATAAAGCAAGATGGACTCTTTGAATCTCCGAACCTAACATAGTTCATATCTAGAGTGGGGTCAGATTCCGTGCCGAGAATGAGGGAAATCTTTTGTGATAACTGCATGCTGGCGTCAGAAATCGTTTTGTCCGCCAGTTCATAACCCTTCGCTTCAAATTTATGGGCTATTTTATCTAAGCCTGCAACCGGAAGGGAAACCCTAATTTGCGTAACACAAACAGCGGTAATTTCCCTAACTTCATTTTTCAATTGTAAGGGCATCTTGACTAATTTAGTCGTCATTTCCTTCGTCGCAATAAACCCGTTTATGGTAATCACGTAAGCATTATCCACTACAGGAAGAGACAAATTCTCGGCCAGGCGCCGACATATGAAATTTCTCTGGCAACCACCGTCCTTCAATATCCTTACAGTTTCCGATCTACCCCCAAAAGATACATCGGCCGTGAAGGTCGGCAATAAGTTAGTGCAGGAACCCACCTTACAGGGCAATGCCTCTGTAAGTATCATGGCGCTTTCCGCCAGAGTGCTGTTCCTCTGAACATTCTTAGCAGAATTACAGCAAAGGAAGGACATGTGGTCACCTTTACAATGTCTACAATTAGACGTAAATTTAAACTTACAATTAGAGGCTACATGATTTCTGTAAGCACACCTAGTACAAGCATTAATTGATTTCAGTTTGTCGCATTTTTTATACGAAGTGCGATACTTCAGGCAAGATGCAATGTTGTGGTCAGACTGTAAGCCATCAGCCGAACAAAGTATGCATTTATTGAAGCTGTAACGACCACGAGCCTGATAACGTTTAGTTACCGGAAACCGACCTGTCAGGATGCCGGCCAGACAGGGAATAGATACTCAGGCTTAAATAGCTAAGGCCAGATACGAGGTCAAAGTATGGCACGGACAAGTCAAGAGTATATATTAAAACAGGGGAATGACAATTCACAGAACAGACTCAGGGCGGGTCTCGCGGTAGCCGTCTTTCGTCACGAAACCGTGGCTCTACCGCTGACTAACCACCCTGGCAAAACACCTTAGGCGTTACCCAGTAAAATAGGCATATGATTAGAGCAAGCACTACATGGGGCACTTACAAACATCAGGCAACCCGCTTTATTAGCCTTCTCGTAGACAAGTGCACACCATGAAGGTTCCGACGCAACTGCCTAGCCTCGGCCGAGTGGTCATCCATTTCAGCCGCAGCCAGCCAGCCGCGGGACGAACCTCTATGTAAACCCTAGCTGTACGGTTAAGGTACAAACCAGTAGTGAAAATTCACTACACTACATTCTTCCCTAATTTAGCAAGGACGTCATCGCTCCAACTGAAGCCTACACTACTTTAACTACCAAACAAGGTGACAAGGGTCCCCATATTCAAGTTCGTCCAACCAGGAACATCTCTTAATATGTGAACAATCGGACCCAAGATATAACTGCCGGAGATGTTCACACAAAACCAAACGTATTCCCGCCACAATCACATGAAACCCTAATTCCTCGGGCTTCCCATTCTTCCTGCCCCCGCTGACGGACCGCGATGCGGTGGATACGCCGGGTGCACCGTCGGAATAACCGTCTATTCCGCAGGCGACGCCTCGCCGGAATGGACCGCTGCCGAATATCGAGCCGCGGCCCCTGGTCGGCCGAAATTGCCACCGCCCTTTCGAGCAGCGCAGCCCACGCCTCCAACTGCCAGGGACCGAGGTGCACGCCGTCCGACCCATGCAACGCATCCAGAGGCGTCCGCACAAAGTCCCCCAGATATAGGGTGATGAGGCCCGCCGCAGTAAGCCTTCGTGCCAACTCGTCCACTACTGGCCCCATCTGCTGCTGGGCCCATCGGCATTCCTGTGCCAGAAACGGCGGCAGTGGCCCATAGCCCATTGCCTGATGCCTTACCTCGTTGTACAGCAGGAAGTTACTCACCATGGGCAAAACCCACAGACTCGCGTGTTGTACCGGCTCCGCAGATACGTATCCTGCGCCGTAGCCCGGAGCACAATTTCCGAGAAGTTAGGCGTCTCCATCAGGCGCATCAGCCCCGGTCGGCCAAACGGTGTCAGACTGGTGACGTCGCAATGGAAAGCGACTATCACCACCAGCCGCACCTCCGCCGACATCTCCAAGGTCGTGACCCGTATGAGGTGGTCCAGGCCGGCCCCCGGGCAGACTCGGAGGCGTCCTCGCCAACCTCTCGGTGGCCGGATAATCGCCTCCCGCGCCCGCGAGTCGCCCACCACCAGCAACAATTGATCGATTCCCTGAAACAAAGAAAAATCGGGCAGCATCAAAGTGAAGAACATCAGCATTTATAGTTTAACCTCCTCTTCGGTCTTAATCGCGGCAATATTTCAACATCCGTCTCCGAGGGCTCCGTTCCCTGCCAAGTACTATTACTAGCACTCACCTCTGTTACCTCCACACACCCTGCGTCGTTACCCCTTTCGTCACCTTCCTCCACCGGGGTAGAAGTTCGTAACTCTGGGCGCGCTCTCTCCAATGGCGACCACCCCCCGAAACCTGACAAATCGGAGGTGTCTTCTGCCGCAGCTCCGCTTTCACTCGCCTCTCCCCCACTCAAGACGAGAGGTCCGCGTTCTGCTTCCGGCACCTCCGTTCTCCCCATTCGCAACAGAGGGGGATCCGGGTACTGGCCGATGAACCCCGAAAAGTCAAGGCTCTCCTCACACGGCGGAAGATCCGGGTATTGTCTGAGAAATTTCGAGAAGTCCCCGCTGGTGTCGTCGCCCATCACCTCCCCCTGCTGCGTTGCCGGAAATGGTGGCAGCGGATGAATTGGGCGACCCAACCACTCATCTTCCACGGGAGCCCCTTGGTCCTCTTGCATCTCTCCTGCTGCCCCAACCCCGTCTTCCTTTGGCCCCACTTCTCGACGGGTTCTCTTGCGTGGCTGTCTTTGCGGCAGACCTTCTGCTTTGTTCCTCCCCTCGAGTTGCGCTGGCTGGTCCTGACCCATGTCGTTTCCATAATATTTCTTCAATTGCCTCACGTGTACCTTGAAGGGAGCCCTTCGCCGCTGCAGGTCCCGTATCTTATAGGTGACCTGGTTCCTGTCAACCTCCAGCACCTCGTAGGGACCCTGGAACTGCGGGGCGAGTTTGTGTCTGTCGTCCTCCCGTGCGTAAGGTACCCGTCGTAGGACCCGTTCTCCCACTGCGAACGGTCGGAACTTCGGTCCAGCGGGTCGCCACATCCGGGGTGGCCTTGGCAGATCTGGCACCGCAGCCTCCTCCACAAAGAATTCACACGGGGCTCGACCGGTCTCACTGTGGGTAAGTCTATTGTACTGGGACATCACTCTTGCTATTTCCAGATCCCAGCTCCCAGGGTTACCAGCGCAGGCCGTGGCGAGTCTCTCCTTGATGGTCCGGTTGAGTCTCTCCACAGCTCCATTGGTATGCGGAGCATAGGCGATCGAGCGCTCATGCCGCACCCCGTACCGGTCTAACAATTGTCCGAACAACCTAGCTCGAAACTCGGGACCATTGTCGGACCGCAAAATTTTAGGGGTTATAGGGCAACTAGCCAATATACCATACTCCAACGCACGCGCAACTCCCAGCGCAGCTTTTGAACGTATAGGTATTGCGTGTCCGAATTTAGAGCATAAATCAATACCCACCAACAGTCCTATATGTCCTCTGGGTGTACGCGGCAATTGCATCAGATCCACCGCATAAATATCATACGGCGCCGTGCATTTAGTACTCAACCCGTACAGCGGGTAGTCTTTTGGACTTACTCCTTTATGCAACTGGCACGTCCGACATTCTCTTATCACTTCCTTGATAGTCTTGTATGGGCTGGGATGGAAGTAACACCGCCGGAATGCCTTGCTAACCTTAGTCTGCCTCGCATGTGCTACATGTTCATGAAACTGGCTAACTAAGCCCTTCAATTGACTGTCTGGAATTACTGGTAGGAACCTTTCCTCGCCCCCTAGCTTGTATTTGTAACATATGGCACCGCTATGTATCACTAAGCTATTAAAATGTCGTCGCAAATATCCTAATGCTGTGTCTTTTTCCTTCCTTTCCAGAGCCTCGCGCACCCTCACCAACCTCTGGTCCTGCAGTTGATGCGGCGCGAACATCTGTATTTCCTCTCCTAACCGGAGGTCAGCCAACTGGCAAGTACCCTCCTGGCTACCTTGCTCGTGAGGCGCTGCTATATTGACCCTTTCTGCTGGTATACATGCTATGATAACATTAAAATGCACGCCTCCTTTGCATTCCAACTTAACAGTTCCCTTCTTCCCCACAGGATTTACAACAACCAACCCTCCTGGCTTGCAAACTACCTCCACTCTCAAGTCAAATAACTGCGCAAACGCCACGAGAGCCTCCCATGGAGGGAAAACATCCGGATTTTTCCAACTCGAAATCATCCTACGATCCGCGGCCTTACCAGTCCTACCGAAGGCTTTGGGTTCCTGCAATAATTTGTCTATCGCCTGCTCTCGGAGCGTCAACGCGTCTCCCAGACCCGAGGCTCGGCTCAACGCCACAAACAACGAATTTGGGCCCCCCTCTACTTCGGCTACCTGGTACTCCCCACATTCTGGCTCGGGAGCATTCTCGTCTCCCTCTGGAACTGACCAAGGAAAATTCACCCGGGACAGACAGTCAGCAACTACATTAGTTTTCCCGGGCACATACTCGATGCTATACTGACCAATAGCCAAATCAGCCAACGTCCTCATCAGTCGGTCGTCGGTACGCTTCATATTGTGAAGATATATCAGAGGCTGATGGTCCGTTCGGATCACATATTTCCTACCACTCAAGTAAATTCTAAAGTGATTCACTGCAAACCTGATTGCCGCTAGCTCTTTGTCCGTTGCGCTGTATCTCATTTGGGCCTTATTAAAACTGACCCCGGCATAACCGATCACTCTTTCTTGACCGCCTTGCACCTGAGACAGCACCGCGCCAGCTCCCCATCCGCTAGCGTCAGTCGTCAACACGAATGGCTGTCCCGTCACAAAGTCTGGGTACGCTAGAATCGAGCGGTCACCAATACGGTTTTCGCGTTCTCAAATGCTTGCTGGCACTCGGCAGTCCATTCCCATTTCCCCATGGCTGTCGCCAGGTATAAGGGGTGCAGCAAATTGGCGGAGTCTTTTATAAAACTCTTATAATAGTTCACCATACCCAGGAAGGATCTTAACTGCCGTACCGTTCGTGGCACTGGAAACTCTTGGATCGCCCCTATATTCTTTTCTAGCGGACTCACACCAAGTCTACCGACGGAGTGACCCAAGTAATCGACCTGCTCTTGAAACAAACAACATTTTTCCAAGTTCAGCTTGAGCCCGTGAACCCGAAGCCGGCCGAACACTCTCTCCAGCGCCTGGACATGTTCAGCAAACGTCCCACTGGCGACCAAAATATCATCAAGGTAAGCTTGCACAGAGTCACTCGGTAGCCCCTTAATTACTAAACTTATTAGCCGTGAGAACGTAGCCGGCCCGTTGCATACGCCAAACGGAAGCCTAGTGAATTGATACAGTTCCGTACCAGTAGAGAAAGCAGTCAGTTCTCGCGAAGATTCAGTCAGAGGCACCTGATAATATCCCGACTTAAAATCAAGCGTAGAAAAATAATAATTTCCCGAAAGTTTGTTTATCGTATCTCCTATATGAGGCAGCGGAAAACAGTCTGGTTTTGTCAAGCTGTTTAACATTCTAAAATCCACACAAAGTCTTAGTTTTCCGTTCTTCTTCCTAACTGGCACTAACGGAGACGACCATGGTGACTTAGATGGCTCAATAATACCTTTTTCCGCTAATAGTTTTACCTCTAGGTCGATTTCCTCTTTCATGGGCCCCGGGTAACGTCTATTTCTTTGTTTCACAGGCGCTGCACCCTGAACATCTATATGGTGCCGCACTGTCTCGGTACACCCCACGTCTGCCTCATCTATCGCAAAAACGTCTTTATGCGCAGTCATCAGTTCAGCAACTATCGTCCTTTGTTCTGCAGTCAGATCCGTACCGTCCAAGCTAAGGTCACCCGGCACCTCGTCCATCTCTTCATCCTGCTCTACTTCTTCCCGACACAAAGCCACCAAAGTATCTAGTCTTGTGTGCTTGGCTAACCTCACATCACTGTCAAATGGGTTCATTACTTCTACTCGAATATGTTCATCGTCTACGACATTTACTGATGAAGCTACCATCAATGGACGAGTCCCATTATCGACTGGCTCTAAATACCCTTCAAATTTATTTGGTGCCCTCTTCACTTGAGCGGACAAACGCAACATCTGCCTAGAAGGTACAGTCACTTCCGCCGCACTGAAAACTGGAAATTCCGCTCTGCGCGAAGTCATCACCTTCAATTGGGCTATTCTTGTACGATCTTGACTACTTCCTTTCTCCAAAGTCCTATCTGATGCATTCAACGTAAGTTTGAAGCTATCAAGAAATTCTAAGCCCAAGACACAACTGAATGACTGTACCGGCTTAGTCATCACCAAAAACCTATGCCTTGGGAACTTAGTTCTGCCAATCGTTACTGCCAAGTATATCTCACCTTCTATTCGAATCTCGTTTCCTGAAATTCCTACAACATTATCAACGGCGGAAGCGCGAAGTTTTCCCTGAACATCTGGAATTCTATGGAGCAGCTCTTCTGTAATTAAAGAGATCGACGCGTCTGTATCTACTAGGCCATCAACCTGTAACTGACCAACCTCTACAACCACCGCGTACGCCACCGCTACCTCACGCTTCTGCCGCACCATCTCAATATTTTGAGGACTATCATGACACTGCTCCGGCTGTGCCTCTTCCATACCGGAGTCACTTAGTTTCCCGACTGTCGACCTGGTTTGTGCGCACACTGGAAACTACGATGTGTGATTTCCCCACACCATTCACAAGCTGCGCATTTCTCCAAAAATCCCTGACAGTCCTTCATCAAATGTCCCTTCTTACCACAATACGCACATTTCAACCCGCGTTCTGAACTAACAACTTCCCCAAATCTGTCTCTATGTGCTACCTGCTGTGTACAATCCCGCACAAAATGTCCCTCCTGTCCACAACGAAAACAACGCATTGATCTGGCCGGCCCGCGTTCCTGGTGTTCAATGTTATCATTATTTGTTTCTGGCGCGTATGGCGTCGCTAAGTAAATTTGTTCCGCTCGAGTATTATTCCCCATTCTTTCCTCGATAGCTGTCATATCGGCCTCCAAACTGGCTGCTAGTCGGGCCACTGCACTGAGTGCAATGGACTCCTGCTGGCCAACGAATAACTTAAGCCGACATACCAGCTCCGGTGCTAGGGAACTAATAAATTTATTTCGAGCCAAGAGTTCTTTGCCCTCTTTTCCTACACTATCCACTTTTGCTACCAGCCTTTCAAGCCTAATACTATAGCAAGTCAGTGATTCACCCCTATTTCTTTCTGCCCGCAAGAATTCTGTGTACCCATCATCACTTAATTTTTCGTGAAGCTCTAGTTCCTGAATCAACCTATTTTTTACTTCCCCATAGTCAGCTCCCGTTCCGTATGCTTGAACTATATTCTTGGCTTCCCCCTCAAGAAATTCTGGCAATTCCTGAACCCAAGCCGACTTGTTTTCCTGGTACTTAGAACTTGCATAATTCTCAAATTTAGTCAAGAAAACCGAGACCTGACCGTCGCCAGACTTGCCTGAAAACTTCCCCGGTGGAGGCAATTTGTCTGAACGTAAGCCCTTAATTGCCTCTGTGAGACTAAGCATTACGTCAGCTAACTCAGATTTCGTTTCCATCTTCACTCTTAGCCCAAATTAAGCCACGAAAAAAATGTCTCCTACCAGCAAACGATAATAAGTTTTACTAAAAATCCCAATTTATTGCACTACTCCTTATCCTACCGACCGTCCCCGTATCTGAAGCCAAATCCCACTCCTGACACCAAATGTAACGACCACGAGCCTGATAACGTTTAGTTACCGGAAACCGACCTGTCAGGATGCCGGCCAGACAGGGAATAGCTACTCAGGCTTAAATAGCTAAGGCCAGATACGAGGTCAAAGTATGGCACGGACAAGTCAAGAGTATATATTAAAACAGGGGAATGACAATTCACAGAACAGACTCAGGGCGGGTCTCGCGGTAGCCGTCTTTCGTCACGAAACCGTGGCTCTACCGCTGACTAACCACCCTGGCAAAACACCTTAGGCGTTACCCAGTAAAATAGGCATATGATTAGAGCAAGCACTACATGGGGCACTTACAAACATCAGGCAACCCGCTTTATTAGCCTGCTCGTAGACAAGTGCACACCATGAAGGTTCCGACGCAACTGCCTAGCCTCGGCCGAGTGGTCATCCATTTCAGCCGCAGCCAGCCAGCCGCGGGACGAACCTCTATGTAAACCCTAGCTGTACGGTTAAGGTACAAACCAGTAGTGAAAATTCACTACAAAGCTAGTCTTAACATTTACCGCCAATGATGTAGCGTTAGATTTATTAGGTTTATTCTCGCTCTTAGAGTATGGGCTGTCATTAGCTTTCGATTTGTCTTTCAAAGAGGCAAATTCTTTAGTTTTCAGTTTATCAATTTTTAATTTGTCATTTTCTCTCTGCCTCAAGAACCTTTCAGTAGCTTCGAAAATGTTACTTTCAATTTGAGAAAGAGTAGGCTTGTTTGTATTTGTAATTTGAATCAAATGATTCTGGAATTTTTCATTTAAAGCGTTCCACAAAAAGAAGGCCAAGACTGCATCTACCTCAATATTCAAGTTTTTAAAGGAGCTCACAATAGTTCTCATTTCACCAATGAAACTGAAAGGGTCACCTGACTCTTCTAATCTAATGCTAGCAAGTCTACTGATGGCTGTGTATTTTTGTACAACAGCAGAAGCAAATGCTTTGCTCAGCAACTCCTTCGCAGTTTCGTAGTATTGTTCATCAACATCTAAAGAATCTATCAAGACTCTAGGAGCTCCACACAACTGGTTACGCAAGTACACAAATCGTTCATAAGAGGTCAAATGGTGTTTGTTTATAATGCTCTCGAAATTATGGAAGAATTTCTCCAAGCTTTCATTTTTATCGTTCCTAAAAGTAGGAAACGGTATTTCAGGTAACTTTAATTTTTGCCCTGCATCACCTGTAGAAGAAAAGTTCTGTGATGACACAGAAGCGTTATCCCCCTGAGCACCAGTAATACGAGAAGGACTTACCGGTTGAAGCAGACACTCGCAAGTGAATAGCTTCTCCTCGTAGGACTCCTGCTCCGCGGCCGCGGATTCCAGAGCATCGTCGTCCGCTCCACTCCGAAAAAGCAAAGCAAAGATTTGCTTGTCCAAATCCTTGGACTCCAGCTGCAAAGACGAAACTTTGCTACGATGGAGCTGCCTCTCCTGAGCAGAAATACCAGAGGGACCACGTGTAATGTTAGTATGCAGCCTTGTTATGCGCTGCCTCACGTACTGGCGAGTTTTTATTAAAGTGGAGAGATCACTTGCGTCACAACTGTTGTCGCCTGCCATTATGAAAGGAAAAGTTTCTTATTAGAATTACAAACACCAGCCGAATGCTCACCGAAAGGGAAATCGTTGCTCCACGTTGGGCGCCATCTAGAAAAAACACAAAAGGGAATAAAAGCTTTCTAGAGTTGTGCAGTACTTTGAGCAACAAAGGTAAATTTAAAACGAGGCGGCAGCCGAAGAAATCATTTACTGTGAGAGTAAATAAAGTTCAAATGAGTTTAATTTAATAGTCTTGGAAACGGATAATTTGGTTTTGACGATAATTTTCTTGCGCCTCTTGGAGACAAGAGGAGAGGAGCCTCGTGCCAGGCCCTTGCAGACAACTGGTCCATGGGGTGCTCCAGGACTTCGCCGCGCCAAACACAGCGGCTATCGCTGCTCAGAGAAATGACTGAATGTAATGTATGCAAAGCCAGGCTATCTTATAAGAGGTATAGTTATAATCTCGCCAAAGTTAAATTTAAGTCAAAATAAAGTAACGTCGTTAAATGTAAAGACTTAGTGGAATGCTTAATCTGATTATCCTTTAACCAAGAAGAATAAGACAAGGAAGACGGGCAAGACGATGCGTCCAATCTACCAGCTATCGAAAATCGACTCCAGCAAGCTATCGGTCGACCAACCTCCGCAGAGCCTCGACGCCTTCCCAAGTTGGTGCGCAGCGCAGGTGGAGAGGCCACAGCTCGGCAGCAAACTGTCGCGTCTCGGGGGGGCGCAGCCAGTCCGTCGCGCTCCAAGTCCCCGAAGGAAACCCGTCGACGAAGCGAAGCCCGAAGAGTCGCGCAAGCCACCGAGGATTGGGTAAACAGGCTAGGCAACGTAAGACGCAGCAGCTCAACAGAAAACGTGCGCACAGTGTGAAGGTCAAGTGATCTGTGGGAGCTGAGCGATATATTAGCGAAGTCAGCTCTCGTGCCAAGTAAAGGGTCAAACCTGAGAGCTACTGAGATCGCACGAGAGCTGGCATTATAAAAATAACTTTATAAACTATTAACTTTTTAAAAGCATACATTTTTGGATTTTATTATTCATTTTAAAAGCCTTTGCACACAAAACACAGTCATTCTCTATAAATCTCTTCCAGTTCATGCCTCTGAAACTGTCAATTATTCAGGACAATCTACTGAAATAGAAGTTCAGGTTGATCTCATTTGCCAAAGTGAAGCGTGTAAAAGGGACACCTATTACTATAATGGGAAAATGAAAAATAAGAAGTGCACTGGCGTAGAGGGAATTTTGTCCATAAATGATGAAAAGAACCGGGTGATTGTTTGCCAAAACTTTCCAGTTAAATATAGTAAAATCAAGAAGGGTGACTTCCTAGGTTATGTGAGCAGCATTTTAGAGCTTGAGGAAGAAGAATCATGAACCTCAGAATGGACTGTGGAGAAGATGGAAGCTGAATTAGACATTGGGGAAACATTAGAATCAACTGAGAAGAAAAAGGTTGTTAGTATGTTGAAGAAGCCCTAAGTAAGGATGAAAATGACATTAGGAAGGCACATGTGACACCTCACAAAATAGAACTCACAAACCACACACCAACATGGCAAAAACCAAGACGATTTGCTGAATCAGTTAATAAGGAAATAGAAAGACAATGCCAAGAATTAAAAGCTTTAGATATAATTGAGGATAGCCGATCTCCGTGGTCTTCATCTGTAGTAGAACTTAGAAAACAAGATGGGCAATTAAGACTTTGTGTAGATTACCGAAAACTCAATAGCATAACCAAACCTGAAAAATTCTTAATGCCAAACTTAACTCATTCAATCTACAGTGCACACCAGGTTCAGTATTTCACCAAGTTAGCTTAATTAAGGGTTACTACCAAGTCCCTATTGATGAAGAAAGTAGGCCACATACATCATTATTCAGCACAACCTACAATCAGTATCAGTTCCAGGCCATCGAACTGTTTTTCTTATAAAACTTAAAAAATTAGGAAAAGATACTTCAAGAGCAAAATAAGCTCGGAGGTGTTTACAGCCTGTTTAGAACATTCGAATGGATGTTCAGAGCCTAAAAATTTTTTAAATTTTCCCACAACTCCTCCCCCCCCTCAAAGGGAAATTCCTAAAAAATCCTATTTCTCAGCCAATATTGTACATAGAGTTTAATTTTTTTGTTCGATTCACAATGAACTGGTCTACAAAGTTAAGATCCAGTTTTTTTGATATCGCTTCAAAAAAAATTCAAGAATTTTTTGAATTTTTTATCAATAAATAAATAACATTTCAGTTATTACTTTGAATGTCAATAAAAAAATTCTATTCAACTTATCAAACCACAACTATGCAGGTTTATTGTAATCACCTTGGTCTTAACAATGCAAAAAAGATTTCCTCCATAAGTAAAAAACTGTTTGAGATATACTTGAAAAAGTTGAGCATTTTTTCTCAAAATGATTTTTTTTGGCTGTGCGGTTTTATTTCTCCTACAGTTTTTCATTTATGAAGGAGATCTTTTCAGCATCATAAAGATCAAGGAGAGTACTATAAAGTTGACATGTAGCATTTCAATAAGTTGATTAGAAAATTTTTTATAGCCATTTAAGAAAACAAAATTGAGAATTTTTTTTTTCAAATTGAACCATTTTTTAATTTTTTTTTAAGCGATATCAAAAAACTGGATCTTGACTTTGTAGACCAGGCCATTGTGAATCGAATAAAAAACTAATCATCTCTATGTACAATATTGGCTGAGAAATAGGATTTTTTAGAATTTCCCTTTGTGGGGGGGAAGCAGGGTATGGGTAAATTTAAAAATTTTAAGGGCTATATATGTTTATTAGACTGTTATAAACATACTGTTAATATCTCAGAGCCTATTTCACTCCGGAAGTATTTTTATTTATTTTTTAAAAATTTAGAGGAAAAAACTGTTCGATGGCCTCAAAGTCCACACCCAACTGGCCCACATTGGCCAACACAAGTTAGTAGACATTATTTTGAGGAGCTTTTGGCATCCAGCATTGGATAAAATTGCAAGAGATATCTGTGTTGCATGCCCGCACTGCCAATTCTTCAAAACCAGTAGCCAGCACATTATTCCCCTACTCTTAAGATAGAGACATCATTCCCATTTGAATTAGTTGCAGTAGATTTAATGGTATAACCAAAATCCAACCGGAACAACTCCATCGATCTGGTAGCGGTTGATCATTTCTCTAAATGGTTAGCCTCTGTGTCATTGGGTAATAAAAAGGCTAAAACAGTTTCTTCTGCATTCTCAAATTTGTTACCTGCATTAGCTCGTTTACCTAACAGAGTATTGACAGGTACTGGGTGACACCGTATGTAAGATCTTTTGTGGTATTTTGAATGAGAGAATGAAAAATTTAGTTGAGGAATTAGGCGTCCTGGGAGAAGAACAGAATGGTTTTAGGCAAGATAGACGGGGGGAGGATAATCTGTTTGTAGTGAGTGAAATAATTGAGCGAATGAAGAAGGATAACAAGAAGGTATATTTAGCATTCCTGGATATTGAAAAGGCGTATGACAGAGTGGATCGGGTTAAGCTGTTTGAAATTTTGAGAAAAGTTGGTTTTAGCAGAAAAATAGTGAACATTGTACAGAGTCTGTATGAGAACACAAGTGCTATCTACAGGTTAGGAAATTTGGAAACAGGGCAAGTGAGGAGTGTTAGAGGAGTGAGACAGGGCTGTACTCTGTCCCCCCTGTTGTTTGGATTGTACACAGAAGAATTAGCAGTTCGACTGAGAGGGAGTGGTTTAGGTCTGAAAGTTGGTAATGAGAGACTGAGCTGTTTGTTGTATGCTGATGATGTGGTTGTGGTTAGTGAATGTGGTCATGAACTACAAAGGATGCTTGACATTGTGAATGGATATAGTACAGATTTCAAGATGAACTTTGGTGCCGATAAAAGTAAGGTCATGGTTATAAATAGTGATGAGACTGATAGAGACAGACTGTGGAATATTGGAGAAATCAGAATAGGTAGAACAAAAGAATACAAATATCTAGGTTGTATGATGAGTAAAGATGGTTGTACTAGAACTAAAGGTGAGAAAGTGGCTAAAGCAATGCAGTGGAGTGGACGGTTAGGTAGTGTGGCCAGATACAGAGCAAACAAGTACGAATGTGTGAGAGGAATGTGGAAGTATGTTGCTGTACCTAGTGTCATGTATGGTATGAGTGCTCTTGCTTGGAATGGAAGTGATCTTGAAAAGCTGGATGTGATACAAAATAAGGTAGGACGTGTAGCATTGGGTGCTCCGAAATGGACAGCTATAGAAGCCGTTAGAGGTGACCTAGGGTGGAGCCTATTTTCAGAAAGAATGATGAAAGCTGTGCTGAATTATAAGGTGAGAATTGAAAGAATGCAGAATAGCAGGTGGGTAAGGCGAATCTTTGAATGGAATCTGAGTGTAAGCTATTGGGAGAAAGTATTTTGGGGGCATGCAAGGAAACTCAGTATGCAAAAGATTATTCATGTTAGAATTGGGAGACCTGTGGATGACTGGAGTTTAATAAATGTTGGAGGTGTAGGGCCTGAGTGGGACTGCAAGAGGTGGAAGAAAGAGATTG
Source organism: Morinoia aosen (assembly GCA_030386875.1). Taxonomy (NCBI): domain Eukaryota; kingdom Metazoa; phylum Arthropoda; class Malacostraca; order Amphipoda; family Talitridae; genus Morinoia; species Morinoia aosen. The sequence continues at coordinate 20,610,305 of CM059565.1, forward strand.
AGAGACAAACAAAAGAGTATGGATTGAATAAGTGGAAGCTTAGCATGATGCGGAAGCCCACACTTAACTGGTATATGAAAAAGAAAGCACCTAAGTTTGAGCTGTTCTATGATGGTAGTTTTGGAAGTCAACTCTTGTTTGCTGTGAGATGTAAGTCATTGAGTGTGAACAGACGTACATGGAGATGGAATGAGAATAATAACAGATTATGTCAGCAGTGTAATAGTGGAGTAGAGGAAACAATTGAGCATTTTGTGCTGGAATGTAGTAAGTATGAGCAAGAGAGAGAGAGTTTTATGAATGTGGTGTCTGAGCAGTATGGAGAGAATGAGTGGAATGCCAGATGTGCTGAAGATGATTGCGGTATGAGCTGTCTTGCTGGATTGGATCAGGAGTGTAATGCGAGTATCACTGAGGCTATGAAAGTGTTTCTTGTGCGTGCCTGGAGGAAGAGACAGTGACTGGAATGAGCCAGTCTGGTAGAATGGGCTGTAATGACCCAATGTGCCGGGGGATGGTGTTTTTACACACTGGCTGTCCCGGTGATGCCTTCCAATGGAGGCTTGTGACAAGGATCGTAGATCCTGAGTAGTTTAGTGGACAAATCTGGTACCAGGCGCTGAACTCTTTGTGTGAAAATTGTGGAGAGAATTGTAGGCCGTTACAAAGGCCTCGACACTGTCGGCCCTCAAGTTCAAGTTCAAGGTAATGGCCCAGAATTCAAATCAACAGAATTTAATGCACTCCTTGAATCACACAATATTTCCCATGTTTATTCCACTCCCTGCAAGGCATCATCAAATGGATATGTGGAAAGGTGCAATCGCACAATCATCCAGCTTCTAAAGGGAATAGTGAAAGAAAATCCTAGTACATGGGACACTCAACTGACACAAACCTTTTTGGTCCATAATAATACTATACATTCACAATTAGGAATGAGCCCAACTCAGTGTTTATTACAGCCACCACATCCTACTGATTACAATATCCCTATTGATAGCAACACCACTTCTACATGGAAAGCAAGACACCCTAAGTTCTCGCCATTTAGTGTAGGTCAGCTTGTCTTGAGGAAAACCCAAAGAAAAGGAAATAGGGTCACAAGCAAACTATCTAGACACTATGAAGGTCCATACAGAATAATAAAAGTACAGTCTAACAGTGTGCATATGACCTGCAAAAGAATGATACAGAGGGAGGAAACACTATTAAAGCACACTATAAACAATTAAAGCTATGGAGAGAAGTGCCCGAATATTTGAAGGAACTTGTTGTCTTCAATGAAGAAAATGAACCTCAAAAGGTTGCCACCAACAGTGATTATGAGTCAGGATCAGGTCAAAATGGGACGAATATAATCTTCAGTAGTAATCCTAGTGATTCAAAGGAAGAAGCTGTTCTTCCTTTCCCTAGCTTGACGATTAGAACCAAGGATGTAGATAACTTTGGAAACATTCCAAGTCGAGAGAAAAGGTAGGGTTAAAGAAAAGAAAGACAAGGACCAAAAGGGTAAAACTCAACTTAATTCCTGAAAATCTGAGTGAACTTGCTTGCAGTGAAGCTACCAAAGACCAGGTATTACAACAAATAAGTATGGATACACACGTGTTAGAAGACATTAATTACAGGATGTCATCTCCTATGTTTCGGGGGGGTATCAGATAATTTTGATTTTGGAGTGGATGAACCAGTATCTAGCATTAAAAACAAAACACCACAGACCAGCTCCCTAAAGATAAGTAGTAATATTGAAACACAGGATAGCTCTCTGATAGAAAATTTTTTAATCTGGTCTGAGAGAGCTTGGAGTTACCTACAAGGGATGATTAAATGCTCGGAACAAGAAGCTCCAGAAGGAAACAGAGTAGGAGAAACTGATGAAGAGAGACAAACCAGAGATATTCTACAACTATTTGTAAGCAATAGTTCAATGGAAAACCGTAACTTCTCAGGATTTACAGATGACTTTGTATTGGGGCGATTCACCAGTCTCCTAAACCGTGTTTGCTTAGGAGATAGAACAACCTGCCTATTCCCCTAACCCCTACTTTTTCTGTTTCACGAGACGGCACTCCGCTATGTCATCCGGCCTCTCGAGAGCCTCCTCACCCGGGGCACCAAAAAACACAATGCTTGGGGACAGGTAGGTCTCCGACCATCAACACGTGAGACCTAGATTCATAGCACGAATGTACATTGATTGTGAGAGACCTAATTTACCTATCACTCCTATCTTGTCGCAAGGTGAATAAACAAGCCGACACTCCCAGGTTTTGGGTTTACGATTCTTTTTTTTGTTTATTGATACACTATTAACAATGATAACAAACATACACATAGGAAAATAACCAGGAGTGGACAGTAACAATTACCCTACCTACTATAAACCCTACAAATGATCACTCTCAATTATGACAAAGTGGACATCTATGGCACAAACAATCTTGGCGCAGTAGTAAGCCTATAATAACTGCCCACCCAGCAACAACGGCTGGCCCAGGTCTTGGCCTGCAGGAAAGCAAGAGCGGTTAGAGTGCAGGAGCGGTGGGAGCGGCAGATGCCGGAGTGCACCAGTGGCAGACTAGTGTCAGGTAGGCAGCGGCAGGATACGCCGAAGTACGGCAGCAGCGAGAAGTGACGAAGTAAAACGGCAGCAGGTGGGGTACCGCAGCGGCAAGAGATGCCGGAGCAAGAATCAGCCGTTGTGGGCTGTTCTTCGGTCTCAAGTTTCAGAGGCTGGTCCCACAGAGCTTTGGGATGGTGGCTCTGGCGTCCTCTGGTTGGCCTCAGCTTCTGCTCCCCAATTGGAGGTTGATTGGAGGATAATTTGGAGTACAGCAGCCGCAAGAGATCGGAGGAAGACTCAGCCTTTGTGGACTGCTCCTCGGTCTCAAGTTGTGGAGGTTTATTGGAGGTCTTCCTGCCAATCCACCACACATAATAAATAATAACTCCTAATGATAAGACAGGCAATAAGGTACATAGTTTCTCACCTTCACATTACGAATAGTCAATATCATATACAAATAAATATTTCAATCAATATATAAACTTATATATTCTTTTACTTTGATCCTATCCTTGATTATGGTTCTTACCCTTGCTGGAAGATGCCGCTCTGATTAATTTGCTTGCATATTATAATGCTGCACTATGGAACTATTCCTTAACCTGTTAATATTAATAAATCTGTTCTGAAACAGAAAAAGTAGGGGTTAGGCAGACTGCACCGTCTCCTAAGCAAACACGGTTTAGGAGACTGGTGAATCGCCCCATTACATTTCCCCCTGCCAAGTGCACCCATAGGGTGCACTTAACACATACTGCTATCTTGTAAACAATGTACGCTCGTTATTTACATACACTAATCTCACATCTTAAACCTACAATTCCAATAAATGAACTCTAGTGTCAATAATTTCCCAGTCATAGGAATTTTATTACAATATGATGCTTTGATAATGAACCTTACAAACTACAACATATCTTACAGACGCATAGACCCATTGATATCAACATACCATTCGACAAAACACGGCAAGCTACTGGTATTGTCATTCGACATATCATGACAATCCATACACTAAGCGCAGACATTACACAAATTACCAATGGTTATTTACAAACAGTCTATGTACAATTTAATCGCATCACATTCATTCGCAATAGAAGACACCGCATTAACGCATATTACTTAACCTACTATTCAACAAAATACTTAACTTTCTACTCAAGAAAATATGATTTTTTTGTATTTTTATCTTTTGCTCATTTTTTTTTAATAAGCTTCTTATTTTTTGACCTTATATTCTAATGTTCTTAACTGTACATTGGGCATGTTTTCCACATTCCCTCTAGCTCTAGTAATTCTACCAGAAGAAATGTAATCATACCTTACCGGTGTAACACGAGGACTCTTGGTTTGTTCTCCATCACTAGCTACAACACCTACTCTGGTATTGCTAGACATGTATCTCCTTTGCCACATTTCCTGGAGAACTTCATGGTTGGATTGTCTATATTTTGATGTCCCTTCCTGCATCTGTTTGGAATGATCCCTAATTCTCTTTAAAATGTTTAACTTCTCTTCTTCTCTCTTGTCAATAGTTCTGAATCCTGTGAAATCATCTGTAAATCTTGAGAAGTTACGGCTTTCCTCTGAACTGTTGCTTATAAATAGTTGTAGAATATCTCTGGTTTGTCTCTCTTCATCTGTTTCTCCTACTCTGTTTCTATCTTGAGCTTCTTGCTCAGAGCAGTTTATCACTTTTTGTAGGTAATTCTCTTGGAAGCTCCAAGCTCTCTCAGACCAGATTTAGAAATTCTCTATCAATGAACAATTCTGTGTTTCAATATAGGGACTTATCTGGAGTGAACTTGACTGTGGTGTTGTACTTTTGATCTTGGAGGTGGGTTCATCCAACCCTAAGTCAAAATCGTCAGACAAACCCCTAAACATAGGAGATGACTTCCTATAATTAATGTTTGCTATTATTTGTGAATCCATACTTATTTGTTGTAATACTTGGTCTTTGGTGGCCTCACTGCAAGGAAGTTCACTCAAATTTTTAGAAATTAAATTGAGTTTTATCCTTCTAGTCTTTTCCTTCCTTTTCTTTACCACTACTTTTCCTTTCAACTTAGGAATTTTGTTTCCTAACTTATTTACATCTTTATTACTACTTTTAGAGCTAGAGAAAGGGAACACAGTTTCCTCCTTTGAATCACTAGGATTACTGCTAAAGATAATATTTGTAATCCCTTGGGCTGTTATGATTCACAATCACTGTCAGTGGTTGCTTTGGGAACTCTAATATTTTCATTGAAGATAACATGATCCTTCAGATAGTCTGGAACTTCTCTCCAAAGCTTCAATTGCTTAAAATGTGCTTTGATATTACCTTCATTTGAATTCATTCTCTGTAGTTCCTAAGTTACACTATTAGGTTGAACTTTGGTTACTCTATAAGGACCATCATATTGTCTTGATAACTTATTTTCAACCCTATTTCCTCTCTTTATAGTTTTCCTTAACACAAGCTGGCCTACTCTAAATGGTGAGAACTTTTGATGTCCTGCTTTCCAGGTGGATGTTGTATCTCTGTCTACAGGAATTTTGCGATCTGTAGGATGGAGTGTCTGCAAAATGCGCTGAGATGGACGTATTCCTAATTGTGAATGTACAGTGTTATTGTGGACTACTAATGCCTGTGAGAGGTGATTATCCCATGTATGGGGATTTTCCTGTACTAACCCTTTCAAGAGTTGAATGATGGTACGATTGCACCTTTCTACACATCCATTAGATGATGCCTTGTACGGAGTGGAATAGATGTGAGAGATATTGTGGAATTCAACTAGAGAAATGAATTCCTGTGACTTAAATTCAGGGCCATTGTCCGTTAGTACTCTGTTAGGAAGTCGAGTCATCGATGGAAGTACATAAGCTGAAAATGCTGCAGCAACAGTTTTTGCCTTTTCATTGCTCAATGGCAATGCTGTTAGACATTTAGAAAATTGGTCAACAGCCACTAGAACCACAGAATTATTTTTGTTAGTCATGGGCAGAAACATCAAATCTAAAACTATTAGTTCAAAGGGTGTTGTTAGATTATCAGATCCAGCCCACAAGATCATTCGTTCACGTCCTGCTTCAGTTCGAACTCCTGAATCACACACAGATCAGCCAATGTTTATTGTCGTCGGTTTTTCAGTCACGTGCCCATTTTCTCCTTGCAGACGTATCATCAGCAACAAATGTAACCCTCCACCTGTGCGACAAACATTTACAACCCATTACTTCTAACTGACTGAACTGATTATGTTCCCTCAGATATTCCAAATTTTTTCTTCAACAAAATGACATTAAATTTATTATCATATTTATTTCAAAATGATTTGCCCTCAAGAAATTGTTTCTGCATAATTCTCACCCGCCTGGGAACATTGATGTTTAATGCTTCATCAATGACTACCACAATTTGGTTTGGATTTGAATTTAACCCTTCTGAAACAAAAGGATAAATTTCCTGTGTTATTACAAAGACTTTTGATAGGTTCAACAATTTATGTATCTTTCAACGCACACTACATTCAAGTATCTCCATGTGATATTTTTCATTATAACACTTGGTTCTGCGCACCTCTTATGAAGTACCGCGTTAGACTGATCGCCTATTATCAGCTCTGCCAATCTGTTCCAGAAAGCTGTGCTCCACTTTTCCGTGAGACCAATCATGTTCTCCCGGGCTTTGTGAGCGTCCTCCTACACTTCCCTCTAACGTTCCCATTGGTTTTCCATGAGGCTGTCCTTTTTCCATTTGCTGTTGAAATGTTTTGCCTAGCTTGCTGTAATCTCCTATTTTTTTTGAGGTTGTTCACTTTTCGCTGCAATCGCTCGCTTTCTCACGGGCTCCCCAAGCCTACCATGGCATACCATAAATCAGTCAACCTCTTCTGGCTAGCATTCTCAGCCCTAACACTTTCAAGTCCTTGTAATTAAATTTTGCCACATGCCGTCCAGCCAAAACCTCTAAAGTTTCTTAAGCCTCTTCTCCCCTTATGTTGTTTTAACAGTGCCCTATCAACAAACACTTTTGTGGAAAGATTTTTCTGCCCATGTAAGAGATCATTGTAGCCAAGTTCCCTCAAATTCTTTTTGTGGTCAGCGTCTAATCCAAACACTGCCCAGGCATCTTGAGGTTGCTTAGACCACAAAAATTTTGCTGTGCTCATACACCTGCTTCGACCAACACATGTACACATGTTGACTTTCAAACATTCATTCCACATACAGCATACCCGGTTACGGTTGGAGTGCGCTTTTTATTTTACTAGAGTATAAATGCATCCTCCTAGATTGGTGTAATTATCCTATAAAGATACACGGCAATTATGAAGATACAATAGAGCAAACACAATTGAGTTTTTCTAACTATCCAAAAATTTTGTACAATAACATTTCTCTCAACATAATTTTGTACATTAACATTACTCTCAACATTTCAGTTTTAGGTTTAATGATAAGATTGCCTGATCTTTTCTCTTGGGTTCTTAATTGACAGGTATTCTTTAATTTCATTGAGGTCCGAGTCAAGTCCAATTGGTCCTATAACTCCGAAAGATTTTTGCATTGCTTCTGACAATCTGCAGGTTACGGACCAGTCTCCAATATAAGTTGTTTTCAACAGAGTGTTTAGTTGGTAGCTGTTAATTTTTTTATTTTGATTACCAGAAGTTTTTGGCTTATATTTTTCTTTGTATCGATAATGTTGTATTTTCTAAATTCGAGGACTGTAGATCTCTCATTAATTTTAGTTCATTTCAGAAGAATTTCATTACATCTTGAGAGGAATTTCCGGGCTCAATCAGGATTGTGACAATCTCAGACTGGCTGTCCTCAGGATGTACCAGCAGGTTGCTGGGCATGACAGATGACTGGTTTCTAGTGTTTGGTAGGAGTGCTTTTTTCTTGACTGGTGGGTTATCAGCCTGAACAGGGCTATTTATACCTCCTGTTGTGGATGCATTAGCTTGGGAGTTTTCAAGTTCTTCAGAGTAATTACGTTTTTTTCCTTTCCAACGGCGCATTTCCAGTTGGGTTGTGTCCAGATTATCAGCATTCAAGGCTTTCAGGAGTTCGCTATCAGTTCCAGGAATACTTCCTAGAAGTTGATTTTCTTCAGGGCTCAGAGATAGTTCCGGTAAATTCGGGTCCAGAGTATTCACAGATCTTAAGTGGGAAGGAACTACACTACCGTCATGGGGGTAGTTACAGAGTCCATAATTGATTCATTAACAGTGGCCATGGCGGTGTCCGAAATCACACTGGAGTCCATTGAGTCAACGAAAGAGATTTTGTTTCCTCTTCGAAGGTATCGAATTCTTCTCCCGACCCCTGTGGCAGACCGGCCATCTTTGGCAGCCGTCTGCCTACTCGTAAAGTTCCTTCTTTTCGAGACAGGGTAACCTGGTGTCTTCTACTTATTCTGCAATTGTTAATATGAATAAACAGGGAAATAACCAAATATAATTGGCTGGTTGGCCTTCCTCGTTTGCCCAGAGGAACGAAAGCAAGGCACCCGCCATGCTTCACACAGGTTACGAAAAGAACGCGCCGGGGATGATGCGAACCGAAGAGCGAAAACACACGCGCGTCTACTCTTCACCACTGTCATATGAACACTGCCGACCGGGCGGCTCCGATCCCTGGCGGTTGCATCATGGTACGACAATTGTCGCATCGTACGTCAATCCCACATCTCCCCCAGTTTCTCGGGAAACTAGTGTGGCGGGGGGCCTAGCACTCGTACTCGCTTAGGTACGAGGGACGCCGTCGCTCACGGCGTGACCGCCTCAATTGCGCCGGCTCCCCCTGGGGCTGCTCCGCCTCACCGTCGATAGCGAAAGGCTCCTCGCCTTCCTCAGGGGAGTTTTCACTCGACGCGCTATCTGCCGCCGGCACCACTGGCGCCGCGTTTAGTGCGTCAACAACCACCCTCTCGGGCAACGCCAGAGGAGCTGCACCGCCGCCGCCACCTCCACCGAAGCTAACTGCTTCGGGCTCCGCAGCGCCATCAGCGCCCTTATGAGTCTCGGGAACACGGCCCCGGTCACCGCCAATACGCCGTCTCCTGACGTCGCGCACATGCCTGGGCATGCCGTCTACGCAGACTACGTACTTTGACACGACGCTGGTGACCTCACCTGGCGTCCACTGCTTCGTGCCTGAAGGCAGTGGGGGCTTCACCCACACCTCATCACCGACAGCAAAGCTGTTGTTCACGCAGCCATCACTCACCCGAAGATTGACGTCGAACGGCACTCGCCAGCGATACCGAAAAATACCGCTCGAAGGGACTGAGCCCGCCTCAGTGTCCTTCCGGGGCGTCACATTATACCAAAATGTAGCCTCCTCAGGGGTGATACCTCCCCTGGCGGCGATCCTTTCGATCGTCCGATGATTTCTCTCCACGATCCCGTTGCCGCTCGGGGCGTAGGCGGCACGGAATCGCAGCGAAATCCCCCACGCATCAGCGAACTGTTCCACAGTCGCTGATCGAAACGCCGTCGAATTGTCCAGTAGCAACTCGTCACACGGCCCTCGCTCAATTACGACCTCACGCAAGTGAGCAACAATGCTCGCTGCTGACTCATTCAGCAGCCGTCGCCAGATGGCGAACCGCGAGGGACCGCAGTCAACCAATGACAGGTAGAGCTTATTGCCATAATGGGTAACGTCAATCGCAACCCGGCGCCAACTCTCCTCCACAGACAGATCCCCTCGCTCCACGAGATTTTCCCCCCGCAGCGCAGGATCGATCCGCTGGCAGGCCTCGCATCCAGCCAGCTCACGCTTCACCTGTTCGCGCGACAGATCACCACGGATCTGACGCGCCAAGTAGAGCGTCCGATTGATGCCCAAATGATGCGGCAGATGAGCCGCCCAAATAGCATCCTCGAGACTCTCCCCGGAGGCAAGCACGGCAGACACCTCTGCGACGGCTTCACCACCATCGCGGTAACTAAGCCACCTCTCAGGTACCCTGGTCAGCTGGTCGGCCTTGTTCTCGATCGTCGAGACGAAGCGAACAGACACGACCAGACCATGCTCAGCGATCGTCTCACGGATCACCCCAAGACGTCGCTTCACGAGCATCTCCGCCGCACCCTTCGTGCGAACACGACTGCGACCATCGACAGTGTTGTCCATCCATGTGACGACTGTCCGGGAATCGCTGGCGACCGTGAAGGTCTCGAAACCCCACGCAATCGCCAAATTGATACCCCGCGCCACCGCTTCCAACTCGGCCACATTGATATGAAGGTGGTCCGACTCTTTTCGGAGCCAAGACGCATCCTCCACAATGCGGCCATCGACCTCAAGGGCCACACCAACTCCGAGAGAGCTGGCGTCGGCCCACACGGTCACCGTACCATGCGAGTCGACACCCCACACGCCCCCAACAGGGTCGTCCCGACGAGCCCGCTCCAACAGCTCCGCAGCCAACGAGCTGACAGGACCGTCAGCCGGGTCGTCCCAAGAGCCGCTGCACCCCAGCCGTTTCAAAAAACTGCAACAAGGACGCAGCCACCCCGCCACCGGGTAATGGCCGACTAACCGACCGCACAAGGAAAACAGCCCTCTCTTCGTTAGGCCGACATTCACCGAGCCGAACTCGGAGAGAGCAGTCCCCCGCGACATTCGAAGATGTCCGTTGGCATCTTTCCGCAAAGAAATTCCCAACAGCCGGCCTCCATCCAGGCACTCAGGCTCCTTCGACACAAGTCCGTACCGTGCCAAATGCTCCCGGAGCTCCTGCGCGCTGAGAATGGACTCACAAACCACTACATCATCGATATAGTGGTCCGTCCCTCGACGAACGCGATCGGTCAACGACAGAACCTTGCCGAGAATCACCGTCATGATTCGAGGCGCACACGAGAGGCCGAAACCTAATCGCGTCAAAGCGTAAGGCACACCCTTAAACTTCACGATCTGGTACCGCCACAGATCCTCGGAAACGTGGATCTGCAGGTACGCGGACTTAATGTCGACGACCTTAAGCTCGCCCCGCAGCTGCCGCCACTTCCGAATCTTGTCGCCACACACAGTGACCATGTCATCACCAGTATGACATTCGACAAAGCCGTTCAATTCACGATAATCCATGACCGGACGGACTTTGTCCTTCGTTGGTTGCACGACGGCCAGCAACGGAATGACGCCCGGGATGGGGCCATGCCATCGCCTCAACCAACCCTTTGAGATCCAACTCTGAATCTCCGCCTCATAGCGCTCCCGCACGCGAGGCGCCTGAGTACATCCGTACTCCGCGACCCGAGTCTGCAACCCCTCGGGCGGCTTCTCAGACCACCGCCAACTGACGGTCCACCGCCCGTCAGTGAACCTAGCAACAAAGTCAGGGTCGACGATCTCGATCGGTGCTGGCGCACCTCTCGACTCCACCGACCCCGCCCCTGTCACCAGGCCGGCTCCCAGCTTGGCACAGGCGAGCCCATTGCTGGACCCCCTACAGCATCCAGCTGACCGGGATCTCCCCCAGTTAACTGCATACTTCGAGTCAGGACCTCTTCTAACGGTGACGCCCCCCATGTGATCAATAACATCACTCCCGAGGAGACAGTCCACGCCAAGATTCCCCAACTCCGGCATGACGAGCGCAGTGACACCAAAGCAATGCCCCTGCAACCCGACTACCACACGACAGTGCTTCCCCACATGGGAAGTTCTGCCGTCCGCCGTTAGCAACGGCCGCCCCGGCCGGGGGCACTGGCCCACCACCACCCGCGGACAAACCACCGTCCGCTCGCTCCCGGAGTCTACCAGACACCAAGAACAATGCCCATTCAAGATGGCACGAACGACTGGCAACCGACGCCCCGTCGTAACGCCAGTCGCTCCGAGCGATTCTAGATCACCCCGACCCAGCGACACACCCGTGCCGCTCAAGGTCCCTCTCTCCGAGGGGGCGCCGTCACCTCCCTCGGGGGGAGGAGACCTCCGGTAAGCTTGGCTTACACAGATTCCATTGAGGAGGACGCGTCGCCCCGACTGGCGTCCTCCGCAGAGAAACCCGACCCACCAACCGCAGGCCTACTTACCGCCGGACAGTCGCAAGCAAAATGCCCGACCTCCCCACATGCAAAGCATGCAAACTTCTTTTTGGTGGGAGCCTTCATGGCCCCCCTACCAGCAGGCGCCGCAGCGCCTTGCTTCTGCGGGCAAGCCCGCACGCGGTGTGCACCGCCACAGCGGTAGCAAGCACCCTTGCCACCACTGCCCTGCTTCCCCGAAGCAGCAAGGTCTGCTCCGAGCCTGGCCCCCTGGCTTCGCCCGACTGCAGCCCTCTGTGCGGCCATTCTCTCCCGCACTTTCAATACCACAGCATCGAACGGCGCAGTATACGCGTCCTCACGCGACACTGCCCAAGTGTACAGAGTAGTGGGGAGACCCTCGTAGAATTTGACCCTAAAAATCAAATCCTTCTTAGTCGACCCCACTCTCTCCCCAGACGCGCCAAGTCGTCCAGGTACACGTCCACCGACTCCCCGGCTGCAAGCCGACGGTCGGTGAACCGCCTATACGCCTCCTGCATAGGCAACGCAAATTGCGAGGCCAGCACAGCCCGAACTGCCTGCCACTGTCCCGCATCACCGACAGTCATCGAGCGAAACACTCGAGCGGCGTTGCCGTCGAGCATGAACCCGATGACGTCGGTCGGAGCTACCCGCTCCAGCTGGCAGAGCCTCTCCAGGTTCTCCAGCCACTCCAGCGCGTCGACCGACCCATCGCCAGTTAACTTAGGCAACTGCCTAGACAAGCGGTCGAGGATCGGTCCACGCGCCTGAGTCAGAATGTTAGCCAACAGGCTAACATCCACAAGCACACCCGACGTGCTCCCCGCCGGCGGCACTGGCGATGCCGCATCGCCAGCTTCGGCTGCCGCAGCCTTTCCAGCCGCCGCCATCTTGATGCCCACAAGAAGGCTACCACCGCCAAAAGCCTAGATAGCTTGTTGGCTTACCTTAAAGTTTTGCTCGGTGCCTTCACCGCCAGCAAAACCGCCAAGCAGCTGTCGTAGCTGGTTAGCCTTCCTCGTTTGCCCAGAGGAACGAAAGCAAGGCACCCGCCTTGCTTCACACAGGTTACGAAAAGAACGCGCCGGGGATGATGCGAACCGAAGAGCGAAAACACACGCGCGTCTACTCTTCACCACTGTCATATGAACACTGCCGACCGGGCGGCTCCGATCCCTGGCGGTTGCATCATGGTACGACAATTGTCGCATCGTAGTCAATCCCACAAACACCCACTTGCAAAATGTCCATGTCGTTGGCATCTATAGCATTGAATGGGTGGAGGTGAATATGGACTGACTTGAAAATTCATGAATTCTATTTTTATTTGCTTTGGAAGATCTTCGCCTTGAAATTCCACTTCAACACTTAAAGAACTCTCTTTTTTTCCATGGGAAAACTTTGGCAATCATACCATGTTTATTATTTTGGCATTTTCACTGGTGGCAATTGGAATAAGATCCTCTAAATTGACATCATGGTCAATTGGTCTGATTACTCCAAAAGTAGATTGTGCAGACTCAGAACGAGGTTTGTGACACCGAACTGCAAACTTTCCGATGTTGCTTACATTCAACAGTCTTGTTACTTCCTTTTCAGTGGCTTCTTTGAGCTCAATTGCAATCAAATTTTGTCTCTTGTTAACTCTTATTTCCTTGACATAATCATAGTTTAGTATTTTCTTCAATCTTTGGGCAACTCCAAATGGATCATACGTCATTTTTCTCTTGTTTGCTCCAACCAACTCGCTGTTTGACTCCTGCAGTTGTGTGATCAGCAAAGTACATGCCTTATCTTTAGATGCCAAAGTTTTATTGGTTGGGTATACTCTTCTTGTTTTAGGTGAGGTAGATTTGCAAGTTTTTTTTTGAGGTTTCACAATCAGAGTTAGAGCTTGAGAGGCTCACACTAGTTCTTTCTCTTTTTTTATAGTTTGTTGGTCTTGAACCACATGCCCTGGATTACAGATTCATTTGTTTCTTCGGTGCTCATCACTTTTTCTACATTGTTAGGCTCTTTTTCACTATCCAGGTTGGCGGCCAGCAGCTGCATCTCTTCAATTTCACTGCAGGGGTCATCTGACTCTCTCAGATCGCTATCCCGATTCGTTAATGGCAGTTCAGCTATTTTAAATTTGATTGTAGCCCCAGACGGGGCCACCTACAGAAAGAAATGAACAATCACCAGAAAACAATAAGTAATTTAACAAATACAAGAAAACATTTACAAAAAATCTGAATACAGCAAGTACACAATTACAAAATGAAATATCGCCACGTGGTCCACCTCAGATGGAGAGGAGAGAGCCAGTTGCGGATATAATGAAGATGACTAATGAAATTTATTAGATTATGTCTCGGAAATATTTATCAGTTTTCGCAAGAGCCTGTCAAAATATGGTCTTTACTTGACGAATGCAACTGCCTCTCTCCCGCATTGTTGGTGAACGCGTGGCTTCAAATTTTATGCTGAAGGTACTTGTGAGCAAATGATTGACGTATAAGTCCTCCATGAATTTTTACGTTTAATTGTTGATGTGTTCAGCCGTGATGCTTCGAGTGGGTGTTCGATGCAGAATAACACTTCGACGATGCACTCGTAGACTCCTTGCCTTTTTGTAGAGATTATCAGAATACACATGCTCAGAGGGATTTTCCTTTTGTAAGTCTTGTCGTGCTTGAAGGAGTTACTCATTGGAGGGTGCTCGTTCTGCCTCTACTTTTACACGTTAGCACCTCGACGATCTTAAGAGTCAACATTGTTTTCTTGCAACTTCAATGTTCACAGCTGCTTATGTGGAATGCATGTCGGGGGCGTGCCGACATGCTACGTTCGCCTGCCCTCAGATCACGTGTACTTCCTCTCGCGACCTCGAAACAAAAAGCCTCACGATTTATCCTGTCCGTTCCTTATAAGTCTCTCGCTCGTTTCCTTCCAGAATGTTCTCGAATCATCTCGGTTCCTCGCCATTTCAAAGTCAGTCATTCTCTTTGATTGGTGAAGTTGTTCCTTGTCCCTGACGACTTGACTTCTAATTGGTTATGTGCTCATGCTCGATTACCGTCCGCCAACCGAATTGGTCTGTAGGGTGCACAGCTTTGATGACCACGTTATTTTAAGGTCATGATTGGCTGGAGACGGAATGCTCGCTGTGTGCCACGCCCCCTTGTAGGCCGTCGCTGGTTTCCCTCTTAGGCTATCGCTGGTTTGTGTTATAGGATCTTGTGTTTGTGTGCGTGTGTTTTTGTGTTATGTTTGGACGAAGAGCCGACCACTTGAGCTCAACATAAATTTATGGCCGACCTCTTGTCCTTTCTGAGAACAGCGCTGCCCTAGTGAAGTCCCGCGGTTACGATATCCTGTCCACTGTCCCTAGCTCAACAAGATATTGTATTTCCTAAAGTGAAGTATTATTGGAGTCAGGTTAAGTAAGACGAGACACTTGGAGTTTGTATAATCAGTACACACAGCAGGACACAGTTTACATCACGAAGGATAGCGGTGGAGTAGCTCCAGCCAAGCCCGAGAACCATGAGCTCAGTTCTCAGCGCGGAGTACTGTCTAAACACATTCTAACACAAGAACACTGTAACATTATCAGTATTATATACATATACATTCATGGTGCTACAATAAAGGTTTCAACACTCCTTCTCACATTGAATGTGTGTCAGATGAGACCATTCCTAACTTCGTTCACAGCCTAGAGAACTTTTCTATGGGCAGGTTCTTGGTAAATATGTCGGCGGGCATTTCGTCGGTAGGGCAAAACACTACGTCTATGTCTTTGTTACTTACAAGATCCCGTACATAGAGAAACTTAATATCGATGTGCTTGCCCCTCCCATGATATTTGGGATTGTTGGCAAGACATATGGCTGACTGGTTGTCTTCGTTTATAACCATTGGTTCCACAGTACCAAATTTTAGATCACTGAGTAAGTGATTCAACCAGACAGCCTCTTGAGCCGCACCGGCAAGAGCAACGTATTCGGCTTCTGCAGTTGAGAGGGCTACACAAGTTTGTTTATTAGGTCTCCACGTATTACCGAATTACTGAGGGTGAAACAGTAACCAGAGGTAGACTTTCGGTCATTTTTATCACCAGCCCAGTCAGCATCTGAATAACCAATGCAAGTATCAGAACATTTGCTATACAAGAGACCTAGTTTGGAGGTGCCTCTCAGGTACCTGAATATTCTCTTAACACACATCCAATGCTGTTCAAGAGGTTTGGAGCTGTATTTAGCAACATTATTCACTGCGAATGCAATGTCAGGTCGAGTTCTGGTTGATAAATACAAAAGGCTACCTACAGCACTTTGATAAGTAGCAGGGTCAAATTCGACATCATTTGGGGAGCATATCGGATTTACATTTACATCAGCGGGAGTTGCAACAGGTTTACAATTATCAAAGCCAAATTTTGACAACAGAGCCTCAGTGTAAGCAGTTTGATTTAAGAAAACATTGTTTTTAGATTGTACAACACTTACACCTAGGAAGTAACTCAGCACACCAATGTCTTTCATTTTGTATTGGGTAGAAAGACTCATCTTTATTTGATTTATTTCGTCACCAGACTCAGAAGCAACTATTAGATCGTCTACATACACCGGCACAATACACAGTTTCTTCTCTTGAACACGAGTGTATATACAAGCATCACTCATAGATTATACAAAACCCAATTTCTTCAAATAGCTATCTAGTGTAGTATTCCAACACTTAGGAGCTCGTTTTAGTCCGTAGAGCGATTTTTGTAGTTTACACACAAGATTTTCTTTGCCTTTGATAATAAAACTGTCAGGTTGAACCAGGTACAGTTCTTCAACCAGTTCTCCATTAAGAAAGGCTGTTGCAACGTCCATGTGATGGACTTGCATGTTGCATTTGGCAGCCAAAGCTAGTACTGTCCTGACAGATTCAAATTGAACCACGGGACTGAAGGTCTCGTCGTAGTCAGTGCCATATTTTTGTGAGTAGCCCTGAGCCACAAGGCGAGCTTTGTACGAGCAAATGCTTCCGTCGGGTCCGGTTTTTCTTTTAAAGATCCACTTTGATTTGATAGGTTTTTTGTCATTAGGACATTCTACAAGAGACCATACTTTGTTTTGATGCATAGACTCTATCTCATTCTCCATAGCTGTTTCCCATAGTTTTGCTTCTGGTCCACTGAGTGCTTCTTGAACACAAGATAGTATATCAAGCTCATTTTTCATTAAATACACCCATTCACCAAACCTATCAGGAGCGCGTCGATACCTGGCTGATTGTCTAAGCTCCACTCCCTCTATCCCAGCATCTGACTGTCTATGCTCCACCCCTCCCTCAGAGTCTTCTGGTTCTGGATCCTGAGGAAGAAGAGTAAAATTACCATCATTTACTTCTGAAGGCTCCTTCTCAATTGGCATCTGCTGAGATTCATTGAACATAACGTCTCTACTCAAAAATATCCTTCTGCTGCTTATGTCATACAGACGATATCCCTTGGATCCACTTCCATATCCTACAAGAAACACGGTTTAGATTTTGGATCAAGTTTTTCCCTCTCATCTTTGGGGACATGTGCGTACGCACTGCAGCCAAAGGTTTTGAGGTACTGTACATTGGGCTTGTGTCCATTAAGGGCCTGATAAGGGGTCATATCATTCAATGCACTAGCAGGGCTCCTATTTTTGACATACACGGCAGTTGATATAGCTTCACCCCAGAATGATTTTGGTAACTTTGAACCAGACAGCATAGCTCTGACAGAGTCAAGGAGAGTTCTATTCATTCTTTCTGCAACTCCGTTTTGTTCAGGTGTCTTAGGCACAGTTTTTTCATGGATAATTCCTTCCCTTTTTAGGAATTGTTCAAAGTCATTAGAGATGTATTCCCCACCGTTATCGGAGCGCAGAATTTTAATTTTGTGATCATAGTGATTTTCTACCAAAGATTTGAACTCCTGAAACACTTTAAAAACATCACTCTTATGTTTGATAATGTACACCCAAGTATATCTGGAGTGGTCGTCTATGAAGGTTACAAAATACCTTCCACTCCCAAGTGAAATGGGATTAAGCTGGCCACACACATCACTGTGGATAAGTTCTAAGGGTCGGCGTTCCCTTTTGTGATTTGTTTTGGGGAACGGAAGCCTATGATTATTACCATCACAACAGTTTTCACAAAAAATGTTATCTCCACTCACAGAACAATCAAAACCTCTAACAAGATTCTTAGTGGCTAATTTCTTAAGATTATTGAATCCTAGAAGACAAAATCGTTTATGCCACAGAATTTCATCAGAGGAAACGTTCATGCATTTAGCAGCTGAATTAAGGGTGCAATTAGGTTTATACAATTTTCCTACTTTACTGCCTAAGGCAAATAATTCATCGTCTTTATTTACAGTCTTACATGAGCTTTCGTCAAAGTAAACTGAGTTTCCACTTTCTGTAATCTGAGGCACAGAAAGTAAATTGTAGGCTAAGCCAGGTACATACAAGACATTCTTATCAACACAGGTATCTACTAGACCTTTAGGCAACAACACCATAACTTCAACATCACCTACACCAACACCTTGCAAGTTTCTACCATCACCAACTTCAATGTTAATTGGACTAGATAGCTCATTCATACAAGAAAAATCATTCCTATTATTACACATGTGTGCGGTTGCACCGGAATCAATTACCCAATAATTTGTCCCGCCGTCCGACATTACGGCGAAACTTCCAGAATTAACTGGCACCAAAGACATAGTCTTACCAACTGGCCTTAAGGAGGTCAGGGTACGCTGCAAGTAAAACGCTTTTTATGACAAATGGTAACAAAAATAGGAGGCTCACCTGAAGATCTTCGAAGATAATGTTTCAGGCGAACACCTCTTCAATTAAGCCGGCTGTCTAGGGCTGAATGCCCCGGAAGCAGGGGTCGGAACAGGTCAGAGCACGTATAGGCACATGCGCTCGCGACCAAGTCTTGTCGGTGTCTGAGGTGGCAGCCCGCCGCGGCTTTCACCTCATCTTGCTCGAATCCGTCGATAGGGGTTCGGATTCGCTCAAGAAAACAAGATGAACAAATCATTTATGTTCATGATGTTAGTCGCCAGGAACGTGAAGCACTCCCACCATTGCCCAGGTTTGTCATAACTTGTTAGCGTTTTACTTTTTAGGCTTGTTTTAATATGACAAAGCCTTTGTCCTTTATTATGCAAGATGTTGGGTGACTTGCAGGACTTTAGCAATGAGCAATGGCTGGATTTGCGACACAATCCCGGCAAAGAAAAGAAACGGAGTTTTCCAAAGAAACTTCCGTTACACAAAAACATTTACATATTAAAGTTTCTTTCCAGCGAAAGCGTGGAAAAGACATTCATATATTTTATGCGCATTTAAATTTTATATCAAATAATTAGGAAAGTAACTCTAAGTGACCTTTCTTGATCATATATGCCAGCTTACTACGTTGCCGGCTCGCTGCCTGCCTTTTGGGCCGGGCAGCAGACGCAGCTTCGGGTTCCTCGGACTGGGCCGAGGAGTCCGATTCAGAAGAGAAAGAAGAAGAAGAAGAATGCTGATCTCTAGGGCGCTCAAGAGAAATAGAACTACCCTCACGAGAAAAGGAACTCTCGGGAGGCTCGAGACGAGGATGCAACTCCTCACTCGAACTCCCCTCTGCGCTTTCCCACCCCTCCTCTGAAGCAGTAGTAGAAGTAGCCAACTCCAGAGGGTATAGCAGAGAAATTTTAACGGCAGTTTCAGAGTTGTCAGCTTTAACTATTCTAACAACACGGACCTTGCCATCGCATCCAGGCAGCAGAGCGATGATGCGAACTAAGGTCCAAAACGGTCTAGGTCTTACAGGATGCCTAAGCAGGACAACCTGACCCACAGATAAAAACTTATTATTGAGAGGTAGAGATCTAAGCGGATAAGGACCGCGCAAAGAAAGTAAGTATTGAGTATACCAGAGCTCCCGGAACTTGGCCACCATCACGTCGCGCCGCTCTAAGGCTGAGAGCAAATGCTCCCAGCGCTCACCGTCTTCGGTTTCCAAGTCCGGAATCTCATCTGACAAGATTAAAGAATTAGAGGTAGGGTACAGTTGAAGGAATTGGATAGGCATAATAGGCAAGATAGTGTCCCCCGTCTCAGTATAAGAAAGAGGACGCCGATTGAGATTAAGGGTAATATCAGGAATGGCAGTAAGGAAGGAAGAATATGGATAGGCACTGCGACCAAAAAGTTTGTACAAGCAATCCTTAATGGATTTGAACAAACGCTCCCATATCGCTCCAAATTGAGGACTATAGATCGGGATAGTTTTAAATTTGACATTGAAAGTACGAAAACGACCTTCATACAAAGAAGAAGTTAAAACTTCCGACAGAAGATCAGGAGCCGCTAAGAAAGTTCTAGCGTTATCGGAATACACCGTATTAGGAACGCCCTTTTCGTTTGTGAAACGAATGAAGGCGAAACAAAATTCTTCCAACGTCATGGAAGGAAGAAGCTCGATATGAATAGCTCTAGTTTGGAAACAAGTGAATAATAATAGATATATCTTTTGTTTATGACCAAAAGGATCTAATACCCAGAAATGGGCAGAAAAGTCCATTCCCGTTGTGGCGAAAGGCCTTACAAAGTTTACACGAGTGTCAGGTAAAGCAGGAGGATCAGGATAGGAGAAGGCTTTTGCGTTTACCCTTTTGCAAACTATGCACTTTGATAACACGCTACGAACAACACGCTTACAGCGCGGTATCAAATAACCGTCCAGTTTGAGCTTCTGCACGGTGGTGTCCATACCTTGATGATTTAAAATTTTATGCGTATGCAAAATTAACAGATAGGTCAAATGAGAAGAGCTAGCCAACAGAATCGGATTTCTAGTGTTGTAATCCAACTCTTCAGCGGCAACAATACGGCTACTAGATCTGACTTAACCGTGAGAGTCAAGAAAAAGATTAAAGGATCTAACTAGCAGAGGCGGACGAGGACTTTTGTTAGTTAAGGCCTCGATCTCGTCTGCGAAATGCTCTTTTTGCATAGAAGAAATAAGATACAGAAAGGCTCGCAGTTTAGCCTCACCCCGATCTGCACGCCTAAAGATAGCGACAGCTCTAAATACTTTCTCCATCGTACCCAATAGTTTGGGATAGGTGGAAAATCGCTCAAGCTCCACAATTGAAGCTTCACGTGGGGGAGCAATATTAACTGCGATACATGCATCAGAAATGTATTGGTGCGGAATGCAACCCAAGTGTCCCTTGGGCCATTTATCTCTACTTTCTCTTCTCCAAGAAAGACCTTCTGACCTAACATTTTACTTTCTAAAAACTTAGTAGCTTTGACACCACGTGTCAGCATGTCTGCCACGTTAAACATAGTGGGAACATACTCATAGCTGAAAGAAGCCAAAGTTTTACATTCTAATGTTTTACGCATGTCTTCTACGTCTTTTAGTCTATTGCTTACAAATACATTTTTTCGTGGAGGTTTGCCGCTCAACAACCAAGCTAAGGTGACTTGGGAGTTCGTTAACATAATTACGCTAGAGACTTTATAAGGGAAATTAACGTCACACATCAGAGATACAAGACATTGATAGGCAAGAAATACGGCCAAAAGTTCAAGAGAAGGGAGAGTTCTTTGGCGAGGAGGCGAAACCTTAACTTTAGAGAACAGAAACGTACTGCGTTCCTCTTGGACACCGTAAATACAGGTGCCAAAGGCGCTAGCACTAGCATCACAAAACACTACAAGTTTAACATTTTTGGTTTCGTCCAAATTCATTCTAGGGAACTCGAAATTACTCAACTCAGAAAACTCCTGACAATAATCACGCCAGTCCTTACATAAATCATCTGGAACATTTTGATCCCATCCCAGCCTCAAAGGCGTCAACTTGCGTAAAATGAGCTTACCACGTACCGAAAAAGGAAGCAAAACCCCTAATGGGTCGTACAGTGACGCAACTTCAGACAGTATGCTCCTGCGCGTTTTACAGGAAGAATCCAAACTTTTGACGGACAGAGAAAGAAGATCAGAGGAAGAATTATAATTATACCCTAGCACTCTGGAGTGCACTTCGGCACTACATAGAGAAGGGTCAATTTGCGAAAGAAGTTCAGAATTATTGGGTTGCCATTTGCGCAACGGAAACCCACTCTCCTTAATGGCTCGGTTAGCGCGATGAAAAGTGCTAAGCGCGAGCTCAGAACTATTAGTTGTAAAGACTAGGTTATCGACGTACAGCTTATTTGCCATAACGTCTCTAATTACTAAATCAGTTAAAGTGTTACCGTGAAGTTTCAGAAGATAATTAAGAATGTAGGGAGAAGCAACAAACCCGAACATCAGAGTCGTGTATCGGAAGTACTGAAATTTACCATCCTTGTATAGGACAAAGCTAAATTGATTTCGGTCAAATTCACATGCTAATTTTACCTGAAGGAAAGCTTTAAAAATGTCAGAAAGTATGACTATGGAGTTAGCACGAAAATACACCAAGAGACCCAATAAATTGTTCATGAGATTTGGACCTACATACGAGGCTTCATTCAGACTTGGCAACTTTCCGATTTTCAGAGAGCAGTTAAAGACAGGGCGGATTTTAAAGGTTTCGACATTCTCACGCACGACAGGTCGGTGAGGAATCCATTTATGCACTCGCACATCCAAGGTTTTGAAAGGCAAAGGTTCTATTATCCCTAATCCGAGTTGCTCAAGGAAAACATCATTATACTCCTTCTCAATCCCCCTACGAGCATTATCAGCTGCAACTTTACGTGCAAGAAACCTCGCTAGCCCGAAACTATGGGGAACTTTAGCTAATAAATTTCGATTCCACGGCAACATGATCGAATACCTGCCTTCCGCATAAGTGACACTACTTTTGAAATCCTCTAATTCTTTGTCATACTCCTCCTCTTTCGAGGGCACCCCTATAAGCTCCAAGTCCAATACTTTATCAAGACCTGCTTGTACATCACATTGCTCGGTAACGTCCAACACGGAAGAACACACTTTAGGAGTATCAAAAAAGGCCTTCAGAGTATTACGGTAACGGTTTTGGTTTAATTTACATTTAGACTTTTGCTTCTAGGTTTCGGTTTAGTTACAAAAGCAGAAGAAGAAGAAGAAATTTTACTCAAAGTTATATTAGCAGCCTTGGCAACAGAAGTTGTCGAGCAACTGTCTATCGTGTTAGCTTCAGAGGCAACGACATGAGATAGAGAGGACTTATAACACTCAAAGTCCCCGAAAGGTAGAAACCCATTAGAAACACGCATGACCTTATAGTCGGCTACGTGTTGCAACTCAAGGACCCTAAATGCTTGAAGAGCATCGACACCCAAAATGCCGTTGACTTGAATATTATCCTCAATTATTTCCGGAAAGGAAGTGGACAGAGGAAGCGTAGTTTTGAACAGAGCAAGTTCAGCTTGCAGGCCTTTCATCCCCATCTGCAGGTTCAAGTTCTGCATGGCGAAGACATCAAGCTCGTTCTTCTCACTGTCTGGAAGCACGAGTTCAATGTTAATTTGCTTACCCCTTAACGGGACAGAAGCAACTACAGTGTTAACAGTAAGTTCCTGCAAGTCAACTGTAGAACAATCAGGGATTACAGTAGCTAAGTCGATAAGCGACTTCTGGCTACCCGTATCGATTAAAAAATTAATTCTTCTAACTACCCCGCCATACTTAGTAGAAAGAGCTACAAGAGGGCACATCCGGAGACGTGCCTTTAACCGTCATGAGGAGGCGGCAGCAAGGGTAGAGAATGCTACAAATTTGGGACACAACGGGCTAACATGAGTGTTAGATTTGCACAAAGAGCAAGAAAATGGAAGACCCTTAACTTTTGCAGGGCACTCTGAGTTTAAATGTTTGCTACTGAGACAAACGGTACATAATTGTAACTCACCAACTCGTTTCACGCGCTTTACGTGTCAAACTTCTTACAAGAAAAGGACGAGTGGCCAGGTAAATTACAGAAACGACAAACCTTACCACTGGGCAACTTATCGAGCACAGGAGAAGGTCTAACTTTATCCCTAACTTCTGCTCGGGTTATTCCCCCCACCCTCTCATTTCGGACGGGAAGAGATAGTTTAGGTTTATTTTTTGTTTCTAAAAGAGAAAGCACCTGATGTGCATTCTCAAACATTTCTAATGAAAAGAAACTCGCTTTAAAATAGCGAAGGAGTTCTAAAAGAAAGAAGTCAGGAAGTTTAGTTTTAATAATAGAAGAAAACAGTAGGTTGCCAGACTTCTCGCTACAGAAGTCTAACCCCAGCTTAGATAGCTCAAGGAGCCGAAACTTAACCTTAGAGAGGAAAGACCCTATTTCAGCTAAGCTTTGAACACCAGGACAGCTGATTAACTCGTCAAGAGCTATAGAAATTAATTTGTCAGCATTTAGAAAATCTTGCTTGAGTAAAGCCCAAGCAGATCGGAAACTAGACTCTTCATTAGGAAGACCCTCAACAAGACTGAGAGCCCTCCCTTGAAGCTGATTCTTCAAAAAGATGAATTTTTGCCCCTCACTCATATTAGGATAAGCTTGAAGGGCATTAAGAAAAGACTCTTGAAAGTGAAGAAAAGCAAAAGGACAGCCCACATTGTCGCTAAACTTCTTCAACGTCAACTGAGGGGCTCTAAAGATATTCAAAGGAACATCCGAAACTGAAACCTTATTAGGCACAGAAGTAGGAAGGGTATCACTCAAGTTTGACACCTGGGAAGTTGAAATTGAATTTTTAAGTTCAGCTAAAAGCTCTATCACCTTCACCTCATACTCGGCTCGCCTAGTCAGCTCCTCATCAGACACCTCATCAACATCAGAAGGTATAGTAGAGGACAGCTGTCTAAGGCCTGTAGAAGGCCACTCAACTGAGGAACGGCTTCCACACGGAAGGCTAGGTCACAGCCAGGTGGAAGAACTTTTTTACGAATAGCAGTTATAATACATTTTAAGCCCCGCATTTTTATGCTCAGGGCTGTAGAATTACTATTTTCACTCATTATGATAAAAAATGCAATTGTTAGGCTTATCAGGAAAACTGTTATCTAAAATATAGGTCTACACTTATCAAGTGGACAGATTACATCCCTTTAGAAACATGGAAAAATACTAATGACACAGAAAAATACAAAAAATTTCAATCACTCCACCCGGCACTTTTAAATTCACAACATTTTTTTTGTTTTACATTTACACTTTACAGTTACACAAAATTCAGAATTTTTTCCTTAAATATTTCAGGCTTTACACTTACACAAATTTATACGAGTGTACCTAAAAAAGGTTTAGACAAGGTAAAAAAGGCTAGAACCTTTAAACGTAAGGCTAGCAACTACCACTTTGCCTAAAAATACAACACAGGTATCACTCAACGCAACTTAAAACTAGTGAGATCCGACCACCGACCCCGGCTATCCGGACAGCACAGCGACAGCACAATTGAATGAAAAATAGGAAGACAATTTATTAAAAAGGAAACGAAAATTTGCAAAAGAAGAAGAAAAAAAATAGATACCAGGATTTTATCCTGTCGAACTCCAGCCAAGCTCTAACGTCAAAAAGACGGCACTGTAAAAAGCCAGCTGAATTGACGCCCAGTCAAAACTGCTTTCAGCAGCGTTTAAGACAATTTATATTTTTAAATGATAAAGAGATATCAACTTCGTAAGATGATAAAATTAAACTTTGAAAAAGGTGAATCATTATCTTCGAAAAAAGAACTATGTCCCGCCGTCCGACATTACGGCGAAACTTCCAGAATTAACTGGCACCAAAGACATAGTCTTACCAACTGGCCTTAAGGAGGTCAGGGTACGCTGCAAGTAAAACGCTTTTTATGACAAATGGTAACAAAAATAGGAGGCTCACCTGAAGATCTTCGAAGATAATGTTTCAGGCGAACACCTCTTCAATTAAACCGGCTGTCTAGGGCTGAATGCCCCGGAAGCAGGGGTCGGAACAGGTCAGAGCACGTATAGGCACATGCGCTCGCGACCAAGTCTTGTCGGTGTCTGAGGTGGCAGCCCGCCGCGGCTTTCACCTCATCTTGCTCGAATCCGTCGATAGGGGTTCGGATTCGCTCAAGAAAACAAGATGAACAAATCATTTATGTTCATGATGTTAGTCGCCAGAAACGTGAAGCACTCCCACCATTGCCCAGGTTTGTCATAAATTGTTAGCGTTTTACTTTTTTGGCATGTTTTAATATGACAAAGCCTTTGTCCTTTAGTATGCAAGATGTTGGGTGACTTGCAGGACTTTAGCAATGAGCAATGGCTGGATTTACGACAAATTATTGATATTTATCACAGACAATGCACTGATATAATTTGTTTTACCTGCTACAAAATTGTTTTGGTCTTCTGTGTGGTTCCCATCTTCTTTCTTCAACTTTTCTTGATAGATCCAGCACTTGGCACGTAGGTGTCCCAATTTTCCGCATGCGAAGCATCTTGAGTTTTTCAATTTGGAGGTCACAAGGGATTTTTCACTGAAGTTTGAAGCACTTTGGTTTTTCAGTTTTGCTTCTTCATTCAGAAGACGCTCTGTCACAATATCCCATGACGGTAGTTTTTCATGAGCTTCCAGTGCAGTCACCAGTGTGGAGAAATGGTCGGGAAGTGACGACAGCAAGATTATTACACGACTTTCTTCATCAACAGCGTCATCAATCACACTTAAGGACTCAAATATTTCGACAAATGCTTTGAGATGAGTTTGTAAGTCTTGGTCTTCTTTTAGTTACATGTTGTAGAGTCTTTTGCGTAGTCTGAACTTGTTAGACCAAGTTTTCTTTTGGAATGTATCTTCAATCTTATGCCATAGTTGCACTGGGTCAGTAGGATCACCCAATAAATAAAGTTGACTTGTTTCGACACCAAGCACAATTGTTGCAAGTGCACTGTCACGTCTTTCTTCAAATTTTCTTCGAGCAGTCTCGTCCGTAGTCTGTGGCATGGTTTCCGTTCCTCGAACCAAGTTCCACAGTTTTTCTTTCATCAGTATCATCTTCATTTCCAGCTTCCACGTAGGATAGTTTTTATCATTAAGAGCCGTGAGGCAGTTCTTTGCACTTTCACTTACGGAGCCTGCCATGTTTCTTTCTCTTTCACCGTTTCTGTCTCACACAGCACTAACAAATCACCAACGTCTGTTATCGCTGTCCCGGGCTGTTTTTCGCTTCGGGACTTAGGATAACCTCACTTGATATTGCTTCATCGGAAGGTTTTCTGGGCCCATAACCTATTGGAGTTAGGTTAAGTAAGACGAGACACTTGGAGTTTGTATAATCAGTACACACAGCAGTAACAAGTTTACATCACGAAGGATAGCGGTGGAGTAGGCTCCAGCCAAGCCCGAGAACCATGAGCTCAGTTCTCAGCGCGGAGTACTGTCTAAACACATTCTAACACAAGAACACTGTAACATTATCAGTATTATACACATATACATTCAAGGTGCTACAATAAAGGTTTCAACAAGTATTTCCCAAAATTTGTATTTCGAAAGTATTTCCCAACAGCATGTACTTCATGCGGCACATCAACAGGTCGCTCATTCACTCTTTTTTCATTCGTACATCTTCCATCCTGCTAATTCATTTCTCTACTCTCATCCACCCACTGTAACCAACCAAAAGCCGATCAGAAACAATAATGTATTAGTCAACTATCGTTCATCTCACACAGGGCAGAAGGCTCTGTCAATATCAGGCGCCTTACTGTGGAACAAACTGTTGAAACATTTATTTTAGCACCTTGAACGTGTATGTGTATAATACTGATAATGTTACAGTGCTCTTGTGTTAGAATGTGTTTAAACAGTACTCTGCGTTGAGAACTGAGCTCATGGTTCTCATGGAACTGAGCTCATGGTTCTCGGGCTTGGTCCATTCCACCGCTAATCTTCGTAATGTAAACTTACTGTGTTCTGCTGTGTGTTACTGACAATATATTAATCCCAAGTGTCTCGCTTTACTTACCCTAACCTCAAAAGGTTATGGGCCCAGACAACCTTCCGGAGAAACAATTTCAAGTAAGGTTATCCCAAGTCCCGAAGCGAAAATCAGCACGGGACAGCGAGAACAGACGTTGGTGATCTGTTAGTACTGTGTGAGACAGAAACAGTGAAAGAGAAAGAAACATGGCAGGCTCCATATGTGAAAGTGCTAAGAACTGCCTCACGGCTCTCAATGATAAAAACTATCCTACGTGGAAGCTGGAAATGAAGATGATCTTAATGAAAGAAAGGTTGTGAAACTAGGTTCGAGGAACGGAAACCATGCCACAGACTACGGACTAGACTGCTCGAAGGAAATTTGAAGAAAGACGTGACAGTGCACTTGCAACAATTGTGTTTGGTGTCGAAACGAGTCAACTGTATTTATTGGGTGATCCTACTGACCCTGTGCAACTGTGGCACAAAATTGAAGATACATTCCAAAAGAAAACTTGGTCTAATAAGTTCAGACTACGCAAAAGACTCTACAACATGAAACTAAAAGAAGACCAAGACATACAAACTCATATCAAAGCATTTGTCGAAATATTTGAGTCCTTGAGTGTGATTGATGACGCTGTTGATGAAGAAAGTCGTGTTATAATCTTGCTGTCGTCACTTCCCGAACCACTTCTCCACACTGATGACTGCACTGGAAGCTCACGAAAAACTACCGTCATGGGATATTGCGACAAAGCTCCCTCTGAATGAAGAAGCAAAACTGAAAAACCAAAGTGCTTCAGACTTCAGTGAAAAATCCCTTGTGACCTCCAAATTGAAAAAATCAAGATGCTTCGAATGCGGAAAAATGGGATACCTACGCGCCAAGTGCTGGATCTATCAAGAAAAATTGAAGAAAGAAGATGGGAACTACATAGAAGACCAGAAAAATTTTGGAGCATGTAAAACCAATTATATCAGTGCATTGTCTGTGATAAATATCAATAATTGTTGGGTAATAGACTCCGGAGCAGCAACACACATGTGTAATAATAGGAATGATTTTTCTTGTATGAATGAGCTATCTAGTCCAATTAACATTGAAGTTAGTGATGATAGAAACTTGCAAGGTGTTGGTGTAGGTGATGTTGAAGTTATGGTGTTGTTGCCTAAAGGTCTAGTAGATACCTGTGTTGTTAAGAATGTTTGTATGTACCTGGCTTAGCCTACAATTTACTATCTGTGCCTCAGATTACAGAAAGTGGAAACTTAGTTTACTTTGACGAAAGCTTATGTAAGATTGTAAATAAAGACCACAAACTAATTGCCTTAGGCAGTAAAGTAGGAAAATTGTATAAACTAAATTGCACCCTTAATTCAGCTGCTAAATGCATGAACGTTTGTACAAATTTCTAGCCTTAGTTCGGCGTGCTGCTTTGTTTATTTTATTCTGCCAGCTCGCCTATTAACTTTAAGCTAGATTTAAGAACATCAGGTTAGTAAATTTAATTTCATGGTATAAAGGGCAGGATGTAGGAAACAATTTCTTGGCCCGGCAGTTTCCGTCTTTCTTGGCGACTGACGATCGATGAGAAGTATGTATACTCGAGCGTGCGTTAGCACCGAATAATCAGACTTTTCGCAGACCTCCAATCTTGCGCAACCATCGGCGGCAACTGCTCATTTAAGCCATATTCTTCGTAATCTTATGAGCACTATTGGTAATACGTACCTGCTGGAGGCGCTCGACTTCCACGCTGCTCCGTACTTACCTGCTGGAGGCGCTCGACTTCCACGCTGCTCCGTACTTACCTGCTTGAGGCGCTCGACTTCCACGCTGCGCCTCTGATGAAATTCTGTGGCATAAACGATTCTGTCATCTAGGATTTAAAAATCTTAAGAAATTAGCCGCTAAGAATCTTGTTAAAGGTTTTGATTATTCTGTGAGTGGAGATAACATTTTTTGTGAAAACTTGTGATGGTAAAAATCACAGGCTTCCGTTCCCCAAAACAAATCAGAAAAGGGAACGCCGACCCTTAAAACTAATTCACAGTGATGTGTGTGGCAGGCCTAATCCCATATCATTTGGGAGTGGAAGGTATTTTGTAACTTTCATAGATGACCACTCCAGATATACTAGGGTGTACATTATCAATCATAAGAGGGATGTTTTTAAAGTGTTTCAGGAGTTCAAATCACTGGTAGAAAATCACTTCGATCACAAAATTAAAATTCTGCGCTCCGATACCGGTGGGGAATACATCTCTAATGACTTTGAACAATTCCTAAAAAGGGAAGGAACTATCCATGGAAAAACTGTGCCTAAGACACCTGAACAAAACGGAGTTTCAGAAAGAATGAATAGAACTCTCCTTGACTCTGTCAAAGCTATGCTGTCTGATTCAAAGTTACCAAAATTATTCTGGGATGAAGCTATATCAACTGCCGTGTATGTCAAAAATAGGAGCTCTGCTAGTGCATTGAATGATATGACTCCTTATCAAGCCCTTAATGGACACAAGCCCAATGTACAGCCCCTCAGAACCTTTGGCTGCAGTGCGTACGCTCATGTTCCCAAAGATGAGATGGAAAAACTTGATCCAAAATCTAAGCCATGTGTTCTTGTAGGATATGGAAGTGGATCCAAGGGATATCGTCAGTATGACATAAGCAGCAGAAGGGTATTTTTGAGTAGAGATGTTATGTTCAATGAATCTCAGCAGATGCCAATTGAGAAGGAGCCTTCAGAAGTAAATGATGGGAATTTTATTTTTCTTCCTCAGGAAGCAGAACCAGTAGAGTCTGAGGAAGGGGTGGAGCATAGACAGTCAGAGGCTGGGATAGAGGGAGTGGAGCCTAGACAATCAGCCAGGAATCAACGGGCTCCTGATAGGTTTGGTGAATGGGTGTATTTAATGAAAAATGAGCTTGATATACCATCTTGTGTTCAAGAAGCACTCAGTGGACCAGAAGCAAAACTATGGGAGACAGCTATGGAGAATGAGATGGAGTCTATAAATCAAAACAAAGTATGGACTCTTGTAGAGTGTTCTAATGACAAAAAACCTATTGAATCAAAGTGGATCTTTAAAATAAAAACCGGACCTGACGGAAGCATTTACTCATACAAAGCTCGCCTTAAAGCTCAGGGCTACTCACAAAAATATGGCACTGATTACGACGAGACATTCAGTCCCGTGGTTAGATTTGAGTCTGTCAGGACAGTACTAGCTTTAGCTGCCAAATATAATATGAAAGTCCTTCATATGGACGTTACAACAGCCTTCCTTAATGGAGAGCTGAATGAAGAACTTTACCTGGTTCAACCTGACGGTTTTATTGTCACAGGCAAAGAAAATCTGGTGTGTAAACTACAAAAATCGCTCTACGGACTAAAACAAGCTCCTAAGTGTTGGAATACTACACTAGATAGCTATTTGAAGAAATTGGGTTTTGTACAATCTAAGAGTGATGCTTGTATATACACTCGTGTTCAAGATGAGAAACTGTGTATTGTGGCGGTGTATGTAGCCGATCTAATAATTACTTCTGAGTCTGGTGACTAAATAAACCAAATAAAGATGAGTCTTTCTACCCAATACAAGATGAAGGACCTTGGTGTGCTGAGTTACTTCTTAGGTGTAAGTGTTGTACAATCTAAAAACAATGTGTTCTTAAGTCAAACTGCTTACACTGAGGCTCTGCTGTCAAAATTTGGCTTTGCTAATTGTAAACCTGTTGCAACTCCCGCTGATGTAAATGTAAATCCGATATGCTCCCCAAATGATATCGAATTTGACCCTGCTACTTATCAAAGTGATGTAGGTAGCCTTTTGTCTACCAGAACTCAACCTGACATTGCATTCGCAGTGAACAATGTTGCTAAATACAGCTCCAAACCTATTGAACAGCATTGGCTGTGTGTTAAGAGAATATTCAGGTACCTGAGAGGCACCTCTAAACTAGGTATCTTGTATAGCAAATGTTCTGATACTTGCATAGGTTATTCAGATGCTGACTGGGCTGGTGATAAAAATGACCGCAAGTCTACCTCTGAGTACCGTTTCACCCTCAGTAATTCGGTAATTGCGTGGAGATCTAACAAACTGTTATGTCTCAAGATAGAGGTAATATTATTACTCTCATCAATACACAAATAGCACATCAATAGACAAATGCAATGACACATCACATAGGGTAAATAATTCACTCACATCTTAGATACCTTACAACCTAAATACTCAACTACCAGACATGTGACCAGCAAGAGTAGAGCGGAGATAGGTGGGAATATATAGAAAAGAGTAGAGTAGAATTAAGTATATTAGTTAGAAAATAGAGGGTTAGATACTTGGCCACATTAGGTAATTTATATACACACACTCGGCCAACATCTACTGTTGTTGGGCCCGAGACCAATAGGAGACTAGCCGCGAGTGTTGCTCTCACGAGCGTTGCCAACTTTTGGTATGTCTAACTAGAACTTACATTTCCCGCTATATTACACCCCTCTCTCCTTAATTGGAAACCACCCTTTGTAAACCCAACCCCCTTATTGTACCTAGTCAATCCTAAAAGTCTAATCTCACCACAGGCTTCCGAGCCCGGTTAGACCTGCGTGAGATGCTAGCACTTGGAGGCTCGTGCAACATGGCCCCCTGGGTGGGAATCGAGTAGTCAGGTAATTCTGGGTCAGGGTCATTAGTCGAAGGTGATGGGTATGGACTTAGAGCAGGTTGTGGAAACACAACAGTTTCCTCCGTAGGTTGTTCCAAGGGTTCAGGATGGTGTTCGAGCAGGTAATAACTTGGTTCTGGTGTCGACGAACGACCTTTTCCCTCCTTCAGTTGGCACTTGTATGATACCGGGCCTGTTTTCTCAATGGTGGTAGCCGGGGTCCATTTTGGGGAACCCGGGGTGTATTGACGGACCATAACAGGTGACTCAGGTGGAATGTCAACCGCGCGAGACCCTGGGTGGTATCTTTTCTGAGCGTCCTGACGTTGAGCGACTTTGGACGCGATTGCTTCTGACGGCCAAAGTAGATCAAGACGGGAGTGAACTTTCCTGCCTAGCATCAGCTTGGCCGGCGTAACACCTGTTGTCGAGTGGGGTGTTAGCCGATAGTTGAACAGAAACCTGTCTAGTGCTAGCCGTAGGGGTTCCGTTGACTTCCGCATATTCTTCTTGAACGTTTGTACCATACGCTATGCTTGTCCATTAGTTGAAGGATGATATGGTGCGCTTGTAATATGCCGCATATCACATGCCTTTACGAATTCTTGGAATTCAGCCGATGTGAAACACGTTGCGTTGTCCGAAACAATTGTTACCGGAAATCCAAATGTTGCAAAAGTGTGTTTCAGGCACGAGATCGTTTCGCTAGAGGTTGTAGTAGTTGTGGGGAAAATTTCAACCCACTTAGAGTGTGCGTCCACGATCACTAGATGGTATTTTCCATCCATTGGGCCCGCGTAGTCGATGTGTATTCAATGCCAAGGCTTCGCCGGCCATTCCCACGGATGGAGTTCAGCTTTCGTCGGTGCGGCTCGAGTGCTCAGGCACTCGCTGCATGACTTAATCGTTTCTTCTAGATCTTTATCCAGAAGGGGCCACCATACATAACTGCGAGCTAATTCCTTCATCCTGGATGATCCTGCATGGCCAGAGTGAAGTTCATCCACAATAGCTTGTCTGAGGGCTTGAGGCACAATTATTCTTACTCCTCAGAGCACACAGCCATTTTGTGTGGACAATTCGTCTCTCCTCCTAGTGTACGGAGCGAGATCGGGGTCCCCGATTACCGTCGAAGACCAGCCTGCCTGGCAGTATTTGTATACCTTCGAAAGCACTGGGTCCCTTAGGGTGCCGTCGCGAATGTTGGTGCTGGTGACCGGAGCTGACTCGAGGAAGTTTACTAGGGACGTCCATTCCGCTGGAATGGGCGTGGCTTCCTCGGGAGTTACCTGCTGTGCCCAACAGCACGTGACGTGCCTAACAGCACGTCAGACCGGTGACGCAAGGTGAACTTGTAGGATTGCAGCAGAATAGCCCACCTCTGAATGCGCCCGGATGCCATCGGAGGGAACTTCTACCCGGATCAAATAGTCCTTACAAAGGTTTGTGGTCAGTAACCACAGTGAAGTCCTGTCCCCACAGGTAGCAATGGAATTTTCTGAGTGCGAACACCATAGCCAGAGCTTCTTTCTCAGTCTGGGAATAGTTGCATTCTGTTGCTGTTAGAGTTCGGGAGGCAAAATAGGCGGTGCGTTCAATTCCATCAATAAGGTGACACAGCACCGCTCCCACACCATACGCACTACTGTCAGCCACTACCACTATGGGTTTCTGAGGGTCGAAGTGGACTAAAGTCTAGGGGTTCAGAAGTGCTTGTTTAGATTTCTGGAATGCTCTCTCCTGACTTGCATCCCATTTCCAAGGTGTTTTATCCCTCAGTAAGGTATATAGGTGCTCCAGCATAGTTGCAGATGATTTTAGAAATTTCCTGTAGAAATTTATGAGCGCAAGGTAGGCTCTCAGTTGAGTTACATTAGTAGGAGCTGGTGCATTCTGAATTGCTGCTACCTTCTCTGCAGTGGGGTGCAATCCATCCTTGTCGATTTGGTATCCAAGGTAGGATACCTGTGGCACTCCAATTTGGCATTTATCCATTTTCAGTTTTAGCCCTGCCTCCTGTAGTTTGGATAAGACTTGATGGAGACGCTTTTTGTGCTCATGCTCATCAGTGGCACTCACCAGGACGTCATCCAGGTAGCAGAACCCTCCTGGGAGGCCTTGCAATAGTCCTTCCATGGCACGCTGAAAGATCCCGGGAGCGGAAGCAATTCCGAAACTGAGATGGTTGTAGGCGAATAAACCTCTGTGGGTGTTTATTACCGTGAATTCCTTGGAGTCTTCATCCAAGGGTAGTTGAGCGTATGCCTGAGACATATCTAGCTTGGAGCATAAACTCCTCCAGCTAACCCGCTAAATAAATCTTCCACCCTGGGTATAGGGTAGGTATCTAGCCTAGTGGCGCGATTAACCGTCATTTTATAATCACCACAGATTCGGATGCTTTGATCAGCCTTGAGCACGGGAACAATACCCGCTGCCCATCTAGAGTACTGTAGAGGGGTGAGAATACCTTCCTGTACCAGTCTATTTAGTTCTGCCTCCACCTTAGGTCTGAGTGAGTAAGGCACATTCCTGGCTTTGCAAAACTTAGGTACTACAGTGGGATCAATTTCAATTCTAAACTTCTTGCCCTTAAAGCAACCTAGACCTGGTTGGAAAGGTTGGGAAATTTTTGTACTAGCCCTTCTGTCTGGATAACCAACTTATGTACCCTATTAGCAACTATAGTTAATCCTAGAGAGTTAATCAGGTCCCTACCCAGCAAGGCCCTGTCTACAACTCCCTCCCTGTCTACAACTACAATAGTTGCTAGCTGTGGAGCCCTACCACTGGCTTCATGCTGGATGCTAGCCCTAATCTCTCCACGAACTACTAGTTCAGCTCCCCCATAAGTCCTAAGCTTAACATCAGAAGGTCTCAGCTCGGGTCTTGTCTTAGTTGGTATTTTAGAGTAGGTGGCTATTGAAAGGATAAACCTGGCAGCACTTGTATCTACCTTATCTCTAATGGCACACCATTTAGTAACAATTTTATTCTGATTGGGGGTTTTATTTCCTCGGTTAATGAAAATATTTCCCCATAACACCCAAGATTAGGGGCTGGGTAGTCTGCACTGGTTCCATTGCTAGTTCCATTAGGGTTAGGGTGGTGTTCCCTCCCCCTTTTTTCATGCATAGCATGCACAAAATTATTTTTGTTGCCTCTAGCAGATTTCTGCTCCTTTAGTTTGAAACAAAATTTTTTTAGATGACCTTTTTGGCCCCAACCATGACAATTACTGTCTTTATAGGGGCAATCTCTACGCCAGTGCAAACCACCACAGCCGCTGCATGCTGATTTGGGGCTAGCTTGTGCCTGAGTCTTGCCCTGAGGCTTGAAAGCAGTTTGCTGAACTCTAGTCTGACCTACATTCAAAATAGAATTTGATTGCCTCAACCCCACTGTTTCTCTTAGTGTGGTTTCTTTAGCAGTAGCTAGATCCATGGCCTTTTGCCCTGTCAGGCCAGCTTCATTCAGCAAGCAATTTTAAATTTCATTACTGGACACACCCAATATGAATCTGTCCAGCAGAGTCTCTTCTAGCACTTCCAGTTTGAAATTACAGGTATGTGAAAGGGCCTTCAAGCTAGCGACAAAATCAGCGATGCTTTCCCCTTGTTTCTGGTTCCGCTTGTGGAACCTAAATCTCTCAAAGATTTGGTTTCGTGTTGGCTTAAAATGCCGTCTCAACGCTTCCACAATCGCGTCATAAGTAGCATCAAGGGTTCTTTCAAGAGACACTAGGTCTTTAATTGGTCTAGCAACTTTTGGACCCACTAGTAAAATTAGTGTGGGGGCTTTTTCCTTGTCTCCTATTTTGTTTATTAAAAAATAGCAGTGTAATCTAGTTTCATAGTCTCCAAATTCTTCATCTAAAGGATTAAATTCTCCCACTGAACCTATTGTCGGGCCGCACATGTGTTGTCGAGCCTTTTGTGCTAGTTACCCATAATATTAAGTATTTTCTTCATGTGTCCAGCTCCCTGAACGCCGACTTGGTCAGTTTCTCTGCGCTGACGATGCATCTGCGCATTTACTTTAGTTAGCCCTCAAATATCATTTGTATTACATTTCGATATTCCAATGTATCTCTGATTACCTAGCTATTTAAGACTAATATTTTGAATGCAATTTTGAGTGTTGTACCCTG
Source organism: Morinoia aosen (assembly GCA_030386875.1). Taxonomy (NCBI): domain Eukaryota; kingdom Metazoa; phylum Arthropoda; class Malacostraca; order Amphipoda; family Talitridae; genus Morinoia; species Morinoia aosen. Next base: position 20,646,697 of record CM059565.1, read on the forward strand.
TTATGCAGTAGCTCATGTCTGTACGCACTATTTTTGCAATAGAAAATAAATCACTGTCTTTGTTAAAATATATCAGTGTATGTAATAAGGACTGCAAAGAGGTGCGCCATTAAAAGAGTCACACCCTGAGGCGAAAAGAATTTCCTTTCTCCATATTGACAGAGGCTTTAGTCTCATACGACACCTCGCCTAATAAGGGATTTAAGGAGCCACCTTGGAAGGACTAACTATTCCGCAAAGTTTATCGTTTAGGGAGACGCTGTCGCAGTTCGGCACTAACAGAATTCACTTCTGTTGCCCTAACGGTCTTATTACGGCGAAGACAGTTGCTCGTCTTCCTAACGGTACCACCGTAGTTCGGCACAAAACAGAATTTACTTCTGTTGCCCTAGCGGACGGAATACGGCGCAGGTGGTACCCACACAAACCTCACCCCACACACACAACGGTACCGCCGTATAGTTCGGCACTAACATAATTTACTTCTGTTGCCCTAGCGGACTGATTACGGCGTAGGCGGTACCCACACGAATCTCAGTAAGGGCAGCTGCGAAGAAATGCTAGCGCCCCGGAAAAAAGTAGCTGCACACAAAACAGCCCCCTTTTTTCAACGAACCCTCACGTTGACCGCACGACGGTATCGACACCTATCAATGGCATATTGAATTTTAGTAAGTTTAACACACCGTGAAAAGGAAGAAAAAAACACAACACAAATAGTACAATCACTTGATCAATTCTGAGTTACTTCACTAGTCTAGCCTCTCCCAGTAGTTCTACCAACACCTCGTCGCCAATTTATGCTATGTCTCAAGACAGAGATAATATTATTACATCTCATCAATACACAAATAGCACATCAATAGACAAATGCAATGACACATCACTTAAGGTAAATAGTTCACTCACCTCTTAGATACCTTACAACTTAAATACTCAACTACCAGACATGTAACCAGCAGGAATAGAGCGGAGATAAGTGGGAATATATAGAAAAGAGCAGAGTAGAATTAAGTATATTAGTTTGAAAATAGAGGGTTAAATACTTAGCCACATTAGGTAATTTATATACACACACTCGGCCAACATCTACTGTTGTTGGGCCCGAGACCAATAGGAGACTGGCCGCGAGTGTTGCTCTCACGAGCGTTGCCAACTTTTGGTATGTCTAACTAGAACTTACATTTCCCGCTATATTACACAAACAAACTTGTGTAGCCCTCTCAACAGCTGAAGCTGAAAACGTTGCTTTTGCCGGTGCGGCTCAAGAGGCTGTTTGGTTGAAGCACTTACTCGGTGATCTAAATTTTGGTACTATGGAACCAATGGTTATAAACGAAGACAACCAGTCAGCCATCTGTCTTGCCAACAATCCCAAATATCATGGGAGGAGCAAGCACATCGACATTAAGTTTCACTATGTACGGGATCTTGTAAGTAACAAAGATACAGACGTAGTGTATTGCCCTACAGACGAAATGCTCGCCGACATATTCACCAAGAACCTGCCGATAGAAAAGTTCTCCAGACTAAGAACGACCTTAGGAATGGTCTCGTCTGACACACATTCAATGTGAGAAGGAGTGTTGAAACTTTTATTGTAGCACCTTGAATGTATATGTGTATAATACTGATAATGTTACATTGGTCTTGTGTTAGAATGTGTTTAAACAGTACTCTGCGTTGAGAACTGAGCTCATGGTTCTCATGGAACTGAGCTCATGGTTCTCGGGCTTGGCTGGAGCCTACTCCACCGCTAACCTTAGCGATGTAAACTTACTGTGTCCTGCTGTGTGTTACTGACAATATATAAATCCCAAGTGTCTCGCTTTACTTACCCTAACCTCAATAGAAACACAGGGCAATTCTGAAAACCTAAGAAATCTGATTTTGTGGTTTGAACACAATGGCCTCAAACATAACGCGAGTAAAACGCAATGCATTATTTTTGGATCACAGAATACCACCAGAAATTTACTATCATTTAGGCTAACATTTAGAATTTAGAAACGATAAAATTGAACCAGTAGATGAGGTAAAAAATTTTAGTGTTTGGTTCGACAAAAATATGACTTTTAACTCGCATGTAGAAAAAGTATGCAACAAAATCAACGGAGCCCTAATGTTTTATCATCGCATAAAGAACACATTCTGCGGTGAAATTTCTCGGCCTTTCAGTGGCCGAGTGTACAGAGCGCTTGCGTTCTGTGCTTTCCGCACGGGTTCAAACCCTGTGCGCAGCAGTTGGCGTGAAAAACGCCCTGACACGGCAAATCAAGGTCGTTGCGTGCAGTGTGGTCACTGTCCTCAAGGAATGTTTCCTGGGTATTAAACGAGGGGAAGGAAAATAAGGCCTTAAAGCTCGGAGGTGACTAGGGACCTGGGGAACCCCTATCATGTACATACATCCACTCTAAAGTACCATGTCAATGATACCAAGCCACTCTTTACTAAAAAGAGAAAAAGGCTTAGAAAGAGGTAAAAACACACTTGACGAAAAATCCAGGTTATTAGTGATTTCAGTTTTTAGTTTTATCGCGTCTAGACTACTGCAGCTTAGTGTAGGGAGATCTACCTCAATATTTTCATAAATAGTTAAAAAAATATATTAACTTCGCAGCCAAAGTGGTACGGAAAAAAAATTTCAAGATTTCACTGTAGGGAAAATAATTCTTCTCGCAAATAACTGAGCTCGCGTACCACAGATACTTGAGAAACATACTTCCGTCTCGGATTTCAAAATTTCATTTGCTTGATTCATTTCGGCTCAAATTTCGAAAGCTTGAAAAACAGCTCGACGTCTTTAAAACTTTTCCAGATCGAAACTCCAAGAATTACCGAAATATATTCGCAACTTGAAAAAAACTGTGGACAATCCCCAACTCAATAAAATTAAGTCAGCTGAACCTGACTTTTCTATTATCCCTGAAAATAACAAGAAGATTCCTCCGGAATAAAAAGCCTTTGAAATTAAGGCCCTCAGAATCCCTAAGATAGGGACAACTATCAAAGGTGGCTCCCAAGAAGGACCAGCCTAGATAATTATCAATCGGGTCGAACAGGACTTGCCCACCTAATTAACCTATCTCTGGCGCCCAAAAGAATACGCCACCTAAACCAACTATTTAACAACGATCATACCATCCCTATTTTAAGAAAACTCGACTGGAACCCAATACCGAATAGATTCATGATCCAAAAAGCTAGACGAGTGTTCTCATCTCTGTACCTCCCTCAGAGTAATGGAAATGTGGTAAAAAAATTCCATCCAATATCTCAAACAAAAAACAAATTCGAGGAATGATATCCTGGTCAGTTACCGTTCATCTAACGTGGGACAAAAAGCTCTCAGTTTTTGGAGCTCTTTTGTGGAACAAGCTTCCTCAGCACATCAAAAACTGTAAAATGATTTAGAGTAAATGTGTCACGTCATTTTGCACCTCTGTCATAAGGCCTCAAACACTTCTGTGTGAATTTCCCATTTACCTGAAATTTTGATTTCCTGAAATTTTTGTTAGAAAATTGGTATAAATTCTTTTTTACGTTTCGCTAAATCACTCTGATGTTGATATTGATTATTTCTGTCGACTATAATGAGCAACGCAACCGTCAGCCCAATACAGCGGAATAAAGGTCGTTTCGAAATCATTCACGAAGATGTTTCGATCGATTTCGGTTAGGCTGGGGGGGAAGGGAATTTATTTTTTTTCATTTTTCTGTGCGTTCAACGCAGACTGGCACTGAACTTTCAAATCAGAAATAACTCTAAATGTGCTGCCTTTGCAGCAATTTTAGGAAAGTTATATTTTCAAATAGCGATAGAAATTTTGGACCTCCGAATATCGGGAGAACCATTCCGCAAGTTCACTCGCTCTCCGGAAGCGGTCTCTTCCGGTACCGTAGGTATATAAGCTCAGCTCTCCGGGCAGAGGCCGCCAGTCATGTGAGAGAACCGTCTGAGTGTATTGTGTAGACTCCAGAGAAGGAAATGTAAGTAAGATGTGTTAAATATCAAGTTAAATAGGCTAAGTGTCTCATTGTGTCTAGAGATGTCTGTATTGTATATTCAACTAGACGTGAATCCTTAGATCCGAGCAAAGCTGAAGACTTCAAGTGATAGTGTAGTGTAATTTGTGATGCAGCAGTTTCCTGACGTTTGCCCCTACAACTCCACTTACATTAGTGATGCTTCATTCATGTTGTCCAGTGTTGTGAAACCCTCTTGCTAACCTTTAGGCACACTGTTCTAATTGTCAAGCCAGTCTCGATCTGTGTTGTTCAGTGTTTGCTAACTCATTCAATTTGTTTGAGTAAATTATTGAGCGTTATGTTGATCCTTGCTTAGCAGTGCTGCTTTCATTTGCTGTATTCCGGAAACTATCCATAATTAAGCCATTACATAAATCTGGTGATATCGACATAGCGTCAAACTACAGACCAATCAGTCTCCTGCCTGTTATGTCCAAAATATTAGAAAAAGTAATAACAAACCAGCTCTCGTCTTACATAGACGAGTCACATCTACTGCATCGCAATCAATATGCTTACAGGAGGAATACCAGTACTCAGGACGCCCTGTTAAACATAACAGAAAAAATTTACAATGATATTGACCAAAAAAATTAACTCTCTTACTATTGATGGACAACAATGAGCACCACAGCCGTCGACAACAATGAGCACCACAGCCGTCAGTTCAGTGCAGCAGAACGAACGTTCTTTCCATAATTAGGAGTATTTCCTCATCTCTATTTTGTTATTTCTTTCTCTTTTCTGTATTAATATTTAACGTCCGTATGACATATATACCATGAAATACATTTTGTGTGTACACCAATAAACAGGTTTATAGATGTGAGGGTTGTGCAAAGTTTATAATAAATTAATTTTTTGGCTAACGTTGTCTCGCTATTTCAAAATCATTCTCGAAGATGTTTTCAATCGATTTTCGGCTGAGCTGGGGGGGAAAGGGGTAATTTAAGCATTGCATTTAGTCTTTTTATTTTTTCCGTGCGTTCAGCGCACACTAGCACTGAACTTTCAAATCGGAAAAAACTCTAAATTTCTGTAATTAAAATTATCATTTTGGATCAAGGCCTAATCTTCCTATATGTGCCAATTTTGTGAATATTCTCCACTCAGATGTGATATCCGGCCACAATGTTACTCCATTTTATCCCACGTACACATGTCCGTATAATGCTGAAGAGTTGTGTTACTTCTTGACTATAAATTTAAATCTATTCTTAAAAATTTCTGTGAAGAAATTAAAAAACAGCACATCAGCTCATTTTTATGTTTTTCGAAGTCTTCTCTTCTTTTTAGTTTTTTTTTTATGCGAAAAATTTCTTAGGATTACAGTGAGCTCAGCTGTCATTTTCTGTGTAGTAGATGGTAGGTTGCTTCTATTTTTTATCTTATATATGTATTTTTTTCTAATATTTTATTTTCAATAAGTATATATATTAATATGTGTGTGTACGTGTGTAGGTATAAATATGTATCTACATAAATAGATATGCATGTTTCTATTTCATTTCTTTACGCAAAAACTATTCGGTTAATAAATTTTATTGCAACAGCGAAATGATTCAAAAATAGATCTATCACTTCCCCAGAGGGCGTTTCTGTGAATCGGATTAATGTCATATATAATTAATGAAATAAAGTGCAATTTAAGCATATGAATCGTAGTAAAATTATCTTTCTGTCCGTATGTTGTACAAGCTATGAATTTTGATATTGAATATATGTTTGTTTACCCATTTCTACCAATATTTTGTAGATATTTGTCAATCATGAGTGGTAACCGGCTTACACTGTATCTCTATTTTATCCCATGTACCCATGTCCGCATGATGTGGTGAATATCGAGAAGATATGAAATATGTTTTTGGTGGTGATAGGGCTTTCCATATTTTTAGGGCATATTTTTCATTTCTCATTCAACTACCCTTGACAGAGATAGACTATTGGCAAGCCACGTGTGGTTTGTCTATTAGTACGCCTCGTATATTTTGTCTATTAATATGCCTCGTATGGTCTATCTATTTTGTACACCTCTGATAGCTTGTCTATTAGTACACCTCGTATAGTTTGCCTATTATTATTATGCCTCGTATGGCTTATCTATTTGTACACCTCGGATGGTTTGTCAATTAGTACTGCTAGTATTGAACTTTTGTTAGACTACTAGCACACCACGAATGGTTTGTCTATTAGTACGCCTCGTATATTTTGTCAATTAATATGCCTCGTATGGTCTATCTACTTGTACACCTCTGACAGTTTGTCTAATAGTACACCTCGTATAGTTTGTCTATTATTATGCCTCGTATGGCTTATCTACTTGTACACCTCGGATGGTTTGTCAATTAGTACTCCTCGTATGGAACATTTGTTTTAGGATGCCCTATATTTAAGAAACTTTTAAAAGCCAATATGTTGGCATGTATCTCATGTGACAACTTGGAAATAAACATTTTTTTTGTGCTCAGCTGTTAATTTGATCTATGCCCATTGTGTTGTATTAATCCTTGCTATTATTCACGGTGAATGTTAGTGGATTTAAGTTCTGGTTTTTGGACTCTGGAATTATATAGTTCCTCACTCAAGTTGCTATTTTACCAGTCCGGAGAGTATGGTTGTTTTGCCTATTTCATATTCGTGTGATTTTTACTTGACTGCGGAATATGTTATATTGCCTAGTTGATTATGTGTTCAGGCATGTTAGGTAACTATTTACTTGTGCTGATGTGTCTAAGTGTACCCCTTTGTTCACCTATTGATCACCTATGTAGGTGTATGTTATAACTCTGTCCGGGTGATACTGTAGAATTAATAGACTTTTGTGACTGGTCATGTTAATAGAGACATTAATAGAGACATCTCGATAGAGATGTTAATAGAGACATCTCGAGTTGTCGAGCATTGCCTTTGTATGAATAACCGTAGAACTTTAATTCAGCGTCTACGGGGATTGAACATCAGTGTGTAGAGTACTACTTGGCCTTAGTATTTTATAGGCCTTTCACTGGGTTGACTGTTTGTATCCGAGTGTGCCATTAGGATGCACGTATGAGAATTGGGCTAAAACTCGCCTTTAATTTGTGTGTTGGCTGAGCTGCTGAAGTAATACCCGTGTTCTTTGAGCGGAGTTTTCTTGTAACAATGACGCAGTTCTGCTCCAATTTTGCGACATTACTTTCGGATTTACACTCTGCATCACCTTTAGATTTGTAACTTCTAAAAACTGTATATTTTTGTATTACCTTTGTGCTAACTAGACTTTTCTCTTGCAGGTAATTTTATGTATTAATAAATGGTCGCTTGGACAAGTTTAGCTTCATCCGTGGACTTTTCTGAACCTCCCCCACGTCGAATTAATTTGTCGAGGCCGCCACACTAAATTTAAGAAATGAAAATTATTACTCAGGACCATCAATCTACCTTTTCGTGCCAAATTTTGTAAATATTTGCCACTCAGAAGTGATATCCTGCCAAAATAGCATTCCACCTGGTATTTCATTTTATCCCATGAACCCATGTCCGTTGTGCGCAGCCACCTTAACGAGTGGACTCACTTACCCGTATTAACGGGCCCAACAGCACACAAATTTACCGAGCACCCATCTGGGGCCTGGTAACGCTGCAGTTTAAGATAATTAAACATTAAGCGGAGCGTCACTAGCAGGAGTCTCACCTGAAGATCTTCGAAAACAATGTTCAGGTGAACACGTTTCACTGTAGCCGGCTGTCAAGGACCCAAGAGCCCCTTGTAGCGAGGGCAGAATGTCGAGTCACGCGCAGCACACAAGAGGAACGTGCGCTCGCGATCACGGCCGTATCCAATCTGACGTGGCAGCCTCCGGATGCCACGCACATCAGCTTGCTCGAATCCGTCGCGATGGCTTAGGACTCGTACAAGAAGATCAGACGAACGTTTTAGTGTTAACGTTTACATCTTTCGCCGTAGACGTGAGGACCCCCGCCATTGCTCCGCTTAGTCGTAAAATTATCAGCGTAATTAATTTTTAGGCTTATTAGATGGAGCACAGCCTTTGCCCCTTACTGCGGAAGGCTTTTTGTGCCTTATAAAATCCGCAAAGGACCTCAGCGGTTGATCAATGACTGGAATCTCGACACAATCCCGGCAAGAGAAAAAAGGAGTTTTCATTAGAAATTTCCGTTACATAGATTTAGACATTTAAACATTTTAATATATTGATGTTACTTTCCAGAGGAAGCATAGAAACAACACCAATTACATTTATGCGCATAGTAATTTTAAGTGCAAAAAAAAAAAGTAGGTAAGGGCATTAGAGGTGCCCTCGCCTGATTAAGTTTGCAAGCTTGCTACGTTGCTGGCGAGCTGCCTGCTGCCTAGGACGTGCATGTCGCGTCTTACAAGACACGAAAAATTTGAAGAATTTCGACAATTTATTCCGGCAACATTTTGCAGATCCGCGCTGGTCCGCAAGAGTGACGCAGCGTGTTATTTGAATTGAAGTGCTCGTGGGAGGAACAGGTTCCCGGATAACCTTAAGTTTCTGTGTCTTTTAAAAGTGAATTCGTGCTGCTCGAAATTTATTTTAACTTGAACGTGTTCCATTGTTAGCTACATTTGTCGATCGCCTTAACATATTTGTGTTTAGATAGCGGCGAACAGCCGGCTTCTAGAGCATTCGAGGATGCTTCCGGTGGCCGGTGAACCACCCACATTAAGCCAGGCTAGCCGTCGTAACGTTTCATAGCGAGTGCGCTGCAGTGTAATGTTTGGAAATGTCAGGTTCCATTTTGGCAGTACTTTAGAAGAGAATGTGTGAGTCGACTGATAAACTGATTCCTGTTTTTCCTTTCACTGCTCCAAGTGATTCTGTATTAACGTTCAAATGTTTTTTCTTTCTTTTGCTCAGCAACATTTGCATAATAGTCAAGCCATGTCAGCTATGTTGTCATAGAAAGTAAATATAACGTTGTAAACAGTGTCATAGGCAGTAAATGTAATATGTAGAGACTGACATTTCAATGCATTTGAATTGACACAGAAGATTTATCTTGAGTTTATTACATTTCATGGATGAACACAGAGATAATACAATTTCATATTTAATTAAGAATACAAATCAACCACTGCTTCACTATTGAAAGATTTGTGTACTAAAAATAAAAACTATGTAGTGGTTCTTCCATGGATTAAACATCAGTTGTTGATATTGAAAAATTCATGACACATCGTGCCAAACTTGTACCAACTTGGAAACATGATTTTCTTGTCTTTGTGTTGCACTCTCTATAACATTCATTAATAGAAAGATGTGAAACAAAGTAAAATAATTTTAGTCCATTGGCTTCTCACCTATGAGCTGTGCTGGGCAAGTTGCGCCAGTCAGTAAGGTGGAAGCCTAAAGTTACGGCATTCTCAATAGACTGAGAATAGGCGCAGAAATTTGAGACCACTAGCCAATGTGATTTGTGTTTTCAAAGCGACGTTGATAAACGTGTACTTGCCGCTTTATTTTTTGATAATAGGATTTGTTGACAATGGCTGATCTGATAACCTAAGTAACTTGCCCCTGCTTTAGAGACCTAATTTTGCTGTCCCTCTTCCACAGATAGGTTAAAGAAAAAGACAGAGTAGTCATGCTAAAATAAGCTGTTCCAGTTCTAAAGTGAGGGACCTTCCCCCATCGTCTGTAAGTATTTTAGAGTATCCTCTCTCAACCTGTAACATTACCTAACTCGTCATCTCTTTATTATTGTGAAGCGTTCATGTGAAGACTATACATTTGTTGTGCGATCATCCACCTTTGTTTGGATAAAGTGCTTATTAACTAATGATCGCTATGTTAAAATTGTTGGGTTAGAGATACAGAACTTATAGTCTTCTTGGCCCTCATGCTTGTGTGTATGTATACATGTGTGTATGTGTGTGAATGCATATGCGTGTGTATATATATACGGATGTATATTCATATATATATATTTTTTATGCTCCTTTAAAATGACAGTTCGAACATTGGCCGAAACAAGCGATTCATGTATTATTTCCTGGCGTCGGGAATTGCGAAGTTTATGTCATGTACATGTAAACTGTCGAGAGCGTTTTCACCTCACAATGAGAATGCATCGTCCATGAAATTGTGTTGTCTCTTATGATTATCACTGCATGTATTATCAAGTGTAGATTGAGCAAGATTAGGAGTACATCGCCCTCGATCATTTCTTTCGACCAGTGACACGAGTCTTACAATACTCGTGTGCGTGTATCATAAACGTGTTCTTTCTCGACTAGAGACTTGTTTTCTTCCCTGTCAATGCAACAGAAACCTTTTCTTGTTTCGGGAACTTCTTTCCTAGCTCACTACCCCTGTGCGCCTTGTGCATAGATTCCGCGTTCCCTCAACCTCATACTAAATGGTGCCTTCTTCTTTCCTCTCTTGGAACACCTTTTTCGTGGTTAAGGGAGGCTAAAACTTTCCTATATAATAATAATAATCGTAACATTATGAATCGTCGTTGTGCCACGTCGTTAGCAGGGTGGCGAATTCCCTTTTTATGTGCTACTATTCTGTGGCCTCCTATGTCTCACTCAGCTATTTCTCGTGTACCCTCGAGGTATGAATTCACTTTCTTGTTGTGCGGTGCTATATAAATTAATTGATCATTCGACTACGATCTTAAATTAGGATCTCCTTGTCATGCGATTTCTAGTCCGAGTCTGACTATACCTGTCTGTGCAGATTTACGGAACCACGGGATAAGAAATAAAAAACCTGAAGAGACCTCGTTTCCCTTTGGGCGTCTTACCGAGTTCCGTTCAATTGCGTGCCGAAGCGAAGATAGAAATTCCGCTAGCGCACGACAATACAGTAAATAGACGCCAGCGGAAGGTGCCCTCCCGCGGAGAAGCCCTCCAAAGAGGAGGCCCACAGCAGATTCTCAGCCGCCCGCGGCGATTATCCGAGACCACAAAAATGACCTCTCTCGGAAGAAAGAGCAAGCCTAGACTTCCACAGCTGGAAGAACAATTCGCTACTGAGCTAGCAGCCTTGAACAGTCTCCTGAATGGTGCAGTACCACGAGATCTCAAGACTCCCAGCGAGGTGGACCAAGTCCACTCTGGGATCCGAACAAAGGCTAAGACCGTCAAGCGGCTCGGAGACCAGCTAGTCCTGGCTCTCGAGAATTCAGGAGCCACTGCAGAAGCGACGGTAATCCGAGGCTCATTGACTAGCGCTAGAGCTCGCAGGAGAGCACTAGCGGACTCAATGGTTCACAGAAACGAGGAGCTCTGCGCGAGCTCGTCACAGAGCGTGGCAAAGGAACCCTCCCAGCGCAAGAACTCGAGGCCGATGACGACCTCGTCCAAGAACCAGCGGCAAGGCGCTGCATATCAGAACGAGCCCTCAAATTCACTATTGGCTGAGAGCAGGAACGGACACCGTTCCAACCGTCGGGGCGAAGACCAGGCAAGCCCCAGTCATCGTCGTCAGAGTCACCAAAGCTCGAGCCATTACAGCCAGAGTCAAGCCAGTGAGAGCGATCATAGCCAGAGCCTTCCCAGCGCCAGCTCTCGTCACAAGGACGGCGAGTCCGAGCGCCGCGAGCCCCCTGGCCGAGACAATAAGCAGATGCTTGTCGACATCACGGAAGATCCATCGGTGCTGTTGGCACAAATCACCATCGAGAGGTCGAAACTAAGGAACGGGAACCGAACGGAGAATGATCAGCCCTTCGGTGAAGAGAAAATCGAGAGCAAAGACGCTCGGACAGGTATCGGGTCGACCAAGCTTTCCAACGCCACGTCGTGGAGCCCGTAGCGGGTGCGACGGCGGTCGTGAACACTCTACCCCGTGACACCGCCCTCGCACCTCTGATGAATCCCTCCGCTCCAGCATTCCAGCCTAGCGCTTCCACCAGCTCGCCTGCCGTGGTCTTCGAAACAAGGCCACCAGTGATCGACGGAGCCATGAGGCTCACGATGATCGAAGATCTAAAAAAAAGGCCTAGCCAACCTTATGCGGGAGAGGCCCATCTATTCCACAGATGGTTCGATGCTCTCAAGAGGAGGATGGAAAGACTCGCCGTGGAGCCCATCGACGCCATTGAGATCCTCACAAACCACACATGCGGAGAGCCGAGGAACCTGATCAACGATATACTGGCCGCAACGTACCTAGACACAGCGGCACTGCTCACCCACATCGTCGAACAATTGAAGACTCGCTTCGGCTCTGACGACAGGGTAGCCGACACTCTGCTCGAACGCCTCGCGCAAGCCTCGGACATCAAGGGATCTAAAGGCGACCGCACGGTCGGCCTCAAGCTGCGGAAGTTCAGCGACGCCTGTCTAGCGATTCATCACACCATGCAGCACAATCACGGCCTCTCCTTCCTGAACACCGACGTAGGGCTATCCCCCATTGTAGAGAGACTGCCCTTCTTCGTTCTGGATGCCTGGAGAAACGAAAGAAGTAGGCACAGAAGATTAACTGGATCGTTACCTGATTTCGCGAGGTTCTGCGAGTTCATCAAAACGCTGTCAGATACCCAATGCGACAGTTTTGGGGCATCGAACATCAACTGGATGAGTGCTCGACGCGAGACCGCGGCCCCCGCTCGCCCCAATCTAAGAGCCCCGCGAGTCCTCTACACGTCTTTGGAGAATCAAACCGGCAGCTGCGTTCTACACCAGAGTGCACAACATGCGACGAACTCGTGCCAAGCAGTAAGAAAGATGGAACCTCAGAAGAAGAAGGACTTCATACGTGAGCACAAGCTGTGCTACCGCTGTCTAGGGACTCATTGGGCAAAGCATTGCAAAGAGATCGTGAAGTGCGACGTTTGCGAAGCCGAGAATCACACCACAACCGCTCACATCAACTGGCGAGCAGCTGGAAATTCGAGTGAAACCACTCGTCAGGAGAGACCCAGTCGAGAACCGAGCGACGACAGAGCTCAGAGCGAGCTCGGGGAGAGATTGAGAGCCGTGGCCCTGGCCTCTCGCGTACCCACAGCCGAGAAGGGTGCGTGCAGCAAAGTTGTTCTGGCAGACGTTATCGACGAGAACACGGGTCGGTCGTGCCGCGCCTACGTAATCTTAGATGAGCAAAGTACCACGTCCTTCTGCTCTCCTAAGCTGTTGAACGCTCTCCGCGTGACAACCTCCAAGTCTCACTACGAGCTGGAAACGCTGACCGATCAATCCGCCGCTCGATATGGCAGACGCGTGTCAGGGCTAAAAATAAAGGGAGTGTCCGAAGACCAAACATTCGAGCTCCCACCGATGTTGGAATGCAACTCCATCCCCGATAGAAAGAAAGCAGTCGCGACCTACGAACGCGTCGCAAGAACCCCGGAGATATCGCACTTCGCTCACCATTTCTTGCCCTTGGACAAACACGCAGAAGTCGCGGTGCTCCTAGGGACGGACTGTGGAGACCTACTCTACAGCCACTCTGACAAACAACGTCGTAAGGCTCCGTTCGTCCACCACACCGCCTTGGGCTGGGCAGTGGTCGGTAAGGTGAACGACGACGTCAGCCCAGAAGGAGAGCACTCTTACACGGTCGCAAGAATCGTAGCCGAAGTCGCTCTCAAAACTTGTGGCCCGGAGGCGTGCCTTGAACTGTTTTCAGGAAAAGACGCTATTACCCAGCAGCACAGCGATGAGACCTCTCAACCGCGGCCCCCGACGACCGCGGAGACCCTGAAAAGATGAAAAACACCAGGGCAGAGGAAGACAACCGAGCGGAAGCCCCACCAGCGACGAGATTTATCAACCAGTCAGCAACAAACGATGAAATGGACGCTCGGTGCGATCCAGACAGCGCATCACCAAAGTCCAAGAAGAGACTGGAGCGGGAGCTTCCGTACCCTGGTGATATGAAGAGAAAGTACGACGCGCACCATGCTGAGCGCACATCTGTTGATAAGAGAGCTCGACAAAACGGGCCAAGCATAGGGGAAGGCTGCCCCGCGGCTCCCGACCCTCCAGGAAACGCCAAGCACCCACTTCGATCTTCCCTTAACCAGCCTCTCAGTACCGCCTATGCGACGAGCGGCCGTCGGAATCCGAAGCATCGGGACGAGCATGACGCACTCACCGACGCACGAGGAATGCCGGGCAGCGTTGAGAAAGACCAGGAGACGACACCGGGACCCCCCCAGAGGTCCACCACCCGCCAGCGACGGAAAGCTCGACGTTGGTCGGGGAAGCAGAGAGGACTCCTCTACGAGCCACGCCCGCGCGGCAGGTGGAAGGCTACCCACCCGTCGCTGAAGACAACACCGACGCGTCCCGCGGGGCGAGACGACTGCGATGAGCCCGTAGAGTGTGGCGCCCCGCCACTGAACCAGCCCTTACCCAGCGCTCCCCCCCCCCCCCGAAGGCAGTTATTGGTGGCCAGAGCCACCAAGGGGGGGGGGGAGTGTCGCGTCTTACAAGACACGAAAAATTTGAAGAATTTCGACAATTTATTCCGGCAACATTTTGCGGATCCGCGCTGGTCCGCAAGAGTGACGCAGCGTGTTATTTGAATTGAAGTGCTCGTGGGAGGAACAGGTTCCCGGATAATCTTAAGTTTCTGTGTAACGTTTCATAGCGAGTGCGCTGCAGTGTAATGTTTGGAAATGTCAGGTTCCATTTTGGCAGTACTTTAGAAGAGAATGTGTGAGTCGACTGATAAACTGATTCCTGTTTTTCCTTTCACTGCTCCAAGTGATTCTGTATTAACGTTTAAATGTTTTTTCTTTCTTTTGCTCAGCAACATTTGCATAATAGTCAAGCCATGTCAGCTATGTTGTCATAGAAAGTAAATATAACGTTGTAAACAGTGTCATAGGCAGTAAATGTAATATGTAGAGACTGACATTTCAATGCATTTGAATTGACACAGAAGATTTATCTTGAGTTTATTACATTTCATGGATGAACACAGAGATAATACAATTTCATATTTAATTAAGAATACAAATCAACCACTGCTTCACTATTGAAAGATTTGTGTACTAAAAACAAAAACTATGTGGTGGTTCTTCCATGGATTAGACATCAGTTGTTGATATTGAAAAATTCATGACACATCGTGCCAAACTTGTACCAACTTGGAAACATGATTTTCTTGTCTTTGTGTTGCACTCTCTATAACATTCATTAATAGAAAGATGTGAAACAAAGTAAAATAATTTTAGTCCATTGGCTTCTCACCTATGAGCTGTGCTGGGCAAGTTGCGCCAGTCAGTAAGGTGGAAGCCTAAAGTTACGGCATTCTCAATAGACTGAGAATAGGCGCAGAAATTTGAGACCACTAGCCCATGTGATTTGTGTTTTCAAAGCGACGTTGATAAACGTGTACTTGCCGCTTTATTTTTTGATAATAGGATTTGTTGACAATGGCTGATCTGATAACCTAAGTAACTTGCCCCTGCTTTAGAGACCTAATTTTGCTGTCCCTCTTCCACAGATAGGTTAAAGAAAAAGACAGAGTAGTCATGCTAAAATAAGCTGTTCCAGGTCTAAAGTGAGGGACCTTTTCCCATCGTCTGTAAGTATTTTAGAGTATCCTCTCTCAACCTGTAACATTACCTAACTCGTCATCTCTTTATTATTGTGAAGCGTTCATGTGAAGACTATACATTTGTTGTGCGATCATCCACCTTTGTTTGGATAAAGTGCTTAGTAACTAATGACCGCTATGTTAAAATTGTTGGGTTATAGATACAGAACTTATAGTCTTCTTGGCCCTCATGCTTGTGTGTATGTATACATGTGTGTATGTGTGTGAATGCATATGCGTGTGTGTATATATATACGGATGTATATTCATATATATATTTTTTTATGCTCCTTTAAAATGACAGTTCGAACATTGGCCGAAACAAGCGATTCATGTATTATTTCCTGGCGTCGGGAATTGCGAAGTTTGTCATGTACATGTAAACTGTCGAGAGCGTTTTCACCTCACAATGAGAATGCATCGTCCATGAAATTGTGTTGTCTCTTTTAATTATCACTGCATGTATTATCAAGTGTAGATCGAGCAAGATTAGGAGTACATCGCCCTCAATCATTTCCTTCGACCAGTGACACGAGTCTTACAATACTCGTGTGCGTGTATCATAAACGTGTTCTTTCTAATGTGTTTCCTAGCAGTGTGTCTTTGGCAGGGTGTTCTTGACAATGTGTTCCTCGACTAGAGACTTGTTTTCTTCCCTGTCAATGCAACAGAAACCTTTTCTTGTTTCGGGAACTTTTTTCCTAGCTCACTACCCCTGTGCGCCTTGTGCATAGATTCCGCGTTCCCTCAACCTCATACTAAATGGTGCCTTCTTATTTCCTCTCTTGGAACACCTTTGTCGGGGTTAAGGGAGGCTAAAACTTTCCTATATTATAATAATAATCGTAACATTGTGAATCGTCGTTGTGCCACGTCGTTAGCAGGGTGGCGAATTCCCTTTTTATGTGCTACTATTCTGTGGCCTCCTATGTCTCACTCAGCTATTTCTCGTGTACCCTCGAGGTATGAATTCACTTTCTTGTTGTGCGGTGCTATATAAATTAATTGATCATTCGACTACGATCTTAAATTAGGATCTCCTTGTCATGCGATTCCTAGTCCGAGTCTGACTATACCTGTCTCTGCAAATTTACGGAACCACGGGATAAGAAATAAAAAACCTGAAGAGACCTCGTTTCCCTTTGGGCGTCCTACCGAGGTCCGTTCAATTGCGTGCCGAAGCGAAGACAGAAATTCCGCTAGCGCACGACAATACAGTGCAACTGCCTCAATTTCAGGTTCTTCGGAAGTTTCCGAGGAGTCGGATTCCAAAGAATAGTGCTGTTCTCTAGGGCGTTCAATAGAAAAGGAACTACCCTCACGAGAAAAAGAACTCCCGGGAGGCTCGAAAGAAGGATGTAACTCTTCACTCGAACTTCCCTCTGCGCTTTCCCACCCCTCCTCTGAAGCAGTGTCAGAAGCAGCTAACTCCAGGGGGTAAAGTAAAGAAATTTTAACGGCAGCCTCGGAGTTATCAGCCTTTACAATTTTAACGACCCGTACCTTACCATCGCGTCCAGGAAGTAGCGCGATGATACGGACTAAGGTCCAAAATGGTCTAGGTCTTATAGGGTGCCTTAATAGGACAACCTGACCTACAGACAAAAATTTATTATTCAGAGGTAACGATTTAAGAGGATATGGACCTCTTAGGGTGATTATATACAGAGCGTACCGGAGCTCCCTAAACTTGGCCACCATGACGTCGCGCCTCTCAAGTGCGGAGAGCAGATGCTCTCGACGTTCATCGTCCTCGGTTTCCAAGTCAGGGACCTCATCGGAAAGGATTAAAGAGTTAGACGCAGGGTAAAGTTGAAGGAATTGAATAGGCATAATAGGCAAAATAGTGTCCCCCGTCTCTGTGTAGGAAAGAGGACGTCGATTAAGATTAAGAGAGATGTCAGAAACTGCAGTGAGATAGGTAGAGTAAGGAAAAGTGCTACGGCCAAAAAGCTTGTACAAACCCTCCTTAATAGATTTAAACAAGCGTTCCCAGATCGCACCAAATTGTGGACTATAGATCGGGATAGTTTTAAATTTAATGTTAAATGTGCGGAAACGTTCTTCATACAAGGAAGAAGTTGAAACTTCTGCCAAAAGGTCAGAAGCAGCTACGAAAGTTTTAGCATTATCGGAATACACGGTGTTAGGGACATCTTTTTCGTTCGTGAAGCGAATGAAGGCATAACAAAATTCTTCCAACGTCATGGAAGGAAGAATCTCTATATGAATAGCTCTAGTTTGAAAACACGTGAACAGTAAAAGATACACTTTTTGTTTATGGCCAAACGGATCTAACACCCAGAAATGAGCTGAAAAGTCCATTCCTGTGGTAGCAAAAGGTCTTACAAAATTAGTCCGACTGTCAGGCAAAGCTGGCGGATCCGGATAAGAGAAAGCCTTAGCGTTCACCCGCTTGCATACTATGCATTTGGATAGAACGCTACGCACAGTACGCTTACAGCGCGGTATCAAATAGCCGTCCGTTTTAAGTTTTTGTACAGTCGATTCAACACCCTGATGATTTAAAGTTTTATGGGTATGCACAATTAGAAGATAGGTTAGATGAGAAGAACTAGACAACAGAATAGGATTCCTAGTGTTGTAATCTAATTCCTCTGCTAAGACAATGCGGCTGTTAGATCTAATTAAATTATGAGAGTCAAGAAACAGGTTGAAAGATCTAACAAGCAAAGGCGGACGAGGATTCTTGGTTTCCAACGCCTCTATCTCGCAGGCGAAATGCTTTCTTTGCATAGAGGAAATGAGGTATAGAAACGCTCGCAGTTTAGACTCCCCCGGATCTGCGCGCTTCCAGATTGCCACAGCCCTAAATGCAAAAGCTGGGCGTTATCGCGATAGTTTATCGCGATAACGATTTCGGGTATCGGTTATCCGATAATTTTTTTCCCGAGTTATCGATTTATCGGTATCGCCGATACTTTTGGTTCCAAGCTATCGATAATCGATAATTTCAGTTTTTCCCGCTGGGATTCGACATGACGGGGCGGGACGAGTTCGGGACAGGAACTG
Source organism: Morinoia aosen (assembly GCA_030386875.1). Classification (NCBI taxonomy): domain Eukaryota; kingdom Metazoa; phylum Arthropoda; class Malacostraca; order Amphipoda; family Talitridae; genus Morinoia; species Morinoia aosen. Next base: position 20,665,290 of record CM059565.1, read on the forward strand.
TACGTGTAGGATGTACGTGTTATGGTGTAATAAGGTTGGCCTCTTTTGTGGCCTTTTTGATCAGCTGCCTCTCTGATGAAAACTTCAACATTCTTATGTTTATGGAGGGGAACATGCTGCAGAACCTCGTCTAAATTTAGTTATGTTACTTTAAACCGAAGTTTTTATTAGTAGACAGGATATTGGTATTTTAAATAATTATTTATTATAATATATATTATAATTGTAATTTATTATTTTTTTCTAAAAGTTTTCACAGACTTCTATTTTCTCTAAAATTTTTCTGTTTTCTAAGATAAAGATTAAAATAAACATTTTTGGTTTGTTTTTTTATTTAAAATACCCATATCGTTATCGCTAGTATCGGAATTTTGGATTTATCGATTTATCGGTTATCGATTATCGGCGATAAATTTTTCGCCAATTATCGATTATTGGTTATCGCCGATAAGGTTTTCGTTATCGATTTATCGGTTATCGCGATAACGTTTTTTCGTTATCGTGCCCACCACTGCTAAATACCTTCTCTACCACACCTAGTAGTCTGGGGTAGGAGAGAAAGCGCTCAATCTCCACAATCGAAGCTTCACCTGGGTGAGCAACATTAACTGCGATGCACGTAGCGGAAACAAATTGCTGTGGAATGCAGCCTAAGTGCCCCTTAGGCCATTTATCTCTACTTTCTCTGATCCAAGAAGGACCTTCTAACCATAACAATATACATTCTAGAAATTTAGAAACTTTAATACCCCGTGTCAACATGTCAGCAACGTTAAACATCGTGGGTACATACTCATAGCTGAGAGCAGCCAAAGTCTCACATTCTAACTTCTTACGCATGGTTTCTATTTCTTTTATTCTGTTGCTTACAAATCCATTTTTTCGAGGAGGTTTACCGCTCAAGAGCCAAGCTAGGGTAACTTGAGAATCAGTAAGAATAGTTACATTAGACACTTTGTAAGGAAAATTAAAATCACACAGAAGAGATATAAGACTCTGGTAGGCAAGAAACACTGCCAAGAGTTCAAGAGAAGGAAGAGTTCGCTGGCGAGAAGGCGAAACTTTAACTTTAGAGAAAAGTAATGCGCTGCGATCCTGTTGGACGCCATAAATACAGGTACCAAAGGCGCTAGCACTAGCATCACAAAATACAACAAGTTGCGTAGTTTTGGTCTCAGCCAAATTCATCCTAGGAAACTCAAAATCCCTCAACTCCGAAAACTCCCGACAATAGCTTTGCCATTCCTTACATAAATCTTCCAGATCATCCTGATCCCAACCTAGCCTCAAGGGCGTTAATTTTCTCAAACTGAGCTTACCTCGCACAGAAAAGGGCAACAAAATTCCCAAGGGATCGTAAATAGACGCTACTTCAGAAAGAATTTTTCTTCGTGTTTTACACGAAGAGTCCAACTTTTTTAAAGACAGAGAAAGAAGATCAGTAGAAGAGTTATAGTCATACCCTAGCACTCTGGAGGGCACTTCGGCACTACATAGAGCAGGGTCAATTTGGGAAAGAAGTTCAGAATTATTGGACTTCCATTTGCGTAACGGAAATCCATTCTCCTCAAATGCACCATTGGCGCTTCGAAATGTGCTAAGCGCTAGTTCAGGACTTTCTGTCGTGAACACTAAATTGTCGATGTACAGCTTATTCGCCATAACGTCTCTAACTGTCAAATCAGTGATAGTTTGAGCGTGCAATTTAAGAAGATAGTTAAGAATGTGAGGCGATGCAACAAACCCGAACAGCAGAGTTGTATAACGGAAATAAGAGAATTTGCCATCCTTGAAAAGGATGAAACTAAACTGATTGCGGTCAAAATCACAAGCAAGTTTTACCTGCAGGAACGCTTTAAATATGTCAGAAAGTACTGCTATGCTATTAGCACGGAAATAGACCAAAAGTCCCAACAAATTATTCATCAGATTAGGACCAACATAAGAGGCTTCGTTCCGACTGGGCAAACCCTTGACCTTTAATGAGTGTCGCGCCCTTACTCCCCGAAGTTTCCGCGGGAGAGAAAAACACCGGAAGAAGAAGGAGCATGTATTGGGCGCGGGTGAATACGTCACTGTAAAACAAGGGTTATTTAGTTCTACAAATAAATCAGCTTGAAGGCACAAAGAAAGTATTCAAGTTTACAACTAAATTAGCTCGGCGGCACAAGGAAAGAACATTCTTTAATACATTAACCTAGTACCACGATCACAAAGGCGATCAATGCCTCTGCGATATAAACAGTTTCGAAAACAACGCAGATTTCAAGAAAAATAAGAAGCACTGCGAGAAAACAAAATGTAAAATTAAATAAGAAGTTTCTAATCGTCTCCGATTTTATTACTAGAGCTTAGCTGCTGGTACAACAGAGGTAACCAGTGAGTATTACTCGATTATTCTACCTTTACATCTTTTTTAAAAATTAGTTATCACTCGACACGACGGAAACAAGGGGGTACGTCTTTACACTTCAAAATACTCACATCTTTATATGCGAGACCTCCGCTACGACACAGACCCTAAGCTACTTTTCATGTTTTACATTGCCTGTAAAGTAAAAGAAATCACATTAAATTATTATCATACGCACACGCAATTTACAAACCAGACCAGACTTAACTTTACAAAGACACGAAAGGGGCTCAAGGTCGGCCATTTTTTATAAGGCGCTCGAGGCGCAGCAATACACGACACCTGCATATAGATGAGTCATAAATGCACATGACCTTCAAATTCAATCATAACGCTGCAAATTAAAGCATCTCGGCCCCTTCAATAAATAACGCACTTCTTCGATCTTACAAATGATTTTAATAGGCACAAAATTCATTCTTTAAAGAATCTTCCTATCATCTCAACATTTACCCACAAAGTATTAAGAGAACGTTTCAAAAAACGACGGCCATCGTTGCGGCTCAACTTTAGATATTCGAATGACACACACAAAGGTAGAATGGCTATCTACCGTTCTTACAGATATAAAGCACACTTTCACATCAGTTCCTTACTCTCATTAAGTTCAATCATCACTTAAAAGGGCTCAACACACATTTAAAGCGCAGGCACGAAAGAAATTAAGAGGTCGCTTGAGCACGAACTATCACACCTTGCCCCCCGGAAGAGCCTTTGCTATAGTGCGAAACGAGAGCTATCACAACAAGGGTCGCCAACGAGAATGTTACCAAAAACCCCAGCATACGCTAATAAAAACCAGATCAGCGAAAAAGGGCATTAATGAATAAATTTTCTTACCCTTTTTTTATTGTTTTCGTGGTTACCAAGTAGTACAATCATTGTTGCTCCTTGAAATTAATTGTTTTGCCAACACAATTTATGACTGTAAACCACAGGAGACAGATAAAAACCCAGATCCGCGGTTAAAACCCCAGAATGCGCAGCCCGCTGAAATAGAATCTACGAAAGGGCAGAGAACTCCAGCAATTAATCCAATTGCGCGAACGGAGCTAGAGCGTTTGAATATGTATCGGAGTTTTTTATTCTTATTTTTAATAAAGATATTATCGACTTCACAAATCGACATTTAGCGACATTAACGATTAACTTTGCTGATATAATTAAGTCATTGACCTAATATCGCTCATTTCAAAATCACGAATTCGTTCTAGAACTTTCAGGACAGTCAAATGAGAAGCGGTTCATTTAAAATGGCGGGCTAAAACCCAAATGACTTAAAGACGGAGAAAGGCATGACATGACAATGAGCAATTGAAAACAGGTCGGATTTTGGAAGTTTCAACATGTGTACGTATTACCGGCCTATGCGGGATCCATTTGTGAGCTCGCACACCTAGTTTTTTAACGGAAATGGGTTCAATAATGCCCAATTCCAGCTGCTCAAGGAATACGTCATTATAGGCCTGTTCAATCCCCTTTAGGGCATTATCAGTCGCCACTTTACGAGCTAGATATCTTGCTAATACAAAATAATTAGGTACCCTAGCCAAAAGTTGGCGATTCCAAGGTAACTGGACAAAATATTTGCCTTCTTCAAGTTTAACACTATCTTTAAAATATTCCAATTCCTTATCATTATCTTCCTCCTTAGAGGGTATACCAATAAGCTCCAGGTCAAGAAGCTGCTCTAATCCAGTCTGAACTACGCATTGCTCTGAAACGTCTAACAATGATGTGCATACTTTCGGAGTTTCAAAAAAGCAGCAAGAACATTACGGTAACGATTTGCATTCAACTTTACTTGGCAACTTTCCTTTTAGCTTTAGATTTGGTTTCAGTTACGTTGTCAAGAGATAGAGCAGGTTTACATATTTCAACATTAGCTTTCCCTTTAGGTTTTGTTTCACTTACATTGTCAGAAGGCAGAGAATTTTTACATAATTTAACATTACTATAGCTTCCAACGGAAGTTCTAAGATCATTAGGCTGCTTCTTAGTTTGAGAAGCAACAAGAGAAGATAAAGAGGAGTTGTAACATTTTAACTCCCCAAAGGATAGAAACCCGTTAGAAATGCGCATGGCCTTATAGCCTTTTACATGTTGCAATTCAAATACGCTAAACGCTTGAAGAGCATCTTGATGAAACCTTTATTGTAGCACCTTGAATGTATATGTGTATAATACTGATAATGTTGCAGTGCTCTTGTGTTAGAATGTGTTTAGACAGTACTCTGCGTTGAGAACTGAGCTCATGGTCCTTGTGGAACTGAGCTCATGGTTCTCGGGCTTGGCTGGAGCCCACTCCACCGCTACCCTTCGTGATGTAAAGTGTGTCCTGCTGTGTGTACTGATTATACAAACTCCAAGTGTCTCGTCTTACTTAAACTAAATTCCATTAGGTTATGGGCCCAGTAAACCTTCCGATAAAGCAATATCAAGTGAGGTTATCCAAAGTCCCGAAGCGAAAAACAGCCCGGGACAGCGAGAACAGACATTGGTGATTTGTTAGTGCTGTGTGAGACAGAAACGGTGAAAGAGAAAGAAACATGGCAGGCTCCGTAAGTGAAAGTGCAAAGTACTGCCTCACGGCTCTTAATGATAAAAACTATCCTACGTGGAAGCTGCGAATGAAGATGCTCCTAATGAAAGTAAAGCTCTGGAACTTGGTTCGAGGAACGGAAACCGTGCCACAGACTACGGACGAGACTGCTCGAAGAAAATTTGAAGAAAGACGTGACAGTGCACTTGCAACAATTGTGCTTGGTGTAGAAACGAGTCAACTGTATTTACTGGGTGATCCTACTGACCCTGTGCAACTGTGGCACAAAATTGAAGATACATTCCAAAAGAAAACTTGGTCTAACAAGTTCAGACTACGCAAAAGACTCTACAACATGAAACTAAAAGAAGACCAAGACTTACAAACTCATCTCAAAGCATTTGTCGAAATATTTGAGTCCTTGAGTGTGATTGATGACGCTGTTGATGAAGAAAGTCGTGTAATAATCTTGCTGTCGTCACTTCCCGACCACTTCTCCACACTCGTGACTGCACTGGAAGCTCATGAAAAACTACCGTCATGGGACATTGTGACAGAGCGTCTTCTGAATGAAGAAGCAAAACTGAAAAACCAAAGTGCTTCAGACTTCAGTGAAAAATCCCTTGTGACCTCCAAATTGAAAAACTCAAGATGTTTCGAATGTGGAAAAACGGGACACCTACGCGCCAAGTGCTGGATCTATCAAGAAAAGTTGAAGAAAGAAGATGGGAACCACACAGAAGACCAGAAAAATTTTGTTGCAGGTAAAACCAATTATATCAGTGCATTGTCTGTGATAAATATCAATAATTGTTGGGTAATTGATTCCGGTGCAACAGCACACATGTGTAATAATAGGAATGATTTTTCTTGTATGAATGAGCTATCTAGTCCAATTAACATTGAAGTTGGTGATGGTAGAAACTTTCAAGGTGTTGGTGTAGGTGATGTTGAAGTTATGGTGTTGTTGCCTAAAGGTCTAGTAGATACCTGTGTTGTTAAGAATGTTCTATATGTACCTGGTTTAGCCTACAATTTACTATCTGTGCCTCAGATTACAGAAAGTGGAAACTTAGTTTGCTTTGACGAAAGCTCATGTAAGATTTTAAATAAAGACAACAAATTGATTGCCTTAGGCAGTAAAGTAGGAAAATTGTATAAACTTAATTGCACCCTTAATTCAGCTGCTAAATGTATGAACGTTTCCTCTGATGAAATTCTGTGGCATAAACGATTCTGTCATCTAGGATTCAATAATCTTAAGAAATTAGCCACTAAGAATCTTGTTAAAGGTTTGATTGCTCTGTGAGTGGAGATAACATTTTTTGTGAAAACTGTTGTGATGGTAAAAATCATAGGCTTCCGTTTCCCAAAACAAATCACAAAAGGGAACGCCAACCCTTAGAACTTATCCACAGTGATGTGTGTGGCAAGCTTAATCCCATTTCACTTGGGAGTGGAAGGTACTTTGTAACCTTCATAAACGACCACTCCATGTATACTTGGGTGTACATTATCAAACATAAGAGTGATGTTTTTAAAGTGTTTCAGGAGTTCAAATCTTTGGTAGAAAATCACTATGATCACAAAATTAAAATCCTGCGCTCCGATAACGGTGGGGAATACATCTCTAATGACTTTGAACAATTCCTAAAAAGGGAAGGAATTATCCATGAAAAAACTGTGCCTAAGACGCCTGAACAAAATGAAGTTGCAGAAAGAATGAATAGAACTCTTCTTGACTCTGTCAGAGCTATGCTGTCTGGTTCAAAGTTACCAAAATCATTCTGGGGTGAAGCTATATCAACTGCCGTGTATGTCAAAAATAGGAGCCCTGCTAGTGCATTGAATGATATGACCCCTTATCAGGCCCTTAATGGACACAAGCCCAATGTACAGCACCTCAAAACCTTTGGCTGCAGTGCGTAAGCTCATGTCCCCGAAGATGAGAGGGAAAAACTTGATCCAAAATCTAAACCGTGTGTTCTTGTAGGATATGGAAGTGGATCCAAGGGATATCGTCTGTATGACATAAGCAGCAGAAGGATATTTTTGAGTAGAGACGTTATGTTCAATGAATCTCAGCAGATGCCAATTGAGAAGGAGCTTTCAGAAGTAAATGATGGTAATTTTACTCTTCTTCGTCAGGATCCAGAACCAGAAGACTTTGAGGGAGGGGTGGAGCATAGACAGTCAGATGCTGGGATGAAGGGAGTGGAGCCTAGACAATCAGCCAGGTATCGGCGGGCTCCTGATAGGTTTGGTGAATGGGTGTATTTAATGAAAAATGAGCTTGATATACCATCTTGTGTTCAAGAAGCACTCAGTGGACCAGAAGCAAAACTATGGGAAACAGCTATGGAGAACTGATGGAAGAACTTTACCTGGTTCAACCTGACGGTTTTATTGTCAAAGGCAAAGAAAATCTTGTGTGTAAACTACAAAAATCGCTCTACGGACTAAAACAAGCTCCAAAGTGTTGGAATACTACACTAGATAGCTATTTGAAGAAATTGGGTTTTGTACAATCTAAGAGTGATGCTTGTATATACACTCGTGTTCAAGAGAAGAAACTGTGTATTGTGGCGGTGTATGTAGATGATCTAATAACTGCTTCTGAGTCTGGTGACGAAATAAATCAAATAAAGATGAGTCTTTCTTCCCAATACCAAATGAAAGATCTTGGTGTGCTGAGTTACTTCCTAGGTGTAAGTGTTGTACAATCTAAAAACAATGTTGTCTTAAATCAAACTGCGTACACTGAGGCTTTGTTGTCAAAATTTGGCTTTGATAATTGTAAACCTGTTGCAACTCCCGCTGACGTAAATGTAAATCCGATATGTTCCCCAAATGATGTCGAATTTCAGCCTGCCACTTATCAAAGTGCTGTAGGTAGCCTTTTGTATTTATCAACCAGAACTCGACCTGACATTGCATTCGCAGTGAATAATGTTGCTAAATACGGCTCCAAACCTCTTAAACAGCATTGGATGTGTGTTAAGAGAATATTCAGGTACCTCAGAGGCACCTCTAAACTGGGTCTCTTGTATAGCAAATGTTCTGATACTTGCATTGGTTATTCAGATGCTGACTGGGCTGGTGATAAAAATGACCTCAAGTCTACCTCTGATTACTGTTTCACCCTCAGTAATTCGGTAATTACGTGGAGATCTAACAAACAAACTTGTGTAGCCCTTTCAACGGCTGAAGCCGAATACGTTGCTCTTGCCGGTGCGGCTCAAGAGGCTATCTGGTTGAAGCACTTACTCAGTGATCTAAATTTTGGTACTATGGAACCAATGGTTATAAACGAAGACAACCAGTCAGCCATCTGTCTTGCCAACAATCCCAAATATCATGGGAGGAGCAAGCACATTGATATTAAGTTTCACTATGTACGGGATCTTGTGAGTAACAAAGACATAGACGTAGTGTATTGCCCTACCGACCAAATGCTCGCCGACATATTTACCAAAAACCTGCCCATAGAAAAGTTCTCTAGACTGAGAACGAAGTTAGGAATGGTCTCATCTGACACACATTCAATGTGAGAAGGAGTGTTGAAACCTTTATTGTAGCACCTTGAATGTATATGTGTATAATACTGATAATGTTGCAGTGCTCTTGTGTTAGAATGTGTTTAGACAGTACTCTGCGTTGAGAACTGCGCTCATGGTCCTTGTGGAACTGAGCTCATGGTTCTCGGGCTTGGCTGGAGCCCACTCCACCGCTACCCTTTGTGATGTAAAGTGTGTCCTGCTGTGTGTACTGATTATACAAACTCCAAGTGTCTCGTCTTACTTAACCTAAATTCCATTACATCTACACCCAAAATTCCGCTAATTTGGATGCTATCGTTTATAACTTCCGGATAGGAAGTCGACAAAGGGAGTTTAGTTTTCAAAATTGCGAGTTTATCCTTCAAATTTCTCATACCCATTTGGAGATTTAAATTTCGCATGGCAAAAACATCAAGCTCATGCTTCTCATTGTTCGGAAGCACGAGTTCAATGCTAATTGGCTTGCCAATTGAAGGAACAGAAGCACCTACAGTGTTAATAGTTAGCTCCTGCAAGTCTGTATCAGAATAGTCTGAACTTACGGTCGCCAAATCAATCAGCGAAGACTGACTGCCGCTATCTATTAGAAAATTTACACGCTTAGTTACACCACCATACTTGGTGGTTAGAGCAGCCAGAGGGCACATCCTAAGATGTGCCTTTAACCGTCAAGAGTTAGTTGCAACGAAAGCACTGGATTCAACAAATTTTGGACACAAAGGGCTAACTGATTATTAGCCTTACACAACGAGCACAGAAATGGGAGACCCCTAACTTTGGAGGGACACGCACTAGACACATGTTTACTACTGAGACAGGTAGAACATAAATTCAATTCACCAGCCCGTTTCACACGCTTTTCGTGCGAATTAAATCGCCTGCAAGCAAAGGAAGCATGGTTAGCCTGGTTACAAAATTTACACACCTTAACATCGGGCGACTTATTAGGTTTAGGTAAATATTGCGTTTTGTCCCTCACCTCCGTCCGGGTCACCAGTTCTGTTTCCTTACTACGGAATGCATGTGATGGTTTGGATTTACTTTTTTTTTCAAGAAGAGAAAGCACTTTATGAGCATTCTCAAACATCTCCAAAGAAAAGAAACTTGCTTTAAAATAGCGAAGAAGTTCCAACAGGAAAAATTCACGAAGTTTAGATTTAATTACAGCAGAAAACAGTAGGTTACCCGATTTCTCATTAGAGAAATCCAAACTCAACATGGAAAGCTCAAGAAGGCGAAATTTAACCTTAGAGATGAATGAATTTAATTCGGATAAATGATGAACACTGGGACAGCTCAGGATCTCATCAAGAGCTAATGAGATTAATTTGTCAGCGTTAAGAAAATCTTGCTTAAGCAATGCCCAAGCAGATAGAAAACTAGTTTCTTCGTTAGGAAGGCCCTCTATAAGACTGATAGCTCTTCCTTGAAGCTGATTTTTGAGGAAGATAAACTTTTGTTTCTCACTCATGTTAGGATAAGCCTGAAGGGCATTAGAAAAGGACTCTTGAAAGTGAAGAAAGTTTAAAGGGCATCCCTTATTGTCATTGAATTTTTTCAGTGTCAACTGAGGTGCTCTAAAGTTATTCAAAGGAACATCAGAAGTAGAAACCTTAGCCACAGAAGGCTCACCGGTAGTACTAGAGTTTAGCACCGGAGAAGTGGAAATGAGTTTTTTTAAGTTCTACCATAAGTTCTATGATCTGAACCTCATACTCCGACCTCCTAACCAGCTCCTCCTCAGAAACCACACTAATATCTGAAGGAATAGAAGAGGACAGAACTCGAAAGGACTGTAATAGCCCATTTAACTGAGAAACAGCTTCAACAAGAAAGGACGGATCACAATTAGGAGAAAGTGTTTTTTTTCTAATAGAGGTAATACTACACTTTATGCCTCGCAATTTAATGCTTAAGGCTAAGGCAGTACACTTTTCAGATTCCATTCTTCAATAATCAAATTTCTATTTCAAGGCTTATTAGAAAAAAGTTCAGCTAAACAGAGAGAAGTCTACACTTTAAGTGGACAAGTTATATCCCTTTAAAAGGCATAGAAGAACATATCAATGACATAGAAAATACACAAGAAGTTACACTTACCCCACCAGTTACTTTTACTTCTATAACATTTTATTTTTAAAGTTTACACATTCAAATAGAGTTAAAGTACAGTTACATATATAAACGAGAGAACCTAATAAAAGTTATACGAGGCTCAAAAAAGGCCAGAACCTTTAAAAAAGGAAAGGTTCAAAGCAACACAATACGGAACCTCGTCCAAAATACAACAGGTTTCACTCAACTTACACCTAATGAGATTGAACTTCGGCCCCCGCTACACCAGACAGCGGCGCTAATGACGCAAAAATAGACACAATAAATTTCCTCTTATTGAAAAAAGGAAAAACAATTCAAAAAGAAAATAGATAGAAACCAGGATTTATCCTGCCGGGTTCCAGCCAAGCTCTACCATAAACTAGATGGCGCTGAGATCAAGCCGGCTTAATTGCCGTTTAAGCAACTGCGTAAAAAGCAGCACGGCTCAGAACATTTAAGTTCTCTCAAGAGGTATCTCTTTATGAAGAAATTAAAGAGACATTATCTCTTCGAATAGAAATTACGATAATGAGAGTTGAGATTTTAAATGATGAGAAATTGTTTTCGAATAAAAATTTGTGCGCAGCCACCTTAACGAGTGGACTCAACTACCCGTATTAACGGGCCCAACAGCACACAAATTTACCGAGCACCCATCTGGGGCCTGGGAACGCTGCAATTTAAGATAATTAAACATTAAGCGGAGCGTCACTAGCAGGAGTCTCACCTGAAGATCTTCGAAAACAATGTTCAGGTGAACACGTTTCACTGTAGCCGGCTGTCAAGGACCCAAGAGCCCCTTGTAGCGAGGGCAAAATGCCGAGTCACGCGCAGCACACAAGAGGAACGTGCGCTCGCGATCACGGCCGTATCCAATCTGACGTGGCAGCCTCCAGATGCCACGCACATCAGCTTGCTCGAATCCGTCGTGATGGCTTAGGACTCGCAATTGAAGATTAGACGAACGTTTTAGTGTTAACGTTTACATCTTTCGCCGTAGACGTGAGGACCCCTGCCATTGCTCCGCTTAGTCGTAAAATTATCAGCGTAATTAATTTTTAGGCTTATTAGATGGAGCACAGCCTTTGCCTCTTATTGCGGCAGGCTTTTTGTGCCTTATAAAATCCGCAAAGGACCTCGGCGGTTGAGCAATGACTGGAATCTCGACACCGTAAAATAAAACATGAGGTAATAGGGAATCATCGTACCCATTTATCAAAATTTTTAATACGTTTTCAAAATCATACATTAATCATTAGTACACTTTTGAAAAATCAATCTCCATCAATGAAACGAACATGAAAAACTGTCTAACCCACTCGTCATAAGCGCCCGTCATGACTACATTTTGCGATCGTACCTTTGTTATACACTCACCGAAATTTTTCTGTAAATTCTGTTGTGTCGAGTACCGCTACCATGGCCGGAGAGAAACAGTTGCGTTCACCGAGGAAAGACTGCCTTTGCCGAGCTCTTGCGAATAACCTGTAAATTTATCCGTAATTAAAGCTAATTACATACATTAATTATTCTCATTGCACCCGCAAATGGCTCTCTCCCATCTGGGGTGAGCTGCGTAGCGGTATTTCAATTGAGGTAGGCTCCAAGCCTGACTTCATTATTGTTCATCTTGTAATTTTCTTGTGTTATTTATAAATTTTTGTTAGCTAATAATTGTATTGGTGTGTGACCCCCTTCTGGGGGCTTGCTACATAATCTAGCGATGGCAGATTTGCCTCTAACAAATCGTTATGCTGATTTGAGGGAAGAGGACGAATCTGATGGAGATATGTCTAACTCCCAACTGGTCAATTTGGAGGAGGGGAGTGGTTGTCACTCACATCCCAGAAGTAACTTAGGAGACCTTGAATGCATGGATGATTCTATTATCCAAGGAACTTGGTTCAAAGTAAACCAACAGTCCAACAAGAGAGAAAATTAAGGAGAGCGTCCCCCTTATGAATCCTTGCTTCTGGGATTTCTTGAGAAACTGGGATTTTTGCTGTTATAAGAAGTGTAAGAGGTCAGGTACATCCTGTGAAAAAATGAGACTTGTACGTTCACTCGTTCGCCCGCTACGGGGATTTAAAGAATGGGGGGGAGGGGAGGGGGAAGTTGGATTTTATCATGTTACACCCCCCCCATGGCACTTTCTTCACGGCGCAAAGTTGCTATGTCATCTCCTATGTCTCTGGATTACTCTATAATGATTTTAGGGGTCTAACTTGAAACAAAAATTTTAAAAAAATTTCTATTGGTACCTAACTATTGTTTATGTTCCTTTGTTTTGCTTATAATGTAAACAATGGTTTTTGGGGTTTCAAAATGCTTCTCCTCCTACAGTTTTTGAGCTACAGTGATGGTTTTGGTATCATTAAATGCGAGAAGACGCGGGCTTTTATGGATGCTAAAATTCGTTTCCTCAAAGTTACATTTTCAATATGAAAAAGTGTAAAAATAGGAAAAAATGCCCTTTTTCAGAAATGTAAAAATTTATAACGTCATAACTCATGAGCAATAAATAATTTTGAAATGAATTTTAGCATCCATAAAAGCCCGTGTTTTTTCGCATTCATTGATACCAAAATCATCACTGTAGCTTGAAAACTGTAGGAGGAGAAGATTTTTGAAACCCCCCCCCCTCAAACTTCGTTTGCTTCAATTTCCCATTTTCTTTTCAAGAAAATTGAACTTTTGCTCTAAGCAAAAACGTTTCCAAATTCAATTTCCTATCAGTATATAAAATTTCATTGTTCTAGGTTCAATAATAAAGAAAAAAGTCCGTATGGGGGACGCTCTCCTTAAGACAATCCTGACCCAGTATCTGAAAGTGAAATACCTAAAAAGACCAGAAATTCTTCCTCTCCTCTCAAAACTCCTGCCTATCCAAAAAATAAGACATTAGAATCTCAAGGCAAAGTGTGTGCTTTAATTTTCTCTCAGCCACTTGAATCTGCTGAATTTATTGGTGCCTCAAAAAGAAAGAAGACCCTTGGTCGTTGATCCTTTTGGAGTAGGCCTAGCCCAAGAATTAAAAGATGTGCTAAACTTTGATTGTGTGAAAGATGTTAGAGTTCAGTTAACAAACGTAGAAATTAAATTGCAGTAGAATTCAAAGATGCATCACAGTCAGAATTTGAAAGAGTCCTTAACGTAGATGATATTAAAAAATTTGGGTAAATGTGTAGCGTTGGTCAGTAATCGATTTTCCACTTTTCGGTGCCTAATCATAGTTAATTAGATCGAAATAAACAAGTTTTCTTCTATGCACTTTCCGTCTCAAATGAGTATTTTATTAGCTATAGCGGTAAATAACTTACCGCAACTCCAGTGTTTGAAGCGGAAAGAAATTCTTCGATCGAGTGGTGTGGCAACACTGCAATGGCGTCTCGCTTCCAGCACTCTGTCATAAAAGACGAAACCAAACCTACCGCTATAACCTCGTTGAATACTCATTTGACAAAAAAAGAGTATGGACAAAAAGTTGTTAATTTTGATGTTATTACCATGATTCAAGCAACAAAAATTCAAAAATCGATGAGTAACTGTTTATTCGAGCGCATTCGTAATCAAAGACGAAACTAAACTTACCGCTATAAATCGTAAAATACTCATTGGAGACGGAAAGTGCATAGAAGAAAACTTGTTTATTTTGATTAAATTAATTAGGTTCAGGCACTGAAAAGTGAAAAATCGATTACTGACCAATGCTACACATTTACCGAAAATTTGCTGTCAAATATTACAAACCTCAAGCAGAAACATCTGAAGTATCCTGGGAAGTTATTGGCCCCATTGACCAGGAATTAAACCTTAAAGACCTGGTACCTATCATCAAATTTGACAAATTTACTGCTCTGAAAATGGTAAGACTGCCTGAATTTGTTGATGGAAAGAAGGAGGTCTCCCAAAGTGTTGAGGTAGGCTTTTTGGAAAAGGAAATCCCTCAGAATTGATTTCATGTACTTTCCTGTCAGGCCATACTCTCCTCCTCCTTTGAGATGTTACAAATGTCAGTGCCATGGTCACTTTGCCAGTGGCTGCATATCAGGGTGTAATTTCAGAACTGAAGGGAACAAGTTAAAAGAAAGTTCCAAAATTTTTTGAAATTACGTGAAAAAAGTTAACTTTTTTCCAAATCTTTATTTAGCTTTGAAAACTTCAAAATCTGTTCACAAGGAATAGTTTATTTGATTAACTAAAAACCTTGGACACTATTGAAATATCAATAGTTGTTAGGTTATTGCCATTGGATAATTTATAAGGCTACCTAATAGCAAGCAAATGATTGTAAATTCCTTAAACGTTTCAATGATTGAATTCAGCTGAGGTTTGAAATAATATAAGCATGCTACAGAACTTAAAATAGCAATTTAGAACCCATATCATTGATATTATTCCATTATTACCAAGTTTGGCAGCAAAAAATTACAAACCTGTTTAGGAGGCCTATTTTTATAAAAAAATGTTTTTAATCTCCTTTCACTTGGTTAAATTATTGTGCTTATCTAAATTAGTCTCAAAAATAAATCGCATAAAATGCAAACTACTATGACTTCAATATTTTTACCCATCCTCCTGCAATAGTAATCAATCATTTGAGTCTATGACCTTCACCTTAATGTTCTGGAAAATAAAAACATCTTAGAACAAAGTGAGACCAGCACAGCACTGATTATGCATGAATCTATATGCTGTCTCTGACTACTCGGCACTCGTGTTTTTCCTGCACTGTCCAACTTTGTCTTTTTCAGGAATCCGGACGAATTGTTCAAAAGTTTTCAGCTTTCTCTCATTGTTGGGTGAAGCTCAGTAAAACAAAAATATTTGTATTTATTACGAAAAAATTGATATATTATTGATAAATAAGCTGTTTATTACAAGAGCTTTTTGAGTCCAAGAAAACAGAAATTAACTTCTGTGTTAACCTCAACTCTTGTGCACAGTTAATCTTATCACAGCAAAATAAAACTATGGAGAGAGTATGGAAAAAATGATATCTCTAGAATTCAGTTCTCACGATGAAGCACTGTTTCGATGTAACTCGAACTACTACGACTGACAATAATTAGTTAGTAGCGTGCACTCCAAACAGGCCCTTTACGCGATAATATTTCATTCAAATCCTGTTGAAATATTTTACAAGAATTGAAAGGACTAGCAAGCAAAACCTCATCTGTACTGCGTAAGTTACCGGTAAAATAAACAGTTTTCAAAACTTATTTTCACTACGGTCCTCAAAATGTTTGAAAATACACTGGCATGTGTATTTACTTGTTTACTGCCAATCTTTAAACTAGTTACACACCTGCTGCACATTTTGCAGAATATCCCTTTAAAACATCGGGTATTTATGAACAAAAAAGTACATAACTATATTCGGCGAACTCACCAAATCAGAATAAAAGTGAGTAGGAACGCTTCGGCACATCCATACCTTTCAACCTTCAATAGCTTACTGACACGATTCAATAATTAGCGCCAGCGGAATGACTAATGACTATAGATTATTAGGAAAATTTTGAAACCCAATATGATGAAATGCATCTCACGAATTAAAATTTTAGAAAATGAATGGGTTTTCTTTCTTTTTTTCTTATCCCATCTAACTTCATCGAGAAATATCGGTAAAAACTTTGGTAGAGTAATTTTATCGGATATTAAATTACTACTAAATCCACAATAAATTACATATATCAATGTTGAAATTATTGTGGGATGAATTTTATTGATTTATATAGATGTTCTCTTTGTGAACTTCATACTTCAAAACCGTTCGATGCATTTTATTTGCAAACGTGAACAAAGAAAGAAAATCATTCCCAAATACCTCTTCAAGACACCCACTGCCATTTCGAATGTTACGCTTTGCTCGATTACATTACATTTTTTGGACTAATGGGTTACATTTTTTAGCACTAATGCCTAATATTTAATTTCGTCACCAAAATAGGTTGGCAGAAATTAGTTTTCTTTAACTTCATTACACCATCTTCATAAACAAAATACGTACAGCGTATTTTAACACAAACAAAAATAATGCATGAATATTTACTTCCTCTATAGGAAAAACAGAATTTACGATATAACTATTTCACATCATGTTTTACACTCTACCATGCATACAGCCTGCCAGGTAGCTGCGGTGCGGGAGTAACTTTCCGGAGCCACTCTTCTCCTAAGTTCATTTTTTTGAGGAACAAGACGAATTTGTGCCTAAAACGAGACCGAAAAGCGATTCATTCTCGTAGGAATAACACTAATTTATTTAGACATGTCTCGTTCACAGGGAACAATAATGAATAACTAATACTTTAAAGGGTTTTTTGACAAAAAAAAAACCTTTTCATAAAGCTGAAAGTTTTCTCTTTCTAATGGAGTAATTTGAGGGCCATTTAAAACAAGATAAAGGGTATAAAATTATCTTTTAATATGAAGAGTGATGTTCAGCTGGAACTTGCGATCTTTCAGCTGCAGCCCGCAGCCTCGCTGCAATGCATTCTGAGTTTCTGACAGCACTCGCTCTTCAGTACTCAAACTCTAGTAGCCTGAGGAGGGTTGCCATGCTTCTGTCTCTCTATTCAGCCTAAGTTCATTCTCCCTCCTGAAAAGATGCACATATTAACTAATAATTGTTATTTTGATTAGTTGTATGGTGGAACCTTTTAGAAACTAATTTTAGATAGATTTTAAGGTACTTAGAAATTGTTCGACGAAATAGTTCACAAAATTTTGCCTGGCTGCTACACCTAGTTCCAATTTGCCATTGTGTCCAGGCATGAAAAAGTTCCTTGAAATTCTTCCGTGCTGCATATCAATGGAGCGTTGCCACATATGTAGTGGCAATCATGCAAAAGTTAATTGTAATGCTCCTGTTCCGTGCTGTGCAAACTGTGGGGAAGCTCACGTGGTAAGTTCCAGGTATTGCCCTCTAATTAAGACTTCTTTGGAGATTAGATCTCAAATGAAAGAAGGTGCATCCTTTTTGGAGGCACGTAGGAAAGTTACATCTGAAAGTGAGGTATCAATTAGGAGCCCTCCTAGAATTGTGGAAAATCATTCCCAAAGTCTGCATGAGTTCAGTCAAATTACAGGTGGGGAACAATCCTTCAATCATTACATTCCTGGCAGTCAAACTGCAATCAATACTAGTGGCAAGAAAACCTATGCCTCACTGTTGAAAAATGCTGAACCAATAAAAGTTGTTTATGTTGATATCCATCAGTTGCAGGGGTCGTATTACTTGCCACGAAAGGTTCCCAACCACAGTTGTAATAGAGATTTTCATAATGTATTGACTGAATATTCTGAACCCAATGTTAATTGTAATAGACCTAATCAAAATGTAGTGACAGACAGTTTGGAAGGTCAAGATGCTCAATTGGATGGAGGCTCCTCTGTTAACTTGAGATCTTCTGTTGAAAAAATGATTGAGTCATAAATGCAGTCCATGATTGATGACCTTTTACTCATTTGGGTAAATTCATAGTACAAGCTTTTTCCTAAAATTTAACTTTTGAAAACAAGCATGAGCGTAGTTTGTTGATTCTAGGTATGATAAGAAATCATTTTGGGCAGAAAATAGGCAGTGAACTATTGAATAAGTACCATAATTCTACAGTCTCCCAAGATAAATGCAATACACCCTTAAATAATTGTGTAGTTCTAGATAAAAAAATTCTTCTGAGTCTAGCCAAAAAGGCAGACCTACTAAATCAAGCAGAATTCCGAAGACAAACCTTGCTCAACGTAGAGAAACTAAACAGCAAGGACTGATCACAAAGAAAAATGCAAAATAATTTTAAAGTATGGAACCAAGCTATTCAAAGAAGTGATCAGTCAGAAAAGGTCTTTCAAATATCTCAATTTAATTGCAGTGGATTGCAAAGGAAACTTTCAAATGTAAAACTTTATTTGCATACCAAAAAATCAGACATCCTTTGCTTGTGTGGGACTTGGATTAATGCTCACAAACCAAAATTTATTTGATATCGGTGTGTGTGGCTACATGGAGAAAACTGTAATAGAGGTGTTATATGTTTTGTAATTAGAAATGATATAGATTTTTGTGAAAAAAAAACTCCATCCCTTTCCTAATGGAAAATTGGAATTTTTATGTGTTAAGGTGTTTTCTTCTCATGGGTATCTTGATCTTCTAAATATCTACAATCCAAATGCTAATATTACTGTTGATGAGCTTAATCATTACTTTGTGCGATTAGGTAAACTATTAATTATTATTGGTGGTTTCAATGCCCATGCACCTCTTTTGGACCCCAGACAGAGATGGAATGCCACTGGCAGGAACCTCATTCAGCTTATGGATGATAATTTGCTGGGAATACTTAACCCTCCTGATCTTCCTACTTATATAGATGCCAGAACAGGTACATGCTCCACTCTTGATTTGTCCATAGTTCCTCCAACCCTCTTGGCCTGTGGCTCCTTGCAAAGAGGTGCAGATCTTGACAGCAATCATTTTCCCATTGAGTGTTCCTTTGGTGTAGTTCTTAAAAAATTAGATACTATGAACCCTCCAAGATGGATCACCAAAGCAGCTAACTGGGCTGGCTTCCAGCAAGAACTGTGCCATAATAAAATTAATTTAACTCAACCATCTTCAGTTGATGAGCTAAATGCTGAAATAACCCGTAAACTTGTAAATGCTGCCCATAATAATGTTCCTAAAACCTCACCAGCTAGGAGAGTTACCCGCAGAACACCTTGTGGGATCATGAATGTGCACTTGCAGTAGCAAAGAGACGTAGAGCCCGCGATGCTCTGGCTAAATCCCCAACATTGGAGAATTTAAGCGCTTATCGTAGGAATGAGGTGTTAGCAAAAAACATTATAAAACAGAAAAATCAAAACAGTTGGAAGAATTTCATTAGTAGCTTTGACTCCACCACTGGGGTGGGGGATCTTTGGAGACTAATCCATTCAATGAAGGGTAGCACTGTAAGTCCACGAGTGGAGGTAGGTGACATTTCAGAAGACTTAGCTGGTAAAGCATCTATATTGCTAAATTATTTTACCAGACATAAGATAAGCGTTAGAGAGAATCATAGCACACTAGTGGAGAACACCATCTCAAGTATATCTTCAGTTGAAACAGAGGAGTCCAGATATAACTCCAGTCTAAAGTTGAGTGAAATTAATAAAAATTGAAAAAAAATAAAACAAGCAAGCCCTGGATATAATGAAATTCTTTACATTTTTCAACTGAAAGCACCTGATTCAATTATGAACTACATCCTTTACTTGTTCAGTCTAAGTTATTTTAGTGGGTACTTCCCTAAGGCTTGGAAATTGGGTATAATCTGTCCAATTAAAAAGCCAGGGAAAAATCAGGCAACTCCTGAGGGCTATAAACCCATAACTCTGTTATGTCTGTTTAAGATCATGGAGCAAATTATCTAAAACAGACTGACCTCCTTCCTTGAAGCCAATAAAGTGTTTTCATGCTATCAAACAGGATTCCGTCAAAGACAATCTACGTACGATGCCATTGTTGGGGGACAGGTAGGCTTCCTACCATCAACATGTGTAGCCTAAATCGATAGCACTTATATACATCAGTTGTGACCGACCTACCTACGTCTCCTATCCTGTCTCAAGGTGAATGATTGAGCCGACACTCCCAGGTAATGGGTTTAGAATTCTTTCTTTTTTTGTTTATTGATACACTATTAACAATAACAGAAATATACATAGGATAATAACCAGGTGAGGACACTAATAATTAACCTACCTACAACTACCCGCACAAAATAAACTCTCAATTATGACACAGTAGCTTGCTATATTAAGGGCAATCCAGCGCAGCAGCCCTGGAGCAACTTCCTGGACAGCAATAGTAGCCAACACAAGGCTCGTCCCGCAGGAGCGCAAGAGCACTAGTAAGGCAACGGCAGCGGCTGAGTAGGCCGGGGTGCGGCAGCGGCAGAGAATGCCAGAATGCGGCAATGGCGGAATATGCGGGGGTACCACTGCAGTGTGAGGTGCCGAAGTACAGCGGCAGCAGGCGGAGTACCGCAGCGGCAAAAGATGCCGGAAGAAGACTCAGCCGCTGTGGGCCGTTCTTCGTTCTCACGTAGTGGAGGCTGGTGCCACAGAGCTCTGGGTGATGGCTCTGGATTGAGTACCCTGGTTGGCCTCTGCTTCGGCTCCCCAATTGGAGGTTGATATGGAGATTGATCCGGAGGTTTGGAGGTCTGGAGCGGAGGTTTGGAGATCTGGAGGTCTTCCTGCCAATCCGCCACGCATAATAAATAATAACTTCTAATGATAACACAGGCAATAAAGTACATAGTTTCTCACTTTCACATAACAAATAATCAATATCATTTACAAATAAATATTTCAATAAATCACTAAACCTCTCCATTCTTTTATATCAATCCTATCGCTGCCTATTATTCTTACCCTTGCTGGATGGTGCCGCTCTTAATAATTTGCCTGTACGCTATAATACTGCACTTAGGAGGAATTTTCTGCTTTACAAATAACATTGATACATCTGTTCTGGAACAGAAAAAGTAGGGGTTAGGGGAATAGGCAGATTGCACCATCTCTTTAGCAAACACGGTTTAGGAGACGGGTGAATCACCCCATTACACCATGACTCTAATTAAGAACGCTATCACTCGTGCATTTGCCAGTAGAGGCTACTGTTTAGCGGTTTATATTGATTTAGAGAGCGCCTATGATACTGTGTGGCATGCTGGTCTTCTTTATAAGCTGTTGAGATTAGGATGTGACAAGCGTACTTCTCTCTGGCTGCATTCTTATCTGGCAAATAGAGCAGTTAGAGTGAGAGTTGGGGTGTGTACTTGCAAGACAAAACTTTGACATGTGGCCTACCTCAGGGGGCAGTTTTGAGTCCATTGCTCTTTAATGTAATGTTGCATGACTTGCCCCAGATGGAGAAAATTGAATGTGTCTCATATGCAGATGATATCACTATCATCACAAGTGAGGGATCCCCGGCAGAGATACAGCGGACGACGCAGGAGTATTTAAATGCACTCACTCAGTGGCTCTCAATATGAAAATTGATAGTAAATACAAATAAAACTAAGTATCAGGTTTTCACCAAAAAGAAAATTGTTCCAATACTCAACTTGAAATTGAATTCCAAGCATATTAGTAGGACAGAAACTCAACGAGTGCTTGGGATTGTCTTTGATGCTCCAAAGCTTACCTTTCTTCCTCACCTAAATGATCTTAAAATTGATGGGCAAAGACGAGTGCAGATACTTAGGGTGTTGTCTGGGGTCTCCTGGGGATCCTCTCAAAAATTACTGCGACAAGTGTACATTTCATTTGTGAGAAGCAAACTTGTATATGGGCATGTAATATTCCCGGAGTTTTTGGAGAGGAGCTTGAATTTGCTAAACAAAATTCAAAACTCAGCCCTCAGATGTATATTGGGTGTTTGAAAGACATCTATATCTTCAATAGAGGCTGAAGCATACATTATGCCTCTCAAGCTGTACTTGTATTTTCTCCATGCTAAGTGGTGCTTGAGATACAGCAATTCTAGCAGTGACCCTTCAGAATTGGTTTCAAAAATTGGTTTATATGCTTCATCCTGTAAAAGCTTCTTTTCCTCTAAAAGAGTTCAAATACTGAATAGCATCCAATTTACCTTCCCTCACCTAGAAGTAAACACTGATCTCCCTGTTGCTTCATTTGAACTCCCCACTTTGCCCGTTTGCACATCCTTTCCGGACGTACAGTCACTTAGTTCAGACGAGATCAAGAGAAAATTTGAGGATTATGTTGTGACGCAATATGGCGATAGCTACAGGGTGTATACTGATGGATCTGAACTAGAGTCTGGTTCTACATCTGCTGCTATGTACATTCCACATGTGAAATTATCCACAGCTTGGTTGCTCAATCCTGGCCACTTGATAGTTGGAGCGGAGCTGTTTGCAATCCTAAAAGTAATCAAATTTATCAGGAGTAACATGCTAAACCAAAAAGTGATAATTTTTAGTAATTCCAAAAGTGCCTTGAGTATTATTTGTAATCTTGTTACCCCTCAGGGGGACACAACTATTGTGTCTATGGGAATTAGCGCTCCCAGGGGGACTATGTAAGGGCCTGAGCTGAAGGTTAGGTAGGCTTTCTTTTTGTTAAAACAACATAAGTTTTTTTTTGTTATGGACCATCTTTTTTTCGGTTCACTGCTGTCCTGTTTTCCAGTACCTACTACTTTCTTCTTCAACTTTTTTCTTGTTTCATGAACTTCTTTCCTAGCTTTCTGTTTCTGTGCCCTTTCTGCATAGATTCCGCGTTTCCTTAACTCCATACTAAATGGTGCCTTCTTCCTTCCTCTCTTTGGATAGCCTTTGTTGCGGATAGGGAGGCTTAAACTAACTAATAATCTAATCTAATCTTGTAATCTTGTTAATCCATCATATAAAATTGTTAGTAGGAATATCCAAAGATTTTTGCTAGAAGCCTCATCCAGCATCCAACTTCAGTGGGTTCCCTCTCACTCTGGAATAGCAGGTAATGAAATTGTTGATAAATGTGCAAAATTGGGCCACAGAAATTCCAAATCAGCTCTTGCTCAGCTCAGCTATGAGGAGAATGTGAAACAACTAAAATTGAGGATGATGGATCATTGGAGTAGGTGCTGGCAGAGACAGGTGGAGAGCTCTGGAAAGGGGAGATTCTATTTTGAGCTGAGCAGGAAGCCAGAGTTTCGATTAGATGTCGACTTTGCGAGGAAATTTCAATGTATTGTTAGCTGATTCCGAGTTGGCCATGTTGGTGTTTTTGCTCACCTGAATAGATTTAATATGTACCCTAGCTCACTGTGCCCAGAATGCTCCACTCCTGAGACGATTGAGCACTTCCTGTTGGTGTGCCCAAGGTATGCTCTGGCTCGAGTGAACCTCACTATGTGTCTCTCTAGATTCAATCTGGAACCCTGTCTTGTAAATGTTTTTGGCTGTAGTAACTACTCATCTTGCGTTTGTGCAAGGATTCTTCATTCCGTGATTTGCTTCATAACTTCAACAAACAGATGGAAGACTTTATGATCTCCTTGAGTGATTTATGCATGTGAGATTTAACATTTGAAGTGAACCTGATTTTCTCTGCTCTTCGGAGCTGTTTTTGCTTTCAAGTACCTCTACAAGCTGTCAGGTTGCACGGACTTCTGCTGAAGAAATCCATCGACTCAAGATCCTCCTGGATCCCCCCTGAAGAAGAAGAAGAAGCTACCATGACCGCTGGACCGATAAACAAAGAGCACAGTTGAAAAGAGGCACCAAGTTGAAAATCTAAGAAAGAGAGGTCCGGATGGAATAAAAGGTTGGTATATGTTTATACAAGGTAATGATAGAGGTAATGAAGTTCAAGTTGGTGAATTAGTAGTCGATGGTTGCAATGTGCGTGATAGAGTACAAATGGTGAAAGTAGTTGAATACTGGGAGGACATTGGTTGAATGAATGAGCAGGTTACAGATGATGAACTGGTAAATTTTCTGATTGATGAACGTGAACTGCAAATGGAAGACAAAATCACTTGTGAAGAGATAGTAAGTTTTTTGAAGAAAGTGAAAAATGAAAGGCATGTGGCCCTGATCAGATCCCATATGAGTTCTATAAATGTGGAGGAGAGAGTGTAGTCAGTATGTTGAAATGTTTATTTGATGAGATATGGAAGAGTGAAAGAGTACCGGATGACTGGAACAAGTGTAATGGGTTAAACTTAATGTTGAGGATTATCCGGGAATCAATATTTGATTTTTAGGTGCCTTAACATAGTTAATTAGATCGAAAT
This sequence comes from Morinoia aosen, assembly GCA_030386875.1. Lineage (NCBI taxonomy): Eukaryota > Metazoa > Arthropoda > Malacostraca > Amphipoda > Talitridae > Morinoia > Morinoia aosen. The sequence goes on from CM059565.1 coordinate 20,689,706, forward strand.
AAGAAAGTTTTCTTCTACGCACTTTCTGTCGTAAATAAGTATTTTACGAGTTATAGCGGTGAATTAGTTACCGCAACTCAAGTGTTTGAAGCGAGAAGTAATTCCATTTGGCCCGGCAAATGGCAATGCTGCAATGGCGTCTCGCTTCCGGTTTTCTTCGTTACCAAAGACAAAACTAAACCTACCGCACTAACCCGCAAAATATTCATTTGACAAAAAAAGTGAATAGAAGAGAAGTAGTTCATTTCAATGTTATACCATGATACCAGCAAAATTTGAAAATCAATGAGTAGCTGTTTATTTGAGCACATTCGTCATCAAAGGCGAAACTAAACCTACCGCTATAATTTGTAAAATAATCATTTACGACGGAAAGTGCATAGAAGAAAACTTGTTTATTTTGATCAAATTAACTATGTTTAGGATTCAAAAAGTGGAAAATAGATTCCCGGTTAATCCTTAACATTTACCAAGATTATTTGTGTTAGAATTGGAAGACCTGTGGATGACTAGCTTATAGTGAATGTTGGAGGTGAGGGACCAGAGTGGGACTGTAAGAGGTGGAAAAAACAAATTGAGAGGCAAACAAAAGAGTATGGATTGAATAAGTGAAAGCTTAGCATGATGCTAAAACCTACACTAATCTGGTATATGCATAAGGAAGTGCCTAAGTGAGATGTTCTATGATGGTAGTATTGGTAGCCAGCACTTGTTTGTTGTGAGGTCTGTAAGGCATTGAGTATGAACAGACGCACATGGAGGTGGAATGAGAATAATAATAGTTTGTCAGCAGTTACGCAGTATGATAGGGATATGGAGGAAACAATGGTGAATGTGTAGCGTTGGTCAGTAATTGATTTTCCACTTTTTGGTGCCTAAACAAAGTTAAATTGATCAAAACAAACAAGTTTTCTTCTATGCACTTTCCGTCAGAAACGGGTATATTACGAGTTATAACAGTAAGTGACTAACCACAACTCTAGTGTTTGAAGCCGGAAGTAATTCATTAAGCGCGTCGTATGGCAACACAGCAGTGGATGCTCCCTTCCGGCGCGCTCAAATGCTCGATCGCATTCCCACCATCTAAGACAGAAGTTAGCATACCGCTATAATTTGTTATTTTTGGGTGATAATTTCTATTGTGTTAATAACTAAAAGATCCTAGAAGTAGATTCAGGCTCCCCAAGCTCTGTGAGGTTAGTTAATAATAAATTACAAAGTATTCAAGGTCAATATTGAGTTTAATGTTGTCAACGATTTTCATAATTATGTTACCAAGAATCAATGAAAGAACACATTTTAAAACGTTTTACAAGAATGAAATTCTGCTCGCTGATGCGTTATTTTTGAATTATTCAACTTTGAAGTTGGCTTCTGCGCACGAAGGAAGCAAGCGCGCCAAGCAGAATTTAATTAATAACGGAAGCTAACCCCCTATTACAAATGTAAAGAGGTTGGGTTGTGAGGGGGAGCCACAGTTCTTATAATGGAAATTTTAAAAAAATGTTTCTAGTGACGCCCGTTAACATCATCTTCAATTGCGGCCGCCATCTTGGAGCTGATATAGATGAACGTCACTAGAAACTTTCATTACTAGCTCAATGACAGCTGCAGTATCATAGCTACGGCTATGGCGTGCACACTAATCCGAAGGGCTTTGAAAAGAGCTACAAAACATAGTTTACTTAGAAAAAAACGTATTTTGGTTGAAAAAATGAAAAAATAAAAAAGTGGTCGTTCTGAAAAATTACACGTATTGTCTTTTGTTGCATATTTTTTCCCAGAGTTGCAGAGCTACAGCAATGTAAATTATATCAATCGAAAGGGCTTGAAAAGAGCTACAAAATCTCAAGAGTTCATTGTAAAAAACACGGTAGTTCAAAAGATAAGGAAATTTTTTTTTTTGAAAAACATGTTTTTATTGAAACTTGATAATTGGTTTCTCAAATGTATCTTCTTCCACAATTTTAGAGCTACAAGAATGGTTTATATACCATTCGATAGGGCTTGGCAAGGTGTATTGATACGCAATTGCATTTTTTGATACATTTATTATTTTGAAAATTACACGACATAAAAAATTAAATGAAAAAAGGTCATTTTTTTAGATTCTCATAATCCACGAAAAGAAGTAATCAAAATTCCCTATTGCGTATGGTTATATAGACATATAAGCAATCTAAAAACGAAGTACTGGTTCCGAACTTCAAAATTGTAGAAGAAGATAGATTTAAAAAAACTATTTTATCACATTTTTTGAAAAATAAAAAAATCCAGTGCAGATACAAAAATTTTGTCCAATTAACAAATGATCATTGCATCATTTCACACCTACTGTGAAAATTTCAGAGAAATCCATCCATAAATAACGGACTTTTTTTTACTCAAACTGTGTCCTTAAGGGGATGCAACTAATCAATTTTCAAAATTTTGTTGCCTGTATCATGGTAATTGCATCGAAATAAGCAACTTTTTTCCGCTATGCATTTTTTGGGGCAAATGAGTGTCTGACAAGTTATAGAGGTATGTTAATTTTTGTCTTCGATGGCTGGAATGCGCTCGATCATTCCAGCGGATTGTAAAGGAGAGTCCATTGTAGTCTTCTTTTCAGCACAATTTCTTCCCACTTCAAACACTGGAGTTGCGGTAAGTGATTTACCGCCATAACTCGTTAAATACTCATTTGCCCCAGAAAGTGCAGAGAAGAAAAGTTGTTTATTTTGATATTTTTACCTTGATACAGGCAACAAAATTTAAAAAATCGATTAGTTGCATCTCCGTAACATTAACCCATGGAAGTGATGTTTGAACAGTATGGAGTGAATAAGTGGAATAACAGATATGCTGAAGATGATTGTGGTATGAGCTGTATTGTTGGATCAGGAGTGTAATTTGAGTATTATTGAGGCTATGAAAGTTTTTCTTGTACGTGCCTGGCGTAAAGGCAGTGACTGGTATGAGGTATGAGCCAGTCATATAAAGTGGGCTGTAATGACCCACCATGCCTGGGGATGGTGTCTTAATGTACTGGTTATCCCAGTGATGCCATCTAATGGCAGTTTGTGACAAGGATTTATGGATCCTGAATAGTCAGTTGGACAAGTCTGGTACACTGGCACTGGACCCTTTGTGTGAATATTGTGAGTATTGAGGAGAGAATTGTAGGTCGTTACAATTGCCCCAACACTGTCGGCCCTCAATTTCAAGTTTCATACAGCAGCTGATGTAGAACCTGATTTATGGTACCATGACCTGATTCTACTTATGATCCATCAATAATGGAATAAATAGATCTCTGTTTGTGGGCCCAGGGTATGTCCTGGCTCAGTAATTAATTTTACCACGTGTCTCGATTCAATCTGAAACTGTCTTGTGGGAATGTTCTTGGCTATGGTACTGTAATTACCCATCTTCTGTATGTTCAAGAATCCTCTATTCCTTGATTGGCTTCATAACTTAAACAAATAGATGGGAAACTTCATGACCTTTTTTTATTGAATTATCTATATGAGATTCAACATTTGAAGTATACCTGACTTTTTTCTGTTCTTTGGAGCTGCTTGAACTCTTTACAGACCCATACCAGCTGTCAAGTTGCACGAACTTCTGCTGAAGAAATCCACCAACTTTCAAGATCCTTCTGGATCCTCAGAGAAGCTAGTATAGATAAATGTTCTGTGCTCCTATATTGCATGTGCATTACAATACCTATTTTATTTGAATACTTTGAGGCTTGCTGTAGAGAAGAGGATGATATTTTAAATATTGTTTTAGAATTTGTTTTACCCTGATTTTATTGATTTTGTCATTTGGTATTAATTAACCAAGGAATATTTGCTAATGAATAAGTATTGCCTAGCAAGTGTGAAATTAATGAAAGAAAACTTTTGTTTGTAATTTCAAATTTTTATCCTTCCATAAAACATACATTCCAAAGTTCATGTTCTCAAGGTATACTGTATTTATAAGCAAAAATATGATTATATCATTATAGGCTTTAAAATACTGTTTTATTTAACCTTTCATTTTATTGCCTATTGTTATTTTACCCAAGTGTAGTGGTTGAGTATGTGCAACGTGTTAATATGAAAATTCTTATATATCTAATTTTTTACAGTAATACCTATGCATTCAAGATTAATATTGAAATTTTTTCAAGTTTTTTTCCTTCCAAGTAATAGATGCATAGAGGAATTAGAATAAATAAGAGAAAACATGGTCAATATTTACTTAAATGCATTTACTGAAATTAAAAATGAAGTTCCAAAAATCACTATAGTTACACATTTAAGAACGTTTTACAAGAATGACATTTTGCTAGCTAGTGCATAATTTTTGAGGCATAACATTAATAACATTCAAGTAGGAATAACATTATATAGTCGGTTGCATAGTAGCCACATTGTTGGAACACGCGCAGGTTTCTGGCGGAAACATCAGCCTCGTTATGGCTAAGTTAATTTATTTTAGGTTAGTTTGTTTAACCTACCGTTACCTAACCTAATCTTACCTATCATTATGTCAATACTGTATTATAGCATATTTTTGTGTCCATTTCTTCACTTCTATATACAACGTTCTTATAACTTCAAAATTGAATAATGCAAAAAATATGCATTAGAAAGAAAAATGTCATTCCTGTAAACGTTCTTAACACATTCACTGTGTTTTCACGGTTGTAAACGGTCGGCTTGGTTAGGTAATAAGCAGCAGAATAGGGAAATCAACTCTATTGCTCGAATATATTTTTACCCTTCCTAAGGAATATTAAAAATACAATTCCACTCTAAATTTCACTTGGTATGATGACATTTATTTCTTGAAGAGGTCGGGAAGTAGGTAAAATGTTATTCATTTGTACTAGGACGTGAATGAGCTATTTACCAACTGGTACACATATGGCCCTATACGCAGGGAACATGTTAAATGCGTTCCTTTACCAATTCTTAGGAGCAAAATTTCAAAATTCTGTGAATGCATTGAAGTAAATAATGACCAAAAACATGTAATTGTGATAACCTCTTTATAACTTCACTCTTAAAAGAAAAATGAATTTGAAAAATGCATTGTCAGCACTGGTAATGTAGACCAAATTTCTACTCTCTTTCATGAGCAACACTTGTATGTATCCTCCAAGTTTAGGCCACAAGGTCCTTGCAAGATATTCAATTTCTTGAAATAATTAGCTCAGTGTAATGCAAGGCTGATCTTCTTCAGGCATTTTTTGAATACTTGAAATAAAAATACATTGTACTGATAGTGTGTTATTATTGTTGGTAATTAAGCAATTAAAATTGACTTGTTTTCTTTATGAAGTGTAAACTCATGAAACTTGACTTATATTTTAATTGCCTGGGTTGGGTTCTCTTCTCTGTGTTAACAATGGTTTTTTTAATTTCAGAAGATATTTATCAACAATTGAGTATAATTGTTCATTTTTTGTGTTGAACCTAAATTATGATTTTGGGAAAGGTAAGGTGGGCAAGTCAGTGCTATCAACACTGCTGTGCTGCTCAAGTAGCCACACAAGGTGTAGTTAGAACTCCTGCTTTATTAACACAAAGCAGAAAAAAACAAGTTGGCAATGCATGTCACTCAACCATCCCAAGCTCAGCTGAAAAAGGTTTACCAAGCGGACCAGGCTTGGAGCACTTCTTGGCCAACGCTCAGAGCATTCGGCCATCCAAGCGAACATTAGAGAAGATATCTCACCCGTATGTTAAAGTCGAGGACATATCTGGTCATGGAAGAAAAGTTTGTTTCCAGGTGTATGGCTGTCAGATGAATGTCAGTGATGTTGAAGTCACATGGTCTGTTTTAAAATCTGTTGGTTATGAAAAAACAGATGACATCAAAGAGGCTGATGTAATCCTTGTGATGACCTGCGCCATCCGGGCTGGAGCCGAACAGAAGATAAGAAATAAACTCATTCACTATCGGATATTGAAACAAAAGCGAGCCAAAAGTTTGAACCCTGTCCCGGTCAAAATTGGTATTTTGGGTTGCATGGCTGAGAGACTCAAGAAAACTTTACTTGAAGAAGATAAAGAAATAGATCTTGTGATGGGGCCTGACAGCTACAGAGATTTGCCTAGACTGCTGGCAATTACCCAGAGTGGAGAGAGGGCAGTGAATGTCCTGCTCTCCCAGGAGGAGACTTATGCTGATATCATGCCTGTGAGTCTCATGCCAAACAAAATATCAGCCTTTGTGTCTATCATGCGTGGCTGTGATAACATGTGCTCCTATTGTATTGTTCCATTCACGAGAGGCAGAGAAAGGTCTCGACCCATCAGTTCCATATTAGATGAAGTTAGAGCTTTTTCTGACCAGGGAGTGAAGGAAATTACTCTTCTTGGTCAAAATGTAAACAGTTACTGTGATCAAAGTGAGTCTAGTCATGCTGGGATAAAAATTCCTTCATCTGAGAACCAAGAAATGCCTATGGCTAAAGGATTCAAGACACTCTACAAGCCCAAGAAAGGTGGACGTAGGTTTTGTGTGCTGCTTGATGAAGTAGCCAAAATCAATCCTGAGATACGAATACGATTTACTTCACCTCACCCAAAAGACTTTCCTGATGAGGTTTTATCCCTTATCAATGAGAGGCACAATATTTGTAACCAACTTCATATGCCAGCACAAGCTGGCAACTCTCGAGTATTGGAAGTGATGCGGAGAGGCTACAGCAGGGAGGCTTATTTGGAATTGGTGAGTCACTCCTTTCATTTTTTGGCTGTCCAACTTCTTTTTGACAGTGACTCTAGCTAATATCTTCAGCAAAGGTCAAGTAATGTTTTCACTCTTGTGTTGAAAAACTATGTTGCTTTTACTAGTGTATAGTATTTGAACTGGACCTCATCCTAGTTTTCAGTTTCAAATGTAAACTTTGTTTTCAACTTATTATTACTCTTCAATAAAGTTTAAAGGAATCTGATAATGATTATCGAATTACAAAACAAAGCAGTGATACTCTGGCAATGGTAAAACTTTATTTTTCACTGATGCCCTTGTAAAGTGTATTTTTATTGCTGGCTGTATGAATATCAGCAAAGTTTTTTCTTAATTTTTGTGTAAAATTCATAGTGTTAGTGTTTGTTAAAGGCAAACAAAAACTTACGTCAATTTTAAAGGAGCAGACTTAAATTTGGATGTCATGTTTACTCTGGTAGCTTATACAAAGTGACAGTGGGAAAATATTTCTCTGGATAAGGGCATTTAGTATTACCCATCAATTTTTGGTAGGAGTTTTTAAGATTGTTTGAAGTCCAGGGTTGGCACATAAAAACCCACCCAAAAAATGGAAAAAAACACGTAAATAACCCACTAAATAGTAGGTTTTTTGGGGGCTTTTTGGTTTTTATTAGTGCTATTTAAATTTCACTTGTTTTCAAGCTTATATAATAAAAATGAGCCAAATATTTATATTGTCGAAAATTTGTCCAAGGCATTTGCATGACTATGACAATAAATATTGAAAAACAAAAAAACATCACTACAAAAAAACCTAAGAAAAAACCCTAATTGCAAAAAAAACTAGAGGGACTAGTATATTTCCATGAGTTCCATTTCAGAAGTAAAAAACAAAAACTAAGAAACAAATGCAGTTTGACTATTTGAGAGGATAGAGACTTCTGAATTCTTCCTTTGTCTTCTAGACTAGATTGCTACTACAGTACTACTGTGTTTCTCTTTCTACATCCACTTCCATTTCATCGTTGTCATCCACATCATGATCATTTGTGAGGTGGCAATATAATAAGACCAATTTCTGTGCGCGTTCCAATCCTAATCTATTCCTCAATTTATTCCACACAATTCAAAATGTTGAGAAAATTCTCACAATGGATTCTGAACTTGCAGGGCAATAATGAAGATTGCTTATAAACTTGCAGAAACCCTCTGCCAGTGTTTTTTCAGGAATCTGCATTTTCTGCTGTTTCATGTCTTGAATATCCCACCACCAACGAGGAGTCATTGTCTTAGTGATATTCTTGTTGAACATGTGTTTTGGGAGGATGTTGGAGTCCTTCAATTTATACAAATAAAGCGCACCAATGAACTCCGGATTGTACTCAGCCAACCACTCTTCAATATTTTTCTGCTGTGAGAGCTTTTCCTGAAATAAGTCTAACAATTATAGTCAGATGGGGTAAGACACGACCACAGCCATCATGGGGTAAGAAAGTAAAGAAATGACTGGCCTATGGTGAGCACTCAAGCTGCACTGGAACAAATTTGATGATGGAACCTGTTAGAGCATTTATTTCTAATTATTTTAGTGTTTGTTGCTATCCTAAACTGCAAAAAGTGATTTTTTTGGCAAATTTAAAAAAAAATTTGGCATGTTACTACATGTAACAGTGTGGTTGACAGACTTGGCTTGCCCTCCAGCTCACACAATACACATGTTGAGTTGTTAACAGCATGACTGTTAAGTGATGTGCAGCTGTCTTGCTTCAAGTTGCTTGTGGTGGTTACTTGTGATCTGCATGGTGCTTCCCTCTCACATGGCTTGCATCTGTCTGCTACTAAAACAACTTACTATGAATTGACAAGCATAGCAATTCTCTTTGCACATCTTTTATCTTTACAGACTACAGAGCTATGTCCCTATGCATATGGTAATTGGTAAATGGTAATTGTGATGGACAAACTTAATTCACATATTGTTCATTTAATGTAATAATTCATATAATAATGTAATATAATGTTGGAAATAAAGTAATCAAATAATATTTACTCAATAAGTGTGTATATACATATAAATCTGGAAACAAGGCAACTGGAGCTATGTGAATAACTCTTAAAAAAACAGGTACACTATTACAAAAAACAAACAAAGCCCCCCCCAAAAAAAACAATGAAACCCCCCCCAAAAAAAAAATTTAAACCCCCAAAAAAAATTATACCAGAAAAGACCCATGTGGGTTGGTTTTTTTGAAAACCCAGGGTTTTTTTCCATCCCTAGTTTGAACCCTATTTTTTGTTACTGTCTACTGTGACATAACCATAGTAGTGCACATAAACTAACATTTCTGTTGGGATTCTAGTGTGCCAATGCTATAATTCTTGTAATATGTTTAAATTGAGTTAATTTTTTGCTTAATCTGTTTCCATATGGATAATAGAGCTGAACCATGTATGTAGACAGTAATGTAGACATTCCATATGGATAATGGAGCTGAACCATATATTCTTACACGTTTAAATCAATTTTGTAAAATCTGACTTGAAAGGGTTAAGAATAGTTTATTTTTGTCATGGTATATTAATTTAGTAATTACTAATTAACCTGCTGTCTTATAACTGTAAATTCTATTTATGTTGGTGAATTTAGGTGTTTTCTTGAAGTTGTATATTGTGATTAATTTATAAGGTGATCTACCCTGCACTTGACCTCATTCTTCAAATTTCACTGTACACATTTCTATTGCACCTAGGGGAACGAAAATGCATACAGATATGTTGAATTGAATTCCTAACACATTTGCTTCTATAGAAATTTTTGATTTTTGCAATGGAAAAAAGTTATTGTGCAAACATATATATAAAATAAATTACTTTTTTTTGCCCAAAACCACACCCCTTCTACAATTTTCAACATAGAAGCTTGATTTTAGTCTCATTCGATGCGGTTCGACAGGGGAAACAGCGTAGCGAAGCAAAATTCTATTTTAATACCAAATCATATTTTTATTAGGAAAGAACTAACATTTTTTCACATGTTAGACATATGTAACAATAACTTTTTTTCTAGATTGAAATGCAAAAAAGTCCTTCATTTCGAGGTTCCTACAGTCCTTCCATGTCTATTGAGACTAAAATCACGCTTCTACGTTGAAAATTGTTGACTGAGAAAAGTTTTGCACAAGTATGTTCATTTATCTTATAGTCACGGAATAATTTTTTTTGCAGAAATTGAAAAACTTTATAGAAGCAAATGTGTTGGAATTCAATTTTACATATCTGTTTGCATTTTCGTTAACCTAGTTGCAATAGAAATGGGGAAAAAAGAACCTTGTAAAATTTGGTACATTAGGTGAAGTCCAGGGTAGTAGATCCCATAAACTAAATGATATCTTGTGTGAATGAATGGAAAGCAGCAAGCATATTTCCCCCTTCAAAATTTCTTGTACTCTGATCTTGGAAGCTAAATGGCTTCCTTTTAATTTTACTAGCAGGTGATTGATGTCGAAATGGGGGAATAGTTCTAGTAGTTCCTTGATTTTGTACAAAGCAAAGTTTCAAGTTATAAAAGTAAATATGTGGTCTACTGTATCCTATTTATTGTTTATTCAATTTCCCAAGAAAATTTTTCATGCATTACATAATTTGAATTGCAGGTGAACCACATCTGGGAGATCATTCCCAATGTGGCCATCACTTCAGACTTCATTGCAGGCTTCTGTACTGAGACAGAAGAGGAGTTCCAGGACACACTGTCTCTGATGGAAGCTGTCCGGTACCACTACTGTTACGTGTTCCCTTACAGGTGAGTGGGCATTCTTTCTTTCATGTTATTTGATTGGCCTTGCATTAAGTATGTCTTTACTTGGAGTATCTCCTTGGAGGGAGACAACTATTGCATTAATGGGAATCAGTACGTTCACTTACTTTATCTCCTCAAAGGGCTACAACTGTTGTATCTATGGGAATGAGTTCTCCCATTGGGAAGTTCTTAGCTGATGGTTAGATAGGTCATTCTTTTGTTCTAGTAGAATAAGTTTTTTGTTGTTTACAGACCATCTTTCTTTTTTGTTCCACAGCTTTCACTTTTTTAGTACCTATAGCTCTGTTATTCAGCTTTTATCTTATTCCATGTACCTCTTTCAATCTTGTTTCTTCTCTTAAATGTGAGGACACACCCCTAAAGGATAGATGAGGGGTTTGAGGACACCATTTAGTTCTCCCACAAAATGAAGTCTACAGTTTATCTCTTTTAGGAACACCTTTGTTGTGATAAAGAAGAGTGAACTCAACTCATCTGCTTATTTATATTATGTCTGGAGTGGATTTCATAAAATTTAAAGTTTGTTTTCTGTCTATCCTAGTAGGCTAGCTTATTTCTGTAAACTTAACTTGCTGTCGTTTTTGTCTGAAGCTCTTGGCTTCATTTTATTTCATTAACATTTTGAAAAGGTATGCAGAAATATTTTTCTGCTAACATGTGTAGTGTGTACACATGGTCATGCAATTTAGTTGAATTAGGAAATATGTTGAAAATGGTTGGGCTTCCATAATGTGCATTATATTTGGGAAAGGTTCAGTATTTTCTCCAAGTTCAAAGATATCAGGATTTTCCAACATGATTAGGGTAAAGTAATTGTCAAATGACACATCTTCATTGGAAAATGTGAGCAAGATTTTGAGAACAATATCAGATGCTCAAAGGGAATGGATAACATTGGAAAAGGTAACGTGTCAACTCAGTGAGGCACATTTGAAAGTGTCCTGTTGTCATTCTCAATTTTTTTTCATTCAGTTCGTGATAAACCGCACCTTATGGGAAGTGAATCTTTTGTCAGCTCCTACAAAAAAGCTTGGTTTATTGGGTACAAAAAGTGTCATGCACATTCAGAGTTCCTTGTCAGTACCTTTTGTAAGTATGTTGTTACCATGCACCAGATTTTAACATTAGCTTCCTTTCAGCCGAAGTGCATGCTATATATTGTACCATGCTCTGTGTATTCATTGTTTTCCATAATAGACAATTCATTGTACCATTGCAATTGTTGAAAAAATTCAGTTTATAGCTCATATTAGTGGCTCTAAGTGCCAACACACCATTGTATCTTTCAAACTCGTTTGTCTATGGATTTGTTGCATGAGTTATTGAAGTATACATAAGTCTGCAAATTTTTTAGTATGAGTTGCTTTTATGCTTGAGTTGTATCAGCATCTGCTAGTGAATGAACTTGCTTTTTAAGTGTTTCTTTGCTAGCCAGCTCATGATGGCCTTTGAAGTCTATCAGAATTTGACTTCCAAAGGCCACATTTGTTCCGTTAGTGTCAGGGACAAGTTAATGAAACCTCAAATTTCTTCACAAAAGTTGAAGAGACGTGGTGACATTTCTTCAAAAGACTTGTCTGGATAATTACAATGTTCTAAATTTTGTATAAATTTCCGATATAAAAACAGTTCGTCTTGCTAGTTCAACAAATCAGAGAGCCTTCAATTTTGTGTAGGCCACTAGTTAGTGACAAGCTTGTCGTGCAGTCTGCGGGAGCGTACGCCAGCACACCGTGACCTGAAGGACGACGTTCCAGAGGAACAAAAAGCAGACAGACTGAGGCGCCTTGCGGACACATTCCGGCGGCATTCCCTGGAGCGTAACCTGAAGCAGGTCAGCAGGGTTCTCAGGCTTGCCCCATCGTGTCATGCTCAGAACTTTTGTTGTGAATACGAGGAGCTCAAAGTTCTAGCGATCGAATCACGCTCATTGAAAGAACTGCAGAGCTAGCTTGTGTTGAATACCAGTTGTGTGTACCATGCAGGAGCTCAAATTTCTAGCGATCGAGTCACGCTCATTGAAAGAACTGCAGAGCTAGCTTGTGTATAATGTCGGTTGTGTGTACCAGGAGCTCAAAGTTCTGTTATTTGCACTTGTACAAAATGGGAAATTGCGAACTGGGTGCGTGTGCCCAATTTTGCATGTACCCAATTCATAATCGGGCGACGTCTGAGGAGTGCGACGCTCGTTTGAGTTTTTAAGATCTGATAAATACTGACAAACTTTTTCTGTTAATAAACCTGCGTGACGGTTTCTGCCTTGCTAGAGGTGTCTTGAATCTTGATAAATGTTGTAGGCCGTTTGCGGGAGGGGCTACATTATTAGTAGAAATACATAGTCAATTAGTGTCATGAGAAATGCCACTGTCTAGAAATTGTCTTTAAGGTACAGTTAAGGTCAGAATATAGAGTTGGAATGTCTAATGAGAAGCTTGCCACCAGTTTAGCTTCTCTGCTTCAAGTTTCCCGTAAGTCCTGAGTTTCTTGTTTTACGGCCGCGTTACGAGCAGGTAAATTTGTATACTAGATATTTGAATAATATTTGTTTAGTTACTGGCTTACTGCCTCACTCACTGGTGTGGTCGTCTTTCAATTCGTGGAGCTACTTCGTTACTCGGAGGTGCATTTCCGCTGGCGGAATGTTTCTCAAATCAGCGAGGAATCGAAATCAGGTTTTGCACACTCGTTGCAAAGACCGACCAAGCCGAGTTTTTGGTACCAGGTAGTAAAAACGACAAAAAGGAGACAGTGACCCGTGGTTCACCTCCTATACAGAACAAGTCCAAATTCTCCCAGTTGTGAACCGACCATCACACTTAGCTGATACTCCTCTTTTTAGGGTTGCCAACCAGTCCACTATTCTCATTAGTGGTCAACGGCATCCGTTTTTATGTATGCATTAAATCTCAGGCACTCTGTGAGAGTTATGGGGTTGTGACTCAAGAGAGAATAGCGCGAGGTTACCTTGGTCACCACGCGCTCGTAAATGAGCTTCGATAATGGGAATCGATGGTGTGTGACTGTGAGCAGTTGCCATAGCAACGAATAAAATAGGCCAAAGTTTCTAAGTGGGTGGCGCTAAGAGGCTGTTGAAGTGATGAATGTGACAGACCGTAAGTCGTTGTCATAGCAACGGGTAAAACAGGCCTAAGTTTCTAAGTGGGCGGCGCCAAGAGGCTGTTAAAGTGATGAATGTGACAGGCCGTAAGTCGTTGTCATAGCAACGCGTAAAATAGGCCTAAGTTTCTCAGTGGGCGGCGCTTAGCTACAGTTAAAGTGATGGATGTGACAGGCGTGGTATGCTATAGCAACAAGTGAAATGGATGGCACTAGCCAGCTATTGGAGTGATGGATGTTACAGGCGTGGGGTATTGTCATACCAACAGCGAGGAGTCGATCGCTATCTGCATCGAAGGTTGTCATTGTTACTAAAGCAAGTGGAACAATAGATTCCTCGCCGCCATCTTCCAAGTGATGGATGTGACAGGCTCGAGTTGTTGCCATAGCAACAGCAAGCAGATCAATGGCGTGGTGTACGTAGGTTCATTCGCTTTACGTTATCGTGGAATAAATTAATACGATGGACGCCAAAGTTCGGAAATTCCTTAAATTTAAAGTGTGTGGGTGTAAATTTAGGTAACCATTTCTTGTACGTAATGAATACGAGTCGGTTGAAGCGCCAGTTGTTACAACGAGCGGAAGCAATGGCGGTGCTTCGACGCTCGGGGCTGACCTTTCTATTCGTTGTCAGAGGCGGTAGTGGTTGTTGTCTTGCAGCAGCTGGGAAAGCAATGGCGGTGTGTAGGAGAGCTCACTAGACTTCATCTTGATGGATGTGACGTGCGCGAGAAGTTGCTATGACGACTGTAACAATGGCGGAGAATTTTAGGCAGACCAGTGCTGTTACCATGGCAACGTAAACAGTGATGGAGGCCTATTGGCTGCTGACAGTTGATACTTTGACAACAGAAACAATAGTGGGTAGTTCATGGACAGCCGTTGTTACCATGGAAACGTATGCGAAGATAGAGATCTAATGATAGGTGCTAGCTGTTACCATGATAACAGAGACATTGGTTTGAACTTGGTGTACGGGCTATTCGTTTTCTTGATATTGGTTCTTTCAATGCAAAAGCGATTGCCTCTTTTGGATTGGGAAAGTGTATGTCTTTATTCAGGTTACGTATGTGGAGGTAAAATATGATAGAACACTTGTTGATTAGCTTAAACTTGGGGCATTCAACGTCATGTGTTTGGAAATGAATATGACCGATAAGGATCAGGTATCATGGGTACGAGATCCGTAGATACCTCTGCATTTTGTCTCATTTCATAATTTGGCATTTACAATCGGCGTTGGTCTGTTGATAGTTGATGCTTTCCATTCATAATTTGATCATCAAGTAATTCGGTCAACAGCCTGTGAAAACGTAATTCACGTGCTGGTGGTCGAGCGATGCAAAAAAAATGTGGTACTGAAGCATTTTTGATCATTGTTCCTTCTATTGAGAGTGGCTCAAGTTCAGTAGTTCTGAACCTTGTTGGAGACACTGAACCCCACAAGTTCCATACATGCATTCATCGAACCCTCCGTAGTTAGAAAAATAAAATGTGCTTTTTTCTTCAAATTTATACTTGTGTACAAACTACGAGTAAATACTGTATTAGTACACAAACTGTACCATGCTGAACTCAGGGGTTCGACTCTTCGAACCCCTGGGGTTCGATAAAACCCAAGTAAAGAACCAATGTTTTAATAGATGCTAGTGAATGAAATGGATTGTAAAAGTGTAATTTTCGGGCAGGTTGGAGAGCGGCAAATAGTGTTGGTGGAGGGTGCCAGCAAACGCTCGGAGCAGCACCTCGCCGGCAGGAACGACTTCAACACCAAGGTATCGTAGTGGTGGAAATACAGGATTTGTTCAAGGATTGGTCATTGCGGTTGTGTTTTTCTTTGTTCTTTGTTTTTCAGTCTGAATGACACCAAAGTCATTCTCCTGCTTTTGAAAGCATTCGTCGCGTTGGAGCTAGAATTTTTAGTTTTTATAGTAGTTACCAACGAGAACTGTACTTTATTTGCAAACATTATGCGTGGAACAGGAAGAATGTGGTTAGAGATACGAGCTGTTGGCCAGTTCTCGGGTTACTATCACCAAAGTCCTAAATACTATCGGACTCCAATCCCATACGTGGACCACAGCAGCAAGGGAAGGGAGATAGTCACATTTGTGGTTTTCAAAATTTATGTAGCAGTAAGGTGGCCAGTATTTTTCGATATTCGAAATTCCTTGACGGGACCCCCTAAAAAATGAGGTTGATATATAAAATTATACTGGTGAAGTTTCAGACCATTTGAATATTGTTAACCCGTGCCCCAAAGTTCTGAAAAATGGAATTTTTTTGCAAAAATAATCGCGATTTTTCCGCTCTAGTGCAAAATGTATAAACTATAAAGTAATAAATAGTACATTTATAGATAGCAAATTTTATTATCTTTAATTTTTGTTCTCATACAAATCCTTATACAGCGAACAACTTTCGCGTAATTTTAATTACCGCGCGTCAAGTCGAGCTTAGTACCCTAATACGAGACCTTATTACAATATACGAATATTTGATTTTAGCTCCTGGAATTTTGAACAAGAGTAACTCAATTGTTATTTTTTAGGTATTGTGCGTTAATTAGAGTAAAAATACTTATTTTTCTTGTGAATCAGACATTTTTAACAGAAAATTAGAGTACCTACCAATCCTACCATTTTAAGAATTTAGGTAATAATAAAACCAATAGATGTTAAGTAGGACAATATCGGTATTGTTTTATTTCTCATAACTACACAAAGATAATATTATTACAGAACAATGTGAATATTTGGAATCACGTGGACGCTAAATGTTTACTTAGGGTCGATTTTTTCACATACTGTCAAAAATACTGGTCTATGGTAAGATAGTTTGAGAAAAAAACAACCCTGGCTTGAACCTGCACAAAGGGACCAAGGTATGTGTTCTTATTTAGTTCTATTATGTAGGTACCTAATATTGCAATATCTAGGTAAAAAGAGAGTATTTTTAGAATATTTTATTACATAAGAAAAGTTAAAGGTCATAGTAATATCAAATCTACCATATTTTGCCGAGCCTTTTCAATCTCAGATGAAATATTCATGAGTTTTAATATTTTTTAGTAAGGTCTCGTATTAGGGGTACTAAGCTCGAACTGACGCGCGGTAATTAAAATTACGCGGAAACCGTTCGCTGTGTAAGGATTTGTATGAGAACAAAAATTAAAGATAATAAAATTTGCTATCTATAAATGTACTATTTATTACTTTATAGTTTACACAGTTAGCACTAGAGCGGAAAAATCGCGATTTTTTGCAAAAAAAATGTCATTTTTCAGAATTTTGAGGCCGTTGGGGCACGGGTTAACGATGTTCAAATGGTCTGAAGCTTTACCAGTATCATTTTTTCTATCAACCTCACCTTTCTAGGGGGTCCCGTCAAAAAAATTTTGTGAAAAAAAACTGTACCCTATGCGTACTGGCCACCCTAATGTGGCAGCACCAATGCATTCGTATTAACTCCAGAAAGAAGCCGTTTTCACCCCTCATGATATTGAAGTGAGTTCAGCTAAAAAAAATTTAAAATGATTGTTTATCTAGTCTTAGCAATAAAGAGAAAATTAGGATGGATTCAGAAATTCATCAAGCTTTGTATGCTGTGTGATCGTGTTAATGCTTTCTTGCTCTTCCTAATATTTGTAAAATTTATGTATTCATTCAAGGATGCTTTTGAGACGAAGCTTTCTCCTCTTGTTTGGTTTCCAAGTTTTTTGACGGATTATAGCTCCTGATGCACACATCAGTAGCATACGTAGCATATCTAGATAGGAACTGTTCTGATGTTCACCTGTGAGAACTGCAGCATGCTAGTAATATAGGGACACAACCTGTAGCTGTGCTCGTAAAATAAATAAACGCCAGTGTTGCTATTAAAAAGTGAAATATTGGAGAAAAGTGTAGAATATCAGTGTTTTGTCTTGGGGAAATCCCTAAGATATTATAAAGGTTTGTAAAATAAAACCAATGTTTCTTGAAAAACTTGAAATACAAGAAAAATTAGTCGAGTATTTCTTTTTGAAAATGTACAAAATACATTATGATGCAAAGACTCGCGATATTCTAGCGCGCTACTTGCAATTGAATGCTAATGCATCTGAGCTGCGGCAATATCTGTTCCATTTGCGCCTGAGGCTTTAATATGTTTTAAATTATCAGCAGAAATATTTGAGCTCATTTCTGTAATGGGCGTTTAAATGTTGCGAGTCCCTCGGTATTGCAGTGTGACACGGTTTCCGTTGAAGCTATGTTATACTGCAGCTCATATATCCTTTTGCCTCATAACCAGACAACTTGCTCATGCATGCAAGTCTCCTAATCACATTATCAATTTGAGTTATGCTCGATCAATGTGTACTTCAGTTGTGAAACTAAGCAAGTGTTTCAGCGAAACGTCATTACAAAATTTCAAAGTTCGTTAGGTATTAAATTTCCATCGGTACGTCGGTGATTTCAAGGTTAGTTATCATTACTTTTTAAATATGAGCAAAATTATTGCAGGTGATATTCCCTGACGTGGCCGTTCCCAACGCGCTGAGCGGGAGCTCGTCGCCAGGTACGTCTCATGGTCACCACAGAGGAGGCATTCTCCAACTTTTTGTGATCAGCATGCCTCATAGGAAGTGTTGTTCCGCTGTTGTTTTAAACATTGTGTATTCATGGTTATCCATCAAGTCCTTTTATCATTTCACAAATTTATTACAATTGCTGTTGATGGGATATTTTATTCAGATTTGCTCTTTAGGTTCAGCGTTTATTTAATGTTTTTACATAATGTTTTTTTTTTACCTTATTTAATAGGCTTTTACATAGGCTCCATTAGATGCACGAAGCACATCAGGACAGTTCTCGATTTCTTGCTATGTTTGCTGTAGCATAGCCTCATCAATTGTGGCAGTGGCTCACACTGTCCCTGTCTCCATAAATATCTTGTGCCAGGCACGAATTGATGGATGTAATGGATCCCTATCATATTTAGTTCTGCAGTGTCGCTGAGTCTGCCTTTGCGATTTTGTTTCAATAAACCATGAGACACATTTTGTTTTAATAAACCATGGGACAAGCCATGATTTCATTCAACATCACATCTTTCACAAACAGGATCCGTGGAACACACAAATCCAAAATGTTATTACAAACTTTGATAATCACGAGTACAACAGAACAAATCTGAATAAAATATCTTATCAATTACATACGTAATATATTTTGAAATGGCAAAGAGACTATGGACACCCTGTATTTCTCTAGGTTGGCAAATGAGGAGGGGGTTGGAGGTAAGGAATATATTTTTCATATTGATTGCTCAAATTTTTAAACCTTATGAAGGACTCAATACTGAAGTATTTGAAATGAAGATTAAATCACATGTTAAATTGGTTGATGTTTCTACTTCTGGGAAAGAATAACATTTCAACTTAATTAGGCTATTAGCGGTAGAATACTAGCACAAGTAATAAAATTCAGGTAAATCAGCAGTTTCCCCAAAATCTAATTTTATTTTACAATTATTTGACTTTTTTTCTTCAGATTCATTAACTTTGTGCCACACAATTACATGCCGCCACGTAAACATTTCTTACGTTTTATTTTTTCCAAACTCAACTGAGGCTTTCGTATTTTAATTGCATTCATTCGAGGGTTCGTTAAACTTGAAACGTAATTCATTCAATATATATTGAGAAAGAATCTTCTCGGCGTCAAAAGATATTTTTGGATTCAGCAAACCTCACAAGGTGACATCTACTTTCCAAATGAAAATAAAGCATCTGTATTGTACGAAAAGACCGTTGTTTGGGCATATTAAAGTATATTTTGAGGTGTTATTAACTTCATCCCCTGCGTTCATGTGATAAAGTCCTTTTTGTGCTGTTTAAAACTTCTCAACTACTCGATTTACTCAGCTCAATTAACACTCAATTTACTCTGTATTCAAGTACAGATGAACAAATACATTATAATACAATTTTTAAGTATTAGATAAAACCTTCTCTACATCAGCAGTATGCACTCACTGGAAACAAGTTCTAATTTGCCAGTGTCAAATCTCTCCTAACATTTTTATATGTCACTTGAAACTTAATCATTGCGATGGAGGAAACTAATTGTGTGTGTATTACAGTCCGTCCTGGAGACTACGTGGAGGTGCTGATCAGTGGAGCGTCGTCGCAGGTGCTGCACGGCCACCCTCTCACCCTCACGTCCCTCGAGCGAGGTGTTGCCGCGCAATGAGGGCGCACTTTTTGTGTGTGTGACAACCGCGTTCCTTAGTGAGCAGCCTCACTGGCAGTGTGTACCACGACGTCATATAAAATGTTTTTGTGTTTGACTGTGTCGTTGGCATCATTGATGCTCCTGCATTACAAATATGGTCCCTCAAAAAGTATAGGAAAGGCAATAGGTTTAGGTTAGTTGGTTTGTGTATCGTATGCTATGGTGACCTGCAAAAAGGAAACAGTTAGGTTACCTCAACTGTAGATGGACTTTCAGGACTTTTACCGTGCGTGCATTTGGCTTCTCTTAAGTTTCATACCTTCTTCGCTATTCTTTCTCCATCTTTTCTTCCTTTTCCTTCTTCATGGGGATACAACTATTAGATTTAGGAATCAGCACTCCCAGAGGGAAAATGTGAGGTCCCGAGCTGAGAGTTTGGTTGACCTTCTCTTTGTTGAAACGTTGTCTTTGTTTAACTCCGTAATGAGGGCTACATCAGATAGGTTTTCAAATTCCTTGGTTATTTTAATTTTGAAGGAAAACTTAAGAATTTGGTGTATCTGAGAAAGGTTTATGAGTAATAAGACGAGGTTCCGAGCTTGGTAATTTAAGGAAAATTAATTATGCTTCGGTAGCGCCTTCCTCAACCCGATTATTTTCTCTTCACGGAGATGCGACTAATGTCTCTATTAGAGTCTGTGCTCCCTGGGAAAGAAATATTAGGTCCTGAGCTGAGGGTTAGGTAGGCTTTTTTGTTTAAATAGAATGTATTTTTGCTTTGTTTACGGACCATCATTTTTGGTTCACTGCTTTCCTGCTTTTTAGCACAAACTTCTTTCTTCAACTTTTATCTCGTTTCAAAACCTTCCTTCTCAACTTTCGGTTTCTGTGCGGAGGAAATCTTGTGTAGGACCACACTTTATGCGTAAATTCCGAGTTCCCTTCACTTCATTGTGTCCCATGTTCATGTTCCGAAAATGTTCTATCTTCTTGGAACACCTTTGTTCTGGTTGAGGAGGCGTTAGCCAACTTATACCTTAACCTAATCTGACGTGACTACTTTATTTGAAATAGAACTGTGAACTCTCAAAACCGTTCAGTTATCATCATAGGGAATTAACACTCCCTGGGGGGAAAAGTGAAGTCCTGGGCAGAGAGTTGGGTAGGTTTAATTTTTGTTGAAATGTTGAATTTTTTGGGTTTTGTTTAAGACCATCTTCTTCGGTTCACTACTGTCCTGTTTTTCAGATCCTCTGAGTTTCCTCTTCAACTTGTTTCTACGCGCTTAAGGAATCCTCAGAAGGAACGACGCATTGTGTGTAGATTCCGCGTTCCCTCAACTCCATACTAAATTGTGCCTTCATCCTTTCTCTGAACATCTCTATCTACTGATAATTTCTCTCATGACTGATCATGCAGGAATAAATTATTACGGAGGTAATTTTGTTTGATATCAGATGACTGTTATTCCTGTAAATAAAAACGGCTCTGATGATTTATGTGTTTATGTATACATATTCATACCGTTCACAGTAGAAACAAGTTTGACGGGTTTCTTGGGCGAAACGTAGCGTTCTGAAATTTTGTCGGTCAATGATGCCGAAAAGGATGTAGTGTTCTCGTGATAACCCCTGTTCTACTAACTTGAGATGTAATACTTCCAGCTCTAAAAATGTATTGGGGGTTTCAAAGATTCTTTTTTCAGGGCGATGATTTGCGGCTTGAGCTCTCTTCGGAAAAAGCTGAATTTTTAAATATGTCATCTTCAAACCGTGATAAGTTAGAGTTGCTTGGAAATTGCCTTTTGTTTGGCTCTATAAAATTATTTGTGCATTGCAGTAGCAATGCTCATAAGCAACCCTTAAATCTAGAGATTTTTGTTTGTCAAATTTATTCACTCGCTCTTGCTGAAATTTGATAGCATGGTGTGCTTGTCGTTGCCCTGATTGAATTTCGTTTCATTTTCATAATATGAATGTTGAAGCTGTGCAGAGCATAACCTCCTGCGACAAAGAAGAAAAACTGAAAGGCTCAAAAAAATACTCAAGGCGATTTTCACCGTTTACTTATGAAGACTTTGAGTGGCGCTTCTGAAGCACGAATTTATGATGGCGATTGGCACAGCTTGCTCCAATTTCTCAAACACAGCCATGCACAGAACTGAAGCGAGAAAAAATGTGCACTAGAATAACTCTTCTTCCTGCGGTTGAATTGAACTTGCAATGTTTTCTGAAAAATTCAAAAGTAGGATAGAAAATATTGGTAGAGAAAATAATGAAGAAACCCTTATAGGACATATTTTATTTGATGCGCACGCCTGCCGAACGGGAGAAAAAATTTGCAAAAGGTTGCTGACCGCATCTGTGTGATAAACTTCAGCGCCGAGGTGAACCAATTATGACTTCCTGCTCGATGTTTACTGACTTCAATGAATACCTCCAATGCTATAATTGAAAGTCAAAATCTGACCGTACCGTGAGACCACATCGATGACCAACGTCAAAAAGTACAAAGATTAGCGAGATTCAAGTATGCAAGTGGAGAGTTTATCAATTCGTCTCCCGTTTCTCACCGTTTAATTGTCTGTGGATGAAATCATTGGTTAAATGGATCGTTCCGAGCTCATTTTGAAGTTGTCAAATGCTGGTGAGGTACTGGACGTTCTCTTCTTACTACTTGCACTGATCGCCTCTGTAGCTGTTATTTGATGCATCATTATTTTTGGCTACTCCAACGATCCCTTGCGGTGTCGACACATGACAGGTACGTTAATAATGTTCGTTTTTTTGCAAACGCATAGTTTCTGAATTGTATGCATGAGTGATGCCACTGACGAATGTCACAAGGAAAAAGATCTCTATAGAAAAAGTTGATAAATGATTCTAGCATTAAGCTATTTCTCGATCAAAACTGTTAGACATGATTTGATTCATAGATTTTTCATCTTTACATCAGAATTTCGCATATCCTTGTTACACTTTGCACTTGTGTATTCTCCTTAGTGCAACAATTAGAAGAGTCTAGGTATAGTCTTGGGCTATGTACTGGAAAATATTACCTCTCTTTCATGTCTCTGTTATTCTAGGGTCATTTGTTGACTTAGAGCGTAAAACTTTTACGTATGTGCAAATTCTAAATCGCATCAGTTAATTTATTGCCGAACGCAACAAGGTAATGTATTGATCATAAATTAGAAAAGAAAT
This sequence comes from Morinoia aosen, assembly GCA_030386875.1. Lineage (NCBI taxonomy): Eukaryota > Metazoa > Arthropoda > Malacostraca > Amphipoda > Talitridae > Morinoia > Morinoia aosen. Next base: position 20,712,757 of record CM059565.1, read on the forward strand.
ATTCAAGTTTTTTCTGTGTTTTAGGCAAACAAGTCTTTATAATACAAGATTCAATTTCAAGCGAGAGAGAATTAACAATCTCTGGGGGGGAAAGTGAAGTCCTGGGCTGAGAGTCGGGTTGGTCTCCTTTTTGATGAAATTTCAAATTTTTTTTGTCAAGGACCAGCTTTCTTGGGTTCACTACTGTCCTGTTTTTCAGCCCCTCTGAGTTTTCTCTTCGACTTACTGTTTCCACGTCCAAGGAGTCCTGTGCGGAAACACCCGTTGTGTGTAGATTCCGCGTTCCCTCAACTCCGTAGTAAATTGTGCCTTCCATTTTTTCCTCTTTGGATCTCTCTATTGTGGTAAGGGAGGCTGAAACTAACCTATAATCAATCATTTCAAGCCTGAATTTATTCAGTGAGCGAGCAAAGATGTAAATTAATCCCATTAAAATACCAAGAAATTAGCGTCTAACCAGCATGAGCAGGATATTAGACTTTTTTCTATTTGAGAGTTATAAATGAGCAATGTAATTAAAATAGGTAATTACGGCCAAATTTCCATGATAATCGAGAGAAAAATGTCCAGACCATATTTTGTTAGAAACAATCATGTATAATTGTCAAAGCTGATGTTTATCCAGTTCTGTGGTTGAATTAATTGTTCAATAGAATATGTTCTTGGAATGGTAGAGAGAAGAAGACCTCAATGCCGTTATGTTATTTTTGAATACGCTCAATTTTTATGGGAAAAAATTTTTTCAGCTTTTCTCAAAACATCCTACTGGCTCCTGATGAGGTATGTACTCAGTGATATAATTACGTCGGGTAATCTTTAACCACCACTAATGTGTGCCGGTCTTGTTGCCGTGGCCTCTAAATTAAAATAATGAAGCGAGAGTAACTCGACAACTTGCATGGTATAAGTAAAAACTTGCAGACAGTTCTTGAATTATTTGACAGTTCTGACTTTTTAGCAGAAGCTTTGTATGTACATCGATATTTGATCTCCAATGACATAAGATTGAATAAACTGGCTCACCTTAATTATAAAAATACGGCATCAACCCGAAGTCCATTGCAATTCTGTATGTGGTTTAATATTTCATATGAGAAAAGTTACGAAATCATAGTTAATTAATCCTTCCACTCAATCATAATAGGACGAATATCATTGATATGTATCAGTTTTCAAGAATTATGGAACAATTCGTTTAGGCCTCTCAGGAAAGAAACATTGCCCCTACTATTTCCAAGTTGAAAATGTAAGAACAGGGCTTGGGATTAATTTAATTTCTGGGGCACAAGTTACAGTGATGAGATTTTAATTTAATGTTCAGAATAATGTTACAGACTCATCGAGTTTAGATGTTGTCAATTCTTCTGACGACTGCATAGTCAATAATTTTTATGGTATTTTAATGGTTACATTATGAATCAAACTTGAACTGCTCGAACTACTGACACAAGTGACAAAATAAGATCCTGGTTTGAGCCTGTGAATGTATTCGATTTGCGTGAATAGTTTTAACAACTCGAAAAAGAATCAGGAGAGTGAAATCAATCTTTATAAAAGTATTAATATGATGGGGTAGTTTAACGTTGCTAATTTCCTTGTATAAAACTAATCGTCCCCTCCACGCATTAACCCGATTTTGAAGTTGACTGAGTATAACTCCCAATAACGATAATTAAGGTGTACAATTTATGCTAACAATTCAGCTTTATCGACTATTATAAAATATTCGTGATGAAAAACACCTATTATATATCAGCGCTAGAATATACTTTTTAAAAATAAATAGTTTCTCTGACAAAGATTTCGGTTTCCGTTTCTAAAATATCAAAATCGGAAGGTAAAAACAGAATTATCAAGGAGGGAATTATCAAGGTATTTTCAACCATTTTCTGGAATATTTTATCAAATATCAAAGAAAACGTCAGGTGTTCTTTGTCTTAAATTTCATAAGGTATTCCCCTCAGGGGGATACAACTATTAATTGTATCTATGGGAATTAGCGCTCCCAGGGGAAAAATGTGAGGGCTCGAGCTGACAGTTAGGTAGGCCTTTCTGTTGAAATAAAATGTTTTTTGTTATGTTAAGGACCACCTTTTTTCGGTTCACTGCTGTCCTGTTTTTCAGCACCTCTGACTTTCTTCTTCAACTTTTATCTTATTTCATGAACTTCTTTCCCATCTTACTGTTTCTATGCCCTTTCTGCATAGATTCCTCATTTTCTTATCTCCATACTAAATGGTGCCTTCCTCCTTCTCTCTTCGATACGCTCTATTTTTGCAGCGGTTAGGGAGGCTTAAACTAACTTATAATCTAATCTTCATAAGGTATTTGGCAGTAAATAATAGCTATAGTGACCTCCAAGCACCCTGCAAGATGTTCTTTATAGTACCCATTTTTATACCAGAAATCGTCAACGATATGTTTTATAATTGACGACGCCGAGGCTGAATTATAACCTGACACTTTATACCTGCTCGAAGAGTTCCTTATCTGTCTTAGAACCTTGCATGCTTTTGAAATTCATTTAATCTGTTTCTGTGTTCTACTTTTCTCTGATATTAAGGCTCTATCTACGATTATCACTAATGAAATAAATATTGCAATAGAAAATCGAATATAAGTCGTACCGAAAAGGTTTAAATATGTAGCATGCATCAATGTTGACGGAAAAATGCAATTACAACTTCTACTATTTAGCAGAAGCTGTGTATATAAATCGAGATTTTATCTCCGATGATCAAAGATTAAATAAACTATAGCTCACCTTAATTTTAAAAATCCGACATTAGTCTGAAGTCCATCGCAATTCTCTTTATGGTTGAATATTTCGTCAGAGGAAAGTTTAGAAATCATAGTGCATTAATGCTTCCATTGAGGCTACGGCGTGTAATGGATACATGTCGTGGACCTTGTAAAAAATGTTTTTACTTTACGTTCTGTTTAAAGTATAGCGATCATGATCACTATAATGGACTTGAAAACGATCATAATTAATGTTTGCTATTTTGAAACCAGATCGCAACTTATTTAATGTTGAATTGATAAAAACTAATTTCCTGCCTAGATATTAACAAAGGAAATTTATAGGTGAAAACATTCTCACTACACTATATAGTTGAAAATATCCACTTGGTTCTGAACACAGACATTTTAGGTTTTTCTAAAATGTGCTATCTGGATGCTATTAAACTATCAATTTAATCATTTTAATTCTTAGAAATTTTAGGAAAAAAAGGTGTACTTCGAGGATTACTGTTCAACATTAATTTCATTGTCGTGCTGTAGAAAACAATTTCTGTAGGAAGCTCGAATTGAGGAGCTATATTTGAAACCACTTATTCACTATTATACCATCAAATAGTCTATGTATATGATTTTCTAATGAAGTGCGGATGGAAAAGATTTGTTCAAGAAAAATATCTTGCATCAATAGGCCTATATTGTGGTCGCCGTGGCCGAGTGGTTAAAAACGCGCGCTTCCGTGAAAGTGTCGGCAGTTCGAATCCCGGCGCTGCGCAGTGATTTCTCCTCCTTGGGCAAAGGAAGAACTCTAGCACAATTCCCCATTCTATCCAGGTGTCTGAAATGGGTATTAGCTTGACCGGGGGTAACCATCGTGGCGTCCTGGTGTTAGTTAACAAGCATTTGAAAAACCCAATGTACAAGATAATATCTATCAGGCCTGATTTATTGGAATGAAGCATCCTCTAGGGATTTTCAAATATTTTCCTTAGGTACATGAGCTGGTTGTATGGCAACCATACCTAAATATGTCTGATATTTGCCGTTCGCCATTGCAGCGCAGCCGTCACCATGGGAACGGACTCAGCTGTCACATTCATCACAAGAAAAATGGCGGTGGCTCTCGCTGATTCGCCAAAAGCGACCCGTAGCGCAAGCGTAGCCATGTTACCGCGCGCCATTGCATTGATCGCAGCCATCGTTGATAGGAGTTGCCAGATGCCGCAATAATTTCGTTCAGACGTCTTGCAACTTGGCATTTACGAATCCACGCCCTGCCGCACGCTTGGCTTTCCCAAGTCGACGATTCTGAGAATTCGAAACACTATGTCATCATGTTTAGTGACAAAATTATTTCCAATTCGCGTGAAAATACTATGTAGTTTCTTCTACTATCGTACATAAGCCCAATTCAACAAGTTTTTGTGCGTATTTTTTCAGGCGTTGCTTAAAACTTTCTCAATGCTAGCCACTTATGCTTCTTTTTTCGTTCAAATTTAGTCTCGTTTGACCAGTTTTACCGCAGAGTTTGAGTTTCATCAGACTTTCAAGTTTCGGAGACTAGAAGAAGTTTGTCCCCATCATTTGAAGTTGGTGTTAACGTAAATTCTTTTTACTCTCTTCAATGTGAGAATTGCAGAAAGAATGGGTTAGATGTCATGATTTTGCTACTCTACAATGTACGAGTAGATGGAGCTGTATTTTTATTACGTATCAAACGTTAAGTTCTATTGTTACGCACCCAGTCAGAAATGCTTGTGCGGATTAGCGAAAAGAATATAGTTTATCCAATTGCTAGTGAAGTCGAAAACAAAGATTTTATTTTACCAATGATCCTATTCGCACCCGCAGTTTTGACAAATATACCTTCGATCGCCATCTGTACAGTCTTGATGAGCCCATTTTGAGCACGCCACGCATTAGATCCATTTAATTCTCTCGAGACTGGCTATTTGCAAAATTGCTCCCCGCACACCAAGCATATTTCGTCATTCATTTCATTCATCATCTTCCGAACTCTCACTTTCATTGAGCTGGATTTGAAGACTGCAGGATGAGAAGGGTCTTTACTTCTTTTTCCTTTCCGTTTCTTTTTTCGAGCGTTCTCTTTCTTGAAGGACATTTTTTGACGGTGTTGAGGCAAGATGTGTTGCCTTTTCACATTTCCGAGCTATTTTCCCTTCAGTTGATATTTTAGGTGTGGCAACAATGTCACTGATAATTTCAGCCGAAGTTGAGGGCACCGCGTTGTTTTCTATTACAGGACCCATTTCATTTCTAACGCTGATTTCCTGAACAGAGATTTGCACGTTTGATGGTGGCATTGCCTCTTCGATTAATTCTGTTGTCAAATAGTCTTCGTATGTAAATATATTTTTATGATGCGGATAAATTCCTGTCTCTTTGAAGTCATTTACACCGTTCTTTAGAATAGCAGTTCTCAGGTAAACCTCTCCAGCAATGCTAGCCACTTCATAAATAGACATTCGTTTACCAGGGTTTAAAATCATCCATTTGTCTGCAGCTAAGATTGTTAAAATCGTCCATCACCTCTTCAATATGAGGATGTTCTTTAGAGTATTTTGTTATGGCAACAAAATGAACTAGCCACTTGACAAACAATGACCAACCTGATGGACTGACATCTACCGATCCAGGCGGAGCGCCATCCATAAAGCTAGCCCTCGTGGTCTTCCGTCATGCATGGTGCATGGAATGTAGCTACCATGCACTGGCACTCGTGGAACAAATCACAGTAATTAATTCTCCCCTTTCGGCACTCGTTATCTTTCCAACGTGCTTACTTCCTTTTGGAGTATCAATTTTATTTGGTTTGTGGACTGTCGTAACCCCTGTTTCGTCTATATGTTCCAAATGTTCTGCGCATGAAGGGAATTTGTACCTGCTCATGATTTCAGCCACGACCGTAAAAAACTCATCAACTTATGGCTTATTAAACTAGTTGATTGACGAATACGAATGCTTAAATTATGCCATTTTGGTTTCTTTATTAATTGGGTAATTCATTTTTTGTCCATGGATCAGCAACGTCGAACGCTACTCTCCTCACCCCTGTGCGTGTTAGTCTATAGCGTTCTTTTTTGCATATCTTTAATGCACTCAACACTTGCTCCTTCAACATCTTTAGGGAGGGACCTGTCGTATCTCCCTAAATGAGGAACTCCAGGTTGCCTCACATTACTTTCTCTAGCTGTGTTCTCGCACCGTGTTTCTCGGTTTTTAAACTTCGCACTTGTGGCCTTTATATATTTGCTACTTTGACAAAGAGGGGCAATTAATGAGCCCACCCTAGGCGCTTTCCCCTGTGGGCACCCTTGACTTATTGCCCCACATAGGTACCATTTTAATTTACCTCGTGTCAAAATTTTAGTTGAAAAGCTAATAGTCTCAACTAAATCTCAAAATTATCCTAATAAGCAATTCTTGCAAAGTATAATTCACAGTATTTGAAACAGCTTTTAAAAAAATAGTTTTATTCTTCAGTAAAAAACTTTTACTTGGGCTAAATTAGTTATCGCCACATAACTCACCAAAACAGCCTTTCAGTTCAACGTTAATCAGAACACAGAGTCCCAATGAAACGGTTGAACGACGCTTAAGTGCATGCGCCAATATCTGCCATACTTAACGAAAAACGTGCTGTGGGCCCTATAACCGCAGTGGGCTCGTTGCCCCGTGTTACCTACTATATATAAGAGGAAAGCGAACTTCACCAGTAGACTTCATTCGCACCATTTATACACAAATGATAGGTAGAACGAAAGAAGCCTCCCTCGATTACAAGATTCACAAGAAGAAGGCAGGGATTCAAGATTCAGTATGTAGAGTGTTGGTCGAAAAATTGGAAATTTTACGTGTTCCCTTTACCACGTTTACTGGTACCAAATTATTGAATTATTGAGCTTGGTGAAGGGAAAGAAGTCGTAGACAAGGTTTGATACAGGAATACCTACTCACGAGCAGGTATCCAGCTGACCCGGCACCTTCTCGTGGTGGTACCGTTGAAATACCCAACTGCTCTTTCCTCTATCTTTTGAGTTTTCTTTCGAGGGATTAAGATTTTAGGTGTTTTTCCAAATCCCCGTTGTTGGGTAGAACAAAGTCGGGCGGCGGCCCGAGCTCTTCGGAGCTTGGGTCTCATTTGCGTAGTTATTTTCTCTTTAATTTGCCCTATACTCCAGGGCCCTTAAATAACCTATAAGAATAGACTTAAGTTACGCAGACCAATAGTCCATTTTGGATTACTACTTTGGATCTGTATGAGTCGGGTTTTTCTTCCGCTCTTTCTTTTATTTGATCATTTAGAAGTTAAGAAAGGTAGCGCTGATAGCTGCCACCACCGGGCGAGCCCGGAACTAAATTGGAGATTAATTACGTTAGTTTCCGATTGTCAATTGAGTACTTAGCTGGGTGGCGTTAGCGCGTATACGGGAGCTTTTACGACCACCCCTATTCAGATATATAAACTTTTGGTAACGTGCGTATTTCTTGGTAGCAATGGCGGCGGCTGGCGCGTGTTTCAGGCGCTAGTTTCTGAGAGAGATGAGAGGTAAGGGACGACTCCTGACGCGTTTTCTCATTTATTTGGCAAGACTGGAAGGACGGCACAAGTGCGGCGATTATGAAAGTTCCACATAAATACTCGAGGGTTAACCCCACATACTGACCTACTCAGGAGACAATATTGACATAGACTAACAAGGAATCGACAACTCGAGCTCAGGGAATATTTTGCATATATTCACTCACGATATCACCGGGTGTTTAGCAGACACCCTACTCCAACCACTGAGCGTGTACAGACACTCGACACACGAGCCAACGAAACACGAGCCCGGGGGGTGTTCTGCAATCACCGAAAGGCTGAGCCAAGGTAAGCGTATAGCAAACGCTTGAAATCATGCGCCCTCACACAAGTCAATGGATTCTCGTCGAACACGGTCTCGAAATTCAACTATTGAAGCTATGGGCTTTTACTATCAACTCAAATTCCTAAGTATCAAAACCGGCTGTTCGTCGTAATCTTCACTGCACTCTAGAACGTCCGTTCACGACCACGGCTCCCTAACCGCTCTCAACGACGGCTACTCGCGAAGTGTCCTCCGCTCGTCCGACACCACTCCGGTTCGGATAGTGCTCACCCCTCCCAAAGGGGGGGGTGGTCGCCACACGAGCTGGGTAACAAGGGGTGGCTAGGGTTCTGAGCCGATCCTCCCTCACACAACCGGGGGTACGGCTGGGGGGGAAGGGGTCGGGTCTCATGGCCCCAGCCCTCCCTTTTAGCCACGGTTAATTCAACGACTGATCCCACGCTCGGCTCCCCAGCTACACGATCGGGCAGGCACATTTGTTTTATATTAAGGTCTGGATATTTTACTACCCCTGACCGACGCTAAACAGCACCAGCGCTTCTCAGCGCTGTGTAACCGCGGCAGCCCGGGCACATCCAACTATTAAATTTACTATGGCAGTCTTTCGTAGTGAGAACGTCTCTCTTATATCTTTCCCAAGACCATAGCACGAAAGCCGGTCGTTATTTTATGACCCGTGTAATCTGAGATCCAGCCTTATGATAAAATATATTCCTTTCGCTCAGCAATGCCCACGATAAAGCTGGGATGACTCTGACTTCGTACCCTGACTTTATACACCCTTCCCCCACTACGCAAAAGAAATTATGTAATAATTTCTTTTCTATGTCTTGGCCTCAATGCATTTCTTACCCGACTGGCGAACACTGATACAACCTGACATCAAATTTCAATGCAACAAAATACAACATGACATCAAATTACAATATCACAAAAAAACTAGGACGGCGACCACAACTCGCTCGCCTATGCTTCGGCCATTTTCACATAATATTGGCCCCCCTTCGGGACCGGAGAGGCGTTCGTCCGGCTTCGGGACGAAGTGGACAATGAGCGCTCGACCCTCCAGGGTCGCGGCCGCCCGCCCCCAGTCCGTCTCGTAGTTGCGCGCTGCGACGTATGTCCCGAGCTGGCGCATCACCTCGCTCGGCCTCCGTCTCCGCCCTCGATGCATGTACGTCGCCGTTTCCTACGGCACACGGTCGGGCATTAATTTTGTTACATGGGTTAGACATCAGTATAGAGCCTATTTTCAAAATTTTCCTTTCTTCGCCACAAAATGAGTGCGTATGTTACATGATGAATGATATATGATTTTGGGACTCATGAACCTAACAAGTCCTCGCAGACTTGAATGACTACGTCCCCACACTCCTGCACACTACACAGCACATACTCCTGCACACGATACCGCACATACTCCTGCACACGACCTAGCACATACTCTGACAACACACGCACATTCTTTTATTCTTTGTGGTGCAGGTCCTTATGATTAAATGATGGATGAATTTTCCTAATTCCTATTCTTTCCGTGCCAGCTGACTGTTTTTTTTTTTCGTTATTGAATGGCGTTTGCTGATCTCTCGTGAAAAGCAAGCATAAATTTCGTATGGGTGCAATACGGAGGCGTCCCTCGTTTGCATATATATTTTATGTACCAGTCGCCCACGACTTATCTTTTTAATCTTCAAATCTCATGGTATCGGTACCCGCTGCGATGCCTCAAGCATTGCGCACATATCTCTGGATGGCCCATCAATCCCTCTCAGTCATGCTTCCCGTAATCTCCCTTATCCGCTCGTCAGCAGACCAGATATTCATAACACCCTCCACAGTTCACGCCCGTGTTTCCTACGCGCAGGGGTATTCCCGATCTTACCATTTCCGAATGCCTCTCCGTCTCTCTTACGCGACCGCAGTTCCGGTCCGTCTGCTACTTCCGTTCTGTTGGATGCCGCTGTGGTGCTGGGGTAGCACACGCACACGCCCGCACCTCGCTCGCTGTCGCCTTCAGTTTTTTGTTGATCTTGGACGCCGCTGCCCGCTTGCAGCTCTGGATTGATTGCTTCAGGTTCTTCTCTTCCTCCCACTGATAATTTCAATCTTTCACCACCTAATAGCTCTATTTCCTCCTCTCTCTCTCTCAGCGACTCGTTTCCACCACCGCAAATAATGCCACCAGTGTAAGAGTCGGGTTTTTCTTCCGCTCTTTCTTTTATTTGATCATTTAGAAGTTAAGAAAGGTAGCGCTGATAGCTGCCACCACCGGGCGAGCCCGGAACTAAATTGGAGATTAATTACGTTAGTTTCCGATTGTCAATTGAGTACTTAGCTGGGTGGCGTTAGCGCGTATACGGGAGCTTTTACGACCACCCCTATTCAGATATATAAACTTTTGGTAACGTGCGTATTTCTTGGTAGCAATGGCGGCGGCTGGCGCGTGTTTCAGGCGCTAGTTTCTGAGAGAGATGAGAGGTAAGGGACGACTCCTGACGCGTTTTCTCATTTATTTGGCAAGACTGGAAGGACGGCACAAGTGCGGCGATTATGAAAGTTCCACATAAATACTCGAGGGTTAACCCCACATACTGACCTACTCAGGAGACAATATTGACATAGACTAACAAGGAATCGACAACTCGAGCTCAGGGAATATTTTGCATATATTCACTCACGATATCACCGGGTGTTTAGCAGACACCCTACTCCAACCACTGAGCGTGTACAGACACTCGACACACGAGCCAACGAAACACGAGCCCGGGGGGTGTTCTGCAATCACCGAAAGGCTGAGCCAAGGTAAGCGTATAGCAAACGCTTGAAATCATGCGCCCTCACACAAGTCAATGGATTCTCGTCGAACACGGTCTCGAAATTCAACTATTGAAGCTATGGGCTTTTACTATCAACTCAAATTCCTAAGTATCAAAACCGGCTGTTCGTCGTAATCTTCACTGCACTCTAGAACGTCCGTTCACGACCACGGCTCCCTAACCGCTCTCAACGACGGCTACTCGCGAAGTGTCCTCCGCTCGTCCGACACCACTCCGGTTCGGATAGTGCTCACCCCTCCCAAAGGGGGGGGTGGTCGCCACACGAGCTGGGTAACAAGGGGTGGCTAGGGTTCTGAGCCGATCCTCCCTCACACAACCGGGGGTACGGCTGGGGGGGAAGGGGTCGGGTCTCATGGCCCCAGCCCTCCCTTTTAGCCACGGTTAATTCAACGACTGATCCCACGCTCGGCTCCCCAGCTACACGATCGGGCAGGCACATTTGTTTTATATTAAGGTCTGGATATTTTACTACCCCTGACCGACGCTAAACAGCACCAGCGCTTCTCAGCGCTGTGTAACCGCGGCAGCCCGGGCACATCCAACTATTAAATTTACTATGGCAGTCTTTCGTAGTGAGAACGTCTCTCTTATATCTTTCCCAAGACCATAGCACGAAAGCCGGTCGTTATTTTATGACCCGTGTAATCTGAGATCCAGCCTTATGATAAAATATATTCCTTTCGCTCAGCAATGCCCACGATAAAGCTGGGATGACTCTGACTTCGTACCCTGACTTTATACAGATCCCAAAGTAAAACTTTAAGCACTTCTGGCAACAATCAGCGAATACCTCAAACCCCGACTTCGAGGCGGGGAAACCCCCTCTGAAGCCGGGAGTATGTACGCCAAAAATAAAAACAAATTAAAACAACGAATAAACTCTTACAAAAACAACCTAAGCACTGCTACCAACGTAGGTGCAACAAACCCCAAAACTAACACTATCACCAGGAAGATAAGCGAAAACAATGACACATCTGACCAAACAACCGAAAAAACTCCACCAGAACCAAACGGTGCTACCTGTAAGGTGGACCAATTGGAGGCTAAATTAAATGAAGTGCTGAATAGACTTGCGGCAGGTGATGCAACCAAATGCATCAACCCCGATAAACATGAAGTTGAAAAAGAAGCACAAAATGTAGACGATCGAATAAGGAAAATCGAAAATACACTCGAAAAAATCCTAGAAATGACGAAAGCGCAGAACATAGGAAAAAACAGTAAAATCATGGGCTGCGAGAAGGAAAATGTGAGAAAACAAAGCAAAGCTAACAAATACACACCCATATCGTTGAACCAAGAAATGACGAAGAACGACCATTATACAAAGTTCTTCTCGGTCAAATTCAAAATCGAAGAGAGAAACCAAATAAATCCATTTTGCCTCCAAGAAGAAATAGTCAAAATAACTGGTTTGAAGGCGAAAAGAATAACTTATTCAAGTAAAGATAGCTTTATCATAGAAACTCGAAACAAACCCCAATCTGAGCGCATCACCAGACTTACTAACGTCGACGGCATTAATTGCCAGATCAGCGAACACCCATTCTACAATCAATCCAAAGGACTAATATATATTCAAGAATACGATGTAGATAATATGGAAGATTTTGTGGAAGGCCTGAAGAGCCAGTACAATATCAGTGACGCTGTCCGTGCCAGCTTCATTAAAACTCGATTCTCCCAAACCACCCCACTCCTACTAACCTTTAATAGCTACACAACACCAGACTCTATATATATCCCAGGCGAAAAATCAGATACGATAGTATACCCATTTATTAATAGACCAATGATCTGCCACAAATGCCAAAACTACGGCCACACAGCCAAACACTGCCATAACGAAGCAAACTGTAAACGCTGCGGAGAAACAGGCCATGACAGCGAACACTGTGGCAGCGCCCTCTCCTGCATGCATTGCAAGCGTCAACATGAAACTGGCCACAGAGAATGCCCAAAACATATCATGGAAACAGAAATATGCAAAGTCCAACAAGAACAACGAGTTAATAGGCGTCGTGCTGTACAGATAGTCACAGGACACTCCGAGATACCAATATCAGATACGAACACCCCCACAACTCATTTCAATATAACAATGCAGGAAAACGAAAAGCGGAAAATTACTCCATGGCTCCTAGAAAAATGTATTGCAAACCAAATCCAAGGAAAACCCAAATCTATTCGATCGGGCGGCAAAAACACATTTATTGTAGAATTAGATCACACACGACAAAAAGATGAAATACAGAAAATCAAAGACATAAACAACATCCCTGTGCAAGTAACAGAAAATAACTATGTAAATCTTTCAAAAGGACTCGCCTACATCTATAACTACGACTTCACCAACTTCGAGAAATTCAAACAAGGTTTAATGGAAAACCATATAATCAAAAATGTTGAACCAGCAAATTGGATAAAAAGCCGTAACACAAATGCAAAAGCAATACTTCTAACTTTCAGAGGCTCAACCCCCCCTGAGTATATCGACATCCTTGGCCAAGACTGCAAGAGTAGGATATATGAATACTTCGACCGCCCTATGATGTGTAAAAAGTGCTTGGAATACAACCATACTGCTAAAAGATGTACCAGTGAAGAGTTCGTGTGTGGAAAATGCGCAACAAAAGGCCATGAAGCAACAAATTGCACTGAAAACAACTTGACATGCTACCACTGCGGAAACAATCACAAAACTGGAGACCGGACTTGCCCGGAACAACGCAAGCAACAAGAACTAATTTCTATCCGTACTAAACAAAACGTATCAAGAGAACAAGCCCTTATAATATACCACAAACGATCCCCACAACTCGATCAAAGCTACGCACAAATAACCAGAAATCGAACGGATCAAAGACCCAAAGTACCAACCCCCCAACCCTTTATGGCGGCTACCAAAAACCAAACGATCACCGAACAAAATATGGCTCCCCCACTTTGTAACGAACCAGGTACAACTGATAACACAACCGATACACCAGAAACCAAACCACCGCAAACTTCACAACGCGACCACGAAACATGCGAAAAAGAAATACTCCGCATTAAACCCAACCCAACACAATTGCTCAAATCCACAATTAATATTGAAACTACAGCCGAAGGATCTGAAAATGAGGAAGATGGCACGAGCGAATGCAACCCTATTATGAGACAAGAAGCCAGACGAATATTCAACGAATTCAAACCCCCAAAGCAGCACAAACCTCCCAAAACCCAAAACAAGAAGCGACCAAGATCACGATCAAAATCACGATCCCCCACCTACAGCCGCAACAGACACGATAAACGACAAATTTACTCAGATGAGGAACAATCATACTACTCTCGAGACTCTATGATTAGAGATAGATCACCCAAAAGAAAGTAACTAATTGAACGATTGAATAACAAAATCAAATCAAACACACCCCATGGCTAACGTAGGAATCCTGCAGTGGAACTGCCAAGGCATCAGGGGAAAGAAAGATGAACTAATGGAAACAATAAACAACCACCAACCCAGTATAATAGCACTTCAAGAAACAAAGCTATGGGATAACTGCCAGTTTAGAATAAACGGCTACAGTGATGTGCTACGACACGGTCATTACAACAGAACCCCCCATGGAGGTGTTGGAATATATGTCCATAGCTCAATACCTTTTTGTGAACTGAATCTACAGACTGAACTACAAAGCGTGGCCATTCAAGTAAACATAGGACAGCTGATAACCATCTGCAGCATCTACATACCCGGTAGACAAACAGTCACAAACGAAAAACTAAATAACCTAATCCACCAACTACCGAATCCTTTCATCCTAGCCGGCGACTTCAACGGACACAGCACCATATGGGGCTGTAAGAATACAGATAATAGGGGGAAGCTGATAGAAACTGTTATTACTAACAATAACCTTTGCCTATTAAATACCGGTTCACCCACTAGAATAGGATACAATTCAGAATCAGCTATTGATCTGACAATTTGCTCACCTACATTGGCCGTGCTATTAGACTGGGTTGCTTTCGACTCGCCGGGTGATAGCGATCATTGCCCAATTTTGATCACCTACCTTAACGAAAATCGCCCCCAACCAACCCCCATCAACTATCTGGAACTACTCAAAAGCTAACTGGGATCTATATTCCAATAACAATGCATGGAACAAGCCGATGTTGAACACAACAACTAATAACGAACAACTACTCACCGACTTATACCAGCGGTTCTATTCAGCAGCTGAAAAAGCCATCCCAACTTATATACCAGGAAAATACTACCCCAAACCATGGTGGACAAAAGAACTCCAAGAATCAAAAGAAGAAAGAGAAAAACTTTACAAGAAATACCACCGCAATAAAAATCTTACTAACTTAATTAACTGGAAACGAGCAAGGGCAAATCATAAATACAAAATTCGAGCAAGCAAACAGGAAACGTGGAAGAATTTCGTAAACCAACTTAATAAATATACACCAATGGCCAGAGTGTACGAAACAATAAGAAAAATAAAAGGTCGAGTACAAAGAAAGGTCCATATATTAATCGAAAACAATATACACTACAGCACAATCCCTGATATTGTGAATAAACTGGCGGAGAATTTCAGCGAAGTGTCAAGCGATCAAAGCTATTCCCCTGAATTTCAACAAATAAAAACCGCAAATGAAACTATACCGATCCATTTCAGTTCGCCAAACGTAGAAATCTATAACCAAACTTTCCATATGCATGAATTTGAATCCGCCCTAAGAAAAACTAAAAACACATCACCAGAAAACGACAAAATAACATACGACATGATCAAACACCTAAAACTACCAGCTAAACAATACATCTTGAACACTTTTAACAAATTCTGGACAACGGGCTACTTCCCACCACAATGGCAGCACTCAATAATAATACCAATCCCAAAACCTGGAAAAGACCACAGTAAGCCGAACAACTACAGACCGATCGCACTAACGAGCTGTCTGTGCAAACTTATGGAACGAATGATCAATAACCGACTGATAGAATATTTTGATATGCATAACATAATAAATAAAGCGCAGTGTGGATGCAGGAGAGGGCGTAGCACTGTAGATCACTTGGTCAGACTAGACTCAACCGTAAGATTAGCCTTTGCAAACAGAGACTTCATTTCAGTGTTTTTTGACCTCGAAAAAGCTTATGACAGAACATGGAGATATGGGATTATACGTGACTTATTTGACATTGGACTCAGGGGTAGACTACCAATTTTCATCACCAAATTCTTAGAACATAGAACACTGAGTGTCCGAGTGGATAACTATAACTCAAACACCTACGAACAGCGAAACGGAGCCTCTCAAGGCAGTGTCCTCTCAGTTACATTATTTGCCCTCAAAATAAACGACATAGCTAAACGGATTCCACCGAACAACAATTTCCATTACTCTCTATATGTTGACGACTTGCAAGTCGGATACCACCACCAAGACCTCCAGGTCATTCAAAACAAAATGCAATCCTGTATTGATAATATATTTAAGTGGTCTCAAAATCATGGATTCAAATTTTCACTGAGCAAAAGTAAAGCTATTCATTTTAATATTATACCCGGACTATTCCTCAGCCCAACACTCAAAATCAATAACGAAAACATTCAATACACAAAATCACATAAATTCCTAGGCCTAATCTTCGACGATAAATTGAACTGGCAACAACACATCGCTGCTCTAAAGAAAAAAGGAAATGACAGCCTTAACGTACTGAAATCAATAACAGCTCAAAGCTGGGGAGCCGACCAAACCACAGTTCTCAGAATCTACAGAAGTATGACAAGATCAATTCTCGACTATGGATCAATAATCTATAACTCTGCCAGTCAAACAACTTTGAAACCCCTCGAGTCAATTACGCGCGAGGCACTACGAATCGCTACGGGAGCATTTAGATCCAGCCCAACAAATAGCCTATATATTATTTGCAATGAAATACCTCCCGATATTAGACGAAATTATCTCTCACTCTGCTACTACTACAAGGTCCGAAGTCAGCACGGAAACCCCGCTTTTAGTTGCACTGTAACGGCGAGCAATAGACTACTCTTTCAAAATAGGAGAATAACCCCAACTTTGGCCATCAGAATGCAAATACTAATAGAAAAATTAAGTTTGAGGAAAAACCGAATTAAACCAGACTTTTCCTACCGACTATTAAACATTGATACCCCTACATGGGCTTTAACAAAACCAACTATAAATACAGAACTAACCGAACTCCCAAAGAACGAAACTCCCGAATACATAATCCGGCGAGAGCATAAAAGAATAACAAAAGAACAATATGATGGATACGTGACCATATACACGGACGGCTCACGAGGGGAGGGTGGCACAGGAGCGGCGGCAGTATGTGGCACTATTGTTCGCACTGCAACACTTCCGAAGGAAGCCTCAATATATTCAGCTGAAATACACGCCATTCACTTGGCCCTTAACATCATTAGAGATAAAAGAGATAAAAAGTTTGTAATTTACTGTGACTCTTTGAGTGTCGTTAACGGCCTAAATTGCGAGACACATCACCCAGTACTACGCCGAATACAACACGAAATACACGACGTGCAAAAAAGTGGTAAACTCATCAACATATGCTGGATCCCCTCCCATGTCGGAATAGGCGGTAACGACGCTGCAGATACCGCACCTAAGAACGCTACCCGAAGACCCGAAGAATTCATTCTTATTTGCCACTCAGACTGGAAACCATTAATACAACAAAAGATGATTGACCAGTGGAAGACTAGGTGGGAAAATTGCAGAGACAGGTTGAGGGAAATACAGCCATCACCAGGCACGAAATTGGAACTAGGTAAAATATCACGCAAAGAGGAAATAATAGTTAACAGACTCAGAATAGGACACACATTCTTAACGCATGGCTACCTGATGAACAACGAGATACCTGATATTGCACCAGTATGCGAGTTTTGCAACAACTCAACACTAACTGTCAAACACCTAATCATAGAATGTGAAAGTCTAACAATTAGTAGAAATTGTATAAAGGCTTGCCAAACGCTACAACCTACCGTCGAGACGGTATTGGGACGCCATTTAGACGTCAAGGAATTAATGAACTATCTTCGTGTGATAGATGTCTACGACCTAATTTAAATGTTTCAGTAACTTTGCATTGCAATTGACTTACCTTTAATGATGAGTTTCTAAATCGACCTTTCGATCGCAGACGACATGCATAAAGGGGAGCAGTAAAGGACCCGTGTCCGTGCTTTAATGTTGATTGTATCAACACCCCTCATTATTATTATTCAACTCCCTCGATTACAAGATTCACAAGAAGAAGGCAGGGATTCAAGATTCAGTATGTAGAGTGTTGGTCGAAAAAACAACGAAATTTGAAGCAATCTTGCCTACACTGCGAAAACTATAGAGCTAAATTTATTTAAATTCTTCAACGTCGATCTCAGAATGGGGTTAATAAGCGTGAAACGAAGTTGAAAAATTATCAAGACATTTTGAAATGAAAAATTTCGTGCTAAAACCCTTTCGTTGTCTCAAAAAAAAATATCTCCAAAAGGAAAATAAAATTCACCTATGACACACGACAAGAAAGCATTACACAAAACCTGACCTCTGAATTCTCTCTTGACGATCAAAGTGAGAGCATTAAAAAAAAAATCTTATCGCATTGTATCGCGACCGAGCTGAAGAAGGCAAAGGCATGACATTCGTGGCCCCTCCTTGGCTGCGCTACTGGATCCAACAGTGTTACAATTGCCGTAGCAATTACGAATAGAAATTTTGTCATTTATTCCCCACGCGTTTTCGTTTTCACTTTATTTTATAAACGGTTTCGAATAGTTTGTATAATGTAAGGAGCTGAAACAAAAAATGAACAGATATTAAATTACAAAGCAAAAAAAAACAAAATATAAATTGCATGGAACGAACAAGGTTTCAATATGCAGAACATGGTAGAATATTTGACCCATCTCCACACCGTCCGGAAACGGAATGAACTTAGCCAGACGCTGAGTCCAACCGAAGTCAAGTTCACCGGTACAAATTACGAAACAAAGAAACAAAAGCGGACGGCACTTACAAGTGTTTACCTCGCGAATACAAACTTCTCAACTCGTGATAAGAGTTTAGAAATGAGATACATGTATAGTTTGCTTGACAGGAACTCAAAAATCATAGACGGTTATAACTATTTATTCTTAGGCGTGGAATGGATCAACTTTTTTAAAGAAAGGCGCTATGTAAGGCACAAATCTTAGTCTCCTCATTACGGCCAGCGGATTTTTGGCAGTTGTCCTTTATAGTGGGGCTGAAATTACAGCCTACTCACTACACGAAAAGAAAACTGGATTTTCCACAGTCGTTAAGATATGTGTTGGAGAACGAGCGGCGGTTAATGGGAGCTCAGCTTCCACCGCTCCCAGACAGAAAAAAAATTGCCAGTGATTCAAAAGGCTAGAGTAAAGTGTTGGCTTTAATTGGAGACTAATTCTAAGTTTGTATTTCTCATGATTCACGGATTACTTCACTTTTCCGGGTAATTTAGAGTTTCTATTATAGTGTCGAAGTCAATGTCTAAGAAATGGTTACCTAGTGGTATAGTGCATCTTTTTAAGGATCAGTGCGGACCCAAGTTCAGGATCGGTTTTCACCGATCACTGGAGATCAATGCAGAAATTCTGACCAGAAATATCTGAAGTGATATCAGTAGAAATATCGGTACAGCTCATCAATAATGACAATGAGAGTTATTGTTTCTGAGCCAGTGTCTAGTACAAAATCGTAATTTTATTTCAAATCAACGGTGTAAGTTTCAAGCTAATTAAAATAACCCAATTCAAAAATAGTCAAGTTTTTGTTGAATCAATTTTCACAGCTATCACGTTTTCAGTAATAGTTTACCAGCAATTAAGCACAAGTATATGTTCCGATTAAAAAAACAATGCTAGGAATTTAACGTGATTTTTTGAAAAATAACTAGCCACGATGAAATAAATATATATAGGTATGCTTATTATTTTTTAACTCCACCACACAGTCAACCCGTTCGGCAATAATTTTGTTGTATTAATAAAAGTCAACTGTCTTAAAATCACTCAGTCGTTCCTCTACTAATTATGGGAACTTGAATTCGGATAGTCAACATAATGACTTGAATTTGAAAAGAAATAAACACAACGTTCACTCGAACGAACCAATATATATGCGCATTAATATGGGAAAAATAATTCTTATTGTGGCAGCGTTGAAATTTTTATGAGCAATTTGAATGTAACTTTTCAAATTTAAATTCAGGCGTTGTACGTATGTTGTACAAGCATGCTCCTAAAGCGCCCGTGCTATTACCCTACCAACTATAATTACTATTCACTTTACATTACATAATTGAATGCAGTCATAAAGGATTTTGTTCTGAAGAATTTTTTAATAATTTTTACAACCAATGAAATAGTGATATTGTCATATGAAAATAGCAAAAACGTAGAACTAGTTTGTCTGGTCGCACTGATTTCGCCATGAGAGTGGGCACCGTGCAGCGGCAGTGACTGCATAAGTTTACAACGCGCGTTAGTCAAACGAAGATTTTGGTGTTTAGCGTTTGTAAAAAAAGCTTTGAAGTCCGTAAAAAGACGCTAAGCAAGCGTAAGATTGTGATGGAAAACAAAAGAATGAGAAAATTATTCTCTGAGTTGAGTGAAAGACAAAAAAGGCGAAGGATTGTCGCCTGCTTAGAAAATTCGAACAGCGACATAGGTAGTTCCTCAGAAAGTCACAACTTGGCGTCTCCTGAAAGAGTTAAAAAAAGTTGTAGTGAATCGGACATCACGAATGATAATTCGAACAGCTCTTTATCAATTCGTAACAGTGAAGATTATCTAGATAAGAGTAGCAGTTCACAGCTTCCTCAGTCAATCGTTCTCACCCGGACAGCAGAACGAGTTATCTCTCAACCAAAGTAAGTTTTATTTCTACTTCGGATATGTTCATTTAAGCTTTCCTATCGGTGTCGGTGGGAAACCAAGAGAGGAATAATAAAAGATGACCTAGTAAATAAGCCTACATGGGAATTCTAGGGACAAGTGTATTTTCACACTCATAGTAAGGCGAATCAGGAAATAAGTTTATGTAAGGTTAGGTTAGGTTAGGTTAACATTGGCATCTTTGGGATGCTTTATTTCCAATCAAGCCTGATACATATGATATTAGCATTGGTTTTTCAAATGTCTTATAACTAACCCTATATATAGGGTTAAGAACAAAATTGATAACCTAAGTTGCTAATGCAGAAAAGGATCAACATTGAATTTAATGTTGTCAACAATTTAAATAATTTTTTTGCCATTATAGGTAATATGGTACAGTTGAAGATGTTTTGCACGAATGACATTATGCTTGCAAACGCTTAATTTTTGAGATAGGTACTTAACTTTAAAGTTATACAAATGTCGTTTATAAAATTTAACACATATACGTAAATAAGCAAAAATGCGGTTTTGACGTAATGATAGGTTAGGTAAAGTTAGGTTAGTTGAATAAATTAACCTAGGTAAACCCAAAATAACTTACTTGACCATACCAAGGAATGGCGTGTTCCACATCCGCAAAATGCTAGAAGAGCCAGGTCAAAATTGCTGTTAATGCTATTCTTACCTGAACGTTATTTATGCTATATCTCAAACACTAAGCATTTGTGAGCACAATGTCATTCCAAGTAAAACATCTTAAAATGTCTCCAATTACCTAAATTTTTTCATGAAATTATAAAATTTGTTGAAAAGATTGAATTTAATATTGACCACGAAAAGAATACCAGTGCACCAAATGAAAGCTTCTCTGTAAAGCAAAAAATCTGTTCTGTATAATAAAAAAGTCCACCCAGCAATTAGCTCATGTCTTTACGTTTTCTTCCTGGGGGCATTTCTTCCCATATATACAATAATTTTATTCCTCTGAAAGCATTTTGAGTTATACCACCAGTGTAAAATATTTGTTGACAAGCTCAGATGTGATAGCTGGTTTTGTAAAGCATCTAAGTAAAAAAATTACTTTTCATTGCTAAATGGTGTATTTTACTCCTTTTACAGTCAGTGCTGCTGCAAAGAAGTCATGAAATTAATCAAGAAATTGGAAAGAAAGGTGGACAAGCTGACTAAAATCATGCTCAAGAATGATGAAGCCTCACAAAAACCACCCGTGGGTTCTGTCCCTGTGATGCCTCCAGCAGCAAACAACCTTGAGGAGCTAAAAGTCTTGGCCAGTCACCCACAACTGGTAAGTTATATACTTGAAAAATTGTTGTATCTCCTAATTTTCAGGAAACAATAGAATTATTTATGCTGCTAATTGTGCTTTTGCCCGTATGTATATGCCAAAGCTTATTCTTTCCATTCGGAATGAGTTGCTGTGAAATGAACACACAAAATGTTCACTGGTTAATTTCAAACACCGGCCTCTGGTTTGTCTCTAAGCTGGAAAACAATATATCACTGGTTTGCCTGTGCCATATTGCTATCAGTCTAGAAAAACACGCGTGAAACGAAAACTGAATTTTATTGAATGATTTGCATTAGTTGAATAAGATAGAATGACTGCGAGTGAGAATGCCTTGTTTGTGATAGATATTGTTTATGTAGAGTTGTATTTTTGGATGTGAGAGCTTGTCATGTGGGTGGATAAGGTGAAAGGAGGGATGTAAAAAAGTTGGAATTTTAATGCAGTGAAAGCATTGCACATGTAAAAGTGAAAAGGGCTGAGATTAAGAGACAGACTTTGCTAGGTTACATGGTAGCAGTAAAGATGAAAATAAGCAAAAAGGTGGAAGGTAGGATAAAAATACTTACAAAACATTAGAAGCAATGTATGTTGAGGCGAATGACTGGTGAGAGAAATGAAATTCATGCTAGGAATTGAGCTAACTGTATATCAAAGTTTACTGTGGGGCTAGAAAGTACATACAGAAATCATATAGATGAAGGTTAATTTGATGAGCAGTCAGATCACCACATGAAAGTGGTCAACAGGTACTGGGATATGAAGAATTTGGTACAGATGAGTAATGTGTGAGGATTAAAACTCAGCAATCTGGCAAGAATTCAGTTGCACATTGTAATGTAATAGAATGGGTATGGACGTATAAGGAATATCAACAATGATTGAAATATCACAAAAAGTGTTGAATGTTATAGTATAAAGCATGCAACATGTAAAAATAACTTAACTAGAATAATGTGCATTGCTTTCCTCCATTGCATGTTATTTTCTCTGAAGTTATTCTTTACGAATTGATCATGCGCACAGCAAACTTTAGTTTCAACTGAACTATTACTTTCAGATTGACATGCTCAAGCCTTTTGTTGGGGTCGACACCGGAGACACCATACGCCGCATCCTCAAAAGAGTGATGTCACGTGAGCTCGCTATCCAGTTCAGCTACACTGGGCTGGGGAAAAATCGACAGCGAGAAAAACAAGAATTCAGAGTGCATCCATTGTGCGTCCGAATCATTGGTTAGTGGACTTAATATATCATGGATTTAACCTCTATTCATACAATGGACCATCACTTCTTAGTTATTCTGATGCAATATATCTACGCTAGTGATGTACCGATGTATCGGTATCGGTATCGGCAGTATCGGCCATTTTTAGTGGTATCGGTATCGGTATCGGCAAAAACCGGCCGATACTTTACCGATACTTTCCAATATTATGTATTTTATCATCAAAATTAAGGTCTTAAATTATGAAAGTAAAAGTATGTAACCTAATAATACCCGTTGTGTTTTCATTTACGATTTGGTGTCCGCTTGTTAATAAACATAGGTTGTGTGAGTTTGCGGTATCATGGATACCGAATTCCTCAGTGTAACATGAAAAGATGGCGTTTCCATGCATTTAAATATTCGACATTTTATCAGGATAGGTTTTGTTAGGATAGGTTAGGTCAGCTTAGATTAGGATAGGCTAGGTTAGCACAGGTTAGGTAATACTGACAGAATTTTTTCTCGGGTCCACCTAGCTTAACAATGACATTTTCCATGGAATTTCCACGGGTCCTGCTACTATCTAATAATACCTTTGGTTTATTTGGATTCCGCTTCTTCCATTTTTTTTGTCACGCTCATAAGGAGAGTTATAGTGACCGTATCTGTGATACGAGTTTCACCAGCGCGCAAGTACAAGAATATTTTTCATTACGGGTGCTGTTAGGATGGATACATTCGTTGGGCACCACATCTGGAATATTTTTTAAAGAAAGTTAGTGAATCCCGTCACTTTTGACGGGCTGTACGTACTTGTAATCAAATAAAGAGCCTATTCATACCTAGTAAATTAGTTAGGTAACTGTTGAATAATAGCATTTAATCAGGCCCGCTAACTGAATTCACTACTTTGAATTCCCGATGAGTCACGTACGGTCATAACTGAAAGCTGTGTAGCATGAATAGCTATACCCTGTAGCGACATAAAATTATTATACTTTTACGACTAAAACCTAAATAGTTTGACCTAATATTCACTTCTTAAAGCATGTGACAGGCTAACAAAACCAAACCAATTTAATAAAGTTGAAGGTGCATTTGAAAGTTTTTGTGAATTTAATATAAAAGTAGCTTGGCTTATAAATCGTCATATATTCCGAATCTAAGAATTTGTTAATTTAGCAAGTATATCGCCGTTCATAACGAATCTTGTATTTTTCTTCGATGTTAAGATGTTTAAAACATCCACGAACAATCTTATAGTTGAATACATCTGAACGGGTCAGTTGATTGCTTTAATCTCAACTTGATGAGGAATTTAAAAACGAGAGAAATTCCAAGGAACTTAATCATATTTACTGGGAATACGTTTCGGAGTCCAGATCCATCATCAGTTCGTAAAAGTGAAATTCATTATGACTACAATAAAAGAAAATGTTGGGTACAGTCACTAAAGCAAATCACGAAAACAAAACATAAATCAAAACATGTCCCAGAGAAAATAAAATCGACAAGATTTACTTACAATTTGCAACGGGTAGGAACTGTCAGAATTGTTGAGGGCCGGTTTTCGTTTAACAATATGTAGCGACTCTAAAATTCCGAGGTCACTTGTAGTTTAAGCCGAATCTCAGATTTTGAAGTCCGCAGAGGATGTCGGTACGTTGCATTTTACCGCGTGATTACGTACAAATTGTGGGAATAGGTTCCCCGTGCGGAAGCTTCAACCCCGATGTTCTGCCATTTTGATATAAAAATTTTGTGCCGTTATGCCGACGTACGATGATGTGCACTGCATACCACTGTACAACTGTATGAATAAATCAGAAAGGCTCGTTTCTCTATCAAAAGCGTATCCTTGTCTTGTACCGGAATTGTATAATTTTAAGGTTGCTTCTTTTTTCCGGTACAAGGATACGCTTCCGATGGAGATGCGAGCCTCTCTGATTTATTCTTAACAGTTGTACAGTTGTGTGCAGTGCACATCATCGTACGTCGGCATGACGTCACGATATTTTTATGACAGAATGGGCGAACATCGGGGTCGAAGCTTCCGCGCGGGGAACTATTTAGCTTACTCCTCACACTCCGCAGTACGTAATCACGCAGCTAAATACAACGAACCAATATCCTCTGCGGACTTCAAAATCTTATATTCGGCTTCAACTGCATGTGAACTCAGAATTTTAGAATCGTGACATATTTTTAAACGTAAACCGGCCCTCAACAGTTCTGATAGTTTCTACCCATTACAAATTGTTACTAAATAATAGTTGTGTCGATTTTAGTTTTTCTGGGACGTGTTTTAATTTTATTTTTATTTTCTTGATTTCGTTTAATGACTGTATCCAACATTTTGTTTTTTCTTCTATTGCAGACATAATGATTTGTACATTTACGAACTGATGATGGATCTGGACTCCGAAACGTATTCCTAATAAATATGATCAAGTACCTTGAAGTTTTCGTTTTTAAATTCCTCATCTTATAGATGGATGCGTGTTTGCGGATATTTTCGGTTTCGGGGCTTATCGAATTTTACTATTTTTTTTTCTTCACCAAAGTATGTACTCGTATTTGGTGTGAATAACACGAAAATGACAACCCTTTTTTGGATAAATTATTGTTTTGGTCCAGTTTTGGAGCCAGTTGCTATTGTAGCTAGTCTACATTACGTTGCAATACGATTAGAAACGCATATCTAGTGAATGGATTTCATTCTGTTATTTTTCTCAACAATATAGTTAACATAGCATGGGCAGTTTTATTAATCATAATCGGAAACTGCGATTCTTGCCTACACCACTATAATGCGTTGTCCACTGTTGCCAATACGTAGAACGGAAAGTCGGGTAGGTTTAAAATTTTAATGCCGAGCACATATGTACAAGAACACACAAAGCTCTCTTGACTCGGAGTTCCCCTCCAGTGACAAATCACCATAACTCAAAAACGATTACTTCGGGCACAGCTATTCTCAAAATTACTATATTTAATTTAATGTCTTTTAATTATTCAATATGGCCTGAAAGCTGCACAAAAGCGACATGGTTAGGAAAAATGGGCAAATTACGGCGATCACAACAACTTATCCAATACTACTAACCTATCCTGATAAAATTTCAAACTTATCTGTGCATGTAGAGACGATATTTCAATGTTACACTGAGGAATTCGGCATCCATGATACCGCAAACTCAGACATCCTATGTTTCTTAAGAAGCGGACACCGAACAATACATAAACAAACATACAACGAAATACGTATTATTAGGTTAGATGATTGTAAAAGTATCGGTATCGGTAGTAGTATCGGTCAAAGTATCGGTATTTTCAAGTATCGGAGTATCGGTATCGGTATCGGCCAAAAAATGGGTATCGGTATCGGCCAAAAAAATGGTATCGGTACATCACTAATCTACGCTTATCTGTTACAAATATTATTAATCGCATGTGCTTAACATGTACATGACTAGAGTTTGAGAATTCACTGATCATTTTCTCATACAGTCTAATCCTGTTTTCAAGTTTCTTCATTTGATTGTTGAGGTTTTTGAGTCCTACACAGGTTTTCTTCTCAGTTAACCAAGATTCTACTTTAAACCTAGCTGGCTGAAAACCCTCTGTTCTGTATGACGCAAAATTTTTATCTCTGCATTTCTCCTTCATATGTCACTGATGTCATGCATTAAAGTGGTCAAATAATTATATATGTACTCCAAAACTGTTCCTCGTAGTAAAATCTACCACGATATTGTCCTTGAAACGGTCTGTCATCAAAAAATATATATCATTGAATTAGTGGTAAATTGTGAATATGACCCCTCAGGGGAATACAGCTGTTGTATCTCTGGGAAGTAGCGGTTCCAGGGAGACAATGTACGCACCCAAGCTGACGGTTAGGTAGGCCTTCTTGTTGAAATAGGGTATTTTGTATAGTTAACGACTATATTTTTCGGTTCATTATATACTATCCTTCTCTTCAGAACCTACTACTTCCTTCTCAAACTTTAATTTTGTTTAAACTTCCTTCCTGACCTGCTGTTTCTAAGCTCATTGTGTCGTATTGGCAACACTCGTGTTACCACACAAGAATGGCTCATGTGGGAACACATTATGCATAAATTCATCGTGTATGCGTCCTTACTGGATGGTCCCTTCATTATTCCTCTCTTTGGAACGTGTTTGTTGTGGTTAGGGAGGCTTAAACTTTGACTTTATATTAGAATAGCAACCAATGTTGTGATTGGTACGTAGTTTTCTCTCATTGTATAGTACTATCATATAGCTACACTTTTATTTTCTAGATGGTGCTGCCGAATTAGGCTTGAAGGCAAAGAGAGCTGACTTAGTGCAATGTATACAAGCTGCCCTGCGTGGAGCCCGAGACTGGCACGGGAAACGAAGATCCACTATGCTGGAGGTAACGACAGACATTGATGTCGATGCATCTCAGGTGAAGGTCTCGGCATTAGATATCGGAAGCGAGGACGAGGAACGCTTGGGGAGGCCTTAAGAACTTGATGAAGAACGATAATGTGTTATGCTTGGTGTACAGGGGAAACTCCCAATTCTTGATGCTCTAGTCGACTCTTCGAAGGGTTTATCCCTTTTGAATCATATTCGCACCCATGACGGCTTCAAATCATCTGTAGCGATGATCTCTGCTTCGATGCTAAAATTTTATAAATTGTGGTTAAAGATGTTTATGTTCAAATATCAGATGTCTTGCTCAATCATAAATTCACACCGCCTCTCAATAAAAATATTAATCATTATTTTGCTCTTCAATGATAACACATATCTAGGCCCTAAATTATTAGAGCAATTGATGCACTCGTTCATTTTTCAGGGCCTCTTCGTTCTGTGAACATGTACGGCACTTGGTACGTTCGTCGATAGTTTTCAAGTTTTTCATTGGAGTCTTATTTGATGATATATATATTTCTTGAATAGTTGGTATTTTTGGTTTCCAATCTTTATTTCTAGTCACGGAGGCAAATGTTTTTACTTTTCTCTTCAAAGAACTCGGCTTTGGCTTCAATGGATTGATTGCTTTGTTGAGCATTATGTGCAGCTTTACCCATGCGTTTTTTCTCCCATTTGGTACAGGTTGGTACAGATTTATTTTCAAACATCTTCATTTATCAGTGTCGTTTATTGCCAATTATTGAAATTTTTCGCGGTTGGTCAGTGAAGATCTTTGCAGAAATTCTGTGCCGATCCGAACTTCTAAATCGGATATTCACTGCACTAATTATGAAATGAATTGCACTAAAGGCAGCTACTTCTGCAAAGATCTTCAATGATCTGCAAAGAATGTTTCCAATAAACGGCAATAATCTTTACCGGTTGGCCCCTCAGGGGGATACAACTATTATGTCAATGGGAAATAGCGCTCCTAGGGGGACTATGTGAGCGCCCGAGCTAAAAGTTGGGTAGGCTTTTTGTTGAAATAGAATAGATTTTTGTTTTGTTACTGACCATCTTTTTTCGGTTCACTGCTATCCTGTTTTTTCAGCACTTACTACTTTCTTCTTCAACTTCGATCTTGTTCCATGAAATTCTCTCATCTTACTTTTTCTAAATACTTTCTGCATAGATTCCACATTCCCTTAACTCCATACTAAATGGTGCCTTCTTCCTTCCTCTCTTTGGATCGCCTTTGTTGCGGATAGGGAGGCTTAAACTAACTAATAATCTAATAATCGAACCCCTCAGGGGGATACAGGTATTGTATCTATGGGAATTAGCGCTCCCAGGGGGACTATGTGAGGGCCTGAGCTAAAGGTTAGGTAGGCTTCCTTTTTTTGAAATAGAACAGGTTTTTGTTGTGTTACGGACCATCTTTTTTCGGTTCACTGCTGTCCTGTTTTTCAGCACCTACTACTTTCTTCTTCTTCAAATTTTTTCTTGTTTCATGAACTACTTTCCTAGCTTACTGTTTCTGTGCACCTTGTGCATAGATTCCACGTTCCCTCAACTCCATACTAAATGGTGCCTTCCTCTTTCCTCTCTTGGAACATCTTTGTCGTGGTTAAGGGAGGCTAAAACTTTCTTATATAATAATAATAATCTAATAATCGAATCTTAACCGGTTGGTGAAGTTATTTCTGAATGAGTATTAAACATTAACATCTCTTCTGCTTTTTTCATACAGTAGTTATTAACGATGTGAACGCGATCGACCGAGACTTCTAAAACTAGTACCTTGTTGAGGATGTATTGAATTTATTATTCGTGAGCGGAGTCGGCATACACACTTCTTTCTAAAGGAGATTATTTCTTATTGTTCATTAACAAATGTTTTTCTCCATTGTATTGTTTACAATGTACAAAGCTGAATCGGAATAGTTAAATGTAATGCGCGTAGTCTAAATTTTCTGTATGTAGAGCGATTTCTTTCAGTACGTACAGGTTCAATGTCATTTGTAGCCAACAAATTAACCATGTCAAAGTGACACTATGAAGCTATTGCTAACGTGCACGTAGCATACTGTGTTAAAACGGAATGTCATTAACTCGCTCTTTGCCAAGTCTGTAAATTTAATATTAAATTTAGTTTCAAGTAGATATTGAACATTTGATCAACCTGTCGAGCTTAGGTGCTAAAGCGGTTGTCAGAACATTGACCAAGGATTCGTGCAGTATACGAGTATTCGTAGCAGCACAGTCGATCGCCTGGTACATATTGTCTTGCTCATTATACATGGCACTAAATTCCACTTTCAGCTGGAGATGTTTTCATTTGCTGCAAAGTTAAAAACTCTTACCATGTCAAACTTTTTGCATAATGGGTTTGATTGATAGAAATTATTCTTCGACTTCGGACTTACGTGCCGCGTTCGGTCGTCACTCAGGCCGCCGTCACTCTGAGACCAAATGGTAACGTTCCGTCATAACCGTCTACAGTGAGCGGTACCACTGTCTGACCAGCGCCACGAAGCCGTCAGATTTCAGCCTTAGTTTGGGACCAGCTCCATCCATTATTTCTGAATTAGCGCTTCCAGGGGGAGTATTCGAGGTCTGGAGTTGAAGGTTTGGGGGGTAGGCATTCCTTTTATTGAAATATTTTTTTTTGTTTCGCTACTGATTATCTTCTATCGATTCACTACTGTCATGTTTTTCAGCCCCTACTACTTTCTTGTTTCATAACTTTTTTTTAATTTACTGTCGCTATGTACGTTGTGTATAGATTCTGCGTTCCCTTAAGTCCATACTAAATGGTGTCTTGCTCTCTTAGGAAGGTTTAATCAAAGTTAGGGAAGCTTAAATTATCTTATCTTTTTAAGAAACGCAGCATTACTCTCAACCCTGCAGTGAATTCATGGAGAAATTCAGCCTTCCAAGCGAGCTCTCAAATAGACGAACGTTCATCACGGACACTAACTGGTGAGTTGGCGGTTTCGTTCTTAAACTTGCAGCGAATTTCTGGCGCAAATTTTCTCTAAACGGCTAAATAACGCACAACATTGCCAAGTGTAGAAAAAGTTGATAAAGTCATACAGGGACCGTAAACCGGCGTACATCCATGGTGTTTTTAGTATGAATGAATCGTTATCACACCACAGTAGTAGGAAATTTTAAAGACTCGTAAAAATAATGGTTGGTAGGATAGCTACATACCGATTTCACAATTCTCAGGCAATAAAATATTTTAATGACATAATCGCGGAACATAGGAATAAGAGATAAATACGTAGCTTTTGTTAATTTAATGTGATTGATAAACAAAATATAAACAGATGGTGACATTCAGAATATTTGCTACACAGAAACCGCAATTAATCATCACACATGGGATTTCATTTAAGTCAAGTCATGTACGACGAGGAAAAAAATTAAATAGTACAATAAAATTACATAATAGGCTACATTTTCACACAATGTGCCGGCATTCAAAGTTCATCTTTACTTTCGTTTTCTTCCATTTTGCGACATTGACTATCATCAACAACAATCTATATTACCATACTGCAGGCATGGTAATTTTGAGAAAGAAGTCTTACACAATTTTTGTTAAATTTTCAACCCAATTAACCAGGAGGAAACCTAACAAGAAAATTAATAGTCTAGCTCGGGTCTCTATTTGATCTCTGTACGCTGTAGGTTTTAATAGTTTGCGGAGTGAACTGACGGAGCCCCGAGAATAATTATCCCTGTGTTGCACTGAAAAATGAATAGCCATTATAAGATTATCCAAAAAGTAAAACGATCAGTCACCAGGAGCAAAAATAGACGATTTACAACAGAACCAGACCCAGAATTTCGTCTTCGATAACACTTTTTTCTATTTTAGAACAACGATCAAAAGCTTGCTAAAACAATTATGGTTGCATTGCAAAACTTGATATATTAATGATGTTGACGAAATATATATGTTTATATGGATTAGAGAACTTATTTTTTTCCAAGAAATAACGAATGATGAATGATTGTTTTCGTTTCCATGTCTGCGCACATAATGAAGCATCACTCTGACTTGGAGTTAATTTTGCTCGACTCGGAGTTGTTCTCCACAGCAGGTCCCTCCTCCGCCATAGTCTGTGCCGCGACCTGCGTTGATAAGACGTTCACCTGAAGATGAAATAACTTCAGCAAAATATATTCAAACGCCATTTTTCCGCTGAAATTAGGTGTTAGAAATAATAAGAAATAAAATGAATTTAGGATATCAATTTCAATAATTCGTTTAAACATCTTGTATTTGCAGTTTGTTCTTATAGTGGCCGAGTGTTGTATGCAATGCGAATAATGAGTCATACATGGGCCAAAGAAAAGATGCGCAAAACTTCCAATTATGCTGACCAAGTATCAAGTTGGTGCAAAAGTAATGTCCGATATTTCGAACGGATGTTTAAAATTAGAATTGTCAATTAATTTTAATTGTCAATTAATTGTCATCCTGTTTACGTAATATACTTCCTTGACTAAACTAAACCTATTTCTTTCCGATGACCTCTGTTACGTTCAAATTTTTCATAAATATTGGCATCCATGTTTGTCCTACCTTCTAGACTCAAATGGCATTTACAAATTATGGAAAACTGATAGAGTGGAATGACCGATGTTGCAAGAACGAAATAAAAAGAATTCATTGAAGAAATATCTACCAAAATCACTTCGACAGAACAAAACACCATATACGCTGAACACAACGGGACGCGATTTTGAGGAAGGGGTCACTAAGGATATGTGCAACACAAACATTGCAGCAGAATAATGAAATTTCGCATTCAACAGTTACATAAGCCATTGGCAAGCTCGACACGACAGTACCAAAGATGGTGGAAATGACAGAGACGCGTACCCTTAGTAGGATATGAAAGTTGTCTTAGTACATCACTGTCTCTCCTAATCGAGAATGACCAACCCAGGAAGGAAAATTTTCTGTAAACCTCAAAGTGTTTCGCAAAACAAATTTTGCATTTCCATAGTATCTTCAAATTAATAAGCTCTCGGTTGTCAAATCGATTATTATTCAATTTCGCGATTTTATATCCACCATTTCACCATTTTTTAAATTACGCTAATATTGTTTATATATATGCCGTTTTCATATGATCAACGTGTTTGTAGAACAGTATTCTATAAACGTTACTTTCAGTACATGGTATTGCATCCACGGCCTCTTCCTCGGACATTATAGCCACCACTACCATACCCGCGGCTCGTGTTATTTCTGTCTTCATATCCGCGGGTTGTGCCATTGCTGTCACCATACCCGCGGCCAGTGTTATTTCTGTCACCATATCTACCTTCGCAACCTCCTACACTACCTCTAATTCCACGGTTTCCACTATTCCTATAATTATCATCCCAACTAGTTCTGTGACCTCCAAATTGATCGCCACCAAAACCACCCTTAGTACCTCCAGCATACGCATAACCTCCACCACGACCACTAACACATGGTCCTCCTGTTGCCCTGCTATAGAGAGCCATCTTTCCTCTATGACTAGAAAAACTTCCTCCGTGTTGAGGAGGCGGGAATGCCATCGTTCTTTCTTCGCTCATGTGTGCCGCTTCAAATTCAGAGTTATACCTGGCAACGGCAGCAGAGTACGGGTCTACGCCTCCATACGAACTCTTGCCTGATGTTCGAGTAGAACCCCCTCTCGGACCAAGCTGCCCTCCATATGGGTAAGGGCGGTTGGAGACTCTTCTGCCTCTTGCAGCTCCATAAGATCCACGGTCATTATTTTCTGCAAGATCGAGGCGCCTTGATATGCTCATGTCGCAGTTCATGTCCCTAAAATTCTCACGCGGCGCTGGTATAGAGCAATGCGTCAAGTCCTTTCGGCCAATACCGAAACCGTAGCCCTCGCCCGTAAATTGCGTGTCACCTACACAGAATGTGGAGTTATCGTCGTAGCTCATACCAGGTCTACTGTCATCAGAGTACCCTAAGCTTCCGTTACCACGATTGCCATCACCAAGAAATTCACCCTCGCCTCTATATGGACCTCGTCCGCTCGACCAAGTGTCTTGGAATCCCCCTCCTCTGCCGCTGAAATGGCCACCATAGCCACTCGTGTTTCCCCTGGAAGTTCTTTGCGAGAGTCCCATACCCTCTCGGCCGGTATGCGAAAAGTTATCTTTTGATTGATTATTGAGACTGTGTCTGAGGTCTTCCGTGTCGCTGCTTGAAATTGCAGGAGTATCATACGCTGATCCACTGAACGACACTTGGTCCTTACGGCCGCTTCTAAGGGCAGGCTCCCATTGACGAGGCGGTATTTCTTCTATTTTGGCAGATGACTTCGCCTGTGGAAGTGAACACAGGTTGGCTGCAGGCGCTTGCAGTTGTACGAGTGTTAACCAACTAAATTATTAGGTTAGGTGAGCACATTTTTGGGGCTAGTAGATAGTTATATTTTAGGAATTAAACGCCTGACTCTAAATCACCGTGCCTGACGATTGAGTTCATCTCGCGTTTCAATCTCGTAGCTGAGAGTTTACAGTTAAGTAGTTAAGTCTGCTCATACATTATTAAAAATGAAATTATGTAATTATAACGAAAATTGCACGCAAATTATGGACGGACGTTTTCAAGTACTAAAACAAATACTAGAAATTTGAAAAATACCGCTACTTTGATACGTATAAAATTTTCAAGGAAATGGTCAAAGTGCATTTCATGTAAACATATTTCACTTGGAAGCTTAGAGCGGTTCGACAGTTTATGCATATTTTTCTCGTCATTATGTTATGCAGTTGTAATATGATCTTTAATAAATTTCTAAAATTCAGCAAATACACGATCATCTACCATAAGGTTCAATTTTCTACCCACAGAAAAATTGTTGATTTCTATTTAGGTGAAATAACGCCCAGATTAGAATCGGATTGAGTTAGATTTTAACTCTGCTCTGCCGAAACATTTCATCATTACGAGTCATGCAATTACTCGGAAACAGATTGACTAAATTTCTAATCCGAAACGATACAAGTCGTAATATAGGAGGCTGACCACCCAGGAAAAAGTGGTCATTGACCCGCATTTTGCCCGATGCCAAACATATCAATGGGGACAACATTCAAGCTTACCATTCCAGCATTCGCAATACAAAAACTTTTTTAACAGGCATAGTTATTTACCGTAAACTAAATTATATGTTAGTTTAAGCCTCCCTAACCGCAACAAAGGCGTTCCAAAGAGAGGAAAGAGGGAGGCACTATTTAGTGTGGAGTTAAGGGAACGCGGTCTGTATACACAAGGCGGACAGAAACAGTAGGTGAGAAAGAAGTTCATGAAACAAGATAAAAGTTGAAGAAGAAAGTAGTAATGCTGAAAACAGGACAGCAGTGAACCCCCCAAAAAGGGTCCGTCACAAAAAAAAAAAGATTCTATTTCAACACAAGAAAGGCAAATTTTCCGTTGGCTTGGGGCCTTACTTATTCCCCTGTGAGCGCTAATTCCCATAGATACTATAGTAATATCCCCTGAGGGAAAAAATTTACCCTATTCTACGAGAGAAGTTTCACCCTGAAAAAAGAATACCATTACTTTCTGCGCCTAATTCGTTACCTTTTTTTTGTCCGCGAGCTCCTGGAAGTATTGCTCCTGGGAAGGCAGCTCTGGCACACGACTGAAGTACGTCTCGTCTTTGGGACGTGGGTTCCCTGAAGTAGCAAACCAGGTTTCATTTGAAATTCTTTAAAGTGAATTATTTTAGTAATAATTTCTAGGAAAATATCCACTCAAAAAACCACAGAAGAAATAACTTAGGTAAATTTCTTCAAAGAAACAATTATCCGTGGTAAGGCAATCATACTTCTGTTAATATCTATTAAAAATAATCTCTCCCATGGTTTTTGAGTATCTTAATTTTAGTTTTCAATTTAAGTAACACTAAAAGAACCATACCTCGTTGCTTACATTAATTAAGTAACAGGGTACATAGACCAAACTACGGCTGAGGTGCGCGCTTAGAGTCCGAACAAAAATTCATCAGACAAATGTACTGACGTCTGCACCGCTTACAATCGTTCGATTTTTATGTAGAATATGTCACAAGCGCAATCAAAAGCAACCAAGAGGCGTCATAACGTGCAACAACCGAGGCTCATAAGATCACACCAAGACGTACCTTCCATGATGCGCCGCCACTTCGTCTCGTCGTATCGTTCCCACACGATTACCAGCTCGTATTTGTCAGTGTGGGGGAAGAGGTCAACGGCCACGGCTCTGAAATACAAAGCCATTGAATACGTCACGTTCAGCATGCTAGAATATTGCCTGAAAACGTCAAGTTGACTTGATATTCAAATGAATGTCGAATGAAGCTAACCTAATCGTCATACAGTAATAAAATTCATCTAAATGCAATTTGATAACCAAACTCATCAAATCGCCAAATGATAATCGTTATTTGTTAGGAAGCTCAAGACACCCATGCAACAAGAGCGATCTTAATAGAGCGGGGAGAAAGGACCATTCAATATGGGTTGTAGAAAACGGAGGCTCAACGCACAAGGTGTGTTCCCACACAGAATGCCCTGCACATTCAAGCAGCAAATTAGGACGGAAGAGGAGAAAAGCCAAAGAAGAGATAGCAAAAAAGGATGAAAACGAAGAATCAAAGTGGACACAATGGATTAAAGTCCCTAAAGACTACAGCTAAGTTAACCAAACAATATTTGAGCGGAGCCAGCCCTAGATCATAGGATACACCAAACTAACCTAACCCTATTACCCATCCTGTGCTTCCTGAGGGATTGTCAAGTCATATCATTCACTCAATCGCAAAATGATAGTAAAACTCGGTTTTTCGCCGTATGACAAATTTGTGACCTATTGCCACAGGAATTAAACTAACAATCTCCTTCTGGATATCCTAAGAATTAATCTCAGGGATAAAAACATCTTAACAGGGAAAGCAAATTTGCTTATAAGATAAACTCCTCTAAAGGAATATGAAAAAAATGAGGAAGGAATCAACAGCAGCCAGCTAAGATAAATATTACTTAACTGACACTAATATAGAAACTAATTGGGTGGGAAATGAACATTGCATACTCAATCAAGCAAAGCCCAGTTAGAGCTTAAACTTCGCAACATACTAAATTACATTATTCGATTTTAAGATAGTTTGAGCCACCCTAATCACAAGGATGTACTAAAGAGACGAAGGGTGAAGGTACCATTACGTATGGAGTTAAGTGAACGTGGTATCTATGCACAAGGTGTGTCCTCACACAGGATTCCCAGGATATTAACAGTAAATTAGGAAGAAAATTCATGTAACAAAATAAAAGTTGGATAAGAAAGTAGTAGATACTGAAAATAAAACATCATTGAACGGGAAAAACTGTCTTTGACAAAAAACTATAATAATTCAACAGAAAAGCCTATCTAACGCTCAGCTAAGGATCTCACATTTTTTCCCTGGAAGCGCTAAATGCTATAAATACAAAAGTTATATCGCCATGAGGAGACTTCACAGAAGAACGTTAAAGGCTAAAATTGGTGTCCACAATTATTGTTAGGTAAATAGATTATTGCACGCTGACCAGCAGCTGGCGAACGCGTATGTGCGTTAGGCAGAGGTCGCAAATATGACTGTGTTTCTTCAGGGCGATTGAAGGGTAAAAATCAAGCGCTTCTACCCACGAATACCCGACGTGGGACGTTATGATTTTGTAGAAATTTTACAGCATCCATAAAAACGAGCTTGGTGTTACTGCAGTTAATCCTGAGAGGCAGCTTTCCTCAGAAAAGTAGCCGCCCTCTAAAGCACATCAATGTAGGCGCAAGATTTGGCAAACTGAGCAAGAAAAATTCAACATCCACCTACTTCATTGAAATATTCAAAGTTCTTATAAATATTCAAATACGTAAATTCAGAACGCAGGGCACTCCGACAGTTACCTGATGGGGAAGAAGAACTGTCCTTTCAGAGATTTGCTGACAGGCCGGGCGAAGGACTGAAAATTCTGGTGACACTTGACAGGGTCGCACGCCATGTACACCACAGAGCTCACCTCCTGGTGCTTCCTGAGCGACGCAATCACCGACGCCGCTGTCGGTTATAATAATTTAAATTGAAAATTGCACGGAGAGAAATGAACGGTATTTGGAAATAGGGAACTAGGCCATGCTATCTCAAGAATATATACGAGTATATATACAAAAGTAAATTGGAAAATTTTTAAACATCTTTCACCCAGAGCTACTTTGCGCATTTTGAATTCATTGATTTCAAGAGAAAACAAGCGAGGTAGAAGCTCAATAATGTCGATCCACTAACTCATATAATACTATATTATAGTAGCGACTATATTGCAGTCGCTCCTACTTTTGAGATATTTTCAAATTATTAATAAAAAATTACAGGACAATTGCAAAAATTACCTAATTACTCATAATGTAAGATAAAAACACATGTCCCGAATCGACTATAACGCAGTACATCAACCATTACATGGTGCGGCAAATTTATCAGGAGTTTTTAGTTTCCATATCATGTCTATATATTCTGGATCTGCACAGTACAAATTTATCCTTTGCTATTCTAACAATGAATGATGGAAGTATTCTTAAAAAAAAAGAAATTCAGACAAAACTAGTGCATTTTCGACGCAATGTTTTATAATCCACAGAGAACATGGCCTTGATGGAATTCCCTTCGAGCGATTTAGAGCTCCTTGGAATCGTCTAAAAAAAATTGTCGCTCTAACACGGTAGTAAATGTTTTCATTGTTCATCAAACCACAAGTTACTGCAGAACTGATCGTGTGTGTTCTCAGGCAACAGAGAACAATTAATGAAAAATTTAAAATGAGGCTTCATTAAACAAAAATATATGAACAAACATTACCCATCGCACTCGACATTAAATCGAGACCCAACCACTCAAGCTCATTTCACAAGTGCAAGATGAAAATGCGTGAGACCAAGTTCTCAATTAATTTACATTCCCAACCCAACCGACTCAAATGGCGTTACGCTTCTGACTCCAATTGGTTCAAATCAGATTAGATTCCTGACCTATTTGACTCAAATATTATATTCAGATCAAATGAGCTCAATTGTCAAAAGGTTTTTACCCCAATGAACTCGATATAACGTTTCTAACCCAATCGATTTCAACGTCATTATGTTTCCAACTTAATTTACTCTGTTATTACATTCTTCGACTCGTCTTGATTTTAGCCCAGTCTTTCTGTAACAAGGAAGCTGGGCGCCAGACTTACGTAGGCCAGCCCTGGGAGGATCAACCACGGCTTTGACTTCGAGGCCTTTGCAGGAGCTGTAGATCGTGGGCAGAGTTTGCTCGCAGTTGCCGAGAAGATAGTCAACGTTGGCGATCTCGTTGACCCGGGCGTTGTACTCGGCATCTTCTACTGCCTTCTCCACGATCTCCAAACCGTACATCTTGTATGTTCTCTGCAAAAATGAACACCATGTATTTTCATTCAAAGATGTGAGTAAATTTGTACTTGATAAATTTCCGCTGAATGGAGAAGCTGTTCAGACGGAAAATAAGGGTTTAATCAGAGAATAGGATTGACGGGATTTCAGGATTTCAGTGAGCACTTCAAAATCAAATCATTTCAATTTCAAATCTGTTGAATGAATTTCAGATGACATCTACAACATTTAAAAATTTGTGTATTTCAAATTGCTCAGAATCCATTGCATGGATTTCTGACATTTCTTAAATAAAAAATCATGAGCGCTTCACAACAGTTTAAGACCCATTGCACAGATTGCTAACCCACTCAACAGACCTCGAGATTCCCATTGCACAGATCCATTGAAAGTAAATATGTGGTAAATTAGCGCAACACCGACTACTTGGAAAAACCTCTTTTACTCAAGAATAAGGTTGAACAATGCATTTTACATAAGAAATAGTCGCCATATGAATTAAGGTTCATTGGAAAAAAAACTAACATCCACGTACAGCATTGGGTACACACATTGGACATTCTCATACACTACAGTATTTCTTTTGTTCATGACTCACAACTACACATACCATAGCTATATAGAGGGAATCATATTGACTATTTGGCATAGTTGTCAAACTGATCAGCAGAGTGCTCACCGGTCTACTTCCTTAGTATTTGCCTCAGCAAGAGCTAAAGAAAATTTGATCCTCAAGCCATAAAAGTAGCAACAATGCATGAAGAACGTCGTCAAAAAGGTATTTATTGCTGGTTCTGTGCCAGGATTACTTCACTATTTCTCCCCAGAAAGTTACTATATTTTTCCACAAAAATCCTGACTCGGCAACCCTGTAATTCTTACTACAAGCTATGGGAATGAAATTATCCACACGACGACCATTTGAGACGCACCTCAGCGAGACACTGGCCTATGGTGCCAGTGCCGCAGCAGACGTCCAGGAGGACGTTAGTTTGGTCGACCTCTGAGAGCTCGGCCACGGCTTCATAGAGCTTCTCTGCTGCTGGGGTGTTCACCTGCACAATGTTGAATGGTCTTGACTCATCCACAAATGCTAGGTAATGCAATAGAATACGACAGTGTTTAGTATTGATGAGTGCTATTTATTAAATTAATAACTTGGAAGTTTTCCTCATGAGAGAGGTGGAACATGAGTCATATCATAAGTTTGGCGTGCAGCACACTGAACTCAGACACAGAGGCGTCAGCAGGAAACCTCCACTGCCGTAGCCAGTTCAACTCACGCAAATCATGATCCACTTCATACTCATTTACAATTGAAATCATGTGGATTAAGTGTAGCTACTTCAATGAATCAGACTTACAACATCGATGATTCCAAATTTGTCATTTCAAACGAAAATAGGTCAAACGGTATCAGTCATTTGAGAAGTATCATTTAACTTTGCCAACTAGCTTTTACAAATAAATGTGGTGAAATAGAATAAATTAGGCATATATATTTGGCAAAATCACATCAAATTTTATTTTTGGGCTAAATTCCGTGAAGCTATAACATTTTAAAGAAGGGTAAACATTCTGCGGGGCTACAAACATTGGAATGTGTTGTGTGTCGTATCGGCGAGGGTCGGCTTTGGGCAGCGTTCTCAAGTGCTTGAAACGGGATGTCATAGATCAAAGTCACTCGGCGGTTGGCGCTTTGTCCAAACTTCTACGGTTCAGGCGTCCACAAAACACAAACACACAATCTTGAACACAAAAACACATCCAGGCAACACAACACAAGTCACACACACAACACACGGGTAGGCGTGAGCGAGCCCACTTCAAACAAGCGAGGGTTAGCTTCGAGAAGGTAGGGGCTGGCTCATGGGGTGACCGCGGCTGCTCTACCAATGAGAATCAAGAAGTAGAGTAGGCAAGGAGGTGTGTCAGATAACGCACCAATTAGAAGCGGAATCGTCAGGGACAAGGAAAAACTTCACCAATCAAAGAGGAGGACGGACTTGGAGACGGCGAGGGACGGAGATGAATCGGGAATGTTCGAGAAGGAAACAAGCGGAAGACTTATAAGGAGCTGAGAAGAGAAATTAGGGAGGATTTTAACTTGGTTACAAGACGAGAGACGGTCTTTTTGGTGCACGTTTTCGGGGATCCGGCTGCCGCTGAGATCCCCTTGGATCTGCTACTCGAAAAAAAAACATCGCGAAAGTGCCCCTATACAGTGCTCCTTCGAATCTCCAAAGTTGGCAACGGACCCAGCAGACACTGAAGTACCACCGACATCAAATTCCGCTTGATACGCAACGTCGAGGACCACCGATACGAAAAAAAAAAATGTGTCAGTCGTTCTCCTGAGAGAACACAAAAATCAGTTCTACGTCGTCTTCAAGACAGCATGAACTCCAGCCTGCATTTTATTTTGAACTCGCACAGCTGCCAATCTACAACAACGTCAAAAGTCGCAAATTCTACAGTGGTTGAGCTGTTCGGGCAATGAAGCCATGAGCGCAACGAACGAGCGCTCTAGGCGCAGCGTCTTCGATGTTTCAGCAACCGGCCGACGCCGGCGATTGGAGCGGCCGCAGCGAAGAAACATTACGAGCGCCCTTCAAGAGTTGAACAGGGCCCTAAACTAGGTGACCCCTGCAACGCATCCCAGAGGAATTGAAAATTTGTGGCATCGAGTATTTTGGAACAGTGCTGTAAAGTGTATTAGTGGAAGTCAAAGTGGTACGCTGCAGTAAAAAGGACGCGCTGTGTAATGAATTTGTGTCTTATGTTTAAGCGACAGAATGCAAAGCATTGATGTATTTTTGGACGCCTTGTGAGTACAGGAAAACGGTATGTTTGTCATCATTGTTCTGTAATGTGTGTTGCGTAGGGGTTTCTATAACTTTGTGCATTCTTTCGTGAACCGTTGTCAGCTCTTGAGTATTGGTAACTTGAATTCTCGGTAAACATCACATTTATATCATGTCGTGTTTAAAGTTTTATGGCGGCAGGAATGTGCGTACCTTTCATTAACGCAGTCGTGCTCTCTCATGTCAATTCTGTCTAAACGCCTTGTGCACATACCCACGTGTTCATCTCAAAAATAAATGTGTTTTAATCTTTCAAAGTTTGTTATTCTCCCCATGCTTGTTAATTCGGTATTCGCGGAGTACACACCAATTAAACACTGTTAATTTCCTACCTTTCTGTCCAACTCTCAGACTGTGTATTTCATATCTTTATTTTTCTTTCTTTTGCTTTCGGGGGTTTCAATTCCTCCTGCGTTACGTGCTCTGACCGAGCTACGTTCCGTAACATAAATATTGTTACAAACACACAAGTCAGTTTATATTTATATGTTAAGGACAATGCACTTGTTTGGTGATGGCACTACAAGAATATACGCAGATGCCAAATAAAAAATTTTTCTTCCTTTTTTATTTGGGAGCCTTAACTCACCGGGAAATGGCTTAAGGTACAGCATCTGATAAAACGGTCACAGAATAGATTAAATGTTAGTTTAAGCCTTCCTAACAGCAACAAAGGTAATCCAAAAAGAGGAAGGCGGAAGGCACCATTAGGTTAGGAGTAAGCACACGCGGAATTTATGCACAAAGTGCATAGAAAATTGTTGAGAAAGAAGTTCATGACTAAGATAAAAGTTGAAGATGAAAGTAGTAGGAGGAGTTGAAAAACAGGACAGCAAAGAATAGAAAAAAGATGTTCCTTAACATTACAAAAATATTTTTTTCAACAAGGAAAAGGCCTACCTAAATCTTAGCTCGGGATCTCACATTTTTCCTCTGGGAGTGATTAAACGCTCACATAAAGATTAGATTAATCGTTAGTTTTAGCCTCCCTACCCGCAGCAACAAGTGCGATCCAAAGAGAGGAAGGAGGAAGGCACCATTTAGTATGGAGTTAAGGAAACGCGAAATTTACGCAGAAATGGCATAGAAACTGTAAGTTGTGAAAGAAGATTATGAAACAAGACCAAAGTTGAAGAAAGTAGAAGGTGCTGAAAAACAGGACTGCAGTGAACCAAGAAAGGTGGCCCTTAACCCTTTAACGTCCGAATTTTTGTACTCATATTACCGTTAGCACAACCACCGTCACTAAACTGGCGCTGGCATCTGGCAGTCACCGATATCAGGATGGGATAGGAACTGCCACTCGGCAGAGAACTTCAAAGAACACATTAGGGAACTAATTGAATAAGAAATAAAATATATTGAAGGGGAATTTTGAAAGAGGACACTGGTGTCCTCTGGGGCGTTAAAGGGTTAACATATCAAAAACATTTCATTTCAACAAAAAAGATAGCCTACCTAACTCTCAGCTCGGGTCCTCACTTTGTCCCCCCTGAGAGCGCTAATTTCCATAGATACAATAATTGTATCCCCCTGAGGGGAAATGGTCACATAAAAGTGAGCATCAAACACAAATATAACACTGAGGAGTTCCCAGAAAAATGGGTGGCAGATACACAAAAAAATGAAAACTTAGAAATAAACTGCAGGCAAAGCAGTTATGCCATCAGGGGAGATGGTTACTCATGAAGAGCACCTGACCACATGCAATTATACCTGGAAGAATGCTTGTGGAGAGATCCTGAACATTTTGCCAAGCACATTTTCTGTGATGTGTGTTTTGCCCCACAGATGTTCGTACTCATCCGTTACTCCACTCTCTCTGTGATGGAAATTATGCATAGTTATCAGCAGCATGCTGGAATATCACCAACAGGAAAAAAAATCACAAATTTACAACTGTATTTCAAAAGTTTATGTGTGTGAAGTGCGGGAATCTAGAAAAAAAAAATTGGGTCAGAGATATAAAATTCACCGTTTTCTCGCCCCATACAACCCGCACTTTGTGGCAGTGGCGACTGTATTACTAAACAGCAATACTTAAATATGAGCAAGTACACTTGATCCAAAAC
This sequence comes from Morinoia aosen, assembly GCA_030386875.1. Taxonomy (NCBI): domain Eukaryota; kingdom Metazoa; phylum Arthropoda; class Malacostraca; order Amphipoda; family Talitridae; genus Morinoia; species Morinoia aosen. Next base: position 20,756,540 of record CM059565.1, read on the forward strand.
TGCAAGCCCGTTCAAAATTATGAAATAGAAATTCGAAATGTTTCATTACAGTGGATTAGGAAAGTACTTTGAAAAACTAAGAACAAAACTATGAGGGTCAAATGAAACCGTGAACAAATCCCTCAGCACATTACAATTCAGTGAATATGCAATGCGCACTCGTAAAGTAACTCGAGACTTTAGAAGGATCAGTACATCAGTAGCAAAGAAGGACACTCACTTCTGTCCCACAACTATACAATAGAGACCAGTGACCCCCACTTGGGCTCCCTCTGTCTCGCAGTACTGCACAAGGTTTTGCTTCAGCTCCACCAGCTCGCTCTCTCCCAACTTCTGTGGATGTACCTGCTCAAATCGGGAAAATTTTTCGATTCTGGTGCTTCAGGAGACGTTCAGATACCACGTGAGGATGTAACTTCAACGTCAACTTTTCAGGATACCGAAGTTTTTTCCCGTTTAGGTAAAAATGTGAGTTTTTTAACCTAAACTTAACTTATACTTGAAATAAACTTTTTAAGTTTATTTATGAACCTAGTTAGTTTTAAACTATAAGGAAAATGGTTAAAACTGAAGTACAGTTACCTAACTCGCCCAGTTGGAAATTTCACTCATAGGATACACATACTTGGACGTACAAAGCTAAAAGACGGCACATGAATAGTGATGCAAAAAACGGTTTTATTTGATTGCGTTTTTTTTGCAAAAAAAACGTGTTTTTTATGTGTTTTTTTTTTTGGTTTTTTTTTGCACACCTAAATTTTGTTAAGTATATGTCTGGTTTTTTTTTTGGACACCTAAAATATATTAATATCCATGTTTTTTAGTCATTTTATTGTTATGAAAACATCAAAAAGAAACCATACAGTAAAAGTGGTGGCAGATAACCTACAATTACCTAGAGGCGTCTAAGAGGAACAGCAGGAGCCACAGAACTTATATTGATGGAGTCAAAATTCAGAGCTTACTATCTCTACTATGTCTGATTTTATTTTTATGTGACCAAAAAATCAGACTTTGCAGAGATAATAGATAGATCAGAGATAAGCTCTGAATTTTGACTCCATCAATATAAGTTCTGTGGTAAGTTCTGTGGCTCCTGCTGTACCTCTTAGACTCCTCTAGGTAATTGTGGGTTATCTGCCACCACTTTTACTGTATGGTTTCTTTTTTATGTTTTCAATTACAAAAAATGACCTAAAACCATAGATATTAATATATTTTAGGTGACCAAAAAAATATCCTGTTTTTTTAAACATGTTTTTTTTTACAAAAAATTCCGACTAATAGAAATGAATATTAATATATTTTCTGGTACCAAATATAACTATGCCGTTTTTTTTACAAAGAATCATGACTAAAAAACAATATATTTTATGTGACCTAAAAAGCCCCATGCAGTTTTTTTTTAAAAAAACATGTTTTTTACTAAAAAATCATGACTGAAAAAACATGAATAATATATTTACGAGACCAAAAAAATGTTTTTGTACTAAAAAATCATGACTAAAAAAAACATGAACATATATATGAGACCTAAAAAACCCCATGCTGTTTTTTAAAAAATATGTTTTTTTACAGACAATGTTGTATAAGAAAACCTGGATATAAATATATTTTATGCGACCAAAAAACCATGCTGTTTTATATATTTTTCATAAAAAATTGTATCTTAAAATCATGGATATTAACATATTTTATGTTACCAAAAAAATCATTGTTTTTTATTAAAAAGTTATTATTATTCATTTTTTGGTCACGACTTCTTTGTAAAAAAAAAACACCCCCTCAGGGGGATACAATTATTGTATCTATGGGAACTAGCGCTCCCAGGGGGACAATGTGAGAGCCCAAGCTGAGAGTTAGGTAGGCCTCCTTTTCGATGAAATAAAATGTTTTTGTTATGTTGAGGACCACCTTTTTTCGGTTCACTGCTGTCCTGTTTTTCAGCACCTACTACTGTCTTCTTCAACTTTGATCTTGTTTCATAATCTTCCTTCCTCTCTTTGGATGGCATTTGTTGCTGGGTAGGGAGGCTAAAACTAATGACTAATCTAATCTGTAAAAAAACATGGATATTAATTTATTTTATGTGACCAAAAAACCATGCTTTTTGAAAAAAGATTTTTTACAAAAAACATGAGTGTTATTAAATTTTATCTGACCAAAAAAACATGACCTTTTAAAAACCATGTTTTTTCACAAACTCATTAATATCCGTGTTTTTTAGTCATGATTTTTTTGGTAAAGAAAACATGATTTAAAAAAAACAGCATGTTTTTTTGGCACATAAAATATATTAATATCCACATTTTTTAATAAGGATTTTTCTGTAAAAAAATGTTTTTCAAAAAAACAGCAAGGTTGTTTATGGTAAAATAAAGTATATTAATATCCGTGTTTTTTAGTCATGACTTTTTTGTAACAAAGATTAAGATTATAAGATTATAGGTTAGTTTAAGCCTTCCTAACTGCTACAAAAATAGAGCGTATCAAAGAGAGGAAGGAGGAAGACACCATTTAGTATGGAAATAAGAAAATGAGGAATCTATGCTGAAAGGGCATAGAAACAGTAAGATGAGAAAGAAGATCATGAAATAAGATAAAAGTTGAAGCAGAAAGTCAAAGGTGCTGAAAAACAGCACAGTAGTGAACCGAAAAAAAGGTGGTCTTCAACATAACAAAAAACATTATAATTCAACAAAAAGAAGGCCTACCTAACTCTCAGCTCGGGCCCTCACATTTTCCCCCTGGGAGCGCTAATTCCCATAGATATAATAGTTGTATCCCCTGAGGGGTTTGTAACAAAAACATTCAAAGAACAGCATGGATTTTTTGGTTACATAAGATATATTTAATATCCATTAGAACCGTACCAGGTCTTAGAATAAAATATCCACAAAGAATCTATTCACTCTATAAAACCATTCGGAGACTAGCTCCATCCTCAGTAAGTCATTCAGTCAAATGTACAGTGAAAATTCATTGTCCATTTCACCAAATTTTACTGAATGACTGAGGATGGAGCTCGTCTCCAAAAGGTTTTATGGAGTGAATAGATTCTTTGTAGATATTTTATTCTAAGACCTAGTACAGTTCTAATAAACATGATTTCAATATTAACAGCATTCTTTGTTTATAAGTTTCTAAAGACAATTCGATTAAAGAAAAATAACTTTCCTGATATTTATATCCGTGTTTTTTTTAGTCATGATTTTTTGAAATGTTTTTCAAAAAAACAATTTTTTTGGGCCCATAAAATATAATAGCCATGTTTTTTTTAGTCAAGATTTTTCTGTTAAAAACAATGTTTAAAAAACAGCATTGGATTTATAAGGTCACATAAATATATTAATATCCATGCTTTTTATTCATAATTTTGTATAAATAACATGTTTTTTATTTAAAACAGCATGGTTTTTTAGTCACATCTCTATCAATGACCATAAGTAAAGATATGTTATTATAACACACCATTTTGGGAGTTGAAGGTCATTCACATGTATTGTAAAATAAATGAAATATCAAAGCATGAAACCGCAGAAAATGAAAAATTTCATAAAACCACGGAAAACCATCAATTAAGAAGTATGCTGTTTTATTTCGTAATTTGACATGAAAACCAAATAATGTAATGTGGTTCTTTTTCTTGCTGAGTTATTTTCAGACAAAATATTTAAAAAAAACAATATCCACGTTTTTTTGGCCACGGTTTTTTTTGTAAAAAAAAACGGCATGGTTTCTTTTGAGTCACATCTCTACACATGAAACAAAATCTTTCATAAAAAAATGCGAAAGTGATAACTTCATAGATGGCAATCCCCCAAAGTCAGAAAAAATTTGACAAAAAGAGGTGGTCGATAGTAAACTTCCCTACAACAAAATGAGGTGTCTATAATGATCGAGTATGTCAAGCCTGAAGTCTCCCTGCAATTAATATGAAGCTTATACAGACGAAAATGTACACTTAAGGCCTCAAAAACTTTCCTTTGGGAATATCTTTCAGAAAATGTATTCATAACTGGTGGCAAGTCAAGAAGGCAGAAGGTGATTACCGCCAATAAAATATTTTTGTAACCAGTGTGGCTACTAAAATAAAATCACTCAACCATTTCTAGGTAACATATTAAAGAAGTCACCTTATGATATAAAACTAAATAACCATTTCACTTGGAGTGACATAACCAAAACCGAGGGTGACAGAACTACTCACGGTGACGATGAGCAAACAGTCGCCGCTGTTGGAGGTGCGGACAGTGAGCTGCCGCCACACGCCCTCGTGCGACACCGGGCTGAAGGCTGCATGGCCTGACGCGCGCACGTACGACTCGAACGACTGCACAGCACACGGATGTTGTCATCCATCCTGATTACAGCTTCTTTAATGAACTCCAAAATATAAAATGATCATTTTGATGGCTACTCTGGTACAGGTTGTGTGCTGCTGAGCTATGTACACCATGTAGGATGTACCTAATAGTGTGTGTGGCAGTGGGCTACACGCACTACATAAGATGTAATAAATAGTATGGATGTAATAGAGTAGGATGAGCAACACACCCAGTGAACACTTTGCCTAATAAGAGCTGTGTAGTAGTGGGTTACGTACATTATGCAAGACGTATTTAAAAAAGGGTGTGAAGTGGTGAGCTACATACGTGCAGCCAGTAGGATGTAACCAATAGAAGGTATACATGTATATAGTGGTGAGCCACACACACCATGCAAACTGGCATAGCAAGTGTGTGGCGATAGCATTGTTTACAGAGCTAATACTCAATGGTCGGTGTGTAATGACATGCATGCACTATGCAAGATGTAATCGATACTGACTAACTCTGATGACGGATGTGCAACGATAAATGTTGTGCCGAGCACAAAATTAAACAGAAGGACTTTCAAACATTGGTTGGTCAAGTGCATTGAATGAGAAAGTTTTGAGAACCGTGATCGAGTTAATGGGATACAGCCACGAATGAAATCCAATATAATTTCTACAATAAACTGAAATGAAAGGATAAATTCATCAGCAAGAAATAAAAAATTGCACAATCTAAACTTGCATGATCGCAGGTTAGGATACAAAGGTAGAAATGGGGCAAATTGATACAAACTAAAATATTGAATTTGTTTATAAATTTGATGTGTAATAGAAAATTCAGCCCACAAAATTTAGTACAGTAGTCAAATTCAATGACGAGTTAACAGATTAGATTATCAGTTAAGCTTTCCTAACCACAATAAAGGTGTTTCAAAAAAAATAAGAATGAAAATACCACCGATTATCGAGTTGAGGGAATGGAGAACCTATGCACAAGGATTGATTGATACAATAGTTGTTGAAAGGACCACTTACTACAACAAAGATGTTCAGAGAAAGGAGAGATGAAAGTACTATTTATTATGCAGTTCAGGGAATGCGGAATCTATACACAAGGTAAATTTCTGCACAAGATCACGTGCACATAAAAACTGGGAGTTAAGAGGGAAGGTTAGAAAACAACATTAAAGTTGAAGAAGAAAGTCAGAGATGCTGAAAAACAGAACAGCAGTAAACTTAAAAAGATGGTCTTAAACAAAACAAAAAAGTTTTCTATTTCAACAAAAAAAAAGCCAACCTAACTTCCAGCTCAGGACCACACACTTTCCCCTTGAAAGCTCTAATTATGCATAAGGAGTGTTCCAGCACAAGATATAGAAACTGGAGGTAAAAGATACGTTCATGAAATATTTTAAAAGTTGAAGAAGAAAGTAAGAGGGACTGAGAAATAGGATAGAAGTGAAGTGAAACAAATTGCAAGTCACATAACCCAAAAAATTTATTCTATTTCAACAAAAGAAAGGCCTTCCTACACTTGAGTTTGAGACATGTTATTTTTACATCCTGGGAGTGGAAACTCCCATGAACAGAATATTTATGTCTTCCTGAGGGGGTTTTCTCACTCGGAATTTCTCATATTGCGCACTTCGTTTTTTGCAAGAGAGTTTGCTTCATCTATCTCTACTTTGCTTTGCTGACTCTTCAAAGCGACAGATTCCATCAGGCGATGTTAACAATTCATTTTATGATACTTGAATAGGCAAAAAAAAAAAATAACAAAGCATTCATGAACTTTACATCTTCCAATGCTAAAATTCCTGCAACAGAATTTTCTCAAATATTGCAAGATTTAGAACCTTGACAACGTTCTTCATGGTGTCACTGATATGCTTGAGATGCAGCACGGGGCCCACGCTGACGTTCCCCTTCTTGTAGCTCGCCACTCGGAAGCCCACAGTCGGCTCGTCTGTGTCACTGTTGATGCCTGCAAAACAATGCTGAATTTTATGATCTTTGATATAAAACTGACCTTGAGTGCCAGACACTCTATGGTCTTACCTAAACAAACTCTATGTGGAAAGCTGAGATTTATGTAAGAATTTTGGCTCAGACGCAGAGCACGGAGAGCGCAAAATTGAACTAATAACATTATGACTCATTTTAAGGTGCTGGAGCACCAAGACCTTAATTCTGTATTACATTTTGCTATTGTCAGAGATACCAAAAACGATCGTCAATATACCTCATTCTTACAACAGCAGAGGATGAGGAGCATTCAATTGGCTGCATCTAAACAGGATACATGAAGGATGATTCCACAAAGATTGATGTGCCATGAAACTCTTGCCATCATTGAAATTTTGGCTCATTGGTTACAGCATGGCACTCTCAATGAGCCTGGATATAAAAACTTTCAGCAATGGAAAAAATGTTTGGAACTACCGAACAAAAACTACAAATATAATACAGACACGTACAGGACATTTATTATTACTAACTTGATAGGTTCAAAACTCTCAAAGCTCTAACAAGTACCCAAGGCTTAACTTCAATTTAGATTTGAGAAGCTGACCTCAGATGCTTTAGTCAAGCATTTTGAGTCAATGAGGTCAAGCTGTGGGGACTTTTGAATCACGTTTGAAATATTAAATCTACCAAATTTAGCAGCATTCATTGAACAATAGAATACAAATACTACACTTGGAGTTATTGTTTTTAGACAACTACTTTGAAGTTTTCCAATTAGGATACTTGCATACAAAAAAGAACTAGGTGTTGCGACATAAGCACACCACAGGCACAAGCCAGCACGCACCTATAGTGAACTCGCACTTGTTGCGGTAGCCGTCCTCAATGGGCGAAGGTATGATTGGGTCCATTTCGCAAACCTGCAAAATGAAAATATACAAATGTCTAGGAAAATAAGAGAGTGTAATCATTGCTAATACCATGCAAATAATTGTTGTGAGAGCGTTAAAGTTTCTGCATCAAAGTGTGCACTGAACTAGACAATTACGCAAATCAACATTACAAAAACGTGCAATTTGTGACATTCCTGCAAAAATAAATGAACTTGGTTTGAGCTTATATCAAGCAGAATAAAAATATGAAAGAAGTGAAATTCTTAAACCAATTTCTAAACTTTAATTAGAGCAACTACCAAGCATAATGCAGCAAATATTCTAATTCTTGCAGCAATAGCTAGACTTCATTAGAAAGATAACCAGTAAAATAATAGAAAAAAATTAATCAAAACACCAGTACTTAGATAGAACAAATGCAGATACTTGACACATAAAATGACTGAAGTCAAATGAGTGGAATGCTTCTTTACAACTTCATCGGATATTTCAAACCAACCATCAGTTTAGATATTCAAGTTGAAACCCTTTAACATAATTCTTTAAAATGAGCTTCATTGCTTGATCATTCCCAACATAATTTTGTTAAAATTAAATGGTTTTACAGAAAACTTTCCGAACAAACAACGTTACCTAGGATCAAGAAGGAATAATTTTGTTAAAATTAAATAATAATCCTTCCATTTTATGTGTCAAGTATCTGCATTTGTTCTATCTAAGTACTGGTGTTTTGATTAATATTATCGAAAGATGGTTGCAACGAGGCAACCAGCAAAATTTTGAAGAGTATAAGGAGAGGAAGAAAGAGGTACAAAGAATGGTAAGGAGAGCGAAGAGGACGGCGGATGAGGAATGGGGGAGGAAGTTGGGAGGGGATTTCATGGAGAGAAGGAAGGTTTTCTGGAAGGAAGTGAAGAGAATTAGGAAGGGTCAGGTGGAGAATGAGGCAAGAGTGAAGGATACAAATGGTAGGCTGCTAGTGGAGAGTTGTGATGTGAGAAAGAGATGGGCGGAGTATTTTGAGGAACTGCTGAACGTGAGGGATGATAGGACTGCGAGAGTAGTAGCTGTTGGAAGTGATGTTAGAATGCCTGTGTTTGGTGAAGTGAATAGAAGTCGAATAAGAAGAGCAGAGGTGAGATGTGCGTTGGATGAAATGAAAAATGGGAAAGCTCCAGGTTTGGATGGCTGCACGGTTGAATGTCTAAAGAAAGGAGGAAATGTGGTTATAGAATGGTTGGTGCGTTTATTAAATGTGTGTTTCGAGGCTAGTAAAGTGCCGGTTGATTGGAGTAGCGCGTGCGTAGTTCCGTTGTACAAGGGGAAAGGTGATAGGTATGAGTGCAGTAATTCTAGGGGTATAAGTTTACTGAGTGTCGTTGGGAAGCTGTATGGAAGAGTGTTAATTGGAAGAGTGAGAGTGTTGACGGATCGTGTGCTTGCTGAAGAACAGTGTGGTTTTAGGTGTGGTAGAGGTTGTGTGGATCAAATGTTTGCTGTGAGGCAGGTGAATGAAAAATACTTATTAAAGGGAAAGGATGTATATTGGGCATTTATGGATCTAGAGAAGGCATATGACAGAGTGGATCGCGAGGCTTTATGGCAAGTGGTAAGTTTGTATGGAGTGGGTGGGAGACTGTTGAATGCGATCAAGAGTTTCTACATTGATAGCAGAGCATGTGTGAGAGTAGGGAATGAGGTGAGTGAATGGTTCCCAGTTGTGACAGGTGTGAGACAGGGATGTGTGATGTCGCCGTGGTTGTTTAATTTGTTTATGGATGGTGTGGTGAGAGAAGAGAATGCCAGAGTGTTGGGAAAAGGTGCGCAGTTGGTGGGACGAAATGGTATGTATTGGGAAGTGTGTCAGCTGTTGTTTGCAGATGATACAGCGCTGGTGGCTGATTCAGAGGAAAAACTGAGGAGACTGGTTACAGAGTTTGGTAGAGTGTGCGAAAGGCGGAAATTGAGGGTAAATGTGAATAAAAGTAAGGTGATGAGATGTTCAAGAGGTGGAGTGTTTGGAACTTTGGATGTGAGGTTGAATGGGGAAGTTTTAGAGGAGGTAGAGCATTTTAGGTACCTCGGGTCGGATGTGACTGTTAAGGATAGTATGGAAGTAGAAGTAAAGCATCGAGTGAGTGAAGGTTGTAAGACATTGGGTGCAATGAGGAAAGTTTTTGAATGCAGGAGTTTGAGTATGAATGCTAAGAGGGGACTGTATGAAAGTTTGATTGTGCCAGTTTTGTTGTATGGAGCAGAGTCCTGGGGGTTGAGAGCAGCTGAGAGGAGGAAGTTGGATGTGTTTGAGATGAAGAGTTTGAGGAGCATGTATGGAGTAACTAGAAGAGATAGGATCAGGAATGAGTTGGTTAGGGAGCAGACGGGTGTTATCAAAAAGTTGAGCAGGCGAGTGGATGAAAGAGTGCTTGGATGGTTTGGGCATGTAGAAAGAATGAATGTTGAGCGGCTGGTGAAAAAGATTTATAAGTCGGAAGTGAGTGGTCTTCGAGCGCGAGGTAGACCACGGATGAGTTGGATGGATGGGGTGCGACGTGCTTTGTATGAGAGGGGTCTGACTGTGGACGTGGCGAGAGGGATGGCTGCGGACAGAAGTGAGTGGGGGCAGTGTATAAGGAGGTAATTTTATTTTTGACGCATTACTGGAAGCTGCCCGCGTGTGATGGGGTTGACCTGTCATGTGCGGGGGAGGGGCTGCACTCAATGAAGCGGTCGGGGTAAACCAGCTGTTACTGTCGGGCCTGACTGTGTAAGGTGGTTGTGCTGGGCTGCTGCTGATCCTGGCAGTTCAGGTGCGGCCAGTGCTGCCTCTCTCGCCTCCTAGTGACTAAGTGTGGTGGTTGTGGCCTGCTGTCGGCTACCCTCCCATGGGGAGGATAAGCCCGGTATATGTATGTATGTATGTATGTATGTAAATAATAATCCACCAAAAATTTTTCCTAACAACCTTGTATCAAGATTGGGAAGGGACACAACTTACAGCCCCTTTCCTGCGGAGTTTCTGCCAGCGCACCAGCTCCTCCAGCTCAGGGTTGACTTTGGCAATCTCACGGCCGATCTTTTTGAGGATGCCACGAGCTGCCTCTTCTTTCTTCTCCAGCTGCAGCCAAACAAACGTGAGCTCAATTATTCTATATGGGCTCTTTAAATGCTCAAGTATTTAACACATACATTCTCTCAAAATGTCTATTGGTTGAGTATCACAATGTGGAAAAAACTGTTCATCAACAAAAGTAGAGAATGTAGAAAAAAAATAATGTAAATTTTCACCTAGAGCACGAGATTCACCTAAAATGACGTTCAAAGTTTGGAATGTAGGTTAGATTTTTTTCCCCTCTTGATATGTGATAAGCAGTCTTAAAACTTTTTTGACCACAATATAAATTATCACCCAACTGTGAGATCTCAAGTTTATTCGTGTCTCATCGGCAACACTGCAGTTTGTGGCAAACCTGGCCTTCAAATCATTCAAATGTTGATAACATATATATTCAAAGTCAATGTTTTCAAAATAGGCAAATGTGGCCAGAAAAGCACAAAAATCATCAGGAAACTTGAACTCTTGCATGAATGTTGCCAAGCATCGAATTGAAAATCTACAGAGTATTTCTCTAATTCATTTACAAATGCAAAAGCTATTGAGCTATTTCGATTTAAAAATTGGTAACAATACTCAAATGCACGCAAATACGATAGGCTAAAATTAACTTCCAATCTTATGTCACATGATCATAGGAAAGAAAATTCTGGGATTTTATGAACTACAGTACAAAGAAGTTCAACTCATTCCCGCTGAACACGACTGAACAACAAAACTGGAGAAATTTGAGGATTGTTGTAAGGGTAAGATACAACCTCACCTGTTCTTTGTATGGCATGGAAGCATAAGGAGTGACACTCAGCGCTACCCTCTCTTCTATGGGCAGCTTGTCCATTTCTTCATTAGCGCACTTGAAGGTGCCATCTTCCTTTTGCTCAATTACCTTCAGTAAAGGGTCTGGAGCAGGGCTGGCTTTCTGCAATGCCAAGAATTCATACATGTAAGCAACACAGCAATCATAACATTGTGATAGGAAATTGCTTTGAGATTTAAATGCAATCCACAAACCCAGAAATATCCATACTTTCAAAATACCTGAAAAAGCTAATATAGTAACACTGAACAAACTAATGTTGTAGCACTGAACAAACTAATGTTGTTACACTGGGAAAAAAAACTGATGTAGGGTAAGTTGCGAAAATTCGTCCACTTTGAATTTCCCTACACACCAGGTATATTTTACTTTAACAAGCTAGTATGGAGTTGGAGTTCATCGAAAAGTGGTTCACGTGGTAACTGTTGGTTTATAAAATTGTATAATTGCCACACGCCGCAAATAAATATCACTGTTTGAACAAAAATGGCAGCCCAAGTGAATGACCTGCGTTTCAGTTGTTTATGAAGTCGTCACACCTTAATTGACTACCATTTTGCATCACCGACTAAAAATTTTTCCGTTAACGAAGTTGTTGTGTTAGGCAATGTCGTACCTGTGTGAGTGTTGACAGCTGTAGTGCTGCCATTTTACAGAGGTTTTTTTCTCCCTTTGTTTGTTTCTGAGATGTACTAAATTTCGAATCTTTTAACGGCTTGTGTTATTACTTCGTCCACATGTACGGAGTTTTGAAGAAATCATTTTTATGAATTTGTTTGTTCATACAACGTTTTTTATTCAAGTTCCTCCTCATTGTCTATGATACTTATTATCTTTTCAGGTTTAGATTTTATAGTTTATGAATTGGGACGAACGTTGACCTTAAATTATGGCTCCTCGTAAAAAACACCACTACTGCAATGATGATCTCGTTCACGCATTAGCAGAGATAAAAAATGGAAGTTTGAGTATTCGCAACGCAAGTGACAAATATGGTATAGGCTATGCGTCATGCAATGCTTGTGGAGGCAATGATGAAGAGGAAAATACAAGTGCTTGGATTGGGTGTAATCATTGCAGTCGGTGGTTTCACAAAGACTGTCTGGCCATAGATTGTCTGGCAAGGCCTGCCAAAGAAGTAAAACAAAGTATGGCAATCAAAAAAAAAGTAGGAATTAGTGGATAGGTTTGCTTATCAACCTTTGGACAGGGTTTTTTGATTCATTTTTGAGCCATGGGAAGGTAGACAATATTTTGATCAATGGAAGAAACTTATCAAGTTATTTTCGAACATTTAGGCAGCCTATAATCTGGTAGTTTACATTATTGTGCTCTAGCCAAACAGTCCAAAGATTGGTGACGATTCTGTTCCTCTGATCAAAGGTGAAATATTATTTTTATTTGTCATTGAGACATAAAATTCTCTTTCTATAGCTATAGGCCTCCAAACAATTGTTACATGTATGAAGGATGATATCTTATATTCTCTTATTTTCTGTGATACATAGCTACTGTAAGCTTATTGTGATAAAGGACCAATTGTTTACGTTTCATTTTCCTCCATTTAAGAAATCCGTACTATATAGGCCTAGCCTAGTTGTAATAGGCCTATCTCGAACGAACAGCTTGGAGGCCTCAAAGTGTACTAGGTACCTTAAGTAATATACGTATGTAATGGTATATAAATGGATGCTTATTATTGCTCTCTATGGACCTGAGAAGCTGTAAATCTTATAAAATTTGTCAATAAATATTTAGTTTTATTGTCCCATTCAGAAGTTAATGCTAGGTAGCCTATACCATTTAACTCCAAAGTAGAGTCTAAGATCTGCATCAAAACGTACGTATCAAATCCATTAAAAATGAATACGCTATATTACATAAAATTTGAACGCTCACAGGTAACTTTAGCGCTAAACAAAAATACAAATTTCATTTTAGAGAGTGTACGAACTTTTGTAATGAGATTCGAAACGTGGTCGAAATTTCAAATTAATTTCGAATTTGGTACAAACTTTCGAAAATTTCAGTTGGACAAAGTGTACGCAAAGCAAGGGGTTTTTTCATATCAAGATGTGAAAGATGCTTTTTAGAGCAAAGCACGATGAATCCGATGCATTTGAGCTTTGTTGCCGACATTTGCTTGAGCAATAGCGATCTTGAGAACCGTTTGAGAGGGTTTGAAATTTGAACCGTTTACATCGGACGAACTTCCGGACTTTACCCTAGTAGGACTGAAAAAAAATAATGTTGTAGGACTGAAAAGTGACTGAATTAAATCCTTTCAAAATTTTCACTACTGATGCTGATCTCACCAACTCCAAAGCAAAACTACAATTGAGATCTTGAACAGTGTAGGCCAATTTTTTGGCAAAATAAAAATTTTCAAAACAAAGCCTCCATCAAACATGTATGTCAGTAATGATGTACAGCAAAGATGCCCATAATAGCAATAGAAAATCATAAATTGGTAATATAAACAATCTAAAAAAATTTAAGGCAATTCCTTGAATAAATAAATGAGGTTACTAAACAGCCAGTTTTCAACTACATCACTAATTTTTCTAATTCCAGCACATCTATGTTTGCTGGTTTATTGACAGTCCTATACAGTGAATGTAGATTAGATTAAATTATTGGTTAGTTTAAGCCTCCCTATCCGCAACAAAGGCAATCCAAAGAGAGGAAGGAAGAAGGCACCATTTAGTATGGAGTTAAGGGAACGTGGAATCTATGCAGAAAGGGCACAGAAACAGTAAGATGAGAAAGAAGTTCATGAAACAAGATCAAAGTTGAAGAAGAAAGTAGGTGCTGAAAAACAGGACAGCAGTGAACCGAAAAAAGGTGGTATGTAACAAAATAAAAACCTATTCTATTTCAACATAAAGAAAGCCTACCTAACCTTTAGCTCAGGCCCTTACATAGTCCCCCTGGGAGCGCTAATTCCCATAGATACAATAGTTGTAACCCCCTGAGGGGTACAGTGAATGTAAAACTAGGCATTATTATAGAACATTCATTAACTCGGTGAACGTGACTCACACACGTAGAAAGCGTGCGCCCTTTCCACTTGAATCCCTCGAGCAGGACCATGGCCTTCTGAGCGGACACTTCATCTGAGAAGGTGACATAGCAGTGCTCTTTCCCTGGCCCACAGGGCTTGATTTTTTTCACCTGCAGCTGCATTGTCTCACTTAGCAGCTTTTTGAATGGCTGCTCAGACATGTAAGCAATTAGCACAGGAACTTTTCTAATATGGTGCACCAGAATTATTTCTGAATAAACAATATCTACATCAACATGTACTTCTTAATGTTTAATGTACTTCTTAATAACTACAATACCATGACAACATGATGCAAACAATGAACCAAGTTGTATACAATAAGAAAGAAAAACCATTAATTTTCAAAATATTGAACACAAAAAATCTATTACAACCAATTGATCTCTTAATATTCCTTAACATGATGATTCTTAATTGATAGACAAATCAGGTGAGCTTGGCTATTATCATCCATACGCGTACCAGTATGGGACCCCAAGTAACAATTAAGACAATCTCTAGACAGAGAGAAGAATATAGTTGCTCAGTTACTCGAAGAAAATTTACCAAATTGACACATTGACTGCGTTTGTACGATTGCTTTGTATGGTTAGGAATTTAAAAACGAAGAACGCACTACATATTGAAATCATATTTATATTTAATTAAGATGCTACACTAACTATATATTCGAAACCAAGTCAATTCTATAAAACGTTTCGGAGACCAGCTCCATCTTCAGTTAACCGTCTGCAAGTAAAAAGTAAAGAAAATCAGTCTTCTATACAAAACACAAGGGTACAATAAAATTTACAAGTGAATTTGTAATGGGTATGAACTATTGGCGCTATTAAGATCTGGTTTTTCTTTTGAGATAAAAAGAGATTCTAAAATACGTAGATCTAAGTCATTGGATGCTGTGCGTAAGATTGAAAAATTTTCCTCTGCTATTCGGTCACAACACTGCTCGCTGTGAAGGCGGATTGATGAATGAGGCGGTTGGGTCAAAGGTCTTCCGCTACGGTAGCTGACTCCACGGTGTTGGGCAATCCTAATATAGAATGGCAAAGTCGTCATGCCGACATAGCCAGATGTACACTGTACACAACTAAACTTATACACAATGGATGCCCGCATCCGTTTAGGAATCACGTCCTTGTAGCGAAAGAACGACCCAACTTTAAGTGAATTAACCGACACAATACACAGTTTTACAGCAGGAAAATGACGTTTAAAAAGAATTTCCAAATCTCGCGACATTTTATCAGTATAGTCTCCAAAATACGGGAAAACGCAATAAAGACGTTGCAATGGTTCTATCACGACATTTGTGACGGAGTATTTTTTAGCCAAAAATTTTTTAATATGAACATTGACAATAGACGTAGGGTACCCATTTTTTTGTAAAAATTTTTGTAAAAAAGAAAACTCCATATGAAGATCAACGTAATTAGAACAAATATTGAAGGCACGATTTAACAAGGTTTTTATAGTATTGATTTTAAATCTATAGTTACAGAAGCTAAAAAAGCTTAAGCCCAAACCCGTGAATGTAGGTTTGCGATAGACAGATGAACTGAACTTATGGCCGCTTCTAGTAATTTTAGAATCCAAAAAAGATAAACAATTATTTGACTCCATTTCAATTGTGAATTTTATTGACGGGTGTTTAGAGTTTAAGTATTCTCTGAACAAAGGTGCATGACTAGGATCCCTAAACAGTAAAAACGTATCGTCAATATATCTGCGGTAGAATTCAGGCTTAAACTCTGTGGGACAATCAGCCAACCATTTTTCTTCCCAATGGCACATGAAAATATTGGCAAACGTAGGCCCCAGGGGAAGACCCATACCGAGACCCTCAACTTGCTTGTACATCTTTCCTGCAAAAATAAACACAGAATTCAACACGGAAAGTTCAAAGAGGGTTTTAAAATGAGTTTTTCCTAGACCTAAAATCGTGTTTGTTGATGTTACAAAAAGGGTATTTATAATTATATTTATAGTTTCCGCTAATGGAATATTGGTGAACAAATTTTCCACATCAAATGAAGCCATTGTCATTACATTTGGATTCTGAAAAGAAGTAATCTCCCTAACGAACTGAGAAGAATTTTCCAACGTGTAAACATTCTTGGTTAAAGGACTTAATAAGGGTACCAAGAATCGAGCTAAATTGAAACTAGGCGTGTTACAAGCAGCAAAAATAGGCCGGAACTGAAACTTAGATGAAAAGTCTGGCTTGTGCACTTTCGGTAAACCGTACAATACTCCTGGACATGAACCAGACACGTACAACTTGGAATATATTTCAGATGACAAAACCTTCAAATTTTTTAGCTTCCGCAAAAAGTTATTAATTTTATCTTCAATTTGGAGAATAGTTTTTTCCCATGACTCAGTAATCAATTTAAATTTAGATGCATCAGATATTAAAGCTTCCATTTTGGTATTGTATACGGACTTATCAAGAATTACAATGCCTCTGCCTTTATCAGGTTTACATACTATAATTTTGTCATTGCGGCCCAATTCTTTCAGCGCAGATACATCGTTCTTCTTAAACACGGTTGAGAAAATTTTCTGCGGTTTAAAACTATAGAAGTAACGATGGGCTAAAGAACGTAAATCTTGCAAGAATCTCGTACGATCAGCACACTGTAAAGATTTACTCGAATATGCAAGTTTTTCGTAAGATAAGAAGTATTTGTAAAAGTCCAATTTAAAAATGGGTAAGCAGAAGTCGAGGCCAAAAGCTAAGAGTAATTTTGTACGTTCCGGTAACAATATTGCACTGTAGTTGAATATCACTTGGTTAGGATCACATGGGTTAATATCGTATTGCACACCAAGGTTTTCAAGTTTCCTATTATGCACCCTGAGAGTAGCTACTTTGAACTTTGCATCTTCCGACTGCCGAAAACCACGAACGCACAACGCGTCCAAGCGGGAGAAGAAAGCGCTAGCTTCAGCTTCAGCGGTTGCCACTTTTCCGGTCAAGTTACGCACAGCATCTCTGAGATGCTGTGCGTAACTTGACCGGAAAAGTGCTTCTAGCGCTTTCTTCTCCCGCTTGGACGCGTTGTGCGTTCGTGGTTTTCGGCAGTCGGAAGATGCAAAGTTCAAAGTAGCTACTCTCAGGAAAGCGCTAGCTTCAGCTTCAGCGGTTGCCACTTTTCCGGTCAAGTTACGCACAGCATCTCTGAGATGCTGTGCGTAACTTGACCGGAAAAGTGCTTCTAGCGCTTTCTTCTCCCGCTTGGACGCGTTGTGCGTTCGTGGTTTTCGGCAGTCGGAAGATGCAAAGTTCAAAGTAGCTACTCTCAGGGTGCATAATAGGAAACTTGAAAACCTTGGTGTGCAATACGATATTAACCCATGTGATCCTAACCAAGTGATATTCAACTACAGTGCAATATTGTTACCGGAACGTACAAAATTACTCTTAGCTTTTGGCCTCGACTTCTGCTTACCCATTTTTAAATTGGACTTTTACAAATACTTCTTATCTTACGAAAAACTTGCATATTCGAGTAAATCTTTACAGTGTGCTGATCGTACGAGATTCTTGCAAGATTTACGTTCTTTAGCCCATCGTTACTTCTATAGTTTTAAACCGCAGAAAATTTTCTCAACCGTGTTTAAGAAGAACGATGTATCTGCGCTGAAAGAATTGGGCCGCAATGACAAAATTATAGTATGTAAACCTGATAAAGGCAGAGGCATTGTAATTCTTGATAAGTCCGTATACAATACCAAAATGGAAGCTTTAATATCTGATGCATCTAAATTTAAATTGATTACTGAGTCATGGGAAAAAACTATTCTCCAAATTGAAGATAAAATTAATAACTTTTTGCGGAAGCTAAAAAATTTGAAGGTTTTGTCATCTGAAATATATTCCAAGTTGTACGTGTCTGGTTCATGTCCAGGAGTATTGTACGGTTTACCGAAAGTGCACAAGCCAGACTTTTCATCTAAGTTTCAGTTCCGGCCTATTTTTGCTGCTTGTAACACGCCTAGTTTCAATTTAGCTCGATTCTTGGTACCCTTATTAAGTCCTTTAACGAAGAATGTTTACACGTTGGAAAATTCTTCTCAGTTCGTTAGGGAGATTACTTCTTTTCAGAATCCAAATGTAATGACAATGGCTTCATTTGATGTGGAAAATTTGTTCACCAATATTCCATTAGCGGAAACTATAAATATAATTATAAATACCCTTTTTGTAACATCAACAAACACGATTTTAGGTCTAGGAAAAACTCATTTTAAAACCCTCCTTGAACTTTCCGTGTTGAATTCTGTGTTTATTTTTGCAGGAAAGATGTACAAGCAAGTTGAGGGTCTCGGTATGGGTCTTCCCCTGGGGCCTACGTTTGCCAATATTTTCATGTGCCATTGGGAAGAAAAATGGTTGGCTGATTGTCCCACAGAGTTTAAGCCTGAATTCTACCGCAGATATATTGACGATACGTTTTTACTGTTTAGGGATCCTAGTCATGCACCTTTGTTCAGAGAATACTTAAACTCTAAACACCCGTCAATAAAATTCACAATTGAAATGGAGTCAAATAATTGTTTATCTTTTTTGGATTCTAAAATTACTAGAAGCGGCCATAAGTTCAGTTCATCTGTCTATCGCAAACCTACATTCACGGGTTTGGGCTTAAGCTTTTTTAGCTTCTGTAACTATAGATTTAAAATCAATACTATAAAAACCTTGTTAAATCGTGCCTTCAATATTTGTTCTAATTACGTTGATCTTCATATGGAGTTTTCTTTTTTACAAAAATTTTTACAAAAAAATGGGTACCCTACGTCTATTGTCAATGTTCATATTAAAAAATTTTTGGCTAAAAAATACTCCGTCACAAATGTCGTGATAGAACCATTGCAACGTCTTTATTGCGTTTTCCCGTATTTTGGAGACTATACTGATAAAATGTCGCGAGATTTGGAAATTCTTTTTAAACGTCATTTTCCTGCTGTAAAACTGTGTATTGTGTCGGTTAATTCACTTAAAGTTGGGTCGTTCTTTCGCTACAAGGACGTGATTCCTAAACGGATGCGGGCATCCATTGTGTATAAGTTTAGTTGTGTACAGTGTACATCTGGCTATGTCGGCATGACGACTTTGCCATTCTATATTAGGATTGCCCAACACCGTGGAGTCAGCTACCGTAGCGGAAGACCTTTGACCCAACCGCCTCATTCATCAATCCGCCTTCACAGCGAGCAGTGTTGTGACCGAATAGCAGAGGAAAATTTTTCAATCTTACGCACAGCATCCAATGACTTAGATCTACGTATTTTAGAATCTCTTTTTATCTCAAAAGAAAAACCAGATCTTAATAGCGCCAATAGTTCATACCCATTACAAATTCACTTGTAAATTTTATTGTACCCTTGTGTTTTGTATAGAAGACTGATTTTCTTTACTTTTTACTTGCAGACGGTTAACTGAAGATGGAGCTGGTCTCCGAAACGTTTTATAGAATTGACTTGGTTTCGAATATATAGTTAGTGTAGCATCTTAATTAAATATAAATATGATTTCAATATGTAGTGCGTTCTTCATTTTTAAATTCCTAATGATCATTCGCCTGAAGAAAAGCAACTTCTCTGACTTTGTATGGTTGGGTTAGATTGCAAGAAGCAGAATTGAAAAACAAGCTTTACAGCATGAAAAAATTTCTGTTGTTTCTAAGAAGCATGAAAACAATGTACAATAGCATTTTATCTTTATGCTACAATTTATTTTTGGTCAATTTAGGGCAGTAATTGATATGCTATTTATTTACACAGGAATTTAAACGAGCAATCTCCCAAGTGATACACATCCTTCCCAAAAGTAGTCAATGGGTTAAGCAAGAGCAAACCTCTCCAAACTTTAGTGATGATTTCATAGTACAGTATCATGCCAGTGAAAGGGATGTACACTGTTTGAATTAATACATTTGTATATAGAGAATAAAAACTTACACCGGGAGGGAAAAACTTAGATAGGCCTCGGACTTCAATCTTGTACAACTCTGATGTGAATTCATCTCTTTTGGTGTACTGCAGTGAATCTCTGGAAACAAGATTAAAAAATTAAAATACTTATAATTATAAAAATTTGTCAGGCACTGCAATTATAGCCAGCATGATATTAGTACATTATGTATAGGGCTTGCAAGAGGAGATTCACAGATTAGATTATTAGTTAGTTTAAGCCTCCCTATCCTCAACAAATGATATTCAAAGAGAGGAAGGAAGAAGGCACCATTTAGTATGGAGTTAAGGGAACGTGGAATCTATGCAGAAAGGGCATAGAAACGGTAAGATAAGAAAGAAGTTCATGAAACAAGATCAAAGTTGAAGAAGAAAGTAGTAGGTGTTGAAAAAACAGGACAGCAGTGAACCAAAAAAAGATGGTTCTTAAAATAACAAAAGCATTTTATTTCAAGAAACAGAAGGCCTACCTAACTCTCAGCTTGGGCCCTCACATAGTACCCCTGGGAGCGCTAATTCCCATAGATACAATAGTTTTATCCCCCTGAGGGGAGGGAGATTCACATATATCCTTTGATTTACACGAGGTATTTTTTAAGTTCCTGGATATCTTTCTCTCTAATTCTGATAAACTTTCAGAGATATTGTGGATTATAATGTGTCCTAATTACAGTTTATTCAATGAACTGCAAACAATAAAATTATAATTTCAATAGCTAATACATAATAAAATTATTTTGAAATTAATTTTTAAAACGTTTCAGTCATAAGGATCCAAAAATATGAGTGATAATTATGTAGATCAAAGCCAGTTTCATGCTATCCGATGTTAGTTAAATGAATGAATACCAGTGCTGATCAAGTAGAAATACTTCAAAAAAGAAGGGTGCTGACATGATTAGAAGTGGCCAACACTCAAGAGTATTTCTGATTATTTTTGTTTCATCATTGATACAGCCCTCAAAAAAGCAGAATTTCTCAGTAAAACAGGATATTTAAAAAACTAAATAAATAATCAATTGCTCACATTGCAATGCACACTATAAGATTCTAAATTAACAAAATATTAGAGAACACAGGAGACTGGAATGGAGTTTGAAGCATACCTGCATTCGTTCCTACCTCTTCCTAACTAACAATGTTGCTTTACTTGGGTTCACAGTTTGCCACAAAGTTTGCCTAGATGCTACTGCTCTCCAATAGTTTTGCTGGTGCATCCACAAAGTAACTTGAATGAAAGCTTTCTAGGCAAGTTCCATATACTTACAAGGTAATGGCAAATCAAAGTAAAAGCAGCCTTTTCTCATGTTTTCCAGTTTTACAAATATTATGAGAAAGGTCTATTTTGAGAAACAAATTCCAAGATGATAAACTCCAGCAACATTTTCTTTCTCGAAACTAATCTTATTGCAGCTAGGACTTTAAAAATGATGTTTTTGTTCTTTTTTGTAACCTTTAAGCACTTTGCAATTTAATTTCCTAATTTCTAAACATAAGTTGATTATCTACATGGTCTAGTTCAAATAAATCCCTAACTATATTCAATGTGCCATTGGCTTGAATAGAATGTATTATATTTTAAAGAGTGAAGAGGCAGAATAAGACTGAGTAGTACAACACCAAGTAATATCAAATAGGTAAACTATCTACAGGGCATGAGTATATTTCAATATCAATGGCTAAAGCTGTTCAATTTTGCTGCCATACGACATAACACAACCTAAAGAAATCATCAATTTAGGAGATATTGACCATTTTGATGAATACTCCATTTTTAAAAGTCACTGGACCATATTGAAGTATTTCTCCAGCATGAAGCTGCATACAGTCTCTGACTAAGTACTAGGTTATATTAAATATAATAGATCTACTGGTCATATTTATGATAATGTAAAAAAATGGTATAGCACCAAAATGCACTTAACTAGTAGAACTTGATCTAACAGAAACCAACCTAATGGAACTTTACCTTACCTTGTGAAACTAAACAAACAGAACATTTCAATCAGAGCCTAATCTAATATAATTGAGAATTTCTGTCCTCGTATCACAGATAAGGTCATTAAGCATCCTTCAAATCAAAGAAGCTGTTTCTTAAAAGAAGGACACAAAACAAATAAACAAACCAAGGAATTTGATTCTTGGTTCCCAAGAATCAGTAAAGGAGCACATTAAGAATGTTTTACATGAATGACATTTTGCTTGCTGTTACATCATTTTCAAGATATAACAGGAATTAGGTTCAGGTAAGAACAACATTATATAGTTGGCTGTGTCTTATCTGCATTGTTGGAACATGCGTGGTATTTTGGCGGAAACCATCAGTGTCGGAATAACCGAGTTAAGTTATTTTTGGTTTATTAAGGTTATTTTAGGCTAGTTTAATCAATTAAACTAACGTTACCTAACCTAACATCATGTCAATTCTATATTCCAGAATATTTATGAGTCCGTTTCTTCAATGTTATATACAACTTTCTTATAACTTCAAAGTTTAATAACTTGAAAATTACTCACCAGCAAGCAAAATGTTATTTCTGTAAATTATTCTTAAATGCATTCCTTTAGTGATTCTTTGGAACAGAATTTTCAAATTTTTGTTGTTTCTATAATAAAGTTAGATCCAAAAAGAACAACTTCTTTCTATACACTTTCCGTCACAAAAAGTATTTAAGGAGTTATAATGGTAAGTAATGTAAGGTAACCTAACTAATCTAACCTAACCTAACATTCATTTGAGCATATTAAAGCGATCAGAACAGATTCTATTGAAATCTTTTCTCAAAATGTTCTATAAAAGTAAATGCAACAATTTGTGGCATTGGAAACAAAGGAATTGCTAGGAAAGATAAAAATAAACCTACCACTACAACTTGTTAAATACTCATTTACAACAGAAAGTGCATAGGAGAAAAGTTGTTTATTTTGCTCTAATTACCGTTATACAAGCAACAAAAAATGCAAAATTTATTATTGTCTACTTCTCAACAAATAAAACTACCTTTAATTTCTCTCAAGTATTATGGAAGATTTTGAATGACAACTCACCTTGAATCTTGTTTGTCTTCATGTATTTTTTTACATAGGTCATCAGTAGCCATTGACTCATCCACAGTGGAAAATTCACCTAACATTTTGGTGATGGTAGGTTCAATACTCAAACAATTTCTGCACATAAGGAAGCAAAATTTGTCAATTTTGTATTAACACTTTGAGTGCAACATGACATACCAATGTTTATTGAGAGAATTTTTATAATGCTGCTGACTGACCAGCAGTCACCAACTTAATTTTCATAAATGCTTATTGAAAACTAAATAAGCGCACAATCAATTTAAAGCTTGTTATTTACAAAGTTGATCTTTAAAAATAACTCTACTTTGAGTTGGATATTGAACAGGCTAAAATTGATATAAATGTTCATTAAAGATTATACAAAAAGCAATAAATTGTTAGTTAAGCAAATAAAGAAGCTAATTGAATCCTGCAATAAGCAATTTTTAAATAAAAACTGGTATTTGAACAAACCAATTAAATGAGAAATTTAAGGAGTTTTAATTTAAATCTTAAATTCTGTACATAGAAAAAAAGGTCAATGTCGGGTTTAATGAAATCACGGAAATTAATAATTCCGTTGCTATGAATCACTGGAGGAAAGCATGTAAAAACGTTTCACACAAACGACATTCTGCTCGCTGATGCATTATTTTTGAATTATTGAACTTTGAAGTTGGCTTTCGCGTGTCAAAGGAAGCGCGCGCACCAAGCGCAATTCAATTAATAAAAGAAGCTAACCCCCTATTATAAACGGAAAAAGGTTGGGTTGTAAGGAAGAGCCACAGTTCTTCTAGTGAAAATAATAAACAAAGCTTCTAGCCCACCCATTTGGGTGATGACTGAAATCTTGTTCACATCAGCTCCAAGATGGCAGCGCCCATGGTGGTTGCTGCCAGGAGCTGATCTTGGTGGAGCTGATATAAACAAGATTGCAGTTGTCACCCTAATGGGTAGGTTAGACGCTTTATTTATAATTTTCACTAGAAGAACTGTGGCTCCCCCTTACAACCCAACCTCTTTACGTTTGTAATAGGGGGTTAGCTTCTGTTATTAATTAAATTGCGCTCGGTGCGCTCGCTTCCTTCAGCACGCAAAGGCCACCTTCAAAGTTCAATAATTTGACAATAACGCATCAGCGAGCAGAATGTCATTCTTGTAAAACGTTCTTAAATGGGTTCCTTAAGTGATTGCTTGGAATAAAATTATTAATTTCCATGATTGCATTAAACCTGACATTGACCAAAAAATATGGTCATTAACAGCTCAGTTATTAGGTAAACATCTTCTCAAGATAGTATACAAAAATTTGAAAAGGACCTCCCTATATGCCACATCATCTTCCATCCTATTTGAATATTAATTGGAACAGAGAGGCCAACAGCAGTTGGGGCTTTTGTTTTGGCTCACAAATAGACACACACATACAACAGGACAGCTTCTCATAGGAAAATAAAGTACATGTTTAGGAGAGAACCATAATTGTGCATTGGATGACAACACTACATTGGACTCTCCCTTCCGACACGCTCGGTCATTCCCGCCATCCAAGACAAACATGAACATAACACTAGTTAGAATTTTTATTTCTGGGTGATAATTTCTAACTAAAAGATCCTAGAAGTGGGTTCAGGCTCTGCAGGGCCAGCAAATAATAAAGGTAAATCTGAAGGAGATGACAGTTGTCGATTTTTCACTTTTTGGTGCCTGAACCTAATTAATTGAATCAAAATAAACAAGTTTTCTTCTGTTCTTTTTTCGTCTCAAATGAGTATTTTACGATTTATAGCGGTAAGTTTAGTTTTGTCATTGATGACGAATGCGCACGAATAAACAGCTACTCATCAATTTTCGAATTTTTGTTGGTTGAAACATGGTAATAACATCGAAATAAATAACTTTTATTCCATACACTTTTTTCGTCAAATGAGTATTTAACGAGGTATAGCGGTAGGTTTGGTTTCGTCTTGCAAGACAGAGCGCTGGAAGCGAGACGCCATTGCAGTATTGCCATACAACTCGATCAAAGAATTTCTTTCCGCTTCAAAGACTGGAGTTGCGGTAAGTCATTTACCGCTATAACTAATAAAATACTCATTTGAGACAAAAAGTGCATAGAAGGAAACTTGTTTATTTCAATCTAATTAACAATGCTAAGGCATCAAAATTTACAAAATCGACAACTGTCATCTCCTTCAGATTTACCATAATAAATTACAAAGTACCCAAATGTACTCTACCCAAACTAAACCTACTGCTTTAACTCGTTGAATAATCATTTCTGAAGGAGAAAACATGAAAGAAAAATTATTTATTTATATCCAATTAACTACCTTTAGGCACCGAGAAGTGGAAAAACGATTATGGTCCCATTCTAAACCTTTACCAAAATTACTCAGTATTTATTAGTAAGATGCAACCATGAACTTAAGGGTGCATTCCTTGCAGAGCCTGTTTGTCGTTAGTAAAACCTAGGCCTATTGTGTAGTAGGTCATCAAAATCACCACAAAGTGACCGGTTCACAGTTTGAAGACAATGGTAATGTTTAGAAATTTATCAAAAACATGCATGCTTAAAAATTTATTTCCAGCATTTCCTATCATAGTTGCTATTTTAAGGGAACATATCCTCCAAGATCTAATTTAGTAATATAGTAAGTCAGTAAAGATCTAGCTTCAGGGGTCCAGGAAAAACTTTTAATTGACCGCTTCGGCACGGTGGTGTGCACTGATTTTAAGTTTCATCATCTCAGAAGGTTTGTGAACAAATATTTTGAACACATGCAGCAAATCTATTACAATACTTTCTACCTTTCTTTGTTTTGTTCGATCACCAATGGGGTTGTTTACTCTAAGAAAATAAGCGTAACTGGTAACTTTGTTGTTGTTGTTGTTGTTCATTCGGGGTTTAGCGAGGCTTTGAGAACAAGCTCATGTAGCCTCAAGTCTTGGCCACTCTGAGTGCGGGAATCACTGATTAGGCAAGGACCTCCTGGAGTATGCTAACCAGAGCCTTGCTAATGAATCACTTATTTTAGGTATCTTAGTCTTTAGGTTATATTATTGAATCTGTAAGAGTAAATCTGGAACAAAAGAGATACAACCCAACCCCATACACATGCATACACACATACACACACTGAGACACACACACACACACACACACACACACACCTCGCATACCCACAGGCACACACGAACCCTTCAAGGAACCCAATGTACCTTCACACACTAGCAGGAATATATACTACGTGATCTAGGAAGGTGGAGAATTGTTTTCAAGATGGTTACTAAGTTCTCTTTGGTGTCCATCATTGCTTCTGTCACCTAATCTTATTTACTCATTGGCCTGAGGGATACCTCTGTAGTGACAATACTACCTCCAGTATATGTCCAGTTTCACTGACAGTGAGCAGTGAATGTGTTAATAGAAGGAGGGGAGGTACTGCCTTCAATATGCTGAGTTCAAGTGAGAGTGGTAATTTAAATGAGGAACAATACCCAAGTATGGGAGGAGTGTAAATGTGAGTTATAGCTTTTAGAGGGACAGCCAGAAGGCAGAGAGAGAGAGGGAGAGAGAGAGAGGGGGAGAGAGGGGGAGAGAGAGGGAGAGAGAGGAATAAGATCAGGAAATAATAGTGGCAAAATTTTGAACTTCAAAAAACACATGCATCCGAAAAGTTACCAAACAAAATTAAAGCTCCAGCCTGGGCGGCGCAGCCTGGAGCTTCCCGAGAGACAGGTACGTAATCAGACTGCAGCAGTTGACAAGGGTGCCTGTGTGTGGTTGGGCCTCTGAGGGAGGAATATACATGATTTGAGGCACCACCCTAATCTCAGGTTAGTGCAAACTACTGATACCAGATACTGAGGAGGCCAGGATGAGGCCTCAAATCACTGCAGTTTTAAATAGTTGAGATTACAATAGCTGTGAAATACTGGATAATTTGAAAGGAGGAAGAGGAACATTTAGATAAGGGAGGGAGTGGAGAAAGTATTAGGGAAATTAAGTTAAGCCCCTATATCCTTTTTCTTTATTTTTCTTTTATTAGACATTTAAGATGGCAAATGTGTGTATTAGGAACAATGAAAGGGAAGTTGTATTTGTAATGAAGGTGAACAAGGAAATAGTATTGAAGGTTACGGTTTAACATTATGCGTAAATTCTGAAGTGACAATATGTTTAGTGATATTTGGTAATAGGTAATTTTATTGTGAATGTAGACAGTAAAAGTTTGGTTTTGTTTCTATTCTATCAAGAAGGGCTCAGGAACTCTAGTGAAACCGGGTGTACATAGAGAAAGTGAGGAAAGAGGTCACCTATAATATTTGGTACTTTTGGCAAGCATATATGGTTCCCACAGATACCAACACAACACACCCATACATAGCTAAGGAATTACAGTTCAACTTGTTTACAGTAGTGATACTTTGTTTGTATCTTTCAAGAAACCAGCAAGAGCTTGCAGTATTAGAAACTGCACAGAGTGAGGAAAGGGACCTCCACCTAGTACATTTTTCAGTGTTAGGGGTACACGTACAGAGTTGAGGAGGGAGGTTAGTTGGTGGCGGGCATTGTTATGATTTGGGCATTGGAGGAGAAAGTGCTGGACTGTTTCAACACTGCCACATTCGCAGTCTGGGTGATCGAGCAATCTAAATCTATGCAGATGAGCTGCAAGTCGCACATGTCCAATTCTGAGCCTGGTTATGGCAGTTTCAATAGCTCTACTTGGGTGAGATGCCCAAGGCCATTCTCTTATTGAGTCCTTAATTGAGGCCAGAAACATACCTTTGCCATTTTGGATTGACTCGTGCCACTCTCTCCCCCACTCCGTCTTCAAGAGCTCAACTAAGTTTTTATGGGTGTCCTCAGTGAATAACGGGAACAATGTGCGGAATTTGAGGCTGTGCGCAGCTTTTGCTGCTGCATCTGCAGCTTCATTTCCAGCAATTCCTTGGTGAGCTGGGACAAACTGGATTTTGACGGTATATTTTTCATTCAGAATTGACAAGGTTTGTTGAATATTGAATATAAATGTAGTATATTTTTGTGGTTTAGTTGATTGGAGAAGAAGAATTGAGGACAAGGAGTCCGAAAAGACCACATAAGACTCTCCAGTCATAAGATTATTTTGGGCCCAGTTCAATGCCTCATAGATTGCATATAGCTCTGCACCAAATGAGGAGATAGATGGTGAGAGCTTCCAGTCAAGGGAAACATTTCTTGCTGGAATCACCAGAGCTGCTGCAGTGGAGGTCAAGGGACTTTTTACGTGGGAACCATCAGTGAAAGCATGCAGAAAATTACTATAATGATCATGAACAAGTTCATTAAAGAGCTGCTTATTAGTTTCAGATGAAAGATTGGCAGATGACACAGAGGCAAATTTTGGCACTAACAAAGCATTGGTATCAAGAAGGGGATGGAGAGGCGAATGGAGAGAGGTTATTGTTGGACGTGGAAAAGGCTGTCGGAGTCTTTCAAAGGTCCTCATTGCGAGTGAGAGAAATGAAGAGGTTTTACTCATGAGCTTGATTTGAGGAATGGAAGGTAGTTGCAGAATTTCTGAGAGATGAGAGACTTTCTGAACATAATCCAGTAGCAGGAGAGTTCTATGTAAGGACAATGGGGGGATGTTTGCTTCTATTTCCAGAGAATTTATTGGAGATGTTTTGAGGCAACCTAGGGCAATTCGTAGTGAATTGTTCTGAATGATATTTAGCTGTTGTAGTAAATGCTTTGGGGCTGTGCAGTACAAGGGAGCTGCATAGTCCAATCGGCTTCTAATAAGCATGCGGTATAATTTTAGGAGGAGAGAACGGTCTGCATCCCACTGGTAGTGGGAGATTGATTTTAACAAGTTAGTTAGAGGAATGCAGCTTAGTTTAAGAGAGGAAATATGGGAGGACCAATTTAATTTGGGAGCATCTAGATTTACTCCCAGATACCGATGTTTGCTTGCAAAAGTCAGAGTTGTTCCTGCCACAGTTATTGTAGGAGGAGTGGTTTGGGAATGTGTGAAGAGCATGCATTTTGTTTTTTCTAAATTCACTGAAAGCCCCCATCTTGAGGTCCATTCGTGAAATGAGGTCATTGCAACTTGTATTGATTGTACGGCATTTGCTAGGATTTTGTGAGAAGAGAAGAACGTGATATCATCAGCATATTCTGCACTTTGTACACTAGGGAAAGAAGGCAGATCACTCAGCATAACGTTGAATAATAGTGGGGACAGTACTGCTCCTTGGGGAACACCAGACTTCATTTTCCTGTCCCTGGAGCGTACGCCTTCAAAGAAGACCTGAAAGGTGCGTTTTGATAGATATCCCTGGATCCAGCGTAGAAGTTTGCCGTGTATTCCTATTTTAGGAAGTTTGTACAAGAGGCCTGTGTGCCAGACACGATCAAAGGCCTGAGTAAGGTCGCAGAAGGCCACTACTAGGAAGTGTTTCTTCTGTTGCGTCACCCGGATGGCAGACTCGAGCCTCGTCACCTGATCTATTGCCAACAGCCTGCGCCGAAATCCCCCCTGTTGTCCCCTCAGTGCATGACTCTCCTCTAGAAAATAGTTCAATCTATTTTTAATTAGTGCTTCCATTAGTTTGCCAGTACAAGACAGTAGCGAGATGGGCCGGTAAGAGGAGATATTTGAGGCAGGTTTAGAAGGCTTTTGAATGGGTAGGAGCAGGGCTTTTTTCCATGATTTTGGGATAATTCCGGTGTCATGCAATTCAACGACGTCTCTTCGAGTGGAATGACATGATATGAATAAAGGCTAAACTGTCTCAAGGGCTGGCAAATCAGGTAATTAAGATGTGATTGTATTTTCTCATGATTTTGTGGGTGCGGATGAGTAATCAGATCGCCTAAACTGCAGTGCACGGCAGTGTGGCGTAAGTCTGATGAAATGTTAACACTCTATATTTTTTTAATATGAGCACATGGGATATCGGCCGACCTGGTAAATTTCTCATCTGTGCATATGTTATTTTTTGTATGCAGTTGTAGGAAGTCAGGTGAAAGTAACTGATCAGTGACACCGTCGATAATTGTTGACTTTGTCTATAGCTCATTATGGATACCTACACTTATTAATTTATTTGAAACTCTTGTGATCTCACTTCTGCCCAGTCAGGGTAGGCTTGGAAAGATTTACGAGAAATGAATTATTAATTAAGAGGAACAAGACTGTACGATATCTATCGATCACCAAAGTGACAATGTTAGATGGTAAATCGTAGGTGGAAGTTGATCTCTGAATGTGTATGTTACACTGGGAAGCAAATGAAGGGCTGACGAGCCCAGCTTACGAGCTTCGACGATGGAATAAATCTACAGAATTTTCCGCGGAGACGCGAGGTCTAATTTCCGCGTGTAACGCGACGCAAGGAGGTTTTCAACGAACTTTTTCCGCGCAGATAGCGTGACGCAAGGATGTTTTCAACGAACTTTTTCCGCGCCGTGGATTGGATGAATCTACAATTAAAGATTAGTAGGTTACAAATCCTGATGAACCAGGGGGCCCCCCTTTGATGATAACGTTTGCCGAGGAAATGTAATAATAATGCTGATGATGATTTGAGGATGATAACAATAATGATGCACCACTGCTTGGAAGGAGAACGAGCTGAGGATAAATAAGAAGATATTCAACGTTGAAATATTGCCCCAAATTTAGAGAGAAGTGGTTAGGCGGCTGATGAGCGCGATAATGTTTGCCTTGTAAGGAACACGCCTATTAAACAATCTCTAATGTCGTTGGTATATATGCCGAAGGCAAGCCGGAAAATAAGATAAATTTGATATATGTGTTTCAATATTGAATGTCATATGTGTTTCAATATTAAATGTCATGTGTGTTTCAATATTCTTGTGTCTATTTGCTCGATATGTGTGTTATGTAGCTGTGTTGTCCTCCGAGCCCTAGGATGTTTCTTTTCGATGTGATTTTTGGACGCGATGTGTGTTTGATTAACGTCATACGTCTATGTTTATCAATGTCAGCGTGCGTCAACAACATAATAGTTATGTTCAGTTCTGCGGATGTGCAAAGTACAGATGGAAGTCAACGACCTTATATAAATTTGATATTGTCATAAGAAAATTTGAACCGTTGGCTCAAATTTTGCGAAGGGCGCGGGGATGTTAGGATACAATTTATAGTAGGCATGGATATATGGAAACCGACGCTACGCAGCAAGGTAACCGGCTCTAACCGGCTCTGCATCGGGGCGCGAATCGTGAGGGGATGAGGGGTGCACCACATCAGCAGATGGGAGGAGTACGTAAGGGGTAACGGCTGTGTAAGAAGCTAGCTCGGAAAATTACACATAGTATTACACAAGGACAACTTGATTGTGTAGTAGAGAAAAACTATGTATTAAAATTAATTACCAACGGGAAAGGGAACTGTGGAAAATATGAACCTGAGCAGAATATGTTAGAGGGAAATGCGCGTGGCAATACCAAGTTTGTGACGCAAGGGGACACGTCAGAGGTGACGCGTTAGAAGCACCAATCGCGAGATGCCACGTCACTAACAATTTGAGCGGGTAGCCGCACCATCTACAATGAGCATCCTTTGTGCGGCGGGAGTATTTAAGCAGAGCAAGCGCGGGGACCGGCCTATTTGATCGGTGTAGTGGCAAGGATGTAGGCTTCCTGACGACCAAAGGGGAGGTGAGATGATATTCTGTGTTCTGTGCTAGGAGCGTCTTTGTATTTTTCAATACCATATTTTGTTACAGTCAAAATTCGGGTACAAATTAATTCTGTGGGTTTGATTTCAAATCATTCTAGAATTGTTCACGTGATATAACTTCTCACAAGGCTTGAACTTGTAGATTTTTCTCAAGCGGGGATTAGAATGCCCACTAGTTAACAGCATTTTCATTGACTCATTCGACCTTGTTCTCAAAAAGGGCGCTTATGATTTGTTCTTGTAAAAAGGGGAGAAAATTAATTCTATGTCGGGAATAGCCACATTGTCAGTTGAAGCTTCATGTCAATTCTCAGAGGGGGATATAACGTTCATGTCTCGGGGAATAGATTACTCAACCCCCGCTTACTATTCACAGAGGCGGGTTGGGAAAAGCTGGCCCACGCGGCTGCTGAGATAGCGGAGACGTGGGCTGTGAACGCCTAACATCCGAGGGCCTGTAGCGACACAACCGGCTGAGCGTTCGCAACCTTGAGGCGGGCAGCCAGCCTGGCATTCAACGCCAATGACGAAGCCTGGAGGCTGCGTTCGAGCCTCGACAGGCCAACGACAGGGTATTTACTCCAGTTGTAATTTTTGAAGAATGAAGTGGAAGAAGAGGCACGCCGAACAGTGCAAATCTTTGGTTGGCGCGCAGTGTTTAATGTGAATTGTGCTGGCCAGGATGTTCAGGTATATGTTTCTAATTTCATGTTGTTTGTGCGTGAATCTCCGGGTTGGCAATTGCCAAGAGAGGCTGATTTGCGTCAAATCATGTGATCGTTCGCTGGCGTTCAATAATTTTATAGCCTGAATCTCTCATTTCATGTGTCATATTCAATCAACGTGTTCATCTTAATTAGAATGTGTTTGAATTTTCTCCGTTTGTCTATGCAACATCATTATGCCGGATAAAACTATCATGTCGCAGATCATTAACACCTTGCCTGAGGGCTCTGGTGCGAAAATGAGTGTTGCGATAAAAACATGTTTACTTGTGCCAATTTCCCTGTGTCAGCTCCATGTGTTCACTCAAAATTAGTTGCGATAAGATGTTTACTTGGGCCAATTTCCCTGTGTCAGCTCCATGTGTTCACTCAAAAATAAATGTGTTTAATCTTGAGGCTCATTATTCTCCATGCTTATATATATGGATAACGTGCGAGCACAAAAGTGTACATTATATTTATTAGTGGAGGTTGGAAGCCCTCATACGTTACGTGCTTAACCAGCATTGTTTCGTGACACCGGAATTGAAACTTTGATTGTAGATTTCGAGTAGCCATTCTTTGTATGATGGAGGGAGGTGTTTGAGATGTTCATAGCTGATTTGATCCAAACCTGGGGAGGTATTGCTTAGTGGGGAGATAGCTTTTTCTAGTTCATGGATTGTTAGAGCAGAGTTGTACCATACTGGGTTGTCGTTAAGCAGGGCTGTGGACAAAGGCAGCAGTATAAAGGTAGGGTAAGGACGAGGAACTGTTTGCGAAAAGTTGCTCTCAAAGTAGGCAGCCAGAAGATCAACTTTTTCCATTGGCTCGGAGATTATTGAGGTTGCCGTGACGAAAGGTTGCGTTTGCCGACGGGAGGGCTTGAGGTTGCGTATTTTTTTCCAAAGTATTGAAGGAGGGGTCTCTGAGTTGATTGAGTTGCAAAATTTTACCCAGGATGAATGCTTTGCCAGCTTTATTTCTCTCTTTAGAAGAGCTTCTGCACGTTTGAAGATCATGAGGTTTGGTTGAGAGGGTTGTTTTATGAACTTTTTCTTTGCAGAGTTTCTGTTATCAAGGGCAGCTTTGCAGGATTGAGTCCACCAGGGTTTGCTGAAACGAGGGTTGACCGTTTCTTTTGTTTGGGGAAAAGATGCGGCGGAGGCTGTCAGCATGCAGACCGTAAAGTTTGACGAGCTTGTGACAACATCATCATCTCTATGCTCATCTTTATTTGGAAGAGATGCTATCCATGCCCCCCCATGAACCCTGATCAAACTTCCAGCGTAGCAGGGTCTGATACCTGATGAGTTGAGGGGATAATGTTAGGGTTGTTGTTACTGTATAGTGGTCACTGGATAGGTCGGGGCCTGTTTGAACTGCTGCACCAGAGAGAAGATTTGTAGATGAGAAAGAAAGATCCAGTGTGGAGTGAGTGTTATGATAGGTGTTGAAGTAAGTAGGAAGTGTGGGAGGGGTTAGTAGAGCAATAGTAGGATGTTGAAGTAAAGAGAGTTCTATGTTTTTTCCAGTAGTGTTGGGGGTACAGGTGTTGCTGGGTTCCCACAGAGTACTATGTGCGTTAAAGTCACCAACAATTAGAAAAGGGTTTTTTAGGGAGGTAAAGTAGTGATTGATTTCTTGGAGTCGGACTGCTTGGTTTGGATTGTAGATGTTGAGGATGGCTAGAGATCGAGAATGATTGATTGAAATTGATAGAGCTTGAACTTCTAATTGACCATTTGGATAATGAGTGATGTTTAGCGGCAGGTGTGGGATATCATTGCGGATTAGAATTGCCAGACCTCCTCCTTGATGACCATTTTGACGGTGATGATATATTGCTGTGTAGTTGATGAATGAGGGTTCAAATTCAGCAGACAGCCATGTTTCACAGAGGCACACCACATGAGGATGAGTAGAGTAGAGATGTAGCTTGAGAAGAGAGAGCTTGTTGCGCAGGCTGTGGCAGTATCACTGGAGAATTTTCAGTTCTTTTTGAGAGGATATGGTGTTGGGTTTTTTGTTGGAATTTGAGAACGCCGTTTCAGAGATGTTTTAACTGAATCTGATTTTCGGCCTAATACTGGAGATGGATCAATGATGGTGTCCTTGGCCAGTTTGTTAGTTAGAAACTTGCCACCAATAACTGGTGATGGAGACAATTGTTCTTCAGGGATCAAAGCAGGGGTTGTGGCTTTTCCATTAGCTACTGGTTGAGATGAGTTATTTGAGTGTGGAATGTGTTCTGTCAGGTGGTTTACCTCAGAGCTGGTAGAGGGTTCTTTGTTTATATTTTTGGTGAGATGAGGAGTCACTGTATTGATGACTGCATTTGCAATATAGTTTAATTGTTCTGAATTAGAGGTAGGTTCTTGTGGTTGACAGAGAAGGAGGACTTTGGACAGCAGTGAAACTAGTTGTGTTAAGGTTGTCTGCAAGTCATTGGAAGGAAGAGAGTTGTTGTCAGTTTGAGTGGATACTGTGGAGCATGTTTGCTTTTGGGTTTGTTGAACCATGTTTGATAGATGACTTGGGATTGTTACCATTGGGTTTGCGGATTGAGAATTACCAGTTTCTGAGTGTGGTGGATTTTTCTTCACTTTTGCCAGGGCATCTCGGTATGAAAGTTTGTGTTGAACTCTAACCTTTTCCACTGATTTTGCTTGTTTAACAAAGGGGCAGCCTCCATAATTTGCTGTGTGGGGCCCGTTGCAGTTTGTACACTTTGGAGCTGAACTTCTAGGGCAGTCTTTTACCAGATGAGGTCCAGAACATGCTACACACCGTGGAGAGTTTCTACACTGTTGGGCGTTGTGCCCAAATCTCTGGCACTGAAAGCATTGCCACGGTCTTCCAATGTAGGGGTTAACTTTAAACCTTTGATAGTTCAGATAGATGTATTCAGGGAGAGAAATAGTTTGAAAAGTTATTTTTATCATTGTTGTTGGGCCTTCATTTCTTGGTTTTAGAATTCGAGATACTTTTAGATTTGAGTACCCTGCCTCTTCAAGAGCTTGTTCTATTTCTGAATCAGAAGTTTCTATTCCAAATGGGCCTATAACTCCAATGGTTTGGGTCTGATTGGCAGGCTGACAACAGTGAATCAGCCAAGGGCCCAGCTGAGTTGTTTTTAGTAGGGAAGCTATTTCAGGATTTGCAGAGTTAGTCAGGGTAAGGACCAGAATATTACGTTTGAAGTTTTTGTGAATTGAAAAAATGCCTGCACTAGCAAAAGGAGAGGAAGCAAGAAGTTTAGAGAGTTGAAATTCATTGGATAAAAATTTACTAGGATTATTGTTTTCATTGGTTGGTTCTATTAGAATAACTGGATGATCAGCACTTCTGGGTGGACTATGGGTTGGTTGTGGTGGCTGATATGATGGTAAGCTGTCATAAGAGTTGTTAATGTTAGAGGCCATGGCTGGGATGTTTTCCTCTAACTGGCAAGTTTGGAAGCCCGCAAAATTTGGGTCAGAATTAAGTGACGAGTACGACACTGCAGGAGACAGAAACAAGTTTCTAGGACGCTTGGCAAGCCGAGCAGGTTCCATTTCATGTTTGGGGGGGTTCTGGTTTGGTGAGTTCAGTTGATATAGGGTTTGGTCCAAGTTTTTTGGGTTGCTCTTACTTGAAACACCCTCATCAACATTGTCAGGAGATGCATAAGTATTTTCAGGTTGTTCACTGGAGGCTGACGCCAAAGATAGCTGGTTCAGAAATTCACTGGCAGAGTGATGAGCTTTGGGAAAGGGTTTGTGATACGGGGCGGCAGAGGCCCCTCCCTTTGGTTTGTGTTTACTCCTCTTGGGGCTACCCATAATGGGAAGAAACAAAACAAAAACAAAGAAAAGACAAAGTTACTCACGAATTTCACGAAATCGATTGTGTTACTCTTGAGTATAAGGAGAGCTCCGCAAAGAAAAAAACACAGCGTCACTCACGTCGTTCACCCCAGCTCTCCTCGAATCTCGATCGTTTCCTGGTAACTTTGAGTGTCATTTAAAAATCAACCCTACGTAACACGCGCGGACTGGCCGGACTCACCTTTCCAAAAATCTAGGGTAATTCTCACGTTTTGTGCTAAAAATAAAATTAGTTTTAAAATTATGCTCATTAAGTTTTCCATAAAATTCACAGGCAAGCAGCTTTTTTGTAATTGAAGCGAGAGGAAGTACTGAAATCAAGGAATTCCATTGCACCACTCAAACTTGGAAGCAGATTCATTTGATACAATACACACAGAGCTATAAACCTGTTTAATTAAATAATTCAGCAACATTTTTAAACTTTTTCTGTTAGCAAATTTTAACCGGACGTCATCAAATTTTTCTTTAAAAAACAATGTTGCTTCAGGATAAGCGTTCAACTCATAATTTGTTCATTGTTTAGTGTATTTTTCGTAACGCTGGTCTGGAGTGTTGCGCTTTGAACGATATAGACCGAAGTTCAAATCACACAACGATGCAGTCGCTGAAGATTGAAGCTCATGTGATGATAGAGGAAATCAGAAGTAAAAGACTGAAGGGTTTATGGGACAACCTTTTTTCAAAGAGCTCCACTCGATCAGTACCTTCCTCTTTTCTCATGCCAAGAAGCTGAAAAATAGATACTAGTAACATCGAGGCTGCAATGATGGAGTATTCAATAAAAAATTTAATATACTAGATCATCGTAACCATAACTACATTCTTTGCCATTTACCCACATCACTACAAATAAAAATAGATCCTTGTGCTTTTATGTCTATATCATGAAATCATCTTTTACATCATGGCTATTTTATGGTTACTTTGGTCGGGGTAGACGGTAAGATAATACCCAACCACTGAACACAAATATTCTCGAGAAAACGTTTAAGATCACGATAACGAGAGGGGAATGACAACAATCTTTGGATTGACTCAGCTTTGGATCTTTATTGGAAAGAAGCCGGGAGGACCGAGGATTGCTTGACTTCTGAAAAGCTTCTCTTAGATGGGGAAGACCGTGCTGGCGAAGGCTCCGGCGAGGGATGACGTTTCCAGGGTGTGCGTGAATGTGTTTTTGTGGAGGTCACTTTCAGAGTGCGGGCAAATTAACGAGCCAGAGAAAATTTGTGATTTTAGGAATAAGCTTCAATTCTGTTTAATATCAGCAGGTGACTGAGAGTCAATTTTGAGCAGTGATTGGAGTTTGCAATTCGATCTTAATAGGTTTTTGGAAATTAAGATCATTGAACGCTGAAGATAAATGTCCGTGGGTTTTAAAGCAATTGAATATTTAGCCAGTAATGAGATAATATACCAGGCTGAAAACAGCTCGAAACGGAGGTAAATGCAAAGCAACTAAAGAAGGTAATAGTCCGGCTCACGTCGGAAATAAGCAAATAAGTGGTGTGACTCAATGGTTGAGTTAGAGGCAAAACACTAAATGTAAAAGACTCGGGTAAGGCTTCAGTGCATGTAAAGCTTCAGGCCCAGGGAATGTGTGTGGTGGTGTTTGCTGACGTCGAGGATCTGGAATAATCGAAGACGCTGAATGATACATTCCCGGAGAGACATCAAGGAAATCCACACAACTGTCATCCCCACACTGAAACGGTAAATTCCCATCACGGAGAAACCCTGATTTTCTTCTACAGATCAACTCAAGCTATTCGTTTCATTTTAAGCTCATGAAGAATAAGGATAGATTTAACACCTGGCAAGCTTTTTTTCTCTACTGTTCTTGATTTAAGAATATAAGCATGACATTTCAAGAATTTTGATAAGGTCAAAATTGTTATTCATATTCTGAAAACTACATGTGATATAAGCGCACGATCGGCGATCCAATTTAAGCACATGATAATAATAATACGAATTAATGAATCCAGTTAATTAATATGCCAGTTCGAAATTCAACAGGCAGTACTACTCTGTCCACATGCCAATTATACTGAAAACTGTGAGTATATATATACGAGCAGTAAAGAAGAAGACATTATTTGAATATCTATAGTGTAATCTTGAACCTAAAGATGAGCATGACACACACCATCCACGCTACGCCATCTTTGAAAAGGCATCAGAAATATTCCATGCATTTGCACGACTTCTACGAACTATTTACATCTTTAAATGACACTGCACTGTAAAGATCACTTAATATTAAACATGCTGAAACACATAATCTTTTAAACAAGATGTGCTAAAGTCAGAACACTTATTTTCACTCACGAGAACGCTGAAACTGCACAAGCTACACACACGAAAGAAGTGACCGTCCGCCAAGTAGGGTAGCGTCGGCCTGTGGTGTTGCCATTACAACGGCTTAAAACTCGAAACTGTCGATAGTTATTTTTAATTTTATGCTTTTACACAAAAACTTCAAAGATTACTAATTATAAGTAGAAAGTTATTAATAATAAAGTGAAGTAAGATTTTTAATGCCAATAATTATGCTATTTAAATGTTAATGAAAATTTCACTGAATTTGTACATTTTTGTAGCTAATGCTACAGCTACAATGCTGGCTGCTCGCATACATCTTGAAGCCACATTATTGCTCTCGCAAATCGTGGCCATAACGATGCACTCCGCCTAGGAGTCACATTTGTAGTGATCGCCCTCAGCCGTACTTCAGCCTAATTTCATAAAATATTAAAAAACTAAAATCTTAAAATTAAATTATACAAATGTAGTTATTTTTACAATTTTACAAGACCAAATTAATTCGATTAAACTCAAAATTGTACCAAAACTGTGTTTTCGAAAATATTTGCCGATCACGTTTCCGTCAGTCACTTCCGTTGGAAACATTCGCGCAGAACCATTTGGCAAGCTCGATAGCCATTTTCCAGGCAGACTGCTCATTTCACGTTGTGTGTTCTTCAGATATTAGTCCTTGGGCCCCAGAGGGGCAATTGTAAGTATCAAGTGTAACGATAAGTGTGTATTATGTCTTAACTTTCCTGTGTTGTGTCTTAACTTGTTCCGTGTTAGGGAGCTCTCGTTATTGTGTCGTAGAAATATTCACTATGTTGTCTCTGTGCCAGTGTTAGTTAGTCACCAGCCTTAAGCTCACGGCCCCATCTTTGCCATAGTTTTCGTGTTTACTATTCTCCGATGATTCCGTGTTGTGCTTCAGTGTTAGACGATATTGGCATTAGCTCCTAGGATGTTTTTTAGTGCTGAGCAAAGTGTTAAGACACTTTGATGTGCACAGAGATCATTTGTTAGTGCTCAAATTATTTGTATGTTCCAGCTTCTAATTAATTGTGTCCTCAACTTTTGTATTTTAATTAAGTCGTGATTCAAACAAGTATGGAACCCTTTTCACGTTCAACACTCAACGTTTAAAGTCCAAAAATCTTAAGAAATAAAATAGGATATTGCAGCAAATCGCGTTTGTATTTTCTGCAGTACTCATTTCAAGTCAATTCATAAATAATTGTTCCTCATAAATACCTAACTACATTTGACATGTCTTTTAGGAATAGAAGCAGCGTTCTTATGTTCAATATTTTTCCATGAATTAATTGAGCCTTTTTTAAATCACTGTAACTTTGTTCTCAGCTTAGTTGTTGTGACTTTCGTGTCCGTTTATGGGCTGCTCCTTTTTATGTAACTTCTGCTGCAATTCTTGCTCATCTAAATAATAGAGTATAGAGACTTCACCTTTTCTCATACTTATATTTTTTTAGTACATTAATTATCTAATTACCTCAGTGCTTTAGCTATTATTTTGGCTGTAGCTCATTTAAACTCAGTTGTGTTGCTGCTTGCAATGTCAGGATAGAGCTTGTGACCAGTTGGTCTGGAGCACTGATTCTGGTGTTGAGATGATTCAGGCTGCGACTCGGGCGCTAGAGTTGCGGACTGATTCTCAGCACCAGACCTCTGCCATTGTTCATCCTGTGAATGTTGCAGTTTTGCGCAGTCTTGCACATGTGTATGAATAGACCCAAATTTTGTGTTCAAAATAATTCAAGTCACCTGCTCCCTCACAGGATCGACGGGACCACACATTCAAGCACTCACAAACACGTATGAAACCAAACCCTAACCTCTTAATTTAAGGAGCTTACCTCCTCCGAGTTCTCCTCCAAGTGCTCCCTCCAAGCTTCTCCTCATATTCAAAGTTCACTATACTGGAAAGGCCTGCACCCCTGCAGCTAAGCCGCTAAAATCTCCAGTTGAGGCCATTTGGGCGAGAGTCACCAATTCCTACCGAGTTTTCCCAACCGGTAATCAACTCCCTACCCAGCACTCAAATCACCAATCACTTAGTGTCGGAACCCCCCCCCCCCCCCACACTTACAAAACATCGACTTCACACTCCAGCTCGCGCTTCACAAGCCTGAGCTGAACGAATCGTCTGAAGTCCTCCAACCTCCTCGGACTCTCCCCAAGAAGTCTCGCGAACAAGAGTCAAGCCTCGCACTTGGGAGTGCAACCTTCTCTTCAATAAATTCCATACCGGCGAGTGAAACTATTCTCTCATTTTCCTCCGGTGTTGGCTTGTGGTAGTTTGGTTGTTTCATGGATTATTAGACGCTAGATATATTGCGTCCGAATACCCAGAACTCCTTCGGAGTCAGAGGCCTTAAATCATTCAATTAGCAATTAAGTGTGCTTGGAAAAGCACTGGTGACCTCGGCATTGTAAAAGAACATTCTCTTTTGAAAACAATAAATTCCTCAATAATCAACATTTAAAAAAATCAAATTCTATTAGTCCCCCATTTGGGACAAGTTTACACATTCATCACGATGAACAAAGCAAGGCATTCGCTTCTAGTTGCACAGGCTACCATGATGCGATGAATATGATTCGCTGGAAGGATTTTCATTGTAACAGTGCAAGCATAATGGCAGCAATTTTAAGTTTGAGCCTAGACAAAGCCTCGCATATTTTTGTGTAAGAGGCATTAGCTGGAAGCTATTTATGTAGAATTGAATGTGACCTGCTAAGTAGAGAATAAATATTCTCTGCAGAACGCTGGTTGTGCGGTAGTTAGCGGCCCTCAACTGTGCCCTCAACTACACAATGCTTATCCTAGGGTTTATGTTCGAGACAAATGTCTATAGACAGTACATTTTTCTCCCGCTGCAAGAGCAATTAATGTAATAATTTCTTGGTGACCAAAATTCAGCCAGTGCTTCTTTCATTGCATCAAGGCGTCTATACTATGTCAGCAAGCCACGTTCTAACTGGTTACCTGAAATAATGTTAAAGGATGTTTTATTCCAATCAAGACTGATACACATCCTCATGTACATTGTTTTTTCAAACCTCTAATAATTGACACTAGAATGCAATGACGGTTCCCCCAGTCCAGCCGATACCCATTTCTGACACCTGAGTAGAGTGGGGAATTGTGGCTGAGTTCTCCATTGTTCCAACGGGGAGAATCACCAGGCGACACTGCTGGGATTCGAAATGCCGACACGAGAAGAGCGGGCACTCTTAACCTCTTGGCCAAGGTGACAACTTCTCCGTGACCACTTTGAGAAAATGTTTTGATCCTGCCGAGAACAGAGTCAACACAGAACGAATGGAAATTACTTCCGTAAACCGGATCAAGGAATATTATTTTAATTTGGGGGTCAAAGATTTTGTTGAAAACAGCGTATGAGCGCTGGCGACATGCTCACATTGATGAATGTGCCAGGCACGAGCAGTTGTCACGGTGACAACCTTCAAAGAAATGCGACGCAATGAGCTTGAAGCCGTGTTTATAGCGATGAATGTGACAGGTAAGAGCGGTTGTCATAGCGACTGCCATCAAAGCTATGGTGAGTGAACGTGGCAAGCTTCAGCCATGTTTACAGTGATGAATGAGACAGACACAAGCAGTTGTCATGGTGACGGCCTTCAGAGCAATGGCGGCGCGGTAATTGGTGGCAAGCTTGCAGCCATGTTTACAGTGATGTGTGTGTGTGACAGGCACGGGCGGTTGTCATGGTGACGGCCTTCAGAGCAATGGCGGCGTGGTAAGTGGTGGCAAGCTTGCAGCCATGTTTACATTGATGTATGTGACAGGCACGGGCGGTTGTCATGGTGACGGCCTTCAGAGCAATGGCGGCGCGGTAATTGGTGCCAAGCTTACAGCCATGTTTACAGTGATGTATGTGACAGGTACGTGCGGTTGTCATGGTGACGGCTTTCAGAGCAATGGCGGCGCGATAAGTGGTGTCAAGGTTAGGTTAAAGGTTAAGGTTAACATCGGCATCTTTGGGATGCTTTATTTCCAATCAAGCCTGATACATATGATCTTAGCATTGGTTTTTCAAATGTCTTATAACTAAGCCTATATATAGGACACCATGACGGCTCCCCCGTAATGCCGGTACCCATTTCCGACACCTGGGTTGAGTGGGGTATTGTGCTTGAGCTTTCCCTTATACCCAACGGGGAAAATCTCCGCGCCAGCGCTGGGAACGAACCCGCGACTTCCAGCATACAAGTCCGATCCCTTAACCGCTGTGCCACGGAGAGCACAAATGTGACATGACACCTATGAATCCAAATAGACAGAGAGAAAAAACAACGCAGTGCGCCAAAAGAGTGATAGATGACTTTGCGCAACGAATTTCAGGTTGAAAAAGAATTTGTTACGTTAGACCTGTTTCGGGGTAAAAATGTCCTCATTTTGAATCTGACCTTTATCACTCCAGATTAGGCACCATTTCCATGTAAAAAGAAAAATGGGTTATATTTATTGGCTATGAATGAAAAACACACAACTGTTAGTCTAAACAACATATGTCCTTCTGCATGAGCCTCTTGTGTGGAACTAACGTAATCTCATTTTATATTCCAGCAGTAGTCTGCAAACTTGGGTTTCATTTTTTTAAATCGTAGCTCCATTACTGAAATATCTTGGTGGAATCTCTACGAATCTTCACAGCACTAAAATTTTCCGCGAAAAAATTCAAATGAGAGTGGACCATATGAATTGTTAGAAACTTGTTCCATCCCATGAAATAATTAAAACTCAGTTTCGGCCTTTTTACATCCTGCAAATAGTCTTCTGAACGATGTTTCCTCAGGAAGATATGACAAACTTTTTTGAATGAATCATTGGCAAACTTCTCTTTTCTCTTTGAAATGTGTGATGAAAGGTTCAACATGTGCAATTTATCGTATTAAGAGACCCAAGTTTTTTTGCCAAATTTTTATTCCTCGCAGGTATAGCAGTACTTGTTTGGATCATTTTTGCACTGTCTTGCACTTATTGTTAAAAATATGGAAGACCTGAAAAAGACAAATAATATTAAACACAAGCTTTGACGCATAAAGTATTAAGTGATGAGTTAAATGCAGACGCCCGACAGCGATAAAGCATGGAAAATTTGTCTAAAAACGGTAGGACTCCAAAGAAAGTTGCGCTCAATGGGCTGTATTATAATGTGACATCATTCCAACAGCACGTCGTGTTTACGAAACTAATATCAGCTTCAGTTTCAGATTTTGCAGACATTTTGTAGTTCGTGAGATACACGTTCTTGTTGAAAACTGCTTGTAAAATGCCATTTTGTGATGAATATATGTCCAAGCACCATCTTCTTTACATCCCGACTTCTGTTTGAGTAATGCAATTTTCATCCTGATTTCACATTTGGAATCAGAATATGATAAATATTGTGAAGCGCACATTCATGTGCACGTTTAGGAATCTCGTTACGTATGGATCTGCAACATTTTACCATGCTTTTAAACTGTCGAGGGTCTCAAACATAAGCACACATTAATAAATCAGTAAAACACTAAAAAAATACAAGAGATATGTAGCCATTTTTACATGCAAAATGATTCGAGGAATCCATTTTTGCCTTCTTCTAGCTGAAATTATCTTCAGTGACAATTCTGCTAAAACCATGCATAATTCCGTAAAAAGGTGAGAAATGGATTTTCCATGTCATTTTCCATGAAAAGAATGGTCACAGATCTCTCGTACTTTTTCAGCGTTGCACAGTGCAACTGAAAAATGTGAAAATTGCGATAGTAAATAGATTAATAATAAGTAAATATATTACTTTCAAGGCGAAAATTTCTAACGAAAGTATGTAAAGGGTATTCTAAAATAAATATAATGCAAGTTACTTTTTCATTTAACCGATCATTAAATTTTAGCATTTGTAGATTCTTTTTGCGTTAACTGATAATTTCTTAAACCAGTATCTCACAGCGCAAAAGAGTATTTCTTACCTCGAGTGATGTTAAAGATATGATCTCAAATAATAATTTTGCTCATTAGTTTATAAGTTATCTTATTTCATCAGGAATATGTTAAATTTTAGTATGAAGTTTGTTGAATTCTTACATAATTTATAACTGATTTTTTGTA
Source organism: Morinoia aosen (assembly GCA_030386875.1). NCBI lineage: Eukaryota > Metazoa > Arthropoda > Malacostraca > Amphipoda > Talitridae > Morinoia > Morinoia aosen. The sequence goes on from CM059565.1 coordinate 20,801,475, forward strand.
TGAAGAAAGAAAATCTGGCCTCATTGAAATAAATATTGACTGTTTTCCGTATCTATCTGAAATATGAGACCAAACCATTCACTATAACCCCAGGCAGAGGAGCGATGTAACGGCGATCACCATATATTCATGAAAATTATTTTATCGGATATAAAGAAAGGACACATCCCCTCTGGGGGATGCTACTATCGTGTCTCAGAAAATTAGCATTCCCTAGAAAAAGTTTGGAATTCTCGAGCTGAAAGTTAGGTAAAACTTGATTTGTTGCAATAAAATCGCTTTTCTGCAACGAATAATTCATTACCGGTCACTGTAGTCCTTTCATCAGTTCCTCTAACTTTCTTCTTTAGCTTATATTTGGCTTCATAAATTTTACTTTAAAAAATTGCTCAGGGGTTTTGTGTGGGAACACACCTTGTGCGTAAATTCACAGATCCCTTGACGCCATACTAAATAGTGCCTTCCTTCTTCCTCTCTTTGGAACACCTTAGTACTGGTTGGAAGGGCCTTAACTAGCTTATCTAATAAATTCTATTAGAGAGAAGACATTTACGTAGAAAACGAAGCTACACTATCCTATATCCGAGTGTTGGTGTAAATGATAGCAATGAGATTTCAAAATACTATGAAAATAAAAGCAACGAGATTGTAGTCTTGTTTATAATGTTGAATGTGACAGACATGAGTGTTTGTCATGGTAAAAGGTCTCAGGTCGGGCAATAGTGGAGCCCAAATTGTTTGATTGCAGCCTTCCTTACTGTGCTGAAAGTCACATGTCCGTACGATGAGCTATATGTGTGTCGCACCTCTTCTGATCCCCTGTTACAGAGAAGGATCACGGTGCTGGAATTCATGATACTTGGTGTAAAGACGAGTTGGAGACGGTCACGTGAATTGTACTCCTCCACTCAGGCCAGATACATCACAGCAGTAAACAACAATCTTAATTACGGAGCGCATCGCCTTCACTCCAGGGACCAGTAGAGTAATGATAATCTCAAGCTTCCATGCATTAAAAAAAAAACTCCTCTGAATTTCCGAGCACCGGAAGCACAGAACATTTCTGGATCACTGGGGCTTCTCAAAAGACGTACAATCCCAATACTTTACAAAGCAGGTCATGCAGCCAACAACACAGTCTACTCTACAGCCAACGCTCGCCTCCGAGATTCTAAGTCGTCGATGATGTCATCAGAGTTACTAACTTTTCAAGTTCGCTCGATGCGATAACACGTCAACAACTGAGGATTTCGCAAACGACTATATTTGAACTCAAGTATTACTGATTTCTAACGCTAGAAACAGAACGAGGCGGAAGGAAACTTGATGATGTGAACTCGTTCAGCATGGTTGTTAGATACTAGGTAACTGATTGTCAAGATATTCAGCGATAATCGGTTCCTTGTCATCATTGTCCCATCAAGTATCGCTAATGCTATCGCAAAATCGAAACTCGACATTCAAGCGGGTGTCATCAAGCTCACCGAAACATTCTGAAGGCCGTCACGGCCTTCAGAGCAATGGCGGCACGGCGAGCTTGAAGCCATGTTTACAGTGATGAATGTGACAGGCACGAGCGGTTGTTATGGTGACAGCCTTCAGAGCAATGGCGGCACGGCGAGCTTGAAGCCATGTTTACAGTGATGAATGTGACAGGCACGAGCGGTTGTCATGTGACGGCCTTCAGAGCAATGGCAGCACGGCGAGCTTGAAGCCATGTTTACAGTGATGAATGTGACAGGCAAGAGCGGTTGTCATGGTGATGGCCTTCAGAGCAATGGCGGCACGGTGAGCTTGAAGCCTTGTTTACAGTGATGAATGAGACAGCCTCGAGCGGTTGTCATGGTGACGGCCTTCAGAGCAATGGCGGCACGGTGAGCTTGAAGCCATGTTTACAGTGATGAAGGTGACAGGCACGAGCGGTTGTCATGGTGACGGCATTCAGAGCAATGGCGGCGCGGTGAGCTTGAAGCCATGTTTACAGTGATGAATGTGACAGGCACGCGCGGTTGTCATGGTGACGGCTTTCAAAGCAATGGCGGCACGGTGAGCTTGAAGCCATGTTCACAGTGATGAATGTGACAGGCACGAGCGGTTGTCATGGTGACGGCTTTCAGAGCAATGGCGGCGAGATGGTAGAGAGTTTGTGGCGATGTTTGCACGCGCGAACGGTGGTCAAGGTAACAGCCCCCAAATCATGGCAGAGCAATAGTGAAGAGCTTGTAGCTATGTTTGCAGGGATAAGGGTGGAAGGCTCGAACGGTTGTCATAGTGATGAATTTCAGAGCAATGTCGGCGAGCTCGTAGCCATGTTTACAAAGATGAATGGGACACCACGCACGGTTGTCATGGCGACGGCCTTTAGAGCAATGGCGGTGCAATAGAGGCGAGCTCGTAGACATGTTAACAATGATGAATGTGACAGCCACGCACGGTTGTCATGGGGACTGCCTTCAAAATTTAGAGCAATGGCGGCAGGATGAGCTTGTAGTTAAGTTTACAGAGATGAATGCGATAAGCGCGAGAGGTTGCCATGACGACGGTCTGAAGACATTACCAAAAAATGGCCCGTTTTAGTCTTCCCCCTCTTACTTTACTGCTCTAATACTGGAGGGTAAATGATTAATGATTCTTTCTATTGCACGTTGTTGAATATAAATTTGAGAGTTTACAAGGTTTTAAGGAATTTGTTCCGAGAGGTGATATTAACCTGATGAGAAATAATAACATTAGCAATAGGTTTCGATAGGTGACAATATTGCTCACAAACGGTTATCGGTTCATAAGTCGAATTAAACTAATCGAGAAAACAACAGGTGAATTTAATAGATTTATCTCATTCCGTTCTTAAGGTAAGAATCTTTTAGGCAAATCTATAACAAAAAGAGTTCGCAGCACTAATGAATTCAATGAGGCACAGATGAGGTAAAATTGAATTTGATCATAAGGATCTTTTCGTAAAATAAGAAGGAAAACTGTAGTGATGAAAATATGGTGAGTAGAACACATTGTAGAGAATCGTATTAAACATGATTAAGATTATATTACTATATAAGATCAATTGAATTTCAGTTCTAAAATCAGGAGAACGAAATTGACAGTATTTAATATTATATATTTTTCAGTGTTGTGGAATTATAACTTGGAAATTTAGTTAACTCAAAATGCATTTGATTTACGTACACTGAAAAACATTACGAGGGGAGAAGCACACTACAGCGGAGTTGGGAAGTCAGCGAGAAGAAAAGCAAAACATGTTGCACATGAAAAAATCAAGCGACCATGGTTCTAACGACGAATTTCAAATACGGTTCCTCGGCAGAAATACTGACGAGTGTACAAATATTCAAAAACAGATTTACAAATGCTCTCTATTACCACAGAGTAATAATATTCAGGATCACAACCTACCCTGGCAATCTTCAGCATAGGGCACCATAGGGATGCTGTTCGCACACAAAATCACTGTTAACTGGGCTGCAAGTATCGCTCGCTCGCTTTATATCTATATAGGAATACAGAACCGGTTGTAGGGTACAATGTTGGTCGTATATCAATGAGATTTGTTATATTCAAAAGAAATAATTGTTTTTACTTTGGGGCACTACAGCACTATCCTGGCCGATAGCGTAGCGCTCAAGTGGTAGTAATAGACTAATAGTGTCACTACGGTCGGGGATAGGACGGTCGGCTCAAGTCTTTTAGAGCATTGAAAGACTGTTTTTTCCGCCTAAGTCTAGGCTATTGTCTTAGTACTTAGATACCGAAGCAGAGATTCTGTGAGATACTAAGCGATGCGATCGACGGAATTAATCATAAGGCAGAAGGAGTTAAGTATGCCCAGAAACCGTCTGAGATTCCGGGAGCACTGAGGACAAGTGCTGTAAAGTTACAGCAGCTACTGTACCCAGGGACAGTATACCGTCTGCTCCCGCCTCGCACCCGTGGGTAGGTTACCCGTAGTTTCAAGAAACTTCACTTATATGAACAGCTGGCGTAACTCGAACGTGACAGGCACGAACAGCTGTCATGGTGCCGGCCTTCAGAGTTCAGAGCAATGGCGGCACGGTGAGCTTGTAGCCATGGTAACGGTGATGAATGTGACAGGCCCGAACGGTTGTCATGGTGACCGCCTTCGTAGCAATGGCCACGCGGTAGCGGCAACCTTGCAGCCATGTTTACAGTGATGAATGTGACAGGCGCGAGCGGTTGTCATGATGACGGCCTTCGTAGCAATGGCCGCGCGGTAGCGGCAACCTTGCAGCCATGTTTACAGTGATGAATGAGACAGGCGCGAGCGGTTGTCATGGTGACGGCCTTCGTAGCAATGGCCGCGCGGTAGCGGCAACCTTGCAGCCATGTTTACAGTGATGAATGAGACAGGCGCGAGCGGTTGTCATGGTTACCGCCTTCAGAGCAATGGCGGTGCGGTAGTGGCAATGGCAAGCTTGCAGCCATGTTTACAGTGATGAATGTGACAGGGACGAGAGGTTGTCATGGTGACGGCCATCAAAGCAATGACGACGAGGTAGATATGACATCGTGGCCATGTTAACGGTGATGAATGTGACAGGCACGAGAGGTTGTCATGACGACGGTCTTCAGAGTGATGGCGGATCATGAAGGCATTATGCCTTCCTCTAAATTTCATAACTTTTGACGTTCGGCAAAAATAGAGGCAGAGTTTTCGTGAGGGGTTGGATAAAATGTTAGTTTAAGCCTCCCCAACCGCAACTCAGATTTGTAATGAAAGAGAGGGAGAAGGAAAGCCCCATTTAACGTGGAGTTAAGAAAACGCGGAATTTATGCACGAGGTACAGACCAGGTTTGGGAAAAACCCGTTTAAAAAACAGCCCACTTTTTTGTTTTATTGCGTTGTATTGTTTTTATTAGATTACGGCTTCCTAAATTCTATTAATAGACAATTTTTTTAAAATGCGTACATTGACGATTTGTGTGCGCAGTGTGAACACAGCTAAAGCTACACCAGTCAAAAGCAGTAGCTACCAACCTATCAGGAGTTTGATTTGGTAACCTTTAAATTTCTGATTTTCAGGCATTCTCAGTCTTGCTGTCAGCGTCGTCAAGTGTAACATGATACTGCAGGCTCGGCATCTACATTAGCTTTTCAGGGCTACGAGTTTCCTGTTTGCAATTTCCTTTTCTTCTGCATTAGCACCCACTACAGCGAAGTCAACTGCAACACCACCAGTAAAACGGAGCAGGACTTTTGAGCTCCTTTGCACTTTTCAAAAAACAAATGTTCAACTGGGAAAATTTTTCCATTGCTCGAACATTAATTTTAATGACAGAAAATAAAGAGTTCCACGTGTTCGGTGACGCAACCTGGATACAGTTTATACAGCCAGTCAGCATTGTATGTGAAAACGTTTGGTACTGGTTTGGGGAAGGTAAGCTCAAATGCTCCTTAAAATATTCCAACACTTGAGGTCAAATGACGATCTCTAGGAAAATGTAATTAAGCCCTACCACTTCCAGGACACTTCCACATGATGGCGCAAATTTTGTTATAAAACATATAACATAACTAAGGTTCAAATTAGATTCAATATGCTAAGTTTGAAAGAGTAAAAATAAAACCTGCAATGTGCATTTCTTACAGGTTTTTGCATTTATTTGGGAATTTAAATTTAAAAAATTATAATAAAGTGGAGAGCCACAACCGCGGACGGATACGAGGCAATTTAAGCTCAACACCACGGTCGAAGAAACAGAAACACTTCCTCGCGGATATTTGTGGTGCCTTTTTACTGTGCTTTTCAACTCATTTTACTTTTCCTAAATTCCCATTGCTTCCTCAACCATGCTCAACAACTTGAAAGAAGTGCCGGCGAGTTAACGCCTGCGTGTCACGCCTTGCGTGTCTGTCACAGAGCCGCCACTGTGAAGAGTAGCAAGTTATAAAGCGAGGACCTTGTCGAATGCTGGGCTACCCGGCTTATACCAAGGTCACTACTGAATTACTTGAATTACAGAGTTGGTGTCATGGTAAGCGAGAGAAGTGTCGTAAATCGAGGGTGAAAAAGAGCAATCACAAAATCAGGACTTGGAACAAGATCAACACTTTGAGTCAAAACGGCTGCATGGAATTTTTTTTAACCTTACTATGAGAAGCAATTGAGAGTTTATTTAAACGAGTAAGTGTTGGACAAAAATTTTCTACATCATGCCACCACAATTGAAAAATATACCGAACTGAAGCTCGATCAGCAAGTAAGCTACATGTACTTTCCCAACGTATTGATGTTGTATAATCAGTTACAAGCGAGACGTCCACGGAAACATTCCCTTTTTAAAATTTTGATCAACGTAAGTTAAAAGTCTAACTCGGTGTCGCTCACCATACCCAGCATTTGCTCGGACGTCAGAAATTGATCATGATTACACTCGCCCGCTGGGGGAATGTCATTCACTTACATCGATGTCCCCCAAAGTAGTATCTACTCGTACTTATATACTTAGCTGCTGAAACGCCATTATATTAATAGAGCTCAGTGGAGTCAAAAAATAACGCGTAATAGTTTGTACAATTAAAATCAAACTTTGTAAAACAAAAATGGTTGACGGGCAGGTTTTTTTGCACAGCGTATTCACACGATTAGTAGACTTCTTGCTCAAAAGCTCACATTTTCCCACAGAAAGTCCGGACCTGTCAACGAGTCGAAATAGTTCTGGCCAGTGGCAGCAATGATGGTGCCACAGAGCCTTGATGAAAAAGCACACGGACATATCAAGTCTGCAACCAAAAAATAAGAAAGGATGTCACACTGCACTGAAGCACACAGTGATGACACGTCCGCTACGAAGACTGGAATTGCTAGAGGATAAATAAAGAACTCAACCTTCCCGCTGATATGTCAGCATTGGTATAGTTGGTGTAAAAATGTTCATAAAATCATTCATTTCAATAGATATCTATTATAGATACTTTGACTAAAATAAATAATAACACAGGCTTGCATCGGACACGTTTGTCAATCTACTGGAATACACATCTGTACAGTAGGTATGATTAGAGGACGACTAAAAAACGGTTACGTAAATCTTCATTCAAGCATTTTTTATTTTACGTTAGAAAATAAAATTAAGAAATCTCTCGTAACATAGCAAAATACAAAATATTCAAAACTAAATTTAAATTGTACAATTTCTATTTTTGATAAAAGAATACATAATTAATTGTGATGAAAGTCGAAGCATTATTTCACCCGACTATTTGGTGACGACCCTGTTCCCACACAGGATACCTTGTGCGTAGAAATACAGTTAAGAAATGAAAGGAAGAGAAAATAACAAAGAGATAACACAGGAGGCAAGAAAACTGAAACAATCGAAGTGGGTACGAAGGATACAAGTCTCACAAGCCTATCAATACTTGAGGTAACCTAACAGTATTTGTCTTTTTTAGGGTCGCCATTCCTCATAGCATCGGAAAGAAAAATCAAACTAACCTAAACCAATTGCCTATCGTCTGCCTCATGAGGAGTGGTAAAAAAAAACTTCTAATTTGGGTGTAGTATTAAAAACGTGTGTTTTGAAGAACGAGGGAAAATTTTTTCTGAACTCGTACAAGACTCTCACCTCTTTCTATGAGATTTTATATATATTTATAGTTTATATGAGATTCTTGGAGGATTCTTATTATATGGAGTTAAGGGTACACGAAACCTTTGCATAAGGTGCATAAAAATAGTACGTTGAGAAAGAAGTTCATGAAGCAAGATAGAGGTTGCAGAAGATAGAAGGCACTGAAAAACAGAACAGTGAACCAAATGAAGATTGTCCGCCGTAACAAAACCTATTCTATTTCAACAAAAGGCCTACCTAACTTTTTGCTCGGCATGGCTACGCTAAAAGAGAATAAGTTAAGATAATAAAGGATAACATTGGTTGATTGTTTATGTAGTATAAAAAATAACCATGAATTCTTGCTCCGATCTGGCTAATTTACTTTAGCTTGATAGCTACAAATGTGCCCTGGGTTATGTGGACGCTATTTTGACGTTTTTAATACATCTCTTGATATCCACCATATCCATCACTACCTTTATCACCATATCCACAATTCCCTCTACCACCATATCCACCACTCCCTCTACCACCATATTCACCACTCCCTCTACCTCCATATCCACCACTCCCTCTACCACCATATCCACCACTCCCTCTATCACCATATCCACCACTCCCTCTACCACCATATACACCACTCCCTCTACCACCATATCCACCACTCCCTCTACCACCATATCCACCACTCCCTCTACCACCATATCCACCACTCCCTCTACCACCATATCCACCACTCCCTCTATCACCAAATCCACCACTCCCTCTATCACCATATCCACCACTCCCTCTATCACCATATCCACCACTCCCTCTATCACCATATCCACCACTCCTTCTATCACCATATCCACCATCCACTTTACAATTATATCCAACACGCCCTGTACCATCATATCTACTACTGCCTCTATCATCATATCCCCCCCGCCCTGTACCATCATATCTACTACTACCTCTATCACCATCTCCACTACTCCCTCTACCATCATATCCCCCACTGACAGAGTAGGCATGAGCAAGAGCGGGTGTTCTCCCAAGTAAAGAGCTCTTCTCACCACATCCCCCTCTAACCCCCCGCGACGACCCATAGCTAAGATCTTCTCCATAGCTCGCTCCAGAAAACCCAATATGACCTAGACCTCCCTTATGATACCCAGACTCGTCTACACCTTCCTGATGATACCCAGGCTTGGCTAGACTTCCTTGATTGATCCTGTACTCCCCCCAGCTACCCTCAGAAAACCCCGGCTCTTTGGAGTTGTTGTATTCATTCCTGCTCCCACTGGCTCGTTCACAGCCGCTGGGGCGTGACTTCCGTGTTTCTGAACTCGCTCTCTGTGAGGGAATTTGTGAACTTGGAGAGCGTCTCTGCTGGGGTTTCTTATGGTAGTTAGGGCCGCTCTTGAATCGGTCTTTCCGTCTTCTGTTGGCTGACGGAGCTTGAGCTTTTTCCTGTGAAACAAAATAAAGGCTGGAAGTGCTTGTGTAAGGCACAATGCAGGTGCATGGGATAAATTAATCTCGCCATGTGTCGCGCTGTGGTAGAAGGTTCGCCGCATACGAGCACGGGTGTGGTGACAGTTTCAAAAAGTGGATTGGAGACACTTAGGTGTGTATAAAGCACGAACGTCAATTGAGAGTGCATGAGGTTAAGTAAATCGTCACGTAAAAAGGGTAGGCGTATTATCTAATTGGTTTTGTAATGCAAAATATTAACAGTAGAAAAGCAAAAACAAGAGATATTTTGTTCGATCAGATACATATACATTTTCAATGACGTTATCTGAATGTTCTACCTAGATTGAAAGGTAATACGTGCAGGGGACCACACATTTTACAATAATGATTACTGTGATGAAGTTATAGGCTATCTAAACGTTTTTCAAGAGGTTTCAAATGACTACAGTGACCAACTACGTACTAAGGCTGTCCAAATTAGTTGTACAAAATTTTTTGAACTCATTGTATTGTGAAAATTTACACCATACAATTATTCCAAAGATATATTTCATAGACGGTGCAAGAAATTCTCCCATTCACCTTGCTGAAATTTGAGGTAAAACAACAGAAGCATAACGCTAAAGCAATTGAAGCATAATGCTAAGCAAGCGCCACATTTCATTCATTACTTTTTGGGTCTTCTCAAACAGCTCATAACGTTAAAAATGTACTTAAAGCAGACACATAAAACTTTCAAAATCATCTCCTCTGAATGTGCAAATATGAAGTAATGTTGGTTACCTTCAGCTCCTCCTGGAGCAGCGCGACGCACTCCAGCGCAGGCAGCGGATCAGGCGCGCGTTGGAAGTACGCCTCGTCCCGCGGCAGTGGTGCGCCTGCAAACATAAAGTCATATTAGATTACAAATTAGTTTCAGCCTCCCTAACCTAAGTAAAGGCGTTCCAAAGAATAGAAGGATGGAAGGAAGTTGAGAAGTAAAGTTAAGAAACAAGATTAATGCTGAAGGAGGAAGTCAAAGGTGTTGAAAAACAGGAAAGCAGTGAATTTAAAAAAAAGTGATGCATAACAAAATAAAAACTTATCACGTTTCAACAAAAAAGAAGGCCAACCCAACTCTCAGCTTGGAACCTCGCATTTTCTCCGTGAGAGTGCAAATTCCCATAGCTACAATAGTTGTATTCCCCTGAGGAAGAGTAACAAGGTCAACATGATAAAAAATAACATAAAAACGACCAAAATAGGAAAGATACTTTTCGTGCACATTGTGGACAGCAGGTCGCATCCTCCATGGAACTATTGAATCATCTCAACCACTTACTAGTTTTGCTCATTTAAAGCTACAAAATTTACCATTTCTTGGTTCACATACAGTACATCAAGCCATGGCGTGGTTCCAACACCCACCTGTCATATGCATAACGATTCTCGGCTTTAATCGGGAGTATAATTTAATAAAAGAAAGCGCGCAAATACCTTATTGCCTAACGCAACAATTTCCAGAGCATGGTGGTTGTACATATACAGGATTGTCAGCGATGGCATCACCGATCATGTGCGGTACATCACTTAACTTTTACGTCATGTCTCACATCTAAAGCATAAACTCAAAAAAAAAAAACCCAAGAACATTCTAGAATACAATACCGCGCAAAAAAACGACTAGCAAACAAAGCGCGGGAGAATCAATACTTTCCACATTAAACAAAACACATGAAAGCACGCTGAAAGCGAATGCCTGTTCCAGCAAACACAATGCCAGGAAGTTAATACACACGCTTTTTACAAATGTAAAACTAGTTAGTCAACAAGAAAAACTGAGAGATCTTCTTTACTATTGGGTAAAACTTAGATAAAATTCCAATGACGTATTCGTAATGTGCTAGCTAGATTGAAAGGTAAAACCCTCTATCATTAACACTCACCATTCATTATTTGGTGCCACTTGACCTCGTCGTAGCGCTCCCACACGATGGCCAGTTCGAACTTCTCCGTGTGTGGGATGAGGTCCAGCACCACCGCTCTGCCATACCACACAACAACATCAGACACCCCAAAAATGTGCAGGTTTTCTTTTTGCGAGGATATCAGTACTCTATGTTCAGCTGTGTCGTTCAAACTAAAGACTAGGCACGGAATACCAGGCAAAAGAACTATTATTATTACTATTAGTATATTGGTTTGAGGCTCCCTAGAAAAAGAAAGGCAATCTTAACACTTTGACTGCGACGTGCGCCACCGGTGGTACACGGAGATAATTTTCATAATGCTGCTGACCGACCAATATTCACAAACTCAACTTCTATAAATACTTAATCAAAGCTAAATGAAGGCACGATCCAGTTCATGTTTGATATTTTCCAAATAGCTTACTACAATTGACATTAAATTTGAGTTTGGTGTTGAACTTAATATTGAGTAGTCGCAGTCAAAGTGTTAAGAAGGCGGAAAGAAAGGACCTTTTAATATAGACTGTAGAAGACGGGGAATCTATACACAAGGTGCTATCCAACACAGGATACCCTGCGCATAGAGACAGGGAGTTAGGGAAGAAGAGGAAAATAGACGAAGAAGAGATCACAAAGAAGGCATGAAAATCGAAAGAAGCAAAGTGGGGACAAAAGATAGAAGTCCGAAGACACATCTACTGTATAGCCGAGGTAATCTAACCTGGCGCGTAAGGCTGGCAGTCCTTATAGCAAAGGATGGACAAACGTAGCCAGCCTAGCCTAAGTGCCCATACTACGCTTCCTTAGGGGCTGTGCAGTAGAAACCAAAATTATGTATCTGGGAAGGATATCAAAACTACATACTGTATTAAGGTGTGAAAGGATTTACATCTAAAACACAGAAGGAAGCTAGAATTAAACATCACGTGATGAAGGAAATTAGAACTGCCACTCAACACTGCAGGCTTAAATTGTTCACTTAAAACATTCGTTCGTTAAGAGAGGTTGTAAGTTTCCCTAGTCTGGCAAATCCAAAGAACACAACACCACTTCTCTTCAAGTTTATTCTGAAGACACCTTTAGCTAGAGAAAACATGAGTTTAAAACGAAACATCTTCTCGCATGTGATCGAGAGCAGCACGTTACATTATCGAGGAACACGACTCACCTCACAGGGACGAAGATCTGTCCCGTGATGAATTTCTTTGCAGGCTTCACGAAAGACTGAAAATTCTGAGGTGACTTGTCGCCGTCAGAAATGATGTAGACAACAGTAGACACCTCTTCTTGTGCCCGCAGAAATTCTATCAGTGAAGCCACTGTTGACAGAGATGCACACAGTTAGTAGCACGCAACACTCATGCTCAGGCATTAACCCTTCAACGTAAGTATTTCTGTACTGATATTACCTATCGCAACCACCGTCATTCGACTGGCACTGGCATCAAGTTGTCAACAACGTCAAAGAAAGGAAGAAATTGCCGCTCGGCAGTGAACTTCAAAGAAGAGGTTAAAGAAGAAATTTAACAATAAAATTCAGCACATTAAGGTTATTTCCAAAAGAGGGCGGAATGTTCTTTTAGGGTGTTATCAAATTAGAAGATTTCAAGTCGCCTAGCTGCACTGTATGTGAGAGGCAAGGTACGCAGTATATCTAACCAAGTGACGCACAGTTTTTGAGGTGCTTCTCTAAGTAACATCTGACAATGGACTGTATTGTAGCAATAGGGTTCATCCTCCGCCTCAGAGGGCGACCCGCAAGTCAGTTGCATCACGACAGTCGGGCAGGCTGGTCACACACTTTTTTGCTCTTAGATCTATACTACAATGAAAAAACCGCGCTCGTGTCTCTCACTAAAAAGATTATCAGGCAAGCGCACATGGTTCATCAAAAATGACTGCATTTGAATTTTTTGATGAAACATGCGAATCATTTTATTGGGTTGGTTAACACACAAAATACTGCAGATTATTTTTCGAGTTTCCCTGATACGTTATCCGACTTTAGAAACTGGGAGCTGATATTTAAATTTGTCCTTCAGATGCAGCTTTCAAATATTTATGTCTCACCATGTCAAATGAAAAATGCATTCAATTGAAATGAAAACGTTTGAAATGCATTCAAATGGAACAAAATGCACTCAACTCGAGTTTTTTCCAGAAACCTATCACTGTAACTAAATTAGCTTCACTATCCAAGACCAACAACTTCAACATAACACCTCCTTGAGACGAAAAAGTCACCTTTGCAGCTGCGAAGCCCAGCCCTGGAAGGGTCGACAACAGCCTTGACAGGCAGGCCTCTGGTCGCCTCAAACACGGCAGGCAGGGTAGCCTGGCAGTTGCCAAGGATGGGCTCGACGTTGGAGGCAGCGTTGAGCTGGGTGTTGTGCATGGCATCCTCGTGCCCCTTCTCCCCCAGCTCGAGGCAGAAGACCTTCAGTGCGCGGTTCCACAGGCTTATGCCGATCGTGCCCAGACCGGAGCATATGTCCACCAGCACGTCACTTGTGTTCAGCTCAGAGAGTTCAGCTACGGTCTCGCATAGCTTCTCCACCACACCCGTGTTCACCTGCGCCAATAACGAACCAATGATTAATTTCGTCAATTTGCCCCATAACTTCCCTGAAGTTGCATTCTGGCTATTATAAGAGCGACTATCGAGAATGACAAAGTTTGTCCTCTTGCCTTGCAAATTAGACGTTAGTTTAAGCCTCCCTAACCGCTAAAAAAGCGTTCCGAAGAGAGGAAAACACCATTTAGTTTGGAGATAAGAGAATGTGGAATCTATGCAGAAGAGGCATAGAAACAGTAAGTTGAGAAAGGAGTATATGAAACAAGATAAAAAGTGAAGAAGAAAGTAGTAGGTGCTGAAAAACAGGAGAACAGTGAACCGAAAAAAGGTGGTCCTTAACATAACAAAAACGTTTTATTTAAACAAAAAGAAGGCCTACCTAACTCTCAGCTCGGGCCCTCACACATTTTCTTCCTGGGAGCGCTAATTCCCTTAGATACAATAGTTGTATCCCCCTGAGGGGGACCTGCACCCACAGTAGAGGAAACAAGGTAGGGTCAAACCAGTCTTTTTTAGTCGACTGTGTAGGTTTGCTGACGTCAGAGCAACGAACCAATAGCAGGGCTCATATTGCATCTAGCAGCACTGCTACCCTCCAAATCCGTCTTCACTATTGGTCTAACGACATGGCGTTTTGGTGACGTCATAAAGTTTGTTCGAAATAAAGCTTTTCTATTGGCTAGCCGAACCAAAAGAGGTGTATTTTCCCCCGTAGAAATGACCCTACCTTGTTTCCTCTACCATGCCTGCACCATTAGCAAACCAGTATCATCAATATCTACAGTAGCTTCCTGGACGCTTTCTGGCTATTATATTGCAAGAGCAATTATCGAGAATGACAAAGTTTGTTCTCCTGCTTTACAATGAAGTCGCACTGACATAGATTTGAGAGAAACATAGTTATCATAGATGCTGAGTTAATGTCCATAATCATGTGAAATTACGGGATGTAAATAAATCGAATGCGGAAATAACAACAGAAACTAAGGTTATAGGGAAGATTTGAGAGTCATTTTTCAGCAGAAACGAGAAAAATATTTTTTTTTGCATTCCGAATACCTCTTACTTTGAATATACAAAAATTAGTCTTCACTCTCTTCATGAACGTGAAGGTGGGAATTTCAGAGGTGGTAATAAAGAACAGTCAAAAATATCAAACTCGACTATTTCTAAAAAGATGAGACTCGGGTATTCTTGGACCGTTAACTAAAACAGATACGCCCCTTGGGTTAGTGGTATGCAACCCCTTGAGAGAATAACAAAAAAAAAAAAAGTATAACTTAAACTCTCATTGCCGACCAAACTTGTACAACTGATATGACGCGGCCCGTATCACGACTACGCGACAGGTGGTTCTAAAATAAGAGAACATAGAGTCGACTGTGAAGAAGCCGGTTTTTCATTCAGGAGAAAATGCAGGTAACATGAACAAAGTTGGTACCAAAATTTCAAACATCATTTGACATTGAGATCTAATCAGCATGTGATAATCGCTCCCACTGTTATAAAAAAGTATTCAATGCTAAATTAGTTTCTTATTTTTGCATACTTTTAACAATCTATCACGTTTCTTCAACTAAACCTAAGGGCTTGACGTGGGCAGAAATGCGCACCCGGAAAAAAGACTGGAGAGATATTCTGAATTTCTTGCCGAGCACGGTCTCGGTGATGTGTGTGTTGCCCCACACGTGCTCGTGGTCGTCACAAGCGCCGTTCTCTCTGGAAGATTTGGAGGAAACTATGTTAGCAATTCACGCCGCTGTGTAGGGTGTACACGAGAAAATGTATTCACTGACCGATGTGTATACATTATACCGGGAGTTACTTTTGGCCCACCCTGTATCAGAATTAAACTGTAGTATGGTTCCGGTATCATATGTATGCACACACCGGTCAGTGGTTACAATTTTTTTTGTGGACACCCTGTATATGATGACTACAGACAATAACTCTGCATCTATGATTATGTCTCTCTCAAATTTCTGTCAGAGGGACCCTCATAGAGTCGTTTCTTCACTCCTGGACTACAAATACAACATCGTCACTCCAAATGGTTCAGACACAGGTCATATATCAATGTCAAAGCTGGCACACAATACACAAAAATCATGCATTTAGAAATCAACAGATGGTTAAAATAATCACTGAAAATAACAAAATGTATGAATGAAAACAAGTTACATGGAAAATGACAATTTAAATAAGCAGGTATCACAAGATTATAAAATGAAACTGCGTCATGATGACATATATAAACAAAATTGCTTCATTACGTCAATAAGTAAAAGCATTAAGTTCATCAATTCAGTTATACATCCATTATATTTGAAAAACTGATTAGATTAAATTAGAATTAGTTTAAGCCTCCCTAACCGAAACAAAGACGTTCCATAGAGGAAGGAGGAAATTACCATTTAGTACTGAGTTAAGAGAACGCGAAATCTATGCACAAGGTGCACAGAAACAGTGAGTAAAAAAAGAAGTTCATGAAACAAGATAAAAAATGAAGAAGAACGTAGTAGATGTAGTGATGCAAAAAAAAAACGGTTTTATTTGATTGCGGTTTTTTTGAAAAAAAAAACGTGTTTTTTATGTTTTTTTTTGTTTTTTTTGTTTTTTTGCACACCTAAATTTTGTTAAGTATATGTCTGGGTTTTTTCTTTGGACACCTAAAACATATTAGTATCCATGTTTTTTAGTCATTTTATTGTTATAAAAACATCAAAAAGAAACCATACAGTAAAAGTGATGGCAGATAACCCACAATTACCTAGAGGTGTCTAAGAGGAACAGCAGGAGCCACAGAACTTATATTGATGGAGTCAAAATTCAGAGCTTGCTATCTCTACTATGTCTGATTGTATTTTTATGTGACCAAAAAAATCAGACTTTGCAGAGATAATAAGCTCTGAATTTTGACTCCATCAATATAAGTTCTGTGGTAAGTTCTGTGGCTCCTGCTGTACCTCTTAACCTCCTCTAGGTAATTGTGGGTTATCTGCCACCACTTTTACTGTATGGTTTCTTTTTTATGTTTTCATTACAAAAAAATGACTAAAAACCATAGATATTGAAATATTTTAGGTGACCAAAAAAATATGATGGTTTTTTTAGAACATGTTTTTTTTACCAAAAATTCTGACTAATAAAAATGAATATTAATATATTTTCTGGTACCAAATGTAACCATGCTGTTTTTTTACAAAGAATCATGACTAAAAACAATATATTTTATGTGACCTAAAAAGCCCCATGCAGTTTTTTTTAAAAACATGTTTTTTATTAAAAAATCATGACTGAAAAACATGAATACATTTATGATACCAAAAAAATGTTTTTGTACTAAAAAATCATGACTAAAAAAACATGAATATATATATATATATATATATATATATATATATATGAATATATATATATATATATATATATATATATGAGACCTAAAAAACCCCATGCTGTTTTTTAAAAAATATGTTTTTTTACAAACAATGATGTATAAGAAAACCGGGATATGAATACATTTTATGTGACCAAAAAACCATGCTGTTTTATTTTATGTATTTTTCATAAAAAATCGTGTCTTAAAATCATGGATGTTAACATATTTTATGTTACCAAAAAAATCATTGTTTTTTTTAAAACATGTTTCATTAAAAAGTTATTATTGTTCATTTTTTGGTCACAACTTCTTCGCAAAAAAAACACCCCCTCAGGGGGATACAATTATTGTATCTATGGGAACTAGCGCTCCCAGGGGGACAATGTGAGGGCCCAAGCTGAGAGTTAGGTAGGCGTCCTTTTTGTTGAAATAAAATGTATTTGTTATGTTGAGGACCACCTTTTTTCGGTTCACTGCTGTCCTGTTTTTCAGCACCTAATACTGTCTTCTTCAACTTTTATCTTGTTTCATAACCTTCCTTCCTCTCTTTGGATCGCATTTGTTGCTGGGTAGGGAGGCTAAAACTAATGACTAATCTAGTCTGTAAAAAAACATGGATATTAATTTATTTTATGTGACCAAAGAACCATGCTTTTTGAAAAAAATATTTTTTACAAAAAACATGAGTGTTATTAAATTTTATCTGACCAAAAAAACATGACCTTTTAAAAACCATGTTTTTTCACAAAAACTCATTAATATCCGTGTTTTTCAGTCATGACTTTTTTGTAACAAAAACATTCAAAAAAATAGCATGGATTTTTTGGTCACATAAGATATATTAATATCCATTAGAACCGTACCAGATCTTAGAATAAAATATCCACAAAGAATCTATTCACTCTACAAAACCTTTCGGAGACTAGCTCCATCCTCAGTAAGTCATTCAGTCAAATGTTTTTCAAAGGAACAGTGAAAATTCATTGTCCATTTCACCAAATTTTACTGAAAGACTGAGGGTGGAGCTGGTCTCCAAAAGGTTTTATGGAGTGAATAAATTCTTTGTAGATATTTTATTCCAAGACCTAGTACAGTTCTAATAAACATGATTTCAATATTAACAGCATTCTTTGTTTATAAGTTTTTAAAGACAATTCGATTAAAGAAAAATAACTTTCCTGATATTTATATTATATCCGTGTTTTTTAGTCATGATTTTTTAAGACGTTTTTAAAAAAAAAACATTTTTTTGGTCCCATAAAATATAATAGCCATGTTTTTTAAGTCAAGATTTTTCTGTTAAAAAACAATGTTTTAAAAAGACAGCATTGGATTTCTAAGGTCACATAAATATATTAATATCCATGGTTTTTATTCATAATTTTGTATAAATAACATGTTTTTTTTTAAAAAACAGCATGGTTTTTTAGTCACATCTCTATCAATGACCATAAGTAAAGATATGTTATTATAACAAACCATTTTGAGAGTTGAAGTTCATTCACATGTATTGTAAAATAAATGAAAAATCAAAGCATGAAACCGCAGAAAATAAAAAATTTCATAAAACCATAGAAAACCATAAATTAAGAAGTATGGTGTTTTATTTTGTAATATGACATGAAAACAAATAATGTAATGTGGTTCTTTTTCTTGCTGAGTTATTTTCAGACAAAATATTTAAAAAAAAAAAAAATATCCATGTTTTTTTTGGCCACGGTTTTTTTGTAAAAAAAAACGTGTTTTTTTTTTAAAAAATGGCATGGTTTTTCTTGAGTCACATCTCTAAGTAGATGCTGAAAAATAGGACTACAGTGAACCGAAAAATGATGACCCAAAACAAGTTTATTCTATTTCAACACAAGGAAAGCCTACCTAACCGTTAGCTCTGGACCTCACATATTCCCCCTGGGAATGCTAATTCCCATAGATACAATAGTTGTATCCCCTTAAGGGGTAGGCTAAGTAAGCAAACAAATTCAGCTTACAACCACCGGGAGGATCCTCTTTGCATTACGGCTAACCCCTCAAGAGACCACCGATAACCTGCCCCCTAGCGGTCGGTCGCCGCTGCCATCAGAGCACAGCCACAAGAATGGCTCACCTGAGGCGGCCATAGCTGCAGTAGAGGCCGGTCACGCCTACTCTCCTGCCGTCTGCTGCACAGTAGCGCTCGAGGTCCTGCTTCAGCTCATTCAGCTCTTCTGCTGACAGCTTTGTTGAGTTCAGCTGTGGGTCACAGACGCAGCATTAGAGATGCGTACTTAAATGTGTGTTTCATTGCCATTAACTCACTTTTTTAATCTATTTTATGTATTTGTTCAATATACTTCTATTTAATTATTTATTTAATTCAGTTTATTGATAAAGGTTTTCTAATTAAACATAATGTATTCAACCAACAGAGTAAAAAATCTATCCATTAACAATACTTTAACTAAATACGTAATGAATTTAAACAGTTGAATAGAATGTACACAAGGAGCTCCGAGACTCGAACTCAGGACTATAAATTACCGCGCCGGCACGCTATCGACTGCGCTATCGATCACCCCAAAAAGGTGACCGAAGCCCAACGACAGCAATGCTTGGCCCAGTGCAGGTACGTGCTGTCCCGACATATATTTACTCCCTATTTTATCGAGAGTTCACAGTCTAGTAACCCCCAGAAACAGATAATGAATCTGGTACGAGAAGCTGCTGCTTCCGCAAGTTGAAAAGAAATAAATGTACACAAGGAGCTCCGAGACTCGAACTCAGGACTATAAATTACCGCACCGGCACGCTATCAATCACCCCAAAAAGGTGACCGAAGCTCAACGACAGCAATGCTTGGCCCAGTGCAGGTACGTGCTGTCCCGACATATATTTACTCCCTATTTTATCGAGAGTTCACAGTCTAGTAACCCCCAGAAACAGATAATGAATCTGGTACGAGAAGCTGCTGCTTCCACAAGTTGAAACGAAATTAGTGTACACAAGGAGCTTCTCGTACCAGATTCATTATCTGTTTCTGGGGGTTACTAGACTGTGAACTCTCGATAAAGTATTGAATAGAATGCACTCAAATTTTTAAAAAATCTGATCAAGGTTCTTCAGTACTCCCTAGAGACCCCACTAATGACTTCACAAAGTTCTTCTTCAAAGTTCATGATGGCTATGTTGAATAGGTCACTAAAAAACTCGAGTAACTAGGATTACAATTCCTTGATTTCAATACTGCATCATATAAAATGGGAATTTGAGTTAGATATAAAAAAATTACCCTTATATAAAAATGCAACTTGTGGCTTGCCCAGGCATGTCCGTAGAGAATACTATATGTATACTGGTTACATGAACGCTACATGACGACTGCAAATTCTTGTCTTTGGAAAGTTAATCATTTCTATTGATTGAAATTCATTTTAGAAGCTATCCAACATAAAAATAGGCAAATTAGGAAAAGGATGCGCACTCAATAGCTGAATTTTGAAACCATTTTCACGAAAAAAATTGCAGCTCTAATCTAAAAAAAAAATTATTCACGAAGCAGGAACACAGTCCTAAAATAATTACAATCTGCAGATAATAAACACGACTACCTCTATATAACATGTTGAACGGGATGGGTTAAACAAAAGTTCAATATTCAAATCAAATTTAAAGACAAAAGTTGTTAGCAATTTCATAAATACCAAACATTAACTGGGTCCATTAAATACCATTAACTCTAGAAAATTGTTAAATATTTCGAACAACCCATCGATGGGTACAAAAAAACAAAATACACATCAAAAAGGCTTCTCGGCACTCCTGTTTTTGAGGTGGTGAAGCTAGCAGGTATGGGTTGATAAAAATATTTTCATTATTTCAATAGAGTATTATGATTAGTTATCAGCTCATTAACCTACGGAAAGTGGGAGAGTAAAATGCAGACTAAATAAATATGAGACCTTTCTTTGAAATATTTTCTTGTCTTAAACCGTTTTGATAGTCACCCCAGGTGCTGTAGCCACACACTACCCCCACACCACAAAGGCAGGCAGCTCACATTAACAGCCAGGAGACAGTCGCGGCTGTAGCCACACACTACCCCCACACCACACAGGCAGGCAGCTCACATTAACAGCCAGGAGACAGTCGCGGCTGTAGCCACACACTACCCCCACACCACACAGGCAGGCAGCTCACATTAACAGCCAGGAGACAGTCGCGGCTGTAGTCACACACTACCCCCACACCACACAGGCAGGCAGCTCACATTAACAACCAGGAGACAGTCGCGGCTGTAGTCACACACTACCCCCACACCACACAGCAGGCAGCTCACATTAACAGCCAGGAGACAGTTGCGGCTGTAGCCACACACTACCCCACACCACACAGGCAGGCAGCTCACATTAACAGCCAGGAGACAGTCGCGGCTGTAGCCACACACTACCCCCACACCACACAGGCAGGCAGCTCACATTAACAACCAGGAGACAGTCGCGGCTGTAGCCACACACTACCCCCACACCACACAGGCAGGCAGCTCATATTAACAACCAGGAGACAGTCGCGGCTGTAGCCACACACTACCCCCACACCACACAGGCAGGCAGCTCACATTAACAACCAGGAGACAGTCGCGGCTGTAGCCACACACTACCCCCACACCACACAGGCAGGCAGCTCACATTAACAGCCAGGAGACAGTCGCGGCTGTAGCCACACCACACACTACCCCCACACCACACAGGCAGGCAGCTCACATTAACAACCAGGAGACAGTCGCGGCTGTAGCCACACCACACACTACCCCCACACCACACAGGCAGGCAGCTCACATTAACAACCAGGCGACAATCGCGACTGTAGCCACACACTACCCCCACACCACACAGGCAGGCAGCTCACATTAACAGCCAGGAGACAGTCGCGGCTGTAGCCACACCACACACTACCCCCACACCACACAGGCAGGCAGCTCACATTAACAACCAGGAGACAGTCGCGGCTGTAGCCACACCACACACTACCCCCACACCACACAGGCAAGCAGCTCACATTAACAACCAGGCGACAGTCGCGGCTGTAGCCACACACTACCCCCACACCACACAGGCAGGCAGCTCACATAAACAGCCAGGAGACAGTCGCGGCTGTAGCCACTAGAGATGTGACTCAAAAAAACCATGCCGTTTTTTTAAAAAAAAAACACGTTTTTTTTACAAAAAAAACCGAGGCCAAAAAAAACGTGGATATTTTGGTTGTTTTTAAATATTTTGTCTGAAAATAACTCAGCAAGAAAAAGAACCACATTACATTATTTGTTTTCATGTCAAATTACAAAATAAAACAGCATACATCTTAATTGATGGTTTTCTATGGTTTTATGAACTTTTTCATTTTCTGCGGTTTCATGCTTTGATATTTCATTTATTTTACAATACATGTGAATGACCTTAAACTCCCAAAATGGTGTGTTATAATAACATATCTTTACTTATGGTCATTGATAGAGATGTGACTAAAAAACCATGCTGTTTTTTTTAAAAAAACATGTTATTTATACAAAAATTATGACTAAAAAACATGGAAATTAATATATTTGTGACCTTAAAAATCCAATGCTTTTTTTTTAAACATTGTTTTTTAACAGAAAAATCTCGACTAAAAAAACATGGCTATTATATTTTATTGGACCAAAAAAGTTTTTTTATAAACATTTAAAAAAAATCATGACTTAAAAAACACAGATGTAAATATCAGGAAAGTTAGTTTTCTTTAATCGAATTGTCTTTAGAAACTTATAAACAAAGAATGCTGTTAATATTGAAATCATGTTTATTAGAACTGTACTAGGTCTTCGAATAAAATATCTACATAGAATCTATTCACTCCATAAAACCTTTCGGAGACCAGCTCCATCCTCAGTCATTCAGTAAAATTTGGTCAAATGGACAATGAATTTTCACTGTTCCTTTGAAAAACATTTGACTGATTGACTTACTGAGGATGGAGCTAGTCTCTGAAAGGTTTTATAGAGTGAATAGATTCTTTGTGGATAGTATATTAGTATATTAGTTAGTTTAAGCCTCCCTATCCTCAACAAATGAGATGTAAAGAGAGGAAGGAAGAAGGCACCATTTAGTATGGAGCTAAGGGAACGTGGAATCTATGCAGAAAGGGCACAGAAACAGAAAGCTAAGAAAGAAGTTCATGAAACAAGAAAAAGTTGAAGAAGAAAGTAGTAGGCGGTGAAAAACAGGACAGCAGTGAACCGAAAAAAGATGGTCCGTAACACAACAAAAACCTATTCTATTTTAACAAAAAGAAAGCCTACCTAACCTTTAGCTCGGGCCCTCACATTGTCCCCCTGGGAGCGCTAATTCCCATAGATACAATAGTTGTATCCCCCTGAGGGGTTCTTTGTGGATATTTTATTCTAAGACCTGGTACGGTTCTAATGGATATTAAAATATCTTATGTGACCAAAAAATCCATGCTGTTTTTTGAATGTTTTTGTTACAAAAAAGTCATGACTAAAAAACACGGATATTAATATACTTTATTTTACCATAAACAACCATGCTGTATTTTTTAAAATAAACATCCTTTTTACAGAAAAATCATGATTAAAAAATGTGGATATTAATATATTTTATGTGCCAAAAAAAACATGCTGTTTTTTTTTAAATCATGTTTTCTTAACCAAAAAAAAATCATGACTAAAAAACATGGATATTAATGACTTTTGGTGAAGAAAACATGGTTTTTAAAATGTCATGTTTTTTTTGGTCAGATAAAATTTAATAACACTCATGTTTTTTGTAAAAAAATCTTTTTTTCAGAAAACATGGTTTTTTGGTCACATAAAATAAATTAATATCCATGTTTTTTTTACAGATTAGATTAATCATTAGTTTTAGCCTCCCTACCCAGCAACAAATGTGATCCAAAGAGAGGAAGGAAGATTATGAAACAAGATCGAAGTTGAAGAAGACAGTAGTAGGTGCTGAAAAACAGGACAGCAGTGAAACCAAAAAAAAGGTGGTCCTTAACATCACAAAAACATATAATTTCAACAAAAAGAAGGCCTACCTAACTCTCAGCTTGGGCCCTTACATTGTCCCCCTGGGAGGGCTAGTTCCCATAGATACGATAATTGTATCCTCCCGAGGGGTGTTTTTTTACAAAGAATTCGTGACCAAAAAAAGAATAATATCAACTTTTTAATAAAAAAACATGTTTAAAAACACAAGGATTTTTTGGTAACATAAAATATGTTAATATCCATGATTTTAAGACAAGATTTTTTATGAAAAATACATAAAATAAAACAGCATGGTTTTTTGGTTGCATAAAAAATATTCATATCCAGGTTTCTTATACATCATTGTTTGTAAAAAAACATATTTTTTAAAAAACAGCATGGGTTTTTTTAGGTCTCATGAATATATTCATGTTTTTTTAGTCATGATTTTTTAGTACAAAAACATTTTTTGGGTCTCAAATATATTATTCATGTTTTTTCAGTCATGATTTTTTAGTAAAAAACATGTTTTTTTTAAAAACTGCATGGGGCTTTTTAGGTCACATAAAATATATTGTTTTTTAGTCATGATTCTTTGTAAGAAAAAACAGCATGGTTATATTTGGTACCAGAGAATATATTAATATTCATTTCTATTAGTTAGAATTTGGTCAATGTGAAGTTTAATGAAATCATGGAAATTAATAATTATATTCCAAACAATCACTAAAGGAACCCATTTAAGAACGTTTTACAAGAACAAAATTCTGCTCGCTGATGCTTTATTTTTGAATCATTGAACTTTGAAGTTGGACTTCCCGAGCCAAAGGAAGCGAGCGTAATTTAATTAAAAACGGAAGCTAACCCCCTGTTACAAACGTAAAGAGGTTGGGTCGTGATGGGGAGGCACAGTTCTTCTAGCGAAAATTATAAATAAAGCTTCTAACCCACCCATTAACGTGACGACCACAATCTTGTTTACATCGGCTCTAAGATGGCGACCACCATGGGCGCTGCCATCTTAGAGCCAATGTCAACAAGATTGCGGTCATCACCCAAATGGGTTGGTTAGAAGCTTTATTTATAATTTTCATTGGAAGAACTGTGCTTCCCCCTCCCGACCCAACCTCTTTACGTTTGTAATAGCTTCCGTTATTAATTAAATTCCGTTTCACACGCTCGCTTCCTTTGACGCAAAGGCCAACTTCAAAGTTCAATTATTCGAAAATAATGCATCAGCGAGCAGAATGTCATTCGTGTAAAACGTTCTTAAATGGGTTCCTTAAGTGATTCCTGGGATCGCTAATTATTTTCTGATTGCATTAAACTTCACATTGACCCAGAATTTTTTGTAAAAAAAACATGTTTTTAAAAAAACAGCATATTTTTTTGGTCACCTTAAATATATTAATATCTATGGTTTTTAGTCATTGTTTTGTAATGAAAACATGAAAAAGAAACTATACAGTAAAAGTGGTGGCAGATAACCCACAATTACCTAGTGTCTAAGAGGTACAGCAGGAGCCACAGAACTTATATTGATGGAGTCAAAGTTCAGAGCTTATTATGGTAAATCTGAAGGATATGTCAGTTATCGATTTTTCACTTTTTGGTGCCTGAACCTAATTAATTGAATCAAAATAAACAAGTTTTCTTCTACGCACCTTCCGTCTCAAATGAGTATTTTACGATTTATAGCAATAAGTTTAGTTTCGTCTTTGATGACGAATGCGCTCGAATAAACAGCTACTCATCGATTTTCGAATTTTTGTTGCTTGAATCATGGTAATAACATCGAAATAAACCAGTTTTCTTCTATACACTTTTCTTGTCAAAAGAGTATTTAACGAGGTATAGCGGTAGGTTTGGTTTCGTCTTTGATGACGATCGCGCTGGAAGCGAGTGCGCATTGCAGTGTTGCTGTCCGACGTGCTCCTTGAATTACTTGCCGCTTCAAACACAGGAGTTGCGGTAAGTCATTTACCGCTATAACTAATAAAATACTCATTTAAGACGGAAAGTGCATAGAAGAAAACTTGTTTATTTCAATCTAATTAACTATGCTTAGGTTAGGCATCAAAATTTACAAAATCGATAACTGACACATCCTTCAGATTTACCATTATCTCTGCAAAGTCTGATTTTTTTGGTCACATAAAAATAAAATCAGGCATAGTAGAGATAGTAAGCTCTGAACTTTGACTCCATCAATATAAGTTCTGTGGCTCCTGCTGTTCCTCTTAGACGCCTCTAGGTATTTGTGGGTTATCTGCCACCACTTTTACTGTATGGTTTCTTTTTGATGTTTTTATAACAATGAAATGACTAAAAAACATGGATATTAATATATTTCAGGTGTCCAAAAAAAAACCCAGACATATGCTTAACAAAATTTAGGTGTGGAAAAAAAAAAACAACAAAAAAAACACATAAAAAACACGTTTTTTTTGCAAAAAAAAACCGCAATCAAATAAAACCGTTTTTTTTGCATCACTAGTAGCCACACACTACCCCCACACCACACAGGCAGGCAGCTCACATTAACAACCAGGAGACAGTCGCGGCTGTAGCCACACCACACACTACCCCCACACCACACAGGCAGGCAGCTCACATTAACAACCAGGAGACAGTCGCGACTGTAGCCACACCACACACTACCCCCACACCACACAGGCAGGCAGCTCACATTAACAACCAGGCGACAGTCGCGGCTGTAGCCACACACTACCCCCACACCACACAGGCAGGCAGCTCACATAAACAGCCAGGAGACAGTCGCGGTTGCGGGAGGTGCGGACGGTGAGGCGCCGCCACACGCCCTCCTGCGTCACGAGGTCCAGCGCGGGGTGGCGGGAGGCCCGTAAGAACGTCTCGAACGACTGCACGCCAGTGGTGAAAGTGGTGGTAGTCATACTTTCGTGAGTAAGTAAAGTAATTTGCCATCGGTTCACAGACTATGTACATATCGCATTGAAAGTCACCTTTGCAAGTAAGTAAAGTAATGCATATTGCAAGTGCTATGCAGACTAAGTACATATGGCATTGAAAGTCACCTTTGTAAGTACATATGTAAAGTAATGCATATTGCTAATGCTTCGCAGACTATGTATTTATATCACACCAAAAGTCACTGACGTGAGAACATGAATGTAGTGAGTTTATGTGTGATGAACACATGCTTGCTGAAAGTGCACACGGCAGATATATGCGCGATAAATAGAGCTCAATTTCTCATTTGCATCTTAAATTGTTATTCAAGAATGAACTTACGCTTCACAAGATTTGCTGAAAACTTACATAAAGTCTTCATTGTTTGACATGGAAGATATTTGCAATTTACGGATAAGCTCCAAACCCTGATGCTGCAAATATCCGTCTTAAATTACTTCCTAAAATTTCACATGAACACGGAAACTAATATTGTTGTTTCATACAGAGAATGGCGAATTTTGAAACAGGACATACTGTAGAGGTGGGTTTGCTCTCAACCTTGCAGCAGCACACATAAATGTGTTCATATTTAACAGGAGGAAGTGTTTATCACAAGAGTAGTTGGATACTTTTTAGACAAAGCAGATAGATAAAAGATCTGTTAGATTACATCATTTTAGATACGCTAGACCTCCTGTAACTGAATCCCGCCTGATGTTAGTTACAGTGTGAGCAAGGAACTAGCCCACTCAAACTGAAGAAATTTTAACTTCAGTAATTATTTTCAAACTAGAGTAGTGCCCCAACTTTCGCGACACCTACTTTCGCGCTATACCCTAAATATTCCATATTTCGCACTTTCGCGGCCACCGATCGCACTTTCGCGGCCACCGATCGCACTTTCGCGGCCACCGATCGCACTTTCGCGGCCACCGATCGCACTTTCGGGGCCACCGATCGCACTTTCGGGGCCACCGATCGCACTTTCGCGGCCACCGATCGCACTTTCGCGGCCACCGATCGCACTTTCGCGGCCACCGAGCGCACTTTCGCGGCCACCGATCGCACTTTCGGGGCCACCAATCGCACTTTCGCGGCCACCGAGCGCACTTTCGCGGCCACCGAGCGCACTTTCGGGGCCACCGATCGCACTTTCGCGACCACCGATCGCACTTTCGCGGTGAAAAAATGCGTGTCGGGCCCAGTAGGGTAGCCACTATAACCATGCATCAAGAACATCATACATACAGTGTAGGTAAGGTGTTTTTATTTTACGTACAATTGTTTTTGATAATAGAATGTTTTTGTTTGTTGTTTGTTTTTGTATTTGTTTATATGGAGGTTAAGGTATTTTATGGATAGATCCAGAACCGATTATTGTTTTTTCCATAGGGTCAATGCCCCCACTTTGGCGGTTTTAACCTTCGCGCCGATTTTTTGGCACCAATTAGGCGCGAAAGTTGGGGCACTACTGTATGTATTATACATAATATTTTATTCAATTCTCCATGAAATCATTTTCTCTTGCAATTTAAAAACTACAGCAAAGCTTTCAAAAGCAAATTCTTTTTACCCTCAGATATCAAAGAGAACTGTCCCCTCAATTTTATGTGTACACCCAATAGAACACTATCTTTGCCTTCAATTTTTTCTTGAATTTCACGTTTATGAAACAATGTTAAATTTACTACTCTTTATTTTAAATTAGATAATATCACGAGTATGTTAACCCGCGCACGGTCGCGCATCCCTCAGAAAAGTAGTCAATTTACCCGCGTTACTCTGCCGTTCCCTGTTCACTTACCGTAATAGGCAGAGATGTAAAAATATGAAGTAATGAGTAAAAAATGTTGCTTTACACTTTGATGTTGTCAGATTTTTGATAACTTGAACCGTTTCTTTGTAATATGGAGTCAAACTCCGTAGATTTTTGCACAACATTGCTTCAAAGAGATCAATGGCCATTTTTGTGTTTTGGGAACAATGTAATGTTTTTCACTGCTATTTTATGCAGAAAATCCTTCCAAACCTGCTGATGTTTTTATTTTTCCTCTACAACAATTAGAAAAAAAGTTATGACCATTTATGTCTACTAGGTGTTATCCATTCTTCGTTTTAGTTCCTACATAAATGCATGTTTGCATGTCTGGTTATATTACTGTAAGTATAGTGTTTCGAAACTTGTAATTTTCACACAATATGAATAAAATACTGCTCTACACGCTACTGACTTCAGATTTGTCTTATTTGCCATTTTTACGAAATAAGGCGAAATAAGGCCCTGAGTAGTTTCGCTGGTAACTGAGGCTGCCACTGACTGTTCGCACGCACACCCTCTCACGGTCGCCTCATTTACCACACTGACTGTGCTTACCCCTCCCAACTTCCAAGTGGTTGGAGCTCTGCCTTAACCCCCACAATGTGGGGGTTTCTGGCTCCAGCTGTGTAGCACTCGCTGAGACGATCATTTTGGTGTATAACAACTTGGGGTTATGCCTTACGTCTGGCAACCAGTGAGCCTGGTAAATGAGGCGACCAGTTACAGTGCGCGGGTTAACAGCATCAAGTGTCTAACAAATTCTGCATGGTGATGGAAACAATGAAGCATGTGAAGATAATAGTAATTAATGCTAATTCAATGCAATACATCCTCAAAAAATGTTAAAGTAAAATTTGGGTTACAAAGATGTTCCATTTTAAAAGTATGAGGTTCACGTTTGAGAATGACCAGTTCCAAGAAGCTCCAATTTGAGTATGCTCTATTTTCGAAAATTCTAGCATACGTGATGTATGCTATAAAGCTTTCTCTTACGAATACTCAGAAAAAGAATATGAGATGAGAATCGATTATGAATATTTGGTTATAGAACATGAGATAAAACTAAATTATTAATACACAATGCCAGAAATCTCCCCTCAACCTATAGTTGTGCGCTACTATCTTGAAGCTCTTTTATTATTGTCAGTTGTGCTATGCTATAAGTTGCCTAAGTAGAGATTCCTGTGTATCCTGGAGAGTAACATCCACGATCGACCTGTTACGCGCAATAGCGAGATCACGTGGAAGGCTTCAGAAGGTAGGCTAGGAGTTGAGGATTGGAGCCCATAGAGGTCGGAGGAACTGTCTCTGTACTGATCTGTGTATACTTTCCGTCTGTGACTACTTCGTGCGTGATATGGTGGGTCTGAGCGTGGACAGGTTAATTAATAAAAGGCTAACGTCCTGTGCTAGATGACCCCGCCGTAAGATAGTTTGCCAATACACAGAGAAGGATCGTATAGTTTCGCGTAGCACTGCAATGCCAACCTGTTTTATTGTAAGTAGTACGTTTTAAGGGTGCAATATCCCGTTCGTCGGACGTCAATAAACGTAAGTTTTACATGTGGATTGTTTTCCAAGAAAGCCTGCCTTGAATAGCGCCACAGACGCTAGTAGTCCTAATGGGTCAGGAAAATTAACAGGAACTGTTCAGACTGCGGGTGAACAGTTCGGTCGTAACTCGTGCTTAGGTGTGATTCGGGAAAACCTGTAAACCTGTTGGGCTGTGACTGTACCGAAGCCTGGGACGTTGCTGGAATCTGTTGGCTGAGTGGAGTCCTGGATGCTCCAGAGATAGGTTGGAATAGCGAGACGGAACATTGAGTGAACTGAAAATAGGGAAACAGCCCTTCACCCGTGCATTTACGTTGGCTAGGTTGGTGAGAAGTGGGAGTCGCGCAGCCCAGGTCATTAGGATTCCGCGACTCCGACTGCCAGACCTACCACAAACCTGCTCATACAGCGTATCACGAATACGAGTCACAGCCAAGAGTAGAGAGTGGCATTCCTCTCTACATCAGGTAGCAACCTAGCTCTCAAGAGAAAGAGAGAGAGAAAATTAAGACGTGCATGACAACATGAGAGTAATGAACTCACCAATGGAAACAGCAACCTTAAAAAATAATTTCCTACATAGAAACATGAGTTAGATAATGGAACCAACAGAAATATTTTTAGGTTGACACTGATTTCGAAAAATGAAGGTATATTTTTATTGATTGAGCAAATAGTAAGCAAAAATTCTCTCACCGGGAGAATCATTTCAAAAATTTGAAATGATCAACATTTGAGATCAGAGTAGAAGGAATTATAGAATTAACCTTGGCAACATCCTTCATGAGACGGCTGATGTGCCTGAGACCATCAATGGGGAACACGTTGACGTTGCCATCTTTGATGCCCCCCACACGGAAGCCCACCGCTACCTGCTGGGTGTCGTGGTTCATCCCTGCCAATTAAGACAATGTTAATGCTTTAACGGCCGTATTTTTTACTACCGTTATCACAACCACCATCATTAAATTGGCAGTGGCATCATGCAGTCATCTACATCAGAACGAGGAAGTGACTGCCACTCAACAATAAACTTTGAAGAACACATTAGGGCACAAATTTCACAAAGAATGAAATATATTAGAGCTCTTATTAACTGAGAGTGAGTTTAGGTATTAAAATTGGCAGAGTTTCTTCAAATTGGAGCTATAATTCATTAGTGAAACTGGTTTTTAGATCTACATATTCAGTAAGCGCATTGTTCTTCTGATATCTTTGTTTTTGTGTTAGGACATCTGAATGCATTCCTATTAACATAATCAAACCAGCATGCATGTCCCCTCAAAAATTACCAGATTCGTTAATGTCTGATAAAGCACATAACTAATTAATCAGAACACTGATATAATTTGATAAACTTAATAGGTAAAATCTAAGTAATTGGTAATCGTATAAAACACCAAGCCTATCAAATTACTTTTACAACTGAAAAATTGTGGCGAGAATTTTCCATACACAAAACTTTCAATTGTGGGAACAAACTCCATGTGCATTCACAACAACAATTTTGATTAAAATATTATCTCTGCACACGTGTGGTAAAGCAGCCTGTATCACTAATACGCTGGTGAAGCACTTCCAGCTGTTTCAGAAAACAAGGCGCGACACTGACAGACAAAAATAAAATATACATTTTTAAATACCGTTTACGATTGTTAACATTATTTAGATCTACAAATCAAAAAACATATTTCAAGTGAAGTTTTTTAGCATTCAGTCTACAGGGTGAATTGGGATGGATAGAGTAACTAAGCAAGCAACAAACTGGATATTATTATGATTGGAAATGTTAATTTATTGATAAATTTGCGGTAAGAGATGAAATGATAGTTACAGTAGAAATTGAAAAGAAGCTCCTTAGTTGGCTAAATACTGAACATATAGTTCAAATCAAGTTACGCAAAGCAAAATGAACATGATTAAAAACCAAACTTGACATTTTTCAAGTTACATTTTAATTACATGAACTCTGAGTCATCCCTTGAAACAGCACATGAAATTGAATGCTTTTGAGATACAAGCATAACATTCCTTTCACAAAGTTGGCAGCAAATGAACGCACTTGTTTATAAAAAATATACGTCGAGTTCCTTTAGTAGTTAATCATTTGTTGTTGAGGTCACCAAGTCCTCACAACACATCACATGAATATACAATCCCTCAAGCAATAAAAGACGAATTTTCTACCGTAATGATTGATAATTATGTCAGTTGTAGCCTCCCATACCACAACAAAGATGTTCACAGAGAGGAAGGATGAGGGTACTTTTTAGCATGGAGCCAAGTGAACGCGGAATTTATGCACAAGGTGTGTTCCTGCACAGAATCCCATGTGCATAAAAATAGTAAGTTAAGAAGGAAGGTTATTAAACAAGATGAAAGTTGAAGAAGAAAGTAGAAGGTACTGAAAAACAGGACAGCAATGAATCGAGCAAAAGGGGGTCCTTAATGTGACAAAAACATTATATTTCAATAAAAAGAAGGCCTACCAAAATCTCAGCTTGGGCCCTCACACACTTTCCTCATGGGAGTGCTTATTCCCATAGATACTAAGTTGTATCCCCCTGAGGGGACCTGGGAGCGCTAATTCCCATCGATACTATAGTTGTATACTCTTGAGCGGGATTGTTTCTCGTAACACCAGCATAAAATTTAAAACTAGACAAGATTTCTGGGAATAAATCATCTAAAAATGAAGCAACATAAGCCCAAGAAATTTCCACCCGAGCAATCAACGCATGGAAGTAATAGAGCCTTTTAATAAAATGCATGACAGAACCCAAATTCTCATTAGAGATGTTCAACACCATCAGTATGAAGCTGAGGAGGACTAGTATCTGAGAAGCTCAAGATTAATTACATTAATCCTTATAGTTCAAGTCACTGCACTTCCAGCTTAGCTAACAAGACAAGTTAGTTGAACAACCCTCGAATGAGGCCATATAATAAAAAAATTTGCACCGACAAACAGATCATTCTTCCTGGTGAAGGTTTAACAAACTTCAGCAAATAATTGCACACCTTTCATAATAAGATCCTCTACTTCAAATGAGGTCATGTCATAGAGCATCTTTCATAAATACAGAACATTTTTTATAGCGTTCCTCCGGAATCATCCAACAGAAACAACTCTCGGCGTTTGTGTAGAGCAAGAGACTCACCGATGCAGAACTCGCACATGTTCCTGTAGCCGTCCTCTTCAGGTGACGGAATGACGGGATCCAGCTCGCACACCTGGGAGGCACGCAAAAATAAGTGGCGTTTGTGTCACCCGAGCTGTGGTTGATTGGCTGTTGCTGTAATGATGCAACGGTGGTGAGAGCCAGAACTTGACACGATCAGCGTCGAGGCCGCCAAATGGAGGCCTCTAGCATGTCTTCAGAGGTAAGGTTGTAAGTAGCAGAGTTTAAAAAACGACTTTACTACTCGAAAAAAAATTTGTAACTTTCCTAAGAAGTGGGAAAACGGAATAGCATAATGATATTTAACTTTGTATGCTTAACACTTTGACTGCGACGTGCGCCACCGGTGGTACACGGAGGTAATTTTCATAATGCTTCTGACCATCCAGTAGTCGCAAATTCAATTTTCATAAATACTTAATCAGAGCTAAATGAAGGCAAAATCCAGTTCATGTTTATTTTTTTCAAAATAGTTTACTACAATTGACTTTAAATTTGAGTTTGGCATTGAACTTAATATTTAGTAGTCGCAGTCAAAGTGTTAAATCTTGTGATGTCAAAATAATTGAAATGCTGTTCATTCACACCGATATTAAATGAACAATGTAGCTACTCTTATGCCCCCAATAGTCAGTCAAGGTGTTAACACTAAGGTATCCAGAACAAATCTCTCACAGCAACATAATTCACGGCAGAGGGTGATGAATGTCTTGCGTATCAATCTACACGTAAAATTACACCATTTAACAACACAGCAATGTAACAGACATGAATATCTAGAACATAAAAACAAAGCATCTTGTTTCCATACGACAACTAATGCAAGCAAACTCCAGCTGACATTAACAACACTCACAGCTCCTTTCCTTCGTATCATCTGCCAGCGCACAAACTGGCCAATGGTGGGGTTGGCTCGCGCTATCTCATGGCCGAGCTTTTCAAGGATGTCTCGAGCTGCTTCTTGCTTCTTAGCCAGCTGCACACACAGAAGAACCAGGAGCATAATTTTCTGTGTTCACCAAGGTAAGCAAACACAAAAGGGGTGTGAATATCTCTAGTAGGGACACAAACGAGCCAGAAGAAGAGGGTGAATATTATCTCCATGCACACTGAACTAGAGGGTAGGAAGCAAAAAGGAAGTATAAACAAAAAAATCAACCAGAGGCTGAAGGACAAATATCTATTCTGGCTTGAATAAATCAATTCCTTGAAACACCAATATTGGCTGGCAGTAAATCACTCACATCGCTCGTTGACATAAAATAAAATACCGATTTCACAAGAGTTATCTCTGACAATCAGAAGATGACCAAGTTGTGTTCATGAAAAATAATCTATTTATGGATTTATACTTGCACTACTAACTATTATTTTTATTAATTGGTTTGAGACTTTCTAACCATCATAAAGGCGACCTCAAGAAGGCAGCAAAGAGAACAGACCATTTAGTATGGAGTGCAGAAAATCAGGCATCTATGTACAAGGTGTGTTTGTAAAAAAGAAAATTAGCAAGGAAGAAGAAGAATAGCCAAAAAAGAAGTAGCAAAGAAGCGATCAAAATTAAAAAAAAAATAGGCTCAAGGAATAGAAGTCTTGATGTCCCATCAATTTCCAGCGTAAATTAACAGTCTCTTCCTCGTAGGGACGCCATTCCCCGAAGCACAAGACAGTAAAACCTAATTAACCTAAACCAATCGTCCATCCTGTTGTCACGAGATAAGGTCCTGCTTCCTTACTAAATTGCTTTAGTAAGGAAATCAGGTTCTCGGTATCGAGGTTTTGGTATACCTCCATAAAAATGACAATACACAAGGAATGCAAGGAAATATAAAAGAACACAGTCACTAAGGAAAACAAACAACATGTACATATACTAAAATTAGGACTGTACTCACTGATGATTAGAGACCCGACTTACATCAGCGCGTTTCTGTGCGCTAGCTGCCTCGGTGAAATATGGTACTAGCGAAAACAGGTTATAAAACTACACATGGAAGGGCTAATGTTATTTTCCTGGTAAAATGCATCCTACTTCAAAACTTTAACCGTAAAATTATTGGAACTGTAAGTTATACAAGTTGACGAGTGCTGCTCTACCTAATTGACCGGTCAAATTCTTTGAGTTAACTACACACCGAACACATAAAAAAATAATGCCTAACTGTTGGGGGCGCACTCCAACGGCACAGTAGATGGTTA
This sequence comes from Morinoia aosen, assembly GCA_030386875.1. Taxonomy (NCBI): domain Eukaryota; kingdom Metazoa; phylum Arthropoda; class Malacostraca; order Amphipoda; family Talitridae; genus Morinoia; species Morinoia aosen. Next base: position 20,837,120 of record CM059565.1, read on the forward strand.
TTAGCCTCGGCTCATCAATTCATTCGCCCAAGAGCAGCTTCAGTTCACATCCCTGTTTCATACACAGTGCAGATAATGTCTTTCGACATTTTATGAAGAGACCGAACTTGCAAACAAAACCGCCCTCCTGCAGGACAACAAAATTTGCCGATTATTTTGATTCTACAATTTTTCTCATATATATATGTACAAATTCCACATTTAACTCAGCTGCACCAATTTTCTTTTTCATTAAATGAACCTATTGTTTATTGTTTGTATCTATCGTAACAAAAGAACGAGTCTCACCCGCCCGGCGAAGCAATAAAAAATTTTTTTTCTAAACGACCTCCACGGTACGGGACATCCTTTGCCCCTCTGCAAAGGTAGATGTAAAATTTTAATCTATTGATTCAAAAAAATATATCTCAACAAGTTTCACTTCTCACTTATTTTTCAGAATATGACATTTTAAGTTAACACCTAGTCCCGACGCACCTTATCGAAAGGCTCGCAAAAACTTACTAACTTTTGTTCCCCACGCTACCCAGAGTGTTCTTTGAGGGCTGCCCTCTTTCCCAATACATGACCAATTTTACTTCTCCCGCACTTCAAAACACACGCCTACCCCGTTCCATTGACTGTTCTGGCGCTCGCCAGCTCCTTATTCGCTGTGACAAGAACGCAACTTATCCCGCCCTCTTTTATGAGTCAATCTTGAAGTCAGAAATCTTTACTATGGTTACTCTGTATTTTAAGTACAGCGATTTGCCACTGTCAGCTCCTCGTAGTTTTTCCTCTTACCCAAAGTGTTCGGCGAACGAAGCTTCCCACGACTCTACACTGGACTAGGCCTATGGGTCAGCAATAAATTTTGCCCATTTGGTTACACGCACTGCCCCTCTGTTCGGGCTCTCAAGGTCTGATTACAAAGCAAAACATTAGCCCCAGACTCGAGTGCACAACTTCGCTCATACGATACATAAACTTGTGTTGAATCCAAACATTCAGGCCTACAACACACATGTTGGAGCAACCCATCTGTACTGCTGGAATGCGCCTGAACACAATTTATAAACTCACAATTTAGTTCAAACAAAAAACACTATAGTAAATATGCACAACTTATCCCAAAAATTTAAACATGAAAGTATATACCAATAAAACATAAAGGTATATCCCAACACTATGCCTCCTGAGAGGTCACATAACATAACTCCTGCTCTCCAGCTGCAACTGACAGCAACACACAAAACCAGCAACACACGCACACCAACACACAAAACCAGCAACACACAAAACCAGCAACACACGCACACCAACACACAAAACCAGCAACACACGCACACCAACACACAAAACCAGCAACACACGCACACCAACACACAAAACCAGCAACACACACACACACCAATACACAAAACCAGCAACACACACTAATACACAAAACCAGCAACACACACTAATACACAAAACCAGCAACACACACTAATACACAAAACCAGCAACACACACTAATACACAAAACCAGCAACACACACTAATACACAAAACCAGCAACACACACACACCAATACACAAAACCAGCAACACACACACACACAACAATACACAAAACCAGCAACACACACACCAATCCACAAAACCAGCAACACACACACCAATACACAAAACCAGCAACACACACACCAATACACAAAACCAGCAACACACACACCAATACACAAAACCAGCAACACACACACCAATACACAAAACCAGCAACACACACACCAATACACAAAACCAGCAACACACACACACCAATACACAAAACCAGCAACACACACACCAATACACAAAACCAGCAACACACACACCAATACACAAAACCAGCAACACACACACCAATACACAAAACCAGCAACACACACTAATACACAAAACCAGCAACACACACTAATACACAAAACCAGCAACACACACACACCAATACACAAAACCAGCAACACACACACACACCAATACACAAAACCAGCAACACACACACCAATACACAAAACCAGCAACACACACACCAATACACAAAACCAGCAACACACACACACCAATACACAAAACCAGCAACATACACACCAATACACAAAACCAGCAACACACATACACACGTGTCAATACACAAAACCAGCAACACACACACACACACCAATACACAAAACCAGCAACACAAACATCAATACACAAAACCAGCAACACACACACACACACCAATACACAAAACCAGCAACACACACACACACACACATAAAACCAGCAACACACACACACACCAATACACAAAACCAGCAACACAAACATCAATACACAAAACCAGCAACACACACACACACCAATACACAAAACCAGCAACACACACACACACCAATACACAAAACCAGCAACACACACACCAATACACAAAACCAGCAACACACACACCAATACACAAAACCAGCAACACACACACCAATACACAAAACCAGCAACACACACTAATACACAAAACCAGCAACACACACTAATACACAAAACCAGCAACACACACACACCAATACACAAAACCAGCAACACACACACACACCAATACACAAAACCAGCAACACACACACCAATACACAAAACCAGCAACACACACACCAATACACAAAACCAGCAACACACACACACCAATACACAAAACCAGCAACATACACACCAATACACAAAACCAGCAACACACATACACACGTGTCAATACACAAAACCAGCAACACACACACACACACCAATACACAAAACCAGCAACACAAACATCAATACACAAAACCAGCAACACACACACACACACCAATACACAAAACCAGCAACACACACACACACACACATAAAACCAGCAACACACACACACACCAATACACAAAACCAGCAACACAAACATCAATACACAAAACCAGCAACACACACACACACCAATACACAAAACCAGCAACACACACACACACACACACACACACACACACACACCAATACACAAAACCAGCAACACACACACATCAACACACAAACCAATACACAAAACCAGCAACATGCACACCAACACACAAAACCAGCAACACGCAAACCAATACACAAAACTCTACATGCGCACCAACACACAAAACTCTACCAGCTCACAAGCAACACACACCTGTTGCTCGTAGGACATGGAAGAGTATGGAATGACACTTCGTGCCAACTTTTCCTCCACGGGCAAATTCTGTGTTGCCTGGCAGGCATTCAGGAGGTCAGCCCCTTGATGCGGCTTCTGGAATAATGAAGTAAATGTTAGTCAACTCTAAGATTTACTGGAATAATATTAAAAACAAAACTTGAAGACCTACCTATATGAACACAGAGCTAAAAAATTACATTACTAAGTGGCATTGCTTCAATCATCAACACAGAAGGCTTGCGTTGCAGCCTATGTCAGTTATATGGTATACAATGCATCCCCAAAAGTACCCTTGATTAGTTGACACTACCAAGCTCTTTAATTATCCAACGCTCAGTGGGAGAGGCAATGAGACGGAGGTCATTACTACTTGTTACGTATGGGGAAAGTTTATTACAATAATATGGAATGTATCATTATATGGACTGTATTATTGCTCAATTGACATACAAAATGTGTGTCACCAAATACAAACTAACAGAGAGTTGGGAGCTAATTGCTTATTAGATGTACTGAATAGGTGTAACCAGAATACAAACTAACGGTAAGTAGAAAGTTAATTTTTTACCATGATGATGGCACTGAAGTGTTTGCAATTAAACAAAAAATCAAATGAAGCACAGCTGCAGACTAAAATTATAGTACTGCTCATGGGGGCCACAATTTGGGACAAAAGCTTTCAGCATTTGTATCTTTCATCTTCATTTCGAACTATTTCTGTGAACACCAGAAAAATTCACTTCAATAAAATAAAGAAAGTACAGACTAGTAAGGAATATAGAGGGCTTCTGTCACACACCTACACCATCCGAACGTCTTTTATGCAAGACAGTTCCACAACACAACACTGGTTTCATAAGGGTTTAAAGATATCGCATGCTCAAAACTGATAAACTATCTTGAATCCTAGTTAACAATGTTGAGTTCCTTCCGTGGGGAGAGAAGCCCCATCTGCACTGCATCACCATAGTAAACAATTGCTCTCCCTCGTCACTTACGAATGCGTATCATCTAACTTCCTCTAACTGATTACTTCGGTTGCACAACATCCTTCCAACTACAGTCATTCACCCTTATACGTACTGGCCTACACTACAATGGGGGCAGTGACATATGGACTACACTACAGTGAGGCAGTGACACATGGACTACACTACAGTGAGGCAGTGACACATGGACTACACTACAGTGAGGCAGTGACACATGGACTACACTACAGTGAGGCAGTGACACATGGACTACACTACAGTGAGGCAGTGACACATGGACTACAATACAGTGAGGCAGTGACATATGGACTGCACTACAGTGAGGCAGGGACACATGGACTACACTACAGTGAGGCAGTGACACATGGACTACACTAAAGTGAGGCAGTGATACATGGACTACACTACAGTGAGGCAGTGACACATGGACTACACTACAGTGGGGGCAGTGACATAAGGACTACACTACAGTGGGGGCAGTGACACATGGACTACACTACAGTGAGGCAGTGACACATGGACTACACTACAGTGAGGCAGTGACACATGGACTACACTACAGTGAGGCAGTGACACATGGACTACACTACAGTGAGGCAGTGACACATGGACTACACTACAGTGAGGCAGTGACACATGGACTACACTACAGTGAGGCAGTGACACATGGACTACACTACAGTGAGGCAGTGACACATGGACTACACTACAGTGAGGCAGTGACACATGGACTACACTACAGTGGGGGCAGTGACACATGGACTACACTACAGTGAGGCAGTGACACATGGACTACACTACAGTGAGGCAGTGACACATGGACTACACTACAGTGAGGCAGTGACACATGGACTACACTACAGTGGGGGCAGTGATGTAGGCGTGGCCCCAAATGTGGTTCTTGTTTATTTGTAATGTCCAGCATGCATTAGCCTGAACGCGTTCTCTTCCATCTTTTCCAATGATTTTTAATGTTAAGTATAGAGATAAGAGTTAAATGTGTGTTTTTAAGTGTTCATTGGTTGTTTTGTGTTCTTGATTTTGCTGTGCTTTTTGTGTTTGAATAGTTTCTTAATGCACTGTCTTTCTTTCACTTTCAGTCACTCAGATTTACAGTAAAACCAGTGTAATATTATTTCTTGGCAGAGCTATTCTTTCACATTATAAAACTAAGTGTTGATCTGGTGAGTGTTACTTCATTGTACAGTTTGCTTTGCTTATATATATTTTTTGTTGCTTTAGGCTAAAATTTACTTCAGGTTCCAGCATGATGTTTTCTTTTGGCATATTGGTTCTTTCATTTTTTTTTTGTTGAAAGATTAAGTTTTTCAGTTTTGCTAGATTTCAAGACCATTTTTTGTAATGATATTTTTTTCCTGAGTTACTCCTTTGAGTTTGTTGTTGAATGATCTGATTTGAGTTTAATTTCATTCATATTCATTTCATAGCCCATTTTTGGTTGATTTCGTTCATTTTTAGTTAGTGCATTTACTTTATTTAGCATGAATTTATTTTCAGCATGGTTTATTTTTTTCTGCTTCTTACTTTGTTTTGAAGTTTAATTTTGAGGAATCCAAAAGGACTGGTATGGTTTATTTTCTTTTTTCCTGCATTTTTATTTTTGTTTTATTTCTGTTTTCAGGGCTTTTTTGATTATACTGGCTTCTGATTTATCTTCACTGTTTCTGAGCCCTGTCACTTGTTGTTGCATGTACAATCATCTGTTCCACAATAAACTTTCATTTGTCAAAGCCAGTTTCATTACTCCCTCAGTATGTGGTTCACAAACAGCTACGTGTAACGATGGGTAAACGTTAGTACCCCTAGTACCCCATCCTCTTACAGTGACACATGGACTACACTACAGTGAAGCAGTGACACATGGACTACACTACAGTGGGGGCAGTGACATAAGGACTACACTATGTACAGTGAGGCAGTGACACATGGACTACACTTCAGTGGGGGCAGTGACACATGGACTACACTGCTAGTGGTTGCATCAACTAATACACTAAACTACAACTGGGTGTCTGAATCACCACAAAAACTATATTTTGGGCAGAATGCTATATCACTCACGCAGGAATTAAGTTTTGGAAGGCCTTGCACTTCCACCGTGTGAGGGACAGCAGTGACTTCATCTGCTGTCATGCACTCTGATATTTCTCTGCAATGTTCAAGCAATTGAAAAATTCTATATTCCATGACTTGACAATTTTTCAGGCATTCAATCTTAGAACTCCTACCATTAATTACAAGGAAGAAATATTCTTGTTTCTACAAAATTTTCAAGTGGCCAAAAATAACAAACTTTCTTCTCATAGTAATAACATGTATTCATGAAAAAAGTGTAATTACTTAATTAAGATTCATAGCAACAAAGTCCAATTTCAATTTAAAGGTTGCTCCAAAATTATGAACACAGAGCTAAAAAATTACATAACTAAGTGGCATTGCTTCAATAACCAACACAGTAGGCTTGCATTGCAGCCTATGTCTGTTATATGGTATACAATGCATCCCCAAAAGTATCCTTGATTATTTGATGTGCTAATTTTGAAAAAAATTTGGGTTGAATTATAAGTCACTAATGTGTTTGATAAAAATGAGTACCTACTTAGATTAGAAGTCATCCAAATAGTACGGGTAATCACAGGCTCTGGACTATTTAGAAGGTTGTATAGATTTGTTAGCAAGATATAATACTTTGCAAAAAGAGTTCACATTATAAAACATAATTACTCACAACATTCTTTGTCTTCCATATCATAAATGTAGCATCAGCTTTCCATCAGGAATAATTTTTATAAATAATACAGTAATTCATCAAAATCTTGAAAATTTTCAAGAGTTATCAAGAGGTTTCTTAACTGAAAAATTACACAAATAGATGCCCACAGCAGGTAACATTAAATGCATCTATATTAAAATATATAAAAAATACTCTATACACATTTTTGGAGTGTCATTTTAAATGGTAATAAACAATTCTGCATCAAAATTGTGCAAGACAAGATATAGTGTGCCTTCTATGTCATCTTACCTTAGTTCTTCATGGTCACCATTTTTGCTGCCTTCTGTGATTTCTTTTTGAAGCTCATCTGTGTCCAGGTGATTTTGAAGGGCTGAGTAAGAGCCCAACATTTTAATGGCTGTTAAGGTATGCAACAACCAACTTTCCTGCATAAAAAAAAAGAACATGAGGCCCAATATCTATGATATAAATGCTACCAAGACATAGTGTGACAACACTACAGCAAAAAGACAACAGATATGAATGCATAAGTATCATATGGTTAATTATTTTCAAGCTCTTTAATTATTCCTATAGCCAGGATAACTATTGTCAAAATGCATCACTGCCAGAATTTTGAAACATATGAACTCTGTGATCAACGTCAACTTTTAACAAAAAATTATCAATATATAATTGATTGAGTATAAATTATTTTTAGCCTTCCTTTTACTACAACCAAGTTTTTCAAAGAGGGAAAGGATGAAGGCACCATTTAGTATGGCATCAAGGAAATGTGGAATCTATGCACAAAGGGTGTTTCTGCAAGGAATCCTGTGAGCATAGAAACAGTAAAATACAAGAAGGAAGGTTATGAAACAAGATGAAAAAGTGAAGAAAGTCAGAGGTGCTGAAACAAATCAGCAGAAAACCAAGAGAAAAAGGTTCTTAACAAAACAAAAACAAACATTTTATTTAAAAAAAAGAGGGCCTACTTAACTCTCACCTGAGGAACTCACAATTTCCTCCTGGGAGTATTAACTACCATAGATCCAATAGTTTAATCTTCCTGAGGTGTATTAAGACATATTAAATTTCTCAAAACTTCCCTATATATGTTTTACATCATTTAATAATTACATAACAAAAATTGGTCTGGGTCAAATTTTACTTTGATGTTGTTAACAATTTTCATAATTTTGTTGCAAAGAATCAATAAAGGAACACATTTAAGAATGTTTTATATGAACGACATTCTGCTCGCTTTTATATGAATGACATTCTAATTATTCCACTTTGAAGTTGGCTTGTGCGCTCCAGGGAAGCGTGCACGCCTAGCGTAATTCAATTAATAACGAAAGCTAACCCCCTATTATAAACTTAAAGAGGTTGGGTCGTGAGGGATAGCCACAGTTGTTCTAGTGAAAATTATAAATAAAGGTTTCTAGTGACATCCGTTAACATTGACTTCAAGGTGGCTGCCGCCATGGCGCCGCCCGGGACCCAAGATGGCGGGCATTGGCGGCAGCCATCTTGGAGTTGATGTAAACGGACGTCACTAAAAACCTGTATTTATAATTTTCACTAGAAAAACTGTGGCTACTCTTGATGACCCAACCTCTTTACGTTTGTAATAAGGGGGTTGGCTTCCGTTTCAATTGCAAAAACAATGACTGCTTTTGCGCAAAAAAAAGCCATTCAGGAATTAGGAGCGCCGTTCATATAATTTCAAACTTAAATAACCCAAAAACTGAGCATTTGCGAGCACATTGTCATTCATGTATGTCTTAAAATTGACTATATTACCTATTTATAGCAACAAAATTATGAAAATCGTTGACAACATTAAAGTAAAATTTGACCTTGGTCTGAATAAGGCATTTGCTAAACTATACAATTATTGAGAGGCTTCTAATGATAAATTTTGAAATCTTTAGGGACAATTATAAACTTCATGGACATAGCACACCAAGACAGCATTATTGCATTGAGGATTTCTTTCAAAAACTCAACGGTTTAGCTTAGCTACAATGTAGGGTAATTCATCAAATATCGAACAGAAACCACGTGTGTCTAGAAACAACCTTCATAAATCGGTAACTTTTGCTCTGAATAACTGTTGCGGGCCTCAAGATTATTCTTGAACAGTTGCTTTCTTGTTCTGTAATGTCGCTTTAAAGACAACGTAGATTGTTGGAATTTATTTATTGTTCTAAAAATCTAATTCTTTAATAACATAATTTCATCAATATCGAACATGAATCGAACAAGAATTTTGATCCGAACAGGATGGTTTGTCGATTAGTTCTCCTCGTATGGAACTTTTGTGAGAGTATTAGCACGCCTCGTATATTTTGTCTATTAATATGCCTCGTATAGTCTATCTATTTGTACACCTCTGATAGTTTATCTATTAGCACGCCTCGTATAGTTTGTCAATTATTACGCCTTGTATGGCTTTTCTATTTGTACACCTCTGATGGCTTGTCAATTAGTACTTTTCGTGTGGAACTTTTGTTTTAGGACGTCCTATATTAAGAAACTTTCCAAAACCCAATATGTTGACATGTATCTCATGTGGCCACTTGGAAAATAAACGTTTTTCTTTCTTTTTTTTTTCTTTGGTGCACTGGATTTTCTTGGAAGTGCTCGCGGTGGCACAGCGGTTAAGGGATCGGACTTGTATGTAGGAGTCGCGGGTTCGTATCCCGGCGCTGGCGCTGCGATTTTCCCCGTTGGGTATAATGGAAAGCTCAAGCACAATACCCCACTCGACCCAGGTGTCGGAAATGGGTACCGGCTTTACGGGGGAACCGTCATGGTGTCCTATGTACAGTGTTAGTTATAAGACATTTGAAAAACCAATGCTTAAGATCATTTGTATCAGGCTTGATTGGAAATAAAGCATCCCAAGGATGCCGATGTTTGTTTTGTTTGTTTGTTTGAAATAACTGTCTCATTACTTATTTTCAGGAAGCATTTGAATGGAGAGTTATCAAAATTTGAAAATGATGTCGATGTTTCATTTGCAGTGCTTGTTGAACCATCATTGTGATCATCAACCTGTGTGACCTTTTTTGGAGTAGAGTGTAGAGCACTCGTCAATGAATTATTATTGATGCTTGCATCAGTTTTCTTGGCAAGGGATTGATCATCAGTAAATGAAGCCAGACGAATCATTGATGATCTTGAGGGCCTTGGAACACCAGCAGCTGATTGGTCGCCATCTTCAACTATTCAATGTTATTATCAAGCGTTAATACAACATTTTAAGGAAATAAAACAGGCGTTCAATAAATCGATTCAGTTATTTAAAAGAATTAAGAATCGAAAAGCCTTGTTCGAGGCATAAATTCATGGTTTTTAAGGAATTTTGATTCGAACACCTTTGTTCAGTATTTAATACTGACATGAAATAGGAACTGAATGTCGAACATGGAATAATTATCATGTTTTTATCGGGAAAGAAAAAAATACAGCAACAGAACATCATTTGGCAACACTACTCTCTAGTTATGACGGGAGGTTGACTTTGGCACAACAACAGTTAAACCGTCGCAATTTTCCCGAGGTGCGTAAGATTTTTCAAGTGAAAAAATATGACCAATTTGTAAGGGTTGTACAGAAAATGTGTTCGTAACAGCTGGTAGCAGTTTGCAGCTCACAGAAATGAGTTCTTATCACTAAAATTGGAGTTTTAGATGTAAGATCACCGGCACTGTGCAAGTTTGGATGCTTACGAAATTTATTACGCGCATATTTTCAAAGTTGTTCGATGATCAGTTCAGTTCGATATTTGATGAATTACCCTAGCCAGAATTTGGTCATTCTGACAATGAAACATCTATAGACTGAAAACTGAAACTAAACTAAAATAACTGAAAACTAAGTATTTAAATATACCTACCATGCTAAATTAGTAAACAATGAAATAAAAAAAACTCATACAGCCGAATGGAGCTAAACTAAAATATAACCTAGAATCTTCGGTAAATGTTGAGGACTTGACCATAATCGATTTTCCACTCTTTGATCAATAAAGATTGTTGTTGAGACCAAAATAAACAAGTTTTCTTCAATGCACTTTCCGGCGGAAATAAGTATTTTAAAAGTTATGGCATTAAATGAGTTACCGTAACTCCAGTGTTTGAGGCGGGGAAAAATACACCGCGCGGTCCGACGTGAAAGTAAACAGGCGTTCCCGCGCGCCAATCAAGCCGACGAAGAGCAAACCCCCTATTACAAACGTAAAGAGGTTGGGTCGTGAGGGGTAGCAACAGTTCTTTTAGTGAAAACTATAAAACTAAAAGAACTGTGGCTACCCCTCACGACCCAACCTCTTTACGTTTGTAATAGGGTGATGCACACTGGAGTTCCGGTAACTCATTTAACGCCATAACTTTTAAAATACTCATTTCCGCCGGAAAGTGCATTGAAGAAAACTTGTTTATTTTGGTCTCATCAACAATCTTTGTTGATTAAAAAGTGGAAAATCGATTATGGTCAAGTCCTCAACATTTACCGAATCTTTCCTCAATTAACTATACGCAATCATAATTTATAAAATAATAACTAATTCTTAATGCTTGCAAAGATGTGATAATCCAATGTAAGTAATGTCTTTCCAATATCGACGTAACTTTAGTTCCATTGCGTGGTGAATCCCAAGTAAATACATGCCGCAAATGGAAAATAGTTTTAACTCTCAACAACCATCCGTTCTCCCAGAACTGCTGCTTTTGTACGTAAATCGTATACTATATGGTCCTACAGTAATTGAAGAATAAGTCGCCAAAATAATTGAAGATAGGATCTTTGCGAGCTCGTACTTACGATAAACAGAACCTCGTACTTAGAACAGAATAATGAATAATAATAATAATAATAATGAAGGCATCTACGGATGCTCTATTTCCAATCAAGCCTGATACATATCACCTTGTTGTTGTTGTTGTTGTTTCCGATTTCTTGGAGCTTCGGAGATGATTCCATGCAGCCCCACGCCTTCAAAGTTGTAGATTGATGCTCTGAAGTTCAGCACTCAGGCTGAAAGAAGTCACAGGAAGTTTTTCTGTGAAGTGTCACTGGAGGAATTCACTCACTTCTCTGCAATATCACAATTTTAACAAGATTTCAGATTGTTTTAATTTTTATTATAGATGATAGATAATGTACAACTATATTATCAATTTGCTTTTGAGTGAGTTCCATAAAGGGGCCACCTCCAAGCAAATTTTTTAAGCAAAACGGTACATTAAGTAGGCTCAAGGAATTTTTCATGGAGGTACGTTCTCCAGTGTAGCAACGGCAGTAGAAAAAAATATGGTCAATATTTTCCTCAGCACCACATGAGCAATTTGGATCATCAACAATATTGAAGCGATGTAGATGTGACCGAAGCCCCGTGTGCCCAACACGCAGACGAGCAAGTGCTGTTTCGACGCAACGGATCTTGTGTGCAGCCCACGGCCACCTTGCCGTATTTTCTCTGATTTTCAGCAAATGTCGTCTTTTCCCTGTCAGTTGAACCCCCCTCATCCATTCAGTGCTCCACTTTAATTCGAAGGCTTCACATATGAGACTTGTCATTTCTTCATAGGAGGTTGGTATCAGCGTGCGGTACCGAAGCAGATGGGCATCTTCGGCTGCCTCATCAGCAGCCTCATTACCAGGAACACCTTTATGGCCTGGAATGAACTGCAGGTAAGCACCGTGGGAAGAAGCAGTGGTGTACAGCTTGGCTTGTATGTCACATACTAAGGGGAGATAGTTTTTTGGCTTCCTATTCATTATGAGGTACAAGGAGCTCAAGGAGTCACTAAAAATGACATACTTATCCTCCCCATTATTGTTCAACAGTGTCCATCGAAGAGCTTCGTTGATAGCCATTAGTTCACACTCAATGACTTGTGCCTGTGGACGGAGTTTCCAGTTCTTGGTGACTCCTCTTGATGGGACAACCACTGCAGCAGATGAGGAACAGGTAGGTTCAGCAATGCAGGACCCATCAGTAAATAAAGGGGTGTATCCAGTGAAGGTTGTGTCCATTAATTCATGATACCTTTGTATAACACTTTGATTAGACAGGGAAGATAACGGGGTAGGCAGAAAATCAGTAAGGACGTGGGCTTCTACTTTGAACCAGGGAGGCAGCGGTGAAACCAGTGGTGCTGCATTGTGAGCTGGAATCTGCAGGTTAACAATGGAAAAAAAGAGCTCTTGCACGTGATGCCATGGATGGCAAAAGCATAGAAGAAACTAGCTGTGGAGGGAATGGAGCTTGAAGTAAGTTGTTAGCAATTTCACTGGGAAGTTGCTGTAGTTTGCTGTAATACAAACACGTGAGTTGTTTTCTGTGAATTGCCAAAGGGAAGATATTGGTTTCCACCTCCAGTGAAGCTACAGGAGAAGTTTTGCGGCATCCAGTAGCAAGGCGCAGGCACTGATTTTTAATGGTGTTTAGTTGAAAGAGATTTGAATACATATCACCTTGTACATTGGATTTTCAAATGCCTTATAACAAACGCCAGGACGCCATGACGCTTTCCCCCGGTCAAGACCGGTACCCATTTCAGACACCTGGGTAGAGTGGGGTATTGTGCTTGGAATTTTTTCTCCTATACCCAACAGAGAAAATCGCCACTGCCAGCGCCGAGTTTCGAACCCGGGTCCCGGCCGCACGGCGGCAGAACCTCTAGCACATGGCTATCGCGAGCACTTTTAGAAATAGAATTACCTATATGTATTAATGCTTGGTTGAATGTTACTTCACTCCAAAAATTACAGTGTTCAGTATGTTGATACACTTAAACTTTTTTAGTAAATTACTTAAATATTCCCACAACCCATTAAGTTTCAGCAAATAATTTTTTATAAATAAATGATTTCTATAAATTTTTAAAAAAATTGTATAAAGTTTCAATAAAAACTTGCTCGAACTTTTTGAAATGTACATTTCTTTTTTCAACTTTTTTAGATAAATGTTTTTTATATTTCTTAGCTGCCAACACGAGTCACATGCAGCGTTCTATAAAACCTCATTGAAAGTTTTGTAACAGCTCTCAATAAATTAAAAATAAATCACCGCTTTGGTCTCTTGTTAAATTTTTTATGGTCTGAAGTACCAGCGTGCCAAACTATACCAATTTTGTATTTTACCAATTCACACTTTTTGACCAGCGTGCTAAATTTCGACCATTTGCGCGAACACAAAATTAATGGCACTAACGCAAACTTAAAGTGTCTTAATAGCGCGAAGTATCCGGTTCACACGTCAGATCAGACCAAACATCGGGATATTTTCAGTGGAGTATATGAACCTCCTCTGTGTTTCTTATGCTGCGTTTACATTGACAGTCTTTTCGATACTCACATTATTGGGTCGCGGGACAAGTGCACGTTGCAAAAAAGTGGCAGTGTTCACACTTGAATTCACGCAGTGCAGGGCACTGCAAGTGCCCGGCACTGTGGTGGGCATAAGAAAATTCAGTTGCCTTTCAGACGCGTTGATAAATAGTGTAACGCTCTGTGCACAAGCATTTCTCGTCAGAAGATCTTTCTTTAATGTTTTGGTTGTTACATGTTTTACAAGAAATTCGTCACAAACATTCATGTTTAAAGCAAAGCTCAATCAGTCTCTCAACACCTGTGAGTGTCTAAACGTATTCTGATGACATGCTGCAGGCTACGGTACATTAACTTCCTTTTCTCACATCAAGGCAGCGACTGAAACTAAAGTAAGTGACTGGCAGAGTGTTGAAAAGAATGGCAAGAGAGAATGTCAATGTGAGCCTCACGGTGCCCGCCTGCAAGCCCGGCAACAGTGTATGTGCCCGTCGAACCGACACTCAGCGTGCCAAAAAGTGTCAATGTGAACGCAGCTTTACTGTTGAGGAGAGGAAAAACTTAGTCATAATTACCCCACAATTTTTTTGCTGAAAATGAGCACGATCTCTGTGATAGCATCGAACAAGGTTCTAATCATGCAATTTGCAAATTGTTGAGATGGGTGTTGTGTAGTTTCTTTTTAACACAAACAAACAAACATCGGCGTCTACGGATGCTTTATTTCCAATTCAAGCCTGATGCATATGACCTGGTACATTGGTTTTTCAAATACCTTATAACTAATACCAGGACGCCATGACGCTTTCTCCCGGTCAAGATCGGTACCATTTCAGATACCTGGGTAGAGTAGGGTATTGTGCTAAGAATTTTTTCCTATACCCAACGGAAAAAATCGCCACCTAGCGCCGTGATTCGAACCCTCGATGCCCGCATGGAGGCAGGTCCTTAAACCAAGCGGCTATGACGACCACACACATCATGAGGTTTATTTAGCTGTAGCTACAAACTACAGTTTCAGTAGCTTTAGACTACTAAGGCAGGAGTAATGAAACACTCTCGTACACACGTATCAGTGTACTGGCCTCTGTCGGTTACAGACCTTCTTAAAACCAGCCGTGCCCTGAAGTCAAGCAAGAGCACGTAACAATGGCTTCCGGAGCTCGCAAAGGAAGAGGGTAATAACAACTTCCGGAGCTCGTAAAGGAGGAGCCTAACAACAGCTTCCGGAGTTCTTACTCACAAAAAAAGTGCCACATTATAACGACGCATATTGTAATTTACAAAAATTAGATAAACAAATGAAGCATATAGTAACTTGCACCAGCTTGATTCACACAAAATATATTTAGGCAAGTCGGAAGCACAGAAATGAAGAAAGTTTCTTAACTCTTTCGGTGTTTTTTCCATGAGAAATAAGGAACATAGAAATGGCAAAAACGTTTAATTTTTAAAAAATATTTCCTTAGGTATCACGGTAATGTATAATATTACCCATGACGTCGTATAAGAAACGATGAGGGCAGTGGTATATTTGTCATTAATGAGAATAGTTTCGCAGTTCTAATATTCTAGCTTTTTTTGCTGGCCTATACAATATGCCCAAAACTAGCTTTACCTCCATTGTCTAGTTATTTTAAGCTCTTAGTGAACAATATGTTAAGGAACAACGGTCGTCATAGCAACAGTTAAAGGACAATAGTGGCGATGTGCGTCAGGCCAGCCTATTGTCATGCTTGGAGTGATAAATGTGACAGGCTTGAGCTGTTGTCATGGTAACAACGAAGTGGCAATGGCGGCGCAAGAGCAAGTGAGCTCGGCCCTTGTTCGGAGTGATGAATGTGACAGGCATGAAAGGTTACCATGGCAACCTTGAAGCAGTGACGACGGCGCAATAACAATTACGTGAGCTCGGGCAATGTTTGGAGTGATGAACGTGACAGGCTTTAGCAGTTGTCATGGCAACGAGCAAAAGCAGCAATGGCAATGTAGAGAATGAGCTCGGGTGATGTTTGGAGTGATGAATGAGACAGGCATTGCCGTTGTCTTGGCAACGTGGTATATGGTGATGGCGCTCAATAGAGCAGAAAAGTTTTAAAGGAAATAATGTATAAGTATAAGAGTGAAACAATAACATGATAATGAATTTCCTTGGTCTAGTTGTTCTAAATTTGAGAGAGCTTATAAATATGAAAAAACAATTAAAAAAAAATTAAAAAACAAGTTATTTACCACAGGTGATACAGAGTTAGATTGTTGACACTAATTATGAAAAAATTCTTATAAATATAAAAGACAGAGAGATATTAATGGAGAACGCTTAAAGGTTGAAGCTATTTTAGAGTTAAGGAGGCGACACGTAAGGATAAGTATAATAGAGCTATGGTAAGGAAGAAAGTAAGTCTTGTATTTCAACCTTTATTGATGTATGAACTATGGAGTTACATGTCCGACTGACAGCTGGAGTATGATGAAGGTACTATCGAACAGGTGGTGCAAATTCACTCATATGCTAGAGTGACATACATGACATATCAAAATGATCGTAATGATTTTTGTACAGGTAATTAAAAACGATGTTGTACATCGAACAAACTGTCTATCTGTTGCCTAATTTAAATTAAGATCTGTATCAAATAATAGAGAGAACATAATAGTAATATCTCTAATATTCTCTAAGCAGATTTTAAAAACCATTGTGAGATTTTTAGCATACATGAATTCACAGCAGCGGGTATCGATAAGAAAACTTCTTTAATAGTCAATCCGTTCTTCAAAAAAATTTAACATCGACAGCACTTTAATTTTGTATAAATGTAACGGAAGTTTGCGATAATCTGTTGATGGCAATTTTATTATTAAAACAATATCAACCAATAATTCCTCTATAAATAATTGAAGCATTAAGCCATAGAAATATACCAAAACTATAAAATAACCTCCTTTTGTGCTTTTCCGACACAATATGTTTCCAAAACATTTTTATATAAAATTTACTGTAAAAGTTATTCCAAAGCTATGAACAATTTCCTTCAAGAAGATAATATCTCGATATTTTCGTCAAAGAAAGAAAACATGCAGGTCCTCCATCTCTTTTTTCTTTAATTAAATGTTTGTTCAGCGAGACTAGAATAATAATTTTTCTCCACAAAAGAAGCATCCGTGAGCATCTTCTATAGGTGGTCTCCAACCTAATATTCACAGACGGCTGAACTTCGTTCTTTACTAATGTGGATGAGTCTTGCTTTTCTCATTCGGACGTACGCGTACGACACACTCGTAGAAAAAGGCCTGCTCGTGCAGGTTGCCTTCACTCTTTATAATTAGGCAGCCCGCCCACTGATGCGATGCGATAAGTTCGACGCCTTGGGAAACCGCACGGTTCATTTGTAGCACCGTAGGAATAGCATTGTGTTGGCTAGCTCACCGACGACTGAGGCGAATCGCATCGCATCGAATCGCATCCTTACTTGTTGTAGCAATACCTTCGTCCTTGTGGAGCTTCTTAATTAGACGTCTCTCCATGGTGTCTCCCAAGTAAAGATTTTGGTATTATACTCGTATTTCTATGTTTTTTCTTAATCATTTGTTTCGACTAATAATATGGGTATTACGACACCCATGTTGATAATATATCAACTAAGGATCTTTCTCTTAAGACATTTTAACAACTAATGAAGTTTTTTGCATCATCGTTATTGGAAATAAATTGCTTCCCTTTAAACAACTACTTCTTTTTTTTATGCAACTTTACGTTCACCTACTACAATCATTCTCATCATTCTCTTGCTCTGGGTCTCTAAATTTTAGCCAAAGAATTATTTCCTAATGGGCTACAATAAAATTTTCGAGCAAAATATCATCATGTAGGATTTCAGGTATTATTTTTTGAATTGTCTCGTAAAACTCATGAGAGAGACTAACTCAAATTTGTTAGGACTCTACATCCTTATTCAAAATCCGGCAATAAACTTTCAATCGTTTACCTGTTTTAATAATTTAATTTTCCTGTTTTTGAATTTGAGTCAAAGAATCTGCTACGAAAGAGACGAGTCCTTTAATGATGTCAAACTTTAAAAGTTAATAATGTACGCCGTTGACAACTTCGTTGGTTGATGATAAGAAGATTGACGATTTAGTACCCAGCTCGTTAAACATATAAATGTTGTAATTTGCGCATATGCTTGCATATTAAGTGTTCTTGAGTGCGTAAAAATTCAAGTGCCTTTAATATTTTCTAATTAAAAATAGATTAGCTTGGCGTACATCTTAATAAATTTTCACAGTATAAATGTTCCGTAGTTTAATGTCAACGCGAAAATGTTTATTTCTGAAATTATTATTACCGCTCTGAAACGTTTACACTGATCAGAATGTAGAGCAATTGGATTGACTGAGAGCTAAATTTTACTCAAAACATTTAGTGTTTGTATATTATTGATCGATACTCAAATTTATGAACAGGTCGTAAAATTCCAGACTGTCGTTCACCACAGTGCTTAGGCGTAAACCTTCAACCGTATTAGTTACAACCTTCCATAGTGGTCAAATAAGTCACTGCGCGTATAACCGCTATACACCAAGTAAAGGATCGTATTATTAATTGTTTTTTTACGATTTTATCTGCTTACAATGAACATTATTCTTCAAATGTATATTGAAATTACCTGCCTAATTTCAAAATACAACTACTATTGTATTCGCTGTAGCAATTGAAACTGTCTGCGATGTTAAATTCGTCAATCTATGCCTAGCTGCATGCTTGCACATCTGATTCTCTGTCACGGTATACTATGTTACCAGCTGCCATCGCTAACCCGTTGCGATGACAGCCGCTGATGCCTCTTGCATTGATCACTCCAAAAATGGCTACAACCTTGCCTGCTACAGCTATCGTCGCCATTGTTATTCGCTTGCAGCCATTACTACCTCCCATAGCAATCAAATTTTTCACTTAGAACATGGCTACAAGCTGCTCACTACAGTGAACGGCGCCATTGCCATACTCTTGTTGCTATGACAACCGCTTTCGCATGTCACATTCATCACTCCAAACATGGCTGCAAGCTCACCCACTACAGCGAGCGGCACCATTGCTATACTCTTGTTGCCATAACAACCGCCCATGTATGTCACATCCATCACTCCAAACATGGCTACAAGCCTACCCACTACAGCGAGGGGCACCATTACAATACCCTTGTTGCCATGACAACCGCTTTCGCCTGTCACATTCATCACTCCAAACATGGCTGCAAGCTTGCTCACTACAACGGTGCCAATGCTGTACTCTTATTACCATGACAACCGCCTATGCCTGTCACATTTATCACTCTGAGCCATGCTCTGAGCATAGCTGCCGTGATGTTTACCAAGGTAGAGCTTACCCGCTACAGCTTCGCCATTCTTCAATAGATGTTACCATGACAACCGTCCATGCCAGGCGCTTTCATAACTTTAATTAAACACGGCTTTAAGCTGGCTCACGACAGCGCCACCATTGCAATACTATTGTTCTTGTAGCGATAACAACAGCCCTTATCTGACACATTCATCATTTCAAACAACGCAGCAAGCTTATCTTTACAGCCATGCCAAATGCTACGAAGCTGCCACATTGACAACGGTCTGTCTGCGCTTCATCTAAACCCGTCATTTGACGACTGGCGCACGTACTTCACGAGCGCCGACATTGTTCATTTATCAGTGTCAGGGCTTAACAACCTCCCATGCCGGTCGCGAATAGCACTCTAAACATAATTCATTACATTGTAAAAAAATATTAAATTTTATTTAAGCAATTTAGTTACCGTTGAAAATGACCTGCTCTACACTCATATTTTGCAGGACCAGCTATTTCAGTTTTCAAAGGAAAACTATTCTTCTGCATGGAGTACCTGGAAGTACCGACTTCTCAGGAGTTTTAGGGAGATAATTCATCACCATTCAGATTATGTACCGACATTGATGAAAACTCCAATTTAGGATAGTGATGCTATATTCCTATACCTTACTACATATTTCGAGACGTAATTGTGCTGGCGAACAGGGTACGATTTTTAGATCATATATATAACGCACTATTTAAAAACAATCCTTAGAGTTTTCTATGCTCAAAGGGTGTGTGATGACTAGGGTTACTAAAAAAATTTAAGTGATCTGAAAAATATCCTCCAACTTTCATTTTGTAGGTATAAATGTTTCAAAAGACTTCTCAAAACATAAAGAAAGTTTCCTTTGAAATAATTCCCCGGAAACTCCTCTAGCCATAGTTACAAATTCTCCGAGTATTACCATACAAGTGCAATGGTTCAATGTCTTCTAGTTCGATTCAAAAATAGATCTATCACTACCCCAGAGGGTGCATCTGAGAATAGAAAACATGAAAGATATAACCAGACAAATGAAATATAATGCGCCAGGGAAAAAAATTATTTCTGTCCGTATGCTGAACAAACAATGAGTTTTACTTTTGCGTGTAAGTTTGTTAATGCGTTTCTAGATGTGCGTGCTGTGTTGCACGACGTTCTTCATAAATTACTTTGTGACTAACCTTTTCTCAATACTTGATAGTCATTTACGATGGTGTTTCAATCTGCTTCGTTATAGCGTTTCCTCGAATAGTTTGTCTATTAGTACTCTTCGTAGGGAACGTTTGTCTTAGGACGTCTTATATGAAGGAAATTTTTAAAAGCCAATATGTTGGCATGTATTTCATGTGGCAACGTCGTTGGAAATAAACGTTTTTTTCTTAACTTTCTACGTGATGGCCTTCTTGCCAATGAAATTTGAAATGCGCCGCGTCCTAGAAGCTCAAATGTCAGGCACTAATACCTCTAATTTGTGAGTCTGAACTTCTGAAGACCAACTAAGTAAGCATACATGTACTACGGTATACGGTACCATATGCTTCTGTTGAGTGGCCCATAGACGACAACAAAAACAAACAAAACCGTTTATTTCCAAGTTGTCACATGAGATACATATGCCAACATATTGGCTTTTAAAAGTTCCTTAATATAAGACGTCCTAAAACAAAAGATCCATACGAGGAGTATTAATTGACAAACCATCCGAGGTGTAAAAATAGATAAGCCATACGAGGCATAATAATCGACAAACTATATGAGGTGTGCTAATAGATAAACTATCAGAGGTGTACAAATAGATAGACCATACGAGGCATATTAATAGACATAATATACGAGGCGTACTATAATAGACAAACCACACGTGGTGTGCTAATAGTCTAACAAAGTTCCATACGAGGAATACTAATTGACAAACCATACGAGGTGTACAAATAGATAAGCCGTACGAGGCATAATAATAGACAAACTATACGAGATGTAATATTAGACAATACTATCATAGGTGTACAGATAGATAGACCATACGAGGCATATTAATAGAAAAAATATACGAGGCGTACTAATAGACAAACCATACGGGTCGTGCTAATAGTTTAACTCTGTCAAGGGTAGTTGAATGAGAAATGAGAAATATTATCTCTTGGATATTTTATATTCCAAGAGATTCCGATACAGCGCTTCTTGCCTTTTTCCTACTTCGATAATTTCAACTAAGAACTTGGCAGTTTCGAAGAATTCTTTAGTATTTTTCGAATTATTTATAAGATCATCGAAGTAGGAAAAATACAAAAAAAACGCTACACCGTACTAGATTGAAACAACACCATAAATGACAATCAAGTATTGAGAAAAAGATAGTCTCGAAATAATTTATAAAGAACATCGCGCAACACAGCACGCACATCTAGGAATGCGTAAACAAACTTACACTCAAAATTGAAATGCATGGCTTGTTCGGCATACAAATATAGAGATAATTTTTGCACGAGTGCTTTATTTCCTTTGTCTATTTATACTTTTTAATTTCTTCTGTTCACAGAAATGCCCTTCGGGGTCGTGATAGATCGATTTATAAATCATAAAGCAAGCGCAATCAATTTGTTTATTTCTGAAATTTGGTGCAGTGTTAACTGATCGCAGAGCTTTAGGTAAAATGTAATGTGTCTTGAGGTTTTGCTTTTTATGCAAAAAGTAGAAATAGAAACCGATATATGTACATGTGTGCGAAACGTGTGCATGTTTACACTGATACATAAACATTCATGTTTGCGTGCGCACACGTACATACGCACACACCAACACACATATTCATTTATATACGTATTGAAAACGAATATAAGAAAAATGCTAATAGACATGAAAAATAATCTTACTCTTTCAATATTTAAAATGACAGCCCAAGCTCTGATGAATCGTAAGAAATAACCTGAGGAAAGATAAGGAATAGAAAAGGACTTCGAAAAACGTATAAATGGAATGGTTTTTTAATTTCCTAAAGGAAATTTTAAGAAAACTCAAGTTACCGCTGAGGAACAACAACAAAAAAAAACATATATCTTCAATATATCATATCATATCATATATCATATCTTCTCGATATTCTCTGCAACATCATGCGGACATGGGTACATGGGATAAAATGGAGATACAGTGTAGGCCAGTTACCACTCATTATCGATAAATATCTACAAAATTTTGGCAGAAATGCGCAAACAAACATATACTCAACATCAAAATTTGCTTGTACAACATACGGACAGAAAGAAAATTTTACCACGATTCATACGCTCAAATTACGATTAATTTCATTAATTGTATTTGTCATTAATCCGATTCACAGAGACGTCCTCTGGTGTAAGTGGGAGATCTATTTTTGAATCATTTCGCTAGTGCAATAAAATTTATTAACCGGATGGTTTTTGTGTAAAGAAATGAAATAGAAACATGTATATCTATTTATGTAGATATATATATACCTATATACGTACACACACATCTTAATATATGTACTTATTGAGAATGAAATATAAGAAAAAAATACAAATACAAAATAAGAGGATAGAAACAACCTACCATCTATTACACCGATAATGACAGTTGAGCTCATTGTAATCCTAAGAAATTATTCGAAAAAAATAACTAAAAGGAAAAGAAGACTTCGGAAAACGTAAAATGAACTGGTTTTTAGTTTCTTCATAGAAATATGTAAGAAAACTCAGGTTACAGTCAAGAAACATCACAACTCTTCAGCATTATACAGACATGGGTACATGGGATAAAATGGAGTAACATTGTGGCCGGATATCACATTTGAGTGGAGAATATTTACAAAATTTGGCACATATAGGTTGATTAAGCAATGGTCCAAAGTGATAATTTTGATAACAGAAATTAACAGTTTTTTTCGATTTCAAAGTTTAGTGCTGGTGTGCACTGAACGCACGGAAAAATATAAAAGACTAAATGAAAATGCTTAAATTAACCCCTCCACCCAGCTCAGCCGAAATCGATTGAAAACATCTTCGAGAATGATTTTGAAATAACGAGACAACGTTAGCCAAAATTTAATTCATTATAAACTTTGCACAATCCTCACATTTATAAACATGTATATTGGTGTACACACAAAATGTATTTCAGAGTATGTTTTCCATACGGATGTTAAATATTAACACAGAGAAGAAAAAATAACAAAATAAAGATGAGGAAATACTCCTAATTATGGAAAAAACGTTCATTCTGCTGTATTGAACTCACGGCTGGGGTGCTCATTATTGTCGACAGAAATAGTTAAGATGAATGCACGAATGGCTTAGCAAACGTACAATGAAATAGTTTCTAATTTGCTAACAGAAATTTCCGGAAAATTAAAATTTCTGGTAAATGGGAAATTCACACCGAAATGCTGCAGGTCTATAGAGATGCAAAATGACGTGACACATTTACTCTAAATTCTTTTACAGTTTTAGAGTTTTTGATATGCTGGAGAAGCTTGTTCCACAAAAAAGCTCCAGAAACTGAGAGAGCTTTTTGTCCCACGTTAGATGAACGGTAACTGACTAAAACATCATTCCTCCGATTTGGTTTTTTGTTTGGGATATTAGATGGAAAAAATTTTACCACCTCTGCATTACTTTGGGGGAGGTACAGAGAGGAGAACACTCGTCGAGCTTTTTGGATCATGAATCTGTTCGGTATTGGGATCCAGTCGAGTTTTCTTAAAAGAGGGGTGACATGATCGTATTTATTGAAATTTCCTTTGCACACCACTTTGGCGGCGAAGTTTAGACATTTTTGCAACTCTTCCTGACGATATTGAGGTAAATTTCCCCATACAAGACTGCAGTAGTCCAGGCGCGATAAAACTAAAGACTGAATCACTAACAATCTAGATTTTTCGTCAAGTGTGTTCTTAATGCGATGAAAGAACATTAAGGTTCCGTTTATTTTGTTGCACATTGTTTCGACGTGTGAATTGAAAGTCATATTTTTGTCAAACCAAACACCCAGATTTTTTACCGTCTCTACTGGTTCAATTGTATCGTCTCCAAGTGTTAGCTTGAATGGTGGTAAATTTTTAGTCGCATTCTGTGATCCAAAAATAATGCATTGCGTTTTACTTGCGTTAAGTTTGAGGCCATTATCATACCACAATTTAAGGTTTCTCAGAAGGTTTTCAGCGTTGGCTTGTGTTTCTTTTAAATCTGCTGTTGAGCTTGTCATGGCAATTTGTACGTCATCAGCATACATTGAGATTTTTGTGTTTGCCGGCATGGTGGGGAAATCATTGATGAAAATTGAAAATAAGAGCGGGCCGATGATTGAACCTTGAGGAACGCCAAAATTGTTTGGTATGAATGATGACATTTTGTTATTCAAGCACACTGCATGAGAGCGGTTTAGTAGGTAGCTTTCAAACCATTGAGTGTCAATTCTGAGGTTTGAAATTTTTTGTAGAAGTTTCTTATGCTCAACACTGTCGAAAGCTTTGGAGAGATCAAGCAATAGTAGGAGAGTTAATTTTTTTTGGTCAATATCATTGTAAATTTTTTCTGTTATGTTTAACAGGGCGTCCTGAGTACTGGTATTCCTTCTGTAAGCATATTGATTGCGATGCAGTAGATGTGACTCGTCTATGTAAGACGAGAGCTGGTTTGTTATTACTTTTTCTAATATTTTGGACATAACAGGCAGGAGACTGATTGGTCTGTAGTTTGACGCTATGTCGATATCACCAGATTTATGTAATGGCTTAATAATGGATAATTTCCATTGGTCGGGAAACTTGTTTGTGGCTATAGATGTATTTATTATCAAACGAATGAGGGGTGCTGTGACAGGGAAGCTGTCTTTTATATGTTGGAGGCTTATGCCATCATGTCCAGTCGCTTTGGTATTCTTTAGTGAGTATAAGATTTTTCGTAACTCTATGACGCTAACCGGCTTTGGTCTCCATTTGTTTCTACTATTTGGGGATGATACATCGCTCGGATTTGCTCCTGTAGGTGTGTCTGAAACTATCCTGGATACTTCATTGAAAACATCTTCGCCAACTTTTGAGAAGAAAGTATTAAAGTCATTAGCCATTTTTGAGGGGTTGTCGAAAGTGCTTTTACACTCCGAGTTTTTATACTGAGCAACTTCTCTAATGATTTCCCAAGTTCTTTTTGGGTTTTGTTTTGCCGCCAAGAGTTCTTTGTGGAAGTAGTCCCGTTTTGCTTCCTTAACTTTTCTTCGTAGGATCTTCTCATGATCTTTATATAATTTTCGACGCGTACTGTCTGATTTATTCAGTTTGTACTCACGCTGCAAATTTCTTTTAGCTCTGCTCAACTGTTTTATCTCATCTGTTATCCATTTAGAAATTCTTGGCTTAACTTTCTTCGTAGTGAAAGGTGCGCATTCGTTAAGAGCCGATACGAAATTTTCGTTGAAAAGCGAAACTTGTAAATTGACATCATCGGTGTTTTCCATGCATTGAAATTCACTCCATCTGTCTAATAGCTTTTCTTGAAATATTTCAGGGGAGTAGTGGTTTTTCATGCGATATGAAATGTAACTAGATTTCTATTTCTCTTTTGCAATATTTATTTGGCATTCTACCGAATGGTGATCAGAAAAGGACGGTAAGATTTCTGTGCTGAGTACTGCTTGGGGATTGTTTGTAATTGCTAGGTCAAGAAGAGTTTTGGAAGCGTTGGTAATTCGCGTTGGTTCTTGGACCATTTGAGAAAGATTAAGTCTGTGCAGCATCTTGCTTAGCTTATTGTTTCTATTTGTCAGATCTACGTTAAAATCTCCGAAAACATAGAAAGATTTTTTGGCTGCAGAGATTAATTTAAACGTATTTTCAATGAAATCTAATGTTGGAGGTAGAGATGCTGACGGATGTCTGTAAAGACTGCCGATAATGAAAGACTTGTGTTTGTTTACCTGAACATTGAGCCAAACCATTTCTATGTCTTCGCATTTTTCTTTTATCGGAAATAAGGATGTAGAGTAGACATCTTTGATGAAAATGCATGAACCGCTACCTCTATTACGATCTTGACTCCGTCATAACGGTACAATGTGTACCCGGCAATGCTGAGATATGAGCTTTCGACTCGTGAATCGAACCATGTTTCAGATACGCATAAAATATCGATATCGTTTGTGATCAACATTACTCGTACGTCATCCATTTTACCATTGAGACTGCGAGCATTTATGTGTAATATTTTGATGTTATTTATCTCAATAGGCAGATCTTTAGTGGAGTTATTGCATTTTTTTAGGTCTAGCAGGGCATTTGGTATTCGTCTCTAGGTCTTTATTGCCGCGTTCGTTGTTTGTGATTTCAGCTTCAAATTCAATTTGATCACTGTTATTTAGTCACAAGATGGGGGAGGGAGCAACACGATTTTCATCACGCATTTTCAAGAGGGCGCTATAGTGGTCCTGTTTCCGGTGTATGTTTACCGGAGGACAGTTTATCAGAGCATTTGATGTAGGGGAGATTGTCGTCTTCCAAATCCCATTTTCTCTTTCATCAAATACGTGAATTGGTGTTCTCGTCACATTAGAAAGTATTTGGGGTATGAGGTCTCCAACTGCGTGATCGAAGACTTTTCTATTGATGTATTTATCAATGAGTTGTTCGAAACTGCCACTGTTCTTGTCAACGAATTTTGCATACTGGTCCTTGTTTCTGGAGCTCTCAGTTTTGATGGCTATTTTCAGAGATGTATAATCCCATTTCGATCTTTGTTGTGAAGCAAGCTGCGTCGTTACGGCGTGGAGGAGACTGTGTCCGTCACCTACAGTGTAAGCAGGCTCCATTTTGAGCGATCGTTTCAAGTCGTCCAGTGTGTTTGCAACGCGTGTGCAAATTTGATTCACTGTTGGTTTTGCGGTAGCAGTATCGGTTTGATCGTTCAACGGAGGCCTGGCAGAGGCAACAGATTTTTTTTGAATGATTTGATTTTTTTGGAATAGTTTTGAATATCGTTATTAGCTTGACTTTCCTCGGTTCCTGCGTACTCACTGGAAAGTTGAGAATTGGTTGAAAAGAAGGGCATGTCGCAATCACTATTTGTGTCTGTTGCAAGTAACGCAAATTTATTTTTCGTACTGACATTATATTTGTCTGAGATCGAGTCAGGGAAAGGCTCAGGCTTATTCATGTTCCTCATGTTGTGGGTGGGTGAGTTACTCAGAGCTCTGCTTGATGACGCAATCAATTTTGAAGGATTTGGTGTACCATGTGCAGCGATGTGCATAGGCTTATATTCTTTTCCAAAGTTTAAAGTGAGACTATTTGTCTCTTTCCGTGAAGTTTTCGATTCATTGGAATGACCTATAATTCCAATTATTGCTTGACATTTGTTAAAATGAGGACAATATGGCACGGTGATTCGCAATGTTGATTTCATTGCAAGTTGTCCAAGAAAACAGAAGTTTTCTGCCTGGGTGCGAGGCCATTGAATGTTATTGAGTGCGTCACCATTTTCATTATCTGGGTAAGTTTGAAATTGAATCAAGTTTAAACCCAGGTTTTTGCAGAAATTCATCGCTTTGTTGAATTCTTTCGCACTGCAAGCATTGGCGATATAAATAGTATAAAGTGCGTACTTCCTTACAATTTGTTGTTTGATTCGAGCAAGGTCTGAGGGAGAGTGGCAGAGACCATCAAAACTTAGTATATAATTTTTAAATCTAGGCATGCAATTTATAGCATGGAGAAGGTCGTCAAAGCGCCCAGATGGAACAGTTTTGATCCAGCAAGAGCGATCGATGTCCTTCCTTCTGATCGTGCTTAGGATATTATCACCTAGCAGCAGAGTATCGTAAGGTTCTCGACAATTGGAGTCGACTTCACAAGAGATACTAGCAGGTACCGCAGTTGCAAGGTCATGAGAACTTATATGTGAATTTAAAGCAAAAAGTTGCTCGGTTAAGTTCTGAATGTTTGATACTGTAGAGAAAATCGACGACGGGCTAGGAGGCTCACGTTGTCTTAGGGATTTATTGAAAAACGCTGCTGTTAGAGACAAATTATGAATAATTTCATGAATTTTTTGAGAGCTTGTGATTTGAAGCGGGTGCAAGTAGCCATTTAAAGAAGTAACAGTGTTTTTTCTATTGCTCTGTACTGGAAATTTCATTTTGTTCTCACAGCTTGCGCTCTGGGGTAATTTACTGCCAGTATCGGTTTGTGCGCGAATATTATCGAACATATAATCTGGAGAATGAGGAGAGTCTACCACGCTTGAAATGTCCTTATTAATAACATCTATTCTGTCTTGTACCACTGATGAGGATGGCGTTTGTGTCCCCGTCGCTGGCGGACAGTTTGGAGCGTTGTTGTTGACGCAGAGCTGGGGAGCTGGCACGCTGTTATGCTTGTTCAGATGAGGAGCAGCAGTTGGTTGTGGTGCTGCGGCTGAGACTTCACTGCTTCGAACCTTCAAATGATTGCTGGAGGTTTGGCAGATATGTTTTCCCTCGTCCTGCGATATTGGTTGCATAGTCTTCACTGACGTTGCTTCGGAAGGTGACACACATTCTCTGACGGAGTTACTGGCAGCGGTTAGCAAGTCTCCTGCGTTTTGAGCATTAGAATCTTGTGAGTGAGAGGATGTAGGTTTCCTACTTGCAGGCACTTTGCTTGGTAAGGTCGTATTTTTGCCCCTGAAAGAACCATTTTTCCGGGATGTTGTGTAGGGCAACATCTGTGCAGAGAACGGCACTTTCCGGCCTGCGTAGCGAGTCTCGTAGTGATGCATTGTGCGTTATATTTGCATAGCTATGACTGAATTATGAGAATGATGTAGTTTTTGTATATGTATCGCTGATACTGATTTGCTAAATTTTACCTCGCTCAGCAAGTATTTTATGAAAAGTGAGGTAAATCCAAGCCGTTCATCGATGTATTGAAGCTCACAGCTGAGAGAAGAGGGGTTGCCCTTTAATGCTGGAGGACAGAGGCGAGGAACTGGGAGGCTTGGGGTTGGCCGCGAACAATGACATGCAATTTTGCATTTTGCATTTTGTACGACTAGGTCACAGTCTCTGACACGAGTCGTGATTTTTTTTCTTTTTTTGGCCGAGAGTTTCTTCCTATTTGAGGGACGTTTTATTTATTCAACAGAATGAGATCTGGTACAAAATGTGATATGATGATATTGAGGGACAGCACAATTTTTAAATTTTAGTTTCATTGATTATAAAGAAAGCGTATCTTAGTATTCAGCCTCATCTTCAGTCTTTTTCTTCGTTCGGATGGGCTTCCTTTCGCTGCGGTAATTTTGCAGGAAATTTTGCAGGATCAAGAAACACATCGTCAGTAGGATGACTAACGCTTTTAGTGAGAACATATTTGAATTACAAATTCAAGGTTAGGTGCACTTTTTATAGTATTTTCCCTGGTGATTGTAAATGTTTTTCAACTTCTCGTTCACCCGTTGTTCTTACTGGTAGCTCACTTCAAACTTTCTGTGTATTCAAACTATTCGGTGTCAGTAGTGAAACGGAGGTACGAAACACAATAATTCTTTCGTGCACATTTGCCGTCTCGGCCACGTAGGAAGTGAACAAAAACTTAACTGAGAGGTTTGACATTACCAAAAATTGATCAAAAACAAACGTAATTTCTTTGGTTGCTTGAAGCGGAAAAGTCCAGGTTTTGCTATGCTCCGAACGGTCAGAGGACGGGAGGCAGGTGTAGGAGGCAGGTGTACGGGAAGGGGGGGGGGGGGGGGGGGAGGGTGCGGGCGCGGTGAGGGGAGACTGAGGGAACAAGGATACTTCACACTTCACTCAGGCCTATCGTTCGAGACCAAGCTGAGCACACCATTTCACACCCCTTGCCAGCACTGCTTCGTTGGCTTTTCATTTAAAGTGCACTGATTTAAGCAGAAATAAGACAAAAGTTATTTTTTCCTTTTCGTTGTTCCACAGGTAGCAAACACATTCACTGATAGTAAAATTTTTATGCATGGCTAGAATATTTCCCCCTTGCAATTTCAACAATTACCGCACCATTTCCCCGCACGTCCGACCGCGACCGAGTCTCGCGAGTAGCGATCAATTTAATTGTCAATATAATTGACAAAAATGAATATTGAAAATTTAATTGATCATTCGCGAGCTTGATTGACGACCGTCAATTAATTGACTTGATGTATTGACGCAATCGAATTATTTTGATTTTTTATTGATGGTTCGTCAATATTTCATTTTTAGCTCTGAAAGTCGTAGTGTATAAACCTGGAAATACGACTGGGTGCTTTTTATGTTTTATTATTAAACTGTATTATTTGAATGTAGTGAAGTTATTTTATTCATAATTTTTAACCTACTTGTTTGAATCATCTTGAGAAGTAAAAACTTGGTACTTTTCATTACATGGTACTCCGTACTTGGTACTTTTTATGGAGGGACCAGATGCAATAGTACATCAAATGATGTAGTCATTGTAGTGTCGATTCAGACATAGTTCTTAAGGGGCCCATAGACGATCAATTTTATTGACAATATAATTGACAATGATGAATATTGACAATTATATTGATCGTCTGTGGGCTTGATTGACGACCGTCAATTAATTGACTCAATGTATTGACTCAATAAAATCAGTTTGAGCCCACAGACGATAGATTTAATTGTCAATATAATTGTCAATGATGAATATTGACAATGATATTGACCGTGTGTGGGCTTGATTGACGACCGTCAGTTAATTGACTCAATGTATTGACGAAATCAAATCATTTTGATTTTTTATTGATGGTTCGTCAATATATTGAAACGCCCATTTGGACACGTCAATATATTGCGTCAATATTTCATTCTGAGCTCTTGAAGTCGTAGTGTATACACTTAGAAATACTTCGAATTTTATTTTTACGTACACGCAGATTTGTTGCTTCTTGATGCATGCTGAAGTGCGCTGCTACTAATATGTGGTACTTTTTATGTCGTATTATTATTAAAAATCATTAGAATGTAGTGAACTTTATTTAAAATTATTAGCCTACTTACAAGCATTATGTTGGTACTTTTTCCTTGAAATCTGCTACTTTCGTTCGGGTCAATCTGGTACTTTCAACAAAATACGTAGGGCAAGTTATGGCAACCAGGGCTGAGAGTGCTTGCACACCAAAATAAAATAAATAAATAATGAAGGCATCTAAGGAGGCTTTATTTCCAATTTCAAGTAGGATACATATCACCTTGTATATTGGATTTTCAAATGCCTTATAACTAACACCAGGACGCCATGACGCTTTCCCCCAGTCAAGACCGGTACCCATTTCAGACACCTGGGTAGAGTGGGGTATTGTGCTTGGAATTTTTCCCCTATACCCAATAGAGAAAATCGCCACCAGCGCCGGGACTCGAACCCGGGTTTGCCTGCACGGAGGCAAGTTCGATAGCCACACGGCTACGACGAGCACTACGAGGAGTCTTCAGTCTTTTGCTATGACGAGCAAAAGACTGGAAGCGAGAAAGCAAGCGAGAGAGAAAGATGTCAGCAGGATCTATCACACCCAACATAACAGCCAGTTTGCTCTTAAATGTCATGAAGAGATGTCTAAAAAAGAAACGAGCAGTACAAGCACGTGTTGGTAACGTTGAATTTTATTCCTACTTCATCCCATTGCTTTCAAACATGTAATCCGTCCCTGTGCTTTGGATTTTTTGAGTTCAAAATTCAAAGTACAGCATTAACTTCGGATATTAGAAGTTCAGTGTATGCTGAAGGAATTGAGAAGTACGCCACCCTTATCGACATCTCACCGCGCGCACTGCCAGCCGCCAGAGGCTTCTCGCTGCAGCTCTCAAGCGCGAAACCATCTTCGAGTCGGTTTCTCGCTCCAGTCAATCTTCAGTCTTTCTCGCTCGCTCTCTTGCTTGCTTGCAGTGTATGCACTCCCATAGGAATCCATGGTAATCAATTCAAGCTCGCTTGCTTTCTCTCATCAAATCTTTTGTTGTGCAGTCATCCTGGCACTCTAAATATTTAATAGCTAGCTAGATCTAGAGGTTTCTCGCTTAAACCTTGCTGTAAAGTTTGGAATGTAGATATTAGCTAAAAAAATCTAGATAGTTGTTTTAGCTTGCTTGATATTATCTTGCGGGAATTACACTTAAGCGATGCATATGATATATTACTCCAAATTATTATTATGAATTCGCTGTAATGTTTACTACTTCATTCTCATAATATTTGTTGATTTGCTTAACCAAATTACTTGAAAAGCGAACTTACCACGTTCAGAACCCGTTATGTACAGATTATGAACCAGACCAAGACGGCTACTGCCATGATTTTGTGCCACCATAGTGCAATTTTTAATTGAGATCAAATAGTTGATATGCTAAAGCACATCTCCTACAGCAAAACTATTGATGATGTTTAAATGCATCTAACAAAATGCACGAACATTATCAAAAATGTATTGTGTCCTCATTTCGAAATACTGACCGATGATAATGGCAACAATAAGTTCAGTTTATTATTGGATGAAAGTAATGATATTTAAATCATGAAACTACTTGGGGTATCAGTTATATGTATACTACAGCGATATATCTAATAAAGTCAAATCAACTTAGGAATTCAAGAATTAGTAAAATGTGATGCAGATAGAATTGTGACAGCATTAAAGCAATTTTTGAAAAGTATCTGAGCATTAATAATTGCGTTGTTAAAGGGACTGACAATCGCCAGTCGCCAGTCAGCGTTCAAAAGACGGCAAGAGACAAAGCAAGCGAGAGAGAAAGATGTTTGGCGAGATCTATCACACACCAAAAGATAGCCAGTTTGCTCCTAAATGTCATGGAGAGAGGTTTATAACAAAAATAAGCGGAACTAGCATGTGTTTGTAACGTTGAGTATCATTCATACTTTGTCCCATTGCTTTGAAACATGTTATCTGTCATTGTGCTTTGGATTTTTTGACTTCCAAAGGCACAGTACAGCATAAACTTTGGATATAAGGAGTTCAGTCTTTGCTGGAGAAATTGTGTAGCACACCTCTCCCTTCGACATCTCGCCGCGGACTGCCAGACGCAGCGCTGCCACTGCCAGAGGCTTCTCACTGGAGCTTTCAAGCGTGAAACCTTCTTCAAGTCGCTTTCTCGCTGCAGCCAATCTTCAATCTTTCTCACTCGCTCGC
The DNA here is from genome assembly GCA_030386875.1 of Morinoia aosen. Classification (NCBI taxonomy): domain Eukaryota; kingdom Metazoa; phylum Arthropoda; class Malacostraca; order Amphipoda; family Talitridae; genus Morinoia; species Morinoia aosen. Next base: position 20,870,914 of record CM059565.1, read on the forward strand.
TAGCTTGCTTGTGGTGTGCGCACTCCCATAGGAATACATGTATATCGATTCAAGCTTGCTCGCTTTCTCGCCTCAAATCTTTTGGTGTGCAGCTACCCTAAGCGACAGCCGTTGGCTAGGTGATATCGGTTCTCGCATGTTTGTTGATTCTTTCTGTATATATGGAGTGACCCGATGCAAAAGTTCATCAAACGATGTAGGTAGTGTCCATTTGAGGATAGTTCTTGAAATCTTCTGGCTCATTTGCACGCCATTCTTTGAGCTAATGCATCGGTGCCGAATATTCTGCTACGTTCCCTGAGCCAGTTTTTGGCCCGTGTCTTGTGTTTACGCGGGGATTTTCTACGAGTTGAAAGTGCCAAGGCTAGCTCTTTAATGGTAATTTCTTCGTCGTCCATCACGTCGGCGTTCGCAGAGCAAATGACTGGTTTTCATCAATTACATTGATGAAAAGATTGACGCCGTATGTGAGCAACAAAAAATCTCATCAATATATTGAGTCAATGATATTGACGATTAAATTGATCGTCTATGGGCTCAAAGGGATTTTAACGCGTCAATACATTGAGTCAATTCATTGACGGTCGTCAATCATGCCCACAGACGATCAATATAATTGTCAATATTCATCATTGTCAATTATATTGACAATAAAATTGATGTCTATGGGCCGCTTTAGAAGGCAAAAGAAAATTTCATCAATATATTGAGTCAATGATATTGACAATAAAATTGATCGTCTATGGGCCGCTTTAAAATCTTCTGGCACATTTGCACGTAATTCTTTGAGCAATGCGATTGCTCCGAATATTCTGCCACGTTCCCTGAGCCAGTTTTTGGCCCATGTCTTGCGTTTACGCGGGGATTTTCTAATAAAAAGAGATGAAAGTGCCCACTGCCAAGGCTAGCGCAGCAATGGTAATTTCTTCGTCGACCATCACTCAATGATCAGGCGTCCGCAGAGCAAATGACTGGTTTTCGTCAATTATATTGATAAAAAAATTGACTCCGTTTGTGGGAAACAAAAAATGTCATCAATATATTGAGTAAATGATTTTGACAATTGAATTGATCGTCTATGGACCGCTCGTGGCCATAGTCAACCATGACGGGCGCCAGGTTCGTCCTTAGTCTTAGTTGCATTCATATCCATTGAATAGCATCTAAATTTGAGCCACCTTTTATCATTGTGTAGAAGTAAAAACATGAGACCTTAATGCTAGACTGCATGTTAACTGCTGCATTGGTAATTTGAGTTCCCATATGCTCACAAGTCTAAATGATTCTGCAACCAAATGTTCAGTGTGCTTATTTAAGATTAGAATAACAATAAACACTCAGTATCATTGAGCTTCCATTTTTTAGATAATTTCTAAATTCTAATTTTCTCATGTGGAATAAATTTCTCTCCACATGGTTTTGTATGTCTAATTTTTTGCTGTTGTGATGATTGTGAGTGTGGCATACAGAAACAGCAGAGATGAGCATATACAAAAGTGTGCCTACTTAGCCATACTAATAAATAAATTTGTGTGAAAAGTTTGTGTGTTGGTTGTTGTATTTGATGTATTTATTGAAATAAATTCTCACTGTTGGTCTGTTTTCAGGTGGAAAAGAATTGAAGCAGCAGCACTGTCTTATACCTGTAGAAGTTGGTTTGAAACATGATCAAGGTGAATCATAAGTTTACAGTGTTTATGAATTAGCAGCAATTGTTTTAGAGAAGCATTGTTATCAGTTTTGTGTAGTGGTTGCAGTTATTTATTTCTTTGACAACCACTGCTTCTGCAAGGCACAATTTAAGATGTTATGAACATATTTTTAAATACTAAAACTATTCATTGGTCATTTGTAATCTTTTACTAAGTACAAATTGGTGAATTTTTCATTTAAAATTTACCCAGAAGCAAGTGAGAGCTGCTACACAGAATAACAGGCTTTTATGCTAAGACTCAGCTGTGTATTAGCAAAATATTATTTGGAAATTTTATAGGAGAATGTAAAGGAAAGAACAATAGTTGATTTTGTAAATTTTGATGCCTTAAAATAGTTAATTAGATCAAAACAAACAAGTTTTCTTCTATGCACTTACGTCTGAAATGAAAATTTTATTTGTTATAGCGGAAAATGACTTACCGCAACTCCAGTGTTTGAAGCGGAAAGAAATTCATCAATCCCGTGGTATGGCATCACTGCAATGAAGTCTCGCTTCCAGCGCAATCGTCATCAAAGACGAAACCAAACCTACCGCTATACCTTGTTGAATACTCATTTGACAAAAAAAGTGTGTAGAAGAAAAGTTGTTCATTTCGATTTTATTACCATGATTCAAGCAACAAAAGTTCAAAAATTGATAATTAGCTTTTTATTGAGCGCATTGGTCATCAAAGACAAAACTAAACCTACCGCTTCAACTCGTAATATAATCATTTCAGACGGAAAGTGCATGGAAGAAAACTTGTTTATTTTGATTTAATTAATTATGTTTAGGCACCAAAAAGTTGGAAATTGATTATTGTCCTTTCCTTCAGATTTACCATTGTATATAGTAACCAATATCTGTTATGTTTTGAGGCCTCGGTCCGTCTGTTGCACTGGGGAAATGCAAGTTCCTAGATGTGGTACAATAAAGTAAGTTATCTTTGAACCACCCTTGCTCTATATATGATTTGAAGTACAATTTTCTTTTTTAAGAACGGTTTCTGTAAATAAATTGTAGCCTTATTTGGGTATGTACTTTTTTCTACAACCACATGTGTACAAGTTCTTATAAAAATTGAGTAATTATGTTTGTGTGTATACTTGGTTTTTATCCCAGTACACACTCTCCTTTCTGTAGTAATGCAGTCCAAATTTGAACTTTCAGCTGTCTGTAATTAGGCAGAGCAAAATTCAATTTCTTTTAGTGGAGATATTTCAAATTTTCATTTAAATGTCGGGAGAAATTTGTGTTCAATTTTATTCAACTTATCGCACTATTGTAGACATGGCTAGTTTGTAAGTTTTGAATAAAAGCTCTTGACTAACCCCTCAAGAGATGCAGCTATTGTGTCCATGGGAATTAGCACTCCCAGGTGAAAATGTGAGGTCCTTAGCTAAGAGGTATGTAGGCCATCTTTTTTTTGGAATCAAATATTTTTGTTTTGTTATGTACTGTCTTCTATTGGTTCACTTCTGTCCTGTTTTTCAGTGTCTCTAATTTTCTTTTTCAACTTTGTTCTCATCTCTTAGCCTTTCTTCTCAACTTACTGTTTCTATGCACAGAGAATCTTGTGTAGGAACACTACTTGTGCATAGATTTAGCATTCCCATTATTCCAGCTTAAATGGTATCATCCTACCTCTCTGTGGAATGCCTTTGTTGTGCTTAGAGAAACTTGAACTAACATCTAATTAAATCTGAGTATGCTTGATCAATCATTGAAACGGATTAAAAATGATTTATTTTGCTATTTACTGATGCTTCGAACAACTAGTTAAAAGGTTATGAAACAAACTAGGTGAAGAGGCTTAGGAAAATAAACTTCTGTAACACGTAGAACTTATAGGGTAGCAGAAATATGAGAACACTAGACCAGACTATGTATGTAGATTTACTAGAAACCTATTACAGTGCAACACACAAGAATATAAACATTCTAAACCTTATGTTACAGAGATTCCTGCAGGGAGCATAAGATAGGCAATAGGTTTAGGTTATTTAGGTTAGTCTATTCTATGCTGTGGGGGCTGGCATCCTCAGAAGATGATGCTGTTAGGCTACCTCAGCTACAGATAGACCTTGAGAATTCCTATCTTTTGGGTCCTCTTTGCTTTTTAGTTTTCTAGCCTCCTTTACTCCCTCTCCTGTTTTCTTTCCCTTTTCCCTGCTTATTTGCTGTTTCTATGTGCAGGGCATCCAAGGTGTGAACAAACGTGCCAGTTTGCGACACGGCCCCTTCCCTCTTGTGCAGACCCTCCCTACAGGTGTAAGGTGAGTCAGGTATCTTTGTTGAAACCCTCAATAAAAATTAAAGAGGAAATTTGAAAACAAAAATGAGGAAAGATTTGGAAAAAGATGTGGTAGTAATAAAATTCCACAGTTCATCAACACTTTGACTGAGACACCCACCGGTGGTCACTGAGGGGATTTTCATAATGCTACTGATTGACCGACCAGCAGTCACAAACTCAATTTTCATAAATACTTAGTGAAAACTAAATGGTAACACAAGCTTTTTAGTGATTGTTATTTTCAAAATTATTCTCAACAATTAATTTTATTTTTAGTTGACCTGCGGGTTGAACTTCAGGTCAACCCGCTGCTGTTAACATGCCAAATTGATCATCTTGATGACAGTAATGACACAGTGAAGAATTAATTATTCTATTGAAGGTCTGCACCTGAGTTCGATTGGTGGCATTATTTGGAATGAGCGTGCAAATGCAACAAAAGTCAATAATTGACAGGTGACCCTAATAAGACAATCTTAACAATACAATCCATGCACAATACACTGAGCTTTGAATACCCACAAAGTCGTTATGAAAAATATAAAATACATTGCATTAGTGAAGAACCACAATCGAAGTGAAAAAACTGAAGAACAGTACGCTGCTCATTTCGAGGCAACAATTCAACTATAACTATTTGGCAGCAATATCTTATCAACTATTCAACAATTTAGCAGAATTTTTCTGTCTGTAGTTTTAAATTTGACCTCACTTCTTGGTGTTAGCAACTTAAAAATGACCAATCATGAACGGTTGAGAAATCATGGCAAGCTTACAACAATAACCATGAGTTTCACTCGCACAACACCAGTTATCAAAACTGTGTTGCTGTTTTCTGTTCAGCTCGCTCAGCTGCTGGCATAGGAAGACTTCTGTTGCGTATCATTTTGTGTGCAGTTGCTGCGATCCTCATGTCAGTTTTTGTCTGCTCCCATCGCTCCAATTTTTGAGCCTTTAATGCTGGTACATCTGCTCGCCGACTGCGGCAAACAGCCACTACTCTCTTCATCGAGGTGTTAGATGAAGGACTGTGTTGTTGGTTACTTCTTTCGTCCCGCGAACAATACACCAAATTTATTTACAGTATCTAAATTATTTATTGCCCATTTGACTCATTCCCCATGTAAAGAACGACTATTCAGGATGAAAAAGAAGTATAAACACCACCTGCCTGCTCTGCACATAAAATGTTATTTTAGAATCTGCATTTTGTACGCCAATTATTGCAGCATTTCTTTAATCTAGATCGTACACATTAAAGTATGATTAAGGCAGCATTAATGACTAAATGGGGTTACCCTCACGAAGGTATATGCTAAATTACAGTCTTTTCTGTAAATTTGTAATTCATTGTTTATCCACATTGTTACAGATAAGTCAACCCTTTTTCGAAACGTTTTATACTGACTCATAAACTTTGATGTAACAGGAATGCAGTAAGTAAATTTAAAACTTGTGGAGACAAATCAATGAGTTGCTCTTTATTTCTTCCAGGTAAACGCAGCTGCAGCACAGGAGTGATGTGAGACGTCAGCTCATCTCTCCCAGGTTTACATGTCACTTTTACTTATGGCTCCCTCGGCTTTGCTCATCTCAGGTACGTAATAGATATGTGATTTAAGAATCACCGACTTGAATATAATTTGTAAATGTACTTGGACCACTCATGGGTTCATATAACGAATACCTGAGAACATATATCTTGTTTGCTTACGTTTGTTTACAGGACAAATGCCGACTCGAGACTCCTAGTTCTTGCGTAATTCTTTATTGTTCATTTAGAATTATAGTAAAATAATTGTAATATTGCCCTCAAATCAAGGTCATGGATCATGGAATAAGCTATTGATTTGAGATAGATTTCTTTATTCGATACTATGGGGACTGGCAACCTCAAGGGAGAGACTGTTAGGTTACCTGAGCTATTGATAAGCTTTCGAGACTTTTGTCATTCAAACCCACTTGGCTTCTTTTGATTTCCATGCTTTCTCATTTGTGTTTCTTCCTCTTCTCAACTTACTGTTTCTATGCGTTGGGTATCTTGTATGGGAACACTCCTTGTGCATAGAATCCCTATTTCTATAGTTTACACTTGAAGGCCTCTTTTTTGGCTCTCGTGAAATTGTCTTTGTTGTGATCGCAGCCTAAAAGTGACTAATTGTTTTATTCCTTTTTCTTCTGTGGTTGTGTCTAGTTGCTGTCTTGGCAATAGTAGTGGAGGTGCTGGATTGGTTGTCGCATGCCACGCTTTCCAAAAAAATAAATGAATATATAAATAAATAAATAAATAAATAACACAAATGCTTAAGATCAGTGTTAAACTCATAGTGTTTAGGTGTGTCGCTTCAGTGATCAGGTTCATAGGTAACCATTTATGCTGTAAAAAAACTACTGCGTCGTCTGATAATTTCATGGTGTGAGTAACTGAAACTTGTGCTACGTATTGCAGTGAGCATATGGAAGTAATGGTCAAATGTAACTTGTGAAAAGTAAATGTTGAAAATAGTAGCTTTTGCTGGTAAACTTTTGAAAGTGGAACACTGAGCTGCAAGAAATCTATAGATCTCCTTTTGTCTTTTTTGTAATTTCCTTGGTATAGGATCCCTCTTTTACTGATGTACATACTATTTTTGACGGAAGGTAATCCGTGTAATGTTACCCTGACGCAGTGTTGTTAGTGCAGAGAGCATCAAAGGTGTCTGAGATGGAGGGCATGGACAAGGCAGTCGGAGGTGCTCGACACGGCCCTGGTGGTGTGTCCAACGCAGACCTCGTACTAGCCAACTGCGAGTAGACCTGCCTGCAGTGCGTGGCTTTACGACGTGTATCAATGCCATGACACGCATCATAGCCACGAGGTGCATCATAGCCTAAAGGATAAGGCCCTTTGACCGTCTAAGGCTGGTGTATGCGGGGGAAAAGGTAAGGAAACATGGCTGGATCTTGTACTGAATGGATGATTTTCTTTTTCTGATGCTATGTTCACTATATATCATGCTCTTTTCTGTGTAATGCTTTGTTCTCTGTTTGTCATGTAACATTTCTACTTCTCAACATGGTTCTGTCTTTTTAAAACATTGTTGCTTTTGTTTTCAATACGTAAATTTACTTTTGTGATACATTTTCTGTCACGAATCCTTCATCTTATGTTTCCAATACCCAATTTTCTCTTTAATACATGGAATGTGTCGTTTGAAACGAGTCGAGTGGACTGTTCTCGTGTCACTACCTGCGTCCCAAGTTGTCAGATACCAATCTTGCCAGGCACCGGTGCGGAATAAAAAAAAAAATAGAAACAGTTACACTAGGTGATTGATGTTTTTCATTGTCATTTTGCCGTGGGAAAACTGTCGATTCACAAGTGTGTAGTTGGTTCTACGGCAGTTTTTGATAATAGGGTAGCTATAACACGTTTTTTTCACTTCATATTCAAACTACTTTTCGATATGGCACTCTCAAGGTATCATAATTAGATAAGCAAATATGGATTTCGATAATACCTGAAAACTTCTGTCTACTAGTATTTTATCTCTTCTTTATGACTCCCCTAGTTTTTTTTAAAAATTAATTTTTGGTCTTTCTTGGTAGGATGAACACAATCTCTGTCTAACATTCCTCTAAGTTTTTTCTTTACATGTCTTATTTTTGATGGAAATCTTTTCACTGTTGAGGCAAAGTTATTCGACAGAATGCTTTGAAAAATTTGTCTTCAAATATTCCAAACTACCTAAGAATATCTTCTAAATGTCAAAAACTCGTGTCAGTCTTGGTGATGTGTGCGGCCAATTCCACAGCATTGAAATCTCACTATCGTTTAACGGGATGCCCAAGAAGTAAAAAATTCCTACATCAAACGATTTTCAACTGGCCATCCACTTTCTAGCAGCTTGGCAAACCTTCTCTTGTACAGGACACGCTCATTTTTTTCAGGACCATTTTTCTAATATTTTAAAGGAAATGAGGCCTTCTCCGTGGCTTACTTCAAACTAATGGATTTCGTTTTATTTTACCCATTTTGAAGCTTGGGCTTATCGTTTTATCACACAGCTTCTAAAGCTTAAAAGTGCTTCCTCAAAAAAGAAAAAAAAAAGCACGGAATTAGTTCCTGGAAACTCGGTGCGTGATGTAGCTGAACCCATAATTCAAGGAAGAAAAGGACATATTGGATGAAAATTGGTTATTAATATAGACAAAAATGGTATTTGCTTCAGAGATTCACTATTGTTGTTGCATAGTTCTCACCTCCATGTGGCTTTATGTTGTACTGAGACCTTCATGCGTGTGTAGAGTTCCAACTCACGTCTTCTGAACTCCATCACTGACCGAGTCTTTCTGATAATGGATATTATTTGTTAGGCGTATTAATTGTTTTCAGCAACAGATTTATTCAGTGTAATTTACCATGAGGTGTCAGTATACACGAGATTCCTTTATTTTTGCAGACCGCGACACCGCCATCCATCATTGCACTGCGGCAAACAACATGAGACGGCGCTTCAGGAGCAGCCGGCTCAAGCCGAACTTTCCAGTCGAGTCGATCTTCGAGTTGTAAACTTCCACAACAAAAGCCAGCTCACAAGTCGCTTTAAGGGTGCACAGAAGAGAAGGTGGCTGGATGCCGGTTTTCGGCACACCTCTATACAAGCATCAGAGCATATGTAGAAATTCTGTTGTTTTCAAGAACAGTGGAAACATTCTCTTGGTGGGGGAAAAAGACTTAGGGTACTCCCCAGATGGACCAGGAGATTTCAAGTTTTTTCAGAGCGTCCGAGCCTAATTTGAACGTTATTAGTGGGACGAAGTGGAGTATATGAAGGTATTCACTAGTTCGTTGTGGTCTATGTAGATGTCATGAAAATAAGAGACCATCTTAAAATTCTCAAAGTAACCAAGGCCTTTCTTCCTATTTCTAGATTACCAGTTGTATATTTTGGTAAAGGCATGAAGTGTACGAAGGTATCAGTGTGAAATGGAGTAGGGGTGGAATAGGTGCAGCAGGAGGGGAATTGACTCTCCTGAGTCATGTTCTAGACATCCTGTTGTTGGGAACTGGTGGAAGGTGTATGGGCATTATACACCAGAATTGACAGTGTTCCAAATGAGTCACGACTTGAGTCAAGTGGGATGTTTCTGTTCTCACATTTTAGGTGTTCTGATACTTGCTAGATTTTCATTTTTATCGACGAAAAGCATGTTCAAAATGACGGCTGTTTCGTCGATAAGGTCGTTGCGAACTTCCTTCGTGGCTTGCCTCATTGGGTGCGTTGATTTAACACATTGACTGCGATGGGTTAAACTGATGTTCAGTATTCAACTCAAATTTAAATTCACAAGTTGTTAGAAATTTTGTAAATGCCATACATTAACTTGGTCCATTAAATATCACCCCTCAGTGGGATACAACTATTGTGTCTATGGGAATTAGCGCTCCCAGGGGGACTACGTAAGGGCCTGAGCTAAAGGTTAGGTAGGCTTTTTTTTGTTGAAATAGAATAGGTTTTTGTTTTGTTACGGACCATGTTTTTTCGGTTCACTGCTGTCCTGTTTTTCAGCACCTACTACTTTCTCCTTCAACTTTTTCTTGTTTCATGATCTTTTTTCTTCTTAACTTTCTGTTTCTGTGCCCTTTCTGCATAGATTCCGCATTTCCTTAACTCCTTACTAAATGGTGCCTTCTTCCTTCCTCTCTTTGGATAGCCTATGTTACGGATAGGGAGGCTTAAACTAACTAATAATCTAATCTAATCCATTAAATATCACTAATTTTAACAGATAACGGGTGTTTGCACTTTTTTTCCAAACGACCCATCCATCGATGGGTCATTTCGCAACAGGGAAAACTTGAGAATGACCCACCGAAAGGGGGGGGGGGGAAAGGTCATATCGCAATTCCAGTCAATGCGTTCAACACTGCAAGTGTGCAAGCGGATAGCAAAGCGAACAATACTGCCACGTACATAGCTATTTTCTTTCTTATAAAGGCAAGGATGGACCCAAAATTTGGTGCGGTATGTATGGAGAAGGTGCCATTCAAAATGTGCTTCCCAAACATGGCGAGCAAGGTTCTGATCTGGAGTTGTTGCACTTGATGAAGCACCGACTTTTGGGCGGTCATTGGGGATGAACAATAACCGTGTGAGGCAGATGGTTGTAGGGAATAATCGTTTTCCAACTCGAGATATCACTCCCATCCTGCATGTATCTAAATGTATATCAGGTAGCTTGCTTTGTGTTTATCTTGTATTTCAATCACTACTGAAAAAGATGAACGGATGCGGGTTGTAGGGGCACACAATGTGTATGGATTGAAAAAGACTGCTTTTTGTTCAGTTACGGACCATCATTTTTTCGGTTCACTGCTCGCTTTTTCAGGACTTGAAGTTTTTTATAACTATCTTCGTGTTTTCCAAACTTCTATCTGATTGATTTCATGTGCAGAGTTTGGGGAAACACTTTGTGCAAAGAATCTCCGTTCCCTTGATGCTATACAAAGTGGTGCTTCTCTCTTCCTCTCTTGTGATTAAAAGTGTCGTAGTTAGAGAGGCTTAGAGTAACTAATAATCTAACCGTATGAAATATAATTTCTTTCACGTTCATGTCGTTATTTCACTAATGTACACTACCCAGCTAAAAGATTTGTTGCACCTTGATCAATATTAAATGTAGATCATTAAAACGATTTTGTACAGGTTTCCTAGTAACAAATTTTCCGAGAAAGAATATACATTAAATGAGTTAGCTGTCCTCACTCTGTCCCAAGTGCGATACGATAGTTCCATCACACTGGATATCAACCATTCAACACACAGATCTGTACTCAACGGTGAGGTTGCCGTGTTGAGGTGCAATTCGAGAGTCGGTGATCTCGGTTTAATGCTCGTGAACTCCCTGATTTTAACAAAGAAACCAGTGCAAAAGTGAACTCCATTACCTCGGGTCTAGGCTCTCTGTTTTAGGTGTCTATCTTACCTAAAAATGGCTGTTTCAAATCATTATACAATTTTTGTGCCACCTAGGGAGAATTTTACACAGAGGTCACATTTTATTTTTATTAAAAGTACCAACTGACGAAGAATTTCCTTACCCAACATTGCTTCTAATTGACGGAATATGACGGTTTGAAACGTTCCGTCTCGCTGCAAAAGAAGTTTTACTCTAACGATGTTGATACGTATTTTAAAGAAGCTTGACCATGGTATATTCTAGCCAAGTTTGTTACCAAACTTACTGGTGCTGACAGGACTCCGTTACTTGCATCGAGCCGGTGCCCATTTATACATCTGTTAATTAAATACGACAAGGAGGAGTTACTTGGTTGATCATTTTCTCGAGGCAAGAAGCGTTAGGCTATGAGCACACGGTAATTATCCGCGCGACATTGGAGGAAAAACCAGATAAGAGAATGTTTAATTTTCATAAATAGACATTGAGCTATAATATTTCTTGGGATACCTGCACGTGGAAAAGCGATGAAAATAGGGCATGGAAGAGTGAACGACTAATGGTGTTCTGTAGACCTCTATTGCTGTAAGTCAAGAATTGTGTTGAGGGTCGAGTTTGAGGGTAAATGTGCGCGATATAACGAGCTTCAATGGGAAGAGACTGATAAAATTTATGGTAAATGTTGAGGACTTGACCATAATCGATTTTCCAATTTTTGATCAACAAAGATTGTTGATCAGACCAAAATAAACAAGTTTTCTTCAATGCACTTTCCGGCGGAAATGGGTATTTTAAAAGTTATGGCGTTAAATGAGTTACCGGAACTCCAGTGTGCATCACCCTATTACAAACGTAAAGAGGTTGGGTCGTGAGGGGTAGCCACAGTTCTTTTAGTTTTATAGTTTTCACTAAAAGAACTGTGGCTACCCCTCACGACCCAACCTCTTTACGTTTGTAATAGGGGGTTTGCTCTTCGTCGGCTTGGTTGGCGCGCGGGAACGCCTGTTTACTTTCACGTCGGACCGCGCGGTGTATTTTTCCCCGCCTCAAACACTGGAGTTACGGTAACTCATTTAATGCCATAACTTTTAAAATACTTATTTCCGCCGGAAAGTGCATTGAAGAAAACTTGTTTATTTTGGTCTCATCAACAATCTTTATTGATCAAAGAGTGGAAAATCGATTATGGTCAAGTCCTCAACATTTACCAAATTTATTCTCAATAAAGATGATGCAAAAGGCATAATTGGTTTTTAAAATGTCTCAACATGAAGGTACTTGGTTGATATACACACATGGGTGTCGTAATGCCCATGTTAATAGTCTAAACAAATGATTGAGAGAAAACATGAAAAAATGCATTCCCTCTATTACGTGCTATAGGTTTGGTAATGCATGTAAATACAAGTTAGAGAAAAGCATATACTAGTGACGATGCTAATAGTGAACATTTTTATTAGTGCGCACTTAACATTGGAATGCGAGCTTATAGAAACGCGCCATATCAGGACTTGATGTTGGAAATAAAGTCGGTGGATTTTTATAATTCTGCGTCTTGCTACTGAAGCAATGGAACTGTGGCCGATAAACTACGACTTCAGGATTCCTGACCACTATAAATTTGCCGACAGGCGATACACAATGGACTGTGATGGTGTTCAATAAATTATTTCAATGTCGTTATTCTTTTCTTTCCTTTTCCACGGAATTTATTGCTTTTCCATGCATTTGAATTAATAACAGTTCCGGTAGTTTGTGATAGTTTATTAAAATCGTGGTTAAATTAACCGGAGGAATTGCACTTTATTAACTAGCATTTGCAATGCGATTAAAAGTTCATGTTTATTGACAAACAGTTTTAAAAAGATTGTTTACAAGATGAAACTGGCAAAAACGCACTTTAAATAGGCTTGACGACTTGAGACTAGGGAAGTCCTCGACTCAGGTAGCGTAAACACACGAGCTTATAGCCCAAGTAAAGCTACGGAGGCAGCCCGCAGGCGCAAGTGCTGACAACACTGTCAAAACCTAACTGCACGTGTTGCTCAGAAACACGGCGTACGAGTAGAGCATATAGGGGCAACAATCCACGCATTAGCCTGCGCGATACACACCATAAGGTCTGCACCCTGCCTCGCTCTCTCTAAGACTCCTGACTGACCGACTCTCAGCCCAGACTTTGCTGTCGCTGCAGCCAGACTACTTCTTAGGCTGGTGTTTACAGTAAGGTGGTCAACATAAAAATGCCTCGGTCACAGAACTAACTAATCCATTTCTTAAACATGGAATGAAAAGCATTGCGCAATATCAAATGACATATCCAAATAAAAATATTTTCCTAATATTTGTCATCAATTGCGTCAGGCCACTAATTGCGAGCGTTCTAGCATTGATTACTGTTGACTCTAGGTCGGGACTCGCCAGTTGGGAATTTGTTGCGTTATTTAAAGGATGTTTTATTCCAATCAAGCCTGATACATATCATCTGTATTGGTTTTTCAAATCTTTTATAACTAAAACCAGAATGCAATGACGGTTACCCCCGGTCAAGTAGATACCCCTGGTTAGAGTGCGGAATTATGGCTGAGTTCTCCCTTTTACCAACGGGGAGAATCACCGGGCGACACTGCCGGGATTCGAACTGCCGACACCTTCCCGTGAGGGACGCGAGCTCTAACCACGCGGCCACGGTGCCCAACCACGCCTTTGTGTCACTAGCAGCGCGCTGTAGTTCACTTTTTCGGCCATGTCACTCATCTTTGTATTGTGGCTGGGTAATATTCAGCTAATTCGAGTCCTAGAAGAATAATTTAAGTAGAGCCAGAAGTTATTTGTTCACTCGTATAAACAAAATGGATTGTTGTGCCAATTCTGTTTTAAATACTTTGACTGCGACGTGAGCCACCGGTGGTCTCTCAGAAGATTTTCATAATGCTGCTGACCGACCGATAGACACAAACATACATGGGCATCTTTGAGATGCTTTATTTCCAATCAAGCCTGGTACAAATGATCTTAAGCATTGGTTTTTCAAATGTCTTATAACTAACACTATATATAGGACACCATGACGGTCCTCACGTAAAGCCGGTACCCATTTCCGACACCTGGGTTGAGTGATGTATTGTGCTCGAGCTTTCCCTAATACCCAACGGGGGAAAATCGCAGCGCCAGCGCCGGGATACGAACCCGTGACTCCAACATACAAGTCCGATCCCTTAACCGCTGTGCCACCGCGAGCACATTTTCACCCAACTCAATTTCCATAATTACTCAATAACCCAATTAAGTACACACCAACTCAATTTCCATAATTACTTAATGAAAACTAAATGGAGATCCAGTTAATGTTTGCGATTATTAACATTGATTACTAAAATTGGCATTAAATTTGAATTGAATATTAAGCTTTGGTTGTACCAGCTGCAGTCAAATATTTCGTGCTGTGGTATTTGCAGCTCTGCGTGGGGCGAAATTTGCAAATATTTTTCGCCATCGAAGCAGTGAAATTGGCAGCGTAAATTCCAAGTCAACTACATACAAGCTACACTATACGTGCTAGCTACAGCACTTGAAAAAAAAAACGTTTATTTTCCAAGTTGCCACATGAGATACATGCCAACATATTGGGTTTTAAAAAGTTTCTTAATTGACGTAGCTAAGTGAGCGTAAGTTGACTTAAAAAGAACACGCTATGAGGTATACCCGTACGATTGACATAGTGAATTCTTTTAATCCTTCACTGTATGAATTATTTTTGGATATTTGGAAAAGCACTCGTCAGTAATGGCGTCCAAACTGAACTCTACCGGAGGGATGAATCGAACAAGTATCATACGCGTTCATTTCATGAATAGTATGTCTCACAAGCGGTACAAACCGTAGAAATGCACTTGTCACAATTAATTCCGTCTATGTACAGCAAAACTCGGTATGTGTCATATTCGTCACACAATGCAGTGAAGGGTGTTAAAATCCGGCTTCTGGCCTACAGAGGTTCATGCCTCGGAGCGCAGTGCCATTCCTCGATTTAATCGAATGGAAAAACGAGCCTTTGTATTTCATTCGTTCATTGACAGGCATCATGTTTCTTTTTTGTTCGAATTAAAATACAATTTTACTGGTGCTGTTTCAATTTTTTATTTGATTAATAACAATAAATATTCGTAAAATAAAATTTTACTGGTGCTGTTTCAATTTTTTATTTGATTAATCAAAATAAATATTCGTTTGAGATAGAAAAGTTCGTTCGACAGCCTCAGCTTGAAAAGATCTACGCTTTGATGTCTAAATATTGCCGTTTGGTTAATCAAAATACATATTTCACGAATACTTTTTTCCTCACACGTAAAAACTTTTCCATACCTACATCATTTCAAAACTATTTGTCTGGCGACGAGCTCTATATCATTTCTGCGTTGAAAAACCATTGCGTGACTCCCTTAGCTATTCTTTTTAATATTGAGGACCAAAATAACCCACTTCATCTAAAAGTTGGCTGCATTTTCATTTCAATGTGCACAAAGCTGTTTATGATGCACGAGTTATTATTATTTTCAGATAAAACGCATATGTTTACACCGGCACCGGGTATTACCGAAGGACATCGGGTATTTACCGACATCGGGTATTTTTCTTCTGTCAAAAATACATTATTACGTTGAAACAACTAAAATATAGGAAAAAATAACTAGCCTACTAGAATGGAACAATTTATTAAAAAAACGAATCTTGTGTATTTCAACTCTCACTTCCCAAACGACATTATTCAATACGAATATAAGAGGTGGAGAAAGCGTGATCTGTTATCCTGAATGCAACATGAATGACAATGGCGCCACGGGATCCATTCTATGAGCAGCTAAATCCTGAAGCGCGTTCACGTTCTTGTTGTTAGGTTAGGTTAGGTTAGGTTGTGCTGATAATATAATTCTAATAGTTACCTAATTAAATGAACCAAATGTTTTCTATATGTATTACACTAGTTTCATACATGGTTGCTTCTTTTTCATTTAATAAAATCAGAATGACTCACTAGAGGAAAAAGTTATAAACTATGTTTTTATTTAGATGTAGGCTTTGCATCAAGAAGAATGATGAACCTTTGCATCACAAGAATGAATAGCTTGATTATTCAAAACACTGAAGACAATTTGATAAATGAAGAACAATAAATTATGAATTAAAAAATGCGTGTTATTACATTTTCAGTAATAGAAATATTAATGATTATTTTCGTTATTACATTCCCAAACGTTTCCAGCTTACGGTATCTGGCAACACCACCACCCAGTTTTACGCAGGTGTTCATTGGTTGGTGAGATCGAGTGGGAGGAGTCTACGTGATTTGTGGCCGTAAACACTGACAGTTGCTATGGCAACAGCATCCAAATAGCCTTAGGTTTTGAATGACGATTGTTTGCTGAAGAGTAAGCAAATGAATGACGAGCTCCGCAATGGAAGCTAATTGGAAAACTTCACTGAAGATTGGCTGACGGATGTACGCCGGTACGTCGAAGATGTCTTCATTTTGTGAGTACATTCTACTCAAGAGTTTCGTTTCATTCATTACAAACAATGAAAGATTAGGCAATTTTTTGGAGCAAAGTAGTGTTTATTTCGTGAGCGAGTATATTCTTACATGTGGGATTCCTGTTTTCCATGTGATATGGTATTTAACGCAGTATAACATACACAGCAATGGAAAATTTGATTAAATTTTAGGAGTGTAGTCAAGAGGTGTGTTTTATTGTTATGGGGCGAAACAACTTCCCTGAGCGTGTTATTGTGTTCACATGTTGATATTTATGCTTGGAAATCTAGTTTAAAATTCCGAAATGTTGATTTCTGAGTCTTACAATCATTTACTTAAAACCATTACACTTTCAACAATTTGAACGGTTACTGTAAAAGCTTACGCTCATGAATGTAAGTAACAGAGGACTATTGTCCAACGTACGTAGTTCTCATCAGAATTTACCATATTTATTTATAATTAACCATATTTATAAGCTTTGAGTCTTTGTGCCTTGAGTAAAGTATCCAAGGGAATAATTTTTACCGTCTTTAATAATTAACTCATTGTACGGCTATTGTAAACTTTTTCAGATTTGTCTATCAATTTAGGACTTCATGTTTGAAAGTAATTGAAGTCAGATCGGTCGAAAAGAACAATATAAATAATTTTTTTTATAAATAAGCGTATTTTATCTTTTATTGGTTGCTGATATTTTCATTCTTCTCGGAGGACATAGAATCGACAACATGTTTAGATTAGTTACGTTAGTCTATCCTATGCTGGGGACTGGCAGCCCTAAAGGAATACTGTTGGATTTCCTCAGCTATAGGTAGGCCTTCAGGATTATATCTTTCATGCACGATGTGCTTATTGCAGTTTTCGTATCTATATTGTTATCTGTTTTTCATCTTTTCTTCATCTTCTTATTTAGCTTGCTGTTTCAATAAGAATGGTATTCTGCTTGGGAACAGATTTTGCGCATGGATTCCACGGATTTCGTGGTCCATATTAAATGGTTCTCTCTCATTTCTCCGTGAAAACATCTTTTCTTTAGAATCGAAGCCTCAAACTAATTCCTACATATTTAATTTTGATGCTTTTGCCAATTTTTTGGGTTCTGTCGAACAGAGATCTTTCCCCTGAGTTTCAATTTCGTACGTGTAGCCCCAAGTTTATTAAAAATTGGGCACTTTTGACCTTAGATCTGGATCTGTACGTGTGTGTTCGAAGATAGTTATTTACTCTTTTCATATTCAAAACTGTACTGAAGTCTGATCAGTCGAATAATATTGAAGAAGAAAATATTGGAGTGTCAAAATTTACGAATGAATATGAATCACTTCTACGTGAATTGCAGACTCGTTACGTTGGGGACGTATGAGTGCGTGAGTTATTATATAATGCGCGTATTAAGATCCGAATGTTTGAGTTAAAAATACGTAAGTTACTGATGCGTGAGTTAGGAACACATGAGTGACGAATGACTGAGTAATGAACACGTACGAGAGTTTAGAAGTAAATGAGTTTCTAATACGGGACTTACGAATACGTGAGTTACGAATGCATGAGGTACAAATCTGCAAATTTAGAACACGGTAGTTATAATGATGTATGAGTCACTAAACACAATACGTGCCACTTGCGAATGACAAAAAGTAAAGTTGACATTGAAACAGGTTAAAATAATGTCTGGGTTGAAATAATTTTCATTTAGGAGTCTTTGGAGTGAGATTAATTTGTGTCGAGCAGCGTGTGTCTCACGCAACAGTCATCGTCCAAAAGACCGGAAATGTGTTGGGATAGAACTCGATCTACGCGGTAAAACGCGCAGCGCTTGTTACGAGCGGATGATTAAAAAATACTTCGAGTTCTGAGGCTACTTAATGCTTATTTAACCTCGTAACCCTCATAAAGATCAAATGGTTCATTTTCAACAACTCCCCATAACTTCGTAGGACTATAAAAACAAGACATGTGGAATGGAATTCATGTGCGCATTTCGAGATCGTATTATGTTCATGCTTCATACGTCGCTCATGTATAGCATCTGTGCGACATAAGTCCTCATGGAGGATCGAATAATAAGCTTGATGTTGTTGCTGCAATTGTGTAACAATTTAGTTTCCGTGGTTTATAACAAAGCGGTTTTAAAAAGACATAAATATAAAGATATTGACTTGGAATTGTGAAGGTTACTGCGTGTATCGTCACATTTCTTTTATTTGAACGTGGTGTATATTTAAGTTTGCAAAGAGAAACCAACAGGGCCTCCCATCTTTTCCCCTCATTTTTGATAAAAAATTTCCTGAGAAAATACAAATTACTGTTTGCCTCACATAATTGATTTAAAAATAGGGATTAAATAATTTCTTCTTCTAAAGATAATCTTGACATTGAGGGTTGAATAAATGGAGACGCAGAATGTTTTATTTAAAGGGAAGACATGTTTATTTCCATATTGACGAGCAATTCAAGTTAACATGTTCAAATCCTGTGCGATATAGAGATATGTTACGACACCGGTTTTATAGTTTATTCATTTTGATTGGGTAGTTATAGTTGTTGTTTAGAATTATACATTGGTCCACATTATTTAAGCATAAATTATTTGTTTGATTTTTTACATTCGGTAATTCCAGTGTTTTCAAAAAGTTTTAGACAGATGCAAATCAATAAAAGCATATTTCATAAATTTGAATTATCAAGTTTGGAAATTTCAGTTGCTGCAGTAATTAAGTAGAACAGTAAAATAAATGTATAAAGCATTATAGTGTGTACCCACAGAAGTCATGATAAGTAGTTCTCTAAACAGAAAGTATTTACAGCTGAATTTCGTTGGAAATATGTATTTGTAGCGAAATAACGACATCTAAGTTTTTTTCCCTAATTTCGTGCCATAATGATACTCAATATATTGTAAAAAATTTGAAACATTTACGTTTTATTTTGCGTGATTTTTCCTAAAATCTGGCTGAAATTTTGAGGAAAATTACGATCACATTTTTCAAAAGTTCCTAACCAAACTTTTTCTATCTATAATCTGTATATACTTATTGTATCTTAACCTATCCTCGCGTCTAACCTGTCTCTACACAACTTATCGAAACGTAACCCAAATTTCCAATCTTATTAACCTATTCTAAAATAAACTAACTAATCTCAACGTATCCTAACTTTCATGTGTAGATGAACCCATGCATGGAAAATCCTCGGTTTTATTTTCCGCCTAAATTAATAACCTAAATGAACCTACCTATATCGTGATTTACCGTTCCATATGTAATGAATAGTTCTATAGAAAAAACTATTTTTGAGTTTATTACCCAGTTGAAAATCAGCGCAGTGTTTTTGGCAGTTTCTTGACGTTTTTGGCAGAGGTTAGTGGCGCAGCAGCGCAGTGGCAGCGCAGTGCAGCGGTCGCTACGTCCGCTTTAGGGCAGACTATCTCTGCCGAGGCTGTCGGCGGCACTCGCGAGAACGTCTGCTCAGATCTGCCTAGAACTGCTAGAGGCCGCTAGTGGCCACCACTCAAGCGTTCAATAAAAAAGGCTCCACACAATGGAATTATCTGCCAAGAACTGCCCTACATTTTCATGCAGTATTTTGGCAGTTCTTGGCAGATAAAATCGATTGTGTGGAGCATTTTTCGGTTCTGAAGACTATTCGGAGCGGCTTACATACTTCAATAAACCTGAAATCATTTAAAAATGATTTGCAACAGCAGAGACCAAACCTATAAAATTATAAGCTATTTAAGTGCTTATTCCTTCCATACAAGGTTGAATAAAAGAAATTTTATGTAGTAAGAGTATTACTGAACTTTAATCCACGAATGATTTATCGAATGAATACATGAAAATAATCGTATCAACGAGTTTTGAACTTTAACACATAACAGGGGTCAATAAGAAAATGAAGAAAAAATAGCAAGACTCGAATAACAAGATAGCGTCTAACGGAACAAAATTTTGATCCATTTCAACAAAACTTGCATGTTCAGTCGCGGTGCTTTGAAAATTTAAGCCTCATATAGGGACTGAAGTTCCTTTAAAAAATTTGCGAAGTGAAACACCACACATCTCAATCTGTCACGTACGCGTCGAACATACTTACAGTTTTCTGTAACTGAGGCCCACAATGTCAACTAATTGAGTTCCATCATCGGAATACTGCGAACGATTGTCCGTTCTTCCTATAATTGGGACAGTTGTGACTTCTTCGTCGAGTCGATTCTCCTTTACGTCGTCTTGCTCCCTCTTTCGCTTGCCACGGCCACCGTCCCAGTCGGTGCTATTCTTTAAGCTTACGCCCATAGCTACATGTACTTCCTTCCTTGTAGCTGTCGCGTATTGAGGCATATCAGCCAGAGTGCCTGGGGAAAAACGAAAAATGTTTTATAGCGTACCTAACTAACTTTCCACGTTTGTTACTTACTAATACAATACACGAAGAAACGTCGTCTCAAACACACTTGCGCACATGCACACTTGCACGCATTTATTTATGCGAAGAAACATGCCTACTTTTTCCCGCTGATTAGTGATAGGATTTTTTGCTTCCATGAGAGAACCGATACTGCAGAGGACACAAAAGTAAACTCCTGGTCTTTAATTATACAAGCATTAGGTATACTTATACATAGTATTTGAACACCTGTCCCTCCACCCACATATATATTTGTCCATATTAACTTTTTTTACCTACACATTTCTGTGTTTACATTTCTATGGCGTCCTTCAAACATTTGATTTAATTAGTTAAATCAAAAAAAGGCTATAGTCCATGTACTATGACAGGAAGGCACTCCTTAAATTACACTTACGTTCAATACAGTTGAAAGCGCGAGTTTCCCTGAAAGCCAATTTCGTTTGCTGTCGATCCTTGTCTTTTCCTGTCATGGAATATTTTTGAGCTAATTTCTTGCTCATTAGACGCTTCGCGAATGCGGTGGTTGTCTTCGTCAGGGACTCTTGCCGCAATTTCTGCAACTCCTTCATCTGTAAAATGTCGAAAATAAAATTTAAAATGAGTAAATGTAGAAACATTGTGAATTACTGTAACACATTAAAAATGAAAATAATTTTTTGATTACTAAAGCATGCATGTGCCATGTACGTATAGGAATGGACTTACTAAGGCAGGATGAACCACTAGAGCATGCAAGTCTTCTTCGGTTTCAGCAGGTGGCGGCAGATATTCGGCTTGTAGATTATCGGTGGTTTTGGTGGAAGTTCCTTTATCCTCAAACATCACTAAAATTTGTTTTAACAGCTCATTGTTTTCACACACCAGCCTTTCGACCTTCAAGCCTCGCTTCTTAGTTTCTTTAATTTCATTTTCAACGTCATTCAGCCTGTGTGCCAGGTCAGCCATCCTGTTAGAAGAACAATCGCAACACTGTAATGCGGACGCGAAATAAACTAAAACCTAAAGTTATAATTTTAGCTTAATAATGCATTTTGTTCGAGATTAGTTGCCAAAATGATGTTCACTAAGGCTAAACCTAAATATACAATACATATGTTTACATACATTTATATATATAGATAATAGATAAATATATATATATATATATACAAATATATACATAATCTATACATATATGTCGAGAGGGACTGCTTACTAAGTAGGCATATATATACATATATATATATATATATTAATTTTTATAAACATTTACATATACATATATATTTAGACGTACACATTTGTACGTATGAGTACATGTGTTTCAGTGTTGGTATATAAAGTAAAATATGGAATGAAACTCACGTTTCAGACGATTTAGGCTGATAAACAGTCTTCTGGAGCGTCACAGGTCGGATTGGAAGTTGCTCATCATCCGAGCTCGATGTTCCACCGGCTGGAAAAAAAATTCATCCATTACGTTACATACCTTTAATAAATCAATAAAGTTATTCCTCAACAATTAGTCATTTCAATATTTAAATCGTTTGGCGGTACTGAAAATTGCAAAAATTATTCATTTCAAAAACGCTAAAGCGACTACATGTTCCCTTACCTTCCTCGAGAGCACGCTTCTTGTTCAAGAAAGAATTCACATGGGACATCACACGATGGGAGGCCTGCAGCGAAAGATTTTTTAGTACAGTTTATTAGACTTGTGTAGACTAGCATTCAATTAAGGCTCATAATAATTTTAATTATTCAGCATAGTTTTCAAACACGTAAAATCAGTTGGAAATAATGATTTATTTTGGTCGTACATTAGCAGTCAAAATCTTACATAATTTTTGGGAGAACAGCCAGCAGAGTTTGTAGCACCTTCTGTGTCCGTTGTAGGGACATTCTCGTTCAACATTTTTTTCATCGCCCTGTCGTAGGTGCCTGATAGACAAATAAATAAATCAGTAATCATTATGGGATGTTTTGTTTTGCTGCGCCAATGTAAAAGTGTTGAAATTTTATTAAAATTTCGATGCTTATTCACATTAAATTTGCTCATAAAAATAAATGCAAACAATTTTAACGCAGAATACACTGGCCTGCGCTGTGTTGAACATCTTACAGATAAAGCCTGCATTTATTTAGGCCATTTTTGTGCGCTGAATCTAAAAAATCATGCTCACTTTACTCTATACAAGATCATGTTAATGATATAATGGCACATTACAAATATGCAAAATTCGGATATATTTGCAAGTAGGTGAAACACAATAATGTATTTGTTAATTTAAAACAAATGCTTATCTTGGTCCTTTGCTCTGACTGCACAGTAATCTTGAAATGGCGTCTTCAATTAATTTATAATTTTTGCATGACGGTTAGGAAGAACCACATGTCCGCAGATTTAGCATAACCTCTTAGAAAAGTTTTTACACTCTTTTCATTTTATGCATGTCTACACTATAAAAGAAAAATAATGATTATTAAGGTTAACCACGCTGCGGTTTTCAAAAATAAGTACATAAAGCTTGGATAATTGTGATATTTGAGAAAATATGCCATAATATAAATATACTATATCTTAGAAATTTTGCCTGGCCCAGAATAATTAATGTACTACGCTTTTGTAAAAATTATTTGAAATCCGTTAAAAAATTCATGACCTTTACAAAATAATTTTGAAATACAGGCCAATGATATCAACCTAATGTCGCTCAAGTTATTTTAACGATAGGAAGTGATTTGGCGTTTGCTGTACAGTTTTCAATGATTTAGGCCACTTCAGAAATTCAGCAGCAAAACAAAAAATGTTTTACGAACCTGAGGATATGTCGATAGATTTCACGGGCCACTGCCTCCAAGACGGCTGTGGAGGATTCAGTGCACGAGCAAGGTCTTCCACGTCACCACGATCAGGCCACAAGCACTTTGTATTTTGTGCTGTAAGCCACGAGCTAGGCACAACGGCCCAGGAGTTGGCAAAATGAACACCAACAAAATTTTTCATCGCTACGCTTAAATTGATCTGAAATAGAAATTTCTTTTCAATTAAAAAATGAAAAATTTTATTGATGCTATTTCTTTCAGTTTACAAAAACCCCTACCATCAGCCGGATGAACATAATATCTAGCCATACAGCTTTTTCAATTATTCTAATATCTTAATATGATTGAAAAGTGACACGTTTAAAAAACAATTGAGCTTCCAATTGTAAAATGTAATTAAATTCATTCTTTGAAAATATTAAATATGGATAGATATTTTGTTTGGATGGGGACTGGCCTTGTTTCTTTTATTCATGAAATAGAACATATTTAAACAAAACAGAGTGATTAAATATGTCAAACGACCGAAACTGGCTAGAACTTGCACTGAAGTCAATCTTTTACTGCCTATTATCCATTTCAAAGAGAGCAAAAAATGTTTAATAGTGAGATACCGTCAGGCATACAATAGAGCTGCTATCGTCTAAATTGTGAACTATACGGAATGAATCAACACTAAACCAACATAGAATTGAGAATAGGGTAGTATCATCAACTTTCCGTAAATTTCGTTAATTGAAATAGATTTATTTCTAATTTTATTTCCCATTTTGAAGATTCCAACCAAAATAACAAAGAGTTCTGAAAACATGACGATAAATTAGATTATGAACATGGAGTTGTAAGTGACGCAACAGACAACAGGAAAAATCTAGAAACTAGATTGGCAATTACATTATAGATTAAAGCAACTATACGGGCACGTGATATACTCAAAAACACTTTTGTATTCAATCACCTTAGACAGATATAAATTAAATAAATCAAGTTTATTTACACTGAACACTAGTCATCCGTTGGTTATTCACTAACACCCACGCACGCGATGACAGTCAGAGTGCAACAGGCTGCCAGTTGCTACTGGTGCGACAAGCCAGGAAATGCAACGATGCATCGACGAATGATCGACGTAAAATGTCGGGATGAACCGATGTCTTCTCAACTAATTGAAAAAACAAATACTTACACAGAAGTAGGATGAACAAATTAGCAATATTTAGCTAAAATTACCTTAAAAAAATGTAGAAAACTAGTTCTATGTACCTTGATATTTGAAAAAATTAGCAACATTTGGCACCTCTGTCGTCTCTGACTCGAATGAAATGCGGAAGCGCAGCGGAAGCTGCAACTGCTTAGGGTTGATATTGTACTTGTTTGCTCAAGCACACGCTTGTGAACTATTTCGCTTAATTATTCCTGCAAATTTGCTATTTAAATCGAAACAATCCATTTTTCAGGAAAAGCATGTTAAACAAAAAAGTTGGGACTGTAAAGATTTGTCGTTAGAACATTTTAGCGCTCCATAACGGTCAATTTTTGAGCTACAGTTATGACGCTGTTACCAAAAAAATCACTGTTTGAAGATGAATGTTTGTTACGGTTTGCAAGAAATTAAGGAAGACAATCCCGGGAATTCCCAGAATTTCCTTATATTTCACATTAATACTATAGTAATTTGTCGCAATATTTGGCGATTTAAGGAGCGAAAAACCTCAATCTGAGAAGGATTCTTTAACGGACTCGCTCATTTTAACTGCATTTACTAACATGCCATCAACTGTTACAAGCTCGGTCACTTGTTCTTCCGGAGTACTTTGATGCACCATTACATAACTTGTTTTTTTCATTGGTTTAGGTTTAGTGCCTTCACTACAGATCTCCCTTACAAGAAAGTGCTTTGTTCCAATACGAATTGTTTTTTTTCTCAGCTGCTAGTTGACGCAACTGTGTCTACAGTTTTAGGCTTCACTATGTTGTGTTCATTCTATAGGTGATGTAAAAAACCACTGGTAGCCCAGCCGTTGCTGAGTAAATTTTTGCCGCACTTTATAACTTCGCACTTTCTCCAGTTGCATCTTTATTATACTCTAGTATTACCAAGCAAAGACCTTAGTTTCTACAACATCGGTCATTGCTATAGCATCTATTTCAGTCTGTTCTTTATTACCTGCAAAACCACAAAATATATTCTGATGAAATAGTTAAACTATGTTATAAAATAGTGTAGACTTCACCATGTAGTGGTGTAAATTGCAATAATATTAAAACACTAAAGTCCTATTTTGAGCTCTGTAAATGATTAATCATATTAAACAGCATGATATTAAGTCATTTTCTCACTAATATCTTGAAATATGTATAACATTTAGAATCCCTGGAATTCCCGGAAAAAAGCATGGTTTTAAGTTATTTTCTGACTAATGTCTTGAAATGTGTATGTTATTTTGAACCCCGGGAAAAAAATTCCTAGACTGGGAAATTTCAGTCCCAAATCATCCGGGATCCCGAGATACAAACCTTAATGCTTTTATGGATAACTCAAAAATAGAGTTTTTTGAGTTATGACGTTTTTGTCACAAACGAGCGATATGTGTGGCTTAAATACTGGTAAAAGTTTAAATAGCGCAGTTAATCACTGCCTGTTTTCGACCGAGGCATTTACTGCAGCGAACGACGAAGGCCAACGGAGAACTATCTGCTTCAATTCGACTGTAGACAATTACTGCTGAGGTCTGCCAAAAAACGCCATTCGAATTGACTCTCATGAATTTTGTCTGCGGTGAACTGCTGAAATTCGTCTTAAAAGTACGATCACTGCGAAAAACTGCCGAAATTCTTCCGCGCAACTGCGCTAATTTTCAACTGGGTAGGTAATAAATAGCTGGATGGTCTCCAAATTTCTACGGAAAACAAAGTGCACGAAAAAATTAATTTCCTCGCGCTTAGTGTGCGACATATCATGGCAGAACAAAAAAAGATACATAAAATGTATGTTTATGTCGACGTATCGTAACAATTTCTTACGAGCTTCTTTTTTTGAACTAACAGAGATTTGCCAAGTTGGAGTTTATTTATAATATATACATAACAATGAAAGCGCAACGTACAGAGTAACAGATAGAAGGACAGGCGATGCCTGATCTTAAGCAGAATTTTAACGTAAATATCTATGTGTTCTAAACCTTCTACTGTAGACTCAAAATTTGACTTGTCATAGATGTTTAACTTTTACAGTATATATAACCGGTCGTTGAAATCTATTTTCTCACTTCAAATTGTGCTTTTGGACGATTTCAGTCGTTAAAGAAACCCTTACATGGTTAGCTACAGATTCATATTGGTTGAAACTCTCTACGCAGCTTCAGTATATAAGTGAGGCAACAAAATCTCTGGTTTTTATTTTTGGTCGTGAGTGAGCTTAAATTTCATAACTAAGCTGCTTCTCTAATTTCAAATTAGAAGGATAACGTACTTGTAACACCAACATAATGTCTGCTTATACATCTGAATGTTATGACTCTAATGAGTGGAGTAAAAGTCATTGCGAACCGAAAATAAGAGTCAAACTGAAAAAAGAAAACCCTAAAAATTAAATAAATTATTCCAAATCGACTGGAAACTTATTCATACGATTATTTTTACACAATGGTTATTCCTCACTTTTTAAAACGGAGATATCAATACAATGTATTTTGATAAAAGGGGTACTACAGAAACAAAAGAAAATCCTAACGAGGAATTGTAGAGTAGACAAAAAACTGAAAAAATGTGCGAGGCGCGCAAGGCTTGGCGAGATCGTATAATGGGCGCCTATAACGCAGTAATCAGGTCGTAAGAAGGCAGCTTTAGGGGGCAAGTTAGAGCGGAATGAGCGAAACATCTTTGGTTTGATTCCACAAAACCTTCGCGCCCACCACAAGGTGTGCTGAGAATTCTTCGCATGGCGAGCTCGGTGCCCGCCATAGTTCTGTAGACAACCTCGTGATGTTGTTATATATAGTGTCGCGAAAACTTAACAAAAACTGCATGCAAAAATTAGTATTAATAGTAGTATGCTATACGAAGTAGCATGGTTCAAACAAATTCAAATTTATCAAACATAGCATATTTGATATCTCAAGTACTTTATTTCTTAAATTTGCCATTTCCTTAACTGTATAGCACATTATATGTTGCGATAGTGCCAGTTGACGCCATTGAAGTTAAGATTTCTAATATACCCTTGCAGAGTCCACATGACTCTACACTGTAATTTCTGCATTTTACATTCCCGCACGTGCGTGATTTTAGTCCAACTCTGCCTCAAGGCTTAGGAAAGAAGCGAATAAATGCATCTGATTTGATATATTTTCGGTATCTTGTGGTTCTTTGCACATGACTTTCTCCTAACGAATGAAAACAATTGGAAGCTGCAGCAGTACCAATTTCTATCAATTGCTGTTCAACGCAAGTTCAACATTGCAATTAGCTGTGCTGGCGTCGTCGCCAGTAATTGGCGTCGTCGCCAGTAAGTAAGTAGCGTCGTCTTTATTATTATTTATGAGGGTAAATTCATGCATGTGACTGTAAAAATATACCATGGTCATTGACTGTCATTTAATATGTGTCTCGACCCTTCATTAAAAGAGTTGAAATCCTCGGAGCTCTAGATACCAATGTTGAATGTAAATATGTAAGAGTTATTTTCTAACCTGCAACCATTGAATGACAATTTTTCCGTCCCCAAATGGCAGAAAGAGATTATTTCAACGATTTGTGAGGTCTTTCTATTCGAAAGTCGGTTGAACATTACTTTAAGAACTCGGTAAACAGAATTTTGGGGTTAAAATTAAAGTATTCGTCTGTTGTTTTTTTTTTGAATAAATTTTTACCCAGGAAAAAATTGACAACCATGGTGATCGTTTGTAGTATTGAACAAACTTAATGTACACGAATTTTCACTGAAGTTGCGCAGACAAACGAGTTGCCAGATGGGCAGAATCAACGCAAGCGGCGGAGCTGACCAGCAATTCAGACCCCCGACGAAGAGAACGAAATGTGTCATAAAGGGAGTCGTGAGGCATGGTGCGCCTCTCTAATTCCTCCCAATAAACTCCCGCTAAAACTGATGAAACTCCGGCTGGTCGCGCCGTCGGCTGCTACAGCGTCTCTCATCCGCTTTTTTTCCAGTTTTTACGACCTCGAAAATTTAATTGAACGCGAGGCGAAGTTTCAAGTCTAAGACGGCTTTGTGAATTTCCAACACGTAAGCCTTCTGTACGAATTATTTCCGTGGGTAAAATTTCATTGAACTAACATTTCTGAGAGAGTTATATTTGTTTTCTTGCTTCTTCACGAACATCTGATTTTAATGTTCACGGTTCTCAATGCCCTGCGAGTTCAGCGTGGTCAAAAAAACGAATATAATTTTCATGCAAGATTAACTTTGTTAGAAAATGGAAAGGATGTCATTTCAAATTCTTCCAAGTTTTAGATCACCGTACAGACAACCACATTTTAAATTATCATTTTTCTGACTCCCACTCCTAAAGCGTTCAGAAATATTTTTAAATTGCACAAATTCTCCTTGACGTAGTGTAATATATTTTACCTTAAAATTTCCGTTTCCTGCGATACGCAAAGACGTTCATTTTATAAATTAATTATGTATGTTCAATAACGTGCCTATGTGGTCGAATGGGTGGAGGAATTCTTGTATCCTCAAGTCAAACTGACTCCGGAAGTCGCGCCGTGCGTGTGGAACTTTCAAGGTTTCTTCTAATTTGCAATGCGGGTAATCGACTTGGCAACCGCAAAGCCTCCACCAATCACTGGCAATAAATTCCACGTGCACTTAACTTAGTCTTCATCTGCGGTCATTCCCATGAAATTAATCGATTGTGATCGAGTTTAATGTATACTGTATGTCTGTTTTTGTTTCGTTACAAACTAAAGTGTTCTGTGATCGAAAATAACGTATACTTTATGTCTTTTTTTGTTTCGTAACATACTAAAATGTTCTGTGATCGAAAATAACGTATACTTTATGTCTGTTTTTGTTCCGTAACATACTAAAGTTTTTTGTGATTGAAATTTTATTCATTCTGACATATTTGTCATTTCTAACATTTCTATTATTTTCAGAAATCCGAAAAAATCCTAAGCAGATGAAATTGAGTTAATAATTTTGGGAAGGTCTATATATATAGTTCCAATAATTCGTAAAAACACTATACAATTTACCAGCTTTTCATGTTGAATAAGAATTTACTAATTCATGGAAACACTAAAACAAATTTGTACAATCATACCGGAAACAATTCTGGTGTAAAATCAGCTGATATTTAACTTTGACCGCGTTTGCTCAATTTTATTTTATAAAACGATGATCATGGTTTTTTTAGGGATTTTTTCATTCTTGATGACCACTACGACCGCTTCTTCACCACTGAACTATACTTAGCTGTTCAACACTTGCAGCTGTAGGTGCAGCCTGCATGAAGTCTCACTTGGAGCTCACTTTACCGCTCAAGAATTGCTGCCCTTGTTAATTAGAAACTTTTTGTGAAAGAAAAAGAAACAGTTTATTGCCATCGAAGATCGGTGGGATAATATTTATCTACACATAGAGAGAAATTTCCTGCGGAAGATAGTCAATTTTGTCGCGGAATCCTTTTATTTATTTCAATTTACTATAAACGTTACTTCTTATATAAGAAATATTTTTGTAGCATAAATAACAAGAAATATTACAGTATAGTATGATGAGAAACTCATGTTCTTGATTGATATTGTTATGACTGTGTTTGATTTCATCAAAAATAAATTGATATCATTATAAATAATAAGTAGACCTAATATTGGTTTGATGAGAAACACATGTGTTTGTTGTCAATATGAATCAGGAAGTAGGAAACGACCGACAAATATTTCCTTTTGGGCACAAACAAGAAAGAGAACTAATTCAGGTCTATGATGGTCCAATCTATAAAATATCAACAGATGAGAAAATAGAACGATTTAATATTAGGGACATAAACTGATTGCTAAATATAGAATCGTTTACAGTAGGCATTTTAAGTATCGTTGGAGATTCCAAATTCGGGAGCCTTTCGGCAATAATCGGTGTTTGCAATGTTTAAAATCCCCTTGCATAACACTCATATGCTTGGATTACCTTAAATATTTAGCGCGTGATTATCTTAGAATTAAACTTGAAACTGAGGAAATTTGGTGGCAGAACGTTGTAAGAAAACGTCACACAACGTTTACATCATTGAACGTTTTATATATATGTATATATATATATATATTATTATAATTTTATATTACAGTCAAAATATTATTTATTCACATACATATTACATATCTTACATAATAATACCCTTGGTGTGTTTATTTATTTATTAGACGCCTGCTTTTAAGAGACAGTTTCTTTGGTCTGAAGGATGCTTAAATCTGTGGTACGAGTTTCACCAGTGCACAAGTACAAGAATATTTCAATCGCGGGTACTATTAGGGTGGATATATTTGTTTGTCATCCACGTCTGGAGGATTTGTGTAAGGAAAATATCGAATCCTGTCATTTTGAACGGACCGTGTACGTACACTAGCATTAAATAAATATCGTGGGCAAAATATTTTTAGATAAATGTGTTTTGTATATATTATGTACGTATTTATGTGTATAAATATGTACAGAGCTTGATCGAGGCAGCGTAAACAGCGGACATTCTCACTTCTTAACTTTTTCTCTAATTCAACCTCAATTTGAGAAATTTTACTCGCATGCATTGATACACATTGAAGAAAAAGTTAAGGGGAAGAACGGAAGCACTCAACATATTTTGAAATTTTTTTCGTGGTCCAATACTATAATGAACGTTTCAGATCTTGACCCATCATCAGCTGTAGGATTTATACAATATACAGTGAGCCAAAAGAAAATTGACTAGATAATTAGCGACTTTATTTTACACAATGCGCGATGTTTGTATTACTCTAATTCCAAGAATAATTACACAGGGATTGCAAAAAAATTATGGTACTACCATACCAAAAGAATTTAACACAAGAGAAATGACAAAAAACTCAGCTGAAAGTTATTACTGCAAAAAGTAGATGACAGCTAGAGGGTTCCCTGAAGGTCACCAACCAAAAGCACAGGATGCACAATCTGCATGTCAATAAGAAATTGGGTTTTGATCTTATGCATGAAAAGCGGTAAAAAAGTGTTCAAAGTTTTGCTTCTTCTCCTTAACTTTTTATTGAAATTGCTCACCAAGAAAACTCTCCTTTCGTTTAGTTCTTAAGAAATATTAAACCAAACGTATATTGAAACAAGGCAAGATTTCCCTTCGTTTTAAGAAATATTGAATAAATGTATCCTATACGATGAGTTGTTAAATCGTTAATATGTTTAGTATTATTAATGCGAGCCACGTGAACTGGCGCAGTGAAACGCCTCAGACTCCGGATAGTTCTGTACATGCAGGCATTTGTATAGATCTGATTTGTAAGTCTCTCATAGTAGAGCACGTCTGAATTGTTATACACACCGGGCACGTACGTCATTTTCACACGTATTGCGTTGTCTCGCATCTAGGAATACGTAAATTTATTGCATGGAGTAATTTTAAGATCAAATGCCACTCGACGATCGAGTTGTTTTATCCGTGTTTCACGCTCACTTCTTTCATGCGTTTGACTATCACGTGCACTTCTCATATCTTTATTTTAAGTGGATGCGTCTGTTAAACTGACGTCTTTTATCTTTCACACGCTTTAACCTCATCTTATCGCTGACATGTCATCTTTTGCATCGGACTATAACACAGCGAATATATCTCACGTTGAACTTTCACCCACATCTATATCACATTGATCGACGCGCAAACCTTTATATCCTACTCTCATGTTCGGGAAGTGTGACATACACCAGGGGTTCTCAAAGTGGGGTCCGCGGACCCCCAGGGGCCCGTGGCACTTTGACAGGGGGTCCTCAAAATTTAACGAATTTTTCAGTGGATGCTTATACATATATTTATACATATACATATATATTGTCCTGAGGGGAACACATGTGAGGGAGTCCTCCGCTTATTTTCTGCAATAAAAGTGGTCCTTAATAGTTGGAAAAAGTTTGAGAACCCCTGACATACACAACCTCACTCTAATGCGTCTCATATACATCACGCTGACACATGATACATATGTATATGAGGCTCAATATGTGTGTATGTGTCTGAGGCTCCTACCCCATATATTGGAAGGCTCAAACTGTCCATGAAGCCGGGACGAGGTAAGTCAATGACATTGAGATGCCAGCTCGAGCGTAACGCTCTTCATTAGAGCAGCGTAATCGCCCGCCAGCCCGGGATATTCTGGGCCTTAGTGATCCTCATCCTTCATAGGAGGAGCCATCACTTCTTGGTAATGGCCGCTGTATCATTGTTCGTAATCATCATTTTGAGCAAAGCCTCCTACTCTCGCTGGTAAAGCCTCCATCATTACAGGGAGCTTCCGTTGTAGCTCTTTGGCTGACCCGTGCCGTACGACCGCTTGTTTTAATCTGAAAATATCGAGATGTAGAAATTGGGTTTAGATTATTTGGATTACAGATATTATTATGCTACCTTTCAGTGCACGAGTCCAAGATATTTGGTGTCTTAGGATGAACAAATCCAATAATTGTGATGGTACAAGGACCATCAATGCTTTCCGGGGTGCTTTTCAAATATTCGATAGACACCTTTTAGAATTCGTTCAGCATCGTTAATTATGGCACCATCAAATTATAGTAATTACTAAAAAAGTCAGACAATAGAAACAACTAGGTTATGTGAACAGTTCAAGAAATGCGGAGTCTGAAGGCGCGTAATGGAGGATGTGGTCCTAAGAATCATATCGTCCAAGAAAAAACCACCATTTCAACAGAAAATCATGCAAAATTATAATCTATACCTCATAAAAACAACCCTCAAATCTTTCATTTGTGCCTCAGTATTCAATTTCATACACATTACCTCTTAGTGAATAAGAAAAACTTGCTCGGAACGATTTCGGGAGCAAAAAAAAAAAAAAACTTCGTACGTCTGGCACGCGGGGGTCGCCGTCCATTGTTCCAGCAGCATCGCGTGATGACCGCTGCCGGCACTCGTTTGCCTCCGCTACGACTTCGGCCGGCGATGAAACAGGCGAGTTACGATGTCGCAATGGCGCTGTTCTTTTACACCCATCGTATATTTAAGTTGAACACCGCTTTTGGCATCAAATGCTGGCGCTTTGATGTGCTCTCCGTGATATGTGGGGCGCTTGCTCGCTCCAGCTTCCTCTCACGTTTTCCGTCCTCGTTTTCGCTTGATACATGCACTTCGTTCTCTTCCAGAATTACTTTCTTGTCCTTAGATTTTTTGTCAGCATTTAGAAGGGCTAGATTCTGTGGAATCCTATTCTTTGATAGCACCATGGGACTCAAAAATTTCCGTTTTCATCAATATTTATACGAAAATAACGGAAGTTATATCATCTAACCATAAAGAAATACATATTTACTTGCTTGTGCTTTTATTTATGTTTCCCTTCATCTGCCCATTTGCAGTTTAAGCCTGTGCGGTTTCGTGCTTCGTACAAATTCCTTTCCTTCAGTTAATTATGAAGGCTTAACAATAATAATATAAAAGTCTTTGAAGAAGAAATTTGTGTGTGTTAAATGCCTTGCAAAAAAACTTTATTGTTCGAATCTAACTTGTTAGTTGCGTTTTAGATTAACCTCGAATTTAGGAATTTAAAGTACGACTATTTTAATACTGACATAATAACGAAATACATATTAAATCCTTCAAACTCAACTGGCTCTCCAGTTTCACACTAATTTCTGAAATTTACATCGAATGCAATGCTCGAAGCTCAGAATTGGACGTGAAACTAAAATTTGTGAAACGGTTTCAAGCAGCCAGATTAGTTTTTATTCTTAATGGGCAACGAATGAATGGGGTGGAATGGGGAGAGGAGGGCAGAAGTAAGGGGATAGTTCAAGTGAAGAATGCGCAAGGGGAGTTTGCAGATTAGAAATGGTTCAAGAGGATGAAATAAGTGGGTGGGAAGTGAGCGAGAGGGAAATGCAACTAAGGAATGAGCAAGGGGATAGGAAAAGTAAGGAATGGGGCTATAGTGACTGAAGCCAAATTACATGGGGCAAAAAAGCTACATTCACTGAGAGGGAGGGGAATTCACGGAATGGAAATTGAGGCGCGAGGCATCGATGGAAGAGGGAAAAACGAGGTACGCTTATCGGGAGTTGGATTTCTGGAAAAATTGCATCGTCATATAGCGATGCAACCAATATTATTCCAGGTCAACCTGGCTATGCTACGCGTTGTGACTCGCAAGTCCACTTCGAAGAACTTACATTACGACGACATAAGTTATGAGCAATTCCGGTCGTTTGGCTACTGACAGCTCCTTGCAGGGTTGCCTCGTTGGAGCGCTACATGTTCCGACCGTCCTTCGTTACGCCATTTTGGGCTACAGCTGCCAGTGTATGTGTGTGGGTGAATGATTTATTTATGCTTGCTGTGTTCATTGGAGATTAAATTCGTCCCAAGTTTTACTGGAGATGTTGAGCAGAGGAAGTTTATGATATTATCTGCACCTGTATGGTTGGGAATATTATTGTTAATGTTTGTAGGTGTTTTGGGAAATTTTGCGCATAATGTTTTTTACACGCTTGCACTTGAAAGTTTTTTTTTATTTCAGCGTAGATTTTTGTATACTGACATACTCAGCTCATTCTGTGCAAATCGCGTAGAATTGGTTGTAATTGGTAACTGAAAAATTTGAGCACTTCATTTACATTAGGAGCTTTAAACAGCTAGGGTGCTCGAAATTGTGAGTCAGAGATCGTTTACAACGTTGAGGAAAACAATAAGTACTATTGTTATCAGAATGCAACTCAATACGTGCAAAAATTCGAATTCACGCAAAAATAACTGGTCTTGTGTTTGTATATCATAGTTCAAGAAGCCAATCAGTCAGTTTACAAGCATAATTTCGTAATGAAGAGAAGGCTCTCGAGTCAAAAATTACTTGTTCATCTATTTGATTTAACTTAACCTAATTTTGGTCTTTCAATATGGCGATGGAATCTTGTACGGAAGAAATGATTTAACTTATGTAATGTTAGGCTTCTCTTTGAATGAACAGAACATTTTAGAATTGTACACGCACGTACACGAGTCATGAATAAAGTGGCTCGGTTATAAAAGTTACTCTTTTTTAAATATTTTCTTTGTTTGAAATGTTTTCTATTGTACTCTTGATTCAATTGAAATTTGAGAGTGTTAATCAACAACTCTCAATTCATGTTTCGACCTCTTTCGATGACTATAATCTGTGTGTTTAAAGCACATCTAAAAAACTTAGAACTATAATTTATGGAGCTTAATTTTTTACCTGAGTTAGTTAAACTAAAAAATTGTTTCTAATTATTTTCATACACTATCATTAAAAAATACTGTTAAAAGAATACTTCCTTCAAATGAAATCAATTAATTTTATTTGATTTTCAAATACCCTGTAATTTATACTAATTAGCAATGAGTCAACGAGTTGTTAATTGGGCGCGATGAGTTCAACTTACGCTATGGAATCATTCTACTATTCAAAAGTTTCATTATCTTAGGAATTTTTAAAATAGTTTAAAGATCCTATGTTTTCTTCATTATGTAATTCCGTATGGTATGAGTAAATACTGCTCTTGGTTCTCGCCTATCTGAAAGGAAATATTTTGTCACAATTTTAACTTTCAGAAATTTCTGAAGATATAGAATATGGCTGCAATTCAATTATAATTCCTGAAGAAAAAGTTGTGTTATATTTTTACAAAGTAATACATGGGACCGAGAATTAACATTTTAATCGATATTCTACTCAAAATTAATGGTGAAAACTTTGCAGTTTATCTTAATTGATGATGGATATTAATGAGAGATCTGTATTAAAACATATTTATGTAATTGCGATGCTCGATTTTAACGACATCAGTTACATTGAAATGAACATTGGGTACGAATTAAAATTTTTGAAAAAATATTTGATACTTTAAAATAACCCACCATCGTGCTCTTCATCATAAGACTTGCGGTAACCATGTGATATTTGTGAAAATATTGGTGGTTTGAAACTTATGATGGGAATCAGTATTTAAGTTATCATAGCAGCCCCAAGTTATCCAGAGTATATATATTTCTGTGGACACTCAACATTCACTGATTCTGTGGACATTCACAAATTTCTGTGGACACTCAACATTCACTCATTCTGTGGACATTCACTAATTTCTGTGGACACTCAACATTCACTGATTCTGTGGACATTCACAAATTTCTGTGGACACTCAACATTCACTCATTCTGTGGATATTCACTAATTTCTGTGGACACTCAACATTCACTCATTCTGTGGACACTCAACATTCACTCATTCTGTGGACATTCACTAATTTCTGTGGACACTCAACATTCACTCATTCTGTGGACATTCAATAATTTCTGTGGACACTCAACATTCACTCATTCTGTGGACATTCACTAATTTCTGTGGACACTCAACATTCACTCATTCTATGGACATTCACTAATTTCTGTGAACACTCAACATTCACTCATTCTGTGGACATTCACTAATTTATGTGGACACTCAACATTCACTCATTCTGTGGACATTCACTAATATCTGTGGACACTCAACATCCACTCATTCTGTGGACATTCACTAATATCTGTGGACACTAAAAATCCACTCATTCTGTGGACATTCACTAATTTCTGTGGACACTCAACATTCACTCATTCTGTGGACATTCACTAATTTCTGTGGAAACTCAACATTCACTCATTCTGTGGACATTCACTAATATCTGTGGACACTCAACATCCACTCATTCTGTGGACATTCACTAATTTCTGTGGACACTCAACATTCACTCATTCTGTGGACATTCACTAATTTCTGTGGAAACTCAACATCCACTCATTCTGTGGAAATTCACTAATTTCTGTGGAAACTCAACATTCACTCATTCTGTGGATATTCACTAATATCTGTGGACACTCAACATCCACTCATTCTGTGGACATTCACTAATTTCTGTGGACACTCAACATCCACTCATTCTGTGGACATTCACTAATTTCTGTGGACACTCAACATCCACTAATTCAAAAACAAAACATAGCGCAAGAAATATCTAAAATATCTAAAGACTAATATAGCATCTACAACATATTAATTGTAGATGTTGTTCTACAACATGTTGTAAATGTTGTAGATGGGGAGAATAGGGACAACATTGAATTTAGAGTTAATTTCAATTGATTAACCCAAAGAGATTCTATTAAATGGAAGCCGTTTTTATTTGTACAAAAACTTAAAATTGAAAAATCAGATTTGCTTATAATTACATCACACTGCTCTGCGTGATCCCTAATGGCTGAAAATAATGGCTTAGCTAAAGCTCTACCGGTTCTGGAGCTCCTACCAAATGTTGATATTGGCTTGAGCTGGAAGCCGAAACATTCACTAATTAAAAGGATTTCTAAAACAGCTATCTTTAGTATTATTTTTATTTTCAAGTGCATTTATTGCACAGGGTCTCTCCCCTCGTATGAACTGGTACGTTAATAAATAAATGCTCTAAGGAATGACTTCCACTCTATTGACTTGTGCGACGCGTTAATTCTTAACAGGGTCGTAGTATTATTTTTCAATGACTTCAAGAACGAATATCAATCCAATACTGTTCCGCTCAAAATCACTAGTATTTTTTTGCTACTTGTACTCGTCCTTATTTGGTCAAATATTGCTCACTCTCATGTCGTAAATATCACTAGTTATCTATAGTTTGTAATATTCAACTTAATTCTTCGTTCTTTGAACTCAATTTTTAGCTTGTATTCTTGAGGTTCGCTTGAAAACTTTTCTAGCCTCATTTAATAGATTCACTGGCAAACTGCTAGAATGCAAAAGTGAGATAAAAAAATTGTTAAAAAAATGTTTTCACGTGTTAATCTCCTTCTTCAAGTATTGCGAACATTTTAGAGGCATTGCGGAGATCACTATGCTTGAATGACGTTATTTTTTCTTTTTCGAAATACAAACAGGTAAAATTTACTGGATATGGTTTCAAGAAGTATCTTTCGATATGAAATCATTAACAGTAAAAAATTTATGCCAACAATTTTTGTACTCGTAGTTCAAATGAAGAATATTTTTGTTCGAGTCCTAAAATTCTGCTCTACTTTCCGTTTCAGAAAAGGAAATTCAAGTATAAGAAAATATTGAAAGAAATTTAGGACACCAAAACGCGGAGGTAAATCTGCGAATTCTTTCACTCATTCATTTTCCACAGTAGAAAAGGAAATTCAGACGAAAAAAAATGTTGTTACAGAATCAAGAAGGCCAAAATTCAGAGATAAATGGGTCAATTGAATTATTGTTTCACTTTCCGTCCCAGAGAAGGGAGTTCAAGTGAAAGAAAATATTGCTATCGAATTAAGGGGGCTAAATTTGGGTTGGGAATTGTGAATTATGCAGAGCTCACTTAACAGAGAGGACTCTCGGTACTCTAGAATTGTGCTTGGAGTTTACAGAGTCTGGCCAATTCTTAGTTTTGCCATTTGTCTGGATTGAGCGTTTCCAAAGCATTCACTTGCACAAACTATGATACAATATTAACCAAAATTTTCTAAATATTTAATTTATGAACATCAAATCAGCCTACTCTGTTTACTCGTCTCAGTTTGAGGATGCACTCAACATTATGCTCCCAACATCCCAACGTTAAAAACTGCAGGAACACATTCTACACATTTTCTGCAGCTTCATTTTCTTTAATTCTAATCTGATAAATTGGAGTCCTTGTCGTTAAAGCAATATGCAATAAATAAGAAAAACCCCGTTTACAAGTGAGTCGTCACTGCGAAATTTAATTATTCTGCTTATATAATATATTTGTATGAATATTCAAAACTGAATAAACAAACTTTAATTTATGTGTTGGATGATTGCGTACGTAGCAAGAATAACACATTGGGTTATTGTACGTATACGAATTGGGCCGTTGCGTATTAAATGTATCACGTGTTTGGTTCCTTTATATTTATGTATTAGGCTCTGGGTTATAACGTATATGGTGAATATAATGCATCGAGTTACCAAAAAAATTGTATTCTGCAAAACTGTGAGCCTCATGGAAACGTTCTTCCCTCACCACTCGAGCTTTCAGAGCATTGTGCGTGAAAATCAGGGAATTCATAAACGCTCTCTTCAATTCAACGTAATATTCCCCCTCTGTTCCGTGCAATTATTCTGGATTGAAGTGAAGCCCCGAATTGGGACGAGAATAGCAGAGTTTGCGAGGCGTCACTTAACGATAATTTAGAGGCATAGCGGTACCTGCACAGGCCTTCCCATTGTGGCTCACCATACCACGATTTCCCTTAGGAAAAGCCAGGCCTTTCAGATAAATTATCAGGGAAGGGGGTCCGCCCTGCAGACTTTAACGACCGGCTTCGTTATGAAAGACTTGTTGGAAATCATGGCGGCTTTCTTGTGGGGTATGCAGGAAGGAGAATAGGGGCAGAGGGTTGCGCTGCTGGGAGAATAGGGGCAAAGGAGAATAGGGGCAAAGGAGTATAGGGGCAAAGGAGAATGGGGCGAAGGAGAATAGGGGCGAAGGTGAAATGGGAAAATTCTCCAAGGATGAGAGGTTGTAAGAAAAGTGCTGGCATCCGTCTATGCATATATCTTTGGTGAAGGATCAAAATATATTTTAGCACTTGTCTTACCTTACATATGCAGAGTATCCATCGCGTGTTCATTTTCACATAATGTCAATTTCGACCTAATTTTTGTTGATTCTACTGGAAGAAAGTATTATCGTTCACCATGATAATGAAGTCGAAGGAAATATGCATCAGAAGTAGAAATGTTATTCGTAAAACGTGCTTATAACTTTCATAAACTAAGTAGTTTTTACAATTTGATTGCTCATTAATGAACATCTGATGAAGGATCTCTCATCTTTATCAGTGCAATTGGAAACTCACGTATTCAACCAAGCTTATTGAGGAATTTTTATAAATGAATTTCTGAATGAAGGTTTCTTATACTTAGTCATTGAAAAGAATCTTTGACTCCTCGATACATTTTTGAATTTAGCCCATACAGATCAAGATAAAACTAAATTTTGAGAGTTTTTTATGAATCACCACTCAAAAACTTTAATTTACAAAATTCTGGAAGAATAATACTCATGCAAATTAACGGTTTTTTACATGGATGATTAATAAAAAACACAAAATATGAAGTAAAACGCAGTCACCTTTTCACTGTTGCAAGGGGGTATGAATTGAGACTATTAGATCTATGTAGTATTTCACATTTTGTTTGATATTTCTACGCCCAAATAAACTGAAATTTCGTGAGTAAGTTGCTCAGACGAAGTTAGTCATTGAAGTATGCAACCTTATATCTTAAATTGAAAGAAATTTGGAAAAAAAATTATGTTACAACGTCGGCCATTTTTTCTCTCGGTTCCAAATGAGGTTTTATGTTGATGTGATGAGCAATTCCTGGCGCATGTCTTCGTTGAAAACTGTTCTTGTAGGATTTTTTCAACTTTTTCTGCGATTTCTTGATTATTTCAAGTGCAACCGTTATTATTGGAAGCGTATTAATAGCTTATAGCTTATAATCACTATTATAAAAGGAGCCGCGTCCGTCCGTCCGTCCGTCCCTCCGTGCGTCCGCACGTGTGACCCCATCTTGATAATGCTATCCACAAAACGCAATCGGCTTACTTTTAGAAATAAATAGAAATTTTCTATGGAGCTTTCTCTGTTGAAATTATTCATGTCGCTTTGATGTTTTTAATTGAATATGAAAAAAGAAATGTTTTATATTCGTTTGACCAGTAACCTGGCTACCACTTAGTATAAAGCCCAAGATCTTGGAACTTGAGTTATTGTTTTCGAAATTGTGATTTTCTTGAAAAGCTTCGAAGAGATAATAGACGACATTTCAGAATAAAATTACGGCAAAAGAGGCCACCATGGATAGAAACGTACCCAACCGCAATAGAGAATTAAGTAGCAGGACTACGACAGCAAGAAAAACGCCGAAGATGATCGGATGA
Organism: Morinoia aosen; assembly: GCA_030386875.1. Classification (NCBI taxonomy): domain Eukaryota; kingdom Metazoa; phylum Arthropoda; class Malacostraca; order Amphipoda; family Talitridae; genus Morinoia; species Morinoia aosen. Next base: position 20,912,774 of record CM059565.1, read on the forward strand.
ACAACGCGAAATGGCAAGACAAAGCAATGCTGCTCGCAAACGAGAAGCTAAAGCTAAATTGACCCTTGATCAGCGTTTGGAAATTCTCCGGAATATTCCAATGCTAAACAACACCGAGTAGCTAGAGATAGATTAACACATGAAAGAAACGAGGAAATTCTTCGGCATAGCGCTGGACAACATCGAGTGGCACAATCGAATTTAACTCAAGAAAGAAGGGATGAAATTCTTCAGATTGATGCCGACCAGCATGTGTGCACTAGTTGTCAATAAAAACTGAATTGGTTCTGTGATTTACCATTGGAAACAGCTTACTAAGAAGTTTATATTTGAACTCAATTACCCATTATATGAGCAGGCGAATAAATTGCGAAAAGTTCATATTCAGTTCAAGTTCTTTGACTGAACACGCCTTGCAATGGAACTTGATGCCTCTGGGTCCACTTCATGTGCAAATTCAACCGAAAAATTCATGGTTGAACTCTGTAGCGATCAAAGCCAGGTTAACTTGAAATAAAATTCGGAGATGAATACCAAGGGCTTCTCAAAATCAACGTAAGTGTAGACAATGAGTACAGGAGTCAAACATTTCTATCGTGAACCAAACAAACCCAGTAGAACTTTCTCGTCGGAGCATACATTATTTTAGCCGCCCAGAGCAGAGGCCACCCATGCTTGGGCGGCTAGAATCATGGAAGCTTTGGTAAAAAATTAGACTATGCCAAACAATTAACATTCATTGCATTCAGCACAGGAACTAATTTTCTCCCAGAAAGTTATTTATATTTCAGGGAAATCGCTGATCAACGAAATTATCCAACGGATCTAAAAGTAGGAACATTTTTAGCTAGATGTACTAAACATTTTGATCCCACATTTCACTCTCGCCCTTTCACATTTAAGTTCTAGTCACAGACTGAAGCTCTCTTGATTCTCCTGCAATGCGTTACACTTCACACTCTCGTGTCCTATTGTCTTGCAGCGACCGGAGCAATAAAACCAAGACTTTGTTTAAATTTTGTTCCGGTTTTGGTCAAGGCATGAAGCAAAGCAGTAATTTTTTTTACCGAACCTACTGCACATCGTCATCCGCCGCACTGACCTTCATGAGAACTTTTGCCTTTTTTGTGAGAATCTGCAGAGCTGTTCGTACCAGGTGACTAGGTAGTGTTCTATCTCATACCAGGTGACTGGGTAGTGTTCAATCTGACACCAGGTGACTGGGTAGTGTTCTATCTGACACCAGAGGACTGGGTAGTGTTCTATCTGACACCAGGTGACTGGATAGTGTTCTATCTCATACCAGGTGACTGGATAGTGTTCAATCTGACACCAGGTGACTGGATAGTGTTCTATCTCATACCAGGTGACTGGGTAGTGTTCAATCTGACACCAGAGGACTGCGTAGTGTTCAATCTGACACCAGAGGACTGGGTAGTGCTTTATCTTACACCAGAGGACTGTGTAGTGTTCTATCTGACACCAGGTGACTGGATAGTGTTCTATCTCATACCAGGTGACTGGGTAGTGTTCAATCTGACACCATAGGACTGGGTAGTGCTCTATCTTACACCAGAGGACTGGGTAGTGTTCTATCTGACACCAGGTGACTGGATAGTGTTCTATCTCATACCAGGTGACTGGGTAGTGTTCTATCACATACAAGGTGACTGGGTAGTGTTCAATCTGACACCAGAGGACTGGGTAGTGTTCAATCTGACACTAGAGGACTGGGTAGTGCTCTATCTTACACCAGAGGACTGGGTAGTGTTCTATCTGACACCAGGTGACTGGATAGTGTTCTATCACATACCAGGTGACTGGGTAGTGTTCAATCTGATACCAGAGGACTGGGTAGTACTCTATCTTACACCAGAGGACTGGGTAGTGTTCTATCTGACACCAGGTGACTGGATTGTGTTCTATCACATACCAGGTGACTGGGTAGTGTTCAATCTGATACCAGAGGACTGGGTAGTGCTCTATCTTACACCAGAGGACTGGGTAGTGTTCTATCTGACACCAGGTGACTGGATAGTGTTCTATCTCATACCAGGTGACTGGGTAGTGTTCTATCTGACACCAGAGGACTGGGTAGTGTTGTATCTGACACCAGGTGACTGGGTAGTGTTCTATCTTACACCAGAGGACTGGGTAGTGTTCTATCACATACCAGGTGACTGGGTAGTGTTCTATCACATACCAGGTGACTGGGTAGTGTTCAATCTGACTCCAGAGGACTGGGTAGTGCTCTATCTGACACCAGGTGACTGGGTAGTGTTCTATCTGACACCAGGTGACTGGATAGTGTTCTTTCTCATACCAGGTGACTGGGTAGTGTTCTATCACATACCAGGTGACTGGGTAGTGTTCAATCTGACACCAGAGGACTGGGTAGTGCTCTATCTTACACCAGAGGACTGGGTAGTGTTCTATCTGACACCAGGTGACTGGATAGTGTTCTATCTCATACCAGGTGACTAGGTAGTGCTCTATATCATACCAGGTGACTGGGTAGTGCTCTATCTTACACCAGATGACTGGGTAGTGTTCTATCTCATACCAGGTGACTGGGTAGTGCTCTATCTCATACCAGGTGACTGAGTAGTGCTCTATATCATACCATGTGACTGGGTAGTGCTCTATCTTACACCAGATGACTGGGTAGTGCTCTATCTTATACCAAATGACTGGGTAGTGCTCTATCTTACACCAGATGACTGGGTAGTGTTCTATCTCATACCAGGTGACTGGGTAGTGCTCTATCTCATACCAGGTGACTGAGTAGTGCTCTATATCATACCAGGTGACTGGGTAGTGCTCTATCTTACACCAGATGACTGGGTAGTGCTCTATCTTATACCAGATGACTGGATAGTGCTCTATCTTATACCAGGTGACTGGGTAGTGCTCTATCTCATACCAGGTGACTGAGTAGTGCTCTATATCATACCAGGTGACTGGGTAGTGCTCTATCTTACACCAGATGACTGGGTAGTGCTCTATCTTATACCAGATGACTGGATAGTGCTCCATCTCACACCAGGTGACTGGGTAGTGCTCTATCTTACACCAGATGACTGGGTAGTGCTCTATCTTATACCAGATGACTGGATAGTGCTCTATCTCACACCAGGTGACTGGGTAGTGCTCTATCTTACACCAGATGACTGGATAGTGCTCTATCTCACACCAGGTGACTGGGTAGTGCTCTATCTCACACCAGATGACTGGATAGTGCTCTATCTCACACCAGATGACTGGATAGTGCTCTTTCTTACACCAGATGACTTGGTAGGGCTCTATCTTACACCAGATGACTGGGTAGTGTTCTGTTTGACTCCAGATGTCTCGACGATGTATCGCAAATACTTAAATCACCTAAGTAAATAACTTTTTTACCCTGGCGCAATGTTCGATTTTTGCAAGTTTCATCTGAAAAGTAGCAAAAGAAAATTAGGATTTGATTCTTTTGTTTTCATACTTTTATTTTTCAAATACTCTTAAAGAATAGGGTAACTGATTCTTAGCTCGGTTGAGGGCTTGTGCGCTGGTTTGGCCTCTAGATCCCCTAAATCGGCATCACAAAAGCTGAGATTATAACAACAGATGAAGAATGTGTGCACCATGAAATGTAATTTTACTGGCTTCATGACGTCACACACTGAAATAAACACCTAAATGTCTGCATGTAGGCCTGCTTTTGAATCATAATATTATAGAATTTATATTGTATGTGTATAAAAAATTAGATAGTTTTGAAGCCTGCATCCTAGATGCGGTTATCACGGGCTTTCAAATTTCCATATAATTAAAACTTATTAATTCGATTGAATACTTAAATTCCTAACGGTGAGCGGGTGCAGTGAGATTGGAGACACTTCAACATTTCTGTGTTGGTGGCAATAATTCGGCGCTCAATAATTCCACACAACGCAGCTCACGTAAGCACACACATCTTGTCCGTGAAGCGGGAAAATTACCGACGTTGAGGTCATTGCCAAATATGATTTTTAAAGATAAAGGAAATGTGTGGATAGTATTTCGATATGGAATTTATTTTAAAGATGATGTGATTTTGAATCGTTGACATGTGTGACAGGGATAAAGAGAATATTCTTTCAGGAGCTTAAAAATTTGCAGCGTGTTTGGATCGGTTGCTATCAATCTTTCCCGGAAAAAATATCTTCAACCAGGCTGAGTGAAATCCAATTATGACAAAATAATCAGCGTACATATAAAACCCTTACACGTTCGAAAACTATTTATAGCTTTTAAGCTTTGAGTGTACCGCATTGAACTGTGGGGAGACTCGACACTTTGTGACACATGTAGCGGAGCGCGTACATACATATAGGGGCTTCTCCGTACTGGTCTGCCAATGGCGTACACAACAGTACTTAGGACCACTCCCTTGCAATATGATAACCCAATTCTTGAAGATAATCCTGAAATTATAAGTCACTGCAATAGGCAGGATGTGAGACTCTCAGAAGGCGTATTCATTGAGCTAATCAAACCAACCTTGAATGAAATAGACTCATCTGTACCCCACAATGTCTTGAGTAATAGTTTCATCGAATTTCAGTAATGAAACTGCCATTCTGAAATTATTTCAGTCTCGAATTGTGATTCGTACAAACTTGATACTCTTTCCAGATACTTAAAATGAGTCAGGTTCACTCGAAAGCTACTTTTAAAACAGATTGTTTTTCTGATAGTAGACTATGAACAGTGAACTATTGAAGTTTTTTCAATGCCTTAGTACCCGTTCACCGCTGTGGTGACCTTCGCGTGGGAGTTTTTTCTACCTTCGATTGAACGCAATGAGAATTTTGGGTTTGGCGAAAAGGTCTCGATGGAGTTTTTTCCCTTTGCTGACCGCTGTGCTTTAAATCCGAGTTTTTTGGTCGACCTTGGAGGGAGTTAGACTCGCAGGATTTATTGCTCTCTCTCTCAAATCAGGGCTCGACTGGGTAGTTAAATTGTGCAGTTTCCTTTAGCTAAATCTATATATAGGTTTTTACGTTGTAGTTCTCACATATTTAGAAGCAAAGAAAAATTTGTTAAAGCTTGAATGCTTTGTCGCATGATCTGGATTTGAAAAAATGATTGGCGTGCTTTATGCTTTCGAAGACAGGTATTCCTATTATCTTCAATGCTATTTTTTCCTAGCTTATTTTGTACTTGAGAAAGTTTATGATGCCAGAAACGGATACATCGGAAGAACAGCGTGAAGGTTAGTTATGATTAATGAAATATTTTACATACATACTAGTCCCTAAATTATAGATTTCTTAGAAAAAAGAGCGTAAACGACCATGTAAGATTTCCCTTCTTGAAACAGCACCTAATTTATTAAGCGATCAATAGCTCAATTTCCCTGAACATCTCCTGGATATCAATCCGCCATGACTTCAGCATGCTTTCAGTGAAAGGCAAACTAAATTGATCACTTGATAAATCATAGAAATCAGCCTAGGGATAATGGAAGGAATTCATTTTGTTTGTTCTACCGAAATTAATAAAGGATAAGTTTGTATTTTTGATTTTTTAGTCTTTATAGTTTTCCCAGTGACTGAGATTTCAACCTTATCGCTCTTATTTCTTATTTTTCACTAAGACTTGTTTATTCTTAAACTTATTTATTCATTTCACTTCGGGCGCTTTCCATTTTTGTTTGCTCAGTTCGCATGTTCAATAGAGCGTTGTTTTGTTAGTGATGATAATTTCATTACCATAATATTTGTTGCGTCAGCAACACAAATACTTATCGTGCTGGCAACACTGATAACTATGGCTTCAGCATCACAGCTATTATAGTTACGCCAGGGACACAAATATTTATCGTGTTTGCAGTACTGATAACTATGGCGTCAGCAACACAGCTATTAGTTGCGTTAGCAACACAAATATTTGTTGTCACCAACACTGATATAATTGATGCGTCATCAACACATATTTGTTGTGCCAGCAACACAAACTGCTTCCACCAGCAACACAAAAATTGACTTGTTTATTGTAAAGTCTTCTGTTAAATTACAGCGCAAATTTCCTATCATATTTAGCCACGATATCAGCTCGGAGATTTTGTGGTGTAAAATGGTCGAAAACTTCAGTGTGGGATTCAATTTCTCTGTAAGCGTCAACCTTTTTTTTCTGCCTGTATTCCGGGATTTTTATTTGCTGATTAAGTGTCACAGGCTTTTTCTATTTCATATCAAGACCCTCGGTGTTAAATTATTGCGAATTACATATTTCTAAAGCCTGGAATTATTTACATTCGTTTGCTCTGAAACCTCAAGACTAAAAAATCTCAGGTGAAAATTTTACTAATGTTTATAACTTATATTTCGAAGTTGTGACATTTTTTATTCAGGGCTTATTCTTTGGCATTACGCTCCGTCTGTGACTTTATTTGCAAATGGAAGTTTTGAAAGAGAAACTCTTCCGCTAATTCTCGCTGAAAACTCCAAGTTTTTCATTTACGATAGCGTCTCACCAGAACAGCGTATCTTTAAAAGTATTTATTCTCAAACGTTACTGAAAAACTTTCATTTATTTAATTAACAAAGTGCATGAAGTCTTCATTTGAGATTAAACTTCAACACCCCCCCATTTTTCTGGCATGTTTCTGCATGGATTCCAGTCGCATTTAAAAACTTATTAACAGGCCACTATCTTAAGGCGATAAGCAGTCCAATTTTGAAGATCGGTGTTGTTAACATTGGACTAATCTTATTGTTCCTCCGAGACTTCATTAGGAATGAGCGCAACGCAATCAATTCACACTTTTCACTAAGCTCAACACCTCGAGTTTCTTAATTTTTCATTTGGGATCGGGGTTCTCCACAACCGCAATCGTTGTATTAACATTGGTGAAATCTTGCGGTTCCTCAGAGACTTTGTTAGGAATGAACACAACGCAAGCTATTTTCACTAAACACAGCACCTCGAGTTTTCCACTTTTTCATTAGGGATCGCAGTTCTCGAGAATCGTAATTACTATTGTTACCATAAGCGTAATCTCTCGGTTCCTCTGAGACTTCATTAGGAATGAACACAACGAAAGCCATTTTTCACTAAACTCAACACCTCGAGTTTCCCAATTTTTCATTAGGGATCGCAGTTCTCGAGACCGGCGTATTTTTGGCGAGTTCACCCGAGACTTCATTTGCTGGGCGAGCAAATCTCAGCCGCTTTGTGCGAGGCAGGGCCGTCATTGGTCGGCTGGCGGCCGTATTCCGCTTCTCAAGCGGCCGTAACTCGGCCTAGATTGCGCCGTAACGAGGCTGTAGCGTGTCTTTTACAGCCACTTCAGATAGCCAAATGCTCCTGATACTGCACACTTTTTCTTCAGTCAAACACACGAAGAAAAACTCCTATTTCTTGGTTTCTTACCCTCAAATTAGTCTTATTGTTGCCGCAAAATAATGTCGAATGCTGCAGTTATATTGATTCATGGTTCCTTGAGTATTTTTTGAATTACGCTGCAAAACCCATGTAAAGATAAAATTTTCTTCCTGTTGGTTTCTCGATTTTGAATTTCTCAATTAAATTACACGAATAACAAAATGTTGTTTCAAATGGTTTGAGTTGACTTTAATTTTGAGTAGCTTACTTCAGTAAAATGATCTGACGTGAGTGGTGTGTCCTCTGCCCGTAGCTGAACATGAATGAGTTATACTGTTTCTATAAAAATAATTTCATGAGCATGAGTTTTTTGATTAATACCATAGTTTGATGATGCCATATATAGAGTGCCTTTTAAGCAAACTGCTTAGTTGAAAGTTGCAGTACATAAAAGGTCACTTTTGTACACAACCGAATGTTTCTCTGCCCATTAAACATTTACTGGCCTGGAAAAGTTAAAGGTAATTTCATTCAACTTTTGTTGAGCGTTGTTGAATAATGTGTGATTGATGAGTTCGTGCTAATAAAAATTTGTTAAATTTTTTATCGTTGGTAAAAATTTCCTTTAGTGACTCTGCAGTGATTTTTGAATTTGCGATGTGAACATTTTTTTGTTGTCAAACAAATTCTTCTAACGGCATTTATGAACAATTTTAATTATAATCTAAAGAACCCCAAACTAGTTTTCCGTATTAACTCTTAATATTCATCCCATTCTTTGACTAAATTCGAAGCTTCTTACCAGCAATTTTGAAATTGTCTTGTACAGATAAACATGCTCAGAGCTCTCATCGACCTTCCTAAGGTGACCAGGGCTCCCAGAGGGGATACTATTAGGTTACCTCAGCTGTATGTAGATAGGCCTTCGGGTCTTCTGTCTTTGGTGCTCACTTGACTCATTCCAGTTTTCACGCCTTCTTCGCCATCTCTTTTTTTGTCTTTTTTTCATCTTTTTTCTTAACTTGCATTTCTATACACAGGATATTATGTGGGGAACTCACCTTTACATAGATTCCATGTTTTCTCTTGTCTATACTAAATGACTCCTTCTTTTCACTACCTTGCCTCTGCTGGGGCTAAAAAGAATTAAACTAACTAATAAAATCATGAAAGTAATCAATGGAAGAGATGAACACTCGCAAAAGACGGAGAAGTAAGGTGCATTGCATCGAATGCATGCCATGTGCATTTTGTTTGCATTGTGTATGGGGACCGCAAATAAGTGCCCAAACGTCTATGCCTGCACCAGCTGCTGTGCAGATTTGACGAGTATATAGTTTCTATTTATTGAAAGCTGGTGATGCGTATTTTACTAATGCTAAAATATCCATTTTAAAAGTTTTACTCATTTCTGTTTCAAATAAAATGTGCGATAGTAATTGTGCTGTAGGTTTGATAATCATTTGCAGTGTGATGTTTGATAAATTTATTGATTTTAATTACAGGATTATTAAATAACATGAATTTAAATTTTTCTATGTCCCATAGAGACATAGACAAAATACTTCAAAATCAGTGTACTGTTTTTGTGAGATTTTGTAATATCTTTCTTAATAGTCACCAATATCTAGTAGGTTAATTTAGATTTTACGCTAACTTTATATTCAAAACTAAGTCAGTTCTATAAAACGTTTCGGAGACCAGCTCCATCTTCAGTTAACAGTCTGCAAGTAAAAAGTAACGAAAATCAGTATTCTATACAAAATACAAGGGCACAATAAAATCTAAACAATTTAAACAATTTATTTACCACAGGTGAAACAAAGATAGAATATTTCCTAAGTCTAGTACAATGGTCAAATTTGAGTATAGCTACCTGTGGGCTCGAATAAGTCAGTGACTTTTAGGGCATCTACAAGTGAATTTGCAATGGGTATGAACTACCCATGGCGCTATTGAGATCCGGTTTTTCTTTTGAAATAAAAAGAGATTCCAAAATACTTAGATATAAATCATTAGATGCTGTACGTAAAATGGAAAAATTTTCTTCTGCTATTCGGTCACAACACTGCTCGCTGTGAAGGCGGATAGATGAACGAGGCGGTTGGGTCAGAGGTCTTCCGCTACGGTAGCTGACTCCACGGTGTTGGGCAATCCTAATATAGAATGGCAAAGTCGTCATGCCGCAATAGCCAGATGTACACTGTACACGACTAAACTTATACACAATGGATGCCCGCATCCGTTTAGGAATCACGTCCTTGTAGAGAAAGAACGAGCCAACTTTAAGTGAATTAACAGACACCATACACAGTTTTACAGCAGGAAAATGATGTTTAAAAAAATTTCTAAATCTTGCGACATTTTATCAGTATAGTCTCCAAAATACGGGAAAACGCAATAAAGACGTTGCATTGGTTCTATCACGGCATTTGTGACGGAGTATTTTTTAGCCAAAAAATTTTTAATATGAACATTGACAATAGACGTAGGGTACCCATTTTTTCGTAAAAATTTTTGTAAAAACGAAAACTCCACATGAAGATCGACGTAATTGGAACAAATATTGAAAGCACGATTTAACAAGGTTTTTATAGTATTAATTTTAAATCTATAGTTACAGAAACTAAAAATGCTTAAGCCCAAACCAGTGATTGTAGGTTTGCGATAGACAGATGAACTGAACGTATGGCCGCTCTTAGTAATTTTAGAATCCAAAAAAGATATTCTTTTTGGTGTTTTCGAAGAAATTTTGTTGTCCAATTCTCATGATGAAGTGAATGAGATTTGTCAATTTAATTTTTTTTATACAGCAAAAACTTTTATTTATTTGGTTGATTTGGTACTCACAAAGAAAGCTAAATTTATTAATGGCCTTATAGCACAAAGTATATTAAAAGTTCAGATTAAATTATCTGACATTTTGAGCATAAATACAGTTTAAAACTGGCTCAGCAATTTGATGTTCTCAATAGCCGCTAGAAATGTTCATGCCCTTGATTTAAACAATTTTAGATCTTTCCCGTGAGCTGAAACACGCCTTAAGACCGTTTTTTGAATTTCGCGCAATACATTATGTGAGAAATAAGGACAAGAGGAAAAACAATTACTCCATGAAAGAATAAACATTTAAATAACTATAATTCGTGTCTACGAAAGCTTGCGTTGGCCAAAACGGTGCAAAATTGGAAATTCTACATTTTATTCATTAAGCGCGGGTATTTTGTCAACACATTTTTTCATCAAAACATTTCGAAGCTGCCAAAACCAATATTTCAAATTCAGAAATTCAAAAAATACAACGAGTTCGTGATCATCAGTTACAGTTGAACTACAATGTTCAAGAATATTAGAAATGATGTATTGACAAATAAAATGAAAACTTAACGTTTTTTGGCAGTCAGTTTTAATACACGTGTTTTGGCCTTTTACGAAATACCTAATTTTTGTACTCCACCGTACCATGGATCCTCTTGTGACAGCACCCTGCAATTGTGACACAACCTATAATGGTGCTCCGACCTATTACGGGGCAGTGCAATCTATTATAGCCCAGCAGCATACGATGACGTCAAAACCTAGAACGGCAAGCTATTGTAGCACAGTGACCCATTACAGTGTAGATCCCTATAATAGCATTCTAACCTATAATGTGTGCTCGCGATAGCCATGTGCTATAGGTTCCGCCGCCGTGCGGCCGGGACCCGGGTTCGAAACTCGGCGCTGGCAGTGGCGATTTTCTCTGTTGGGTATAGGAGAAAAATTCCAAGCACAATACCCCACTCTACCCAGGTGTCTGAAATGGGTACCGGTCTCGACCGGGGGAAAGCGTCATGGCGTCCTGGCGTTAGTTATAAGGCATTTGAAAATCCAATGTACAAGGTGATATGTATCAGGCTTGATTGGAAATAAAGCATCCGTAGATGCCTTCATTATTAATGATACATCTAATTATGGTGTATCGAAGTTTTTAAGTCCCGAACACTTCTTCTCCACAAACGGGTGCCCAGAAGGAATTGTCTTCATAACATTTTGGGGAATTTGCAATCCTCGGGGCTGTGTAGCCCATCTGAGCTACCCTCAGGGGTATGCTGACTAGCCGTGTCTGTCCTCGTCAGTGTGCCTTGAGGACCTAGTGCTCCTCAGTCGTACCAACCATAGAACCAGTAACGCTCGTTATGTGTGTTTTGAGTGGAGTTTGATTTTGAGCTAGGTAGATTTTTTCTTTCGTTGTTAACTTTATTGTCTCTTTCCTGTGAAGGGCCGGCGTACCGTGCAACCGACTTCTTACGCTAACTGTCTGTCTTTTGTTCGTTATTCTCATCTCACATCATCTTCTCATTGAGGTGCTAACGCATTCCTTGGCCAGCACAGCAGGCTTTGTCCACCAACACCCAAATTTTGTATCCTCGTAGTGCTATTTCAAGTGAAACTTTCCCGAGTTTCACTGTAAAAACTGCCTGACTAAAAGAAAACGAAAGGTTAAACCTTCAAAATTTGCAACCTGAATAATAGTTTCATGACTTATTTATTCCGTGATTTACATTTTGACAATCAAATTTCTGGTACAAAAAAATTTAGAATGTTCTGTTTGGAAACAATATGGTTTAATGTTACGAACCTGTAAATTAAATAATATATCAATCGCTTAGTTTACAAGTTCAATTAATTTCAAAATTTTTAACATGTTTTTTGAAAAGCATGCGTTGTAATGCTGAAATTATCTCAACGCTTCCCTAAGTAATACTGAATTACTATCAAAGCTTTCAAAAGTAATACTAAAATTATTTCAAAACTATTACAAAGTAATGTTGAAATTATTTCAAAGCATTAATCTTGAGCGATACAGCAAAATAACGTTAACTCTCTAACGTGAGCATCTTAGTTTTCATATTACCGTTACAACATCACCGTAATTAGACTGGCTCTGGCATCAGGTTGGCGCCGACGTCAGAATGAGAACTGAACTGCCTCTCATAAGTGAACGGCATGGACACATAAGGAGGGAAATCTAACAAATAGTTGAATGTATTTGATGGTATTTGAAAAAATAGTTGTACAATTCTCTGGGACTTTGAAGGGTTAAATATTCCAGGCACTGAGTCACCTCTCACTTTAAGAGCGGATTAGAATTGGATAATGTTAATTATGTTAAAAATAATTTCGAATAAATTCTTCTTAATGATGGAAATCTTTTTCAAAGCATAATTTTTATCGGAAGCTTATACTATGCGAACAGTTGGCGGCGTACTCCCTATTAAAAATCCCCGCAGTACAGAAGCAGATTGGCACAATAATAATAATGGAGTGATACCGACGTCTTGTCAACTTTTACAGCAGTTTTTTTTGGACCGTGGCTGCGCATACCAATGCAGTAATTCCGTCTGTTAACTCCACTGATAGGACCGGAGCACGATGAACGACTCAACAGCAGAGAACACTATTGGCTTATTGTAGCTTCTGGTAGTATGTGTTGCTGTAGAGCGAGCATGGTTTAACGGCACTAAATATTTAGCCGCTACAATCGATCTTCGCTGCAGCCAGAGCTTTTGGCGCAATTTACTGCTCTAAATCAACCTCAGAATGTATAGCCGTGCCAAACTGCAGATAACCGTTAAAGAAACTGCACCGATTTTTAACTTTGGTTTGGAGTCTCTAAGAACTTTAACATTTGCTCCCGTCACATCACACTACGTTTGTACAGGGTTGACATTATGTATTTGAATAGAATACTGGAAAAAACTGTCTCTATCTTCGAAAGCAATGAAATTAAGCGAAAAATTATATTTATGCACACATGAGACCTATAGTAGCTTGTAGTCATTGGAAATATCGTAATTATGTTCAATATATACCTTAAATACATGGATCCCAATGATATATTTGATAACTATGAAACTAATGAGAGTAATGATGGGAGGTTATGCATGACATCGGTCTCAATTACGATGATGTTATTATGAAAATCTATGTCAGTATCGTGATTTCTCATTTTGTATCTCGTTTTCATGGGGTATTTACATGTGCTCTGAATATCGATAGACATTGATTATATAGTAATTTTATAGCTTGGAATTGAGTTAAAATTTTTTTTTACACATGAGTGACATTTTTCAGGGGAAAAACTATTGATATTTTCTCACTCGTTACACATAAGCTAGGGCATTCGAGCACTTTTTCTTCATGTCATTGAAATTAAAGCTGTATTCATTAATGTATGCTGTAATTCCACTCGTAAGTTTTTCGTCTTTCTTTTTGAATGTTTCAAATTTTATCCATGCCTTAATAAGCAAGAAAAAATAAATGAAACGAATTTGGATAGATGAGAGCGTATTACAAACTGCGAATAAATCATCATTTGAAAGAAAGTTTATTTATACAATAATGCAGTGCTTGCGATTCACTTTTTGGTGCACCGTGTTAACTTTTGTTATCTCCAAAATCTGTGGAAGGACTGACTTAGGAAAACTCGTTCCCAAGAGCAGCTCTCGATTCTTCCGTGTTGTCTTATTTAAAACCCAATCCAAAAAACACCAATAGACGATGGGCGGTGCTCGATAACATCTCAGCGCGGCCTGAACGTCAACATTTCTGATATTGTACAAACCATTTAGCTCACGAATACATTCATTCCCAATTTCTGTACGGCCTGAACGTCAACATTTCTGATATTGTACAAACCATTTAGCTCACGAATACAAACATTCCCAATTTCTGTACGGCCTGAACGTCAACATTTCTGACACTGTACATTTTACATTTAGCTCACGAATACATTCCTTCCTAATTTCTAAAATAAGATCATGTTTCACTATGCATCTGCGCAAGAGATATAGGTACTGTATCGAAACTGACAATATTAGCGTTTAAAATTACGGTGGTCATCAATTGTTCCAGCACCCAAGAGTTATTCATGTGACTTATTAAAGTGTTTTATGCATGAGAAGTTTTTCTTTATTGGGCTGAAAACGCTCGGTGCTTCAAAACAATGTCTCTTTGTTTGAAAGCTTACATCTCAAGTTTAAATTTAAGTATTTCAATTTTGTTTCTCGAATTTTAGGAAATTTCCCTTTATATAGCTATGAAAAACCTCGTGAATGATGGATGTTGCACATGAGTGTTCTGGAAACGGTCAAATGTAGAAAAATATGTAAAACAGCTCGCGTGCAAAACGTCATCGAGCACGTACCTTTATTCCCACAGTTTCTCTCACGAGACTTATCTTCAAACGCTCGGTGCACGCGTTGAAACTTTTGTCTCTCAGTCAATTTCAAGACATCGATACTCGTTGGTCCACAGTCAACTCCGTTTTAGGGTCTCATTCAAACGAGAATTAACTATGGACTGGAGAATTTTTACATGTTTATTTGAACAGATATGAGATATCATCTCATTTGTTATCTAATTGTCACTAAAATCTCTTCTTCCTGTTTTTTTTTCTGTTTATTTTATCAACTAGGAGCTGGGTGTTCATCATTCAACATCTATGAACAAAATTTTATAGCTACAAAGGTCCAATTTTTCAATGATGTACAACAGAGCTGAAATGCGTTAAATATATGCTAGAGATACGAGCTTTCAAGATTAGGTGACAGTTTTTAAAGTACTCTGTATATTTATGTGAGTCCGATCGGAATTTACTTCCCCTTAATCTATTACACCTAATTTACTTTTTTCAGTTTCTGTCAAAATGATACTTATTTTCAAACAATGAAAGAGAGTTCAATTTTATGCATAATTCTTGCATTTGTTTCCTAGTTTGAAGGGGTACATAAGTGAATTGCTGACGTTGATATCAAACGCACAAATTGTATAAAAGTTTTCAGGTTTGGGTATGGCTTAAAAGTAGTTTTCGTGAGCATATTTTTGTGCTTGTATGTATCACATCCTACTCCCATTACCAGACAGAGCAATAATTAACACGCTGTTGAATTTTTCGTCTGTCAAAACAAAGGGTTTTGGATGAGCTTATCCGTGAAACAGGTGTCACTTCTTCACGGGTATGAACATGAAAAATGAAAAGAAGAACCAATATCAAAGGGAACATTCTTTCAATCGCAAACGTTTCGGAATCTCTGATTCCATCATCAGTGCTGTAAAACCAGGAATGAAAAACGATAATGAAAAAATTTCGAAAAAGCTATAAGAAATTAATATCACTATACCTACATCAAACAATAGCTTTGCCTAACAATTAAAAATAAAAACACAATTTCTCTTAAACATTCGGAGCCATACGTACACATACACCTAAATACTAGCAATCAAACCAACGCACAATAACATCTACACAAAGTAACAAAACTGCATACACAAACACACACACACATTCAAACATATTCGTATTTACACAGTTTGGGCAATATTTAATTTCATCGCGCTTTGATAATTATTTAGCTGAGGTCTGTGGGTAAAAATGAACAATGATTTCAAAATTCTAAGGTCAAATTCCTCTGTAGTTCTACAAAATATGGAGAAATTAAAGGGTTAAAAGAGAAATAAGCCATCCTCAAAATCTTAGTTTTATCCTCCAAAAATCTACGGAAATAGTGCCCAAGATTTAAGTTACTTTTCCGCAGAAGAGAAGGTTGAAAATAACGACTGGCTGAAATTAAAAGCATTGGTACACTACTGCAGTGCACTCATGTTCGACTTGATGAAAGAAATACCTGCAACTAAAATACACAATGAAATATTCATTTCTTAAAAACATTTCCTGATTCGTATAGACCGCACATGTAATTAAGGATGGCGACTATGAACGCATATTAAAGATAAAATATAATTTTTTAGTAACGCCTACTCATAAGTATTCAATTATGATATACAAATTTAAACCTGAATGTTTAAATGTAAACCTGAATGTTTAATTTTAAACCTGAATGTTTAAATTTTAGCTTATGAATGTTTTTGCAGCTGGAGAGTCATCTAGCGAAAAGGGGCTTCGTCTCTCTGAGTTTATTTAGCATCTAGTGTTCAGTCAGTGCTAGTTGCTAGAATTCTTTAAAAAATGACGGAATTCAATATTTATTTTGACAAATCATTCAGGTGTGGATGGCAAACGAATATATTCATCCTAATAGAACCCGCGATAAAAATATTCGTGTACTTGTGCACTGGTGAAACTCGTTTTTCAGATACGGTCATTAAGTATCCTTTAAGAGCGTGAAAGAGAGACGGACCAGCCAACCATTACGAACCAACCGATAAATATGGACTAATAAATTAAATGTGCTCAATAAGATAACCATTGTAACAGTGTAGGAAAAGTTGCCCACAAATAATTCATTTATTTATTTATTTAAGAAGACACCAAACATTTTACCAGATAAGGATAACGATTTTAAAATTCTGCAAATTAAACCAACTCTCTAACCTATGCACAGCTTTGCATTGAATGTTTGGGAAGTTCTACGAAGATGGAGAATACGAATACGGCAGGAGCCCATCATTTGATGTTCTCCGTATCTTTGACGCAACTTCTTGACTCGACAGAAGACTAAAGGGATTTTAAAAGCTCGGGATTCTCGACACCGGATCTCAATATTTGCAACAATAATATTGAACGACTTTCAAGGTACTTTGAACCCATCCTACTATGTCTGTATCACGGTAGAAGAAACAAGGTAAGGTCAAACCAGTCTTTTTTCGTTGACCGTGGGGCAATGCTGACGTCATGGCAATGAACCAATATTTGCAGTTAGGTTTTTAAATAACTCTTCCAGGTTAAAATATATATTGGGCCAAGCTTTCGAACTCACAAGTGGAGTTCGTCATCAGGGCTGAAACATTCACAAGAGCTGGACGCATATGGCTACACACGTACGTATCTATGATACAGTCTTCTAAAGTAATTATTAATAAGCGGGCTTCGACTTGGTACTGACATCATTCCAAGCGCATACGCTGTCATTTTGGAGGTAATAATTTATTTATTATCGGGAAATAAAATGGGGGGATATCTTGTCTTCTATTAATTGATGTTGAATTTTACCTAGAGTAGCACGCTTTTACGAATTTTCTTGACATTGTTTTCGACTCCGTTGCTAAAATATTAAAATTTTCGATATTCATTTAGTGACCAGTTTCTTGCTGGTGTTGGAAAACGTTACTTGTTATTTATCGGAGCTGAATTGAACGTGTATGTTATTTACTATTAATAACATAACTATTACTCATGAGAAAAAGTTTTAGGTTAGGTTAGGTTAGGTTAGGTTAGGTTAGGTCAACGCGTCAACTATTCACCTTGATAATGAACCAATAGCAGCATTCATATTGTATCTAACATCTGACAACACTGCTAGCCCAATATATGGCACCACGTCATCCAGTGACGTCATCCAGTTTGTTTCAAATGAAGCCTTTCCGTTGGCTCGCCGTATTTTCCACCATAGAAATGACTTTACCTTGTTTCCCGTACAGTGGTCTTTATTCAGAAGAACACAGCTTTTGGCTTGGCAGCAGACTAATGGGATTTAAAAAGCTCAGTATCCTTGATACCGGATCTTGATATTGCAGCAATTGAACGACTCTCAAGGAACTTTGAATTCGTCCTACTATGTCTTTATTCAGAAGAAATGTAATGGTTTAAGTACTCTATGTCAGAGTTATTATTGTTTCAGTTATCACACAGCAAATGTTAAGTAACTTTGCGTTGCTTTTTATACTTCACGATCGAGTGGCAGAAGGAGAAACTGCATCTGTTACCCCACTTCAACACCATTGGTAAGTTGCAGACAACACCCACGAGATCTCATGTGATTGGCCCATGACTGAAGGTCCTGACCATAGCTGGTGCTGTTGCAGTCAACATTATTACCAGATATAGTGTTCTTGTTTCGCAGTATGTATGTTTTGTGGTATCCATACAGCGATGGGGGTTTTCTTTCCGAGTAGTTTGTATTTATTTTATTTTGTCTTTCATTCCGCTGCGACAGTTTGGTGCTTAGCCTTTATTTCGATTCACTTCTGAGATTTATTTGCGCTTATTTAGCACTGATATGGTTTGTAAAATGCTGCGTTAATACAATATTTGAAGAACAAATTTTAAAATTTTTAAATGATTTTTAAAATTTGAAATGTTCATAATTGAAATGCAGCAGACATGTTAAGAAATGAAATGCCATTTAAATATATTCTCAAAGATGATTATTATTACTGAGGCAATGCAATTGTCCAAAAGATAAAACTTTTACGAAAAAAATGAATGACAAATACTCACACATAAAGGATGAAGTAAACATTCTCTGTAAATGCAATCTTTTTCTGCAGAAACTTATTTAGAACAGTACTGCTAGCATTTTGCTAGCTATTTGCTGGTTATCAAAGTAGAACGAAAGACAAAATATTTGATGTTAAAGTAGCGAATTTTTAGAGAAATTCCCTTGCGTACCGAACGCTAATAAAATTTTGGAGAGCAGAGGGAAATTTGTGGAAAAAGCGATTGAGCACCAAACAGCGGGCTTTAATTAATCTATGCTATCTCAAGAGCCGCGTCCGTCCGTCGGTCGGTCTGTCGTTCCGTCTGTCTGAAGCCAGCCTGCAGTGTGTGATGAGCGTTTCTGTGATCCAAGCTCCAGCCCTATATATTTTGACTGGCCGTGTTCACGCGGCCTCATCAACTCTCGAGAGATTGTATTTTTTAATTTCTTACGGCCTTTCTCTCATTTTGCACTCTTTTTTATTTCAAATTAAGGGGGGTGGACTGGCAATAAAATAATGAGAGGATTTCGTCAACAACTGTTGGCTTGAATAGAATCTTTCAATGCAATAAAAATAGCTGTTTGAGCTCTGTCATTCTAAAGCCTGCTTCTCTCAAAATTGCGCGTTTTGGACGCGTCTCTCGAGCAATTTACACCACTCACATTTTTTTAATTCATCAGAGTGAAATGTGGTCCCGCTCTCTGACTAACATCCCTCACCCACTCAACATGAATGCGATATTTATATTCATAGAGGTATATTGGTATATGCCTCTTCATTGACTTTAGCGGATTTTAAACTACACAAACGTGCTCAATTATTTCTGATTCATCCGTTCATTTCTGATTTTCCACTACTTTTCTTGTCCCACTTTGTACTGAGCTACCACCACCAACGCATTCTGTTGTTGTCTGGGTAATGTGCCCAATGTCGTAGGAAAAAACCGCAAATGCCTCTTCATTGACTGTAGCGGATTTTGACAATTATAAACGTGCTCAATTATCTGGAGATCTTCAGAGCAGGCTGGAGTGAAGTAAATCAAGCGAGATATAAAGGTGAGCGTCACGAAGTTTCAGGAACTGCGCAGTTCGCATTATTCCAGGGTAAAATTTTCGCTGGAGCATGCATGTTTTTCGCGACCCAAATGATTTAATTACTGGGGCTGTGAAAAACATGCATGCAGGCGGCGAAAAAGTTAGACTGTGATATTTGCGTGGTCGAAATGCGGCAAAACTTACGAGCTTCTTACTAATTATGGGTGGGCAAGTCTACCATAACCTTAAATCTTTTCTTCAGCGAGAGCACTTTAGCACCATAGTCAAGTAAAAGTTTTCAAATTAT
Organism: Morinoia aosen; assembly: GCA_030386875.1. NCBI lineage: Eukaryota > Metazoa > Arthropoda > Malacostraca > Amphipoda > Talitridae > Morinoia > Morinoia aosen. Next base: position 20,932,670 of record CM059565.1, read on the forward strand.
GAAATGTCATTACTGTATTCATACACCATGCTACATGTGGGCAGAATGATTTTACAGTTCAAGTTGCATGTATACTATAAGAAAAAATTTTTATAACAAAAAATTTTCTGCATTGGTAAAAAAACGTTAAATGATTTCTTGTATAACTACGAGTTAAAATAAAGAATATGAAAAAATCTAAATTCAATTGTTATTAATTAATAAATGAGGTGTATTACTAAATAAAAACCTACTGATAACGAGGTATATCCGGATTTATTTCAATGCGCTCGTATTCTAAACACTTGGAATAATAAGACCTAATCAGTTCTCAAGTAGAACTATTGTGGCTAATATGTTCAGTGCTATTGGGGCAATATGTGGAGTTTATCTATGATATATGATGTAATCTATTCACAATAAGATAATACATAGTTGTTGCTGGTTTGGTTGTTCTATCTCTCTGTGACGCTCTTCGAATGCTTAATGACCGAATCTGTGATACACAAGTGCAAGAATATATTAATCGTGGGTACTATTTGGATGGATATATTTGTTTGTCACCCCCATCTGGAAGATTTGTAAGGAAAATGTCGAATCCCGTCATTTCTAACTAGCAGTGTTTGCCATTATTATTATATTACTAGAGTATCATTAATATTATTATACTCGACCCCTCAACTAACAAAACCATCAAGCAACAACTGTGTATTATTGTACGAGTATACCTAGTAGATAACATTACACTATTATATTACCATATTGTATTATAAAATCCGAAGTATTGATATCCATGAATTTGTATCAGTTCATATGGTTGTTTCAATTGGACTAGACTGTTTCAAAACTCGTAAAAAATGATTTTTTTCCAATTTTCATACATAACAAAAGTTCAAAATCGCCGTGACAATAAATATTTTGGTTAAAAATAGGGCACGGTTGATGTTTTGAATATCGTAAATACTAAAACCAATACGAGCATAAAATATTTATACATTATTAACCAAAATAGAAGGGATTTAGATTTCACTCGAGGCGACTATCGTACAAATAAATAGCTTATGCTCGCCAAGTTTAGTACTGCTTGTACCTTTGAAGCTGGTAACTTTGTCTTCATAAATGAACTTTTGAATTCATGATTGCTTTTAATGATTTTCCGGTCTTCGTCACTAATTCATGCATGGAAAATTTAGGTATAAATTTCCAAACATTTGCCAAACAATTCTTGAAATTTTTTGTTTAGTAGTAACACGGTAGAGGAAACAATGTCAGTCATTTCTTCGGGGAGAAAATACATCTACTTTTGTTCGGCAAGCCAATAGAAAGACTTTATTTCAAACCAACTTTATGGCACCACCTCGCGCTATGTCATTAGGCTGAGAGTGGTGTCAGATTTGGGGATAGCAGAGTTGTCAGATGCAATACGTTGCCATTACGTCAGCATTGCCCCACGGTAGACGAAAAAACACTGGTTTGACCCTCCCTACCTTGTTTCTTCTACTGTGGTAACTATAAGTTCTTCCAGGTGTGGGGTTCTCAATGCAATGTGAGCATATTCTCAAGAATTATTGTTATCTGAGGTTCTTTTTGTAATTTCGATCAATAGGATATCAGTGAAGAAAATTTCTAAATAGAGTCGTACTAAAATTTCTAAACAGATCAACAGCTGTCCGTAATTTTTATGAAATTGTGATTACATGTCGAATCTAGATGTATAATTGAATGTAGATTTTAAAGTAAAATTTGAAATGTCAAATAAAGTAAAGTAAAATTTAGAATGTCAAATAAAATTAGGTTCCTTCGAAGAAACTGAAGTGTTAATTCTACGGAAAAAATTATTTTATTATCTTAAAAGTATAAGGTTTATGAATATGAACAATTTATAAAATTTTTTAGTTTTAATTACTAATTTACTCTTCATTCGAAACTAGTCTTATCATAATTGGCTGGGGAAACTTTCTAATTAAAATTTCTGCTATTGTTTCACATCCAACACATGTGAAGCATTATTCTCTAGTTGAAGCATTGGATACCACAATGTTTACTTTATCTTCCGTACTCATGTGCAAGACTTAATTAGTTAGGTATAATGAAAATCTGTGCCTCATGGTAGATAAAACTATTCTACCTTCAAGAATAATTATGAAACTTTTTACAATATCTGTATAATAATACGGTAGAGTGCCACCACCAATTTGGTTTTATTTTTTGTATTGGCTTAAAAAATACTTCTAAATGACTTGGTCTGTACGATTCTGTTAAATGCTTGTAAGTATACTGGGGCTGGGTAACTGAAACGTTATTTTTCATATACAGTATATTTAAGTAGTATAATTTTTGCGTTTTTATGTCAGGTAGAAGTCTGCGAAAATAGTTTTGTTTTCATCCTTCTTTACAAAACATCGCTCTTTAATTTTACACATCTTTCAACATTCATGTATCTCTTATGGAGATTTTGGCATAAATTTCGGAACATTTTCCTATAAATGATAATTTACAGGATATTATTGCGAAATGGCTGAGTTAAATTTTGTCGCGAGGCTAAGCTTTCGATAATATTTTGTTTTCATTAGCATAAACTTTTTGCCTGATATGAAATGGATACGGTCATTTTAATTATCACGTTACGAGAAAAAAAATCTATTTTGAATGCATGGATGTATTCAAAACAAAACAAAATGCATCCAAGTTTACTTGTTGACAAAATTTGTCATAACATCCGATCAATTCATTTCCGCTTTTGAAACTTGTCCTTCATGGGTACAACTTTTGTCGATGTTCAATATTTGTACATTTGAATGGGTACAAGTGTAATGAATTTAGCCTTACATTTGAAATATGTAAAATTCTGTAAAATCCTCCTCTCCTAAATTTTAACCCTTATTTTCGGAATGAAATTCAAATGTACTCAAAATATGAACAAATAGATTTTTTGCAATTTTTTGGGAGGTCTTGGATTATTTGCTTCTTCCGTGCAATTTTTCGCATCAACCAACAACGTTACGTAGTAGAAAACTCAGTATTAAGGTAACGCTATCCGCATTAAGGTAAGATTATACTAAGGTAAGGTTATCAGCATCAAGGTAAGTTTATCCGCATTAAGGTAAAGTTATCCGCATTTTGGTCGATTCTTTTTGCCGTAATAAACGATTGCCACCATCTAGTTGACAATGAAATTGGACAGGGCCTTTTTTTAAGGTGGAGGCAACAAGGGTATATCAGTCTCTGACTTTCAGGAATATTATACATTTCGACTTATGGTAGATGGGTCCGGATAAATTTTTGAGGGTTACTTTTATGACGTCAATTGAAACTTTAATTGTCACTTAAATTTTGCAGTTCAATTATCAAATTTTATTGCAAATAAATTGTTCTTCTTTCTTTGTTACAAGAAAAATGTATAATTTCTTCTCGTATGCGTATTTTTAGAAAAATTCAAACTCTGAAAGCAATCAAACCATCCAACTATCATGTTTTTTAAATAATTAATTTAAGGAACAAAGAATCATACCATAAATTTAAAAGAACATAGCGATTAAGTTATGTGCTAAATTTAGTACAGCAGCGCATGCTTTGTTACTCGACAACCCAGTCTAACTTTTTCGCCGCCTGCATACATGTTTTTGACCATTGGTGAAATTTTTTGACTAGCTTAAAATTTGAGACAGCAGCAAAGTATCTATATACACGCACTTTATTTTTAATAATTACCCAGTTGTTATTTATTAATTTGAATTTCTAATTGCAGCATAGTTATATCTAAATTGAGAACTGAGCCGCTAATTTTTATGGCTTAACTTTTTCAATATTTAAATTCCTGAAGAATATTTTAAAACATTCCAAGTTGTTTGAATAACAACCATTGAAATTTATCTCCACCATCAATTAAATTAATTTAACTTGGTGTTTTTTTTTCAGTACTCCAAATTGCCTGGCTTTTCTCAAGGGATTTATCTGGAAATGTTAGAGTTTTTCCCAAAATCTGCGATGTGTCATTGTGTAGCTCATATGCATGTATCTTGTCATCTAGTCCTGAAACTTTCATTATAAGATACGTACAATAGTGATGAAAATGAGAAATATATAATATACGTACTGATACTGAAAATGAGAAATATATAATATACGTACTGATACTGAAAATGAGAAATATATAATATACGTACTGATACTGAAAATGAGAAATATATAATATACGTACTGATACTGAAAATGAGAAATATATAATATACGTACTGATACTGAAAATGAGAAATATATAATATATGTACTGATACTGAAAATGAGAAATATATAATATACGTACTGATACTGAAAATGAGAAATATATAATATACGTACTGATACTGAAAATGAGAAATATATAATATACGTACTGATACTGAAAATGAGAAATATATAATATACGTACTGATACTGAAAATGAGAAATATATAATATACGTACTGATGCTGAAAATGAGAAATATATAATATACGTACTGATACTGAAAATGAGAAATATATAATATACGTACTGATACTGAAAATGAGAAATATATAATGTACGCACTGGTACTGAATATGAGAAATATATATGGAGCAGTGATTGATGCAACAAAAAATTTTCGAAAATCTTTGGTAATTTTCAGCTTTACGGTGTTAATTTTCAACAGATTTCTAAATTTGTTTGATACGCACTAACGCTTTTAAAGGGAATGAAAACATACTTATAGCTCTAGCCAGACCTGACTTGGGCTTATCATGTTGTTGGTACGTTGAACACTTCAACGATGCGCACTTATGACGTCACAGCTGTTCCTGCTTCACTTACTGAAGTGCTACTTAAACTTCTTCAAAATAAAACGTGCAGGGAAGGCTTAAATGGAGTTTTCGAGATTTCTCTGCCCAAAATGCTCAGAAAATTGTATACGATTCCAAATAAGTAACATGAGTTACAAGGTAATTTTTGAATTTTTTTAGAAAACCAGGTGTACTTTTAGGATAAGACTTTGAACTATTTGACATACTGTATTTCGACTAAATCAATGATCCCGAAATGCACACACATATTTGAATATATTTTAATATCCTAAATGATAACTATTCCTAGTCATTGAGTGTAGATCTTCTTTGATCCTATCCAATAACCTTGTGGGTCGAAGCACTTGACGATTTTTTATAAATGTCAGAAATTGTAAATCTTTTTAGTCATTGAGTGCCCTGCTTCTTTGTTCCTGTCCAATAACAATTTTGGTTCGAAGCATTTGCAGATTTTTTAATATCCTGAATGATAAATATTCCTAGTCATTGAGTGTAGTGATTCTTTGTCCCTGTACAATAGGTATTGTGGTTTGAAGCACTTGAAGATTTTTTAATATCTTAAATGATAAATATTCTTAATCACTGAGCGTAGTGCTTCTTTGATCAAATCCAATGACTCGTGTGGTACGAAGCACTTGCAATGTGTAGTCGCTCAGTAGAAGGCGGGTGTCGGCCCCCGCTGCGCTCTCCCGACGTGTTGTGTTCTGCAGGAAACAGACGCTTTAGCATTTCAAATGATCAATGGTGCTCACATTGCGATAATGCGTGAGTTAAATGCATGAGTGACATGCTTCTTGAGTGACAGGATGATGAGACAGGCTTTTAAAATTGACAGAACTTGATACGCGGGTGGCGACGGGAACTGTGGTGGCTTTATCGGGCGTCTTTAAGAGACTGCCGCAAAATTGCTCAAACGCACTCTTTTCCAAAGCTCAATAAGGATGATAGTGCAGAATTATTAATGAATTAGATTTTGAAAAATGAACTTTCGCAATTTTTACAGATGTGACTAGAATTTGAAAACCACACTCCGAGCTCTATAGGACAGCAGCAGGCGTGGTCCTTGAGGATTGTTTCCTTGTTTCCGAAAGGTAAGCCAACTTTTTTAGCACTGTTTTTTTGACATCAATGATAACGTTTGTTAGGGGGAGCTTACCTTAAAATTATCCTTACACATTACATTCATTTTATACTTTAAAAAATCCATAATAATTGCGTGTCTGTGAACATGTGCATCGCTCCCCAAAGATGGGAGGAGTTACCACAATCCCATGAAGGGGGAGCAAGCAGGGGTGAGGGGGCAGCGGGGGGAAGAGGGTAGCTACTCACATAGGAAGGGGAGAGAGGGATGAAGTTTGGGGGACTCCTCGAAGAAAATGGGAAAAGCACTAAGACGCTGAAATGAGCAATTTATATGCATAGAAAAGCAATGAATGATAAATTAGTTTGAGGCAGATAGTGAAACGCTCGTCTGCCGAGCTGCCGTTATCGGGGTATCGGCTCCCTTTTATGGTGATTGATCAAATTTACGACGTATCAAATTCGTCAAGTATTATTCTCGAGCTATAATAATGCACCTGCTGCCTTCACTCATGCGTCTGATAAGCGTGTTAGTGTGTAAGAAAAATTTTAATTTTCATTTTGCCGCGGTAAATTGGTTGTCAGTTCTTGTTGTGTTTTGTTTCATTTCCCGATCGGTTTGTCAGAAGCGGTGAAAGAAAGTAGCGTGGAATAGCAATAAAATTGCATGGGCCATCAAAGTAAAAATAGCATGGTCAATTAAGGCAAAAAATAGCATGGTCAATTAAGGCAAAAAATAGCATGGGCAATTAAGACAAAAAATAGCATTGGCAATTAAGGCAAAAATAGCATGGTCAATTAAGAGAAAAAATAGCATGGTCAATTAAAGAAATCAAATACAGTTGAAAACTTGTCAAAGTTTAGCTGCTGGTTTTCTGGTTGGAAAAGTCAGTGGGGAGAATGAATATTCGTATTTTTTGGAAAGCGTTATAGGAAATTATCTTTTCCTGAGGATGCTGGAATATTTTGTAACTCAATATATATCGCTGGCTGATGGTGTAAACCACTCTTCGTCGATGAAATTTATAATGAGTTTTCAAAATGAATTTCACCTACCAAACGGCCACCTTAAGCTATTGATAAAGTAAAACATATCCTATTTCATATTACCACGCACCAAAAAAGGGGAAATTTTTATTTCTTAAATCATTTTACTCTATTTTAAACTTAACTAAATTTTTGGAAGAATCCAGTAATCCAGTAAGAAATTAACTGGATTTTAGGCAGAAAATATAGCGCTCAATTGCGTAGTTAAAGTAATTACATTAAAGCGTACTACAGTGCGAGATTCAGTAGTCACACACACACACACTACAGCACAAAATGTAACGTGCTACGTAGCCCTGTGGATGCATGGAGTTCCAATTGTGGTCAATTGCAGCCTGTCATATAAGTAATGTCTCAAAAAATAGAACAGAGGAATAATTTTTTCTTAAATAACAAGTAGTAAGGTGTTTGTACGAGGAAATAGTTGAAATGATGATAAATGTTGATACTGATGACTATTCAATGAATGTTATGAAAGACACTTTTTGTATTCATAAACCACTTTGGCTATTCAAGTCTGACACCTGAGGTATAGATATGAAATTTTACTTGCTTTTTGATATCTTTGAGACGCCAAAAGATTTTCTTAATTATGAAGAGTGCATTCACTATAATGATGTAACATACAGAGGTATTTCGTGTTCATTTAAGGCCACCTTCTGTACATAATCTCAAGTTGTGTTGCGCAAACTATGCTTAATTCAAGAGAATTATTATCTTTTCAGGGGGATATGAGCTATGCAGGTCATAACAAGGCAAAAAGATATTATTACCCTGAATTATCAATCAAATAATTCAATTCATTAAAGTTTTCTCATATTCATAGCATAGCCACGCGCTTCTTTTTGTGGGTGACATTTTTTTATTTTCGTCCCACTAGAACATAACAATGTTTCCTAAATGTATAAGAGAGATTCACAATCTTCAGCTTACAATTTAATACAATTTAAACAAAGTTTTCAATTTAATTAAGTAAAACAAAATTTCACTTATTTATCTTGATTCACGTCCCAATTTACTTATTTTCTTTGATTCATCTTCCGCCGAAGATATTTTTCCGATGTCGCCACGTCCCGGCGGCGGCGCGAGGCGGCGGTGTGGCCGCGTGCGGCTGCTGCGCTCTTTGGTTTTGGAGACTCAGTTACTCTATGGAAAGAAAAGCGGAATTTTATCATTTATGACAATACTATGGAACTTTATGGAGTGTAGTTTTGTTCCTGTAACTTGTTACTGGCAGTAAAAGTTTAGTTCTTTTAAGTGTTGTGGATGTTTGTATTCTTCTTTTTCTTCGAGTCAAACCTAATGACCAATATCACTAATGGGAATTTTGACGTCAGACTTCCCGAAGAAATAATTGTTACCACTTTAAAAAATGAAAGCTTGACTGTTCAGAATGCTATAAATACTCTCAGCCCTAATTGCGCGAATTAACAGTCGGGTTTCATTATTTGTTTGCCAACTACTTCAAATGCAATATTAACTAATTGCATTTAAAGATTTAAAGTTTGGCATCTCCAAATGAAGAAGTTCACGTTTCGTCATACATAAATATTTTTGCTAGCACCTGGTAAGCATCTGAACATTTGTGTGCTGTCCTGAAAACTCATTTTTAGCGTTAGTGTTTTTATTTCTCATGCTAAAAGTGAGGAGCAGACAAGCTCAGTAGCTTTTTTAATCTCTTCCACTCGTATGGTTAGACTAAATTTGTTGAAATTTTAAAGTTTCTTAGTTGTTTGCAAATTTTATCAAAACACGAGGCTAATTTTTACTTGTTGAAAAATCAACTGTCTCCAGCTTCATGCCCCGTCTTCGATTAATACCCACAAATTGAGCGAGGTTATATTAAATCTGGATGAATATTCACTCACATAGCGCCAATATGTGTTAAACATTATACGTAATCTGCTGCAAAGAGTAACGTATATGATTCCCTCATTAGAATGAACTAAGTAAGAAGACTGGATATTTCCTTTATTTCACTGCATTAATAGTGGTAGTGCATCCATCTGCATGATTCACAACACTGGCAATAGGAAGCCATTTGTAGCCTCTAATTTGCCACAAATTACAACACAAGGACCTCATCGCCTCAGCAAAAAACGAATTACAAGATTCAGGTCATTTTAACCTTATATCTTAAGTAATGGGGTTGAATAATGTAAAAATCCTGCAAACCGCCATTCCCGAGACCCAGAGGCAGGTAATTTATAGAAATTCATTTATTAATAAGTATTATAACTTTTATTTCTCAACATAGCATCAGAGAAATATGAACTGTTTTCTTCAGTTAACGAAGTTCATTCAAATTCAGGTATCATAGAACATATTAAAACAGAAGTGAGTTTTTTGGTTACTGGATGTAAATCACTAAAAATATTCCACATGAGGTTCGCTAATTAGGAAAAGTGCATAAACATCTCTGGCCAAACTAGAAATCCAAAGGTTTAATTGAATACCAAAGTTTGCTAAGTGGCCTAGCCTGGACTAAGTGGCCTAGCCTGGGCGGCAAATAAATTTCAGTCAATCACAACCATTCAGGGCCGTCCGGACACAGCTTTTAAACTTGGAACCTTAGCTCTTCTTATGCAAATTATGTGTTTATCGAAGCTACCATCAGCGGTGAACACGATTTCTGCCCCGGTGAGACTGACAGGTACACAACTCGCCCTTATTTCTCGCCCTGCGCGAGATTGGCTTCCCTCTACAGCGGGCGACGGCAGCAAGAGGAGTCAGGTGGAACGGAGCTTGTCGATTTTGATCATGGGGCCCATAAAGCCACAGCCTCCGCGGCGCATTCGCCGATTAGAATGCTTAATTTGCTCTCTTAAATTAGAAGAAATCATGCGCAACGGTCGAGTTCTCATATTCGATATTTGATTTTGAGGAACGATGCATGTCTGATAAAAGAGCGAAAACATTCTATGGAGAAGCTGCAGTTTAGTGGAAATTAAGTATGTGGAAGTTAATTAAGAAGCTTAGTTGTGTAACACAATTTAATCTGCATATCTGTCAGTTAGACTGCAGTATCCTGTTTTAAACTGCAAATGTATGCGTTTTCCAAGCTCAGTGTTTTTTGGGAATGGAGGATGTTACCGAATTTGAAGCATTTTATGTTCGATTTATTATGAGTTACATAAACTTTATTTTGTGATAAAGAACTTGTATTCACACATGCGTTGAAATTTCTCTCTTGTTCTTAGATTTACAATTTGAAGGGTTCCCATTGCTGAGTGAAAATGAAATTCAATAAAACAATCGCACGTTGCGTCTTTGTGTCAAGTAAAGACTTCCAATTTGCAGTCATTCGTGGCTTGGTTATCCTGTTGAGCTATTTTTAAAAGCATCATTTCTTTTGCAATACTTTAGCAAAACTCTTTTCATTACAAGCAAGGAATTTTATGAGTCGAGAAGCAATTGTTTGGTTGCTTCATCTCCATATCGGCTGAATTAAAGTGAAGCTTGGTAGCGCGCAAGATCCTGAATAGTATTTATCACTTCAACTAAATGCTTGCTGGCAGTATCAACGTTTATCCAATCATTCATCCTTCATGCAAAATAAGAGACTAAAAACAATCAACTCACTTGTGTCAGAGGGATGGCACCTACTTTTTTTATAATAAAATCCCGCGGAACATGTTAATTTTGTAAAAATAGCAAAAGAATTCGAATTTATTTGCTGATTTTTCGTACATTTGTACACATGTTCAGAAGAGTTTTCGTTGCTGTCTGTTCGATCACATCGCATAAAACGGAAACTTTTTACTGAAAAATGAAAAAAAAGAATAAAAACCATCTAAAATTAACTCATAAAATGAAAAGATGAAAACGATGGAGCAAAAATACAATTAGTGATATAAAATAAAATTCCGACCAATCTCTTTGAACATATAAATGTGTAGCGTCACCAAACAAGGTTAAAATGGCTTGCAAAGCATTAATTATTTGCCCTTTACCAAAAGTAACTCCCTGCACTTTAGCTACACTCTGCTTTTTGTTGCAAATAATGCGTTATTTCTCACAAATGCCTTGTTAAAGAAGAAATAACATGCACAGCAGTTACTTTGTTGTATTCTGAAAAAACGGAAACATCTCACGGAGCATTCACATTATTTTTAAAGTTTCTCACTATAAGATAATTAAGGGCCCAGACACGGCTATTGTCCACCTGTTAAGGTTTGTTTATAAATTAAGAACCTTAATATTAAGAAATCTTTAAATTCCAATGTGCCGTGACACATTTCATGAATCAACTTTCATGGGAATAAACGTTTTTTCTTTATTTGTTTTCTTTCATAAAGGTTAGTGAGTTCGTAAGGGAGTTTAGGCTGCCTTCAAATCGTTGACGCAGACCGGCACCGCAGCGGCGAAGCGCGACGGCGGCCGCCACAAAATGGTTCCAGCACGGCCTTCTCCTTCTCTGTAAGAACGATTGACATTTATAGAAAATCTAATATTATTTCAGGTTTTTTCTATATTTAATTATAAACATTATAACTACTACAATTAATTATAAGAATTATAATTATCAATTATTTTCTCCAAAGTTACTATCAGGAGTCAAGTAGGGTCCGAAAAACACAAGTTTGTGTTTCAAAAATCGTGTGAAGATTTTTTCCTTCAAATGAGTTGGAACGCCATGTTTCAACTTACGAATAAGGTTGTAGTGAACTCACAAGTTGCAAGAAGCTATTTAGGAATCATTAAGAAGGTTATATCTTACACAATAGTTGTACGATATTACGTACATTTAGACTGTGAATAAGGTCAAATAAGTCGAAGTGTTGACATTTTGGTGCTATTAAATTCTACGAGAAAGACAATAACATTAAAAATAACCTATAATAACACAAAAATGGAAATTACGTTTAATTTCGCCAATCTTAAGATAGCAAAAACATCAGAATTAAATTTCATTGCGTTAACTTATAACAGTAAATAAAGACGAAATATTTTTCAAATTTTCTTATTCCGAAGTCAATTTTTTTACAGTTTCAAGGACTGAAGTTTCCGATAGTTTAAATTTGTATCCTTCTTTCCCATCTAAAATCCCTCACAATAGTAAAAATCTATATTTCGTTGCACCAAAACAAGGGAAACTAATTGAATGCACATTTCTTTATAGTGATGAAATTTTCTACTTGTGTTCTTATGGCGGAAAATTACACCATCAGAGTAGGGCAAAATGAAAGAGGAAGTCGTTTTTCGTGTAAGTTATTTTACAATAAACTGAGTATATTTCAATTTTATTTGGTACGGCAGTTAATTTCAGAGTATAGGACTCATCAACGATTTTATTTTGTGATCTACAGTATGTTCATGTCTGGTAAATTCTGATTTTCTCTAGGATTTATTTTCATGAAGATATAAATATTTTCTATATCTAAAGACATTTTTGTATAATTTTATTTAGGAGCCTGAAAACAAAACGTAATAAGGCATTGTTTTGAAATGTTTGTTAAAAACAGCAAAAAAAGCAAAATGAAAGCGTGCCTGTAAATCTGCGGCACAACCTTTAGTATGACTACATGTAACTTTTCTTTTATGGAGTCTCAAGCTTAAGTAGAGTAAAGGTTGTCATTGTGTTGCGGCGCAAGTAAACCTTAAGCTGCTACAACTATTAAACTTTGTGGTGAATTTTGTATTCTGTTTGTTTGATTTTGAAAAAAAATATGTCTCACGGTGCATTCACTTTATCTCTATTGTTTCTCTCTATAAAATAATTTACTCTTGCAAGGTTGGGTACTACTTGAAAAGCTGCGTTACATGCAGTGGCAGAGAGATTTCACGGCATTTGAAAATACCTCGTCAATTTCAACATCCTCTCTTCGTCCGATGCAGCTGTGGGTTGATAGCGCTAATATATTTAGTATTTTGACTCGAATACAACTAATCGTTCACAGACCAAACAACCCGCCTAGCAAAATTATTACCATAGTGGGAAAGATATGGGCCCCAAATGCTGTATATGTGAACGGCGCAGTGGATTCTTCACCAACAAATGAGAGAAATTTATGTCTCTGCTACAAAAAGGGCGAGGATTTCCTTTGCGTCTGGCACACAAATACTGAGCAAATAAGGTGTCAAGTTTGGTGTCTAACAGGTAGCGCTGGGGTCCACTTGGGTAGGTTACGCAAATAAAATACCAATGGGGGCAAATTTTATAAGGGTGGTGGTGGTGTGTCACGTTACGAGTTTTTGTCCTAGGTTGAATAATGGATGTGAATTCCAGGACGAACAGAAGCTTGCTAATTTCAATTTATGACAGTTTGTCTGTATACTTAGTCATGAATGAAAAATATGTTGATGCTATTTTAAAAACATTATATTGATAGTTATGTGAAATTTCAATCGAAAATTCTCGCAGAAAGTTTTTATATTTATTTCACAAAATTATGTGAGAAATGTAACGTTTAATAAAATGAGGGACTCTCAAATTAAAATTGAAGCCCAACGTGTAATCGCAATTTCAACTTGAAGTGTGAGCAACAAGCGTGAAAAATAATAAATACCGTTTGTTCTACTGCTCAGGATGATTTCATTTTAGCGAACTGGGGAAGGATTACACTCATTTCATGATGACAAACCAGGGTGTGTTTACCAGTGCTCGGTGTTTGTGAGCACTACTTAAACTTACAACCCTGTCTACATAATAGTCTAGAACTTGCAACATTATACTACGACCTCATTCAGCTTTGTCAAGACGTCTAATTACAGCGTCTGGACTTGCGATACACTTTCTCACGCTAAATATACGTAGAGAAATATCAGGTGTCGGGGTTATTATGTGCTTGTTCAAACACAGACTTTGAACAACAGTGCGAAGTATTCTCTGGGTGTGTCATTAAGTTCACCAAGACATATGATCAGTTTATCGTCGGATACAAAGGAGATGAGTTGCCTTATACTTCAGACGAGTTTGCTCGCATTGCAGAGTGTTAGTCAAACATATTAATTAGCCTTATCGTTAAGCGACATCATTAAGTAAATAAACACTACCGGTTTCAAAACGACCAAGAGAATCACGTGTACAAAAATTGATTATGCGACAAATTTAGTCTCCATCCAGGAATAAATTAGGCTTTGATTAACAGCCAAATTTAATATGCACGCTTAACTGTGAACTATACATTAAGCTATTATCGATTTCGTATGACCATCTCTCTTAGGAGATTACTTGATATACGAATGGAGACGAACAAACATGTTCTCTACACAAGTGGCTGCGACATAAGCTCGCACGCTAGAGTGCAACTATTAAGCTTGTATTAAGTTTCGTTATCTACCTCATGGATTTAGAAAGTACTGATAGAGTTCATTAGTTGAGGATTCCCATTTAGAATCCATGTAGTACCGTGCATTTTGGTTTATATAATTTGAAATTTATGCATAAGAAATGAATAAAATTAGTTTCCAGAATATATCATGCTACTCCTGGCTTGATGATACACGTACTCATGTGTGTGTATCCTCTAAGTGTATTATCTTTAAGATATATAAAAACCAATGATTGTAATTTTGTACAATCTCTATTGGAAATAAAGAGTTTTTCTTTGAGACCAACTATGCCTGTTTTGAAATCGCATTGACTGGCATGAGATAGATCTTTCTTGCATTTTAAGTTATTGATCTAGAATGAAGCTCTCGCATAATTCACCCGGAACTCTTTTGTGAGGTACATTGTTTGAGTGACATCTTCATTAACTGAGGTACTATGTTCGACAATTCAATGCCGTATGTTTCTTACGTCAGTCTCAATGGAACACAACGATTTTTTCTATTCTTGATTGAACTGTCCAATTATTGCGAACTTTTCATATGAAAAAAGCCAAATTTTAGCTGGAGCACGATGAACAAGGAGAAAACTTCATGTAATAATACGCAACAATGCACTTCTATCAAAATAAGTTAGCTTCTTCTAATGGATACCTCCCAGTTGGTGCATTTTACATTGCCTTCATGTGCAGCAGATTTTGAAAAAAGCACGAATAAAAGCTCAATCACAAAAAGCTTTCAAGTAGAGCACAGAGATACATGTTCCTGCGAGAGAAGGGTTGGATGTATACTCGATTTCACACTCATAAATATCAGGAACAATCATTAAATAATAAAAATTACAACGATTTGTAACAATCTGCTTTCAACCACAGTTTAGCTTCAAGATGCTACGAAGGCTTATGAAATAATCTACCACTTCACTAGAAAATGATTAGTGTATTTTACAACTTGTGTGTTTTTTGTGGATTCTAGGTGATATGATGTTGTCAACTGTATGTAGAAATCGCAACGAAATTATAAGTGGTTAAATTGAAGCCATTGATGGTAGTAGAAGTTGCGAGGAAACTAGTGACTCTGTGTCGCATATTTCAACTGAGTAGATAGCACCGTTAGTATGCATTATCGGCTCCTTCCCTGAAGGCTTCTTTTCCAGTTTTTTAAATATAATTTGTGCTTCGTTACTAGTCCCAGTAAAACTGGACTAATTTTTTCCATCCATTGAAATTATGCGAAGAAGAATTTTCTGGTTTAAATTCAATTTTCAAACTGAGCGAGTGATTAGCTCTGCTAGTTGTAGTGTACCTATTAAGTTAGCCCTCTTTTCAGGGGACATCAATGGTTCATAATCAGCACGATCTGAAAATTAGGAATATTCCTTCTTGTAATGTGCGGCGACATAAAACAACAAAAGAGGGATTTTTTTCCCAGTATAGGACTTTTTTAAAGTGAGTGACTCGATAATACTATTCGAATTCAATAAATAACACACGTCATATATCATGTTAAAGAACAATGAACAGTTGTTTGTTATTTTTTTTTCATTATCAGAACTATTAGACGTGATCCGAACAAAACATCGAATTGTTGTGTCACCTCACCAATGAGGTGTTGTACTTATATATTATTTTATTAAAATTTGAAATAATAATTGTTTAATTTCCCTATAAGATTTAAACTGCTTGAAGCTAACAAAAATACCCGTAACGAGTACGTGATAACACTCGACAATCACATTCGTAAATCTTTCATACATCCATAAATGTTTTTAAAAGATAACCGAGTCTTATGTTTCTAAAGGGCAACCGAGTTACATTTTTTATAGCAAATAACGATCATTTGGGAATGCAGCAATATGTGTCATTCGTTACACCAATGGAGGCACTTCACGTCTACATAATAAAGGACCTTCAGCTCCCCTTGCTTCCGAGCCTGAGCTCTTCAATAGCGAGCAAACAAGGTGTCAAGTTAGGCAGGTAGCGCGTAGGTAGGATACGTTCCGTCCCTTGCATGCATGCAGCGCCAATGAAGCCTGAGTTGATGCTGGTGGTATTGGTGGGTAACCGATATAGGGGTTATCGCCCTCCATGGAATTAGGGATGCGAATTCCTCAAAGGAAAAAAGCTCACCTTGAATTTGAGATCGGTTATTTTTTATGCCAAGGAAGTTTTTATTGAAGCATGTATTTTGAAGAATTGCACTTCGATTTGGTGTAAATGCATCTCTGGGGTACGAATTTCATGGTAATACAAATTTACCGGAACCTTTAAAATTTATGAAGTACGCAAATTCGATGAAATTTTGAAGATGTATACTGTTTTTGAGTTGAGAAATTTGTTGTTTTTCGGTGAGAATTTTATGACTTGTCGCTCGTCGCTGCTCGGACAGACACAGTAGCGTTACGATCTTGTGAGCGCAACTGAGCTGCAGATCCTGATTAATGCTCGTGATCGAAAACCTCCTAAATTTTCATAGCATTTCTTTAATTATTCAAAGGAATTTACGGCCAAATTCGATAAGAAAATTGCATTCGAACAGTTATCACAACGGCAAGTAAACACGTATGTCGTTCCGGACTTACTCAAGGTATATATGGTAGAGTAATGAGTAAAAATTGAATATTATTGCGTAGGAAAATGAGAATTCATTAACTAAACTTAGGTTTCTGAATTGAATTTGGAACGAGGGACTAGTTTTCCTCATACACGTACCACATTTTTTCCGTGCTCTACTGTCAATCATTTTTTGTTTCGACATTTCACATGGGTATTACGATACCAAAGTGTAATTTTCAACTAAGGATGTTAATGGTAAGATTTTTTAATAAACAATACCAAACATTTCACGTTTTCACTCTATTGGAAATAAACTGTTTTTCTTTTCTTTCATTCTTTCTAAAATCAGCTGTTTGTCGCATCTCAGAAGATGTACTTTCAACTGCCACAGCACAGTACCTTCAATACCAAAAACAATTTGTATATCAGTAAACAACACGGTATGAACGACCTCTCCCACCTACGAGACTTCTCACACCTGCCGCTTTGTTCCCAAATGATCTGGATTTTTATTAAGAAGCCTGTTTTGGTTCTCTGTTCAAAACCTTTACGGATGTACTAAAGATTCACGGATATAAATTATGTTGTTTTATCATGTGCTCGTAATCGAAATTTTACGAGGCTCTAGATCTTGGAAATCAGCGTCGTAAATAAATAAATTTCACCTAAAACCTGCTAGCCACGGTGAATCTTTGCAATTTTTTTAGTGTTTTCGATTTCATTTCATCAGTGACAATTGTAAAGCTATAGAAGGCATTAAACACTAGCGCTGAATAACAGTGAAGGAATCTAGTAAAGTGTATCATTAGGATTTCAAAGAATTGAATTGACAATCGTTATGTAAAACATATTTACAGAAACAGTAACTATTCTTACGTTGCTCAAATGTGCATTTTATGACTACTTCTGAAATGAAATTCAAATGACAGTTGTGAAAGATCATTCTGGTAATGGAGCGCTAGAATATTGACAGCCCTTAATTGTAGAAAGACGCAGTTGACAATTTATGCCGATAAAAGCGGATGAATGATAATGAATAAACATTGAACGAGTGATTAGTGGCCATGAACATTCTTCGAAGAGATGTCCAGTATATATTTGGTTGGCGTTCAAATCCTTTTAAAATATTGTCATGACATAAAAATTATCTTCTAAACAAACCATGATAATCATGATCATGAACAATTTCATCATGATAGAATAGTTCCTCAAGAGTAATACTCGTAAGATTGCTCAAGGAGTCTTTTTAAAAAGAAAGAAATTCGTGACACTCGTCCATGAAAACAACTATTAGCAATTATACACGTTCATCACAGTCATTAACCAATAGCCATTAGGACTATGCAAACGCGTCACAGCGACTGATGTTGCGTGACTACTATATTGATTCAAGTATCACAATGACAGTGTGACACGGGCTCAAATTCTCGCCTAATGAAGAGTCTAGTACGAGGAAGAACTCATCCGTCTCGAGTTGTCTCCTGAGATACAAAATGTGTTTGGCGCAGCAGATACTGCGGTTCGTATTATGGCAGTAGAAATTACAGTACCTAAGATAAGACGAACAACTGCTTATAATACACATGACAAGGAAAAAATACATGCAAAAAGGAAAAGAATAAACCACTCCTTATAATACCTGCGAAAAGGAAAAGGATAAACCACTGCTTATAATACCTGCGAAAAGAGAAAGGATATACCACTGCTTATAATACATGCGAAAAGGAAAAGGATAAACCACTGCTTATAATACATGCGAAAAGGAAAAGGATAAACCACTACTTATAATACCTGCAAAAAGGAAAAGGATAAACCACTGCTTATAATACCTGCGAAAAGGAAAAGGATAAACCACTGCTTATTATACCTGCGAAAAGAGAAAGGATATACCACTGCTTATAATACATGCGAAAAGGAAAAGGATCAACCACTGCTTATAATACCTGCGAAAAGGAAAAGGATAAACCACTCCTTATGATACCTGCGAAAAGGAAAAGGATAAACAACTGCTTATTATATATGCGAAAAAGAAAAGGAGAAAAAACTGCTTACAATACACGCGAAAAGTAAAAAGATAAACAACTGCTCATTAATGTCGGAAAGAAAATGCTGTGGAAGAGAACAAAGGGAGGTGTGCTGTGGATTTAGTCTTTCGTTCATATGTGCTGTAATTACGGATGTTTTAAACAGCGGGAGTTTTCGTGCGGGGAATGTTATTACGGAAACGAGCTTTGCTGTATTGATTCGCACGATGGGAGCTCTCACTTGAATTGTGCTTGTTGATCATATTTTTAAAGAAGTGGGGAAAATATGTAACCTAGCGAGCCATGTGTTGTTGAAATAAGTTGCTATATTTGATATCGCCATTAAAAAGATTGTTAATTTTTTGAAAACTGTTGTTCGCATTTTGTACGATGTGAGAAAAAAAAGAGTGAGTGCAATTTTTGCAATATCCATTCCCGTATCCGGTAAAATAGATATGCAATGCTTCAGTAATAAATTACGACAGATCAGAATGACGCTAGCATTTATTGATTACAAAACAGAGGGTCGTGTGAGGAGCAAGATGCACTGCATGAGAAGTGACGAATTAAATTTCAAAATTCAGGGTAGGAAGTTTTGGGTCTTCTCAGACTGACGCCTGCAAAAAAAGGTGAGAGTCGGTAGGGACGACCCGAGAAAGTCATTAATAGAGTTTGCATTAGGACACGGTGGCTGAATGATCGTGTTCCTATGCTGTCCTTTGTCGCGTTATCACGTGCACACACACACTTTAAAAAACTTCATTATCGTATGGATGGTTCTATGTATATTCCCATCTGTTTTTCCCGCGCTCATGCTAAGATCTATAATTTGCGAAATGTTTGTCAGTAAATATGTTGATCATGGCGTTGGTTCTTCTTTTTAACACAGAGAACTATGCTAAATTCGATACAGAAAGATTAATTGACATCGTCTTTTGTGTTGCGCACGTATTTCGGTACTTCTGTTGCCTCGCTCTGATTAAAATAAGTGTGTTGCTCTTTTTTCATTACGCTTTATCATATTTACACTTTTCCTCACCAACATTTTTTTCAATAATTTGGTTACGCATAAAAAGTAGTCAATGTGGAGGAATCTACTGAGATTTTAATTTTCCATCGACTCAACATGTTTTCAATAGTCTAAAAATGTAATCGTGCCATTTTGGGATGGAATATCACTATGTCCATTAGTTATTTCTTTCAATTGTTTTTTCTAAATTATTTCTTGAATTTTGATGCGCATTATTTTTGCGATCCTTTTCTCTTATTCGGATAATTGGTAAAGCTAGGGGATTTGTGTTGCCAGTCTGATCGACTGAAGGTAAATTGTCTGTGCAAATAGTGCTTTAAAATTGGACTTCTTTGAAATTTTCTCAGTTCAGCCTGCAGTGTTTTCACTCTTGAATAATATGTTTAGAGAACAAACTGTAAAATGTGCACTTATTTTGAGCTGTTACTCGTAAGATTGACATAACAATGAGAGATTGATGTTCATGCTAAAACTCTGAATTAATTTAAATTAGCAGAATTGTCACAACACAAGGCGATGTACACCGAACAAATTCTTCAATGCAATTTAAAATTTTTCT
This sequence comes from Morinoia aosen, assembly GCA_030386875.1. Taxonomy (NCBI): domain Eukaryota; kingdom Metazoa; phylum Arthropoda; class Malacostraca; order Amphipoda; family Talitridae; genus Morinoia; species Morinoia aosen. Next base: position 20,953,018 of record CM059565.1, read on the forward strand.
GCACAAGGGAATTCAGTCGTCATTGTTCTACTTTACGATGAAAGCGACGGAAAACTTCATTTGCGCGAGCGTTTAAGCCATTTTTGGTAGAGTTGAAGCTAAGCCACGGAGCTGCCACGGCAGTTCGGCGACGGTTTACTGACGCGCTTACGGCCGAGCCTTAGGCGATCATCGCCGAAATGACGTGGGTTCCTTTCATCGCTCGCCGTAAACGCCAGATTCAATTGCAAAAGTTGCCTTTAGAATCCATTTGCAGATGAGGCTTTACTGCCTGCATCCAATTCTATAGCTTTCTTCGCTTGTAGCTGGACTCTTCAAAGCCAAGGGCTTCTTTTCTGCGCTCAAAATGAAATGGACTTCGTATGTCTAAATTTTCAAATTTGCTGGTTACTTCCATGAAATTACATGGTCTTTAAAAATGAATTGGATTTATGTAAAACTCGAGTGAGTTGAGTAAATTAATCATTGCACTAAACTTTTGGAGTTGTTACAGTTTAAAAGCGCAAGAAGTGCAGTGACATTACAGCATTTTGCCACAGATTTGTGTTCCGTAAATACTCATGAATCTTCGTTGAAAATACTACGTGTAGAAAAAAGCTGAAAATTTCCGATGAATAAAACAAGGTTCTTTTTGGAAGCATCTGATCTTTTGATTCTGGGATTTTTATACATGCATAAAAAAATTCCACAAGAATAAGCTCCACAAAATTCCACAAAAAAAAACACAAAATCGAAAGAACCTTCCTTGCCCGTACAGTTTCTATGAGTTAAATGTGGCTGTATTTTTAGAATACTGATATTATCTCAATCCGTCTGTTTTTTTGTCATTTTAGTATAGATTCAATTACACTGCATTGTAGGACAAATTTTTATCGCCCTCCTCAGAGAAAGAAGAGAACTTAATATGCAAAAACTCTAATGTTGCCTGTTTTGTCTCAAACACGAACATAGAAATAAGTGCAATAAATATAAAAATAAATCATCAAAATTACACCAAAAAGAATTTACGCAACCCGTATTTTTCCGAACTTCGTAGATTTTTGAATGAAAAATTAACTGACACTACGTAATTCGAACATTTGCGTCACAAATCCAGTTTGTTTCCACTCAAGGGAACGGAATAGTATCCCAATTTTATGAGAAGATATTTCCGATAGCACGAAGAAAGATTCAAGCTGTCAGACATGGAAGGAATAACTGCGTCTTATTTAATCGCGATTTTGTTCGGGGTGATTTTAGCGTTAATTGCAGTTTCAGGTATTACAATGAAAATTCAGTTTGAATCCAGAGCATTAAATGAAAATTCAGTTTAATAATGTGGTAAACGACTCTGAAAGCTGTAAACGTTGCTGTAAACACTCAATCATTTAAAAATACTTGGCAGTTTCATCTGTTCTGAAATTGGAATCTTATTGCATTACGCACTAAAATTAAGCGGTTTTTTGTTCAGACGTCTTAAGAAAACTTAGAATCTTTTATTATTGTTGAGGCTGCACTGACAGATCCTCCCTGGATGTGCGGATCGTTGAGGCTGCACTGACAGATCTTCCCTGGATGTGCGGATACAAAAATGTGTATTTCTTAGAATTGAAAGGAATTAATTTTATTGATTTTAAAACATTTTAATGGTTTTGAAACACACTCTCAGGACGCTTGTAGACGCCAGGCTGTGGTCGCGAATCTCGTCTACAACTTCAACGAAAGCAAAATAAAAAAGGTTATCGTTCGCTCTTTTTTAGGATTTTATTATGGCTAAATGTGGGAAGTGCGCTCCGTTTCGAGGATATAATTTCATAAAAGGGGCTCGAAATTGCAAAGACGGTCGTCGAAAATTCTGCGTGCTGAAACTGAAACATGGACTGCGAAAGGGAACGGAAGACCAGCTTTTGGTTTTCGAACACAATTATTAAAGTAATCGTGCCAGGCTGATTATCCAGGTATGTTTGCTGGCCTTTAATTAGGATTATTTTATTGCAGCACTGCCATATAATTTCTTCAACCACTCACCAATTACCATAATTTACGGATACAACAGGCAATTTTAGAGCTGCAATTGGGAAATCGTCTCTCTTTGAAACCCTCTGGCTTCCCGAAACAATATTTTTACGACCTGCTTTGGGTAAGAGCAGTAATTGCGTAATGGCTGCGTCAGAGTCGCATCGTTGCGCTTTCGTTGATTATATCGTCCAGTGTTCGATAATTATCGTACGAGCGACAGTACACCCTGACCCCAGCTGCCGGGTGTCCTGAAATGGTCAGTACACGGCGAAAGTGGGACTTATTTTTTCCCCTAATTACCGGAATTTATACCCTACGAGAAGTTCCCTACCTCTCCCACGTAGTTGTTACCTCTCTGTCTATGTAATGAAAGTTTAAAATGGCGGGGAAAGTTGATTTTTTTCTTGATATCTGCCCTCGCAAACTCAAACGTTCGGTAAAATTTTGTCTTGAGACGTTATTAATTTGGGATTCGTACTAGTTCATACAGATAATAGTTGCGTATATAAAGAAAAATTTATATTCTTCACATGGACCCCTCTCAATACAATATGAAAACCCAAAACTGATTTGTTGAGTGCTTTCTATGAGGAAGTCGGATTGGAATGACTATTTTATCATGAAGCCTTCATGGGCGTAAAATCTTTCAAATACGGTGGGCGATGAATTACTTCCTTTTGCGAGTGAAACTTTAGCTTTCTTGTGTGCATTGCTCCTGCGTTGAATTGTTTTTACAAACGTTTTAGGAACTTTGGCTTAAATACATTATAGAATAGGAGTCTGTGCTTGTATGAAAATACGAAGTTTTACATTCTACTTAACAATGAACACCTCTCACTTTTCAATCCAATTAATGTAATACGTATAATGCTACAATTTTTTTATTAATCAATGGCTTTTATTTACTTTCTCCTCTATGACACCCATATTTTATATGGGAAACAGAGAAGATGGTGTCATAAAAGGTGGAGGGGTCTGACCGAAACGATGGCGAAGTCAAGGCGTCTTCACATTCTTTTGCGATAACTTACGAATTTGTTATAATTTGCATTCATCATAATATTTTGCAAAGTTTAAGCGGTAACTTCAGAACACAATGTTACATTTGTGATGCGGTAAAATGAAGAGGTAACTTCAGAACACAATGTTACATTTGTGATGCGGTAACATGAAGAGGTAACTTCAGAACACAATGTTACATTTGTGATACGGTAACATGAAGAGGTAACTTCAGAACACAATGTTACATTTGTGATGCGGTAACATGAAGAGGTAACTTCAGAACACAATGTTACATTTGTGATGCGGTAACATGAAGAGGTAACTTCAGAACACAATGTTACATTTGTGATGCGGTAACATGAAGAGGTAACTTCAGAACACAATGTTACATTTGTGATACGGTAACATGAAGAGGTAACTTCAGAACACAATGTTACAATTTGTGATGCGGTAACATGAAGAGGTAACTTCAAAACACAATGTTACAATTTGTGAGGTGTAACATGAAGTCATCAGTCGTGGTGAAGTGTGAGCAAACTATGTTGGAAAAACTTCCTCTATCTTAATATCATGATTGACTTGTACTCCGTTATCAGTTATGAATTTTTTTTGATAAAGACTAGATTTGTTATGACGGTTCATGAGTCCTTCTAATTGATTTTCTAAAAATCTTAATTTAAAAGGGAAATTTATCGCACTTTTCATTTATGTAAAATATACCTCAGTGGGATTGTGTCTATTCAATTGGTGCGGCGATCTTGGCTTATAGGTAATAAAATTATCGGGAAGAATGTGTGGATTTATGAATATTGCTTACCTTTCTTCTCAAAACTTAGTTGGAAATTGAGAGCAAAAATCCTATGGAATTTTAAAATTATGAATATCACACGACGTGGGTATGTTTATTTGATATTCTCAACGCAATGCAACTCAGCAAAAGCTCTGAGCGGTCATTAATTAACAGAAAAGTTGATAAACATTTATCTCTTTTACACTCGAATATTCAAGGTCAAATCGATTGTGGTTCTCTAGAAGTGTGGACAAACGTTCTCATAAATTTGTTCGGTCGAAAGTGAATATTTCTAGAATCATGATCGAGTACATCTGTTTAAATGACGCTGTTCTCGCTCATGTACATACTTTTTTAAAGATCTGGAAGAATTTCAAGTCAAACTTCCTAATAAAAATTACAATTTCGAGTTTCATAGTAGTTAATTATAATTTTAACTATTTCAATTATGTTGTGTAGAAATAACTGATAATTTCCCCATAACACCTTGATAATTTTGCTATTAACACTAAAAGCTATAAATAACTTCGAGAAAAATGATGAATTCTTACTTAAATCCACCATCAAGGCTACTGCAATTATAACATGCCTATTCACATGTTGCATAGATAGAAAATTAAGAACAAAACCCAACATTCACGCATACAACAAACAAGATTTCCCATTATAACCTCAAAGTAATTTCAAGGCGTGAAATATTATCACGCTTACACCAAACCAAAATTTCCCATTATAACCTCAAAGTAATTTCAAGGCGTGAAATATTATCACGCTTACACCAAACCAAAATTGCCCATTATAACCTCAAATTAATTTCAAGGCGTGAAATATTATCACGCATACACCAAACCAAAATTTCCCATTATAACCTCAAAGTAATTTCAAGGCGTGAAATATTATCACGCATACAGCAAACCAAAATTTCCCATAGTAACCTCAAAGTAATTTCAAGGCGTGAAATATTATCATGCTTACACCAAACCAAAATTTCCCATTATAACCTCAAAGTAATTTCAAGGCGTGAAATATTATCATGCTTACACCAAACCAAAATTTCCCATTATAACCTCAAAGTAATTTCAAGGCGTGAAATATTATCACGCATACACCAAACCAAAATTTCCCATTATAACCTCAAAGTAATTTCAAGGCGTGAAATATTATCACGCATACAGCAAACCAAAATTTCCCATAGTAACCTCAAAGTAATTTCAAGGCGTGAAATATTATCACGCATACACCAAACCAAAATTTCCCATTATAACCTCAAAGTAATTTCAAGGCGTGAAATATTATCACGCATACAGCAAACCAAAATTTCCCATAGTAACCTCAAAGTAATTTCAAGGCGTGAAATATTATCACGCATACACCAAACCAAAATTTCCCATTATAACCTCAAAGTAATTTCAAGGCGTGAAATATTATCACGCATACAGCAAACCAAAATTTCCCATAGTAACCTCAAAGTAATTTCAAGGCGTGAAATATTATCACGCATACACCAAACCAAAATTTCCCATTATAACCTCAAAGTAATTTCAAGGCGTGAAATATTATCACGCTTACACCAAACCAAAATTTCCCATTATAACCTCAAAGTAATTTCAAGGCGTGAAATATTATCACGCATACAGCAAACCAAAATTTCCCATAGTAACCTCAAAGTAATTTCAAGGCGTGAAATATTATCATGCTTACACCAAACCAAAATTTCCCATTATAACCTCAAAGTAATTTCAAGGCGTGAAATATTATCATGCTTACACCAAACCAAAATTTCCGGTTATAACCTCAAAGTAATTTCAAGGCGTGAAATATTATCATGCTTACACCAAACCAAAATTTCCGGTTATAACCTCAAAGTAATTTCAAGGCGTGAAATATTATCATGCTTACACCAAACCAAAATTTCCGGTTATAACCTCAAAGTAATTTCAAGGCGTGAAATATTATCATGCTTACACCAAACCAAAATTTCCGGCTATAACCTCAAAGTAATTTCAAGGCGTGAAATATTATCATGCTTACACCAAACCAAAATTTCCGGTTATAACCTCAAAGTAATTTCAAGGCGTGAAATATTATCATGCTTACACCAAACCAAAATTTCCGGTTATAACCTCAAAGTAATTTCAAGGCGTGAAATATTATCATGCTTACACCAAACCAAAATTTCCGGTTATAACCTCAAATTAATTTCAAGGCTTGAAATATTATCACGCATACAGCAAACAAAATTTCACACAGTAACCTCGCACTAATTTGAAGCGGTAAATGCATGAAATCTTATCTGAACAGAGCTGCATCGAAGTTGTTCCGGCGCCTGCGCAGTGCTGCCTGCGCGCGGCCATTTGAAGTCTTATGGCGCCTGTAACGCGCTCCAAATTGAATATCTTATCACTTTTAGGGATCATCAAGTGAAGTCTCGCTGATTAATGACCCGCCTAACCCAGGGTATAACACTGCATAAGCACCTCCCTATATTGGTTATGACCTTCAGTGCAGTCGTCGACGTGTAATTACTTATTGGCAGGTGACAGGTATGTGTGTAATTATTGGCAGGTGGCAGGTATGTGTGTAATTATTGGCAGGTGGCAGGTATGTGTGTAATTATTGGCAGGTGGCAGGCATGCGTGTAATTATTGGCAGGTGGCAGGTTTGCGTGTAATTGTTGGCAGGTGGCAGGCATGCGTGTAATTATTGGCAGGTGGCAGGTATGTGTGTAATTATTGGCAGGTGGCAGGCATGCGTGTAATTATCGGCAGGTGGCAGGTTTGGATGTGATTATCGGCATGTGGCAGGTATGTGTGTAATTGTTGGCAGGTGGCAGGTATGCGTGTAATTATTGGCAGGTGGCAGGTATGGGTGTAATTATCGGCAGGTGGCAGGTTTGGATGTGATTATCGGCATGTGGCAGGTATGTGTGTAATTGTTGGCAGGTGGCAGGTATGCGTGTAATTATTGGCAGGTGGCAGGTATGCGTGTAATTATTGGCAGGTGGCAGGTATGGGTGTAATTATTGGCAGGTGGCAGGTATGCGTGCAATTATTGGCAGGTGACAGGTATGTGTGTAATTATTCACTGGTGACATGAGAGAGAATAGTCATCGGAATATTGGCAAGGGTTATGTATACGTGTAGTGACTGACAATAATGATGGCATCTACGGATGCTTTATTTCCAATCAAGCCTGATACATATCACCTTGTACATTGGATTTTCAAATGCCTTAGAACTAACGCCAGGACGCCATGACGCTTTCCCCCGGTCAAGACCGGTACCCATTTCAGACACCTGGGTAGAGTGGGGTATTGTGCTTGTAATTTTTCTCCTATACCCAACAGAGAAAATCGCCACTGCCAGCGCCGAGTTTCGAACCCGGGTCCCGGCCGCACGGCGGCGGAACCTATAGCACACGGCTATCGCGAGCAAGTGACTGGTATACGTGAAACTATTGGTAAGTGGTAGAACTGCTCGTATATTTTGGCAGACAACAGGCATGCGAGTAATTATGGGCAGGTGGCAGGTGTGTGTGATGTAATCAGTTACCATGCCTGCCAATCTTTTTGGTAATACGGGTAGCGTATTATGGTGTGTGATGACAATCGTTGACTGCCTCACAGCAGCACTGATTGCGTGGAGCAATCACTCACAACGTGAAAGCGTGATTTCGATTCCTGACTGTTTTTGGAAATTACGGATTGAGTGACGACACTCACTGATTGTGCGATGACATTCATTTGTTGGGAGGTAGCAATCACTGATTGTAAGATAACAATCCCTGATTGTAAGGTAACAATCCCTGACTGTAAGATAACAATCACTGATTGTAAGATAACATTCTCTGATTGTAAGATAACAATAACAGATTGTAAGATAACAATCCCTGATTGTAAGATAACAATCACTGATAGTAAGATAAAAATCCCTGATTGTGAGATAAAAACCACTGATTGTAAGATAAAAATCACTGATTGTGTTAGCAATCACTCATTGGGGTTGTGTTGGCAATCATAAGGGGAATCATTTTGAGCCGGAATTGCATAGGCTTCCCTCACTCCTACACATCGCGAGTTGCGCATCGCAAGTTTAATTGCGAAAGATGTCGGCTACTATGAAGTAGCGATCATTGTAAAATGAAAGGAATTTCGTAATTACTCTAGACTCTAGAGTCTAAAGCTGAAAGCCAAAATGATTTAGAGAAAAATTGTAAAAATATTATATAATTATTTTGATTATTATGAAAATTATTATGATTTAAGTGTAGATAGTCGATAATTTTTTTCGCGATATCCGTGTATCAATCACTGGATCTTATGTCATTGCTTATCATCTTGTTCATAAGATATCAGTTATTGTGGGGCATCAGTTGAAGTACAAGGGCATTTGTACACTTGCTCTCCCATATAGTGTGTAACCGGAGTGTGCGTAGAATGCTCAGATCTATCATAACAAGGCATTAATGACTGGTGCACTGGTGCACAAGGCATTATAATGACTGATGGATATATCATAACAAGGCATTAAAGACTGGCGCATCTATCATAACAAGGCATTTAATGACTGGTGCATCTATCATAACAAGACATTTAAAATGACTGATGCATCTACCTTAACAAGGCATTAATGACTGGTGTGCCTATCATAACAAGGCATTAATGACTGGCGCATCTATCATAAAAACACAATAGGGTCAATCATTACATGGCACTAAGGCAAGAGTTGCTACTCATGAGAAGGCATTGATCTCTCAGTGATTCACTCAGTGAACCAGCATGAATTTTACTGAATACTCTGAAATGTATTGACTGTTGCGCACTGTATTAACTGCTATTTATTACTATATATTACTGCATTGATTACTGTGAAGTACTTTTGCAACTTGAACTGTATTGATAGTAAAGTACTAATAGTCATCAGTATTTGCCAATACACAACTGTGAAATGCACATTGAATGTTTGGTTACGAATTGTAATGTATTTAAGCAACTCTGCGTGCTTAATTTAGGTGTGTGGGAAATGGGAAAATGGGCGCAGTTGAAGAGTTATTAAATCGCTTTCAGTTTGAAATCATGTTAATCTACATATGCAGTGGCTGAGTTCTAATATACGCTGTATTTCAAGGTGCGAACTGAAACCTTGCACTAGTTTTTAACATAAATAAAAGTATTTTTGGGCTTAATTTTTATCACGGTGAGGATTTATAAATATTACCGAATGCCAAATCTTCCATGCACGTGTGTTCTCCCTTAAAATTTACTTCCAGCTTACATGCGTAATAATTAACATGATACAAGCGTGCTGTAACTGACACCTATATTGGTGCTAAGCCATCGGTGATGAGTAAAACGAAAGACCGCTGCAGACACTCAAGACAGTGAAAGAACAGTTTTCAGACGCCAAATTACTCTTGCATCGCTCATGGTGTGAGCTGCCAATAATTCCAAGCGTGGAAATCTCCTTTCATTTATGTTCAGCGAGGTGCTAAAGTGGGCGCAAGTTCGTACGTGAAACAAATTTGAAAGTAACATTTAAAATGGCAAAAATACATGGTAAAAACAAGTCGTACATTTTCCTTCAAAATGTCTTACCATCTCCGACGTCAAACATGACACCACAGTACCTTCACGGCCATTTCCTAATGTTTTGGAGTAGAACTCCATTAATCTAACACAAGTTTTTCCATTTGGTCTATTCTGGACTCTCATGCTCATGCAATAAATCATACTCTGAAGATCTCCTTAAAAAAAAAAATATATATATATATACATTCTTGGGAAAATTCCCCAAAATCAGCTGAGGAGAGTTTTGCAGGAGACTCGAGCTTGTGATCAGCAATTAGGAGGGCACATTGAAGTGAAATGGGTTATAATATAGGCTACACTCCTTAATCAACTTTATGTATGGAAAATTGCTTTTTCACGGAGTGTAATATATATTTTCTTTAACCTTAGTCCAATGACTTTATCTTGACAATGTCAATCCACTTTGCATGAAGAGTTAATCACTAAAATTATAATTTTGATTGTATCAGCTCTTGTATGATTTGTTGCACTTGTGAGTGAATGAGAGGCGCCGCCGTGGTGCTCAATTAGTGAACACGTCGTACTGAATATCGTAAGTTTACGACCTCTGCTGCAGCCATCACCTCGTAACTGTATGATTTACTGGGGCACTAAAGGCAAGCCTGCGCAGTCTTGCTTCTCATCAGCTGCGTCTTCGAAAATATCCAATTTCATATCATGTCAAACCTGGCTACGAAGTGAAAAAGTTCAACGGTATAAACGTTTTAAGCAAATAAATCGATTGGTGGGTGTGATGTTGCAAAATATACAAATAGATAGAAAAATTCAAGCTGAGTGTATCAAAATAGAATAGAAAAGGGCAACAGAAACAAGCCAAGTTTAACATTCTCAGGTGGTCCCCAAGTGCCGTGCCGCCAGACACCATGCAATCAGGCACAGGCACCAACGCAACACGTTTGTAGTCAGCAATTTTCTCCTCCAAGCACCAGTACATTCACGTTGACACAAAATCGCTTTACGCGGCCGTTACGCGACCGTTTTCATCGGATTATTATAAATATTAGAGCCAAAATCACCTCATATTTTCACACCATACCTACGCTACCACACAGTGAGGCGTTAAAACGTGGAATTTTGTACATACGAAGAAATTTGAAGTTAAAATTTTTGAGAGTATTAATGCGTCAGAGAAAATTAAGATTAAATAAATTAATATTTAAACTGTCAGAATCTATTAAATCAATCCAGAACACTCGTTTCACGAAAGATAAATTAAAGCGAACTTTTATATATATGATATTAAAAAAAATTAAAACATTCCTCATTGGACGTTTATTCCAAGAACGAAATTTTGCAATAATTCATTACGGGTACGCAAACAAAACCCGGGATTTTATAATGCATCTAATTGGGCAAACAGATTAAACTAGATAACATTTCAGCGGGATAAAATTAGAAACAGTTGACAAAATTCAAAATAGTTGATCAGATTGCAACAGCACAGTCCAGCAACATCACCTGCCATGAACACAACAACAGGGAAAACATTGAATTGCAATAACAGTGAAATGGCCCTCATAATTCTCGAAGTGTCAATAACAGCGGCTATAAGAATGTAACAAGAGGTGGCGCAATATCAGCTGCAGCAGCATTAGCCATAATAGCAGTAGCAATTAGAGGTGCAAAGTCATCATAACAGCAGCCACTGAAGCCTTAACAGAATGAAAATAATAGCAGCAAATTAACTACACCAGGATCTTACCACCAGCAGCTGCCACAACATAATAACAGCGATGGTCAGGTGTTGCAAAACAGGAGCAATGGCAGCAGCAGATACACTTGCCCAATTATATTTTCTGTAAAACCGGCTCTAACAGCATATATAGCTACCGCTACAGCAACACCAGCGCTAACAGAATATAACAACAGCAATAGCAACACCAGCTGAAACAGCACATAATGACAGCTCAACACGAAAACGACACTATAGTACCGCCAGCTGTAACATCCCAAATACAACAGCAGCACAATCGGATGTAACATCACTACAACAACGATAGCAACTTCAGCAGAACAGCCCTAACTGCCAATTGAGAACAATTGCAATAGCTCAATTAGAAAATATTGAGACAATTAAAATACCATAATAAGATCATATTGAGAACAATTGCAATAGCTCATTAAGATTATATTGATAAAATTGCAAAAGCGCAAAAAATCATGTTGAGACAGTTTAAATAGCTCAATAGGAACATACTGATACAATTGCAGTAGCTCAGCAAGAACATATTGAGACAGTTACAATAGCTCAATAAAAATATATTGAGACAATTGCAACAGCTCAATACGAACACGGCGATACAATTGAACATGTTAATTAATACAATTACATTAGTTTAATAAGAACAGTAATCGCAATAGCTCAATTAGACCACAGTGAAGCTATTGCAATAGTTTAATAAGAGCAATAATAAGAATAGGACAATAAGAACAAATATTGCAATCGCCCAAAAACAACAGCTACGGCAGCCTTGCTAGCCTCTCAGCCTCTTCACAGAGTGGCCAAACTTGCATTTTTCTACCCGAAATAATTAAACGTGGAATACCTCTAAAATTAAATTTAGCCATCAAGGTAAAATTTAAACGAAATAAAATTTCACCATCAAAGTAAAATTTAAACTATTAAAATTTGGACATCGAGGTGAAATTTAAACAAAATAAAATTTAGCCATCATGATAAAGTTATACCATTAATATAAAATTTAAACAAATAACATTTTGCCATCGAGATAAAATTTAAATAAAATAAAATTTACCGGAGTTGCTTGATGATGAACGATCTGTACGGGCAAATTTCATTTTAGATTAGACTTAATTTGATCATTTTGGTTAGAAAAAGGTTGATTTGTTTACCCTGTCAGACGTGGACGTAAAGCATGCGGGCAAATTTCTGTCAAAAATTATTCTTTTAAAAATTATTTTAAATTAATTAACACTTCAAGTTATTATTTTTCAGAGCACTGAAGATGAATTTTTTTATTATCCGAAACGTTTGTTTTTATCATAATATTCTTAGCTAAGTTGGCTTTCCTTTTTATCCTGAAAGTGAGATATCCTACAAATCAGCCTATTTCATTTACATCTGCCATTTAATGAATGAATATTTAACCCGATACCTGCCGCGACGCAGCCTACCTTCACAGTGATGTGTGACGAGCAATCTTTGGAATATTCAAGAAAAGAAAAAAAAACCTAGACCAAAGATGATGATGAGCAATCTTTCCAATATCCGCTTTCAAGAAGAAAAAATACCGTAAACCAAAGAAATTGTGTTTGTTAATAGCATTTTGATGGTGTTATAGGTGACCACACAGTTACCGCCTGAGACATGCGACCAAACGCTAGGAACAATTCACAAATTTACATTTTCACAGCATGGTTACAGCGCAGCTCCGCCGTCTCGCTGCGCTGTAACCATGCTGCCACCGCCTCAACTTAGTGCAAACTGTGGAAGGTCACTGGCACCGTATTAATGTGTATAGGTGAGTGTCAGTACCTTAACTTAGCGCAAACTGTGGGTCACGTGGTAGGTGACTGCCACCGTATTAATGTGTATAGGTGTGTGTCAGTACCTTAACTTAGCGCAAACTGTGGCTCACGTGATAGGCGACTGCCACCGTATTAATGCGTGTGAGTGAGTGTCACCGCCGCAACTTAGCACTTTCAGCATTGAGTTTCATAGAGCAGAGTGTAGTGGGAGCCTCAGTCTGAAGCGTGCTATTTGATCTAGAATGACCGTGTGTTCTCAGGATTTGTAATTTGGGTCGGGTGATCTTAAATGAATTTTCTGAATTAATTAATTTGTAATTTATTTAATGAATTACAAACTGATACGTACAACTCTGAATTAAATACTGTTGAAGTCACACTCTAAAATATAATTCCTGAGTTAAATACTCAGGAATGTACACCATAGAATTAATGCTTTGAACTGGATATGATGGAATTCATGTTCTGAAGTAAATATTAAATGTTAAATCCACGTTGTGAACTACATATTAAATATTAAACCGATGTTCTGCATTAAATATTCAATGATGCACGCACTGAAAATCCTGGAATGCATGGTCTGAACTGAATGATCTCGAGTACACACTCCGAACTAAAATCTCTGGCATGCATATTCTGAATTAATTCTCGGACATGCATATTGTAAATTAAGTACTCCAGAATTTCTGGTCTAAAATAAATACTTTGAAATGAATATTCTGGATTGACTCCAAGGGGAATGTTCACTCTAGGATGCGTGCCCTACAACACAAGCTACGGATTCTCTGCAACACACACTCTGGATTTGGTGCTTTGAATTACACTTTCTAGTCTAATAATTGCGAAAAAATACGGATAAAAGTCAATTTAAAGGCGTTGCCGGGGTTTTGTGTAACCATCACGTCATAAAAGACCGCTGATACATTATACGATATACGGTGACTATTAAGAAATTTTGAAGACGAGATAAAGTGTGCAGAGGTGGGAGAAAAATTGATTTCAGCGTGTATGTCTTCATGAAATGTCATAGGCTTGCAATGTATCTTATATGCTTGAAGAATATACCCCATTTCATGCTTTTGAAATGAGTAACAAAAAAGGAGCTTTACGCTAAGATAGCGCTGCAAAATATGCTCAAGTTTCCAGTGCAGAGAAGACAGTATTTCATTCGCGAATCGACGTCTTGTTGACAGAATATGAAATATCTTGTCCCATATTTTTCCAAGCACAAGAGCAAATGGCAGCACAAGGAAACTATTTGTTTCCCATTAGCATAAAATTACTAAAGGATTAACAATTAGATACCTATTTTATAGGAAGCATTACCAGTAGCGATGTCGGCGTAATAAATTACAACTGATCGTAATGCCAACACTTTAGATTTCAATAACTGGGTTTCCTTTACCACAGTCAAAAAGCAATTATCGAACACAATTTCTTTGGCTTACGTTATTTTATTTCTTCGTGAAGGCGAATATTACAAAGATTCCTCGTCACACATCGCTGGGAAGAAATGAGAAACAAGACTGATCGAAAAACGTTGATATATTTACCCTTTGACTGCGGGAAGTGAAACTGAATTTTAACATTCAACTCAAATTTAAAGTTAATTATATTAAGCAATGTGGAAAATAGTAAACATTTACTGGATCGTGCCATTATTTAGCTTTGATTAGGCATACATGAAAATTAAGTTTGTGGCTACTGGTCGGTCAGCAGCATTAAGAAAATTCCCTCTGTACGTGTACTACCGGTAGGTTACGTCGCAGTCAAAGTGTTGATAGGCTTATTTTTTTGAATTGAATCAAGTTTTTACTAAAATTATTATCTCTCTGACGATGTTCAAGACATATTAGGCAGATCAAATAAACTTTCATTACAAATATCACAGAAAAGTTAAAAGCATTATAGCTTAATATTTATTTCCATGTAAGAGATCATGCTGTACAGAAGTGATAAACGAGTAGAAACTGAAAAAATAATTTGTAACTAAAATTATTAAAAAATAATATAACTCTCAACCATAGACAGTGAGAGGCCGGCCTAAAGCATGCGTTAAAACGGTTGGAATAATTCACATATTTACATTTTCACAATATTTACAGAAACTCCGGAAATATTTATCTCATACTTCATCAAATTGATTCATATTACACTGGCATCATCAGCCACAAAACATTTCGCGAAAAGAAAGTTCACTCACACAGAACAGCACTTGCAAGTTGACTTTAGAGCTTGAGGACTGAATGATTTAGATATACACTTCATGAAAGCCGGAGTGGAACTGAAGCTTACCAAACTTTACGCGTTGTCCTAGAAGTTTTTTTCCAAGTTTATTGCTGCGAGGATTTTCGTTTAAAGCTGGAAAAAAGTCAGTCAGCTTGGGCAAGAGCTTGCAATAAAGCTATAAATTCCGGTCACTCATTGGAACGGTTTATTGAGCACCGCCAATTAAGTTTCACCTGAGGCCGAGGTGCTCCTAAAAAAACAGGCCGAGACAAAACCTCGAGCACTTAGGAGCGTCTCGGTGAAAGTTGTTTTTTTCTAGATGAGACGTGAGGTAATTAAGATAGTAGGAAACGGGGATTTCTTTTCTTATCACTTGTTAGTTTCGTTTCTTGGATATTCGTTTATTTAGCTGTGAAAGTCAGAAACCTCTCAAGAAGTCCAACTGATGATGTTAAAGCTAAATTGAAATAGTCATGCCAAATAAAAGCCAAACATTAAGCTGGCATTTTTGGACTAGAAATAGCTAGGGAAATGATAACTAACTCCTGACGCTTCAAACTTTGACCAGAAACTCTGAGAAAAAGCCAGTTTACTAGACCCTAATTTTGAAGTGGAAGTAACGGTGGGAGTGAAAGCCCGTATGTTAATTCACAGTTTTGGACTAGAAATATCAGGAAGAGTAACAGCAATTTCACTCTTACAATTATGACTCTCAAATATCTTTGCGAATAAAGTAATTTCATTGGATGAGCTCGAGCTGTTGAACTTGGTAGAAAAACTACAAAATAACTGGTACGACTCATGACGTCATATGATAAAATGCGGATTTATTCCTATTTTAAATATACATTATAAGCCTTAAACCTTTCAACTTACGAAAACGCAAAACGGAGTGACGCCTGTTACTGAAAAATCTATACAGAGTAAACAAAATTTTACAAAAATAAGCTTTAATGAAACTGAATATCAAACAATACTGCGAAATGATAGCAGTTTTGAAATTTCATCAGGTAAGAAGTGTGGTGAAAATTTCAGATAACATTTCATACCGGCAACCAACAGTATGAGCAATGTATACATGCAATTTCTTACATACTAACTTCTAAAATTAACGTACCTTTCCTGAATTTGTAATAAAATTTGCGAATACATCTCGAATATTTTATTGACTCATTTAACAAAATAGAACTATAATGAAGATCTAATATTTAAATTTGCCGAAAACAACATTTGACTTTTGCGTAACAAGAGCTGGTCTCTTTGAAATACGCTGTTTTCCTTGAAGGATAAGTCCTGAATGACAAAAGTTCTGAAAATACAATTTTAAATATTCAATAAATATCCTTCAAATATCCTTTAAAAATTTTTCTATTCTCAGTTGAATTTCACATGTGAACAGTGCAGAGTGGGGTTCAACTGCAAAGTTTCCTTCTAAAATTATTATTAAATCCTATAACTAATTATTATTGATATATGAGATGGTTATTAGAAAAATATCAAGCGTTAATATTTTAATATACGTATGTATATAATGTTTTAATGTTACAATAAGGTAGAATATTAGTGTAAAAATAGGGTAATATTATCCAGTTAATATTCTAAACTAGGTGTAAAGTTGTACAATTTTCAGGGATTTAATAATTAATAGTAACTAAGTAACTCTCCAAAGGCCACCGGGAGCATTTTAGCATATATAACTATCAAAGGCTACAAAATAAAACTAACGAGCTCAGCTACGCATGGTTCATCAAACACTCTTTCGCTTCACTTAGATCTCTTAACCTCTGTTACTCAGCTGAACTGTGATCATTTTATTTGAAATTGATATACTTTCCTGGCTAAAATTTGATTCAATGTCAGCTGATGGAAGCACTGTGACGCAGTAGAATTGAGGGCTACTGAAGTAGTTTTTATTTCTGTTTTCAATGAAAAAATTAAACTTTCTGCGATTCATTTAAGCAATTTTTCAAAACTCCATGTTATTTACCACGGCTTCGGTACACGGGAAAATGTGAGGCAATTTAATTTCATATTGTTTTCTGCTCGAAAAAAATACTTCAGAGATGTTCCGAAAGTTTTACCACAAATATCATGACTACCAAAATAATTAAGTGCAAGATAATGTTATCCTTTAAAATTCAAAAAAATCCCTGACTCTCATCACCTTTGATAAGCTTCTTTTATCCAAAATTTGTATTCGAAAAGTTGTATTCGTTTATCCAAAAATTATATCCAAAATTTATCTAAAAGTTGTATTCGTAGATGTTTGGCTGTTTAATTTCATCATTATTCTCATCATTATTCTCATCATTAAAATCGTTTACTTGATTGTATTCCATTCAAAAATTATTGAGTAAGCACTATAGGTAACGTTGAGTGCAAAAGCGGTCTCTTCGGAGCAAAAAATATCCGTTGGTATCAGGCATAAGTTAAAAATAGCATTTATCTTGAAACATTAAAAAGAATTTTGCAGCCAAGCATGCACATTGTTACAAGTAGAAAACCAGAATAAACTCAATGTATAACATTCAAAAATATTTCCTACGTGGTCAAAATAAACTAGGAAGCTTCCATGTCTTCTATCATCTAACTACATACGAGTATTAATCTTTTCTTGTAGCAATTTTCGTTTTCCTCTTTATATAATAATTGTGTAATTTATATTTTAAAATATATTTCATTTGCCATGGAGTGTAATAAAAAATGTGATAAATGACAGACAACACGTATCACTTCTCGCGCTTCTGAGCAGAAGAGCTAAGGCCCCGAGTGTGTTCCAGTTATTGTTGTGCCGCGGCTTATTTTTATAAATATTAATATTTGGAGCCGCTCGAGCTGCACGAATATTTGATGACCTCCCAAAAGGTACATGCACCGCCGGCTTTATTATTGATGTCGGAGTTTTATTCTCGGCCATAAAATGGAGTTCACAGACAGAGTCGTGACTTTCTAAATGTGAACGTTTCTAGAGACCACTGAGACGAAAGACAGGGGAAGAATTTTGTGTTGTGGCAACGTGGTGCGTTTTGCTAAATGTGAATGCTTTGAGTTTTGGGTAAAAGGAGCGGAGGAATAATGATGCGTTTTATATATTGCAGTGCTGTAAGTTTCACTAAATGAAAAAGTTCTGTGTTGAAAGAACGGAGTAAAAACCTTGTGTTGTGGCAATGTCGTGAGTTTTGCTTAATGTGATTGTTGCTAAAAATCGCTGAGCCAAAAGAAAACATGGAAAGCATTGTTTTATAGTGGTGTTCTGCATTTTACCAAGGAATGAGGTTTTAAGTGAGTACTGGGGAAACTGAAAAGGCTAAAAATGTACTGTAGCGGCAATGATGGGTGTTTAGTGGAGAAATCTGAATGTATTCATCAAGTACCAAGAAGATAAATAACATGTGTGAATATTCGGAACGGACTTTAAAATGTTATTAGAAAAATTTTTAATTGAAGAAGCAATGAATTAAAAATGAATTCTTTGCCGCATAGTTGCTGGTGGTGTTACTGGTGGCAGGATAATTGATAATGATGTAATAACAACCATCATAGTTGATCCCGGTATGATTGATGACGGAATGATTGATAGTGGCATCATTGATGATAGTATAATTGATGATGACGGTATCATTAATGGGGACATCAATTGAGGGGGGTGTGATCATCAGCACCATCAGTGACTGCTTTATGATTGATTGTGGTGGGATTTTTTGTAGCATGAACAATTACAGAATAATTGAAGGTGTTATGATTGATAACAGCGTCATTGACGGTGGTGACGAGTTTACTTGAATGAAAAAATGATCTTTACCCATAATTTAAATGAATTCAATAGCATGAAATATGCATTTCACGGAATTAGAAAGTATGCTTCAAAAAAGGAAATATCTATGCCAATAAATTAGATGAATAATGTAGTTTGAAATTCGCATTTCACAGAGGAAGCCGAGTTTACTTCAATAAAAATTAAATATGATCTATGCCTATAATTTAGATGAATACAGTGGCATAAAATATGCATTTCACAAAGGTAGCCGAATGTACTTGACTATAACTAAAAAAATGATCATTACCAATAATTTAGATGAATAACGTAGCTTAAAATATGCATTCACGTAGACGAAATAGTAGGAAATGAGTAGTAAAAAATTCGTGATGCCGGTTCAGAACGAGGCAGGGCAGCAGAGATCGCCCGTTCGAAGTCATGGCTTGGCGTTATCGTCTCAAGACTTTGGCAATGAACGGAACGTTTTCCAAGTTGCTCCCTAAAACTTCGTTAATGCCCTAAAGCACGGCAATAAATGAAGAAATTCCGTGTCTCTGTCCCTGATAACTGACTTTAGAGGGGAAAATGTCGGTTTGTTTTCAAAGCAGGGAATATATGAGATAATTTCTCCGGTTCCAAGTTGATTTTTTTAAAGTCCATTTGGTTCTGTGTATCAGTAGCTGGTCTCCATTTTATGTTAGGAAGCACAAATGTAATTTTTAAGTGCGTGAAGGGAGATAAAGAATGAAGCTCTTGTTTCATGCAGTTGTATTTTGAAGTAATGTATTTGAAGAATAATTTCACTTACTTTTTATATGCTTATCCGAAATCTGTCTTTAAGAGCATGAATGAGAATTCGTTTCAAAAATTGCTTCACTATACTGCTTTCTCGTGCTTCCTAACATTTCAGAATTTGTTGAAAATTTGAAATATTTTTTGATATTTCATGGGAAAAAAAGGTGAAATTTATATCGAAATTAGAAGTACCTTTTTTACTGTTTTCACGCAGAAAATTTTCATTTTCACCAACAGTAAATCCTATATAATTGATAGCTGCAGTTTTTATAATGAAAATTTTATCACCTACATTTTTGAAAGCACGCACTTGGCATGTTCGTTCTTGAGTTAAAATTAACCTGTTTATTAATCAGCAAAGTTAATGACCAGATATATGACAAAACTCATATTACAGCCTTGATCAGCAGCACGTCCTTTGAAATCGTGACGCATCAATATTATTTTGAAAGCGTCTGCAAAATTGCCGTCAGAGATGAAAAAACCCGAGCCATTTTGTGTGTGGCTTGTCTTTAGCCGAGATTGTGGAATTACAGATGCCAGGAAACCTGATGAATGTGCTGCGGAATTTTCAATCAGCGTTTCTCATCAAGCGAATTCGGGTTTACGATCTGCTCCCCCTGCGGTGACGCTATCTGCTCACGCCAGCCGCGTGTTCTTCGAGTGGTGGAGTGAGGCATCGCAGCCTCCTCACTTCAGCCTGCCATAGTGCAGACGTACGAACTCAAACTCAACTGGATGCTCCAGGTGTCGAAAATTGTAAAAATTGTACCAATGTTGTACCAGGTGTGGAAAATCTGAAAATATTAAACATCAATACAGTACCAAATATCGGATTTTGGAAATCTATTACCCGTCACTGTTGTGCCAAGTGTCAGGTATTAGAAAAATTACTCATCATTGCTGTACCGAGTATCAGAAATTAAATAGGAATTAACCATCAATGTTGTTCCAAGTATCGGAAATTGAAAATAAATTACATCGAATTTGTACTCGTTAGTTTTTTTACTAAATTTTTAACGCTTTAAAATAAAGTACTGTTAGGTGATTTGGTTTTTAGTGCAAGGTAATTGCAAAGAAAAGTTTAATTTCAAACTGAATTTCAGGCTCTAGGTATAGCAAATTAAAAAATTACTAATCAGTGCAAAACTCTATAGTTTTTCAACGAATCTATCCACTTTTTTGCTCTTTCATATCGCAATAAGTGTTACTTGTATTTTGATATTATGATAGCGTTGAAAATTTATTCTACATAAGTTAAAGTTCAGCGGAGAAAAAATTGTTGACTTATCAGAAACAGTTTGAATGAATAAGACAAAAAATTACGCAATTTTAGAAGCACTCGTATTGAATTTTAATGGAAACCACCTAAATTCTCCATTTAAAAAATCAATTGGAGTATCGACTCCTCAAAGAAAGTACTCTTTATGAAAAGAAAAGAACTTGGTTTTCAATTATGAATGCTTTAATTACATATTCAAACAAGGAAATAGGAAAATTTATTTCCTAATTGTTGGGGCACAGCCGCTGCCGTTATTAGCATTGGACCTAAAATCGAGTCTTCGGTTTCCCCCGGCCCATGTGATATTTTGCTTACTTCTTGTCCCCCAGTTGTCGTCCGTGCAGTGTAGTCGCAGTTTTCCATCTCGTTCACAGCCTTCGAATTCACGAATGAATGTTTTTTATTATTTTTGGACACTTGAATACATGTTAAAAAATTCATCAAAATATACACAAGTCGCATACCTGATTAAATAAAATATGAAATTATGGAAAGTATTGAACCTGTCTCAAG
This sequence comes from Morinoia aosen, assembly GCA_030386875.1. NCBI lineage: Eukaryota > Metazoa > Arthropoda > Malacostraca > Amphipoda > Talitridae > Morinoia > Morinoia aosen. The sequence continues at coordinate 20,974,460 of CM059565.1, forward strand.
ATTATCATTTCGAGACACGTCGAGAAACCTTGACTCATAAGTTCCTATACTTTTTAAATCAAGTATGCTGCATGTTCTGAAGACTCACATCATGTGAAAAAAGATAAACATCATCTATAACCAGGAATGCAATTTCACTTTGAAATGAACGCGATCGGCGACTCAACACATAAAGCCGGAAGATCGCGCCTACACAGTCAAGTCAAGATGACCAGAACTCCAAAAAAAAGCATCTTATCATGCCCGGAACCAGCAGTTTCACATTTTAAAAGGGGAGCCTGCGAAGAGGTACGTCTGCTTTGACCGGAATACTGGCCGTAAAGGTCAGTAACTAAGACAGAGTGCTGGCTCCAGAAAGCTGCTGTTTATACATCAGGTGTTAATGATATTTTATGGGCGTCCCTAAGGGCCCTATACGACTGCCCCCGAGTTACTCGCAAAAGAGCCAAATTCTGTGAGCTTCCCCCGCTGTTTTACTTTATTTTAAAGGAAGCTTCGTTTCACATCTTCATGCTCCGAGTAATTTTTCAACTTATAGTCATGTTTCCCGTTGCTGGTATTTTTTACGTCGTTGTTGTGCTACTTATTTGCCTTCTCTGTTGCGTTTTTTTGTTACTGTGCGTTGTTCTTGTGAAAGAAAGGGCTGCGCATTTTTTGATGAGGAAATTACGTTAATTTTTGAGTTCTGTGGGAAGAAATAATTTTCCAGAGTTCAGATTATTCAAACAAAAATAACAGGTAATAATGAAGAATAATTTGATTTTCATTGTTCGCTATTTTGTTTGAGAATATGTAAGAGTTGTGATAGTTCAACAGTATAAAAATTTTGAAAGCTATTATGCGTTTTCCATCTCATTTATTAATACTGAGACGTAATTACTTTAAGTAAAAAATGTTTGATATGTTATGAAATGATCACATTTTTATTTTGAAAACGAGACTTCTCTTACTTCTCGTGAAATGGTGATTACATGCACGAGGTGAACATCATTTGTGATGCAGGATTGAATTCCAGCGTTAGTTTGGCTATCAGCCTGGCGATTTGTACAGCAATTCCAGAATGCCACTTGAGGTTGGAAAAATAACAAAATGAGACGCGAAAACAAAATGTTTATTTGTTTAAACTTGAATCAATGCACCTTAGCGGCTACAAACATATGTAAAGTGGGAGGCTACTTCAACCTAAATGGAATTTTAAAACGGATGAAGTGTTACTTGTGGAAATCAATATTGAGATAGCCAGATTACGACATTTTCGATATTGAGGGTTGGCAACTTACTGCATTTAAGACAAAATAATGCTGACAAGTTAAGCCAAGTATTGTTGTTTTGATATGAAAAATTTCTAAATGATCGTCAAGGAAGATATTTATGCGTTTTTTTCCAATTCTTGCAGGAAAATAGCATCTAGAATTATATTCAGAGAGAAAGTTTGTGTGGTTTCATGAGTTATCTCTGCGGATCCTGGTCTGAATTGGACCATTTCTGGCAACATTTTAGTACACATTTGCCAAAAACCTTTCTACTGGAGTGAAATCTTGGCCTAATTTTGTTCGTTAGGTCAGTGTTCGAGAAATATTGCGACATTTTCATTTAGACCAAAACATGGGAACCGCTGACGCACCAAGAACAAGAAATTTAGCGATTTCTGAGGAACTACAATATCAGAAGGCTATTCTAGCGGCCATTCACTCGATGCTAATCAAAAGCCATTCCATAGCAAAGAGGGGCATAAAATCCTTCATTTTGATCCAGAGCCAAAGATTTTGAGATCATATCCTCGGCTTGAATCTCTGCCAACTTGTGCTGCGCTGGCGGAGGTACGACGAGCTCGCGGAGCTCGGAACGCACCACTTCCAGTCCCAACAATCTCCGGCTTTTCTTCTGCGCTCGCCAGACGATCTGACAGTCTTCAATCAAGAAAGGATTTATTTTTTTCCAAGGAGTGACATAAAAGCTGGAGAAGCCGGAGACGTTCGCTGCATTGGATGCCATCAAGGGCGACATAAAGACGAAAGTTATTTCATTTTATGGCTCCGTGATTTATTCGGGGTATCTTTTAGAGGAGGCCTACGAAAGAAGGGTTGATAAAGAAGGGAAAAATAACGGTTTCATTATCGTTCATGAAACCAGAAGTGGTGAAGATCTGAGCCTGCTGCGAATTTTTCCTCCGAATATGCCTTAAGGAAGTGCATTTAATTTCACTTGTTCGTTGACCTCATACATGACACAAAGCCATACCGTGAACTTTCATAAAAAAAATTATTGATTTGTTTGATTATTTTAAAACTTCTCCCATAGTAGTGTGAAAATCTGGCTCTACTCCTTATTTGAATGCTGCATGAATGCTGCATGGTTTTACCCGCTTGACAAAACTTAAACTGTAATGATGCTTCTATTTTAATCGTTATTAAATTTATGAAGCAGAACGTCGGTTTACTCGTTAATTTTATTTTTGTTTTAAATTTCGTATGCGAAGTCGTTAAAACTATGGAAATATTTTCCATGAAAATTTTGGAAATTTTGATTCTATTTCAGCTAACGAATTATTGGAAAAATTAAAGACGACTAAAAGATGATGGTTTAAGTGTATCAATAAATATATAAATATTTGTAAATGTATTAAATAAATATATTAATTTTTATAAGTGTATATATAAGTAGATGAATATTCGTAAGTATTGAGATAAAAACATAAATAATTAAAATTAGTTCAAGTTTCATGAACATTTGTGGGAGATCCACTGGGACGGACAACCAATTCCCGTTCGTTACTCATTAATGAGGTTTTCTTGAGTTGTAGAGTTCTGTTTTTATTCTATAAAAATGCACACTGGAGTCTCTTTCAACGTGCACAATATTCTTCTACGTCTTATGAAATGCATTATCACCATAGCGTAAGTTTAAAATGGCGTGATTGGAATATATTGCCAGAAAATATATGATTTTTATCCATCTTTTCAATCCTTTTGATTCAAAAGAAATAGGTCATTCAAGCGACAATATCTTGGTTCTACATGACGCAGACTTGGGCATAGAGTCGTAAAAAACTTGAGTTTTTCCCAAAAGAATTCGGGAAGTAGACCACGTTTTCACGTTGCAGATCAAGGGTTTTTACTATTTTTTCATAGGACCTACTTTAGTGGATTACTTTCTCTCTCTGATCCGCACACAGGAAACTATACAATTTTTTCTACGCAAATGTAACTCTATCACCGTGTGACATCTTGAAGTCGGTTCTTTGATTGTACCTCGTGCGAAAATGTGTCAATTACATCCGTATATTTACAATGGATTGCTTGTGATTTGAAACTAGAATCCTTGATGGACAAAAAGATGTTCGCTCGCTTGAAAGTGTTAGAATTAGATCAACATTTTCGCGTGCAAAATTATTGTATAAAATATTATTGAGATTTGGGTTTTGTAAGTAATTGATATTTAACTTTCCTGGTTGACGATCAGCGTATCAATCTGTAACGAGCCGCATTTGCCGTCTCAACACGACAACGAAAAACATACAAGTGAATTCTTTGCAAAATTAACACGGTGTAACACCGTTAATTAATACACAGGTTGATTCTTTAACAACTGTGATTGATTGGGTTGTTTGTTTATTGTTGTGTTTTTCGCATTCTAGACGTGTATTTTGCGATAGATTTACTTTGAACATTTACAATTGATCTTTGACCAATGAAGAGGAACCAGTTCAAAATAAGGACAGACCCGCGTGGTGGGTTAATACATCGCTTACTCATGAAACTTTCGCCTATACTATCGTGAAAATCTATTGGTAATTCTTATTCATGTGCTGCATTGTTTCATTCATACTGGATGGCTGCGGTAAGTAAGTCAATTATATCATTTTATTTAAATTAATATCTTAATATTCTGAAACTATGATAAAAATACAGTGGTTCAATCATTTTCAAGTCTCCCCTTCGGAGATTTCAGTTAATTTCAACTAGATTTTTTACAGTTATCATAATTTACACATAGTGGTTTTTACGTATTACAGTGACTAATTCAATCACGTAAAATTTATGATTAACATCGTAAACCAATATTGATGAAAAATATAGGAAGACAGTGCACTTATTTGAAAATTTGATACCTCAGTCATACACAATTTCATGAGAGCATTGCTACAAATAGCTAACGTGCTATTTCACTAAAATTGCTGGATGAAAATAGAATTAAAGGATTATTCAATCAAAGGTCTGATAGAACGGTCCTTATTTGAATACAGCTCCAGCCACTGAGAATGCCGGTACAGAGAGGCCACTCTACACCACTATACATAGATACGGTCACGTAGCAAATGATCTCCGTCGTGACAAAAGTCGATGAATGCCAGCGATGTAAGGCATCAAGTCTAAAAACATGTGCCGACAACCCATTTGGTCCGGAGATAATTTCATGATTTTAAAATTCAAACCAATACTTCAAAATTTTACGAGATCATGGTCCTTTCTAATTGGAACCATATTAACGCATAATTTTTGAACAACACTGAAATTATGAATGGCAAAATGAGAGCGAAATGTACTCATCTCATGTACTTGCATTACTGTAATCGTGCACTTCTGCTAACATTACGTTGCACCTTACATCGTTTCTTTCTCCTACGCAGCACACCATAGTTGGTAAGTGACAACGTGAGCTCACCCTAAAAATTTACCTCAAAAGCCCCAGAGTTTATGCAACGAGGGAAGCTAGGCGGGACATAGAGTTCAAGGCTTCAAACTAGCCAGCAAGTTTGATGTCGTAAATCAGCGTCATTTTTTAGCTATTAATCTAAGAGCTTGTTTTACGAGCTGCTAAGAGAGTATGTGCTCCAGAGCAAACTGGGGGCATAGTCTTGCCGCTCGTTCTGCCCCCTCACATAAAAGGGACTTCCTCGGACCCATAAAACATCTAATTTGGCACCTGCCAGCGTCGCAACCGGCGCAGCGTGAAGCCCAGGTCCCTTATGGAGGTGTCGAGCGGCGCGGTCCTGCGCTATCAAGCGACTGCTTCTACTTTAGCGCTCGCATGTATCGTTAAGGTTTTGGAGAAAATGTCGCCTTAGCACTGTGAGTATTGTGAAGGCTTAGAGGAAATGCCGACTCAGCGCTGTGAGTATTGTGAAGGCTCAGAGGAAATGCCGTCTCAGCGCTGTGAGTATTGTCAAGGCTTAGAGGCAATGCTGCTTTAGCGGTGTGAGTGTTGTGAAAGTTTTAGAGGAAATGTCGCCTAATTGCACTGTGAAGTATAGTGAGGGTATTGGAGGAAATGCTGCCTGAGCGCTATCTCGTATTGTAAAGGTTTAAAAGGAAATTCTGTCTGAGCGCTAGCACGTACATATTGTGAAGGTTTTAAAGGAAATGCTGCCTGAGCGCTAGCGCGCATGAAGGTTTTAGAGGAAATGCTGTATTAGCGCAGCGAAGTATATGGTGAGGGCAGTGAAGAAAATGCTGGCATAGCGCTGTGAAGTATTGTAAAGGTATGGAAGGAAGATATCGGTAAAAAAAATGTAATAGAATTGAAAGTAAAGTAAGGAACTCTTTATTGGTTTATTGATTTTCCTGATGTAACTGCATGTTGAAATTAAATGCGATCCCCTGATGCTGTGGATTAGGCATTTACACTGTACGAAGGAAAGTAACTATTTCACTTAGTATTTATTTTGGCTTCCCGACTGCTCATTTTTATAATAATTTCGATTTTCTTCATTAGCATCACCGGAGTGTGCATTTTAATGTGGGAACCACATTTGACAGTGATATGCGTGTTCCTAGACTTGTTTTTTGAATGTGAAAATTGATTTTTGAGTTCTGAAATATTCATCGCCATTGCAGTACTCAGTAATTGTGTACTGGCGTGCTTAACACAACGCTCGAAATAGTGTCAGTTTGACATTATTGTAGGCTCAATATAGGCGCAACTGCCTAAGACCTAACAGATTTATATCCGCTAACTACATCGGTGCCACAAGCATACTATTACTATACTACTAGCTTTATTGCTACTTCTTCTGCTGTAACTTCGATTACTGCTACTAAAGAGTAAACAATTTTTGTGCTTTGAAATTATTTTGGAGAACTGCTGCTTACATGGTTGTAAACATCCGCTTGATCGTCCATTTTGCTAGTGTCTGTCATCTGACCGAGTAACTGTCAGAGTCACCAACCGAGTGATTGTCAGTCACCAACCGAGTAACTGTCAGAGTCACCAACCGAGTGACTGTCAGGGTCAACAACCGAGTGATTGTCAGGGTCAACAACCGAGTGATTGTCAGGGTCACCAACCGAGTGACTGTCAGGGTCACCAACCGAGTGATTGTCAGAGTCACCAACCGAGTGGCTGTCAGAGTAACCAACCAAACAACTTTCCAACCAACCAAACAACTATCAAACTATTCTAAGAACTGTCAGACCAACCAAATAGCTGTCATATCAACCAAACAAATACCAGACCAACCATGCAACTGTCAGACCAAAAACACAACATCTAGTCAGAAAAAACAACTTTCAGATCAACCAAACAACTGCTAGATCAACCAAGAAAGTGCTCGACCATGCAAGAAACTGTCTGACGAACCAAGCAACTGCCACATCGGCCAAACAGCTGCCACACCAACCAAGCAAGTGCCACACCGACTATAGATATATAGGGCACAAAACACACCCTGGAAAAGTCGGAAATCAGCAGACGACGGCTTGCGAATGAATTTTCATCTGTACACAAAACGCTAGAACTTCGTTGCACGTGGAGGCTTATTTGCATTGTAGGTGCAGGATTATATCGTTGCATGTCATACGTCTTATGCAGGCAGCCCCCAAATCATGTGTATTGGCCTCGCGATAAGCTTCTCTCACACGTACTCACGTACAGAGTTTTAGAGATGTTACATTTTCTGCTGCACTGAATTCTACATGGCTGTTTACAGGCAAGCATGCCGTACTCAAAAAGGGCATGTCTGCCTGTGAACAGCCATACAGATTTTAATGCGTTAGAAAATGTTACAAGCACTTCTGCAGCCACACAGTGTGGGTCGGTGGACATCGCGCTACAACGGCATTCTTCTTTCTGTGGTAAACTGTGGAGCGGTGTCTGGGCCACACTGCGTGTACTGTGTGGCTCCTGTGTGGCTGTTGCGTATCTGTTGTGTGACTGTCATGTATCTCTTGTGTGTTTGTTGGGTGTCTGTTGTGTGTCTGCTGTAGGGCTTCTGTGTGGATGCTGTGTGCCTGCTTGTGTTCTGTGTATCGAGTGTGTTGCTGTTTCAGGGCTGGGTGGTTGCACAACAGCGTGGTTGTGTGGGTGCTGTTTGACCGGCGTGTTGCGGTTGTGTGGCAGTTTGACGGCATGTTTGGCTGCTCTATGGCTGTGTGGCAGTGACTGTATAGCTTGTGGCAGTGGATGTGAGAATATATGTGTCTGCATAGCTGCTGTCTGTGAGTGGCTTCTGTATGTGGCTGTTGTGTGTGTGTGTGGCTGCTGTGTGTGTGTGTGGCTGCTGTGTATGGCTGCTGTGTTTTTGTGGGTGCTGTGTGTGTGTGGGGCTGCTGTGTGTGTGTGGCTGCTGTGTGTGGCTGCTGTGTGTGTGTGGCTGCCGTGTGTGTGTGTGTGGCTGCTGTATGTGTGACTGTGGTCAGAGGAACGGCCCCGGTACGCGGCAGGGTTTGGTGAACTTTTCCTGCCTCACAGACCAACAAAGCAGCTGCCAGCTCCCGTCCACAGTGGCCGCCGGTCATGCGTGCAACCGAGCCTGATGGGCCTAAAATTATACCATGAAACTTTACCGCATGGATTTTAAATTCATGCTTTTAACTTTGCCTGTATCACGGTTACGTCCTGGTGGTTAGCCGCGCGTCTCGCATTTTGACTTGTTCAGAGAATTTCCTCCGTATTTCAATTAGACGGTGAGTGTTCGTCCCACAATATTTCTTCTTCTGCACAGTTTTTACATCATGTTCCTCCAATTTTTATTTTGTACGGTAATAGTGGTTATGGTTTTTGATAATTTTTCCTTTTCAGTATTCACATCTCACTTTACTGAAGAATCACCCATTTTTCTTTCGAAGAATCACCCAGCCCTCACCCAACACACTCTCCAACATTAACCCATGCCTTCCTCTAACGTTGTACACTTTTTTCAACAACTGCAGGTCATTTTTAAATGTTCACCAATCAGTCACTGAAAAATTGGTGTTCTTTCACGTATCCATCCCTCTCTCCTACATTCGTCAGATTACTATCCACCATTCTTCTTGTATCGTCCAGCTCAACACTCTTCAATATGTACCAACTTTTTTCGAATATAAACGTTTTTTTTCTTTCTTTTTGTTCACTTTCTTCCCTTCCTTCACTACGCTGCAGCCACATCCTGCAGACCTGGAAGTCATGTCTTCCTTCCTACAGCAGTCCGTAGCTTGATGCAGCAGCTCTGCATGCTCATCTGGTGCCTTTGCTTCTGCGGACTGTCTTTGCTGACGAGCTTATCGGCTTACGTTGGTTGACTGGCTTTGTTGGGTCGCCTTGTTGACTGGATTTGTGGATCCGCTATGCTTTGCATCAGAAATAGTTTTTTTAGGGGTTGATGGATTTAAATTAGAGTGGGTTGATGGATTAATGTGTAGGGGATTGATGGATTTAAATGCAAGTTGGTTAATGGATTTAAATGCGAGTGGGTTGATGGTTTAAATGCGTTGGATACGCAATATAATATAGCCAGTTCGTACCTAGGAAGTCATTATAATAATATTCTCCTTTAATACTTGATATTCCATTGGTCTAAAACTTTCCACCAAGGGCAGAAAATTTATCGTTTTAAGAATACATTTGTTTCTTTAATACGTGATGTTTCAGTTCTTTGGCATCCAAGGTATTCAATTATGAGATTCAATTATGTTGAGTGTAAAGTAATAGATGCTATAAAACGACGAAGTGACTTTTAAATGATCGTGTTCACAACTTATATCTCACTGCAGATGTTCAAGAGAACCCCGAAAATCACTGCAATTTCATCACAGAACGCGTGGTAGCTCAGAACGTTGGTATTGGAATGTTGAACCTGAGCACACTGTGTTCGCTTAGATAGAAGTTCTGCTTCTATAATAAAAAGCACATCCAACTGGTTCCGTGAGGCGCTTTACACAAGTTGGGCTGCAATAGGAGTTTTATTCGACACGGATAATTAACTTATCAAGTCAGTGTTTTATGAGAAGCATCTCTGTGTAGCAATGCTCTTGGAGCAGATTTATTGTGGATATCAAATAGCCATCAATTTCATTAAGGCAAATAAAAGTACATAAGCCAATACTATAGAACTAATTAAAAGCTTATGCGCACACGTTAAACGACAGTAAAACGTTATGTCAAATGTTGTATGTAACGAAATGTTAAGTGTAGATGGGTTGTGAGCCTCAGTTCCGTTATTTATTATACGAGGAAAACTTGTTCAGAATCTTTGCAATGCAGGGTGTCTCCAAAATTACACTCACTCTTTGGCAGCCTGGTAATCATGTATTTTGTCTTGATGTAGGAGTTCATTGACGCAGACACAAATCTAATGAATTAAATCAAAGAAAATAACATTAATTTTGAGAATATTAATTGTCAGAGATGAAAACTTAGTTGCACTTGAGTCACGAACAAAAAATTTGCGAGTCATGTATCTCTTGTGTGTTTGTTGGGTGTCTGTTGTATCTCATGTCATGTATCAGCTGATTTCCCATTCGTCACAGGATGAGTACATCATTTTGAGAGACCCTGTTAATTGATACCAGTAACATGCGTATCATATTCTGCATGACCTATAACGAATACTAGGTTAATCTACCATTACCTCTGAAGACTGCCAATTTATCTAGTCAAGAAATAGAGTCGATAACGCAACACATCGACAATGTCGACAACGCAACACAACGAAAATGTAGACAACGCAACACAAGCGGTGATGTTGCATGTCGTGTGGTGATGGTACAGTAATTGGTGTGTACAGGCGTGCTGCAGGTGTGTGACGCTGCGTGAGACCGCGTCTGATTGTGGTGTGTATGAAGCAGGGGATGATTTATCATAGCATTCATGGTTTCAATTAGGCGATTATTTCAATATTGGTGCTTTGGTTGAAGGTTGCACTTATTATATTTATTTTTTCGAATGCAGATAATAAGAGTTATTTCGTTACTAGTGTGAATGGAGAAGTAATAGCGTTTATTGCACGAGGAAAACGAGTTATCGTCACAGCTTGAGGGATTTGAGGGGATCTCATGGTTATAGTATCAACCTTTTGGATAGTAAAAAGAACCGTCATTTGTTGATTTTATATCCATTTCTAACCTATCAGAAAAACGTATTTAACGTCTGAAATTAAGTTAATCTTAAATAAAAAAGATACACTGAAAACATGTTGGTTCATCAAGTTTTTCCTTTGCATAGTCGAGGAATATATGACATATTTGTTATTTGCTGCGTTTTAAAAATGTCTAAAGATTGAAAAATAAATACATATTTTTATTGTCCAATGGTACTTTGAATTGTGCATTTAAAATAGAAAAATTACGGGATTAACATTGGATGAGACGACAATAATGTCGAATATTATTTTAACTATATTTTCCAGAATTTTGCTACAATGAAATGACGCACAGACATCAAACAAATTTTAACTCTAGATAGCTAATGAAATCAACATCATTTTATGAAATTTACCATCATCAAAGCCTCGCGAAATGAAGCCTGCCGAAATAGCCTGCGTTCTCGCCATTCTCCGAAGCGTTTTTGATAGAAAAGTCTTTTGTTTAAGTGCAGGAAGCGTGCGTCGCTCGGAGACTTTTATTAGAGGTTCTGAGAGCTACGTATTTCATCGTTGAGATTTGTTAATGGAGCCTGCATATGACAGGTTACCACAGCTGACTTCGGACGCTGCTCAGATTTACGACCTGCCGACGCCGCGCCCTCGGCTGCGTAGCTTGCCTGGCTCGTCGTCTGCTCCAGGCCCGCTTGTGTTTGGAGTTGGAACACTGTCTTGCTCGTGTTCTTCTCCAGGCACGCTTGTGTTGTGAGTTGGAACACTGTTTGTCTTGCTCGTGTTCTTCTCCAGGCGCGCTTGTGTTGTGAGTTGGAACACTATTTGTCTTGCTCGTGTTCTTCTCCAGGCACGCTTGTGTTGTGAGTTGGAACACTGTTTGTCTTGCTCGTTTTCTTCTCCAGGCGCGCTTGTGTTGTGAGTTGGAACACTATTTGTCTTGCTCGTGTTCTTCTCCAGGCACGCTTGTGTTGTGAGTTGGAACACTGTTTGTCTTGCTCGTGTTCTTCTCCAGGCACGCTTGTGTTGTGAGTTGGAACACTGTTTGTCTTGCTCGTGTTCTTCTCCAGGCACGCTTGTGTTGTGAGTTGGAACACTATTTGTCTTGCTCGTGTTCTTCTCCAGGCACGCTTGTGTTGTGAGTTGGAACACTGTTTGTCTTGCTCGTGTTCTTCTCCAGGCGCGCTTGTGTTGTGAGTTGGAACACTATTTGTCTTGCTCGTGTTCTTCTCCAGGCACGCTTGTGTTGTGAGTTGGAACACTGTTTGTCTTGCTCGTGTTCTTCTCCAGGCGCGCTTGTGTTGTGAGTTGGAACACTGTTTGTCTTGCTCGTTTTCTTCTTGTTATTTTCCAGTCCCACTTGCTTTGTGAGTTTAGACTACTTCTTACTGATTTGAGTTTCTCTCTGGAAGGTATTAGACTTTTTTCGAAATGGGTTCCCTTCCATGAATGGATTCAGTATTTCGTTGATGCATTCTATCTCGAGCTGTAAGAAGCCTGTTATAAAGAAAGGCCTGACTGTTAGCCCTGTCGTTTAAATATATTTTTTTAAATATTAAATTATCCTTCTCAGTCACATCCACTTCGGTTTGTAATTTTCTACTCAATCATAACATGTGGTTCTAACAGGTGTCTTCCCTCAGAAGGCATGCGCTACGATTTGTTTGGGAAGACCTCTGTAGACATCAACGATGTTAGAAAGCATGTACTACGATTAGGTTACCAGGACCACCAAGCGATGTGGCGGCCAGGTCCATGCACGCTAGCTCAGGTGAGAGACTGCATGTGTGTCCGAACGCCGATTCCTTGTTATGTTTACGTAAACAAATCCAAATTGCGCTCTCAAGCAGCACCTTCCCTGTTTTGCTGCCATCAAAGTGCGGAGGGGTACGGCATTAAAACTACCCAAAAATTTCGCTTCTTACAATGGGAGCGACTGAAATCGTATGATTCTTGTCGATGATCTCCTCTAAACCGCTGGACCCGAGCGAGATCATAAACGTAACCATGCAGCAATCACCCTGACATTTGAGATACGTCCTGCCTGTTGACGCTCTCCAAGTGCGCTTGTACTATGAGTTTAAATTATTGTTTTTGTTTTGTTATGTGGGACTCGCAAATTGGATGTTAAGACGATAAACGGAATATTCATTCGACGTTTGTCTATAAGTAATTATTTGTGGATATTATTGAAATCAATTATACTTTGTTAAAAAATGCATGAGGCTATAGCTTGTTTTGGTCAAATATGAAGGTTTTTCAAGAATATATGAAATTCACGATTGTAGGCAATAGATCTGAAGTAAATAAGACTTACGTAGTTAGAAAACGTGTGCAGAATTTTCCTTCGAACGATTGTTCAAATATTGCTAATTACATTTTCGCAACAGTTTTTTCAAGAAGAAGCTTGAAAATGCGACGTTGACTTCAAAATTTCAAGTTGGAAATTTGTATTCCAAACGTACATGAATATTTTCTTGTGCGCCAAGTTTTTGGCTAAAGTTGAGGGGACTAGAGGCGAGAACAGAAAATTTCCCCCGTGTATACCATACATGTTCATAATATGTTACGTTTCAAATGTCAGTACAAATATTTGAGCAAGATTTTTGCTGAGACCAAAGTAAACTTTTTGTTCACAAGATGAGTAAAAAGTTATATTTCATGGGATACAGTGAATTTGATTTTGACGTACGCTCCCTCCGCATAATGCCTGAGAAATGCCTCCGCCAAATGCATAATGCCTCTGAGGGGAGAAATGCGAATGTTTGAGCTTCGCGAAGTTCAGAAATGCGAACGTTGCAAACGTTGCTCAAAACACAAACTTCGCGAAATGGAGGAAAATCCTGACCAATGCACTTATCTTGTTTGAGTCGCAGGGCACAGAAGGAGCAGAACGGCAAAACTTGCAGATTATTTTTCGAGTAAATTTTTAAATTCGTTACAGGTTCTAAAATACAGCTGTAAAATTACTACACAAGATTTGTGCTGTCAATTTAGAGTAATGTGCATAAATTCAAACAAGCCTTTACTAAGAGGTTATTTTTTAAGGTTAGGAATTAGAATAGGAAATCTGGGCGGCTGAATTTTCGAAGATCAGAGAGCAACAGTTACCTTATGTTAAGATTTCGAGGCAAAATTAACTTCTCCAAGCAAAACGTTCTTTCGAGCATTATTATCATAACGTGGTAGCTGACTTGTTATCCACCGACATCTGAAGTATGATTTTCTCGCATCGCGTGAGCTTTTCAAACCCTCGAGCTCAACTAATTTTCCTGCGCTAAAATTTGTAGTTTTCTGTACTGTTTTTTTTTAAGCAGCCTTTCATTAAATTTTTCCACATGGTGAGGGAAATGACTACGAATTTGTAAATGCACGAAAATGTAATAGAAAGAAAATCATCTCTATAAGTACCTTTTGAAAACCACTCTAGAATTTGCTTTTTGATATAAATCCTAATTTTAATTATAACGTGAAGCATCTTTCGTACTTTGCGATGTGATATTATTTGATGTTAGTTCTCTCGTGCTTCATGCAAAATGTTGTTTCGTCTGTAATCTGAAAATCTCTACAATTGGAAATGCAAGCAAGATGTAATTAAGTAAAGTATGAACATGCACAAAAGAATCAAAGACAAAAAGAATAAACGAAAAAAAGAAATCAAAAAGAATCAAAGCACAAAAGAATCTTGTGGAAAGTTTTCCTATAGAATCATCAAAATTATTTGAATGAAGTTTATGATTAAAATGATGTGGGCAAATACAAAAATAAATAACAGAATATTGAAAGTAATGTGCAACTACGCTCCAAATTCTAAAATTAAACCGTTTTATTAGACACAAGGATCCACTTTAATGGTATCCTTAGAGAATTTTTCAGTACCTATGAAACTTATACCATTTGTGAATCACCAAACCCAAGTGCTTCGTACGCTTTGGTGCGACCTGGGGGCTTGTACTATATAGGCAGACAGCTTAGATTCCGATCTCGTTGAGTTTCCATACAGACACTTCATGTCACTTGAAACGATATCAAGAACTGTGGAATCAACTTTATAGGGAGTGTAATTCAAAAGTTGGCCCTCAATAATTGTAGCATGTATGCGTGCACCGACCGCTATATGACTTGTCAGCCAAGCTATCAGCAGGTGATAGAGAAAATGCTATTCATCTGTTGTGGCGGTTAAAGTGCGTACAATAGAGTCGTAAATGCTCTGTACGTCTCTTATTATGGTACAGTTGATGGGTCTAATGACGTATCGATGGCCACCGAAATTTATACGGTTTGTTAAGGTGTAATGAACCGCTGGCACGAGTCTATCTTTTACTTACTTAATTTTGAGCTTTTGGAGTTGCTTCAGTCTTAATGCACATTTTCCAGGGAATTTCTGAATTTTATGGGAAAATCTGCAGTTCTTGAGGCATAATAGTTGTAAGAGAATCTTGTTCAGGGATTGCTCTATATGAAGCGTATGGTGCTGAGTCTCGGGTATCACATTTTGTATGACCCAGAAACAGACTCGCATTCATTATTTTTTTTTGTTAAATGATGCTTTTGGCTGGTCATTTTTATTACTATTTTTAAGCATACCCCTGAAGTGAGGGCTATACCTCGTGAGATTAATAAAGATAGGTTTTTAGTTTAATGTGAGTTTTAAGGGAAGATGCGTAACGTTGGAAGCAGCTTCTTATAGAATTATAGGTTAATACAACATCGAACACATATTAGATTACGAACGAAATATTATTTTTTTTTAATTTTCTTGATGTATCTGAAGACTAGACGCTCGACGGCGTGAATATTTAGTCTAAAGCAAAATCAAATACAGTTTTTTGTAAATCTCTCATAATCAATTTTAAGTATTGCATAATCTATGATATACTTCAAAATATTGTAGGAGATGCATAAAAAACGAACTGGACCTTCTAATTAAGTTGCACAACTGACTGGGAAAAACGAGGCATCCAAATGATCTTTAAATATCACATTCATACTTTTTATTTACAGCTCATTTTTGAATCAGAGTTGAGGATGGGTACATTTATACTGCAAACAGTCTCGGTATATAACGCCTACAACTTCAGTTATAATCAGCGGCTCATACCACGCGCTTCATAATAGTTGCTATAGAGTGAGTGATTGTTTAGATGTGTTTTGAGCGCCGGATGAAATTTTTCTAGATTAAATGTGTTTTTTAAGATAATTACTATCTATTTTATACATATAAAAAATCTGTTTATCAACAAAGATATCTAATAATACTTATTTGAGAAAAATTGAAGAAATGCTACTTATTTTCAAGCGTCTTGTAGCACGCGATTTCTGTTCGTGTTGTGTACACTGTACACATGGGATCCGACTCTCTAAAACACTTACATTGGTGCTCGAGATCTATTTGATAGCGTAATCCTTGATCTCAGTTATTCAATACATTAATTACTTGACGTGGACTTAATATACATTCATATCTTCGTTTAAATTACATGTTGTTTGCGGAACTATTAATGTCGCAGTTCCTGTTTTTATTACTTTTATCTGTAGTATTGCGTTGTAATAAAATAACTATATTTTATTTGAAATATAGCGATATATACCGTGAATTTGAAATAACTTCCTTTTATCATGTTTTATGATGTAATGTTGCATTATATTATTTTTACAACTCTCTTGCCACAACGAAGGCAGTCTTGAAAGGGCAAAGAGAAGAGAAGGGAAGGGAAAATCATTAACTTCATGTTACTCATGTAAAAACATACGTCTACAAAACCTTTTTTATCTTGTAAACATTCTGAAATAAAACTTATGTCTTGTTAACATAAACAAACCATTAGGCATACAGTTGATATTTTCAAAGAATGACTGATGTAAACGCGACGACATGCCGCCAAGAGCACCTCTACATGTGAGCTGCAGCCAGCGTCAGCACAGAGCTGACTGTCGGGGTGCCAGCCCAGAGAATATGGCATCTCTGCCAGCCCAGCTCGGGCAACAGGCAACTGCGTAACTTGCTTCCCATTGGCTGCCAGCAACCGACTTATTGATCACGAAGGAGCACCGCCATTGGCTGGCAAGCCGGTGAGGTGAACTCCTTGTAAGAAACAAGTAAGAAACAGGCAAGAGCGTGAGCAAGAGATAAGGCTTTGAGAAAAAGACGAGGGCTTGGATTTCGAAGATTCGATCTGTCGTTCACTAATGAGTTCGGAGATCAGCCAAGCACAGCCAGGAGATCTGTAATGAAGTGGCGAGACTGACTTAAATCTTAATGAGGTTTGGGAAAACTGTTTAAATTCTTTCAATTTATTTAAGTAGTTGAGTAATCATTTAAAGTTATGTAGTTCTCTTTTGCGAGTCGCGTTACTGGTTATTTGATGTAAAATGCTAATTTCAACGTTATAAAATGTTCATGAAATTTAGAACTGATCACTGTTCGACTAATTTCCACTTACTTATTATATAGAATCACTGAATAATATTTAATTTCTTAGAATTTTATGAACACAATAATTATTTACTGTTAATATAAGAAAATTTGTTTTCATTTAACTGTTCTTTCATTGAATAAAAGTAATTAGCAGCTTAAAATTAATTTTTTGCGTATATTTTTGAAGTCATTTCAGTCGTAGCCGGCAAGAAGTGAATAAATTTACGTGACACAGATTAATGAATTTCAAGATCTGTAGTTGGGAAAATCCACATAAGCAGAGCAGTGATAAAGAATCCACACAACGCAGCTTCAGTCAATACAGCCAGTAAAATTTCATTCTATTCAATGTTAATAAACCTATTTCATTGCGGTGCCTTACTTTCAAACTATGCAGTTTTAACAACTCCACACTCCGCGGGCATGATAAATCAGCACTAAATAGTTTTATTGTTATATACTCGTACTAGCGATATAAAACATCCTGCATATTTTTATTAAATCCACGCTATATTTGGGAACAAAAATATCCTCAGACCCAATTTTAACAATCCGGGCCGAGTAATTTGAATAAATATTAGGCACCTTCGCCTGGCAACATAAATCTAAATCTGAGACACGTAATGGTGCAAACAACGAAGCATTGTACTGAGATAGGTCTCCTACATTTAAGGCATCAGCGCCGGGTGCCCTTGAATGCGACTCATAAGATGAGTTTTTGCGAGTGCATGCATCTTATTTATGTGTGACAAAGCCAATTTAAGGAACAAATTTGGCTTGCCCGCAGCCCTGCAGGTAAACTGGTTCGCATGAAGTGTGTGAAGGCCAAACTCAACTGAACTTCATGGCAACACGTGCTCTTGTGTGGGTCTCGTTTTGATTTGGTCTTTATAATTTCTTTATCTGATCATAGTTCTTTCTGGTCTCGTTCGAACGTGGTCTTAGATGGCCTCTTTTCTTCTATGAAAACATGATTGCATTTGGTCTCATTTTGAAAGATCGAACATGGGTGAACGTGGTCTCATATACATGGTTTCATCTGAACGTGGCCTTACTTTTCACATGCTCAGAATATCTCAAATGATGAATAGTCCTTCTTGTACTTAAGCGCTTGTAATTCTGCGCCGCTAAAAGCTTGAGTCATGCGTCGGAATAGCATTTCAATTTACAGTACACACGATTTAGATGTAGACAGCTACACCTGTCATCATAATTAACAAAAATATTGCAGTAAAATGAAATTGGTAGCCTCAAGATCCCACCGAATTTTGCAATGTATAATATGCATGATCTGAATGCAAGTGAAAAAACGCGTAATCTGCAAGATCGGAATGCAAGTGCAAGAACGCGTAACTTGCAAAATCCGAATGCAGGCGAAAGAACGCGTAAGTCGCATGATCTGAATGCAAGCGAAAGAACGCGCAACTTGCATGATCTGATGTGAGCGAAAGAACGCGTAACTCGCATGATCTGAATGCAAGTGAAATAATTGGCGCAACGTACAAGAGGCTTGACTTAATTCGCATCCGATATAAGTTTTCAGCCCCTCTCGTACTAGCGGGGCTCCCATCTATTGTCATGTGAACTGCGTGCGGACTTGCTTTTAGACTCCTCCTCGTGGAGTGGTTCTAAGCCCTGGATCGCTCCTCCCTCGAGGTCGTGGAAGCCTGGAACTCTGGTCTCATCTTCGCCTCAGTTCGGCCATCTTGCGTGCTGGACTCTCACTAAGGCTCCAGCTGTCCTCAAGATCGCTCCAAATACTCCAGCAATCCTGGTCCGGGCAGCAGATCAGTCTGGCACTCCGACGCGATTGAAGCACTCGATCGATCTCCGTGTATTGGTGTGGCACTCGTGGCCGCCGCGACTTGTGGATGCTGTGTTCCAGCGCTGGGTCAAAGCCACCGGAAAATTTCCATTTCTTCTCACTCAAGAAAACTAGGACAAAGAAGAGTGGCACTTCTGAAAGTTGTTCAGTTCCGGTCATCCGTTCGAGAAACACAAGGAAAAATTTTTGGATTGAAAGATTGTGGTCATAAAGATTTGTGAAGATAGTCTGCATCGATATCACCGTGAGAAGTCGATTTTTGCTGAGGCCTGTTTTTGAGTATCAGCTGCGGACGAGAAAAATGGTATTTTCTTACTTGCTTTAATAGCTACAAGGTCAACCGTGGTCGTCATCTTCTGCGGCGCTTGACATAGGCACTTCAATTGATAGTTCATCCAAAATATTAACTGTGAAAAAAATTCGTCTTCGGCTATCATTGGAAAATCTGTTTTCTGTCTTCACAGTTCTATCAGCAGCGCGTTTATTTGAAAAGTGTTACTACACTAGATCGATTTTACTATTTGATCAAGATCGATCTCTTGACATTGTGACGGACTGGTGAAGTTTGTAAGCAACATACATGTAAACTATGTGCTGTCCAGTGATGTGGCGATGAAATACAGTCGTGTTTGATGCCAATGACAGTTTGTGAACATTTTAGCCCTCTGAAAACTCTAGGGCGATTGCGCTGAAGTTGACCGGCGTTGTTCCTTTTCTGATTTTAAGAAACAGGAAACGCTGGTTCAAGTATTCTATCGTCTTGGTGCCGGTAAGTACTCAGCTTATGTTCTTTCAAAATAGAGCAAATCAGAGATCTCTTACGAATGATTTTCGTACTGCCTTGAGTACATTTATTTTAAGGATACTTAAGTCAGGCAAATAAATTAGCATGTTCATGTAAATTTCTGTAGTTAAAAAATATTTGCTACCTCATAAATACGATGACTCGCACAAATAAAAATAAATCGCTTACGCTTTGCAATACAGTGTCTCGGTAAAAGATGTTAACAAGCACCTCGAGAATTTATTACGCTGAATCAAGGTCCATAATACATTTTACAAACTGTCTGTACACCGTTCATATTTTTTTAGGTGCTGCAGAGCTTCTTTTCAAACAGTTGGTCTTTTGTTAAAGCCAGTGCTTCATTAAGCGTCACTTTGCGTACAGGTTTTTTATTGGTTTTATTGCCGTGCTATAAATTCCTTGCGGCTTGCGGTATCCAGGCTACGCGGAAGCGATTCTGCCTCGCGACTGAGGCTGTTTTGCTGCAACGCGTCGGTGCTCTTCGTTCTGGTTTACTTGTTACATATGGATAAGATACAGATTGAGGTAGAAAAAATTCTGTACTCATAAAAAGAAGCACACTAATTAGGTAGCAAACAATGAAGTAATAATGTATAATGAGGTCATATTGATAAAACAATTATATTAAAGAGCCCAATAATAATATTCAAAAGGGTTGCAAATTTTAACAGTTATATAATAACTGAAGAAGTTTTAATTTGATCACAATGCTAAGAAATTAGTGCAGCCCATAGAATTATGTAATTCTTACCTTTATTGAAGGTTGAAATCACTAGTGATGGTGATGCTGTAAGATAAAAACTATAACGCTGTTTTTAAACAGCAGTAAATCTCACACGCACGTAGGTAGAAATAATTCTTTTCGTGACCAACTGTCGAAGAATTTGTTTAACTTTATTAACTCAAGATAACGCTATCTCTCATGTGTTGAATCTGATCAAACAAATTAAATGCAACCAAATGGCGTGCGTATGTGCGCAGTAAATAGCTGAGTGCATCTTAAAAAATGATTTACTGTCGAGGACATGCAGATTACATACTGCACGCTACATATAGTGTCGCTGCGGCGTCAAAATAACGAAGGGTTGTTGCAATAAAGCCATCATTCATTCGTCAAACATGAGTCCAAATGAATAGGGCCTCAGGTCACTTGTTAGCTGTAAATATTGTACAATAGAATGTCTGTATTAAATGTTAGATGGTTTTGCTGCTGTCTTTTGAGTTGATAATAAAAAGCAAGGAAAATCCTCCCACGAGCGACTTGATCATGTATTAAAAACACTAATGAACCCACGCAAAAAAAAATGTAGTGTAAATGTATAAAATGAATTTAACTACACAGGACGGGCCACAAAAGCATAAATTTTGATTTTAATGGCAATAACTCAGTAATTCACTGAATCATTTTTGCTTGGTTTCTCTCATGGAAAGAGGACTGTATCAGTCATACGTCCGTGTTTCAAGGATGAGAAAGAAAGTCTAATTAATTGCAAAGTTGTGAGTATTTTGTGATTCACCCAGTTTTTATCAATCTACAGCAAGGCCAGTGTAGTTCATTACTCATTTGAAACTAAAGTTATTAAACTCATTTTACCAAAAAAATCCTTTCCAATTTTTGTGAAAGCAGGAATTTTTGTACTAAATTCTTTATTCATATCTATGGCAAACAGTGAATTTTTTATTCAAATTAATTATAAAATAGATTCAATAAAACTGTATTTTTGAGTATAAATGCTAAAACAAATGAGAGCATGTTTGAAAATATTCACGGATTATTTATTTAAACAATTTATCAATAATGTGAATATATATTTGTTAACAGTATATAATACAAATATTTGTCTTTCCTGTTAACCATTCATAATCATAATAAGATACAAGCATGTATGCTTTTAAGTTGTATTATGGCCTTGCTTGTCACCATCAAACGTCTCCATAAACATTAAAATTTATTAGGACAATAATATCAGCTTTAATGGCAGCACTTCATGGGTAATTAATGAATGAAATTCAAATCTTACTTAATGATAACACCGTCATTTTTGAAAGTGAGAGACACATTTTTACTGCGGATGATTAGCTAACTTTTCTACTTGATAAGCGTGCTAGTATAAATTATTTGAATTGTGTATCCGTACTTATGACTTAATATTATAATATTTTTGAAATAGGAAAGTTCAAGCGCAACTGACCAATAAAATAATTTTACATTCAGTTGCAAACACAAAACGTTTATTATTATCACGGATAAAGTGCGCGAACTTTTTACACCTTTTCACACGCCAGACATAATGATTCGGGTTTGTGAACTGAACAGATATAATTTTATCACATCCAAAGTTGCATGTAAATTTTTGAGCAGTTTTCCAGCGAATGAGGTAAATTTTCTCTGAATTCGGTTACTTCAAATTAATCACTCTGCTTTTGTTACACTGTTACTCGTTATTCCAAGTTGTTATCGCGACGCTATATTTAGAAGACTTACTCGGAACTGTGACGGTAATCATGCCTTCCTAAACTGTGACTAGATCCACTTATAAACTCGACCACAACGTAGTGGGTTTTGGTTGCTTTGTAACCCCTGAGTTGTACTGCGCTCGGGCTGCTATTAGTGTCGAGATGACGGCAATTTCCGCATAATTTCATCAATAGGAGAATATAATCGTTATTCCACTGGTAAAGTTGAATTAGGTATCTCCGGGCTGCATTATTTTTGACGTTTTAGTTAGAATTCGTGCTTTTGAATATTTCTCTAAGAAAAATGATTTATGCCTTGATTACTATTTAAATTGAGTGGCCCGTATATATATTACATGCCATTCAAGCGCATTGTTGAAAATTTCTCTATTACTCTAAAATTAATCAATGAATGCGTCTATATATTATCTAGTGATAGAATTGTTACCAATAGAGTAATTAAAATGTATTTAACTCCAAATATTCCAGGTCCCAATATTTATTTTTAAGACAAAAGTAGAGCAAAATTTTCTCCGTTTTTTCAGCATAAAATATATTTCCATATATTTGCCTCAGAATAAAATATTTACAGCTGATATCCAATTAACTTCGATAGAAATATTAGCTTATTCACTAATATTTCTGTCTGGTAATATCCTTATGTTTTGACAAGAAATACATGATTTAAACTATTGGGGCATTTCTACTGCCAAAAATTAGTCAATAATAATAAGAAGTGTTCCCTTACAATATTCTCAAAGTTAACTCTACGAAGTTCAATTTTAAAGTATCGGCTAAAACGACTAAAATTAACCTTTTAATTATTTGCTAAAACCCAATTTTTAGCGGTAATACGTTTTAATGAAGTTTGATATTTTCGAAGCGATGGTGGAAATTACGAAGATATCAGAGCAATCGCGTGTCTATAATCTATTCAAAATTGTCTTGAAGAGGTCGAAGAAAATTTGCGGTGATAAAAGTATAAGTGTATTCTATGCACTAAAAAAACATTACATTTATCAGCTCAGTAAATGTGCAAATTAAAGTACTGTGACTATTGAACTTTCATCAGCTCAATAAATGTTCAAAAATGAGTATTGGGGCAATTGAACATTGATCAGCTCAATAAATGTTCAAATCTGACTATTTAGACGAATGAACATTTACCAGGACAATAAATGTTCAAATGTGAGTATTGGGACCACTGAACACCTCGGAGAGGAGTACAGTCGGTGGCGGAGTTTCGTATCGGAACCAAAACTTGCGGACAATTTCAGCGGACACCGGCCCCGGCCCACGGCACTTTTTCGTCGTGAGAACTTAGAAAAAAATTCAGGAATATTTGTGACTGTTTTGGGCAAATATAAAAAATGAAAGGGACGTACGTGTTGTTCATGTTATTTTTTCGAAGAACTCATAGTAGATGTGGCTACTATTTGAGCTAAAAATGTCAAAACCAGTGAATAAACGTTCGAAAATTATGCTCAGATCATGGTACAAGGTAATGATGACATTCAGAGTTTGAAAATGATGGTTGAAAATATTTCAAGGTATATTTTCATACGTAAACGAATAGAGTGTGTTGAAAAAAAATTTGGCTCCAGAAGAGCTTTCGTTCCGCATTTCACAATTTTTTCAAATGTCGTGTAGAGAAGGATCAAGTACAGTGAGCTAATCGTATTGATGAATGTGCATACTTCTATGCTTCTAAAATTTTTCTTTAAAAAAAATTATTTTAATGCATGATTCTCAAAGTAATACATATGGTAATATATATAATAGTAATTTATAAATAATATCATATATCATTTTAATATCATTTATTATTTTAATATCATATATTATTTTAATATATGATCCTACAATCCTCAAAGTAAAAATATTGAAAAGCATCACTCGACAAATGAATTGAAATTCAAACACATAGAACATTGGAAAGTGCATTAGAAAAAAATTGAGCTAATCTCCCCCGAAGTCATAAACAGAATGTAGAAACATAATTTGAGTGATTTTCTGACCCACTAGAAGCCTGGTTGTCGATGATGATTTTTTGGTACTTTTTGTCAATGGTGCTTGTGGCTTTATATAAATGAAATTAAGAAATGCAATTAAATAAGAAAGTAATGTATTAAATTAAATTTGATATAATCTTACACATCATTTACGTCAAAAGGATACACTTCTGATAACAAATGGTGAGAAACCACGAAGCGTACATGTAGATTTATACAAATGCTTGCTTGCCCAAATGT
This sequence comes from Morinoia aosen, assembly GCA_030386875.1. Classification (NCBI taxonomy): domain Eukaryota; kingdom Metazoa; phylum Arthropoda; class Malacostraca; order Amphipoda; family Talitridae; genus Morinoia; species Morinoia aosen. Next base: position 20,998,508 of record CM059565.1, read on the forward strand.
AAACTAAATACTGGTTTCAAAACCCGTAGACTTTCTGGTAGTTCAACATTTGTCATTCTTTTGTCAAATGTTCCATTCCTGTTGGTAATACTATCAGGATAAAACAATTGCAAGCATGAACATACAATTGGACGGAAAGTAAGCAATGATATAGATTGATCAAGAAACTATGAATGAGTTAAATTTTTTCATGCATGCATCACTGATGGTGTTGAAAAAAATGTAGGTGTCCCCTCCGCGTTTAAAGAATTTACTTTGGCATCGGAAATGCATCTTACATTGTGTAGATCACTCAATTGTAATTGAAATTTGTTTCCTCTAATTAATCATATAATAATAAAAACAATAAAATAAGAAAACTTTTAAACTTAATTTGAAATTTTTAACAAATGATTTTTCAGTCACAAATACATGAAAATTTTCTGGTTCAAAGATAAATGATGGACAGACGGGGATAAATAAACTTACACGCCTTAAAATGTGTCAATGACCTCAAGTAAAGGCAATGTGTAAATCACAAGACAGAGCTGGGCTCAACTCTTAAAGATCGCGTGAGTTAGATTATTCGCACGCCACCGTATAGCGCTCAAATATTTTCAAGATTACTGTAATATAAAGGCTCTATGAAATTCTCCATAGTTTACATTAATAATTAGGCAAAAGTGCTCAGTTAAAGTCATGTTCAAATATACTTTCGGCCGGGGGTTAGTGTGAGAAATTCCTAAATGAAGGTTTCTGAAGAACTCGAGATATTTATTGGTCAAATAAGTAAAACTGGTCGTGATTATAGAAGTAGAAGTAATGGTAGTTGTAGCACAAAAATGGCACCTTAAATTAACCAATAAAACTAATTATAGTTTAAATTGGTTTATGAAACAACTTTGTTCAGATATTTTCTCCGATTAAAAGCCGTAAAACAAACAAAAAAGCATAAAATGCAAATTTTAAATTATAAATATTTTGATTTTTAATCACAAATATATGAGCATTTTCAGGCTCAAAAATAAAAGGGGTAAAAAGACAGGGATAATTTGTAATGAACTTACGTACACCTGTCCTTATATATAATTGACTTTAAATACTGTCCTTAACTTTTGAGGTCTTAATGTCTATATCCTGGGCTCGAGTTCTGTATTTACCTCAGTGAACTGGTATAATAAATACTTCAACACTAAGTATTATTTCTGTGAATAAAGAAGACCAAAATTAATTTTCCATTGCATACTTCTTATTTCATTTTTTAATGTATGGTCTTCTTCAATCACAGAAATAATACTTAGTGTTGAAGTATTTATTATACCAGTTCACTGAGGTAGATACAGAACTTTTAATTTTTTAGTGGTCATTTTTACTTGTTCATGAGTCTGCTTTATTCTTTTTCTAAAAAATCGATAACCTAAATAAACTCCATTCTATGCTTGCGAATGGAACAACTTGCATAAATAGCAAAAGTAAGCCAAAATAAAGTTTATTTGCAGTCTGCACTCTACGTACTCAAAACAAAAATGGAGCAAAATGAAAATACGTTTGGAAAGTTTTGGAAGAAATCAATTTTGTTTGAAATTAAAATACTGTTCGAAGTACAAGAGGTTACATAAATTTGACTTTACATGACCTATCTATGCTACGAATTGAAAGATTTCTGTGCATTTTTGAGTTGCAACTCCATACTTTCGATCAAAGTATTGTGTGCGTTTTTGCACATCGTTAATAAGTGTTAAGAGATACGTTTATTTCCGCCAGCCACGCTGCCGCTATTTAGGTCACGCTGCCGCGCAAAAACGCTGTATGCAAAGTTGTTGGTTAGGCAACGTTGAAAAACCGCCGTACATCACCGAGCTTGCTTGCAAAAAAAAGACCCTTTTCAGTGGAAATAATGCTCCAGGATATTGAACTTCGGTGGTTTTGAAAAAATGAGCAACGTTTGAGCTTTCTCTACATACTTGCGCTAGAGACAGGCGAGCTCGATTAGTGTGCGTCGAGTTTGTCCGAAAGGAACATTCGTATACGACACCTCTCGTGCAAGATGTGTTGTGAATAATTCTTTGAAAGCCAAGATTGAGATTTTGCCATGGTGACCGATTCTTTTCTCGTGGCTGTGATGGACATGAAAGGTAAATAATTCAAGCTCAATATAGTTGAATGAATAAAAACGGCGACACTCGAGGCTTTTCTGCTTAGGATCAAGAGAAGTCAATGGAAACTGCTGGCCAAGAAATGAAACTCTTCAATAATTGAAAATGGTTCTAAAAATTGTTTTCAACCCTCCGTGATCCGAAAAGGTAGGAACCACTTGGTTTTAAATCAATATAAAAACGGGATTTGGGGTTATTTAATGCAAAACTCGTGCTGTACACTTTATTAAGAAAGGGAATAAAAACTTCGTTTTTCTCAACAAGTAGTGGTTTTTCGTTCATGTCTGTTCGAATGTGACAACAAAGCTCTTTAGCTGCTCCGATTCAATATAAATTTCTAACTATGGCGAAGGCCTGATTAACTAGCCCTTGTTAATTAATGGCTCATGTGCCAACACATTGAACTAAGGTTTATTATGTAGCTACCAGAGTGTTAACATTTGTGAGATATTGGGAATTTCAGATTTCAGAAAGGTTACGAGAGAACTGAGTTAATTTGTAGTTTCTAACTCTCGTTGGGTGAAAAACTCAAGTGATACCGCAGTAGTTGCTTTAGCTAGCGTTCAGACACTTTTACCTGAAATGCTTATTGAAAATTTTGGTTGTTTCTGCACCTGTATTATTGTTCTAGTTAAGACACTTCATTATTGAAATTGTAAGATGTAAAGTTTTCACCGTCGTCTTTGAATTTTTAAATTGTGAACATAGTAACTTGAATTTCAAGCTTTAATGTTTCAGCCTCAAGTGCAACTTTATGAAGATACATTTCCATTTTTTAACTAAGTTTCTGAGAAAGGTTTCTATATTCTAGTTCAATGTGTTGTTATAATTCTATTCAAATACGCATATAATGCAATAATCATATTACATTCAAATAAATTTATGGTATTTTAGGAATACTGTCTCGTTGATGATAATATGGCATCGCAAAACGTTGCTTGGAGGTGGAGTGAAATACTTTTATCCTTTAATCTTGTGATAGTAAACTATAGTTACCGACTAGAATTAATCTTCTGACGTTTACTCAAAGGTTCGTTCTTACTAAATGGGTAATGCGAAATTGTTTACGGTATGAAGTGTTATCAACCCGCAGCTTCACGATGTGTCATGGTTGGAGTAGTTTGTGGCTAAGCGATTTAATACAACACGCATAAATCACCCGTTCCAATGATGAAGAACTCTTGAAATTCCGTCACCCAAGAAAATTTAGGGCGAGAAAGCGCCCGAGTGCCTAATTATGTACCACTTCAAAATAGTTTGGAGCGTAATAGAATAAATTCAGGTGGTAAAGGCAGAATAATTTTGCACCAACCTGTTCTTAACAGTTGAGTGTGAAAGAACGTTTTTGTTCATTGAATGCATGACATTTATAGAATTGCGTACCTGAAGTGGTTTCAGCTCAGCTTCCGGAGACAAGGTTTCTTTTCGTACACGTTTAACAAAGCTAAAATAAATAGAAAATTGTACGGGAAGAAAGTGGGAAATTGGACTGGAGATATATGAATTTCTTTCACCAAAAACTCAAGTTTCACGTTTAACGCCATTTTATAAAAATCTGCGAGAAAATGTCAGGAAAGTCGTAAAATTGTCGGTAAACTAAAATTTCCGGGTTGATTTTTAAAGATCTTGAGGAATTATTTTAACCCGTTTGTGTTATTAGCATAGAAGAGTTACTGAATTTGAAGCCGGGCATTTGGCCGTTATTGCTAAAAAGATGAAAGGCTGTTGTTTAGGTGCTGTCTCGAGGGCGTCAAACGCTTTTTACCAAAACGACTTAAGCTCGCTTAAGACTGTTGTGTGCGGCATCATGACGTTAATCACATACAAATTTTGAAGTTGTTTATATTCTTCAATAAATTCATAAACTGTCAGAAGCGGGAGGAAATACGCGGGCATTTGACATTCGGCAGTTAAGTTTTGGTAAGGAAATGAATTCACAACACTGGTGACTATGTCAACATTGGTTTAGGTAATGTTGAAGAAAAGGCTAGCAAATCCACAGAAATTGCTTAGTAATATCATTTCTAAGTTGCATCTTCCTATAATTACGAGACGATTGTTTCATGGTAGCTATTTCTGTCTCCATTTAATCAAGAGTCGCTTAAGAACCGACATGCTTTCTATGGCACGAATAAAATTTTCATATATCAAATCAACTTCGGGCTTCTGGTGTTTGGCAGAATGTTACTGACTATCTTGCATACTAAAGCAAACGCAACAAGTTAAAAAGAAACAAATTCTTAACGTATCAATGGGGATTTCAGTTTGTGTCGGTCAAAAACTGAACGATTTCCTCTGTTCACAGTTCGGTACGTTTGTTGTAAGGGTCACGGAATATACCGAAGTGCATGTGCGACACGCCCTACAGCGTATGTGTGCGTTAGAGCGCGTTTTTTTAATAAGTGTGGTTTTCATTGAAGAATAGGAATTTTTTTACAAACATAAATTTACCACTTGCGACGAGAACAGAATTTCAACAAATGTTTGTTTGGCTTCATACTGCAAAAAAATAAAACTTCAAGCCTGTGCAGAATATTCCACAATTTTTACATTTCTTGGGACGTGCACAGGAAAGCTACCACAATAATTACGAACTAAGTTCACTGGCAAATTCCAGACGCTGGAAAATGAGGGAAAAAGTCTCGGCAGCGCCGCCGTAATTAATTTTTGCGTGCTCACGGCCCTCGCCGGTAGCACCAATTATCCTATCGTAAATTTTAACTGGACAGTTCATGCGCTCCTTTTTTCGACGCACCATCAACGTGTTCAATTAATTAAAATATTTCGGTTCGCACAATTCCGCTGTCGTGAAACTTCATTTACGACAGTGATTTAATGCAACGAATTTTATGGCCTCCGCTATTTATTGGCTTGGGCAAATCATTAAAGAGTCGCGGGTATGAGCTCTTTTTCATGAAAATTCCGTAGCTTCATTTCCGTTTTTAAAATGAATTTCATACTACAATGAGAGTAAAAATATTTTATTATTTTTTATGGACGTAATTTATGCTAGGGCCGGTTTCATTTAATACTTCATATATAAATTTAAATGCTAGTTTTATCAAAGGTTTACACATTGCTCACATGAAATTGATCATGTTATTAAGCATGATAAGAAATTACTCTTAGTATTGGGGCTCAGTAACACCGGTCCAATATTGTGAGCTCAGCAACAGTGGATCAATATTGTAAGCTTAGCAACACTCGATCAATATTGTAAGCTTAGCAACACTCGATCAACATTGTAAGCTTAGCAACACTCGATCAATATTGTAAGCTTAGCAACAAACGTATGAATACAAAAGCTGAATGATTCGAAGCAGTTAAAGCTCTAAAAACCTTAAAAATAATTTGTATAGCTATAGTTACGTTTGTTTAAGATGCACAATATCTTCGATCTTATCTCAATGGAGCGGTCTATTCCATCTCAGGGGAAGATTTCCAATCAACATTTTGCGCAGCGTCAGCATATTTTCTGCTGACGTTCCCCTGCTCCTCATATCGTTCTGCGAGTCCAACTAACCAAATGTGTGATCATTTCTTCCCTAGGAAATTAATCACTTCCAGTTTTTAGACTGGGTTTTCTTGCGAAATGCACATGAAATAAGTGAATGTTCAAAGGGAGCAATATATATTTTTGTTCTAGTATATACTCTCTGAATGGAGATTGCAGTAATCATTACAGTCTGTGTTCAACAAAGTTTAAATTTTGACATTCATTTCACGTGCTCGATATGAATAAGGAAGGTTTAACGTCCACGCTTTGAATTCAGCATGTTGCTGGGCGGAATAAAGCTCAACTTTGAATGTCAACTGTTGGCAGAGCTGCCGCTCAGAAATAAGGATTGTTTTGTGGTAGCCAGGCTACAATGTTCAATAAGGCACCCCAAAAAATGGAGCAGCGGGTCTCCAATTGACCTAAGGAGCTACCAAATGGTGTACCCTAATTTTAAAATAACGAAAGTGATCAACGTCAGTTTTACGGATTAACGCAACTGATGGAAGGCAAATTTCTTCTCTTACAAGATGGAACTCCCGGAAAGTTAGTAGGAGTGGCCGCTTGGAAACTTGAATGCCTTTTCGTCCAACCAGCGCAGGCCGCTCTCCAGAGCGCTGCTCATTGCTTGGGGGAGCGCTGCTTTGGGCCGGAGAGGCCGACGAATTTTTGGTCCATCCTAACAGAAATTCGTGATTTTCTTAAGTTGCTTTCTCCATTCAAAAGAATTTCATGAGTTACAATCTTTCCTTTTGGAAATTGCGATGAGGATGAGACTCGGAGGTTATTCAGAGATGCCAGAAAGAAGAGTTTTGGTTCATCTCCCGATGACAGGCTGCTGCTCCTGCGCTTGCGCCGCTCTTGCCAAAACCTGGCGTTTCAAGTTGGCTATCTTCTCAATTAAAACTCATTTTATACGTCTCTAGTCATAAGTGACCCGGGAAGTAGACTTGAATCCAGAAAGATTATATTATATCAAGTCGTATTCGTTTTCAGAAACTTTTTTCGCTTTCGTATAAAGACGAGTGCTTTCGCCAACTGTTGTGCAGCGAGCATGGCAATCCGCCTCTTCTGCTCAACACGACTCTGATTACGAGGTCGATAGCTAGACATTTCTTGGACTGTGCTCTACTTGCTGGATATATGAAATGGTTGGAACTTCTACTCTCTACTTGTTGACCGTCTGTAATAATTAGATCTTCTACTTTCTCTTCGGAGACTGTCAAAAACAGTTAGAACTTTCACTTCAGTCTTATGTCAGCCTAGAATTGTTTTTCTTTTTACTTTTTCTACGTGACCGTCTGAAATTACTCAAATTTCTGAGTTCTTCTCGCCGTTTACCCCTAAAATAGTTATAACTTCTCTCCTTGCTGGCTCTTAGGAACAGGTAAATGTTTTGTATTCTACACACTGATTGTCTGTGTAGGTAAAATAGTGAAATATTTTACGCTGAACTTTCTAGATTTTCGGCTTTAGTTAAAACTTCTGCGTTCTATTTGCCGAGGGAAAAACTATATGTTCTAAACATGAACGCTTTCATTAGGAGGTAATATGGTCTGTCTTCTTTCAGTTGCTTGCGTCCTTTATCTTTTATTTTATTTAATTGAAAACTTCAGAGTAGCGATCCTTAAGGAAGTGTCCATACACGTACAGTATAGCTTTGGAGGTGTGGGCTCACCCGTCTGAAATTATAAAAGCTATTCTTCTGCCTTTCGGTGGTTCTACTTACCGTGGTTCTACTACGTTGTACTCTTCGGGGGGCATTGGATTGACAATAGGTTTAGGTTAGTTAGGTTTGTCTATCCTGCGTTATGAGGACTGGCGCCCCAAGGGGGGATACTGTTAAGCTACCTTAGCCATAGATAAGCCTTCGAGACTTCTCTCTCGTGTCCACTTTGTTTCTGTCAGTTTCCGTACCTTTTTTCCCCATCTCTTCTTTGCCTATTCTTTCGCTTCCTTCCAAAATTTCGGTGTATCTGCGCAGGGTTATCAAGTGTGGGAACACACCTCGTACATAGATTCCTGTATTTACAGTCCATACTAAATGATTCCTTCTAATCGCTTTCTTGCAATTGCCATTGTCGTGGCCAGGGAGTCTTGAACTAATATAATGTTCTCACATTGTATTGTACAGTAATCTTACTCTGATACCTTGAGCTCATTCTGTATCGATAATTAAATAGATATTAGAGCATTTCAGAAGTGGAAACAGGAGAGTTAAGATTCAGGGACAACATTTCAATGTTTTCTTGGAAAATTTAGTCATACGGGAAGAAATACGTCAAAGGCCGAAATATATGCCTGATTTTTTAATTTTACTAATCTTTTTATTTAAAAAAATTATATTGATTCACATAATTTTTGACGATGACTTATTTTAAGATAATGTAAAATACGCTAAGACTCAAGCGTGTGATGAAATTTACTGCGCCATTCTGTGAAATCGCCCTTCGCTCGATCGTCCTTAGTGTAGTTATTGTCACTTTCCACGCACACTTGCCTGTATCTTTCTCATGACCATGTTATTAATGCTTATTTCTTCGTAATATTTTTACAGCATTTCAATCTATGGTACTATGCAACTGATCTGTAAATTTAGTTCAGAAGCGCACTCGTTTGTTTGAAGATTTATTTTAAATAATTAAAATATCAGATCATGTAAATTATATTTTTGCGTCAAGTTCAGCAATCAAACGTGACGGTACTTTGCATCACCAAACCGTTTCCAGTCTGGTGAAATAATTTTCCCGCTAACATTGCTCCAATATCTCGTTCATAAAACGTTCATCTGAACAGGGATACATGTAATTTTCATCGAGTTTCCAGGCCATGTTGCCATATCATAAATTTTTGATATAGCTTGCGCAGGAATGTTAAGGTCATGTTCACGAAAATTACCGTTCATTTTAGTTTTCTTTTTTCATTTTATCAACGGTGATGTAATTTAGTTTAAAAAACAAAATTAGGAAACGTTTTCTCATAATATTTTCTAACCATTTGGTGTCTTCTACGTTCTTCAGGAGAAGGTTCTGGATAGAAGTTTTGTTCCCCAATTGTTGGGCTTCTATAGATTAAAAAGATGATGGCATATAAATTAAATAAAAATAACTTGTAAGATTTATAGCGCTTGGTTAAACAGAAGAAAGGGTGGGACTGCTCATGTTATGAAATTTTCTCACGTTTATTTGAACACTTCTTTTCCGTAACGTCTATAAACCTTCCCGTAGTGTTATGAATCTTGAAAACTGATTAGAAAATAACATGGAACGGATCTAGTTAACGAACTAATTTCTCAATTAAAAGAAAAGCCAAATTGTAGAAATAGTTCTGTTTTCATGTTCTTTTCCACATGATCTGAAAAACTTTCCATAATATTGACTATTGAAAACGGTTATTAGAAACTAACATGGAACGCAACTAGTTAGCAAATTAATTCCTCAAGTAAAAGAAAAGCCAAGTTGTAAGAATAGTTCTGTTTTCATGCGCGTATTTGAGCCGCGCACACTCGCACGATTGGTCGCAAAGGAGACGAGCGCCGTTAAATTGACTCGTTACGCAGCAAACACACTCAAATTCCTACAAACTCGACGAGAAATTAAATCGTTTCACGGATTTTAGGGACTCGAGGCGAGCTCCGAGGTTCTCAGCTTGGCGGTTGTCCAACTCTCCTGAAAATAACATTCGCCAGCGCGATTGTTTCAAGAAAATAGGAGGGAACTACGGAGCCTGGGACACTTGATTTGCTATATCCTTGAGAGCATGAAATTTGCTATTGTAAATTTTCGAAGGAAAACTTGCGTTGATTAAGATTTTTTTCGAAAACGCGTTAATAGATAAGAGTAAGGAAAATCTTCAATGGCTTGTTTTACTAAGTGAAGTTCACAATACCAAAATTATGAGTTGGAAAAATTTGCTTTGGTGAAACTTTCGCTGGCAAAATTCGCTTCAGCAAAGTTCACGTTGACGAGAACACACGTTAGTGAACTTAATTCATGACAATTTTTACGTTACAAAATCCTTTGATAGATTTAAATACTGTGGAATGTTGAATGTTTTTGGTGATTTTCTAATTTTATTTCAAAATCAACTTTGACAAAATTTGTTTTATGACAATGACAGTCCCATCTTCCCTACGTGGCTACAGCAATCAAAAGTTAACGATAAATAAATTGTCCCTGTAAATAATTATTTCTCTCAACTGTTATCAAAACTAGTTGCTATGCATGTGGATAGCGGGTGACTCAGGAGACAATCTTACGGGATTTTCTTGTTTTTCACGTGGAAAAGAACAAAGTAAAGACGTGATCAGGTCTCTGCAGACGTACGACTCAGCGTCGCAGCGTGTCTGCAAATTTGTCAATTCAGATGTCTAGTACATTTTAGAGAATATATTTTTTCTTAGTTTCTCTCAATAGCATAATTAAACCATGATACGGCTATTGTACACTTCGTACCTTTTTTTTTATTAATTAAGGACATTTATATTAAGGACATTTTTAAAATCCAAGCGTTGTAATGCATTTTATGTATCAACTTTTTTTTCGAAATAAACGGTTTCTTTCTTTTTTCTTTCTTCTCACATGGCTGCGCTCTGAACTGAAACCTCAGATGTACAGTAAAATAATAGAAAGTAGCAAATAAGGAAAGAGAGGCCCCTGGGGAGGCCCCTGGGGAGGCCCCTGGGGAGGCCCCTGGGGAGGATACAGTTTTCATATTTATGGGAATTAATACTCTAAGAGGAATATGTGAGGTCCCGAGCTGAGAGTTAGGTTGTGTTTTGTTGAAAAACAAGATTTTCATTTCGTTTTGTTAAGGTCTTTTATTTTTGGTTCATTGCTATCCTGTTTATCAGCCCCTCTGGCTTTCTTTTCCAGCTTTTATCTTGTCTCCTAATTTTCCTTCTCAAATTACTGCTTCTATGCGCAAGTGATCCAGAGTGGAAACACACCTTGCGCATAGATTGCACGCTTCCTTAACTTTATACTAAATGGTGCCTTCATCCTTCCTCTCTTTGAGCCCTTTTGTTGTGATCAGGGAGGTTAAACCTAACTTGAAATCAATCAATTGAAAGAGCAGACAGGCTACGCAGACAGTGTGCGCATATCATGTCAATCAAAACTTACGTGCATTTGAGGAAGAGTGTAAAATTACCCCACATTTCCGTAATGCATATTTGGAACAATCTGCGAAGATTTACGGTCAATGAACTTTGTAATTTTTCCCTGGACACCGCAGACAATAGTCTGGCAGCTCTGGAGCAGACGGCTGGCTGTGGCTTAGTCATTCATGAAGTGAACACGATTCTGCTTGGACTGCAACCTTTCAGGCCAACAGCTGTTTTGAGGCGGAAAAAACTCACGAAAATAAGAGCCATGAAATTCTAATAGTGTTGCTAGGTACGTGACTTTAGAAATACCAAGATTTTGAGCTAGGTGGAAGTTTACCATTTAAACCCGTGAAGCTAAAACGCAAGCTATACAAACGTTTCAAATATTTCCGCTGTGATAATTGTTGGCAAATTTATCGAGGACATGGACATAAAATAGAAATATGAGCTTGTAGGTGATTGCAGAAGCCTGCGCAAAAAAAGCATATACATTTGTATCTGTATTTATGTATGATATATATCTGCAACTGACTGCAAGCTCGAGATTGCACCCAAATTCAGATTCCATCTGGATTTGCTGTAGCCCATGGGCGGTCATAATTCATTGGTCAATTCGGCTTGTTTTTGTTCTTTGAATTATTCTTTGACCAGAGTGTGCAATGTGCATCCTAGTGAATCGAAACGCATGAATATGAAAAATTGATACAAACTATGACATGAAAAGTACGAAATATTTTTCTCGCAATTTCCCCCTATTTTCAAGTGTAAGAAAGAATTGATTTTCTATTTTGGAATCACAGAGCTATAAAACGATTTAATTGAAACACTTCCCTTTTAACTTCTACGTGCATGACGGAATGAAGTTAAAATTAAAAGAGTTCGTTGTCGCCTGTTCTGAAGCATGGCCGCGGCTGGTCACGCTTTGTGAACATGTTTCTTAAGACAAAGGTCTAATTTTAGCGACACAATTTTAAGTGCATGTTCCAAGCAGCCTCTCATGTTCACAGGCCCAGCCAGCATGGCAGCGACTCGGAATGACTTCATCGAAAGGCAGCACCATTTTCCGGCATTTCTTGCACTCCTTTTACTATTTCATCCGCTCAAATGATACACTGAGTCTCACGATAAGGGAGGCCCTCGTATCTAATTATATATAATCTGCAGTAATTGCAGACTACACGGATTCCTGCGCAAAGCCGTAATCTCACAATCTAACTGGCGCAAAACTTTAGCCAAAAATTCCGCCCTGAGCTCTGGTTAACATCAAAAAGGAGGTCTCGTAAATGTACTGGGCTGCACAATTTACGATAATTGTCGCACAAAAAAGCTAGTCGGTCATTTTCTGTTTAGTTGTTATAAGTTATTCGTTGATGCACTGTGATTGAATTTGATCAAAATTAGAGGTCTACCTCGATAATCTCGAGGTTTTCGAAGTGTACATATTCAGAGTAAAAGAGTGATGACTGAAGCCTAGCTGAAACGTCTTTTTGTTATTGCATAGATATTAACGAGAACATAAATGTCTAGAATTGAAAAATGCTGAACACACAAGTTACATATAGCACAACAAAGCGTTGGGCGACCCTGAATGTAGTTTTCTGGTAGGCGCTCACGCTAAAACTTCCACGGCACGAAGGATGGATTCTCTACTACACTCATGAAGTCAAATACTAAATATTCACAAATTCTAGCGCTGGAAATATTTTACGCTTCATGGATCGAGGCGCGCTGCGTAAATCAAAGTAACATGCGCTCTACTCCCTCTAATCAGCCTGCATTTTCCGGCGCAAAGAATGTGAGCGAACGCTACAAAAGACTTTGCAGTCCAATTTACATTCTGCGCATAGCAAGCTCAAGCTTATTGCAAACCAGGAGGCATACCCGGCACAGCGAGCGCCGGGGCTGCTCCATCTCGTAAACCTTGTAAAAACATCGAGAAAACCCTTCTCAAACAAGGAAAAAAAGTCGAAAAGAAGGCCCCTCTTTTGCTGGGCTGCCAAAATCTATACTGCAGACGAACGCCGCCGCCAACGCTTCGTAGACCAGGCCTATTTTGCCCAAAGAAAAGAACTGGCATGCGGGCTTCAGTTACGACTTCCTACCCTTCATATTTTTGCTAAATTCTCGGCTCAGTCTTTTGCCTCGTGTGGCACCAGAAATGTGGGCGGAAGCTTCTTTTCTGAGGACTCAAATGAGGAAAGACGCGATGTGTGGTGAGCCTGCACGTGTGCTTGGTTATTTGGCATACGGCATTACAGATATTCTCCGAGTTGTTGTGGTCGTCGTTGATGGGCTTCAATCAGATTAATTATGATGTCTCTTTGAGGCTAAAAGGAAATCGCAGAATTATCGTTATTTAGTTTTGCAATTTATAATTATTCAAAGTGATGATGAAATAATGCAAGATTAATTCCATTTGATTTTTAATGCTTAAAAATTATTTCCCCTGCTGAAAACAAATTGCACTCTTAAAAGGTTTGAATATAAAGTAAGAGAAATTCCATGCAACTTTGAAATTGTATAGCCTTGATGCATGCATCAAGTCTTGGAGTTTCCATGTCGTGTACCTGTAAACGTAATTGCCGGTAATAATGTTCTCCAATGTTTTAGACAGGCATTTCAATGGAATTAACTTTCGTCAAGACCGGGGCAAAAACAAGTCAGATAACAGCCTCTCTTTTTACCCCTAAATGGCTGCTTAGCTTGCTACCTCTCCACCAGCTTTTGGTTCGAGAATTTGCTGCCGTTGCACCTCAATTGAACATTGAAAAAGTTCTGTGTTAGTGCAAGTTCGAGCACAGAAGACGTTTATGCTCTGAATTCAATTTTTATATAATCGCTTGATGATCTTGAAAAACGCGTAGTTGTAAATTTCGGTTGGCCTTGGAACACGTGCGTAGCCTACCTCGCGCGTGTTTTCGGTGCATCTTAGAGCCAAATATAGTTGGGTAAACGCTCACACCCAAGACTTTGAAGAACTTCTCTTCAAATTGTGTTCGTAGTTAATTAACGACTGAGCATTTAAGCATGCTAATAATAATTACAAGAAGCGAAACATTTTGGTGGTCATGAGCAAACGGGAAATGCTCAAAACGATATTTTCTCAATTCAAAACGATATTTTCAATTGTTTTTGTTCAGCTTTCACAAAACAGGACAAATGGGTACACATAAGGCAGTTCAATCTAAAAGAAACTGTAGACTGCAGTAATATTCCTCCAGTTATTCGAAGATAAGCCTCTTGAATTAGTTCCCTCAAAAATGCAATTTGAGAGGAAAAAAGTGGTACCATTAAGTCTTAGCGAGGGTTATGCAAATTTTATTCACCGTGCTTGTTCTCCCTTAAAAACGAGAATTCATGAAATTCTCGAGATTAATGTGAGATGCCTGAACACTAAGCAATTTAACTTTTACCATTACTGAGATTCTCTCAGTTCCTTCAGGATAAGAAGCATAAATTACCGAGACAAGTCCGGGCATCCTGCTCTGAAGATGGACCGTTGCCGACGAGGCGCTTCCACAATCTTGACACTAAAGTCCTTGAGGCAGCGATGGGCCACGGCCGTAAATCTCCCGTCGAGATGTGGATTTGGCAGCCGAGGAGATGGAGTTTGTTTGGCTTCTGTGCGTGCGTATACTCTCCAACCATGAGAGAGTTTCGATTGCGCGCTCCAGCTCAGCGTGCGTATTCTCTCCAACCATGAGAGTTTCGATTGCTTGCGTGTTCGTTTCTGGGGACATTTATTTTTGATTCAGAGTTTTCTTGTAAAATTGCGTTCATTGGTCGTGATCGTATTCAAGATGCTCGGTGATCCAACGTTAAAAAACTGAAATGTTGTGGGTTCTGCTGTTTTGGACACGGAAGTGTGAAATGCTCAGTGTAGGTTCATTCGAATAAATTGATATTTTAGCAGAAAATATTTCATTCCAATGAATTCCATTACCATTTCTGTACCCCTCAGGGGGATACAACTATTGTATCTATGGGAATTGGCGCTCCCAGGGGGACTATGTGAGGGCCTGAGCTAAAGGTTAGGTAGGCTTCCTTTTTGTTGTAATAAAATAGGTTTTTGTTTTGTTACGGACCATCTTTTTTCGGTTCACTGCTGTCCTGTTTTTCACCGCCTACTACTTTCTTCTTCAACTTTTTCTTGTTTCATGAACTTCTTTCTTAGCTTTCTGTTTCTGTGCCCTTTCTGCATAGATTCCACGTTCCCTTAGCTCCATACTAAATGGTGCCTTCTTCCTTCCTCTCTTTACATCTCATTTGTTGAGGATAGGGAGGCTTAAACTAACTAATAAACTAAACTACCATTTCTGTAATTAGAATGCATCAATTAGAAGACATTATCATAAAGTGAGAGACAGACTTTCCTGCAAAGCGTATAATTTTTTTGATCGAAACCATTGTTGTGGGAAAACATTTAAAGTAAATTGTGATAAATTACTCCTCAGAGGAATGCCCCTATTCTATCTATGGAAATTAACGCTTCCAGGGGCAAGATGAAGGGTCCCGAGCTGAAGATTAGGGGAGCCTCCCTTTTGTTGAATTAAAATACCGTTTAGTTTTCTAACGGATCATATTTTTCTATTCACTGCTGTATTTTCCAGCGTCTGTTGCTTTCTCTGCAACAAATATCTTGTTTCGTGAACTTCCATCAATCTAGAGGAAGGTTTATCCGCACTGAGTGTAGGTAAACGCCTTGGATATGGATTCCCTGTTTCCTTAATTCTACAATAAACGAAGTCCTTCTCCTTTTTCTAAGGGAATCAATTTGTTGTAATTAGAGAGACTTAATGATACATGATCTAGAAATTTCTTAGCTGCATGGAACTCATAAATAGGGTCAAGATTTTCCCAAAAATCAACTGATTTGAAATATTATACTCTATCTCACGGTAAAATTCAATTAGAAACTTGATGTATTATGTTCTACCTTATCAACAGGTTATAAATTCTGAGTTAATTACTCTGAGTTGATCTTAAATCATTTGAAATTCCTAATTCAAATCAGTTGCCGAACTTGCGATATTAGATGAAAAATACAAAATTTAAGCAAAATTAATGAGCTCATGACTTTAAACTTGCGTTCTAGATAATTAGTATCTTCATTTTACTTCAGAGAACTTCAGTTCACAATTTTAGAAAGTACTAAAATTCTTTACAATTTGGATAATTTTTACATAAAAATCAATTGGTTTCTAAAGTCGCGACGTAGCCGATTTTTATAATGGGATGGCTCTTTTCATGGAGTTTAACCTATTGGTTTGTTGTTAGTGGCTTCAATGTTGTGGTGAAGCTCTTACCTACGTGTTTTATACATAGAACCACGGGGTGAAGGTATGTAAATTGTGTGAGATATATATTGATATACTGCACATATCTGTTGCTTAACTTAAAGTCAAATGATTATAACAATATTTGTGCTAAACTAATTTCAATTCTTTTCACGACTGAGTTTGGTCCATCATTTTAAAAGGAAATATTTGATAAAAGGCAACAGCTCATTATATAATGAGTATCAATCACGTTTATCCCTCTCGTTCAGATGTGAGGTACCTTTAGTGAGAGGGAATTCATTCGCAATGTAAATTTTCGTTAATGGGTTTTGAGCAGAGTTATGTGCCTGCAAGTTCATTACCATTTTGTCGGTATTTTAATGACGAAAAACCTATTTTTTACGAGACCTTCTTTTGAGTACGACGAGTTTACGAGTAGAGAAGTCAGCAGCCGTATTTAATTTTTTGCATTTAATCATTATTTTAAAAAACGGTAATATTTGTCAGACTGTGGGTGCCAAGAACGACTTATTATACCTCAAATATTTATAAAATTAGAGAAATACGGTCATTATGTTCTTTTATTGCCAGCGGTATTTAGTTGTTATTATTTTATTTATATGCTGCATTTCATTTTGAATTTTTCCTTTTCCTTGTGTGGAGGTATTTATATTACATCCTTGTTATAATAAATTAACGTATGTTCAGTATACCTGAAATGCAATATCATTTGTATAAATTTCTCAATGTTTCCTTCTCATTTAATGAATTACATCTAACGTCTTTACTTTCTTCATTTAAAGAATAGAACTTAGGGCTGCTATGGGTCGGAGGAATTTAGTAATGGAAAATACCTCTCGCTTAGTTTACTATAAGTCAGCTGAATGTATGAAATAGCATTTGAAAACGAAATTAAAACTCGGACTCGGATATTTTCGTATATACAATAGCAGCTCAAAATAAGTTGGATGTGAATCTTCGCATTCCGTAATGTTGAAGCCTTTCTGCTGACATGAGTTCTATCATGTCAAATTTTTTTACTGTGCAGTCCACCATCCACACAATTCTCTTAGCAAGCTGAATTCCATTACTTCGCAGTTTACTGTCCACGAAATTCTTGCAGCAGAATTTCATTACTTTGCAGTTTACTGTCCACACAATTCTTGCAGCAGAATTTCATTACTTTGCAGTTTACTGTCCACACAATTCTCTCAGCAGAATTCATTTCACAGTCTACCATCCGCACAATTCTTGCGAAAGAATTACTTTACTTTGCAGTCTTCCGTCCGCAAAATTCTCGCAGCAGAATTCCCTTACTTTGCAATCCACCGTCCACACAATTCTTGCACCAGAATTCCCTTACTTTGCAGTCCACCGTCCACACAATTCTTGCAGCAGAATTCCCTTACTTTGCAGTCCACCGTCCACGCAATTCTTGCTGCAGAATTCCCTTACTTTGCAGTCTTCCGTCTGCATAATTCTTGCAAAAGAATTACTTTACTTTGCAGTCTTTCGTCCACACAATTCTTGTAGCAGAATTCCATTACTTTGTAGTCCACCGTCCACACAATTCTTGCGGCAGAATTCCCTTACTTTGCAGTCTTCCGTCCACATAATTCTTGCGAATTACTTTACTTTGCAGTCTTCCGTCCACACAATTCTTGCAGCAGAATTCCCTTACTTTGCAGTCCACCGTCCACACAATTCTTGCAGCAGAATTCCATTACTTTGTAGTCCACCGTCCACACAATTCTTGCAGCAGAATTCCATTACTTTGTAGTCCACCGTCCACACAATTCTTGCAGCAGAATTCCATTACTTTGTAGTCCACCGTCCACACAATTCTTGCAGCAGAATTCCCTTACTTTGCAGTCCACCGTCCACACAATTCTTGCAGCAGAATTCCATTACTTTGTAGTCCACCGTCCACACAATTCTTGCGGCAGAATTCCCTTACTTTGCAGTCTTCCGTCCACACAATTCTTGCAGCAGAATTTCCTTACTTTGCAGTCCACCGTCCACACAATTCTTGCAGCAGAATTCCTTTACTTTGCAGTCTTCCGCCCACAAAATTCTTGCAGCAGAATTCCCTTACTTTGCAGTCCACCGTCCACACAATTCTTGCAGCAGAATTCCTTTACTTTGCAGTCTTCCGTCCGCATAATTCTTGCGAATTACATTACTTTGCAGTCTTTCGTCCACACAATTCTTGCAGTAGAATTCCCTTACTTTGCAGTCCACCGTTACACAATTCTTGCAGCAGAATTCCCTTACTTTGCAGTCCACCGTCCACACAATTCTTGCAGCAGAATTCCCTTACTTTGCAGTCCACCGTCCACACAATTATTGCAGCAGAATTCCCTTATTTTGCAGTCCACCGTCCACACAATTCTTGCAGCAGAATTCCCTTACTTTGCAGTCCACCGTCCACACAATACTTGCAGCAGAATTCCCTTACTTTGAAGTCCACCGTCCACGCAATTCTTGCAGCAGAATTCCCTTACTTTGCAGTCTTCCGTCCGCATAATTCTTGCGAGAGAATTACTTTACTTTGCAGTCTTCCGTCCACACAATTCTTGCAGCAGAATTCCCTTACTTTGCAGTCCACCGTCCACACAAGCCTTGCAGAAGAATTCCCTTACTTTGCAGTCCACCGTCCACACAATGTTTGCAGCAGAATTCCCTGTCTTATCCAAAAGGCATCTCGTAACTCCGACTCGCCAGAAAAAACTTCTGAAAGAACTGAAAGAGCATGCGTACTTTTCCAAGGCTCATTTGAATACGGAACATTCCCTTCTAGATAAGCACAAGAAAAGGACGAAAAACGTTGATAAAGCGCGGAAAAAATAAAGGCTCATGCTCAGGACACTGGCCGACATGGAGCCAAAAAACAACGCCTGCAATACCGCTGAAAGTTAGACAGGAAATAGAAGGGGATTTTGCGGAAATGAAGGCTTGCTTTCTGCAGTAAAAACTCCGCTCTGAAGAATGACCGGAAAATTCATGCAAATAAGGAGGTCCAGCCGTGAGAATACATTACATTGCTGCAAGTTCTTTAGTTACGGGAAAAATTTGATTTAAAAGCAATTTAACGGAATTGTGAGGAATGGAACTTCGTTTTCCATATTTGAATTTTAATATCGATAACATTATTACAGGATTAATATGAATTATAATTCGACGAATTTTACCATGAGAATTTTTCCATCTTTACATAGAAGGATGAAATATTAAATGTAAAACCCTCCTGTGCTTCACGAGATTCAGTGTCTGTTGCACATCGGAGAAACTTTTTTTTTCTGAATGACAATGTTGCTATAACTAAGAGCTTTCATCAAACTTTTCTTGAATTGAGCTCTGAATCTTCAAAAAAAAAAGTTGAAGTTGGGTTTTGTGAACGTCTTTTACGGTTTTCTAATCTCATTCAAACACAATGAGAATTTCAATCAGATAACATCAGCGTGCCCTATCGAATCTCCCTGCAAAATACTGAGACTATTTGAGATCATGTTCCGAATGCAAATCTTGGTCTGAGAGAAAGGGACCTCCGTTATCACAGATGCAGGCGAGGTCCCTTCTTTTTAAAATGAGAAAAGATGGCTGGGGGCCAAGAATGGGGGAAAACATGAGTTTTGGAGGCAGCGGCTTCCGAAAGCAAAATTGCCGAGGCCATTTTAGGGGGCCTATAAAGTCGGCCTTTGTGCGCATTTTATCAAAGCCCCCAGAGAGCGGCTTTAATATGAGGGCTCTTGTCAGATGTCTGGTGAGGGAAGAAGACGCCGTTGGAAGGCGGCGAGTGTGAGGACGCGGTAGCGAATTACTCGGTGAGGGGGGACAGACGAAAGAGTATTATGAAGTGGACGGCATGTGGGATTTTTAAAACTTGTGCGTGTATTTGTTGATGGCAAGTACCTACGCGTAGTCGTATTCAGAGTCGGTACTTTAAGGGGAAGTACTAAATAGCGAAGTTCTCGTATTTTTTGAATAATTTTTTAAGGAGTCGTGATGTTTTGCACGTTTTAGATCAGTATCATTTTCGTGTGGATTTGATGGAAATCAGTCTACCCTCTAAAGTATTTCGCTTTTCTATAGTCATTTCATTTAATACATTTAGTGTATTAAAATTTTGTAACTCAGTTTCATAACACACCGAAAAAAGTGTCATGTTGATACGTAAGATAAATGTTAAGTTTTTTTGAAAATTGCTAACAAATTTAAATTAAAGCGGTAAATTCGTTCTCCGTTTCCTTTTGTTTGAATTTACGTACCATCATTGCAGATATTAACACACAAGAATATATAATCTAATTAACGTTGATTCCTTCAAACTACAATATAATTTACTGGAATAAATTGACCTGTTCAAACATTTCCTGTAACCACACAGTTAAGTTAGATTAGGACTTGTCAGATCTCTTCAGCTGTGGAGGGGAAAAAGAAGAAGCTATCACCTCTGACATCGCATGCCAGCGGCATGCCAAAACTCGGCGCCTCCACTAAAGCATTCAGTTCTGACGCGGAGTAGCAGTTCTCAGGCTTGATTACAATACTCAGCTTCGGCCATAAACGGCGCAATTTGCACAAAATTCCGCATTGCTAAAAAAAACATCGGCGAAACGAGAGCGAAGCCGTGCATATTTAACGTGAACACGCCTGCCGGCGTCTCCTACAGCCGAGTGCTCTGTATGAACTGCGAAGCTTTCTGCTCGGAGCAAATTTATTGCAGCCTCGGGTTCACGGTGAGAACAGCGCTGGGTAATTCTGATTACTTGCAGAGGTCTATGCGGGCTGGGCTGGAAAATTCTTATGAAATTAGCCTAGGGTTTTGAGTAAGATGAATTGCAAACGTGGATAAAATTTGGTGCTATATAAAAAAGAAGGGTTGGAGAATTTGGTCGAGCTTGGTTTTGTGTGAGGACCATACCTCAATATTCAAGAATCTTGAGGTCTTTAAGGGGACAATGTAAGGGCCCGAGCTAAAGGATAGGTAGGCTTCCTTTTTGTTAAAATAACATAGGTTTTTGTTTTGTTACGGGCCATCTTTTTTCGGTTCACTGCTGTCCTGTTTTTTCAGCAGCTACTATACTTTCTTCTTCAACTTCGATCTTGTTTCATGAACTTCTTTCTCATCTTACTGTTTCTATGCCCTTTCTGCATAGATTCCACGTTTCATCAACTCCATACTAAATGGTGCCTTCTTTCTTCCTCTCTTTGGATCTCATTTGTTGAGGATAGGGAGGCTTAAACTAACTAACTAATAATAATAATAATAATAATAATAATGAGGTCTTTAAGTTTATAACTTTTTCAGCAATTGACGTCCGATTCGACATTGTTTCAGTTAATTCAATCAATTTTGAAACCGATTTTCGTGCGGGCATCAACTTATACGCTAATGAGGTATCTCACCTGGTGGGAGGAATTAACTTCTGACGACTTTAAAAATTATTATCTGTTAACTATTGTCGAATTAAAACTAGATATGTTAGAGTGGAATAGCTGGAAGGCAAATTGTCGCCGCATCAAATTTGATCTGTGCATCTGAATTCACAGCTAAAGGTGATGCATCTATCGTTTATGTGGGAATTGGTGCTCCAAGGATGAAGATGTGAGGTCCCTTGTTAATATTTGGGCAGGCCTTCCTTTTTTAAATGAAGTTTTTTGTTTGTTCCTGATCACCTTTTCTCGATTCACTATTGTCCGTTTTACAGTACCCATTACTTTCTTCTTCATCTTTCATTTTGTTTCAATGACTTTTCTCAATCTTACTGTTTCTGTGCACATGGTGTGGGGTCGCACCTAGTTTTTTTCGAAATGGGGCCTTCCTTCTTCCTCTCTTGGTGAAACTTTTGTGTTGGTTAGAGAAGCTTCAATTTACATTACATATTTAATCTAATCATCTGAATTGAAGCATTAAATTTTAAAGTCTCATGCATTCCAAATATTATGTCTGGTTTAGCTTAATATTCAAGAGGACAGACTTTCAAAATCATAACTTTTTTACAGTGTACCTCATTTGTATTTCAGCCATTGTTACAACATAGCGCAACTATTTTAAATCAATAAATTAATGGTGAATACTTTTTAAAAAACGCCTTATTTCAGTCACTGCTTAGAATCTAAGACAAGATTCTCCTTTTATTCTAAAATTTTTCTGGAATATTTTGCTTTATACGAGCAAGATATCAAAGACCATAATTATTTTACGAAGGAAATGTTCTCATTTTCAGGAATAAACCCGATTATCTGACTCTTCTGCTTCGCTATAATCCGTAAAATCTTTCTTCTAGATTATCATAAATCGAGTTTTTATCGAGCCAGAAGAGCCTGCACTTTAGAGCCCTGATATTGAAGTTTTTATTGCGCTTTTGACTGTTCTTTAAATCGAACTCTGCAGCCCCGGCGCGTCGAGTTATCATTAGAGAATACGACACAAGGATGCCGAAAATCCGTTAAAGTCAGAAAATCGCGAGACGACTTGTTCTGCTCCAGTGTTGATTATTCGCGGATCGCTTACATAGATCTGCGTAATGTCAAAAATTATCAGACAACTTATGCGGTTTTAACAAAGTATCTTCTGCAACTGAGTGTCGTAAGTCCAGCCTCTGGAAACACATTTGTACAGGCCACGTAGCTTCAAAGAGGATTTTGTCGTAAATATATTTAATTCAGTGCTGTTGAATTTAATAATCATATTTTTCTTTTGTTATGGTGGTGTAATGAAATCTTCAGGAACTTCCCCAACCAGCATAGGAATAAAAACGACGAAAAATCTGCACTAAAAGTCTTCACCAATGCCGAGCTGTTCTAAGAGTGTGAAAATATAGCGTTTAAAACGGAAAAACTTCAATCTTTCAGACCATATTTTCAACGTATTTTTGTTTGAATACTTATTGATGTTGTTTGAAATATTTTAGCATGCATTAAAGCTGCTGATAATATTTAGTTTTTAGTTTAGGTTTCGAATGTGTTTTCTCGGGTATTTTAATTCCATAAGTGACTCGACCCCGTTGTTATTATTTGAATGATAGCCAGTACTGACATCCTTAGTGAAGAGAATGAAAAGTCATTCATATTTGCCGAGTTTAGAATGATAGGAAAGAGAAATCATGATATTCTTTTATTTTCGTTCACACTTCTACTAAATATTACTGGCTAAGCAAAAAAAGTTGGTCCGTCTCGGTAAATCTCATATTTTTGAATAATTTAACGAACCTAATACGGGTGTCTTCTTTGCGTTAGTTTCTTCTTACTGATTTTGCCATATTTCGTCTCAAAATTAAAAAATTAAAATCAGTTTTTTGCACTCAAGAACATGTACATAAAATATTCTCTTAGTTATTTTCATGTATTTGTAATTTCTTTAGCTGGAGGCCAGGTTATGCAATTAATCTGTTTCTTGTAAAATTTATTGTTGTGGAATCTGCTAGAATTTTTTTATGAACCACGTGTAAAGTAACAAACGTACGTACATCTACTCCTTCGTGCGAGTGTCACGATTTTGGTTTGAAAATGATCACGTTGATGAAAAAGCGTCGTCCATCCGGACTTTTTCATCTGTTCAGTGAACTCTTTTGGCAAAAATGATTGAGGTCATGAAAAAAAATTGTCAAAATCATATTAAAAACGCCACTCTGACTGCAACCAAAAGGATGGAAATATGGAATTCGTCTCAATCTAGGCTTATCTAGAGGTTATTTTGCAAGCAGGCCATATCAATTTCCTCACACGGAACGCTGCATTGTTAGTTTTAAGCATATTTTGGAGTAATATTTAGGCTTATGAATATGAATAACCAACGCATCTTCTGATGAGAATAGGAGAAGAGGCAGCAAGGGGCGTGTACAGGCCGGGCGCTATCAGCAATAAATCAAAGAAGTTGACTCGTCTCGCTGGTAGGTTGTGTCGTCAACGTATGCTTGATTATCATAAACATAAAGATAAGAATCGAAAAGTTTGCTATAAGTAACGTCAAACATCGACCAGCTCACAGTAATTAAGCATACGATGAAATCTTGCAAGTTGCGAACACCGGTCTCGTATGAGCTATAAACAGCCTAGGCTTCACATCCTCAACTGCGCCCTCGGTGTCTCGGATCGATGGATGGAGCTGTTCCTCGATGCCGGCCAAATGGAGGCACTCCAAAAGAGAGCCTTTAATTTAGACACTCGAGTGCAATACTCACCGTTTCTAAGGGCGTTCGTATTCGTACAGTGTTTTTACGCGCTGTTTTAACGAACTTACATCGATCGCGAGTTAGTTTGCGAATGCTGATGAAAAGTTTTTCTTTCAAGTTTTGAGGACTTTGCTGTCTGTGAGCTAATATCTGCGCAAATATGAGTGAAATAGGTTTTAAAACTCTAAGTTTGTAATGTTAAGTACGATGCTTGTTTGAAATTAAGCTCATGTCTGGTTTGAGGATTCAAGCTTCTGATTCGTAATTTGAATTTCAATTGAAAGAATTGTTGAACAAAAATGAAATCAGTAGTCGCTTCTGCATAAGAGCCTGGCTTTCACAGAATTGTAGAATGTTCTTAAAATACCGAAATTGCTGTGAATTTAAAACGTGATGTTAAATTAAGAGCGTCTTTTTTGAGACTTAAATTCATGCTTACTCAGTGCAAGGGCTCTGTACTTATTTCATGCACAGATATTTTAAATAGAGTAATTGGTGTGCTATACAACCCTTTTCTTTGAATACAAACAGTGAAATTTGGAATGCAGAGTGTGTTTTAAGTTGTCAATGTAATCTCGGAAGAAATTTTCTTACGCGTTGAAGCATACGAAGCTCATATCCCACTATAATGGTAGTTCCTACTCAACCCTGTCTATCTGTATATATATTATTTCAATGCTGTGACTTTAGAACTTTGTTAATAGAGCTTAGGTAATTTCCTCTTCCAACCTTGAAGCGTGGGGACAAGCCTCGAAGAATTTCTAGCTCCCCAGTCACAAAGTTCTGTTTCACTCACACTAAAGTTCTCCATTTTGACTTGAGATACCATCCCGGCGGTTGGTTTGAGACCTCATCCGGCTGGGAACTGCGTTGTTTGAGGGCTTTATATTTAGAAAAGCGTCTTGGTGCTCCCCAGCAACCTCAGGCTGTCTAAACAACCTTGATTTTACGACTCTCATCATAAATTTGGTGCGGCCATACGACCCAACAGCTGCTTGTTCATGTACGACCGCGGGTAAGTAAGTCTTGCTTGAGGAAGGTCGCATGTTCTCGTAGGGGAAACTTCTTTTTGCCCGACTCGTGCATTCGTCGAGTGCTCATTTTAGCCTTGCGCTAAAGTGAGCAGTTAAGATTGTGAAAATGTGTTAGAATAAGAAATCAAGATCGTAAAATATGTTGAAATGAGCAGTCAAGATCGTGAAAATGTCATTGTTAGAATTAGTGACCTGAAATTTTTTCAGGATTTTTTTTTCCTTCGTAGTCCGTGTTAGTTGTTATGGAATTATGTATATTGTCATGAGGGATTGAAGTTCACGAATTTACGATTATACCTGCGTAGACTATGTACATCTGAAATTATGGCCGTTAGGAGGACAGAGAAAGGAAGTGGTTGTGGTGGTGATGGGTGAAAAAAGGGAGCAAAAAGACACGCGAACTTCCTTGGTGTAACCGCACGCTTTGCCAATTTTTTGCTCGAACCCATTTTATATTTCTTTATTCTTCATCACAGTAAAATGTAGCAATGTTGCACGACGTGTACCTCTACGGCTTTACAAAGTTCCTTCATAGTGATCAATGTAGGTATAGTTTCGCTATCGCATTCTGTACTAAGTTATGCTGATGATTCCAACCCTTATTCAAGTATCATTGCTACCAAAATAAAAAGCACGTGACAAGAACGCTTATTTTTCACTGTTTACGTGCCTCTCAAATCATAAAAATAACGGAAAGAAAACTTTAAAACTGTTAATCAACCATCCTGTACACGTCTTTCTTACAACAAGACACACAAAGCTTGCAAAGAATATCATGGAATAGAGCTCCGTAAACTGCCACCTTGACGTTCATTGTAGTGTAGAAGAAAAGAACAAAAAAGGCCTGGAGTTGTACAGATGAACACCAGACTGCCATCGTACGTCGGGCGTTAGTCTGGCCGCGCACGTTCGTTAGTTGGGACGATGCCGACAGCCGGTGTACGATGTTTGCTCTGCTAGAGATTATGTTTGCCCGTCAATACGAAGGCCCTTCTTCGTTAGGGGGACCAAAAAAGACATACGTCAAGTCGGAATGCGGGTAGGTCAGACTTTACGATTATGAGCAAGCACGAAAACACCGCCAGTAGCTAACGAAGTAAGCATGTTGTATTGACAGTATTATGTTCTGCTGTATGTTAATGCCAGATTTCCTTTCATGGATTAAGTTTTCGTTTAAAAAAGTGTACCTCCCTTAGTTGATGAAGTACAAACTTTAGGCAGAGAGCGTGTCTGCATAATCACTGGTAATTAAGTTGGGAGTTTGTAGTTGTATAATTATCATGATTTTTTTTGTTGAGCTCATGATAAAAACCGTTTCAGTATTGGAACAGTTGAGGGTAAACAAGTTGCGAAAGAGAACCAAAACCCCCGGAAAATTTTGGATTTTCCGTTCGTGTACCAAATTTTTCTACATTACTAGCTCTCACATGTCACGTGCGGAATTGGGCCGCAAGGGCTGTCAATAGCATGTTCGTGGTTTTCCACACTCGAAATTCAGAAAAAACTGAAGTAAAAATTTTATAAAGAATTGTTTGAACACTTATTTTATGCGTAATGTATAATTATACGTTCGATGAGATTCGCGTAAAAGTATGTTGCTTCTACAACAGGTTTTTCTATATTTTTTGCTCACCGAACTGTTTGCGTATTATTCAAGTATAATGTTACGCTGATACAGTTTAAAAAGTTCTTTCGTGTAAGATAGCATCCGTGGGTGACAATATATGTGTAAATGATTGCATGTGTATGAATGTACGCGTCTATTCACGGGCTTGCTCAATTACACAGAGTTAAATAATTATAGAATATAGGCAAAGTGTTACTCAAAATTCAAACAAGGAATACCTAAAAATGAGAACCTTTTCAGAACAAGGAAGACTCTTTCATGCGCATATATCTACACAAAGGTAACATTTGACACGGAGGGCAGAAGTGAGTCATGTAACATGACTAGTGTGCGAACAATCCTCAGTTAGATGCCTTGCTGGCCGGTGGCGTTGAGGAGCTTTTTATTGCAGTGTTCCTGTCTTCATTAATTAGAAGAAATATGTGCAAAGCTGCTTTACTGCCCCAATCTCCCGAGATTAAGTCCGACATAAAACTTAATTAGAATGTAAATAGAAGTCCGTCCCAAGGCTTTAGAAATTTGGCCAATTTTCTAGAGCTTCTGGAAGAATTGAAGTCATGCTGAAATTTAGATAAGAGTTCGTACTCGAGTTGGACTGAAATTTGGCTTTAGCTTCACGAAATTCGGAGAAGATTACTCCAATTGATTTCTTTATGACTACTACTGACACAAGTTGACATTATTTCTGCTTTTAATAATTTGCTAAGAGTTGGAAAAGGATGTGATTTGATTTACCGTTTTTCGATTAAGCTTATTAAAAAAATCGCATGAGATTTCGTTCATCACTGATGGAAGATTCCTCGAATTCAGTACAATATTTGTTTAATTCCTATGACATTCAACTGATCATGCTCAAAAGCAATTTCATTATATATATATATATGAGCGAGATTCTGAATGAATTTCATACGAATGAAAATGCACGTATCACCAAAAATATTTGAGACGCGTTGAAAATTAGAGAAAAACTAAACATTAAGTCTTGATATTTCCAAGAAGCCGAGGGGTTTTTTTTCAAAAAAAATTTCAAGAGGCATGTCAATTAAATTGTTCATCTCATAATCCATACCTGAAAAACGTAGCTGCTAAAAAAATGTTCCAAGCTGAAAAGTTTCCTTAAATTTTATGTTTTTCGGGGCATTTAGGTTTTAATATTTTTTGCTCAGGAAAACTTGGCGCTTAGCGAGACTTGTGCGACTAGCAGTAGAGACAGAGTATACTTCACGACTACGCAGAACAGTTTTAAATAGCATCAATGGGCAAAGATATCGGATATATGTTTCGTTCGAGTTAGAGTTATCAAAACACAATGCTTCTAAAAAATTAGGAAACCTGAAATTTAGATTTTGAAAGCTTACCATATATGGCGAGTGAACTTATTTCTATAACTTCAGATGTATATAACAATCATCAGACAGGAGGAATGAACTGCTATTGACACGATTCTACGTGAAATTATTCTTCAAAAAATATCTTTGAACAAAATGATTGCAATCCTGATGCAAAGGGAAATTCCTGGACGTAGTAATCATCTTCCGTTCGTGTACATCGTCTGCATTCACTTAATAATTCAAAATAATAATAATTCAATGTTTTTTAAACTTGAATGTTTTAAAAATTGTTGAACACCATTTCATACCGGCACACTAATTATTCAAAGAATGGCAAAATTTTCATAAGGCACTATGATGAAAGAACTCATGTAACCTTTTAATTTTAATACAAAAATCATTCTGAAAACCCATAAACTTGCTAAACGCATAAGAGAACCCAAAATTCAACTCTAAGATAAAAACTACATATCCTCCGGTTGCAAATGAGTGCGAAGTGTCCTGGGCGAGCGGAGGCTGGTGTGAGAGCCCTCCCGCGGTCTTCCATAAAGCGATAATAAGCTCCCCAGACCCTCAGCAACATAAGGTGCGCGTCTCCCCTTCGCGCCCTCCTGAGACGAGACAGCGGATGCCTGCCGTGCCTCGGGCCTGCGGAACACGGAGGAGTGTGTGTTGGTGCTGCGGGCGCTGCAAAAATAGATGCTATGTTCAAGAGGAGGAGTAAAAATATGTCGTCGGCAGTGGGAGCAAGGGTCGAGAGGAAATAAAATGTGGGTTGGAGAAAATGGAGGTGAATATGAGGGGAAAAGGAAGTTAACATGTAACGAGCTGTTAAAAATGCAAACTTTTAATTTAAAGATTTGACTCGTCAAAAGGTTTTCTATTTTTAAGACAGGGTTGAAAATGTATATTTAAACGAATGACAGATGCCTAAATTTACCGTGGTTAACAAATCAAAGGGGAAAACCATGGAAACATCAATAGGGATATGAATGAAAGAAAGTAGTAAAAGCTTCCCGGCTTTCCCCTGCTAAATCAGACACTTTGATAAATTAAGGAATGGAGGTACAAATCATCTAAAAGTAAGAAATAATGACAAGGCTCCATAAATCATGCATTTTCATCAAATTATTGGTAATCTAAATTTTGTTTGGTTTTGGGTTGACAAGCTAAAGTTATCGGTATTAAAGAAAACTCTTCAATTCGGCGATAAAAGTAGACTGAAAAAAACAGCACCTATTGGCTTTAGCCCTTTTATGAGCTCATTATAGTAAAATATGTTGAAGTTGGTGTGGAAATTTAGCAAATGATAGGCTGCTGGAAAAAAATATCAAATCGGATAAACAGTATTCAATCTTCTAACCTAACTGAAGAAAATATATCTACAATGTCCAGGAAAATAAATCAAGCATTGGTATTTTTCAGTTCTGAAACTATATTATTTTGTAAGAATTATGAGGGAATATAAATTTTGCTATTGACATTGAAAATACCTTGAATTAAAATGGATGAACACTTAACAATATTTTTCCAAAAAGCATTAAGACAAAAGTTGTAACTTTCTTGTCGTTCTGGTAGGCAATAAAAATATTGTTTTTTTTAAGAGTTCTCTCAGATCAAAACCAGTCAATTCACTCTTTAAGCTATAATAAATTCATACACAAAAGTTATTTTGAGACAATTGGAAATGTTTTTCAAGAAATTAAAGTGTTTTTACACCATCATTTATTTGATACTGAT
Source organism: Morinoia aosen (assembly GCA_030386875.1). Taxonomy (NCBI): domain Eukaryota; kingdom Metazoa; phylum Arthropoda; class Malacostraca; order Amphipoda; family Talitridae; genus Morinoia; species Morinoia aosen. Next base: position 21,028,434 of record CM059565.1, read on the forward strand.
AACAAATGCACGCGGATTTTTATTTGGAAAAATAGTAACCCAATTCATCTCGTATAAATAAGCATCATCTCATAGTAACTTGACTACTGTTTACGACAGGTAAAAGTTTCTCATTCTAATCGTAGAGAGTTATAAGGAGAGGGAAAAAAAATAATGCATTCTAATGCCTGAAAGTTACAAGAAAAAAAAAGCAGCGCCTCACGGTGCAGAAATTTCACAAAACTGAAGGCACCGAGGGACGAGTATTGGAAGGGGGAGGCTTTGGCTGCTGAATGACTTCTTCCTTCGAATTTCACTTCTTTGCATTTCCTGAGAACTTAATTTTCTATCTAAGCTCTAGAGAAGATATTGCTTTCTTGTAACACTAAAGTGAACTTAAATTTATCGATATGTAACTAACTAAATACTCGTAACTTCCTCCGTTGAATTTTAATTCTTTATACTTTCTCAGAACTTGATTCTCTATCTATGCTCTAAAGAAGTTACTGCTTTTCTTGTTACACTAAAGTGCGCTTGAATTTATCAATGTGTGGCACCATGAATATATGAGAGGCTTAGGCCTAGAACGGGCAGGTCAGTCGTCGTCTAGCGTCGCAGGATGTCGTCATGAGAAATATGCTTGACTGCGGAACATGTATTTGTGCTGAACAGTGAAGTTGGAATTTTGCGTAAAACAATTATTTAATATGTTCTGTATGTCAGCGGTTTCAATTTGTCGTACTTCAGGAACTAAATATCTATACTATAACTGTCATAGATTTCATTCTTCGGATGAAGACAAAAAACTGACGCCACATGTATACAGTTTTAAATGAAAGGTATGTGTGCGTTCTTCTACTAACGGTAAGTTGAAACACAACGCTCCAGAAGAGAACAGGATTTGCTACCACTGCGTAATGAATGGATACTAAAAATATACCAATCGTAAATGGGCTGAAGCCTACAGTATTTAATTTTTTAAATTGGAGAAAGTTCAATGCTAAAATGACCATATGCTATAGTTTTTACCTTCTGTAGCGCTTGATGACTCCCTTGATGTCTACAGATCGGAAAACACGCAAGATTCAAAATGATCGAAAGACGCTACCCTAGATTTAGAATAATCGAAGAAAGCGACGCGAAATTCAGAAGAACAGAAGACGAGAAGACATTTGAGATTCCGAATTAACAGATGACGTTACGCAAGATTCAAAATAATAGAAAAACAGGCGCGAAATTCAAAACGATTAGGAGACGTAGTCTAAGGTGTAGAACGACCAGAAAATGCGACACAAAAGTGTCGTCTTGAATCGCCCCACCTCTGCCTCTCTCTCTCTCCAGCACCACAATACTCTGCCTAACAAGATAAAAACTTATCCTCCATTATTCTAACTTGTTCTGACATCAGCGATAAAAGGGGGCTCAGTTCAAGATAAAGCCGTTCCCAATATATTTGAGCCAGGGAAGTTTCATCGTTAAGTTTTTGGAATGGCCTTAGTTCTGATTAGTTTTTTCTGCGGGCTCTAAACTATATCGTTTAGAATTGGAAAGAATTTGACGTGAAATCGACATTTTGCAAAGAACTTTGCCTCCTAAGGGGGAAATAGTATAACTGTTGAAGAATATACGTATATTATTGGGTAGGTAAAATGTAGCTTGTCAAAAGTTGCTGGATTGGATTGACTAGCAGAAGTAGTAAAAAACATCATTTGCCTGTATCCGAGTGTGTGCTGCTGGTTAGAAAATACCCAGGAAAAAATAGGATTGAGATTTATTTACAGATTTGACATATATTAGGCATAGCTTTGTTCACAGCACGTTAAATCTATCAGGCTTATAATTTTTCCCTCTCATATATGTAGAATTTTCACAAAAATCTACGGCGACAACACTTCACGTTTAATTTAACGAACTACCAAAATTTCCCCATTGCACTATCTTCAAAAAAGAAGCTATTTGCTTCGGAGCTCCATTGTAGATTTGGTGTATTCCTATGACGGGACTATGTATTGGCTGGCGTTGGAAGACGATATTTATCCGTTTAGCCGGCACTTGGCAGAGCATCTTGGTGAGGTTAGTGTGGCATTACTCCATAAAGCCTGCTTACCGTAACGATGCTAAACCATCTAGCGATTGACGGCCGGTCTCAGCAAGTCCAACGCGTCATCAGCTAAGGGGCTCCTGGCTCGCACTCTGCTGCATCGTGATTCTCTTGGCAGTGACAAATTTTGTTCATTTTAATAAGTGTAGGTCCGCATTCTATTCAGGTTCACCGTGATTCTCGTAGCAGTGATAAATTTTGTTCAATTGAAGAATAGTGTGTCCGGATTCGATTCAGGTTCATCGTGAGTCTCTCAGCAGTGAAAAATTTTGTTCATGTTAATTATTGTGTATCCGAATTCTATACAGGTTCATCGAGATTCTCCTGGCAGTGAAAAATTTTGTTCATGTTAATTATTGTGTATCCGAATTCTATACAGGTTCATCGAGATTCTCCTGGCAGTGAAAAATTTTGTTCATATAAATTATTGTATGCCCGGATTTCATTCAGGCTCATCGTAATTTTCTAAATAGTTATAAATTTAGCTAGTATTTTTATTTCAAACAGATACACCGCGATTCTCTCAGTAGTTACAAATTTAACTTCTCGTAATGATTATGTAGCAAGATAATCTAGATTTATGGGAAAAAAGATAAGTTATTGAATTTTAATTCGAGATTTGAATAAAAATAGTGAAGAAATAATATTCTTTCCAATGCCTGTAATGTAGGAATTTGTTGTAGCGCTTTGTGAAAGCTCAAGATATTACAAGCAGCGTTGCCTGTCGAATTGTTTATAATTAGAGCAAATGAGTGAAATGGTATCATAAACTAATGTACGTATTTATTATTCGTTTACGGGTGGATCTGACAGAACTTCAATGGTAATAATGACGATAGACATGTACTGACTGCGTGACCTCTAATCAGGTGACAGAGGCTAATTTGACATCTTAATACCAATTGGTCATCTCTCGGATGCTACAAAACAAATGAACTTCTGAAGCAATGGAAACTCGTGGTGACTGGGTTGGGCGAAGTCTGGTGCAAGGGAAGCTCGTGCTGGGCTTGTGTTATTTCGTTCCGAAGGCTGTTCTCCAGTAGCGAACTCTTCGTTCTAAATTTTCACTGAAAACTTTTGATCGGCGATAATCAAGATAAAATCAATCCATGCGGGGCATGTTGTCAGGGCTAAAAATGTCATTTAAAAATAGTGACTATGAAAGTACCTCATTTCAGATATAAAATAGAACTTTAAAGCATATTTACGACTACTAAGACTAAATTTAATTTCTTTTGATGAGCGACAATGCAAATTTTGAGTTATTATTTCAAGATTTCATACATTTCCTTAACTCGAGATGAATTTGAACTTGAAAAGTCTTCCTCTATTGTATAAATACGAAGTTCAGAAGCCAACCGCGGAAAATTACTAAAAATTTGTGAGGCCATTTCTCGACGTCATAACAGTAATCCAGGAATAATTTGGCGTTCGAAACTGTGCTCCTAAACGGCGCCTAAACACAGGGGATTTGAAAGAGTCATTCCGACATCGGCTGCGTGTTGATGGTGATCTTCTGAGCTGAGCAGCGTCGGTTGTAGGTCGTCTGATGTGCGGCCTGATGCCGACCCCTGCCTCTGTCTCTCAAGTTACCAGGCTGAGTTCTGAGTCTCTCATGTTATGATTTGCTGTTTTTGGACGAAAAGTTTACTGCCTGGAAGTCTGCGGGTTGAAAATCTGCGGGTTGAAAGTCTGCGGGCTTACAGTCTACGGGCTTACAGTCTGCGTGCTTACAGTCTGCGGGCTTACAGTCTGCGGGCTTACAGTCTGCGGGCTTACAGTCTGCGGGCTTACAGTCTGTGGGCTTACAGTCTGCGGGCTTAAGTACAGTCTGCGGGCTTACAGTCTGCAGGCTTACAGTCTGCAGGCTTACAGTCTGCGGGCTTACAGTCTGCGGGCTTACAGTCTGCGGGCTTACAGCTGCGGGCTTACAGTCTGCGGGCTTACAGTCTGCGGGCTTACAGTCTGCGGGCTTACAGTCTGCGGGCTTACAGTCTGCGGGCTTACAGTCTGCGGGCTTACAGTCTGCTGGCTTACAGTCTGCGGGCTTACAGTCTGCGGGCTTACAGTCTGCGGGCTTACACTGTGCGGGCTTACATTGTGCGGGCTTACAGTCTGCAGGCTTACAGTCTGCAGGCTTACAGTTTGCGGGCTTACAGTCTGCGGGCTTACAGTCTGCGGGCTTACAGTCTGCGGGCTTACAGTCTGCGGGCTTACAGTCTGCGGGCTTACAGTCTGCGGGCTTACAGTCTGCGGGCTTACAGTCTGCGGGCTTACAGTCTGCGGGCTTACAGTCTGCGGGCTTACAGTCTGCAGGCTTACAGTCTGCGGGCTTTCAGTCTGCGGGCTTTCAGTCTGCGGGCTTTCAGTCTGCGGGCTTTCAGTCTGCGGGCTTTCAGTCTGCGGGCTTTCAGTCTGCGGGCTTTCAGTCTGCGGGCTTTCAGTCTGCGGGCTTTCAGTCTGCGGGCTTTCAGTCTGCGGGCTTTCAGTCTGCGGGCTTTCATTCTGCGGGCTTTCAGTCTGCGGGCTTTCATTCTGCGGGCTTTCATTCTGCGGGCTTTCATTCTGCGGGCTTTCAGTCTGCGGGCTTTCAGTCTGCGGGCTTTCAGTCTGCGGGCTTTCAGTCTGCGGGCTTTCAGTCTGCGGGCTTTCAGTCTGCGGGCTTTCAGTCTGCGGGCTTTCAGTCTGCGGGCTTTCAGTCTGCGGGCTTTCAGTCTGCGGGCTTTCAGTCTGCGGGCTTACACTCTGCGGGCTGAAATTGTACGGTCTGAAAGCCAACGGCCTGAGAGTTTCCGGAAATGCCCATGAGTATGTTGATAGGCTCGGTGTTGTTGCGTTCAGAGGGCCTTTATGATGAAGCGTGTTTTTAGCTCTAAATTTTCCCTGTTTAAATTGAAGTGTTCAACATTCCGTTGTTTGCAAGGTGTACACAGCTAGCATTATAAAGATCTACCTCGCTGCACTACACGTTTGCTGCTTCACGCTGCATTTAAGCTGTTTAAAATTGTTGTTGAACTATCCCCGTTGTGAAGGGATAACTCCGATGTACGACCAGAACATTTGACATTCTAAATATAAGTATGCACTTGGGCCGTGAGTTAAATTGTTGTCAGGTTGTTTAATTAAACTACAGGTGGTGTACAGTGATGATGTAGTGTACTTCGTAATGAAGTAATCGGTTTTTCAAGTGATGTAGTTCACTTTCCTGTGAAATGGTTTACTCTGCAATTATATAGGGCAATTTTAACCAAAAGTTTGCGTTAGATTTTAGTTGTTTTAATAGAATTTGAGCGTTCTTGCTCTTGTAACAATTCAATGCAGCAAGCATTCATTATTTGTTTTTTCTCGTCTCTTAAGTAATTTTTTAGCAGCCAGTGATGTGCTTTCTTCTCCATTATTTTGCTGTTGCTTCTTAGCCATTTACTTGCGTGCCGAGACTGGCCGTCATTTGGCCGCTGATGGAAGATGCATGCCGAGCATTTTGACCGAATACAACGGGACCAGCGCCATACTTGCCATTAGTATTGCCTGAATATTGCGGTATTCGCAGTGCGCAGCTGAGGTCATTAATCTCTGATATAATTAGAGTGCCGTCCGTCTATCCGTCGTACTTGGGCATCATAGAAAGTTAAATCCCGGCCGTAGCACAGATACGAGATTGAGCTGTACACTTTGCACCCGCGCAGGGTGCACTAACATGCGTGATTTGAGATTAATTTCCTTAGTGATTTTCAAAATAATTTTCACGAATGAATAATTGTAGCCTCTACTTCGAAAATAATGACGACATATTTGAAGGCTCGGTTTCGCAAGTTGAGTATCACAGGAATAGTAGACTAGTAACCTTTAGTGTTGGTCAGATATTGCGTTGTTTGCAGGGTTAGCACTTGAGTATTTGTCATTCGCATAATAGCAGAGTTTTATTGTTTGTGTTGTCATAATCGATGACTTTATGAAATTTATCACGATCATTTGAATGCCCACCATCCGTATTTGCACAATATAGTCAAATATTTAGATACTTGTTCAGCGCTCACCAACAATGTGCTCATAATTATACACGGTTAGGCTAATTCACATTACTGCCTCAACATGTTTTGGATAATTCTGGAATATCATAATGCTAAATAAATGCTGGCAGCCTTGCTTCATATTGATGAAGTATTTAACCTTTTCACGCGCAGCCGTCCCCTCAGGAGGATACAACTATTGTATCTATGGGAATTAGCACTCCCAGGGGGAAAATGTGAGGGCCCGAGCTGAGAGTTTGGTAGGCCTTCTTTTTGTTGAAGTAAAGCTTTTTTTTTTGTTATGTTATGGACCACCTTTTCCTGTTCACTACTGTCCTTTTTTCTTTGGCACCTCTGACTTTCTTCTTCAACTTGAATCTTATTTAATCGATTTCTTTCATAACTTGCTGTTTCTATGCCCCTTCTGCATAGATTCCTCATTCTCTTATCTCCATACTAAATGGTGCCTTCCCCTTCCTCTCTTTGATACCTTCTTTTTTTGTAGCGGTTAGGGAGGCTTCAACTAACTTATAATCTTATAATCTCTTGACGCGCAGCCGTTTTTCGTGTTGCACGGGAGTGATGGTTATCAATTTCAGCCTTCTTGTAAGCCCACCCGTTCAGTTCTGCACCAGTCTTACCGCAAATGATTTGTTCTACCGTTTTATTCTACGCTGATTAATTTTGCCGCTTTTTTCATTGAAGTTCTGGTGCTCTATTTGAGCCATTTGAATATTATTTTTCGCGCACATGTTCTGTGGTTTCTCTTCACGCACGTCTTGCTATGTTGTTTCGGGTTCATAAGTTATGTCATTTAACTTCGTAATAATAATACCGTTTCAAAACGCTCAATGATCTGATTAATGTCCGTGAATTACTTTCCTTCCTGTACCTGCTGAAATCAAACAATCAGCTTTTTATTTTTGTATTTGTTTCAGGGTATCAACTACTTGCTTATTTTTAAAAGCAATTATCAATAGATTTTCGGTTCAGTTGTGCGTATAATAAGTTGCTGTACTATTGGCGTGTGTTGAAGTATCTGTGTGTCCGCTAAATATTAAAAATGCACTTCGAGAAGGTACCGTACAATGTTCTTATTGAAAAAATAAGGAGAGGTTAATGGGATAAATCAAATCGTAATTGACTGACAAATAATTTTATTTGAATGCATAAATGAGAACTAAGCATGTTCACCAATGTATTTGAAATGCACAAACATCCTGAAATTGTTATGTAATGAAATTGTTATGCTTCTTAGGTCAAGTTGGAGATAAGGTTTCGTAAATTGAATTAGGCCTTGGTTGAATGAATTGAATAAAGCTGATGCTTCGTCAGTAGGATTACATTTTGACCGCATATATTCAATGAAGATACGGCCACGAAATTTAGACTAGGGTAACACCACGGAAATTGTTTAAATTGTTACCACGGCCACGATTAAAATGATGAATACAGGATTCGCTTCTTGTCATGCGAATTCAGCAAGGTCTGGTTACACATGGAACACAAAGATCTTGTTTTGTGAATGAATAAGGTTGAGGTTACACAAAATGAAAATAAGAGAACGGTGCCAACAAGGCACCGTAACTTGGAAACAAAGCAAATGTCGGTCACCAGCTGTGCTAGGGTGAAAACCACAAGATGTCCGTGCGTTTGCCGCTGTATTTCATGGCGTAACTGAGTGATAAGTGCTCAAAGTGGCCTCGGGAATGTTTCCCTGAGGTGCCCCTGTCTTGTTTATTTAGGAACGGTGCAGATATGTCCTTCAGAGGGAGAAAGAGAGTAACTTGAAATGTGTTCCTGCCGAGTCGCTCTCACGCCGCCCTGCCCGAGTTCCCCTCCTGCTTAAATAAGCCTGGCAAATGGCAAGACTGAAGCCCGCAAGAATTTCAACAGGACATAAAAAGAACGTTTCCGACTTTGCTAGAAATTTAATTAGCTACAGGAAGGGCACGACGAGCGGGAATTCTAACCACTCGAACCTTCTTCCCGGCCTCCCTCCCTCTGGGGAGGTGGACCTCCGACTCGCGCCCTGCGGGAGACCCTCGCTGGGCCCTGGGGGCGTCATGCATACTGATGTCCTGCGACGCCGGCCACGTCTCCTTCTCCCCGATTTGGGCCTGAATAAAGTGAACTACATTGCGATGTGATCCTCTTATTCTTCTTTTGATGCGGTGTTTGAACTCGTTGTTCCGATCTCACTGGCCACGTCTCCTGCTCCCCGATTTGGGCCCTGAATAAAGTGAGCTACGTTGTAATGTGATCCCCTTCTTCTTTTGATGCTGTGTTTAAAACTTGGGGTGGATCAGGCGATGTACAAGCAGGGGTGGCGAGACAAGCAGGTGATCCGATATTGCTGTCCAGGTCTCCTTCTCGCTAATTTGGGCCCTGAATAAGATGAACTACATTGCAATGTGATCCAATTCTTCTTATTCTTTTGATAGTGTGGTTAAACTCGTGGTGGATTATGTGGTATAGGGGATCCGATCTCCTTAGCAAAGCCAAAGCTATTGCGTTTGTTTCTGTTACCAAGCGAACTGCGCAGTCCAATTTTTTGAAAGATAATATTACACTTCTCTCGTATGAATAATTTCTTTTTATTTGTTCAAGAAACTAAAGGTTCGATTGCGTTTCATTAGTAAACAAATCAGTCACTGCTGAGGCCGCATCGCCGGAGCGACGTGCTCTGTAATGTAGGTGACTGATGTAGCGACTGCAAGATGTCCCTAAATTCGACGAGGTGTAGTTTTTATAATTTTGAAATAAATCCCGACGAAATACCATATTTTGTTAGCGGTGACTGAATTAGTGCTTCATTACCGCGTGAGGCTGTACAAATGAGATGGCATGTGCTCGGTAAATGAATCACGTATTCGCATAGCAAGGATGCATTGCAGGTACATTGTGTGAGATCGACCGCAATGCTGTAGAACAGATTTGATTGTAGGTACATTATTATAATATATTTAAGCTATATTTATTGAGATGTGTATAATATGAAAAGTATATAATGATAGATACATTATGACGCATTTGCGTAGCGAGTGCGTGTTAATTTCATGTTATTACGTTCCTATTGTGTCTACTTCGTATATGAGGGTTGACGTAAAGTATGAAGGTTGATGGCTTCTACGAACGTTAAATCACAATAAAATGGTTTTAAAAATGCTGTAGGTTTATAGGTCATAAATGTTTATAAATACGTTTTTTATGAAAATTTTTTTGCGCCATAAATTCACCGTGGCGGACACATGTTTGCCCACTTGATAAGCTCTGCTCATGCCTGTATTGCGCCGGACGGCAAAGTTAGCTCGCATGTGCATAACGAGATGCAAATTAGTCTCGCTGCGGCGCTCCCCCTGGTAAAACATGCGCATGTTTAAGCCAATACATCAACGAAATTGGAAAACTTTATAAAAATTCAAGTTTCCTGTCGTAAAATTTGGCAGAGTCCCCCCGTAGATTTTTTCGATAGTCCGTCAAAAGGCTTCGATCGTGCGTCCTGAACGTGAACGGAATAAATTGCAGTTTCGTAGAGCATTTTCGACAATCTTAATTTCAACTTCACAGTTTCTTTTCTATACTGCAGAGCTTCGAATTTGTTGCAGAATTATATTATAAACTGTAGATTTGAACGCAAGTTCACGGCTCTGAGATGAATGATGCTTATAGATGAGTATAGGATTAGCTTGCTTCGAATTTACTCGCCACGTTTCAAGAGTTTGAGGTTAGTCTTGTATCAGCTTCGATTTTTCTTGATAAAACCATGATGATGATGATGATGATAATTAAAGGTATAGGCATCATCTCATCAATCGTAAAATTATTGGCAAGTTGAAGCCTCCAATGGTTCTCTATATACTAAATACCTCAGTGACGTTAGCTTTCACGCCAATAAATATTTGGACTGAGTAAATGGAGATGAAATTCGGTGTCAAAAATGGATTGTATGTTTACTTCACAGGCTACAGCTGCAGTGGAGTAGCGGCAGACATAACTCGATTCGCGAAGTTTCCTAAGTCAAGCGTCTGCTTCTTTGAGTGAAATGTCAATTCACGCTGGATAATTGTCTACTGATGCATACATTCACAAATTGAGGTATAATTTATTGAGAGTTTTGTTATCACAAAGGTATTACGAGTTCGAAGAAATTTCCCCTCAGGGGGATACAGGTATTGTATCTATGGGAATTAGCGCTCCCAGGGGGACTATGTGAGGGCCCGAGCTAAAGGTTAGGTAGGCTTCCTTTTGTTGTAATAAAATAGGTTTTTGTTTTGTTACGGACCATCTTTTTTCGGTCCACTGCTGTCCTGTTTTTCAGCACCTACTACTTTCTTCTTCAACTTTTTTCTTGTTTCATGAACTTCTTTCCTAGCTTACTGTTTCTGTGCACCTTGTGCATAGATTCCGCGTTCCCTCAACTCCATACTAAATGGTGCCTTCCTCTTTCCTCTCTTGGAACATCTATGTCGTGGTTAAGGGAGGCTAAAACTTTCTTATATAATAATAATAATAATTCGAAGAAATTTATGTTTCTGTTTATGAGCTGAATGATAAATGATCAACTATTTTTTGAGCTTATGATCCACCTCTGAAAAATCATTCGAGTTACTGTGTGGATTTGTACGACCTGCGTTTACGTTTTACTTTGAAGAATTGTGGAACAGTTATTGAAGAGTGCTGGAGTTTAAATCCATTTTCCAACGTCTTCAGTATACTCTCACCTGCTTGAAACCTTTGGGGATACAACTATGGTATCTAAGGGAATTAATACTCAGGAGGAAGATGAGATGTCCTGATCTAAAGGTTAGATAGGTCTTCCATTTGCTGAAATCGAATAAGTTTTTATAGGGGTTTGCCTTATTGCTTGTTATCTTCTTTCTTCTTCTCTATTATATTGTCCCTTTTCAGCATCTATTACTTGCTTCTTCAACTAGTATCTTTCCCAGAAAATACTTTTAATCTTGCTGTTGCTATGCTCAGATTGAATAGAGACACACTCCGTGCATAGATACCTTGTTCTCTAAAAGTGCCTTCCCAGTTCCTCTCTTTGGAATACCTTTATTGATGTCAAGGAGGCTCAAACTAACTTATAATATATTCTAACGCACAATCAAATTTAATTCTCTTCGAATTATGATTACAAAAGAATGCGAAGAATTTTTGCAGTGGTTTTTTTATTCACCCTAACTTGTTGGCGCCTTGTGATCCTCATTTGGTAGACATGTTAGAGTTCATCTTTCAAACATCGAAGTAAAAAATTTATTAGTTCCTCATTCCACGTCTATTAATCACGTCTATCGAAAAGCGTGACACGACGGGGGGGGCTCTGATATGACGTTTATTAACTGTGTCACATTCGTTACTGTAGGTTTAAAGGGCTATAGATGCTGGTGTGTGTAGGGCTATAGATGTTGGGCAAAACAATCGCCCCCGCACAAAGGGAAACTGGTGGCATGTGAGACAGTCATCAAAAGATCACTAACCAACCCTTTTATCCACCTATACAATATGCGGAGATCGCTTCACGATCTTCACTTTCTTATTTACATGTACAAGATACCGTGATCGCAAAGGGATGTTCATGTAGAAATCGTTGATAAGCGTTTTCTATTCACGCACGCATAATTTCGAGGTCACTATGCAAAATACTCGTCTGTTGATCATTTGCTACAGTCCTTTACGCAATCACTAATACAGACACAGACTCCTGATTGTGATCCAAAGGCTGCATCAATCACGCCCCGATTTAGATTACTAACGCGCTTGTAATGCCGAACGAATTCAATCGAGTCACATATGGAGCGCATAAATTCCGTTTGTGTTATGATTTACATCCTATGGCATTCCAGAGTTCAAATGTCTTCAAATGGCATTTTCATTTGATTGGGTCCCTTTGCATTGGTGTTTATTAGCAGTCAATTGTGGTATCGTGATAATAAATCTCTGGATAAATTCTTCTTTAACATTGCCTAGGGCCCTTTTTGCCATCGTCCATAAAAGTTTGACAAGCGTTCATTCAATTCAAAAATTGTAGAAAACGAATTTGATCAGAACTCAGCAGTGACTTTCGAACATTAATGTGTGATTAATAGGCCAGCGTTGTGCAAAAAGTAAACACATTCATATTTGTTCCTTCGATCGATTGAGCCTTTTTTAATCCCAAAACACGAACCCGACAAAATCTCAGTGTTACCTTAGTTAAATGTTGAGCTGAATTAAGAGTTTCAAAAGCTGATATGAATTATTTTGAAGTCACCCTAGTGTAATACGTACATCATTGTTCAAGTAACTTTGTGGGAGAAGCGAGAACCAAGGAGTGGGATTTTCCTTGTAGCTTATGTATTTTCTTAGCATCTTCTTTGCTGCAATATTCATGCTTATTTTATACGAATGAGGTATACTATTTAATCATGATACTTGCTTCCCCCCTACCATTTTTCAATCAACTTCGTGTGGGGAGAAGTGAGAATCAAAAAGAGTGTTTTTTATTTAGTTTTGCAACTTCAATACATATGCTTTGTAACAACGCTTTTTATTTTTCTAAAAATGGGGTCATACATACTCAGGGATTGAGATAGCGAAACTCAGTCGTGAGGTGTGCTCTGTATTCTGAGGTCAACTGTAGGAGACGTATTTCATTCACTCAACTTCTAACTTGTAACAGCATTAATTACTTTCTGGTTACTTGGAGAGCTAAATTAAAAGTGGGATCAATATGTGTATCTACAGTATGCTTCACTACCGCTTCGATTTTAACTACTTCAATCCTTCAGATACTGATCTAATATTTAATTGAAAATAGATCTCGATTCAAAATCATGTATTTGCCCGTATTATAGTGTTCAGAAATTTACTTCACAAAATTTTAGGGTGGTATTAAGACAATCAAGATACTCTAACCTGAAGTGCGAACTTCACTTGAAATGTGTAATTTTCCTATATTTTCGGCCAATTTTTATTTTACGATTTCGGAAAAAAAATTCTGTCAATTTTCCTTAACAATGAACTTTGAAATATCGAATGTCTTCCTTAATAATTCTTTCTGTTTTAGGTCGCACGCCCTTCAACTATTAAATCTTCATGAAAAAAACACTAAAAACCCGTCGATTTCTCGAAAAAAGTTAGACCCCGTCGAGGAACAGATGAAGTCATTCTGTATTTATTTTTATTGCTGACTCGAGAAAGATTTACACAATTCGATTAATATATAACTGGGAAACTTGAGAACTTCTTGTCCAATGAGGCAAGCTCTTCTGCGGGACGCTTGCCGATTGGCTAGCGAAAACGCGGGTTCGTCATTGGCTCAGGTCTTGCGGTTGGTGGAAGCTTTCCGTCGGAGTCCCAATTGTGGTTTTTTGTTTCAGTTTCGAAGGGAGTGAGTGCCCGGTGAGTTCTGGGACACACAAAAGAGATATATTGGTCTTTGCTTGCGTCCTCGCCAAACGGGAATGTTACGCGAACTGATTCTTTTAACCTGACGAGTTATGATCTAGTAATTGAGAATATTAAAAGTTGAAAACTCTCGTTATATTACGTAAAACTGGTCGTCATTTTGACTTATTTTTGAAGGCAGGCTTAAAATTGTATACCTCGTCGAATATTGTAAGTAAAATAAAATTCTGCCAAATGTCGCGCATCTTGATTGAACCACATTTTTTATATCCTGTTTTCAATAGAAAAGTGGATGTCTGTTGCTCGTGAGATACGTGGTAAGTTATACGTATATTTATTTACGTGTAAAAAATATATTTTTTGTGTATATGTTTTCCTGTAATAAAAATCACCATGTACGTTTTGAATGATTTTCATATTTAAATCATAGTTCAATTTGAATGTTCTTTTCGATTGAAACAATATTTTCGATTTAAACTATCTTTTCGATTTTAATAGTTTTAAATTTTGAATTATTTTTACCAGTGTTGAAATGTACTTAGTCTTTGAAGCATATTTACCTTGAATGTGTCCACTTCAGGGCACACAACTGTTGATCTATGGCAATTAGCGTTCCGAGAGAAAAATATGAAAAATATGTTGAAACAAAATAGTTTTTCTTGTTTTGTTGTTGACCGTCTTTTTCGGTTCGCTGCTGTCCGATTTTTCAGCACCTGTTACTTTTATCTTTAACTTTAATTTTGTTTCATTAATTTTTTCAACTTACTGTTTCTCTGAGTGATGGATTTTAAGTGGGAACACATTTTGTGCGCAGATTCCCCGTTCTTCAACTCCACATTAAATGGTGCTTTTGTCCTCGCCCTCTATGGATTATCTTTGTTGCGGTAAGGGAGGCTCAAACTAACTTATCGAGTATAATGTCTAATATCTATTACTGAATTTAAATTTTGGTTTTCTTTCGAACAATAATACTTGAAATTTTCAGAGCTAAAATGGTTCACAACATCTACCAATGAGTAGATTTACGTTCTTGTATTTGCTTTTCCTTGAGTAAATTCACGATTTCATGCAGCAGATTTAGACGCAGAGTTTGAAAGAATTTGAAGACTGCAGTGCTCTGAGCGAGATTTTATCGAGAAGTGGAGAAGTGACGACGATATAAACTTTACGGCCAATATCTTTGGAATCGCGTTTTCTGATCGAGCCAAGTCGTTCGATGAGACTTCTTCTTTGATCGACCAAATTCTCTTTTAATCACCCAAGTTTGCGGAAAAGTTTCTTAATTGCCAGTTTTATGGCGGCGCTTTTCATCATGGGAGTCTTGCGACGCGCAGCCTCTAACTCTACAGCTTTCCTGTTTACTCTGAAAATTTCCACGGTGGCTCCACCCTCAACGATATTTTTGTTTTCTAACGACTTCTATTAATGGGCAATTTTGTTGTGAATGAAATTTTTACGTAACCCAATTATTGCTGCTTTTCATCGCCTTATACGTCAAGAAACTGTGCAGTTCTCATTTAAATTGTAGAAATTCTGCAACGGTGGGTGTTTTGGTTCGAAAAACATCTCATAACCGTACTATTTATCAATAACTTTGAATGTATCCCGTGGCTCCTACTTCTTTCTTGTCGTCAAACGACATAAGAGCCAAAAAGTGATATGGTTCTATCTTTGTTTCTCTCCGACGGTGCTGAAACTTCTGTCAAAACTGTTCGATGGTGATCTACGTATGAGTTTCACTTTTCTTGCCAGTCGCGGTTGTATCTGCTGTGGCGCAGTGTCACGTCTCTGATTATTGTTAAATGAGTGGTAGTTTTTCCCGCGATGATTTGCCGATTTAGTCGAGAAATTTCAGTCGTCTTGATCGAGTTCTTACATTTTACCAGAACTGCTCGTGAGTTTAAATTAATTATTTCTTAATATAATTAAGAAATACAAATATAAATACAAATATAGTTACCACATACAAAATGTTCGAAGATAATTCGTTTAGTGTTTAGTTAGAATAATTAAAACTCGAGACCTTTGTCGGGGTTTGGGAGGCTTAACACTTTAACCGCAATTGGTTAAACTGAAGTTCAATATTCGACTAAAATTTAAAGTCAATTGTAACAAGCAATTTTGAAAATAGCAAACATTAACTGTACCTCACCTTCATTTAGTTTTGATTAAGTATTTATGAAAATTGAGTTTCTGACCACTGGTCGGTCAGCAGAATTACCAAAATCCTCTCCGTGGCCACCGGTGTTAAACTAACCGGTGTTAAACTAACTTATCTAACCTAATTATAGCTAGGGATTAATTTACGCTGTTCCTGCCTCGAGAGTTTGAAATCGACCCGTCGAATATTTCCACCTATACGGAAAAAAAATAAATTTTACAATTCTTTTGTTATGGACTGCACAAAAGAGATAATTGTTTTATTTCTGTTTTCTTATTCTGTTGTATGTTCGAGATTTATTGATTAATTAGAATTAACGATTGAATATTTCTTATCATCGATCGAATTGGAAGCATTTTGAAAACTTATTATTTGAATTCGAATATTTATAATCACCAAATGAACCAAAATGTTTTAAATAATTTTTTTGTACAATTTCAAGAGAACAATTGAACATTTTCTAATAACTCGCAATATGTCAACATCAAATTTACATGTATTTTCTGTATTAGAAATTACTGATCGTTTCAAGAAACGTTCATGCATTAGGATATCACAATAAATACATTGTAGCAATTTTCAATCAACAAATCTTAATTGTGAGTTTACAGTGATTCAATGATAGTTGTCATCCCAATATATCGAAAACAATTTTCAAATTTTGCTACCATTGATTTATTGGTACAGCTTTTCAAAAATTACGCTATTTTTGTAAAAAACTACAATAATCTAGTGGTTCTCCAGTGAGCTTTTAATTACACTAAAATTACAGGAAGCTTTCATTTGAATAGTAAAGAATTTTCCAAGTTCCAATTAAGATATAATAACGCTCCTCAAATTCAACCAAATTATGGTAAATTGAGTTTGGTTGAACACAGGCTTGCCTAAATTATGACTATGAAACGAAGGGTTACATAATTCTGTGCGAAAGAACAATTTTACACCATGAGGTAGTCAGTACTGGCGATAATTTATTTCCTTGAGAAATGGACAATTTTTTCTGCAATCCCATCGGGACACACCCCCTTGAAAATACACTCAAAATATCAGCACTGTCATCCTAGAAGAATTAGTGCTGAGGCCAAGTAATTAGTTCTTTCCTCACAGAAACGGGATGTAGGAACTACTGTCTACCCTGCAATACAGGACATCCTTGGAAATTAATGCTTCACTCGGGAACTGGAACATAATTATTAATGTTTAATGTGCTAGACTGAGACAGAGTTATTTATTCGCTTGCAAAACTGGGATAGTTATTAATGTTTCACTTGTAAAACTGGGATAGTTATTAATGTTTTACTTGCAAAACTGGGATAGTTATTGTTTCACTAGTAAAACTGGGATAGTTATTATTGTTTCACTTGCAAAACTGGGATAGTTATTAATGTTTCACTTGTAAAACTGGGATTGTTATTAATGTTTCACTTGTAAAACTGGGATAGTTATTAATGTTTCACTTGTAAAACTGGGATAGTTATTGTTTCACTAGTAAAACTGGGATAGTTATTAATGTTTCACTTGCAAAACTGGGATAGTTATTAATGTTTCACTTGTAAAACTGGGATAGTTATTATTCCACTTGTAAAACTGGGATAGTTATTAATGATTCACTTGAAAAAATGGGCCCGGGGGACATCGTAATTAATTATTCCTTTGCAGAACAAGAACTGAGTCTCAGACTGAAACTAGGGCAGGGACACGCAGTCGGATTTGAACTGGAACTAATACTGGGACTAAGATAAGTACTTGGACTGGAATTAGATCTGAAAGAAGGACTGGGACTAGTCTTAGGATTTGGATTGGAACTAGCGTTGGGACTAGGACTGCATGGAGCCTAGCATTGGGACTTGGACTGGAGCCTAGCATTGGGACTTGGACTGGAGGTAGCATTGGAACTTGGACTGGAGGTAGCATTGGAACTTGGACTGGAGGTAGCATTGGAACTTGGACTGGAGGTAGCATTGGAACTTGGACTGGAGGTAGCATTGGAACTTGGACTGTAGGTAGCATTGGAACTTGGACTGTAGGTAGCATTGGAACTTGGACTGGAGGTAGCATAGGGACTTGGACTGGAACTACGACTGGGACTGGAACTAGAACTGCATGGGACTGGGATTGGATTGGAATCAGGCATGGGACTTGGACTGGAACCAGAACTGGGACTGGTATTGGACTAGAATCAGGCTTGGGACTTGGACTGGAACCAGAACTGGGACTGGTATTGGACTGGAATCAGGCTTGGGACTTGGACTGGAACTAGAACTGGGACTGGCATTGGACTGGAATCAGGCATGGGACTTGGACTGGAACTAGAACTGGGACTGGTATTGGACTGGAATCAGGCATGGGGCTTGGACTGGAACTAGAACTGGGACTGGCATTAGACTGGAATCAGGCATGGGACTTAGACTGGAACTAGAACTGGGACTGGTATTGGACTGGAATCAGGCATGGGACTTGGACTGGAACTAGAACTGGGACTGGCATTGGACTGGAATCAGGCATGGTACTTGGACTGGAATCAGGCATGGTACTTGGACTGGAACTAGAACTGGGACTGGTATTGGACTGGAATCAGGCATGGGGCTTGGACTGGAACTAGAACTGGGACTGGCATTAGACTGGAATCAGGCATGGGACTTAGACTGGAACTAGAACTGGGACTGGCATTAGACTGGAATCAGGCATGGGACTTAGACTGGAACTAGAACTGGGACTGGCATTAGACTGGAATCAGGCATGGGACTTAGACTGGAACTAGAACAGGGACTGGTATCGGACTGGAACTAGGCATGGGACTGGGATACAGCCACGCTCCCCCGCAGATGAGGATGCGCCGAAAAGTTCCAGATTGGCGGCCATTGTCCCGCTCTAAAGTGTAATTGGCGAGCTCTGGTCCCCGCTCTAGAGAGTAACGACACTTTTTATTATGGCTCTTTGATATTATTGGCGAAGCCCTCATCATCATTATTGGCGAACGTATTGCCCTCAGCATTTGCTAAAGCTGCGAAAATAACAGCATTGCTTTCTGATTTTATACGGAAATTTTGATATATCAATTCTGAATTTTTTCTATTCGAATATATTGTCGGTGCGGCAACGCCATCGCGTGATAGTTGGTGGTATTTCTATCGTGGAATAGAAACTACGAAGCGCAAATTTTTACTTCATATTCACAGAAATTACGTGTTAATGTGATACTATTAAACTTAAAATTTCAGATAAAATGGTTAAAATGCTAATACACACGGCTCACAGTACCGAAAGATTCAATACTATTACTATCATTACGAGAGGTTTCCCAGCTTTTTAGCTTTAGAAAACGGAATTTCCTAGTAACTCAAAACTTGCTGCTTCCTTCAACTTGCCGACTGTCATGGAAAAATACATAATTCATTAATGGAACTCACCATTATGCGGTCTGTCACATTTTCAAAGTACGTCGTTCAGGAATGCGGGTATTCTTATACAAACTTCTGGAGATTCTTTTACAGTAAGCTGTAAATTGGTGACTTGAGCTGTGTTCATATATGTAAATTCAAAGTATGGTTGGCATGTACATCACTCAACCTGTGGACCTTCGATATCTTGACAGTATTTAGAATAGGAGTGTGGCTGTAGAATGGGAATGTGACACGTAGAATGGAAATGTGTAGGTAGGTATAAGCAGGAATGGTAGGAATAAGCAGGAAGGGAACGGGTATTGAATGTAAGAAAATGCGACCGTGTGAAATATGAAGATGTATTTACGACCCTAACATTATGCATATGCGAGTTCACGGTTATTTTCTCACGATTGATACTTGGTTCAGAAATATGTATGAGAAATAGTAAGTACTACAGGCAACGAAAATTAAGTACATTTAAGTAGTAGTTCAATTAAAGTATAATTGAAGAACTAATTCACTGTGAAATTATGTGAATCTTATTGTATTTCAGCTGAATTTCTCGTACCCTCCTGTTCTGGTGAATATTTACCCTATCTGACCCATGTGAGGGCCCGAGCTAAATGTTAGGTAGGCTTCCTTTTTGTTGTAGTAAAATAGGTTTTTGTTTTGTTACGGACCATCTTTTTCGGTTGACTGCTGTCCTGCTTTTCAGCACCTACTACTTTCTTCTTCAACTTTTTTCTTGTTTCATGAACTTCTTTCCTAGCTTACTGTTTCTGTGCACCTTGTGCATAGATTCCACGTTCCCTTAACTCCATACTAAATGGTGCCTTCCTCTTTCCTCTCTTGGAACATCTTTGTTGTGGTTAAGGGAGGCTAAAAACTTCTTATATAATAATAATAATAATTACCCTATCTGATCACTGTATGGAGAACTAAGCATGTCTAAACTTGCTCTCAAAATGGGGACGTTCAAGTTTAGGTGCGACATTTGAGACTTATTAGTTTGCTGATAAACCTAGTTAATTTACGCGCCACTATCTAATTTTCTACTTAGTCCTCCATTAAAGAAAATAACAATCAACCGAGGCAAAATGAAGTAATGCTTTTAAAAAAACTATCCTCAACGTACATCCGCCTGCTGAACATTATTTGAGGCCGCGAATGTAGCTCTCTTTGACGTTTTTTATCAAGTTCATAGACGGAGGCTACATTAGGGAGTCGTCTTTTGTGATTAGGACATTTTTTATACTGGCTTTTATACGGCAGCCCCGACTGACTTGGTAGGTATTAGGCCCAGTAGTTTATCTCGCGCTCCACATTATGGCGTCCACCTTATCCTCAGTTGGGCTTATTTAAATGACATGTAAAAAACCGGCTTCTGCTTTTAGCTGCACGGCAGTTGGCTGAGAGAGTTGGTGCCCACAAAAAAAGGTGGATGAGGGAGTTGGAACTCGCAATAAGATGTGGATGAGGGCGTTGGTGCCCGCGAAAAGATGTGGATGAGGGAGTTGGTACCCGCAAAAAGAGGTGGATGAGGGAGTTGGTACCCGCAATAAGAGGTGGATGAGGGAGTTGGTGCCCGCAATAAGAGGTGGATGAGGGAGTTGGTGCCCGCAATAAGAGGTGGATGAGGGAGTTGGTACCCGCAAAAAGATGTGGATGAGGGAGTTGGTACCCGCAATAAGAGGTGGATGAGGGAGTTAGTACCCGCAATAAGAGGTGGATGAGGGAGTTGGTACCCGCAAAAAGATGTGGATGAGGGAGTTGGTACCCGCAATAAGAGGTGGATGAGGGAGTTGGTACCCGCAATAAGAGGTGGATGAGGGAGTTGGTACCCGCAAAAAGAGGTGGATGAGGGAGTTGGTACCCGCAAAAAGAGGTGGATGAGGGAGTTGGTACCCGCAAAAAGAGGTGGATGAGGGAGTTGGTACCCGCAAAAAGAGGTGGATGAGGGAGTTGGTACCCGCAATAAGAGGTGGATGAGGGAGTTGGTACCCGCAAAAAGAGGTGGATGAGGGAGTTTGTACCCGCAAAAAGAGGTGGATGAGGGAGTTGGTACCCGCAATAAGAGGTGGATGAGGGAGTTGGTGCCCGCAAAAAGAGAGGTGGATGACAGTTATATACTATTTGATCCTGGGATTAATTAAAGCACATGATTGTGCGTGACGTGATCGGGCTAATCTGCACGAATGAAGCGATAAGCAAATGCATTTAACATGAGTACTAAAAAAATGCTTACCCACGTAAATCGAGAATTATAGTATTCTCAATCATAAAAAATGCTTACCCACGTAAATCGAGAATTATAGTATTCTCAATCATAATATTCTCAATAACGACTGATTATTATTCACTCATAATTCTAATCCAGAATAGAATAAAATTTTTGTGAAATGTTTTTATCGAAAATTTGAAAATATATATTTTGATTGACCAAACTATCTACTAATTGTATGAAAAGAATTGTCTTGGATTGTTGTTTAATCTCTCTTATAGGCGCATAAATTCACCCCTAGAGCTCATTGCAGATCTTTAATCTAATTTTGTGGGTGTAAATGTACTTTAGTGCTCATTTAAGATATCATTACCACTCATTCAATAGATAGCTTTAACACTCATTAAACTGACATCATTCTCCGTTCATTTAACAATTGTATTAATTAAATGAACAATTTAACAGTTGTTCAATTAACCATTTCATTTTGCAATTGTACTTCAGTGTTCGTTGAACACAAACTTTGTTTCCATTTAGCAAAAATAAGGTATTTACTCATCTGATATTCCACAGACTGCACTCAGCAGACATCATCTGGCGCTAATGCCGCATTATGTGCCTCAGGGTCGGTAGTTAACATATCATTTGCCCCTAACTTAGCTTCGTTGGAACCAAGAATTTTTACCGGCAAATTTGCATAGCTATAATCCTAGAACTATGAATTTTGTCGTAAGTGACTCTTAACAGAGGAAATATTACTGATTTAAATAAGACAACACGAGAAATTAACACATTTTTTTATTTTTTGAGTTGGACGTTTTACCAACAATTTTCAGTTGCTTTCTATTGCAATTTTCCCACTTCCTAATGAACATAATTTACGTTGCAGTTCTATATTTGGGTGACCCAAACACGGAAAAATTGAATACCGGTTTGATAAGCATCTTCTCAATTTCAAAATAGAAAAATCTTTTATTAATATCGTAGTAAGGCAACTTCGTGCAGATTGTTTAGAAATCAATTTACCTTAAAATTCAATGCACTGCATGGCTCATTTGACAATTCAGACGTTTCCACAAACTCTCTCAATCTCCAATTTTTGGCCAATGGCGTGGATACAAATTTGTGGACGCATTTTTAACAGGATGTGTTACCGAGCAAACTTGCATCGCTTCACCACGTTTCCATGGGAGGTTGTTACTGTAGTTAGATCAAAGGCTTTAGATAAGACCCTTACTTTTCCGTATTGACAACGTACAACGAACAAGTCGATATTCGCAGAGTGTAATTCGATCTCACTATCGGTAATCACCGATAGTGATTAACAGCGTTATCAGCGATGAAGCCGGTATTCAGAGGCTATATTTCTCAGTACAATCGACCGCTATACCTTCACCACGGTTTCAAGGCAACAAAATTTCTCCTCTGTCGTTCACTTCATTTTTTATGAATTAAAGCATGTTTGAGCTCAACACCAATGTTTTTTCGAAGCAGTAATTAAGTCTCAAAAATTTAACCCGAATGAAAATAATTAGCCGTCATGGACGCAAAAAATGAAATTTGAAAATTTCAAATTGAATGAAAACTCATTTGGCTGCAATTTTGAAGTCGACAATGCTGGTTGGTATAAATATACATGAGAGTACGTAGGTGCAGCGGGTGTTTGTTCTTTCTTGCCAGGGTCTCATTGAAGTACACCTTGCTAGTCTTTCAATTATTTCATCCCTCCTCGGGGGGATACAACTATTGTTTCTATGTGAATTTGCACTCCCAGAGGGAAAATGTGAGGTTCCGAGCTAACGGTTAGGTAGACCATCTTATTGTTGAAATAAAATGTTTTTGTTATGTTAATGAACATAATTTTTTCAGTTCACTGTTGCCCTGTTTGTCAGCAATTACTATACTTTCTTCTTTAATTATGAAATTTTTCTCAGCTTACTGTTTATATGCATCTTGTGCATAATTTCTGCGTCTCCTCAAGTCCATACTGAATGGTGCTTTCCTCCTCTTCCCTTTGGAACGCCTTTGTTGCAGTTAGTGAGGCCACCTAACATCTTATCCAATGGTTTTATTAATTTAGCGAAAAGGTACCTAATTTAATTTCGATAATAACTTACTGTTTTCGTAAACCTAATTTAATCTTGATAATAATTTTCTTTTTCGCTAGAGCGTTCCAGGCTTTAAAGATACAGTCTTACAGAAATTTACACTGCTGCATAAGGAGATTTTTTAACGGAATTTGAATCGTGTGAAGGAAGCGCACAAGATACTGTAGGTTCTCGTCGGTAGCAGCCCCTCAGCTGCCCTACTGCTGCGTCACGGGAATGCCTGTTGCGAGAATGCATTTTAGGTCCTACTAGTGCACACGACCCGTCAAAAATGATGGGAATCGATATTTTCTTTAGACGAATCCTCCAGATGTACATTCGTGAAACTCGCATCACAGATACGGTCTTTAAGCATCCTTGAAGAGAATGTAAGAGAAGATGGACCAGTCAATTAAATGTGTTCGGTATGAGTCCCATTGGAATAACGTAGGAAAAATAACGCTCAAAAAATATATAAATTTATTAATTTAAGAAAACACTTAGCGTTTTATTATATGTACAGTATACTCGTAGATTGATATTTGTATCTAAAGCTGCCTGTCCACAGCGCACCTGTGTTGACTTAATTAACCCCTGGCCTCCCGACGGGAACTCCAGTTCCCAGAAGGCTAGTGCTTCAAGTTTAGGAAATTTACAAAATTTCAGGGTAATTCGCCTAGTAGGGAAATAATTTGAAGTAAATGACCAAATTAGGGCAATTAATAGTATTCCTGCAACTGTTTTTAGACATTCCAGAAGTTGGACACGTGTAATTTGCTATTGATGTCCACTCAGTGTAAGCTGCATGGACTATGCAATACATTCAATACCTTTTTTATTCAACATGAGCGAATTTTTCATACGTGCACGTATTTACAGATAAAATTAAGCAAGAAGAAAATTGATATTTTTCTCAAATTTTTCGAATATTTTTTGGCGTCGAAGCTACATTTTTAAAACATATTTTTTTCCAATTTAAAAAGGAAGTAAGCACCTGCTTATACCGAAAAAAACCATGCTAGGCCAATTTTCCTGATATTTAAGGGTAATGACTGCAATTATCTTAGAGAACTTTTCCCTTAAATAATTGACTGTTTGGAACGAAAGGGTAAAAAATCATTATCACAAATTTTGCTGAGTAATTAATCAATTCAAAACGCGCGATAATTTACCGTACCACGTTGACCGCGAGGGGTTAAACTGAAGTTCAGTATTATACACGAATTTAAGGGCAATTGAGTAAGTAATTTGAAAATAGCTAGCATTAACTGCATCGTGCCTTAGTTCAGTTTTGATTAAGTATTTTTGAAAATTGAATTTTTCGCTACTGGTGGGTCAGTAGCATTATGTAAATTCCTTCCGTGCCCGCCGGCAGCTCAGTTATTTTAAGTCAAGGTCAAAGTGTTAATGAAGCTTCGTTAAATTATAGTAAGTCTTGGTGCTCTCAGTTTTTTCTTAAAACTGAAATCTCCCTTGAATGTTTGAGTTTGTTATTTTAGAGTATTCCATCTCGTTGTAATGTTCAAGCAATTAGTGGATGTCTCCCTCAAGTGGAGGCAACTATTGTGTCCTTTGTGAATAGGCACTACTAAGAGGAAGATGTGAGGTCCCGAGCAGGTTAGGTTGGCTTTATTTTCGTTGAAATAGAATAGGATTTGGGTTTGTGTTTCGATGTTTTGAAGACAAGTTGAGATAATGATCGCTTTGTATTTCAATGCGTAGGATTGTCGTCATAATTACTCTAGTTCATTTAGGGAAACTTTTAGGCGGATGAGAAACAATTTTTTTAATATCAATTTCGTTTTCGGTTCATTGCTGGTTTTTGTTAGCAGTTGTTAATTTTTTCTCTAAATTTTATCTTATAGCATAAACTTCATTCAATCTTGCTGTTGCTGTGAACAGGGTGTTGGGACGCCCGTTGTGAATAGATTCCCCATTCTCTTAATATCATACCAAATGGTGCCTCTATCTTTCTTCTCCTGAGAACACCTTTGTTGTGGTTAGGTAGGCTAAAATTACCTTTTGATTTAATCTACAGGTACATAAATGTTTTTTATTGAAACCCACACGACGGAATTGAATCCATTATCTGGTGAATGTGTATTGAATCCATTATCTCCAATGTGTAGTTTGATATTTCAATTGTTTTTAATTGCGAACTTCTTGTTTACAGGGCATCAGGAGAGTACAGCTCGACGTTCTCTTACCGCAGGTCAGTTTCTTGTCTCTAAATTCAATACTTTCTTAATGAGTGAGCAACTGCAGTTTTCAATTCAAAATTCAGTTTTATATAAATGCTGTACAGTTGAAAACTATTTGGATAATTACTAAAATCCGAAATCGATGAAGAGTGGAAAATGCTACGAATCTTTTATTGTGCGGGCAGAATTTATGTAAAATTCTTGAATTCGAGTGTTCAAAATTTAATTGTATGGTTTCCAGTTCGAGCTTCCTGTTTTTCATAAGGATGTCCGATATAATACCATCATTTTATGATATTTTATAGTGAATTTATGTACGATTGACTTAAAACACGAGTTACAATTTGAACAATGAGAGGTTCTAATGTTTTCAATAATATTTCACTGGAAACATTTTTGCTTCGTGTAGAAATTAGCGTTGAAGCTTTTCTCGTTACTGCAAAAAATTAACAAATTGTAGAACATAAGTCTATTTCTCTATTGCACATCATTCTACCAACGAATGCATTGGTAAACAAATGTCAGTTGGGGAAGACGAATGGTAAATTTTATTCGCTTTTCGTGCTGTTCTCAACCAATGGGAGCGCCGCATTGCCGGCGTGCAGCTAAAGGGGTCCCCCCATTGGTCAGACTGCAGGTTCTGAAACAAAGAAAGTGTGAAGTCTTGTCAATATTATTCCACTGATGTTTCAAAGAAACGCTTCAATAATCACCTAGAAAACATTGCACATTCTTATATCGCTAAAAATTTTATTGAATGCCAAATTTAATTTTAGCTACTCATTTCCTAAACTATGCGGTGAAACTGCAGATTTCGTTGTCTTCAAGACACGTTCAGATCACGAATGTTTTTTTTTGAGTTTGAAGGATTGTCGTAATAATTGCTCTATTTCAATCAGAAAAATTGGTGGCAAATTAGGAACATGTTTTCATGAGCAATTTCATTTTTAAAACATCGCACCATAAGGTAGTTTAAACAGTCGATTTTCAACCACTTAACACTGTCTCAGTAGAAGCTAAAAGTTTTTCGAGGATAGCCCCTGGGAGAAGGAGAATAGGTTTATGCGATGGAATACGAAACGCCAAATTAAAATGAAAACTATTGGTCAATTAATTTTATTGAATATTTATTTGACCGACTCAGTTTATATGGAATAATATATCGATGTCTGAGCATTTTTGATTTGTCCAGCATCACTTTTTTTCATTTTGCCTGGAACTTTTATTTATTCGGTAAAAATCAATGATAAGAGGGGGAAAACAGACGAAATTACAAGTGCACTGAAACACAGATCCTCCATCTAATATAATTTTATTGAGGCAATGTGATACTTAAAAAAAATTCCAATACACTGAGAAGCAGTACGAACTCTGGAAATGTGGTAGAAAAACTTCAAGTAAACAGAGGGGAAATATAGAACATCCATCAGGTATAATTCTATCGAGGTAACGTGGTTCCTGAAAAAATGTCTAATGCGTGTTGAATAACAAAATGTTCAGAATTGAAGCAACAATCTGGAATTTTGTACAGTGTAAAAATAATGCAAATTAGTTAACGATTTCAAAGTAAAAACAGTTCAAGTATTAGATTCCAGAATAAGGAAACATTTTTTAGAAGTTGCTGAAATTAATGCAACTGCTGTATCGAATGAATATTACATCATTAGAGAGGAAAGATTTGTTAATCATGTTTTTACATTATATATCAGATCTTAAAGCATGAGCTTTTTTATTGGATCATTATCTTCAATTAGAGTTCTTTATTCCCTTGCCTTGAGAGGGTGCAGTTTTCAGAATGATTTATGGATGGTCAACTTGCAGATCTATGTTTTATATTTTTTATTAAAATATAAAAATAATAATGATGAATGAACCAATTTCTCAGCAAACATTCAATTCCTTTCAATATAATGCAAATATTCAATAAAAAATTTCATTACTAATTTATTTTGCAATAATTTTATAACTTGACGTTCAATTCCTGAAACATTTATTACAGTTATCGATAAACTGGCAAGTTATTGAGTGAACTATTTGTTGTTTAGTCAATGGAAATTTCATCAAAATTGTGAACGGTGATTTAATGAGTGCGGATGAGTGAATCGTTTCAATCAAGAGCAGTGTTAAAGATGAAATTTAAAATAGTAAATAATGTCATTGAGAGCTCAGAGGAGAAAAAGTTACTGATTTGTAAGATTTCTTGCTAGATTTTGTTCATCAGGATTTGGAGTAGCTTGCTCAAATTTCCAAAACACGAAATATGAGAAGTTAAATTGGTTAAAATTAGTGGATAATTCTAGTGTTTTTAGTAGATTGAAGGAAGATGGCCTCATACCATGTATACCGTGCCTCGCACACTCACGGGCAGTATGTTTGCAATAAACCAGCGCGGTTTTGCCGCCTTCCCGCACCCTATGTTTCCTCACCGTTAATTAAGGGACTAAGAAACACCGGCATGTGAATGATTTTGCGTACTTAGTGTGGGGGTATTTATGCAAATCATTAAACATGCATATATGGTGAAGTATAAGCAACGGGTTACCACCATCCCGTTTTCTTTAAACTATAGCTACACTGTGACAGTTTCCGTTGCACGGTCGGCGGTGACGGTTGCTACCAAACCTGCCTCAGGTTTTCACTCACCTGCCCACTGAGCCTCGATTAGAAAAACCTCTCTGCATTGCTGGAAGTTAACGGGTGCATATTTAATTGTTTCACTTCACAAGATTTTTTTTAAAGATATTACATCCTGGAATTAAATTAAGGCTGCTAATAGAGGTAAGATTTTAAAGTGTGTTTTAATTAAATATACTAGAGATGATTTTGCGAGATGACAGGTAAGTTTAAAATACAATTAGATGATATTTGTTATTCGTAGAATTTTGCTTGAAAATTAGTGTTAAGTTGTTAAATCAAATTTAAAAAGAAGGTCGTTGTGAAATTGATTCACAATCAGGGTATAAAATTGCCAGGATTTGTTTCGATTTTTGTACGAGTTCCTCGTGTGGGAGCAAAAAACTTTGTATTAAAGATTGGTGAAAGAAATATATGTATTATAAGAAATATATGTATTATATATTATAGAAATATATGTATAAAGAAATGTATGTATTTTGATTATTCATTTTTGCAACTTGTGAGGATTACTGGTCGTAAAATAAGTCATAGAAAAAAGAACCGTTAAAATATGCCTCATTTGGCTTTAATTTAATTTTTAATGATGAATATCGTTTTTAAAGAAATACCATGTGTTGGTTTAAGCGTGTAAGGTTTTAGGCGTTCTATAATTTAAAAAGTTTTAAACCACGGTAGAAATGAGTATTTAGAGCATGGCATTTAGTTTAGTATTTTAACACTGCATTTGTTATAAGGAGCGAAGTACGTTGCATTTGTTATAAATAATTATTTTTAAAAATGAAATTATTACCATTTTTACAGATGCATTTGCGCTGCTTACTAATTATTCTTTTTAACGTACCGGTGATTCAGTTTGATAATTTTCTAAGTAAATTGACCATATTCTCTGCAGAGAATTTTTTTTTTACATGTACATGTACGCAAGAATTTAATTTTTTAGCAGAACTGTGAATTAAAATTGGTAGGATATTTAGATGAGCTGTAGCAATTATCAGCTGTGAATATACACCAGCAGTACTTTTATTCGACTTCACTGAACTTCATTCATTTAATAGCGCTGCAATGTAGGAATGTTACGAAAAAAGTTGTTCAATTGAACGTCTTAACTTAAACTATTGAATTAAATTTTTAAGAGAAGTAGTAATTTAAAGTTGCCGGGAGATTTGTATTTCTAGATTGAGAAGTGCATTCAATTTCATTATTACCGAGTTTTGAATTAAAAAGTTGCAATGATAATCGAATTTCATTACTACAAAGAGAATTAAATTTAATTATTGCTGAGAATTGATTTCACAGTTTGTTATGATTATTCAATCTAACTGTTGCAATGAGTTTTGAATTTTATAGTAACGAGTGAATTGAATTACTAAGTGCTGTTCAGTTACCTTGTTAGGGGGAGAATGATGTGAATTTTTATATTTGGCAAATTAAATGAGGAAAATAATTAAAACTAAGCCAAGAGCCTGATGAGAACGAAAGCTAAACTGCATGTGGTCTGCTAAAATAAGTAGCATTTCTGAGCTTTCAAAATATGAAAGAGTTACACGCTAATCAAAATTTAGAGGTGCTTGAAGAAAGTCTTTCTAACTCGACCGAATTTCAACTTTCGCATAATATTTCCAAGTTAACATGTGCGATTTTAATCTTCATTAAATTTGATGTAAAATTTTTGAATTTTATCAAAACTCGTTTTGATCACTGAATATCCCGACATTCAAACTATGATGCAGATTTAAAAAATTAATAATAATCCACATTCAGGGTTTGTGTTTTGTAGAAGACATGGAGTTCATGCCATGCTTTGTTGCAGTCTCTAATTGGAACGTTGGACTGACAGCAACGCCAAAACCACAAATAAAACTAGTACATGTTAAATTATTGAAGTTTTGCTGTTAACATGGTAAATTTGTGATGCAGTTAAGCAATTGAGGGCTTCCTCGGTAATTTTTTCACCTAGTTACTTTGCAAAGTTGTCCGCGATTTACACCCACTACATCACAGAGCAGACGGCATGCGTAGGTAGAAAAGAGCCGTTCAGAACTCGTACACATCATTTAACGTTGATTTTTATCAACACCCTTCAAAATTATTACTAGTGTTACATCTTTAGCATTGTTATCATAACATCAGAGTGCGTCACCAAACGTAGGTGCAAGTTGGGGACAATCTCGGCCAGGCGTAGCGGCGCAGCACCGCCGTCGCGTCGCACCGGCCATTTTACGCGCGGTTGCGGCGCTGGCGCTACAGCCCTCTTGGCATTTTTTGGCCTCCTTAGTTATTGTCTGCGTTATTATATAAGTAATTATTATGTGTATTGTGCGTAGTAAATGTGGGCGTAATTAGTGCGTTGTAATTGTGAACGTTTTTGATCACTACGTGTTTGGTGTAAGAAAGTATTGCCCCTGAATTGCGTACGTACAATTCCTGTGAGCATAATTATTGTGCGTGTATGAATTATTAAGGGGATGTTGCTCTGGAAACTACTGTGCGCGTATTTTCACAGGTATATACAGGGAAAATTGCATGCAGTATTTAACGTCATATAAATTTCGATGATTCGTAGAAGCGAGCTCCTGTTTCATTTTTGTCCTGGATCATCACGAAATGAAGGGGCTTGCTGCATTTAACTTTATCTAGTAGTTTCTACACTCGTAATGGGGCAAAAATATAGAAACCCGAACAAAAACGGAAATAATTATTTAGGTACAAAACAAACATTTTTCGAAGTAGTTTGCTGCGGTTTTTTAGAACACTTCTGTTATTATTAAAGAACAAATTTGAGTGCTTAACTCATACAGAAGAAGCAGAATATTTTTTATAAGCTAGAGAATAAATTTTTGGGTTATTGAAACATTAATTTGTGCTGTATATGAGCAAAATGCTTAATTGCAATGATTTTAAATTTTTCATTGCATTTTACAGTATTTGTAATGACATTTTCTGACACTTCATAGAATTATGAACCTTTTATTTTTCGTCGTCTAATTTTACAGATCATTACCCTTTCAATTTTACTAAGCTTGAGCATATTAACTTTGGTGGAAATGAACCTTTTTTTATACTCTAATTTTGCAACAGATCACAACTAAAATTCTGCTTCTAGAAAACGACTGTAAATTTAGAAAGCGTGAAGCTTATCAAATTTTCAATGTACAAATCGTTGCATAAAAGTTTCAAGGTGTGACCATACTAATATTTTCAGCTGATTATTTAGCTTATGAAAAGAGTTCATAATAAAAATTGAGTATTATTTATAATAACAGGCATGAATTGATTAATTTTGCTGTGCTAGGCCTGTTGATTTTTCAAGGCATCACCGTATTATTTTTTCATGGTATGAGCTCATTAACTTTGCTAGGTAAGAGCTCATACAAATATATCCAGGCAACAACGAATACAAATATTTTCCAGTCAATAACGAATACAAATATTTTCCAGTCAATAAAGAATACAATATTTTCTAGTCAATAACGGATACAATTATTTTCCAAGGCAACAACGAATACAAATATTTTCCAAGGCAACAACGAATACAAATATTTTCCAAGGCAACGACGAATACAAATATTTTTCAAGGCAACGACGAATACAAATATTTTTCAAGGCAACCACGAATACAAATATTTTCCAAGGCACCAACGAATACAAATATTTCCCAAGGCAAAGGCGTATGCATATATTTTGCAAGGCAGGAGGGTATCAATTTTGTGCAGCAAGAGCGAGGTAATTTTGCAGGGCATTTGCATATATCATACATTTTGAAAGAGGTTTTTGTCATTAACTTGAAGTTGCGTGAGCGCTGCAACGCGCAGCCTGTCATCTCTATTGCAGGTGACGGTGAAGGGTCCATCAGTCACATCAATTGCTCTGATACAACTGCATCACACTTGACCAAAGTTATCTATTTACTGCTGATAAATGATCGCAAATGAATAGTTTTCAGTGTTTACAGGTGCTAATATATTAACTGAATCCCTGTGTGTATGTTCGTTTCTACGCACGTATGTCTTGATGCCTTGTGGATTTTTTGGAAGGCATGTCGATGGAAATGCCTTTTTTATTTCACAGTGAAATTAACGTAAAACTTCCGATTTTTTTAAGAGAAAACAGTTTCATGGACTGAATTATCGCATAAGTGAACAATCTCGTATACTATTTTGCTATTTTAACGACAATTTTTTAATTTACGTGAGAAATTCTGTTTGTGACTCTGCGCCAACAGGTCTCGTGTACGAACTTTCCAATTACACGCGATCGAACATTTTAAAACAATATTAGAAAATAAACTTCTTATTCTAGAAGTTAGCCTTGATATTGAGTGAAGGCGACCGAAAAATAGGTTACCTTCTTTTGCACTGACGTAAGCAGAAAGACGCGAAGATCTAAAAATTGTAACGTCTTGACGGCTTTCATATTCCGTGGTATCTTTATCAGTCTGCTTCTGTGTGAGTCCTGGTTTTGGCATGCCTGGAAATAAAAACATAGTTTGAGAAGGTCACCGGTTGTAGTATTCACGTGAGAAAACTGTTCAATCGCTACACTTTGAAAAGCAAAAACTTGCGTTTGAACCCGGCAGGCAGATAGGAGTTCGCGGAGCCGATTAAGGTTAAGTAAGCCTTCATCATGTTGAAATTTAATTTCGTATTTCGTTTGGAGAATTTTTTTCGGTTCACATCTGATCTTTTTTTCCATTACCTATCACTCTAATCACTGTACGCTGCAATTTTTTCAAGGTTCAGAATTTTTTACAATCTTACTGTTATTGTTCCTATGCGCATGGTATAGGAACTCACCTCAGGCATAGATTCCTCGTTCCCTTAGTCTTACACAAAATGGTGCGCTATCTCCTAGTTCTATTTTGAACATTTATCTTGTGGTTAGGGAGGTTAAATACCAACTTAAAATGTAATCTAATCTAACTTACTTTTGGTGAACTTGTACAACTCCATAACTTATTCAGGAGCTGCTTAAAAAGATGCTTAACGAAATGAAAGTACATGCACGAGAAAATCGGGTGCCACTGAAAATAAGCAAAGGGAAATTCTCGAGTTAAAATAGAACTGCAAAGCGCTTGAGGGACCTTATCTGAATTTCTTATCTGAGCCCTCGATGACTATGTAGTTTCCTTAACAAATATGAATGCTCCATGCATTCTGCCCGTATAAGCTCATAAATGTTCATATTTTTTTTGAAAACTTTATGAATTGAGTTTCACCTTCACGATGCTTGAAGAAAAGAAGAAATCCAGACTAAGTTCGGAGCGCAGCGCTGAGCCGTGGCTTCGGCGGTGCAGGCGGGCGGCGGCCGACCGACGCTTTGCGCCGCTCCCCTGAAAATCGAATTCAATGAATTTTTCCTCAAATTTTAGAAGATTGTTGGTGGTAAAGTAGGACCGAATTCAGAAAAGATGCCAAATATTATTAGTATATTATACATTATGTGGTTATTGAATTGATTAAAATGCTCAATTTACATTTTGTTCATCATGGGGAAGAGTGAAACTTTTAATTATTCATAAATCAAAAGAATAATTTAGAAAATCCTTTTTTTCATACACGTGTTCAACAAACCAGAACCATCAGTCTTTTAGCTTAGGTGGCACTTTATTTATTTTGAGTTATATTAAAATATTTAATTCTCGTCATGCCCAAAAACTCAAAGTTTATGTCTAAATTGTTGTCTGAGTGCAGCCTCTTGCTGCTGACCGGAGCTTGAGACGAATTAAAGTCTACGGGAATTGCGTTTCATATCATGCGGGAATAATCGTTCAAATTTGACTTAAAATCGATTGAGGTGGGGAAGGCATTTCTTCCTGAAATATTTGATGAATGTTAGAACATGAGCTGAACGATTGATAAGAAATTAATAGTTAGGTCATACCTGTCGCTTTACAGTAAGGGTAATAAAAATATTAAAAAAACATATATACGGTCGTAATTGTCCTCGCATGAACTAGGATGAGATTTAAACAAGAGGGATCAATTTAGTTTGTTGGAAACCATAGATTCATTTAACCTAAAGATGTTCTCGATGGAAAAGTATGGAACTTACTTTATGATGTTGAGGTGTCATATATATTAAAATAATCATTGGTAATACTATGGAATACAATAAACCTAGTGAAACTGCATAAAAAACATGGATATAAAGTGCAAATAATGAAAAGTCGAAAATAATCTAGCGGAAGGAAGCAATATAAAGATGAGTTATCACAATAGCTTATGGGCAAACGTGGGTTTGCCTATAAATATAAATTTAAGCGATGCTTTCGTTTTAAGTTGCATGCGGAATAAATTTATTTGAAACATTGCTCTTACCGAAATTTTTACTTGTATTTTATGGGTATTCAAACAGCGTGTATTTTTTGGTTAACGTTTGATGTGCTAGAAAACTGGAATAATATTATTCAGTATCACTTTTAATTCTGTTTTAAATCTTAGTGGGGTTATAAAGTGATGAAATAAAGAAAACGCCTTCCCATTATGTTGGTCAAAAAGTAATATTAACGTTCTTAGACGTATTGTTCTTATTTTCAATTTTACACGAACAATTATGATAAAACTGATTTTTTACTAGCGTTTACCCCCAAAAAACAAGGGACGTGGCACAATTGATTTTATTTAATTTTTGCTGTTTTTAAATTTCAGACGGCATTCCTAGTTAGAGACATTGAATGCGTAACGTAATGAATATCAAGGCAACAAGTTCAGATCGTAAAGCTGCCATCGTTTTCTTGTCTAAATATTCATTTCGAACAATAATAACATTATATACTGTATGCAGTATTACTATGTTGAGGTTACTGTGACTTTCAATTCTCCGGGCGATCGATGGTTATTTTTTTAATTTCTAGTTCGGAGGCGCTAATGAAAGGTAATTTTAAAACAGTTATATTCTAAGCTCTACTTGATTTTTAGACACTCATTCATTCTATTTCAACCAACATTTCACATTATGCTCGATCATGTACAAGATAAACGAGAGCGTAGTGAAGATATCAGTACATCAAGTTTCGTAAGGCATTTTGTCGAAATGTATATTGGGCTTGAATGCACGATTGCGGTCGGAGAACCTTTAAAGTATTGTCCAATAAATGTTATGGGGTAGGAAGGCCAAGTAAATTGCACAACTATTTTCGAAATATTTAATTTCATTTTAAGGGGAAAATTAATTCAAAGAAAAATCTGCTGTGAATAGGACGCAGAAATAAAAATTTTAGTAAAGAATTCTAGTCAAAAACTCCTACTAGATAAATTTAAATAAGATTTTTTCACAAAGAAATTAAAGCGCAAGTTTTTAAACTGCGTATGAATTTAATGTTGAATGAAAGTTTATGGTTCAGGTCAAGCCATTGAATGTGAGTTGAGGTCTATATTTTGGGAAATACGCACCGGTTGTTAGTGCGTATTAATTTCTATAGCTTGTTTAGATGAAGTTTTGTGATGTTCCTAACCAATTACGTCATTAGGAGGCTTTATTGCTCATGTTCTGCTTTAAATTTACTTTACACGCAAGGTAAATGATCTTTTTTTGCACTTAACGAGCAAGCTGAATGATAATGTTTGCACTTTACACTCAAGCTGAATGATATTTTTTGCACTTTACACTCAAGCTGAATGATATTTTCTGCGCTTTACGCGCAAGGTGAATGATATTTTTTGACGCATAGGAATTATTACGCTTCTCTTGCACACGGAGGTATCTTGTTGAACAATTTTATCGAAGTTCCACCGGCATCAGCTCAATTAAATAGTTATCAAACCAACTTCAAACTTCGTTTCTGCGTTATAGCCGCAAAACTCAGGTTCACTGTGTTCGAAGCAGATATTTTCTCATCGGGTCCCATGAAATGCTCTAAAATTGACTTGAGGAGTTGGAAGGCTTGAGTATGCTTAAAAAACTCACTAAGATTCGGTTTAAAAAAACTGCACCACTTGCCAAACGTAGGATGTATTCGCTGCCTGCCAGAGAGCTTGGGCAGGTGCGAGAAAACAGCGGCAGCGGTCATAAAGAGCCCAGCCCTCATGTATTTAATTTTTTTATTTCCGTATCTGCCAAGTTTCAGATGTTTACTTTCGATCATCTACTTCACTATTTATTTTTTCATCCTTGCGTGTTATTTTACAGGCGTTATTTTTACGATTTTTTTGCAAATTTTACTTCTACGTGTTATTTTGCGGGCGTTACTTTCACGTGTTATTTTGCAGGCGTTAATTTTTTCAATTTTTGATAAATGAATGGTTATTTGTGGGGTCGAGTAATTAATATTTATAACATATATCAAATAATATCTTCGCAAAAAAACGCACGTCATGTTCAAAACGCAACGGTTATGTTTACCTAAAATAAGTAATCATTTCATTTTTTTTGAGCGGAAAATTGTTTTTGAGTCTATTTTACATGACGCGCAATGCAGAAAAATTTCCTATCCATTTCAGTGCACAACTGTGAACTAAAAGAACACGGATCTTGAACTGATGATTATCCCAAAATGTTCTCATTATTCCTAAACTTTAGCTCCGATATTTGCGAAGAAGATTCCATACCATGAAGTTGGAGCCACTAAAATACTATATTCTTAATTTATCACTTTAACAGCGACTTGAGCCACCAGTGGACATTGAGGGAACTTTCATTATGCTGCTGACAGACAAGTAGTCACAAACTCAATTTTCATAAATAATTATTGAAAACTAAATGAATGTACGATCAACTTAGTGTTTACACTTTTCCACATTGCTTTCTACAATTGACTTCAAATTATAATTAAACATCAAATTTCTATTTTATTTGCCGCTGTGAATGTCTAGAGAATATTTCACGCTGGGAATAACTTCTTTCAGTTATAATTATTAGTATCAGTAGAAGCATTTGTTTTTTTTAAATAAAAAATCCACCTGTGAAATGTCCGTGAAAACTCATTAAGTAATAAAAATATAAAAACGGAAATAAGCCTCACAATACTACCGATGAATCATGTTTGTCTAGCGTTAAAAAGGTTTTCCTGTCTGCGGTTAATTCGCTAAATTATATCTAATGCTGCCCATGAGAAGCCATCCTTGGGTGATCTCAATAATTACCGCTCTCTTTCTGACAGGAAAACTCCTTCTAATGAATATATTCTGCTGGCAGAGATGACTAAAGTTCTTCGTACCGGAACTGGACTAAATTTCAGGTTTCCCGTCGGGTTCCTGGTCTGAAAACACAAACTGTCTTTCCCTATACTCAACTTTAATTAACTCTTCATTTTTTACTTGGAAAAATTTGGGATGGAAACAAATATTGGGGTGATCACAATAATTGAAAATTTACTCCATAGCAAGATATAGTTTAGAACTCCACACCAAATAAGTTACCTGCACTGGTACAGTAAATCCTTAATTATTATCAACTTCATTCGTTTGCAGTGAAAATCAGCAGATTTTAAATCCCATTTCGTGCAACACCTAGATGTCAATTATGAGCGACATACTTGAAGTGCGGCCGGAAATTAAAAAATTGATCCAAATAAATGTTAAGTGACGGAGAACTAGTCACGAACTTTAGCTTTGAAATGAAATTCATTTTCAGTTATGTTGCATATTCCAGATTCGCTTCCAGACATATTCCATACTTAGTTTTCTAACAGTGTTAAAATCGTCCTAATGATACAGAAGTTGATTTTAATGTCTCATTCACGGCATTTTCGAAATAATGATCACGCATGAAATGGCGATACACTTCACAGGCCAAGAATCTCTCAAAGACTGAATCTTGGTCTGTAATGTACATGCAAATAATGAAGAAGAACAAGTAGGTCACAAAGAGTGGGACATGAATATTAATACGCAAATATTACCTCAGAACAGGGTTTTCTGCGTGCAGAGTCCTGTTATGCTAATTGCCGCTTCATGGCCTAATTTTCGGTGGTCGCAACTCGCACTACAAAGAGCAGGGTGTAAAGTGTTATTTTTATTATTTTGAATGAAAATAGCCTTACGAAGGCTAACATCATTGATATAAAAAATACCTCAATGACGTGAACGGTCGTAATAAATGGCTTATGTGAAATTACTTAATTACAGATTAGCGGTAAAAGTACTGCCATCGAAGCAGAAATGGGCCACTTAGATGTACATGCTTCTATTTAAGCGTTAGCTAAATACGCTCGACATGAAACTAATCGAAAAACACCCCAAACAACATTCGCAACGGAATGTAGAAAAAGACTCTTCTATCGAAGTTTTGAAGTAAGAAAGGCTCCCAGAGTGAAAACGAATATGTGGCGCCAACATGGGTTGCCTAAAAAATCGCTTTGACTAGTTTTGTGTTGAATGTAAAATTGAAATTGAAAGAAAGTTTGCGAGTTTTGGTATAGCTATATCTATGATCTCGCGCAGCTTTTATCCTCAGCGTTAATGAGTGTGCGTGGATAATTTGCCGAATCGCTGTGGCCTGAACACCGAGCTGGATGAACAAATTGTGAAGGGTTCACATTCCAGAGCAGGCATAATTTATGGTAGTAGGTCGCGCTCGCCTGCGGTTTTTGAACGAGTATGGCAAGACGGAAACCGACTGACATGTTATTGTCGTCTCGATGGACATATTAGTCTTCTATATGTACTGTTACCAAGAACACCTAGCGAGTGCTGTGCGGAAACGTCTTGTTTTAGGTTCAAACAGACCAATGAAGAAATGTTCGTAATGAATGAATTATTTTACGGGAATTGATGTGCCCGTCGTGTTACGGTGACACCTGGAATAGCTTATTTGAATCTCAGTTTCCAATTCAAAAAGAAATCGCGTTGTGAAATAGAAATTTTGAAGAAGTTTGATAATTTTGTTGGATGAATAGAAAATCTGCTCATTCGATATGGATTATTTTACATCATACGTAAGTTGATACATACCAAACTAACATAACTTGAATTGCTGGTAATGAGCTGCATTTTATTGCTTGCTAATAAGTTAAAATTAAAGGAATTTGAAAAATTTGAGATTGTTGAAGTGTGGGTAAATTCAATGAATTACAAGCGATGGTTAATACGAAAGCATAACGAAATTTCAAAAGCTGTGGTGTTATGCAAGGATTCGTATGCACTTGGTTCGTTGGAGAATACCAATTTAAATTTTTTTTTCCTGAACAAG
Source organism: Morinoia aosen (assembly GCA_030386875.1). Taxonomy (NCBI): domain Eukaryota; kingdom Metazoa; phylum Arthropoda; class Malacostraca; order Amphipoda; family Talitridae; genus Morinoia; species Morinoia aosen. Next base: position 21,067,739 of record CM059565.1, read on the forward strand.
AGTTTCACGGTGTCCTTTGGGGAATGCAGGGTTTGCGTGCGTATTGAATGTCTTAAAAACACCCGATCACGCACGGATTGACACCTTTTTATTCGAACATTTATTACCTTTGTTATGGCTTTGGCGGAACAGAATTTAGCGTCCAAGATATTCCTCTTTCATGAATTTGATCCCCGAAGTTGTGTCGAACCGACAATTTGGGGCCGACAGCTCCTCAGTGTAACTGAATCTGGTCTCACGCACACGACGGACGCATACGACAAACGAATCGAGCGCAATTCTGGCGGAGCTCCCAATCTTTGAAGTTTCTAGCGAGTTTGATTGGTTCTCCAGAAGTTTGGACTTCAGGAGGAAGGCAATTTCTGGATGGATGAACCCGAAAATGAAGGGACGCTTGCCAAGCCAAAAACTCTCTCTTTTACGACTCGTTAAACTCGCATCAATTATATTTTCAGCAAGTTTCTCGACCAAAAACTGGAGGACAAATATAAATTCCTACATCAACTTCTCGTATGCCATAGCTAAAGTTGCCTTTGTTTAGCCCGCAATTCAAGCTGTGATATCCGACAGCACTTCCATTGTCCTCCCATATTTTGAGAGAATTTGGACTTGATACGATATCTCTGTGGTGTGTACTTGATGGAGTGCCATAATATAATTACTTTTAAGGGCCTTGGTGGGGATATGCGAGTCAACACACTTCGAAGTCTTTTGTAATCTAGAATGTAGACTTGTATATTGCGGAGCGTCTCACAAAGGCTTCTCTTCAGCAAGCGCTAGATGCCAGCACGCTGGAGTCGCCATGAAAGGTCTGTTCATGCAAGTGGAGAGCTATGCTGCTTATCGGACAGAGACTTTGGTGTATAACGTCAAGATACCCTTCTAGTTTACGCTCTGAAAAACTCTCAAGACTAGGGATACTCTTCTCGTTCTACGCTTGACAAAAAGACGCTCAGTGATTGCAATCTCGAATGCTTCCTACACCAAGACACCTCCCTATTTTTTGTACGAATATTTCGTCTGAGACTTGTAATCAGAGAACTCTAAAGACAGAAGGTTATCTTTCAGCTGTCAGGAATAGACAGCGTACATACGGCAGACAAATGCTAGCTGATGTCAAGCAAACCGCGTTAGTGCCTATTGATTTAAATCGCATATTGGGCATAGCAGTTCAATTGAGTTTGAAATTTTATGTTGTTTGAGCTTCGCGTAAAGTTTTCAATGAGGTTGGAGTTTAAAAAATTACATCAACCTATGAATGTTTTCCATTCGGGTGTCAGTTTCGAAGTCTATTCAAGGTATGTAAATTTCCTCAATTGGCTTGAGTTTTGAAATTGCTGCTCAGGCAAATGCAAGTTTTACTAGAAAGTGAGTTTCAGTTTACTATTTTAACATTTGTGCACGCCATGGAAGCCTCACTCGGATTTCAATCATGAAATTTCTTTAAGCTATTCTAACTATTCAATGAACATTTAAAACGTTGCATCCTTCGGAAAAAGTTCAGGTGAAGCATAGAAAAGTCATAGAAAAGTAAATGGAAAATACACAGTTTACCACTACTGTTTACTTACAAATTAGTGCTGGCATGTACATTGGGTGCACCAGCTCTTGCTCACAGCCAAGTCTTGCGGAGTTTGGGCGCAGGGCTTGTTAAAGGAAACCAAGGGTTTATAATTAAACTCCGCTTCTTCGTTAGACTCACAAAATGGAGTCCCGTGTTCTGACTCTCGGTTCCATTTCTCAAATGCCGAATCACTTTGGTAGGTCATCTAATTTCCCTTGTAAAATAATTCATACGTAATTTTGGTAGTTAGTAAGATTTTGACGCTAAGAAGTTTTGAATGCGAGGAGTGAGTCGAAAGCTTTTTTTTTGATTGTACAATGTGCATTTATTTTTTTCTATAGACGAATTCTTTTTCTTTACGCGGCTCATCATAAAGTATAAACAGAATTTTTTAAAGCGATGGACGTTAACTTATAACAATCACGTCTTTCAAATTCAGAGAACATTATCCAATCATCATGTAATTTTTTATGAATAACTTTAACTGCTGTTTTAACATTGCTGATTATAAACCAATACTGATAATCTATGCTGATAAATATTTGGCTAACGTGTGTAGTTTGTGCTGATAAGTAATTGTCTTAGCAAACAAATCACTGCCAGTAAATTTAAAATAGTTGAGTCATTTTCTTGGCTCTGATTTAAAATAATGGTCCATCGTAAATTTAACCATCGTGGAAGTGCGGCAAGAAATTTGATGCATTGATGGTGCGGCAAGAAATTTGATGTTGTTAGGTATAACTACGAGGAATGATACATATCACGTATTGTAAAATCTTAAGTCTATTAAAATCGAATTAATTGGTAACTTGATTTTATTTTTTTTTGTTTTTGAAAAATTGGGTCGGTGGGTGCTCATATCATACAACGGTTTAATTTTCTTGGACAGTATGTACTTATATTAAGCTACGACGATAGCACTATAACCTCCGACTAACTAAGAACATATTTTCGGGGCGAGGAATGTTTCCTGTGCGATCAGGTTAGATTTCAAGTTTATTTTTATTTTCTGGTATTATTTATGGGTAAACAAATCAAAGCAATGTAAAATTAAATGTAGAGCTATAAAATATTTTGTTTAGTTCTCTATTTATCCAACCAAGAGTTTTCGATTTTGGCAATTATTATTTTGAGCAATCTCGGCAATTTCTCAATCACGGTAGTTTCACGATTTTTGAACGTCATTGAATAGTATAATTCGGAGCTTCTCGGAAATTTTTTCATTTTATCTGGCATCGTGTGTCGAATTTGTTCAACCACGTGACAGTCGTGAGAGATTGTGTTTCTTTCGCAGAAGAAAGGGTAAATTTCAAGTGAACAATGTCAAGATACTTCTCATTAAGTCAAATCGTTTAATTATTATTCGTAGATAAATTTCCCGTTTATCCAAATTTTGATTTCCATCAATGAAACGAACCCATTTCAGCGAGTTGTCTTGCGCATGAATGTAATGGTTATTTCACTCATCAAATTGACAGCTGTTAGCATAATCATGCTTCGGTCGACCCTTATCACCAACCTCAAAGCGGAAGCTTGACGCGCGCGCGAAGTGACATTGCGTTCTTCAAACGATGTGAAAAGTTTTCTTATTTAGCGGGACATTGATGCGCTGCACCGCAGCTGGTGTCGGTGGTGCAGCTGGTGTTGCCATCCAGGGTTCAAGTGGCGAGATGGCAGCTCCAGCTCCCCTCACGACGGCTTAATCCCGGCTGCCATAAAGTGACGCCGCCGGCAGACGCATTGTGGCGGCCGAGTGATGCCTCTATCTAGGCCGCCGCAATTAATTGACGCGCTTCCAGTCGCCACCGAGATCATCTTCGTGACAATCTTTAAAAAGAGTGGGAGCATGTGGATGAAAAATATGTGTGTCTCCATAACTGTTCATTCTGAAAAATATTAGTTTTGTATTTTTAATCAGATTCTTGAACGTGGGTTTAGACTTCAGCCTCTTGCAAAATAAATCAAACAAATACTTGTGTATGTTGATTCTTGTTCAATAATTAAGGGTATTTTTGTCCACATACTACAACAATAGCAGGCCGCTGAGAAATATGGCCTTTCTTACTTCCTTCATCGGATAACTGTACTAAGAACAGGTGTTTGATAAGCCCCGATTTTCTGGACGCTCGTCTGAAAAGCAATTTAAATATATATATCTATACATATTGATTTTAGAAAAATAACAAGCTGAACAAAAATTGAACACGAAGGAAGAAAACTTATATAATTGATTTAAGGGCCCTTTTGGTGTGAAATTTCAGCTACCACAGTTCTATAATCTATCAATTTATATTAACTTAGGGTAGGCTTGTATCCTCAAAAGGTATAGTTTATTTAACAAGTCAATCATACTTAAGTTGGCTTGAGGTAGTATATGGATAAGATGTCTGTATATTTATAACGCAGAGGTGAATATTCAAGGTTAGTGTATATGTATGGAAATGAGTACCCACCCATACTTTCATGAACGCGTGAAAAAATAAATATTAAGATTTTTATAAATGTGAAAAACCCTGTGCGAAGAAATTATAAATATTTGAACAATAAATTAATATATATTAATTTGTAAATACACATAACCGTCTGACGCTAAGTCGATGTATATTTTAAGATCATTGACGGTAAAGCGTTTCAAATTTTAAATGATTTACTTATCGTGTGAGAAATTTTAGATTATTTTAAAATAATTTCAAAGAATTAGGTTAAAAATACAATGTAATGAAATCATTTTATCTTCTTCTCCTATCTACGAGTTAAACTATTAATGTAACTGAACTATTTCATCTCCTTCTCCTATCTTACATGTGCACCGGGATTGAAATCGACGTGACAAGTGTTCCTTAATTCAGGCGAGTGGCATTCAGGGCTGCTCGTGTAGCTGTGCTACGCTTCACGCGCCTTTCTTTTTATTTCGCCTCGGCTTGAAAAAAAAAGAGACGACGCAGCATTTTTCAGAGCCCGCGAATGGGATGACGCGGCAGCTGATTGCAAAGCTTAATTAAAATCGTAAGACTTTTGGGGATCCGTGCTCCCTTTCCGGCAGTAAAATTCTGATCACTCTCGCTAATGATCTCCGACTCCAGCGAAAATTGGATAAAGCGACGGGAAAAAATTTGCGGAAGGAATGAAACTGTTCATCGTCGCCGCAAAAACGCCTGTTTCAGCGCGTTCCGCTGCTTGAACGAAAAAGATATGAGTACGAAAGTAGTCTATTTTTGGAAGTGTCGCAAATGTTGTATGTCCTTCGAAGACTATTAGGCGTTTCGCACGACGGTGCTGTAGCGTAGCTGACGTGTGCATGTGTGCAGCGTATACGCGTAGGAATATTTTAATGATGACGAAAATGTGGTAAGATACTAAATTTTTAAGGAATTATCTTTAAGTGTTACGAAGAGGAGATAAATATACGCCTTACCGAAATCAAACGTTAAAACGGTAGGATATTATTCCTATTATCTGCAATTATAATTATCGAACAAATTGTGTACTAACTTTGTTTTTATTCATGTAGGTATTGAATATCTTAATACAGAGTGTATACGTCAAAGATTGAATTAAAATATGTCTAGTAAGGATTTAAAACTGTAATTCAAAGACAAATTTTTCTTCATCTTCTAAATAACTTACTTTTAACAAGTTTAACCCACATATTCAATTACATTTGTTAATGGATGGGAAGTTGAATGAATACCAAATCACAGCTTTGCAACAGATCTCATTTGATCTAGAAAATAACACACCGATGTTGAATTTAATGAGCAGATCCAACACGTCCAGCAGGCATAGCGAATACAGAAACTACAGTTTTGTGACATGTTAAGTTTTCTGCGTGTGCACGACCTGCGCACGATCGGTGCTGAAGTCGCCCTGGTAATTTGAACGAAAAGAGCTCTCGTGATATTAAAAGTTGCTGGAGAGTTAAGCCGCTTTAGTGGGTCCGAAGATGAGCTACCGCCGAACTTAAATAGAGGCTTAGGCTAGACGTAATTAACTTGAAGCTTCTTTTGCTGCTCAATTTTGGGGCAGCTTCTGCGCAAGCCTCGCTGGAGGAATGGTGGAAATGCGGCACGTATTTGGAAGCACTGAGAATATGTTCGAAAAATTCTATGGAAACTTGCTCAATTCACTGGAAATTCAATGGAACCAGGAAAAATGTAAGATTCGAAGGATACTGGTATAGAATGTCAGGGATGAAGAATGCTTTAAAAGAACTGCGAAAAACTGAGATTGAATTTGAAATATTTGATACCTGTATAATGAGGGCTAAGTCAGCAGCTGAAACTGGAGGATATGGGGGAATGAAATGAAAAAAATAACGAGCATTCACTGCTCACTGAAAAAGTTGTATATAAATGACCGAATAATGTGTGTGTATTTTCAATGTTTGACTGATCCATGAAGCGAGTTCCTTAATTTTCTTACGCTTTTTAGACTCTGAAATTGCTAAATTTTATGTTGGTAATTATTTATGGTGCTTATCTTTGCTAGAAGTGAATATTTTAATGGTGGTTTTTGTTTTAAATACTCGTGAAAAAATTCGCAATTGAGAATCGTTATGAAAACGTTTAAATTTTATTAAAATAATTTCATTCATATACAAAAATTGATTCGTGAAAGAAATTTCTTTAGGTTAAAGTTAGATTTGGAAAGTTTGAGTTGTATGTGATTTTGATAGTGACGCCGAAATTTTCACACACGTACTCATTTCCTTTGAAAAATTTATTGAAATCATTAAATTTTTTACGCCTTATACTCAAAAGGAGGAATAAGTTACTAAAATTGTAAAGTCCGCTGTTTAAACTTTTTATCACACAAGTTCTCATAAAAAAATCGGAATTTTAATCCTGAAATTCTAAGTCCTTATTTTAAAGTCACCTAAAATTTTGGTGGAATATTTTTAAAAGCGAGCGTTATCTCTGGTCTTTGTTCTTGAAAAGGAAGCGACGAGGGCCCGTCCCTTTGTTTGACCAAGGGAAATATAGAGCCGGGGCCTTTCCAAAGGGGCTCGACGCTTTCACACTCCGCTGAACGTGCTTCTTTTCCTGAATAAAGTTGAGCGCTCGCTGCCTCCTACCAGCGGCGGAGGAGGTAGAAGGAAGACGCGTGTCTAGAAATAGTGGTAGAAAAGCTATAGAAATCGGGAGGAAGGCGCGTGTCTAGAAGTAGTGGAAGAGAAGCTAGAGAGAAACAGGAAGGAAGACGCGTGTCTAGAAGTAGTTTAAGAAAAGCTAAAGAGAAGCAGGGAAGGAGACTCGTGTCTAGGAGTAGTGAAAGAAAAGCTGGAGAGAAGCAGGAAGGAAGTTTCGTGCATAGGAATGATGAAGGAAGGGTGAGAGGGAGATGGAATGAAAGTATCGTACGTAAAACGGTAAGGGAAGGGTTAGGGAGAAGGAGAATGTAAGTCTTCTATGTAGAGCCGATGAATGAATAACAGAATGGAAGTGGAATGAAAGTCTCGGGTGCAACAATGATAAAGGAAAGGTTGGATGGAGGTTGAATGAAAGTCTCGTGTGTAAAAACGATGAATATGAAAGGAGGTAGAATAGAATTTTTGCATGTAGGAACGCTGCATGAAGGACAAGTTCGAAGGAGATGAAGATTCCGACGTAAGAACGATGCAGAAAAGGTTAGCAATGAGTAGGTGGTACAAAGTAAGGAAACTGTAGCAATAGTGAATGGGATATTGAAGTCCTATATGATGTAAAATTTATGGGCAGTGAATAACAACTGAGTTTACTCTTTAACGGTTTCGTCCTGGTCGTAGCAGAACAAGATTATCACAACATAGTGAAAAATATTTTGCGAGATTCTGGTGATGAAGCGGTGACATGAAGAGTAGAAGCAATGGAAAAGGAGTTTTAAATTTTTATACTTCATGAGAAGAGTAAAATTATTTATTTTCAAATGAGTACGGGCGAAAACTTTATCTCGTTATTTTTAAGATATTGAATGAAGTTTACCTACCTACACCAGACGCAACTTTTACATTGAAGAGAAATGAAAAATGCAGTAAGAAAACACAGGATTTGTGAAATTAAATATGAAAGTAGAAATCTGTGCTCCGATGAGGTTAAAGTAGAGCATTAGTCAATAGTGATAAACTCCTGGGCTTCAAAATCACATTCATTTTGAAAAAATGTCCGGACAAGTTGTATGAAGTTTATCACATTGCAATTAGTTTTATTGATATTTTTCAAGTAAACACAGATGTATTATCACGAAAAACGGTCACTCAAGGTATGACGGGAAAGTTATGAAACTGAGAAGAGAAGGTTTTTGTATGCGGAAATAAATAGTAAATAAATATGAGAACAGATACAGAAGTTGGCAATATTTTAAGGCATTTTATTTATACTAATATTACGTATTCAGTGCAGGAATAATAAAATAATTCTTTTTCAGAGAAGTAATAATTTTTTATAACACATTGAGCAAAATTAATCCGTCAACGTTATGAGAATGCAAAAAATTTTCAGTTTCAAAATTAGTTTAGAAGTGAGCAGAGAGAAGTTAGAAGTAATTTAGAAGTAAGCATACGGGAAATGTTTAGGTCATTGTATATATAGACTAGGAGAATAATAAATTCGATTTATTACTGCTATTAAGCGCTGAAGTTGTTGAAAATTTGTCGAGCTAAATACAAGTGTAAAGTTTGATCAATTGAAACCTAGAAATATATTCAACAGTGCTTATAGAATATAACCTGTTTAAGAATTGAAAATCAAACACAAATAATGGGGAAATTAATTTTTTTGATATTGTTAGCATAAATTTTTCTTTTAGGCAAACTTTCTTCAGAAAAAGATTTGGAAATGAAATTATGATTTATTGCCTGAGCATACAAGAAAGTTTGCGCAGTCCATCGACTTTGATGTTAGTGAACTATCATTCATCTTTTTTTGCATATCATACAATAATGAGAATTTCAATTCAATGTAAAATACTCCATGAAGTGAATTATTTTCATGATGCATAAAATTTAATGAAACATATCATAGTTTGAATTAAAATGATCTACATTGTCGAGTCTTTTTACAAAGTTGAGCAAGCTTTTGTTTACACTGGAACCTGCATTTATATAAACTTTTAAAATTACCTTGATTGTACATCAAAAGACAATATTAATTGATACCATAATTAAGTTAACGAAAGTTAAGCCAGTTAACTGAGCGAAAAGTTTCTTTTAAAATAATCAGGTTTGCTCGAAATCTACGAGACTAAAGTTTAAAATTGTCCCATCAAATTATGTCATAAATTCATGATAGAATAGGATTTTCCAATTTCAAAAGTAAGCAAAGACGTTTGGGAGTCCACCCCTCAAATTACATAGCTTGTATCCTACCACCGAAGAACACGAGACTTGCCTTCAAAAAATTAGTGTTTCATCCCCCTTTCTCAGAGAGACAAGTCGCTGGAGTTCCGTAGAGTCAGCGAGAAAGAACTTTATCGAGCGAAAATATACGACTGAAATGCTGGAAATCCGGAGACAGTAAAACCCGAATGAATTGGAGCCCCTATCCATAAAAGGAAAAGCTTGTGCTGTGACCAGAATTCTGCGACACGCAAAACAGCGAACGGAAACGCGCTCAGCGGGCCAAGTTTCACGTGTTTCGTTCAGTGGCTTGCGATCTCAACCAATTGAAAGATTTACGTCACTTGAAGCTAGGGCTGAATTTTTTTCCCGTCTTCTCATTGGTTAGTTAGAATGCAAGACAGTCGGGCTCGGAATGTATGTGTGGGTAAACGCAGTCCGACCGAAGTTACACGAACTGCAATGCTGCTTTAGTCGAGACTTGGCTCTTTTATATATATAAAATACTCTTATTTCTTGTGAACTCCAGTTTCTCATCCATTTTGTAGTGAATTATCATCATTGTGATCTACCTTATTGCGTCTGCTGTTTTAGATTTAAATATGTCAGTACTTCAAGTATGTCTTAGATTTAGATACTATGTATGTCACATTGTATGCTTTGCTTCAATTATTTACCCATGCAGCATCAGAGTTTAGTGGTGTTAAATTTGCCCGATGGTCATTCAATGATTTGAGAACGCCGCCAGGTTATGATGAAGTACTGAATTCCTACAGTTAAAATAAATGTGTAAGTTCAATTTCTTGAACTAATATTTTCTGTATCAAGTAACCTAGAAAGATGAGTTAATGGTCTTTCATCCTCTGGAACAACTCGTTTTTACACGAATGAAATTCGTACTCAACTTACATTTCTGTAATAAAACATTATTTTTATTTTCTCTCTGGAGAAAGGCATTTCATTCATTAAAGTCTAATCCCAGTTTTTACAACCTTATGTACTACGTGGTCGAAGAAAGGGGTAATTTATTCTTGAATGAATTTCTAGCTTTGGTGAAGTCGTTAAATTGTGCGCCAGCGTCAGAAAAAGCTCAGCAGCGTTGCCAAATGCGCGACAGCTGCTCCATCAGCTCCAATATAACCATAAGGGAGAATTTTTCCTTTGGCGACAAAATTTTAATCCCTACATTCTTGAGAAGGACGAAATCGTCCAAATATTGTGTCATGTGTGAATTTGGAACACGCTTTAGCTACTTTTGCCTTACTATAATAAGTTACTCAAAAAACGAGACTTCCATACTTATCGTTCCGACATATTTGACGGAATAATAAATTAACCAAAAGCTCATCAGTGTCATAAAATTACACGATCCACATTTTATCTCGAGGTTTAATGCATGCAATAAAATGTACGGCTTCACAACGCTGAAGCACAACTCCCTTCGGCCCTCCCTATCTGCATGAAGAAGGTTCGATAAATGAACGAGTTTTAATTATAACTTGCTTAATCCCCTAAAATCAAAAGAAAATTTGCAGAAGACGCCTTTTGAGTCGTCTCAACAACCTTATTTCTGAGAAATATTTTCCATGTTCAGTTACATTTAATAGAGAGCCTAGCTCTTTTTTTTATATAGAATCAATGAGTCTTGAACTTAAGACTTGTGCCTATTTCTTATAATTTGCCCGTTCTGCTTGATTTTTTTTGAATCAGTAGACTAAGTAAGGCAATGAGTTCGTGACCAAGCTTTAGCTCTCAGATTAAATCGAATGATGCAATGAACATTCATTTTCGGATTGCATTTTACGTCTATGTTAAATTGAATCGAGCAAATGAACCAATCGTTAATTAACTTGCGTAATTGTTGTACTTTTTGCCAAACAAAAACGGAGTTAATCAAGATTTTCAACTCAGGATTGGACCCTATCTTTCTTTTAGAATAAATCGCGCACGCCAATAAATCTTGCTCTTTAGGGTTGACTCGATGTTACTGGCATTGAGACTGCCAGCAAACACACAAACTGTGCAGTTTGAGGGCCGCTCCCAGAGGAGTTCATCAAGAAGCCCCGGAATTTACGGGCCTTTAGAGTAAAGCAATCCGACGACTTGAAACAAAATACGCTCCGCTCGCGTCCCCGTCGTCGAGAATAGACGCGAGCTTTTCTGCTTGCTGCTCGCCACGATTTTTTATCTCGATCGGCTAAAGTATTGAAACCCTCACGAATTGGTGCCATTTTTGCGGTGAAAAATTCAAAGGTACGGCAACTTTAACGGGAACATCTGTATTTGTTTTGCTAATTTTAGGTAATTTACTGATGTTATCATTTTCTGTTGTATGCCAACTATTTATTTACTGTTTCATTTTTCAACTTTATGAACTTCACTTGAACACATTAGGAACAATACTGATGCGTGAATAATTTTAGGTAGACAGTAGATTGAATAAGTTTGACTGCGAGGTTCCGTGTAAAGAAAAGCACGCGCAAATAAGTCTCAATGTCCGCTATAGGTCTCGTGAATGTTTTTTGTTCACACTAACTGCGGCGTGGCCCAGAGGTAGTCACAATCGTTAATTTGTTACTTAACAAGAACCAATCTAAGTTATGTTTTAGTAAGCTTTTCCCTCATTGCATTGCTAAATTTTGAAATTGAATTCAACACTTGGACCACGAGTGCTGAAACTGAAATTAAATATTCAACTCAAATTTAGAGTCAATTGTAGTAAGCAATTTTGAAAATAGCAAACATTAACTGGTTCGTGCCTTTATTTACTTTAATTAAGTACTTATGAAAATTGAGTTCGTGACTACTGGTCGGTCAGAAGCATTATGAACACCCCCTCCGTAGCCCCCGGTGGTTCACGTCGCGGTCAAAGTGTTGATTTGAGTTGAATTTTATAAGCTTCGGCTTGACTCCCTGCAGTTAATGTATGGAGATAGAATTTTCTTCTGACGCAGAACGTCAATTTTAAAGCACTTGCGCAGCAACATTCTAATTTTCCTAAGATAAGTAATCGTACTAAAGCACATAAAAACAGTGAGACATAAGAACTACCATATATACGAAATGATTCCTTTTATTTGAATTAAAAATTGGCATTAGTTTTTAAGTATGTTCATACCATTAAGCACCACGTCATACGAAGGGTCAGCTAAACTAACAATGGGAGGAAGTGACTTGTGTAAATACAATTTAAAATTTAACCGAAGCCTGCATTGCAATTTACGACACGCGGAGTCATGTTCCAAATCGCTCGGACCACTCGACTAATGACGGCACAGGTCGACAGAGTTTGGTAAGCCTCGTAAAACTGAGCCTTTCAAATATTTGAGCTCAGCTAATGCCTCAATTTGCAAATTTGATTTAAATGTTCAAGAGAAATGCGAAAATCTCAGTATTTAACTCTCTGACTGCGATGTGAGCCATATTTGATCACTGAGGGAGTTTTCATTATGTTGCTGAACAACCAGCTCGATTAAAAAAAAAATTACCATATCAAAACTAAATGAAAACACGATCCAGTTAATGTTTAGCATTTTCAACATTGTTCACTACAATTGACTTTAAATTTGAATTGAATGTTAAACTTTAGTTTTTTCTGCCGCAGTCAAAGCGTTAATACCCCATCGAATATTTAAATTTCAGTCTGAGAGTTAGAATTTTTTTTGTTACTTGATTTTTTATAAAGCTCGTATCGTAATTACTTGATCAATACCACTTTCAAGAACCAATTACTTCTTATTCAATACATAATTACTTCTTCAATACTCTGAATGCAGTAGCTTTATGACAATTTTCTGATCACATAAATCCTCACCAAATTAGTTCGTGTTCTAAGAGCCAAGTTAATGCTATCCGCATACCGATAGACATATTAATGTACACGAGCTCATCACAAACACACAAACACCATTTTGAAATGCCCTACGCCAAAAGTCCCGGTGCATACTCACCCCGTCCTTTGATTCGAACCATATTAGAGCGCTAATAATTTATTGTGGGACTACAGGAGAGGCTTTAAGCCCCGCTGTGTCGTGGGTGGCATCCTTTTGATGTCAGTGGTCATGTTCATTTCAGGGCACAGACACAAACACTCACACAGGCCTGCATGTATACAAGGTATCTGGTGTACACAAACCCAGCAGCGTGAGTAACGCTTGCCCGCTGGCGCCGTGGCTATCTATACACGTCCGCCGCTCCTCTGCACGCTTCATCTCTCTCTCTCTCCGGGAGAAAAGGAAACTTATTTCCAAAAAAGTTAATGCATGGAATCTAAACATGACCGTTTATCAGATGGAATCTAAGCATGAACGTTTATTACGTGGAATCTAAGCATGGACGTTTATTACGTGGAATCTAAGCGTGAACGTTTATTACGTGGAATCTAAGCATGAACGTTTATTACATGGAATCTAAGCGTGAACGTTTATTACGTGGAATCTAAGCGTGAACGTTTATTACAATAAATTTAAGCACAAACGTGAACATTTTTGCGCTTGGTTTCCAGATGCGGAGTCGATGAATCAAGGTTCTTACAAAATCTTGAGAGTTTCCACGTTGCACTGAATGCTGAAAAGTGTGACGTGTCTCTATTTTGTTTTAAAACGAACGGTCAATACGACGAGCATCTTTCAGATATAGACTGAAGAGGAGTTTGTCATAAAAGATTACGACACTTTACCAGTTTTCACTCCATACATGAACGATGTGTAACTGTACTATTTCCTTATCGAACCTTCATCTTCTATTCAAATATCCTAGGAGCGTTCGCGGTTAAATTTTAACACAATTTTTTTCACTTCCAAGAATGTAGGAAGTTAATTCTAATGTTACGTTTTTGGCGTCTACCAAACTTTACCAAAGTCAGGAGTTTCAGACCATGTTAAACATTTTCTCAACGCTCTAAAATTGCTAAGGAATTGATAAGTGAATGTATATATTTTTTAACAGCGTTTGACCGACGCAGCTGGAAAAATGAAGAACTCCAGACTATGTAAGACTGCTGATATGTAACAAACCGGAGGAAAAAATGTGTAAATAAATTCCAGTGTTCATTGTATCAGACAATGCAAAGAAATTGGTTTTTGGTACAAAAGTAGCCCTCAGTTTCCGATTTTCGTGTTTCCACAAAATTGACGGCGCTGCGAACGCAGCATTTATCAAAATATTTATATTGGATTTAAAGTACGAGCAACGTAAATTACAGGTAATTTTTACTTCAAGATGTTGCTTTCGGAAACTTATTCCTATACATGAATTGGAAGAATTTTTTTAACATGTTGGTTCACACTCGTAACCTTGATCTGACAGTGTGTGAATGAGAACAGAGCTTATAATATTGATGCAGCTGGGAAGCACACGTGATGACCTAGAGAGCCTATGTAATTTATATAGAACTTTGGAACAATTGAGCGGCCTACACATTGCAGTCCCCGCTGCCGGGGCTGCCGGTATAATCAGGAGTCGTAAAATGATGTTCCTACAGCAGCCTCCATTAGATCTCATGGACTCCCAATCATAGCAATGATAAAAATTACAATAATTTTGCGCCCTAGCATTAAGACCGCGACATGGTTGGAAGATGGTGCGTCATCAAGAACATTTAATTTCTCATGTCTTGGTGACGAAATCCGGTAACTGTCACCAGCAGGCTGGCCTTTACAGCACCAGGTGGACTGCCATGTAGCTTCAGTTGTTAAGCTTTCCTCACTTTTTACGTGTTTCTTTAGTAATAAAGGAACAAGAAGGTAATAAAGTGTGTGTTTCTTTTAGTAATAGTAATTTAGAAATACACGTAGAAAGAGTTTTGCTCGTGAAAGTACTTTTTTTAACTGCTTTTATCGTTAATTCAAATTCGTTGGAACCGTACGATGGATAACTTAATCTGTTTCTGATGGTATGCTTTAACCAAGCTATAGGCTGACAGCTATAAATATGTCTAGCTGCCAATATATAGGTATACCTTTTCGATATACCGGTACACTGCAAGCGTTTAACATATATGCATGTCGAATTTAAATTTTAATTCTTCATTAAAATTGATTGCTCACATCAATTGACAAGAACTTTCAAAGTGAAGCCGACTTATGAAACTTTAATCAGTTACTTAAGTTTAGCAAATTTCAGGGTGATTCCCTCTCCTCACAGTTCATTTTGCCTTTTTTCAGGAACTCCCCCGACTTATCTCTGCCGGAGGCGTCCTGACGTCGCGCCCTGCGAGCCTCGGTAAGACTTGAGAGAATTTTGGGAGCGCGCAAAATATGCAAGCCATATTGCATGTTAAGCGCTGTTTAAAGGACGCGATAGCTGCTTTTTTCCTCGGTTTAAATAAGTAAATGGAAGCACTTCGGCGGAGAGGTTGTGTGGCCAAAGTTGCGTGCGTAGGGAACGTTTGCTGTGGCTTTCGTGCTCAGCGCTCGTGCGGCGCGAGAGTATAGCGTCGCTCGCGTCCCTGCTGCTATCCTGCTTCGGTGGACCATAGCCTGCCAAACTTAATTTGAGTTACAGCAGCAACAAAGAAATTATTTCACATGTGGAACTACATTTTCCGGATAAAAAACATTTTTTATGCAAATATTTGTTCGTTATAACTTTACTTAAGCATTTTCATTCATTTTGCAGCTTGTGCAACGCTCTAAGTAAAGTCCCATTTATTGTCGGTAGGACCCACTCAAAAGTTGCGTTAGAGAGTAGTACTTGTGCCTCGAGTGGAGAGTAGAGCAGGGTATAAAGTACCGCAAAGGAAATGGAAACTCTCACAAAGTTTATGTTAGGTTCAGGGTATTATTTCATCCCACACCAACTTCAGCCAATGCTGACAATAGTTTTAGTTCCTCTGACAAGTTTTCTCTCTGACTTATTGTGCTTTTTCACTCATCAAATTCTTTGCCTTCTCAGCATTTCATTATAGCGGCCAACATTACATTTCGCTGCAAGCAGCATTGTTTCACTCGAGTTCCCCTTCAGAGGCTCGGTGCTAGGATAAGTAAAGGGACATAAAGAGCTGAGGCAGTTCTAAAGGATCTGTTCCCCATTACCGGATCAACAAGCGTTCTGATTGTGAGCGAGGAAAGTTCGCAAACGCAATTCTTGGAGGGCCAGGGAAGATTTATCAGGGTTGTACCGTGAAAATAAAATTTATTAGATTCTTTATTTATTTTTACTTGATTCTCTTCAAAATTTTTGGAACGTATGGTAGACATAAATTATTCTGGTTATTTATTGATGTTTTTTCCATTTCCAAGACGCATGTGTTATTCTTAACTTTCGACTGAAGAGAGCACATGCTTAATTAATAGAAATTTCAGAGGTATTTCAGACTAGAAGTATTTGAATTGAATAAAAATCGGTGCGCGGTATTTCATAGAGTACAGTGCAGAAATTTCAACCATCACCGTGAATAACCCCAAAAAAGCAGCTGAGCACTTAACCACGTTAGAAAAACAAACGTCAGACCTCTACGAAGAACAGAGAGCGTCTTTGTTTTTGTAGGCTCGGCCTCGACAGATGGAGCCATCTTCGCTCTCCGAGCTAGCGCCAGTCTCACTCAATATTTTACACAGTGTTGATAGGGGCCGATAAACCTATCTTGAATGGCAAGCCTTACGAGGCCCCCTCACGATACCGAGTGCCCTGATGCCTCGGCCGCAGAATGGCTGCTGGCGAGCAGATATGACAGCTCCCAACCCAACTCCATCTAAGGACTCAATTTAATTGAAGGGAATTTTTGCACTAATCTCGGTTTACTGAAATCATCCTTGATTTGGGTGTTTGTTAGAACGGTGCTTGTGTATTTTTAGACCGAGCAAGTATGTGGACGGGAGATAAAATGAGGTAAATGCTGTTCGTTCCTTCATCCAAAGAAATTAAAATGGAAGCTAGGTGAGCAATTTTTGAGTGCAATTTGACTATTTAATTTTGAGAATGTTGCGCTCCACGTGGACGTAGGAGAGAAGTCAACTTTACTGGTACATTGTCAAGCTCATGACACAAAATCCTTGCAATGAAGGGCAGGAGTGCTCACTCAATGGAGCCTAAATTTGTGGTTTTTTTCAATCACATTTAAAGAAAAACCACATGCAATGAATTTTCAAGATAATCCAGTCCAGTTACACTTTCTAATCCTCCTAAATGAGTTAAGTAATTGAAAACACAACAGAAGAATCGTTAAAACAACTGAAAATTATTGACAATTAAGTTACGAAAAGAAGTTAAAACGACAACAGAACCACGTACACAGTTACTCGTTTAATTTGACCAGCAGAACTGTACGCACAACCACAACACACGTGTGTGAAGCTTAAATAAGCTGGAGATTTTAGAGCGATGATATAAGCATTCCAAAAATTAGGCTATTGCACGAAAGTGGTGCGCAAAAAAATATATTAGCGAACCCGTCAGTTTGGAAACTATAGGATGGAAGCTTGCTCACCGTTTTTGACCTTTGCTATACCCCAGGAATCCTAATAGAATTGCTTAGGAAATGTGATATGTTATGAATTTTTTTGCGTAGAGATAATACACGTAATTATGAATAATAATATACAAAACTGATCTGCTAAAATTATTGGTTGGCTAGGCTTCTTCTTCTTCTGGCTTGAGGAGAGGCTGAAGAATTGGCGCATTTTTGAGGTAGGTGTAGAGATAAAATATCTTGCTCGCCTGTTATTCGACTGACAGCTTCTTCTTAAATGAAATTGCTACTCGAACGGTTCTGCAAGTCCTTGATACGAATTTTTCAAAGGGAGTGGTATATATGTTAGACACAACACCTCCTGATGCTTCCTCTACACTGATGTGAGAAATTTCTCGATTAGTATGTTTTCAAATTTAAATCATTTAGGGCATTTTGCTATAACGGAAAAAAAAATTAGTATCGTAATTTTCCACATTTGTTCAACTTATAAAACATTGAAGATGAATTGAATTCGGTCTGCATGGAAGTGCTCCCTAAATTAACAACATATAGAAAAATAAAATGTATACAGAACCAATTTCATGAAATAATTTTCTATGGTGAAATTCATGATTTTTGAAGGCCCTATAGATCTGTACGAATGAGATCTAAATGTTCTGTTGAAACTTGTGAAAACTGAACGTCTAGTCGCACATTTTGACGTCTCTACAGCGCTCGCCTGAGCAAAGGAGATGCAGGTAGAGGGCACATGTCTCGCACACACGCAGCGGCTATGCAATAAATCTCCTTTTAAAACCCCGATTTCTAGACAGATTTGAAGGGCAATTTCAAATTTCGGAGATAACACCGAATTTATATTATTATAATGGATCAACTCGGGCGACGGAAGCGTTTGAAGCAGACAGCAGAACAAGATAAAAAGAGTTCTTAGACAATAGATGGCAATATTAAACCGATAAAAGAGTCCATCTATTTTTGAATTGACAGCAGAACGGCTTCCAGCAACACGAGAGCTTCTGTCGGGAATTTCTGCCGAGATTCACCAAAGTTTCTGCAATGCGCCTCTATCTCGCTTCGCTTGCACATGTTACTCGGATTATGTGGCCTCTTTGACGGTCGTTATCTAGCATTACTGCAGGCACCACAGCATGGAATGCCAACTAATTAGATTATATTATACTTTAAGTTAGTTTAAACCTCCCTAATCACAAAATTGTTCCTAAGAAAGGAAGAAGAAAGGCATCATTTAGATTGGAATTAAGAGAATGGGGAATCTATGCGCAAGGTGTGTCCCCACGTCGTGCGTCTGTAGAAATACAAAGATTAGATTAAATTGTAAGTTAATTAAAGCACCAAAGAGAGAAGGGTTGAAAGCACCATTTAGTACGGAGTTGAGGGAACGGGGGATCTATCTACATAGTACGTTCCCACACAAGTTCCCTCGCGTATACAAACAGTAATTTAAGAGAAAAGTCCTTGAAGTACGATAGAAGCCAAAGGAAAAAGTAATAAATGCTGAAAGAAAGACAACAGTGAACTGAAATAGGTGATTCCTACGCAATGAAAAAACTTATTTTATTTTAATAACAAAAAAGCCGCCTACCCAACTCTCAGTTCGGGGACCTCACATTTTCCTCTTGATAGAGCTAGTTCTCATAGACACAAGAGTTGAATCCCCCTGAGGAGGGAAGCAGTAAGATTGGAAGAAGTTTACGAACCAAGTCAGAATTTGACGAAAGTAGGAGGGGCTGAAAAATGGATTACTTTGAACCAACAAAAAGACAAAATTTGTAACAACGCAAAGAATTTAATCTATTTCAACCAGATGAAGGCCTACCTAGCTTTCAGCCCGGGCCCCTGTCTCCTTGGAGCGCTAATTCGCATTAATATATTACTTGTTGCTTTTTGACAGGCTGTCAACCTATTATATGAAAGTAAGCGACTGGCAATGAAAAAGTTCTCACAATACACTCTAAACCTCTCATAGCAGGTCGTTTATACCGACTAGGAATATTCTCATACATGTCGAAATATTTTCACGGTACAGGTGGCTCCGATGCCCATTCAGATTTGGAGACAAAACGTTTTAGAAATAACAATATTTTGTGACATAAACCATTTAAATTCACGCGAACACTTTTGAGTGAACATCATTCATACAAACACTTTTGAGTGAACATCATTCATACAAACACTTTTGAGTGAACATCATTCATACAAACACTTTTGAGTGAACATCATTCATACAAACACTTTTGAGTGAACATCATTCATACAAACACTTTTGAGTGAACATCATTCATACAAACACTTCTGAGTGAACATAATCATCAGCGATGAACCTCATTTGATAAATGGTAAAGCGGAGAGTTGTACGTCATCTAAAAATATATTACCTGGAGAACATTACTCAAACAGACGTTAGTTTTAGCAGTACGTGGCAATCGAACGAACGAAAACTAAAGGTGAATATCAGAGGAAGCTCAACGCTCGCTAACCAAGCTTGTTGTGTGTCTGGACAGTACGCGAGACTTGCAGTACATTGACATCAAAAATTGAACCAAAAGTTGCCTTTAGGATCCGACGCACCGTAGCCAGAAAGAGAAGAGACTTTTTTTGTAGCGCATGCCCTAGCTGCTATCAGCGAGGTATCTCTTGAAAAAATGTCTCGGGTTCAGGACGTCTTTTTTCAGTGGCATTTGATCGGGCAAAGTGGTGAGGCAGGGGAGTGGTGTGAGGCAGGGGAGTGGTGTGAGGCAGGGGAGTGGTGTGAGGCAGGGGAGTGGTGTGAGTCAGGGGAGTGGTGTGAGGCAGGGGAGTGGTGTGAGGCAGGGGAGTGGTGTGAGGCAGGGGAGTGGTGTGAGGCAGGGGAGTGGTGTGAGGCAGGGGAGTTGTGTGAGGCAGGAGAGTGGTGTGAGGCAGGAGAGTGGTGTGAGGCAGGAGAGTGGTGTGAGGCAGGAGAGTGGTGTGAGGCAGGAGAGTGGTGTGAGGCAGGAGAGTGGTGTGAGGCAGGAGAGTGGTGTGAGGCAGGAGAGTGGTGTGAGGCAGGAGAGTGGTGTGAGGCAGGAGAGTGGTGTGAGGCAGGAGAGTGGTGTTAGGCAGGGGAGTGGTGTGAGGCAGGGGAGTGGTGTGAGGCAGGGGAGTGGTGTGAGGCAGGGGAGTGGTGTGAGGCAGGGGAGTGGTGTGAGGCAGGAGAGTGGTGTGAGGCAGGAGAGTGGTGTGAGGCAGGAGAGTGGTGTGAGGCAGGAGAGTGGTGTGAGGCAGGAGAGTGGTGTGAGGCAGGAGAGTGGTGTGAGGCAGGAGAGTGGTGTGAGGCAGGGGAGTGGTGTGAGGCAGGGGAGTGGTGTGAGGCAGTACGGAGGCAATAAAGACGAGGTTCAGGTTCTGGATATCTCATTAGTTTATCGTACAGCTCGAATGAACCAATTTATATGCCCGGTTTCAACAGGCAGCTCGGCAAGACAGATGCCAATCAACTGGACGAGAGCATCACTTGAATAGCTTCGCAACCAAAATGGCGGAGAAACCGGTCTTTTGCTAATAAACACGAATGCAAATTAATCCAAGGCTTAGTATATATTTTATTCATTAATATTGACATCGACTCCGTGATAATAAAAATAGCGTATATTAATGAAATTGTTAGATTACAGAAGGTCCTACGTTCAGGAGAGAAAGTGTAGTGCGGAGCGAGCGATAGAATACATGTAGAACGAATGTTTTATAAATGCAAAACTTTATAACGCAAATTCTTTACCATGAAATTGTGAACTGTGGCTCTTGGGGCTGAGTCAGAAAAATAGTGACTTTTTTAAAGCCTATCCCACTGCAACTGCTGCTATGCGATCAATATTGCGTTGAGTAAAAATGTGAAAGTTGGGAAACCTGTTTCGTTCATTTTAATTTTAATAAGTGGGAGTGCGACTGTTGGTAGCTTCAAACAATTAG
This sequence comes from Morinoia aosen, assembly GCA_030386875.1. Classification (NCBI taxonomy): domain Eukaryota; kingdom Metazoa; phylum Arthropoda; class Malacostraca; order Amphipoda; family Talitridae; genus Morinoia; species Morinoia aosen. The sequence goes on from CM059565.1 coordinate 21,088,976, forward strand.
TCATAGCTAGAGAATACTATCCATCGGCTCAAAATAATAACAGGAGAATTATCGAAGACAAGTTAGAGTCTTGAGACAAAGAAGAGTTTGAGCTTGTGAAAAGTTAAATTACTCGCTGACGAGAATTCGGATATATTTTTCACATGTCGGATAAAAATAAAAAAGACTTCATGTAAATGAAATAAAAGGTTAATTTATAACTTTCAATTACTAAACTTGGAGTAAGTTTGAATACTCCGAATCGTATACGCCTCCTTTCACGAGAAAAATTGTTCGTGGTGTTGCTGAGATAAATGAAAAATTTTAAGAACTTAAAATTTGAGTAATCCGTTGACACTGTAAATTTCCCGATATACTTCATACATTTCAATACGGCTTGTTATAGCTCACAGAAATGCAAATATTGAAATCCTTACCTGACTAAAAATGTGGCCGATTCCAAAAAGGTCCTTCCAAAGGAGTGATGCTCTCAGCACACGCTTATGCACTCAACTGAAGTAATTCTTCTTACTGCACAACGTAGATCGTAAGCACATCGCTCATACGTGCGCACTGTTCCTCTTGCAGCACAGTAACTCGAGACGTACGTGTGTGTTTGTTCTCGATAAGGTCGTCCTGTCGCGGAAGTTCAGAAAAAGAAAGTTTTTTTTCCGTGTAACACACTCGCGCAAACGTCTTGCTTCAAACATTAGAGCTCTCGGTTGATGAAGAGGCAATGAACTCATGAACGGTTATTTAGAATGCATCAGTATTTGTAAATGACTTCGAAGGTAAGGCAGCGTTGCCAGTGTTCTCACTGAACTTTTCGAAGAAATTGTGACAGTTCTATACGGGTATACGAGCAAATTGTGGAGAGTTAGATGAACAGTGCAATAAGGAAGTCTTTTTTTAGCAGTTCAAAATGTGGAAATTTGTTCACATTAAAGAAAAAACTTTTGGATATTTGATTATTTTTATTCCTCCAAAAGTGTCTTTAAAAGTTAAAAAAAATTTAAAGTGTACATTTTATTGTCAGAAGTATTTAAAGAAGAAATCATTAACAGCAAAGATTATAAATCAATGCAGGTTCCTTTATTTTCGTATTATTCATTATTCCTTTATTTTCTTTCGTATGAACACGCGCATATGCATGGTAATCTCTCCGTGCGGTCAAGCGATGCAAATCAAATTTTCCTACGATGGACCTATGACATCCGCTTATTCCAATTTTCTCTTTAGTCGTCAAAATACCTATTCCCCGCTACACCATCTTGGCTAGTAACTTATTTACCAACAACCTATCACTGCTTTACGAGCCGTTACTTGCATTTGTTTAATCCCCACTTTACGATCCGCTACCAGTATTTATTGGACGTTTTATTTACGACCCGTTAGTTAGATTTATTAAAGGCAAAACCGCACCCGTAAATCGGGGACGACTTAATTGAGGAGCAGGTTGGGGAGGTTGGGGTCTTGAGACACGCGGAGTTAGCCCCACAGAGCGGGGAGGTGCAGCAAAGCAAGCAGGGTGTCAATAAATCCGCCTCATCGGCCCTTACTTCAGTCAATAAACCTTTTCTCAGCCTTGCAGCTGCTCGCCAATCATATGCTCACCGAAGTACGTCAGTGTTCTTTCGGGTGTCGTTGGGTTAGAAATTCGTGTTCGATAATTCTTTTGGGTCTATTATGCTTTTTAAAAAGATTTCGTTACGAACGTATTTTGACAATCTTTTGCTCAAAAAAGCTTGTTGGTGTGATTCTTTTGATAATCATTTGCTTAAAAGGAATGTTAGTATGGCTCATTCTGTATGGCTCATCAGTGTGTGATTACGAAAGCATGTTGATTGATTCTTTGTATTGCCCAACGCATAGGAAAGTATGTCGATGCTATTCTAACCCCTCAGCGGGATACAACAATAGTATCTATGGGAATTAGCGCTCCCAGGCGAACCATGTGAGGGTCCGAGCTAAAGGTTAGGTAGGCTTCCTTCTTGTTGTAATAACATAGGTTATTGTTTATTTACGGACCATCTTTTTTCGGTTCACTGCTCTCCTTTTTTTCAGCACCTACTACTTTCTTCTTCAACCTTTTTCTTGTTTCATGAACTTCTTTCCTAGCTTACTGTTTCTGTGCACCTTGTGCATAGATTCGGCGTTCCCTCAACTCCATACTAAATGATGCCTTCCTCTTTCCTCTCTTAGAACATTTTTGTCGTGGTTAAGGGAAGCTAAAACTTTCTTATATAATAATAATAATAATAATAATAATAATAATAATAATAATAATAATAATAATAATGCTAAGCTAGTGGATGCAAAATGCTCGGGAAAATATGTGGGGATAGTATTTTTGAGCGTGATGTTCTTTGGAATTTGTTTTGGTATAATATTTTTGTAAAGTAAATGCTCATAAATGCTCGTCATAGTCTCTTCCACTTGTCAATACACGATTTAAAAAACCGGAAGGAAACGCAGTTTTTCGCATAGGTGTCTAAATTATTGATTGCACACTACACTGTACCGCCATTGGGGTCAGTCCTTCATTGAAAACTGGGAATGACATAAATTTCAGGTCTTAGTTGTTCCCCTTTCTTTCCCTCCCACAATTGCTTCGAATCAGTTGTCACCGTATGCATATGATATAAAAATGTGCTGGTGCAGCTGTGTGCAGCTCATTGTCAAATTTGACGGACCCTCATGTACTTTAAAGTATACTCGAAGGTGGTACATATATATACATTCTATATATATATATATATATATGTATATATTCGCTTGAAGGTATATGCCTTACGCGTTAAACGCTATGTGAGCCACCGGTGTACACGGAGGGAATCTTCATAATGCTGCGGACCAACCAGTACCCTCAAACTCATTTTTTATACATACTCAGTCAACACTAAATGAAGGCGCGATCCAGTTAATGTGTGCTATTTTTAAAATTGCTCGCTGCAATATCTATAGATTTTAATTTTGAGTTGAATATTGAACTTCAGTTTAAGCCGAAGCAATGAACGAGTTAATATTATATTTAATTATTTAGGTAATTCTCCTCCGTTCTCAAGTATTTTATTATTTTTTTTACTATATTTTTCCAAGACACCACCGCTTGTCTTGCAGCAGAGTTGGTATCCTTACGTCGGTAGCAGGAGCAGGGTTGAGGGTCTGTGTGGCGCTTATCACTTTGTTTGTTGGACTTCTTTTGTGTTTGTTCACCAGCATCCTGGGACAGACTCTACATCCAAGTCTGTCTTATACGTCGAATTCACGACGATTTTCTGTTTGTTGCGATTTCATGCGGTTCTGCGTTTATTACTCACCAGCCTGAGGCTAACTTTCCATGTAAGTCCGACTTCAACGTCTAATTAAAGGTTATTTTCCTTACGTTACCCAATTACTTTGGTATTTACCAAAATCAATAGAAACTGGCGTATTTTCAACAGGTTGCTCTTTTTTTAGAAATAAACTAAAATTTGCCCTCACTTCGAACAGGTAGCGGAAATGCGTTTAGCATCTGCGGTAGTCTAAAATCACGTCAACATCGAACGAATGCTGATTCCAGTAAACAGCAAAAATCTTTGTAGAATTCCTCATTAAAAACACATTTTGTAAAACATCGTGCGTTTCAATGCAGTATTCCACAATACGTAATAATCTTGATTCTTTCCTTTCTTAATCGCATTCGCTGAGGTAGTAAAAAAATAATTACTCACTGTTATTCAAAAATCTATCGTTTATTTTCTAGTCATTGTCCTCACTAGTTAGAATTTTGCATTTTTTCTTTGATGCGTCTAGTACTTTTTCGTTTCATCGCTGTGCCCCGTTTTGTAGTTCACAATTTCTCTGTCTAGCCAAATGTCAGTTCTTTGTGTCTTTGCTTTTAATTCTCTTGTAGCCCAGCGTTTCTCCGCCCTGAAGATTTTCCTTCGCTTTTTGGATTCCATTCGTTTCCTTCGCTATCCGGAATCACTTAGCCCGTGACATTTTACGGTACCTTGCCAGTCTTGCAACCGCTCAAACTTCCCAAAATTCGAAAGGAATTTGACCTAACCTTGTTCGGGCATCAAATAAGTATTCAGGAGAAAGCCGCCTCCACAATTTTGACGGAACGTAAGCCGCTCCTGGCTTTCCTCCTCTAACTTTTGAGCGTCTGCACCAAACTTGGTGCATTAAAGTTCTGAACGGCATAACTTGGTCCAAAAAGGCTCTGGTAGAGCCAGGCCTCGATAAGGCATCTATTCATTAGGAAAGTATGAAGCTTTCCTACGAAATGAAAGACCGTATCGCTGCATAAAGCAGGCCGGCGATAAATTTCTGTACTCCTATGTGCTCTATTGAGCAGTGTATATTTTCTTATAAATGCTGACATCGTAAAAATTCTGCTTTGATTTGACGTTTACCACGATAATGAAGTCATGCTACTCGCACTTCGAAAACACGGCTGAACGACCAAAGTTAAAACTACAAAGATGCGGAAGAAAGCACATTGCACTTGACCACTGCTAAAATCAAGTTTGCCATAAAATTTGTAATTAATTGAACGTGATGAAATGAATAGAGCTTGAAATACTGTAAAACATATGCAATAATTTACTATGAAACTGGAATAACTCGTAGGAAATCACGTTCCGCTTATTAGTGCTCATAAGATGTATAGTTTGGAGGATTGAGCAGTTATCTAAAACCCTTTGTTATATGGTAGTCCGACATGGATAAAAATTAAATTTGCGTTGAAGTTATTTTGATCAAAAGCCTCACGCTATGCCAAAAATTTACCCATTTCCACAGGGGGAAAAAAATGCCCATTTCCCTCACTCCAAAAATTTGCCCCACAAAGTGAGCCCTGTGAAAAGATAAAAGGTAGATTAGATTAGAAATTAGTTTGAACTTCAAAAAATTCAGCTTCATATGAAAGCTAAGTGTTGGGAGTTCGAAACAGTTCTACGATCCGAATCTGTAACAGTTTCAAAGGGTCTTCTTTGTTGGAAGGTGTCTGCTGCATATCGACAAGCTACCAGAACATTAGTAAAAAAAATTAGTAGCTGAGTTGAACTAGTTTCGACGTTACCAAAACCTGCTCAGAACTTCTTTACTTTATAATTAGGTAGCTCGCGCTCAGGAGATGCGCCGGCAAAAGTGCAGAAATCGGATCTGTTTTTTATGGGCGATCTGTTAGATTGCGTGCAAACCTACTCTACTGTACAGTAGTTCTAAACATTTCTATCTGATGCTCATTAGTTCAGACATCCGTCCGCTTATATTGCCGCAAAATTAGGGCCTGAGATAAAACTCTAATGAAGTTTATTTTTATCATGCTGGCAGAAAGAAGCCTCACGAGATATTACAACCAATGTTGAAAGATCCATAGAATTCAAAGATCTTCAAGTAGGTTTCAGTTCGAAGCCGTTAGCTTAAACTCTGCTTTCAATGATAACTCTAAAAGAAGAAAATGACTCCTCCAGAAACACCAATATTTATCTTCCTCCGTAACGTGACCACTAGGAATCGCTCTCCGTTTTTAAGACACCACGAGCTTTGCTTCAGACGTGGGCTGCCAGTTGTAAAAATCGTTTATGGGAGTTTTCAGGTACGTTTAATACGGAAAATTATGAACAGCAACTCACTAGAGGAATATTTGAGCTGTTGTTGTTTCAAATAAAAATGTTTAGTAGACAAAGAACCAATAAAAATTGTAGATGAGGTGTTAAGTTTCTCGACGAAACAAAACTCTTTGTTGGGGGTGTCGAGATGGGCCTAGAACAGAACCTTGGGGTGCCCCAGCTCCTGCGCTCGTTAGCATCTCACGCGGACGCAAAATGAAGACGTGAATGTTGTCTTTTCGATGAGAGAAAAGATTTGCGCTTACTTTTGATCGAAAGATTACAGTTATGCGGTGCAGGGCTTTAAATTTGGATTGAATATTTAGAAAAGGAAGTGTTTGCTTACGAATTTGACTGCATTTCGGTAAATGAATCTTCCTGTGAACAGAAGCACCGAGGAAGACCGATTTCCTTCAATTATTCTCCAATTATTAGAGGGTAGCGCACCCTCTAACAATTTCATTTTTGTTGAATGTTATCATTGAGTGTAACAGCCACATAAAAATTAGCTAAGCTACATAAAAGGCATTAAAAGTTTCAAGGTTCTGGAATCTCTTTCAAGTTGGTTGAGAATGAAAAGTGAAAAATCAAGTAAACATCAATACTAGTAACTTCTTTTCACTATCAACTGTTGAAATACTAAAAAAAATGAATTCAGCAGTTTGCACCAAAATTAATTACGGTTGCTCATGACAAACTCAACGATGTTTTGCAACTTGCTTCTCGAACAGAAAAGAGAGATACAAAATTCCTGCCTGAAAAACTGGTTACTCACCGTTAGTAAACACCTTAGCTTTCAAAGCAACATTTTAGAAAAGCAACAGCTCTTCTCCTGCAGCACCAAGTTTACTATTTTTCTCGATGAAAGTGCTCAAAATCATATAAGATTTACTGAAGGAAGCGCCGTGCAAAAATCCACGGGGAAATCACGCCAGCTTCACAGGGTGCCTGCCTCATGAATTTAGAGAGAGACTCGGTGCGCAGGCCTGGAGGTCTGAAAAATATGCAGAACTTCCTTCCAAAATATGCCCCGGAGCGTGCAGCTAAATATTTTGTTATAAAAGTTTACACTTCCTTGAAAATGAAGCGCGCACGCTGCGTAAAGTATAATCAACTGAAAAAACGGAGATCCCATAAATAAAATGAAATGTTGAAGTTTGTGATAAGCCAAAATTGTGAAAAAGCGAAATCAAATGTAAATGCGAAGAGAGGCTATCGGGAAATAAACATGCCCTTCGTTCATTTTTGATAACCGCAATAGATGTAAATTGGAACAATGAAAACCGTACCAAAAGAAAGAAACATGACAATCCTCTCTCTCAAGAGATTTCAAGTAAATTTTTCATTTTTGTTTTCCTGTAATTTTTATAACTACAATATAATGAACCACGAACCTTTGTTGTGAAATAAGCAAAGTCATAAAAGTAGGAAGTAGATATCGAAAATATGAGACTAAAAAATACAGAAATTGGCCTATCCAATTTTCAATTTAATTTTATATATGTTCAATTTTTACATGTAACGAGTGACTAATAATTTATCAGTAGTTTTTATGTATCAGATCTCAGCATCCCAAAAGAAGAGCTCCCGAATTAAGGGTATGATGAATATGTTCATGATAAAATGCTAAATGAATAACGAACTCGGTATCTAAACATACCTTCAGATTAGGCTTAGCTTTTCATCTCCACTCCTGGGCATCTTAACGATATTGCTCTGCATGAGCTCTGTCTCCATGATCTGCCAGCAAAGCACAGCCATTTTTTCTATATAAATAAATATGTAAATTAGGCTCTTGAAGAATCCCTGCATGAATAAAATTGATGATGTCCTCATGAATAAATGAATATAAATTGCAAAAGCTCAAATCAAAGAACTCGTCGGCATCTTGTTCAGCAATGAAAATATTTAGAGCTTGTATGACCAAAACTTATTATAGTTTTCCTATGAATATTATATAACATAGCATAAAATATTTGAACAAAAAGTGGACATATTAGATATGTTTAACTTCTGTCGGTGTGATATTTTAAAGAAATACGTGCAAACCGTGAGTTCGACAATTTTTCATGAACTAGGAAAGACAAGCATGTTTACCGTATTTTTTTTGAACTTGTAACTAATCATGGGTAGAATTATTTTACATTTTGACTGGCGTCATTTTGAAATTAGGTTTTTGAACGAAACTCGAATTCCCTCGAACACAAGCATGAAATCGCACTTCTTCGGTAAACTGTGAAAGTGCATAACACTAAACCTGGTGAACTTTGAGCACAGAGCTGCGAAGGTGTGTACCTATTACGTACTCATCTATTTAAAGCATGAAATTCCTTTTGCATTTATACGTTGAATAAATATTCGTTTTTTGATTGGAAGGAATTTCATATCACTGTTGATACTTTTAAGCTAACAAATGAATACTTTTTTGATGAATGACTTTGTTTATTTTCTGCTCATTTTTAAGCTCTTTTCTTCGAATAAATATTCAACATTCGCTTGTAAAACTGCATAATTAATTTTCAGCTAGGTTCACTTCAACGATCCTGAACCATCTTAAAAATCCAGTATTGATAGAAAAGAAATTCTCTGAAGTATTAATATATTTTACACAAAATATTTTAAAAATGCACCAAATTTTACTTCTCAGACATACTGCCGATTGCGAAACGTGAGTTTGAACACAACAGAGTTTCACGTTCCTTGTTTTTCTTGTAAAACTGAGATCCTCGGGAAATATGCATAGCCATTTTATAACTGCACTCGCGCGGAATTTTGAAACGCTCGCAGTGTTAACTTTTTAATTTAAGTTTAGAATATTTGAACTTCCCTCGTAACCTTGACGGCTGCTTTCTGTGAGGTAACATACCACCTGCGAAGCAGCGGCCGCTCCCTTTCTTCTTAGTGATGATCGTAAATCAAAGAAAATGGCAAAGCCCTTCATCACTCAATTGACTTCTACCCTAAGTCAATACACTCTGCATCAAAGGGCTTCTCTTCACTATTGCACAATGATTTATTATACACGCGAACATTGGAATTCCACACGTTCCAGCGCGAATAAAATGGACCTTCTTCACCAACCGAAATTTACCATTCATCGTTTTTGCATGAGAAGTTAACGATGGTGAATACAATGGGGGCTTATAATCTTTGGACCACACACTCACGATACTCAATTGAGTCGCCAACGAGTTTGACTCAAAGACTGCTCACACGTACTTATTTCGGACGCAAATGTGCACGTAGAAAAAAGGGTTTCATTCATGGTACTAAGTACGAGGTGATCGAGGGGGCTGTACAGGTTTATTCAGGGCTTCTCTAACAAAATGTAAAAGATCTTTATTGAGGTTTGCATGAATAATAAATTTTACCTCAGGGTTCAGTTCAGTAAAGTAGTATACACCAACGGAATCAGTTCGATAAAATCTGTGTAATCAAAGCGTAAAGTTATTTTACTGGGAAATATTCCTAGCCTTCAGTACGTGCAGCGCACGACTATTTGAGATTCGTGAAATGATTCTCTATTTCAAATTCAAGTTGAAGCGTAGATAATGCAAGCGCACTCGAGCTTTGCCAAGCACTTGAAAAATCCCATATGTTTTTTGGAAGAGCCCGTAGGCATCTTCTAACGCAAACAAACCTTAAAATTAGATCATTGCTGCATTATCACGACTTTTTATTTTCTCAATCTTCGATGCTTACGGAAAGGTTTGAGAGTGGACAGAAAGACATGGAAAAAATTGGTTTCTTCTCTCAGGAGCAATGAACGCATATGATTATTTACTCTTGCCTGGAATGCGGTCGGACGAGATGAGCGTGAATGCTAAGGAACGCATTTCTGGTCGTCCGTTGGGCGGACGGTCGACAATAGATTCAGGAAAGATATATGCTATGAGAGTCGATCTGTAAGTGAATTTCTTCGAGGTCACTATTTGTGCATGTGAGTAAACAACTAAAAATTTAATAATTAGGTGTTATTTCGCATTCAATATCTCAATTTATATAAGAAACGGAGGTTCTTGTTTTATCACGTTTTTTTCGTTATTATATAGAGTTCCTTTTCTCGTTGCAAACGGAAAGGAACTGCATGTTGTGGTAGAGCGAAAAACTCACCTCATCATGTGAACGGTGTTCAATTTGTAATATTATTCATGACTGAGAAAAATAGATGTTTCAAAGGTACAATGCCTGTCTACTTCTCTGCGATTAAGAGTTTTAACTTACTATTTCACAAGTACTCTATGGATACTTAGGTACCATTGATTTTTATCACCAAGAATTTAGAAATAATAGTTTTATATTGACAACTTGATTACAACGAATGAAATTTTATGAAATATTAGGCCACGATTAATAACTATTGCTAGAAACTGAGCGAAACTGAATAATTTCCATTAGAGCAAAGCGGAAACATGTGACAGATTGATCGCCTATGCGAGTAGTTTAATTTTACTTGTCATATATAGGAGTGTTTAAGTTTCCTTGAAAGGTGTCGTTTTGAGCATTTCTTACAAAACGTTCTCGTTGGCGTATAGTCGAAAAACCGGAACATTGGAATGTTTGCTGTAGAATTCTTTTCGATACCAGATTTAAAACTTTTGTGATACATTTATACTTTTTTCATGCGAAGAAGTCAGCTACTAAATTTGAGTAGTATTAATGATGCTTAGTGAAACTTCACTTTGTAACTAAAATCATGCATGTAAAAATGAACAACTTTATATATTTTAAGCATTTATTCGACATCATACAATTGACATGGAACAGCTTTCCATGAATTTCGAAAAAAACGTGGATAAAATCTGGTGAATATAAACAAAAATAATAGGAATATGCAATTACAGAAAGTTTCGTTCTCGAATACAGAGCCCGTGCTAGAAATTGCAGGCTACCAGCGAGGCCTAAAAACATTTCAAGATGCCAGGGTCGATAAGGCAAGAATATTACGTGCGCCGCCGCAGTTGCTGCACAATTTGCATCGCCCTCACTAAGGCCGCTCAACGAACGAGCTCGAACATGGCCGCACAAATATAAAAGCCTTGTATTTGTCTGAGCTGTGACTGCTGCTGTTAAAGTTCTCCCTTTACTTACGCTTCTAATGCGCAAGTGTTCCCTTCTCCATGAATGTCGAACAAAAAATCCTAAATTTTTTACAAGCTCAACAGTGCAGGCTTCTCGATCTTACGGTCTGCATGGGTAAGCTCCTATATATATAGACGTGACCATCGGGCGTCAAAGTTCAGAAAGTGTCCATGCCGCACGGGATTGAAGAGCATCTTACAAGATGCAGATGCCCGAAGCATCTGCAGTTGTGTCTGTACTCCTTGGAAGTTATTCCTTCATTGGTGTTTCTCTTCTCTCAGGAGGTGATTTTTCTCTATTTTTTTAGCAGTAAACTTTTTTAGTTTTAATTAGAAAAATAGCTTTTGGCGCGTGTGTAGGCTGTTTTTCATTTAATTTGAGCAAAGTTCCGTCAAGTGTTATAATGAAACTAAATAGGGAAGGTTTGAATTACCCACTTTGAAAAAAATATTTTAAAATGCGGTATTACACGTGAAATTTTCCAAGATTTACATTTTACCACGTGTTAAAATATCTAATCTCATTCATGCATGCATTTCCTCAATATCATTTTAGAAATCCAAGGATTAGTATTAAGCTCCTTTGAACCAGTGCCTTTCGAAAGTACCCGCGTGGACGTACGGACACCAAAGAAATTGTCTGCTGTAGCTTGTCTCTACAGACAGCGCGTAGCCGTGGCTCAGAACGAGCCATCTGTATGGAAATGCGGACATCCCTTGGGCCGAAGATTGTGTCCAGGAAATCTTTGTGATTGGTGCGCAGACACGCGTGCCTAAGCCCTGCTTAAGAGACACATAGGATATCACTGAATGTCGAAATTGCGTCGAGTGTTCGACTGGCAAAGAGTTAGAAAGTGCAGGAGCAAGGCAGCCAAAATGAACGTTACGTGGGTGAAGCAAGCTCTCCTCGACTCGAGGTTAAGGGTTCTCAGATAAATTTGGGTTGGTCTTATGTTGTGACAAGAATCATTGCCCTTTCATTTCAATGCTCTCAGATTATCTTTAGGATGAAATCAAGAAGAATGAGATCAAAGATGTTCTATTACGTGGAACATGTCAAAGGGTTTACTGAAAAAGTTTTTGACCGTCAGAATTAATGCGTGCCGTATGCAAACTGAATTAATCAGTTCTCTAAATTCCTATTGCTCAATTTAGATTATTGACTCGAATTCAACGCAGAAATCAATATTGTGATAAAAATGTATTTCGTTATGGAAATTTACTCTTCGGTTCATTGAATATTATGAAAATACACCTCACTTATTGAGCGGAGCAGGACGGATCCACCGATTTTTTTTAAATATATGAGACAGAATACGGAGAAATAGGTAACAGCCCACGTAGATCCTGTTTTTTTAGAAATAAATACAACACAACTTTTGCTAATGGAATTACATTCGATGATTTTTTCAACTTTCTCAGTCTTTCTATATTTTTAGAGCAACTCGAGTTAAGATAGCAAATAAATACGGCAGCTGCAGGCTCCAGCTTGGCAGCTACAATCTTGAATAGTATAACGTAATAGCATCTGAGATTCGTTCTATTTAGGTACTTAAACATTATTTCACCAATTTTGACCCTTTATATCAAACGAGAAGCAGCAGAAGAAGAGGCTGCATGATAAATCCTCTCCAATATTCCAAAGAGCGTCTCAAGCCAAAAGTACTCTCGAAGAAGAGTTATTTTTCTGAACCTCATTTACTGGACACTTCTAGCTAAATGGCATGTTGAAAAATTACCTCGTACCAAAGCAGGGTTCCCAAAGCCCTAGTTGGTGGAAAGCAGATGTCGGGCGAAGCTTTCAGTTCTCTGTACACATTTAAGTTTCCACGCACTAAATCTAAATGGATCTGGGCGAAGAATGTACTCCGCAGTGTGCAGAAAGTCACTTAGTTTAATGGAAGCCTTTGAAGTTGAGGTAGTTATGAAACCCATACAGTTGTGCGAGAACAGCTTAAGGGAGAGCGGTATTGCCTGGGAGATGTGTTGTCGAAAATAACTTATCGCTGGCAGACTTGTTGGGTGTTGAGTAGCAGTAATGCTGGGATGTTGCATTACTCGTTCATTTAGGAACTTGGTGTACTAAATATAGAACCAAAACAGGATATTCAAAGCATGATGAAATCGTTGGTCGAAAAGGATTAATTATGAAATATTTTTTTGGCAATAATTATTTTTCAATATCTATATTTTTTCTTTGAGTGAGAAGTCAGAGGTAGATGAAATTGAATTTAAAAGCAATATCTCAAAAATTTTAGATTTAAAAAATTAAGTGAACTACTAGTCAAGCATTGACATCTAATTGAGGGAAACAATAACAAGCATGGACGACACGAGGGATCCAAAGGAATTTCGAGAATAAAATATATTGATAGAAAGACTTTTCAACAGGATTCTCAAAATTACAAAGGAACGTTGAAACCTTGGATGAAAATCCAATGGGAATGTAATTAAACTGTATTGATTGAACTGAACGGGGGCACGGAGCTTCGAAATGCTTTAATAATTTTCCTCTGTAAATTTATCACGAATTCGTCAGCGCTTTTTGAAACATGATTTTCAATGCGATATTCCGGCTATGTTTTACTTTTTATACCTGTAGAAAAAGTTAAAGCAGTAATCAAACAGAAGAAAAATGAGGAAGCAGCTTCCATGAACCTATCATAGCATGGATCGAAGTTCTTTATTCGCTAATAGAAGTGAAAAATCTATTGCTATAGTTATTAAATATTCGATAGGAGCAAAAAACATATTTTGCCAAAAAATACTGTTGAAGTTGAATGCAATCTATCATTTTCTTATTGTCTTCATCGTACATTATCACATTTTGCAAAAAATAATTCAGTGCCATGCAGTACTTGTTTTATATAGTGAGGCTCGTTCTCACACCAGTACGACAACCTCCAGCAACCGGAGGTTGGACAGACTTGCAGGGGCGCTTCTTCCCATAAAATTCTCGCTCAATTTTCTAGATTGCCGCAAGAAATTGGACAATTTAGGCAGCAGACATGTTATTTTGGACTGCAAGATCCAGCAGTGTCTGGTCGATCGCAATCTACTGTTGTATGCGGTACGTCGCTTTTTAAACAGAACCTGATGCCAGAATCTATCTACATACATGTTAAAGCTCTGGTTATCTCGGTGCTCTACCGTCCACTCTCGACTTTGAGCAATCACATGAGGTAAAATTCACCTTTCTTTTTGAGAATTGTTGTTTTTTTAATAAAAGAAAAATTCAAGTTCATCTTGATTCAACTCACCACATTAATCGTACATTCTATACTTCGGATGCGGACTGTTACAAGTAAAAATTTTGAAAGATATTTTCTTTTGACTTTTCACCAATTTTCCACATAAATTTTGCGTTTGAATTAAGGTAAAGTCGTAAAATATTGACTTAGAATTAATTTCAAGTTAGCAATGATGTTAAAATTTCCGTACCGAGCGGGTGACGGATGTATGATCTATAGTTTTCATGGCCTTGTATTTGTGAAGGCGTTGGGAAGGCTTAGATTGAATTTCAATGTAACCTCATACAAAATACGCAACCCAATTTTTCATCGAGTTTATTCGTTTCTCTAACATATGAGTGTTAATTTCTCTGATAACTAAATCATTTTGCTTTACTCGAAGGACTTATAAATTCAAATGTAGGCATCCTAAAAGAACTCTTTTTAAGAAATATGCAATAATTGAGCGAAAAAAATTGGAAATTGACAGGGCATACAACTATCGTTTCTATTGAATTAGCGCTTCCAGGGGAAAGATGCGAGGTCCCGAAATGAAGGTTAGGTAACTTTTCCTCATGTTGTATAAGGATAGACTTTTGTTTGTTCAATGCTCTCTTTATCAGCTCCTCTTACTTTCTCGTTCAACGTTTATCTTGTTTTTATACTAGTCCTCTCCTAATGTTTGTATACGCAGGTTGTGGGGACATACCTTGGGCATAGATTCTAAGTTTTCTCAGTTCCACACTGAATGGTGCCTTCCTCCTTCCACCCCCTCAGGGGGATACAACTATTGTATCTATGGGAATTAGCGCTCCCAGGGGAAAAATGTGAGGGCTCGAGCTGAGAGTTAGGTAGGCCTTCTTTTGTTGAAATAAAATGTTTTTTGTTATGTTAAGGACCAACTTTTTTCGGTTCACTACTGTCCTGTTTTTCAGCACCTCTCACTTTCTTCTTCAAATTTTATCTTATTTCATGAACTTCTTTCCCATCTTACTGTTTCTATGCCCTTTCTGCATAGATTCCTCATTTTCTTATCTCCAAACTAAATGGTGCCTTCCTCCTTCCTCTCTTCGATACGCTTTTTTTTTGCAGCGGTAAGGGAGGCTTAAACTAACTTATAATCTAATCTAATCTAATCTTCTTCCTTCCACTATTTGGAGTACCTTTGTTAAAGATACGGCGGCTTAAACTAAACCTTCAGTATAGCAATGACTGTAATATAAATTACTTTACCGTAATTATTGTCGTGTGGTTACGGTGACGTAACTATCGTAGTGTCCTTGCGGTAATGCAAATATTTTGGCGTAGCTGCGGTGACGCAATTACTATCATGCAAGAACTTTAGTGTAGTTCATTACTTAATACCTTGAGGTTCCATTGCGATGAAAGATGTGCAACAACTCAGTGGCGAGGAAAGCAGAACACGTCTTTCGTGAAGGTGGATATGACAAAGTTAATTTGAAATATTTAATGCCACTTATTTTGAAGTTAATTCTCATTGCGTTGATATGGTTTATGTGTTAATGTGATTAAGTTTAATTAAACTTCTGGAATAATTAATGCTGAAGTGAATCCAAAATAATCTGTGCACGTACACACGATCTAGTTTACGATGCGGAATGTGAAATAAATGAACGTATTTTTGACGCACATTTCGTTTCACTTATGCTAGGCAATCATTCAGGACTAATATTTTATGTCCAAGATGTAAATTTACTAAAATGTCTCCCCATAAAATAGACGGCTTCATATCGTGAGAGAAGAGAATGGATTAGTCAACTTCAAAAAAAGGTTTTTCTTTTTTTCTTACTTGCATTTCTACTTTTCTTTTCTCCTTATTCAAAAGAACAGCATCAAATTCTTAACCATTTCTTAGCTCCGGCGCCATATAGAAGCCCGCACCATAAGCCTCTTGATGGCAGCCAATGAGAGAGCAGCAACAATGGCGCAGGAGCCAATTGCGGCTGCTTTCTATCATAGAAAATGGATAGAAGGCTGTTGCTTCACAGGGTAGACTCGACCGAAAATTATATTTCATTCCTGAACTGAAATTTGTCGAATACTCATGTACAACATTTATCATTATCCCATAATGTCATTGGTTTAACTTATGGATTTCAATTTGGGTTCATTGAGTCCTTGAGTGCCGAATTCAACAAACTTGCGTGTTTCCACTATATTATGGAAAATATTTGGTTCTGAGTTTGGATGCGCTTTTTTTTCTGATTATAGAAACACTATATAAAAACGAAAAAGTCAAGTATTCAACGAACATAATTCAATTTTGGGAAGAGGACTTGGCCAATAATGTCGCGTGAAAAGTATCATAGTGGAAACAAGGTAGAACAACATAAAAATTGATGAGTGATATTAACAGAAAATAAGTCACTTGAGTCGAGAGAGTTTGCCAACGCATTGGCTGGACAAATATTGAGAATTACTAATAAAGACTACCAAAATTTAAAAAAAGTTTTGTGACTAGTATTTCTGGTTTGAAGAGCGTAGCTCTGCGAGAGAGGCCAGATATTAACCCCAGCAGATCGACGATACCGAGCAACATTCGATCTAATTTGCTTCACCTTTTTCTACTCGAGAGGAGCTGAGAAATCCTTTCCTTCCACAGATTGCTGTGTCACAAAGACTCGGAAAATAAGGGTCTTCTTGAGTTTACCCAGGGAATAACAAACGTAAAATATGCTTGAAATACTTCACAGCGGTTTAATTATGGGTCTTTTGTAAATAGATGTGTTAGGGTTGAAGAATTACTTCATTGCGTTTGTATTAAATTTCGAAATATTACTCACTGAAAAGTTTTTAAACTAAAAGATAACGCTCAAAACTTCAAAATAGTCCACGTATTATATTTCTTCAGTGGTTGTTTTTGTTATAGCTAGCGTTGAATTCTACCCACTGTCGCCGTAAAGCGTAGAGAATGTCATGCTAATTAAAACTAGAAAAGGTGCAGATTTGTTGTAAGCTTAGTTATTCGAGTAATCGAGTTGTTTCGTCCTGTAGTCACCAGCTAGTAGATGTGAGGTCCCGAACTGAAGGTCAGGTTGAAATAGAATGTTTTTGTTTTGTTATGCTCCAATTTTATTGAGCACTACTGCCCTTTTTTATGTCTTATTACTTTCACCTTCAAACTTAATTTGGCTCACTTCACAAACTGTAAATCATGCTTAACTGTACGCAGAGTGTGGGGATACTTCTTGTACATAGATTTTTCCTTTCTTTAGTTTCACACTAAATGGTGCCTACCTCCTTCCCCTCTTGAGAACACCTTTGTTGTAGTTAAGGCGAACACCTTATATTATTTTTTCAGTAACTTAAAAGAGTAAACTACTTCGTTGAAATAAAGATTATATGCTTTTAAGACGAATAGTAGAAATTTGTTTTATTTTTTATATTGGGGCTATAATCTTAGATGGAATAGGAAAACAAACATTTGTCAATATCCTTTGATTTGTAAGAGAAACATTTGTATATTTATTTTTGAGGGAGGACATAACTTAAGATTTGAAATTTAAACAGCTTTAAATTTGAAGGAAGCACAAACATATAAAAGGGTAATTTTTTGGATTAAAATCTTAAGTTATGATGTTGAGGCATGCCCCCTGGTTCATATTCCTGAACAAATTTTTCACTCGTGGACAAGCCCGTCACGCATGGAATAACTCACCCTCTTCCTTGCAGTAGGTTTTTTCAATGGGGCCCGCACGCTTGTTCGCAAATGCTGTGGTGTTTCCACTATACTTTGGAAAATATTTAGTTCAGAGTTTGAACGTGAGTTTTTTTTCTAGCCGTTTTTCAGTTGTGAAAAATCACCGACGTGCAATTTTATCAGAAAGAATGACGTTTTTAACTATTTCTTCTCGAGAAATTATCTGAAATTGTGACGTTTGTTTATCCCAGCCCTTAATCACTTTTAATTTTGTTGTACAGCTGAGACAATACATGTGTATCGCAAGCCGTGATAACTGAAGCAACGTTGTGGTCTTGCACCCAGCCCAACGCTACCAACGCATTCGAATTCATCAAACAACATTGTTTGCGCGACGATTTTTTTGTGTGGACGCTCATGTGCGATTGTGGTCAGTACAATTTTATTGCTCATTTTGTCGCAATTTCGAGTATTTGCAGTCCAATTAACTCGGATTTGATTTATTGGACCGTCTGCTTCTGTCCTTCGCAGCTCAGCAGGTGACCTGAAGTGCTGTGAACAAACAACCAAACTTAAACAATTGAGTTTTGGTGTGTCGAATAAAATTTTAAGTGCCTCTTCTAGACGAAAGTGTAAAAAATTTTGTGGTCTCTTAACACTTATTGATCTGCATGATTTCTTGGTGGACTTCACCGATCTCCCCATAAGCCGATTTATTGAACGTAACAATTTATTAACGATGTATCGAACGGCAGTTTCACAGGAAAGAAGACAATAGAACACGACTTTCAGACGACTTTTCAGACGTATCAGTGATGATAACGTCCACTTTAAGCTCTTATCTTTTCTTACGTGGTGATAAATGAATGAATGAGATTAATTTAGGATAACGACCAGAAGACTTTCTTCGCAAGATTCCTGGTGTGCCTTTCCTCAAGTTATATAATTATTAACCCGTGGAATATTTTATAAGTTGGTAATTAATTCATGTAACTGCCTTATGAAAGTTAGTATCTTAGGCTCTTGTTACTCAGTGTACATCTTGAAACATCTTGGCTATTTCTTGGGCTTAATTAAATAGTGTTCTATCAAATTTTAATGGAAAGTCACTTATTTATTGTTCGTTACATAAAATAATTATTTGATTTAACATTGATATTACAAACGTTCTCGGCTAGATCTGAAAAATTAAAAATAGTAAGCATACTTTAACTTTCCTGCCATCGAATTTTTAAAGTCAGCAAGAAGCTTCATTTTCCTGACGTTTACTGTGTGGATTTCAAGTCGAGAAAAAAAATTAATTTTCCCTGCTCAGGAACACGTTTCCCCAACACTGGCCTCGGAGTTAGCATTCTTCTGTGTCTGGAGGTAGAGAAGTGAGTGAATGATCGGTTTTTGAGGCTATAGAATTTTGTAAAATTATTATAAAGGTATGGAGTTTAGGGGAATTGCTTACATAGAAAAGGGCGAAGTATTAAATTGAAAGAGGAAGAAATAAATCAAAGAAATTAAAGAAAAGTTTTTTCATTTAGCTGACATTTATTATGCACGGAAAGAACGGTTTCAATCAGATATTTCTAAAAATATTGTTTTATGCTGTTCTTACGCAACCAGTGGAAAATCATTGATAATTTCAGTGAGATTTATCGCTGAATTTGTTTGGGGGACTGTTTGTTGCTCTCTTTATTTAAATATGATTATTAAACAAATTACCAAACAATTTTTTGTTCAATTTCATTCCCAGAAAAGAAATCGATAAAGAATTGTTTCTCTCGTTCAAAATTTAAACGTAAGTCGATGATTTGATAAGTTTTTGATACAAGTCTTAATTTAGAAAAAAATTAGCTTAAATTACTTCGATTTTTTATCAGGTTTCTAACTTTAAAATCAAATTGTAAAATTATGTCACGCTTGAGGGAATTTCTCGAGAAATAGATGCTGCCATTTCTGATTGCTGCCGTAACAAACTTTGCCATGATGCATCACACTAATGCACCGATGTAATCAATGAGTCGTAAATATTTACCGAGGACAAATGCTTTTCTCATAATTTCAAATAACCATCATCCTTCGAACTTCAGTAGTCGCGAGTATTTTTGAAACTTCTATCCTAACTGAAGGCAGTTGTTAAGTAACAAAAGTAACGCTTTATTTGTCTTCTCCACAGATTTCCTTCATCCATCAAAACCATCTCACGGAAGCAGCACGCTTGAGTTCTTCGAAGCAGAATTTCCAAATTATCCGAGTCGAGTTACACGAATTCCTATCGAAGGAAGCCAAAATATTTCATCAAGTCTCAGCAAGCCCTCATCGAACGTTGGGTGCCTCCCAACGCTTTGGAAAAGGAATCCCTGTCGAACGCTGGGCTTGCCCACCGTTCTGAACTCTTTTCAGAGACCGGTCACTGAAAACCTTCAAGATTTTTTTGGGACTGTTTCACCCCCATACTTTCTCTGCCGTTGAGCTGCAGCAACAGCAGCTGCAGTTTCAACAGCAGCAACAACAGCAGCAGCAGCAGCAACAGCAGCAGCAACAACAGTCGCCAACAACGACAGCATCTCCTGGGCCTAGTCGTCTGCCTGTTGCAAGTTACGCCAAAAATCTGGCTTTCAACCAGAGAAAAGGTGACTATCTGTCCAGGCCTAAGGATTTTAGGGTAATTAAATGGTGTAGAGGGAGCATTGGAGTAGAACAAGTTATAATGGGGTATCAATTTTTATAAAATATAAATTCACAGCCACGGATATATATGTGCTGAAATTTACGGAAATGTGTAGAAATGCTTCGAAATGTACTGATATGTCGGATACAAGCTTGACTATACAAAAGTATACGGAGATATAGGGATAATTACAGACACAGCGAATGTTCAGTGAAATGGTGAAAAATCTATAAATGAGCGTGCATTTATCACCAACTTTCATGCGTATGCAATTCTTCATACAAGTATTAACAACTTTTATACAGGTATTCACTATTCACTCATTAATATCAATTTCATTCACTAATACATACAATAATACATTCACTAATCCCAAACGTGAATCTATTATTTTTTAATGGAATCTTCACTTTCTACACAAGAAACCGCACTTCTCTAGTATACACTAATTCAGATGTTGCCATTATTTATACAGGTATTCACAACTTCCGTACAGATATCTATAATTTTCGTGTACGTATCCTCAACATCTTACTGGTATCCACAGCTTTTCTTACTGCTATTCACAACTTTCATACTGACGTCTACAGCGTTTTACCAAGGTATCCATAACTTTTATGCACGCATCTCCAACTTTTTTGCACGAATTTACTACTCTTATGCACAAATCCATAAATTAACAAAAAAACTCAATTTTCATGTACGAGTAAATCCAAGTAAATCTTTCAATGAATAAATCCAAGAATTTCATTCTCGACTGAACAACTTTCACTCCCATAACCAAAACTGTGATGCATGTATGTTTAGTTGTCAAGCCTTAGTCTTTCCGATCATCAACCTTAAATCTTCAGGTTTGAACTAAATACATTCCGCCGGAGTTGACAGAGTCTCCTATATATCTACGAAAACTAATAATTTATTAGCCCTTTTACTTAAATATTTTAAAGTTATTAATTCGGTGGCATGAAATAAAACTAAAATTACTCAGCGATAATTCATTACGCCATGGACCCAAACCATATGACAAGTGTTACACCATCACAAACCTTGGGTGAATATCACCCAATTTTTTGAAATAAAAATAGTTATGAATGAGATCTTCTGAACGTACGAAACTATACCGGAAAATATCACTTCTTGGCTCACATTTATCCTTAACAATGCTGATTAAATGCTGACATGAAACTCTCAAAAATACTGAACAACTTCACTAATGTTAACACTTAATTAACATTGATGAGCCACCAGGGTTTGTGTTTTGTGGACAAGAAATGTGTTAGAAGTGAACCATCAAACGGTCGATGTTTTAGAGTCCGCTGGGGCTTAGACTAACTACTCATTTGAAGTGTATCATAACGTCCGAGGGGAAAAATTGATTTATTTAAATTGAAGACCTCGGCATTAATCACTTGAAGATACTAACCCTCGTTTCGGTCTCCAGTACCGGTGGTAAAACTGGATCACAATGTAGTGGGAGATGGATAATTTATTCACTTTATTTTACTTGCATTCGTAAAATAGTCAATAAATGTTCCTATCATTTTCTTCGACCATTTTAAATAATAGTTGTTAGATTTTTATAGGTTTTAGCATTCAATGCAAGGGCTTTATAACATACTGTGGGGGAATTGTTTTCTTGATTATCTCATTTTCCTCAAGAATAACTCATTCTGGGATTGTTTTCACAAACGAAAATGCGATATATGGACGAAATATAAGAGAAAATTGCAAAATTGGATGCTACTTATTTTACGGTAGATATTTCAAATGATACATATCAGTTCGCGAAAGCTAGCGGTGGCTCTATTCACGAAAGGAAAGCCTCCGTCTCTGAACCCGTAACGTGAACACGTCCCGTGAGGTTGTCGGTTCTCAAGCAATTCTGCACGCTTAATTTGTGCACCGTACAGATCAATGAAGCCCTGAAGCTGTGCGCTGCGAGCGCCAACCCTTTTAGTTTTACGATTGGGTCGTGTCATAAGAGGCTTTTCACTGCATTTCTCGGTTTGATGCGATCTCCGAGAGAACTTTAGCAGTTCAATATTCTGTGTCTCTCTCTTTACCTCACGGCAACTGTGGCGTACGCTTTCTTTACATCGTCTGTAACGTGTTCGGGGTGTGATGTTAGGATAAACAGAGAAATTTATTTTAAATTAGTCTGAACACAGCGTACGATGAATGAAGTTAAAATAAACTCGTGTTATAAATTTTCGTTATTTTGAGTTATGCGTTTTGGTCGATTCCAGTTTCCTGCTCACAGTACGTAAATGTTGTAGCAAGTTCACCTAAAGGCTTCTATAATTTTTTTAAAATTTTAGTTAGACGCATAAATTGTACGGCTGTTTAGCGCTTTTTAAATACTGTATTATCAAAGCTATGATGGCCCTGTCTCCACACGTACATATCTACAAGTTAACAAAGATCTATTTTTGCTACAGTGTTATGCCAATAGTTTTTAGACGGGACCCACGTATAAAAGTGGCATCCAGATTTTTTTCAAAACGTTGGAAGGTATTCCAGTGTTTTTTAGGCAGTACCCAGACGCACATGTGCATCGTGTCAACTCTGTGATCGTAAAACTTGGGCACCTACCAGAAGGCAAGTCAGAAGTCGTAAAAATCGGCGACTGAATAGCGCTCTCCAAGTGCGAGAATGCATGGAGAATTAGCCTTGGAGTTGACAGCGGAGGTTGCCGTGCTGAAAGATCCGATGCTCGATAGCTTCTCTCAATTATACGCACTCAATCGGGTTTACGTGCGCATTCTCCAAAGTGTGTAATTATATCTATTTAATGTTTTCTCAATTATACCCCCTCAAATAAGGTTTACGTACACATACTCATATCTGTGTAATTATACGTATTTGGAGTCATGGTAACAATACGGATTCAAATTGTATTTACGAGCTTTTACCCCAATCTTTGTTATAATACGTGTGTCAATTATATCCTCATATCTGCGGAGTCTTCTAGCGCGCAATTATCAGCTAGATCAAATTTTTGTCAAAAGACCAATTAGTAAGAGAATATTTATTTCTAGTCTTCGGAAGTTAAAGTTATTTTTATTTTCATCTGTTTAATGATACTTGTAATTATACATTCAAGGTTTTACTTTAGTTCAGATCCAAGCAACAAGGTCAGCACTAACAAGGAATTTTTGCTAGAAATTAGTACCAGTGTAGAGCTATGTGAGATTTCAGTTTACTTGCAAATATAAATTTACAATTCAGTAAATAAATCTTAGGCATTTTATCTGCACACGGAAAGTGTAGCCAGTGCGCAAGTATGCCGTAAGCACTGCCACGGACGTTAATAGATCATTTAAGGAATATCATCTAGAAAGATAATGCAAAAACCTCCTTTTTTAAATTGTTGTTTTGATTCAAAATTTCCCTGACGACTTATCTGCGGGATTTTTTAAAACATGATTTAAGATGAAGGCTTAGCTGCACTATTCAATGTTTGCACGAGTATGATTTTTTGTAATATGACAATCTTTATGGTTAGTAATAGTATGCTCTCGATACACTGCCCCCGGCAAACTCTTCGCAGACTTAATAACAGTTTTTGTTCATTTCATGGTATTCTTGACGGGCACAAATCAGTTTATTCGACAGACTGAGCTCCAGCTCTGCTTCTTCCAAAACTCGTCAGTAAGTTGCTCTCATTTTTGTAAGTTGCAATTCACTCTTTGACAGTATTGATTCTTAACAAAATCAAAATTGTTATCAAACGTTTAGCATTTACCCAGTTCACTTCATTTTGTAATAAAGTGATTTCGATTGATTTTTTGATACTTTTGGTCTCTTGTTTGAGCGTTAAGAACTAAGCTGTTGAGAGAATAAATGATCATTTCAAAACTCAATTTGCGGACGGAGCTTACTTATGAGTATAAATTTCGCGTATCAGAATATGGATCCTCATCGATTCAGTACATGAAGTCGCGTTTGAGCTGCTTGCTAAATTTTAAGATACGATAACTTTACTTTAATTCGAAAACTTGGAAACACTATTTTCTCTTTCAAGTTAACCAAGGGCTCTAACGATGTCTAATGTGGTGTTAATAATATACCATGTATCGATACGACTACAATATTGTCTCGCACATCTTCGTGCATCAATGCTCACATTTCTTTCCATGCTACGACAGCACATTCCGTAGTTCAACAATTGAAAATAATAAATCATGTGTTTCAAAAAGCTTTGTAACAATGTTTGAGGCGAACTTTCAATCTATGCTCTCAGGTGTGCACAACATCTCTAGGTAAAGGATTGAAAAACTAGGTAAGAAACTCAAAACTCAATTGTTGAAATTTCACTTTCATTCTGTATGAATGTTGGGTGGAGTACTGGCGTACACGATAACCTGAAATCAGTGGCGGTGATGGTAGCTTTCATAAAAACTCGAAACGAAAAGGAAGACATTAATGGGGAAATGATACAAGAAACTTTCTTATTTGCCTCAGGTCTCAAGCAGCTGGTAGAATTGTTCCTTAAACAGTTTTACCTCACTCCATGCTTCCAGTTAGCTCCTCTTCATTTAAAACCCTCCTTCTAAAAAATCGTTTTGTAAGACCTCATACATGTACCCATGCTCAGCATGAACTTTCGTCTAGTGTGAGACCACATTTAGTCATTTCTTGGGGTAATTACAAGGAACATCTTCCACTCCGGCCTTCTGCCTCAACCCTTCTGTGGTCGTGCGATGCCGTGAAAGAATGCAGGGTCTTATAAATGAGTGCTTGCGTATACCAGGAGGCCATTAAACGCAAGGAACTGTTATACACGGAGGCGGGGGATGGAGGCAGCGATGGACGGGAGGCAGAGGTTCTGTGTAATGATTTCAAGTGGCGTACCTGCGATTTTACCTGGCCACAGACCCAAAATGAGTGCATGTTGAGTTGAAGTTTTGGGGTAAAATGAATTTATTCGGTTGATTATGCTGATTTGATTGGTGCTAATGGAGTTTGAATAATGCATACAGAATGTGAAAACAATCTTCAAAAAATTAGAACTTTTGTTAGCACCGAACGAGGTTACACTCCCAATTATTTTTCTTTCTTAAACTTGTACTTAATTTTCAAGCTTTTGCATGCATTCACATTCATCTGACCCAATATTATGAAAAGTTTAAAATCCTTGCACTGTTCTTCAACGCAGAATGTTAGCTAGTCTAAGCTGAAATAGATTATCTTTCATTTACCAGAGAATGAATAGCATATAGTGAAGAGCCAATTTTAATTCATTCCACATCTCAATTGTTTATAAAAAATTGGAATACAATTTCAATTTATTATTTGAATATTTTCTTCCTTCCTCAACAAGCCAACAATTGCATTGGTAAAATTCAATAACTTTAAAGTATTCAAAGTTTAAGAACGATGGTAGAAAAACTTTTATCTACAGAAGGCCGAGACGCGTAAATTTACCTGGCTTTAGAACGCCAATTGAACACCCATTTGCGATTGCAGATTGTGAGCTACATGAAAATAAAAGCTCACAATCTGCAATCGTATAATTTACGATCTAATTTTTGAGCACTGATTTTATTTTACTTTTATTTTGTCAAAATTTTGAAATGACGATGAAGAGAAACTTCAACTGAATGGCTTATTTAAGTTTCAACTTAGCAATGAATTATAGAAGCTACATTGTAAAATGGAATTTTGAAATAAAAACTTGAACTGAATTAGAAAGCAATTTAAGTTGAGATTCGTAGTGGAATTTGCAGTGGGACTCACAAAACATGCTCAGTCGTAGAATTATCAATCATTACTTGCATTTCCGCAAATTTTCTGCCATATGTGATGCAATTGATATAAATCACTTAACGTACGGCCTCAAAGTGAGGGTAACCAACAGGTTCAGCGTAGATTTTATCTTGTGACTGCGTAGCATTTGATGATTTGAAAAAACATTAATATTGCAATTGACCGCCAACAGAGGCAGGCGTATGGTTTTAACGGAATTATTTTGTGTGAAAATGTTTACAACTTGGCACAAATTATAAATTTTTTCATCTTGGGTATCCGGTAAAGTGAGTTATTAAATGTATTTTTAAATGTAAATTGCAAAATATTTAATTGGAGTTTTTTCAATCATGTGAATTAATTGTTTTCCATATTGAAGAAAAGAGCTTTAAATCTAAATAATGAATTCGTGTGATTTGAAATGTTCATCTTTAATTTGTAATTGCATTTGCTGTTTTTTTGAAGCTATGCTTTCCAATAATCGAACAAATTTTGCTCTCGAAAGAGATTTCTAGAGTCGTAGGATATTAATATTACGTATTACTATGTCGTATTTTCTTCAGATAATTGTGCTCGCCTCCAAAATTGGCGATTTATTTGCTTGAAAACACACAATAATACACACTAATTTAAGAATTTTCAAAGTAAGATTTAATAGCTTTGCTCTTGAATTTTAAATAGTAATTGACACACAACTTAGTCAAAATTTTTCGCTAATTATGTAGATATTTCCTTAACTCTTATTTTCTCAGGTGCGAAAAATCCATCACAGAGAATAACACTTCGCTACGGAGTGCTTGGCAGTGATAATGAAATCTGTCTCTAAAGTACCGTAGATTTTTTCAAAATATATCAACATTTTCGGACCAGTTAAATATGACATACATGAAGAAGAGGGAACATTTCATTTCAGTTTCCATTAAATAATACAAAACGGCGGAACAAATTCAGGATGAACAATGATCCGGGAATTCGAATTTGAAATGAACTTGATTTTAGAGCGATATTTAGCTGTTCTCGCGTCTCTATACAATGTCAGTGGGCCATTGGAGCGTCGTAACTACTTACGAATGTGCTGGGATAGTGAAACTATAAAGAAATTAAGAGAAAAGTTGTTAACGTCCATCGCTCAGATATCGCAATAAATCTTGAAAGCTTATTCCTGAAAAACGCACAGCTTCAGTTCAGGCCAACTCGCATATTAGCACAGGTGGGGTAATTAGAGTAATTTATGTTCCTATTTTCCATTGATTTGGTTTTCTTAGGTAATTAAATGCTAAAATTAACTTTGTGTAAAGTTAAAAACAGGTCAAACAATACTATTATTGCAATGAAGCATTTAGCTACGTCCAGCACGATAGTACAAAAGAGTGTATCCTATTTTTTTAAGGAAATTTTAAGATTTGATTCGTTTGTAGTTTATTGAAGAAGAATAAAAAGCGTGGAAATGAACTGAAGACTTAGCGCACATTCTTGCTTGCAGTAGTGTAGCCGCATCAATATTTGTAACCTCAGCCGCTGCACATGAGGCAACAGCATCAATAACATCAGTGTCTGCAACAACAAAAACAGCAGAGCATCTGTGAAAACAAAAGTCACGCTGGCAAAAACAGCAGCGAAAGCCACAGCAGCAGCAACAACACAGGCGGCAGCAGCAACACAGACAGCAGCAGCAGCAGCAGCAGCAATACAGGCAGCAGCAGCAATACTGACAGCAGCAGCAACAGCAGCACAGGCAGCAGCAGCTGCTCTGGTGCTGGCAGTGAGAGGCTCGGCAAGCGAGGACAGCTCTCTAGTGAGAGGGAGGGGCTTGAGAGGCCAGCAGTGGCAGGAGGTGGGACGTGCGGTGCGCCAGCCAATGGGAGGGCGCTAAAGAGCGGGTGCCGGCACAAGCCCCGCCCTAGAGAGCAGGTCAGGGCCCGCCCACGAGTGTGGAGTGAGTGGGACACTGCGGTCACCACAGTTTGGTTCGATGCAAGGCAGTATTGTACGGCCGTCTCCCGGTGATAGTGGCAGCTACGTTCCTGGTGCGCTGGGCTGCGACACAGAGATAGAAGTGGGTGCTACTGAGCAGCCCTCCAAGCTAGCTAATTAATGTGTGTGCTTTTGTGTTCTCGATCCTCGTCCTCTTCGATCACGGTGGCGACGGCGGCGGAATTGTGGCGGCACCATGAAGCAGTCGGTGGTGGTGGTGGCGGTGGAGAGACGGCGGATAGAATGAACGGTGGTGGGGCCGTGTACGAGGAGCGGTCTCTCGAGGCGGCGGCTGCGGCTCAAGCGCCTTTGCACATCCCTGCAAAAAGGGCATCAGCCGCAACGGCCGCTGCACTGCCCGGGACAACCTATCCACACCCCACAGATTGCTCCGATCCTGCTGCTCCGGGTGTTATCCGACATTCCCATTCCACCCAGCCTTGGAATTACCAACCTGACCATGCCGCCGCAACAGCGCCCTTCGATTCCCAATACAGCCAAGCTTTCTGTAGAGACGGAGTCACTCCGACTTATTACAATATCGCCGACTCCAGAGTCGCCGCAGACCGGAAGGCTTTGGCGTTTTGGCCGAACAAATACGACTATGCGCCGGGGCCTTCATCGATGACGGCAGACTCGTGCCAGGCCTTCGCGGCGCAGACCTGGTGTAACTACGCGCCCTACGGCAGAGTGGGCCACGTCGACTCCCACGGCCAGCCCGTCCCTTACCTCACCGCCGCTGATGGGGGGCCCAAATCCGCCATGGAGGCTGCTGGATACCCCCATGATGGATACCTCAGGAATTATCCAACAGCCGAATCCATGCCCCCCGCACCTTACCCCCCAGGTGGGTTCATTTTTGTTCACATATTGGTGTTGTGTTGTGATTATATCTTTTTGTTGCATGCACAAAACGTGTTGCCCTTAGTACCTGATGTAGATGAGGAGAGAAAATAATCTGCGTTAGATCGAGGACGGTTTCCCTTTCTTGGAATCTTCTTCCTCCAAACTGGCATGTTCAAAATTAATAAATTCAAATTTATGCGTGTGAACATGTATTAACCGTGTACGTAATTTCCATCTATCTGTAATAAAGCACTGGTATAATTTATTTACACACTTAAGAAATTAAACTAATGAATTCACATTGTGTTTACTTACCAGAAGTAACCCTTGGTGCATAATCATGCCAAAATCCCTTAAATTTTCGCTTTATTTGCCTTGAAAAATTTACTTATACCCATGGTGTATAATATTAGTCACTAAGCGGCAAAAGGAAATTGTATTCGTTCAAGCACATTATTTGAGTGAATTATGGCTACTGTATGTTTGTTTCAAGGTATCTGTGAAACGTGATAAGTTTGCCTGTTTTCTGCCCCATCATTTCTTGATTTTGGAAGACCTTCCTATTTTTTCTTCTCCTTTATACTATTGCTCACTGCAATTAATTTCTTAAATTTTTGATGTTGGATCCCAAGTATGGTGGTCAATACCTTATTTCTATATCCTGTTTTTCTTCTACTTGGTGCTCAGTGCAATTTTTTCAACAAATTGTACTCAAACTTGAAGGCAGGTACAATTTTCTGGTTCACGTCTTTCATAATATGATTTTAAATAACATTACTTCATGTTTCATCTGTATTTAATATTATGTACTATTTTCAAGTGAAATCGTACGTATATCTTAAATTTAGCTACGGTTTTTATGCATACCTTTAATGACAGTTTCCTGGCATTGTAAATTCTTCAAAGATCACTCGGTAAATTATAAATTTTATCATACAATTTGGAGAGATAATGCTCTCGAGAGTACAGAAATATGGGATGCATTCTCATATTTTCTCATGGTTTCATTAAGATCGCATCGAAACGAAAACTTTATGCAGGAAACAAGAAAAAAACTATTAAAAATTGTTGTTGAGGAGCCAGGGGTTAATTTTACATCATTCTTGTCAGATAACTCAGGCCAAATCGTACAATGTTAAAGGTATTTCCATAATATCTTTGCTGATCATGAGCTGAAGGAACTGTCCCAAGGATTTCGCTACCATGATTTAAGTAAAATTATTTCCTGCCTGCGTAGTGTACATGTGAACGCTGAAAATTTTGGCGTTCTAAAAACACATGAGTTTTAAGAGGTTCAATTCGAAATTACATTCTCAGGTTGAGTTGCATGCTAATTTTCAGAATTTAACAATAATATTCGTGTGAATAATTTGGAAGAATAGCATAAAAATTTTGAATATTGAAATGGCATATATTATAGTAACAGATTGAACTTAATCATTATGCATCAACTAAAATCCATAGTATTTGGGATGCCTGCACAATTAAGATGTTATTGAAAGAAGTGCGCATATCAACATTAGTGGTCAATATTATTTTTCTACGCGGTAGAAATGTAGGCTGTGAATTACTTACAGATATTTAAGACACATGAAATGAATGAATTTCTTAACATTTTAAACTTCTTTAATTGTAAACATATGAGTCTCTGAACTTTTGAATTCAAGGTTAAAACCATTCTTTTGAAAGCCACGTCAATTCAATTTCCATCTGTGTCGAGGCAAAAACTAAATTCATTGTAAAAATGATTCTAATACTTATTTCAAACAATATGGATTCCTTTGATTTTAAATGTAGCTCAAGGGTGCTTTCATCAGTCTTCTAGGGATAGTTATATGTACAGTGCAGCATCAACATCTGTCTATATATCTTTTTAGGGTTTTTTCGACAATATTATGCAAAACGAACAGTAAAATGTTTAAAGCGTTTTTCTAAATTCTAATGAAAAAATTCTGCACTTTGAGAAAACTAAGTATGTTATAATTGTTGTCTTAAGCAATCAAATATGTCCGCAATCACTCGGTGTACTTTGAAATTTTCTACTTGTACACAGATTTGAATACATCTTAACTTCTTTGTGATATTACCAAGAGTAAATGTGACTGTTCCCGTGACCTACACCAACTTTTCACCGCGATGTTAACATAAAATTTATCACTGAATACGTTCAAATGTTTATTTGAAAACATTTGTACTGAAATTTTGCCACCACGCCAATGGTAACTGAAATATATTAAGAATTTGAAATACATGATGAGTATGCCGTTCATATATAGCAGCGTGTTCGGAAAACTAGTAAATTTGTCGATAACGTTATAAAATGAAGTAGATCTGTAAGAACTTTAAATATTTCAATCCAAATAGCGATAGGTAAATAACACGCTAAACAAACGTCTGTCCAAACGAAAGGGTCGTTGTACTACGACCAGCTTTGTACGGGCAGTATGCACTGCAATCAACTACAAAAAGTCGTCCCAACGACGATCAACACCGAGAAACCATTTACATGATAATCAGCTGCTAGAAAATCATTTACACGTTGATCAGCGCAAATTTACAGCGTACAAACAATATATCAGGCACGGAACATATTATTTTCAGTTCATTTACATGTGAGATGACATGAAGCGATCCATTAGGACTCGCACATCCGGCTTGTTGCGCAAAAATTGAATATTTCTGCATCGTTTGACTCGTTATTTGGCGTAGCGCCATGATTTACTCTAGGGGAAATTAAAAATATTCCTGATAGAGAGGTTGACACCATATCGGGAAATTTGCATACGTCTACAAGGGGAAGAAGAGTGAAGATTTAGCTCATTTAATTGCACCCATCAAACAGAAACTTGTATATGTTGCCAGGCAGGCTGGGTCGACTACATGTGGTGGACAAAGAATTTTTTCTTTATCATAAAAGATTTACATATGCACAAAATTAACGTGCCACATAGACAGCAAGTGAGATTTTTTATTCAATATAAGCGAAGGATGAGGTTTTTTGATGATGTATTGCCTTTATCTAGAAAGCGTTGAGTTTAAAGCTATCTTACCCAGTTTTATGTTTGTCCGGGTTCTATTTTAGCTCTCGTTAATGACTGTTTTTAAAAATAAATTGAAATGCGGGTAAATAAAAATGGCATTATTCAAAAAGCAAAAAAATTTCAGGGATTTATAACATGAAATCACGTATAATATTCAGTTGTAACTTTTACAAAGATAAACAGTGGAATAGTGGTAAATAGAAAATCGCTTGTTCATGTTTCCCAGCATGAAAAAAATGCTGTGTTAATGCACTCAATCTCGTGTCTAGATTTTCCATTCCTTTATGGATCTAAAATTTATGCCTTTATAAACGTATTCTACTAATCCTTGACATTCTCTTTTTAATGTATTTTACTTTTCTCACGCTTTATGCGTGGCATAATCACAGCTAACTACTGAAATTGATTATCCATATCATTCATCTCAGAACTGGTTAATTTATAAAAATATCTCATAAATAAATAACAATTTGTACTACATTCTAGCGGCTTGAGATTGTTGTATGAATTTATACTAAACAGTAGGATATGTAAACTTAAAATTAATGAACATACACTCGTATGCAAACTATCAAGTAATTTTAGAATTGCTCGTTTTTCAGTGCAGCCATGTAGATTAGAGACAAAGGTTGGCTGTTTTATAATTTCTGAACGAGAAGTTATTAAACAAAATAATTGTTCACGGTGATGATCATGCATGCATATAATGAATGTAGCAGGAATGTATTTTAATTCGATGTCATTATCAATTGAAAAAAGTAGATAAACAATATGTCATGTTGAGAGTAGTTTTGTGAAGACATCATGATGATCAGCACATAGTTTGTAGATGTAGAGAAAGCATGTTTTCCTCGTATCTAAAAGGTATATTTTCTACAAAGAAGAAATAATTTACATGAATGAAGGGGTCATATAATTCATGGTCAAGTTTGCTCTTAATGGTTATTTTTCACCCTCTATGATCGAATTTAACCAAAAATTATTATTGTCCTCTGGCAATGATAAAATTTTACCTCTAAAGACAAATTACTACTTGATGATTTTTATTGAGCGAGTGACTATAAAATAACATGAAACCAGTTGCATTAGGAAATCATTAGCAATTGTTCCTAGTTTCTATAGATCGCAGCAGAAATACTTATGACAATCAATTTAGGTGAATGTTGGCGAATGATTGGTTTTAGTGCAACATGTACGACTCTCAATTTGGGCTCTAAATTTGTTCAAGTTTGGATTTTAATCTCGATAAAAATATTCAAAAGTATTCTCGAATTTATTTTAGGAATAATGTTGACTCTGGTCACTTTCATTTTACATAATTATTCAAGTTTTTCCCCTCGTATTATCCTGGAAATCAGTCATTTAACTTTTTAGCATTCCTGGATTGGCTTCAAATTAAATTTTAATCTTTATTCAGTTTAGCAAACAATATTTAAGCTTAATATTAGGGTAATCTTTTCATTTTTTCATCAGAATTTTTTCATCGCATGTTCTGAAAGTTTTCAAAAGGCAAATCTGGCACCTTTGTAATGCCTATATAACTCATCAATTACATCTAACGGCATAAATTTTTCAGGCCTAATTTGCCCATAAGATCCATGTTACAATTCATGAAATGAACCACCATGAACATGAATGATCTTAATAAAACTGAAATTAATGACGTGAATAAAACAGGAACACTGGCATTCATGTGGTCTTCCAATTTTTCGTTGTAAGTTTCAATACTTCACAATTTTTGAAAATTTCATAACTTCAGAATTTTTTAACATTCAATACTTCAAAAACTTAAATATTTGCTTCTTATTTACCATTCATTCATATTCTGAAATGGTTTATCTTATTACTCCACTATCCATTAACACCTTGTGGATACATTCATACATTAAAGCAAATTTTAGGTTAGACTCGGGCTACATTTCCATGCTCTTGTTTTTTACTTCATGACGAGTTAAGTAAATAATTCCCATTTCCGCATGGCAGAAGTGCATTTGCTGCTTATTTCCGTCGTCAATACTCTTCAAATCTTGCGAATTATGTTTTTACCCCCAATATAACCTCCAAAATTTTGCGCTTCACCATTGATAATTGGTGAAAAATCTTGATTATATTCTCTATCCAAACCACTTCTACTGTTGTGTTTTCAGCCAACGTCATGACCATAATTCTATTTCGACACTCGTCACCATAAATACCGTATATTTTCTATGAACGTCTCAACGTTTCAACCCTTGATTACCACGGCTGTATTTATATGACATTTTTACATAACTGCAGTTGCATACCTTAAAATCTGGTAACCATGGAAAACTGCTCAATATTTCTAATGCATACAAAATTAGAGTTCAGAAAGTTGATATTTTCATCGCTGATTTTGTACTTATACTACGAATTCACCAAAAATAGACCTACTGGAAATATACTAAAATGGGATTAACCATTCAAGCCCTGCTTTTCACTCTCACAAGCAGCATCTGGACCAATGAACTGATCTCAACGTCGGTTTCCGACATAGAAGTGTCAATTAAATGTGTTCTGGCCAACGTGTCAGTTTTGAATTCTCAATTAACTGAATTTAAATAAAGCTTTTGTGAACATGGCTTATAAAACAGCAGAAATCTTTGTCAACAAAACGAATGAGTAAAATATCAATATACGAGAATTCTATTTTTTCACTAAACGCTAATAAGTGACAACGATCGCTCAAGAGTTTCTGAAAGCTTCGCCCTGCTGAGCAACACAAAAGCTTTCACTCACAACAACACGCGGGCAGCAGTTGGGTTCATTTACGTTTCGGGGTAAATATATATAGTGAGCCGGCCATGAGCCCCACACCACACCTCCCTCTGAAGCTCCTCACACTTTGTCTAAACATTCGCATCTAATAAAGAAAATACACCGGACGTTGTGTTCACGTACAGAGTTCATGTTATTCTTGGGCGTCGCTCTAGATATTCATGTACCCTGAACATGGTTTTTATACAATTTGATCTTTTGACGATTGGATTAGTTTGAGTATGTCCTTAAATTTTTAGTTCTTTTTTGTAAGATTTGTGGCTGTAATTTTAATTTGTTTGGGATGTCATTATCAGTACACTCTTGAGAATTAATTAGAAATACGAAAGCCGATTCATGTTTTAACTACGGTAATGTTGTTGATAGATTATGATTTATACTAATAGATAAATGTAATACATGGGTGCTTCGCAATTGAGGGCAGATGAATATGGCTCCTTGGAGACATTTTTGACATTTATAGGTTTGTTCGACTATGATCAA
Organism: Morinoia aosen; assembly: GCA_030386875.1. Lineage (NCBI taxonomy): Eukaryota > Metazoa > Arthropoda > Malacostraca > Amphipoda > Talitridae > Morinoia > Morinoia aosen. The sequence continues at coordinate 21,124,077 of CM059565.1, forward strand.
ATCAAAGGCCTTGAAGACAGAAGATTGAAAACTAAATCACTCAAACGCGTGAATTGAAAAGCAGAGTCATAGCCTTGTTTCGAAGTTTAAATTTAAAATCTACGTGCTCATAATTGAAGAATTTTCATGAAGAAAATTTGCTAAATTATTATTTTTGAAAAATTTGGTTCAATGTATAATATGCAGAAACGAAGAAAGTAGTTAAAGAATCGAAGATCTTGAATTAATTATTTCTTGAAAATGTTCTGTTATAACCTAATTCGTAAGCCCCACTGATATCCTGTTTTCTACCGGTCGTTAACATGCTAATCTCATGGGGATTTATGAGAATTATTGACCAACAAATATTAACAAAATTTGACAGCACAAAGTATAATGTAGAAGTTCGTTGAAAAATTTTGACGTGCCAAATAGTAATGCGATTAGTGACAACTTCATGCTTGTAGATGCGTCTCGGAACAAATGATGTGCATTGCCAACTTCATGCTCATTTTTCCACCAGGGAACGAATGATGTACAGTCCTAGAGATCATTGCCAACTTCATGCTCATTTTTCCACCAGGGAACGAATGATGCACAGTCCTAGAGATCATTGCCAACTTCAGGCTCGGTTTTTCACCGCAGAACAAATGATACACAATCGTAGTGATCACTGACGACATGCTCGTTTTTCCACCAGGGAACAAATGATGTCTACTCCTAGCGATCATTGACAACTTCATGCCCGTTTTTCCACCAGAGAAAAAATATACAGACCTAGCGATCACTGACAACTATATGCTCGTTATCCACCAGGGCTCGTTTTCCAATGATATACAGACCTAGCGATTCACGAGATATTTTATGTACAGCTGTGACGCGTCACACAGCTATCATTTAGGTCTGGAGCATAAACGCATTTACTGATACTATAAAAATGGTAAAATTTGATAAACAGATTTCGCTGCTTGAATTTTCGTTAACTATTGCTTGAATATTTTAATGGTGATTTTTTCCGAGGATGCGAAAAGAATCGTGTAGAATTAAAAAAATTTCGGTTATAGGAAAAAGTGCTTTGTAGAAGCCCTTAGAAGCCTAAGCCAATTTTGCTTAGGCCAGATCGAGTACGTACTGCGTTCTCCCTCGATCTTAGTGCAGTACTAACGCAATGTCAAGATCCAGCCGGTACATTCTTTTTCTGCTCTCATTGCTTGATTCTTATCCTATTTTGAAAATTAATCTTCATTGTTCAAATATACAGCGATCAGGGTTGAATAAATTTCGTTATGGAAGAATTGAATTGGAATTAAAATGTCAGAATACCTAGTAGAAAAGTGGAACAAAATTCTTTTCAATTTTGCTTAGGCCAGATCGAGTACGTACTGCGTTCTCCCTCGATCTTAGTGCAGTACTAACGCAATGTCAAGATCCAGCCGGTACATTCTTTTTCTGCTCTCATTGCTTGATTCTTATCCTATTTTGAAAATTAATTTTCATTGTTCAAATATACAGCGATCAGGGTTGAATAAATTTCGTTATGGAAGAATTGAATTGGAATTAAAATGTCAGAATACCTAGTATAAAAGTGGAACAAAATTCTTTTAAATTTTACTTACACAAGAGAATTGTAAGGTATCTCAGAATTTCACAAGTTGAACAATCACTGTGACAACTTCATTTAACAACCTTCGCTTAAAAAAACAGTTTTCTTGAGCTAGAATTAACTCATCTTTAGATTTTTTGTTGACATTTGCCCTACTATTTTTCGCCACGGCGATTTCGAAGGACATTTTTTTCTCTAGAAATGGGTACCCGGAGCAGGTTTGCCTCTTTTTTTTACTTGATTTTTTAGGTCTTTGGCGAAGATGGTCAGTGCGAATACATTATTTCCGCTTACTTTTTTCAGGGTTGTGGTTTGCCAGGGAGGTTTGTATTTTGCGAGGAAAGAGGTAGTCGAATGTAGAAGTGACAGAACTCCGTAGAGCTCAATGAAAAATTGGATAGTGTTACGAAAAGATTTTGAAATAGATAAGATCGACAATGATGATAAAATTGAATTATGTTAATAATGGTAATGATTATCAATAATTATGTAATTTTTGTCAACATCGAATTCATTTGAGAAAACTGAAGTATACACGTAGTAACACAATAGAACACTGGTTTAACTATAGTAGACACCTTAAGCTACAATTAAGTAAGACTATAAGTAATAAATTACAATCAGCAAATCGGTACCACATTGTATTCTTCTAAAATCTCGAAAAACATGTACGCGTACACCGCATTATGTATTATGGATATAGTAGACAATACAGTATACGAGACCTTGCGCACTAATGTAGGATATACTCCACAAGTTATTTATCAGTTCAAATTATGAATCAAATAACCGATAAATACGGCTACATCATTCACTTCCTCTACTGCTCTCATCTATGATGCTTTAGAGAGAATTATTTACATTCCATAACTGGATTCAACTTGAACGTTGTCGAACAAAAGGCTGGAAAAACATCCTAATAAATCAGATAGGAAGCTCAACGTGCTGATTAAGAATACATACTGGAAGGAACTTAGCATAAAACGTTTATTGATTACAATGAATTGTGGTGTTAGTTTTGGGAAAAACTTTAACAAAAGGCGAAAAAGAGCGAGAGCAGTAAGTGCGCTTAATAATAAAAGCTTCAAACCTGAAAATATTTGACTCGGAAATGTTAAGTTCGCAACGTGTGGAAAAAAATGGATTTCTTCATTTTCATGCTGTTCAATGTAGCACCAATATGCTTGCACTCAAAGAATTTTTCTTTCGTCGCATCTAAAATGGCACGCAAATACTGATTATTATAGATTAATTTGCATAAAATCAATTTTATTTTACCGCATCAACTGAGTTTGACTGTGAATTGATTTGTTGACTGTTGCAGCTTAAGCAAATCAAAGCATAAAATATCCATGAACTTTTGCATTGGCCCTCAGACATAAAATTGTACCGAACATTAATAAAAATTTTAATTATCTTTAGTAGCACATCAACGATAGCTCTGAATTGTCTGTCTGTGCAGCTTATCTGCATTATTTGAAGGAGTCGAGCGATAATTATCATTTTGCTGGCAATTTTTTTTTATTTAGATCGGGATTGTGGCGAGACTGTAGTTGCGTGAGCAGGTGAGGGCAGAGGTAAATGCTTGAAAATCTGTCTTCTGCGAATATATATCTAGAGTTTTAATTTTCTAAGATAGATGAAAAAAGGATTTTTTCTAGAATACATGTAGCCGTTAGTGAGCATGAGAATTACATTGGTGAATTTTTTTTCGAAGTTATTGGTTTTTAAAATTAAAATCTCTCAATTTCATGGGTTAATTACAGATCATTTGTTACTTAAAACTGGGATAGAGTTGGTTGAATCGTTGTTAGTCATAAATGCGTTTTATTCAAACAAATAACTAGGAACATGCTGATTTGAAGCTTCAGTTTTAATTCTTACCAGAATAACGACACTTGAAGGATAATAGGAAATGTAACATTCCAGTGAGAATATTTGAAACTTTTTTACTATAATGTTCAAAACATCACTGTCTTACATTCCTGAATGATGGAAATGTGAGCATAGACTTGATTTTGTCACTATAATTTCATAAGGCCGGATGAGGGTGAGCTTGGCAGGAATAGTTCTGTTTTCTTTTAGAAATAACATTTGACCTTCACAAATCAAGAACCAGTAACATACAGGTTTGTTAATTTGAAAGGGATTCAGCCAGAAATAGTCCAATACATGTAAACATTCAGTGAGTGTTAGTGTTAGAAGTACATGTATTACACTGAAATTGCTGTGCACGTAGTACAACTAGTGTAGTTGTAGCAGGTCTGGTGTCCTACTTCACGAGAATTGGGCTAAAAAAAATGTATGTGGTACTACTGAGACGCATATTTTTGAATGCAGGAGTATCTAAGTCTCAAAAATTATGGGGCGTAAAATATTTTTTTAAAACGAATTGATTGTGTATTTATGTTTTTGACTGGCTCTCAATGATTTACACAAAAAAAATGAAGCGTGTAAAGCATTGAAAATATAAATTGTTTCCCTAGAAACATTAGGCTGATTCATTAATCTAATATTTTGTTGGGTATAGTTTCAAATTTGTTCGATCGTGCTGTTAAACATGGAGCATACAACAATTTTTTGGCTAGTATTTCAACTAGTTCAGCAATTTTTCTGTCAACTTTAGATTTATATTTGTAATTTAGTTTTAATATACCAGTCAAATCTTGGGCAAGAAGATAACTGAACTACAGGTACCTGTAAGATTACGAAAAAAAGCAAACTTGATTTTCAAAATTCTCCAAGAAAATGTTAGGACCTCGTAAGTGAGTAATTGCTTTTAGCACCGAATTGCTAGAAGTTCCAGAAATTCGCTGATGAGTTTCTATTGTTCCCAAATTTGTAGGAACATTGCACAAGTATAAAAAGGCGTCATGTTAGCTCGTATATATTATCCGACGACCGCTCCAAAAATAACAAAATTGCTATTTAAAATCCATTACGAATTTCAACCTGAGAAAAGTAGTTTACAATATTTAAACTAATTATAATATTCAATAGAATATTTTGAAAAACTGAAATGTACACTAATTAAATATCGGTTGAATTTTGAGAACTGATGCTTAGTAGATATTCTATAAATGTTGATGTCAAAAGGAATAAAACGGCTTTTTACTTGAACATTCAATGAGAACGTCATTATCATTGATAAAAAGGATACAAATTTAGACAATTCTTATCTAAATGAAATGTATAGATTCTCTGACGGACATCTAAAAAGTGGAAATATTTAAGAACAAATGAACATATTGTTTAGCGAATATTGAATGAATAGGAATATTCATATGTTAATGCAATTCAATGATTACCTGACGAATGTTAAAATAATTAGAGTATTTACAAATAAAAGAAACAAATTTTGCTGAACGAATACGGATACAATTGGATATTTCTCAAATGAAGCCCGGTTATAACCTGAAAAATTTCGAAACTGGCGTTTTTTAATTACAAATAAATGAAACACAATTATAAATCAATAAATTTCGAATGACTGGAAATATTTCCAATCAAATACAATCCAATCCCTGCGTGATGAATTTTGAAGTATCTGAAATATTTATAAATAAATGAATCCAATCATTGTTTGACGTATTTCGAAGCATTAGAAACATTTACCAGTAAATGGAATTCAATTATCGCGTGACTCATTTCGAAGTACTAGGAATATTTACCAATAAATGAAATCCAATAACTATTTCCGAAGATTGACTGAGTAACTTTGATCTTGCAGTATACGGACAGCGGCATCCTCTAGCGGTCCCATACGCAGGTAAAGTGGTCAGACCGACACCTTCAGTTCCTCTAAATCAATGTTTGCCTACTAAAATCCCTTAAATCTAGTTTGTTTTAAACAAAATTTTTCTGTTCGTCACTAATTCATGGAAAAAATTTATTCTAACGACCGCTCTGCTTCTCAAATTTGTAAATAATTAGTTTTGAACTCTATAGTTTTAAATTTTTCAAAATCGGTCGGAGTGTTTGTAACATCACCTAAGGTCATATCGATACTGTGTATAACAATTAACATTATGTACGTATGAATGAGTAACACGCATACTGGCCGCTTTATAACGTCACATTGCTTTACGAGTGAAACTAATGTTTGAAGCTGAATTGTATTTTTCACTAAACTAGTCTCAAATTGACTAATCACAAAATAGTTCAATTTTCAAGCAACAAGACATTTTTGTCCTCCCTAGTTGATCGAGGCAAACGTAATAAGTTAGACACTTGAATATAGTTTTCTCAGTACGAAACAATATGTATAATTGATAATCTTTTGTTACAAGGGGGTATGAACTCAAAGGTACATGTACGCTACGCAAGACCTTACTAACATCGGACTAACATTTTTTCCTGTCGTGTTTCTGTTACGAATGATATTTTTTCAGAAGAAACGTCGTCTTTGAAAAATGAACATAAGCTGTGAAAATTAAATACTGTCCTTACATACTACGTTCGGTTGTCCAGGAGCAATTACGGACATACGTATAATTAATGATAGCTTGATACTGGAAGATTCATGCTTCTGTTTAATATTATTAAATGTTGAGGTATGTACTAGACTGTCTGAAGAATCAAGGATAAATTTAACGGGGGATTTTCTCATTAATAAGCATGCAGCCTCCGGGGAGATGGAACGTCTTACTCTCCTTGAATAGAACTATCCAAAGCTTCTTTTTTTGGTCCCCTGACCAAAAGGCCCGGTTTACGAGCTTATTTTTTTATTAGAGGCAGAATTTCCATGTGCTTATCACATATTTAGGGTAAGACTTTTAATATTATTCATTGCTGCTTTTATTACTTCTCAATATTCGCGCAAAAGTAGATCCCTATGCTGAATTTTGAAAAGGAGAATTAATTACTTTATTACCTATTATTAGTGGCTAGTAAATAACTGTGAATGATAATTAGTAAAGTCTTAACTTCAATTGCTGCTCTGTTGTTAGGTGGTCGTAAAGTTTTATATTCGGTCAGCTTTTTGCTTACAATAAAAGTTTATCCGATAGCTGTTGGTACAAGGAAAATGTGCGCACTGGGATCATTCCTCATCGAAAAAATGAGGATAACAAATATTTCGGGAAAACCAGGGAGCTAGAAAGTGCCCTTCATGATGGAGGATAGTACACTGACACCAATGGCTGCTGTAGGTTTTTCATTCATTCGATGTTTGTCGTGAACATAAACTAATTATTCGATTATACGTCTCATTAGCTTCTAATTACGTCACCGTTAGAGCACAGCAAAAGAAAAGCACAATGCGTGACTTGAAGGCTTGGTTGTTATTTCTTAACGACGAGTGTAGGAGAACGAATAGTATATTTATAGAATTATAATTATCCCATTTAGTTAGTGCAGGAAGGAAAAACGATGATTTATATCAATGGTGGCTAGTTATTTTACAACTGACGATCGGTTAAATCTATCCCTTGGATGCCAAATGCCCGAATGATGCGAAACACCAATAATCAATAGGTACAAAACGAGCCAGCTGGGGACGACGCAAAAATACGGCCACGATTCCGTTACTGGTGTCAAGTGCAAGACTTACGGGTACAGGGTTTAGTAAAGCGTTAAGAAAACATCTTCCGCAAGCTAAATGCCATTAATAAACTACGGTCTTGGGTATCGGTCTAACTGTGTAAAAAAGCTATTTTAATAAAAAGTCAAGGGCAAAAACCAAAACACTCCACGTTGTTCAAAAATTGCATGTGGTTATTTATTAATTATTTAAGTATGTTATTCTATTCAGGTGTTTGGTTAAAGCACGCGTCCCCACGATGGTTTCTACTGTGCCAGACTCTACAGATTTCATCTGTTATTTTTATCTGCGCAGACACGATTTGCAGCGGATAAGCTCCCTATCGGCGGTTCCATTCCATCCCTATTAAAAATTATAGGAGTGGCATCGGTGATACTTGGGAGCGCTCCCAAATATGCATGGTTGTTTCATCCATGCGTCTCCTATGAGGCAACTTCGAAGTGTCCACTTTATAGGCGCGCCTGCGCCTCTGTCCCAACCGGTGGCCACGCATGGCTCAGCATGGAGCACTACCGTCGCGCTCCCAAGGCGCGACCAGTTTCTCCTATTCACCATCGGAGAATCATGAGAGGCCCAGGATGGCCACCTCTTAATTTAATTTAAAAAAAAACGGCTGCGCACAGCTGATTTCCCATTAGTCACACTTTCCAACCGTCACACTGCTCAAACCGATTCTAACCAGTTTGCCCTTGAATTACCTTAGTTCTTGCTCGATTAATCAATTCATCATAAGCAAACACGGTTGATATCACAAAAAAAATGTACCAGAGTATGTAAATTAAATACATCCCTACTCACTTGCAGAAAATTTCAAGGGTGCGTGTTCATTATTAAGCTGACATTAATGGGACATGTTAGTGACGTATAACTTATGCTTGAAGTTTTCGCAACGCAATAACTAAGGTAATTAATGGGCAACTGGCTATATTTGGTTGAGAAGCGTCAACGGTTGAATGTGCAATAATGGGAAATCAGCTGTACGCAGCCTTGGAGGCGAAAGCCTGCAGGGAACAATATAAATGTACCTTGAAAAGAATATAGCAACAATACCCTAGGGTCGTTAGAAGAATATACTCGTAGCTATATATATAACAAAAACAATCGTCTAGCAGATTTTTCATCTTTCAGTCCTAAAATTAGAAAGGAAAATAAATTGACTTTACCTTGCCCGAGCTTAATTACACCGGCTATTCATATACACACACTCCCTCACCTATCCCCACACTCAAACCCTCCCCACACCCCCCCTCCCACACACCTACCCCCACCCCCCCCCCCCTCCCACACACCTACCCCCACACCCACATACAACCCCCCCCCCCCCCCTATACACATCACACACACACAAATTTATATGTATCTGAACACATCGTTGATTACCTTCAAGAACGTCCTTCAATTCAAAGGTTGCTGAAGACTGACGAAAGAAAATTCAGGTTTGGTTTCCACATTTTGTTGTTTTCACATTTCTCACATTGAGGTTTTGGTTTCACTACCAGCCCCACCACAACGATGAATCGTCTAAAATATCAATTGACCGAGGTGGTGAAACTATAGCAGTGGGGTCCTTGCTCCGTTCATGCTCTTGAAATAATGCCTCTCCAGACCAGCATTCTACGTCTCTTCCATCTCTTGTTTCTTCTGACACCCTCACGTACTATACACCCTCACGTAATACACGCTCGCACTGAAATACACTCTAACACTACTTGAAACGTTTTAATTAATAGAGACACGATCCAGACATCTGTCACGCACAACACCAACTTCAAAACTGACGCGAAAGACGGCAACCGTCATTTCTCTCGAGAAAGATGGCAGGCATCTCACCTAGAGGCCATCTGCACAGGTGGCCTCTGGTAGCAACATGGGAGAACTTGCTCGCATCGCGCTTATGAGTCGCGCCCTGGAAGTGTCAGAAGGGAAGAGGCCTCGGTTTGATTAATACTCCTTTAATTCACCGCTGTCTCCTTTAATCAACCATGCTACTCCCTTAATTTTTAATAGGGATGTGAGGTTGGGCTACCAGTGTTGTATCGGTGTGTGTGACTAACCATTTTTTCGTAGTTCCGTTCCACCAGCACAGATCTGAAAAGCGATTGAAATGAACGTCATTTTCATTAAAACTTTTAAGAGGATACAAGTTTAGAGGTTTGCAACATATTCTATTTTGGGCCAAAATGTGAGAGTGCCAAAGTAAGGGAATTACTGTGATGAATAGGTTCGCAATGGGATTTTATAACTTATAATTTTCCTATCGTACATTACGTCGCTTTTAACCGATTAATATTGCCAATGGTGTAAAATTATGAACAATATCGCTGAGAATTTTATTCCGCAAGTTTTCACTCTACGCTTCAACGAAACCGACAGGTCTTATCAAAGCTCCAATATGTGTACAAAACTTCCTTGCCATCAGCCACAGAATATTCATGCAGTGAACTACCGTACATAACACTACGGTAGCATCACCAGAGCTTCCATTCATGATTGACATGACTGTCGTTAGGTTACTTGAATATATATTACTTTGATATAAATTACTTCAATGTATTACTGTAACGATATTCCCAGCATTCTTATACGCCACATCACCTGCAGCGGATTGAAAATCATCAAAAACCGTCCCAAGATCTCACGACACAAAATGGTGTTCGAAAAATAAATCTTCAAAAAAGATTCATTTATCGATCCGAGCGAGCAATGGAGGGCGACCCTTCGATGAAAACCCTGCTCCTTTGATAAGAGAAGAGGCCGCGGCCTTTCTCACTCCGGGCCATTTGGGTTGAATGATGGCAGGGGATGGGGTAAATGTGGAATGGTGGATGCTTAGGATCACGACAAGGGATGGGGTAAAACATTCGATGTTGGATACTGTGAATAATGGGACAACAGGAATAAAACCTTGAATGGTGGATGCTAAGGATGTTTGGGAGGGATGGAGTAAACTTGGGAGGATGGACACTGAGAAAGATAGGAGAAAAGGAAACAAAACGTGGAATGGTACCAGGAAAAATGAGAGCTACTGGAGTAAAAAAGCTTTACGTGCTTTAAAAGCAGTCAATTTATGTCTTTCATTTATTTTGAAGGTTTTTGTACTCGTTTCAATAGGAAAAAATATAAACTCTACCGAGGTGTTAAACAATTGCTAGTAGATCCACTTATTCAATTTGTTGCTCAGCATTATCCAATTCATGTATCCTCTATACTGACCGTGCTGTATTTTCTGAAGAGTTGCTCAGATAAAAGACCTCGGTGGAATCTATTCTGCCGAACCATCTGTTCATTGCAATTAAAATAAGATGTTTTTTTTCCAGTCGGGATTTTCTGATTGTGACCATCGACGGTAAACGAACCCAGTGTTTCGTCATGAACTAGGGAATGAATTTGAAAAGGCAAAATTCATTTTCGGGGACCATAGCAGGTATTATTCCGAAATTTTGGAAGATCTGAGTAGATAAAAAACGCATTTCCGTTCGCACAAAAACCTGCTCTAGTTGTCGCACATCGCACATGAGTGCCTGTTTCTAGAATTCCAATAGCTTGTGATTTGTTTACTGACAACCGGTTATGAAGTTCTGCTAAGAATAAAATGGGATTTCCGGGAAGGGAGATGGGCTGGTAAGACTTTTGATGAAATAAGACAAAATAGATAAAGAATTGGTATGAGTTGCTGAACAACCATGCCTCGGCAGGATGCAATTGCTTTATCAATGAGAATTAGCGCTCCCACGAGGAAGAAGCTAGGTACCGAGCTGATCGAAAGTTAAGTAGGAATACCCTTTGTTGATCTAGAATTGATTTTTTGTTGGCTGTTGCACATGTTTTTAATTCACTGCTGTCCTCATTTTCAGTTCCTATTACTTTTTTAATTTTAATTTTATTTTATTAACTTCCTTCAATCTTGCTGTCTCTTTGCGCAGAAGGTGAAGACACTCCTTGTGCATAGAAATTATCGGTCTATTTAGTTCCACATACTAAATGGTACCTCACTCCTTTCTATCTTGGCGATACCTTTGTTGCGTTTAGGGAGACTTGAACTAAATCATAAACTTAACTGTAGAAAATTGCTCCCAATAGAGAAATGAGGGAAGCATCATTTAAAAAGGAGTTAAAAGAACTATGGATATACGTACAAAATGTGGCCCTTACCCAGCGCATAAAAAATAAGATTGACGAAAGTTAATATAACAGAACGAAAGTCGAAAAAGAAAGTAGGAAGTGCTAAAAACAGAATAGCAATGAATTCCCTAAAAAAACGTCCGTTACAAAATCAATTTCCTTTTTATGAAAAGAAGGTCCAACTAATCTTGAGCTCGGGATTTAACATCCTTATTCTCGAAGTGCTCTTTCCCGTAACTACAATAGTTGTTTCTTTGAGGGTGGTATTCGTTCTACGCCTCAACATCTGATACTTGAACACGCAAATTTTAGATCCGTCTCAACGCGGACAAATAGATTCCAGCCTTTTTTTACATACTCGGTCCGGTTTTTCAATCATTCAAGCCTCAACACTAATCTGGGAACGCCTTTTTTTACTGAGATCGAAAGATTTTTCTTCCCATTCCCCTTCCATTAAAAACAGCCCTTGAATCAATCTAGCTCAGTATTTCAGACCGAGTTTGAGCAGAGTGGAAACTCAAAATTCATGAGCACAATGCAAGACGCGTGCGCTGGTTTGTGCGCTCATGCTGCGAGTTACTGAGCAGATATTGGCAAGACACAGATATTCGCCGGACGCAGGTATTGGCAAGACGCAGATTTTGGCAAAGATACAGGACTGTGCAGCATGCTGCTGTGTTCTAGCGTCCAATACAGGTCGTAAAAAGCCTGTGTTTAGCACATGAACGTATCTGTGTGATGGACTCAATAACGTTTTTTTTTGTGTGCGAACAAACACGGAGTTTCTATCGCGCCAAAACTGCAGCTTTGCTAACAATGAGCCGGAAGTGCTTATGGTAAATATCATTATCGTTGTTTTCAATGAACTGTGGTGGCGTAAATAATGCAGCTCGAGAACGAGAGCGTGTGATTGAGTGATTGTGTATTTTGGAGGGGCAATTGATAGTACACAGGTTCCTTTTTCTCGCTATAACGTACGTAGCGAGTATTTTTTTGCCCTCCCTGATTTAATGTATTTTTGGATCCATATCAGCATGCTTTGCTGCAGTTATTGCCTGTGTTCACACATAATTTGATCGTTTTGTTCTTCCTGTTTTGGTCTTTCGAATTTTGGAAAAAAAACAAGTCGGCAATGTACTTTTCTTCTTACAGGTCATAGTTTTTCGCTAAACTTAATCACAGTCATTTTGAGGAAAAATCCTGTTCGTATTCAGTAAAACTTAATTTGTTGATCTAACGCACGAACATTTAATTTGCATAAGAAATTTCATAAACCCAGCTTTTCATTCATTTCATTTGGTTAACGAAAAATTTACCTACCTATTTTGACGAGCACATAAATCAATTTAGCATCTGATTGAGAAGCGTATAACTTTTACTACTCTATACTTTAAACAACTTAACTGTCGAAATGACTCCACAAGTTAAATAATGAACATCTTTTTATCAGTAAATGATTTTTGTTTTTCTATCAGCAAATTCTATATTAGAAAAAGTCCATATTCTTTTTTAGAAGATGATCATTACATTTTAACTAGACAGTGTGAATTTTACATCAATTAATATAAAACTAAACGTTTCTTATGATAGCACCGGTTCTGAAAACGTATTTTTATCGTCCACCCCAAGTTATTTCGAGGGGATCATGTCAAGATAATACTAAATTTAATAAATGTTTTTAAAAAATGATTATATACAGTTTTTTTTCTCGCTACCTCCGCATTGGTTCAACCTTCTCTACTGCTTAAAAATATGAACGAATTATCTTAAGCTCGCGTCCCATACTTTTTTGATTGTCCCAAGAGCGTTGCTTTAGTGCAGGGAACACATAGCAGTTCTTAGCGAAATAATACCTTCATTATCCTCTAGAAATAAATTATCTCCTTACGCTAAAATAATCTCACTCGTAGTGCATAGTTGTTATTTACAAGTGTTTTCACTACCGCTAGCAGTAATTTTTCTAAATCACTGAATTTACAAGATACGAATAAACATTGTTTAACCTATGACCGTATTCATTACGAAGCATTACAAAAAATCTTTGGAGCGATGACCTGCAGATTTCACTCAAATTATCCGACATCGCGAAAGAAACTAACGATGCATTTCCAAAATTTTGAAATTCTTTCACTCGGTGTTTCATGGCATCGGCAATTCTAAAGGCGAGCCAAGGATTCTTGAAGGCACCCTCAAAAATTTCCGCCTCTGAAAGTCATTTTTCAGAGTTGTGTCGACCTGCCGGAAGCAGGTCGGCGAGTTTACGATTCGTTGCGACGCGGCAGCTGGCGCCATGCCAAGGCTTTGGCTTCTCTACAGCGGTTAGAGATCGAACTCGCTTGTCTTCGGGGGGAGTCTTTTTCAAGGCTTTTTTTTCTGTCTAGAATACGAGGGGTTTCTCAAAAGGAAATATATTTTTCCGTGTGTACGGATTCTGCACTGGGGCTGGAATACATTTCTAGAAGCCACGTATTTTATTTGGCGTCTTGTAATGAAAACAGTGAAGGATTTATTTAAGTTGCCTATGTATTTTCACTATAAAAGAAGTACATTCGATGGTTGATGGTAAAAACCTGTTTTTTTTATAAATATTACCGCTAAAAGCTAAGCTTTAAACATTTGCTGAAAGCTAAAATGACGTATTCGTTGTTCGTTTTTTATAGCGTTTTCAATTTCACTGTCAAAGACGAAGCCAAATGAATCACAACGCTGTGTCTTCTAATCATCAGCTTATCTTGAGTGCACAGCTGTGTAAGTAGTACTACTCATTGTTCAACTTTTTCGTCTACTACCTACTGTTCGTGTAAAAGTTTTCGATTGAATGTTTCCATCGATGTGCAATATTATTGTGAACTAGGCTTTATTTAGAAATAGTCCATCTGATAGTTTTTCATTTCTATCGGACTTTCCCTATTTCTGGAACGAAGGTCAAAAGCGAGTGTATATTTAATGCTTGGTGACTACTCTGAGGTTCTTTGACAGTAAATATCTAAGGGAGGGCAGTGTACCCAGCCTAACTTTTTTCCCGTTGCGTTGATAATTTCGCCCACCCCATCCAGAAACTATGCTGGGATGACTACAATCATAGATGCCCAGGCGAAAAAGTTAGACTGAGTATGTAAGACAGGGTTTTTGTATGGCTTATTATGCATATACGCTCAGCTTTCGTAACAGCCTAAGTATTTTACAAATTGAAGGTATGATTCGTCCCTTTCTTAGAGTGAATGTATTAAACTCAATCTCAGGCTAACACTGGATCTCAATGTTAAAAAACCTTTATTGGTTTTAACTGGAGCCATAGCTTGTAGATTTTGACTATTCAGCGGGAGCCAAGCTCAGGATAATTTCAGCCTTCTGGCTTATACATAAAGTGGTAAATTAAAAATTAATTCTCCTCTGTCGAAGAATGATCTAGAGTTTCTAGAGTAGAATACGAAGAACCCAATTTCGGTAGAGTAACATCTGCTCCACTCCAGTGATCGCTGCTACGTTTCAGTCGTTGGCTTGAAAAATTGACCGTATATCTGGACTGCAATTAATCAGTACGTGTACTCGTTGTTTATTACGTTTAATGATTAATGACCTTACTTGTCTACTGCTATTCAGATTTTTGTGTACAAAAAGGCTCGTGAGAGACGAAGATATTTCTTGTTCAATTTCCGGATGAAAGGAATTTGAATTTATTTCAATTTGATTGTTACATTTTGGTCGAATTGAACATGCGTTTCTGGTTGAATTGCAGCACGTTGCAAGATTTGAACTGGTCTGTGGATCGAGATAATCATTACCCGTATGTAAATATCACTTGCTCGTTGCTGCACACTGTGTGCCTCGAGCATAAAAAGCCTAATAACAGTAGAAAGCTCTCTAGTCCAGGATTTAAAGTGAATTTATTACCATACAAAAGTAGAATTTTCATAAAACTATCCCATACGTTTTGATTTTCTTCAAATTACACTTTAAAAATAGCATCCGTAGTGGCCGCGACGTTGGGGTTTAATTATCTTTGCAAATAACAGCTGAATTAGGATATAAAAACCGTTGTCACTCTTGGATATGAAAAATAAGAGACGGCAGGAAATTACTAGAAAGATTTAGACAAAACAATCAAGTCTCTATTTACCAGAACTCGAACAGCTCGCTACGAAGACCCAGGTTGAAGACCTTCCTTACAGGCAATGAAGGAAACTGTAATACTTCCTTATGTAGGGCTTGTGAAACGGAGGACAATGTTATTCCTACGGGCCTTGGAATACCTGCTACAAGGCGAGCCCTCAGTTTATTTTTAATACGACGGAAGAAAGCGATTATACTTGTACGTGCCTTCTTGCGCGGGTGAGGTTTCTCTAATAGAGGATCATTTTCACGCGTGTTAATCGTGTAATGAAATTCGAATCCGATACTTGCGTCCTCAGTGGGAATTAAATCACGTAAATGCAAGCGTTGCGTGAAACACAGCAGGTATTAAAGGTATACAATGGGAATTAAATCACGTAAATGCAAGCGTTACGTAAGGCACAAAAGGTATTCAATGAGTAGGTGGTGAAAAATTTATTGATGTATGGTAATGCGTACGACGCACGGGTGGGCTTACGTTTCAATATGCTGAGTGTTTGACGTCTCTATTTGTCCATGTGTTGGAATTTTAAAAGCGCTGGATATCATCGCACGCGTCCGTTACTTTCCTTCGGAAATGCAGTGTATTTTTTGAGTAACTGTTGCAGACAAAATTAAAGAACATTAAATTGCACGTACAATGAATAGATACAACTCGTCAAGTAATCGACACAACTTCGAAAAAGAACTGGATACGTGAGAAATTAAAGAACTTGAATAAACCAAACCACACCATTACTGACACCAGCGATTCAACTACATCTCACCGATTTTCTACGAGTCATATATCTTGTTGAAAATCAGTGATATGTATTACTCGTGGAAATATCAGTAACTTGTCTCACTTGGGTTAAATCTGAAAGTTGTAGCACTTGCAAATATTCGAATAGATGTTACGTTAAGTTTAATGAGAATGTGAGTCACTCGAGAGTATATCGACCAGCTTTTGTGAGAAACTGAACGGAAAATAAAGGACTCTCGCGCAGCCAATTATACCCCGGAGTCCGGTACAGTCGGTAGTATTTATACGCGATTCATTCTTATTTTATTGCCCTCATTTTAGAAACCGGTCGTCCGCTCGCGTGGAAACAGAGAAGGTCGAGCGCCAAAACTGAAAGTGAGGAAGCGGTCCTAACGTTGCATGCACTGCCTCTGGCAACGGCGAATTTTGTTGTAATAGAACGTGAAAATTGAGTAGTTTGATTTCTTGGATAAAAATCATTGTCCGTAACAACGATATTTATGCGAAATTACGTTAAATTTATAAGGAAAACACCGGGTTTTGAACGTGTAACTTGTAGGTGTTGCGTATAGTAACACGTTTTAATTTTGTGAAGACATCAAATTTTTAAAATCGCCTAATAAAGCCTAATACGGATTTCGAGCGTCTTTAAATTTTAGGAAACTGGAATCTAAGACTAGTTTTTGTAGGATTTAAACCGAAGCCCTATTGGCTCGACTGCATAAATCCCTTCAGATACATGAACACTAAACACATCGCATCTTGTGGAATTACATGTTTTTCATTCATCAGTAGCACATCGTTAGGAAGGCGAAAATGTTTCCTGTTAAAAATTAAACATAAATTTGATAACAAAAATGCTAACGTTAAATTATGTAAGAATAGTATAAAGTTAGATGATGGAAGCTCGCTGATAAAACTATTGGTTTTAGAGGACCAAATTTTGAACAAAATAAAATTTTGTACAAGACTAAATTTTGTAGAGAATAAAATTTGTCCCGGATCAAACTTTGTTCAGAGCCAAATTTTGTACAGGACCAAATAAATTAAATATAGCTCATGACGAGCTAGAGAATTAGAAAGAAATAGAATTTACCCCAATTTTTAGGAATTTGTACATCACAGAGAGCACAAACACACAGCACTTTAACGGGTATAATATCACAACATTTGCTGAAATATCAATATTATTAAAAGATTTTGCTCATATTCTGTAGTAGGTTTTGTTTTGCCTTTACTTTATATTTTATGAACGAAAATTTATGAAAATACGATGTAGAAACATATTAATCAATCAAATATATAATTGGTATCGTACCTTTGATCGTACTAAGTTATTTATTAATTTTATAATGAAACAGTCTTGGTAATGGAAAAATCTGCTGTTACAGGAGATTCATTCAAGGTTGTTTTTAATCGCTTCACTTACCCGCCCAAATTCGAGTGGAATGAATCTTTCCATTAATTACGTACAAATATCTTCGGTAAAGATGAAAACGTAGAATTACTTCTCGTTAGAGACGTCACATAACTAGGTTATTAAGCAGACATGGAGCATCACCAAATGAGGAACTAATGCAGCTACTTCGACAAAAATTCTATGCAAGGAAGAAAAATGAGTATGCTAACGATTACGACCGTCAATTAGACAACAACCTACCTAAAAATAGCACGGACGTGCAAAGAATCGATAAGTAAGGGGTAAAATTAATACCCATGGGCTAAATATTGCCAATTTGAAACACTCCTTCTCTCGTTATGCAGTCGCCATCACGGGTATGCAAGTGTTCATGTCTACAGATAAGGGCTCAATTCAGGAAACGAATGGGAAGAGGAAGCTCATCGCTCGCACTACTTGACGGCTATCGGGGTCCGTTTTTTTGCGAAGATCTGTCGTTATAAAAGCATGGTCCTAGCTCTGAAATTTATGGCCAAGACAAATTAGTTTTCTCACATGCGATAGAAATTCAGTTCTATATGAAAGTTTTGGTTTAATTTTCTGGACCGTTTTATTTTTGCAATGAACTGTCGTAATAAATGCATGTTGCATGAAGTTTATGGTGAAGACAAATTTGTTTTCTATCATGTGATTGAGATTCAGCTTTCCGGGGAAGTTTTACGTTTGCTAACATTGTGAAAGTGGCTTTTGGAAGTTGTGTTGGGTTGAAGTGATTGCAGGAAATCTTCCATGAAAGTGTTTGGTTTGGAAAGTTTAGCGGTTTGGTTTGGTTTTGGTATTTGTTCAGAAAGTTTGGTGGTGGTGTCTGGTGAGGTGAATTTGGTTTAGATTTTTGTTAGCTACAGTTTAGAGGTGGTGTTTGGTTGGCAACAGTTTGGTGGTTGTGTTTGAGAGGAGAGATTCACATTGGTGTTTGTAGTCACAGTTTCGTGTTGGTGCTAGATGAGAGGTTGGTGGCGTTTGAAGTTCGGTAGTGTTAGAGGGTGGGGAGCTTTTCGTATTTGAGTTTGATGGTGACAGTGAATAGCCTCCCTTTACAGAAAGCTTTCTTGCGGCCTATGTTTTAATAACTGAAAATGCACAATATTTATGCGAAGAGGTCTATCAACGACAGTAGATCTTGGACTTGAAGGCTGAAAAAAAAATCTCTCTTCCGTCATTTGTTTAAGTGCATTTGAGAACTACAATATTTATGAAATTGCTAGTGAGTCAACAGAACTCTACGAATCGGGCCTTAGCGCCTATTAAAATTAACTGAAGCTCACTAGAACTTTGGTTTTTCAGCCGAATTTGCACAATTCGTAGGCTCTTCAAAAAGCCTTTCTAAATTATCGAAAAATATTGAGCTAACAAAATAAAATTAAATGCAGGGAATTAAAGTTCCTGTTTTAGCTTAAAATAAATTTTCCTACAGTTAGTAATAATCTAGGGCTCCCTGTACACATGAAATATTTCCTAAGAGCAAAAAAAAGGAACAATTAAGTATGGATTGTAGTAAACGGGGGAATCAAAAGACGGTGAAGAGATGGCAAAGTAAGCATGAGAACTGAAAGAAGCAAACTGGATATGAAAGACAGAAGTCCCGCAGGCCTCTGTATTGTTGAGGTAATACGACAGAATCTACCTAGGAGCGCCTGTCCCCTTAACAGACACAGACAAACCTATCTGACTTAAACCTGATGCTTATTTTATGTCTCTGAGGGATTTCCCCGCAAATCTTAAAATTTTAATTATGCGAGATATTTATGTTATTTTGTGTTTCAAACACAGACAAAATACGTACATCAATAGGTGTAAATTTGAATGGATAATTGGTTCTTTAAGCATCTTTGAAAATGATGGAAAAATCTTTTAGTTTTGTTTCAACTGATGGGTAAATTCTGCTCAATTTCCGGTAATTTTCTACCGTTTACGACTGTTTACATAGTCTGATCAAACGTGTGGTCTGCAAAGCAAGACCTGGTCTGATCAAACCGTTTCAGTGAAGAATATTTTCTCACAATTGGAGGAACCTGCGAGCATCAGCGGGTGTCTTTATATACATTTCCTTGGAATCAAATCCTTATAATCGCAGATATGAGCCACCACAAAGCAGGAGAAGACGCCAGTCTACAAATTGCAGGAATAACTTTAGTAAGTTATGACTTGCAGGTGCTGCTTTAAATTGTACATGCGCATCCTTGGTGCTGTTTTGCCGCCAGTTGCGGGTCCGAACCACCTAGAGCACCACGCCTTATATAGTCATATATCAAAACGCTGGGAACCAGATTGGCCAATTTGCTCGGGTCAAAACTCCTACTTTGCTCACTCTTCTAATTATTATTCTCATGTAAAATAATGTCAGTATTTCAATCGGCGTCACCTTAAATACTGTACTAAGCTACCGAGATATCCGGTGGCTGCCAAACCAGTTCAGAGCGCGGAAATAAGAGTACAAGAATATTCTTCGATGGATCCATGCGAGCAAGTTCTATTTACCCAGTCGAACAGTTTTGTGCTATTGAGGTCTGTCTCTTGATTCACTCTTCTCCCTATAGTGTTGGACGATGTATAAAATTGGGAACATGTTTTTTTATTGAAAAAAATTGAACTTGAATACAAACTCGACCACTTTAAGCCACATGTTACTACATGAAAAATAATCAAGTCAAGGTAAACGACTCGGTTATTGTGATTCAAGTCTGAGTTATTAGGAAGTCTAGATAGGCTTTAAAACTGCAAGGCAACAACTCAATGAGTTGACTGTACTCGTTGCAGTCTCTTAATTTATGTTCGAGAAGTCAGGTTCATAAATTACACGCGATCAGAGAAAAAATTCATTCCTGAAACTGCCGTCCGTTATTTTTTGGTAGTCAAAAGTTACAATGTTCTCCGAATTGAACTCTGATAAAGTATTTTTTGTGACCTTTATATATTTAAAGAAGTTGTAAGAGATCGGGAGCACGCTCCGGTCGGTAGAAATTTTTATAAATTACGATTTGCATCCACAACTAATTTGTAGTTCATGTATGTAGGCCTCCATCATCCTGTTGTTAAAACGGCGTTTTTTGCTGAGCACCGACCGCCGTGGAAATTATTGGTTTCTAATTAGCAAGCTCTGAAATCTCAATTACATCAATTAGGAATCCAGTTCGAAGGCGCACATAATTGATGAACACTTAATTGACCATCAGGTAGTCAAAGCAACGTTGAATATCAATAGATACGCCACTTTATGAAGGCGCTATCACTCGCCTTTGAATTACTCCAGCCGTAAATCATGAGGCCGGCGGTGGCGGCTGCGGTTTAGGTATTCGCGAAAAATCTACGTTAGAATAAAGTCCGTTCTCCGCAAAGTCGACATGTGCCCGTCCTTTAGTTTACGATGCTTAATTACACTCGTACTCGCGTGCGAGAGGAAGCTGGCTACCGTTTCCTACATGTGAGTATGCCACTCAGTCATCGGCGGCGATCGTGGGCAGGGGAACAGCGGTGTAGGGTTAGGAGTAGTTTAGTTGAGTGGTCCAGTCTGCATGCTGTCGGTTTTTTATTAAACTTTACGGAAAATAATATTCTATAGTGTTTATGGGTTATTATGAGAGTTTCACATGAAGGATTTTAAAGAAGTGAAGAATTGTAGTTTAGGTTTGAGAAATGGAGTTTTCTTGTCTGCGGAGAGTAAGTAATTGGTCGAAAAGGAAAAACTTACTAGCTTTACCTTGCACTGATAAAACAGAACGAAGTAAGCAAAATAAATTGAAGCCTTCGAGCGCGAATTTTTAATGACCTGGAATATGAGAGGTTGGTACGAGGAAGAAAGCGGCTCTTCAAGTTTTCCAACAAACACTCGGTTAATTTTTAATTACGTATGTAGTTTGTTCTCTGGAGGGTAGCAAGAAGGGTTCAAAAGATTTGTTACTGGATGTAGTAAGAAAGATTTCAAAAATTCATTCTCATTGAACGATAGTGCGGAGCCAGAATAAATTAATAGTTTATACGCTCAGTAATGAAGTTATTAACAATTTTTACGCAACACTGATTGTCGTTCAATCAGTTGAACAATATCCTGGTTGAACTAAGGTGTGAAGTGCAATGCTGCTACTGATGTATCTGGGATGACAACACATCCCCGGTGCTCATGCAGCACGTAGTTTAAGAAATCTGCTGAGAATGTTTTTTTTTGTTATGGTTTTAAAACTTTACTATCTATGTATGTATAATTGTGTTGGCTCAAGTTATTGATTATATGTGTCCAAAAACTGCACGCTACACGTATTATAAATCATGATTATAAAACTGAAAACTGAAAAGCTTTGAAGAAATTCAAATTTTGAGGCTTTGGTTATGGTGCTTTATGAGGAGGCATTTTGGTCAGATAAAGGGACTTTTCTCAATTCGGAAGTCATAAATGAGGAATTAATTGTTATAAATCACTGATGAATAAATTTCATAAATGAGGAACTAATTGTTATAGGTAAATGAGTAGTAAATGCTGTAAATGAGGAACTAATTGTTATTGTATTGGTTTCAGACTCTTATAGCCACAAGAATGGCGATTTCAAGAGAAGGGAATATTCAGTATGGAGTGTAAAAAACGGGAAATTTACGCACTACGTGTGTTTCAAATCCAGCACATAAAAGCAGCAAGTTTGGAAGGATAAGAAAAAAAAAAGACGAAGGAAAGCGAAAAAGGCATGATAATCGAAGGACGCAAAGTTGACACAAGATAGAATGCCGAGTTGCCTAGCTACAATTAAGGTAACCAAACCGCATCCCTCTGGAGGTGCCAGTACCCAAAACAAAAAATAGCTAAACCTATTTAACCTAAATTTTTTGCCTATCCTATGCTCAGTGAAGGGTTCAACTCCGTAAAATACAACGCAGACTAATTACATAGAAGACAAATCCACATTTATTGATGGGGACTAAAGATGCCGCTGACATTACTACAGGAAATGAACAGCCTATGAAATTGAGCAAATACCGAATAAAACTGAATTGATAACGTAGTACACATAAATAATTGAAAGGCAAAGTACTGCTTATGTTTAACTTCAAGGGTTCTATGAGTGAATTACACACTTCACGTGTTCTACTGAATCGGACGAATAACAGCCAGTATAACGGATGCAAGATGATAGCTGACGTCAAAGGTTCTATTGAATAACAACCTGTAGAAGACGTAGTACAATTAGGCGAAGGCCAGCCGGGGTACCCTCAGATAACAAGCTTTTAGGGGTACAATCGGATACAAGCCTTTAGAGGTATCCTCAGATAACAAGCCTTTAGGGTTACCCTTAGCTAACAAGTCATTAGGGGTACTATCTGTCAAAGGAGAATAGTTTATTGGTCAGAGCGTGCAACAGCAATTTGGATATAGCGAATGAATAACGCCGCGGTAATTCCACTATTTAAAAAAACATTTATTAAATTTATGTCGGCAGAAAAGGTACCGTTATACATTAT
Source organism: Morinoia aosen (assembly GCA_030386875.1). Classification (NCBI taxonomy): domain Eukaryota; kingdom Metazoa; phylum Arthropoda; class Malacostraca; order Amphipoda; family Talitridae; genus Morinoia; species Morinoia aosen. The sequence continues at coordinate 21,147,082 of CM059565.1, forward strand.
TTTAAAGCACCAGCATGCATCGTACTAAAAACTCAGAAGTTTGCCAGCAATACGGGTGGTCAAGCATAACTGCATGCGTTTCTGCTTGCACAGGCAACACGAGAGGCTGCTGTGTGTGGGTCCGTAAAGATCTAATAACGAGACAAAGAGCGATGAGAGCTGCAGGAAATTGCGGGTATGGTGGATGGAGCTCGCGATAACTGCTGGGCGATACTTCGCGAATAATTATTGAGGGAAACTAATTGTTAGATGAAGGTGCAGTGGTGAGGCGTTGAGGGGGTGGTCATGAGGAGTGGTGCTATCACACTGATTGTGATGTGTGTTGTGGTGATGCGAGTGACGACGTGTGTCGAGGGCTAAGTTCGGGTGTGTAATGGGAGTTTTGACGATGGGGTGAATTTTTGACTTCACCCCTCTGCACTGCCGCAGTAAATGCACTCCACCCCTTTGTACTATACCGCAGCATATGCATTCGACTCCTTTGCACTCCCACAGTATATCGGTGGCAAATATCGGCCCTTTTTAACCATATTAGGGTTTCCAATTCGCCTTCAATATCATAACGAATATCGCCTTCAATATCATACCGAATATCGCCTTCAATATCACAGTGATCACCCATATCGTCTCCAAATCGCAGTCACATCGGCGTTGATTTTCAGCTAGACAATAGCCTCGTTACATGCAGCCCAAACTCGAGTTGCACGAGATTATGCTTGACGGACCTCACTTGGCACGGATAAAAATTAAAGCCAGTTATTTAACCAACTCGATGCTTGCTTCCAGTTATAAACATCTTAGGAATAATTTACATTCATTCAAGTTGAAGTTCGTATAAGATGATGCATAACTCGAGGACCGACTTTATATAGTAAATGCACACACTCGGTGGAATCAGTATTCTACTGTATTTTCTATGTATATGTACAGTGAAAGGAACCTGAATTATCAAGCAAATCATGAAAGTTCTCTTGCTTGTGCTACACGCTCAACCCATCAATTAAATCAGCAGATGTATGAACAAAACTGTTATGGATTTTGGCAGCAGCATTGAAGAAGCACAGGAAAATTCACAGTATGTCGATGAAGCTTCATTTTAGGGCAGGTGACGCAGGTGTAGTTGTTCGATCCCTCTACATTCTGACGTCTCATTTGCTGTCAGACTGTCAGTTCAGGATTGCCTGCTCCACATAGTTTGTCTTAATTAATTCTCGACAAGCCAGGAATGTTAAAACTCCGCAAAATGAATAAGACGGCAGGTAGAGCGAATCAGATGGCTGAGAATTGGTTGATAAATCCGATGATAGAATATATACTAGGGTAGAGTTAGTAGTACGGCAAGATATGTTATGCAATGTGCGACGGTAGAATAACTGCGAAATAATGATTTGTACTACGGTACAGAAAGTACGAGGGAAGAATGCGTACTATGCCACAAGTACACAGGTTGAATATGTACTGTGATGCGGTAAGTAAGAAGGCAGAATGAGTAATTTGGTACACAGCTACGAAAGTAGAATCAGAGCATAACAGTACGAGATAAGTGAGCGCGAAGATAGAATACATATTTAAGTAATTAAAAGGGAAACGTACGCAAATTTTTTTTCTTGTCGAAGTGAAGGTTACAAAAATTGAAAATAATTTCCAATGATTGAAAATGAATGTAAATACATCGTTACATGAATTTACAGTGCGCAAAAAGTAAAATCATTTGGTTTATTTTTCGCAGTTTAACTCCATTTCTTTCATCTTCCATGCAAAACACGCACTCAGTTTTGACTTAGAATGTAATGTGATCGAGGGGATCACGTTTCCAAGCGTTCGGTCCTTAATTCCTTCCTTTGGGCCGTTGCCGCATCCTGCTGTACAGTTTCTCACCTTCAGGCAGGCGTGTGACGCTACACGAGTCCTAGCTTAGCTTTGCTCAGTGGTTTGTATTTATAGCCTTAATATCATCGTTCCAAGAAACACTATGCCCGCAATTTTTTTATTTTAAATCTCGCGCTGCTTTTAACTCAATTTGCTTTGAAATTCCTTTTTAAGATCAAGGTAAATGCAACTCTTTACATAATTGATAAAAATCTTCCGCAATCCCATTAAGCGATTATTTACATGAAAAACACAAGCCCCTGAATAAATCTAACTCTTGTCAGCGCAAATGCTGCTTCACCAACTTGGGATCAGCTTACAGAGTGTCGACTTTCTCACTCTTCAGAACAAACTCCAGCCGAGGTGTTGCCCCATGTAGAATATTTCTGTAACGTTCCTCTCCGATTGAGATTTTTTTGTGTTAGTTAATTTTGGGTCCTAGCCATTTCCGAACGATTGTTTCAGCGTGAACACATTGTCGAATTGGAGTTTTCCATCCAGCAACCTCCCAGCACTTGACTTCGCTGCTGCAGCTGCCGCCTCTGCATCCAATTCCAACAGATTGAGAATTTCCGCAGCGTGCTTCGTACCGAGAGACACGATTTGCTGACTCATCGTTTTGTAGGCCTGATCCAGTGTGACCCTTTGTGTCTGACGCTGCCCACGTCGCGCATGCGCACCAGCAGCTGTCAACTGACATTGCATCTGAGGGATGCAAGGCATGATCGAGGGATTCACCATCGAGGAGGATTTTTCGCGCAATCCCAGTTTTAGGGTGGCATGATCGAGGAACCGGTAGTTGATGATGTTCGTACCATCTCGGAATAAAAGCTCTAGAGATTAACCACATGTATGGTTGAAGAATGTATGATCGAAGAACTCATGGTCAAGAAACACATGATAAAAAAACGAATGATTGTAATTAAAACAGGCAGAGAAAATTAAATTAAATTAAAACAGAGAAAAAGTAATTTTCTCAGTGAGAAACTCCTCTGAAAGCGTAGTGTATTTTTAGCACGCGTACATCAGTCGTGCATACATTATGCGCATCATTATTACAATAGTATAATTAAGCAATGATTGGGGTAAAGCAGTCGTGTAAAGGGCTAGCAGCACTCATCAATTAAACAGTCATGAATGGCGGTTTAAACAATACAATTTAAACAATTTATTTACCACAGGAGATACAGAGGTAGAATGTTTCTTAAGTCTAATACAATGGTCAGAGTTGAGTATAGCTACCTGTGGGCCCGAATAAGTTCAGCGACTTCTAGGGCATCCTACCATTACATTATTCTAGGGCGTACAATAATGTTTAACCTAATTCACTTAGCCTACTTTCGCATTAGACTGATCAACAGGATAATGAACTCGATATTGATGTTAATTTTACAATATAGGTCATATGGACAATATTTAACAGTATATTCGATAACGATTTGGGAGCAGACTGAAAATCGGCGATATTACTCATGGCAAATTGCATTATTAGGACCAGACATGTAGGAGGCAGGATTTGACTTGGTGATCTTACACGACTAGTATTCTGATAAGAAGTGAGACTCAAGATTTCTTTTAAATACCTTGTAAGAATTACTTTCACGGATCTCCGCAGGTATTGAGTTCCAGGTTTTAGTTCCAACGAATAGTATACTATGTTGCGAGCGGGCCTTTGAATAATAAGGAAGCATGAATTTACTTTTATTTCGTGTTAAATGGTCGTGATGACCAGTTTGCGCAGTTAATAACTGTTGAAGGCTATTGTCGCCATCATTAGCTAATGTTTTGTAGATGAAATTGCAGATGGAGATTTTGTAGAGATCCGAGAGTTTAAGTATTTGTAAATTTTTGAATGAATCATTTGTGTGAGCATTATATTCTAGGTTCTTTACCGCTCTGATGGCTCTTTTTTGCAGAGTAAAAATTATATTAGTTTTATTTTTATCAGTTCCATGCCATGCTTCTATTCCGTATTGCAGGTATGGTGAAATGAGCGTTCGATAAAGCATTAGTAAGGCTGTTTCAGGCAGGAAATTTTTAACTTTATTCAGGATTCCGATGGATTTTGATAATTTAGAACTAATATGAGTGATGTGCTCTTTGAAGGTCAGATGTTTATCTATTATGATGCCCAGAAATTTACATGAGTTGGTTTCTTTGATTTCACCTTCGCCAATTTTAATGGATGGTAGAGATATATTTTTCTTGTATGAGAACGTAATATAATTTGTTTTATCGATATTGAGGCTTATTTTATTAGCTTTAAGCCACAGTGAAACCTTATGGAGTTCATTATTTATACTCTCCGCAATCGTAGTGGGATTTTCGTTCGGAAGGACCGCAGAAAGCGTACTGTCATCGGCAAAAAGTATGAATTTAAAAAATGATGTAGATTTAATAATATCATTGATAAAAATCAGAAAAAGGAGAGGCCCAAGAACAGATCCTTGTGGAACTCCATGGCTAATTTTTTGTGGGTCCAATTTTGCGTCGTCAATGACAACGTATTGCTTCCGATTTGTTAGGTATGATCTGAACCAATCATGGGCAACCCCACGAATGCCATAACAATGAAGTTTCGAGAGTAATATGTTATGGTCCACACAATCGAATGCCTTTCGAAAGTCAAGAAATACAGAGAAGACAGTCTTTCCGTTATCTATATTAGAATAAAGGAATTGTAAATGATTTAATATTGCCTGTGTTGTTGATTTTTTACAGCGAAAGCCGTATTGTTTATCATAGAGAAATGATTTTTGTTCAAAATAAGAGTACACTTTTTTATACACAATTTTCTCGAATACCTTGCTAATAATTGATAACATGGAGATAGGTCGATAATTGTTTATACAGGTTTTTTCACCATTTTTAAAGATAGGGGTTACTCTAGCAACTTTGAGGGAGTTCGGGAAAGTGCCTAGTAAGAGAGACTGGTTAATAATATTGGATATCAGCGGGGCCACAATATCAGCAATTATTTTAAGTATTTTAGTTGGAAACGTTTGTAACCCACTCGATTTATTTTTCATGTTGTTTATGCACGCAATTACATCGGAGGAGTTTGTAGGCGTAAAGAAAAAGGAGTTGTGTTCTCGAATATGATCCATAAATTCCAGGTGATCAGTAGGTTCACTTGGAATACCATTGGCTATAGTTTTCCCTACGTTTACAAAGAAGTTGTTGAAGAGATTAGCAATTTCATTCTTCTCATGGTATTTTACATTATCTTGAGTGATATGACCAATTTTCTTTTTTTCGGCGTTATTCGGTTTATAACAAGAGTTAAGGAGGCGCCAAGTCTTTTTAACGTCAGCTTTGAATTGAGTAAACTTGAGGGTAAAGTAGCTCTTTTTTGATGTTCTTATCTGGTTTGTCACATAGTTTCTGAATCGGTTATATGTTTCTCTAGATATTCGCCCTTCGCAAAGGAGGGCTAGGTACGCTTGGCGTTTCTTTATATTTATCACGATGTCTCTAGTAATCCAGGGCTTTTGTTTATTTTTCGGGGTAACTGTACGAGTTACAATTGGGCAACACTGGTTGTATGCGTTCATTATAGTTTCAGTCAACTTTACTACTGATTCATCAATGCTCCTTGCATTATTGTTTTGTTGGGTGATGTGCAATGTTGGCATTAAATCTTCTAGAACGGTGCGCATTTCTTCTAAATTTGATTCGTTTATTTTACGATATGAGTAAGTTTCAGCCCGTGCTTTGGTGCACGCAAGATAGACATTTTTCTTAATAAGAAAAACTGGAAAATGATCTGATAAGTCAGAAGTAATTATTCCAGCAAGAAAATCACTTGGGTCTGTCATAAAGATATTGTCAAGCAGCGTGGCACATTCTGAGGTTATTCGTGTTGGCTTTGTGATGATCGGAAGGAAAGATTTAGAATGAAATGCATTTAAGAAATTAGAGATTGGTTCATAGCTTTCATGTTTCAGCAAATCATAGTTGAAGTCACCGCATATTATTATGTCATTGTAGAAGGACCTGTTGAACTGAGAAATAATTCGATTAAGCTCATTAAGGAAGGATATAGGACAGGCTGTAGGCGGCCTATACACCGTTCCAAGCACAATTCGTTTGCCATCTCTAGACAGTTCTACGAATAATGATTCTATATGATCCTGATTCAGTGTTGCACTTGCTATGATTCTCGAATCCATGTGCTTAGAAATGTATGTACTGATGCCCCCGCCTTGCTTGTTTTTTCGTAGCGAATGGTAACTATGATAATTTTCAAATTTAATCATGTCTTTGGTCGAGTCATCTAGCCAGCTTTCGGTGAAGCTAATCACATCTAAGGTATACTTAAGTTCAGTAATAGTGCATTGTATCTCTTCCAATTTTGGATAGAGTGACCTACAGTTCCAACACAGTAGCGAAAAATCCTGCCGGGTTATTCGTATAGATTCGTTGAATTTTGATATGTTAGTATATCTGCAGTTTTCAGAGTCGTTTAGGTTTGGAAATATTCTGTTCAAATGATTGAGATCCGGGTCGATTTCATCTAATATATCAGCGTGATCAGTCATTCAAAATTAGTAAACAGTAGGCAGTAAGTACTATTGTACAACTTAAAACGAAATACAGAGTCAAGATTAAAAGGATATATCTATCTAAAAACTAGCTTAGAAAGTATAGAAAAGAGTAAGAAATCTAGCGTGATTACGTGGGTACACTCAATACTCAGCCAATAGCGATTAATATTGGAGTTCAATATACAAAATTGATGCGTACAAATTGCTGAAGGCGTTGTTACAAAGTTCACATACAACAGGTAATAAGTTTAAAAAAAAAATAAATAAAAATAAAGATAAATAGAAAAAAATTTAGCGACGATGATAATCTAATCAGCTAATATGTTTTACACATAATAATAGTTTGTTGGTTAAAAATTACATACAGTTTACGAGGAAAGGTGAACAAGGTGGATATCAATATTCCATCATAATATGGTAGGTACAAATTGCTGATGGTGCTGTTGCAATTTCCAATACAGTTGTCATAAATGTTCATATATATCTGTCATAAGGTTGTCAAAATTGAGGTAAAACTGCCGTATATATCTTTAGAGGTTGGAACTGATTCATGACATGAAGTTATGCAGTTTGAAGATCTTAGCAATTTTACGTCACGATCTTACGATCTTAGCAATTTTACGGTTAGCAATTAATACGTCAAGTAGCTAGCGGTAATTATCAAGAAGACCCACAAAAATAGCTTGACAGACTAGCATCGATTGGAGTTCCACTAACTGCCTCGTTTCCTGATATCTCATCATATGTCTTACTATAATTAGCGTCTCATCGTTGATTCCATCAGAGGTCAGCTCGTACTTGACCGACTGGGCTCCCACCATTGATTCGCGCGGTCTTGATCTGCGCTTCAATACTTGATGCCGCGAGATTGAGCAAGGCAGCTCCACACGTTCGCTGCTTGCTAAAGTAAGGCGCAAGTGCTTCACTACAGCACAGCGTCGACGGCGTCCGCAGGTTTTAGTGCAGAGTCGTCAAAATTTCAACTTAGTTCTGTGAGAGCCGTGAATTGGCGCATCCTCAAGTTTTCGAAAAGTTTTAGCAGGATTTTAGTTGTTTTTTTTAGTAAGTTTTCGCTTGGTTTTCCCATGCTGCAACAAATTTTCAACAAGCGTTAAGCGCAAAAATTTCAATGATCTTTCAGTGAGCTGTCAGCTTCATTTCAACAAGATTTTAGATTTTATGATCAGTGTAATTAGTATAATCGTAACGAGCGCTATTCTCTATCTATGCTAGTAAGATTTTCTGGGCACAATTTCATGCTGCCATGTTTTTGCGGAAGCGACATGTCGGACGTCACCTGAGCAAAAATTTCAAGCATTTCAAGGATCGAGAGTTAAAACTTACATTATGGATAGAAAGCTGGAAAATGCATTAATAAAGCTGGAGTCTTCTTCTGAGGTGAAACCCAAAAATGCTGTTAGAACGCTCAGAGCGTAAAGGCTCAGGTTTTTAGCATATAACAAAAGAGAAGTTTAGCGAATGGATGAATTGCTGGGATTTTAGCTAGATGAGGAGAATTCCATGAATCTAGAAAGTTTTGTTGCTGATAAATCAATTAAAATTTAAAGGAGATTAGTGAAATTCAGACTGAAATTAAACACTGTTACTTTACATTTCTTTGCTGCAGTACAAATTTTTTGCGCAAATTTCTAAAACCGAAGCACAGGTGCAGTAGCAGATGTAACGAACGACTCAAAAAAAATAGTTTTATTTTACTCGCCTGTTAAGCTAGAACATGAAGAATATGCGCGTTTCGTAATTTAAAGATTCTTCTTTATCATAGCACGTAGCACAACTTCGATGCAAAAACGAACTTTGGTTCTTTCAGCCTAGGTGTTTTTCAACATTACTCATACAACTGTTGATGTTTTCACTAAATGTTTCGTAGCGTATCGAACTTCAAGCCATTTGGATTGAAAGGATCATTCGTAATTTAAACCGAGTTTCAAAAACGTTGTTCAATTGAAATTTGGTATACGAAAAATAGCTCAGTTAAAATTCCGTGCCGACGTATGAAGTGGCCATTTTCTCATGAAATATTGCACGCGCCAAAAAAGAAAAATTATAATAATATATTTACACAATGCCCATTGTCTCCTACATTATTGTAAGAAAATTATGAGGAAATATTTTTACTCAATCAACCGCTTCATTTTTCTGAAGGAATCAATCACAGTCGTTAAAAAATTGCAAAATAAAGCCCACATTTGAAGTTATACAATCGAGTTTATTCTTTTAATTAAGAGTCTCATCGAAAAACACAAAACGAGAATGGAAAATGGGTTTATTGATTTTGTCTATCACAGAAACTTGAGATACCAGCTTTGTGTAATATTTTTTCGCGAAAACCAAAAAAAATCATGTACTCTTTTCACAAACTACAGCATTTCCAAAAGGGAACAACCGCAAAAGAAAATTCACTTGATATGCAAGGCATTAAACACCTTTTTTTAATCAATAGCGGGTCAACCCCAACGAACACTGAATGTACGTTGGTAACTGTGCTTGAAGACCTTTCGTAAGTTGCTTTAAATGCTGAATAAATAGTGGATTGTTAAGATTGAAGCGACGCTCCGACTCGACACCATTCATGTGTGCTATTCGAAGCACGTCTGAAGAGACAGGCTCAAATTCTCCCGATGATTGCGGTGGCTTGTTGAATCTTGCACTGCAATTAGGAATCGTTTGCGTCACTTTAATTAGCGCCGTCTGTGTAGACGGCTTCTCGTATCAAACTCCCTCACAATTAGTCGCCGCACCAAATATCCGCGCCACTTTTAACTAAATGAGTCGCAGGGACTGTGTGCGCACGATGAAGCCGTCCGTTCTGGCTTCCTATCTAAATGAAGGTTAAAATGGAGCGTTCCTTAAAGGTTCATCTTTTAAGCCTTCCGGAAGCACGTGACAGGCAGGGCGTCCTGTATATACTGCCCTATATATTTTTGTCTATGCACACTGACCTATGAATACCAGTTTGTGCATACTGAAAGTTTGACATCGGTTTTAAGATGCATTGTATTTCGGCCTGTGTGTAAGTAGTGGCACAGTGGCTGTATTGCCTGGTAAATACGAAGTGCCACTTTTCTCGACATATTTATCTTTATATATACCCGCGTATTAGTTCGAATATCCTTGAATTTATTTACACCCACCATTATTTACTAGTCTGCTCATCACATGCAAATTTCATAGAAAATTTCGTGATCTACCTTCACAGTCTTCATTGTTATTCCATCATCTGAGTTGGATCATAATTTTAATGAAATTTAGCCGGGTTTCAAATGAATATGAATTGTATTCCAATTGTTACAGTGAATACTACTTAGCAATTAAAATTCGCTGCAAGACTACCTGACTATCTAATTAAGGTACGTAGCATTCTAACGTCCTTGCGTCGAATGAAAGGCAATATTATTTTACTAGTAACCTAAAATCGAAAATTCACGATCATAATTACACAATGTCTTATCGTTTTTATAAGCCCACAGATGTAAATTTACAGTCATACTAGGTTTGTTTATCTTTTAACAGTACGGAAATTTGAAGTTCACGCTGATTTCAAGGCCTTTCTTTGTAAAAAAGTATGCGAATATCTTAAATATACGATACCACCTCCATTATTGTGTAACTTGCGTAAATTTAAATTTCATCATAATTTACCTCATCAGTGGCACAACAAACCAAAAATCAACACGGAAGTCTTCTACCCGACAAGGAAGTTACACTGGTCTCGCTGTGTCAGCTGTGGGAGGACACCTGCGTGCCAAGCGGTCCTGTTACTCTGGAACCATTAATTTACTATTGGTCCAACTATTAACTTTTACTGTTGGTTCTACTGCTAGCCGAAATTTGACTCGCTGTTAGTTTGTCCCATATTTTGCGGTTTATTTTCTGCAACATGTTCTGTTCTATGTGATAAGCGCACACAGCATTACCGTGTTGGTCGCGATGTGAGCCGCCGGTGTAGAGGGAGGCAATTTTCATAGTGCTGCTGACAGACCAGTAGTCACAAACTCAATTTTTATGAATACTTAATTCAAAGCTAAATGAATCCACGGTCCAGTTAATGTTCACTATTTCCAAAACTGCTTACTAAAATTGACTTAAAATTTGAGTTGAATTTTAAACTTCAGTTTTCCCCCCATCGCGGTTAACGCGTATAGGGTTGGATGAACTGAGAAGTTGAAAGAGCTTCCGCTGCTAATAGCCCAGAATTAACAGTTTCGTTGAATTGAGATGGTAGGATGAACTGAGATGTTAAAAAACCTTCTACAGCTAAAAGGTGAAATTAAATTTTCCCGTTGAGTAGATCTGCACAGACTGCCTAGAGGGCTGGATGAACTGGGACGTTAACTCGTGACTACGTTTGTTGTCAATTATTCTGGGCTACGTTTGTACGGTTGTTGCGGCCGGTTCGGTTAGGTTGAGAGTAGCAGAACTGAAAAAACAACTATGCTGCTCCAATCCATCCTTATCGTTTCTAAAAAGTGTGAAAAATAAAATTGCAAGATGGTATTTTACCTTGTATGTTAGAATCATTTCGAAAAAGGTTGTAAGGTTATTGAAATGCAATTTATTTATGCCAGTATGAAAATAACCAATTTACCTAGAGGTACATTTATGTCCTAATACGTAGTCAACGTGATAAATAACGCACCCGATATACGTAGGCAGCCTGAATTCGTTGCGTTTAGTGACCTGATCTGCGAGAACACTTGCTAGAAATTTGCCGGAACAAGTTGCATCTCTAGTAACAGATGTTCGTCTGTGATTACGGTTAAATTTTGGGGTAAAGTTTTTGAAAATTGCCTCCAGTGCATTAATTGAGCTTTCTAGGCTTTTTTTAAACCGAGCATGAATTTTTAACATGGAACTATTCCCTCATAAATAACATTTTGGAAGCATTAAGTGGATTATAGTACGGAGTGAAAGGAATTTCTTTTTACTTTTTATATCATTGTATTATATTTCTGCCTCATTAATTCGTAAATTTCCACACGCAATCTTGGGTACATTTTTAGCATTTTTCTGCACTATTTAGTCAATCTAAAGTACACTCCCCATACAATCATAACTGCAAACTAGGTTTTCTGAAATAATACTCCAATTCAATTCAGTTTCCAAGCACACAAGATTCAATGCTTTTTCGAAGACGCAGTTGTGAGCTTTCCCCTCAAATGGCTATCATTGGACAAGTATTTATTTTGTGACGTATGTGACAACACATTTTCTATGACTACATATTCTCAAATTGCGTAAACTTTTAGATAGACCTCAAATATAAATTTCCTCATCTCTAGCGCCTTATAATTAACTTGAAACAATGTGAGGCCGTATGACTAACACGTTTCAAATTATCATCGACAAATCCTCAATTCAAGCGGGTGTAGGAGGTTTAATCTGCCTCCAGTCACCCTTTCGTAAGAGTTTTGCTTGAGTTGAGGGTTGTAACTCGAGTCTGAGAGTGAGGCTCTGGAAACAATATAGAAGCTGAGACTTTCCATTAGATTTCCATTCAGCTGCGGGAGAGCGATCCAAAAAATGCGTTCTGTCGCATATTGATTCGGCCGATGCCTTCGGATGGGCGAAATTTGGTTGCTTTTCTTTTCGGAAACGCTTTTTATGAGAATTTCGGCAGCTCATGGAAGGATGACTTTTTAATGAGGTAAAATACCGAAATAAGATAGAAGGAGAAGATATTTGGATTAAATACTAGAGGGAAGATTGGCATGTAAATGCTTATGGGTATCTCTATTACCTGGTGAAGTGTTAAATGGCATCGGAAAAATTCAGAAAAAACTGTTGTACCCTATATAAGAAATGTCATCATTGGAGAATAGAGCAGAATTTGTTTTTGGTATCTGAGGTGCACTTTGTGCTGATTTGAAACTTGAAATGCAATTCTAGGGCAGGCTTAGTATTTTGTGAGTTATTTCTTACAAGGCACATGAACTCAAAAAAAATTATTTACAAACTGGGATTAGCGATATGTCTTGATTCGCACCGTGAATAAATTTGGAACTGCATAATACAAGATCTTTCGTAAGAGTTACATTGTATTTTGAGAAAAATAATGCAACGGCTCTTGGGGGACGTTGAAATAGCGTCAACTGGAACAGCGTTAGCTGGGACACGTGCCTTTTTTGGCCGAATTCGAAAGCGAGACAAAAAAATAAAGCCTTAACGAACGCTGTCCAACGCTGAGAAATTCCCTTAATGGAAAGTAAAGGAAAAGCGAGTACTGGTAATGGAGGGGAGCGCTCGCGAGGGCTATACAAGGGGAGTTATCAGATAACGAAGCAAGGGGAGACACCGAAAAAAGAAAATTTCTCGGCGTAGAAAACGAGAGTTCCAACATGCAACGCAGAAGCAACACAATGCAGGTGGTTAAAATTGATATTTCTTGATGGCGTCTGAATTAGTTCTGGTGGTTATTCTATTTACACATTAATGCGCCTCGCTTTTATAATTAAATAAACTTTTCCTGTCGATGTTTTAAATTTGAAATGTTTAGCATACGTTTTGATTATTGACGTGGTAGAAAGCTTTCATCTGAAAAATGAGCAATGTCATCAAGGCATTTGAAGGAAACTATCGATGCGATTTCAATTTTGAGCTCACTACGTTTTTCAAAGTTCGAAATACTAAGCGTATTCTACTACTAATTGTTTTGACACAAATAATTTTAACAGTATTGATGCCATTAAAGAATACTCAAAATGAAATAGATTTTGTTAGGGATATGTAAATTTTTTAGGACCATCTATAAGAAAGGTTAGGGTGTACGATGTTAAAAAAATGAGCTCACTGTTACAGTTAAGCCAATATCGCTGATTTGGTGATTCACCGCGCGCTATAAGGTCTCTTCTGTCTAAGTTGCATGATATATCTTGACAAGGACGGATACCATTTAAGTTGAAGTGTGCTCTTCATCCACCTGCTGGAATAACCGTGAATATTATTCAAATGCCCATAATTGTTGGGTGATTCATAAAAATACTTGATGATTCGAGAGAAAAGTTGATGCGAGTCCTTTCTGCACGCATTCCAACCTCATGAGGACATGAACTCATGCACGAAAGTTTCTTCCAAGAAATGAATAATTTCGAACGTGCCTCGCTGAGGAAGACTGGAAGATGTCGAGGCAGAAGCTGCACAAAAGTTTGGCGTTTCGTGCGACAGCCATGGATTTGCAGCGTTAGTTTCCAGGCTGGTCCGCCATTGCTTGACGTCTCCGTTTCCCTTCTCTGGTCGTGACCAGCCAAGTGTGACTCCCTCCTGGAGCTCTGAAAGCAAACCTTCGTTCTTCTGTATCTCCCGCTCCCAATCACAAAAAGATGCGCCGCTCTCTCATAGGAACGCTCGAAAGAGGGTGACCAGAGAGAAAAAACGATAGCGATTGCAAGCATCCTTACTGTGCCCTTTAAGTTGAAGGAAAAGAAAGGCGGGCAATGGAAGCATTCATACTGCATTCTTCATGTTGGAGAAAAACTGTGATAGAGAGTACGAGCTTTCTTAGTACTCTCTTTACTTTAGAGAAAAAACGATAGGGAGTGGAAGCATCCTTCATGATAGAGAAAAGCGATAATACATAGAGTGCCAGCCATCTTATTGTTTTCTTCACGTTGAAAAAAAACTAACAAAGGAGAACATACGTGCTGTGTGATGGACATGGGTGATGAAAGATGGAAGATAGTGCAAGCAACCTCCCTGCTACCTTAGCGTTGGTGAAATTGATTCATGGTAAGTGGAAGCGTCCTTAAAGTTACGTTTGCGTAAAAACTCAGTGCACCAAGCAAGACTAGGTAAGGAAATTAGATCAAGTTAAACTAAATGAGGCTCTCATTTTAGTTTACGAAATGTTTCTGGGATATCGCTAATAAGAATAGCAGTGCTGATTGAGGTGAGCAAAAACCGAGCGCACATTTCGTTCATGAAATCAAATGTCGCAAAATATGTTGCAAAAGAGACACAGCTATTTATGAAGAAGAAATTCTGGAAACAATTACGGAGTGCAAAACGGATTTGTGTGATAGAATTACAGGTAAATATCTGCGAAGAGACAATAATTTAATTTATCAGTGAAATTATTCTCCCCAACAATAAATGGATGAATTTTCTAAAAAGTTTACGAGACAATTAAAAAGATTTAAAATTCCACTGTTAATAGCACTGCGTAAATATAAATTGAAAAGATCAAAACTTGATTGCAGAATAAGACCTTCCTTCATCGTAATTTTTTTACCTTTTACTTGCGCACGTTCGAATTATGGTGATAATATTGCACGGAATTGTGATATTTTCAGGTTAATTGCCCTACCCAGGCTCTCGAGCTTATTAAATTTACCCCAGATAATTGTGTCTCCATTTCCCAGCTCATTTCATTTCCTGCTTCATTTCATTTGTTTTATTTCATTTGTGTCATTCCATTTCCTGCTTCATTTCATTTGTTTCATTTCATTTCCCGCTTTATTCAATTTCATAACCCGTTTCATTTCATTTCATTTCCCATTCCATTTTTATTCCCGATTTATTTCCCGTCTTAGCTCATTATATTTCCTACGACATTCAATTTCTTATTTCAGTTCATTTCCCACTTTATTCCACATCCCATTTGGTCCCCTCGTTCACATACCAGTCTATTCCCATTTCAATCATACTTCATAAGCATTTCTTTCACTTTTCATTCGCAGCATGATTCATGTCATTCACAGTTTAGTTCATGCACTTCATTCAGTTCAGTCACTTCATTCAGTTCATTGACTACATTCATTTCATTCACAGTGGGGTTCATTCACTTCATTTACAGGTTATGCACTGCCCATTCATTGTCCGTTCGCTTCACTCAATGAAATTAGGCTCACATGATGGAAACACTCGAGCATCACGCGCTAAATAGCACTGCACATTTGGTGGTGCAGAGCAAGCATCGCCTCTCCACTGTGCACTGATTAGCACTAAGGCTTAGTGTCCACAGCAAAGCACCCTTCATGTTGTGGTGTCATCATAACCCAATTTTCTTTGCGAACGTTGCCGCCAAACCACAGACAACTTCAGTCTACTCGTGCTTCTTTCTTTTCTGCGCGGCACTCTTTCCTTCCGGCCGCTCCAGCTAACTTGCTACGGCGATTGTTTTTACGCAGTTTCTGTGTCTGCTGTTTTTTTGGCGATCTTGCGTGGTTATTTTTTCCTGTTTCTCCGACAACCGAACTTGTGGATCATAAACTCCTGCTTAATAACTGTGATCTCCTACAAGCCGTGCGAGGTTTTTGGGGTTGGCCGTTGAATATAAGCCTACGGTGGAGCATTATTAAAATTATTCAATGCATGCTCGTGGTGGCAGCAGGAATAATTCAGCAATTAACCTTCGCTGATTTTATGGTATGTTCTCAACGGTATATTTTGGGTTAGTGTCTTCCACCGTAACTAGTTGCTTCTAGAGTCTTCATTTGATCTATTTTTATCGGTCTCTTATTGTGCCCGTAAGATCAGGTACAGGTATATACCCCATGCTCAAGGTAATATAGGTAGTGATTAGAGGTAGGGAGTTATTACAGGTAGCTCAACTGCTTTACCTCAGGTATTTGGTCAGCATTGTAGGTTGCGCGTAATTCCAGTGCCTCCGAAATTTCATGTGACCCACAGGCTGCAGTTCTACCGGAGGGCCGAAACTGGTTCTGTGTCCCCTTCAACTCGAAGGGGATTGCACTTGAACTCGAAGCACCTTTGACTGAACTGCTTCTATTCAAATTATCTCAGCTTGCAGCATTTCAACTCAAAAACCCCCAACTTTAACCACCCCAACTCAAAGCATTTCATTTTAAACAGCTTCAACTCACACAGCCAACTCACAACAACTTGAGCAAAGTATCTCAACTCAAACCACCTGAAGTAATTCATTAACGCAGTCAAATGTTTGTGGGGGGCACAATTGCTACGTAAAATGTGTTGGTAAACCTAATGTGGTATTCAGATGAAACCTGAAAACCTGAACAACGAACTATTGTTTCCCTGATTTCTTTTTAAAATTCAAGCTTGGGCTTACTGTTTTCAGTTAATTTATAATAGAAATGAACTTTCAGTACCACTATTGAAATTAAACCGCTTAGCGCTTTGAGCATCCAATAGAAGTGGATTTTCAAAAACTGTAGAAGTGTAATTAGCGGCGTTCATAATCGTTGTGTGCTGTTTGATAAAACCTAGCTTTACCAATCAATTTAAGATCTTAAGATCTATGAACTAAGAACCTCTTTATAAGTTCTTGATGATGGCTGAAGTTTGTTGCTGAAAATTTAAAAAAAGAGAAATATTTGAGAGCATGTATGGGAGTTTTTTATTCACGAATCGAACTGAAAAAAAGGTGATGTTCTCCATAATGACCGAAAGCTCCCAAAGTTAATACAACTTCATAATGGAGTAAATACTCGTCTATTTTTTCTATAATCGTTCGCTGGTTTCATGAGTGACAGTGGATGAGAGAAATCGAATGGCGCTCTGCAAACTTGCTTCTTGAAGGAAAATCATTTTCCTTACGTCTCATGAAGGAAAATAGGTACATTTCTCAAATATTTACATGAAAAGAAGTTCATAAACTTGATTAAAAGTGAATATCTCTCTTTTGTTGGTGCAACACGCAGCAGAAATTGTATAATTCATCCATAAACTGAGCTCTATATTTAGAAAAGCAACGAAGTCATGCCCTTTAAAATGAAACAGCTTTTCAAGAGAGTATCGCAAGATACAGCATGACTCTCCACGCTCAAGAAAAGGACGTTCAACTGTTCCGAGTAGAACGGGCAAAAAGCGATCGTAAAATTGAGGAGTCAGACCGAGGAGGCTCCGTTGGTCGTCAGAACTTGGCGTTAGCCACACCATACAAAATCTGCCTCAGAGAAGATGCACAAAAAAAATAGCACGTCCGTTGAAAGTGAAACTTAACCTTTTGAGCCTTGAATGAATGGCCTCCGACGCTACTTCTCAGCTGTGGTGGGTAGGCTGCTAGTGGTATAGTCTAGGCTCATCATGATTAATATTGGCAAACAATCTCTTCATAGCGTGCTATCGATAATAAATTGAAGCTGGAAAAAAATAAAAAATATTGACCGGTATGTCTGAAAATTTCAGCTACGCTTAGAAAACTGTTGTGAGATACTGGTTTTCTTTGATTTAAATATAACTCTACACCTCGTTGATTCGAAGATGGAACTGCGAAAAATGCAGTTTGCATCTCATGCATAGTCACACAGTTCCATTTCATTCTTACTATTCTAAAGATTTAGAAGTTTACGAGTAAAAACATTAAAACGGAATTCAGTTGCGTGATTGAATTTTATTTATGGGTTGTGTAGCATGACGATAAATTTATCTGGTTCTCAAATGTAAATATTTCCGTTCACTGGCCTTAGAGCGCGATGTGTTCTCAACCATTCCGTCTGAGATGATTTTTGAAATGCGGTTGCAGCACGTTTGAAATTATTCATGTGAACTCAGTTGTGGACTGAAACGCTTATTAATTAGATATTTACCGAAAAAAAGATGGCCCGGAACAAAATAATGCATTTTATTCCAACAAAATAAAGGCCTACCTAACTATCAGCTTGGGACCTCACTTTTTCCCCTGGGGGTGCTAATTTCCAGACATATAATAGTTGAATCCCTACGAGGGGAGACTTTCATCAAACATCGTAAGATTCACTGGGGAATATCGCAAGAAAAGACTGTGCAGACGTCGTGTTCTCTCAGAAAGAAAGGGAGTAAACAATGGGATTCAATGGAATGAGATGGGCAGAGAGTAGGGTAAGAAAGAAAAGAAATATGTCTCGTTTGTTTATGCTGCGGTCTTAACGTTTACATCTAGCTTGTATATTTACGCCGAGGGTTTAATACTAACATATCGTTTGTATGTACATACGGGATCTTAATATTAACATCCGTTAAAGAGAATCAGATGTTTGCCGGCCAACAGTTACGTAGTTTAAAAGAACACGCTAATTTTACCTTTTTATTATTTTCACTTTATTCTCAAATGTGCTAATATTGAAAAACTTGAATTTGAAAGCTAGATTTAAATTTTTTTAGAACAATTCCAGACATTACTTTCAACGAGCTTGCATATAAGTTTCAGCGATGAATTTATGACGATTAGGTCATGGTTAAAATTAAAAGACACGAGATTGGTGAAGGGGGATAGGGAAAGAGGGAGAGAGGGTTCGGCAACTAATCCGAGGGATGGAGTCTGAAGGACACCCCCAGAAGGAGTGGTGGAGGGTGGTGGAGGTTGACTGGTAGGTGGTGGAGGGGAAGTAGAGGAGAGATGGATGAATGGCGGTGAAACACACTACGGTGGCTATGCCACTAATGGCCGTGGTGATAGCAATCTATGGCATGATGATGCTATGGTTGTGGAGATAAGGGTTGAAGTGAATCCAAGTGTAATGTTTTAAGTTTAAGGAAAATCATCAGCAAAATTAGGGAAGCATTGGAGCTTGGAAGATTGATTTTAAGAAATAAGAGAATAATGGGGAATTTAGATGCAACGTTCGTTTCAGAAAATTCGACCAAAACTCTTCAAAGTATAAAACTAACTTGCGAACTACATAGGAACAAAATAAGGGAGGAGCCGAGGTCAGACATTACATCAGACGTAGTTGCGCTATCTTTAGTAAATGAAAAAACAAAAAATGAGGATAAGTAGAGAATTTTGAAAACAGCGACAGCTACGCGTAGGAGAATGAGAGTCGTGAGGCAAGTGAGGAGCGTGGGGGAGTGTGGGAAGAATGAGTCAAGTAGGGAGCGTGGGGGAAGTGTGGGACGAATGAGTCAAGTGGGGAGTGTGGGAGGAATGAGGGAAGCGAGAGGCGTGAGAAGAGTGGGATAGATGAGGGGAGTGGGAGTAGAAGGGGAGGGGGCATGGGGACTGGGGGAAGAATGCAAAGGGCAAGAGATTATGCAAATAAAGAAGGGAAGACCCCTGGAGGAGGGAGGCAGACATAACGGGGCTCAAATGAAGGATATCAGCGAATCTAGATGGAAATTAAATCAATTTGTGTCTGCTAGTCTGCTGGCTTAATTTATACGGGGTGTAGATGCTCTTCCTAGAGGCGTGTTCCTGTTTCTAGAGGAGTATAGATTTTGTTTTCAGAGATGTGTAGATGTTGCTTTTAGAGGTGTGTAGAGGTTATCTAGAGAAGAGTTGTCCAATTTCTTGATAAAAGGGCTGTCAATAGAATAAGAAATATCAACACTGCGTAAAAAAATTATTGATGTGAAATACCGTGGGAGTCTAAATTTAAATTTAGCTTTTATGAATAGTGTATAACAACAAATGGTTGTCTTATTCAGAGGCAAGCATATATTATTCGTGAAAGCCAGTACACTTCGTTGCTATAACCAAGTCGATTCTCCTGTAGATGTCCATGAGAATGATCATCAATGATCGTTTGAAATGTCAATTCTAAATGCCAGTATACTCGTATATAAATAAGTTCGCATTTCGGAACCTGCGTGCTGTAAAAATGAATATCCAAGTTAACAAGTTTAGTTTAGTGAAAAGCTTCAACGATAACATGATAGAGAATAGTAGTTGGTTCAGAGTCTTAGCAGTGGGAGAGAAATAAACCTTCGATGGGATCCTTTTCTTCTAAAGACGCCTTTTTTTCACTGCTGCATGCTGAGCGTCGATTGAAAAAGAATTCAAACTTTGAATAGAGCATACATTTTTCAAAATGACATACGAAGGAGGCTTTACCAGGCATATATCTCCGGACCTTGCATGTCTAGCATGTATGAAATTAATAGTTTTGAATTGGAATTTTCGATTGTGCATTTAAATATGGCAGCATAAGAGGGTAATTGTAAATTTTAGTCCTATGAGTGTCGTTTGTCTTTTGTATGTATTACTTTTATTTTGAGTCTTATGTATGTCTTTAGTCTTTTGTATTCCATATGTTCCACGCCTCATTTTTCTCTCTTTAAAAGCGTCTTCAAAAGTATCGTTAGATATTTTCTATGCATTGGATTACTTGAAACTTTCCCAATGACCTGAGGGGAGAAACTTCACCCTAATGTAGGACTTGCTCTCGGGTGTGAGGGACAGACGCGCGCAGCTGAGCTCGCACAGCACCACAGCGGCAAAGTAGGGACATGGAGCTCGACTCCGGACGGGAACGATAGTTAAAACTACTGTGTGATGGGATATCCATGAGTAAAATATTAAAGAGTAATCGCAAAACTTGCTTCAAAAAATTAACGTTTATTTGATTTGAAAAGTTACCTTGAATAAAGTGTTCACCCCTAATCAATACGTGCTAAAATTTCAAACGTAGACAACTTATCATCTCATGACTAAAGTTGAACTGAGTTTTAAAGCATGAAAATAAACATTTCAAGTTAATTAATTGAGTCAATTTCAATCCATAACACATAGTCCAATATACTTTAACATCAATCCATAATCCCTAGCACATCACTAATACACCTCAACATCAATTCATACCACATGACCCAATAGATCTTAACATCATTACAAATCACATCACGCAATACATCTCAACATCAATCCATACCACATGACCCATACATCTCAACATCATAACACATCAACACACCTCACGCACGAGGCCCCACATGGCTTCACTCCATACCGCTGACTGGAACAAGTCATCTGACTGACAGTGCGTACTGACAACGGCTGGTGATTCCAATTACGGGTTGCGATTCAAACAAGTGATACAAGGCCCCTCTCCATCCCTTTTGTTCAGAGTGAGGGACTTTCTAAATCGTACCTTCGTGAGGGCAGAGAAGGGAATAGGGGCTCAGCAGTGAGGGCTTAAGCCTTGTGTTTTTGAGTCTTATGGGTTTGAGCTTCAAGGGTTCGAGTTTAGGGGCTTGGGCGTGAAGGAATTGAGCCTTAAAGGTTTGAGCGTGAAGGGTTTGAGCGTGAAGGGTTTGAGCGTGAAGGGTTTGAGCGTGAAGGGTTTGAGCGTGAAGGGTTTGAGCGTGAAGGGTTTGAGCGTGAAGGGTTTGAGCGTGAAGGGTTTGAGCGTGAAGGGTTTGAGCGTGAAGGGTTTGAGCGTGAAGGGTTTGAGCGTGAAGGGTTTGAGCGTGAAGGGTTTGAGCGTGAAGGGTTTGAGCGTGAAGGGTTTGAGCCTCGAGGGTTTGAGCCCTAATGTTTTGTTACTAATGGGCTTGAGCCTCTAGCGACCAACACCTTGTGTCCTCAGATTGCCTTCTGTGCTAAGTAGCTCGGCAAACATAAGATTGGACGCTTTATTTGTTAGATATAACTTGTTAGATCGAGAAACGGATGTCACAGTAACGGAGAAAATGGAATGTGAATGGCTTTATATGGATCATTATTTTCAGCAAGGTTCTGGAAGACAATTAAAAATTACTGCAAATTAACAGCAATAATTTTGAGCAAATTGATATTGCTCGTCGATATCTTGATGTGATGGTGTAAACTTGATTGATGAAAATTAAAACTATTATAACTCTCAGTGTACCTTTACAAAGTTGAATGAAAGTAAAATGATGAAGCAATAAAGCACATTATAACATTAGGAAGCATTTACAAGATTACTTAAAAGTTTAGTTAAAATGAAATTGATGAAACTGCCACAGGTCTATTTTTTTATTACTGAATCTAAGCTTGTATACGTTGCTATAGAAAAAAATGAATGCAAATTAAATGAATTCCAATGTACTTCCATTGAAAAAAGGAAGCCCTTATTATCTAACGGAGGAAAAAAGCATCATAACACAGCATTAACATTTTTTTTAGTTTCTCATCATGCATTTGAAACCTAAAGTCAAATGGTGCTGTGAGCTGACACCAAATCGATATATTTTCTTATCGATAACAAACTTTGATATTTTTCGCCATCGAGAACTACCGGGCACAAACATCACATTCATAAAACTAGGCTAACATTCCAAGAGGGAACACACAGAAAACACAATCAAAATATTCGCGCACGAGGTGAAAAGCAATACTTCAGCAGACGATCAAACTTTTCGCTAAAGCAAACCATTCAAAAGGGCACAGTAAACTGGGAGAAACGATGTATTCATAAGCAACGATCGCATTTGGAAGGAAAACTTGTGAGGGCAAAACACGCGAAAGCGCCAGACTGGCGCGATTTGCGCGGGCTGCTGGAACGTCTGAAGTAGTCGCGTCTAGGAATATGAGGAGTTGCCAGCGCAGGAATATGAGGGGAATTGCCAGCGCAGGAATATGAGGGGAGTTGCCAGCGCAGGAACATGACGGGAGTTGCCAGCGCAGGAACATGAGGAAGTTGCCAGCGCAGGAACATGAAGGAGTTGCCAGAGCAGCTGTCGGGATACCAAGTCGATTTGAGCGGCAATCGACAGCCATCGTGACCCTCCGGAGAGCCTCTCGGTGGCACATCCGTATGGAGAGGGCCAGAGGGGCGTTTGTAGATAAGGAGGGACGGCTGCAGTAGACGAGGGGCGTCTGTAGATAAGGAGGGCCGGCTGTAGTAGACGAGGGGCGTCTGTAGATAAGGAAGGCCGGCTGCAGTAGATGAGGTATCTGTAGAAAAGGAGGGCCGGCTGTAGTAGACAAGGGGCGTCTGTAGATAAGGAGGGCCGGCTGCAGTAGATGAGGGGTGTCTGTAGATAAGGAGGGCCGGCTGCAGTTGACGAGAAGCGTCTGTAGATAAGGAGGGCCGGCTGCAGTAGACGAGGGGCGTCTGTAGATAAGGAGAG
Organism: Morinoia aosen; assembly: GCA_030386875.1. NCBI lineage: Eukaryota > Metazoa > Arthropoda > Malacostraca > Amphipoda > Talitridae > Morinoia > Morinoia aosen. The sequence continues at coordinate 21,170,226 of CM059565.1, forward strand.
CCGGCTGCAGTAGGTGAGGGGCGTCTGTAGGTAAGAAGGGACTGCAGTAGATGATGGGGCATTTGTAGACAATGAGAGATTGCAGCAGTAGATGAGGGGCGTCTATAGATAAGGAGAGACTGTAGCAGTAGATGAGGGGTGCTGTAGATAACGGTAGACTGTTGCAGTACACAGATAGGAGATAAGAAGACACTGGTGCAGCGAAAATTGTGTATGCAGGGACCACTGTAACTTGCTAATGGCTGTTATTAACCGTGTGACCTAATAAACAGATGGAAATATACGCTCAGCTTCTAATGATGCTCATTTATACAAGTGATAGCGTGGAAGATGAAAGCGTTGATGCCAATCGTTGGGAATAACTTACGTGGTATCAGAAATGAAATTCTTTAGTACTTATGTTCGTTTTCTACAGCATTCACCGCACCGTAAATCAGAATTCTTTTTCCAATGTAATAACACTCGTAAGACCATGCGATGACGTCATTTAGGAGTCGGTTATAAATCAAACAAATCACAGAATTGTCAATTTTTTCGTTTGAAGATGCTGGAAACCAGGAACTTTCATTGAAATGATTCTTTGACTAATTTTTTGGGAAAAATGTTCTTCAGAATATCTCTAGCGATTGCTTTTCAAATCTTGTAATTTCAAAGCGACCTCATCTAAACATATTGTTCATTCTTGTAGTGTAATAATATCACGCTACGCTGGTCGATTTCTCTGCAATGTTGCTAGGGCGAAGTGGGGAAGCCAAGGGAAACTGGGCTGGAGGGGAGACCGAGAGGGAGGGGTGAGGGAAGGGTGAGTGGGAGGCCCTCAGGGGGAGCTCAGTAGGGTGGCCTATACACCGAAGGGGACTTATCGATTTTGCAATGAGAAAAGACAAACTCGGCCTCTAGAAATGTGCTTGTTTGTGTCGCGCGTCACGACCGGGACTTTCAAGGCTTGTCAACTCGATGTCATCATTCGAGGAGACCGGCCACACCGCCGCCTCCGTGCGAGCAAGAGCAGTCATGGAATTTCTAAGACGCTTCAGCTTTCGCAAGAAGTATCATTTTCTAGAAGTATTTACAATTCAAAGAAGTTTTTTGCTTGCAATTTCAATATTTGTGGATGCTTTAACGTGAAGTTCTAAGATCTACAAGTAATGTTAATGTATAGAAAAATCCTCAAAAATATTGAAAAACGACCTTATACAGGGAGGAAATTTTACCGTACAGAAATTTTCGTATTTACCAGAGGCTTTTATACCTTATCGAATTTATGTCTTCGCGATAAACAAACCTACTTTTAGGTGCTTTGAAAGCAACCGGCGGTAATAAATTGTTGTTATTTTGAAAGCTGTTTCCATTGTTGGTAATATGTTTGTGAGGTTTATATGTACTAATACGCAGATTAATATTATATAAGAAAGTTTTAGCCTCCCTTAACCACGACAAAGATGTTCCAAGCGAGGAAAGAGGAAGGCACCATTTAGTATGGAGTTGAGGGAACGTGGAATCTATGCACAAGGTGCACAGAAACAGTAAGCTATGAAAGAAGTTCATGAAACAAGAAAAAAGTTGAAGAAGAAAGTAATAGGTGCTGAAAAACAAGACAGCAGTGAACCGAAAAAAGATGGTCCGTAACAAAACAAAAACCTATTTTATTACAACAAAAAGGAAGCCTACCTAACCTTTAGCTCGGGACCACACATGGTTACTAATACGCAGATATAAGCTTGCGAAAAATAACTCGGAATTTGTGGTTCGATTTCAAAGATGATTCTACAGTTCGCGATTTGTTTCGGGTCTGAGTTACGTCCTAAGGTAAACAGTTTCGTTTCCCTTGCAGTAAATGTTTTTATCTGTTAATAAAACTTCAAGTAAATTTCTAGATAAAGTATTTGTAGCAATAAAATTAGCAGAATCGATAAATATGAAAATTAGACCCCTTAAGTTGTCCCAGTTTAGACCCCTTTAGTTAAGACCCCTTAATTAAGTTGTCCTACAACACGAATAACGATTAATTGGTCATAATTGATACAGGAAAATGAGTAATACTTGAAAAGCCTGCCATCAAGCCTTAAAATTCATACGCTCTTATGGATGTGTCTCATTTATACCAAGGTTAAAGGAGAATCTAAATCTTTTGGAAACAAATTTGCAACGAACTAAAACGAGGTAATTTCACAGTTTACGAAAAGGTAGGTACATGCAATTTATACAAGAGAAGAATTAAGAAACACTTGAGGTTTTCCATTCTCTCTCTCCACTTGGTTATGTTGATTAGAAGAATTACCAGTCATGCTAAAGTCAAATATGCTTTGGTGGAAACAAGCCGCACTTGATTCTGACGCGCAAAGGAAATGTTGGCGTTGGACAAATTGTTTCATGCATCAAGAAGGCATAAGTAAGTTCGTGATTTTGAAAAATGCAATAAAAGTCAGGATATCGCAAGCCGTACTCAGTTAACAATAATTTCCATTTCTTATAGTCCCTGAAAAAAAATTGCCTACAGTTTTTGAAAAGGGGACGTTCATATCAGGATTGAATAAATTTAATTTGGGACTAATTGAAGTGAATTAGTCTTCGACAAAAATAGGGTTTCGTGCGGTCTGTCAAGTTTGCAGTTACAAAACACAAAACGAATTTCCATGATTTTAAGCGTGTGCTTGTATTACAAATGATAAAATTAAAGAGAATCGAGCATTTGATTTCTCACAGCTGCTTAAGGTTGAATTTTCAATATCCATCATTACGTCTATAAACAAAAGTAGTACATTATGGTACAAGGAACACATTAGTGGACTAATAATGAACAAAGGCTGCAGAGAAAGTACCCGTTGAAGCAAGTTGGTTTCCGGTAGAAGTATAGTGCTGTTGCATAGGCACCCTATAAAGGAAAGTCGTTAAACTTGTTTCTATGCTAGGAATAAAAGGTGTTATCAATAGCTTCTACCTAGAGCTAAAATAAAGGTTTATCCTACGTTGCTGCTACAAGACATGGAATGAGATTAAGGCAGTTTTAAGGTAATGATATTAAGGCAATGAGATTGAGGCAGACACTTCTCTCTAGCATGTATCAAATTGATTTCTCTCCGAAATACCATCTGCGAGTTTCACGTACAAGCTTGATTCTCTCGGTAGTTAATTTTCGATTTCAATGAACACTCGTTTACGAAAAATCTAGCTGAGGTACATTTTGAAGCGTGTGTTCGTTGGGTGCGAGAGGGATATAGCCTTTAGCTGCACGTTGCCGTGCTTCGGCAGACCTGGAGAGAAGCCAAAACGCTAGGCGTACTCACATCCCTCGGAGCTGCGGCCAAATGTTCTCTCACTCTATCTTCTGTGGACCAGAACCTTGCAAACTGTCCACGGTACGTGGAAGGAGACGCTTGAAATGGATTACATGAATTTTACCCGCATCACGCAAAATGCTTTCCGAGGCACTTGAAATCTACTTGAAAATTTGCTTCTTACATTCTTTGAAATTTCATTAAAAAAATGTTTTCATAGCGATGGGGACGAACGTAAAAGGTTGCTCGCGTGAAAGTTTCACTTGATGTGAACTACTGCAAGAATGAGGACTTATTCTTGAAAGCTACCGGCCTAACATCGCGGCTTTCCACCTTCATTCTGCAGATCTAACTTTTAAGAATTACGGAGCCTTCTTTCTTCACTTTAAGTTGAGCTACAGGGCCAAAAAGGCACAATTTTCGATGAGAGAGGCATCGTTTGACACAGCTGACAGTACAGAGTTCACCATAGATTACAGTTTGCAACGATACAAAAATAAAATATATATATTACAAGTTTCGTAAGGCCAACTTTGAAGAAAGTAATACTAATTAACTTCAATTCCAATGCATACGCAATAAATAAATGAAGAACCATCTAGGGTAAATTACAAAAGATCATAAGAAAACTGAGCAAAGTTTTTTTCGCTAATTTTTGTGCGTACCACCAAGTTTCATTGACTTTTATAGCACAATTTAACAGTATATACTTAACACTGGTCATGATAAGGACTACTCCATTTTTCAGAGAGTTTATCCCTTTCACAGGGATCCATGGGAGCTCCGAGAGGTAATATTGATCTTTCTGTGAGTTGTAAACAGCTTATCGAAAATCGCTTCAAATTGGTGTATCGATGGACGAATTGAGGAGGTACTATCAGTACCTCTCCATCGCCGGCAGTTGACTAAATACTTAAAGTGCCTACTGTAAATAAGATGACGTTAATAACAAGCCTATCACCGGCCATAAAAGTACGTGTTCGATCAGACGGATCCTGTTTGGAGAACCCGAAGACATGGGCCAATACCGTCAAAATAAACACACAGTCAACATGGCGGCCGTCGGTGTGTTGGTGGCCCAAGTGCTTCATGTTGGCTTCGATAAATTGACTCATCCAGAGCTAATACTGTAACACCTATCCAAAATGGAACGCCGATATCTAGCATTGCTGTTGGAATATTTAAAGAAGACTTTAGACCGAGGCTTCTGGCTAGACAGTTCTGGGTTTTTAGAGTAAAGTGACCGAACTGATGATGGTGCTGTATGTATTCCATTATTTGCTTTTACTTTATTGAGATATTAAGTTGCTTCGGTATGAATGCTGCCTAGATTTTTGCGCGCAAATTACCAGATTGTAAAGCTTCAATGTTTGACTTTGGCAGTTACTCGTTGAAATTTTTTGAACGATATTTTGCTTACTTTTTGTATTGTAGCATTCATTCTCGCTTACATATTCGCTGCCCTTATGAGCGGCGAAATAAAGAACAGAACGGAGTTGTTCTTCATCCCTACTTACCATAAGCGTCAAATATATCAGACTTGATGTCGGTCGCGGGACTACGGAGCGTGATTCCATGGCAACCATTTAAATTCAAATGATGTTGGAACCCCCCACTTGGATTTTCTTTTCTCATCCAGCACGAGGAAATTCTTCAATCACTCGGAATACGTTGGCCGGTCTGCGTTTGAGCTCGGCAGAAATATACGTCGTGTATACAGTTGTGGGTTGCCTCTACCATCAATTACCGAGTGCCATAGATGACAGGAAATAAAAACTTCTTCGACTGAGATTCATATTCCATTAGAAAATATTTATGTTGAACTCGGAGAACTTTGCAACAAAAACTGCACAGGAGGCATTTAATTTCGTTGTGCTTGATAAATACGCGTACAATATTGGCTTGAGATTACTGCCGAGACTGGAAGTTGTTGAATCATAAAAGGATAAATGGTAGTTTTTTTAGATCTGTTAGAAAATTATCTAGGAAAAAATCACCCAAGAAGTTACTGCTGCAACATTTTGTTTAACACTGAGATTTTCGTTGTGGCATATCGCAAAAACTCGTTTGTTATTCTTGAAGAGAAGGCATTCTCGTTTATTCTTTCGTTGATTATACAAGCACTATTAGAGAATAAATTGAGAACAGACAAATTCGAGATAAAATTAATACTAAAATTTTATGAAGCTTCGGTAATTCGATGAGAATATTTACGCCAATTTAACGCATTTTGTAAAGAATAATTGAAGTTAAATATAGGGAAAAGGATGTCTGCTATAGACTTCATCTGTATTAATACTCTGATGCTTAATTTTTAAAATATTTTGTGTAGTTTTTGTTTTCGTTTTGGAGTCAGGACAGAAGTTTAGAGCTTCAAAAAAATATCAGGCAGATATTTTAAGATTTCTGATATTTTAAACTCTTCATCCAGCGGGTGATACAGTCTGCATTTTTTTCCTTTTTTAATAGGGCAAAATGAGAAACAAAAAATATACACGTAAAACGATGACTAATACTTCTGTTGCGCTCTTAATTGAGAAGGAATTTCTGACAAATTATATCTGTGATAATTTTGGCGTTGTTCAAAAAATATAAATTGTTTGATGCGATGCAGCACACGCGTTGTTTTTCATGCGTGTTATTTAGATGTTGAATTTCTAAGGGAATTGTGTACGCTCTGCGTCTCATTTGAGATGAGTAAGTTTCGCCTACTAATCACGATGCCAAAATTTTTGTTCATTTGCCTCGTTTCGCTTACAATTAAACATTCCATTCCATTGGGTTACTTCGTCCTGCGTTTCTCTTATGTAGCTCATTTTCTTTGCAAATGAAACATTGTTTTTTATACCTGACCTGTTTTACATCTATCTCTTGACTTTTGCAAGCGAAATTTATTGGTTTTCCTTCATACTTAATCTGTTTTCCCTCCATTTCGTGCGATACTTATCATCTCCATCTGTCCCCCAACTCGCGGCTCGTTTGCTACCAAGTATCATTCATTTTTGACCTATTTTGGCGTGCTGCATGGGGCGGTCAGAAGGAGGCCGTCAAAAGCTCCTCGTGCTCCATGAAATCGATAAAGGGTCGTCGATGCCTCCAGATTTACACCGACGTTGCGAAAGGCGAAAGATGAGGGAATTTCGATACAAACAGAGTTGGGTTCAATTTTTGCTTTGCTATGACTAAAGTAAATTTAGAAAACGGCAGATGGCATTACGAGGCCTGGCACTTAAAGGTTGATAAACATGATGAACGATCTGAATTGTCGGCGTAAACAAATGACAATGATCGGTATGGATCGCTTTGGAATGACAACATGAATAACGTACCTCCAATTCAAATAAAATCCTAAACACGTTTGAAAAGCTATCCAATGAAAAAGATAGCATGAAAAGGGGACACAGGCAAGCCACTCTTGTGATCATTAACAAAAACCCTTTCCTTTGACATCTTTCAACAAGAATTCCTTCTCTCCCACAATTCAACCATCATTATTTCAAATTATTTCAAAACAGGAAATACTCCTTGAAGATGTAGCAGCAATTACTTATGCAAAGCAATAGCGGCTCGTTTAAAAAAAAGAACACTCTGTCCTGCAGCAGTTCGAGTCGCCGTGACTTTTGTTGGAGAGAACGCTAGTTAGCATTGAGATTGCACCTAATGACGGCGCAAGGGTAAGCCGTGATACAGAGAGAACAGTAATTAAAATTTTCGTGACGTGTTAAAATGTTCTTGGCACTGGAAATCCTAAAGGCGGCTGTCCACTTGACTCAAGCTCGCTCGTAAATTACTAGGGAACTTTCACTGCGTCAATCATTATCTCAGAACACAGACGAGCGCGGGGCATATCGCCGGACCGGCTGAGTTTTCCTTGGTTGTTTATTAGGACAGGCTCATCACCAAGGCCGAGACTGCCATTTAGACGAGGTCTCACTTAAATTTGCTGCCTGTGGGTATGGAGGAGTGGGTCACTTTGCCGACCAGTGCTATGTAAGAAGAGGTCAGTTTTGGGCTTGGTATTTATCGAGGAATTGAACAGTTGCTTGTGTGTTTAAAATATTGAAATAGTTTTCTGCTCATGCGTTTAAAAGAACACTGTCGATCACTGCTAATAAGTTAGAGCAATGAGATAGTTGTGTTAGTTTTGAGGAATGAAATTAGTTTCTGCTGGCAGGCTTAAAGAAAGGGACCTTTTCACTCGTAGATCTAGGCTAGAGGAATGGAACAGCTTACTTACTGCCAGAAGATAAACAAGAATGAGGTAATTATCTGTCGAACGTATAATAGCTGTCATTCAGTGATTAATAAGTAAAGGAATTTATAGAGGCAAGGGCCAATTGGATTGGTGGATGTGATGACCCCGTTTGATGGGTATCAAGTAATGGGTGAGTTTGATACGTGAGGAAGTAATGGGTGAGTTTGATATGTGGAGAAGTAATGGGTGAGTTTGATACGTGAGGAAGTATTGGGTGAGTTTGATACGTGGGGAAGTATTGGGTGAGTTTGATATGTGGGGAAGTAATGGGTAAGTTTGATAGGTGTGGAAGTAATGGGAACGTTTAGTTCGACAGGTGTGGAAATAATGGGTCAGCCTAAAAGATATAGAAGCAATGAGTTTATTTGAGAGGTATAAGTACTGGGTCAGTTTGGCGCTCGATGTATGTAAAGCAATGGGTCAGTTTGACGCATACAAGACGGGCACAACACACCGCCGCCCCTGGCTATGCGCAGAAGAAGAAGGGCAGGCAGGCGTAGGCAGAGCGGCGGCCTCCCTCAGAACTGAGTCAATGGGTTCAAATTGATGCGTTCAATGACGAGGTGTCGGTGTGTGGGACTGCTCGCACTCTGGGCCATATTGCGCCCTGCTTCTCTCTTCTTCTCCCTCTTTCAACTCGTTCAAGGCTCGTTGAGGACCCTTTCCTTTGAGAATTATTTCAGCTGAAGAAAACCTAAGGAACTTTTATGCCCGACAACTACGGTATTTTCAGTTTAAGAAGAGTAGCCAGCGAATTAGGACTTTCTGAAATTTTTGTGGGTTAGCGTCTTATCAGGAACAGTTTTGAACTAATATGTTTGGTTATTTTTATTACAAAATCATCGATATGTATGTATGCTTATGTTAGTATTTCTGCGTTCATTTGTAGTGACACTGGACGCCGGAATTGGATGTAATTAAACAATTTTTGAACTTGCTGCATGACTTCCGGGTTATGTTTCTTTAACAATAGTGTATTTATTTCATGTCAACCGACATTAATGTCGCAGTACTAGTCAAGTTGCTTTTTTTCATTTAGAAATATTTTTGATGAAGAAATTTTGTTCCACTAAAGCACTTTTTAGCAGCGGAGCTTTAGAGAATTACTGGAGGTTTGAAAAATTATGATTTTAAAAACTTCAATAACCTAACCTTTCTTGACCCAACTTATTATAGCTAACTTAACTTAACTTAAGCTATTCAACTTACTCTACCCTAATTTTGCGTAACTTGACTTTTCTTATCCTATCGGGACCTAACACCCATGCAAATTACACGGAAAAATAATATGGTATGTCTCCAGGTGGCTGTACTGATCTGCCTGCGTTACGGGCGAAGTAATTACAGAATTGCATGCATGCATGGCGAAAGTTTCAGAAAATCTCATTCGATATTTTACCATATTTTATTTTACAAAATATGTTTTATTTTATCATTTCCATGGTCCGTCGTATACAGGCTGCACTTCACATCAAGTGAACCATATTGCCTTAGTGTACCCGATTTGTCGGGGACTAGTGCACCCTCGCTGTCGAAAGAAATGGAGTTTTTTTAAATAAGCGCTCCGATCAATTCGTCATAATGTTGGTAAATGGACTACATAGTTCTACGAGTATTTATTTTCCTTCAATTTGTTCTTATTTGTGTGAAAAAATTGAATTGAACTTTAATCACTGCTGAATAATTTAAAAAATTGACATCTGCCGCATTATATAGTGGTCAGGTATTTAGTTTTCAGAATGAAAGTAGGCACAACCGAGCACCCAAACGATCAAGTCGTGTATAATAATTGTGAATTAGTTCCAACATAATAAAATTACGTAACGCACAACACAAACCAGCACCCTGAGCTGCGGTGTACTTGCAGGAGTGTATTTAGTGCATTTGTTATCGAAACCAGACACGACCGCTTCAAAATTCAACGTAATTTTCTGTACATTCGCTCTCAAAACCACACGACAGCCTTAAAATATAAACGTGATATTCCGTACATTTGTTAACAAAACCAGATACAGCAGCTTTGAAATTCAATGTAATATCTTGTAAATACACGAAAATTCTTGGATCTTGTTAAAGATATTATCGTATCACGGTCAAATGTCTTTATACTAAAAACAAACGCTCCTAGAAAACTGCAACCTAACAGAAGAGCCACAAGAAATGAAAATTTAGAAACGATATGCAAAAGACTAAGACGACATATTGAAAACAAAGCCTGAATTCTTGCTCAATTTTCAGGCTATTCATGCCAACAATTCATGGACTTGTCGACCTTAATTAACGCCCTAAAAGGTACACAAAATGCTTGCTTGCAATTTAATTTGAACATAATTGGGAGAGTAAATTTAACGTCCTAATATTGGCTGGGCATTGCACTCGTACTCAGGTTCCGTGCGTCATTCCCGATGTTGTTTACGAAAATGCTGTAAAAAAATTGATTTTTGTTCGAGGTTGATTACTTGATTTCGTTATACTGGAACTGGTTACTCTGCATAACACAAAATTTAATTTTCTATTATCCATGTTTTCAGTTACACTGTTTTGTATAAAACATTTGGATCCAAGTAATGCTTAAATTTTACGCAGTCTACTACATTTCTCACTGGCACTGACGCCCATTTCTGGTTTTCGCCCACCGTATTGGTCTTTGTCAACTAAATTGCTGCTTTCTAGCAAGAAAACGATTTTATCTCGTTCCATGTTCGCGAGAAGCTCAAAGTCACAAGACCCATTTCTAAAAATCTAATTCAATGAATAAAAATGTAGTAAAAAACGCTGGGTAAAAAATGCTGTAAAAACCCGCCTTCTAACAAAACATTCATGATGAAAAATATTACACCGAAAAAAGTTCACCGCTGAAAACGAAGTCCAAAGTAACACATTACCGAAAACCGTATTCGCCCATAACGCATCCCATCCCTGAAATGCAGTATAGAAATCTCGTCTACTAGTCGGCTGCAAGTCTACGGGAACCGTGCGGACGAATTCTCGTGCGCAAGACTCGCTGAGTTGCTTGTGACGCTCAGTCTTTTCCGTCACTGAAATGGTGTAGACAGCTACCAGTGAGGTACCAAGGTGGTGCAGACGAGTTACCAGTGAAACCCCGAGGTAGGTGTGGACTAGCTACCAGTGAGACCCCGAGGTGTTGTAGACTAGCTTCCAGTGAGGCACCGAGTTGGTGTAGACCAGCTACGAGAGAAGCACCGAGGTGGTGTAGACCAGCTACGAGAGAAGCACCGAGGTGGTGTAGACCAGCTACGAGAGAAGCACCGAGGTGGTGTAGACCAGCTACGAGAGAAGCACCGAGGTGGTGTAGACCAGCTACGAGAGAAGCACCGAGTTGGTGTAGACTAGCTTCCAGTGAGGCATCGAGGTGGTGTAGACTAGCTACAGTGTGGATCCGAATAGGGAAAATGTAAAAAAACGACTGCGATAACGCATGCCGATCGTCCTTTCTAATTCTTCATTTTAAATTGAACGATATGACCCACTTTATTTACACGTGCACCGCAATACACAGCGATCCATGCAGCGTATCCTTATGAGTACTCCACAGAATCCGTTTATAGTAACGCTTTTATAATTTTAAGCAGGTGCGTCCCAACTCCTACGAGCATTCCTACTCATGTATGCCCAAACTGTAACAACCGCACGCACGTAAATGAACGCCACCACTATATTCAAATTTATAACGATGTACAGGGGACGATATGATCGTTACTTTTTGTCAATGTCGTTCTGTAATATTATTTGCTCAAGTTCTTTTTCAACGCCGACGGTTTGCTTATCCTGAGGGTATTCATCTCAAACAAAAGAGGTCAGATGCACAAGCTTGAAAACGGTACCATTTGATTTTGTTAATTTTAATGGCAGAGAACTATTTTCACCTTCTTTAATTTTTCCTACAACTCGATATAAACCGAAAAATGAGATTAGATGCGTAAACAAAAGTAACTGAAATAATGAATTCAACTTTTATTCTGAAGCAACTTCGTTCAGAGTCAGAGCTTGGTTCCTTTCACTCTTGAAACTAAAACAATAATAGTATTTATTACTAGATTAGTAATTAGCATCATATTTTTATAAATAAAAATAAATCCAAACTCTTCCAGTCTGACCATGATATTCCCTAACACTACACTACCAGTGAACCCTTCCTCAAGGTTATAACTCATCCATTTTAAACGTACACTCTAACATCACATCAACGGCAACAATGAACCCAAAATATAAGTTATAATCATCGTTTCTAACCATGGCTTTCTTTCATTTCCAGGAGCGCTGGGTTCCAATCCCCTCGAGAGTTGGACCGGCAACGTGACGGTGCGCAAGAAACGGAAGCCGTACAGCAAGTTTCAGACTCTGGAGCTAGAAAAAGAATTCCTATATAACGCGTACGTGAGTAAACAAAAAAGGTGGGAGCTCGCGCGGAACCTGAACTTGACAGAGCGCCAAGTCAAAATATGGTTCCAGAACCGCCGGATGAAGAACAAGAAGAACAGTCAAAGACAGGCCGCTCAGGAGGCCGCCGGCAACACGGGAGCGACCACTCCGTCTTCGGGCGGCGGCACGCCGGCTCACCAGCCCACCACTCCACAGACCCCGAACAGCATCAAAGCTTGACCAAATGCGGGGGTTGGGAACTCTGGGGCATCGGGAACACTGAACCCGGCGGTGGTGGTCCCCTCTGGAGTTTCTGAACCCCCATTAGAGCAGCAGGGGTGGCCCCAGTCATGGTGTTAGGCTATGTGATATTACGTCTGCAGCCTTCTACTTCTCCGTTCCTTCCTCTGTTTCTAGGACTGCGTTCCTCTGCTTCGTTTATCTCCTTCTGGTTCCGTGTTCTTCAGACTCTAATTCCATGTTCCTCACTATCTGTTTTCAGTTATTTCTATTGGTCCTCGTTCCTTGACTTCTATCGTTTACACTTCGATCTTGGTTTATTTTTGCTCCCTTCCCCTAAGGTGCTGTAAAAATTTAGAATGATACCTCCGCACAGATATATACTTTTTCCGATTTTTCTTCAGTATTGTTTGTTTTTGGGTTTTGATGCCTCCGTTTGTATCACACGTAGACCGTTATTCAAAAATTAGATTTTAATGGCATAATTTTCGAATTCTCCGCTTAACGAGACCTTTGGTCTAAAAAATAGAACTGGAGCACGTAAAATCAGACGAGTGTATTCCTATTTCCGTTCACGGGTGATTGATTTCCTTCAGGTATTTTTGAATGTTTTTTTTTGGCCTTCTCTATACTTTAGTACCTCTTCATGACGGTCGAATTCTTCTCTATCACCTATCCCTGTGTTGTTCATGTACCCAAAACTTTTGAAATGCAGCCGAAGGAATATCAGAGGCAGAGCATCCCTAAAGAGTCAAGTGAGGTCCCAGACGACCAAAAAGAACAACACTCCTACCATCCTATCTCTTTTACACTTACTCCGTCGCTGCTCTGTACTTACGGTACTCGCGTATCATCTACACCTTGTCACGCTTCTTCCCTCTACGTTACCCTTCGAGTATTGGAAGACACTTCAGCAGGCGAGCTAAAGCCTTCGAGCACATTTTCCTCTGCAATTTGACTCTCGTCTACATTAGTCAGTAAGTCGTCTGATGCTCTCAGTATCCAAGTATGATGATCCGTGACTTTGTAGTCATTGTTCTAATTATAGTAAATGCTTGATGAATATTTGAACCTCTTGTAATTCGTTCAATTCGGTCCCCTTGTGCGGAATGTAAAAGTAATGTGAAGTGGTTGAGTTTAGTTTCGGAAGAAATCTTTCATCGCGAAGTTTTGAATATGGTGGTGTTGATAAAAAACGTATATCTTCGCGGCATGTTGTGCAACCTGAAGAGGTATCTTAAAAACAATGTTTATAATTGGTTCCCAGTGAGTAAATGAATGATGACTTAGAAATAAATTTCTGTGCCTAAGACAGACTCTGTAGGGGATAATTAGTAAAAAATTCGAGATGTGAAGCCTAATGGGGCCTCGAGTCTGAAGTTCTCTACACTACGGGTACTAGTCATAAAGAGTTCAAGTTTGCATAAACCTTCCTTTAGAGACGGTTAACTAAATTGCCCCCTTGTCCACAGCTTAGTTCTACAATGTTTCCATAGGGTTTGAGATGAGAATTGCTTCTTATATAATTTCTAAAATCCTTTTTCTATGCAGGAAACATCCAACATTGACAGTCGCCAACACTGAAGCCCGTAGTCTAGCAATTTTGCGTTTATAGTTTCCGAATATAATATTTTTTTCGCAAATTTGATCAAAATGACGTATATTAAAAACCTATAATAATAATTGTGATGTTTTAGAAACATGGACTAGATCACCCATACACTGAAAATTTTATTTGAAAAAAGCCTCGTTCAAAAATGTTTTCGATTACAGTTAAGCACTCCAATACAAGTAAAAATAACCAATAGAGTTATCTACTTCAATTATATTGATACGAAAAACCTAGATCAAGAATAAATTCTGTAAAGTTTTCCAGTACGGAATAGAAAAACAATTTAGTCAAACGCCGAACTTAACATGCTCTACACTGCAGTGTAGAATGTACCCGTTGAATGTGAGGTGATTTCACCTTCGGTACCAAGAATGAAGAACGCCCCTCAGAAGCATCGAGTGACGAGTTTTCATGACATCACACTGAGGACCTTAAAATTGAGTGTACATCATGAAGATGATGGTGAAAAAGTATCTTATGAGATATGACTGTAAGCATTGTAAATAATCTATGTGTGTTCGATGATGAATATCATCTTCAACTCGGGAGGACGTTACAACCGAGGGCAGCCTTTTACCATTAATTTTGTGTCGGTTATGTATGGATTAGTCATTGAATTTGAACGTGATTTAGTTTCCCTCATCGGACGTAAGGAAGCATGGACGACTTCACTGTTGTCACCTTTTCTTATGTTCGTTTTCTATATTATCTCATGAGAGGTTTCTTCCATTTGTTTGTTATTGTTATAAATGTTGTTGTGTATCTACGTTTACAATTACGTTGTTGTATTTAGTTTCTCTTATAACTTTTGTACATTGTACCGTCAACGTCTTGTAGAAAGGATTATGTATTATAAATAAAAGATAGACCCGAGTTTCACACCATAGTGTACGGAGAGGAGACAAATTGCCATAGCATTAATGTCCACGGTTAGCTAACTCTCGATTTTTCAAAATCACTTGAGATTTTGCTGTATATTGTTTTACGTTTTTGTAGAAGCATCAAAATGATTACGATTTTCTTTGAAATAAGAATGCCATTTGAGCACTTGAAGACATTGTTGCAAATGATATACGTGCTAGCGCGTGAATTTGATGTCCATAGATTTGAATGCCTTGATGTTTGCTCAACTATATCTTTGCCCGGAGAAGATGTCCATAGCGATCGTCAAAAAGAGGAAACTTTCAAGTGGCAGGGCATTATCTATACGAGATATTTTTTCCTTTTTTAAAAATAAATCTTTGAAGCCGGTTTTTCGATATTGCGTTCGTATTTCGACGAAAACAACATTTAATTTCAATTATTTACATTGCCCATAAAACAAAGAAATTAACGTGAGCAATATATATATATATATGTTTCATCTCTATTGTATAATGACGTGTAAGAATTTAGATACGTGTAAACTGTAGGAAAGCGATTTTTTTTGTGCTAGCCAACGTGTAGCAATGTACTCGATAACTATGATAAATGAATAAATAAATAATGTAATTTTTAAATCGAGTAGAAAAATGGTAGGATTTGTATTATATTTGTACAGAAAATCCAATAGTTCTAAAGTTACAATTTTAGACATCTCATTTGCTGTAGCTATTGAGCTGCTCCTTAGTGTGGCTCATCTAATTTATTGTATCTGTCTGACAGTGACATCGTTATCCTTCCATCATAATGGACAGCATTTCAAAGCCTGTGTTTTTTTTGTCTTTTGTTCAAAGTTATCCTCTGAATTATTCAAGCCCGTGAACCCATTGGGGACCCATGAATTCAGTGAGGTACTGTGATGAGTAAATTTTTCATTCAAAGAATAAATTCATGCCCTTTGGGAAATGTTCAATTTTATTGTTAAATTTATCCATTCAAAATATTCATTGAAATATTTTTACCCTAATGAAATAGGTGATTATTATTCAACGTGAGACAAACTTCAATTGACTTTGGAAACATATTTGACTCGCAAGATTTTCTCACATAGATTGCGTCTACAGTCGTGTTACAAAACTAAATTATAACATCAAAATCAGCTGTATAAAAAAATATTACGTTCACAGCCTAGAACAAATGCAAAGTGAAATTTTGCTTCAATTTCTTGAAAATTCCTGGGCTGTTTCACTTGTACCTAAGCAAACTTGCCCTCTGCGCTGCTGGCGCGTGTGGTGGCGGCATCTCCAACAGCAAGGATTGTAAATATTTGTCCGTTATTGGTTGCGGCTCACGTGGTCATGATGCACGTGGTGTCATGATGCACGTGGTGTCATGATGCACGTGGTGTCATGATGCACGTGGTGTCATGATGCACGTGGTGTCATGATGCACGTGGTGTCATGATGCACGTGTTCAAGACACTCGTGGTCATGATGCTCATGGTCATGACACTCGTGGTCATGATATACATCACAATGGCACGCGAGGTCATGATACACGTGGTCATGCCTCCCATGTTGTCGGACATTTCCGTTTCAGACTTGATCGCTGTTCTCTTCATGCTCCTCTCAAACGTTGTTCTACACATGTGTTTAGAATAAGAAAAGAGTAAATGAAGTACAAAACTGGTGTGTTCTTTACTACATTCCCATCGATTGGAAACCCGTAGAGATGTAATCGAAGCTCGGCATAATTTCGGGACTCGGTAGGTTCACTGCATCGGACGGCAGTTGTGCACCAGTAGCCAAATGTTAGCGTTACGTTTGGCTTCGAACACACCTTGATTTGAAAATGTAATTTAAATTATAAAATGGAAATCGTTTTGGAAGTTGAGCCCTATTAGGGTGTTGAATTAACGCGAATGTTTTGAAATTTTTTTATCGGGAAATGGAACTTGGCGCGAGAGAAATATTGCGAACATCGCAAATGATTTATTGTTCTTCAAAGACGTTTGCTGAAGGTTATATGTATGAGGGATCGGGTGAGGTTGAGTTGAGAAGCTCATTCTGGACTCAGTAATTCTATGCGATTAAAAAACGATAGTTGAAACTAAATCGTAATGGTTTAAGTACAAGAATTGCTGTGAAAATATTTACCAATAATGACTGATGGATTAGAAGTAGTTAGACTCATTTACCACAAGAAATGTTCAATGAAAGAAAAAATAAAGGCACCAATTACTATGGAATTAACGGAACGAGGAATCTGTGCACAAGATGTGTTCCTGCTGCGCATGGAAAACAAAGAAAGAAAGAAAGTTCGGAAACGAGACAAAAATTGACGAAGAAATTCAGAGGGGCTTGAAAACCGGACAGCAGTGAAACGAAGAAAGATTGTCTATAAAAAACTGAAAAACTTCTCATTTCAGCTAAAAAGGCCTACCTAACTCTCAGCTAGGGACCTCACATTTTCCCCGTGGGAATGCTAATTTCCATACGTGCAATAGTTGAATCCGCTTGACGGGTGATTTACCAATATTAGAAACATGATTATAGAAGCAAAAAATGGCGCGGAATTCGTAAAATATATTCAAAGAAAAACATGAGTACTTGTATTTAATTGGTAAGATACTGCAAATTAGCGTAATTATGAAGAAGCTATTTGATTCCCAACTTGAGGATTTCTCGCATAAAATTTTAAGAAACTATTTTAACTAAAGCCCACCAATTTCGGTTTTTTACTGTAATTGATGCAATTCTTGGCTATCAGAAGAATCAACGACTCGACAGCCCTAATTAGGCAGATAATCAAGAGCTCAGACGACCTAAATAAGTCAGATAATTGGCGCAGACGACCTAAATTAGGCAAATAATCAAGGGTGCAGACTGCCTAAATTAGGCAAATAATCAAGGGTGCAGACAGCCTAAATTAGGCAAATAATCAAGGGTGCAGACAGCCTAAATTAGGCAAATAATCAAGGGTACAGACTGCCTAAATTAGGCAAATATTCAAGATCTCAGACAGGCTGAATTAGTATGTAATTAGTGCGGACTGCCTATACTAGGCAGATAATCAAGAGCTCAGATTGCCTTAGAGTGGGTTGTCTAGGATACAGACTGCCTAAATTAGGGGAGATGATCAACGTCAGACTCCCTAAATAAAATCGGTTGATCAGCGGAAATTGAAAGCATTTCAAACGTAGAAATGAATTTAGCATAAGAAAATTGGAAATCAAAATGGAAATATGGAAATGGGAAATTGAAACTGAAATAAGGAAATGGGAAATTGAAACGGAAATAAGGAAATTGGAAATTGAAATGGAAATATGAGAATTGGAAATTGAGATGGAAATATGAGAATTGGAAATTGAGATGGAAATATGGAAATTGAAAGTATTTCACTCTAGTCAGCAGCAGGTAAGTACTTCAAGGAAAACTTATACATCCGGATTTTCTTGCCAGCACGTATTTTGGAGCACTGAAAATTTATAGAAAAATTTAGCGCGGGTGATGGGTGGTAAGATGAAGGTTTAGACGAGGTTTGGGAGACAGAACGAAATTGTGCTGAAGAAAAAAAAAAACAAAAGTAAGGAGGTGCAGAAGAAAAAAGTAGAACAGAAAGAAGGGGCACAGAAGAAAAAGTACAACAGAAAGAAGGGGATGCAGAAGAAGGAAGTAAGAAGAGATAAATAAGAGGACGCAGAACAAGGAAGTAAAAAGACAGAAAGAAGAGGACGCAGAAGACAGAAAGAAGGGGGTACAGAAGAAGGAAGCAAGAAGACAGAAAGAAGGGGGTGCAGAAGAAGGAAGCAAGAAGACAGAAAGAAGGGGGTGCAGAAGAAGTAAGTAAGAAGACAGAAAGAAGAGAACGCGGAAAAGAAGAAATACAGAAGAAGACGCAGAAGAAGGAAGTAAGAAGACAGAAAGAAGTGTGTGCAGAAGAAGGAAGTAAGTAAGAAGAACGAAAGAAGGGGGTGCAGAAGAAGGAAGTAAGAAGACAGAAAGAAGTGTGTGCAGAAGAAGGAAGTAAGCAGACAGAAAGAAGGGGGTGCAGAAGAAGGAAGTAAGAAGACAGAAAGAAGGGGGTGCAGAAGAAGGAAGTAAGAAGACAGAAAGAAGGAGGTGCAGAAGAAGGAAGTAAGAAGACAGAAAGAAGGGGGTGCAGAAGAAGGAAGTAAGAAGACAGAAAGAAGGGGGTGCAGAAGAAGGAAGTAAGAAGACACAAAGAAGGGGGTGCAGAAGAAGGAAGTAAGAAGACACAAAGAAGGGGGTGCAGAAGAAGGAAGTGAGAAGACAGAAAGAAGGGGGTGCAGAAGAAGGAAGTAAGAAGACAGGAAGAAGGGGGTGCAGAAGAAGGAAGTAAGAAGACAGAAAGAAGGGGGTGCAGAAGAAGGAAGTAAGAAGACAGAAAGAAGGGGATGCAGAAGAAGGAAGTAAGAAGACAGAAAGAAGGGGGTGCAGAAGAAGGAAGTAAGAAGACAGAAAGAAGGGGGTGCAGAAGAAGGAAGCAAGAAGACAGAAAGAAGGGGGTGCAGAAGAAGGAAGCAAGAAGACAGAAAGAAGGGGGTGCAGAAGAAGGAAGTAAGAAGACAGAAAGAAGGAGGTGCAGAAGAAGGAAGTAAGAAGACAGAAAGAAGGGGGTGCAGAAGAAGGAAGTAAGAAGACAGAAAGAAGGGGGTGCAGAAGAAGGAAGTAAGAAGACAGAAAGAAGGGGGTGCAGAAGAAGGAAGTAAGAAGACACAAAGAAGGGGGTGCAGAAGAAGGAAGTGAGAAGACAGAAAGAAGGGGGTGCAGAAGAAGGAAGTGAGAAGACAGAAAGAAGGGGGTGCAGAAGAAGGAAGTAAGAAGACAGAAAGAAGGGGGTGCAGAAGAAGGAAGTAAGAAGACAGAAAGAAGGGGGTGCAGAAGAAGGAAGTAAGAAGACAGAAAGAAGGGGGTGCAGAAGAAGGAAGTAAGAAGACAGAAAGAAGGGGGTGCAGAAGAAGGAAGTAAGAAGACAGAAAGAAGGGGGTGCAGAAGAAGGAAGCAAGAAGACAGAAAGAAGGGGGTGCAGAAGAAGGAAGCAAGAAGACAGAAAGAAGGAGGTGCAGAAGAAGGAAGCAAGAAGACAGAAAGAAGGGGGTGCAGAAGAAGGAAGTAAGAAGACAGAAAGATGGGGGTGCAGAAGAAGGAAGTAAGAAGACAGAAAGAAGGGGGTGCAGAAGAAGGAAGCAAGAAGACAGAAAGAAGGGGGTGCAGAAGAAGGAAGCAAGAAGACAGAAAGAAGGGGAGGCAGAAGAAGGAAGTAAGAAGACAGAAAGAAGGGGGTGCAGAAGAAGGAAGTAAGAAGACAGAAAGAAGGGGGTGCAGAAGAAGGAAGTAAGAAGACAGAAAGAAGGGGGTGCAGAAGAAGGAAGCAAGAAGACAGAAAGAAGGGGGTGCAGAAGAAGGAAGCAAGAAGACAGAAAGAAGGGGGTGCAGAAGAAGGAAGCAAGAAGACAGAAAGAAGGGGGTGCAGAAGAAGGAAGCAAGAAGACAGAAAGAAGGGGGTGCAGAAGACGGAAGTAAGAAGACAGAAAGAAGGGGGTGCAGAAGAAGGAAGTAAGAAGACAGAAAGAAGGGGGTGCAGAAGAAGGAAGTAAGAAGACAGAAAGAAGGGGGTGCAGAAGAAGGAAGTAAGAAGACAGAAAGAAGGGGGTGCAGAAGAAGGAAGCAAGAAGACAGAAAGAAGGGGGTGCAGAAGAAGGAAGCAAGAAGACAGAAAGAAGGGGGTGCAGAAGAAGGAAGCAAGAAGACAGAAAGAAGGGGGTGCAGAAGAAGGAAGCAAGAAGACAGAAAGAAGGGGGTGCAGAAGAAGGAAGTAAGAAGACAGAAAGAATGGGGTGCAGAAGAAGGAAGTAAGAAGACAGAAAGAAGGGGGTGCAGAAGAAGGAAGCAAGAAGACAGAAAGAAGGGGGTGCAGAAGAAGGAAGCAAGAAGACAGAAAGAAGGGGGTGCAAAAGAAGGAAGCAAGAAGACAGAAAGAAGGGAGTGCAGAAGAAGGAAGTAAGAAGACAGAAAGAAGGGGGTGCAGAAGAAGGAAGCAAGAAGACAGAAAGAAGGGGGTGCAGAAGAAGGAAGCAAGAAGACAGAAAGAAGGGGGTGCAGAAGAAGGAAGCAAGAAGACAGAAAGAAGGGGGTGCAGAAGAAGGAAGCAAGAAGACAGAAAGAAGGGGGTGCAGAAGAAGGAAGCAAAAAGACAGAAAGAAGGGGGTGCAGAAGAAGGAAGTAAGAAGACAGAAAGAATGGGGTGCAGAAGAAGGAAACAAGAAGACAGAAAGAAGGGGGTGCAGAAGAAGAAAGCAAGAAGACAGAAAGAAGGGGGTGCAGAAGAAGGAAGTAAGAAGACAGAAAGAAGGGGGTGCAGAAGAAGGAAGCAAGAAGACAGAAACAAGGGGGTGCAGAAGAAGGAAGGAAGAAGACAGAAAGAAGGGGGTGCAGAAGAAGGAAGCAAGAAGACAGAAAGAAGGGGGTGCAGAAGAAGGAAGCAAGAAGACAGAAAGAAGGGGGTGCAGAAGAAGGAAGTAAGAAGACAGAAAGAAGGGGGTGCAGAAGAAGGAAGCAAGAAGACAGAAAGAAGGGGGTGCAGAAGAAGGAAGTAAGAAGACAGAAAGAAGGGGTGCAGAAGAAGGAAGTAAGAAGACAGAAAGAAGGGGGTGCAGAAGAAGGAAGTAAGAAGACAGAAAGAAGGGGTGCAGAAGAAGGAAGCAAGAAGACAGAAAGAAGGGGGTGCAGAAGAAGGAAGTAAGAAGACAGAAAGAAGGGGGTGCAGAAGAAGGAAGTAAGAAGACAGAAAGAAGGGGGTGCAGAACAAGGAAGTAAGAAGACAGAAAGAAGGGGGTGCAGAAGAAGGAAGTAAGAAGACAGAAAGAAGGGGTGCAGAAGAAGAGTGAAGGAATGGCATACACGACATAATTTCAGAGCCGCCACTACCGTCAAGATCAATCAGCCCTTCAGACTTCGGCTCCCAACTTACCTGCGCAGTAAAGATGCGCACACAACTCCTGATGTATTTACCATTCGCAAGTATTGGGACCCCAATTCAGAGCAAGGGTACATCAGGACCATAATAATTTAGTATACGATATTTTATACCGGTTAATTTTTTAAATTAGGCAAGTTAGTTCAAACCTCCCTAACCAGAACAATTAAAGGTGTTCCAAACATAGGAAGATGGAAGGCACGCACCATTAAGTACGGAGTTCAGGGAACGGGGAACCTATGCGCTAGGAGTGTTTCGACACAAGACGCGTAGAAACAGTGAGCGAAGGAAGCGCATGAAAAAAGAAAAATATTGAAAAAGAAAGTCAGAGGTGCTGAAAAACTGTAGAGAAAAAGCGATGGTCCATAGCAAAAGAAAATAAAAAGCATTTTTATCTCAAGAAAAAAACACACCGTATTCAACTCAGAACCTCTAATAACACACCTGGGAGCGCTAATTTCCATAGATACCATAGGTTTGCCCCCTTTAAAGGCGAGCTTTCTCTTACTAGTAGGAGTATAGTAAAAACAACACTTAAAAATCTTTGTTTAATGTGAAGTAATTTCTTGGGGCTTCCTTTACAAGTTCGCGAGGATGCTCTATAGCGGCATAACTTTTTGGTCCTAAGTGGGCTTCTAGAGATAATATTATACGTTTGTTGAAGCTTCCCTAGCCGCACAAGTTCCCAAAATATGAAATAGAAAGGCATCATTTGGTGAAGACTTGAAAAGTGGAATTTTTGCACCAACGGTGTTCCAACGCAAGGCACCCTGGTCATAGAAATAGCAAGTTGGGAAGGAAGAGGGAGATAAATAACGCGAGACAGCATAGGAGGCGTGGCAACTGAAAGAAGCAAAGCATCCGGAGAAAAAAAGTTTATAGAAAGAGCAATGTGGGAAGGGAGAGAAGGAAAAAACGAAAGATAAAACGAGAGAGAAGGTAATGAAAAATTTGGTTAGATTCGAAGCTCTTTTATTAATAAACTCTCGCCACATTCAAACTCTCGCCACATTCAAACTCTCGCCACATTCAAACTCTCGCCACATTCAACCTCTCGCCACATTCAACCTCTCGCCACATTCAAACTCTCGCCACATTCAAACTCTCGCCACATTCAAACTCTCGCCACATTCAAACTCTCGCCACATTCAAACTCTCGCCACATTCAAACTCTCGCCACATTCAAACTCTCGCCACATTCAAACTCTCGCCACATTCAAACTCTCATCACATTCAAGCTTTCTCATTTAAGCTCTCATCACATTGGACTTTATTTCAGATACAAAAATTCCTTCACGTTAATATGTTCACAATTCAAACGCGGTAGAAACATGCTCTATCGGAGAGTTCTGGTCGCTCTAGTTTACCCTTCATTTTGGCTACAATGAAAAATTTGCACCAAAGCTGTAAATATCCTCAACTGTTATTACTTATTTTCAAATAAATACTGAAGGTAACTTTTTTTCGTGAAAAATGCTGATCAATTCGTGGATGAGAACCAAATTAGAGCCATGAAAAATGATCGGAAAAATGTTTCCATGTTGAAATATTTCTACAATAATTGCATTACAGCTGTACACTCCAAAAATAAATATTAAAACGCAAAAATATATGAATAAAATCAGTGTGTTCGCATTAAAGTTACGTTACGCGATTAGAATATATTTCTGACAATCGAGAGCGAATGTAGCAGCAATTTCTGGAGAAATCAGTCACTGAATTAGAGAATATTTGGGAAACGTTGAAGATATTGAAAGAAGCACGCCTAATTAATTGAGCCCATTGAGGCCATTATTTATTTATCACATTAGTTAATTTCATTAAAATTGTAACCAAAATTTTATGATGTGAATGGATTATCAAAGCTAGCATATGTAGGATTTTGAAAGTAAATATCAGAGTAAATAGACAGCCAATTTGAAATAACCTAAGGACAGTTATCATCATTGGGATTCAAGAAAGCATTTCGTAGAAATTGAACGAGAAAAAGTAGACACGATAATTACATTCGTTGATGTTGACTATAGATTTTCACGTAGTCAAACAAGATAACACTCTCTAAGCTAAGGACTCCTTTGCATACTAATATCAGTTAATCACATGCACAATTTTCTGCCGAGTTTTTAAGCCATCACAATGCGTATTTAATTCAGAGAAAATAAGGATTCAATTGTTTCCTTTCCCGACTGGTGTCCATCAATCACATTTAGTTTAAAGTCTGTGGGCTGTCGCTTGTTGACGCTCTGCAATAAAATATGGATGTTTATGCAGGAAGCTAGCGTGGTCTGTACACTAAAGGGCTTCCAGTGATAAATTCCGATCTCGTTTTCTGGATTGATGGAGCGGAAGTTCCATATGGAAATGCCTTGGTTGTTTAGTAATAATTTACTACATGAAGTTTTAATATGTTTAGTCATAAGCGTGGCTAGGAGATTATTTGAAATGTGAAAGTAACTAAAAAAGAAACCTCGAGAAGACTAAACTAAGATTCATTTTTCCTGACATTTTATAAAAGAAACTTTTTAGATTGTCTACAAATTTAAATAAAAGAGCTTTAAAGAAATCTACCGAAAAATAGGCATTAATTCGTTTTCCTCTAACTCAAGGAGAAAATCCAATATAATTTCATTTTCACCAAGATACAAGCGAGTCACGGGAGTTCGTCAATAGCGATGTAACAGCGCCGCAAATTCACAGGCCATCGAAGCTTCATTTTTGACAGAATTGAACCCCACACTCACTTTTGGTTTTGTCATTCTCACGGCACACCGGCATCTCCCCCAGCAGGTCACACTTCAGTACGGGGGCACCATAAACATAGCATTTCTCCACCCAGCTCTACTTCAGTACGGGGAGCACCATAAACATAGCATTTCTCCACGAAGCTGTACTTCAGTTCGGGAGGCATCATAAACATACCATTTCTCCACCCAGCTCTACTTCAGTACGGGGAGCAGCAACATCACAAAGCAAGACTATGACGCAAAATTCAGGCTCTCACACACGCCACAGCTGGACGGACGCAACGACGCAAGCATCTGGGCGCAGTTGAGAGCAGAAGAACACCTGAAGACCAACTGCGATACATATTGAACACTGGAACAAAGGTTTCAAAATTCACTTTCAATGACGAGAGCTGTGGAGGAAAAATCGTTTTCTAACCGTAGTAAAGCCCACGGGATATTTAGACTGACGATTTTTTGAAAGTTGATACCGTTCTTCGCGGCGTGAATTATTTTTGATTTTCTCACCCAATTAATTACATGCATTTACAATGCGACTTAAAAAATATCTTGAGGAATTTTTACACCGAGCAGAAGGCTAATTCAAGTCGTAAGTGCAGTGATTTACGTGTTTTAATCTTTTCCAATGTACGATTTTATTTCCAAACTTGGAGTTTCTATGCTAGTTACAAACTGTGCAGTAGAATTAGATTGAATCCTTGAAATATAACTTCCCCAAGTAAATTTGAAACACGTTCAATTGAAGACAGATACTCAAATTCTATTTTTGGAATAAAAAATATTATATGCCCTTCCAAGTCATGACCATCAACCACGATTGTAGCTGAATTCTCCAAGATGGCATTAAAAAAATATCAAACTGCACCTTGTACCAAACTATTCTTAGTAAGATTACAGAAAAATGGTAGAGCTGCAAAAGGCGCTATTTTCCTCGAAAAACCAACCGCAATAATTCGTGTTTATTCGTTGATTTAGTAGTTCATGGATGAGCATTACAAAGATAGCGAGAGTTGCTGGCGGTGAAGCAAGGTCACACTCTAAAAATAAAAGATAGACAAATCCAAGAAATTTACAAGTACAAGAAATTTACAAAACAAGAAATTTACATATACAGGAAATACAAATACGACATACAAATGTAAGAAGTACAAATGCAAGAAATATACAAACATAAGAAATTTACACACACTGATCACACTTTACGACATGAAGCCAGGCTTACAGAGATAAAATATCTAGGACAACTGGTATGCCAACATTGAAAAAATCAGGAGAAAATACGGACACAAGGTCACGAAGGACGCGTGATGTCAAACTGTGCGTACAGTGCATGTACGCGTACAGTGTTTTGAACGTACATTGCATGTATAGTGTACGTGTAGTAACGAGGCAAGGGATAACAATCTGGTAATGATGCAAGAGATAACAATCTGGTAATGATGCAAGAGATAACAAGCTGGTGATGATGCAAGAGATAACAAGCTGGTGATGATGCAAGAGATAACAAGCTGGTGATGATGCAAGAGATAACAAGCTGGTGATGATGCAAGAGATAACAAGCTGGTGATGATGCAAGAGATAACAAGCTGGTGATGATGCAAGAGATAAAAAGCTGGTGATGATGCAAGAGATAACAAGCTGGTGATGATGCAAGAGATAACAAGCTGGTAATGATGCAAGAGATAACAATCTGGTAATGATGCAAGAGATAACAAGCTGGTGATGCTGCAAGAGATAACAAGCTGGTGATGATGCAAGAGATAACAAGCTGGTGATGATGCAA
This sequence comes from Morinoia aosen, assembly GCA_030386875.1. NCBI lineage: Eukaryota > Metazoa > Arthropoda > Malacostraca > Amphipoda > Talitridae > Morinoia > Morinoia aosen. Next base: position 21,196,381 of record CM059565.1, read on the forward strand.
GAGATAACAAGCTGGTGATGATGCAAGAGATAACAAGCTGGTGATGATGCAAGAGATAACAAGCTGGTGATGATGCAAGAGATAACAAGCTGGTAATGATGCAAGAGATAACAAGCTGGTGATGATGCAAGAGATAACAAGCTGGTGATGATGCAAGAGATAAAAAGCTGGTGATGATGCAAGAGATAAAAAGCTGGTGATGATGAAAGAGATAACAAGCTGGTGATGATGCAAGAGATAACAAGCTGGTGATGATGCAAGAGATAACAAGCTGGTAATGATGCAAGAGATAACAAGCTGGTGATGATGCAAGAGATAACAAGCTGGTGATGATGCAAGAGATAACAAGCTGGTGATGATGCAAGAGAAAACAAGCTGGTAATGATGCAAGAGATAACAAGCTGGTAATGATGCAAGAGATAACAAGCTGGTGATGATGCAAGAGATAACAAGCTGGTGATGATGCAAGAGATAACAAGCTGGTGATGATGCAAGAGATAACAAGCTGGTAATGATGCAAGAGATAACAAGCTGGTAATGATGCAAGAGATAACAAGCTGGTGATGATGCAAGAGATAACAAGCTGGTGATGATGCAAGAGATAACAAGCTGGTGATGATGTAAGAGATAACAAGCTGGTGATGATGCAAGAGATAACAAGCTGGTGATGATGCAAGAGATAACAAGCTGGTAATGATGCAAAAGATAACAATCTGGTGATGATGCAAGAGATAACAAGCTGGTAATCATGCAAGAGATAACAAGCTGGTAATCATGCAAGAGATAACAAGCTGGTAATCATGCAAGAGACAACAAGCTGGTGATGATACATGAGGTAACAAGCTGGTGATGATACAAGAGATAACAAGCAAGAGATAACAAGCTGGTGACGATACAAGAGTGATTTGAATGCAGTAATAAACGAGGTACATATAATATCATCTCGGTGGTAATAAATGTCGGATCACCTCGAAATAATTATATGTTTTAACGAGTTATTCGTAAATTTTGGCAGGAGTTACCCGAAAGTTTTTGATGCTTTTCTGACACTATTTAGCAAAACAGTAAATCAGTCGTAAAATCCATTAGTTAGTACGCGTTCAGTGTGATAGTATACCGCATGTAATCAGAGAAGTCATTCAACGTCTAATTATTGGTCGCCAGCGCACTCGTTTTCTAAGCAAACTCTTATTTTCTTTGGACTATGGCAGTCATTTTTTGGAGGGGAGCCTGCAGTATTTTTTCTGGACGCAATACTACTGGTCAGCACATCACGTACGGCCGCCATCACACGTGTGAATCCCACCATAGTTTCAGAACCTGAAAGAATGGAATGACCAAACTGGTCTCAAAGTTAGGCTGAAATTTGACGGTTTCGCAGCGCTGGACAGACCGAATGTACCCAAGCCTGTAGACGATTATGACGAAACGTTGCTCTTTGGTCTCCGTGGGACGGCGGCCTAAGATGAATTGAGTTTGAAGTGAGTAAGAAGTCTACGAACTACTTTTCGTTCTTACCTGATCCAAGAGAAGCACACCAGGTAAACAAGAGAAGCACACCAGGTACACAAGAGCAGCACACCAGGTACACAAAAGAAGCACACCAGGTATGCAAGAGAAGCACACCAGGCACACAAGAGCAGCACACCGGGTACACAAGAGAAGCACACCAGGTGCACAAGAGAAGCACACCAGGTGCACAAGAGAAGCACACCAGGTACACGAGAGAAGCCCACCAGGTACACAAGAGAAGCACACCAGGTACACAAGAGTACCACAACAGGTAAGCAAAGTCTGCAGTTTTCCAGACAAGTCAGTCCTGCAACTGAGCCAAGTTCGGATGCGAACGTGGTAGTTTCTCATTGTTGTTGTCCCGTAGTAAGTTTAGAACGGGCAATAAATTCGTGAGAAAATTGACTCGTAAGCACATATCTTCCTTCCACAGAAGGCAGCTGTGAAGTAATCTAATGTCATTGGTAATAAATCGAGATTGAATAGGCTAGCTATCAAGTGTCGTAAAATATAGACTGATAATCGAGTGATTCCAAATATAGACTGGTAATCGAGTGATTCCAAATATAGACTGGTAATCGAGTGATTCCAAATATAGACTGGTAATCGAGTGATTCCAAATATAGACTGGTAATCGAGTGATTCTAAATATAGACTGGCAGTCAGGCTCTTCTGAATGTACATGGACTGGTAGTCAAGCTCTTCTGAATGTACATGGCCTGGCACTCAAGCTCTTCTGAATGTACATGGCCTGGTAGTCAAGCTCTTCTGAATGTACATGGCCTGGCAGTCAAGCTCTTCTGAATGTACATGGCCTGGCAGTCAAGCTCTTCTGAATGTACATGGCCTGGTAGTCAAGCTCTTCTGAATGTACATGGCCTGGCAGTCAAGCTCTTCTGAATGTACATGGCCTGGCAGTCAAGCTCTTCTGAATGTACATGGCCTGGCAGTCAAGCTCTTCTGAATGTACATGGCCTGGTAGTCAAGCTCTTCTGAATGTACATGGCCTGGCAGTCAAGCTCTTCTGAATGTACATGACCTGGCAGTCAAGCTCTTCTGAATGTACATGGCCTGGCAGTCAAGCTCTTCTGCATGTACATGGCCTTGCACTCAAGCTCTTGTGAATGTACATGGCCTGGCACTCAAGCTCTTCTGAATGTACATGGCCTGGTAGTCAAGCTCTTCTGAATGTACATGGCCTGGCAGTCAAGCTCTTCTGAATGTACATGGCCTGGCAGTCAAGCTCTTTTGAATGTACATGGCCTGGTAGTCAAGCTCTTCTGAATGTACATGGCCTGGCAGTCAAGCTCTTCTGAATGTACATGGCCGGGTAGTCAAGCTCTTCTGAATGTACATGGCCTGGCAGTCAAGCTCTTCTGAATGTACATGGCCTGGCAGACAAGCTCTTCTGAATGTACATGGCCTGGCACTCAAGCTCTTCTGAATGTACATGGCCTGGCACTCAAGCTCTTCTGAATGTACATGGCCTGGCAGTCAAGCTCTTCTGAATGTACATGGCCTGGCAGTCAAGCTCTTCTGAATGTACATGGCCTGGTAGTCAAGCTCTTCTGAATGTACATGGCCTGGCAGTCAAGCTCTTCTGAATGTACATGGCCTGGCAGTCAAGCTCTCCTGAATGTACATGGCCTGGTAGTCAAGCTCTTCTGAATGTGCATGGCCTGGTAGTCAAGCTCTTCTGAATGTACATGGCCTGGCACTCAAGCTCTTCTGAATGTACATGGCCTGGCAGTCAAGCTCTCCTGAATGTACATGGACTGGCACTCAAGCTCTTCTGAATGTACATGGCCTGGTAGTCAAGCTCTTCTGAATGTACATGGCCTGGCAGTGAAGCTCTTCTGAATGTACATGGCCTGGCAGTCAAGCTCTTCTGAATGTACATGGCCTGGTAGTCAAGCTTTTCTGAATGTACATAGCCTGACAGTCAAGCTCTTCTGAATGTACATGGACTGGCACTCAAGCTCTTCTGAATGTACATGGCCTGGCAATCAAGCTCTTCTGAATGTACATGGCCTGGTAGTCAAGCTCTTCTGAATGTACATGGCCTGGCAGTCAAGCTCTTCTAAATGTACATGGCCTGGTAGTCAAGCTCTTCTGAATGTACATGGACTGGCACTCAAGCTCTTCTGAATGTACATGGCCTGGCACTCAAGCTCTTCTGAGTGAACATGGACTGGCACTCAAGCTCTTCTGAATGTACATAGCCTGGCACTCAAGCTCTTCTGAATGTACATGGCCTGGCAGTCATGCTCTTCTGAATGTACATGGCCTGGCAGTCATGCTCTTCTGAATGTACATGGCCTGGCACTCAAGCTCTTCTGAATGAACATGGACTGGCACTCAAGCTCTTCTGAATGTACATAGCCTGGCACCCAAGCTCTTCTGAATGTACATGGCCTGGCAGTCATGCTCTTCTGAATGTACATGGACTAGTAGTCAAGCTCTTCTGAATATATATAGACTGACAATCAAACTTTTTCTGAATGTAGACTGGTAATCAAACCTTTGTGCGTATATGCAAACCAGCAATCAAGCGCTTCTGAATATATTTAGACAAGCAACCAAGTGCATCGGAATACAGACACGCAATCAAGTAAAACTGAAGAAAGAATAAGAATCAAACGTTACTGAATACGAACTATTCCAACCAGACCAGACTGCAAGTAGACAGAGTCGACTCGATGAGTTATTTTAAACCTCCCTTATACCGCAACACTAGGGTTCTAATGAGATCAAAGAAGAATGAGCCATTTAGTATGGAGTTAAAAGAATACGGAATCTATGCATGTAGAAACATAGAAACAGTTAGTTGAGAAAGAAGTTTATGAAACAAGATAGAAGTTGAAGAAAAATGTGGCGGGTGGTAAAAAACAGGACAGCAGTGAACCGTACGCAGATGAGTCATCATTAAACAAAAATTCTATTCTATTTCAACACCTTGGCTGCGATAGGTTTAACTGTAGTTCAGCTATTCAACTTAAATTTAAAGGCAATTGTGGTTAGCAATTTTAAAAATAGCACACATATTCTGGATCGTTAATTCATTTACCCAACGAATATTCACAATTCATTTCATTTTTACCTTTGATTAACATTTTATGAAAATTGAGTTGGTGACTACTGGTCGGTCAGCAGCATAATGAAAATTCCCTCCGTGTACATCGGACGCTCACATCGCGCCCAATGTGTTACGAAAAGGGCCTTACATATTTTCCACGGGAGCACTCATTTCCATGCATACAATATTTGTATTTACCTAAGGTACTGCAAGTAGAAAAAAGTTAAGCCGAGTGCGAGTAACATTATACTATAGGTAAGTCGCTACCTTTTTTTGTTATGCAGGCGTGGACTTCAGAAAAATTACAAAAAACGCGAAAAGCACGATTAAGGTGCCTTAAAAGTTCAGCACGCTACCAAGACGTATCAAATTTCCCTGTTGTTGTGGTACACCCAGACGTTAGCGCGGTGGTACACCCAGACGTTAGCGCGGTGGTACACCCAGACGTTAGCGCGGTGGTACACCCAGACGTTAGCGCGGTGGTACACCCAGACGTTAGCGCGGTGGTACACCCAGACGTTAGCGCGGTGGTACACCCAGACGTTAGCGCGGTGGTACACCCAGACGTTAGCGCGGTGGTACACCCAGACGTTAGCGCGGTGGTACACCCAGACGTTAGCGCGGTGGTACACCCAGACGTTAGCGCGGTGGTACACCCAGACGTTAGCGCGGTGGTACACCCAGACGTTAGCGCGGTGGTACACCCAGACGTTAGCGCGGTGGTACACCCAGACGTTAGCGCGGTGGTACACCCAGACGTTAGCGCGGTGGTACACCCAGACGTTAGCGCGGTGGTACACCCAGACGTTAGCGCGGTGGTACACCCAGACGTTAGCGCGGTGGTACACCCAGACGTTAGCGCGGTGGTACACCCAGACGTTAGCGCGGTGGTACACCCAGATCGTTAACCCGGTGGTACACCCAGACGTTAACGCGGTGGTACACCCAGACGTTAACGCGGTGGTACACCCAGACGTTAGCGCGGTGGTACACCCAGACGTTAGCGCGGTGGTGCACCCAGATGTTAGCGTGGTGGTACACCCAGACGTTAACGCGGTGGTACACCCAGACGTTAACGCGGTGGTACACCCAGACGTCAGCGCGGTGGTACACCCAGATCGTTAACGCGGTGGTACACCAAGACGTTAACGCGGTGGTACACCCAGACGTTAACGCGGTGGTACACCCAGACGTTAGCGCGGTGGTACACCCAGACGTTAACGCGGTGGTACACCCAGACGTTAACGCGGTGGTACACCCAGACGTTAGCGCGGTGGTACACCCAGATCGTTAACGCGGTGGTACACCCAGATCGTTAACGCGGTGGTACACCCAGACGTTAACGCGGTGGTACACCCAGACGTTAACGCGGTGGTACACCCAGACGTTAACGCGGTGGTACACCCAGACGTTAACGCGGTGGTACACCCAGACGTTAACGCGGTGGTACACCCAGATCGTTAACGCAGTGGTACACCCAGATGTTAGATTAGATTACAAGTCAGTTTAAGCCTCTTTAACCGCTACAAAAAAGAGCGATTCGAAGAGAGTAAGGGGGAAGGCATCATTTAGTATGGAGATGAGAATGGGGAATCTATGAAGAAGAGGCATAAAACAGTGAGTTGAGAAAGAAGTTCATGAAACAAGATAAAAGTTGAAGAAGAAAGTAGTAGGTGCTGAAAAAACAGGACAGCAGTGAACCGAAAAAAGGTTGTCCTAAACATAACAAAAACATTTTATTTCAACAAAAAGAAGGCCTACCTAACTCTCAGGTCGGGCCCTCGTATTTTCCCCCTGGGAGTGCTAACTCCCATAGATAGAATAGTTGTATCCCCCTGAGGGGACACCCAGACGTTAGACGATCAATTCAATTGTCAATATCATTGACTCAATATATTGACGAGATTTTTTTTTGCCCTTCAAGTCAATTATTTGACGGTCGTCAATCAAGCCCACGTACAGACGATCAATTAAATTTTCACTATTCATCATTGTCAATAATACTGACAATAAAATTGATCGTCTATGGGCCGCTTTAACGCGGTGGTACAACTGCAGTAGTGGTGACAGAAAACTTGAGATATGCCCAGTCACTCAAACGCGGAATGAATTATAGCTTCAAATTACGTGTTTGATTACGCACAGTGCATACAGGTTCAGGGTTTAGCTTTGTATTTAATGGAGAATATCACCGTTATAATTTTTGCAAGAACTACTTACGATGTCCTCTGTCTTTTTAAAGCATAGTTCTGCTTGAAAACCTCTCGAATATTGAAAAAATTTTCTTCTATTTTTAGTGGTCAGCATCACGATGACTGTTATCACCAAATAGATTTAAATGGAACCATGTCGATTACTTTGAAAATTGAAGCTAAAAGAAACACTCAGTGCAGGAATAAGAAGCGATTTTCAGAGAATAACACATTATAACTACTAATTATAAGTATTGGAACAAAAGCCTATAACAAACCTTTCTGAAAACTTTGTAAGCATTGTAGACAGCACTGTAAGGCAGGGACTCAAATCGAGTGTGCTGACTCCCCGTTACGATGAAATCAAATCAACTAAATCCGTAAAAATCTCGCACGCAAACGTCAGTACCGGAAAATCAGAACTCGAACTGAGTGTCAATAGGTAACACCCTATCAATAGATGATGCCCGATATCAATAGATGATGCCCGATATCAATAGATGATGCCCGATATCAATAGATGATGCCCGATATCAATAGATGATGCCCGATATCAATAGATGATGCCCGATATCAATAGATGATGCCCGATATCAATAGATGATGCCCGATATCACTAGATGATGCCCGATATCACTAGATGATGCCCGATATCACTAGATGATGCCCGATATCACTAGATGATGCCCGATATCAATAGACGATGCCCGATGTCAATAGATGATGCCCGATATCAATAGATGATACCCCGATATCACTAGATGATGCCCGGGGTCAATAGATGATACCCTGATATCAAAAATAATACACTATTTAAAAAGATAATGACTTATTATTAATCTAATTAAAGCAACTAACCCAAGAAAAAAGAAACACGAGAACGCTTTCACTCGCTATCTCCGCAAACGCAAACACAAAAATTAAAACGAAGACAACAATACAGACTTGGTTATCGCTCCACACAACTGTAGACTGTGTGAACTGGAGTCTGTGTGAACTGGACCCTGCACAGCGCGCCCTGTGTGTTTTGAGCGCATTTTGCCTTATAAATTTGCTGCTTCTTCCCATGGCTCCGTTAATGGCGCGTCTGCGCGGCTCTCACGTCCGCAGCGCGCGGGTGCGCCGCGTCCTACACTGCGTCCTGTGCTGCTGCCTGCCGCCACCGGCCCCACCTGTCTTGTGGCCTGCGTCGAGTAATCCAGTGGGGGAGATCCAGGGGGGGGGGAAGATTCAGTGGGGGAAAAGATTCAGTGGGGGAAAAGATTCAGTGGGGGAAAAGATTCAGTGGGGAAAAGATTCAGTGGGGAAAAAAATTCAGTGGGGAAAAAGATTCAGTGGGGGGAAAGATTCAGTGGGGGGAAAGATTCAGTGGGGGGAAAGATTCAGTGGGGGGAAAGATTCAGTGGGGGGAAAGATTCAGTGGGGGGAAAGATTCAGTGGGGGGAAAGATTCAGTGGGGGGAAAGATTCAGTGGGGGGAAAGATTCAGTGGGGGGAAAGATTCAGTGGGGGGAAAGATTCAGTGGGGGGAAAGATTCAGTGGGGGGAAAGATTCAGTGGGGGGGAAAGATTCAGTGGGGGGGAAAGATTCAGTGGGGGGAAAGATTCAGTGGGGGGAAAGATTCAGTGGGGGGAAAGATTCAGTGGGGGGAAAGATTCAGTGGGGGGAAAGATTCAGTGGGGGGAAAGATTCAGTGGGGGGAAAGATTCAGTGGGGGGAAAGATTCAGTGGGGGGAAAGATTCAGTGGGGGGAAAGATTCAGTGGGGGGAAAGATTCAGTGGGGGGAAAGATTCAGTGGGGGGAAAGATTCAGTGGGGGGAAAGATTCAGTGGGGGGAAAGATTCAGTGGGGGGAAAGATTCAGTGGGGGAAAGATTCAGTGGGGGGAAAGATTCAGTGGGGGGAAAGATTCAGTGGGGGGAAAGATTCAGTGGGGGGAAAGATTCAGTGGGGGGAAAGATTCAGTGGGGGGAAAGATTCAGTGGGGGGAAAGATTCAGTGGGGGGAAAGATTCAGTGGGGGGAAAGATTCAGTGGGGGGAAAGATTCAGTGGGGGGAAAGATTCAGTGGGGGGAAAGATTCAGTGGGGGGAAAGATTCAGTGGGGGGAAAGATTCAGTGGGGGGAAAGATTCAGTGGGGGGAAAGATTCAGTGGGGGGAAAGATTCAGTGGGGGGAAAGATTCAGTGGGGGGAAAGATTCAGTGGGGGGAAAGATTCAGTGGGGGGAAAGATTCAGCGGGGGGAAAGATTCAGCGGGGGGAAAGATTCAGGGGGGGGAAAGATTCAGGGGGGGAAAGATTCAGGGGGGGGAAAGATTCAGTGGGGGGAAAGATTCAGGGGGGGAAAGATTCAGTGGGGGGAAAGATTCAGTGGGGGGAAAGATTCAGTGGGGGGGAAAGATTCAGTGGGGGAAAGATTCAGTGGGGGGGAAAGATTCAGTGGGGGGAAAGATTCAATGGGGGAAAGATTCAATGGGGGGAAAGATTCAGTGGGGGGAAAGATTCAGTGGGGGGAAAGATTCAGTGGGGGGAAAGATTCAGTGGGGGAAAAGATTCAGTGGGGGAAAAGATTCAGTGGGGGGAAAGATTCAGTGGGGGGAAAGATTCAGTGGGGGGAAAGAATTAGTGGGGAGAAAGATTCAGTGGGGGGAAAGATTCAGGGGGGGAAAGGTTCAAGGGGGGGGGAAAGGTTCAAGGGGGGGGAAAGATCCAGTAGGGATAAAGGTTCAGGGGGGGAAAAGATTCAGTGGGGGTAAAGATTCAGTGGGGGGAAAGATTCAGTGGGGGGAAAGATTCAGTGGGGGGAAAGGTTCAGTGGGGGGAAAGATTTAGTGGGGGGAAAGATTCAGTGGGGGGAAAGATTCAGTGGGGGGAAAGATTCAGTGGGGGGAAAGATTCAGTGGGGGGAAAGGTTCAAGAGGGGGAAAGATTCAGTGGGGGGAAAGATTCAGTGGGGGGAAAGATTCAGTGGGGGGAAAGATTCAGTGGGGGGAAAGGTTCAGTGGGGGGAAAGATTTAGTGGGGGGAAAGATTCAGTGGGGGGAAAGATTCAGTGGGGGGAAAGATTCAGTGGGGGGAAAGATCCAGTGGAGGGGAAGTACAGTCGAAATGTCCAGCCAAAAAGTCCAGCCAAAAAGTCCAGCCAAAAAGTCCAGCCAAAAAGTCCAGCCAAAAAGTCCAGCCAAAAAGTCCAGCCAAAAAGTCCAGCCAAAAAGTCCAGCCAAAAAGTCCAGCCAAAAAGTCCAGCCAAAAAGTCCAGCCAAAAAGTCCAGCCGAAAAGTCCAGCCGAAAAGTCCAGCCGAAAAGTCCAGCCGAAAAGTCTAGCCAAAAAGTCCATCCAAATTCCAGCCAAAAAGTCCAGCCGAAAAGTCCAGCCGAAAAGTCCAGCCGAAAAGTCCAGCCAAAAAGTCCAGCCGAAAAGTCCAGCCGAAAAGTCCAGCCGAAAAGTCTAGCCGAAAAGTCCAGCCGAAAAGTCCAGCCGAAAAGTCTAGCCGAAAAATCCGGTAGGAAAATCCAGTCGGAAAATGCAGTCGGAAAATCCAATCGGATATCCAGTCAGAAAATCTAGTCAGATTAGATTGTATTAGTTAGCTTAAAACTTCCCTAACCACAATAAAGGTGTTCGAAAGTGAGAAGTGATAGCGGCACCATTTAGTATGATCGAAGGTAAAGGGAACGCAGAGTCTATGCACAAAGTGTGTTCCCAAGAAGACTACGTGCATGCGCTAAGAAACAGCAAGTAAGAAAGTAAGTTTATGAAACAAGATAAAAGTTGAAGATAGGAATAGATAATAAAAAACTAGGACAACATTAAAGCGAAAACGATACTCTTGAAGAAAACAATTTTCTTCAATTTAGTTCAACAAAATGAAGGCCTACCTAACACTGAGGTCGGGACCTCACATTTTTCCCATGAAAGAGTTCGAGTGTGAAATAATAAACTGACTCAGGACGCATAAAATGTTCGCTCGTATGGGTGACAATACGAGAAGAGCAAAGGAGTCCAGATCGGTCAACTCTTAATACATGCACTCCAACGTCATTGCAAAAAAAGAAAACACTTCAGTGTTTAAATGTTCTTTTGATATGCGATCAAATGCAATCAAAACTCAAAATTTTAATTTGCGATCAAATTATAACAGAAACTTGTTAATCGTTTGTTCGTATTTTTTTCGCCTCTATATTTTTTTCACGCTGATCACAGAACATGCATAGGCTTTATTTTAGCATTTTCACAATGCTTAAGGCAATAGAGGAAATTTAGCTGTATCTATATTTCCATTCATTTTTGCTGACATACTGTAGCACTGAAAAAAAACACATCACAAAATATAGCGGATGATTTATTCCAGTAGTAAACGCTTCCATGCAAATGATTTACGTTCTACGGAAAAAAAACGATCCAAACAAAAAACTAGAAATAACCTTGTCTCGAAACATACAAGAGCGTCGTGGTAGAACACCAAAAACTCCGCACGCATATTTTTGACTAACAGTAGAATATCTTCATATTTAGCGGTACGCCCCTAATTAAAACATCAAATTACTTCAGGTGTGGCAACTTGACACGTTGAATAAATAATATTTTTTCTAACGGACTCCACAGACGGCGTTTTGCTGTCAGATAACAGGCGTTTTTGCACGTAAATGCGAACAAATATAGCAGGCAGGGCGCGGAAACCGGTTCTGACCGACAGCAACCGCAGCTAGCTGGTCTTGTTGTGTTGTGCTCGGCTACAGCCAAGGTTCTGATGCTCGGCTACAGCCAACGTTCTGGTGCTCGGCTACAGCCAACGTTCTGGTGCTCGGCTACAGCCAACGTTCTGGTGCTCGGCTACAGCCAACGTTCTGGTGCTCGGCTACAGCCAACGTTCTGGTGCTCGGCTACAGCCAACGTTCAGGTGCTCGGCTACAGCCAACGTTCAGGTGCTCGGCTACAGCCAACGTTCAGGTGCTCGGCTACAGCCAACGTTCTGGTGCTCGGCTACAGCCAACGTTCTGGTGCTCGGCTACAGCCAACGTTCTGGTGCTCGGCTACAGCCAACGTTCTGGTGCTCGGCTACAGCCAACGTTCTGGAGCTCGGCTACAGTCAACGTTCTGGTGCTCGGCTACAGCCAACGTTCTGGAGCTCGGCTACAGTCAGCGTTCTGGTGCTCGGCTACAGCCACCGTTCTGGTACTCGGCTACAGCCAACGTTCTGGTGCTCGGCTACAGCCAACGTTCTGGTGCTCGGCTACAGCCAACGTTCTGGTGCTCGGCTACAGCCAACGTTCTGGAGCACTATGGCATGTTAGATTAGATTTTTGTTACTTTAAGTCTCTCTAACCACAATAAAGGTATCCCCAAGAGAGGAAAGAGGAAGGCGCATTTCAAGATGGAATTGAGATGTGGAATCATCACATAGAAATAGCAAAATTTGAAGTTTATAAAAATAGATAGAAAGTGAAGAAGAAAGTAGTGCTTGGTGAAAAACAGGACAGCAATTAACTGATAACATGGTCTTTAATATAACAAACAACTTTTTTTTCAAAATAAGAGGAAAACCAACGTAGCGTTTAGCTTGGGACCGCACATTTCTCCCTCGGGAACACTGTTGTCGTTCATTCAGCCGGTAGACAATTTTCTTTATTCATTTTGATTTCACAAGACGCAACGGTGCGCCCAGACTTTTTGTACGCGACAAAAATAAGAAAAAAAAATTTCAAATTTTCGATTCATGATCAATCAATTTCTGACCTCAAAATTTTAAAATCTATCAATATCCAAGACTATCTCTTCATGAACCGAAGGGTGTTTTCCGTCTGAAAATGGTCTTCCAGTCGATTTTCACGTACAAATTTCCTTGATTGTCAGTGTTTTTGATCCCTACAAATGGTATTTCTTTCGTCTTGTTTTCAATTTAAGATAAGTTGTTACAAATGTGGAGATCTAGTAATCTGCAAATTTTCATAGACGTACGTCCGATAGAACAAAAGTTGACCAGTTTATCAAAATGGTTCCCTTAAAGTTCTCATTTATTCCTGAATCTTCATAGCTGAGAACGAGTTAACGTTCAGAACTTTATTAAATGTTTTAAGATACCTCATCTCTATAGCCTTTATTTATTATTGCTGATAACTAATTTAAGTTCTGAATTCGATTAAATGTTTAAAATACCTCTTATCTACTGCTTATATCAGTGATTACGTCTTGTTTTCACGCTATGCGATTAAGAGTATCTACTAATTGTGATAAACTGACAGTGTTCTTACTTAAAATTGCAATGTGTTCGGTGTTGGTAAGCAAGTTTCTGTACAGATATTCAACGTTTCTAAAAGAATAATTACGAGTTTAGCGTGCAAATAAACATTGCATTTATGATGCTAACAATTTCAGGAAAATACAAGTCTTCCTTCGTACAGTTCTGACTGAAATTTTCACCCAAACAATCAGTATTAAATACACATAAAAATAATGACGGAGCCGTAGCATTAGCTATTAGAGCTGATTTTTTAAGTCATGAAGAGCTCAGGTGCGGTACGTTGGAAGGCATGACTAATGAGCACTAAGTTGTCGGTGCAGAATGCCTCGCCTGAATTCACCCTGTTTTAATAAAACTTGCAGAAAGTCACAATCACAGATTTTTTATACCAAGTTATTTTTATACGCTAGAACAATTTTAAAGTTTATTCAGACTCTGAATAGAATAAAACTTGGTGCCGAGAATTGAGAGGTTTTCGTTCACCTATGCCTCTACACAAGCTAAGATTATGTTGGGCGATTCTTCTACTAAACATCACTCACGAAAATACTGCATATCTATAGATGCTGTCTCAGTAACGTGTTTGATATTTTCACGATTAATGCAATTTGGATTCCTTCATTTTAACACTGTAATTGGAACGTTTCACCTACAGCGTATTTCTCAAACATTGAAGAAGCCCCTAAAACAATAAAGAACTATTGAGACTGCCGAGACGAATATTCTTGCTAAAATATTAGGTCGATGAAGAACAAAGAAGTTGCTTCGAAAGTGATGCTTCCATATGTCAAGCGAGAATGTATAACATATACGTATAAAGTTATTTATTTTTGGAACTCTTCCATACAAAACACGCTCACCCTCCAATTAAAATACAAATACAGCATTTGAATCTCGTGGTCCATGACAGATCATTTCCTGGTACAAAGTTGTAATTATTTCCTCTACAGAATAAACGCACGGGACCTGTCAAATTGCCGCAGACCGATAGCGTACGTGGGAGCTGTTCAAGTGATTATGTATCGGGCTAATTAAACGGTGCAGGGAAGTGTTTGTATAGAGCATCGGCATGTTGCCATGTTTAGAGGATGATGATTTGTGTACCAGTAGAAGTGGTGAATGCTAGAAAATGACTTAAATTTTATTCAAAGTTGAATTTTTCTGCGATTTGGCCTCATATTTTTTAAAATAAATTGTACACGCTGATTCGTATTCGAATAGAAGCAGTTGTGTTTTTTTGAGCAATTTTTTTATACGGCTTTGCTTCTAAAATTGACTACGGCTTTGGCGTCAGCATCTATAATTTTGTCAGATTTCAAATCGTGAGTTGAATTTTATCCTGGACACTGGATGTTTGTGCACAGATAAATTTGGAGATTAAAGGCTTTAAGCACGAGGGTTGACCTAACGAAGGATACACACACAAGGTCCAGCTAGGGTTTAATTTGTGGTGGTAATAAGCACAATCACTGGAGCTCAAGATTTGTTATGCGACACAGTAACTACAGTGAAATGAATACTTGATGCTGGAGCAGATTGAAAATATTTTTTTGATACAGAACCAGTAAATTTATTGTGTTAGAAATAATTCTTTCAAACATTTATTATCAAATTTTTTGTAATCTCATCTAAATGCTTCGTTAGGAACGATATTCAAACTGTTTGTGATTTTTGTGGTATACAATAGAAAGCATACAGCGAAAATGAAGACCATACGAGAGTGTAGTTTCAAATAAATCATGACCTACGATTTGAATTGAAGCCATGGAAGCACCAATTTCAATTGAAAAACGTGAATTTCTCAAAAATGTAGCATTGCTCGATTGCAGTATTTACTATTACTTGTCTTTTGATTTTTATTAGTCCGTTAACTTTTTCGATTTATCGCAAATAACATCGTTTTATCTTCAACCGCTGTTCGATCGTGATTTATTGATTATTTCGAGTATGTATTTAAGAATGAAGAGTGTCGAGTGATAAAAAGTGATACAAATAGCCTCTAATTACGACCTTATTTGGCACTGGTGCAATCCATTCAGCTAAGTTTATATTTCTAAGCCCGAACAACTTCCAATGATGGATTTCAAAGGGGAGTTATTACATCACTTTTTCATCAAAGTTATTTTCAAGCGTGGTTAACTTGAATTAAAACTGGATTATTCTTGTCGGCCCTTTAAATTTATTTTGTTTGAAGTGAACTTAGAACTTGAATAGAAATTAAAAATAACAAATTATTTCAAATCAACAAATTTCCCCCTAGTCCAGCTGATAAAGATATGATGAACGCGTTTTCAGAACACAAACGTTTCACATTTAAAACACGAAGTTGGAGGGAATGGTGGGATGCAAATTGTGCTGAGGTTTTCAATGTCCGAGACACCTTTCTTTATTAATGTCAAGCTTTAATTCTTCAGACTTTAGATGACGGCAAGCAGAGATGTTGGAAAATGTGGAAAAGTGACAAACCTCATGAAAATAGTGGACCCGTGTCATCAAAAATTTTACGCCATGGTTCTATCTAACTTAGTGCTATTTCATAACTTTTATCAACGCAAACCACTTAATCTGACTTGTAAATATTCAGTAGCCTTAATTTGATTTCTGAAATAACGAATGCAACCTCTCCCGTTTTCGCAATTAATGTTTCAGACGGACTGATTATAAGTTAGTTTTAGTCTTCCTTACAACAAAGATGTTCAAAAAGACGTAGGATGAAAGTACCATTTAGTATGGAGTTAAGAGAAAGTGGAATCTAGGCACAAGTTGTGTTCACGCACAAGATCCCTGCGCAGAGAAACAGTAAGTTGAGACCGAAGGTTAGGAAAAAGAGAACAGTTGGAAAAGAAAGTCAGAGGGACTGAAAAACAGGACAGCAGCGAACTGAAAAAATATGATTTGGTACTACAAAAAATTATTTTATATCAAATAATAAAAATCCTGATTAAGACCGCCGTCACACGCGGAGACCAAAGGGTAACATTTCGTCATAATCGTCTACAGTCATCGCTACCATTCGGTCTGTCTAGCTCTGCAAAAATCATTTTATAATCAAACTGGTCCCAAACTAAGGCTGAAATCTGAAGGTTTCGCAGCGCTAGACAGACCGAATGGTTGCGCTGACTGTAGACGATCATGACGAAACGTTACCTTTTTTTTATTTGGTCTCCGTGTGACGGCGGTCTAACTCTCAGCTCGGGACTTAACTTTTTCCTCCTGGGAGTGCTAATTTTCATAGATACAATAGTTGTATCCCCCTGAGGGCATTGATCGTTCAGATGGTGACACGAAACTGATCTCTTAATAAGAATAAATTACAATTCTAGTATAGAAATTTCTTATATGTTGTGTGCAGGTATCAGCTTTTCAATATTTGACAATATGGTTATTAAGACACTGCGTATTGGTGATGGGTACAGTTTCGTTCGTATCTGTGTATATTTACCGAAATATAATGCGAAAAATTCAACAACTGAGCATCTTCCGCTGCAAGCCTCAAACTTTTATCCTGAGGGGAAAAACAATTTAAAGAACCATAAATAAAAAAATGCTTGAACTATTGCAGGGAGATCGACGAGAGAGGAGTCTATTTTATTTACGGAAAGGTGAATGTTTGAAATTAGGTGTCAAAATTCCTACCGTAATGTTACATTATCTCGTATATTAAAGTGAGCATATTCTACACGCGCAACGCAGGAGCAAGACATTATTTTATGCCATTTTTGATTTAAAGCTGGAATTTTCAATTTTACATTTTCATCGTAGAGGAATGGTTGCCACTAGTCTAAGTCAAATATTACGAAAAACTATCGATCTGTGTTCACTCGAAATGCCCCTAAAAATATATAAGTACCAGCGTTATAAAGAACATTTAGTGATGCAAGCGTTTCGGAATAAATGTTCTCTATCACGTTGGTTCTAATTTATATTTTGAGAATAAGATTCCGTAAGAATCGCTAAATAAGTACTACTTTATTATAACTATTTTTTCACTTCAATATGCTAGCTCAGTCACGAGCAGCTTAAAGTCACTTTCGCCCTAAAGTGAAGGAAATGTGTACCCGAGTTAGAGTCAATTTCATGGTTCAATAACGTCTAAAATGTTCCTTGTTGCGTAGATACAAAACGCGAACATTTTACCTTTTCGACAACAAGATTTATCATCTATTGTTGAGAGGCAAAAATATAAAAACACGAGGTTGTACGGTGCGCTCTATAATTCACATCACCCGCCTTGTTTTCTTTAGATTCCGTGCATTGTTATGAGTGATAATTATATGTTTAGAAATGATACAGGAAAATATATACACGTCAAGACTCTCATTGCATCCGGGAAGTATTACCTTACGATTAACACATATTCTCAAACCTATACATGCATAAATACGTTCATATACGAGATGTTTGCTGGGGAAAGAATTATTTAGAAAATATCAGTTCATCTAAAAATAAGTTAGTATTTCCGATGAATTTCACTTCAGCTTCTCAATATTTAATTACCTTGTGAAACAATAATAAATTTTATCGAGAAATTTGTAAGCGAGTCATCAGTATGCTGCTAGAAAACAAATATGCGGGACTGAATTTAATTTGCATGCTGAGGAGTTACATCGACAGTCAAGGAGTTTTTGCATAACTTTATAGATAGGAAATATTGATGGTCATAGATTTTGAGCATATTTTTGGACGTGATAATATCGATAGAGCTGGAGCTGAATTTTCATAGACGAATATATCAACAATGATTGCTTCAGCGGGATTTTATAAAGAAAAAAAGAATGAGAGTTAATTGTTTCCTAAGGATTTTGGGAGAAAAGTATCGACGAAAATCAGAATTGAGCTTAAAAATAAAGAAATAATTTCAATATATCGTAACACCTTTCAGAAAAGAAACTATATTACAGTAGAGCTTTGGCATGATATTTTGTAAAGGATAAAATAATAATTAATATATATAACAAAAAAAATAATACTTTAATCCCAAGAGACTGCGAACTGCAGTAACTATAGCTATCAATTACAGAAGGTTCAATGAAATAAACATTGAAAATTTTAAAACTATTGTTAATTTTCAGTATCATTCCTATTTGTGTGTTAATTATGGTTCAGATCCCAGTTTGTCAGATCACAGTTTACAGAACACAATTTTATTAACACCATCTTAACGATATTCCTGGCTATAATTTTCCAGGCTATAATATTGCAGCTCACAACGTTCCCCAGCTTACAACGGTCCAGCTTACAACGGTCCAGCTCACAACGGTCCAGCTCACAACGGTCCAGCTCACAACGGTCCAGCTCACAACGGTCCAGCTCACAACGGTACAGCTCACAACGGTCCAGCTCACAACGGTCCAGCTCACAACGGTCCAGCTCACAACGGTCCAGCTCACAACGGTCCAGCTCACAACGGTCCAGCTCACAACGGTCCAGCTCACAACGGTCCAGCTCACAACGGTCCAGCTCACAACGGTCCAGCTCACAACGGTCCAGCTCACAACGGTCCAGCTCACAACGGTCCAGCTCACAACGGTCCAGCTCACAACGGTCCAGCTCACAACGGTCCAGCTCACAACGGTCCAGCTCACAACGGTCCAGCTCACAACGGTCCAGCTCACAACGGTCCAGCTCACAACGGTCCAGCTCACAACGGTCCAGCTCACAACGGTCCAGCTCACAACGGTACAGCTCACAACGGTCCAGCTCACAACGGTCCAGCTCACAACGGTCCAGCTCACAACGGTACAGCTCACAACGGTCCAGCTCACAACGGTCCAGCTCACAACGGTCCAGCTCACAACGGTCCAGCTCACAACGGTCCAGCTCACAACGGTCCAGCTCACAACGGTCCAGCTCACAACGGTCCAGCTCACAACGGTCCAGCTCACAACGGTCCAGCTCACAACGGTCCAGCTCACAACGGTCCAGCTCACAACGGTCCAGCTCACAACGGTCCAGCTCACAACGGTCCAGCTCACAACGGTCCAGCTCACAACGGTCCAGCTCACAACGGTCCAGCTCACAACGGTCCAGCTCACAACGGTCCAGCTCACAACGGTCCAGCTTACAACATTTCAGCTTACAGTCCCAGTTCGCAAAAAGACGTAGGTTCGCAAAAGGCGTACCAGTTTATGGTATCCCAGTTTATGGCATCCCAGTTTATGGCATCCCAGTTTATGGCATCCCAGTTTATGGCATCCCAGTTTATGGCATCCCAGTTTATGGCATCCCAGTTTATGGCATCCCAGTTTATGGCATCCCAGTTTATGGCATCCCAGTTTATGGCATCCCAGTTTATGGCATCCCAGTTTATGGCATCCCAGTTTATGGCATCCCAGTTTATGGCATCCCAGTTTATGGCATCCCAGTTTATGGCATCTCAGTTTATGGCATCCCAGTTTATGGCATCCCAGTTTATGGCATCCCAGTTTATGGCATCCCAGTTTATGGCATCCCAGTTTATGGCATCCCAGTTTATGGCATCCCAGTTTATGGCATCCCAGTTTATGGCATCCCAGTTTATGGCATCCCAGTTTATGGCATCCCAGTTTATGGCATCCCAGTTTATGGCATCCCAGTTTATGGCATCCCAGTTTATGGCATCCCAGTTTAAGGCATCCCAGTTTAAGGCATCCCAGTTTAAGGCATCCCAGTTTAAGGCATCCCAGTTTATGGCATCCCAGTTTATGGCATCCCAGTTTATGGCATCCCAGTTTATGGCATCCCAGTTTATGGCATCCCAGTTTATGGCATCCCAGTTTATGGCATCCCAGTTTATGGCATCCCAGTTTATGGCATCCCAGTTTATGGCATCCCAGTTTATGGCATCCCAATTTATGGCATCCCAATTTATGGCATCCCAATTTATCGCATCCCAGTTTATCGCATCCCAGTTTATCGCATCCCAGTTTATCGCATTCCAGTTTATCGCATTCCAGTTTATCGCATCCCAGTTTATCGCATCCCAGTTTATCGCAGCCCAGTTTATGGCATCCCAGTTTATGGCAACCCAGTTTATGGCATCCCAGTTTATGGCATCCCAGTTTATGGCATCCCAGTTTATGGCATCCCAGTTTATGGCATCCCAGTTTATGGCATCCCAGTTTATGGCATCCCAGTTCATGGCATCCCAGTTCATGGCATCCCAGTTTATGGCATCCCAGTTTATGGCATCCCAGTTCATGGCATCCCAGTTCATGGCATCCCAGTTCATCGCATCCCAGTTTATGGCATCCCAGTTTATGGCATCCCAGTTCATGGCATCCCAGTTCATCGCATCCCAGTTTATGGCATCCCAGTTTATGGCATCCCAGTTTATGGCATCCCAGTTCATGGCATCCCAGTTCATCGCATCCCAGTTCATGGCATCCCAGTTTATGGCATCCCAGTTTATGGCATCCCAGTTCATGGCATCCCAGTTCATGGCATCCCAGTTCATGGCATCCCAGTTCATCGCATCCCAGTTTATGGCATCCCAGTTCATGGCATCCCAGTTCATGGCATCCCAGTTCATGGCATCCCAGTTCATGGCATCCCAGTTCATCGCATCCCAGTTTATGGCATCCCAGTTTATGGCATCCCAGTTCATGGCATCCCAGTTTATGGCATCCCAGTTTATGGCATCCCAGTTTATGGCATCCCAGTTTATGGCATCCCAGATTATGGCATACCAGATTATGGCATACCAGATTATGGCATCCCAGTTTATGGCATCCCAGATTATGGCATCCCAGTTTATGGCATCCCAGTTTATGGCATCCCAGTTTATGGCATCCCAGTTTATGGCATCCCAGTTTATGGCATCCCAGTTTATGGCATCCCAGTTTATGGCATCCCAGTTTATGGCATCCCAGTTTATGGCATCCCAGTTTATGGCATCCTAGTTTATGGCATCCCAGTTTATGGCATCCCAGTTTATGGCATCCCAGTTTATGGCATCCCAATTTATGGCATCCCAGTTTATGGCATCCCAGTTTATGGCATCCCAGTTTATGGCATCCATAACAGATTCCAGTTTAAAAAAATCCCAGTTTAAAAAATTGAAGTATAAAGAATCACATTTTCAAAATCTATTGAAGTTTGTGAGATTCCAGTTAAAAAAAATCCAGTGTAAAAGACCCCAATATTTAAAATTCCAGTTTTTGAAGATGCTACTTCACAAAATCGCCGTGTGAAAGATTTGAGTTTACAAAATCCCAGTTTATTACATGAGAAGGTATAATATATTCAGATTTATAAAAAGAAAAGGGTGTTAAATCCCAAGGCATGAAATCCCAGAGTATGAAATGCCGCGGTATTGAATCCTAAGGTATAAAATCTCAGTGTAGAAGACCCTAGTTCATTGAGCAGCGATTTTAGAATAAATAATAGTTGGTTTTTAGGAAATTAAAAACGAAGAAAGCACCCCGTATTGAAATCGTTTTTAATTAAGATTTCACACTAGCTATAAATTCAAAACTAAGTCATTTCTATAAAAAGTTTCGGAAACCAGCTCAATCTTCAGTTAACAGTTTGCAAGTTAAAAGTAAAGAAAATCAGTCTTCAATACAAAATACAAGGGCAAAATAAAATATACAAGTAAATTTGCAATGAATAAGAGTTGGTAAGCTAAGAGTTGGTAATGGATAGTTGGTTTACGCTACCATAGCCCAACACAAATATTGGACCACAGAGAAATGCATTATTTAGTATTGAATTGAGGGAAAGAGATTCTCAGTCCAAAGTGGGTTCCCACTTATGATCTCCAGCGCAAAAAACAGTAACTTAGAAAGAAACTTGATGTAACAAAGTGAAAGTTAAAGAAGAAAGTAGAAGATGCTGGAAAAACGACAGGAGAGAACCGAAAGAAGATGACCCGTAACAAAAAAAGGAAACTTATTCTATTTCAATACGCGGAACGTTCACTTGAGCTTCAGCTTGGGACCTTGCATGTTCCCCATAGGAGCGTGAGTTCCCAAAGATAGATTAGGTGAGTTTAAGCCTCTTTTACCGCGATAAACGCATTCCAAAGAGATGACAGCGCCCCTAGTATGGAGTGAAGAAAATGCCGAATCTGTGCATGCAAAAGGTGTGTTGCTACTTCTACTTCTCTACTTTCTTCAAGTAGAGAAGAAAGGCCATGAAACAAAATAAAAGTTGAAGAAGTTGGAGGTGCTGAAAAAAAGGAGAGCAGTGAACCAAAGAAAGATCGTCCTTCACAAAACATCAGACATTATACTTCAACAAAAAGACGGCCTACCTAACTCTAAGCTCGGGACCTCACACTTCTCCCTGGTAGTGCTACTCCCATAGATACAATAGTTGTATCCCTTGTGGAGTAAGATAGCAGTTTCAAAAATGCCACCGATAAGGATTGTGATTCATTACGATCTCAGGTGGACCATATTTAATTTTGTTAATGTTTTTTGCATGCCATTAGACCAATAAGCCCTGATCTCTATTCGCTAGGCATAAAAATAAATGTGTTCATGCTGCAAAATAAGTGGTTGCTTGTAGATATTTTTTTCAGTTCAGGATATGACTTGAATACGGATGTAGGCATGCATATAGACTGAAGCAGTCCCTCAAGCTCTTTAAATTGATCTGCTGTTGTGGGGAACCAGTGTTGTTAAAAAGTATGTAGGTCACCAGGCAAATTTTTCAACTTTACCTGTAGGAATACAAAACCTGCTGTGGACGAGCTCGTGAACCATTAAAGTGTGCACAGCTCAAGCTGCAACCAAGCTAGGGAAAATAACGCTCGATCATCGCCGTAAAACTGCTGGACACAACTCGCCTATCTTCATGTAAATTAATGTGGTCAGGCATTAAACCGAATCAATTCACGGGTTCTGACACCATGCAGGATTGAAGAAAAGGTGCAGAATAATTTGGTCTAGGGTTGAGGGCCTCAGATTGGCATTTCTTTCTCACGTGAGTGCGAATGAACAGAAAAAATAGCAAGCGATGTCGTAACTCTCACGCATTCTCATGAGATCATCGCACTCGCTCGAAGTGGGTCAAAGATTTAGGCAGCGGGTTTTATGATCTTCACTGACCTGAAGAGCTTGTGATTGGATGAAAATACGAGAGTGAGGATGTGCTGGAGTGCAGAATGAGGTCACTGGAGGCTGTTGGATTCGGCCACAAGTGTGACGGTGGGAGCTAGGCTTCTCAGTTGCAGTTGTGAGTCCAGAAAGTCCAGTTACAACTTCAATTCTGTTTAACACTTTATCCGCAATTAGTTAAACTCAAGTTCAATGTTCAAGTCAAATCTAAAGTCAGTTCATAAGCAATCATAAGGAATTTTAAAAATATCGAACGTTAACTTGATCGTGCCTTCATTTAGCTTTAATCAATTATTTATGAAAATTGACTTGGTGGTATACTGGTGAATCAGCACCATTATGAAAATCGCCTTCGTGGCCACTGGTGTCCCACTGTGCTGTCAAAGTGAGATGTTCCCGTATGTACAGTAAGATTTCCTTTAACTAAAGTTTCATTGAGGTGAGATTTCAGTTCTATAACACGTCAGTTTCGTTAAATCTCAAAAGTAAGGCGTTCACAAAGCAATGCCCAACACGCAGCCATTCACACATGTCGTTTCAGACGTTTCTCACATCATGAATATATTAGAAGCATGCTAATGGCTTATAATTGAAATTTTACTCGTAACTTAACAAGAAATAGGAGGTGTAAATTTAAAACTCAACCAGGTCAAATTTGCGCCTGCGAAACGGAACCTGGATTCCCGCTATTCATTCTGATGCTGGAATTGTCAATAATCATTCTATATGTTCTCCAAGTTCAGGTATTGATTTTTAACGACTTTCTACTGCTCTATTGCTGGGAATATAGAAAGTATAACGATTTTAAGTAATGTAATTAAAAAATATGTTAGGCGGTGAAAATATATTAGAAATATCTTTAAAAAAATTGATAAAAAATAGTGCTATTGAAAAATTGTTTACGTGAGTTAAAAATTGCATCTAATTAGTATTTAGCTGAGATATTTTAAATCAAATTTTCAATAGCACCAAGTTAATCGCAAACAGAATTGATAAGCGTTGGCTTTATTTATTATTGGAAGTTATTTGCCAAAACGCGTCAAAACGCTTTAGCGTATGTGCACTCATTTATCACATCGGATTCGAGCGTATGACCACCAGTAATCAACGATAATGAAAAAGAGTTTAACAACTTCAGCGGATAACGCGGAAAATAATTCATAGTAATTTGACAGCAAATTACTGGACGTGATCTCGAACACCATCGCGCGCTTCTAAATTATTTTGCTAGCAAAGTTTTGTTTTCAGCGTAAACTGCAAGTGTTGAGTACAACTAGAAAACGATCTTCTAAGGAATCGTACTGTTTAGTTGTCTTCATTTCCACTTTTTTCAGTTGTAGTCGAGATTAGATAAGACGTTAGTTTAAGGCCCCCTAACCGTAACAAAGGGGTTCCAAAGAGAGGAAGAACGAACCATCATAACATAATTTTCACCATTTATAAAACAACATAAAATTTGAAGGACGAAGTAGCAGGTGCTGAAAAACAGGACAGCAGTGAACTAAAGAAAGATGATTCGTTCTAAAATAAATAATCTATTCTATTTCAACAAAAGGAACGCCTACCAAACCTTCAGCTCAGCATCTCACATATTCCTCCTGGGAGCGCTGATTCCCATATGCGATTGAGATTTCCGAGGAAAAATTTCTATTAATGATTAGTAAATCACAATACTAGTTATTGACGATCTAGTAAAGTAACTTCTAATAACTTGAATACTCAAAGATGAAATTATAAATTTGTTTGAGCCTGCCTACCTTCAATGAAGGTGTTACCAAGAGAAATGAGTTAGGTACCGTGTGGTTTGAAGTTAAGGCAACGGAAAATTCAGGACCAAAGTGAGTCCCCAAACCCTTTGCATAGAAACAAGATTGAAGAAAAAGATCATAGACAAGATAGAAAATAAAGTGATAGGTAGTGAATAATGACAGCAGTGAGCCGAAAAACGATAGTTCGTCACAAAAAAGAACATTTCATTGGGTGTTGAAATAAGACTGAACATTTAAAATGACGTGTGTTAACCTAAGGATACAAAAAATATTTCTTCGAAGAGGAACAGTCTTTATGGGTACCAAATGTTGACGTCCTTACTTATTGAAAAACTGATACATCGTTGAAGATACTAGTAAATGACGACAGGTAAAATTTCAATGCTCTACATGATAGATGTTAATTAGAGGGTAAAAAGTTTTCCCAAACATTTCCGCGCGCGCGTTTCCCATCATATAGCGGACCAGTTTCCTGCGAAACTGTCAGAGCAAAAAAATCACGATGAAAGAGCAGGAGCGCCTCAAAGCTTTCCAAAATTGAACAAGTCTCTCTCGCTTTTTCGCATGCATTACGGCGGCTATCAAGTCACTTTCTACGGACTTGGTTTAGCCTGGAGGCATCCCACCAAACTCGAGCGGTGCGCTTTACGTACGAATTTCGCTGGCGTTCCAACACGTGCCTTCGTTCGCAGAAACGCCGTTGCAGAGCGGGTTTCACTCGTGCGTGCCGCAAGAGTACGTGATCTTCACGTGCAGACTTTGGATTATAATAACTATAGTCATGTAGCCCCAATTAGACTTTAAAGCCCGGTGTTTTGGCTTTAAAAATAGCAAGGCTTCACGGGTGACCAGTACAAACACAGCCCCCGCACCCAGCTTTGATATTTACGACAGCTGCGCATGGTGCGCCGAAGGCTGCTGCCGACCAACGGGTTCATCTAAAAGCTAAGCTTTTGTTTTTTCCGCATGAGAACTAATTGACCAGTACTCGCAACACGAACACTTGCAGGCGAGAATTTGGCGAGCGCTCCGTATGAATATACTGCCAACGCGTGCTATTCTGCATGCATGAGCAATCGCAGGCTTCTTAAACAAACCTGTCGACCGGCACGTGAACTATCACGATCAGCGCTCTTGGTTATGCGGCTTTGAAAAGTAAGCACGATTGACAAATATGAAAAATAATTTATAGGTGTAAAGAACGTATTATGAATTTTGAAGTTGACCGCTTCACATGTGAATGTAGAAGACAAGCAGTCTCTGGTAAGATCTGCGCATGTAACATTAATTGAGAGTTCAATAACCCTGAGATGGACTCTAAAACTTGCTAATCAGTAGTTACTATCTAGTAATTATGGTGAGAAATTAGCAATAAGCTCTGAAATGCAAAATCATTTACTTTGCATTCTAGGAACTGGAACCAACAATTAGTTGCATGTTCATTTGAACAAATCATAACTTTCAATTGGCAATATTACCTCATTTCTTATCACATGCAAAACTGGCCACTGTGACATACAACAGTTATTACTCATGACTTGCAAAAGCAGTTACTATGATTTATGAAATCTGTCTTTCATTTATAGAAGTGAGGAACATTACAACTTCCACCACTTTTTTTCAGTGTGCAGAAAAAATTGAATGTGCTGAAAGTCGAGTGCTTCGTCAAGCGTATTTCATTCCTCTCAACCGTGAATGCAATACAGCGAATTAAAAAGAAAGTCATGACAATGCATTTTAGATGAAATTTCATAAGTGTTTGCGTTGAGGTAATCAATGTTTTGTTTTACAGAGCTTCAATTTTTACCTATGCCACATTACCAACAAACAACTGAGAATGTAAAAAATGTCAAAAAAAGAATAGAAATAATTAGGTATGAAATAATTATAAACTAACACAATAGCAACTAAACACAAAATCAATCAAATTAAAACTGTGACATAAAAAGATAAGAAATTGAAAGCTGTAAAAACCGATTACGCAAATAAAAAATATTGAACAGCAGATTGAATAAAAAACAGACTGAATAAAATAAGCAGATAAAACAGATCGAATAAAATTAATTGCGTGGTTAAAGGTACATCTACATAAAAACGCTTAAACTCAACCTAAACGAATGCAACTTAAGGATAAAAAAAAACATTTCGCTTTAACATCGCCGCCTACAGGCGTAAAATTCTGTTCATAACAGGGCGATTATTACTTTCCAGCCTGGGGGTTAAATTGTAAGGAAATAATTGAGCTCGCGTTAGGTGAGACTCGGCAATAAATCCTCACCACTTTGAGTTCAAACGTGTGTGTAGAGTAGCCGTTGGAAATACGTGATTATTTTACATGAGCGACGATTATTAATTTCGTGGTGCAAAGAAGGAATATGATATTTTATCCAGAGTTGAAATAAAGCTTCTTTATCTAAGTATAGGAAATGTCTTTATATTAGGTTTTGGTTTAAAGTTTTATCTATGAATAGAATGCATTGTTTCAGTCAAAGTTTGGATGCTGTATTTTTATTAACTTTAGGATGTACGTTTGTGTGTTGCGTAAGAAAAATTCATGAACTACACCTTACAAAATCTGTATTGAATAAAAAAGGCAGAATGGAATACATTTTCTCATAAGTACGTGTAGTCAAAAGAGTGTTCTACAAAAGTGCTATTTCAAGCGCTCAATTCATAACGTTTTTACCTTCCTAACTTACCGGAGTAAGCTCATAACCCGTAATTTTACCTGCCATATTTTAACGCTAACTGCAGATACAAGCCGTCTAGCACAATGTTTGCCATCAGTGGTGATCTCAAGACGTTATTAGAACGTCATGAACAGCTAAGAAAATTGTGATTGACTGGTGAGCTCACGCTACAGAATAAATTGAACGGTCCAAAACCGTTGCCATCTGCCAAATGGGGAAAATACGTTAGCAAAGTGGCAAAATTTCTGATTAAACTCAGGGGTCCAAAACGGTTGCGAACTACTTAATGATAAAAGATGAAAATTAAAAAAAAGTGCGTAGGATGATCATAATTCGTCGAATCACTACCCACTGCTAGTCAAGTTTTGAGTTCAACTTTTAATCCCCTCATTTGAGACAACGAACTTTAAAGTGTGCCTCCTCATCAGTCAGAACTCAGATCATGATCCAAAGAAGTAATAACGGCTACGATTTCAAAATGCTAAATTTTAATTTTATTTGTTCACCTGCTTCTGATCATTATTTTGATTAACTGGAAAGTTTTTGTTTTTCTCGTAATTACTAAAAACAATTCCAGCCTCTTGTTTTGATTCATCAAAGGATTCCAGCATTCTCTTCTTGTTCACGGAAGGGTTTCATTGTTTTATTAGGGTTCATTTTATGATTTTGATATTCTTGTGATTTTCCACTGGGATTTAGGCTTTTTCTAATAGGATTCACTGTAGGAATCTTGCATTTACACGAGTTATCGAGGAATTTTACTACAATTGGCAGAATTTTAGCCATCTTTCCTTATTCTTCATTGAAATAACAAATATTTTCTTTAAATTCATTCACAAGTTTTAAATTGTTTTATGCATGTATGAAAAATTTAACATCCCTCAGTAAGTGAGCAAACGACAGCTTTATTTTGGTCATTTTCTGTCATGTAAGGAGAGAGCGCTTGCAGTATGCAATATGTCTCGTAAAAAATGGGGTCAATTAAGACATTAATGTTCTTTTTATAGTTCTCTTCATGCGCGTTAAGAGCTCTGATTTACAAGATATGCTCTGTTGGGTGCGCGGCATGACAGCCTGCATGATGAATGCTAAAACGGTGTTACATGAGTTCTATTTGTTGCTTTAAAAAAGTCACAACCTAGTGTCATGGAGAAATCAAAGCCGTACAATCCAGAAAATAAATTTTGTTTTTATACTTCCATTATAGAACACTTACTTAAGATTTTCACTCAAAATTTTACTATTTACGCATCTCACCATTGTTCAAATTTGTTCTTTAAATTCCGAGAAATGCCTCGGCTAATATTTTTTATTTGTAAATAAGATTCAATGATTACAAACTAGTTTCAGCCTCCCTTACCACGACAAAAATGTTCATTGAGAGGAATGATGAAGGCACCATTTAGTACGGAGTTAAGAGAACGCGGAATCTATCCACAATTGACGTGTTCCCGTAGAGGAACCCGTGCACACAGAAATATCAAGTTAGAAAGGAAGTTTAAGAAACAAGATATTAGTTGAGCAATATAGTCAAAGGTGCTGAAAAACAGGACAGCAGTGAACATAAAAAATGATGATCCTTAACAAAAACAAAGAAAATTTTATTTCAACGAAAAGAAGGCCTACCTAATTCTCAGCTCGGGACCTCAAATTTTCTCTCGTAAATAAGTTTCAGCGTGACTGCGCAACTGAATATCAGAGAAATGTTTGAGAAGATGCACTTCGTTAGCAGTAAAACTCAAAGTTCCTTTACATTTCACTGACGGCTTCTTCATTTGAATAAGAAACCAAATTGGGTCCAATGACTTGAGATGATTAGTAAAATTGAATTCCTGTATTAATTTCCTTGGTGTATTATGACGCATTGACGCATCGAGCGAATCTTTAATGTAAACGTTTGCCAGTTGTATAACCGAGTATAAATTAAACGTGAGAAATTACCTGATCTTTTAAATCTGTACTGAAAATATTTCTTTCTAAATTCTTTGTCAAGAATGGATGTTCAGTTTGTCCTGAGTTGATATTAGTTGAAACCGTTTCAAAATGACTATTACAATGTGTGGCGGAAACAATAATCTCTGCAGTTGAATTTTTACTTATTTGATGTTGTTGGCTAATCTTCGAATAAGTTTTTGAAATCTTTTGATAACTTCCTGATTGAAATCGAAATTCTCCATAATTATTTGGAAATTAACAATTGAATACCAATTTTCTACCAAGCTAGTAGAATACAAATTTTTTACAAAGCTAGTAGAATACCAATTTTTTACCAAGCTAGTAGAATAAAATAGTTTCAGCTGCAGAAGAAATGCATTGAAATGCTCTTTTATGTTCAAATTTGCTCTTGCTACGAAGTGTTATAAAATAAAAGAAAATAAGAAAAAGTCATATATGCTTTGCAAAAGTAAAAATTACGAAGGAATTGTTGCAGCCTGCTCAGTAATGTATTGAACTTTATAAAACAGTTTCATAATCTATCTGAAGTGCTTGGAGCGAGCAGTCAAAGAAAGGTATCCAGGTTACCAAATAAGTGCGAGCATGCGACCACAATTTGAGCAAAGCACGCAATAATGAGATAAAACCGCCATTCCGTTGAACCCCAGCGCGTCTTGCACCATCATGGAATTTAATACAGACGACGCCACCAAATTATAATGCAAGGAAGATGTTTCGGGCAAACGACGCCATGTTGTCGCGTGAAGACGCTCCCTCGTAATTCAGAGTTTATGCGAGGCAAGGCGACTCGGAAAAACCATTTCTGGGCTGTAGTTGTTTTGCTATGGCGCTCCATTGGAGGGCGAGGTATACAGACTCAAATAAAACTCTCCCCGTTAGCGGCCACGGACCAATGACGGCCGGGCAGGTCTCACGGACTCCCATAATCAAAAAGGGATCAGAGGGTCCCATATCTTATGCTACCGTCTTGTACGGGGACTCTATTTTTCGATTTGCATTACGGCTTCACCCAAAATGTTTGCGGATTTATGTTATACGTCAAGTGAACTATAAAGTAATTTACTCCCAAGTTTCTTTTGCTGAAATGAAAGACGAGTAAAATCCTTGCAGGGAAGGGTTTTTCTCTCGATTTCAAATATATGCAAGCAATGGTTATAATGTCCAGGGCTTCCCAGTGCCAGAGACGAGAGTTAAGCTGCAGTAGAAAAGCTTCTTTTAGTACGTCACGTTCGCCGAGTAAATTTCGGTAGACCAGCCATCAAAATTCCAAGATGGAGCGCGTAAAGTGACGCCTTGAGGTTGTCAACTGATGATGGCTTTCTCGCCGTGCTCGGAAGAACATTTCGAGAAATTGAGGAATTGAGATTATCATTAAGCACAACGCATGTTGCCTACAATGCTGAAATTATTCTACTAATTGAATGCCAGTCAACATATCGGTTCTACGTGCTCCATGAAGCTCGTTGCGAATTTGATTGGATTTGAAATGTGTTAAAATGGACAAAATCTCTACATGCTGACTTTAGCAAGATCATATATCAGTTTACTCAGATCTCAGCGTTTAAGCTAAAAGAGGCAGGGTGAAGGCACCATTTGGTATGGAATTAAAGGAATGGAAACTACGAAATAGAAATAGGAAGAAATAAACTTGATTAGGACATCCCGTTCTTGAATCGGAAGCTTATATCTACACGAGAAGAAAGCATTTTGGAAAGAGAAACTTTCAAGTTCTCTAGCTTTCGAGCATTACCTCTTAACATTAGTTATGAAATGTGTGCTTCTGAGTGGGTTTAAGACCGTGAAATTTTTCTGTTTTGGGATCCCTAGTCTGCCGCAACTTCAAAGGACAAGCGACTTATGTCGTTAGTTCGGCCGAATAACATCGGCTGAACGTCCAACATTGTTCTTTCGCGACACTGCACAAACACTGGACATGTGCGGTACTAAAGTTGCTTGACTTATTGAAACTTGGTTTCAGCCTTCCTTACCCTAACAAAGTTGTGCAAAGAGAGATAATACTCGTTTGAAGGCACCATTTATTATGGAGTTAAGGGAGTGTGGAATCTATGCATAATGTGTGTTCCCACCAGGATCCCCGACGCATAGAAACAGTAAGTTGAGAAGTAAGGTTAGGAAAGAAGATAAAAAGTTTAAGAAGAAAGTCAGAGGTGCAGAAAAACAGGACAGAAGTGAACCGAAAAAAGATGGTCCTTAACAAAAAAAACATGTTTTATATAAAAAAGACCTACCTAACTCTTAGCTTGGTACCTCACATTTTCCCCCTGGTCGTCCCAATTCCAATAAATTTAATATTTATATCCCCCTGAAGGGAACCATTTACCAACACACCACCGAGTGTGTTTGATGATGCCATGATCGTGCTAGAATTTTGTGCAAATCAAGAATGAGGGATATATGCAGAATAGGCAATGAAAAAAAATTCAGTATAGATGATTAATTGTGTTTGAATTCAAAATTAGTAAATAAAAACAGAGAGGTGTAGAAATGCATTATGATATGTGAATACAGACAGGTTTTTTGTAGAGAAAAATCTAGTAACATGAAATTGAGTTGAAATTCAGAATTGTGTTGTCAGTTCTAGTTATACACAAATGTGTAGTAAAACAGAATAAAGTAACAATTCTAAAATTGTCAAATTTTAAAACATTTTAGTGATATTTGTTCCTGTTGCCCACCGACAGATTTAAAGTCAATACTTATACTACCATTAAAGCCCCAAAAAACTTTAAAAAAAGAATTAAACTGGCAAAGCTCATTCAGGCATGTTTGTTCACAGTTACACATCACATGCCCTTGCTGCTACCTTTAGAAACAGAAAACTTTTGAATACATTAATTTAGTAATACATGGCACCTTCTATACCTTCCATGCTCAATAACATACTCAATTTGTTCAGAGTAGTTTGTATATTCATTAATTTTACACAGATTAGATTAAATTATAAGTTAGCTTGAGCTTCCTAGCCATAACAAAGGTGTTTCAAAGAGAGGAAGGCACCACTTTGGAAAAGGTACCACTTTGTAAACGAAAAATAATTGCAGCCTGGATTATATAAGCTGAAGTTAAAATTGTGATTGTGCTTCTCACTTTTCAGACCCCATTCATAAAATCTTGATACTTTATTTTTCCATTAAAATGATAGGTAAAACATATTCTCTGTCAAACTTAGAGCCTCATTTTTATTTTGGAATATACCATCAGAACCGCTACCAGATATGGAAATCTTTAATTTCACAATTAAAGGCAAATATGAAAAGCAGGAAAATATGGGACGGAGTTGTAGTCTAGCGGTATCATCAGTAGCGTACAATATTTCCGTCACCAATCTTGTAAGAAGGAAGATAAAATCTGCTTTGAATAAACAGACAAAAACTGACAATTAATTTGCATATCATATACTTGTTATCAGTCGAGGATATGAGCTGTCTTCGTTATTGAGCGTGGATTAGTTTTAAAAAAATGCAGTTTCATTAAGCTATTATCTTTTCGAAATGTATCACCCTAAAATAATGAAGTTGCCAGTATCGGGAAATCACCGATTGATGCGTCAACTTTTCCGCGTTGAGCGACATGAGGAAGGTGATATGAGAAGCTGAGCCGTCCGTCTGTCGGGCTACGGAAGCACCTGGCTACTTGCTCCACTTCTGTGACGCGCACATTCCGAGGCGTTATACCAGTGTATGCGTGTCGCTACATCATTGCAAGACTGTCGTAACTCAAATTTTGTGATTTATCAGCAGAAGCATTTTAAGGTATCTAGGTCATATAACTTCAATAATCAATAATTTTACGCAAGTCAACCAACTTCATCTCTCGGCCAAAAATGCACTTAGATTTATGATTTCACCGCCAAAAGACGCAGAATTAATTCAGATTTTTTATTACATTGTAACTCTATACTTGAAATTTTTGAGTTATGACAGTCTTGCAATGATGCAGCGGTGTACCATGCACTCTTTGAGTAAGCAAACGCTACTCCCAATTCTGCATTTCAACTACCATGATGGTTTTCAAACGGAAAGGCACGAAAAGATAGATTGTATGAAAAACGATTCTTGGTTTTTCAAGCCAACCGAGGATTTATGCGTAAAATCTCCTGCTCTGAAGATAATAAGTCGGATAGTGTGATAATTCGTTCAAAAATTGACCTTATTTGAGGTTAAGACAGTCAACTTTATTACGCCGTCAATTTCTATCACTTAAAATTTATCTGAATATTCACACTACCGAAGATTTCAAGGTTAAGATATCTCTTCGCTTGAAATTAGGTGTAATTCGTATAGCAAATTAAATTATTGTTTCCTCTGCCTCATTAGTGTTTTATAAAATTCCAACATCTGTAGGATATATTCAAATTTGTGTCGATAGGATCTCATACGTATTCAAGACGTCAAGAAGCCTTTACAAAGGAATAAAAAAATAAAGCCATGAGATCGCTCATCTGTCGAAAAAGTATTTGAGTTCACGTGTTCGTATCTGAGGTACGATAATACTACGGATATAATAAATGGTGAAAGCAATTCTCAAGCTACACGCAAAAAGAAGCGCTCGTGCTCCTCGTGAAGCCACCTGTCTGCATCCTGAATACCGTAGCGGGAACATGTCCGCCTATCTCATTAAGATAGCGAGCGAATTCTTTTTTGAAGACCAGTATTCCCAGAGTTGGGGGTCACTTCATGACAGAAAACCTCACCGAGAAGTTGTGGGTGCTTTATTACATCGTCTCGTTCCCGTAGATGTCTGGTAGGGGAGTTTCCTAATGTGAACATGCAGTAAAATACTGTTTTCTTGTTTTCAGACGGATATCAATTAATACGGTCCTTAAAAAATTAAAATTGATTGAAATGTTGGTTATTACTCATTATAACTACGAGCTTCCCACTGAGTCTGTTATTTTACTTGCAGTCGTAGCATAATTTTTTTTCAGCACTAGCTTGGAATCATTTGAACAGAAGGGATTTTGAAACGTGGCAAGGTGATTTTTTTCTATCACAATGAATAATTTCTAAGTCTTATACGCACAATTTAAATTCTAGACAATGTGGCTCTAAAAAATAATAATTCAATCTGACACCGCAGATGCGCAGCTAAATAATGTGCCAAGATATCGTTGTTGCAAAGCGGAGCGATTATTTACATTGGCATAATTCATGCAAAGCTAAGCAATAATTTATATTGTGATAATGACATAATTCGAGTAAAACTGAACAATAATTTGCATTGATAAAATTCGCGCGAAGTTGAACAATAATTCACATACATATCATTGAGAAAACCGAAGCAAGAAATTCTCTTATTTATCATCGGTGTTAAGTCCACACTAAGTTTCAAAGTACTCTCTCTCTCTCTCGACCAAATTTAAGATTGATATCAATCATTATTAAAAATTAGCCCATAGCCAAATATTTCACCCATTTCTGCTTTCTTCAACTCAATCGATGATGATCATCAATAAAAATACCTAAAGCAATATAAGTTTTACTGTTTCTAGTATTCGTTCTTATAAAAACAGATTAGATTAGATTAGTCGTTAGTTTTAGTCTCCCAACCCGCTGAAACAAATACGATCCAAAGAGAGGAAGGAAGAAGGCACCATTTAGTATGGAGTAAAGGGAACGCGGAAGCTATGCAGAAAGGGCATAGAAACAGAAAGATGAGAAAGAAGTTCATGAAACAAGATCGATTTTGAAGAAGAAAGTAGTAGGTGCTGAAAAACAGGACAGCAATGAACCGAAAAAGATGGTCCGAAACAAAACAAAAACCAATTCTATTTTAACAAAAAGGAAGCCCACCTAACCTTTAGCTCGGGCCCTCACATATATAGTTTCCCATGGGAGCGCTAATTAGATACAATAGCTGTCTCCCCGTGAGGGGTACAGGGGTAAAAACAGAACACTATTTATTGAGGACCCCCCTACTCATTAATATTTAGATAAATTTTATCACACAACTTCAACCCATGCATTCGTGCTCAACAAAATCCCTCACTCATTCCTTTCACAGATGATCAATTTGCCCAAAAAATCATTATATCTACTGGAGATATAACCAGCAAACATCAAATTGAATACCCCATGGAGTTCATCATAGGAAATGATTCATCCGACGACTCAGACTTCAGTTTCCCACAAAAATGAAAAATTTAGAGTCACAGAATAATTTTCTCAATCGTTATCATTTGATATTTGATGAATAATCGATGAAAAATTAAGAAATGATGCTCCGACTTAAATCCACTTTTTTAGGTTCAAATACCATCAAAATGAATAATAGAGTATTACAGTAGAGTTCCTGACAACCGGACTCCTGACAACCGGACACCTGACAACCGGACACCTGACAACCGGACACCTGACAACCGGACTCACATGTGATGAATATTATTAACATTGTTTACCATGTTTTCGAAGGAGCAATGAACGCCAATACAGATGATTAATAACAATTAACGTACGTTACATTACTTGCAGTAAAATGGAGCTCATATTTATTACAATCGTAGAAACATTAATTCAACATATGTTCTTCTTGGTTTAGTTTAACCACAAACATGACGTTCCGTTTTTGAATGTGAACATGCAATTCTTGCAAATGTTCCTATGTTTGTAATGTTCCTACAAACTTTACCTGCAATTAAAGTATTTTACGTTTCAATAAATCTTTAATTTTCCTATGTTCATGCGGATGACGTGACAACCGAAATAACTTGACATCCTTACATGTATGAGTCCGATTGTAAAGAAAATTACAGTATTGAAAAAAAAACGGAATTGTGACTTAAATTTTATCCGTACATAAAAAAAAACGCTGGAGCGCACCGTTTGCAGAGGGGATGGATGAAGGCACCATTTAGTAATGAGTTAAGGGAATGCACAAGGTGTGTTCCCACACAAGATCTGAACAGTAAATCGAAAATGAAGGTTGTGCAACAAAATAAATGTTTAAGAAGGAAATAGCAGAAGCTGAAGAGCAATTCAACAGTGAGCTGAAAAAGGATCATCCGTAACAAAAACAAAAATAATTTTATTTTAACAAAAAAAAGGTCTACTTAACCTTCTGCTCGGGCCCTTACATCTTTCTCTGGGGAGCGTAAATTCTCGTATGTACAATAGTGTTATCTTGAGGAGGTGAGAGAAAACGCACACCATTATTTATGCATAGCAAGGTTAGTTACATGGACTGCTGAAATATTAACGATAAATTCGGCATACGTGAAATACTTCTCATTTTTTTCAACCTTTGTAATCCGAATAGAAATTGCTGTGCGGTATCCACGCCTGGATTGCTCGAGATTTTTGCTAGTCGACATTTGCAACCTATTTTGAAGAGAGCATGTCATGGTTTTGACCGATGAATTTCACGGTAATTGAGTAGCATGATGAACAAGGGTGCGGTATATGATGGATTCTTAGTAGCTTAAAGTTACTCCTTCTACTTGGTTGGAAAATTCCCCACAAATTCACTTTTTGGACGGCCATCAAAAATAAAACTGATTGCATTATAGCAGCAGTTGCATGTTAGAAGTGCTACTCTCCAACCAAAATTTAGACGTCAATCAACTTTCAGGATATTTTCCTGAGAACATTCATTTGGTTGTCTCTCCCAATACGCTATTAGAGACCATTGCAATATATTTCTAATCACCCCTTCAAATATTTCTGTTTAGCACCACTCTGCAGGTGAAATAATGAACAAGATCTTCGCATTTTAGGAACGTAGTACATATTCACAACAAACCTCATTTAAATAGTGTTTGCGCTTCAACGAAATTATTCATTTTCTTACTTTTTTCAACTTTCGACATGCTGGTGCGTGTTGGTGTACTTGTTTGTTTTTTGACTGCTTACGTGATCAGAAGTTTTAATTTGTGTACATTTTTTAAACTTTATGCTTTTCTATCATGGTGTCCTTGCGTTTCTGATTTCTAACTTCAATATTTTGTATTTTTTTCTTGTTTTTCTCGCATTGAAGATGAAATCTGTGAATTCCTACACTTTTGCCAATGAAAATGTTTTTCACGACGTTGGTTTTTCTTTTTATCTCATTAGAGATTGATATTCCCCCCAAAATCGTCCAACTAATGTTGTATGTTTTATTTTGTCGTCACTCATTTGCAGGATTTGGAAGCCCCTTTGGGAAGCAAGTGTTGATTTCTAACGTAATGGAAAACAGCAGAACCGAGAGAATTGAGAAACTTTTTGTAGGAGTGTCAAGAAAAAACGAGCATTCATTCGTTCTGCCCTTGTTCTACAGAAAATGTGAAACCAATTAAGCTGACCTTCATATAAACTAAGCAAATTCACGAGAAACTTGGAAACGAGGAAAATTTCGTGGAAATTAATCATATTTAACGGGAAAACATTTCTCCATCATCAGTTAAAAAAATCATTATGTGTGAAATAAAAAACAAAAAATTTTTAATGACAGTCATTAAAAGATAACACGAAAACCAAAATATGTCAACTAAAAGTAAAACTGAAAACACTGCTTTCTATTTATTATTTACAATGGGTATTAAGGGTCAGTATTGTTAAGTGCGGGTTTTCGTTAACAAAAATGTGAAAACAATAAACTCCTGAGGCCATAGGGGTTGAGGCAGAGTCTAAGATATTGAAGGCGGCAGAAGATATAGGTACGTAGCATTTTTCGGCGTGATTGAGTACTGTAGAGTGAGAGGGGTGTGATAATCGAGTCACAGTCGCTCCTACCTCGATGCTTCGCCACTTCTTTTTACCGGTACAAGGATACTCCTCTGGTATGCGAGCCTCTCTGGTTTATTCTTACAGTTGTGTGCAGTGCACAACTGCACATCATCGGAAGTCGGCATGACGTCACGGAATTTTCACATAAGCGGAGCGGAGCATCGTGGTAGAATGTGACACAGTTTTGTTTTCGTGATGTCAGTTAATGACGGCCATTTACATTTTTTTTCATCTTTCATTTCAGGAATAATGATTTGTACTTTTAGAGCAGATGATGGAGCTGGACTCCGAAAAGGTTATCCCATTAAATATGATTGATTTCATTGGAATTTTCATTATTTTCAAGCTCCTGAAAAATATGCGATTCAAGCAATCGACTGACCCGTTCAGATATATTCAAAATTAATCTCATATCAGCTTTTTATACTATTCGTACCGAAATAATTAACGAATGGAGCAGTTTTTTAAAAATCTAACTTTCCAGATAAAAACATGAAGCAAGATGGAAAGCCGCATGTTCAATGGCAAACTTTTCAGATTCAAAGACCTCACGAGTAGCGCCTCAAAACAGGGCAATGGCGACGTTACAAATTCAATGCTTAAATAAAGGAGGGATTCCTGAAAACTACGGCTTTAAAAGGAACGTAGAAAATTCAATGCTTAAGTGACCCATTATTCGTGGAAAGAAAGTTGGTAATTACACAAATGAAAATTCACTACTTCCTTTGCCATGTTTTTCTGCACGACGAGATTCAATTGAACATCAAATTGTCTGCCATTGAACTCGTCCATTTTCTCTCAAGTTGTAACGTTTCTAGAGATAAGTGTATAGTGTATGCATAATTAAGATGGATACTCTTTCACGTACAATGATGAGGGCAAACACCTGTAGAAAATCTCATCATTCCTTTCGTTCACGTCTCGAGTGAAGCTTGAGGTTCTCACACATTTCTTCAAGACTGCCGAGTTTCCCAGAAACGTCTAAGATCCCTGTTTTCCCAGTACAACTTCAGGTATAGGTCATTCTATCTCTAATCTAAGTATGCAATCTATCGATCCTATCAATACAACTTTGAATATATCCCACACATGATGGAATTTCAGTAAAAATCTAATGAGGCAAAGGAAACGATATTTTCATTTGCCATACGCATGTTACTTAGATGAGTGATTATACCAGCCGCAAATTACCGCACACTACACGATAATGAATGAAAACCTGTGAACAATAGAAATAAACTGAACGTCATCAATTGAAGTGAAGTACAGTTTTGGTAATTGGGACGATGAAGAGATGACACTCATTGCGTACCGAGGCAAAAGATTTTTCGATGAACTAAAGATGGTGAAAGCAAGTGCTGCTCTATAGAAACGAAATAACACCTAAAAGTGGGAGAGTAACGATATCTTTTTTATGTAACCTCTCTCATGAAACTGTATATATTGCCAGATCTAGTTAGACGATTTCACGGTATATCTTTTGGTTGAGTATAAGTTAGTTTTAGCCTCCCTTACTACAAAAAAAATGTTCAAAGAGAGGGAAGATGAAGGCACCATTTAGTATGAAGTTGAAGGAACCCGGAATCTATGCACCATGCATGCAGGTGTGTTCCCGCACAGAATTTGGTGCGCATAGAAACAGTGTTACAAATTAAGGAACGTTAGGAAAAAAGATAAAACTCGAAAAAGAAAATCAGAGGTGTTGAAAAACAGTACAGTAGTGAACTGAAAAAAGATGGTCTTTAATAAAAGAAAAAACATTATATTTCAACAAAAAGAAGGCCAACTTAACCCTTAGCTCAGGACCTCACTCATTTTTTGATTATTTCAAGGCAGAATTAGGAATTCGTTGTCGATCAAAATCGGTCAATCAAACGGATAAAATTGCGAATGTGATACTGTTCTTAAATTTCTGAAGGTATTTTAAAATATGTGTAAATTGCATGCTTATTTCATCCACTCACTACCATAGTCAAAGTAGACTATGCGATAAGCAATATTTTCAACAGGCGATGGCCTTGTTTCAGAACTTGTGATGGCTATTTGAATTTTAAAGGAACTACCACAAATGGCATCTCATGAACTTCAGTCATCTGTTCCACATTCAGTCACACAAAAATTTTAGAAAACACAACAGTGATCCACACCAGCTTAATTATATTAGATTTTCAATTAGTTTCAGTTTACTATTTTCATCATTGAACTTATTCTCCCCACATACTTTTATAAATCCCAGCAAGAATTCTGTTGGGGGCAGTGACTCAGCTTTAATCTCTTAATTTTAGCAGGAGAGTTGATTAGAGTTAGCGAGAAAATGGCGGCCTGAGTGCCGGCGAGACGACCGAGCTCTGCCGTAAATGTGCGTCTAAGAAGACATGTTTTTCGAGTAATGGAGGCACGCGGTCGTTTCAAGGCAGCACGGCAAATGCTTCAGGAGGTAAAAGGGGAGCGAACTACCAAAAAGAGCATTTGAAAATATTGCAAAACTTGACGTATTGAAGAAATTAAAATACATTAATTGTTTCACAGTTCTACCTTTAAGTTTGAAATAAAATTAATTACAACGCTCTACTGAAAACATTAATGGGAGGCTTGGTTTGAGAAAAAAAATTTACTCGAAACGTCGGAAAACATCTACATATGTGACCATTGCCTAGGCGAACAATCGATTCTTTCGTCGTGAAAAACTGAGTGCACATTTAAAAGAGACCGAAGTCAAATTCACTTGATTTATAATGGCAACCTCAAAGCCATGAAAGTGAAGAGAACGGGGAGGAAAATGGCGCTGAAATCTGCTAGCAAGAAAAGCAATGGTACAAACTGAATTAAAATTTAAAAATATGAAATGTTAGCTTAGAGAGATGAAACATAAATTCACAACCGACTACAACTTCCAATTCGATTTTGGCTATCCAGAATCGTTATCCAGATGGATAGCTTGAATTATTACAGTATATGTAGGGTACAAGTTCTGCCGAACTGTTACACGCACTTTGAATTCTTAAAAGCATTTTCCAAGCAGCGATCCCAGCAGAGGGAAAACAGGCGTCACCACCGCAAGTAGGGGCCAGGCTATTGAAAAAAAGCAAACGTATAGGGTGAAAAAATTCATTGTCACCTGGGTATTTACACTAAAGAAATTAAAATTGGTCGTCCAACAGCATGGACCAATTTTAGAAATTTGAATTCAGGTGAAGTTCGATTTTCAAGCCTTGCTGAGGAACCATGCCAAAACAAATTAGGTACAAAAATGAGCTAGGAACAGCTTGTGCGGGAAGTAGAGAAGGCAATGATGTAACTATAATGATGCTTCAGTGATGGCCTCGGCTTTAAAATGAAAATTGCTGTTTATAGCAGCCAGCGGAATTATGAGCAAGCCGATGGGGAAAGATTGAAAGCGAATTATGAATAAGTAGAATAAATTACATTTCTTGAAAATCAGGGCCCTTAAAATTGAGCATGTGCAAACGTTTCTTCTGTGTGGTACCATTTGTTGCGTCAGTTCAACAATTAAATGAAATAAGATGAATTTTCAGTATTAGCCAGTTTAACGAAATAATTTGAATTTCCGACTGATTTCAACCTTAGGGCATAGATTTAATCCCATGATTTCTACGACAATTGCTAGGGCAGCCATTTTCTTGGAGTAATTAAATAAAATTGTGTACTACGATGCCCTAATTATTTCAAGGATGCACCTCTGTTTCCCCACAAGTGATGACACCATCACGGAGCAACACAGTCAAGTTTCAGTTAGATTAAACTAGGCGTTAGTTTAAGTCTCCCTTACCGCAACAAAGGCGTTCCAAAAAGAGGAAGGAAGAAGGCCCCATTAAGTACTGCGATGAAGGAATGCGGAATCTATGTACAAGGTGCATTGCAACAGTAAGGTGAAAAGGAAGATCATGAAACAATATAAAAGTTGAAGAAGAAAGTAGGTAATGAAAAACAGGACGGTTGTGAAACGAAAAAAGATGGCCCTTGAAATAACGAAAACATCACGTTTCAACTAAAAGAAGGCCTACCTCTCAGCTCGAGACCTCACATTTTCCTTCTGAGAATTTCCATAGATACAATAGTTGTATCCCCTGAGGAGTCAAGTTTCAGTTTAAACGTACCACAGTTTAAGAATAAAAATTTGAGTGGTTCGGTCGACACAGCGCGCGCTACGTATAGGCAAAATGAGACGTACGTTGCTCCATGATCTGAGGCTTGCAATGATGCGAAAAATTTAACAATAAAAAAATGAAAACAATCGCCGATGTGGTCAGTTGTTCGGAACGCAGGACCATGTCATAAAGGAAACAAAAAAATTAAAATTGGTGGATGAAGTGTACTTATCGATGAAATTAATCCACAACAGACTCGTGAAATAGGCCTTGGGAATTCAGTCATGGCCATCTAAGAAGGCAGGCGCTATAAGCACACCCAATTGAGTGCAGCTCTGAAATCTGTCATAAATCTCCCTGAAACCTAAAGTCTCCAAGGTGAGCAGCATGAATGACAATTTCCTTTAGCACACTTCACGAGGGCTAGTAATTATATCGCTATCAAAAACATAAACCGATTAAATTAAATTGTAATTAGTTTAAGCCCCCTAATTACAATAAGAGCGCTTCCGAAAAAAAAATTAAGGAAGCCACCATTAGATTAACACGTTTCCTGCGAGGGGTTGAACGGAAGTTCAATATTCAATCCAATGCATAGGAGTTCCAAAGAGAGGAGGGCTGGAAGCACCATTTCTCAAGGAATTAAGACGGCTACTTTATGTATATCGTTTGTCTCCACACTCTGCGCATAAAACATATCAGCATTCGACCGGCAACGGATGGTCTATATAAATCTAGATTATTTTTCTATT
The DNA here is from genome assembly GCA_030386875.1 of Morinoia aosen. NCBI lineage: Eukaryota > Metazoa > Arthropoda > Malacostraca > Amphipoda > Talitridae > Morinoia > Morinoia aosen. The sequence goes on from CM059565.1 coordinate 21,239,445, forward strand.
TCAACAAAAGAAAGGCTTACTTTAAATTTCAGCTCGGGAAATACATCAGCATAAATCCCTGGCCTTTAATCTTAAATTCTTTAGATAAGAAAAATTAATTTAGATCTTCCTAATCCAAACAAAAGTTTTTCAAAGAGGAGATAGAGAACGGCACTAATTAGTATGGAGTTAAAAGAAAAAGGAATTACGTACTGAGAGTATCCCAACACAAGATCCCTGCGCTTAGAAACAGTAACTTAGGAAAGAAGTTTAGGAAACCAGATGGATGTTGCAGAAAAAGGTAATAGAAGCAGAAAAACAGGACTCTAGGGAACCGGAAAAAAATGGTTCGAAACAAACCAAAAAAATCTATTTTTTTCCAACCACAGGAAGATCCCTCGCTTTCAGTTCGAGACCTCACACATTCCCCCTGTGACCACTAATTCCTATAAAGTAGTTGTATTTCTCTGAGAGGACATCGAATTCCACATGCGCAGAAAGTAAGATATTAGTTTCAAATTTGATCTAAATTATTCAACAGGACAGATTTTTTATATTTTCTTCATTAACCAATGCAGGAAATGAAAACTAAAAAAGAAGTTGAAAATAAAAATGAAATTTGAAATTTTAAATATCATTCGAGCAATTGTGATAGCAAAAAGAAAAATTGCATGTAAAAATGGCAGTGAAGGATCGGATGAGCTGATGCAATAATTAGAAGATTGTAGATTATTAGATAGTTTAAGCCTCTCTATCCTCAACAAATGAGATCCAAAGAGAGGAAGGAAGAAGGCACCATTTAGTATGGAGTTAAGGGAACGCGGAATCTATGCAGAAAGGGCATATAGAAACAGTAAGATGAGAAAGAAGATCATGAAACAAGATCAAAGTTGAAGAAGAAAGTAGAAGGTGCGGAAAAAACTGGACAGCAGTGAACCGAAACAAAGATGGTCCGTAACAAAACAAAATCCTATTTTATTTCAACAAAAAGGAAGCCTACCTAACCTTTAGCTCGTGCTCTCACATAGTCCCCCTGGGAGTGCTAATTCCCATAGATACAATAGTTGTATCCCCCGGAAAGGCAATAGTTAGAATTAGAAATGTAATTGTACAATATTTTTAAGAGAATTGAATTAAAATTATGTACAGGAAAGAAATTTTGAGCTAACTGCATAATTTTTCTCAAATTATTGGCCTAGACCCATAATGATTTCGTTAGTTCAATCATTTCATCTTCCCACTATATTCGAAATTAAAGTTACCTAATGTGAAAATTTTCAAAAATTGTTATTCTTACGCTCCATGTTACGAATTTTCTGTTGATTTTAACGTACTTCAACAACATGATCAGAAAACCAAAATTTCTTAGAAGGTAGATTTTTCGGTAGATTTTTCCCATTCAATCGATAGGTTTACTTACTCATATGTTAGTAGAATAGTTAGAAATGCGTCCGCTAAGCTGTGAGCTACTGATAAAGTCTTCCTGAAGAAATTTTGGCACGAGTTGGCGAATAATTTTTGCAAAATGTTTTGTACATAAATACTTCAGATTTTATGTTAAGGTGCCGTAGGTGATGCTTTCATTAATCAAAAGGATAAGGAAAGTCCTAATTAACTTTCTTTTAAAACCGCTCACTAATAATTTGTAAATTCTTTTATGAAAAGACTGAAATCAGCGTTGAAACTTGCTAGGAAAAAATGACAACGCAATAAACGTCGAGTTAATTTCTCCTGTAATGAGGATCTTTATCACGAAAATTTCCAGGGCTTTTAAGAGTTTAGTTTAAATTATAATTGCAGGCTTTTTTAAGTTTGAAATGATAAAATGAGGAAAATGACCCTTCAAACTGTTGGGACGACAGCTGTACCATGAATTAAGCCGAAGGAAGATCTCTAGCTAACATTTTGCTTGTTCTCTGTTGCACTCTAGGATGCAATAATATTCTAGCTCATCCAATACGAGACGCAAAATTTCGCCCCTTCCAAAATGAGCTTACATGTTTTAATGAGTCACGTAATAATGGCTCCCATGGAAAAATTGCAATTTTTCTGTGCCTCAAACCTGATTTATTCACTTTTAACACTTCGCTAAGAATGCAACAAATAAAAAATACAGACTGGAAACGATGTATACGTTGATGTTCACAATCATTAGAACAAATTGCTTTCTGTCAAGAAAATTGAAAACAATATGGATCGGGCCCAAAATTAGATATTTTAGTCGTTGTTGCGAAGAAATGCTCTAATAGACGACATTCTAAAATATTCACCGTACTGTTATTGCCCGATGAATATCGTGAACAAAATGGTGAGTTACGCCAATAGCGAGTCTTAATTACGTTCTACATAGACAGGACTATTAATTTTTATCTCTCGTTAACATTAGATTAGATTAAGTTAGTATAAGCCCCCGTAACCACAACAAAGATGCTCCAAAGAGGGAAAGGAGGAAGGCACCATTTAGTGAAGAGTTCCGGTATCTATGCACAAGGAGTGTTCCACACCAGATCCCCTGTGTATAGACCATAGAAACAATGAGTCATAAATGAGTTTACCAAAAAGGATAAAAGTTGAAGAAGGTAATAAGTACTTGAAAACAGGACAACGTTGAACCGAAAAAAGTCGCTGTTACAAAACGATACATATTCTCTTTCACAAAAAAAAATAGCAACCTAAATTACAGCTCGGAACCTCACATCATCCTCCTGGAAGTCCTAATTACTATAGATTCTCTTGCTAACAGTCTAACTGCTTAGTGACCTACAATGGTTACTCAGGGGATTTAAATAGTACGGTCGATCTATATATCGGCGACTACAAACTTGAAGTTTACTGGTACTTAATGAAAATCATTCAAAGCCACCTCATTTTTATCCCCTTTGTATATTTTATTGTTGAAAACTTAATGATGATAATAAAAATTCAAATTCAATATTATCCCACAGCTGATAGCGGGATAAATGCGATAGAAAGACAACAACTATTTAGAAACAGTATTCAGAAATGATTGCAAGAAATATTTCAAACTTTAATGCCCTTGTGTCGAGTTAGATTAGATAGTTTGAGCCTCTCTAACCGCAGCAGAGACGTTCCAAAGATAGACAAAAGGAAGACACCACTAAGCATTGAGTTAAGAAGTTGCAGAATATTTGCACTAGGTGCACACAAACCGTAAATTGAGAAAGAAGTTAATGAAACGAGATAAAAGTTGCAGAAGAAAGTAGTTAGGGCTATTAGACATGATAACAGTGAAACGGAAGAAGTTGGTCCGTAACGAAACAAATAGGCCTACTTATTTCAACAAAATGAAGGCCTATACCTAACCTTCAGCTTGGGACTAAACATTTTCCCCTTTGGGACCTTTGTGACGAAATTGAGAACAGTGACACATGTTACACGTAAAAATTTCAGGAACATGTTTCACGCCACAATCAATGTTATCCACTACTAACGCTTCGTTAACCCTTTAACGCCCAAGTGAACTGTACGGTCCTCTTTCAAAAATAACAATAATATATTGTATTTCTTATTCAATTTGTTCACTAATGTGTCCTTTGAACTTCACTGCCGAGTGGCAGTTCCTTCCCCATCTTGATAACAGTGACTACCTAATGCCAGTGTCGGTTTAGTGATAGTGGTTGTCATAACGGTAATATGAGTATAAAAATGTGGGCGTTAAAGGGTTAAATATGCAACACATAAAAAATGGACAAATGAAACGCTGTTGACGTTGAAGTTCACAATCAGAGCAAATGATTACTTTCCTCACTCATGACGCAGACTGTGTTTTAGTGGAGTGCGACGGCGGATGCAGACCATTGGAAAATGTGAAGCTGCGCACCGAGACTCATTTGGAGAAAAAAAACATGTTTTCATTGAACGAGAAGCTCTTCACGCACATGAAAATTTTTCCAACGCAAGGCTTTGTGTTATTGCAGTAAGGTTTTAATGGGACGATTTGATTAAATTATACTGATCGTGTGAAAAAAAACTTCTGGATGGTTGTTGAAAACTACTGATCCTGAAATTATGAGTTCGATATAAAAATATATTATAAATCTTCCTCCTCGAGGGGAAACAAGTATATATCGTACACATGGGAATAAGCACTATCAAAGGGAAGATGTGCGGTCCGGAGTTGAAGGACACGCAGACCTCCGTTTTGTTGAAGTAAAATAATCTATGACTTGTTATGGATCATTCTTTTTCGGTTCGCTTCTGTCCTTTTTTAGCAGCTTTTATTTAATTCTTCAGCATTTATCTTGTTTCAAAAAATTCTTTCAACTTAGCTGTATCTGTGTGCAGGGCGGGGAGACTCACTTTGTGTATAGATTCCATTGTCCCTTGTTTCTGCATTAATCCTGAATAACTCATTCCTAGCTTGGGAACGTATTTGTTGTTGCAAAGAAGTCCTACACTCGCATTTAATTCAATAAAATCTGAAAAATCGATCAAACCTAAAGTTCGATTCACGATAAATTTGAGCACAAAATTTTCAGGTTTTGACCCACCACTACGGTGTATCTGAAATTACTGTATGTATGATGATGCATACGCGCCACATTGATTGAGTTTAGGTTAGTTTCAGACTCTCTCCCTACAACAAAGATATTCCAAAGAGAGGAAAAATGAAAGCACCATTTAGTATGGAGTAAGGGAACATGGAATCAATGCCCAAGAGGCGTTCCCGAACAAGATCCCGTATGCATCGATGCACTAAGTTGATGAAGAAGGTTAGGAAAAAAATCAAACTTAAAGAGAAACTAACTCGTTCTGCGAAACAGGATAGCAGTGAACCGAAAGAAAAGGTCTGTCACAAAACAAAAATCCCATTCATTTTTAACAAAACGAAGGCTAACCTAACCTTCAGCTCCGGACCTCTCACTTTCATATTGGGAGCGTTAATTCTAATGAATACATTAGTTGTATCCTCTGGAGGGAACTTTAAACCGTCGAACATAAAAAAATTACCTTCTTCACTTGCAAATAAATTTTACCCCCCTCAATCTACACTAATAATTAAAATTTTAAATACAATTTCAACTCTAGTACAGTGAGCATTTGCGCTGTTTATCAAATCAGCATGAAATTAAGGTGACTTCTCACTCAGCTAATTTAAATATCGGGCCGTTTCTCAGCACCGGGACACGTTTCTCAGCACCGGGACACGTTTCTCAGCACCAAGACACGTTTCTCAGCACCGGGACACGTTTCTCAGCACCGGGACACGTTTCTCAGCACCGGGACACGTTTCTCAGCACCGGGACACGTTTCTCAGCACCGGGACACGTTTCTCAGCACCGGGACACGTTTCTCAGCACCGGGACACGTTTCTCAGCACCGGGACACGTTTCTCAGCACCGGGACACGTTTCTCAGCACCGGGACACGTTTCTCAGCACCGGGACACGTTTCTCAGCACCGGGACACGTTTCTCAGCACCGGGACACGTTTCTCAGCACCGGGACACGTTTCTCAGCACCGGGACACGTTTCTCAACACCGGGACACGTTTCTCAACACCGGGACACGTTTCTCAGCACCGGGACACGTTTCTCTGCACCGGGACACGTTTCTCAGCACCGGGACACGTTTCTCAGCACCGGGACACGTTTCTCAGCACCGGGACACGTTTCTCAGCACCGGGACACGTTTCTCAGCACCGGGAACCGTTTCTCAGCACCGGGACACGTTTCTCAGCACCGGGACACGTTTCTCAGCACCGGGACACGTTTCTCAGCACCGGGACACGTTTCTCAACACCGGGACACATTTCTGAGCACCGGGACACGTTTCTCAGCACCGGGACACGTTTCTCAGCACCGGGACACGTTTCTCAGCACCGGGACACGTTTCTCAGCACCGGGACACGTTTCTCAGCACCGGGACACGTTTCTCAGCACCGGGACACGTTTCTCAGCACCGGGACACGTTTCTCAGCACCGGGACACGTTTCTCAGCACCGGGACACGTTTCTCAGTACCGGGACACGTTTCTCAGCACCGGGACACGTTTCTCAGCACCGGGACACGTTTCTCAGCACCGGGACACGTTTCTCAGCACCGGGACACGTTTCTCAACACCGGGACACGTTTCCCAGCACCGGGACACGTTTCTCAGCACCGGGACACGTTTCTCAGCACCGGGACACGTTTCTCAGCACCGGGACACGTTTCTCAACACCGGGACACGTTTCTCAGCACCGGGACACGTTTCTCAGCACCGGGACACGTTTCTCAGGACCAGGACACGTTTCTCAGCACTGGGACACGTTTCTCAGCACCAGGACACGTTTCTCAACACCAGGACACGTTTCTCAACACCAGGACACGTTTCTCAACACCAGGATACGTTCCTCAACACCAGGACACGTTTCTCAACACCAGGACACGTTTCTCAACACCAGGACACGTTTCTCAGCACCGAGACACGTTTCTCAGCACCGTAACACATTTCTCAGCACCGTAACACATTTCTCAGCACCAGGACACGTTTCTCAACACCAGGACACGTTTCTCAACACCAGGACACGTTTCTCAACACCAGGACACGTTTCTCAACACCAGGACACGTTTCTCAACACCAGGACACGTTTCTCAACACCAGGATACGTTTCTCAACACCAGGATACGTTTCTCAACACCAGGATACGTTTCTCAACACCAGGACACGTTTCTCAACACCAGGACACGTTTCTCAACACCAGGACACGTTTCTCAACACCAGGATACGTTTCTCAACACCAGGATACGTTTCTCAACACCAGGATACGTTTCTCAACACCAGGACACGTTTCTCAACACCAGGACACGTTTCTCAACACCAGGACACGTTTCTCAACACCAGGACACGTTTCTCAACACCAGGACACGTTTCTCAACACCAGGACACGTTTATCAACACCAGGACACGTTTCCCAACACCAGGACACGTTTCCCAACACCAGGACACGTTTCTCAACACCAGGACACGTTTCTCAACACTAGGAAACGTTTCTCAACACCAGGACACGTTTCTCAACACCAGGACACGTTTCTCAACACCAGGACACGTTTCTCAACACCAGGACACGTTTCTCAACACCAGGACACGTTTCTCAACACCAGGACACGTTTCTCAACACCAGGACACGTTTCTCAACACCAGGACACGTTTCTCAACACCGGGACACGTTTCTCAACACCGGGACACGTTTCTCAACACCAGGACACGTTTCTCAACACCAGGACACGTTTCTCAACACCAGGACACGTTTCTCAACACCAGGACACGTTTCTCAACACCAGGACACGTTTCTCAACACCAGGACACGTTTCTCAACACCAGGACACGTTTCTCAACACCAGGACACGTTTCTCAACACCAGGACACGTTTCTCAACACCAGGACACGTTTCTCAACACCAGGACACTTTTCTCAACACCAGGACACGTTTCTCAACACCAGGACACATTTCTCAACACCAGGACACGTTTCTCAACACCAGGACACGTTTCTCAACACCAGGACACGTTTCTCAACACCAGGACACGTTTCTCAACACCGGGACACGTTTCTCAACACCGGGACACGTTTCTCAACACCAGGACACGTTTCTCAACACCAGGACACGTTTCTCAACACCAGGACACGTTTCTCAACACCGGGACACGTTTCTCAACACCGGGACACGTTTCTCAACACCAGGACACGTTTCTCAACACCAGGACACGTTTCTCAACACCAGGACACGTTTCTCAACACCAGGACACGTTTCTCAACACCAGGACACGTTTCTCAACACCAGGACACGTTTCTCAACACCAGGACACGTTTCTCAACACCAGGACACGTTTCTCAACACCAGGACACGTTTCTCAACACCAGGACACGTTTCTCAACACCAGGACACGTTTCTCAACACCAGGACACGTTTCACAACACCAGGACACGTTTCACAACACCAGGACACGTTTCTCAACACCAGGACACGTTTCACAACACCAGGACACGTTTCTCAACACCAGGACACGTTTCACAACACCAGGACACGTTTCTCAACACCAGGACACGTTTCACAACACCAGGACACATTTCTCAACACCAGGACACGTTTCTCAACACCAGGACACGTTTCTCAACACCAGGACACGTTTCTCAACACCGGGACACGTTTCACAACACCAGGACACGTTTCTCAACACCAGGACACGTTTCACAACACCAGGACACGTTTCTCAACACCAGGACACGTTTCTCAACACCAGGACACGTTTCTCAACACCAGGACACGTTTCTCAACACCGGGACCGACTTTTCAATATAAAGTCAAGTTTTTCAACTTGAGGCTTAGTTTCTCATCACAGAATCTGGTTTAACACTTATGGGTTCAGTTTTACAACATAGGGTCTAGTTTGTCAAAATTTGGATTTGTTTGTTAGCACAGAGTTATATTTCTCAATATAAGGTTTAGTTTTCCAACGTAGGGTCTCATATTAAACATAGCGTGGACGTTCTCAAAATAGGTCAATCTCGTCTAAAGTAAAACTAAGCAAAATTTCTCAACATTAGGCATAATAAAATTTTCAGCTAGTTTAACGCGTTCACTGCGTATTGGGCCACATGTGTATCATTCGGTATATTGTTCATTCAAGTACGGATGTAAGTAAGCGACCTCTTATCTGGTTCACGAACTTTTTAAAATATCACTATTATCATACATTGGGAAATGTTATCATGCAATTGCATTTTCATATTTCTTAGAGGAAAGATGAAATTGTATTCGAGCACTAAAGTCGATTTCCCAATTGTACAGGTTACAACCAAACCAACCGTTACTTCCGTGGAAACGCAGCGAACGTGTTAAGCATCCCTTACCAGAAAAAAGTGTTTCAAAGAGAGGAAAGAGGAAAGCACCATTTATAAAGGAGTCGAGAGAAGGTTAATATATGCACAAGGTGCGTTCACACATAAGATCCCCTTTGCAAGGAGCACCAAGTAAGGGAAAAAGTTTACGAAAGATGACAAAAGTGAAAGAAGAAAGTTCTAGGTACAAAAAAAAAAGAAAAAAAAATGACATCAGTTAACCGAAAAAGAAATGGTCCGTAATAAATAAAAAACCCCTCACCAGCTCGGAACCTCACATTTTCCAACGAGAGCGTTCTTATAGATGCAATAATTATCCTTTTTGAGGAATTTCAACACTGAGGCCATGCAGTTTTTCACAGGCGCAGGGTACTCAGAACACGATCAAGTTTCATGACAAAACTTGACCAGACTCTGTACGCATGTTAGTCGCCAGTTGCATAGCAGAAAATTTTGTAGAGTTTTTGAATCGTTGGATCATTCCATCAGGTATATTCATATTGTACTCAAAGATTGCAGCATGTTATGAGTGAACCCGCAAGTACATTTTATAAAATATTAAAAAAATTATTTAAACTATAAATCCCAAATATTTCGCCCCAGAAATTCCTGCCGCTGCAGACTTCACAACTACGCATAATTATTGTAAATATAGCTCCCGAAAATGTTACTTGAACACAAAAACCTATAGCCTAGCATAAATGTAATTTGAACATTTTTCAAAAAATAATCGGTCAATATTAAATTTAACGCAACAACGAATTTTGGAAATTTTGTTTCCATATTTAAATAATTGGAGACATTTTAAGAGATTTTGCACGATTGACATTTTGCCGAAAATGCATACTTTTCGAGATATTCAACTTTTAGCTATAAGAACGTTGCGTATAAAATTAAAAAAGCGAACACGTAAAAAAATATTGACGTAACGATAGGTGAGGTGATGTTAGGTTAGGATAGTTAAATAAACTAGCTTAAACTAGCTAACCTGAGTAAACCTAAAATAACAACTTGGCCATACCGAGGCTGATATTTTATCGTTAAGAAACTGGCGTGGTGGATGTTCCGCATCGCCAAACGCCGGAAAAGTCATATCGAAAATGCCGTTAATGCTATTCTTACCTGAATGTTATTTATGCTATATCTCGAAAACTGATCATTTGCGAGCACAATGTCTTTCGTGTAACACGTCTTTAAAGTGTCACCAATTACCTAAATTTTGTAAAGGAAATTTTAAAATTCGTAGACGACATTAAATTCAATATTGACCCAATGCCATTTGTGTAAAACATCTAAAAACGTCTTTTTGTTACCTTAATACAGTAATAAAAGTTTCAAAATAGTTGACGGGCTAAATTCAATATTGACCCCAAATGATTTCCCAACAGCTTTATCGAACTTAAATTCGTTTTAACAAGAGAGCCAAAGGAAAACAGTTCAGTACTCACATTCCGGAGAGCTGTATGCATGGGCATACTTGAGTCGTTAACGATGAAAGAAGTTTTGTAATCCACCAGGTGCGGGCAATTTACCAGCGCGAGTAATCCACCAGGTGCGGGCAATCCACCAGGTGCGGGCAATCCACCAGGTGCGGGCAATCCACCAGGTGCGGGCAATCCACCAGGTGCGGGCAATCCACCAGGTGCGGGCAATCCACCAGGTGCGGGCAATCCACCAGGTGCGGGCAATCCACCAGGTGCGGGCAATCCACCAGGTGCGGGCAATCTACCAGGTGCGGGCAATCCACCAGGTGCGGGCAATCCACCAGGTGCGGGCAATCCACCAGGTGCGGGCAATCCACCAGGTGCGGGCAATCCACCAGGTGCGGGCAATCCACCAGGTGCGGGCAATCCACCAGGTGCGGGCAATCCACCAGGTGCGGGCAATCCACCAGGTGCGGGCAATCCACCAGGTGCGGGCAATCCACCAGGTGCGGGCAATCCACCAGGTGCGGGCAATCCACCAGGTGCGGGCAATCCACCAGGTGCGGGCAATCCACCAGGTGCGGGCAATCCACCAGGCACGGCCAATCCACCAGGCACGGGCAATCCACCAGGCACGGGCAATTCCCCAGGTGCGAGTAATTAACCACACATAAAACGAGAGAATTTGTCTAATTCAAGGTTTAGTAAATCTCACCCATTCTTTTCTGCGAGTAGTGAATGATCAGCTGTAAGAGCAAGCAGGTCTCCGTAATTAACAAGCTAGTTATTTTTTTGGGTTTTCTCGTCACTGTCCTCCTTCTGCTTTCAGTTATAACACAAAGTGAAATTGATCTTTTTCCTTTCAGTAATTTCGTAGGGTAAAATTCACGTCCTTTTTTCAGCTTGCTGATTTATCAAGTGCTTCTCTGACATGCAAGGAAAAATTTACGTTCTTTTTGATCTGAAAAGCTTTTTTTCAATGATAAATGCACAAATACAATAAACTGTTAGACATTGAACTTAAATGTGATGCAGAGAACTATTTATACACGCTGTATTGTGGATACGATCTGTTATGAAGATCAATTTCACAGGGAATGTTTCTCATTGTTTCTTCAGCAGATTTTTATGTACGAGTTCTTAATCGACATCGAAGAAGTTCATCGTTTTCAAACGCATGGTTATCTCTCAATTTCTTGGTTACAAAATCAGTTAAACACATAAACAACTTAGTCTAACCGGTACTTCAGTTTTTATTATTTCCATGAAATACGCGTGAAATCGGACGATTTTAAATTTTCCACAAAAAGGCGGAAGGCCAAGCACTCTCGTCACGAGCAAATTCAGGCTACTGAACTGGACAGCAAGTGCTGTAACTAAGTTTTAACTTTTATTTTTTTCTGTATTGAAGGAAATCAGAGACTTGCACATTTAGTAGTGAAGATATACGAACAGTAATTGTAAACTTACTCAATGAATATCAGATAAAAAATGGGGAAAACTGAAGCGGTGCCTGTAAAGTACATGAGGATATTCGAACTATCAGAATTCTCTCAAAACTACAGTAGCCCTTCACACGAAAATTAGAAAGCTTTTAAAACGAGAATGAAGTCAAGGAACCATTAGTTGCCAATTTTTCTTCTATCAATATTAAAATATAAAGTAATAGCTGAAGTATTTTTAGATAGGAGGGCCAGGTAAGGTGAAACACGCTTATGGTTTAGGAAATTTATACCACCGGGCTCACAGTAAATCATCCGGAATTCTTTCCGAAGACCGTCAGGCAAGTTGTAGGGTAATTTTGCCAAACTTCAGTGTAGTTTCAAAGAAATGTAGGCCAAATTTCAGAACAATTTCAGAGCTCTCTTGAGTATTTATAGAACGACTTAAAACAGCTTCATAATAGTTTTAAAGCACTTCTTTGGGCTAAATTGAAGCAGAAACAGAGCCACTTCATATAGTGAACAACCACATATAGTGAAGCATCATTTATAGAACAACTTCAGCCAGCTTCACAATTGTTTCAAAACACTTCCTTTTGCTCATTTAAAACCGACACTAAGCCACTGAAAGGAACATTTGGGGCTTTTTCGCCCGGTATGAGAGACTCCTTGAATCAAACATGGAGAGAAACTTACCTTATCTCTTACCTTTACTGAACATTGTTTTTTTTTAAATGGTTAGACGTTCGCTATTGCCAGAGTTGTGTTCTTCAACTCAATAAACTAGTAAAATATTTAGCTTCTCATCATATTGATCAGCTTATTTAGAACAGACAACTGATAAACTGGTTGATGCTTTTCAGGAGGAAAAGATGTGGTCCCATGCTGAAGGTTATTCAAGCCTTCTTTTTGTTTAAATAAAATAGTTTTTTCTTCTGTAACGGATCATCTTGTTTTCGGTTCGCGCTTGCCCTATATTCAGTATTACTTTCTGCTTCAATTTCATCTTGTTTCCTAAACTTCATTCTCAATTTGTTTCCATGGTAAGGGAAAAAACACACCTTGTGTGTTTGTTTCATATAGAAACACACCTTGTGCATAGATTACCTGTTCCCTTAACTCCATACTAAATGGTACCCTACATCATTCATCTCTTTGGAACACTTCTTTTTTGTGATTATAGAGATTTAAACTAACTTATAATCTGATTTCAGAAGCATTTGAAACTAAATACATTTTAAGTCAAACTATTTCTAATATCTTTTCTTAGAAGGATGAGCTGAAATTTAGATTAAATTCTTGAGAATTTTTAGCTGTTATTAGGGTTGGAGGTGAGGGAGAAGAATAGCTACCTATGTACACGGAAAATTTCCTACATCTGAGAGGTGAAAGAGGTGATTAAAAATTAAAAAGTATATTAGGATCAATTAATTAATTTCAGTTTCTTTCCGTTTATTTACCTTGTTCTCTTTTTTGAATGAGAAGTTAGCAAGCAGTAGACAAAAATGAGTTTGGAATGTGAAATATTTGACTTCATTGAATGTAAGCCTTTAATGATGAAAACATTCGCTTAAATTCTGAAAACTTTATGCGTTTTCTTTATCGTCCTAAAAGTTAGCTGGTATGTTCAAATTTTACATTATTTTTAGTGGAATAGAATTCTCTTACAAACATTTCACATTGCTGATATGTGCAAGGAAATGATTCTGGGCAATCTAACTCCCCCCTTCCCGAGAAAGACGAGTTACCTCGTCTTGACTTATCGTCTGTTACAGAGTGCGACGAGCAAACTTGTTCACAATATATGGCAGCAAAATAACTGCAGACAAGTTTAAACGTCGATTTAGCCTTTCAATGAGTTCACCATTATAATTGCCATGAAATGGTAGGAAAAATTTGGTCTGGAAACGAAACGTGTTCCCTAAAAAACTTGCTAAGAGAGAGGTTTAGAAAAATGGGGAAAATTTCAGTGTTAATTTGCAGCGTCAGGTTTGATTCTTGACGATAATATAATTTATCTGATTTTAAGGCAAACGCCCATTTCAAACACCTCTGGACAAAAATTGTTGACGGACGGAGAGGGGCCGGAAAGTTTGGTGATTTAGAGAAAGGGATAGCCTTTTACGGGAAACGGGAAATAATTATGATTTTAAGGATGAAAAACGAAAATTGAATTAATATGGGAAAGGATGAAAACTTAACTAACGTGGTGGGGGGATAAAAATTTAAGAGGGATGTACAGGGATGAATATTTAAGTTTTGACCGTGATGTGTGTAATGTAAATGAAGAGGAGATGGACGGAGATAAAAATTTGAAGAAAAAGAGCTGATGGGAACAATTCAGATGAATTGAGGAGCTGTGGGAGATGCAGAGGGGGAAATTCCTGCCAGTTGAGTAATAAAACATTAGGTACAAGCCAATTCATCTTTTCTTGCATAGACTACTTCGCAGTTCAACTTAAAAAAGTTATTTCGTGTCTGTTCAAAATCGTCAACAGTCAGCATACAGTTCTGGTTTGTTTGAAAATAGGGGATAATTCTCTTAGATAATTGCATTTGAGCCAATGGTTCCTTTATAATTTACTTCCATTTATCTCCTCATGTTCACTTCCATGAGTAAATCAGTCAAGCATAAGTTCTGAAGCTTGCTTTACGAACGAGAATGTTTAAATTATTGCTTGAAATAGTTTCAATGAAATACTCTCGACTGCTGTCGACTTGAAACATTTGTAAAACGCTTGATTTTCGTTATTTTCAAGTTTCAGTTTTCTATACAGAATTGACATTCAAAAGCAACACTGTGCTCTACATAATTTAGCGTCACGTTATTTTTAAGTTTATTTGATACGCAATGTAACATATCTGCCCAGCTTTTACGCAATAAAACATGAACAATTAAATTGGGCAGTGTTATTAACCGGATCTATTTAAAATAATCCGATTTAAATAAATGGAATATTTTCATTCATGCAACGGGTGTATAGCTAAGAATTTTCATGATGTATGTCTTGAGATTGATTTTCTTTTGGCTCGGTTGTACCACTATATATTCGATATTTTGAATTTTGGAATATTTACCCGCTCACTGATCATTAGTGAACATGATTTTATTTTTATTTGAAGCGTCATGAGGGATTGGATATTCTACACTTTCGGTGTTGAAAATTACTAAAAATTTAATAAAATATCTTAACTATTTCACCGTTTCAAGCGTATTTTCAATGTTTCATAAATGTAGGATTGAATCAGTGCTTTAAAACGTTTAATAGCGAATTGAAATCTTAGTTGATTGATTTGGTGGCATAAATTCTGAATTCTGAAATACGTTTAATAGCGAATTTAAATCTTAGTTGATTGATTTTGTGGCATAAATTCTGAATTCTGAAATACGTTTAATAGCGAATTGAAATCTTAGTTGATTGATTTGGTGGCATAAATTCTGAATTCTGAAATACGTTTAATAGCGAATTGAAATCTTAGTTGATTGATTTGGTGGCATAAATTCTGAATTCTGAAATACGTTTAATAGCGAATTGAAATCTTATTTGATTGATTTGGTGGCATAAATTCTGAATTCTGAAATACGTTTAATAGCGAATTGAAATCTTAGTTGATTGATTTGGTGGCATAAATTCTGAATTCTGAAATACGTTTAATAGCGAAATGAAATCTTAGTTGATTGATTTGGTGGCATAAATTCTGAATTCTGAAATACGTTTAATAGCGAAATGAAATCTTAGTTGATTGATTTTCTGGCATGAATTCTGAATTCTGAAATACGTTTAATAGCGAATTGAAATCTTAGTTGATTGATTTTGTGGCATAAATTCTGAATTCTGAAATACGTTTAATAGCGAATTGAAATCTTAGTGGATTGATTTTCTGGCATAAATTCTGAATTCTGAAATACGTTTAATAGCGAAATGAAATCTTAGTTGATTGATTTGGTGGCATAAATTCTGAATTCTGAAATACGTTTAATACCGAATTGAAATCTTAGTTGATTGATTTTGTGGCATAAATTCTGAATTCTGAAATACGTTTAATAGCGAATTGAAATCTTAGCTGATTGATTTTGTGGCATAAATTCTGAATTCTGAAATACGTTAAATAGCGAATTGAAATCTTAGTTGATTGATTTTGTGGCATAAATTCTGAATTCTGAAATACGTTTAATAGCGAATTGAAATCTTAGTTGATTGATTTGGGGGCATAAATTCTGAATTCTGAAATACGTTTAATAGCGAAATGAAATCTTAGTTGATTGATTTGGTGGCATAAATTCTGAATTCTGAAATACGTTTAATAGCGAAATGAAATCTTAGATGATTGATTTTCTGGCATAAATTCTGAATTCTGAAATACGTTTAATAGCGAATTGAAATCTTAGTTGATTGATTTTGTGGCATAAATTCTGAATTCTGAAATACGTTTAATAGCGAATTGAAATCTTAGTTGATTGATTTGGTGGCATAAATTCTGAATTCTGAAATACGTTTAATAGCGAAATGAAATCTTAGTTGATCGATTTTCTGGCATAAATTCTGAATTCTGAAATACGTTTAATAGCGAATTGAAATCTTAGTTGATTGATTTTGTGGCATAAATTCTGAATTCTGAAATACGTTTAATAGCGAATTGAAATCTTAGTTGATTGATTTTGTGGCATAAATTCTGAATTCTGAAATACGTTTAATAGCGAATTGAAATCTTAGTTGATTGATTTTGTGGCATAAATTCTGAATTCTGAAATACGTTTAATAGCGAATTGAAATCTTAGTTGATTGATTTGGTGGCATAAATTCTGAATTCTGAAATACGTTTAATAGCGAAATGAAATCTTAGTTGATTGATTTGGTGTCATAAATTCTGAATTCTGAAATACGTTTAATAGCGAAATGAAATCTTAGTTGATTGATTTTCTGGCACGAATTCTGAATTCTGAAATACGTTTAATAGCGAATTGAAATCTTAGTTGATTGATTTTGTGGCATAAATTCTGAATTCTGAAATACGTTTAATAGCGAATTGAAATATTAGTTGATTGATTTGGTGGCATAAATTCTGAATTCTGAAATACGTTTAATAGCGAATTGAAATCTTAGTTGATTGATTTGGTGGCATAAATTCTGAATTCTGAAATACGTTTAAAAGCGAATTGAAATCTTAGTTGATTGATTTTGTGGCATAAATTCTGAATTCTGAAATACGTTTAATAGCGAATTGAAATCTTAGCTGATTGATTTTGTGGCATAAATTCTGAATTCTGAAATACGTTTAATAGCGAATTGAAATCTTAGTTGATTGATTTTGTGGCATAAATTCTGAATTCTGAAATACGTTTAATAGCGAATTGAAATCTTAGTTGATTGATTTGGTGGCATAAATTCTGAATTCTGAAATACGTTTAATAGCGAAATGAAATCTTAGTTGATTGATTTGGTGGCATAAATTCTGAATTCTGAAATACGTTTATTAGCGAAATGAAATCTTAGTTGATTGATTTTCTGGCATAAATTCTGAATTCTGAAATACGTTTAATAGCGAATTGAAATCTTAGTTGATTGATTTTGTGGCATAAATTCTGAATTCTGAAATACGTTTAATAGCGAATTGAAATCTTAGTTGATTGATTTGGTGGCATAAATTCTGAATTCTGAAATACGTTTAATAGCGAAATGAAATCTTAGTTGATTGATTTTCTGGCATAAATTCTGAATTCTGAAATACGTTTAATAGCGAATTGAAATCTTAGTTGATTGATTTTGTGGCATAAATTCTGAATTATGAAATACGTTTAATAGCGAATTGAAATCTCAGCTGATTGATTTGGTGGCATAAATTCTGAATTCTGAAATACGTTTAATAGCGAAATGAAATCTTAGTTGATTGATTTTGTGGCATAAATTCTGAATTCTGAAATACGTTTAATAGCGAATTGAAAACTTAGCTGATTGATTTGGTGGCATAAATTCTGAATTCTGAAATACGTTTAATAGCGAAATGAAATCTTAGTTGATTGATTTTGTGGCATAAATTCTGAAAAAAAATTCCCCTACGTATTCGTGTAACATTATCTAATATTTCTTTCCCCTATAAGAAATTTTTAAAATAGAAAATTCTTATCCCGTCATTTTTCTCAAATGAATAATTTTATAAGCTTTCCAAAGTGAGAAAAAATGACGCCAATGTAGTGAAGGATTGGTTAATGTCCTATTCTACTTATACTTTGTTTTCAAGTATGAAAGTAGTCAATTATTTCTCAAGGATTCTTATCCGTGAAATAATAATTGAATTTTTCGTGTTAATTAAAAGATTCATTGTTTTAAATAAATTGAAGTTATTTTGTTGTTTATTTTACTTGAAAACAAAATTTATTTTGTTTATTTTATTTAGTTTAAATTTTTGTTGTTTATTCTAATTAAAAGATTCAGGGCAAAAAAGGCTTTTGCCCTGAAATCCTAAACTTGTTTCTTAAGCTCGGTTGTTGACTGTTTGGATTACTTTTACTATTTTCAATTCTATGTTTCGTTCCAATTCATCAAAAGCTACGTAGTGATCAAACAATATATTTTAAATTCTTTCCGAGAGTTAGTTTGTGAGAGAGAAATAATTAGTAGCGCTTGGGATACTTTGCAACACAAATAAAAAAACAATTGCATCAATTTGCGGAGAAGATTTCACTTTTATTTTAGAGGAATTTTGTGCATAAAATGAGGTGTTACAAAAATAATTACGGTCATCGTTGTTTATATTCCTGAATCGAATGTTCTAAAAATGCTCTGTGAGAGTAATTTTACACTATCTGAAAACATTCAACTTTTTTCCGGTAATTTTGTTAAAAATTTTGCTTACCTGTGCCTGATTATCAAACGATTTAATTCATTGTAGCATTTCAGCTGGTTTTTCTAAATCGACCAGGCAACGTTACGTAGCACGGAGCACAGCCAAATCTACTTAAAAGTCCGTACTGTGCTAGCGCAGGAACTGTTGATGCCTTCTTTTACTTATTTTTTGTCATCGTGTAAGATAACACTCAAATTTTTCTATGATTTTTCATCCGATAGATCAAATTTACTTGATACTTGAGCTCGTAGGCTACGACAATGTAAATTGTTTGGGTTAGTCGTTATTTTCAGACGTATCGTAACTGGTCTGTGGCGCTTGGAGACGATCAGCAACACCGGCAGCCATCTTGTTTCCTATTTTTTTGAAACGCATTTATGAATATAAGACTTTATTTGTTCTTGATAATTGTCATGAGATTGTCTGATGATAAAACCAGTCTTTAAAAAGAAAGCCAGCTATAAGGAAAAAATAATAGAACGTCGTGTCATAACATTAGTGGATGCGGATACAATTATGAGCTGAGTCGAAGTGCTTTCAATATCTCTGTCTTCTAGTGCGAGTGAAATTTGGTACGCGATTGTAATAATAATTTTGTGATTGCTTCTGATACCAATAAAAAATATGCACATGAATTTTCTGCGGGGATTTACATTTATTTCGAACGAATTATGCTCACATAAATGTCTTGCGAAGTAACCTTTGCCATCAAACTGAAAAATCAAAAGATACGTAATGCATCAAACGCTTCATGCTCTGAATTAAAATTCGGTACAGAAAAGTTGTTTCATCCTTCAAGCAAAATGAGCTAAAAAAATTAAATTTTGACGAGATGGTTGAAGGTAAATGCTTAGAAACTTCATTCCGCCCTCGTGAGTAGCGGGGACCCAATGTTCAGGGCAGTGGACGTAACTGATGCTGATAAATTGTTTATTAACGAAATAAAGGGTACATTTTTAGTGGTTCAATATGAATGACTTTGCACTACTGGTATATTCTAAACCAATTAAAAAAACAGGAAATTAATTTAAACAAAAGTGTAGAATTTTGTCACATATTTCTCATTTCGAAACTTAAAATATGTTTTTGTGTACATTTTTGAGCATACTCGTAACCCAGAGATACCTGCAAAATATGAGGGAACGCAAAGATATGAAATAAAATGTTTAGAAAAAAGTTCTCTTCAATCTCTAGCTGAGATTGAGAGGAGCAAATTGAAACTGAAACCATTAGGAGAATATGTGCTGCTATATCAGCGTATTTTTCGTAAAATTGCTCGTTTGCACTATTTGTTCAAATCTTTGTGGGTTAACTTTGTGAAGAATATTTCTGAGCACATCTTACAATCATTCTATTCAGCTGCTTGTGAATTCCAGGACGGGAACTGATTTATACGAGGTACCATTATTAACAACTGATTTATACGAGGTACCATTATTAACAACTGATTTATACGAGGTACCATTATTAACAACTGATTTATACGAGGTACCATTATTAACAACTGATTTATACGAGGTACCATTATTAACAACTGATTTATACGAGGTACCATTATTAACAACTGATTTATACGAGGTACCATTATTAACACCAAAAATATTGCTCATAATTATTCGAACAAAAATTTCATTCTTTTGCAGTTTTTTTGCTTCACGTATTTCATATAATATTACTCTTCTGGCAGGTTTAAATTAGGCGAATACTGGATGAAAACCCATTCGTTGATTATCTTATGTGTATTGATCGAAATATATGAACTATACATTTTTGTTTTGTATATCTTGCGCTGGTGCATAAGATGATGAGTATCTAAAATTAAATCTAATCCTATGCTCAGCAGTTCCGGTGAACACGCGTAGTTCTGACAAAATGCATGTTCAATTTAAATGAGGTAAATAAATTTATATGCACAAATATTAGCCCCTCATTTCTTGCTCAAAACTGAGAAATATTAGGTGAAGAAGTTATAACTACTAGTTTTGTTATACTGTGTAATACTGTGTAATAAAAATATTAGGTGAAGAAGTTATAACTACTAGTTTTGTTATATATAACAAAACTAGTAGTTATAACTGTGTAATATTGTGTAATAAAAGTTGTCCCTTATTCGGAAAACGACTTTTCATGAAAGGTATGGACATTCCACAGGTAAAATAAACGTAAAGGTTGCACTTGTTTGAAATTTCATAAAGTCATAATCTAGCCTCATATATAATTTTCTATGATTGTATGAAAGGTTTGAAAATGAAGGGAAATATGTGAAAAAAAATCTTAAAACTAATTTGAGTTAGCTCATGTATTACAGAGTTAGGTAATTTTGATTAACATCTGAATGTCCTTCAACTAGTTTTTACTAAAATAATTAGAATATCAGGCCTACTAGTATGTTTTCAGATTAGTTGAAAAAATCTTTCTCTTTACGTTCACTATGGTATCACAAGCCAATCTTGATATTAACGCTCATGTCTATTTCTGTTAATATTATTAACAAGTGTACACTGTTCGTCAAAAAGGCCTAGATTCGGTATTTTCCTTGAATAAATTTTCCAGATGCGGAGGACTAACAAATATATACATCCTAATAGTACCTGCGGTGAAAATGTTCATGCACTTGAGGACCTGTGAAGCTCGTATCACAAATACGGTCATTAAGCATCCTTGTGAGCGTCACAGAGAGACGGAGGAAGCGGACACCAAACTAATATTTAAATAAATAAATCCACCAAGGATATTAGGCAAGATTCTGATGCTTCTGTTACGTAGACATTAATAAAATACATTATATGAACACTGCTCTGGGGATCACCGTTCCTATTGGAATGTTATTGTAATGTCACAAGTTGTAATTAAAGTTGTAATTAATTAATTAAGCACCTCTAACCATATTTACAGACTCCTAGCATATTTTCATAGTATCGTTTTAGAAGTTTTATCATTGAGTTTCTGATTGAAATTTAATTCAATTCAATGGAAGGGGTTGGCTGAAGTGGTTACAATGCTGAGGTAATCTACAAAAGATGAGTGGAACTAAAGTTTTCCCCCAAAAATACTTCGAGTCTTTGTTGAATAGCGACTGACATGCTTTAAACATGAAAAGTAACCTTGAATCGCTTCAAACTGAACATCGAATTTAAGAGAGTAGAAGGAAACTAAACACGCATAAATAAATCATGTTGATATTCACACAGCGATTTATCTCTCAAGTAAAGGTACTTCAAACTTACGTTTATTTCATTAAATTTTGGTTTCCCTGTAACAGAAAGACATTTGGTCAAGTTATGGGTAGGTTAGGTTGAAACTAAATTGTGCTTAAAGCTAAACGCTGAGATTCAGGACAATTGTTTTAGTCAAAATTATCTATTGCTTTCCTGTATGTTGGTCATGTACATTGTTTCTGATATCTTTATTTGTTGATTTGTACTTTGAGGTATAATATGTTCGATTGGTAATTCGGTCTCTCATCTGCGTGGTCGATCTTTCCGTAGAATTTAATTTGTTTAGTTATAGGAAGTTCATGACACGAACATAAATTATGTTAAAAGACTCGGACACAACATTTTGCGATAACTGAATTCATGGTTCGTGATCTTTAAGGTAAACACTTGCGATACACATTCTCGGAGGAGGAACGAAAACTGATTACCAATTTCGAGATGCTGTAAATATATTTCTTGATCATCTAGAACATATTATATACCTGCTAAAATTGAAAATTCTACGCTAGTAAAGTACACGTGCATGAAGACTTTAATTTACAAGTACATGCAGAAAGTTAAAAAACAATGAATTTAATTAGATTCTGGA
This sequence comes from Morinoia aosen, assembly GCA_030386875.1. Classification (NCBI taxonomy): domain Eukaryota; kingdom Metazoa; phylum Arthropoda; class Malacostraca; order Amphipoda; family Talitridae; genus Morinoia; species Morinoia aosen. Next base: position 21,261,785 of record CM059565.1, read on the forward strand.
CCGACCGTTCATTCGCAGTTCAAAAGTTCGTTCTGCATGCTGTCCGTTAGAAAATAATCCCTACGCGGTCATGTCGAGAACCAGTTCACTGCATTGTCTGATCGCCTGATCACTCCTAAGATGATTACGTTGAGATTAGACTTGCAATGACGTCCTGGAAGGCCATCCTTATTTAGGCTGTAAATTCCTCACAAAACAGGTTAGCAAGGCTGGCTGCGGCCGCTTGAACGGAGTCGTAAATCTATCAAAAGTTTTATGGACGGTGCAATATACGGAGAGTCTTTGTATGACTTTCCTTTATAAACAACAGCTTCTTGACAGTTAGGTCCACGATGTCATTGAAGTGATGTACTTCGACAATCTGAGAAGTAATTTTGCATGTGATGGAATTAGAATTCCTGCACATGTGTGACTTCAGAGAAATCTCGTTCTAAAACACACTCAATGGGCCGCACTGACAGGTTAAGTTTTTGAATTCAAACCTGGGTTTGACGTTAGGCTTAGTGAACTGCATTGAACAGTTCAATCCTTGGTCTCTTCTGTGTAGGTTACGGCAGGATTAGAAGCTCCGTTAGCTCCGCCACAAAAATTCGCACAGTCAGTGTCGTGTTTTTTTCGGTCGTATTGATGAGATAGAAATATCGTTATTTCTGAAGCATTTTATCCAAAACGTTCATATAGTTCGATTGACCTTGATGATATATGTGTGGAGCACTTGCCCGTTTATTTGGTTAGCGAACATAGCGTGTTGAAAACATAAGTAATACTTCGTTTTTGTTACAGGGAATTAAAACAGGCCGAAAAATTTAATTTTTAGGTAATTTTTTTTTCATTTATTTACAAAATGTCAATTTTTTTTATGGTGGATTGAGGCATCACTTGAATTCAGAAATGTACATCACGAGTGCACAAGTGAAGTTTTTGGCTCTCGAGATAATTATATCAATTATATCACTTTAAGGAAAGGAAAACTACGTTCTGGCACCGCTCACAATCATGTTGAAGGAGCTCGAATTTTACTTGTTTGGGGGAAAACACAGAAAATACATGCAATCAAAGAATAATTATGGGGCTTCGGTCTTTTTTAATTTGGACAGCTATGATGTTAAGTGAAATCTCAAAGTGAAAATGTGCTTTCAAAATTTACTCAACATATATCGAAGAACCTGTTTTCTCACTTGTACAGGGCCCACGCACAAAATAATGATACACAAAAACTTAAAAAAAACATTCATTTAAGAAATGCAAAGAGTTTAAATTTGACAATCTGATGTATTTTGGGTAATCTTTGCTTCCTTAGTGTCCAATCCCCATTTGAGTTACTTAATTACTTATACTGTAATAAAGGCATCGATATTGTGTCTATTCGATTTAAATGTTCAAGCTTTGGTATCGGTACAGAAAATTAATGCTGATTTCTTTCCCGCCATATATTTTTGCCCACAAGTAATACGGTGTACATTCTGTGAAAATTCAAGAAAAGGCACTCTTTGTAAGCATTTTTCGTCAGATAAAAAAAATTTTTAGTGATGGTTAAAGTTTTTTATGCACACTTTCGTCACATCATGTTTCCATGTTTTTTTCTCGTTATTAAATTTGAAAAATAAATTCCTTATTCCCCATTTCTATACTGCAAGGCTGCTAACTTAATTTGCTTGATGCAAATAGGTGAAGTAAAAGTATACAATTGGATTTTTAATTTCTTTTCATATTAATGCATTCATCTGTTCTTACATTTGGTGAGTATAATTCAATTCCTCAGAGTGTGAATTTTAAAATGATCCCAAGGAAAAATTTTAAGTTGCTGTTTCTATTTCATATACCATCAAAGCATTATTTTTTTCGTGAAAATATAATTTTTCCTCTCTAAATATTGAATATTATTGTTCCAATTCATTGACCTACCTTTTTTCATTCCTCATTTGCTACGAGAAAGCATGTTTTAACTTTTATTTATTTGTATTTGCAAGGCTTTGTTTCCTAAATAAAATTTTACGCATCCACTGGTTGTACGTAAAGTTCTTGTCCTCGATGGGGTTGTTTGTTAGACTAAATTAAAATATACCTATTTTATGCAGTGAAGTCTAGTTTTTCTTTATTTTTTCTTTCAATCGCGTTAAAATATTTATCGCCACGTAAACATTTTATATTAATGCAAATCTTTGTTGCGAAAATTTAATTATATTTGTAGTAACTGATTTTGTTATATTTTTGTAATACTTCAGATTTTTCGCACTGGGTGAATGATATTAAATATCTAGATGTAGTAGGTTGCTTAACGTATTGAAATTGAAGATATTGCAAAATGTTCATTATTGTGCACTTCGTAGTAAAAAATTTCACGTCTGACGATTTTTTCGTACACCGATGGCGCAATTCGGAAACCTATATGATGATGGAAGGAGTGAATATTGAGGTGAGCGGGTGAGAAAAAGCTCTTGTTTAGTTGGGACTCTGAGGAAAAATGATAGGTAGTTTTGTTTAACCATTTTAAATATAATTTGAACCAATGCGATGCATCTAACTTTCCTCAAACGGGTATAATGGTTTTGTAAAATGTGTTTGTGAGATAATGCAATAGTTCCAGCAATTGTCATCTGCAAAAATAATGGGTTTCCTGGAATTAGTTATGCATCATGTAGCGATGAAAATTGTGAATCTAGTGCAAGAAAATGATGAATCTCAGTGTTCTAATATGTTTACACACATTTCTTATTTTCTGATGCTACTTTACCATCGCTAGTCTTTCTAAGAAAAATCGCTAGTCTTTCTATATGATGTAAAACGAAGTCTTTCTTCTTGCAGTGAAATATGTTGTGCAGTTGGTTTCATGAACGTTTCATGAACGTTTCATGAACGTTTCATGAAAGTTATTTCTAGATGTTTCATGAAAGTTATTGCTAGACGTTTCATGAAAGTTTAAAAAAGTTTCACGAACGTTACCAGTTCGTTTCAAACGAAATTTCGGAAGCTAAGATTCGAAGCGCGTTGTATTGTCCACTAATAAGTTATGTTGTCAGAAATTATATATTAGAGTACTCGAGTAAACGGACCAGTAACCTTCCCTCCATATATTGGTGCACGATCAAAAAATATTCCTATGGCACATTTACAGGGCCATTCCAGCACGCGGCACAACCCTAAATAAGCGCATGCAAATTGCAGGCTGTGCGCTGTTACTGCTCCGTGCTGGGCTCAGCTGCGTGAAGGGAGCGTGAGGGATAGTTTTTTCCACAAAAAAAGATATCTAATATGAGAACATCTTAAATAATTGGAAATTATCATACAGCTAATTTTTTTACGTGTTTTAGACCAATTTTGAAAATGTTCACGTTTTTTGAGGTCGGGAGAGATTTGAGAATATTTCTCTTTGGTCTTCCTCATTAGGGATCGTGAGGGGTAAACTGAAAATAACACAAAATTATGACATTTCAAGTAATAATGAAAGTAACAAACAGTTAATTCCACTTTTTAAATGCGTTTGATTAATTTTGAAAGTGTTCACGTTTTTGAGGTCGAGTTAAACGAGAGAATTCCCTCTTTCCATTTATATTCAACACGAAAATAAGCCGAAATTGCACCTAAAAGGAAAAATACTGACCGTGTGTAAAAAAGTATGTATTGTGAAATCAATTTATATTTTACACTCCGCTCATCCCAGTACATCATTTATGATCAATTTATATTTTACACTCCGCTCATCCCAGTACATCATTTATGATCAATTTATATTTTACACTCCGCTCATCCCAGTACATCATTTATGGAAGCATAACGGAGTTCAAATCTTTGTGCGGAGTTTTGCATCGCAGTGGCAGAGAAGAAAATTGTTTATCTGTTTAATTAAATATATTTCTAACTATGAAAGTGAAATTTTCTGCAGATGAATAAACTACATTATATCACATAGTTGCCGTTTAAAAAATATTCATTCCACTTGTGCCAACAGCTATTGGAAATAATGAAGAATCTACTGCAAGAATAATTTTAACACAACATGCTATTCGAATTTCATTAAAAATCAACTTACTTTTGAAATTCCAATTCAGTCAAGTACATGATAAAAAGTCGAAGTCTTGATAACTATTGTCTGATGATAATCAGGTGTCCGCTCATGAAAATTAAATGAGAAAACAGAAGAGAATGATAAAAAATAGCAGTTAGCTCGATAATTGAACACGTTTAACAAAATTTCCGCAACGAGAGTGTTCATTTTTAAGATCAAAACGGGAGTGGCTAAAAAACCGTCATAAGGCTTGAGCAAAGTTAAAAAAATATGAAATAAGTTGTCCGTCGGAATTACAGAAATTTACAAATTCCTCCCAGAAGTCTATCTCTACATGATAAAGTAGCATATATAACATTATGGGCGAGAGGAATTGAGAGATAATGTTCAAGTATGGTTTTGACAGATAATACTATCAGTTAGAGGCAAAGCTACGAAAACTCTGTCAATGATAAGTAAAAATAGGAGTATCATTGTCAGTGATAAGTATAATTCTGAACATTACCGACAGCGAGAGGTAAAGATATGAGTTGCAATCTAACTGCAAAATTGAAGTACGTGGGACAATGGATGCATGTGATAGGAAAATATCTGAACAACAATGCCAGCAAGAAGTTTAGGCACGAGATGCAATCTAACTGGAAATGCCAGTTAGAGAGGAAGATATCAGCATCAATGGTAGTGTTGTATAATGTTTAAAATATTCATGAAAGGTAGGTAAGCTAGAGCACAATAACTTACACTGACAGGCAAAACAGTCGGCGCTGTGCAATTTCTTCTCAGCCATGCAACCGAAATGTTTTGTTTAACATACAAGCTGCCCTCAATTTCAATGTGAACCGTCTTCGGAGTGAAGCTCAAAAATTTAATAAGCCTTGTTTTAAACTAAGTAAAATACAGTCACCGTTGACTTGCCGCTCGCTTCCCACAGTGAGGGCACTGTTTTCAAATATAATTTTTCTGATAATTTTGCAGCCTTTGAATTTAAGGACCGTATAAGCTGTATGTGACATTATTTTTGATTGACAGTGAAAACGCAAACAAAAGATTTATGACATAAATCAACATATATGATTCTTGTTTTTAGTTTAGATGATATTCAAGGGTAACATCTTCCGCTAATTTAATTGGCTCAAGAGGCGATGCAATTCCATAATTTTATAATGTCTGCATCGAGATAAAAAAAGTTATTAGCGGCAACAATCTTGTTGAAGGAAATGTCAGAAGCTTATCCGAAATGGGAAATTTGAACACATTTTATGTTCAAAGAAATTTTTGAGTTCGAATAACATGTGGTAAAACTAAATAATACTTACAAGAAAATTTTTAAGATTTGAAAGAGCTTTATAGCCCAAAGCAAAGGCACATATGGCAGTCTTGTTCTTGAAAAGAAGGAAGAACTAAGTCCGTACTACTTGAAAATATCTCCATTTTTCTTGGGATGCCTCATTTCTATGCCGGCAAAGGTGCTCGCCCTTCCTCCAGGTTCTGGGGAGCAGAATTTTACGGTTTTTGGTGTAGAATTTACGAGGCCCGAAGGGCTCGACGAAGTCATTTCGAGGTGGCCGAACGGCGGCCAGAAAATGGCCGACTCTACGAGCTCTGCAGGTCTCAACGTTGACGGTTTTGAAAATTACACTTCGATCTTTGATATATGAGCAGCGTGGAAGTATGTTTAAATGGAATTTAGACATTTGTTTTATTTATGTTGTTGTGTGGGAGGTCAAGCTTATCTTGTGAAGGTAGTTTGGTAGCGTAATTGATACTTGTTCATAGTGGTAAAAGAAAATCTGTGATGTTGTCGGAAACACTTTTTCGTGGAAGTCAAAAAGCTCAAAACTACCGTGAGCAATGTGTTTAACAGGGTTAGAGTGAACATAAAAGTGAAATAAGCAGTAGCTCTGTGTGATAACCAACTGAAAAATTATTTGCAAGTACTCTACTGGAACACATCAGGAAATGATTTGTGTTTTTCGAGTTTTGCAGCTGGAACTTCGTTTGCGTTCCAAGCAGACGTGTGTTCCCAAGTTGACACTTCAGTTCTGTTAAGCGCGCGCGCTTATCTCCTGCCCGAGTAATAATATTATTTGCCTTTATCTTCAAGTTTGGGCAATCAATTTGGGATTCAACTGTAAAATTCTCAAGTGTAAGCATAGCAGGGTAAAACATTTTGAAAAATTAAACTTAGAAGTCTATACTTCTGTTACCTTACCTTAAAGTGTGAGCTAAAATGAATGGTAAATGATTGTGTAAGAGCCTTTATTCTCTTTGGAAGTTTTCGTGTTAAAAGAGCTTTTCGCAACAGGCACATTTATTCATTTTTGAAACAAATTCATATTATTTGATTTCATAAGTTAGCAAAATTTTATTAAAATGTATCTAGTACCTACATTTCCGCAAGCAATGATGTTACCAGTCAGGGCCACGAAATTTCCGTATACATGAACTTCTCTATTTGATGTTTCTAAAGTATTGCTTCATCGGCTGGTTTTAGAGGTTTCACTGTGAATGTGTGAATCTGTTATACTTACATTTTTTTTTGTCAGGTTTCAAAAATTATTTCCCTGCAAAAAATTTGACTCGTGATGCAAAACATTGCACACGCCGGCCTGTGCACTGAATGTGCGCAAATCACAACTGTTCATCGCGAGTTTCTCACCGCTAATAGTGAGAATTATACTGTAATTAGGTAATTAGATCGCATTGTTCACCTCTGCCTCATCAAATAGGATGTCTAAAACTGTGTTACATCTGACAATATATTGTATTAAAATTATACGGCGCTCAATGCACTCGTAGGAACTTGCAGCTTGTAGTCATAACTGAAAACTCCTCCTCATCCTTACACACAAAATGATTTTAGATTTTGCAATATATTGTGCATGAGTTTTGTACTATTTACATCGTCAAATGCAGGACGGCCGCATGAATTTTTATGTAATTATTTTTTATTTATCACCTTTGTTCAAAACGTTAATAATTGCACGCCAGCATTTGTGCTACATAATAGCAGTATTTCACGAATAAAATTTTCACTTTGCTGTATCTTAGTAACAATATATTGCAATTTGTTTGCATAAAAAATATTGATGTTTATTACTTAGATGAAGTTCAGTTAATGTGTAAAGTGATTGAATGAATTTTTGTGTTGTTGGGTTATTGAACAATTTCAATTCAAGTTCATCAAGACGCTTTAGAAATCGCAAAGTTTTACAAACAGAGACAATTTGTTTTTCCATGTTCATACTGTGAGTGAATTTGGAAGGTAGGGATAAATTCGCAATTGATGTTTTACCGGGAGAAGCTAAACATCAAGTTTTTGTTGAATTGGCGAATCCTTAAATCAAATAAAACATTTCAGTAGAATCCCTGATATATTTTTGCTGGCGTTGTTCGCTAGCAATTATGCCGTGCAAAATTTTCAAATAGTAAGACTTATTTTATTTTAGAGTACATTCTCTGTGTATTCTTCTAACAGTTGCAGTAAAACGTAATTCAGAGCAATACGTGAGGAGTGAGCAACATTCTGTTAAAAAAATGTTAAAGTGTCTGTTTGAATGTACACCAAAAGTCGGTTGAAATTTTCCTTGAACGACAACATGAAAAAGCAATAATAATGTATTGTCACTAATAAAGAGATGAAAATATTTCAATTTTTCTACGGCAGAGCAACTAGTTAATATTAGGTGGAGCTGTTCGTTAATATTTACAGTTGTTGTTGTTCTTTACTCGAGGGTCAAATATTTCTGACATCAATTTTGAAGCCTGATATAAGCAGATTTTACCATGAATTCTGAAAAGATGCGAAAACAACATAACCGGAAAATATTAAAATGTTCATTCTATCGTTATATTTTGTCGGATAAAAAGCGTATACTGCACGCTTGTAATGCTTTGTGGATGTAATAATCTCATTATGAGGATGCAAAAGTTTTGAGTCTCTACAATTGGTCCATGAAAATGGGAATTTTGCTCTATAAATTATGGGATATATTGAAAACATGAGTTCAAACCAATTATGCGTCATTCTATGCCCCGGCTTTTATTTTTCATTAGTTTATTTGTTGATTAAGAAAAAATTTTATGCATGAAGCATTTTTTGAAATTCTCAAATTTTGGCACTCAACTAAAATCTATATCTGAAAAATATTTTTTCAATTGTTCAACTTCATTTTATTTCACTATATGCCTTATTCAAAAGATCAGCATATTTTAGAATTTAGCGTATTTGATGTGCACAGTCAAGTCGGTAACTGACTCGCCTCACAAACAACTCAATTGCCTTTTTTCTCATTTTATTTATCAATAGGCCTAGGGAAAGAGGAAAATTAAAAACTGGATGACTACACGCTTACTAGAGACAAAAGAGTTGTTGGTGGGAAACATCCGTATGAGGGTGTGAATTATAACTGCTCGAAATAATTTCATATCGTATTGATGAAGATTTGATAATAACTTCCATGTTGCACTTATCAATATCTCTGTTTTACGATTTATGCATCACAAAGGCAATATTTACGGTACTTTGATCGTTGCTATGATTTTCTTTGGAAATTTTGCTCCTAAAATAATCCCTGAGAGCTAGAGAGCTATGTGGGAAGTGAAAAATTTTCCTGTGATCTGCTATTGATGAATATGCTTAAGCGGAACAGCTCGTCACACTAAAAATATCGTGATGTAATAGCAGTAATATTGCTGAAATAAGGTTCCAAATAATTTAAATAGTTCAAGTGAAATGACAAAATAACCCTGAATACAACATCATGCGAGCTTTGAACGCTTTTGAGTTAAACATTGCAGTAAGAGACGATGACGAGAAGTCCTCTCCTTTAGGACTCACGTCTTTCAAACACGTTAGTCGTTGGAAACACGGAACTTTATAACAGGAGTAAAATTTATCAACGGATGAGGCTTGCTGTTTTTGTTCTTTTATCATAACATTTCGCTATAGAAGCGTATAATTTTGTAGCATAGTTATCTCTTCCCGGCGGCCAGCGTGAAAGAAACTGCCATGATGATTATCGGAAAACTCCACGGATTTTAGTGTTCACGTTTCATTTACTCTCGCACTAATAGGTAAGAATAACATTCTAACCAATAATTATCATAGTGTTGCAACTAAAGTTGGGAGAATATAATTTTTTGTTAGAATTCTCATTTATTTTGATTCTTTTCCTTCGACAGAGTAAATTGATTTCATTTTTTCTTCATGAAAACACGTGCTTAACAAAATTATGAAATGATTTCCTACGTCAACTTCGTTCTTTATTTAATTGCACGCCAAGTAAGTCTGCTCCAAAATATTTGACGCAGCTCGCATCGATCAAATTTTGAATCCTATTTTTTGAAGCTGTACGGAATTCATCGTCCACATAAATTTTGGTGAGTGAAGAGTTAAAGGTTTTTCATACATAATAAAAATATTTAAAGCTGAAAAAAGTGTTATCACAAGCTAATGGCAAAATAAGTTAATTCATGCGGATAAATCTTGGAAGCTCTAATTAGTCATTCATTAGCTTGAAAATTCTTGGCATTGCATTTTTTCGCTTCATTTATTCGTTCCTTATGCAAGGGTGAGCCTAAATTTCTTTCGATTATTTTCTTGAGCTTAGATGGTAAAGATCATTTCTAGGTACATTGTTCAAATGAACTAAATTCTCATTTAGTCATTTATTTTCACAATCCAAAATGATATCTATTGAGACGCAATAGGAAACTTTACGGACTGTATGTATTATATAACATATTAAATCAATATATTTAATACCAAACTGAAAGTATGTTACTTTTACCTAAATTCAACTGTAATTGCTGAACATTTTGGGTGTTGCGAGACCTTTATGAGCTTGACAAGAAATCACAATTCAAGCGTTACAGTTTTCAAGAGTAAAAGTAAAATAATAAATTGTCTTAGCAGCTGCAGAAGAAACAGAAAAACTCCACAAAACAGAATGTTTTAATGAAATGGGTCATGAAGTAGCATTAAGTTAAAGACGCATGCTTTTTGCACTGTGATATGAGAAAGTGTTTTTAATATCCGTTAAAAAATACCATAGGAAAATTTTAGTAAGCAATTGTAGTGCAAAAACATTTTTAGAAAAGGCCATGAAATTCTTCCAGAACATTTGCGTGAAAAATGCTTGTGAAAAATACGTTTGCTGAACGGGGAATGTATGGGAGATGCAAAGGAAATGTTTACGAGATGTCCTGGAAATGTATGAGAGGTGTATGGAAAATTAATGTGTTGGATTTGAGTGCATTTGTGTGATTCAAAGTGTTAATTTATGGGAAATGAATGAGAGATACACTGAAAGTGTATGGGAACTGCGAGGAAATAAATGGGTGACTCAAGAGAAATGAATGAAGAATGCACGGGAAATATACGGGAACTGCACGAGAAATGCACAGGTGATACAGGGGAAATGAATGTGAAGTGCTCGGAAACGAATGTGTACTGCACGAAAATGTTTGGGAACTGTACGGAAATGTGTGGGGGATTCAAAAGAAATAAATAAGGGAGACATTGTAGATGCATGTGAACTACACGAAAATGTATAAGTGATACATGGGGAATGAGCTGGAACTGCATGGAAATGTATGGAAATGCACGGAAATGTATGGAAATGCACGGGATATGTACGTGTGATATACGGGAATGAGCTCAAGTAGTGTTATGGAAATGCAATTTTCGTTTCAATCTCCGCTTCTATTAGAATAATTTTCTAAGACTAGTGCGTGTTAGCTCGCCTCCCACAGAAGGTAGTACATGGATTATAAAAGTACCTGAAGCTATAATAGTTCTGATAATACAATAGTTCTTCTGTATAATGGCTCTGATATTTCTGATTAACTGGTTATATATTGAAAATCATTTTCAATCTCTCAATTTTCTTTCACAATTTTTAAATCTGAAAAAAATATTTGTCTATTGGCACTGGTCGCTATATGAGTTCTTCAAACTTGCATTTCAGTACCTACGCATAAATGAAAATTATAAATTTTCTGATCCTTATGTAGCATCATTGAGTCATTTAGATGCGCAAATAACTTCATTTCTAATTTATCAGTTACTTGAATGGTAAAGGAATTCTTCCGTGCAGTCATTCCAAACTTCTAATGACTATTGAAGAGGGAAGTTTTTTATAACGTACTTAATTCATAGGGACTTCCCCGATGTTTGCATTCTCTTTTCATTTCAATAGATTGTTCTAAAGAGTCATAGCTTTTGCACTGCACACTTACGCGCAAGAACCGATATCAAAATCATTTTGCTTAATATTGCTCATGTATACAGTGTTTTACCATTGCAATACATCGTAAAATAATTGCTTGAATTCGTTTAAATATATATGAAAAAGTTATATACCACAAAGGTTTCGTAATAAAAAAGTGTATTAATGAGTAATCTTTCTCGGAATGACACACACATTCAAATTCTATTTCAATTCATTGTAAATGCTGAAATACGCAGTTTTACATTATAATTAATTAATTGATGTATCCTGTAGTTACCCAAGTACACTCTATTTCTGTAAGACAAACTTTAGGATAAAAGTTTCGCAAGGTAAAACATATGAGAGAACTTTCAAATCTGAACGTTAGTGTTCAATGTATAACTGAATTTAATTTTTTTTCTATCTTCCTACATTTTAAAAGCCATTCACAAGTCAATTTCTTTAAAACTATACGGAAATGAAATTTTACGAAGCCGTAAATCACTGAGCTAAAATTATCTGTAACGTTTTGGTCTGATACGCTGTCCATTATTTGGGACATAACTTCTGAAGGGAATAATTACAGACAACATTTTAATCTAAAGTAAAATACATAGCACAAAAGGAGAATGGATTAATTAAAAAACCGGTACGTCGAGAAATATTAGTGATAATCTTAATTTTTCATGGAACGCTGCTCTCATCTATTATACTGTCAAACATGGAATGATGTTTACTGGTTAGCAAATGTCTATTATAATTCAAAGATATGGGAAAAGTCTTTAACAGAAAATATTATGAACTAAGGATAATTTTCCTTGCACCACATTTATTTCATTCCATTCACAGTTAAATGTTGGCATCACTTTCAAAATTGAATGTTGGCATCACTTTTGAAGTTAAATGTTGGGATCATACGGACGAAACAACTTGATTGTGTTTAGCAATGAGTATTATGTTAACAACATAAATGTATCCTCAACAACGCCTGCTTTTCTGGGAATCTAACCACATGTTGGTATTTGATTTTAGCGCTATCTCATAGCAATGAACTCATAATGCTTGAAGTAGATATCTAGTTCATTGAAGAAAGTACATGGACTAACTTATTAGTTATTGGTACGTTTTTTCTAATCTTATGTCGGAAAACTCTGAAAAACTTTTTTTTTGGCGCGTTACCAAATTGAAACCTAATTGTATCGATGAGCGCTGTTTTTGTCAACTGCTTATAGAAAGTGTTCATTACATGTTTGGCAATTTGTTGGCCATTGAACTCAAAGGAACGCTTCTCAGCATCTAAAAAAGGACGCAACCGGAAGTGTGTTCGTCCAGCACCTCTTTAGGAAAGTCACACAATTTACACTGCTCCCTTTACCTCGTTTTACTGATTATGACTGATGATGAGCTGAGGCTTGAAATGTTTCATTAAAATAATTCTAAAGTTCTTCTTTGCCTTTGAGAAAAGTTCAGGGGATGAGTTACCTGAATACGTGTCTCCCATCTAAAACAACGGGATGTAGTCATGTTCTCTGAAGCGTTCTTTCTACTTGTACTTCGAGAGGGAATTGGGAATTCGATATAATCCAAGTTTATTTGATAAATCTGACACTATTCATCGTCCTGAAAAGTAGAATCAAATTAGAATTATTGCTGAAATCCGTTACCACCAGGCAACTATTTCCCATGAACCCCTTAGGACAATTAATTACATAATGCAATTCAGAAAAGATGAGCCTAATAAGGAAATTGAGTCAATCACATTGTATGAGAAGGTTTCGGGCAGAGTTCGTTTTAAAGTCCATTGGTATTTTATGTATCTATTTGATTTTTCCTGGAAAGTTCGTTTCATTTGGTTGATGAATTTCCCTTCATAACTACAGTCTTCTATCAATTACTTTTCTAACTATTTTTGAGATTTCTGCATTATGTAGCTCATCCCCAGATGTTAGTATTCATGATACCTGTAAACTGAAGAAGTGATATTATAAGGAATTTATGTCTAGTAAAGATGTTTCAGTAAATATTTTCAGTTCTAATACCTTTCAACATGGCATGCATTATATTAATATAAATTTAACTAGAAAGTTGTAGGAAACTTGATGCTACAGAGGGGTAGAGATGCCCAACTCTCGTGGAATGATGTGCTGCAGAACAATTCAAAAACAGGGTATATCAGAAATAGACAAATTAAGCACGTACATGTAATACAGGCATGTTCATGTTATATATAGTAACTCGTAATGCTAGTTTCTCATGATAATTATCTTTCAGTACTTTACCTCACGGGAATGTCGTGGTTTGTTTTGCATTGCAATAAAAAGAAACTCACACGAAATTTAATCTATAAAGATATTCAAAACAAAGCAGGCGATTATGTTAAACAATCACCAGCCGAGTCGCAACTTAACCTTGGTTGGGTTGAAAAACTTTCAAAGACAAGTTTGAAATTAGCTTGGCCATTTTTTGGAGGATTACCGACTTTCAGAAGCCGATTTGAGGTGGTGAATTTGAAAAAAGGATAGTTTCATTTACAATAAAAAGACAGTGCCGGCATAAGGGATTAGAATTACGGGTTGGTGTGAGGGCATAGAAAGATGAGTTGGTATTAGGGCTTTGAAAGAAGGGTTGGTATAAAGGCTTAGATAGACGGTGTAGGCGTAAGGGCTTAGAAAAACGGGTCGGTATAAGGGCTTAGAAAGACAGGTTGGTGTAAGGGATTTGAAAGACGGGTTAGTATAAGGACTTAGAAAGACCCGATTGGCATAAGGGCTTGGGGAAACGGGTCGGAATAGGGCTTAGAAAGACAGATTGGTGAAAGTGCATAGAAAGACCGGTCAGTTTAAGGGATTCGAAAGACAGGTTGGTGTAAGGGATTTGAAAGACGGGTTGGTATAAGGACTTAAAAGGACCCGATTGGTATAAGGGCTTGGGAAAACGGGTCGGTATAGGGCTAAGAAAGACAGGTTGGTGAAAGGGCATAGAAAGACAGGTCAGTTTGAGGGCTTAGAAAGACTGGTTGGTGTATGGGCTTTGAAAGACGGGTTGGTATAAGGACTTAGAAAGACTGGTTGGTATAAGGGCTAAGAAAGACGGGTCGGTAGGAGGGCTTATGTAGGAGGAGTATGGTGAGTGGTCGGGGTACGAATTAGATTTAGGAAAGGATTGAACATGATTGAAATCTGTGTTTAAGAATAAAAAGAATGGATATTTGGTAAAGATATTATGAGGTCCAGAGCAAATTACAATAAAACGGTCAATATTACAGCAGGAACTTCTAAAGATTAGAATTGTGGCTATTTACATAGTTTTAATGAAAAATCAATTTTTGAACATTGACGTCTAAGGGGGGATTTGGTTTTAAATTGGCCCCACCTCTTTAATGAGAAGACAGAAGTAGTAGCAGCAGGAGGACCGAAAACTATGTGTACATCGCAATATGATTCTCATGTTGCAATCATCTACTGATTTAGCGAAAGAAGTCAATAAAAACTTCCGTAGTTATGGTTTCTTAATTATATCTGACTAACTGGTTCCATATTGAAAGTATTTTAAACTCTACAATTTTCTTTCATAATCGTTAAGCTTGGAAAAAATATTTTTCTATAGAATTATAATTAATTGCAAACATATTTTCATTTCTAGTTTGTATCTATTCAATACATAAAGGTTAAAAATTTCTCCCAAATAATTTGGTCAATTTTAAAATTTTTTTATAACATTTTGAGCAAAACTTCGAAGCATTGTTTCGTAGATATACAGTTTCACAAGGGAATTGTAAATACATTCCAATGAATACAAGTTATTCACTAATAAGTTACCTACCACTCTAAATAGAATGTTATTTTACTACTGCGACTTCTATAATCTTAATTAACCACAACTACTCCAAGTACAATCTTACCCTTAGCCACTACAATATTCTTCCCCACCAGACGAGCTTAAATTTCAGATCGACGTTAACTATTCGCAATTAGGTGAGTCTATCTTCGAATTTTTCAAAACTCTCCTCACTATTTTGCAGTGGCTTTGCTTATGAAATAAAAGGGGCCGGCGAGTCACCATAGAAAACGGGCGTAGGTCTCCCATGCTGGCGTCTCCCCCACGGTCGTAAACAGCGGCACATGAAATAAAGCCAGAAGCCCTGGAACGCTCGCGCTCGGGGGGAGCGGTGAACACGCGTAATTCAACAGGAAAGGCATGAAAAGGAGGAAGGGAAAGGGCAAGTCGTCACAGAAAACGTGAAGCGTCGTAAAATTACGTCAAAGATGACAGAAAGTGGGAAGATCGTAAAATATTCAAGACCTGTTTTTTGGGACTTGCTTTAAGTAGAACACGGCTGTCATTGCACTGGAGGCTATCCGGTTAGATGGAGAGGAGGGTGGAGGGTGTTGGAAGAAAGGTCGGTATTTCCATTGAATTTATCTACTTTTGGATACCACAGTAATTGTCCCGAATTACTTCTTTAGTTTTTGCGTTATTAGATTCGCACGCATGAAGGACTTCTTAACATCTGCGTAGACAACAATAGTAAACGACTAATTAACTTACCTCAATTGCGATGAACTGCTGATTGGTATATCAGCAATGTTTCATTATTTTATCTTGTGTCCCCAATCGACAATACGATCAAATTTCAAATTAAATTATATTTACAAAAAACTATTCGACAGCTCATATCTTTATACGCATTCCAACTTTTCGAGCTTTATGTTTGAACGAATTTCTTAAATTTATTCAAGTTACATTTTACCTCATTGTCTTGGTGGCTATTTAAACCCTTAAAAACCTAAAAATCTTAGCTGTGAATATTAGATTAATTGTTTACTGCTGAAAATACATGTTAAAATTAATTTTCAATAAATGCAGTCGGTTCATTAATTGCAATTCACCACAGTTTTGGGTATGAGAGGCAAGAGTTGAATACTTACATCATCTGTAATAATATTTGGCGGTTCAGCTGTTTAGGATGCGTGGTTGAAAAACTGAATTGGTTGATTAGAACTTTGGTCAATTGTGTAACTAGAATTCAAAAAGTTTACTTCAACTTGGACAATTTCAAGCTTTTTGACACTTTCCAACAGCGTTCACTAAGGTTTATTTAAGTTACAACATTTCTGATCTCTCTAAAGAAAAATGTTGATGATTTCTTAAATATACGTTTCTACATATCAGGGAGTAAATTTCTAATTGACAAGCACAACTTTCTTCTAACTACGGGACTGTCAGATATTCGCAGGCATCGCAGGAGTCTGCGTGGCCTCATTTCAAGTGGCAATATAAAATGCAAATTAGACCACATTCTCTTCACGTTAATTGATGCGTGGACGTGGGAACGCACTCTTTCTTTGTAGGCTACGTCGGGAAGTTTTCTTGAACACTTGAAGGTAGCCTACCGGTCACTCACTAGTCTTCCAGACAGAACAAGTTTCCCTAGTTTTACTTGTCTTTCAGGCGGTACTAGTCTTCCAGGGATATTAGTTATCTACCTGGAACTAGTCTTCCAGCTGAAACTAGTCTTTCAGCCAGTACTAGTCTTTCAGCTAGTACTAGTCTTTCAGCTAGTACTAGTCTTCAAAGTGCTCGTCTACCAGCTGCCAGTCTTTTACGGGGACTTGTTTTTCAGTTGGTCCTAGTCTTTTAGGTGGTACTAGTAATCAAAGTGATATTTGTTAGCTATGTTGTACTTGTCTTTACGTACGTGGTACACTGTCATGTGGTAGTGCCCGATTTATGCTAGAAGCTGTGGATCTCTTACTCGTAGGTCTTTTTCGCGATGAAAATAAAGGATTTCAAAATAATTTTCATGTAATTGAGGTGCCTATAAATTAAAATTAAAATAATCTGCGTAAAAATGAAAAGAAAACTAAAAGTAATCGAAGGTATGTTCGTATTCACTGAGCTTCAAAGCCACGGCCAATATTGACCATAATTTAAAAACATGTGTTTTGTCAATTCCTGCTCAAAAAAGCGGGTTCCATAAACTGCTACTCAGTAAATAATGATGGTTGTTTGTTAATAAATTAATTGTGAGGGTGGAGAGCAAGAGTAACTTAAATGGTGTTAATTATTGCGACTATTAACTCTGAAGGAACTAAAAACGCCGATTAAAGTAACCATTTATTCAGATTAACATCAATTTATTTTAATTGAGGTAACTAATCCGTTTGTGAGAAGTAACTGTTAACATCGATTTAAGGTTTCTATTTGCTCTGATAAAGGTAACTTTTATTTCAGGTCACTAATAAATAATTCAATCAAATGCGTTTAAACTGACTAAGAATCCTGATCCAAAATCACTAACTCTTGATTATCGGAGTTTCAAATTCTAGTTATTATATCACATAACCTTTATTAAAGTAACTCTTTATTCTTATTGAAGCTAATATTTACTCGTATTAAAGTGATTATCAATTTTACTGAGGTAACCCTGAACTCCAATTAATGTAATTATCGACTCTGGAACGGTAACTGCTTCTGTCATAGGTAATTCACTTCCATGTCAAAGTTATTCAGGAATTTCCTGGGACTGACTAATTCTGTTCCACAGAGAGCGATATAATTACATGTAAAGCCTTGCTTGATGTTGTGTTGTCAGGATGGTCTCAACAGATGGTGCGCCCAAAATTTTGTTTCAAATTTTATTTTCACAATAGTAGTGTATAGGTTCCAAAATTTTAATGTTAAGTTGAGTATCTCGTTATCATCACTATATGAGTTATAAATTTCAAACTATGGTATATGTTATTGATTAGAAAATATTTAGATGGGTTGTATGAAAATACTTATGACTGTTGATGCTTGTAATAAATTGATGACATAAATATAGGCTAAAAGGGTTAACTTTTAGGTCATTATGGGCCAATGAAAGGCATCAATTTAATATCAAATGTATGATTCTTAGCCTTAAATAAGCTAAAAAAATTACGAGAAGGAAATAATTTCAGTTTGATATCTGAAATGATTGTTAAAGTATTTAAAACTTCGGAATATTAGAAGTAATATAATTTATACTCCCCAAAATAATTTTTTGTAAATAAAAATATTTCTCAATGCAAATTAAGTATAGTGGAACTTTTAAAACCTCAGCACATAATTGCAAAAATGAGAACTGTTAAGTAACTTATTCGTTTTTTATGAATTCTTAATTTTTGAATTATTATTTTTTCTGGAAGTTTTCAACTAAACGAATTCTGCGCAAAAATTTTTCAATTATTTAATGAAGGTTTTTCATAAGAAATTTCGTAAAGAATTTGACTGTAGATTTGATTGTAGATGATAAAGAAAGGTAGAATGGATTGAATAATCATCATGTTGTGTATTATCGCTGAAACATGATATATTTGAAATTTTTTGACGTAAGAAATAACTACTTAGAGATTATTCAACCCCCTAACATTTCTCCTTTGGAAATTTAATAATTACTTCCATCGAATTTAAAAATTGATTCTACTTCTGTTAATAATCTTCTTCATTAAGCAATTTGAGAATTATGGCCATATCAGCAACAGCATTTGTAGTATTTATGAAATTGTAACCTTTTTATTTTATAAATTTCCATTTCATGCTTGACATGATGATGACGAAAAAAAAGGAAACTCGAACTTAAAAATGACGTCCAAATTAATGTCTAAATAATAAAAGTGCCTAATAGTGAAGTAAGAGTGTGGTGTGTGCAGTATAGCAATTAAACCTGCATGCAACAATCCCCAGGCATCCTTCATATGTATGACCATTGGACCAGATTTTGATGATAATTCTGTAGGCTGACTGGAAAGTAAGTACCCAAAAATGTTACTGGCAGAGAGAAGTAAACCAAGTCTCAGATTGTTTGCTGCTACGAGTGAAAGTTGTAAAAAAGGTTTTCTCTGATATGATAGCCTATACTGGGTGCATTTGAAGCTGCCTTGGTTGTTGTCAAGTAAAATGTAATGTTATTGATGCATCAGTTAATTTTGAAATTAGGTGGAAATAGTTTTATGAATAGAAAAATGTTAGTCTAAAATTGAATTAAAATTCAGTATATTCAAATTTCGGTATCAAAACTTTATAAGTATATTCAATAATTTAAGCTTTATTCATCCATAGTATATTGATTTTTGAGTGAAAATTTGTTACTGCATGAATAATTCTCAAATGAACAATTTTGAAACCTGTGTCAGAATTTTTTTCTTTTTTAATATTTACAATATTTCTTCTTGTAAGAGTATATTCTTAGGTTTTAAATTTTCATGCAATCAACACACTCTTCAAAGCTTTACCGAGTTTTCTAATTGGAACAAGGCAATAAACATGTAATACAAAAAAAGCCACTCCAGCGGCATTGAAATATTAAAGTCTACAGCCATTATATTTATTATTTCAGATATTCCAGTAGCATTGAAATATTGTCTACAGCCATAATATTCATTATTTCAAATACTCCAGTACCATTGAAGTATTGAAGTTTACAGCCACTATTTTCAATATTTCAGCGACCAAACGAAGTATGGAAAGCTAGCATGAAACTCGAGCTGAGCGGAAGTAGCGTGCGATGGAGCCGCGGACTTCTCGCTGGAACGCCAATTCTCGGAGCCTCGCAGCGCCGCCTCCGCCTTCAGCTCCTCGGAGGCCAGAGTCCAGAAAGTCGTAAACGTAGCGCGCCTGAAGAACTTAGAGCAAGGCTGCCTATCGGCACCATCCTTAGCCCCATTAGGGCTCCAAAAAAGCTCGTAACGACAGCGAGAGCGGCTCTCAAACCAATGGCTGCCTCTGGCGAGCTTTAGGAGAAGATGATGAGGTTGAAACAGCCTACAGCTTTGCCCTTCACAGGCTACTGGAACATTAGCTTCCTGGAGCTGCATGGACTGGCTCCTGGACCATTGGTTCCAGTTCCTACCTCTCTACACTACTTGCACCTTCGCTCATGGTTACTCCTCAAGCACATTTTCTATGGTACCTCCATAGGCGGCAATGAGGGGACAATGTGTGCCCCAAAATCAGTTGCTTCCATCGGTAGCTCAGCAGCAATCAGTTCGGTGACAATGGGGTCCTGTTTAAAAATTATCTGGGGTAATATTTAGGGTATCTCAGTATTGATCAACGCGGTGCTAACGTTCTTGACTTCTCATACTCGCCATAGGCTATGCCTCATCCTGTGTTTTTTCGTCTCTCTTTGGAAACAAGAATTCAAGCTCGAAACTCTTTCAAAAATATTTCAAAAGTAACTACAATATTTTTAAGGATTCAAATTGCAACAAAATTACATCATGTAGTCACTATCGCTCCCAATAGGAAATGACAATGAATACGCAGATCTTCAATAAAAATAATTTAAATGATGTGGGAAATTGTAACAGCATTACTAAAAAACATTCAAGTATCAGAAGTAGCATCATTTTCATTTTTAGGAAGGATCAGCGTTATGAATTAGTGGTGTATTTAGTTCAAATTTTGCCAATCTGTAAAAATTGAAACCACCGATGGACTAAATGAAATTAAAAAATTAGATGTCAATGCTAGATTTCATTCAAGAAACCTCTAAAGTGTTAGTAACTTTGTTTTTCACCGAATTGTGGGATATTTCGCCGTAAATAAGTGCGTGGTTCCATTCGAGAGCCGCCAACCAATTGTAAAAAAACTTAAAGGGTTTTTACAATACTAAACCTTGAATTGAAATTTTTAGGAACGTCGAAGGTTAATTTTACTAATTTTCATCGGATTTATTCTAACTGCACTCATTCAGATTATCGGGCATGGAATGAATAAAAAAATCCGAATGTTAGAAGTGGAACACTTGATCGTTGTACATTTTATTTGAACTCATTGAAGATTTGTAATAGAACTACTATTCTTCAGCACGAAACAATTTACAATTGGTTGCCCATTAACATCAAACTTACCGAGTAACAGAGACCAAAACTTTATAAAGCTATTCCCAAACCATTCGCCTTCTGCTATGCCATGAAAGCAAAACATAACAAATGTAGCTGCACACGCAGCTTTCCTGCGTACCTTCTAAAAGTCAAACACAAACTTGTCTCGACCATTACATGACCATATTTTTGTCCCGAGAATGGCAGACCTACTGGCTGAAATAAATATTTCTTCCCCGTTAGACTTTCCTCCACCAGCTTCACGAAATGATTTCGACGCTTTCCTAGACTCTCTTATCTTTATGCCCTCACGATACCATCGCGCGCAATCGTTGTCGAAGCTTCCGCCTGCAAACGGAAGCCCCGAGTCTTGCCGGCCTAGTCCAAATGTCCTGAAAAGCAATTCTATAAATCCTCAGGTCATTAACTTCAGGTTTATTGAGACATCGATGGCCTCACTCATAGAACGGCACCGAGAAACATCAAATCTACATTGGAAAAAATCCCAGCTTCAAAGAATTCCCCATTTAGTGACTTAATTTCCGTAAATAGGGAGGAAAGAATTCAAAACTGACGAAAGCTTTCAATTGACGTGATACTACTTGAAATTCAAGCTAAGGAGGGGGAGCAAATGCGGAGCAAATGTGACAGGTTCAAACTGAAATAATTTTCAGTTTTCAGTTCAAGAATGAAAACTGAGCATCAATAGTTCATTCATAATAGTTTTCATTATAGGAAAAAATAAATTTTTTCTGTCACAATGACTGAAGCTAAGTTTTTATTTTTAAAGATAATTGTATGAATAGAAATGAAAAATTATTCATTTTTGTCAAGGCGTTTTCTGTTAGGAACATATGTATAGCATCATAGACGTATACTGCAAATTTCACTCATAAAGTGTATGATTCTGGTTGCTTTTATATTGTTAGAGTTTTTGGTCATTTATTTATTGATTTTGTTCGATAAGCTCGGTTCACATCACATGGCTCATATAATATTATTATTCCCACAAAATTAGCTACTAAATGATGATAGCACTATTATTTATGATTAAAATTTTTTCTCTGATTGCAGATTAGTCCCTCAATAATTTGGAACCACCACCATCAAACTTAATTTTGAATTCATAAAATTCCCCAGTAATTTTGAACCATCACCGTCCAATTTTTTTTAAGTTCGTAAAATTCCTTGTTTTTTAGCATTATTTTACTTCATCAAGTAAGCAGCCACAAGTAATAAATCAGAGTAGAATTACTGAACGAAAGGAATGGATATTGCAGCATAAAAAATGAGCCTCCGAATTTACTTATTTAGCTCATTAGAAGACGAAAATAGCGCACATTAGCAGAATTGTTTTAAAATCAAATTTAGCTGATGACAACGTCCAAATCTATCGAAGATACTCATGGGCACAGGAATCAATAAGTATCTATTACCTGTGAGAACTTTGATAAAAAATGTTGCTGAAAAGTATTGAAATATCGATATTGGTTCCTAAATTATGACACAAATTAGTGAAATGTTGTACACATTGTAAAATGTCCCTTCACAGAGTTTGTGTACGAGGACTTTCAGAAGAAGTCGTATGT
Organism: Morinoia aosen; assembly: GCA_030386875.1. Lineage (NCBI taxonomy): Eukaryota > Metazoa > Arthropoda > Malacostraca > Amphipoda > Talitridae > Morinoia > Morinoia aosen. The sequence continues at coordinate 21,284,445 of CM059565.1, forward strand.
GTGACCGGTCTTGTTTTGTGATGCACTGAATGCGATTAACTTTTACACATATTATAGCAATTCAGTACAATCTCTGGTACCTGAACTCATTATGATGAATTTCTCGATTTATTCAAATAAAGTAAAAAAAATCATCAGCATCCGAAATATTTCTTAATGTGGGTATTTTTTATGGAAGAAAAGTAATTCAAAATTCTAAATGACTCTGAGAACAGAAAATTAAATTATTCTAGCAAGTAATTAAAATTAAAATGACAATGCGTGTTTTGCAAATCTTTACTGTATATCGGTAAATAATATATTTTTATCATCTTAGAAACTACCAGTGAGTTAACGTACCAAGGAATAACGAAGAGGCTGAAATTAACTCGCTTTGAAATTATCATTAGGAAGAACTTTACTAATTATTTATAGTCTCATAACTCCGCACAAATGTTTTCATCATTCTTCAAAACAATTATACTTAATCCCTGGAATGTGTTTCTACAAACATTCTTTTAAAACAGGATAGAATAACTGCGTAGAACATTCAGAGTACACACAATAAGATTTTTTATATCTCTTCGAATTATGCTTTGCATCTGATGAAGCTACTTATTTTCTTATTATGCAATCTTTATTCTACATTAGGTATCTCTTATTTATTTATAGTATCGATATGTGAATAGCTGAACAGTGAATTTCTTTTCGTTTTCAACTTAACACCCACACTTATTGTCATGTAAATACTCCTCATAACTTGTTTGTTATTTGAAACATTTACCCACAACTAGATGAGTTTGCATTGCTTACTGATGAGACCACACTTGTGCAACAAGCCGGAAAAAGTCCATTCAAACACTTATCGGCACGGTAGGTCGTAAATGAATGATCGTAATGCTAACAGAAGCATGCAGTCGTACCAGACATGCTATTACATTGGAGTGTAATACAAAACATTCATTTTATTACTGCAAAAAAACACGGTATCTAGTTTTAAATGTGTTCTATTCACGTTAATGAAAACGTAAAACCTAATTTCAAATTCACTCTAATTCACTCTCACATGTCAATTAGAACAACTAACCAAATTTAAAATTTCTTCTGTTTACGTTAATAAAACACAGTATTTAAATTCAAATTTGTTCTGTTCACATTAACAAAAACGCAGAACCTAATTTAAAATTTATTCTGTCCACGTTAATTGCAATACAATATCCAATTCCAAATTTACTTCGTTCATATGCACTGCCTATATTGTACTGCAATTTACAGAAGTGGTGCTACTGTATATAAATTTAGAGATCGGTATGCATGAGCTATAAATTTTAATTCCTTTCCATCGCCTAGCGTAGTCAGCGTTGGTTACCGATTTCTTAACTATAAAATTGGATGCTCTGCATGATAAACGTTATTTAACGAATTTTTTAGAATGTAGACAGCTACATTCTAAAAAATTAGTTAAATAACGCTCTTAAATTGGATGCTCTGCATGATAAACGTTATTTAACTAATTTTTTAGAATGTAGACAGCTACATTCTAAAAAATTAGTTAAATAACGTTTATCATGCAGAGCATCCAATTTTGTAGTTAAGAAATCGGTCTTAGTAACTGCAGCAATGATTGTGGCTGCTCATATTTGAAATAAGGCCCACAAAATGTTTTTTTATTATGGTTATTATATTATTATCCAAATATTATGTTATCCCTACGATGACAAAAATGATCAAAGATTTTGAAGTGGGTGAAGAACCTGTGAGGTTATTCATTAAATCTACATTCAGTTGGGATTAAGTTCTGAAGAATTAGGTAATTAGGTGCTTGGTACAAGTAATCTAGAAAATATTAGAAGGCCCAGTATTTCTGTATCATTCCTGGTTGGAATTCATCCCCGTAGTGAGGACTTCAGCTAGAAGCGTCCTCAAGAGGTACACAAGCTCCAACTTTATTAATTTTTAAAATTTAAAAAGACAATGCTGCTACTGTACATTAATTACAAAAAAATTTCTATACGGACAACATTTTCGTCTCTGGAGACAACATGCACAGCTGAAATGAATTTACTCAGTTATGATAAAATGAAAAATTAGTAAAGTTTTGTGAGAATTTTTAATTTCATTGAATTCTAACAAAACTTAAGATATTCTTTCATTTTATTTCAACCAATCAAATTCATTACAGCTGTGCATGTTGTCTCCACAATTAAAATTTTTGTTGATCGTTGATGACTGAAAACTTGAAGGAAACATACAAGTTTTGTTTCCATTGAAAACGGTATGAGAGAAAAACACTCAAAAAACTATAAAAATTTTCCAATTAACTCTTCTTGTTCTAAGGAAATAAAAATTTATCAGGTAAGATAAATCTTGGATTAAGAGCGTCAAAAATTCCTTAGTTTAGCTTGTGAAAAATGTATCAGAGCGAGCACGTAGATTTAGATGAGAACAAACTATGTACAGTGTTTGATATGTTTTTAAAAGTAACTATTAGCACAGGCTTTCCTTGCAGATACATAAACATTCTCAGTTATTTTGTGAGTACTCGTACAAATCCTCAAACACCTAAATGAGCATGGCTTTGAAATACATAGTGGGCTACATCAGATTAATGAATATCTGCACAAATGAATTGATCATATGAACTAATGAAATGAATATTTAAACATTTGAAGTGAATATATACACATATGAAATGAATGTATATTCATATACAAATTGATATCTATCTAAATTAGTAAGTTGTGTATTCAGTAACTTAAATTAGGGAATATGTAACTTATTCGCCTCACCGAGAGGCATTGGAAGAAGGAGCTGTGGGACGAAGTGTTACCTACTCACACCATCACTTTCTATTTGCCTAGATCATCAAAGCCTTGTCTAACCTTAATACAGACATTGCACCAATCTATTTCAATGGAGCAACTGACAACGCTGTTTAGACATAAACTGACCGCGATCTATTTTTGTTTTCATGCGAAAGAAAGGTCATCTCTCAATATTCTCAACCATTGGTGTTCCTGTTTTTTGACGTCTGGTATTTTGTAAAACCTTTCTTTTTATGATTCAATGGGACTGCAAGTTTTCGAACGTGTGGCGTTTCACCTACTCTATAAATATTGAGTTCTTATCTTGATTAACTTTTTTCGTAATGGTAATGCGTATTTTATGGACGGTAATTTCTCAAAATTGAATTGAAATTTTGTTCCAAAGAACAATTGAGAATAACCGAACGTCTACAGTTCATCAATTCATAAATACAAAATGAACAGATGAGTTCATAAGTCGGAGGTGAAAATGTTGAGGGAAAGATTGTGATGCAAATAAAGTTTATTTGTGTAATATTTTCATTAGATAATTAGTGTTGGGTTTCAAACGTTGCATTTTTTATAACGCAATTTTTTAGATGGATTTATTTCCTCATGTGGTTTTACTTCCCTTCTGATGCTACTCTTATTTTCTAAGTTCACTTGCGTACATTTATGGTAACATGGTTTTTCGATTTGTTGTTTAATGAACAATTACAAAACAGGTCAGCATCAGGTATTTGTTCATAACGTCAGAATGTAGTTTGCTCCTGTAAAATGAAAAAGATTTACCTTTGCTTTACAGTTGCTTTAAAAAATTCCTCGTTGAAGCTTTAAATTTTTAACATTAATAAGAACAAACACAATTATTAAGAGAGACATAAAAAGCCTGTTTATAAAAAGAGCTACACTTTGTTTTAAATTCAAATTAAAACATGGATTTCCTAGGAAATTAATTGGATAACAGCACTCTTCCAGAATACAGTTACTCAAAATAGCCATTGCGACATTCTCAACTACAAAAAATCAGGTTTTCGCCCCTAAGTGCTTTAGACGAAGAAAGTACAGATATTGAGAAAAATTGAAAATTGCTTTCCATCTCCAGCTTCGAAAATGTTTCTCAAAATACAGTATATCAGTTCATTCATATATGAACTTTGTATTTTTGGCGTAAAAAATCATTGCCTTCAGTATGATCTAACTTCTTTCTTTCAACTCCGTTGTATCTCTTTTCTTTAAAATTTCCGTAACGCGGATGTTATGAAAAAAAAGAATAGGTGTTTTTAAATCTTTGCAGTTCGGTGCATGTACAGTGTGTGACATATACTTACTATCACTGCTCAATGAATAAGAGTATCGCGTCGTACAGCCACTCGTCAGAAAAACCGCAACAGCTGTGTCGTATATCTTCTGAAAATTTCACATAAATCGTTTACGGCATTGATTAAACTTAAGTTTACTACATTCTTCACAACCACCGAATACGAGGTTTTATTTCCGTTAATTCAATAGAACATAGTGACCTGAGAACACGAAGCATGCGTTGTTTTGTACAGGTGTTCACTCTGAAAATTCGGAGCTTGTGCTTTATAGGCGGCAGCGAGTGGAGGTGACAAGCGGCGAGCGCTTTAGGTGAGGTCGGCTTCAGCAACTTGAGAACTCCAATGGTTCTCAGATTTTAATACGACCATAAAGTTTCTTCAGGATATTTAGGAGAAGAGCTGGGCTTCTGGAGACTGGGTTGCATTGGAAAAGCGCCTCGGTTTTACCATGTGAGAAGGATAGTAATCGCTGCTATTGGCTAATAAGTCATTTGGCCATTTTATTTCTCATTAAACGAGCCATAACTGTGAGGGAATGGTTCGTAGATAGTCAGTTTGTTTAGAATCTTGGTGATGTGAGGTGGGACTCTTCTAGTCTGCTTCCAATCCCTTCATCTTGAAGTGAATGCATGTAATTTTTCACTCAAAAATCAGAAGGGTTTCAGTTGCTTTCAGCGACCGAGGTCGCCTCACTTTCGCCTCCGGTAGTCGGGTGCGCGTGCAAGTGTCCCCGCACGCGCAGAGCGGGCAATCGATGATGATCCATATAACTAATGGGCTTTAGATGCAACAGTTCTGGTGAAGGTATTTTTGCGTGAAGAGGTACTGAATGATCGAAAAGTGTAAACACGGATAAGAAAATTTCAGTGGTTTCACAACGAATTAAAATTTCTTATCGAGTTCCAGTTTGATTGACTTTATTCTAGTTCAGATGTAGTGATACCATGTGAAGTGTTACTTTTAAACTCGTTGTGCACATGATCCCGCGGTAGAATCAGTGATTGTCGTGACAGAAGTGATGGTCAGATCAATGCTAAGGAACTGATCTAAAGGATCAGAGTGGAATCTTATTGGTGATTTAGGCCGCACAAGAACAAAAATAATGCATCATTGTCCGCTGAAAGAAGTTAGGAACTCATTAATAAGCAAATGAAAAGTGAATTTTCATGGTCATGAAAGTTTTCTGATTTCCTCGAGAGTGAATAAAATCTTTTGAAACAGTGCTGTATGAAACCAATTTCAAAAGCGCAAAACGGATTGTATTTGTAGCACCTAATTTAATTCATGCAAGAAAATCATTACTCTACAAATGTAATTTTATTCGTATGTGCTTAGTTTTAAAGCTACGGATGCCATTTTATTTGTTTTGTGCTAGTCATTGGGTTCAATGTGAATCCTTCTGAAATGTTTTGTCATGACTTGTAAGAAATGTAGGAAGATTAATTTGATAAAAAAAACTGACGCAAAATATTTATTCTGCACGGAGCTAAGAGAATGAATAATTTCCGAAAACTAAAACTCTTCCAGACAAAGCCGATGTCTGACAACGTGTTAGCCGAAATAATGAAGTTTAACTTTAGTTGACTGTAGTTTTTGTTCAACATTTAAGAATGTAATTACGTGTTACAAACACAAATATATTGTCTCAAGATGTTGTGTCTTAAATTGTGTTCTCCAGAGAGGTGTACCACGATGTAACTTGCAAGGTGAGGCAGTTTTTATTCAAATCTTAAATTCCAGAGAAAATTTGAACAATTTTCAGGTAAGTTAAAGAATAACTTACTAACCTATTTTGCTATTCTGTGTTTAAAAGCTTAACATAAATAAAAGTTTTACATTATCTTAATTTTAATTTAGAGAGAAAATTTAAAATGCTCAAGATAATTTCAGTTATGTAGCACGTGAATACGTATTTGTAGCCAATTTCATCATCGACCAATCGAAAGGCATTCTGTGATATCGTGATTAAGAGATCATGGCAAACTGGTCAGTGTCCACATCAATCTTCAAATGTTGGCTGTTTGCAGTCGACAGCAATCACAGGAAGTTGATAAATGGACGATGTGAGATCCAACACCAGCCGAGGATAACAACCTCTGATTGCAGCATAATGAGGTCCGTATTATTGACTCCATCCATCATTTAGGTCGTGAATAGAAGAGGCTTCTTATACGAGTGCTTGCTTTGAATGATGTGTGAAGGCTTTGTTTGAAAAGCGACGTCTTGTCTTAAAAAAAAACATGGCTTGATGTTCTGGAGAAAATGCCCAAAAAATGAGTGTTGTCTTCAAGAAAGGGAATGAAATGTGTCAAGTAGAAATATGTTTCTTTGCGCTTCTTTGTGTTTCTCTGGCTTTGTGTTCAGATAATACTTTCACCTGGAAGATTTTAACTTATTTAAACGTTTGAGTAGCCTATAAATTAAATCTAATGCGCTCTGCATGCTGATTTGATTACCTAAGGTACATGAAGCACTGAAGTAATTTATTATTATTCATGATGAATTTATGCTCTTATGTTTGTTTACGTTCGTTTATCGTTCAAATTATTGTACATTAAATTTGTGGCGCCAATGTTAGTTTTATTATTTGAATCGAAAAACTTCCATTATGCTCTGTAGCATTTTCTAAACTCGAAGATAGCTTTTTTACAAAGGGCTACATTATTTAGTATGAGGCATGGAGGTGAGTACATTTTTGTTTTGTTTTAAAAATGTTGAGATTCCTATTCTGTGTCATGTGTTTCTGGGGAAACTAAGATTTGTACGCCTTGCGAAACGAAATCAATCAGAATTCCTAAAGTGAATGTTGCTTTTTTGTAATTGTTAAGCTTTAAAATTCTATTGGTAGAAGAGATGAAATTACAATGTTTCATTCATTATGAAACTGCTCTTTATTGTAATTATTTAGGCGCTAAGTTGTCTTATGTAAATATTTATTCAAGCTCTAACTAAATATTTATTTAGAAAAAGCCACATTCAATATTACTCTGATGCATTGCGACTTGAATAAAGTTTCAAAACTTTCACTAGAAACCAATGAAATAATAGACAGATAAAGACGAATTCTATTCCTCTGTAATAACAGTATATTATGGATATGAGAATCGAAGTCTCGAATGCAAGTCAAAGTACAAATGCAAGTGCACTGCCCATAAATTAAAAAATAAATAAATGTATTTTACGCGAAAATATTTCATCCAAATAAATAATCTACTGGTAATGAAGTATTTTGTGCTTGGTTTCTCATGTGATATTAAATCTATTCTCGCCTGAATTTTGTTCATTTCGTTGTCTCAGAATCAATATCCATAAGTATACAAAATTTAGAGCTAATCCTAAAGATTTAAACATACAATGCGAACGTACAAGTATAGCATGATAATTTTCCATTTCGTATTTGATGATCCGGAGCACAGAGCGCAGCGAGCGAGCTTCGCCGTCGGCAGACGCCGCTGGCGAGTTCGTGTGTTGTATCTTATACGTTATTGAGTGAAACAGCTGCAATGTACCAATTTTTGCAACGTTGCACTGTCTAAATTGCTTCAAAGGAGTTTAACAATTTTGTAACGTTGCGATGTGTGAATCGCTTCAAAGTAGTGAAGTATTTTTGTAACGTTGTGCTGTGTAAATTGCTTCAAAGTAGTTTGGCATTTGTTTAGTATCAGGTTGGAAGAAGAATTGGGAGCAATTCATAAATCAAGCAACGAAACCTGGATTTATTCGAACTATTGTTTTGAAGTTGTTTTGCTGTAGCTTCGGTATCACTCTACGAAGCTTTAATGCAGTGGGATCTTAATTATGTAAACGAGTTTGCGATACCATGAACGTAGAAATGATTTACTGGGATTTCTTATCACTTGCATACCCACACGGGCTGCATGTAAAAAAAACGCTACCGTCAAATAATTTTTCCCAGAAATACAATCCGTGAAGTTTTCACTCTGTATTCATATATTTCACTGCAAAACAGTCGCCATGGGCTAAGCGACATTGAATCAATAGCTTAAAATTCAGAAGCATCATTCATGATCATTTTCTATTCGCTGCGCGCAGAGATTACACTTGTAAGAGGCACGTGTTATGTTCAACATTCGTACACGATATTATTCATGACGCTCATGCTGCAGTTTGAGGGAAAAAATAATTTATGCAAAGGCATAATTCGAAAGAATAAAATATGTAAGCCACGAGCTGTATTTGAGGCAAAAGCTACCAAGTATCAAGTAGTGTAAATGATCCATGACTTTATTTACTGGACCCTAATTAGTGGTTACGCTGTCTGCAGCACTTGACTTCGCTCGCTGCAACGTTGAAATAAATATTTCGAGGTCGTTTCGGCGAAATTTTGATGGTTTCGAGTCTAATATATGAAATGATCATAGCTGGTAAAGTGTAGCTGAAATATCAAAAGGAAATTGAGGTGGAAAAATTTAACATTTTTGGTGGAGATAATTTGAATGCGGCCTCTTGATTGATAGACGCAAACGCTGAGCAAATAATAAAGAATAAATATTTTAGTGAAAAGATATTACACTATTGCTTATAGATAGCGAATTAAAATCCTGCCTATATGAAAATAAAAGCGAAATTCGTTTTGGGAAAACGCATTTTTAGAAGATAAATGTTACTGAAGAGCATCTTCCAACGGTGAAAAATGAATTATATGCAGCGTTTCGAACTGATTAATGTAAAGAAATAGCTTTGTCCTTGCAATAACATTCAATGATTATACGATGAAAAATAATTACATTCGTAGTGAAACTTATTCAGAAAAAAGGATGTATAGTAGTAATTTTGCAGTATTCCCTGAACATTATCGAAGACATAGCTACTACTTTCCTAATACTCGTGCAATTTCGGTGCGTCAATATTCTATGAAAAGCGATATCACGAGTGCTCTATGAATGCCATTAAGGTTCATAACTGAAAATTTCCCCCCCAATTTCAGAGGCTGTTCGATCCATCATACAATTTTTTGCGTGAGCGCTCTTGAGGGTATGAAATCAAGGCCTCGATGATTTTTATTTTTTACCAACTCTTCAGTGCGCTGCTAGAAATGCTTCAACCTCGTCGACATCAAGCGCGAGAATTTATCTGGGAACTCAAATGCAAATACAACTAAGCTTGCTTAAGCTTGTTGGAGCATCCGAACGATGCATGTTTAGTCGCACACTCAAGGGAGGGAACATGATTGGAAAGCCCCCTACTCCTTCAAACATTTGCGATTGTTGTTTGAACAGAATAACGCTCATCTGCGCAAGCTACACCTGCTCCTATTAAGAATGTACAAAACCTTAGAATGAGACGTCCGTGTTTAGTGTTTGCTATTTTTCAACTTGTGCGATACCATGGCTTTAGTGGAGAATTTTAGTTCCCGCATCAAAAAGTTCTAAGCTGAGGCTGCCAGACAAATCGATTCTGGAAGCAGAATTTGTCGAATGGCGAGTCGAGAGGGAGGCGCGACTTGGCATGTCAGAGGAGCAATGTTTAATAATTAGATTGCCGAGGGGTGCAGGTCCGCTGAGAGATCTTTATATTTCCCCCTTACGCAGCTGTCCAACTTTCATCACTCACAAGGCTCCTGGGTCCTAATGAGAGCTCCAAACAAAGGGGCGAGCAAAACATACGAGTAAACCTACTAGAGCAACACGCTCGCGCAAAAAATCCTTCAATCTTAGAGGGTCTCTAATGACAGAAAAGGCTTCGGCAGGGAATAAACTCTTAGGGAGGATGTAGGGTGGAAGGAGACTGGGTGGCGGTGGTGGTGCAGCTGCAAATTCGTATGACTGTGTAAGTGGAAGAGCAACTGCTGTTGGTTGCCGTTCCTTCTCAAAGTGTTCGCTGAACTTGCGCAGAAGCAGAAGCGGCCAACGCACCCTCTTCAGCTCTTTGATCTTTGGAGAGCACCGCGGCGCCGTGCAGCCTCAGAGCAAGAGAACCAAGCATCGTAGAAACTTCTCCTTTCAACCGCTGCCGCTCCTGTATCCAAAATTCATCTTTGTCAAGTCCCTTCAGCATCAAAAGTGGGGACTTTCTTTGGACTTCATGCATCCGGGGCAGTCTCGAGTTATCGGCTTCGCCAATTTAGAAGATGAGTTTATAATAACAGGTTTCCAGATGCCAGCGGTTATTGATCGATAAGGAAATTGAGTAGGCGGTCATAGTAGCCGTGAAGTTGAGGAGTTGCCGTTACGTACGGATGTCACCGCTGCCTCGACCACCATCAATTATTTCACGACGACACGCAACCCCTCTCCTCTGCGCTCGAGAGGAGCCAGCGCTCCTGCACACCCGAGTGACCGGAGACAAAATGGCCGAGTTGTCATCTGTCGATCTCGAACGCTCTTACTGCATCAAATTTCACGTTCTAGCCTTCTACATTCCTGAATAAATACGCCGAAGACAAGAACAGTTTGTGTACTTTGAAGAGGGTAAAACTTTCGCGCGGGTCGATGTGAAATTCCACGAGCAAATCGGAAAGAAGAACAGCGCGTCCAGGACAGAGGTGAGGCGGTGGCTTGGCCAGATTGCTTGTCTCATATTTCACTCGTGTCAAAAGGAAGGTTTCGCTTTCTCAAGAATTTATTCACTCTAAGCTTGTCAGGAGCTTTTTGCATTAATGATAACGAGAGTAGCTGGAACTAAATTTGAAGTTGATAGCTTGGTCTAATGTTGAACGCTTGGTACAGAGTTGAAAAATTGATTTATCAAGTAGAAGGGCTTAGGTTATACTAGATGCCTTACTATGAGGTTTAGACCTTAGTGGTAAACTCATTGCCTGACGTATTTTTGAGAAGGGTGCAGCTTCAAGAAGTAGGATACCTCATTTGCTTGTGATCATAACGTTTATCAGCTTTTTTTTCATCTAGTAGAAGAAGAACCGATTTTATTTTGTATTAAGTCCTACAGGAAAATTGTTTAAATGAATCAAGATTGCAGAGAACTTGAAATACGACGCTAGTGATTTTGGCAAATTTTATTTTTATCTGTATTTTATTGAGTGAAAACTTAGAATACGACTATGTGCAATCGAATTTTTGATGTTTTTATAAATCAAAATTTTGAGTACCCTTGCATAATTGATCAAACCGCTGCAATTTTGTTAACTGAATTTTTACAGTAAATAAGTACGTACGGCTAATATTCTTTTATGAGGATAAAATTTGTAGTAGACCGGAAAGGTAAGTACCAGTAATTTGAGGATGTTGTTAACAGCATGAACATACTTATCATGAATACCATATGAGACTAAATGTGTCTTGTACCTTTTAAGCTTATTTGTTTAAAAGAATATTGTGTGTGCGTTAATTCTTTCCTGGATCTTGGAGATAATTTTTTATCTCAAATGAGTTTACTCAGATTTATAGTCTATCCAATTTCTTTCGAAATGTTAAAGTTATTTTGCATACTAGATTAAGCAGCTCAAGGACTGTAATTAATATTTATAAAAAGCTATGAATAATCGGTGGGTTTGTTCATTCTTTGTTTGAAAAAATTAAAGCATTTGATAGAAAAAATTATTGTCATATAGGACTATTTTACGGGTTGATCTATACCTACTTTGCTCCATTCTTTCTTTTTTACTCAATTTTATGTTTAGAAATTCCGGGTAATGATTTTTTGCCTCAGTAAATTTAATTTGACTTGTTTAAGCCAATAATAAATTTATTCAAACACTCATTGAAAATCCATGAACATTTAAGAAAAACAGTATATTAACTCAACCATCAAATCGTATGTTTATTTGACATTCACCAGGGAACTAAACAGAGATAAACACCAGGACGGAACATACTGCTAATTTTTTGGTTTTATATCGAAGTCAGAATCAGTATAGAGAAAGTATCAAGTTCGAATACCACGAACGGGTTCAAACATGTATAAATCTCTCACTTACTGTCTTAAGCTGCGTCTTTCGTTCAATCAGGCAGCTCATGTGGCATATTCATGAATATTTGATCCCGTGCTTGTTAATAGAAAGAGTATCTAGTTCCAATAACATGCATGGGATCAAATATGTATAAATCTCTCATTGACTGTCATACTCTGCGTATTTCATATAATCAGGCAGCTCATGTGGCATGTTCATGCATATTTGATCCTATGCTGGTTAATAAAGAAAGTATCAGGTTCCAATAACAAGCATGGTATCAAATATGTATAAATCTACCACATGAGCTGCCTGATTAAACGAAAAACGCAGCTTGAGGCAGTCAGTGACCTAAATTTGGTGGCCGCAGACCTGCCCCGCGGTCGGAGCGTAGATGCGGAGTCCGGCGTTTGTAAAGTGAAGAAATCTTGCATCTAGTTTGTGGTTTGTATTTGAATTTTACAGCGGCGCGCATGGGAAGTGTGTCAAGTCGGAGAATTTTTGTGCTTCTTCAAACTCAGTCCTGGGTGGGAAGTTGTCTAAGAAGCATCAAGCTTCTATTCTTGTGCGCAAACTTTACAAATGAAATGTTCTCTTCGAGTTAAAACTCAGAAGTTATATTGATACGATGTTGGAATAGCGGTGAAAGATTAGGAACAGCTTCATAATTATGCTCATTACCTGAGAAATTATGTGCAGAAATAAACAGAAGCACTCAGGCTATGCTTAATGAAAATGTGTTTAGAAAAATTGAATTAATAATTTTCCAGAGAACATGCATACTTTGTATGAATGAACGATTAATCATTAAAGTAATCCCTTGTATTAACTTTGTCGTAATTCGTGCAACCTTGAAGACATTTCTTTTTAACTTAGCCATATTTGTATTAGGGCAATTTTTACAGTATTTTAAAAAATTGCTCATGTACTCCATCGACTGTTTTTAAAGTTGCAAGAATTCAATCTTCAATTGCTACAATTTTGTACAAGAATAAAGTCTAGCATTAATTCGGTGATGAACATAATTTGAACATTCATACTATGCTTGAGAAGGTTTCATTTTCATGATCATTGTTGATTGAATTATGAATATCATCATGATTTTTGTAATTTTTCTGCACTCAATCACTGTCATTGTAATTATTTAACAAAATTCATGATTGTGATTTTTTATTGCGGCAAGATGAACAACACAAATAGATTCAAATATTTGAAGCTCAAATTTAGGCAGAGTTGAACACGCAACTAGCCACAATTCTATGAATGTATTGTAGAAGTTAGACATTATAAATTCAACCAGCAGGTGCTCTTCTCTTCCAAAAAATTCTACTGAAGCTTTGACGCTTCAATTTTCATGTTAAATGTGATTATTTCCGTTAAAATGGATCATTTTCCCATCAAATTAAGAGCCTATAATTGAAAGAATTTTTATCTCAAACAATAACTTCTTGTATTTATTGATTTCCAAAATCATTCATTAGCAAATAATTCTTATTCGTTGAGCGGAATCGTGCTCATGCTTTAACTGAAAATGTAAATTTGAGCTTCGATGAGAGAAAAATTTGCGTCTAAAATATCTGTTTTCCAAACTTTCACTGCGAATGGTTAATTTTTTAAGCTTCCAAATCTTAACTCATCTAATTTGATGCCGATGTAGAAAAATACATAAAAATACTGACCTATCATAGTAGCTTGCTAAAAACACGATTGCACCAAATACAATAATTTCAACTTGTTCTTGGGTGTTACGGTTTGTACCTAGATTGAGTCGAATTTAGCTGGTACTGTAACAAATGGGCTTTAGTCACACAGTTGAAATAAATAAATTATTGTAGATCCAGTTCAGGAATCATGGGTAAAAAATATACCTGACACGTATGGAAGTCAGCGTTAATGTAAGTGAAGAATGATTATTAAAATTTTTTCATTGGATTTTCAATTATTTTTGATGACAAATTTACGTGGACCAAATTCGACCGACCATATTGGAAAAAAGTATTCTTTAAAGGTATGCAGTAGGAATTTACATAAATAGTGTCAGTCTAGTCACCGGTAAAAATCTGCTTCATGTTCACTCATCTTTCATTCATTACCTAGGGTTTTCTCGAGAGCCGCATTTTACTTCTGGAACGTAGGTCTCAAATGACGAAATAATTATAAACCATTATTATATGTTGGATTTCAATACGTTTTCATAATTTAAACGACTCATTTGCTTACAATTTTATGTTGATAACGAAAACATTTACGGCGTTTTTGGTTCACTTAAACAAATAATGAAAACATTCTGAGGTGATTAATTTTTCAAATATTTTCGGGTTCACTTCTGATTTTTTTCATTTGCCTATAGATGATATTTATCTGATTTTTCTGTCAATCAGTCATACATTTATAATTTTTCTGTGAGATCAAACATAGTAAATAATACGAATAAAATAGAATATCATTTGAACTTAACCCAATCAAATAATCGAGATTGGACTCTTACGAGAGCTTCTGCTTGATTTGACAATTTCTGAAGATTTCTTGTCCTTAAAAACTACTTTACTCCTGAACATAATTTGAATATTTTGATATACCATCAAGAGGAAATAAGTACTTATATAATTAAATTGGACCAACATCTAATTGAATCGATGGCACAACTTGTACAGCAATTTTCTTCAAGTGCATTAGGGAATAACTGATAAATTTTCTTAACATTTTCAGTCATTGACACGCAACTAGTCATCATATAAAAATTTCAAAATAGTGATCATCGACTGAATTTTTAATGCAAAATTTTTCTCGAGCTTTATATTGAAAAATAATTTACCAAATACATTGAAATTCATTTTACGTATTATTTTCCAATATATCAAAAATATCACTTTTTTCTTCTTCTGGGAGTTTGGGTCACTTCATTTACTGTTTACAAGTATATGAAAATGCTGTGTTATCTTCTTTGCTCTCTAGTGCATTATTGTAGCATGTCAATTTCATAAGTCGTCTCTTGGACTGGTAGCTGGAGAGTAAACAAACTAAAGACGCGCTGTATAATTTTAATTCGTCGTATATTTAATTATATTCGTTAAAAACTTTTTTAATTTACTGTATAATTTTAGATTTTTTTTCAGAGTTTCATTAGGAGATAGTTGATCAAAAAGTAGGAAGGAGTTTCATGTAAACTTCATTTCTACTAATGGCTAAATTTCGGGGCTGTTGACGCTGCAATAGCAGCATTTCCTAGTACATTTCATGAATTTCTCAAAGAAAATAATTGTTACATGTGGATAAAAAAAAAATTAAAATGAATGCTTGCCGATGATATTAAGAATGAATGCCGGTGAATGTTTATATGTTAACTGCCAGGCTTACACCGTTGCTTAGTTGGTCATGTTATCCCCGAAATAATAATTTTCCTTTACTCTTTATTTAATTACAGTGAAATTGACGAGCAATAAGATGTATCGAGGCTGTAGTTTCAGAAATGGAATGAATGAAATTCCACAAAGAGAAGAAGTGTAGAGTTGCAATGACACTCCTTGGTGTCCATGACCTCTTCGGCAGCGGAAAGCGGCCGGTTTTGACCAGCGGGGAGCTTATTCGCTCTTAGCCTGGGCTTCTGCGCGTTAAGTTGTGTAGTTTTGGGCACAAAGTCTTCCGTGTGTTGGTAGAAATTGAAAATATTGCTTGGATTTTACCCTATTTGGTTGATGTGTGGTCAGGATATACCTTCAAACCGATCGATTTGCAATATGTTCGTTTCTATGTACGCTGGTGGAAATTGAGGAATTTATGTTATCACAATATTTCCTGGGTTTTTTGATGGCATGAGAATGATGCTGGGGAAAACAAAAATTACGCTCTTTATTTATGTTTTCATAAATTTGGAAATGCATATGAGCTCTCTTGCTTTTTAGATCTATTCAGGATAAATTATATTCTTCCCTTCACACACGGGCTTTAACCTTCTATAAATATAATAAATGGTTACAATGAACTGTAGGAAGCTACAAGAATTGATGCTTCGGAAAAAAAATTGAATTTGGCACTGCAGTGGTTATTCAGGCGTGAAAAATTGGTGAATGAGATATTTTGGCTAGTTGAATGCATGCAATTAATTTTGAACCGAGATATTGTATCATTAAATCATAGTAACTTTTGGAACCCCAAAAATTGCCCCGATACTCTCATTTCCCAAAAAGTTCATTTTTAGCGAAGTCTTTGCACATTGTTCTCTAACTGGTCAATGCTCGCCTATTAAGTTATATTATTTCTTACAATTTCTCAAGCTTCGATGAGCACTTTTGGGCAGTATATTTTCATTTGTTCAAAACATACAAAAATGAAACAGTTTCAGAAGACAAATTGTTGTCAGAGCTGTTGGGAAATTCCCCAAATAGTCAATAATATTTTAGAACAACTGTCGTCTGAAAAAGAGGTGTTACGCAAGCAAAGAAGCATATCGAATGTAAGAATGATTTGAAAATTTTGCAGGAGCTTTCTCCAATTTTACTCAGATGAATTCAAATTGAAAAATTTTGCGTTTTTATTCATACATGAGTTTGATACAGAAGTTCACAGTTTTCTGCTAATGAAATAGAGTTAATAAAAAATACTATTCCAAATCTCTATAACTGCATTTAATGAAGCGGCTGATTTTCCATCCCCAATTCAAATGTCTTAAGACTCCTAGAGGTGTATTTCGTTTGTACTCATAGCTCTTTGCTCATTATGTGAGTGTGGAAAGGTTTCGGGCTGGATTCCGGTTACTTCATATTACGTGACCAAATCATAGAATAACTTTTCCATTTCTTTCATAATTCACTCTTGTACTAACCTCGTTCAGTTGTTGTTCATTTGCAATGTAAACAAGTTTTTGCTTCAACTTTAGTCCAAAAGTTGAGAGTTTTTTGTTACCTACTTAAATTGTTGCCAAGACATCGAAACACTGATCTCATTCTTTCTAAGCTATTGTTGTTGTGATCTAATGATAATTATTCAAGAATTTAGCCTAAAAGCAATGCTTTTCGCCTCGGTCACAGAATTTTTAAATTCGACATTACATAACTTCGATTTATAAATAGCTTGCTTAATTTTCCTCATTGATATGAATAGCAACTGGTAACATTCAATATTACATTAAGAATCCGCTCAATTGTTGTCGGCTCTAGCATCTTGCACTAAGTTTACAAAACACAAAACACTTTGCTAGATAGAGAATACTATAACATTAACTTACCGGATCCTAAGCATACATTCCTTAATGACTGTTTTCACCAGTGCTCTCATACATGTATGAACTAATACATGTCTCCAGCAGGGCATCTCACTGCTATAAAATGTAATGCACGCATTTTGCGGCAGCGTACGGTAGCATACCATTAAACTAAACTCTTTTCTAGGCAAAGGCAAATTATGTTATGTTTTGACTCTATACCCATGGATGAGCAGGTTCATGAGAGCATCACAGAAATTACATTTTGTGTCTAGGTAAGTTGACATAAAGGAAATTCTTGCCGTCCTTGTGACTCTCGGTTCTTATTCTTGTTCTTATGCCAAAGTAACTTCCGGGTTTCCTTTTCTGTTGTCCGCTGTTGCGGAACTTGTGTAATGCAGTGACGTAACACATGTGTACCTCCTGCGTATTTCCGGCGTACCATGGGCCTGCACTGGCGTATATCCGACGTATTTTTGGCGCACATCCTGCCTAGTTCCGACGTACCCTCGATGTACCTCCCCGTGTACGCGTCATATTTCAAGACAGGGGTTTCTAAGGTGACGGTTTTTATGAGCTCCGTCGGTCTCACTAACACCGCCTTAAATTGGAGTTTCTAAGAAGCGAAAACGTGTTGCTGGTGCAAGAATTTCTCGGCACATTTTGAAGCTCAGCCTCCCGCACCCAGATGCACCGTCTTTGTCATTTATGACACTAGCAAAATTTGATAACAACTTCAAACAACTTCTGTAAAATACTTTCCTAAAATACTCCCAGAAAATTTGCAATTTTTTCAAGATAAATGTTAAACTTCAGTATCTCAACTAGTGATTTTCATTATACTGTCTAAAAATGCTTTTTCATAGAGTGTTTTGATGATTTTCTTAGAGAATCGTGGCGTACCGAACCCGCGGTATATTTTTTCCGAAAACTAATGTTCAAGAAAGAAACATCTTGAGATCCGCATCTTGTCAGGGTCATATGTAGGTGCTCTTTTTGAGTCAATTTCCTGTGCAGGTTGCACGTTGATGTATTCGTCTTTCTTTTATTAATTTTGTACAGGATAAATAACTGACTGAATTACGATTCAAATGAAATTCAACTCTATATTATCAAAATAAAATTTTCAAGTGTATGTTTTTAAAACCCTCGTAAAACGAGCCACAAGTAAATGCAATTCAGATTGCATGAAATTATTTTAGTGTATACAAATATTAAGAAATATATCTTCAAAAATGACTGTAGAACTTGTTCTCAAAATAATTGCGCGTAATACCTTTCACACCTATCTGTGTCAATGCTTGCTAATTTGTATTAAAAGTAAGCTCAAAAACGACTTTAAAAAAGTTTTGTTCCGTTGAAGTAAGTCAGTCCAACTCGTTCTTGGAATATTCATTGTATTATTCTACAACATTTTACGAAAGAAAGCTCAGATGTATTTCGAAAAACCGGTTCTTTCTAACTAAACAAATCAGCAAAACTCATTTCCCCTTATCCATTTCCATACTCTCTAACATTTGTGATACGTGAGCTACAAATATGTAGTAAAAGCTGTACAATCCAAGCAAATCGGTTCAATTCAATGTTCATTTCAATGCTCTCCATTATTTGGGAACCGTAAGCTTTAAAAAGGCTCGTAAAGAATGCCCACGCTGTTACAACCGCCTCCAGATCTCCCGCTGGAACGCGCCATGCGAGGCACGCTTCCAGAAACTCAAAATGTCACCAGGAACGAAAACTGGAATTTGGCTCGCATCGATCCAGGAGGCAACGGAGGGGTTCAGCAACCTGGGTGCGGGGTGCCGTCGGGGTGTGGAGGTGGGGGCCGAGAGAAGGATTTTAAAATTTACTTCGTCGTGAAGTAAAGTTCTTCGGCAATAAAAGTTTTTTTGTCGACTTATCTTTGAGACATGTAAAATTTCTGCACGATATGATCAAGTTTGAGTTTTTAAAATAAAAGATGAGTTCTGAGCACCTGTAAAAAGTTAGAAGTTGAGGATATTAGCCAGCAAAAGCCCTCATAGCGTAACATAGCCCTGCCTTTAAAAATAATTTAAGTTTTGCATCCTACTGTAAAGTTACGATAACGTAAATTATTCAAAGATTTAGCCCGTAGTAAAAGAGGTTTGTGACTAGGATGTATGAGAGCTGACATTCTGCCTCTCACATAGACGGATATTCTTAATTCTGCGCAGACTCGTTGCTGCAGCGCGCCAAATTTCAGGTTGTCGTTTGCTCGGTTATTTACGAGTTCCAAGATATTACTGATTTTAAAATACATGAAATACTTCTAGATGATTTTACGTTATAGTTTCCTGAAGTTCCCCGCGAAGATAATACATTAATAGAGAGTTTGCCTGCAAGTCCAATGCATATAGGGTGCGTGAGTTTAATGAATTCTCAGAGAAAAGAGTTTTTCATAAAGGAATTTGATAAGTATACTATGCAGTCAAACAAATCCATTACGCTATTTTTTGGAACGAAAACCATCCAGGAGATTTAGTTACCTCCGACATCTTCATCTATGCGGTCATTTCTCCTTACCTCTCTTATGTCTCACTGTCCTCAAAGGTGACTGTGGAATCAGGAAACTGTACTATAGTTACTTTGCAAGCAGAGCTTAATTTCATTCTCCTACAGAAATGATGTTCTTTTACCAAAGTTCTATGCCTCTCTCCCAAGGCTTACGTGCCAATGACTTTCAGAGCAAACTTTGCTGGTAAGTTCAATGGAATATAATTCGATGCAACTGTACCAGGTTTAGTCACTTTTTCTTTCAATTTATCGATGAGAAATGCAGATAATGATGTCGAGCCAAATTCTTAATTCTTGTGGAAAATTCGGTCGTGCTGATATCATGTGCTTAGGCTATTGCTTCGAAATCCTACTCTATATAACAGAATTTTTACCATTAAAATATTAATTTCATTGTATATGAATTTAAAGAGACTTTTTAGTTGTCGATAAGAAATAGGGGTCATTATATAGTAGAGTAAAGTTAGATGTACGAATGATTTAAATATGAGCTGATATTTTTTTTATCTATCTAAAATGAAACGCTTAAACCAGCCGCTCTAACGTGGGCATAGAAGAGTTATTGTGGAGAATTGCAAAGGAGTTGTTTAAAAAATAGAACTTGAGAAATTAACTCGGAAACATACGTAAGAGTTGCTGGTTGAAGTAGGTCTCATATCTTTATCAGAGACAAATTCTAAATGCCCTTTGTTTATAGTTTATAGTTTATAGTTTATGTAACATATAATGGATTGAAATTGGCTTCATATATTTGATATCTTATAGCCCCAAAATGCTCAAGTCCAAGCTTAAATTTCTTCTTTTTCGTATTTTGAAATGTTGTTAGTTTGATCTCTAGTTATTTTTTGTTTATTAACATAGAGGCAAACATCTTCACTTAAAATAGGAGGCTCTGAACATTACAACGGGAGCAGAAGACTAACTTACTTGCACAGATCTTCATCATTTTCACGCCCATAAAATGAAGCAATCTTCCAAGTTTTGCGCTCCCCTTCTCGGCTCTCACTGAAAAGTCGTCGCCGGGCTCTCCATTTCCAGGGGTCTTTCCCTCTGAGCTTCGAAAGCTTCCATTTTAGTGCAGGAGGGCCGTATAAAAGCCTCGTATGAATCTCAAAGGCGCTTGGAGGGATGCCAGCACGGCCGCATCCACATATTCTAGGCAATTCGCCTGAACGTAAAGAGTGCACTATAACAGTAGATTCTTCGCAATTCATCACGAAATAACATCATTACAATGAGGTATTTATATCAATTTGATGGACACTAAGATGGAATGGCAATGTGTAGCCAAACGTGCCTCGAGAAGTTTATAAGACGTTCTACTAGTGTTCACTCTCGAGGTACTAAAATTTCATTTCTATACATATTTTCAAAGAACACACAGACAAAGTTCTCTATTGACAATTTTATGTACTGATTTTCAAGCTTTTAAAGTGCCCTCTGAGTCAATTAAATATCTGTAAACAAATACCTCCCATATTTTTAAATTTTATAATATCTGAATTAGTTCATTAAACGTCTGCAAACCCATGCACATCTTTGAAATTAATGATACAAGAATTAGATGCTCAGTTCAAACGTCATGTTTCGTATTCTGAAATTAATGAAATTAAGTTTTCGAATATTGCAGTACTGGGGAGGAATTTCTCGAGTAATTTTATCTTAGCTCTGTGCATTTAACTTTTGAATACAGAATTAAACGTCGGCCTGGCGTACAGAAGCCAAAACCACCAGTTGGCAGCAACGACCTGACGAGGCCGGCACGTGTAGCTGCATCTGGTAGTCAAATGAATACCACTTGGGCTGGACACCACCCTCCGCTGTCTCCCAGATCACGCTTCTCATTAGATGTTGCTTAATGTAATTTTCGTCAGAATGAAATCACTGAAACTTTCACAGTTCGTTCTGTTTTCATCATGCAAATTGAGATATTTTCTAATTCATAAAGGATATATCTCGACTCAAAAGTGATTCTCATTAGGATCAAGAGCACCTTCGAGCGCAAAAAAAATTCGTTACACGATATTTGTTCGGAGAAAATCAGTGGGAGATAACGAGTATCAATTTTTTTTCGTGCTTTTATGTAAATATTAATAGTGATAGATTCAATACAAATCCTAAAACAAATTTACTTATTTTCCCTTGAAATAAGTTTAAACTTATCTCAAGTGCAGAGTGAATTTCTTTGTCGTGAAGGGATTTCATAGTGAAATATTTAGCAGCTGATAGATTTCATGATCTGCGTGAAATTCGTCAAAATTATACAAAATGAAAGAGGACCAAATATCAAAAATATTGCTTCTCATGGCTTTGGCAGGAGCTTTACTTGTCTACTTTTCAGGTGGTTCAAATGACCTACCTGTGGGCACCCTGCACTCAGATGAATCTTTGGAGACATCAATGTCTGAATGTTTTGACATATCAATGTTGAGGTATTATTGCTCACATCTTAGTTGGCACATAATTGTTGATCTATCAGCATTTTAATCAATGTTGACACTTCAATTTTGAAGCATCATTGCTCACACCATTGCCAACTCATTGCTCACATCATTGTTAACCCACCATTGTTGACACATCATTGCTCACATCAGTGTCAGCACATCATTGTTGGCACATCAGTGCTTACTTCACTACTGAAACATCTTTATTAACACATCAGTAATTAAAGAAGAGTTTTCATACAGTGTTCATTCTTACAAAGACAATTGACGTGAATTCAATCCACTGCGCATAATTTTTCTTCACAATTATTTGCTAAGAACAGTCCAAAAATTGATATCTGCATGACCAGCTTTGGTCCAGCGGCCGAATTGAGCTCTGAAAGATCTTCAAATTTAGCACTCCATTGCACCATTTTTACACCATATAAAGGATTTTAGTGGAAAAAATTATCTCTAATTATTCTGAATTGTTACAGATTTATTATGCTCTAAAAAACTTCATCCATTCACTTATTGGCCCTCATAATGTTTCAAAATTTTACTGTATTGCTATGAGTGAACTCTAAAGAGCAGAACTTCAGTTTGATGTATTTACTCCAGCTTTTTTAATATTTTACTTAATAAGGAAAACTTGCATCAAAAATTGTGTTCAGAGTAAATATTGCATGACTGTTGTTGAAAGTAGATCGCGCAAAAATCGTTAAGGAATGAGATTTCCTAACCTTGTAATACCAATTGAAACTTTGAGTTTGTTAAAAGCCAGCTTTTTTACAATAGAGATAAAAAATTAGCCCTGAAAAATTGTGCATCGTTAAAAATGCACTAATGCCATCTTTCCAGCTGGCTGTAAAAAAACGAAGAAGATTCTTGCAAAGTTCATTCTGGAACGTGAAGTGACGATTCTTGTAATGTTCGTTCTGGAACGTGAAGTGTTTTTGTTCCGATCAAATTTAGTGAGAGAAATATTTTTCAAGTTATAGCGCTCAGTTATAAGTTCCTAGTTACACTGAGCATCAGTTTTGAGTACAATTTTCGACTAGAGAGTACAG
The DNA here is from genome assembly GCA_030386875.1 of Morinoia aosen. Taxonomy (NCBI): domain Eukaryota; kingdom Metazoa; phylum Arthropoda; class Malacostraca; order Amphipoda; family Talitridae; genus Morinoia; species Morinoia aosen. Next base: position 21,307,648 of record CM059565.1, read on the forward strand.
TTAGCTTGCTACTCATGCTCGGCGGGCAGGATGCTAGACAGAGGAGTAGTTCTCCAACAAGAAAAACTCTGGTCTAGAATGCGCACAGAACGCCGCCAGCTAATTTGAAATTATACTCACAAGAAATTGCCATCGCCCCTCAAGACTGTCTCACTTGAATTTTTTATTAAGGATAGCGGATGATAATAATTAATGCCTTTCTGAGTGCACCGATGAGAGATAATGATAGAATGAAAATAAATAGATATAACTCAGGGAGAAGTCAGGCAAGCTTATATCATTCAGTATGAAATTTTCAGGCTAATTAATCCCCATTTATTAAACACATAACGTCTTCGAGTCGCAATGAGTATGAAAAATACGAAAGAGTGTTATTGAATAGGAAAATTAGGAATTAATTTTAGTGGTACCAAAGTATAATAATGCAACAGTATTACATGAGGGTGAAGAACTAAAACCAGTTCTGATTTTAATATATTTTATTTGTTCAATGAAGAACGATGCTAAAAACATTGTAAATTCATGGCTAGTATTTGGTACTTATGTGATGTCCTAGAGTAGTTTTAAAGTGCCAAGAATGTACTCGAGGAAACGAATATTGTGTCAAATAATTACTTATTTACTTGCTTTGACGTGTTATTTTCAGAAAAAATTATTTGATCCATGAAGATGTTTTCAAATTTCAAAGCACGAAGAATGTTCCGATGTTGTGCATAAGCTCATGTATAATAATTGTTCATTGAGGCTCATATTATTTCAAGGAAACCTATATCCTCTTCGGTCGATTTTCAACTGCATTTAGTGAAGCCCATTTTTCAGTATTTTTTTCATTCCCAAATTATTGTTCGTATTCCTTCATTGATTCTTTCCGTATTAAATAATCGAATATTCGTTGCAGTAAGACTGCAATTTACGTACATTGCACTACTGCACGCGTAATGACGCATGCCACTGTTATTTATTTTCACGCATGATAATTAACTGCACACTGTGTACGCTCAAGTCGCTGCACAATATTGGCTGTCATTTTTCGAGCTAAAGAGCTAGAATGTTTGAAACTGCATCTGAGCGATGAAAATTTAAGTAAGGAAAGATGAAAGTAATAGGAACTGCTGAACCTTTTTTCTCAATCTCGATTTCTCAATAGGAACTGATGCGCCTTTTTTCACACTCAAAGTTTCTCAATAGGACTGCTGCACTTTTTTTCTCAATTGGAACTGCTGCACCTTTTTTTTCAATAAAAATTTCTCAATAGGAACTGCTGAGTCTTTTTTATCAATCGTTCTACAGATTTCAGTGCATTGAAGCACGAAGGCTGGAATGCCAACCCTTTTTCAAACCCAAATATTATTTTTCGTTGTCATTTCCTAACTTACTAAACTTCTGGGAAAGGAATGGCCAATGAAAGTATTAATTAAGTTGTTTTTGTAAGTTGTTTGTTTTCATTTATTATCTGTATGTTTCTTCATTTATTATTTTTATAAATCAAGACGAATTGTGAAATTGAAAATCTATATGTTTTTCTTCATTTGCAAGTATTCAGTTTTATTCCTGGTGTTCATTGAAAACACCAGCTCATACACACGAATAACGGATGTGTGAAATGATTTTTGACATGTATTGAAATTGTATATTAACAATCCTTAATTCCCTTGAGTTTTTTATTATCTTTCATTTTCTCAACCTCTTAAAAATCTTTCATTTCCTCAACCTGTTAATAGTCCTTCCTTTCCTCAACCTGTTATTACTCCTTCATTTCCTAAACCTGTTAATAATCCTTCCTTTCCTCAACCTGTTAATACTACTTCATTTCCTCAACCTGTTAATAATCCTTCCTTTCCTCAACCTGTTAATAATCCTTCCTTTCCTCAACCTGTTAATAATCCTTCCTTTCCTCAACCTGTTAATACTCCTTCATTTCCTCAACCTGTTAATAATCCTTCATTTCCTCAACCTGTTAATAATCCTTCCTTTCCTCAACCTGTTAATAATCCTTCCTTTCCTCAACCTGTTAATAGTCCTTCATTTCCTCAACCTGTTAATAATCCTTCCTTTCCTCAACCTGTTAATAATCCTTCCTTTCCTCAACCTGTTAATAATCCTTCCTTTCCTCAACCTGTTAATACTCCTTCATTTCCTCAACCTGTTAATAATCCTTCATTTCCTCAACCTGTTAATAATACTTCCTTTCCTCAACCTGTTAATAATCCTTCCTTTCCTCAACCTGTTAATAGTCCTTCATTTCCTCAACCTGTTAATAATCCTTCCTTTCCTCAACCTGTTAATAATCCTTCCTTTCCTCAACCTGTTAATAATCCTTCCTTTCCTCAACCTGTTAATAATCCTTCCTTTCCTCAACCTGTTAATACTCCTTCATTTCCTCAACCTGTTAATAATCCTTCCTTTCCTCAACCTGTTAATAATCCTTTCTTTCCTCAACCTGTTAATACTCCTTCATTTCCTCAACCTGTTAATAATCCTTCCTTTCCTCAACCTGTTAATAATCCTTCCTTTCCTCAACCTGTTAATAATCCTTCCTTTCCTCAACCTGTTAATACTACTTCATTTCCTCAACCTGTTAATAGTCCTTCATTTCCTCAACCTGTTAATAATCCTTCCTTTCCTCAACCTGTTAATAACCCTTCCTTTCCTCAACCTGTTAATAATCCTTCCTTTCCTCAACCTGTTAATACTCCTTCATTTCCTCAACCTGTTAATAATCCTTCCTTTCCTCAACCTGTTAATAATCCTTCATTTCCTCAACCTGTTAATAATCCTTCCTTTCCTCAACCTGTAAATAATCCTTCCTTTCCTCAACCTGTTAATACTCCTTCATTTCCTCAACCTGTTAATAATCCATCCTTTCCTCAACCTGTTAATACTCCTTCATTTCCTCAACCTGTTAATAATCCTTCCTTTCCTCAACCTGTTAATACTACTTCATTTCCTCAACCTGTTAATAGTCCTTCATCTCCTCAACCTGTTAATACTCCTTCATTTCCTCAACCTGTTAATAATCCTTCATTTCCTTAACCTGTCAATAATCCTTCCTTTCCTCAACCTGTTAATACTCCTTCATTTCCTCAACCTGTTAATAGTCCTTCATCTCCTCAACCTGTTAATACTCCTTCATTTCCTCAACCTGTTAATAATCCTTCCTTTCCTCAACCTGTTAAGGAGAGTGTCCCCCATACGGACTTTTTTCTTTATTATTAAACCTAGAACAATGAAATTTGGTATACTGATGGGAAATTGAATTCGGAATCGTTTTTGCTTAGAGCAAAAGTTAGATTTTCTTGAAAAGAAAATGGGAAATGGAAAAAAAAGAAATTTGAAGGGGGGGGGTTCAAAAATCTTCTCCTCCTACAGTTTTTAAGTTAGAGTGATGGTTTTAGTATCATTGGATGCGGCAAGACACGGGCTTTTATGGAAGCTAAAATTCATTCCAAAATTATTCATTGTTTATAAGTTATGACGTCATAAAGCTGCACATTTTCGAAACAGGATTTTTTTCTCCAATTTTTACACTCTTTCATATTGAAATTGGAAAGTTGAGGAAACAAATTTTAGCTTCCATAAGAGCCCGTGTCTTAATACTACTTCATTTCCTCAACCTGTTAATAGTCCTTCATCTCCTCAACCTGTTAATACTCCTTCATTTCCTCAACCTGTTAATAGTTTTTCATTTCCTCAACCTGTTAAGGAGAGTGTCCCCCATACGGACTTTTTTCTTTATTATTAAACCTAGAACAATGAAATTTGGTATACTGATGGGAAATTGAATTCGGAATCGTTTTTGCTTAGAGAAAAAGTTAGATTTTCTTGAAAAGAAAATGGGAAATGGAAAAAAAAGAAATTTGAAGGGGGGGGGGTTCAAAAATCTTCTCCTCCTACAGTTTTCAAGTTAGAGTGATGGTTTTAGTATCATTGGATGCGGCAAGACACGGGCTTTTATGGAAGCTAAAATTCATTCCAAAATTATTCATTGTTTATAAGTTATGACGTCATAAAGCTGCACATTTTCGAAAAAGGATTTTTTTCTCCAATTTTTACACTCTTTCATATTGAAATTGGAAAGTTGAGGAAACAAATTTTAGCTTCCATAAGAGCCCGTGTCTTCCCGCATCCAATGATACTAAAATCATCACCGTAGCTCAAAAACTGTTGTAGAAGAAACATTTTGAAACCCCAAAGTCTATTGTTTACATTATAAGCAAAACAAAGAAACATAAACAATTCAAATGAATTTTTTTTTAAACTTTTGGCTCAAGTTAGACCCGTGAAATCATTATAGAGTAATCCAGAGACGTAGGAGATGACATATCAACTTCGCGCCGTGAATAAAGGGCCAAGGGGAAGTGTAACATGATAAAATACCACTTCCCCCTCCCCTCATCCCCCCATTCTTTGAACCCCCGTAGCGGGCGAACGAGTGAACGTACGAGTCTCATTTTTTCACAGTATGTGCCTGACCTCTTACACTTCTTATAGCAGCAAAAATTCCAGGTTTTCAAGAAATCTCAAAAACATGGATTCATAAGGGGGACGCTTGTAGTCCTTCATTTCTTCAATCGCTCAATAATCCTTCATGTCCTCAACCTCTTAATAATCCTTCCTTTCCTCAACCTGTTAATAATCCTTCATTTCCTCACCCTCTTAATAATCCTTCATATCCTCAACCTGTTAATAATCCTTCATTTCCTCAACCTCTGTCCAGTAACAAAACCTCGAATCGCAGCAACACAACTTGTGGAATTTAAGATCGATTATTTTAGCTGAAGATTTTCGGGCAAAAGCCCTTTCCTGAAATCTTATCAAGACTTCTTGACAAAGGAATCTGAAGGCCGAGAACAGGTCTCCGCAGGTGTGCAGACCACCTGGCGCAGCTGGAGCCTCCCTCCATTTTGTTGTGCTCTCCACTATGCAAAGACCTGAGTTTTTGCTAGCAAATTCTCGCGTAGGCTTGAATAACAAATATCGAGATCTTTCATTCATACCTTGCTGTTGTTAGATGTGTTCTAAACCACAGGATGATTTTGCAAGAAATTATAAGTTCGTCGTGAGTTTGTCACCTGTTGTGTTGTGCACTCAAATTTTTGGAAAATAGATAAACAGCCAACGTTTTGCGGTGCATCTGATGTTACCTTGCCAAATGAATAACGATCGCTTCACATGTATATCAAACAATCCATTGTTAATTCATTCGGGGATAAATCATTATGTATTTTTCAACTTTTATTTCATTGGTTATAGGTCACAATTTATGCAGAAAGTGCCATTGAAAATGTAATAATTCTACACGCATCAGATTTATGAAGCGGATTGACTTTCTTCATTGGGCCAATTATCAGTTTTGTGGATATTTGTGTTCCACCCATAGATACTCTGTAAAAATTTCAACAAATCTTCTCTTAATTTAGACATTTTATTCTATGGAAGCATGTGATATTACAAAAGACTACCTCTGGTGTCAAACCATTTGACAAATTCTTTCGAACTGCAACCTACTTCGTACTTTTTGATGGAAAAACTCACAACGTTCTTGCCTCCATTTTAAAATCAGTTCAAATTCCACAGATATCAATAGCTTTTATCCTAAAACTCCGACGAAGTCCTCCAGTGGAGAAAATATAAAAAAAATTCAGATTCAGCAAGCCTCTTGCATGGAGTGATTTTACATCACCTTAGCAAAATTGGTTTCTTTTATAGCTCTGTAAGCCTGGTAAATACAGACGGCTCTCCGTCAGCGGCTGTGCCCCCTCCACAGGCACGCCATTACTGCTGGTACAGAGGGGCTTTGTGTGGTGCCGGGGCGAGAGGGGCGGTGGTGTGAGAGGCTTGGAGACGTGTTCGCGAGAGAGCTACGTACGGGAGGTGTAGGGTCTGGCGCTCAGACCCGGCATTGTGAGGGACTGAGTGTTGTGGGGGGTTTGTTGAGCCCTGTGAGGGCTTGTTGTGTGATGTGAGGACTTTTTGTAGTGAGGTTTTGTTGAGTCGTCTAAGATTTTGTTGAGTGCTCTGAGGTTTGTTGAATACTGTGAGAAATTGTAGCGTGTCGTCAGGTTTTGTCGTGTGCTGAGAGGGCTTGTCGTGTATTGCGAAGGTCAGTTAAGTGCGTGTGCTATAGTGAAGGTCCCAAACATGAAATAGTAATGTCCAGTGTGTGGTGATTGCTAACGGAGATACCAGAAGATATATTTGAAAGAAAAATCCGATGGTTGCTTAAAATTTTTACTCCCTTGGGAAAATAATCTTGATGATCGCATTCGCATTCGAAAATATTTCTTAATTTTAATCGCTCCCCGAGGACAAATATTTCTAACATCAGTAGAAAGCATTCTGCTTGAATTGTTGCACACACCAGATTTTTATGTCTGTGAGCGTAAATTTAAGTTGTGAGCTTACTAGACTCTTTCAGTGACATTGTTTTCTTTTTCATAAAAGCTTCGTACCTTACGCAAATAATAATTTTACACGAACAGCGTATCAATCGTTGAAGCAAAAAGGGGTCGTCGTTGAACGACTCCAACCTTTCAGTTACTGCACACTTTCACACACGAACAAATGAAGCGTTGAGAATGAGACGTGTTCTGGTGTGTAAATGATGAGCGATGCAGCGCTGCGTTGGTTAACTTATAGGGAATACTGAGAAAATACTGAGCTAAACAGTGATGTGTTGGGTAACTTTCGAGAAAGGTAGAGTAATTGCTGAGTTATACAGCGATACGTTGGGAAATTTTTGGGGAATGCTGAATGCTGGGTGATACAGTGATGTGTTGAGTAACTTTTTGGGGAAAACATTTTGATCCAGCTTAAAAACTGAGAGGAGGTAGTGTAGTATGAGCGTTTAAAACGTTTTGTAATTATATCACACAGTCTGAGCGATGAAGAGGACGAAATTATAGATACGTTAAAAGATTCAGGGAATCAATGCGTTGAGGGACAATTTGGTGTGGTTCTTCTGCAGTTTTACTTACGTGAGAGGTATCATTCGAGAGGTATTTGTTTTCTAAAATAGACAATTTTTATTTCTCTCCTGTTTCAGCACTGATGATGGAATTTTAATTATGAAACGTTTGCAATAAATGTAATGTTCGTTTTTATTCTGGTTCTTCTTTTTATTCTACGAATAAGACTCTCGAAGAATCGCCCTATTGGAAATAAAGGTAATATTCTTTGTAAAAAAGTGTTCTAGACATGCATACTCTCAATACGACAAGAAAATTTTTCAATCACCTACTCATATTTTTTTAAATTTCAGTTATGGTTTGCTTGGAGAATATGTCTACGTAATCTAACCGGAAAAATTATTTCAATGACTAGTTCTTAAAATATTTCACTCAATTTAGAGAGGTATTTCATATTTTCCTGGTAATGTTGCAAATTAGAAAAAGTATAATGACTTAGGAGAAGTTCTCAGCTGATCGTCATTTGCTACTTCCTACAAATTTTTTTATTTAACGTAAACAAACATCAAAGTAAATGAAATTCTGGTTTCTCTCTCCGTAGATTTAACCGGCCGTGACATTTTACTTAGTTTTTAATTTTTTATTCGACACAGTGGCATTTGCGAAGAAACCTGCCAAGAAATTTTAATGGTTCCATGAGCAGTAGCCAAAAGATACATCTTTCGATATTCAACGGTGATTAAGATGTGTGAGCATTACCAGTACAATAAATTTTAACACCCAGACTTCATCACTTCACAGCTAACAGATCATCATACTGCGTAGTACCTACGATCGATCATAAACAGTTTTAGATAATTGGAATTAATGTAGCATCAGTGTAAAATCGATTACGTATGAGAAAAATTTGATGAGAGGAAATCAAAGTTTATCTGCACAAAAGCAAGAAATGCGGTTTCAAAGTCAATAATTAAAACAACATAAGAGATTGAGACCAATATCCGTTGCTATGAGACTAAGGGATGAGGATATGAGTATCTAACAAAAGTTAAATATATAACATATATATATATATATGTAAATATATATTTATAAATTCTGTGGGTGTATGTATACATACAAATATAGTGTAGCTCTCACTCACCATTGCCCATTCACTGTAGTTCACCACACCCCCTCACCACTGCCTATGCACATATATCGCGTTCAGTAACACATGCTCATTAAATCATTGAAGATTCTGAATAATTAGATAGAAGATTACTCGTATTAGTTTCTGAACTGGATAATTAAAAATTTTGCATTAAATAAATTGTTGGGGCTGCTTAGGTTTAACCATGTTATTTTTAAATAAACCGGAGAATCATTTTTAAATATAAATTATAATTTTGAACTGTTTTTATTTTATTTTAGAAGCCTCAAAAACCTTCGCGCTCAATTGCTTAGACCCTTCCAAAAGCGGAGTATGATAATTTGTTGAATAAAAAATGAAATTGTGAAAGAAAACGGCTACAGATTTACTACCTCTTCAAATTAATAAATAAAAGAACTAAACGATTCTGTAAAGTAGTTTTTAATAATTCATTTAATTGATACATTTTGTTAATTTCGTAAAGATTTACTGCCCAAAATATAAGTTTACCATTAGAATACGGTGATGAAACTCGATGTTTGCTGCTAAATTTACATTCTTTCGTAAAAATTTCTTCAAAATTACTCAACACCTATTCTAATTTCTTGAAATTTCACGAGTTATTTTGAGGAAGCAGATCAACACTTTGAATATTTTTAAACAACGTCGATCTTAAAAGACGTATTTAAATTGCTGAATATCTCAGATATCCAATCGTCCTTTTGCGAATTTGTGTCATACTTCACGGTTTCAGTCGTCCAATATCCTCATTTTTGGACGTCATTTTTAGTGAGAGTGATGGATAAAGAATTCCACAACAGATACCTATATCCCACGTCATTATAGAGGCAAAACGTGTTTGGTAGCTAAATCATTGCAGCTGTCGAATTGCAGTAAATATTCTTCGCTTTAGGCCGGGAGATAGGGGTTGCAGTGCTAGTTGTTGCAAGGAAAAGGTTTGGCACATAACAAAGAACCGTTCACATTTAAAAACCGAGGTAGTCAGTTATGCAGCAGTCAGTTTTGAACAATCAACTAGAAGTGAACGTCACAGAGCATAAAGCGATATCTTTGGAATTCACTAAACAAATCGAGTTCTTCTATAAGTATCTTATAATTCAGCGATCCTTAATCTATTTTTGGAGGCATGTGCATATCATAAATAAACACGCATGTTTTGGACACCCTGGTCATTCACTGCTAGTTCCAAACACATCACGTATACACATGCATGTATCAAAGCATACATGAGCTCTAGATGGAGACTTCCACTGTGGCTGGCGTGTAGACCATTCTTGGCAGATAAGTTTATCAGGATGCCGAGCGACAGAACGTGTTCACACTCGGGCTCTGATTGGCGAATTTTTCTTCCGTTGATAAAAACTCAAGACTTGACTCAATATGGATTACATTGAAGCTCAGGATAATGAAACGCGTTCATGTTATTGGTTCATTTTATCGGCGATGTAGAGATGTGGTTCATTTTATCACAGGTGTGCTAAATATGGACAGCGATGCTTGGTTTGAATTAGAAACTGCGAGGAAATAAGGATGTGCGTCTATGCGAAGAAAAGATCATTTGTTAAATTCACAAAGATTTACTCGCGTAAAGTGTTTTGTTTTTGCACAGTGTTGCAGACAATTTTAAATGGAGGTATCAATGAAGGAACTCTATAAAAAATAAACATTTATGCACCATACATAATTCATCAAGAGGAATTTAGATAATTAATGGGTGCCGTGCAATGGGTGTGCATCGTTCACCCTACGATGCCGATTATTTCGAGATTTTGCAATGTAAAACCTAATCTCAATATTCTTTCGTATCAAAATACACATTAGATGCATTCAGAGAAGCTAATTTCGTAATGGACAATGGAATGAAGGCAAGACAGCAGCTGAAGTAACTTAGTATTTTTTAAGGTAAAAATTATGCTAGAAGCCAGAAACTGTAATTTGACCATGAAAAAGGTCTAGGAAATTTTTTAAATAGATTTTCGTTATGAAGCAGAAGATGATAGGATGGATATATATATATAGTGTTGAGAAAATCATTTTGAGACTAAACAGAGCATTTGCTCTTAGTGCAAGCGAAACAAGATAGAAATGGCGTTTTAAAAGCATTGTAAGACAAAGCGAAGCGCCTTGCTTTTCGTTGTAGCGCAAGATTTGCGTCACGAGGGATGCAAATTAAAGGCAATACGAATCGTCTTTTACGTAGCTCATTTTACTGTGCGATTTTCTTAGGTGGTACTGTAGATTCTGGCTATTCGTGTTGATTTTGTGTCGTTCTAGAACTGGTTCTTGGTTTGGGCACTTGTTCTTGGTTCAGGTACCAGTTCTTGGTTAAAGATCCGGTTCTAGTTCTTGGTTCTAGGGTCTAGTACTGGTTACTACTTCTTGGTTCTCGAACTGGTTCTTATAGTTCTGGGTTCTTACTTTTGATTCTGACGTAAATTATTGGCTCTAGGTTCTGGTTCATGGTTATGGTGCCTATTCTTGATATTTGGTTCTGATTGTGGGTCTAGACACTGGTTCTTGGCTTCAAGTTCTCACTCTGGTTTCTGATATTGCTTCTAGTTCTTGATTCTGAGATTTGGTTTTGAATTTAGGTACTGGTTCTTGGTTCTAAATTTTGGTTGAGGTTTCAGATTTTCCTACTGGTTCTTATTTCTTAGTTCCTTATCTGAGTCCTGTCCTGATTTTTGGCCCTAGGTTCTGAGCTCTAATTATATATTCTTGGTCCCAGGTTATACGTCATGAAGGTTCTGGCTTTGTTCAGACAGTTTCTGTTACTGATCACCTAGACCTCATCTTGCGGTTAAAAATTACCCCAAACTATTATTACCCTGTACAATTACCCTAAACAAAACTCCTAAAGCGCTGAGAGGAAACAGTCGTAAACGAAGCGGCCTCACTTTCGAAGTTAAACTGACTAAATGATTGAAAATAACTTAATACGACAAAAAAGCACTTCAGAACCCCTCGATCATAAGTTGCAGTGCTAAGTATGCTACTAACACTGAGCCGCAGATTTGGTCAATTTAGTTGCACTTTGGTTAAACTTTGTATGAATATCATAATACGTGCAGGTAGAATACTTAGATTTTTCAACATGCGTTGAGGAATTTATGTTTAATAATGGCCTTGAAAAAAAATTACTCCAACTACTATACTATAGATTGTACATTATTATTCGTTCCGAGATGTGTTAAATTATTTCTAAAAATTCCGCATTTCTATCGGGTTCATTACTTGTCGCTGTGAAATGGAACACGGTCTAGCAACATATTTTTTCTTTATTTAAACATATTGAATGCTTTATTAGGTATATAACTATTTCTCGTGGAGGTGATTTACCTGAGAAATGAGCGTGTGAGTGTGTGTTACTCACTGGAAATTCAAAATAAACTAATTCCTGTTGATTTATACCGTGCCAGTGCCACCCGGTGATTCTCCCCTGAGGGAGAACTCAGCCACAATTCCCCACTTATTAATCAAGGTGTCGGAAATTGCCACCGGCTTGACCGGAGGTAACCGTCACTGCGTTCTGGTGTTAATTATAAGGCATCTGAAAAACCAATGTACAAGATGATATGTATTAGGCTTGATTGAAATGAAGCATGCTTTATGTTTTTTCGCTGATAAATATTTGATAAGCAATTTGTGTAAATGCGTCAAAAGATTCACAACAGAAGGAAAAAATCTGCTCTGAATGTATACTGTATAAATTAAAAATAGCGTAATTAGTGTAGCTGAATCGATGACGTGGGCAATGCGTAAACCTAGGGCAAGGCTATAGGGCGTAGTTAAAAAACAATCGTTCCGAAAAACATAATTTCTTGAAGATCGTTTGAATCTTATTTGTCGAAGTTGCTGTTCATATCATGCATAAGTAATGTACATATATTACTTACAAGATATAAGTAATATATTTATATAGTAATATGCATTGCTTATATCACAGAATATGTATAGTAATATATTTTACTTGTACGCGAACAGCATGTTACCAAAATGGATACGTGTGTTCATATCAGGATTGTTGTGGCAAAACACTGCACAATAAACGCAAAAGCAGGCCTGGTCACCGGCCCGAGCCTGGGTGGGCCGGCAGCGGCGTGTGTTGATGTTGTGGCCCGGTGTTAGGACGCCGGCGCTGGTGCAGGCTTTGAAGTCGCGCCGTGCGTCGCTGTGGTGGACTTCTGTGCCCGGCCTGCGTCGCTTGGCGTAGAAATAGTTCAGGCAGGCACAAAGCGTTTGTATTTTGTTGATGCGTGTAAGCGGTTTGGGTTCAAACTCCCTTTAACTTACCGTCGCAGCTGAGGAGAGAATCGCAGTCTGCTTGCTCGCACTTGGAACATATGGTCTTGAGGCACAAACTCGCCGCTTTTTACTGCGCTCAGGTTCTATACTTTGTTGAGGAGAGAAAGGACCTTGAGACTAGATTCTCTTTATTTTACCCAGTGAGAGAAAAATAGTAGCACTCTCTGTGCATCTTTCTACAGTTCATAGTAGGAAAGATATTTGATTTTCAATGAAAGGGTTGAAAATGGTCATCAATGAACTCATAATCGTTTAAGAAGGCAAGCTAGTGAAGTTAATTGCGCAGATATGTTTGGCAGCTTTCTTTTATGGAACAAAAAATACAAGAGCGTAAACAAATTTTGCTACACCACTGGTCTTATAACTGCTCAGATGGTGGTTAATATGCACCCTGTCGTGTCGTAATCAACAGCAGTTTGATGAATTAGGTAAACTGAATTCATGCCAAGATAACTTTGAGGGCTCTTCAAAAAATTTATAGAAGCCAAATATTTTTTGAATGTTCTACTTTAAGCAAAACAAATGTATTTTTTTTACAAAAAAACTACATAACAAACCGCCCTTAATCGGAAATATTTGTACGTAGTTCATTGCTGCATGCCTTACTTGTTTGCTTGTTTGCTAGGTGTTCGATCATGTCTCTCTTACCAGTGTTGCATGAGAGAAAATAAGTGATAGTGAGTGTAAATAAAGAAATTAACACATTATAAAAGAGATTGTGACTGTCTCAATGGTTTTTATAACTACACTCGCTATAGAAAGTGGATTCTTCTAAACTAGATAACGAATGAATTTTTTTTAATTGCAAAATTATTGATTAAAATCGGAACGTTTTTCCATAACCGCACCTGAAGGAAATATTGAGCAATAGTTTGTGATGCAGAATTGCGCATTATTGTGGTCCACGAAAATTGGTCCAGATTTTTTCTCGGTTCAAACTTTTGACGACAGTAGGCTTTGATTGTAGACGTCGTGCCGGTAACCTAAGAAGCAACGTCCAGAAAACATAGACAAAAACTGCACGTTCTCGCACATAGTTGTACGTGCCTAGAGGTACTGGCTTTATGAATTGAGGCAAAGAGAAAAAAACTGAAAGCTCTCTTCCCATTAAATAAATGTTGCTATGAATGGAAATTTTAAAAGCTTCTATGAGTGCTATGCCTCTTTTGTATGAGCATTCCGCAAGAAGACAGTTGAATTTGTACGTCTGTAGGTCTGTCGTTCTAGCTAGCAAATGTAAATAGAAATCAATAAAGTCAGTATTTGATATATAATGTAAAGTTCAATGTACATCGACACTGCAATATAGCTCTAACATCGGTGTTATGAAATCATTTCATTTATCAAACTTTGAACTTTCGTTATGACAATTCCTTTTTTGTTTGTCTCACTGAGAATGCACAAACACAGAAAACGGAATTCCTTACATACACAAGTCTTGAGTGTAGAGCTGCTAAAATTCTCACTGCATTCCTGCTTGAGAATTATTTACAGCGTGGGTTCGAACTTTTCTTCGTTCAAAACCCAGCAGTGGGTATTCATCTATAAAATTATTTAATTTCAGAACAGCAATTAATCGTACGTTTTTTCCAAGAAGCAAAACGCTGGTTGTGTTAAATTGTCATTTTATGCAGTTCCAATTTTAGCAGCCCAGATATAGCGACGAGCTCGTATACAGCTGCGCAGAGCAACAGTTCACGAAGGTGCACTATATACCGTGGTTGCGTTGCGCAAATCTAAGGTCAGGCGAAAGGTACGAACTCAGTCATCTCTTGCTTTTACTAAAAAATATGAATTTATTTACGTCATCTGCTAATATTTGAATACAAATAGGCAGCACTACGACGCTTGAACAGGCTTGAGCTCGCAACAGAAGGGTCTAAATAATCGAGGAAAGGAACTGTAATACCAGGTGTGCAGGCTGACTTTTGTACATGTGTGAGCTAATAAGAACACGAATATCATAGCGCAGGCTGGCGCTATTACACTGAGTGTGGGCCGCATGGCGTTGAGTGTATGCAGACTTATGAGCTCAGTACACGCTATGCTCGCTGCTCGCATACGTCGCGTTGTCGTACGTGAAATGAACTTATACATCATGCACCTACGTAGATGTGCTCATTAAACATGGTGTACTCAGAACTGTTTCTTGGCCTCAGTGAATCTTTAATTATGCTGGGACAAAATTTAAACCAAAATTCTTCGGATCATGCGAAATAATTCCAACACCTGGAAATCAATTCACCATGGTTCAAAGGACCATCTTTTTGATGTCCTATTTGTGTAATTGGTGAGGGAGGCCTGCATATTCAGCAACTACGAATGCTCGATGTCACCCCCCGTCCCTGCATTGGTCGTCATATATGCCCGCGGTTGAATGAGTTCAACGTCGATTCAAACACGAGTGTGTTCTTACTGTTATTGTCATCAATTTCTTTCAGATACCCAGATATTCATGATGTCCCCCAAATTCTGGAAAGCCTTCAAGACATTCGTGAAGACATAGACATTGGTTAGTCGCCCAAATTTTTTGAAACGTGCTCGAATTTTTCTGCAGTAAACTCAATTTTCGTGCATTCGTCAAGATTTCCATGTCCAATTTTCATAAAGTGACAGTGATAGACATGAACTTTTAAATTTCCGTGAAGTTTTCCTGATTTGCATAAAGCTGCAAGATTCTCCTGATATCTGCAAGATTCTCAAAGAGTGAGCTAGTTAACTTGTTTCCTGAATCAATGGATGAAAGAAATAATCCATCGAATTCTTTCGTAACACTGGCGAGCAATCGCTAAAAAAATTACAGTCTAAAAATGAAAGAGGAAAGTTTTTTTCACGAGATATCTCCGTTTTTCAAGAATGCCACTTCATTTTGATCAAAATACATGAGCTTTCTGGAAATTTTATACAAAAAAAATTTTGAATGGCTTTTGTTAATGGTAACTGATGCACAACGTTTTCAACCTCCCGACGCACACACGTACACGAGCCCAGCTACAGCAAGTCGTGTGCGTGAAGCGAAACCTTCGAAACCCGCACACGGTACGCAGGCTCGACACGGCTGTGTGCGTAGTGCTTGTGTGTATATACATAGCGATCTCGACTCTTGTGTTTGTGTGGTTTCTCCATCAAAGGGAGCTCTGTGTGGCATAGGCTGTGTACTGAGTAAAGGCGCTTTCGAGAACATAAAATACAACTAAAACAAACCCGAATATTTCTTACTTCTAAATATATAGGGCTGATAAAATAATATAAATTGGATCAAGTGAATTTTGAAAACGTTCAGCTGTATCAAATTATAACTAGACAGCAACTAAAACGTTAGTAAACATAAAATGCAAGCAATTTTCTATGAATACGTAACAACAGAGGACCTGGTAGTGACATTCTAATTTAGAAATTATTGTGCATACGGTACTTCGTAGAGCAACCCAGTATAAAGTAATTATTGAAACAATATCTGAATATGGAAAATGAGCGATTGTTTTATAGTGTTTAATGGGATTTATCAATTGATGATTGATAGCATTCCGTAAAATGAAATTGAAGCAATGTCTTCATACTATGTAGCGAAATTCAGAGTAATCTGGCTCTGACTAAAAATGAAACTAATTTATCTGACTCTGACTATGAATAATACTTCAGCTTGAGCGTATTTTGAACAGACTTGGAACCAATTTCAGCAGCTGACATAAGCTCTTCGTGACTGAATCGCACTGCAGTTGTGAAAAAAAAATTTCTGTTGACTTTACAAGCGAGTTCTAATTTTGGCTTCTTCAAAAAATAGTTTCTCATTATCCCATGAAGATTGCATAAGCCCATAAACAACTCACACAGATAACTGATAACTTACACCCCAAATACATCGCTGCACCATTAGGCATTTTTCTGCATGAGGCTTGACGTGGGAAACAAACAAATTTCTTTCTGTTTTAAAATAAAATTTTCGCCGTATAGAAACAGATGTTCACCTTCCAAGGACGCTCGCGTTAGATACTACCGTGTAATATCCTGGCTTTGGGTCCCTAATTCTTCATTCAGAGCGAGTTGGTACCGAAAATGAAAGGCCATCATCAATTCTTTCCTCCGTTTCCGAACTCCAAATTTCAAATGGCGATTTTGCACTCTAGGTGCTAAATTTCATGATCGGTATTAACTTCGTAAAGCACTCCGAACATAAAACAGTGCCAGAAAACCAGTTAGATGGTTCAACGGAAATAATCCAAAACATTGTTGAAAATTCGTTTAAATTCAGGTGAATGTTTATTAAATTATTAACTGCATCCAATTACGCAATTATTATCACAATTTTTAAACTGAAAAGATACAAAAACATTAAATTGAAACAACGTGTTACCTGTAACATAAGATAAGTCTTCTCATTTGCACGAATTAAAATATGCCGTCAAACATTTTAAAACAAAAAATTTAAATGCATATTTTTTCGTGATGGAAGCACGTTGATGCGCTATAAAATTTTGTGACTAACGAAATTAAAAGTAATAACGACTGTAAGTGCCAAATTTGTTACAAAATTCACATGGTGCTTTTGTTCAGTTTTTGACAAATTAGGAGGGGAAGGATACGCAATGATTCATTAAAAAGTTTTTAATTTACAATATTTATTGTAAATGATCCTGTGGTATGACACTATTACATCTACTATCAAACTATATTAAATTTATTAAGACTTTACAGTTCACGAAAATAAAAGAAGTTGAGTTAATTACACTCAAGGTAAACAATTTAATTTCAAATATCCTGAAGACAGTTTTGTAACAAACTTGTTACTAAATGTAACACCTTAAGCTATAGAACTGTTGTGTGATATACTGGCATGCTGCCGTGAGTTTAGAAGCGGAAATGCTTCAAATATCCTGTACTCAATGTAGTTCACATGATAACTTGTGCAAAATATTCAGGTATCGAAGCTGAAGAACAACGTTATCGAATGGAAGTAAAAATTTAAATACAGTGACGAATTATTTCTTACATGCTGCTTAAGATTTTTTCCGTCGTTCTTATTATGACTATTTCCAGCATGAATTGAAAGGTCATTTTGATTAAAAGGATTTAAGTTTGAAACATTACGTGTGACAGACATTATCTCAATCGAGAAGAGATCCCTCATTAAGTGATGAAAATCAAATTCAGAAAGCAATATCTTGCAGCGAAACAACAGCGTTCGCTGGAAGAACCATACGTTATTATGAATATTCGAGATGCAAAGCACGAATCGCTTTTTCATCTTTTCACTATTTTTCGCTCAAGCCTTCATTGGTCTTCGAGATTTTCTTCGCCGCCGTCTTAACCCGTATTTTCTCACGAATAATGAAGTTCAGAGAGCATATTGCACTTGGCGAAAATTCCTTTTTTTTCCTTTACACCGACGTTGTGCGCAAAAAGCACTGAAATTTCACAAAGCGCACCTGCATAGTTAAAAACTCTACCTTCATCTTCCTCCTGATGACTGCGTCGAGAAAAAGCGATGTCCGGAGAAATTCTGGGAAGAGAAAGAAGGAAGTTTCATCATCAAATGCTGCCAGGGAGAAGAGCAATTCCTAGTCTGAAAATCAACGAGGGATCTTTCTGTTGTCAAATCCTCCCTGCACAGAGAGCAGTTGCTGCAAAAAGCAAGCCTTTCTGGGGATATTCGTGTGCCGGCCCGACTTGAGGGGCGTTCGACTCGCCTAACCAGTTCACGGGCAACCAGTTCTTGCGGAGCCGGTAGACATAGGCATCGAGTTTTGCATGGCCACCAGCCGAGAAACGTAGGAGCCAGCAGCTAAATTGTTGGCAGCATTGGTTGGCTGACTGTGGGCGAAATTCGAGGCCTCCTTTGCATCTGTCGGGAAGATACAAAATACCGTTAAACGTCTTTCCTTGGTATTCATCATTACAGAGAAGAAAGCAAGGACTATAGGTTGTATAACTTTAGACCTGGTGAACATGGACATGGCTGTAGATCTTAGAAATAGGGAATGAGAGGTTTGCCTAAAATAGCAGGACATCTTCTTGAACTTCAGATCTTGAGGACCTCCTTGCCCTTCTATCGGCCAAGCAACGTGGCACTCATTAGTAGTTTGTCTTCCATCATCAAGAATTTGGAAGATTCTGCGGATTCTCATTTTACTCTCTTACATTGTATGCTAGAGCGTATAATGACGTAGACAGCAACTGTTTGGTCTCTTTAGTACGCGGTCGCATGCTGCTTAGCGATATGCCCTGGCATGCAATGCTGTCACTGATATCATCTGAAATCGATAGCCCAGCTTGCAAGAAGGCTGGATTCGCTTCGTGTTCGGCGAGGCATTTGAGGAAAATAGGCTTTTGGCGCCTTTATGCAACTGTTCGATTCAAGTGAAGACGGTTATTCCACGGCAATTAAAGGCAAGTTATTTTACTAAAAATTGTTCTCCTCGAGTAAAGTTGATGCTAAATTATTGTTTGTGAAATTGTTCTACGTATAAATCTACCTTTCTTCAGAAATGAAAAACGTCGTTGTTCTGCTGACAAGAAAAAAAATGAATACTGCATGCCTGATGCAGCAAACTGACATAGCAGTTTTATCCCTGAAATGGTCGAACAAATCCTGACAAAAATTGTTTTCAGGCTAAGTAATTCCGATGAACGAATAGTTTCGAGCTTCATACGAACATTTATGGATAAATTCCATGTATTTTATCATGAAGTCCAGGTGGTATACGTCGCTGTGAGTGAAATGCTTGTTCAAATTAGCCCCTGCGTTTCAAAATTGATGAAGGTTGGCCTACAAAAGTGACACACCAATTAAGAATATAGAAGGGATATTTTTTAAACTTTTTTCAAATTAATCACATTTTCCAACCAACAGTAAATCTCTTATTGAGATATAATTCATAAAATACTTTAAAAGTTGAATGTAAATGGATGAGCATATTCAGTAGCTTGAATGTGATGTGACGAGCAAGATTAGGTTAACAAAACGACATGGGGTTAAAAATATACCTAAAATATCATGCTTAAACACATAACGGTTTCTTGCAAGCGACGTATAAAAGATAACGGAAAATTTGAATAACAAAATTTTAAGCGAGTCGGACATGCACCTTGTGTGTTAGAGCAGAGACAAACTTTACTATACATGTGGTGACGTTCAGAGCATCTGCGCACGCGCCGCTAACCAGCCGGCAAATTAGAGAAGACATGCAATCCGTGCTCGGCACGAATACCATTTTGAGACTCCAATTAAGTCTAAAGAATTGAGAATGTCTAGATTATACCGAGGTATATGTAGTGCGCTTTCTATACACACGAAAACCTTGTATGGACTGCCAGGGATTTTAACACCGACGTGTTGAATGCATAAATCGTGTTTTTCTTGCAGGAAGTATGCATGAATTAAGAGGGAGTCTATGCTTATTGTCATAAATGAACGGTGAAAATTGATGCATAAAATAATCATTGTTGTGGATGTTGAATAAAACTTCTGAGACAAAATCGCACACAATTATTGCTCACACTGACACCTATTTTTCAGTTAGATAAAAAAGGAGTTCTGAATTAGTTTGTTATCATTCCTCGAGATTATAAAGTCGTATAAACGATGCTTCGTTGGAAAATAAATTCAAATGAAGTTATGCGACATTTCGTGGAAAAACGCTTGAGTTGCATGGCAGCGAATAAAATAGACCATTACTTTCGTTCTTTTCGACAACGCATTACAGTAGTGGTATAGAAACCTTTCTTTCTTTCGCAAATAACTGTCCCCTTATTAGGGTCAAGCTTCGTAGTTCAACTAGGCTGTTGTGTATATGTTATGTTCAAATTGCTGAAACCAACAGGCGAATGAAAAAAGCTCGTGAATCATCTCATTACGAAGGTAAATAGTTGAAATATTTCGCATGCAAAATAGCTCCTAACCAAAAATGTCCCGAAAGACTTAATTTGTAGCAGATTTTGGCCAAAGAGAAGCAGCTATAAATAATTTGCATTCTTTCGTGCTTTGGTGTGCAATGAATGTTAATCAGGTTTGGAGTATGCAAACTCAATTAGATTTGTCATCATCAGAGGGCTTAATTAGCGCATGTGTGAAGCTCTCAGAATATTCAGCTGTTCCAGCCCTCGTCTTTTTCCAAATGAGAAGGAAGTGAAAAGAGAAGCAGCACATGCTAATAAGAGCAGTGCCTCCATACGTCCTTTCCACCGACTCATGGCACCGGTCTGGCGGTGTCTGGCATTTGCCCTGTCGGCATGTGGTAGAGTCGACCAATAGGAAGAGTGGCCTCTTGAGCCAACATTGGCCTGAGACAGTGTTGCTGTCTGCTCATGTGAGACACGACCATGCCGACCAAAGGGAGGCTACGGACAGTCGATGCTCTGTTCTCCCCGCACTGCCTCAGCGCTAACTAAACTAACATTCGCCAGTCTAATCAGTTCGTTGACTCGCCCTTCAAAGACTCTTGAAGCTTGCACGTCAATCTTCTTAAACTCTTAAGGAATTTTAACCTTTCAAAAAAGGTCATACAGACGGGAGCTCTGAACTTGCTGGACATGGTTAGGCTATTCAGTACTTGATACTGATGTATCTCATGGAACTGACGTTTGGTCTATGAAAATCAAAGTATAAAAATCTCCTTACTTTGGTACCAAGGTATTGATAGTTTTTGGTTGCCTTAAACATTAGGAAGTCTCTTCTTCCATCATAATTTCCATTATAGATTAATCAAAAACTATTATTGAAATTACATTTACAAATGAAATGTTAACAAACAGTAAAAAAATTAGAAGTGCATAAGATGGGAATCAATCTGGTACTGACAAGTTCCTTTATTTCATATATCAATCTATAATTTTTTTTTGGTAATCAATGGCAAGGCGTCATCGACATAACAGAAGCAATCAAAATATGCCTGAAAATATCATAAAATATAATCCATTGGCTGGGTGCAGGGCGTAGAACTCATTTCTATATTTCAAACTGTCATGCATGAGGATGATAACATTGGTTTTCTTTACCTGCAAGTACAATTAAATTTTAGGCTTCCTGGTTAATCCAACTCGATAAAAATATTTCCCTCAACATGAATTGTGTGGCTGCGTCCAGCGATGCCATAAATGAAAAATATACGAATGTATACCTGCGCAGATATACTCTGAAACGTTCATGAAGTGAAGTTTAACTCAATATATTTAAAAAAAAGCAGAGGAGGCTCATATGTCATCTTATTTTTAGACTTAAGCTTGGAAATAATATGGAAAAACAAATTAAAAGAAGCTTTCTGGCATCGGCTGATGATTTCATTTTGGTCTGGGGTACCAAGTAAGAAAATACTTTTTGTCGGCTGGAACTATTTCACGTCTCGTATTTAAGTGGGAGGAATTCAGAGTGCACGATGAATGAAACCATGCAACGTTTCAAATATTATCAGTAATTAATTCAACTAGATTTTATCATAATTTAAACCTCCCGTGCGAGACACAGGTTTTCTCTGAAGCTCTAGCAAGCCCTTTACTACTACTCCATTATTATTATTATTTCAAGTCCCAGTCATTAGACACTCAAAATTATCCGATGCCATTTCCTTATACCCGTAATCATACAAGTCTGTTTAGATGTGTATAGGTTAACAACTTTCTACTCATAAAATGCTTATCTTAAAGTTCTGTTACTGACAATCAAAGTTGTTACAGAACTCAAAATAGACATTTTATTGAGTTTAATAATTAAAGGTAATGCGTACATATTAAGGCTAAGTGTTTCAGCAAATTAGGAACCATTATAAACGCGCAAATTTATGTTTATCATGTGATATGGGCGGTTCATAAATATTGCTCGCACAATATCTCGACTTTGTAAAGGAAACAATGAAATTTGAACTTTTTTGTTCACAATTTTCACTGTTCTCTTTCCCTAATTTCGTAAAGATACTTTATCTTAATGTTTAAAGATAGAAATTTTGGAATGTAAATAACCTCAAAAAACGTTGTAAGTATAGAAAGACATATGAATTGAACTCATTTATGTTTCTGGAATTTTTCTATACACTTTTTGTATGTTATTTTACTGAAATATACTTTAAAACTGAAATTAAGAGAAGGTGTATTGAAATGACCTCTCAAGAAATTAGGAACGTCATTAGAAAGCTACCCATCACTGCATGCAATCAAATACACTTTTAACTAGACAATGCCCGGAAGACTTGCACTGGAGAAACGAATCACTCATTGGTCAGAAGTACAAATATTTTACGACGTCTATAAAATTCCCCCTATCAAAATACTCACATATGTAGCTTGCTTATTCAAAAAATATTATTTACTGCTTTAGCTTACCAATGAGTTTACAAATCACATAGACAATAAATTAGGGCAAGTGTACTTCATTCATTACTCCAATGATTAATTTACAGGAACCACAACATGGTAGTTCCAATTAAGCTCATATATTTTCCTTTCAAAAACGGCGCCTCTGGACAAGTTTCATTAAGATCCTGTTTACAAGCCTGCACATATGGTTGAGAGCACACTCTTGGTAGCATCCAAGACATAATTAGTGCCTGTATGTTTGCAAAACAAATTCATCTGAAAAAAAAGAAAGCGCTAAGACCTTCCATCATATTTGACAGGTTTGAATGAATCGGTTTTATTCCACTTTAGACGTTTCTTTGCAGTTTGTAGTATGTTTTATGGCAACCAAGTGCCTTTTCAAAATTATGCCTCTACTACTCAAGTTTAAAATATTATTTTACGCTTCCCTAGCTGTGAAGAGTGTATTTGCTTGTGACTCATTTGCTCCATGAATATAGAAACAAAATTAATTTTTCATGAAATTAATTTACTAAGATTTACTTTTCTTCAGAGTCAAATTCAAACTGTTGAGCTACACAATATTTTTCAAGTTTCAAATATCAAAATAGAGTTACACTTCTACCTCAATTCTTAGCCAATTTATAATTGTTCATCCTAATTCCGCAAGCTACTCCATTTTCGTCTGAAACCACTGTTATCGTAACAGGTAAAAAAATTATTTTTTAGAAGGTTTGGAGTAAAATCAGGTACATAATTTCAGTGCACCAGGAGGGAGCGGTGAAATGTTGCGCTATAGGCTGGCCGCGCCGCCGGAGCGCTTGTGCGCCTCTTATTTGCTTATAGGGCGGTGGCTTTTAATTTAAATTGACTTTAAATCGTGCAGCCATGAAGAAAACGTTTTACTGAGTCAGAGTATCATAGGAGGGTATATTAATATTATTCCTAAAAATCCAATCGCACTTTTCGTTGCTACATCTTATTGTGTTATACTCAACACTCACTCATTGTGTTATACTCATTGTCGA
Source organism: Morinoia aosen (assembly GCA_030386875.1). Classification (NCBI taxonomy): domain Eukaryota; kingdom Metazoa; phylum Arthropoda; class Malacostraca; order Amphipoda; family Talitridae; genus Morinoia; species Morinoia aosen. The sequence continues at coordinate 21,331,326 of CM059565.1, forward strand.
TTTATTTTGTATAATTTATGCTCCTCGTTCAAATATTGTGAATATCAGGATGGCGAATTGAGTACGCGCTTTTCTTTGAGCAATTTCAAACTAGAATATTTAAGATTTATATGACCAGAAAGTAGTTTTAAGTTGACTTCTATGGTTTATGACATTATTACTGAAATTTGCGCCAATTATATATTCGTAATTTTTGTGAAATCCTCCGGCTCAGGAAGATGATTTTCTATTTGAACTTGAATTTAATTTTTGCCAAATAGCACCTGAATTTTTTTAAGCAAACGTTATATGTTTTTAAATTATGGAATCAATATGTGAGAATAACATTTTGGAAAAAAACACTAGAACAGCTCGTTATGTGTTTTTCTCCTCGACACTGACAGCCGCCATCAACTGATTTAATTTGTGTCAACGAAACTGGTGCAAGATTCATTCCATTATTCATCTCCTCTAAGATTTAATACCGTAAAAAAACTATAATTAAAAATAAACATTCTGATTAAAAATTTTTACATTAGTGTGGAATCTTCAATCACATCTTACCTAGAAGTATCAGCAAGCACTATAATTTGCCATTTAGTGTACTGAGCTCGGTGAAGAGACTGTGTACATCCCAGGGCCACAGCAAGATATGCACTTGACTCTCAGTCAATTAGCCCCTCTGTTGCGTATGGGACCCTCGAGATGTGCTCATTTGAACCCTAACATGTTAACTCCATTTTCATTCCTGGGCCCAAGACAAGAACCCTGAGGAACGCCTGCAGATTCTCGGATTACAACAAGGTCTGTGCACGAGATTCATTAGCGGACGTTGAGTTTCTGAACGTTCGCCTTCTCAACTAAAATATTATAGTCAAATGTCGGAGTAAAATAATACAAAAGGTTAAGGCTTTAGATAAGTCTGTAACTTGATGTTGAAAATAACGAACCATTAATTGATGGGACATGAACAGAGTGGAAAAAAAGGATTGACGAAAGGTTACGTTTTTAGATACTGTAGGTCTGTGACTTATCGTAAAAAATAATGAACCATTAATGAAACACAAGCAGAGTAGAGAAAAGGCGCCAGTTTGACTTACAGAATAATTAAAGTTAAAACTTTTGCACCTATGAAAGATAGGCGATTACATTATAAAATATAACATTTTGATTCCGGTTAAAGTAGATCTTTTGATTCGATTGGTATAGCATTTGTGACCGACTTCGGAAAAAATGGAAAGATATTATTCTCTTTGCATTATTAAAATTGGGTTTAAACTTATGGTGTAACATTTCCTTCGTTTTTGTAATAAACCAAAAACGAAAATTAAATATTGAAGATGGAAAACTTCTGCTTTGAGGAAAACCAAATAAAAGCTTAGTGTTATTTTTGTTAGATTTGTGAGAAAATAATATTTTTGCTCCTCTTAAGCAAGAGGATGAGACAGCGAAAATATAATATTATTAAAATTCTGTTGAAATTTAAACAGGCGCGAATATATTAATATGCTTAGTGTTGAAAGAATAATTTGCAATTGGGTTGAAGTTGAAGTTAAAATGAAAGCTGTTGCTTCAAATTTACCCGTAGAGAAATTTCAGCTACAAATGTTGGAGGATGTTGGAGGATACTGAACAAATGTGCAGTTACAAATGTTTCATCTTGATGCATCAAGATGAAATCAACTATATATTTACATTTAAAGCACATTTTAGTGTATTCTGAAAAATGTAAAAAATTAGTTCAGGTGATCATAATGGCTGTAGAAAATAACAGCTTGAGTTTGACCGTTTCCCGCATTCGGTATTTGATCCACAAAACAGGTGAAATCATTCAATTTCCTTAGCAAGGTAGCTTTGTTTCTGTCTCTCCACTGGGCGTCTGACAAGTGAATTTGGATGTTGAAAAAGCTATGAAAACTACTGTGTAATTGATGCAAATTATTTATTAAACTATTTCCCTTCCAAGTGTTGAATAAAATAATTTCTGGTAGACCTATCTGATGGTAATGCGCTATAGGTATTAATTGGATAACAGATCTGTCTCTATGTTCATTGAAACTACCTATTTTTGATTGAACAGTTTTATTCGACTTAGCGGATTAGACATTTTAGATTGACAACCCAATCTGTCTTTTCCGCCGCCTGCATGCATGTTTTTCGCTGCCTAAGCGATTTAATCGCTCAAATCCCTTAGGAGGCGAAATAAAATACATGCAGGCGGCGAAAAAGTTAGACTGGGTAGTCAGGATTCATTGAAACTACCTTTCTTGTAATTAAACAGTTTTACTCTACTCAGTTAATCGGGTATTCTGAATTGACTAGTCAGGTTTCAGTGAACTTACCTATATTATAATTCAAGAGTTTTGTTCTACTCAGTTAATTAGACATTCTAGATAGAATGACTAGTCAGCTAGGTCTCATGATTGAATGGATCAGTTTCTTCTTCTCTTGTGGGGAACAAGCATATTTATTACACAATTTGAAGGGTAAGCTGAGCCAGTTAATTGATCTCGTGGAACAAACGTGTATACAAATGATAGGCGTATTCAACTCGTGTAACAAATTCAGAATGCAAATTTATATTTTCATTAAAAATCAATTTCCTCTTCTTTCGGATCAAACTTATAATTAGGCATTATTATCTGATATAAATTAAGTGTCAAGTAGACAAGAAAATGACCTCACAATTACATGTGAAATGAAACACTTCCGGTCTACCCCAACTCAACTTAATATTCATGAGCAATTATATTAAACAAACGTAGAATTTCATCAGAAACGGGAAAAAAAGGTATCTACGATTCTATTGAACTGAATGTTTCCGGCGATTCCATCCTACTAATTTGCAGTGCATTGAGTATTAATTCACCCATACTTAAATGTTTGGATTGAATTGAAGTATATTTGATCGAGTGTAGGATGGACAGTGCAGGATGTGTTTTAGCAGACAAATTAGAATAACCTACGCAATGCATAATTTTTCAGTCTTATTGAATAGTCAGTTTAACTCAATCTTAACAGCTTTATCAATAAAATTTGTTATAATCGGTTATCTTAAGTTTTTCCAAAAATTTGAGGCCTTTAATGTTAAATTTTATCAGCGTTTGTTTAATCGAAAACGTTCAACGAGTGTGTTGCAATAGAAATCTATTATTTGGTCTAAAGATTTTAAATGCTTCCTGTGATTAATTTCATCCCAGTCTTCAAAATTTATTGAGTCAAACTATTCCACTAAAACATTAACTTTTTATAAGACATCCATCAGATTTTCCAACAAAAATTTAAAATAATTGAAATCATAGGATAATTTTAATATTGAAGACTTTCCTCACCCTGAATTATTTTTTCAATCATGACTGGTGCCACAAAGTCCTCACACGCTTCCAGACGCCAGACAAAATAATAGTCAGATTTTCGCTTCATTTGGTGATAGTAAAACCTTGGTATTGGATCTATTAGTTTTGTATTTCTGTTGTTTCAGACATGATATGGGGCTAAGCTAAGAACGCAGTAAACAACCGATGTTAACAAATTTACATTTCTCCGCATTAATACCTGCAAACGAAAATAAATGAAACTAAATTCAGTTGCTTGAGTGGATTTCAACTCAGGTAATGAAGCCAGTGGGGTGAATATCACGTAAATATCTATTACCTCTGATTAGTTTCACCAAAAACTGATAATAACTATGATCACCTGATTTTCTACACTAATGTTGTATTAAAATTTAAGAGAGTTCGATGTTGCCAAGGTACTGATGAAGAGGTTACCCTTCAAATATCTGTCATAGTAAATTTTCACCTTGCATGGAGTATTACCAAAACTAATAATACTACCTCGAGTCTTATGATACGAACATGACTGTACCAGCAGAATAGAGTTAAAGGATCTACATGTACACACGAAAATTGTAAACTTAACACACATCTACGCAACAATGATATGTGCGGGGCTCCCCCGTTCAAGGCAAACAAGCTCAGTCTAATTAACAGAAATTCTTGCTGGAGAATTTGGAAAAATTGCCAAATGTTCACTCCCGCCTGCGACAAAAATGATAACGAGTGCATGGGGCACAATTAGGCCGGGCCTCGCGCCAACCCAGCGCCTGAGAAAGCTTTCGTTTGTTCCAATTTTGAACAGAAATATAAGACCTAAAAATTTGTTGAATAGGAATTATGTGGGATAAATATTCGAAACATGGGAGGATAGGTCTGGTTAGATGTAGCGTATAAGTTATACGTATATTTAGCGCCAACGCATTGCCTTTTTCATTCAAATAATAAGATAAAAGGTTGTTGAATGGGAATTATGTGGGATAAATATTCTAAACATGGAATGACAAGTCTGGTTAGATGAAGGGTAAATGTTATACGTTAATTTTACACCAACGTATTACCTTTTCACTCAAATTTTTAGCTTACTTCATCCGGCAAATAACTCGTACGAAAGTTTTATGTTGAATAACTATGGAGTGTATATTTTTATGGAACAGAGCTTACGTAACAGTGTTTAACGCCAGACGTTGTAGCTATATCGCATTGTTTCGCAATGAATTACAGCGTATTTGCCTCAAGTAAGACTTATTTAAAGTTACTCTGTATAATTAAAATGTCTTGTTACGCTTGTGCATTGCTGGATTTGAATTTCATTCAGAGGTCCTTAGTTCAAGGTCAATGATAAAATGTAGAATGATCCGTTCAGAACTTCCTGAGCTTTTAGGGGAGTAGTGGAAAGGTCAAGACGTTTCGCATTGTGTAAGGGATTTGTTCTCTTTGAGATATTAAATATCTAGTGCGGAAGAGGAATGTAAATACGTTTTTGTTTATACTGAAATTCCGTTTCAGAGTTTGAAATGTTCTTATATTTTCATATTTGATATATCAAACATATTGGGCATCAAATCTTGAACACAATTATTGATATGAAAACAATTTTAGCGAGAAGCATGCAAACTATGGTCATATTAAATAAGCTTTCGTAACGAAAGCAATAATTCTGTTTGACAATTACCGTAATTGTTTACGTGATCTATGAACGTATTATACTGTAGCATCTAACGCAAAAATTAGCCCATTTATGATGAGTGGTCGAAAATTATGACATACATTCAAATATTGAACTTAGAACCCGAATATGATTTTTAACGAGACGCGTAAGTGTTAAATATGTACACTGTTATACAACGTTACGTAAAGTCAATATTTATTTAACCACGTTCGTTCGATTTGGATAACGTACACTAGAGTTGAAATTGACCGAATGTTATTGCTGAAAATGTTAGTCCCTCAAAAATGTTCTCAACTATAATATTTGGTACATTGCCGTAACTGGATATGTTTTGAACGAAAGAGCACCCAAAGAAAGAACGTTGCTGGGGAAGATAGGAACTTGTTAAAATAAGCCATCGGATAATGTTATTCACCTGCGCCACGGGTTCAATGAAGCCAGCAACAGGATATCAGAGACAGGCAGGATTTAGGCATACTAGACTGAGAAGTGGTCGTGTCGAGGAAACAAACTCACAGACTTCGATTTTGCGGAAAACTGATACGGTTTTAGTAAATTTTGGCGATCAGTGCCCGTCAATGTAGGAACCGAGAAAACACATGATAGTCTAATCTTTAGATAACATGATGAAGACATACTATTCTGCATTCGCTAGTGAGGAGAAGACGAATTAACCACCTCCAGATACTGGCAAACCGAAGACAAAGTTCACTTTAGCCGCAGGAAGAGCACATATGCAACTGGGTTAGCCGAGAGAAGACATGCTTCTCTAACTAGCTGGGAGAAATACTTCTCCAGCCAGCAGGGAGAAATGGTTCTCTAACTAGCAGTGAGAAAACATGCTTGAAATTGCACGAGTTTGTCTAGCAAGTGCAAGACGTACTGGAGACGTAGCAAGTGCTAAAGCGAGAGCGGTCTGGCCGACTATGGCTCAGGCAAATAGACGCTGCCGTCGTTTCAAGGCATGGCGCTCCGGCCGAATGGGGCTCTGAAGATATAGAGAGAGGGAGTAATGGGTGGGGGTGTGGAGAGTAATGGATGGGGGTGTGGGGTAATGGTTTGTTTTTTGGGGGTCATGAGTGGGGTATGCTAAGCCGGCTCCCGCCGGGGGCCTATGGAGCTGCAGATACCAAAGCAAGTACTGCAGACTTGGATTTTTTACGAATGTTAAGCAGCTTGCATTCGGACGTCGTGTCTCGGGAGTTGTTCGACGAGGGAATATCCTTTCTCTGACTAATATTTTCAGGCCGGGAACCAGGATAAAGAAAAACTTTGAGAGCGCGCTACCAAAACTGGCGCATATTTGCATTCTAGAAACTAGACAGGCTTTATTAAACATACACAGTATATTATGCAAACACGGGCAGATTTGTGGTTTAAATTGTTTTGGGAAGCTTAAATTTTGTTGCTTATGATAATTCACAACAATTGTCATAACTGACAGCTATCAGAATGCAATTTGTGCGTTGTGACTTTTCTGCTTGAATGATATATAGCAGTAGAATTTCTTTCATTTTAACAAGTTTAAGAACAAATTACGCGTACATTCGAGTCTTAAGTCTCTTTTGCGTTTACAAAACATGTTACTAGTCGCTAGAATTGCAGGAAACAGCAGCACGCATTGAACCTAGGACTTTTGTACTCTTTTTGAAGGATTTAGTTGCGATGTTTCTCATTGAGTTTTTTTCCAGTTTGGTATCAGTATACTGATCCTGTTTGCCAGATTAGTTTTAAGGTAAAACTTTAGTATTTTTAAGTATTTAACAAAGCTGATTTCAGAATTTGTTCATCTTCTAGCATTTTGGTGTAAAAATCTTTTAGTATACGTATTGAAAAAAAGCTAATCTTCTTGAATACTGCATATAAGTACATTCTTGCGTTTTACTTGTGACAATCAATGCACATGCTTCTGGTAAAAAACGTTTAAACAATTCAGATCTTTAGATATTATGAAGGATTCGCCGAAAGAACTATAATGAATGTCATAAAAAAAATAACAGTATACCAACGAACTGGGACGGTCTTCCTCACGTTTCAGGAGGGCTCCTTTCCCTGCATTCCTCGCAGTTGAGTTGAGGGAACACATGCGTTGTTCCATACCCCGGCAATCTCTTTAGTTGGAGCCTCCAGACGTCGTTTCTTCCAGCCAGATGAAGTGCTGACGTTGCTTTTCTGTGATCACAAATTCTTCAGCGGTTTCAGTCAACTGGAATAAAAAAAGTTACGAATAAGCAACGTGTGTTCCGTGCGTTTTGGGATTCAGCGTGTTTGATTAATCTAAACCCAATGAAGAGTTTTTGCTAAGTCAATTGTATTAGGAAACATATAGCACGTTGTACGTAAAACCATAAAGCAATCTTGCAGCATATATGCTGCAGCATGATGAATTGGAACAGTTTCTGCTTTGACGTAAAAAATACCGCAATATGTGATGACGTACGGCAACAGTGTAACATTGGGGTTATCAAAATTGAGCGGGATTTTAAATGTTTTATTTATATATCGAAATAACAGTGACTAATTTTGACCTAGGAAAGCATTATTTTTAAGATTTGCGATGCATGAGATAAAGAACTTGAACACTAATTTATTGCCAATCGGTCAATTCCTAGTAAGTCTAAAGCATGTAATTTATAGAAGAAATAGCGTAAAACATCATTTGTTGCAGATATGTTATACGGTATGAAATTTCATACACGGACTAAAATTAGATCTTCAGTTCTAAAATAAAAGAACAATCAAATTCAAGTAAGCAAACACGGAAACACAGAAACATATGCAACTCCGTAAAGCTTGCAACCTAATTCCTTACATTCATGGCCGGATTGGATACACACTCACACTTGCATGCTCACTGACTGATGCTCACAAATTTTCTACTTAGAACTGACAGTTCACTAACCTCTACATGTCAAATAAAAAGTTAGGCCTCTCAGACAAAATTCAAAACATTCATTCAAAAAATAAGTTTAACTTTTTATAACGTATAGAAATATATACGTGTGTAGGCCTATATATATAATGCAAATAAGGTCTAGTCATTTTGGGGGAAGACTTTTTCGCATTTATTCATTAGCCTGATCATCAGCGTGGTCTCCTGTAGGGCTGTCAAACATGCAATACTCCGTCCTGTGTGTACTGATACTATTCGGTCTGCGTGTGTACGAGTATGTGTTTCTCTTCTTTCGACGTACGCAAATGTGTATCTGTGAGTATGTGTACCCCCGACCGTTAAAAAAAATTAGTATGTTTATAAAATGTTCACAGCTGTTAAAAAAATACCTTATGGGTTGCACTAACAAAAATATGTGCGTTTACTTGTTGCATTGTACTTGGATCAGCGCTAAAGATGAAACTATAACGATTCTAAGGACATGTTTTTCAGCTTTCCACTTGTTTTTATTCTGTCAAGAACTTCAATAGTTTTGTTAAAAATTATTTCAGTAAAAAATCGTTTCCAGTACAGCGTTATTATATCTTAAATTTATTTGATCAACAAGTTAAAAGATTTTTAATGACATGGAAATAATTTAAAGGAAATCGCAGTGAGGGAAGCAAATTAATGAACTGAATTAAGTCCTCAAATTTATTTTATAGCAAATTTTTCGGTATTTCTTCAGTACCTTCGAAATTCGTTACATAGTCCCTACAAAACGTTTAAGACTATGTAGATTATAACGAACATACAAAACATCATTATTAGTGCGTAAAATATTGTTCGTTTATCTGCGTCTCATTATAAACTTAGATAATCATTAGCGAAGGCACTTTCTCAGAAAATAATATTACCAAAGCATTTGAAAACGTTTGAAGTTGTTCTTTACATGCAGTTCACATAGTGAAAACAAGACAAGAAAAAGCCTATTATGTACCAGCACAATATCAGATGCTGCATCGAATAAATAACGAGACTTTTATGCCCCCCTCCTGAGAGCAGAGGAACAAATTTTGCATTAAAGAATGAAATAGAATAGCGTGTAATTCGTATAACTGAAAACTTTCGTCAGTGGACGTAAATCTTGGCCAATTTATACGCAAATTAGATTAAATTAGGGAGCCATGTGTCGGTAGAATCTCGTTTTTCCGGATTTGACAAAGTGTGCTCGTTAGGTTGTTTCATGACTCCAAGTGGAATTTCTTGATTCCATCAGGTTTGTGAAAATATTTGTCCCTTCATCCACATGGAAAAATAAGCAAATTTTGAAACATCCTTCATTAAAACGGTTGGTCTCAAGCTTGTTTTCGAAGCCGTTCAGGGCATCAAAAAATTCTTATTCTAATGGGAGTATAATATTGTTTTCCTGCATTAATGGCTGTCATTAATTCCTTGTATGTATATTGAAGGAATCTAAGCAAGGAAACTACCTTCACACTTTACCATAGCAAACAATATCAATGGTATTTTTAAGGGTTAAATTTTTTCCGTGTATGGAAAATTTTCAACTAGAAAACTATCGTCACTCATGGCCATATAGCAAATGATATGCGTGATTTTTGCACGTTAATTTTTTTTCGTGTATAAAAATCGCCATCATGAAAAACCTTCCCCATATTTTATGGACGCGGAAGTTTTCACGCTCCCGCACTTTGTCTGATCTCCTTCCCTCGCTCTGTAATCCTGCTCAACTTCTTCATCCTCCGTACCTCAGGAGCTCGGCAGCAGCGTTGTCCCTTACAACTTTTTTCCCCGTTAAGAATGTAACAAGTTCTCCATATTACATAATTGGAGGGCGGCTACACTGGTGTCGCCAACAACAAAAGTGAAGTAAAAATGATGTAAAAAAATTTGTACATAGACGTAGGCCAATTTTATTAAAAGAGCATTACTTTAGCACATTTGTTTCAATATGGTTCAGAATATAGTGTTTTTTTAGAGTACCGTGGAATATCTCGAGTTTTCCTCATGAAATTAAATTCTACGGAGGATATGTTTGCAATTTAATTTAATGATTTATTCAGCTCAAATCGTGGCCATGATTTATTTCTGCTATTTGTATAATTTACGAAGCAATCATGCAACATTTTCGAGCTGATCACGAAACAAACCATACTCAAAACCAACATCTTACTTTTCTCAGCAGCGTCTCCATTATGAACGATGGTAAATATTTGATATAAAAAACGTTAATCCTTAATTTTGTTCTTTGCTACATGGAATTGGTTCAAACACTTCATTTGAAACATTTCATTGAAACAAGCATTCAGTTTTGTCCTTGAACTCTGTCAAAGTTTACTGTTACTGCTCAATATTTATAAATTTTGAAAGAAAATACCCAAAGAAAACCTAAAACTCATCACCATTTACCATAAAAGCCTAGCATAGTAAAACTCAAGTTTACATTCCTCCCGATGCACTGTCAGCCTTGGTCGTATCTCCGTTGATAAGGGAATACCCGATCGTTGGCAGCAGCATCTCTGGAATACAAGGAAGTTGGATCGTATTATCGGAACACATGTCATCTCGAAACGCAACTTCGTACATCCATGAGATGTCCCAAGTGCGAAACTTGCGACAATATAGAGGATTGGATGGATGAACGAGGGTTTGCTTCTAGCTTTAGGTGGGATATCGGAGGCTGTCGTAAAGGAGCGGCAAAAGTAAACTCGTTGGAAATATCAGTGAAAGTGCGAGGTCTTTGGCAAACCTCCGTCGGCAAGGCGTGTTGGGCTGCGCCTACTGAATGCTCTCTGTTCAGTCTCATGCACTCAATGCTTTCTTTACGGTTCTGCAAACTGGAGGCTTATTTTATTTTAAATGTGCTCGCGAATGTAATGTTACTTGATTTAATCTGTGAGTTTTCAATAATTTGTGCAATAATATGTCCTGGACATCACACATGAAGTAAGTTGTAAGTTGTAAGTTACATGAAGTAAGTTGTTCAACTCGTTTTAAGAAAGAATTTATAAAATCATTTTTCTAGGCAAGAAATTTTTCTCAGAGGTTTAGCCGTTCTTGAAATGAAGTAAATCGCTCATAAAAATGGATCACATAGTGAGAAGGCTTATAATAGCGTTTAATAAACGATTTAAGTAACAATCTGCTAAATTGCTTATTGAATAATTCATACGCACAGTCGGATTATAATCTGATGCTGAAACAACTGAATCATTTTTCTAAAATCTCTTAACTTCAATAGAGTATCGAAACGAGGAATATTTCACAGAAAATAAAAAAGATGAAATCTCTCAGTTGAAAATCTCACGCAATTCTTAAAAACCATGAACAATAACTCTCATTTATATAATTGCGGCCTACTAGAGATTGTTTTCCTCTGGATATGTTGTTATTACATAACGTCTTCATTTATCGAGAATATGTTTTCATTTTTTAGACGATTTTCTTGCATCTATTAGGTCGAAAAATATTTGTTTGCTGAAAATTACTCACGCAACACTCTGGATTGATCAACGAAACAGAGATTGTGGTTATTTCACAAATATATTTGTGTAAAGAACCTTTAAGTGAATTTACAGAAAATGTTCTCAGAAGTGCATATGAAGTACATGCAGCTCAACGCACAACGCCATCAAGTGTAAGGGCAATTCGCTCTTCTGCAGTTGGGAAGAATTCTTTTTGCCCAGCTCATAGGAGTACAAATTGCTAATCATGTGGAAACTCCATTTCCGAGTTAACTTTTCGTTCCTCCGAAAACATTCACTGGCTCTTTGCATTGCATTTTCTTGCCTTTGAGCTTCACTTTAGAGCGGCGTGTTTGGAAACGTATACACAAACAGCGAAGGCTCTTAAGCTCCTCTCTCTGCTTGACAAAATGACCAAACATTGACTCAGAAGCTTCTTCTATTTGGGAAGGGAGATCTCGGTGAAAGACAGCAGGGTTGCGTTCCGCTCTCGGTGTGCGTGTTGAATAGAAGTTATGCAAGAATTGAGTTATGTCGGAAAGACGAATCATGATGGCAGTGAGTAGTCACGTACAGTTCATAAAGTTTTGAATGTATTGCAACACCAAATCCAAAATATTGATGCAAGGCATTTCAAAATTTTCACAAACGCTAAGTGGATCTTTTTGGCCTCCCAGTTCGCCAGATAATTAGGCCTAATGCACGCTTTTCCTGTGTGGTAAACGAGAGAGCTGCTCAGTTCACTGTGTTTTATGGAACCCCAAATTTAACCCTAATTTCTGATGACACCTCGCCCATTAACTGATTACGCCGCTCAAAGGTTTCTGCCCTCAAACTCGTTGCTGTCGGCTTGAATTGAATTAGTTTCGGGCTCAGAGATTTGCCAGAAAACCTGTTCCCTCGGCGTAACTCCGACCGAGCGATTTGCATAAAGTCCGGCGCTGCGGAATACTGAACGGACTTGCGGTTGAGTCCAATAAAATCGAACAAGGCCGTTACATTGCCGGCTGGTAATTCCGTGGGAATTCCAAATAGAAGCAGACTTTGTAACGGGAAACCGTGAAATTGGCCAACAGTTAGAATTTTCCGCAGTTTGCGGGCTTAAAACTAGGCATTTGAATAACTTCTTGATCTAGGCGGTCGGTTACACAGTTTTTATACTGTATTAATGTTAAATTTTTGAATGTGTATTTTTACCGTTGTATGGATTGGGATATGACGTGAGGTGGTGGGAATGTTATGTATGTTAGGTCATGTGTTTTACATCCATTGATAAGCATCATTAAAAGTATAGTTGAAAAGAGGTGTTGAAAACCATCAGAATTTTTCGGTTCCACTTAACAAACATATAGCTTCGAAATATGAACTCAAGGGCAACTATTATATTCAATAAAACTTTAGAATTCTTTCTAAATTCCAATTTGCTTTTCGATAATCTGGATTTCGTTCAACTAAAATAATGCACAATATAGTTTTAAAATTACTTCTACTTTTTGCACGTATAACAATATTGTTCTCTTTAAAGTATTAAAATTTGCAATTTTGTTATCAGAATATTTATATACCTGTCATTTCCGTTATTTTGCACGATATTTTTAAATATAAATATATGTACCTGGAGAATTAAGCAGACGCCACTCAAAAATTAAATACATTTTGCAAGTTCATCTCCTAGGTCCCGTCCTGATCGTTACACACCTCGAGGCAGACTATATAGTATACATGTAGTTTTCTAAGATTGCAAAACTATGGTAGATCTGCTATTAGATGAGTTTTTATAGTAGAATATCCAAAGTTTTGATGTTTTTGAGAAATCGTCTCATTTTGTAAAGAATTAATCGAACTGTTAGGTGAAAAAAGAATTCAATTTTGCAAAGGGCTAGACATTGTTGGCGATCTTGAACGAAACAAATTTTGCTTTAATTATTCAAATGAGGTAAACTATGAAATCTCATATAATTTTGAGTAACAAATTTTATTTTGACGTTTCAGTAAATCGATTATATCGTCGTTTTGAAACAAGCCGCACAAAATTAATATCGATTAGAAAGAAGAAAGAGAAAGAAAAATAGAAAACAGTTTATTTTCGATTAAGTTGATGCAAAAAATCTTATTCAGATTTGTTTATGAACAATTTTAAAGAAAGATGTTCGTCATCGGTACGTACACTATTTTAGGTATCAAATTAGCCATGTGTCAGAGGTTAAGTAATATATTAAGAGAGAAAAACATAAAAAGAGTACTCATTTGGTTAGATCATTATAAATTTTAAAAATTGTGGGGCCCTGTCACAAAAGGAAGATAGTGAACATTGATAAGAACATCTTGGACGACATAGTCTCAGAAGCGTAGAAACATGCATAGTCTACCAATTCCAGAACAGAAAAATAAATTTACACGTGCATCGTGTCGAAAATGTAAGAACGGCTTTAAATTCTTATAGGAACCGCATCCTGCTCAGCTCTACAGCGGATCTCCTTCATATGGGAAACATCATACATATGCGTTGCATGGCTGCTACATCTTGGAGACTCACAATACGTACCTCGATATCAACATTTCAGGCAGGCTAATCATTTTCGACGGTCTATTTCAACTACGGAATGCCAGGGGTGCTCTGAGTAAAATATCTTTTTCCCCGTCGTTAGTATTCTGTTTCAGTTAATATATAATTTATAACCTCAGCTTTTAATTATCATTTAAATGAAAGTAGCACTATTATCATTCTTTTTCTTTCGCGATATTTCCGAACGAAGGGTGTGTTACTCCATGCATTTCTCGTTATCATCGGAAATTTCCGATGGGGGCAAAAACTTTTTCGTTTCAAGTGTTCTTACGAAAGTGCGCATTAATCATGCCATCATACTGCTTTGGTTAAGTTTGATTGCAGCCATGCTTGCACTATTTTCTTGCTTTGCTGTTTAGTGATTTTATCTTCACAACGATCTCATTTCTCAGTTGTCAAAACCTATATGTAAGCGCACATAATATTTTTCATCATACATTTAGATCGGATTGAGATGGAGTTTCAATTCAGGAAAATAGATCTTCCGTACATTTTTTTGGAATTTTCACTTTTTTGATCGACAAGTTCAACACTTCGCGCGAATTTTATTTTCACGCAGCCAAGTCAAGCGCACATGGCGGTTTATTTAGGTACACCCTTCTTTTTTAGCGATGCTTTATCTTCGTTTGCATTCTACCCTCTCCGGGTGTAGGGCTCAGCACTCTCTTGATCAGGTCTCGGTGCCACCAATTCCGAAGAATTGAGGCAATCCCGAAGAATTGAGGCAATCACTTGAACCCCCGCGACTTCACTTGCCGGCCTCTTATCGGCGACGCAATATCCCTTCAGCGCCGCCGATTCCCATGCTAAGGCGCCTGCTCCCTTTCTCCCTCCTGGGAGAAGGAAATATAAATACGGAGTTGATTTGCAGAAGCAATGTGCTCCGTGCGCTGAAAAAACAGTTGTCTTCGAGTGCAAAAGAAAATATTCATTTTCGTGGCCCTGCACACCCCTAAGGAAAATTTCTAGGAGTTTTTCGGAGCAATATGTACCTTAAAAAGTACAATTTGAGTTGTGGGGCAGCGAAAAAAAATTTATCACCCGCGTATTGCAGACGTTCCGGAATGCTACAACTGCAATGCGCTTTATGACGGTTTGGGGAAAAAATACCACGCGCCGTTCTGACACATTGTTACCATTGGTATCGGAATTTAGAGCATCATGTTTTTCGTGGGTCTACTAGCAGTTTGTGTGCCGCAGCAATACGAATATGTCCGAAAATAGCGACGTACTTGTCAGTCAAGTAGTTTAAAATGAAAAATTGTCTGGTTGACATTGTTCAGTTTAAGTTGAATGAACCATAATGAACAAATTCTAAGTCAGTCGTGTAAACAATTTTGTGAGATGAATTATCGCACAATTTTTTGTGAAAGTTTGGGCATTATCTCCATCATACGGAAAACCTTCATATAAATCTACCTCAAAAAAAAAGAGCCAGAAAATCACAATAACAAAATACCTCGCACCGTTATAGAGATGGTTCTTCATCTAAACGATAAAGTTTGGGCATTACCTCTATCATACGGAAAACCTCCATCTAAATCTACCTCAAAAAACACGAGTCGAAAAATCATGATAACAAAATACCTCACACCGTTATAAAGATGGTTCTTCATCTAAACGATAAATCTCACCAAATAGCTCGAAATCTAATTTATAAAATATTTCTGATCTGTTTTCTCCTCACATTTTAATCGAACAAAACACGTAATTATTGATCTTTCTGTGGCTGAACTTCACGAAAATTTGAAATGCTTAATTTTGCACACATGCTTAGCTCGAAATTAACGCTAGGAAAGTTGAAAGCTCCTAAAATAGGGATTTAGATAGCACATGATCAGCATTCCTTTTCGAGTGCTCTGCCTGATTACTGAAAGGCTGCGTTCAGAGACTGAAGAGCGTCCAATTCAGGTCTATTTTCGGGGACTTTCATCTTCCGGCATCGGTCCCTCTTGAAGCCAGCTAATCTACGGACCATGTTCTCCTGAGAGCCGTTGTGTCGCCTATTTTTTCTTCGCCTAGAAGGGAAGCTGAAAAATTGAGGGAACACGTCGGCGCAGACATGTAGTTTGCGTTTGCTCAATCTCTGGGTTCATTGGCAAACCAGGGACGCTCGGCATCATTTCTGTTTTATTTTTCTTTGAAATGAGCCAAGTTGAAATGGATACGACAAAGGGGGCCACCGGAACAGCATTTAGAGAAATTTTAGTACCCGCTGCTGGGGTTCCGCTGATCAGGTTCAGTTCACGTGCTTTCGTTAACGTCACAAACTTGAAGAAGCAAACTTGAAGAAGCAGGAACTTGTCTGCTTTGACCCTAAGTTTAAATTTGGTGCTGCTTCACATTTTCAACCGACAAACAGAATTCAATATTAAGCGCAAAGTTGAATTCCACGAAATATTTCTACCTTTCAGAAATTCTCACTAGAATATTCTCTTGGATGCAGTGCAGAGACGAAAAATACCCAATATATACGTAAATGGGGCCAGTCTCCTGAGTTCCGGACTCGGAAACCCAATTTTGGGGGATACCGTTCCCCATCTGACGAGCAGCAATTCCGTTGTGAAGTGTCGAGTAACGAGTCTCGTATACCGGCAACGATGTAACCATAGCTGAGCCTTCGGTCATAACGGAACCCTGTTCTCAAGTATCCACCGCGTCCGAGCGAACAGCAGTAATTACTCTCGGCAGACCAGCGAGAAAAGCGATGACACCTGCCAGGCTTCTAATTACAGAAACTAGCAAGATGGAGAGCACCAGAAAAGTTTCCAGGTGCTCCTTGTGTCCAAAATCTGCAGTACTTGCGTTAGGAAATAAATTTCTTGGCGTTTTTTGTGCCTGAGATAACTGTGATCGAGTACATCAGCAGGCTTGGGCAACCAATCAAGTCAACGTTAGGAAACGTGGAATAATTCCGGAAAAAATTTTGTTGAGTTTCCGCTACTGAGAATTCCAGTTAACTATATTAAATAGAAATTTGATGCACTAGATTTCCGATATTATCAATTACAAAGCTAAATATAAAGCATTGTGAAGAAAATTTTAAGTTAGTTTCAATTACCTTTCCAATTATTATCATGATTGAGCACAGATTGTTTCAGTGTGTCATGATTATGTGCATGGTTGTGCAGACACAAGCCCTGACTGGGTGGAAGATTGTGTAAGTGCAATCTGTGATTGTGTGGGGAATGTATCGGTCGGTACAAATCGTGATTATAAGCAAAATCATGTAAGTACAAGTCATTATTGTGAGCGACATTGTGAAGGTACAAACAATGATTGTGTGCTGTACTACACAGCTGTCTCAAATAATTCAAAGGCGCAATTCATCTCGGCGAGCAATTTCCAGAGCTCTCTTACAGTACAAAGGCTCACGATGTTCCGGTAAATTTTTCTTTCAGAGCCAAAACCAATTCCGTTAAAATGGCGACTCAGAGGTAATATTTCCCAAATGTATGAGCATTTCATGGTTCAGAAATTTGAGGAGACACTTTCGGTTGAAGAGGAGGTGCAGGCTGACCGAGTTCCGTAAAGGCGTTTCGGCTATCTGCTACAGAACACAGCTCTTCTTACGGGGGAACTATTTACGGACAGTGCTGCTGTGGACGCATCCGTCCGGACGACTTGGTTCGTTTCTAGAATGGAAGGAACGTCGAATTCTTCAGGTATTGATGTTCCTGAAATTCTTTGGATTCTATTGCAAAAAAAATTGTCTGAAAATGTTCATGTGTTAGAGATAATGGTAGTAGTTGAAATATTCTTCAATTGAAATGAGGGTCAACGGCGAAATGAGGGTCTGTAGTTCAGTTGTAATATGTAGGAATATTTGTGGGAGATTTTCGTCGCCCTAGTTTATGAATTGAGAGAAAATAGATAAGCAAGCTGTAAATTATTAAAGCATCTTAATTCAAGAATGAAGAATACCTCACATTTACCACCTAGATAATTGTTCTTGAACTAATTGGTAACCGAAATGTTCTAACACAACTGAAAACAAAATTGATTTAGCCGTTTGTAAGCACTTCATGCTATTTCTGTGATGCTAATCACGCAGCTTGTGTTAAAGGACGTGGAACGTGTGCGTTGCATTTTTCAGACCTCTTTGACTAACTGTAGTTTTCAGAGCACATGAAGCTCATTTCAACAACTCGTTGCCAAAATTTTCCCTCCATGTATCCCTAACACCTTTTTGTCTCCCAAAAACTGCAACTCAAAAGCTGCAACCCACAAGCTGCAACTCAAAAGCTCCAACCCAAATGCTGCAACACAAAAGTTGCAACCCAAAAGCTGCAACCCAAAAGCTGCAACCCAAAAGCTGCAACCCAAAAGTTGCAACTCAAAAGCTGCAAGCCAAAAGCTGCAACCCAAAAGCTGCAAGCCAAAAGCTGCAACTCAAAAGCTCCAACCCAAATGCTGCAACCCAAAAGTTGCAACCCAAAAGCTGCAACCCAAATGCTGTAACCCAAAAGTTGCGACCCAAAAGCTGCAACCTAAAAGCTGCAACCCAAAAGCTGCAACCCAAAAGCTGCAACCCAAAAGCTCCAACCCAAAAGCGGAGAGTTTTAGGTTTGCTTTTGACGCCAGGCAGGGAGCGGAGTGAACAAATAGACCGGTTGGCCTGCGCAGTGCTGATTGAGAAGAGCCATCATGCAATTCTCTGCCTCTGAACTTTACGGTCAAGTCTGGGATGTGACATGCGAGGTGGCAATTTCGCGTCCGCAAAGGATTTTGTTTTTTCATTTCACCTTTCTGAACCCTTTCTATTCCCTTTTATCATCTTACTTAATAATTTTTTTCCGTTCTACAGTTGTGTACCCTTCCTATGCCTTTTTTCTTCTTACTTAATGAGTTTGAGCATTCTTCAGTCGTTTATCTTTGAGCGAGGTAAATTTTGTGTTTTCTTTCATTTTCGATTTACTTAATTTATTTGGACATTTCATTCTTGGTCATGTCCATCACAATAGGTTTATGCACATTTTTCGGCAATTCATCAAAATTGTAAATTGAGTTTCAGCATCATGAAGTTACTTTTAATTAAGTTTATTAGTTGTGTTTCAAGTTTTATTATTAAAAGTTTTGTGTGATTTACATTTTTTGCTTACGTTGCTTTAGTAGCAGTGTGTTTTAAAATTTTTGAGTATATAACGTTTTAAAAGTGTTTCTTGTCACTTATTTGTTCTGACAGATTAGATTAATGTATATTGAAGTGTCTTCACTTATTAATTTTATTCGCTTCTACGTACTTAGTTACATTGATAGACTATTACCCGGACCATTTACTTGTTACAAACGTAGTGTAGTAGCGATGCTTCATGGTGAATAACGTGGATTTAAGAATATTAAAAAAAATTTCGATATTCTAAATGAGTATGATAAATAATGAAAGATTGTGAAGTATATCTCACTCTAATATTGCCTATGCCTGCAATTGCAGTACTACAAGAGAAGTCTCTCGTCGTGTCTCAAGATATGTCAGCAGCTACACATGTCTTTGAAAGTTGCAGGGAAGTTCGGAACAGGAATTTGCCTGGTACTCTGTTAGTAAACATGACGTCAATTTACTTAATTATACTGTCTTTAAGAACAATCATTTGCTCTTGTTGGATATTCTTCTCAATAAAATGCGGTTTTTATGGCTCGGTATAGAATTTAAAAAAGACGATCGCTCCAGCTACGAATAATTCGAATTATTTCACTTGGTGGCTCTGAAAACAAATAAGTTGAGGCGAACTCATGTCTTGTTGTTTTTTGACTTCGACCTGGTCTCATTACCGAACGATGATATTCGTTGACCGTGCTGCCATCTATGATCCTCTTCTTCTGAAGATATTCTGTTTGAAATATGTAACAGGCACTGATTAGTTTGATAAACAGGATCTGTAATTATGGTTGGAGTCCGCTATTATGATTATTCTTTCGAGCATAAGTCATAATTATGTTCATGATTGCAGTGATTCGTCGGGTACTTTGAGAACTAAGACGCTGATTAAGTGTAGGAGGAACCTTTAAGCGACTGCGTGAGTTAGATAAAACGAGTTGTGGGTGTTTTACTTCATTCAAAAATAGGATTAAAAGCAGCAGAATTTGAAGTGTATCTCAAACGAGTCGATCTTCATTCGTGATGGCTGAGATTTCGCGCGTGTATTTAAGATCTTTCCATTGAGTGATACTTCGAATCAAAAAACAATACTACAACGCGGAACACGCGTACATAATGCTCCGCCGTGAACTTCTTTTTCGCATAAAAGAATCGTAGAGCTCTAGGATGTTTCGCAAAATTTTCAAACCACTGAAAATACATAAAACTTTATGACCAATTAAAAAGAATATTGAGGGCGGGATCAGTTATGATGTAACTCACTTTAATAAATTTTCAAAAAGTGCATATCACCATTAGTGTCCTGTGATACATGTAAGCGACCGCTTAGATGTTTTTTCAAATTAAAAAAATATTAATGAAGTTAAGGTACAACCATTTTCTTTTATACCGTAAGCCAGGGAAGCTAGTTTCATGCAAGGTTCGAGAAAGTTAATTTTTTATCGCGCTTGCAAGGGGTATTTCAAAAGAAATAGTTAAAAGTAAAACTCCATTTTCTGTCCCACCAGCAGCCCATTCTCTGCTCACACACCAGCTGTGCGCGATGGTCCGCTCTCAGGAAGCTCTTAAAACTTTAATGCATCCAAGCGTCCCCGCGCGGTGTCAAATTGCATAACATTTTCCCATAGGGTTTTGAACTAATTAGCGTCCTCTGCAGGCAGGGGAGGCAGTCGGAGTCCTGTTTGTTGGATCCCCCGAATTCGCGTTGCGGGAAGTTGTCAACTTGGCAACTTCTCAACTTGCAGAATTCTAAAATTTGGAAATTTTAAACTCGGGGAAATTCGAAACTCGGCAAATTTTAAGTAAGGGAAATTCTAAACTCGGGGAAATTCTGAGCTCTGGAAAATTCTGAACTCGGTAAATTTTAAATGAGGGAAATTCTAAACTAGGCAAATTTTAAACTCGGGAGAATTCTGACCCAGCCTATCTAAAATTATGGGAAATTCTAAACTCAACTGATTTTAAACTCGTGTAAATTGTCGTCTGGAAAACTTTGAAAGCCAAGAAAATTTTCAAAGTAGCGAAATTGTCAATTAGCAGGTATTTCCTCCGCTCAAGGACAATTTCAAAATCAGGGAAAATTTATCCCGTGATATTACTGACACTGAGAAAATGGCTCAAAGCTAAATTTTGTGTATGACCAATGGATCATGAAAGTAAGTGAGCTCAGCTTTTGAAAATTTCAACTCCCTAAGTACGTCCGTTTTAATAAATTGATCATTTAGCAAAGGTCTCGAAAATTGTTGCACAAAGTAAAGAACGACAAAACTAAAAGAATGATCACTCAGTTTGACCCACAAGAGACGTACTAGAGTAGGTGCGTCTCTAGTACTCCAGTAAATACGTCACTTTGAGTAGGTCGTCACCGAAGCTCCGTTGAGTGAGTGTGACGCAGGCCCGTGTTCAGGGCTGCCGTTAAATTGGTGCAACAGATGTGACAGGCCCGGTGCGTGGATAAAAAATTAAAATATAGACGAGGGGAGACTTGCAATTAAATTGAAGAACCTGAGCTCGAATCTCTTCGTCAAATAGAAAAACGGGTGTTTTCAATCGCGTGACTCGAAATAACGAGGGAGAACTGGCGGCGTAAGCTGATTTAGAACCTCGGGTGTAAAAATATGAAATTAGTTGAAACGAATGGAAAGGGGTCCTAATTAGCTGTCTCAATGATTTAACTTCTGAAATACATCCAGAGTATGTTTCTAGTAATAGTAACGAACTCTTATGAATGCACATACAAGACTGTGTTCATACATAATACCCGAATTAAAAAAAATTACTGCGACTAAGTGCATTTTTATTTAAAATTGGTAATTTTCATTTTTTATCGGTTGTGGCGCTCATTCCATTAAAGTTTTGTTAAGGATGGTTCATGCTTTGAAATAAATCGTAAAGAATGGTATATTTTTACGCATAAATTAGAAGTTCATTTTTAAACATTATTGCGAAGAATTCACTTTCCTCAAATATGTAAGAAATTCATTTTTCTCTACATCATTGAGAAAAATTTACTTTCCTCAAATAATTAAGACGCCATTTTTTCCAATACTTGAAAAGCGCTCACTTTCCTAAAATAATTAGGTAGTTGAATATCCTTCGCATCCTTGCGCCCAGTTCCCGTCTACACATGATGGCGAATTGCGCGTTTCTACACCTCGCCAAATCCACTCAGAGCGACAGCAGTGCAGAGCGAGAAGCCGAGAAGGATCGTAACGAGATTCTTTATTACGAAGTTTATGAAAGAGGCACACATCGACGCTCGCCAATGGCGGCGTAGCCAGGCTGCGTGCGTTGACTTCGCAAATGAGCAGTCGCTGGGAAAGGCGCGCGGAATAGAAGTATATTCGGCACTCAGCTTGAATGCAGGCTGATTGATCGAATTCCTCGATTGCTTCTTTTGGCCTGCGTTAGTTTTAAAGCTGAGGAAGATTCGTTGGAGGGGGATGTGTATTCATTTCATTATCACTGAGAAGTATGAGGACAATATATCTTAAATTATTTTTTTAGATAAATTATTGGTGGGAGATTGGACGATACATTACTTTCAAGATTACGTATGTAAATTCTCTTCGCTCTAAAAGAGTCGCATATTACCAGCTTCCGATCATCCCTTTGATATATCTCATTACTCGAGGATTATTCCAAATTTATTTCAAATAGTAAGACAATTTCATCACATAAATTACACTATTTTAGGAAATTGGTCTAAACATCTCAGAGAACTTTGTTTTTATTTTATAGCTACAAAGGACAACGAACCTGTTAAAAAAATGCAAGACGGTAAATAATTCTAAACAAAGCTCCCAAATTCAGTCCGAGATGAAGGCATTAGATAATCAAATTCCCCGAGATTATTTGCATGATGAGACAACCACACCACACCGAGCGTCTGACTCTAAATTGTTCTAATAAGTTTGCATGAGCTTGTCCTTTGAGGGGCCTCCTTTATTGGCAAAGATTCCTCCGCTAATTATGTCGTTAGGGAAGCCGTCGACCCGGCCTTCTTCAAGGAGGAGCCTCAGGAGCAGCGAAGCATCACGAGCTTTTCTCTGCCCGGACTTCCATTGACACAGGCACTGCGACCAACTTGCGTACACGAGAAGCGCCTAATTAAAATTTTATTGAGCTCCTATGTGCTCTCTTCAAAACTTCAGGTCGATCGG
Organism: Morinoia aosen; assembly: GCA_030386875.1. Classification (NCBI taxonomy): domain Eukaryota; kingdom Metazoa; phylum Arthropoda; class Malacostraca; order Amphipoda; family Talitridae; genus Morinoia; species Morinoia aosen. The sequence goes on from CM059565.1 coordinate 21,354,499, forward strand.
AGGGAGTAAAGTTCTTTTCGTCTTCCCCACCGTACAAAACCTCGAGCATGGCTTCAAATCTCCCAAGTTAAAATCGGTAGTCGTAAAATATATGGTAGGAGCCGAGATAAGTTTACTCGAGCGCTTTCCGTAACAACCCTGAGTATTACGAAAACGTTCCCTCGTTCAAGATTTTAGAGTCTGCCATTAGCATTTCTTGCTACTCGCATATATACCTGAGGCGGATCCAGATGGGGAGACGCAACTATAAGAAGAGGAGCTACAAACGTTCTAGGGTCATAATATTCAGAGCATGCGCCCGTGAAACACCGCGCACTCCAACAAGTCGAGCATGTACGTTCGTTAGCTTTGGTCTACTTCAAGCACGTACATGTTGTAGGAAAAGGAGAGTGCAGTGTGTTGTGTGGACCTAAAGCGAGAGGTGTGTTTTGCAGGTAATTTAAAGCTTTGTGCATGTGTTCGTTGAACTTCAGACGATCTGCCTACAAAATATACAGCTCCAAAGTCGGCCTACATGGATTATTTTGAATTGAAATGAGACATTTGAGTGAACTTTACATATCCACAGGAGCGCCTGTGGAGCCGGTGCTTACGATAATCATTGTGTAGTAACGCATTGCTTAGATATATATATCAGGTAACCTCATGTTTATATATATAGATATGTAAAGGTAACATCCGGTGACTCTATTTAAATAATAATTACATTAGATTCGAGATCATTTTAATTAATTTTTCTCCCGTATAGTCGGGTCACCTGAAAACTTGTTCTGCGTTGCAACCCAATGAATTTAGGAGTCTATATGCCTGTACTATTTTTAATCGAACTCAGAGTTGAAGTTCAAAGCCAGAAGATTTGCCATGAGGTAGAATTAAGTGAATAAATAATTTGGATATTTCCCTAATAGAGTTTTTGTTAGAGCCTCCTGACGTAATCAGCCGACCGAATTGTTTAACGAACACAGGGCCATCCTAATAAAGTTTGTGTGACACTAACTTCTTGCGTGTCCGAACTGACAAATATACGGCGCTATTTCTATATGTTAGAGGTGTGATTCAGGTGTCAAAAATTCGCTGTAAATGGGCTGAATAAAATTTATCTTCTAATCTTTTGATTGTTATACTTCAGTGAGTGTATATAAATTTGAAATTAATTTCAGACAATATGAATTCATTATTGATAACAAACGGAAATTTGCAGTTATCGTGTGGCATTCGGGTATATATTTTTTTACGAGTGTAATTAGGGGCGGAGAAACCAAGAGAGCAGGCAACCAACTAACCAAATAGTTATTACCATATAGAGAGATGGTCTTACGTAACTTAAGCAATTTCTTAACGTAATTTTTTATAGAGAATAAATTGTTGCGTATTTCCATCGGTCTCTGATGAATTTGCGGCCGTTATACATAAGTTTATTCATAAGTTGTAATTAAAGCCTATTTTTATTCCAGAATTTTAGTGGAAAAAATTCACTGAGTAACAAATAAATATTTTTTAAACCATTTCAGAGTGAATATTCAGTGTTCAGGTACGGTTGGAAAGTTCGAATAAAATTTCAACGTTTGTTTCATTTTTAAAGAAATTGCGATTCTGTTTCGATAATAATTCAATTACAGCAAATACACACCGCAAGAGCTTAATTAAAGTGCAAACTTTGATGATTTCAGCTTGCCCTAATTACAACACCGCCCACCTACAGAAAAGAGCTGAAAATTCCCCTTTGCTAGAGCTGGAAGTAGCAACTCGATAATCTCGTCTCAAGTGACAAGGCCTCTATTTTTTCCCCTCTGATCTGTGATGAAGAAGAAGGCGAGCATAGCAGCCAGCAGGCCCAAGCTCTTTCCTCTCGAGCTCTCTTCATCCAATCCACCTTTTGCGTGTGACGCCGCGCCCCGAATCTTTTACCCCGTCCGGCCTGCCCTTCTTTCCCTGCAAGTCATGACCCCGAGGACAGTTGACCCAGCTATAAGGGGCCGAGATCCAATGGAGAGAGCTCCTGTAAGGCCAAGGGAGAAGCTAGTCGGCACAGCGCCGGACCAGCAACTCTAGCCCGATCGTTAAATTTTCCGACGGCACCGTATAAAGTCGCTGACTCTTCCACATGTTTTCCTCCAGAAAGGTAACTTGCGTCAGAGAGTTCGGTGAAATGCTCTCTCGATCTCACGTTCTGTCTCTGTGATCCCGTGCATGTCGAGGTGGTGGTTGTGATTCAGATTGCGCAGCATCAGTGGTGATGGATTATGAAATTCAGTAGAAGCTTCGAAGCCAATAAATTAATGGGGAGTTAGCCAGTGACTGGCACGAGCGCGGGCTTTAAAGAGGCTGCAGTGTATCGTAAACGGGAGCGGATGGCCGACCCGGTACAGGATTACTCGCTGTTTCTTCAGTGGGGCTTTAGCTCTCCTACACGCTGGTCCTAGACTCTCCTGCATTGCTTTATTTACCCACCTGCTACTGTTCTGGCCTCCGGGAAAGTTAAAAAAAGCCCACGGCACTCACACACACACGCACAATGCAGTCCATTGTTCTTCGCGTTCTTGCTTGGTCTCGCCGCTGATGAATCGATGCTCCTGTACGGCCATTTTTTTCGAGGGGTGTCCGTGGTCTTGCATAGAAATTGCGTGGGGGCCTTTTAGCGCAATGGTTCAATGATTCCGTGCTCTTGCATAGAAATGACCAGGGACATTCGCTGCAATTGTTCAATGTTGTGCCGACCGACCGGGACTAAGAGGGGTCCCATCAAAACATGTGAATGAATATGAAGAATTACCGCGGGCGCCGAAACTGGTGGGCAGCGGCGCCTCTTCGTCCCGGCCTTGCATCACTCGCTTCAGTGATTTCCTTCAATGGAAACTTTGTGAATGCGTTTCTCGTTCCGCATTTTTTTGAATGAAAGTGTTGAAAAAGTGTGGGTCGTGCTTTGAAAAGAAGAGGTTGCGCTCATCAATGAATGGAAACTATCAGGAAATGGAACTTGACAGTGAGTGGTAAATTATGTTTCGGAAAGTTAAAAATGATGTTTACTGATTAGGAATGTTTGCAACTGACATTTTCACGCAATTCAAAAATTGAGAGTGCGCGTAGTTATGGAACGCTTTTAAAAATGGAACGGATTGCTCGGGGCGAGAGAAAACTTTTGGCATTGGTGGAAAATTTCACATGGATTTTTTAACACCAGAAAATATAGTGAGCCAATTTCTTCTCACAACAAAGTGATTATAACCCGTGTAGGTAAGTGATTATTTTAGAGAAGTAAAATACGGTTTTTATATTGTGTATTATTTTTTGCCTAAAATGCTTTCGAAAATTAATAGATGCTTGCACATTGCATATTGATTAGAATTATAATGATTTACTCATGCAGTGTGCCCGCAGCATGTTTTTTGCAACAATATCATTCATCTTGGCAGTATCCAAAATTTAGAAATTTGAAACGTAGATTTTCACCATCGTTTTTTCAATGCAATAACAGAGGTTAATATTTTATAAAATGGGAAGAAAATTTTATTTGATGTCCACTTTTAACTTGAATCAAAGTATTTTTTCCGGTGAAAGATTTCTGTGAAAATATTTAACCTTGAAGTAGTTTTTAATTATCAATGAATTTCAAATCTGAACTATCTGCAAATTTAGAGAATTTAAAAATCTCTATGAGGAAGTTGAAAACTAACTGTGCCAAAACGTAACCTGTTGATATGTCTTTTTAAATTACATATTGTTATTTTCTCAAAAAAAAAACGTAAATAAGTTGTGTTCATGGATGTGGAATTGCAGCGCTAAAATTTAAGATTTACAATACATTCAAAAAGTGTTTTCTCGACATGATACAGCTGCCGATAAAAACCAGCTCAAAAGTAAATTCAAAGCTGGTCTACGATTGTACTTGTAATTCAACAATAATATTCAAATGTTACCACGAATCAAAAATTTGGCTTCTGTCTTCTGTTTGGTTATGAAATATATCAAGAATGATATTTTTTGGTGGTTGGAATACAACTTCAAGAGTGAAAAATACAGCCTATTAAATTATAAGACAACAAAGTGAATAAAAGAGCAGTTTTTTTAGTGTGAAATGGAGTTGAGGGAATTATATGACACAAGTCAATTTTGCCGAGCCGTTTGATTAGGGCGTTTATCGAGTGCTGTGACCACAAGTTCGAAACTAACATCAATGATTTATGACAGAGTGGTCAGTGCATGTGTTGACTAACCAGTTCTTTACTTTGTAGTAACAAAGCATTTCGCATAATTTCATTCTATTTCTCCGCTTTGTTTTGAGTTTTAATAATTTTTTTTGCTGTTTTGCGCAACATTCTCGTTTGTCTGATCAGAAAAAGGAAGCCTTTAGTAGAACGGTGTAGTGTGCCGGTAATTGTGCAAGACAGAATAATTTAGACGTGTGATTTCTAATGAATGTCTTCATTGTGCTGTATATATTTCACGATCTCACGATCATAAAATCAGAGCTCACAAAAATTTAGCTCTGGCTTATATAATAACTAAAATAAACTTATTTTGACTGGTTATTGAAGGGAAATTATTTTACAGAAGAACCACCTTTTTTTTAACGTAGAGTTGTGATTCAATTTTTAAAAACCAATAGCAAATATTTTTGCCCTCCTCTCCGTTTGAAAATATATTTGAAACCTTTTTATGTCCGTCAGAAACTACAAACTTTTCAATTTATTTTGCCTCAAACTTATCTGCTTAATATTGTTATATAAGTATTTTCCAAGTATCCAGCAATTCTTTTATGATATTTCTTCCTGACGTTAAACCTCTTCATTTTAAATTCCATAACGTGGCTATTTTATCACTCTACGGTGATTGAAAAAACAATCTACAGTTTTTCAGTCATTGTAGTTTCCTTCTTAAACGCTCTTAAACATTTGTTTAATTGGTTTCCGTAAAAAAACGAACATTGCCATTGTAAATTGTGACAAAGATAACAATCGGCATGCATGTTCGATAAGAATTTAGTACCAGAGGCATGAAAAACTTCGCGCAGAAAAACTTGCATCTGGTATTTGAGCATCATCGCAGCATCCAATGTATTTCATGCTTCTCACAAGATATTCAAGTCCACATATGTCTACACTACTTGAATGCAATCGATACGAAGTTTTTGATTAAGTTTTTAAAGCAATTATACCTATCTCTAAGCTTGATGATTTCGAAAAACAATCGCAACGGCTAACATTTTCCCTCAAGGAACAGCCGCCGTTGTGGGTGCGTCCGCCATTTTATCTCGCCTGCTCTCATGGTCGCCGGCGCTGGTGAGCGGCAGCGGTGCCGCGCCCTTCTGGCAGCTTCCCTCCGCTGATCAATATAGGCATTGTCTTTCAATTTTCTCCGTTTCTATAGAGGTATTCTTCTTAAAAAATGTACACATTAATGATGGTTTGTCTCGGAAACAACGTTACGTGAGTGTCTCTAATTTTTTCTGGTACATACTTTAGTTTTTAATGATGTTTTCAACAAGTTCTGCACAAAAATGCTGGTCTGTTGGAATCTTGTGTCGAAAAATTTGTTATTTCTGCTGCATACTGGGAATATTTTGCTTCATTTCATTCTACAACAACGTTGAAATATTTGAAGTTTTAACTGTAAATTTATTCATTTTCCAAGTTATATTTTGACTGTATCTATACATTACAGCGCTAAAAATGTTGCGTATTCGCACAATGTTGACACAATGACACATAAAATGTTAAATTTGTGTGGATTCAAATTGTCTTTGTGTAGTTTTTTATTTAATTTTTCCTGCTCGAAAAATTTTACGATTAAAAATTAGTAATTCAGGTGATAAAAGATTTAAAGTTAGATTAGATTCAATTTGGCGATAAGATTCAGTGAAATTTAAAATATTTCCTCACCCGTGAGCTTGTAGAATAATTTTAATAGAAATAACTTGTAGAGCTTTTAACTAAATTATACGATTATGCTTTTTAAAATTATATACTTGATGTTTCAAAAAGGTACCTGTATTTGAAATTTATTTTTTTCTCAAAGCAATCATATTTATTGAGACGAAAAAGTTGGCATGGCTTATGAAAATAAATTGTTATATATATGAACTTCTGTAATATGAAAATACTTTTAATTACGCAATGCTTATATAATTCATTCTTTAAGTGAAAATTGTTAAAGGCTGTTTAGCTATTACAACTTTTGCTATTTTTCGCAGGGTATAGGGCAAAAATATTTAGCGAACATCATAGATGAACAATAACTGCAATTAGCTTCATATTTTCACTGAATTACTCCCATGGAGTCAATAGCGAAGAAAATTTATTTTAAATAGATAACTATTTTCTATTGTTTGAAACTATGACGTTTATTTTTCATTTTCCTTGCACGGAAGTTTACACCAACATTCTCAATTTGTAAACAAATAAGTTATTATTGACGTGGAATAAGGAAATCGCAGCAGAGTTAAATTCTGCTGATGTGAAGAAATTCTAAGTTAGTTCAGGTGAATTGCTGTTGCGCTTCGAGGCTCCGATTTTATGCATGCATTTTATATTTTATGTTCCAGTAATTAGCTAAATCTATTAAATAATATTTGCGTATGTTTGACTTTTAAATTCGACACAAATGTTTTCAACGCATATTTTTACCGATCGAACTCTGTATGTAAAAAGGTGGCGTCTAATCCGTTCAATTTTAGATCAATGTCAGTGGATAAAATAAATTCCGGGCAGTTTAATTTTTATTATAAAGAACATTCCGCTTAAATTCCAAAACTGATTTAAAAAATTTCTTATTTATATTTCGATACACTTGAATTATATTGTATAGTTAGGACGCTAAAATTTCATTTAGGAATTTATGCGTAGCACATTATTTTATCTTGAAATTATAACGTACGTAAAGCCAACAATATAAAGAGCAAGGTTTATGTTCAGTGGTCAAGATTAATTATTGTCGGATATCGGAACTATGAAATGTCTGAACGCTATAATATAGAAATTGCTCTGCAAAAGTTATTAGAATTGGAGTGTGTGGATTAAAACAAAATTTCCTCTCTCCATTTAACATGAATACTTACTAAACGAATCTTGAAATTTTTTAATAAATAATGTTTATGATCATAACAGGAGACAAAATTTTCCTCCTGAAATAACTTTTCTAGATTTTGCGTTGAAAATAATCTGTCATGGTTATGGTGTTCCAACCCCGATGTAACGTACAATATGTATATTATAAATATAAATCAACTATTCAAACGTATTTTCGGAAAATTTAGTTTGGTCAGATATTTCCTAACTATATCTCATGAAAGCACCAAGACCAACGCATGCTTTTAAAGTAACTTTACGCATTAGTAAAAAATGAAATTCCATAACATCATATATTTCAGTAATGTATTTCTAAAATCAATCAATAAAAATCCAAAATAAAATCTAAAATCATCAAGTATTTCAAAAAGCAATAAACATCAAATTTTAAGAAAATTTAAAGCCAAGTACAGGATTCAATGCAAGTGAAAAACGGTAAATCGAACATCTCACTTTTGTAGCTCCCAGGAACTTACGTTTTTACTCATTTATATTTTTTCTTTCGTTGTACGTTGAAAAACACCCCAAAACTTGGGGCGCATATGTGCCCCACGACGAAACTATTTACGTACCCACGGTGTGTTTGGGGGAGCCCTTCAAATATTTTACCAGGGATGAAACATGTATTTTTCCTTGCCAATTCAAAGCATCGAAGTGAAGCATGGCAGCCTCGCTCGAGTGAGACGCGGCTGTTGCTCATAAAATTCTCTTTTATGAACTGTGGTTTTGCCTGCGCAAACATTCCCTTTGCTGCGAAAATAATCAGCTGAGTTCAGTTTCAGTGAACTTCTCCTACGGCCACAACTGAACTGCGTTCTCCAGGCTTGGGAGACCGTAGAATGATTTCAAAAGCGGATAGATGATAAATTCAACATTTTGGAGTTTAAACATGGCGTTGTGGTATAAACGGTATGTCCTTTTATCAGATTATTCGGGTGAAAATGGAGCAAATTTATACTTTAATTATTTGTGAAATAGAGTTCTAGAAATTGAAGCTACATTCGTGGATAAAATTTCAAGTGTGATATGATCCTTATATTGAATGGAAACCTAACTAATTATAACTAATATCAACTTATGTCATATGATCCTTATATTGAATGGAAACGTAACTAATTATAACTAATATCAACTTATGTCATATGATCCTTATATTGAATGGAAACGTAACTAATTATAACTAATATCAACTTATGTCATATGATCCTTAAATTGAATGGAAACCTAACTAATTATAACTAATATCAACTTATGTCATATGATCCTTATATTGAATGGAAACGTTACTAATTATAACTAATATCAACTTATGTCATATGATCCTTATATTGAATGGAAACGTAACTAATTATAACTAATATCAACTTATGTCAAAGAGAAATTTATAAATAAAAATGAATTTGAGAAGGCCCGTCGAGTTGAAAGTAAAAAGTTTCGCTTGAATCCCAATTCTCTATCAGGATACGCTGTAAACATAGTATCGAAGAATCTTACAAACCAGCATGAAATTTATTTTCAACTCGACGGGTCTTCTTAAATGTACTTATTCATTTTTATTTATAAATTAATTTAATCCAGTGTGATAGATAACCATTCTTTAATCCAGTGTGATAGATAACCATTCTTTAATCCAGTGTGATAGATAACCCCATTAATTATTATGATAAGCGTGTAGAAATTAAAGAAAACTTCACTCATCACTTTATTTTTATTTTAAATTTCGAATTATTGAAAATTTTAATATATGAAGTGTTAAATTATATCTCATTCTGTTGATTGCCATTGAGAACTCAAGACACAAGTGGAACAGCACATACAATACAGCATATATGTTCAATACATAAAATTAATGCTATAAAACCGGATATTTTTTGGTATTCATAAATTGTATACAGTAAAATAACACATTTTATTGTATTTACACTCGACACAATAAGAGCAACACAACACGCAACACAAAGCACACAAGACATCATACTACACTTCACAACATACGCGACACACTGTATAAACATTCAGCAGGACACACACACACAGCGAACCTCACACCACACAACATACACAACGCACTGTATAAACATTTAGCAAGACACACACACAGGGAATCTCACACCACACAACACACATGTAACAACACGCTACACAACTTAATTACACACACACAAACACAAGACCACTTAGAACACCTCATTTATAAAACAATGTTCATCATAATACACCAAACACAATGTATTAGACAGCATAGATCATACAATTCAGTGCAAAATATGCACTGGAGGACACATTACACCAAACACAACATGCACATCACTACAAAAGACTGCCCAACAAAACACAACGCGCAACGCCACACAGGCTTCACAACATGCTCAGTAGAATCAAACGTTTTTATACGCAGTGTGACTCAAAGTTTACAGGACCCTTTCTTGGTATCTGAAACACAAAAACATACACACACACACTCACTCACGCAGGCTAAACAATACACGACGCACACACACAACACGCACACGCAGGCTAGACAATACACGCACACAACACACATACACGCAAGCATGCTAGGTACTACACTCGCAATCAAGGGCACAACAAGCGCTGTCTGTCACACAATTCACTTTAAAAAGTCCCAACCGTTGCATGAAGAAGAGCACCTCAAAAAGAAAAGAAAAAACAGCCTGTACCGTACGATATTCACATAGCGTTTGACTGACACTGTAAAAAAGTATCACAATATGTGGAGTAGATCACGCACAAAATCAATACCCGTTGCGAACACTTGAGATAAAATGTATCTATCACAAGCACTACTATGGCACAATAATTTTCCCATCTCAACATGACCAACACAACCAGAACAACGCCTCTATCTAAGCCAAACGAACATAACAAGCATTTTTCAAAAAACCTAAACATGCATAATACAAGAACAATTGCATCATGAAACCATCATGAGCAAAACAAACACAACCACTATAACACAACGAATATTTATAAAATGATATCTAGATAAATACAAACCCGCACACAGCAAACACAGCACAAAAACTTAACACAAGCAGTAAAAACTATCAGAACTACACCAGAAACAGAAGAAAGCCAGTACAAAACAGCACACACACACACAACACGACACTGAGCACATCGCACAGCTCTCGTGATCGGAACCATTGAGGTGTAGGGAGCTCGCTAGTCGGTCGTGAAGTGACGAAAAACAGACCACCTGTGAGTGATCTCTAAATCGATTTACTGCTTCAGCTCAAGCCGTCTGAATGCCTTAGGGCACTCCCAATCTTATCAAAAGTACTTAAGTGCATTTCAGAATTGGTCTCTACGTAACGAAATAAATGTGTAATTTAGCATTGGTTGCAAAGTCGCGCAAAAAATAGGAATGAAATGGAAATTGAGAGCTAGTCCCATTTTCACGAAAGAAACGCATGCAAGCATGCAACTGAGAATTCAACATACGTGAGAAGCAAGTTTTGTTTTTTGGTAGGATTAATTTTAGGAGGATTATAATCTTTATGCCCAGCAGTTCCATGCGAGTTGCTGTATGAGTTGTAATGATTCGTATTTTGATACGCTGAGTGAAATTCGTGTTTGGATGAAGTCTTTAAACTTTTACGACTCTTAAAGAATGTAAAAATATGAGCGTTTGGGTATTTGAAGCATATGAGTAGGTCTGAGTACATTTTAGTTGAAATTAATTTAAAATTAAACCACTATTACCCATGAGGTGCACGTTTTTTTTCGTCTTACAAGTTGCTTCCATTGAAGGCAGAATGAAAAGAAAAAATTCTTGTCGTTCATGTAACGTATTTGAACCCAATTTCAAGCCAATTGCTGCAGACCATTTTCTTTAAATGAACAGCAAGCCAGGCGAAAACCATTTTCTTTTCCCGCCGCCGGTTCTTGAGACCAATTTCGAGAGAAGCGACTTTTTTCGCGTCCCGTGATGCACTTTACGGACTTCCATTATTTTTGTTGCGCGCCGCAGCGGCCAAACAAAGCGCCTCGGCTCGACAACAATTTTTGGCAAGCACCTGTCTATCGCTGTCTCGGCCGCTTTCTTGGCTGGCGTTCGACACTCAACGGATTGAAATCTTAATTGGCTTACTCTCTAAACATGAACACCCTCAGTCTAAATATTCAGTCTAAATTTGCATGTCTTGTCGAGAGCTTGGCGACGCCTTAAGTTCTAGCGTAATTCAGTCGGTCGTGAGTGAGACGTGTGCGTGGAGTGCTTCCATTTTATTCGACCCTGTTTGAAAAGAAGCCCTCGTGTTTTTGAAAATAGTATTGGGGATACCGTGGGTATCTGATTCCATAAAAAATGGTGGTTTTCAAATATTTGGAAAGACCAGTTTCTCTGACACAATTTTTTTTTCGAGAAGCTTGCATGTTTAATGCCACTTTGACAAGTAACTTTGAAAAACGACTTCGTGACAATTTTGATTGAAATAATATTTAAGCGAAACCCACTTTAAAGTCTGGACCAGCTATAAATTTGCTTATTCCTTTACGCGGTCATTTATTTTCAATAAATGCTTGGAATATCAATCGACTTCCGTATCCGTCATGTCAAATACGACGGTGAGATTTTGAGGCAATCGTTTTTTGTCTTTTTTTTATTTGTTGCTCTCATCTTCCCATTTCTGTTTTCTTAATATTAGGCTCCGCTACAGCATCAATACGACCAAGTCTCTCGATCATGTCATTAGTCGTGATTCTCATCCTGTTTTTTTAAGGATGCGGTTCTTCTCGTCCAGTCTTTTCGCTTCATTTTTTCCTTTCAATGACTTAAATAAACAATGAACGCAATTTTTGAGCAATTACGTTCAGTTATTCGCTGTTACGTGAGATAAATCGCTCACATCTTACATAATTCGTAATTCTAAGAACTTTTTGTAGCGAAGAAAATTAACAATGAAAGCGATATAAAGTAAGACCTTAAAAAATATAAAACAGGTCGTTCCAAAAGCTATTATTCTCAATCGAGAAATAACAGAAAATAAAATTAAGGTGTCATTGAGATCCAATCAATGGAAATAATCGTACGATTAAAAAAATAATATTGAAACTTAATAACAGGAGTAATTAAATTAAAATTTGCATTTTAAACTTAACTGATGGTCTTAATTTGAAAATGTGCAAAGGTTTCAATATAAGGGAGTAGAAATCCCATAGCACGCATCGCCAGCTATGAATATATCCATGGAAATAGCCTGCTCACATGAACCACTCCAGTATTGTCGCCTAAAACTAGAGTGAAATGGAGAACCAGAAACACTGCTCTTACATCCAGGGTATACGGAGACGTTGAGTTCTAATTTGGGGTGAATGAATTTGCGAGAAAGTGGTTCACAGTGGAGTTATTTTCAACACGTTTTTCGATGCCATCACATAGTTCAATGGATGGACGTAAAATCAATTAGTTTATTACAAGAAGCAAAACTAGTTTTACAGGAAATAAGACGGCACTATATTTATTAAGGAAAGAGCATATTCAGCTAGTGATAGGATCGAGGTGGAATGTATAAATAGACTAAAGTTAGTTTAAGTATCGCAGAAGCTATACTTACTGTGAAGACACGCGTTCCTTATTATTTGCCAGCGCTACTATATAGCTCAACAGAGCGCAAGTTTCACGGTCTTGAAGGAAGTAATAAACATCCAGCGATGCTGAAAATCTTCCTCACTTATCAACATCCAAAATGCGTGGCAGTTGAAAAAAATGTTCTCATGCATTTTACCTTTCAGTTGCTCGTACGTTAAGCGCAAAATCGTGCGTCAAGTGTCGTTCTTAAAATATTTTCGAACACGTTAGCAAAGGATGCAGGAGCGTCGACTCGTATCCCTAAAGCCCATGAATGTTACTTTAAACTTTAATTTATATAGTTCGGACTCCTGTACCTTTTAATTCAACTTTACTTTCTTTCCGCTTGCTATGTAGTATGTTATTACAGGATTACAACGGATAATACGAACAAAGTATCTCTGAAATAAAGTGTGTAGCTCTGTAATTTGACTTAAAAAATTCTGTAATTGTGCCTCTAATCAAATACATGTTTCACCTTATTTGTTCTGTAATGATTTGAATTTTTGTCCAGTATCTAAGAAAAAAATGAAGAAAAAATGATGCAAAATGCTTCAAGAATGTGCTGCTGCATTTCATATGAATACTTTGTATTACAATACCCATAATAAAACAATAATCTTAAAGAGTTACGCAATTTAACGTAGAAGCGAAGCCAAAAATGAATAAATTTTAATATTTAAAAATCATATCTCCATTCCAGCTTCTTCAGCAGAAAATAGAGTCCTCAGTAAATCTTATAAATAAATATTGCACAAGTGGTAAAAGTAGAGTAATAAAAATGTAAATGATACCTAAGAAACATGAGTGCATATACGTCTCAAGGCAAACTCACAGAGGCCGAGTTTCCTGACAAAACTAGAGCTATGGATTTGTACAGTGAAATATTTTTGCTTTATTTTACTGCTTATATTCAAATCAGTGCTATTTTTCAATGAAACTGAAACGAAACTCCGACACCTTGATCAGTGCTATTTAAATTTTGAACGATTTCCAGCAACATATACAATGTAAAATAGAGAGAGAATTTTATATCTTTAGAAACTATATATTGAAGCGTGAAATTTTGTTACAACTGCTATTTATTTTGAAGAATAGAAAACCTATCCAAGCGTTTGTTCTTCTCTACTCCACGTTTTCTTTAAAAAACTCTATTTTCTGTTTTTATGAAAATTTAAGAGGGTGGGATGCAATTATGAAGATTACAGAAGCATAAACACAAGCAGCACAATTTCACTATCCCCTTTTTATTCAGCCCCAGTCTTTTTATATCATTCTGATGGTTTTATAATCAGAAATTGATGTATAGTTATAGCATGAGATTTCTTTTTTTATTTTTATGCACTATATTTATTTACTCGTCTTCGTTAGACTACAATAACGGTAGTCTTTTGCTTTCAAATTTGACCATTTTTGAACCGCAATATATACTTTGTCAATGAATGCAGAGTTAAATAGAGTACACAACTGGATTTAATTGCAAGCATTCGAAATTTAGAGAGTGAAAATTGAAATTTGAGGTATCTTACTTTTTTGAATTCTCAGGAGAAAGCTTAACATTAAAGAAGTGTTGAAGTTATTCAGCTAATAAATTTGAAATTAACTTATTTTTGAAGCTGTATGAAGGAACTAAATTTTTAGTTTTAAACATTATAAGTAATTTTCACACCATATCACATCATCAAATATACAAACGCAGTACAACTATAGCGTCAAAAACTCTCGCTTGCAAATACATGTTCTGCTTGCTCATTGTGTGCTCAAAGTTGAAAGTCAGCGGCTACGAAATATATATGAGTTACAGTAAAATAATTCTCCTAATTTTGTTAGCTTCACTTCATCCCTACTTCTTCAAGAAAATTTATCTTCTTTATAGGCTTCAAATAATGTTTAAAAAAAAAAGAAAAAAAACTGTTATATATACCCCCTCACAGGAATCAGCTCTATGTTTATTTAGCATGATATATTAGTCGAAATTAGAATTCCAGCACAAAGTTACTGAGCCTACTAGCTCAAGAGAGAATTTAACTTAGCTCCTCATCAGATTCTCCGAGCATCACACCTGCCAGCCTTCACTTTATGTTATAGCTGGAATTAGTGAAGCCAATCAGCAGCACAGAACTTCATGGTCGTCAATTAGTAATACTGCAGAACTGAACACTCTACGCAATCTGTCTGACAATCATTCCAGAAGTTCCTTCTCGCCTCAGTCACACTTCAAATTCTTCTGCGTTCATTCTCTGTTCGTTCGTAGCCTCTTTCACCTCGACACTATGTTGTTTTTTGCGCGTGGCGATGCGCCCCACAAACACGGCGGACAACTCACCTCCGTTTTGTCAACATTCTGCCTCCGAGGCAGCTCTCCAGCTGCCGTCTGCTCCCCTGTCGCTTTTTGCCGCGCGTTTTGTTCTCTTTCATCCTCTGGCTCATTGCAAAATGGATGAGGAGCTCGCACTTTATCAGGCTTCCATTGTCAACATTGTCTCCGGTGAGAATTCATTTCAAGATTTTCAAGAAGACGAATTGCTAATTTTGAGTGAGATATATCAGCTTAAATTGCCGGCAAAAACATATATGTTTTTACTATGTATCTTTTTGAACTTCATGTAGCAGTATAGATTCGTATTGGTGTTCATTCGAATGCACGCTATTGAACAGTTTCTTGAAGTAGTGTTTCATTACAGATTTCAGCATCCAATTACTAAGAAAACTCGTTCATCTACGATCAAAATCACAATCGAGTAACTTACTCAGTGTAAGGTTTTCAGGTATAACTATTAAAACCTTCGCATGCCGACCAAACATTGACCAGCACAGAATTTGCTGATGTCGGTCACCATAATGATGCAGTCAAAGAACTATAAAAATGCAGCCGAATTTTTCATTCAAACTTAAAATTTTAAGCAGATTTTTTCCAATCTGAGACACGTAGACTGGCACACGTACGTTTGGCTGAACTTCAGTCCACGAACTGACCACATCGGATTGTACTGAAGTCGATCAAACGACCTTTTCAACGGGGCATAGGCCTGGCCCGGTTGAAGCCCACCCTTTCCTTGTAATATTCATGACGGACGTTTATTAAGACGTCAGGCAGGTTTCCAGGGAAGAAATCGAGTTTCTAGCGTTATGCAAATTTTTGCGGACTGGGACCGGTGATTCGAGCACTTCAATCACAGTTTCTGTAACCGCACTGAAACAATTTATTCTGCGGGGCAGGTTCACATCGAGCATCTGCGGTTCGTATCCCGTTCTTGCGAAATCTGCTCATTACTGAAATAAATTTTGTACGATTTGGGAATTCGTGAGGAAAAGATTGGCGAGTAAAATTATGTGATCTCATCGTGGTAGTTTGTGTCTGCGAATATATTTTTTAAGAAAAAAGTGAGTGAAAATTCACTCGTAGAATGTTAAGAGTGCGTGATCGAGCGTGCGAATGAGAAAAAGTTTGGCATCCGTGAAATGTTTTTCACTAATTTTACCTTTTTTATATTTTGTGTTTTTATGTTTTTTGAAAAAAATGTTTTATATTCAAATGCTTGATTTCTCATTTAAAAGACAAGATGTTCAGCTTATATCTATTAAGTACTCCTGTGTTCTCAATTGTGTTGTTTTTCTGCGTTTCGTAAATTGCTTCTTGAGCTGCTATACCCCACAAATATGGTTTGGAAAAATTCTGAAAGGTTTTCTGTATTTATTCATCTGAACATTTTTATATTCTATTTTCATCAGCAATTCAGGAAGAATTTCAATAATAATTGGACAGCCCCATAATCAGCAATACAGAAACGACCCCAACATTCCCTTCGATTGCCGCCTAATCAATTTACTCGCGCGGAAACCCGTTCGTTAAATTGAATAAGTTTTAGCGAGTAATCAAGCTGAGATGCAGGACGGAAGACCCCGACTCATATTCGGAAGTTATTTGGCATGAGTTGGCAGGAAAAGGAAGGCTCTGAGTTTTACTGACGAGGCTTTTTTAAGCGAGTCTTCCCAAGGGAAGAAGGCTATTCAGCCTAAGCGAATTGCGTGCTTCTCATCGCAGTAGGAAGTTTGTTGTGGTCCAGAATATCTCGAGAATATTGCAGGATTCGGTTGGGTGCGGCAGAATCGTGCCGTTCCACATGAGACGTAGGCCTCGCTACGGTCACTGAGCCGAACACATTAATTAACCGAGCTCTTGTATAGGTTCTAGGCTTTCTTAACTCAGCAAATTTGAGAAAACGTAACAGAACAGAATTGTAGAAGCATTTTTGACTAATGTAAACTTTTAACTGCTCAGTACCAGTTCTTCGAAAGTTTCAAAGAGCTCATCCACAATATTTCTAAGTGAAGTGAGAAATTCTTACAAGCGAATAGTAAGCCTAGAAATTCATTGAGTGTAGATATAAATACTGGAACCAGTAGTGCGAATAGATCTAGTATAGTTATGATGTTAAGCCATAAATGTTGGCTAGTGAGCACTGAAATTTAAATTAACTCAACGTGAGCACAATATTGGCGGGAACATGCATGGACGTTTCAAGCATATATTGCTAAATTATGAGATAAAAACTGAATTTTGCGGTATTTACTTTTTATGTATGTGAATGTGTTTTCACCATTACTGTGAAAACCACAATAAAAATTTTTGAATGATTATATGTGATAGAAGCTGAATTTGAATGTATTTGAATTGTATGAAGAAACTGTAGTCCATCATAGTCATAGTAAATAGTCTTAGCACAGTTGATTCTATTTCATCAAACTATTATGCGCTTTTTACAGTACGTTTGATTTTTATAAGTAAGGAGTGGAAATAAACTTCTCGTTCCAAATTGAGCGAGGAAATTCGTTCAAACCACAGCGAAAACCTCGTGTGAAAGAACTAAATATAAATCACGAAAAGACCTCTGAGAATAGCAGGCTCTTTTCATTTGCTAAAATGGAAATTTTCAGCTCTTCGCTTCGTGAAGGACAAATATTCACTCGTATTTCTACACGAAAGGAATGGCAACACCTTGGGGAACTGCGAAACTTCTTTTGCAGCAAGTTTTGTACTCACTCCTGATTGGGGAGAAAATCATGTTTTGCGTCTTTTCATGTAGCGTTTTAGGCTGTCGACTTATGACTTCAATTCAGTCTTGTGTAATCCTAGTCTAACTTCATCATAAAGGCAATGTTGTCACTGTGGTATGACACTCACTCAAACTATTTAGGAGTTTTCATTCAGAAAGTCGTTCTAAGTCAATTCTGACAAAATGAGTCTGAAATTTTCATGGGTGTATCATATATATTTAAAAAACTTTTCCTATTTTACATCAATATCACAAATACTATAGAAAACCTGCTATCTGGACATTAAATTTGGTAACTTTAAGTAGGTTATCAGGATATGAAAATACTGTGTTGTGGCGGGTAGCATTTAAACAAAAACCCTATAAATCACCGTTTTTCTTCGTCGCTTTAGAACACGTGATGGCATTTTTTCACTCTCTTTGCAGTTGGATGCGTTTGTTAACATTTATAGGACAAAGATTAGCGACTGGAGCCACGCTACTGGTTTTTTGTTGAGAGATGGTAGCTACCTAAGATGTTATCTTCTGTGTTTAAGTATGTGCTAGTGTTAGTCCAAGTCCAAATTTTCGATTTAAAGCTTCTAATGAGCAATGTTGCAGTTTAGCCTTCCATAGGCTAATTTGATGTACATCGATTACAATTTCCACGAATAACAGTTCTATAAATTCACTTTGGCTTTGAACTTGTAATGTTTATTTTGGTATTTCGTCTGCCTGAATTGATTACGATGAGCATCAGTATGGACAT
This sequence comes from Morinoia aosen, assembly GCA_030386875.1. Lineage (NCBI taxonomy): Eukaryota > Metazoa > Arthropoda > Malacostraca > Amphipoda > Talitridae > Morinoia > Morinoia aosen. Next base: position 21,372,961 of record CM059565.1, read on the forward strand.
TATTTGGAATTTTGGAATTTAAGTTGTGCTCTGATATTGTAAATTGAAATTCTATTTTTTATAATATGTATCTCTAATCACTGGAAATAAAATAAAGCTTTCTGGTTATTTGAATGAGTGCATATTGATTTTATAAATGCCGACTGACCAAAAATCTAGAATTGGATTTTTCTAGCTTACTTTGAAATAAAACCTGTGAGAGAAACCTAATTGATTTTTTCTAATTCAGGATGAAAGATTTAATTTAAGGACTAAAGCCTGCCACAGTCCTCGCAGACAACTTGTTGAATAATTGAAAAATAATTATTATTGAGCAATATGTCACTAAAGAATAGCTGAATAAATTTCCTTTTGAAAATAGTGAAAAACTCAGGAAAGTGGGAATGAAATTATTACTGACTTTGATATATGTTTTCTGCTTACAATATGTTAGTAATAACAGCGAATGAAGAAACATCATTAGATTTTGAACCTTTTCCTTTGGGAAGTCGTGTTAGTCTTCACAGGCAATTTTAGAGTTTTTACATAGCGGATAAAATTTTACGTTCATCTCATGGATGAAAATCAGAAACAAATATAAATTCAAGCAAATTTTTTTTATCTCTGATTCTGAGTGCACATAAATATTTATGACACGTCAAAAATTGTACTCGTTTGAGCGTAAAAAAATTAGAAGATAAACCATTATGGCCTAAAATTAGTGTTTATTTTATCATTAAGTTCTCAGAACAAGCAAAAAGCACGAGCTTCATAACCGCAGTAGCCACTTACTGTTCCGCATCCTAAACCCATCAAATTGAAAGTCTTACTAGTATAAATTTTCTGAGTTCTTCACGTAGCGAACAGAGTAGATTTGAAGCGGCTTAGGCGGGGGAAAGTTCCAGTTTCATTAGACTACTTTCTGTCTCAATTAGAATATTTTCATGGAAGCAGACGATTTTTTTTGAGTTTTTATTCACACCGCAAATTTTGAGATTTTAACGGAGCACTCAAACCCCTTTAGACTAATTTTGGATGTTCTTCTCTTTCTAAAGCCAAATTCGTTAGCAGTTATAAATGTTTTTTTCATGTTTACGAAATATGTTCACTTCCTTGAAATTTTGAACATTCCTTAACATTCTTGCTCATGTCTCAATACCAATACTAGGCAAAAAGGAGGCTGAAGTGTGCAAAGTGGCGGTCATTGTATAGAGTCTGCTCATTTTATCATGCCTACATGCTGTTGTTTTATATGTTTGATTGCACGTACTTACCATGAAGCATCGAATTCCTGATGTTAGAACAGACACTCTCACAGTCCTGGAGCATAAGTAGAAGCACTAGAGGTTTAACCGTAGCGGTTTTTATAAAGGCAATGTTGTCACTGTATTATTACACTCAAACTGTTTAGGTGTTCTCATTCTCTTATACTACTCGTATTCCTACTTGAAGGTGAGCATTGCATTCATAATAGAGTGTAAAAAATATCTTCTGTTAAGAGGGGGAAATATTTTACTTAAAAGCAGTTACGTAAGCGAGTATAGGACGAGATATTTCAAGATTTGAAACGCTGTTGCATTTAATTATGCAACAGCGTTATGTTTTGAATCTGTTGAAAGTATTTGTTATATATTCATGAGTATTTGTTGTTATAGACGCCAACATATGTGTCACTCAAAGCTTTGTTTACTTCTGTCTTTCTATGTTTTCATATCAATGATCAAATAGATATTACATTCATCAAAACCCTAATAGGCTTGCACCTCTAAGAATATTAATAAGATGTTCTTTGCTACATTAGAGCCTTTGTAAAGATTGCTGGGTAGAGGGTAAAAACAGCCTCACTATCGGCGCAGGTAACATTTTCAGATAGCACAGGAATCAGACTTTGCACAACGCAAAAGTGGCATTTATTCCCAAAGAAATGCATTAACTGGCAATAATTATAATAAGAAATTGAAACACAAATATAAACGCACGGGAGATCAGGCAAGTATTACCTTATTAGCACGTATTCCTTTTTTTGGGTAAATCGCAACTTAAAATGTCCCTTAAACTCTTTCCACCTTACTATTACTATAGTGTGCCTGAGAGGACAAATAACTTCTGAGTATGGCCTAAATTATGAGCTAAATATATTCATTGTATTTTTTCATCTTATGTAGTACATAGGAATAGAAAAAATATTCAGCTTCTTCTAATGTTTAAAACAAAATCTTTCGAGCGACCAAACCTCAGAATTTCTGCTCAGCCCAACCAAACCGAATGTATTATTTAAGCGAGGTCTTATAAATTGTTACTTTAAGTCCTTGATACCTTTGTCTTTGATTGTACAGCAGATTTATTGTTTTTAAACGCGTCTCCAATCTGTGCTGTGGATCTGTTCGTGCTTTGAAAAAAAGACGATATGAAAGATCTGGGTGCTGGACAGCTGAGACAGTCGTCTCTTTGTTTGGAAGAGGCCGATACTAAATCTCAAATAAAGCGAAAATTAATTTTTCATTCAATTAGGTTTTCAAATAAAATAAATTTAAATCCTGAGAATTTCAGAATGATTCTTTTTGAATTTGAAAAAAGTAAGTGTAAAATGATTGACAAAAATGGCAGAATGCGAAAAATTTTAATCTTACCCTGACGTTTCAGTTTCAAGAGGCAAATCAATAGCTGATTCTGCAAGAAGTTCAATGAAAAGTTATGGAAAATTACTTCAACTTTTACACATTTTTCCCAAAAGTGGGTGGGACAAGTGTGTCCCAAAATTTTCATCATGAGGATAACTATTTGTACGACATTTATATATTTCATAGAGTATTATTGGGACTTCTTCCATTATAATAGGGACCGAGTGGAGAGTGAAAAAAGGTAGGTCGTTGAAAAAACATTGTTGTTTATCGGTTGTTTGAACGAACAACGGTGAAGAAAATTCATTCTGCGTAGTAGATTAATAACAGAAATTATGACATTTCAAATTGCGTCTCTGTGACCATAATCCTTTTGAGATGCAACAGTCATGCTTCATATATTGTTTGATCAGTGTTTGATTTGGGAATGCTGAGGAATATGTCCGGAGCTCTAATTATTATTAATCAGACTCACATACCCGAAGAAATGAAAGCTTCAGTTTAAACAAAACAAACTCCATAAACCTGGAGTTCAAATGGAAATACCGCATTGAGGATAATTTCGACACCAGAACTCATAGACTGGAGTCCTGACAACTGGCACTGACTTCGATGGTGCTGGCGTGGCAGTAGAGTTGCTCTGTAATGCACTGGATAATTTGAGAGACCTAATTCATAGGGAAGTTTTACATTTGAAAGAAAGAGATGAAAAATCTGTCTGTGCTGGGTAATTTGAGCGACCTTATTCATAGGGAAGTTTTACATTTGAAAGACAGAAATGAAAAATCTGTCTGTGCAAGGTAACTAGAGAGACCGATAATTCATGGGGAAGTTTTACATTTGAAAGAAAGAAATGAAAAATCTGTCTGTGCTGGGTAACTTGAGAGACCTATAATTCATAGGGAAGTTTTACATTTGAAAGAAAGAAATGAAAAATCTGTCTGTGCTGGGTAATTTGAAAGATCTGATTCAGGGGATGATATACATTTGAAAGAAAGAAATGAAAAATCTGTCTGTGCTGGGTAATTTGAAAGATCTGATTCAGGGGATGATATACATTTGAAAGAAACCAGTTAAATAACTTGTGATGGAGCAAAAATTTGAAAATATTCAAAACCTTCTGGTGGACCGACAAATTTGGGCTTAAATGAGGTCCTTGCTCAAATTCTGCACACAACTGGGTGATCAACGAGCAGTAATACCTCCTTGTCAATAACGACTAAAGATATTTGCGTTGAGTGAAATATGTGACGTAGTGTCCTGAATTCTGAAGATTAAGAGAGGTAGACAAACAATGGAACGCTAGTCTAAAAAAGTTTTAAAGTGATCACACCATGGACACCATCACCATTACAATTGTTACCTTCTTTGTATTTCCCACTTTTACATACGGAGCTGTTACTTTTACACGCTGGAATTATGGTTAGTTGAAATATGTGTTATATGCTCACCATGGATTTGCACAAGCAGTACTGTAAAGAAGTTTCAAGAGCCTCTTCAGAAGGGCATGTTTAACCCCCAAGTACCCTCATGGTGCACCTGCTTTTTTGAAGTTCGCTTCCGAGTGGTACTTCCGTCTCTGTTCTGAGGTCGGTGACATCCTCTAATGCTAGTGCCAGTCTGGTGGCTGTGGTCGTAATAACGGTGCTTAGTATGAGTAAATTAATTTCTGTTATTGTGAAAAAGAAATTAATATAGGCCATTTGCTGCTTGACGGGAGCTTAGAGTGTGAAGATGAGCTAGTAATTATGATATTTTATGTTCAAACTTCATTTTTACCGTAAAATATATTCGGTTTCTTTCTGAGAACTCAAAGATCTTCATAGCCGTTTCAGAATATGATGAACTGATGAACTAAAAATATGATGTACTGCACTTTTCTTTAAAGCACACCCACAAGAATAAGTTCTGTCAAAATTTCTAAAGCTGTAACGCAAAATCCATCAAATATTAAAAAAAAATTTTTGTTAATAATTAAAGGATTTTTAATAATTTTTGATTTTTTAGGACTAAACCTGCTGCAACTAGCGATCTCTGCCCTTATGAGTTGTCCATAGTCAGTTGATGGTCTATTTTAGTTTTCTTATTTACGTATTACTTGTTTTTGATTGGGTTTGATTTTATTATTCTAGTTTATTCTATTGTTTTACAAAGAAATTTCTTCCTATATAGTCTTCGACCCTGATGAGCGAATACTCTAAACGTCCAATTTTACGAGCAAATCTTTTACACGGTGTTCTTCTCATTTTCATTTACTTTGAAATTAGAAATAACCTAATGTTTTGGAGTATAATATTAACTTTTATGATTATTTCATGAAAATACTGACAGTGATATTTATACTGCTAATCACATTATTATTCTTTCAGCGTAGCATAAGGGTTAACTCTACGGACAAATTGTTTAACATTCAATTTACTTTCACTTTCCTTTACATTGCCATCATTTTAGGAAACAACCCAGTTGATGTGTTATTCATTTGAAGTTACCCCATATTTATTCTTTTTTATTATTCATGGTATGCAGTTCTTTCAATTGACAATGATAAACACACTGGTAACCAATCTAAAAATTGAAAAAATATGATTATCCCTTTGATCAGGTTTAAAAAAAATTTATTGGAATTTAAAGGTTAATAATATATTTCTCATACTTTTAAAAAAAAATCTTTCGGTGTTGAACATTTCTATATTTTTGAGCATTGGAAGAGTTATTTAATTGAGTTATATGCACTTTTTCAAAGAAAAAATATTCTGGTGTAAAATGCATAAAGTTAATTAGAATTTTGTATAAATTGGGCTCGTGTAAATCGAGCCAGTACGTGATAAGCAGTTTAAGAGTACAATGGGGTTAGAAATTCACTGAACATGAACTTATCGTTTGCTAAACAGTTGCATTTTCATGCAAAATATAGGAGTGAAGATTAACCTACTATTGTAATTATCATGTGTAATATTTTCATCTACATCAATACAGGCTTCGATCCTTCTTACATTGATTTTAAACATTGTTTTCAGCCTTTAGGTTGAAAATTTTTCTCAAAACCTGAGTGCGCTGCGTAATTGTATGTAAATAACAAATGAAACAACATTTAATCAATTTCAAAATTTAATCTGACATGATCTAATTCATTTTTTAAACCATAACTATTTAAGCTATTGAGATTCAATATTATTTTTGAATTAAAACAGAAAATGTTCCCTTTAACTCTCCAAAGATCATAAACAGTTGATTTCGGGGCATATTATTATTTTTTGTTTTATGATGTGCAGGTATTGATAGTGCCTAAACACTTTTTTAATCAAGTGCACAAATTAATGCCCCATGGGTTCATTGTATCGTAATCGGTTCTAATCAAACTCTATAGGAAAATAATGAAAATTTAAAAAGTTGCCGTCGCATTTGAAGAGCGTCCTGTAATCACAATTGCTAGCAATGCAGGTATTTGGCTTAAATTAAGCTGGACCCATTCATTTGTTGAAATCTTTGCTGATTTTAGAAGCCCGAGACTTTCATTCCTACTAATTAGGAAGAAAACTGCCTGAATTTGGGGCAATATCAGGGCATATCTTGATTTGTACCTTGCACGTTCCGACAGATAAGTGGCCTAAGGGAGGGGGGCTGGGGGCCGGTGGGGGAGGGGGTAGGTTTAGTGTAGGTGTGGGGTGCCTTCAAGATTTGTAGTGCCAGCAGGGGGGTGAAATGGGGGTTTGAGGTCCGAGTGGGGGTCGCAGCCCGGAAGGAGGAGTTGGCGCTGTAGAGAGCGTGTGGAGGAGGAGTCAGGGCTCCGTCTCGGGGAAAAGAGAGTTCGTGTAAAGGAGAACGGGCTTCTGAGGGAAAATGTGTGCGGCTTCGGTGCCGAGCGAATGACTCAAGCCGGGGAGACATTCTAGAGCAATCGTGCAACTACGATTTCACGGATGATATGCATCAAAAGCTTGCCCAAGGCGCTCCAAAATAATGCAACTGCTCTTCCCTGATATTCTTCGGCGCTTGTCAAGCATAACTACTCGAAAACCGAGCCTTCATGTCGTCCGTGTAGATTGCTGCTGCCGCGTCGTGGTGAAGGCAGCGCGCAAACTTCGGCTGAGGTGCGCCAAAATTTTACGTTGAGACTTCCATACCTCCGAAAATATTCCTCGCCGCATATCTCTGACGGGTTTCCTTTATATCCATAATCTGAAATCTCAAGAAATACTTTTTAGAAAACCTTCAGAAATATATTTTCTGCATACCTAAAAAAAATTTTTGCAATGAGGCCGCTTACCTCCAAAATCTTATTGTGCGATGCGAGCTACATTCTTTAGAAAAAATATTTTACACTTTGAGGGACCTATACTTCGGAAAATATTTTTACCGTAAGGGCCGCATACCTTCAAAAATTTCTTTTGCAATGAGGAGGCATAGCTTAATTCATAAGTGTTTCATCACGCCACGTGAATTTCATTGTATCTATTTTGAGTAAAAAACGTTCAAACTGACATGTGTACTATACCATTGACAGGGAAAAGTACTTATATATATATTTATATTCTAATAGAAATGTGACGTGTGCAAATTAAAAAGCATTAAATGTTAAGTTTATCTGAATTAAGTAATTTATGACCTGACAAGTTAGAGATTCGGGAAAGTTTTACGTTAGAAATCGTGAATACTAATGCATTCTTAGGTGTTTTGAAATGACCAGAGTCGTTTTTATTTTCATTTATCGATTACTAGCCATCTTATATCAGCAGACCAGCATTACCACCTAAAAAAATGTTTTCAGAAATAAATATTCTGTGTAGAAAATATTTCCATAATGCCTTTAAACTCAAAGAAAATATGTTTTTAAAAAAATTATTAGACAAGCTACAAAATTTGAACCATGAAAGGAAGAACGGTTGTGTTAACTATGTGAGTATCCAAAACACGGCTCTTTATGTCATTACAGCATTCATATTACCTAGACAGTACAACTTCGGATCCTTTTCTGGACCTCAACTTGATGGAAAAATACTTTTCATTGTTGTTGTTCATTAACATTTTCTTCTCATTTGCTGTAGGTGTGAACACCTGAACTCATTGAGGGGGGAGATGTAAAACTTACATACCAACAAGCTATGTGATTTATGCATTAATTTTATTATAAATTACATTTGCAATACAAATTTTGGTGTGGGTGTGTTAACTGGACATACTTGCAATCTTATTGTAAGAAAATTATTGTTGTGATATATAATGTTGTTCTAAATTCTGATCAAATTGTAAAATTAATTGTAACTACGATAAGATGTAATCTTATTTCATATTTAATTTACAAAATTATAATTCCTCACATATATGAGAGCTGCTTATCTCTAACGGTTTTCTTTTTCATCCAAAAATCTCAACCTCAAAAAATGTTTTTCACAATGAGGGCCGCCAACATTTAAAAATGTATTGTACAAGAAGAACCACGTACCTCCAAAATAAAATTATGCAATGAGGCTGCTCACTTCGTAAGTTTTATTATGCAATGAGAGCCACATTCAGAAAAAATATTTTTTCACTCTGGTAAATAAATAAATAAATTTAATAAATTTGAGCGATAAATTTCATAAATTTCATAATAAATTTCATAAATTTTGAGTAATTTTAACTGTGCCATGAATGCTTATCAGAAGTTTTGTGATAACATTATAAACAGGAACATTTTTTATCTCTCTCAGACAGGATCTTTAAATATTTCACGAAATATCTTCTTGTTTTCGGCTGGCATTACAGTAATTTATTTGATTAATTTATGCAGATGTTTTAGTTTATTAATACGCAAGTTTTTAAGATGTCATATTACTAAACAAAGAGTTTCTGGTGTACAGTGTCATGTCATTCCATTTGATATCTGTGAAGGGGTCTTATTAATAATATCTAAACTAGCCTTAAAAAAAGGTTATATCAAAATAGTACCTCATTGCCAAGAAATGGGGAAGTTTTTTGGTGGAATGAGTAATTGCACATAAATTATTTCTCCGAAGCACATGATTTAATGTATATATGTTTCCCAGTAGGACAACAGGTGAATGAATGTATACATGCAGCAACAATATGAAGGTCATGAAATTATATCAGCCACTTGAAAGGTCATGTCTCCCATCATATGTTTACTAAAAATAATTCCTGCCACACCCACTGATTTATGACCAGATGCTATTGGGCTCAAATATTTCATTCAAAAAAGTGTATAATTAATTTTTAAATTCAAGTGTGTGCTTTATCTGCCATTGTACCCGACGTAATTTGTTACTAGGAAAAAAGGTAGCCATTTTCTCAAGTCATAGAACAAGCCACTTTGAGAGTCTTCAATGTTTTACTTCTCGACTGAGGGAGTCTGGAGCCCGTAGACTTGAGCAACTTGCACAAAGTAAATTTGTACAGCTTGCTCGATGTTTCGCATACAACCAACGTCATTAGATAACTTATTCATACTTTGTGAAAAATAATTCAGAGTGTGTTATTCAAAAATAATTTTCTGCAACAACATTGAACTCGCACTCAACAGAAAACATGCGTTCATGGAAGTTCAGCAGGGCACAAAAGGATATTTGTATCGCAAGCTGTGACATTCAGCAATATTTCGAGAGATATGTAGAAAGGAGAAAAGCAATATTCAGTAGCATGTATAACTTTCATTACAAAAAAACAAAGCACGTTGTTTAGAAAAGTAGCACATATTCTACAATAAGTATGAGTTTAACGAAAACAACAAATTTTTTCGAGAAAATACGGTTCTTGGGACCCGTGACTTTTTAGTCTGACAGTCGGTGTAATTCCGCTACATTGCCTCGCTGAACATATCCTCGGAAATTCTTCGCCAGTTTCAAGTCAATTTAGGAAGAAAGAAAGAGCGAGTAGAGACAAGCAGCTACCTGTTCTTCCGTAGCCTAAATTGCAGCTTGTTGAGCAGCACCCTTCTACAATTAGAGGCTTTTCTGCACCGCGTAGCTAGCGCTGAATCTTGCGACTTCTTAAATGACTTACTAAGGAACCGACGTGGCTCCGTTTTAGTCTCTTCGAAGGCTACCATTATGCGTAAATTCTTGCTCACAAGGTATAGTTTAGAGTAGCTTCATCAATGCGTGAGTAGATCCGCTTGAATTTTTCCTGCTGCAGTATTTTGTCTGCGACTCCAATGGGTTCTGCGGGAATGGGATTTGTTTATAATTTTACTGGACTAACAAAAATTTGCAGGTTGTCCTAAAGCATTTACGCATCACTGATTGTGTTCCCTCGTGTGTTATCCTAGTTACTCACCATCATTACGGGTACTTTATTTTAATTTATTGAGGAGAAAAAAACACTGAAAGGAAAGCACAGTTGTTCTAAATTGCAAAATAAAGTTCTATGAAATAAAATTATATTTGCCCTACTGACTTAAATTTACTAAAAGTTTATGGAAGAGATCCGTTACAGTTCAAGCGATATAATTTCTTGTCAGTTGGGCCCAAATTACCTCGCTTTCAAATTCAAGTATCTGTGAGGGGCCTCTTTTTTTGAAATAGTTCTTAAATTTTCCCTATTATTGAGAAGACACTACAGACACTTAAAATAAAAAAATCTTTGATATTTTTTCACACGCAATATTTGCATGGCATTCAATAATTACACTCTATGGCTTTTTTTTCATAACCATTACATTTTCTTGCGAATGTGTTGCAACTTTGGTACCTTGATGTTTCAATTTTGTAGCCATATAATACACCAATACTGATGCTATAATGTTGTGACACTGATCGTATTTTAATGAATGTTGATGTTATAATACATCAATATAAATACCAGAGTACTGCTATAATACTTCAAAATAAATACCATACTGCTGAGAAATCGACGCTGTAGCACTTCATTGATGGTGCAATGGTATGTCAACACTGATGCTTTGGTATTGATAAAGAAATACTGCGGCAATGGTATACAGTAATGTTATTCCTTCCCCATTAATTTTAAAAATATGATTAAAGGTGCTGAAGCATACTTACCAATGAAAAAAATTCAGAATTGTTACTCGCATTCGTAAAGGCCTGCACAAAAATGTGCTGCAATATGTAACTCTTTAAAATGTTCACAAATTTCTCCTAAAATTATATAGAAACTAGATTTAAATAGAAGTGAATTACTTGCCCCTTCAGTATTTCTCACTAATGCCACCTACCGTTTTTCCCAGGTACGTGGCATTCATTTCTTTTTCAAAGCAGTAGTTGAATAGTTTTGTTGTTTGTTGTGATTGGCAAGTTTTGGGCCTATTTTGATGACCCCACGCAAATTTGGTTTAGATCCGATTTGTACGAACAATCACATATTTTTTTTACTTCTGTCCATTTTCAATAGTGCATAAATCTCACCATTTTGTTTAAGTAGGGGCCAAAATAGGCATAGCTTAACTAATATGCGTAACCATGTTCCGTTTGCTGGACGGTAACAATTAACTAGTACAAATTGTCTTTGTCATTTATATTTACCGAAGACAGGCGACTTCATTCTGTTTTAGGCATAGAAACAAAATATTTTTGGTTAGAACACTTTACTAAATTAATGGTGTCCGAGATTGCTTTTACTGATGTTTTTACAGTATTTCCAGAGGTAATATTCAGGCAAAAGAAATTCATTTTTTAACCACTTTTTTCGCAGTCTTTCTAATAAAGTCCTGACCTGTGTGCAAAATTGAAATGAGTTCTGTTTTTTGTATTCCGGTTAAAGCAAACAAACTTTTTTGTTGTGCATATATTTATTAATTAGAATCAATTTTAATAATTACACATGAAAGGTTAAAGCGGTAATGAAAAATTCTTTATCTATGACGGCAATGGTAATTTAATAAGTTATGGCACTGTAATATAAACATAACATTTATAACAGGGAAAGTTGTAAACAAGGTTTTCTGAATAAAAATGCATTTACGATGAAATAAACAAATTTCTAATAATACCAATACATTTACTAATATTTTATTGAATAAAGTATTGTGATTTACAGACGGAAAGTTCCTTAAATAATCGGGTGCAAAACTTCGGGCGAGCTTTATTCAAAATTGAATTCTTATTTGCAGGCGGGAGCTCTATATCAAGACGCATAAATATTCATAAATACCTAATGACCAACGAGTCCTACAAATGAACTTGAGCCCATTTTAGAAGAAGGTTCTGATTTTGGATGTTCATCTCGAGATATTTATTATCAATTCGAAGCATGCATATGTCAGCAGATGCAGTTTCTTGACTTCCTATAATTGAACGCATTCTCTACTGTGAGGCGGCGCCAAACTATCGCAAGAAAATAAACTCGGGTAACATTCTGAAGTTTTAAGCGAAGAAATTTATAAATACATTATGTGAGTTTACTTGTACTAGCAAACCTGCGAATTTTTATTTTCAGCGAATTTGAGGTAACCTGATTAAATATGCATACTTTGCGTTCTTCATTGAGAGATTTATCTCAATTAGAGTCCATCATTGAATCAATTTATATGGTAATATAGAAGATTAAAATACCTTTTCCTGCAGGACCGCAGCGGCATGCAAGCCTAAGTTGGAGTGAGCCCATTTTCCTGAACGAAACTTGTTTGAATTTATCATGGCATTAACGGCGGTAGCAGTTCATCTAGTACGGTTCTCATGTACATCTAGTACGGTCCTCATGTACATCTAGTACGGTTCTCATGTACACATAGTACGGTCCTCATGTACATCTAGTACGGTCCTCATGTACATCTAGTTCGGTCCTCATATACATCTAGTACGGTTCTCATGTACACATAGTACGGTCCTCATGTACATCTAGTACGGTCCTCATGTACATCTAGTACGGTTCTCATGTACACATAGTACGGTCCTCATGTACATCTAGTACGGTCCTCATGTACATCTAGTTCGGTCCTCATATACATCTAGTACGGTTCTCATGTACACATAGTACGGTCCTCATGTACATCTAGTACGGTCCTCATGTACATCTAGTACGGTCCTCATGTACATCTAGTACGGTCCTCATGTACATCTAGTACGGTCTTCATGTACATCTAGTACGGTTCTCATGTACACATAGTACGGTCCTCATGTACATCTAGTACGGTCCTCATGTACATCTATACGGTCATCATGCATTAGCATTTGCGTACGTTAACAAAGCACCAAAGTCGGTTTACGGGGAGCATGTTGGTGCCAAGAACTGTTCACGTTAGTATTAAACTCCGTTCACTTTGGTTTAATTTTCGAAAATTGATGAGATTAAAGGGAAAATTACGTTAATCTATCCGCGGGAGTAGATTAGATGCTCTAATATTCAAGTGGTTGTTATCATTATATAGACCTATATTTATTACAAACTGGTATCACGATCACGGCGTTAAATTCAGTTAATCTATTTGAACAACTTATTTTAAGGGATTTAATGAAAATGGTTTTATGAGTAAATGAATGGATTGCGTTACTTTAGAGTTAGAGTTTTGTGATGGTTACGTGAGAAGTTAATTGATTCATGAATATGCCATAGGGCTAGAGTGTATTTGCGTACTTAGTATGTGCGTTATTCATAAAACAAAATATTACCGATATGATTCATAATTTGCTCAGGTTTTACCTAGCTATGTGAGTCAGGTCTCGAGCGGTAAGGAAATTATCACCATAAAATATATTTGATATTTATTATACAAGATGATTCAAAATAGAGTAAAATATCTAGTGAGTCTGTTTAGGCACAAATACTGTCAAAAAATGGAAATAAATTTCACAACGGAAGAACTTTAGAAACGTTTCTGGAAAAGTTGTATATTAAATCTTCCACAAAATATATTTTGCATGAAAGTTTTATTGAAGTGAAAATGCCAATAGTGATTTTTATAATTTTGCTTAACTCTTTCTGAGTCTCATAGTCAGTCAGCCAGTGTTAACAAGCCACATACATTTAAGTCATGTGACTATAAAAAGGTTATTAATTCCTCAAATTGAGAAAATTTTCCAATAAAATGAACATGAGTTTGCTATTGAAAATCATTTCCAGACAAAAATCTCACGAGTTATTCAAGGGGTTTTGAATGCAATTGACACTTAAAAACCAGTCATGGCTGAACAATAAATCATGAAATTAATTTTTTCCTGATTGTTGTACATAAAGTTTTCTTCATCTACTTGCGTGTAAAAAATTTCGATTGTAACAAAGATAGCTTAAATTTTGGAAGATTTTCTACTGTAGGATAATTTTGTTTACGGGTAATACTTTAGACAATAAAAGGACGATAAAGAAGTACAGTATTTGAATAATATTTTCTAAACTCAAAATTCATCTCAGCATTTTCATGCGAGTAATTTCTCTATGAATCTCTGTTGAGCCTTTTTGAGTAATTCTAAAGTAATCTTTCAAAAATCAGGGAAAATTTTTAACGTACATGATTCTGCGTTTCAATGCATTTTTCATTATATCGATTTGAAATATTTTTAGCTAAACAAATACATAAAATTTGCTATACCTGCTATGAATGCATGGAATACTTGATGTATTCCTGCTCAAATACAATATCGGCAACTATCTTACCTTGTTAGTATTTTCCAAATGACGAATGCCTTTTTTCTCATCACTAAAAGTTATTTGAAATTGAGCGAATTTTTGTGAAATATATATATATATATAAAGAATTAAAACAAAGGAAGTTTCGCATGCAATTCATAACAGAGCTACTTAAGGGCCATTGCTGTGTAATGAAGGTAAACAATCCTAATCAGTTCAATTACATCACATGATAATCAATTTTCTAACAAAATTTTCAACAAACTTTCGAGGCATTAGAGTCAGAGTTATTGCCTCGTAAGTAATACAAGAAAAGCAGAGCAGCAAGTGACCGTTTTTAGCGCAGCTTAATGATCCTGTGGAAAAAAATTGCTGGGCCATGTAAGAACGGAACGCCAATTTTTGTTAATCTATATGCTTAGTATGACTCGAGTAATTTTTGTTCTGGGCTGTCGTATATGTTTTCAAACTGCATTACAACTGAAATAAGTATGTCTCCATTGTGTTTCAGCACTGGAAAAAAATTATAATATTCCGAAACGTTTGCCAAGAAAAATAACAAAATAAGCTCATTTTTACATTGGTTCTCTTTTTTATCTTACCATCGTGTTTCATTCACAAACAATACACCCAAGAGTAAAACACTAGCCGAGAAATACCCTTGACCCTATGGTTTCATTCTTCAATATTGCCCCCCGAAATTCCAAATCTTGTGAGCCATTCAAAAGTGCGATTTAAAGGCCCATTTGGGGTCAGCATGCATTGGGATGAGGCGGCCCCACTTCCCTGCCGTTCTCGCCGAGCCGAGTTCCGGACTCGGTTTACGACAACTTTATGGAGTCATTTTATGATCTTTGACTAAATAAAAGGTGATTTAGTGCCGAACAATCGTCAGAAGCAAGTAAGTAAGTGCTTCACATTGGTGTTAGTGGGTGAGAAAACAACGAGACTGCGGCATTAAATTCATCAGGTGTGATTTGCTCAAAACAAAACGGCCGTTTAACGTTTTAATGGCGTCTCCTGTAACGGAGTTAGACGTGAGCTGCTAAACTAGACGCTAGACTGGAATTAAATGAACCAAATCACTTTTCAGGCGCCGGATATGAACGTTTTCTGCAGTAAGCTGGTATCGTGAATGCGCAAAACTCTCCTCGTAATCTATCTTTTCTTGAGAGGGTCAATAATTGCACGGGACTCGTGTGTCTAAGGTGATTCCTTTTTCCGGTTATGCTTAGTGATAAAAATTTGTGCTACTGATGCGAAATTCGGCATGCATGAGCAAGATGATCGTACAAAAACACAGAATTTAGACTGAAAATATAAAATTTGATAGTTATTTTCTTGTGTGTTTTTGGAGTGTCTAGCATTTTGAAAGTGATTATCTAGGTTTCTTTTTTAACAAATTTGCAGTCACACCTGCTTCAGCTTCAGAAAGTTTATCTAGTTCATTAAAGTACCATGCTGAAGTTAGGTGAGAACCAGTACACAAAAATTTGTATAGTTTTAACGGGAATAATTCATATCTAATTTACTCAATTCAATCGAAATAAGATATCGATGTCTAAAATTAAAAATGTATTATTTATTACTCATACGTCAGAATCAACAACAGGGTTTTATAAATATAGCATCAAAAAATGAATCACAAGAAAATAACAAAAAATGTTATAAAGTAAATACAGGTACATCTTTAGTCTACTTTGCCTCTGGAGATAAAAATATTGCACTATATAGAGTAATTTAAAATACCAAACGTTCCCAATTTAGTTTCACTTTTGAATTTTAAACTTAATCAAAAGGATGCATTTTTACATATTCATGAGCATGCTGCATAGAGGCCATATAATGACTATTTTAAGGTTAAGGTATTAATTCTTTCGAGCGTGCGCTCAAACGCTGACATATTTTTCCTTCGTTGCAGGACTTAGCAGTTGTTCGAGCATCTGAGACGATGATGGATTACCAGTTTTACTTTTGGTGAGTACAGATTTATTTACTAAGCACAACTTTATTTCAATGTAAGCAGTGATTTTTGTATGTTTTTGTAATATTTGTTTGTGAAATGTTGAAAATAACTTGAGTTACGTTATTAATTTTACTCATGAATCAAGGTTATTTTTTCTTGTATTATTTAATATTTTTAAAGGAAATGTATTTTCTGCAATAGAATGCAATATGCAAAAAACTTGTATTTTCGCAGGTGTTTAAACTATGATATTCATTATAAATTTTCAATTTTCATTACCATGAAACTCATGAAATGGCTGATTAAAGATTAAAATTTTACCTTGGTTAAAACAAAACGACTCATTCTAAATTTGGTTTACGTTCACAAACGTATCAGCGTGATTTGTAGTACTAGCTCGTGATTTACTTGTAATATGTAGTTGTTGTAACGTTTCGAAAACATGGAATAACTTTCATAGCGTGGTGGGTATTGATGATTAACGTTTTGAAAATTTAGTTTCTATATATCTAAATATTATAAATCTTAAGATCATAATCCCCAATATAAATCTAAAGACTATAATCCCTCAGTCTAAAGATTTATAATGGGGTACAACCAGGTTGCTTCGGTTTTTAAATAGGGGGTTTTATAAAAAAAGGTTTCGTTTAATAGGCGACTCGGGGAGCATGAATTGTGTCCAGGCTATGTAGACTTTTACATTCCTTACACCAGTCATTAATAGCGTACTCAATTGTGTCACCACTTTATATATTATCTATTTAAACATGCGTATAATGAGATACTTAAGGCACGAATTGAATTTTTCAGGTCCGATAGGAATGCATTTACAAATTAAGCTTTACCTTGCGTTGATTTTTGAATGAAATGTATAAATATATTCTACTTAATGTTTACCGATGTTCAAACATTTTTATTCACTTCACTTCTGCAGAAAATCGATGCTTCAAAACTTCTGACGAAAACTGGAATGATTCATATTTTAATTATGTTCATATCCAGAAAGAGCTTGCACCTGTTCGGGCATTAAATTTGTAATAAACTATTTTCTTCACGAGTAATATGTGGATTTCAAATTTCACTCTCGAAGATTAGGTATTCTGGATTTCTCAGCCAAATAATTCAAATGCGAGGAGTTTTCTGCCTCAAGAAAATGCCGCAATTCCAAGACCAAAAATACGAGATTTCCGTTCACCAATCCTGCACCAAGTGTTCCCACTTTTCCTCGATGGAGCTATTCCCTTCCAGCTTCTCTCGTTTGTTCCCCAACGTCATACCCTCCTTTCCCTCTCCCTCCCCTTCCTCTCCACCTCGGCTCAACCTCAATCAGCAAGGCAGGCAAAAAATCTTGTTAGGCTGCTCCATTCTTCCACGAGCCAATTGAACACTAAATGGCAGAATTTGAAGCTTTTTTAAAGAAATGCCGCGAGAGCGGCGCGCTTTTTGCCACGGCGTCGCTCTAGCTCGCACAAAACACTCTAGCCTAAGTAGAAAAGTTGAGGCATTTTTTGTAGAGTGTAACTCTGGAAGTTTGAAGTGCGAGGCTGCGATGGCATTGAAGAGGACCCCCCGGCAGCCTCAGGGGCTCCCGTTCTCCTACTCATTGCATACATTATGCCATAATTAAAGGCTCCCGGTCAGTGATGCTTATGATAATCTCAAAGTGCCGGAATTCAAATGTGAAAAATTCAGCGTAATATCAAAGTCGCCCTATCTGCATACCTTAAAAAGTTTGTCTAATTAGGGAGCGTCATTTCCCGCCAAATAACCGTTCGTTGTTATTATTATATGAAGCAATTACTATGCTGGGAAATTCTCAAAACGGAGAGTTCCAGTGAAATATCGGAGCTGTGTGCAGTGTTAACTTTATGTGTTATGTGTGGTTGCGTGGCAGCAAATGTAATAATCATAGCAAATAAATCACCCGAAGCCTCAAGTGAATGATGAATCTGTGCATTGAGTATTCCGCTGGAGTAAAGAAAAATAACTTTTTGGATTATAAACGTCCACCTTGTAAATTACAATTTAGTTCGAATGAAATTCAAGCAGCAAATATGATTCAACTCGAGTACAATTTCATTTATTCTACAACAGGTTGCATCACAATGTATAATAAGATTCAAGTCGGTTCACTTCTGTTGTATTTTTCTTTCAATTTTTAGCGACATCTTGGTTATCCTAAATATTTATGACTGCTCCCATGCGAGTGGACGTTATACTTCGATATTTTGAAAGCTCACAAAAATATCCATGTGAGCAACACATTCTTGCTGTCGTTAATCTTCTGGAGCTCTGAAAACACGTCCACGGGCGCCGCTGTAGCTTAGGCTTTTTCCCTGGAACTGCGTCTCAGTCGAGCCAGCCGAAGTGTCTGTGGAAAAAAGGATCATTCATTGGTTGTGGAAGTGGACAGGTTAACTGAAAATTTTCCTCAACGTGAATGTTAGCGAGGTATTTACCCTGTGAGAACACGAGCCAAAAATGATAAATCGAAATGATTGTTAAATTAATTTGTTCATCTTACTAGGCTTGAGATGAGTTAAATTTCTCTCTAATGGCGTTAAAAATAGATATTGATTCGTAATATTCGGGGAATTCATTCAGAAGAGAGAAGGAAAGAATCACAAACGTATCATATTAAAACATATGTGATTTATTCAATTTTTTCCCATTAGGGGAAATAGCATCTACACATCAGTTTTCTTCGTTAAGTTTTGGAGTCGTCTAGTTGAAGAGCCTACCAATTGTCGCGATGAAAAATAATTAACTGTAAGATTTTTCGTGAACTGTTACTTTACGAAATAATTTGTAAATATTTTTCAACTTATAGGTAATTGCTTTAACTTGCATAGGCGGCCAAGTTCGAGTAATTGGACAATTTTGTTTCATGGTACGGAAAGAAACGTTTTAAATTGCTTCAATGCTAATATTTCAAAGAGTAGCAGCCAAATATTTTCCGTGTAACTCATTTAACTAAACTACTATTTTAGGTTTACTATTTTTTATTATTCCAGAATTATGGACCTATCGAAACCACGGTGAACAAGGATATTCGGCCAAAAAACTATAAAAAGTTTTTTATTTGGAATGAAGCATTTCAAAACTACAGTCTGAAAAAATAAAAATTTTCAGCAACATTTAAAGCACAAAATGCTATCTACATGACATGTTTCAATGTCGACTTGTTCAAAAATGAAGGCTCGTGGTTACATTATACAACAATTTCTGAAATAAACTCAATTATGGAATCTTAAAAATTTAGCGTACAGCAGATCTTCTATGGTACTTGTAATTACAAGAAATTAAAGACAGTAGTCGCAATCATAGAAATACCTTCTTTGTTAAATAGGTAGTTAGACTCCGTATCATTTGCATTCTAATAAAAGCCTCACTCCACTGCCAAATATTTTTTTAGTTTTTGTTATCATCCAAGTGTTCATTCCGATAACGAAAATTTCTTAAAAGCTTTATTATTTAAAACCTAAAGCTTAATGAATTCCCAATTTTGTAGGATATTCTTAAAAATGCTCCCAAGCCTTTCCAAAAAACGAGAAAATTTCTTAATTAAGCTCGCAGACGAAGTCATGTTTCTTGAGGAATTTCCTTCTGGGAGAAAACTCTCGAGGTATCTTCGTCGAGGTCGAGAAAAAAACGGCAATTTTCCTCTGATAGAGTAAGAAAGGCAATTTGGTGAGATGAACCCGCATTAAGACTTTTTGAGAAACACCGTCCCTACCGAATAATTTGTATTCAGCAGCTGGAAGATAAAAGTAACAACGAAGATAGAGAAAGAAATTCTGGGCTAACAAGAGAGTATGAAGACTACAGGGATACCAGAAAGGAAGGCCTGAGGCTCTTCAGACTTCAAATGTGTGTATTAGGGAGAGCTTCGGCTCGCCTTCCAGAGACAAAAACTTGTGCGGGACTTCGTTCTCTTGAATGTGCTTTACATTTTAAGGTGCCTGTGTTTTCCAGCTCTTCTAAGGATATATTTGACAACAAAGATACGTGTTCTTTCGTTGCCGGGAACAAAATGCGCAAGTACGCTCGAGTTTAGGCCCAAGTTTATGTTCGGAGCCCCGCCAAACCCGCAGATATTTACGGAGATGATACTCTTTCCCCCACATGCATTATGCTTGGTGTCTTCAGCGTGCGGGTTAATGTAATTTTCATAGAACAGGCCTTTTTGTACCTTTTTTTTTGCTGGAATCGGGGAGGTGCCCTTCTTTTAAGATATTAAAAGGTGAGTCCCATCACGGGGGCATTACTCCCCACTTTGTATTCTCGTTGGTCCTGTAAGGAAGCGCGCCGCCGTCTGAATATAAAAGGCGCTGCTTTCGGAACAGTTTCTCTATTAAGCTAATTAGGAAGATGCCGGTGTATTTTTTTAGCGCTCGCTTACGATGGCCGGCTGAGCTCGGCTGGCTGCATGTATTTACAAGACGCAATATATAATATTCGGTGTCTTCATTAGCCGCTGCGGAATCTGCAAGCTCTTGTTAGCTCAGGCCGCTGCTGCTTTGCCGGCCTGGATAAAGTCATGTTCGATATCTCTAGGACTGAGTAACGAGAAAGATGGCGTTTCATCGACATAGCCTAGGATTTTGCATGCCATTCCATTCATAATCCATGCGTGGAATCATCATCATTTGGTCATGTCTCAAACCACAAGATGGCTGCTTGGGTTCTACTGCTGATTAAATAGCTTTGTGCTCCTTAAAATAGTTTGCTGAAACTTGTAAAGTTAGACCACTCAAATATTATGTTTTAGGATCACACGTGTTTGGCGTGTCTCATGCATCCTGGAAAGTTGAGAGATAATTTCCTCTTGGCGATGCTGATAATTTAAGCTCTTCGAATGTTTTTCTTAGCTGCAAACGCTTCAAATATTGATTAGTTTTTACTCCATGATATAGATGCTTTCATGACAGAGAAAGTATTAGAATAGAATACAACCACGACAACAATATCTAAGCATAAAAAACAGAGCTGGAAGCTGTATTGCGGGAAGTTTTTATGCAAAGCAAATGTAACAAAAACTAAACCGTAAAAATCGCTGCTGGCATGGAGTCGGCCGACGACCCACGGTTTTGTGCGTCTGGCAGCATGTTTGTTTCATTTGTTAGAGAACGAGGCCTCTTCACGGCCAGCAAGAACCCGAGTGCCAATCGTTGCACAAATTTCATTAAGCAAACTGAGGAGGAGCGCGCGGCTCTGCAAACTCTAGAGTCGAGGTTACACGTATAGGGTCGGACTAGGCAGGCCTGGCTGTGTGCGAATGTCTAAGCGAAATAGCAAAGCCCTGCTCGAATACTAGCTGGGGCCCAATAGCTCGGAAATAGGCCCCGGAATACAAGGAAAGGCCTCAGCCTCAGGCCAGCTCTGTTTATCTTGTCCGCTCTCAAACATGAGATCGACAGCAGCTCCCGACTCGGAATTTTGCTGAGCTTGCTCTGGGTTGGGCGCAGTTTGGAGAGACCGAGTTTATTGCTGCTGCGCAATGCAGCGCCATGCAGCTTTGCACCCGATTTTTTCTTGCTGGTTGCGATCGACGCGTGCGTGAAACATGGTTACTTACAATTACATTTATACGTGGAATTCTATTTAGACTTGAAATAATATTTATACTGAAAATTCAATTTATACTTGACATAATATTTATACTCAAAATTCAATTTATACTTGAAATTCTATTTATAATTGGAATTCTATTTATACAAGAAATTCTATTTATACATGGAATTCTATTTATACATGGAATTCCATTTGTACTGGCGTTATGCACGGGTCCTGGTGCTGGTGTTTTTGTGAAATGAAATTTTCAAATGAGTGAAGAACCCCTTCCAGGGCGTTGAGTCTTGTGTAAAGCTAATTTATTTATGATAATTAGATGAACTTTTCGCCTTTTATGGTGCATTTATAATAATGAAGTGTCATCGGATAAAATGTGTTGATTATAAGAATAAAATATAAAATTTGATAAATTTATGCCTCAATAAATGTTATTAAAAGAGTGTACCATCATAACCATCATAACCGATGAACGTCATTCCTTCGAAATGATTGCGATTGAAATAAATGCCGCTAATTTTTTTACGATTCAACGTTAAATAAATTTTATTGTTGTCTGCTTAATTAGAAAGTTTTCCATGAATAACCTCTATTTATTATTTTGAATTAACGAGTGGTTCATTTTTTTGTCATAAATTAATATTTATTGCCCATGACTGAACTCAACAACGGGCTAAACAGTCGCAAGTCCACTTTTCTACGACGGTTAATATGCGTTGAGAAGTAACTAATCCGAAAGGTATAAATTTACTGACTATCTAGAAGCACTGAAGCACCTCGCTGTATTTATTAAAGAAGCAATTCTTTAGCTTGACTTATTGATAACACGCAACAGTATGCAAGTTTTCAATTCTCCAACTACTTTATCCGACAAATATCAATCCAATCCTCCAGTTTTCAATCGTCCAACTAGTTTATCCGAAAAATATCAATAAAGTTCTGTTATCGCTTATACATGACGCACAGATGTTTCTATATACCCAGTAGAATACAGTTGCCAAGTCCTTGCAATTAAGTGCGGGCAGCAAAAAAATAATATTTATGGCAAGCTATTGGATAAAAGATCTCAGCATTCAAAAATTTACGTCGTGTTGTAATTTTGATTTCATTATTCAAAATTCATAACTGCCATGTGACAAAGCTTTGAAGAGTTTTCGTATTTATCGCAGTAGCCTTATTTAGTAAAATATCAATACCACGCCATAAACAGCTTCAAGTTTATCAAATGATGCTAACACGAGTCCGTTCACCAATTAATGTTTGGTTTTCAAAATGGCTGCAGTCGCAGGCATGATAGGAGTAAAAACCACCTGAGCATCCCAAAGGAGGCGGCGGTCAGCAATAGATGGTCGGAAAGTCCGGCCACAGTTTGACCGCCCCGACCAGAAGGATGAGATTTTAAGTTGAGCTCATTGATTTGTTCGCTCTTCACTCGGTCCACACGCGGTTCGTTTTAGAGATAAATAGAGCCTGTCTTTCTGAGGCTATACAATGATTAGAGGGTCTCGGGATTTATTGTAATAGGAAACGTGGGTCAGGTAACATCGCGACACGCATCCGTTGTAATGTAATTTGCGGGATAGAAGTTCTTTACATAATTGGATACTGTGTGGGTTCATTGTTTGTGTGAGGGTTCATATCATACATTCATGAACCCAGAGTTTGAGTCAATTTTTTTGGGCCCATGATGCCTCAAAATAAAAATAATTTCGTTGGATTGGCTAACATTCGGGAAAATACACCGTAAATATATATACAGAATGCCTGGTGAGTTGTACGAATTACTTTGCGTAACTGAGCACTTGGACTAACATAATGAATAGCTGCGGGAAGTGCACTGAATATATGTTTTAACGTAATTAATTGATAAATTGCTCAAACTATGCAAAAAATGAATCAACAAAGCTTATCAAACAGCACGAGGAATTTCTTCATTTTGTTAATTTTTTCTAGGTCTGAAAGACGACGGCAAGTGATAGCGTTTTTTTCTAATATATATAGCATTAGCTACGAGTAGATATTTGTTATCCGTTGACAAAAGGCATAAGTCTTCCACGTTTAGCGGGCGGTAGTTATTGATAACAATTTATCGGTGTGTCATCGTTAGAAAGGGTTAAGGTGTGATCGATAAATGAAGTAAGATGGAGGCTCGACCGTGTACAGCAAAAGAAAACAATAGTTTCTGTTACTCTTCTGGTATGTTTGAGTTATCTTAGAAGAGTGCAAAAATTTTATTGAATTTGAAATTAGCAATTGTTATCGCACAATCAAATTTTTCTGAATTTAACATACATGTAAATAGAAAGTTCAAAGTTGTAACGGAATCAAGTAATTTATTGAGGAACATTAGTTTATTACCTATGTTGTAATTTTTTCCCCAATAATAGAGTAATGAGTCATTAATACGCTCTAAACACGAACACAAGCGTTCCCTAAATACGTCAAACAAAGGCTTAAAAAAATTGATGTTGACAACACCTGCCCCAAATATACTTTCAACAAAATTGAGCAGTAACAGAAATATTTTCATAACCTACAAATTTCACAGTACTTTTAATTTTGTTCACAGAAACCCCGCATGAAATTTTTCCTTCATTGCACAACTTCCACTCATGCAGAGTTTCTCCTCAAAGAATTTCGCCGGGAGCAGCCGGGGCAGAAAATTTTTGCCTGCGCCACACTCAAAGAAGACAGGAGTGTGAAATAGTTTTGGCGTGAAATTGTACTCGAGCAAAAAGGCCTTTGCCATTTAGAGAGACGAGGCCGGTCGTAGAGCCGAAAGAACGGTTTCAAGCTCGCTGCTTCTCTCGTAACTGGATGCATTCTCGGGAGCCTGATCCTTCTGCCTTGATGGAAACTGCGAAAATGACTAGTGCGTTTCTTGAACATTTTTTCTTCACAAAGGAGAGGAAGCAACATGCAAGAGCGTGTTGCACAGGTGGTAGGTAATTCGCATTGAGAGATAGGCGTATGTTACTGTGAAAAATTATTGTTTGTTAACAACGAATTACATTCCGAACTCGAAACTTTTTTCTTTAGAAAGAGCAGATGTAATCAGAACTAATCCACAGAATTTAAACGATGAATGTTCTAATTCTGAGTTGATACACAAAAATCAACGCATAAAAGAATACAACCAACCGAGGAGTACTGTAAAATATCTTAATGCCTCACCATGGCAGTGACGAGCTGAAGCAATAGTAGGAAACTTTATACGTTTTCCTAATGAGAAATGTGCTTGAACACCCTTTGAATCCGACTGCCATTTAAAAAATAACAAACACTCAAACGCACATGTACTTTTTTGTAAATACTGCGTCAGAACGCTTGATGCTAATTCATTAAAATTCTCGCCATATCATGCAATGAAAACACCCATGAGAGTATAAAAATAGTTTACATTTCATTTACATTTTAAGTAGGAGGCATTTTAAAATAATAGGAAAATAAGTTTTGTCTCATGCGTTAACTATCAGAAAAACAGTTCAGAAAATTAGGACGAGTAATATTTATATTTCCTCATATGCTTTCTGATACTAGTAATGTTGTTCTAAATTGGAAATGCAAGGTAATCTGTGAAATATAAAGGTCCTCTACCCCGAAACCACAAGTTTGCTCAGATTTATGCAAGCTTTTTAATATCAGCTTTGCGCTAAATTTTACTTGGTTGAAGATTATGGTGGCAGCTGAATGTTTATTCTTTAATTTCAGGAAGAAAAATTATGATCTCGCGGAGTAATATTTTGCTTTAACTTAACTATCTTCTTCTCCGCAATGATTCACTTCGTGTTAATTTGAGTCTGTCAGCTCAGAGCGTTATTGTGCACAGAGCATTTCCCTGTTGTAGACTACATTTCTTCATTTTCTTACTTCATTTTCCTGAGGAAGGAGCGTGTCTTTGCCAGTGAAGTCACGGACTTGACGATCGAAACTTTCGATGTGTCTCAAGACCACCGAGGGAAAGGGGCCGAAGTTTTGATTGTGAAGGAAAAGTCTCCTGGGCATCGTCGGTCCGACGCTCCTTTTCCATCCACCGTGGCTATAATTCAAGCTTTCATCAGGCTCAGAAAATATCCCAACTTTGTCCATTCCTGGCTCAACCCTGGGACGCAGGAAAAAGGATTGCTTTATAAAAGTTGGCGTGCCGCAATCTGACTCGATGCTGCGCTTAAAGTGAGGAAAATTTTGCGGCGATTTCACAAATTGGGGACACAAAAGATATGGTTTTCATTTAGAAAGCGCCGAGCCAAACCGTTTAGTGTTGTCTTCTGATTTGCTAAACGCTTTTATGGAAAATCTTTGTTGCATTTTGTCGAATGATTTCTCGTATGTATGACGACGTTCGATGCCTAGCATAAAATATCAGCTCCCACATATTCCTTATAGTGCTGGCTGGCTGAAGTTTTAAACGTTGATAACTAAAATTTACAGCTTCATAAATTTGTATTTTTCATTATTATTAACAGTGCTGAACAGTTCTGAGCACTTTACTGATTACATACTGAAAAGATTTGTGTAGAGTTTGCTGCAATGTTTTCAACCAAAGTTGTTTGAATAGTTGCATTTGATAGCCGTTGATAGGAAGTTACCATGCAAGGATTATACATTGAAAAAACTTACCAAGAAAGCTAAGAACAGTTAAAGGAATACGTGAAGTCATCAGACTGAATAAATATTAAAGGATTGATTACTATACTTAATATAGTCTCAGCTAACGTGGTCGATTTTTTAAGTGCCTTTCAAAGTATTTTTCAAAAAAGCATACGACTCGATGCTACAATTTTACTCTCATTTCAAGCTGTGCAGTTAATTGTAGGCACTTATTTTAAATCAACATATTAACCCAATATTTTGCTCGTGAGGTAATTTTTACAGCTTGTTTTTTTTTTCATTAGAGTTCCGAAACCTCGTTAATAAAAAGTGAGAAAGACTCTTCAGAAAGATTTTGTAAATCCACATTATTTACTGGAATGGTTTGGAAGCTGTTGCTTTTCCTGAATTAGTGAAATAATACTGTGCAACTGTCGTTAACACCATCGAATAGCTTTAGGACATTTATTTAATTCGAAAGAAACGAGCTTCGCGCTTCCGCCATCTCACGAGGACCTTCTCGGTAATATCAGCCATCGTAGCGGTAAAGTAACGAGGTTCATCATCCATCACATAGCCATAATGTAAAACAAGAACTTTCTTTTGATCAATCGTTACAGCCTTTATGCTAACGAAGTCCAAGTTTTACGGCAATCGAAGATTTCAAGCTCATGAATTTTGAAATTTTGACGAATAAAATGACAATGAAGCATACCAAAATTGACTTTCAGTGACCACAGTAACCCAGAGGTCAAGGAACCTGGGGTTATTAATAGCCGCACGAGCTTTGAGGTTTACGATAGTCAGCATTGCAATAACTATGAGAGTCTTGAAACAAACAACAGTGGCTGCAACTAGTCAGGGTTGCAACAAACAATCGTCAAAGGCTTGAAATCAACAATCAGGGAGGCAACAACCGTTACAGCCTTGTAACCAGTGTTACTACAAGTCAGGACTGCCACAACCAAGAAAACCTTTGAAACCAGTAATCAGGGTTGCAACATCCGTCAAAGCCTCGCAACCAGGATTGCAACTAGTCAGGGCTGCAGCAACCAAGAAAGCCTTGAAACCAGCAATCAGGGTTGCAGCATCCATCAAAGCCTTGGAACCTGGTTACAACTAGTCAGGACTGCAACAACCAAGAAAACCTTAAAACCAGCAATCAGGGTTGCAACAACCGTCAAAGCCTTGAGGCCACCAAGCTCTGACGCTTCAACCGCCATCACAGCCTGAGGACCTTGCTCAAAATACTCACACTCGGTGCGAGCTCAAGCTTCAATTTATCAGAACCTAATCCGTCTCCAGCCGGCAAATGTCGAGCAAGGCTAAGCCGAATATCGCGGGAATATTGCGAGCCCCAGAATATATTCGGCGGACCCGGCTCCTCCGCTTGCCAATTTGCATTCAGAGTGAGAATTTGGCGGAATTCTCTCGAATTTCTCTAAATTTGCTCCGTATGATGAGGTTGCAAGGCAGAAAATCCTTTTATAGTGCCAAAGTTCAGCGCCGTTTAGACGCAGCTCTCCCAAAATTCTAGTTAAGCCAGGGAGTTTGAACTTCCATTTTGCAGGACTGTAGTTTGCACTCGTTCTCTGTAAATTGGCCCCCATAAGTTCCCGGCTTGCAAATTTCCTCAAGGTTTAAATTTTCGTTCGGTGAAGTGGTTAACTCCACATGAGGAGGAAAGTTCGCATGGGAATTTTCCATTTCGGTTTATGCCCAATTCCTTCAAAAATAAGACGTAGACCCTTGGAGTCGAGAAGTAGTTTTCAAAATATCTTGAAACGGGACGATTCCCGGAAGATCATCGTATTCAATTAAATCAAAAGAATTTTCTATGACAGGGAAGAAAAATCAGCCGACAGCTCGGCATATTTGCTCTGGACGCTCATTCCAAAGCAATTTTATCATTTTTCACTTAAACTTTAATATTTTACTGGTACGTTTATTTTATAATGCAACAGGGCTTGGAATTTGGAATAGTTTA
Source organism: Morinoia aosen (assembly GCA_030386875.1). Taxonomy (NCBI): domain Eukaryota; kingdom Metazoa; phylum Arthropoda; class Malacostraca; order Amphipoda; family Talitridae; genus Morinoia; species Morinoia aosen. Next base: position 21,401,192 of record CM059565.1, read on the forward strand.
CATTTGTACGTGTACTAACACTACTCGACCTGTAGGAAACAGAAGGTATTTCTATTCTTGTAACATTAAAAAAATTATTGCAATTTTTCTATCGAATTTAAGAGTACTTTAGTACGTTTATCTTACCTAACTACTCAGCACATCGTTCACTCATATCTTTCGTTGCGTGAAGGGATTTTGAAGATAAACGTTAATGCCGTATTATTGATTTTAGAAACGAATTTTTAAAAGACAATGCGCATTTCTCAATCAGGATCTGTTTCAGTGGTTTAAGTATTCCCACTGTGCAAATGTCATTAAGTTTTTCGCAGATAAATGGATTACAGACAAAATATCGAGGAGAAAAATTTGGAGCAAACTTCTCTGTCAAACTAACTGTGGCTTCATCTTTCAAAAACTAAACAAAATTATACAAGTATACGCAAATAACCTTAGACTGTTTTTACAATAACTTTGCATGCTAAATCATACGTGGCAAGTCGGTTACGAATCTTATCCAAAAATAAATTCATGTACCCTGACTTGACTTCTCAGTTTGAATAGACAACACGCTCTGCAAATGTCTATCATCTCAGAACCCAATAAATTGAGAAGCAAAATAAGTGAACGATCCTCAGAAGTCCATTCACGCTCAGATTGGATAAGGCCACAGTGCAAGGCGTTCAGACGAAGCCACACGGTTTACACAGGCAATCACAGCGCCCGTCATTGAGATCACACTGACCTGCACGCGACTGAAAACAACAAACACGTGAGGGCAAGCAGGCAGGGCAATGATCCGGACCTGGGTTGAAGAGCATCGACGATAGGTTAAGTTTTCGAGGGAGAAACATGTTTTCATAATTGTTGTTTCCAGATGACGACAATAAATTTACACACTCAAACTTATGTTTAGAAGCACCGGCCACCTACTTCGAAAGAGCATGTATGAATTTATTTGAAATTGTGATGGTCACTTGCACCCAAATTTTTGACGAATTAATGTCATCTTTTAGCTACTGATTTTTATCCGTTGTCGTAAGCATAATGAATTGTACTTCACTATATTGCACTAATACAGTGTTTTTGTTGATACCATTGACAGTATCCCGTCATTGAACGTTATTGCTGCACTAATCTAATCCGTTATGTAGTCAAAATCATAAAATTCAGTTTCCCCATGATGAATGCCGAGTACGAGCATTGAAGCAAACTGATTTTAATAACAATTTAAAGTTTACTCATCAGTTAACAAATATGTAATTCATGCATTCGAGTACAATTTTCCAGTGACATTAATATAGAATTGAAAGTTTTTTGTATGTTTATACATATATTCAGTCATTATTACACGGAGAAACTTCCATCTTCACGAATAAATATAAGGACACGGATAAGATCTGAAATTCTTAAGTACGTAAGTTCGTTGAGCGATAGTCGGAAATTCATTTCTGATTGGAGCAATGAAATAGTACTCGGGAAAGCTATTCCTACAACATGAAGTATCAAGTCCTGACTGACGGCCAAAAATACCGGAGTTCGAGCCTAAACGCTACGAAAACTCATACAGTTCTTGCATTTGTAACGTTACGGATTGAAGAGTGCGATACAGGTGGGTAAGAATCTCCCCACGCGTATTACAGATAATAATGTTTTTCGACTGCCTGAGACTGCCATTTCTGAGTAATATATGGCGATTTGAATGTGCAAGATTCATTATACTGACAACTTCAATTTGATTACTTTATACGAGTAAGAGTACGATTTTTCGCTCCAGAAAAGTGCTTTTTGACGTTAAAAATAGCGACCAGTTCTTGCTGGTGCTTGAATTTCACGTAATTTTGTTTTACCTTTCTCACAGAACATTTTGATATCTAAAGGCCTAAATTATTTGAAAAAAACTAGCCTTAACACGGTAGCATGGAAAGTAAGATAAATTATATTATTTCTTTTCTGAATTGACCAAAGGTAATCGAAGATGAAGCCTCATATTTCATTAATAATTTGATAATAATTTTACCTGCTCTAAAATAAACAAAACGCGTGAATTAATATTCCATGAAATCCTTATGAATGATGACAGATGCTGATAGACTCATAGAAAGAAATATCATGACCGACAATCTCTGACTTTTTTCAGTGCATTCAGAATGAAATCGAGCTCCGTCGCCCAGCTTTAAAAAAATAATCAAATGCGATGCACGAATAAGAAGCAAGACGCTAAATAAGAAGTACAGAAATGTATTCATAAAATGTCATGAATGAGCAACATTTGAAACATTTTCTCTTCCTCAGATCTCCGGTTCGAGATGATTTTTTGTTTCGAGGAGATTTTTCCACTCTAACAAAGTTATGAAATTCTCCTTAAAGAAATACTCTCTAAACGGACAAAAACTGTGGCATCAGAAAAATAATTTAGCTTTTTAATTTGGGACTAACGAACTCAGTTTGAAAAATTTAATTATAGCACATATTTATACAACTTTAGAGGAGTAGCTGAATGAACCCTCAGTTAAAAAAATCAGAAGCTTTTATTGGCCAAAGAAAATAATCTTTCGAAAAAAGAGTGAGATTTGGCTCACTCAAAGAAATAGAGGTGGTGTGTGGGCAGCAGACCTCTCCTCACGCAACACACAGCTCCCGTGCCTCGATGCGTGAGTGTGTGGCGTCACTGGTGCACCTCACCACGCTGTGGTTGTGGCTCTCTATTTTCCCTGCGTCTCACCGCTAACGTGAGGCAAACTTGTTTGCGTGGGGCGAACGGTGCGCATCACGCGACTTCGGCAACAGTTGCTTAGCTTCAGGGGTGTGCGCATTGCAGTAGCGAATTAAGTAGCAACAAATTTTGCATTTAATGGTGATAGCAACTTATGGATGTTGTGCATTTTTCGTTCTGTAAGAATGTCATTTAGCTTAATTCTAATTAAAAGAACTGAACATAGTTTGCGTGTAATGTTTTCTGATTGATGCGAGTAAATTAATGATTTTTTAGTACTTGGACAACAGTTATGATAAATAATATAATCACGTATTAATTCGCACACATGTCGAATAATTATAATTACTTCATATCATTAATGAAACTGTAAAAAAGCGAAAGCAATTGTTGCCATTACATATGAGTAGGCCGATGAGCTTGGGCTGACCACTACTATTGCGGAAACTTGTTTAGTTTGTTTTCGTGAACCTTATTTGCGCCAAAAGCCTCCGTAGTGAATTTTGCCGTAATTAAATAAGTCACAAAATTTGCCGAATTACTAACAATCTGAAAATTTTAACAAAAATGCATGGATTATGAAATGTAGTGTGAATTCTTACAATTCACGATTTTTGAAATTTTGAATGGTAAAAAATCCAGAATTTAAAATTCTAGGCGTATCTTGACGTAGTATCTCGAGAATGGGTGGGTGCTCTTAAGTTTAAATCATGGGTAGGATTTACTTTTTTTGTGAGGGGTCTATGATTTTTTGGTAACCTATAAAGCAGTTTGAAAATTTTAATTCTAACGCAAATTATGAAAAGATTGATATATGGAACCGAATTTTGGTACCATGGTATGATGCATTAGGTCGAAACACGAATTTATTCCCATCAGCAAAAGAAACAATTTTTTTCATGATCAAATTTTTAGGCCCTCCTAACCGACAACACTTCTTACGAAGCTACATATTCCTCCTGCCATTGTCTGCATTCCAGTGTGAGAGCTGATGACTGTAAGTTGCTAAGTAAAAAAACTTTCCTGAGACAAAAACAGTTATTATTTCTTTACCTCAGGGATTGGGTAGTTTAATTTAATTTCATTTTAGGTAAATTAGATTAAAACTAGTTAGCTGTGCAACCCTTGACTCTAAATATCTTTTAATAATGAGTTTATCTATTTTCGAACAACTTGACGATTAAACTTGGTATAATTTCTTCTACGTTTTAAACGTTCAATGCCAGTAGCGAATATTCCGAGCAATGTTCTTCTCTAATTTTAGCGCGCAATTCCTGTAAACAACTCACCGATACATGAATAGCCGATACATGAAAATGTATTCAAAACTCTAAAATCTAACGGTTCTTCAGATATTGCAGCCGTAAAAGGGATCTCGTGTGGAGTTGGATCCGCCAGAGCTTTTGAACTTATTTGGCTTATCGGGCGCCAATTAGCGACGACGATCTGCAGTCCGTCGGCCGATGGCTTGTGACTCTAGACCGGCAGTGCAATTCTAAACACAAAACGAAATTTATCCCCTAGGAATTGATCCCACGGAAAATGGAGAGATTCCGCAGAAACTGGATCGAGATAAAATGACATGATAGAGCAAAATTCATCTGTCTTGTAATTTGAATAGAAGAGAAGCTTTTTGAATGTTGTAATCTTTTCTGATGAAAATTGTTGCCGGAATGGTGCTAAATATATCTTCAATGTGTTAAGTTTTATATTTCTTCAAATTACTTCACGCCATTAAGTTGTTTCTGTCTTGACTTGCTGTGTTTAGGTTAGATATTAAGAATCCATGAGTAATTTTGAATTAAAAAATTTTTAGACTAATAATAATTAACCATAGAGTGAATGGTTCAGCTCCATTATACCAGCGCGAATCTGTTATCATTCTTTTAGTTGAGGACACTTCATCAGAAATTTTGATGCTCTTAACACACCATTTAGTTCTGATCGTAAGATAATCTATAGAACAAAAAGACTTTTATGAATGGTTTGAAAATATCTTTTAATGCGCTTACCTTTCTTTGTGGTGGAGAGACGGAGGTAAGATATGGGATTTGAAAGTGACTGATAGTTCAGCGATTGTTTAGTGTATGATTGGTAGATAGAATGAAAGGACGCATACCAAAGCTTTGGAGTAGATTCATTGCTAACGTTGACAAATAGATTACTACAAAGAAAATACTTTATTAAGAACCGTCAACAGAATGGCTGGTTAACTATACTGGCGAGACTCGATAGCGATGCATGATTTCATTCCACGGCGTAACTATTTCGTATACACACATATTATATTAATAAGAAACATATACCATACATCCTTTTCTATAAAATCGTAAAGAGAAATAATAAACTTTAAATGAGTCCCAAAGAAAAAATTATGAATTATGAACAAGGAAAATTAACGGTTCTACCTATGAGAATTTCAGGCATGTACGAGTACAAAGTAAGGCTGGGTCTGATATAGAAACAATGCTGTTTTTTGTTGCCACAACACAATGTTTGTCCGTGTGCAGATGCTTTTAAAGCAGACGGGTTTGATGCCAAGAAACCATAGTATTCTATTCGTAAACATGCTCTCTTACTGTCCCTTCGTTTTCATTCATAGCTTATTATTTGAGGGATACAAAGCTTTCTTACTTTCTACGCATTATGATGAAGTCAGACACACTTGAAAATTTTCAACTGATGAGCATTGAGTTAGTATATGATGAATGCAATGTCATATTTAAAAAGTAAACCAGCATAATATAGTTTAAAAACTTTACGCTACTTCATATATGATTATGATGGACTTTACTGGAATATAATTAAGACTCATAGCTCATTTTAGTAAGAAATGCTATACTTTCCTACTCGGGGCTTTTGAATTCACACTAATGAGATATTGAAAATATAGTTTTCTTCATTATCATTGTCGAATAAATGACCGACAGGAGCTGTTAACTGCACAAATGTGCATATAATTCTTAAAAGGATACAACTCAGGTCCAGGGTAGAGTTCGAACATTAACCCCACCAGAGTACAGGGGAAAAACGATTTCTACTTCAAAAACTTGGCCTGATGATTTTGATGTTTTTTCCTTTTTAGCTTCTGTGTTTTTGTGTGAATTCCCTTCCTGGTATATTTATTGTAAAAGACTGGAAAAACGCCAAGTCATCGATTACCTAAAGATCATGTAGGCAGTTAAAACAATGCTATACTATACATACCTTCCATGGACAATTTAACCTTGACCTTTTTCTCTTCAAAGAAAAAACGCAAATATAACTCCAATATTCAAAACGAAATTACGTCCTAATTAAAACTGAGGTAAGATTCTATTTTAGCTTTCGTTTTCTGGCGTATATGTGAAAAAATTTGAGTGTTATCGCTTTTCTGACTTTGAATTTATGAACTCTACATATGCATGTTCCCACTCAACGGTCTTATGGTCATTTTCAGGCGAAGTTTCATCAAAACACCGCAGTGTCTCCAATATACATTTTTCATCTCCTGGTAGTCGTTATTTCTTATAAAATTGTCTCCTCAATTCACGCATTTCATCAGAAATGTTTGGTGTGCCAATTTTCGGATAAAACGAAATCAAAGGATCTGTTTTTATTTTATTACCTTACCTTTACTTTTCAATGGGGAATGTTGGCTCAAATTACTTGTGTTTGTTATGAACACGACAGTCGTCTAAAGGGGCATAAGATAGGCAATGGGCTTAGGTTTATTAGGTTTGTGTATCGTATGCTGTGGAGACTGGCGGCCCCAGGGGGATGCTGTTAGGTGACCTCAGCTATAGAAATGGTTTCGGGAAAGCTATCTTTTTGTGCCCACTTTGCTTCTTTTAGTTCACATGCCTTCTGTTCTTCTTAGTTGAAAACTGTGAGGTTCTCGAGCTCAAGACTAGGTTTGGATTTCGTTTTGTTGGAATAGAAAGGGTTGTTTATTTTTTAGGGAATTATTTTCTATTCACTACGGTTTTTTTCCCTCGCCAATTGCATTTTCCTTCAACTTCTATTTTATTTTATAACTTTCTTTCAATCAGGCTGCTTCTATGAGCAGGATGACGTGGTCATTTAAGCGTAGAATCCTCGTTCCCGAAGTGCCATACTAAATGTTGCCGTCTTCTTTCCACTCTTTCGAACACTTTTGTTGTGGTTAAAGGAGACATCAACTAATTCATTACTTTATATAATCTCTTCTTTGCATTTTAATTCTCTTCTTTCCTTAATTACTGTTTTTAAGGTCAGTATCTACAGTCTATACTCAATAAACCCATCTATTCGCGCTTTTGAAATAACCTTGTTTTGGTTAGGGAGTCTAAAACTAAGGAATATATCAACATGATTGCGTTAGTACTGGATTTTTTTTTGAGTGAATTTTGCTAAACATTTTCTTATATTTTTCAAACTAATAATTGTAATCTAAGTCTTCCGAATAAGTTGACACTATAATGATTTTTATTTATTATGAACTCTTGAAATTTCCTTTTACAATCAGCTGCGCTATTATGAAATTAAGTTCTTTGTTCCTTCAAATATGGTCTCTAAATTTAAACGACTGTCATAGCCTTGGCATTTGATCATGGTTGTACTAATTACTTCATTACTTTTGAATAAGCCAATAATATCGAGAAACGTCGAGTTTTAGTTGCATAATTAGAATGCACAAAAGCTCAAATCTTGATAGAAAATTATTCCAAACTCACCGACAACATCACCAACAATTCCTTGGAATTCTTAAGAAAATTGCTGTGAACGACATAAGTTTTTTGTTTGAAGAGGCTTTCTTCTACACAAGACTTTGCTTGCTTCAGTAGCCAGCGTTGTGCAGAGACTGTCTTGAACCTTGTGCTGGGATTTGGCTTCTCTTTCTTCGCCATTTTTCTCCATGAGAAGCACCAAAGAATCCAAAAGAACCTCTGCTGCCCTGATCCCGCCGAAACTTTGCCGACTCCGACACCACCACAGCGCGAGTTTCGCCATCGACATATTTCTATTTTATATAAGGACATATTTTTGGGAGGCCAGACGTCCAATATCTGGTGTGCGAGCGATATAACTTTCTTCTGAAAATGTATGAAGATCCTGGATGGAAGTCGAGCTCCCTCCAACGTTGATTGGATGGCTTAGAGTCGAGACTAGCTCACAATATTTGGCGGGAATATGTTGCGTTTTTTCTTTAATATTTGTGAACTTTGCAGAACTGACATGGGCGACCTGCAGTTTTGGCAAATTTGGAGCTCACACATGAGTGCAACGTTGAGGGATGTTTTTTTAGTTGGCAGCACGAAAATCCTGCGCAAATTTTTGAACGCCGTTGCAGTTCCACCATCCAGCACAACCCTGAAAATTGTAAATACACTAGAGTTGTGAAGCTCGCAGGCAATTAGCGGGGGAGAAATAATTCGAAAAATAGCGGAGCTCGACAATTTTCCAAACGACATTTTGAGGAAATTTCTTTTTCCCCCTCTTGATGGCCAGCGAAGCTGACTTTTTTTGTCTGCAGTTCAGGCAACGTTAGCAGGTAGCGAAAGATGGCGCATCTTCTGTTCTAAATAATTTAATTAAAATGTTACTTAGACAAAAGGTGTTTCTTAGCGAACATTGAAGTTTGAAATGACCCTATGATCGAGAAATATGCAATCGAAAAGAGAAAAAGAAATAACTTTATTGGTAAAATTTAAATACTCAGACTATATGTGTCTGTGAGAATAAATGTTAAATTTCTAATTTTTAGTAATGAATTAAAACTACGAGTATAATGATCTCCACAGATTTTGATCTATATAACACATATGGCAAAGGGGTAACATTGCAAAAGCAGTAACTCTGTCAAGAACAACAGGCTTTAGCGAAACAAGCAGATGAACTTAACTTGTACGGCAGATCGATGAAAAACTGATAAGCTCATCGCACATTTTCGCCATGATATTTTGAAAAGGTTTTTTGTATAACGAGAAAACTCAATATATTAATTCTTAAATGCTTATCTCAATGCCTGTTTAGTGTCTTATTTTCATAACAGGCAGCAGTGAGATACGTTCAATGCAAAATATCATATTTGAAATAATAGGGAAACAAGTGAATGATACTTTCATAATTTCTATTTTATTTTGCTTCATTTTAGCACGGGGATGCCACGAATCTATGAAAGTAATATGATCATTGTATCCAATTCATTTTGTGAAGAGAAAATTCTTACATTATTTTTCAAGTACTGAATTATTATAGGCGTCAATGTTCCCTTAGAAAAAAGGTGAATCCAAGCGAATCATTAACCCTATTTAAATATATCATTTCCAGTCCAAACTCATCGACGGACCGTTTAACTAACAGTTTAAGCCTCAGACATGGTTTTGAAAAGCTCATAAATTTTAATTCTTATTGACGCATGTATTGCATAAAAAAAACAATTTTCGAACATTGAAAGAACAAAAGGGAACTATTTACTTTCCTAGTTATCTAATATAGATAAAGAACTCATGAATGAGTGTTTCACAGCATACAAGCATACCAATAACTTTCAAAAGAACTGCAATGCTACAGTCTTACTGCTAAATGTATGTTTTTACATTTTTTTTTGGAAGCTGGAACGCTAAGAATCTCTCCAGTTGATATTGACAAGCGATAGCGCAGTGGAAACTTCAAAAGAAGATTCTTCGTATACTTGCTGCATGAATGAGAAGCGCGTTCTTTTTGTCTGGGAGACAGACCACGGGTGTTCGCGCCAATGTCAGCTGCATGTCACTACCTTCCCTAGCCTCCATTCTAATTCTTACATTCTCCCAGGTGGAGGAAGACGTCGTTTCTCTTGTTACCGAAGATTTAGAGCCTCTGAAATTCTTGGCCGTGCCGATACGACGCGCGTGCGCAATGTCCATTGTTCGCCGTACGTTCTGCTCCCCCACCCAGTCATATGTTACCTTGGCTGTCAGGGTCCCCTCGAGAGGCCGGCTCTGAGCCCCACTCCAGGCCTTTGGCTTGATTTCCCCACCGTTAGCACCTTGCGAGTCAATTTAAGCCAAACAGACCTGTGGGTTATTCTGATCGATTTTGTCCTGACGAATTTGGTGAAAATTGAAACTGTGATTCAATTTAGGCAATACAGACGTGTGAGCTATTCTGATTGATTTTGTCTCGAAGAGTTCAGTGAAAATTTGTACTGCAATTCAGTTTAAGCCCTACAGTGGAGAAATGGTACTTTGATTGATTTAATTTCAACTAATTTAGTAAAATTGGGTTCATCTGCTCAGTTTAAACTATTTTGACTACATAGCTATTCTGATTGATTTTATCTTAGGGAATTCAGTAAAAATTGGCCCACCGAGTCAGTTCAAGCAATCTAAATGAGTATGCTATTCCGAGTGATTTTATCTTGAAGAATGCAGTCGAGATTATTTAGCGATTTTGGATGCACCATGTACGCTAGTGAAAGTTCTCCTGATAGATTATATCTTTTTCAAGTTGAAATCGTTATCCACCACGTAAAGGCATTGCTATTTTTAGCGTAGCCGATCAGATATGAGTAACAGAATTTGTTGGAAAACTATGCAATAAACCTCGGATTTAGAATTCATTAATCGTTGAGTTTTCTTTCAGCAACCCAATTCAAGTTACTGGTGTGAATTCAAAATCTTTTTTGACCTCATTAGCGCCTGGAAAAGATGCGTCTAATGAAGTGATTTGTTTCTTACTCATTTCAGTTTTCGAACGATATGTATATTTTGACAAGTAGAAAAAATGTCTAATCTTCAGTAAAATAAATTGAAAAATAATATTTAGCAACAAAAAGATAACATCAAATAAGTATTTACGTTTCAAAGTTAACGTACCATAATAACGAGATACAATATCTAAAGTGTAACTTGCCAGATTCAGTGCTGGCACAAGCGGCCAACATGCAAAGACATCAAAACATTTTTTATCTCCAGATTAAAACATCTATGGAGAATTCATCGCCAACTTTAGTTATTCCTAGTTAGGAGTTTCAAAGTCGTCAAAAAAATCAAGTGTAACATTAACGGAGATATTTTAACTATTGAAAATCTGGCGGTAAAAGTTTTTTTCAGGTGAAAATGATTATTTTAGATTGAATTGTATGCGTCTAGCGAAGATCTATTTTTGGAACTTTCCATAACGCAATAGAGTTATCTTTACGAATGATCAGAGTTGTTTTAAATGTTCCAGAACTTAAAAATATTTAACCTCCTTCAGAGATAGAAGGAATGTGTTGCTCGGTAGTATGATAACAAAAGTTAAGTTCAAATCCATCCTGAAGAATATTGACGCTTGACATTATCGCAAATACATCAGCACCGCTGATAAAGGTGGGAAAAAGGTTTTAGAATCCCAGATAATCCACTACATCCCTAACAATTAAAAAGAATGATACACGAAATTGCAAGATCAACTACATCCTGCACAGTTCCAAAGAAAGTTACACGACAGCGCAAAATCAATTACATCCTACACAAAGAATGTTCCACAATATTGCAAAATCAACTTCATCCTGCACAGTTCCAAAGAATGTTACACAGCATCACAAAATCAGCCCAGCACAATCAGCATCTGGAGACCGCGAGGTCTTCGTTCTTATGCTGCGCGCGGAGTCCAATATAAGGAGGGAGGGAATCTGGCGCGGTGCTGTGAGCTGCACGAACCCTGGCTTCGCTTCCAATCAAATACGTGCCAAATCTAGATCGCGCAATCACGCCCGTTCTGTTCATATATAACGAACACAAGGGTCCACTTCATCTAATTTACTGGGAGTAAAGGGGAGCTTTTCACGATTTCTCTGCAGTTCATTTTGAGACTCCTTTGCTTTCTAACTTTTGCGTTAGAAGTGACACTTGTCGCCTATCTTTTTAATAAAACATTACAAGGGGCCTGTTTAGATTTTGTCGTCATGGAATGCTGGGAGTTTTTACATTCATTTCCCGTGTATGCGTTTCAATTCATTTGTGACGCCTCGTTTTAAGAGTTAGTTTAATTTCTGGCGGTGGGCGTGTAGAAAGGTAGCAGAAAACTTGTTAAAATGATGAAGCTCGGATTCTAGAAATTCTTTCTATCTGTGGAATTCCCAAACTCTTCGTCTGATGAAATCCTCGCAAGGTTTCACTTTTTTCGAGAGACGGAAAAAATGGACTTGGATCAGAGGTTTCTTTGGCAACAAAGTTCTTGGACTTGCCCTGATCTCGTCTCTTAGAGCTCCTGAAGGCAATTCTTTGCTGATTGAATCGAGACAAGTTTTTCCAGAGAAAGAATCATTTGCGTTGCATCTCATCAGCTTGCACGATCCAAGTTTTAGCCGATGCCGATGGGAATGAAAAGTCATCCCTCTAGAACGAAAAACTTTTGCAGCAGCTAGCGCATGCGTGCTAAGAAAATTTCAAAGTTAGTCGATGACACGACCTGGCTCTTAGCTCAATTGGCTTTCTGCTTCGAACGCCGGAGGATAATGTTTATTAAAAATCTTTCCGAGTGGCGAAACTCATCTCATTAATCATCTTTTATTTGATAAAATAATTAGGGGCTGTGAGGAAAACAGCTGTTGTGATTGCACACTCATTTCAATTTCAAACATTTCAGTTCCGTGCGATATTGCACAAGTTCCTCATTCAATTATAAGATACCCTTTGTACAAGAGCACAGTCACAAGTGTTATTTTTATGCACGTGGGCTATCTATGTTCATTATAAAATTTATTTGTGCTACGCGAGCCAAACTTACAGAAGAGTATACTTTTTGTCCATCCAATAGAATTTTGAATCTTAACCTGCTCATTTTCCAGACGAGTAAACCACGCAAGAAGGCAAGAAAATATTCCCAGGTTATAAACCTGGCGCAAAATATCGCAAAACTTATTATATATCCGTCTCATTTTCTTTCTCCGTGAATTTTGCGCTATTGGAGGCGGTTGGAGCCAGAAAATGAGCCTAGTTGGAATACTCTCATCTCGTGTTAGGGAGGCCTCTCCCATTCCACTGTGATATGAAAGGGGGCACCGCGCCCCTCTCTTCCCTTCCAGGCCGCCCTTATCCTCCTCGGCCTTGCCGTTCTTTCCCCCTTGGGATTTCTTGCCTTTTTCTGACCGCATGCTTCACCTTTTCTGCAGTCGCAGAAGTGCTCGCGAATGACGGACTCTCTAAAATGCCTCCGTGTAGTTACACCCTTCTCTTTTCCAGGCTTTTTGCTACTACGAAGCATGAAGTAAATTTTCTACAGATATCAATTCACTGATCTTATGTCAGAAAGCAACACCATAGGTATTTGAAAAAGTTGAAAAACTTATAATGTTCGCTTTAATATTCCTTGAAAAATTCTAACTCCCGGCAGTTAGAGCTTCTAAACAAAGTTTCGCAATCTATTTCATTTTAAATGACATTCAGTCATTATTTTTAATTAATTGTGAGCCAATTGGGGGGTCCTCAATATATGAATTCATGAAAATTGAATCCCTTTTGTCAATAATTGTTTTCAATCTTGACAATCGTGAACTGAAAAATATGGCATTACAAATATTGCTAACAATGTATATCACTACCGCGATTGTTGTCAAAATACATAAAACATCCTTTTTACTCCAATTATACATCCCGAACGAAAAATTTTCTCCTAGGAAATATCACCGCTGGTTTATGTACAAAAACATTTCAACTTGCTTCAAATTTTGGGCCAAAGAACATGAGTCGTAAATCTTTGTAATTCCATTCACAAAGCTGAGAAACAATTCAGTTTGGCAGCTAGCAAAGAGTTCGGTGATGCCGTGTGTAGGCTGAGACACGCCGCAAAGATCATGGGAAGACTGCATTTGCAGTTGTCTCTATGCAAGCCCGGCAGCGGTCCCTTCTATACGCCCACCGCAGTCCAGCTCCCCACAAAAGCACCAAAATTCTCGAGCAGCCTTGCCGTTGTCTCAGGTTAGGGAGGTTTTGGATGGTCTTCTGCTGATGGCAGCCCAGTTTACTGTGGCTCCAGATGCTCTAAATTTCTCTCGTTTCAAAATGAAAATTTTCCTCCTCGAAAATATGCTCTGTTTATTTTGAGTTCCCTGTGTGAGCGTCGCAAAAGTTTACGGTGAGCTCGGTAACATATTCGGCTCTGAAAGCCTACGCCTTCTTAATCCTTAATAATAATAGATGACATTCTGAATGATACACGAGTTATTTCTGTTTTTGTTACGGTGTTATAAGAAGGGAAAATTAGCGCACGTTGATAGAATTACACCAATTTCAATAATGAGTTTTTGTTCGGAATATTTCGAATTTAAAGTTCTACAAAATAACGCAACGTTTCATAGAATGTTACTGTATTCTAATAAATGAAAGTCAAGCATATTCATCTTACTCAACAAGCACCGTGCCAGAATGTTATAATAAATCTCAGATTACTGAAAGTTGATTTCTTTTTTGGTCTGTTGGTATGTTCGAACTGCTGTAGGAACATCTTGTAAAATGCACTGCTGCCGTATTTGAATTACTTCATTAAGTCTCTGGGAGAGAATAGAGTGATGACGAGCCTACTTTTCAGGGCAATTTGTATGGAGATGCCTCCGTGCTTCTGAGCCGCGAGGACTATACTTGCTTCTCCGTTTTTCTTCCTCGTAAGTTTATGCTGCGGAAAATTTCAAAATGTTTCGAAAGTTGATGAGGGCGCGACAACCAGAACTGGAACCTTATATTGTTCTCACAAGGGGAAGATACATATAAGATCGCAAGTTGATGGTTAGGGGGGCCTTCCTTCTATGGAAATAAAATGCATTTTCTGATTTGTTACGTATTATCATAGAAATATTTTACGTATCATTACTTTATCTTTTTCCAGCACCTACGACTTTTATCTTCAACTTTTATCTTCTTTTATAAGTTAAATACACCTTTACCATCGTACTGCCCCTTAGCCCAGTGAGTGGAGAAATACCATGTGCATAGATTCCACGTTCCATTGGGTTCATTCTAAATTACGCCACCTTCTTCCCTTTCTCGTAAACACTTTTATTGTTTTTCGTGTAGTTTAAACTATGTTGTAATTTAATATAACCTTATATGGCACTGCAAGAATCTGTTAGTGCGTTGGAAAAATTAATTTGAAAAAGATGAAGGTATCGCACACCGGTTGTAACTAAATCTAAATCTGATGCATTCAAAAAAATGTAGCGGATGTAAATGAACTGCATACGATTTAGCTAAATAAGATTCTATGGATCGTGTATTTAATGTCTTTTAATGAGTTTTCGACTCGTGTGTGAATAAACTTCAACGTTTCTTCAAATTTTAATACAGAAAAGAAATATCTGTACTCTAGTAGAATGTGCTAAAAACACGCACCGTAAAACTTTGCTCAATAGTTTTTAAATTCCTCGAGTACGTTGCGCTGGTAATGGTTCCATAATTAAAGGCGGCTTGATAGTTAACGATGGAAAATTTCATCTAACTTTTTAGAATATACGAGTAGTCTTAACAAAGTAAATTAACGCATTTTAAAATGAGTCAGCAATTGAACCGTTGCACCTTCAGTGAACTTATCACTGATCTCTCGAAGACATTCAATTTGTTATTCACTCTTTTCGATTGTCTAAACACAAAATGTAATTTACTTTCAATCTGAAAAGTCAGAATTATAATTTTCGAAGACACTCAGCTAATTTTTCCACGTACAAAAACGGTTTTATGAATGCTGACAATTTGTATAGAGATCATGTTCACAGAAGGAGAGTTAATCTTACAGATTTGAAATACCTGGTACTCTCATCTGGTGTAAGCCTTCTCACAACTCTGGTGCATACGCTTCATTGATCGAGGACGATGAGAGCCTGCGGGTTAGAGAAAACCATTGTCTTTATTATAAAGTATATTCTATTACCTATAGCGTGAAATCTGCGTTATTTCTGTCTATAACCCAAGATAATTCTAAAATATGGACGCGTCATTGCCATGAAATGAATTTTAATAATTTAAATAAAATAAATGAATCGTAGGATATTCATTAGGATATGCAACGGCCATGAATGTAAATTTCAATTGAACAATATGCGAGTTCATGATTTTATAGCACATTATAGATCCCATGGTATTCTACTCACCATCGAATTCGAAAAATTCATGGGCTAAATAGCATTGAATTTTTAATGGTATAAACCAATGTTTGATCTACGTAAAATTCGAAAAGTCCCGCAAAGCTTTCATCCTAAAGATTTGTGATCGAAAAAATCGAAGGAAAGATTCATAAGTCGGCGGTTTTTTATTTTTTCTCCCCCGTCCAATATGGAGGAAATCGGCAGTACGCAACAGCCGGCGCTCGCCAATTACAACCATTTGCATAAGTATGACTCCTCTGTTACCTCAATTTCATGCTCTGCAGGAAAAAACAATTTGTCCTCGAGGAGGTATTTTTATAAATACGTGTAGGGTATTTTCAAACATTCTATCGTCGTGTGTGTATCATGAATCTTAGACGTTAAAGTATTTCATTCCATTGACAATTTAAACTGATTTTTTCGTGACGAAAGAACCCTTTGTTTGCGTTGATGTAAGTAATTAAGATCGGCCTCATTGGTATAAGTATATTATTGAGCAGCATATATACACTAGCAGACTTGTTCGTTTGGGATTTTCTTTATTTTCCCCTTTTTATGTCAATGTTTTTCGTTCGTTCATGCGGAGTGCATCACACGAACTTAAACGAGAAGCAAGTTTTGCTTAATATACTGAAGCAGAAGAGTTTCCATTATAACCAACTTTCTAGGTCCTTCTGATTCTTTTGTGCTGACTTCAGAAATAGGGCCTAGACGACCTTGCACTAGACCCGATATTTTGAAACCTAAAAAAATGTTGCTGTTTCGCGACAGCTTATTTCCTCTCCGCGTGAACTTGAGTGAAATTAAAAGCCAGACCTCAAAGGCGACGACTGAGTACTTGGTGTTGTTCATCACAGTGACAGGGCTTGGTGGAACGAAAGAATTCTTGTTGGATTAGCCAGTGCTAGGCGTATCATAAACCCGATCTTTAATTCGCTTCAGGGTTTGTCAGAGGCTTGACTCTGGTCCAAGAAGGAGCACAGAGGGTTCTCGTATCCGTAACATTGTGTTGCGTTTGAAGACATCGCTCTCAAAATTGAGCAAACAAGCAACAGCATAAACATGTCACTATCTCTAGCTGAATAAACAATTACCCAAAGTCGAGGTTCGTGTTGGTTCGGGTTCTACAGAGTAGTTCTTGTTCGAGCGTAGAGGGAAGGCGAAGGCACGGGTTGGGTACGTTGAGTCAACAAGGCATTGAGGCGTGCGGGCAGAGCTCGTACTAAAATACTCCAATGTTGACGCTACGCGCTAGACAGCTTTCGGTCTGATAAATCTCAGGAGATAAGTATAAACATATCCTGCGCTCTTTGCTCTTACGCTCTAATGAAGGTCCATAGAAAATGGGGTCTAATTATTGTGTGCTCTTGTATTTAGGACGCCGGCCGGATGATGATGAGTTACTGACGATAAGTAAAAAGATATCCGGGCTCTTTGGATTAAGCACCTGTGAACGTAAGTGGAAAGCAAAACTTAATTAATCTTCACTCGTGTTTTTAGGAGCGAGGGCTGAGTGGCCAGAGAAGATGCGCCACACTTGTCTCAAACTTTGCGTTACTTGACTTTGTTTTATATATAAAACTGAAAGTGAGTTGAAGAGGAGTTGCATATAGAGGCGTGTGAGTTGCGTTGTGTTGTTACATTTTGTTCAGGAATGAATTAAAATAATAGGAGTAACTAATAGGAAGTTGGCCCACTAAAATATTTTCAAAGTATACACAAGTAACAAAGTGATTGGAGGCGTTACATATATTACTCAACAAACAATAAGCAAAGGCCTTTAAAAAATGTAAATTTTCACATTTTTCCATAAATTAATTGAATGGAATTAAATGTCTTACGCACTCCACGGAATTGTTACTCATTTAAATACTCAAATTATTCGAATGGAAATCATATCATTAAGGCGTCATTTCTAATGAAATCTGGAGGCTATCTACAGAAGCAGTAATGAGAGGAACCTGTGGAGCGACGTTCGCCATTATTTCTTAGTTAGTCGTAGGTGAACATAGCAGGGGAATTTTAATTACATAGTCCTCAAATTTAATTGATGTTTTCGATTTTTATGATAGAACTTTATAGCTTCGAAATGGAGTTATGGTTTTAATAATTCACATTCCACTCAATGAATTGATGTTTCAGATTTCTATGACACACCTTCTTCATAACTAAAACTTCTTAAAATAATTTTCAGTGCTCATTAAAGCACTCAAATACTACTGTCCGATTTTTTAGCACATGATGTTTTGAATCGTAATTTTGATTTTGCGTAAAACATTTTCGAAAATTTTCATGGTATCATACATAGTAATGAATTAGAAAGAATTCTAAGACTTCCTGTACAGAAATATGAAATAGAATGATTTCACATCCATAATTCAATCATGACAAGGAAAAAATTATAATATAAATAATTCATTGAAAACGCGGAGTTCTTCTGAACCACAACGTAGCTAAAATCTATTGCGGATCATTACATGTTACTCAGTCGCATACAGTAGAAAAGTAATTACCAACGCGGAATATAATCGTACATCAAAACACAATCATGTGTTGTTCAACGCAATCACGTCATGCATAATACAATCACATCACGAAAGAGCAACTATGTTACCTGACAAAATCATAACGTAAAACCCAATCATATCATGTAAAACGCATACAAGTCACAGAAGAAACTCTTAATGCATTGCTCAGTCTCGCCCAAAGAACAAAAAATAACACGATACTATCAAGTTACACAACAATATCATGAAGCATAACACAAGTACATCTCGCACAACTCAACCATATCACGTAAAACTCAGTCATGGCACAAAAAAATATCATATCCTGTGAAACAAAAAATACCGCTTAACAATCGATCCACTCAGCAAAATAGTAACTCTTGCAACACCTAACACGATTACAAAACGCGACACAGTGGCATAAGAGAATATTGAAATTGTCTTCATAGTCATTGTCTTCATAGTATTTGTCCGGGCAAAAAAAAACTGAATTCAAAAGTCTCTTCGCCAATCCTTATCATGAGGGAGAGTTTTTTCGTCTAGTGAATAAATTCACTCCGAAAATTATTATAAATGTTTAGTAGCCTGTACCATGCAAAATTTGCTGAAAATGCGGCCATGTACAGTATTTCAAAGTGTTCGAATACCAAATGTTAAAACTGTTCACAGAACTTCTGAATGATTAGATATTTTCGTTAATTTCAGTATTCTTCTATCTCTACTCAAGAAAATTCCCAAACAAATATGATTATTCCGCACTTCAAGTATTTTACAATTTCATTTATTGCGATTTTTTCGAGTTTGTCTAAATTATCAGCCGCAGAAAGTTCATTCCGCTTATTTCCCTCCTCATATCTAATGGATTTTCGACTTCTTTTAGAGTTTGTTATCATGAAAAAGCTAGGCTATTAATATAGCATCTAACCATTTGAATTGTTAAAAACAAAATAATTTTATTTCAGAATTGCTATTTCGCGAAGATCAAATTTTTCAGTTCAGCTGCAAAAATCTTATCTGATTAGAAATGATGAACAATATGAAAAAATGAATAAAATTGTTTGTTCAATTTTGAATGCAATCGTAATGATTATGCGATTTTTTGTCCACTAATTAATATCTGGGATTAAATATAATTCTTTTTTAAGTAACGTTACTGTTCACCATTATTTAAGCGGTTTTTATCGGTATGATTATTATCTTCAAATTTATTGTTTTCATGAACATTATCATTGTCAAGGCAACTATAACTTTATAATTGCAATTTCTCATGGAATTTTTTCCTGAACTCAGAAAAGGAGACGGTGAATAATTCCAATTAGATAAATGTTAGTTCAGATTTATTTGTACTCTTATATTAAAAAATTCACAACATTCGTTTCCACCATAACTAGTTCCTGATATTTAGAGCTTTTTTGACACTGTTCCTAAATCTGGAAAAATTCTGAATTTTCAGGTAGATTTTAAGTATTTAATCTTGAATCTTTTCCTGGATAGGCTTAAAACACGTCGGATGCTTCTTCTATTACTTACCCAACATAAGATGTGATGAATACTAACGTTATTATAACTATGATGAGCACTTAAAAAAAAAGGAACAACGTTATTGTGTACCCGTTTGATTACATTTCGAATTTTTTTGAGGCTGAAAATCAGCCTCCTCCTATCACGGGAATTAGACATTTAACTTGATGAATTATTTTGGAAATATTTAGAATTATGAATGTCTTGTTTGAATATGCAGTTGAAAAATTATTTCTGGAGAAAAATGCATGTCAGCATTCGTTCATTGCAACAAAAAATAAACGCTTTCAAAATTTTTGATATTTACTGCATTCTTTGACATTTCAAATTGACTCCAAAGTGAACAAATGTTTGGGAAGAACAATTACTTTTAATATATTCGCATAACTTTTGTTTAAAACGCTCCTAATTTTTTAGACGTATCTCTTTTAAATGTTGCAAATGTTTCCTTTATTTGACTTGGAAAGCAGTTCGCTCCTGTGTTCCCAGCTACGTCGTTTAGGGTTGCTAGGCACCGAGCAACAGGTGACGTATTTTACGATCTAATTCATGTCTTTCTCATTGCTACCACGACCATAATGTTCTGCCTGCTGCTTACGCATGCCAGGAATGGAGACTGACTTCCACGAATTTGTCACTTTATTATAGAAATGTTCTTCTTGAGCCGTATTCGAAAGAATATTATACTTCTTAGGGGATAAATATTTAAAGAACGTAGACTAATATTTGTTGATGTTGAATAAGTTACTGTCCACGGTCCATAAAAAATGAAGTTATCAAAATCAAAAACAAATTTGTTATTCAGACTCTACCAATTATCAACATATAATAATTTCCACCGCGGAGTCAAAATCACGATGGAAACTTAGTTTTTTCGTGCTTGAGCTAATCAGTAATTGAGTAAAAGAAATAAAAACTAGCTTCCATAAATGATTTTTCTCATCATTTTGCTGTGACAATTTTTATCGTGAAATTATACTAATAAGTTATTTTGTCTGAGTAATAGGCATTTCAACACGAAACTTCGAGTACCAAATTCAATTCCGATCGAATTTCACTGATTACGTTTCCAGACATCTTCAGAGCAGACAGCAAGCATTACAGACCAGAATGCGTACGCAAGAGCAATAAATGCCGACCTTGAGACTGGCCAATGAGGATCGTAAAAACGCTGTCTTTTTCTGCCTCCAGTTTTGGCGCTCATCGTTCCCACCGTGTTTTTGCGAACCATGCGGTTGTCCGCTGAAATTAGCATATTTTTCTCATGGTCGTATATTGATTGATACGAGCACTTAATTCTTGAGCCTAGAGGCTGTCCAGAGCTCAATGAAAAACAGCAGAAACTTGGACAATTTACGAGGATTTGAGCGCTTTCCGGACCTGGAGAGTCGGTCTTTTTTCATCGCCAAATGTGGCTTGCAAGGCAACTTTATGACTTGGTTTATTTCTCTTTAACTATCATCAGGGTCACAAAAGCAGGTGTTTGATGCCTTTAAAATGGCACTTTGCCAATAGTGTTTTGCTAACTGTTGCTTCTGGTCTAAGTTGGTTTTGTTAGGTGTTGTCGTCATGTGACTTCTTTTCGACACTAGCAACATTTTAACGGATTTTTAAAGCAGGGATTCTCTTTTTACCAGATGAATGCAGTCATGGAAACATTGGCGAGTGCTTAGAAGTACTCGCAGCTTTTGAAAGTAAAAAGTTACTTCGCTAAAAATCAGAGAATATCATAAACGATTACGTAACGAAGCAAGCTGTTTGTGTTGAGCGTTATTATTTTCAAGAGTTTAAATCATATATGATAAGAATAACTAAACTGCGTCCGCTGTTCGTGTTATTTCGGCAGGCATTGTTGACAAGGAAATAATCGAAAACTTCCTATAAAATTTAAATGAAAGGTAACGATGAATAATTCATAGGCTTAAGATGATGTCCCTGCTATGAAAGAAAAATTAACACGCGTATTTTCGAACAAGATCAAAACACACTGCGAGAGGCATAAAATTTTACAAAATATTTAGAAATGATTTTACTGTTATTCGTATACTGGTAGTTGTATAGTTTTGAGAGTAAATGCATGGCTGATGCTTGCAGACACTGACGGAATATTGCAAGGTTACACCGACATTCATGAAGTGAAGCATTCCTGTTCATGTGTGTGTTTCTCAATGTTTCTCGAACATGCACTGGCTAGGAAGCATTTTTTATAGATGCACGCTTATCTCAATACAAGAGTCAGTTATATAAACATTTGTAATATAATATGTAGTTCTCTGATAATGCCATACAGAATTCGGAATTCAATTACTCCGAACATAAGTTTTATGAAGAACAGTGTTTTCTACGTTAGTGAGAAATATTGCTGCATGGAATTGAATTAAAGTTGTAATCAAACATATGCAGGAAAATATTCTGTTAATATTTAACACTAAATTTTTATAATTTGGCAATTTTGTTACTTCAAAGTTAATTCACAGCGGAAAATTTTACATGTCCGACTAAGTGTTGCGTACATTTTGTTTAATTTATGATTAGTATTTTATTTTCCGGGAGAACAATTTTTTCTTGCTTATTATTTCTTTTGTTATTGAGAAGGTACAGGTTTTTATAAAATATCAAGTCTCAATGGTTGTTACACGTCTAAATATTGTGGTTATTGAAATATTAAAAAACGTTTTTTCGGCCTCTTCAATGGAAAATTTTTCTATTAATTCAATATAGTATTCACAGAAGCGCTCTCCAAGCATTTGTCCTTCAAAGTATCATCAAATTTATTCTAACATCTAATCAATCTTCGAGGAATTGAGTATAATGGATGTGTGCCAGTGCTTTAGTCAATTATTTTCCTAAAATTTTGCTTTAAATTGGTAAGAAAAAACACCACGCTGAAGTGAATTCATCATGTTATAATGAGCCCAGTTAATAAGTTCCGTAAGTTGCTTTGTATATTCAGGAGTATTATTTCTTATGGGCAATATATGTTGATAATTAGGTTAAATTATGTTTTGTTCTAGAGCCATTTAAAATTTGAATTTACTTCTGACAGCTTTGAACCTTTAGTAAAAAATTTTTGTTTTTGGGAATTTCAATTTACTAGAATATTAAAGAGGCTGTTCATAAAAGTTATGACAATCTTGAGACATGCTTCGATTGATTGATGAATCTAACTTTTTTTATATACTTTATTTCCAATGTTACGGAGTATCTTTTTCGATGAATAGTTATAGTAACTGAATAAAATAT
Source organism: Morinoia aosen (assembly GCA_030386875.1). Lineage (NCBI taxonomy): Eukaryota > Metazoa > Arthropoda > Malacostraca > Amphipoda > Talitridae > Morinoia > Morinoia aosen. The sequence continues at coordinate 21,424,221 of CM059565.1, forward strand.
GTTCTCTACCATCAACTGCTCGTCACAATTATTATTTTTTTTTTTCACGAAAAATCAGTACTTTATAGTGGTTCCCTAAATACACATTGTTGGTTACAAACTATCTCGAAAAAAATCATACTGACACAAGCCCCATAAAAATAGAATTCAGTATTAAGTTTCCAGAATTGGCTCCAATCAATTGGACTGTTTTATAAAAAAGGTGCAGAACGTAAAGAAACTTTGATTTAATTACGTTGTATATGTGATGACTTTTAATTAGGTAGACTAAATTATGTGTCTAAATATTTGAAAATAAACTAACCATAAATTGCCCAGGTACTGCATATGGCTGGAAACGTAAAATTCTACGTACGATTTTAAAATAATTTGATCGGTGCCACTCATTACGAAAACCTTGAGACAAACAACAAATCAATTAATTTTACAAACAGATTGATTTTGTAAGCATAAATTTCAACTCTCATTAGAGAAACAGTTCAAATTTTGAATCGAAAAATGAGTCACAACGACCACTAATTTCACGGGGAGAAATTCACCAGATAACAACAATAGTAACAATAGATAAACTGATTACCTGAGGTACCTTGGGACCGAGGCATCCATTTTGGGAACTCGCTACCCCAACTCTGGTGTCGGCCCGCTGCTTACATCACGTAATCGAAGTTCTTCACTGTTCTCTTCTCCCTGCAACACATCCATAGCAATATGAACAAAAACTCAAGCTATGATTTCTTCAGCAACGCAATGGTGTTTTGGAGAAATTTGTGCTGTTCTAAAAGAGGTATTCACTGAAATTCGTGGCCGAGACACCATCCGTTTCATCTACACTTGTGACTGAGCCAAAGAAGATGGCGCCGCAAAAACCGAGCGCTCAACTTTTCTTGCAGACGACACGCGGCCGATCTGTTCCCTCGCCAACCCTTCAGACCTGTTTTAATTCTTAAGATCTGTTTTAGTTATCATTTTGTGAGTGAATTTTGTGAACTGCAGGGAACAAGTGTCGGTAGGCTTACCAAATTTAGTAGGTATTTTACATGAGTGAGGTGTTATTTTAGCGTCATTGAAATGCGGCTAAACGTTTCGAATACAATAGCACGAGTAAAAAATGGAGCATGATCGTCTACTAGAAGATTTAATTTGTGCTTTGTGAAATTTAACATCAACTAAGGAATAATTTTGTGCTTTGAAAAATGTACCACATCCAGAACGGTTGATTATTGCAGAACAGGCCTGCATTTTAGCTTGTGTAACAGAAAGTGTCAGGTTTATGTTGCCTTCGAATTCCGCTTTAATTCCCCGCTGCATCCTACGGAAAGAAGCTTCGGAAGGGGGTGAGTGCTTGTCATAATTTTTTTGTGAGCATGTATGAAAATATTTTGCACGGGCTGGCGTACGTAATTCTAACAAAGTGTATAAGCCCTTGAAAAAATTTCGTTCCGATAACTTAAGTTTACTTCTTTTGCTTTAGAGAATAACCAGCTTACAATTACTGCCTCTATGAAATGATTTGGGTTTGTTGTTACAATTGTTCTTAAATTCATTTAATTTTCATTGTTATTCTTATTCGTCATCCTCTCAGAGTTGTTATCTTATAATCTTAATATTCAATAGCGTTGAATGTTAAGCAATACCAAAAGAATGCGTTATATTTTGAGTTGAAGTTTCAGATTCAAACTTAAAAATTTATTCATAGGAGATTGTAACTTCATGCAAAAATTTAGAATCTTATACCGCTTTACTTCATATGGACAAATTATTTCAACAAGCAGATAAATTTTTCATCAAGTTGTTCCCAAATAGTTTCGTGAAAATAATAACCTCATTCGGGTGAACAACTGCAATTTTTGAAATTTATTTTAAAATAATTATCAATAACATTCAGTTAGATTATATCAAGTTATCTCAAAATTTAAATTAAAATAATTGCATTATTCACAAATAAGAAATAAAGATACAGAAATTTGAGTAATTTGAATAAATTTCTACGAGTGTCTTGGTACCTTATTGATTGAAGCTGCATGCAAACGAAGTTAAATACTTGATAATATAATTTTTTCCAGTCCGTTTAATTTTTGGATGCCATTTTCTTTATTGCGTTGGGTAAAAGTTTCTCAAAATCAATTGAATAAAATATGTTCAGAAATAACAAATGATAAGCTGCAATGAGTAAATGCAGATTCATTCATACATGTGTACGAAGTTCTTAAAATATGTGAGTGTACTCTGGACTCATCTCCATCTTTCGTAAATAATTGGATTTATTTTCCAGTATGTATCATTTTTGCAGCAATTCTTTTTGCCTAAAATTTACCCTCCCACTCAACCATCTCCTATACTTCTTAAAAAGATAACAAAAAAGCGTAGAATATTTCACTTGCAGGAGATTGACTTCGTAAGCATCATTTTCCGTTTCAGCAATAACGTTCAGAGGTGTACTGATATATCATCAGAAATTAATACACGTTGAGGCGTTATAACATATATTGCGTGTAAAGTGTGAGGAATATTTCACAATCCTAGTCGCTTCACACAATTGACAAACAAAGAATTCACTGAACATATTTGTTCATGTAACAATCTTGAGATTATCTCTCGAAAAAAAGCGTTGTTTCAGACGGCGCAAGTCGCAGGTCTTGGGTATGCCAACCACGCGTGTCACGTGCCTCTTAACAGATGAACAACACAAGCACGTGGATACGCAGCAGATATTCATGTAGAGAACAAATCCTTGAACGTGTATACGGGCAACTGAATAGGCAACCCTTTGGTTCTCTCAGATGCGTGTGAAATTCAAGAAATGCGCTCGACCTAAAAAAGTTTATTTGAATGGAGTGAACAGAATATTCAGTGACTCACACGATATACAATGCTGATCGTGAATAAAGTTTAAAAATTGCGTCTGCTCAATTGCATTTGTACATTTATCACAAAAGCTTGGATTAATGCGAATGCAGCAGAAGGAATGAAATTTGAATTTCTTGGCCGTGTTAAGACAGTATCAATAATAAAATGATCAACATGCACTTATGCACTTTCACTAGAACAAATTTCGTATCATAGATGCTGGATATTTGCGTAAATATCGGTTTAGGATAAATGCATTAATAAATGAGTAGCATGCAACATTATTTACGCATGCTACTCATGTGTAACGGCTGTTACGGCTGTAGTTAAATAATATACAAAATAAATTGTGGAATGGTTTGCTGATTGTTCGTTATTATTCTTTTTGATGTGTGAATGTATATGCACTTTGAACAGCTTTTTATATTTTGCTCAAATGTGTACACAGATTGAAGTACTGTGCATCAGAGCCAAAAAATTATCTTTTACCTTGACTGTGAAAAGAGCTGTCGCTTTCACAGAATAGAAACATTTTTAAAGTATGGGCCAGCGTTATGAAATGTATCTATGCGGCTGTGCTTCCTATAGCGATCTAGTTCACGACAAAAGGAAGTGTATAGTATGTCATTATACTTTAATTGTTGAATAAATTACTTAATTTGAAGTGGTTGGAGAGGTGTTAGCTCAATTTGAACACAAACTTTTTTAGAATTCCGAACAAAACAGGGTAAACATTAATCTCGATAATTGTGACTCATGAATGACATTAGCCAATTATAAGTCCAAAGTCAATGCATCAGCTCGATGAGCAATCACGAGGTTGATAGCTCTGTTTGACTTCCCTCATTATTTAAATCGGCCCAAAATTTTTGCCCCCGACTCAGTGCACCTGTCAGTCTGATTCCATGGCTAGCTTGTTGTAGATGTAAGCTGGAGTGTGCTCATGGTTGTTGTCTAACCTCTCATGCATTTGTGAAACCCAGTCTAACTTTTTCACAGGAGCATCTTCAATTTTAGCTGCCCAAGTACAGCTCTGGCGGTTAAAATCATAGCTGCTCTGGTAACAATTTAGACTAGGAATTATTTTTCAGTTGTGTTGTTGAGAAAAATTGATGACAGCTAAATGTGATTTCACGTAAGTTTTTTGGTTATTAAAATATTTGAAGTTGTAAGGAAACATCAATTGTTCGTCTTATAGCTAATTTTTGACCGTCTTAATATTTTTCCTGAAATTTCTTTTGAATTTGTGTATATTATGATGGTCCCAGCGACAACTGTAAAGTTTTATCGCGTCAATAATTCAAAGAATATTTCTATTAAATTTCTGAATTCGTAATCATTTTCTTGGCCATATCTATTGACACGATTTCTCAACAAATTGCTATGTTTTCAAAGTGCTAAAGAACTTATAAACGTTACGTGAAATGTGATGGAACGATACTGTTTCCCGTGACTGTTTACGATATCTTGGCGTTTCATCGAACTTTCAAACTTTTGAAAGTGTTGGGGCAGCTGTTTCATTTCTGCTTTTGCATTTTCTTCCGATGTGGAACAATTGAAATCTTCATGAATTTGTGCTTTACTATCAATCCTTTCATATTATTGATTGTCCCTCCCTCATGAGCAAATCTATAATGCTAGGAATCAACAATTCAACTTGCTAGGCAAATTGACTCTGTTATACATGATAATACCAAAAAATGTTTACTTTTGGTAATGCATTGCTCTTCAGAAATTTTGTAGACGTTGTTTTATGGAATCGAACTTTTAATTGTCTGGCTGACAAAGTTTCTGAATGTTGGGGAGAAATAATCGTAATATAATACTAACTAATCGATGACAGTTAATTTTAATGATTTGTTGAATTATATTTCCTGTACACTACCAGAGGAAAAATATTGATTCACATTTAGATTCATGGAACACCAGCAATAAAATTTTCCTGCAATATAAATTATACTCTGGAATAATAGGTTTTTGATAATTTATTCTGAAAAATTTATTTATTCTGAAGACTAAAGTTGCGTCCTTCGATCAAATCCTTCTTTCTGTAGCAATTGATAGATGGTGCAACCATGCTTGAATTAAATCGAAGAAAGGTTTGACTTCAAAGAAGAGGGTATGCAGGTTAGAGTAAGAAAATCTTCATTAATTCTGTTGTGTAGTTTTATCCCACTGACGCAAAAAATGTGTCATCAAGAAATATTTCGTGAAGCAAAAATGCCCTCAAATCTTAAAGGAAAAAAGCGTGTGTAGTGTTAAAAATTAATATCTCGATCAAACAACCAATGGGTACCCTGAAAACATTTTCTTGAAAAAATGTGAAAAAATAATTTCATTTTATTAAAAAAAAACGGGAAAAACAAAGATCGCAAATAGTTCCGCATTTGTTCTACTAAACGTAGGATGTGTAAATCCCAACTTCAGTTTATCCACATTTACAGGTAATTATTGCATATTAATTGATCTATCACTGCCATTTTGAAGACATGGCTCGTTAAAACTGTCATGTGAGCATTTGTTTAGCTACTGACAAGACTCTAGGCTATTTAAAAAACAATAAAGTTGGCGCCTTCGATTAGAAATGACCTCGTCGACCTGCGGTGTCATCAGTCTCTTTATGGATTAGAAACTTCCGCTTTACTTTCGGTACTTCATTTATTTTATGACCTATGAAGATTTAATGTATCCATCCTTCCCTATTGCGTAACGTCAAATAATTTCCACTGGTATCCTAATTCATCAGACTATTAACAAATCAATGGAGATATTTCTGACAGTGAAAAAATTTTCTGTTATCATTCAGTCATAACTACACTATCATGAGGAAACGAATGGTTCTAGGCAAGTTTTAAATAGATTGATTTGCAATTTGGAATACACATTTCTATCTCATTTGCTAAATGTTTATATAGACGACAAGTTTATGCATATAGGAAATAGGTTGGTTTATCTCTCTAATCAATATAATCATTCAACCACTTCATTATATTGAATAATATTTTCCCTTACTCCTATTCCTAACTTCAGCATTTTCTTATCTCCAGGACAAGAAGTAATAAGTCTGATATTGAGTTTCTATTTGTTAAAAAAAAGTTTATTTCCTCAGCACTTGCTTTATGTAGCACGCACCATTTTCTTTTTACAATTGCAATTCAAAATTGAATTTAATGGAAATCATTCTGTCTGCTTTAAGTTTGTGATTTAGCAGCTTTACACAAACGCTGATTGTAAAAAAGTTAATTTAATTATCAGACTGATGGTATCCAAATGGTTTTATGATAAAACTATGTAGGATTTTTATTATAGTTATATTTTTACATATAAACATGGCTGAGAGTTACGTACACAATAATTCAATATATTTTTGTCATGTTACTTCTACTGGTCAAGACTATTTTTACAAAGCCCATATCAGTCAAGGTTGGTGTTTGAATTATATAACTAATTTATACAACTAATAAACCGAAATCAAGCTACATTTTTTTTTGTTATGTTTAATGAAAGAAAAAATCAATTTGTGGGTAATCTCTCCGACAGTTTCTTTGTCTAACATCGGGGAAGCAAATTTCGTACAATGTTGTTGAATTAGATATTTCATCGATCCTAGAATCCATGTTTCACAAGCTCACCGTTTTCTATTATTTATACCTCTTCATACAATGGTTCTATATTGAGTTAATGGTTAATTAATATTGTACAGCCACTCCTCTGAACACTGATTAGCTCTCACAATACAGTCGAGAAATTCCTGCTTCAAATATAAAATCTACGATCGAAGTTTTGCGATGAATCAGAGGCAAATGCAATTGCCGTTACTCTGAAGTCTGCGTGAGCGACGTCGAAAAAATGTGTTATTTGGCCACTTAGGAACTGCGTTTGGATGCTCTTTGAAAATACACTTGAAACTGAACGGGTATTGGTGAAGATATTTGTTGGGCAATAAATAACGCGACCTAAATTGAGAGCGCTTTCTCGGATGTTTAAAATGCCGAACTTAAGACGGCGCCGCTCCCTTGGCATTCCTTCTGCCCCCTTCGCTGCCTCGAACACCAGAGTTCAATCTGGTCAAGCATGTGGCATCAACCTTCGGGATGCCATGGCGGTGAGCGACACAAATATTGTACTGTAGAAACTTTAGCTGCAAAAAACCCCGCAAGCTTGTGAGAGGATAACATATTCGTTACTAAGAACGAGAGATGTTCAGTAATATTCATTTATTGGAACATTGGATAATTTCTTTTTGATAGTGTAATTTATAGATCTTAACTGAACATGTCTGTGTTTTTTTCCATCCTCGCTATCGTACTGCGGTGAAACAGTAGTAACAATAATGTTATAAATGTCGTTCAGAAAAATTGTTGCTCAGAAAACATCCGAGTCAATGAAAAAGCAGAATAAAAGTGAACATGGGTATAGTAGATGGTTGGCCATGTTCGTTTTTTGACGTTGTATTAAAACTTATGAATTTAGTGTTTTTCAAAACATTATATGAAATACTTTGGTAATTTAATCTGTAAATCTTTCATGAGAAATATTGCTTATTGTAAAATTTATAACATCCACCATGAGTTAGATAGATGAATATTAGAATGCAGCGCAGAAGCCACATATTTTAAATATTTTTTAAGAACAGGGAAAACATTAGAGCTGCGCCTTAAGCTGGAACTGAGCAATGAATGGAAATAACAGCAGGAAAATGCAACGCAATATTGAATAATACAACCAGAATGCAGAATATACGAGTAATAAATAATATACGAGTAAAATAAAATAATAAAAAATAAATAACAAAAAGCAAAAAAAATTAGAAAAAGTGGCTAAATGAAATAACGTGAATAAAAGTATATGTGAAGTTACAGTTATGAGGAAAATAATTGCTTATATTTTTAGGTTTTAGAAGTACGTAATAATAAATTAATTTAAACTTAGTATTTGGGCACTTAAAAAACAGAACTGTTCCATTGACTGCACACGACGACCAAAAATATTTCAAAATGCAGAATTAACTTCTCTAAAATGTATTTTAAGCAGTAAAGTTTCTCTAAATCGCTTGATGAAAGCTACAGAATGCAAAGTGTATTCGGTCTAACTTCAAATCTCTGATTTCAACGATGCAGAGTGACTGAAACAGTACCAATTGGCTGTTTTTCCTTATTGTATTTGAACTGCTACGAATTATAATTGACCTTTGTCTATTAGTACACCTCGTTTAGTTTGTCTATTATTATGCCTCGTATGGCTCATCTACTTGTACACCTCGGATGGCTTGTCAATTAGTACTCCTCGTATGGAACATTTGTTTTAGGATGCCCTATATTTAAGAAACTTTTAAAAGCCAATATGTTGGCATGTATCTCATGTGACAATTTGGATATAAACATTTTTTCTTTTTTTCTTTTTTACTTATTTGGAAGCGTTTGGAACTTTTTTAACTGTAAGGAAAAGGTCAGTTCATCTGACACAGCAAAAATTTTTCGGAAAATATGTTATTAGATGGGCTTACTATTCAGATAGTGGTAAAATTATATGACAATAATTTGTTGGAGTTTCGTAGATGTCTTGGTGCAACTAAACAAAACTGAAGTCATCAATTTTAGAGATATATTGAAAACAACTGTATCTCTATAAAGTCTGAAATGTCCTGATTGTATTCTTAAACAATTAGCGAGTGCGTAATAATTTGGAAATTGTCCCCCTTGCCCCTTCTTCGTGTTTCCTTTTGAAGAGGAATAACGTATGGTCCCGAACGGAATCTTAAATAGCTCTCATTTCATTGGAATAGAATAGGTCATTTTTTTTTAACAGATATTTTTTGGGGGCTCACAACTTTCCTGTTTTCATAACCTAAAATTTCCTTTTTCATCTTCGAAATTTCTTCACGAACTTTCTTAAAAACTTGCTGTTTCCTAACTTGCACAAGGAATCTTTGTGGGAACACCACACTGTGCATGAATCTCCATTTTTTATTTCCATACTGAATTGTATTTAATCCTTTTTTCTCCTGGAACCTCTTTGGTATAGATAGATATGCTTAAACTATGTTATAACCTTATTATCTTAATCCATACTATAAGTGGCGCCTTCCTCCTCTCTCTTTTGGGAACACCTCTGTTGTTAGGTACGTTTAAACTATCTTAATCAATCTAAAATTTATGAAAAGTAGGCTGACGAGCTTGTTTTCCAAAATAATTTTATCGTGAAATAAGTAAAATATTATGTTTAATACGTGTGCTGAAAAAAATGATAGGCCATTTGAATGCATATTTTGACACATCTACTGTGAGTTATTTTTACTAACTTCAAACTCTTCGAAAATCTGTGTTACTAATGATGTGCTTACAATATTATAATCTAAAACATTGAGTAATTGAACGATGCCAGAAAATTTATTCAAATAAATGTTTTCTCACATGACATTTGAACTTTTAGTTTTATGACGAATTAAACTTTCGCAAAAGATTCATTTGTCATGAAGTGGAACATTTTTTGGAGAATCTAGGGATTTTTTAAACCATGGTCTGCTGCAAGTGTATTACTCGTGTGTAAAATCTTCTCATAACTGAATTATTATTAATTTGAAACTAATTGATTGATTAATTCTTAGAAGCCTAGCATAAACAGTGCAATCGATTTTCAATGAATAACAACAATTTTTCCTGAAATTTAAATGTTCTCGGTTTGTAAGAAGAGAAGCAGTCTTCAATGTAGCTGTTAGTATTGCACTGCAATGTATGAATATATATTTATTGGAATTTCATCAATTGATGAAGGCATAATTACGTATTTTTGTTTTTAGGCTTGCTTGAAATTACTGGTGTCGCATCAACGACGCGCATTGCAACACTATAAGATTACCAAATTGAGTTGAATTACGTCACTGAATTTTGGGAGAGAAATCCTGAAAAATATAAAATAAAAGCTCAAACCAAACTGTGAATCAATAAGTAATATTTTTGACGCAGTTCTCAAAACGTGAGAGGCCAAATGGCCTGAATTTCGATTTCTGCAACCTAAAAATTGTTGTCGAAAGAGTTAGAGCCTCTGCACCAATGGCAGCTTGACTTTGTCCGACATCGCCTTCTCTACGGTAGCCCAGTCAAGGACCATTTTTTCTTCCTTTATCCGTTCATGAAGGAAACCTTCTTTGCAAGTTGCTCGTTCTTCCCTGGCAACGATTTTCCCTTTCCGAAAGGAGAAAGATTTCGGGAGTAGAGGCAGGTCGTGCCTTGCCAAACCCAGTCATGATATCGGGCTGTTCAGTCTTCCTAAAATCTCGCTTTGAAGTCTTGTGCTGGAGTTCTACTGTGGTGGTTGTCTATCATTTTCTTCTTCAAGGATAATTCGATCAAAATTATTCGAAAAATGTTTCTGTTTTTAAGTAAATTTCTTGATAATATACATTTTCACTGCTTCTCTTGATATTTTTAATGTTCTCTGAAAAATTCTCCTGAATGAAGCTCGAAATATGAAGCAATGTAAGCTCGATTTATTGTAAATTTACTCGCACATATTCTTTGTCAATTTTAATATCACTTCTTAACATGGAAGCCGTGAAATACTGTCGTCTCATTTCCTTCGTATTCCTTCCGTTCTAAAAAAGTCGTAGAAACTGTGCCAAATGAATATGAGTTTAAGTATCTTATCTAGTGTCTTGGAATATTGCCAAAACAGTTTCTTTTTATTCACTGACAGAGAGGAATCTTGTGTGATCCTGTGCACATTTTGAGTCGATACCGTATCATAATGTTTGAAGCCTTTTTCGAACGATATTAAGGAAGCCCATACAGCAATAGTTTTCAATTTTTCTTCATATCTTTTCTTTTTCAACGGCGTCACAAAAAATGACCGAAATGGTTTACTCCCTTTTCTTAGCAGCTGCACGCCTCTAAAGTTCTAATTCATGAAGTACATCAGCTTGTGCGCAGATCTTTGTTTCAAATATATACGTAGCTTGAAAATTACCTCATTTAATTTGGTATCTGTACTTGTGATTACATTATATCACAATTATCTACCGATTTATTTCAAAATTTTCAGGTACGGCATCTGCATTTATAAAGATTTCGGAAATAATTTGCATATTAACACGAACCTTATACAAATCCCATTTCAGCATATCATTCCACAAATAAAATACGCGTTATATCAACAACGCTGGGATTCATTTTAGCATTTACGCACTATGCTTCTCTTGTTTTGGCTGCTCTCTCACTGGTGAACTGTTTGCTTTCACACTCTGACCAAATTTACCAATGCTCAGTGTGCTCAGTAGCGGCAAACACACTACGACAACAGCATAAAAATTCCAATGCGTTTTGGTCTCTCCGTGTGTGTGTCATCATCTTATCACACAATCCCGACCCGGCGACCCATAATTTTTTCGTCACACATGCGGCTTGCATTGATAGCAATACCAGCCAGACACGCCTGCAACATCAGTTCATTTTGCTTTGTACGCGGGGGAGCATTTGACTTTTCGTGTGTGTTCAGAAAAGCCGCGGGTGAGACTCATAAATTATGCTCCTAATCGCGATAACCTCGTGTACTCGACTCCAAGTAAAGTATTATCATATGAAACAATACGGGTAAAATATAGGGACATTTCTCTCTATGTATATTTTGGGGTGAAGGATATATTGCGTTGAAAACTATGTCGTGTTGTTTTGTGGTAAATATACTATATTTAATTATGAAGAAACGAAAACATTTCTCATTTACAATCGAAACTTTATAATAATCAACTCAGTCAACGACTGAAAGAGGCGAAAAGAGTTTTTTTGACTGATTTGACCGATATAGTAAAACTTTAAAATTCTTTCGCATTGCCAGCTTGAAAAAGAGCAGAGCTCTTGAGGCTCGTTTAATAGGCGCGCTGAAAATTTTGTATTAGATTGATTAAGGTAAAAAAAAAACATGTTTGTGATATATCTTCCGAACAACTTCAGGGAAATTCACGGTGAAAGCTCGAATGTTGTAATTTATCCATTACCACTGTTTAAGAAAAACTTTAAATGATTTAAATTATAGAGCAGCGAAAAAAGTTAGCCCTTCGGTGCACACATGTAGACGGTTTGAATTTCGCACAACATATATAGTTCAGAATACAATTTGGTTTAAGTGCCGATGATTCGTGTAATATTGAAGAGCTGGAACCGAGTTCAAAGGACTAAAACCACAGCGGTGGAAGTGGATTGCGAGTCTTGGGCACCGGCAGATGGCGCTGGGATTTTACGTCACAAATGCAGCAAGTCAGAGCGCCGGCTGCGATTGGTGCGCTCTAGGAGCTGTGTCACACAGGCACCGCCTTCACTATTATTTATGGACAGGTATGTGGAGTATCCTAATCTGCTTTGCTGGCGCATGCTATGCAAGTTTTTAAAGGGGATGGACGCTTCGACGTCATATATAAATGAAGGCATCCAACCTAAGTCGTTAGCTGCCTTGGCTATGCACCTTCATTTACATCCTCCTCTCTGAAGCAAAGTGAATTTCGATTTATGAAGTCATTGAATTCAAGAATTTAGTTTTAGCTTTTTACTCGTGTTGTTCGAATCGAATTTGTTCACAATTTTTTTGCGGAATTTTTAGGAAATTTGTGTGTCATATCGCGTCCCACAAAGCATAAAATATGCATTTGAACAGTTGAAAAACTCAGTACAAGGTTTCAAAGTGAAATATATGATTTTTTTGTCATGCGCAGTTTAATTGTAATGTTCCTATATACCGAGTATTCAAACACGTAATTTACTAAAGCTTCAATGGTTATGAATAATTTTTCTTCTAAAGTTAACAAAAAGTTCCTTAAATCGTTTTACCTACTCATATACCATATAATCTGGTGAGTTCATACGTTCAATGAGTGAGTGTTGGTCAGAAAGACTTGATTCTTCTGTGTCTTTCAATAATTCCAGAAAAGTCAGAAAGTCTGCAAGCAATGACATTTTCTTCCGTGGATCAGTAGAGTGAAATAAATTCTTACTGGAATTCTACCTGGAATTTTGAGTATTTAATGAATGGTGTATTTGTTTCTTGATTTAACCATAATAAAGGATGTAGTTTCATTCATGAATTTGAAATATTTTTTTAAGATAGTTTTATTGTCCTTCAAGCACTAGTGTTGAATTTGAAGATGGCTATAAAGTATTTTAATAACATTTTTAGCTTCTAACGTATTGTACACCTCTAAAAATTATTTATAGGGACTAGAAAATTGTAAAAAATTCAAATTATAAGTTTTTCAAAGCTTTTTGTCTAAGACGAAATTTAAAAATTCCGCAATCATTTTTGAGCTAATTATTTGGGCTTGATAGAATAAAAAATCAACTGTTAATTGCAAAAAACACTAATATATTTCCTGCCTTAAATTCATTCTCTGAATACTAAGATTTATCTTGCTATGCATAGAAGAGCTAAAACTCGGAGGCAAAATCTCTATCTGTAGACCGAAGACAAAGATTAAATAATCTTTTAATTTCAGACCATTCATTGAAGTACGATAGCGAGCCTTGTTATGCGATACCACCGAACAAAAAAGCAACATTCAAAGATTTGGCACCAAATCTTCGGTAAAAAGCAGAAAATTCCGAACCAGTGAGCAAGAACACGTGAAGTTGCTCTCCAATGCTACGCGCGGCAGCGATCGCATCAGACAGACAGCGCCATCTGTTGACTTGCGGCGGAAACTTTTCCCTTTGGCTTTGCCGTAATCAAGATTCGGAAAAAAGTCTGATATTTATGTTGCTTGTAGTTTCTCGTAGGGAGCATGTCACCCCTTCAATACGTTGTCTTACATTTGTTAAAATAGACTGAGAAAATATTGTTGTGTTCTTACAGGGATTAATTTCTTGAGGTAATTCCATGTCATATTAGTTTCAGCTCACGAGATTGGAGATAGACATGAAGTGTCAAAAATTAATCATAAGGAAAAAGTGAGTGGGATCGGGAATGACGTTTAATGTTTTTTATTTCTGTTGTACATGTTTTGTGCCCATTATAAAATCTTCATTATAGTATTATCGGCAAGTTTTCTTATCCATTATTTGAATCCTTGGACTTTATTTTCAAAATTTGATGTCCATGAGTCCATTAAAAAAAGTGAAGTTCACATTGTTTTGAAATAATTTTCCTGTTCTATAATAAGTCTCACCTTAGAATAAAAATAATTTTTTATCAAACGGAAATTTTCTTTGATATCAAAATCACCTCTGCAAACAGCTAGTCCTCGAAGAGTGAATGGCAAAAAAAATACACGGATTAAGTTTCTTTCGGGGAATAAGTGCGGATAAAAGACAGTGACTCACTTCGATCTCTTTTGTATCGAAGCCCGAAAAACTTCTTGTACAGAATTTCACTGAAAACAGAGCCAAAATTGATTTCAACCAATGATTGTTTCCAATACCTGAAAGTGGGGATTCGGAAACATCAAAGAAGCCAGAGTGAAGGATATTGAAATATGGGTACATGGTACCGTAGACTTTATGATAACTTTCAGCTGTCCGCCGCTCAATTCTGCCAGAGCGCCGGGGCGCCGAGTTTGCTTTAGTGACTGACACGTCATTTTACTGCCCGTTTTGAGGCACTTCAGGAACATTATGTTCCCATAATGATGCTCGAGAAGCATTGTCAGATCATTACGCAAAATGTAGAACGGTAGCACTTGCTTGCTCGGAGAACGTTTAAAAATCGATTCGATGTGGCTACTGCAGTTACACTTGGTATAGCTGAGTTATGTTTTTTAGCATATTAGAGTTTGATTTGATGATAAAGCGTGAATTTACGATCCTTGGAAGGCATTCTATCAGAATAAAATACACTCTACTGCTAGATTTTCACGAATGAGCTCAACAAGAGTTGGGGACTTTGAAAAATTATTTCACTAAAATTTGAATTTGTGATCTAAAATTTTTGTTTGGTTGTAGATGAGCAACACAAAATTTTATGCACACAGATTAAAGTATGATTTTATTTCACTTGTGAAAATGAGTTATAGAATCAAAGTAATTCTCTACAGAACAATTTTTCGAAACGTGCTACATGATTTGTAATGTTTTACCTTCAGAGAAATATTTACATATGAGAATATTTTTATCAGAATTTTTTATAAATTTCCTTCTATATTTATTAGTTTATTGCTACTTTTTTAGCTGAAATAATTGCATATATGAATTTGACCATGCGCCACAGTGGTTTAAATTGCACATCTTTGATATTTAAAAAATTGTTCATGGAAAAGTAAGGTATTTAAAATTGTTTTCTTCAAGCCGTTCATGCAAAATAAGAATGTTCAGTAAAAGCGTACAAACTTCAAAAACAATTATAAATGAAGACTATTGGAAAAATTTTGCAATTTTTCCGAATAGAAGCGAAAGGCATGGCTTCAACTCGGACCCGGAGATGACTGAATAACTAATGAGAGAAATTACTACTATTTTATTGTTGGAATTTGTTGGCAAATTTACCTATAAATTGTAAGCGTATGTTTTCAGTAGAAAAATGGTTCGTTCCTCGAATGGGAAGCAGCTTTTAGGATTGATATTTATTCTCCGTGGATTGCTGTTTTCGATATCATAAGCATAATAATGTACAACATATGTTCATGTATACGCGGCATGTATGGTAACATCTACCTAGTTCTGTGATACGAGTACGGTTGTAGCAATGTGATGATTGATCAAATAAGTGACAAATGAAATCATAAGTATCCCGTAGAATGTGCACATTCCTCAATAAATAAGGCCGTCATTCAAGCAAAGGTTATGAATGATGAATGATTTTAATATTTTTTGTCAGTTTTGGTTGACTTAGAAACGCAGTGAATTATTTAAAAAAATGTCATGAGTGAAGGATAAATGGTTGAAAAATTATCATTTTGTTCAAACAGAAACTATGTAATTCGAGGGTTACCGACATTTTTGTCATAATTGCGATTAACAAACGATGAGTAAAAGAAAATGGAAATTTTAGGGATATAAAAGGCCTTTCGAAAGTTTAGAGGCTATTGATATACTCAGTTTTTTCACATGGATGTAAAAATTCAGAATAAAAAAAAAAGACGTGGCAATGCTGTTATTGTAACAGACACTTGTTTTCACATTTGCGTGTGCAAATTTCCAGACGAAAAAACCTCAGGCTCAATTTTTAATTCACGCTCATTATGTAAAAAAATTAGTAATTCTAAGCTTAACACAGCCTTTAATTTTTCACGCCTTGTTCGTAGTAATGAAGAAATTATTATTTTTTCATTCTAATTTCTTTTCTTCTCAGTCATTCGAGTCTCATTTTCATTGCTCACTTGCTTATTACGAGTATTACAATTGAAAACGCCAAATGCAAAAATGTTTATCTGTGAATCAATGCATTCATTTTAAAAACTCTGGTGGCATTTGTTCACCCGGCATGATTGAGGGGGTTTGTACATTAAGCACAGTCCAAACTTCAGTAGCATTCACCTAAACATCATTTGATTTGTTTACATAAAATTGTTTGGTTATTAACATTGTCATATTAACCTTTACGTCAAAGTTAAATCGTAGAACTCACCACATCATAAAGTTGAGTTCAACTCTTGTGCCTCAAATACTCATTAATTCAATTGCATAAGTTGACCTTTTTTTTATCTATAATAGTTTTCTTTATTTCAGAGTTTACATCAAAGATAAAATAAAGCTTACATATGTTGTCACATTACTAATGCGGTTAGTCATTTAGAAATTTAGAATTATCTAGCTGAATTATCTACCATTGTGCCTCAAGACTGTATGATTTTCAGCACTTCAGAACAATTCACGAGGGACCCCGTCGAGCCCGATCGTGGAAAAAATGCCTTTCTTAATATAAATGACAATCTATTGCGAGCATCAATTTTGAATTAGAATGACGGTGTTAGTCTTTTAGATACTTCCACCATATATAGGAAGAGTAATCATGTATCTTAATTAACTGATACATGTGTGTAAACATATATTCATATACGTAGAATATGTCTTATTTTGAATTTATACTTGTTGATACATTTTTGAAAAGTACGTGACAAGTTAACACATAATTTTTGTAAATTTTTATTCGAAAATATCAATCAAAAAATATCAAAATTTTGAAAATATCAATCCTAAGTCATTTTCAGACGTAAGACTGGCAGTAAATATTATTTAATTATTATTAAATATGTTGAAAGTGAATTACGAAAGCATTTTTTATTAGGCTTAAGTGAATTTTAATTGAATACTTAGCTGCTAATGTATTGAACTGAGTAATTTTAGCGCAAATGTGTAATAACATTGCCAATTTTTTTCAATACCCAAATGTCTCATTCCCATAATGTCATCTTGCGTATTAGATGTTCTCCCAATTTACTCGTCAATTTCGAGACCTCAAAGATTGACTCCCGTGTAATAAGAGTTTACAGGAATTGACCACGACGTAGGCACTCCCGTGCAACCACCATTGTGATATTCCAGATCGATTCATTACAGTATCGTTCAATTCTCCTTACCAGCTCATGGGGTGGTCTGATTGTCCCCATGAATGAATGCTTGACAGGAAATCAATAGGCCAACATTATATATCAGTCTACCATACAAAAGACGGTTCTGGTTCATTTTCTCGCTTAGCCTGACTCGCACCCATTTTCTTTACCGTGGGAAATTTTTTCGATGGATGACTGAGACAAATTTTACCTCGATGAATATGGGGACAAGCAACTGAGAGTTTTGGGATGCTCGCACTCACACTTGTAGGTACTGTATCTTATAAGCTCTTGATGATCTCTTAAAAACAACTAAATGTAGCATACATATCTTTGAAGCAAATTTTACTACTTTTTACGCAAAATGCAACTTCAAAAAGTTGCTAAATTCCGAGTAGCTTTCGAAGTTATACCAAGGAATCACCTACGACTAATGAAAGTTATTCACAAGATAATCGACGCTAAATTTTGTTCGCATAAACTTAAAAAAAAAAATTTTCTCTGAGATTTTTTTGATAGAGGACTCATTTCATTGACGGAAAAAGTAACAATTATTTATGGTTAGATTATGTGATAATAATGAATAAAATGAACTTCATCAAGCACTGAGACGTTAAACATCAGATTTAAGCTAAAATTATTTATGTTCACCATTTATATTTCAATTTGTGTAAAAGCTAACCTTAACGCAAACGTAGCCTGACTGTACATAGATAATAATATTCATTGCAAAGGCTTATAGTGATAAAACCACCGCATGCTATGATTTGTACAATATGTAGCTGCTAATAATCTATAGAATAACTGAGCAACCACTAAAGAGCGTTCAAAACTTTATGAAGTAAAACTAAAATTTGAAAACTTGGAATTAATAATTTGAATTTATTTAATTTCGGATAATAAAAATCCGAAGTATTTTCCATTAAAGAAATATTGAGAACTGAAAATCTTTAATTGAAATGCGATTCTGAAGCATTTTCTTTTCGAGAAGAAATAAAGCTCATTTTCGAAAAGACAGCAGTTGAGGAAAAATAATTTCAAATGAAAAAGAGTCGGTATCCATCTCACCATTGCTTGGTAATTTAACGTTTTCCTTCCACTGAAGAAACACTTCCAAGAAAGTGTTCTCTCCACCACTTGATATCCGAAACTGACTCCGATAATTTCATTGGCCGTGAACTTGGAGCCTTCAAGAGCAATATAAGAGCAAAAACTCCTTTGCCATCTTTCATGTCATTTCTGATATCACCACTGAGCATCAAATTTGCCTCTTCTTTGAGCATTATTTTACGTCATAGCTGGCCTTGAAATTAGACCATGGTTCAACCCTTTCTTCGGGACGAAGAATGTTAGAGCAAAAAAGCTTCCGACTTCTGCCCGTGTCTGAGACGCTTTCACTTGAATAACGCTCAAAACCGCGTACTTTTTGTTTCAAAGGGCAAAGTGTTTTCAGTACTCTGCCTTAATCTCTGCACAAAAACTTTCTGCGCCGATTTTCGCTGGTTGGTCGCTGTTCTGGATTTCTCGTAACGTTTTTGCTTTTAATAATTTTATGAACTATATCACATGAGAATTGATAGTTTATGTTTCTAGTACCCTGATTGCTTGAATAGAACAATTGTGTAGGCGTTAATGATATTTTGAGACAATAATGAAATGGCTATTTTTCGGGCATCAATTTTCATAGCAAGAATATGAACAGGTCATCAATAAATATTGCGGCAAGATGATTTATCTGCAAAAATCACGTATCCCAATAATTTCGATTTAAAATATTTTTACAAGGTATATTCTACTAGTAAATATGAGAAAAGCTTGCTTACGTGTTTTTCAGTTTTTCTTCGATTTGTAAAACTTCTATATCAGGCGCGTTTCCTGTATTCATAATAAACACTTTTTGTTTCGAGTACGTGATTTCTTCTATGAAAATTTTAAGCGATTAAAATTACCATCGGATGCAGACGTAGCTTGATCTATATTGAAATGTTTTGAAAATATCTGTAAATTTTATTGAGAACCGAAAGAAAATCAACGGAAAGTTATTCTCGATGTTGTCGATTCTTTTGCGCTTAAGAATTTTTGCGTAAGCTTTACTTAAAAGCTTACACGAAATCTGCTAAAAAATTTCAGGAGACAAATATTTAAAATTGAATATTTATTTATTAAAGCCGAGAGCAACAATATTCATATGAGGGACGTAATTAGCAGAAAACTTCCAACTACTGGAGGAAGGTCTATTACAGTTTAAGAAATATATTGTTCGCAGTCAACGCCGCAAAGATTATAAACATGGTAAGTTGAAAAGTGCTCTAGTGTTCCATAGCTGAAAGAACGTTTACAGATGTTTAAGAAACACTGAAATAAGTAGACGATTAGACTAAGTTTCTTCAAAAGTTATTTCATCCTCCTTCTTTAAAAATATGTCTAAATTGTGACAGTGCCATCATGGGCATGCAGTATGAAAGGAACTCTGACTGATTAATTTTTTGTATATGCGGCCTGCGTCCTATGAGTCATTCCGCATCCACTGTTCAGTCGTTCAATGAGTGTCTGAAGCTTCCATTTATTAAGAAGCGAGGCCGTTTTTTAACAATCATTTTTATAATTGTGTGATTACGTCAGTTTTCGCTGTTGATTGCTGCAATTAAGCGAACGTTTTGAACAGGCAAACCATGTTTGAAGCTTGCTTTATACTTATATTTTGAGGTTGGTTGAAGCACTTAGTTGGAAGAACATAATTTCAAGCTCAATTTATAAAATTATGTTTACTAATTTTCGTTAAATAGTTTTTCTATTTTTATGAATATCATATGATGGGTTTTAATTCATTTGAATTTCATTTCATTTTAATATGTCTCTACCAAAATTGAAGGTTTCCAGTTCTTTCGGGCGAATGAGCTCACGTGATAGTTGCCATTAATATCAATTCATTGAAATATTTTATAATTGGAACATGCACGAACATATCTCATTAATTGCATTTTGAAATCTAATTTGGTCTTTTATACAGTACATAGGTGTCGTAAAATTTTCTCTCATAATGAGCTCCTGCTCACATATAGTTACTTAGCCAATGAGGTTCCCAACTGAATGACACGACTCCAGTCAGTAAAAAAGCCATTGCGTTGTTTTGAAGTTTGTATTGTGTTCAGCGGTTTTCCATTGGCCCTCTATATATATATTATTCCAAAATTAAGAGTTGAAAACTCTTGCCTGGGAACTATTTTTTTGCCCGGAAACTTAGTCACTTACTGAAAAAGACTGTACACACATAATGAGTTTTTCATTTTTCAAACATCGAGGAGACAAATCACCGTGGGGTTCCATCGGATTTTTCTTAAATATGAGTCTCACTGGAATAGAGAGTCTAGGCATCATGTTGCTGCCCTCTCTCTCTTACACCCAAAATCGATGAGTCGCCCCATTGAGGGGATCTCACGGGACACATCTGAACTTCAACGAGCATCTGTGCCTGTTGCTCCCTTCGAGATTAAAAAAAGAAGCGGATTATGCATTTGACACGGATGGTTTTCAGTCTAATATTACCCTGATCGAAAGCATGAGATGAGCGTTTGAACTTAAGCCAAAAACTGTTTACAATTTGGCGAAAAGTAAATTGATCAAAAGCTTAAGATGAACTCTTGAGCTTTATGCCAAAACTGCTCAGATTTTCTTATTAAGAAAACTTTGTAGTCAACCAACCATGCGTGAATTCAACGATGAAAGTTGCATCTAATCAAATCGCGATAGTGTGCTATAGGTTCCGCCGCCGTGCGGCCGGGACCCGGGTTCGAAACTCGGCGCTGGCAGTGGCGATTTTCTCTGTTGGGTATAGGAGAAAAATTCCAAGCACAATACCCCACTCTACCCAGGTGTCTGAAATGGGTACCGGTCTTGACCGGGGGAAGCGTCATGGCGTCCTGGCGTTAGTTATAAGGCATTTGAAAATCCAATGTACAAGGTGATATGTATCAGGCTTGATTGGAAATAAAGCATCCGTAGATGCCTTCATTATTACTAATCGCGCAACGTTTTTTGGTCATTTACACGATATTTAGCTAAAACGATATTTTTGTTGTATTTTCGGAACAAACTTGTTCATTTTGTACGCAGCGTAAGCCATAGCTTTCTTTGCATCAAAATGTTAAGAAATAACCATCAAATTTGATTCAATTTTCTGGTACGTCATTATTCTAGTTTAGAGCGTTCGTCTATCATGCATGGTTCAGATGAGAGACAATTTCTCATGCGTGGAAATGTGCATGTGAATTTACAGTATAATCTTTCGAGGATGATTTTAACACAATGCTGAACATTCCAAACAATCCTAAACATTTCTTAACCTCGTAGACAGTGTCCACGAATTTGAGAAAAATATCTTTTACTAGAATTGTTTCCGTCGGACTAGGACGCAGACTCTGATCAGCAGCTGGGCCCAAGAAGACGGGAAATAGAGGGGTTCTCCTACGAAACGGTTTTCTTCCAAGAAGTTTCTAAGGAACAGGATCCCCTGCCGGTGGGAATCCTGTTTGGTTTTCCTTCGCCTCTCGCTTGGAGTTGCGTATCGATTTTCCGGAGGGCAGAGCGCGCCAAAGCCAACCGACACTTGCAGCGCTCGTCTTCGCTTCCCCGTCACCGTCACGGCGCGTGCAGTCGCCCTGCCTTCACAGCTCGGCTGGGGTGCGGGAAATGAGGGTGCTGCTCTAGCGTGAGGTCTACCTCTAGCTGGTACTATAGCTTGAGGTTAGGTTAGGTTACTAATGGATATCACTTATTTCCATACATTTAAATAAGCGGTAAACACTTAATTTGTACATCTCAAGCTGCAGCTGGGTGGGTAGGTGATGTATGGCGGTAGACCTTACGCTATAGTAGCACCGAAATGAGTCTCTATGGTCAGACTGTTCCCTCGCATGCTCTCGGAGCAAATTAGCGAGATGCAAGCACCACAAAACATTCCCGGGATCGGAAATGGAGGGAATGCGTACTTATCGCGTGAACAGGGCACTGGGATATAAGTACGTTGAGCAATCACGCGAGCTGGAAGGAAAAAGAGACGTACGCGCGAAAAATAAGCATGTGTTGACTGTTCTTCCCTCGCTTTGTACAAAGGGAGAATCAATATTTTCTAGGACGACTCATGCAATAGGAAAAGAAAATGTATCACATTGATTTATAAGAGAAAATAAGTCTGAACACGAGTCACTTGCCTATTTCTCCCCTCAGTAGCAAATTGCGAAAACTAACTCTACACATAATACAGACTTATAAGCTCTAGAAATGACGTTGCATTATAGAGACACAATGCAGTTTTATATTTCCTTGTGTTTTGCGAGCGTTTTAATGCTATACAATTTCAGAAATGAAAAAATAAAACCAATAAGTAATAATTATAATAATAACAGTGATGATAATATTTTTTGAGCTTCGAACGTACGTAAATATTGTGACTCCTAGAACTATCGCGGAATGTAACTGAACTTCACTGATATTCATATTTGCAGGAATTGTTTTTCGATTCGTATTGCTTCACTAAGCCTCCAGCTCGTATGTACATATGTGTGTGCATTACTGTTATATATGAGCCTATAATTAAATTCAAAACTTGCATGTTTGATATGGTGAAAATACGCATCTCTAAAATCAATCATCTTTATAATCAATTTCGCATCACTATAATCTATCATTTTACTTGTGTGAAAAACTTTTTGAAACAAATGATGTTTGAAAGATGTTTGAATTCTATAATAATATTTTATGCAAAATAAAAAAAAGAGCCATCAGCAGTTATTCACAATGAATGGGATGTAACACTCAACCTCCTCACGGGATACAATTATTAATTGTATCTATGCATTGGAATGAAAGCTCCGAGGAAGAAAATGTAAGGTCCCGAGCTGAAGGCTAGGTACGACTTATTTCTGTTGAAATAGCATAGGTTTTATATTTTGTTACTGACAATCGTTTCATCGGTTCACTGCTGCTTTTTTATTCAATACCTACTACTTTCTTCATAAAATTTCATCTTGTTTCATGAAATTACTTCCCAACAAACTGAAGGTATGCTCGGAGGCTGTTCTTCGGGACAACACCATCTGCGTAGATTCCTCATTCCCTTAACTCCATACTAAATGGCGCCTTCCTTCTTCCTCTCTTTGAAATTCCTTTTTTGTGGTTGGGGGGGGGGGGGGTGGGGGGGGGCTAAAATTAACTTATAATCTAATTCGTTCTCTAGCACTCAGCTAGTTTTCATCATAAAAGATTTCACAGTTTAGCGGGCTTATAAATCTAATAATGCTGAAATTTGTTGGCTTATCATCAAAAGCTCTCAATGATTTTCTTGATATAACTTTCGCAATTTGGGGTATTTCTATTCTATTTTAGTACGTACAAATTAGAGCATCTGAATGATTTCCCGCTAGTGATCATATTTATTGATAGAGTTATGTTGTAGAATCCTCCCTCACTCTAGGAAATTCGTACAACACAGATAATTTTTGTTAAACATATATTTCCACCTAACATGGTGAATTCAGAGATGTCATTAATTAAAAATATTCGCATAATACACATGTATCTATTAGGAAATGTTAAGTCCCACATGCGGTGACACGTTTCAAAAAAAGTGGAAAACGATAGAACATTGCAGCATCTGATGGCAGGAAATTTATAGATATTTAGTTTCCGAGAGCAGCTTGCCTGTCAATAATTTTCATTGATCATCTTAACTATTACTTTTGTTACCAGCATAAAGTTTTTCAAATCATCCGTGCAACAAAAGCTAAAAAAATTTTGCTATCTCGATCAGAGCCTACTGAAACAATTTTGTGTTTTCATTCTTTCGAGCAGCAATTGCTCACTGAGAATTTAGCTATTTTCATTTTTCCCTTGAACAAAAGAATTGATAAATGAAATACTGAATACAGGAAAAATGCCTCTGTAGAGTTAATTGCTTGCTGTGATGAAATACTACAAGATGAGAATTTTTTAAATTTAAAGCTTCATTATATTTCATTTTTCTTACACTACAATTTACCATAAATTAATATTTTGAGGTCAACCAGTTATATTTTGAGATCTTTAAATGTACAAGTATTCTGACTGAAACTGAATTAGTTGTTTTAGCTCGCTATTTCAGTAGAAATACTGTAATCAAAATGAATCTCTAAGTATACTTATATAGAAGTGCACACACATGAGGCCACGTACATTTGCTTTAAAATTATTTTCTTACTCAGTTTCTTTTACAAATGTTGCTAGTTGAATGTTTAAAGTACGATGCGATACTTTGGATGTGCAGCCGTCGTTAAAGGTCATGTGATCTTCTCATGTTTCCTTTGGTCTTTATTTCAATAACGATATAATTTCGCTGTAAAATATTCGAATTTTGAAAAGGAATTCAAATAAACAAGCTTTTCCAGTTGTCACATAAATTAATGATTTGAAACGTGAATACTTTTTTAATAATAATTCAACCGGCATCTGTGAAGCTCCGAGTTGGGATCGGGCTGCGAACGAAAACGTATATTTAGTCTTTTTCAGAGCACCTCAAAAGCTCTGAGAGAATTGAAATTATTCGTCACGTTCAGACCATACTATACTTTTTTCTATTTATTTCTCTGAGAATGTATTTACCTTTGCTTAATATTCGGGGCTGGAATTTAAAAGAGCTTGAGTAATTTCCATTTCGGGTAAATTAAACGTTCGAGAAAATTTAGTCATTCAGGAATTCTGTGTTCATCGTGCGTTACGTTTGACTTGCGTAACACACTAAACACGTTCTTTAAAGCCTCGTTCAGAAATATCGCAAAATGTTAACGTTGAGGAGCTCATGCAAATTACAAGAAATATTCAAAAGATAAGTAAAACTTTTGTGCGACATTTTTCCGTGCATTCAAGGCTTGAAGTTGAGGTGCTATACATGCTCTGCTGTCCGTCTCGTTCTAGCAAGTAAAGTTGCTAGAGCTCACGCTTGAACAATGGGGCAGCAAATTTTCACATCGTCTGTAGGTGGAAGCCTACTCTAAGGAAGGCAAAAAAGCAGCGGAGCGCGACATCAAATGACCGTCTTACCTCACAGAAAAAAGTGCTTCGGTGGCTCATTCTAGAGAAAGTTTTGAGACACTTGGAAGCCTTTCGGTGTTTCCTTTCCGTTTCTAATTAGAAATAGCTAGCCCGGACGCCAAAAAAAGTCTTCACGGCAAATTTTTGTAACTCGTCATGCTTTTTCCGCAAATTAGGGTATTGTAGAAGATAGAAAGTATACACGCGAAGGTTTGTTAACTCTTCATAACTTGTTGCGTTTATTTTAGTGTAGGTGCGTGAAATATGTCCACCATGTTTGTCAATATTCAGATGTAGATAACAGATTCCTTGAAGGAATATTGATCTCGAATCAGACAATTCATATACTTTCATAGGACGCAAAAACGTGAAAATCTTTGTATTTTATTGCTAGGTTAGCTCGCGTTTGAACGCAGAAATTAGCAACAAATAAATAGGTCTTTTCATGTTAGTATTGACGAGTAGAATTTTAGATGTGACGAAAACAAAGTCAAAGTAGGTATAAACGCTGGCAACATTCATTTCAAATTTCTGGGGATTCGGTTAATGCTTCATAAATGGACATTAAGATTCTACAATGGGATGGTCGCACAGAAAAAAAACTCATGTTACCTAGTTCATGAAGCAGGTGAGAAATCTGACCGCATCCAAAAGTTGAGTACTTTAGTAGACTTTGAGATACTCATGATAAGAGCTTTCGAAGGTTATCTGTGTATTTCATAAAATTTTGTAAGAACATTCGAAAGGCTACAAAAATTCACATTGTACACTTTAGTGAGCAGTATAGAATATTTTGAATTCATTTTTTATTTACGACGGCGATGTCGCATAAAACAATGTGGTTTGTCCGGAGTGATAAGGTCTAAATGCATGTCCGGTGTCGAGCTTATCTTCCGCACAGACATGAGTGTCTCGAATTCCTTAACTTAAACAAGCTTTGCGATTTTATGGACCGCTCGAGAGAAGGATTCAGTTTCTACAACAAATTTACCCTGAGGAAGTCGTGAGATACGGAGTATCGCTCCCTACATCAACGCTCTGCGAACAATGAAGTTAAAAAGGGAGGACTCAGAAATGCTCTGCCTTCCTGCTCTCTTGTATTTCATTCTAGCTATAGGGTGATAAGTGCTACGAGGTCTATAATTCGGTTAGGTTACATCAATACTATGAGTAACATATAGCTGGCGTAAGAGATAGTTTGATCAGTTGGGCTTTTTTCGAGTTTTAGGCGAAGTAAGCATGGACTAGTAATTTTAAACACGTAAATGGATAATGTTTAGTTTATTTCCAAAATAAATTAGTTGTCTTTTGAAATATAAATCCTCGTGTCCCAATCCACGACAGAACACAATTTAAACTAATTCTGTACTGCAGGAAATAGAATAATTCATTTTAAAGAACACTGAATCTACTTTTTCATGTTTCTCACACTGCGCATGAATATAGGCTCATTTAAAAGAATAATTTACACGCTTTTATTTATAAAATTCAGCAATGATATAGAAAGGAGAAGCTTTGTGGTCTCATTTCGTTGCAGTGTATCCTCTAAGGTCCCACAGAACAGTAAAGATGAGAGTTTATTTCACTCGATGATATAAAACCAGCCAAGAGTCGGGTTTTACAGTCGAAAAGTGGCTCTCACGCGACCAAATGATGGACTCTTCAGACGCGACCTATTGGTTTAAAGTGAAGCCTAGACATATCATCGCCACGGAGAGGTGCTCGAGCAAGGGTGTGGGCCATTTTGTATAGGTTTATCGCAAGCGCTACCGCTGCTATAACTAGGTTGTACAACATAGAAAGTATGGGTATGCTGCAAGCACTACCATTGCTCCAAATGAGCGGTTGATCTTTTGAATATGTAAATCATATACGGTAAAATACACTTCTGATAAACCATGTGTTGGGCTAGGATACACCTTGCAGTAAGGTATTTATCTCTCTAAATTTATGCACGGCTCCTGAAGAAAAATTATTCAGTGGTTAGCGGTGCACTCTATTTTCAGAAGAATGTTTGGTGCAAAAAGGGAAAATTTATCTGCTTTCTTACTCTCATCTCCAGAAAGTGGTGTATCAGCGATATGATTCGTAAGTGCGTCGTCACGAGACAATAATGAAACAATCAATCGAATCCATGACTAGTGTGCTATCTAACACCACAGGGCCTTCTTTTCACGAAAAAATACTTACTGAAAGTGAAAGGATTGTTTTACCATGGTTACGATCTTAATCGTATGAGTTTCTATAGATGGTCTTTAAAAATTCATAAAAATTTCCAAATAATTACTAATGCAAACAATAACTCGGTTCATTTTAACAAACACTTGAGAAGGTTTGCTGAGCACTCTAATTTAATAGCATTTTCACTGTCAGCATACGACGAACAGAGGAAAATTATTTGAACCGTATAACCCTCAAACATAGTAATGGAGTATCTAATTTCTTAGATACAGAACTCAAAGGTTATTTGGCGTGTAAGTTATTTAACGTGATTAGCGTGTATATTTAGCAACTATGAGCGTATTATTTGCAACCCTCCGTATCTTGACTTTGTGTGCTCTGTAGTTTGTTCCACTTAGAGATCGCTGTTATTTATGTTTTTCCTAGTATGTTTAGAACCACAGGATTCAAAATGTTTTTAATTTCTGGTGTGACTAAAGAGAGTGCTTGCAGGTAAAGAAAAATAGAGTAATGTGTAGGCTTGTATTTATATCATTATTTAGAGCCCAAATGCATCACGCACAGGCGAGTGAGTTTAGTTTTCCCCAAGGACAAGGGAAGCGAAAACTTAAGGAGGGTGGAACTAAAGTTAAGGAAATTTTAAGGAAACGTTCCCGAAGAGAACTGAACAGCGCGCTACAGAAAATGGGATACAAGCTCCCTTTGCGGAAAGACTGGGAGGCGTGGAAAAATGAGAGGGGGCGGAGGATTCTGTGTAGAGAGGAAAGGGGTCGAGGTGTGCTACGTCACCGCTAGAAAGCGGGGGCAGAGGAAAGGGGGCGGATAGTTGAACAAACTACTTCGTTGTTGCGGTGCAACTCGCAGCGTAAGTTCTTTTACGTCGACTTAGTTACGCTATGTGCTGCAGTACGTGGAGTAGTTAAGTTAACTTAAAACAAATACACGATGCTCTGCTATAGTCCGTGGCGTGGTTAAGTAAACTTTGAAGAATTTTCGCTGCCAGCTATACTTGCAATACTTTTTATGGTAGCAATGTATTAAAACCCTCGACAGCGAAAAAGTGTGACAATATGTGGCAGATCCATAAGTGGCGCAG
Source organism: Morinoia aosen (assembly GCA_030386875.1). Classification (NCBI taxonomy): domain Eukaryota; kingdom Metazoa; phylum Arthropoda; class Malacostraca; order Amphipoda; family Talitridae; genus Morinoia; species Morinoia aosen. The sequence goes on from CM059565.1 coordinate 21,452,876, forward strand.
GTTATTAAAAGTGCGCACAAATGTGCGCTTTACAATATTTCTTGTATTCTAATACCAAATGTGAAATCAGAATGCCAGTTGAGTTACTCAAACAAAAGTTAAGATAAGAAGAAGATAATGTTTTTAATGAACATATGTTGATCGCAAACTGGCATTTTGCAAGCAGGTTTTAACAAGAACGTGGATCTCACGAATTACACAACTTTTGAAAAATCTGAAATTGAATCTGATAATAGTTTTGTGAATACAACGTATCGTTAGAACGATGTTATTTACAACTCCTATAGCGTTACTTCTTTTAAAGTCTTGTATTTTGGCCAAATTTGCCATACCTTTTCGCTGTCGAAAGTTTTAATATAGTTGTATTTGAGCAATCTGATGAATCTTGCAAGCCCCTCTGCTCAGATGCTTTTGAAATATTATCTTTGTAACCTATAACCTAATTAGAGATATTTCAATTTTAAAATTCATGCAGGTCAACGTAAAATAGATAGGAAAAATGAAAACGCCATCTAACTTCTAAAACTATTTGATAATAATTTTTTTGCTTAAACAAGAAGTCATTTATTAGACAAAATTTTCGCTTGTATTTAACTCCTTGTGAAAAATGTGGGCAAAGAATATTATTTTTAATTTCATCAATATCCCCAAAATGAAAGGCTTTCTTATTCGATATCCCTGATGATTTATACCTAGAACAAAAAATATAATTTATTTGAGAATTTATAAAACGTGTACAAATATTTCTTTAGGGTGACTCTCCATGACACTCGTTGAAAGCAATTTTAAAAGGACATTGAAATCATTATCGGGGTAGACGAGCGAGCCTGAAAACTTCTATCAAATGTGAGTTATTGATATGGCGAGGCCATCGTGGGGTACAAAACCTCGAACCTTTTCTTCGATGGCCCTTAATGGAGAACAAAAATGGCCTCTTGGGTAAAAATTGATGACGTCGTAAATCTTCTGCTCCATCAAGTCGAGGATTGTCGCTGCCTCGTTCGCACGGATAAAAGAAAGGGGAGAGAAGATTTAAAATCCTGAACTTCGTAGCTGATTGGCCGCGGACTGGATACGGGAACGCTGTGTTGCATACAAGAACATTCACAGTTCTCTTAGTTTAATATACAGCCTACTTGAATCAGTTAAAATAATGAAATTGAGTACATTTGGAATGAATAAACATCAGCAGTCAGTAGATAACTAAATAGCTGAGAGCTTAAGAAACATGTATATTCCTTCAGGTCTTACGATAAATCTTCAAATGAATCTGCCAAGGATTTGAATGTATACCAAGCTACTGCTATGTGAGGGCTTTTTTAAAGAGTTTAGAAGAAAATTTTCTTACCTAATTCTGGCAATTGCCCCGATCCCCGTCACTTCTAGATATCACCTTTGCTTTTGAAGTCCGACTTATTTTTTTTAAATTTTGCGTAAACTTTTTACGTAAAGAACATACAAAGTCTTTGATTGTGATTTATGAACTATGAATGTCAGTGAACGATATTATTTCCAGGTGATTCATGACTGATTTCCATAAACTGTAAGCTAGTAGCCTGTTGAATGAATACATTCTTAAAATATGTTATGAATAATATGGTTGAATTTTGAATTGTTTTCGCGAATTATCCTACAGCATCTTGCTCACGTTTATTTAAAACAAAATCAAATCTGAAGTACATTCCTCAAGTGGACCAGCTAATTAAATTCTCCTTGAAATTTTAAATGATGGGATGCTCCGTAAAATTTAACTTGACTCAGTTATATTCATGGATAGCCAAGTTTAATTAGACTCATCCTCATTCCTCCTTAACCGCAATTTTTTTCAAATTCTAACTTGTTGAAGCTCGAAATCTGTTGTTCATCGATCCTCGTCTATCATAAGTGTAAATCAGAAAAATTGCCCTGAAAAATCATCCTGATTTTACTAAAAAGGTATGATCAATTATTTATTTGTCTGAGAGTAGAAAAATAGCTGAATAAACGCCTCATTATTCATAATATTGTGTGAGCCATGTTTTTTGAAATTTAGCTAATACATGGACTTCTTATTTTTTAATGTGTAAGTTATTTATGTTCCTCTCATTTATGACTTATAAAAGGATACTCGCCAAATAACTTTGATTTGCTCATCTAATGAGGAAGCAGAGCATTTCTGCCCCACGAATAGAGCTATACGCACAAACGCAGAGTATACTTTAACGAATACCTGCGTAGGTTTGTTTACTTATTATTTTCGGATTTTCTGAACGTTTGAGTTTTACGAACAAGACATTAGTGATTTCACTACCAGCGGCTGATTTTGTAATTTTATGTTCACACGACATCTATAAATCTAACATAGCGGCTAGCTTTTTTTTCATTCGTTCTCAACTGTACGATGAAAATTTATTTTGCTGAACCGTACATTCCTGTTCAATTTATGAGTTTTAGCTTATTCAAAATCGTGCATGCCATTGCATACAACGAGATGCCAAGCCTGTTTCTGAATGAATACTTTTCTATTGTTAAAATTAACCGTCGCTGCAAAGATTTTACAATATATTGTTTTTTCCCAATTGTGATACAAAGCTGAATCACTCAATCATTTCGGAATCAATTTTATCACAGAATTTTGGCCCTCAAAAATATTAGACGACAAAATTATACTTTATTGTTTCTCATTTCTAAACCTCGATCAGACTCGTGCAAGGCGTTGGGAGAGTTTCTTCAAAAATTGTTATCGAGCTTCTACTTCATGATATTTTGAGTAGTTTTTGATAAGTTATTAACTTAACTCCAACATATTCGAAGGAATTCCTCAATTCCATGATCATAAAGTTTTAGTGTTTGGCAGTTTTGTGCTGTATTTCTGACACAACTTGTCGTGAAGTATTATTCACAATTATTTAGAATAATTCGGGGGATTTAGGCTTCCAAGAATAACTAAAATACTGTTTCATTAAAAAAAACAGTGGAATGAAATAAAATACAGTTTTGTTCCTTGTACAAAGAGCTGAAAGAAACATTTCCTCTCCCACAAAACGCGAAAGTTATTAGCAGTATATGAGATTTCATTTGTTGAGACCAAAAGAACAATTAAAATTAAAAATGCACCAACAAATCTTGCAGGGTGATGAAACTCGTCAGTATTTATTTTGAGAATTTTAGAGTAGATTTGCTGAAACTGCGGTTGCCAAATATCTTTCAATTTTACTTAGGAATGGTGATCTATGAGTTAATTCACAAACAAAAGAATTTGAAAACATTTTATTAATCAGACTTGTTTACTTGTTTATTTTCAATCATTAAATCATACTTTAACTAGCGAATTACTTTTTTTAATTTTTAAGAGTTAGTCTGAAGAAACTAAAAGTTTAAAAGTTGTGAAAAAATACTGTGATGATTTAAAACTGCAGTGGTTCAGTAGCAGGGTAAAAATAATTTCAGATTTTCGGGAATTTGAAATTTCTAAACGAATCATCGATTTGATCATAATTATTTTGTTGACCCTGTTAGTATGATTTTAATTTTGTATTGTAAATATGGTATTTTGCTTGATGATAACCAGAATTTCGTAGTTGTTGTTAATAATTTCGTCATCAGTTCCTTGAAAAATACTAAACGAAGTCTTTGAATGTTTTTCAGTAGAGATTCTGGGATATATTTGGTGAAAAAGAATATGACTAGAAATATTGAAAAAAACTTTTATTTAAGGAAAAAGCAGTTATTCTTCACTCAGTTGTATCTCTTGAATTTTGAAAATGCATTTCAATTTAGTGTTGTTGTGAATAAGGTTCACTTGCTGGAGTTCAGTTTAACGGAAATGCGTTTATTTTGCGAAGTCGTTCCTAGTGCCCTATTTCCCTGTCCGGACCTATAATTACTGATGATCTCACAAACGGCGTCCATTTTGAAGCAGTAAGCAACGTACTAACTAAAACATATCCTCTAGCAAGTACAAGATATACAGTGCATTGTCTTCAAGCTTTCCCTTTAAGAGATAGGACCATTTTCAAAGTAATTTTCACACCCACATAGATTGCGGCTGCAATTCTTTCCTGCGAAGTTGCAATGATGTTTGGACACCAAAATTCTGGCATGAATTGGATCAATAAGGAGTGCTAGAAGTGACAGTTCATTTTAACCTTTTACAATAAGAGATCGGACAATTTTCAAAGTAATTTTCACACCCACAATGATTACCTCTGCAATTCTTTTCCGCGAAGTTGCAGTGATGTTTGAACGTCGAAATTCTGGCATGAATTCGATCAATAAGGAGTGCTGGAAGTGCTGTGTACGTGCAGGTGCTGCGGCGGGGCGTCGGGCCGCTCGTATATCACGGGTGACAGTTATGGGCGAGAGCGAGGGGCGCCCGAGCCCCTCTGGCTTGCGTCGCAGACAGGCGAGGCTTTTGCTCGACCTGAAATGGGATCTTCCTCACATTTGCGGCGGTAAATGTAAATTTCACTCGAATATTAGTGCTTTACGTTGAATACTCGCACTGTGAACTTGAATTTGATTAGCATACTGGTGTTCTGAGCAGAATTCTTCTCAGATGAATTGAAATTTCATTTCGGTATTATCGTTTTTACGTGGAATGGGTATTCGGTGAACGAATGTTTAATTAAAATGACATTGAATTTTTACTAGAATATTGTAGTTAACGTGAGCTCGGGTATTAGTATTTTTCGTTCAAAACTATCGATGTAAACGAGATTTTTATCTATATCAATTTTGATAGCGTTTTATTCTTTTATTCTTGGCGGTTAGCTGGGACATCAGGATTTTTCGAAGCGTGCAACTGTTTTAAGCAATTTTGTGTCAATGCTACTCATTTCAGTAGATTATAACATAATTTACGTTTTTTCATACAGCATTATATCCTGCATGGTTTGCAATGCTTGATACTAGAGTCAAATTTGGTTGATTTTAGTATAAAATCATAATATTCAATAAAATTAGAAGTTCTGAGTGTTTCTTTTACGGAGAATATCGTTTCTTTTTCTCCATACAAACTTAAGTGCTTATTTCGCTGCTGAAGTAAATAAATCACTTGCTTTTATACAACAGGAAGAAATGTTTATTCTATGTATCAACAAGTGAATGTGTTCCAAGTATTCACAAAGTCGTTGAAGTTAGTCGGATGTCGACTTTGTATGTTGTGATTAGTTGTCTTACTACTGAGTGAAATATTCACCCAAGACGAAAGCTATTAAAGCAGAAAATTTGAGCAGTATGATGGACATATTCTTCAGATACTTCCTTCGCAGAAAATTATTCACGTGGTGAACTTTTATTCGTTAAGCAAACTGGGTCTCAACAGTGAAATAACAGAGAACTTTACTGGTATTATGTACCTTTGACTTGCCTTCTAGTACAGCTCCGAGCAAAGGGACTTAAGCAAAGGACATGATAAATAAATTAGAGAAGTAGAAAAATAAAATTTACTTTTATGATAAAGTAATTGATCACGTGGCTCGCTAACGCTTAAAGAACAAGTGCTTCAAGAGAAAAGTGTTATTTCCCGCACAGGAGGATAGATAGGTAGGCCGCCCACTTGATGGAATAAGTGTTTTGTTTGTTACGGACCTTCTATTTCTTCGGTTCGTCGCTGGCTTCGCTTCAGCCTCTCTTTCTTTATTTACAATTTTAATCTTGTTTCATGGACTTCTTTCAATCTTGCTGCCTCCACGCTGAGGGTTTATGAGCACACTTTTGCACAAATGCTCCGTTTCTCTTATTCTATACTAAATTATTCTTTCCTCCTTCTTCTCCTGGGAACACATTTGTTCCCGTGAGGGAGACTTAAGCTAACTTATTATCGAATCTAATACATAGAACCTGTATTCGCTGAATTTTTTAATAGCTCATGATTTACCACAAGTTTACAAATTTCAAATATAATTCCTCCAAAATAACTGATAATCACAGTAGGTGTAATGATTCTTCTGTGGGGAAGTGGATATTTGCTTAATACCGCTCTGCAGTTGAAGGAAATGAGCTGTTTTGAGTGTCCAGTTTACACAAATATTGAAAATACCTCAAATATATTTAAATTTTGAGAGAAAAATCAAAAATGACTGAAAAATCGAGAACAAAATTGTACTTTCGTGGAAATATTGTTACCTCTGTTACATTTTAAAATACTGTATAAGCTCAAGCACATTAATTCAATATTATAATTACTTAGAAAGTTTAAATGAGATAAAAATGTAATTGCTGAGTGTCTTGAATTCTTGAAGACCAATTCAGCTTCAGTGATGAGAAGTACAATCCTGCAAGAACTTTTCCCACATCGTCATAGGCAATCTGTTCGTCGTATCAACTAGAAACGGAAGCTATAACTCAGGAAGGGTAAACTTGAGATAAGCTGTTATCGTCCCACGATTTAGTATCACTAGTTACACGCGTCCGGATCTCGTTGAAATTATCGAAGCCTTGTCATTAGAAGACTTTGATTCCACTTTACCATAACAGTTCGTTCTGATAAAAGCGCTTGCGCGCAAACGAATGGTTAGTAAATAGCAGAAAAGTAGTTATCCTCGGGCACCAAAACGCTCAATTTTAGGGGCACATTTAGGAGCCAAGTACTCGCAATAACAATAAAAAGCACCATTTGGTGCATGGTATTATGAATGCCAGGGCATATTCTAAGTCTCCTGTAAATGGCTGTTACTCGCCAGTCCACTTCCCATCTTTGCCAACGCGCGCTCTAATGATGAGTCTTGCTGAAGAAAATGGCCGGCTAACGACCGGATAATGATCCCAATTATCTTGAAAATATTCCCCTTGAAAATAGACCTAAGTTTTAACATCGACAGTCCTTGTACGTCACTTTTTATTCTGCAGGAACAACGGGCAAACTCGAGGACCTTCGTAAAAAGTATTGTAAAATAACTGAGTAAATGTTGACAATATGTGCTTTTTGTAAAATTACTCATGAAATGATGTTTACTAAGATTACTGTCATAGTTCAGCTTTTTTGAAGTTTCTTCTTTTATATTTTGCTCGTGCATGTAGACTATAACATTTAAACTCGTTTAACTTGCGTGGTTCAAAATCGCTTCGGAAAATAGCTATTTTTTTAGTGATAAATGATCAGTTATAAACTAGATAAATGCACAGAAAAATTTGATGTTGCAAAGATTTCAGCTTGATTGAATTTGGTTTTCAATTTTGTATGCTGTAAAGTATGACATGGTGTGCTTGCGAATCCCTTGCTCGATTTTTTTTTGTCAGAGCAATGATACGATGATGTTCATTTATTTTTTCTAGCAAAACCATTTTGATAGAAAATTGGAGCATTGTTGTAGCAGAACAACTGTCGCCTTAAAATAAGCTTAAAGAGTCCCAAAATATGTTTTAAAATTAGTAGCATCCAAAGCATGATGTACTGCAATGCCTTCAGTTTTGTAATATCTATTTTTCTCTGGTGCAGATATATCGGGCACCTCGAAAATTCATCGTTCGTGCGGGGTAAAATTTTCATTGCTTTCGGATAATGAAGAACCCTAATTCTAATTTGCATAATTTAGCTCAGCATGCGATACAACTTTCATGTATGGTTGCCGTGTTAATGAGTATTGCGGTTCGAGTCATAATTCTTTTTTTTTGTTCCCGTACGCTCTGGGGGAAAATTTCCTACTAAAACCATCGCTAATTGCGAAGGGCGAGCGAACCTGATCCAACTAATGCAGAAAAGCCACCGCAAAATATATCAGCGAAATTTTTAACTCTTCGAACCCAGGAATAATTTCAGTGGACATAGATTTTTGACGATTATGGGCACATTTTTTAAGTGTATTTTCATGTTTTTTTGTGGTTGCAAAATACATGAAGTCAAGTTATTAGGCAGAAATTCAAATGAATTTTTAGTAAATTAAATTTATGTAATGGACTTTCTAAAATAAAAATTGGCGAAAAGCATTTGCTGATAGACTGAAAGCACGGTATTATTATAAATAATCTTGAAAGATTTCAACAGGAGTGAGTGGAAATCTGTATGAAACGAATTACGCCAATGAAAACGAATTTTAAAGCTGCTTCTACATAAGTGAATATTGCACGTTCCGTTATATATATTAATACCTGACAGATTTTTATGCAGAGAGCTGCAAATTCTTCTCAATGTCGCAAACGCAAATGAAATGAATAAGTTAATTAGTTTAATTTTAATAATTTCGCATAATGAATTAACATAGGTTAAGTATTATTCTATTATCACAGAATTAACCCATGTAAAAATTTATGTTCACATTAAGACACGTGGTACATATATAATGCACTCTATTTTAAATCTTTCTAACATGTGTTTTCACGTGTTTATTGATCCAAATGTATTTAACGAAATAATGTGGAAAAAACGTTTATGCGGCTTGAATTTCACCGCATCTATTTTTAAAAATTCTTCATGTTTAAGACCGATTAAATCTTGTGATCTAGGGAATAAGTTTAATTCAAAAAACTTTCTACTCAACTCACTAACTGGTGTCCGTATGAAATGTTTTCCGATTATGAAAATAATGGAATGAATAATTTTTCGGAGAGACTGAAAAGGTACGTCATTTGCATTTCCATAATTATAATCCTGGAAAATAGTTGGACTTAACATACTTCCAATTCTTTCAAAATAGCGTAACGCATTATAAATGGATGGGATATTTTTTTAGAACTGAACCCTGCTTAACGCGTTTAAACACGGGCATTGAAAAACAAGAAACCGATATCAGGAGCTGAAGCAAGTAAACTATAGTTTCTGCATGTCTGCACTTTGTCTACGATATTTGAAAAAAGTATCTTTGGAAGCACTTGGAAATATTATGTTTGTCAACAACATTATATGAAATAAATTAATTAAGTGAATTATAGTTTTATTGAATTAATTATAGTTTTACATCTATTGAATTGCTGTGATGCAAAGTTAAAGAAACCGGGTCGATGTTTTCAAGACTAGTCATTCTAAAGCTAGTTAAAAATATAGCTTCTTTTTCTTTAAAAAATTTAAGGACGACTTAATATTCAAAATATGAATAATGAAGTCTGTATTCATGAACCAACATCGTGGCGATTACGAAAAGTTCAATTAAGTTCAAAGTACGCATTAATTTCCTCTCCCATATCGTAGTGCGGTCACGCGTGCATCCTCCAAAACTTCAACAGAAGAGTGGGGGAAGTTGCGCAAAAAACATGGCGCATTGAAGTCAGCATCCAGCAAATTTTAGTACCGAGAAGGTTAGTTAAAGCGAGCCCTTCATTCCTTCAGGGCCTAGCCCGTTTGTTGGCTTTGTCGTCTCACGCCCATTGCCCCCTATGGGGACAAATTACCATGACAATTGCCCCTAGAACGTGGGGTACCAGCCATGGGGGCTTAGTCCTAATGCACCATCATCACGTTCTCCTCAGTTATACAGGGCCTTCGAGTGAGATCTTGTGGTATTGCTGAGGGTGCTTGATTTACGTTTAAGAGTTTCATGAGCTCGTAATGTTGAAATGATAAAAAAGTTGGAAAGAGAGGAATGGCTGATTTGGGCTTAAGAGGACTCGTGAGTCAATGATGTTGTATAATAGTTGTATAAAGATAAAATATTACAGGTGGTTTGTGTAGTAAAGTCCTTTCGACTTCTGAAGGGCTGAGGAAATATTCGATAAGTGATGGTCGGGAAAATTTCGGTGATAGGTGGTCTACTTTTTAATAGCGTTCGATCAAAAGAATGCTCATGCCGTCTCTTGTGACATGGAAAGTGAGCCACAGCATATATTTAAGGTATTGCTGTGGCAACCATTAATTTGAATATAATTTGAAAGGTGATTCGAGGATCTCACTGCTGCTATTAGCTTTTATGACTTTTGATATGAGAAAAACAATAGTCCAAAGGAGTTTTATTGAGATGTCATTAAGCAGTGTTGAGTTTTAGGAATTAGTGAGAAGAAACATTCCACTGGTGATTTAAAAGCTTGAAATAAAGAGGAGAAACCCTTCAGACCTAAAACATGTCTCTTCAAAATGGAACTCGTACAGAAATTCATTTCCAGAAAGTTTCTCTGCTGATAATGGTCTTAGGAAGTGCGCTCATAGTCCTTAAGAGTCTCTTGAGCGTCTCATAAATGTTCTGGCTCTTAAATTGCGCACTGAGGTCATTACGGCTCTGGAAGACTATTACCTGTCTCCTCGAGGCCTCTAATTTTGCACAGCTGATGGGTAAATGCTTTATAAACGCCAGTGCAATTTCAAGAGCAATTTCGTCTACGTCTTCAGAACAAAAGGGAGCGACTTTTCAAAGAGATAAGGCTGGAAATATGCAATATGGAAAGTTATCATCATTTGTCTGTGTAGGAGGCGATTGTGGCAGTTGCCACATTCATCATTTGCACGCTATAATTTTAAGTTATTCAGCATTTTTTTACGACAAGTCAAGAGGATGGCACGGAAGGTGTAAATTTTCAGGGAGCTGTACAAGTGTAGCTTGATGTTCTTTGACTTGAATATTTTCTTTGTTGTACGCTTATGCATTTTCACGATAAAAAATAATTAAGTGACAGGAAATAGTGAAAAATGTATTTGCTTCCGAGAAAGAGTATTTTATAACTATCGGAGGAGATTATCGAGATGAGTTTAGGCTACTTTGGAGTTGCGGACATCGTCATTGTAGCCATATGAATTCACCACATGCTTGTTTACATACCTTACCTGAGATCATGAAGACGTTGGATTCTAAATTTACGAAATGAAAAATTATTCTCAACGGCCTTGCGCAGGAAAAGCCTATTGCAAATTGCTTATCCTCTGAAGTCCCACCACTTTCGTATTAATAATTTTTTATAATGGCAATGTTTGATGTGATTACTTGAAGTAGTTCGTGAATAATGCATAAAATGACTCGGACCTCAAGATATGTAAGGGAGTAATTCAGAATGGAAACATTTTGAATTCAGTAAAAGGTAAAAGTAATTCTCTTATTTTAATTCTAAATTTACCATGAACTTCACCACAACAGGGACGCATTTCAAAAGTAATCATTGCTCTGGTTTGGTAATGTTCGATAAACAATAAAATATTGAACGTTTCAAAACCGAACAGACATGAGTTAAAATTCAAGTGAACTTTGTCAAGAAAAGTGGTTCAACAAATTTTAAAGAATTTTATTTTTTTAACAGTGGATTTTAAGTATTGTTGTGTTCACCTGAAAATACTTTCATGTTATGTCCGAGTTGCTACGGGCTACTTATTACAGACAGCATGGTGTTCAAGTGCTGATATCATTCAGGAATATTGTTGAAAATTGAGTTAATTTACCGAAAAAATCTGAAGTTTAGCATGTCCGTCTTGATCGTAGAGTTGGAGAATTAAGCCCGCGAAGAGAAATATTTGTACACTTTTTTTGTTGAAACGCATGCGAAAAAAATTAAGATTATACGTATCATGATATTTACGTTAAGAGACCACATGTTTATTCAGGGAAAATTGAAAACAATCGAATTTATTATTCATTAATTATTACACTAAATAAAGATAGCGAAATCATTCAACGAAAGGCCATCACTTAATAATTACAAAGCATACATTGGCGTTCCGCATGATAAAATCTTGAACAATAATAATGCACAATAGGGCGCACCTATCATTCTTCCGGAAGAGGGATTTCCAAGCGAGTAAATCCATTCATCCCAAACAACTCGCAAGGCGAACAAAAATCGAACAGGCTTCAAAGTTTAGATGATTACCCGAATTCAATTTAGACCGACGAAGGAGTTGCGTCTCCGTTGCATAGAAATTGTTTTGTTAGATCCAACTTCCATGGAAGCGAGCGAAAACCTCCCCAGCACTAACAACAAGGTCTTGCGAACGTCCTAAATTGTCAGTTACATATATTGCCGCTGGTTGGTGCTCCCTCTTGCGGAGACTGAACCAACATTGACTTGTAGTCCAACTGATAGCGGAAGTGGAAAACGCGTCTTTTAATCTAAACTGAAACTTTGGGAATGCGTGCTTTACATTCGAGCCGAAACTTGGGAAATTTGCTATTTCTGATCGGGAGAGAAGCTTTGGATTTGAGTTTTCCATGAATCTGAGAGTATGAGCGTTGGTGTTTTAACCGAACCAAAATTTTCAAAGTAAGGGATTTTATCGTAATTGAAACCTAAAGAACTCACTTTCTGATCGGAACCAAAACTAAGTGAATGTGGATTTTAATGATACTTGACACTTTGTACGTGATGTTCCAAGAAAACACTGAAACTTTGATGCGTCTTCTGTTTCGAACAGAAACTAATTATATGTCTGCTGTTGATGTTTGCCTATAGCGCGATCAATTTAGATTTTAATAAGTATATATGCATTACAAAGTGCGAGAAAACGAAAAAGTTATGAAATTATTTCCATCATGAATTATATGAGCGCATATCTGATTGTCAAAATAAAGTGGACGCATAATATTAGCTGACCTGTAAACTTCCTAGTGAACTAATAAAGTTTATATATTGCTATACAAATATTCTTTATATGGCTGATCATTTTCCTTTCTTACATAAATGCATTCTAACTGAAGAGAGCCTATAAATGAAAGGACAATAATTATTAATAAACAGGAACCGGTGAAAGATTCCAAGTTTTTAATTTACAGACGGTGATTCGGTATTGTGTTAAAAATGTACATATAATAATAAAATAACTAAAAAATGTCCTAAAATTTTAACTTAAAACTTAGATTGAACCAATTACACCGTGAATTATTATTGCATTATTGTTTATAAATTTTCCAACCGCTTTGCACTTTCAATATCGTGTCAACGAGCCCAGTGTTAAGAACCTAATATTTTTGCGGCAGCGCACAATACTAGCGTAATGAGCAGTCATATCCCTAAAGATATAATCTTTCATACTACTCATGCATGCAATCATTACTTCACTTTAGCCTCAAAAATAAAGTGAAGAAGTAAAGTACATCGAGGCCAGCGATGCATGTTTCTCAGGTCACTACGAACAGAAGATATTGTCTGCTTATAGAGAAGACGAAAGCGACACCGCCGAACCTTCCATACTACTATAGGACGCTTGCATCCGCGGTCGGCACGAGCGACTGAGAACGGCATGCATGTAGTCCCGCTTTACTGCGCCATTCCTATGCAAATTATTTCATAACAGTAAGACCCACTTGAGTCGAGAAAGTTAGAGGAACTGCAAGGACTTTTAGAAGAGGCGAGATGTGCATGGGAAAGCATGCGCTAAGCTTTCCAGAACAGCTCTTGCAATCAGGAAGAAGATAAGAGGACTGTTGAAGGGTCTAGCGTCCGCGCCTACAGATGCTTTTTCCAGCCTAACTCACTCTGCTTTTGCGACACTGGTGGGGAATTACTGGCCAATTATTTCTTTTGCAATTCACTGAAGAAAATCCCAAGAAAAATACTTAGAAGATTTTCTGATTATACTGATGCATACCCAGTCAACTGTCGTTTTTGTCTAATTTGATTTTACTCCCCATTTTTCTCCATGAAAATTATGAATGATACTAAGTATTGTTTCTACTCGATCTATTTAAATACAGAGCTTGTTTTTCGATTTATCTAGGAATCAAGAAGCCATTTTCAATCAACAGTAGCAATTTTTTAGTGGGAATTTTGAATTCATTTAAACCTCAGCGTAACTTTATAAGTTCTTTTCAAACCAAGGACTTTTTTCGAATGTAATGAGCAGTCTTCGCAAATGACGGAATTTATGAATTGGATCATCAATTACCAGTTTGTTTCGTTCTGAAAGATCCAATTACTCTAAACCCTATTTTACTGCCCAGTTATCAAATTCATTCTTATACTTGATGTGGTAAAATTCAGAAGAAATCATAGCATGGTTGAATGTTTCTTTTGCATGGACACTGCAAATTTATGCAAAGAGACTTTTCTCGGGTGAATGAAGAATATTGAAATAGTCTAACAGTACCGCCACTGCAGTATAATCGGTATCTGATTATGATAGCATGAAAAGTGAATTTAGTAAATTTAGGTGTTTTCAAGGAACCAAGTCTAACAAAATTTATCATACAAATCCCCGATCATTATCATCAAGTTATTCTAAACAACAACTTGAAACAAAAATTCTGCCGACATCAGATCATGAAAAATGATCAATTTAGTAGTTTCACAAGGTTCTATTATACAGCCTAAGCCATCTTTTTTAGCCTACGGTTACCCGAGTCAGATTCTGAAGAGTAGCCGCTTCAGGGCCCAGCGTCAGACATGAGTTACGGACATGCAGATAAAAACAACGACAGGCTACCACGACACGCAGATGGAAAACTTCCTCTTGATCGGCGCATCCTTCTTTCAATGAGAATTTTCCAGTTATCGCTGTGTCCTAATTGTGAATTGGTGTGTGAGATAGCATCGTGGGGACCAAAAAGTCCTATCTTAGATCGGAGGCGTGAGCCGCAAGCCAAATGTCCCTGGGAATGTCGCATGAGCTCCAGCGTGCTGTCTCGAGTTAGATACAAAAGTTACTGCGTGAATGTTTGGTGAACACATGCTGACTATGTAGAATTGATGATGTTCTTTATGATTTATTGTTTTTGAATTACTGAATTATTAAACAGATGTTCAATTTACCTGGAGTGCTCGTGTATCGTAGTTTTCTCTTTATAAAGGTTTATTCAAAAGATCAAAGAATGATGAGTCTCATAGTTTAGTACCTTTATCTTGTAAATTTTGAAAATTATTTCAAATTTGTCCTTAATGATGTAGAAAAACTATTCTTGAAACAATAATATTCTGGAAATCTCCTGATTCAAACCCCTTTTTACTTTTTCACATTTAGAAAAAATGAAATAAAATGAGCGCTCTCTTCAAAAATGATTTTGTTCTTGAGTAATGTAGTTTTAATAATTCATTTTTCAGCTTTAACTTCGAATTGTAATAGTATCGAAAGTGTCATCTCATTTTACCGGTATGATGTTCCCGTAATCCTAACAACAGATCGTAATTCACATCATTCTTGCGCTGATGTCAGTTGTTCTCTGATTAAAACACACATTTGACAGCTAGGGGATGTTAGCTGTTGTTCTTCAATTTTAACGGCGAGCGAGTAACATTGGCAAGCAAAGGTCCGCAAATTCTCCCCGCAATAAGAGTTTATCATTTCTGCTGTTTTTTGATGGGTACTTGCTTGTTAGCTTCGAGGAAGGTCCAGGGACGCATTCAAACTTTCATTGTAGGTCATGGACATATACGTTCTCTTGCACTCTTACTCGTGGCTGTAGTCTGCATTACGCTCCCAAGGAATATTCCAATGAATTTTACAAATGAATAATGAATGAATAACGCTCCCAAGGAATATTCCAATGAATTTTTTTAACCTTTACAAAGACTTTGAGATGACCCAGCTGTGAAATTTATTTAGTGACTCGGATTATATTTTAGAGAATTTATGGGGCTTTCAACTAAATGTGCGCTGTAGAGATCATTTTGGGTGTTGAGATTGTGTTCGAAGAAGATTCATGGCTTATAACCCGTATACACATAGTGAAAATGCAGCTTTGGGCTATTAGCTAAATATATGCTCAAATTACCTGTTCAACTTATTTTAAGATTCTATAAATAAGATATTTAGGAACAACTTCCAAAGTTGTTCTTCTTGAATATTTGAGACCGTTGCTATAGCGCAATGAATTTCATGATTTAGGGTCTTTCCTTCCTTAAACTATATATTTTCGCACACTTGGGCTTCAAAGTCTCTCGGAGACCATGTAAGAACAGTCGCTTTGACCGTGAGATTAGCATGATGACTAAAATTTTCATAGCTATTCTGAAAAATATAACATACTGTTACACAAACGTTTTTTTACGAACATTTAGGTCTAGAACGAAAAAACGTAATGGCAGGATAAAATTAATTTTGCATCATGACAGCGTACTAGACAATAATTGTTTCATTTCTTTAACATATTTCATATAAGTTTGTCAAAATCAATAGTTTTCGTTAAAAAAGCCACGACTCATTCTTCAATCCAGCGACTTTTCGTCCAGTACCGCAAAGTAACAATAATCAAGAAATTTAGAAAATGTTGCTGTATAATGAAGCTGTCAAGGGCCTGTAGACACCCTGGGGTCCACAATTGTGCGTGTGTGGAGGCGCTCACAGCATTACCTGGGGTATGTGAGCCTTTTGTTAGCGTCGTTACTGGTGCCGGAGTTCCGGACTACCGCAGCGAGGTGGAGGGATGGTCACAGATGTCTTCGGACGGGCTCTCAAGGTTTGGTATCGTCATAGCATATTTGCGCAGTACAAAGTATCTATATTTAGTACAACGTATCAAAGTGGTACACGGTGCTTATTCCATAAATTATTATATCTATTATAAATTATATTCTCAAGCTGCTTAACGTAGATTTCTTGCGTTCAGTCCCTATACGAACGATTATCACCTTGTACTTTCATTATATTATAATAATTGTCCGTTTGTGTGACGTACAAACGCGCAGCATAACGTAGCTATATTTGTAATACATGTTTTGCACAATGTGCTTATGCATAGATATTATGTAAAAGACACTTTCATAAATTTGATCGAGGGAGAAACTGTGCATCACAAGGTAGTGAAAAATTTTTTCACTAAAAATCGAGGGTATTCTCTTACATGAAAGAACTTCTAGTTTGATTATTTGGCAAAGAACGAATACTCGTGTTCGTTTGGTGAAAAAATATTACAATACACATTGTAGGAAGTGCTTGAATGTTCATTTGTACGCAATTATCGTTGTCTAATAGGATAATACAATTTTCAAAGTACTGAAGGGAAATTAGACAAATTGGTAAATAATATCGGTGAAAAAGGCATTCAATTATTCAAGATAGATCTGTAGTCATTTGGAACTTAAAAGGCAAAATTAGATGCAGAGAGAAGTAGAAGATGATACTTCTTAGCTTTAAATTAGTTCCTTTGATTTTGTGCGAATTAAAACAAAAAACATTTTTTCACTAGAAGACGTTGAATAAACCTGAATACTTGCAAACGAAGTCCTGCATTGATTGAACTTGTTACCTCATATGTTACACTGGTCGCCACGAGAGCAACACAAGGCACAACTCAAATTAAGAATACGAGCTTTTGTAAATTTCCGAGTAAGCGAATTTACATTTTACTTTATCAGTATCGATAGATTATTAAGAAGCAAACCCTAGTCGGAAAATTTAATAAAAAATTCCCTCGTGCTTCGATTCGTAATTTTTTTCAATCTAGCTAATTGGCAAACAGAAAGTTTGATTAAAATTACAACTGAAATTAAAATTACAACCTGTGATCATAACATAGTATTTAACTTACAGCAATTTTCATTTTTCGAAGTGTTTTATATATTTTGGACAGATTTAAACATTTATTTTTCAAACCTAGTTTGCAAACTAACCGCAGTTGAATATCAAGAAACTAAGCATAAAGCTCCTGTAAAACAGTGCGAGCAATAATATATCCTCTATAAGAATTAAATGTGAAAAAATATCACTGAAAAGTAAATAAATACTAACTGCGTAATTTGGAAAAATCAATAAAACATGCACTCCGCGTCGTCCACATTTCATAATATCCAAAACACAAACTCAAAAAAGTGAGTTTGAATGGAAGTTCATTAGGTCAAGCTCTCTACTCCTGCTCCTTGCATCGCAATTCGTGGCCAAGGCCTCTTTAGTCAAAGATAAGACTCAAGAACACCTTTTACGGGTCGTGGAGCGGTAGTTGTGATGGCTTCAGGTCGCATTCGCTGCCATGGAGTGCCTATTTGTGTCCATGTTCGGCGTTGCACGCTCACTCACTGCTACGTTAAGGGCATAGGCAGCCGTAATTAGTCAAGTTTATAGCGGAGCCAGCTTTGAGAAGGGAGTTACCTAGAAAAACGAATTAAAATTACGCAGCATGTTTCCGAAATCACGTTACGCGTGAAATTGTCAGCTTGATTCAACTATAGCTCTCACTGAATTTGTTGTGCCTAATTCTTATCGAGTGTATATGCCTCACAGGCGTGAGTTTTCCCGTGAAAATTTATGACACACATTTACAAGCACTTGCTTGCATATTTTACGAGCTATTGCATTTTTGTACGGGTTGAAAGAACTAGATTCAACGGAGCTTGGTGAAACATTTCAACATACACTCTGCACTTCTACGTTATCATGTACTTCCTTCTACGGGTCATAATAGTATGGGTGGTCGCTAGTTCAAAATCAGCGCCGTTTCTCCCTGAGTTTCCTGCATTTAATCCCATAAATTCACTTCAAGTGGGATTTCACTCAAGAGCAGAGCAGTAAATTTCACCGATAGTTTTTGCTGCAGCGAAAATCATTATGGCTTCAAGATATTTAGTGCCGTGAAAGCTACTCGCACGCTGCAGCCATGCATTCAGATAGAAGATGCTCTAGAAGAATGATGGTCACTGCTGTATAATTGCCCACTGCGGTTCGTTTCCCGTCAGTAAAGTTAACCGACGTAATTACTGCAGTGACGCGTGCAGCCACGGTGATGGAAAAGGCTGTAAAAACAGATATGGCATGCGTATCGCTACATTATTAATGTGCTGCTGCTTAAGTAGAGCGTTGATTTTAATAGGATTGGTAGCTATGAAAGACTTAAAATAATGCTGCAGTGATACTGAAGCTAAAACCTGGAAATCACCATATCGTTTGTAGTCTAAGTTTGTTCATCTTTAACGAAAGGCGCTGTAAGCAAGAAAAATTAGCTGTTCGTGAATTTGTAAATTCTGCCTCACAACGAGTTACAGATCAGTACGTAATCAAACTGAACCTGAAATGAATTCAATTCCATGACAAGTTGTGTTAATATGCCAACATGGTTGATGCATGGCAACGACATGAAGCCTTGACGACACTCAACAAATAGCTTTCCATACTGGAAACGAATGAATTCATAGGAATGTACTGCATTATGCAAACGTTCCGGCCGACAAGGAAATCCTCGAGCCATCCCAAAGTTCGGCTTGCAAGTATTCTTGCGTGCCGAGATTTCTTCTTCTTAGCCTTCGTTTTGGCACCTCGATCTGATCCAAGAAATGTCGTTGTCACCTCGCGACGTCATCAGTACAGAGCTACGAGGAAAGTTTTAATTAGAATATAGAGGCAAGATCGTCCAACTTCACGATGACTTTGTAGATGCCTCCTGTTAGTACCAGTAGAGAAACTGCAATGTGTTGATGCATTTATCATAGATTAATAATTGCATGTTTTTATAAATTTTGATTCACTTTTAAAGGTATTTGAATAATTGGGCTTAACGTTCTCTCATGAAAATTTCGAGTCTATTTCAGAACCTTGACTGATCTTGAACTTGTTTTGTGAGGCAATGAGACTCTCAGACTCCGTATACGAAGAACTCGCATTCTTAGGTTATATTTCAATGATCGTTTTCTCTCATCCTTTCAGCGGTGAGTCTTTTTTCCTGTCGTAGCTCGTACAAAACTCTCTAATTCATCGCCATAGGTATACAGCTTACGTCAATGATCGCGACCACGACTCTTTTGATACACCCCAAGTTACTTTTCAGCATTCTGTACTGCAACATTGACATGTACAAAATTACAATTAAAATTCAAATTACTGTATTTTTTGAAAATTTAGTGAACTGTGTCTGTGAAGTTCAAACTTTTTCTCATAGTAAAATAATTTTAATGGTGAAATAATTTCACACACAAGGTATTCTCAATCCTTCCAGGGTCCAGACCCTCCTATAATTGCACGATACACGGCTGCTGAGAGTTAATTCAATAACCGAAAGAAAATTTTAATTGAATCGTATACAGAAAGGCTCAAAAATCGGAGAATTTGGTTATCACGTGAATTTATTTAGCATTCACCTCAAATTCATCTCTTCAGAATCTGATATTATTTTTTTAAAAGCTATCATTTGCTGCTTGTACAAATTAACTATCTACGTAGTATCATTTACATGATAACACACAGCGGAAAGTCAAAGGAGCATAATTGCGGGTTTCATTAGTTTTTGTTGCTCTTACAATCGATAGTAGTTGTCCCAGTATTGTTGTGCAGCCCTGCAAGTGAAATGCGCCACCAGTGGACTAGTCATTTTTATATAGATTCAAGCTAATTTTCCCAACTTGATTTGTGTCTCCTTGGCGACAAAGGGCAATATTGAAAATAAAATCAGAGAAAAAAATTACAATTTTACTTATGTCGAAAGGCCTCCACATTCGTTGATTGCGCTCAATTGTTTGATCAAAATTTTAGACCTGTGTACAACATCAGTAGAGTTTGTACGATATAATCAAAATTCGTTTTAATTTCTTATTGCCTAACACCGCAATCCCGGTTATTGACCTTGTAATGGGAAAAGCTCCGAATAAATTTTCTTTGCAGTCATCATTTTTACAATTACCTTTCATTTTTATCGCACGTCAAAGTTTTGCTCTCATTAAATAACGTTGTCGTATTACTAATTTTGTTATTTATGAAATTACTTCTGAGAATCGTTAGCTTAGTATTGTGCTGGTTTGATATTGTTCGTTAAACAGATGCAATGTTTTTGACACAACCTAAGAAGTGATGTGATAGCGAACGGGAACCCGAAAAATATTGACGCTTCAAATTATTGCCAATTAACGCAAGATTCTATTTGAGAGCTGTTATATATACTAAGACATCAGGGTATAGAAAGTATTAAACACAGGTGACTTTTACACAGTAATTTCTACGTTCATTTTAATAAACTTAAGATGTTTGAGTTTGACACTGTTGAATGAAGATAAAAAATATTCGATGAACCACACTCAAGTAGGAATCTATTACATTTTAATTCAAGAACTTATCTGTGCTATACATATAGTGTGCAGGAGTAATAGCAAGTTTGAAAAGTAGGTTCTTCGATTACGGCTAGCATGGTCATTAACTCTCTCTTGAAGTTCTCGGTGAGTAGAACCCACATACTGCGATGCACAGTGCGCACAAAAAAAGTTATGAGCGAGGAAAGACCGCATGCGGAACGCATTAATGCGATTATAGAAAAATATAAAATCAATTTATGAAGTTCCTACTATGGGATGTACTGCGGACCTGATCCTCAGGAATAAATTTCGACTGGAGCTTTTTCGAAAGGAACTTTTCTTCCGGACAAAATACAATTTTTCCTTGTCATTTGTGTTTTTTTCCTTTTGGTGGCTGATTTGAGAAATTTATGTGAAAACTTTTAATAACTTAATCGCATACTCAAATATCAGGCAAAAGTAATTTTTTCAAATGTTTTTATTTGAATCAGCTTTCCAGCACTGTAATAAAAATAGTCCACTTTTATTTATTTTGTCCTTCATCTAGATGGATGTTGATTGCTTTTTACATTCCACCTCAATTTCAAAGATCTGTACTTTCATTAACTTCAAACTTAGTTCTAATAACCACGGAATAAGTTTATCCATCTTGACTTCATTCAGTTAGATTCGACATGACTCTCAAAGAATTAGTCCTGTATTCAAAGACCAAAGAAGCTTATCAAAGGTATTCTGCATTTAAATAGGACCTAATCCCGTTCATCACACATCTTCGTCGCGGTAATCCGTTTCTCTACAATTCCCTGTTTCATCCAACGTTCCAGGACGGACTTTTACCTTAGGATGCAAGCCTCCATCCCTATTGTAGTCCTTTAATGCTATGGCTTCCCTCGAGAACTCTTGGCGAGGAATTTACATGCATCAAGGGAAATGCTCAGCTAGGTTCCTCTTAGCAATTTCAGGCTCTCGCTCCGTGCTGCTCTCGACACTGCAGTCTTCGGCTCCAATGCCGGCCTGGTCCTTGCCTCACAGCTCGATGGCGCTGCGCTCTTAAATTGACTTTGTGCTTGCTTCTCTTGAAAACAATGCAACTCATACTTAAAAAACATTTACGACTTTACTTTGTACTTAGTTGTCTTGAATACAATGCAATTGATACATAAAAATATCTACGACTTTACTTTGTCCTTGCTTGTCTTGAAAACAATGGAACTCATACCTAAAATATATCTACGACTTTACTTTGTACTTGCTTGTCTTGAAAACAATGCAACTCATACCTAAAAAATATATACGAATTTACTTTGTACTTGCTTGTCGTGAAAACAATGCAATGAAGACCTTCAAAATATCGACAAGTTTACTTTGTACTTGCTTGTCTTGAAAACAATACAATGGATACCTAAAAAATATCTACGACGTTACTTTCTTGCTTTTCTTAAAAACAATTTAATTGATACCTAAAAAATTTCGATGGCTTTAATTTTCACCCCTCTGTGAATGTTTTTAGTTTAGTTTTCTTTCGAATGAAACTAATTTACTTTTGCTTATTATTTTACGATGATGCGTTGGAGCTAATTCGTAGCTATTTATTTGAAATGTTATTTTCTTCATGTGCTCTTTTAAAGCTATGCAAAACCACTTGAAAAAATGAGAACAAATAAGAGAATTTAGTCTTCTCAATAAGCATCAAATGGAAGAGAGATGTAATTTTGGGTACACTATGTAAGATCTATGTGAATATTCTTTTAGTTCGGAAAAATACTTGTCTCAACATGGAAGCCATTTTTCAAGCGAGAATTGAGAGCATAATCTTCTGTATCAGAAAAATTTACTTCAATGCTTTGTACGTGCAATGAAAATTAGGAAAAAAACTAACTTTCATCAATAGCTTTGACTGACATATAACCGACGAAAGGATTCCGGAGTGTTCACAATACTGAAAGTCCAGCCAAAGGAAATACAAATTGTATGCTTCGCTAATTCCTCCATAAATCTAGACTTGACATTTCTAAAAAACGCCTTCTGCCATGGTTATTTTCGCCTATTGAAAAGCGAGTCATTGTGAGAAATTCAGAGACAAAGGAGATCGTGATGAATGTGGGAAGCGGACCGCATGAACAAGCCTCGTCCGGGGCTCTGAACATTATCATGAAGTCGTTCCCGCCGCTCCCGAGACAAATTTACTGGAATAATTCGGAACTTTTACTCACATTTAAACGGGTCAAAACTCACATGTATCCGATAGTATAGCTATGGATTTTAAGTTACTTTTCACTGAGGTAGCATGTAAATTTCATGGTCGCTTGGCAAGAAACTCACAAATGTGAGATGCTGAGACAAGTTTTCCATATTACTGAGAGTGAATAATTCATTTTACTCGTAATATTATTGCAAAGAGGAAGTTGGAAAAAAAGTTGGAAGATATCTCCAGTTTTAAAGAAGATGCTGTTATTTTGTGGGGATAGCCTATTTTTCATATTTTCATTCTGAGAATCATCTTCATTTTCTTTTACGCTTTTGCAAGAGAGATTTAAATATTTCATTGAAATAAATGTCGCGGTAATGCGTACTTGAGCTTCAGTTAACAATATGATTTTTCAGCCTTGAAGTTGTCAATGAATAATACATAAACAAATGTTTTTAAGATAAATAATCTGGAACGCTTGTTCGTGTTTTTCGTGTTTTGCATTCATCCACAATTATTCTATCACAAGAGAGTTCGACCGTACCCTGATGTCTATAGCTTGCTTAAACTCCACATACTGCCCCAATTGGTCGAGATGCTTCGAAGTGTATCGTTATAATTTTGCTATATTGACTTATTCTTTTCGATGATCATAAGCCCGACATTTTGTGTATTCTTGTAGTCTTTAATACAATGGAAGAATTAAATCTGAAAAATGATGATCACATTCAACCTTGCGAGCACGTCAAAATATAAGATTAGTTTTGTTCTAGGTTCTTCATTATATACTAAAGTTTAAGGTGTCGAATAATGAATAGGAAAGAATCACCTTCTAACATCGGTGACAACTCACCAGTCATCTTCACTAAAACTAAAACTTCTTGCTGTTCATCTACGTTTTCTTCGTACATCTAATGTCACAGGATATAAGCTCTATTTTGCTTCGCTCATGTGTTTGTTGTCGACCATTGAGGCCTTTAGTGACTTCAATATGCTTGGTCACACTTTCGCTGAACGAGTAATGATAGAATTACGTTATTCAAGCCTACATTTCTCTGCATGCATAAACATTTACTCTACGGATTCAAGGGAAGATTTTCATTACACCAAAGCCTCCCCTATTCCGACCGGCTTTTAGCTTCCACTCTTTGAGCAGCGCTCAAATTTTAACACATGTCCATCCAACTTGAAAAGAGCGCAAAGGAAGTCTTTAATTAAATTCCGTTACAAAAGCCGCCAGTGCAAAAGTGTGCCGGCTAATTAAACTAGTTAGCATTTTGTGCATCACGCGTACTGAGACGCAGGGAACGAAGCCTCTATACAACTCGCACGCAGTCAACGCTCCTCGGGTGCGTTGTTCTTGGGTGTTAGCAAGAGCGCAGGCCACGCCTTGCATATAATATTCGACTTTTAGCAAGAAGCGCTTGTTTTTACAAGCTCTGAGCTTCGAGGTGCTTTTTCTTAATGTTGGGTTAATCTGCACGAGTCATTCTTGACATGAAAAGTTCGATTTTTGGGGGAAACTTCTGTGAAATCGTATCATGATTCTACGGGTTATAAACACTGAATAATGGTGTGGTATTCTTTCATTGTCCTTTTAATGCCAGCAAATATGAATGTGCTATATTCATATAAGACGCAGAGCAGTTCACGGGAATGTTGTACTTACTAAAGACGCTCTCTGTAATCCCTTATAGATCATATCACCTGGTAATCTATTTTCAGCACATGCTTACGTTTCTCATTCGAAACTGAGTTTGAATTTAACTCATCTGTACTCGTAGAAGATGACACCACTTGACCGAGAGGGAAGCGTTATAAGAACGAGTCAAAATTTCTAACGCATTGACCATTCACCCTCCATTTAGATGTCAAAATTTTCATCTAAAAACCACCTTACTATGTTTCGTTTTTGGTCAAATGTGTTCTTCAAAGTTTAATGCCAATTGGCAGTTCCACCCTCATTTTGATGCCCGTGATAGCCAGATGATAATGTCAGTTTAGTAACAGTGGTTCTAAAACGGTGATACAGCTAAAAATTCTGTTGTTTGTAGATAAAACTGGGTATACTTAAGTTTTCTTCTAAAGCGTAAATATTTTTCACACATATTCTGGCCAGACTTTTGACCTGAGAAAAAGTTAAAGATATGCTCATCAACAAATAAAGCATTCAAGCGGTTATCTCAATACATTATTCTGTTAATGTCGTTGGAGCTATACTTTGAGACTGAAAATTCCATGGGTACGAAAAACAGACACTTCAATTTATACAAAATTGATCATTCAAAACCATTGGTTTTGGTGGCTGTTGATAAGCATTCTCAAACTTGCCATTATTTTCGTTTGTTTTTATCATTCGTTTGTCGAAATAAAACAAAACAGTTAGTGCATGTGTGGGATCAGATTCGAATTGTAATAATTTTGTGACATATTCATAGAGTGTTCCGTAGAATGTCAAGAAGTAAAGCTGATTACTTCTGTTTTTTGACGATATCATGATTTTTACAACCTGCAGAACCTCACGTTCATAAGAGGTAAAGAGTCTCCAGCAAGGACTAGCTGGAAATGTTGTACCATCCTATTGAGAGAACACCTCTCGACCACACATATATGTGTTGAGTGTGAAAGCGATTCAACTTTCCATCTGAGCTGTACGGATGGCTTATCTAACCTGTAAAAATAACACTTGAGTGTACGATGCTAACAGTCTGTATTTTTCTATATCATTCGCTGATCGTAAAGATAGTGGTCATACTAATCCGTCCGTGAGTAAATGAGTAGGTACACACTTTGACTTCTCTACCCAAGCCATCAACTACAATGGCTGGAAATTGGGATAAAGTAAGGCACTAAAGGAAATCAAAATGCAATGGGAGTCAGTATTATTAGAACGCATTCGTTGGGTTGAAAATTGTATGTAGGGATTTCTTCCGTTTGGTTGTTGCTTTAAAATGTCTTCCTCCACAGTACAATAAAATTTATTTTCATGTAAAGCCTGTGAGAGCATAAATGCGATCTCGATTTTGGTTTCTTAGTATTATGACCAGAAAAGATGCCTCTTTTAGAAGGTAGAAAATCAAGTCTGTAACCGATTTATTGCAGCTTTATAGTAAGTTTAATTTAACTCGTTGTCATAGTGAACTCATGATACAGCTACTTTGTAAAATAAAGAAGTCAAATGAATATCAAATGAATACAACATTGACAGCAGCAACCGATCGACATATTCCATAAACACCGATAATCTCCTGTAAAATAAACCGAGTCAACAATACATGAAATTGGGTCTATTTTCATCTAGATCTTAGGGAGAAATTCACTTTGTTTTCCTTTGCTTGTTTCGAAGCTGTTGTCTGCTCCGGCTTGGTGGGGATCGGCTCAGGGTTCTTTAGAGGCGCCGCATTAAAGCTGATGTTGCAGCTGTACACGCGTGATGCTGGTGTACCTACACTCTCCCTTCAGCACTACACGCTACGTTTACCATCAGAAACGCACTCCTTAGAAATTCATGCTGATTTCAAACTGAAGCGTTCGTCCAAAACTACGAGCAAGGTCGATAGGAAAACTTAAAGTATTTTTTTAGTAATTGTTTTATGTATTGTAGATATTTGAGACGTGTTTTCACTTGACGGTAGTTCCCGTGGCCTAATCGCCTCTTTCGTAATTTCGTCCTTGGAGAATGTAGTCTTTCTGTGGTCTGACTCCAGTCTTAATCTTTCAAATATTATGCTGCCGGAGAGGAACGGCAGGGTATATTATAATATTTCATCAATATTTTTATTTCATTTTTTATTTAATATTCGTTGGAAGAATTCTCTATTGTTGGCGATCTTAGGAAAGGGAACGGATTTTTGCACAATTAGTGCGCATAAATAACACAAATCAACGAGTATATGACTGGCCAGCAAGTATTCTCTTACGTTGAATTGCTCATAAGGTGACGTACACTGCATCAGTGCGCTGGTTTTGTTAAATATCGTCCAACTTAGCTGTTAACATTTGAGATTTTACCCAATAAACACACCGTTTTCTACCGAACTCAAAGCTTTTTGCGTCAATGACATTTTAACACTCTAACTATATAAGAGGGGAGAAAGTGTTGCCAAATGCAGTAGAAAAGAATTTAGCAACGAATTATGACCATCCATTCCTTCCACTGTATAAACCGCAATAGAATATTACATCTGAAGTGAACGTAAGATGAGCGTGGAAAGACGAATTATAAGGTAAATCGAGAATAGTATACTGCACATTTGAAACATGCATAAGTAATCAAGCCATTCAGTGTCATGATTTCGGATGCCATAGATGGAAACTAGCGCACGCAAAAGACGTCAAATAATTTTTCTTTAATTCTTTAATTTGTAATTTAATTTTAAGGAAGTACAGTTGTTCATATGAAGAACAAGCGTTTCTCTTGACTGAATGCTGGCTGCTGATTTATTGCTAAATTAGACTGACATTAGGCTATTTTGAACGTAAGTTTGCTGATAGTTTATTTACGCAAATACGTTTAATTTGAGTTTGAACTGCTCTGTATTTTAATTGATGCATTTCTAGTAATTTACCCTTCTCTTTATTTTTGTTCGTTTGATGCCACGCATTACTTTTTTCCACGGTTTTCTCGTGAATTTATTCTTTGGCGAAAGCTTTTGACATGAAGCAAACGGGCTGAACGGAGAAAATCCAAGGCATTTACCTTATCGGTAGAAAAATCGCTGAACAGCTTTGCCTCCTACGAGGCTGGTGAGCAATCCCGTCTCTCCTGCGCAATCTGCGCCGCTGCTTCCCCGCTTCCGCTTATCGAGGCGCCAGCAGCACGGATTTGCATTTCGTACCATTGAACCCATCATTGTTTGCTCTACAGCAGTTTATTCTGTTGAATTTTTGCATTCTCGTACCTTAACTATTGAACTCATCATTTTTTTCCCTCCGATGGTTAATTCTGTTGAATTTTGGCATTCTTGTACCTCAACTATTGAACCCATCAGTGTTTTCCCTCTGACAGTTTATTCTGTTGAATTTTGGCATTCTTGTACCTTAACTATTGAACCCATCATTGTTTTCCCTCCGACAGTTTATTCTGTTGAATTTTTGTATTCTCGTACCTCAAATATTGAACCCATCATTGTTTTCCCTCCGAAAGTTTATTCTGTTGAATTTTTGCATTCTCGTACCTCAACTATTGAACCTATCAGTGTTTTCCCTCCGACAGTTTATTCTGTTTAATTTTATATTCTTGTATGTCAACCATTGAATTCAACATTGTTTTCACTACAACTGTTCATTCTGCTGAATTTTGCATTCTCGTACCTTAACCATTGAATTAGTTATTTTTTACTCTACAACAGCTTATTCTGGTGAATTTAGTGTAAAGGCTATGCGTTTGACCAATAGACAGATTATTTCATGTCGCAATTTATCGGCATCAGATGTTTCATAAATGAAAGTCTATCGTTGAACGTTCGTGAACTTGGTTTTACATCAGAGTCAAATTCAAATTTTGCGCTCTCTTAAAAATGAAGTTTTCTCGCAAGTTTTCGAGTTCTAGAATTTTAATGCAAGTGTAATAGGGCTTCTTCATTTCAAATTTACAAGAAGGTGATAATTTTATTCTTCTATTGTATAAAGTTGAAAAATTATTTATACCCGAATTTATCGACAAATGGGTAATTTTCTTTGAATGTTTCAAATGACTAAATAGTTCTGCGCATTTCCCCCCGTCCAAATCGTTGAATTTAAAATTATTTGAAAAGGAAAAAACACATACTCGATCAATTTAATGTGTCATATTCTACAAGAGTTGCTTCTTTATAAAATGTGTACAAAGATCAAATTCGTTGAATAATTTGCACAGAAATAATATAAGCGAGGCAATGAAAAGGAAAGTAAAGAAAATAACTTCTCGGTGACCCCATTGAAGTCAAAATTGGCCTCAAAATATAAGAAATTATTCTAACATCATCCTTGGTATCGAGAATGGGGCCCCAAATTTGTGAACTAAAGTGGGTTTCTTGCTGGGATCGGTTTCATCAATGGTCTCCTAGATTTGAGACTCGAGAAATGAGATTTTCGTTCCTTATTGTGTATTTTGCAGCGCCATTGGCAGACACTCTCGTGTTCGTGAGGAAATCCAATCCAGGGCGATTTCCGCAAATATTGATTCACTTGAGAGTGTTCTCAAAAATTTTCGGCTTTGCTCGCCATTTGGGTTCATTTTTAGGCGTAGAAGGTATACATAAAGGGGGTGATATAACCCAATATCGGGAGAGGAAAAGAAAACTTGCGCCATCGAAACTCTTCCACACAAGGAAAAGTAGAGGAAATAGGATTCCTCGTGTACAAATGAACTGGATGGAGGCCTAAAGGCTCTCGAGGGCCACGCTTCAGAGCAAAATTCTCGACCTAGCTGAGCTTTCACCGAAACCGCAAAATCGCTTAACCATCGTGCGTGCCAAGATATCTTTCTGGTTTCCATTTGGCGCGCCGCACGATGACCCTCGCCAAAATAAAGCTCTGATGGAGGATTCCAAGCCCTTGATGGAACGTCCTCTGGGAATCGGTGTCCACTGATGCAAGGTTCCAGAGGGTGATACATCTCAGGTGCCAGCGGCACCACAAAAGCTTCGGTGTACCTTCAACTTTTTCATAAAATGCGCTCGAATCAAAGCAATTGTGTATCTTAGAAATTTACTGTGTGCTACATTTATTTTCAAATTTGAGGTTCGTAATCGATGTAATGTAGAATTCTTCCTCGACAAAAATGTTGTCCCATGTTACAATTTTGAAGATAAGATGGGAAAAACTAAGTTTTGCTCCTCCCAGATTTACGGAAAACACAAAGACAGGCCTCGTTTAGCTAGCAAAAGCTGAGTGAGGTTACTCGTTGACTTCACCAGCGCGCGTTTATCACGACCACTATCTCGAGGGAGCGAAATGTTTTTTGGGCGCTTTACTCGCTGAAAATAAAAATAGCACCACCTAGTTTTGTGGCTAAATTGCGCACGTCATTCTGGGACGTGATTGTTATCTTCTTGCTCAACCAATAATATAATACACCGATAAATGAAATTGCAAAAGTGAGATATCTCTGTTTGATTACTTTAAGACCTTCAGGTGTTTGAATTTTCAAAATTGAAAGTTTTAAGCGCCTTTTGCTTGACATTTCCGATTTTAGATAGAAGCTCTGCGCGATATTTGACCTCTCAATTCAACATGATGTTCAACACTGCTTTCAAATCAGTTTGCAAGAGACACAGTTGTACTGAAATTGAAACGAACTTCTGAAAATAACAATTCATAAATATCATTTAATAATGAAACGCAGTGCGCTTAAATCTGACTATAAATGAGGTTTGAGATGAAATCAGAGAAGAAATTGGGGCGCGAATACTTACTTAAAGTGGGTCTAAAACCCTTGCGTTAAATTCTCATTAAGTATGAGAGATTTTACGATGTGGAGTGGCAGCTAAATTTCGTGAGTGTAAACTGCCGTTAAAAGCTACTTAAACTCTGTGGAGTTGCACTTACGACTGCAGATCGACAGGACTGATAAGCGCACGAGTGTTCATGTCTAACATGTGGCCTTTGAAGTGAGACAAAACGGAGTTCTAGATTTCTGCTCTCAACGAATCTCATGAAAGCCTTGTTGCTCAGGTGCGATCTGTTGCAAATCGTGGTCGTATAATAGGATATTACATAAGTTTAATCATTTCAGATGATTAAAGCATCGTTGCTTAGGAGCGATCTGTTGCAAATCGTTGTCGTATAATAGGATATTATATAAGTTTAACAATTTTAGATGATGAAAGCCTTGTTGCTTAGGAGCGATCTGTTGCAAATCGTTGTCGTATAATAGGATATTATATAAGTTTAACAATTTCAGATGGTGAAAGCCTTTAATTGTTGCTTAGGAGCGATCTGTTGCAAATCGTTATCGTATAATAGGAAATTATTTAAGTTTAATAATTTGAGCAAATGAAAGTCTGGTTGCTTGGGAACGATCTATTGCAAATCGTTGTCTTGTGGTAGGATGTTATTCAAGTTTAATAATTTCAGATAATGAAAGCCTTGTTGCTAAGATGCGATCTATTGCAAATCTTTGTGGTATAATAAGATATTATTTGAGTCTAATTATATGAGCACTGTCCGTTAGTAAGTCTATTGCTATAATTTACATAAAAAATGAAACTGAAGACGTTGTAGACTATGTTGTTAAATTTGCGCGGGATTAGCGGTTTTTTATTAAAATTTATCAATTTTTACCCACAATTATTTGTGAAAGTCTAATCGTTTTTATTGTGACTAATAGTTTACGTGTCTACTCATTTATATGATACTAATATTCATTAATGAGTCCAATATGTGAGTAAAATTATATTGTATTCCGAATTCACGAAAGCAATGGCCATATATAGGGCGGCGCATGGTGACGTACCTGAAATTAAAAACAGCATTTATTGACGACCAAATATATGGAAATTACAGCCTAAATTAAATCGAGAAGCTAATTTAATTTGGACCAAAGAGTTGAGATAATATTTTACCACAAGTTTTACATCCCCTTGATTTATTTTGTGAAATATTTACAGCTATGTCCTGAAAGAAAATCATTTACGTACCACTAAGCACATTCACTTATTGTATAATATTAGTTGAATATAATTGTGGTTGAAAATCATAATCTAAAATTTGCTTCTAAGGATTTTTTGAAGTTTCACAGATTTAATTAATTCATGAACTGCCTACAACAATTCCTTAAAACTATTCATAATTCTTACAGTGTTTTTATTTTCAGTTCCATACGTACGTTGTATCATCCAAAAAGCATGATCTATATTTCCTGATGATTGCTTTATAAAAATTCTGTCATGAAATGATGTACTTCATTTCTTGTATTGCTTCGCCAACAAAAAATAACGCGACGATGGTGCCACGACGGCACGTGGTGAAGACGTGCGCTGGACTCATAAAGTGTGCCGCCGAAATGGGCCGATCAGCTCTCGTTTGAATGTGGTTCATTACGATGAGAAATTCGCCACCAAGCGGCTCATAGAAGTCGACTTCCTGAGCCGCTGCTGGACGTCGTTCGCTCCTTTTTCGTCTCCTTCCTGCGTGTCAAAAAAAAAGTTCATAAGAAGGATATAAATTTGTAAAGATTTTAATTCAGTAAATTATTCTAGGTATGAAGTGGAATGGAAAGTGAGGTATTGAATGCAGTAATTAATGCCAACTGAGAAAATATTTCATTTTGATAGAGCATAGTTTGATTTCCTAGTCGTTTTTTTGTTGAGAAACACGAAGGAGAAATCAAATTCAAAGCGTTGACTAAAAATTAAATGGGTTGAATAAGAGAAGAAACATAATTTTATAAGAAAATAAAAATTTATACTACAGCCTAATCTTAAGAACCTATGAAAACGTTTTATACGTTATTTTAATATACGAAAAAATCTTATTTTTGTACTGAAAAAACCAAATATCCTATAACATTTTTGAATGTTTCTGCAGTAAAAAAGTTGCTGTTCTGTGAACAATCGCAACTTAGATCCGCATGCAAAGCTTTGGTGTAGATTATTTTCCCTGTGCCAGCAGAAATTCTGAAAAAAATTTCGAGCGCAAATGCCCCTCTTTTTGGAAAGAGATCGGAGATAATAACTATAAACTGGTTGTATTAAATAAATAGATATAAAAATGAATGTAGTGTATGGAGGTAATCTAAATAAATAGAGAACGTACGAAGAATAAAAAATCGGGACAAGAATATTTTTCATCAACCAAACTATTGCGTCAGAGCTGTTTTCTATAACGGAATTTGTGCGCAATTACATGAACTCCACAGTAACTAATGTCAATTTCCTGTGCAGTTTGAATGATCGTAACATCGCTTTTAGTTGGTTCTTACCCTCACTATTCCTAAATTGCATTTGCATTAGTTCTTTGAACCCAGCAGTCTTTCTTCTCTGGAGCTCAACTAGTAGATATACAGGATTTCTGAGTTGAGAAATCTGATAAATTTTTTCTTATCCTATAACAGTGAGAAATCTAGATATGAGACTTAAATCAGCCCCCGCATATCTAGCAAAAATTTTAAGCAACTTTCTCTTATTTGCTACACACGTTGTATTATGTTGAAGACGCATTTTGAACAAACTCAACCCTATTTTAAAATTAGATTTAATCTAAATTTTGCAGTGTTAATAATTAATACTGAAATGCAGACACGAAGTTGATGAAGTTTAACATTCAAAAATAAACAAATAGTTAATTAATGATGCCTTTGTTAATAGTTTTTAAGTTATGGTTTCACTACAAACAAGAGCCATGTACAGGCTGAATCAATTTTGAACGATCAAACATATTCGTAAAATAGTTGTGAGTTTCTGCATTAAAAACTTAGCCTCTGAATATTATGATCGTCTTATATAGAGGGTGAAGAGGTATTTAAGAAATTAGATAAATTGAATCTTTTCCATTAACCATTCAAAGTAAGAGAAATAAAGGAAAATAAATTTTAAATGAATTTTGTTTTTAATAAATCAAGTCACCATCCACAAAAATAGTTGATGTACATGACCAGCTTTCATTAAGCTCATAAATAAATGCTGAAATATCATTATCGCTAGATTACCTTTTAATATATACACCAACATTGACGGCGTTGGAAACTTTGTGAACTTAACCTCCACGTTTTCATGTGTGTGCATACGATGGTTTAACGAATAAAGTAATAAAGATTTCCATTCATATAGTAGAACTTTAATTGGTAGAATTAATTTAAGGCAAAACTTACTCGAAAACGTCCACGATTTAATCCTCAACAATGGAAATCACACGCAACACATCAGGTGATCGAACACTGAAGCGTTTGGATTTACCAAGCATTAAAGAATGCATTTTAAAATGCGCAGAGTAACGCGGGAAATCAATGGAAGTGGAATCACGTTTGAGACAAATTTTGAAACTAAAAATGTCAAAATATATCTTTTTCAAAAAAGTTTAAGCCCTAAATTATATTATCCAAGAGATGTACATAGTCGAAATCGATAAATACCCTGAAATATCAGGATTAAATACCAAGGAAGTTAATTTGTGAGGAGGAATTACTGTACAGCTGGGATGCAGAACTTTTAAATAAAAGATATGAATTATTGTAATTTATCAAAACTGCCCCCGACATTTCAGGGACCTTAAAATTTCTAATATCTATACAGAACTGCATAAGGAATATGCAAAGTTTGGTAGACAGAAAGCATTTCTTTTCTCGCGTTACGATTTTATTATTATTTTAACATAGGGCGTCGTTTGTCAAAAAAATACGCAGAGTCTATTTGATCTCTGAATACATAATGAGACCTTGTTTTATAAAGTTGTTACCATATTTTTTATTTAAAATATTACAGTTTATATCTCTTTGCACCTATTTCCTCATGACTTTATTCCTATGCAAATAAACTTTATGGTAAACTCTCAAACTTGTTTTCAAAAATGTTATACATATTTCCTACAAAATCGTCAAAATACACCAAGAAACGATAAAAAAGACATGATCCTCATCGATTTCCAAACATCATGTACGTCATTTTAAGAAAGCCCCATCAATAATGTTATGGAAAGACCATTATTCAGATAGTACGAAAGTTTCAGATGATTTCTCGAGGAATAAAATTAGTCGTCATATGTTCTTATCATGCAATTTTGAAGCACTCTTAAATTTGTAGTAATTTTAAGAAATCAGTTCACTTCAGAATGAAAAAATGAAGAATCAGACGACAATTGGCAACCCTGGCCCGACCGTTTCTAATCTTAGAGGTAAAACTTGTTAATTTAAGTAATAGTCAATTATTCACAGTGATTCTCAATTCCCCTTTTCATCCTCAATGTTACTAAATGAAAATTTTACAATGAAATATAGACACCAACATTCCCTGGTAGTGATAACGAAAACGAATAAAACTGTCGATCGATAATCACTTCCGCAAGGTCCAACTGAAATTATACTCAACAGCAACACGTGGAAGATCATACAAATCAAAATATTCACGCACATTCTAAACTATAAATAGTTTTCCTAGTTAGTATTCACAACACATGAGCGGGTTTCTAAATTTCCTTTCTGGCGCTGCTGGGCAATTGGTAGCGTTAATATAAGAATCACCGACAATTTTGCAATTACTCTAACCAGTCTCAGAAACCATGGATTATTTTGCCAGTTTGCCGGTAGGTGGCCGGCATAGTCTCACGGGTGGTCGTGGAAAGGCAAATTCCAACAATTACGCATAATTCTGGGTCACAATTTGGTTTCTGGTTGACAGTGCTGCAAGATGTAAGCGCAGGGGGTGCGGACACAGTGATGTCACTGCGAAGGTGACAATGTCCTCGGCGACAGGCGGTCTTTAGGCCCGGAACATGCAAGTACTCCGTTCTCTCGGCGGTCTTCCAAATCGGCATGCGA
This sequence comes from Morinoia aosen, assembly GCA_030386875.1. Classification (NCBI taxonomy): domain Eukaryota; kingdom Metazoa; phylum Arthropoda; class Malacostraca; order Amphipoda; family Talitridae; genus Morinoia; species Morinoia aosen. Next base: position 21,488,269 of record CM059565.1, read on the forward strand.
ACTTTTTCTGGCACTCTGCACGACTGTGCTCAGAACTTCCTTATATTGTAACACCGTGCTTTGTAAAATCATAGAATTTACACACTTATATCGCATGAATGTATTAAATACTTTGTACGGTTGTGAACAGCAAGATGTTGAAACTTTGAACAGAAAAACTATGTACATTTTAAGTCGTTTTATGAAGCCGCTGCACTATACTATAAATAATTTTTCAAGCTAATACTCAGTAAATTTTCACCGTAATTACAAATTTGTGGGTAGAGAATTTTATAGCATAGAATTCAGATGTTTTTAGTCATGGATTCATAGCAAGCTTTCAATAGAACCCTGATGTCATTTAAAAAAGTTTAATAGTATGTTTTCATCCAGGTTCAAGCAAAATTTCATCACTTTGAAAATTACTTCCATTCAACACACCTTTGTTTGATCATAACTATCGCGCGAACAACTGCAAACAGATACATTTTTATTCGCCTGCTAACATTTCCACATTCTATTCACTGTTTTTTTAATTTAACTTAGACAAACAAATCATTAGTTTAAATCGTAAGTTTCCAAGGATAAAAATTGACGAAATTTAATGCCTCTGTTCGTGAAATATCCAAAGGAGAAGCTCATTGTGAATTCTGACGAGCACAATTTGTTCAATGCATCATTGTTTACAGTCGTTGATTCAGATTAATTAAGAAGATACGTTGCGTGCACAAGGCTAGTTTATTTTCTTTATCTACTAGTCACACAAATTGAATCATGGTTTCTTGTAGTATCATCAAACTTTTGGCGCAAAGAAATATGACTTTAATATTAATGGAAAAATGTACAGACGTTATTTTAATGCTGATCAGTTATTGACTGATATCCTGAAACAATCAGACAGCTTTTTTAATTGAGCTACCAACAGACATGCTTTGTTGAAATTCGTAAAGGATACAATAATCCTTCATTCTTAGAACGACCTCATGATTTAATTCAAAAAAATACTTTGTGATCCAATTACATATGATATTTATTTTGCGCTATAACTTTGCAGGTACTAATGACGTAGATAATGAAAATATTATTAGCCATTCAAAATAAAGATGAAAATTCTCTTCTATATTTGCTAATTAATTTATCTAATCAGTGGTACTCCCATGCTTGTCATTGAGATTAACATTATCTTAAGGATGATATTAATGATATTATTATGATATCAATCCAAAAAAGTCTTTGCATGGAAATGTTAAAATTTATTTAAACTGCATGAGCGTGTAATTACAAGTCAGCAGGAAGTCTGAGGTGCTTAATTTTGTCTGATAAATATTGGGGGCCCTTCTGCACGTCTTATATTATTTTTATTTCTTTTGATAACAATGAGACATAATTTCTTCCTCTGTTCTTTATCAATTGGTAAGATAAGATAATGTATTTGTTTCGTTTAAGTGAACGGTATTAGTGCTTCTTCTACTTCATTCAATTTTATTTCCATTAAATTACAGGCCGTCCGCTAAGTTTGAGATTAGTTTTTTTAATTATATATCAACATAACAGAGCAAAATGGTACAATAAACGTCCAATCGGGCATTGACTTCTCTGACATGGCTACGGCATTCAACGCAAAACATTTTCACTGATGCATAATTTGGAGAGATGAGGCGTCTAGGGAGAGGTATTATAGGGTATTTTCGTAAATCACTATTTAGAGTTCGAAATATAATTTTGTACAAATCTATCTTCTATAACTGTCTCTATATAAGCTTGTTTTTGAAAGCAAGGAAATAATTATTCAAAACATTAATGTCATCACATTTTGCTGATTAAAACATCGGTTAAAATACGAACCATTCAAAAGTTCAACAGCTCGTGTGAAAAATGATTTATTGAAAGATGAAAAGCTAAAGGAAAATTAATTTTCGCTAATGGTAGGATAATTTTCTCAAGCTGTCAATTATATGCAATCACGAAAGCACAATTCGATGTTTGAAAAACGGTCTAGCAAGACATTGGCATTTCTTCTCTCTATGAACGTTAAATATATTTATTAACCTCCATCAAAATAATTTATCCATGCCATTTTAAAAATAGTATTAATTAGCTGCAAGTGTTACCGTTAAAAAATATTTATTCCCATCTTATTTTATCTTTGAACGTAATCATAAAAGCTACTTGTTCCAGTGCCTGCTGACTGTTGCAGATAATTAGAAGGAATTTTTTCCTTTCTTTTGAAATAATTACAGTCAGAATTAATAGCAAGAATTCATTCAGGGGGCTGAAAATAATAGATATCAGAATCCCACTTTTGGCCAATAGTGGTTGCTCCTAACCAGCTTAGTTTTGTGTGCGAGCAGAATGCATTAGACTCGAAAATATGAATTTATAACAAACTATCACAAGACTTTTGGAGACAGTCGTATACCAGATAGTTGCTCATAATTAAAATAAATATCTACGCAATGTTGAGGTCTGATTCAAAGGTTAAAATTGAAGTCTAATTTTAATATAAAATTTTACTTCTTAGCGGGAAACAAGCGATAAAAAATTTCCCATGTGAGTTATAAATTTAATGTTCGCGGTTTGTTATTTGAATAATAATTATGGAAACGATGATTGACACATTTACACAAAGGTTACTTTAACACATTTGATAAAATATGGATTAATTGAAGCATACATTAGAGCAAAAGAGTTGTATTAATATTTTAATTTGAAAATATTGCCAATATACATGCAATTACTTGAGTGATGGGCCTTTGAATTTTAGTGGAATTGAACATAAATTAAATTTGGAAGTAGGAACCAAGTGGATCTTCCCTAGAAAAGTAGAAATAGCATCTACTCTTGAGGAGGAGATCCTAGCTTCTACCGTAATAAAGTAGGTCCATGCTTCTATCCTAAAGAGCAGAACTATAGGTTCTGAGGTAGAAAAGAAGGGCATTGTTTTATTTTATAGGATGCGTATCTGGCCGCGGTTTTTAGGAATCTATAGGTTCTCAGTTGGATGTAAAAGAGTATTTTGGAAAAAATGGTCCAGTTCTTATTGATGACAGCCTTTGATTATAAATTATTTGAGACTTCATGAAAAGATCAAGACTTTATTTTCACTATGAATTCGTAGAAAAAATTCCCCCAGGAAGCTATTGAACCTGAGTTACTTCGGCGAAACAAATTTTTTTTTTATAATTCAGTGTGGTCGGTAACTCCTGAAGCTGTCGCAAATAATACAATGATAAAAGTAAGCATACTATGTTTAAACCACAATATTGTTTTTTTTAGCTCATCATCTGCCACACTTCAGCTATGCGAGAACTTCCAGTGAATTATTGATGCATATCTTATGAGGAAGAATATAAGTTTTTCTCCAATCAGAAAGTGTCACAAACGACTTTTTATTCCAGAAAATTGTTGAGAGGGATCAATTTGAGTCGAATGATTCTATATTGCAGATTTAGGATTTTCCACCTCCATATGTATGGGAAATAATAGCATAGCTTAGATTAAACGCTCCCTTGTTACTCTGTTTGCTTCAGTTAAAATGTACCGGATCAAATACTACCATAATATTTTCTATAAATATATTTGTAAGAACACAATTGCTACTGATCGTGTAAATGGACTCTGATTTGTTCAAATTGTTGGCGAAACTTATTCACTGCAATTCAAAGGTAACATCTCCAAATTTCAGGAGAGACTTCCGGATAATGCTCAAGTTCAAGTGCGATTTCGAAATAATGAGTTTGATAACATCTTTGCATAACCTGCGGCTTGGTTGCGCTGGCGGGTATAATTGAGGAAAACAACCGACGTTGTAAAAAAGCTCCCATCATTTCCAACTTATCTATAACGCTGACATTCAGGCCTTGTAAAAGAGCGTTCGTCGCGGGAGAAAATCCACATTTTGGTTAATGCGGTTTTAGCAGGCCTGTTCATTACAGGATTTGAGGTTTCATATATCAAGCTTCGTTTAAAGTTGCGACTTTAACGCCCGCCGACGTCGGCACGTCGCTCACCCAGATCGGCTATTACGCAGCCTATGCGAGTGGAGGAGCTGCCTCTCATGGCTTAAATCGTCACTTCCTTTGCTTATTTAAGGTCATACAGGCCATGATGCCCGACTATCTGGTGCTAATAGTTATGTTCCTAAAGGAACATTGAACCCAGCCAGCCATAGCTAGCAAAGACTCCTTTGAGTGTTAAAGCAGTGTGAAGAAGACAACTTAGCTCATCCCGAACGACCTTCATAAAAGTAAGATGGCTTCTAAAACCAAGGCACGAACCTTTGGGCAGCCACTAACTCTCATTTTCGCCATCTAACAGCGAAGTAAACTTCAAAAAATGGGGAAAACTCTCCTGACCGATGACTGCTGGATCACCTAACACATTTCTCAGGCAACATTTTAGCTAGGCGGATTGTTAGACTAACAGGGAAGTTAGCAGGCCATCATTGCTTTGCAATGTGATTGTTCGGCCATTCGGGGCAGCCATTTTGAAGCGGCCTGACCAGTGCCTTGGGCAAGTCAGGGTCGGTCGAGGCAGGTAAACGCCGCGCCAACGTCGGCCACCGCCGGCAGCTGCGGCGAGTAAGATGGCCTGAGTCCGACTGTCTAACTCCTCTCGATCGCTTCGATGCCGGACTTCGGTCGAGGTGTGGGATGTCGAGGTGGTGCTTTAGATCTGAGTAGAAAATAATCATTACCCCATTGACTATGACGATGTTAATTATAGAAAATAATTTACTAAGTGTAATAAAAATGTTTAAAGAACTTGGAGCAGTTACGAAAATGTTGAATGTAATTGGAGGAATGACAATGCCTGTCAAGATCAGGTAAATATTAGTTTGACAACTCTGCCAGAACATATGACTACAATTTCAAGTCATGAATTGTCGGCAATATATTTTCATGGTTATTAAAGCCGCGAATAAAAGGATGGCAATAATAGTAATACGAGGACAGAGTCATTATCAATACAATCCTGGTGATAAAGAAGTACAATTTTTAGTGATAGGGGAATTCTTTGAGTAAACGCCTCGATAAATACAACAAATTAAACACTCATCAATTGCGTAGAAATTTGACGAGCGTTTTAATAAAGCTACTTATAAAATGTAATTTTCAGTGATGAAAACGAACAGCTCCAATTACATCGCAGCAGATCTTTAACTTTTAATACAAATATCTGGCAAGTGAAATGTTAGATCACAATCAGGAATAAAAATGACATATATCAGTTTTTTGAAAATCAAATGCGGCATCCTCGTATTACTTGGGATTTGATGGCTGTCATGCGTCACTGCTTCATCATATGATTATGATTAACTTCCTGAATTACACGGAAATTTGAATTATTATCAGTTTTACAGATGCGTATTTAAAGTAAGGCAGAGGTTAATTGATTCTCGACGCATGATGGACGGGAAAATGTCGTGTATAAATTATTTTTCCTTACGGAATAAACATATTTTTAGATTTAAAATTGATTTTATGGTTTCTCTGCCATCAGTACATTGTTATGAATTCTTCTGAAGAAATTAAGTTCGAATCTGATTTAAATCTTAGGCATAATTAAGTGTCATTCAGGGCACCTATGGCTTAAGAAGCCGTAAAAAAATCACCGAAAATGCTTTAATGATTGTTTGGGAAAATATTTCTCTAACCTGAGCTTGCAAAATTTTAATAACATGTTTCTTTAACAGTTTTAGATACAGAAAATTTCACCTGCTGAACACAAAGTAAAGAGATGTGTCAGACTTAAAAACTAGTAAAAATCGGCGAAAAAAGTACTAATACCTAATATAACATTTGAAATTTAGACAACTCCTGCTCTCCTGATAAATTTGTCACCTCTCAAATGCTTTCTTGAGTTATTTAACACCAATAAAATACCGAAATATTCAGAAACGCAATTACAACTAGATTCATAAATTATTCCAGAAGCCAGAATAACAACGATATATGAAACATAATGGAAATTTAACCCACAAATCATAGTAGCATCAATATTCTTAAGTATAATTGATATATAATTTAGAATTCAGTATAGCAATATATATCAATAAACCTGCTTTTGGACCACTAGCAGAAATGATAGAAAATATAAAAATATAATTTAAATATGACTCAGTGTTCAGAATAGCAATAATATTCTAAGAAACATAATGGAGAATATTCTAAATTTTAGAATTGATGAATATTAAGAAACGTAATTGAAACTCAGCCCAGAATCCAGAATAGCGAGAAAATATAAAGAAATGTAATCGAAATAGAACTCATAATTCAGTGCTTTGATTAGAACAATAATGCTAATGTAAAAATTTTACGCTTCACTATCTGCCTCTAAGATAACTGTTTATCTCATTAAAATTTTTAAGTTAGTATTCCCATCGCCAGGTAAATTCTCTGGACCTATAATTACTTTATTTTTGCTCTTAAATATTCTCTAAAATAATACCCAACGAAACAATTTTACTTAGTCGCTTACGGAATAAATGCGATGCACTATATATATATGCATGGAGATACTATATTGTTTTCACTAAACAGTTTCTAATATGAAAGATCATTGAGTTTTCCTCTCGCAGGTGTATTACGTGAATTTCTCTAAGATTTTCAAATTGATTCATTTTTGAAACGCTAGAAGGTATGACATTTTCTAGGTAACTTTAATATGAAAAAATTGAATCAGCGCGATAAATTCATCTGCTTACCTCTAACTTCCACCGACAATTGAGAACCATGCTTGTGTTATAAAGTTATTGGTAGAGCTGAAAATTAAATTTGTTGTTCAAATAATCATTTCAAGCTTCTCATATCGCGCAATAAATCAAAAAGCTGAAGTGGAGGAGTTCTTCCTTGAAATTTCAATTTTTTTTCGGGGAAAGTCTATACAAAATTGATAAAATATCGTTTCGAACGAATTAAAATAGATGTAAAATTATATTCATTTAATTCGTGTGGCGCTCTTATCGAGTAAGTTGCTGCTAAAAGACCAATGCACACGAAACGTTCAAAATCTTGTTAGTTTTGCAAATCATCATCCCTAAGAAAAGTATAGAAATGACATCCATCATTTAAATTCCATCACGCGCGTCATTCAACTTGATTTTAGCAATATCTGCTTCATGATTTGAGCGAACAAAATAATCACTCAAGTTTTCAAAGATATCACTATTATTTCTGCAGTTTGAGATATAAATCTGCATTCTGCAGTTGGGCTCAAAGACCATAAATTTTTGCTGTACGTCCCAGTCGATTGACTGCGCAGAATGAAGCAAATGATGATGCATATGTTCAGTATTCAGTTGACGCCAGCAAGCGTGTTTAATCTACCCGCTCAAGTGCACCGCCACCAATGAGAAAGCTTAAAAAAAACCTGAGCATCATATTTCGCGGACTTATTATTTTAATCACCCATAATCTGCATAGAAACTGTGTTCGTGAAATGAACAGCGATGGGTACGCTCAGATGAAAGCAGAAAGGCTGAAAAAACAGAGCCTAGGACGTGTCTGTAATCTTTAGGCTCGATGCATACTGAAAGAGGAGGATGGGGAGGCCGAGCAGCCCGAGGAGATGGATGGAGCACGTGAGTGAGAGAAGAGATCATAGGGGGAGAGTGGGGGAGTGAGAGGAGAGAGTGGGGGAGTGAAGGGAGAGAATGGGTGAGGAGAACGGAGTCTCCGCAGTGCGAAGGAGGCTCCTTTTTCGAGCGAGGAGGAAGCGAGAGGGAGAAACTTAGAGTGGGAGCGTGGCGAGAGAGGGCGAGATTTAGAGTGGGAGTCTAAGTACGGCGGTGTGGAAGGGAGGCCGAGCGAGGGAGTTTGAAGAGGCTATTTTAGGGGTGAGCGACTTGACTCGAGAGCTCGATGTTACTATTGGTCACTCGTGTGGCATCTCATGATGAATGGTCTTTTCTGGGCTTTGGTTGGTTCCTCTGCGGTTCTTTGGGTGTGGTTCACTGGCGGGAGGCAGCGGGGGTGAAACGGGGGTGAAAGAAAAGGAGGCTGGGGTTAATTGAGGGCTTTAAATTTGGGAAGTTAAGGAGCTTTGGTTCTATCGTAAATATGACCAAACTAGCACCATCCTATATGTTAGTGCGAAATAATTCAAGTAAACATAATATGGTAGTGTACAAGTGATGCGCACGCCTGCATGTAAATAAGAACAGTCACGGGTATCATTGGGGGTTTTGACGCGCTGTTCACACGTAATTTTTGACCCAGCTCCTCCGGCTCCCTCGCTTATATTTCACAGCAAATAAAACAGGCTCAAATCGACATAAAATTGTCCACCGATGATCCTTGCTGAAGATACCGATGGGAACTGAGCTATATCCGACCACTTTAATGAACAGTTTCTAAACGACAGCAGCAAAAATAATCTGTCATTGAAAATGATTGCACGCGTTTCTGAAAGGTGTTCGCAGATGGTGTTGAGAAATAGTTCTCCGGAAAATAATCACAGTTTTTAAAATTCATTTCCGCAGCTTGGTTTGTTTTTTCTAGCTTGCATTTTACCGCTTTCATGTTATTCACACATTCAGTAGAATGAGGTTTAAATTTTATCTACGTTGTTAATGTCACCCACTCCATTTCTGGGACTTGTTAATAGAGTTATTATATATCGATCTACCTTGTCATTTCTGGAGCCAATTCATGACCCAAGAACGATGAGGCAGTGTCGTAAAATTTTATTCGCCTCTGATTGCCGGCAGCGAGGACCAATTAAAGCGCATGCGTAACGCACTCTGACTTGGAACGAACCAATTCAAGAAAAATGCTCGTACGATTTAGAATAATGAAATTTTTCTTTAAAAGGCTTGCAATATGTCCTTGATTAAATGGGGAACGGAAAGTTCAAATTAATTGGTAAATTTATAAAAAAAGGCAACATATATAAGGTTATCAATGAAAATGAATCACTGACAAACCATAAAAATTGCAGAAACTTTGATATAAAATTTTGCGTGAAAACTGTGCGGTGAGCATTTCCAATGAAATATCAAGAACAAGAGCACGAATATAACTCTATGCTAAAAATAGAAAAAATTAAATTGCCCAGATCCTCGAGGAAAATTACACACATATTGAAAGGCTCTTTTAATAAAAATTGACGTAATCTAAAATTACTGGGGTAAATTTTACGAAGTTTTGGAGCGAGACTGCCATTACATAATCGCTGGCTGTCATAAACCGTGACTGAAACCTGACACTTGCTGGTCGTTAGAGGCACTGCCAGTCTTCGATAAGACTGTGATCGCGACACTAACCGTAAAGGTAATGGTTCGGTAGTGCTAATCACCTAGAAAAACATCGGTTACGGACGTGGTTTTGAGTAGCATGTTCATCACGCGTTCCGGGAAGGCGCCTTTGCTTTCTGAAATCGTTTTGGTTTTCTCTAGAATTTACGTTTGTGTTTGCACATGTTCTAATATGCGAATAGTTCGGAGCGGAAAATGTATTCTTGACTTGCAAGCTATAAGATGCAAGGCACATTATGTGTACGTGAAATTTTGAGTGCAAACTTGTTCATTTAAAAGTTTCTTTCAATGGTTTGATAATTTTTAAATCTTAATCCTAAACAACGCTCTCTGTTAGGAACACGAAGGAATGTGTATTTTAACCTCATGTACAAGTATTTTCTCACCTTGCAAATGGAAAATTAATTCAGATTGGACAGCCTAGTCTTTTGCTCGAGATAAAAGCCGTGTTCGCCCTCAAATCTCAGAAGACCATTTAAATACCTTCAAAATTTTACTCTATATAGAAATGGTTAATTTCAAGGCTTGTCCTAAGTTAGAGCGATAAGAATAGACGAGGTTGAAAATGTTTCAGAAATAATCGGGGATTTTAGGAGTTGTGTTGCTTTCGTACGATAAGGCCAGTGAACGTTGCCTTTGCCTTGTAAGTTGTCGCCAGCAAGTTCATATAAAACAGTGCTTTATGGTTGTAGCATCACAGATACAGCGGAGTGTCTCGTCTAACCTGGGCCGCTTGTATCCTTATCGAGAGTGACTCGCTTAGGCGGTTCCTTCTAAAGATATATTGAGAGGTTATAGAAATTACAATGCTTTGATTAAGCTTGAACTCAGTTGAAAGGTTACCGTGATAAGCTTTTGTAGCTTTTAGGTATTGTTCCAGAAAATATTTACACCGAGAAGTTATGAGACTTTTCGTATGATGATAATTTTTACTGAAGTTTTAAGTTATGAAATTTATTTTAAGGGGATTTTGGCAAAGAAAACTTAGAAAATGACCAGAAACTCTCAATATAAATCATTTTTCATCACTGTCATATTTCAGCAGCAAACATTGATTCACTTTATCAAACTATACGGAAATGTTTGTAAATAATATCAAGCCATTTTTTTCAAAATATAATTATCATTAGTAAATTATCTCATATTATGAACCTAATTCATGTTTTTTTGCGGTGAAAAGTTTCTACAAGCATATAACAATTTCATCATGATGAAAAATTTGACTCTTTCCTGTCTCTTATAACAAAGAAAATTCCTAGCCTGTATAAGAAACAACATTTTGCTGGGGAGTTTTCACTGTCCTGAAGCACTCCCATTTGCTGGCTCGAAAATCTATTTTCAATCTATTTTCTAATATTCTATTCTGAGTTTCATATCAACAAACGAGCTTGGTGAAACGCAACAGATCTCGCCAAGCTTGTACCAGTTTTTCAGACTTTTGGGAGACGAAGCCAACCAACTAATGTCTTATACTAAACGTTATTGGATAGTATTTTACGGGTAAATTGTAAAACGGCTCATAGTTAGACAACTTCATTAAAGCAAAACCTGTTTCGATGTCTACATTTATGTTGAGTTGAAATAGACTAACTTAAGAGTAGGTTTTGCTCAAGGTTCTGAATAAGATTTGTTCAAAAATTGTACTGCGAAAAAACAACAAAAAACCGGGCACATGTAGTAGAACTTTAAAGAATATTTACTTGAGTGAATTCTAGCCATCTCGATCATACGTACTAAAATGTAATAAATATCAATTTAGCCCCCAATTAAAAGAAATATCGAGCGTCAATTTTTGCATATTTTGATATGAATGAGCAAAAATTGCGCTTTTTGTTACCTACGCATACGAAAAAAATAAAACACTTGAAAATTTTACCTTGTCTAGAGTTCTAAGTCTGCAAATTATGACGAACTATAAGTTTTAAAAAACGAACTTGTTTAAAAATTAGCATTTTTGTTTCCCGATGTTTTTATTCTATGTTTACTGAAAAGAAGTTGGATCTGACATGAAAACAAACATAAATGCTAAATAAAAAAAAGTGCTATACAACTCTTGAATAATATAATAACGGTATAATAATAACATAACCACAAGAATGTAATAATAAGTAATAAGATATGATGCTAATATGCAGTTGATAATAAATAGTTTCCAGCTGAGCAGATACCTCATTATTTTATGCGAAGCCATTTTTAACCAGAGTTATCGAGAATAGGTTTGTGATCAATTTATTTTCCCTATTAGTAGATTGGCATCTAGTACTCCCAGTCAATAAAATTTAACGATGCAGATGAAAAACTATCACCAATGCTATCATATTGAACTTCCCGTGCATGAGCATGAAGTATTTCAACATCGAATTTTATTATTACAGCGGTCCTCCAGTTCGTTCGTCACCACGTCGAAGATTCCTAGAGTGCTGAGCGTAGTTACTTCTCTTGTGTTATGAGCGCTGAATAACTGGCATCATTCATTAAAGCCGATGTTAAGATTCAGTTTTTGTTTTCCAGTTTGGCAAACTTTGGTGGAGAATACCAGTTGCATTCAGGGCCTCGTTCTATAACTTAACGGTGTTTTTTACGCGTTGCAACACGTTCTTCAAATTAATCGCGGTTCTTAAGATTTAAAATACGTTTAGAAGTGAACCATAAACAAAGTTGATAAGGAGCAATGCGTTTAATATTACACATTTATGGCCTCTAAAGTTGAACTTACATTTTAATGATCTATTTGCTCAAACGAAGTTGGCTTCGTAATCGACTTGGCGTTAAGTCGCGAGTTGGTCAGTTTGCGACACCTTTTTAGTGTATTTTTCTATTCGATTTCATTTAATAAATTTACCCACAAAAAAATAGGTTTTTGCTCATTTCCGTTCAATTTCCAAGTTTTAATTCACAAGAAAACATTAGGACAAAAATTGCGAAATATCAAGACGAGATGCTGGTTTTGAAACGAGATGAGTTATTCAGATTTCTGTGTAATATTGAAAAAAATGCATGCATGAACTATTTTTTCTTTAGGTTGTCACTTCATTTAGTATGATTATATATTTATTTAAAGTTAACTCTTAATGTGGAAGGACAAATGAATTCATTACAAAGCCTTTAGTGTAGCTTCAAACAAACGCGCATCAGGCATAGCAACTACTTGTTCCGCATGTAAACCGCTGCGTTACGTGGAGTTTTACGAAATTGTTCAATGAATCCCACAAATTATTTATTCCTTAAATATAGTGATTATACTGCGTATGAAAATGGCTAACTGCTTGTTCCTATGTTAATTAAGATAAAATAAAATGTTTGCTCTGGTAAATGATTTTTAAGTCCTCACATATATTTTTATGATTCATTTTTCTGCGCAACAGAAAACACCACGTATGTGTTCTCTAGATTGGTAGCATTTTTGTCATTTCAGCTCGCCTTAAAGCAAAGAAATTCTTCGAAAACAGCTATTTTCACAGGTGTTCGAGAGAAGTCCGCCGGGGCATTTCTCCGCAGCTTCAGCGGAAGCTAGTATATGTGTGAGCGTTGGTGAGGCCTTCTTGTGAGTTCCTTTAGGATATTACATGTCGAGCTCACCCTGCGTTAGAGAGCCTTCTGGGTCCTGACCAAATTGAATTCTCTTGCCGTACAAAATATATCAGGATCCATTACTACGGAGCTGTGCGCGCGAACTTGTGTCGACGATCCGACAACTTTCGCGGGAGCTCTTAGGTAGCGATGATACGACACGCTCCTCGTGCTCGCTCATGTCCCCTTCGTCGCAATTTGGAACACGGGCGCCAAATTTTTTGGCCTCAAGGTGCGCTTTAGTGGCTGTCGGCACACAACGCGTTCTTGAATTGTGGTATTATTTGGAGCTAAATTTGTCGTGCCGATGTCAAGCGCTCGGTTGAATTGAGCTTTTGTTAGAGGATACGAAAATTCATAAAAGATGAATCTCGAAGGAAATTGGGCAATTCAAAAACAACCAATTGGTTCGAATAGAAGAAGCCTAACATTTTTCCAAATAAAATATCAATAGCTGTTCGGCGAGAAAAAATGCATCTTGGTTTAGTGGAATCCGAAGAAAGTGGCTGTGTGGAGCAAAACTTCCTCTTCTATCTCTTTATTTAAGTTTCAAACACACGCGTTTCTACAGAAGCAGGCAAAAATCTAACGGTAAAGCCCCTAAGCAAGAAGAAAAGTAAAGCTCGGTGCTCAAGCCCAAGCATTGGAATGACCACTGATGCGAAAAATCTCGGGAAGTCGGCGCATGAAGCCCTAGAATGGCAACCGCCAACTACAAGAGAGCAGCATCGGTGGAATGCTCAAGGATGGCTGAACACGACCGTCTAAATGCCAACCATGTCGAACATGTTTCTAACTCTCACAGTAAATGAACGGGGCACGTCACTTAAAAGACGGTGCATAGCTTGAATTTAAATTGTTACTCTAAATATGCTGGCATTATAATATTGGAGATACTTTAAGCGATAAATGGCAGAGTACATAGAGATAAATTTTATTGGAAGAGGTTGCATCTTTAGGTACCATCCTTCGCTAACTCCGGGATTGTAATATGATATAGCTAAGGCATAGATGGTCGAGTCGAAATGATTTGAATGAGTAATAAGATAAAAAGGCGAATACATAAATTTGTCTCAGGCTGTATTACAAGAGATTTAATGTTCCCAGATAAACAATTTACCGCTAAACAAATAATTATAAATCACTGACAATAGAGATTGCCTGAATGGCTGGTAAAATTGTCATTCATCGACGCTTTAAACCTAACTTTTGACGGAAGATCGAACAGCTGTTGGAATAGTGCATGTGATAATTGTGTTAGGGACTGAATGCATTGAAAATTCTGATATTAGTCCAGTACGTAGATTACATTTATTGAGCCATTAAAAGTTTTAAAGTATATGATGGGATTGATCTGACTTTATTGGTTTTTGCAATATTCACAGGCGGACGCAAGCGTATTCTCACGTGGATAAGAACACCTGGAACACTACCATTCATGAATGATTATATGATGAGTGATCTAAAACCATACCTCATTTTTACGACTGAACTGTTGCTTTTTAAAATTGTTCTACGATCTCCAACATTAAATTGAAGCGTGCATTTTAAATTTATTTTAAATTAAAGAAATTAATCACTTCAGTTATTTGTTCTGGCCACAGGAGAAAAACTTGGAGTTGTGCTACTGTACATTATTTTTGCTAGATATAGAATAAAATAAGAGGCCTCAATCGTCATTTTCTTAAATGAAATGGCATATATTATTATTTATTTTTGTTACATTAAACCAAGCATTCTAGTCGTGAGGATATAAATGAATTGGTGTGTGACAAGACTTGTATTTCATCACTGTTTAACTCAGAAATGAGTGACACAGAAGAATTATTAAATCATATGCTTTATTCTTCGCGAATCCGGTAAGAAAAATGTAAATATGGTATTAGATAAGAGGATTGGTAAATAATTTTTTCCGTGAAATCCGTCTGAATAAATATACCAAACGTTGAAGAGACAAAATACATTTACACAAGGGCTGATAAAGTTTAAAAAACCTTGCTCAGAAACTTCATTCGTGTCGCCCACACAAAAAAGTATATGACAGGTAAATTCCTGGTATTTATGTTCCCCTGACATTAAAAATAAAGAGTTACATTTTTTGTTCCGCATTTACTCCTGAGATAAAACTGCTTTGTATTCTTGGCTGTTGAGGAGGTGAGAATCCGCCCAAAAAGTGAAGGTGTGAAGTGGAAACGTTCACAATTTCTTCCTGTTGAATTCACAGGGACGAGTGCAGGCACGCCCTCATTAGCATGTTCAGGGAATTTGAAGTAAGTTGATCATCTGTACTCAGTGAAGTCGCTTTTTTCGGATGCCTTCACTCAAAATGGCTGCTATTCCCGAGGTCAATGTATCAGAAATCCAACTCCCCGACGCTTACCGGTTCAAGAACGTGTGGGTTTGGTTTTTTCTTAGATTCAGACGCAAGTTATTTATTGTTTTTTTTCGTGTTGTTAACGTGACATTTAACAAATTTTTTAGGAAAGAATGTAGACTTTTGCAGTATCATTTTTGAAGTTAACTTTGAAGTGTTAAGGCATTGGGTTTAGAATCCATGATGAGTTCTTCTACTGGTGACCTAATGCTGTTATATCCTCTTTTCTGGGCACCTTAGTTCTGAAATTTTGCACCTGTGACCTGAAAGAAAATATCGCAGAAACTGCTCTCAAACTTATCACGTCCGTTCCTCACTCATTCCACAAATAAGACGCGAACTCTGCCAAAGAATCCTTATTTATCTTCCAAAGTTTGGAAGTTCTCTTGGACAACTGAGCCTTTATCCATCGCGGGCTACGAACACAAAGTTACTTGGGGAAGAAGGCAAAAATTTACGAATGATCTGCAGGAAAAACAAAGGAAGATGAGCTTCAGCAAAGGAAAAGGGAAGACCAGCTAGGTCTATTTCTTTTTCTAGAAAAGTTAGCGACCGCACGCTGCTCATTTTCTGGATCGTGCGCCGGGTTCTGTGAGAGGGTCTCAGACCTCCCCTTTGTTTTGGCACTAATGAAACTTTAAAACATTTTCTTTACATTGATGATAAAAATAGTCCGTTTTCTGCAATGATATTAAATTTATTTCCAAGGTAGATTAACTTCGTTGTAGCAACGTTTCGCAACACATGGGTGAACAGTCGCTTAATCACGCGCTTATGAACAAAAATGTCAAGCGTCAATTATAGCTTTACCTATCACATTGATTGCATATTGTAACCGAACACTTAAATTTTGTAGTATTTACCAATAACATTCATTCAGAGTATGAATGAAGACGAGGAATATTATAACTTTTCCTGTAATTAGTTAAATTTTAAATTAGGGACGGGGGTACAGAATTATTTACCAATTCATTAACCTATGTTGAAATAATTATCGGTTGCACTTCAAGTCTCTAAAGCGTTTTACCTTAACAGTTATTTTTTTCAATGACTATTTGGTTCTGTCTGTAATAAAATTATTTGATAATTGTTTTCTTGAAATATTTGTTTATTTTTTCATATTTGTTGGGAAAATCATTCAAGCATATTCCTATGTTGATACCTGGTTGAAGAAAACATTCATTTTATCCATAAATCATGCTTTGGTAGAGTATAATGCTGGACATATTTGGGATAAATTTTTACGCATCGTTCTCTGGTTAAAAAATGTTCTACACAATGATTGACGAATACTAAGTTCATTCTGCAGTTAACGCCCTGTCGATAAAGTATTGAATCCAAACTTACTTTCCCAATAACACAGTATATTTGATACGGTATAAATATAATTGACGGATGCCTAGGAGAAAATTTTTATTCGTTGGAAAAGCAGTTTCCAATTCGAGAACTAGGTTCTGGGGATGAATAAAATTAGGCCAAGAAAATAAACGAGCACAACTGACGTGAAATAAATGGTATTTACAAACTAATGAAGTGTATTTTTTTCTTTGCAGGATCTGCGCTTGCCAAGCTGTCATACTTCTTACCAGCTGAGCGAAGATAATGGTTAGTTAAACAATATATAATTCCAAAAATAAATTGCTGTGATAGTGGTGATTCAAAAATGCAGTGTGTGAATTCTTGAAAGAAAATCAAATCAGTTTAGTTTTTCCTACATTTCTGGTTCAGTGATTCTTGTGATCAAGAGAAAAATTATCCTGTGATTGCAGAGAAAATGATCCTGTGATTGAAAAGTGATGAGTGCCAGGTAATTATGCGGTGCGACCAATTTCCCCATCAAGAAGTTGGATATACCATAACATCACTTCGTATAAAGTGTGAGTATATAATTTTTACTGAGTTACATTATCCTTGAATAATATCTAGCAAATGTGCAGAGGAAGTAGAGTTTCATTTTATCGTAATGGTGCATCAATTTCAATTTTATGATTTTTATACAGTGGCAGAATAAGTGAATTTTAATTTTTAAGTCTGCCTGATAAACAGTTCATCGTGTTGATCTGCAAGGCAGCAAAAATAGACGATAATAAAAACTCGTGTATCGGAAATGTTCTGTAACACTTTATTCTCACTTTTTTAGGAAAAACAGGAGACCCAAAAATTTTGGACTCCGTTCAAGCATCGCAGAGAAAATCAATAGATTTTAGAACGCACGGGTAAGGCAGAACAAATTAGTAAACCTATTCTATTGTGCGCCATCTCTTGCCTTAGTTCAGCTACAGTTGCCCTACTTCAGCTACAGTTTTATGAGGCAGTAAATCCGAATTTACAAGTCCCAAGCCTAATTTGAAAGCCCATGTACATAGGAGGGCTGATGGCAAGACACGTACTTGCAACGCTGCTAGATCCCGCTTCGAATAAATACATTCCTTTAATAAAGAATATTCTCCGCGCTTATCCTCGAGCCAAAAGCCTCGCAAGCTTTTTTCATAGCTCAGACATCGGAAGACATATGCATATACTTCAATGGTCTTCCTGTATAATTATTATACTACCAATATTCCCATTCAGAGCATAAACATTTCAAAGCGAACGTAGAATTATCAGTTACTTGTTTTCTCAAATGAGAGGAATCGTTGCGGAACTGATTATATGATCTCAAAAACCAACAGTCTTCACTGTATTTGGCACTGATTTCTTCGGGAGGCTTTCAGTATGTCTGTCAAAGACTTGAAGGAGCCTTTAGTTGCTCTTAATGTTCGATACGAATTCCCTGTTTATACACCTTAAATTTTTGAGATAGAATCTAAACGTTTTAATCTCCGTGCTCGAAACCCATGAAAATCAAAGCGCTGACTTCATAGAGGGTGGAAAATGTGACCTTAGGTCGTAGACTATCCCATCGAGTGGCCGATGAAAGTTCATGAGGAACAATTTATGGAACATACAAAGGGCTATGATTGGGGCCTCCCCGATAATAAGAGGGCGTCGGTGTAGCCATGATCTAGTGATCTGGGTGCCCGAAGACTCTAGTCGATGGGTTTAGATTGTTTTCATGGAGCGTCTTATGAGCCAATGGTTGTCGAGGCAATGGGGCTCTCATTGTCAGGAATACGACGCACTCATGGTCTGCTCAATGACGCTAAATATTCGCTCGGCTTGTACTTCGCATAACCTAAACGCACGGTCCCTGTCTTTATTAGATCAAACTTTTTCAATAGACATCTCTAGGCGGGATATCATGTTTTCTTATCTTAAGCAGCATCTGCAATGCCTGCAGACTTTTGGCGATGTGCATTTTGTCGAATAGCTTCGATATTTCTTATTTAGTTTCTTGGTTTAGAGTATCGAGAATTGATCTGAAGTCATGGGCTATTCTCTTGCACGGCTATAAGACGTGAAGGTCATCGACAAGACTTTATTCTCGGTTAATGAAGAATCTCAGTCGATCTTATGATACCCCTAATTTGTTATAGAGTTTTTGAAATTAGACGATAACAAGTTTTTGCTGAAAGTTCTGTTTAGCAAAGGCTTCTGATTTCCGCTGTGACAGGTGAACCACAGCAACTTTGCTTTGAAGTCTACGGGTTTTTAAACCAAGATTTAAGTATCATTTTTTATGAATTATTTTTATATTTCATAGTGTTTCCCATTGATACAGTTTCAGACGCATTATAATATTTATAAACTGACTTTTCTTTGATTTTCTGTGATAATGATGATAATAATTAACCATGCAATTGAAGACACATAATTAACATCTATAAAAAAATAACTGTTGGTTCAAATTTTCCACTCCCTCATCTGGATATCATATTTTCTATGAGCTTTTTACGAATTGTTTGCAGTCGAGAATTATCAATATAAAGCCAAAAATATCTATCGAATTATTATTTGAATACAGTAGAAGTAAAATGTTTTTAGTCATTATGTACTAACGAAAACGTGGAATAAAATTTGAATTAATATGAAATTCCAGCATGCCAATGACGTAAGAATGCATTCTTGCAAACTAAGTTCGTCCGACCAAAAGTATCAACTCACTTCATTTTTGCACTGCCATTTTATAGCTTAAATCTAAAATGGCAGGAAGAATTTAAGTACCTAATATTCTTAAACCTTAAATCTAACTAATCCTAAAACATGAATAGAAATGAAATGATTTTTCCAACAAGACAGTTAGCAGAGGTGGTAAAGCCATTTAGCCATTTATAAACCATTCATTACTCATTACTCATTTAAGCATAATAGTTCGATATATAACGTAATTTTTTTAAATGAATTTAGCCATCCGAAGGGTGGCTGCTGGTAACATACTTTATTGCACGCATCAGTTCGAATTGTACTTTGCAACCAACGAGCAGCCTTCTTCAATGTGCATCCGGTCCATGAGTAAATTTTTTTTTGAGTTACTGAACATTCTTTGCTCTGCTTTCACAGTCATGCGACTTTCAATTCAAGTTTCACAACCCGGTTTTTGAGAATGTCATGAACAAAAATTCATTGCTGATGAGCACTGCTCTGATAATATGAGCCAAAATTCATTGCAGTTTGCGGAGAAGCATTCCGCACTAATGAATGTCCTCTCATTGTTGGCTTCATGCTTGGAATTTCACAAATTAGCAATAAAAATACACGTTGTAGCCATGTGTCACTGCTGTAAACTGTATTCTTAGTCGCCAAAATGTGGGAAATAAATTTCATTTAGAATTAAATCCAGCCGTTATACGCCATTAATATTCAGCTCAAAATCACGACCTCTAAAAGGAAATCCTGATAAAACTTGCGACTCGCATAGCTAAGCGTATTCATTATCATGCGATATCTTGAATGTAATCTAAGGAGAGCCTTGCTTTGAAGATGACTGAAATGCGCCCACTCAAATATAATGGGTAAAATAAAATTACATCGCTGCCACATAAGAAACAGACACCACGACGCAAACGACCAAACGTATCCGAACTGAGCTCGAGATTTAACGTACCATCCATAACATACAGCAGGCAGCGAGCGCTTCTTCTCAGAGTCGTGCAAAGGCTTCGGCCAAAAAATAAAACTTTAAAAGAGTTGCTAGAGGCAGATACCGGAAAAAAGAATCGAAAAAAAACATCAACTGACAATGTTGCTGTCTAAATGGACATTCTGGCTAGAGAATTTCGGGAGTTAGATAGGGTCTAAGGGTCTGTCAAACGGGTGGCTAGAGACCGTCTGCTAGGCAATAGTAGTGTTCTGTATGGGCACATCGACACTACGATCGATGCTGAATAAGATAGACTTAAACAAAAAAGGTCTAACGGACCAAGAAAAATGTCAAACTCTCTTGATTAACTCATTCCAAAGTACACACACAACTTCGATAGTGAATTGGTGCTCTGGAGACAGAGCAATGCGAATCTGAAAAATTGGATGCGTAACTAATTGGATTTCATGTTTCAATGTTAACTAAAACTCAGAACCTGCAGATACTAGCTTTAGCAGCAGGAAATAGAAGACATTTAAGTCGTAAAAATAGTTTTGTTACTAAGTAAATGTAGCTCTATTATATATAAGATATGTTGTTTCGTTTTCACGCAGGCTCATGAAATTCTCAAGCGTGATGCCAGAATTTTCATTTATGTAAAGCAAATAAGTATGAAATGCATCAAGTTGATGAAATTAAAACCAAATTGCGTGCGCAGTTAACGTATTGTGCTAAATGTAAAATATCCCTTTTCTATACCTTTACACATGACGGGAACTTTTATTTCGTATAATTATTGCATTAAAATTTTTAAGTATGATATATCATGACTGCAATCTTTGGACCTAAAAACTGAATTTCACGGAATTTCGGTCAGTTCCATTTGAATTTAAGCTCAAGCTAAATTCATAAGCCAGTATATTGCACTAAAATCCTATATTAACGAAACTGCATACCCAAATGACTTATGAAGCCATTAGGCAGGATTCCAGAATGATCCTAAATAAAATTTTTCATGTGATTTCATCTATATGTGCTTTTCTTTTATTTATTTCTTGAAATATCCATTGAGGACAGGGTTTCATCTGAGCTTTTTAAAATTTGATCAAGACGTTTCATGTTAGGATATAAATCTCAACGCTAGAACTGAAAATGGATGTATGGTGGAACGAATACGAAAATAAAAAGTTGTACATGAAACCAACATTGTTGTAAATTGTCATCATCAGTTATCAAAATTGAGAAAACTAAATTATGAAAGTATCTAAACTTGTATAGAAACACAATCGTAATTTCCAATGTGTTGTGAATGAAGCGTCAGGTAAAATTAGCGGTCATGTTTTTAATTAAATTACCACTTTTTGAATAACAAATAAACAATTATAACTCACAAGATAGACTTAAGCGCTGAAGATCATTGAATCGAAATAATACAACTTGCTATATGTATAGCGAATAGGCGTGTTACGTTTGCAAAACACTAACATCAATGAATATTGAAGAATCTGTCATGAACTACCAGCCACCAATTTCTGAATTATCTGAGCAAATTTAGAATGCCAAAAGTAAGCATATTCGTAGCATTACGGCACTTGCCTCGAGGCCGGCAACGTTAACAATTACTAAATTATCTCACAAAATTTAGAATGCTAGAAGTAAGCAATTCAATATTAACGCACTAGCCACGAAGCCAAAAACGTTAACAATTACTGAATTATCTCACAAAATTTAGAATGCTAGAAGTAAGCAATTCGTAACATTAACGCACTAGCCACGAAGCCAAAAACGTTAACAATTACTGAATTATCTCACAAAATTTAGAATGCTAGAAGTAAGCAATTCGTAACATTAACGCACTAGCCACGAAGCCAAAAACGTTAACAATTACTGAATTATCTCACAAAATTTAGAATGCTAGAAGTAAGCAATTCGTAACATTAACGCACTAACCACGTGGCCAGAAACGTTAACAATTACTGAATTATCTCACAAAATTTAGAATGCTAGAAGTAAGCAATTAGTAACATTAACGCACTAGCCACGAAAGCGAGTCACGACAGCACGCATGCGCGACGCTCGCAGGCGCACCAAATTTCATAGGATGGGGCTGCTGAGACTCGATTGCCTCTCCTGTTTGCTTCCAATTATATCTGCAGGCAACAGGGGACCATGAGGCTGGCATTCGAACAATCCCTCATTACGTAGAATTGGCACCTGAGCCCAAGCTTGCTAAGGCTTCATTGTACGTGCGCTCCATTCTAAGTAAGACCAACTTCTGGCTTCTCGGAGCTCCTTGAATTTGTAGCGCTGGAATTGCCCTTGAGTAGCTCGTGTCATAGGCACTGTTCCTGTTCCTGTATTACGTAATTCTTGAAGCACTTATTTAACTGGTCTTTCAGAGTTGAACAAAACAATGTTTCGTTAACACTTTAATGCCATTTTTATTCGATTAATTGTTGTCTTACAACGTCGGAAATCTCGATAAAAGTCTGTTTCATCGTGCAATAATGGGAGAAAGGGGAAAAAATGAGGTATTCATCACTTTAAGTGGGAAAAACGAATATTTTTTAAGTGAAATAAATAATTCCGATAAAAATATCAATCAACCACATTAAATTTAGAAAACATGTAGTAAGTAAATTTCAACTGTGACTTTTCCCTAAGGTTTTATTAACCTCCCATTTTAGCCGTGCAGTCAGCATATAACTGCTTACAATGAAGAAACATAGAGCCATGTCTATACCATGTCCTTAACAATATCTCAATATCGTGCAATTCTAATTCTGTTAGAATAAGGTTAACAAAAACCCTGAAGGGCTGTCGACATACCCGTAAAAAAAATCTTGCATATCTCGGGCTCGTGAGCGAGGGCAGCAAAGCTTTCTCCAGCTGATCAACAGCGGTCCTTTGTTTTTATCGCACTGGTTCTTGCAAGGGTTTCTTCTCCCTCTACGGACTCCAGTAGTGGAAGCCCAAGGGCCGCTTCCCATTATTTTCCTATATACAAGTCAGTCTGTGCTCATCTTCGGTTCTTCAGCAGACCCTTAGCTCCAATTCATGGCCTCACAAATAGCCGAGATGGCCCACTTGGTTCTTCCCTAAAACCTCTTCATGTCGTCTTCATTTCTTTCTAATATCTCCGGCAGAGTGCGCTCGTATGTCTCACTTCACCTTGAGATTCTGTGTCGTAATCCGGGATTCTTTTATCTGGACAGAGGAGGAGGTATGGGAGGAAAATTTCTGTGCGAGAGCTTGTACGACTATCGAGTGAGCTTATGTTGCATTACGTCGGGCAATTAACATAAAAATTCATTGCCGATAATTCACTGAGACGAGTGACCGTAAAAAGTGAGCATTGATGAGACTTTCGCGCCGCAGTTGACTCCAAGCTGCGTTCGGGAGAAATTTAGAGTCGGCTTTTATTTTCGAGGCGTGCGATTTTTTGAGTTATGAGTGCTTAAGCTCAATATTTCATCGCTTTCGATAAAAAGTTCGCCCGTATGTCATGAGGTAGACTGGGGAGCAGAGGTCCTAATTCTGAACTATTGATTGGGTAATAAAGACGGACCACAGAACAGGTAATTTCGGAGGTGCGCCGCCAAAGGAATACTTAGACATGAAAATGATAGGATTTTGTTTGGGCGATAAAACCCTACAGAGTATACGGATATTTACGTCGGTAACAAAGAACACTAGCACATAAATTGAAAAGATCAAAAGAACGTGGAATGGGCAGTGAACTTTCATAAGAACATTGTGAGTGACTGTGGAAATGAGAATAGGTTTGAATAATTTATGGCTTCAAAGTTTATTGGTTTTGCAAAACTGAAGCATCAGTAATGTTGATAGCTTATCTGCAGGATCAGTAAAATGTGTTTCATTTCCTTACGAACGTTACAATTTCTATTCGTGCAGATATCAAAGAGAATCAGCTTAGATTCATGAATTCTTATTCAAACCTGGAATAATTATCAACGAGTAATGAATAATATTTGATACTTTGTCTGTCGATGGAGTCTGAATCAAATTTGAAATCACGATGTAATCATACTGCCAAAATATGGTTCATCTTGAATATTCGGAAATATTAGTTCTCAACTTAACACCTTCAATTAAGTTTAAAGCTTGTTATGAGAACGCAAACCCGAATAGTTCTATATATAGCTTTGTGTTGAAAACGCAAAACTTTTACGGTTCTTTTAAAAGAAATGAAACCGAGTATTTGATACATAAACTTTGAACCTAATATAACTTTGTAACTTAGCGTTGAAAATGCATTACTTCTGCGATAGTTTCACGGAAAAACGTTACCCCCTTTTTTGTGGAGGGAAAAGGCCTTAGAACGTATAATATGATGGATACATGTAAAGAGATAGACGATACTTTCATTAGAAAACAAACAGGTATTCAACTATAGCTTTGAATATATGCTACTACAATTGCTTTTATAATAAGACCATCCCAGCCAGTATTGGAGCGTTGATTGAAAAATGTATCTCACGTTACTTTCTTTTCCTTGCAAATCAGTTTATTTTTCACTGTTATTTCGCGAGGAAATGAGCCGAAATTCTATCTTTATGTGTATAATTAGCTCGTCCTGTTTTGGTTCTATTTTGAGCCAATTAGACTTGATTTGATGCAAAATTTGAATACAAATCTTTGTAATTGAAGGCAATTACAAAGGGAGAACTGAACCGGAGATCCATAACGGAGAAACTTGAAGAGCTAAATTCGAATTCACAACTTCTCACAATTTAAATTCAAAATATTTTACTTGATATTACTTTAATTTTCTATAACCTATCATTATTTAAGCTCGTTTAAACATGAACGCTTGTCTTATATTTTTAAGAAGATTATCAATATGAGCTTGCACTATGGATACAGAGGTGACATGTCTCAATTAAACTTGTCTCAAAGTCGTAATTCTAAAATTTTTCCATTGCGTGATATTTGCTCATTAGATTTTTTTCTCAGTAATTGAAGTCAATGGTGCGCAATTAAATAAAACTCAAAGCATCGCTATCTTAAGATTGATCGTAAACAATCACATCGAAGTGGCATTTGTCTCCATTGTTTGTGCTGTCCGAGTACTTGTA
Source organism: Morinoia aosen (assembly GCA_030386875.1). Taxonomy (NCBI): domain Eukaryota; kingdom Metazoa; phylum Arthropoda; class Malacostraca; order Amphipoda; family Talitridae; genus Morinoia; species Morinoia aosen. The sequence goes on from CM059565.1 coordinate 21,513,507, forward strand.
CATAATTATGCTTTATATCTGCACCACGGTTACAATGGATTGTTAATACAAATATTGAGTTTGAAAAAATTAGAAAACATATCAATCTTCTTAAGGACCTTGTTAATACATATGCTCATCACAAGTGACTGTAAATACATATATTGACTTTGAAACGATTGGAAAATATATCTCTCTTCATAGAGGACACTATAAATAAAACATGTTTATCACACTTGACTCCATTAGCAGTCAGCCACACATGCAACTGTGTCTAGGGCGGTGTATACGGTAGATTAAATTCACGTGACTGGACGAAGGAACACTTGTGAAATAGACGCACATAGATACATGAATGTACGCAGTCGTAATCCAAGCACAATAAATCTGTTTGGCTCCCAGTTGTTGTTTTAGTGTTCACTGTTTTTCTTTTATTGTCCATGTTGGGAAAAATGTTGAAGAGCGCCAGAGAAAAAGTCATCATTAAATTGTAATTCACAGAATGGGTAATCTTTCGAAATGAGAATAAGAGTCGGCCATCCTCATAAAAAATTGAATAAAAAATATTCACGTACTAAAAAGGACTCTGAATAAAGTCGAGTGGGTAAAGTTTGATAAAATTAATGATATATTAATTATGTTTTCCTTCAATCATTAACACATGAAATGAAGGAATACCGTTGTTATTCCAGGTTAGATATCAAAGTAATCCAATACAGCGTGCCTTAAATATTTTTTATAATTATTTTTCGATGAGCAAAATGAGTTATTTAAATTTTATTATTTCTTCCTATGCAAAAACTTCACAGTGTCATCAAAATTTGACTGGTAGTAATTGGTAAATGTTAGCAAATTTAGCTCCTGTAATACCAAATCATTGAAGCCGTCATAGGTCAACGGTATTGAGTCTCTATTGATGAACTCATGAACTTTTATATAGAATATTTCATATTTATATCAATATTATTATTTACGAGTTTTTGTTGATACATTCTATCAATTTTACTCATCAACCACCAGACAATACGTAAATATCCATTCCAAAAACATATAACTATAAATTTTCAAATAAGTATGCTCAATATACCCTATCAACTTACTTCGTTCAAAATTATTACAAGAAATAAAATACGTGGATGAAGATCTTCATTGATAAATGCTACAACACTTGCGTCAAAATCATAGATAATTCAATTATTTCACTTCACAAGAGCATGCACTGCTCAAAGCAAAGGCTGGCAAATAACTGATTGTTCAAAGCCGTAAAAGACTTCGCGACTATGAAAAAACACCGCAAGAAATGCTCTACTTTTTGCCACAACATTTGGACATTATGCAAAAACTGCCCGTCGCCCGTGAAAATTTTTGCCAGAGTCTCATGGACTTGCGGTTACTTTCTAATTTTTTGAGGGTGCAAAAAACTCGGACTCTGGTGTACAGCCTGGGTTATGAGATCACTGTGAAGACGCTCGAGCTACATTCTAAGCTAAAATTTTTGCCAAAAAGTTGTAAATGGAGGTTTCTTCGCCAAAAATATGGAACTATATATGTGGGAGGAATAATTATATTACGAAATGTGATAATGATCGCTGTACTAACCCTTCACGTCCGTTTTGGACAACTACTCATATTTATTCAAGGGTTGAACCTATTGTCAGTCTATAAGTAATCTTCAAATTATAAATAATCGTATGTTGAGACTCAAATCTATCAACTAAATAAATTGAATCTCAAATAAACGATCCCTAATAGTTTTTTGGTAGAAAAATTTAATAATTAAATAATATTACATTGATATATCAAATTTAATTCATGCGTGTAATATGAAGGAAATTATTGAATTTAGACTAAAGGATTCTTCATTGGCTTAATGTAATATTTTAAAATATAGTTCACATCTTATGACAGTTTACGTGTATTACTTACCCTAAATGCTGAATGAATTTTATGACGGAATGGCCCAACATATTACAGTATTGGTTTTCTTCGTGAAATAATTTAGAATAACTGGTGTTATATTTTCTTTGGGACGTTATTTGGCAGCAGATTTTCAAAGGAATTTCAATATAACAGAGCATATATTGCTCTCTCAAATATCTCTACGGAACTTCTACTTCCAGTGTTACAGCTGCACGTGATAATATCATTTTGAAGACGAGTAAAGCGTGAAAAACTTGCAAGATCTCACACAGCCCTTCAAAACCAATCAAGTCACATACGGGACCTTAACTCATTCTATTTCCGTGCGAACTGTTTTCGTTTGAAACCCTTCAAGTAAACATCTCCTAATCAACCCGCTCCGCACACTTTTAGCATTTCCCTGATGTTTTGACGAATTCCGAGCTTTGAAAAGTTGACATTTATTTGACATTGTTGATGCGAGCTTCATTTAATTTTCGTAGCAACAACTTCACGCCTTATCTATGATTGAAATATACAACTCGTTCACGCGTTCCAGAGTCTACAGAATAATTTGCTGAATTCTTTTCGAACAAAATAGTGCACAGCATTTTAAGTAAAGTTCAATATTTTCTTTGTGCGTAACTGAAACTTGCAGTTCGTATTACTCTGAAGCTTGTGTAGCGACCGAGCAAGGAAGACTTAGAACCTGGCTCTCGACATAGGACAAGACTTCGTTGCCTTGTTGAGAAAAATATCCGATACGGAAAGTGTCGTGTGTAGCGCAGGTGACTAACCTGAGACTGCTGAAACTATTTCCAATTTTTTATTACTTTGCAGGTTTGTGCAACTCCTTTGTGATTTCTACTTTTGTCCTAAGACCTCAAGCTCACTCTGTTTGAACTGTAATATAGAAACTAATTCACTCTAAGCCATGTTTTCCAAAGGAAATGAAAAATGTTTGTGCATCGAACAAAGTATTTTGCAGGGCATCAAAGCCTCGTGTAAAAAAAACGCAATTTATTTAACGGCGAATTCATTGGAGAGTTTTCCCGACATCCAACAAATAAGTAACCAGGCTTGCATGCCAAAGAGGGCCTTGGCATCTACCAAAGGCTGTTCAATTAAACCTAGTAATTTATAGCCAGGTACCCTTGGTCAACTCTCTAGCAGAGAGTCATGAATATAAGCAGCAAATGTGTAAGCGATAGCGATTTCAGCCTTTCCATTTAAATGCGGCGCTGCTTAACTCTTCTACGACCTCTATCTGTTGTGCGCACGTACAATACTAATAATCGTACGTTTTATATTTTATGAAAACCTTGTGAAGGGGGTTTGAATATCAATTGAATTCATGTCCCTTGAACTTTGAAGGCTTTTACAAGCTCGTACAGGACACGACTACAGGTGGAACTTGAGAAAACTTCATCGTAATATTTTTATGTTTAGATATTTTCTCCGTATCATCTTGAATTAGGTAAACTTGAGAACTTAAAATTTTATTCTTGGAGAATGTAAAATGGTAATAGTAATTTGTAATTTTCAAAAAGTAATTCCTTACTGTGAAGGTCACGCGCTCATTGCTAACCATACTTTTATATGCCTGCTTAATAATAATATTGATGAAGTTTTTGGTCTTACCTAGGACTTTCCAGAGTCAAATATTGTGTTGTATATTTGAAAAGTAATGTAGCTATAGAAATTTGCTGTAAAAAATACACGCGTATCTTCAAGTCATACAGTGCTTCCTTTTTTGGCTGAAATTTTCAGAAATAAAAAGGTTAAATTGCATCACGGTTGGTAGAAAAATGTTTGAAATATATATTAAAAGCTGGGATAAACGGTTTCTTCAATTTCAGTGATTTATTATAGGCTGTTTTTTTCGAGATTCCGGCTAAGTTTTTATTTAAGATTGCTCTACATAGAGTCCCACACTTGACGGCTCCAGCATTATAGACTGGGAACCGCAATGAGATCAGGGAAGTTAGGCAGTTGATCACTCCTTGCGGTTGAGCGATTGTCACGCCATTGTCATGCTTATTACAGCGGTCAAGCTAAAAAATTAGCATACGTAAAAGGGTTTCGCGCCGGCAAAAACTCGATACCAAAATTGACATGGCTGAAATTATTAGAGATAAAAATATTTGAGACGGGCTTCTATAAGTGAACTGTAGTATACTACATGATTATTTCTATGTTAATGTGAAGGTTAGGGCATTATATAAGAATTACTAGTGATTTCACACAAGTTTTGTACGCTTAACGTCATTTTAAATCCACACTTCTATTCAGGAGAAATACGTTCATTAATGTCAGTTACTCATAGTTATGAATGTCAGTAATGAGTACAATTGCATTTTAATCGATATACATCAGGGAATGTTTTATGATTCTTTTCGGTGATTACACTCGTATCTATACTTTTTAAATGATTCACATTAATTTTAGAAATCTTTATCAAATTGAATTTCCAACTAATTTTCATTACTGCACTTTGGTGCTAGAGACATTCTGGATGAAATTATGTTTTTCAATCGAATTTCTGTTACTGAAATAACGCTTTCAAACTGAATTGCACTATACAACAAGGTTTAGATAATTAAGGCCGACATAACTTAAGATTTAAGCTTGCATGCGTCAGATGTGCGTGACAGAACTTTACTTCCACAATTGCTTTTATAAAAACCATTAACAGAATAATATTATGACCTATTGATTAGACCTTTAATGTTAAGTAATTAAGTTGGATCTTAATTTTTGATCGGATTTTCATGTTATTAGTTAAAATAGACACTAACCTTAATTAATCCTAGAGACATTGCAAAAATAACATCCATGTGGGAAATTTGCCAATTTCTAATCTCATATTTTTGTGTATAGTAAAAATTAGACTGAAAACACAGTTTGTGAATAAATGATTAAATGATAAATGGTAGGCTGAAGTATTTCTCTTTCTAATAATTTGATAATCTTTTAAATGAAAAGAAACAATTTAAGAAAATCTTTGATAATATAAGGAAGATTACAGTAGAAATGAAACTACACTCGTTCGTTCGTAGAATTAGACTATTATTTCAACGGCACGGGAAATAAAAAACCTAAAACACAGTTAGTATAATGAACATATGAGACCATCCTGATTAGAAGCTAATAATTTTGTTATGTGGTACAAATCAATTCAATGCAGAATCTATTGAGTATTAGCGTAATTAAGATTATTATTTATATTCAGGCCTATTACCATTGTAATTTGTGAAACTGATGCCTTTTTTGGATCTATGGCTTCTTGCCGTTTCTTTATATTTTCACGTGTTCAGCTTTTACACAAATAAAAAACGTATACAATACCTCTCAGTAAATTCTTTCTTCACAAGAGTTACTCTTTAAATAATTTTGTATATTACGGGACTAAATGACTCACAGAAACGAACTTTAAATAACGTGCTTTCTAAGCTCAAATTCTCGCATAATATTGTACGATCCAATAAATCATTCATCCTATTCATCTTGAATTAGTATCAATCAAGATAAAATTGTGTGGACAGGTATAATGATCGCTCTTAACTTAACGTTCATTAGTATAGAGCAATTTGAATTCTCAAATTGAAAATTAATTCGATATTAAGTTATTATTCGAACTATACTGTATGGCACAAAATGCCGTCGACCTCTGTTGTTATGCATGTCACTACTCTATCTACAGAACATCTAAACTTGGAGGTTAATTTTGTCGAAATGTCATCTTCCTGCTTGATCGGAATCCCTGTTGTTGACCGTTTTTCAGCATAATTAATTCAAATTTCGAGTTGGTAAAATATTTTTATGATGAATCCAAAAGTCAATTCCCAAACCAACACGAGTATTGATTGGCCAATGAACGTTAAAAAATATTCATTAGGGTTTTTAACATGGGTATTTATGTTAACCCGATGTGTGGAGACCTCAATAGTTGGGATTTGTGGAAATAATTTATTTTTTCATATGAATGGAAACTGACACAACCCATAATTGCGATGTAAATTACATGAGCTTACATTGCATAAGATTCCATTAGTATTTTGAATTGTATGAGTACATATAGCCATTTATCACAACCAACCCTGTTGTTAAATTAACTGCAGTTTAACTTGTGCCGTTTGTGTATTTCCATGGATTATATCATGCTGAAGCAAATTTACCGGTTAAATTATTGTAAAATATATCCAACCACTTCTTTATAACGAAAAAACGTTATTTTTAAAGGGGTTTTGAAGATAAGTAGGCACACATTTCATAGAAATTCTCAAATTTTTGGGAAAAATATTTCAGGTTGTTTAACGGAGATAAAAACTACTCTAATGCAGTATACGCATTAGTTTACCCTCAATCTTGATGAAAAATTTGTATTTTCAATCATAAATATGTGAAATCGTAGAATCTATCTATATATTCAGTCCAGCGTAAATCTAGAATAATTCATGCGATATTTACTAAAGTTGAAAAAAATTCCATGAACAATCTAAACCAATTCTTCTCTCAACTCGGTTTAGCATGGTTTTTAAATGAAAGTAAACAATCTTTTACAAATGTCCTTCACAACATTTTTTTAGCAAATTCGAAAGGAACAGAGTAGAATTTAAAACTAGAATGGTTGACTTCATGCTCATTGGAGCTATATTCATAGGTACCGTGAGTTCTAAAATTTTGTCTCCCACATTTCAAGGAAATGTTATCAATATTCTCATTCTCGGTTGAGATATACTACGGGCAAACTTGAGAGCTTCATTTAAGTATCTGGGTGAGGCATCTTCCAGTTTTTATTTACCAGGTCAATTTCCCGAGATGAACTATATAAGTTTGGGTCGTAAATCACTTAAGTCGTAAACGCTTGGGTGTGGTTGGAGCTTATCGATCGACTCGTACGGCCACACTCTTATACTAGCAAAAAGTCGGGCAAAGGATCCACTAAAACGATACGACAGAATATTATTTTCTATTTCATCAACACGTGAATAGCAAAATACCTTGAATTTAGAGCTCATTATATAAGTTTTTTCTTGGATGTGACTACTAAAAATGCAATAAACGTTGGAAAAATGCTGAGTTCTCGTGTATGTCACGCTTTAAAATTATAGAATCGGTTTTGCAGTAGGCCTTGGTAAAGTTGTGTTGAAGAGAAATAAAGCAATTAACCCACAATCTTGTTGTTTATTTAGGGCGTTAGTAATTAGTGCACATTCGCACAGTAAAATTATTCATGGATATAGCTGGTACTTTTGTTTCTTTATAGTTTTTAATTATAGCATGCATGCTATTTTATAATATGTATGTTATATAACATAATGGCAGGCTACCTCATCTGGGGTTAAAATAATTGTATTACGTCCTTGTCGTAACGGTATTTGATATAATTTTCACTATGAACAAAAGTAACATACTCTAATTTCTCAAAACATTTCCGAAACTGTTCCTATAACAAAAAAAGTAGTAATGGTTTTTCAAACGCACTTCAACATTCTCAAAATAATCTTAAATTCAAATTTTCATCAGTGATCGTTGACCTAGCAGTTATGCTGAATTCATTTCACATTAGTCGCATCTGTAATGTCCCATTCTTGCTTAGCTTGGCAAGACTGGCGGCAGACATCTTGTTAGAGAGGCCGTATTGATCGTCACACTCGGGCTGTGGTAGGCAGCTTTTACCTAAAAGGCTCCGTCATTGAGTCATGTTGACGCACTTGGGGTAATCATGTGGTGGCAACATGCTAATGATCCCAAGTAACCCGAATAAAAGTTGTTGTGCATGAGCCGTGCCGTGAGTAGGAGAGCTTTCTGTAGGTGTGTCCTAAGCCCATTTTGTGCCCGGACACCCTAACTGCCATCTTACACACGCTCTCCCGGTCCCATGGAAGGCCCTCCCATTTCTGCTTATAACCAACACCTCTTTTTTTGTGACGTACACACGCATTCCGAGTTTAGCCTCCGCGAATAATTTCACAATTCTCTTGCTGGTTTTAGTTTCAGTTTTGTTAGTTGTGGACGATGTTTTTAACTTTCTGGAAATGCTGGGTGATTATGTAGGAGTCGTTTCTTTGTAATTACTTTTTATGAATTCTTTTCGCATTCTGCCATGACCGACAATCAGGAAAGGAACATACTCATAAATTGATTCCTAATTAGCAAGCAATTCTAATCATGCTTTCAAAGTATGTTTATGTTTCTTTCATTGATGATTGTTAGCGGGGAATAATGAAGCCGGACTGAGCGTGCGCAGGGCGATGCTTGCGTCATAGATGACACGCTAGAAGAGGCGGGGCGATGTTATGTCCAGACGTACGATCACAGCCACGTATGCTATTCTCATTAAAAGTACAAAAATTTGCGCTACCTCCTCGTTTTTCATCTCATAGTATTCTTGTGCTTTCATAAAAACCAGCAATGAGCTCCACGCGCTTGTATTCTCCATCAAAAACATCACATGCTCTTTCTCCGTGAGAAAGTTTTCATGATTTACTGATGGTAATTTCATGGGACTATTTTTATGAAACCGCAGTGTATAAATTCCTTCACTAAAATGAACAACCGAGAGAGAGAGTTCTGAGCTGCTAAACTGTAAGACTGCACGTAGTTTTTCAGTTCGATGAGTTCAACGATTAGACTATAAATAATGAACACAACGACCAGAAGAGTTTATTTCTGAATTATAACCAGTTTGCGTTCATTTTGCGACTTTCACCATATTTGTTTTCAATCTGATGGTATTTACAATCATATTCTGTTGCCAACGCTCCAAATATTCGTACGATGTGCTTAATGATGCATAGCATGCACGAACTTACTCGCTTCGTTTATTGAAAGCAATGTTTAATTTTTATTTTTTATAACTTTGTTTTGTCGCTTTCGACTGGTGAATGCGCTTCACATTTTTGGGAAATTGTTTATTAACTTTTTCCGCAGGTAAAAGCAGAAGTTGCAAAAAGTTTGATTAAAACTAGAATCGATGCATGCATTTTGAATAAATTCAAACTTGGGGATATTGTACGAGGAAATAATGTATATGCGAACACAATCATTTATTAGAATAAATCAAATACAGTGAATAAAAAGAATTCTAGAAAAATTGTGCGGGGTGAAACACACGTTCAGATAATCCTTTAACAAATAAATTCTGCTTAACAGACACACTTCCCTAAATATAAGATCAGAATCAAAAGAGTACGAAAGTAAACGAACGGAAAGAAAGTTTCTTACAGAAAACGACGCCGACGAGCAAGCCCGCCAGAGCGCATAGGTGCGATCATGGTGTACTATTTCAAATAATACTGCTGAGCTTCCTGGCATTTCACACATCAGATGCATCCCGAATTACAGCATCAAGTTATCGAGCCGAGGCGTTGCTCGCGTGCTTCCCCAACGAACAGTGTCCCTTTAAGAGAATTTTATGACTTTTCAAATGCTCGCTGGGGACTTGAGTTTCGTTTCCCACATTCGCCTCCGAATAATATTTCTAAGTGGATGATGACATGAGAAACTTTTGCTCGAATATGCAAGCCGGTAGGAATTACCGCAAGAATTCATGAGATGTTATAAACAGTGCCGTAATTCTTCACCTTAATTCAGTGGTGGCTTTTTTGAGCATTCACGCTGAAAGTTATGCTGGGAGACGAAAACCGTGTGCTCTGAAGCTTTATATACGAAGGGTGCCGGACGGCCCATTTTGTGGTAGTGCTAGACGGCCTCGTAAACTCCGCCGTAAAACCCTGTTGCTGCAGATATTTAACTGGGCTTGCCTAGGCTCAGTCATCCCTTTCCTTATCATCGAAAAATACCTCGTAAAATAGCTTCATTCCCTTTGTTTTTGCTTCAATCTCGAGCAAGAGATGAATTTGGGGAAGCTTTTGAAACTGCTCGACTGCTTTGACCTTATGTTTCATCCACCGTTTTCAATGAATGCTCGGCCAAAGAGAATGTGAAGTTCTATTGATTTAATCATCCTTCAACGTACAAAATTAAAGCAGTAATGCTCGAGTATCTTAATTTTTTTGCACTGGTTCTCGTTATTGGTAAGCTGCATTAAATTAAGTCAAGTGGAGTATCTTTTGTTATCAATTACGTCGTACACCTGTGAGACAGAACATCTATGCAACGATATATTGGAGCAGCCTCGTTTTTTGGACAACGGGACTCATTTCAGAAAGATTTTGTGATATTTTTTCAGAGTGTTACTTCAATTAACTGATGCACTGGAAGCATTTTCCACTTGCATCTCTCAAACAGACAAACTTTCGGTTCGCTGATGCAAAAAAATGTAAACACGTTTCTCTCAGATCAAAAACAACAGAATCCCTGATAGTTTGCAGTTTTTAAATTCTGAATATTCTCAGTAGGAGGGTGGGTGCTCTAGCGATAGTTCAATATTTCCATCGCTATAAAATATTCAGAGAATGGAAAGTTCATACTTTGTTGTGAACTAGAGCCGTTTAGAGGTGAATGAAACAAGAGTCCCGGCGAGTTGCAACGATGGACTACATGGAGAGTCAAACACAAAGTAGCGAGGATCGAGTTATTGCTCTCCTGAGAATTTATTCTCCTGATATTGCCAAATGCCAATTTACTACTCACATGTAGTAAATTCATTTGATTTATTATGCGAAACATTTAAGACATGAAAGTGTCATTCTGTATTTATTGAAATTTTACCAGAAATTCCTAATAATTGATTCGAAAAACCTAAGAAATATTTCAGGCTTTTATTTTTCGTAAAAAAATGGATTCGCATGTAATATTCACGGATTTTTTTGAAAGGTCTTGCTCATACAACAAATATCTAATAAGAAAACATCATAACTACTCTTCATTTTAAGCAAATTAGTTATTCCTTAATAAACATGAATATCAAAAACTTGAAAGAAGAAATTTGTTAAATACTCTCAGAAATAATTTTCATTTCAAACAAATTATTTCGAAATGACATGAAAATGAAAACCTGAAGAATGAAGATCAATTGAGGAAAGAGAGTTGAGTTACACTCATATTAATATTTTTGAAATGGAAGGAACGAAAATGCTATTAATTCTCACTATTTCAGAAGCTTGTTTGTGATAACTTACACTGGGCTTAGTTTCTTCATTATTGCATTGTATAGTCAAAAGTTTTCAATGGAAAAATAAATGAATTTTTTTGATTATTTATTAAAGTGCTTCGTAAACAGAGATAATAATGGTTAACTCTTGAAGCGCAGTCATTAAAATTTTTGAGTGTTGTAATGAAATACTGCCATAAATCATGACCTTTCCATAATTAGAAGCCAGAAGAAAAGTCTCTCCAAGTTCATGAGCATGTTCTTTTTATGAGAAAACTACATTACAGAAAAAGAGGATTTTCAGTCCTCATGCATCCATGAGCGCTTTACACGCAAAAATTAAAAGCCGATGACAGAATATCAGGATAAAATTGCTTACCATAAAATTTAAAGCAATCAGAATTGAAGGCATCGAGATGAGCACAAGCTGCCGTGCATCGCTGCTCCCACTCCGAGCCAAATATCCCGTATAAGTTTGTCATGAATACGACCATTTTTCAAAGGGCTAGGCTGACTTCTCCTGAGAAACTTCCATTAATTTGACTCCATCAGCGAGAGAAGAACTTTTTTAGAGGCTTTTCTTGGAACTTGTGCAGTTAGAATGCTTCCAATTCTGACTTAATCCCGCCCAGGGGCCCTTCCCTCAGATAACTTCCATAAGAGCAGTCAAATTTCAAGCTTAAAGAGGACGCTTAGAGCAAACAACGTCGTTGAGTCTTGGGAATGTGTCCGTTTGAAGAATGTATTCGGCGTAATTGGCTTTACATAAACTACCGTGTTCTCGAGACTTAAAATCATGCGAGGCATCCTTTAATTATGAATAATTGATCTCAATCGTGTGGTAAGTGTTCATGTTTCGAATAGTAATTGACTTCGGATAATCTCTTTTAGTCGAACGGATGGTGATGTACAAATGCTTCATTATTCACTGAAATGGAGCTGGAAAAAAATTTGCTTCTGCTGAAATTTCCTGTTATAACATCTGGACTCTTGTAACGGGAATAGCAAACATGATCGAAAATTTTGGGTAGAACTTTTACTCCCACTGTGCGCTTTTGATCATACTTGATAAGTTACAATGCTGATTAAATGATCCATTTCAATGATAAGAAGGAAATAATGTTGGGCATAACTCAGTTCAGCAAAACGAGGTAGCTACCATAAATTATTGTTGTCAAGTGGCAACCATTACCAATAATCACGATTGCGTCAAAACGTAATCGACAATACCAGCTCACGAGACGGAGAAACTAGCATTTGTCTAGTCAGGAGTAGATAGCTGCTTATGACGTTGATTATTGCGTGTCAGAACGTCGATTATTCCGACGCTGATGTTGTTGCACTGGGAGTACGTGCGTTCGAAAATTCATCATATGGTTGCCTGGGGTTCGCGGGAACTTCTATGTGAGGGGAACAGATTTTCTCAAAATTCACACCACAATAAATACTTAAATTCGCCCATAACCATTGAAATCTTTGATTTTTTTGTGCAAAACGACGTGCGTAAATAACAATTAGAAGAAATCGTAGCGTCTTGATTATTTTTGGCCATAAAAGACGCTGGTTTTCTGTTCATTCTATACATCGCATGTATTTATGTAGGTGACACAAGTCCTGTGCTAGAAAAGGGGAACGGGCGGAAGTGCCGGTTGGATTTCAGTTTCCTGAGCTATGGGTTCCGTTCTTGTGATTCTCCGGCGTGTCTCGCAAAAATATGTAAATGACTGGGTGTGAAACAATGGGGAAGTGAAGGAAAGGGAGAAACAAATAAAAAACTACGGCAAAGGTGAAGTGAGGAAGATAGGAGAAAATTTCAAAACAAGATTCATAAAGAATAATACGAAAAAATGTTGAAAAACTTGTGTAAGGTCAGGTTTGAGGTAAAGAAGTCAAAAGAAAATACAAATTTACAAACATGAGGTGTGAAAATCATAAAAATAATGAAAGGGTAAGTAAAACTGAATAAATCACAGAAATGCCCTCAAAAATAATCCCTGTTTGAAAATAAACATGAGAGCAAAGAAAAAAAAATACTCAGGTATGGTTAAAATTCAGAGAAGTGAATAAATCTCGAAAATGCGCTTAGATTTGTCACGAAAAATATTAGAGGCTTGAAACGAGGAAAAGTTTTTTTTACTAGTTCAATTACTTTTAAATTATATATGTTTTGTTCTAATTCTGTCTCACGTGAGACAATTTTTGAATAAATGAGACATTTTACATTGACGTTTTCTATGAGCTATTATTCTGATATGATGAACAATGATATTATTATGTGCATGCAGTTGTGAAATTTACCAATGGAATATTTGTGAGAAATTTCATTCTATTTATTTTGATAAACCTTCGAATAGTAATGAACGCCTCGTATGAAATCTTTATTATATATATTGAAACTTTAATTGAAACTAATTCAATGAAACTAATTCATTCATACTTCAACATCATTCTTTGATAGTTTTAATCGTAGTTGAAATATAAAAACTGAAGAAATCGATTTAACTAAACCGCATTAGAAAAACTTTGCGTAATTTAATTGTGAAAATTTCTCCGTTCAAAAAGTGCTCAAGTACATGAAATGCCTTGGTATCTTGTTCAGAAGTTATATCTGGTAGAGAAATTATTAAATCCCCATAAACATACGAGTATACTTCATTCATACTTTAACTAATAACTAATACTCGTATGTTTATGGGTATTTAATAATTTTTCTACCAGATATAACTTCTGAACAAGATGCCAAGGCATTTCATGTACTTGAGCACTTTTTGATCGGAGAAATTTTCACAAACTAAATTATACAAAGTTTTTCTAATGTGGCTTAGTTAAATTGATTTCTTCAGTTTTTACATTACAACTACGATTAAAACTATCAAAGAATGAAGCTGTTTCGATCTCACCAACCAATGTATAATTTGTTCACTCTAAACTTCGCCTTAAAAGTTTTTGGAGAAAATTAAAATTCCATTCCACCTCATAGCCAGCCAAAAAAATTCATTTGGCCATAAATAACCAGGAAGCATTGAGCAGTTCCTGATGAAAGGTTAGAACTTCATGAGAGATAGAATCAATGAAGAAGACCAGAGAGAGTCCTGTGCCGGCTTTGAGCAGCCGTCTGTGTGTGCCGTCATTATTCTGATAAGAAGGCTATGGAGCAAACTTCATCGCGACTTTATATCTGATGGAGCTATCGCAGTCAGCCCAGTGCCCGAACAACCAATATTCGTCCAATTTTATAGTAGCCTAGCCAGTATGAACTGCCTGTAAAAGCCTATATATTCTGCAGCTCCATTTCATTTGGCTCTCCCAATTCTTTCTTTATTTTTACGACGTAAGCTCTGGAAGGTCGTCAGAACATAATATTTGTCTTATTTATAATCCTGGACAATGGGTCAATTGCTGGAAATGTGTGCTGTGTTTGATTGAATAAATGGGATTGCAGCATCAGAGCCTACAGTTCTACGTAAAAGGCAAATACAGTACGATAGGACAAATGAAAGTGTCTAAAATTCTGTAGCAATTTAGGAGTCTTGCAATTTTATCTAAAATGGAAAATTAACATCGCTGTAGGATAGTTTTTTCAAAAATTAAACAAAGATGGTGTATACATGGCCATGTAACATCTAACGATGGTCCCTATCAGAAGGAAATGTGAGTACTATTTTGCAATTAGAAACATATAAAAAGCAATTTAAGTTTTTGTGATCTGGCATCGCTAATCTTCAATGAACGACTACATTAGCGGTGCCACATTGCACAATCTTTAATTCGCTTTTTATTTGCTTCTGTGAATGTGTGGATCTTTCTGCTGTACGGTATGCCCATTTGTCCTATCTTTTCTGTGATAAAAAGTTGCTGGCTGAGACTGATTTAAAGAAGAGGCCTAACGTACCTAATGATCAAGGTTTTTCCTGTCAATCTGATACAGATTCTTCGTCAAAAGTACACAACGCTTTCTTTCTTAGTTTAATAATCAAGTACAAAATCACATAAATTCAAATGAAATTTAAACTTTAGGTGTGCTTAAAAAAATGATATTTATTCCCTAGCAATTCAGCTTTCATACGGGTATCATCATGAACACGAACAGACGGTGGCTTGTTTGAGTCAATAATTATTTATCGCTACTGGCATTCAACGCATGATTGTCAAGCCAACCTCGTATAGTGGTCAAATAATAAATTTTAGGAATCCCGCACACATTTGCCGGCCACTTTTTCTCCTCGTCAATCAGGGAATCGAACGAGCAGGCAGTACCAAGTCCACAAACGTATACCCAAAGGGACCAATTATGAGGCCGGGGTTCTTGAACCCGTCACTTAGCAGTCTCGACGCGATGTACTGTTAGATTCGACATGACGGAGGGCTCTGTAGAAATGTACCCGCTCCACATGCGCTGGTCAAGTGCGTGGTAACATGGAATGTTTTTGTAGCTTGCTTCTGTGTTCGTGGGCCACACCTTCACGCGCGTGCTCAACCTGAAACATAATATTTTGTTATTTCTTTTGAGCTTGCACAATGGGAACACTAGCATTTAACTTTGTAATAGAGTTTGAGCGTACGTTGAGTTAACTGAATATGAACAATCGAAACCCCATACAAAAAAATTCTTCTGGGATATTCCTGAAATGAAGAATTAATTCTTAGTACTTCCAAAAAGGAAGAGCAGGGTACAAAAAATGCAGCTATGTTTAAAAACGTGCTCTACTTCTTTATAGCGTTTGATTCTATGAGAGCTTTGTTTTTCAAATCCCCACAGCATAAACATTTTGTGTGTTGCAATGACCGCAAAAATAAAGTCCCTTTATCAAATGGGTGAATTCTGGGAATAGTTTTACAGCAAAATATCATTCATAAAGCGAAAGAATTATAACTTGAGTTCAATATTCTCATTCCTATTAACGAACACACAAACACCTTCCAATAAGTAAATTTTAAAATAGACACAAAGCCGGAAAGAAGTGATACCAGCCATTTTCGTGTTCTCACATTCTACTTCGCAATGAAAGAGCTTGAAACAAAGTATGAGCCTCTAGGAATGCCAAGAAAATTTATAGCGAGAACCTGTATAAATATTTGCCACCAAAACAGGAGCAGCATGAGGCTTAGGCCTGTGTTTGTTCTAGGTTTTTTGAACGCCTTTGCGACGCTTTGCGTGTCGTATGTCACGGGCTTGTTAGCTGTCGTTCTTCTTTCTCAGATTTACTTTCCATTTGTTCAGCTGGCGAGAAAACAGTTATTTAGGCTATATTTAGGAGCTAAATTCACTCTGTTATGAATGAAACTTTCATGATCTCATTTCCCTACAAGGTTTTTCCTGTTGTCCATTGGTGAGAAATTGGAATGTTTGGGAAATATTTTAGTTTCTAGTTATTTCACTACGTTATGGATATTTTTACGGTATAGTAATAAGGGTCAGTTTTTCATCGATTCTTGTCAAGAGAAATGAAAATATCCTGATATTAACGATGCTATGAATTCATTCTAATTCTAATTAGGCCTCACTTTTTTTGTGCACTGGACTCAGCTGTCAAACTAATCTCTCATTGACTCAGCTCTCATCAGTCATACTAGTCTGTCAGCGCACAGTTCACATGCATCATGGCCAGCATAACGCATCATTGAGAACTTGAGTGTGTTGTTTCGTGCTATAAGAAGCGATCGAAATGAACTGAAATATTTCATATCGCTTCTTTTCCTTGCTCACTATTTTAATTCGCGCACATAAAGTGATATTAAAAAAAATAGCAAACAAATAATAAAAATAACAAACAGCCTTTGGATATCTGCATAACTATATTAATCAAAAATTTTTAAAGTGCTTTTTGGTAAAGTACGTTCCTATGGAGTTGTAGTAAAATCAGTATCTTGAAATTATTTTTTGAGATTTAATGATAGAATTTCGTCAGCAAAACATCTCGATTAATCCAAGTAAAGACTTTCATCTCTTTAGGAATAGTGCAAACAGAGTTTAAGGGGAGAGGAATGAAACTGGAATAAAAGCGTTAAAATTTGACAAACCGCAATGAAATTTGACGATGAGCGTTGAAATTCGTCAAAGAGACTAAATTCAACGTGTTATCCCGTATTAAAAGTACTCACTAAAATTATCGAGGGAATTACTGCAAGAGAGAATTAAGTGTGTGCCGCACATACACACGAGACCATCAAGGACAGCAACGCATCACCTGGTCCTGAGGTAAGAATAAATGCAGATCACGTTCCCAGGCAACCATTCAGTATATCATTCGAACATCGCTCCCTAGATTTCGGTACCGTGGCCGGTGCAGCATCTCCTGTATTCCTAAACCCCGTGAGAATAAATAAAGAGAGAAGATGTTCGGTTTCTGCCTGTAGAACGTTTGCGAAGTAACTCCTTTTGTCCTCTGTGTCTCATAGCTGCCACCCGAATCTCCATGAGAAACCTTTCTCTTGTGCATCTACAAGATAATATTGACGATGTTAAATTATGTTTGGTGCATGGATAAACGTAGTAATATTGACGATGTTTCAGTGTGAGGTTAATGATGAAGTGCCTTCTACAGGGGCTCGAAGATGCATTAACGTAATGATTTTTAGGAGATGTGAAGTTTACAACAACTTATTTCACGAGTTAAGAACAATACAAATGAGAATTTTTCGCACCCGTGTATTTCTTTTAGATTTTTTTTATTTTTAAACGTTTTTACTCCACGCTCAATTTGTATCGACGTATTCTAGAATGACTGATCGAGTCACACTTAACATCTCACTGACATTGATGGATTTCTTTCAATTTCGAAAGCAACATTCTGTTTGAATTTACCATACCACATTTTCAAAGCACAAATATGAAAGAAAACGTTGTCCATGCGAATAAAAACTAGCACCCGGTAGTAAATACCAGTCATTTTGAAGCAGATCAGCCGTGGAGGCAATAGAAATCGAGTGTTTATCGTCCGGGCTCTCGTTTTCAAAGCATTCCTCGGAAATAACAGCAGTTTACTGCAAAATAAGCGGGAGCTGACGAGTATTTGCGAAACTTGGGAGCGCCAAGCGGTGTTTGTACCACAGTGCGTGCTTTGCTCTTCGCTCCCCGGTCAGCACTTTACGCAAAAACATTCCTCCTCTTATCGAAATTCCAATAACTGTTTCTTTTGTCTTAATTGACTGCGGTAATTGAGGCACTTTTAATCTTTTTTATCAGTGCGTGCATTTCATCGTTTCGAAAAAAATGAAAGGTTGTGACGCTAAAAGGTTGTAACGCTGCAGTTAAATAAATATGGAGATTTCTAAAACGGCATAGTATTCTGAATTAGTAGGTCATAATTTTAAAAACACTGGCCACTTGAATAATATATACATTTCAAATGAACATTGCGATTATTTTTCCCTTATATGCTATGGTGTGTTCTTTAATTAATCTAGAAAAGTTACTGGCTTTTATTGGTGAGGAAGACACACGTTTTCATTAATCTCTCGCTGTTAAGGAGTAATGTTTGACACATGCGGCCCAAAGCAGATAACATAGACTTGTATTTGCTGAGTGACACCTTGACATTAACACACTCCCTCCCCCACGTAACTTTTATCCTTTTATGCAGGCGATCGCCCCATTAATCATGTCAGAACAGGGATCACGCTGCGCAAAAGAGCTTGCGGTGCTCCACAATATCTCAACGACTGCACTATCATCTCGTTTAACTTTACTTCAAGACCGTGCACGTGGCCAGTATCCATTTAAGCACACCGTTTTGGCTGTTGGACTGAAATGAAAGCTTGAGTTTAGCGGTGAATTCAGGAATAAAATCTCGCATTAACAGGCAGGTTAACATGCGGCTCTAAGATTCGTTAACCACAATGTGCACTGCACTCCGAAGACGCTAAAGCTGGAATTAAATTCGGGACCATAAGGTGTCACGCCCGTGTGGCTCTGGAACTTCACTTTTATTCATTTTGTCTCGTGCGTGAACTCGTCTACAACAGGCCAAGGTCCAGCATGGCCCATACAAATGTACGAGCGCCATATGATGCGCACCTGCGTATGCTTTGTACTTGATATTTTCACTTATTTAAAGATGTTTGAGCAAAGTTGCTTTACTTAAGGCACGCGTTCATTATATTCATTTATTTTTGCTTGATGTGCCTTAATCGGTGAGTGTATTCTTTTCTTGTGAAGGAAAACATAAAGACTAAAATATTGAGGAGTATTTTCAGATGTTTAGGGATACTGGTTTCCTTCATGACACTATTAATGTTTTGTAAATTATGAAAAATATTGGCCATACGCTACCCCAGTGTATTTTAATACATTTTGTGCACTTCTTTAGCGAAATTAGGCCATCAGATAGAGAAAGATGTGTAATTCAGATAATTACAGCAAAACTTTTAATTGTATTTAATTATCCCACTCTAAAATGCCGCGTCAAAAATGGTATAGTACGTTTGTTTTACTGATAAATTTCCTGAACCTCGAAAATTGTGCCAATGGCATCTAAAAATACAGAAATATGTCTCTGTGTCAATATGGATGCTTCAAATAATTAATGATATTTATACATATATATACCTATATATATATATATATATATAGACAGTAAACCAGGCAGGAGTTGAGTCAAAATAAAATATTTGAAGGAGATTAGTATAAATACAAAATGATACTAAATGATCCGAGCAAATGATACCATTGACATTCTTCTTCAAAATTGAATATTTTTGGCATACATGTTGATCATACTTTGTTTGATGAAACTAGATCTTCAACTTCGAAAATGCTTTTAAATTTCATGCAGTTGTTTTTTATAATTTGAATTAAAAGTAATTAAATGATAGCCTTATCTAACGAGTAAGTAAAAATAGTTTCCGCTGGTGTAGAAGTGGAAATAGTGAATTTAAGAATGGTTGGAAAAGTATTTAGTAAACACCGCCAGCTCGAGGTAAATTTCAAACATGTGTTGTTCTAGAATAGGCCCACATGTGGCATAGGTTCAGAGGTCTAACAGTTGAAGGCAGTGGAATACGATCAACACTTCCTGGGCTGTTCAGGTACTGTAAATTCCTTAATTCTCTAAGATAAGTTATTCAGAGAAGTAGATGTTTCCTTTGAATTAAAAAAATCCTTTTCACGTTCACTGTATATTGAATAATTATAAAAACAGCAAGTTTTTCAGTCTCGCTGAGCGTTTACTCGCCGCTCTCATTCGCCGCTCCCACCATCTTACCGACGCCTTTTTGCGATACTTCTACAAAACTGAGCAGCACACATTGTTTTAACGCTTTACTGTACTGAGAACAAATATGACATAGCAGAAAGAATGGTGTGCTATGTTCACTTCATCATAAGGTTTTTTGAAATTTTTTGAACAGCAAAAGTACTGAGTGATGCCTACTTTGATTAAGAAAAGGACTTTCGTATACGCCGACGACGTTGAATTGGTTTCATTCTTGAAGATATATAAAATTGGGTGAGAAAATATTTGGGTTACTAGGGATTTTAGGTGAAGAAAATTCTACTCTTCGCTATATGCAATTTAAAGAAGTATCAAAACAAATACAAACAATCCAATGAAATATGAAGACAAACAAGCATCTATTATTTCTGTCCAAGAAATAGGACAAACAGCATCTATTATTTATACCATTCAAGTTATGTGAACAACATTTATTGTTATTAAATATCATTTAAAGTACAAAAATTGCATCTATCATTCATGGCAGGCAGATGATAAAGGGAGAGAGAAATTTTCACGGCATGAACAGTCTCTACTTAAACTCAAAGGTTTCTGAGGTACGTTTGTGCTATTTTAGACGCAGAAAAAAGTTCTTGCCTGAAATTCTCGATGGTTCTATGGTTCTTGGTAGGAGAAGTCAGAAAAATCTCAATGGAA
Organism: Morinoia aosen; assembly: GCA_030386875.1. Taxonomy (NCBI): domain Eukaryota; kingdom Metazoa; phylum Arthropoda; class Malacostraca; order Amphipoda; family Talitridae; genus Morinoia; species Morinoia aosen. The sequence continues at coordinate 21,534,315 of CM059565.1, forward strand.
CTTTCAATCTTTCCCTTAACAGGTAAACAATACCCAAACTCAAATATCGTGATTTCTGAAAGTTTTTTTCCAGGTATTGAAAGACGTTGAATATTACCATGATGGGAAAAATTGTGCAAGAAATTTTCACACTCCATCGGACCAAATTTGTGGAAAAAATAATTCAGATTTTTCATCCTTATCTCGTAGTTTGGAACTATTACTTCTCCAAAAATCATACATGTTCACCACCAGTTGAAACTTCTTCACTTGTATAAATCTAATAAGATTTTCAATCCAACACACTTAAAGTTTTTCAGATTGAAATTGAGATTTACCATATAGCAATTACCTGGAACAATTACCTGGAAACCTTTTCAAAATACAACACATGGTGCCCTCATGGATTACTCAGGCAATCCTTGTTAGAGTTCGCAATAATTGTAATAATCACAATGCGAAATAAAGAGCAAGTCTATAAATGCATTACTTAAACTGTATTTCATTGAAACACACAATTATTGACGCTCTTAATTTTCTTCCTAGTCCTTTATAGTACTTTTCGGGTCATTTCCCAGGTGCTTGTGAAACAATTGTGCTCGTGTAACTTTGGCCCACCTTGGGTGCTTGCGGGCTCATAATTCTTATTGTTTCCGCTGCCCTTATTGATTACTATAATCTAAAATGTTACACTAACGTTTGCTATATTTTATTGTTCCTTAAACATCTTATGGTAATGAAAACGTAAGAGGCCATTTATCAATGTTTCCGCTGCTTACAATGACTGCTGTTGCTGGAGTCTAAATTGGCAGCACAATCTTTCGTGTGCATTTAGAGCCTGCAAATCGCCTCAACACAACGGAAATATAAACTGTCTCTCGGTGCGTACCAAGTGGAGAGCGTAAACAATTCAAGAAATAAAATTGTGTTTTTTCCTCGTTGCATGAAAATAATAAAATGATAAATTCACGAATTGGTGATTTATAAACTGCAACGTGTAACTTATTTGTTTATGTCAACCTCATTTGTTCGATAAAATTTCGTGCATTATACCAATGTTCATAGAGTAACCTCAAAGCCTAAACGTAAGACTTATTAATTCTCCTAAAAATTGGTACTCGTTAGTGAGAGTAAACTTGTTCCAGATTTGGAATTACAATTGTCGTTTCAATTCAGAATTTGAACAATGACTATTTTTACTGTCTACAATCGGAAGCTCTTGATTTCAGACTTTACTTCGGAAAATATGTAAATTTCATGCCTAAATTTCCATTAGTTATGTTTTTAATCCGAACACGTGTTCCCTTACCTGAAACTGTGCGTGTTTTCAATAATTTTCTTTCATGAAAATCAGCTAGGGAGCATACCAATGCATTTAATCTTAGCAGTTGGCTTATAGTAACCAAAGCCAAAGTTCATGCATCAATTTATACCAATATTATTTCTAACAGAATCTTGAATATTTTTCTATCCCTCCCTGAAATCGAATTTATCAATGCTATAATGACCCTCAAAAGCAACATCGTGCACATTAATATTTAGAGTAGCCGGATCATAAGGCATGCAGTTTCTTTACCTGCGTCGTTACTTCACCTCGGCCAGATCTCATGGAATTTCTTCGTGCCCCGATCGTTCCTTTTGCCGCTGTTCTCCCACCAGCATACAATATTCATGACGAAGTACCCCAGGGGGCCTGTAATGGATACACCAGAAATGTACAACCCCATCAGAAATGTCAATGTAATGGCCTTATAGCCAGCATAAACCATGAATTCCTTATTGAGACATGAAACTTGTTTCCATGACATCAAACCTGACTCAGTCAACCGCCTATGGAAATACGATTATTGCCGTGCACGTGACATCCTCATTGAGTTATTTACAGGCTTTCATGTGACATGGAATCGAAATGAACGTGTTTATCTGCTGAGGTGTTAAATAATATTGTTCAGTGTTATTAAATTATCCGAAGTGTTTGGCAAGGGACAGGGTTTTGTTTTGGCAAGAACGTAAGATTTAAGGTACAAGAGCTGTTCACAAGCGAGAAGTAAAGGGATCATGTCTATCCTTATTAACTAGAGATGTAGAATGCAGAGACCATGCCAAGGAATCATTCATGATGGAATTTTCATTCCCTTTAAATAGTTTTTTCCTTAACTCTCTTTGTTTTTTCGCATATACCTGACATGGGCTCATGTTCTTTCGTGAAATTTTTTTCACGCAGCGCACGCAGGTGTCATGAGCCTCGCGTAAAAATTACTGAAAATAACTGCAAGAAAACCTTTCAAATAGTCAATGTCAATGGAATTAGTTCAAAACAATATTTCGCTTAATATTTTTTGATTACGGCTTTCTTCTGCCTCATTCAAAAATGCGTGCATTCGATGCATTGGAATCAAAGTTGAAACCGATTTTCTTTTTTAATGCTTATAATTCAAAATGCTTGAAATGATGAATCAGAACTTTTAGGAAAATCACAAAGATTAGCAATTTCAGATTAGAAATACAGCTCTCACTAATTAGGCAGTTTAAAAAATTATCATGTCATTTGCTAACGAACCCTGAAATTCATCTTAAGTTATATTACATTACGATTCAGAGCTGAATCCTTAACTGATGTCTTCTGAAATGATAATTGATCTCAATAAAAAGATAACCATTCATTCCGAGCATTAATTTCATAACCGTTATTTATAAATAAATTAAATTTTGTTTTTATCAATGTTATTATTAGTTTATCAAATGAGTGTAAGTCTGTCGTTTTTTAAAAAAGCGCGTGTTTTTCAACATCCTAATTTTATTCTGTTCAATCACGTTTGAAACGCTTTGAATAACACTATATAATTTCACGTCCTTCAAATCGAAAAAAAAATTTTAGAGAGTAAATGACACCCAACTATCAAACCCATTCAATCTAGAAATAACGTTCGCCATATTTTTCACATGTTAACAGCTTGATCGCAATCACATCATATACATAAAGCCAATTCAGAAGAAAAGGAAAGAAGAAAGGAAGTAACTGCAGTCTATAAATTCATTTGAAAAAAATTCTTCAAGTATTTTCCTATACACTCATTCTCTAGGTACTCGAAGTATGTCTATAAGAATAGAAGCACCTTAAGTTCGAAACTGCCTGCCGTTTCCTGTGAGACAAATGTGCAAGCCTCATTTCCATGCGAGTCGCACGCTGAGAAATGACACCGAAGCAAAGACAGGAACTATGAGTTAAATGAGTTCCAAATGATGAGCCATTAAACTCATAAAAATATTGCTGATACTGACTCAAATTTAAACCCTTTGATAAGAGGTTCGCTTGCATGACCTAACTGAGAAACATGGTTGCGGTAGGCCATCCCCCAGGTCTCTCCTCGAACAAATAATCGTGGTAATGCCTAATGCGATAAAATCCACCTGCTTTAGTGGTACGTCCTTTAAACAAACTTGCCTCCTGCTCCAAGTGGTCTCCGCAATCTTCTCATCTGTTTGGTGTGCCCTGTTACCGTTCGCTTTGACCAAGGACAAAGTTTCGACAAATAGACTTTTTCATCCAGATTTACCTAACGAAATTGAGTTTTATGAGTGTGTGATGGTACTATAAAATTGGCTGGTGAATATTACAAAGTTTTTTTGCGCCATAAAGACGGTAGAGCCACGTGAAGAGAAATTATACGAGCTAAATGGTGATGCTGCTCACAAAGCCTCTCGGCGCCATCTTGAATCTTCCCAACCCTGGCTGATCAAAAAATGTGAATGCATATACTCGTTTATTTCACGAACGCAGCTTTGTTTAGTTACAAATATTACAACATCTAATGTAGCACTATCGAATTCCTGGATTTTCTAGCTCCAACGGAACTCAGGTTTTCCAGTATTGATGTTTTTGAGTGAATGCTGTGGCTTGTCGAAACGGAGCAAACCGTGCGCGACCGGAGCGTTCGCCGCAGGGCATTGCCGCTCCCTCTCGCACGGAGGTATTTATTTGAGATAACTTTCTTTCCTTCTATTTTCTAAGTATTTGTGCGAGTTAGAAGGTATGATGAGCCTGCAAAAAATATGTTGTTTTTCTTAGCAAAGACTCTTTGTAAGCTTTTGTTGATGTAATCATTGCTGGACATCTGAAAGGTTTGGAACTGTAATATTTAAACTCTTCAGTGTATTTTGTGCATCCCGAAAAATGATAGCATGAAGGCTCTAAATGTAGAAAATACAGTTTTGAAATGAGAGAAAAATTTACTCCATGGCGTTATAATTTAAAATGAAATAAAAAAGTTCTGTGGAACAAATTTAGAACTCTTGCATTAAAAAAATGATGCATTGTCTTCAAGATTTTTTTAACTATAAGGTTGGCGTTTTCTTATACACCCAGTATTTAAAATGCATCTCAGTTAAAGTCATGTTATGTATTGGATAAGCGCTTGAAATATTGTGTTGAGCATTTCTATAATGGAATACTTCACATGACAGAGAAATTTTCTGGGCTTCAAACTGTTCCAAAATAACACTGTTGATTTATTATGTTCAAAACCTATAGCGGAATTGAATACATTTATTTAATCATAAAATTAAAGGTATTTCAGATTTTAGTCGCGAAACGGTAAATGTTTTGATGAAATTCAGTTGAGAATCAAACATGTTTTAACTTCATGATTTCCTGAGTTCATTTTACTTCTAAAAATGAAATGTGTTGTAAGATCATGGTGTGTCACAAAGTGTGTCAACTCAATGCATCTTTTCATTGATTTTTGTGTTAAAGCTAAAGAAATAACTCTGCTTGAATGGCTTTAATGTTCCTTGGAAAACTGAATCATATCTGTCAAAATAATCTTTAATGTTACACAAATTTATGAATAGTATTTTATTCAATATTTTCTCTGCAGTTGCCAGCAAATACACGAATCTCTCAAAAAATCTACAACAGTTCATTTCCAAAAAGTTTTTGAGATGAAAGCAGATAAAAGTCTTATTGTATAAAAGTTCAGCAATGTTTTTCTATCAATAAATCACTGCACTTGTCCTACGAGCTGTGATTGGTGGTTAACGATGCTAGAAGCAGTGTAATATCAATTCCCTCCGAGGAAATGATAACGCGCTAACTCCTAATAGCTGATTGCTATCCGTGAAGTACCGAAAACAATACACGATTTCGACGACAAGTTTAGCCACAAAAAACAATTCGGGGATCTTAACCTGTCTTTAGTACGTCATAATCGTACTCTAAAATGCGGAACGGATTTTCGGAACGTGTTGATTGGCGCATCTAAACGATAATGATCGAATAACGAGGGAAATGCGCACCCTGAGACACCGCTTCCAAGTAGCGATACCGGCGATTGTCACGATTTGCCGCCCCGCCTTCGAGAGCTGGCACTGCTCGTTCCATTGTTTGACCTACTGCTTTCATTCATGGATGTTTTTTGCTATGTCATTTACAAAAAGCCCGCAAGATATACGTAATGAAAAATTGGTTTTCAGAAATTTTTGGTTTTCACCTCAAGTTTTTAGTTTTCACCTTACATCTTTAATTTTCACCTTAAATTTTTAGTTTTCACCTTAAATTTTTAGTTTTCACCTTAAATTTTTAGTTTTCACTTTAAATTTTTAGTTTTCACTTTAAATTTTTAGTTTTCACCTTAATTTTTTTATCAGGCACTTTTCGGACGACTGGACTGAAATTTTTGAATTAAATCATCAGTCTGATATAAGCGTTTCAAGACCTTTAATCATTCTACGGGGAAACTGTTCTTTGAGGTAGACGCTGGAATGGCATCTGTGTCTTTTAAGAATTTTATCATCATAATTGACAATATCATACTACAATTCCAAGAGCATTCAAGTAGGATGTGTTGTAAACTACAAATAATTCCGCATGTTTTCACCAATGACAGCCTCAGGATTAGCAAAAATATGAACTTGCAGTATTTAGTTCATTATTTATCTTTAATCTGAGACTTATATTAATAGCTCTGCAAACACCAGTTGCAATGCCTTAAAATCAGTCTCCAAGCAAGCATTTTGTTATGAATGTTCGAAATTCCTGTTCTATGACCGAGAGAAAAGCCCATGTAGCTTGGGATTGAACGTTGATCTAATGCCTTTGCACGCAAAACTCGTTTCAAGGATTTCTTAGAAGCGAATTTTCTTCATTGGGCAATTTTATGAAACGGTTGGTCTGGCAGTGATAGAGTCTCACTGTATAGCAAGTTGCGCCATCCATCCGAAGGCTCTTATCTGCGTCGTAAATAGCAACCGTAAGAATCTCTATTTGCAGCATCAAAACAACTTGCGAGGCAGCCTATCTTCCGCTCGCCAGCTTTGAAGTGACGTACAAATGTGAATTACGACCGTAACTATATGCACTCATTTCCTGGTTGGATGTATTTATAGAGAGTATTTGCGCTTCTCTCTCACAAAATCCGGCTGCTCTGTTATAATTTGAGTTATGATTATGCTGACTGGCCAATAACCATAACACTATGTTGTGCTCCTCAATGGAGGCAGAGTCGTAGCTTTCGAGGCCATGTGCATAAGCAACATTAACTCGAGCTTGTCTTTTCGGTTTGTCTTTCCATTTGCTCTAATTTATCTCTTTATCTGCTGTATTTTAGCTGCTATTTCCTGCGTATAATTTTTGGACTTCTGAGCTTAGATTGCTGAGATTTGACTTCACAGCATAACGCATATTACTTCCTACTTTTTTATCTGATAATGCAAGAGTGGTTAAGATTTCCCACCCACACCATTTAAACGAAAAATTTAATTTAGGCTAAATTTCATGATATTGATGCAATGTCAAGGGCAGTACAGCAAATTCTTAGGCATTTATCCGATTGGATGTAAAGGTGGAGCAACCGTTTTCTGGCACACTGGGAATGAAAAAAATATCAATTGTGCATATGCATCCGTTGCCTCTCACGTACCCAGCACTTCATAGCACGGAGCAATAGCGGCGAAATGTAGCGCCAATAAAGCTTCGTCCCAAAGACAACAAAGCCCTTCAGCAAAGCTATGATGAAACTCACAGCACTGTAGAACGCGAGGCAGAGGGAGCTTCTAGCTGGAAGGATGTGCGATTCTCAGCATCGTAGCAGTCACTGGATCGGCATTCACGAAACTCTTTACTCTGAATCCGATTCTGTATTCTCATATCGGGATCTCAACCATCGGTCCATAGGTGCTAAAAATTCAACTGGTCATAGATGCAGTACTTTCTTCTTCATATCTTGGCCTGAAACTTCAGCGGTGTATGAACAGAAACCAAAAAATGAGGATTTTCACTTGCTCGATTAGGTACCTGTCCGAAGAGTTGTGCTGCGTTTCGATGAGTCCGATGTCCATTTAGAGGTCGTAGAGGGTCGTTGCTTCAGTGCCATTGCAGTCCTGTAGACAAAGGGCATGCACTTTAGGAACACCATTAGCATACAAGTCCGATACAACGCTAGTGTACTACGTACGTTTAACAGACCTTGCGATACTGCAAGTGTGATTCATTTGTTTTTACATTCCTGAATGAAGCCAAAAACACGGTTTTATTTATTCCAAGCTAAAGTGTAAGAAATGATAGTTAAACTTTGTAACATTCGTCCTCATCGTCGCCGACTTTCCCCAAATAAAATATTTTTTACTAATTTTTAAGCGCTTGCCTTTTGTTCAAGTTAACGTTGAAACTGGAGAATAGTGATGAATATGAACTGTAATAATAATCCAAAATAATAGATGAAATCGTTGCAAGTCGAATATTGAGATCAGCACTGAAAATTTGGAACTCCAGTACCATTCACATAAGTGAATGTATCGCTAAGATTTGAAAGCCAGTCTATCTCTCATGTAGATGGTAGTTGCTAATTTTGACTGCTTAACTCCAACACCTTTTTATGAAACCAAACTGAAGCATCAAATTTACACAAATTATTCAAAGTATCAGTAACTGATAAATCAATCGACATAATTGGCTATGCATCATATTTTTTTGGTATTTATACCTTCGGTTTCTATGAAGGTGACGCTGTCAGCACTGCGAAACTGAAATCAAGAAATGAAGAACCCCGCGGAATAATTTTCGTAGGATCGTTGGAAGGTGCATTATTCCTGTGGGTTAACATGGTCTCTGCTGCACAGCGGCGTCTGCGCATCGTATCATCGTTTTCATAAAGGACTAAGTGTTGTAGCCTCGAGAGTAGTGAGACTTGTAGCGAGAAGATCACGAAATACATAAACCTGCTGCTCAGTCGTATATATTTGGCGGAACTCTGGAGCGTCCTTTGTCACCGATATTGGACAGGCAAGCCTTCTGCAGCTGCGAAAACCGGCACTGGCCGCCACGGCGGAGGCGCTCCAATATGTGAGAGTTCGGCTCCGAAACACAGGGCAGATGTGCTCCAGATCTAAGCAAAAGAAGGGAGCAGAATAAAAGCATTGAGCAAATTCCTAAAGGACGGCATTAATAATTTTCTTCGTGTAACTTTTGGAAAGAAGCGATTGATAGCTTGGAATATTTACGAGATGTGAAATAGAAGTTATTGATATGTGAATGTTTACTCAATAACTCATAGCAAAATTTGTTCATTCTTTCAGTGATTGTTTATTGCTTAAGATGTTCTGAAAATGTTACGCTTAAGTTTGTGAGAACAATGTATGCGAACGTTTAGATTCATCTTTTATGTCTAGTTTCCTATAAACTATTCAATAAATGTTCGTATGCATAACTCATATAGAGTAAGATAAATACTTCATTGGCAATTTTTCATTCCGTGTAATCCGTAAGGTATCAATTCCACTTCTTGAAGGTTAAAAAGAGAACTGAATGATTCAAAACCATTGTGTAGGATATGCCTAATATCATAATTACTTAAATCTCCTATAATAATGTGCTACCATCAAATTTCCATGAGCAATGTCATATTGATCTGCAGGAACGCATGAGAACAATCTATTTCATGAACAGTTTACATCTTCTACAGTTAAAATAATAATTGCCATTAGAGTTCAACGAGTGCTTTAATTATATCGCATAAGCTTCCATATAAAGATGGACATGCAAGGGCTTCAAAATTGTAGCACTGAATTGAACCAGTAAAAGATTGACTCCTGGCCAGTGCGTGAGTAGATTCAAGACTTTGCGCAAGAAAATCCAAGTTCGGTCAATAAATATTCGGAATGAAGTATTCTCTAACATAACTTGGACTTGAGAAACTCAGCATTATGAGCTCTAGGCTGATAGGTTGATCAGCGGCTCACTGACTTGAACGTCACAGAAGGAACTCATTTCGGCGGCAATGTGAGATTTATGGATGCTGTCAAGTGCGCTCGCTGTGCCGCCTGCTATTGGAGAGCTGCTGTCTGCGCTGCATGTTAACACCGCTCATTAGTGAGCTCCATTTCTGCATCTCTCTCTGGCGCTAGTGTTTCTTCTTTCCTCGCTTCCTCTTCATTCTTCATTTATATCCTCATCTCTACGCGTATTCGTAGATTTTTTTTACATCTCCCACGTTTTGCTCCCCCACTCACGTTTCTTGCTTGTTTACTAACTTGTTTTTACATTTTTCTTCATTTTTAATACTTCAGGAACAACACGTTTCCGCGTATAAATAGAAGTAACTCAGCAGTGTTTTGGCCACTTTTTTAATGGCGTGTATCAACTCGTACGTAAAACGATGTTTCGATTCGACTACTGCATCTCCCAATGTTCATTTTCAAATTCTTTAGCGAGCGCAGAATGACGACCTCATTACCGAATACTCCACCGAGAAACCGTGGTAAAATATCTTTTCTGATGAACCTCATTAGTAGAGAGACAGAGGCAAGGTGGACGTCTGTATTTATTTTCGGGGTTCTTCCTGTACACTCGCAATGTAAACTGAAACATCGATTGACGCATGTAAACCGCCCCGTCATTAGGGGAGCTACGGGCAAAGATAAAGGATAAATTCTTCTGCATATTTGGAACAAGCTGTCGTATTTTAATTTAAGGTATTTCCACACCATTAAAAGTCATTATTTAAAACCATACGTTTAATTACATTCCGAAAATTAATATTGTTATAGATTATTTTAGTATGTATACATATCCCCTCTTAGATTCAGGCTCTGTAAATGGGCACACAAATGAATTCGATTTGATCGCCGTAGTTTGTCGAAAATGTACTAGCAGCGAATAAATATTTTTTTTTCAACTTTACTGTTTGTGCTCCTTTTAAATGTAACAAACGTAAACAATGAATTATAATTCAACGTAAGAAAAATAATAACCAAAATTATTTGCGTTTTTTCATGGATAAAACTGAATTTATGTTAATCTCAAGCCCATTTTGATGAAATCTTTTAGAATAATTCACCCCCAGTCTCTATACAGTATTGCATTTTACTTCCACATTTACTACGACACTTATGCTGGTCTCTCACAGCAGAATATTTGCAATTAAAAATAGCGAACTTCTGAGTCGAGTTTTCAATACTCCCAATAATACTTCCCAATAATACTGGAACTCCATAACCCTGAAAATAAATTTTCAGCGCATTGCTCTACGACTGAAATATCAAAAAATTTAGCTCGAAGCCTTTATGGCTGCCTCTAATGTGGTCCCGAGTCTATCTGTTGGTTCATGTGCAGCAGCAGGCAACCGCCATTTCCGAAAACTGTGAACTTTCTGCACGTACGATTTCACGATCGGAAGAACAAGTTCAATATTGCTAATGGCCCGCACTGCACACCCTGTACGCAGGAGCGTGTCCTGAGGTGTCGTTTGGGGTGTCGGTCTCTCCGATCTGGTCTCGGGTCGCCCCTTTCGTCTCAATGTCTTCTACTGCCTTCTTTCGGGATTCTCCTTCCTGTTTCCACGGTCATTCTAATGGGGGCTTGAATTTACAACTTTTTCTTGCGTTGTTTGTCTTTTCCCTTCTTCAGTTTATTTGTTTCATGCTCTGTTAGCCGTTTCTCTAGTTGTTTTCAGGTTGCCTACATAATGTTTTCTTCTATTAAGTCTTTCTTTTTCCACGATATTTTCACCGGCTCTTTTTTTCTGGCCTGATAGTGAAAAATATTTTGTCATCTCTACCACCTTGATTTCGTAATATTTTCAACAGTTCACTTTCTTCCACTTCATGATTTTTCAATATCGTCTGCTCTTTCTCTTCAGTTCGCTACTACAATTATTTTCTCCCTTTTTTAGCTAGAAAAAAGTTTTCCATGAGCCGTTCAGCTTTTATGTCTTTCTTTTCATCAATCTTTATTTCATCCATCACACAAGCAAGTTTAGCACGAGTGTAATTCTACGAATTTTAGCGATGACTTCCAGTACAAAATGAGCAATGCGGGAAAAGATTACAAGGAAATTTTTAGAAATTTTCAACTTCAAATTACACTTATGCGATGGACCCTCTCGAAGTACTAGCTTTGTACGAGCTGCTGTTCCCGAGAAGTTCCTTCTACGCGTCGTGGATTCGTAGATGCGCGAATGGTTTGCATTATGTATATCATCTTAAAATGCTACAGCGTCTCCAAAAAGTAGCGTCGTTGAGAAGATATTGCTCCTAAGGCGCTACCGTGAGATTATTCATGCAGTAAAGAACTTTCTGTCCGCTTTTTTCCAGCGAGACACAGTGAGCGTTCGAGGTATTCCAAAAGTGAGAACATTCTTAAAGAAGCGGAATGCACTGGTTATGAGAAAATTCTTGCGTTCGGTGGGATTAATGGAATTCGTCGTAGTCGGAATTTTGTAATACCTGAAATTTTTCACTTGACTAGCGCGCAGCTGTTAAGCGAGACCAAATTTCTCTGCCGATTTTTTAGCTCGTAACTTGATCTTCCAGTCAGATTAATATGAATACGGTTTGAGAAAATATAACGACGCAAGAATTCAGCTAAATGAATTTATATCTGACTCCAATTTTGTGTACGATAATGTTTAATGGCTCGTGAGTTCATTTTAATACTATGGTAATTCGGCCGTAACCATTTCCTATCCATCCACCTGAAATCTTTCTATTGTTAAATGAAGTGTTAGTCCTCTTCAAATAATAAATATACAAGAATCGCATACTAAATTTCATTTCGTCTTTTGTATTTCACCCTAAAAAATTGACAAACATCTGTGGCATATTCTACAAATCATTGCTGTTCGAGATCAACGAGCGAAATATAATCAACCATTGTTTGCCATTTGAAATTTTACAAAAATAAGTATTTCAATATCTTCAATATCTCTGATGAAATTAGAGCTAACAAAACGAAAAATCATTCCCTTCCATATAAAAAGTTAATGCCATTAAAAGGTTCCATAATCAGAGATAGGTGATTAGGTGATTAGATTACGTGATTTCAATTTTGAAAATTCACTCAGCGATTTCAGTTTTGAAAATTCGTTCAGTGATTTAAAACTTTCGAAAATTCGTTCACGAGCTCAAAGATTTAAAGCGGAAGATCTTCATTGAAGGAAAATGAGATATTAGAAAGATAGCTTCAGGAGGTACCGGGCTGCCTAATTGGGGCGCGTGCTCAGGGGAGAACAAGGATTTCTAATCGTCTGAAGACAAGGCAAAAATTCCAGCGTCAGCAAAAGAGAAGCTCTGGAATACGACCGCATTTGCTGGGAATGGCCTCCGAGGATATTGTAAGGAAGATTAAAAAGCCTCCTCGAATATTTACGACCTAGTGCTCTCATGATTACAGAAGATTATTCGGAAGGAAGGTGCCCAATAAATAAGGCACTTTTGAGCCGCTAGGGCCTATTCCCAGGCAAGTAACATTGAAGGGAATAAAAGTGGCTAATTTCGTTTTCGTTACATCAAGCCCAGAATTTTCTACGTCAGAGAGGCCAGACCTTCTCCCAATTCGTCGGCAAAATAGCGCCCGTTTATATCTTTGCTTACGTATACGAATAACAAACACCGAAGTGTTGGAACAAGCATAAAAAAACGAACATAGGTTAGCGTAACATCTCTTCTGACTGGCCGAAGCAATTCGCAAACAAACACGAGATGGAGCTAATCTTAACGGCGCTGATACTATAAACCCAGCGGTAAACTTATAAAGGGTTCCCTTCAATGCGTTCGCAACTCCAGACTCTGCCCACTTGTTCTTTCGATACCTCCTATCAACGAGCTCTTTGACTCACCGACTCCTACATGATCTCCGCCTCACTAAATTAAAGCACGAACGTGTTTTCATTTATAATTATATGTTCACATGGCAATTTCAAGGCGGAAAGCCTTTCAGGTTCCCGGTAGATTTATTAACGAGCATTTTTAAGTTTTACATAAGTTAATTAAATGTTCTCCTAGGAGTATGTGCCGCGTAAGATACATATATTCAGAGGTCTTATTATTTTTTGCGCAGGTAAAGAGTATCTACAATATCTTCGTGAACACTACAAAGTCAAGTAACTTTATTTTTTCAGGGGAGATTTCCTGAAAAGTTACACACATACAATATGTTGTTGAAAAAATTTTCAAATTCATAGAATGAGTAGAAAAATATCATCATGTGGCAATAAGCGAACAAATTTTTAAAACTAACTTTGCAGAAAGTAGCAACGTTGACTTTAGGTTACGAATGAAATTTATTGACAAGTCCACTAGCACCTAAAATTATTTTGAAGTCTATCAAATCGTGTCTCATTTGCTTTTGCTTCGTCAGATTCAACAAATTAATCGTTTCATTCTTAACGAAAATTTTTCAATACACTTGCATGATAATATATTTTTTATCGCTGGCGGAAAAATTCAGCCAGAAATGAATTCTCTTGAATAATTTAATGGCAAGCTTTCGAGAAAGACCCTATAATAATAACAATAATAGCAATCATGTTTCAAAAATAATTCAATGATACTGACAAAAACTTTTCTGGTAACAAACATTGAAATAATTGAAAAATTATTGCAATAAATTATTTTGCCTTTAAACTTTTGTTTCCTGTGTGTGCCAGTACCGTTGAAAACCCACCGATTATATTCCATTTCTTAGTCTCAAGTTTTATATATTCTTGTAAAAACATTTAATTCATTGTATTTTAGGAAGGTTTCTCCATTAAATGGTTTGAAAATTATTTTACTTCCACCTTATGAACATCTAAATCATCTCGTAAACGTAAAACAAAATGTGACACTCACAGCAACTCAGCGATTTTTGAAACTACATCAGGATCTGATCCGTTAATGAATGCGTAGGATACCAATTTTGTCTTTCCATTATTTACATTGCATTCTTGATAAACGTTCGATAAAAAAATGATTCGGGTTAAACATTTTGTTCTCTTGGGAGGTGACAGTTTTCAATTAAAATAGAAACTGTGAGTTTCGAGTATAAACCAGCGAAATTGAGCCGCGAAAATTCCAGCGAAGAACACTTGAAGCGCACTACCCACGGTCAACTGATTCTTGGCAAAACTGGACCCGCTTTACTCCGGACAGTAGCAAACATTTCGAAATAAATACCAGCATTTTGGGTGCATGAGAACCCACACGTGCTCGAGGATCATGAAAGACTCGTGTTCCTTTTCTTACTTCACCAAGTTTTTGAGCGCCTGAAAATTTGGGTCATTTCACAGCTTCTGAGCACATTCCTCTTGGTGTACCCTCGTCTAACTGTCTAGTGAACAAAGGGTCTGGAACATTAGAGTCGCACTTTGCGTCCATAATAAGATCATTGGGAGATGCCGAGCACGCTCTGTCGACGACCCTTCAACAAAAACTCCGCCATTTGCAACACGGTTCGCGTTCTCCTAAACTAAAATATAATTTTTCTCGAACATTACTCAGTGCAAGTATATTTGAAGAGATTTTTCTCCGCCTCAGCGACCGGGAAAATTGCACCGAGGTACACAAGATTTTATTCTCATGTACGCTAGTAAATTTTTTCTCAATCTCGTTACTGTTTGTTATTAAGGAAAATGTACGGTGGTCATTATTGCACTTCATTGTTAAATTTCGAGCGAAAACTCTTGTGCTCGGAGTTCTCGAAAAAATGGCGCTATTAACGAAATGGAGAAGCCCGTTTGTATTTCCCTGGGGCGAGATATTTTCTGGCCGCCAGACACCTAATCTGCATGGACGATGAGAGGACCGAATAGCCGGAAATATATTGTAAGTCGAGGCAAGTGAGACGCTCTTATATATAAGGAAGGAAGCTCGCTAGCGACGCTTCGCGAGTGCAAGAAATTTCATCCGATGTATGCAAGTGTTCTTGTTTTCCTATTACATCGTTAAGTTGAATAAATGCTCTCGTAATAGAGAAATGCCTCTGTGAAATACAGTTGTACCTTCATTATAATAATCTAAGATTTTCAGTCAGATTCTAAGGTTGTTCATAAATTTAAAGCCCTGATTGCTAGTAATTGAAGTTATATGGAAGTACAGAAATGTTCAAATCACTGATGAACTCGCAGTCGGATCTTGGATTTAGACACCAGAAATGAATTCTTAAGCTTTTAGTAAATTACACGGAGGGTTCACAACACTATCCCCTCGTGATGATCTCATTATGCAGTTCGTAAAACGCACTCGTTTTATTCTGCGTATGGAAGTGCGTAGGCTGGCCCGCCTCCGAGCTCTGCCTGCTCCCTTGTAATAGGAAGGCCAATAAAATCATCCCCTCGAACGAGCACAGACTTACGAAAATTAACTCCATTAATAGTCTGAGGTTATTCCACGGGATTTTTTTCACAGTCTCTTTCGAAGAGATAGGTCTCAGTTTTTAGAAAAACTGCATATTCCTTACGATAAATATTGAAGAATTTCCTAGTGAACGTTGATGCTGAGACAAAAAATATTTGAATTTGCTTCAGTTTTTACAAGAAATAGTTTGACTAACAGTTTGTTTCAGTTCCATTTTACTCGTTGATGTGTTTAATTAAAAATTCTGAGTTTAAATATCCAACAGTGAGAATCGTCATGACCTTACGTGAGCTCATTTTATAGCGGGCTGAAGGTTCAATTTTCGATACTTTTGACCCCAGTTACGAAATTTTATATTCTGAATACGTGTTCATATAGCATGAAAAGTCACTTCTAAGCTTACTCAGCGATAAATCTACGGCAAAAGATGGACACATTTGCAGTTGCAGTGAAAATCAAGTTCTATTAATCTTTTCGTTTCCGAGTTATCCAAGGTCCGAAAAATCACCGTTCCGGTTCTGTCAAACGATAGCTAAACGGTCTCCGAGGGAAGCAAACTGAACCGAAGACGCCCGTCCGAGAGTTTTTCATTGGGTCTTGGGATGTTCCCGAGCCGATGGCATCCCAAAGAGAAAACACATTTTCTTCTTCTCGACTGTAATGCTCCTTCCTCGGACGCTGTACAATTTATAAAATTAATGTGTGGCATAAACGGACATAATGCACGGAGATATGGGACGGAGGAAGTCATTCTGTCCGTGATTTAGAACATGACAAGCGACTTACGCGCTAGAATGGCCACAGGGCTTTCATGCAAGGGATCCGGAAAACAAGTATGAGCTGCAGACATTCTATTAGGCTGCTCCTGAATTACAAGTTAATTTCCTGAATAATATAACAGGAAAAATAGCCCTGGCACAGAAAAAAAAGTTTTCCTTATTTCAGGATGCTCTTGAACATATGAAAGACTTCAAATGAACACAGGAAAAGTGTCGTGGTTACCTTAAAGTTTCGGTATATGCACATGAGCAAGCAGATTATTTGTGTAGAAAATGCCCCGTGCCCTTTGATGAAGATTGTATGACTCATTAATAAGGTTTTTTTCTATCTAAATGGTCTTTTGGTAACCTTTTACGCATGTTTTATGATTCTTTAACATCAATAGTTGCTCCTAAGTAGCAGTTTTTCATGTCATGAGCATAATAATTCTCAAACTGCAGGTTCAAATCTTAGTCTTGCTTTCTGTCGTGACGGAATATTCTGATTTACATGTTCGGTTCCGTTTTATTTCAACATTTTGAAGAATTCGACAGTCAAATGTTCTGTAGTGAGATTTATTTGTGACACAATTCAAAGGGCCATTAAGCTTTGCTTCACGATTCGAGCGAGATCTGACCATTTTTCTTAGTTTCAATTCATTTTTTGCTTGATATAGTTAGAAACCTTTTGAGACCGTATTTGATACGCAAATTTTTCAATTTAAAGCCTCACCCGATTAGTTTCCACTTATGAAGAAGTTCCATAGACAACCGCACTTGCGGTATACATAAACATTCCAAATAAAGGAACATTCCCGGAAACTATTTTCAAAATTTCTTATTTTTCAATCTTTTTTTCTAACTTATTGAATTTTTTCGCTTTTTAGTTGCATGAATAACGGGGTAATTTCTGCCCTGCCATGTCATTTTTGAAACTAATTATCTTCGGTCATCCTCTTTTATTTTTTGAAATGGCACGCGTCAAGTTTGATACACCAAACCTCGCCTTGCTTTTGAATCTATGACAAAATTTTCTCATCAAACGTTGCAAAATGGGACTTCCTTCCATCATTGAGTTGCTCTTGATATTCTGGTTAGTTTTTGTCCTCATTCCACGTATATGTGCAGTTTCGTAGTTCTCTTCCGTTGCATTTTCGACTAATCCTTGCCTTCGTCAGAGTTACTCTCGTGATAGCTTGATTCCTTGCACGCGTTGCTCTAGGTTTCTTGATTACTCTCACATAGTTTTTACAACCTCCATCATCGCTATTTATCCGTTCTTGACGTCGGCATTCATCTCGTCTTGACGCGCATGTAGCTCAAGCCCAATCATCAATCTAGGAACCGTATACAAAGAAACGTCAAGCCGCATTTTAGCAGCCATAGAACATACCTCTGAGGCCCTAAAGAACTGCCAAGCACCACTAGAGACAGTTACTTGGCGCATTCGCAGAGCCTCTAGATCACTGCGCTCAACCTCAGCTCTAGCAATGAGCACCGCTCTCATACGTTCATAGGAATCGAGATCACTGAGATCCGCACGACTTCAAATCACCGGGTTCAACGACATGCACCATTTTCAATCAGCAGCCGTGTTCGATGTGACTGGCTTCAAAATCGATGTTCATTCGGTTACGTGTTATTCAACCAAAACGCTTGGTATGAATAGTTCTAAATTCTCTGATCTCTTAAGCTAAAAATGCCTTAAGACTTCATTGCAGAAGTGTTTGAAAATGACATTGTTTAGTCTAAGCCGTGGTTCGAATGTTTTTCAGACACAACCGTCACAAAAATGGCTGCCAAAAACATACATGTGTAATCTTCAGGACCCGAGCCTCTGTTCACAGTTGCTGAGTACGACTGCTCAAACACACCTGCAACCTGGTCACTTAGCTTAATCAGAGATGTTATTTAGGGTGACTGTGCTCATATAGCCCTAAACAAATTTCTCACTTCAACGTCTGGTGACAAATATTTGGATTTGGCGCTAGGATCGGACTAGAATTTGCTCGTACATTAAACACCGCTCAGCGAGAAGCCTTGCATCACCACACTTCTTTAGGCATATCATGCCGCTTTTCCTACGGTACACAAAACGGTCGGTGCACGAAAACTAAAAAAAGCATGCATACACTGATGCAAAAACTACTCTATTATTGTAATAGCAAATAGCAGAGCATTTGAGGCGCATAACATTCCTTTGGAGTGTTAACTGAAGAATGCTGTGAAGATCTAAGGAAGAGTAAAAAGCCAAAGAATTCGGCGTAGAAAACACCTTGATGAAAAAGTTACCACTCTGGTTGTATGATGAGTATTGCAGAGTAAAAAATAATGTACTGGGAGTCTGCCCTGTACGTGGATGGTGTAAGCCCAGAAAAAAAACAGAGTAGAGTACATGGCATGAAGTGTTCAAGCCATCTGTGAAGCGTGGAGAAGGACGGTTGCGAGAGCCACGGCGCGTGTAAGAAAGGAAGGGTGCAAGCAGCATGGAGAATGTAGGGAGGGAAGGGTACAAGCGCCATGAAAAGTATAGGAAATAAAAGTTTGAGCAGCTACTAGCAGTCTGTGTTGCAGGAAATGAAGGGCATGGTAACCCAAGGGGAGTGTAAAGGAAGAAGGGTACGATCAGTATGGAGAGTACATATAGGAAATGAAAACTATCGGTAGCCCCTGATAGTGCACCATGAAGTCTGCGAGCAGCGTGGAAAGTATAGGAAATGAGAAGTAGAAGCATCTGCGAAAAGTATAGAGAATGAAAGGGACGAGCTGGCAGTTTACCGAGCTTGGAGAACGAAGGGTACATGGCTTCAAGGAGCACAGAGGAAGAAGGGCACGAGTGGCCTTGGGAGTGCGAGTGAAGAAGGGCAGCCGAGCTGGGGAGTGTAAGGGAAGAAGGTTCGAGCGGCCTGGGGAGCGCAGGGGAGAAGAGGAGTTGGCGCGTAACTACATAGCCTCAGAGGCTCGGCACGACACCCAACCAAATTTACTATGGCGCTCCCGATTTATTGCACACAGCCACTGGTGTTTTCTTAGTGTCTGCGCCTACAGCTTTGGACTTCCATTATGCCGGCGTTTATTTTGAAGACAGCTTCGTATGCAGTTCATGCACGAAATTACTTTTGCGAAATGATGGTCGTCTTAGTTTGTATGCACGGAGTGTCCTCGCGGTGGTGAGAGCACAAGTTTAAGACGTTCTCGGGTCTATGTGCGTCCTACGTTAGATAAATGAGCGTTTTATCAATTGCAGATACTAGCTTGCTTTGTGTAGGCTCGTTGAGTGCAGGATATTTCCTTCAGAAATTTTAAGTTCACTGTCTTAAGCGTTTATGAAGTGGGAACAGCACTTTGTAACGAACGGCTAAGAGGAATTCATATGAATATATGATAATTAAATATAAATATTACTGATGCATTGAAAATTTTCAAGATAACTGTTAAAGTTTTCATTTCATTGATCTGGGGATTTTTGCTTAGAGGAATTCTGTATTTTACTAATTTTCTCGTTCTTTGAACAGATATTTTACGTTTGAAGCTAAGCCCATGCAGTATCAATTATTATATTGTTTTCATAATCAGCTTTAACCCCTGAAAAGATACTTTTATAATAATGTAGACACAATGACCAGATTTAGTGAACGATGAGAAAAATTTTCGTTGGAAATAAGGTCAGAAGATTGCTTCAATTGACAATTTGTCTGAGCCGATGTCACGTTCAACTTTGATTCTGTTTCTTTCAGTTGATTTAGGTAGTTCGAGAAAAACAAACTAAATACATATACTGCGGTAAATAATTCAATACTTCTGAAAAATACCTGGCATCTCTCACAACTTGAGAGCGTCTTTGAGAATGTCTTTCGAGCACCATCCTTAAATCCACTCTGGAAATGTTACGTCTTACTTTTTTACAAATACCCTGATTTTATTAAACAGAAACTCTAATCACATTCATATCAGGTAAATGCTACTGTTCAAGCCCAAAACGTTACCACCAATTCAAGGAGCATCTTCAGATAAATACTACTTGATTGTATATTTCACAGAGCTTTCCTTGGTTCTCGCTAAGTTTCTCACAATTCATTTGGAAGGTCGAGACATAAGTACGTATATCATTCAATCGTGATGGCCGAGCTAACATAGACTTGTGCTGCGCCTTGCAAGTCACGTCCGAGCAGAGCATGGCAGAAGTTGCAACCGAAATCCCAAATGGTAACGAGTGTTCCGAATGCCCAATAAATTTTGCCGGGCCTGATGTAATTATCCTGGGGAACGCATTTCGAGCACTTAGAGTCGGCCGTTCAGTTGTACTAATATGGTCCAGTGCCATATTTCGGTCAAATATGATGGCCAGAAAGAGTGAGGAGCAAAGACTAATGAGAAGTAGAAATAAGATCAAACGAGTTAAGCTGCCATTCGTTTGTGTTGTCTGCGAAAATGAATTAGCGGAATGGGTTGTAAACAGCATTTATGGACGATACAAGTTTGGTTGTAATTAATAAGAAGCTCAACATCATCAGTTCTCTTTAATTTTGTCGTGATAATCAATTCAGGCAAGAATGTTCAACCTTTTAACTCACTGAAGTAAATCCTCCCAGCATTAACTCAACTTGAAATTTTGAATACATGGAAGGTCAATCGAGTTTCTTACAGCATGATCATGGCCGTTGCCTACGCTTCTCTTTGCGAGAGCTTTAGAAGAAAAAATAACATTAAGGCTCGTAGCTGCAGTGGTGGTGTAAAAGCTCGATCGCTTGCTCGGTCATGCCATCAATATTAACTGTTGGCCAACTTTGCTCGTCCATTCCGATAATGAGGAACAACTTCTAATATAGCGCTCGCTATCGGAGCAGCAAAGTGACACTACGTTTCCATTAGTTCCTGCCAAGTAGAACACTGCCACGGGAATACACACTCGGCTAATGCACATCGCCTTCAACCGCAGTATGAAACAAGCCTCTTGGTGCCATGAAGAGAACCTAAAATTAACGCTTAGGTTAAATGTATGATCAATTATTCAGGTGCAGAACCAAGGCTAAAATTGAATTGAATTTCTTGATACTTCACTGAGTCATGAAACTTTTGAGTACGGGTATTTCCCAGAAGTGCATACAATCAGAATTTATAAAGTACCGTAGGATTTAATTACAAGCCCATTTATTTAGCAAAACAAACCGCTAAAATGTTAGGTAGTAACACAAACTGTGTTACAAGAGCGTCATTTATACTGCTGATGTTGAGATCCAAGCTCTAAGAGACTGCTAAGGCAACTGTGAAAGAAGTTTTCTCGCAAATAAGAACTTCGGTCATGTTGAAAGGATGTTGTAGATTTTCCGGGATCGTGACTCCAGCTCGGAGGTTGTGCTTAGTTTCAGTGGGACTTAGGCATATCTGCCACATCTCTGCCGGTGGGTGCAAGCGAAATGCCGGTGCGGGCGCGCGTTACTACTGGTGAAAAGCAACAGGGAAAATGTCACATAGTGATGAGTGTTGCACCATTTCCTCACGAGCTCCGGGGCTCTTGAATCGGGACTTTACAGACGGTGCGAGACTTTGATAAGGCTCTATGGCCTGAGTTTGTTTTTCTCGATGGCCTCTCGAAGATTACGGAGCAACACTAGAAGAACATATCGCCACTCTCGTTTTCCTTTCGGATCATGGAGGAAGCAATGAATTCTCAACAAACGTGACTGTTTTTCTAAGCATTGGATAATGCACTCGAGAAATATAGCTCGAGTGTTTCGTCGCGTCTCGTAAATTTCAAACTTGAAACCTAATCGAAATTGTTGAAAGATGTGTTTATGCTCTCGCTGATATTTGAGATCAAATAAGAAATGGTAAAATCGTTCTAAATTTCTGGCTGGAAACGGGAAACATTTGACAGCACAGTTCATGATCGTGTGGTGCCCGGAAAAATTACTGAATACTTAATACAAATTTAGAATTTAATATTAAAAGTAATTTTGTAACTTTAAAAGTCTTTTATTTAAAAGATAAATAAATATTAAAATAGATAAAATCTACACCGTCTCATGAGACGAGTTCAGTGCCACTTTATGGCAACATTCACGCTCTTCAAGCAGGGTTCGCTGTTCAGCAGCCCATTCCTCCGCTAAACTTCATAGTGTAAACAAGTGCTCCGATCAAACTGGTGAGTCGCTGCTTTCGGTTATATCTATTTTGTGTGTTTAAGACCTTTTAGGCAGTGTCATGTACGAATCAAGGTTTTTGTGAAAATAAGAATCTCATTGATGTATCATAGTGTTTAGTATTAAGTAATGTATTGAGGATGTAAAATTGATAATATCTAACGAACGAGCCGACCGGCTCATAGTGTCAAGCATTGTGTTGCGGCGTCGCAGAGCCATAAGTGTTACGACAACTTCTTCAGTGATACGTTCCCTCGTTCTTTAAATGATGTGTTTAAGTTAGAAATCCCTATGCATAAAGTAATTAGTTTAGCTCGCGCGTGTTCAAGTGTTATTAAAAGAGATGAGTGGAACGAATTAAATTAAATTACCAAGATTAAAATAATTATCTTGTCTACGCCCGTCAGTTCTATTACAATTGCCAATAAATCTATCTCGTATTGTTATTCGAATACGATTAATAATGCTGACGTGTAAATGCTTTGGTTTGTACAGTTATGTATTTTGTCCCTCTGTTAGGCGACTTACATTACTAACGCCTGGTTTTCATGTGTTGTGCAGATCATCAATCGTGCTACCCCCTTTGTCCTTTGGGCTTAGTCTTTTTCTTTTACCCCTTCGTACTTTACACCTTTTGTCCTTTGTACGCCTGTACTGCTGATATCATTTATTTTAGAGGACATATTTTCCTTTAACTCGGACTACCCGATTTCGAGATACTCTCTATAATTGTTCAGCTCACTTTAACACGTTAGCAAGGCGTTGAGTCACGCTTCCTAAACGTTGCATCTCGTCGTTTAGAGTTGGTTTCCACGTACTATGAAATAAACACCGTGATTGTCCCAGTCTATTAATGTCCTCAAATAGTACGACTTTCTTTCGATATTCTCGCGGGAAGTACCCACGGAAAATAACGGTACACCCATATTCTGGTGACCCCTTTCGCTCCAACACCCACCTTCGCTATTTTCACCCAACTCATATTTTTCCTCATTCATAAAAATACACCCATTATACATAATTATAATAACAAAGGGGGTAGCATAGCCGATCGCCGAAGCCAGCAGCCGAACTCCTGCAAGCCAACCGGTGGACGCCGACACCAAGAACCAAGAAAAGAAGACCCCAGGGCGTACAAGAGCCGAAGACTGCAAAATTATCGTGAGTAGCGAATTCACCAGTGATCGAGCACATATTTTTTTTTATTTTGAATATTTTATGTTTTATTGATTTGCTTTTCATGGCATAAGTAGTGAGTCCATTCCGGTGCACCATAGTATATTCCGCAAGCGAGCTTTTTTTCTATATTTCCTATTCCTTTTTTTTTTTTTCTTTTATTGATTGCTTTTTCCAGCGAGTTTCCCCTATTGCGACGTTTTCTCTATTTCCCGCACTACATTTTTCCTCCAACTTCTATCGCTATAACTATTATATTTCACATTATTTTTTTTCCCCCTTTTCCGCGAACGTATCCTATTTTCGACGTTTCCTGTATTTACGCATCGCATTTATTTCAATTTTTCAAATTCTTTCGCTAGATATATATTTCTCCTTTTCCTATTTTCATTGGGGGAGCAAAGAAATGGAACCCCCACCACCAAACAATAACGGTCAAGACACCGTAGACGACAATGAGCCGCACATTCCCACAAACGCAGCATTGGTACGTCCCCCCGACTTTGATGAGGCTTATCCTCACATGTTTTTCAACATTCTCGAAAGCCAGTTTATTGTCGCCGGGGTGCGTCGCTCATCGTTAAAGTTCCACCACGCATTAGGCGCGTTGAGTAGCCGCATAGCTCGTCATATACCACAAACGCTCATAGAGGCAGCTGATTATGAGGGGTTAAAAGAGTTTGTGCGTGCACGGTACTCCCGATCCGAAAAGGAACTCTTTGATGAGCTCCTTTCACAGAAGGGGTTGTATTGCCATGACAGACCTAGGGAATTTCTGTCAAAGCTACGCACTTTAGCCGCTGAAAGCAACTTAGGCCTGTCGGAGGATTTCCTCCGACTCAAGTTCGTGAGCAGTTTGCCTGAAGCCATACGCCCCTGGATAGCCGCGCGCCAGGAGCACGACTTGGACACTATGGCGTCCATTGCAGAAACCTACATGGAGTACCTTCCACGACATCAGGTAGCTGCTGTGGAACCAAATTTTAGGGAAAGGGCACCTGAGGCGGGAGCACACATGAATTACCGAAGTAACGCCCGGAACGCACACGAGGAGAGAATTGGGAAATATGACAGCCCCAACATACCAATAGGTGTCAGAGCTTTCCGTTCAAACCAGCGTCCTAGGGTCTGTAGAGCACACCTTTACTATGGGGATGAAGCTAGATCATGCCGGCGCTGGTGCTCTAATTACAAACCCGGTTTGCCGGTCTCTCGACCCTCAAGTAGAGCTCCTTCTCCCGCTAGACCTGCTAGCCCGTTCCGTAGGTCGGAAAACTAGATCGGTCGTCTGTTCAAGCTGTGACCGTCGGACGACCGCTTTCAGTAAGCGCACGTATAGGTCGCAGTGAGGTTAATCTGCTCATCGATACAGGGGCGGGGATTAGCATTTTACCACCCTCCTGTGAGGTAGGATACCTACGTCCCACTGCAGTAACACTCTCTACAGCGTCAGGGGAAAGAATTAATTGCAGAGGCGAGGCCGATCTTGTAGTGGACATTAAAGGGTTGGGAAGATCTTTGCAATGGACATTCGTCATTGCGGAGGTAGTTCAGCCGATCCTAGGAATTGATTTCTTGGCCGCGCACTCGATACTTGTTGACTGCCAGAACAGTAATCTAATAGATACCTTGACAGGTAGGAAAATTCCCCTTCATTTTTCGAAGGATCCCTTAACCGCGTACTCCGCTGATTTGACCCAAATAGATCCCCGTGTACGCAAAATCTTGGCCGACCACCCGATTTTGACCTCTCCCTTACGACTCGGTTCAAACGATGCATCAACCGACTGCCCCGTGCAGCACTCAATTGATACTGGTTCTTGCTCCCCCGTCCACTTCAAGCCACGACCGTTAACGGGTTCTAAACTTGAAGCAGCTCGAAGGGAATTTGAATTTCTGTTGAATGCAGGCATCATTAGAAGGTCCAATTCTCCTTGGGCATCGCCGTTGCACCTCGTTCCAAAGAAGGAACCTGGTAAATGGAGACCTTGTGGAGATTACCGTGTACTTAACTCTCTCACGGTATGTGATAGATACCCTATTCCTCACCTTCGCTCTCTGACAATGTCCTTGCACTCAAAAAAAATCTTTTCTAAGCTCGATCTAGAGCGCGCTTACCTACAAATTCCTGTTGCTCCTGAATCTATCCCTAAAACTGCTGTAACGACTCCATTTGGCTTGTATGAATTTTTGTACATGCCTTTTGGATTAAAGAATGCCGGTCCGACGTTTCAGAGGTACATAGATGCCCTATTCGTTAACGTAAAAAACGTCATCGTCTATTTGGATGATATTCTCATTGCCTCCGAAACCGAGGAAGAGCACTTAAATGATGTGTCCACTGTTCTTACCCTTCTCGCTCAACATAAATTGCGATTGTCGATTGACAAGTGCAGTTTCTTCCAATCTAAACTGACCTTCCTTGGCTATGAGGTGAGCGCGGACGGCATACGACCTCCCGCTGACAGAGTGGCTGCGATTGCCGACTGCGCCCGTCCTCAATGTTCTCGAGACTTGCGACGTTTTATGGGCATGCTTAATTTTTTTCGCCCCATGATCCCTTCTTTTGCCACCAAAGCTCTCGGTCTAACCGAACTCTTGCGTAACTATCCGTCAACTAAACAATTGCCTTGGACTGAGGCAGCAGAGCAATCTTTTAGTGACCTAAAACAGGCTCTCGCCGACTGTCCAACTCTTCATTTTCCTTCTCCTGATGCTTCTGAATATCATCTTGTTTCCGATAGTTCTAACTTCGCTGTTGGAGCAGCACTGTACCAGCTGATTGACTCCCAACCTGCACCTGTCGCTTTCTTTTCTAAGAAACTTTCCGATGTTCAAAAGACGTACTCGACGTACGATCGTGAACTACTTGCCGCATTCCTGGCGGTGCTGCATTTCAAATCACTCGTTGACGGCCACTCAGTGACATTGTTCACTGACCACAAGCCACTTGTGTCGGCTTTTTACTCCAAAACTCTTGCTAAATCAGATAGGCAGCAAAGACAGTTGTCTTTCCTGTCGGAATACGTGACATCAATAGAGTATATTAAAGGAGATCTGAACGTAGTAGCAGACTGCTTGTCGCGCCCCGTGTGCGCAACATCGGTGGACGTTTTCGATCTCAAAAAGCTGGCTATAGCCCAAGCTGACGACCCTGAAACGAGTGTTTTGAAAGAAAGGCTGACACCCTTCGATATTGCCCCTGATCTTAAACTATGGTGCGATTCCTCTACCGATTGTCCTCGACCCTATGTTCCCCTTGCTTGTCGCGAGCAGATCATGGCGTTCTTGCACAATCTCGCACATCCGGGCTATAAAAATACTGCCAAAAATGTGAAAGCCCGGTTTTTCTGGCCCAATATGGACAAAGATGTCCATCGTTTCGTCCGATATTGTGAAAATTGTCAGCAGGCAAAAGTGCATAAACACACCAAATCTCCTGTTAGCCCTATCGCTCCGCAATCTGATCGTTTCCACACTGTCCACATCGACATTGTGGGCCCTCTTCCTCCTGCTTCCTTACCTACTTCTACAACTTCTTTACCCTTCAAGTACCTATTGACTTGCATTGATCGCGCTACTAGATGGTGCGAAGCTGTTCCTCTGGTTGATACCACTGCTTCCTCGGTCGCCATTGCCTTCGTATCCGGATGGATATCACGCTTTGGTGTCCCGTTGGAAGTGGTGACCGACAGAGGTGCACAGTTTGAGGGAGAACTTTTCAGTGAATTAGCGAACCTCCTAGGTTTTCACCATGTTCGTACGTGCAGCTACAGGCCTCAGTCCAATGGC
Organism: Morinoia aosen; assembly: GCA_030386875.1. Lineage (NCBI taxonomy): Eukaryota > Metazoa > Arthropoda > Malacostraca > Amphipoda > Talitridae > Morinoia > Morinoia aosen. Next base: position 21,561,769 of record CM059565.1, read on the forward strand.
CTAGTTGAAAGATTGCACCGAACTCTTAAAGCGGCCATTATGGCCCGTAGAGAAAATTGGTATTTCTCCCTTCCTATCGTTCTGCTAGGCTTGCACATGACTCCAAACTCTTCTGGTTTTTCTCCTTTCACCGCCGTGACTGGCGCCTATATGCTTTGTCCTCAACCTTTAGTTGCCGATACAAGGCCTAGAACATTTTCTTCGGACGTTATCCAAACCTTTGTCAACGAAATGCATAAGTTCGATTTCCGACGCCTTTCCGAAGGTTCGTGCCATGATTCACCACCTGTTTACGTGCCCGTTGACTTACAGAATTGCAAAAAAGTTTGGTTGCGAGTCGACCGGATCAAGAGGAGCTTAGAAGCCCCTTATTCAGGTCCTTACGAAGTCCTAGAACGTAACCCAAAATTTTTTAAGCTTAAACTTCCTCAGGGTGATTCAAACGTATCGATTGATCGCTTGAAACCCGCCTATAGTCGTACCCCTACCTCTTCTAAACCCTCTTCTACACCCTCATCTCCGACTCCTCCTGAACCTCCTCCTCCTCCTCAGCCTTCTCCGCGCTGTCCTGAGGTCATTTCAGCACCCTCGCTACCTCCTCCTCGCACTAGATCGGGTCGTACCGTTCGTTTCAAACCCTCAGCGGACTACCACTATTTTGGTGTCTGAGGGCGCTCCGCGTCTGGCCGGGGTAGTGCTGTGGTGCCCGGAAAAATTACTGAATACTTAATACAAATTTAGAATTTAATATTAAAAGTAATTTTGTAACTTTAAAAGTCTTTTATTTAAAAGATAAATAAATATTAAAATAGATAAAATCTACACCGTCTCATGAGACGAGTTCAGTGCCACTTTATGGCAACATTCACGCTCTTCAAGCAGGGTTCGCTGTTCAGCAGCCCATTCCTCCGCTAAACTTCATAGTGTAAACAAGTGCTCCGATCAAACTGGTGAGTCGCTGCTTTCGGTTATATCTATTTTGTGTGTTTAAGACCTTTTAGGCAGTGTCATGTACGAATCAAGGTTTTTGTGAAAATAAGAATCTCATTGATGTATCATAGTGTTTAGTATTAAGTAATGTATTGAGGATGTAAAATTGATAATATCTAACGAACGAGCCGACCGGCTCATAGTGTCAAGCATTGTGTTGCGGCGTCGCAGAGCCATAAGTGTTACGACAACTTCTTCAGTGATACGTTCCCTCGTTCTTTAAATGATGTGTTTAAGTTAGAAATCCCTATGCATAAAGTAATTAGTTTAGCTCGCGCGTGTTCAAGTGTTATTAAAAGAGATGAGTGGAACGAATTAAATTAAATTACCAAGATTAAAATAATTATCTTGTCTACGCCCGTCAGTTCTATTACAATTGCCAATAAATCTATCTCGTATTGTTATTCGAATACGATTAATAATGCTGACGTGTAAATGCTTTGGTTTGTACAGTTATGTATTTTGTTCCTCTGTTAGGCGACTTACATTACTAACGCCTGGTTTTCATGTGTTGTGCAGATCATCAATCGTGCTACCCCCTTTGTCCTTTGGGCTTAGTCTTTTTCTTTTACCCCTTCGTACTTTACACCTTTTGTCCTTTGTACGCCTGTACTGCTGATATCATTTATTTTAGAGGACATATTTTCCTTTAACTCGGACTACCCGATTTCGAGATACTCTCTATAATTGTTCAGCTCACTTTAACACGTTAGCAAGGCGTTGAGTCACGCTTCCTAAACGTTGCATCTCGTCGTTTAGAGTTGGTTTCCACGTACTATGAAATAAACACCGTGATTGTCCCAGTCTATTAATGTCCTCAAATAGTACGACTTTCTTTCGATATTCTCGCGGGAAGTACCCACGGAAAATAACGGTACACCCATAATCGTGCGTTTAAATACCAATTCAAATATGATGTCTGCGATTTATTTATCTTTTCAGTTATTAAAAAATGTATTTAGTTAATAGCTCGCGTGCGATTTAGTTTTTTATTAAAAAATTAAAATCTTTTTCTTTACATGAGCAATTCCTATATGAAGTTTTTGCCAAAAATCTAAAAATACGGCACATATTGAGCTGTGTTTGAACATGCAATCCAGAAAATACTACAGAAAATTCGATGGCAATTTGAGGGCTCTTCTTGAAATGGCTAGATAGTTTTGTCTATTTACCTGCTAAGATATTTCCTTTGACGTATGAGAATGCACTATAGTAGCACAAACCGGACTTAAAAATTTGTTTTTGACCACGATTCTTGAAATAAAGATGTTTTTCCAAATTTATGCACACTACGACTATGTACTTCATGGCTACGCAAAGTATTAGAAAGTTTCGCAATTCAAGAGTACATACTCGACTACCTGTAGCCGGTAGCAGAATTCCACATCTAAACACTGAAAAATGAAGGAAGTCTGGCATGTCACAATGCTTTCGTTCGCATGTACCAATAAATTTTCAAAATTCTGATTCGACCATTAATCTAGCGTGGCCATACATCGCTTCATTTCACATGCTATCTCGCATGATAGGTAGAAAATACATCAGACTTAGGCCGCTCAGAACAACATATATCATCGGTTGAAGATATACCCCTTCGCCTTCAACAAAATACAATAACGAGTCTTGGAGGCAATATCCGAGCTCGCCTTTCATCAATATGCAGATGGGAAATTGGAGATAAGAAAGAAAATTTGCTCTGAGCTTCGAACAGCGCATATATTTTGGGTTGCAGCTTCAGAGCCCGTCTGGGGCTGTAACGAAGATGGGTTTTATGGGTGCTACTCTTATTACATCTTCGGCCAATAAAAGCGAGAACAAAGCTCCGAATTCTGATAGAACAAATAACAGTATTTGCCTACATTTCTTTATCAGGAAAAACAGCAGTGTGATACGTAGCTGCAAAATAAGTTGCTTGTTGGATGTGGAAGAAACACGGTGCACGTGAGCGTAGTTCCTATTAAATGAGCGTATTTGTGTATCAAACGTTAAATTTAAATCGTGTAACAAATGCGAAGAAGAATTTTTCAGTCGTGAAAATTTTAGGTTTGCCATTGGTGAATTAATTTTTAGAATATGAGTGTATTTGGTACGTATCGCGTGGGAGTGCAATAAAATCTGTGCACTGCTTGGAATGAAATTTTTATTTTATTGTGAAGTCACCGACAAAGCTCAATTGTGTGACAATTATGTCATTGACTAGTAAGAAAATGATAAGTGTTCATGAACTAAGGAAGTGTGAGGGGTACAAAAAGCCTAATAAAGCGAGTGTGAAGTAGCAATATGATTAGAAAGTGATCGTATTACTCTACATCTGGTGAATTTTTGTAAGATTGGTTAACTAGTTCAAAAATGCACTGCACATTTAACCAATTTTCAACATGCACCCATGTAGAGAAATGAAGTGTCTTTGTGATGTTGAGTTTTATATATTTCAGTTTATGGAAAATTAATATGTTTGCATAAGCGTGTTGTGGCGCGCAGCATTTCATCCCCAGCTGCAGCTCATAAGTGAGCGTAACAGCGGTGAGCGTATCTGCGGTGAGCGTTACAGCAGTGAGCATAACTGTGGTGAGAGTTACAGCGGTGAGCGTTACTGTAGTTAGCGTTACCGCAGCGAGGGTAACAGCGGTGAGCGTATCTGCGGTGATCGTTACAGCAGTGAGCATAACTGCGGTGAGCGTTACAGCGTAACAGCGGTGAGCGTAACAGCGTTGAGAGGAGCCGTTAAGTACAGTATTAAATTAAGTACACTCTGAGTTTCTAGTTGACTTTTCAACCGCAGAAGGAAGTGGATTAACTAAGAATATGCAAACGATTAAATAATATCTGAAAAAGAGCCGTCAGCGTAGTTAAAACAGTTTCTAACTGTGTATTGTTGGCAATTTTGCGATTCGGAGTGACGATTACACTCACCAGAATCTATATGAGCTTGCGTGAGTTCATAAGAAATGTGAATCCAGAATTAGCTCTTTCGCACGAAGGCGTTCAAATTCTACTCTTGCACTCAAAGTGGAGTAACCGATCACTGAGAATCGCAGCTTTAGTTTGAAAAAGGATTTAAATAAAACTCATAAACTCATACAACTCATTAAATGTCATTTCAACATATTTTTACCATTACGTGTTTCGGTGAACTTCAAAAATAACATTTTAAAATTTTATACATTTTGAAGATATTATTTTTCCTTAGTTTGAACAAAGGACAAATTTCATATGCACATCCTCAGTTTAAATATAAAATGAAATGTTTTAAAATTCCATAATAAATAGCGAATTTACATATAACGCTTCAGGAAATTTGTACAAATGGGCACAATTTAAATGCTCATTAACATTTTTGCTTTGCAGTACTAACGGTATGAGATAAGGTTTTGCTCACTGAAGTTACTTCGACTAAGGTATAAATGAATTTTTCGAAGTATACTTCTAAGCCATTATTGGCCGCTTAATATGAAACAACGTACCATACTGCTAAAATGAATTCTATTTCAAGCACTAACTAAAAACTGTGCCTCCAATTAAGATTCCCTGTAGTTTCCTCAATAATTCATAACGGTCGCTTTATAGTAAAACAACTGCCTTAGTTTAGTCACAGTGGAAGTGAGCGCCAGAAAAATGGCGAGACCTCAGTCTCTGTTTTGAGTTAAAAGCGTTCGATCGCCTTAATTAAGGGAGCGCCGAGATGTGACTTATGGAGTCGAGGTGCCACGGCTACGGCATGTCCGGAAATGAAACGCAGTCTTCCCTGTTACTCGAGCTACCGTCTCTGTTCGAATTTCCCCTCCGGAAACCTGAAGGTAAAATCAGATCGTCAGGTTACGCTGGTAAGAAACACTGTCATTGTCATGCTGACGTCTGACTAGAAATAATTCAGAAACGAAGGCTTTTTTTGCTTTGATTCTCGGTCTGTGTTAAAATCAGCAATGTTGTTGGTTAGTAGTTTTTGATGAGAGACCTTCACTTACAATCAGCTACAAATGTTTTCATTTGATGCTTGTTATACGACTAAAATTTAATCAAAAGTTGGGTTGGGAACTACAGACGAGTTAGATTTCCACAAAAAAATCAGGGTCCTAGTAATAATTTTGAACAAAGTCAATAGTATTAGTCAGTGATGCAATTCCCTATCTCTTCTGATTTCATCAAGCCAAAATAATGATTTTCTTGAAGGCATTAATTTTAGGGGCAACCTTATTGCGTTGTGCTACTCAATTTTCCATTTTCTGCAAAACATTTGAGCCTAATATCTATTTTATCATTAGATAAACATTTATAAAAATTAAATTTGTGTGGCTTTCATTCATTATTTTCGGTATTCAATGTGGGATGAACATAGAATCCTTCGCGCAACAAATACTTTCATTCACCTTAAGTCAGAAATCAACTAGCGTTTATTTTACCGTTCATTCTACTCTCCTTCATATGTGATGAATGTATTAAGTAGTTTTTTACATTTTTTTTTGATAAAATTCACTTTCATTCACTGAAAATGAACTCAGAGAATCATTCAGCATTTTTCCTTTCCGTTCCAATTTACTCTCATTTGCAATGCATTCATTTGCCAAGCATTTTATTTTTTTTTACTATCCAGTTTACTTTTTTTCACGCCTAACGAACATAGAAAACCATCATTTCAATCTTTCTTTCGCTATTCAATTCGCTGCCAAATGAACACTAAAATCTAACCATTTTCCTTCATGATCGAATTTACTTTCATCCACAGTTAATGAACAGGGAAACTAATCTTCTTTATTTTCGCGTTCTCTTTTATCGTAAAGCCCATCCATTTTCCTTCATGATTGAATTCCATTTCATTCACAGTTAATGAACAGAAAAACCAATGTTTATTTTCATGTCCTCTTCTACCTCAAAACCATCCAATTTTCCTCCACGATCGAATTTACAATCATTCACAGTTGATGAACAGAAAAATTAATATTCTTCATTTTCGATTCTTCTTCTTTCTTAAAACCCATCCATTTTCCTCCATGATCGAATTTCCTTTCATTCACGGCTAATGAACAGAAAAATTAATCTTCTTTACTTTCGCGTCCTCTTTTATCTTTTGGCTGCCCGTGCCCAGCTCCCCACGCAGCGCAGGTACGGACCAGGGAACCGAGAGACCATTATGCGGAGTAATATGCTGATGCCACTCTTAATGACCGGACTTCTTCCTCCCATAATAATAACAGTAATAATAAAAGTGCCACTAGTGTGTAAATAGAGGGAGGAAATAGGGGAATATATTTTCCGCATAAATTCTCGGTTACTTGCCCGCGCCTGCGGGGCTCCAGAGAGGGAAACATTCGCAATACAGAGAGAGAATGGCGGAATATTTTAGGAATCTCTCAGCTAGTTTCATACCAACTGACATGCTATTAGAACCATCACGTATTTTAATTGGCATTTACTCTAACGATTTTGTGACTAATTTAAAGTTATAGTAATTAAGATAAATATTCCAAATTTTAATTCTCTCGCGTTAGCACACGCCAAAAGCTTCTATTTTTTGAATACTAAGATTTTTACTTCAGGTCAAAAGTTCTCCGCCTATTAAACAAATAAAAGTAAATGTTCAGTGAGTTGATAGAACGTTACGAATTTTAACTAGCACTGACGCGAAAAACCCTCAGCATTTAACATTGCACCAAGAAAATGCTCGACTACTAAAATGTTACTTCAATTTGAGCATCAGACAGCACGTCATTTGGGCCAACACGACCTCAGCGGTGGGTGTTACTTGCATTGACACGGCCTCGTGCTCCATAATGAACTCATTTCTCAGGATCTAAGTCTCATTTTAGTGAAGGACATTAAAGCTTCAGAGGTGATATTGGAGCGCGCTCGGGCTCCTCCGCCCATTTCTTTATCATTTTGCGGATCAGCAAATGATCTCTCTTGGAACGACGTCTTCGTAGCGAAGCCTTCCTAAATGAGCGCGTGTTGATGAGAAACAGATCACTCTTACGGGAGCTCTATAACAACGAGTCTTCCAAGAAGATTATTCAAAATGGTGGCTCCCTCGACTTCAAGATCCAATTTCCTTCTTTCCATTACAAAGGCGCGCCATTTGAAAACACAATGGAGATCGAGCAGTGCGATTGTTTTGGCGAAAACGACAACGCGCTTCACCCAACCGTTCACGAGCTACTTGTTCAATGATCTTCCAGGGAATGAACCTAAATGATTGGCTCAACAATGGAGGCACCTAAATTGAAACGGTTTTATATGCATGAAAAATAAACTAGTGAGTTTAGTTTGAATCGTGCCCATGGGTTGCCAAAAAAAGGTTTCTCGAGAAAAAAACTCTACGAGAGTTCTACAAACGCGATTTTCGGTTTCATTTATTAGGAATATTTGTACAGACAGCTTTTATGAGTATTTATTGAAATATTATGCCAGTAGTTAATCTGTGCTTTCACTGAAAATCGTACGAGTGGGAAAGTATCAGTTATGAACAGGAGCTTATCGAGGAAAGAATTGTACAAAAAATAAAAATACTGATACATGAAAAAATATCTTAGGAAGCAGTGAACTCATGAATAAACTTTAAAATTTTTTACCTTGCTAACTTTATTCTTTGAAAGCAATATTTCATATCACGGATATAATATTCTTCACGTACTATTTTTGGTGGTTTATCCTGGTGTAACAGATAAATAAAAGACAAGTTCTCACCTAACTCATTTGTGTACAAGCGGAACAATATTCAAATGGAACATAAGACACTCTTGGGACGCTCATTTGCTCGCCCAAGACGTCTCTTTATTCCGAACGTGAACTTCATTTCTCGGTTAGATGAGAAAGGGCGTCTGCGTTTTCTGGAGAGTTGGTCTCGCGATTTATTGTGTTCCATTTGCCTTGGGATCCGAGCTTGTCGAAGGGCGAGCCCTGGGCTCTACGTCAGCCTTGTTCTTCTACAAGTATGGCCTCGTCAATCAATGGCCGCTGCGCTCAAGTAACGGCGGCTAGCCAAATAAAAGAAAGAAACTTCTCCTTGTTTCTGGACACTTGGTGTGTTGTTATTAGCTTTCACGGCCATTCTTATTTTTTGTTTTAGTGAGTTTACAAGCGTGTGAATTAGCTCGTTATTACTGGAAAAAAAGCCATGAATTAGCTCGTTATTACTGGAAAAATCAGTGAATTAGCTCGTTATTACTAGAAAAAAGCAATGAATTAGCTCGTTATTACTGGAAAAATCAGTGAATTAGCTCGTTATTACTGGAAAAAAGCAATGAATTAGCTAGTTATTACTGAAAAAATCAGTGAATTAGCTTGCTATTTTTGAAAAAATTATCACAACGACTGATGGCCAAATTGAAATTGGTGTCAAGACTGCGACTGTAATGGCTATGAATTAAATATTTATTTATTTTTCTTTATCGGCATGCAGTTTGTGTGCTAATATTGTGGGACATTAAATGCATGCTAATAGGTTTGGTTTATTTCGCGAAATATAAATTAAACAGAGCAAACAATTTTAAGGTCACCAATTTTCTACCTGATAATTTCAAGAAGAGGAAGAGCCATTTCTAAAAATTAAAACTTCATTTAGTAGGACTTTAATTGCCGAACAAAACAGTTATAAAACATTTAAACTTAATCGAACAAATACGAATACACTATTTGAGTTTCTCATAGGATAAATATCTCAAAATGAAAGAGAATCTAAAAAATGCCTGAGACTTACTTTAGATTATTAAAGAAATTATTCTGCATATTATTGTTAATCTTGAGATATCATAGGATTGATTCATGAGGTGACGTAAGAGTGCTTTGTATATGTTTTTAATCACCCTTCCAAAGAAAGTAATTGTAAAGGTACCCATCTGCCAATCATGAAAACTGTATCGCTTGAATACAGGTAAATGTTTGACAGGTATGTTCTGTAATAAAATATCCGTAAATTACCGAAGTTTTGCAGTATTCTTCGAAATGAGTTTCAGGAATCGGGATATTTGACCGATAGTGAACGTAATCGAATGAAAAATAAAGTGGTCCTTTAGAGACGCCATGCGAAGGAGGAAAGATTTATCTCTCCATTCCAAGGCAAAGAGATGAAAATTCTATTCGTGTAATGGCATCCACTCCCGTTTTGAATTCTCGGGTGACATTCAAATGGGACATAAGTCGAAACTAGATGGATTTATCCCTATTCGAAAGAAACTCAATTCTCATCTCTCACTGCCAGAGTCCAATAAGGACATAGTCATGGAGCCGTGATCGCAATCTAGACTAAAATATCAGGGCTCATTCTTTTCCTTACTGACATCGATGAAAGATTTTTCTTCGCCATTGCAACCGAATGTCGTTCGCTTGCAACAAAATTGTCTAGACTTCTTTATGATATTGCCATGGTAACTGCTTCAGAAGTTCAAAGTTATTACTTCCGCAGGTGTGCGTTATTCGCACACCATAGCTCGTCCCTGTCCATTACCTTTAAATCATTCGAGTATTCCTGCTATTTCGAGAATAAGCGATGCGTATACGGAGGTGCTTACGAGTCCTCGACAAGCTTACCGTATCGCTCGAACTTTTGCAAATTGAAATGGTCGGCAGACACGCGGTCTTTTGCGCCATAGAGAACCTCCATGTGGCACCTGCTTGTTCCCAGAGCCCTCATCCGGACGCGAGAAGACGAGGTGATCGTGGCAGCAATGAGGGTCCCTGTGACGATGTCTAGAGTGGTATTCAGGTCCTCCTCTTGTCTTTTGTGAGGCAGACAATCGTATTGCGAGCTCTTAGGGTGAATGCTGCTCTCACGAGTTGCATCTTGAAAAGATCTACGCATTCCAAATGTCTCTGGATCTCCTGCTGCTGATGCGGTCTAGAGGGACGTTTCAAAATGATGAACGAAACCCATGTGATCTCACATGTGTTACTGCTGATGCTCTGCCGAAGTGCGGCTCAGAATGATGAGCACGTCTTCTAATGGAGTTTCTGAGAATAAGATGATGAATGTACTGTGAGCTCAGGAGTTCAATTTTTTTGTAAAATTAGCACATCTGAAGTTCATACGAACTTCTTATAAATGCTTGAACTAACAACATTTGCAACTTGGAATGTTTCGTAGACCTCGAACGGTGGTTCCAGGAGGTTCTTGCATCAAGATAATGTCAGATTAAAGAGTGGCATCGTAAAGTGATTCGGAGATGTTTCAGGGTTCCAGAGGCTTTCCATATAGAGCATTAGACAATCGCACAGTACACACACATTGTTCTGACCACTCTCAAACGAAGCTCCCTCTGAATTATACAGCCTGGTATGTGCTAAGCATCGTAATATTTCAGGGCACGAGTCACTTATACTGTAGATCAGACAAAGGAAAGACTGACAAAGAAACAACGCTTATCGTACACAATACATGCCTCTCTGTGGGATAGTCGATACACGGTCAGTTTCAGGAGTATTATATGAAAGAGAAACGCGTGCTTCTTGTTCTTGCGTATACGTATTCTAATCTGGACGGGTCTTAAAAAATGGCTTATGAGTTCAGAACAACCGTCGTTAAGATGAACTTTGAGAAAATTGAGCGACTTCCCCAAGTTCGCAGGCAGGCGTAGATCACGTCAGTCGCTCAACTCCGACGAAATTGGAAGATGTTGAGAATCTTCTAAACTTGAGAGGGAACTTGACATTTGGAAGAGGCGTCTCGTAAATATCACGAGCACGCGTAATTCCTACGCGTAGGGCAAGGGAATTTGTGTATTGGTAATTGAACTTTAAAATTTTTGTTTTAAATTTGTGATTTTAAGCTTAGCTGATGGTTCTATACCGATGATATTCGACATTAGAAGATACAGAATTGGATATAATATTGGCTTAATGTAACATCACATATTATTTTGTACAAACTAGAGAGAGGGAGCGAGAGAGAGAAAGAAAGCATTTTGATATCAAATACTATAGCAGGCAAATTTTCTAAACGAAATGAAATTGAATTATGGGGTAATTCAGAATGAAAAGAATTGGTCTTTAACTAATTTTATAATTAATCATATTCCAGGAAATTGAAAAATGTTTCAGAAAATTTCAAATTTGCCATATCCAAGCGGCAAGAGCTGGCAACATGATTAAATTTCAACAATAATAAGTCATGCGAGTTTTCGGAGGAAACGATCTCATTTTTATTTAATTTAAAAACATTTACTTTTTGCACGATTTATTTCATAAGCTTGCAAACTCGAGGTTATTTTTTATTAGCTCCATTTAAGAGAAAATGTTCAAAATTATGTAAATTACCTCCATTGAATAATGTGTAATTCAGTTCGATTTATTTTGACGTTCTGGAGAAGACTAATTCTCTGCGTTAGACTTACGAGTAAGAAATTTAATTTAACATAGATTTGGACTTGGAACTCTGGCCGTCATACAATAGCACCACGTGCATGGGTAACTTCAGAGTCTCGAATATTTATGAAGCTGAAAATTGAGCCTCGGTAGAAAGATTCATTATTTTTCCTACATACGCTGCATCTCATAAAGATTGCTTACCGACCCGTTTAATTAAATGACGTTAAGGTTAAGTGGGTACGCAGAAGCCTGAGCCAAAAGGAGGGGCACTGGGAGGGTGAGAATGGATCGAGGAGTGAGGGAGGGTACGATCGGACTAGGGACGAACGGAGAACATGCATGCATTCCAGAGGTAAAATGATCTCGGTATCTCCTTAGCCCATGACTTGACCACCTGCATCTAAAACGAGATTTGAGTCACGTAAAGAAGTGAGTTTGCATTTCGATTCGTATGTTTAAGATGAAGCGTAATTCATAAGGCTCTTACGCTTGATTTGTCAGACGAGTACGCTTATTTGACCAGAAAATGACACTCTTATTGACGAAAAATTATTGTTATTACTCATAAAATAAAATTGAGAATCAATAGTCTGGTAGAAATAAGGACTATATTTGTCCCAGTATAGCATTCATATCCTCTAGCTGTGGTTACCCAGGGAATGAATGATATTCTAGAAGAAATTATATGTGTTTCACTATTGTTACGCAGTCGTTGATGTACCATAGACCTTGATATACTTGTTACTATGAAGCTGTGATACACTCAGCGTGGTTCTTAATGATACAAGTGGATGAGTGCGGAGTGCTAGCGATTTAATAACATGTGAAGATAAATGATAACTCAGCCTTGCTTATGCTCATTTAAGAATTAACACGCTCACTTTACTCTCCTGCATACGCTCATTTGAGAATTAACACGCTCACTTTACTCTTCTACATACGTTCATTTAAGAGTTGGCACGCTCACTAAGGACATTGAAGTTATTTGTCTGCAAATGAAACCTAAATTAATGCTTTAATTGTTTTAGAAGACTGAGAAGGACGCAAGCTGCAGCGCGAAAAAATATTGTATGGATGCATTTTTTAATTTTACTCCATATTTACTGCTTTTTGAAGTTTCAGCGATTAAGTTAACACTCCTTGCTACATCAACTGCGGCCCAGAAAGAGGTCAATGGTGATTTGGTAATGCTGTAACAAGTTAAACACTATCCCGAGTACCAACTAATTCTTTCCAGTGGGTGTCTTTCAATCGTTCTATCGATATTTAGGCCACAATGCTCCTGGGCCGTTATGGGCCAAATTTATTCAGAAAATATGCTAGAAATGATTAATTCTAGTGGAGCATTTCCAGTGTGAATTTACGTCAAAAATTATTCGGTTTCAAACTGATTTCCTCAACGTGCTCGCATAAAAATGCGTTTCATTATTCATATTTCTCCGCCTCCTAGTGATGCAAAATAATTTTAAAGGAATATTAAATAACGCAACGAAGTTGCTGTCAGTATAATGAACATAAGAGCCACTGCCCTGGTCTTTATAGCCTTATTCTGGACATAATACACGCCTTCCTCAGTGACGTCCAAGAGCCCTTCAAGCCGGCAATCAGGGTCGGTTTTATTCCCTTAATTGCGAGGAAAATTCCCGATAAGAGAAATAACGATTCGCTCCAGACAGCAAAAGACGGGCTTGACTCAAAATGACGACTTAGACACATAGTTTTAGCCATTTTTCATTGAAGAGCAGCCATTTGCAAGGAGTTCGATGTTGGTCTTCATTGCCGTCATTACAGTACTGCTGCTATTTATGGGACGTACGTCCCGAGATTCATGATTCAGATAACCAGTTATTTTGACCCTTTATTTATGCCCGGCTAATTTCTATCACTTACTACCTACAACATGGAACGGCCTCCCTCTCACATGCGCCCGATTCACTACTAACCAAATCGCTCCGTGGGCTTCGCATAAAATATTTCATTCGCTACGACATAGTCCGCGAAAATCGGTAGGTTTTTACGGAACACTTGCTTGTGATCACGTGGACATGGATTAGTAATTTTAGCAAGCAAACTGCTTCGCGTAATGGCTCTGCAATTGGTGATCCTGCATTTTTTAAACCCTGAATAATTTTGTTTCAAATGAGGGTTCTGCTTGCTCCTGGAATGAGTATTCTTCTACCTGTTACAGGTTCTATTTTAACTACAAAATACCGCATCGTAAATGGGGTTCTGTAATTTAGAAGAAATCTTGATTTCGAAGAGGACCTCTTCAGTTTTATTCTGAAAATGCTATTCATGTTCAAATTAAGGTAGTGTTTTAAAATTAGATAACACACTGCATTGTTTATGAAGAAATCATTTGCGAAGTCCACACCACTACTAAAAACCTAGGTAAATAAAATTTTCGAATTCCACCACGAGTATTACGTATCTTTCAAGTACAATTTAACATTAAATTACGCATTCAAATCTCAGATTAGTTTAGACATGAAGTATTTTGAGACGCTTATGAAAAATTCAGAGTTAAAAACAAAGGCTTGTTTTTTTAAAGTAATTGTGCCTTACGCATAGTTATTCTTACAACCTGACGTCATCGAAGATTCTTTCGCATACATAGAGAATAAAAACATTTAAATCTATCCAAATCTTCAATGTGATCATCAAATGCAATTATCCATACGGTTCAAGAAGGTGGCATAATGGTGACATGACGATGACATGATGGCGGCATGATCGTGGCATGATGGTTGCATAATGATAACATGTACATGACATGATGGAGGCATGTTGATGAAATGATGTTGGCTTGATGGCGACATGAGGGTGTCATGATGGTGTAGTGATAATGTAGTGATGACCTGTTTGAATTTCCCTCTTCATAAGATACCATTAACGCTGTGTAATTCTAATTAAATAGTTCGAGTGGCTCATTATAATTATGCAGATGTGATTGCATTCATTAGAGCTACAGGTGACGGTCGGCAACGCTCTTTACTGACAAATGTCTTTCTGAAGTATTTATCTGCGCGCATGTGTTAACTTATACTTTACTTCTCCTTATTTCATTTTCATCGTGAACATCGTATACACTAATTGCGTCACGATTTTAAGTAACGCACGTTAATCTGTTTAGTAACTCAGACGTCGCACTTGTCTTTCCCTTCCCTCTTCTATTGGTAACGTCGCTGGGTACTTGTCTTGTTTGCATGGTCCCACGAGATATTAACGGTATTCTCCTCAATGATGAGCGGTTCTACTAAATTTGGATGTTACATGCACGTAATGTTTACCTTAGTCTCTAAGTTGACCTAATTAATGAAAATTATGCTGACCTGGGGATCAAAAATATCATTTAGTGTCATCATTTTTTAGACAAACGTGTTTCACTAATTAATAAATAATTAATCGTACCCATGCCGAAGTCTCAGCCATCTAATTTCTCAAATCAGAATTCGTTTCCATTTTTGGTGCTATTAACTTTGATTTAGCGCGTTGTGATAAACTTCAAAGTCTCTCACAATATCACCTGCGCAAACCTCGTCGTTGAAAATATAGCGTGCATTATAATACTGCTTCCACGTTTGAACTAACGGTTTTTTCAGGTTTTTGCTATACAATCGTACTGAATGTGATGCCATGAGGAGTAAAATTCATTTCGAAATGTGTACCTCCACATAACATTTAGGATTATTGATAGTCCTGTATTTTCAAAGGCATGTGATAGGAGCCGCGAGTCTGAAGAAGCATACGTGCTAGTGTGCACGTTCATGTATTTATAATTTGTAACCAATTTTAAACTTGTTGGTCAGACCGCTGTTGAATGATTACTTATTAGTCTGAGCTGGCCCTAGATGCCCAAAAAATGGAAGTTTCGAGGGAGAGACGCCTCTCGAAATCATGATAGCTTCATCAATATTCCTCTCCCGATCGTTCGAGATACATAGATGGGCAATCGAACTATGACGCATGATGTCATGTCTTCGTTGTCACGTCTCAGTTAATCGTACCGTTTCTTCGCAGGTAGCTTTTATCGGTAAATTTCGGCTTCCTAAATCAACTACTGAATCCCTGAACAGTTTTGTTTTCCGAGCTGCTCGGCTACGCTGACATGCATGACATCATTTTGCGGGAGCTAAACGAATTTTTTAAGAAGAGTCCGTGTGATCTTGAGATAAATGAAGCAAGATTGATGTTCAAAAAGAGGATTGTGTAAGCATATGACGGGTTGCACTCAGTGTGAAAACTGTACATGGCTACCATATTTTCGAACGTGAAGCTGTTTATCGCAACCAGAAGCCCATTTTAATGAGGCACTAGAAGTCTCCTCGACTATTCACACGACTTGACTTGACTTGACTGTAAGTGGATCACGTGGGTGAAATGTTAATTCAAATTATTTTTATGCCAAATTGTCAGGTTTTCGATGCTTTTGTCTCTTCCTCTGGGGAAAAAGGAGTACAGATTTTCAGCACGAGTTACCCCTGTGCACAATGCGAGATTAATGCTCAAGGGATGGATATAAACTTGAATAATGAAGCTTGAACCCGTGGCTTGCGAAAAATTTTGTTTCGTGAGGAGCTATCTCAAATTATACACCCAGGCATCGGAACGAACGCAAGCAAAGTTCTACCGATACTTGGTTGTGTGGTGCATGTGACTGGCATGTAGCACTGATTCTCTCAAGACCTCATTCCAGGCCTAGTGGAAGCGGCTTAATTCCAGGCCTATAATGAAACGAGGTTACAAATAGAAGTTTATGATATTTTCGATAAAATTATGAAAATTTCCATCTATCATTCTTTTTGTGATCGAATGACCACATTTATAGCATTATGCATTTGAACGACCTCTAATCTTTGGCTGCGTTCGATGAGGGATTTATAAATAATATCAAATAAGGTAAAACTATTGTTCGATTTTGAAATTTAGTGCTGATTACGAAAAATAAATTGTATATAGAAAGGAAAAATAAAAAATGGTGTGGCAATCTTTTCATAAAGCGCAAAAATTTCAGTCGCACTCTACGCAAGTTTTAGAGTTCACCTAACAATGGAACATCTAAAGAGCATCGAGGCTCTCACTTGAGATTCATGCCATGCAGCAACGTAAGTTTTAAGAGAAGCTCCAGCGATTTCGAGCCATGACATTACTGACGCTCGAACACATTGATAATTAGGCACAAAATTGCCAATCCACGAACCGGCTAAAGACGTCAATTAGTCCTCGGCCTTACTTTATTTGGTCAGTGGCATCTGCCAGCGTACATGTTCGAGATGATAACTGTAGATTTATATTAACCTTAGGAAGATGCGTCAAGATAAGATCAGTGGTTGCTACCTGTAACTTTATGTGGTTGGAGTTGATGCTGGTAACACTATGGCTGAAGCTGATGTCAATAATGTTGAGGCTCATGTTGGTGAAGTATTTTCATTGAAGCTGTAACGTTAAGCATGAGTAATGCTTGCAACATTTTGGCTCGTGTAAAGTCTGAAAATACTGTGTAATTTGTGTCTTGTCAAAAACTTAGTTGAAGGTGAAGCCAGTAATATTTCCAGTGATATAAATTCAAACAACATTGAAGTGGAATTTGTAGATTGGAATATTTTTTTAACGATGATGCTAGTAAAAGTATGTTTGAAGTTTATCCCCTGAAAGGGCTATAGCTCAAGTTGAAGTTAATATTTCTGTTGGTAACATTACGGCACAAGTTATTGGTGAAAATAACATAGTTGAATTTAGAGCGGGAGTTGTGATTTTACACATTTATTGAATCATTGTGCATATACTTTTTAGAATTCAGACCACTTAAATTACATAGTGCATTGAAAATGTAATGACCGACCAACAAAGGAGGCAATCTCAAAAATCGTTAAAGTCGTATCATGTGCAGGAGTTTATTTTAACAAACACTATTCATTAATAAGGCATGAGCTGTGCAGAATGAATTACTAATTACTCAAAACTAATTACGGATTCAAAGGCAAGGTAGAGATGAATGGAGAGTTTGGAAAAACGAATTTCACCGGAATTTCCATGAAACAAATTGCAAAGCTCTGATCCGGGCTAACTTTATAAAAAACCTTCTCCAGATCTTTCCATCTCGATTATGCGACCGTTACCATGTTGATTACACTCTGATGAGTTAATCAGCGAGAGCTTAGAGCATATTGAGCAGTTCTTAGCATAATATATTGGGCATTAGGGAGAAGTCCATTAGTGTCTATATCGGGAGTGTATTTGGCCGCAGCTCCGGAGGCCGTGTCTTTATTAAACCGTGAACACTGCGTTATTGAAACTCATATAGAGCCTTCACTGCGGGCTGTCTAGTGCAGTCTGCGTCTTGCCTTCTCGTTTGAGAGCCTTTAGCGCTCATTTCAGCTGCTATATATTTAATTAGCTGTTATTTAGTTGTTTCATTATTTTCAAATTCAGAGTGGTATAGGAGTTTGGATTTTAAGTTTCCATTACAAAATGCTAATTGTATGGTATATTACATGCGTGTGTGTAATTAACTGTTACGCTAACATAATTGGCAGTTAAATTTTTCACTTGCATCCAGATTTTTGATGTCAGGATTTTTATGTTCAATTCGACGTACATTTATGAAGGCAAAAAGGATTATTTTTAACCCATAAAACTTGAATCTCTTTATATGTTCATTACATAAACAATACTGAGAGCGAGAACGAAATATAAGGAATTAGATTATGAATAAATTCCCACGTCATGTTTAAAAAGTTTCATCCTTAGTGCAAATATGTTCAAACGTCATAGAAATTCATTTTAAGTTTCTAAATTCGTTCATGTAAGTCCAAGCTATCCGCTATATAATGCTTATTATGAGGTGATGAGCAACGCTAACGATGCTGAAAATACTTCGCAAACATATTCGATCATTTATTTGTCATCCCTTTGCATGAGTGCTCTCTCCTGGCTGCAACATCGCTTATGAATTAATAATATCGACGAATTGATTACTCCTGCAAGCAATTAAGGAGGCGATGTAAGAGGACGTCATCATTAGGCTACTGTTACGGAACACCATACCGAGAAATGCGAAGACAAGACAGGAAGTGCTCATGTAAAGTTGCATAATCGGTGTAAAATATTCACTTCCAGTTTCAACGGACTCTGCACCACGTAGTTTATAAACTGCTGATCTTGGTAATTTTCTGCTTATTACGGATTAATTAACTCCTCTGGATACATGGTTAGAATTTCTAAAAGTTTGTTCTAATGCTGGATTCTGTGTACAGATTTTAACTTCGAATTTAGTTCCTGTAAGAAAGATCATCATCACGCGATTCAAAAAAACGAAAATTTAAAGTTCTCCATAGTCTGATACCTAATTTATTAACTTACGTTTGTGGCAGGGAATAACTTTGTGATATCTATTCCTTCATTAGGACGGCGTAATTATCTTGTTCAAGATTATGCTTCCACGTGTGGTTAGCTCTTCTTTATGTTTCGCTATTTCAAGACAGATTAATTAGCTTCCTAAGTTATTGCTTCCCCAAATAAGCTTAACCACCAGCCAGCCTGCAAAGCATCATTTCTAGTGAATGTTCTCCTGACTTGAAGGAAACACTAAATTGATGATAATAACTCTTGAAACATTTTCTATCGCATTTAGAATATTTTCCACAAAAAAGTAAAATAAAATGAGTTTAACGGTGATCAGAGCTGAGTTTGTTTTCTAAAACTTGTATAATTGTTGGCATTCATTTTATTTCAACTCATTTTTGAACATATGGTTTTTATGATGAATAATTATAAAAAAAAGCGTGTACAATAGTCTTGGATTGTGGTCCGAACTTCGGACGCCAGCAAAGGAAAATGTTGGGCAGCTGTGCATTTGAAATAAAACACGCAGCAGACGCTAGAGCGTGTGTAACAACCATTTGCGTTTTTAACTGAATTTGTGATTATATTGCAAGAGCCAAAATCACAATCTCATTATACGTTGGCTTGGTTTCTAATATTCAGTAAAATAAAACTTCTCGTTTTTTATTTGACAAAAAAATTTTCCAGAGATGTAGAAGAAAATCTTAACTGCTGTTTCAAGTCCAAATTTGTGACGCTCTTAAAATTAATATAAATTAAATGTTAGCTCGAAGAAGTTTTAAAAAATTTCACTGCAAAAAATTTCCCTCGATATTCTGACGTTGGATCAGAAAGAATGCGCTGGAAGTTAATTACTGTGGCGAAATTGAGCAAAAAATCCAATTTACTTCATTTTCCTGATAGTGATTATAGGCTAATTTCACAAAAATCTTTCGTCAATGCAATCAATGCAGTGCTCAGGATTGTGAATTAAGTTGTGCATAGAATTTATCGCGCTGCTCAACTGAGGCTAATCTAAACCTGCATTAATTGAATTAAAATTTCAATAATCAATTTAATTCCTTAGGTAACTATTTCACTGTGAAATAGCTTAATGATTGTTGTAAATTGCACGTTACACAACATAGTAGAAGCACACGTGTACTTACAAATATGCGAGTAAGTTGCTGATTGGATACCATTGGATTTTGCACATACTTTTTAAATGATTCGATAAAATACCAGGCAGCGTCCAGTGCATGCTTGAATTATTCGATGTGTACGAGTGGAAATTAATTTCATTGGATTTATTGAATCCTTGGGCTCTGGAATTTAAAATAACCTGTAAACGAGAATAGAATTAACTGCTCGTTAATTACAATGGAAAGCAATGTAAATTGCAAAAAAAATGAAAAGCAGTCCATAATAAGCCCAGGACAATCAATGAGGAGGAGAAAGCAGTCTATTTTTCTCAAAATCATTCCTTCCATGATTGGCTGCATAATTCAAGATTCATTGAAAATACGAGAATTTCATAAAACGCATACCCCAAGATTCATAGAAACAACGCAAATTAGAACAGCATAGAAACATAAAACAGCGGCACGTTCTCGTAGAGAAAAACACATGACACATAATTTTCTCATAATTAAACTTTCCATTAACGGGCGAATAACCTGAAATTCATTGCAAATACTTAACAGAAAACACGCAAATCCCATAATATCAATTCAGAGCGGCACGTTTTCGTAGAGCAAAACACAGCTCCAAGTCAAGGGGTGAAGTAGCTGTGATACGAAGGCCTTGGTGTGAACCGTGTGCGGAATTAGAGTGTGGAGCGGCATCGAGCCATGCTATCCCCTTTAAAATGATCCTGGCTCTCCGCCAACTACTGCTCCATCTAGTCCCGCGCCTCACCTAGCCTGCACTACCACACACACTTGGGGACACTACTGCTCCATCTAGTCCTGCGCCTCACCTAGCCTGCACTACCACACACACTTGGGGACACTACTGCTCCATCTAGTCCTGCGCCTCACCTAGCCTGCACTACCACACACACTTGGGGACACTACTGCTCCATCTAGTCCCGCGCCTCACCTAGCCTGCACTACAACACACGTACATTTGGGGACACTACTGCACGCATCGTACCTTCAGCTCAACCTTGCCCATCGACATGCTGAGGTAAAGGTGGTAATGCGTCAAAATGCTTCATAAAATGGGACTTTAGACTGAAGGATGTCGCTAAAAGATGAAAGAAGAAGAGATTGTCGTCAAATGATGGGTATGTGACGGTCTTTTTCAGTTTTCCAGACTAATTAAATAGAATTAAGTTTTTCAGATACAGTCTTGGTTTATCGTTTGGTTCAACGTGCTGAAATGCCACTAAAGAAGTTCACTGGTATAACCATGCAGTAAATATTGCTATTTTTCCTGTACATTCCTAATATGAAGAAACAATTATTCATTCGTCCTGATGTCATATTGTGATTAGAATAAATTAAATTTGGGAGTAAAAATGACTTGGAAATCAAATTTTTGATGCCCCTAAAATGAAAATTAAGGGGAATTTTTTGCCCTAAAACGAGGCATCAATGTTTCAGAATATATCTCAACAGGCTACGACAGATAGCCGTTTTTCATAGAAGTCTTAACAAAATAACGATGATTCGATATCATCTTTGTTGTTTAATCCGAGTTTGACGTCATTTTTTATTTTTTTAAGTCCTTAGTTCGTATTGTCTTTTATAAGTTTAAATACTCACAGTCATCAACGCTATACGAAATCAATCTATCAGTTATTTACCGTAAAATATTTGTCACTGTTTTCTATTATATTTTATAGCAATCCATTATGGTTTTTAACACTTTACCCGCAATTGGTTAAGCTGAAGTTCAATATTCAACTCAAATATTAAGTCGATTGCAGTAAGCAATGTTGAAAATAGCAAACATTAACTGGATCTTTCCTTTCCCTTTGTTTATGTATTTACGAAAATTGAGTTTGGGACTACTGGTTGGCCAGCAGCATTATGAAAATCCTTTCTGTGGCCACCGGCGGCTCACACTGCGGTCAAAGTGTTGAATAGTTTCAGTTAAATTAAATCTGAATTTTACTTGAGTCATATATGAAGCCAGTTTTACATGTGCAAGTGATATCAATAAAAAATAATTTTGAAGCGATTTTACAGTTCCAATCTCCCTTTTTACTCATTCATTAAACTCAAAACTATTAGAGGAATAAAAAAATTAAATTTTTCTAACGGCCTTAAAAAGCATCTCACAAGTTTCCAGAGGCATCAAGGCTAAAATTTCACATCGACATAAAACTAACACAAAAAATGCGCGTTAATTAAAGACCTTTTGAAAATTTGAGCATCAAAGATTGCTGAGCAGTAGCTTCAGACGTTTAGCAGTTTATCTGCAGCCTCTGCAGGTGATATTTATCGTCTAAGATTACCTCAATGAATTACAAACATGATCTGATAGCACAAGAAATGCATTGTTCGTCAAATAAGTTCATTCAGAAGCAGCGAATAATTTTTGATGTCTTGCATCATGGATTTTTTATTACTTGTGTGGAATATATAGCAGTTTTCAAATCACTTGTGAAATTTTGGTTCCGAACATTTCTCTGAGGTCATGCAAATTCATAGTAAGATTATTTGGCCCCGCGACTCAAAGAAGTAAAGCAACTAAGATTTCGACTGGGATAAGGAGCCGTGCGATTTTTTTAGGAGTCTTCATGATAATAGGAAAAAAAATTAGAGTTAGTTGGGAGAGCAGTTGCCTATGTAAGCAAGTTAAGTGTGAATTGTTTTGTATAATCGTGTTCACTATTAACTTTATGATTTAAATCACGATTTTAATTTCAATTTGATTTAACATATCATTTAAGGCTGTTACATATACCCCACTCGTAAAGTGAATTTTTCCTAAAAATACACGCTCAAACATCCACGCCCAGTGGAATGTGATGAATCGAATACAAATTTTATAGGCGCAATTCTTTTACAGTGACTCGAACAATGTGTCACTTAAACAAATCATGTGTCAATAATAATGCTCAAGATGAAGCTTATGAAGGAAAACTACTATCATCACCTCAAATAAGTGTTTCTAAAGCGCATTCGTAAAGCAACAGCTCAAAAAATGTGGGCAACAATTCATCCAAGAGTTTGAGTTATGGAATCATGCATACTCGAGCAGAAATTCAACTTCCACACATACAATACAATTGAGTAACTTCCATTCGATCAATTCGAATGAAAACTTTTAAAGGTATTGCGTCTTCTTGAGATTATGATGGGATTCCTCGCACATGTTCTGAAAACACCTGAGGTGAAGCGCGATAGGATTCTTTTACTTGTAGTCCATGCACAGGAATTCGGTCGTTGCTTGTACGCCCTGAGCAGCATTGTAACTTAAGCCCGGGCGTCACTGCAATCAGATAAACTCTATTGCAAAAGTGAGAAAGTAAAGAACAGCTTCGATTTTATCTTGGCGGTTCGGAGCTTGTACAAGACACGTGTCAAGAGTTGCTTAGCGAATATCGCCCGTGATTAAAAGTATGATTTTCAAGAGGAGCTCTTAGAGTTAAAGTTTGGTGATGTACCATCAGCACACCTCGCTTGGGTTCAGACAGAAATTTTTTATTCGCCCTGCGTCCACCAGGAGAAATAAATCTGCCCAAGAGCTTGATAGTGAGACGCACGCTTGGATAAGTTATCCAGCTTGCGCGGTATTAAAGTTTCACTATAGAAAATCAACGGCCATTGCAGTAGGATTATACGTCAGTAGAAAGAAGCCAATCAGCTCTTCTTTCTCAATTGAAGTCATTGAGACTAAAAACTTTTACAGCGATGCACACTTCACTTCTCGTTCACCGTATTGAAAAATCATTAGCACACTTTATCTATTTCTATGCACATAAACATAAAATTGGCTAAACTTAAGTTACCTCAGTTTAGGAAGAAGAGATTACCTCCATCTAGGAGCTGGAATAAGATCACATGACGAAGTCTCGATTTAAACTGAACCTGGAGGTTCATAAACGCCGTTTGAAAGTAGACCAATTCCGATTTATTGCCTGGTTGTCCTCAAAACCCTTTGAGTGGACGCATGTACCTATGGTTACTTTCGCAGATGCACCAATAAAAGGGTTGACCCACTTCAGCTGGTCCAGTTCCAGCAGCGACCATGAAAAATGGAGCAGAACTCGCTTCAAGGAATGCATGTGGTTAAGCGCATCATTTGTGCAGCGGATCTGAACTCAGAAATAAGCTTCAGCGGATCTGAACTCAGAAATAAGCTTCAGCGGATCTGAACTCAGACATAAGCTTCAGCGGATCTGAACTCAGAAATAAGCTTCAGCGGATCTGAACTCAGAAATAAGCTTCAGCGGATCTGAACTTAGAAATAAGCTTCAGCGGATTTGAACTCAGAAATAAGCTTCAGCGGATTTGAACTCAGAAATAAGCTTCCGCGGATCTGAACTCAGAAATAAGCTTCAGCGGATTTGAACTCAGAAATAAGCTTCAGCGGATTTGAACTCAGAAATAAGCTTCAGCGGATCTAAACTCAGAAATAAGCTTCAGCGGATCTGAACTCAGAAATAAGCTTCAGCGGATCTGAACTCAGAAATAAGCTTCAGCGGATCTGAACTCAGAAATAAGCTTCAGCGGATCTGAACTCAGAAATAAGCTTCACCGGATCTGAACTCAGAAAAATGTTTTCTGGGTCCTCCGTTAGCGCTGTGTTGAAAGGAAGGCAATGTAGAAAGCTCTCTCTCTTATTTAATTCCTGCGGTAGTGCAAGAAACCTGGGGTATAAATTTTCTTTTTCTTTCGTTCACGTAGTAATATTTAGGAAACACTGGAAAATGATTTCTCTTTAGTTCCCGGATAAAATTGTAAGAAAAAACTCCCAAGCGCATTTTTTATGTCTCGTGTTCTCATTAGGAAAAAAATGCGTTGTGGGACACAGTCGTGTTCTTCTTCCATTCGCACGGCATTATGAAAAAATATAATTTATTGCTCTCATTCTTAGCCGTTAGTGCCGGTACGAAATTTTTTTTTGATATTTTTCATTAGACATATCCCGTTTCTTCATGTACTACTCATGATAATATAATAAATTGAAAAATTTTAATAACAAATTCTTGAAAACTAAGTGCACAAGCACAAAATAACGTAATCGATTTGCGCCATAGTTTATTTTAACAAGCTAACCATTTTTCCATTAGAGTACATTGGTAACATATTCGCGTACCAATGATTCCTTATATTTCTTATGCAGCATTGCGACAAGTTTAGTCGGAATGACTCACTGAATGAGAATTTCTTAAGGACTTAATGATATTAGATTATTTGAAATTAGTTTCCGTAATCGCTTGAACACAGATCTTCAAGTGATTGAGTTTAGCGGACTCTACATTACGGAGTCCAAGCCTTTATTTTTGCAGACCAAGTCCATTCATATTTAGTCACACTTTGGTTGAAGAAACGGTGAAGGGTGTCCAGCCAATTAGAAATGCTCCAGTTTTTTTGTCGTGTTGTCACCGCGCCCTCGTTAGAAGGCATGGGGAAAATTCCCTATGTTTAATACACGCACGAAATACGGACTTGGGAAAATACCCAACAAACATAGCAGGAATTAAAACATAATCAAAAAGTTCTGCAAAGCATTATACTGAAAAAGCGTTTAAGTTATAAAAGTATATTGTAGGTTAAGTACTGTTCAGTCCATCATCAGCTCTTTTTAAATCAGCAGTTTTTGTAATTCGAATGCCTCGCAAGATTTATGAACAAACAAAGAACATTTTGATATTGGATATATCCGCTGGAAGAACACGAGCTTGTAAATAATTGCCATAATCCAATCTTGATTTACTGCTTTACTACCTCCAGCGAAGTCGAGCGTAAACTGAGAACACAAAACTAAACCTTCTTGGAAATGATACATGGTTGAACATAAATACCCTGAATTACCCGTAATCATGACTCACAGATTTAATTTCTTAAGTAAGGTAAGTGAAGATTATTGGGAGAGAATGGGCGAACTGCAAAGGCTCTGTAGGCTCACAACTCCGGTGTTCTTGATAAGGAACTGGCCCTAAAATAGAAGAATTATGCACTGACGTCTAACGTCCAAGTTATATAGCCGTCGAGTCAATAGAGTATAGGTAGGTAGGCAGCATCGCGTGAGGACGATCAATGGCAGTTGAGGCGCAAGATTGACTGGATAAATTCACGCAATTCTTACTCGTTGTTTTTGGCCGAGCTGCAGTTTGAACAGGCACCGCTACATTGCGAAAAAGCAGCCTTTGAAGAGCGCCAATTCTACTAAAATGATTGTAATCACAGAGCTGAAGGTTGTTTATTGTCTGCTTGCCTATGACAATAAATTTCTTGCCAAATGTCAGAAGTTCTTCCTCATAATTGTTCACACAAGTAAAATGACTGAGCCGACTTGCCAGAACAAATGAACCGGTGTGTTGATTTTTACCCGACCATCAAAAGTACGCAACCACAAAAACTTTAATAATAAATTCTGAGAAGGTAGCACTTAGAAAAATTCTCATTCGAAATGTCTAAGAAAAATTTGCAGAGTGCCCATACGTAAATTTATAGTCAAAATGCCTGATTTTTCACTCCCGTTGATGTTATTTGCAAACACACAGTTCTTTATATATACTAAAGGCGCCCGCTACTTAAGCTAAACGTAATTTGGATTAATTCAAGTTAAGATTTCTTTAAAAGAATACATACATCGATCGTTTCAAGTCAATGTGACTAAATTATAGATCTGTCAAACAAAAAAATCTCAAGTTAAATGAAAAGCCAGTCATTGGTCGTTGAAAACAACCTTCTCGAAAAGCGAATGCCTTGGTAGACATTACATTCGATTGATGCACCTCAAGGTACTTTGATGACTACGATTGATTATAATGCGAAGCATGAAACTACGACGTTAAATCATTCAAACATGAAACTTTTATTAGAATAAGTGAGTTACGCCAATACTGCATGTGTGGCAAATTGATTTGAAGAATTAAATTTATGAGAGCAGTTTGAATTACGATTGAAATTCGTGCCTTGATCCGGTTAAATTTACCAACTTCGTTGTATTACAGATGTAAAAAGGCTGCTTATTAAATGTGCAACATTGTGGGGAAATATAGATGTTCGTTGAAAATTTGAGTGCATAAAAGGTTCTTTCTTGCACTGCAATATGTACTTATAACATGGCTGCTTACATGGGCCAAAAATTTGGCAACTCTCAATTCTCGGATAAAAATAGGATCACTGCAAATAAAAATTTTACAACGCGCAAGAATGAATACATTTCAATGCAAGCCTTAGCTTGGTTTTCCTGGAGTGGCATTTTGCGATGCACCTTAGCTGATAACCTGCACATGTGCATGCTTGCCTCTGACCTTCGAGTGTACCTTAATTCACTCACTTATCTCTGAGAGTCCTTCGCCAAATGTTCCTCATGCGCAGGACAAGTCAAACCTGTGCAAAATATTCCTTGATGAAATTCGACTACTCATAACGTATGATAGGAAGTAGAGTTCATTTCTAATGACAATGTAAGCATAGTTCTGGAATTGAGTGCTGAAATTTCTGATATGAAAAAGTCGTTTCAACTTTGATAGTTTACATTTATTAATAATTTGACCACAGGGGGGGATAAGAACGTTCAAGAGAGAGTGAGTGTAGTCTTTTCAACGTTCTGAATGTTTGTTGATAAAGATAAACATTTTTAGTCGACTTCACTGTACTTCTTAGTGTGCTGAGAAATTAAGAAAATAACGCGAGAAAACGTTTCTAACAGCTATACGTGCTTTAGACTCAACAACATTAAAGTGATATTACATTATTAATTCAAACGCTAAAAAAAGCAAAGGAGCAGCGCTTTGCCACGCTGCTATAGAACTCTTCTTGCTTTCTCTTTGGATACTATTTTATTGTATAACTTAGTTTTTTGCTTCTTCTCAAACTCCTCGGTATGCCAGGTTCTCTATTCCTTCTCTTGGCAGTCTAATCTAGCGGCATAAATCCCTTGTTCATTCAGGTTTTTCCGTCAATTGCATTAAAATCCACAGAAAATAATAAATTATGCACAAATAAAAAAATTCAGACTCGTTTTGAAGTGAGTAATTACGGTTTCCCGTGTAAAGATAACAAGTTAAAAACAATCGGGCAAAGATAAAACTAACATCCTGAGAATCTAAAATTTCCAGTGATGGCCTTAATTAATTCTTTAGGTTATCAAAAAGTAATTCTTCAGTTAAGTAGAATAATTCAAATTTCACCTGTAATAGACAAACCAACTTACTTCTTCAAACATGTTTAGAAATTTATCAATTCATCCAAATTAATTCGCTTCAAATTTTTCATTCAAGCTGCATTAGAACTAGCTCGATTTAAATTTGAGTTTTATCTCGAAAAGCGTAGGAAAAATCGTAAAAAATGTCTGAAAATGTGCACCCGAAATGTTGAGTGAGCTAATAAAGTGCATCTCAAGTGAATGATTTAAGAAAGTAGCTATCACAAGATTTTGAAATTAATGGCTCAAATTAAGCCAAATTTTGTTACTGATCGATGAATTTGGACAAAAAAATTGAGAAAAAATTGAGTAAATTTTGTTACTG
Organism: Morinoia aosen; assembly: GCA_030386875.1. Classification (NCBI taxonomy): domain Eukaryota; kingdom Metazoa; phylum Arthropoda; class Malacostraca; order Amphipoda; family Talitridae; genus Morinoia; species Morinoia aosen. The sequence continues at coordinate 21,590,036 of CM059565.1, forward strand.
CTCATCGAGTTCGATGAATTTGGAATAATTTGCTCGATGAATTCGTCATGGCAATTATTTTATCTTCTACTAAGCTCTCCTACTTTAATAAAAATGTTGAGCTCTTGATTTGGTATTGAATTTAGCAGAGGTTCCAAACAAAGAAAGAACAGAGAATTTCAACTCCGTATAGGAAGTATCATTACCATGTACCGAAAGTAGCACCATCGCCAACTGAAAAGGTTTCTACACAAGACATTTTTGCCCCGCACGGTTTCTTAACGAAGACTACATGCAGCCTTATCTCTCATGTAGACGTTTTCTTCGCCTTCCAAGCAGCTTGACATATTTCTTAAAATTTTGCCATGCGAAAGCCTATCAAAAATTCATCAGCGACACAGCCTAATCTCAAACACATAACTATCTCAATGCTAGTCTGAAAAACGTCGAGAATGCAGCATCAAAACAAGTAACTCTATTCCGTGCACTACACGAGCTCTCCTCGACAAGAAGAGCAAGAGCAGCCAAAGAAGCTCGAGGCTTGCAGAGGCGGCTGGGTGCGATAGCATGCAAAAGGCAGCAAGGGCCGATCCAGCACAACGACTAAAGTTGGCGCAAAGTATCCCGGCCGAGGTGATTCCAGACACACAGTAACGGCCCTCTATCGCATTACCCCAAGTGAAAGGCTAGAACAGAATCTCTGGAATGGCTTCCTTAGTTATGATATGTGATCAAGAAAATGGGCCCTGATTTTAAGTTCAGACCAAGAGAAAATCATAGAAATTAATGCGAAAAATTTCGCGGATTCGCTGTCGCTGGTAGTAAGTCACGTAACGGAGGTAACAGTTGGGAAAATGTGGCTGAGGAATTTTTATTCAACGACACGTGTATTTATAAACGGACATGGAATGATTTCTTCATATTTCATATCGATGAAACGGCTAACCGAACATGATTCATTTGAAGGTTTTATTCTTTCTGACGACTGCCCCGTAGTCTTAAGCTACGTGCCAGAAGAGCATGGCGTCCAACTTACATCTGCCAGTGCTCGGGCGAGCAAAAAAGAAATCCTACAGGAGATGTTGCGGCAAAACCGGTCCATGGGGTTCTTGCAAACAGCAACTTGACCAACACATTCGTTTCAACTTAGCACTATAATTTGATACCGATATGAATTATAGAAAGACCGTTCTCCATCATCAACGAAATTGATCGCGTAGTCTAAGACCTGAAACTATCTGGGCGCGTAAAAACGCGTTTTGCAGCTGCGGAGGCACAGCAAAAAGAATGAAAAACGCACGCAGGTCCGAGCGAGTGTTTGGCGCAAAGAAGAAAGTGTTGCCTAGTGATCAGTGCATGCGCTCATTTGCATATAATACATATGAGAAGGAGAGATCGTTCTGCGGAGCTCAGGCCTTAGGAGTATATTCTCTTGCTTCTTCTCTTTCTAAAATCTATGGCTTTCGAAGCCAGCACGCCCATCCACCTCCAAGTTTTTAATCTCTCTGAAAACTTTTCATGGCCGATGGTAAATGAAGACTTACGGGGGTATTGCACCTGTCTGCTATTTTAATAAAGTGTTACTCGGTAAATTGAGAAATGGCAGTCAAAAGAGCTTCCTGGCTCGTGTTAAAAATAAAGTGCACCCAAGATGGTGCGCAGCTCTAAAGTATCAGGTCGTTTCTAGCCTTAATCTTACTAAGGAATTTATGGGTATAGCGAGAGGGTCCTTGTGGTCCTTTATGGGGCCTTTGCCATGACGCCAGCGAGACCGGCTTACGTCGCTGGACGGAAGAAATAATGATGCTATGCCGCTCCCGGCGATGGGCTTTTCCTCGCTCTTATCCTGACCAATCCGCTTGGAATTGAAATGATGCCAAAAACGCCAAAATGAAGCCAAAATCTCCGAAAACACAGGCTTCTTCTCAAGTAGAGAAGTGCAGCAAAAAATCCTCATGAACTCTCAATGATAGTTTTTGTTGTGGAATGAGAGAGTAAATATCGTTGTACGCTCAAATGCGTTTCTCTTTGAGGGTAAACATTTTCTGAAAACTCCTCTGAGTGTGATATTTGCTGTCAAGATATGATGTTTATCGTACGGCAAACAAGACTCGCGTGTCTGTATGATTATTGTGACGTTGCAGTAAAAGTGTCATGGGCTATAGAAAAGCGTGCGTTGATCTAATATTATCAACAGACGTGTGTGGAATAGAATATAAGGCCATTCAACTAAATAAATGCTTACGAAATTTTTTCACCCAATAATGTTTAGCTCACAGTGTTTGATATTTGTTAAGTTCACTCATGACACGACTGATTACCAAAAGTTTTATTGGTGCAAATTAATATATAAGAGCCACGAAATAGCACACTTGTTTGGACAAACTATCTCAATAATATTCAAACCAAAGTCAGAAATATTCACACATAAGTAGAGTTTCCTTATGTAATTTTGTAAGAAATTATGAGGTTATTGTTACTGTTGTCTTTAATTTTTTGCTTGTTGTTTTCGTCTGAGATGAGGGCTGTAAAACAGTGGAACTTGTATAGCATTTCAGTTGTATTGTAAACATTTTTTCCGTTTTTTTTTATTGCGTTACAGCTTTAGAAAATACTCGCTCGAACGGAATTGTTCTTGTTTGAGTACACAGTATGAACTGATTTTTTTTTCAGATGCATTAAATTACAGATTCGAGACGCAGAGGCAATGAATTCCCTCATTCAAGTTAGCATTTCGAGCCATTGCAACATCCGCCCATTCTTCGTAATGCGGACCAGCATTTACCTTATTATACCAGTCAATTTTGTAGTCATTTTTCATCTAATACCTTCTGATATCTTACACGAATGCGAGATGGGCATCAATTATGATTCTCACGTCTAGATAATAACTAGAAAATGGACTGTTACAGACCTGCAATAAATGTGTCGGACACTTTTATCATCCACTGAACTCACAATTCCTGAACTACACGTTCAATTAAATACAATGTATCATTTGCTGCCGTGTAATTGAATTTTTAGTTGTAATTCAGGTTGATAATTTCAGCCTTCGATGACATGCAGCTTTTACATGGCCTTGTGGATTTTGACACGGTGATGATGTTCTTTGTTATGGCCTTCCATCAAGAAGATAGTTTTTATTTGAAGAGCTTCATGCTTCTTGATCACAGAGTCATTTTGCGGGAACTGTCTTTGTGTTGCTTGCTCTTATACTACCTAACCGTTGGTAACGTAACTCATTCCAAATTATAAGGATTCAATAATTATTGTCTTTGGCCGATGGACTCGATCGTTGATGCAGGGAACAGCAAAGAATTCTGCGTGCTTGGACTTTAATTTTCGATTTGAAGCTCGTTTTAGTGCAGTTTCGTGTTCATATTGACAGGTTCTCAGAGGCAGAGTTAACATTCTCGAACATACATCTTATACGAACATATATCTCGAACATACGATTGCCGTGCGACTTTATCGGTTTCGGCTCTCATCTTTGGTCATTGATATAGTTTGCTCTCGACGTTCTGTGGTTTACAAGTAAGAAAACTACTTGTGCACACTGCACACTTCGGTGCTGGAAGTAACAAAGCTGCTTGTGCTCACTGCACATTTCGGTGCCGCGAGCAACAAAGCCGCTGTTGCTCACTGCACACTTCGGTGATACATGCAAGTAACAAAGCTGCTTGTGCTCACTGCACATTTCGGTGCTGCGAGCAACAAAGCCGCTTGTGCTCACTGCACACTTCGGTGCTGCAAGTAACAAAGCCGCTTGTGCTCACTGCACACTTCGGTGCTGCGAGTAACAAAGCCGCCCTTGTGCTCTCTGCCCACTTCGGTGCTCATCTTGGAACGTTCATGAAGGTGGGCTCGATGTTCTCGAGGCTCCAATTATCCATTTTTTGGGTGCTCGGAATGGCAAGGAGCCGCTCGCACTGCGCTAAGACTTGTCCTGATCCATCGATTATCTCCCTCAGTTTCCCCTCGAGTGACCCCTTTGGTAGCCCCACAACCTCTCCAAAGGTCTCTTCTGGTGCGCCGTGGCCGGCTCTGTATTGCTCTCCAACGACGCTTCCCACACTTTAAAGGCGAAACAAATGGTCCTCTTGGCAGTAAATTGTTTGCAGGAACGCAATTCCGGTTCTTTGTATCGAGAGCTCCACGAGATGCGAGCTTCCTACGTGTCTTACGCCTTTGCGCGCTAAAAATGGTTTCGAGCTCATGGAGACAATAGCAGGTGCTGCTGCATTTCACGGCTTTCAATGGTAATGTTCATGCTTCAAGTAGTAGTAGCGTTTGCTAAGAAAACAGACTTTGCTAGGCTTGAATACCGTATCTCCACGACACCGTGTAATGACACGAAATTCTTAACTTACTCCTTTGTGTAATGCAAAAATTTTCCCTTCAAAGAGGCGGACACAGAACTGTCCGTTGAAACAATTGAAGGACTACTGTCACTTAGTACTACGTCTTTGAATCTCAAGATTATTCTAATTTAACCCTAAAATTACTGCACCCATCATGAAAAAAAACGTTATCTGCACTTCTTTTCGCTGTCAGAGACAATCATCACGAGCCTATGACTCAGAAAAGCTACTTCAACTGTCACTGTAATCAAACTTCTGTCTTCAGGTGCTCCACCTGCACCATTTTACGCCTTAGTTCTATGAACACTTGGAGCTCTGCGACCCTCTAGGGTCCTCTTCCCAGAGAACAACTCGTTAAACTTTCAAATGACTTATTCGAATACTTACCATCCAGAAACTTATCGTCTATCCTGCTAAGCAATGAATGAGTAATGTTCTTCAGGTACATCCTCAGTTGAAAGGCATTAGAAATTTGATGTGTTATTAATTTTACATTCTGAATTACTGTATAATGATGAATGAATGTTTTAATGATTGAATTCAAAATCCTTGAAGTATTTCTGTTTTCAAAGTATCGAATTTGTTCTCAGGAAGTTAATTTAGGTCGCTCATTGGTGTAACATTGAATGTGGTAAAATTTCTTCTCTTACGTCCTTTCATTCTCTGAAAAACCATGGTCGGTGAAGGAAACGCTCCCACTCGGCCATCAAGGTTGCCCTTATCGTCCAGAGCCCCTCCTCGAGTTTTCCCCATATCACAATTTGGGAAACAAATGGCGGAGAACTAAAAACACGATCAACTGCCCCCGTTTACAAGACTTACAAGGAAACTATCGCGCCAACTTTGCACTTAAATTGCATAAATTTGTGTAACGGGAATCAAGAGTCGTAAAAATAAAGTAAGGAATGTAACGGCTCTAGCTGTCCGCTAAATCCGGCTTCCTTTCCCTTCTTTTCCAGGTTTTGAAGGCGGTTTGGACCGGCGTTTGACAGCGTACATGGAAGGGAAGAACGAAGAGATCTTGTCTGCCCCTTAGTTGACCATCGCGTTCGGCTACATCTCCTGCTGCATAGGAAGGCATCAGAGCACCAAGTGTGCCGAATTGCTGGCAAAGTGAAACTTACTCCAAGGAATATGAACTATTGATTCTTTTAAAAAAAAATTGCCGAGCGGAAATTCATGCATCCAAATAACATTTTATCACAGGTTAGAAGTGGATTGAATTTGAATAAAGAATTTTGATTTGTGCACGTGTTCTGAAATTTTACTTTCACATACAAATTTGAATTTAAGGCAGTGTCAATTTATAGTTAAGAAGTCATTCAGTTCATTTCAATAATTTAAAAATTATTCTTAGACTCATTTTTGGGACTTAGACGGAAAAATACTTCGGCCGATTGATTCATTTGATCATGATGAGAAGGTAGAACACATAATTGAAAACTTTCTTCACATACTCAAATTGACAGCATGTTAACACATTCGTTACTTCTTCAAGTGTTCTTACTCACAAGATTAAATTGAATAGATTGACCTAAATAGTGTTCCGGCAAAAGGTTTTTCTGAGATTAAAGGTAGGATTCCTATATTTTTGAGGTGAAGGGAATATTTTTAGCTTCAAATCTGAAAACTGAATTTCTATGATAACTCGATGGTTATGAATAAAATTAACAATTTATGCACATGCAGTAAATGAGGTTCGATGTCAAGGAGCAACGCATGTCAATGTGTGAAATAGCAGCGAAGGATGAATATCTAATAGTGAAATTAGATTTATTTTAAGACCAAAGAACTAAAAAAGGATAATTACCACATTATGAAATGCAGTGAAATGAATTTATCGAATTGGACGAATCTTCACTGATGAAAAAATAGCATGGGGGGGGACCATATTCAAAATAATGTATTCCTGAGTGCACTCCAAATTTGAAATTGTTCGAATGTGAATGAAGTTTTCTTTTCAGAAATTTTAACTTTGAAATTTGAAACGTGACAAAATTTCAAGAAGATAAATTTCTTCAGATATTACCGTTTGATCTGAAAAGAGTGAGTGGAAACTGACTTGAAGTGAGTAAAGAAAGAAAAAGGCTTTTTGGAAGAGTGAAAATCCGCCGCAGCATAATGGAGCATTGAAAACTGCCGCATCCATTGAGATACGAAGAAACATTCTGCTCACCCAACTGCACCTTAGGAGTAAAATTGTTTGACTGAAGACGACGGTCGGAACGGATGTAATTACTCGACTTCTGCAGGCAACATTACAAAGCAGATAAGTATATACGTATATCAATTTTATTTTTATGTCATTTTGAATAAACTTAAGATCTAATGAATAACATCAGAATACATTACTTTAGTTAGCTTGACTTTCTAGAAGAATTGAAGATAGTTATTCGTTTATTACTAGTGTACACGGCCCGTCAAAAATGACAGGGATTCAATATTCACCTTAAATAAATTTTCCAGATGAGAATGGCATACAAACATATTCATTCTAATTGTTCCTGCAGTAAAAATAATCTTGTACTTGTGCACTGGTGAAACTCGTGTCCCGGATACGTTCATTAAAGCATCCGTATGAGCGTCACACAGTGATGGAATAAGCGAACACCAAACAAATATATAAATACTCGTAAATATACACACTTAGGGTGTTATTATGTAAAATAATACAAATAGTAACAGAATATATTTTGCAATACAGCTCCTTTGAATAACAGTCAATATTGTTTTGTATATAAGTGTTGACACGAAAGAGAAAATAGTCATAATTAAAATTTATACCACGCCAACTTACGAAAGCACGTTAGAATCACATAACAAAAGCGAATTTACCATATCATTCAATCGAGGAGAATGCTTCAACACGCCACGTCTAATGCTACAAAGAAAATTTTAAAAATGTACCGGACAAATGCAAAAACTCTAAAAATATCTCAATTTATCAGAATAATTTTTACGAACATTAAAAGAATAACAACAATATCAAGTATAATAACTTTTACTAAATGTAAAAGTTATTAAGAACTGGCAAAACAGGTAAGAATCCTACTAGCAGGACACCTTGCCACCTCCATTGTCTAGGGTGATGGAGTACCTACGGCGTGCGGCTCCCTGCCCTGCTCACCGTGGCGCTGGGCACGGAAACATGTCCTTCTGACTCGGGAGTTGGCACCCGCATATGTTCTTTCAAAGAAATAGAAGCCGCTCAAGTGCAGGTTTCAATTTTTTCACGACTATGACGAAAGTCTGCTCTGTAACCCTCGTGGATGTTGGTTGTTCATTGTGAGGCTGGGAGTTTGGATATTTCGCTACACAGATGATTTTCTTTTCCTGGAATAACTGTTAGGGTAAAAAAATTTGATTTTCATTATTATCGCCTGATTATTGTGTGAATTCAGTGCGCAAAGAATCTTTTTAGAGACACATAAAGCCAAAAGGGAGTCGCTTGGAAGATGAACTTCGGTTTTATCGAGTGTGACGTGAGCTGGGATGATATTGAAGTCAAAAATTAGTTTCGAGCTCGCCTCAATATTTACTTACCAGTAGATTTTAATTAATTTTGACTTAATTAATTAAGCAATTAATTTGTTTTCAGTAATATTATTAAATATTCTATGATCATATGTGATCAATTCTCTTCGTAGTGTATCAGAATTTTTAAATAATATGGGTTTGAATAGAATTTCCGAACAGCTTATTACCGGCCAGGCCTATACATATAGCGAAGCGATAATCGAGTGAAACTGTTTCAGGGCTAAGAGGTTTTTTGTTCAAAATCAGTAAAATGTGTTTTTCAAATGAAATATAACAATGAAGACCATTCAGAAATTTGCCATTATACAGGCGTGATCGATGCTGAGTTTTTTTATAACATTCAATTTGGCGAAATTTAAATTTGTTCATTTTGGCCAGAAAAAAAGGGACCCTGAGCTATTTTAGCGAAATGACGGAAAACGTTGGTCTGAAGATTCATCGCCCAAAGTTTCACACCTGCGGTGCTAGTTGAACTGATTTTGATTCTGCTATTCGAATACAACAATAGTTTGATAGGCAGTAAATAAATCGTTTTTCATGAAAAATTTCCCTTTTGTCACGTGATTTAAACTTCTGCATTTGTCAGTGAACCAATAAGATGGAAGATTTTGTTCAAAATGTAAGCAAAATGTTGATGCTGCTTTAGTTACAATCTAAAAAATTGTTTCATGGCTTCGTCTGATATAAATTTCGACGCTGTTAATTCGCTTTAAATGACTAATAACGTGAATTATGAAGTATAGTTAATTGAGGCTAACTAAAGTCCCCACATTGGTCATAATGTTAGTGCCGAAAATTGCTACATCGTGAAAGATTCTCGATAAACTTTAGAATGTGTTCTCAAAAGATATGTGAGGACTGCATTTTTTAAATAGTTTATAAAAGAAATTTTTGGCTGATATCATTTGTTTTAGAGATTGAGAGACATGATGCTCAAATTTATTCCATAGTTTTCTCTCTATAAATATGTAGATAAATATTGTTGTAAGAAAAAAAATAATTATAACAAAATAGTCATTTGCTTGTGAGTTCGTATTCAATTCTCGTTCGTGCGCTCAGAGATCTCAAAAAGAAAAGCAGCAAGTAAAAATTGTCATATTAAACTTATTTTTTAGAGTTTCAGTGCCACAATCTCCAACGAAACAACGTAAAAACGTCTTCTCGGAATAAACTACGTTCGATTGCAACGTAGGTCAGAAGTTAGATATTTCAATCATGCGCTAAAAATCTCAACTTTACAGCCACCTCGGAACTGCTGTAGAACCATTTCCATTCGAGACCATCTCTCGCAGCCTCTGCTCTATTTCATTCGGAAGGAAATTCAGGGAGATGTCAAAAATATAGTCTTCCTAAATGAGGGCTGTACATATGATGAAAGAGACACCGTTTTATTGATACGGTTATTGTTACTGTTATTATTGTGGCCGGCACCAGGAGCAATATCGCGCTGTTAGTCGTGTTTTATTGTGATGCTTGGATACACAATGTGGAGCAGGTGGAGGTGAACAGGAATGCGATTCGTTGCATGATTCCAAACCGGCAGCTAATGTTCAGCCCAACTCGCGCCGATGTCCAGTTTTGCTGCGAAATGCAGTCATTAGAGCTAATTGAGAGCAATTTCTCACGTGAATTGACGCGACAGAGCAGCGATAGAGCTTATGCCTCTTGCAATACGCGGCAGTTACGTCCTCTGTGATCTACAGGACTTCTGTTGTTCTACCTGTATAGTGGAGAAAGTTTCGAGCGCTGCATTCGAGAAATTAAAATGGCTGTCTGCTTTGTCTGAAAAGAAACTTCATGGAAAGACTTAGTCTGAGAATTGGTGCTACTTTCAAAGTATAGGGTTCGATTTTATTGTGGCAACTTTGCAGAAATTTTCACGATTTTTTTGTGGGTGTTCAAGTATTCGATTGCCTTTTGGTAGAATTTCTTCAGTACAGAACGTTTAACCTATATGATACTCAGAGAAGTGCAGTATAACTGTTCTGCAACGTTTCAATTTTGAGGCAAATGAAAGGTTAACATTAATAATTTTTACTTGTAAGCTACTAAAATTTTAAACGAGTTTTGAATGTCGAAAAATACTACGGGAAAAAGCGTCAGGTTATATCGACCATATTACATATCGACCATATCGACCGGCTATTGTTGGACTATTACTTTATTGTTGTTATGGTATTGTGTCATGGTTGTTTGATTAATGGGCTGTTCTTGAACCAATATTTAACGCTTCAATTGGTCAGTTTTAAGAGGGATGAGCTATCATTAAATTGTAATCGAAATTTTTTGAGCTGCTTACTATAGTTGACAGGCTGTTTCCTCATTACTTTTAGATTACTGAACTATTTTAAAGTTGTTGTTTTTTTTGAAGGACTTTTATCATGTACTTCATTGGATTCTCAAAATTGTAATTAGGGATCTATCGATAGCAAGTATAGGGGCTTATAAGTAATTAGTTTTCTTTTGCTATTGTTGTAATGTTAATCTACTAATTCATTCTATTCGAAGTTGTTATACTCTATTTATTCAGTTGTGTTAGGCTTGTTAATTGCAATGTAGTACACAGATAGGTTGCAGCTGTGACTCGTCTCTCACAGGTGTCGTCTTCGTTGAGACCAATCCCATCTCGCATTTTGCAATGTCCTCTTTATTGCTCGAAGCTTGCACTCCTTCGTATTTGATTTTCTTCACACGGTTGATTGCAAGACATCCATTCACCGGCTTTTTCCTTCTAAATTATACTTCGACTTCTTGTCTGCCTAAAATTCCAAGTTTCTTTTCCGTTAAAGTGGCATGCAGGTGCAACACTGCTCTTCTTCGCAGTGTAGTAAGTCAAATGACTTGGTTTCCTGGCTTGACCTGATTTCTTATTCCGAATTTGACTTCATTTTTGTTTTCTGAGCAAAAGAACACTCAGACTGAGGAAGGCTTTTCATGGCAATGCCATAGGAAACCCGCAAAGAAAATGTAGACGCTTATAGGCACTACATTAAAGGCAAACTTGCCCGCTCTCGGAACGCTTTTTTGGTCCGTCCGAGTCACAAGATACTAACCTGAAAGGACGGCACAGAATCGACGTTCAGGAAGACCTTGAATGTGCCGTCTTTTTGCCTGCAACTGAATGAAGCCAGGGTGACTGTACCTTCATTCTGGGTAAATGTTAACAAACCCCGGGTAAATGTTCCATCACTTTGTTCAAATGTTAACAAACCCGGGTAAATGTTATATCATTTTGTCTAAAAGTTAACAAACCAGGGTAAATGTTACATTATTTTTGCTGAAAGCGAACAAAAACAGAATAAATGTACCTCCCTACGTCCTTCCTTGCTTTCTAAAAGACAGCAAACTCATTAGGATCGTAATTTCATCCTATCAGAAAATGAACAAAACCGGCTTGGAGATACTCTTATTCTGAGGCACATGAACAAAAACCAAGGTGATCGCCCTGACATTCTCTCTAAAAGATAGCAAACCTTGGGTTATCTTGCTCTCTTTTTGACGTATACATATATAGAGTGAACAAAACAAAGGAAAGGTGCATTCATTTTGCCGTAATGAACGAAACTAGAGTAAACGTACCTCCGTTCTGTCTGAAAGTTGATAAAAATTGAGTTTAAAACTAAAATTCTGCAATTAATTTAGAACGTTTGAAAGTTTAGAAGCAAAGCCGTGTAATTTTATTTAAATGGTTCAATAAATATAGAAACAGTTTTGGTGTGAAACAAACACTAGGGACGTTGAAGTAAACTTCAATCTATAAACAATTTGACAGTTTTCTAGAAACAGTGGTGACAAGTTTAAAATTTAAAGTTGGAGTCGATTACCATTGAAGATGTATTTAAATAAAAACTTGCACTTCATGGTAAAGTATTTCAACCGTGCGTGTAAATATCTAACTCCACACATTCAAAAGAAAGAACTCTTTGTTTATTGATAAGATATTTTTGTTGAGGATGCCTAATGATACATTGGTGATCACCAGTTGCGGTTCATGTTTAAAGTCTTCAGTGTAAGAGAGATTTATTTCGAATAAAAAGGTGATATGTAATGACTATTTCCGAGACAAAGTCTATACAATCTCAGGGAATCACTCTTATAAATACGTATCATCCTCGTATATTTATGGTACATTATATGCCTTTTACCACATGGATCGAAAATCGAACTGTTATATGTTTAGTTACGAAGTACCCAGAATAGTGCTGTCGACACACACTTGCATATATGAGCCACCACACACCGTAGCGACTCGGAGTGTAAAAACATTTCTTAAATATGTTATACGTGAACATGAGCCAATATGTAAGTTACAAACACATTTATTTGAAATGCGGTGTACACATTCTCCAGAAATATCGTATATGTGGGAACTCAATAACTTCAATTAGTTTGGGAACACATTGCATTCATATTGATGAACCTATTCTGTTTTTTTGCTATAGTAATTTGCCTAGTGATCTGAAAAAAATTATGAAAAAATTTGCATTTTTTCTTTATTATGTCTGACTTGAAATCATAACTATGTTCCCTATAATCCAAAATTATTTTTGGTCTTGAATTTTATGAAAAGTAAATGGAGGAAAATTTAGGTATTCAAATGAACTGGATGAGCTTCCGAAATGAAAAGTACTTATATACAAAGCACTGCTTTGCACAAGGTTATATTTTCTCAACTTCACACACGAATTACGCTTTTTGTTTACTCTGTTACAATGGCTTGTATAAAACTACCACTCTTTTAATTTTTAAAATCTACTTTGAAATGATGAAAGGGCTTTATCTGAGCCCCTGCAGTGATGTTACCTTTCAAATGCAACATGTCTATATCATGGGTAAAGACATCCGAGTATTTCTATTGAAGGTCAGTGATATTTCCAGTTAATTTTATTTTATTTTAAAGAGGAACAAACATATGAATCAAGAAATGAAAGTTTTTACGATCTAATGACCTGAGGAAACGAATATGCTGAAATTTTATGACGAATCGAAATTAATTTAAATTGCTTTGCATTCTCAAGTCAAGAGATATGAATGCGGTAGTATTTTCTAGGACAATTTATCTTCATAATCATCTATAAAAAGAATTGCCTGGGATTCCTTCGCCATGAATTATCAAAATATGTTCTTTTTTATAGACGCTGTGACATAAATGAAATTAATCGCAAATGGAGCATGAAGTATTTTACACTTGGGCATAATGACAACGTGGTCATAAAAACCAGAACTTGACCATGACTAAATTTCCGGAAAGAATCTAAGAAATTGGCACGCCGTGAAAGTAAAGAGCAGTTGAATATATAGGTGCAGCTGAGGAGAGGAGGAGACCCGAGTCGATATTCTTGAGCGCACCAACTCTGTACTACGTAGGATGGACGCTCAGCTCTGCATGAGAAGGGTCGACCTCATTCCAAATACGCCGTTTCTTCATGCCTGCCATTGTAGTCGTTCACCCGCATCTTGAAAGTTCAAATTCAATACTGGTCGAAACCGCAAGTCGTTATCGACCATGATCAGCGGAGCATTGTCACAGCGAATGAAGAGCATTATCCCGCGCCTTCTCTTTTGCATACTTGCATCCATTTGGATCTTGGTAGGAAAGACCCGGGAATTGGAAGAGACTCCTTCAATAGGTTGGTATTTCTCCAAGGAGTTAGGTTACACATTACCCATGCACACTTTGCAGAGTAGTTGCTTCGCTTAACGTACGACATGAATAAATTTAGCTGGGAGTACAGTTCGGTGTAGGTAGTTTACTGCCGTCTGCGTGGTACGAAAATAATTAAACCTAATTGAAATTTTTTCTTTATTTCAAAGGCTCAAGTTCAAAATCAAACGCGAGAATCGCTTTTTAGATTGCTTTACACGACTGAAGATTGCCATCAGTGAAGAAGAGATAGCAATGAGAATATGTTCCGTTGTTTAGAATGAAACTTTATAATGTTTTCTTATATCGCCTTCATCGCCTCGTGAGCTACCCTTTAACCGTACACCTAGGCTGGAGGAGTGATTAAATTCTACCTTTAGTTTCCTATAACAATATAACGTGTGCTTAAACCTCCTCCTTACTATGTGAGTAATTTTTTTTAGCGGGAAATTAACTTTTAAGCCAAGTGCCCAAACTGCATTGACGGACCTTTATTTAGAATAGAAATATTACTTTTACAACGTTTATGCCTTTTGTGTCGCATAGATTAAAAAAAATGATTAAAAAAATGTTCAAATGTCGTTCAAGAAAAGAGCGGTTACTTTTGCCTTGTGGGGAATGAGTTATAATCTTCAATTTAGATTTCTACGATTGAAATATTCAAGTGTTGCATTAATGCATGGTCAGAATACGGTTTAATGAGAAATTTTTATACATACATAAATACATATGATAGGTAATCGAAAAATCCTTACGAACCAGAGCCTGACAAATATAGGGAAAAATGTTAGTGAGATGAATGAGCTAAAATAGTACGTATAATAAATTTTTAACTCTTTAGATCAGCATTTTACGTCAGTGGTCACTTAATTTTCATCATCTTTTCACATGAATGAATATATATAAGACTGCATAATTAGTCACATCAATGTTTCAATTAAATACATGCCAATTCGAGTATCCCCAGTATTATATGGATTACAAAATAAATTGTACAATAAAATATATTTGGACAAAACTTTAAAAAAAAATTGAAAAATTAATGCGCAGCATTTGAGAGTACTAAGTTTTTGTGAAAAATAACCCTTCATCATTCGGGCTCTACAGGATCATACTGTCCACATGCCAAAATGTAAATTGAACTTCCCATTAAATCTATTTCTTAATATTGCCTTCGAAGTTAATTGGTGAGTGGCAGTTACTTCCTCGTTGTGCAGTCGGTGACAACCTGATGCTGGTGACAATCGAATGACGGTCGTGGTGATAGCTGTTAAAAGAGCAGAAAAACCCTGGCGTTGTAGAGTGTTTTGGTAAGTGTTATGAAAGTTGGAATTTTGGGAGGAATTAACTCTGTTATAAAAGAACAGTATTCTTTCAATGGAGTTGTTCCGCAAAATTTATTGTAACAGAATGCTTTTTTCAATAAGGTACAGCATAATAATCATTTGTTAGTAAATACACTATCATAAACAACATAATAGCCAAGTCAATGGTTAAACAAAAATTTAATGAATAATAATGAATAATATAAATGAATGTTGTTTTAGTTAATTTTGATTGAGAAAAGAATTAAATACTATATAGTTATTTATTTACCAATGTCATTGTATAAAATGTATTAATATAATTATTAAATATATTATACTCTATATTATATTACCAACAATATCAAATGATATAAATAAAATATAGTTTTCGTATCATAATACATATTGAATACTACAATATTATAATTAACTATGATAAAAAATTAATTTTCAACCTGTAATACTTTGGACTCATTTATAAATCTTTTACCTTGCAATAAGAAATTATGAACAGTAGTGATTTTAGAATTATCAACTAAATAAAAATCGGGTTTAAAATTCATTGAAGGAGATGGGTGGCTGAATTATCTCTTCAACAGCATACAGCATATCGATGTACTTGCCCATATATATAATGTTATATGATACACTCAGGTATACATAAGTGTAAATATAGTATTTCGTTATGTCTATGGAAGCGTATCAATATTTTTTTATAGACATTCAGGGAAGTATAATATTTATATTTCGTTAAAAAATTGTTAGATTTTTAATTAATGGAACAAATGACAACAATGTCTAGTTTATTTTTAAACAAAATCAGCTACCCATTGTATCCTAACAGATAATTTTTTTTTGGGACTAGCAGAATTTAAATTTCAGAAAGGAAGACTTTTCCTGTGTCAAGGAAGTCAGTGAAAATATATCAATATGATTATGCAACTTTAGCACTGAAATTCGGTAAATCGCAACTGTTGAAACGAAAACCGTTTCTTCACCTATGAATGCAAACAGAACATCTTCTTTAAATTCTCTGAGCAATCTTAGTCGGAAGAGAAAAGTTCTCGCTCGGGTCCGTGGCCCCCTTGAGTTGTCTAATATTATCCTCGACCAGAGTCTCGCGCTCCGACCTCGTGTCGCCTTTGCTCCCTGTAATTGAGCAACTAAACCACCGGTTCATATTTTCCCCGACGGTTTCTCAAGTTTTTGACAGTTCCGAAAATTTATCTTCCCCCTCTCGGGTGTCAAGAAATTAATATTCCCACACTCAGAATATTTACACTCTGTTCCGAATAGGGGAGTGGGCTCTGTATCGAGGGGTTGGAAGTAGGTCCTGATTTTCGTTTGAGGAGTGGTTTATTCCTTCTAAATTTTAATTATTTTATATTGAATGTGCGGATGAAATTGAGCATTGTAATGATTCTTGAGTAAACGATTCTTACGCGAATGATTAAAAAAGATGTTCAAATGTCGTTCAAGAAAAGAGCGGTTATTTTACCATTTGGTAATTGAGATATAATTTTCAATTTAGATTTCTACAATTGAAAGATTTAGGTGTTACTTTAATGCATTGTCAAAATACGGTCTAATGAGAATTCTGCAGAGAGGAAAATCGTACAAAAACTAATGCTCCTGAGCTTTATGCCTTAATTTAGGATTTTCTACATCTTGTTTCATATGTGTAAAGGTATGCTTTCTCATTATTTTATTTCACTGTCGAAATCTTCACGGTTACAATGAAATGAGCTTCAAAAATATGGTAGCAATAGAATTCATTTTACGACAAATAGGGACCATGTACTAGGACATATGTATTTGTAAAACAATGCAAGGGAAATTAAAGGTAAACTTTGAGCAGTAACATCAAAGCAAGCATAACATCACAAGGAAAGTCTGCGAGTCATTTGAAACAGTTATGTTCTCACGGCTACGAATTATTTACAAAAATAGTTCATCTAAGCCCCGGCCCGCTCTAAGCTCCACCTTCTGCCGCGTCGGAATGGTCGTCACGCGAAGCGTTTACATTTCTTTCCGCGATCAATAGCATGACAACGCTTTGAATCACTGGCTGCGGTTAGCAAATGCTAAAGTAATTGGTGCACATCTCTTAAATTCCTAGCGTGGCTTGCCAAAATATGTTCGAAGTCAAATAAAAAGTTGAAATGCTCTCCGTATCATGATGGCCATGCTAGGAGCTGTCTCTACTCCATTTTGGTCAAGGTTAACTGACCATATTTCTCAGTCGTAGACACCTTCCTCCGCGGCTGTATTGCTCAACAAATTCACTTGATTGAGAAAGTTTATCTCAATGTCCGCAAAGAGTTCATTTGACACTATCGATAGTCAATTTTTCCTTTTCTAATGACATGCTGCGTGTGACGATAATCGTACCCCGTTCGAGTTCGGAACTTTGAATTGTTCGCTTGATGGCGACGTTAGGGTGCTGTAAAGGCCAGTTGCCAACTAGGAGTAACTTGGAGAGTCCGACAAATTCTATCAGAGAAAACTGTTCTTGTGCAGGATCGGCGCGCAATCCCAAACAGATAGCAGGATTACTGTATCAACCCGGGGCTATAGCGACCACAAATGAACGTGGCTTAATGGTATGAGATTAGAGGCCAGTGTCCTTATCTGTGAGGACTTATGCGAGTTCGGTAATGCTTGCTGCAGTCATTCTTGCCGCCAAATTAGAAACGAAAGATCAAATTACGGATGTTTTACAAATTGCTGGTCATAGCACGTTTTATGCAAGGTTTGCGTTGTTTTTCAAAGGGAATGTTCAATCAAATTTATATCAAATTCAATTGAATCGATTTTGCGTGCTTTAAGGTACATTTGGGGCTGTATTTAATGTGGGATCTTGTTCAAAGTATTCTTATTTACTGGTACCTCTTCTGAGTCTCAAATAACGATTTGAAGAAATTTCGAATTTATATGTATGGCTTATAAATTTGAAGTATGGTTTCGTATTATTCGAAAAAAATCTGCAAACTACATTGTAGTATTTTTCCCCCCAAAAAAAACATAGATTACGTACAATTTTCTTCAAAAAAGTGGGACATTTCAATTTATTTTCATGCAATTCTTGGCATGAGAAGAAGTAAAGGCCGCACTGTTTGGTCAGGAACGCAGTATTCCTTCACGGAGAGCGCCAGTGAATTTTAAATTAATATCTTGGTCAAAGATGGAAGCGAACCTTCACTAAAATGGAAATAAATCCAATATTTTCTTTTTAAATTTGTTTTGGTACTAAATTCAAGTGTTTTTGAATACCCGGATTTCACATGTTGACACGCTCTAGCAATTGGATGGTGGGTGTAATGTAGCCTCTGGGACATTATCCAAGTAAAATGCCTAAATAAAGTTCATATTGTGGTGAAAGTCTCTGAATATAATTATATGAAGCTCTTTTTTAAAGCCTGGTGAAAACATTATAAAATGAAATAATTTCCTTAATTGCTTCATTGAAAATCATTGTTTCGAAATCAATGTTCATTCAGAACAAAAATTTGTAGGCTTATAAGTCCTAAAGTGAAATGAATCATGCATGGTGAGTAAAATAAATTTGTTAATAATTACTAGAACAATGAATATTACTTGAAACAAAAAGCTAGGGTCACAATTTCGGACGACAAAAATTCCAGTTAGATGATCACTGCAACACCATGGTTGGATTACCTCTCTACTACGAATATTTAAATCCCATCGATGTTGCCTAAAATCGACATATATGATGCGATTTTTACTAAAGAGCAAACAGAGGAATCATTAGTGAGCTGAGAAAATCATTTCTAAACGATATCAATTGAGGTCGAACCACTCTTGAATTTTTACAGGTCCCATCCCTATAGAATATTATTTACCACCAGTGTACACGGCCCGTAAAAAATGACCGTGTTCCCTATTTTCCTCGAATAAATTTTCCAAATGTGGATGACAAGCAAATACATCCATCCTGATTGCACCCGCGATGAAAATATTCCTGTATTTAATGTGCACCAAGCTTATGAGTGTGACAGAGAGACAGAAATTAGGAAGCGGACACCTAACAAATATCTAAGTACACAAGCTCTCCAAGTTTATTATTAGGTATAAGATACTAAGTTTGAACGTAACGAGAATTGAACTTGTGTGTTTTCGATTTTCTATTTTAAAATGTACGTAGGATTTAGGACAATAATCTAAAAATAAAGGCTCAATTTGTAATAGGTTTTAATTCTATCCTATATACTCACGGAATGTAGGTATTGTCGTAAGAAGCTTTCGTTTTTAAGGCCAAAGTATAGTGCGAATAATTTTTTACAGAGACATAGAATTAGGGCAACGATTTTCTATTGTTTTCCATACGAAACAAATAAAGTGAGGTGACACAACCTGATCTGAAGGTCGGGTTACTGTAAGCCATATATAGAATGGGTCTGCGAACCGGGGATGGGGTCGGGACGGGATGGGTCCGCATACCGGGGATGGGGTTGGTATGGGATGGACCCACTCATCAGGGATAGGTTGGGACGGCATGATCAGCGCATCGGAGATTTATAGGACCAACTAAAGCATGTAGGCTTTGCTCAATTAGGAGGCCTTTTTTTTGAGAGACGTGTGAAGAAATCAACAAATAAACTCTGATTTCCCGGTGAAATCCCATACACGGTAAAGCGCATGAATCATGTATGATTAAATACATGGTAATATGTATGAAACTTGCATTTTTTCTTTTTTACGAGTAAAACTCTGTTCAGTAAAATAAATTTATTTACATCATGTTCTAGAAGTTGTTTCGGAACTCGGCAAAAAATTTGAATTAGTGTTCTTCTTCATATTTGAATTAATTAGGAAAGGGAGCACTATTTTCTTTTAGGCAGCCAGTCACTTTAATGTAGAGTGAACAAAATTATATCAATTCATAAAATGCTTGCTATATTTAAGCTACTTTCTAAGCCTCCTGAAGCACTCAGACTAGGAAATTTACTTCTATAATTCTGCTAAACAAATTTAGTGTCATATTTTGGTGGGATCATATTGCAACTTTTCTTTAAATAACAAGGTCACGTGGAGTTGTGTTATACTCTCCCATTTTGTGGTTGAGAAAATACCTTGAGCTATTTACCACGTTCGAAATAGGTGACACGTGACGTGATTCGTGTTATTTGCAAATATGGATTTTAGTGCCAGTGTCCAAAACGAGCATGACAATGTACGCTGTATGCAGCCAACAGTGGAAGAACTGCGTTCATCACGATCAAGCTGTGCAATTGAAAGTGTTACGATTTACGAATACTTTTCTGATGAATTCGAATGGATATACACGTACATCATCTTTTTCATTGGTTCTTCAAGTGCTTCATAACTTACGTCAAGGCGGTAATGACGGTTCGTCTGGTGGAGCCAGAACCGGTTCCAAGCACCAGAGAAGGAATGGGAACCGCGCTAACTTTCTTCAGCTTCCCAAAAGGAATATACACTGGACTCGCCGTGCGTAGGTTTAAAATCCGGGCAAACTCTCAAATAAAGAGTAAGCTCTTCTAGCCACTCGGGTGCAGTAATCATAAAATAATTCTACTTCGATTAAGAGTTAAGAAAATTTCACACCACTTTTTACTAGAAGGTATTAACTGAGGTCGATTCAGTCCTGAAATATGAACGAATGCCACGATGCTGACGTGTGAATTAAAAAAAAATTTCTATATACATTGGTGAGCTCGATTCAAATATCAGCAGTTATTTGCAATTAGAGTAATGCAAATTTGTTTATGGAAATATTTTTGGCTTTGAATACCCTGGAGTTTATTTCATACTTTGAAAATAACGTATTTTTAGGAGTGCTGTCTCTTCATAACTCCTGGAGAAAGAAACTTCTCAGCCCCCTCGCACTCGGCCTCCTCGACAGATTTGAATTTGCACCGGAGTGAGTAATGAGTATCGCGCGTATACGGAGCAAAGACCTAGTTTCTTTTCTTTCTGGTTTACCCGTGTTCTAGAGAAAATGCAGTGAAAATATTATTTCATAACGATTTTTACCTGAGAAACTTCAACGTTTGCAACCGCTGAAGATAATTTTGTAACGCTGAACTTCTTCAACTACTACATTTTGTGAATAATTTTTCTGCATGCGCAAAATGAACACTATAACAGACGAAACACTTGTGAACACGTTTGCTTAAAAATCTTTCGAAATACTTCGTGTGCAAAATCATTCAAATCATGCAGGATCTTTTATTTTTTTTCAGACTGTGAATTGGAGTTAAGTTTTCAAATCTCATAAATTTTTTACCTCTTAATTATACAAGCCATCATGGTAATCTCAAATAATAAAACTCCTCCGTCAAAATGAACTTTATTTTCCAAATGTTCAAGAGCTACTGCGTCATTCACTTTGATAAAATTCACGGATTAGGAGAAAACTTCCCACAAGATGAACAATTTAAAAAGGAATCCAAGCTCATTGGAAGAAATCAGGAAAGCGCTTTGTGGTGACGGCTTCACATCGCAAGTTTCATGAAGTACAATGTCATAAAGAAGCAGCTCTCGGGGTATTTTGCACACGCGTTGAAAAAATATTCCCTCGAGAGTAGACTTGACGATGAATGAAAGATGGTTAATTATTTTACGTATAGTGAGGAGAGTTGAAGCTTTGCTTCCTTCAGTCCATTGTTACACCGGGAGTAACCACAATTAAGTTGTCGATCTCTAATGCCATCATTTTCAAATTGACCACCGATTGAGGGTCAATCATATATGACCTTCATGTTTTTTACCCAATCATCTCTGTACAATGTACAGTCAGGCAAGTTATGATAACCTGCATACTGTAGGATTTCGAGTTCGTATCATGAGTTAAACATTGTTTCCGATGGTGAAGATTTCCTTGATAATACACGAAACTAACACATCACACAAAACTGCACAAACACAAAAATGATATCGAACTCCTGGGCTGATTTACACAACTGACAGAACTCCTACGAATACCAGAACATCTGTTGAGCGTATTGTAGAAACTTGTTTGAAGTTAGTCCCCCTCGCTGCGTGTCTGTAAACTAGTTGAGCTAGTTTTTTTTGCGCAAATAACTACTGGAAATACCGTTGCCTAAATTATAAAGTTCTAAATGATGCATTTATTCGAAAACAGATCAAGGCGGGTCGAAACTCGGTATTGCGCTAACTTAATACATCATCAAATGAACCCCTGAATTTTTTTTGGAAACAGCTACACTTTTATTGCGTACTAAGAAAGATAGTATTGGGACGCGGTGCTAGTGCGTAACAATCGAATTGAGGGATTGCGTTCGGAAGTAATGATCATTACTCCATTCGAACGAGTTCAATCCAAGACGATCTGGTTAGAATGTATTTTGTTTCTAAAATTTGAAGGGTACTATAATACTTCAAACATTGGACTACATGTCCAAAAACGAGTAATGTTGGAATTACTTGTTTTTTTTTGTAATTGATCCCAAGCAACCAATCGGATTTTCAGTTTAGAATGATAGGTAACCTAACTTTTGTTAGCGAACAGGGGAAACCTAGAAATAAGATAAGGCATGTATAGCTAATTTGTGTTTTTACCCGGGATGTCGAAATTGAGCCCCATGTTTAAAATTAGCTTACCGCAAATTATAGCCTCAGATGTATATATTTTATAGTTTTTTGAGTCGTTCACTACCTGCCATGGCATCAAAGGCAAAATATGTAAGCTATCATAATATTTCCTGATTGTCTAAAAAATATCGGTTGAGCATTCATGTCTTATCTATCTCGAAGAGTGCGTTATTTCTCTCAAGCTTTCCTTTAACATTTCACCGTATACTGACCAGGCCGGTTGTCAGTTTCTGTCAACAGTCTTTGTAACATTCAACTCCGTCTACATTTCCCTTGCAGCTTTACTTTCCACCTTCTTGCGCAGGTTATCCCCACAATTTATGGTAAATTCCACTTTTGTTGTGGCTCGTGCTTAGTGCTGCTGCTATTGATGCGTTCTTAAAATTGCTGCAATGCTTAAAACTGATTTGCTGAGTGCTATTTGAAGTTTTTTTATACCCGTTAACCGTTTTCATTCCTTTTTTTTTCAGGCGCGGTAAAGGGAAGGTGCCTGGTCGACCTCGAACTCGAAGACTTCTGCGACATTAACCTCATCGGCTTTTGGAAGAGATCACTTCGAAGTCTTATTGACCGGCGCACTGCATCGCAAAACCAAAGGGCAACCACATCTTCATTTCCACAGCACTTCTCCAGTTCGCCATTAAAGACTCCGTAGCAAAAAAACAACTGGAAAGCGTGACTGCAAGCTTCGAAAATATGTTCTGCTTCATTGAACAACCCGTTCACCCTGGTATGACAATACTGCAACGCAATGGAGTACAAACATCATCGATTGCGAAATTCGTCTGCTTACTTCGGTGGTTTCACTGCATAACATTTACATTTGTCAACTGCTGACTTGTATTATGAGTATAGTTACTGATTCGTAGAGACATGCGTTGAATATTTTTAATACATCAATCTACGCGTAGATGGAAACAGAACTACAGATTGACGTTTACAGCATATAAAATCTTAATTCATTTTCAATATGCACTGAAACGTTTGCTCGCACACGGGCTTAACTTACAAATGATGGGCGACGACTTAACAGATTGGTATTCCTTCACTCGTTTAAAAGGGCTTTCGCACACTCTTCCAAAACTCTCTTATAAGTTTTCGAAGAATTTTTAGAATTCTAATTATGAAAACTTTAGAAATTCCTGCCGTCTTTTACGCACTTCGATTTCCATGTCATTGTGAGTATGGTGGGAAAATTATAGCTCTAAGCCAATGTCTGGTATTGATGTTATTTATAGATTCATGATTGGGTACTTTATGGTTGTGATGTTCGCCTGACTCCAAAATGTGTAAGTCTCAGTTCATTCGTGTACTTAACTGTGCAGGTACGCCGATGAATTTTGAAATGCAATTCATAGATAAACACGATGATATATTTCACATCCTTCCGGACATTTTTTTAAAATCATTTTTTATGAGCTTGAAATTTACCAAACGTTGATTTCAAGAAATTAAAGTTTATCGTATATCATGTTGTAGTGACTTTATAAATGATGTCGTGTTCAAGCAATAATATGCTATCTGTTCACTGTTTTAAAATCGATAAGAATTTTGACCCCTATTACCGAAGTATTAGGTATCAATAAAAATTATCGAAGAATTTAGCAAGAAAAGGACAGTGACTTAATTCAAGCCATTTGAGCATACTAACTAAAAAAATACGTTTTGAAGAATAGCGTTTTAGAGGGCTCTATCATGGAATGATTGTTCCTAAACACGAGGAAATTTTTGTATTCTGATATAAATAGATGATAAATTATTGTCATAATTCAGTGCATTTATTTAACTATTTTGTATAAAGTACTCCGAGTGTAATTTGTAAAATAGGTATGTGTTGGTCAATTTTTTTTTCGCATTGAAAACTGTAAATCGTTGATTGATTTAAATGTAAGTGTTCCGCGTGAGGCAGAAAGAAATGATAGAACCAAGACGAAGTATTCAAGTGAAATATTTGAGATTGTACTTCTAAACATTTTTTATTCAACATTGTTTCCACCTTTTTTCGTTACCGTTTGCAATGTAACCGATTATGTATTTATGAACTCTGAGTAACTCATAAGTTGAGGGCTCAAGCTGAATATTTTCCTTAGTAGATGAATAATACCGTAAACATATACGAATACTTGCAAAGACATCGTTATGAAAAGTTCTTAACATTTTTGGTGAACGAATTCTATATTCTCATTTGAAAAACTGCGCTCATTATTTTGTCTTTTCAAGTATGATTAACAATTAGTTTGCTAACTAATTCAGCTCTATTTTCATCCTTGTAGTCAACCTTTTAACTCACCATTTATTCTCAAAATTATTCTTTGCTTCGTTTTTATTCCTTCCAAATGCGTAGAACTTCACCTTGAAGACGTCTACACATTTGGAAGCAAATGGGTCGTCTCACACCCTTTTGTTTCTTCGCAACACTCTTTAAAACCACCTCTACTTATTTTATTGTATAATAATACATTTAAGTATCACACGCAGGGTGCCGTAACAAACTAATATCATCAAGCTGGTGTTCTTGTCATGTTTGCAGAGCGCTTTCGAAAAGAGAAACAGTTAATAATAAATTGTTCTAAAAGTTCATATCATTTTGATGTAAGTGCAAATTGGTTAATACAACATATGAATTTTTAGTGTGAATAAACTTACCATTATTTACTTTCTTCGATGTATATCTGCACAGCATTGAGGTCTCTGTCAATCAAGCATCCACGTCTGGGAATTTTACGTTCACTGATTCGATCTGATTTTAACTTTATCCGAAGTTAAATAGTAAAGTTCTGCTTAGCAATTCTACCTCCTTCAAGTTTACCCTGCTCATTGCTGCTCACATTAATGCCTGAGCTTGTCTTCAAGGCTTCAAATTCTGCGTAGGCCCTAAACTTGCATATCTTATCAAAGAATGTAGCTGCCCTCGGCGTCGTTCGATAACATTCCGCCCATATCGGCCACAGACGTGCGTGTATGTACAGTATGTGGACAATAGAGTGCGCCTAGTTCATGTTTCAGTTCATTGCTTTTATTCTTCAGTGGCAATTTCTTGATGCGTGTCATGATGAAATTTACAATTTCAATTCAACGAATCGTTCGTCCGGAATAGTCCTTCAAAACTTCATTCGTTCATGCTTTTTTTTCAAGCGCTCATGAACAGCTTCGTCGCATGCCACGGCATTCACTTTGCGCTGCCATCAGAGTCAAGCTTTTTATCGAACAATTGGCCATTAATCATGTGTTCATGCAAAGCCCTATACTAACTCGAAGCTAGATTAAACAAGTGTTCTTTGTTGTAAGTTCATTTTCTATTCCTTCTATTATCCGTTTTTCTATCATTTTTCACACTGCTTACTCCTAGCAACAGACTTCCCTGTAGACACGTCATTCTCGTTGAGTTTTCTGTCTCTCCTTACGCCATTCTCGTTCAATTCTTTTACATTTTAGACAATAATTTAAACGCACTTCCATCGTCTCCAGCTTACTTTTTGCTTTCCTTGGGTGTCTCGTTATTTTTTGCCGGACTGGAGCTACTGACGGACCTTTAGATGCGATCAGTTATGCCAGCTACGCCGTCGGTCATGCATGCCCGTCCTTGTGGTCAAATTTGGGCCTCCCCCAGACCACGCACACAGATAGCCGATTACCACGCTATGTCCTGCACTAATGAACACTTTAAATAAATACTTGCCAGGCCCTGGGACTTGGCTTCAGAGATGTCTCTTTCCAGCGGCCTTTGCTTCAATCCTAGTCTTGAATTTAACCGATACTTCTGTGCAGTAGTAAAAGTTGGGCTATCGGACGATCGTATATGTTTCTTCAGCTTGATTTTATCGATGTCTCTCTCTCTAGCGTCCTTTGATTCAGGCTAAATCTTGAATTAAAGCGATTCGTCTGTGTTATAATGACAGTTGTACTATTGAATGATCTTAAATGGTTCTTCAGTGTGACGTTTAGTCGTTAAGTGTGACTTTTTCCAGCATCTTTAGCTCTTGCCTAAAGCATCTAATTAAAACTCTATTGAATAATGACGTTGTGCTAATGAAAGATCGCATTTGACCCTTTAGCATGAATGCAGAAATGTCTCTTTCAGAATCCGGTCTTCAGAACAAGTTTGAACGATAACGAAAATTGAATTCGCCTCATCAGCTGCTGTATGTAGTGAACATAGCGTACGTCCTTGCGCATTGGAGTGAAATCTGAATATTTACTGAGCCTTTCACTGCAGTCCGAAAGTCTTTCATCAAAATGAACATTAGAAAAAGCCCTTGAAGTTACGTGCGTAGCTATAATCCTTTAATTTTGCATACTTGCTCCAGAGGAAATTTGAACGTAGCAATTCTGCTGCTGTGGAATCACATTGTTAAAGTTTGGTTAAAGTTCCATTTATGAAATACTATTTTTCATCATGAATCTCACGTACTATGCTCGTACATTCAGAAATAGGTCACTTTCTTTTCGTTGTAAATACGTAATGGACAACAAATATACGGTGTAAGAATGAATAAATTACTCTGCACTGTTGACGTAAGAAAACGCTTCTCTTTTAGACATATGCATCAAAGTCATCTATCAAAAAGACAAAATTTAGCTGTATCTCTTAAGATCATGTCTTATGCTCATCAACCCTCCAGTTTGATTCTCAATAAATTATGCCTTAATTTTTGAACCAGTATTGAAAGAAGTAAT
Source organism: Morinoia aosen (assembly GCA_030386875.1). Taxonomy (NCBI): domain Eukaryota; kingdom Metazoa; phylum Arthropoda; class Malacostraca; order Amphipoda; family Talitridae; genus Morinoia; species Morinoia aosen. The sequence goes on from CM059565.1 coordinate 21,617,140, forward strand.
AATGCTGGTGAAAACGTATTTGGCCTTACACTAATTAGTGTTATAGAGTCTACTCCCAATTTTTTGGCTCCAATTTTTTAGTAACAGTCTATCACAAATTAAAATTCTTCCATTTTGCTCACATTTTCAATTATAGCAAACAATAGCGCAACTTCTCGCGATGCAGGTGATTATTTTCGTCAATTCGTTCATTTTCCGATCACAAAAATTATTCTCTTCAAATTCAACGATTTTATCATTTTCCGATGGCAAATATTTTCATTTACTTTTACTTGAATTTTCTTATAATTTTGATCCTTCTTAAACCGTAAAAACGTTCTGTATTCATAAGCGATATCTTTTGCTCATCTCATTCATAAATTTCGTCACATATTTGGCTGCCTAACGTCACGCTGGATGAGAAAATAAAATATGCAAAGTCTTGCGTTGAGGTGCCTGCTGAGGGTGCATGACGATGTATTTTCTGCCTGTACATGGAGTGGCCTCGTCTCGAGAGCTAACTACGTATAACTTCCTACCGAGTGTGACAAATCTATAATGAAGCAAGCTTAATTTTTTATTCTTCGTGCATCCGATAATTGGTTCGGATTCCTCAAGCTGAGTTTTGCTCATTCTCCTCACTTGAACGCTAATAATGACATTTATCATCTTTTGTCCTCTGAGGCCAATGATGAAAGAATTTGTAATGAACTAAGCACGTACTTTGCAAAATTCGCATCAAGTTTAGGAGTGCGAGATCCTCGAATAAAAAATATTATCGTATAATTGTTGTTCGCATGAAGTTAGCAGATAAATTAGGTTGTGCGAATCTCCTGATGCCATCTCGTTCGTTCAGAATGATTCATGCGACCGTATAATTTTTTTCATTCACTGATGGTTTGCAAGATACGGTTTTTAGGAGCATCATCGTAGTATGTAATCCCATAACCTGTTTATGATCAGATACTCCGTAGACTACATCACTCTGATGGTTGTAGCGGCTACTTGTTTAGTGATCGCAAATCATGCGTCTCTTCCAATCATTTTGGATTGCTTGTTTTTGTACTTTTTGAACTTGGGGAACTTGCGTGAGATGTCTGTGCTATTCTTGTTGGTATATATCTCTATTTAGTACCATCATATTTCAATTATTTCTTTGAACTAAAACCTATACGATAGTTTCCGAGTATGCTTGCGTTGTTTGTATATATCATTAAGCTGCGGGCTATACTAAAGAACTGTTTCATCTCCAATGTTCGAGTCTATTCAAACAATGCTAGGCAATGAAACATGTAGAAAGCAGGATGTGTATTGTTTATTCATAAGAAGTGCACAGGTACATTGTACAACATATTGACAATTCGTCATGTTTTAAGAAGAACAGACTTCTATTGCTCTAAATGTACATAACATCGACAATGCCTACAGTTTTACAAGCAGAACGAAGCAATTGGTGAGCAGGATATGGCCAGGCTTTGATGGGCCTTCTTCGTCACTGAATTTTGAGGTTAGCGAGGTTTACATTGTAAAAGAATGAACACTCAGTTTGTGGTTTTAAAATTCATTACCGGCTCATTTAGAAGACAAACTGAAGATTGCTACTCATTGATCATAACAAAGTTTGCTAGCGCAAACCCTGCAGGTTTTTTTTGTCTCGCTTATTCGAAATTCGCCAGTGACGAGAAGCCACGTCAGTGCCCATACCACAAGGGGGCGGAGTCTGAATTACATTAAGCGGCTTCCGCCCCCGAGTGGTCCTCATCCTGCCCTCCGTAAGCAGCCCGGCTCCTTCTTGGGGCGCGCGCCTGGTTACTGCCTCAGGTCCTGGACACCGGCACCGGCAGTAGCCCGTCTTCTGGACACGCCATAGCCAAGATAACACCCAAGCCGTATTAACTGGGATTTTCATCCATTTTGGTACACCCTACGCAAGTTCGTTTTGATCAGGCGTTGAAGTTGGGCAGGGTTTCAGCGCCGCCAATGACCGAATTGCGAAAGACGATGGTTGCTGGACGATAACGAGCTGCTCCGATAATGTGCGTGTTGGTCGAGTGACCCCGGCTCCTTTGATGCCGATAATACTTACCTGCACGAATATCTTTCTTCTTTCGTTTTATCTTTCTTCGTGATAACGGCCGCAGGCAACGATAGATTTTTCCTCGCGTTAGGTTTTCATTTATTCACTGGAACATTATGCTCCCATGTCACTACAGTAAATTGAACTTAATTCACTTTCAGAATTTACACCTTAATTGAAATTTTCTGTTTCTCAAGGGACATTATTTGATTGCTCACTTTAAAATTTCCGTTTCAATATCACAAGTAATTCAATTCTCATACAAGCAAAGTTTTCTTTTCACCGGCTGGAAAATTCTAACTTGCTGTCTACATGAACACTGCCTCAAAATCGTGCTCTCGGATTCCAAGATTGCTGATGATCGACGATGGTGAAGAGGTACTCCGTTGATGGTGGTGTCTCCTGCTACGTATACTGAAGGTATACCGGACTAGTTTTCCCTCAGGATACATTCAGTATACGTCCAGGAGGTACCGCGCTCGCTTCAATCGCCGGGTCTTCTTCAAGGATGCAAGATCTTCTCCACCAGTGAACGCAAGTTGGTCACAGAAAAGCCAATGGACCGTAGGATCATTTGTAGTCAGTGCTATGGAATAAGTGTTTTACAAATCGTAAGCCGGTTTTACCATGTATTTATTCCGCCCATTGCCGCTGAATTGTATGAGTTTTATCCTGATTCTTGTATTGAACGAGTTGTAAAATAAATTTTGAAGCTGATGGGATTTTTTATTTCACCAATAGAAACTTGAGACTCGGATAGGCAGCGGACAGTGATGATGAGAGATTAAAACTAACAATAATAACTGTACAGGAAGAAAATATTACAGAGACAATTAATACAAGAAACTATCATGTCCAGTAATAGATCATGTTTTGTTATGAAGTAAATTAATGAATTATTTTTGACTTACATGAATACAGAAATTCACGTCGCTTTTGACCTAATGGTTCCATGCATTGAATGCCAAAAAAATGGGGAGAAAACAAGTGTGAACATTGAAATTAGATTGAATGCAGTCTCAATGCATTTCCTATTGACGGCATTTGCTAGAATAAACCAGTAATGGAGATCGCAGCTCAGAGTAAAAAAAAAATGAAATTTCGCTGGTATTGAGATCAATGATCAAGTCAGACTTAAAAAATTAAAGATAATGTGTGTTCTTGGAGGACTATGAGAGAATGCGGTCTGAAGTAATAGTAATAATATGGAAATTTTGGCATTACACAAATTATGTATCAAACTGACGAGTAATATTCGTTATACACTTTGTTATGTTTTCAATACATTTACAATTTTATTTGTTCATTTTGTAAAAAAAGTTACACAATTTGAATAACATTTGTTACACACACTGATGAAAAAACAAACATAAGTAGATGAAATTACTGTTGGAAATGCGATTGATCAGTTTAAAGTAATTTTTCGCAATGGGCTTGCAAAACATTACAGAACATCCGATTTAAAATGCCCCATCTCTTAGCATTCTTGACCATAGTGAAGTATGAAACGTTGTTCTGGAAAATGAATAACTGCAGCACGTGATTATGATCGAAATTTTCATTAAGTATCAGAATTCACTCAAATAATCCGTATGAAAACCATAACGAACTCGAGAACATAAAAAGAAATACATTTCATAATTTAGGGAACAAAATCAAACCAATCCATCAACTTTACCAATAATAAAAAAACTGCGCCTCTAATTAGCTACCTTCAATGAATTCAAAGCACTGAAGCTCGTTCATTCAAGTATTTGATTACAAAACCAAGAACTTCATGAGCATTTCTCCGCCTCATGAAGTGCAATGGCTAGCTCTTCGACCATGATCTGATGAGGGGTGAGAGCCAGACCGAAGAGCAGTACTGCTCTCCTCAGTTCGCTGCTTGAACATAACTTGCTCGCTCGATATAAAGTAGCGACAAAGCTGCTCTTCAATGTAGTCGATTCCAGGTTTTGATAACCTCGAGGTCCTGTAATAGGAAGAAAAGAAAACAATTAAATATAGTATTGAATGAATCAAATTGAAGCTTCTAGTGTGGTTGCTTTCGATATACCTGAAGTAGGAGTATTTTGTAGTATGTTTAAAACTGCCTGTGTGGCATGAGAATGTTGTGAAGTCCAATCCTAGCGTCTCGCAATTGAATGAAAAGAAAATTTCGTTATAATAAAAAACTGAAAGATGGAATATAATCTTCAATTTGAGGCACATCAAAGAAAAGCAAGTAATCCAAACCACTACTTAAAAAAGCTTATACCTACGAATATATTTGTATTACAAAATAAATTTTATAAGTTGCTTCCATTACACCAGCAGATTAGTTTTCATTAATTTTATACGTTTTCCTTGATTGAATTTTTGGTTAATATTTCCCTTAGTCTAAAATGCTTCTGAAATATGCCCCAAATTTAGTCAATACCCGAGTATATCAAGTCATTTACTTCGTAAGAAAGACCAGTGATTCATGTCATCAAAGTCAGACATGGTCGTTCTAAAGAAGTGTATTACGCTCAGCTCATATTTGGAGCGTATCTAAGTTTGTGAACAGAAATTCTTTCCTGCGTTAATGACTTACAAAACATTACTGACAAAAGACAAAGCTACACAAACGTATAAAAAATGTGATCTTAAACAAGGGAATTAACGCCATGATTGACTTGTATAATAACTATAATGCTTCATTTGTTATGATGAACCTCATAACAACATCGATTCCAGAATATTTTCAAGTAAGGAGCACAATTAAAGAACAACCGCTCTGCATTTTTCAAAGCCGGCTTCTCCTGAAGCATAGCGATAAAATGCTGTTTGCTGCGGAGCCGATTTTGCTGAAAAATATATAGCATGCATTTGGGTGTGAGGAGGCAGAAATTGATCAACTTGAAAACCGAGATGAAGACAAGTACGTGAAGTAGTAGAGGCATATTAAGGCTGCCCGTCGATATTACAGTATTGAACATGAAATCAAAGAACTGAAAATGAATGAAAACGATTGAGTATTCATGGATTAGATGAAAATTGGAAGGGTAAAAAGGGTTGATAATATTATTCTATAAACGGCAATTAGAGTAAAAATAACGATGAAACAAACATAAAATTTAATGAGAGATTCTGGTAGTGAAAGCTCATTGAAATTGCTACTTAGGTGATATCTAAAATACATTGACTGGTAGTAAAACTCGAAGGAGTGACATTCGAAACAAATATTCAAATGCGTTGCCATCACTTTACCATCATAATATTCACTTGAAATTTTCGTTTCTCGCCTTTAAAAAAACACTTTCATTATTTTGAGCGTCTAGTTCATCAAGACAAGCGAATGGAATGTTGCACGAGAGGAAAAATACACAAGAAGTCGAGAAACAGTATTTTGTTATTTGTTCTAGAATGTAGCATGTCATCCACGCACCTAAAAAAATGTCCTACACCAATAATGGACACCTGCAAAAAATCAATACAGCGTCGGTAGTTAGAAACTGTTTCTATTTGGCTCATGTCATGTGCAACTTTTTTTGTGTAGTTCTACAGTACAACATCATGTTCCATTTCTGAAGTCTGAATGATCCAATTGATACAGTACAATTGAACGGTAAAAATTCTGGACACTCGATGTTCTATTTTACATTACTTTTGTCAAATATCGTGATACGAAACAAGTAACATGTCGAGTCAATAGAGAAGAAAGAGACTTCAAGTCGTACGTCCTGAAGATGGTCGAAGATTTTAAACCATAAGACCAAGGTCGTCGCTTGAAATCTAAGCAATGGGAAAACTCATTTTTAACCCAATTTAGTGATATAAAAAGCTATACATATAATGTGAACGCCAATGAAGCTTAAGCTGAAGACAGGCACCTAAAATCCATCGCTTGAGTTCACATTGTTCACTAGAAAGTTTAGATATGTTCACTACCCTATTAAAAATTAAGGGAGTAGCATGGTTGATTAAAGGAGACAGCGGTGAATTAAAGGAGTATTAAGCGAACCGAGGCCTCTTCCCTTCTGACACTTCCAGGGTGCAACTCATAAGCGCGATGCGAGCAAGTTCTCCCATGTTGCTACCAGAGGCCACCTGTGCAGATGGCCTCTAGGTGAGATGCCTGCCATCTTTCTCGAGAGAAATGACGGTTGCCATCTTTCGCGTCAGTTTTGAAGTTGGTGTTGTGCGTGACAGATGTCTGGATCGTGTCTCTATTATTTAAAACGTTTCAAGTAGTGTTAGAGTGTATATCAGTGCGAGCGTGTATTACGTGAGGGTGTATAGTACGTGAGGGTGTCAGAAGAAACAAGAGATGGAAGAGACGTAGAATGCTGGTCTGGAGAGGCATTATTTCAAGAGCATGAACGGAGCAAGGACCCCAATGCTAGTTTCACCACCTCGGTCAATTGATATTTAAGACGATTCATCGTTGTGGTGGGGCTGGTAGTGAAGGCAAAACCTCAATGTGAGCAATGTAAAAACAACAAAATGTGGAAACCAAGCCTGAATTTTCCCTCGTCAGTCTTCAGCAACCTTTGAATTGAAGGACGTTCTTGAAGGTAATCAACGATGTGTTCAGATACATATTTGTGTGTGTGTGGGTGTAGGGGTAGGTGTGTGGAAGGGGGGTGTGGGGGTAGGTGTGTGGGAGGGGGGTGTGGGGAGGGTTTGTGTGTGGGGATAGGTGGGGGAGTGTGTGTATATGAATAGCCGGTGTAATTAAGCTCGGGCAAGGTAAAGTCAATTTATTTTCCTTTCTAATTTTAGGAATGAAAGATGAAAAATCTGCTAGACGATTGTTTTTGTTATATATATAGCTACGAGTATATTCTTCTAACGACCCTAGGGTATTGTTGCTATATTCTATTCAAGCTACATTTATATTGTTCCCTGCAGGCTTTCGCCTCCAAGGCTGCGTACAGCTGATTTCCCATTATTGCACATTCAACCGTTGACGCTTCTCAACCAAATATAGCCAGTTGCCCATTAATTACCTTAGTTATTGCGTTGCGAAAACTTCAAGCATAAGTTATACGTCACAAACATGTCCCATTAATGTCAGCTTAATAATGAACACGCACCCTTGAAATTTTCTGCAAGTGAGTAGGGATGTATTTAATTTACATACTCTGGTACATTTATATTGTGCTATCAACCGTGTTTGCTTATGATGAATTGATTAATCGCGCAAGAACTGAGGTAATTCAAGGGCAAACTGGTTATAATCGGTTTGAGCAGTGTGACGGTTGGAAAGTGTGACTAATGGGAAATCAGCTGTGCGCAGCCGTTTTTTTTAAATTAAATTAAGAGGTGGCCATCCTGGGCCTCTCATGATTCTCCGATGGTGAATAGGAGAAACTGGTCGCGCCTTGGGAGCGCGACGGTAGTGCTCCATGCTGAGCCATGCGTGGCCACCGGTTGGGACAGAGGCGCAGGCGCGCCTATAAAGTGGACACTTCGAAGTTGCCTCATAGGAGACGCATGGATGAAACAACCATGCATATTTGGGAGCGCTCCCAAGAATCACCGATGCCACTCCTATAATTTTTAATAAGGTATTAAACCGTCATCCAAAAGAGGCTCATGTCACTTTTTTCTATAATATTGCAATTCAGAATTATAAATGAAACTATGCTTATTTAAAGCTTCTGTGATAAAAGTATAACTCTTATGCTATCTTAGTTAAAATTTGATGGAAATGAAGTACAAATTTAGGGAGAAGAAATTCTTCCGAATGGTTCTTCTAATATTCGGTCGTTACATTTTCATAGCTTCTTGGTTAACGTATTTGCTTCAAACTGTAGCCGAAACTAATGCAAATGTAGGTTTAACATGAGGCTCTGATTTCCAAAATTTCTTACTCCGTTGAACTCAGTAGCAGTGATTGAACGAATAATTCGTGTAATATTGCGATGTTCCACGTTATTTGCTCTGAAAACTTAAATTTCAGCTCTTCTGCCATCAATTCTTGGAGGAAGCCACTTCTCTTCTTCTAGGTATGAAAAAGGACAGAAGGGCTCTAAAAATCATTTAAACAATGTAGGGAAAACTCATCTGAAAATTGATCATCGTGCGCAATTTCCACATGAAAAGAATATTACTGAATATAGATAAGTAAGATTCATTTCCATTTGCGTAGGATCAGTTAAAAAATATAAAAATACACATAGACGACTTTTTTGCATATTAAGCAACAGTTCTGAGTGCATTGCTCCACCCGCGCATTAAGTCATATCCTGTCATTTGATATTATTTCATCCCAGAATTTTCGGAAGCAGATGTGTAGTTCCGTTTTAGACTTTAAACGTCTTTTCTTCCTCTATCGTGTATAGCACCGGTTTTCTAGTTTATTTTTCACTCATATGGTGGGTGAGTTTTGTGATCGCTCGCTGTAAATAAAAGCGAATCTCCAAAGTATATATGCATTATTATGCTGCAAGAGTTCAGTATTTGAAATGTGAGTGATATTTAAATTTGCATAAATGGATCAAAGTGCAATCAATCAAGGTAACTTTAAATAAGATTTATGTTCCTCTGAACAGTGTTTTTTCGCTGATTTACGTACGTAATTTCATACATTCTGCCTACATTTGTACATTTTAATTGCTCAGTTATCAGAAATTCACATTCGTCGAAATTCTGCTATTAAACATCGCTGAAATTATCATTTCATGTTCGTTCTCGTTAAGTGGCTGATATATATTTTGAATTACAACAATAAAAATAAGAACTTTTTATATCCCTTTAAAAAGCATTCCAAGGTCAGGACAGCATGAGTAAAAATGTATTTCGGTTACCATACCAATTGACGAAAAAATCCCACGTAAGATATAAAATCTATCAGAAAATCAGTCGCACAACATCATCACAAAGATAAAGTTCGAGTATGTTTCTTAGACCAGAAAATTTGTCTGCTTTTAGAGTGCTTACCTCATGCGATCGTTGACGTACCATACCTCAAGTGCCAGTTGATCTACCATACCTCACGTACCTATTAGCTTACTATATACATATACTTCATGTCCCTGCTGATCTACCATACCTCAAACACCAGTTGAGCTACCATACCTCAAGCACCAGTTGAGCTACCATACCTCAAACATCAGTTGAGCTACCATACCTCAAACACCAGTTGAGGTACCATACCTCAAGCACCAGCTGAACTACTATACCTCACGAACCTATTGATCTACCATACTGAACGAACATGTTGATACTATATATCTCACGCACTATTTCGACTTTCGATATTTCATATCCCTGTTGAGCTACCATACCTCACGTACCTATTGGCTTACTATACTGCATGTCCCTGCTGAGCTACCATACCTCAAGTACCTGTTGAGCTATCATACCTCACGTTAAACAGTTCTACATTGTATACATTCTTACCCTCCACTCCTTTAGGGATTTTCAATTAAACATACATCATGCACATGTTGAAGTAAATCATACTCATTTTAACCTGCAAAACTCCTGTGCCATTCCCCCATAATACCTCAGTGAAGTGATGCCTCACCATACCTAACATGCAGGGTTTTTTTTTAAATACGGGACCCGAAAAAATCTTTAATAACTTCTGATACATAGGACAGATTTTTGTAAACAAAACGAGATTTATATCTTTTATTTAGTATCAATGTGTGTTAGTATATACCAATATAATGTAGATTTATATGAGAGATTTATATCTTTTATATGATAAAAGATATAATGAGATTAAATCTAAATGAGATTAAATCTAAATACAAGATATAAGGAGATTTATAACTTTTATTTAGTATCAATGTGTGTTAGTATATACCAATATAATGTATTTGTATCTCATGTCCTAGTTGACCTACCATTTTTCAACTCCCTGAAGACCTATTACATGACTCACCTGAACGTAGGCAGGCCATACCTCAAGTGTTGATAAACAATACCTCATGAACTAGTGAAAGAACAATACCTCATGAACTAGTTACAGTACAATACATCATGAAGAATAATACCTCATTAACTAGAAGGCAAATAAGACCTCATACATTAGTAGGCTAACAATACCTCATAAACTAGTAAACAAACAATACCTCATAAACTAGTGAACGAACAATACCTTATAAACTAGTAAACAAACAATGCCTCATAACTTAGTGAGAGTAAAATACATTATTAACTAGTAAAAGAACAATACCTCATAAGCTAGTAGACAAACAATACCTCAAATACTAGTTGACGTAAAATATTATCCCACAAACTAGTTGATCAGCAATACTTAAAATACGACTAGACATCAATGCCTAACACTACAACTGGTGACAAGACCGCCTCTTCCTGTTGATAAAGCTGCTGGTTACTCGTAATGAAGTTAATAGAAAAAACCTCAAGCGATATAAAAAGCTTACTTGTTCATTGAGCACGGATGATGTCTTTGAACGACTATACCTCAAGTGCAAATCTACTGACAATACCTCAGTTCCCAGTTGACTGACCATGCCTTAATTGTCAGCTGACTAACCATCCCTTAATTGCCAGTTGACTGACCATCCCTTAATTGCCAGTTGACTGACCATCTCTTAATTGCCAGTTGACTGACCATCTCTTAATTACCAGTTGACTGATCACACCTCACATGCCAGTTGACTGTTCATTCCTCAAGCTCCAGTTGACTGGCCATACCTTAGTAGATGGTTCATACCTCAAGCGCCAGTTGACTGACCATACCTGAGTTGATGGTTCATACCTCAAGCGCCAGTTGACTGACCATACCTGAGTTGATGGTTCATACCTCAAGCGCCAGTTGACTGACCATACCTGAGTTGATGGTTCATACCTCAAGCGCCAGTTGACTGACCATACCTGAGTTGATGGTTCATACCTCAAGCGCCAGTTGACTGTTCCTACCTCAAGCACCAGTTGACTGACCATACCTCAAGCGCCAGTTGACTGACTACATCTTACTTAACAGTTGACTGACCAAACCTCAAGCACCAGTTGACTGGCCATACCTCAGTTGACGGCTCATACCCCAAGCGCCAGTAGCCTGACCACCAAAATCCATCAGCGCAGGTACATCAGCAGTCAACACGGCGGACCGAGGCTGGCAGACGGCTGTATTCACACCACCGCGGTGGTGCCGGTGTCTCAGCTGCCGGAACTCGGCTCCCAACGTCTGTGTTTTCTTAACAATTTTCCGTACACACGCCCTCTGTGGAAGAAGAAAAGCAAATATTATGAATAAACTCCGCGTGTTAACAATTCGAACGTGGCGAAGAAGCACAGTGTGAACATTTCGCGGGAGTGTTGAACAAAGTCGCTGGACAAACTGGTTGCTTTTATGCAAGAAGGCGGGTTGTGTGGAAATATTGCGAGCTCCAAGTTTTCAATGATCAGCTGCATGCACCCAAAAATCTTTAGATGAATGTTTTTAGATATTTCTTTTTCAAAGAATTTAAAAATCACACCGCTCTAAAACTGTCACAACACCACCAGGGGTAAATTACGCATAAAAGATGTGAAAAATAAATAAATATTGCTCGACATTATCATCGGAAGAATAAGAAGTTGAATTTTGGTTGAAAATAATTACTACGTAAACCTGGAAAACTGTAATACCTCAGTCACAAACGAAATGTAGAATTTTAAAAATAACTGAATTCGCAAGTAAAACTCGCAAGCGTATAGAACAGAAAAAAAACGTTTTCGAATTTATACTTCGACGGTCACGTAGTTCTCACGACGGTGGAATGCTACCACGTAAGGTCTGGAATTGCAGTACTTTACTTCGTACAAAAAAATTATGTTGTGATGACATTACTGCCCTATTAAAAATTATAGGAGTGGCATCGGTGATTCTTGGGAGCGCTCCCAAATATGCATGGTTGTTTCATCCATACGTCTCCTATGAGGCAACTTCGAAGTGTCCACTTTATAGGCGCGCCTGCGCCTCTGTCCCAACCGGTGGCCACGCATGGCTCAGCATGGAGCACTACCGTCGCGCTCCCAAGGCGCGACCAGTTTCTCCTATTTACCATCGGAGAATCATGAGAGGCCCAGGATGGCCACCTCTTAATTTGATTTTAAAAAAACGGCTGCGCACAGCTGATTTCCCATTAGTCACTCTTTCCAACCGTCACACTGCTCAAACCGATTATAACCAGTTTGCCCTTGAATTACGTTAGTTCTTGCGCGATTAATCAATTCAACATAAGCAAACACGGTTTATAGCACAATAAAAATGTACCAGAGTATGTAAATTAAATACATTCTTACTAATGTGCAGAAAATTTCATGGGTGCGTTTTCATTATTAAGCTAACATTATAGGGACATGTTTGTGACGTATAACTTATGCTTGAAGTTTTCGCAACGCAATAACTAAGGTAATTGATGGGCAACTGGCTATATTTGGTTGAGAAGCGTCAACGGTTGAATGTGCAATAGTGGGAAATCAGCTGTACGCAGCCTTGGAGGCGAAAGCCTGCAGGGAACAATATAAATGTACCTTGAAAAGAATATAGCAACAATACCCTAGGGTCGTTGAAAGAATATACTCGTAGCTATATATATAACAAAAACAATTATCGTCCAGCAGATTTTTCATCTTTCATTCCTAAAATTAGAAAGGAAAATAGAATGACTTTACCTTGCCCGAGCTTAATTACACCGGCTATTCATATACACACACTCCCCCACCTATCCCCACACACAAACCCTCCCCACACCCCCCTCCCACACACCTACCCCCATACCCACACACAACCCCCCCCCCCCTACACACACAAATATGTATCTGAACACATAGTTGATCACCTTCAAGAACGTCCTTCAATTCAAAGGTTGCTGAAGACTGACGAGGGAAAATTCAAGTTTGGTTTCCACATTTTGTTGTTTTTACATTGCTCACAGTGAGGTTTTGCCTTCACTACCAGCCCCACCACAACGGTGAATCGTCTAAAATATCAATTGACCGAGGTGGTGAAGCTAGCAGTGGGGTCCTTGCTCCGTTCATGCTCTTGAAATAATGCCTCTACAGACCAGCATTATACGTCTCTTCCATCTCTTGTTTCTTCTGACACCCTCACGTACTATACACCCTCACGTAATACACACTCGCACTGATAAACACTCTAACACTACTGGAAACGTTTTAAAAAATAGAGACACGATCCAGACATCTGTCACGCACAACACCAACTTCAAAACTGAGGCGAAAGATGGCAACCGTCATTTCTCTCGAGAAAGATGGCAGGCATTTCACCAAGAGGCCATCTGCACAAGTGGCCTCTGGTAGCAACATGGGAGAACTTGCTCGCATCGCGCTTATGAGTCGCGCCCTGGAAGTGTCAGAAGGGAAGAGGCCTCGGTTCGCTTAATACTCCTTTAATTCTCCGCTGTCTCCTTTAATCAACCATGCTACTCCCTTAATTTTTAATAGGGTGCAACTGAACCAAGTTCACACTCGCAAAATTTTTTTTTCTACTCCACGTGACTTCCTGCACAGCAGCAGAGCGAGCTGTTTCGTTGTTAACAAATATCTAAGAACTAGCATAAATTCTTTATAGCTTTCAATCTCCTCAGTTCTTGTTATGATTTTACTTCTGCGTTTTCTGAAGTAGTCAGGCAAGGAGAACATAGTTTTTGTTATTTGATAAATAAGGCCCGTCTTCTGGGTTCACTTTTTTTTGTCCGAAGATATTCTCGATGACATTGTACTTGGAACGGCAGTTAATGATAATATGCACTAATTTATTTGCTTTTAGGTAAAACCACCAGCTAACGTGACGCAAATATTTTCATTTCTTAAATAAAATGCTTGCTGATACAACCTTTTTTGATTTAAGCTAACTCTTGAAGCAATTGATTTTTGCCTGGTTATTCTTTCTTACGGTAAGATATTGTGCTTGATTTTTTGATTAATTTTCCTCCAGTCAGTTTAATCAAATCAACGATTTTCTTCTCGGTAACTGATATCTTCCCGTAAAGAAAGTTTATTTGGTTAAGAAAGTAACGAATATTTAAGAAATTCACGATGAAAACCTCTGTACTCGATAACCTTACTATTCCCATTGAAATGCAACGATCATAATTTGAAAATTATTCTTGAAAAGAACATACAAGCGATACTTTCTGGCATGAAAAAAGATTTTTTGATTACATCATGTCAACTCACACATGGTCAAAGGCTTTGAATTTGATCTCACCGTATTATCTTCTAGGTATCTGTGATTTGATACGATGGTTTACAGTGGTTCACGGTAAATAATATCCGTGTAATGAATAGAAGTAATATTATATAAAACTACCTGCCCTATGCAGATATTCTCGTAAAATTTTTCTGCTGTTTTCATTGTCCATCGTTATTTATTATGGATTTTTCGAGCTCACAATAATTTCTTTCCAAAACGGGCAATACCAAAATAATTGCATTTTCTACTTCTGATCGAATCTTTGCACAACGTACTACCAAACCCTCTATCAGCGCTATTCTTGGGAGATTTCTTTCATAGCCTTTTTTAACGAAAAACAATGAATTTGCAACTATCACTTCCAGTTACACGACTAATTCCGACCCACTTCGATCATAATTTTGTTCCGTCTTTTCTACAGATCGCCTCTTCACAGCGAATTCCTCTTCTCCGACCGCAGTATTTTTACCCATTTTATAAATATCTCGGCCACTTTTTCTGCGGAGTCTCCCCTAACGGGAGGCTATTGGGAAACACTCTAAAATAAATAGCGGCTCTCACTGCCACTAACTGGTGCTGCAGCAGACGTTCTCGCGGCCTTGCATCAGGCCACTGCAATTACTTCTCGCCGGCGCTTCATGTACCGTCCTCCACAAGACAACATCCATTAAATCGCACCGTGAAATTCACTTGAATTCGCCGTCAAGCAATGGAATGAATTAGCGAGACTCTCCATACCAGTAACTCGACTAAATCCAACACACTTGTATGATGATTCTTCGTCGTCTTCCCTGTAGATTGACTTTTTACGGGGAATTCTCAGTCTCCCACTGTTCCTCAAGGAGTTCAATCGTATCAGCCAAGAATAAACTGACCCAGGTCATTCTGCTGCTTTCAGAAGAAGAGGTTTCACAGTTATATTGCCACCCAGGCAAGATGTATTGAAAATATATACGTGGTTGGCATATCTGCTGACATTGATACCTGTGTAGGTACCCAGACATTGGCTGAGCAGAGCGTAGTTCTTGTAAAAGATTCTCTGCTTTCAGCCCTATAATCTAATTGATTCTTTTGAGACCGCCAATGATTAAATATTTTTGAACAATTATTATTAGAAAATTTGCAAGCTATGCAACTGAATTTTATTGAAATCACATTTATGAAGTTGAAGTACAAAAATGTAAGCGGTGATGAATTCTTATTTTCAATATTTTCAATTTTTACCGAGTGAAAATTTATCTTCTTTCAGATGCTGTTTTTTATTCTGAGATATTATAACTGCTTCGTATCATTAAATTAAATGTTTTCAATAATGGTACAATAGTTCACACTGCACTTTGGTATTTCTTTATTCGGTGCCTGTCGTTTCGACTCGGAAATAAATCCCCAGAAAATAAGCAATTTGTTTTGATTGAGGTTATTCAAATTTAAAGAAGCAGTTTATTTCACCATTATTCTAGATATCACAGCACCAAATAAATAATTTATGAGCGGAAATTTGTCGGTCCTTACCTTAAACAAAAGATAACCCAACACGAACAAGATTAACTGGATATGCGGAAAAATCAATCTTATAACATCCAAGATCACATCTTGTTCTTATTCAATGAAATACACACCATTGTAATTTTTATCACGTAAGCAAGTACCCGGTAAATTACGAAGTGCAACACTTCAATGAATGTGTTAAGGGGCACCGTAGCGCAGAACCACTCAATTTCCCCAGACGAGCCACTTTCATTTGCTGGTCTACAATGCTGTCTCGAGAGCTGAAATCACTCGTTTCATGCTGGTTCCATTTTTAGGGTCATTTTCCGGGGCACTTAGAAAAGCTCCCCAACCGTAGTTTCCTTTTAGCAATTCCCTTCAATATCAAAGGCCACGAGTACGGCCCTATCCAGCTCCTGCATTTCCTCTCGGAACGTAAATAAGTGCCGAGAGAACTGTTTCCACATAATCCTGAGATATGTTAACGATCTCGGGTTCGCCATCGCTGGTGGAGGAGTCAGGCGAGCTATACCATCTCCTGACATCCGCAAGATTGCCTTCCAAGCTATTCCTATTGGGAGATTTCGATTAGGTCCTCCATTGAATGCACTGACTGAGGCCACCCATGAACATCTCACTCGAAGAAGCTCAATCGATTGAACTAATTGTCCTTGGAGTGAATTATTCTATTGAGAAAGAGACAAAATCTTCAAAAAATGCGTCTCTGAATGCTGCGTAGTGCTGAAATGCACATTCTACTGGTGTTCTTCGAATTCTATCCACCGCGAGCCAAAAAGTATTTCCCATTTTCTGTAAGATCATAATCATGGACACGTTGAGAGTGATCATCCAATCAAACCCAAATGGAATGGGAGCAATTCAGGCCGTAAGGCTGGATATAATGGGGCTTTTTCAGCGATATCAGCAAAGATTGTAAACTTATGGAACGGTGTTTTATGGCAAGGACGAGTTTTGGCCTCTCTTTTCGCAATGCTAATAAAGGGATCAATATCTCTTTACTCCCTTCAGTCGTAATGGGAGGAAGAAAAGATCAACGCATTTTGGAGCTCCGTTCCGAAGATTCTCAACCAGGAATGGCTTTCGTTTTCAGTATTAGGCGACGAGTTTGAGAAACTAAGATGGATAACATGTGCCGAAACTCACATACCAGCGGCAGTTTGCATTAATTCTTGAAGTTCAGCATCAGATTCTGCACTCTATATGATGTGGATTAGTACGGACATGATAAATAGAACACTCAACGGCGGCAGACGGCCGAAAGCCCATTCAGTCCGGTCGTTAACCTGGCTTGGATGGCTGCTTTCGGCTGTTCATTTATACGTAATGCACGCCTGGAATCGCCTCTCAGAAACATGAAAGAATCTCGATCGTTTTCCGCCGCCACTTTTAGAGTTTTAATTAAAAACAGAGCGATGGAGCATGGGACACTTTGCTCTCATACGACAGAAAAGAATTTTATTAGTTTTTCAGGGGAGTTATTAGAAATTCAACACTCCATAAAGGTAAGATTTTCACTTAAGAAAAGCCCTCCGCTAAGAATTGTGAAGACACAGAACACACTTAGAGTAAAACCTGATATAAACTTGAGAACAGGACACGAGAATGATAGCTTGGAAGATTGTAAGTACGAAAAATATTTCGAGGGTTATGCTCAAACACAGATGGACAGCAATTCTAAATTTTTTCATGCTTTTTTAGAATGGAGGATGAATGTACAGAATTTATAAACACATTTTGCCTAGAATTCGTAAAATGTATTATTTTACCCATACCTGCCCAGTGCTGTTTCCAAAAAGTATTGTTGCTTCCTGTTGATGGTACGAAACCAAAAAAATGAAAAAGTTGTTGGTGAAGTACAAAATTAGAGTGAACATAAGGTGAAGTGTAAAATTCAGCACCTGAATATCTGCACTAAAACAATGACCTGGATGCTGTAATTTGTTGGATTTAAAAGGCACTTTCTCACCCGGAAAATATATCCCTCTCTCGAAAGACAAACAACAATCATGATTACTGTTGATTTTTATTATTCACATTTTTTGTTTCTTCTCTGCTATAACCACTCCAGCATTACTAGTCATGAGACAACTTACCTAAAGCTGTTAGAGTTAGTTTGTTTCGTGCCTGAACGCAATGGAATTAAAAGCAAAATCTAAGTACTGAATTTTACGCTACCAGCATAAAGTCGTTTTGAACAACTATTTTACGACTGAACCATGATGTGTCTTTTTGAAGACATTTATTTTCAAATAAATGATGAAATATCAACTGAAAAATTCATTTCGGAAAGTTTGTGTTCAATGCGAAATGGGTGCTCTGTTTACAGAAGAATTCTAGCTCAAAATGCATCATACATTTCGTTAGTTTTCCCTTAACGAAATTTAATTCGCACTTGAATTCTCATAAAAAATTCAAATACCTCAAAGAAGCAAATGCTGAACAGAATTGACGAAGGATTTTATTAGAAGATAAAAAGGCTATGACAATGCCTGCCAAACACAACGTGTTACAGGAAAACAAATCAGTGCCTGTTTTCTAGAAACCAATTAGGAAATTGGCTATTCATTTGTAACGGATTTTCAGATTGATTTCAGATATTCAAAAAATCCTGCAAATAAATTGTAGAAAAATGCGATCTCGAGTCCTTCAAATAATCACGAAAGTCATTTTTGAACGACTCAGTAAAGTATCAATTAATTTTCTTAGTGTAGTACAGTAAATGTGAGAGTACGTTTAAAAGGAAGAACCTACACTCTCACCCTGTCCCCCCAGACCTTCTCAACATACCATGGCTCGCTGCCCAGCACAACACTGTACTGCTGTGTTACCGCAGTCGTCCTCTAACTTGACAAGCTTGGATTGTACCATCAGGACTCAACTCGCTTTGTTATCTCGAGGAAACGCAGATATGAAGTGCGTTTGTTATCAAGAGGAAACGCAGATACGATGTGCGTCTATGACGAAAGGACCTTTATATCACTGGTAAGCGGGTAATTATATTCGCAAAAAACTTACTTGCAGTATTCAAGGACTGCTCAAGATGGCGCTTAGTTTTGAGAATGCTCTATCGGATGGTAACAATTTTTCAATCATCATCTTCATAGCAAGGGATTAGATCGTTTGGTCACGTTTTCCAACGGAGTTGATACAACTTTATGTAGTCGTAACTATGTTCAAAATAATGCCCATGTTCTTCACCAGTCAGATTGCGAAGAAAAAATAATTTTACTCGATTCAGAGCACATTTGCTGTCATTAAAAGACCAACACATAATTCACAACTTACAATACAATTATCAGTAAATTGGTGCACATATACAGGTATAGATTTCTAATTAGACTGAAATCTTCCAAAAAAGTTTAGAAAACAATGAGCACAACAAGATTTGTATTTCCACGTCATAAATTCATAAAATAATGCAGTAAAGATTAGGAGCGATTGGCAGGCTGCGAGAAAAAAATTTAATGAGTGAGAAACATTTTCCCACAACTTAAATTCGTTTACAGGCATGTTTAATGTGTCCCAAGCATCACATTTGAACACATATTTGTGTGTTGATTAATTCTAACAAAAAAGCTCGAGATCACAGACTATGAAATCCATTGGTGCTGACAGTCACAATACATTCGTCAATTACGTCACCTCTTCAACAGAAACTTTCAACATTTTGAAATAAATCGATATGTTTCGAACCACGTGATTTGTTTTAAATTCTTGTTAAGGGTGTGTCCGCATTATTGTAAGTATATAGTTCATAGTATATTGAGCAAATATATAGTTAATTAAGTGAATATTTCCATAACAGTTTTATTCAAGGCTATGTTAAGCTATGGAATAATTGAAAAGACGTAACAAATAATATGAATTATTTGTCCATCCTCTTCCATCCTCTTAGAGAGCTTCACAGCACAACTAAGGGAAGCATTAGTTAACTGATTCTGTTATTACTTTCTTTTCTTCATCAAATTTCTTGCAATTGATGACTTTGGTAATCTTGCAATAAAATATTTTATCCCACAAAAAATGCATCCAATTTCATAAAGTAGCTGGTCATAACAATCATGGAAATATTTTCTCTCTCGATTGACCTCGATTACATGAGCTAGGAAATAACTCCGTCAGTCGTCTGATCACTTCCAAGCCTCGAAAAGAAAGAAAATAGAGGATCGTGCAGCCGATTGAATGACGCCCACAACACACCTTATGTTTAGATGACTAAAGAAGATGCGCAGGACATTAGTGCGATGAACAGACGTAGTCGAAGCTCAGTTCCCGAGGCCGCTTGTTGTCGCTCAGGCAGCTCGGTCTCCGTCAAGTCTCGTCGTCCTCTACGTTGCATCCGATCCCAAGACGAGAGCTTTATGGAAATGGGAATGGGTATACATCAGGCGATAAGATTATTATTGTTATGGGCACTGTTATTATCACGGTTACTATCATGGTTATTGGGATGTTAGTTCTTTTGTGATCCGGAGCCCTGCTGCTCTATGCTATTCGATGGCTATGAACCTCCGCAGAAGGCGTCGATCCATACGACAAAAGATACTCTCTTGGCCTACTGTTCAGTTGATCGAGGCATGCAATCCCATTAATTTGCCTAAATTGCAGGTTATAAGGCCAGGTAGTTACCTCCAGACAAATAAATGGTCTTTATTTCATATGCTGAGTAAATGTTGCCAATGAGGGCATAGGAGGATTAAGTTCTTTAGGAATAGTTTGATTTGTTCGCTTATAAGCTTGTTGCTTGATGTGTCAATTATTGGAAGACATATAATAATGACTTTGGCCTCGCCAAACATGTTTGAAAATTGAAATATGTTCGAAAACGTACGTTCAGGCTTTCAGATATTTCAACTGATCACTTCATTACATATTTGATAGTATTAAAATGCGATGACCAGCTACCGTAGAGTTCATTGGGAATATTCCTCACCTGCATACTGTGAAATTCTTTATTGCTCAGAATATGAACCTGGAATCAAAGAACCTATAAACATCTAGTCAAATAATAATGAGAAACAAATCTGGAGATAAATGAAGGTAGAAAAATCGGAAATTGTGAATTTACATGGGAGAAATTTGATTTTCTTAAATGAAATTCACAACAAAAAGATTTATTCCATGTCTCTTATGGTTCAAAGTGAAAGATCAGTTTCTATAGAAGAATCATAGTTAAAAATGAGATTATTTATTATGCAGCTAAAACGTGTCCGAGATAATTTAGCTCCAGAATGTATTTAGTTTCGGGAAAAAACTTGAACGTAAACAAGCTAGCATTCACTTGACCGATGATAATTTTCTGTGGCTTTAAATCATGGTTAATTTCATTAAATGGAAATAATCTTTATATAGTAATATAACACTGACAATTCTGTAAACAGAACAACTAATTTTTTTTTAAATCTCACGTCGTTGCACTGACATTTCGTTGCATTACCTCAAATTCCACAGAACTGCTTTTGTTTAAAAGTTAGATTGACTTGTGTCATTGCTTGTATGTGTAAAATTTGCAAATAAAAAAAGTAAATTTCACCAATCAT
The DNA here is from genome assembly GCA_030386875.1 of Morinoia aosen. Lineage (NCBI taxonomy): Eukaryota > Metazoa > Arthropoda > Malacostraca > Amphipoda > Talitridae > Morinoia > Morinoia aosen. The sequence continues at coordinate 21,638,393 of CM059565.1, forward strand.
TATTTGTATCACATTTCTTTTTCCCACAGCTACATCCGTTCGAAGACTAGATTCGCAAAAGTCAGTAGTACTCTTTCCAGGAGAAAGTATTCGTGAAATTTACAAGCATGAAGCGAATTTAAATGATCCCCAACTATATATATTATTACACTTCAGGAAACTACTTTCGTATACAGACAAGATTGCAAAGGCCAGAACTCTTTCCAGGTAGAAGCATTCGTAAAAGTTACAAGCAAGAACAAAATTTAACCAATCACAATCTATTTTACAAAACACTTCAGAAAACTACTTTCGTATAAAGAAAATATTGAAAATGTATCCAGGTGGGAGTTCAATTTCGTTGAAATTCGCAAAGAACGAAGCAAATTTCACGTAACACCGGAAAAGCGAACTCCGTTGTCTCCAGAGCACTAGTGGCGGTACAGATCCAGGGAACTGCTAGGTGCTGCCGGCGCTGTTTAGAAGTATGGATTTTAGGGGAGAATGAGTTTTATTGGATAAGGGAGGGAATAGAGGGCCATTCCTGCGCTGTATCCTCAATCTGCTCTCCCTCACTCTCCTGACACCACCGATGCTGCGAGCTCGAGGGGTCTTTTTAAGGTGCTGCCAAAGTGGTTTTAGTAATTCGTTCTGTGAACCTGCAAAATCGGTCGTCTAGGGATAACTTTTTTTCTCCTACCATGAAGGTGATGGAAGAAACAATCTGACGCTAGCTAGTGTTGAACAAAGAAATTCAGGTACCTTTTATCTTTCAGATGCATGGTTTTAAATACAAACAGACAGTAAATTCATAGGTGTTTTTTACCACATATGCTTGATAGTATATCAGTTATTATATGTTTCCATCGAACAAAAGAAATAATCTATTTTCCACAAGTTAGTTTTATACTTTGATCATTATTGTTTGCACCTAATTGAAACTCATTCACTATGCATTTATTTTTTTACCATTGAAAAACATGCAGATTTCATTCAGTTATATTACTCATAATTCCCTTTTTATCATTCTTCTAACTACATACCTAAAATGCAATCAATTTAAATATCCCATTTTTATATACTTCACAAACTACGCCGAAAATACTCTTCGTCGTCCTTTCAGACGACGTTCTAAAAGAAGTTTTCAGTTCTAAAATTCAACTGTGCTCATTGAATCAATTATGAGCAGAAATTGCATCATTGCCATTGAAGTACCCTGATTTTCCAGTGCTCATCTGGTACTTGCACATATAGAAAAGTCTTTATCCCATTTCACTACTGTGATATTGACCTCATTTGTAACTGCTACCACACCAGTTTTTATGCAAATCCTCTACCATATTTCTGCAAACCGCATTCCATACTTCTATGCGAAAAGAAATGTGTTCAACAATCTAAAAAGTCACTTTAATAATTATTTAAATAAATTCCATCTGATGAACACAAATTCGTCAGACGATAGATGCATACTCTCTCGAGTTTTAGATTTTCTGGAAGCGTCCGTTGGTTAATTTCAATCGAAAGGCACATGTTATTAATTAATGTTTACTTAAAAGAATTAGTTGTCTTTCAATCAAACTCCACAGAAGTACTTTAAGTCAAGCTCTTCTGAATCTCCTGTACATTTTACTCTCTGTTAGTTTCCCTCAGCATGAATTATCTTTTACTCTCTCTGTGAGTGGAAATTAGAAGTAACGACAATGGAGACATGCTGTATTTGTACGTGCCAAATGTGGGACGAAGGCACGACTTTGTTATGTAATATTTAATTGCGCCTATATATCATGTAAGGGAATGATCCAAATGTAGAGGATTTATAAGACCCTTAAATTTTGGGATAGAATTTTTGCTCAATTTTATGCAGTTAAAACCAATACAGAAGATCAAAATAAGAGAGAGGCACCACTGAAATAAGGAACATGAGCACAGATGCCAAAAATATCCAACTATAAATCAAAGTTTGACCGGTAAATTAAATGACGAAAAGTTTTAGTGTTCAATCAATCAGTTGAAGATCAATAGCTTTTGTAGGAATTCTGAACTTGATCTGTCGTAGTGCAGGTTTGATGAAAATGGTAAAAAAACTCACGATTTCCGCAGCGCGCATGCAGCTGTGCTTCGGCTGCAAATCATTTCGTTTAATAATGATTGTATTACAAATGTAAATTTTCCAACCACAGTTTCATTCATCAACTTCTGCAAGAGATTGACAGGAAATGACTTTTGATAGAAGCGTCATTTCAAATTTAAACCATAAATTTTTGAAAATTAGTGAAAAGATGTTCATCGTAAATTTTGTTCCTGTTTTTATTAGCAATGAAGTAATATCTGCAATAAAACTTTGAAGTGTTTCTGGCTACAGAGTTTAAATATAGAGCAACACATTCAGTTACTAGCTTGAAAATGAGGAAACAAAACATTAATTTCCTTGCAATGATGAGCGATAATCGTGTAATTGGATAAGAGCATTAAATTTGATTTATTGTTTCATCAACGTTACGACGGTAATTAGTTGGCTACCTCAGCAATCTTTCGAAATTGTTCCATGCACTTCAATCTAAAAGCATTAATTAAACAAGGTTGCGAAAATTTTCTTTTGATCTGTTTTTGGGAAAGTTTTATATTGATCTGTTGTACAAAATTGAAATATTGTTTAACTGCCAGACATTACAGTGGTATGCAAAATCAGATGGGAGAATAAACTCAATTCATAAGAGTTGCAACTGGAAGAAATCGAGGTTCATTTTTTGCAAGCACATTTTGTTGTTGATTCAAATTGCATTATTTGGCGATTCCGTGAAAATATTTTACTTTGCTAGATTGTTAGGATACATTGTAAAAATAAACTGTTTCTCCAACACCACATTCATGGTCTTTATTATATGTGCCGGTAAAAGCAAGGAAAAAGAAGGCAAAAGATCACATAGGGTGAATTAACCATAATATCACGATCATTAGTTCGCAAACTCCGTATAAAGGTACGTTGCGCAAGTATTGAACAGCTTATGAAGCGAGACTCTGCTGTAAAATCACAGTGTTTGCGAGTTGGCTCTCAGGCTACAGCTGGCAACTGCCGAGACTACTGTGGTCAACCACGCCGACCCGCTCCGAGCTAAGTTATTGGTTCAACAACTTCTCGGCGCGCCAGTCTTGCCAAAATATGCTGGGAGCCAAACTTTGTTGCCTTGTGGTCTAGGGCGTTTCGTGCGCTCAAACTGGCTACAAATCCAAAATCTTTGTAACGAATGCCGTCATAGCTGCGTGTTGTTATTCCTTCCGAGGATTGCGCATTTGAATTCGAGTTTAGGTCTCCACTGCGTGCTAAAATTTGATGCGAAGCAATTGTACGGACACAAGTTTTGGCGCGCAAGAGCCGAGCGCAAGAACGCTTATACATGAGGCACTGCTTAAATTCAAGTCAGTTTATGAAGAATTCGGAGCCGAGAGCATGAAGTTGAACACGATTTTGTTAACTACGAGAAAGGAACGATTTGAGAAATGTCTAAAAGTAATTACATGATTTAGATGCGCGATAAAATGCTTTGTAAAATTGGTTGATAAAACAGAAAGCACTGCTTCATTTTTTCTATCGTCCATTTTACACGATTGGTGTCATGTACGTAATGAATACGCAAAACACAGCACAACACATTTCTTACATAGTTGCGTACGAATGAATACGTGTTGTAGTTATCTACTCCTTTCCGTACACGAACTTAAATCTTCCTCAGCCCTCATTAAGCTCTATAAACCTGATCTCACTAAATTTCATTTCGAAGTTGCAGTTTAAAAAAAAACGATTTATGCCACAGAGTTGAAAAACCTCGGCAAAACCCTTTATCTGTATAGAGAAGAACTGACTTCCATAAATTAAGGTTCGCGAGAGGAACTCCATCGAGGATATTTGGAAGTTGCCCTAATGGCTCCACCGTAAATAAGTTCAAATATTGCGATAAGACCACTTGCAAATCACAAGCGGCGCCTGATAACCGAGACCATGCCAGTTCGCCCAAATGGCTTTGGTTCTTGAGGTGAACTGCCTTTCATTATGGTGCGAAAATTCACATGAATAATTTTAGGAACTTTATGATTACCTCCATGTTTTAAGGGCCATTCATATTTTTATTTTTGGTGCTGAACATATCTTTGTTTTTTTTTATTGTGGTTTATTTACTGAAAATGTCAGTGCTAGGTTTTTGTACTATTTTTGTTGGTATTCTAAGCACTGCAAATAATTATCATATTTTATTATTATTTGCACATTATCAGTTTTATTCATATTTGTATTTGCACTGATCATGATCATCCTTGCTTGCTTGCGCTCACAACCCACTGAACTACAGTAAAGTTTAATAATTCAATTTTTTATGATAAGCAAGGAATGTTGGAGTAGCGACTACGAATAGCTCAAACACACTTCTTTTTAATCCAATTATTTAATAAATAAAATTGTTCATCCATTCTCATCTAAATCCGTTGAAAATTTGCCACCTGATTGCAGACATTGCTGATAAGAAAGTTCACCCAAATGTCATATGTAGCGCATAAATTAAGTAGGAAAATATAAAAACCTAACGTAAAGAACTTTGTAATTCAGCCATCGAATTCGTTAGAGTTCTTTGTCAATCAGAAATATTTATTTTCTATATTATTAGAAAACTGGACACGATTATGAAGTAATAAATGTTCATAATTTTAAATAGTACTTTTTGCAGTTCAAGATTGTACTCAAATTTGATATATAATAAGCTCCGATATTTTCCCATGGGACTTTTTCCACATATTTCACATATTTCTTCATTTAGAAATAACAAGAAGTACAATTAATTTTGATTATATAGGCTTCAAGATTCATGGTAGAAATTAATGAAGACAACATGTTCGTATTATTGTAGTTAAGCGATGAATTTTATGAGAAGCAAGAGAATATCTCACAATCACTGCAATGTTAATTCATGCACTTATAACTTGAAATTATATTTTTAAAACTCTAATAGTTTTATCTTATCCAATGAAGGATAATAGTAGTAATGCCTTATAAAGATGTGTTCTAAGATTGTAGCAATAAGATTCTAGTAATAAGTAAATATAATTTCTCCACTTTCATAAAATATCTGTCTTTTCGAGCACTAGGGAATAGTAGAGCTTTACCTAATTTTAAGCCTATATCGGGATCACAAATTTAAAAGCCGATAACGCGCAGCGTCGAAATTAACAAAAAAAAATCACAGTTAAAAACATTTTCGAAGACGTCAAGAATTTTTTTTTTAAACTCCATTCGATTTTATATCCACTTCATAAAAAATAGTAACACACAATGTTTTTAAGTGCATCTTATCACGTGAAATCTCGAACGTCCACGAACTCTGACAAAAATCGATCAATTTAACGCTGATGTAATGAGGTGAACACTTGTTTCGAACGTACAGCTGCTCACTGGGAACATGGCGGTCGCATGGGGAGACACTGGAGGCCTATGCACTGCCTACGCGCGTCGAGCTCGAACAAAATGCTCCTTCCTCCGCCTATTCTGCTTGCCTCTGCCTTCAGTCGCTGCTTTGCCCTCGCGTGATGTCGCCTCGCTTTTTACGAGCTTTTAATGTTCCTGTGCGAAAACGCTCCGCTCTTCCCTCTTCGATCCTTTCGCTTTCTCAATATCGATCACTTTCCCTTCTGTCGCTTGCTTGGATAGGCCTGTTTCCTCTCAAGGACGGTATTGTCTAACTTCATTTTAGGATAAGCATCAATTTGAAACTATTTAAGGACACCTGAGCATTGTGTTAATATCAGCTTGAATCTGAAGAAATGCCACGTCGAAGCGAGAAGATAATCTTTTCAATTTTCGTTTCACAAACGAAATTTAAGCTAAAAATACATGAAAATTCACGATTATGATCGGGAGTAATGCTTTTATTATAACTTTGGTATGCTTCTTTACTGAAAAAGCATTGAAAATTTAAATTTCTAGTCCCACATATTCCTTGAAATTAATTGTGAGCTGAATTATTCATAATTAGAAAATTCATCCTTATAAAGTGATGTACGTGCAGTAAATTAAAAATTACAATGCAGTGCATCATCAAACCCTCTATATAACTAATTTTCCATTCATAAAAAATGAACAAGAAAACATTTCGTATACTTTTTCAAGCTAATCTTGACCTGGGATAAAATTCAAAGTGAGCTGGCGTTAGCCTGAGGATGCTCCTTACGCTGCTTTTACAGGAATTTAATTCTTAGTCTACACCATATTTAACTCCTCATCATTAGTTTCATTTTGCTGCAGAAAACTAAAACGTTCCATTTGAAGGAAATGTTGTTCACTTTTATAATTTGAGCCTCTCCTGTTAACAAATGAGCTTGCATTTTTCGTGAGCAAAGAGATGTATTCTAATACATGATTAAATTATAATTGGTTAGCATTAAAATGAAAAATACTGATCCTGTGAATTTGTAATTATGATAGTAATTGCAACTAACATTTCTTCGTAACGAAATCACTTTAACACTAAATTTTTCCCTAACCATGCAGATTAAAGTAAACTTATTTTCATACGTATCTTTGATGGTTTTGGTTGGCTTGTACTTTTATCTACTTTATGATCAGTTACGAGTATCAGATTTTATACTAAAAGTTATGTGGTCTAGTTGCTTCTTTCTTTCTCATCCAAGGCCACTGTTAAAATTGGGGTTTTGAATTATTGAATTGAGTAAATTAAGGGTGACCCTTCTTCAGGTGCTACCAAATTATATGGCTTTGCGTTTACACTAATTGTCATTATTCTACTTTCACTCAATAAGTCGTCATTGTACATACGTCCAAATATTCCACAACTAAATCCCTTAACTCAGGACGGCACAATTTCACATATTTCTAGCCCATGCACACACACACACACGCGCACCAAATTGTGACTCCAAATCAGAACTAACTCCTTCCTCCATTTCTTTAAACTTTTTTCTTCGTCTTATTCACTCCATCCACTCGTCATCAGCAATTCCCTGCACGCAGCCCCAGAGCCGGCCATGTATCTCTACTCCTCTGTTTTATGGTCACATAATACCAGACTTCTGTCGAGCCTCAGCCCTGCTGTCGACCAGCGCTCTTATTATACATTCCCGCTTCTCCAAACGACCCCTAGAACGCAATTAAATCCCTTAATTGATAACATAAATACGAAAAAACCTTCCTGTGATAATTTTTCCGTTACAAGTTTACTTGCGTTGCTTTCCGCTTCCACGTGATGATAAAGATGGGATTGAATGTGTGAATAAAAATATTAAATGTTGTATGATTTATTCGATATTGTGTGATGTGTGTGTGAGGGAAAAATGTTCAATTTTTATTAGTTTTAAAGCGCGCTTTTATTTCGGTTGTGACACGTATCAAAAAAATACTGACAGGGCAGATTTTGTTGGTATATCTATTTGCTTCATAAATTATACCATGAAACGGTGAATTAAAAATTGAGTCTAAATCCTTTACCTAATAAAATGGGTAAACCCCATTGTGAATTGAATTTTATTTGTGAATTTTATCGACGTGCAAATATATTTGAATAAGCTGCTGAATTTTTTATTTAACCTACAACTTACCTTAAAAATTACGTAAATTACATTTTAATTTTTTAAAGAGTAATTTGAGTACTGTTAAAGTTAGAACACATTGTAGGTAGCCAGTCAAGGCTATGAAGAATCTTATTTCGTTGAATTAAATTGAATTGAAATAGGTATCAGATTTAATTTCAATGTGAACTGATGTCAAGTAATACTTGAAGAGTGAAATATGGTAAATAAATTGTATGTTTGTTTTGACATTCATTAATTGTACTTCTTAAAACGCGCCACCAATATCAGAGAGCAAATAATGTTAAACACTATAATGATAGGATAGTTGGGATAATTGTATAATTGCCCGAGCGTATCGATACACGAGGGGAAATGAGTCACAACAAAAGAATATAATATAACATCCATGCTCAAGTTCGCTTATCTAATCCCTTCTATTGCCATGGAGTTGCAGGGCGAAATCAAACAATCAAGATTAAACGGGATAACTGATCAATTATTTTTTCCTTTACTTCGTCATTAATATATCATCAAGAAAATAACCTAAACTGATTCTTAATTTATGACGCAGTATTTTACCCCCAGTACTCTCGATCAAATGAACACTTTCAATCTAATTCACAAAGTTTCACCATAGTTTATCACAGTCTTCATGTTCTTGAAGTCCCTAACGAAGCAAAATCCATAATTCGACTCATCGGTTAGATTTAAGGTAGTTTTTTTGCGCGAGAAGACTTCAAGTTTAGAGTCAGTTCAGTGTGTCAAATAATTAGAAGCCGTCGTGGTTTATAAGAGTAAAGTGAGCAGGTCCTACACGTAGCAGCTGGCACGGCACGTAGCTCGCTTCATTTGTGTCACAGCGCGACCCGTGCCGAGACGGCTATTTAGATCTCTTGATACACGGCGTGAATTCGAGCAGCATTCAAGACGTGCTCCGATAAACTTTAGAAGATGACTCCAGCATGTCTTTCTACGTTTCAACAAAGTTTATAATGCAGAAAATCACGTTTGAAGTGCTTCGAATCGGGAAATGAGGTCTATGTTTCGACTCAACCCAAATGGATGAAATTTTTAAAATTTTGTTGTTAGTGGTGGTCGTCTTGCGGTACGCTTGAAGATTGGAAATATGTTTGTCGCCATGATATTCATCCAGAAAAATTCTATTCAAGGTTAATGTTGTGTCTGAGTAAAATCTCAAGGTAAAACTTTCGATTGAAATGGTCAACACTTTTTTGATGGGTGGAAACAACCAAAACAATCCCTAGCTGTACATCATCTAATTCCTAAATCTACTTTATCCGTGCTGGACTTTGCTCGACAATATTTGTGACCGTAAAAACTTATGTTGACTGTAAACATATGCGACAGTCAAAATTACTACCTTTCTAATTTCATTTGAAAACCTCCCGCATTTACACAGGAGGCGTAAATGATGGGCGAAATTCAATTACGACGCTGATCAAACATTCGTTTAGTTCTTTCAACCCATAATTTGCAAATTATTCCTAAAGATTGAATGCACACATGATAGTAACGCAAGTGAAAAAAAAGGGTTCAGTGGCTTCGATTTCCAATTAAAAGTACAAGTAGGCGCATATTGGGGAATTTTTACCTGCTGACGCTGTCTCGGCTTTTCGCCTTGCCGGCAAATATTATTAATGCTCAACAAAGGTTGTACCGCGAATTAGTTTGTGTAGTTCCTAATTTATCTCTATTCCCATCTCAAGCACGTACCATATGCGATTCGTGTAAGACTTAAAGCTAAAACAACCACAGTCTGAAACAACTCGAAGCCAGAAAATAAATCCGAGTACGGAGTGCATAACACGTCTATAAGTTTACCAGATAAAATCTCGGGAATTCTTTATTATCAGTACGGGTTCAGCCGTTAGCGAATCACTCAGAGCAGGCATGCCATATCGCCGTCTATTAGTCGATAAAGATCGCACGTTGAAGAAAAAAACGCGTTCACGCAAAGCAGTTTCTGTGTATCCGAATCACTCGCATCTCAAAAATCTCAAGGGAATTATCGTATTTTTTCTGCGTTGTACGTTCCTGCAACAGTAGGTCAGTGAACTGAGTCGTTATCACTCAATGCATCAAGAAGTCGTTTTTTCAAATTTAAAATGCCTCATTACTTGACCGTGTCCACCGGGCATTGCTCTTTTAATACAATTGGAATAAACATCAATTCATTTATGTATGCTGGACCTACCCTTAATGTATGAGCCTTTGTGATCCTGATAATCAGCTGGCAACCGTTGCTAATCGCAGTACCAGTGGATTATTGCTCAGATTTTTATCAGAATGCCATTTCTGCAACGTCGGTGCATTACTGCTGCGATCATTACGAAAACTTTTATAAATATTAATAACATAGATGCGCGAGATAGAATATCCGATGTAAAGTTTAATCTAGCGTTTGAAAGCACAATATCTTGCACTACGTTACTTAGGAGATATGTTTGCCAAATATTCAGATTATAATTAAACGCTTACGTATTCCAATGGTCCTCACCTCAGTGAAGCTTTGACGGTGAAGTGTAAAAGATTCATTCGAGGTTTTTGAAATTGTTTGCATGGTCCATCCAATGTCAAGGAAAATAAAGTTTTCCTTACAATATTGTTTTCATTTTATCCAGTCTTAATTGAATGCATTTAAGAATTTAAATCCTATCAATAAGATATGACTGAATGGAAGTGACACCATATTGTTACTGCAGTATTATAACATGTCACAACAAAGCCCACATACTGTGTTTTACACTAAACATGAGTTGTATTTTCGAAGGAGATGAGAATTTCTGCGCTATAGGCATCATAGTATTTCGAAATTTGCTTCACCGATGCCAATTTTTTTTCGAGACACATTTTATTTTGCATAACTCATTTTTTATTCGCTGTACATATATCAGCTCTGCGTGTCGAAAATTATTCTTGATGACAAGGTTTTGTGTGCTACATTTTTCCTATCACCATTGCATCAGATGTCTTCGTTATTCCGCACAATAAAAACACCCTCAAAGTCAATGAACTTTTATGATCGCATTAAATTCACCACAAACGCAAAACAGAACTCGAATTATTTTGACTACTCCAAACCCTCTGCATTTTTTACGTTTCAAACTTCCTGAAAAAATTTTGTGCGATGTTGGAACAAACTTAATTCTCAAACTCCTGGAAACTACGGAAAAATTTTTAAGAAATTTTTCTCTAATGAAGAATCGGCACTATAAAATTTTGCTACACGCAGTTTCGTACCCTGGATACGGCCTCAAACTGAGTCTGCCGATTTCTTATTGAGGAAAAAACGGGCGGTTAGACCGCTCGGATCTGGCCATGGCAAATCGATGGGTTTTAGCACTGCGGTTAGTGAACAGTTTCTTCTCGATCAGGTATATTTCACGGTAATAAAAACATTAAGCCTTTTCGTTAACCCTTTGAAATGCGCCAATTATGACTTGGAATTTGACATCATTATATAAGTAAAAAAATTGATAAACTGGTTTGGAACGACTCCTCGTGAGAAACCATTCAATGTGGTTTAAGATCGACCGATAATAAAGTAATATTAGGATTTATGCTTTCAGAATGACTTAATTTTACTCCTTTCGAGGCACAGAACATAAAATTTCAAAAAAAAGAATTCTGTACTACCACCTCAAGAATAAAAGTAGTAATATATATAAGAAAAGTTGATTAATTCTGGAATGGGAAAAATGAATACTCAGCATGATGATAATAAAATTTATAAAAATATAATTGATCGACTATAGATTATAGTTCCTCTCATAAATATAATGAGTTAATAATTCTAAAATAGCTTACCCTTTCTTTAAAGAAAGACTAGTGATTCTTAGTTATTAGAGTTTCATTCAAGTGCAAGAGATATATGTTTTACTTAATTTAGTTTATCAATACATAATAACTTAAATTATTCTCTGATCAGTTTGATGACTGAAAGTGTTTGATGCAGACCTGATCACTAGCTCTTTAATTTTCCTAATATTATTCTCTCAGATGCGGATTCAACAAACGTCTCTTAAAAATTATTATGAACTCTCGCATTGAATCAAATTACTCCAGCCTCCAGGAGATATTTGTATTAACCTCAGGAATTCTGAAAAATTCATATTCACTCTCGTATCTTCATCGGGTAATGACAATTTACTCCACAGCCTGGGAGCGATTTCTTTTGCCGTTTGGTTATAACTGGCTCATACCAGGGCAGCTCACAAGGACTGCACTGCGTTAAATTGTACGTGATCCCGAATAAATTAATTATTTGCACCAGTTTTCACGTCCAATTTTAAGCGTCAGAACCGGTTTCTGAATGAGCTACTGTAAGGGAATATTATTACTTCTTGTAAATCACTTCATGCTCTTCAATTTCAATAATAGTTCCAGTTTTCTTCTTTTGGCTGAAGAATTGTCTCAGAAATAAAAATGTTAAATGAATCTACAAATTTCTCCCACAAGCACACTCTGAATAAGTTTTGGTCATAATACTCTACTATATGATACATACAATGTCGAATCGTATTCGCTGGACCCGTAAAAAAACTGAAAGCAAACACTGATGTTCGCGTTCATATTGCCATTTATTATCAGTAGGATTATTTTTTATGAGTAATTTCCAAAGGGAGTTGAAACACCAATGACGGACCCGTCGTCTTTGTATTCTACGAGCGTGCGGATTGAACCTAAATTATTGAGGGATTTTCAGCAATTAATGTGACCTCAGAGAGAGGGTGGGCCTGCGTAAGGGGAGCTGAAAATTTATCCGGTCCGTAGGATTTTCTATCCTCCAATCTAAGACTTTAAAACTTCTCCCCAAGACTAGTATTCTTTTTACTGAAATTAGCATTGAACTCACGTTCTGCGAATACATTAAGGCCAGATATAATCCAGAAACCCATGAGAAGCATTTCATCCATCCCTATAGTACAGGCCGCGAAGCTTTCGTTCACGGTAAACTTTACGCAGAAAGAGTCAAGTTCTTCACCATCCGTGTCATGAAATTGAAACGTTACCGAAACGACAGCGCGGAGTGTGAACCTTAACTGCACATTTATTTTCTCATTTATTCATCTGCGAACAACAAAATTGCATCGTGAACCTATGAAGCTCACCCTGAATAATAGAGACCCATTTCAAGTTCTACGAGTCGAGTTACGCGGAATTAATGGGAACGTTCAAACTGCAAAGACTGAAGACACATAGAGCGCAGTGTTCACTAAAATCTCATGTATATGATTTCATAAAGTGGCCTTTATGAATCTATAGGCAGTGAGCAAAAGCATGTCAGGCTGTGGGCGCTCTAAACAAGCAACAAAAGCCTAGCATCTGTTCCAGAGGAGTGTAGGTCTCGTCAGTTTACGATGGTCGGCAACGGCTGGAAGGATGATCAGGCCACGGATTGCCACCAGCACTGTTTTCCATTATAAGCTCCACTTCAATAGAGCCTGACGTAAAGTACACAGCCAGTGAGGCCAATAATGGATTTCTGGAGTCTTCTAGGCCATTACAGGAACCTCGCGCCCATTATAGGACAATTTGTCACTCCCAGTTTCGTCATGAGATAGAATGGGGATATTGAGATGAGTTCCCGAAGCTCCACCTTTAAGAATACAGGCGTTTGCATGTAATTTCTTGTCTACTTTTTAGTATCGACCTTCGACACGATATTGGATTGCTAATGATAGGTGCCACATCTACAAAAATGAAAATATTGAGAGATGGTACAAGCGAATTCCTTTTTGAATTACCATCGCAAATCTGTAAGTGAAGATTTTTTCATTCTTTACCTGTGTAGAAGCGCGAAATCGAGACATCGCGGCTTGATGTTCAGAAGTTAAAATTTGGCACGATGGACTCGACAAGATGAGCTGCAGAAGTTAATTCAATTTTGCCTTTATTTGGACAAACCTTCACAACACATGCGTTTCAATAAGGTTCAAGTCGCCGAAATGCTCAGCTGGTTGCGCGGTGAATGACTTCGTTTATCTTCTTTTTTTCCGAATGCTCCAGAGAAATTGATGGGGTTCAAATAGCTTGCCGCTTGTGTATTCCTACCTCTTAAATTTCTAATTCTATCTGCTTATTTATTGTAGTTGAATTCTTCTCAGCTGGTTTGCGATAAATTCTAGTGATGGAAAACATCTACATAAACTGCACTTGAAAGTGTGCCCCGGTGAATTAACGACACCAAGAAAATATCAGACGACCGCCACGGCGCTGAACGCACTCAGTGTGGCTTTATTTGTGTGCGAGTATGTGTGTATGTGTGTGCGTGTGTGTGTATGTGCGTGCGTGTGAGACTAGCCAAGTTCCCTGTGCCAGAGCGGCATAATATTTACAGTAAACAGTCTCGCAGTCATACCAAACTTATAAAAGTTCAGCCCACAACCCTTTTTTGACGTCAACGCATGCAAGTCCAGTCTAGTTATTCAAATTCGAACAAGTCTCACCCAGTGTTAAACACCAGGACGTAATTAACGAGAACTTCTATTTTACAATCACCATTGGAAAGACGTACAAGCTTCACGCAATGCTCAAAAAAACAAGGTTGGACGGCCTCAGTGATTGGTACCTCAACCTGTTCCTGAGCTGCCTTGTACCTCATTCTAACCTACCCTAACCCGACCGGCCCCTACACCCCCGTCTCCCCCCTCCCCCTGTAGCTTGGTCAAGTCGTAACCGTGCGATGGCGAGCTCTGTCCACACCCCTCGCCGTCCCTCGCCCACCTTCTTTGGGTTTGTCGCAACTTGCTAGCGGGGAACTGCGCCGTTCAACGCTTTCGGAACCTCAATGTATGAACGGATTTAAACTTTCAGCGCCGTTCAATGTTTTTCGAACCTCACTAAATGAGCGGAATTAAGCTTTCAGCGGCGTTCAACAATTTCCGAATCTCAATATATGAACGGATTTAAGCTTTCTTTTGGTAGTGGGAACATTCCTATCTTCAACTCAAGGCAGAATTGAATTTTTTCCCGTTAGGAACGTTTCTATTAGTAAAAAATTTTAAAGTTTAAATTTCATTTATTCGCAGGAATATTTGCAACTTCAACTCCTGGATAAATCAGAATTTGGTTTAACTTTGGGGACACTTGTAATAAATTCAACACATTTGGAGGTTCAAATTAAATTTACTGGAGGAAACAATCTAAGATTTAACTCATGAGGCAAATTACGTTTTATTCGCCACTTGGAAAATTCTTAGGATTAAATTGGAAAGAAATTCAAATTCTGTTAGCTAGTGGAAACATACCTAGCTTCAATTAGAAAGGGCATGTTAATTTTCCTCGCTAAAAGAATTAACTATTTTTAATTTTATCCAGTGAGAAAATATGAATTCTCTTTGATCATTTTAGCAGCAGTGTGTGTATGTCTTATCTTTAAAAGCAGAACTTTAGTTTGTTCATCACAGTAAATTTTTTTACTTTTTAATTTTAATTTCCGAAGGAATGTAAATCTTGCGTACAGTAAAAATATTATTACTATAAATCATTGATGATATTCGATATCTGTTCCCTAGTGAGAACATTACTCACCTTGTTTTCAAAAAATTTTAATCATTTTTCCCACAACGAATATTTATAATCTAATTTCATCAACAAATGTCAATCTTGCTCCCATTTTTATAAGATACTTTTCTAAAATAATACTTTTCAGGATCTCTGCGTCCATGAAAGTTCATGTTTAAATCATTGCAGCTACTGGTAGATAGTTTACTGGTGACAGTATAGGATTGTTGATGACAAATACTAATAAATATTTTACAGCATAGTTCGTAGCGCCCATCATTATTCATAATGCAATATAATCAATGGTAGCTAATTCCCTGGTTATATAAGAGTTGTTTATATCTAAAACTATATTTCACAGGATATTTTCTTCTATTATGAACCTCCGACTCTTATCAGAATATTTGAACGTTGATGAACAAATTATGAGACTGAAGTTGTCGGAAAGTTTTTGTTGCTTCTATTGTTAAGTTTTTCTTCAAGCATCCTTTCTAAGTAGAATAGTTAGCAACTGAACAAATATTATAATTTCATTTTTTAATCATTCTTTGCTCTACTAGTGTTGTTTATAACAAATGCTAGAAAAACTTCGGCCAAACAGAAGCATGAATTTTTCCACAACCGATTGTCATTATGAAACTTTATTTTCCTTTTTCTTCTGTGAGAACATTCTTCAAGGACAGGCACATTCTTGTGTTGTTTCACCTAAGACCAAATTTTAGCACCGTAAAATTTTCATTCTAGTCTACTGAGTACATAAATAACTTTGTGAAATATGAGCTGGCCTGCAGTGTCCTTGTCTCTCCCTCATGATTTTTGTACGTTATTTTCCAACTCGCTGCAAAGTAATTCGGAGAGTACACTTTTTATGCTGCTCTTTCAGTTGTTGAACCGTTTGCTTATAATATTGCTTATTATGATATAGCTATCGACCAAGGACATTTTTATGAAGAGTTTCTTAAAAACCATTAATATGTTGTACATTTTATGGCCAGCCATTTTTCGGAAGTTCACTGTTTTTTATATTATTTTTAAGCCTTATCTCTTACCAAGCCTTTTATCTTATATATATCTGTTTTTATATTGTCTTATTAGAGACAAAATCATTGGTTGAATAGATATTATGAAGCAGTTCGAGTAAGAATTTATTCAATGATGGGGAAGAGTAAAGGAAAGTAATGAAGCCCTGTCCATTCTCTTATAACCTAAGTATGATTCTTGCAAATCGTTTATTCTTTTTTTTGTGGCCCCTTGTAAATATAATTTCAGCTTTGTCTGGAATACATTTTTTTTAAAGAAACTAATTCTTTCTCGAGATATTTGGTTTCATTTCGTTTGTTATGAAAACTACCCCTACAGAAAACATTCTTAAATAAATTGCAAAGAATTTCATTTTAATGAGTGAAGTCATTATTGAGTAAAGTATGTCATTTTGAATTCGTAATCTAACATGCTTCAACGAGCAAAGTAATGCTGCACCGATGTTCCCTGGTATAGAAACGAAGGAATTTAACAATTACGAGGAAAATTTATTAAAAGTAAATAACATTAAAATAAATAACCTATTTGTTGAAAAAATTAGGCGCCAATGAAAAAATGGATAAAATCAAACACGGGATTTTGGTTGTAAAAATGAAAACGTATCTACAGGTTAGATAACATACAAAATATTGACCTTGGTTACTACTCTTATTTCTCTTGACTTATTTTTTAAAAGATCTCAAAACTTAAAAATGAAAGTATAGAAGATCGCAGAACTTCACATACGGTAAGCTTTCTCGTCAAAATTTGAACAACCGTTCTTTCTAAAATATCAATTGGTCTCATAGGGTAATGAGACACAAGCTTGAAATTAATGCGCTAGATATGTGCAGACATGTTAAATACCTACCTCTGCTCCCTGACGTCAGATTTGTAGCCTATGCATAATTTCGACATTACAATTTGGTAAATTCGTGGGACGTATCGTCTACATTCGCTAAGCTGAAAAATTTCGTGATGGTGGAGCTCAAAAGTTATTTAATAAATTAGCCAGGGAAACATGTTGCTTAAAAGCAATAAGGAATGATGAAATTATAGATATTTCACTCTTTTTGCATGGGCAAGTTCTGACTTAAAGGCCACCGCATCTCTGTGCTTCGTGTTCGACACGGCCCATTGAGTAAGAAAAAGCACGATTAAAATAAATAACACCTAATTTTATGGCTCAATATAAATAAATTGCGATAGACAATGATAAAATCGACCTCGCATGATAATGATAATAGAATAAACTGGCCTAGAACTATAATCAAGGTGTTTCCAAATGAGTACATGGATAAGACAAGAAATACATTAACTGGGGCTTAGCGTCGAGATAGAGCGTTTGCGATAGCATGAACAGAGCGCAAGTTTGGTTTTGTCAGACCAGAACCGCGGACTTAAAAGTGATGGTGGACGCAGATGGGCGATTCTTGGAATATATGTTGAAGAAATGTACTTTAAATAATGCCATTCTGGACCAGTTGATCAAAGTAATGGCTAATCGAAAATGTGTGGCCTTACGCAGGTTTGTTTTCTGAAATTAATTGTTATAATCATGAATAAAAATCAATTATGCTGCAAGTATTTTAAATATCAATTCACTCTCCCGGATTAGCATAAATCATTCGTTTAAAAAAATCCAGCTACATAAAACTGTAACAAGAAGTCTGAATAGCGTGATTTTCATTCAGCTGCAAAAAACTATACATTTCTCTGCACACAATGGGAACAATATTTTCCGATAAAATGCTCTATTTACACTCCGCTATTAAGGAAAGCTTATTTCTCCCACGAATCAGTAAATTATAAGTTCAAAAAGTATGCAGTTGTTAAGATCCAAGTTGTTAACACACATAGAACTACTAACGGCAGCTGGAATAGATGCTCTGCGATGAAATCCTTGTGTATTTATTAGAAAAAATTTAATACAGAAATAATGAACTTTAATTTGAAAAAGGCAAATGTAAATGATCAGACTGCGTCTTTACCATTTTCTGATCGTTAAACAACAATATCAATCATGGGTGGTCAAAGTAGATTCGATATTTTTGAGGCCCACTTACTCCTATGAAAAGTAAAATAAAGCTGAACATTAAGGTGGAAATCGATCCACATAACCATACATTCCAAGAAAACCTAAAATGTAGTGATTTAATATTTATCAGAAGGAAAACAATAATACTTATATTTACATCACCATATTTATTCAGAACATCCTCACTGTGAATCATAACTGTTAATAAATGAAGGAGTTACATTATTGGAATGAGAAATTCTGCAAAAAAAACTTATACAAGGAAGCAATTCAAGGAAGATATTATTTAGCATTTCAACTTTCCTAACAATTTCTTGGTGATGTGGTATACAGGAAGGCATAACAGCGAAGATGTTCATCAAATACCCAGTCATATACACAATCCATTAAGCCATAACCATTCATAGTGCGCTCTGGGCTCTGGAAAGCGATCAAGGTGTCGGAGTATTCATTACAGCCTATATATGCGAAAATGGTCGCAAATTAACGGATTTGTTAGAAAGAAAGGGAAGCCATTAGGTAAAAATTACGTCTCACGAGTGGCGTGATAGCAAAACTTTTAAATCGCAATCCGACACTCGTTTAGGACTAAATACTCACTTGGGATCGTTTTAAGGTGATTCGGCCGTGAGTTAGGCGCTCAAATGACCCCTTAAAAGCTTCAGGAGCTCCGCTGCGTATATCAGACCCAAGCGAATAATTATAACGCTCAAAACTCAGCCTGTTTTATGCTCTATTGTTTAATCCTGATTTACATATGGAACTTGGGGGAAAGAGCCGTCCACATATATAAATATATGTTGTTGAATATATATATATATATATGCGTATATATTTATATATATATTTATATATATAAGCGATATATATATATATATATATACTGTATATATATTAGAATTGAGAAAAATTATATGATATTGTTTGGCACTTGAGCATGAAACTTTAATTTCGTTTGATTTTTGTTGAAATGAAGGAAAACGTTGGTGTAGTTATTTTATCGAAAATCGTTCTTTTTTATCAGTTTTCTTAAGCAACTCATCAGAGTAAACATTCGAGAATTCCCCATATGCAAATAAGATTAGCTCATTTTTTTCTGTAGGACGTACAAACTTAGCAAACTTTCCTGTAAAAATTAATTTCTCCACGTCCATTCAATGATGTATAAAATTTAATTGGTCTTTGAATATAAGGTATGAAACAACGTTTTTTGCGCCTATCCATTACCGTTTTGGAACTTGTTTGTGTAAGGTACCTTGCGTCATATATGTAAAAAACTCAGAATTCGCACCTACGACGATTTCCTTCTTTCAACCAAATAAAAGAAGAAAATTAAATTGAGAAGAAAAAGTTCTGTTGAATATAGAACATATTTTCTTCAAGAGACAAAATAATCAAAAGCCGAACAATATTTAGTTGATGTAAGTTCTCTAATTTACTTGTTTATCCTTGCACCAAAATTGACAGTAAGTAGCCCCTGTATAAGAATGCACGGTCGTTACTCGCTTGCTTGGTCCGTCTCTTTGTCACTTTTGAGGATGCTCAATGACCGTATCTGTGACATGAATTTCCCCAGGGCACAAGTACTACAATATTTTAATTGCAGGAACTATTGGGATGGAAATACTTGTTTGTCATCCATATCTAGAAAATTTATTTAAGGAAAATACCGGAACCGTTATTTTTGACTGACCTCGGGCAGCTAGTAGGAGACATATGTATAATATATATCCATAATGTATGTATTATTGACGGTGTATTATAAATATAATAAGCATGCATAACTGTGTGCTTCGAAGCTATTATTTTATAGAGTATGTACGCGTTCTCGTCACTTTCTTTGTGTAACTCATGAAAAATTCTACAATTTTCACCCAATTTTAGAGCACCTGTATTTATAGAAGCGATTTTCATCCAAATAAATTACCTAGTGATCTTGATCTAGTGATCACTCATCTTTGTATTACTGTGTGTATTAAAAATGTGTTACACGAATGACTTCAAACAAAATGTGTTGATTAAAAGTATTTCGTCAAAAATACTTCCTGATCTTTGTTTGCGCTGCTCACCAGAATAATAACATGTACTCAAGGTTAGCTAATGTTTCTAAGTATATGATTCCTTACTTGATCTCTGAAAATTATGAAATCGTCCACAAATGAATAACAACCAACAGTTGATGACTAAAATTGAGAAAATTAAAAAACTCTCAGAACTGATCCAGAATCGACTTATCTTCTGGATTATTAGAAATTGCCCTAATTTTCAGGGGAAATGCTTCTGATTCCCGGTCAACTACATAATAAGCATGCATCAGCATTGCAAGACTGTGATATTTTCGGTAAGTGTGCTCTTCACAATGATATATTGCTGCCTTTATGAACGTCTCAAAAATACGCACCTTCAAATAGTGGGAGAATTAGAGCAATGAGTAAAATACGAATATTCCTAAAATTACATTGCATAACCAGTTACTTCATGCAAAATACGAGTTTAGAAATTCCAACCAAATTATTTCATGAGCATGTACTTACACTACGCATGCACGTTTGAAGATTAGCTTCCAAATTACCCTTCTGCACAATTGGGCAAAAATTGGACGAAGAATAAATTAGTAAAATATTCCCCTCATACTTGTTGAACATTAAATTCGTGAATGTTTGATATTTAAAGCTTCACAACATCACTGTCATAGGTAGGGCTTGCGATATTGATTGAAAAATATGACGATGTTATTATATGAATCCGTAACAAAGATCGCGGCCAGTTGGCAAGGAAGTTTTGCAGAACAAAGTACTTGAAAATTCCCTTCCGACGACAATCAAATTTCCTTCTTTCAAGTAGTGTATTTTAGCCTAAACGTTACCATGGCCGAAAACAACGTTGCGATTTTGTATTGAAAAGTTTTCGTTTTAAAGCAGATAATAAAGAGATGGTTTCGCGAGTACTAGCGCGGTGTTGGAGTGTGAATCTTTGCGGCGAGACAGCGGAGAATAGGTGCGGGGAACAGAGCTTGCCTTTACCGGAGGCCTTGCTTTCATTGCAATTGCATCTTTCTTTGATCAGTATGTTACCCAATATCAACCCATAGAAAAAGAAAATATTCTTCTTAAGAGGAGATAATACTAAATAAATTTTCGCAAGCCACTTGAAGCCTCTGGTTTGAGGAAATTTGAATATGATCGTTGGGTTGGCATTAGATTGTACATGAATTCAACTACAATTGCCAACTTATTTACGATCTTCATGAACTAGTAAAATCTTTGATTCATTTTAATGTTGACCTTGAAAGATGGTGTAATTTTTAAAATGGGGATAAAACATCTCAAATAGAGGATTAGGAAATTTAAATTTCAAAAACGCTTTACAACATCCATGTTCTGAGAAGAAATGCGGCTCAGTTACTGTAGTTTTGCGTCAAATTATATATTTGATTGCGATTTAGTTAATTTCAGATATTCTTTTTCATATTTTAAAGATGAAAACCCATTTGCATGAAATTCGATGTTAGTGGTAGAGATATTTACCAAAAGTTTGATTCTTTTGAACATCATAGGCAAAATTGACAGGAAATGCTGTGAATGACAGCGCAGAAGAAACACTCCAAGAGCTTTCTTCCATACAAAGAAATTAACACGGTTTCGAACGATACTTGGATGTACTGTATTTTCCAAAGGATTTTTGAACACATTTTAAAGTTTTATCATCGGATTGTGAATGCTAAAAGCTTTATTTCTTCGAGGGCATAACAAATTTCAAGGAATTAGCACGCTGTGGGAATACGAAAGTCAGTTACTGCTCTGCATTTATATGAACCCATCAATTTCATGAGTCAATTAGGATCTCGAGTAACCTTCCACGCTTCATCCAATCTTCATGATCCTCAGGTCTGCGCTGATTGATCACAAGTTAGAACTTCGATAGAATTTAAATTAGGAAAGCGGTTCCAGCTCTACAAAAATTGACGTTTCTTGCCATTGAAACCCAATTTGTAAATTGGTAAATAGCGAGAGGGAAGTTATAATACTCTAAATTTTGCAGTGTTTTAATACTGAAAGTAAATTCGCCTTCATTGATTGACGAACTGTGGTCAGAACAATTAAGCGAAGGAATTGAAGTGTTAGATTTTAGAGTAGTTATTCCCAATTTCTTAATTACTTCTTTATACAGGTTCAAACTTTGACGTTCAATGCATTATTTTCTATTTCTTTTGAGTTTGAGACTTCCTTTTCTTTTTGATTGAGCAAGTTACTGAAGTAGAAATGGATAGTGCATTATTTTAATGAATTCATGTCAGACAAGCCGGAAATAAATCGCTTTAGACGGATTTGAGTTTTCTAGATTTTTACGTTTCATGAAGGTCATATAGATACTGCCAAAACTTTCAACGTTTGCGCCCATTTCGAGTTCTAAATTCATGAAAGAGGTAAAATAACCAAATCAAGTAATAAACATTTGTTATTTCAAAGGACTTGAGAGCGAATTTTTGCAAATTGAACACAGTACTGATTTTATTGTAATTTCGTGGCAAACGTTCATTAAAAACTCTTTCGTTATTTCTTATTTGTTTAAAAAGAGAATTTGCCCTTCAAATTTTTGAGGGTTTTAATACTGTAGCAAATGGGTTGAATACAAAGTTCAATATAATCCAAATTTGCTGCTTTTAATTTCGGAATCATTTTAACTCCTCATGGGTCAAAAGTGAGTGTTAATTTTAGTTTTGCAAAAATTCCCTTTTTTTTGCTTTGAGTTTTACAGACGAAAACAGTAGCGAATTTGTTATAGCACGATTTTCACTATCCGTGTGTGAATTTTTTTCCTACTTTGCAAGTAGGAATTTATTCATGAAAACTATAAACTGATTCAAAATGGGTTCAAATTTAAAAACATTTTCTAATGATCAGTGTTCAAACTGCTGTCAAGTTCGATCAAACTAATGCTCTGCCTTTGCGTACTGACTACGCACAACAAATGCACGTGTACAATTTTAGATAAGTTATAAATCAAAATTGTTCAGATTAATGATCCAGTTATTTAAAAATTTATTCACGAGTGCATCATTTTTTTTTAAATGCTGCTATAACAAATGCACCTTAATGATTTAGATAACTAATGGAAATCAAAATTGTTCAGATTAATGATCGAGTTATTTAAAAAATTATTCATGAGTGCTTCATTCTTTTTTTAAATGCTGTTCTAAATTTGCTTCAAGATCTTTAATTTGCGCCCAGTATTAAGTGACTGTTTTAAATTTGTTCACACATTTAAATAACTCTTTTTAATGTATTTGATGTGTGCGTTCGAAATTTTTATCTGAAATTTGGGGATCGTAAATTGAGGTCAAAGTGATAACAAATCATTCTGGTGATTTGATGCGCATAACTCTTATTATAATGTTCTCAATCTGTAGGTATTTCCGAGGCCATCTACTGCAAATAGCTTCACCGTTACTTGTAAATGTAAGCATTGCAATGGTCGTGTTTTGCTAATAACCTGCCCATTTACGCCCAAAACGAGCATTGTAATGGCCATGTTTTTGCTAAAGCTGTTGCTGTTCACTCTGAAATGAGCATTGTAATGGTCTTCTGTCCTTAACGTAATCACCTCGCACTCACAAAATATGAAGTTAGTATACCTCACCGCCCTATATACCTCATGAGTTTTTTTTTATATTTTATGTTCATGGAATCAAGTTCAGATATGTTGATGCATGCTTCGAATAACTGACCTTGTACATCAGTGCGTCTGTATTGACCCAGAATAATACTTAATACATGATTGGAAATGATTGGAAACTATGAAAAATGCATAAAAGTATCAATACTTATTTGATATGTTTATTAAGCTACCGCAACCATGAAGTATCTGCACGATAGCTATTCGTATCAATGAATGTACAGAGTTTTCAGGTTCTCTTTTTTTTATTTGGATATTTATTCATGATATGTAATTTGAGTTAGAATTTTATTCGTTTCCTGTTGAAAAAAATCAATGTGTAAATATTTATCTTGAAAATCGAGAGAGAAAATATGTCGTAAATGTTCATACTTTTTGTGAGCTTTATGTTTTGAAACATTATAGAAAGCTTAACGGTATTAATTCTTTAAACTTCAGTGATTTATCGTGGCCCACATTTACATTTAAATTTCCTAGAGCACCTTTCAGCGGATAGAGATGCCTATAATTTCAAATATCGTTATGAGAGGATGCAAGGTCATTAATAAATATTTGTAAGCTTAGGTTGCAATAACAGGCGACAAAATTGCACGTAAATGTTGTACTTCGGTGAATTTATGACAAGAAATTTATAAATTAACAGTATGGGCAGGCCGTGAGCATTGTTGATTGTCTTTGATGATAAAATGGTGCTCATTTCAAGGTAGTATTTGAACTTTTCATTAAATGCAGCTTTTAGTGTACACTTAAGCCGAAATTATTTTGCGAGGTAAAGCTTGCGTACTAAAATGCTAAATAAATATTGACAAAAAGGCACTCACCTTTTCACTCGTTGGCTCCAAGGAAATAACAACTTTGTTGAATGAATGTTAAATAGCAAATATCTAAAAACTAATATTTTCAAGGCTACTTCTACACATAAAATTTGAAACACGCCACGAGTAAATTGTAACGAGAAATTGCTTAGCAGAATTTTAGAGATATCCCCATTTCCTCGTTAATATAAATTTTTCATTGAAAAATCTTCCTGAGAATAACTTCATAATATTAAAAAGACTGCAATATGGTTAACTTGTTTCATTCATTGATTGCTTTGACTGTATTGTTAGTCTTACTACTTACTCTATTTCTCTCATCCGTGCTCTTATATTTGAAATGACGATTTAGGTATCTGAGAAGCAGAAAAACAGATTAAATGAAGATAAAATGAACTCCACGGCACACCCGCCGGCATGAACGATCGCTAACAACTGCGGCCCGGAACCAGAAGCAAAAAAAGATACGAATATTTCGATTCCGGATGCACTTCAAAAGTTCACAAGTGCTGCATAAATATAATGGTGCATCAGCTGATGCAGCTGTGCGAGGGAGGCAGCGTTTGCCACAGCTACCAGACCGGTTTGTCTTGTTTCTTCCGCTCGCCATTTTACGGGAGGCAACTGGGCGCCGCCATCTTTGTTTGCCTCTCATAAGTCACGCCACCGTCGCGCTTTGTCACATGATTTTCTAGCAATTTTCGACGTGTTTTCGAAAAATAATACAATGACAATGTTCAGGAAGGTTATCTGTGCGTATAAAAAATATATTCATAGCCCAGAAAAATGTAGTTTTTGAGAAACGGACGTTACAAAACGGAGGCAGTGACACCATCCGGCGCGCTGAGATCCCATCGAGGCACTGCTGGAGGAATATTTACGATCCCTTTCGTTTTTTTCGGGATTCGCTGATAGTAAAACCGCTTTCCCGCCTGACGTTTGTAAAAACGTGCTTGAAATTCTTTGCAATGGGCCTAAACTAATTTACATTTGAACGGATGAGAAAAATTTCACTCCTTTATAGATATATTAAAATATCTCTCGCTATCGCACAGACACCGAAAACTAACATCGTATTTTAGAATGATTTCCCAAAATAAACAAGATAATTTCCTGAGCAAGCACGGCAGAATTTCCTACACACCCTCCTCGAATTTCTTAAGCTCCCTCATCGAATTTACGTAAAATTCACAAAGATCTGGTACGAAAACATGTGTTAGCTACAGATTCTTACCTTAGAAGACGAGTTCCGTCGAAATCAACGCCTGCATCCGGGCTACACAATGCACCGTCGACCACCACCACCACATCCTCTCGATGCAAGGGCACGAAGCTCGTGGATCTCGTACGTATCTCAAAGTGCGATCACTAGAATAACAACTTTCGAGGACTGGGTCTAGCAAGAGGAAAAGTTGTCTGTTTTCGAGGTTTGTGTAAATCATTCAAGCAGTTCAGACAAGAGGATGTTAGAAAGACCAAGAGAACAGCTGCAACAGGATCAGTGAATACACGTACTGCGAAAGCGGGGAAAAAGGGAAAGCAGCATCGGATGCTGAGCAAGAGAGAAACAGAAAGAAGAAGCAACAGCACTGCCAGTTGATTCAACACAGACACCGAGACACAAGAACGAAAAAATGTGAAAGAGAAAGAGAGGAGGAGGAAGATATTGAGCAAGAGGCCAGTTGTCCTGCCCTGTTGGTGTCTGCTGAAGGTCTGCAGCTCGAGTCGCAGAGGCCGCGCGGGTCTGTGGGTCGACCGCCTCACCTCATTTGAGCGGCGCCGTATGCCGGGCTGCTGCGACAAGCCCCTCCAACCAATTACGCAGGTTTACTGCAACTATTTGAATTCGAGCCTCGCAAAGTCGCGCCCCTGCCTCCGTCCGGCTCTTGTAAAGGGGCTCAAACTTCCTACCTACCTACGTACGTTACAGAAGCCGGTATCTTTTCAAGGATGTTCGAACCCAAAATGGATTTGAATGAACTCGTTGTCGTGAAGATTTTCTTCTTCGGCTCTAGCTGCACGAACGTTTGCGATGCTCGAGTCCGTCGCGAATGCGCAGTCTCCGTTCGGAACTAATATGAGAACAAACCACACAAGAGCATTTTCAATGGAGCATTGTCTCACACAGCTTCACTACACACCGGGGATAGGACCCCCCACTCTTTTTAAGGGGGCACCTCCCACACAGTTCACCTTCTTGATGATGAGAGTTCACTGAATGCGCACATCTGAATCGAAGGCGCGTGGCGCTTTGTTATGATGATTCTGGACACATTTCAATGAGCATACTGAATGGGGTTATTTGGTATGTTGATATCTCTATTAATATGTGCTGCAGTTGGAACAGTTCGGGTTTTTTCCGCTATTGAGATTCTAGGCCACGCCCATGCGGACTAAAGCAACCTGTAGGCACGAGTACAATTATGAATCGATTCCGATTGATATGGGAAGAATCTCTGGAATAGGATCTGTGTTGCCTTGGTGACCTATACTCGAGTTGTGAAGACTTAGTGGACAGAAAGGGCGACTCGTAGCGTGTTCTGGAGAGCCCACACTGGTCTTATTGTTACGCATCCAATCCTTGCGCTGGATCGCACGGTTTACGATTCTCATAACCAGAGAGGAAGGACCCCTCTATTCGTCGCTTAATCATTGAGTGGGAGAGGATACTGCCTGGTCTTCAGCCACTCACCACTCACTCAACTCTTCGACCAACTCCAAAAAAGTTTCATTCAGAAATTTTCGGAGTTTCAAAGGTTGGATTATTTGTTTTGAATCTCAAGTCGATGATTCTTGAACTTTGGGGAAATGGAGTGATGATGGAATTTAAAACCACTGAGAACTCGCTCAGTTGATGGGTTTTAATTTAGTAATGGTATACCATGTTCGATAATATAATATTCAATGCTGAATACATATAAAATTTATTTCATGTGTATAATAGGAGCATTTAATGAGCAAAATAATATTTAAAATGTGTTTTGGATACTCTATTACGGAATTGGAATTACTGTGGAGTGTCTTTGAAAAAATTATATCTCTGTCCTAACAAATGTCAGCAAAATACATGCTATCAAAGACATGCCGTTATTCAAACAAGAGTTGATTCCAAAATATTGATATAGTGGAAATACACACCTAAATTTGTCACCTCTGCGAAAAATTTTACTTGCAGCTAAAGATATTATCATAGTCGAACTTAATTACAATTCATCTGACTAAAAATTTACCCCTGCTCAATGGAATCTATATGGAATACATAGCGTAATCTAGGCTTACTTGCTCTTAATTTAAAAACTTTCTCTTAATTTAAATAACTTGCGCTTAATTTAAAGGGCTTTCCCTTAGTTTAAAGGACTTACTTTTATCATAAAGAACATGCTTTTAATATTACTATGGATGTTGCAACTCAGATATATTTTTTTACTGCTTGTTTTCCGAACAACGGTTGCTTCTGAAGTTTTATAGTTAGTTTTTGGAAATAAATCTATATTTTAGTTGCGAATATGAAATATTTTCTAGTTATGTCAGGGTTCTTCATTTTACACAGCTTTATAAAGTAACTTATAGACTCAAACCTAATGCAAAAAAGTCAGTAAAATTGCATACATATATTTACATCACATACGCAATGAAATTTAATTTTAATTTCATGTATTTCTACATAACAGAGCCCTATATTAATTCTTTGTTATCAATACTAGTATCACAATCGAGATTCAAGCCATTTATTTCTTTGACTTTGCAACAATGTAAAAATTTTCTCTTTAATTTTCCCAACGGACTCAGTATTTAAGATGTAATTCTTTTTCCTAACTTGGAAACTTAATTTCTACGATACGATCTTCATTCCCTCTTCATCCTACGGACACTTATTAGTCAAGAAGATTTATTAGCGTGAGCCTTTCATTCCGACACTCGCACTCAAGTCACGTTCATCAGATGTAAAATTTTTCTAAAAGAAGGCATTACAAAAGTTTATTTAAATTGAAAATGAATGTAGAAGAGGCACTCGTCTGGTTTACTGTTTCATCTGCTTCGTCCGTTGCTTTTGAAATTTTTGCTTTGATCACATAATTCCATTAATTTTTATTTAGTGGCTAAAGCGAAGATGAAATTTCGTCAGGTCATTTATGGTCACTTCGTATGAATAACAGTCAAAGTAAAATGAAGTCTGACTAGATAAAAGTATATAGCAGCCCATATTAATATAAATCAATAAAAATTATCATAAATGAAATAAATAGCATGAATATATTAAAATTGCAATGTGTTTGCGCAATATTTGTCCACCCAAGCATCTTATTTGTAGCCAGTGAACAAGTTTTTTTTATTTGAGAAATGTGGGCATAGATAGGAATAAAGGCCTCCCAGTACCTCAGTCTTTTTCATGTCTGTAAGGAATTTATAAAATTTCAATACAAAATAAATGAAATAATTAACATGCCACCAAAACGGCTGTATGATATATATATATATATATGCAGTACGTTTATTATTTGGTAAACTATGTTAGATGTTTTTCAGAAAAATATGGAAAAGATACTATTCTTGCAAGTGGAAAACATTGCTAAGGTATGCCATTGTGTCCTAATTTCTAAAAATGTTAAAATAAAACCTTCTTCCAATATAATCATCGCTTTTGCCACCAATCTGAGAGACTGATTTGAAATGTATACAGCTAATCTCATTATCTTTATGGTTTTGTCCCCACATGAGACATTTAAATGTCTTAAATAATTTTAAACACGAATTTACCATAAATATATCATTTTCATTTTTTGGTGTTTCCCAATGTTTCCATTTCAAAGCTACTCTTTACAATTTTTTGTTCGTTGTTGTAACACACATGGCAAAATTGAGTTTTTGATAGCGCTTGTGTTTCAGCTATGGCGAGAACTTAATACTGTGTATCTTGAAACGAAATGTGCAAACGAGGGGAGCAGCTAAGACTTGCTGCTCATTAGATGATAGACGCATGATACATGAACTGTGAGTGAAAAATGAATCATGAGAATTTTAATGAATGTCATGCGAATAATGTAGTGAAATAATTGCATGCCTGTGTATTTTTTTTTTTGACAGGTAGCACAAGCTTAACATAGATATTTTTTCTGCTGGCACTGAGAAATTATTTTGGTTTCAAGGTAACAGCGTTTAATTTGAGGTTTAAATGTTTACTGTTTTTGATATCGCTGTTTAACTTTCCTGAGTTTCACTGGCGTATAGCAAGAAAATATTGCAGCAGGTTGACCCAAATGATTGCTAAATATCAACTCGGAAGTATACTATAAACTGAAATTCAATTGTTGTGAAATGATGTTTGATGGATTTTCAACGTATGGAAAACAAGCAACACGCAATGTTTTTTCTAATTATTGTTTTAAAAGAACAGAGAGCAGTTTTGTTTCTTGGCCCATAAACGTGATGATTTAAATCGTTATTATTGAAAATGTGTTAGGAATTTGACGAAAACTAAGACATATGAGTCAAGGGGAATATGAAGCTTCAACGTCTTCCAGCTGCCATATACCTTCTACATTTTTTAAAGAGCATTAATCATGAATTTATCTCTGATTACAAGAAACAGTTGTGGTTGATTAACGTGTTTGCTTAAATAATGCAACTATAATTGGAGATTGTAGGAATTTATTTATCTTAATTCTTTACGTTATTTTTTGAGTGTATGTTCACTCTGAAATTGTTGCCGTTCATTACATTATCTATAGCTTTGAACGAAAAATTTTTAAAATAATTTTTTTTTTAATTCTATGTTTAGAAGAATTAGTATTTTAATTTACTTCTTTGTCATCGTTGTAGCTAATTCGGTTTGTGACTAATTCTCAGCAACTTTGAGTGCCATTTTCTTGTGCATGCTATGAATAATCTTTACTACTTGAAGGGAGGCATAAAAAAACAATTATTTTAATCGATTAAGAGGTCACTTTAAAAAGTTCATGATTTTTCAGATTAATAACTTAGTTTTTAATCATAACTCAAATGTATTGATGCTTGAATAACCAAATCTGCTTTCGGTCAATCCTGATTCAAAATGTATGTGTTTTACTTGTTCAGCTTTCATCGTCAGCAAGGCGTACCTCTGACCGAACGCAATCAGCAAATGTATTGAGTCATGCTTATATTGAATTACTTCTGAGGTCGATGCAAATGGCAATGGGGCAAATTGAATGGATGAAGAGTTATATTTGTGCCAATACAGAGCACGATGATATCGATTGATAATGAACTCTTTAATGATAATATTAACGACTATAATTACAATAATTTTTATTTTGATGAGCTAACCATAGACCACAAGAAAAATAATTATTACAAAAATTATATCACAAGTATTAAACATACATTAGTACAATTTTTTACTATTGTAGTGTTAAAATAGTAGATAAAATCTTTTTATTTTCGGGGACGATTAAAATGAAAATCAAATTCTACAAAATGGAAATGTTCATTGTAAAGGAATGGTCTTAAACAAAACGTTTCAGGTATAGCAACAAGTCCGACGAGTTCCTTGACCTTAAGTTCTCAGGGTTAAAATTAGAATTAAACGTAATTGCTCGCTTTGAACTAGTATTGATACGATTTTTATGGCCAGTTTTGCCCACTTTATAAGAACTAAAGTAAATTTACTTTGCTAGATTCACATGTACTATTCATGTATAAGTTATGATTTGCGTTAGTCTCAACCTGAAAATCCCCAATCGTAGATTAAAATAAACGTATAACGCAATATTAGTTTCATTTCGAATGACGGCAAATTTTTAGAATTGCGTCTATAGCGCTATATTATTTACGTTTCACAATAACTTAAACAATGATTTTACATTAGAAATGATTTCACCAAAATTACAACAATGACAATATATCAGTTCGGTTTCATCTGAATGAGAACAATGACTCTGCATAAGCTCCATTTCGCCAGAACGGGAACTATACCAATATATTTATTGTGAGTTTCGTTAGAATAGGAACTATACCACCGTATTAGTTTTTCTCCAACAGATCGGGTATCGATTCACTGTATTAGCTCGGTTTCATCAGAAAGAGAACTATGCCATTATATTAGTTCCTCTCATCAGAACGGGAACCAAGTCACTGTATTAGCTCTGTTTCATGAGAAGGAGAACTGTGCCACTATATTTAGTCAGCTGTAACTTTGCTCTAGTGTTGCTCGCCTGAAAGTTGACCGAATTACGGGCGGGTGGCAAAAACTATCGTAGGCCGGAAGAGGAACTGCTGGGCTCTAAATAAGTCTTGTAAACTGATAAGGAATAACTTAGAGATAACGCTGATGCTTGCGACCAGTCGTAAGTTTGGCAGGGCTCATTGAATTATAAGCTTTATTGTGAGCTTGGTGCTCTAAATTTGTCCTCAGTTTGCATGTGAAAAATTTGCTCCTAAGTCCATGCTTTTGAAATCATCCGCCCGTTAATTGTGTTGCACTTTTGATATCACGTTCGCTAGTTTCCTTGCATTTGTGATTTATGAATGTATTTAAAATTTTATGATGAATGAATGTCTAATAGAAAAAATTGAAGATGAGTATGCGGAGTGTATTTTCAAAATAATATTCTTATATAAAAACTTTTTCACAATTCCTGTTGAGGCTAACAAAATATCAGAGTTTTAGTTTCCAATAAATACTGTAAAATTCAAAGCAGATTCTAATTTGACAGCTTTATTGTTGCAAAAAAATCATTACTCACATGCAGAGCTAGACAACTTTTTTTTACTAATTTTTTGCTTAGGATAGTGCAGATGGCAACACGTGCAGGTTTTTTTACTTCTGTACAATTGCCCTGTAATAATTGCACCAAATCGTATAATAGTAGTCAATAACTGGACATACCAAGAGCTATTTTTTTATCAAGATTTAAAAAATTTGATTACTGAGCATTGGTGCGCATGGTAAGAAAATTCATGCGCATAATCGGTTAATTTCACCTTTCTCGTTTGTATAAGTAAAAATTTTTAAGTAGTAATTATTCGACTGTTTTTTGCTCGTAATTTATCAATAAATCATTCGGCTCTCAGAAAAGATAGAAGAACAGAGAGTATAAATGTCTCAACTAATGTCTATATTATATGCAATGTAAAAGTGGACGCAGAAGCCGGTACTATTTTTAGTTTGATTGCAAATATAATTCTTTTATAATATTTCTCCCACTCTAAAAATATATACGTATATCTCTTTCAAGTTTACCCCTCTAAACTATAGTTTAAAGCTAATAGAACTCACTTTTCACTCTGCATTTTATTTACACTGCTCAGTGTCACTCTAATGAAATGATGATTTAACTTTTCTACGAATTACTTTTCTTTAAACATTCAAATTAGGAAAATAGTATAATGAACAGAAAAATTGAATACCTTCGGCTATAAACTCGATTTTATTTATGTACGCTGACTCAATTAATTATGATTTAGTTTCGTTAATTTTAGACCGTGAAAGACGCTTAAATTGCAAAGCCTGAATTTCTGGACTTATCATGTTTTTTGATAAATTAGTTAGTTGAAACTACCTCTTATCTTCACCATGCACGTTTGACTAATTTTTCTACGAGGATGCTGTAACGTAGAACCTCCTATGGAAGGTTCTGATTTGATAATTAAGATCTTTCCAAATTAGCTCTTAATACACGATAATGAAGTAATATTTGTAGTATAAAAAGGGGTAAACTTCGTAAATTCTGAAGTCGTACTATAATTCTATGCTAATGAAATCAACTTAGATTACCTCAGTGGGGCACGTTAAATATTTAGCAAAATGTACAATGTCAAAGAAAATTTCATAATACTGTTAACAATGTTGGTTTTATAAGCATGAACATGAAGAAATGTATGTCCATTATAGTGATATAACTCGCGTATAAAAGTTGATATCGCCGCTTGGAAGCCTTCATTAAAAAAACAGACACTTTTTCCATTGAATCAAGATTTAGAATCTTTCGCGAACAGATTATATCTTAATCTCTAATTAGACGCAGCAGTGATAACATAATTTTCCGTGATGCGAACTAAAGCTACTCATTACAAATAAAATGAGGTTTCAGTTCGGGAGCCGCGACTTTACGAAGCCAAGTTTTTCGCAGGGCTAATGGCCAGTTTGTACAACTGAACTGAAGACTTTCAGTGTCTCGGCCGATTTATTTGAACTAGAAAGAACTGTCATGTACAGGGAGCCCAAATAACCTCCATCCCCACCCTCGTGCACCTGATCGAAATATATACGTTGTCAGGAATAAGCGAAGATAGCATCTTCAAATTCCAAGCAACAGTCAGTGAACCTATAAATAATTCTAATTAGAAATTATAATTTGCCTTGTAAGCGATCAGTTGTCCATAATTTGTGATTAGTAGGATAATCTTCTCAGAAACGAGCGTGACGTTGCACGGATTGCGTTCATTATAAAGTGATGGTCTGTATAATAAAATTCACTTCATGATTTCCTAAAGAATGAACATGGTCGTCTTTTGGGATTATCTTGAAGCGAGCACTTGTGTTGCAAGTGATCAAAATTCCTACGGAAAGAACCAATTGAATCAATTAATTTTTTTGGGTCGTTTTGCCTTTACTTATTACCATCGCGCCGTTTGGACTCGTTATAACTATCTCGCCCAATGATGAAGACCTACCAAATAGAGAGGTTTTCATTTAGTCAAACGACTTAATATCAGGACTTGTGGAGCAAATAAGACGAGGTAGACTTGCCTAGTTTCTGGTCTGTGCGTCGGTGTTCATGGAAACCTGCTTGTCTCTACTGTGATGACGAGCGTTTGCTATTTTAATCGCATAGGAATCTTCCCGTTGGCATTGCTTTAAAGCTCTAATACTCATCAGATTGTTTCGATTATGAATAGCAACCCACGAACAAGTCTAGAATAATGGCCACCTTGGATTTGGTTTAGTATCACGTTTGATTTTTCTGCTGTAATAACGGGTTAAATAAAAATGTTCGTTCTTGTATTTCTTTGCAGCTTCATAGTTCGTTATTGCCTTCAGAAGGAAATCAAGTCAAAATAAAGCCAATCATCAGTTATATCCTGCATTTATTCGTTGTTAAAGAATTGATCTACGATGGATCTGAAGCTTTTAAGCGGGAAATTCCTATTATATAACCTCTCAAAAACATTCCTAAATATAGCTTCTTTCTAATTTTTTACGCAGAAGCAGGAAGTTTGACTGTCAAATTAAATGTACGAGCACAATGTTTGTTAAACATAGCTAATTTTGAATACTGAATACTTTAGTGGAATACTTTTTAAGTGTTTTGCCTTTAATATTAACAAAAGTACTAATAATGACAGGAAACATATGTCATATTCAAATCAATAAATGTGCACACGATTGTTCCCGGATCTAAATGATGGATCCCTAACTGGTAAAAATAATTTGAACCGTTAACATAATATTTTTTTCTAGGTGCTAGAATTTAATGTATCCAGAAGTTTAATGAAATTTTATTTTGTGCTGTGTGAGCTAATGATAAGAAACTTCTAATGTATTTTTTGGGAGTTCTCCAACACGTCCGTAAATTTTACATTACTATCAAAAAGTGTCATCTAAAGTTGCATTATAATTCAAGAGTAAATTTGTTTTGCCCAGCTTTTCAACGATTTCAGCATAAAATTTACCTTTAAACTTATGTTTCTTCATTCCCATTTCCCTGTGTTCACATTTTTGTCTCCCAACGCTCACTCCCGAAGTATTTCACACTCTGATGGATGCTATCGCTTTTCTTGAGGCAAAAGACTGCATTTATTGAGGTTCTCGAGGTTTGCATGGAAGCAGAGCATTATCGGCGTTAGTTCATAGAAGAAGTACCTCTTGAGGTCTCGCAGATTGGCCGTTAGCTTAACATAAGAGGTGGCCTCAAACGAGTTCTTTCTTATGGTATCGCCATTGTCCATTAGAGCAGTTTAGGCGAGCAGCTACGAGTAATTTAGTCGTAAATGCTTTTGGCATTGCTTTAAAACTCTACGGACAACTTACGATGGACGTGTACGCAGTACAAGTCACGTCTAAATCATCATGAGAATTCATTTGCTCCCTTGAAACGCTGCCTTCCGGTCGTTTAGTGATTCTATCCAATTATCATCCATAGAAGCAACTACCAAGGTGGATAAATTGACCAATGAATATTAAGGCCTGTAGCGCGCCGTAGTTCAACACTACACCAAGCACAATAGTCACAAAATTGCCACAAGGATTTTTGTCTGCGAATTAGTAAAACAAATTTGTTGAATTGATTAATGGCTTCATCGAAGTAATACGGACTCAACCATAATAACAAAATGAAATTTTTCAGCCAGTGTTATGCTTTACTGGAAAAAAGACAGAAAATCCATTCATCGCACGAGCAATCGTTATAAAATTCCTTTTGACTTTCATCTAAAAGAAATAAATAAAACTCACATTTTGACAGCAGACATATATAGTCTTGCGTTGAAATAATTTATCGATTCCTCCAATTCAGCGAAACACTTTTTGCAACATTTCTCCTCCACTAGAAGTACATAATTGCCGAAATTTTACTGCGAAAGTTCAAACTGGCAGCTCATAACAGAAGGATTGAGAAATAGAACTAAGTGCAGCACTTCTTTCACCACCGAGAGAGCTTGAACGACTGACGACTCGTCAAGAAATCCATCACGAGAGTCGTTTTTTTCTAGTTATCGTGGCAAATGTTATGGCCTATACCCTATTGGACTGTGCGGAACCATTCTGCGGGAGCGCTCCACACCCTCGTTTCACGGTACGAATACAATCATAATAGGGACTTCTTTCTCATCCACTGGAGCAGACGTGCTCAATGGATGGCTGCCGCAGTTCGGTCCTCATCTCGTCCGCAAAAGATGATAAACAGGAAACGAAGAGTGAGGAAAAAGACTAAATCCAAAAAATCAAATACAGGGTGAAGCGAAGTGATAAATTTAGAGTGTATACTTGATGTAAATGTGGTTAGAAAAATACCTTTTTTAACACGTTGGTTGCGATGTGAGCCGCCGGTGTACCCAGAGTGTATTTTTATATTGCTGTTAACCGACCAATATAGTATCAAACTCAATTTTAATAAATACTTAACCAAAGATAAATCAAGTCACCAACCAGTTTATGGTTGTTATTTTAAAAATTGCTCACTATAATTAACTCTAAATCTGAGCCGAATATTGAACTTTAGTTTTAACCCATCGCGGTCAACATGTAAAAATTAGAATACAATCATAAACTGAGACGCATTGAAAAGGAAAAATGTCAAATAATTTAATTCAAAAAACCAAATATCAAAACGGCGAACGAAATGCAATGCTTCTAATGCACTGAACTTGAAGTGTGACTAATTATTTTTTGGCACGTTTCAAAAGCAGTCAACGTCATTCGAGGTGCGACGCATTCCTACAAAAACAATAACATGACAAAAATCTCAAAAAGATCGGGGGAAAAAAATGCTTCAAATAAATTTCATAATTCTAGAACAATAACGTATTTCACCACTGGCTTAGCACAAAAAAAAACTAGTATCGATTTGAATGAAACCTCGGCATGTCTCATGGGAGCGGGAATGGAACACATCGTAGAAATAATTGTTGTGGCTCAGCAAACTACAGGACGTATTGCGATGACATGCAATTGCGTGCGAAAATTCTTTTCACTGCTGGACGAAACGAATCCGAAGAGTAATGTGTATAGCAGATGAATTAATATTTCTTCAAAGAATTTTATGGCTAGCGAAGTTCTCATCGAAGCCATTCGTCCCGCCAATTAAAGTTGTACTCGGTCCCAACCGCAGAGCATAACGGCAACTGGTAAATTTGTCTGACTACTCTTTTTTGCTGGATACAATCTTGATCTGGATAAAAAGTTTGCGTATTCGAAGTGTAGAATTGAATGTGGTTGAAGAATATTCGGAGAGGAACGCTGGCAAAGAGTCGAAGTTTTTTGGGGAGTTGTGTCTATGAAACTACAAGTTTGGGAAGTTTCAAACGACGCAACTGTTTATCTCTTTATCAAATAAATACGAGCCATTTTATGAAATGCAGTACCTGCAAAATACGGTAGTAAATAGGTTCCAAATTTATTATTTTATTCTATCAAAGAGACCCATATTGTTTTAAAAGCATTTTGAAAATTTTTTTTTTTTGCTGACAGGAAAGAATCCAAAATTTACAGCTCAGTTCACCCGAGCAGCCATCGTTCAGAATCAATGACTCAAATAAATCATTGACTCAATCAAATTGAGAATCGCATTTCAAACTTTCACGTACACACGTCAATAAGAAACAGTATATGAATGAATAAAATAAGTAACGGAACCTTGACTCCGTAAGTTTTAATTTCTCATGGCTTCTACTTCCTCTACGTGTCTATGAGGGAGCTCATACCTCCGCTGTGTAATCCGCTCAAACGTTGTGAGGTTTCCGTTTCAGACTCATTTGGGCATTCACGCCAAGCATTCATCATGTAAGATCAGGCAAATGTACTCCCAGTGATGGCGGCAGAGTTAGGCTAAAATTAAACTCCACGGTTGCGTCTTTTCGCTCACCGGTGTTACGTGAAGCAACGGTTAAGCAAACCGAAAAAGCAGACAAAAATAGCCGAGTTTGCAAAGCATGAAGAGGTGGTAAGATTATCGCTGGGTTATCGATGGCTTCAGTAATGGATGTTGAGCTGTGGCCCGACGGACAAAGTCCCCTTGAAAGGCTCCCTCTGTTTGTTTAGCAGAGCAGTCTCCATTTTTCACTCGCTCTCAGTAACGTTATACATCTCCTGATAGTTGCTCCAAGGGCTCTTAAAGAGCCTTGCTTTTTTATTCCTGCTAAAATTAATTTAGAAAGGACACGGACGTTTGAAAAACAGGGTCGCTATAAATTAAGTAAAGTTTTTGATAATATTACAGCTGATTTCGCATTGCTATGGAGCTTTAGAAATACCAGCGACTGAGGACATTTTATCTTCACTCAGTATTTGTGCTCTATCATACTTCGAAATGACAGCTATTTAGTTCTGCATGTTAAGTTGTGACTGATGTTCTAATTAAGACCATTCTAAATCTGACTCCACACTCTCGTATATCTTGACTAGTGTGTAAGGCCATTCATTCAGTGCTACCCGGATAGCACGTTCGTACTTACAGAACTCTGTAAGACGTGTTTCATTGATGTTGTTGTGAGTCAGAAACGCAGCAGCAGAGTACGAGCAGATGGGTCATTAAAACATTCCTAGGAGATTGTTCACGTCTATCGATTTGCATCCTTTTAATTTACTGCATGGTACAGATGCCTCTGTATTGTCTTTCATTTCTATGTCGGTACTGGATGACAGATGGGGCTGTAAGAGGAAGCTATTCGTTACAGTACTTTGAGAAAGCGTTTGCAAGGAAGCAGAGAAGTTGCTAAAAAGAAGGGTACAATTAATCAGATGAATTCAAGACCATGCAATGACTTTGTTTCGTCATGACACAGAACTTGAAATCGAATGGTTTTAAATTTCACTTTCGGATTAAAGCCCATAAAAAATACTGAAGAGCTCTGCAGAAATTGACGTCAGTCAGTGAAAACTGCGTTCCACTTGCATTTGCGTACACCACAATACAGATGATGAAAAATAATATCTCTAGAGGAAGATTTAAAAGAGTTTTCATGGTTATGAAATGATTAAAAGTATGAAGTAGAATGAGTTATTGTGCAACTATTATTGCATTCGTTGGGAATATTTCTTGTAATTAAAAATTTAACTGAATAGCAGAAAGTAATTCAACGATTGAATAAATAGTTTTACGACATCGCAATGCGTTTAAACCAATTCATCATGAAGAATAACACACTTCACATTAATTTATTAGTTCGAAGCTGCAAGTTAGAAATTCCGCACTTGAATTCACCCAAAAGATATTTGCAATCATAAAAATCTATAAAGTTATAACTGCACGAGTTCAAAAACAGAAATGAAATGCTTTTCATTTATTGTTTATTAAATTCTGAAATGAAAAACCCCTCGACCGAGAGGGTTATTGAGAATTATAAAAATGAAATAATAACTAAAAATGATAAATGTAGTGACTGCATTTGAACCGATGAAAAAGTTACAATAGGAAATAAAAGTTAATATGGTTCATTCTTTGAACCAAGCTGTTGGTGAAAATGTTTAAAATGTGTACCCTTGGCGAAAAACTTATTTTAAACCCCTAGCACAAGTTCAAAATTTAAAAATTTAAAAGGACAAAAATTTTTTGATCGAGAGACCTATAAAATTTGTTAGCGATACAGAGAGATTTGAAGTTATTACACAAACGAATGATGTAAATGCCTAAAGTAAATATGCTTGATTAGAAAATAAACATATCTTTTAACATAAATAAGGATCATCTGAAACAGAAATAAAAACAGCAGAAGTAAAGTTGGCTGAAATCAAAAATAAAACTGATTCGGAAATTACACAGATCGGCTGTAACAGAGTACAAGTTTGCAGGATAAGAATACAGCAACCCGTAGTATCGCACTGTGAATAAGTAGTTTCTGAAATAAATATAGTTTAAGTATTGTATAAAATCCAAAATGGATACACTGAAACCAGAAATTTCTAAAGCGTCAGCACACTCATGAACAAAACAAGGATTCCGATTACATCTTATGATAAAGAGATAAAATAAATATAAATATAAGGATGAGCGCGCGAGCAAAAAATGGACAGCGATAAAAATCTCAATTACCGACACTGGTTTAGAGAATGAAATTATCGCCGCTGGAGCAAAACCAAGCGTGGATCATGGGGCATTAATCGCTATCCAGGGACTGTGAACATGCCCCAAACTGCCTTGCCTTTCAATCAGGGAGCTTTTGTCGATAAGTTGTCGGCATTGAAATTTCCGAGTATGCTTGCTCCATAATGACTTGACTCACTAACTTTCGAATGTAGGCCTAATGTAAATTGAGGGGGTAAAATGGAACTCTGTGAAAAATTTTATTTTCAGCAGTCGTGAGGTTTGCTTACTTTATGCTTTCTTTTTTATCGGATATTGGGTAATGTTTGGTTTTTATAAGTTCTAACTCATCTAATGAAGAGGCAGCTGTTATTAACGAAAACATTTTTTCATTCATGATTATTCTCTCCTTAGTTTCTAAATACAATTGCTCATGTCTTTCAACATTGGCAAGGTAAAATTATCTCTGAGTGATTTAGATTTCTAACAAATTAAATCACGTTGAATATTTTATCTCCCTAAATTTCAGACGTTCGAATCAAAACTTCAATTTTATAGCCAAGCCTTTATAAATTATCGTTTTTTTGTGATTTTACGTAAACAGGCACTAAAAAATGTTAATAGATACATTATGAAGCAAGCAAAATCTTGTTATTCGTATTAAGTTGTAGAATATGAATTTTGCAACATTTTCTATTTCACACACAGCAAAATGAATATTTTTTGGTGTAGAGAAATTGTGCGCTTACGGGTATACTTAGTTGTGCGTGAAAAATACAAGGACTAAGAAAATAATTTTTAAGAAAATAATAAAACCCTTAAAACGCATGTTAAAATCTCTTTTTTAGCCTTCATTTAGTTTTCTTTTTTTGCTGGCCTAAATGAACGAAATATTCACGCTGAGTCTGTGGGAATGCGTTCAATATCAACCCTCATTTTACAAAGTCAAAACAGAATTCAAAACTAACTCAAATATAATATTCAGAGAAAACAGCAAGCGCCACAGGCTTCTTTCGTTTGATCAGCCTCGCTATATACTCAGACAAGCATTTCTGCACTTCCTCAACAGTGTCATCAAGTTTACCCATAAAGTGATTGGTTTATTAACGACATATTGCCCCGAAATTTAGAGACGAGACGAAGTTATGGTCACGTGGTCGTGGCGTGTTATGGAGGCGGTATGCGTGCTCTATTCCTCATGTTCGATCACTCCAGTGTCTGCCATCACCTCGATTTAATCTCATTCTTTACGACCACAGCGAGTTTTGAGCTGGACTCAAGTGCTCAATTCTTCACCAATTATTGATGGCGAATTCGATTCGAATCTTGATATATATAAATTTCAATGATCTGTGCCTACCATAAAATTTCGACGACCTTTCAAGTCCTTCTCCCCAAAAAAGGGATATTTTTCAGCTTATCGTTGGAAAGCTTCATTTTGCGAAAACGGGAAATCTTCATTTCAGTTCTTTCATTTCGGGAAAATGCACTGTTGGAGGACATTTTTTAATACTTAGTTATTCATAATTTTTGAAATTTTGTGATTCACACTTTTTGAAACTTTGTAATTTACAATTTTTGAAACTTTGTAACTCACAATTTTCGAAATTTGCGAACTTTCTTGTACGTTAAACTTCGGCAAAAATCGTAATTTTGCTAAGATTTGCGGGTACTCAACACCAATACAACTGCAACTCTGCATTCTCTGTCATTTCCCTTCCATAATGATTTAATTCAGCTAATTTCCCACAAGAACCCGTTCGCACTGGAGCAGTTTTACTGCGCATATAACGGGTTAGTTCCCAATTAGTGGTTACTTACACCGGAATAACAACCCGTTCGGAATCAAGAAAAAAAATGTCTGACGAGTTTTTCGAAAATTCCTTGGCTGCGCGTACAGCAGCTCGAGAGACAGCTAGAGGAAGCAGCGACTGTCCGACGTTGTTTTCTTGATGAAGTTATTTTTCATTTATTTAAATTGGCCACTTTAATTATCCGGCAGAAGAGTTGCTTATAAGAAGTTCGGAATTTAAATAATTGATGGTCTCACCGAAATGAATGATACAGAATTGGTTTTAATCGTTTTCTTTTGCATGACTTCTGTCATTTAATTTTTTACACGACTTCATTCGTACATTTTTTTAGCATTCAACTTGTTCCCTACAGCAAGCAATGCTAAAATAAATATTACTTGAAAGATCAATTTGAAAGTAGAATTGCAAAAGTACATTCCTGCATTTTGACTGCCAATTTAATTCGTACGAATGTCTTTCCAAACATTGTTCATATATGTCATAAACCGGTCATTTCCTGACTAAATTACCGAAGCCCGAACTCGGCGGACATTTTTCTGACTGTAGGTCTGTATTTACTAAGTCTTCCCAAGCTTGTAATGGACGCCATGTTTTTGTTCTTGCTAATGCCGACACTCGCACAAATGTCGTTAGTTTGCGGTATCGGCTACTCTTATTTATTGCTCACATGCCCAAGTTTCACAACATCTTCTCGAACCGAAGCTTTCTTGCGGCGAAAAACCCATAGATTTCAGTGTTAACGGTTTTCAGACATGCAACGCTAAGGAAAACACCGCATTCGTTGCAAACAGAGCTTAAATAATCTAGCTGCGAGGTTGCTTCGATCCTGACTTTACGCTCGCAACCGAGCTCCAATCAAACACAACCAATGAAGTTGAAGTGATAAATGAGAAATGCGTGATAGTTTTGGCTGTTCAACATCTAAATCAAGTTTTTCCACAGAAAATGTTATTTCAGTGCGTTGTAGTAGAAAAACCACTTTATTTTTTTCGAAATAGTGCGGGTATGTAGTGGATTCTCTGCCCGCTACTTCTGCAGAGGTTAAATGAGCTATTTTGTTTCTCAACGCTTGTTCAAAGCCGACCACAAAAAATTTTAAGCTGCAGTTCTCGTGAACCCAAGAATCTTCAAAGTTTCTTCATAAAGTGTGCTTGACGCTCATGATCAACAAACTGCTATTTTGACTCTAATTCAGCAGAATAACTGCTAACTCCCTCGCTCTCGCCATTTTTCTCTTTTAATTGGGCCTCTTGAAGTAATGTATGCAAGGAGGTACTTGGTTAATTTTGCCCAGGTAATTACATACGTCTAGAGCCAGGCACAGCGATGTCGACGCGCCAGCACTAATATGAATCTGGACCGTAACGCATTCAGTAAATAAGCAGAAGTGTCGTCTTGTAGCATCCACCAAAAAAAATAGAAGAAAATTCTCTTCAGAAAAGCTCATCATTTTCGCAAAACTGGTCAGTGCAGTCGAAGATTCAATTTTCGGAAGGTGCCGACAGCTAGGCAGGTGAAGCTTCACATCGACCGTGCTTTGACCTGACAGGGCTTATGGTTAAAGAGCTTTCGACTTGCCTTAAAAGATCAAGTGAAGAATTTCAAAAATATGCAAGTAAAATACAATGATTTTAAAAACGTTACACAAAGACAAAGAAGTTATAAGTTAGCCAGGAATATGTTAGAAATATCGAAAATTGTCACTAGCTTCAAATTTTCAACCAACGAAGCTAATACTCAGGTTTCCCACTTGAATGAATTTTGGTGTTTGTAAAAAATTTCAATGATGGAAACTTCAACGCTCTGAGAGTATTAAAAAGAAGAAACCCCAAACACTAGACATTCTAATTTGAGTAAAAATTGAGAACTGTCAGTGAAAAACTCATTCAGTGATAACGTAATTTTTTTTGTTGGTTTTTAACCCGTATTTTTCACGTATTTGATAAATTTTCACGCACACCAAGGCGAAGCATTTTTGTGGTACATTTACTTTCTGATTTGACGCTTTGAAGAAAGTTAAACGAACGTTTGAGCTTCACGAATTTTATTCAATGACAGTACAAAAAATGTAACAAGCTAAAAACAAGTGGGACAAAGAAACACTTGCAACGATGAATGATTGTTCCTTGATACTCGGTTCATTAATTTAACCTTCTCATGTCGATTAGAAAATTTCGACTTTCAACACACGCAGTAAAATTCGTCGTAGAATGAATTGCTTCCGATCGAGTAAACCAAAAAAAATATAACGTACATTGGTGAGTGCAGAGAGGCATGCCAATATGCACGATTTCATGGACTGGAATTTGGTATTTAAATTGGGCCATTAAATAGGGAATAGGAGATAAAATATACTCAACACCCAAGCTATTGAGATCATCAACGTAATGCCTCTTGCATATTCATGCTTCTCTTATCGGTCGAAGCAAAAACAATAATTCAAGAAAATATTACGGAGTAGTCATCAACGCTAAGATTTTTTCGCCAATATATCTTTGCCCGAGGGAGTTCTTGAGCCTTGAATTAGTGAATATTAAACTGAATTGAACGTTTCTCGTCATCGAAAGTCAGTTCTGTAAACTCAATTGACTTTTGTGATTGCCCAGTGATGGCGTTGGCTTCATGCTAAACTTCATATTAAGTCAAGGTGATTTGACACAATAGCTATGGTTGGGCGACCATTTTCCTTCAGCATTCTATCCATCGAATTTCTTGAAGAGCCCTGATGACTTGATTCAACCACCCGAGGATAATCACATTTATAACTTTTTATAGCATGCCATCATGCTCTCCTTAAATTAACAGGACCCAGAAGTGA
This sequence comes from Morinoia aosen, assembly GCA_030386875.1. Lineage (NCBI taxonomy): Eukaryota > Metazoa > Arthropoda > Malacostraca > Amphipoda > Talitridae > Morinoia > Morinoia aosen. The sequence continues at coordinate 21,683,368 of CM059565.1, forward strand.
ATAAGCTGCTTTTGGCGTTGCATGTTACAGGTCCGTTTTCGTCGCTGTAAATTGCTAGGCGAGATTCTGAATTACAGACTGCCTTTACTCAGGAACATTTTCGAGGCGAATACCTTTCTTTACCAAGCAATTCAAATTTTATAATGACTGATCAAGAAGAAATGTCCGAGTGACGCAAAAACCAGGTGCTCGCGGTCGTTGTGTTCTTCCAATAACTGAGACATTTGTCTTTTGCGAGTCTAATGGCAGCTGGAGCTTGATTATGACATTTGCAGCCTTTTGTAGCCATTGTATTGCCTCGTCACTGCAAACAGGTCTTGGTGTGCCAAAAGTTTCCGATAATGAGGACCTCATACAAAGGCATGTAAATTCTACCACATCCTTTGTTGAGTTGCATAAAACTCTCTCTTCGTTTGCTCAAGAAATTTCATGGATAAACTTTTAAAACGTCATAGTTATTTTTCATCTGTTTTCGCCTTTTGCATGAGATTTAAAACCAGCTGTAGAATGCATAGGCGAAATTTATATGAATATGCTTACTATAAAGTGTTCAGGTGGGGTACTAAATTCGAACACAAGTGATCGGAAAAGCTGTGCTTTCCTCGCCATGTAAGAAGTCATCAAAATTGACCTCACGAAAAGTATTTTTCTTCATTCCCGCTGCATGTCGGCATTCATCAGGGGAATTGCGTACGATGCTAGAGACTCTCTTAAATCTAGAGATGACTTACGCTAACGAGTCCAGACACTCGGCATGCGGCATAAAGAACAACGAGCGACTACAGGTTCTGTGTTTCTACTTTCAAACTCTCCTCAAAATATATTGCTAGCTCTGTCACGCAACCATGTGACCACGTTGCTTATAAGTCCAAGTATTCGCCTCACACCAGGTGAGCTCTAGCCTTCGGAATATGGCGTATAATACTTTTAGAAATTGCGTTCCTTAACCCCTAAATAATGTTATCTTTTGAAACATCCAAGTAAGCTATCTTTTCCGTTCATGATGTGATAAAATTTTATATTCAATGAATAATTTTGAGGAGAGCTAAAATTCCGTTTTTCTCATAGATCAAAGCTATTTTTTTATTGTTAAAGGAACATTGAAAATTTATTTAACTATCCTCATTTACTCACTCAATTACTTATTTCATGTTAGACGGATTTGTAGTTTGTTTCTGACGTCCTATAACTGAGAACTGTCAGATACCTTCGAAAAACCTTTATTTCTCATTATAATAGTAGAGTTACGAAATATTATATTATTCAATCGAAATTAATTTATAGTTTTGTAATTCTTTATAGCAAGCTTGTTAAACTAAATATTATGTCATTTAATCGAAATTAATTGATAGATTTGTAATTCTAAATAGCGAGTTAATTAATTGAATATTATTCCATTCAATCGAACATGATCGATAACTTTGTTATTCTTATGAGCAGCTGATTGAACTTAAAATTAAGTTATTCAACCGAACTGCGATAACATTTTTATTCTCAGGAGAGAGATAATTTGACTATATATTGCCATTCAATCGGACTTAATTGATGATTTTGTTATTCTTTAGAGCGAGCTTATAGGACTGAATTAAAGGTTCGACTTTAAAAGCGGTCTAATTGAACTAAATATTGAGTCATTCAATTGAACTTGATTGATAATTTTGTCATTTTTAAGAGCGAGCTTATTAAACTAAATATCAAGTCATTCAATCGAGCATGATCGATAATTTTAGTATTCTTAAATCGATCTAATTGAACCAAATAATATGCCATTCAATCGAACTTAATTGACAATTTTGCTATTCGCAAGAGGAAGCTAATCGAACTAAATATTAAGTCATTCAATCGAACTCAATTGATAATTTTGTTATTCTAAAGGGCAAACTCAAAACTGAAGTCAAGGTTGGAGAACATGATCGATAATTCTATTATTCTTTAATCAATCTAATTGAACCAAATAGTATGTTATTCAATCGAACTTAGTCGAAAATTTTGTTATTCTTAAGAGCGAGCTCAAAACTGAAGTCAAGGTTGGACCATCACCAGGGCTGAGGAGCCAGGCAGGCCGGCCGAATGTTGCCATCCGGTTCTCCACTGCGAACAAACCTCGCCGCAGGCTAGACCGAGACTAGTGGCTATTGTTATTACTTATTGGGCATTAGCCATTATCTTTCATTATTAGTGTTAGTTAGACTTTGCAGCAAGTTCAAAATGGTGGCGGAGGCTTGTAAACACCTGCTTCATCTGTATTTTGGCCATTTAGATCTAGGCGATTGAGTTATGCCATGGTGCCTCGGAATAATAGTTTTCATGCTACAGTATCCAACGAACGTCGGGGCATCATTTTATAGAGTTATGATGCTCACCATAAGCCAGGATAAAAGCTTGCTATTCATAATTTGTCGTGGTAATGATGCTTATATGAGAGCAGAGAGCTTCATGATTATATCCAAGTGCCTGCTTTTGCTTCTTCTGCAAGGAGCAATTTCGACGAACGTTTTTAGTGATCGATGGCCTAAAAAAATGTAAACCAGAATTATGCCAGCAAACAATATTTCACGTTCATGTAAATTAAAGGTTCAGCGAGGTGAGCAAGGTTTTTGGCTGTGAATGCTCAAGCAGATTTTGGAAATGAGCTACTTGAACTTGTTCGAATAAGACACCTGAACATGTTAGGGAGTTCTTAAACTACACTAAAAAAAGGTTTTCGGCCAATTATGTAATTTTTTATTGAATGCGCCCTGGTGATGAAGGAAATAGGATTTACTATGAAGGAATATTTCTCAATTTTCTTGTGTTTCAGTCATTGACAATTTATCAGCAATGTTCTGTAGAAGAGCTTTTTATTCTACCTGAATGACAACATAATGGGAAAAATAAAATAAGTTAACGTATCGAGAAGGAGCTCCATTGATTCCTTTCTAAGACGACAGCATTTCACTTCCTAACCCATCAGATCCTTCTAATGAAAGTTATCTGTTCGATTTAAATAACGACCGTTGTTTATTGAGGGACTGCCTTTTAGAGGCACGTCGGCGAGCGAAGTCTCGCTTAATGCGCGTGCGTGGATGGAGAGCCTTATACGAAATATCTTCTTTCCATAATTGTCGTACCGCTCCAAAGCACGTTAGCTTTCCACAGCAACATCATGCTGGGCGACTCGCCTTCGATATAGCATGAACGAATAAAGTCTTGTCCGCGTTTCGCTTAATGGCAGCTCACTGCTGTGATCTCGAACGCTGCCTAGTGAAAATTCGCCCCATCGGTATGAAATTAAAAAGATCTGTTCAATTGTAATCGTCTACCGCTATTGTGAAAGGGTACGAGCAGGCTTAAGCATGCTATTGCTCCTCATGAGAGTTTCATCGTGGGGTTTCTGGGGTTATCGTCATTTCTCGAGTGATTTAATTACTTTAGGTATACTGCTGTTTTTAATGAAAGAATTCGGTTGATGGGAGATAACAGGATTCTTCATGCCGTATTATATGAGTTCTTTTCGTAAAAGGAAATCTAAAGAAACCTCACGATGGAGTGGTCCATTTTAAATTTTTAGGAATATCTATAAAAGCCTTGATTTTTTCCTAAATTGCGACTTTTTATTCAATGCAATCCTCCTGGCGACGTAGGTTGACTAGACTTATTCTGATGTCTTATTTTGCATCGGGGATTTTTATGAGGCGCATGGTCTTTCTACTGCGAGGATAAATGCGTTAAAGAAATTGATACTGTTGTTGTAAAATGAATTTATGAATTGAAGTTTCCAAAATTTGGTTTGTAACGTGTGATATGATGCAAGTTATACTAGAGGAATTAGACTATTAAACTTTTGCAGACGAGCATAGAAAATGTTTGAATTTCTTTATAGATTGTGGATATCAAGAGCGATGCGTAAATTCAATAAAAAAGTCGGTTATGTACTTAACACGTTTAACACCGTTTTTACACAAATGAGTTTCAACTACATAAACTCAAAATGGTCGTCCATGTTCAGTTGCCTTTTCTTTATCATTATCCTTCTACTTTTTACCAATTCATTTTTTAGTCATTACTCTAAACCGTATACAAGCTAAAAAAGTTTTTCATTTCTTAAGCAATCATCTAATTTTAAGGTCAATAAAAGAATTTCAATGCTCAGACTTCAAATTTATTTGAAAACGATCCTGGATGAAAAATAAATGAGAAGTAACAAATCAATCAAATACGTTTTTCTGCAATTATTTTAGGAAAGTAAATTGAATAAGACTCATTGATTACCGGTGTTTTTTAGGGAAAATGTACGTATAGAAAATTATATTAAAAGTTGTAAAAGCAAGGTCCGAGAGCCCATTGAACACTGAAGTGGGCTGTTTCGACGAACAACTAAATAACCTCTTAAATAGCAACTATACAATATATTATTTCCAACATGTTATTTATAATTTACTAATATTGCACAAAGTGTGTATAGATAATTTAAGTTTCAGATCTTATTTTATATTTTTGTTAATCTTTTGTTTCTGAGTATTTTCGCCCTACCTATGCGAGTCTCATATCTAATACACAAAAATGGATGTTATGATTCCTTTATTCTTCTGTGCAAGATTGTAAACATATGATATTAAACACTTAATATAATTCAATATTTAGGTATTTCATTAATAATACTTCTTGGTTTTCAACAAGGAATACTTTACATTCACGAATTAAATGAAGTGCAACTTTAAGATACTGTGCATTTATGAATCTGAACTGCAACATATACAAAATTGTACTGTCATGGATATCGAAATCGGTCCTAAGGAGTGAGTGTCTTTATACAGCAACCGTGACACTGCGTCAGAAATAATCTGACATTTGGGTGCATGTTTGAAAACAATATTTTATTAGTTATACAATAAAGATATGTGCATTTGATACGAACGTTAATTTTTTCAGAGGTATAAGTTACGTCCGTAAGCGAACAGAACTTTGATCTTAAATCTGCATTTACTTTTCAATACAATTACCTCTTCATTGCCCTGGAAGTACTTCTAATGCAAATAATATTAATTGCATCAAATGATACATCATGCAAGAGCTCGACGCAAACGATTTCGCCGGGAAACTTGAACTTTTAGCATGGGTCTTACAGCTGTTCTTATACAATGGTAGTATTTTTGCCAGCGAGCTATTACTCTCCAATACAAAACATTCTACGTTTGGGTAGGGCTTAGTACATCATCATCAGTCAAGATTAAGCATTTCTTCAATCGTTGGGGGGTCTAAAATAAACTTAAACGCTTAGCTACACCATACCTTTATTGGTCACTCACCCTATATCTTCCTTGGTCATGTTTAAATATACCATTACCGTTCGGGGCGGACCTTACATTTTGCAAGACTCACACTATCATATTTGGTCAGGGTTCACCATTTTTTAATAATTCTGGGGTCACCATGCGTTCATAACTATAATGGCTCACCACCTTACTTCTGTTGGTTAGGGCCCATTATACCTTCATTAGTTATTGGCTCAAAATGCCTCTATTGGTCGGGTCTCTCAATACATTTATCAGTAAGGGTTCATCATGCTTTTAACAATCAGGGCTTACGGCACTTTTACTGGTCATGCTCTCCATACCTCCATATGGTCAGGGCCTACCCAGGAGGTTGAATGGATTCTAACCTCCTTGGGGCCTACCATCTCTCGGAATGGTCAGGGCCTGCCATATCTCCTTATGGTCAGTTCTTACTATATTTTCATATGGTCAGGGTCTACCATATATCCATTTAGTCAAGGGCCCACCATATCTCCATATGGTCAGGGCCCACCAAATCCCCATATGGTCAGGGCCCACCATATCTCCATATGGTCAGGGCCCACCATATCTCCATATGGTCAGGGCCCACCATATCTCCATATGGTCAGGGCCCACCATATCTCCATATGGTCAGGGCCCACCATATTTCCTTGTGGTCAGAGCCCACCATATCTCCATATGGTCAGGGCCCACCATATCTCCAAATGGTCAGGGTCCACCATATTTCCTTGTGGTCAGAGCCCACCATATCTCCATATGGTCACGGCCCACCATATCTCCAAATGGTCAGGGTCCACCATATTTCCTTGTGGTCAGGACCTACTATATGTCCATATGGTCAGGGCCTATTATATTCCCATATGGTCACGGCCCACCATATTTCCTTGTTGTCAGGGCCTACCATATCTCCATATGGTCAGGGCCTACCATGACTCTATATGATCAGGGCTTACCATAGCTTTAATAATCAGGGCCTACCATATCTCCATATGGTCAAGGCTTACCATACCTCCATATGGCCTGAGCCTACCATACCCTAGTTACTGAAGACCGAAGGCTCCATGATGCTCAGGTGCAGTTAGCAATTATAACTAGAGTGAAGTCAACCCTCGTACAGTTATCGCATCTGTCAAAGTCCTTTTTCCGGTTACAATACAAAGACTTCATGCCCAGTAGTCACTTCCTATTGCTGAGCGTACAATGGAACGATTATAATTTATGTGATGTGTAATTTGCTTGAAAATTATCCGACGTTGGTTGAAATAGAAGTTTATCCGACCACAAAACGAATGAATACTTCAGTGTGTTGTTGAGATGTGAGTGGTCAAGCCGCGTGTGTAGATCGCTGGGCTCATTACTGCCTTGATGATTCTATCTCTATACGAAATAAAGGATTTTTCTTTTTTTTCTTCTTTCTTGACAATTTATACATGCTATCGACGGGCGACTCAAGCGATCAAGACTGGCAATGCCATGGTAACTGTTGGACCTACGAAGAATTAGAACTGAGCCATGTTTTATTTCACGATGTATCACTTTACTTTTGAATTTGTTGCTTTTATATTAAAAGAAATGCTATCGGATTCTAATTGCCTTAATATTTCAACCTTGATAAGTAAGTTTTTGTGCAATACATGGACTGCGTAATGATTACAATTAAAAAATGTTGAAGCTGTAAATTAATTTGACTATAATCACAAATGTTATGTGACTGTTAATGCGCTGGAATGAATGTACATATTTATTAAAGGAATTCTATTAAAAAGTTCCAATGTATTCATCACAGTAAAGGGTACCACTTTTCCGGTTGGTATCAATTTAACTGAAAACGATTACTGTCTTCGTAATTAGAGTTAGTAGATATATTCAGATTCATTGAGCGTTAAACTTACTTTCCTTATGTGATATATATATTTCCCTCGTTCGGTGTGAAAGATTGAGTAATAATGGAAAGCGTATTTGACTTAATTAATGTTTTCAATCGCTGAAATTATGTTATTTTGGTTGATCATAAAGTGAGTATAAAAAGTTGTGTCCAGAAGCTCATCTGAGATGGAGGCTATTTATTTTAGTTTTTTATGTTTGAAAATCCCTCGAGTGTTTTGTGGGTTATTCTTAAATCAATCACGTAGCGTATTGTCTATTTTTGTTGGTACGATTTGCGCAAGTTTTGTGAGGGTTATTCTGTAACTGTTACAGTTCACACATTAAATAAGTTATCCGCCTTCAAAGCCTTCTGAAATTCTGACTACAGTTGTTATTAGTTTGCGCATTTGTTATTGTAAAAATTTTGTTTTTAAGTACACATTTCACCTCCAGAAAAACGTTCTTTTAACTTCGAACACAAAATCGCAGCTGAGAAGCGTTCACTTTTACAGAATTGTTCTATTATGCTTGATCTCAATATAGCAGCAGTAATATACTTCGAATTGGTATCACGCTAATAAATTTTATTGTACCCTGTGACACACTCGTTAGAAAAGGATGACAGCTCATTTTGCGGCCCAGAACGTAACGTAGGATGAACAGCTCTACAGAATGCGAACCTTTCGTACTCTCTGCTGAGTCTCAAATTTAGACTGGTCTTAAATTATTTCGTGGTAGTTCATTGTTTGACACTTAATGGATCAATAATCTAGACAACGCACAAAAGAGAATCAAGTGTCATTGTCTCTCGATGAGAGTACTGCGTCCAAGCGGGCATGTATATTGAATATTGGGAGATTAGTGTACACAGCCTGTCAAAAATGACGGGATTTCAAGGTTTCCATAAATAAATATTCCAGATGTGAATGAAAAACAAACATATCCATTCTAATAGTACCCGCGATTAAAATATTCTTGTACTTGAGCACTGGTGAAACTCGTATCACTGATACGGTTATTGAGCATCTTAAGAGCGTGACAGAGAGACGGACCAACAAGCCTAGCATTATTGTGAAGGTTCGTGACTGCTTTAAAACTGTGGCTGTTCTTCAATAACGCACCTTTTGTGCGTGACGCACCTTTAGTGAAGGTTTAGTCCATCACGTTTTAAATACGCTTACATCATTTAATCTTACAAATTTATTAAGTATAAGTCGCAACTTGAAAATTTAGAAGCTCCTACTTTTGTAATTGCTATAGTACATTCAAAATATTGTTATCTCTCTCTCATAGGGGCAAATTGGAAGAAATTTGCTTCTATTCCTAAAAAATTATTGAGTCAAAAACGTACTGGGTTACGAACCGGCTGTTGTGAATCATAAAATTGTACTTTACACTGATCCCTCATCCGTGAATTGATGTTTTGCAGTGAGCATTTAGTGGAAATTTCTTAGCTAATAAGCGTACCATCTTCCTACATTTTCTCTTGTACAAGAAAACACTATTTTCAAACTCTACGTCTTTGCTTATTGCTTGATACTATTTTACTGCCTTAAAACTCTCGTATTTAGCAAAGATATCATTTTACTGAAAATCATGGAAGCTATCGTGCTTATGGCTGTCACTAAATAAAAAACATGGAAGTTATCATGCTGATTCCTATCACTAAACCCCAAATAGCTTATTGGAGAGGTAGACCACGCGTTAACTATAGTTAACTATCGCACAAAGACTGATATCCATTCCCAAATTTTGCTCCAGGCTATTCTTTATAACAATTTTTAATGGTACATCACGAGTTAAATAATAGGCTGTGTCTTAATAAGACTGAAATCCATTCCTCAAGTTTCCTTAAGGTTATTCTTTATAATAATTGGTAATGATTTTTATTGGGACTAATCTGTTGTCTGGAATATGAAAAATTAGTCTATCAATTGAAATACTGCGTGTTTTTGTGCTGTTTGTAAATGGTATTCATTGAGGCGTACGTTGTGTTAGAAATATGGTTCTAAATGACTCAATATCAACTTGGCAAAGACCAATACCTTCTTCACTCTCGATGGAGGCGTCTGATGTTGCGCCCCTATTATGCATAAGTAATTCGTATAAGACAGCGACTGACACTACTTATTTTCTTCCATCAAGTTTTATTGTGTATCATTTAGTGTTTTTGGGCTACGTTCGTGAGTGCCAGAATGGTAATGCTTGGGCACAATATTAGAATTAGACCCATAAACAATCCGCCTGTAGCCTGGTTTTGGTGCTGAGGCAGGATATGAGTCTATACTCGATTACCAATTTTTATGGTGTATTTTTAGGTAAATTCAAACGAGGACGATGAATGACGCTTTTTAAAAGATATAATTTGTGCAAGGTGGAAACAGGTTCTACCTTCTTGAACTCGAAATCTTAGAGACTGAATTAATGCGTGAAGCTATTTTAAACAACACGATGCTACTGTGTGAAGTGCCCCGTGAGTTCATTTTTGTTTTTCTTATTGATGTTCATGTAAGGCGAAGATGCACCTATATTCATTTTCTACTACTCTGGTCGAGCATTAATTCAACATTTTGATGAGTCGTATGCGAAATAATTAAAACCATCTTTAAATGTTGAATTTAGTTTTGAGCATTATTTTGTCAACTGATTTCGTATCACTTAAACGTACTCGTCAGCTCCACGTCCACCCAATTAAAATATAATTTTAAGTTCTCAGGACGTAAATGACCTGTTTTTCTAAAAAGATGGTATATTTTATGCATTTTTTTGTTGTGAGCATAATTATGAGCACATAATGTGCAATAACTCTTATTTGTTATACGTAGATGGGACCCGCTGCAGGATATCAGGCTCTTTAATTGAACATACATCCACGTTTTCTAGATCTGCAGATACTAATTTTGTTCGAATATTTCACAAATTTGCTGCTATTAAAGAGAACAGTAACAGCTGTTGTTAACAATAAGTCAGAAAAAAGATCATTTTAAAATAAAAAAATACATTTTTGAGGGCAAGCATTCTTCTAGTACCTCGCTACATTTCTGAATATCTTACAAATGATTTCTTGAGCATAAAGCCACTTGCAGTCGTAAGCATGTTTGAAAAGAGTACCTCGAGAAGTGCAATTGGACTTGCATGGTCGAGCTATATCCGGATAATCAATAATTTAAGTTAACGGTTGCTAAATTACCTTCTGTAGGTCATTCTCGCTCTCAAAAACAAAGAATTTAGGGTGATATCTCTGACCGAATCACCGACTTGGGCTACCAAAGGCGAACGTCAATTGAGTTAACTCGGCGCATCCAATTCAAAAATCTAATTATTTGAGTGTGAATCCTGTTAGAGGATGGCCAAGACGGTCGTTGCCTGTCTCTAGAGTTTACCTTCGTTCCTATGCTTCGTTCAGCGGGTAACAATCGCGTGCGCTTGCCTGAGTGTATAGTACATCTTCATTTGCTCTACACATTGTATTCCTATTTGCTCAACAGTACAACAATGTCAAAATGTGAGTTCTTAAATTATCGTTCGATGGAATTTCGGAATTAACTCTCAAAAATAATCCATCTGTTCTAGTTTTGCAACTTAATGACGTTGGATTTTTGACCTTTCAAAAAGTGTTATCATGGGGTTGTTCGAACTAGATAACATCGCATACAGTGTTGCGTGCATTGCCTCTCTGTAGTAATGCGCGGGGGAGAAAGTTTATCTCTGACCCGTAGAGCTGCTGGTATCATTTTCGTTTAGCGTTAGATGCTACCTGTACTTGCAGTTGCACACACTAGACCTGCGTTCGAGGCCACATCTTCCAGTACTATGCATCCTTTAAAACTGTTTTCAGCCTACCAATTTACGACACGATTCAAATCTTAGCTCATATGCGATCCATCGATTTCGAGATAGAGTATAATATTAGAAATTATGAAATCACACCTCATAGTCCAAACTCTTTTACTCCTCATTCGTTTTATGTGTGCTTTGAATTAATTTTTTGTACGGAAGAATTCAACGCTTTTCCATGAAATTATTGTGCTGAAAGAATTCAGTTCCTCAAGTGTTTTTAGCTAACCGATTTCAATTTGGCGCGAGGTGAGCTGTGCTAAAATTTCTAGCACCGAGTGAAGACAGACATCGCTAACTCTTTACCGTCCCAAAGGAATATACTTCCCTTTATCAAAAGTAGCCACAATATATTGTATTTCATGTTAAATTTGTTTCATCAATTGTTGTCTGATATTCGCTGCTGAATGGCAGTTTTCCTTCCACATTCTGATTTCGGTGACCGGGTGACTGCCTAGTTGATACCAGCTCTAGTCTTGTGATGTAGAGTGTAACATGGAATTCCATAATGCTTATTTGAAAGGATTGAGAAGACTTGTTGAACGCACCAGTTGATGACGCTCTTCCGTTATTCGTTTTTGCGCGCATAACGTCTGTCGCGTAGACATTATATCTTCGGCTATATTTCATTCTAAAGAAAATTTTCAGAGCAATTTTTCTTCATTACGATAGCAAAAGGTAAGCAAAATACTACTAGGTTAAATTTATTTCTCTGAACGATGCAAAACAATCATGACTGACTTATTTAAACAATCATGTTAGAAGAATCTGTGTGTGTGTGTGAATGACGCTTGTTACAGCTGAAAAATATTTGTAAACTCTCGCTAGAAGACGTCAGAAGGAGATGGAGGGCATTCGAACTTTACGCACAATATAATTGTAGATTTATATTTAAAATACGTATTTAAAAAAATGCGGATTCAGCCACCTATTGGCTTAATTAAACGTTCTGATTCTCTTTTTTAAAACGCTTCGCAAACAGTGCTTTCTCAGGTTATCTCGACTGAAAGCAAAGCTTGCAAACCTATTGAAACATGATCGCTTTACCTTCGACTTTTTCTTCAGACGTACTCCTCACCTCAACTCTGGCGGACGTTCAGGTCTTAGAAGTTGATGACTCTCGAAAGCGACATAACGACGTGTCCATTAAGCGTGTGCAAATAATCTTATGTACATTTCCTAAGCTGACCTGTTTATTCTCGAAATTTTTTCATACCGACTTAGCGCTATTGAAATTATTTCTGTGCTCGGAATTCGATCAAATTTATAACATCACTGAAACCGTTAAAGTTTAATGCTCGCTTTTTACGTTTTTGAGAAAAAACATATCACTTTAAAAAAACGTAAAATCGTTCTGTTCGTATTCAGAACATGCATTCACAATTTTCAATCGGTATTCTGTGGTTCATTAGATTCACGTTTGATTTGCGTATCATAAACGATACTTTTAGTGTTAAATTCAAGAATTGAAGAACAGTATACTCTTTGCCACTGACTTTCTCTACAATTCTGAGTGCACTGCAACGCTGGTTTAAAACTTTTATATCAAATTTATATTATGAGAAATAAATCAGTTTTCCCGTTGCCTTTCTTAATATCGTTTTTTCGCTTATATAATTTTTCCATTATTTTTATTTTATAATCAACTCTCTTTTTTAATCCTAAAGAACAAACTTACATAACCAATTGACAGCAGTTTTAGGGCTACTTTTTCATAACTTTTTTACCCTCGTGACAGAAGATTTACAGTAAGCTCCATTGCTACCAAGAATAAAGCTAACAACTGTACTATACAACTAAAACTAATAATAATAGACTAAAACAAAAAGTCCCATCAAGAATATTAAAATGACTATCTATACATTTAGGTACCATTGTTACTTGGTTGATGAAAACGATTGCGATTGTTTAACTTAAGTAGAAGTATCTATTAATACCCATTTGAGTGCCCACAGCTCTTTTGAAAGAAGCATCTGTGTGATTCAACGGTACCTGACTATATTGAAGCACTCACTGTGAAAATTCGTTATATTTTCAACATTTTATTTTTTTTTACATTTTCATAGTGAGGGATGGGGGCTTATTTCCACTTATAATTTTTAATTATGATTTTAATAATTTTCCATTTTAATTTGTGTTCACCCATTAATTTTTCAATGAATCATTAATTTTTCAATTAATAATCTCAATTACGTCAATTTTTCAATTTTCCACATGTAATTTTTAAATTAGTGGCCTTGCATGGCATTTTTGCGCCGAAGAAATCGTTGTTTATATAACCGTCCAGTCACGGTCTTCCAGTCTTTACTTTGAAAGCAGACGAAAAAATTCAATGTCCTTCAAAATCAATACAATAGATATTTAGAGACAGTACGACCGCCGAGTGGCTATTAAGTTATTTTTTGGCGGCTGTTATTGTTAAAGCACTTTTTAAAGTTAGAATTTATCAGAAGCTACCCATACTGCACCATATATAATGATTTTCACATTTATCTCAATATATGCAATATATATATATATATATGTCAATTTTTATATTGTAATATATTATCTATTATATTACAATATTATTGTAATATATTATCTAATTATCTATGGTAATATATATATATATATGTAAATATATATATATATTATTTTCTTCAAAATAAAGTTAACATTTATTCTTGTCTATATGTCTATGTTAAGCAATTTTTTTCAATTATGTGAAAGTTACTTTTTGCACAAATGTTTCCCATTCATAGCAAGGGCTTCAATAGAATGTTTTTTTTTCATTGTAGATATTTTTTTTTTTAACTTTCATCGGTTTTAGATATTTTCCGTTTCATCGAGCAGGTTTACAATTTTATGGTACTGAAGAATTTCATAAAAGACTGTTAAATATAGTCATAAATGGTCAATAAGTTGGGCCTGAAAAATGAAAAAATAGCGTCAAAAATTATTGTTCAATTTTTGAAGCATGCTGATATGCATGACAGCAATATAAAAAACGAAACGAAGTAATGACTGCATGTGTGTTATCGTCTTATCAGCGTTTACAGCAGTTTTCTTCCACCATTGTAGTAATTTTGCCAGTGAACTCCACTGAGTGACATCGAACAACAGTGTGTGGCTAGAGGCCACAATGTCTCAACAGTTGCTTCATGCGCACTGTAGAAGAGGGTGAGTAGTTTTTACTGCCTGGACTGCTCTAGTGACTCGATCGATTTAGAGTAACAGAACCATTGACGCAGGACGTTGCTCTGAACCGACCCTAAACTGCACTTGTAGTGCTAAGCAGCATATTTTCTGCCGTGCAATGGAAAAAATGTAGCAACAGTGTAGTTTTTCGTTGAAATGCAGGAATCTAATGGAATCACAGATGTGTTTTTAACCGGAGAACATAAAAACTATCATCTCTTCACTCATGACTGCACTGCGTAGGCAATAATGAAACTCCAATAACTGTCATGTAGTACTGGCAAAAAAATGCCTCAAACTGGTCAATCACCTTTCATCACTAAAATTACCCTGAATATTTAGATAATGAAATTTAATAGTAAAATTAAATCTAGTTAGATGCAATGTTTTTAAAAATGCTGTCAAATTTGCCCGGAATGTATCGCATTATTTAAAACAATAGAGCATTTACCATAGAGCATAGAAGACTATAAATTGTGTGAAATAAATTGAATGACCAAGAACAATTTCGCGCCCCTAACGTCTACAGGTCAACTATTGTAACGACAACGAAGGAAAATATTTCATTAAATAGGTGCTTTTTCATATCTAAAAATGTTTCCATTGATATATAATGTGCAAATTTTAAGTTCAAGTAGAATTATATACTCTGGCGCGTAATTTATTATATATTTTGTTTTCAAAAGTCATATTTACGTTCTTCGTCATATTCATGCTGTTTAAGTGACTGCGTAATAACATGGGGATTTTTCCTGTACAATATATTTTTCTTTGTTAATTATTAAGAGCTACACTAATTTCAAGAATGAATTTGATTTTTTTTAATTTGCATTCCAATTTCAGTTATGAGGTTGTATAATTCCAGTGATTTAAAAATACATTAGGGTATTTTGAATCGTCCTTCAATTTTATAAAATTATTGCGCATTTAAGTAACCCTCACGCAGAAAGCGCAGTTTATTGGTAACTATTTCCTAATAAGGACGAAGTAGCGCGATCAAGTTCGGGTCTCATACGCTCCTTCATTTCAGGTTTAGGGCTTCACAAAGCGTTCTTCATTTCCTGCGGTCGATCTCTTCAGTCGTCAGTATCGCAATTGCAATAAACTCTTTGACTCTCGTTACAGCTTAGCCTGAAAATCATTTAGTGCCATACTGAGAATCGTTGCCATCGCTTGGATTTCATATTTACGGCAAAAGTTCAAAATTGCCCAAGTATTCCGGAGAACAGCACTGGAGGCGTGAGTGCAAAATCACCTCCTTTAGTGAAGTAGGCTCCTGCAACCGATCTCCAACTTGGACCATCACAATGAAAATGGCTCTTCCCCCTTTGAAATAATGGCTGAACCCATTCCTTGAGAATATTACTTACGGCTCTAAGAGGGCCTCATCTCTCCTCAGGCAACACGCCCTATCGAGATAGCGGCCTTGCTCTTTGAACTGGAAAAATTGCCAGTGAATTAACAAAAGCGCTATTTAGCATTGTTTTTTCGGAAGTTGATTCTGATGCTTTTTATGTAGAATCATTTAGAAAAAATGCATTAATTTTTTTGCACATCATGCGGATCTATTATCACTTCAAAAGCACCATATGCGCATTATAGATCCCACAACCATGAAACAAATGCATTCAGCAGCACGAATTTTTTAACCCATTTTTAATTCTCCCACGATCGAATTCTTAAAGCTGCTCATAAGATTAAAAAAAAAGGATAAAAATGAACAAAGGCTTTTTATTGCATGAAAAAGAGCATGGATGTCTCGGTTGGAAAATGTCCAAAAAATAGATGGTTGAGGCACCAGTCTCTGGAAGGATGAGCGCAACAAGTTGCTCACGTGGAGGTTTGCGTGATCGACGATCCACTGACACGTTTTTGGAGCCGTCCTTTTTGTGTACAATAGCCTCGTGCTATTAATGAAAGTTGGAAATTTTTCTGGTTTTGGAGAGGCCCACATCTTGAGCTCCTGGCCTGTGACGAGTTCCATGGAGGACGTTG
This sequence comes from Morinoia aosen, assembly GCA_030386875.1. Lineage (NCBI taxonomy): Eukaryota > Metazoa > Arthropoda > Malacostraca > Amphipoda > Talitridae > Morinoia > Morinoia aosen. Next base: position 21,699,522 of record CM059565.1, read on the forward strand.
CAAATGAAATCGCTTTCTGTTGGTTGCGCCTGTTTTCTTCAAGAAGTGCAGCATGAGATGTTGACGACCACCTGAAAATATAAAATCGGTTAGCAAATATTCAGAGATGAGTAGAATTAGTATAAGTTAACATCGATGTCATTCCCTATGTCCGGGTATATTATCTGTGATAATTATTGTCCATTAAAAATTTTTATTAGCGTATTGAGACCGCTACCTCAAAATGTGGAACAGTGATTTTCCAACAGCCATTTCTGGGAGACGTCTCAAGTTTTTCATCTCCCATTGACGTAACTGAGATCTCAATGAGAGGTGTAAATGGAAGGATAATCCTATACAAAAAATTCGCTTCTCGAAGACGAAAAAGCCACGGTCTCCACACCTGTGCACAAGATATCGGTGAAAAACAGGCAGCTCATTGTCGTCTTGGGTGCCGTGTAATGAGCGGAAAATATTAATGATGGACGGATGATCGATGGGCGAAAACCACAATATTTGCACTGAACTTACACTGTTAGAAAAACTGCACCTGCACCTCGTACTGTGATTATGGGAATATTCATGTCGCCAATTTTGTATGGTTCATTTGGTGTTACTCTGGCGGCTAGAACTTGCGAAATTTTTTGCTCAATAATTGATGAAGCCACTCTATGGGAGAGAGATCTCTGTGCTTGATAGTATTCAGCACAATTTTTTGCTTAGCATTTCCTGGCAAAATTCATTAACATACTAACACAAATGTGTAATTTATTATTCATCTCGCACGTTAAAGTTATTGTATAATGTCATCCTTTCGAACAATAATTTGGAATGGTATCGATAATAGAAATTTATTATTTTATATTTATATCAAAAGTTCTGTTTCACTTTTTAGAATTGCGTGCGCACATTTTACGTCATACTTTAGCGTACAACTGATGCACACTCACGATACAAAAGACCTTTCAGCACTCGCTCTCTGACACAAGTTGGGAGAAGACGACGCGTATAAATCCCTAAATAAAAGCTTAAGAAACCCAAGCATGGACACATTTGCGCCATTTTTATCACGACACAATGCCTATAGACAATGCAAGTACCATTTTGCGAACAGATTAGAATGCGGTATTTAAATATGCTCGTATTATTCAATGTCCTTATAATTCAATCTCAACTGGAAGTGCGAAGGAGAAGAATTACGCAGCGCTGCGGCCTGCTGCAGGGATGGCAGCAACGCTTTTGCTTTAATTTAATAGGCAATTGAGTAAATTAGACGACAAACTTGAGCGCTATAGTTTGAATACTTTTCCGAGGTCCTGCTGAATAACGCACTGCTGTCAGGGCCTTTAATGAGGAAACAGACTCAGGGCCGTGAGACACGGCTTCGTTTTTAGGCACCAGGTAAGTGGTTCACCTTTCATTATGAAGCTCCCTAACAAGGATCCCTTCCCCTTTCCGAATTTCTGGCTTGCGAAGTCTTATGAGAATATGCAAGTTGTTAGCCGTTCTTCCTTCCGAACGTCTTGCTAGATTTTTCGTGTTAGAAAGTACGATTTTGTTTGAAGGGCGTTTTTGGAGTCTCCATGATTTAATTGGTGGTGAAGTATTAAGAAACAACTTTGGCTTCATCAGTAGTTGATGCTTGGGGTATAATTTCGCTATAATTATTGACGTTTTCACTCAATCATCGTGGGCAGAAAGTAAGATAATATATCAAGCGTCGTAAACCACACATAATTCACCCTCTAAAACTTACATATATGGCTCGAATTTACTTTTCGAATTAATTTCACAGAGTATAGAAATAATTGCTTTCTAAAGTGAACGAAAATCTTTGTTTTGTTTTACAAATCATTTCATGTAAAGCTCCCATAATTTTATTGATGATCATGAAAGAAAATACAAGCTCATTCACACACTTCGTGACCAAATAACTCTCAATTCATACAAATATTAGGAAGATATTTTCTAAAATCTAATTATGTCTCAGAAATTCATGCACTGAAAATGACTTTCATCTACATGTTAATAATATCCATCTCGTGAATTGATTTAACTTTCTCTACATACGTATACGTTGTTACACATCAGATGCTAAGTGCACAATGGTATCTCTTTACTATTCAAGTAGCCGCCATAACCTCACCTTGCTGACCGTGCTTCTCTAAGGCAATTCCTAATTATTTTCTATGCACGTCTTTTTCCATCCCCGTGACGAAGTCAGCCTTCCCATTTTCTGTGACTGCCCCCAACCTCGTCCTCCCCTTCCTAAAACCGCAGGTCCTAAACATCCTCTCCCCACCCAAACTAATATTTCCTGAACCCTCCCTTGGCAACATTCCCCTCGGCATTCGCCAACCAAAACCAACCCATTCATTACGAGGGACACTTTGACCCTCGCCACACCCTCACACTATATCAACCCCTCTTTTTTAGCCCCCGGTCTCCCCTCTCTTTGGAATTGGTACTTCCAACTGTATAACACGTCACAAACTCTGCTCTTCATAGCAGTGCTGCTCATCCTCGGAATATGTGTTCCACACGAAAATTACTTTTGCGATAAACCAACGGAGTTTTTCAATTGTTTTGATTTATTCTCATGAAGTAGAGGCTTCTTTTATGAGCAAACGTTGCTAGATGTTCTGGATCTAAGAATCTGTGAGTCTAAGTTTTTAACTGCGTCTCTATGCGCTGTTTAACAAGAAAACAATTTTCTTGGGTGATTTCTGTAGTTCTCTCTGGCTGCGAGTCGTTTGGAGTTTAAAAGCTCCTTACATTTAGAAAACTCTGATATCTACATTAAAGTGTGCTTATAGGCTGCAAATACATATCTACTTATTTCACTGTCACAAAAGTTACGCTTTCAGTTTAATATGAGCTTATGAGCTTTCAGTCATGATTGTATCATTGCTGTTGAGAGCCAATAAATCAGATTAATTTTTTTTAGAGAAGCATGACAAAAAAAAGCAGGTTGATAAAATCATCAAAACATAAAAATATAATACCGCAAGAAAGCCACTCGTAGTTTATGGAAAACAACCATCCAATAAATAAAATATACTAAAAACTCCACTTTCAATCAATCAACAACCGAAGGAATTCCAAAAATTCACCATCCCTCCAGAAAGTCACGCGCAAGTCACATATGGGGTGAAGGCCAGAGCCTTTCGAAGAGTCGGTCGTCCGAGCAAATGGGAATTGCATGTCAAAAAGTCATCAGCACGAATCAGTCGGCGATCACTCAATAAAGCCAGGCGCATGAAGTACGGCGCTCTGGGATTGCGTGAGACGAACTTAAGCCGAAAGTATTCATGCATGTTGGTATTCGACAGGGTATACCTACAGTTCTCATGACTTCGTTACTGCAGTACACGGCATGCAGCAAAATTATCATTCGGCTTAATCTCAAAGTTCGTATGCAGTGGCTACAGTTTCCAATATTTGCAGCATTGCTGGGAGATTTTTGAATAAATAGTAGATACAAGATTAACACACAGATCAAATTGTCAGATCACAGTACCAAAAGAAGTTATAACTTTGTCGTTGCTCAAACATTAAGCAAAATATAATTGGTGAGTGTAAATACCGAGCTATTATTTACTCAGTTCAAAAAAAGATAATGCAAAACCTGATGGCGTGTTGGCGTGCTGCTTGCTCACGCACGGAGAGACTCTGCTCTTATTACAGTGAATTTGATATTTTACGATGGTCAGGTACGAGTGCCTTGAAATTCCTGCCTCTAACATTCTCTACGCTTTTCTGCACTGGAAGAACAACCAACGATTACAAGGACAAGATCTTGCAGATCAGTTTAATTATTATTCAACAAATCAAGGAAGTTATTAGTAATTAATGTTTGATTGAGGCGAATTTGTTCAAAGAACATGACAAATTATTCACAGAATTGCATGACTAACGATGTGTAACTCATCTGTATGAGTGAATTCACTACAAGACCTGGTTTTAACATTATTAGTATTCCTTAAAAACATTTCTGTGCCATTTTACTGAAACGCATTCTTCATACGTTATAAGTTTTTTTTCTAATACGTAATTCCATTAATATGCTATTCTGTAATATATTTTTGGCTCATTCTTCGATTTCTTTCTGTGGAATACTATAATGCTGAAGTGTAATTCTGAGCAAAAATCAATACTCTGAATTATAAAATTGTATTTCCTGTCAATGAGGATTCGGGATGAGTGTAAAAGAATGACATCAAAATCGATCATTCTTTTCAAAAATAACGTCAACGAGAAAATCCTTCAACAGATTAATCATGGAAATACCAGTCTCTGGAGGCATATTTTGAGGACCTCATACTTGACGCTTGCGTCATAGCTCGCAAAACCACAGGATGCATTGGAAGTGGAAGGCAAATTTTAAGAATCTCAATTAAAGCAAAACATACTGAACGCTTTCGTCACAGCTCGCAAAGCCCCATGAAGCGCTGGAAGTGTTCACACAGTGTCGCACAGAGGAAGCAGAAAGCAAGCTTATCGATCCGGTGGGCAGTCGCGTCCGCGCTCGTTATGGGGCTACTGAACACCTGACGCACTTCGCTCTTTTTTAATCATTCAAATCACGCGCAGTTTGCCTAGGGTGAGCTAAGCTACTGGAAATTTGATTTACTGTGGGCTAAGTTAGAAAACCATGCTAAAAAATCGTCTGCCAGTTCGTCTATTACTATTTCATAACTCGAAAATATTTTTGGAATATTTTGCTGTTGGAAATTTGTATCCCCAAAAAAAGAGTTATCGTTAAATGTGTGTGAAATAATTGTGGCGAAAAATTAACTCGAAAGAGCAGATCAATTTGAAATAAGTTTAACGAAGGCAATTGAATAGAATTATTATCATATTCATGACGACTGGAAGCATTTTTGCCCTTACTTGAAGAAGCTATGAAAGGATACTGCTAAAATCCTTTCCTTGAGAACCCGATGGTAAGGAACGCATAACCTATAGGTTATGCGTTCCTTTTTCTTTTTGCCCGCTATAGAAAGCCACCGCAAAAAGTCCGATTTTCACTAGTTTTTCGAAACGACCCATTTTGGAAATATATAAGTCCATCTTTCGTCGGAACTGTTCATTCTTTTTAGGAACCAACTAGGACAAGCACTGAAGATCAATTAAGGAGGTCGATAAACTATAACAAATCGCTAAAGTTCAGCCATAGAGGGCAACATTGCAGCGATGTTCCCAATTGCGATAATGAGCTAAATTTGTGCTGCCACAGAAAAAAGCCCTGAAGAACATTCAAAGTTACCCACTAGAAAGACCTCATTGAGACCGTTTCAGCCCCCGTTGGATATCATCACTTCTCGAGACTACATGGTCAGATTTTTTTAGAGCATTGTAATGATATGGCCTCAGAACGAGCGCCTTTGGACGTCTGTTCATATTGAGCCATAATGCTCCTAACTGACCAGAACTTACGAGGTGCTTCTCGAGCCCTATTGTTTGTTAGCAAAGTTTTTAGGAGGACGAGGACAGCGTTAGACTATAGAACATGGCGCAAATGAAGCCATATGCAGGGAGCCTGATCACAACGTAAGGTACTTGTAATTATGCTGATGACGCTCAGACACTAATCGAAACTGCCAGCCATTGCAGAAGACTCTGGCCATTAGGAGCATCTTTGATTGCATTAACGATCCCCCGGAGACAATTGAGTCCGAAAGTTGGACTTGGAACCGCATCTATAGATTTCAATGATGGTTATGGCCAGAGCATGCGAGGCTGGGACATTCCCACCATAGGACCTGATACCAGCTGTCCTCGGGTCTCAGTTTCAGAGATCGTTTACTCTCGACACTATAGCTTCAAAGGCAATCTTCACGCAGATAACTGAAAAGAGACATTCAGCTTTAAGACCTGCCTCGACAACGTGATCTCAGGTGCTATTCTCGTATATTCGGTCCGAAAGATCAAGTTTAATTACGAAGGAAACTCATCTCCAGCAATGTAACGGTAATGCAAATGTCGTTTAAGACAATTCAGCTTTCGGTTGGATTGTGTAGTAGGAGAAATGTTTCATGAAAAAGTTATTCACTTGAACATACATCGAAAAGTTGATACGTTAACAACGTTACATTTGTTTATTTATAACGTCATTAAACGTTGTATACGACGCATTTTACCACACTATTGCTGCACGACAATGTATTATAATAATATGATTGATTCTCTTCAGGGATACTATTATTGCATATATCAGAATTAGCATTCCCAGGGGGAAGATGTGAGGCTCCAAATTACAAGTTGGGTATGCCTTCATTTTTTCAAAATTTAAATTATCTCTTTCGGTTCTCAGCCGTTCTTTTTTCAGCGCTTCTGACTTTCTTCTTGTTCCATGAGCTTTTTCTTTAACTTATTGTTTCTATACTCACGGGGTCTTTTGTGAAGCACATTTTGTGTATAGATTTTCCCTTTATTTTTTATTGTGCTTCTCTCATTTCCATACTAGAAGCCACATACTTCCTTCTGAACACGTTTGTAGTGGTTAGAGACGCTTAAACTTACTCATCAAATATAACCTTATGACATGAAAAGTATAGATACTCAATGGATATCGCGTCAAGCAGAGTGTTTATTTCTCTTTTGGGAAACAACCTTGAGGATATCGCGTCGAACAGAGTGTTAATTTCTAATGAGGATATCGCGTTAAGCAGAGTGTTTATTTCTCTTTTGGGAAACAACCTTGAGGATATCGCGTCGAACAGAGTGTTAATTTCTAATGAGGATATCGCGTCAAACAGTGCCAATTTCTCTTGAGGATATCGCGTCAAGCAGAGTGTTAATTTCTCTTGCGGGCATCGCGTCATATTAACATTTTAAATAAAGTATTAAAATGAGCGATACTTCCATCACAAGGCTACATCTGTGTCATCATAGGAGAGACATATCTGCCTCGCATTGATGAAACCGAAACTGGGGCATATAATACATTATATTGTGAATATAATGGGGCATGTATTATACATTATATTGTGAATATAATGGGGCATACAATACATTATATGTGAATCTAATGGGGCATATAATACATTATATTGTGAATATAATGGGGCATGTAATACATTATTTTGTGAATATACTGGGGCATATAATACAATATATTGTGAATATACTGGGGAATATAATACATTATGTTGTGAATATACTGGGGAAATCTATACAATATATTATGAATATAATGGAAAATTTACAATGCGTTTCCATGGTTCGCTGTGAACATACAAAAAATCTCCTTTTATAGTCTAGCTTATTTTTTAGTTCAATTCGTAATTTGATGGTAATTTGACCCTAGTTTGACAACCATTCCAAAAAGGCTGTTGATTCTTTTCTGTATTGCCATGTTAGGTTGAGTTGAAATTGAAATTTTTTACCGATATTGAAGATAAAATATATTTGGTCGAAAATATATTTGGCGTGGAAATAAAACAATTATTTTTTTTTCCACGTTGTCGTGGTTTACTTAAAGTCTCGAAACAGCTTTTTTTATTCGTTTCCATTGAAAAAAGATGCATGAATAAATAGATACATGAATAAATAGAGATAAGGGTATCTTGGCACACGAATAACTTCCAGCGTATCATTACGATAATTCAACTAGCTGTGCCCAAACTGAATTAAACTTTTGATTAAATTTCTATTGTGCGCTTTCAAGCGACTCATAATACCTGAGATAATCTTTCTTATCTAATCCATTTAATTTTGAACCCAATTTTCATGAGCTATATTTGTTATATTATCAGGTTTGGGAATTTATCTGAAACCATTTGCTTTTATAACTGCAGGACAACGAGGGGAAAATACGTTCAGTCGAAATTTCTTGGTTTCGGCCCGCACCGAGCGGTAATTATAGAGACGTTATCTGCTTTATTGCGCCAGAAGTAAACAGAATAAATATTCAGGACATCAACATTAATTGAAATCTTTTGAGTTTATTATTTCTCATTATCCAAACAGAGCATTAAAATAGCATGAAGATATAGACTGGCTAGTTACTTTAATTTCAGATTTAGCACATCACTGCCAAGAAAAATCTTCCCCTCTAAGGAAAATGCACAATGGTATTTGTTATTTCTTAGAACATGATTTTTATACTACAACTTCGAAAATGATTTTTATATTAAAACTTAGAAAATGATTTTATATTAAAACTTAGAATTTGATTTTATATTAAAACTTAGAAAAGGATTTGTATATTAAAACTTAGACTATAATTTTTCTGAATACATGATCTCGTGACAACACTCTTTGGAATATATGAAGCAAAAATGCGCATTTTCTCCCTAGGTTCTGAAAAGAGGAAATAACTACATTTCATTGGTTATTTTGTTATTTTACATGAACTTTGTACTCCCTTGTTAATACGGAGCAACGACTTAATAAAGAAATACCACAACTTGTCTCGCAACGAACACGCTAACAGATTACTCCCACTCCAACACTCATAATAGAGACATAACAGCTGACTCGTTTGAAAAACATCTGCCTCTTAATCAATAAATAAGCACCACTCTCCAATAAATAAACTCCCTACATACACTGAGTAAACAACACCGGCATCGTTATGAGAAAATACCGCTCACTTACAAATGCCTAAATAACACCTGCAATGTGATAAATAACTCAGACGTAGAAGACAAAGAATATATATATATATACATGCACGCACATGTCTGTGGTGTTCATCTTGCCAAAATACGCTCATCGACATGTAAGTGTAACGCGCACACAGGTATTCAGAGCACACTGATCTTCTTCACTAACGCTCTGACTTGTAAGTTAAATACACAGGTGTACCTGAAAATTATGATTGCTTGCGAACTAAACGCCTGTTCTCTGTACATATGCGCGCAGTATGAGAGTTATAACTCAGCAACAGGAGTGCACGGTGAATACGAATGAGTCAACGCGATGCGCAAAAATCGGGTTGTTCAGATTAAGAGCTTATATAGTTGTGGCTTCGTGTACTGAGCATAATCTATTCCATGGCCACGTCGTACATCATGACAACTGCGCTAATGCATCCGATGACACTTATAAGTTAGGGCTGTAGAATGGTATCATGAGAAGAATGTTTTCATTTTAAAATTTAAACTTCGGCCAGAGATAAGATTTGATTTGCAGAGTAGAATTCTTATTTAGAAATGAATGATATCAAGGCTCTGAAGAGATGCTTTCATTTAGATAGGAGGTGAGCGTACAGAATGAATAAATGTATTGGAATATTTTAAGAAGACAGTCACCGGTTAAAGCGATCGATGCGCTAGTGCTTGACCAGCCCGAAAACGTTTATGCAGCAAAAATAATATTTAGAGCTAGGATATATACAAATTTGGCTCCTAGTATCCTCTTCACCGCTACATGAAAAGGTATTCTCCTAAAATTATCTAGCACAGGATTACTTTTCATTACCATTGAAAGGCTCAACGACAAATTTTGTTCCTGATTTAACCTCAATATCACACTTGGAATTCTAATTCTTTATCTTTTGCGGTCTTCAGCGACGATCTTTCCTGTGTTTCAACTTCAGCAGGTCCGACACATATTCTATTCGACGCATGTGGGTGTGCAATCATGCATGGTCAAAATTGAATTTTCGAAAAATCGGACGCAGTGACAAAAATTCGAATACAATAAATATGTACTGAATTCACCGGTTTCATTTTTAAGAACATGACCCCACAAAGAAGATTCAGATTATTTAGGGCACGAACGAATTTATGTGTGGGCGCTAGATTTTGGGTGCCAGTGATGGGTGTCAGTTTTTCTTTTCTGGTGATGTCACGGCCCATGCGAGGTAGTTTTTGCACACTTAAAGCAAATAAAAACTAACCGCCACTATACTCAAGGCTGAAAGAACCTCCTATTTTGAGAAAAATCTTTTAATTCATGTTTTTAAAATCAAATAGGCCAAATTCAATGTCTCAAGCAAGAAAAAAGTTGATCAGTCAACCATCGCTAACAAGCTGTAAGTTTAATTGAGCTCAGCACTATCAACGCATTAGATTAAATTTATATACCAACACCCTGCTTTCAATAAGGCTGTTCAAGTAAATTCCAGAAAAAGTCTCCAGAACTCAGACCTACGTGCTTAACACTTGTCATAGTTACGAATAAACAATCCGTATTAAGTTAAGTTCTTGTTCACATTTTGTGCACTAATTTAAAAATAATTCCGTGACATGGAAATATCGTCATTCCTAAAACTAAAACTAGGATGACATTTCTTATCTGCAATAGATTTTACGTCACTAAAAATTTGTGCTGCAATGTTCTTCTTTCTTTTAAACTCGAGTTCTATAGTTCCAGTCTCTGAGGCAAATTCAAGGTATTGGTAAACTGCTCAATGCATGAACGTTTGCTCTAATGCGTTCTTCGAAGTCAATGTGCATATATACCTAAAGCAGCACGCACCAGCTGTGAACATAAGCAATACTATAGTCGGGACATCCTACTTGTTCGGACTAGTTGGAGCATCAGAACTAGTTCGGACTAGTTGAAAAATTCACACAAGCACCAGGATCATCACCTATATAGTGAGTAGCGAAGACTGCCTACTTCATCCATCAGCCCCAGCAGGTCACATAAGCTAAAGTGTGACCCGAGGATGGCTGTCCGGAGGTAGTTTGGCATTGCACAGTGCACAAACACAAGCAACAAAACGACAGGTCACGAGTCTCAGGTGGAAATCATGTACAGTCTATCTTCGAGTGCTAGAACAAAACCTTCCATGAACTTGAACTTGACCGAATAGAAATCCGTCCGAGTCACTCAACCCTTACGATTGATTCCCTTTAAACAACATGAGCAATAACACTACCATGAACACCAATATCAGTAGCAGCAACAGTACCAACTCCATCATCAGCCCTATTGTGAGAATCAGCAGAACATCAACAGCAACAGAGCTGCGGTATAGCAGCGAGAGCAGCAGCAGCAGCTGCAACAACACAAACAAACACAAGATTAGAAGCACCAGTAGCATCAACAGCAACAGGACTGCATCACCACCACTACCAGTAGCAACACAAGCAGAATCAACAGTATCAAGAGCAGCAGCAGCACCAGCAGCAAGACCAACAGCAGCATCAACAGCAACAAGAGCAGCAGTAGCACCAGTCACCCCAGTAGCAACACCAGCATCAACAAGGGGAGTAACAGCAGTCACATGAACAGTAGCAGCAGCAGCAGCATCAACAGCAACAAGAGCAGCAGCAACAACACCAGCAGCAGCATCAACAGCAACAAGAGCAATAACAGCCGCGGTAACACCAGCAGCACGAACAGCAACAAGAGCAGTATCAACAGCAGCAACACCAGCACGAGCATCAATAGTAACAAGAGCAGCAGCAGCAGCAGCAGCAGTAACAGCAACAAGAGCAGCAGTAACAGCAACAAGAGCAGCAGCAGCAGCAGCAGATGTCTCGCAGCACAGGCAGGCTGCATACACAGATCAATACACAGGAAGAGCGGCGTGCAGGCGGCCACAGAATATTGCGCTCACGGCTCCTAATTAGACCGGGCGCACCTAATCTGGAGGTGTGGGACGCGATCCCGGCCCTGCGTGGGGCGCAGGCCACCCAGGGGCCCTAGGTGAACTCTGCACTGTATGAGGAAATCTCTAGGTGAACTCTTCACCGTATGAGTAACTGTTGGTTGAGTAACTCTGTAGGGCAACTGTTCACGGTATGAGGAACTCCCTAGGTGAACTCTTCACCGTATGAGGAACTCCCTAGGTGAAATGTTCACCGTATGAGTAACTCCCTAGGTGAACTCTTCACCGTATGAGGAACTTCCTCGGTGAAATGTTGACCGTATGAGTAACTCTTTAGGTGAACTCTTCACCGTATGAGGAACTACCTAGGTGAACTCTTCACTGTATGAGTAATTCCCTAGGTGAAATGTTCACCGTATGAGTAACTCCCTAGGTGAAATGTTCACCGTATGAGTAACTCCCTTGGTGAACTCTTCACCGTATGAGGAACTCCCTAGGTTAACTCTTCACTGTATGAGTAACTCCCTAGGTGAACTCTTCACCGTATGAGTAACTCCCTAGGTGAAATGTTCACCGTATGAGTAACTCCCTAGGTGAACTTTTCACCGTATGAGGAACTCCCTAAGTGAACTCTTCACCGTATGAGGAACTCCCTAGGTGAACTCTTCACCGTATGAGTAAGTAACTCTATAGGCGAACTATTCACGATATGAGTACTCACAAGCTTTGGTGTCTCGCTCAGCGCAATGTATTCATGAAATATTTGTGGCTTATATTGAAATGTTTTCGAGATGAGCAACAGAGGTTTTTTACTGGTGGACTATGTGGTTATCTAAATAAGATGAATTCATTTAAAATAGGGCTTTAACGGTCAAAACGAGTTAGAGTTGAATAATGGAAATTGGTTTTATTAATTAGAGTTTGGAAGGGTGAGGATAGTGCACGTAAAACTCTTGTTGAATAAAATTAAATATAACTCTTCCAATCAAGACCTTAATACTAACTTGTTTGATTATTGCACTCACTAATTACGCAAATACAATGATTTATCAGGCCTTCAGACAAAATTAAATAACCTCTCCGATGACATCCTAGCCTTGAAGATCAACAAACAAGGTATTTACACTTACTTACGAGACCTTAACGCCAACTTACTACGTTAACTCGCAAACGTTCACGCCAACTTCCTATAGACCTTAACACTAACTAATCACACTTTTTAATAATAACTCTCAATGCTTCTTTACTAACATACTAAACTACAACACTCACATGCTTTTAACCTTAGCACCGAATTACAACCTTAGTACCAGCTTGCTTGACCTTAACACTAACTTATCAGATATTTAAAGTAACTTACCAGATCATAACGCTAACTTTCAAGACCATAACTTTAACTTACAGAGAGTCATTCAAATAAAGCGCTCCAGTTTCCACGATTCATATAAAAATTACACATAGGGGACGATCATTTCGGACAATTTACAAGCTGGAAAGCGAGGGTTCGAACCTCGAACGCTCTCCTTCAAGTTCAATATTCAAACACCGTCCCTATATTGGGAACCCAATTACGTAGGTTATCGTGAAGAGTCCATCTCTTTTCTCGATTGCCCCACCCATCTCAACTTCTATTAGCATAAGACACATTATTTACAGATAATTTAGAGTAGCAAGCTTCCCTATGCCTAAGAACGAGATTTTTAGAGCCCTTTCTTCAGAGCTCAATAGTTTCATTTATAAGGGATATGGAGCTGGTCTCATTTCACTTTTACGTATAACTCAATCGACTTTTTAATTTCGCTGGAAATTTTCGGAAGATGCCGAAGACTGAACATTAGGAAGGAAATGAATGGAAAATGGACGTGGCTCGGACTGCCTTGGTGAAGTAAAAATCACATTCTTTTCTTCAGAGTTGGAGTTCCTGAACCGACGGAAAAGTGTTTCAAAAGAATGGTACAAATCGAAAATAATAGCGTGCTTGAAATAGACTTCGCATTAATAACTTTTGAAATTCAATAGAAAAGTGCTTGAATAGCTTGAATTCTTTACTTTCTCCCGTATTAATTGCCCGATTGATTGAATTCACTGGTGGTGAAATATTGTAAATCTACTACTTCTGTCAGCTACTGCCTTCCACTTTATATTTTCCATAAAGATTAATAGTAAATACCTGTCCATTGAAAGACATGAAGTTGTATGTGTACGAAAATTACGTAAGGCCCTAACTATTATCATTAGATTACCTACAGCTCACACTAATAAAATTTCATTATGGGATATTTTTGTAAATTTGTACTCCTACTCTTGAATGTAAATTTGAATTTGTGCATTATTTTTCGTCGTCTAACTAAAAAACATCATTGCTCGTATGAAAGAGGAGCTTCTCAGTCATTTCATAGCTCAAAGTTTGCCATCCTTGTTCACAAGTCAGAAACCAGTCAAGTTTAAACCACTCATTTCTCTTGGATTTACCGTTTATGTGGCATGAGGAATAGCACCGTACGATACTTTTACCGTGTGCTGCTACTAGAATACCAAGAAAGCAGTACACGTTCAATGATGAATAACTAATGTGGTTCCTAACGCGCAACATCCTCAACTCCACCTGGTCTATTAGTACCACTCAATTGCTTGAATTTATGGTTTCATTAAGTACAAAACTCAAAATCCATATTCAGTGGAACGATCAGTAATGAGCCACACCAGCGTGTATCCTTCATTAATTAATGCTATTTTTACAAATGAAAACAGTCATACTCTAGCTTAAAAAACAATGCAGCTAGCAGTGGTGCAGAAGCTGTCCATTACACCATTAACTAATGCTATTTGACAACTGGATGCAATTAAATTTTAGTTTAAAAACAAAGCAGTTGGTAGTGCTGCAGAAGCTGTTCATTACTCCGACTTTATGTGCGCCGCTTTGAGCTCACCTTATACTTGCTGCATTGGACTGAACAAATTTTGTTTGCATGAAATTAATCGCCTGCCCGACAACAATCCCTGCAACATTGCAATGCTATCTCCAATCGAATTTATTCTTTCCTTCGTTCAAGTCTTGATCTCGAAGAGCGCGGAATTCCAAGCACTTGTGCGGACACGGGCTTTCATCATGGCTCCTGCGGGAGGGACACTTAAAGACCTGTTACAGTCATTAATGTCACTATAAAAAGGACGATAAACTTAGAAACGGGCTTTTAAATGGCTCTTAAATAGAGATTGTTCTCTGTGGTGTGGCCGAAGTTACCTAATCCATCATCGCTTCTTGCCTGCTGTGCGTAATTAGAAGTAGTTTTCTGTGCTTGAATTAATTTCAAATAGTGTGCATTATGTTTTCCTCGAAAGCCAAATACACACGTAAACGAACGCCAGGAGCTCGTCTACGTTTCGGTGCTAATTCATGCAATTTTTGCGCTAGCGCCCGTACGTCATAAAGCTTTCATGCATTCTCAGTTTATTGTGTATAATTAGGAGACATATATCAAATTCTTAACGAGTGTGGTGCAGGTTTCGTTTACGGTGCTGAGTTCTTTAAAGATGGATGATGAATATTGTAGCTACGTTTGGTGGTTTACCATATTACGTTGGCTTACAATATTTCTTTAGAATAAAATGGTATTGTTGTCATGCTCAACAAAAAAGATTTCTTACAGTATAGCAAATGCTGCAAATTGTCCTTTTAGCTAATTCGTTTCTCAGTTAAAAACAGTCAATACGTAGAATGTAGAATTAATTCTTTTCGACAACGTCAGAAACGGATGGAGAAATTTTGGGATAGTACCAGAATTTTGTGATCGGATGGTCGGAGCGAGAAAACTGAAAAGAGTCTCCTCTGTGAAACTTCTTTAAATAGCCTGATGACTTCCCCTTTCTGAAGGATAACATATAAATTTGACCACTCTCTATACTATTTTTAAACAAACACTAGTGAATCTCGAACAAACGCTAGCGAATCTCGAACAAACACTAGCGAATCTCGAACATACGCAGGAGAATCACGGCAAAACACAGAAGAACACCGTCTTGCCAGTCACTGTATAACGCTCTTACGGTCGTGAACCAAAAGGGTCACACGAAAGGGTGCATACGAAGACCACAACATAAAGGTAGCTCGACTGGCCTGGGAGACAGAACACATGTCTTCAACAGGGAGACAATAACAGCTCTAGCAAAGATTGATGCACTGAGGGGAACGAAATTATTTCTATTATTTGCGGTAACGCAAATGGGGAACAAAATTACATGACACAGATAAGAGGTGATTTGTGATACGTATACATGATATTTGCTTATTATAAGTAATGCGTGTAACGTGGTATTTGTACTTCGACCATCATGTGAAATAATTGCTGCCAATCCAAGCAGTTGATAATAGTCGATTGGATTTGAGTATTAATGAAGAAATACTATTTCAGTACGAGACGTATATAGAGTGTCAGGGAATTTCAATCAATTCTGAGAAATCAGAAACTCATTTCGTTTGAGATAAACTTTGAAACTGTTAAATTGGTGCTATAAACAAATACAATCTCATGAATTGTGCTCTCTTCATCGAACCATTGGCGTTCGTAAGAACGTGGAAGCAAAAATACTAAGATATTTACATGACTGTAGGAATAATTAACAGCTGTGAATCAGATGACCAACGTTGCGTTGCATTGTTCTAAAATTTGTATGCAGTTCATTGACTGTCAAAGTCTTTTCCATAGCTTTTGACACACACTGCAGGTGTGCGAGGTTGATCAGTTTCGTGAAAACATCTTCTCACATCGTGCATTTTGGAATAAAAACGATGATTTTTTAAGTGCAGATTGAACAGGCTTTATATTTTCATTTCTGGTACTTAATTTGATTATGTACGTTGTTTCTTAAGTGTTGCAGTGAGAACGAAAATGGAAATTTTGTGACGATATTAATTTAAATGTCACACTAACAATGATGACCACATTTTTTTCCAAATCGAAATGTATGAATCCTTGTGAACAATTTGCTTATTGAATTTAAATTACGACAAAGACTGAGAAAATAAAACGATGAACATCCCTTTCCCAGTTACTGTATACCATTCTTAGGATCGTGAACCAAAAGGATTACAGAAAACGGTGTATGACAAGTAGACCACATAAAGTGCATTTGCTGTTAAATATATATGTGGTTCCGCAAAGCATTTTTCTTCAAAGCACACATGCAGGATGTGTATTAAGCCGAAACAGATTTTTTTTCATATTGAATGCCAACTTGCTTCACATTCATGAATCAATATGATGAGCTTGACGCAAAAGAATGTACCACATAAACTAAAAATAACCCAAACGCATGTACTCTGAAGAAAGCACATTGAATTAACGTGAACAATTGCACATTTTTTTTAAATTACGTATGTTATTAATGTTAGACTGGATGATTGTACTCAATAAAATTTTCATCAGTCGTGCTACGCTCAAAACCCCCATTTCACACTATGAACACCAAACTCATATGAACTTTTCAACTTATTTTTAAGGAATATGCAAGAGAATGCTTTACCAATATAATTAATATGCTTTACGTGTTCAAAAAATTAACCATCATTACTGGAAATAACTGTTTTTCTTTTTATTTTTTTTTTCTTTCTTTAATAAAAGCATTAGGAACACTCGTGTACTAGAGAATAAGGCATCTTGACCACTTACGTTACGGATCATCAGCACAAATCTTGCAGAAGTGGCGCAGCTCTGAAGTCCATCATTTTGGTTCGTGCCCCCGATGACCGTAGGTGATGTGGGACTCGCCGCCACCGCTGCACCTGCACCAACAAACGAACAGTTATACCACCTGACCCAGTCTCTTGCCCCTGATGATGATGGAAATGGGCATTAAAGCTGCACTTTGTCGGTCGTTCATATATGAAGTCGGGTCCAAATTTGCACGTTTTGATGAATGGTGTTTTTATTTAAATTTTTTCCATCCTTGATGTCTTGTCCTTCCCCAAAATTGCAGTTCTGTATAAGAAACTAAATTTTTCCGTATTTGTCAGTGATTTGTTTCATGGTCGTTATGCTCGCTCAATACTGAGAAATTTGCGCGATGAAAAACAGTTAATGCACTCATTGGGAAATGTTAAGTTCATTCCGGAAATCACTCGTTCAATTCCCTATTGTAATATTAAACCATCTGGGCGTTCAAAATTGTTATATTTGCATCATTTAACGCTCCTGCTTATCTATTTCCATTTTTTAATGTTTAGGCAATGAAACATCATTCATTTTGTTTGAACTGGATTTTTGAGTGTTTCAAAATTACAGTTCAATACCACAATTAATGCGATGGGGAAAAAATCAACCGAGAGTACATGCAGCTCTCAGTAAAGGAACTTGACGGAAAATATCATGAAGCAGAAGTCGGCAATCTGTCAACAAGCTACCAACAACCTATCGAACTAATTATTAATAGAAGTTAAAAGAAAACTTTGAAATCAATTTAACTAAAAGACGTGTTCGAAAAAATGTTTTACGCTTTTGTTTTAGGTGGAATTTCCAGTTCTAGAAAAAATATTCATCTCCATCTTTCACCAAAGAAGCTACTTTGGGAAAACTTTGACCTCATAGATTGTTTTTTCTGTCCTAGTATATTGAGTCTCATTTCCTCTGGCATCACCATGTTCCAAAGGCATCATCATTTCCTAAATGCATCATCACTCATTTTCCAAATGCATCATCATTCATTAATTTCCCAAAAGCATTATAACTCATTCCCCAAAGGCATCATCACTCATTTCCCAAAGGCATTGTCATTCCCCAAAGGCATCATCACTCATTTCCCATAGGCATTGTCATTTCCAAAAGGCATCATCACTCATTTCCCAAAGGGATTGTCATATTCCAAAGGCATCATCACTCATTTCCCAAAGGCATTGTCATTTCCCAAAGGCATTGTCATTTCCTAAAGGCATCATCACTCATTTTCCAAATGCATCATCACTCATTTCCCAAAGGCATTGTCATTCCTCAAAGGCATCATCACTCATTTCCCAAAGGCATTGTCATTTCCCAAAGGCATCATCACTCATTTCCCAAAGGCATTCCCCAAAGGCATCACCACTCATTTCCCAAAGGCAATGTCATTTCCCAAAGGCATCATCACTCATTTCCCAAAGGCATTGTCATTTCCAGAATGCATCGTCACCGTTTCACAAAGGCATTGTCATTCTCCAAAGGCATCACCACTCATTTCTTAAAGGCATTGTCATTTCCCAAAGGCATCATCACTCATTTCCCAAAGGCATTGTCATTTCCAGAAGGCATCATCACTCGTTTCCCAAAAGCACCGTAACTGCAAGCAAGTCGAACGTCTTCAAAGGATTTCACTGAAGCGTTTGCGCTGATGCATGCCTAGACGAGCCGTGAGTGAACGAAATGTTAAAGTTCGAACGTTACCAAAAAGAATATTTCCCAAATTAAGATGATTCTATCAATCTGCTTATAGGCCTGTCCCTATTGTACCATGGCAGCGACTACACAATGCGTAAATACACCGAATTTTTTGAAAAAAAAATCTGCGAGCATGACCTAAAAATCATTTTTAAAGTTTTTGGTCTAAAATTTTAACGCTCAGTAACTAACTACGTTTTATTCATTTTTTGTTGAAATTCTTAATTGAAGGTAGCGTTCTCTTTTACAATAATGGATAGTGAAACACTGAACTAGCAGTTTCAATTCAGTCATAATGTGTTTGGAATACAATCCTGATTTTTTACTACTTCGATTCACCATGTTGTGCTCGTGCAGATTAAATCTCGTCCATGACCTTTTTCACACACTTAAACATTTATGATTAGGTTGGTGAAATTACACTGACAGCTTAGAATAATACAGCTTAACTTGAATTACACTGTAGAATAGGAATCGCTGGTAGAGAGTAACTCCAAGCGCCATGTTCGGACCGTGAAACAATCCCTGAAGTAACCTCCAGGTTTCTTAGATTTCCCCTAAAATTTGCCCATTCTCACATCTCACCGATTACAGCCTCTTGGAATTGGAATGTCGCCCTTATATCGTCCGGTTGAGCGGAGCATTTCCATATTCCAAACACGCATACACCCAAAATCTCATTTGAGGGTCACGAGGACCAAGAAAAATAGAAATGAGGGAAGCAAAGGAACCGAGAAATGCTAACGCGAGACTCAGGTGTTCCGAGTAGCTTTCTTTCTCTGATATGGACAGAGATTCTCGACAAAAAACCGTTTGAGTAGAGTGACTCATTTTATACTACTGGTTTCACAAGAACGTATTTGAGACATCGGTTTTTGTGTTGTTTCTTTCGATCAGAAATTTTCGTTCAAATTTGTAAAATAATTCTGCAGTTTTAAAAAATGTTATTACCTGGAAATAAATTTCTATGAAATTTTTCGAAGATAATGTTACCTCTATTTTCAGTGATCATACGTACATATGTTCTAATAGTTTAATAAAAGCGGGACCTAGCACAGTTGTTTGAAAATTGTTGATCAACTTTTTCGATGTCAAGATAGTTTTTATTCGTGGTATCATTCACTAAGTGAGCGATGATTGCAGTATCATCGAACTTTTTTGAACCCATACAAGTGTAAAATATTTTCCCTTTATTCTTGTAAGCAGAGACTAGAGGCGTGTTATACATAGGCCTTGATTCTGAAGAGCTAGTGACCTCTTTTTTGCTACTACTCCCACAACTTACGTTTACATGTGTTCCAGCTCTGACCGTGTCTGTCGCACCAAAGACGAACGATCCGTGTGAGGTGTCAGCAAACAATGTTCCTTGAGTTTTCATTACATGAATCTTCATGAGTGTGACTTAACTAGCGTTGAAAACATATCAAAAACATGTTCTTAGTCATATTAATAAAGGCATTAGTTAGCATTAGCTATGATCGGAAAATTCTCAAAGGTACAATGTACACACATAGCAGGAGGGATCTGACACGCAAATAACTTTTTTAGACGCTAAAACTAATGTATCGTGCCAGCGTTTCCTATTTATCGAAAGCTAAGCTCTAAACGTACCCACTACATCTGAGCAGTATATAAGAGTGAGCCGGCAGTTGCGTGTTCAGTTATCATGGTCATCAATCTTTAGATTTAATACGGGCAGAGTAGGCCATAATGAAATCATAATCAAATTTCAAGGCTCAACTCTAATAATAACCCTAAGATGATTGAGTTCAACCTCGATTAAGGTCTATTCTGACCTGTTACATCGCAATGCTCTCATCGGAATCATGCAAGGGGTTTTTGCCCCCACACGCTGGCTCTGAAGGCTCTATCACGCCACTGGTATGGCGCTCGTCTTGCTTTGCTCATGGAGCTTTATGGCGGTGCTATCACAAGAACTTTCGAGTATTGATAACAAACCTCGCAATTCAATTTTTGCGGGGCTTTACCGACCGTAAAACGAAGAGTAAATTCAGGAATTACAACATGTTGTCATTTTTGGTATTCTAAGTCTGCATAATCATTCATGGTTCAATTATGAAATTGTTATCAAATTTTCACACCCGTAAATAAAATACACAAAGTTCATTCAATTTAAGAAAACTGTAGGTGACATATGCAAATGAATTTTAAAGCGACGTACTCACACTAAAGGGTTTCACATATTTCTTTTTTTTTCAATCAAAATTGAAGAACAGTGTTGGAAATCGCACTTCAGCGTTAAGCTGATCATGAAAAAATACAAGCATTTGGACCAATGCAAATTCAAGAAAAAAAATCGACCCAAGGTCTCATTTCCCAGGCTCATGCACTCTTCTGTTGTGTATAAGTATAGTTGTGCGCAGTGCGCATCGGCGTACGTCGGAATAACATCACGCTATGTTAACGCAAGAGAGGCAGAGCATCGCAGGAGTTTTCGTGCCGGCAACTTGTTGGCTCATCCTCCTCATTCACCAACATGCAGCCATGCTGAGCAGTGCTATGCAATTATTTGTTATGATTTTAAAGTGATAGTTCTTTCCTCATGATTTTAGAAAAGTTGCAAAAAGTGATGGTACTTACCATAATTTTTTCCCTGGGATTTTAAAAGTGTTGCTCATTTATAGAGAAAAAATCTGAAATAATCTGCTGAACTCTCATCCCCTTCAGATACTTAATGGAAAGTTGTCTGTGTTTTTGTTTTTCTCCATTTTTGATACTCTATTGCATAAAAAGTTTAGAATTTGATATTGAACGTGATTTTGTCCTTCTTTGCATTTTATTGAACTGATGATGGAGCTGAACGCCCAAACATTATCGATCTTTTGTATCTCCGGATGAAATGATTAATTTTATTAGCATTCTTTTCATTGATGTCTCATCAGATGTATTGGCTATAGTTTTATTAGAATTCTCGTCGTTTTGAAATTCTTGAGGAATCTGCAATTTAAGCATAGTGAACATCAGTTTAGACATGAATTTTTTATCTTATTGTTAGCCAACTAGCCACCTCATTAGATGTTTTGAAATGGCCTTCAAAAGGCTTGATTGGCTGTATTTTCACTCTCGTTGCTACCAAACCGTCGACTGGATAACAAAAATGACGATAGACGCCGCCAGAAGTTGCACTTAAAGTCTTGTTTGTGCTTTATTGAGCTCCTGCTTTAAAAAATAGCAAATTACCGTGTAATAAGTGCCGACTGGAAATTTTACGCGCCTATAATAAGCGCATTTGGAGAACACCTACTTTTATCGGGTGCAACACGTTCCCATTTATGTACTTCCATAAAATAGCAGCTGCTGCAACAGACATAAAAAGTCAACGTGATGTACATATATCCAATAGGGGAGAGTAATCCTTACCTCCATGAACCCCTGCCATGAGATGGATGCATCATCCTGAACCCCAACCACCCTATAGTGTCAAAAGCAGAGCTTTGAAGGTAAGGTAAACTTGGATCTAAATTACTTCAATTACAATGTCTCATATTTTCATTTTGTGGGGATCACAGGTAAATAATATTGTGCTAAGTTAATCAGACCTAACAGGTGATGATCTGTCGAGTACACAAATAGATTTACAGGAAACACGTCGAGGAATCATTCTCATTGAGTGACTGTGAAAAAGAAATTTTTTTATTTTAGACATCATTCAAAGTATTTATTTATCATTTTACCAATAAGGAATCTGTCCAGGTTCCTTACATCCGCTCGCAATGAAAACGCTCATTTTTTAATACCCTCGTCAAAACTGCTCGTCCCGACTTGTTGCATATCTCATGAGCCCGGTCTAACTTTTTCGTAGGGGCATCTATGATTTTAGTCGCCCAAGTATAGCTTCTACACCGGGTGGCTAAAATCTCTCATGCCCCAACGAAAAAGTCAGGCACTAAAATACGGGCATTCGAGATTGTCACCTTTAGCTTTAAGATGAGAAAGAACCGCAAAAGAACTGCGTAAAATAAGCTATTATATAGATGCCATAATATGATACGTATACAAAACAAGCGAATCGTCTCCGAAAATTTCTACACCATAGATATTATGATTGAATTCCGCTTGAATTTAAAGAAGATTAGAGATATAAGCGCGTTTGTGACAATATTTCTGCTGAAAAACACTGAAAAAGAAAGACCTTCGCAGGAACAAAAGAAGTACCAGCAATAAAAGTAGTTGAGTCATTATATCAAAGAATTGAGTAGTTTTTGTATTACAATAGACTTTGAATGCGCATAGAAGATCTGCAACAAGAGCGCGTCTCTGAAAGAAACATGTATATGAAAGCAGCTGCGCTAACGCATGAAACAAAAGCATCAAAACTAGCAGTAATTATTAATATATCTGCAATAGCGATGTACTAGCGATATCGTTACAATGCTGGCAAAAAGGCACCATTTGTATTGCGTTAAAGAAATAGGCAGCAACCTGTGTTACTGAGCACAGTTAATTCAAAAATAATAATGAATCAAAAATTTTATTCGCAGTTCAAGGAAACGAAAGGTAATAAATCAACGCCTCTTTAAGCGTCCGTAGCAACAGCTGTTGAAGTTTTTATTGAACAATAACAGCAGTTCTTTACGCATCAATAATAGCACCTTATAAATCACTAGCAAAACTAGCTGTTCGAATGTCAAAAACAGCGGCCGCCAAAACACCAGTAACGGAGACACTTGAAACAACAGTAACAGCAGCAGTTAAAAACAACTCTACCTGCGGCTGGGGGTGCAACAAAATAACAGCAGCGGTCAAATGGAAAAGACAGAGTCCGTCGAAGCATCAGGAACAGCAGCTATTGAAGCATGAAAAAAATTATCTAGGATCAATAAGAGCAGCTGTTAAAACATTACTAACAGGGTGTCCTGTAACATCATATGGAAGCAGTGGTTGAAACATCAATAACACCAGATGTTTTAACATCAATAAGAGCAGCTGTTGCAACATCAATATGAGCAGCTGTTGTAACATCAATAACAGCTGCTGTTGTAACATCAATAAGGGCAGCTGTCGCATCACTAACAACAGCTGTTATGACATCAATATCAGCGGCTATTGAGACATCACTAACAGCAGCTACGCACACAACATCACTAACAGCAGCTGAGAACCCAACATCAATAACATCAGCTGTGCACCCAACATCAGTAACAGCAGCTGTGAACCCAACATCAATAACAGCAACTGTGCATCCAACATCAATAACAGCAGCTGTGCACCCAACATCACTAAAAGCGGCTCTCGACACATCAATAACAACAGCTGTCGTAACATCAATAACAGCAGCCGTCGCAACATCAAAGCACCAGCCCCACCAATAACGGCACCTGCGCGCTCGAGCTCCAGGCAGTCAGCGCGCATGCGCGTCCCCGGAGCTTCTATTAGGACACCAGGGAGACTGTATGAAGGTCGTTATTTCTTCTGTTAATCATGAGTCCTGGGGGGTCGATACACAAGAGTTAGTGAATGCCTGGGATATTTCTACGAGCCGCGGGATCTCAGCTATCGCCTCGAGGAAAAGAACGAGCTAGTTTCGCGGATAGCGCTCTTACGCAGGGAAAAATGGATGGAGATGTGCGTGTTTTTTATGAATCTAACCAATAGGGAATAAGGAGTATTGGTGTCGTTAATGAGGATACGGGCCAGCGCCGATTATTGCTTGCCTATAGCGTTGCCGAATGAACGCAAGCGTTAATTCGTTGATGCGAATGAGGTTTTTTTTTTAGCCGTTTGTTTGTAGATTTTCATTCGCAATTGCTATGTTTAGGATGATTGTTTTCTTCGTTTCCCTCCTGAGATATATTTAAAAATGTGTCTTAATTCTTCACTGATAAATTCGAGAAGTTATCGAGGCATGTTTGCTTTATAAAATAGCCTCTAGCTGTGACGTTTCATTTCACCACAAATACGGACGCACTAGAACAAGAGCAATTGTTTTGTAACACGCGTGCATTGTTTATTAAATTCCTCTGAAGCTGCTTTTTTCACACTGGTATGACTGCCATGAGTAATTTTTGCGCAGCGAACAAAAAGCTTTAAATTCAACTAAATATTACATACAAGGGAATGATGACGTGGTTCAAAGAACACAACCCAACTATATGCGTCGTCCACTTCTAAAATGAGCACTAAACTCGAGGCCTGTTAATGCGCAATAGCGTTGCAAGATATACATACATTTGCGTTGCGCAGACCGAGTCAAAAGATCTTAAAGCGGAAGTAAGAAGAGACCTTTCCCGCAAGCCGCGGGGAGAGAATAAAGCGCCGAAAATGGAACCCGTTAATGGGATTGGGAAAGCGGTAAAGCATTAATAACAATAACCGTGACGATTATGGCCTCGTTCTGCTCTATGAATGTGAGAGAGGCAAACGAGAGTAAAGAAATCGACGCAGAAGCACCAATGGACTGCAATGTTCCCGCCTCCCCAGTCACAGTCGAACGATTTCTCCGAAATTGAAACTTTGAACTCAATAAAGGTGAGACGGAACCTTCGCTGGCGTACTTCTCATGGTCGTAAGAACGAAACAAAATAGTTGGCGATCTGTGATAAAAAACTGAGGTGAAACGCCGAATGTGGTCTGCAACGAGTCTTGAAATGCGTATCAACAGAAGCATTTGATGTTAAGAGCATCTTAAACATTTTGAATATGCCCCTTCGAAGTGCATATCTATCTTTTATGGTATTTCCTCGCTCGTGATTGCTTTACGAGTGTTCAGTTTCCCAACAATGCTCCCAATAATTGTCAAAAATATGCAGGGAAAACATTCTCGAGTCGTTCAACTGGAATGCAAAGTTCTCTCTTACAGTTATTAAAAGACCGCTCGAGCTGCATATTATTGAAACTGCCTCTGTGATGCTTTTTTTTATAACGAGGCTGAAGCGTCTGCTCAGCGCAACAGAAGGAATGTAACGATGCACAATTCTCTAACCCAACGAGGCCCCTAAGCATGCTATTTAAATGCATCAGGAAGCAGGTAGTTCACAGGTGCTACTAAGCCATACCTGATACAGCAAATTAACCTCAATCGCTCATATGGATGTCAGCTACTAAGCTATTTCCCCAATATAGAGAGTGTAAAAGTTACCAAGGTATTTCCTTTGATCTTTTATCCTGGAATTTTAGTTGGGAAAGATCCTGTGCAAGAAAACTCGCGGGAATCCATATGAGTTCATCACACCTTAATTTGAAAACTATAAGCGCCACGACGCAGCTTTTGGTGTTTCATGATTGTCCTGAATCTTTTGAATTTCATTTGTTTATTTTCTTCCTGGTTTTTAGCTTGACTCTCTTGTCGCCATAAAACAAAAATCAAGAAGCCCCAGAAGCTTGAAAGAGAGCGACACAAGCCGACCTTGTTGCGGTTCTAGGCCACTTTACGACATTTTAATGGTTTACGAGGGTGTTATACTGTCGGCAACATTCAAAGAGAAGTTTTGTGACTTGGTGTCGGAGACGATAGATGATTTCTGCTACAGGACTTCAGCGACGCTTGCTTACGCAATAAACCCTAATGATCTCTATTTTGAACATTGGCCGGGAAATAGAAGCTTCATTATTGAAATTCATGGAAGCAAAGCAAACATTCTCGCAATTTTTTGCTGCTCGAATGGCGTTTTAGCAGGTGGAGGAAATACTTCGATATCAATGCAAGATTTTTTCAGGGAAATATATGCTGCAGTTAGTGTGTTTTACACAAATCACTGGAAGATTGTTGCACCGATAGAAAAATTTCGACTCCATGCACCCAAGACTTGAGTTGAGATGTGTGTGTCTTACACAAACATCGCGGCGCGTCGCTCCAGATTGCGGAAGGTTGTCAGTGAGATGCAAATGCCTGAGTTGCAGTGGCTTTGGGTAGCGTTTAGAAAGTCGTTAGGTGTGGCATGCTGAGGAACCGGGAGAGTGGATCAGAACGCTGCTCCGGTGACAGTTTTACGGCAGCTTTACGAGCCATTCACAAGCAGTTCATCTCAATTTTACTGGGAAATAAAGGTTGCTGTAAATAGACCGTTGTCGGGGACGAGTGTTTGCCCACGTGAAGATTGCTCGTGAGTGAACGAGTTGTTGCCTCTGCGGTTTCTCCTCCGTTGTAGTTGATGCCCTTACTCAACCGCCAGTGATAAACAGCTGAAGACAACTCAGCGAGCAAACACCCGTCGTGGCAGCATCTTCTCTCACGCTGTTTGTATGCAAGATCGTAAACAAGGACCCATAAACGGAGTTGACTCGAGTCTAACATTGATGGCTCGTTCTCGGAATAGGCGATAACTTTATTCTGTAATAAGAATCTGTAAAAGAGCTCTGTTAAACAAGTAGGTGTCTTCAACTCCTCAGGTAGGGCACATCTTCCGCGTCACTTCTGTCATTGCAAGTCTGGGGCTCCTGGAGAAGTTGGTTTGTGATTAGTACGAGTCGTTATAAGAATATTTTTTTCAAAAGTTTAATTAATAGGCAAAATGAAGCGTAGTAAAATACTTTCTAAAATGCTCCCATACGGAAAACGAGTTTGAAGTCTTGTTAATGATAGATTGTGTTTGTGTTTGATTGTTGTGGAACGTCTTTGGCTTGCAATCTAAATTTGAATAATGCACTTGAATAAATCAGTAGATTGCTTGAATCGCTAACTAACCAAAAACTTGAATACGGAGAAAATTTCATGATAATTCAGAAAGTTTTTTGGTGGCCTGCTCCATCACCAGTTCAAGTGAAAGTTCATTACATCTCTGATATGAATCGTTTATGAATTGTCAGAGCTTATGCACTTTCAGGATTTAACCATTATCATGATAGAGGAATTTTTTAATTAGGGTTTATAAATTTTCAAAATAGATGAATTTTAGAAATTTACGAGCACTGTTGTGAGTGTAATAAACGCTCGAGGGCAAAATTCTATTTAAAATAAATTCAAGTTAGATACTGACCTAATTTATCAATTCACCTATGTATTATTTCTGAGCTGTTTATAACCTCGGTTTAATTACGAGGAGAAATTGCACTATTTAAAACAAAGTAATCTTGTACGTATAATTTGTGATATGCTTTTCTGTACCCTAAAAATGTTCAAAATTTATATTGCTTCAATTTAAAAAGTTACTCTGAGCAAATAATTAACTAACAAAACACTCTGTTGTCGGTTTACACATGCACACAAACACACGAAACTGCTTGATCAAATGTCAACCAATCAGTATCTCTTTGGCGGGCAAAACTGGACTGACAACGAAGGCTTTAGTGCCTCGCACAAGCAAACAGGAAAATCGTGACCTTGAAACTTGACTCGCACGCATGGCAGTGACGCTCATGTTGGTGCAGGTCGCTGCTGTGATAGAACTTAGGACACATGAGACACATGGGGCAGTGACGCTCATGTTGGTGCAGGTCGCTGCTGTGATAGAGCTTAGGACACATGAGACACATGAGGCAGTGACGCTCATGTTGGTGCAGGTCGCTGCTGTGATAGAACGTAGGACACATGAGACACATGAGGCAGTGACGCTCAAGTTGGTGCAGGTCGCTGCTGTGATAGAACTTAGGACACATGAGACACATGAGGCAGTGACGCTCATGTTGGTGCAGGTCGCTGCTGTGATAGAACGTAGGACACATGAGACACATGAGGCAGTGACGCTCATGTTGGTGCAGGTCGCTGCTGTGATAGAACTTAGGACACATGAGACACATGAGGCAGTGACGCTCATGTTGGTGCAGGTCGCTGCTGTGATAGAACTTAGGACACATGAGACACACGAGGCAGTGACGCTCATGTTGGTGCAGGTCGCTGCTGCGATAGAACGTAGGACACATGAGACACATGAGGCAGTGACGCTCATGTTGGTGCAGGTCGCTGCTGCGATAGAACTTAGGACACATGAGACACATGAGGCAGTGACGCTCATGTTGGTGCAGGTCGCTGCTGCGATAGAACTTAGGACACTTGAGACACATGAGGCAGTGACGCTCATGTTGGTGCAGGTCGCTGCTGTGATAGAACTTAGGACACATGAGACACATGAGGCAGTGACGCTCATGTTGGTGCAGGTCGCTGCTGCGATAGAACTTAGGACACATGAGACACATGAGACAGTGACGCTCATGTTGGTGCAGGTCGCTGCTGCGATAGAACTTAGGACACATGAGACACATGAGGCAGTGACGCTCATGTTGGTGCAGGTCGCTGCTGCGATAGAACTTAGGACACATGAGACACATGAGGCAGTGACGCTCATGTTGGTGCAGGTCGCTGCTGTGATAGAACTTAGGACACATGAGACACATGAAGCAGTGACGCTCATGTTGGTGCAGGTCGCTGCTGCGATAGAACTTAGGACACATGAGACACATGAGGCAGTGGCGTTCATGTTGGTGCAGGTCACTGCTGCGATAGAACTTAGCACACATGAGAAGCTTGGCTTCTTATTTAGGGAAGGATAGATTTTGAAAAATTCAAGCCAGGTATGGTGTCTGATTTTTTAAATGATTATGAGGTTATGAGGGTTGAAATTTTTATATTTCATGTTGGGGTCACGATTTAGATTTTTATATTTCGTACAGGGATCACGATTGAAATTTTGTATATTTCAAATTGGGATTACGATTGAAGTTTCTATATTTCATATTGGGATCACAATCATCGATCGCGTGTCTATGTGATTAAAACTTAGGATTTCGCAAAGGCTATTTTAGAAATGTTGATAGTCGTCATCTTTGACTTTGAAAAAGGTGTTCATATGTAAAGTGTGAGTAAAACATCTTTTTTATTTCTTCGATTATAGAGCGCATGATAGCCAAATGTTAATATTTAGATTAACGACTATTTTGCAGTGAATAAAATAGAATTCTCGTCATTTGTGTACAATTAAGATAAAATTAATGGTGGGAATAGTGTAGATCTAATCACGCCATATCATCAGGCATGGTAAGTGTAGCAGTAGATCAGAATGTGTGCTTGTTCAACTGTGCAGACCGAATTCTTCTACTTCCCCCGTCACTGCGGCAAAGCTGGCGTCGTGCATTACATTATGAATATCAGGGAAGATAAACTGCGTAAATAAAATAAATTTTAGCTTGAAACAAATTCACAGAATTTTTCCACAACCCGGAACGTCCCGTAGTTAAGGAAAGACTTCGCTCTTTCGACAGACGTACGAGACGAATGTTGCTGTGAAGGGAAAAAGTGTTCTTTGTGTTTGCGAGTTCGAAAGTAAGGGTACGAGGCTCTCGATTATTGTCCATCGTGACTCTCGCAACTCAAAGGACCTCGTAGCTGTAGCGCCTCCTCTTTAACGAATGGGAGCGTTGGCTCGCAGTACAATTCCGTGATCATTTTTTAACCTACCGCGAGTGAGAGCTCCGGCAGAGGTCAGATAATTCTTTTCCTGGTCTCAAAATAATGAAAATTTATTGCGTTAGTACTTGAGTCTTTGAACATCGAATTTTGTTTCTGAGATTCAAAAGAATAAAAATTTGAAAGTAAGAGAGTGGATTTCGAGGTTTGAACCTATCCTTTGACATAAATTAGTAATTGTTCATCGAATAGGAGTAGATATAAAGGAGCTTTATTATAAATAACAGAATTTTTTGGCCTTCTTTGGTTCCCTAGATTACAAACCGAAAATTTTCGCCACTATAGAAAAAACATACTCATTAATTCAGAGGAATATTCAGTTACTTAATGCGTAGGAGAAGGTCATACAAAGAACAAATTGGCTGAATATACATTATTTTGGCGAGGAAATAGTTTTATTCTGTTAAACCTACCTACGTAAGAGCGCTTTAAAATCTAAACAACGTTCGAACGATCTTCGCATTGTAATTGCACTATACATATTTAGGTTTCAAATTCTTAAGATCCTATTATTTAATAAATATGAGCGATCGATGAACCAGGATCAGAATTACTTCATGAAACTAAGGGGACCTAACGCATAAGCTGAGTACACTGTAAAATTCTAAAAAAAATTTGCATGCGAATTGAAAACTTCATAACCAATATTTTATACAAGCTAAATAATCAAACGCCATCAGAGTTTGATGAAGAATGCATTATAAAATTATTTGAAACCGTAGTATTTTTCCTGCAATAGTTATTTGGGAATAATACTTGCGAACTAGTTGAAAAAATCATGCAGTAAACGATGAAATCTGTAAATGTACGTTCAGAACGTACGCAGCTGCTGCAAATTATAAAGTTTTAATTTTTTATTAAGAACATATTCACTGCATATACAACAGTATTTCACTGAGTGTATTGAACTTATCAGAACTTATGTTTTTGATTCTTTTTGCAAATGTTTAACTCTCAAGAGCAAATTTACTAACAATTCCACTCTAAACACCGATTTGTTTAGTGCAATTGACTTTTAAATTATAACATATTGACCCTTGCATTGCACTGCATTTTTAGATCAAAATTATATTCGCTAGATGAACTACATAAAGAAGTTTTAGTAGGTTCAAAACGAAAGAAAAATTTCATCTAAGTCCCGAGCTATAAGTGATAAATATGGAGTTTTTACATCAATGCTTCTGAAATGTGTGTACTCAAACGAAAAGTTTCATAAAAATGTTGAGCTAGAGAAAAGTTGATATGAATACTTCAAGATAAACTTGAGAGAATTTTGACATCAAGCAAATGCTATACAATGACTTAGCAGTCACATCTTACTTTGCATCGAATAATTTGCTTTGAAATTAATGAGCTAATCGCTCAACGAAGACTTCGTGACACCCAGATATAAATCGTACTCATCGCTGATTACTTTTTAAAGTAGAACACAACATATATCTTGTTATAAAATTATCGCATGAACATGCAGAAAACATGATACCGAGGTACAAACTTCTTCACTCCTTATTGAGCATTGGGATGGTCGGTGATGAGTATGATCATTTACACACAACACTGTTCTATAGCCCGAGCAACAAATATTTGTTTGTTTCTATTAGGAGTGGCAAATATTGAGGATGTCTAAAATCAACGTAATCCATTGATTTTTTATATTAAGGATTTTTACGATAATTTTGAGGGTAATTAAAATTTAGGATGTCCACTTCTAAGAGTATCCAATGTTACAAGATATTTATTATTGAGGGGGGACCAGCACTGGCGGTGTTCGATAAAAAGGATGTCCAACATTAAGGGTATTCAACCATGCTTGTGTCCAATATAAACTGTATAATAGCAAAGGGGACGAATATTGAAGCATGATCAATACGGTGGTTCCAGCTGGCTTACCCGTGCCGAAATATAGGAGCTTTTATTCCCTGTAGCCCCCCGGCTGTGTCTGAGAGCTCAACGACAGAAAAAACCTAAATTTGTCTCAGTTGTATTCTTATTTGACACCCACTTGCATTTTATAATAAGAGCAGCCTCCTTATCCATCCCTCGCAACTGACGATTTCTCGCATCAAATCTCCTTCCACATTTGTTACTGCCATTTCCTAGTTTGCTTGACTTACAAGATTTTGTTTCTGCCAGATAAATTATATATTTTTCAATTTCCAGCTCACCAATTTTTCTAGTAATCCAACTTCATAAAAATCACCCTTAAAATTTCTGACTCGCAGTTATTCACTGTTTTTTACCTCAGATGCATCCCCACAATTATTACAACCTCCTCATAGCTTTTTTACGCTAAAAATTCTCGTGTCGCATGATCAAAAAATATCTCTGCATGCACTGCAAAAACCGGCATTTTCAGTGGACGCTTTTATGCATGCTTTTCGAAATAACTTTTAATTGTCGCTGCAGCTCCTTTGAACTTTGTGGCGGCAGCGGAAGGAAGTTTCAACTCGCAATCGTGTTCAAGTCTTATACCTACGTACTCCTCAAACTGGCTAAGGACCATTTCGAGCGGCTCACTACATGCAGTAACAATTACGAAGGGTGGCTCCTGGCAAACCTTACGAGGAAAAGCACTAAAGGAAGTCCCATGCTGCGCAAAACCTTATCTAATACTATCCTCTGCTTATTTATCGAAGCAATAGTCAGGCCAACTCAGCGTGAAGAAGCTGTTCTCTGTTCGGGTCAAATGCTTTTAATTCTACTTATCAGAATATTAAATTTTAGGATCCTCTTGCCGCTCACAGAAATGTCTTGTTTCTAGCGCTTTGTTTTTCCCGGCGAAAGTGTTTATTTAATTTTGTTAATGGATACGGTATTACCTCGGGCGCACTTTTGCATATATAAGGAGGTGATTACCTCGGAACGGGACCATCACGAGTATCTAATATCTGCGTTTATAATCCTTAAAATTCGTATAAAAATAACCGTAAATATAATTTACTTTTATTAGAAGGGGCTATCGTGGGAGGGAGCTTAGCAAAGCAGCTTGTAATGAATAACAGAGTTTCACGGTAATGGGGTAAGAGAGCCTCACCGGCTTTGTTTAAAAAAAGACTGAGCTGATAAATACTGCGTCAAAACTGTTTACTTAGCTTAATGATAACGCTGCAAGTGTTTGCAAAATATATCAGAGGTAACTGAGAGTCGCAATAATTGTTTGTTTCGAGCTAATGGTGAGTAGTGTCGTCTCCAAATACTGCATGATAATGAAGATAAGATGCGACAGCTCCGTGTGATAACAGTGAGACACAGTGATACTGATAGTGAAGTGTTACATTGACATAAGCATTTGTTATTTGCTTATTGCATCAGTTTCTCGGGAATGCAGTCCGCATGGTTTCTGTATGCAAATTGAACTGCATAACACGAGTAAATCTAGTCCTGTGTTGACGGTTTTGAGTTTTGAGAAATGGATTGCGAACAAGGAACGTTATAATTTGTTCAAATGTATAAAAAATTGATTCAAAATACCACTAGTATCTGAACGCAGCTTCATGCTTGTTGGATATTAAATTTATTGATAAAATATCGTAATGTCTCTGTAATTTGTTATCATCGATTAAATTCATGTAATGACGATCAAATTTCTTGAACAAAATATTGGCGCAGTTTGAGTAATGTTACTTATATACATAGTTTTTATTTAAAAACTGAAAATATGCCAAGCGGCGAAGATCCACTCCACTGAAAATTATCGAAAATTTTCAGTTGAAAGCTATCATGCGATCGAGGAAAAATCTTCACAAATGATGAAAAATTTAAGAAAAACAGTTTTTTATTAATTCACTGTCGTTAGAGTTTGAGTAAACTTCACCAGGCGCTCACTCGTTGAAATAAGTTTGTGAACATCGCAGGGGAAAAAACCGTCAAAAATATGATTTTTAACGGTTTCTTATCAGATATGTCTAAGGTGTCTTGCTTATTTTTATGGATAAAAAATTAACTATTCTCTCGTTTTGTCAGAAAATTCTTACCAGTTAATTATATTTGTTTAGACCACATTGCCGTGATCAGGGGACAGTTTACGCAAATCGAGCGAATAATTTTCAGTTTATTCAAAATTTGATAACGGTGAATGCCTATAGGAATTTTACCCTAAGAAAGAAGAAATAAAAATTGAAGTAGTAGTAAAAATTAACTAACGTATTAGACCATTGTCCAAAATACTCCGCATAAATTTTAAATGCATTACTCTCCTGTTCGAATGCAAGGAAATTTTTCTATAGCTTTTCTGTTCTTCCGTTCATTTTGTTTGATCGCACCGAAAACATACAATGAGATTAAATTCAATTAATTATTCTAACTAACACATGCGTTGTATTATAGAAGCTAGAAAAAGAATTGATAATAGGAAAGAACTTTTACCCTAGAGAACCTTTCTATATCGGCTATTCACGGCATCGATAAAGAAAACGTGCAATGTTTTCTTAAATTAAGTTAACTGTTTCCTGTTACTAAAATGATGTTGGCATCACATCTAGATTTTATTATTTAACTTTTTTTCATGATTAAAAGCACGGTTACAATTTTGCATAGGTCGTGGATTATAGAAACTAACCAAAGTTTTCAATCTAATTAACGGCAATAAAAATTGGAAAAAACTCATTATGCTTATACCTAGATGTATATAGATGGTTTCGTCCGTTTCAGGACTTCATTGTGCTAAATTTTCAATAGCCACTCAAATGAGAAATGTGAAACTAACAAAATATTATATTAGCGCTCTGCGAACATTTTCAAAACTGCTTGGATGTCCCTTACAATTTTACGATTAAAAATGTCTACATCAGGTAAGTTTTTCCTGTTCGTGGAAACGGGGCTCATGTTTTTTTTTTGAAGTTCGAATACAACAGGCTCGACAGGAAAATTTGCTTTTTAGGACGCGATGTGTACTACAGTTTGTGAGGACTCGTGAAAATACGTCTTGATAACAGAACAAAGCACCGGATTAAATGGTAACTTGCACCCTGTATAGCTCATTGTATATACAGAGTGCGACAGTCAATCCTGCATTTTAAGCTTCCATGGCCCATTAGAAAATGCAGGGTTGACTGACGCACACTGTAGTTACCTACTGTGAACTTACACAGTGGAAAAAAGCTAAGAATATTTTAAACACCTGAATTTCGTGTGAGAAAAGCATGTTGAATAACTAGTCGTGAGAAATTTTTTCAACTGTTCTTCGAGCTTATTCTCATCAATATTAGCTAATGTAGAAAACCAAACTAATTTTTTTTTATTCTTTCATTGAGGATATTTAATGCTTGTGCATAATATTTAAAGCATTATCTCTTCGCGATTTTTTCAATGAAATTTCGACATCGACACATGCTGAACAGGAGTCGAAGTCGGTGTCATAGTAATAATAATAACAATAAAGTATTAACAAAACGAACAGATAATCTCCGTCAAACTGCAATGCTTTCAGAAAATTATATCACCATAAGTAAAATAATTTTTAGAGTATTAAAATTTCACTGAAATAATTTTACTTACTAATGTGTGAAAGGCTAGGGAACTATGAATTGAACTGGTCTGACGACTGCAATTATCTAAACTCGAGCGATTTCTACAAGCGCTAGAAGAAGCGCTTGAAAGCAGCAGTCAGGTGGTCGATGAACAAGTCTCCCTCGGCGTAAAAAAAAGACTTCAAACACACCAAGGAGGGGAGCCTCAAGTTACAACTTTAATCAGGAGCTTCCAGATGCTCATTTTTATTCTCAAGGCATAAATATGCCCTTAATTTGAATTAGTTGGTTTTTCTAGAAAACGCCTCCAGCACGCCATTGAGAGCTCACTTCGCCAGCTCGTAGCCGTTGGTTTAGGTCATTTTCTGAGGTCTACATAATGGAGTTAATGAAGTCTAGAATGCACGAGTAAAAAACGACTCTGTTCGGCATTTGTAACATGGGAGTATTTTGTTCTAGCAAAACTCATCATTAACCTGCGCTCGAATTTCTATAAATACAGAGCGAAAGGAATGCAACACAATTATCAAGTTTTTTTTCTAGATATTAAGGTATGAATTTGAGAGCAACTGAAACAAATTCATTCCTATAATTTGTTAACTGTGATAAATTATACTCACGCTTTTTTCCTCATTAGTAGCTGCGGCTTTCATGATAAAGGTCTAAAGTTTGAGTCGGAGAAAATGGAGCCGGAAAAACCGTTACGAAAACATCTCAAATACACGGTTTGAAATCCAAAATTTCTACAAATTTAAGCTTGAGGCAACTCCAAAAGAACCATTCAGGACAATGACCGCAGGTTCAGAAAACTTGTCATTGTAATGCATCCCGATTTATCCTAATGGGTCTCCGGAGATGTCGAGGGAATCTCGTTAGAGGTTGTGAACGGGTTGGGCTAAATTGGTGCTGTATCTTAGGCGACCAGCTCGCCGTAACAAGTGGGTGTCGAGTTTCTCAAACATAGCTTCGAAACTGTAGCTGCGCCTTCGCCCGGAAGACTCAAGTCAAACACCAACGCTTCTAGACAGCATGGAGACTCAGAAGTGTACACTCAGTACTTGTTTCTGAGCCAATAAGAGTTATTGCATTGGAAGAACAGTCTTTGTTCTACAGAACTTTTGTGCGGCACAACGTGCATTGAAACTTTGCAAACCTTAATTCTGAATTGTCTTTGCTTCGATAAGAATCTGAGAAGGAATATTTTAGTAAAATACTTACGAATTTTTAGAGATATTTGGTACATTGCTCAATTACCTCAGCATTGCAAACCAAACTTTCGAAGAAAAACCATTCAAATTGTATGAAAGAATATACAGCGCACGATTCACACTCGATACTAGACAATATCAGTTTAACAGTGATTCAATGTTCCCTTAATTATGATATAATATCAATTTTCAGCGCAGCAATTATAATTATACAACCTATTTAATTTGAGCGACAACATTACTTGAACATCCCCATAATCGTAGAAAATATCAGCTTATCAGTGATTCTATTTAATTTGAGCGACAGCATTACTTGAACATCGCCATAATCTTAGAAAATATTTTAAGCTTAACAGTGAGTCAATGTTCCCTTATGATATAATATCAATTTTCAGCGCAGCAATTATAATCATTACATAAATAAAAATTTGCAAAATTAGTTCACAAGATCAACAATTATGGTTTGCAGATCAACTGCCGCAAACGTCACAAACTCGGCATGAGAATTTGTAGCTCAAGCGTAACTAACATAGCAACTCGACGATACACGCTGCTATTACTGACCTCTTATTGCACTTACCAGGGGCTAGACTAACTCTCTCCTACAGGCAGGCCTGTCACATCAGCAGCACTCGGAGACCAACGCTTTCATGGCTC
The DNA here is from genome assembly GCA_030386875.1 of Morinoia aosen. Classification (NCBI taxonomy): domain Eukaryota; kingdom Metazoa; phylum Arthropoda; class Malacostraca; order Amphipoda; family Talitridae; genus Morinoia; species Morinoia aosen. Next base: position 21,737,111 of record CM059565.1, read on the forward strand.
TTGGCGCAATTTTTTCATGCCATTAACTGGACAATTGCGCCATCCAATACACCTTTTAATACACACCCCATCCCGAGCTTCGATAGGAAAACTATTATGGAAACCCGTTTCCTATTGCACTCGTATCGTAAAACATAGACCAAGGATAAACTTGGATGGCAAATACAGTTCTCTTGCCAATAAAAGTAACAATAATCAGCAAACGGATGGAGCCTTTCACCGTGCAGACAATTATGATCTGCGAGCGCAGTTCCAATAAGTTGCATTTGACAAGGTTCAGTAGGAAACGGGTCCATTCCGAGGTAGTGGAGTGTCTAACGTAGTATAGCGTCGCTTGTTGGTTGCGTGCTAACCTTTGCAAGACCTGCTTTACTTGAGAATGGCGCGCTCTAATGTCGGTCTGTCGTGCTTCTACGGCCCCTTGATAGTTATGGCCTGCTTCACTAGACGAGGGACTGACCATTTTAGCCCAAAGCTTACTCAATGCACTAATAGTTACTTAATTTGCTTTGCGGCCTATTCTCTCGGTCAACACTTCGCACAGTCCTGAAGGTTTGTTTTGAAACCCTCAATATGCAGCTCAGTTTATTTTTCCCTGATTTTCCACAGGCGTTAATTAATGCGGTAATATTTTTCTTCCATTTCATCATGAAATAAACGCCTTCTTCACACGCGTACGACATGAAGTACATCAATAACAAAGATGCACGTCGTAGTAATAACGAAGGAAAATAAAGCCAGCGGGAGAATCAATCTATTCGCTTCACAAGTTGGAGATGGTAATATCACCAGATTCCAAAGTTCCATCTCCTCGGCAGATTGTGGACGGCAAGCGCTATCCGTGAGTTCAGCATCCCCTGCATGTGCCCTGAGCTCACAATATCCAGCATATGGGCTAACCTTACCTAGTGAATCAGACTATATAAAGAGAGGGCCGAATGGCTCCAATCTCCCGGCCAATTTACCATCAATAACGCTAACAACCTCTGCTATCGCTGGTCCTTAATGCAGATGATGCCCGTAGTTGCAACACTTCTGTCTGATATGATCATTGTAATACGCAGCAGTTTCCCCTAAGCCTTTATATCTTCCCAAACCATTTGCTCCCTTATGCGCGCATCCACTGTTCACTGAGTAAGGCATTAGATGCCCTATTAGTATCAAAGGCTTTTGTTCATTTCCGTATTCTCTGTGTGAGTGGGTTGTTGAGGAAAATAGCGTTATGAACCTCCGCACGACACAAATAAATGCAAGTATGTTCCACTTCTGAGGCGTGATTTTGGTATTTGGGAATATCATAAGTTTTGGAATAATATTTTTGCGCTACGTTTGTTTTTACGCGGGTTGTCAATGAGTGGGAGGCGAATTGAAGGCGCTAGAGTTCATGATCTGGATTTGCTACTGAGGTTTATTTAAATAATAAATAAAATATAATACCATAGTGAACATGGAAAAGCTGGATAATTTTGCCCAACATACGGTTTTCGAAAAATATGAAGAAAAATGCAAATTATTAGAAATTAATTTAAGAAGCTTGAAGCATAGTTTTACCACAACATGGCAGCAGGAAGCTATGCTCGGCAAATGGTCGAGTGTTTTGGGAAATGAACCAGCACGTTTTCTGAGTGTGGCATTGGCGCACCTCCCAGCCTTCCCAAATTAGATTTGCTCTCTCTGGTGCTTTTCTATGCCCACAAGCAAGAGTATATGCTGGAGAGGCGCGATGTCCTACCAAACGATAACTGGGCCCATTAAAGGAAGACATAGAGTTCGGAAAATTTTCACAAAGGTTCAGGCCAAATTACTTTTGTTGCCCATGAAATGAAACGACCTTTTTTGATGACTCGATAAACTCCTGAAAAATTATTCGCACTCCAGACGCGTTTAATGAGACCATCGGGATGTGCCGCAAGCAGGATTTGCGTTTTGTCTCCGTGAAAAAGTTCGTTTGTCATGCACTTTTTGACAATCTATGTGCTCTTTAGAAAAATGTTTAGGTGAATAAATTGCAAAAGTTAATGTGGTAAAAATCGCAAAAGTTAATGTGGTAGTTATTCTTTTCTGTGTCTTGAATGATTATTGTAATTCCTAGATATTTTCTTGCATCTTAAAATTATAAATGAAGGAAAGGGAAGATGGGATGAATACACGCAGGTAGGGTAGATGAGTTTCGGATTAATTCGTCAGAAAAAAAATTGTGAAACTCTAAACTTACAATTGGTACTATATTTCAGATAATTTTTCAGTGAATATTCCGATCACCAAATAGTGATAAACAACGTACTTTATAAAAATGTTTTATCTTGCTTAAATTTTTTTAACACTGTTGTAATGAGATAATATATTAGGTTAAAATGTTCTGATAATGTTTACTGCAACTAGATGATCTTCACTTATAGCATAAATCTCTATAACTTTTCGGTAAAAGTCATAATATTGATTTTGATTTTTCCAATGCTTCAAGCTAACGCGCTGCTACCTTCTGCTCCTTTCCTGTTTTTAATTAAATTCCATTCAACGATTTCAACACGAATTTTTTTCGTTTCTCATTCTCTCGCGAGTTCAATTTCTGTATTCTACTCTCAGAATTCCAATTTTCCCTCTTCCCTCGTTCCCTTATCGCCGCGTTGGTGCAGCGCGCTCCCTTTACCCTATCTCTCCCGAACATCATCGTCTTTCCTCTCTATCTATTAAGTGTTTCAGGCAAAGGTCGTATTCGAGACATTGAGCGGTGCCGAAAGTTCAGAGGCTTTCGCTGCTATTGCCGTAATATCAATATCTTACCTGTATAATACCCTCTCAGAGTACCAAATATTATTCTCCCCAATGCACCGAAGCCTTCTACAGAAAACCCATTTCGAAAACCTTACATTCACAGTTACGTCCCAACTTTGGGTGTATCGAAGCTCTTGGGAAATATATATAAGTATTGAAAGTTAAAATTATTAGATGAGCATGGCCTAGGTGTGGAATATATATTGTGTAATATTGGTAGGAGATGGCGGAAAGAAGCGCTTCTTTTCGATGACTAAGATCAAGACAATGTTGAGCTTTATTAGACTTGACGATCAGTAGAAAGTGCTGCCAGCTTCTATAGATTCGTGTTCTATTCTCGATTACAGTGTTTAGGTACGATACGGGAAATGGAATGCGTTGTAATATGTTTCTCGATCTTCTCCTTGACTTAATGGGAAGCAATTTCAGCAAAATGTAATGCTCTGAGTGGTTATCAAATTTTATTCTGCTTCTATATTTTGGAGCATATGTCCCTATCACACGTTATTATTCATAATTTCCCAAGTACTAATTATTAATCAATTGCTCATTGTACCTGTTAGAATTAAAACTTGACTTAAATGTACTGATAAGTTGTCTGATATTTGAAAAAGCAGAAGCCCTGCGTTGGCACAACAAGATTCCCCACACTCTCGATGATCTCGAAGCGCTGCTAGGATTGCCGAGAAAATTTCAAAGAATGAAATGCCAGTTTCACTCTTTTTTCCACTTTAACAGGGATATTGCAACCGAAAACTTCAACGTATGAATGTCGGAGAAAGAATGTTATCGTATCAGGAGAGCACATCGGGGACCATTTTCCCAAACTGCAGAATCCCATTAGAACTTCAGAAATTACCCGAGATCTGGAGTGCGGGCTAAATCTTGCTTACTACCGCACACGACTCCCTCTTATAATGATCAGCATCGAGGGGACATTGCGCCCGACCTTTATAAAAGGTGTCAGAACATGACTTGCCTGTGAGAACGCTTAGACCCTGTGAAGCCTCAGCACTTATTTCATATATTTTGAACCATTACCTTAAATGTCGTCGTTAACGATGTCCGAGGAATCTTCTTGTTCGCCTTTTTTCGGCACGCCGAGATTTTACCGTTAATTGAAAATGCGGGTATTGAAGCTGTTCAAATATGCGATGAAAGAATACAAAAATGGCTATGACGAACGAAATTTTTTTGAACCATACTTTGTACCGAAATAGTTTGCCTTGCCATTCGAGTTACAGGTTATTCTTGCTTCTGTAAAATTTTAGCTAAAAGGTACTGTTGAAGAATGCGATTCAGAGGAAAAAATAAATCAATTTAAAATAGTAAAAACTTATCTTTATTAGCGCACTTCACCATTATTCACTTTAATAAATTTTGTCGCTGTGTTTATAAATAAAAATAAGGAGCTTCACATAACTTAAAAATATTTTGAATTTATTTTTACGGTACTTGGGAAGCTAAGCATTCAAGTTAAAACATTTAATAGATTGCAGAAGACAGGTTTGTTAATGCATTTCGATTAAATACTCACATTCATAATTATTACTCTATAATAATATAATCGACGATAAATGCTAAGTTAAACACGTCCAAAATGAGTTATTCTAAACTATTAACTCTGAAATTTTCCCGTTTGAAAATTAGTCATGAACAAGATGAACTAAGAATACCAAGTCAGTAGCCAGAGCGCGCAATAGCCACTACGTAATGTTTAGCATAGTTAAAGAACTTTCATGGCAAAATACTCTCTCATCTGACAAAAATACTCCAACGTACGTCCTCCCATAATAACATTAGCAATTTATTGGACAGCAAAAACCTTCAGTATTGGAGCTTCCAAATGATCAGTCCCTGAGGTGGCATGAAGAAGAGAGGGGACTCTTCCATCGATCCCATTAACACCAAAAAATGAAGCTTTGGGAGCCGTAGTTCTTCTCTTAGAGACCACCATTGGGAACGCAGAAATGAGAACAGAGAGCGGTTTTCTCGTTCCATTCTTTTGCAAAAAACGTCTGCCTAAGAACTTAAAATATTGCGTATTAGTCCAAGAGTGCTAAATGGAAGAAAAAACGGAGGTTAAAAGAGCAGGACACTTTCTCACACTACCTAGATTGTTATGATTTCATATCTTCGAACTAAGTAATTGGGTTAAAAAATTTCATTTCTGCAGGTATAAATGAGAGATTATGTATCAACTGGAACTGGAAACGAGTAAGTATCTCACGTGCTACTTTCTGTTCAAAATTCGAAATAACACTCCTTGTTCTCCGGACTCACGCCGCATTCTGGCGCTCCTTTCTTTAACTCAATATTCGGAGCACAAACCTTCAATACTGTAGCTTACGGAGCGACATTACAATTGCAGGGAATAAGTATGAAATATTGCCCATTTGCATAGATTTCCTAGATGAGATGCCTCTGTCGTAAGAGAAGGTTGCTGACTTCGGAGCGCCCTTTCTCCGAGAAGTCATGATTTCACCATTTCTTGAGTAACGCCTTTGTGATCCGCCGCTGCGGTAGTTACTCTTGTTCTTTCGTCTCTATAGTTCAAGTCAAAGGGTTAGAGATACACAACCTGCTGGCCAGAGCGTGTAATCTAATGGCCGAAAATTTGCTTAAATTTCAATAACGCATCTAGTTTTCCACTATTTGAATAAACACGAGCATTTATCCTCAAAAATGTAAAAAAAATTCACGTACCAGAATTTACCATCGCAAGTCACATGATATTGCATGATATGTGAAAAAATAGAAAAAAACGGCAATTTATAGAGATGCAAATCAGTGCAGCATAACATTCCTCAAAAAATGAAAAAAAAATTTAAAGACCGTCGAATCATCATTATTCAAATTGTTTATCAAAAAAATTCTTTTATTTATTATCATTACTTACAGTAGTCCAATTTACAGAGAGGAAAACATTATAAAAATTCCAAAGTATTTGCACTCTAGGCTTCAAACATGACCTGAGAACTTTGTCATCTCTTCATTCAAGGTTCTTTCACATAGCAGACATCGGCATCCCCTTATCAGTACAGGCAAATAAGATAACGCTTGACGTGTTCACATTCCCCTGCCAGAAGCTGATTTTCATTCCCTCTCAAATTCACCAAGCTTTAAAGAAAGCAAAGCCACTGCTCGAGTCTCCTCGAAATTCGACGAATGTATGATCGACCTTGACGAGACCCAGAGATCAACAGGTGGCACTTCGCTCTCGACACACTCAACAGAGACTCGCCAGCTGATATAACATTTCCTGGACCACGTCAATGTCACTCAAACTGGAGCCAAGAGCGGTAGCTGCAGGGGCTCCTGGAGCTGCGCCCGCTTTCCGCACAAGAGGAACTGAGGCTCCGGCGGCCGCCGCGGCGGAGAAATTCAGCGAAAACCGAGCTTTAGAAACGACGGCTGGAGCGCCAGCTTCAGTCCGCTGTGCTGTTGGTTCAGCAAAGAAGCAAGCGCACGCGACTTTAGCTTTCCTCTGAATGTTTCAACCTAAAGCTACGCCTGCTTTGACTTGAATTTACGGCGTTTTTTTTCAGCTTACTCGAAAATCAATGCTTTATACCAGTTGTTTAGTTTTTCTGAATATGCTTGCATGAATTTTTTTCATATCGGACGGGATTAATTAATTCAGATTAGTTTTCCTCGAGTGTATGGAACTGAAATGAACCGAACAACACAAGGTGGCTCGGATGTCAACAATATATCAGAATTTAAGATACTGAATTATTTTCGAATTGAAGGAAAAATTGACGTGAGAGTTTTTTTTAAACCCAACCGAGCACGCTAAAAATTTCACAATCGTTGCGAAACTGTTGGTTGAAAATGTTTAAATTTTGAGTAGAAAAAGCTCATTGAAAATATTAAGCACATTATTGTTGTCGCATGATTTGGTATCCGTGGGGATGAGAGATACGAGTTGTGGATGAATGAATTGAAATATTTCACCAAAGCCGAACGAATATTTAGGAAACAATGAAACTTTTCGACCAAATATTCCTATATATTTTATTGGCATCTTGCACTGCGGCAGTTCAGCTGAGATGGTCCAATAAAAAGCCTCATGTATGATTTGGTGAGTTTTAAGAAAGAACTTGTCTTATTTCTTGGTAAGTGCAAAGAAACAACGTCGTTCTTTCGAAAACAGTTTGGTGAATAGGAAGAACAATGATCGTATTGTTCGTACTAGCCCACCCCCCTTTATTTGAAATAAAAAAGAGGGCGAAATGAGAGAAATGCCGTAAGAAATTAAAAGATACAATCTCTCGAGAGTTGATGAGGCCGCGTGAACACGGCCCGTCAAAATATATAGGGCTGGAGCTTAATTGTATCACAGATACGCTCATCACACACTGCAGGCTGGCTTCGGACAGACAGAGAGACGGACGGACGGACGGACGCGGCTCTTATTATAGTATAGATTCTTCAAGAGCAAAAACCACTTCGTTGGAATTAAATCCCACTATTTGATAGTTAACTGATAACTCAAAAATGAGATGAGAATTAGTGAAAAATAAGGGTACAATGATTGTATCGGAATAAAAAATTTACCACTAATCGAGTGACCAATTGAAAAGTTACCCCAAATAATTAAAGGTTTTAAATAAGTTTTGTAATTATTTAAAAAGTTCCCCGATGAATTCCATCTGTAAAGACATATTTCTCACAAGTACTTTTTATTTGTTATTTTACTGCGTCTGCAATTCTCTTTCACCGCTCGCAATTTGAAAATAATTAGTTTCAAACTTGATTCCCTTTTAATAAAATAATAAATCATGTCTCATTAAATTTTGATTCCTAAGACCATCAAGTGCGATGTACGATATCAGGATAAAATAGAAAAGATTATCGTTTTATCGAGGTAACGCATGAAATGATACACGTTAAAAGTTTACTACGATGTGAATATAAAAGACAATGTAATAAAACCACACTGGAATTGTTAGTTGGAAAGCGCTCTGTGTGTCGAGAAAGGAGGTCCAGTAAATAAAAGACACAAAGGCTCTGAAGTTTGAAGGTCGCATAGATTCGAGGCGGATGATACATTTCAAAATACGAGTTATCACAGGAGTATCACAAAGAATTAGAAGCCATGTAATTGACTGTGATCCCTTGCAGCTTAAAAATATCGTCATCCTTTTTAAATCTATACGACCTCCGAATCGTAGTCATAATATGTTTTTAAATTAAACCACCTCTTGATGACACAGACAACTTTTTCCAACTAACAAGTGTTGTGATTCACTATTCTCATTTGTACTCATATTTTGCTAAATTTATAACACGAATCATTTCGTGTATTACCTGAATTTTTATATTTTTTTAAATTTCTTCTTTCTAGCTGATGCAGAGCAGATGTTCGAAACACCCTATTTTAAATAAAAAGCATTTTTAAAATTTGCTGGTCTTGCAGCTTTTTTCTTAACTAGGTTGCTGCGTTGGAAAGATATAATCAATATTGACAATAATTGTTTAAATACACATGTGCAGCGTAATGGCAGTAAATCATGGTGAGAGTAAACTGTGTGGCGAAATTGAAAGGCTTGTCTGCTAACTATAGTACGAAACCGTGATCGAGTTTCAGAGCGCACATCGTACTAAAAAAATCGAACAGCGGAAGTTGACGAAAAAAATCACGGTTATTAAGATGCAAGTGGTCGAATTTTGGTTGCTGGTGAGAGAAGGGAAATCGTCCGCAGTTGTCACTATTTTCCGCATGTTAGGGTTTCTTGATAAATGTATTTTTTCTTCGATAATTTTGAAAAGAATGGAGGTAATCGTTACTTTCCAAAGTACTTAAGGCTATACAGGACTGTTAACGTATTTAAAGAGAGAATATTCACGTTGAGTAATTCCTACTTTCTTTTTGTCCTGTAGATTTAACCAATTTCAAAGAGAAATGTAGTTGGCGCGAGAACAAGAAGATAAATCAGATTAAAATGCGATAAAAATCCAATGGGGATACGCAATATCTAAAAAAATAACCACCTAAATAGACGAAATTTCACGTATTTAAAATCGTTGAACGAAATAATTTTGAACACAGCTGCATTGTTGTTGCCCAAACGAAATGTAAGTTCAATATATAGTGTTAGTTATTTTTCAAGAGTGTTTCTCACAACTAGAACTTTTTGTTGTATTACAGAAAATTTTCATGAGCTCATACTTCGAAGGTGAATCAAAACTTTGGAGGTGCCTTTATGTTACAGGTAATGTATTTCAATGCATTGATAAGAATTATAATGAAGAATTTAGTTCGGGATTTCGTGATTGCATTTCCTAGTTAGCGACACAAATTGACACTGTCGAGCGTATGTTAATTTTGACTGTAACACGTGAAATTCGGGATGATCAAGTACTAAGATTCATTAGGAAAGAGCAACTTTTTCAGATAAAATCGAAAAATTCTGTAAATACTTAACCAATTTATTTCAGTAACAAGTAAAAACTCCCACTCAGTACGGCTGAGGGTAAAGAATATAAAAGAATATGAGAAACTTTCTTTTAAAAATGATTAAGAAAGCACATGCGTGGAAAGTATCAGTTCGAAAAGTGCAGGGTATTTTTCTAGAACAGAAACGCTCAGTCTTCAACAACTTATTTCTTGTTTAGCTATCTTCTTGATAAACGCATGAGAATTAAAACTAACTTATTAGATCACCGTATAGTACCTGATATGAATAGAAAGTTATACAGTTGGCTTCAAAAAAAGTTGAGACTTCTTTCAAGAAAAATGATCGGCAGAAGTATATATGTTTAGAGGGTGTAAGTTAAAAGCATGAAAATCATAACAACCTAATAAATATAGATTTGAACAGTTTTTACAGTTTGGCACGAAAATTTTATTTTTCGTGTGCGATAATTAATCGGAAATTATTTCGCACTTGGAACAATACACTTAGCAAAGCAAAGCTGTTAAAAACGATAACTGTAGCATAACAACATTCGCGCATGTTTTGTCTGTAATAAAAACCACGAGTTCTCACACCGTAAACCACCAAACCTCACTAAAAAGAACCTAACACTCAGGTTATAAGTTTGAGGTCACACAGGAAAACTTGTAGTTTGCTCCTAATCAATAGCATTTGGAGTCTCCGAAGAGAGGCAAGTCTACCATTTGCCGCAGCAAGCCAACGAAAGCAAACCTGCCTTCGCGTTGGTGCCTCCACATTAGCAGACAAACGCGGGATAACGGCCGTCTGCATGGGGCGACAGGGACACATAAGCCGTGCTCGATTTAATGAAACAACCATCGTAATGTGTGGCGGATATGTGCCATCGAGTCTCCTGGCCTGTATCGCTAAGACCATTGTAGTCTCGACCGAACCATTCGGGTGCTCGCCGGCAAATTCAACTATCACGATGGAGCTTTTATAATCGTGATATTTGCTCATGAAGGCGTGTTTTGCAAATTCACCGGCAACAGAAATTCCTGCCTGTGATGAGACTTTTCCCTGCGAGATCGGATATTAAGAGCGGGCTTGAGCTCGCTTGTCCCATCGAGCTCTTCGATAATGATCCTTTAAGGAGGAGCTACGATGGCCTGGAGCAGCATAGAGAGAACAATAACAAGCATTTTAATGTACAGAGCAATATGGTGGCTTTCAACGCATGGAAAGTTAGTCTATAAAGGCTGCATGAAACTTACTCGATGACCCTTGTTGCAATCATTATTGTGGCGTCAGTGTGTGATTTGTGAAGGCATTTTGAACGCTCTACATAGTTTTATGCTCAAATATTTCTTTAATAACGAGTATATGTGTACCCGCAAATCCTTAAGCTTCTACGCTATTCTATAACTCAATAATATTTAATCGAAAATTTCATATTTTGTTGCTTCAATGGTTCACGAAAATTTATTTTTTAATAGATGTTATTCGCTTCAGCCTAATGGAAAAAGTTATACTTAATTCCGTGCCAATCAAATTTTTCAGAACCAATTGTTATTACCATCGAGTCAATTTCATTAGAATTAATAAAAAGTGATATCGACATTCTAATTCAAAGAACGATGCATAGAATTTTAAGCTCAAAATTATGTAAGAAATGAATTTTTCCTAAAGCGTTAAAATACAGTTTGAATGCATATTTCCATTCACATGCAAACTTTCTACGCTTTTGCACCTGATCGTGCCAGCATTAGAGATTTGAATCTCTGAGGAAAATCCAGCAAGTGCAGCTGCCTATTACAATGCACGATTAGAGAAAATCCTTTTCGAAGTAAATGACTCGGATGTGTTCAGATTCACAAGTCCCTTTCCGCTATGGATTTGGTATGTATTTATCCAAGTGGAAATACAAACTGTTCATCCTTTAGATTATCTCTAGGATCTCTTATATGTTCGAAAATTGGGGAGGAACTTTAGGCAGAGTTTCGCTTTAGAAGGGGATGGTAAAGATTCTCAGAACGACCCGCTCGGACATAACAAAAACTACAACAGAAACTTGGTCGCAATTACGGACGCTCTCAGTGTAAAGGAATAAATAAAAGCAAGCTTTCGTGCTAATAAAAGCAACGAGAAACAACGTGCATAAGGTACATCTTAAGTGCAATCGCCACGCCGTACCGCAAGCAGCACAGGCAAAGTTTTTAACTATTTTTGCGGCGTTATTTATGTTTTAATATTAAAGAAATCCTGTGCCAAATCAGGGATGCAATTCAATCAAAACTAAAGATGCAATCTCTGAACATCAAATTGAGACATGAACGTGCATTTATTCGGTGCATGCAAGAACGTTGAACTTTCAGGATTGTCCTTAATATTTGTTAGGCAAACCCGGCCTAATGCCCACACCCGGGATTTAGAGAGGCCTTGCGCAGCGAGTGCACCGTAAGGGGCTATACTACATTTTAGGGAACGAGACTCCTAGTGGGGTTGGTTTAAAATAAGAAAAAGAGACAATCTCCCATTCTGCGTAAGCTTCATGTTAAAACTATAAACGGTGTCCCAAGCTTTCGAATATACGATATGGCTGAGATAAACGATTTTAATTAAGCGTGCGCACTTGGAAGCGGTTATGGAGGCAAGAAGCTACTGCTAGTATGTATGAATCTTCTCCTGCAATGCCCCGCCGAACTCGATATAGAGAAAAAAATGCTGGAGAACACAGGACGACCTTTCTTGCTCGCCGAACAGAAAATGAAAATTTTTCTCTATCTAAAATGCGCAGATATTGTTTCGGGATTCTGCTAACGGCTTCCATGCTTCCTACGCAGGAAATGTTGAATATTGCAATGCGTATACCGTTAACAATAAAGAGCTTTGCTAAGGGAAATCCTCAGAAAACTTAGTCGTTAAGATAAGGTTCAAGATTTGTTTAATTTGTTGCATTCATCTCTTTTAACTCGATTTGATAGACCGATTTCGTGGTCTTGTAACTTAACGTTAAGCTAAATGTTATCCGCTTCCTTCTCGCTCCCATCCAATCTAAACTAGGCTGTAAATTTGCGCTCAACCTACTTAAACTAACTTATTCATGGTGCACGAGGGGTAAAAGTAAGAGTCTGAACCGACAGTGTGTCTAAAACTACAGCGTCCCTTAATTTCCTCTGGGTGCATGGACTAAGAAACAACTCCTGAACTTTATGATTCCCCTTTTCCTATCTTTTCGATCGAGCGTTTCGTTAGCAATGATGCATCAATTCAAAACGAACATTGTCATACTCATATTCTGAAGCAAAACACATTCGAGACATCACACCTACAGTACACGGCAAGGTTTCGTGTCTGCTACTGCGAGGCAAAATGCACATTCGCTCTGTATAGTCGTTGCAATTGCCACATGGCTTCCCGGAGTTATGGAAATGTAAATATTGGCCATGGTTTAGGCTAGTGGAGAGAGGACAATCTCCGATGCACACGCGAGGCCATTCCCACCTAGGGATCCAGAGCGTAGCAACGCAATTTCGGTTCAGATATAAATACTATAAATACTAGGAAAACGGCCGTTTCCACAGGGAAATGGTCACCTTAAGTGAACACACAAGACTTCAGGGACGACTGAACAGGGTCACGGAGGTGCGATAAAGGAACCCGTTTTTGTCCCTACCATCCGAGGAAAACTTTTACGTTCGTTCACGACCAAATGTGCGCTTAGAAAAAAACTGTTATTTTAATTGTTTGTGCAACATATATAGGAGGTAGAGCATGGAACGAGCTTGCATTGGAGAAGATTTTTTTGTGTGAATGGTAAAATAAATATGATAACGGTTATCTCGATGGCATTTTAAAATTAATGAAAAAAACAGCGAATGAATTTGAATTTTTTCATTGAATGAGTTTGAATCATTTCACTAAACACATACCAGCATAAGAGCTGCCACTAATGACAATTTTATTTTTTTCAAGTTTCTTGTTACTTTATTCGTGAACATTGCTTGGAGGAGTTTTTCTAACGATTTTTTTGTAATCTTCTGGAATTAAATCCTAGGAATAACGGATTATTTAAAATCCTGCAGAGACAGCAAAAAACTGGCCGTGTACATGCATTTCTCACCACGAGGCACTAACGAAAGTTAATCCAAAAGCGGAGTGGAATTATCAAAAAAAAGCTATCATTCCCAGAGTACACTGCACTCACGAGTATCCATGATACACAGCACTTATAACTGGCAGATGAATGGCACTGATTATTATTCAGATCATATTTTAATACAGATTTATAATGAGCCAGAAAATAGGATACATCATAAGGCAGGCATTCCTTTAATATCATTCGCCTAACGCACGCATCCTATTAGCAAATTGAATGCACATGAACTATAAGCGCATGCTATATGCGTACATCATTGCTCATGAATTTGTACTCCAAAGTGTAACGCGTTACAAGCACATATATATGCACGTAAATGCTGCGATTTTTGTAAACATACACACTCCTCACACACATGCACACGTCGCGTTGAGCAGCAGCTGACGGCCACCGCTCAACGCTTGCGGTAAATACGACGATAATAATTTGGATAATACGACGATTTGATAAATCGACATCTTATAGCAATATGCTAAACTGCAATTAATCTTTGAAGGCCGCTTAAATCATGCTCCTAAAGTTAATACGACAATAATAATTTAGAGCAAAACACGACAATAAGAATTTGAAGCTAAACACGAAGATAATAATTCTGTGTCCATGTAGGAACGGTATCATGTACTAGAACATATAGACAGAGATTGATTTTTCGTCCATTGTAGGCAGCATTGTTCTATTTCTTAATTTAATTTTAATAGCAGCGAAGTCAATGTAATGGCGATGAAAATAATCCCCCTATAGGAAACGCCTCCGCGTCATGCTACTCAAAAATATGTGCAGGCCCAACAGTCGCATTCGAATTTAGATTTTTCATTTTTTGATTCTACAACGTGAAAAATTAGTAGACTTTGAATTTTTGACGGTAATCATCATTGAATTGTAATGAAAAATATAATTGAAGAGATTCCAGCTTCATTCAAACGTTTAAAATACACGTCAAATTTTTCATCGCTTTATCTTTAAGATTTGATAATATGAATTTGAACGTTTGGCGACTGATAAATCGACATCTTATAGCAATATGCTAAACTGCAATTAATCTTTGAAGGCCGCTTAAATCATGCTCCTAAAGTTAGTATTAAAACTCATTAAATTCAATGGAACTTTAATAAAGGGTGCGTTAAATCAAATATTCTCTAATATTCTACAACTCCCCGACATTAATTGTTCGAGTTCATAAAATTCTTGAAGTTGTTCAATATCAGACTTCATGTAAAGTGTGTGAAGCACATCATGAGAATTTGAACACGCCATGATCTGGAACACAGTTATTCCACAATGAACTATCATGGTGAACTTCATCATGAATATTATTGATTTGCGGAACAATAGCTTAATCTCTAAAAAATGTGGAATAAAATATCCACTTGGTCGGTAACCTTTGATTCAAGTCCATTAATATCAACTAGTACCCTTTTGGTAGATGCATATTCATCGATTTTTTCATACCTTGGAAATAACTGTTTTATCGGAGGAACAGATAAGCTTTTCTCCTCCATGTGACTGCATTCTTTTTGTAACATTTGCGAACTCGTGCCGTCAAAACGAGACTACGGTTTTTTTCTAAATCGAGTCACAATTCATTTGCGTAAACTGTTTTTAAAAGAAGATAGAAAACGCATCTCAAATCACGTATCTTAGTGTACCCGTCCACGCGTCTGCGAAGCAGAGGAGTCGAGTATTTGTGCTACGGACAGTATCTTACTAAGTGAGACGCACTGCATGGCAGACGCAGATCATGTTGTTCAAAAGATTCGTAAGACTAGGTCACTATAGCAAAGTTTTACAGGTGGAGGAGAAATGCTCAAGTATGTTATCTGATGCAATGCCAGCCCAGTGTGGCGTGCATTCAATAACTGTTCCATTTTTCCATGGTTCGCTTTACAACATTTCAATGAAGTTAGTTCCGTCATATGGGGCTAAATTTGGAACAAGTATTATTGCTGAGAATTGAGAGCAATAGTCATTAAAACATAACAAAGACCATCCATAAATAAATCTAGTACGTAAACCATATTTGTGTTATTTTATAATTATGGATGACTGCAGAGTTAACCATTTGTCAGACAGGGAAGATAATTACATGACTGTCGGTTGAACACTAAAATTACACGTGAATAACGAATTTGAAGCTCCAATCTGGAAGACTGTCCAATGCAGGTTTTGAAAGCATTTCGATTTGGGTTTTTCATCGTTCCTTTCCTTTGCTTGCGTTTTTTCAACCATGTTAATACAGAAGCAGAGCATACAAGTACGTTTTATAATGTCATGGAAATGAACAGTTTGGGAGCAAATTTACGATTTTAGACCTTAATTCAGAAGCTCAAGCGTATGTGTGCGGGACGGTACAGTGTAATTATTCCTTAAAATAGCCTAAATAGAGATATTGGTGAACAATTTTTATTGAAAAAATTCGTGTTTCCAACCACTATACACTGCGGAAGTTACGGAACCTTGTAAGAAAGTACGATGATTTAATTTGAAATTCGTAACTATTGTTTGAAAAATTACGTTGTCTCTTACGATGGTCTTGATCTCACACACACACACACACACTGTCGTGGGAAGAGCAGTTGCCACCCAAGATATTCGTCTTTACAATTGATAAACTGCTGATATCAGAGGAGAAAAACAGAGTACACGTGTGTGTGTTGAGCATGTGTTTTGTCACCAGCGCTCTCCGATAAAAAAAGACGCTCAAACAAGTAGTATGAGAACTAGATGCTTTATGTAGTGAACACTACAAAAGGAACAATGATTGGTGAGAGTTACAGCACGTATTTCTCGTGGATCGACCGAAGAGTTATTTCATTTGCAATGAAAGACTTTTGCACACATAATTGCGCTACATTTATGATAGAAACTATAGGAAAGGCAAGGAGATGTCATTTGAATTAGATAAAAGACTTCTCTCGTGAGATCAACTGAACTATATAGACGCATGAATAAATAAATTGGTGGTTTTGTTTTCACCAAAAAAGTTTATTTTCTAGCAACCTGAAAAATTCCTTTTATTCATTTCTTTCGTAACGGAAATTCTTTCACTCGTGAAAGAATTCACTTTCACGTGACGAAATTTCAATTGGTAAACCTCAAAAGATATTTACTAAATACCATAGCGGAATGATGAAAAAATGTAAATCAGTCTCTAATGCTTGAGCTGGGAATAGTTGCAGGTGTAGGGGTCAATGAATACCGTTTTCCAAAATGAGCGAGATTTTTATGAATGCACTGTATTTGCAATGCACTGATACTTACCTTTGGTAAGAATGCACTGATTTAGGCCAAAATATAAGGTGAGTTACGCATTACCTGAATGAGTTTTTTTTCGCGCTAGTGGAACCAAGACTTTCAATATATATGAGTATAATTCACAGTTATCCCCTCATGTGCTCTGTGGTAACTGAAGAAGCAGTGGTTATCTTTTTGAACTGATTAGTATTTGCACTGATCGATCAACTAAATTGTTCGTGCAAATTCTATCTTTAAGAACATAAATACACACTACGGGAAATTAATGTTAAAACCACGCATAGAGCTTCAGCTCTAAAGTAATATTTATGTACATGTGTATTTGAAGCTCAGCTACTGAAGAGAAATACATTTATCATTTACTGCTCTGTGGTAATTTGTTACGCAGAATGTCTTTCTTTACATCAAGTTCTCAAGGAAACATCAAGGAATGAGTGACCCACTTTATTTTGTCCATCGTTTCATTGGTATTCTTTTTTTTTACTTTAAAAGCCACTTGTTCATGAAATGTAAGCACCCGTCATCCGAATACCATTCAAATAGTAACTCACGAATTAATTTCGTATTGATTTAAAGTGAAAATTTTTATAGGCTTTCCCAAAATTCATATGCATGCTATTCTGCTGGCAAAATGAAACAGGAAATATTTTCAATTATTCAATGAACTTTACTTTTTTTGTGTTTGTAACTCCCAATCACGTATCTATCACGTATCAAATCACGTATCTACTCTGTTTTTGATAACTCCAATAATGAGTGAGGTGAGGAGTTGCTTTTCCACATAGAGAGCTTTTTTCCTCTTTGACTCAAAAACAGTCTCGCATTGAGAAAAATGTCAGACTCTAATGCTAAGAGTTTAGTGTCTAGTTTGTTCAGCTGGTATTGCTGTTACCAGAAGCGCGGTGTTCATGGTGACACTGGCATTAATTGTCAATATCACAGGGTGTAAGACACTGCCTCGCTGCACAACCGCAATACGATTTCTATAGAGAGTAAAATTGTTTGAACAGCTTAGAGAAGTCACTTATGAGTACGTCCGATCTGATAAAGGTAAATAAACCGCATTAGGAGTTACCGTTGCGATTGTTTCCTATGCAAAATACGCGAAACCGCCCAAGGTCATATTTCTCTTTATAAGATAGCAAATATTTAATTTGGTACAACTATTTAGCAATTCGTAAATCTCTTATGAATAGAGAAACATAGAAATATGATATAAATATTCGTTTGAATAGAGACAAATTTTCATTAAGATTGATTGAATGTGCGTTAATATTCATCTAATGCTTCTTCACGATCCGTCAAATTCTCATCCAACTTAAATTTGAACAGCCAATTGCTGAGAACAAGAAGAAAAGTTTGAGGAGAACGTTTTTTGTAGCTATAACTTCCTTTGTAACTTAGCACAGTTTTCCTTGCGTTTGATAAATGATAAATGATGAGAGGCATAGAGAAGTCGAGAGGAAACACTCTTCCTGAGCTTCTGGTCTTATTATAAATGCTTGTGTGAGAAGCAAAATGGGTCGAATTATTGAAGATAACTTCTATCGTACCAAAAATGAAAATGTTTAAAAAAAATCATGCAGCAACAATTTCGCCACATGCTCTCGAACTGTTTTAAGGATCTGTTGAAATAATTTATACTAACTAATGAAACAATTTTGCAGTGCAAATTAGTGCTCATGGTCTTAATTGTTTAAAACGGAATTAATTTCTACGAGTCTGACATGGAATTTCCCATAGGAAACTATAACGTTGAAACTCAAATGCTGTTCACTATCATCCATCCCTATTGAGTCAAGAATGTTCATGACTCTCATGAGTAAACAGAGTTGAGCAAAATTGAATTTCTGGGATGAGAAATAGAATTGTTCAGTTTTTGATAGAAATTATATCCCATGAATTACTTCGCGAACGTTATTTGGCTACTCTATATAGGCACTAGGAATTTAGCAGTTCGTTTTTGATTCTATACATATACATTTGTGTCAATTTTTTCACTAACTTTTGTATCTTGAATTCTTCAAATTATTATTCTATAATCCTATAGATCTTAATCTTATGGTCATCAGAGTAAAAAAATTCAAATTCAAATTTCACCTGTCAAATCTCATATGCTTAATGAGCCTCATTAATTGCTACATGTTCCTTAAGAGATTAAAATAAATCCATTAAAGCAACGCATCTTTTTTCACATTAAAAAAAGCAGAGGCTATTTTTTGTCAAATAATAATTTTTTTAGGAGAATCCGCCCCCACAGTGATCCAGTGAGCAATTATCCGAGAACTGATCTTGGGTTATCTATAACCTCAGTAACCCTCGGGCAGTCCGTTATCACCTCCGCTCTCCAGTAATGAGTACTCTGCTCTCTGTCCCCTTCTTTATTGCCTTACTGTCCACAAAATATTGCCTCTCTTACGCTTCACGTTTCGCCTTGCGGATTTTGCGTTGGTGTCGTTGAAGAACGCAAGATATCGTTGTTATCGGAGTGGTCATTGAAATCATTGTATTATTGTTATCGGAGTCGTCATTAATAATTATATCATTGTTATCGGAGTTGTCATTGAAATCATTGTATCATTGTTATCGGAGTTGTCATTGAAATCATTGTATCATTGTTATCGGAGTTGTCATTGAAATCATTGTATCATTGTTATCGGAGTTGTCATTGAAATCATTGTATCATTGTTATCGGAGTTGTCATTGAAATCATTGTATCATTGTTATCGGAGTTGTCATTGAAATCATTGTATCATTGTTATCGGAGTTGTCATTGAAATCATTGTATCATTGTTATCGGAGTTGTCATTGAAATCATTGTATCATTGTTATCGGAGTTGTCATTGAAATCATTGTATCACTGTTATCGGAGATGTCGTTGAAATCATTGTTCTTTTTGCCAGAAATTTCACCTCGTCTGATCACTCACAACCTATTGATTCGAAGTTTTTCATTGTTTCACGTGTTATTGTAGTGGGATTGACATTGATAGATTTCTCAGCGGTCTTAAGTTTCGTGTAGGAGTTTTGACTCTTACTAAAATTATATTTCGTTTAATTGTGAGAGTTGTATTAAATATTTGAAGAAGGTAACGGAAAATTTTCCTTTAAAAGGCAGTCCTCAATAATCATATATTCTAAAATTACGTATTTAACTCAGATCTGAACTACTGACACAAATTCAAACAGTTTGGAAAAATTACAGAAACAAGCTTTGTGACACCATAAATGACGCAGTTTTCATTGATTTTATCTATATTTTAAGCTTGGGTCTAACGTTTACATGACAGCGTTCGTGGAGTCTCTGTCTACTCCACACATGACGCACGTACACACACCAGCGTACACACGACACCCCACGCTCATGCTTGTGTGCGCTAAACGCCTGTGCGCCCACGCAGATGTAGACGATCTGTCTTTCTCTAACGTCTGGTATTGTACTTAATGAACTATATACGTAGCCTTTAGTACTTCTGTTTAGAATTTGTTAAGACAAAGCTTTTGAGGAATCACTGAGATTTTAAGCATTAGGATTCGGTTATCAAACGTAGATGTGATATAACATGAGTTAATCTATGTATGTGAGAGGTAGCAGCTATTTCGACATGTTACTTTTCGAATGAGAATTTACAAGTTGATAGTATATTCATTCAAAACAGATTCTTACTAGCTTTATTGGTGTTTAATATTTTTTAGCAGGGTCACTGATTTAGATATTTTTTCACGAGAATGCAGAAAATATTCCAATGTGATGTGTAATGTTCCCTGGTTGCCTTTTTTTCCCCAGTAATGATGAGTAATGTTCCATGCAAATATTAATTTCTCTGGAACAGGTCGGGCAAAAATTCCATTTTACATTATGAATAAACACCACCACGCGGGCTTTTGAAAATGACTGTTTTCGGTATTGTTCGATAAAGCACGTCAGTCATTCAATTCGGTTGGTAATCAAGCAAAATAGCGTTACTGATCGATCACTTGAGCAGCTGAATGTGTGTCCTTGATGAGCGAATCTGGAATACAGGCATCATAATCACTCTAATTTGTTACATTAACGCTTCAGTTGCAAAAACCAATCGTATACATCTACTTTTATAACGCCTTAATGTGTATTCTATTTCTATGCCCGTAAGGCAGTGAACCCCCTAAAAGAGATACATGTATTAAAAATTTTCAGTTGTTGTAGGCGAAAGGTTCGCGGATATCGAAAAAAATTGTATATGAATAAATAAATAAATAAATAAATAGACCAAATTTTTATTATTACTTTCAGGACTAGTGGGACTTCCAAGGTCAATGCCTAACTTTTATCATCTCGATTCAACTTATCCAATACTAACTTGGCCTCATTTAACATACCTCAACATAGCTTAGCCTTTTTATACCTATCGTAGCCGAAATAGAAGCGAGTGTGTGTCTGTGGGGGG
This sequence comes from Morinoia aosen, assembly GCA_030386875.1. Lineage (NCBI taxonomy): Eukaryota > Metazoa > Arthropoda > Malacostraca > Amphipoda > Talitridae > Morinoia > Morinoia aosen. The sequence continues at coordinate 21,758,106 of CM059565.1, forward strand.
AGGGGCAAATGTTGGTGGTTTGAAGGAGGGACTGATGACCTAACCCAATCTAACCTAACCTGTCGTGAAATAATTTAGATTATTACCATAACTTATCGTAACTTACTATGTGGATGTATCTAAAAACTCACGGTTAAGTTCTTGACCTTAATAACCGAGCCCTCCGTATATATACTAATCGATCCTAACTGTTCAATGAAATGAATAATTCCACATAAAAATACTTATTTCATTTGTTTCCAAATAATTATCTTAGCGGTATCCCAGTTACTGCTTGAATCTTCATACACGCAGAAATTTAATTTGATTGCGTTGTATGTATGAGTTAAATCATGAATAAATTATTAAAGCGGCATAAAATATACGATAATGCTGAAGCATAAAATATATGATAATGCTTACGCATTGTAATTACTTATTCTTTGCTTAATGTTAGGAGTTTCTTGATTTCACTTAGTAGAGATGAAACACGTTAAAATTAGTTTCTCATGCGAGCATAACAATCACGCCCAACTTACGGACTGATGGACAAATGGGTCGAACGGATGGACGAAACACAAGCAAAAATATTATAAAGATACGTAAGCGCTCCAAGAAGTGGAAAGCAGATATTCTGCGGGGCTCTCACATTGAATAAAAAGTTACATATAAATAAAAATTCTAGTCCTTTTTTCTGAAAATATAAAACCATGCATGAGCCAAAAAGAATTTTTATTGGTTAATTTAACTATAAGAAAATAAAGGCGTTTACTTACCGACAGGTTCAAACCTCAGGCATTAGAGCAGCTTGGCGTTGATGGTAGTTAACGTGTTCCACTTTATTCTTCGTGAATGGAATATCAAGTATGAACAAGCATTAGATATGTAGGGCACTTGTATTTACTGATCGTTCACACGAAACATGTTCATGATTATATCACTGTTCTCTGAAATAAATAATGTTTACATACATGTTGGGTTCTAGCTTTGGCAATAAAAATGCACGCAATAAATTCCTTGGTATATTGAGACACAATTACACCAAACCGCTTGATAACAATATGCAATGTCAAGAACATTTCTTTCTCAAAACAGCTATATGGTAAATAACTCTCACAAAAATGAATGAAATATTCGAAGCATTGAACTGCATATTTCATTCATGATTGTGAGAGTTATATGTCAATAGCTGTTTTGTGAAAGAAATGTGTTGAACGATTCATCCCGTACTCTTGAAAAATACAATAACTGCGGGTAATGTTATTTCTAAATAATCGAAATGTTTATGCAAAGAACCGTAGATTTTTCCCCAAGGGAACGCAGATTCTTGTTTCTTCTCACTAAATGTTAAAAAATGCTTGGCTTTTCTCACGCACTGGACAGTTTGCTATTGCATTCGGTACATACAATTTTCTGCTGAATGAGAACGAGCAGATGCCATTAAAAATTTCACTATTCCTAATTAACAATAAATGCGGAAAAATTAACGTGCCCAAAAAGTTTTCTCGTCAATTTTAATTGTAAATATTTTAGCAACAGTCTAACATGTTCGTCTGAGCTAATAAAATTATGAACAAAAAATTCATTCATCAATTTTAACTCATTTTGAACTGATATCTAACACGTCATGTTATATTTTTCAGTCGACACTGCATTCAAACCCAGCTGTTCATAGTAACGACTCAAGAATATATTTTACATTCAAAAAAGTAATAAAAATAATAATGACTGAAGAATGCAACCCAGCCTGGGAAAAATGCTATGACAAAAAATTAATTAGCATGGATTCGGTATGCTAACATCATAGTTGAGATTCATACCTGATATGCGCAAGCCCTCAACATATAGTAATGAGACCCTGGCGCCGTTAAACATGTCATCAAGTGTACGACCTCAGACTTCTGTGCAGATGGTGCTTGGTGCACATACGTTGAGGATGACTGCATTTTCCTGTTTGTATATTTTTAAATAGAATGATGAAAACCTTTGATTATTTACATTAAAACTGTTGAATATTTTCTTTTATTTTGTTCGAAGTAAATAATGAAAAAGTTAGGGCTACATTCACTGGTAATCTAACCAATTTATTTTTGTTCAATATATGGGATATTTTTACACATTTGGTTTAGATTTAGAAAATGAAAACGATAGACGAAAATGAAATGTTTTTGATTCTCTAAGTTTTGACATTAGAAAATTCTCTAAAAAACACAAAATAATTTCACTTTCTTATGCTACTGCAAATTCACAGATGGTGTCATTTTGTTGTTTACATGATGGACTCTACAATATCACCGTAATTTTGAGGATTATTTTCACGGAATTATTTTAATCTTGAGCACAAACTTATAATTTCTTCTCGGGAACTATTTTGTTCAAAAGAATGTAGTTTTAAAATTCATCTTATTTTATGACAAACTTAGCAGTTTCATTTACTTCCCAACTCAAAGCGATTTGTAACACAGGAGTGAAAAAAGTATGAGTCAAAAAATACACAAGCGAAAAGCTTATAGTATAGGTTCTACGAATATACTTATACTTTTTAGCTTTATTGTTGAACAAACAAACTGAAAACAAATCTTCCATTGATTCTTTCGATGTTCAAAAACAAATTCATGATTCTAAAATAATTCACTTAACAACTAAGGCTTCATTATTCAATTAATTCTTTCTAAATTATTTCACCCTTTACGTAACTGAAATTTTTCCATAAAATATTCCATAAGTATCGTCAAATAGTCAACATTTCAGTGTGAATAAACTATTTGCCCAGCTATAAAATCACTTATGTAATATAAGAATACTTTCAACACAAACACCTCGTACAGCGGTACTATGGCTCGAAATATTTCCCAGTATTATCAGACACACTTCTGTCAACCAATAATTATTTTTAAATGTTAAAGATATCCTCTGTTTAGTTAGCGAGGTCTAATGCTCATTGAGTCGTTCAGCATTGATGAGGTATTCATAGTCTACAGGTATCGATGAGAACAGTAATTGAGACATCGACTTCTGTGGGCAGCTCTGTTTTGCCGGCATTCGGCGTTGTGCGGCGGGTATACATCATGAAATTTTATTTTCCATCAAGCGAATGTTACCACAAATGACTACATGAGCTCATACTGCATTCCTTTTCCTTATTAACACCAAGTTTTTGGTTACAAGGCCAAAAACTATAGTATGGAATTACTGATTGTTGAGGTTTGCGTTCGGTCGGCGGCTCGGTAGAGGCCGAGCAGACTTGACCGCTTGCTAACCCCCGCACGCGCGTTCCTCCCCCCAACTCAGCCCTCCATCCCTCACCCGTCCTCGAGCCCAACGTCACCCAGGCCTGTGTTCGTTTACGGACCCTACTGCGCACCCTAAATATCACTGCCATGCACCGCCAAAAGCACACGTCAAATTCTATTTCTAGTGCTTAAAAAAACCGAGTATAGCCCACACTCTCATTCAGGTTGTCTGCGAATTATTTTTTTGTCATACGTTAGTATTGCAACGTAATTAAAGGTTTATAATCGAAGATATTTGCAGTTTGAAAGCAGTTTCACCGCAGAGTTGCTCATCACGCATTTGGCACTGACGACAACAGACCCCGCCTACAAAGTTGCGCTAAGGCCTTCTTGTTCCGTGCGATCTCAGCGACCGAGAAAACAATCTAAGAGCTTATTGTAGCCTGCTTACTATCATACCTGGGCTCAATCTTATCATAGTTCATCTTCACAGATTATAGTATTACCCTGAGTATGGTGAATGAACACACTAATGACAAAATTATCGAAGTTTCATGTCACTGTAGGTGCATCAGAGGCATGAATTTCGAAGCTCCGTTTAGCATGTCGTTGAAACCTTTCGAGTCCATAATATTCAATGAAGACTTCACTTATCAAAAGTGAATTCATGTTTATCATAGAATTAGTCAACGTAATTATGAACTAAGGTTTTACTTGGTCACATAAAAATAAACACATAGAAATGTTAACTGTATTTTGCGGTTTTAAAGAGGAAATTTGCAGACCACGAAAACCTTCATCCCTGTATTTTAAAAACTTTAGTTAAATTAACCATAGAAGGGAAATATATTTTCTACTGGGATACGTCCAAAAAGTTCATTCCTATATTGCATTCCTCAGCAGCGCAGTTAGAATTTTTCTTGGATTTATATCTTTTAAATTTGTGGAGTTTGAAATCAGTGTCTATCTTGGTCCCACATCAGGGTGTGCATTTCATGACATTTTAATGCATTGCACAGCAGTGCGTGAGTGACAGAACTCATCATTAATTTAATTTCCAACACAATCAAATGTTTTAATTAATTTTTTTATGAACATTCGTACAATAGAAGCTGTAATTTCCAATGAAATCATTCACCATATAAATTTTGAGTCGAGTTTTTCATTGCAGTTCACAAACCGTAAAAACTGCGTGGGTGTTATACATGAATTGTTCAAGTAAACAAATTTCTCATCTGTGATCAGCGGTAAAATGAACTACAGGGTGCTCTATTGAAATGAAGCTAAACATCAAACGTTGTTTGGAAAGTTGAACCGTGTTCAAGGAAACAATATTAATTAAAATTTTAATTTCCATAAAAATTTATTGAGCAAATGTTCTTCATCGTCAATTTGTTTTGGAAAAATTAATTACAGACATGCAAACACTATGTAACTACACGAATAGGATAAAAATTCAGCAAAAATAAATACAAATAAATATGTTTGTCAAATAATTAGAGCCCTTACGCGCGATCTTGAACATAAAATGCTCTAGAATATGTTAACAATGGAGCTGAATTTAAATGTGTTGAGCATCATGTCAGTCACTTGAACATTCAGACGCATCTGCCCGACCAACTAAGGAGATGAACCGGTGCTGGAGCGTCAAGTATGGGTTTGACGTGGAAGTTGTTTGGTAAGCCTTTGCGTGATCGGTACTATCCCGAAAGGCATCAATAACTTTCTGCGGTTAGGTAACCTTGAGAGGTGTAATAAGAATAAAAACCCAACCACACAATTAGGTTAGGCATAGGAGTGACGGGAGCTCGACTTAATAACTCCATTAGAAGTGCCCAGTCTTCAATCACAAGTTCCCTACAAAGAATGGTAAAATCACCGAGTGAGTTTTACATTTATTATAATATTTTTGAGCGTTACGCATTTTTGATGAATGAGGTGTGATTGGAAGCTTATTTTTAAGTTTATTCTAAGGTTAATTATGCTTACCCGGAAGTGAAGTTCCGTTTAAAAATAGTCTTATATATTGCCCATTCAGTCATGTCTAAAAAATCAAATGAAGACGTAAGTAAAGAACAAAATTGAAGTTCATATATTATCAGCATTTTGAACTTCCTAATGTACAAATGTTAGGACTTTTCCTGTTTAGGAAGATGCAGAACATGTTTTTTCCAACTTTAGAAAAATTGCACAATACTTACGCATATATGACTTGAAAATGAAGTAGCACTACTTTTTGTATTGCAAACGTTACACACACAAATTTTCAATAAATTATAATTAATGTTTCTAGTTCGATAATAAAATCAAAGCTAAGGCTTGCATTTTAAAAATATTCCATTCAAAATTTTCCTTGCCGCACAGTATCAAAGTATATGAGAGTATATATTTCCACGGGTGAAGATTTCCAAACTACAATAATTTTGTGGACGCCATGCATAAGGTAAAGTAACAATGCAATCATGCCACGTTATCATCTTCTTGAAGAAATACTTCTGCCAATACAACTTTCAGAAACAATGTAAAATATACATATATTCTCGGTTAATATTGAATTAATTATGAACGCTTCAATGGGAAATTGGTTAATTAATGACATTCAAGAAGAAAATAATTTAACAACGATACCTCGGGCACGGAATAAAGAAAAGCATTGCCGACTTAGCTTCGTTGCCTTCAGTTTTGATTGCCAAGTAAATATTGCTCCAGCGGTTGAGAAACTACAAATAAGTAAACAAATTCATACTCTATTCTTCACCGAATATTTACAAGGGATTTGTGAACGTAAAGTCAATGAGTACACTGTTTGTTAAATTGATCTGTTGTTTAGGCTTCAATCTAGTCACACTTGATGATAGTGAAGTAGTTCTATGACAAATAAATGCTTTGAAACAGTGAAATACTTTTGAATCGCTTTTAGTTTCAGTAAGAAACCACGGAAATGAAATTTTATTTCACAAAAAAAATACAGCCCACTGCGCTGTATTTTACATTTACATACAAATAACTATAAAATAACTATAATAACAAATAATAAATAACAAAGTATCCTTCCACGACATTCGTTCAATTCAAGTTCAGCAGTATATATTCGATGCTAGTTTTTTCACCCGAGGGAAGTAGTTAAATTGGTATTTTTTCCTATAGTTGTCAGATTAATTCTTACTGAGGCTCATCTAAAAAACAATATTTTTCTTCATCGTTGTCTATCAATAACGAAGTGAAAAATTTATAAGACATCAAAGTAAAATATTCACCAAGATAAGCCTTATTTTCACACTTTCATTAAGGTCTGATAAAAATAGTTTAATTCATCTGCAAAATCTTAAATCGAATATGGAAGATCCGTCCAATTTACAATTGATTTAAAACATCTTTGCGAACGATGCTGTCGAGTCGAGTAAATTGTGTTACAGATTCTGTTTACTCTAGCCAGTGAGAAGAACCGGAAAAATTCAAATCATCGGTCGAGCAAACGGTTCAATTGATAGCCACAAAGACGCAACCTAAATTTGAACAGGAAGTTTTCTAGACTCAATACTTTTTACTGTCTTGAAGGAATTTGCAAGTTCTTCAGATCAATACTGCATGGAGAAGTTCCTCATTTTTGCTTAGAATAATTTAACCCGCACTTCATTTAAAAAACTAGCTTATCTAGAACGAGTCGTGTTTTAATAGTCTTATAACTAGCATCGCTAGAGCGCTGTAGATTATCTCAAAGAGGAAAAAATGAGATCAAAGTATGCTGGTCTGCAGGTCGCTTCGTAGTGGCCGCAAAAAGTGCACAAGGAGCGTCCGTGATTTAATATGTCGTTTAATTGTGGCGCACTCGTACGTCTAGCTGACACTTCTAACTTTTCTGTGGTCGCTTCTGTTATAATAAATTCAGCTGTCAAGGAAATATTTTAAAGGCGCGGTATGAATGAGCCTTAATTGCAAACGATATTAAAGCTCTGTTCAATATGTTCAAGGTATTGTGTGTCTTTTCGCTGCTCACAGTTCTGGATTCTTGACTGTAGTCTGATTCATTTTTGACTGAGCGGTAGCGTGTGATTATCTGCAGTGCTCATATGTACGTATCAGTGCCATAGTAGGAGCGTCTCGAAGATGTAACATTATTGTAGTCCAAATTAAATTTAATGAGATGATTTAGAGTATCGATTTTCCACGATATTATGGCAAATAATGGTTCCCCTTGATTGTGCGAGTGATTTACAAGAAGATGAGTCTTATGGACTTTTCAAAGCCCTGAGAATTAACTTCATTGATACAAGCCTTATCAAGTTGCGAGAATTTCCTCACCGTTATCATTAGCAAAACGCGTTCGCTTACATTTTCAGTGCATTAGCACGGTTGTATCGATGCCGATTTGAGGAAACTATAAGCTGTCGCGTCGAAAAACCACCAATAATGACGTATTTTATGATGATACGGATGGATTGTGAATTGGTACCTCTGACCTCTGATGAAGAACCATACAGAAGTTATTGAACGAATGACTCATACGAGCATGAAGGACTAACGTCGTAAAGCTTGGCAAGTACTCCGATTGATCATGCTTTACATTGGCCAGTACGCTTTCCAAACGACCGCCATCAACAGCAACCACTTCTTATACCTATAAATCACAAGGCTTTCTCAAACCAATAAGTGCCTTCTCTGCTACATAATTTCAGTTGTTGTAAAGCATCGGACATAATTCATAACTGTGTGCGGGTCGAGGTGAGGTCTCTATTATAGGCTAAGCCAGATAGCACGCTAGTTCCTTGGTACTGAACACCAGCAGCCGCACCACTGCTTGCGTGTTCTTGCTAAAGCATTTTCTAAATGTTAACACCAGAGCCATGCAGTGACTTGGGGGTGTTTGTCACGTGTGCAGGTCCGCATGTAAGTGCACCGAGACCCGCGGACGTTGCGTCGCACTGCATCTATGGACATTGGTTTGTTTTTGCGTCGAACTCAAATTTATTGTGATTGCGACGAATGAAAGGTTTAGTGTTCAAGGACGTAATGCGAAACGTTCGGCATTTAGATTACCCGATCGAAATCTAGGCTTTTTCTTCAACCGCAAGTTAGCTTTACTATACTTCGAAGATCCATTTCATTGCATATGAAGCACTTCTACACGGTTAAAAGTTTCAAAAAATCGTGACTGTTCTTTGATAATTAAAGGTTTCGCTCGCCATAAAACATGTGCAATAGCCGTAGTAAGAGATGTCGGCAATGGCGAGCGTTTCCGTCATCAGTAATGAAAAAGTAGCAGCAATGAAGACATAAAACAGCTGAAAATGAGTGTAATCTTGAGCATTGTAAGAGAGCCCATCAGGACTAGCTTCCTTCACTTTTTTAGCGAGCATAGTGTGAGAATTTGAGCGTATCAGTTCCTGTGTTTGTACACTCAATACTTCAACAACATGTATTCGTTCTCATGTGCATTAGTTCCGTGTTATTATTCTATCAGTTGAGTCTAAGAAATCTGCGTGTGCGATGCATGATGATTATATTTTAAATAATAAATTAAAAATGTACATTTTATAATTGGCACTCTTACGTAAGCATTCAGTTCTGAAGAACGAAGAAGCATAAATCAATCGACGGAATAGTTCATCAGTATTCTGCCAGGGAAAGTGCTTCAATTCCTTTCGCTCCACTGTGCAGTCATGACTCAATAGTAATCAACTATAGGAATTTGCCTAATTGTAGATCATTAGTCAGTGCATGAAACATTGTTAACGATCATCGTAAATGCATGATTAGAGCGATCTCAAATTCTCGATGCGAAATGTTACCGCATTTTATTGTAACAAGAAGTTATCATCGGCATTTTGCACAGACTGCCAAGTTTGCGTCTATAAGTCATTCAAGCAAGTCAGAGTGACTGTTGCCCCTAAGCTTGCTCCGTAGTTCATCATACATACTAACACACACAGCTCCACATACTCCCTCCCTCTTGCTGGCACTAATTCTAGTTCTACTGGCTGTACACTCGCTGCTTTGCTCACACAGGCTCGGTCCCTTCGTCGCCTGCCAAACGCAGACCAAGCGTTCTTCTAGCGTGTGGTGTGTTTGTAACTGTGCCTTCTCCATTCTCTTCTTTCTGGTCTCCGAGGTATACTTGAACGTGGCATTCTTTTTCTCGTTGTGCTTCTTCGGTGTGCATGGTCGATGAAGTTCTTGGTAAATATAGAAGATTTTGTTCAGAGTAAGTGTTGATTTATGAGGTCGATCGTCCGTGAAGTGCAGCTTCGGAACCCATGCACTTTTAACTCGTCCACGTGAGTGTTATTGGAGAGAGTGAGAGAAGCAGAACCCATAAAATGGATGGACAGTGGTCCCGTTTGGACAAGTTTCCTGTTTGGTATCGAAAAGACAGAACATGAAGTGCTGTGAAAAGTGAACGATGACGCATAAGACTTCGTAACAATAAAATTAGCGGTAAGAAAAAGCTGCATTTTCGGGTATGCCGTGAGGTTTACGTTCGCCGATCAGGTTATTAAAAAGTCGTAAAACTGAGCCGTGGCGCAGTATGGGGCTGTTAAAATATGGTCGCCTGACTTCTGTCCTTAAGTTCCTTCGAATATTTTTTTTATTAATTATTTATACATTCTTTATCGTTACCTGCTTGTCCAATGAACAGTTATTAAGCACAAGTGAGATACTGAATGTTTTTACGAACAAGCTCTTTTATTGTGAGGAAATTACTCCGTTTGAATATAAGATTTAAAACATTTTCACTTCCAAAATTGAACACAAGGATAGAGTACAATCAATATGTAATTCAAAACAGACCGCTTGTTTCACTTGGGCTGCATTGTATTTATCGTTGAGGCTTTTTCCACACTATTTAAAAACTCTTTAAAGTCTAGGGAACAAACCATGAATATATGCCATCAGCGGAAAAAAACCTCGCATTTTTTCAAGTGATCTGCAGTAACTTTCGCACTTTCTAGCACTTTTATGGAGGGAAATGAAGAACACAGTGTGCTCTCAACAATGTGAAATTTCTAACTGAATTCGATGCCCGGGATCTGGTAGGGAGAGGATCGAGCAGCTGTTCCTGTACGGCAGTTGGTTGGCCACATGCTCGAACAACACTACCCCAGAGTTTCCAGCCTATTGTATAGTGAGCCTTTTTTCTTCTTGACTGATTTACGGTGATGACGAAGCACGAATGATCGATATAATGGTACGGAAACCTGGTTACGGGGGACTCGAGACGAACTAGACGTCGTCGGGTTGCAATAATAGAAGTCTAATTATCTGGCTCAAGTCTCAGTGTAGGACGCAAGCGATTTGTCATTCTTTTTCGTGTTGAAATATTGTATCTCTATGCATCTGATCCGATGGGCTAAAATATTTCAAAACTGAGAACGTGCTTATTTGATTTTAAAAATTTCAAATAAATCAGTTCATTTTGATCCATTTGACATGCATAATGCAAGCAGAATCATCTCAGCTCTTCAATTTTGCAGTGCGATTTATTGTTTTTCGTCGTTCAATTTGAATTGCGTCGATGCTAAAGTGATGAGCTTATTCGTATTTCATCGAGAGTATGTAAAAAAATCGTATTTTACTTTAGCACTTTAGCAGCAGATGTAGTGCAACTAAATTTTGCATTGATATGATTGATGTGATCAATACTTTTACTTCATTACATTACTCCAGCTAGGAAAATTTTAATGAACGTTCTAGAAATGTATGTTTTCATTGCGGTAAAATTTATCACTGAGAGGAAAATTAAGGCACTGAATTATGAATGTAGAATTGTTCCTATAACTTTATAAATAATCCAGTCTGATGACACACAATATTTATATTAAAATTTTAACATTTATGCAGTGTTTTAATGCTGGAACTAAAGCGAAGTTTTTGTTTCGAAAATTTGAAGTTCATACTTCTGTAAGAGATTGAAAGCATAAAGCGAAACATTTTTCTTTATTTAACCTAAATGCATTCATTGCTATATCACTGAAATAATTTCACTCGAAAGTTCGTTTCTATTTCAATTGTTACTGGAAAATTTGTATCCTCCACACAATTCAGCAAGTAAATTCTGATGTACTCGAAAGCGCTACAATGAACCGCGTACTCAATTAGATGAAAACAACTCATAGATTAATTGACGAGCGTGAAAGCATCCAAATCAATTCCTAATGACAAAATTCGAGTATTTTGTTTCAAGTTCGTAAAACAAAGCTCCATTTTGAGTGCATGTTTTGCACCGTGGAGTAGCGGAATCAAACCCCGCGGAGCGACGTCGGTCAGTCGGGGCGGAAAGGCACATCGGCCGGCCTGCTAGGCCGCCGATGCCTGAGGAGAGTGAGATCTGCGGGAAACGTTGAATTTCAAGTGAATTAGTTTTCCCACTCAGCATTATACAGCTTTCAAAAATACTCATGATAAATTGCATGTTTTTGTGGCAGCAGTGATAGAAATTAGAAAAATTTTAATTTTTGTGCGGGTGATATTTCGAACTTATTTCATGGTGATTATCCGTATCTTACTTTTCTTTTAACTACACCCGAAAATGAATGAAACATGTCATCTACACACAGGACTACAGCCATGATAAAAATTCGGATTAGGAGTAGCTAGCTGGAGCACAAATCAGAATAAAGATTTTAGCAGTATTCCTTGCATTTGTAGTTGATATTGCCAATGAAAATAATTTTTCCTCTTCAAGATTATATTGATGACTTTGGTGATAATTTCTAAATTAGTAACGTGAATGCAGTTTGCTACGCAGGAGCGACGCACTCCAAAGTAAAGAGATTTTTATCTATTTTGTATTGTTCATAATGAAATGTAAGTTGTAAAGAAAAAATCGAATGCATTCTTCCAATTATACATCAATTGATCTTAAATGCTTTGAGCTATATTCTCCTCAATGAGGTAATGAAAAATTACATGCATGCAGTTAGAAAAATTGCGTCACATCTTATGGAAAGTACGAGTATTTGTATCTGGGTTTTGGTGACGTTTCAAGTCTTAGCGCCGCGTACTCATACAAGTTTCTAAGCTCCCTTTAAAATCGAAAACAACGACATTTGTGCATAAACGAGAAGTTAAATTTCACTTTAGAAGTGTTGTGCCAATTTCAACTTTTTCATTCATTGAATGTTGTATAAATTGCATTGAAGTATTGAATGTAAAGTCACCACATTTTCCCAACTCGTTTTGTGGTCAGCATCTCAAGAAATACGAGCGAAGGCTTGTAACATTACAGTGAACATGAGTAAATATTTTTAGGGAATATTACGCAAACGACGATTGCTTATAAAAAGTTTAACTTTAATGTATTTCAAAATTAAAAATTTTGGGACTGTACAGTAGTGTCATTTTAATGACATTGATGTTCATTTTTAGAAGTAAATAGTTGAAAAGAATGATGTTACTAAGTAATTTCCACGAATAAAAATAAATTAGAGCTTTACTCCTGAAGACATTCTTTTAAATGCCGTGAAGTGCTTGGATATTATAATCTATAAAGTCTTGAATTATAATATGTTACGTAAATATAATACGCGGTTTTTACGTCCAAATGTATATTTTATGTATTTTTTGATAGTTTGTTAGGCCCTGTGCATTAAACACAGAGTAAAATATTATAGCTTGAACGTTTCAAAGCAATTACATTTGCATTTACATTTCTAATTTTTCCAAGAATAATTCAACACTACAGTTCTTTGAAATTTAATCCAAAGGATGTACTACAGCTTTACATATACTTGATTTACGTTTCATATGAACATATTGTGGAATTTAATTCTTCTAGCTAGACTGTTGACCAAAATAATGAATGCCAAGTACTTTTTACGTTTCTTTTGAATTGTTCAAGAAGGGCAATTTCAAAATTTACTCTCTAACTGTTAAAAACCTACTGCCCATTCGCTGCACGAGACTTCACAGCAAATTAAAGTAAGATGTTTTTAGACTAACCACTGATGTGGAATTTCATTCATAAAAACAGCTTCAATTTCTTGGCATGGCTGCAATCTAGAATCTTAAATCAGTTTTATAGCGTACTTAGTTCTTTGTTGCCGACGAATCATCGTTTGAGTTCAGGCGCTGACCGTTTGAAGCAGATAATTTTAATGTACCGAGCGCATGCACATTCTACAGCTGCACTGCATCAGTAATAAATGCTCATGAGTGCTCTGCTCTTTAAGGCCTTGCATTCTCAAATCACCAACTTTCTTCCATTTTAAGATTGAAGTATGTTTGGGTTTGAAGTATGCTCATTTGTTCGTACCTGTATCGCTGTAAAATTTGGCTAATTGGTGGGTGAAAACAATCAAATTCGCTAAGATTACTGGATTGCTCATACCAGGTCGCGAATCTGAATGTCGCTATTCCAGCCCGCATGAGCTTTTTGTTAAACGTTCGCCCGTCGAACTTACTTCGGAGTTAACACATCGTGTGGGCTCCTAAGAAAATTTTACGCATGCACCTTGCAGTGTACGCGCTACCTTCTACTCTCTCAGCTCGCTGAGCCTCCCTGCTTACTGGTCATCATATCCCTCTGCCCCTCTCCAAAGGAAGGTGTCAGAATAGAGCACGCTCGCGTATTCTGCCTCGGCTATCTCGCAAGTGCTGCGAGGATGCGGTCTGTATAGGATCCTTGGAAGCCTCAGTGAGAGTTGGGTAGCGGTCGCAGTAGGATCAGGAAAGACCCTGGCAGTGGTTTGAAGCGCCACGATACTCACTTGCTGCTCAGAGCCCTCTCTGTCGAGCAGCAGAGGCTCCGACGCTCGCGCCCCCCTCGAGTTGCGTGCCCACTCCTCCCGCCGCCGCCTCGCTCCCTTGGCCACCGCCCGTCTCCTCCACACCGCCGCCCGTCGCTGGGGCTTCTGCTCGCCGGCCCACTCATTCAACTACCCTTATTCCTCTGCCGACTCTCGACAGATGCACTGAATATTACCTGCTTGTCCTCGCACCGCCATCGAGCGAGGCATGTGACCCACGCTGAATATCGGGTGAAAAACGCTTACGAATACAATTCCGGTTGTTGTGGAATTGTGAAGGTACAATTTGTGTAAGGGTGGCGCTTCGAACACCCTCACTCTAAGACAAGATGGCCGCCACGCTCGCATTGGCTAACTCTTGTTGCTAGTTCAGCCATTGGCTCACAGATGGCGATAGTGTTTTGAGTGTAGTCGTCGTACTCTCCCTCCCGGTCTTATCGTGCTAATAATGACGGTGGGTCCAGCTTGAGCGCTTATTGGTTCGGCAGGCACCCTTACCTACTGATTGGGCAGACTTGTTTACCGCGGCTGCCTAGCGATTCCAGTGTCTAATTCAGAAAAGGATTCATTTGCCATCACAGGTAGTTGAGGTGTGCACAGTTGTTATATTGAATACTAAACGTTTGGAAAACTATGTGAACAATGAGTTCTAACTATATCGATAGCATTTTACCAAAGTACCAGGCTGACTCAAGTGCAAGTAATTTAGTTAACTATAACAGTCAGAATAGGAGTATGTATCCGTACGTGAGTGTCACTTCACATCAGCTGGCATCCAACGTGGCTTCCAACATGTCACCGTTCAGTGCCATGGCAGCGACGGCCGAGAGCGATAAGACATGCCGGTATACCCAGTCCGGGGCGACCGACATGTCGCAGTACGGACTCAACCTTCAAAATTGTGCTACCACAAGCAACATGGCTCAATATTTTCACCAAAGTAACGCTACAAATCCTCTAAATCCATGCACCCAACCCACGCCTCCGTCGCCTCACATTCCCGACATTCCGAGATACCCCTGGATGTCAATCACAGGTAAGATTATTTCATGTTTTTCTATGAAAATTTGGTTATGTTTGTACGCGTAACTGACGCTCAAAGGGTTATATGTTATTTTCTTTAACCATGTGTTAAATTTGCAGAGACAGTATGTATATAAATATATATGGTTATTCCACTGATTTAGAAAATTAATTTTTCAAATTTGTAACTGCTCACCACGAATTAAAATTCTCAATCAAAATTGCCGTAAAATCTTAAAAATCATTGCGCTGCTCACGCTGGTTTCAATATGGTATTTGATTGGTGTTTTGATCGATTTGTTTCTTGCAATACTTTTGGTCTAAAATAAATACTAATAAATACAAAAATAACTTGTATATGTGTCTTATTTAAAAATACGTAGGAGTTTTGTTTTCGTACTTCTACTTCAAGTGTACTTTTTCAAGTGTTAAGAATTACCTTCCAAATTTACTGAGCTGTCGAATGAATTTTCATCGAATGAAGTAAATGATTCAAAACTTTATCTATTTGAAACACCTAAAATATCTTCATCCATGAATGTGTGTTTAAAGGATTACGCAAATTAATGTAATGGGTAAATTTCGTTAAGAATTTGTTTTGAGCGTAATATGCAGTGATCAATAAATTGCAAAAAAATCTAGATTATAACAGCACAAAACTCACTATTATGTGAATGAGTCTTACGTCGACTCTTAAAATAGACTCTTTTGTATAAACATACAATATTTAATTTCCAATAAGCCGATTCCCTGTTCAAAAATACAAAATAAAGTGGAGCTCTCAGTGCTCAACAAAGTCTACGGGTTCCAGTAACCCAAGTTCAAGTATCTAGCGGTGGTATCCGCATTCGCCCTATCCTAGTGAGTCGTTGCGAAAAAATCGGCCAATGTTCGCTTTTTAATGAACTGTATCATATTTTTCTTTGTGAATCGTGAATTCGAAGCATATTTCGATGACTAGTGACGACATTATCGTTAGAACTATCTTCACTGTTGAGAAAGTACGATGACGAACAGTGTTAGTACATACTTTTGAGAAATCGAACGAAAGCAATTATTGCACGAAAAATCGTTTCCAATAGTCTGAGAACAACAACATCAAAATTTTTAATATAATGATTTTTCTGCAAATGCGTCTTACAAAATTCAGTGGTCCTTGCAGTCGTGAGGAAAGTAGCGGGAGCAGTCAGAAGAAGCGGCAATTTTGCAACTGGCGCCATCTATTGAGCGTTTGTCTCAGCCCCTCTGCCTGTCGCGTGCGCGATCTGCAAAGAAACAAGACGAATAAATCTGGAGAACGCTTAGACCCACGAAAATTTGCGTGCGACAAAGGAAAGGGATTGTCTGTGGTCGAACTCCTCTTTTCCCCAAAAAACAGCACGTATCAGCTGGAAGAATGGCACAGGAAAGTTTGCTTTGCATTCCACGGTGTCTCTTATGGAGAAAAGTTTTAAAACGTTCATAAATTGGTTATTTGAAAACTATGGGAAATATTTTTCATGTAGAATATTTTAGTAAGCTATAGTATGAAATGGGATATGAATAGAAAACTGAGGGAATTAATGTTATTGGAAAATAATGAAAAATGGCTAGAAAATTACAGTTTGCGTGTCTAATGTGCTACGTGTTCATGAGACTGCGAAGTTAATAAGTCAAACTCCGAAGTGGTAACAACCTCTTTGATGGTATATTGAGGAGGAAAAAGTAAAACTTTTGTTAGCAGAATGTTTGGATATCAGTGCGTGTGTAGAAAGATACTTTCAAATGATCTTGTTAAGTTCTATGCAAAGTACTACAAAAGTTAACGAGTATGCAACAGATAATGTAATAATTCACTTATTTGATGCAAGAAAATAAAGAAACCATTGTCGAAAACGATATTGAAGCGAAATTTCGGAAACTCCATCAGTTGAAACCTAGTCCGCGGATAATTCACAGCATGAATGAACGTTTGTTGACGAATGCAAAACATAGACTATTTGAGTAAGAACTTTCTAATAAAATATAAATGGAACTTTTGCTTATTTTGATTCATTCTTACGGCTATGAATATCACGTTTTAATGCTGTAATTATTTAGTTATTTTCTCTTTTCGACTCGAGTGAAGTAGAATAATCAAAGCTCATACAATTTCAATACTAATTTATGAACAGTCAATCTTTTACAAAGATCCCTGACTTGGAAATTGGATTTTTTTCACGTCATCATTAACCTGAACCTAAATATACACGATCAGCTCTTATAGTTCAATTCTCGAAAAAAAGGCAATTTGTTTCAGTTCACACACATTAGTTGTTTATTGCACCAGTAAAGTTCACTGGAGATACCTGAAATTCAATTTTTTTGCTAAAATGGTGGCGGGTTGTGTTATGATAAGGAACGCCAAGCATTTCTGAGCTTGAGGCATACCAGCAGAGTCCAGTGCGGTTAACCAAAGATTCAGAGAAAACAAGAAGAAATGACCATGCAACTTCAATATAGCAATAACCCCGTGTCGTGTAGTTGTCATGATTTTTTATTTTGTCGTCAGGCGATCTACGTGTGGCAGTTCGTCGAGGTGACAGTAATAAATTATTGTACGCCCGACAATTAAATGATTCAGCAACTTGACGCATCCACACACCGTCAGTCCCAGAGAAATACAACTGCCAAACATTTGTGCTATGCATTCATTTAACAATAAATTTACAGTTACTTCACAACCATATGCCATGAAATTCAAAAGGAAAACTCAGCACATCATTTAAGCATACTGTTGTTTTGATTATTTCATCAGGGACTCAAAGTAGTATAATTTTCCTCCTAATTAAGCATCAATGAAATATTCTCTTAGGTGTTTTGAATGCTGGAGAAAGCTAATTTGGTTTCATGCTCCTGCAATAGCACGATCACATTGGTTGATATTGGATGAGGTTTCAGTTAAAATTAACTTTATTTTACCTTAATTAAGCCAATTGTAACCGTGCTTTTTGGGTGAATGTGTCATTTTGGAAATACCTTCAAGTTTAACTGAATTGAATTGGAATCTTCGAAAAATTTTCTTAGAGAATTCATTTTATAACCAATACGCTGTAAATTTCTCTAATTAAATCATCTCATGCATTAACAAAATACGGTATAAAATTCAACGTTAAAGTCAACGGCCTGTGTTCAAAATTAGATCTGCTTCATCGTTGGGACAACCTTCAATTATGATTCCTCTTATTATTAACACTTGAGAAAACGCCTACTCGTGATCATCTAACTGAGTGATAATTATTTAAATAAAACCTAGAACGGTTGTTTAGCAGTTTGAGTGCGCAGTCTCACATACGTTCCAGTGGGTAAAGACGCTACCTGCCTAGTGAGCGGTCGAATCAAAGGAGTCGAGCGGAAGAAGAAATCGCTGAGTATTCTATCCATGATAGCAGAAGCGAGTAGGTCTCGCACTTCTATGTCATTAACCAAAAGCCAAGAAGCGAATTCAGTAGGAATCTTACTCATTTCTTGAGAAGGTCTATTTTATTGGTATAAAGTAGTGCGTAGAAACTCTTCGTATTCTGCAACGCAATAGCTGTCAATGATAACTAATTTTTAGACATGAGTCGCATGGTCATTATTAGTGTTAAGTGTGATGAAGTCATCATGACCATGGCGACTACTCATTTTTTGAAGAAGTGTCTGATCTTCGAGGCTTCGAGGTGGAGGTATCGCCGATGATTTCATGAGCGGGTGCGCAAGTTTGAACTCTTGCCCTGTTCATGATGCGTGTTCGAAGCAAGAACACTCAATAATACGTGCATCAATCTTTTTAAACGATGCACTTCAAGCCGATCGAACGGCGTCCGCTTTCAGTTGCCCATAACCGCTGGTTAACCCAAGATTTATCCGGCAGTTAACTCACAACATGCAGGATCCAAAGCTCTATTTATTGGAGCATTGGAGCAGCGAAGGCTTTCGCTCGAGAAATTACACCAACCGAATCCAATAACATCACATTTGGTAAGAAGTTATAGGTTACCTATAATTCCACGGGTAGCTTTGTCTGAACCGTATGCAGGACAGCTCAGTATTCCAACGCGCTGGCAAACCCATCTATTTCTCATAACTCAAAAGCGCTGACAAAATAATATAACGAATCGTCGCATTTTTCTTCTGTGTCTCGACTGATGGTCTCGTTGATAACGAGCAATGAATGCGTCACACTAATAGATAAAATTTGTACCTTGAGGGTCGTCGGCAGGTCCATGATTTAGTTAGTGACTGTCGTAACAGTCAGAGTCCAAGCACATAAAAAAATCTTTAGTTTCTCTTCACGTTGTCTATAATCGTGATTGCTTTTTTATTTGGGTTGACGGAAAACGATCTACGAATATAGTTAATACTCTTTAATGAGCGATTGTAAATCATAAAACAAAATATTCTCATTTTTTTTAGAAATTTTTCATTTCTATGGAATAATATGACTAAGTGAAGAATTTGTCATTTTCAAACTCGAAATTCTCTGCGACTTTAAGGCCTTTCATAACTTCTTAAAATGATCATAGTATCATGAATAATAATTTATACAAACCTCGTGAGAACACAAAACCCTCGCAATAGAACAGCATTAAGTTTAAATGACACGATTTTTTTTTAAATTGTTCAGACGCAAGTTTAGCCGAGTACAATTCGGTACGTACAACATAAAGCGGCAAGACTGAAGCGTATAATCGACTCGAACGAGCGTAAAATTCGAAACATCACACGAGGTGATCTTCTCACGGCGAACGCAGCTTTCGGTCAGTAACCTTCGAAAGATCCTGTGATGTCTCAATGGAAAGTAGGCGTGCGTGAGAGGAGTCTCTTCCCGCAATGATGGATAGACGACCGCACCGTCGGTCAAAATGGCTTGTCGAATTGTTACACGGTACGCTGCTCTACGGGCCGCTTCTCAGATTTGTAGCAGCTCAATTTCAGCCTAATTCTGGGCATTTACGTTGCTTATTCTCAGTAATAAAATGAATTATTTTGTTGTAGCACGATTTTAGCCTTATTTTGGGTGGTTCTTCAGTCTGTGTGTTATTATTAAAATGAATTATTTTTGGCTTTGTTTAGTAGGGTGCTGCATTTTTTCAAGGAATGAAAAGAATTAAAATACGCTGTTAAAATGTGCTCATGAAAATCGGTGAAATGCGTATTTTATATGTATGAACAGCGGAGTAACTAAATATCTATGGGTGAAAGGAAATGAAAAGAACAACTGGAATCATTTGAAAGATTGCTCACTTTCAAAACTCGCACTCTTCTTTATAATATACCTTTGTGGAGAAATGGTACGTGAGCTACGCAGTGACCGTGATCGAATGAATTGAGTTTTTATTCGTGCTATATTTTATGGTTTGAGTGCCGATTATGCAAAAACATTCACACTTATCTAAATGAAAATTTGCTTTGAATGATACAACTGAACCTAAAATTCTTACGATATTCAAGTCTGAAGGAAATACTAAACCTTAACATCCTCAGACGATTCTATGCAATTTTATGAAAAAGATGACCCTAAAACTAAAAATGCATTTGTATCAAAATAAGACACAACTTTTAGTGGGCTAATAAAAAAACATTTTAAATCGTGATGAAAACACTCAAGTCGTACAGTCATAATTTGGAATATGTTATTGAAACTAACATTATCAAATCATTATAGAGACGATAAGACAATGAGCTTTCACCGTTTTTGGCAATGCATGGATCTGTACAAGAAGTTATTTATTCATAGGCCTGCCGAGGCATTGTTGGACTGCAAAAACGGTTATTTAATTCATTTGTAGATGCAGTACGTCATTTTTTAAATTACCGTGTTTATTGAAAACGAGTTTTCAACTCGCACTGATTGCTTAACATTAACTTTTACTATGGAAAGTCGATTATTGCATTATAATCAAAACCTTCGACCGCTTGTTGGATTGCAATAAAGTTTCGCAATATGTATAAATATCGTTTTCGTTGAATGAAGTACAATGAAACATGCAGCTAATTTAATATTAGAATAAACGTCAGAAAAATATTTCAGAAAAGCGAAAAGTACACTACATCTGCGTGCCACAGTCGGTGATGAGAAATTAAGCTTGTGTTTAGAAGTTATACATTCTTTCTCTTTTACAAGCTGAAATTAACTCACTGAGACACACATTTAGAGAATGAATTGCAAAGCGAAAGTACTTTCGCAGATTGATCATCCTTGAGAAATTTGTCTCCTCACGTACGTTGGTTTGGCTGATTAAGCTATTTCTACAATACATCATGCCGTACCTTGAAGCCTTTCCTCACGTTGTTTGCTTCATTCAATACTGAAAATAATTTGCATCTCTGAAAAGCTCACATATTCTTTCGTATAATAATGCATTCTTGACTTCTGGTTGAGTACTACACAGTATAACTAATAAGAGTTCCATCTTAAATAAAATACATTCGCACCGAAAGAAGTTATTTTACCAGCCAGATTGTTCGATGCATGATTTGATGACATAGTTCGCCTCCAGAGTGCCCTTTAAGGACGAGTTTTTCCTAAAATAGCCACTGCTTGCAACCCATAATACCCTGACTGCAAGGTACATCAAAAATTATCAATGCAGATTACTAGACCGGTACTATCACACGCACAATAAAAGTGCCCAAAACTATATGCTGTTGCGTGGTAAAAACGAAGGATTTATTTCATTTTTAGAACATGTCACGTAAAAATTTTTGCTATAAAATTTGAAGCTAGCTGTGCTAACTGTACATGTTGAGCTTACGGTTACTATTTCGAAAGTTAGACACGAGTTTTTAGGATTTATTTTTTGGAGCTAGAACAGAGAAGCTCACTATAATGTAACTGCAAAACCGAGGTTGAATTTAGTTTCATCAGGAAAAAAATCATTCATGCCCTGAATGCTGATCATTATTAAGAGGAGCAAATGCGCTGTTACGCGCATTCATTTTGATATGTTGTGCAAGTAATGAAAATGTGCTGGTAAATCATTTCCATTAGAATTCTACTTTCAGTTTGTAACTGCAATGGAGATCAAAATAAGATTAGGCCCTCGCGTGTCATTGAAAATCTCCCTTGGTGATGTGCATAGCAGTAATTTTCCGAACGCAAAACAAGTGCATTATTTATGATTATTTAGGCGAAACTTTTATCTTATTTTAATTACGGTTCAAGTTTTGAACGCTAGTCAAATTATGGTCCGTAAACCGAATTAATTTATTATTTCACAAATAAATTTATTGGTTTGTAAGCAAATAAAATCAAATCAGTGGTAGTGATAACCATGGAATTTTTATTAGAGTTTATGATGAATTTATTCTTCACCATTTCATATTATCAAGCGAAGTAAAAATGTTTACACTTCTTGAATTCAGAAAATGTAAAATTGTAACTTTCCTAGCGTGTACTAAATCTTGCATTAATCCTCTTTTAACGATTCCTTTCCCATTCTAAACAGAAGACTTTTGTTCACAGAGAGTAAGAGTTTTTGAAAGAAATATGCTAAGGATGTAGTTTCAAGACGGTGATTTCGGAATGTGAACAAAATTTCAAGCCTTTAATAATTTTACTGGGTGAAAAAAAACTTTTTCGCATTATTTCGTTGTGTTAACAGGAAAATTTTGAAAATCATATCTCCGTTGGAAATTTTTTTCTGATGCTAAAAAATGAATTCAAAAGGGATCAATTTTTTAATCA
Organism: Morinoia aosen; assembly: GCA_030386875.1. Lineage (NCBI taxonomy): Eukaryota > Metazoa > Arthropoda > Malacostraca > Amphipoda > Talitridae > Morinoia > Morinoia aosen. Next base: position 21,780,776 of record CM059565.1, read on the forward strand.
AATCTGCTGAACTGTGTAGTACCTCTTATCTTCCTGTTCAGTCTACTTTCATTTTTAAATTGACGAGAAACTATAATATAGTACAGATTTTCCTTGCAAGTCACCTAATGTAAATTTCAGAGGACCGGTACGTGGTATCACACTATTTTAACGTTTTGACTAAAAGTACTACAACATTCTTATAATGTAAGGCTTATTTAGCTATTTAGTACATGAACTCCTTAACAAATGCACAATACCGTTGAAGCTATTTCAAGAATGATCAGGACCCACGCAAACAAAACTATTCCCTAGTGTATCATTTTGGCAGCAATAATATAGACGAACAATTTTTCTCTATCTCCTGTGAATGATAATTACGAATTTTACCATTTTATGGTCATCTTTTCAAGAGAACAGTCGACCATGAATCTAGAATCTGCTCTATTATTTCGAGGCTTTACTGGGTGACATTTTATCTCAGCCCAGGAAGTCGCATTAGAAAGCACTGAATGGCCACAGTTGCGCCTACTGTGCTCTTTAACGTGCTCTCACAAGCCATTATGATGTAATCAATTTTATTGGTAGAAACTACTGTCGTCATTAGCCGTGCTGGAGTCCTAATTATCTACTTATGCGGTCCGTCTGTCAACGAGAAACTTACTTGCTGTCTTGAATTTCTTTGAGCCTGGCGTGCTGGCACCGAGTTCTTTTGGGCCTCCTTCGAAATTTACATGCTGCAGGATTTTTTCTTCGTCTGAGCCAATGCAATTGGAGCGTAAACATGCTGTGTCTCTGCCTAAAGGAATTATACGTAATATTTTACACAACTGGACTTTAGACTAAGCTATTTGTCGAACTGATGGTTGAGAATTTCAGGCAAATTTCACAGCACGAGGTGAGATGTCAACGTGTGACGTGGAATACAATGAATGAATTTGATTAATTATTTCTCATCTGATAAATGAACAGGTGGTGTCCTCATGCCATAAATTGGGTCATGACATCCCGGTGACAGTTTGAGCTCAACTGATCTGAAAATTGCGTGCGGTTCCTTGCATTTCTACGCAGCAGTTTCATCCATGAAGCGTAAAAAATTGTTATATTTTAAAGTAAAACAATGAATATGGTTTTTATTTTCAAACAGCTGAATGAAAATATTGGAATAATATTTGAAACGTGTTTTAATTCAAATGAAAAATCTCTGCGGAAAAACAAATTTAAAGCAGGCTTGTAGTATGAAAGCGTTTCCTTGAGAAGCGAAATGCGAGACATATGTCAGATACTGAATGAGACATGTTGATGTACCTTAGCAAAAATGTAAGGTTCGCTGCTCCCAATTACTGATTAATATTCTCAAATTATTTCTTTCCTAAGTCATGGAGCACTTCTTCCTAGACGGAACGGAATCAATGAATAGAGAGTTGAACAAAATTTTTTTTTCGAGCTTGTGCTTGAGTAAGTTAGCCCGAATAGCTCGATAATTATTTCTTTGAAATAATTACGTATTCGATGTATTATGTTCGGTGAGAAAATAAGCGTAGTAAAGACTAATTTGTTCTGCCTGTCCCTTAACGAGATGCCTAAAAAACTCATTTTAGTGACAATTTCTCTTCGATCTAAGAGAGAACGATTTTCAGTGCGTTTTTGACGCGCTCATTCATCTGAAAGTATTACCTACTCCCGTAATCGTAGCTGCAATCTCAATCTTAATTCATAGCCCAGTGGTTACTGCTAAATAGTTTGTGTAAGCCTCTATGCATAATAAAGGCACAAAAATGTAAAATGGTGATCACTTGAACTCCTCCATGCCGCAACTCATTAACACTAACAACTCATTAACACTAACAACTTAAGATCAGAATACTAGAAGATTAAATTTTGAGAAATTTCACGAGTACCAATATCATGCTCAAAAGAAGACGATAAGACTAGACATAAAAATGTTTCCTTGCCCCAAATGCCGTTCTTTCCTCATCATATGGTGCCATTAACCCTTTCCCAGTACTATGCAGCTATTTATCCACCTAAATTAATCACGAGTCCCTAAATATTCATGCAGGTAAAAAGTAAATGGAAGAATAAGTATCGAGATAAGAAAATATCATATTATCCTCAGGTAATTATTCTGCTTTGCTGCAGTCACGTCGATCGATATAAGAACACAAGTGTTTATTGCTTGGTAGATGACTAACGACGTAATGACAGGGTGCCGCAATGTTGATTCATGGATCGACTTTATTTTCCGACATTAGAATTTTGAATAAATTTTGCATAAAGTAAATTGTTCGCCCTAGTTTCGTGTATTTTTTCGTGATAAATAGACATTTCGAGAATATGCAATATGAATATTCATTCGACTTTTGACTCAAAAAAAGTGCAAATAGACGTCTAGAATTTGATCATAAAATAAATTATTATTTTGTACCTTCCGTTGTTCAGAAGTACGATTTCGGTAATAAAATGCCGTTTCGGCTCACTGAAAGGTCGCCCTCTCGATCATAATGCAATTAGACTTGACTATTCATGTCCCGTTGTGTGAGGTGGCTTATAAAACTTCTTTTGGGGGATCGTTCTTCATAAAATGCGCATTCGATACAAATTTTATAAGCAATACCTACAACCTGTAGGAATAAAAATTTTGCACTTTTTCATTACGAAAAGCTCGGGGTTTAGCTTTGTACCATGTTGTTACTGAAAGTAGAGGTATACGATTTCAACCAAGCAAGCAACACATCAAGATTTTTAGAGTTCCATTTTATTATTATTATTATTAATTCTGTAAACATTGAATGAGTTAAGGCGGTAGTAAAGAAATATTTCTGTTCTTCTCCAACATGTAACCCTCGAAAAATTCTTTGGAAAATTTAATGTAGGTAATTGATATTTTGGAGTTGCAGGAAAACCAATTGCTCAAACATTTTTCTGACCTTTCTTTGAGTGAAAACATTTAATCCGAATTAAATGTTGAAGATATAGACGAATATTCCACAGACTTAATTGGCTAGTGCTTAGCACACATTGTTTCCCAACTATACCTCATTTACATAATCATACTCACGCACTGTGCATTATAGAAGTGTCAAAAGCATAATATAGTTCTTCATGTAAGACACGGTTCTTAAATCCTGTGTTCTTTTAAGGAGCCCCTTTTCAAACAAAGACCGCCGTGATTCCTTCGAGCTAAGTAAGTATCCAAGAAAAGAAGCCTTCCATTGTGAGACCATCCTATTGTTTCCTAAATTTTATCCCGGGCCTTCTATGAGATATGAGATGACTTGGCCGCATGAGAGCCTTTGGAACATGCTCGGGCCATGGCAATGATAAATCAAGGGGCTTTCTACATGCCCTGAGCAAGATGAAGGGAGCAAGCTCTCCGAACATTAGTTAGAGAGTAACGTCTCAATCTGAACATTGAATCTTTAAAAAATGACTTGCTGGAACAAGGCCTTTGTTAACAATGAGTGATCTTGAAGTGGAACATATTTGCTCTGAATTTTCTGAGGCCGACGGCTCGTTTCCGATGAGGTCACGGGTTACATTATATAACTTATGTGCCGCCACAGATGAAGAATGATTTATTAAAGTAGGCCTCGTTCACTTGATAATAGAATGGAGGTATTGTAATTGGATTTTGCTTCGATCGTCCTCTTATTTTTAAAGCTGTGTAAATTTTTTATTTTCTTACTGTTATTAGATTACTGGTTTGTAAGATAGAAGATATTAGGCTATTTGATTTGTAAGAAAAATATTAGGCGTTTCTATACCCCCTAACCGAAAAACTCACTGCTGGATAAAGCAAACAAAAAACTGTTGGATGAAGGAATGGTACGTGAGTTACCTTCACTTTTAAGGCTTTGAAACTTTTCTCATTGTAATGATATTTTCTGTGGAAGGTTACGACAAAATATCGTTGTCATATATAAAGCTTTTGATGCATTCTGAGTCGTGAACGCTATTGCAGTTCTCATCGAAGATCTGGACAAAATGGAAGTCCGATGCGTGCGTGAGTTCCTTCCATCATGGGCCTCACCTCACTGACCCTACCTCAGCGCTTATTGCAATAGCGAGAAATTTCAGTGAGATTATATCAGTACTCATGTTCGTATTTTGCAGACGCAACCTCGCAATTTGATTAGTAATTTTATATTAGAGATTGAGTTATGATCACAGATTTTAGGGGCCTGTTCTGGGTGAAGCTCACCCAAGATGGCGTGCAATTTTGAGGCATGCTTTCTTTTTGCTTGTATGTTGGAACAAGCTCGCTGGGCTCCCGCACGACCCTCAATTTTTCTGGAAATTCATTGCGAACATTTCGAGAGCCCGGACCAGCGAGTGAATAATACCCGTTTACGTGCCAAACCAAGTGGTCTTCCGCTGCACATATTTCAAGAAAGGAGATTTGCTCATAGATTAAGAGGGCTAGGATCGCAACAACACGAATTATACTCTTCTCTCATGAGATCCTGATGACTATATCGAACGATGGAGTACTTCTTCAAGTATGTGCATTACATCAATTTACGACAGTTGAGCTCTCAGAGCTCTAGGGTCGGTCGTTGATGTACGCTCATCTTTTTCTTGAGAACATCACGAAGCTCTGATGAATTTCAGGTGTAATCTCCGGGTCGTAATGAACAAGACCTAAAGTTGGGAAGCTTCATTTGCATAACCCGTGCTCAAGCTCTCAGTCTAATGCGATTACACCTCCCCAAAAGAAAAATAATATGATTTACACAAACTCACATGTGACTTCATCTTATCTCCAATAACCGTTATTCTTTAGGCATCAAATCATGAGTTAAATGGCATTTTAAGGACATGAAAGTCTATTGGATATCACAATCGATACCTTGAAGTATGAAAAATTGATTTAAACGAATTCATCACACAAGTTCCACATGTATATTCCGATTAATAATCTCGAGCGCAAGTGTTCACAGTGTTCAAACTAGATCATGGGAGTGATGATAGGCCACTTTCTTCATATCCCAATCATCGCTCGTACTAAAGCTGTCTCAAGCTCACAAGTAGTTTAATTAAAACCGGTAACAATCGCATGCATACGAGTTATCTACGATCATTGCCGCCCATTCAGGGTATAAGCTATGTGGCTTCCGATGCACGAGTAAACAGAGGTGGGCCGGGTCTGTAGTACGAAGTGGTGTCAGGCCGCCGTTGCTGCTCAACTTATGTCTATGTTCGTGTGCGCTCCGAGGTTGGGCTCCGAAATTCGGCCAGTCAGTTTGGTTCTCTAACGACGAGGAATTGTGTCACACACGACTCGCTTGGGCTGCCTATTCTGCTAATGCAGAGGGACATGGCTGTGCTCGGAAAGCAGTAGTTGCGTCTGTCATATCTTTCGGATACTAACTTCGTCGAGCTCTTAAGGCTCTATGAACGATTTCATCTGGAGTTACGGAAAATAATCTTTTGGGATGTTACGGAAACTGAGGTTTGGTGGATTCAGCAACGGAAATTATCTTTAGCATCTTACAGTAACTGAGGTATGTAGGCTTGAGCAACGGAAATTATCTTTAGCATGTTGTAATAACTGAAGCATACAAGTTTGAGCGACGAAAATAATTGTTGACAAGTTTAGTGAATGAAGTAAAAAGAAGGTTTGAGAGACAAAATTCGTTCTGGAGCAGGATTTTCATGCATTTTACGTCGTGCTTGCGGAACAGCCGGTAATGAAAATTCTCCCGGCTACTAGGCTTCCTCACGTAATATTTTTACGTGTAAAAAATTTTTTTTTCTTGGCAGTTGCAAAAAAAAACAGCCTCATGTAACCTCACAAAGTTAGCGAATGTGGTGAGCTCAAATTTCATTTGTAAAACTGAAAGTCGTTAAAGTGAACTTTTACTCTCGGTTGTCCCTTACAAGCAACTTGAAGCGTTTGACAATCTTGCTTCTTGTTTCAAATCATGAAATCCACTATTCAGTGTGGTTTTAACGAAAAAATATTAAAATTATCAACTACATAAATATACGGCAGAAAGCGGTTCAAAATAATGACGCTTGGTCCGGTGAAAAATTTTCCACTTTCAAGACCCTTTCTCAAGCACTGAGCAAATCTTTCTAGTTCAGTAAAAATGTCTTCTATTTTTTTTGCTGTGAGCGAATGCTTCGATTTCAACATTAGGTAACATCTTTTGGAAAAAATAAATTCAATTCATAATAAATATCTTTCATAGTTAGGTAAAGACACAGAATAATCGCAAAAATGCTTTCTCGTCAAATTCAAATCCTGTCCTCATTCTTTCTGAGCTTGATCAAAATTTCTCGCCAAAATTCGCATGCACGCTGAAAATCCTACCAAAATTTACAAAGTGTGAACATGCTCAAAAAGGCATGTTGCTGCGAAATAGAAAGAAGAGATAGCTTAGCCGCGCAGTCGCGTTAGGTTGAACGAGCCCGGGAACCATTGGTGGCTCGAGCTGGGTGCTAACTCTTCAATATGGCTGTAAGCCCCATTGAAGGTATTGTTCCCTAGGAAATGGCCTTTACTCAGAAATCACACCTCCTTCCACCCCATTCACGTCTGAGAGGAGAAAACCCTGGCGGTAAGCAACTAGATCAAAACCTGCATTCATGACACATGATTTAAAGGTGCGTTTCTACCCAACTCTATGCAATCATGAACCTGTGGTCTAATCACGTGCATAAAGTGAAAATTTTTGGTGGTCTTGTATGCCAATATTATTTTGCTCCCAAATGATTTACAGGCAGAATGAAAGCATGTGTAAAAGTGTCTACGTATTTAATTAAACGAGACGATATAAACCATAAAAAATTCAGTAACTCTTCCTATTTGATCGGATAGTTTTGCATTAAAATAACATTGATGAATTAAAAATACCACATTAACTGAACAGATAACAGTGTAGGTGTTTTAAAGTATTTCTCCGCTGCAGGGGCTTCTAAACAATTCTCTATCCTGTATTTCAAAAGCCAGCTGAATCAACACTATCGTGTATAGACCATATTAAATCACGGTTGTTTTTACCAAAAGCTTCCTCGAGCCCATCCCGATTTCAAACTTTCGAAATAAACAGACAATTCTCTAAATCTTGGCCCTGGTCGTTAGAGGAAGCATAAACACGACTCAGGCACCGCTCAAACAAATTCAGGATTACAGACTCAGAACAAACAACTTCTTTTTCTTGTTAGAGGGTTTAGTGGATTTAGTGATACACGTATTCCCCTAATTTTTACGATTTCCTTAAGTTTTTTGTCCACTGCTAACTGTCCCGAAGGAATTACTGTCAAGAGTTTTCAGTGGGCGAAATTCTCGCTATTTTATAGGAACCTTCAGACTAATTCTGATGGACTTGTTAAATGGAAAGAGAGATCTCGCTTCTCACGATATCTGAGACTTAAATGTCTGATAGTTATTACAAATCAAAATGTTAAAATCTTGAGAAAATGATGAGCGTAGATATCAATATTTTGTAATTTACGATAATGTGAGGTCTACTAAAATCCCTTCTTCTTGTGAGATTCAATTTTAGTAAGTTCAATGGTCTCCATTAACTGAAAATCAAAGCTCACCAGTACTACTGTAGCTACTTGTTTGATGTAATAATGTCCCAATTGCAAACAATTTTAAAAGTGTTTCTCCTACTCGCATAAAACTATTTTCATGCACCTTGAAATTCAGGTTCTTTTTACGCACTTGCATTTGAGCGCCGTAACCAAATAGGCAAACCATTGAAATTCTGCGTTTGTTCCCAGTATCTGTCGGTGGTCTTCCGTTGCTATTGCAGGCTTTGCGGAGGCTTTGCTAACTTGGTCTCCGTAACTCGCAAGGCATCCTTCCGTTCTCCTTCCGGTTTCCCGTTGGCTGTCTTCGACTCGCTTCACCTCATGAGTCTCATACTTACAACCGTGTTTGTTAGACTCAACGACACCCTGATTCTTAGGAGAATAGTACATTAAGCCCATAGTTGATTGCGTGGAAATAGCGAACTGAAATCCTCCTTGATTATCTGAGAAATATAAGCGTTCTTGAGACTTCACGGGTCGAGGGCTGCTATGATTTATTGTGTCCTTTGTCTTAAGGATACTATAAATTTTAACTTCTTCTCCTTGAATTTAAGCATTAGGCCCTTTCTGCTTACATAAAGAGCTGGCGATTCAGAATGAAGGGGAAAAACTTGAGTGGTGCGAATTTTAGCTATTTTTTTCCTTCAATAGGTTATCGTTTCGCGCTCAACATTTGAGAGTCAATAATAAGCTCTCCAATTCTTTCGATGGGTTGTGCTAGCTATTGAATTAACATTTTCGCTAGATTTCAACATTACTAAATATTCGAAGAATACCTGGCGAGAAAATGAAAATATCCCGAATGTGGGATTCCCGCAAAATTAAAAGGTCAAGTACCCGTTGTGCAAAATTCCCAGCCATTCGTTTAGTGAATTGTGCAAGCATATTGACTCATAAGTTCAGGCAGCATACGACGACATTTAAAATAGGAAAACTCAGGTCTGGAAGAGCGAATAACTCGAGTGAAGCATCCGCACAAAATTAGAGCATCAGACTCGAAACACCGTGAAATTGAGACGTAGGACCTTTCATTCTCGCTGCTCCTGCTAGCTTTAGTTAATCCCACTAATGACTTTTTCGGGGGGCCATCGCACTCATTGCCGCATCAAAAAGTGAGATCTCGTCAAAATTGCGGAGTTTGGTCGTTGCACGTCTCCCAACGACCGCTTGATTGCCATGTTCCTCGCTTCAGCACTTCATGTCGGGTTGCTGTGTGCGTCTTTTTTGGTCACCGAGATAATGGAATCAATTTCGCTCGCATTGGTAGGTGCTTTTTGACATTGTCCAGTCCATACCTGGAGCTGGTTGAAAATTTCATGTGCGGTTGGTAGTGAGGAGAGATTGGTTCAATTTCCGAATGAGCATCTTGTCCCTGAATAAATTATTGTTTATAGTAACTTATAAAAAAAACATTTATTTTACGTTTTTTCCATTTTGAACTACCTACATCGACATGTTGAATTCGATAATGTTCGCTAATTTTCAGTTGACTTGAGTCCGTCGACCCACAATTCTTCCCTCAATTGGAATTGTGCACACAACCATCCTCGCAATTTCTTGAAAATTGATGAACGTTAGTATCGGAAACTCAACTTCGGTGGAGTATAGATCGATTATTGACGTTCATGATAATAGCAGAAGGTCTCAAATTACAGTTGACCCCACTGAAATGATGAAATTTTTCATTTTTCTAGAGCACTAACAAGAAAAGTTTCTTATGTGGAAGGGTTACGTACGATCTCGATTTCTTTCGGCGAGCGCGTTCTCCCTTGCACAAATGTGACATCTTCATATAGCCGCAGATTGAACAATTTTGGACTCCGATGGCAGCTGCGGACCTAAAGTACCTGCACAAATTTCGCCCAGATGTGTATCATTATCTCTTAAGTATCCCTTATATATAACAGGAAATTGTACGGTGCTACTTACATTATTTATAATGGGGGAAGGCGGAGCCTAATTGAGTCTCTTTATATGTCCAGCGCATGAAAACACAGCTCTTTTTCGGGTTAATGCTGTCGTGGAAGGCAGCAACGCGCCTTAGAAATGAGTGAAAAAAACTCATACCGGGAGCGTGGTTTACACTCTGGAACTGCTCAACTCTCCCGAAAAGAGTTCCTAATGTTCGGATATTTCCTTCTTCTCCGCTCAAGTTTTTTAAGGAAGACGATGAAATAATGAGAATGATGCTCTTTTGCTCAAAAATTACGATTCAGCGTTGAGCGTTTATATTGGTCAAAATAATCTTTCCTTAGCTATGCTCGCATGTTCAATACACTTATTTTCTCAAGATGCCAAATGCAGCATGAATCTAAAGAAAAATTTCCTTTCAATCGTCCTCTTCATGCACGGCAAATGTAAAGCAAACGAAAACCGCTTCAAATTTTACGAAACGATGAATCAAAACTTTCACTCGAATGAAACTTTTATTATCTGCTCCTGGTTTTGGATAGACTTGTTGGCATAGAAACTTTGCGTCCGAGCGCAATATACGACTCGAAAATTTCCAAATCAATTTTAGCGTTGGAACGGGCGCATCAGCAGGTAAATTCATCGAAGTGTAAAAGTTTTGAGCAACGCTTAAAGTTTCCTGACAAATAGCCTAGGGCTCTTATATTTTCGGGTTGCTCTGGTCTTAATGTCACAAATTTTTAGCGAAAGTTCAGACAAATTAAGTCAAATCGTGAATGTTCCCCGCCATTTGTGCAGGAAAAATGATACCACAACACACTCTGGTGCCATAATAAATTGTGCACAACATCAAGTTATAATTACTTATTACATTTCCAAATATTCCCTTTATTTCTACTCACTAATTAAAATATCGGGTAAATAATCCACAGATGTCGCATTCTCCGCAAATATTTATCGTAAAAGAGAACATTTAATTTTACTACTCATTGGAATGGGTGAGAGAACACCAACCAAAATGTCTCATTTAGACGCTGCGCAGCTGAAAATACTCCTCGAAAAAACTCATTTGTTTCGCAGTTTCTTTTCTTACTTTGGTGATTGCGAGTGAAAATGAAGTTTTAAAAAGGCTTTCCACGAGCAGAAACGTGATCGCGCCGCTTCTGAATTAGAAACAAAAACGCATCAGAAAAGGACGCTGTGGCAGCACGAGCATAGAATTGCCAGCAACGAGCCCTCGCCCTAACACAGAAAAGCAACTTGCGTCTCAAAATCTGCGATGGTGCTTAGCACTCCACAAAACTTTCCCAGTTATACCCATTTTAAAGAGAGCTTTGGTACGACTGCAATGGTGCACTTTTCAAGTCCAGTCCAAGTTTCGGAAATTTGTTTTTTGCTCCTTACGATAGCAATAAAAATAAATTCTCGTTATCAAAATTTACGGCAACTGGTATAATGGTCAAAACAGCTCGGTGGCAACTATCCTCGCCTCCCCCTCGCGGCCCTTTCCCCCCGGATGCCCTTTACTCGAGCCTCTTATATACGAGGAGGAGAACGCTGCCTGCTCGCTTCCCTCTTTCGAACCCACTTAGTCCGGGATTTGACCCAACTGTTAAGGAAAATTTAATAGAAGATTACACAAGATTAGCAATTTACAAGTCCTAGGGTAAACTTTTCACGGAATACCCTGTGTTAAGACCGAAATCGTCTTTTTACTACGAGAGCGTATGGTTTTTGCCGTAGCTCGCCAGGACTTTTAGGTGAACTTGAATAAAATACACCAATTGCGATGAGAATTTACCTTATTAGTGTCGTTATTAGTGACACTGGAAACAAACACGATTGACGTAGGAATTTTTTTTTTTTCAATCTTTGTTTTTCTCTGAATTTGTTGAACAGAAAATTCGCTGAAAATATCTGCACGCTTATTTAAAAAATTTGCTTAAACAAGCTCAATTCTGAAACTGAAATTCTCATTGAATATTTTTCAGAGTTTTTCGAATTGAGACAATAAAATATTTACGTATGAATCATTACCGTACTCCACCTGGAAAAAATGAACAAAGTGATAACTTGGTAAATTATTTTATGTACTTTAATGTTGCAACACATGACTTTATGACTCAATTTAAAATAGCTTATCAGTTACTATTCGCCACTTCTAAATTCATGCGCTTTGAACTTTATCAAATGTGCAGTTCACATAGCTTGACCGTCGGTATTTATTGAAGTTGAAACAAGAAAATAGCAAAAATTCACTGTATGGGTAATACTTCGAAAAAAGAACAAACTTTGCTGAATATTTGAAGAGGATTGTAGTCGGTGTCATACCGGAAGCCCGTGAACAATAAAAAAACGAATTAGTACGTGAGTTCAATAGAGAAAATATACGAAAAACCAGGTGGGCTGAGGGGAACCCAATGCCAAGGGTTTGAATTTCAGGTGGGCAAATATTCCTTGATAAATCAAAGATTCTCGTACATTACACAATGTTTGAAAACTTAAAAACAAAATAAACAAACTAATCAAAACCAGGCTGACTTCGTCGTTGAGTTTTTTTCTAATTTTTTGTTATAAATTAAGGTTCTCAAATTTTCTTAGAAGAAACGCATTGAATAATTAGGCCATACCACTGTTCAGTTGTCATGATGTATTTGCTAGGTCGGGGCAATTTCAGTTGACACACGAACTAGGATGAAAAAAGAAATTCTGCAGTAAAACTTACTTATGTTTTCTTAATATTAGGAATTTAGCGATGTACATTGGCTGCTTAACTCGTTATAATTTATTTTGCATGAATGAGTTTGAAGTTCGCTGTTGAAATCACTCCTTCGTTCTTACTATCTAAGCGAGCAAACATCGGCATCGCTTTCTCCATTAAGTTATATGAATTTCGACAAATTTCTTTCTGAGTTCAATTCCGAATCCACAGAATTAAAAGGTTTCTCCATCAAGATCTATTAAATTTGAAATGTCATTAGCATCGGAATCTGAAATCAGGAAACCGATTAGACAAGTGATTTAATTAATGTAGAAGTAGAATAATACTTTCATAAGGAAATTTTTTGAAGAAACGAAAAAGTTCCTATTCGCTACGGATGTTCAAAAAATCAGAATATGCTGTCAAAAAAAATGCTGTAATTGCGTACATTTGTTCACAGAAGTGCTTCGTATTTTCCCTCGCAGCAGTTATTCAGAAAAATTAATATTGCTCTTCCTTCCTCAATCGTCTGGAAGCAGAATAAAAACACTATTTCTCTCGCCACCCCTTGAGGGAAAGACATTTTCCGTCTGCCTTCCAAGTAGTTGGGTAGAATTTCTCCCTCCGCCGTCTCTTCTTCCGTTGCAAACTCCTTGGCTTCAGGGTTCGAAGTGTTGGACGGACGTCGTATATACTTGCTGTTTCCTTCACAGTTCATGGCAAGAAAACTGAGTTCCTTGATTTCGATCACCCCCACCGTACAAGGAGCAGGAATGTCTTAATGAACCTTCTTATCATTTCTCAAGAACCCTTGGGTGGTTTGGTTGCAGTGCGGGAGGGCGCGAGCCGCTGAATAATTTAAACTTCAAGCGAATATTCCGTTTTGAAATTAACATCTGCATCACAACAATTAACGACTGAGTTCTTAAAATTGATTAACAAATTACCGAGAAGCTTGAAAAATTAATCTATTAACTTCCATCCTCGTCAACCTTCCGAGAAAGCGTCTTTCTTGCCTAAGAAAATCCAGCCCTAGAAACCTCCCTGGCAGTTTCTTTTAATTATTGAAACAAGACATTTAAAAAGGAAAGGCCCATCGGCGAAGTAATAAGCGAAATATAGGAAGTCTTGCTGGAAGCAACCCATAAAGAAGCATCCCTAGAAACGCTATGTCAGCTCCGAGGCTGGCGACAAACTTTGTACGTTACTGCTATATATATCAGCGAAAGCGAGCCGATTTTTTGGCAATTCTCCTAATGGCAGACACTGATGTTTCCGAGATACCAACCAGAAATGAACATTCTCTCCATAAACTAATGGATACTAAGATCGCAGCATTTCTTCCAGATGACGTTGGCTAGAGTTTATTCTATGACTATAATGCTGGATCCAGGAGCCTTTCAAGTCGTACTTTTGAAAACTTTTTTATGTACCATTAGCATGAGCTTTGTTTCAGACCTAACGGGCTCATCTGCAACGAATTGTCTCGCAAGTAATGAAGCAAAATCAAGCAGAAGAGTAAAATGGGCGAATAAAATTATCCGTCTCGCTACTTGTGGTTCACTAGAAATAATCAACGAGAATTTTGCATTAAAACTGCAGAAATATTTTTTCAAAGAAACTGCTAATATCAAAAATTGTCATCACAACATTACCCTTTTACGCTTTCATATTTTGCCTGGGATCAACTGAAACCAGAAGAAGGTATTTTTGGGGATTCTACCGCAGCGAAAGTCTCACCGATTCTTTTAGAACAGATAACAAATCGTTAGTCTGACTCGTTGTCGGGTGCTTCTATACACTATACAATACAAAGAAGCCTGTAAAGAAATATCTCTATAGTGCTCCACCGAAAGAAAAGGGAGGCAGTGCCGTCTTCGCACGATTGAATGCAATGCCCGGGGTCTTTTTCCCCTTCATTTATCCCTAGAGTTTATTTGGTCTATTGGTTATGGTTTATAACTGGGGCGCCGGAGGATGAAATGGCTCTGTGAATGAAGAGATCATTAATTCAACACTTTTTGTAGGATTTCTTCCAATCTGTGCGCCACTTTTTTTGATCATCTGATTTGTTCGTCCGAAGCCTGAATTCGCGATGTTAAACAAAGTCTTTTCAAAACAAGGAAAATTTTTAATGCAGACTTATTTTATTTTTGTGTTGCGGATGACATTAAAGCTAGAAATCTGCAGCGGTTCTCCTTGAACAATAGAGGCCTTCGGCGAATTTTCTGTTGATCCAATCGAGGGAGAACTATCACGTGAATAGAATATGATTGACACGTAAAGAATAAATAGCTGAAGGTTCATAAACGTGCATTTTGTCGCTATACAATCTAGTGACAATTCGATTGAACTGTAATTCATGCTGGTAAAATTTTTACACAGATTTTGCAGGGTAATTGCAATTAAGCGATGAAAAGTTAAACAAAACACATTTTGTTCTTCATTGAAGAACAATAGGCTTTTCTACCTAGAAATGATACGCTGTTTGCATTTTGGTTCGATTAGCTGCTTCAGGTTTTGGCTTACTGACGAAAGGAATCATATTAAGAAATTCAAATGACATTGATGAAATTAGTAGCGTTCAAGTATGAAAACGATTAAGTGTCCTTTCAGTATAAGCCAGCAGATGGAGCTCTGCGGAATAAAATGCCGATATCGATTTTGCAACTACCTTGATAACGGAAAATTGGTAGTTTTAACAGGAACCATAGTAGAAATAAAATACATATGCTTTGTTTCTACCAAAAATAGGGCCAACATTTCTGAACACAGATTCTTTAAAAAAATAACTTTAACTGGTTCTGATATCTATTTTGGTCGAAGGTCAGTGCAAGTTCACGGCAGGCATTGATATTAAGGTGGGATTTTATATCTCGCTTTACTTCTCTCATCTGTAAAACGTGTTCAAATTTCTAAATAACTTAAAATCATATTTATAGCTGACGGGGGGAACGAAAGGGATTGTTTAAATTGTTTAAATTGTCTAAATACATATAAATTATGGGTGAGAAGTACTAGCAAGTAAATAGAAATGTTTCCGACTCCTTTCAAAACTATTCAAAGAAACCTTACTTCTACGTAATACTCCTGCAACTTATACAGATCTGCTTGCACGGGACGTAACTATAAGAAATTTATTACTTAACCAAGCATGCAAAATTCAAAATTTCCAAACAACATTGTAATAGAGCTGATCATCTCTGGACCATACAAGAGAGTCCTGCGCAGCGTGAATAAGAAATAAGCAATACCTAATGACCAGAAACTCAGGTTATCGGTAGCAGTTTTGTTGAGGTAATGCTGTTTATCAAGTACTATGCGGAGCTTTGTGCGAGCACTAAGTGGTCGTTTCCTATAGGTCATGATTTTGAGTTAAGACGTGGAGCTTCGATTACCTACAACGCTGAGCCGAGCATGATGGTTGATGTGGATTGCTTCGGGCCGAGGGGATTTGTATAACGACGCAAGTTGCCTAATTTAATCGAGGTGCGATCGAGCGCTTTTGTTTCGTGGCTGCTGGAAAAGCAGGCCGTGGTAATTTCGGATTTCTTTTTGGCTTCTTGAAGCTATAAGTGTAAAATTAGTGAGTTATAAGTATTTAAGGCGTTTTAAAAATACCTCATTCCTCCAAAGTAGAGTTCTCACTTGAAGCTATAAGTGTAAAATTATGTGAGTAATAAGTATTTGAAGCGTTATAATAATACCTTATGCCTCCAAAATGACGTTCTCAAGTGTGTGGTTGGTAACATTACGTATTATAAACTGTCTGCTTTTCAGTTACCGGTTCAGTCCAGTGACAAACTGTAGTAACTATTACGATGTTTTATGTACCTCCTGTTAGTTTTAGGCTTGTTTGTAAAATTGATTATGTATTCTCACGTTTGAAAAGTCTTTATCGGCATACCCTTGCATGCAATTATAAATGTTCATTATTACGCTACGAGTACATTTTTTTCTCAATACCTATTTGTAGTTCAATTTTTAGAAAATGAAGAAATTATTCAATGAATAATCAGCTTAATATTTTATGTATGTGAGAGTAACGTTAGTTATTGCATCCGTTACAACGATTTGAATTTTGAGCTCGAATAAAAAATTAAATTATTTTTTCGGTACAAATTTCAAACTGATTATCTGAGTTACATTCGTGCACAAAATATTCCCTAAATAATTTCATTTCTTTGAGAGCAAGGGCGTTAACGAAATATTTGTGATTGTTTGAGTTGTCCATTGTTAATTCATTGCTTAACTTGGCCACTGAAAAAAGTTTTCACTTTCCAGACTGCTCTGGACTGCAGCAATTATCCCTCTCACAAAATGGCCGTGGGATGTCATTTCTTGGTAAGTAAATCGTGTTCCCTTTATTCCAATCGCACTCTATTCTCCTTGAAAGCCCTGTCTCATATTCGCACTAACTCTAATGAACTAACTCATAGCGTCACGTCTTCACCCATTATTCTCATCATTAAATATCAGTTTGTGTTTCATAAGCCGTGTCTATATTTCGGTATATTATGTGATCTAAATCGTAACTTCTCTGTATAAATGAGTGCAAATTACATAAACACTAATAATATAGCGTCATCTCTGCCCTGCTTCTCCTTCGTGCAAGCACTAATGAACTAACTTAATGCTAATTCACCAAAAAACTTTTCACCTTAGCGCTCATAATTTATCACAGACATTTATAAAATTGCTCATTGAACAAGATAAATTTGAGCTAACATTTGCCATTCATAATTTTTTAACTTTATAACCTCATACCTGTATTTTGTTGCCCTTATTATTCAATTTAGGTTTATTTTTTGTTGTGAATGAATCATTTTATTATTTTCAACATTGGCAGTAACATACTGTATTGCAACTTCTTGTGACAAAGTGCACTGAAACATGTAATGTGAGTTAAATTAGCACGTGTTGTCTCATGAGAAAACTGAGCCAATGTGCTATAACGCGCATCATTTCTCTCGCATGACAATCGTTTCTGTTTATTTTCTGCCTAACATGAAAGTTTTCCCTCCTACCGGTTTTTGAGTCACGGTAATTAAACGTCTTTTCCATACACTTTAAATTATCAGGAAAGCGTTAGAGCTTCTGTTCACCGCAAGCACAAAAAAACTCGTTTTTTCATCCAAAGTTACTTAAGACTTACAGAACCAACCTATATTCATCTGATTCTCTAGGCCTATTTTCACCAGGTTGATATTATCTTCAAGTCGTATGAAAGTTTCATATATATCGTTTTTCCCTTGCTGGAAATACTCCTCTAAATTGATGTAGAATGCATCACTTGCATGAATCGAATTTCTTGAAGCTCATTGCCTTTATTTACTGCAGGCATTTGACACCGACGTACATCAACGACTGACTTGAAGGCAATCAGGCCATATTTGCAAGCTAAACGAGCTATCATGGCTCACTTATAATGCCGCCGAGCTTCCTTTTATTGGTAATGACAGGCGATTTACAATCATGTACACAGCACATTAATTATGGCCTAAGGAACTGCCGGATAGAAATGTATGAGTAAATGTGAAATTAATATAAGAAATTCCTTGAAATTATATTTGAATCATTTAACTTAAATTTAATTTAAATCATTTAACTTAAATTTAATTTAAATCATTGCAAATATTTTACGTGCAGTCATGATTTGAGGGAACTCGATATTTGTTTATTATTCGTTCACCATTCATTTTTTAAAATGTTTGTAACATAAGTTAATCTCGGTCTCTGAAATTTTGTGGGGGCGAAATTCTTTAGGATTTGGACATTGGCAATAATGCTTCTCAAATCAATACTTATTAAAGGCGAATAAATAGATAGTTTCTACAGCATGTTATATGAACAAATAGGGATGATATCGGCATTTGACATGGTGAAAACATAACCTCGACGTGGGTCTCACTAGTAACTGAAATATCGAAGTGAGAGCAATTCGATCTGAATAAATGACTGCTTGTCATGGTTCCAGAAAACATATTTCTTACTCAGAGCGAACGTTGAACTTAATAGTATAAAAAACAAGGAAATTTACAACCTTAAGATATGATGTGTATTGAACTTATCGAGTGCTTTCAGACGAACCCTTTTAGAATGCCTCTATATCATTTGTTTAGACTCTAATTAAAATATTCAAACAATATAATTTTTGTTCATGATGAAATTATGAATACAAGAAAAAAATATGCACCAAACATTATTAGATATTAGATTTATTTTATTGATTATGTAATGCATTATGCATTATACATGTATAAAGAAGTATAGGTTATAGCTAGACCATGATAGCAGACTCAACTGTGTTCAAGCATTGTTTTAATTTTCATAGCTGACTTAAAATTTATTTTACGAGTACAACTCTACCGCGTTGCTGAAAAGAATTAAACTGGTGAACGGATTTAAAAATCACTCAGAAGTATGAAAATATAACCTATCATCATTGATGCTTATAAACAAATTATCAAATACTTGATGAAGATACAATAAAAGAGCCTATAAACTTTATGCAGAATGAACTTCGATCAACACAATGAGATTTGAAGAACAATCACATTTTAGAAATAGAAACAGACAACGAGTGCTGAAAAATTTCATATCACATAAGTAAACTAGACTCAATTCTTTTTTACCAATGTTCTTACAAGTTTGTTATACAAGATTCAATAGAACGTATTTTGAAACAATATTTGTGCCAGTATTTGCAGTAAAAATAAAGGGTAATGTGACACAAAGATTATTCAAAATAACTCACCTCTCCAAGTCCTACAAATTTAACTTGATTCTTTAAAGCTTTTAAAAAAAGCTCCACATGAACGGAAAACGTTCGAAAAAAATGAAAGCTCAGTCCGTCAAACAAAACCGACCGATGAAAAGAGAAAGCCAAATCTCAAGAGGTCACTCCCGCATAACAGCAACATGCACGAACTCTTATGAGAGCAATGCGCTCTCTGTTGTCGGCCCCCACAGCAAAACAAAGACCCCTTCGCTGCTTCGTTTTTCATCCGTTCACAGAAGCTCAAGCCCCTGTTTGAACTCACTCCGAAACATCAATCTGTTTCTCTCGTCATAAATCTGTGCGTTTTTATTTAATTTATTCTCTAATGAGACTCGAATGGTCGATTACCTTAACAAAGTTGCAAAGTAAAATTTCACGATGCGTTAAGCCTCCCGTGAAAAATAAAGGAGGCGTGGCACGGCCGGGAACGTTTCAATTCTATTCAAAGAGATAATTTCGCTACAATAAAACCTTTTGAAATTCTTTTTCTTTCCTCGCATATACGTACGCCCATTCCTTTCAGTTCATTAAATTCGTTCGCATGCAACGCTCCCCAGCATCATGTTTTTATACGTTCCATCTTATTGTGCTGAATTTTAGGAATAAAGGTGTATCCACCGGTCAACTCCGGCTCGTTTGAAGCCTGGCGTCTAAATAGTTGGACGGCTCATTTAACACGTTCGCATTGTTGACTTGCTCTGAACTGCGTTTGACTGCGACCGGCACACCAGGTGAAGAGTTCGATAACAGATTGTTGACTTGGTAGCGTTCCCTAAATATCAGGACCCTTTTAAAATACCTCCACAATATGAACAAGGCGGGAAAAAAGGATCGCGATAGGACTTTCCCGTGTTGGACTAGGGGAAGGCGAGAATCTATGGGCCTCAATGCCCTCCTGTTTTGCGGGCACAAGTTTGAACGCTTCTCAAAACCCGAGCTGAAGGGAACGGACCTCCCTGCTCTTGCGCTTTACTCGTTCATTCGTTAACAAGGTTTTTCCGCTTTCGATATTCTCGTATCGCCAAAGAGATAAAACTAATGCAAAGCTACCCTTAACAAGATAGGGCTCTCCTATCGATAGGCACAGAAGTGAAGAGTGGAGACGAGTTTACTGTAAATAGTTGCCGACAACTCCTGTGACCAGCCGGTGCTGTATGAAATGTTGGAAAAAATTCTGCCGAAAAAGTTTCAGTAGGAATTTGACCAAATTCATTTTAGACAGATTTGTTGCCACCCAAACTTAATTCTGATATTTTAAGTAACTACAAAACAATCGTTTGATACTCTAGGTAAGTTGTTATAATATTGATAATAGTAAAACCAATTTTATCGCCGGGAAAGTACTAAAAATTTTATTGCAAAAGGGTTTAAAACCAACGATTAAAATACTTGCGAAAATGTTACAGCGATAAGTTACACAGTTGTGCTCTATTCTTCCATGTGTTGTCTGTTCATTGTACATAAAAATGTTAACAGATTTTTCTAATGAAAATGATCTGAAGGGAAATTTCTAAAAATTTTACCGAGAGTCTCGTAAAAGTAACAGAGAAAATACATAGATCCCTAACCTTGTCACTTCATTTCATTGAATCAATTGATCTTCATTTCAAATAAATTTATTCTGCTGTCCCAAGTGTATTGAATGAGTCAATTACATTTCTGGTACCGAACGTTGCTAATCCGTGTCTAATTGAACGTATCCAGGTATGTTAATCAAGCGCAAGCCATTGTTCTTCAGGCAAACGTTGTTCAAACTTACGTCAAGCCACTATAATAATTGTAAACCTTCGCATCTCAAAGCAAAGAGAAATTTAAATAATTTCTCTCGACAGTGAGTAATGCGAGATGCTCAAAACATCATCAGCAATCGATATACGATTATGACTACTTGAAAGTGTTGAACTTTTGCACATACCAGAAGCCGACAGTTTTTTCATTTTACAGTTTCTCTATTTATGAAACTAAGAAAAAAAAGTGATCCAGAATCTTAAGTAAATATGGTATTATTCCAGAAAGTTCGCACTCCAAATCATATTTCATGAGCAAACATTACTTTATTTTTATCCTTACTCATAAATTGTCATTTGTTGTAATATATTTCACTTCATGCTTTCATATATTTTTCAAACACACGCTTCATCTCATAGTTTGAATGTGCAGAATATTTTCTTCCTGAATTAATGACTAGTTTAAGTGTTAAGTGAAATATTGTTTCTTATGAACTTGATGTACCTCTATAATTTCTGGTCGATGGCTCTGATGACTTTATAACAACTTAGTGTTGTTTCTTTTTCTTTTCAGGTGCCATAGGTAAGTGCATTCCGTTTCCTGAGGAGCTTTCCCTTCAGTAGTCGACTGTTCTGTCTCGAGCTATGCGGAGCAGCATGGACCTTCCTTCTTTCAGTAGCCGCAAGTTTAACAAGACAGGTTTTTACATATAGAGATGCTTCCAGGTGTACTTCTCATTTAGGTGCACTTGTTATTTAAGTGTATTGATTTTCAATTTTTTGTGGTTTTCATTTTAGCGCCCAGCATTTGAAAATCAGTGGTTCGTTTTAAATGACCCATGAACTAAACGTTTCGTAACGTCAGTAAATATACAGAAATGTTCATCTCAGGTGATGTTTGTAACTATTCTGTTCTTACTGAGGAGGAGGATGGAAAACGCATGCAATTATGTACTGAAGGGAGAGATGAAATGTCCGCTAACCTCTAAAAATTATGAAAAAGCGGCTTCAAGTTCACTTTTTTGGAGCACTGTTCCCTAGCTCAGAAAACTAACTTGCATGTTCGTTAGTACTCGTATATTCAAGTACTGCTGTGTTTTCACGAACTGTTCTTAGAGGTATAGTGAAATTTACATTCAGATCATCAAAACTATTTACATCAAGCTTTAATCTCGTGAATAAAATAGGTGTACAAAAGGAATGAGAGAACACACATTTTCCATTCCATGAGAGCAAAAACTCTAAAATTGTGCAAATTTCACCTACGGAAAGTTAGCTCAACGAAAAACGTACGTGTGAGTTATTTTCCCTCATCGTGCATTCTATTACCATAATTTCATCAGCATCATGGAATTTGTTTCTATCTGCACGCACGTTTCGCCAAAATATCATCTGGGAATGGGAAACAATGCTGAAAGATATGGCTGCCTGAGTTTAGCATGCGCCAGGATGGAGAGGAACCCACCGTGATAATGGCTTTCCGACCGGTCTAGTACCCATTACCCAAATATAAGACGTCAGCTTAATGGTGAAATGCTTCAATAAGAACGTGCTTCGGAGGAGCTAAATACCCAACAGGAGCTCATCGAACAGGTTTTTTCGAGACAACTTCTTTCAATCACAGTCACTCGTCGTCATTGAGCCGCAATTGGTCTCTGGTCTAACGGCGACCAAGACGTCGTCGGGTTAAGGCTTATTTGAAGTTAATTCAACAGCTACTGAATCGCTCCTTCTTTTCGAGTGAGCGCAGTCTCTAGTGCCTCTTAGAGACGAAGCATAATGCCTGCATAAATTCCTCCGCATTGAACCTCAAAGGTATAATTACTTAATCGTTAGCCACTCAAGCTACCCATGTAAATTTTGGCCGCCTGTCTACACTTCCAGCCAGGGTACAGTGCAAGTATTCTTTTGGTGCTCGCTACCAAAAAACAAAAGAGCTACCAAAGAGAACGGTTATTTCTTGATAGCTTCACTTTCAACTGACCTCGGATGTTCGAAAAATTTGAAGTAAACTGTATTTCCGGGGAAATAACTGTTATTTAATTAATAGCCTTGATTGCCTTGAATTGAAGATGATAATCACCATTGAGGCCGGTCTTAGTAATTCAAAAATTGCTCAAGTACTTTGTATGTCAACGTTAAAAACGATGATCGTAAGCAACTTAAAAAAATCAACTTGATATCGTACGTCAAATTGAAATTTTTGCCCTCAGTCAGTTAAGATTCCAATTTTCACAAAAACTCATTTACCCAAGAAGTGTAAACTAAAATGTGTATTTGTCGCCGGTTTCTAATCAGCAATGCAAACTCAATTTTGAGAAATGTTTTTCTCGCATCACTTGCAGAGAATAAACCAGCCTTGGAAACTCCGCTTTATAAATCGCAACCCATGGAATTTGTGTTTACTTCCTTGCAATATATTCCGTCGGTAACTTCCGAGATGGTCGGCGTTCTATAGAGGCCGAGAAAAATACACGAAAGGAGTGCAAAACTTCGCCCAAAGGATGGAGTCTTTTTCAAACACATGGATGTTTTTTTAGCTTTAAAAGACTTGCTCATGCCCACTGTTCAGAAGCGCAACTTATAATGATCAAGAGTTCTTCATAACATTCTCATTCACAATTTTGTATGCAAGGGAAAGGAATGAGCAGCGTTCTTCCTACTTTCCCCTTACATTACCGGTGAATTAATATGGGAAAGTCAACAAATGGGAGGAGGCTGTGAAGAGGGCACAGGCTGTAAATATATTTTGGTCCCAAGCTAATGGCCCGAGGCTAACTTAGAGACTCTATAAAGAATGCTTGTGCTATATGGCCGACAACATATCTGGCTTTTCAGCGAGAGATAGAGACCGGGTTTATTAGCCGAAAATGTGTCTATCGCAGGAAGCGAGAGGGTCTCGAGATCGGAAGCAACGAAAATTTAGCCTCAGTGAGGGCAATGATGAGTCTGGTGATGTAAGACTTAATGCCTTGCTAGAAGATGCTTCACTTCATTTTTTACCAACACGTCAGATAAGGCAGATAGGCAGGGAGTTACTTACGCGGGCCGTGTCAAAGTTTTATCAAATAAATCATTTCGTGATGTATGATCGAATCATAATTAGAGAACTTTGGTGATAATTTATTCAATGAACGGTTTAATTTTTACGTGTGATTGTGTAAATATTTCACTTAAATTTACTAAGCTTTAAGGAAAATAAGAATAAGATGCTAACTCTTTCGCACATGGCTCATTTTTACGTGAATTGCTTTTTGTTCAAAAATGGCAAAACCGCGTTTTACTCAGTCCAATGTTTCTGAACAGCCTACTGCAAAAACGCATCGCAGTCGTATAGTTGTGGCTGATACGAGCGTAAATCATTGAAACGGGCATGCCATCCTCTGTGATTTGGTAGGGGGCATATTGCGAGTTAGGGAGTCGTTAGAGAGCTTGTGGACATGCATGACTCGCAGGCCCTCGCGAGTGCGGCAACTGAAGCTATTTCTAGAGTACGGTCGGGCTAGGCCGGCTAGCTAGAAGCCGTCATGTCCTGCCTTACATACCATTGATCGTGGTAGTCCAGCCAAAAGCTTGCCGCGGTTGCGGTCGCTTACAGTCGTTCTCTATCGATCGCTAAGCTCCACACATTTGGATGGCTGACTTGCCAAAAATCTGCGAGCTTCACTTTAAAACTTGCGTGCGCGACGCGCTCGGGAAGCACGCTATGTTGTCTTACTACTGCAACTGTTTTAAGATGTTGGGAGTTATTTTGATGAGCTATACTGGTTTTTGGTCAGATTTTCAGGACATAATCTATTTTATCTGACAAAACCTGCGAGTTTCACTTTGAAACTTGCGTGCGCGACGCGCTCGGGAAGCACGCTATGTCGTCTTTCTGTAGCAACTGTTCTTGATGTTGGCAGTTATTTTGACGAGCTGTATTTGTTTTTGGTCAAGTTGTTCGGGCATAATCTTTTCATATAACTGGCTGAAAATCTTGGTGCTTCACTTTGAAACTTGCGTGCGCGACATTTTTGTCAAGCACGCCACCTTGCCTCGGCCTGGTTTTAGCAAGCAAGCTCAGAGGAAGTAGGAAATTGCACAAAAACGTTCATTTTGCAAGGAAGTCATGCGAGTAGGCTTGTAACAATACGAGGGACGAAAATCACCCGAATATTTCAGAGTAATTAATGCAGATACCTTATGAATGAAAACTACCCTAATATTCAAGGTGAATATATCATAACTCTTCATGAAGTTTGCTACTTAATTTTATTTGATATTCTGGTGAATTTTTAAATCATCTAACGACGTTATTATGGACTGAAAGGATATTGAATTTGTAGGCTTATACAGCTAGGCACATTGACCGCTGTACTGTACCAGCAGTATTAGTAAAAACCAAGCAATGTTTTTGAAGGCAATTTTATCTCTAATTGTTCACCAACATTAGTTATCGCTTCAAGAGGATGTCATTGAGAATGAATATTAACTTCACGAATAAAAAATTTAAGTCTTATTCAGTATTTGGTGTTTGCTAGTGTATTCCATCATGTTAATCCAGAGCATAGAAAAACTTATAAATTACTTGAATAATATAATAATATTCATCAATGCTGCTATCATAAAATCTTTCTCCCAAAAAATCTCAGGTTCTAAATGAAAACTGGATATTTCAAATGGAAAGTTAGCGTAGGAAAAAGTGTCCGGTTAAATTTTATCAAATTAAAGAATGATTTTTATTGCATAATGTTACAGCAACGACCTTAAAATCAGTTTGAGCTCCGTTCGCCATAAAATATGCTTTATCGAGTATTTGACCTCGAATAAAGCTAAATATGTTGAAGGGACACGCAACGTTCACCTTTGAATTTACTGATTAGTTTTGGTTTGAAATAATCGCCCACAGACTTTGTGCAGCGCTGAATACAATTCATAATAACGTCAAGTCATAACAATTGTAACGCTAAATAAATCACAAGAATTATTCCATCAAGTTCGTAAGTGATCTGAACAAAAAAAAAAATCCATTCAAGTTCAATGAAAGTGTAAGAATAAAACGAGGAAAAGTAAAGTCTGAAAGTCTGTCACGCTTACGGTTTCTCATTCAGAGCATCTAAATTTGACTTTGTTTGGATTTACTCCTACTGATATCTTGAACCCTAACATTTGAACCCTAACATTTCCCTCAGTGTGAGAAATAAATTTATGAGTGGATGCCTCAATGCTTATTGAGTTCATCACCCCCGGTGAATAGTTCTGATTATTATATTTTTTGGAAGAGCAATTTCAGTACTGACTCAAAATGTCAAAAAACAACTCAAAATAGGTTTTGTTTTAAACTTCAATGAGAAATATTGACACAACTCTTCGAGGTAGAGACAAAAATTTTTATAATTAATTCGAATGAGGATATTTTTCTTCTGCAATTTTTCATCAGATTTAGTTGAAGTAACATACACGCAAATTTTTTTGTTTTGAAAGTCTTTGAATGCTAATGCCTGTTTGAACATTTTTTAGTGAGAAAAGTATTAAACATCGTGCGTGAGCCTGTAAAATCAGCCATCATTAATTTTAGCGCAGATTCACAATTATGATATGCAAAGTGGAATTTAAAAGCTGAGGACTCTGTGAGCCGCTCTGTAAACCAAAATTGAAACACTGTCGTCAGCAGCCGACTTGATGTGTTCTTTCATAATGCTGGGCTGAAAATCTATGCATTTATTAATAGACAAAATTAAAATTTGAATACCTGCATTTTGCCTGTTCCAGTCTAGACATCAATTTCTTCCGTAGATTTTGATGGGTATAAACTTTAAAATCTCTTAGAATAAATGAGGAATGACGTCGTGGTTCTCAAAAAGCTTACAATATAACGTAAAGGCTCCTCGAAATTCTTTAAATAAAGACAAAAAATGAGACGCAACAGAAATGTTTTAATCCCAGGTGATATGTCGAGCATTCAAACCTGAACTTCCATTAATGAAACGGAAAAAATAAGGTAACAATTAACCTAAAAGTTAGGCCATAGCTTTTTGCATGATAAAGAAGTTTTTTTAATTGCCATTTAGAAGAACCGGTAGCGATGAATAATTTTTTAGTCACAACAACGAACGAAAGCGTTATTTGTTTAGATATTTCAACCGCTGTGCACTGATTTTTCAGGAATTGCTGTAGCTGCAGCATTTGCACTTAGATTCACCGTTTAATTTGAAGTCCCGTTATTTGCATGAGTGGCAGCACACTGTACGATTTAACGTTCTATATCTACAACGCACGGACCACAGCCAAGCACGCAAATTCTTTGACGCAAATGAAACTCATTTCAATAATTGACTTGATTCAGTAGGCTCACAACGTTACATGTGGAGAAAATTGGGAGATTGCAATGGCATGTCAGAGAGCACATTTAATACCACGCTCAGCACGCTTTGCAAATTTTTAAGCAAAACCATCGCGTGGTCAAATATGGTAACGAAGCTAGATAGTATAGCATTGGAGGCTATTGGCAGTCGTAAATACCCACCATCTCTTTTCAATAAATCAATGAGGCAGGCGCACGGAAGCGATGTTCTACGCTCCAGCGACTATCGGCCTAGGAGCCACCAAAACGTGACTCTAAAATATGGCTCTAAAGCCAACCCTGAACCGCCCCCGAATTTATACTCGAGTTTATGTGTGACTGAAAAAATTTTCACGCGTATTTTCTGAAGACACAGACTTGATATGTGATGTCGTACGTGGGATACGAGATAGACCATTTCACAAGCACGTGTTTCATGTAGATGTTCTGTTCCTAACATCATTAGCAGTCATACCATTAAGGCTTCATTTGCTAATCTTTTCACATTCATTACAAGCCAATCGATAACCGTACTTCAAAGTCAGCGCTCGATGTCGATCTGACGTATAAACCGGACTACTTCAGGGCGATCGAATATTTTTCCCTATCATTTACCCATTCTTGGCGCCCCTACCCAGCAGGACAATGTTGCTAATGAGCCTCCCACGTTGATGCTAGATTGAGAGAGTCCCGCTAAATTTATGGGTGATTTCGATTGAACTTGGCATGGTTCCGGTGAGGTTGATTAGTACAAAATTCTTCGGAAGATAAAACTCTCAGAAATGGTTCGTGAAGGACATGAAATTTACAAGGGTTCCTAGCGTAGATATTTGGTTACCAGTTAATGGAATCACTGGGATTTGTAACTGTTGGTTGTTTATTAATTGCTAGTGTATTTCCTTCGGCTTGTGCAGAGTGAAAACCTATATCGAGTCTCGAAGACTAAAATGTCTGAATTTTTTAAGCAGTAATCTGATACTGCATTCTTTCATTAATTCGTGGTGGAAAATTTAAATCGCTTTTCATGAGACATTTTTTCTGCAGCTTTAAAAAAACTTTTTCTAATTCCTGTTCAAAAATGGATCATAACAGGGAATTAGTTCTGAATCAAAAATCAGTTTGATTCTCAAATGCTCAATAAGTTCTCGCGGGAATGCCAAATATTTGAACATACATGTCCTTTAGAGTCACAGAGAAGTGCCTCACTCGAGTCCCAAAATATTGTCTTTAAAACCATTCAGCTTCCCGAGCCATGAATTTCCTTCGGCACTTCCAAATCATAAAGCAAGGCTGTTCCACTGGGAATGTCTTCACTAAACTTTAAATCCGCACATGCAATCGAGCTATCCAGCACAGTGGTCGTCTTTATCATGCATTTCCAAAGCATATCACCCATTCATTTTGTCGGACGCCATGAATTCAATCACTAGCAATGGAGGATGCCAAATCCACACAATTTTGCGTTTGTCAATAAAGTTGGCGGAATCCCCAGGGCTACATTAGTATTTCAGAGGAATATACTGCCGGGCGCATCCGATGGGAGCAAACAACATCCCAGATGACATAAACTAATGAGATTTAGGCGATCGCTCGGGCTGTTTGTTCCTCTGCTTATTTACATTATGAAATGCGAGAGTTTTCCCTTGAAACACTGCTCGAAAATTCTTGCGAAAAGAGACGTTTTTCGAGCTTTTCGTGAACAACGAAAAACAGGGCAACGAAAAGTCGTATTTTAAAATGAAACCTTTGGAAAGAACTTGAAGTTTTTCAGCTCAGTCCAACAGCATTTGAAATCGTTAAAACGAGTTGATCCCTTTACAAATACTCTTTTGCTACTAAAAGGTCGCGTTGAACTTTATTGCATTAGCTTCTTGATGAAGATAGTTCATCGATTTCGAAGGAGGAAATTCGAATGTAGGATCAGACGAAAGAGAGTTAGGAAGGTGGCTCTGACAGAAGAAATTTAATACATGGCTCCATTCCAACTTCTTTCGCCCTCCCCGGCGCTCGGGGCTCACCAACCCTCCCAACCCCACTATTGACGGCAGCGCTAGTGGCTTCTTCTCGATTTGCACAAGCCTCGCTCACTTTCGCGGATCGCCTTTTCGCCTTAGTTGTATATTTTGCCGACAAATGCAACGTACGGCCATAGAGATGGTTCCTTTGATTAGTTTGCGGCATTCTAGTTTTCCTTCGTTGCTTTAGCTTCTGCCCTCAGGAACGTAGTGTAAATATGCTCTCTAACAGTAGCAAAAATTACTTTCTCAGTAATTCTCTCTCATGTGTGAGTTTCCGTCAGTAAAGTTTCTGCTGGTATATGCTAAATGGTTATTTTTATTCTTCAGATCTATGTTAGGGATGCACATGTGTCTCTCTAAAACAATCGTTATTCGAATGTGGAAAAAGGTATCCAGTAAATAATTTCAGCCTTGAATTTTATCAATGTGATATCAGATTGAACTTGGGGTTGTGTCATAAATAAAACATTTTTCCTTCGCCTCGAGCGCTAAAATACCTTGTTCAAATTTTAATAGAAGCAACTGCTCTGCAAAAATATTCTGAGAGTTCCGAAAACCAGATCTGTGTTATCTGATATTATTAATTGTCATCAAATTTCGCTGACACAATCCATTCATATGGTAAGCTATTAAAAAGTTCTCATTTAACATAAAAATACGCAAGTGTTTTTATCAGCTTTGCAGTATCGAAAATAGAAATCGTTTTCAAAATCATAATTGACGACTTTTCAGATTTTTTCTGTCAACTTGTCAAAGAAATAAATTTCTCCTGACTTATAGAAGCATTGTCAAATATATATTAAGGAGGGATTTGTTTGTTCATAAATTATTGCTCGTGCGATTTCACTTCATTATTTAATAAAAATGAAATCACAAAGATGTTGAAGCTTTTGATTTCAAATATCTTGTAATATTTTCGCTTAAAATTAAAAATTTATGAATTTCCTTATTTCATATCATGAAAATCCTAATCCAATGCATGTCGAGATTCTTCTTTAGTATCTGTGCTCTGGTAAAATGTGCATTTGCGTAATATATTGCATTTATTTTGTACAGTGTAAATATTTGTACGCTAATTCGTATAATTTTTGAATATTTTCATTATTTTCAAATATCGTCTCAAGCTGTGTGCAGTTTTACATTTAGTTCTACATCAATATAAGTCATATCTTATGGAAAATTCAAGCCAATAAATAAAGATCTCTATTAAAATTTATTGGTGTCGTCAAATAATACCATCCAAATAATTCTATTTTATCATATAATAATGTTATTCAAATGGCAACTAGGAAAATTATAAGGTTAAGAAAAGCATGAGCATGACCCTTGCTCTCTCTATGTACTTGTAACTGTGCTCCATTTGTGTCATTAACTTCTTTTCTGACTTACTCCGTATTATTCATGGACCAGCCGATCCTAATTGTCGATATAGATATACAATTAATTCCTGCTTGACACAGATGAAAAGAATAATATAGTTCTTAACAATTTATTGGAGAAACTTCGGGATGGTTTAAGACTGTTCTTGATTTTTTTTTAAATCAGTTCACTTTTTAAAATGTGCAAAGTGGAACGAAGTTTCTATCTTCTCAGTTGGCATTTAGTCTTTTTATCAGGAGCCGGAAACATGATTGTGTTTAATAAGTTTCCGTCCACGCTTTTTGCAGAGAACCAATGGCGCGGCTTAGCTGCTAACTGGAACGGCCTGCCTTGGAGTGAGTATATGTTTAAAAGTAAATTTATCTTCCTGAAAATTAATACACTATGAATCTTGATACTCGTTTCGTTGATCACTTTTTTCTTCTTGTCAAATTCTACATCCCTTTATGCAGAATTTTAAAGATTTTTGGAGGTGTTCTGGAATCTAACACGTTTGGCGCTATGGTGTCTTTCTCATGTGAAGCATGTTGATGAGCATAGTAAAAATACTTCAAAGCTAAGCGGGAAAATAATTAAGAGTGAGCTCTTCATTTCCCATAAGTAATTTAATTGCTATAGTGAGAATGTTCAACTTAGATTATAAAATCAGAGTTAAAGACACTTCAATTTTTGCTCGTGCTAAGAATTTAATTTTGGAGCTCGCACATGCTGAGAGGTGCATCAATCTGCGTGCCTCTTTACTTAACGAAATTAATATTTTGTAAAAAAATAATCTTCTGCGCGTTTTCTCTGAGAGATTATTCTTTTAACTTTCATGAAGGTGTGATTATAGATATACACATATCATTTTTGGTTGCACATGTACACTGCATGAGCAATGGATTTCTCAAGCAAAAAAATGAATCCATCAGTTTTATATGGTCTCAAACCATTATTTGAAAATGACAAAAATGCAGCAAACAAATTCAACCAGCACACACCGGTTCATAAAAATCCTCGACGCTAGCCTGAGTATCCTATCAATATCAGACCTGTACTTCACTCTTAAAAAAAATAAAAAACACATTCATACCCCCAATTCTCCGCCATTTGTTCCAGCGCACAAAATCGCGAGTATGCGAACAAACTCTAGGAATAACTCTGGTATCACATGCTCGAGTATCCCTGCGGGAATGTAACATCTTCGCTAAAAGCTGTAATCGTATTCCACTTGGTGACTGGACATCCAGGAGGCCATTAGGTCTCAAAGATTCAGTAAGTCCACTGGGCCCGTGCCACATCACGGAGCCCTAGCACAAATTAGGTCAAAGTGCGTGCACGGGTCGCATTACACGGCCTTTCAAATGGGATGCAGCGGCCCCCAGAGTTATCTTTCGCTTCTGCTATGGCAAACTGGGGGCCCGTTCCCGAGGCCCTAACACAGCGTTTGAAACTGAGTGCAGATGAGCATCGGGACGTTTCTCCCCGGTTAGAATTCTCAAGTGTTTTTAAGGTTTCTAAGCTTCGATATTAGTAGCGCAAGATTGATGTAGGTTTGCTTGTAAGTGCACTGTATGATGTGTCGTTAAATAAAATTATTTTCGCTTCTCAAGGCAAATACGAGTGTATTTTAACTTCATATTTATATATATTTAACACTACATTTATACTTTAGGCTTACAGTTAACAACACGAGAAAGTCGTTGCCAATTGAAGTTTCGACATATCAGTGTGAGTTTGAGTCACGAGTGCAAAACGTCAAGTGGCGAATGTAAAACTTGCCTCATTTTAAAAAGAACTTGTTAAGTAGATTTCTCTACAAATTATAACCTGTGATGGCAATAATAAAACGCCATCATGACAAATTTCATTACGTGCGAAAAAAAAGGTTGCATCAGACACAGGACATCACATGCGTACTGTAGTTTATGAGCTCATTGGTGCTATCTCTGAAGAGAGAAATGCTCACTGAGTGAATCATCGCCTTTTGTTTACGAGTGTATTATTTTGTTTCGGATGAAGAACATTGTTTGCTGATTCACAAAGCTTAATAATACAAAATCAAGCAGGAATATTGTTCACCCAACATTGTATTTGAAAAAAAATTGCCAAGAATGTACATTTCAACTACTAGAGTCATATTCATCATAAAAATTTTTGAAAGAAAGAAAAATATACATCTCAGTCAAATCTAAATTCATTTATAAATGTATTCACCCTATTCAAATGTTGTTTAAAAATGATCACTCATACATGATGCTAGTATAGTCACAAGAGGGGTAATTAGATGAATTACCTTCGTACTCCCAAAAGTCTCAGAGGTTCTTCAACACGTGTTGCAAAATTAGTTTTGAAAAATCGGAGACTATTCACACTTGAACTTAATTTCACTTTAACACTTTGACTGTGACGTGCGCCACCGGTGGCCACGGAGGGGACTTTCATAATGCTGCTGATCAATCAGTAGTCACAAGCTCAATTTTCATAAATACTTAAAAACTAATTGGAGACACGATCCAGTTAATGTTTGCTATTTTAAAAATTACTACAATTGACTTTCAATTTGAGTTGAATATTGAACTTCAGTTTAACTAATTGCGGTCAATGTGTGGAAACTGAGCGTAAATTCAGCAAAAGAAACTCATTGCACGTTTGAATTTCGACGTTTCGCATGTTATGAAAGTGATAACTTTTGGAGCGACACGAGCAACCGTTTCACAGCGGAGTCTTTTTGAAACTGAGGTCCGATTGTAATGCATTTCCCAAACCACAGACGAAAATTTTTTTTCACCATTCCATAATCCTTTCTAGTTTTTAACATGAAGTATGCTAAGAATAAACGTCTTCTTTTAACAATAGTTACAAGCTTTCCCTTACTTTTTGTATTCGGTTTCAAGGTTAGTTCGATGCACAGGTTTTTGCTCAACCCATTCTGTCATAAAGTTTTTTTCGTTAGCGTAACCGCAGCTGATGCGCCTGTGAGCGTGGGCGGGTGTCGAGGGTTCCCGTCTTTCTAAGCCTAAAGTTTTGGCATCTAATGAGAAGCTTTTGGCTTGCGACTCATTGCTTGTTTACCCCACTCTCATATATCACTCAAACTGGCTCGTGCAGTTTCAACATTAAACAGCGATTTGTAGACTAACTTCATTGACTTATAGTAAAAGCATTTCATTCGAACCACATCCGAAGTATGTCCAGAACCAATGCACTTGGGTTTTGGCCTTGTAGAGTAATCTCTTCTCCAAGGAACAAGTTTTTGCCCGGTATTTCAGTGGGAAAGGATTGCGCGGTCAGAAATGATACATCTCTGTTAGTCCCAAAGAAAAGAGCTGCTCGTACAGCTCGGTGATAAGATCAAAATTACCCGTTTGTTGGTTTTCCAACAACTACGAACTAGAGAAGCCTCAATTTAACTGCAAATTGTTTGACTCTAGACCAGAATTGCTTGTATATGAGCGGAACATTCCGAGTGAACAATTTCAATTAGGTTCATTTTGACAAGTGTAGGATTGTACTCCAATTAAGGAATGAAGTGGAGCACTGCGATCATTGCTTGGAGCTTGATTTGAAACACGCAGCCTCTCAGCGTTGTTGATGACGCTCGAAGCTCTGGAGAGTGTGTGACGCCAATGATTAGACACCTTATTGGAGATTGTGTGCCTTTTATGGAGAACAAATTTGGTGGGCGAACTTTAAATGGATGTGACGCCCGTGATTCATGACTCACTTTGAGCAAACAGGCTCTGTGACTCGTAAGTGAGGTTCTTGTGAGCTGGTGCGCTCGACTGATACGTTCATCGGAAAATTCTTAGACTTGCGCGACCTTGAAATCCCATGTAAGTTGTGTTACTCTCAAATACTCTCAAGGGTGTTTTGAATTGAAAATTTATGATCAAAATAATTTTGAATTTCTCAATGTCCTTATCAATTGATACGGAAATTTAGGCATACATTAAAAATGCATTTTTCATCGCAATTTATAAGCAAGAACGCTCTTTAATACGAAGTTTCACGAACATTTTTACAATATGTTACATTTACAAAGGAAAAGTGGCAGAAAAAAGATGAGTATTTAACAAAGTAATTGAAAATTAGCTTATCAGTACATTTTAGTCGCTGTTTTTCGTCATTTCATTTGCTAGACAATTAGTCGGGACCACATAATTTCATGGCAAGGTTACAAAATTGTAGATAAAATACAAGTTTTCCAACAGCATAACTCATCTACCAATTCACGATTGTATTCGGTAAGAACTTAGTCATTCAAGTGAGCAATAATTTCTTGATGTTTTTCTCTAACATGATAAAATAGACCCCGTTATAAATTAGTTTTGAAAAATTCGAATTCTCATTGAATTTCTGCAAATGATTCGTGCTTTTCACCGGCGCCAACGCTTAATCATTATTTATGTAAATAATCATTTAATCATTTATATGATCATTAATGTAAACCTAAACTTTTATTACCTCTAATACTCACGCACTTTTGTTCTGGTCAGTGGCTTAATTGGAAAACCTCACAATAACATAATCTTCAATAATATTATAAAAGGAATACAAAATTTGAAAATAAGAGATTTTGAAATTCAGCCAAAAAAGTTTACACAAGTAATTGGTAGAAAAAAATGACACTTAGAAAATTAAGATGTATTTAGGTAAATACCACGAGGAAAAATCTTCCCCAAGTGTTACCAGAAAAAACAAACGCTAATAATATTCTATTTTTCAGTAATTTTTTTAAACACTATCTGCTCCTGTAATGGCGGTTACGAAAACAGATTAACTAATACTATTGATGCGTTCACTGAAAATTTGCATTTTGAATATTTTCGAATACATCGTGTACTCGAGCTTAACTTAGTCACATTTAGTCACAGATTTCAACATCGTGAGTTTAAAATCCAGGTTTTAGCCCTGAGCATTGAATTCTGACTATATGGTAGGTAATTGACTAGACTATAACCTACTTTCCTTTTCAAGATATATTTCTTGTAACTTACAATGATTGAATTTGTTGTTTCCTGTGCGCTAACATTATGTTTATTTCAAATCTTAGGTGAGAAAATAGTACTAAAACAACCATCATTCAAAGATAATGCAACGGGACGTTATTTGTGCTGTAAAAAAAAGCGAACATATTATTGTTCAGTGCGTGAATAGTTTGAACATATCCTTGTAATTTCTGGAGTCATTAATTTAGCATTTGTATCAGGAAGCAGAGTGGCTCTGAACCGTGCATGCCCTTTGCTTGTGCCAGAGGTGTGATTTGTGTGCGTGCACTCCGTCTAAGGGCACCAGATCAGTCCCGCTCTTCCGCATACCTTTAGCAGACGTTCCAGGCTTCCAAGCACATAATAAATGCGTTCATTTAGGGAATAGCGTACAGTAAGCTCGTCCCAACCAAAAATGTCAGCAAATTTTAAAGTATTTTTGCGATTCAAAAAACTTCAAATGCGTCAGCAAATTTTTAAACGTTTTTCTAAATCAGAAGATTACAAAATAAAACGCTTCTATTTCACATGATAAAATGAATGGTTTCTAATTTTATCAAATGAAAGTATCTACTTACAGTATAAGTTTCCTAAACGTTCAAGTCTACGCTTATTTGGATGTACTTAGATTATAACCCTAGTACGAATTACTCTGAAACCCTGAACCATGTTGACTTCAAAATCTTTCGCAAGTAGTTTGGCTGGCGGACCACTATAGAGCTCGCTGGCTTAGAATCCATCTGAACGAAGTGTGTCCATCACCGCTGAGAGTTGCCAGGCATGTGCGCCACTTCACTCCTCACCGGTGAGGACGATTGACGATTCACAGGCGCAGTAATGGGGCTCCTTGACGTACTGCATCCGGGCAGCATAAGAACCCGATTGATGGCGAAGAAAGCTGACGAAAGATGAATGAATGGAACGAGAAAACAAGTTTTCGAAAGCCTCTTGTGAGGAAATTATTACTACTTCTCCTTCGCATAGCTAGCAGTGTTTATGACGGAAAAGTTGCTCTGAAAAATGAGTTTTTATAAGTTATATAGGTGAGAGTTGTGGTTGCACACCAGAGAGAAAGCATTGTATTGGTTTCAGTCTTTTAAATTTAGAGTTAGTAAACAATCATTGAAGTAATAACAGGGTAAATTAGTAGCACCAGTATTCACCCAGGGATGAAGAAATGAGTTTTTGAAGTTTTTCTCCCAAGCCATGTAGAAAATAGCAAAATTCTTTATAACGTAATAAGTGAATGTCAAAAACCCTGAGGTTTCATTAGCTCAAACTATTAACAATGAAAGTGTAGGTGTAAAATCCCCAGATTATAACTAGTCATAAATATTAATTTAGATAAGAGCGCGTAATAATAATTTTCCTTTAGATAATTCAGTTTATTCAATTTTTCCCCATTGAATTTTAAGGTAAACCGAACGTGTTCCCAGCCCTCCACGATTTACAAATTTTTTTTATCCACATTCTAAGGACCTTTATTTCGCAGGTCCAAATGGCTGCCCGAGGCGTCGAGGGCGACAGACCTACACAAGATTCCAAACTCTTGAACTCGAGAAAGAATTCCATTTCAACCATTACTTGACGAGGCGGCGACGGATAGAGATCGCTCACGCTCTTTGTCTCACAGAGCGGCAGGTGACTACCATCTAAAATATTCCAGCCAGTGGCGTGTTTACTCAGTGAAAAACAGAATGTTATTTGCGTGTGTATTATTCTCAATATTTCTAGCCAACTGTGTGTTTTCTCAGTGAAAACAGCATGTTACTTTCAGGTATTTTAATATTAATATTCTAACCAGTAATGTGTTTACTCAGTGAATACAGAATGTTCTCTGCAAGTGTGTTATTGCCAATATTCTAATCAGTTGTGTGTTTTCTCAGCAAAAGGGAATATTCCTAGGAAGTATGATATTCCCAATATTCTAACCTCCCCTCTATTTACTGAGGGAAAACAGAATGTTCCTAAGGAGTGCGTTTGTATTTTTAGATGTGGTTTGTATTTAAGCATTGTTTATGTCCCGTACTGTTTTGTTTCGAAAATTCTACCATTATTACCATTTATAATGTTTTTCATTCGGGCATAAATATTTATATTAGGTCCTTTTCACTTCATTTTCCATGTTCCCATAGTCTGGTACGATTTTCATGCTAGACTTTTCCATAAATCTCAGATGTGGCCGAGAAAAAGCTGGTCTCTAGCGATGATATTCACGATCACCAGTGTGTTTCCATTTTGGTTACAGGTTTCATTTTTC
Source organism: Morinoia aosen (assembly GCA_030386875.1). Taxonomy (NCBI): domain Eukaryota; kingdom Metazoa; phylum Arthropoda; class Malacostraca; order Amphipoda; family Talitridae; genus Morinoia; species Morinoia aosen. The sequence continues at coordinate 21,818,376 of CM059565.1, forward strand.
GCACTCCTAATATAGTTGGGGATGACTTTATTGTGCAAAAATTACGGTGGCCGAGCACAAAGGGCCTCCAGAAACATATGCGCCATCAAAAGGAAATTTAGCAGACGCAAGTAGCTGGCCCAGTCAGCTCTTCGCATTCCATACGTTGTTCTAATTTATGGTAATGGAATGTCTAATGCGATGTTTAATGCCATGACCGCTCTCTCGTTGATGAGTTCCTGGCACTGAACGTCGCTTTGCTGTGCCGGGCATTTCTTCTTCTTCTCTTTCATGTGACAACTCACTCAGCTCATTGCGCTTGCTCGCTCCCAGACCATTGTCCTTTGGTTTCTCTCAGCCATTACGAAAAATGCTCCCTTTTTAATAGGAATTTAATAAACGACCTACTTCGAGACAAGTCATCCCATAAGGAAAGCTCAAAATGTTAGGACGACTACAGTAAGTTGTAGAAATTACGTTTTGAGTTCGTGCAGAATGAGCATTCTTTCTAGAGTTGGATGGGTGAAAGGAAAATGGATTCTACGCATCTACGTGAAAATTTGTGATCGCAGTTTTACTCGGAATTTTTGGATTAATATCACTTATAATTCTCTCCGAAAGCAGGATCGGTTTTTATTTTTTTCATTATTTAATTATGCATGGAATAATACTGCACTCCTCAGACGACGCTTTTGAATACATGCAAATGCAGAAGTATTTTCGTTAGGGAGCATTTTGCTTCCATTTCTAATAAACGAAAATACTAGAAAACATGGATGAATGTCCTACTGACGCGCCAATACAACCCTGCAGAATGGAATCGCTGGAAGAAGAATGCATTCCAATAACTCTGACCCAAGACCAATCGTGACGGTCACTATCGACTGGGTATCTGCAAGAGAAACTCTCGCTAAGAAAGCTTAGAACTAAAATCATCGCAATATTTCACAACTTTGCTCGGACGCTCAGGAGTCCTGAAGTTGTAAATTTCTCTTGTGTCTCTTGATGAACTATTGACGATGCTATCTGATCAGTACGTATTAGAAAACTCAGTAGTTTTAGCGTCCTTAGTGTCTCCATGTGCAAAATTAACGGTCGGCGAGAGAATAGCAGACTGTTGCCTCGGTATTGCAGGCTTATTATTATTAATCATAGTTGAACTGATTTTCTCTAATTACACTGAACACAGAGTCAAAGTAAATGATAATTTTGCATTCTTATCCATGCAAATTTTAGTCGATTAGTCTCACATTTTTATTTTTAAATTCGTTGTATAATATAATGAAATTGTTGAAAAAATAGCATGTTTTGTCTTTCAGGGACCTTCGCAAATCTATCTTCCTAAAATGACACGCTAATTAATTCTTGCATTTGGATATAAAATCCGCGTTTATATTTCATCCTGATTTCGCGTGTTGATTCGCGAGTTACATTGAAAAATCTTCATTTTTGAGGATAAATTCAGGAGAGTTTCTGCCGTAGATTTGTCGCGTGTTTGCCGAAGCAGGAAGGTGGAAGAGAAGGGCGTCTCTGGCGAGATATTTTACGATGTCTTTAGACGTCGTAATGACCGATAGCGAGCTTTTTAGCTGCAAAGCAGGAAACGTACGAGGTTCTTGGACAACTTGTGATACCTACTTATGATGATGACTCGTGAATGGAAAGATAACTCGAGAGATTTTGCACCACGCGCCGACGGTATCTGATGAGTTCTCGAGAGGTGTGACTAATTCAAAGGAGATCTTTTTTCACTACTCATCGTGAGATTTCAGTTAGAGACAAAACTGATGGCGGTGGTGACTGGGAAGCTGTCAACAGCTCTCTCTTTCCTTGCAGAATGCAGAGGTTACAGAGACATTTAAAACTTTTCACAAGAGCATTTCACTGGTGTTTGGGAAATTATGATTCATACGGTGACTTGCTTCTATTCAACTCCCATTAAAAAGATGCAGTTCGCGCGATTGCATTGTTCTTATTCGACACCAAGCGTAGCCATCATAGCACAAAAAACTTTGTTAGAAAATGTGAGTGCCGTGTCTATAAAAGAGATGTTATGGCTCACTTTACCGCTCCCAAATGGCGCTATTTGGCCACTGTTGACGCACTTGTGGGAACGTATTTGTCCGTTTTAGTGTTTATAAATGAGTCAGGTGACTTTTTTATGGCAAAGCAAGAGATTTAGTGAAGCGGAATGTCGTTGCACATTAGTCAGGGCATCGCGGTAATCTCGCGATGGAAATTAGGTGAAGGCGACATATAATCTTGCCCGCTGAGCGCCGCCAAAACAACGGCGTGAAGGGTGTATCCCTCTCCTGGAAGGTGGAGAACAGAGAACCGAACATTCAAGTGTTCTCGATGCTCATGTTTGCCTAATAAAAGAATTCTTTGTTTGCGGATGTGGTGAAGCCTCTCAGTGTGAATCCTTTGTGACGCAAGGTTTAGTTTCTTTGTTCTGCTGGCATTTCGGAATGATTCTTTTTCTGGAGTAGAGATGAATAGAATATTGAAAATCATTGCAGCCAATGACAGCAGCAATCGGTAATATTGCTGGTGAATCCACGATGAAATGATGAAAATTATCTTTTATCATTCGACTTCGCACAGTTTTATTGAAATAGTTTTCACAATCAAAATGACGAATGATCTTTCACGCTATTTTAAGATCGACTGCATTCAGAAGATCATGCAGTTCTATCAGACAGTCCACTTTTAGTTGAGGGTTGCATCTTTCGGACGAGCGTGGCAGAAATTGAAGAGTTGTTTTAATTAAGCAATAAAGGCTTTGGTTAAACGTCCTCGAAAACGGATCAGTTTCCCTCATTCGAGCTCGCATTGCAAGCGCATTTTTTAGCGAAGCAGGTGCTGGAAATGAACCCATCGAGCCGATATCGATTATACATTAGTTTGCTGAGGAGTTTAACCCCCTCGTCCCCCATTCAAGGGGGAGGCCCCCTCGCTCTCAGAGCGGCTCCCTTACTGTATCCCTCGGGATAAAATAGCTTGTTTCAGGGAACACTTGCAAAAGTTTCAGGTGATTATGGGAGTAGGGGGGCAGAAGGAGATTTTACAACGTTCCCCATTCTGTGGGCGCGATGCAGCGCTCATACGAACACCACTAAGAAGAGATGCTCACCACATGCGCTCCAATGCGCCGTAACTGCTTTTCTTACTTCCGTTCTGAGTATTGTTTGCGTATTCATGGTATCTGAAATGTATATTTCTTACCGTACTGATTTTTTTGAGCGCTGATTTTCAGAGATTAATGCGTGTAAGTTATATAACACATGTCAGTTAAACAGTTCAATTTGTTGTGAGGCTTTTATTGAACTTTTTCGGAGCTTTAGCGTACTTGGACAGTGAGTTTAGCAGTGTGTTAAGTAAAAAATATTAATTACGTAAAAATTCAAAATTTTACGTTTTTCGAGAGATTGTGTTTGTTTGTAATTTGATTCTGCTATATGAAGAGTTGAACAAATTTAAGAACTTCTAAAAACTTTCAAATCCAAATTCTCAACCGAAACAAGCACAAATTTCACATCGCTCCCGAAAGTCTATTTAGTTACAAGCGCAGTAAGTAAAAACAAAATCGACTTCGAAAAGGAGTTACAACCCTCAAGTTTCCGTAGAGAGTAGCTGCCGGTTGCTCGATCCTGTCAACGAAGACATAGACAGATAGTGGCAGTGTACGGAGCATTTAAAGACTAGCGAGTGGTGCTCAATGTTTTGCCAGAAGGTTTCTGTCAAGTCACCGAATGTACGACACTGTTTATCAGCCGCACCGCAGCTTTCTACGTAGGCAGACAGCGCCGCACACGAAAAATGGGGAAAGTATGGCACGAATTTAAGGTGCAGGTGGCGCTTTATATTTTGGGAGAAGTTAAAAGTTCCCGAGCAATATACGAAGTCACATTGAAGCAGTGACGTTTACGAGCAGCATAACGTGTTTGGTACTTGAGCTAATTGTTTTCAGTGAGAGAATGGTTTTTCGTTTTTAGGATATATAGCTTATGTATTTCTGTGGGATGGACTTACTAATTTCAAACTGTATCCATATATTATTTTTCTATTGGGATGTTTATTTTGTCGAGGAATTCGATAGCAACCCATCATGATGTTTCAAAATATGTTACTACCTATTTTCAGGCAATTTTAATTATTTTACCTTGAATAATTTAATTAAAAGTCATAATTAAATTTCGAGTGTGAGAGAATATGAATATGAAGGTGTTAATATTTATGGATTATCAAACAAGTTTTACGAACGATAATTTGCTTTTCAGGGATTTTCTAGCGGTGCATTTTAAATTTGGTCAAATTCTTATTTATTTTGATTCTAATTTCTGGAATAAATAAGTGAAGGTTTTTGTGAAATCGGAACGTAAAAATCGGTCTAGAACGTCAACGTTAAAGCGATTAGGGGATCGCACATGTATTAATTTTCTGTAAGAAAAACTTCAATTATTTTTTCTATGTACTTTACAACAATTTCCTTTTAAATAACCCAACCGTTGAGCTTATCCATATTATTCTCCGGATTCGATCGCAAAATAAAGGAAGACAGTTTATAAAAATGACGCTTTTGGTGCGCCTCACACCGAGACCGGTACGTAGGCGAATGGTGAGATGCCTTCCCCGAAATTGCTGTCTTTTTTTTACTGAGTGCATGCATAACTGGCGCATACTGCTGCAGCGAAGACAAGACGAAAAAAATCAAAGGTATGAAAATTTACCGAAGGCTCCCGTGTTCACGTATTTACTGAGTAGTATAAAAGTACGAGTAACCGGAAAGTAATTTTCGATATTTAAAAAAAATAAACTTATTCTACTATCATCTTTATTCGCGTGCTCTATAGATTAACAAAAAACTTCAGAATAATTTTAAAATCAAAATGCTTCACTGGATCAGGCTTTCATGTCTCATGCGGCCCACCCATAATATATAGATATACTTTCAACATGACGTATTCATATCATAAATCTTCGATATTAATTATTATATATTTTTTCATCCGATCCCTTCTTTCTCGCGTTGAAATTTTTTAAATGAATATTCCAAGTATAGAACAAAAGTTTTCTCTCAAGTTAACCAGCCCGGTGTGGACTTATCGTTACGAGGCACGGACGCAGTGTTTTTAGGGATGGACGTGTTGGAGATCGATCGCAATCTTACTCTGGACTATTCCTGTCGTTGAAGTAACGCACATTTTCCAAATAGTCACTTATTGAATTCTACAAAATTTGGATTCATGTGAATATTGCTTAAAACAATTCAGATATTGCATCAGATAATTTATTCGAGTACATTTTTAAATAAAATTTTTGATAAATTGAATTCAATGAAGATAGTTCCTTCGTGTAGTATGTCAAACCAATTTCACTGTAGTTTTTTTGTGCAGGTTTAAATGCTCGGTGTCTGAGTCTGATTGAATCAGGTGGCAAAATAGGATCGTTCTTATTGCTGAAATTTTCTAGTAAAATCAGTAAATTCTTTATCATTCTTGTGAAAGAAAATTCTTTAAAAAACATATATAACTCAATATTAAACATTAGTTTCTTCAAATTTATTGTTACAGCTTTTAGCTTAAAAATACTTACATATTTGTTTCATCGCGATTTTCATCATACCATTGTTTTAAATTTTATCTGTTTGCAAAACCTTTAGATTTTGAGAAGTTTTTCACGTTGAAATCGCAGAATATTTTTAGTGATGTCTCAAAGCGTAACATTTTGAAGATGCCTCTCGATCTTGACTTCCTAAAAACGAGCAGTGTTTTTTTTCACAAAATTATTCAGACACGCGAAAACAGGTCTTCCTTGATTTTATCCAAATACAAGGCCTTTGCATATATTCGTCAATCTAAAAAAAAAGTTAATCTAACCACTACAAATCAAGTTATTTTCTTTCGCTTCGAATACTTAACACGTGAAACAAATACTCTTTTTTATCAATCAGCATCATGTTGAACACTTTTTTTGCGGTGACTCTGTCAACTAAGGACTTCCGTAGCTGTGCGACAGAATAAACAAGTTTCTTTTGAGTGCCTGTAGTCCGATAACTTCTTCCTCTCACTCAGCTGTTCGGCCACGGTCACTTTCCTGCTCGACAAGAAAGGTGTGGCCGTGTCCAACGTTTGAAATTTTTACGGTCTACAATAGAAAAGTTTAGTTCAACAAATCTTAGGACTATGCAATCATGTCAGTGTTGGAAAACGAAGTTAATTCTAGTTAATTTCAAACCTGTTTTTCCGTACAACGAATAGTTATTTTACAGTGTTCGTAGACAATGTACGAGTATTCCAAAATTTAAAAATTGTGGTGAACCGTTCAATTTTTATTCCTTAAACTTTGAAACTGGTATTGTCTGCATGGTTCGTAAAAATTGTAAACCGTCAAGTCGCGTCCCATGTTTGCTGTTTCAGTGTAGTCGCTCATGGGAATCAAGTAAGAATCATTAACACGTTTCAAGAATAAGGTTCCTTTTTTGTAGTAAAAGGAAACATGATACTCGCACATGTGCGCTGAAAAGGGGCTTACGAAAAACAAAAAAAAAATGTGCTACACATGGGTATGAAGAAATGGTTTGAAATATTGTTTTTAAACATCAAGTAAAACAGATCTGAAGATTATATGGTTAACAATATATCAGAATTTTCAAAGAGACGTGCGTGGCACGATAACAAACGACACCGTATATTCTGAACCAGTTTCAAGGAAAAATCTAATTTTAAATATTTTGAATTTAATTCAGAGATTTGCCAGAAATACATCATAAGTCTTTCGATAACAAAAACTCGAAACCCAAAATTTAATTCACCGTATCCATTTAAGGAACAAAACGTACATTACTTCCAACCGTACTCCAACATCGTTTACGAAATTACCCTTATTAAAAAATCATACTTCTTCAAGCATGAATCTGAACCTTTCTAAAGAACTAAGCATAGCAAATCAGTTGAGAAATTTTCGACGTGCTTAACGAAGCGCGTTTTAACGCGATAGAATTTTAGCCGTCATTGATAAGATGAGAAAAAACACTGGCGAAGAAAACAAGAGGGTCTGGCGACATGGGACGAAGAAAAATTCTGGCGCGAGAGAGCGAAAAGAGCGGGACAAGCGAGCGTGTGAGAGGGAGGTGCGAGAAAGGGTCTACCAGAAAGGGAGGGAAAAGGAGAGGGACAGAGAGCGAGCGAGAGGAAATTTGTGAGGGAGAGGGAATTCGGGCTTTGGGAACGATCGAAATTTCACGAGCATTGACATGAGTATGAGGTTCTTTCGTCTGCGATTTGCTACGGTAAAATTCACTATTAATGTCCAAATTTTTTTATAATTCCTCACAAATATATTCTGTTCTTATTGTTCATAATATTGTCTTATTAGCTTGGGTGAGGTGTTAATCTATAAATAAAATTAGCCTTTGTTGAAACACTGCAATAGAAATTTTGAATAATGATAAAATATTCTGAAGGGAAGGATTTTGTTTTATTGTATTTCCATTTTATTTTACTCCTTTTAAGAATATTCTGAATCATTTAGCAACCGGAAACGAGGAGAGATGTTCCCCACTACTATTAAGATAACTATTTTTGCTTTCTATCTGGCATCCGAATTATTCTAGAGCTTTAACCCTACGCTCATCGTACTTCATAATTAACAACGCCTACCCAGAATCATTTTGCAACGAAATCGTGACAGTCAACAGCGATAATTTATCAACAACATCAATGTGTTATGTCTAAAACTGCTTCAACCAAAAATTATTGTGTCACAAAATCATTGAATTCTCCACTCTAAGGAGCTCGGGAACAGCCATTTAATATCGCGATCGTTGCGTTTGGAATACAGGTTACGTGACTACGGATTCTCTCAGGGCAATGTGATGATATCTTGAGAAATCCAAATCACACGGAGACAGATAGAAGCGCACGTCCGAGACCGAGGAGCTCCTCGTCAAAAGAGACGAGCGAAGGGAGGACCTTTGCCGAGGCTCTGAGTTGCCAGAAGGTGCTGGACGGCGCTGTTTTCTCCCCAGGATGTACACCACTTCCTGCCTCATGGATTGACTTTGGAACGCAGAGAGCTACAGTTCAGCTCCTGGCTGTTTGCGTTGTAGTGCTGTCTTGATTAGCTTAGATTGTTGTCGGCCGCAGCAGGTGTGTGTGTGAAAACCAATTTAACGATGTTATTCTCGTTCGGCTCGTCACGTTTTTTAGACTCGTTGAGTGTTTTTACTTTCTGGAGTTGTCTTCTTCAGTGTCTGTGTTGTCTAATCTTGGTTCTTTCATCCACTTCAGGAATGATCGCTTGGTGTAAATACATAGGTTGGATCATCACTGTTTCCTCTTTCAGAAGAAACTCGACATTTTAGATGGTTCAGAATAAACTCGCTCTACCAATCATTACTGAGTGTTAACTAATTTTAGAGTCCTAAAAGTCCTGCATTTGCTGTTTTCCGTCCCTTTTATTTCATTTTCCCGATTTCTAACTTTTTTCTTTTGTTCGCAGGTCAAAATTTGGTTCCAAAATAGGCGCATGAAGTTGAAGAAAGAGTTGCGAGCTGTGAAAGAAATCAACGAGCAAGTGCGCAGGGAGCGAGACGAACAGGAAAAGATGAAGGATAAAGAAAAGAACAAAGATAACGCTAGCAACAGCAGCAGCAGTACCAGCAGCAACGGCAGCAGCGGCACCCCCACCAACAGCACGTCGAACAACAACAGTCTCTCACTAAGTAGCAGCGGGGGGCCCGACACCCCCACTAACCCCCCGCCAATACACGGTGGGGGTGATATTACTGGTGGGGGTCTATCAGTGGATGGCAAAATTGTAACTTAACCTTCTCGTACGGACCGAGGTCGTAAGGAGTAAACCGATGGGTCTCGAATGTCTTGGAGATGTTTCGTAGGGCAGGCATGCTAAACTAACGTTGCTTAGCATACAATCAAAATTTGAGTCCGTAGATAAGTTAGACCTGCAATGATTGAATACTCATATTTTTCTTTTGATGAACGATTATTTTGTTTTCAAGTAGGATACCTGGTTAGCAAATATTTTTGACAATTGTTTTAGCAAGTTACAGAGTTTCCAAGTTAATAGGATTGTAAACGTTTCTTTTAAATTTAGATGCTTGCAAGACCATTTGGATAATTCGTGATACGAGTAATGTTGAGTACTAATTACAAAGTTTCTCGTCTAAAATGTACTTGAGCTGTATATTATTCCAAGCGTTGGCATTACTTAAGCTCTGCTAGGAAGCTTCTCATTAAGGTGCTCCATCAACAATTCATGCAAAACTGAACTGAAGTTGCGTTCAAATTCTTCACTGTTTCCGAGCTCTAAATTTCTAGCATTTTTTATTTAATTAGAAAGCTCAATTATCGCGTTATTCGTTTTTTGAGTATTTATGCTACTGACCACTATATGATAATTGGCATTGTCTTAGTGTTACCGCCATATTATTTATGTACATATTTTCTAACATGCTCTCGCATACCGTTATGTATTTACGTACCATTCTTCTTCCAACAGTTTCCGAAGGGCCGAACGAATTATTGAGCAAATATTTTGGCTTTTTTGTCAGAGTTAAGGGGCAGCGTCCCACGCTAAGTTCTAGACTCTCAGTGTATATAACTCCATGAAGGTGGTCGTGCAATAACTCGGGAAATAACCTACGTGGTGAAGCAGTATCCTTTCGAAAAAAAGATAGCTTGTAAATGAACTGCAGAAGATGGAATTCTGCAAGCGTATATTGCCAAATACCTCTCTTCGCCGAATTATTAATACTAAACGTAACTTAGATGTCCTAACTTAAGTTGTACATTGTCATCTATGAATTAAGCTAGAAAGTTACACTTCCACCATATTTCATGATTGAAAATGTTTTAAAATTCACTTTTCTAAAAGCTTAGCGTGCTACGTCCACAATACTTCCTTTTTCTTATCGGCTGCCTTTGCAAAGAAAATTCATTTGAGTCAATCTTCTGTAAGACCTATAGAAAATATACAGGGCCGATCTAATTCATGAGTAAAATGACCAATAACTTTTTTGACGAGAAAGAAGGAACGCTTTTTAATATCGCACGCGACATGTTTGTATCCTTAACTTTGTTGAACATTTCCTTCAGGACACTAACGTAGGAGCGGAAAATATTGTGTAGCGAAGAGGAAACGATATCAGAAGCTCGTACCCGAATCTTTTGAATAGGTTGAGATCAACGACTTGTTCAGTCGTACGAACTAACTGGATATCACGTGCACAAAGTTCCGTATTCGTTAATCAAACCAAACTCAAAAGTTAATTCATCTCTTCGAGTGAAAATACCACCAGAAAATTTTTAGTGGAAAATAGTAGAAGCTAATTGTATGATATATGATTTTAATGCCTCTGAAATGACGTAATTATGTAATACGCTGAAAATTTAAATCTATATTTACTACTATCACCGACAAATGGTATTTAGTCTGTCTTCATATTTCATTCTCCTGAGAAATCATGACAGAGTTCGAATTAGGGTATGTTGGAAAATTTTTGCGTCTAGGAAGTATTTTTTTTGTTTTAAATGCAAGCAGCTTCTTGCTTTGCGTCTCTTGGACCTAAAATAAATCTTTGCCTGTGGCGCTGTGGCCAAGTGTATCCATGCTCATGTCAGTGATTTACAAAACCTGTATCCAATAGGACTTTTAAAACTTACTGTAATTTTATATGTATGTATTTATTGTGCATTTTAGATTCACAGTACTTCTATTTCAGATGTTGAGTAATCACTATGTTTGTTGTCGTAAGTTGAAAAGGGTTGAACATGTCTAATCTGTCAACGACCGCTTTGTATAAAGGGTTGTACTACTCTTATCAGGTTCATACAGCTGGCAGTTATGAGGCACGAAGCTGTCTCGTGAACCAGTCTCGGAATCTAAATATTACACCAGATGACTGCCATGTGTGACCAGCGTTGCTTATTTAGTGAAACATCAAATTATACGTAACTATGTGTAACAAAGCCTTTACACATGTATCCTACCGTAGTTTACTCATCCTTTATGCTCCATTTTTCTGAAGAAACAGATTCATTGTAAAACGATAGCTAAAATCTCTGTGTATTATTTTTTCGATCAGTACAAATCCAAGGAGATGTAAGCATCTTGAACTTTCCCGATAAGTTTTGCAACTCGATAGTATCCAGAACGTGTCCTTCTTAGACGTATGTATATCTTTCTCCTTAACTATAGATGTCGTTCAATAGTTTTAGGGCAGGATATTTGAGTAGTCAGGATCATCGAAGTTTTCCTGCGCAACTGCATGCATTATGTCAGTGAATTTTAAAGTTATGTTGCTTGGTTATGACGTTTGATGTTTTACACTTGAATTCAAGTTCAATGTAACTCATCTAAGAGTTCCTTCCCTCTTAAATACGCATTTCGTGCAAACGGCAACGAAATTCTGAAGCTTGATTTCGATAAACCTCTATTCTGAGTAGATTTGCTCTAACTACATATGGACTTCCAATAACACCCGTGTTTTTGCAAACTGCTTACCATCATCCTTCATAACTGATTGATACATTAAAATTTGTACACTTCATCTCAATTGAGCATTGTTTCTTTCTCATAACTGTTGCAACTGAAATAACTTAGTTCACACACTAACCCTTTTAGCAATGAAATCCATCTTACTTTTGATTCTATAGATATTTTTGAACGGTGAAGATATCTCGTTTTAAACTTTGAACTCCTGTTCCAAAATGGAATGCTCCTGCTCCAAAAACTCTTTTAATATGCTGTTGTAATTAATTTCACGGTTTTACTTCCGAAATCTGTCTTACCGATTGAAATTTCGAAATTCTACTAAACACAGTTTGAGAACTGAAAGTGTGTTCTAATTCACTTCAAAATGTGGCACTGTAAGTTCACCGTCACCGTAAAAAAATTAAAATTAAGACTAAAAGTTTGAACACATACAAATGAAGCAATCAGTTTCCTCGATTTACTTAACTTAATTGTAGTTCTGCCGTAAATATGTAAATACTTTGTCTCGTGTATTAATAGTTCTATAGTAGCTAAAGATTAATCATCGGTTGTTTTTTCTTACGTACCTACTAATGATGCTATTATACGTAATCGTCTATAAGAACATCGAATTAATGAGGAGATTTCGCAAAGGGTACTCGTAAATTTTTTCAATTACATTGCGCATTGAGGATAATTTATTTTTGTTCATATCATGTTCATATCCTTCACCATCATGTCCAAAAAGTGTTGAATGAAGATCTGCAAATATATATGTATCTGTTAGTTGATTGGTCGATATAATCGAAGTTGCAATTGATTGTTTTGTTGTTCATCCTAATTGTTAGGTTTTCAATACGAGTATATTCAACCTTTTCGTTATATTGTTTTCCTGGACGTTAAAATATCTCGAGATATTTCATGTTATGTACTTTCAAGGTCGCTATGTTGATGATATTCGGTTTGTTTCTGACGTTTAAGTGTTATGTAATTGCCATGTCGTGCATTTCACTTTTTTGCAGACATTGTAGGATAAATAACTTAGCTCACATTGAAAATGTAGGCCACAATTTGTAGGTTAAATTCGAAAAATTTCATATTCGCATAAAAAATGTACGGTAAGTCGTTTTCACATCCACCTACGCGAACTGTTTTACTTGACGAGCATTTAATTTGAGCGCAAAACTTTGATACTTACTGAATTTCACTCGAATAAAAAATGAAAACTTAAATCTCTACGCGCTAACTTTTCTGCAATTTCTATCGAAATTCATATTCTCAATAAGAAACGTTCGTTTAATAGACAAGTTTAAACGCACTGTGCGCAGATTAAGCTGTTTTCATGTCTAAATTTCCACGTCGTGTTTGAAGAATGTGCAGTATTCAGTAAATATTTTTCATGTTCGAAACAAGAGTTCGTGTGAATTATTCGATACCTATTTCTAGTTGCTGATAGCTGGGTCCATTAGTAATGTATGACGCAATTACCCATGATCTAATAATGGGGCTTCAAAGATAGTCCATTAGCTATTTATATTTCTCCCGTATTGAAAAATTTGTTAGTGAGTTACAATTTCAATTGAGTATTAATGAATTAACTTTAATCTGTTCAATGTTAAAGTTGCTAGTGCTTTCGCAAGCCCTCTAATTTGGTGGATATGTTTTTTGTTATGTTTTGAATTAAGCGTTTGGAGATGAAATTTCTTCGATATTTTAGAGAAGTGTCTCTTGTACAGCTTTTACTTTGATAAACTTGTTAAGGAAGTCCTCAAATGGAAAGGAATATGTAAATTGTAGTCAAAAATAATAAAAATAGAATGCCAGAAGTTTCTGGATATGACAATTTGTGTGTCCTTTGAACAACTGACGAGGGAAGCTTGCACAGTTACGAACGGACTAGATATAATCTTACGTTGAGGCTTTGGAAAAACTGAATGATTAAATGAACTGTCAACCGTTAACAGCGTCCATTTTTCTCAATGTTCATAAAATGTTCGACGCGGAATGTGAAGATTGAATCTTAGCGCTAAAATGCGAGACATAGAATGTGCCGGAATTCACGAAATGAACTTCTCTGAAAAATGTCAATGGTTTTAGAAACGATGAATGTTTCACCTCCACCGAAAAACTTGTTTGGCACATTCTACGAAACTCATGTCTCTCCTTCATGATGAGAAATAATTTTTTCCCGCAGCCAAAGAGTCTGCTTTTCGTCGAAATGTTTTAAATTTTCAATTACGTAGCCAGAAAGTTTGCACTCAAACACTGTATCTTGAGTTGTGTGCTATATTAGTCAAATTCTGCTGTTAAAATTCCAGGGATTACATTCAGATGTTGACAGTCAGCTTGACAATATTTTTTCGTAAAATAAATAAAAAGATACGAATTGTAAAAATAGTTCAAGACTGGATTGAGTACTTCAATTTTTATAGCGTTTGAAAATATGTAACAGTTATTATTTAAATTACTGTGTGTTGGACACAGAGTTAGCTAAACTTGATCATGTTTAGCAGTCGAGAGTATCTAACCTGACCAACAACAGATTTATATCACATAATTTTACATCGATTGGTATTGACGTTGAGCATAAAATGCAATACCTGTAAGCAATGGAAGCCTCAAAACAAATAGTTCCGACAAGCTAATCAAAAGCCAGTGATGCTGAGCTGTACATTTCTCTGAAGTTTAACTAAATAGTCCCTGTGTACTGCATTGAAAGATTTGATAGCTTACAAAAAAAATCTGAAATTATTTCGAAAATAGTCCATAAAATAGTTATTTTCCAAAATCGTTACAAAAAATGCTCATGCATGGATCATACACCAGATTTCAGTTTGTTTATTTATAACGTATTACACTGAGAATCCATCAGTCTCTGTTTATAATCAACGGCTTACCTGTGCAAAGAAGAAATTCTGTGTTAATATCAGTAAACCCTGGCACATGGCTGAGAATTATTCTTTCAGATTAGGTAACTCGTCACCATTGTTGTAAACAATATTAGGCAGAGGAACTGCATTCAGTATTTAGGGACTCTAATAGAAAATAGTAGCCACATTTTCACTTAATTTCAACGCTTGAAAAATTGGCATGCGTTAAGTCTATAATTTTTCAACTTTGCCACAATCCTGACTTTAAAATAAGCTGTCCGTTATAGCAGTAACCATCAGCAGCTTTTAAGCGCTCTTGTTCGCTTCGTTAGCAATGAATTAATTTCGTCGCCCTGAAGAAAAAAGTGACTATTAAAGCTCTATTGTTTCTGTGTGGAGTAGCAGCATTAGCTTTAGTGAATGAAATGATGTTTGTACTCCTGATAGAAATGAGAACTCTAGTATTTTCTATAATGAAAGTGAGTTTACAATAGCTTATCATACCTTAAAAATCTCAACAATTTGAGTTATTTTAGAGCTAGTGTTTTGCTTCTTTCACATGCATCTAAATCACCCTCAACACATAGAGGCGATTTTTTGCGCAATAATTTTTCCGTGTTTGAATCCTTTAACTTTTTTCTCCTCAATAGATTTTTAAAGAGTTCTTTTTCAGCTGCTCTGAAAAGTCACTCACAATGTGTATGTTATTTAATAATTTTGCATAAGGACTGGTCAAAACTTTCGGGAGTTTTTACGTTCGTTTTTCCAGCTACACATGTTGGAATAATTTCACAACAGTACTCCAGTAAGAATACTGATATTTTGTCGGTGCGCTTTCCTATAGATTAGCCCCTCGTAACTTAGCACTATTACTTTGAATTGTACGTATGAAGAAGATACATTCACAGTGGGATCCAGCCTCGAATAAAACTATATTTACATGCATGCTCCGGTGAAAAAGTTAGACTGGGTGAGACACATGGATATCTAAGGTTGAAGGTATTGTTTGTCCTCTCATGTTTGTTCTGAATCAGGATGTAAACTAATCACTGAGCTTTTAATTTCAATGACGGAATAAGTAACTTTCACACAATATCATTCTGCAATATTCTTCACGAATATCGTCAGATGGTGTGCAGAGAAAGTTTAAGCAGCCTGATCAAGCGTGATCCCTATTTACAATAGAATTAATTGTTATTTTTCAAATATGATTATCTCACGAAACACAGTTTTATTCGAGGGTTGATCCCACTGTGAAAAAGTTAGACTGGGAATGTTTCTAACTATGCTAAAATTCTTTCAGGGGTTAAAGTGACGAAAAATAGGTTACATAATTCAGCATTTCTTTAAAATCGACCTTCCCTTTATATCATGATCTTTTCATAGGTTATTGACATTGCCCCATTTGTGTCATTTGTCTCTAACATCACTTATTAGGGGTGCAAAATATATTTTCATTAGAAATGCATGAGTTATCGGACGAAAAACATTCTCAAAAATCAAGAATCTTGTAAGAACAAGCACAACGAACGTCAAATAAATGCTAGTGGTGACCAAATTTAGCTTAATGTTTTACTTGATAAGTTTGGAATGGCTTGAATACCGAAATGTAAAGGTGTGAAATCATCAATTCTAAGACTGGGGTATCATAATTTCCATTTTTCATCCGTGCTCATTACGCGGGTAACTGTCATTTCCCTCGAACACTGATTTACACTGCTAGACTAGTGAACATTTTTCCATATGTTTGCCATTTTTTCAATTCATTTTGGCAGACGTTAACTTCTATTTCAGAATAGCAGTTTGTGTACGCTTTACGGTTACATGGTTGGTAGAACTCGACCAAGTTGATTTCTCGTTCACGAAAGTTTTGAATTATTCCAATCACTGTTTCCCAGCTGGGTGCTTTATTTAATCACTGGTGGTGGATATAGTTGGCCGAATAATTCCTCATATTGAAAGTGATCCGCGGTGATCGTTAATTTTGTATCTGTTCTTGAAATACACCATATGAAGCTGCTGAGGAGCTCTGAAGTAGTTCCTCTATTCTTACACTAGCTCGGACATGACGAGTCAAATTATCCCTTTTTAACATTTAGAGGAGTGGCAAGGCACGAAAGAAGAGATTTTTTTATTGAAATTTTTATTATTGTTGTTCAGAATAAAAAATAAGAAAAACTACATTTACTTCATTAAATTTAACACGGGTCCCTGTCGATATAGGATTAATTGTTCGACCAACTACATCCTTTTCCGTGCGGGGAAGTAGAGTTTTTTTGCGGGCTAAGGGGTTGGTCGCCTAACCAGTTTTTAGGGAGAGCATTTCACGGTCTAGTTCATGAGGAAACCACCGACTGATGCGCATTTAATTGCTATTCCCTTAATGTTTCACTTGATGCGTTTGACGAATGGTTTGAATGACAAAATGTAAAGAAGTGAAATCATTGATTCAAAGACAGGGGTATTATAATTTCCACTTTTTCATCAGTGGTCATAAACGGGTACTGTCTCTTCTCCTGAGCACAAAAATTTTCTCAAACCATTTAAAATATGAATTTTGAGTTCTTGCTAGAATCAATGAAAAAACTTGGTATAATAGCGACGACATCTCATTTATACGTGAATGACAGTAATTCACTTTCGTTCGTATATTCGTCACTGACCTTCCTACGTCTAATGAAAAAACGAGAAATCGGAACGGAAATCTTAATATCACATATATGATCATTATTTCTGCATATAATTCATGTATATCTGAGTGCGAATTTTATAATTTCATACACAATGCAGTATCTGAAAGTGCGCTGTGTTATGTTTTGACTTATTTTGGGTTGTAATCTCATTTTTTCATTTTCTTAAACGTAAAGGAGAATCAAGTCTGAAATTACCGATGCTCCTCTATGCTACCTGGTACAATTTGCATTGAAAGCTAATGAACCAGAGTGCCTTGGAGACAGATGGCCTAAGAATTTAATTTTGCTCAGAAAATGTCCATCCATATGACACAATCTTACCGAATTTGAATCCTGATAACTGTAAATCTTCCATTTTTGCATAAGTCGTGCCTAACACATCAGCAATTCTACAGGCCAGAATAAATATAAAAACTAGAATAATAATTCTTGTTTGTGGGTTACGAAAACCAAGATCGAGTGGGTTACTTAAATGTTTGTTACAAAGTCCGTAGATTTAACTCAAATAATTGATTCGTTACGTATAGGACAGCTGGGAGTAAGTTAAATATTTGTTTTGAAGTCCGTAGATTTTGCACACAATTGCAAAAATTCTTGTAAGAAAGTGGGAAACTCAGCTAGAATGGATAAATGGCTTACTTAATTTAATAAGGAAAACTTTTACAACAGTAGAGTAGTAGACTACATAATAAAGAACTGATAAATTCTACTAAAAATGCAGAGAATGCAAAAAATGAATTTCACATTATTAATACAAGAGACGTAATGCAATCGATCATCAAGGCAGTACCAGATTTCAACGTCCAGCAACCAAACTGAATGAATGAAATTTTTTTAAATTTATTTATGTCCACTTTTAACGCTAGAAAGCACATCTACGATTTCTGAACCAATTCTTGACAATATTTGTAAGTGTTGAGGCTGCTAGAACCTGAAATGAAAAGGAAAACAACTTTCCCCAAGAAATACACCTTTAGATCGTAGATTCATTCACAATATTTGAGTTCAGCTTATTTTTTACGGACATATGACTATTATTACATTTCAGAAATATAATTAAATATGGAAAAAAACGATGCAGTTGTGCACACTTATGTTGAGGCTAATTCCAGCGAATAGATGATTATCAGCAACAAGTAATTTTAATAATTGCATTTCTCACGCAAAAACAGCAAATGTTAAATGCTCTGTGATTGCAAGCTGATCATCTAAAAGTAAATGACACCTAGTAGAGGATACTCTAAATTCAATTCAACAGTGAGTGTATGAATTTGGAAACAACGTAGTCTAATTTGAGCGGATGTAGAAACAGCTTAGTTTGTTGAAAACATCTGTATAAAGAATTTTTCTCACATTGCTCAATACGACAGATTAATTAAAATAAGGAGGAATAAAAATGCAACAATTTAAGTACAGATTTCATGACTGAAACATTTGAAAATATCAATTAGCCTTAAATGACCGTGGATAACGAACAAGCTACGAAAAGAATGAGAATGCAGTCCAAATTTTCAGCCGTAGAAGATTGCTCGTAACTGACGAGAGGTAGGAAGATGATATGGGGAGTTTTTTTGTGAGTGCGGGCTAAAGGGTTGGTTGACGAACCAGTTTTTAGGAGTGGCATTTCACGGTCTAGTTCATGAGGAAACCACCGACTGATGTGCGACAAATGCCGGGAAAATACAATTTCCTTCCTGTTCTGTTGCCAGTTTTCCTGTAGAGTGCGCGGCCGTAACACAAGAAATACATGTACTGTTGTGACCACAGTTTAAGTCAAAGGAACTTATATTGTGCATCATTGGAACCGTTATTGTGTTTCTGGTGGTAATTAAATCTCAAATGGGGTTCATTCTTAGAATGATGAACTCTTTCTTGCGACACTGAGAATAAAATGAAGAGGTTGCTGGTCGGTAACTATTTCAGCTAAGGTGTGTGTGTGTGTAGAAGAATTCGTTTGTGAATAACTTTTTACGATATTAACAATCCGATAGAAGTGTTATGGGTATATGATAAATTCCAATAACGATGCTAAAAATTATAGCATTCCAATTTCAACAGAATGTTGCAAACGTTAAAAAAAATTTTCAATTCAAATGTCAACTAGGTAGTTGAAAAATAATTTGTGTAAAAAATTTTTCACACATAGTAGATAATGAATCAAAAGTAAGCATTCCAACAAACAATTTGTGTATATTAAATTCATTGATAATGATTACTTTTTGGAATGTTACGCTCAGTGAAACATCAATAAACAAATTCACGAATACTTTGGTCATAGAAAACGATCTTGCGACATTTAGCTGGTTATGGCTGATCATGGTCAGTATCTGACTCAATGATCACTAACTCAGCTGCTAGTAATGGGTAACAATTTTACGAGAACCTCTAAAGAATGTAATGCTTAATTTCAATTATATATATGTTCATAATTTATTACGAAAATTTATCTGATAATTCAAACAATGCTTCAAAATTAAGCACATCCAGCAGTTTGAACAATAAATTAGAGTGGATCTATCATGAAAATACCGTGACCTGCCGAATCGGCTCTTCCATTATAATTTGCGATAGTCTATACTTTGCATCATGTGTTGACAAAATTTTTTAAAAATTAGCAAATGGCAAATTTTTGTACTTGTATGAACGACGAAGTAAAAGTTTTGACTCGCATTCAAATTCAAAAAGTTAAAAAGGTTTGATTCAAATAATTTAAGCGAAAAGTCGCTATCAAAAATTTTCCATACGCAATAAGATTTGAAAAACAATTTTAAAGAACATAGTTTCGGGTGACCATTAGGGTACTCTCTTATAAAGTAAGATTTGAATTCCATTGATTCCTGGTGTAGTATGGCGGAGAGTACATACGCACCCCGTTCTCGTGAAAAGACCTTAGAGAGGCGCAGCTTCTCTGCACCCCCTTTAAGATGACCCTGTTACCCTCTCTGTCTCCCCACTCCTCCCATGCTCTCCTCAATCCCCCGACCTGTTAGCATCCTCCTCCAGTCTCGTTTCCCCAGCGCGTGCTGCGCTCTAGCGGACGACTGGCGCACCAAACTCGCATGGAAAGAAAATGGTAGATGTTTTTGACGGGGTCTTGCTTAAACGTAGAGAACAAAAGACAATTTAAATCTGAACTCAGATGATTTTTTCACCTAAAAGTCTGATTTATATTCTTGACACTCACTGTTCTATAATCAAATAAAAGAATTTTCAGTTTTTACGGCCGTGTTCTCAGAAGGTAAACTGAATCAAGGGAAATTTCATAGGCACTAACCAGACAATTGCAGTAGAAAAAGGATTTAACGAATTTCTTGCAGCCGTCCATTTGAAGATCGACTTGATTTCTCAAAGTATGTCCGTTTAAATATTACATTAAATAAAAATCTTTCCACAAAAATCAATGCACAACCAAATTGAATTCACATACACGCAGTGAACAATATTGTGAAAAATACGTATGATAGTGAACTGAAAAACTACCTTGCATAAAACTTGTCAAAAGTGAGCGATTTTAATGTTAATTTTATTCTATTCCACAAGAAACATCTTTAATATTCGTTCCGCTGATGTCTGCCTCCATGAAACGAAGTCCGCGAAATGGATGCAAATGTCCCTGTCCTTGGGCACGATGGACCGAGCAATATACGACCCTTAATAAAGAGTCCTGTTGTACGAAAATGAACTCTGCGAAAGCGCTTCCCTGTGTCTCGAACTCAATAGGGCTGTCTGTACCAAAAATACTGCGCTGCCCGAGTTTATAATCGAACGTTATTGAAGGACGATCTCGAAATTTTTCAGGCAATTTTTACGGCGATTGTGTTTGTTCTGCATTTCAGAAACTTTACAAAGATTGGAAGTTAATAAGAGTGAAATGCGGTCGCTACTTCTATGCTTGTAAATTTAGAGTACAGTTAACTACCTAAACATCATGACCAACTTTTATATTTGAAGATGACGCGATTTTTATCGCTAATTTGAACAGATTTATGTTCAATCGTATCCTTTGTGGAATTCCAGTTTTGAACAGATTTTCAATTCACCTACGCTAATATCCCAATTTGAAAAAAGACACAGGAAATTCTTTTAGCACAAATGAGCTTGAATATCAGCCACGTATAAGAACACATTTAAAGTCGTTTTTGCGCAACCCAGAAATATTACCCAAACCACGTTAGTTCTTTTTGGCGCGGATAATAGCAGAGGCATTCACGAGCAGCATCCACGCTGACAGTATTCCCATTTGAGCGGAGGAATACACGCAAGGCTCGCGACACCGAACTAACTGCGGATGCTATCATAATCCCACGCCTATTTCAAGCTTCTCAAAGTAACGGCTGGGAGTATTCAGAAAGCACTCCCTGCTATATTTCCAATGGTGTTTTTATGTGGCGCAGCCTGAGCTGCAGCAATCCTGTATCAAGATGATTTAACGCATATTGAGTTGTCGAGTCTCAGTGATAACAGTGTACGTGGAATGGTCCAGGAAATGGCATCCGTGTTATAAATGACCGCGCCTAACACAGACTCAATGAAACAATTAATTAGGTATCGATGTCTGCCATCTATGTTTCTCGTTCACGAAGAGTGAGGTGGTTTTTCTACAAGTGATAACCTGAATTCCCCATAAATTAATTGATTGTTGTGTGTATTTTTTAGCATTAAAGTACTTGATGAAGTTTGACGTAAAACTTTTCAACAACGACTTGGACAAATACTCGTAGCATATAGAAAGAAAGAACATGGTCAGTTGATAAGTGCTCCCATAAAATGTTTGTGTCACAACGACGGTCAACGTAAAACATTTTGATTTTAATAGGCATATTAGTGAGTTTATAACGGTAGCTCAGCAATTTTCGAATACTGTATTTACCAATGTAAATCCAGTAATTTAATGTACAGTACATTAAAGCAGAGAAAATAACATTTTTTGAAGATTCTATTTTCTAAGTCAACGATTTACGAGGTTGATTATTTTCCGTGAGCAATAAAGGTGTGCACCCGGCGCTGTATTTCCTCGCAAGCTATCCTAACAATACTCAGACGCGCCATTCTTTACCATTACACCAAAATATCTACAAATAGAAACTTATGGTTTCTTATTATGAGCCCAGATTTGGGGGCTTTCCTGCGGTCTGCTCTCCCTCACGCTCCTCCTTTTTTCCAGAAATACGTTTAAGCTGGAGACTCTCCTAACAACTTTCCTAACTGGAAAGAGCTGAATTTTTTGGAACTTAGTAATTTTGTTCAAGACTAAGCCACGCTTTTGAAACAGCATGGATGAAAAATAATGGTAGGAGTGAAAGTTTTTTCGTCATTGATGCTTCGGAGAAATTTTGCGTAAATCTTTTCGGGTGTTTGTTGTGATACAGAAGTTAGTAGTAAATCCTTACAACACCGAACTCAGTACAAAATAAAGCGGCATGTTTGTGGGAAGTAAAAAACGAACTTGAAGTAAATTATTTATAATAGCTTCGTAGCTGTGCAGCTGTGAATAAATCAATATTATTTTTTGGTAACTGAACAAATGAGAGAAACAAATATGTTGTTTGGGTAAATGCTAAAGGTATTCGTTCTTATGATATTCCAACTACTCATTCATTCAACCCATTTTCTCGCACTCTTTTCAAAATTGTCCTTCTTTCCCAATAGCTTTGAAGTGCAAACTTGTTCGTTTGAACATTAATAAATAGACATTATAGAACTAAGGAGAGTTTTATAACGAAGACGTAAAAACTATGATGCGTCACAGTATATAGCGTCTAAATAGATTATATCATAGTATAGTAAAATTTGAATTACATTAATCTCTTCAATGTTGTTCATTTTATAATAGATTCGAATCAAATTATTCCCTTCAATGTTGCTCTTTATATAATAAGTGATGCTTCAATGATGCTCATCATATAATATATTTGAAACACATTAATCCCTTCAATATTGCTCATTATATAATATACCTGCTTAATTATATCTTTAGATGCAGGTTTAACAGCAAAATGAACTTGATGAAATCGAAATTTACTTTAGGTACCAGTTATGGAAGTGTGGAAGCGACACTAATTGGAAATGTGCTTCTGTGAATTTTTTCTACTTCTATGAAATGGAAATGTAGAAGATTTTCGAAAACTGCGAGAAGTACCAGTCTAAAAAAACAGTACCAGTTCATTGAAATGACTCTTCTACTAGTCTCTCATCTACTAAAAGAAAAAAAATTAATTTCATCTAAATAAATCAGGTTGGGAAGACTGGCTCACATTTGACGTAGATGAAATTTGAAGCGATTTGAGTCAAAAAAAATTAAAGAAAAGGATCTTTTCACCAGCATTGTTGGTTAAGCCTGGCTCAATCATAAGAGCATTTCAATGACAATTGTAGAAGTAATTTACGTTCGTAAATACCTTCCATCTGACATCAATTTGTTGTTCATACAACTACCTGGAGCAGTTATAAATTTTTACATCTTTTATTTTGCAACTCTTGGATCATTTCTGTGTCAAACCTATACAGCTTCAAGTAAATTTCAGCTTTTTAACAAATTTACTTCTGATTATCACATGTTTTTGCTTGCACGGTAATGGCTGAACCAGATTCATGTTTCAATTACCAATTTTTATTTCCTATTCTTATTCCCATCACAGTTTGGATGATGCTATATGATAACTATATGGTCCAACAAAGAAAAACCGGAGCTCCGTTAAAACATGACTGCAGTAAGAACATGAGTACCCAAAGAACATGGATATTGTAAGAACTGTGAGAAAATAAGTACCCTAAGTAAATAAATATCGTACGAACATGTCTAGAGTAAAATTGAACATGGCTACCGTACGAGCATGGGAGTCATAAGATTATGTTTGCCGTTGTTAATGACTACCCTAACAACAGGAATATTGTACGAACATATCTACCGTAAGAATATGACTGCGTAAAGAATATGACTACCGTGTTAACATGAATATTGTAACAAAACTGCTGAGGAAAAACATGCCTACCTGAAGAAAATGACTGACACAGACAGAAAGACATGTAGGGATGTTTTTCATATTCAAAATAATCACAGTGAGTTGTAATTCTGAAAACAATTTCAAATAATTTTTTAACGAAGCAATGATAGCCTGCAAACGTCATAATTTGTCGGGCTATTTTTCGTCAAATTTGACCGTTTTTATCACGGAAAGATTTGAAAATAATGTTTTTAAACAACAAAATCCGTTCTGAAATTAATTACAAAAGTGATAATGAAGAAGGGAAATTTCAGTGCCACTATAGCGTGAGGTCTACCGCCATACATCGCCTACCCAGGTGCAGTTTGAGATGTGCGAATTAAGCGTTTATCGCTAAATTAAATGCATGGAAATAAGTAGTATTCATTAGTAACCTAACGTACCTCACGCTGTTGTACTAGCTAAAGGTAGATCTCATGCAAGCGTGCTAGACCTGATGCTATAGTAGCACCGAAAATTCACCACCGAAAGGATTACTATGACAACTTTTTGAGATAATTTTTTAAAATTTAAATATGATAGCACAGATTGCGAATATTTCATTAACACTGTAGTATTTTATAAGGTGTCATGCATTAGGGATAGCGCAAACTAATTTGATTTTAATTTCTCACATCTCATTTCTTGGTTACTCGTTTGTGCTTGCTGTTGAGAGAAGACGCAAAAATTTTAAATGTACAAACAAGTACAGTTTGACAACGATATCCAGAAAAAGTAGCTAGCGATGCATAAAAGTTTCTGGCTATCTCGTTTCTCTTGGGCCTCCCACTCAACAATTCATTGTGAGCGTGGCAATGGGACAGAGTTCATTACATGGTCCGCTAAAGCAACCAATGGAGTGGGAGATTGCAATGATATCGTTCCTTGATATATGTTTATTGAAATGATGCCACCTCAACCGACTTCAATAGGCTATTCTGCTTGCCGTTTGTTCCACGATCGGAACGACTTCCAGGTCACTTTATGTTTTGCGATAAGTTGATCTCCCGTTCGATATTGCTGCCTGCGTGCTTTTCGAATACAAAATTCCGGTGGAAAAAGGGAAGCCCTGAAACAGGAGAAGACTAGGAGATTATGGCTTTAATTCCAGAGTACTTACCCGTACCTCTTGAGAATGAAAACATTTCTCACAATAGCACGACTGTCAAAATTTGTAGAAATTATGTTCCCACAAAAGGCTCGTGCTAGCTTCCCGTAAAGTTGTTCATGGAGCCAGATTTTTGGTTTTGGAAGTTTTCTCTCTGTTTAAGTGGTCTAGAGAACCATCTAAGTCGAACAAAGCTGGCTGAGGCAAGACGAAGAGCCGCAGCTATTCTGTGAGAGAGGCGGCTCGAGAGCCAAGGCAAGGTGAGGCCAATATTTACGATCGAGGGGAAAGAACGCGTGCCTTGGAAGGTGTTTAGTGGGTCGTAAACAATTGGAAGGTTTGCGAGACTCTCGGAAAAACTAGACGTGCAGAAATTCAGAGGAGAATACGCGGGGAACATTCAAAGGAAGTTTAGAGTGGCTCGTAACTCGTGAACTATTGCAAAAAATGCATATTTCTTGAGAGTGGTAGAGCTTGGAGATGGAAGTTTGCTGCTAGGAATGAGTTATGAAACATTTCAAGTTGGTATCTTTCAGAGCATTCGAATAAGATGGTACATCGATGATGAATATTCCAACTATTATACTCTAATAGTCTAATATTTTCCAGAATTCAAAATTTCCCGATAAGTAGAACTTCTTCTTTTTTTTACACTTGAAGAATATGATGATCCTGAAAACAGAGTTTCCCTAAATTGATACTAGGTGAAAAGTTGGAAAAACTAGCATCGTACAAATTTGAATTCGCATTCAAATCTACCTATAATTATGCATAATCATATTGTACTCAGCAAGCCATGCTAGCGTTAGATTCAAATGCCAACTCGAAAATATAAAACTATTAGTGAAAAGGTTTGCATAAATATTGAAAGTAAACTCATCAGCACATACCACACCTGTTCCAAATGTCTTCGTGAAAGTTTTATAGGCTTGCAAGTTCCAAGTTGGCTTGTGCCATTATTTAGAGGCCTCGTACTTCTCCCGCCTACAAAGGCGCACGAAAAGGAACACAAAAGACGGTCATTTATCAAAAAGAAATGTTTGTAAACCAAGCCGACATGAAACCAATAATGAAGACATGGTCAGAGTCTTCCTGGGCAAGGATTAATGAAGAGATAACTTAAAATGGCCGTATGACTGTGTTTATGATCAGCATGCCCAACTGACCACAAATAATAGAACTTGCTGCTTCAAATTAGGAAAGGGAGCAATGTGCGTGATGACTCCTGTCATTTTTCACTCTATAAGTTTCTGTATTACACGGGCATGATTATAGGCGTGACTCTGTTGTGAGGATCCTCCAGATTTCCCTATAATTTTGTGCGGACAAACGGACTTTTTAAAGAAAGATACAGCGTCCATCACATGCTAAAATACTACCATTCTGCAACCGTGCGTGACCAAGTGGCGTTGCCATTTTCATCGAATTTTCAAGATTTACGGGCGACATCGCGTGAAGCTTCTCGATGGGCATTGGTCAGACTTACCTCGAACCAACGGCGACTGCAAAGGCGATATTTTACCAAAATTGAGTCCAAATTACAGCGCCAACTTCTTTTATGGTCTAATGAGATTTGGATGAAGTTTTTTCAAAAGTTCTTCAGTTAATGGCCGCCGAAAGTCATTTCCACACATAGTTTGCCAGTTGGCACGAGGAAATAAATAAAAGAAATCATGAAAAAATTTTTAAAATTGCGTAGCTTCCGAAAATTTTGCGCGCAGCCTCTTGAAATTCTTCAATCGGAAGAACTTTTCACTTAGAATAAGAATCTTAATATCATCTTGAGCATATTAGCAAACATTTTTTTCACTGCCGTAGCTTCATTACAACTGAATAAAATTGTGTCACTGTTACGCAAAAAGTGGATATTGAATTCATGAGCTTCGAAAACAATATATTCTCGAGATACCTTCATTGTTATCATCCGCACTTTCTGCCAACACTGAAGTTGAATTGAATTCTTACTTTTCCGTCCATATGGGGAAAACTTATCGTAACTAATGCCATAGATATTACACTCGGCTTTATCTCGTAGATCAGGAGCTGTCCCAGGCTCTGGGTAATTACTGAATGAAATATGATCAGCTAACGAGCAGAGAATTTTAATGAGTTATTCGTATGATCGACTTCATGCGAGCCCATTTTATGATAAAAATTTTCAGCCTCAAGATGAAATCTTTATGACGTTAAAGACGAGAACTGAATTGAAAATAAATGGCCAAGGCTTGTCCTAATGAAGAACTTTATATCAAATGGGAGAAAAAAGGATTTAATTTCGCATTGCATTGTTACAGCCTTCGATTGAGTGAAATAGGTGGTCAAAAATTGTTAGGATTATGGTAACTGGGAATTCTGTATCCCAATTATGAAATGATGTAGAAATTAATAGCGATTCTTTCTCGGAAAGTTTAACGTTCTTGTGTACAAGGCAATTTTTTTAATCGAAGGAATCCCATTACTTAAAAAACGACTCAAATTCAGCCTTTTCTTTTTAACGAATGCATGAAAAGTGAATCAATTTAAAGCGAAAATCATGACACTTTGAAAGGAATTTTAAAGAATTCTTTCATTGACCTAAGTTTCTACGCTGCGCTTACAACGACATTTAAAAAGTTTCAGTACCAGCCTGAAGATATTACTTAGTGCGACTACTGAGAGAAGTCTTTGGAAGTACTGGGTGTCTGGCTAGCTTCAATTCACTTCAACTTGTTTGATTTACAGTCAACAGGCATTTTAATTCAATTTATTAATTCTTCGGTTGTCTGATATTGCAGGCTCATGTATTTACAAGACAGAATTAAATGAGAAAACCACGCAATACCAAATCCATTGGAACGAAGGACGTTCATGCTCGGGTACATTATTTTCTGCAACTGTAAGAAGAATTTCTTACACAACCTCTATAAACTTTTCCGGTAAACAATTGACTAATATATTAAATATTTGGCAAAAATACTGCATTGGACCATAAATAATGATCATTTAAAAATATTACGCATGTAAAATTTTTAATATTTTTGACTTAGTACTCCAAGGAAGTTATTTTTCTCACGCTCTAAATAGTTCTGAGCTCCAGTGGCGATCATACATGAGTCGAAAAAAATTTCTCAGGGAATATAACTGAATGATGTGATTTATCAAATATCTCAATTTTGTAGTTACATGTATTGCTGAATCTACTTCCATTTACAGTATATTTTATCACGTATTGGACGAACATTTATACAGCGGCTTCCGCAGCTCTAAATACAAGGGGTCTAATAAAATGTGGCCGCATTGAAAATTTGTGAGTGAAAAAATTTTGCCAGATAATTGAAATAAGAAAAACGTAAGATATATAATTTAAATTGGTATTGAATTTCAGATCATGAGATCTTGCGGCAGATATACATCGCTTCCGTTTCTATGAAGAAATTTAAGTCCTTGAGAACGTCCCTGCTGACTCTGTCATTTCCTTAGTTTCGATGGTTTGTTCAAAAACTTACAAATGGAAGTCATTTTGAAAATTCATAAATCCGAAAACTGAATCTCAAAATTTTTCTGCTTTCATTTAAAACTGATTCTAACCTTTTAGTCATAATTTTTTTTTAAATTTAGCGTTTCAGAACGAGGTTTTTAATACTCTGTAAATCTAACTGCCATAGAAAGTAAATGATAGTATACGTAAAATTGAAATTAAAGAGTCAGTAATGCAGCAATTATTGCGAAATCTTATCAGCAAAAAATTTAATGCTCTACCTTAATTTTCGAGTTTGGTGTCATGCAGCGGACATGCTGTAGTTGATGTTCGGTCATGCTTTACTAATGGCAAACGTTAAAATAAGCACATAATGTATTCGAGTCAGCCACTGTACGTGATCGAAAATACTTTATGTTACTGGATCTGTCAGATACGGCTTACGGAAGAATTAAATCCCTGAGGTCTCGTACTGAATGTTTATTCGCAGGTGGAACTATACTGAGTTGAAGACATAGCTGCAAACGCAAGTGGGTTGAATCAAACTGTTTAAATGTTATTTTGAAGTGTACAAAAGAATGTGCTGACTTAAAATGAAGTTTTTTCCAAACCTTTCCTAAGAATTTTGTGTATGGAGTGCTGACAAGAACAAGATTCCAAAATCAGAGATTTGTCAGAGAAACTATTTTCAATGCCTAGCAAACACATTCTGCGGAACTTTTTCATGCACATGCGTGAGTAGGAATGAGCAGCTGAACATATTTGACGATCTTCAGGGCCTTTATTTGATTCATAGGTCAATATTACAGATTGAAAGGCAGATGATGGCCCAATCTACTCCGGCAAATACACCATAATTCACAAAGCCACTGACGCTCACGAACTTTGCATAGTTCCTCATGCAGGCTTACTGACTAACGATAACCTCCGCTCCAACTGATGGCTTGCTTAAAACAGAATTACTTCATCGCAACAAGCAAGAAAAATCGCTTCACTTCTAACACAGTCTCATTGAACGTATAACAAATAGCGTGAACAACAAAGGCAGAATAAAGACTTGAGTGGCCGTAATGTTCCCGCATTAAAGTGGAACGCCGTCAGTTTCAGATTGACGGGTGAGTGAGAGCATATAGAGAACAGGTAGCCCGTAATTTGGGTACAATCGAGGATATCCACCTAAAGTCACGAGCAATCTTGGGCCAGCCGCCATCTTGCTTGGCCTATTTGAAAGGTTTGTTAGAACTATTTCATACATATATTTCTTGTGCTTGAAATTGGTTCCTAATAGATTAATATTTTAGACTCTGAAGGAAGTGATGACTAATATGTTTACTTACCTTAAAAGTGAATCATATCAATTGTTTTATGCTAAATCAACCTATTTTTAGGGAAAGTGATTAATGACATTGTTTCAGGTTGTGATTCTATGAAACACAATAAACGTATTTTTATAGTTTTTCCGGCCTTTTTACGTCGTTTGCTGATACTTGAAAATGCAATAAAATTTGCAGAAGTAATTACCAAAGTTTTAATGGTTCAGATATTTTTGCATGAATTCATGATAATGCAGCCTATGCTGATTTCAAATACCCTCAGCAAGTGTTCAAAGGGGTTGGAGAGAGCAAGTACATAATGAATGCATTCTGGCCTGAGATTTATCTTTCCCCGAAGAACACGTTTTCGTTGACGTTCCCCAATATTTTTTAAACATAAATTACTCCAAAATTTAATAAATATAATTTCCCGATCAAGTTAAAATATACTGGACATTATCTAATCAAATTCCCAGCAGGTGCCTGCTACGCCTGAGTTTCAAATTAATTTTGTATACTCTGAAATTTTACTTGCTAGCTCGCCCAAAATTGCTTGCAAAAAATATAGCGGCATTCTACTGTAATTTCGCAATTTATGTCCTTAATTTCATGAATATGCAAATCCTATTGTGCGGTTGCAAAGGAGCTTGCCGGCCGATACAGCTGACTCTCCTGTATAGATTCGCGCACAAGATTGGATGCCTCGGAACGAATTCATGAAGGACTTAGTTAATTTTGACTTTTCTCCCCGCTCACATGCTCGAACTTACTAAGATGCAGGTAGAATAGAAGCTGAAACACGTTTTAAATTGAAGCGTTGAAGCGTTTGAGCAGTGAAACGCTTGGTGCTGAAGCAAAGCGACTCCTGCGTTTTTATCGAAGCAAGGACGCCCCTCTCTCTCTAGTCTCAGATGGTCTTCTATAATGGGGTGGTCCAATATGCGATTACACCGGCGCTGCTCCAGAGAATATTAATATTTAGCCTTTTCGATGTGAGGGGATATTA
The DNA here is from genome assembly GCA_030386875.1 of Morinoia aosen. NCBI lineage: Eukaryota > Metazoa > Arthropoda > Malacostraca > Amphipoda > Talitridae > Morinoia > Morinoia aosen. The sequence continues at coordinate 21,849,281 of CM059565.1, forward strand.
TACTTCTTCTCCACCACCGCGCGTTGTTCTAAGATCTGGTGAATTAGTCGTTTGTGAATCTGTAATCACTGGAAATTTAATATTCTGTGAAAGAACTAGCCATTGAAGAATTTGCTCCAAGACGGTTTGGAAAGAAGGCTATAATTCGACAACGCTGCTCCAGTACGTTGAAGAGTCTTTGTCGAAGAGAAGTCTTATTAAATATTAATTTCCTCCCGCTGACTTACAAAAATTAACTGCAATCTTCAAATTTACGATTGAGCTCGAAAATTTAGTTTGCACTTCGACATTCGCAAATTAAGGTTGGGTTTAGCATACAATCGAAGGTTCGAGAGAAGGGAGTCAAGTCAGGGGTCGACGTTCTAAAGGCTGAGTGCATCGCAAGGCTTTTCGGAAACTGTAAATCAGGACGATTTATCTCTAATGGAAGCCTACTATTATGAACAGTTTCGCGGCGAGTCACCTCTAATGAAACCTCATTCTTTTGATTCAGGGCATTGATCGTTGGTACAACTATAAGACTGACTGGAATTTCTGTGAGTCCTACCGCAAACCTTCTGTCTGACGGAACTTCACATATCAAACACAAGATAATAACACATGCCTCTGTGAGCGACGAAATAAGTTACGGACTTAGCTTCTACTTCGTTGGGATTTTGAGGTTTGATCAAAGATACAAACGAGATGAATTACGCCGAACCTCTGAATTTAGAATCAAGGCTTAGGGCAACGCTTCAATACCTAAAAATCAGTTAATTTCATATGTTCTTTTTCAGTATATGGGTGAAGAATCAAAAGTTAAGAAGGTGAACAAAATTGCAGTTAATGAGATTTGATTTCACTGTTTGAGCAAAATGCGCGAGATCTACTAGAAGTGAATAAGATGTAAACAATTTATCAGGGTAAAATTCCAATGAGATAGCTCGCGATTCGCAATAATTTGGGATGTATCCAGTAGACTACTTCTAGTCCTTTCATCTGTGAGTAACAGTATATTCAAATTTTTCGTACGGTTGTCTTTTCAGCAATGAGAGATTAAATGCAGAACATTAGTCTGGCAAGAATTTTCATGCTTCAATGACCTCACAATCGCAATGTAGTAATTTAGATTCGTCTCAGGAAATAATCGATGGCCACTACAAAAAGTTTTCTGAATGATTGCACCGAGTCTTACGCAGGCAGTAATTTGCGGAGGATCTCTCTTGAAAAAACTGATCATGCACAGCATTTTATTCAATAATTTTCTCATCGCTGAATGCGAATGAATGTAAATTAGGAATACTAATCACGACAAAAAGAGTTATATCGGGGAATGTCGGATTAAAATGTTTCTTAAAAAGTTTTAATATAACAAAATTGAGCGTGGACTGCGATTCACTAGGATAAAAAGTTGACTCGTAAGTGCAACTAGAGAATAATTAAATATCACATGATCTGCAAAGTCATGGAATGGGGAAACATGAATTTCACCATTACGTGTTGAAAAGGTAAACAAAATTTTCTTGCTCTTACTCAATCATGGTGCTATGTCTGAATAATTGATTAAAACCATCAGTGTATTAATGTACTTTTGATGATGTGATTTGAAAGTACATTTTTGATTGATGTACTTTCAGTGTATTAAAGTACTTTTTTATGTTTTTATTTTACGAGGAATGCCAAGAACACCTGTTAAAATTTCATCTTTCTACAGCGATAAATCTTGGAGAAGACTTATGTTCAGTAAATTCAACTGAATAGAATGAAATATAAATTACAAACTTTAAGTTACCATAAACTGTACAATGACTTGATCAAAAAACTCAAGTGTTGCATGAAACGAGAGTTAATTTTTGCTGGAATACTAGATTCATCGGCACAAAAATATCCAACGTTGAGATCGACTCACATGTGAAATGCTCATAATATGAGCAAGTGCTGCTTTCTACTCAATTTTTAGTTCAGTATTGGACAAAAATTTATATCATAAAAATATTTCGTTCGTAGATCATCTTGTACATTTTTAAATTATAAAAAGTCTAAAAAATATCTAAAAAATCAAAATTTCAGCTGCATATATTCACAGAAGCTTAAAATATTTCCAGTTGATATGGCATTGCCGTATAAAACAAAACACTTAAAAGGGCCTTCATAAAATTTTAAAGTCACTTTAGAGATTTGAGTCTTATATTCCGACAAACCCTTGCGCAGGAAAAAGTTATTTTTTGGGTAAATTTGTATATATCATCTGTGTTTTGTTCTACGCCTTAATTTCATGCCTAGAGCAAAGCACTACTTAAAATATAAGCAAAACATTCATAGTCGAGGTCGGCCCTTCTTCATGTCTTAAGAACAATTTAGAGTTGCTAAAGTTTCTATTAAAGATTGCTGTCTATATTTAAAGAGCTTCATTCGGTGAAAAGTTAACCAACGTTGAAATTATTGATCCACTCATCATTTCTTTCATTCGGCTCGATTCATTTCACCATTTCGTGAAGTATATGGGAAAAAATCGCGCATCATATTTTAAAAAATCTCCTCCACACGAATCTTCGATATAAAGTAAGCATCTATCAAGGCAAGTTACAATCAACTCTTGTTTAAACGCAGCAATACAGGGCTGTTACGTCCGGAATATTCTTTACAGTTTACTAACTAAGCATGCGAAGGTGTTGAATTACAAGATGCGTTACTCTCAACGACATCGAGACAATTAAAATGCTGCTTGCTCTGCAGCATTATCATCTACGTACTCTGAAAGTATCGAACCGGGATCAGTAAGCCATGTCGTTATCGTGCAAATGGCTATCGAGAAAACCATTCTATTACCTTAATTGAGACATTAGTCACAACAAATGGGCTGTAGGATATGCTTTACAGGTTAGATTCACTAAATTTTGCCTACGCAAAATCTTTTTAAGAAGATGTTATCGAAGTAACGTACGAACACTGCATCGAAAGAAGACACGTTCTTGAAAATCACTTTTGATGATTTGTTAGCAAATTCTCCGGCGTGTAATATGATAAACATTTACTTGAATTGGTGAAATTGAGGCATTTCATTCATGCAATTATTCGAAATTGTTTTCGAACAGAACTTTTAGTTACGGTTAAAGAGAAGAATGCTTGCTGAGAAGACTATCGTTTTCGCGATGACTGTTATCAGATGAGGCAGCAGCTACTTGAGCTTTGTGTAATCGCTTGCTTCTTGAATGTCAAAATGATTAATTTCAGTCATGAATAATATCCCTGATGGTAATAAAAATATTCATAACAAAGTATTAGCAATAACACTGATATTAATGTCAAGAAAATTGTATGAACTGCTGGCCAACCGTGTCACGCACAAGATTGGAGAGTTTTATTCGTTTAATTTTTTACTACAAAATATTACTATGTTAATTTTACGAAAAAAAATCACAATGAAAATTTTACGAAGAAATATAACAAGCCATTTTTTACGAACAAATATTCAGTAAAACGAACAAATTTTGCATATCAATTTTAACGAACAAATTTTGCATATAAATATCAACGAACAAATATAACAAGCCAAATTTTACCAAAAAATATTACAAGGCAACTTTTATGAACAAATATTACCAGTCAATTGAACTCCCTGTAACACAGACTCATAACCCTGCTAGGTAGTCCTCAGTTGTCATATTATTCATTGAAATGCCTAGAAAAAAAACGTCATGTCCAAAGCCCCTAAAAATACTATAAAAACAAATCTTTTCTGCTCACGTTCCTGTTCCTGGAATTATGGAGACATAAATCGGCGTGACGGAAACAACCCGCCATAAACATCACGCCACTCAATATTGTTGCTCTGTAAGAACATTTGTAAAGGATTATATCTTCCGACCTCAATAACAAGAATGTGCCGGTATAAGGCCTCTGCGACATAGGCGCTCCGAAAGCGCTGCTCTGCCTCATGCAGGCATGAGGAAGTGAATGAACTAATTTGTGCACGTGTCATTCTTGTTCAGTAATTAAGGTATCGACGGAAAAAATGGAAACATAAAGAATGGAAACAGTCGCTATTTATTCATTTTATGACGTTATCACCGAAACTGAATTTTATCCAAGTTTCGTTGACCTTTTCAACGTGTGTTGGGGAAATTCATAATTCCCTATAACTAATTTGTGCATGTGTCATTCTTGTTCAGTAATTAAGGTACTTCTGAATCTCTGCTCGACCATACGTTTTCGCCAGCATGGTCAGAAAAAGCCTTCGATTTCAAAATACAAAATTAACAAAAGAATATTTTCTTAGGGATAGTGGCATGCTATTTTGATGATACTCTGTCTATGGCATTCACTTGACTTGGGTTTATTTTCAATTTTTTTGAAAGAATCTAATAAAGTTTACACACTGGAAAGTCTTTATGACTCTTACACAACACTTACAGCAGATTATTTCCAAAGAAGTCGTGGGTACAATATTGTTGAAAGTTTTTTATTTCAATTTTTTGTCCATGCTCAAATTTAAATGGCAGGTACAGAATATTGTTAGTTATTTGACCTATTAATGATATTGCAAAAAGAATTTTCAATCAAGTGGGTATACAATATAAAATTGTCCTAAGATTTCTGAACAAACATTATATCATTGAAGTTTTAGAAAAAATATCTAGGTGTTTTAATTTTCACTGATCCCTGTGCATCTAGATTTAAAAAATTGAACGCTAATTACCTTCAGAAATATTTTCTGCGTAAGCCTATTTTCCTCTCACTTATGTATTATAAGCATACTTTACAAGCTCATCGACCGATGAACATGGTGAGAGTTTGTAGATTATTGGTACGATTTTTTCTCCACTTTTTTCCAAGTAGAATGATTTCTAAAGTTCATCTAAAGTCCATAAATGTTTTTCACAGCATTCGTTGGTGATTGTTGAATGTTTTTAGGCACACAAAAATGGACACTAGAACTACTAAAAGTTATTCGAGAGCATTTCTTCCATAAATTCAGTTACCACCGTGAAAATAATTGTTTTCCCGATGATTAGTCGTTAAACGAACAAATCTCAGGTTTTCATTTAAGCTCAGTCTACCTCGTCACTTTTACAAGTCATGTTTATATGAATTCAAATTTTAAAAAAACAATCGTTCCAACCAAAGCTTTGTGAGAGTCATGTATACATCTGTATAATTCGGAGCAATGTGTACATCGGAAATGTATGCAACTTCTTATTTTTAGCTCACCAAATATGCCACAGTTAAAATATGAACAGTTAATTTATGAAAATTTTAAATACGTAATTTTTCATCAGAAGTTGTATCGATTGATGTAAAACAGTTAATGAACGGGGTAGCAACCGAGAAGAATTTCTCATGAAATGCTGCGTGAATCAATTTGAATGTTGAGAGTTTTCCCCATCAAAACGCTTTGTCGTAAAAATCCTGACCTATTTATTCAAAACAATTCATTAACCACAAGCGATACAACAGTTGATTATTAGGGGTAGATTCGAGTATAGCTACTTGTTATTAGTATAAAGAATGAAAACAGTGGTTATTTATTTATTTAACTACGTGAACACCACAGCTGAATTTTCTCTAATTTGAACAGTAACACCTCAATAACGTCTCTCAGTTCGATAATATTAAAGAAATCATGCGACTTGGAAAATCTCACATTACACACCTTCATGGAATCACTAACCACTCCAAATGTTCATAAACAACGCACAACACGCATCGATAAATATATTATCCCATGGCAGTATTCTCCTCATGAATGTTTTGTAGGAAACGCTTTTGTGCGAATATTGTTTTGTAAACACCTTGCAGTAAATGTTTGTCTGGCGAATGTTGAGGCAGATGCCGACCGTCGGCAACTGGGCACGGAGCGAAGTCATTATCGAGGCCGGCGCCCGCTCGTACAGGTGTGCCTCAGGTGAAATTACTAGGGTTAACCTTAGCTCAAAATGGATCTATGGCCATAGTAAAATGGAGGATCTTGGGCGAGTTTGATTTCAATGTTTTAACGTTAAAACGATCGCTTGTGAGAGTGAAAATGCTTTTATGTGTGTTGTAAGATATCGGTGTGATGGCACGTGTATGCTTTGTGTGTCATTGGCAGGTTGTGGAAGCAAACAACGGGACTAATTTGGAGCTGTGCGAGTCGCTGCGTGGGCGATAATTCTTGATGTTTGCAAAAATATTTTTTGAGCTAGTGGTGCAGTGCCTACTGATTTTCTGATGTTTAATTGCGAGTGACTTTACGTTTTTGTTTGTTATGATAACTGTAAAATATCTGCGTTGAAGTCTCCACCTGGTTATTTCTGGAAACGAATTTCTCGTTTACCGAGTAACTTTCATGGCTGCTTTTTAAGTTTCAATAATTTCACAGTCACCCAACGATATGTATTATGTGAGGTTATTTTCAGATAAATCTGAATCGCTTAGTGTACATTAGAGTTCATAAATGGAATTTGAACGACGCGACTTCTGTAAGTAAAAGATCAGTTAGCATTACAGTAATTTCATCGTCACTTGCTCCAGAAAATGTTCTCCTAGGAAATATTTTATGTACTTTAAGTAAGCTTCAAATTCATTTACGAAATGCTCGGTATGTCGTATGAGGCTTTGATGCAGTCTTTGCAAGCATATTTTTGCACAAAAACTTGACGCAATTTTTGTTTCTTCCTGATGTGGCAGGAAAAATGTTGATTACTTTTAAGCGACTCCCTCCCGCTGAGAGTTGAAATCTACACAAATGATGTCTTTGCGTAGTACCCAGATTTTGTACGTATTATTCGCCAAAAAATTTCTAACAATAATTTTTTCTGAAAATATTTTTCACATAAAATTTTCTGGCAAGTATTCAACAATAGTTGCTATTTATTTCTTTGACATGCTTCATTTTGCAAGGTCACTACATTTAATAGTATTGATATTTACATCAGTTCATGAATATCTTCAATAGGTACAATTTTCATGTGATTCCAGTTTTCAAATATTTCCATATCCGTCAACCTGCAATAAAAAAATCTTGTCCTAGCATGCTCATTAATTAACCACCTTTATCTCCATATCTTAAAAAAAATTTATGCAGTGGATGTTCAGTCTATAAAAAGGAATCGGGTTTTACATGCGGTTTAAAAATATTGCTCTCTGTATTCTGGCATAAACTTTAGATGTATGGACGTTGTGTGTAAGCGATTTATTTTGGCATTAAATAGTCTTTGCCGTGAGCTTTCTGTGCAATATTGTATAAAATGGTTAAAGTTTTAGAAGAGGATTAAAAGTATACTTCGATTTATTCTGGCATTTGCTTCAGGTAAAAAATTGAACTTTTTAAACAGGAATAAAATTATAGAATCACAGGAAAATTCCTTGATTGAAATTAATATCATCAAAACTAGCGAAAGTATACAAATTGCATTGTTATTTAAAGAACAAATTTCTCACACCATGATGATAATTTGTATTTAATTCTTACGTTTACACTGGTATGCCGATGTGAATTTAACAAAGATATGTCATGTCCAATTCCGAAAGTTGACCTGGTCAAAAATATTTTTTATAGCAGTTAACATAGGGAAATATTTGAGATGCTTCCTAATTAATTTGTTCATTAATGTACAAAATTACAACTGTTTATGCAGACACTAACTAAAAATATAATATATTAAGCTTATGTAGAAGGTAGGAAATACTCTTTTATTTTCGATCACATATTTTATTGGTGTATCAGATTTTGTATGAAGTGAAAATGTACTTTTTTAGCTTCTGATACTAGTTTGAAAATAAATAATTCAAATCGTTTTGAAACCTATTGAGCAAGATTCCTTAACAAATTTGTAATTATGCCAGTGTGTGTGTGTGTAAATATAACAAATTTTATTCTTATCTCTTTTGTATGTGTGGACTAAAATTGTCAATCAAATATTTAACTGCAATTAACGTTTGTTACATGGAAGAAATATTTTTGAAATGATTATTTATATACACTATTTAATTTTAATTATCACGCAGCTAAAACGAGCATATTTTTAAATCTTGCATTTCCCTGTTTATTAACTGTTGAAAACACGCTTTTAAAAATGCCTTTCTCCCAAATTTATTTCACATTCTTTTATTTTTCCATCCTCCATTTATTTTCTTTAAATTGTATTTTACATCTCGATCATGTCAGGAAAATAAAATTTTGGGTTTGTAATAAATTCTCATGCATGATTTATGCAGCTCATCTCAAACTATTCTCCCATACACAGACCTAAACTTAAAATATGTCATGCATTACTAGGGAGAATCATCAACAATATTATAAAGAATACAATTTCTGGCTAATGCATTTGAAGATTCGTTTGTTAGAACTTCACAGTAACTTCATATTGGCAAAGCCAAGACATTGTTTATCTTAGAGCATGTCCAGTGATGCCGTGCATGTGTTCTTATCCATGCCTTAAATCTATAGCTTCATTTCTAATGCTGTAGTGTATCCTCCCGTGAGCTCTAACATCGCAGTAAAGTCCTTCAGGTCCAAGGGCAAAAAATGGTCTTGCTGGTGCGGGCCTACCACATTCTTTTCATAACCGGACAACAACCCCACATCAATAAATAATGTCAAACCTATATTTTCACTCGCAATGGAAATTTAAATCGGTCCTCCGTCGATATAAATTTATTCACCGTCGGCAATTCACTGCAGGTATCTATGAATTGTTGCAGGGCAAAGTTAAGAAAGGCCCGCACAAAGACTGTAATCTCTATGCAAAGTTGCTAAAGTGGCTTCAGATATGAGGAACTAGATACTCTGTTGCCGAATTCCAAAGACTCGCCCATTTAGGACACAAGCTAGGGAAGATTTGTTTTCTGTATATAAATTGTGTTAGCTGCCAAGCTTTGAAATGTTTGTAGTTCAACTTAAATGCTGATTTTCATTTTACATTTTCTGAGGAATGCAAATTTCTCTCGGCTTCTTCTTTACGGATAGGGGTGGCAGATAGGGGTGTAAAAGTTTTCTCCTATGTTTGTCATGGATGCTTTAATTTGGGTTGCGTTAACTACGCAAGAGTTCGAATTCAATAAACTTTCAAAATAATATTCTTTGCATTCGCTGGTACGATTTCTTTCAAGATTGTGCGTGTACAACTTCTACTCTTTTCTATTTTTTATGTATCTTAGATGGACAATTCTAATTTAGTAGAGCACTAAGCTTCTTAACAAAGTATGATTCAGTAAGCAGCCGTGGTGAAAAGTCTCCTGAACTTCGTAGTTCCATAAATCGTAGTCTTCAAGTCTAATGAATAAAGAGTAATCACGAAACTTTTCTATTGTGTTATCTTATTCATGAGCTCGAAACGTACATCTATCTTCAACATTCATGGCCTCATAAATTATAAAGGCTTGACTAATGTGAACAACAATTGGAACTTCTTAGTCAGGGATGCATATGCTCTTTTTAAAAGTGAGCTTTCTTACACATTTACCTCTGAACTGATCAAACTTGATAATTTAATAAAAAACATATTTTTTAATACGGCTTCGTTAAATTTCGTTATGAATTTTAAATTGAGTAGTTTAATAGACTTTCAAAACTTCCGCGGAGCACACGTGGCTTAATTGCGCGCCTACATAGCGTGCAATGAAGCAATATATGTAGATTTGATCATTGCAATATTACTAGACCTTAGTGAATATTAGACGATTGCTAAAAACCGTGGGTCTGGTTTCTTATGTTACTAATCTTTAGAGTGTATTATTCGTAAAATGTAAATTTGTAACAGCTTGTCACAACTCAGCATGTGAGAAATTTAAATTTTACTTCATGTTATCAAGGCAAGTAGATCGTGTAGGGTGACAACCCAGTGAACAAGTTTAGCAGACTTTCATAGGTATACTAGACGGCTCGTCACACTTAAGGTCAGGCTGCTCGCATAACTAGTTTTTTACCTTGAAAAATGATACAAAATCATTCTTTTTTCGGGGATAAAATAATTCAATCTCAATTAAGTATGTTAGTGTAAGCACGAGTTTTCATTCTCATGGCATGCCACCGAACAAAAACAGTTCCGTTCTCTTCCCATTTGGCTGTGTTCAGGTCAACACATAACTGAGAATGTTGAAACGCATGATTTACCAAGCAAACCAAAAGCTTTTCCTACCATGAGGACTTGTTACCCTGCATATCATGATGTCTACAAAACTTATTTTTTAAAATAGGTAGTGATTAAAATCTCTCATTTTTCTAGGGCAGAATAACCAGATGTTAAAACGTTTCTCTGGAGTTCAGCTGAAAAGACTGTAAAATATTCTCTAACGTCAATTTTTGTGCGCGGGATGAGTATAAATTGGGGCGAGAAGAATGTGAATTTGCTTAGCATAAAGTGAGAGCAAAGTTATATTGAATCTGAAAAAAGATGCAACGTTTTTACTGTGTTACTTATAGCAAGGAGTTGCATTGTTCTTCACCTTATCACTGCATGGAAGAAGGGTATTGCGCTTTCCCCTACCCTATTACTGGAATCAAGTGTTAAATTTTTTCACAAGATATTACTGAAAGCATAATAGACGATGGCAAGCAGTTACGCAAGCACAATTGTTTAAAAAATTATCAACATTTCTTCGGTAAGAAGGTAAATAAGTGTTGTTCTTTTTAAACATCGCTTTCTCGGGGAGTAAGGAAACCAAATAACTATCATTACGAATTATCAAGACCTTTGAATGAGATGCAACAGCAAATTTTCGCTGATCTTTCACATATTTTCATTGATTAGAATTTTGCCGATGAATTCCGATGGATTAATTGCTTCATGAATCCGGATGCCATCCGATCTCAAATATCATGAATCTCAGACGTCCAGGCTTATAATTAGACGGAACTGACAATAGCGTCATAACGCAATTGCTGGAGCAGCAGATAATAGAAATTAATGGGGATTCTTCTTAACAAAGATGGTAGCCAAATATATTTAGAACTATGAATTTCAAAAGTAAATAATGGGAACACAGCTTAGCTTCAACTTTGTAATACTTTTTACACATTTAGTAACGAGCTTGAGAGTTCTAACAGCCCAACAAATTTTAAAGTATGATATTTGAATCATGCTTGCCTGAGTTTTCAACACAGACAATACAGCATACTTGATTTTTTTGAAGATAATGAAGTGGGTAGTATATCTCTCGCTAATTTTTGAGTTTTTGAAGCCAGCGAATATCCAGAATTGGTTTATGGGTACAAGAGTTCAAGGATGAAACTTCATTGATATTGCATGATAAATTTTAACTTTCAGTTTACAAGTATTTGTCAATTTGGTTTGTGATCTGAACGACACTACCTGATCTCCGATATGTCAATGAGTTTGTTGCTCAAGCACACATAACTAATTTCGCTGGATAACGCATGGATCTCCTAACAGAAATACAGGAAATAAATTATCTACCGAAATTCAATTTTTGGAATAGTCAGAGCAACCAAAGAAGTGAAATTCACTCAGTCATAATGTTCGTTCATGATCGTCATCCCACTGTGTAATGTCAAGTTTTTGGCTTAGCTCAACAAAAACCAGAGAAACGACTTGTTCCTAAATTTCTAAAGCACTTTCTGAACCTAATGGTCATGAGAAATTATGCATAGCTGCATCACGAACGGGTTTTTGTTCACGGCCGCGGTCTTGGTGATAAAACCTTTCCTTTTTTTATCATCCTCCCCTGCATTTCCTAGTGTTATTTTCTTTCGCTGTGGTTAGAATTCTCAACCCGTTCTAATGTCGCGATACACGTAAAAAACTCGACCGCAGAGCATTTTTTTATTTCGATGCCGGTAATTGATTCCAAACTCTCAAGTTTGATCACATGTAATACATGGCATGATTTTATTCAATGCAGTAGCACATGGCCGGGTAAAATTAATTTTTTTTTTAAATTATAAGTTACGTAGAGCTGCTAAGAATGGATGATAAATACCTTGTATAATTATGAATTTCCAGCCGTACGCTATCATACACGCTTTTTCATAAGATGGGAATATCGAGGGACTTACATGGTGTCCTTGACAGCTCTTTATGCAATTTTAGAAATTTAAAAAAACATGAACGTTTTTGGCTATGGCTAGCCTTTCTCTGAGTTACAATTACAAGCCATACTTCAAGCAGCGTACAATAATATTTGTTGATCAGCAATCTTGTACCACACATTTTCAAACCATTGGACGCCAGAAACATTTTTAAAGCATGGTGTCTATCTGCACTGGTGTAAAGCTGCAAAAAATAAAAATTTCATGCAACAGCAAACTGCACTTGACTGAGGTTACAGTGTTGTTGATGAGCTATCTTGGTATGGATGAGAATTTTTAGTTTTTAAGCGTGTATTTCGTGTTTTTTGGAATGAACCTTCAAGCAGTGAATGGAATTTCTCACTAATGTATTTTGTGTGGTTTTAAACATATATTTCTAGTGCCAAAGCAGGCACTTGATTTTAATTTCACGTTTACTCAAAATTAAGTGTGTCAAACCAAACAGTGTATCATCTTTACCGTGCACAGTTGACGATTTATGAAAACATTAAAACCTCATTCAACGAGACGAGGCAATCTTTTTCATTGCCGTCGCACGGATCTTAAGAGAAGAATGATTTATCAGAAAATAATTGCATCAGTAATACCAGAATATGAAGCTAGAACCCGAGCAACTTTAAGAGGCAGTAAAAAGCCACAATGATAATCACGTACTTTTCATTAAGGCATACTTTTTAACGTAAAATATTTTGCGAATGGTGTTACTATGCGTATATCTATGACACCCATACTAATGGCCTCCCGTAGCTTTAATGAGGTTTAGTAGTATGAAGAATTTTTTATCAGTTTTTATAAAGTGAGGTTGGGAAATTACGTTCGATGTTTTAGGGCACCACCACAGGCCGATAAGCGCTCTCTGATGACAAACCATCCGCTTAGTACTATAAAATTGAAAGATACTATCTTAATGGTGCTTAAGAGTCTCGGTCGTCATTGGAAACAATGTCTTCATCTCGCTTGAAGGATGTTGCTTCGCTCTCTAATAGGAATTTTAATGGAGGCACCACAAGATTATTTTCAAACAGCGCTCTTGTCTTTTTTAGTAATGAATTTATTTTTTATGCTTCTCAACCTCGAGCAGATTCGTAAATAAATAATATGAATTACAATGATAAGTTTCAGTACGTTAAGAAAACTGGTTTAAATGATGATTTTTGAAGTTAATGCTGCTTTAAATTCAGCGAGTCTTTGCATCAATAATGTTTGTATGCGTATATTATTCCTCAAATGACATCAAACGAACGCTAATATTTTTGTTGAACATTAATTCCCAAGGAAAAAGTATTTTCTAAAATAACTTTGTTATCAAACACAATCGTCGTGTAGTTTAAAAATTCAGAATCCGTTTTCGCACAAATATTCTAGGAAGGGTATTTTTCCCCTAATTTGTTGATTTTCTGGGGGGGAACCAGTCTTAAAGAGACAGGATGCTATCATACATAGAAGATTACGAACAAGAACTCATTGTTCAGAAAATAATTTCAGTTCAAGCTTCACATCATGGAAGACGTCTTCGAAGGCTTTGAATTCCTTAGGGGACTTGCAAACACTCATTTTCTCCATGATTATACATAATTAAATATCTATAATATACGAGATAATAGCAGCCGAATTATAACATAGTACCCATAAATTGAGAGCTAACAATATTTTTCACATGGAGCCCTAATTATAGAGAGAAGAACTCTATTATAATCTGGAACGCTGGAAGGCTTCGAGCGTACATCATTTGGCATGAGGAGGAGTAGCAGAAACTTCACAGGCCTCCCATTCGGCAGTACACAACCGGCAACCGGTTCTTTGGAAGCAATGGATTGCTCATTGAAAGAAAATGAGGAACCTAGCGTAGGCTATAGCTCGCCTTTCGCCAAGTTACAATTATTAGCCATATTTCAAGCAGCGTACAATGATATTTTTTGATCAACAATCTTGAACCATGCATTTTCAAACCATGGGAGGCCAGAAACATTTTTAATGCATGGTTTCTGTCTGCATACATGCATCTATTATCATTCATTCTTGAAGCGATTTTAGACTTGTCCTTTTCGTGCAGTCGAGAAGATTTAAAAGCTAGCGAAGTTGAACTATCCAGCAAGAGCGAGCGCAATTATCTACTTGTCTAGCTGGGCAGCCATTACTCTTCTTGCAAGAATTCTTACCTCTTATCACGAGTCGTGGACTAGAACACCGAACCTCGAAATGTGGTGGCGACGACGGGGATGGTGGAGCTCCCAAATTCTATAGACCAAAAAGCAAGGCAGGCAGACAGTCAGGGAGGCCATGCAAGACTTAAAGCCGGTTTTGCGCAACCCGATCGTCGGATGCAACAAGAGACGTCTTTTAGACGAGCCTCGCATGAATCCTACAAGATGCCATCGCAAAATAGAAATGGATCTCTGAGACAAGCGTCGAGATTAGCATTCCTTGACATATGTTGCGAGTTCAAAGTACCTTGTGGTCCGCTTTTTTCATTTTTATTTAAATCTATTTGAGAAGACTTATTTTGTCAAAGACGTAACCGGTGTAGGAAAGTCATCCGTACCAAATAATTTACAAGTGATATATTTTTGTGGGCTATTATGGTGGATTTTTGACCGTGACAGTTTTATTGATGAATGCTCGTAATATTTTTAAACAAGGTTGTGTTTATACGGAGCAACAAAGTTCTGCGCATGCAGTCGTTGTCTGCGAAGCGAATAAGATACAGGCATTTACAGTACATGTTAGCAAAAACAAGGAGTGCGGCTAGAGATAATTTGTTTTTACGTAGAATATCCAGTTTTTGCAATGGGCGTAATTATTAGTTATAGGTTTTCTACCAACAAGTCTAATCGATCATTGAATTTAAAATCGAGAATTTAAGTAGCATTGCTTCAATTCTCAACTTCAATTCCGTCAACACACCGCCGATTAACAATCTCAAGCTGCATAAATTCTCCTCCATCCTTCAATGCAATACAAATTAAGAATTTGTAGCCAATGTAAGTTTTCATTGTTTGTCATGACTCTTAATTCTTTTTTCTGCTCACAAATGATGTGTATTTTACCACTGAGCCAGTCATTTCATTTATGAGAGATTTGTTCATAAAAACAGGTTAATTCGCGATGAAACTATAGGCTGACCATTCAAAGAAATTGTAATTTCAATATGATATATTACCTTATGCATGCTTGTTCTTGAAAATAGTTTCATTCATACCTCTGTGATGCAATAATTCATTTCAACTTTTAACAAATATAGCGATTTAAAGCTCAAAATTTATCAAATTAATCGGCGTTTAAAACTCAAAAATTCTTGATTAGACAGAAAATTTTTTTTTTACACACGATTGCTCAAAAAGAATGGGAGTGCAATGAGCCGTTTGAAAAGTGATGTGGATCATTGAAAAATTAGCAATTAATGTTGCATTTTTAAGTTATTTCTGCACATTTTTTAAATGCCCAAAGCTATTATGAATAAAGAAGTGAATAAATTTCTTAGGATCGAGTCATTTATTGGAAAATTTCATGCACCACCACGTGTGGCTGGCAACACTGCAATAGCTACAACATGTGTCTGCTCAGGGCTTCATCATTATCCCTGTAAAAACAGTTTCTAATTATTCAGTAAAGCTCTTCTGCATTTTACAACAAAAATAAAGGTATTCAGATGAATCATAAACTGCAGTAAATTGTTCGCGAAAATTTTTTGGAGATAAATGAAGAATTAATTGGAGTGACCTGTTGCAATAAGAAAATTGAAAAAATTAATTTAATTTCGCTAAATTTTTCTGAAACTTAGTGCTCAATTTAATTAAAAGACAAATTTAGTTCAAAATCATGTTACTTCGTGTACAGTTGAATCAATTCAATCAAGAGAATACACGCAACTCAAAGATGAGAATTATTTATACTATTTTTAGTATGGACTTTAGAAGAGGTAAAAAACTTTAGAAATAATTTTGATTGATTATCAAGATACCAAAAAAGTGCTTCTGAATGTATCCTATTTAAGCTCCTATAGCAATTCTTCTTCTCAATTTTTTTGAATTTGGATTGTCTCACAAGTGGTTAGGCAAATTTCGGGGATTTTTTTGTAGGAGGGTCAGTTAATTTACCCGGGCAGAAATAATCGATAGGAGCCATTGGACGATCTAGTTTATGTGGGTTAGAGCTGCAAGCGTACCAAAGTAGGATGTGTGGAAGCTATTAAAGTCTGTATAATAACCCAGTAAATAAAAGCGAACCACATGATCACATGATTGCCCGGTAGCGATTTATGCTGACTGTATAATTATTTAGCTTCATTCTTGCCAGGCAACACGCAATTGTTCCCTCTGGCTCTGCCTTTCTGTACCACAATTTGCGCAGGGCCGCGGATCCCATTCTGCTTCTTGAGGAACCAACCAAAAATTATTTAAGCAAGAATTTCCATTTTTCCAGATTTAGTTACAGATAATCCGGATGGGGTATCCATTTGCTCATCTTAGCAATGTTTTATCTCACAGCTAGTTCTTTTTCCGAGTGGCTTTGTCAGATTTGTGTGGTGTATTTTCAGAAAGAAATATTGAAAAGGGGCGTTCTCCTCTAGGGTTGAAATGTCTGTCCTCTCATGAGAGCTCTAGAAAAAATTAAAGCTGCCTAGCATCTTTGGAGGTACGAACAGGTTCGTAAAGATCGGTATCAAAGCCCCGCTGGCTAAGTGTTCGAAAGCATGCATTGCTTTTTTAAAGTCCTGAAAACCATAAGGGAATTTATGCCAAAACACATTCATTTGGCGGAAAATTATGGAAAAATATTATTCTAGTACAAGAACTTCGCTGGCGTTGATTTGAATATGACTTTGAACGTTTATCCAGGAATTGATTTTTAATTTTACTGTCGATAGCATGTAAAAAGCAACATTATTTTTAATATCATAGCTTCAAGGATTATTTATGTTGAAATTATTTCCTAATACTAGTTTTTCGCTCAACTATTTACGTCAAAACGCTCTAACTAAAATTAGAGGAATGTGAAGGGTTTCTATAGCATTCCAATGCTTGTAAGCGGACGCTTTGAAATCATAGGGGTACGTTTTACACTTGATATCATGCGTCGACATATCAGGGCTTCTGTGTTTGCCTGCGGGCGATCTGAGAGAAGTCTTTAACGCATACGACACCTACATATCTTGTCTTATAATAATGTCCTTTATTAGTCTTCATTGAAGTGTGTCAGGGAAATATCAAATATGATTAAGAATATTTATCATAAATAATTTTCTGGTAGCAAAGGTGAAGTGTTTAGATAAAAAATCTGCGTGGGTGGGCCTCTGTGTCTGAGTTGATGTTCTTTTTGGCTCCTCTATGGTAGGAAATGTCTTTTTTTTTGTTCAAATGACTTCCATTGAAATATTACGGGATAGTTTTCAATTTAATTTGAATTTGATCTAATTTTAGTTCTCATTTATTGAGTAAAATAGACAAGAGAAAAGTATTTTGCTTATCTGCATTTTGACAGACGATGATTTGCCACTCAGTTACAATTTACGGGGAAGTTATTTCACTTTTTTATTCCCAATGTTCCGGACCTTGAATGTGTTGATAGTATCTTAATACAATTTATATTTTTTTTTGTGTTTATAACTTAGTCTCTCTTTTTAGAATAATTTACTGGAATAGCACATTCTGTATACTATAAACTCAAGCAGAACTTAATTTCACTGAATACGTATTTCCCAATACATATTACTGAATACATATTTATAAGACGATGAAAAAGCTTTGCTTTGAGTGATTCGTGTCTAAGCAACCCTTAACATCTTATTCAATCATTCAAGAAACATACATATGATGCTTAATTCGATGAGTCAAGTTTGAAACCAAAGAGCCACTCATTATACAAATCGAGTTCAAAAGAAACTGATGAGAAATTCTATTGATTGTTGCTAATGTTGCAGGTGCATGTGCAAATATTTCTTAACAAATGAACATTTAAGCAAGCAATTAGCGTTTTTATTCAAGACCATTTTACTGATGCAGATTTAACGGTTCAATAATTTATGTAGTGATTCCATGTCGGAAGGATTTTACAAGCATTATTTCTTATTTAAGAGAAAGTATTCATGAAACCTAAATGTGTAATTTACGACAATAAAACCTTCAACAGTTTGAGCCCGAAAACTTTCGGCAATCCGTGAAACTATTTAGTGCGCTTAGACTCCATTTTAAAAGAATCCACACATCACGTAAGAATTTCGCTCCCACCCTTGGTGAATCTTTCTTATACCGACCGACATCACTGTGGTTCTAAGGCGGATACATTTCAAAGCTCCCAGTTAAACGCAAATCAATGTTTTCTAGGCCATTTTGTGAGCACCATTTTGATACTTAGGGCATCTAAAACCAGGTTTTTGCGGCACTGCAAGTGGAGGCAAACGCGGTTTCCTTTTCGTAATGCCCCTTAAGAAGATTGCCTGTCATAAATTGTCTAGGGTCCTTGATTAACCTGTTTATCTTCGGCCTCCCTTCATCATTTGTTTCGGACCCTGATTAGTACCTTGCTCACCACTTAACTCCTGTTCAAACACGATAATTTTCGATAATGTTTCAACTCAAACTATTAATAACGAACCATAAAACTTCATTTATAATGAAAATGCTTCCCTATAGTAGTGCGGAAAAAATTTGCACACTTTTTCTCGTGGGTTTTGCGATGCACAATCAAGTTCCACGTGTCTCTATATTATCCGCTTCCATTTAATGTGTGCCATCTTTACCCATTCAAGAAATTAATGGGGGTGGGAAAATAATCTCCTCTTCTTCTTTAAATCTATATATTGATATTGAAATCTTATACAAGATTGTCATAGAGTAGTCGAGACAAGAAAGGGGATGAAAAATATATCGTTTGAATTCGTAACCATTCATCAAATTGAACTGTAGGTTATGAGAAAGTAAAATGACTACAATCATTATTCAATTTCAAACCAACTTTGACGGCTGGTTACATTTTCAAAAGCTTTATTCGCCAACTTACAGTTGACGCTGTCAATTTATTCATAAATTACTCATATGCTTTTAATTTTAAAACACCATTCATATATGAGACTGGACTATTCTGCCTTTGGGCTTGTCATTTTTGGATATCGATTCTATGGCAGTACTTTTCGTCGAAGGCTCAGAAGATCTCGGCATCTCTTAAAAGCCGTGAGCTAAGCGGCACGGAGTTGGACCCATATGAGTTTGACAATGTCAGCAATATGCACGCAATATCCTCTGCACCTCGCTGCCTACACTCTGCCGAAAGAATTTACCAATCTAGGAAAAGTAAAACACAAACCGACGGGCTTTTAATAGGTTTACTGTCAGACTGTCACTTAAACACGGTTTCATTTATTAATTAAAAAGAAACTAAGTCTTTAAATTGAAGTATCGTTTAATATTTTTTTTCAGATTAGATTAGGTTATGAGTAAGTTTCGACTAATTTTATGACTAAATTATCTTAAATCGAATTTTTCTGACTTCCCTAAAGCAATTTTAAAAATTATACGTCCTGGATTCCAAGCAGTCTAACTATTGCACGTCTAAAATACAGAGTATTTTGAATATTGCACGTCCGAAAGGCGAGCATGAACTCAACGCTGAGTTGAACTCAAATTTTAGGCTATTGATCGACAAGAATTACCTACGGCTACATCATCGTGATCTCATAAAGTAACGAACGCGTAAAAACAATTCTGTACACCGTGAATTTCAGTACACTTTAAATGTACAGGCGTTGCTCAACTCATTTTTTGGGTATTTTCGGAAAATACTATCGTGGAAAAATACGTAAAATACGTAGGTTTTTTCATTCAATCTTTATTAAAAGTGCTCATACATTCCTTTCTAATTTTTTGCTCATACAATCCTTAGTAAAAATTATTATCATTATCATCAAATTAGTTCAAGCGCCGCAGCCACAGCGAAGGAGGATTTCTGCTGTAATGAGCAGTATTGATGCATTTACTCAGTAACTTTCTTGGATGCTCATCAGATATGGGTGTGAGTTGGGTATACGTCTGAGAATTTCTTGAATAAAGTGCAGTAACTTATTTAAAAATAACCTAGAGGGCGGACAAATACCTTCATCCAATCTTTAGATACAATACCATTAAATTTACCTATGAATGATGAATTTCTTAGCCGGTGCAGCTTGACATCAAATTTTGGGAAAAAACTAATGTCACAATGATGAGATTAATAGTGTTTTGAGCTTAAGATGATAAAAAATGATGAATTTCTTTGCCGGGGCAGCTTGACATCAAATATTCGGAAAAAACTAATGTCTCAATGATGAGATTAATAGTCTTTTGAGCTTAAGGTGTTAAAAAAGTGCCACTTATTTCTTTCCAATATGATTATAGTACTTATACTAGTCTCATAGTAACAATTACCAAGGTCGTAATCGTTCGTAAAAATTAAATTTTACCTCCGGCCCTGAAGTCGGCATTCATATGCGTCATAATTAGCAGTTGAGGTAAATTATTTATCGTTTACAATTTCAACGATATAATCAAAACAGCGTGCAATTTGATCTTTTAATTTCACTTTAGTTGTCTTATTTCCAGCATTTATTACAAGGATATAAAGATCCAAGACCTTTGAGGCCAAGGCATAATAGTTAATTCTTTTTCGCTTGGTTTTATTAAGATCAAATTCCCTCGTCTTGTATTTTCGGTTCGAGCTGAATTTCAGCGATTTTTTTTCTTGCGGGTGAGATCTATTCTTACTCATTAATCTATTCATACTCATTTTTTTTTAATTTGTGATTAAACGTTAACAGCAAAATACACGTATTTGTTCTCATTGAATTGAAGAAATAGAAAATTTTTGGAAACATAGATTTGTGGTGCATTGCCTAGAATCAAGGTACAGAGGCTAGGGAAGGAATTCTGTAGCTTATGCTAAGTTCCGATTAGAAATTATTGAAAAGATAGGAAGCATTAATAGAAAGATATTATTGAAAAATAAGATCAAATTAGTTTATTTGTACAACAGACATGGGTCTCTTAAAAATTAAAGCTCCATAAATTAATTTCAAAATGTAAAGATAGATAGATGTGATGACCGCCGTCTACTTAAAGTCAGAGGAAAATATTCTTAGAAATTGTTGGACGCGCCGCATATCTACAGACGGGACGTGTGGAACTGACTGACTTCAGCTCTCGTCCATGTATGTAAAAGCTCGTACGGAGATTGATAAGCTGCAATTAGACGCACTGATACTCTCGAACGTTACTATGAGAGCTTCACATACTCGTATGAGGGCACAGGCGAAAAAACTAATCAGAGCGCCGCCTTACGCGTGAACTCACACTAACAGGACATGCATGTAAAAAATATGTAAATTGCATGGGTGAAGACTGCTCTTTTAAGCGAGTGAAAACAAAAAAAAATCTTATGTTCAAAATGTGAACACTTTGAAAAAATTGAACACAGTCTTAGTTTCCATTTTAAACACTGATAAATGGCTGAAAAGAATAAGATAAAATCATGTTTTTCCTCGAAATAAAAATGCAATCGATAACGATAGGGGACATATACTCCCAG
Organism: Morinoia aosen; assembly: GCA_030386875.1. Taxonomy (NCBI): domain Eukaryota; kingdom Metazoa; phylum Arthropoda; class Malacostraca; order Amphipoda; family Talitridae; genus Morinoia; species Morinoia aosen. Next base: position 21,870,846 of record CM059565.1, read on the forward strand.
TCTCACTTTCTCACCGCCTGCATGCATGTTTTTCGCCGCCCAAGTAAATAAATCGCTTAGGCGGCGAAAAACATGCATGCTCCGGCGAAAAAGTTTCACTGGGCTGGGAGTCTTAAAAAGGGAACGAGGCCAAAACGAGCGACAATCATGGGCTTCTGATTGACGTATTTGTATTCTTAGTCCATCCATTTAGGACGTAGCCAACTCGAACTAGTTAAAACTAAAAAACTGTACAAGCGACCATATATGAATGTACAAAGGATGACCTGATGTCCAGCCAACGCTACTTGTAACCTCGAAGGTAGAAGCCAGTTCAATTTTTCCTAGGCATCTTGGAATTTATTTCCTATCGATACGTCAAGGCGTTAGACAGCATTTTGAGATCAATGGAAGGAATGATAAATGTATTACGATACCCATGAACATTGATCGAAAATATGAAACCTGGGTATCTCTTAAGGTAAATATCTTACAAAATAAAAAAGAAATATATCCAGCCCTCTAAAAATCTACGAACTCTTCCTCCATTCGTTTTATTTTTGTATAAGAAATTTTGATTAAACGGGGACTTTTATTGTGTTTGCTCCATTAAGATTTCGTTAAACTAGAACTTCAAGAAAACCTTAGAAACTGGCTTTGTACCTGAATTTCACATGTGTTATCCTTTTTTAATCTTGTTTGAATTGAAAGCGTAAGCATAGCCAAAATAAATTTCTAAAACGAAGTTACATTAGTAGAACTGTTTCAGTCTCAAGTACAACTTCAATGAACACACCTGCATCCCTTCGTCACAAACTTGACGACGGGATGACTTGATGTCAGACATAATTGATAAAACATACAACCTACAATTTAGGGCGTCTGTTTTATGCATGTACAATGTAGTATGTATGTACACTGCGTATGTACAATGTAGTATGTATGTACACTGCGTATGTACAATATAGGGCGTATGGCCTACATGCACACTACGTACCTACTTACCAACAAAGATACATACAGAGAGGCTGACAGGGTAGATCAGTCTTATTCACTGATTTTTGCAAAAGAGCCACTTCGGTTAAACGCATTGATTGAGAGAGCCGCAGCTACTGCAAGTAGTTAGCGTATATTATATAAATTATATATTAACCAGTGTATACAGCAAATCAAATATAAGGTAATTCTTTATTTTCCTTGAATAAATCTTGCAGATGGGGATGACAAGCAAATATAGTGATCCTAATAGTACCCGCGATTAAAAAATTCTTGTACTTGTGCACTGGTGAAACTCGCATCACAGATAGGGTCATTAAGAATCTTAATGACCGTGACAGAGACGGAAGAAGCGGACACAAAACAATATACAAATAAATAAATAAATAAATTAACACACCAAGGGTATTATTAGGTAAGAAGATTGATTAATGTATATGTTTTTTTGAAATCCATGAATTGATTCATCGTTCAATTCACGGCTCTTGAAAAACCGCTGGCGGCTCGCGAGCCGCGCAATGAATACCACTCGAGTAGATGAACAAAAATTTTACTTTGTCTTATGTTTTGGTACTATGTCTGTTCAAATGTAAATTTCGGATTTTGGATCTCTTGGAGAAACAATTTTTACTTTTTGGGAAAAAAACTAATTTCCAGTCATTGATCCGAGGAATAAAATTTAAGCAGAGTTTTGGTTTTATAGTTTACTGAGAAGAGGAAAGTGTAAAAAATTTATTATCCTTTCTAAAATATTGTGAGTAGCACCAGAAAAATAATACATATTTCCAATCTTCCCATCTCATTGGAAAATATTCTACTCAAGAATACTCACGCAATATCGACACCTCCATACACCCGGCCATACATCCATACATTCATGCATATATACATACATACATACGTACATACATGCTTTCGTCCATACATATATCCATACTGACATGCATCCCTACATCCATCCATCCATACATACACACATACATCATCCAATCCATCCTTCCATCCATCAATCTATCCATCCATCCATCCATCCATCCATCCATCCATGCATCCATCCATACATACACTCGTATACATACATCCATCCATGCCTATATGCCTACATACATACTTTGTGAAAAGGGCATTTATACTTTTTTCGAAATCATTAAGGAACAAAATTTACAAATAAAGTATACCAGAATAGTGGATAATCGAAATTTAAATATTTTGTATCTCACCCATCGTACCAGAATTTCTTCCCGTAAAGGTATTGCAGTTGATAGCGTTTCTGTTTCAATAAGTCAATAAGTACTTTTTCGTATGTTAGGGGAGTTTTTCAGTTTTTGTTAACATGTAAACGATTACAGTATATTTTTACTCGTTAACTATTAAGTGATTCAATCTCTGACATTGATATTAGAATAGTTATTGATGTATTCACACCAATTAAATTCAAGGACATTTTAAAAGTCCAGTGGGTGGAAGTACATCTTTTTCGAAATATGTAAATGTTTCTCTCTTAGTTTTCTGTCATTCTTTCTTGAGCCAGACACAAAGGCCGCAATAATTTTTACCGCAAGAATTTTTAAGTGCTTTCAATTTTGTCTCCATATCTTCAAATGATCCGCTCTATGCAATGCTGCTTTTAACCTTACATGGGTGTCCTTATCAGGATCTCGTAATCATCCGAAAACATTTGTCATGCGAAACGTATGGGTAAAGCGAATTTAGTAATTATTCTATTTTACGGTTCATAATGAATTCTGTTTCCGACTCACTTTTGACCGCGACGCATTCAATTGAACACCGTTCTGAATACTAAGGACTGTATTGCAGCAGACCTTCGCGTAGCGTGAAATTATAATGCTAAATAATTTAACTCATCGAGGATTCAGGCATATGTTAAGATTATTCAAGAAACCTGTATTACGCTCAAATAAATCTGTTGCCCTATGCCTTCGCTTGTAATTTTGTGGGGAAAACAATCTCCTCTTAGTCTTCAAGTCGCCAAAATTTAGGTCTAGTGATATCAGTTCCTTCTTTCACCTGGCAGTCAAAATTACGTTGATTAAAGTAATTCATCTCACAACTGCAACCCTAACTCCGTGACTAGGTTTTTCTATCACCAGATAAACATTTACTTTATTTGTGAGCCCGAATGCATTGAGTGATTGAAAGCATATTGGAAATTAAATTTTTGTTCATTGTATCGGGTGGCTCATGAATAACACCCTCACTCAAAGCTGGCAAGGAAAACTGTTGAAAGTTGAGAAAATTTAACTCGATGTAGGATGGTTTTGAAGTTGATTTGTTCGTTAAGCTTGAAAAATAATTACTTTTAGATGAGCGCCATTATTGTTCAAACAAACACGCGTTCTTTTGATGGTTCTATCCATTAATTTCTTCTAAAACCTTTCAGTAATACTGCTAACTTCAAGAAAGATGTAACTCTTTGATGTCTGTACCGTTGCAAGTTTGTTAATTACATTCCTTTTCTCGAGAATTCCCAGAGAAAAATCACAAGCAATCAAACGTGGAGACCAAGGTGACCACGACATGTGACAGGATTTTTTTTAAGATGTCACAGGTAATGCAGAGACCATTGATTGAAACCGATATGGACTGATAATTCGAGAATATTTGCAGCCTGAGCTACAAAATGTGAACGTAGGGCATCCATGGTTCCAGCAACATAGAGCAGCACCTCATTAAATTAGGAGAGTCAATTTTTCGTACACATTATTTCACGACAGGGAAACAAGTTGTGGCCACCTCGACCTCCAGATTTTGCTGATATCATCTTTTGGGGATGTTGAAGAAAAAGTCTGCATCAACAAACATGTCGTTTTTAAGGAACTAAACGCAACATTTTTCAAGAAGTTAACGTATTTCTAGGGGTTTCAACTAAATTATTTAGACCACTAAAAGACCACGTGATCGCTTGAACAAGTATGATGCCATCAAAAAAAGGCATCGTGTTTCACACCTTAGTTATAAATAAAATTTCAATCTCTCTTGTATTGTTTGAAATTATATCGAACTCTTTGTGTTTCGCGGTCTTTGTAATGAATTATATTATAAAAGCGCGTGAGTAACTTATGTGTCACACAGTCCGTTATTAATTAAATGGTATATAAGGGCTAGAATTACCGACCCAACACCATGCAGTAACGTTTCCTCGGAGTCTGTTGTGGGTTTAGACACGCAGTTTGACAGGCCTGTCTTATGTTACTCTTCTTCTCTCTCCCTCTCTCTCTCTCTCTCGCTAGCAGGAAGAGGCCAACGTACCGTGCAACCGATTTGTTGTGCGTTTTCTTTCTCTAGTCCTTATTCTTCTTACTTCAGCACATAATTCGTCACATCGTGATGCGTTCGCCTTGTTTTGTCTGCGCCTCAGGGCGATGGTTTTAGGAATGTTTATCGTTAATACATTTTTCCGTCACAATTTCAAGTCTTCTAAGACTTTTTAATGTTAATCCCTGACAGAGATACAATTGTGAATACAATTTTACAGCCGTAAAGAAACAATGAAAAATCGAGACGCATAATTTTTGTCTTTGTGAACATGATGTCACTTGAACTAGGAACGCACTGTTTCTGGCTCCTAATAGCTTTTACTATTAAGATATTCTTCATAGCTTTTACTTAAACTTGTCAACTTTGATAAATAAATACATTTATGAAAAGGTTTAATTCTAACTGATGTTCCTGATAGACAAAGAAACTACTGAAAAAATAGCTTCTTTAGCGTGATGACAGTTTTGAGAATCTATTTTTCTGTCTGCTACGGTGGAATTCATGTTTAAAGAACAGATTTAAAATAAATGGTACACATTACATTCGAACTTCAGAATTCATTTTTAAGTAAAATTTTATTTGAACAGGATGAATTATTTCTGAACTCCTTTACTTCGTATTAGCTGCTCAAAACCGCCTCTAAATCAATACGTTTCCAAGAGGGTAACATTCATGTAGAGCAAATATTTCTTCACAACCATTCCAATTCAGCGTCGATCTTGGTACAGGCGATTGTACGGTAAGGTTTTTATTTAATTCTGAACGAACTAGAATACCTTGAGAGGAATGAGAATAACAACCAGGGCAGAGCAGAGTCCGAGTGTGAGTGTGTTAGCAAACTCTTGCTAAACGCGACGCCAGCCACGCAATGCATGCATGTTAAGTGGTCCCCAGCTGAGATTAGCTGCATGCGGGGAGTGAAATACCTTCCCCGAGTAAACGTGTGCCATGTGCGTGGGTGGCTACCATTATTCTTTCGTTCACAAGTATCAAATATCAAAAAACGTGGAATGTGTTCTTTCCCACATCGTCTGAATTTTTTAATGTTGAGTTGAAGAAATTTCTTATAGGTTTGAGAAATAATTTTTCAGTTATTGATGCTGTGAAATCTTCCCCAAATTTGAATAATTTCGAACGTGGCTTATATATTTAGGATTAACGTAAGATTCAATATGATTCAATAGTGATGAGAAAAAATTCTTTCCTCAATTCTAACAGACTTTTATCAAAATAGGTTTCAACGGAGTATCCAAAACCATAAATTGTTCTGTTTGGTTGGTCATGAAAGGCTTTTATTCTATCCACTCTCCTTGCAAGCTTCGAACACGGTCATGCATTTAGTTGATATAATATGGTTCGAGAAATTCACATCATTAATAAATTTTCCCGTCGCATTCTCTATTCTTGTATGACTTTTTAAAATTAATCCCTGGACGAGATACAATTTTAAACCAATTTTGCAACCGTAAATAAACAAAGACAAATGCCACATGTTAGTACAACGAATAACATCTCCAGTGAACCCTCATTTTATCATATTTAAATACTTCGGATAAATGTAGTTGTCTCGTCGATGAGTTTTTCTATGACTAATAACTCGTCTAATAAGGTTAGGAATGTTCTATTCTAATCTCGAGTGCGCAGAAAATAACACTGAACATAGCGAAGATGCCACATCAAGAGTCCTGACAATGTCAACGTCGCTTTTCTAGTCGTTGCTCATCATGACGATAATCTGCAGCGGGCAAATGCGCATGCGCGGCTTTCAATTGTCATTGTGGTGGCCTCCATGGCCGCGTGTGCTCATACCTTGATCTGCGTGACCTATGACAACGTGGACGAGAGGTTGCCGTCTTCCAACTCTCAATTTCCATCAATTACTCCCTTTCAGTTCCTGATAATTGTTGCTCTAGTTTCTAGGGGTCAGTTCTTTTTCCTGGCTTCATTTGCTGTTTGCACTACGAGATATTCTTTATCTAGAAAACGCTTTTGTTCGGTATTGCACTTGATGTACCATAGACTGTTTTCCCATTTCACTTTAGGTTATTTCAACTCGCATGATTATTCTTACAAAACCAGTAGCCCCAGATTTGTTTACACTTCGCTAACATTTGAATATAATGACTCGAAAATACTGCTATTTTTCAAATAATGGTTGTTTTTTACGTACTTAAAAGTAGATGAAAACACGCAATCACCAATTAACACTACATTTATTCAATATTTTCTCTAATTGTAGAGCATGAAAAATCGAAAGATATATTTTTTATATACTATCCCTAACCTGAACATTAGACAACCGTTACATGCATGATCGTTTCATTTTTCCTTCGGAGCGTTCGAATGAATCAAACATTTTCACCTTGTCATACCATGACGCACGAACTGAAATTAGAACAGTCACTTCCTCAGATAGTTTTTTGCTTATAGAACCAGAGAGTCATACATTTTCTTTTTCCTTAAAATGTGTCACTTCTGATTGTCTCCTGTATTTTTCAGATTTTTTATTAATGTGCATTACGAAGTAGAGCTGTCGCTGGGAGATTGGATTGGGTCTGCTTGATGAGCTGTTTCAAGCTATGATTAATATTTACCTACCTACGTCTAGTACGTTTGTGTGTTTGTTTGGTTGTCGTCCGACAGAAATTTGAGATCTTTTTGGTCTAACTTATCAAGAATATACCGCTCGCTGTATATAGTGGAGACGATTTGCGGCAATTTTTCAGTTTGCGAACCATTTTTGCCATTTTTCCCCCGTAAATAATTAGGATAAACAGGGTGTCTCACGAAAAACGGAACACAAAATGAAAATAACATAATTGAAAAACACTTGCTGCATTTTCGTTTGTTTCGGCTATATTTTGTTGAACCCTTTTCAACAAATCCTATACGTATTGATGAAATATCTTCACAAAGGTTTATCCTCTGAGGTGATATTTAGACTGATACTCGCAATTAATTAATAACAAATTATCCCTCGATACGAGTATATAGTACGCCTCGTAAGGTTGTCTATCAATTATAAGGATCTTTGTATTAAGAAATTTTTGAAATCCAATGTGTTTTTCGTCTCATGTATTAACTTTTTTGGAAATGAACCATTTTTCTTTCTTTCTTTCTTTCTTTCTAATTACTGTATACTAAAAGGTGCCAGAAACATATTTGCGCATGAAAGTCAATAAAATGTACATTCCCTACTTCAACTTTAATTTAAGGTTTAGGTTAGAAATCCTTATAACTACTATGTAGTAAATCATTTCATAAAAATATCGTGAACATGTTACGCGCTCCAATTCCTTCCACATGCCCGTATCTGTGCGAGCACTTTTGAGCTCTTGATCGCTTCGATGGAACTCGTTCGATCAACTGTCGATTATATTTTAGGACACTGAATTCGTTCGTGATTCTTTTTATCAATTCTTCAGAGTATTGAGGAGAATAAGAATATTCGTCTCTAAGTGTCCCCACACGAAAAAACGACACGGTATTAGATCCGGCATCATTAATTGATTTTATGCAACAATGGGGTTATTAAAAGCTTTACTCAGCTGTGTTCTTAGAACTTCTAGTTAACTGATAACTGTAATTGATCACGGTTCAGAAAAGTTTTTAATAACTGCGTAGTAGCGTTAAAATCAAGAAATTGAGTAGCTTCCAAAATTCCAAGACCTAAGGCCTTGTGACTATTTTCCATGGAGACACTTGAAGATTAATTTTCTAGTCCTCCTCAAGACATTACAGAGAAAGAAAGAATCACCAACGAATTCAATGAGCTAAAAAATGATCGTTCTTTATGTTTGATATTGGTATCGCAGACACCATACTTGCCAAGGTACGCAGCACAGATGATATTGCTAATTTTTCTTAAACTTGAACTAGAGTTAAATTGTGGTGCGTACGTTTTAGCGTTTGACTTTCTTGCATAAACATGTTTCTGACAGCTTTTAGTAGAGTAATAACAGGTAAATATTTTTTAAAACCTTTTATCAAAACGCATAGCATTTGTTCATAAGCGTTCAATTAATACTATGATAGAAATAAAAATAAAAATGGTGCAAATCGTTTTTGAATCATATTATTTTCATTTTGGTTTCCGTGTTTCGCGCGCTATAGTGCTCCATGCTGAGTGAGCCATGCGTGGCCACCGGTTGGGACAGAGGCGCAGGCGCGCCTAAAAAGTGGACACTTCGAAGTTGCCTCATAGGAGACGCATGGATGAAACAACCATGCATATTTGGGAGCGCTCCCAAGAATCACCGATGCCACTCCTATAATTTTTAATAGGGCGGGGGACACCGTGTATATATTTGCCATAGGTGTTAAATTATCTTCAATTTCGAAAAAATGTGATCATCCACCAATTTCATCGTTAGATTTTAGTGTAGAACATGACCCAACAGAGCATGCGGGGTTAGATGCGTTGTAATAATGAAAAAAAAACGATTCTTACATGGCAAAATATGATTTGAATTCATGAATCGTGTATTCACGCTAACAAAAAATAAAAACTTCAACATATTTATGAGACCAAACTCGAATGGTTTCTTTTACATGTTTTGCTGAATCTAAAACCACCAATCATCAATCAATACATTTAAAGAAACCATCGATTATCTTGTTTGTCCGCTTGGTTGTTTTTCACAGTCCACGTTCACCATAGGGTCAAATTCTCCAACACTGTTTTTAGCAGAAACATCCTCCACAATTCAGAGCTTAATTTTTGAAATGAGTGAAGGGTAAGATTTAAGTTCTTGCTCGCTGTGCTGTGAATGCAATCTAATAGAAATATCCACCTCCATTTTTTAGGAATTGTTAAGAAAATGTGCTCATGCTTTAAAATTTGAATAAATTAAAACCAATCAAAATTCAAAAAACTTTCAGTGACTGTATGTAGGGCTCTATGAATGAATTATATTTATAGATGATTTGAAAATCACATATCTCAAAGGGTGACTGTTTTTTGCCAGCGCAGTTCTGAAGCTCCTTGTAGAAGTTCGGCAAAGTCATCTGAATCGTGTCAAAAAAAGCATTGATTTCTTGAGTACTGCTGCTTGTCAACCTTTGATCCTATATGACCCGTAGAAACATGTCTTGTGAAATCGAGAGGTTAATGACGTTGCATCATCTTGCTGAAACCAGAGACCGTCAGATCGGGAATGAATTTGACGACCCTCGTATTCAGAAATTTTTCAAGCATTCCCAATTGAAAATCAAGGACGTATATCGCCGGTGGGAACGCGCCGGTTCCTATGCGTTTTTTAGTTGTATTACGCGCGGTTTAAGGGTCAAATGTCCACTTTTTCGGACACAAATTGCACGCGAATAGCCGTTGTTCCGCCCTACCTAACGGCCGTTTACCGCCTCAGGACCAGATTCGAATCGCGGCTGGCCGTCCATGGATTATAGGTTAAAAAATCGCTCCCGGTTGCACGTGCCTCGCCTCATGGGGTGTACAATATTGCACTGGAAGCTTTGGATCTTAAAATACATTCACACTTAATGCATTGTGAATGTATTGACTCATTAAGCTAGCTCAGAACAATATTGTACATCCAATGAGATCGAGGCACGTGCAACTGGGAGCTCAGGTACATAAGACAATACATTAGAAAGCACATAGAATCCCGCTCTTTCTTGAACTTTTATTACAAAACTGAAACATTCTCTACATTAAAATTTACATGAATATCTTACTTCCATTAATCACAGCCTTCTCACCAATGAAACGCCAAAATAATATAGGAATTGAAAATGAAATCACAATCCATTTAAAATGCTGCATGTAACAAACAAATATCAACACGTGCACTACATTTTGGGACATATCATATGTGTACCATTAGGTACATTAAATACCGGCATAAATGAATAGCATTTCCATAATTTCACTACCTTTTTTAGAATTGATTTGAACCTACCTGGTAAAAATTATAGTACACTTTTATTTCTCACACCTTTTATAAAGGACAAGAATGGACTTGAGCAGTACAGAGAGTTTCTAAATTCTGCTACTCACAACTTAACCGAACCAACCGTAGCAATCGCACAAACGGAGTCAACGTTTTAAGGGAACGCGGAATCTGTGCAGAAAGGGTATAAAAACAGTAAATTGAGAAAAAAGTTCATGAAACCAGATCAAAGTTGAAGAAGAAAGTAGTAGGCGCTAAAAAACAGGACAGCAGTGAACCGAAAATATGTGGTCCTTTAACATAACAAAAAATTTTATTTCAGCAAAAAGAAGGCCTACCTAACTCATAGCTCGGGCCCTCACATTTTCCTCCCTGGGAGCGCTAGCTCCCATAGATACAATAGTTGTATCCCTCTGAGGAGTGTCTACATTATATCGCGTGTCCCACAAAAATGTCTCGGAGTTTTTAAATGATTATATCTCCGCTTTAAATTAACATTTTTAAAATGTATTTTTTCACAATGAAATAATTTTTGCTTCCGTTTCGAATAGTCTAATTTTTTGAAAATCGTTTAATAACCACTTTACAGTGTTCGATTTAGTGTAAGAGGTAGAAAATATAATTGTTCTAAGGAAATGTTTTAAAAACAACAGCACTTGTGTTCTTCATTTCTCAATACTTACTGTTTATAATAATTTCACAATGATGTATCCTACATACCACCAAGTATTCAAACGCTCTGAGAAGTTTTTTACTCCCTTTTTTCATTGTTTGAAGACACCTAAAATGCAGTTCACTAACGAAAAAATAATTTTCATCGTATTGGAATATGAGGCAACGAAAAACTGTGAAAAAGTTCGAAGAGCAATTAATGAAAAATTTCCGGGAAGATACACGTCCGATAAGAAAACTGTGTATCGTACAGTTAGAAAATTAGAAAGAAAATTAAATGCTCCTCTTACTTGTTCACAGTTTACCGTTGCTTCATATTACGAGGAAAATTCTTTGATCGTGAGTGAGCTGCATTTTAGGTGTCTTCAAATGATGAAATAAGGAAGTAAGTAATGTATTGAGAAATGAAGAACACCAGTGTTGTTTTGAGAACTTTTCCTATGAGCAATTAGTTGTTCTACCGGTTTCAGCAAATCGATCACTGTAAAGTGGTTAGTAAACGATTTTCAAAAACTTAAATTATCCGAAAAGGGAACAAAATTCATTGCATTGTGAAAAAAGACCTTTCAAATATATTAATTTAAAGCGGATATATAATCAATTGAAAAGTCGGGGACATTTTTGTGGGACACCCGGTATTTACAGGGTGTTGTGTGATGCGATGCGGATTTTAACCATAGGCAGAAAAACGCAAAATAAAACGATTTTCAGGAGTGACAAAACCTCACAACTTCTTTGTTTTCGAGAAATGATGTTCTGAAATAATTATAGATTCCTGTAAGAATAGCATGAAGCGTGTGCCAAAGAAGTTTCGTTTTTACTCGTTGGCTGCATGTCAAGCCCATTCTTACGGGAATCTGAAATTATGTCAGGTCATTTCTCGAAAACAAAGCAGTTTCGAGGTTTTGTCACTCATTAAAATCGTTTTATTTCGCGTTTTTCTGCATTTGGTTAAAATCTGTGCATCGAATTACATAACACCGTTCAGATAGATATATATGTTTCATTAAAAATAATGCCACATTGATTATTAACAATGGTTTTGTTCAATTTTTCTAGTTTTCGGAAGAGTTTACTTTGATCGAAATTTATTGAATTTAAAAGCTCCCCTAACGTTTTGTGTTTAAAATTTTGCGACGCGTTTCGTCCTGTGTCCACGGACATCATCAGGCTAAAAATAGTTTGAGATGTGCAGCTAATAAAATTGAGAACGGAGAATGTACCTTCCACTACGGAACCTAGGTCGCCTAGCCCTCCTCACTTCGCAGACCAACTGTACACCTTCTAACGTGCATCAAATGCACATTTCTACATTCGGGTAACCGCAGCCACTCTGCCCACTTCTCCATTCTATTAGCTGCACAACTCAAACTATTTTTAGCCTGATGATGTCCGTGGACACAGGACGAAACGCGTGGCAAAATTTTAATCACAAAACGTTAGGGGAGCTTTTAAATTCAATAAATTTCGATCAAAGTAAACTCCTCCGAAAACTAGAAAATTTGAACAAAACTATTATTGATAATCAACATGGCATTATTTTTAATGAAACCTGTATCAAGGAAGGGTTACTACCAAAATATACTGAATATATATATATATATTCTCAATATTCTATACATCAAGAAATAAACAAATAAAATATATCATATTTTATTTTTTCCTAATATAAATTTATATCAACTCAAGTGTAAAGAGAGCCATTTCAACGCTCATGTACATTATATATGCATAGTATTCTCGATAGATCTCTCACATTTTTGTTCATTATGGAAATGATTTGCCTGGAGGGAACATTTTGAATATTAGATTAAATTATAAGTTAGTTCAGGCCTCCTCATCCGCTACGAAAATAGAACGTATCAAAAAGAGGACGGAGGAAGGCACCATTTAGTATGGAGATAAGAAAATGAGGAAGCTATGCTGAAGGGTCATAGAAACAGTAAGATGGGAAAGAAGTTCATGAAACAAGATCAAAGTTTAAGAAGAAAGTAGTAGGTGCTGAAAAAACAGGACAGCAGTGAACCGAAAAAATATGGTCCGTAACAAAGCAAAAACCTATGTTATTTTAACAAAAAGGCCTACCTTAACTTTAGCTCGGGCCCTCATATTGTCCCCCACGGAGCGCTACTTCCCATAGATACAATAGTTGTATCCCCCTGAGGGAGGGGAACATTTTGAATATCATTAAAGAACATAACGGATGAAATTAGAGTTACAACGTAAATTTTCAATACCCTGCATCAGCTGGATGACCAATGAACCAGCAAAAAAAAATTTTGCAAAAGAAATGCATCATTCATAAATTACATACGTAGGCACTTAAAGTTGACTGAATGTGCTTGTTTATTGGCTGAATGCTGAACAGCATTTCAAATAACAAGTTCAAAGACTAAAAATTATTTCATTAGAGCACCAAATGGAAAGCAAAGGCAAAGAATAGCACAAAAGAATTTCCTTGCGTTACTAATGCGGTTTTAGAGAAAAAATTAGAGCACAATTAGCTAGCGCAATTAACTACCAAAAAAGTATTTGCAATAAACCATAACCACAAATGATAGGGTGCACTGTTGCGCAGGACTCAATGCACAGAATTACAAATCTTGAAAAACAAATTAAACAAGAGAATAGTTGAAGACGACATAGCATGGACAGTAAGAAAATGAATAAAAAATGTCTATCGTGACAAGGCAAAACGATAATTACAATATAAAATGACCCAAATTCACATCTCTCGGACCCTGTAGGAGTGCTAAGTCCCAAAAGTGCAAGAGTCATACAACGTTGTGCTATTTTTTGGCCATGATACATATTTAGAGCAATCGATTTTTCATTATAAACTCACAGTTTTGGTTTATCACCAGCGTTTTCCTCTATTCTTGTTGGCACTGATACAAAGCACTGTGAAAAGCACATTGGTTTAATTTATTGTTCAATGTCAGCATTTGCACTTATTAATATCGTGAAAATAAGTAACTAATTGTCACATCAATACACATTTGAAAAAAAGTCTTTATAGCCACTCAGTGAAAAACTTGCAAATGAATCAAGTGAATGTAAACTGTTCTGTAATCCTGCTCAGTAAACTATCCAGAGTACTTTGATATGAATACCACTGTTCTAGTTTCAAAACAGTTGGCCGAACAACACTTCACATAACTATGTTTAAAAATTGAACTCAGCTTGAGCTCGAGAAGTGACAAGGAAAATCTGAGGATGAGCATAACGGTTGATCGCCGCAACATCCCAGAAAACAATCAATATAATATCAATAAACATGTTTTGGGCATCTGATGCAATACTACGTCACAATTTGCCTAACGCAATGATTGTGAAGAACACAGTCGAAACACCAAATGCAACCTTTGCAGAGGCAGTAACCGCCAGTACGCTCACGATGACACGCTGTCATTAACTGACAGATCGAGTCATGCCGCTTTCAAATGTTACGGCCGTTAATCAACTGAAAATTTTGCGCCTTCGAACCACCCGAGGCCAACTATGAATTTCACGTCCGAGCTTGACCGAGCTTGGTTCGGGGCGCGTAGAGGCAGTGTTAAAGCAGAGCAGGCCGACTAGCCTATAAATCGTGCATAATCGACCCTCACGTCCTTAATACACCGGCGATACGTCCTTGATTTTCAATTGGGTTGCGCAATAACGTTCCGACGTCAGTCACAGAAACGTTTCTTGATTGAAACAATGACTTCATGCGCCAAAATCTCCAGTACCACTCCAGCTAATATGCATCGTAGATTGGAGTAGACGTTTGTTTAATTCACGATGGTAACTACCAGACCAGTATAGAAGTTCTTATTATTCAACATTTCAGATAAACTGAAGTCCGCTTCATCACTGCAAATCAGAATTGTCCTTCTAATATGCTCTAACTATTGCCTCGACCCAAAGATTTGCATAATTCCTGTAATTCAATTCCTCTGCGTTAAAACTACTTACAATGGATTTACGGTATTCTAAAGTATTTTCTAGTAATTTAAAGCGTCTTTCCTATTACAATTAACTTACGTTTTTCTTCTTTGCATAACCATGCATAAGTGACCTAACACTCTGGGCCAGGTGTGGTCTATACATAGTAAACTTATACAGCTTAGGTTGTCAAGTAAGGTTGATATAGTACTTGGTTGTCCCCCTCCACGCTCTGCTTTCAGTTTTATATCATAGGACAAAATTGAGCACCTTGCTTTGAGTGATAAGTTGAGGCAAAATGCAAATACCTTTTCTATACCTCACATTATCAAATTTTTCACCACTACTCATGGAAAATAAGCTGTCTTTTAGATGTAACTTAACATGCTCGTTTCTAACTCTATATTGGGGATACCGTCTGCCATAATCACACAATACCATCGATATTTTTCATAGTTTTTTTGGTCAGGTAATGAAAAAAATAGATTGATGTTGAATTATTTTAGCTTTCGTGAAGTGTGTGCATGAACAAAAATTTCTGAGTTTTATATTAGTAATAAGAACAATTTGACTCAGGAGGAGCAAAGATGGCATAGTGGTGTAAATTTTCTCATCTCCGAATTAACTGCATTAACGTTTCTGGTGAGAAATTAGTCTCGTATATGTATTTGAATTATTATTGTGAGCAAAAAACAGGTCTATCGCAAACTATTTCTCCTTATCTGATGACTTGAAATCACTCTCCATACTTCTGGTAGTGTATAATAAGAACACTGTGTCAACTCGATGCAACCATGAGAAAGCCGGTTAATAATATAAATTACTTTTGTTCAGAGGTGAAACACGTAAAAAAGTTCATCAACATGAACAACTAAAAACCTCTGCTTTTCTTTTGATGAAACAGCAATCACGAGTGATGTATTGCAGCAATGTTATTACGATCTCATTAGTGCAGCGATTCCATTGTTCAAGGTTGAATAATTGCATATAATAGAACCCTTTTTTATGTTACTGAGAACTTTAAAATAGCTTAACGCACCGATCTGTTTGAAGAACAAGAAACGATCCCGTCTTTCGAGGGAATATTGAGTACTTTAGTGGCAATTTCGAATGACAACTAGTGATCAGGTGCAAATGGCACACATTATTTGCTCCTTTCCCTTAAACTCTAGATCTTGATTGCTTCTTTTTTCATGTTCGGGTTTGAGCCACCTCTGCGTGATGTAAGTGGGAGAAATCAGGAGACTACTTGAGGAATTAAACGTACTGCAGTTTTTTAATTGCTGGTACTGAAGTAAGACTATAGTTTGCTTTTGATGAAGTTCATATAAATTCATTGATGTACGTAATCCAACTCACAAAGGCATGAGGCACCCAATAGGTTTAGGATAGTTAGGTTTGTATTTCCTATGTTAGGGGACTGGCGCGTCGAGGGAGATACTGTTAGGTTACCTGAGCTGTTGACAGGCCGGAGGGACTTCCATCTTTCTTGTCCACTTTGCTTATTTTAAGACTTTTTAAGACTTTTGCTTTATCTTTTCGAGGTTCTTTTTTTATCTGTGGTATTTTCCTTTTTAAATGGTTTCTACGCGCCGGGTATCCTGTGTAGGAACACTCCATGATCATTGATTCCCCGTTTTCTGCAGTCCTTGCTATAACGATCCCGTCTTTCCGCTGCGAAAACATTTTTGCTGTGGACGGATGCTGAAACGTATACTTAAATCAACTACTCTGCTGCTAAGCGTATGTGATCAGAAGGACCTGAGCCAGGTTTGTCATACAGGTGTTATTTTCACCTTCATGGACCATGAATCACTTAAAAAATATTCATTCTATCCCTATACTTTAATAAGAACACAAATTAATTCATTTTCCAACGCCATATTAATCATGTATGGGATTTTTCCGTCAAAATTAATCAATATAACGACTATTGAAGATCCAGTAACCCATAAGTTCCGAAACGCTCAGAGGTCCAACCCTAAGTGGAAAAATAAACCTGAGGATTTTGACTAGGGAATAATCTGGTAACTTTAGACTAAGCTGAATCAAAGTACATACCTTGAGTGCACATCCTTCGAGTTCATCACGTGAAAGAGTAAGTTCTAATTGACGTGACATGGATCCTTTCTTGAAACTTCAACTGGCCTATCTCACATGATCACTGACTCCCTGGTGTCTATCTCGGCGGATCAAGACGTTGCTTGTTTTTCCTTGTTATTCAATTTGATATATAAAAAGAATTAAAATCTCACTGGGTTAAGTGGAAGTTGTATTTTGTGAAAATTGAAAAACCGAAAAAATGTCATTTTTTATTTTTTTCTCAAATCAAGTAACAATGGTTTCCTATTAACACTGAAAATGCATATTTTGGTTCTCGTATCTTAAAATTTTATTTTCAAATATCATGAGAGAGAACAAAATCTCTCTCAAATAATTGTTATAACACACATGCAAAAATTTTACATTTAAATGCTGTGACGGTGTATGATAAACGACGTTCTGGTGCTTAAAATTTCACTAAATACTTTCATACACGTGTTTCACCTATCCCTAACGGGTACGAATATTTGGATAATGAAAGACCGCACGAAAAGCTTTGCGAGAAAAAATATCGATACGGTAGCAATTTGGGCATGCGGACTTTTGCTCGATTCCACGCATTCAGGTGACTCTAAAATACCATGTCATGGTGAAGGACCTTGAAAAATTGTTACATGAATACTGTAGCCACACACTATTAGAGTGAATCAACTGTATTCATGAACATTTAAATAATTTTTTTTCAGCGCTATGATAATGGTATAATTTTTTCAGCGCTATTTCGATGCAACTCTATAATGCAAGAGTGACCAAGAAGTTTCTATTTTTCGTAAGTGTGACCATGTTGAAATTTGTCATCACGTGTAGCCAAAATTCAGTCCGGCTATGGAAATCCTCTCTTTTTCCTTTTCGATTGCTTCTTTATCATTCACGTGCGGCTTGAGTCACCTCTGAATGAATTTGGCACGAGAAATCAGAAAACGATGAGGGAAATTTTTATTTCCTTTCGGAAATAAAATTACTTAGCAATAGAACTTTGAAAAGACAGACATGTCATAATAATTCTTTTCAAAATTGCTTACTCTAACCATAGATCCTTTAAATGAACTCCACTCAAAATTAATACTCGTGTTGATTCTAAAATCAAAAATATTTCTGGAATTCAGTTGGATTTTTTTCTGTAAAAACTTAGTTTTTCAGAGCTCTCAGAGCATGTGAGTGTAGGAAAAAAATTCAGGGATCAAACCGATGTAATTAAGTTTTTAAGGTGAACGGGCATTTTTCCACGCGCTATTTCAACTTTTTAAATGTGATTTCACGAAGTTTGTAGACATCATTAATATTGCTCCATTGGTTAGAAAAACTATTCCATGATCATCAAAATATTGCAGAGGGGACACATTGGGAAAATTGAATCTATACAAAACAGTGCTTCTTTCTATCCTTGTAAATGTGAGTATTTTTTTGTTCGAACAGTTCATTGATGACCAAGTTTGAAACTAACTCCGTACAGTACGCATGTTAACCATTTTATTGTTTGATTAATTTACCACTTAAAACTATGTATCTCCAATGAAACATAGATAATGCGTTTCCTAGTAATGTTCAAAAACTGTAATTACAAATGGTCATGTACGTATATTGTGTATGAATGAAAATGTACGAATGAAAATGAACCATATAGGTTGCTTCCACATTTTTAAATCTTTTCATTTTTTCTCTGTTTGCTAATTTCCTGTCCACATTACAGATGTGATCAATGCTGGAACTAATGATTTTTTAAGTTCGATTTACATTTGCAAATCACGTTTGACATGCTAAGTTGAAAAATATAATAATAAATCCTCTGAATTCATAAAAAAATCCAGTACAAAGTTGTATAATGCAGAAAACTCGCATTCGTATTTCCAACAGGGGAATGAGAATGTTCTGAATTTCAGAAGATCACGAAAAATTGTCAAACAAACTCTTTTCACAAAAAAATAATTAGTATTAAAGGTTTTTTACCAAATAAAGACCATAACATTTTTTCATGGGATTATGTATCTAATTTCCTTTCCAAAAATTGAAACAATTTTGCTCTTCTAAACTTCATATAGGTATGTAATGAAGCACCGTAATGGACTTAATCTAAATTCGAGTGATTTGTAGTTAAAGTAACACGGCTTCTGAAACAGTCGTTGTACCTCGTTGGCATTCTTTCTTCACTGACTGCAATTTTATTTACATCTTTATACACCAATTTATGCCCATTTTAGTTGAAGGTTAGGCTTGTAACTCCATACTATAAAGTAACATAAATTAACACAGATGCTAAAATCACCCGAATCTAATCCTCGCGATCATTGCAGTATAGGCATCTTCACGTTCATATCGTGATTTATTTTTTAGATTTATTTTGTGGTCGTGTACCATTTTTGTCAGAACGTGTTTGCCGCCAAAATGAAAACCATTTTTCGACTGTATTTGTTTAGCCAAAATTAAAATTTAAAATTCAACAGCGAGAAATCGTTTTAGTGTTAACATATTTTTTGTTCGCTTACAGCTTGGAAAGTCGCAATCGAAAATGCCGGACCTTGCCATTAAAAATGACGAATTTTGTTCACTAGCTTATGAAATATTTAAGCTAATGCAGGTTTCAGTCCGCACTGAAGCCGGTAAAAACAAATAAATTAAAAGGAAAACGGTTATATTTAAAATGGTAGCTATATAATAAAACTCTTTTTGTCAAACTTTTGATTCATTAGATAAAACGATAGTAACTTGAGTATGAATAACTCAAACGTTTCAATCCTGCGCTTTGTCATTTGCATTTCGGAAAAGCCAGAGAAGAATTAAGAAGCATGAAAGGTTAGAAGCGCGGGAAAAAAGTTCTTCTGAGACATATGTAAAATTCAGAGGCGGTGGAATTTTACCATGCATACGAATACGCTCGTAAACTGAAAATGCAAGCGATTGTAATGAACCATCACTGTAAATGTCTGAATGTGTATCATTAGTCATCAGATTTAGTGTATTTTCCTGATAGATGGCCATCAATACCAGATGTAAGATGAAATCAGCTAAAAATTACGTGTACGAAAAAGTCACAGACTAGATAGAATCCATGAACTGGTTTTATTTGCTATTAAAGCGCTCAATTGCATCCCATGATCGTGCGTCTGGAATATACTTCAGCTACTCGATCGTCTGAACTTCAGTTGTTACTACACTGGCTGAGTAGTTTTAATTGGCGTCTAATACGGCTATAAATAAGAGCTACGAAGATATTGCATGCCATCAAGCTGATGAATGAGCTCCATTATTCGCACGACGTCTTTTATCAGTGATGTATGGCACAATGCCCTAATTGGAGGGTCAATATACTCAGGAGCAGTTCGCAATCGTCGTCCCGGGACAGAAAAAGTCTCAAAAACGTTGCAATATTGTATTCATCTTCCAATATTCATGCGTACTTGAGATTCCCTGTTGAGAATTTTAATGCTAGATGTTAAGCATGCATTGGAAAGTATTTCCATGAGCATCAGAAATTGAACAAGAGGAACGTGCCCGCTTGCGAGACCCAGCGAGCTCGGTGTGCGGCTCACTTCAATATTGGATCTGTGGCGGCTGAGGCACCGCCTCTGGGACGAGGTGGGCAGGGCTGCGATGCCACCGACGTCTGCGCAAAACAGTGCAAGAGCGGCGCATTGTGCGCAGACCGCCGGTCTTTTGCCATCATTAGCAACGTCCCCCGTGGAAAATCGGTTGCACGAAGCTCATAAAACTCTTGCAAGGTTACCTTTGCGACGTTCCTGCATATACGCAGTTTTATTTTTTATAAGACTTAAGTGTTACTCAGAGATCTCTTTTCAGTTTGTCGGTAGACAGTTGGAATTTAGATTGGAAGAGAATGCGTTTTTAGACGTTCTGCCCGTGTGTCTTGCATCCACCACCACTGCTGAAATAATCCAGAATTCGCGGCGGATTTTTTTTCGCTCCTGACGATCAATAAAGGAGTGCTTCTGCGCACTGAGCTCGCGCCCCAATGAAGGCAATGTGATCGTGTTTGATGAATATGAACATATTCAGACCGTGATTCGATTTATAAATTACCAAATGAGAAACTGCTAGCAAGGACACATTCAGTATAATGCTCGTGAAAAGCTTCATTTAGACATTGTCTCTGCAGCTCATCTGAACGTTTGGAAGCCTTGCTGACAGAGTCCGGCCGCTGCGGGCGCTTCGAGACATCGCTGGACCTCGGCGAAATTTTTCGGTAAGTACTGTCTGATATATCGTTATGCCTACATACATAAGTTTAAGTCAATGTTGCAATATAAACTCTTAGAATTACTTAATTAAAATAGATAACCTCCTTAAAACTGTACAACGAGCATTTTCCAAAATAATTTTAATTTTTTTGCGTAGGAACGTTTCAAAAAGTTATGCATACATAATTTTTTTTAATATTCTGTTGATGATGGCCATTAACTTATCCCATCAAGCTCAATAACGATTCCCTTTCGGTTAAGAGACTCACCACCAAGGTAAGAGTGAATCTTTTCTTCGGAACCTCTAGGCCAGGGATCTTTTCTCGAGGCTTATGCAGTTTAGAGGCAATGATGACCGTGTCAATGCCATGTCAGGTGCTCAGGGCAAGCGGGGCTCCGGGCAGGCACTCGAGAAATAGGAAAAAAGGTTGCCCGGCCGTTGAGCGAAAACTTCCGCCCTGATAATAATAATAATTTGGGGTGAGAATTTTCCTCCGATGGAATCAAAGCCTTGTAGCGATTCAGTGTAGCGCTCGAATGCAACAAGTCTATGGCTTTGAGATTCTTAATGTAGGGGGTAGAGTTTGAGACTTGGGAAGGGACGGGGGTTTTGAGTCTTTGGGGATTGAAAATGTTCCCACCAAAAAAGGGACAATTCAAGTATCAGTGTTTGAAACAAACTGATTCTTAATGCTTGAATCATTTTGTATGAATTAGATGTACCAATGGTTGCTAAATGATTGAACGAAAATTTTTTGATGAACAATTTTTCCTAAAAGCTCAGCCGATTGAACGCTTTCGCGGAATTAAATATCGTTGAAATTTTGATTAGCCTTTTGCACTAAAAGCAAATTTGAAATTTATCATTCGCGGATAGTTGCAGTTATGAACGTCAGTATTGAACTCTGATATGAAATAGTTTTATCCTCAGAAGTCAGAGAATGCTTCCTAGACTGAAAACACACATTGTTTCGTGCATGAAGTATGCTGTATTTTTTGATCACGCAGAATCTATAGCCTGCGTTTTAATGCTAAATCTTTCTATTAGGTTGAAAATAGATGTTTTCAGTCATTCTATGCTGGTTCGCAACGATTCATTGTCGTCTGAAAAAATGAAATAATTTTTGAATTTTCAAATCAAATTGATCTGCATGAAAACTGATCTGATTATTGAAACCTAGAATACATTTCCAAACTTATAGACGCATTTACATGAAAACATGGATGATATTGTAAAGTATAATTCGATATTACCATTCATACGACATTCCATTATCGCCATTAGCAACACCAGTATCATGTTATTATATCTATTACACTTTGATAATTCTAACACAAAGTGCCCAGCAGCATCAGGACCTGCAGTGTCACCCATTACTCATAAAATTTTGCTCCACTTCAACAAGTGCAAAAGAAAACGTCGTGTCAGAAGGATTGGCGTTACTCAATAAAAAGCAAATTGTAAACTCGTTTTGCTGAATTTGCCTTTCCATCAGAAATTAACACAATTAAATAAGATTACAGCCGCGTTTCACTCAGGGTGTATCAAATTATTTCTTTTGAAGTTATAAGGTTCAAAGCGAGTTCGCCCTGTCGTGTTCTTGCAAAATAAATAATCACTGAGAGCGAAAAGCGAAGGATTGTGGAGGCAATAAGGCAGACTTGTGGTCGAGGCAAAGCCTATAATTGGCAGTGATGAATTGGGTCCGCAATACATGAAAAAGAAAATGGGATCAAACTCCACGTGTGACTTGCGTATGCGCGCGAAATACTCAGGGGCTTCGAAGCCTTTATCGTGAGGACGATGCTCGTTTGTTCATGCAGAAATATTGATATGTTGTTTATTAAGATTTGTTAACGTAGTATTGGGATTGCTCAATTTTGAATTTCTTCATTTTTTAAGGTGTTAAAATCAGTCAAACTTTATGCTCTAATAGAAGTGCAGGGAATGCAAATAAAATTGAATGCCTTTGGGTTTACTTTGGTAGTTCAATTTTAGAGCACAATAAAAAGGTATCTTAATTCATTGAGAAAATAGCATCTACTCCAATGTAATGATTTGTATCCCCTAGCGTTTTGAATTTTTTTCTGGAACCGAAGGCAGTATTAGTATAAACTAGGATCCTTTCAACTCACATATGACACGCTGGAATGAACGTGTTGCCTTTTATCGGGTACAATTACAATCTTAACTTGATAATTGATACTTTTATAAGTCGTTGTATATTCCAGTAAAAATTTGAGTTTAAAAAATAAGCATATTATGCGAAATGAAACTTGAATGAAATTATGAATCACTTTTGCAAAGCTGCGATAAAATGTGATGCGAAAAAACTACCCTAACTAAATTGAATCCTGAGCGTGTACCTTCAGTTTCAGTAAGTAAATTAATAACATATGTAGAGTAAATACTGCACGTCACCTACTCAGTGCTAAACAATTGCTTCAAATTGTTATGCTCAATATTTTACGAATTATGCGAAATTTTATCATTCATATGCAGGAAACATGTTTGAAAAGTTAATAGTCTTGAAACGAGTTGTCTTCACGCAACAATAATAGAGAGAACTTCTTGCATTTTCAAGCGAAATGTTTGTAATTTTTTCGGTATAATAATTCTTAAGAAAAATTAGTGATATTAATTTCTTTCGTATTTATAAAGTGCCGTTTGGCTATGAGTTTCTTATACTGGCACTTCTTTTCGGCTCGTGTTTCTCGTATCATTTTCGACCTGTGAACGCCTCATGTTATTTCAACTAATATACAGCTATTGTGCTTGCAGCATTGACATCCCATGCATGCATTGCTTCTGGTAGTTATTACTTTTGCGTCACACTTCACAAAGCCTTTAAAAACACAATAAAGCTTTTTTTGGCCTTCATAATCAAGAAAGAAAGTATTTGTGAAATCAGTTAGATTTAAGAACGAAGGTGTGTTATAACATGTTTTTGTACCAGATAATTTTGCTTTGCGGTTCAACATTTAATGAGTCAATAATTTACATTCTTCTG
The DNA here is from genome assembly GCA_030386875.1 of Morinoia aosen. Classification (NCBI taxonomy): domain Eukaryota; kingdom Metazoa; phylum Arthropoda; class Malacostraca; order Amphipoda; family Talitridae; genus Morinoia; species Morinoia aosen. The sequence goes on from CM059565.1 coordinate 21,894,915, forward strand.
CAAAAAGACCAAAAATAAATGTTAATAAAGGTATTCCTTGATTTATGTACATTTTTTATATGCTGAAACGCATTTTTAAAATATTGTTGCTATTGTTCACATATATTGACTTCAAAGTAGTACTAGTAGTAGTAGTAGTACTTACTAGTGCCTAGTGATATTTTTTTACGGCTAAATCCTCGCTGAACTATTTCAAAGCATAAATAACGGCTAGCCCAGAGTGTTTCTTCTCTATTGATGCACTGGTAGTTGCTAAATTCCTCGCGGGGAATGCAAACGTGAAGATGAGGGAAAACTTTTCCAAAACCTTTTCAAAACTATGATATTTCCTACACAACCTAAGTCCACTGCTGTAAAACATAACATCATGATTACGTAATAAATAAAAGAGTGAACATAAACTTACTGTGCGTCTGAACATAAATAACGGCTAGAATCAATGAAATTGCTAAAGTTTTTAGACCCTAACGAGAAAACCTGCCATTTTGGACTAGATCACAGGAACGGGGTTTCTAATAGGTCATGAAAGTTCTTGTACGAAAATAATTAGTGGCCACTGAATTTTGCACATGAGTTATCAACGTTGTTCAATAGAACTTCTACGACCTAAATTCCTGAAAACAAAATGAATGTCTGAAATGTCCACGAAATTTATACTAAATTTTTACCATTATTTATATTATATATTTAAATTTTATATTTATATTACAAATCATATTATAAATATTATTTAGTGTATTTAAAGTGCATTTTTCCCACTTATATCCTAAAACTATCAGAATCCGCTGTCTCGGTTGAAGCCCTGGCGGCAATATTCCGAGTTTTCACGTGCCCCTAAATTCCAGAGCACAGAGCTCGCCACCTTGCACAGGACTCAGTTGCTGAAGTGTTCCAGAGGCTCGGCCATAACTTTTCATTCACGCTATATTGAAGCCGGCCATTCGTATCAGCGAATTGGCTGTTAGTGATAACAAATAGCTCAGATAATTGAGTAAATAAAGCCATGGCGATATGTTATCTGATCGTTGGTGGAGACTATCAGGGGCTAATTGAGTTTATTAAAATGAATATCTTCTAAAATGCGGAAATGATACCTCACCTCAAATGTCCACGTTGATTTACTTATCGGTGATTAACACCTGAACAATTTGCTTACCCAACCGTAATGATATTTTTAAATTTGTGACATATTTGAAGGAATAACTGAAAATACAGTTGCTTATTATTTCATTTGAGACTAAATTTTCAGTAGTTATGTTGAATGGTATGAAAATATCACCGTTATACTTGTGAGTCAATCGAGTAAAAAAATTAAAATTGTTTCTGCTAATCCAATGATAGAGCGACGCACAGTTTTTCACTTCGTACGCCTAGGCGTTTCGATGTTTTTTCTCAAACCTAGTGCAGGTCCGAACATAATTCGCGTTCTTCCTCAACTATAACCGAGGATAGCATGAATGATGATACTCCATTCAGAGGTTGAAAAAATACACCCTAATAATTCAGCAGGGTGTATTTTCCTAAAAGTATCATCATTCATCATACCTGAAACAAATAACAAGTCCCATTTTTCATCAATTTGTTTCGTTACTTCACATTAGCCAAAACGTGGTCGTCGATGCCGATGATACACAGCTTCAAAATTCGTTCAATTTTTCTTGTATTAATTTTTGCACGGAAGGGAGACACGGTACGAGCCCCGGACCATACCGCCCCTTCAAGCCCAATCCACCACCACTTTTTGAAGGAAGTTAGGGGACAAACGTGATCTGAGGATACATACCTTCATTGGCATAACATTGCAAGTGTGCCTCGCTCCGTAAGCATCTGCAGAAAGAGAGTTGGCCCGATTCAGAGCTGGCGAAAACTGGTGGGTCGTTGCCGGAGAGTTTCGTGGGTTTAGCTTCATTTTCAACCGCTGAGAAGCCCTTTGGTATGCGTTACAGCACCTTTGCCTAAAGCGTAGCTTACCTAAATGAAGAATAAATTGATAAATATTTAAATTCTGCAGTTAGGTCCCCTCGAAAGCCAATTTCGTATATCTTGTGATTTCTAGTGGGCATTAACTTTGAAGTACACCCTTGCACAGTAATTGCTTCTGAGAATATTTTTGAAACTTTTGAAGTTTTTAGATAATTCAGACTGCGATGATATCACGACGAAAAATGTAGGTGACACGAACTGCATACGATCTTGGAAGTTTGACCTCTTCAGCGAACGCCTCATGCTTAGACAAATTGACACTTTTAAGCACAGAATTTGTTTCGTTGATGCTAATTCACAGATAATTTGTCGTAAATTTCACTTGAAAACTGTTATCTCAAAATTGCTTTTATTTCTTCGGTGTGAATTGAGATGATGCGAAAGCCAGTTAAACTACCAAGAATCCCAAAATTCCGCGCACTCTCCCAAGTTCTCATTCTCTTCATACTAATTGAACAAAAATTTCCCGTAAGCATCTTCATTGATAGCATAGAGGGTAAAATTTTGCTTATTTTCAGATCAAACTATTCAGAGCACAAATCTTCCCCAAACAGCGCAGAAGTTCAATCAAGCTCGCGATAAGAAAACTAATTAGCGAAAGAAAATATTACGCAAGAAAGGCTCATTATATGCACATTATGGCCGGAAATCATCACATTAACTCGTCCCCAGATCTTCAAGAGTTTTCCTCTAAATCCTAAATGGCTTTCTCATTACCGAACTTCTTTCGCCCTGAAATGTTCTCATCATCGTGCTTATATTTATTCATGATGAAACTGCTTCGGGATATTCATCAATAAATAATTAGAGTGTGATAAATTTCCCGTAACGCCAAGATTACCGAGATTTTTTCTCCCGTTTTACTTCAGCGAGAAAGTTTTCTCAAACTGTAGACTTTTACCCTGCTTTTTCCAATAGTAAGATGGTAGTTAAATAATTACGTTCAGAAAATCCAGCTCCATGCATCAGCTAGATGATATCGAATCTGTAAGAATAATATACGAAGAATGATCGAGCCTTTTTTTCATTTCTAACAGGAAAGTATCTCAATTAAAAATTCAAACCGCTCTAAACACAAAAATAAAATTACTAAACTCGAGGCTGTACCCTACTCAGCACGAGAGGTAGGCAATATCCGTAGATTTAAAATTCATTGCAGTTCATTTTAAATTTTCATCACAACAAATCATTCGAAACAAGATCACTATACCACAGAAAGGTTCATTGTTCAAATGACATTTAAAGGGCTAGGTCAGTGAAGTGGCCTCGCTGAGTTCATTTGTTTTGAGCATGGATTAACGTTCAAGCGTCATCCAATCAGCCAAAAATTTCTCATTTACAGTGCCCTTGTTGAGAATAAAATAAGGAGACTTCCTGTGCCCACCCACGAGGGAAGAATCCGATCAACAGGTGCAATAATGCCGAGTAGGAGGTCCCAGAAATTCTTGCATTGAAGGCGCCATCAAGTTCGTCAAGAACCACCGTCAAGTTGCCGGTTCTGAAAGCGTCTATTGCTTAAATGCTCCTCTGAAACGCTTCTTCGCTGGCTCCGTTCCCCCGCCGGTCCCTTTTACGATACAATAATGACCGTAAGTCAAGGCTTTACGATGTGATGGGCGTTTGTAACACTCACTACGATGGACTCTTACGACTGATTTAGAGATCTTAAACATTGTCACGGGCTTCTGGACAGCAGCATTGCTCTCTTTGACGTTGAGTCAATAACTGAGCTAATGAACCTAACACCGTTTGATTGAAGCTTGGAGAATTTGATGCTTACTATGAATGCGAGGAATGGTCTCTTAAACTTGACTTTAAGCGGATCTCAATGAACAGTTTTTTTTTATTAGATTTTCTACATGCATTGTTTTGCCTGAGTACTGTGCATCTCCTTTCTAGAAAAAGTGATGGCAATTTGATGTCGATTTGGAGAAATATTAGTGATTTACATCAAGAACATTTTGACTGAAGGGCATGAAATTTAATGATTTATGAAATTAAAAGAGTATTTAGAAAATTTTATCGAGAAATTTTGCGGTAATGTTCTTATCTCTATATTTTTAATAATTTTGCTCGCTGTATGAGTACCCTGAAGTATAATTTTAATTTTACTTTACGATGCTCCTTCGAATTACATTGATATAACAATGAGGAATATGTTGAGACATAAAATTAACTTTTGTCGAGTCTCGTATGAGATTATTTCATCGGGCAAGTTAGCTTCACTAATTAAAATGGAATAAGATATTGAAGTTTATTTTTGCTCGGAAAAGGTTCAATTTAAGTGTTAAAAATATATGCCAAAATTGATACAATTAGTATTTTATGCAAATGAACTTCTTTCTATATCTCTATGTTTGTCTTCTACTTGAATCACCAACTTTGAGCACATAGAACAATTAGGTACAAAATCAACATTCATGTTGGCATTAGGCTAGATATGAAATTGTAAGGGTTTGTATTTGTATTGTAAGGCTCATTGAAATACATAAATTTCAAATCAATAAGAGTTATTATAATACTAAAATTTACATACTAAGAGATAAAATGGGTTTCATTATGAGATCATTTTCATGAGGAATGCTCACTGAGATTATGTGAAGCGCAGAGTAAAGTTTTTTAATTTCTTCCAGTCAGGTCAGTGAGTGTTGCTTTCACATTTGAATAATTGTATGACAATGCAATGAAAAAAAATTATTTGAGGCTACATGAATCAAGATTGAAAGAAGGCAATTATCCACGCTTATGGATCATTATTCAGCAGGATAGATTGAAAATATTCATAGTAAAAACCGCGTGGGGTTTGAATATAATAAATTATCCCTGGTATAAATTTTACTTGGTGGTGATTGCAAAAAGAGATCGTAAGCATTATTACTGCTCGTGTTTAGATGTAGAAATATCACAAATACCACGATGCATGGTTGAAACAAACCCTTCATCACGATCCGGGGAAGAATTTTCATGATTTAACTCAGGACATTACACCTCGAATTTGAAGAACAGTGATCAGTGCAAATCCCAATTTCAAAGTTTAGGGAAATTCTCCAAAATTGAAATGACTGGCATGAAATGAGATAAATTTTATGACTTCATCATTTTCATCTTCAACGAGTGTACATAGTAAAAAATTTCCGTTGATAAACTGGGTGCTAGCCGCTTCAAAATATTCACGGGCATGACGCAAACGCTTGAAAAAGGTGGAAGTTAATTACTGAATCTCCGCTGTCTTGCTTACAAACTCTGAATATTTCAAAATCAGGCATTGTGAAAATTTCAAAACCAGCCATTGTGAAAATTTAAAAACCAAGCATTGTGAAAATTTCAAAACCAGGCATTGTGAAAATTTCAAAACCAGGTATTGTGAAATTTTCAAAACCAGGTATTGTGGAAATTTCAAAACCAGGCATTGTGAAAATTTCAAAACCAGGCATTGTGAAAATTTCAAAATCAGGCGATGTATAATTTAAAGACAATCGAAGAGCAACATCTTCAAGTCCGGAGTCTTGTGACCACAAGAGCGGGTCCAAGCGCCGCCGATGGCCGCCGAGCGTTGCCGCCGACGCCGCCATTTGAGGCGAGCTCTCCACGGAGTCCCGCGACCGGCCCGCAACTCTGCACATGAAAGGGGACGTCTTAGAATTCGAATTCTCTTGGACATTATTTGAACTTCTAAACAATTTTTGAGCTCATGTTTTATTTGAAATGAAAAAACTCATGATGCTATATCTATGCAAGGTTTGAGCTTAACGTACTTGTCTTATAATACAGGAATATTTTAAGGTCAGTGTATTTTATTTGAAATGTCAAATGTATAGGATGATTGTCAGGAATATCATCAAATGATTGAAATTACATTCATTCAAAAAGCGTTTCTGCTGTTCCTAAAGTATCCAAAGTGATGCAGAAGAGTACAGAATAGTGCGAAAAATTCCATAATACGAAATTTTGCTACGCTATGTGAAGAACCTTATTAGATGATTCAAAGTCTGAGTTATTTTAGATTTCCTGCGGTTAATTCAACTCAATCAACAATATTTGTACAGGCGCTAATTCAACTCAGGTAGCAATATTTTTGGAAAAAAGAGAGAGACTAGATCAGATATCAACCATTTGATAATTTTTTTTTTATTGGAATATTCCCCGACTACTTTTCCCTGTGAGAAAAATTTCTGCTGAGTAATTCAGAGCTTAATAATGTAAATATTAGTAGCACACCCGAGCAAAACGAGACGAAGACGTGATCATTAGAGTAAAGTTATTTAAAAAGGCACAGAAATTTTTCCGTGCTTGAAATCAATTATAATTAATGATGTATGAAAATTTTAGAGACAATACTTGAAAACATAATTTTAAAAGCATGTGTTATTTGTAATCACTGTAACTTTTAACTTAAATACCTATTTGTATATATATGTATATATCAGTTTTCATTAAGAAACCTTATCAACCAAAATTGCTCGCTAAATTTTCAGCTTCTATCGTTTCATTTTTTTATAAGATCAGTTCCAGACTTTGTCAATTTATTAACTCATCCAAGAAGTTTTGAACTGTTCGTTTCACTTCACTGCAAATATTGATATAGTGAAGGCAACTGTTATCGAGAATGTTGCGAGTATAACACTCCCAAGGTACAGTCTACAGTTTTTAACAATTTTTTACAGAATCTCGCACATGAATTGACAGGATAATATCATCGAGTTTTCAAGTTTTGCTCATCGCAACATTTTGTAATCGTAGAAATTGGATCAACCATTGATATACTGCTGTATCATTTCTGATTCATTTGTAAAGTCTAACTTTAGTTATATACTACACATTTGTTGGTTTTGTATCAAAGTTTTCAGTCCAAATAAGTAATGCTGTAATTTAATTTGCAAATTAAACGTTTCAATGAAACGAAAAGAAGAATCTCAAGACTGCCCGCAAAGCCTAATAAGATTTAAAAAAAATAACGTATATCACTTGTTTTTTTATATTAAAAATTTATTACTGCTATGCATTTTAAGCTTACTTGCAACCACTAAATTTGATAAAAAGTAAAGAACGCTATAATCAAACGACTCCTGTGGAAAAACAATTTTAGTAATAAACTCCCCATTTATTTCTGTAGAATATTAACAGTGGCAGAATACTTTAGTTAAATATTATTTTCACTAGCCAGAAATCAACTACTTTCAGCTCTGTGCCTACAAATTATGACGATATTTTAAACGATATAAGGTCTTGTACTGGGACACAATCCTCAGATGTCCTTTTGAAATTATTTACTGTACTCTGCACTATGAATTATTATTATATTTTAGATGATTGAAATGGATTATATTTTATTCAACAGAAGCGTTATTCGGATAATATGTGTGATCGATTTTAAATATTTCATTTATTTTTTTAGATAAAAATTCATATACAAAATTATCAGTAAAGACAATATTGTTCATGATAAAATACGATAACTATTATTCATGATCAAAATAAAGAATTACAATAAAATCTCATGCGTAGAAATAATTTTTGTGCCTTTGAACCCCCATTTTTATATTTTTATTTGTACATATTTAGGCAATATTAGCTTACGATGCAAGTAAAAATAATTTTATTCCGAAAAATGAGAATAACACGTAACTCAATAGAACAATTTCCTAGCAAAATAACAACTACCTCAGTAATTTTGATATAATTTCTTTTACCTAAGAATTAAACTGCATCCGTGAGTGGTCCAAGCTAACTTTCAAAGCTCATCTTGCGATTTGCATGAAATGAGATAAAATTTCATGGCTTCATCAAGAGGATAGTCATCATTTTCATCTTAAACGAGTGTACACAGTAAAAAATTCCCGTTGATAAACTGGGTGCTAGCCGCTTCAAAATATTCTCGGGCATGACGCAAACGCTTGAAAAAGGTGGAAGTTAATTACTGAATCTCCGCTCTCTTGTTTACAAACTCTGGTGAAAATTTCACAACAAACGACCTTATAATTCAGTAGAAGCCCAAGCCGTGAGTTTCTCATCTTTATATTTATATCTCGAGAACAGATTTGTGCAGGGAATTGAAACTACAATTATCAATAGGAGCAGGGACATGAATGCAAGTTATGAGATGCAATGCGAAACTTTTCTTTCATTCAAGTAACGCACAACATTAAATGATTAAGCGGCATTTAAAAACATATTTGGTATAATTATTATTTTGACCCTCCAAAATGATAACTCCAATAAAATTGATTAGCAGTAAAATAATTTTTATTGTTTTTGGTAAATCTCATCATCGATCATTCACTCTGATATTTATTCGGGAGATGATACACGCAGGTTCATAAACAGTGCATTCATGCAGCAATGTATATAACTTTATCTATGTACAAACTGAAGTAATCAATAGTAAGTAAAATATATAATTTTACGAATTTCAGGCTAAATGCGTCACATCTTTTACGTTAATGTATTTTTTATGTCAGATAAAGCTTTTAGACAATTTTTCAATCTTCTAAATACGACAATAAATAATTTTTAAAAGAACCTATCTGGCATGTAAAGATGTACAGTACAAAAATTGCATCAAATAATTCACTGCAACAATTCAAAAGTTCTTCTATTTGATAGGATTTTAATTCCCCTGCATACACACGGTGTAATTTGTGATTGTATATCAACTTAACACACTCTTAATGTATATTAAATCACGCAATCTGGCTATGTTCCGTAAAATACAGGTAGAATGGACACGCGAGCGAAGTATTTCTTCAAGCTAACCAGGTAAATCTAAAGCATTTCTTACCTTTTACGTCCTTCAGACTGACGTCAAGTGCCCTGATCATTTGGAACTACCTTTGCTGCTACTGTGATTTCCTGAAGTGAGGCCCCCTAGTTAAGTTCAGTAACTCAAATGGTTGCTTTGAACGAGTTTTCTTCGCCATTAAACATTGCAGGGACTCCAAGGGAGACAACACGTCGCCCCTGCTGATGCGTTGTCCACTGGTCACTGGAGTGGAAGATTGACTCTCCATCTCCTCAAGTGCGCCCGAGTGGATCTGAAACTTCGGGGTACACGTCAAATTATGATCACATTACAAGTTCGATTGATGTATAACTTGAATTATAAATCATAATACTTCAACTTTTGCTCACATTACAAGTTCGATCGAAGCATAGCCTAAATTATAAATTATAATACTTCAACTTTTGATCACATTACAAGTTCGATCGATGCATAGCCTAAATTATAAATTATAATACTTCAACTTTTGATCACATTACAAGTTCGATCGATGCATAGCCTAAATTATGACCCATATACGTGATAACAACATGCAATGTACACGAGCGTTTGTAAGACTACTGGGTGACATGCAACATGTCAGTTATGACTTTTGGAGATTAAGTTGGTTCCTTTTATGGTTTGTTTTCTGCGTGATCTGCAAAAATACGAGAGCCTCAACGGTTTAAAAACATTCGTTTCCCACTCATCCCAATGATAATCTGAACGTTAATAAATATTTTCTGCAAGTTTCTCTTGCATTGCATGAAGATAGTTTTAAAGAAATTTGAATTATTGTACTCTATTACAGTCAAAAGAGTTCTGATGTTCAAACAATTTATAAATTTACAAGTTTGAGGTGAACGAATTTAAACTCTAAAGCAACATGTTAGACTTTGTGACAAAATTAATCTTACTTATGTAGTGTACTCTTTATTCATATCTGGAATAAATAATCCCCGTATTGAAATATTAAATGATAATAAATAAGTAATATAAATAGAATAAGTACATTTACATAAACAGTAAGAACCATATAAGTTATTAGAAATTAAATTAAATTATTAAGAACCTTATTCGATTCATGATATAAATAAAAGCACGATCAAAAAATTCACGAATTAGGAAAATTACTTCAGTTTGAACTTTGTGAAAATTTGCAATTCTTAGCCAAATTTTATTCCCAGAACTACATTATTTTTAAGCACAACATTCATTACTGCTGTGTAATAATATAAGTCTACTTGAACTGCACCTCAAAACTCACATTAAGATTTACCCTAGTTTAATGGGCTCACAAATTTCCGAGGAACTACATTCGTGCATTTCGAGGAGTGCGCAGCCCGCAGTCGCCTCGACTAATTTCTCACTTTAAGAAAACTCCCAACTTAGAGAAGGTGTTCGCGCATGTGTTCGCGGAAGGGCGAGGAAATTGCTAGTGTGCACAAGGAAATTTACCTTCTTAATTATGCAAGCTACGCCGCTGTTTAGGGAAGTCGCCCAGAAAAGGAAGTCGTAATAAAAATGGAATACGCCATTAATTTCATTTGCTAGAAAGAAGAACCAGAACTGTGAATTTTACCCGAAAATTCGAGGTGATTTAAAACTCCCAAACATTTTCAAAAACAAATTTGGCAAATGCATAGAATGAGAGCTGTATAAAATGTTTGTTGATAATATTCAACTCTTGGCTTTCTTTCATTTGAGTGAATTACTTTTAGTGAATGATTTTACGATAAATGTAAAAACACTAAGAAAGTTAGAAGTAAAAAATTTTAATGAAAAGAATGACCCGACTATCCCCTTTTCTTGAAACAATTTTTCATTTTAGCATTTCCTAAAACAAAACTTTCTCTCGATTTAATCAGGCATGCTTTAAAATTGAAATTCAAAACGAACACTTACGTATATGAATTGTGAAGTTTCATTCACTTATTCTGCAGAAAACAGATTTTTTTGAAGGGAACTGGAACTTAATACCGAATGTGCGGCAAGATCCCCCTTAGTGCAAAATGCAATTGCATCATTTGTACAGGGGGCAAAAGTAATCCTCTTAGTGGGCTCCTGCAATAGTTTCTTCCACTCCATTAAACTAATTTAACCATAATTAGGAAAGGTTCGGCGCAATCTTTACCACCGTCCCATGAGAGCGTTTTACCTTAATGACTACTTGAGATTGTCTGGAAAAATCATGTTGCAAGAGGGTGTATTCAAAGTTTTGTTTTAGAAATGGAGCGCCGCTTGTATACTCGTGCAAATACCTCTCATATATTCGAAATTATTTACGATTGAGCTCCGTTTTGTTCATCACAATTTTATCGTGTGCGCGCGCGACGGAAACTTGCCAATTTTGAATATTCAAGGGAAATTTGCGCGTAAATATGCAATGTAACACATTTTTTCTTCATGCAAGGGTGTTCAATGCTTGAAATATTATGTTATGAACGTACTGCATACTTTCCGTTCCTGTGAGTAACGGTGGATACGTGGTGGATATGAGAACCTCCCCTCTCTGAAGTTAATGACACAGCTGACTGATCCCAGTCTATCAGACGAGGGGTCTGACGTGCTTATGCTGACGTCAGTGATAGCGCAGGGTCCATGTGACGGAGTTAAGAGGAAGGCTTAGAATACATTAAGGCTTGAAGTTTCAGAAAATTAGAATCTTCATTAAAATCGCTTGAAAATAATAGAATTTTTATCATTCAAATAACGTGAAAATAAATGACAATGAAAAGTGACCCACGTTATCGAATTAAAGTGAATAATTTTTAGCTCCCAATTATACCTATCTAGAATAACCGTCAACGTGAAAATGTGAAATCATTTTGTAATCTAAAACCAATCATGTACGACAATTATACTCATAATTACTAGTTGTTCGTCAGCGCACTTGATTTTGCTACTTTAAAGTATTCACTTACTCAATTTCATGAACCAAATGAACAGATGAATGCCCAGAATAATTTTAATTATTAATTTACTGGTTGGCTTAATGAATTATGGAAGTATGATAATTTACGAGCAGAAACACATATGGCGCACTTCAAATTCGAAGCAAGAAAAACTTGATGAGTTAAGAAATGGCATAACTTCATTGCAAGACAAACTTCCATTTTTTCATGAGCATCATAGCACGAGCGCCACCTCAATTTCTACTTTGTCTTTCTTTCCTCGTTACAGAGATGGATTTTGTCCATTTTCGATACATTTACTGAGGAACGTTTTCAATAAGCGCTTCCTAAATTGAACGCGCCGTAAAAAAAGCCTAAATGGAAATTCTTATCCCAAGGCCGCAATTCCTGGGGCTGGGATGTATTGTTCTTGTAACTGGTAAGAGCTCTCGAGGGAAGGCTCCGTTTCTAGAGCAATACAAGCTTTTCATCCTTTATTCCAAGCCGATGCCATTTTTACGTTAAGATAAAAGGCTTTTCATTAACGAGTGAGCATCTTATGTTTCTGTGCGAGAAAATACGGGAGAAGGCATAACATTACGTGCCTGGGTTATTGCCCTGGGCTTTTCGATTCATTTCAGATGGAAATAATGACTCATGTTATGCGAAATGGGACGCATATTAACGATTGCGGTTATCATTTCCTTGAAATGAAATTTCTTTTTCATACGAAGCACCTTCATCGCGCTAATGCATTCGAGACGCCTCAAAAAAAATATTAAACTCTTTAGAGAATGAGGGAAGATCTACGTTCATAAAAGATACTGCTAAGGTGCGCACATTGCTTCCGTACTTCTTGCAGGACTTGTAATACTGATGCTTCGCAAAGATAGCACAGGAAACGGAAATAAAAGCTGGAATTCTGGCTATAAATATGTATTGTTCGTTTGTATACTCAGAGTTCTTATCAATAATGAAATTTCTGACGGATTTAGAAATGTCTTTATTCGTTAAACATGATCGGGAAATATATTCTGAGTTACTAAAGCGCTTTTAAACCCATGTATTACAACTACTACTCAATGTTACTATCAAGCATATTAATTTCTGAACCTGTTTGAGAGATGCGTAAGTGAACTTGTTGTATTTTTCATCGATTAGCATCTGAGCATTTTTGATTGAGAATGATATTAAAACTCAAAATGAGTTTTTCGAACTGTTACACAGAGTAATAATTCACCTTTCATGTTTCAAGTCTCATCGAAAATGCCTTCTGTTTCAAATTCAAGCGTTACCCGCGTGTAGGTAGTTGTTCAGCATTACGCTGCAGCATGGAAAGAAGACTATAAAACAGGCACCCGTTCCGTAATACCAAAGTCCATTTGCGGCACCTGCGTTGTTCCCGAAGTTGCAAACCCGCTGAGATATTTCAACGTTATGGCGGCTATATATCGCTTCTAGTTTGCATTAAAAATAAGTTTTGCGAGTCTGCGTTAAAACCGCGCTGCTTTTTCTGAGATATATTCGAGCAGGGAGGCGCGAATGCTGGAGCACGCAATTGGCCAACTTTTGGCTTTGAATTTTCTTCTTTTCCTCGGCGCTCCTCAGGCACCGCACACAATGCCTATTTTTCGGTTCGCCGTTTCAGTTGGATAAGAAAACATTGCTGGCGTACCAAACGTGGAAATAATATCCTGCATTTCGCTTAGGTTTCACGATAAGAATACTCTAATCTGACGTGTAACCATTACGCATGAGGTTACACATCATCATGTGTAACCTCATTAGAGAAACGCAAGTGGAAAACTTACAATTCGAGAGGACAAATACGAGAATTTTATTGTTTTTTGAAGTAAAAATCATGGAAGTTTAAAGAATTTGTGGCTTGTAAAAAGTTCAAGAAAAAGATTGATAATCGGATTTTCCTGTAAAAAGATACTCATATTCATGTATACTGATTTATTATATTTGACCATGCGCAGTTTACCGGATGTAAGAATTTAGTATCGATAATTATAGAAATGATAATGAGATTTTGTTGAATCGAAAATTACTGCAGTCCCAATGGGGTATCCGAATGTCGTTTTTCCTTCCAAAAACCATCTGCGATGATTGGTCAATAAATAAAACAATGACAATGTATCATTTAAGTGTCAATAATTAGGCCAATGACAATGTGACAATGACAATAGAGAGATCGCTAAAATAGTTGAGAAAATGCAATTTTGGCGCATCACAAAATCTGTAGCATTTAGGTGAGGAAAATAAGCACACTATCTCAAGAGCAACAAAGCACAATAATCAACATTTTTAAAGGCTGTGAAAGTAATACCAAAAGACTGAGTCTATATATAGTTGAATGCATATCAATTACAGAATACTGATTGGCTTGCCGTAATAGAAATTAAAAAATTTACGTTTATTCAGCCCTAAGAAATAAATTAACTAAATTGTATCGTCTCGGAACTTCTAAACATGAGAATAGAAAGGGATGATTTTTTGAGAGATCGTCATTTACTGAATGTAAACCTGTGCGTAAAAAATATGATAAAAGCTCTAAGTTTTAGAGTGATGGCAGAAAGGAACATAATTTCATCTCTGAGCACGAAACGAAGTTTGATTAGTTTGAAATTTATTTTACCTTTCTAAGCAATCAAATAAGTTTACTCGCGGTTGTAATGTAATATAAAAACACAGGAGTAATATCGTTGTTTTCATGTTAGATTAATTTGAAATTGATTTAACCTACCTAAGCAAGCGGAAAAATTTTATCATGGTTACAATGAACTATATAAAAACACAAACTGATTTCTGTTCAATAAGAATAAATAGTTAATTTCAAACAGACGCTCTCAAAAACTCTAACCCAACGTACACTCCCCAAAAATTTTCTCGTGTCACGAAGTCAGGCTATCATTTCGGTATCATTCCCTCATTCATTACGGTCAAGATGTGGTCGAGTTGTGTTATCTCGCGTATCAATAGCATTATATTATGAATTCAAGTCTTCAAGTCGACGCTCATTAAAATGCAGTGTGTAGCCTAGTTTTGGGAGGCATCCATTTTCCCGAACTGTGGCTTATCTTTTCTCGTTAATATTCAATTGAGGTCCGAGTCTTAGATGAGCACTTCTTGAGCTATGCTTTGCTGGTTATAACAGACGCGTTTGCTTTGGAACTCTAAGAGAATACATCTTAGGGAGAGCGCCATCCATTAGAATCTTAGTTAGAAATTCATGACTAGGACAAGGGGTGTTTGGCTCAGATAGCGTGCAAGGACCTACGGAGTTAAATCGCATGGCTCTTTAAATTCATGACCCAAAGATACACTAAATCAGAAATAATTGCTGGGATCATTCGTTGAACTCTGATAACTACATTGTTCCGTTTCATACAATACTAAGGGACTCATTGTAATCCAGACCTTTGTACCTATGTACAATACGAGGAACATGGTTTCGTTAATTTTTTTTTCAACCTTACCAACCCTAAAATTTTGCATTTTTCCTGCATGATTAAATCGTAAATTTTAGCGAGGTTTAAAGGCTTGCAAAAAAATACTGTTAAGATACTTTTATTCTTGCCTCTGCTTTCGCTCCGCGTTTATGTTACATGGATCGAAAGAAGTGGAAGAAAATCATTTAATTATTTTAGTTGATTTTAATTTTACCTTACGCACAGGAAATAACTTCTATTACTCAATTAAATCTCGATCAAAATTTGCAGCTTCTTGTTAAGCCGATCTTTTCCTTCTTCCGTCTAACCAATTTTTTTCGCAAAAATACAAAAAATTGAGATCATGGGTAAACCTGGATTTTAAAAAGAACATTCTTCATCAGTTAACAATATTGCGACTCTCAAGCAACATTTACTTCGAAATACTCAAATGAAGTAATCATCATCTTTATTCAAGGTTCAAGCAATCGCCTGTAAAGCTTTCGCCTCGAAAAGCGCTAAGTGCTACGAAAAGTCTTTTTCATATCGTTTGAAATATTGAGCTAAAAATTGCAGTAATTTGTTACCAGCACTGACCACAAACTCCAATACTAAATTTCCAATAATGGCAGCATATGTCAGGACAGTTTTCCCACTTCTTTGCCAGGTTGCTGCAGAAACCAAGTGCCGCAATTAAGCCCGACATACTGTGGTCGTTGCGAGAACTTCTCAAACGAAGAAGCAACTTGGGCAATTTGGGGCTGCAAGTTCGAAGATCAGCTTCGACAAGTATTATTTGCGATGATCTTCTCTTTCTCTCGGTAAACTATTCGCTAATTTGTCTTTTTTTGGTTACCCTTTGAATGTAATTCTCTCTCCAGACTTGGATCACAGTTTGCGTACACTGCAATGAGAGTTGGATTCATTTTGTTTTCAACTCACGAGCACATTTCCATTATACTTAGAAGTGCCAAAAGAATCCTTAATTATCTAAAAGATGACAGTCGTTTCTAAGCGATAATCGCAAATGTAATTGAAATCGCAATTTTTTAAATAATCTGTGTGCAATTTTCTCATCCCATTGACAACATTTAATTGGACTTTACAGTCATTAAGAGTATACTCGTAAAATCGCATGAATTGCTATTTATTTTTAATCAGATTTTATTCACGCTCAGTGCGCATTAAACAATACGCCATATATAAATGGAGCCCATTAGCCAAATTTTCGATCCTATCAATGATATTATTAGATAGACATTAAGGTAAGGAGAAAAGTGTAAACGATAGAATGCCCGGCCCATCCGAGACTCGGGTACGAAGTGACTGCCCAGAAGTTAAGAATTCATTTGAATGTTGGTCGCTCTGAGATGAGGGAACCCAACAAATTCACAAAACCATCTCAAGTTTAAGTTGAGACACTCACCAACTAGACTAACTCTTGTTCTTCCACCACTTATGCGCAGCGCTTGGTCTAGGGCACGTTTCCTGCGACCGTATTTCTTTAGAAATACAAGGAAAGTTTTGCCTAAGCATTGCGAGCTCAGCGGAAGTTGCTGGATGACTTTTGTAATTTGAAGTAATTTGCTTCAAGTTAAGGATACTTTTAATTAGAGTCCAATAAAGGAATGTAGATGCGACAAGAGCAGTTCTCACATTTAACCAAAACTTTGTAACTCCATTCCAAGTTTCTTGCACGGGGTTCCAAACGGACCAAAAACTTTCGTTTTTTTATACGCCGTTATAAAAGATGCAAAATCTCTAGAAGGACCGTAATAAATACGTTTTTCTTAAGGCAAAATAACGAGGGTAATACAAAAGATGTCCCGCAATGGGTTTCTGAACAAAAGACTCGCACCTGCTCTGATGTGCCTGGCGTTATTCAACAATAGGACTAGCGCGTGTGATATACCCATTACAACACTTTCTCTTCATCTCCTAACCTCCATCCGCATAAATACGGACCATTACACTCAGTCCGCCGCTCTAGGCTTACTGCATTAAAAAGCGAAAATAAACTCTGCTGCGTGACAACTACGGCAGGAAAGTATGAACTCTATTCCCTGTTTAGGCTCAAATATGATAAAGTTGAGAAGCCTCTAATATTTTTCGGTATCACATTCATCCCATGAGAGCTTAAGGCTCTTATCAGGCCGAATTCTAAAGCCCAGGCTTGGGGAATAGCCCTCGATTTAAGTTTCCATTATTTTGATCCCTTGCCTTTCTATTAGGAAGCATTCGGATGTGCATTTTGTGCACAGGGTGTTTCATACGGAAGGAAAAACTAAATTTCACGAAGAAAATTTTCGATCCCAATTCTTGGGATTCTATTTTAAGGATCATCGTTTTATGAACGCTCCCAAATTCCCATTTACTGTGTTGGAAAATCTTCAAGTTCTATCGAAAAAGAAATCTCCGCTACTGTGCTCGTTGCGAGGGTTGGGCGCCATTAGTTGGTTCAGGGAAGCTCACTCCGTTTTTCGCGATAAGAAATCAGGCCGAGGTGTAAATGGGATGTGTATATTCAAATATCTAGCGGGCTTTTAGGGAAAGATAGAAGCTCCCTCAGTTTCCAAGCCCTCGCGACTTTAATCGCCTTAATCTACTTCAACCATTTAGAATTTTTATAGAGCGATGTGGGACGCTTTTTAATCCTTGAAGCTCACCCTTCCATTTCTTTTCGCACCGGCAACAAAGTAATTTATGCGCTGGATAGATTGAGACTCCCTTTTGTAACTGCTGAGGGCATTTTGCCAATGAAGATTAATGATAGCTTCAAAGCCTATGAATTTGTGAGCATTTTCATCAGCCAACTAAAACCTATCCCCTCTAACCTGATCAAAATCTAAATACCTCGCATTTTGCAATTACAACAACAACTCGGCACATATTCGCTGCACTTAAAGAAAAGATAAATTTGCAATTCCCAAGCGTTCGATAAATCGAAGAATTCGTGTAGAAGCTGGAACACTTCGTTGCATGGGTGTCCCAATAAAAAGAACGCTCGAAAAATTCTCCTTTAGCCTCTATCGGAAACAATAGAAGTAACAATATTGGTCGAATATCTGGAGGAAGTTGCTGCCATCACGAACCGAGGGCCTGTGAATTTCTTGTCAATTGTTCCAGAGACCATTCTTTAGGGCTTCTATAACTATTGCACCGAGTTCCAAGAGGAAGTCGAGAGGGCGTGGTGAAAAGCCCAAAATCTTCCGAATATGCTGATGCAGCTTCCGATTGCACGAGGAGCATACCCTTCGTCCGTTTTATTGCTCATGGCCTAACTAGGTTTATCACCAGAAATAAAAGATTATCCTAAAATAAGGATCAAAACGTATAATGATAATTACTTTTGTTCTGAACGAATTACGTAGGCAATAGGTCATTAACATTTGAGAGGTCTTCATTTTTTACCCTGAAACGACTGATGTACACCACTCTTTTAACGCATAACATTTGCTACGAGCAAATGCCTCGTTGTTGTTCACGTTTTGCATTCAGTAGAAACTCGTGCGATTTCAACTTTTCCCTGTTAATGGAAGCTCCACTAGCCGAGTTCTCGAGAACACAAGAGATAGTCATCAGTTGTGCGCAAGAATGCAGCAAGTTTCATCAAAGCTTAAGGAATGCACTGACGCGAGGCTATAGCGCTCCTGAGTAGAGCACGTAACGCTCCCATTCTGCTCAGTAATGGCAAACAAGACCCATTTGTCATTGAAGAAGCACCTGACAACGCGCATTCTATCGATATTTCCTGAATTACGGGCTATCTGGCGAGATGCGAATTCTTCTGTGCATGTTCCGAGAAAGGATCCTTGTACTTTACGAGCTCCAAATGCTGCTCGCCCAAACCCAATTCTTGTTTGAAATCATTCATCAAAATTTCAGTTTCAAATCTATTTTTGATCATGGTAAATGAAGATTTTTTCAAGCAATGTGGAAAGGACATTATGGTAAAACTCGTCGTTTTATTGGTGTTATTACAATCGTGGTTCATTTCAACGCATCCATGATGCAGAAGTTGATCGAAATATCGCCTTGTGCGACTCAAAAGGGAACAAGCTTCCCGTCCGACACCTTTTTCTGGTATTAAATGATAAGGCAAATAATTTTCAGAATGGCAGGTTCATATTTTGAACTCTATTGCTCCACTCGAAGTGATCGGCAACCGTTTTCCTCCTAAACTCGCGAACTTTTATCTGGGATCAACAATTTTTACTCGTTTTGTGGCGACGGCAAAATTAATGACCTCGTTTTTTGGGGGAGCCTTCACTTGGCGAAGCTCTCGAACCCCTCGAAAAGGAAAAAAATAAACCCCGAAGCCATATCTTTGGTGAGGAGGGAACACAGCCAAAGAGAGAGAGGGACTTTTTTCCTTCCCTCTGCTCTACTCTTCCCATGGACCCTCTTAACTTAGAGGCAGGGACACTCGTCTTTCCTAATCTTTAAGAAATTCCAAGTTCAGAAACCCTAAGTCTTGTCGCTAGTGAAATCGGTCGAATTATGGAAAGAGGGTGTTATTTTAAATCAGAACTGGAAATTAAATGGGCAATACATATTGATAAGGCTGCGTCTGGTGAACAGCTTCATGAGATTTAGTGACAACGTAAAGAGTTTCCACGAACGCAAGAAGCGATGTCGACGTGGGCATCAATTGGACGTTCGCTTTCTCGGCAAATTACTCTGATCGAGGGATTGAGGGAATCTTGATTCATTTTCAGTGCCGAAATAAGTACTTATTGAAAAAAATTCTTTTATTTTCGTTACATGGTACAAACTTCACATTCGTCTAACTGCTCCCATTGATTCGAGTGAAATTTCCCTCATTTCTAACATTTCACAAAAGCTGTTCATACAAACTAGAGGAAATTTGAGACTTATTTAGAGATTTCTCTATTAGCAAAATAATTATTGTTCTCAAATCAGCAGTTCCACAGCTTATAAAGCTTTTCAATGAATTCCTTAGAATATTCGAACTTAAAACAGAAATTTTCCTTAATTCAAAAAGCAATCTTAAGTACATATATAGGGTCTCAAATATGGAAAAAACTCATCATCCGCGATTCATGAGTTTAGGATCATTTGCGAGTGATATAAACTTTTGGTTCTGTACGCTTGAAAATCTTAATTGAAATTAAAAATCGTTGGTGATTGAATTTTTCATTTATACATAAATAGTTACATTTTTCAATATTTCAGCGCCTGAGTGACGTTGAACGTTAGAGTTTACATTTCTCGCATTTCTTTGCTCCCAGGTAATACGGTGTTGTTTTTACACCCTGAATTTTTTTTAAATTTATAAACCAAAGTACGCTTTATACTGCTTTAAAATTTTGTATAGAATACACAAGAGTTGAATACACAAGAAAATGAGTGGCCAGTATACCTTCATTAATAGTTGTCAAAAATTCGTTTAAATTGAAGGATTTAGTAAGGAACTGATGAAGTTTCACACATACTAGTTCATGACATGTCGTAGATTAGGTATAAGAAACAATCTCAAAACCAAGCAAGCTTCATACACTCTTGATTTCATTAGCTTACAGATCGCAATCAAAACAGTGACAGGCATTTTTCAAAAAGGAGGTTCCAAACTCAAGTTACTTCTCACGTGTATTCATTACCTAAGAAAATAGCTGATTATTGCCTTATAGTACGTATGGCTCTTTACCTCTCATGACATCTCGTTATTATATCACAGTACGCCTGATCATAACCCTTAAAAACACCTGATAATTATATCATAGTACATCTTATCACACTAAAGCTCACCTGAGCATTACCTCTAGTACAGCTGACCACTACTTCACAGTGCGGTGAGTCATTACTTCACATGAGAAGGAATCACCTCAAATTACAGCTCGTCATTACGTATCAGTACAGTCGGTTATAACCTCACAGTACAGTCTGTTTCTAACATTAAGTACATCATGTTATTACCTCACAATACAGCTGGTCATATTTAAATGTACAGTTGGTTTTATCTCACAGAACACTTAGTTACTCCCTCACGATACAACTGGTCATTACCTCGGCGTCCACCCGGTTACTCTCTCACAGTACACCTGGTTACTCCTCACAGTTCTGCTGGTCATCACCTCTGAGTACACCTAATTACTACCTCACAGTACAGCCGGTCATTAATTTTAAGTACACTTGGTTACTAACTCACAGTACACCTATTTTCCCCTCATAATACAGCTGGTCATTACCTCTGAGTACGCCTGGTTACTCCCTCACAATCATTACCTTTAAGTACATCTGGTTATTTCCTCATAATACAGCTGATCATTACCTCTGAGCACATCTGGTTAATACCTCACAGTGCAGCTGGTCATTACCTCTGAGTCTCCCTAGTTACTACCTCACAGTGATTACCTCCGAGCACACCTGGTTACCCCTGGCACCTACACACAGACGCAGCCGGCGCAGGCAGGTACGGCGGAGATAGCGAGGGGATAGCGAGACAAGGGAGAGTGCTCGCGTCGGTAGGGAAGATAATGAAAAATCCTACGGGCGTCGGCTCAGGGGCTCCCAATTTAATTTCTTCTCCAAATCCCCTAAAATATCGATCTCATTTGCGAGCCTTCTCTCACAATGCGCAGAAATTTATTTCCGCCAGGATTACTTGGAGAATTCTGCGCGCGCGAGAGTTCAGAAATTGTGGAATTGTTTTTGCCTTGTATGATTGATGTCTTTGTACTTTGGTCCCTTTTTTCTGATGTGAGAGCTAAATCTTGTTAGTCATTGTTCCTTGTTGATAAAAAATGAGTTATTCTACTTGTTCTTTCGTTTCGAAGTTATTTATTTGAACTCCCTCAAATTTACAGTGGCAATGATTATTGCTAACTTTATTTAGGGTAATGTTCGAATGGCCGGACGGTTCGAATCGTCGGTCATTCTTAGTTAATTTTAAATTTTTGCGCTCGGTAGCTATCTAAAACTCAACCCGCAAGGCCTGTAGTGGTGTAATCTGCTACGCGTCTTACGGGGTGGCTTTTGGATTGCTACCGATCGTCAAAATTGAAAATTAACTAAGAATGACCGACGATTCGAACCGTCCGGCCATTCGAACATTACCCTAGTTCGTTTCTACTCATTTGAAAAAATTTCTGAACTGTCAACTGAATCCAGCTCTCAAAATTCTTTCTGTTCGAACATTTATCAACACTAATTAGAGCTTTGAGCTGGCATATAGGAGGAGCTGCGTAAAAATACTACTGTGTAAATTGAGTGAAATGGATAAACATACTATTCCATAGAACTTAAACTAAATTCCCGTAAAACATAATCCATGAAACATTTTCCCTAAAATGGATAAGCATACGATTCTATAGAACTTGAACTAAATTCTCTTGAACATTTTCAGTTGCCTTCTGCCGAGTCTGCATTCATACGTTATTCCAAAAGGCTGAATGGTACATACTTCTCGTAATTGAAAATATTATGATGAACCAGTGAACAAGCATTGCATGTTGGGATAGAAGTGATAGCATTTCCATAGTTGATAAAAAATAATGATCAGGTTCAAATTATTTTATACACAATTTAGTTTCAACAATTTTAGCAAAAAGTTTCGTTGAGTGATATGACAAAAAATGCTATGTACGCTTTATTGTGCTAGTTTACAAATCAAATTTCGGGAAACTTTGGCGGGGAAAAATTTTTAAGAAGCACTTGTGAAGAATTCTTTAGAGTCATAGTTTTGAAAGTAGATGAAAAACCTAACAGCTATTCACCCGATTTTCTACATCCAAAACTCTAGCTAACAATCATCGTTACCAGTCCAAAGTCAGAAGTTTCAGGGGTCAAAAATGCTGAAATTTACGCGGGTTGAGCAGATTCTACTGTAGGACGAATCTTGAACAAATTGATGCTAGGTGGCGCTGCGAAATCAATATGAGTTCTACGAGAGGCCGAGAGAAAGAGCGAGCGCAAGCGATGTTACTGCAAGGGGCTGTGCGATACGAGCTGCTCGACTTATGATGGCAGTCGGTATTGGCAGCAGGTGGAATTGTAGATATTGGACGTGGAGGGAACAGACCAGGTCGGGGATTTTTGGGGGATACAAGACGGCATCTGAAAAAAAAATGGAATGAAATTGGGAAATAAGTGGGAAGGTTAGGTGCTGGAACCTTGAGAGGTGAAGGCCGCTGTAGTAGAGGAAGAACTTCGGTACCTCGAAATGGATCGTAAAACTCAGGGTTTGTGCTCAAATTGCAACGGTGGTCTCGATCAGTGCGAATGAATGGAATAATTTTCATTGCTGCAGTGGGCATTCACGTTTGTTCCGTAGTGCTTTCTTTCCCTGGGTGTAATTACTTGATATATGCTCAAGTGAACGCTAATTCACCATGATGTTTGTGAAAGTTCTAATAAATTATTTAAAGTTTCAAAGCTATGAGAGTTTATCTTTGTTAAAGTATTTCGAAAATTTTGTCTTATTATTTGACCTAAATTCCAATATACATTTAGTATAGCCCATGTATTTTTGAAATAGCTCGATGAATTTTGAAATCAAGACAAAACGATACATTTTTTCAAAAATTCCCTGAATAAATACATATTTACACTGGGCTCGTAGATATTTTTTTGCACGATTAATTTCAAGTTTTTAAACTTACTACCTGTTAGGTGCTTATTCAGGGAACTCATCGACATGTAGAAGTGATGCCTCTCTGTTTTCATGAACCCAAAATCAATCAGTAAACATGAAAACCTACATCTGTGTGGATGCAGTCACTAGGTTACGTAAGTCAGTTGTAATGTAGTGATTACTAGGCTGTAAATTATTCAAGGATCTAGTAAGTTTTGACTCCATCGGATTATCGGCAAACGAAAATGGTCACTTATAAACATATAACCAAATCTTGATTAAGCTGATCAAAAGATATAATATATTTAATTACTGCCAATGGATCAATGGGGTATGTACGAGTATGTTTAAAATCCGTGGTATATAAAAGTCCATTTGTATGCACTTGTCAACTGGAGGCATAGCTATTGGCTAAGAAAATTACTAAATTGAGACATCATACTGGAACAGTGTGGCAACGTGAGAACTATATTAGAGCAAATCCGAATATGTTTGAGAAACTAGCGATAACAGAATGTTAGCTTTCACACTCCTAAGTAATTGAAAATAATCAAACCTGTGCGAGGACTCGATCTGATTGAAAGCTACTGGCTCAAATACCGTCCATGCTCAAGCCTCTATTGAAGGAAAACGCCTTATCGAAAGTTATACAAACACTTTCCCATGCCTGTGAACCGCCCCTCTCATGGGCTCACAAGCCTATCGCAGTTCTTTATACAGTCATTCATCACACCATAGTTTGCGCTACAACTTCTCCCCTCACGTGAACTTCTAATCTCTGTTTAGGATAAGTTGGTTTACGACTGCCATCTTGGAGCATTCGAGGACGTCATGATGAAAAGAGGCGAGCGAAATCGCCAAAATATAGCTTATCTTCAATTTTCTATCCTCATGTTAGGTACTTTTTTTGAAATAATGAGACTCATCATGATTAGAAGTTTGTTCAGAGGGTTCGATAGTCTAGGTACTACTTACAGTATAGAGTGTTGCTCTTTTTAGGGGTAAGGTTTTGGCTATAGCTCACTTGTGAGTGTCGGTTTCGAACAGATTTATGGTATGGCTCGTAAGAGTTTCATCGGTGCCAAGCACTTCATTTGAACTGCTCGGGTGACCGATACGATCTACAACAAGCTACTGGAGAACCTATAACTTTGTATACAAATTCCTTCAAAACAACCTAGTGGAGAGCAAAGTATTGTTTTAGATTCCATGATTATACGAGTACAGATGGTCTCGCAAACACTACTTAGGTTTCAGTTGATCCTCTCCATTTGATAAAATCATTCAAAGTCCTTTATTTAGTTTGGAGCTTTGTACCCATTTTGATATAGGTACAAGTTAATTCCCCTATTCAACTCGTAGGCGAAAATTTTACAGAAAACCCTCCTTCAATATGGTAGGAAGAACTAAATCATTCAAATTGTTAACTAAATATTCAAAATTCTTGTCTTAGTGTTAGACGAAAAAATATATATTCTTTGAACTTTTCATGCTTAATTACCATGGAAAAAAGTAAATTCCTTTCGAAGAATGTCTTGTTTTAAAGGTGAATTGAATTAACCCCTGTTATGTTAATCATTTTGCCCTGTGAAGCATTCCGCAGAAGATGTTTCTACAGAATTTAGCATAGGTTTCAGAATTCAGGGAACGCATCGACATGTAGAAGTGATGCCTCTCTGTTTTCATGAACCCAAAATCAATCAGTAAACATGAAAACCTACATCTGTGTGGATGCACCGCATTAAAATGGCTGTTGGATTTAGCTCAAGACTTGCATCTCTGTGAATGAATGGCATTAAAATGGCTATTCCATTTAACTTAAGACCCGCATCTGTGTGAATGAATGACATTATAATGGCTGTTGGATTTAACTCAAAGCCTCCATCTGTGTGGATGAGTGCCATTAAAATAGCACTAGAATCTAGCTCTCTTGAATGAAGAGTCCCACGCTTTTATTGCAGTCACACACCTATGCACCCTAGGCTTCCTCGCCTGAGTGTTTCTTCAGAAAATGGCTTCCGGTTCATGAATTTTCCCGGATGTTTCCTTCACAACTTCACCATTTGAGTTTCCCAGCATGCATCTCCCCAGACGTTTAGCTTAGAATAAATTTACTTCAACGAGCGAACGAACACGCAAGCAGGTTTTTGCTCATGTTTATCCAACCGGTTCCTGCAATGTTAAGATCAAATTACGTTTGCTAGATAGACTGCCTTTTGTACGGAAGAATCGTATATGGATAAGAGCTCCTAACATGAAAGAAAACCATTCCTGCTAAAGTGATCGCTCAAAACAAAGCTCTATACCTGCACATAAATCCTTAAAAATAATACGCTTTCGGTTCAATAAGATCTTCGATGAGTTTAAAAACACCCATTGAATTATACAAGACGTAAATGCAGTTCGATGAGATAATCATTCAAACGAGGAAAATATTTTGCACTCGAATTCAAGGGTCGTCAGACTGAAGCACGATTGCTGTGATCGTGTGGACTATGAAATGCTCTAATCTTTGGAACATATTAATTCAATTATTGTGCAATAGACACTTATGAATGTTCAGATTTATTGCGCATTAAATTATTTACCCGCTGAACTGAAAGCACAAGCACGTTGGTCATGCTCCTTTAGTTAATCACACGCACGATGACGAAAATTTGTTTGATAAACCAAATACGTTCGCCTTAAGAACGCCAGGCCGCATTCTTCGTTCGAACACATGAAGTCAATGGTCCAATGAACCGAATGAGTAGGCAGATCCTATGAACGCAGGAATACATTGATACAAAACCGTAAAAATGAACCAATGTTTTAGAGTCAGGAAAACTCGGAAAATCTCGAGACACAAAAACGCATTTGTTTTATGAACAAAGAAATGCATTGAATTTGTCAGTACAAAAATACATTGATTTTGTCAGAACAAAAATGTACTGATATTATGTAGGCGTGAACTCATTGATTCCGTGAACTCAGAATTCAATGAGTCTCTGTCCACAATCATAAAATAATTTGTGAACACAAGAATTAATTGGTTCTGTTAATTAAAACAAGAATAAAATATAATATATGAACACATAAATGTATGGATTCCGTCAAATAACAGGAAAATATATAACCTATGAATACAGGAATGATTTGGTTCATGTAATTAACACAATAATCCAATAATTTATGAATAAGGCATGAATATTGATTCTATTAATTAACATAAAGTGTATAATTTATGAAAAAGGAATGCATTGCTTTGTTGGCAAAGGAGTTCATTTTTTCTGCAAAGTTATGAATGCAATAATTTATGGAAACACGGGTGCATTGATTCTGTGGGCACAGGAGCGCAATAGTATGTGATGCCGCAAATGCATTGATTCTGAGCAGACAGGCATCTTTACTAAGCTGTGCACTTCCTAGGGACTGATCGAGAGGCGATGAAAATTCCTGGTTAGTTCCATGAAATAGCGAGGCCATCCATAACGCGGCCAGCATTCTCTTAGGGCCCATAATCGCACATCACAGACTTCGCATAAACTCCATCAACTCAGCATTAGGTAAACTTTTTAGGTGGCATTTTAATCCCTTGAGTAGTGTATTCGTTGTTCCCCCAGCACCCGGGCAATTCCTGCTCTGCAGCAGCGTACACCGAGCACCCATTACCAGAGTGTTCCGGACGTCTTTTCTTATTCCACAGCTTCTTTCGTGTGTTTTGTTCTTCTCTTCCCACTCTGAGAGCAGTGCGTCATTCGGCTGAGAAAGAACCACCTTGCACGAGAAGGACATGGAATGCGTGCACTTGGAATATTAATAAGGAATTTGTTTAAGCTGTTGAATTTTAAACGAAACTCCACTTGGAATTGAAGTTTTGCGTTAAAAATCGTGGAATTGTCCTGGATAAAAAGCCAGGGCGTTCAAATAATACTCAAAACAAAGCATGAATGCACGAGCATGTGCGAGATAACTTATTTAAAAGTTTGCGAGTGAAAAATTAAAAATTTCCACATTAGGATGATCGAGAAGCGCTCATAAGCATGCGCAACTGTTCTGCGAGCATTTGTCTCGCTAACGGCAGCCTAATGGCGCTCGTTAAAGAGATTAATCAGCTCACATTTTGTGACAATGTGTGATGAAAGTATCAAAAGTCTAACGCACGATGCGAGTGTAGCGGCTCGCGAAACAACGGTCACGAATTTCGCTTGGGCTTGCACAGCATGCATAATATCGTCATTAACCTGAAAAAGAGCTTTGCTGCGTTGCTAGGAGAAACAATTATTGCTTGGTCTACTTATTCTAAATGCTAGTACCAAAGTGTATTCGGTTCTCACCTATAAGCCGTCGCGGGTAAAAGCAAGAATAAACCTTTTCAGTTCCTGAGTAAATGGAAAAACAGGTCCGTTTGAATATCGGCTGATAATTGCAGTTGCTAAACTCGTTTAAAAGCCACGATGGAAGTACTGTAATTTACGAAAACTGTCCAAGGCTGTTTGATATAAGTCCTCAATTACAACTATGATCGTAAACTGAGTTTATCCGAAAATAATCCGAAGTGATGCTGCACAAATGGCCTCTGCAGAGTTCATGTTAATTACTATAATGTTATTAACGATAATGACCTGAATTACGTTGCATTTATTCATGAAGCAATTATGGTATTCTCTAAATTGGTTTACACCAGAAGTTAGGTAGCGAGCATATCTTAAGTCGGCCATAGCGGGCAGCGCCAGGGACAAGTTAGGCAAAGTTTTGGGCCGGTGAGAGATGATACGAGGCCTCAGCCTTCCCCTGGAGGACAGCGGAGATGTCTAGCAGAGTCCAGCTCGTGCCTGCAACTCCCGCAGCTTCACGAGAAAAGGTTCCTAGAAGTGTTTCATCCTCATATAATTCATTCTCAAAACTAACCCTCCGTATTATACGCGCCTGAATATCTTGAGAGAACTTTTTCGTACCACAACTTTATCAAAGCTGAGTAGTTTCGCTTACTTGTAAATGGTTGTGCAAATCCCAAACAAGTTTTTGCAACTGCATTTTACATACTAGGAAAGGTAGAGTAAGCTATTCTGCAACAGAGCGTGAATGTATATTCTTCGTTGTTCTATTCATACACAAGTTTCGCTCAATCTTGTACGAAATCATATTTTTATATTTAACAGCTTTTTGTAGAATCTACATTTAGATCTTACGTAATGAGGTTTGTGATAACTTTAAGTAGCTGTATTTCATAAAGAAATAGCATAGAATGGATTGTGCTGCTCAAAGAACACTTACCTTATAGTAGAGTTTACTGAAGTACAGAAAAATGAGAATGGAGTATTTAGTGTAAATACTTGGAACTAATACCCATTGCATTGTACATGCTGGGAAATGCAGGAAAATATTAATTCCACCTGTGGTTAAGTTTTCTGGCTTTCCCTGAGATGCAGAGCTTTCTCCTTTGTTATCCAAGAGCCCAGGCAAATTTTACCATCGTATATACGAGAAAAAACTCTATAGAAACCACTGAATATTGTACTTCCCAGAGTTTCCTGAGAAAAGTTTTCTCGGCCAAAGTTTCACTTCGCGCTAGTGCATCACAGGCTTTTTCTCACCTTTGAAATCAGATTCAAATTTTTTTGGCTATGATACTAAAAAGCGGATCCAACTACACCGCCGCTGCAGTGGAGATTCCAGAGTTTTCTGGAAAAGGACACTGAAATGAGACAAAGTTTCGCTTCGAAACCCGTGAGGCAATACGTCACCTGAGTGTAGATTTAGCTGCTTTATTTTGAGAAAATTGTTATAAAACATAAGCTCCTCTTTTGTTTTTTTTTTTACTGTGCACAACATCCAAAAATTTGTAGAAAAATATAAATGAACTAAAACTCTATACGATGAAAATTTTTGAAGCAGGCTTTCATACTCTCTGAAGTTCAGATCATACGTACCTTCAAGCGCAGTATCTACGATGGGTGAAACACAACTCATTGACGTGAGATGGAATCTGAGGACTACTGCAAGGAGATCCAACAATAGTATCGTCCTGATGAACTATTAAAATGATGATATTCAGTAAATTATAAGCGCACCGTCAAAACGTGATGATTAAGCAAAAGTCAATGCTATGAATTCAGGGATGGATCATCTATATCTTCTTCAAGGGGGTAGCTGAGAAAACTAAAGTTGTCACACATTCATCTCGCGATTATCCACTGTTATTGATCTCTTAATTAAATGATTAATTGGGACATTATTATCTCAGTTTTGCCATGATCAATGTTTAACTGTGCCCAATACTGATAATTTTACGACAGAGCTTCTCTTTACGGTAGACAAAAATCTGTTACTGGTTTGACTATATATTTTGCATATGATTGGTTTTTACATATATATTTATAAAATATACTTTTTGCTCATATTTTTTTCAAAACGTCTTCCAAATGTACTTATACCAATTTTTTATACTCGTTGGAGAGCTTAGAGCAATTTTAGAGACGCACGCCAGAAGCAAACTTAAAATGTCCACGGATCTGCTTGAATATTAGTGTCTTCTCTGCGATGCCTGAAATAATGAGGTTTCCCAGTTACTTTAGGGTCAAATACTAGGGATTCAAACATTGGTACGGAGAAAATTGTAGCGTAAATTATTTAAGGCTCACGGATCCATCCGTACTTTTAAAATTGGTATTGAAGCAAGGCATGACACAAACAAAAAACTGATAGAAAATTTCATTCAAAAAAAGGCTATGATAGTTATTTCCAACATAGCATACAACGAGCTCACAAATGATTCATTAAGAGATCTAGAAATCCTGAAATTCCCTCATTTCCACCGATTTTCCCGCAGAAACTTTATGCACAAAATAGTCACTACTAACGATAACGAAACGAGTAGTCGCGAATTTTCTACGAAAAATTTACGCTCAAACTCACTACCTTGACTATTTGACAAGAAATGGAAGTAAATTCAGGCTCCTTTATTACCCAAAGTTAGATCTCAGAACAGCTATTTTTTGTGCTGGCACCAAATTCTGGATTTCCATACCTCTACATTAAAGCGCTGACTCAACCTCCTCAGCTGTCAAAGTAATCTTAAAACGTCCATGACAGATGAAAAATGAACAAAGCTAAAATAAATATTTGAACGAATTTAAAAACATAGAACGATTTATTATTTCTAAACAGTATAAAAAAGCCAATAGCTATAGAGTTTTAAAAAAAACGAGACATCTTATGAAAAAAAAATTGACAGAATATCAAACTGTACTTCCTCTCAGCTTAAGATAAGTAGCTATAAATCGATATATACTTAATTTGATGCAAGTTAGAAACACAAGAACACTAAGTTATTTGCTATAAGTCGATATAAAATTTATGCATCTCTTTATAGGTAACCACAGAAGCTTATTTGGCTCACATTGCTTTCATAGTTGTTAGTTAAATACTAAGTCTAACCGTATGTCTTACTTTAATTGTAACTAGTGAATGCTTATGGAAGATAAATTTTAATTTATTTCGAACTAAAGTCAATTCATGAATTTGCTGGTAAATATGTCTACTCACTTTATTTTGCTAAAGATTCTCATATATCCGTTTGTACGGTGTGTAAAAATCGACAAAATGTGAATCTGCACCACTGAACATCTAACTTATGCACGAAATACGTGACATTTGTCTAAACACAGATGGTCATTTTGCAAAGATCATAGTTTAACTAAAAATTTAAAAACGATGAAATGCTACTAAAATTAGTGATTTTACTAAGAGAAAAAAACTTGAAAACATTCGAAATTGAAAAAAATAGCTCCATCATCATTTCTGTAAAATACACAAAATGATCAAGAAGACGTAATAATGTCACCAACGACCACAAATTTTAAACTCTCTTCCTATCATTGTATGAAATAATGAAAAGCAGACAACAAAGATACGATTATACATCTTGTATTTGAAAATGAAAAGAACAAAGAGTATTTTTCAAGTTTTTTAATAAAAAATATCACGAATTCGAAGTCTCAAGGTCATAATCGCTGAACGAATTTTCAATCACCCATAAATCATCTTCAAATATTTCGAAATTTCACTGCTCAGCATAAATAAGTACTGCTGTATGAGGAGGATGAGCCAAAAAGTTACGGATACGAAAACTTTAACCGCAATGCTCCGCAACTCTTCCGGTAACATTGTGTGACGTCATTTCAAGGTACGCCGATACGCACTGCGCACAACTTTACTTATTCACAACTGAAGAGCGTATGAGCCCGGGAGGAAAGTCCTTGTGTCTCTGAAAAGTACCGATGGTTACTTTGTACACCAGTGCGATGAGTATGCTAACTTTAAGAAAACCCTTGCAGAATAAATACTTCAGATCATGGGCTAGTTTTTCTTATGGCTGATTGATATATGGGTGATAGCGATGCAGCGAATTTCCAAATTTATTAAGAGTGTTGAGTTTCGTTATATTTACAACACCTTTAACGCACGGTACGTTGCCCTGTACTATGTACCAAAATGATGAGGGGCATGTGTATGCAATCTTAAATAAGTAACCATCAAACTAATGTATGGTTTCCCATCTAGATTATTATCTGTATAAAGTTGATAAACGTAAATTCACCCCTGATTATTTATCGGAACGCAATACCTTTAACGTAGGTTTGTAAACTTTATTTATTAAATTAAAACTTTTTTGCTAAAAAAAGCGAAGTTCAGATATAAGAGCATAGCTCGTCAGTGCTCAATGAAATTAACCTTTCCTTTTTGCCACCACATTTTCACTCGTAATAATGAGTCCTTCGTTTATGATTTAGATTATTTTCCAATATAATCATAAAGAAAGGCAACTTAGTTTATAAAATTTATATCCTCACGAGCACTCCAAGTCCATAATGTTGTCATGCAAATGACTACGATAGGAACTTTAAAGGAAACTGTTTTCTGGTTTTATGTCTATAGTGAAATTAAAGAAATGATAGTGAATGATGGAACTGTACTAAAAATTCCCTGTGGTTAAATTGACTTCAACGCATCTGATCGATCACGCAGAAATACATTTTTTTTCTAGAAACAGGAGAGTTTTATTTCGAGTTAGACATTGAATTCTAGAGAACGCTTTACAGCACCGAATTCCCCTTGGGATGAATTCCGATAAGTAATTTTAGCAAGAACCTAATCGTAATTCTAGCTAAACGATACTGCTCCTGAGCGAATTTTATTGCTCTGTTAAAAGTGTAAGCAAATTAGAATATTCCAATGGGACAGACCAAGCTTCAACTATCCACTATTGCACTACTGTTCGCCTGAAACACACAACACGAGGACACTAACGTCGCAATTATAGCGAACCATATTGCAGCGAGGTCTCCGGTTAACTTGCATTAAATCCAGGCCTTTTAGCAAGCCCCAAGCGCCCTGGCCTAGCTGGAACCCATTTGCCGGTGATGCATGCACTGTACAACAGGGACGTTTCCCTTAATTAAACTTACACTAAACTCACCGTGACTTGATTTAAGTGATGCCTAGCATGACAGCTACACCGTGTTATTAGAAACTGAACTGCCGCTCCCAGGAAATGACATTACATCCAATTCCAGTTCGAGATTCGCATCCTTCAAATTCTAGTTTCAAGTTTTTTCGCTGGCCTTTTCTGGTGAGGGGAATGGAAGGATTCAATTATGGGAGAAATTACTGTTTTTTTACGTGACCGATTGTCTACATTAACGTAATAAAAAGCGGGCTGTGACCTGGAATAGCTTTTACGTGTAACTGTTTTGCTTGAACTTAATTTTTTTTACCCTACCGTTATGCTTGAACTCAGTTTCACATTTCATTTCAAATACTTCTAAAAAAACATGGAAACTGAAGTGATAAGGAAAGTTTCATGTTTGCTAGGAATTATTACGAATTAACTTTCCCATTGACTATAATTTCCAACGTAAGAATATTTTAACTAAATTTAGATCTATGAGACATTTTTTACACATTTTTGCTGCGACGTTCGATGCGATTCTTAACACTGCTGGGTAAAAAAATTTCACCTATTCTTAACCACGAGATTATTTGCACCTTGTAAAATACAAATGGCCCTACGAAGACCAACATCCACCGGCAGTATAATTTGTCAATTTCTCGCGAAAATTTCTGTTGAAGATTTGGGTTTGACTTCAGGAGCGTCTCTGAATACAAACTTAGCTGGCGCTGGACCCTCGCGCGGCAGCCCCCCACTGAAGATAGAGCTCCCTTGAACCCAATTACCAATATCTTACGTTCTTCTAGAATCGAGTTTTGGAGTTGTTTCTACGCCTTTATCTTTGTCTTAGTCGCTGCAGGACTTCTAAGAAGTTACCTCGACTGTTAC
The DNA here is from genome assembly GCA_030386875.1 of Morinoia aosen. NCBI lineage: Eukaryota > Metazoa > Arthropoda > Malacostraca > Amphipoda > Talitridae > Morinoia > Morinoia aosen. The sequence goes on from CM059565.1 coordinate 21,928,897, forward strand.
CGTAGCGTGTAGCGGCGATATTGATGGTGTCATGACTTTGTTCTCAATTGAAGGGTTGTTACGTGTAATCCCCTCGAGAATTCTGTCTTATTTCAACCACCAAACTGCAAGTTTCAAAGAATTATTTTCCCGATTCAATTGCGACACTGTTCTTTCGATTCATGAAAACCACCAGGTTCTAGTTAAACTTTAAATTGTTTTTGGATACTTCTTTGTCCATCGAATGTTACATTTATGGATCTCAATTCAGCACATAACGTATACGCTGATTTCTCAATTATGAAGAGAGCTGCTACTTTGGTGGTGATTGCCACTCATGACACAATTCTTTATGTCTGTGAAAAAGTTTTTGACGTAGGGATATCGTTGGAAAATAATGGAGACGCAATCGTAAGAACGAACTAGTCTTTTATTATAAAATTACAGAGCAAGACTGCATTGCAGTGATGAAAAGACCACAAAATCCAGTAAATTAAAATAAGTTACAGCATCAATCAGCTAACCTCATCATACTTAGCCTCAAACAGCATAGAGCTGATTACTGAAGCTCAAACAAAAAGTCATTGAGTTAGGAAGAAGGTTGCGTTTCATACCCGAAACTAGAAAGTAATTCGTCTTCATTTCAGTTGGGGTTTAAAAAAAAAATAAGATACCACCATTTGTGTAGTATTAACGTAATGAACATCGCCTGGGAAAATCTATTTTACGATAATATAATCATTGTGTGAATGCTTTGATGTGAATGGATTAGTTTTTAGAAATTAAAACACACGTTGAGCTTTCTAGTATTTTTCATTTTTTACTAGACCTTATATTTACTTTAAGGAGAGATTATTTCACGAACAGAAATACCTCGTTGTTGAGTTTCACATATCTTCATGGTATGATAAGAAAAATTTAACTCATAAAATTAAGATACTCAGCAATTTCGACTTGAAACAATTTCGAGTTTCCTATGGGCTCAGTTGAAATAGAAATTATTAAAAAATGCCTTTGTTTCACGGAACAAAAAATTCAAATTAAGGTTAAAACGAGCGTTGCGCTCCAATGCGTTCCCCACCGCCCATGTCCTCGCGACGTGCGAAATTTCAGTCATGAACAGTTCCCTGGAACCACGGAAAAGAAACCTTCAGGTTAAAAGAGAAGAAATATTTCTGAGGAACCTTATTTTAAGCTTGGAAACAATTTAAAGGCTGAAGTGTGAGGGGCAGTTGTTGCAAAGCTGGTAAAGTCGTGCAGAAAAGCAGTCTCGTAGTCTGGCCAAGTCGCAGCAGGTCACGTAGAGCAGGCTGAGATATTGCTCCCGTTAGTTTGGTCCTGGAGTTCCCCCTTGCCTGCTTTTGCCTGCCTTTGGGGTGCAATATCCCCGGGCGCCGGCCCACTCCATTTGCCGCTGCTATTAATGTTTGATAATGCCTCGAGCTCCGCGCGCAGCCCGCGCCGTAGCTAACGCTTAGGCTTAAGCTTCTGATCCTCGCTGAAACTACAAGCGCTACGCGATACTTGCTCGAAAATTTACGCTTGCAATTCCATAGTTGTTGAAACAAATGATAAAGTTTCAGAATGTGAGGTAGTTTTTCCCTAAATCGGTTTGCTTCTGCTGTGTCGCCTCGCTGAAGTTTTTGTGAGATCGATTTTGGGAGAGCGATTACAATCGTAGCAATGGTGTCTTAGAAAATTTGGGGCTTTAGCCACACCTTCCTGGCAATATTCAAATTTCCTCGTTGTTAAAATTTCTCCTCAGCTTAAATACTAGTTAGTCGAATCCACCATTTCATTATAAATAGTTTTTGGATCTTTTTTCACCTGTTCAAAAACTGCGTTCAACATAAAATGTAGTTTTGCTTCTATGACGAAAAATGAAGTCCAAATGTAAGGTTCTATTCCGCTGTTAAAATTTAATGCGTTATGCAATGCGCATTATCACCATGCTAGTATAACCAAAAAAATATGAATATCCTGCTATGGATTCACAGTGAAGGCTTACATTCCATTTCAAAATAGATAACAAAATTAAAAAAAAATTCAAAATAGATGACAAAGTTCAAAATAGATAACAAAATTCAAAAGAGATAGCAAAATTCAAAAGGGATAACAAAATTCAAAATGGATAACAAAATTCAAATTAGATAACAAATTTCAAAAAGGATAGCAAAATTCAAAATAGGTAACAAATTTCAAAATAGATAATAAAAATCAAATTAAATAACAAAATTCAAAATTGATAACAAAATACAAAATAGATAACAAAATTCGAAATAGATAACAACGTTCAAAATAGAAAACAAAATTCAAAATGAATAACAAAATTCAAGTTAGATAAAAATCAAAATAGATAACAAAGTTCAAAATAGATAACAAAGTTCAAAATAGATAACAAAATTCAAAATAGATAAAAAATTCAGAATAGATAAAAAATTCAGAATAGATAAAAAAGATCAAAATTGATAACGAAATTCAGATTAGATAATAAAATTCAAAAGGACAACAAACTTCAATATACATTAAAAAATTCAAACTAGATTGCAAAATTCAAAATAGATAACAAAATTCAAAATAGAAAACAAAATTCAAAATAGATACCAAAATTCAAATAGATAACAAAATCAAAATAGATAACAAAACCGAAGCATCAGATGTGTTCACAACCATGCACGGCAGCATCAATGATGAGCATGCGAGACCAGCACACCGCGGGCTGCACCACAATCTTTCCCTTCAAGTCGGCCAACTGCGAGAAGCAGACGGTAGGGTGACCAACAATAGTGATGTAAATAGAATCAAGTTTTGCAAAATGATTTGAAAAACATAATATGAAATTAGTGGTGAATAAAATTCATTAGATTAAAATGTAATGCAATCGATTTTGTAGATATTTTCTCATTCATGTCATATTCTTTGCTGTAGAATATCACATTGAAAGATAATTTTTCATTAAAATTGTTAGTTTATTTCTCATCGTGACTTGAAGTTACTATGCTAAAAAAAGAAAAAAAATCGTTTATTGGAATAATTCTGGCGTAATTCCTGTTTGTTTCAAATTAATTTGAATGTATCAGTGTGTTGTTGGGAGAGAGTCATAAAATTCTCTTGTAACTCATTTAGGTATGAAATGTTCACGTATACATAATTTAACGGGCATTGCAGCAGTCAATACTGTTTTTTAGGCGTTCACAGCCTTTTGGAAGATGCGGGCTTGAATGCCGCACCCTGTACATACATTCAGCATCGCATGACATAACGACCGTAAATGTAATAAGATATAGTATTCATAACTGTTATTCAGCGTATAACTCAGCTCGACTGTAGTAGCAAATTTTTACATATATTGAGAATCTTTTCTTTCGATAAATGCGCGTTTTATTTTTGTTTTCTTATAAAAAAAAATGCGCGTGCAAGTTACATCGCATGGCAGTAAACATACATTATCTCTGATTTCCTACATTTGTGATGCTAATTATTATAATGAAAGTCGGTTCCAGATTATCGATTTTCTGGCGGAGAAAAATTTCCTACCCTTTCGAAAAATCTGTAATCGAAAATGATAAGCTTTACTAATTATCTGTTATGATAACTTTCACAGTATGCAATGTTAAATCAAAGTTCAAGAAGCGACATCTGAAAGGTCATTTGAAAACGACCAAATATATATATTGTGGCGTCTGTAAATGTCCTTGTCGCTACTCCATGAGAGCCTCCTGCGTCGGCAGCTGAATATATAAGAGATTTAATTTTTCTCAGCATTGGAGGCAATCATTTGAAGTAACGATCTCCATAATGGAAACTTACGAGGGAGGTAAATATTGGAATAGTCATATCGACCTCATAATCGAAATACATTATTGAACCATAAAATTGGATTCGAATAAATCACGGAACCTCGTCAGGAAAAGGAGGTCTGCCATTATTCATGGTAATTTGAACGAGAAAATTTAACTTTCAGATGGGTTACCATTTATCACTAAAGTTTATACGACCCTTGAATATTGGCAAAGACTTGGAGAAATTGCTGAGTAAATTTGGTAGGAATCTTATGAACGTCAACATAATATTTCTTAGTCCCAAAACCATCCTCGAGTCATTTTCTTCAATTTACAGGATACGTTGTATGGTTGACTAAAATTGAAAAAGCATGTGCTTACTTCGAAATTTTCACATCACCTTCACTTCACATGATTGGAAATTTTTTATGTGATGGTGTTCTCAATAAGACACCGAATTTGGAACGCCTTTGAGTCTCACTTCGAACTTTAATAATTATTAAGTAATCCCTTAAAATTACGTCTTTGAACCATTAAAATCCTCCTGTAATATTTCTCTCAAACGTGTCCTGTAATTGACAATAATTAAGATTGCCACTTTGGAGCCTCCATGTTGCAATGATTGACAACAGTGACCTCATTTTAACGCAGTGCGACGATCCAGAAGAATGAACACTTATTTATGACCATCGAATCACTCACCGTCCTAGGCAAAGACCTCACATACGTTGCTGCAATTGGGCTTGTATGTCTGAGATGATCTGCTTTGAGTCGCATGGTTTATTCATGTCACTTCTTCATGAACACAATAGATGTTACCTATAAGGATTTGGCGAACATTCCCAGCAAACACACTTGGTTTGAGTCAGACTGACTGATCTTTCGAGGTTTTTTTGAAGAGAGAATAACATCTGTGTCTTATAAGGACCGAAAAATGACAGACAAATAGTTTTAGATTCGAGTAACAATTTTCTACAAACTCATACTTCATTAAACAGTATTTGATATAATAAATTTTCACCTTATGTTTGTCTTTAGTAAGAATTGTGATATTTTTGAGCAGCTTTACTTCACAAGGAAATAGTAAACGAATAATTCCGCTACTCAGATTTAGCTTGCTGTTGTGTTTCTACAGTTTACTGAGGGACTGAAAAATGAGAATAGAGTATCTAGAAAATATGTTCGAAAACAACATATTTTTGCAAATTTCATGATAGACTTTTATTAATTCCTAACGTTATTTTCACCTGTTCAGGAAAATTGAATGAAAATTTGTGTGTAGTGAACATTTATCAGCTAAGTAACATTTTTTTCTAAGGTATTTCAATTTTTGAGCTTTACGTTATTACACGAACAGCTTCGTAGGCTACTGCGAAGTCAATAAGTAATGAATCAGGTTCCATTCGCTTAACTGACTATGATACTCAATAAGACATACAGTTTGAATGATCAAAAGTAGGCAATTACGTAACTACTCAAATCGGTCATTTAGGTCTCGCAGAAAACTTTATCCATAAACTACAAAGTTCAGTCAGTAAGGGCATATGAAACAGTAAACGTGCGAGCAAGAGCAAAATAATTCCCTGTTTATAGATGAAAAAGGAGATAATCAAGTTCCGTCCTCGCATTGCAGTGTACCATGGCCACTAACACCACCAATTCCGAAAGCACTTCGTAGTTTTCCGTCATTCCCGTGCGACACAAGTCGCCTGCCTCGGCTTCTGTTCAAGACAATCCTGAAAATAGATCGACGATAAGTTTGTGGAGGCAGTTTAGCTAATTCATAGCAGTCCCAAACCGTCTTGCTCATTTTTTAGAACAACTTTTTTCTTATTTTCCTGGGCGTGTGGTTCCGAGGTAAAATTAAATTCTTGGGGTAAAATGTAGAGCCATTAGTTGCTTTTATTGCTCAAGAAACCATTAAATTATACGAATCTGTGCCGTACATTGGCCAGGAATACGCCGTATCAAAGGCAGATTCCGTCTTATCCAAAAACGAATACCTGCACAATGACAGCCAAAGAAAACCTTTATGAAACTCGACAAATGATAGGAAATTGTGACCGTAGTCGGGAAATTTTTGTGATGTTTTCCCCACGAGAAGGCAGTTTAATGCCGCTTCAATATGAAGAGAATGCTGTCGGTTCTCTTAGCGTAATGTCGAGTGAGCTTCTCTCGGAGAAAACATTGAAGTGGGGACTAACGTCGCTTCATGCGGTAAATTGGTAAATCGGAGTGCGTGAAACATGGAAATTTATGGCATTTTTTTAGAAATTCCAAATAAGAAATTAAATTGCTGCAGCATATGTAATTTGGAAAGAATAATTTAACTATCAAACCTTCAATTACTAAAAGATGATTCCCAGTATAATGACTTTATGAATTTCGCGGCTTCGGTCGTTGCACTGCACAAAGTCAGTTTTGTTATGATCTGCAATACATGTCTAATCTGTAATATCCTCTTACATGCAGAAGAAGTGTTATTTTTTTGAAACATAGAAACGGAAACAATCATCTAAACTTTGACAAACCTGCGATTCTTTCAGAATAATTATTGCCTTACCGCTTCAGAATTACGGGACAAATTCTTCATATTTCTTAGACGAAGCTCGACCGTCTCTACAACACCAACGACGACGGTGCTGCGAGACAAACTCAGCGTAGAACCAGACGCGGCGTCCTATCATTATAATTAGAACATAAAGCTTTCCTCGTGGTATTCAGAAGCTACCTCTTTGCCACATGGTTGCGACACTTCATCCCGCCGACGCCAAAAGATCACGAGTGTTCGCTCTTATTTAAAGTCTTAGATCCCACTCGCCATATCTCGCATGCGTTATAGAGTTGCTTCACCGAACGTGTAGAAAATATTTTGGGAAAATGATTTAGTTGTTTATCGCGAGAAATTTTGTGAACTGTCATAATTCCTGTAAATTAGTTCCTTGTCTCTATCAGAAATCATTGGAGACATCAGAACAAATGTGGTTTAAAGGCTACTCCATCTTGGGCTCACATAAGGTTGATGAACTAACAGCGCTACATCATTGTAATTGCAGTTACAGCAGCTCCCAAAGTATTTTAATAAAGTTTCTAGCACTATTAACTCGAACGGATTTGACTTGGACTCGGAATGAATGCTATGGTTGCCGCTGAGGAATTAGATGATGCCCTTAAGCAAAGTATTTTTATTGAGATAATTGCTTCACTTATACCAGTGCGTGTATGTAGGTAATGCTGACCACCCAAACGCTTCTGCGGTCTTAATTTCAGAGGAATTTGTGTTTTTTTATATGCTACCGATCATTGGGGAAGTGGCCAGCGTAGGGAGAATGTCAATATTAGAAGAAATAATCATGATCTCAAGAAGAGCGGCAAATGGCGTACGAAGGTCGGGATCTTTTTTCAACTTAAGGATAAGCATGAAAATACGGAATGAGTTACGCACATGTGTTCGTTATTTTCAAGTCATGTAGCTCAATCCAACCTGATCCAGTTGGGATCGTTTAATCGAAAAGTTATTAATTCTTCATTCCCTCAAATTCATATAAAGTTATAACCTCAATCTTCTTTAAAAGGGGTATGTATTGAAACTTGATTAGTTAGAATTTCGGTACATTGTTTGCAAATGATCTCGCTGAGACTGAGCTTCAACGTTGGATTTTCCTTCTAAATTACTGCTTTTCAAAATTTATTGTAAGGTGCCAACTCACTAGCAGCAAGTAATTTCTGGCGATATTAAAGTGCATGACAATGAATCAAATCGACGTGGGCTCTATAAATTGCTTTGCTTACGTGCAGGAATGCGGTAGGACCGGACGAAGAGAGACTAATGTTCTACACCCCAACTAAGGATCGGAGACGTGATGTACGTCTTGAGTCTGTGACGAAAAACATGAGGACTCGAGCATGCGCTCGAGAATCGCAATATATGCACCGACTCAGTTATAGAAGATCTGAAACTTTCTGGTTCTAATCTATACTTTGTAAAATACAAAATATGGTGAAGTTTGAGGAGTGAATTGTTTAATATTTCATGGCTTTAGAAATTATTTTAATATTTTATTGTACTATCGCAGTGCCATGTTCCGCGGCAGGTGCCATTTTAAAAGTCACATTCGTACCCAATTTCATTGAGTACACTTTTTCATTCTCCACTTCATTTTAATATCACAGCTCTGTTACATCGTTTTTGACCGATAATAAACCAGAGCTTCCACGGCGATCGTTTCCTTATTTTCTGCTGAAAATTCAGCTTTACGATCAGTTATTGGCAGCCGCTTTATAACCTGAAGTCTCCGTAGTTACTACTTGCAAAATGACTGAGAATTTGATCGTTTTGATTCTAGAAGATCTGAAAAGTGATGAAACTTGAAAACAACGCAAAATTCACTTATCTCCATAAACTAAAAACTTTCATACCTAACTGTTGGTGCTGTATTCATGCTAGCTATTTCACCTTAAATTGAATAAGAATATATCTGTAGTAGAGTGTATTCTATCCATACTTCTCCAACCCAAATCTGACGCAAGTTACAAGACAGTATTTTACGATCGGTATTTCTTGATGTGATATTGTGACTCGACCACTGGAGCTGTCTCCATGACGATATAAGGTAAAGCTAAGTATCTCAAGGATGTGGTCGAAGGAAAACAGGCATTTTCTGTACAATATCTTTAAACTATAAATGTTCGGTAAACTGTTTTTTGCACAAGCCTGTGCATCATGATCATTTGTTTTTGGCAAGAACCTGGGTATAGCTGTTCGTGTATTAGCTGCAGGGCCTGTGTACTACATTGCATGATATGTTTGCTAGCAAATACTACTTGAGAGTAAAATATTTCAAAATTAGCAGTTTACCACATTTACAATTTTATGATAAACAAAGAGACAGGGAAATTTCAGTACAAGTGGAATTCAACGATAACCACCATGGCTGAAAATCGAAAGTTAGTTTTTGAGATTTTTGGCTGATTTAACTTACCACAAAATTTCTATTGCTCTCCAAAAATCCCACGGCATAACAATTTCGGTGCACTAAAGTAACTCACTATTTTTCGACAAGCAAACATTACTATTTTACAATTTTACTATTTTAATATTTACTAATACTATTTCTAAAGCTTGCCCAATGCATTGTTAACGACTTCAGAGTAGCTGCTCACCTTGCAAATAACTAATGGCAGAAGAAAAAATTTCGTAAATGATATTTCGTCATTTTAAACTCGGCATTTGAAGGCTTTTAAATAACACATCGAGTCATTTTTTCAATTAATATGAATGTTTCAGGCGGCATGATAAAGTTATGTTATTTATCACAAACATTCGTGTTCTTTCTTTACTATTTCTGAATTTGCCGCATTTCCTACGCAGCTACATTTGTCAGCCAAAATGTTATTTTGAATTTTACCCTATTGGTAAAATTCAGGGACAAAATTATTTATTAAGAGAAATTTTGAGCTACCATTCATGCAAGTACGATATGAGACTGTTCACTTCCCGGTCTATGAGTTTGAATTAAAAGTATAAATCACTAACAAAAAATATAACATGACAAATCAATTTAGTGAGCTTTCATTTCTGCTTACTGACGATCTCAATCTTAAAATGAAAATTTTAAAGGATACGAGTTAACTTATTTTCATGTTGATGTTCAGCTGCCAGCTTATGAGCTTCATCACTTTATCAGCAGAAGAAGATGGCAAAACTTTTTGCTGAGCGATAGCGGCAAGATTAAGGAAATTTAGCCAAGCTCAGCTGTGATGTAGCTTTGAGCATCGACGAAAGATCTATGCTGGTGCGTTCAAAAAAGCTAGATCTCAACAAAGTTGTGTTATAAGGGAGCCCTGAGCCGAACATAAAGTGTGCCCTCCTGACAACATATCTGAGGCGCTTCATTCTGCTAAAAAACTTAATGACTTTGCACATTCGTTAAAGTGTCTGGCCATCCACTTCACGGACAAGAAACAGCTGCTCGTATAGTTACTCTAGTTTATTGGTTCATGTGAAATGAACCGGAAGAAGAAATAAGGTGTACCTGAAATCGTGCTTTGTCGATTGTGGTGCTTGACTTTCCAAGCCATAATGCGGTCCCAGAATAATGAATACTGACAGCCTGCTTTACAGCTAAGCAATACATTGTTCAGGAGCACCTCAGACTCTTTCAGAGCTCCTCCGCTTGCTCCAAATTTAAAGAGCTACAAGACTGGGGTTGTGTTCGGGCCGATGCCCATGCGCTCGAAGTTATAAAGTCTGCAATCGGACCAATGCTTCAGCTGCGTAAGATCAAGATTGCAGATACACTTCATTTGAGGCATTAAAATATCAATTCCCTTAGGAAAGCATACGAATTAACGAAATTAACTTCAAACATCGTATAGCCGTAGTGTATTTTGTTCCGTTTTATCATATTTCAATAGTATCGTTGATGATTGAAGCAAAAAATTCCTAGAAGAATTTCTTGAATTCCAGCTGCTAGACTTCAGAGCATTTTTATAATAGCTTGCATGTTTTATATCATCCTGACACCATCGTTTAATTTTTTTAATAATAATTTTTCGTAAGTTATTATGTAATTCATAATTTCAATGAAAGCTGAGCACCGAAGGAAAAATTTACTCTAGAAATACAGAGCGTAAATTTTATGATGGGTTAAATACCTGGGAAAAATTCCATTGAGTTTTCTACTTATCTGCAAAAAAATGTATTTTAAACAAATAGTAAATTATTCCTTAATTAGCATAACTTCAACTGTGATTACATGCAAGCATTATCTGGAACTCTCATCTACAAGAAACCATTTAAAGTATCCGCATCTCCACCAGCTTGGCAGGATGCAACAGCTGCATGCTTGTCTTCAGCCTTGTAGAGAATGCATGAACAGGCAACCTAAGCTCTTAACTCTCTGATGTTACTTCTTCTGTGGAAACTGAACATCCTTTGCCTTTTGGAGAGCCACTTGTTGGTTACGGTAGTCGCTTCATCAACACCTCGTTTGTAGTAATGATAGTAAACACAAGTCCAGTCTTCATTCAGATATCCCATAAAATGATCCGCAGAACCTTTAAAAGGCGTGTTATGCTCCCTTCACATGAGGCTTTATGTCGTCGTAAAAGTGTCGTAAACCTTGAATGTTAGAGGAGTCCCCAGCTCGCTTGCCCCTCGTCTCACGCTGCTTATCATGACGTTTATTGTTGTTAAGATTCAATTACCGATCTGATTAACATCTAATTTGTTACCTGTAGAGATAACCTCATATTGCGGGGGACGAATAATTAGAAGGGGTATGAATCATCTACTGAAAACCAGTGTTTCGCGCGTGACCGGTGCAAAGCCGTCCGACAATTTGAGGGAAAATGGGGGCTCTCTTTGAGTCCCGTAACAATTATCCTCAGTCTGGGGCAATCTAATGACAGATGATTAAAGTGATAGAGTAGTGGGTGGCCTCGCATCCTCTTTAGCTGAGATCGATCATCGGGGCTGAGCACTTAGTTCTTAGCTTGGTAACGTACGATGACTAATTGCGGGGCTAACTGAGCAGGTCGTGGGGTTTCCAGAAAGGGTGCGTTCGTCAGGCGTTTTACGACTACAGAAACTCGTCCATTATTGTTTTAAGAATGGCGGTAAGAGATGCATGTGAGGCAAAAGTTAGGAGCATCGTGCTTTAACTCGTATTAATGTTCGAAGAGAATGTGAAGTACAAAAAGAACGTTCATGAAAGCGTAATGCGCATTGCTACAATTTTAACGTTAGAGTGCGAAATTTAATTCTATTTTACAAAGTAGCTAAAGAACCAAATATGTCACGCGTGACATATCCATCCGTGCTCTTTGCTTGTTGAAGAAACCAGTATTGAGGATGAGTATGAAAGATCAAGCGGTCAGTTAAGTGTCAGTGGCAGACCCTGCGATAGCAAGCTCAGGATGGATGACTGGGGCATATGTGTGGGCATGGAGAGGCAAGTGAAGGGAGTCTTTAGTTTACAGGAGGTGGGCAGCAGCAGCTACGGACCAGCTTGCTCGTGGCTCTTGTTGGTGAATAATAGGACCCGGCTAACTTTAGACCGAGAGTCAGCAGTGTGAGGGTGTTGAAAGGAGGACGTGTGCATCCTTTCCACGGTGGTTATAGAGGAAGGAGCGAAATTTTGAATTCACGTGAGTGAATATCTTCACCGAATTTGTGATCCTGACGTGACGCGCGTACGTTCGTTCTCTCTCGATTTCAGTTCTGCCGTGAGAGTTTTTGTGAAGTTCCTCTACGCGAAGTTATTTTCTCTCAAAAAGGGTGAGTAAACGAGCCGTTGAATAAACTATATAAATGGCCAATTTTTCAAGACTGTTCTGTATTCAAAGCTTACGTTTTTCTGCGATGTTTTACTGATGCTAAGGAAATTCGGTGAGTAAATTTGAAGTTATTTGAACTCATCTTATGCGTGAGCACGTTCTGTTGTGCAATTGAACGATCACTAGTTTTGAAATCGACATCCTACATCGTCCGAAAGCGTTGCCTAGAGACTGCTGACGCTGACACCCTTATTTTCCAGACTTTTCCGTGAGATATTAGCTTACCATTAAAGTTTGCTGGTATTTTTAGGAACGACATACCCTGGTAGTCGCATATCATTCTGTAATTGAGAAAATTCGCCCTGAACACACACGATTGGACGTCATTAAAGTCAATTGAGCTGAAATTACGCTGTCCATCACGTCCATCACGCTCCGCATGCCACGCACTCAGAGCAGACACGTATCAGGGGCAAAACTCTGCAAAAGTCATGTTTGATTAGATATTTGGTGACCCATTCAAAATGAGTTAGTGGAGTCAGACACGCTTCTTCTGGTGAAACTCTTCGTAAATTTTTGGCGCGTAAATGATTAGTTTCATATAAGATCAGAGTATTGTGTTTAGTGCTGACCTGTCTCCACCTCTCTATGAATTGTATTTTTTTAAGGGGGCTTAAAACTTCGCATGAAGCTTTATGTTCATTGACGGCTTGCCGAATAAGCTTAACAATGAAAATATTAGGTGTAACGTCATATGTGATGACAAACAAAGTTTGTTCAAGTTAGACTTTGTCTAGAATTTGAAACAATGGAAACTCTCAAAACGATTTGAACGTTCAAAATAGGATTTCTTTCAATCCGCAGTAAATCTTACGTCTCTCCCCCGTACATTCACAGAAATATTGGATGCTTCAGCAAAATCATTGATAGCACGCGTACACCTGTGCATGTAAACACTTTGTTTGCGCATATTTTCCCTCGTGAACAAAATGACAGGTAGATAGAGCGAATTAGCTCCTCGAAATCGACCAGGCTCTGGGACTGAGTTTTTTTATTAATTTACCGTTGAATTAATCATAGCGTGTTTAAAAAACATGAATTTTGGCTTTGCCACAATGATTTACTTGACGCTGTCACGTGATCTAAAAAATAGCCACATTACCATCCAAGCTATGCAAAGTGGAAAATTTGCTTATGAATTAAGTAAGACCTAATATAGAACAAACAAAGAGTATCGATTGGACGAATAATCCAAGTTCAATGCAGCATATAAATTTCATTACGCTTGGCCTTGCGCAACCACCGAAATTCATAGTCATTGCATGTAGCTGGCCCTTAAACTTGTTTTCAATGTCTTTCGCCAGTGAGGCTAACTTCTTTGGCATCAACTGTAAATGATTGTGATGGGCTGAGGGTTGATGTTTACGTCGTAAATCAGATCACGTCGAAGCAATTGTACAGGTATTTTTGAATAGAATTAAACTGCTGGGAATCTAATTCGATAGAAATTGGTTAACTATGTTTAATTGGGAAACGGCAGGCAGACCGAAGATCGATCGTGGCGTGCGCGTGGATCTGACTGAATTTATTTATGAATTTGCTTTTTAATAGAACAAGATAGCATGTCTGACGCGTATAAAATGCTTTGTTTTATGACAGTTAAATGTGACCTGAAAGTCTTGTACATTTCACAATTTGTTCAGTATTTAAAAGGTTTCTATGGACCACACTATTACAACGTGTACATGAAAAGAAAAATACTAAATTGATCGTGCTTAATCGTTTATTATTTTTATTTCGTTGAGTACTGCTTTCAGAAACGTACAACCATTTGAACAGAAATTTGGTCAATTTAGTGCCCTTGCAATTTGGAAAGCACATTTACCGCGACAAAAGTGCTCCCCAACTGTTCTGTGAAGTCTGACATCGAACGCAAAATTCACGTTTGTGACTCAGAATTTATTTGCTGTCGTAGTTTTGTTTTATTTTCAGTACAGGCAAAAAATGTTAATGAAAACACCTGTACGAAGACAGAAAGTCAGTTTTAGGCTTGCCTTTATTTCATGATAGGCAAATGTGCTGAAAATAGAGTGCGTTTGTATGAATCTATACTTTCGAGGTAAATATTATTTATTTAAAAAAAGCGAGTTTTGAAACCATGCATGCTTATCACTCATGCACGACGCTAAAATTCATTTGCAAATAGATTTAACGTCGTAGCGAAAAATGGCGCCATGCACCATTGAGGTCTTGTTAATTCCTGAAAAGTTGTACATTTTTTGAGACATTTTATCGCTTAAAAAAATCACGCGCATGTTTCTTTACTCAATCTATGGCGACCGAGATGTATGAAGTTGGTATAGGGTGTTTGAGCGTGATAGTCTCTCATTGGTTGCTCTTAACACATGTACAGTGGATGCAACTGTACATTTGGAAGGGTACGCAATCTCTGTGAGTTACTCGGCACGCTCGCTATAAATTTGTGCCTCACACACGCTCGCAAATGCTCTAGCCTACAGCAGAGCCAGCGCCACCGTAACTCACCAATTCTTCGCTACAGTGTGTCTTCGTCGCTGATGCCGAACATGCTCCGTACTGAAACCGGCGGCTCCGAGCTTTGTTGTTGAGGGCCAGATAAGTGTTGTGTAAATCAGAGAGTAAATCTTTATGTCCCAGCTTCAATTTATAATTATGCTACTGATGAGGTTCTCCAATTTATTCCTCCTACATAGATGGTTAGGGGAATGGTAAGCTATGGTGAGCTTGGTAATCTGACCACGTTCGAAAATAAGAACCGCTGCAATCAATTGCTGAGTCAAAAATAGCGAACAAGCTTTGAGAAAAAAGAGTGCGGGTTTAGTTCTTCTTCTGTAATGAAGGAATTGTCGCTTATAAAATTATTGCATTGCATTTATATCTTAATCCATGCATAGCACGAATTTTTAACTGCCTCTGAGCGAACAAAAAATGTTGGAAAAGTTCTAAAAATAATTTGCTGACGACACTAATTACCGGTGAGTCTGCTCCATAAAACAATTTTGATCACTATTGTATTAATCTTGTTTTGAATGGATATCAGAAAAAATCATTGCTGCATAGTTCAATTAAATAACTTAAATATGTAAAATTGATACGAATAGTCGACAAATTCATGAATAAAACGATATTTCTATAATAACAAGCTTTTTTATGGAATTTTCTCATAGAAATATCGTTATATTCATCAATTGGTGGACTAGTCGTGTCAATTTTAAGTATTTGAGTAATTTAATTGAATTATACAGCAATTTTTTTTCTGATATCCATTCAAAACAAGATTATTACATTAACGATCAAAATTGTTCAAAGTCACACTCTTTGAACAGATGTCCTATAGTCTTTATATATATATAGCGAAACAAATATTCTACGTATTTTTACGTCATGTTACTTTTGATTTTTTATAGTTCTTTTCTGCAGTAGACCGTTATATTTCACATTATTGGACGTACTATTCCACAAAGTAATTCGTTATTGCTTGCTATTTCAACGGAATAATTTAAGCGTGTAATTTTTGTGCAGTATTTAAAGATATTTTAAATTTACGATTATTTGATCATGAATTTCAAAGTTGCTTTGCAGCGTAACCAAGCATAGTGCAACAAATGGCAAAGATGCTTCAGAAATGTTCTGAATAGGAAAATGGGTCGAAACCCTTTCAACGTGACAAAGTTGAAATATGTTGGATGGAACTCAATATGTATCTTCTTCAACTAAATTCCAACTGGGCATGGATTTATAAGCTAAACCTGAATCCATATTTGGGGAGATTAAGCAAATGATTACTGCTGAACCATGTCAGTTTTATTACATTGGGCTTCTAAAGTAATATTATACTGTAGACAACGATTGTAGACAACGTGAAATCAAATATTGAGAAAAATTCATCACAACTAAATCATCAACGTAAGGGGATAATTATTTCAAAGTTGGAAATAATTACATTTCGTTTCAAATCAATTCAATTGCGTTACATTTTATTAGATAATGTGAGTGGAGTTTCCTTAGAGAGGTATAGTTATTATGTATAGAACTTTTGGTTTTTGAACACATGATCAAAACATAAACTTCCTACGACAGAACCCCATCCCCTATATCAGTTGCATTATAACTCTGTGAAATTAACTTACTAATATTAGACCATGTTTTCATGCAGGCCATTAATGTTATTAATTTATACTGGTATGAGCATCACAGAGCTGCAGAGTTTGAGGACATCACATTCCGTGTAAAGGTTCTGCCTGCCCACCAGTAATTCAGATGCATCCATTAAAGGCTTAGTCGTATCTCACTTCAGTTTTTTCACTCCCTGCATGGGGTACAAAACGAATCATTGGCGGCTACTTCAAGACGCAGATGCACCTACAAAACTAAGTACCCTTTTCTCCATTGTAATAAACTTTTCCACACCTCAAATCATCAACCTACTGTTAACATTATTAATGCATTGCTTGCCACGTATGGTATTCTCTCCTACATTTGAGATATTTGCACTCATGAATTTTCAGAGCACCTTAAACTAGATTTTTTAGCACCCTGTTGTGCCTATTCAGACTTTAAATTTAATATATATACCTCAAGCATATAAGCTTGTGATATACCTGTTTTCTCGTTGAAACCTAAAACAGCGTCAGCCATAAATTTTTCCTATCTGCATACCAAATCTGTGATATACCACTACCTTTAATTTTGTTCTATTTGAGTGCTGAAAATGATCAACTTTATACTGGCTTTTGCTACCCTATGTTCGTTCACCTGAAATCGTTCAACACTGCTTCACAGCTACAATTTTCTACTTCGCCACGACTTTTTTAGATCTTTTGCTGATTGAGTGATCATTATGGATGATAAAAAATCCTAAAATTAAGAATTGTTCGCAGAAAAAAATTATTTAACTCTAATTACTGCGTAAAGTTAAAGTACATCATGTAAATAACATTTTGCCATTAGAAAATATTTTTCCCCTTGAAAACATCAATGTAAATTGCTAGAACGTCAGAAGTGATAAACACTTGGTCAAGCCATGTATTAAAGGATGAAATAGTGAAAGAAGGAAAAATGTTCTGAAAGTAGTTTTAAAAGTATTTTAAAATGTAGCTTTAATCCAGCCTTTGATATTTTAAAAGTACCTCAGTAAAACATAACTTTGACTTCAGTGATAAATAATGTTATTGCTAAATTTACCTGAGAGGTAACTTCAAATAATAGTTAAATAAGTAAGTAAAAATAATCGGTTACAAATAAACGAGTAAGTAAAAGTGTGTCATATAACAGTGTAAAATATTATTAGAATAAATCAATCACGAGAAAAAAATTATCGGTAGCATATAAATGAGCCAGTAAACATGCGAGCATCATATGACATATGCGAATACTATCGTAAATTTTACATTTTTCCGGTTTACTTTCCTACCATGAACTCAATTTGGTCATCACATTTACTACTCAATTTGAAACAGATAAGAGCTCTCAGAAACGAAAATATGGTTTACATGAAATTGCACGGGGGAATTGAAATATCTAGAGTGTATAGTAGTGTGAAAGGTAAAACAAGTTCACCAACGTAATCTCAATTGTTATCACGTTATTAACAAATTAATTCGCAATTATACGCAGCAGATTCGTACATGCGCCACATACCGCAGAGGTTGTTAATCTTTCTTGCTCCTTCCTTCGGTCTTTTCAAGGTCATCCTTAATTCACGTCTTCACAGTTTTTTATCTTCATAAACAAAGGTATGCCTGTAAAAACTTGACCTCTCTGTGTTCATCTGAATTTTTTGTAGTACAGTGAATAACTCTCCAAATGTGCTAAAAGTTTACTGTACAAATTATATGATTTGAATATATTGTACAGAGAACTGGATTTGAAACCTGAAACGAAGTCAAACAAACTTATCTTTTAGTTTTAATCATATTTTCATCTCCATGTCTATTAAATGCCATTTGTGATGCAAATAAAATTCCTTCTAATACATAAATCAAAGTTCATTAACAACTTTAAAGTGAAATACTTCTCTTCTTAGAAAAGTTCGCAGAAAAGCAGGCTATGCACAGAATCGTGAACGATAGAAAGAAATTAGTGAATGTTAGTTAAAATTAATTAAGCAAATGCAACAAGTTCCCGTACGTAACAAATATTTTCCTTGCGGCAAGCTCAAAACCATTCATTAGTTCACCCACAATGAAATCGACACCTGCCTTTGATGAACTTGAGAACAAAAGCACCCACAAGCGGACATTGATGCAAGCATAACCCGAGTAAAGTGAACAGACAGTGCATGAGATCAACGAAAGTGAAACTCGGGCTTTTCAGAAGCATGACTTGGTCGTCTCCAGAGCCAGAGACCGTCATAGGGCAATCATCTCTGTAACGATGCTGCTTTGGACCAACCATCCCTCGGCAGCCTGGGTCGACCGCCAGCACTCCTACGCCATGACAGTGAACCTCCAATTTGAACAGGGTTCGCTCTATCACGACGAAATTCTACTTTTTCGTGTTTTACCATTGAAACCTGTATAAATGTGCTCTACAGAGCGTTTGTAACGTGTCGTGAGTATGAGGTAACTTGAAAGTAGATCGTATAAAAACTTGATTGGTCTGAATTTTGATCGAATCTCTTGAACAAGACGGTTGCGCGATGCGTCTTTCCGCTCGGCGTTAGATCGACTTCCAACTTATTGGTGAAAATTTTAAGAACGCGTTCGAGATTATCGTGAATAACTGGCGAAGTGACGAGGTGAATACCTGACAAAAAAATGTGGAGCCGAAAACAAGTGAAGATTACGACGTTTCTAAGCAATTTCATGTTTCATTTGAAAATTCCGAGCCCAGAAACTCAAATTTCAATTAAAACAGAGCGTGTCCAACATCCCTCCTGACTCTAACTACCAGCAATTTGTTTACACACTGAGCTACAATTAAGGTTCCTTTATGAACCTCATATAGCGAGCAAATATTGAATTTGAGCTTAGTAATGGACCTCTAAGAACATCTGTGTGCCTCGGCCTCTGCGGCTTGCGTGGCGTTGCGGGGAAGCTTCACGTAATGGCGGCTGCAGGACGCGGCCGGCCAGCCATGCCGCCGGCTCAATATGGCCGACCTCTCCCGCTCTCAGGTGGGAACATTTTCACTCAAAAAAATTCAGTAAATTTATAACGAAAATGATTACTGCGACGACGACGAAAAAACTAGTTTTTTCTCTTCGTGTAATCTTTTTTTTTAGTTTGTGTATTTCCTTTTACCAGTATTTGTCTATAGGACTGCTATCGTGAATGTAATCATTCTTGAACGTTTTTTTCAAACCCGGAGTATTTTACTGTTTTATAACCAGTACTTTATAAATCAAATGAACTTCCTTGAACCCAAAAGTGTTTTCTTGCACACTGCATCGTTTAATGTTTATTATTATAAACATTGAAAAGTTTTATATACTGAAAGATACATTTTACAATTATAAGCCCTTGACTTAAAATTCCCTGTGTTCATCTAATTAGATGGTTGAAACTTTTGTGGGAATTTTCTAGTAAATTCATTCACTTGTTGAAAAACATCTTACTGTCATTTGGACTAAATCGAATAACTTAAAGAAAAATTTCAAATATCTTGACTGCGAGATTTTTATCAAATTATTAATGGAGAACAATTTTTCTCAGAATTTAAACACAGTATAAACTCCTGATTTTTTTACAATCAATAGAAGCTGTCATATATTTCATGATGAAATATATTATTTTGAATTAGGATGATCATTTGTAATACGTCAAGGGTGAAATACGCTAAAATAATTTTAAGGAGCAAAAAAAACTTAATTTAAATGGAAAATCTTCTGAAATCGTTTTTTTATTAATGAACTTTAAATTTACGTTGAAAAATAATGTCACGAATTCAATTTTTTAATCAAATTTCTACTTGAACAAACAAAAATTTCGTGGCCAGATTTGCAAAATTATTTGCCCATTTTTTGCAACAATCTAGAGCGTAGTCGAAATTGCTATAAATTCCTGATAAAAGCATCCACAAAATTTGTAATAAACTGCATGAAAAATGAGTAGTTTTCTGATTTGTGATGAGTTTGATTGCACGTTCAGAGTAAACTTTGTTCAAACGTCCCTCGTGGCACAATGCCTCAAAATGACACTGTGGTTTAATTTTCCTGAAACCTCGTGTGTTCGAAAAATATTCAATAACTTTAACATATCAGTTACTGGGTAAAAACTTTTATGAGACAATGGATCGAGCAACAAAAATTTTCTCATTGAATTGCTCGTGAATAAGTTCATGAAATCCTACATCTTCATTAGACTTTCGGGCCAGCAACATTGGATTCTTTACAAACAGAGGCAGCTTCAGAATCATAATTGCTTCCTTAGACTCGTCCATAAACAAGCATTCTCCAAAATTAAAGGGTTAAACACTTTGAATTGATGAGACTAGAATTACTACCAACAAAGAGCGATCCTAAAATTTTAAACATTGTATGAAATGGCACGAATATAGAATCAGAGTATGTCCTTGGGCAACTCGAATCTCCTCGACAGAAAAAATACAAAATTCCATTTGGCCTGCGATACCAAACATCTCCGTAAGATCGAAAGTATACCCAGAACAAAACTCAATGGCATAGGTATACATCAAAGCCATGGAACTCCTCCTCGACCTATTTTATATGAGCAACTGTAACTTATGTAATTAAACACTGGCTTGAAACATAAGACCACACTAAGAACTGGTTCTGAACCTGACTTCGAAACCGATGCAAGTCTAATCGATTAGTGGCAAGGGTTGTACATGAACCCGACGCTCAGAGATTTTTTAACTTTACATTTTAGTCATGACGATAATAATGTTCCCATCTCTAGTTGTGGTTAGAGAAGCTTCCTCGAGATCAAAGGATTTCAGGCTAGATCGAGGTAATTAATGGTGTGCATGATAGGAGACACAGTGCGGCGCGTAAACCAGAACGAAAGGATTTGATGCAGAAAAAAATCTAGCGCTCTGTACACGAAGAGAGCGCTCAGAAATACGCCCTTCGATCGCACTGCAGTAATTGTTTTTCCCGAGAACATGAGGCCCATAAAAATTCTTACTATACGGAGTGGATATTTTGTGATACATTCTTTGAAAACAATTCGCTTCATTTTTAGAGCGGTTATTGCAGGTTGATGTCTTCATCAAAAAACGGCCAGGCGATTTTTAAATGGTGAACACACGTGCGTTTCACTAGGGAATATTTTATTTTAAGGGAAGATGTGTTGACGATTTAAATTTTTCGCTCATTTTTGTGACAGCTCAGAAGCTATTGAACTTCAATATTTCTTCAGTTTATTGTACTTTTTGCAGTGTTAAATTTATGCATTGCGACTTGGATAATAATGGTGAGGTGAATCCCGAAGCCTGTAGAGTCATTATCAACACGCTGGCATTTACATGATCCTCTTGTAAAAAGCACCGGTGAAATGGCACGAAAGTTGCCTCTGGCTGCCGTTGTATAGAGAAGTCATCTTTAAAATAAAATAAATGTTTTGTGGTTACAGCAATAAGTAAGAAACAAAAATAAATAAATAATTTATTTTCAAATAAGGTTTATATCTACCGGATTGCAGGTAGATAAAACTGTGGATAATTCTTCCGTAAAACTTTTGTTATAAGTTTAGTCTCAGTTCTTATATCATTGTTTAGCTAATCATCTAAGGTATTCTTTGAAAATACAGCAATAATAAAAATTTATTTTACATTAATATTAGTTGCATCGTGAGGGAAAAGTTCATGATAAAAAGGTCAATTGAGCGATTCTAACCTAACTCTATTTCATTCAGCTAGTAATTTTATATTTACAGGTGGCCATGCATGGATACCGCGTCGGTTGAGATCTATAGCTAAGAGACACTAATTTTTAGAAAGAAATTTATTTAAGAGGGCAGGTAAAATAATTTCTCAGTTTCTGTAACTCATTGGAATTTTCAGGCTGATGATTAATTGTAACTTTATGGGATATTTTCGTCGTTAATATAAACATATATTACCCAGTTTTCTCCTTCGGTACAACGAATTTATAAGTTGTCTCATAATTTTATGTTCGTGAGTTATTAATTATCCATTTATAAGTTCTTTACTTATTACCTTCAACAAACAAATTCTCCAACCATAGCTCTAACAATAAATATTTTTGAAGTTTTGTAATTCATATTTATAAGTTTTACGTTGATACCTTCCTAATTTTAAAAACATAAATTCCTAATTCGTTTATCCTGCTATTCATGTGAACTGAGCATGAACGATAGCAGAGGCTGAATCTAGAAATACATGTACAATAACTAACACATTGCACGTTAGTTGCGTGTGTGTACGATAGCATGGGTTCAGACTACGGTAGAGTAAACAAGGAAGAGTCATTTCTATGGGAGGAAAATACATCTCCTCTTGTTCGGCTGGCCAATAGAACGGCTGTATTTCATTTATGACGTCACCATGGCGACATGTCGTTTGGCCAATAGTGGGGCCAGATTTGGGGCTAGTAGTGTTGACAGATGCAATATTAGCGGTGCTATTGGTTCGTTGCTATTTATGACGTCAGCATTGCCACACATTCGACGCAAAAAAGGACTGGTTTAACCCTACCTTGTTTCTTCTACCGTGGTTCGGACTCAAACAGTGAGCACTTGTGGTGAACTCGAGATCTCTCATTCCATGGTCGATTGCTTATACTAAATTACCGTATATGCTTTCATTTCGTGTCATGTTGATGCGAATATTATAATTAGCACAGGAATCATTTGAGAACCTTAAAATAAATGCGCAAAAAACACTACTTGATTTTGTAGTTATATATGTTGAATGTATTCTTGATGTAATGCTTTTCTACATTCAAATGCAGCCACATGTTTTTATTTTAAGCTCGAATTTATTTTCTGGGTACTCAAATAGGGGATTTATCTCAAGAGAAATTTATCTCCTCGTAATTCTTCGCGAATCTAGAATTCAAGTCGAAACTGTTAGTGATGGACAAAGCGTTGACTCTCAAAGAAAATTTACGCTTTTGGAAATGTGAGTATGAGCTTAAAAATTTGTGAGCTTTGTAAACATGTAAAGTTGCAATAAGAAAATTATTTTTTCATATTTTTTGGGAAATCTCATCTGTAAGATGAAATCGATACGTAAGCAAAAGATATCTCATCTTAACTTCACACGACTTAGATTTCTACTCCGTACAAAACTGAGAATTAAGAAGGCGTTCCAAAACAAAGTTACGAGTAAATAAGTAAAAGAGTTTGCCAGTACACTGTAAAACTTCAGTGAATGCATCCAGATATTGAGGAGAAGCAAACTAGAACACACGAACTCCCATCTGCAACGTTGACACGACGTAGTTTCTCTGCTTCCATATTCATGAACAATATAAATATATTTCAGCATTATCCTGCTATTCTACAAGGAGTTCTGCTTAGCAAAGCTCTGTCTGCAGGGAAAGCCAGCTCTATATATATATACACATATATATAGATAGGTCTTGTTTCACGTACGCGACAGCGCGCTCAGTAATTGTCCCTGGATCCTGATGGAAACCAGGCCTATCTTTAATTAATTAGGAAATGGGATGTACGTTACTTGGGGAGGGACGTTCTGGAGGAAATAAGACAGGCTCTGCTATCAGAAACGCATCTTTATTTGGTGCGTGTAGAAAGCATGCGTTTCGCTTGAATTTAATTTACTCCAAGGGAGGACGAAGCCGGCTTTGCTCTATAATCTGTTCAGTTGAGGGATTCTCTAATTTTAAACGAGAGATTCTGCATATGATCAATTTCTACGTCAATTCTAAGCGCGTGATTCCGTATGTGATGATTTTTTTGGTCGGTGCATGGGTGTCCCCCTATAATTGTGGCGAGTGTGTTGAAATGATTAATATGTTATTAGGGTTATTATTAAAAGGTTGATATTAAAGGTAAAAAAACACACTATAGTTATCCGCCAGAGAAAATAAAATGTACTAGCTAGCCTTCATATAGTAAATAAAACATACTTGTTATCTTTCAGAGCGTATAAATGTACTTGTTATCTTCCAGAGTAAATAACTGTGTTGATCTGCAACTGATGTTTCACGTTTCTAAACGCTATCTGTTGGTTTTATAAAGCAGCAAAATAATGTTAGGAGAACAGTTTATTTAATATATTCACGATTCTTACTTCAAAATGTTGTAAACAAGTATTGCCAGTTATTAAGGATATCTCTTTTCAAACACTTTGAATTTGTAAACGTCAAAGTAGCTATGTTATTTCCTCCAGATAATTTGAATATTCGGAAATAAGCAGGTATATCTTAACCGCATTAAGTGAATCAACCTCAATGTTGACTCTCCTAATCTCGAAAAGCTATCCCTATACCACGGTTTGTAATGCACTCGCTATAAACTCTAAACTGTTGTCAGATGAACGCGAAAAGCATAGTTGTTATTCTGCAGGTCTTAAAGCATCAAAAACTAAACGTTTCAATTCTCACAGCTCTTTATCAGCTTAATTGTGCCAAAACGAAATTTCAATTTTATTCTACTTCAAAGTCCGCGGCAGACTATCATTTAGCAATGCATTGAAGCGTTCAATTTTTTTGCAACAGTTTCGCCACATCTCGACCTGGGTGTCTGCGACAACCTAGAGCATTTTGATATCCATGCTTTGCCTCAACTAATGAGATGGCAGTCGACATCTGTCAGCTGATTATGAAGGTCGGGCTGCCGTCACAACTTTGCCGCGTCAAATTAAGTCCATCGTAAATGATTGTGAGTGCCGACCTGTATTGCCTTGAAGGTGCTCCGAGAGACAGGAGTGTGTTCCTTCATAGACTTACCGGCGGTTTTGGCATTTTAATGCATCTCAGGTAGCATTTACAATAGCACTTTTGAGCTCTTCTCCGCGAAACGGTTGCGCAGTTACGTGCGCAAGTCAGAAATATGATGCGAAAAGTGGGTGAAGTTTGTTATTTCAAACTGATCACCAGTTTTAAGTCACCCTTTGAACATTTACTCACTTTTATCAACCAGCGTCAGAAGAACGAAACTATATAGACGTTTCCGAAAAAAAACTGACGTCACTTGCCGCGCGCTTATACATTTTGAAAAATTCGCACGTAAAATTGAAATACTCGATCGTTTGGTGTAATTTTTCATGTAAAATTAAGAATATGCAAATGATACATTGTCAAAACAATGATAATCAAAGTTTCAGCGAAGAAAAATCAGGTGAAATTTTCGTTCCCGTACGCACCTGTGTCTTGAAACTGTTTAGGTAAACAAATATTATAATGAATTGATATGCCTAAAACATAAATTTATTTATGAAATATTTAAAAACTTATTACTTCTCTAAGGTATGCTAGAAATAAAATAGTGTGTGAATATAATATTTTTGCAATGAACTTGAAATATAAGCGAGCGACTAAAAATTTCATGCAACTTTGTTCCTTAATAAAATTCATTTTTTACTCAGATAAAGCATGGATTCCCAACTTTTTTCTTAACCTTGAATTCAACAGTTCTGTCTCTCAAATAAGTAACAACATCAACACATTTTATTATATAAATGAAGACAAAAAGCTCGCGTACAAAAACAACTAGCGCGAAAAATTAGTTTCATGAATTACATGCGACGTAAAAAAATTTCGCATGGTGCGGCACTCTTACGAGTACATCGATCTGCGAGCGCACATAGTACGTACGTAAAGCATGCGTGCGTACGTACACAGTATACGACATCACATGCATCCACGCGGCTAGTGTGTGCGATGTACCAAAGAGCAGAGAAGCTCGGAGGACAAGTTCATGTATACAGCGTCTCGAGAGTGAATAACGACCTATGTTCGATATAATGATGAGTTTAGCCGCGCAACAACTTATGACCATAACAAATCAAATATAGTGCGTGCCCATAAATTGTTTTCAGAATTAGGGCCTTAGAAATTTACGGCTCGATATTACAGGTCCAAACCATCTTTTACAGAATCAATACGCTTCCTCTGACTCCGTCGGGCTCCAAGCTAATGCGCATAATGGTAGCCCATAACTTTTGGAGCCTCTGCACTTTGTCAAAACAGTCATTAGAATGCAATATTAGGGCAACCAAATTCTATCTCTCTTCATGCAAAACCCTTCCTTCACGCCGCTGGTTCTAGAGACGCCGTCTTCCTACGTGCTGAAATATCAATTCATATTCTAAACTAGTATTTGACAGTAAAAAATAGGTTCTAGCTTCGATTTTGCTACTTTTTCCCCGGTGAATAAACATTGGCTAATATGAATAAAAAGTCTAACTAATTGTAGCACTCAGGCTGGAAGAATGTAGACGTTAGCTGATTCCCCAAAAATATTGAATTATTTCATGAACAGTAAATTCAGCGTGTATGTTATTACACGAAACAAGATTATCCCATAATCGGATTTTTTCTCCTCTCTTATAATTTCCTTAACAATAATCTGCTATTTAGGCCCTCACTCAAATTTCAGTTCTTTTGGATGCTGCAAAACCTGTGCTCGAAGTATTGCATTACGTCCGCTGTACACGTATCCAGGCTCCTTTTTATGAACCTTTTTGTCAAAAAGACCTGCAATGGATTGCAATAAAGAAGAGAGCCCTATTGTTGCGGAGCTGTTTTGTTCGCCGGCAGCATTTTCCCAAAAGCACGAAAAGGCTTGACACAAAATATGGTGACAATAATAGTCCTTATTGAATTTATAACAGATAACTATTCAATTGTAACACCTACATCGAATTTTCCGGACTGAAAAGTGAAATCTCCTCGAAAGTGGGTTCTTTTATTAAAAGGGAGAGACCATTTCCAAAGCTCTATCGCTGGTCAAGTTCGGCAGCTGCTGCTCTGATTCAGTGTCTGGCTCCATCACTTTTATGTGGTCAATGATCTGCGAAATTTTCCCTTGCCAACAGCTTGGAGCTTGTAAAATCGAAGTGATTTTCAAAGTGCAGTGACAAAATGAGATGAATGTCGAAGAAGTGTCTATTAAAACAGGGAAGATTTCCTTGATTCTGATCAGTCTTGTTTTTTGATGAGCACTCGCGCACTTTTATGAAAAGAAAATAATTCAGATGAATAGTTTAAGTACTTCAAGAGATGCGAAAAATGGATTAGATATTATGAAGGAGTTTAAAACGATTTAATTTTAAATTATTCATCGAATTACAGTGGTACATATATATTAATTCCAAGCTCGCGAGAGAACTAAGTAGCCTGAAAGTAAAAAAGCCACTAATATGAAGAAATTAAACATCACCCTATCACTAGAAATTTATGGTAGAAAATCTTCATTTGTAATGAAAACAATATTTTTCGCATCTAACCATTGGCGAAAAAAAATTGTATGCAATTATGCTGTAATATACAATGTTTTCCAGTTGTTTTGTTTTGTAAGGAATATTTTCAAAAAGCCCAGTGATTTTTACTGCATATTCAACAATTGCAAATTAACGTTAGCCAAAAATTTGTAATTCGTCTAATACACGCGATAGCAACTCAATGTGTTACCGTAATCACTGTCTGCCTTTTTCACTCATTCTCGGTTTCTCTAGATCTTCATGCATGTGTTTATATATTTATAAATATATGTACCCATAAATAAATGAAATACATACAAGATAAAGTCATTAGAAATATTCCGAGTAAATCAAATGTTGTGATGATAAAACGACATTTCTTACATTAGCCATTTTCAATATTGTGATTTGATAGTAGTTTTTTTTAATATATTTTATTGAAATATTTTTTGTTACGCTAGGGAAACGCCAGAATGTATTAATAGTTTCATGCTAGAATTTCCCACTCTCGAATGGTTTTCACTTGAAATGTCAATATTATTTCAGGTAGATAATGAATGCTTCTAGCTGGAGCAGCTGAAAAAACTGTTCATTTACTTGGTTTTTATTTCAGTATTCAAGATGCTTAAAATATATTCATGTAGTATAGACTGATCTGTCAGGTTTGCTTCAGAATGTGAACTAATTGTCTATATACTTCAGTAACATCTCAGAAATGTTTAGGGAAGGCTTATCAGAGTAATTACTCTGCATTATCTTGTGTATTGAGCATGCGAGAGGCAAGTGTCTCACTTTTGATTAAGTGTTACATTTTTTGACAAGGAGTGATCATACTTTTATTTAAAATGTACTGACACATCACGTGGCAATGCACAGATGGTACATCCTCATACGAATGCCTCTGTGACGTACATTCCTCATTTTACTGAATCCAAGTCGCCCATCTTCACACTCGAGTGTGACGCAGCAGGCACCCATAAATCACCAAGTCCTGCCACTAACTGCTTTTCTTTGAACAT
The DNA here is from genome assembly GCA_030386875.1 of Morinoia aosen. Taxonomy (NCBI): domain Eukaryota; kingdom Metazoa; phylum Arthropoda; class Malacostraca; order Amphipoda; family Talitridae; genus Morinoia; species Morinoia aosen. The sequence goes on from CM059565.1 coordinate 21,957,311, forward strand.
ATTTCCGGGACACTTAATTTTGTCCAAAGTAGTGGGTCGACATTCATTCCAAGACGTTGTACGTCTTTTTTTCGCGAAGAAACAATACGCATCAGTTGATTCCGTGTACAATAGGTGTAAGTGTTGGTGGCTTTTGTAGTAGAAGGGAATATCGGAGCTGAGCAGGAATAAAGGCGCTAGCGACGTCTGGCAAGGGGCCCTCGACGGCTTGGTCGCAAGAGGGCGGGTCGTTGCCAAAGCGCGTGCTCGCAACTACGGGCCTTAGCCGCGCCATCTACTGACCAACTTCGGCCTTTAGGGCTGCATTCAGCACCATCAAGAGCATCACTAGCGCTACCACCGGAATTCGCTTAACCGCTTCAACGCTTTAGCTCAATATTCAGTGCGAAGGTCCATTCATTTTACTTCCCACTATTGCACCTCTGAACCTTACATATTGCTAAGGGTGTCCCAGCACCGCTGGAGCGCCAGTGAACCCTTGAGAAAGGCTTTCGCAGGCCATGGTTTACTATTACACTTCTACACTATTCCTAGGGGAAATACGAGTCGGTCATCTTATGCAAAAATTCTTCTTCGAATACAGATATATTCCAATGAAGAATGCACATTGATGATGGGAAATAAATGCGGGCATGCGGAAACATTCTTCCTTGGTAAAAGACGTTATTTATGTTAAGTAAGTGATTGTGTGAAAGATTTGCGTGCTTCATTAGTGTGGGAAATAAATACTGCTACTCATTGTTGTAAATTGTTCACTCTGCTCTTGATTTCAAAAACACCAAATATATACAACCTCAAAAATTTCCCGCAAAAACTGATCTCGGAATCAAAATATTGATATCGCTACAGCAATTGAACAGATCTTATTCTACAACTCCATTACAATTCAAAAACGGAGCTGAATTTATGATTTAAATTGTGGAGTTTGTCAAATGTTCAAATCACACCTTAATTTAACTTCTATATGCTAAATGACTTTTATCCAGCAATATAAGAGATCAACGTATTGTATAATCGGGCGAAAGCATATGTTATATTATCTGAGCTATATATGAGAATACATGTGTTCTATCGTTTGAGCTATGTATGAACAGCTTGATTAGACGCGATGCATTTGCATAGATCAACGATCATCGATCCTACAATAATTCCACTCGTGTTTACCACGTACCTAATAGCTGATAATATTGCACTCATTGCTCAGTACTGCACTAGAGAAAGAAAATCATTTTTCATGTCATGCTAGCTACAGCAAGCTGTGTTCGTGACGAATTCTTGGATTTTAGTGCAATCTAGACGAATTTCATGTTCTCTGCCCCGTGCTAGCGGCTAGTTCCTCAATGAAGAGTAGTTTACGTTGTGCGAGCAATACTAGGTACCATCTGCTGCCTATACTAGTCGGAATAACCAGTCTTCGTTACGAAGTATTGCACTTCCATTGGCCGGCTGGAAAAGGTGAAAGGAATGCCATTGGCGCGGCAGAAAATCGTTACGATCTGGCCACATCCCACTTCGCTATTCCGCTGTTACTCTGCTGAAGGAAAATTGCACTTTCAAACAGAGACTGCACGCGTACATGCACCGCTGCGAGTATCTTCGTACGCATAGTGAGTCCAAATTCATTTGCATTCAAATTGCCTTGTTTATCTGCTAAGTCACTACGTTATCTCCCTCGTGAGCGGTGAGTGTAGTTAAAATTATCGTCAATGAAGGTGTAGGTGGGGAAGATGTACTGCGTAAAATGTGTGAGATGTACTTGGAATTTTGTTTTATTTCCCATCATTAACACATATCTCACTTATGGTACTTTTGAACTATGTGGAACACACAGAAACTCTTTTTTTTTCTTCCTGTTTTACTAACAGGGAAGAGGTAACAATTAAGAGACTTGCAAGTATAAGATTGTTAACGAGTGAATGCAGCAGGAATTCAATCCTACTTGTGATAATTGATTGAAGGCAATTGATCATTTTAAGTAAGCATTAATATCTGAAAATCAAATTTTCTTTAGTTAACAAAGTTTACGTTCATCATTTTGTGTAAAAAAATACATGTATGTATTAGAGTGTCATTTATTAGAATATGAGGCGACCAATTTATTCTGCGCTATTTTCGGCTAGTTAAGCCCTATCTTTTACTTATTAAACTGAAATTTCTTCTTATGATATAAATGCATCATTCTACGAAATTTATTTTGCTATATATAGTAACACGCCCAAAAGCATCGCACACATCATCAACGTATACTGCTAAAAAAGCATCTCTTGAATTATACTCCACGACGAAAGTTAAAATCAAAAACACGAATCTTGACGTGAAAAATGAAGCGCAAACAGACGACTGGACGCCTCAAAAGAAGCAAGGAAGTAAATCCGAGACCCGCGTCAACTCGCGCACAGATTCTCCACACGCTGGACAGGACACGGCGCGTGCTTGCAAGGCAAGCCGCTCCAGCGATATCGTAAACTGGAAGCCTTGGTCGTCGAGGCTCGTCAAATTTCCATCCCATGGCTTCTTTAGCCACCCTCCTGACTGTTAACAGGACATCATAAGGTCAATAAAAGTTACACTCATCATCTCATTTTCTAGGGGTCATTGGAGAGTGCTTCGTGGAATCCATGGGCCTGGATATACTCACTACAGAAAACGGGATCTCACAGGGAAACTAAGTTGGGTGAGAGCAGAATTTTGAAACTAATTTGAGGTTGTGTTGCTACATTTGTAGGATCTCGAATGGCTCTTGTGGGATCCCTCGTGTATGTGCCATGAATAGAAAGAGGTCGGAAATAATTATTGTGAGTATCTTTTCTTTGAACAATGTTTGTTTCGTTCACGCTGGTATTCACTGTCATGGTAATGCAGGACTCTCTCTTGAAAATATTTATTCAAGATAATACAGAGAATAGGTAAACAATGTCTAAGCTTAGCTTTTGTGACAGAAAAATCTAATTGAGTACCTACTTCCCGTTAAACTGATCGTATGCAAGAAAGTATTTCTGATTATACTGAATAATTTTGAGTGTCTTTTCAAATGCCGTTCAACTTCGAATTATTAAAAATATGGTAAGGCATGTGCACCATTCTATTTTGAGCCACACATGTTCAAATATATCATTTATGCAGATAACGTAACAATTTAACTCACCATTGTTTGTTGCACTGAAATTTAGGTGTGAAATACTGTGCTAATCAATTAATTGGCAAATCAGTCCTACAAACATCTCGAAAAAACGGAGAAAAATTGCATGCATGAATACATTCTGTAAAAAAGTTGAAAATATCTTTAGCAAAAGTTATATAAATAGTTATACTGAGTGAGCGAAATTTCTTGATTTACGTAAAATATGAAAATGCAAATTAATGATCATATATAAAAATATCAAAATTAAATTAAACAGTCGACAAGCACCCAGATAAGCGAATACCTTGATCGACCTCGTAAAATTTATCCAATTTGCGAACACGAAGGTCTTTATGATCATAAATGTAGCATGCATTCTATCTTAATAACATCAGCACAAAATCACAAGAATCTGCCCAAAACTACAAACATCAAACTAAAACCACAATAAATTCTGAGTATAAAAATACTTGGACACATTTTATTGTTATCCAAAATTAGCAGCAAAAAAAGCATATATGTAAAGTAAATTAAATTTCTTAATAAGTTCATACAATTTTCTCACCGTCACATACTTAAAAGTCGGCGCTAACTGCATGTCTCCCACACTCTTCCTCTCTCACGTACATAAAACAAACAATTAAGAGCACATCGATCCAGCCAGACCACCGCACAGATAACTATCTCTAGCCGAGGCTTACCCTTAAATTCAAGAACTGGATTGCAAGATAAGATCAAATTTCAGCAGCAATCAGCCCTGAGGTTTCGCTGTGGTTAAAAAAGATTAAAGATTCACGGCCCAGCCTACTAATTACGGTAGGTGTTGAATTACAGGCTGCAATTTTAGGGTTCCTGTTTCCTGTTTGTTTCTTTTCGGGCCTCAGGAATTCTCTGTATAAAAAAAAATTCTAGTTTATGATTTGTATCATAAGAGTAGATTCCGCATGAAAAATTGGAATGTTCTCGAGAATATGAAATATTTCAACACAGAGATAGATGCATGCCTGGTGCGCATTGCAATGCATTTCGCGACCCTACACATTTGTTTTCTATTACAGTGGCAATTTTGAAGATAAAATGAGTTTCCCAGTTAAAGACAGGCTAAAGATTTTTTTGGAATAAAATCTAAGTGAACTTAAACGTTCAATGTCAAAATGAGTAAAAGTTGTATATGATGCACATCAAATTCAATTATCTTATGAATATTTCAATGCAGAATGCGGGAAACATATAACAGAAAAATGAATTTAAAGCAATACATATTGAAGAGAAGTAGCAATTATGTTATTCCAAAATCAGGCTGAGTAATCCCCACGAAACCAAAAAAATATTGAATGATGTCATTCATTTCTTCGCAACATTTGTGGCGCATTTCAGTCTCGTCTCACTTGCATTGTGTGAGTCCGTAGCGAATTCGGATTCTACTCATGCGTTAATAGGAACATTTTTCGGGAGCCCTCCTTAAATCCTACTGCAATAGATTAGCGGAAATAAATGAGGAGTTATTCTCGCTAGTTCATGGCAGGAATAGTAACCAGCAGCACCGCGCTCTTCGGAACATCAATAAAAATTACCACCAGATCCACAAGGAATTGTTTCATAAAGTGCTATGACCGATTCCGGAGACCAATGCCACGGAACGTTGACGGTCATGTTCAACTTGACCCTCCCGCACTCATATTTAAGGCTCAAAATAGAGTACAAGCTGTGTTCTGTATCACTTACGCCTTTACAGCTGCTGGCTACACTACTGTGAGACGATCGACGGGCTTCGTACAATAGAACTCCCTCGAATTTGAGTCAAACCCACTTCACGGCATCCATTTTAGATCGTCTCATGCTGTACATGCAAAGTGTTCATTTACGTCAATTCTACTCATCAAAAAGTCTCCTTGCAATGTGTGGCAACACTTTTTCAGAGGGATTAATAAATCATCGAAACTCGCACAACCGTGGATATGTACTTAGCTTTCGCTGGTAACCATATTGAGACTTTCGTTCTCGCTATGTTATAATGCCAAGTTTTAATTTAAAATAAATTATTTCAGTGTTTTTTCGCGAGCAATATTTAGACATATCAAGTTCTGCAACACGGTGCCTTTTGATGCCTTCGCTCGCCTGTATTTACTCATGCAGAAATGAAGTACACGGCAATGTTGCGCACGAAGTACAAAGGTCTTGCGTACATCGCCAATGTGACGTTCACCACTAGCATTTTCACGGAAATCCAGTGTGACAAAATATGACGGCACTAAACTTCATATCTCGAATCAGAAATTCATATATAATAGAAAGTTTATTCGATATGAGAAGCTGAGTCAGGAGGTAGCCATTGATACCACCCATATACTTTAGCGCAGTCTCTGCCAGTATTTTTGGCGGCGACTTCTGAAAAATAGGACGGCCTCTTCTCTTTCCCTCAGTCACACAATTATAAAAATCTTCCCGTTGAACTTACGAGGGCAATAATTTCTGAAGCTAGCGCAGAACCGCGCTGCTCGCAGTGCATTAGACGAAGGCCCAGAAAGAACAGAAACAGTGATAGTTTGTTGAGATGCTGCCAGTGTGCGGCGACAGAGAGCTTCTTCGTTCCTGATACCGCCATGCCGCAACAATAATTATGAGCATCGAGCAACAGAGGCTTCTATGCACAGTGTTTTTATTTCTAAATTTTTGTTATGTGTGCTATGTAGAAAACATATATCTGCTCTTTATAAAAAACAGCAGTGTTTCACGGTGTTCGAGTACTTTTATGCACTTTGTACTGTTGTATTCTGATTTTCATGTTGAAGGCGATAATGATTACACTTTTTTGAGTGAGTTCTGTAATATACGGCACCTATGTTTTTGTTTTTTTATTAAATGAAATATTCGTGTGGAATTCCCATAACATACGTAGAAATTTTTGCAACAGCTCTGCCTTTCCCCCAGTTATTTCTTGAAAAAGTTTAACTCGTTTCATGTGATGGGTTAAACTGAAGTTCACTATTTAATTCAAATGAAAGTCAGTTGTTTTAAGCAATTTCGAAATAGTAAACATCTACTGGATCATGCATTCAATTAGCTTGCCCTAATTATTTATGAAATTTGAGTTAGTGAATGTGGGTCGGTCAGCAGCATTATGAAAATCCCCTCAGTGACCACCGGTGGGTCCTTTCGGAGGTAACGTGTTAATTAAGTATTTGTTCGTTCAGACCAGTCTTTTTCAGGGTAGTTTTTTGTTCTAATACTTCAACGATTAAATTTGTGTTGTTTTCAGGTCGACCATAACCAATTTCAAAAGCTCTTTTCAATGTGTAGTGCGCTGCGTGAGTCCGCAATTAATTAAGTACATTATATTTAAAAAATTCCCATTAAGCAAAAATCTAATCCACAGTGAAAATCTACTTGAATATTTCAAAGTACAATAGCATCAAATTCTCTTGATCTACGAATATGTAATTAAGTCGGGCAATGTCTCAAATTTTAAACATGGAGAATACTAACAGAAATTATAATCGTATCCGTTAATAAAAATAGTAGTAATAATAATAGTATCAGCATGGAGAAGACATCACAATTCTTGTGTGAAATTAATGGCTTTCGTCGACCGCTAGCTGAGCTTCGATCGTCAGGCCTTGAAAATATTTTGTACTTGCCAAAATAAACGTGAACAGAAATGTTTATGTTTAACTTACTCTTGTAGACAAGTAAGCCACGCACATCAAGTACAGAAGTTTTTACTTGGTCTGTTTTGACTGAAGTTATAAACAAACAAATATGTGGCGATTCATAATTCGATGCTGTAATTGAAATGATATTGTTCAAAAACATGCCGAGTATTGATGCATTGGCACGATGAAAGTTGATATATGCACCTAAATTATCCTGTTCATATAAGAAAAGTCAAAATATGTCAACCGTAATTGAGATTTCGCACCGCTTATATTCATAAACAAAATAAGATGCGTTGAAAGTCAATGTTTGTAATTAGGTTAGCATAAATTAAAAATCGTAATTAGATTTTGGAAAAGATTTTATTAATAGGCATAGGCACTCCTACGATAATATCGAATGATTTTGAAATTATGAGCCTCTAAAATTTATATCAACTCAGTACTGATGAATTTTTTCAGAATTAATGGCTAATATTTCAATATTCATTGTTGCATGTAATTACATGGCAGACATGGATGAGGCCTTGCTCTAACATGCTACATGTTACAAGTTACAACTATAGGAGAAGGTCTAAATGCAGTTCTTGTAACTACTCTAGGAATATTTCTAAATGTATTTCTCGTAACAACTATAGCAAAAGCACCAAGCATATCATGAGCTCATTTACACCTTTCTCAAAACAGCCGTGTGAGACATCATATTCTGCGGTTTTTGTGGCTCAGAAATTTAAAAAAATAACTTAACTAGTGTGCTGCTGCGAGTAACTCTCATATGCAGACCATGTATTAGCTCTTTTACAGTTGTTTTCCAGTGCAACTATTCTGAAAAAATAGAGATAAAATGCTACTCTTATTTTCAATTTTTGATATTACTGTTAGTTGCGTAGCTGAACTTTGACTGAGATTTAGCGCAGATATTTGAGCTGTGAGTCAGGATTTTTTTCGGGGCATCTATCAGTGTTGTGAAATTTGATGTAATATATCCGCAGAGTTACTAAGAAGGTAAGGGATTTTTTTAGGTACTTTACTTTCAATATCACACCATTTAAGTTAGTGTGTTCAAAAGAAGATTAAAAATTATGAATACGGAATCTCACGACGATAGTTTTACATAAAGGCTAATTCAATTTTTTTACAACATTGCTTTGCTGGCTCTGATATTACAGCTCAGACAACAGTGTTAAAATATTGTCAATTTAATCCAAGTTTGCTAGAAAATCTATTCATTATTTACTACTTTAGTTCGCACTGAAACGCTTAGCATCATAATTAATTTTCCTGAAGATAGGTAATTTTTAATTACGCTTTCATGTATTTTGATTCAAAACGGCCAATAAGTCAACATTGAAAATTTAGAACAGTAGGAGAATTCCAGAGCTCAAATGAGTTTCAAAGAGATTCGTTCATTAGCTCTAGTTGGAAGAATTTAAAAAAATCGAAGAGTTGCAATTGATTAATCGTTAAAGAAGGATTTTCACCGACGCTAGTCGAAATCCTGCAGAAGAAAGTCTACAAACATTGAAGGGGAACTGCGTCATATCGGCATTTCGTTAGGACTCAATTGCGAGAAGCATATCACGCACAAAGCATTGTCTTATCTCTGTTAGGATTTGAGCCATTAGTGACAGGATGGCATTAGAATTCTCAATTACCTCATTCACAATTTATGACAAGCAATAAGTGCAACTGTTATGTAAGTTAATTCCAGTGGTGAACTCTCAAAAAGAACAAAATGGTTATAATTCTACTTCAAAACAAAGCTTCTTTTTTCAAGTTCAACAAATTATTATAGATAATTAACACGGTGTAAATAGGAGGCTGAGAATCAAACTCGCATGCCTCTATGAATATCAAGATCGAGGAAATACGAATAATTTCAAAAATACCGCTAAATTTTCTCAGATACGAATTAATTAACGAATAATTCCGGAAGCTGGAGACTTTTCGATGTGAAATAGTTGTTATAACTTCACAATCAGTAGAACATGCTACTTTGTTATGCAATCACTGTTACAGCCTAAGTCGATTTGTCCGTAACACATTTTAGAAATTTTTGACCAGAATAGAATTTACTGAAAATACAGATAATATTTCTTTACAAATGGGAACGTCTCGTTAGAAAAGCATCTCGTTTACACTCGGTGTCAACAAATATAAGATAAATTTCAGCCCACTGCGCTTGTTCAATATTTTCAGGCGATATTTTCACGTTTGAAGTCACGCTATAGTAATGAGGAGATTTTACACACCAACCAAAACAGTTAACTAGAATAACTTAATATAATTGCATTCATTATGCCGATATCTGCAGCAGGATCCTCAAGTGTACTACAGGACACACAAGAACATGATCATAATTCAGAGAACATAGCTATTTTTAAAAATAGTTTTCTGCGTGCTAATCGTTTTGAATAAATAGTACGTCTAATTAACCGACAACAACTCACGATCGATGCCAGCTGGAATTTCGGAAATAAATGATTTTTAACCACGATTGAAATGAATTTTACGGAAATTTAGAGCAGTCCGATAATTTGTATACTGAGTTCGGTAGGAAAAATACAATAGAAAAATATCTCTAGCAGTTTGACTAAGTAAATAGTATTAGTTAATGGAGGGGGTTTACAGCCATTCAATAATTCTGAAATTGATGACACTACTGAAACCTTTAAAATTAAATGCATGAGTACTCATTTTTAGCATCATTGAACTGTTTGAAATGCACCGAGAATTACTTATAAATACCTTAAATAATTTGTGGCATAGATTATGAAATACTACATAAAGTCATCTGGTGATCAATTTTTTAAACTTGAAGATATTTTCAAAATTTTGCATACCGTGAAAAACAGTACATCGATTTTTTATTTCATTTTTGTCCTTGTTTTTTATTATTTATATAAACAACATAAAACATTCAAATTTGTGGGCCAAAATATATTTTGTCCTTCTCCGTACGTTATCATAAATCCTTGACTTTCTTTTATTATTCTCGTAATGATGCTTCAATAACATTGAGAATAAAAAAAAGTAGTTCCAATTTACACAAATGTACGAGTACACTTTTATGTTTTAATTCTAAGCCAAATACACAGCTTTACAAACAAATAAAATCGCAATAACTCTTTTGCTCACTAGTTGCATGATTAATTTTCATTACTAAGTCACAAAAACATTCGCGTGCTTTTTTGATCGTGTGATGAAATTCCTAGAAAGCAAGTTCTGCCTCTGTTCCAACACTGCACCTTCGTACAAAATTTCCGGAATTTGCAAGTCGAAACATCCAACGTAGCTTAAAAATCCACAAACGAACCGAAAAACAACTATTAGGTCCACGTTAATGATCTTTTCAGCTTCATAATTATGTTGGTGACAGCTGGTTGACTTTAGGACCTTCATTCAGGGATGTGCTTTTACGTAAACGTCTTACTCGCGAAGGCCAAAGGGCTTCTTCGAGTAACCTCAGCGAGCGACCATGAATAACGGAGAAGACACAAATAGACGATATCTCATAGTTTCAGCATAAGCCAATATGCTATATATCATGGAACATAAACCAAAACTTGGCTTATACGTTGGGAAGCAGCTACCGGAGCTCGTATAGCACCGATTCCAGCTAGCCTGGAAAGGCAGGCGGGCGGTGCGAAACGACGGCTGCCGTGGCGGGCTGGGGAGAGCGGGGGCGTAGCGGAAAGCCGGAGGAAAGATGAAGTGAAGCAGTAATGTAGAGCGCTTGAAAGCGAATGGAACGAGAGGGGTGGAATAGTTCTGAAGTGTTAAAACTTGTTGGAATTAAATGGAACATATGAATTAATCCATGTGAGCTCTTTTTGAGATGGCATGGAAAGAAATGTGATCATTGTTAGTTGATGAATTATTGAACTATTGATGGACTATTGTCTGGCTTTCCAAATAGCGCAGCAAAATTTGAGGGAGGTCTTTTTTATAATCCATGTACGAGTGTAAGCTGTTATTGAAATTGCATGGAAAGAATGTAATCGTTGTTAGTTAAAGAACTTAATGTCTGGCGAGAATCCTGTCAACTGGGCATCGTCTTGATTTTCAGATAGCATTACAACAGACAGAGACGTCTTTTATAATATGCTAGTAAAACTAGGGAATTGTCTTGCTTTTAAAATACCATAATAACATGACAAAGTGGTCTATTTAACTATGCTAGTAAAACTGAAATAAATGGAGAGATTGATTTTTAAATATATATTTAGAATGAATGGAGCATGTATAATTTCCAAGTGTTTCCACGAGCTGAAATAAATCAGATAGTCAGTCACTTACAATCCGGTAAGACTAGTTTACAGGGACATGATATCTTTTAATATTTCTCAAGGTTTTTGCGATACGTATGATTTTTATTCTAGTCAATGGACCCATATAAGAATAGTCAAAAACTGAAATATCATACGATCATTCTTCACACCTGGCGACAAGAGCATGTGAAAAATTCATCAAATGTTCATAGCAATTTCCTTTTTTACGCTTTTAACAATTATATTGCCAATAGGTCGATTCTTAGGGAGTTTCACGCGTAAGATAAAAGGAGAACCAACGTGAAAATATACATTTTCAAATTAATTAAAATAAATGCATATTTTCATGGTGTTTTATTTTGCATTTTTCACAATTATTACCAATCGTTATTGAAGAGAAGGCCACCACAGTACATTCAGTTCAAATCTGTTCTCAGACACAATTTCAATTAATTTTGTCATTACTTTAGGTGCAACAATGAATACATTGTCGAACTTGCAGAGCAATATTTCCTTTCTATAACATGCGTTCGTAGAATAAAAAACTTCACCTAAGACAGGAATGACAAAAATTTTCAAGAAAAAATAGGTAAATGATGAGTTTATGCTTGTCATTTCCATCATTACGCAGTAAAAATACTTTTATTTTGCGTAAAGATTGTAGGAATAAATTTCAAATGAATTTTTTTTATTTCGCGCAAAGAAGAGTTAAAATGATCGTAAGTGTTATATCTCATGATCATAAGTGCATTTTCTCTCAATCATAATTTTTTTACTAATTATGAAATTCATAACTTCATTTGACGTGAAGGAAATTTATCCCCTAAAATTTTATAACTGCGAAGCAAATTTATAACTTCATCCAAAGCGAACGGGATATTTTCTATTTTTAGTTCGAATATCTGCAAAAATTTATTTTTTACATGAAAATTTGGGTCGCAGTACATCGCTGCACAACAACAATTAACATTAAGTTCACTTTAATTATTTCGCAAGATTTTTCACCGATTCACAACCCATTGCATGGCGGAGCTCACAAAAATTCTCATCTACTCAAGAAGGCGCATTCCTTGCTTTGTTCGTTCTGGCGAAGGTATAGCGATCACGCCTACCTCCAGTAAGTCATCGTTATCGCAGATAATAACTTAGGTCCTTCCCCTTTCTCCCTTGTTGCTCGAGCTCTTCTCATTTCCCCGGTCCAAAAAGTTGTTCGCTCTTTTCCCCCTTGAGCCCGTTCTCAGTTCCAGTTAGGAACGCGTTGCGCGAGCCTTCGCATCCTTGCACCGGGATGATTTAAATGCACCACTCATTCTCATTTTTCACCTCGATGAGCTGCTTCTTCATCATTTGTCTTGCATATTTTCTTGAGCCTTTCAGGCCCCTTGAAGTGTCCGGATTTATGTTCTAAAATTTGAAATTCTGTTTTTTTTAAACGTACCCTAACTTTGACTACAATTCGTTAGATCTATTATTGTTTAGAAACATTTTCAACAAGATTGCAATTTTATCATTGTTCCAATTTTAAGCGTTCAGCAATCATTCTCATCAAATAGTCATTCACTTACCAATTATCATTGCGTTCAGGAAAAAGAGCCATGTGAAACAGGCAGTGCTTGACCCGGAGACTAAAGCAACACAGAATTTCAATGTCATATGAAGTTCCAAAAAATGCAAATAAACTTAAGTATACCTGGATTTGAGAATTCAAATTAACCTTGTAACTTAGGACAGCATGTGTAGGCGCATTTTAAATTCCTCCATAAAGTTCAGCATCTAAGTAATAAGTTACATGTCTTAGATTTACTCCTGAGACAAGGGAAATTTCGCGACACATATCTTCGAAAACTCGTTTTTTAAGGCTGACATGTAGAAGCTGGGTCAAATTTGCAACGTGGAGTCCAATGTGAAGGCCCACGGCCAAGAGAAGTCGATACTCGCAATTCCATCCTGACGGAGATCCTCTCTGATAAACAAGACTGATGAACGAAGCCGCTGCTTCAAACGGCGCTGCAATGAAGGGATCGAATGGCGTGGATTTGAAACGATGAGCAATCACCACGCTATCAGCAATTAGAGCGACATTTCATGTTATTTATGGAGGTCACCCTGTGTGGCGCAAGGTATATGTCCTTGGGCACAAGTCAACTTACGAGGTCTCTGTGTGCTTCGGTCGGCAGAATTTGTGACTGATTTTTTGGGGATTAAAATTAAACATTTTGGACTTCGAATCTGCGCTGTCGCATGAAGTCGTTGCTGGGGATGAGGGTACGTACGTGTGCCTAAAGCAAATTTTATTTAATTCATTAGCATTATTCTCTTCTATAAACGATGGATAATGACTTATTTCATTAGTGTACTCGTGTGTTTCCTTTCAGGTTCAGAACATCTTATTCAACAAGTAAAAAAGTTTTAAATCAGAGCATTTCCCATAATAGTTCCATTGATTTTATTAGTCATTGATCTTGCACTGCATAATTTTTCTTTCTATTAAGCATGTTGTTGAAAAATTTTCACAAAAAAATTTATTCGTTTCAAAATTTAAGAGTTTGACTATCATCAAATATTTCAAGACGATGCATAAAATTTTAGAACGTCTTAAAAATATATCATGTAGAGTTTTTTAGTAATAATTGCATTTAAAATACATTTAGCTAACACCACGTTAACACAGACGCGAACGAATCATTCGGTTCAAATATTTTTGCACGAGTAGAATTGATATAAGCTAACCTAACATAAAAGCGATATTACGAGAAAATTTGCACTCGAAATAATTATGTCATTCAGCGCAGTCGTTGTTTAAGTAACAAAATTTCGTTTTCATCTTATCCTTCATCCACCCTGTTCTTTTTTTCTGAATTTTCAAAGGCGATGTGTGTTTTTCACATGTTAATTTCGTAAAATCTAACGATGGAACACTGGCTCAAGCAATTATTGGTCCGATTAAACGCATTGTAAAGTACATTATATCATGAACCAAATACGCAGTGTTTATTTTCTCGCATCTACTACTCAGTTTTCTTCCAATTGAAAGGCAGTCAAAGTAATTTTAGTAAATCTCTTTATATTCACAGCTTTGGTAACACTTTAGACTGGCAAGTTTGTGAATACTTTATCTGTTTCATATTGAACCACAGGATTAGGAAAACACAGTAAACTTCTATATAAAAGCTTTGAGTCTTCATTCTGTGCAGGGCTGATATATATTTCTCAATGTGTGATAAGTACCAGCACACATTGATGACTTTTATCCTTTTTGAAAGCCTATGTAAACAGTGATTCAAGAATATTTAAATATTGTTACCGTCAGATCTGCATGCAACTTGGAAGCATGCAACGCTGTTCCCATGCAAGGTCTCGCGTACTATAAAGAAGAGCAATGCAGCACACTTTCCTTACGGCCGCCCTCGAGCATAAAACAATTTCCTTTTCATGCCTTCTCCAGCTCGCGATCCTCTTATTTCTCTGAGAGAAACTCTAATGAACAATATCGAGCATGAGTGGCGGTAAAATATATCCAAGGCTCCCCAACTCCCTATCCTTCCTTAGGCCAAAGATTTATTCCAGATATGAAAGGATAAATTCAGTCGCCTAGGAAATTATGGGAGCCGCTCTCTGAAATCCTAAAATCTGAAAAAGTTCCCTGCAAAAAATGACCTGGCAATAAATTTGATCTTTTTCTTCGCTATTATTTTACTCTCCGAGTTTCTGCTAGTTTTTCAGAAGAGAAGTGAGGGCAAAATTTCACGATGAGCAAAAATGCTGGCGAAAGTTCAAAAGACTGCTGAGTAAATTCTGCTTATACGCTTTATTTTAATTAAGCTCTGGAAGAAAATTTGTAAAATTTAGCATTAGATTAGAGTTTGTGTTGTATGTGTTTACCATGCCTAAATCCTTGCAAGTTTCTTTTGACCGTAGTATTTCTTTGTCTTATGACATCTGTCAGCCTTGGTCTCCAAATGACATATCTATGCAATTACTATTCAGTAGATACCGTTATACTTTCGGGAAAATTACACATCGTGGACGTACGTAAAAAAATCTTGTTTAGAAATGTCAGAACACAGAGAAGAAGTTTCTATGGATTCTTTCTTAGTTTCCTTGGTGTAGCTCTCTTTCACAGTTTTTTTTTCAATACGGGGCAAATCTTGCCTCCGTCGCCGCTGCCGTCTTTCTTCTCTTATCTATTATTAAATGTCACAGGTTGTGAGATCCGTTGCAGATCCTTTCATCTAGCGAGTGTGATTGTGGAGATCCAAGACTCGTAAATTCCACAGGCAATGCTCTTTCTCGCATGCAAGGTTTATTTGCTCACCAAGCCCCTGCGATAATTCAGTGTCTGATTTTTTTGCAGGAACTGTTATTGATAAAAAAGAGCGTGGAACGTTTTAAATGGGATTTTCTGTCTCGATTTAAATGCCCAGTTGAAAAGAGCGCGTCTGGAAGGAAGCCTAGAGAAACATGGTTTCGTCGATACTGCAAGTGAAAAAAATTGATAACTAGAAAAAACATCGCTTCTTTAGCCGTGGAAGTAAATTGAGATTTTAACCTAGAGTGAAGTGAATGAAACACCACTAATTAGTCCGAACACAAACGTTCAGCCTCGCAGTAGGAGTATTTTTGTTTCGTGTAACGCATTTTTACCTGGAAACTTGAACACCTAAGGGAAATAAATCCTCTTAGACGCAGGACAAGTGTTTGGAAAAGTTGAGCAATGCGACAAGAAATTCGGAGCACTTTTGTAGTGCAGAGGTGCGCACGTTCAACTCAGCTCTAGGTCGTAAAAATGTGCGGTCGTTAACTCCACGAAATCCCGGCGTTCTCCTAAAAACTCGGAATCACATATCAACACTTAACTTAATCCATTGAATCTGGACTGAAATAAATACACCGTTTCCAGGCTAACGACCGAATAAAGCTAAAAGAAAACAATGTTACCGAGAGAATTTATGTTTACTCAGCGCAAAAAGATTTGGACAAACGGCTGAGCTTCGCGAGGACTATTTACGCTGATGACAAAACAATACTTTACCAGACTCGCCTCTGAGTTCCGCTACCAAGGGAAACTAGTCTCTATCAACTGCTGAAGTCTAGACTGGGGTGCTAGTAAATAACAGCACTTTTAAATTCCCGGACACTGTGAAAGACTTCTGAATTTTGTTCGTACACTGTACATTCGAAACAAAGAATGCCACCAAAAGAGTTGCGTTTGAAAATTTGAGAAATGGCGTTGTCTGTGGGAGGATTTTTCTACAGGAAGTGAAATACGCCTTTGGAATTATTGCCATCGTACTTGTTTGTCGTGAATATATCACTTTAAGTGATTTTTTGCTGAAACGCGTGTTCTGATGAAAAACAGCGTAAAATTGTGCTTCTTGTATTAATTATAATATAAAAAATGTTATTTTAAAGGAATAGAGTTTCTGAATAAATCGAAGAAAAAATCAACTTTCATAAGTGCAATTGGTGGAAATAAATACCTCACCCTTTTTCTTTCATCACAGTTGAAAGACATCTAACTAGTGTCCGAAGTCACGTAAATATAGTAAAGTTTTAACACCATAGTTTTCTTTCCATGTATCATTCTCATTCATGGGAGCAAACAACAGGAAACAAACGACTGTGAAATTTTTACATGACATTGCATTGCTATTCTTCATTATTCATTGGCATGCACATTGGAAAGAAGAACGAATATCTCAAAACTATTATGGGTCGTTTCATCCCTTGCAAGCTGCGTCTCTGCCATGAATTCACAATTTGCAGGCCTCCAAATTTCGCGAAGAATTTGACGTTGATAATTTACTGAGCGCGGGCCCAACTTCCTGCAAAGGCCACTTTCTCATTCCAGGGACCTCATGTGTTGTCATGGAAGCGTGGTGAACCACTACTGGAGACAGTCGTAAACTTTGTACGTTAATGGTTGTCCCTTCCCCTTGAGAAACGCCTTTGAATACTGAATCACACGCACAGAATTGCTTTCATCCATGAACTTGCTTGTTTGTTTTGAATTACGCTCGCTTGATCGTGCGTGTCAAAACCTGGACTTTCAAACTGAGTGTTTGAGAGTCATATTTGATTCAATAGTTTAGGTAGTAATATCAATTAAAGTCCAATTTAAAAACATGCATGGAATTCAGAGACTTTTTCGAACGCTCAAAAAAGTAGACATGAGCTGCCTTTTCCTTAGGAAATAAATTATATCGCGTTAAAGACACTACCGGTAAATTCTTCACATTCAACCTCGCTTCATGACTTGCGAAATGTTCTCTTCGTATATTATCAGTTGCCTTTCTTAAACTAACTCTCCATTTTCAGCTGTCGGGTTTTAAAATTATCTAGGCAGCATATCACAATTTCGAATTAATTCATGAGACCTTTTTTCAGCGCGCCTTTTCCTCGAGCACGCAAAATTTCTCCAAATTTATACTGCCGCCAGCTATCTCCGTAATATAGTGGAAGGTCTCCACATAATAAAGGAAACATTAAAATGTAGGGAAGGTCGTAATTTAACGAGGCATTGCGGCCCTGCGCATGCTGTGTTACTTGCACCAACTTTGTTGTGTTCCTTGCATTACTAAATGCAATTAAGCGAACTCACAATTTATATGAAAATGGTTACGCGTGAATTGATAGAACGTATGAACGTCCTCACTTTTTTCCTCTGGTTGATCCGGAATTTTTTATTAAATTGAGGCTTTAGTGATTGTTTCATAGGGAATGCACAACGAGTAAAACAGGGAGTGGTTTGTGTGCGTTTAAAAGAAACAAACTTGCTAGATTATTTAGGATTTCCCCTTGAAACTTCCAACTTACTAATATCCTACCATAAATACCCTCATTTTCTGCATCCATATATGACGAAATGCTCACGAATATTTGGAAGAAAATTCTGCAGAAATATTTTTCCATTTCGCGGAGCCAATTTCAGAGCCTGCAACAATATAGGCGTTCACGTATGTCACGTAAATGTTTGTCAAGAGAAATCATGCGAACCTTGACTAGTGCTGGTGGCTGAGGTGGAGAAAGCAAGCAATAGCCTTGAAACGGTGCCCCTCGGGCCAGTAAACCTCAAGAATTGAGATTTTGTAATTCTCCAATGATCGGGATAATATTTCATTTTTATTACTCCCAACTCATCACGCAGTGACTCACTAAGAAACGGCGATGTCTGTCGCTGATACACGGAAACAAACAAATGCCTCACGCTATTTTTACCTGCCCACACGAGTTGTTATTAACCCTACAGATTTTTTTTCGATGCAATTTCATGAAATTTTTGTACGTTCACCTACGTTCGAATGATTTTAATCGGAAAAAACTGAGCGGTTGAAATTTCGGACCAAAAACAACAATTATCATTCTTTGATGCGAGCTTCTTCCGAACGGAAAGCATTCGTTTGAACATTTGTTGAAGTGGTTTTGATCATGTAGAAATATTTCTGAGATTTTTCAATTTGTTAGTCTTTTAACATTACACGAAAAAACTAGAATGAATTGGGCAAAAATGCAGAACGAATTTGAAAGAAACACTGAAAAGTTGTGACCAGCATGTCTATAAATAGAAGGGAAAACTTTTAACATATGAGAAAAAACATACGACAGGCAAAATTGCTATAACTGAACTTGAATGAACTACTGAAAATTTCTGACTAATGATGCCTATAAGAAGGCTATTATCGAAGACCCAAACCTCCGAAGTTAATAAAATCATTGACTTAAATGTCATTCGATGATAAAAACGCGGTTTGATATGATTCGACGCTGTGTTATTACGAACGAGTGAAATAGCTGCGACTTCATCTCTAGACTCTAACTGCATTATATTTGAAAAAAAATTAACTATGATGACTATGGTAAATATAAATTTCGATAACTGGGTTACATTTTAATGTTTATTGCTAAAAGGAAGGATCTTAAAATGAAAGCGTTTGTCAGATAAACGACAAACATACAAAAACAAACTAACACGATATAAGTGTAGGTGAAACTGTTATTTTTTTGTGTATCAAAAACATATTCACATTCAAACTCGGATTCTTGTCTACTAGTTCCAAAACAAA
This sequence comes from Morinoia aosen, assembly GCA_030386875.1. Classification (NCBI taxonomy): domain Eukaryota; kingdom Metazoa; phylum Arthropoda; class Malacostraca; order Amphipoda; family Talitridae; genus Morinoia; species Morinoia aosen. The sequence continues at coordinate 21,976,419 of CM059565.1, forward strand.
AAAAATAAATTTTTCGATTAGAATAATTCTTTATCAACATTATTATAGCACATATCACGGAACTTTTCATCTTCAAAACAATAGTGTTGCTGTGATCCCGATGCAGATAATAATAAACTGGTGATACAATTAATGAAATGTAGTTTTACGTATGAAAAAACATGACGATGCCTAGAAACTTTTTTCTCTTCACGCTGATGCTATTCGAATAATTTTTTTATCTCATCATCAACAATTAAATGTCGTCAAAAATAAGAACAATGAAGCGAAGTATTCTGGTCATCTCAAAAAAGAAATATTGAATAATCATCGTTCTTCAGAAACAGGATAGGGGAATATTCAATAAAACTCTACTAATTTTACCTTTGAACTGAGAAAAATAATCTGTAAAAGACATCTTGTTCTTAATTTTCAAATACCTACTCTGTTACTGTTTGTGCGTTGAGAATAGATTGACAAAAGAAAAAACCTTCGACGTCAATTTTAAAAATTTTCAGAACGTCCTATATTTCAGTCATAAGAAATCCCTCCTTTCATTGAATTAAGAAAAAATTTCGGTGATTCATTTTATTTTCATAAGTCGGGCACCAATTTTGTGAGTACTTTTCTTTCATAAAAAGTTTCTGCAGGCGTAATCTTTTCTATCCCATTTTTCATAGTAATGCATCTCATTTTCTCCACGATGTGAAACAAAGCCACAAAAAATGAGAAAAAACACTTCCGAAAAGAGATATTCTAAGTTACCATTTTACACACGGCGATAAATTTCCAGCAGAATTCAGCCAAATGCTCCAAAGCACACCAAATTTGAGCAGCACCTTCCGCAGGAACACTATAGAAATAAATCCTTGAAATCACGAAACAAAACTCACCGATTGCCCCGCCAGCATCTAGATGTTGCAAGGGGCGTCGTCAGATCGAGAGGCACGACTCGGGCCGGCTGAGGCCGAAAGGACAGTTTCCACTGAGCTTGGATGAGCTTGCTGCTAATAAAATGCTCGTTTCGTGGCCATTTGACGGCCGCAAGTGCCCCGTTGAAGTGTTGTTATGTGTTGTTATGTCACTCAGTAGTCAGGGACCACTTGCTACAGACAGTTAGCCCCCTGTTGCTTCCGAGCAGTCTCACAAATTAGCGCTCACGCGCTTGGTTAGGTTTGCCACGCTCATACGGATCAGGAAGAGAAATCTGATCTTTTCTAATCGCACTTCTAACTTCTTTCGTTAGCAGCAGATGCAGTGGAAACTGCAGGTCTCAACACGAAATGCAGTCAAGCTGACCTTGAGATTCAAAATTGAGTACGAAAGTGGCTGGAAAACAGATCTTTCCGCTGAATGGATAATGAAACTTTCAGTTTTCTGACGGAGCTTCAAACTTCTTCCGTTATGAAGGGATGCAAGTCAAAATGAATGCACTAAATTCGAGAAGCAACATGTTTTCAAAATAGCTAATGATGCCGTTTAGTTTTCATGAGCAGGACGCTTATTAACCTTCGGACAACGTATTTGAATTCGAAAATAATTCCACTCGAATTTCTTAACACCTCCGGCGCCAGAAAGGCAATGTTCACGACTACAAGATGTCTAGCACACTGACCTAAAAATTTGGGTGGTTAGGAATTCGACGAGTTGAAAAAAACGGTGGACACCCACACCTAGCAAGGGTTTACAATAGCCGTTCGTAACTGGTTTCTCCCTTCATAACCGGACCCACTCAAAGCTTGTATTACAATGTGGTTTTTAAAGTAGGTCACGGATGTGACTGATGTTAAATTTCTTTACAATATTGGTGAGGTGAAGTTCAAGGAAAATTTGAAGCATGATTTATCGAAGTAATTTTTTTGAAACATCGTAAAATTGTTTGGTTTTGATTATTGAAGGTTTACGCCCTCGATAAAAAAGATGAACGCCTTGATAAAAAAAGTCGAGGAGTGAAAAGTGACAATAGTTCAAGCTGTTGGCTCACTTCAATCAACACGATGAGTCAACACTATAAATTAATACAAAATTATGGAATGTCGATAATTCTCTCATAATTCACATGCTAAAATTATGATTATGTAATTCTCATTATTTTCACTGTAAAATTTTTGTAAGAAAATAATTTAATTTGTGTTATTTTTTTAGCTTTACCTATTTTATGTAAAAGGTAGCTTCATAATCAATCAATATTTGTTAAGACTCCATAAATAAACATTTGTTCATTTAGGGCACAAAAGATCATTGACAAAATAACTTCAAAATAATGAATTAATGTGAAGCACACGGTATCAACGACTTAGACTCTTGGTCATAGTTGGTCATAGTATTAAAACAAATAAATCATACAGAATCTATTTTTTTTTCAATGAAACAACATCGAAACACTTATTGAAGTGCTTTCTATGAAAATTTTTCATTCCCATTCTAGAGCGTTGTATGCCATTTTGATTCTATAGACCATGTATTAGCCTGTATTATTTTCCCTTCTAGATTAAGTTTTTGTACAATTTTCATAAATAGAATGGCTGGCTGTGCACAATTTTCATCCCAATTCTGGTAGGCTGAGCTCTATGTTGTGACTTTAGTGGAAGGCAGTGCTCTATTTTCACAGTCAGACTAGTGGGTAGTGCATTATTTTTACCATTAGACTGGTAGGATGTGCATAACTTTATGACCTAATGGGTAGGCCGTGCACTATTTTCATCGTCGGACAAGTAGGATGTGCACTATTTTTACGACTTGACTAGTAGGTTATGCAATAATTTTGTACGTGACTTAACTAGCGGGTATAGTCTACTTACCATTTTCTGACTGAGACTAGTATGCAGAGCACTAATTTCACGCCTCGACTGGCAAGCTGTGCACTATTTTCACGACTAAACTGACAGACTTCCATTAAACTTCCGCTATCAATTATTCGTGGAGCTACATGAGCCTCTACCGGGAAAAAATTCTGCACATCGCGCTTCCTAAATTATTATTTTTTTCTGCGGCGGTATTTATTTGACACCTCAGCTCCCTCCTATTATCCCCGCTCCCCTCGTAAGTTGCCCTTGCAAAGGCTGCCTGGTCGCACCGATACAACACTCTATTTATGGGCGCCCATATTTCCCCTTTTCTGGCCTAGCGCCGCCGTTTGTTTTCTTTTGAGCCTCAGCACGCGCCTTTCATAAATTCAAAACCTTTTGCTCCGATGTATGAGAATTTGATTGCGGAAGTCATTTCTGCAGGCCAGACAACTTGATATGCACCGTCAAAATTGAATTGTGGTTAACTCGACCTCGCAGATTCGAAACGAAAGCTTCAGGTTTTTGTCAACGAATTTGAGTTTGCTTTATTCTAAATAGTGTGGGTAATTTTTAAACTTTTTCTTGGCCGGCTGTAAATTTAGTACCGTTCAAATTTCTCTCAAAGAATATTCTCAATATTGGAATCATTGTTCGTATACCTAGATGAAGGGAAAGAAACATCAATGGCATCTCTTGTTATTTCTTCCCTAATTCTACCATCTAAACTGCCCTAAACCTCTCCTAACTTCGCACGCGATAGTTTTGCTTTTGTAATCCGTGATTTATTCAAAGGATATAACTGTGAGAAATGTCCTCAAAGTAGATTAGAAGGGTAATGTTGAAACAGAAGAGAGAAATTCGAAAGTCCGCACGGTAATCTGCAGGCATAAATACTACGGGAGGATTTGTTAAGCCATTAGACTGGAAATAATGGAGAACGGCAAGAATGCTCACTCGCAAGAATTCCAAGTTAGATGCGGTAAGCATTAGAAATGCGCCTAAATTATAGGAATATCGGAAAATGATAAATAATTCGGAGAGTCAATAGCGAGTCCATTTTGTCCGTGTACTTACCCTCGTATTTCAAGCGGACTCCATCTGATATTGATTCAGGGATCTGAATTGCCATTAAAGTGTACACTGAATGGTATTGATTTTCTATGATACATGGGCAGCTATTGGAATTGAAGGTATGTGGCTTTTCACTTAATGAATGCAACTTCTCCTCAGTCTGCCATACCCAATCTGCTAAATAAATGTATCCAAATATCTTCAGAATTAAACCTCAGTTTCCAGCATTTATTATGACTCAAGCAGGTGAGTCCGAGGTGACTAATAATTTCTTTTATTGGTTAATATTTGTGAATGTCTGGAGAGGCTCATTGGAATCAGGCCCGAAAGAAAGCACGGTTTTCGTTGTGCCTAATTCCATTGTCAACATTTAGAATAACTCAAAAATATCTCTGTTAACAGTTACCTTTTACAGAAAGAGGTCGATCAAATTCAATGCTAATTCAGTAAAATGTGATTGGGTTAGGAGTGTAGTTTGTTATTTCACCCTGTTTATTTTTGAGAGCCTATAGAACAAAATGAATAGAGCTTGAATGTGAGGGCAATATTAAATGTTGTATGTTTTTCTTTTCTCACTTGGTCTTACGCATCTTTTAATCTCACGAAAAAATATCCACAAATTCTCACACAATTTTTTTTGGAGAGAATGGGGGCGGGAAGGAGGTCTTGCAGTATCCCCACTCGAAAGTTCCAGTGTTGTCCTTAATTGCTGAGGTTGGCTCTACAGCCTTCAGTAACTTGTAAAATATGTAATATGGGCATGAAGTTTTTTGTTCGTAATACATTTAGTCTATAGAATTGCGCCTACAATATGTCAGTGCACACAATATTTCAGAAATAGGATTTGAATGCCGATGGTCTTATTATCACTGTTGGTCATTTTATGTACGTAAATATGAAATTTTTGAAAGGTGTGAAAGTTTTCGTGCTGCTCTTCCGGAATGAGCTATTGAAAAGAAAATTTTACGTTGTTAATTTTCTCAGCAAATGTCTGATATTCATGTCTGAAATTCATTTTCTCAGCAAATATCTGACATTCATTTTCTCAGCAAATATCTGATATTCATGTCTGATATTCATTTTCTCAGCAAATGTCTGATATTCATTTTCTCAGCAAATGTCTGATATTCATGTTGATATTCATTTTCGCAGCAAGTATCTGATATTCATGTTGATATTCATTTTCTCAGCAAATATCTGATATTCATGTCTGATATTCATTTTCTCAACAAATATCGGATATTCATGTCTGATATTCATTTGCTCAGCAATAACTGATATTCATGTCTGATATTCATTTTATCAGCAAATGTCTGATATTCATTTTCGCAGCAAGTATCTGATATTCATGTTGATATTCATTTTATCAGCAAATATCTGATATTCATGTCTGATATTCATTTGCTCAGCAATATCTGATATTCATGTCTGATATTCATTTTCTCAGCAAATGTCTGATATTCATTTGCTCAGCAATATCTGATATTCATTTTCTCAGCAAATGTCTGATATTCATTCTATCAGCAAATGTCTGATATTCATGTTGATATTCATTTTCTCAACAAGTATCTGATATTCATGTCTGATATTCATTTTCTCAGCAAATATCTGATATTCATGTCTGATATTCATTTGCTCAGCAATATCTGATATTCATGTCTGATATTCATTTTCTCAGCAAATGTCTGATATTCATGTTCTCAGCAAATGTCTGATATTCATGTTGATATTCATTTTCTCAACAAGTATCTGATATTCATGTCTGATATTCATTTACTCAGCAAATATCTGATATTCATATCTGTTATTCATTTTCTCAGCTAGTATCTGATATTCATGTCTGATATTCATTTTCTCAGCAAATATCTGATTTTCATGTTGATATTCATTTTCTCAGCAAATGTTTTCATATCTATGTCCAATATTCATTTTTCATGAAATGTTCTGATATTTATGTTTCATATTCATTTCTTAGCAAATGTCTAATATTCGTATCTTATATTCATTTACTCAGCAAATTTTCTGGCATCCATTTTTTCAGCAAACGTTCTGATATTCATGCCTTATATTAATTTTCTCAGCAAATATCTGATATTGATGTCCTTTTTTCAGGAAATGAGTTCGTCGTCTACAATGGACAATTTCCGCGCTCTCCTTCAGGTAAGAGCGTTGTTAAAAACTCTGAAATAAATATAACATGGATTTTGATGTGTCTTCTTACATGTTTTTCCAATGTCATATCACAAAATATATACTTGCCATTGATTTTTTGAAACAGACAAAGTATATTCAAATGATTTATTCAAAATCTTTGGCTGAAATTTTACTCGATCTTTATATGAAGTTAATGAATGAATATAATTGAGGAACTTTTGTAATTTTTGTTTAATTCTTAATTCACTCTGATTAATTTTTTATCGCATTACATTTTTGATTGTTCATAAGATTGCTACGTTATATACATATTATAAGGCATCGACCCAGCCTAGGTAAGTATTATTGATTCGCACTGGTACACTTCTGTGAGACGGGTGTCTGGTTACGCTAAACATGAAGTGAATGGCAAAATTGCTCTTTCAGCCTAGGAAACTAGATTGTTTGTTTACTCAATAGCTAAAAATCGAATAAGCATAAATTGTGAGTTACGAGCTTTCGTTGGACATCAAAGACAATTTTCACAACTCTTTAAAAACAAATAAAAAGAGATCGAATAAATATAACTGTCAAGTTTCCTTCGAACTGAAAGAGAACTTATTTGAGACGAATGAATAGATTTGAAATCTATAGAGTACATGTGATTGTGAATCATATTTGAAAGCCCGTATTCATAACAGTTTGTTGATGCTACCATCCGTGGGTAAATATAGGGGGGCGACGGCATATTTCCGGATCTTCAAATTCTCTTCACCGCAAATATACCCGCATGTATAGTAGGGGTTCCATAGAAAGCCCTAAAATTTACATAACAAACGAATAATCTCAATAAATAAATTCTGACCTGTAGTGAACCAATTCATTCTTCACGAATCTTAGTTATCCCAAAGGTTCTGCCAGTTTTATTCGTTGGAGTGACAACGTCCTTTTTGTACTAGCTGTCCCAATGAAATCGCGAATCTCATCCACGAATTTCGCCGTTCTCTTAACTACGTTTTTGCCGCCTCTGACTTGACCTGAGGCGCAAAGCAGACAGGTACACAGATATGCTATTTAATTAATGTTTTTTCTTATTCAGGCTCCACCTATATCGGTGATGGAGCAAATTTATATTGCTGTAATATTATGTTAAAAGCCAATTACTGTCTGAGGCCAGATTACGATTGAGTAAGTAGGCAACCATGGGGTCTGATTGATGTTTTTCTGGGTGGCCAGCGAGGCAGAAGGTTTCGATTTCTGTGGCTGCTTTCGGCATTATCCAACATTTTCTGCGCTGGTGTTTAGAGAAAAAAGTACGTGATGATTCATTTCTTTCAATGTTGTTGAGCTATTCGGAAAGGATTTTTTGTAGACATCGAATTCCACTGTAATAAACGTTACAGGTTAATGCTTTATTTCCAGTTATGATGAATTTATCATCAGCAAAATCAAGGGTGGAATCACTCTTTATAATTTATACAAGGATGATGTTTTTCAACGACACGAAAGTTTCTATATCTCACGCAAAAAAAGTGAGTTATGGGAGAGCGTTTTAAGTAAAGTAGGCTCGAGGGGCTGTAAACTTCCGTAGTCGCGTGAGGAACCCCCGTTCCGCACTTCATAATTTAGCCTCGAAGTCAGAATAACGAATGCATCGAACGCTGGACCGACCAGTTCGCTTAGCGAAGCCGAGCTGATGAATCAGTACTGATCTTTGAACTACAACTTGCCTTGACGAGACTTGACTAGGCACCGTAACACAAAATTGCAAAGCTGGAACTCATCCTGCTCAATCGACAATGAGAGGGTAGTGGTTAAAATGCTATTCTTGTATATCAATTTTGGCTCATTTCTTGCGTCATATGATCTTCACCGACCGCATGCAGGAGACAAATGCAGACCTGAAACTACTGCAAAGTCTGATATACCGTTAGAAAGAGACGAAAAATGCTCCTCTTGGAAATATTTCAGAATGTGGCAATATTCCGGCGCCTCGATCACGGAACTGAGGTGGAACGAACAGTTGAGAGACAAGGCTGGCTGCGCTGTCTGATACTGACAATGCGTAGATAATGAGGTGGTACGACTGAATTACGACGCATGATCTCCCAAGCGCGTAATCGAGAAAGCCTCGCTGCAGATGCCTATGCTAAATTTACTGGAGGACGAAACTGCGAGCCAAAAATGTATTTATCAATTCATATCGCATTAAAATGTGAAATTCAGCAGTCTAAATACTCCAAAAATCACAGAGAATAGGATAATCATATCATTTTGAAATAGAGATTAATCGAAAATAAAAGTTACCGAAAAGGGCAGAATTTGGCCGATTTTAACAGATCCCTACCAATACGAGTCCACTATATTAGTTCTGCAAATCAGTTTAAGATAAAAGGAAACAAAGAAGACTGCGGTGAAGAATGTCCTGCGTAGGAACAATTTTTCAGGTTTGCTCCATCAGTGCTAGTCTGGCCTCATTTATTTCTGTGCGCCCGGCGGACGTCTTAGCGAAAATCCGGTGAAAAAACCAAGACCCATACGCGCACAGATTCAAAGGAAGATGAACACCACTTACCCTAGACGCCGCGTGGCGTTCACCGAAGGATTGTTCCTTCTATTGATGTCGCCTTTTTATAGGGTAGCCCCTCGAACGCGTCGTCGCAGCGCCTTCAAATTTGGCAGGCACATAAAAGGCCCTTTCGACACGAACCTAAGCTTTTTTCTTTGAGATCGGGCGAGAACTTTTCCTTTAATGGCGGTTCAAAGGTCAAAAATCGACCGAAATGACACATTTTCAAACTGCTGCCAAACACCCATAGAATGCCTGTAGGCGGCTTTAATTTCAGCATGTGGTAGACGAAACAATGGAGTATACGCCAACGTTGCCATTTTGCGATCCGTTTGTAAAAAGTATCCTTCTTTGCCCCTCAAAGTTTGCAAAAAATTTTTAGGGTATTTTTGACGAAATTTGGAGAATTATTTTGAGAAAACCACGGAGGTTAAATCTTTCAAAGTTTGATAGCTCGTACATTTCCAAAAGTTCTAAGCCTCATAAAATCAGTGGCTCTCGAAGCGATCAAGTTTCGACACAACTTGGAGTCAAAGTTTTCCTCAAAATTTTCGAAAATTTTGTGTGAGGTTTGAGTTTGCCTAAGTATTGAACGGTAATACCTGGGGGTGTCAAACTTTGTAGTCTCGTTTAGAAAGCTTTGTAATATACCCAGCGAGTTTTACAGAGTGCCAGCTTTGAAAACTTGAGTGGTGCGCAACTTTAAAGTTCAAGTAAAAAAACGCGTTTTTTATAAGGTCATTTTCGAACGCCAGTTGTGACGTTGTTTGATTGATTGGTGACTTGAAAATTTGATACGACCTAGTTTCAACCTTTTTCTCAAAGTTATTAGGTTTACAGTTCATCATGAGCAGAACTTTTCTCAAAAAATGGTTCCAAACACAACCCCCAACACCCCCAAAAAATGTTCCGAACATGTTTTAGGAAAATGGGGGCGATCTTCGGAAAACTTCATTTAACATTTTCTGCTCGGTTTTTTGTCGTGCATTCAAAAGTTTTTGGGCAGGTTGAATTTCGGGTTTGTTTGAGCGTGAGACATTATTTTCACTTTTCCAGGCCATTTTTGCCTTTCCTTCACCCCTGAAGCCCACTTCCTCACCTTCGAGGGAGCTGAAAATCACTTGAAAGATGCGTCTTCAGGAGATCTTTCGATTGATACTCGTGTCTCAAAGTTGTAGGCCTTCAACTTTTTGTTCAAATTTGAAAAAACATCAAACCTTAGGGAGGAATCGCAGAAATTTGCCAATCTAACGCAAAAAGTGGATACCGATCCACCTTGTAATGAAGTCTCCAGAATGGGAATTTTTTTTAATGGCGAAATTTATGGCCTGAAATGAAACTTTATGGAGTTTAAAGGTTTTATATGGATGCCCATTTTTATGAACTTGGTGCTGTGTTGTTTTTCGATTGCGAAACAATATAATTAAATGAATCGTTGAAGTTCGAAGTTTTTTTTAATTTTTTTCCATTGGAAGCGATTTTGCTAAGTTTTGAGTGTTTTAATGTGTTGTTAGAGTTCATAAAAATATATTGTATTTCGAGGTAAACATTGTAAGTGCCTTTTTTTGCCTTGAAATTCATGGTTTTTTTTACATGACGCGTAATTCATCATTTTCAATGGTTTATATTCGTTTCACAGGAAATTTTATAGAGAACAAATGTGTTTAAAAGAGGCGATTTACCTTATGGTAGGATTATTTCACTTCCAACAAGTTTTGGTAAAGAAAAAAAATTTTGGTTCCGCGATCAATTTTTCTCAAAGTCCAGAAAAATTTTACGCATCTCGATGTCGATTTGTAATATGTAATTGAGGTTCATAATTTGAGGCTCAAATCTTCTGATGCTTGTAAAAGTTGTCATGTCAAAGATGTTTGCAAAGTTTCACGTACTGGTAAGGTCAAAAGTGTAACTATCATGGTACTGAGTAAGTGAAATGAGGTCAAATATTTCAATTTTTGGAATGGATTTGTTAACCCTACAAAAAGTTTTCTTTGGAATTCATCGAAAATAATTGGAAAGGTATACTAATTCATTAAAGATTTTCTTCATATGTAGAATTCGGTAGTTATGAGAATACATAGTACGTAACATTCATGAAAGAGTGCATGCTAATGTTAGGAAGATAAAGCTTGTAATTACTCACCAGATTATTCCAGGAGCAATGAATTAATGCTCTCGTTTACGTGAATGTAATATTTTCAAAAATTTTGTAATATAAGGACTTTTAGGTCGGGAAGAGGAACTGCTTAGAGGTGTTGATGTGATTGGGATTTTGGCTATTGAAATTCACCCGAAATTGACCTACTGGTATCGCTGAAGGTGTGACCATGATCGTCGTCGCAGAATAATGGGAGCTGAAACATGCAAGCTGATTATTTGTAGACGCAAAAAATTGTCCGCAACTAATGTCGTTTGCGGTTTGAGAGTAATTTGATTCCTTTGCCTTCCTTTTGTGCGGTACCGTAAATAATTTGTACTGTTTTACGGTTGCAACGAAAGCAATGCGTATTCGTAGAGAATTTTCGAAATGGAAGCAAATTCGAAGTTATTCAAGTTGAAATTTATCATATGTATAGATTTGAAGCATGAATGTGTAGTTCTCTTGCGGCACATCCTTTTGATGCTATTAGTGTGTGTTTTAAACCGTGTATATAGACGTTGTAGTGTAAAGATTTTAGCTATTTGACTAGCCGCGTGAACTTTAATGAAATTAAATGGGGTAAGAGATGAAGTTTGATGTTATATGATCGCGTTCCTGAAGTTTATAATATCGGTCACAAAACGAGATGATAGGAAGAGCTATCTGAATGGGTGAAACAGTAGATACTTAAAATGTAATGGGAGCGTTGGTTACATATACCTGTACATTTTATGGAAATGAAGAATTTACGGATAATGTTTTATTAAGTATTGCTCGTGTCTTACGTAGCATGAAAGAAAAAAGAACGTTTTTGGATTCGAATTGCAGCGGCACTCGGCTCCGACTGTCGGGCTTCATTTTTAATTTCAGCGAAATGGTATGCTAAGCGTGTTTGATGATGTAGAAATGTGTTTTGAGAAGGTTATTTTCTCTCAGGGTCTTTTGTTAAGAAAAGGATAATAATAACATAGACTCGATTTATAATTGTTGGAGCATTTTTTGAGTCGGAAATCATGGCAAGGCTTATGTGTTTAATATTTAAATATTGAGTAAATGCATATCAGAATTTTTTACTTCAGTTACCGTTGAAAGCTCTGCCTTCAGTAGTGCATATTTTCAGTTATTTTGAAATACACGATGTAAATTGTCCGAACGTAAAACTTATTCGAAAAATTACTGATTTCACTTAGTTCAGGGTCGAAATTTTCATGAAACTTGCGTCCTGATGTAGGGAAGCGATAGCATTTCACTCATATGGAGGAAGTGAGATTGATTTGTATTGATTGGTGTTGGGTTAGCTTTCATTGTAAATGATGATGCATTGGAGAACTCGGTGGGCAATTGTGTGTAGTTTAAATGAGGCATATCATTTTTTTGTGCATTGCAGTTAGATGTTCGGAAATTGGATACAATGTAGATATGTATGTCTTTTTATGCTGACATTTTGAGAAGGGACCTATCGATATTTAGGGGTGAATGAGTAATTTTCGAAAATTCTATGCATGTTTAAATTAACGATGAAAAGTACTTTGAATTCAGCTAGAGAATTCATTTTGGGCTCATATGACGCGGAATGAAAAGCAGGGTGTGAATGTTGTTGATTATATCATGTTTATTCATGATTGTTTGATATATGGGGGAAATGAGTTGTGTTAAATGTTTTGTCCGTTATTTCGTCCGTGGAAAGTGTTGTGAGCTATTTTTGTGGCAATTTCGGACATTTCGACTTTTGCAATGACCAAGCATGTGGAAAATTTAGGAAGAGTTAGACAAAAGTTCAGGGATATTGAAATGCTATTTCCAATGCAAAATCGCAAGGAAGACAAAAATCGCTGCAGATAATACTTTCATAACCATACAGACTGATGCCTTCAAGCCCGTTAGTAAACTGTAGGGGGTAACTACACTGAAACTGGGTAGAAATGAGACAGAAATGAAATTTTTCAGAGTTTCAAATTGATTCGAAGGTGAATGCAGTGCCCTTCGAGTATGACTAATATAAGAGCTGCAATTTTGCCGCTCAACGAGGTGCGTAGCACTCGTTGAGCGGCTCGAGAAGTCAGATTTAATTTTTTCAAGGCTTGAATTTGATCGCGCGACGGCGCGTTCCCTCATTGTGAACCCAATGAAGATGAACAGGTGTCGATGTTGTTGTATTAAACGAGAATGATGTTTCGTTTTGATGTGGCATTGCGCTGGCATTTTTATTTTGTGATGATTTTTATGTTATTGAGGATTAATGATTGTTTTGTTGTACAATGGAGCAGGATTGGATGATTTAAGGGCTCTGCATGAATAAGTGAGACGCCATCTGATGTATGTAAATGTTACGCTCATTCGCATCATTTATTCGTGGAAAGAAAGATATTCAGTATTGGGTTTTTGAGGTTCATTTCAGGAATTATTGATAGTAATTGGATGTGTCAAGAAGTTGGTGAATATTTTGCGTTATTTGTGGATTATTTTAAATAAATTTTCAGAACGAAAGGATATTGCTCCCATACGAAAGGGAGTAATCAATTTTGAAATGAGAAGTGGCTATTTTTGTGGGTTTCGGGAAGACTAATTTTCGTGCGTCTGGCTTTGGGGGAATTTTGAATAGGTTTGGTAGAATTTCATTATTTTTTGAATCGCATGTATAATTAAAATTTGGAATGAGGCTCATGTTATTCAAATTAGTTATAGGTAACATGTAATGTGTTCTGGTGGGATGAACGATGATATTGATAGTCTTGTAAGCATTTTTGACCTTAGGTGAATTCGCAATTTAATTTTAAAATGTCATTCTCCCACGACTCTGTAAATAATATTGTTAAGAAAGTTTCAGTCTCGTTTCATATAAGGGATTTCTGTAATTTTAAGTTTTGATTTAGGGGAAGCTATATAAGTTTGAGTAGGAAAGGTTGAATGACTTTGTGTAAATTGATGAGAAATAAGGATAGACGGTAAGTTAAATGGAATACAAAGAGAGTGGTGAAAAATGCAACCAAAAAATTGGATACATGAGGTTATAAAGTCAGGTGAGGATAAAATTGGTTATGTTAGGTTTGATTAGACTAGGTTGGCTTAGATTACTTTAGGTTGGGTTGAGTTGGTTATATTAGTTTGGGTTTGGTTCGGAAGTGATTGGTGAACTTATTGGTTGAATTGTGATTGGTGTAGTCATTTTATAAGAGTAGATCTGATTGATTTGTTGAGGTTGTGTTACTCATGAAAAATGTTAGTTACCCCTCAAAGCTCTTCTCTTGCAGCGCATGTTTTCAGTTATTCGGATATACACCGTGAAAGTTCCCCGAAAGAAAACAAAATTTGAAAATTCAGTGTATAACTGATGTCTCTTAGATCCGTGTGGAGATTTGAGAGATCATCGTCTGTGGAATGATATTGAACTGTAAATATGGGCATAGGTTACGTTTTTATTTGGTAATGGTGTCCGAGAATCAATTGATTTTGGTGTTTGAGAGGTAAACATGGAGCTTAGAGTAAAATGTATTGTATACATATCGATTTGTGACTTGAGACGATGGTGTATCTAATTGTGTTGGCCAATTGTGGTTATTTTTACAAGTGTGCGCGACATCTGTAGGTGTATATGTGTGTCTGTGTGTGTGTGGGAGTGTGTGTAAGAGTGTGAAGGTTTTGGGTGTTGATGTGTGTGTGTGTGTGTGTGTGTGTGTGTGTGTGGTCCGCCCCGGTCTATGCTGGTTAGGAGGGTAGTCGCCCTCACGCAGCGTGGCATGTTCGCGTCCGCTAAATCAGGTGACCATGTCCAGCATCCGACCTCACTACACATGATGGCTTGGGGACTGTCCTTCTGACCAGAAATAGACGGTCATTTCCACACCCTCTATCGGCCTGTCCTCGACAATCCGTCGATCGTCGAGGGTTGAATAATGCCCGTCCTTTTCAATGATTGGTTTTTATTGCCCTAGATAGATGGACGCGGGTTTCATATTTTTGGGAGAAAATTAATTGCTGGAGTTTGTTGAGAGTCAGAAGCTCGATTCGGAGTTTTTGAATATTTCTTGCGAAACGGATTTGATGAGGAGATAAATGATGGGATAGTAATCCTGGAAACAAATTTTATTTTGATATAACTTAGTTATTTCAATTTGAAGTAGGAGCGTTTCTTGACTCTTCTACTGATGCAAAGACGGCAGTTTTTTATAGGAAAGCACAGATATTGAAAAAATTATTTCCAAGCACCTTACGTTAGTGTCAAGATTATTTGAAAGTTGGATGAAATGGAATACGAGTTTTCTGTACTTAGTCACCTATAAAGTCATTGGAACTGTAATAATACTGAATACAACGTTGGCACAACGATGAACGCCATGTGTGCGTTAGTGCACTACCTTAATAACTACAACCAATTTCAATTCTGGACGGAAGAAGTGCGAACAGTTCTCCAGTACTTGAAAATAATAATGTATTCTAAAAGCTAACTCATCAGCTATATTAGGTTAAGTGTTACACTGGATTTGACTTGATCGTGAATTCCCTTCGGAAATAATGATTATCTTTACTATCGGTACTGATCCATCACTCCAAAGACAAATCGCTGTATCCAGTACTATTGCTTCAAATACTATTGCACTAACCAAAACCATTACAGTGAAACGTTTGCATTAAATACTATTGCTCTATACAGCCAAGCCGCTGCATCAAATACTATTGCACTAAGCAAAACCGTTATATAGAAGACTATTACATCAAATGCTATTGCACGAAAGCATAACCGTTGCATCCAATACTACATGTATACATAAATTATATCAAATACTCCTACATCAAATACTTTTGCACAGAGCCAAACCGCTGCATCAAATAACCTTGCATCGACACCATACAAAGATAGGATTACAATATAGGGAATAAATCGTAAGGTAAGGCTGCCTATGTCACAAGTAAGCATATCACACACTCTCAATTGCCCAAGACACCAATAATTTCCCTTCCATTATGACAATATGTCTTGTATTTGTATGAATCTTTTCCCTACAACACTCGAAACTTTCGTCTAAAACAGCGGAATGCAAAAAAAGTTTGTCACACAGCTTTGTCCGTCACGGAAAGGAATATGAATTCTAAAATTCAGTTGTTCTTAGGATTGATGTATTTGTTTGTCAGATCCATTTGAAAGATTAAAGTTGGAAAGGTAAAGAAGCCAATGTAAAAGTTGTGCTCATCAGAAGCTTTCAGTTGTAATAGTAATTATCGGAGTGTCTGTTCCATCCAATATTAATTGTTGTCATTTTTTCCATGTGCACATGAGGCTGTGGAATAACTAGAAACGTAAATATTACGATCAGTTTTCTCGTTTTATCAATTATGACATGATATATCGTGTTTTTTTATATCGGATTCACTATTTTTATAAAAGTCTATTAGAGTCAAGTACACTCTCTGCATATTGACACTCGTCGTCAGTTTGATGCCATGCTCGTAAGAATGCCCTGTGCAAATAGCTTACTTACAATATAATAGCAATCCGTATTTCAAAGGGAAAAACTTGGTATCTATCGAATTGTAGATGATTGCCGAAAAAGTAACTGATGAATAAACCAACCTACATTGAAGCGTTTGAAGCTCGATCAATTATTTTTTTCCTTAATATTGCGCCATCATAGGTTAATTCTGATAAGTGTACAATTCATGGCTAATTGATATACGAACCCAAGTACAAATGTTCAAATTTACAGTTCATCTTCATCTCACATCTTACAGTTGGATTGGTCACCTTTCCTTAATCACCCTATATAATAACACTACGCGTGTTACTTTCTTGCTCCCTTCTTGCTCTGCCCACCCTTACTTCCTCCGTGTAAACGGCACATCTGGACATCACATGATTTGAATTTTATTGAACCGCAATGCAGTTATTTAACTATTCAGTCAAATGAAACTCATTTCGATGTTGTGCCGACACAAAATAAAAAATGTAAAGAAGAAAGGTTTCATACACATTTAGAGCGTTCACTTGAACACGGTTTTAAAAATGAATTACAACTCCAACTTGAAAAAATCGTCGTCATTTGCGATGACGCCAGTACGCCGCCCATATATATCGCTTAAAAAATCACTACGGTTTCTGTATATCAAGTACACGCAGTACGTGTTGCATCAGCTGTATTACGAATTACGTGTTACCTGTTCTCACTACACTTGTATGTCAACCATATGCATAAATCGTTCGATGCATAATACAAGCTCCAATTGAATACAGCTACAATTTTTTATAGGTATCTGTAATACAAGCTCAACTTTTTGTGGATGTTTATTTCGGAAAAAAGTAATTTTGAAATAGAATTTTTCGAGCTCTTTGCTCCTCTTGGGAAAAATACACCTAGCTTTTAAGTCGTCTAGGTTCGCATTCACGGAAGCTAAGCCCTGCGTGATATAAGAGAGCGTGTCTCTGACAGAGGTGCGCTGGCTTGCCGTAGAAATCCGGCGAAAAACATTTGGCTGTGACTGTTCTAACGGTTACGAAAAATGGTCGAGAATTTGCGACTGGAAAATTTCGTATATGGTGTGAAAAGATTCTTCAAAGTAGGATTGAATTTAGCAACCGAGCTTTTGCAATTGGAGGGCAAAAAGATTGCGATGATATTTTCAGTTTAGGCGGTGTAGAATTTTGCTGAAAGTGTCTATATAATATTTTAAGGGTGAGCAATAATTGAGATAGTCCCGTGCAAAAGAACTGCAGTAACTTACGCGAGCTAAGTCTGCATTTGAAATGCAGGAGGGTCGTGCGCATTATATGTGTTGAAATTCATTGCTTTTACCATTTCTTGCGCTGGAAGCGAAGTAGGTGGAAGATGGTGAGTAAATTCACGATGTTAGTGCGAAAAGTTGATGTTTTGTGATATTAACGAGGGAAATTCTTAAATCCAGGTTCTTTCGCTGGCACTTCTTCAAGGTTTGCGCATAAATTTTGCACTCCATAATGTAGAGTTTTTTATGCCCGTGTGCATGCTTAACGAACTGCACCAAACTACCAGAAAACAGATGTGGTGGCCGCCTTACAAACTGCCGCCATAACTATCCTGGAACAATACGCTTCGAGAAAAATCTTGCAGAGTCTGCTGCTGTATTTGCACTTTTCCTGTGCATCTTTTCTCCTCGTTGACTCGAGTCCCTTGTTTATGCCCTCATTAAATGTACACAATTCAAGGAAACATTAGACTTACTCGTGAGCGAAAAATTTACGACGACGCTCAGAAGAAAGGCAAAAATGAAGACATACATTAGAGGGCTTGTGCTGAGCAAACTCGTTGCCTTCCTTCTGATAGTAAGGAATTGCTCACTGCTTCTGTGTGCGTATTTATTGAGATATTTTGCTGCTGTTGGTCACCAGATTTGCTGCAAAGAACGTGGCTCTTAGTCTTGATTCATCAGTTTGCATTCTAACTTAAGTCTTTTTGCCATTTACGTTTTGTAACTGTTTATGAGTATCATTTGTTAAAGCTAATTCATGGAAAAGAGACAAATTGCATTTATCTCAGCTTGCTTACCATATGGTTTCTGAAAACTGTCACTGGCCATTAAACTCTGAACCAATATAATAATTTCAGCTATTCAAAAGTGGTAGGTGAACATAGACACAAACAGACTTGCCATTTGTTCATAAAAATTCATATCGTTGCTATTTTTCGTAGCAAATGACTTTTTAAAATGCAGAACAAAGGGCACATGAACGAGATTAACTAGATTGATTACATATACTGGAATAATTATTCTTGTAGAAAAAGCAATAGTTGCAATTTTTCGAAGCAAACAGTCAGTATAAATATACATAATGAGCAAGTGAATGGAATTGAGTGGAATGATCACATACACCTAAATTCTTGCTGAACAAATAGTTGCCGTTGCAATTCTCGTAGCAAACAATCTATTAAAAACAAATATGATGAGCAAATGAATGCAATTGAGTGGAATGATGACATATACCCAAATTCTTGCTTAAAAAATAGTTGTTGCAATTAATCTTTGCAAACAATCAAGTGAATACAAGATCACATGTACCCGAACTCATGCCGAAAAAATTGTAGTCGTCGAAAAAATAGTTGCAATTTTTCGTTGCAGGAGCAAAAGTGTCGGGAAGAAAATGCTCGTCGCTCAGCACGCAAAGCGTCCCCTCAGCCATTAGTATTCCGCCCAGCTCCGAACCACTTGTATTGACAAACCATTCGTTACCGTCCCCCAATTCTAAGGTATCGATTATTTTTTGCCCGTAAATCCTTAAATTGGAAGGCGGTTTTCTCTGACCCTTAACTTTTTTGTGCGCCCAAGACATCGAGACAAGCGCTTGCAATATGTATGACTGGTAGAGAAGTTTAGATTAAAAAGTTTCACATTTCTTCTGCGATATTTGCCTAGTTTTCAAAGGATGCTTTCGTTTGTTCAGCATTTCAAGGTTATGTCTACTTTGTTAGTCTATTATACCAGTCTTTATACAGGGCTGCCTATCACAACGGAGCGCAATCTGCAACATCATTCAAATGATAAAAGTAGCCCAACTCTCTAATTTTAGTTACCAGCTCACAAATACGATGTTTTATGGGGGATAATTTTCATGCAATAATTGCTAGCCACTCGTCAAAATTTACCTTAGAAACTGTGATAACGAGACCAACTTTCCTTGCGTAACAATCTTCAATCTATCTAATCACAAGTGTTTATCTACCGCTTGCTTCTTAGGTCCTGCTGTTGCGATCATTTATCTTCACGTTGATCAGTTTCAGGAGATTCATGTTGAACGCTTTGAGGAGATTCATGTTGAACACTTAGAGGAGATACATGTTGAACACTTGGAGGGGATTCATGTTGAACACTTCAAGGAGATATAAGGAGAGAAGCTTAGCGTCCATCACTTTGTAGGTAAGACATAATGCATTTCCTTGATGGGAGTGCAAAACAGCCCACGCCGCCATCACGCTCCGTCCTCTGTCCTGTAACTGTAGATCGAGGCGGGCCATCAACAACCTCAGCTCCGAACAGCGAGCCAAGTTTTAATGAATGTGTAAATGGGATTGATACAGAGTTGGGAGAAGCAATTTAACTTGGCGAATATATAGCCTCAAACTCAACCGACAAGATAAAAGGAACGGTAGTTTTCTATCTCCCTCGGACCCTATTTTTTTAGGGAATTTAAAGGCAACGCCAGACGTACGCACAGTTAAATAGAGTCGTTCGTTGTTATTAAACAAAGGTAAATTTACCGGCACCGAAACTTCTTAGATGAAAAGTCAGACACCACAATTCCAGCCAATTTATTTTCTGGCAAACAGCATTCGTATCCAACAATAGCAGTAATTCTTTCGCGCGACGTGCTTGAGCATGCGAGTGATCGTGAATGTTTTCCAGAACTTTCTCAAAGAATTAAATTTCTTCTTTTCCAGGTGCCTTCGTTTTGAGTCCAGTTTTATGGATGTTGTCTTCCAAGGACTTCATTTTACGTGCTTCATCTTTCTCTAACCGGATTTCATATTTCTTCATGCAAAGCTCGTTGTTCATCACTCTAAAGCAGGATCCTCGCCTGCATATCCGACGATATAAGGCTGTCTCGCCAGCCTCCACCTTTTCTGGATCGCACGAACACCATCTGGAACTCTTCGCACATGAGTCTCTCCCGTAATAAAATTTGCCCGACAGGTTGAATCCAACGGGGATGATGCACTATGCGCCTCTGTGTGAGACTCCTAAGATTTATTGACGCGCTGGGAAACCGTTTGTCCCAAGCTCTTTTGTTGGCAGAGTCCAAAGGAAAAACTGCGATGTTGAATTCAGGTGGAGGAAGGACGATTCTCGATGGTTTTTGCCTGTTTTCTGAGCTCCGTAATATTTCTTGCGAAACGGATTATAAATCTCGTGCGTTCATAGAAGAACATTTCCAAAGAAGACTACATTTTCAATGAATGCGATTTGAATTTGACTTGACGCTATTATGCACGCACGAAGATAACACTTGTATGAATAACAGTTTTTATTTTCTAGATATATGAGTTAATGCATGTCTTGGATAGATCTAAAATCCTTTTCTGAAATGATGAGTTTCTCTTCGGGGAATGTACATCAGTTCAGTTTCATGCATTGAGTTTATGCACGTATTGCTTGATACATCAGGAACTGAAAAATATTTAGCGCGTTCGTTGAAAATATCATAAAGTTCACATTGTGCCTACACATATTTTACAAGCAGCATATTTGTGTAAGGATCTTCATATTAACACTGAAAACCAATATGCGTTTAATGAGGCATTTTTTCCAATGACACTTTTTACAAGAAGTTTGTAGGTCAATTTCTTAGGTATGTTAAATTATTCACTTGGAGGAGCATCACCTGGCATACATATACTTGAATTTTTCCCCAATCAGCGTTCCATGCAAATTTAAAAATTGCACGGCATAAATTTATTTTTCTTGGAAGTGGACAGCCACAATTGTACCATAATTATATATAAAAAGCTTTTCTAGCTGGGATATTCTTGCATAAGAAACCAAAAAAATATGTTTTACTGATCAGTAAAAATCGAACGTGCAACACAACCATATTCTTATAATTAAACGCATTAGAACGAATGAAACAGTAAGTTATGATTTTCGTAGTAAAATATCCTAAAATTAGTTTTGAGATCATTTAATTTGATTATTTGGATACCTGAAAGCGATGGAACGAATGAAGAATTAAACATTAATTTTCGAGGTAAAATGTCCTGAAACTCATTTCGCGATCAATCAATTTGCTAATTTGGATACCTGTTTTTAAAATTTCAAACGAATATAATGATATTAAAAGCATTAATTTTCGTCGTAAAATGTCCTAAAACTCATTTTGAGATCATTCGATTTGCTATTTTGGACAACTGTTTTTTAAATTTCAGACGAATATATTTAAAAACATGAATGAAATTATCATAAGCAACCCATTCGATCTCAGCTGCCAAAGACACACCATGCAGGCAGGACACACTCCGGACACACGCCTCACTGTGATATCGGAAGCCGTCCTGGAATGGCGTGTTCTCATTCAAAGAGGCTAATTGACTCCCGCTGTGTGCAATTAGCTAATGATCTTGAACAGACGTTAAAAACGACCGGATATAACAGACTAAGCTCGCCTCGTTGATAAGTGTTCCACTAAAAAATAACGCACACTGTATGAAGTACCCGTGATTCACAGGCGCGATTTAACGAAACTGAGCAAGGAAAAGATCACGTGATGGTGACTGATTTTGTCAGCATCGTCTTACAACGATATTTTATGCTCCAAGTGATAGTCTAGGCCTTGAAATAATATCCTTAATCAAATTCTTATAGCTTTTTATTAGGTCATTTTTAAATTCATATCTCGTTATAGTT
Source organism: Morinoia aosen (assembly GCA_030386875.1). Classification (NCBI taxonomy): domain Eukaryota; kingdom Metazoa; phylum Arthropoda; class Malacostraca; order Amphipoda; family Talitridae; genus Morinoia; species Morinoia aosen. The sequence continues at coordinate 21,998,461 of CM059565.1, forward strand.
AACCAAATGTTTTTGTGATGATAAGCATGCTTCATCAATGTAGAGTTTAGCGTTCCAATATGCCAAGCAGCACACGTATAGCACAGCACTATATATATATGCCTAGCCTACAGTTTGGTCTGGTTTCCCTAACTGAGTGGATGAACAGGAAGTTTATCTTGTCCGCGAAGCCGAGGGACCTTTTGTTTAATCGAGAACATTCCAAAACTAACAAGTGGAGAAATGCGTGCCTTCCTAAATAAGTTTGGAGTCCCTTGACTCATCTGAATTTGCATGCACCTTACTCCAGAAAATCTCTAAAACACTCTCTGTTGACTGAGTGCGCTCGTAAAGATCATTTATTTTTAATCATCTACATAACAAACGCCCTAAGTTGGCTCATAACTCAGCGGAAGATAGTCTATACCTCTGGTGTGTTCTAAACTTTAAACTTGTTTCTTTTTTGACCGTAAAATTAGCTATGTATATTACGCTCCCTTCAAACTTAGGGAAGAGTTTGTAAGGTATTGTTCCCAGGGTTTAGTCTCCAGACATGCGTTTTAAGTTGGAACATTTAACGCTTTACAAAGTCTTCCTTTGCGCATATTTTTGAGGAAGGTGTGACCATTGAAGGCTCCTCCTCTCTCTTTAAAAATGGAGAATTCAAGAGTTTTCGTGTATATCAATTACTAGTAACCTTGAATACTTGAACACTCATCGAACTTAGTTTTACATTTTCCGCGGTTTTGTGCTTATGGGCTCTTCTGCTTGAAAGCATTTCATTTCGAACGTCTCAACTCCAAATTCAATTTATGTAAAGAAAATATGTTTGGTGGAAGAATATAATTTTACCTCCATTCCTACTCGGCTAGGATTGAAACTTTACAAGCATTATTAGAAGTTACAGAAGTCCGCAGCTATTCGATGGAAAAGTAGAGATCACTTGCAGACGAATTAAAAAAAATGTGGGGGTTGAAAAGCTCGAAGGCTTCGTGAAAAGTGACTGGAATTGAGAATAATGTATGAATATGATATGCGCATTCGCATGAATAACATCCATACGAAACCATTCATGATAAAGAGCCTTGTGTCAATCATTTCTTGTCTGAAATTAGACAGAGGTAAGCTATTATACTCGGTACATAAGTTCCTGTAGCGGCGCTGGGTTCTTTATTTCAGTGAGAATATTATTTCCTCGAACTTATTGCAAAGCTCGAGTAATATAACGGGATATCTTAGCGTTACTATACTACACTTGTCAAATCTGAGAATAACTCGTATAGATATTCAGATAAAATGAATTTTTGAAATACGTTGTAGGTCGTTTCAAGAAGCGAACCACTTGAAGCTTTTGAAATTAGACACTTGACAAATGTTTTTATTAAATACCACAAATATTGTAATAGGTATAAAATTAAATTATTTGCAAAGTGCTAATAAAAATAAATTATGAAAATCCTTCACCTTCATCGATGTTCTTGAAGAATTCAATATGATTCTTTTGTTTCATCAAACAGATGGTCTATATTTCTCACGTTCAGTAATTTTTACTTAAAAACATGTCGAAATTGGGGGCTTTACTACATGTTTTTCCCATATTAACTTTGAAAATAAAGATGCACGATCACTCGTTCCCGTTTCAATAAAGAATGGCAGGTGCAGCGACAATGAAAGACTTCTCAAGGTACACGCTTTCTTATTTCAACTTATTTCTGTTCTAATAACGTGCAGCAGCGCAAGCTCTGTGACACAGAAAATACGCGCCTGCTTCGGGAGTGCAGCCATTGATTGCAAAGAACGTAAATTTGTTCTCGGGAAGACAGAGGAAGGTGTGCAATTTACCATGAGCAACTTTTATACCAGAGTGCCTTATTGGACGGATGGCCAACACAGTCAACCAATCACCTGTCAGGCTTGTCTAATTATGTGTACTGAAATGACTTACGACCTCCAGTGTCGGTCGCGTCGTAAATTGCACCGGTGAATTATGGTAATTGAGGGCAAAACTCCTGAGGACGGAATGTATGTAGTGCAGGATTGTGACGCTCGAGGTATTCTCGTCCAGACACATGCAGAGGGCGGGTTGAGCCGAAGAGGAACTGGTTATTTCGTGCTTGCAATGACAAAAAGTGGCCGCAAGCAGAAAAATCATTCACAGCCACGAGCTGTGCTTAGCTGAAAACTTTCCTGAATTCTGCCCATAACTCAGAGACCCAACCACCAACCGATTTTCAAAATAATGAAGAGATCTCATTATCAAGACTACTCCCAACAAATGTTTCTAAAGTTGGGAACTAGCTAGCATGCTGCTGCAATCGAGAAGATCTGCATTAACTCATGGACGTAAGTTGAACTTGCAAGGTCTCAGAGGAACCAAGTTCTTGGACCTTAGAGTCCCCCAGGGCAACACATGAAACGCAAACCCGTTGTTAATGTCTAATTATGCTATTGTTTCTAAAGCCAGACAACTGGACCACACCTCAGCTCCGAGTACTAAATTGTTCAACTCAAGTTTTTCTCGAGTTACTCTAATTCTTTGAACTCTGTAGGATGTAGGGGTAAATTTTTATCGATAAATATAGTTTTCAGGATCATGATGGTTATCTGACAATGCAACGTACGAGCTTTGAAAAATAGTTTTTGACGTCGATGTTGATGCAGCTTGCTACGAAAAATATTTGAAACTTTAAAAGGTAAATTTCTTATGATTAATGCAATTTTTGTCCCCAAAACAAGTCTGCGTTGAGAAGCTGCGCAATACGAGCGTTGATAGGTTCTTACTTTATAGGTGTGACGCTATTCAATTGAAATTTTGAAGAGTAAAGTAAAAGTTTAGCATTGTTTGACTAGATGACAAAGTCTTATTTACAAAAGAAACTTAACCAAGCAAATTTCCCTTTTTTTTCTGGAGGACAATATTGACGTTGAGAGAATGACTCTTACTTTAATTTAAAATAGAAAATCTATAAAAATTTAGTTTTTTCGTTTTCAACAGCACGTAAAGCTTCATAAAATTATTGAGAACAATGTTCTGTAATTATGCAACAAGATGATTGATTAACCTCGTTAACTCAAAGTGAAACATCAAAGATGATCATGAACGTAGTCTTTAAGAATGCTCTTGCCCAAACTTATATAATGACTTCCGTTCTTGAGTGAGATTTAAGCTGAATTGGCAATACGAGAAATGAATGCCGAAGCTTAAATGAAAATCAACAATAGAAACACGAAATTACTTCTGGTTATTTAGTGTGCCTGAGACGCATCACATACAATATACATTCAAAATCTTCGAAAAGTTCTCCAACGTGTTAACCATGCACGTTTGTTCTCTAAGCACCACGACATGTGCACTGTTCTCCCTAATTTTCGTTCAATCTGGTAAATAGAATTTTAAAGTGAAATATTAACTGCAATGCTGCCTAGCGATGTTCTTTCGACTGCGTAATGTTTTGGGGACGACTTCAATTAACTTTGTTTCACGACCGAATTCGTACCAACAGGAGCTGACCAATCTGTATCGCACTCTGCAGGCGCGCCGAAATTTACGGAGCAGTAGAATAAACGAACATACATAGCTAAGAGAGCTTCGCTAAACATTTCCCTTTGCAACTGTGGTTGTGTGTGGGGGCGCAGTTCCCTAATTTATGATCCTGTTCCATTTTCCTTCTCCATTTTCCGAGTGTGCTGCAACGCAGGGCTAAGGGATGGTGGAAGCGACCTCCGGGGAGGATTGAAGTTGTGGGACTCCCGGGATTTTGGTGGGACTTGTGGGACCCGAGGGATTGGTGGGAGTCCGAGAATTCTTGTGGGAGTTCTTGCTCTACGGGAACTAAACGAACGACCCCTGTAGGGTTTTGGCGAGTTTTAGTTAAGGAAAAATCTCCCAAATGACGGTTGTTGGGTTCATGATCATGAAAACGATAGTTTCATTACCACGTAATGAAATCGTCACGAATAATCAATATAATGACACCCAAACTTCGTTTAATGATCTTACTTTTCTTCACATGATACATAGTACAAAAGCGATTCAGGAGTGAAATTGTTACAGCCAATCATCTTTGCAAACAAAGAGAAAGCGCTTGCGAAGTATATTCACAAATTCATGCTGAACCGCTCTATATACACAAGCTATTTCAAAAGCTTCCATTCCCCACCACATCGTATAGTTGCTCCATGCTCGTCATGCGACTTGCATAATGCCGATCATGCAACAGCGTGATGTACAGAATGAAAGGATCGATATAGAGGAATCGCAAACTTTGCTTCATTTTCACTTGTCACGATTTCCATTAACGGAAGCGTTGTCATTTAGAATTGCTGTCAGTCGTGCGAATTTTCGAAACTCAAAGCTCCAAAGGTATCGCTGAAGTTATGGTGATATCTTAAACCACGTGGATAGGGTTACTTGAGGTAGAAGATATCGTCGTGTTCGCAGAACATATATTTCTATGACTTCAAACGTTTACGTAAAAGAATCCATTTTATCACATGAGAAGCAGTATTTTAGCAATATGTAGAGGCCAAAGTTCGGAATACATGTTTTTTGAAGCTTCTTGCTAGCGCTGCTTCGTTGGGATAAAAAAACAGCGAACTTCTTGAGAGTAATAGAATATTTTCGTTCTTATTAGCTTTATTCAATTTAGCTAGCGTAGCTATTTTTCAGTTCACAGGTATTATAATAAACCATAATTAAGCACTTCTATTTTTATGCCGAGGATCTTACGTGAATCAGCAATGCTCTATCATTTTGCCTCAATTCCTAACACTTTGTAAAACGTTCTGAATGGTGTGCTTTCAAATCAGGAAACGGACAATGCTTGAAATGCACTCACTAAACACCACACCAACCTAAGTTATCAAATCACTTACCACGAGTAATTGTGCCGTGAAACTAGCAAGGCTGGTGTTTCCAGCTTATCTAATGCTGTGAAATGTTCAGGTAACTAATCTAGCAGATTTGCGTTTTCTGTTTTGCAAACAGAAGAAAGCTTTGGCATGAATGCGAACTTGCAATACTCCTTCTTGACAAAGTGCTTCTAAATACCGAGTAAATATCGACAGAACGATTTTTGGCCTCTGCATAAGGCCATTGGTGTTATTTAGAGAGCCGTTTCCTTGGATTTTCAAGTGACAGATGGTAATAACTACAGCAATGCTGTGGAGACATCGTCTTTGTGGCAGGCCAAGAGACTAAGACCAGCACCCCAAAGGCGATCCATGTTGCAAACTGCTGAAGTCGATACCTGGAATACGGGAGAACGTAAATTACGCTCTGTCGATATTCAAGAGGGCGAAGCCTGCGTCATTATTGATGTGAAAGTTGGACGGCTAACTTACAGTTAGCAAGTCACAGGTAGCGGAGCAATATTTCTGCCTTAGGTGACGTAATACAGGCCTCTGTTTGACATGTGAATTTTTTACGTAACCGAACTACTGTATTCAAGTTAATTTTTATTCCCTCGGGAGAAATTTGAGAATAATATTGGATTGTTAAACTTAAGTTTTGAGATTTACAGAATATTATACGGATTTACATTATGAGGATCACAGAACATTTACAGAACATTATATGGGTTTGTATTTATCACTTATGTATTTATCGCTTACCTAATTTTGTCTACCAAAATTCACTAAAAAAATTATCCTCTGTGCGTATATAGTTTATAAAAACCGATAATATTCACTCCATGCTAAATTATAATTGATGTGCAGATTTTAAAAGCCAAATTGCCGGTGAATCATATCAAAATGCTAAAACAACATCATGACCGGCCACAGCATATAAAACTCGATTTTCTTCATTCTTCTAAATGAGTGACACTCATACTTCAAACAAATAGAAACCAACATTTGAAAAAAATACAGAGAAGTAGAATTATATCACCATAGAATGAAAAAATTATTAAAAAAACATACATAACCAGCTCTTTTCGCACTGTTTCTTCGATCGTGTTGTCCCTCCAGCAAAGAAATAAAGATTTCCGAGTTCATACGACTTCGTTGCTTGACTTCTAGGTACTCCTGTCGCAGCGTTAGGCCAGTAACTGAACAGCAATGGACTTGGTATATAGGCTTCAGACCAGCGTTTGACCAGCGCTTGAGTTTGTCTGCGTCGACGTAACGCTCTCTCTTGCATATATGTGAGAAGTTCGCCTCAAGAGCTTATGATATTTTTTACTAGAATCAATCAGGTAAGATCGATCAGGTGAATATAAAATAACGTATACGACTTTGTTTAACTTTGGTATGAGTACTCTTTATTATTTTTGAATGGTTATGAATCACGCTGTTAAAAACTCATTCGGAGTTGAACGTTTTATGCGGAAAATAAAGACATGTGAGGCAAGTGTTTTATTTAAAAGGACAAGTAGTTGAAAATGAACGTTCCACCTACGAGAGTCATCATTATTGAAATTTTGAATGAAGCATTGAAAAACCTTTATCACTCACAAATTTACATTCTACGAAATGAATATTAAAACTGAATGGAAATGCTAAACCAATTGCTATTGATACACGGCTTGATTGTCTGAATAGTGAGTTGATTTACCAACATTTTATACCTTTTGATAAAACTAAAAGTCACAGACTCCAGGTGAATACAATTTTTAAAATGCTACGGAATTTTTTGTGATTTAAATGTTATCAATAAAGCCTAATCTGTCGAGCGAAAAATTAGTTTAGTTCTCACAATGGTGATGAATTAGCGCCTTTTGCGAATATTTTTAGTTTATTTTAACATATTTTCATTTGGACTTACACGCCTGAATCGTCGTCGTGAATTGAATTGTTTTTCTTATAGATATTGTTGTGGTAGTTTTTACCCTTCAGTTTGAAATTAAAAAAAAATATTAAAAAAATTTACTCAAATATGGAGATTTGAACTAGAATCTTATCTTTAAAGAATCACAAAAAAACATTGATACTCAGGAAAGTTAGTGGACATTCTTAAAAATAAATTGAAATCCCTCAAACTCAAAAATATATGCCAGTATATAACTATTTTTCCACATATTCTGAAAGGCGACCTTTCAGCGAAGAAAGAAGTAATTTTTTCTAGACAGCGTATTGAACTCTCTCGAATGTTGTACTCAGTACGAAAGGTACTGAAGGCTATGAAATAAACGCCAGTAACTATTTTTCCTTGTACACTGCGTAGCGACCTTTCTGCAAAGAGAGGCGTATTTTTTTCTCGGCAGCGTTGGTAACCTTAGTAACCTTAGTCCTAAGTTTCCCGGAGGCAAAGGCAGGTCCCCTCTGTGTCCTAATAGACAACCTTGGGGTGTCTGGAGCACCGCAAGACCGATGGCTGCCACAGATGGCTCCAAATTGAGCAACCAAGAGCACAGTCAATAACCAAATGGGATTTTCCCTCTTCACTTTTTGGAAAGCATCGAGGATAAAAATTTTTGCCGCAGTACGTCACCGAACTTAGTGCATGCCGCTGAAGTTTTGGAAGTACTGCTGTCGGGTTTAAGACGTTGGGGTTAGTTAAAAATATTACAATATATAGGGGACCTCAGGTGAAACTTGATTAACGTTTGAGTTATAGTACTACACTGGATGGGTTCTTGTGTAGAAAAAGATTATCGGTTGTATTTTTTTGTATGCACGTGTTATGTCAATGACGAACAACGGCCTTGCAAGATGATTTACAGAATATACATCGAAGACGGTTCTGCATTTGACAAGCTCAAGAGAAATTTCTAAAATAGCTTTCGTGACTATCTTGCAAATAGCACCATTCAAAGGAAAAAAATACAAACAATCATGTTGCTAAATGAAATTACTTTTAAAGTTTGTGTTATCATAAGTGAAATTAAATCAAATGTTTGCGTCATTACTGCATTCAAAATGACGTTAACATAAGGTTGAGGCTAATTCAACGCATACCAAAAATTTTCTGCATTGAGAGCACCTCTCGAGTAGGTCGTGGATCGTTTCCAATGCTCACTCTGAGAAGCGCAAAAAAACAGTGTTCGATGCGGCTCTAGAGATTCGTACGCTTGCATTGTCATTGCATTCCCCCCTTAATTTTCTATTCGAACACATTGACTGAACACTGAAGCTCCCCCATGTTTTAAATTGAAAATCGAGTTCAATTCTCTGGAAAAAACCTGGAATGCCGACTGAAATGAGAAACACTATTTACGGTGGCCAAAACGTCCACATACACACACAGTTGAATGCATATAAATTCGCTAGGTCTAATTTCAATATTAATTAAACTGCTCATTTTATTTCAAATGCTGGAGCAATCCGTACTAGGTATAAATATTCGTATTTTTCCCATGATCATTATGGAGTCGTTGACACTAAAAAAATTTTCTCTTTAATTGCGGATCATCATGCATTTCTCTATTTACGCTTAATACTGTCAGCAAGGGTGTTCAAAATTATTTTAAAACACTTGAAGTGGTGAATGTAGTTTATTAATACTATGCTATTTGTTTTCCATCCGAAGATCGGGAATCTTTAAAATACAAAGCCAAATTTCCTGGAGCGTTGCAAGAAAACACAAATCGAAAATGTATATTTTTTCCAAATAACTATCCCAGCAGAGGTAAAATATTAACCAAATTAGTAATATATCGTTTTTTTCGTCACCTATAATTGAGACCACGTATTGAGCCCAGTCACACTAACACCAAACAACATAAATCCTAAAACCAAATTTGAAAAAAAAATTACACAGCGAGCAATTCACGGCCAAATTGCACGTACATCATTCATCAATTAAGTAACTGTAAGCCATAATTACCCACAACGAAAGAACTTAGTTCCGTTCCATTTTATGCTAGCGTCCAGAAATGCAAGTCGCTCAGAAAAAAAGCATACCACGAATAGTTCATCTGTAAACTACTAATGAAACGTCGAGAAACAATAACTTAGTAAGATGTTTAATTGTTAATACATTCTTCCCGTTTAATATATTGTAAGCGTCCGATAGTGAGCGTAGGTATTCATGGTATTCGATTTTCAGCAACTGAAGTCTGCAAGATTCCGAGCATGCATGATACAGTGTCTGGCTGTGAGCGCATCAGTCCGATAAATCGTGTGCAGTAGCATCAGCTGCAGCACCACCCCTTCACAAAATAGGGGAGCATGTTTAAATAAAGTCAAAAGAATGGCCGTAATTAAATTGCAGCTCGATCTATTAGGCAGGCTGAGCCATCTTTTCGCTTCCTAAACCCAATTTTATCCGTAGTCGTAAGTTCCATTTTGCGCTAGCTAAATCTAATAGCGTCGAGGACCAAGTTTATCCACTGGTTGTGAACCAGAACACATTAGAGCTATTTGTTATTCGTAGCGAAACTTACGAGAAATAATTTACTTACGAATATTGGATTCAGAGCTAGCAACAATTTCGAGTTACATTTGGTTTCCAGTTACTTCTGCATTAACTTCACTAAATAACTTGGGTTAGGCATGTAACTCGAAGCTCTCTCCAAACGAGAACAAGCGAGAAAGCGGAATACTTCTCCCTAGCGTTCATTTCGCCGACCCTCTACGTATACAAACTCATGCATATATTGCAATAAGCAATTCCGCGAATTTACGGCCGCTCCTGCTATAACTCTACACTGGGATGGAACAAAAAAGAATTCACTTTCCCAAATATTTGTTCGCGCAGCGTACGATTCTTTCTGTGCGGACCGAGCTCGTAAGTCACGTTGAATTCATAGAAATGTAAAATAATGGTACATTATTGTAACGACACTTTCATACGACGGACTGCTCTGAAATATGACTCGTAAAATCTCGAAACTGAGTACTGTGATTCGAAAAAAATTAAATATGCCCTTATGAATGAAGAGTTTGAAAAACGTCATTTACAAGGTTGTGTCATATTATTGAGGAATGTAATATTTGTATCTGTTGAAAACAGAGATTTGTGATATTCAATGCGAATAATGTTGTCCATTGAAAAAGTATGTTGTATTTAACTATGCGATTATAATGCATCTGCAGTTTTAGATTCAGTACTAACAGGCCTTCAAGGATTCTTATCACTCAGAAAATCGGTCAGTGTACGCCAGGGCAACAATGAATGCTCGCTGGAAATTGGAAAACCTGATGCTGAAACACGTTCAATTCTCGAATGATTTCGAATAATTTTGTTTTACTACAAATCTCCACTAGCGCAACTCATGAAATGAACATGGCTTTATATAGTCTGGAGTAGTGTACACGATTTTTGCAATTCATTTCAGAACTTTGTATGGATTGTTTATCAGAAGACGAGTGGCAACTATCAACCAGTCTCCGGCTGCAATGAACGTGTCCCGTTCTTCTCCCCATAGGGGCATTGTTTTCTACGCTGTCCTATTGTTTTTCGCTCGGCCCTGTTGTTATTGAAACTTCTTTTGGAGACATATATTTGGTCGCCACTGCAATTTACGAGTGGAATTGTTTTTGCTCCCTTGTTTTTGCACTGGCTGATGGTTTGCCTGTGCAGTCGCAATTGATGTCAGATCAAATTCCAGATGAAGTCTGTGAGTCGCTCGCGCGGTCAATGTTGTGACGTAATTTAAAGGAAAAGAAAAAAAAGAGTAGAAATTTAAGGGGCGATAGCGCAAGCGAAATTCTCTTTTTGGACTTTGTGGCTCGAGCCTCAAGCGCGATAAAAAACCTACACTTTGCTGAAATAGTTTTGACAACATTTCGGGAGGTAAGTTCCATCGGCCCTGGAATTTTTGTTTTCTAGACAAAAGAGAAAATAGAAAAGAGCTCAAAAGTCGCTCATGAAATAGGGCTTTCATGTTTTCACATATGGAAGGCATTCGTTGTTAATGTACGAGTTTCCCACATATCATTTCATTGAATTTTTTTATAGCTGCAGGTGAAGAAATCTTTCGAAAGAGCTTACACAGTTTTTTACTGTAGTGACCCTGTAACTTTTAGAACGCAGCTCGGTGAACTAACTCGTACTTTTACTGAGGCAGTTGATTGTATGCTAATCCCCATGCAGGATTGCCCCTCATTGAGTTATATGCTCAGCTAAGCTAAGCACAAGAGTTTTGTTCTCTCCAGGGCATTCATTATAGGTATACGCAGGCAAGGCCTTGACTGATGACAGGAGATAGTTCTTTACGACTTTACGATAATTCTTTACGACTTTACGATATTTCTTTATGACTTTAAAAACACTTGCGAATAATACTCTCGAACGCGCTCGGAACAGTTTGAATATGTTCGCCGAAACCGCTTCAAATTTTACCCTAATAAATTACTCAGTAAATATAAAGACTAACGTATTCTACATGCTTGGTAATTTTGTCTTAGAGTGCTTAATCATGCGTAGTTGAACATTTTCTCATCGCTCAGAGGCGTTCTGCGAACATACCCGCGGTTACTTTATTAAATATGCCAATAGTTGGCAGGCATTAACGGGGACTGAAACGTAGTAATGTTGTTTTCTTGAGCTCTGTATCTCTGGATAGTGATCATAACCTAATTTAGAGCAAAATTTGTCTCACTTGATTATAAAGAAACTTAGTCAGTACCAAACAGGAGAAGCAGGAACACATGGATTCGGTGCATTCAACACAGCTCCTATTCTTTTTTTACCCAAGATGACGACTTTTCAGTACTTTACCCAAAGATAATTCTAGTTTGAGCTCCGTGAAATGATTAGCGAATCCAAACGTTTGATATATACGTCGCGCTTCGGATGTTACAAACATTTTTATACAAGAATTGATGATATTCTAATTAAAGAAATTGTAATTAATCAGCTCTTAATTTTTTTAGAAATGTGCTTTCTAAGCAAGAACTCCAAGATTCTCCATTCATGATCGATGCCAACAAAGCATATTTCCACAAAAGCGTGCAGGGGAAATAATTCCAAATTGAACCGCATTTAAACGTGTCTCTGAAGAGACCATTTCTTGAATCACGTCTACATCAAAAAGCAATTAAGAGGAAACAGTTGCAGTTGGCGCAACCTAAATTCCAGGTCGTGTAGGCCAGCGAGCTGAGAACGGCATCGAAGCTACCGTTCCCTGGCGCTCACTCGTATACTGGAGTTAATATATAGGTCCAAGATATGAACTGCATGGCTAGCCCACAACAAGGAAACGCGGCCATACAGCTACGATATGAGGCTATAATATCGCAACGAAGGCAGAACCACGGCTGTGAAATTTAGCGCAGCCAAGAATTAAACACTGAAGATACAAAAGAGTAGGGAATGCACATTTTTGCTCGAATTCGGACGTTCATTTACTTCGGCAGTATTGTCTGCTGGTGTACTTGTCGTGTTACTGTGTTCTAATTGGAAACGGAATTATGAATCGGGTGTTGCGTTTCAGTTTCGGTGAAATTATTGATCTCTTAATTCCAAAATGCAGTTACGCTGCCATTTGCCTTGTAGTTTTGATCATCATTACGCCTCTTCGTGAAAAACATTCAAACACTCGAAGAGTAAGAATATTTGATAAAAACAAGTTCAATGCCTAACAATACCTGGTAAAACCGTATTCACTATTTACTGTCATTCGAATCTTATCATTTTCGCTGTCGCGCAAGTTAAACGTTGTGAGTGAAAGTGGTAAAATTAATGCTTTGATCAATATTATTCTATTATATGGTACACGTAAATTTGGACAAAAACAGAGTAGTAAATATTTCTTTGCTAAAAGTAACCTACCCATGCCCATACGTGAGACCAGTATCAAACATTTCACTATTTATACTTTTTATTGCATTGAAAAGTTCATCTTATCATTAAATTAAAAGAGAAGAAATCTTTTAATGAATGGGGGACGAATTAAAAATTTATTTACTTTATATTTTATTTTTATTAATATAACAAAGAGAATTTCTTGCAGATTGTGTGGGGAAGTACAAATTATAATTTTGAGGATAGCCATAAGCTTCCAATCCTTTGCAGTACAGCGAATTTAGGGTCAAATTAATGAAGATCTCCATTTAGATTAAGCGAAACATGATACGTAAACCAACATACCCCCTAGGAATTCACTTGCAGTTTTGAAGTACTAATGCACTAGTGCTCAAGTTCGCAGCTTACATCCAGTTAGGCTCGATTTTACAAACGTTCACTTATAGTTCAAGTTAGTCAGATGGAAAAGTTGATTTCTGAACACAAATGAATCACATGAAAGAAATTATCTCTGGTGCAAATGAAGTTGTTACGCAAACTCTCGAAAAAAAATCAGATAAAGTGGGCTTCTCTGAAATACAGCTGTACACGGACAAGTAAAATGGATGGGATGCGTACACTGGCCGCACTCTCGTAAAGCCTTGGCCAGCCTAAATGAGATATCACCGAACCAGCGGCCCATCTCTTTTGGAGCTCGACAAGATCCTCGCGGCCAAATGAAGCGACCACCGAAGTACAGACCCTGCTATGACTTACGAGAACTTATTGGAGGTTAGCTTGACGTATGGCCGTGGCTATTTTGAGTTGATTTCTCTCTGAAGACCGTGCACGGAGATGGAGGATGTTGGTTGGGAGGAGCGAGAATTTACTAGGGGGTTGTGGACTGCTTCTATCACGTGCAGGAGAATTGCATGATGAGGTACAGACGAGGGCTTAGATTGCTTAGATGGAGTCAGGAATGTTTCTTCGAGAATTATGATCGTTATCATGGATAAGGAAATTACTGGGTAAGTTTGAAATAAGTGTTTTTGGCTGTAATCGAGGCTTTGTTTTATATTCGTATCCAAACAATCATACTCGTCTACAGGGCTATGTCCTTGCATGTTATTACCATTGATTTACTTCAAAGGAAAAGGTTATTATTATTTACTTGAATATGACTTGGTAATTTCTGCTACGCTAAGGTATAAAAAAAATACGTCGTACTATAATATTGAGGAATTTAGCACACGAAAAAATTCATAATTCAAGTTTTAAGCCATGAGTAAAATAGAAAATAACCACTCATTAGAATTATTATAAAATCATAAGAATTTTCCCACCCTGTTTCTACTATTGAAAATTTGGATTTCGAAATAAACAAAAAATTCTTACATCGATGATGACCCGTGGTCGCATGAAATCTGTAGTATTCTCCGTTTTCAATGTTTCGCTTTCCATTAACGACTAAACCGATTAAGCGCGTCTTTGGCATTATTTCAAAGAGACCAAGAACCGGTTCCCATTAGCCATGCATTTCTCCAGGAACCTGCACGACAGGTCGCCTATAGAAAGGTCTAAAAAAACACTAAAAGCGCACAGGCTTCATTCTTTTGATTTGCACTGTTTTCAGTTCAATGAATTCGATATGAATTTCCAAATCTTTTTACGTTGATGAGAACAAAAATGTGAAGATATTTTGATCAATTTTGGTAGAAAATTGATATCATTTAGCCAAGAATGAACGTTCCGCTTTTGAACGACAATAATGAGTTAGTTTTTCTCGTATTTGATGTCAGTATTGTTATTGATGTGTGATGGATTTTATCACCTGATGGGAACATGAATCTGCAGGCCTTTCATACGTCATGGACGTGTAAAGTTACACCTCTTTATTCTCTGTCGAAGTCCTATTTTTTGACAAGAATTATTCATCTCTTCTTTGTTTGACGAGGATTGTTCTTTGTTATGTGGGAAACATTGCTAAAGCTTCGCTGCCTTTGCTTGCTCCCCAGAAATCGAGCGACAGCTTTAACGTATCTTACTTTAACACTCTCTTACCGAGTTACAGACGCTCCCTTCTCAATGCATTATACGGGGAAAACGTGACCATTATGTGTGACTAAGGAAGCCTGAGTGTGATGCGTCTACAAGTTTGAGGCTTAGCTCGAAATTTGACGATGCTTGAACCATGCTACCTTGTACAAAAATTTCCTTCTCGGTTACAATTGTGGCAGCGACTTGTATTTTTGCTTTAGAGTTTGGAAAAACATCGTTGAATTGTTCATATTTTAAGCTAAAACTGCAAATGATAGCCTCCTCTTTCACACATGGAAGTTGGAAACACTGCATGAGTCAAAATTCCATTAATTGTTTCTCATCGAAGAAATTATTTCCAACGTATCAAACTATCATTTTATTTTCTCAGCTCTTACGTAGTCTCTTTACGGCCTTGTCTGCTGGATCACTATGCTTGACACAGAATATGAGCTACGTTTTCCGCATCAAGAAGTGAAACGTTCTAAATAACAGTCTATATTTGCGAGCCAAACTGCCAGCGAAAAACACGAAGCTTTCATACGTAGTAGCACTTTATTATCGATCACATCTCAATGTGCTATGTAACCACGCGAAGATTGGTTAAAACTGCTTGAAATATTGGGTTTTCACTTGATAATTTTCATGCAGGCGAACAGGAACCAGGGAGTGCAATAATGATGATTAGCAGCATCCGGCAAGCAGGCTGGCCATTCAGTATTGTAGCATCGGTTGCAGTCAGCTCGCATATCAATTACGGGATGGATAAAATATTTCTGACGATGCCGACATTGAGGTTGGTCGTATAATTTTCAATGCTAGAAAAAATATGACTGCATTATTTAACGATAGCTCAATGGAACGTGTAATCGGTCTAGCAGCACATTTGAATGAAGTTCGTTCAATGTAATTATTATTCAACCAACTTCTAAGATTGTTATGCAAACGCTTTTCTTTTTGACTTAATCTTTGACGTCGGTCAAATCTAAAAAAATAATAATAATTTAACCATATAGACTCACTGTCGAGTAATAAAACTGTTGAGACATGAATTTTGTTTTGTTTTCAGTCTAGAATTGATTCATTCGTGCGCGTGTCTATTAAGGATACGAATTACCGACACTAATTACAGTCGCAATATTTTGAGTAAATTGATTCTCTAAATCGCTTTTATGCAGTTGGGTTGTTTCAAATTGTTCAATACGTTTTTTTTTCATTGCATGCTAAGCTTAGTAGTTGTCAGTTTTCTAAATAGCCCTTTTTTTTAATCAACATGTTTGGCAAAACCGTTGCTATTGGGATTCCATTTCGAAAACTATACAAAATCAATAACAGAGCATTTTATCAGACACCAGTGACCTTAGTCAATGGATACAGTCCAAAATTTTCGTCGAACGATTTTTCTGCGAACGATTTGTTTCAGAATTACCTCAGCCAAAATCGCGGTAGATATTTGCAATTCTTTTTTTCTGACTTTCACGTCAAAGGATAGATATTTGCAATTATTTTTTTGCACGTCAAAGGCTAGATATTTGCAATTATTTTTTCCTGACTTTCACGTCAAAGGATAGATATTTACAATTATTTTTTCCTGACTTTCAAGTGAAAGCATAGATATTTGCAATTGCTTATTCGTAACTTTCATGTCAAAGGATAGATATTTGCAATTATTTTTTCGTGACTTTCAAGTGAAAGCATAGATATTTGTAATTGCTTATTCGTAACTTTCATGTCAAAGGATAGATATTTGCAATTATTTTTTCGTGACTTTCAAGTGAAAGCATAGATATTTGTAATTGCTTATTCGTAACTTTCACGTCAAAGGATAGATATTTGCAATTATTTTTTCCTGCCTCCAGACATTTGCAATTGTTTTTTTGCTGCCCTTCACGTCAATGGACAGATTTTTGCAATTATTTTTTCCAGCCTCCAGATGTTTGCAATTTTTTTACTGGCCTTCATATGAAAGGATAAATATTTGTAATTCTTTTTGCAATTGGTTTTTCGTGACCTCCAGATGTTTGCAATTGTTTTTTCGTGACCTCCATATCAAAGGCGACATTCATGTTATGCCGTCATTGCTTGTATCGCGTCGGCGGCTGACATGCAGGCACGAGGCAGGCCTACCGCTCCTTCCATGTGGTCGATATAGCCGCTTCCTCCGCACCTTGTGTGTGTCCCTACCGTCCTGCGTTGCCTTCACTTTCTCGGCTCCGACGACACAATTTCAGCGACGTTCGGTAACTTAAAACGCGTTTTTAGTGGTGTTGTGAACGTGTTATAAGCGTTTCGTAGGTATTGTGAAGCTATGAATTTTTTAATTAGTGTTTTATACAGAATTTTTTGCGCATTGTAGTTGCTGTCATTTTCAGCTATTGTTTTGAAACAATTTTAAAACAATTTAAACAATTTATTTACCACAAGCGATTTTGTAATTTTTCAAGTTTACGGATTCAAGTTTCAAGCTGCATCAAGTTAGCATTGATTAATCTCTAAGGGCTCAATATTTAGAAACATCCATGATTCATTTTTTATTCCTGATGCTGTTAAACTTCATGAACTTACCCAGAAATCTATTAATGCTTACCACTTGTTTCAAAATTACCTTAGCAAACAAAGCAATAATTTTGTATTGTTGTTATTCTCGTTTTTCTTTGCTTGAATTTAAATCTTTTGATTTTCACTAAATATTTTATCACTACCTTCAGAATTGTGTCAGCCGTAATTGCTATGACATCAGCAGTCACGCTCTATTATTTCCAACAAATGCTTTGATTTTTCATTATCAATCATTTTATAATCATTAGCAAGTTATGGCTTATGCGACACAAAATTTTACAAACACACCTGCGTGTGTCAGTGTGTCAAGCAGTTTATTTCTGTGCAATCTTCCAGTGGTATTCCAGAAAGGCAATAATTTAGTGAACGCTTTTTGAAACATGGACTTCGCTGTCTATACCGAGCTCGTTGCTGTCAGCAGGAATGTGTTCTTGAGCGCTTCTTAAACGCGCTTTTTCACATGGCATTCAAAATCACTGTTCTTCCAATGCAACGAGAATGATAGGCCTTGATTACAAGGAAAAATTAAGTGGAACTATGCGCTCTGTCATAATTAGAGTCCTCGAGCGAAAACGCGCCTGAATTTAGCTAGGAAGCTAAGTCACGAGTTGTATTCTCGAGCACAATACGTAAGACAAATGATGCAAATTGTAGGCTATTTTTCCACTTTCAAACTGGGCTGATTACTGTTCACGTTTCGTTTTCTCTTTACTGTTTTGCTGGAGCTTTATCACCAAAATTAATTATGACTGAGGATGTAAGGGTAAAATTATTTTGCAAGTGAAGCAAAGGGTGGCAGGAAAATTTACGAGCATTCTCTCCATAGTTCTAAGAGAGGCGAGTCGTGATTGGTTTGCAGGTGGCCAATGGGAGCCCCTGGAACGTTTGGGTGATGGATGGTCTGTCTGCTGGAGATCCAGGCGCTGGGAGCATATGCCGGAGGCGATGCACAAACCTGCTTTTGTCGCCGCTTTTTTCTGACCTCCATTAATAACTCACGGTCTTGAGTCATGTTTGTCGCCAACGTTGGGCCTTCTATCTCTTTCTCAGCGACAAGGTGTGCAAAACTAAATGAAGTCATGCTTTATAACGTATACCTGCCCGCTGTATCGGAGTCACAACTTTTTTCTAGGCCTTTTTGAAGACTTTTCAGCAGTATTTATAAACAGACTCGTACTTACATTTAAAAGTTCACTTGAAGAAATCAAGTCTTCGTTTCAATAGCTAGACAATTGAGAGTTTTTTTCGTTTATTAATTTGGAATATAACCACACCTTTTTCCTGCAATCCATGTTTTTTTTTGGAGAATGTCCACGTATTTAACGCAATGAACTAGTAACTTGGAAAAATTCTCTATTTATTTGCGCACCTCTTCAATCTTACATGCGCCGAAAAAATTTGCAGCCATGAATCTTTGGCTTTAGGTGAAGAAAAACAGCATTTGTCTTCCTTCCTGATTTTTCTGAAGTAATAAAAATAATAATTTAGTTGTATTTCTTATTTTTCTGATTCAAATATTTGTTTCCGGAAAATGTTTGCCGCTAATTTTTTTCTTCCAAATGTCCCTACATATGCAGCCGTTACAAATCTACTGCAACAACATTACTTGAATAAAAGACTCATTTGTCATTTCTTGTAACGCGCAGAAATACACGTATTGAAACACTGGTTGTTACCTCCAAACAGGTATAGAGAGCGGTCTCTCAATTACTCCCCCGTATTTTCTTCCTAAAAACTTTTCACAAAAAATGATGAGTACTTATTCAGTAACTCTTTGCTATTAGTACAATTAGAATTTAAAGGCCGATTCTCATTATGATCAAAAATTACCTCTATGCCTTTCTTCTGCATCCTCCTTATTTGATTTTAGAGGGAACAAATCAAGCGAGCCTGTTGCTAAAGTAAGGAATAAGTAGAATAATGTAATGAAAGTATGATACTTATTTAAGATGTCAATTCATCAGTAAAGTAAAGAACTATTTTTTCCAATGTCTGAGCTTAAACCAAGAAGGGTTGTATCAAACGATTTCAAATTAGAAAATGCTGAAACATAAAGAAGCAAGAACATTTATTACAAGCCCCACGACATTAAGAAGTCAATATAACATTCCTAGCTTGTTATGAGACGGGCTTTGTTGAAATGATAGAAAAAACATCACTTTGTGAGAATCTCCCCATACTCCGTTACGTAAGACCCGAAAGAGTTATACTTGCATAATCTCCGCGTGCTTCAATGCAAATAGCAAACCTTTTAGGGGAAGGTTACAGACCATTTGCCTTGAACTCATAAAGAGTTGTATGTTACGATTGAGCTTGCTTCTGAGGTAGTCAGAAAGTTATGCTGCCCTGCTTGGGTACCCAAACGAAGTACGAGCCGATTGTAGCTTCAGAACTGAAAGTTCCACCCATGGCATCCCATCACGCTTCGGTAATTTGCAAAGCCATTGAAAATTGGAAAACACCCTTTTGGATAAATTCAACTGAAAAAATGCCCCCTGGATATCTCCATCCTGTTATTTTGCAAAGCGGATATGTGTAAATTTAGTTGAGGTAGTGACAGGTTCATTTTCTTTTGGCGGGGAAATAAGGTCGAAAGATTATGAAATTTGGCCAAGCCAAAGTTACATCTGGATATACTTTAGATTATATAAGCCATCAAAATATCTTCTATTTTTCAGAAGTTTGACCATAACTTTTAGGAAATTATTTTTAGTCGAAGTCAAGCATTATTTACAGGTGCGCGTATTATTTTCTAAAACTGTTGAGACAGCAAGAAACAAATAAAAACTCCCAGGGTCACAGAATGATGAATGAACGTAAGATATTCAGAAGGCTAGTGTCCGGTGCCATCTCTTTATTAGTCTGCAATATTGGTCCCTATTTCATGGTCTATTGCTAGGACTATATATTCTGCCCTCTGAAATACTAGCAGCAACCGGCGTTGTTAATGTTTCCACAGTGACCAACTCCGTAAAGAATTTCCTACATTAATAATCCCGCTCCACATATCCCGCTTGTGCTCCCCAAAAACAGTCATTTCCTTAGTTATAACGGTCGTTTTATCTACCCAATATATACTTTTTCGACTTCCAAGGAAGAGAGTTCTTCTTTAATGGGCTATAGAAATAATATAGAGTTGATTTATGCTGAAGCATGGCTCTCGGGAATCTTTACAGTCAACGTTTCCCAAATGTTTGGGAGTGTTCTTTACTCTTGAAGCAATTTCCTGTGATTCTTTAGGATTATAAATAAGTGGATGGGAGTTAGTTCTCATCACGCAATATTTTATCTCCCAAGATGAGGCTAATACTTCACGTATAATTGATAATGTTTTTTAAGTGACTTTTTGCAAATGCATTATGTTACACAAATTAAATAGCCTGTGACAGACTATTCGATGATGTTTCCAAAACATCAGCGGGGACCATTTCTGACAAATGCATGCCTCCAGTATAGAACGCGCAACTTGAATATAGAATTTGCGTTCTTGACAGTATAGTTGCACATTTACGAAGCATTTCACTTAAAGAATATGCGTGGTGTTCTAATACTGAGAAGCGTCACTCAAAAACTTTATACAATTTCAAAATCGTGTATCATTTCAACGTGAAACGGCTCCCCAGTCTCCAAATATCGCTGGCCGCTCTCGGATCGGACCAAACAACAGATGTTGGGAGAAGGGACGCATGTTTATCAACAAAACATGCTTCTTCTGAGGACAGCTTCGAGTTGTAAGCACTGCAGCTCACAAGCTTCTGACTAATGAAGCAAACATGACGTATACCTGTTAGCAAAGATTTGTGCCCCTTAGTTCCTCTTACACCGACTGCTCCAACAAGCACTCGTAATTTTGAGTCAAGGAGGGAATGCAATTCCACTTTTCAGAAAAGGATTCACTTTTGTTGGCTATAGTTCGCGTAAAGAGAATTGTTGTAATTGCAAAGTGGCATTATACATTTTTTATGGAACGTATATACGTAAGCACGAAGGATTTTATTTCCATCTGTGAACATATTTTTGAATTATTCTTCAAAAGATGCTAAACGGAAGACTCGGACACAGCCGAAAGCGACACTCTGTGTGCATTCCAACGTATAATATTTTGTAGAGAGCACTAATCGTGGTTCTTGGCGAGTCTTGGCAAGATAGCATGTTTTTGGTAGGCTCGTTAGAAGAACGGATCCTGCACACTCCTGGGAAATTAACAAAGTGCTCCGCGGGTGTCGTATAGCAGTCACAGAGCGCGCAAGCTATCCGCTACCTCGCCAACACGAGAAAAACTCGAATACCGCGCTCCGAAATATACGAACGTTGTTCGGCTACTTTAAAAAAGGTTTCAGGGAGTGTGATAAATTGCGTGCATACACATGCATGGGCTGTGCACCTGTGGAGGAAATAAGTTAGCGGGTTTGTTAAATACGTGCAGATTGTTATTTAACGTGTTCTTGGAGAGTAATATTAAGAGAAATTAGAGTACGTCAAGGAGTGGAATAAATTTTAGCACATACATGCATAAACTGTGCAGTCTCGGGAAAAAATGGTATAGTGTTTGAAAATAGAAGAGGAATATAATTAAGCCTGTAATGTTACTCGAACACTGATGAAACAATAAAAATTGGGTTAAACGACATGCTTTATAATTCATGGTACTCTTAGAAAACCAGTTAAACCTGATTTTCTAAATTTGGTTTTCAAATTTTTACTAGTTTTTGCCCATATTAGCCAATTCATATTCAATTCCTGTCTCTTGAAGATCAATTAGCCATTGTTAGATGTATTTTTTTAATGCTTTTTGCAGACTACAAATCTCTCTTTGAAGAACTGTAAGAAAATTGATCCGGTGGATATGGACTTTATATTCTAATTCGTTTATCCCAAAACATTCCAGACCGAAATTTCTGTTTTTTATCAAATTAGTTTGAGACTGCATTTCATCAGTTTGTCAAGCAATAGATATGTCAGTTTCATATTTTTCAGGTACACGACACTTTGTTTTCAAATGTTAGTGATGTTGAGACTATCAGTTCTATGAGTTTTAGATTCACAATAAATTATTTAAATTCCTTTTACGTTCATCGTCTGATACTACGTTCATTAGCTTGAAACTCGCATTGCATTAGATTTTTCATATTTTTTAATTCGCATAACATCATTTTTATGAGACTCAGACAATCGGTATGTTGATTTCTTACCATTTTGAGATACTAACTTACAGTGCAAAGTTCATGAGTTTTACTTGAACTATACATCATTTTCTTCACCTTCTGTCACTAACTTTCATTCCTTTTTCTGTCCCCAAAGGAACCGCAAGATTCTTTACAATTAAGTCATTAGATGGGGCAGCAGTGTCCGTCCACGGGAAGAAATTCATTGTGGAGGAAACCCGGGGGTAATGTCAGGTGTTGGAGATCCCGACCGGATATTCTTTGCGTTGAGTAGCACCTGGAAAATGAAGAAGTGTTAGAAAGGGGATTAGAAATCTTGTTCTAAATCATTTTTTGCACGCCTATTATTAGGTTTAAATCGTCATTGGGTAACTAGTATTTCTACCGGATCTGTCAAAATACTTGTGTACGCATTTGTTCCATGCTGATAACACATTCTAATATAGTGTTGTCAAATAATGAACATTGAATAACGAATGCTCAATTACTGAATCTTACCTAGTGACTGTATTTCAATGATTTATAATGTTTTCCGATTGAGGCATTTGTGACAATTTTTCTTTCCTGAAAGTTAAATGAGGCATGAGAGACATGAATTGCTAAAATATTACGAGTAGGATTTACATTAATGAATCATTAAACCTTATGTTCATCGCCTTAGTATTCTAAAGCATATGCACTCGAAACGTCAGCGTATAGTCTGAAACATCCAAGCAGAGATAATTTTGGATGATGTTCAATGCAGAAAGCTGAATAAAATTATTGTACATTAAGTCATAACCGCATTGATAATTGAATTAATTTTTTTCGGGTGCAAAACTAGGGCCTGAAAACCAGTTAAACTCGTTAGGCAGTAAAATATATTCATTTCACTATTATAGCTTCATCAACGACGATCGAAGGAGCCCGCAAACCGGTTTGCGGTTAACTGCTAAAATTTTGGAACTTTTCTCTCTCAAAAAAAGTCTCGCGACTGATGGCAACTCTGAACGTAGCGGAAGACCACATGCATTTTCTGCCCATACGGTCTACACGACCCTGTCGTGGCCGAATGACCACCTTTCGAAATACTCGTGTATTCTTTCATTTGAGCAAACGACAAAGTTCCCTGCAGCCAATGCAACGCTGTGTGTTGCAATATCGAAGTCCCCTCTGCCCAGCCTGCAGTGGACACATGTATCACTCACTGGGCTCTGTTTGGCAGACAAAGGTTAAAAATTTTTTAACTCTGATAGTGAGGATTCAAATCTTTGGATTTTCTTGACTAGAGAACATTTCTGCATTCTTAACATGTATAAATGAGAAGTTTTATGCAACACGAATCCTCTTTACATCGTTTCTTTTCCTTCTACTCTGGACGCACAGAGTGTTTTTTTTTTTTGTGGTAGAGGGCGCAAGCGAATAAGTGGACACATAACTCTGCGATGAATTACATGTCCACCATACACCTCGAGACACTTTTTAATGCAGCATACAAAGAGACGCAGTCGGTATTTTATCAATAGCATCGATTCAATTGATTCTTGCCGCATCTAATTCAAGACTGAAAGGCAGAGTCAGAAAAGGAATGGGCTTGCACGGGCGAGTCAGCCAGGGAGGCCAGAGATGAGTTGCTGAGGCTAATGTTGAAAATAACCATAATCTGAATAATTGAGAGCCAGCCAAACCAAGGTAGCAACGACCTCTAGTCACGATACAGGAAAATTACTTGATACGTTCCCGCTCCGGCACTGCCCCCCAAAAAATGATGGTGGAAAGGAAGAAATATGGGTTGCAATGGTTACGTGCGCAAGACGGATGACCATCCGCACTAAAGAATGGATTTTAGGTCAGGCAGGTCAACCGGTCGAACAAAGCTACCATGATTCGTGTAAAATAAGTTCATGAAGATCTCGACCGTTGAACACCAATCGGGAATGACCTCCGGGCTAAAAGGAAAGAGTGCTTCAACGCCTCCAAATTTACGATGCTCTATAAATGACGAAAAGAGTGCCCACAATGGAATCAACCAGTCGCCGGTGCAGCAGACATGAATTTCTGTCGCAAATTTAAACCATTCTGAAGCTTGCTCTTGATTATTTCAAAAGGGAGTGTCAAATTCAGCTGACTCAATACGACAACTGTGTTTTTGTACGTCGCTGAACACGAAGGTTTGTGCTGTCCGAACTTGCCTGTCGATCGGTACGTGCTCTGAAGATGAATCAGCAGATTCTGAACCATTACTTTGCGGAACAAAAACGGTCGCAGGTACGGTGTTGAAATGGACTTAAAATGTTAGGGAATATGTTCCACACTCTGATTATTGATGCATCGTCTGAGATGAAACATCAAAGCAAATATTTACTGATTATTATTTGATTACGTGCGCGAGCTAGTAAAAACATCTAAGCGTTCTATGTTGGATTTGCTCCTATTGTTATTCTTCTTTAACGTACTCTATGATGAAAATTTTCTGTTAGAAATTGCTGCAGGAAGAAGAGAAATTAGCGTTTAGCGCTTCACGATGAAACTGCGACAAATTAGAATTGTTTAAATTATTTACGACAAAATTTTCATAAGGGACTGAGACGAAACAAAATGAACAACACAGATGACGGATCTTCCACGGGAAACTGTACATGCAATTTAAGTAAATGCATAAATTCACTCCATCACGTAAAAATTATCTTAATTCTTTGGTTCCGCTCGTAAAAGCTTGGCCACAGTCGTATCCAACGGTTTGCACAGCGCAGTCATTCGACAGGGTGCTTCCTCTCCAGGTTTGCGACAGGAAACAGCATTATGTTGAACCAGATCAGCTTCCTGTGGACCTGGTACAAGTGGTCTATTCATATTGATTGAATTTATCACTTTTTACTTGCATATTCCGATGCACCGTTGAACTTCAGTAATAAGTTTGATTTCAGCGTGATAAATCCGTTTCCGTGAACGTCAGTAAAAGTTATGATTTTTAATTATTTTAATTTGAGGTTTTTTCCAACTGGACCCTAAAAGTATTGACAATTATCGATCAATGATTGCTCGAAATTTTAAGTCTATTGTCGGCGAATTTTTACTTGGCTTACAAATGCAGGTTAAGATGAAGAGAGTACAAACAATCAGGTGAGAGCCGCATTAGTGACTCGTGATGGAACAAAGAGGGCGAACTCTAGAAGTTCAGACACAAATCGAGACAGATTCACGCAGCGCTGTGTCGAAGGATGGTCTACGAGGTTGGCTCCTAGAGCTGAAGGACGTTATCGGACCCTTCTTTGCCAGATCCCCTGCACCTGAACACCTTATCGTTGCCTAAAGAGGCCTAATTACTCACAGCCTAACGAGCTTCTCCCGACTGGCTTGCCAGCCTTGTCTGCCTGATGGAAACTTGAGGGCCTGCGCAACGCGAGACAACGATCCTGCGCCTAACTTGTGCGTCTCACCTCCTGCATTTGCGCCTGAATGTGGGCGGGATGAAATGATGTATTCATGGAATGATGGTAACGATTTTTTGTTGACTTAATCTATTTTGGGGAAATCGAATTGATTAATTGCGCTTTTGTCAAAAATTTCTCTGACGAAATTGAATTGACTAAATGCACTTTTGACGAAATCTTTCCTGACTAAATCGAATTGACTAAATGCACGTTAGACGAAACCTTTTCTGACTGAATCGAATTGACTAAATGCACAATGCACTGTTGACAAAATCTTTTCTGACTCAATCGAATTGACTAAATGCACTTTTGTCAAAAAAAATTCTGACTAAATTGAATTGACTAAATGCACTTTTGACAAAATCTTTTCTGAATAAATCGAATTGACTAAATGTTCGCTTGACGAAATATTTTCTGACTGAATCGAATTGACTAAACGCACTTTTGACAAAATCTTTTCTGACGAAATCGAATTGAGTCTATGCGCTTTTGACTAAATCGAAATTTGGCTGAATTCTTTATCCGAGCATTCAAATTTTTGCTTCAATATACAAGTTACAAGTTGAAAAATAAGTATTCATCTATTCAAGTTAGGGAATTAAATTCTGGTATTTTGGCAGTGAAATAGGTCAATCATTAAAATTCGCGTTTGATTGTATACTTTTTACGCCTAAACAAGGTGTTGATGTGCTCATTTTAAAATTCTATTTTAGTTTTTTAATGGAAAAATAGGGCCATCCCCATGTAAATACTAGAGAGTTAATTTGAAGTTATTATTCACCTTACTAGGGTGTCAAACTGACACAGTGCAATAATTTCAGAATTTCGTAACGAATGCCAGTGTAAGGATTGTCATGAATATCTTCAAAAAACTGTTCTGCTCTATTCCCGCCGAGAGTACAGACCTCTGCTCAAAATTTCATAAATAACTACTGATGTCTAAGGTTTTCAGACAAATAACTGAAACTTTTACAATGTACTCCGAATGATTTGATATGTAATTACCGCTAACGTTTAGGAGATTTAAGAATTTTTCTGAAATGAATGCACAATAGACTTACGACCATGTACACTAATTTTTTTTCCAAAATTATTTTCAAGCTAGGATGTTCAATTTGTTGCTGGCAGTGTCAACAGAGCCTATTGGATGGCGGGAAATGAGTCAAATATGTCAATTCAAGTTGAATAATATCTCTTTGTCTTACATCGAATTGCACCTAGGTACATATGCCACGCAGGTTTTCAAATATTGAGCGATTTAATTCACGATATAACGATACAAGCATTTCTCAACGAAATTGTGCCCGTTAAGAGCAAGAGAAAACGAGACCAACAAAACTTCAGAATATAAAATTAACTTAATTAAACATGCAAACATATCATTAGGGACATGATAACAAGTATTAAAGCTATCAAACAGCGCTCATTCATTTCTCTTTCCAATGATGTGATTAATTGAAAGGCAGTATCTACGGAGCCGAGAGAGGAAGGAACTTACAGTTAAGATCAGCACATGCAGTTAGCAGAACACCATCTCTTTGCTTGCCTCCCTCCCACACTCTCTCTCTGCAGCCGCAAACACACGTTCAGGATCTACAGCCCCAAAAAACTGCTACAGGAAACTAAAACTGCGTATTTATTGCTAGACTTCCATTAAGCTGCTTCCCAGAGCGTAGAGTTGGCGCTGACAAACGATCGAGAAACTTTACGAGTTCAGAAATCGCTTGTCCACTTCTTACCAGAAAACTCGATCACTTCTTAGGCCACAACCATGAGCAAACAACTATTCTTTTCCTTGAATAATTAGCTACTAAGTTCCCTTTTTGTTTACTGTTTAGCTTGATTTTATATTTTCTTCACTTTCCTACACTATTCATGAGTAAATTCCGTTTCGCTTCTGTAAAACTGCTCAGATTTCTATTGCACTGAAAGTCTTTCGTTGCGCGCTTACTTCTGCAATCCGAATATCCCACAAAAATCACTTAATTCCAAACAAATGTCTTCTTCGTTTTAGGGCGACAACGCTGAAATAGATGTTATTTGCTTTTCGATTCCAGGGACCGCGGTTGTTGAATACGTGTAGAAAAGCTTTCCATTACCCGCGCGGAAAGTACGAGGGTAGTCTTTCGCAGGTTTAGTGCTTAGAGGAAAAAAGAATTAGAAGACGTTTCTTTTCAACTCTTGAGCCTTCATTTAGAGAAACTTTCTGAATTGCGAAGATGAAGTCTCTTTCTGCACAGCAACCAAATTTTTCGCATGTTCTCGTCCGCACACTTCATTCCACGGTGTGTTCTTTCGCAGAATTTCTGTTTACATGTGCAGGGAAGAGTGAGAAAAGGCAGAAATCACCTGCAAATATATTTTCAAAACTTTCTCCTTGGTTCGGTGGTATTTGCGAGCAGCGACTTTTTATATGGGCTCTCAATTTTCGGAGGGCTTTCGACCTCGTACAAATAACGTGGCTTTTTTGCCCTTTTCGGGATAGATGGAGGAAATCGGGGCCACAAACTGCGCCCAACGCACGACTGCATGAAACCCTGGCTTTTGGCCTCCTCGTGATCATCGTGCAGAAGCGTTGTAAAATTTCAATTCGAAAATACCAGAGTTGCAATGACTTCAGTTTTCTATAGCACGTTTGCTCACAATATAGATAATAGCGCTTTCTTAAGGCATCCAAGGCTATATAGCACGCTTAGTCGAAGAGAGACTTTTATTAAGAAAATAAATACATTACCTCTTCAAAGTTTGGCTGTTCGATTTCAAAGACTTCAATCTGTGAGGGTGAATACTGAAGAAAATGCACTAAAATTGCGCAGTTTGCTCTGCCTAAAATGTCGCTAGTTTACGTACAAGCACCGAGCCTCTTTGTGCATCAAATTTCCTGGTAGCCAAGGTTTTGGACGATTCATTATCATACTCAAAGTAACGCTGCTAAAATGGTGCTCGGAGTCAGCCTTGAGAAGATGGCTTGCCTTCACCTTATTTAGCATGCAAACTCAAATCGTGCACTTTTTGCGTCACCAATCGTTTATTTCATCACACGCTCGTTACATGCTCAAATTTCATCTGCAGCATGGACGTGTACAAGTGTCACTCATGTTACAAGGTTATCATGTCGCGGGGAATGGCGGTCTACATTTGTTCGTGTTTGCATTACATCGAATAACAAAATCTAACCGATTGTATCAAAAAGTTGTACGATTTGTTGAGGATTTTCTGTATGTGATTTATACAGCTATATATGCACAAATTTTAAAAAGCCCTTAACTGAGTGCAATCTATAGTTTACGAAACTGTTGAAGAAAGTTTATGGCGACAGCTCAGAAGAGCTGTTAATAAATACCATCAGTTCTTTTTCGCAGTTTCATTAAGTTGCTCAGAAGCTAGAAGTGAGAAGATTGTGTTTTTTTGAACGACGCTGGTAATGTCTCCGAATTCTAGCCAACGTATCAATGACTTATGAACGATGAGCAGTTATTCATCATATTTGAATGAAGTTGCTTCACGATATTGTGCTAGCCAGTTCTACATGTTTTATAATGCAAACTTTCACTCTCACAGTACACGTATAAATGTTCTGAACCAAAATTTTAGCTACGCAAATGCGAAACTTAACAAATAACAACAAAATAAATTTCAAGTGTAGTAAAAAAAATATGAGAACTAAGCGGATATTTTTGCTAATAATGATGAATCAGCGTGAATTTGCCTTGACAGCCAACACTTGCTTGCGGCAGCGTACCGTATTTTTTGGTCCAAATCCCAGTTCTGTTAAAGTTAGACGTCAGTTCTCCTCCGCAAATGATAAATCATTTCGATTAAGATGGTTTAAAGTAAGAAAATATCTAATGTTGTTGCTCAGCCAAGTGAGCAGCAGTGTGCCTCAGAGTCAATTCCATCCCATGAGTATCGAAGATGTTCTCATCGATCATGGTAAGGCCGCGTTGCTTAGTTTAACAATGATACCAATAATAATCGTGCATCAAAGCTAAAACTCAAATGCATCAAAAAACTGAAAGATTACAAACTTTTATAAGAAGAGCGATCAAATAACAAACGAAAGTTAAACACGAGATGATATTCTTTTAACTTTTTAAGGATCATTGAAATGGTACTCGGATGAGACACACTGTGATGGTAAATAGACCACACATTTTGAAATTTAGTATTGCAGACTAACTGAGAGAGCTTTCATAGTATTAATTTTTTCTTGGAACAAATCACCTCTATATCATTGCGGCTCTATACATCAAATCAGAAATGACGGTGCGTGGATCGCATGTCCTTCGATGAAATTATACAGTGGAACAACGCGCATTGTTTTCTGTGACAGCAACATCTAGACGTTATTTTCAACAAAACGACGATATAGTTGAAAATGGCATCTAGCTTCGATAGCTGGATAAGTGGATGTTTAGCTGGATAGCTGGAGAAGTGGCGAACTACGAATTTAATGGTAATACATTTTTTATAAACATCAACTCCTATGAAAGAGAAAGTAAACAAGAATTTATAGAATTGGGATGTTTAATTTCACTATATTTCTACGCCACTAACACTTCCTTATCAAATTTATATTTTAACAGTATGATGAGCTATCAAATGTAATTCTTTCAGCTAGAAATTACTTCACACGCATAAAAGAGGAAACCTAATTTTCGGGAAAGTTGTGTAGTTAGAAACAACTTCAAATTTGAATTTTCTGCATCTAAACTTTCATGAAGTAATATTTTCTAGCCGTTGCCAGAATTCTGTAACCCATGTTTTGGCCATAAAGTACACATCCAAGTTAGAATGAGATGTGGGGCGTGATTTAGCTCATAAAATGAAAAAAGTGAGGTAATGCGCCGCGAGGCAGGCCTTTGTAATTCATTGCCAGAACCTTCATTACTAGAAACTATAAAGCCTCTTGATACTTTAAATAACATGCAGATCATAAAGAGAAAAGTTCAAAATGGCGCACGAGAATGCCATGGAGGTCGGGCGCTCGTTCATCATAGTAATGCTATAGTGGTTCAGTTTTTCACTTCCATTAGGAGCAATAAATCTTCGTGATTCCATGCTACTCGGCGCAGGTAACCTGGAACTCTGCAGAGCGCCTTAGCGCTTGTACGTTGCAAGATGGCTGACAATGTTCGTTATAAACCACGTTCCGCTGAGGAAATATGCACAAAATGAAATGAGAAATCAAACAGTAATTGAAAAGGCTTTAAGGTAAAGAAATTTAAGGTTGTGAATATCCAAACGCTTATATATTTCTTTGTTAAATTATGTAGTCGAAAAATTGCAAGTGCTCTTTGGAACATGATGACGTGGCGGATATCCCTTAACTACTGCGCTGAATATACACGGCACTGCCGGCTCATGATTAAGATGAGTAGTTGGGTCAGTCATGGCTACTCTTTTGCATTCGTTAATTGTGATTTGGCGCAAAATAATGAGAGCAAGAACGTAAAAACGATCATTTTGTTAAGGTTGATTTATCGATGTGAGCTTAATCGATGGTTGTTGAAGCAATTATACCTAGCATGGGTGGCCGAATCACCATTCATTATGTAAGGGCTAAAATAATACTTATTCCGATCATTTTTTTACGCGTTCGCTTCTTATGCACTCAGAAATTATGCTTGCAACAACCATGAAAATTATCTTCAATTTCTCTGCACAAACGGGCCACCAATTGCCGTAAGTTAATCTTAGAAATGCAAAAAATTAGCCTATTCTTCGAATTTCTTTCCAATTATATGAATCGAAAAAAAGATTTATCACTTGCACACGGAGTCTAATTTTGTATTCATCAAACTACATGTGAAGCGTTCTTGCCTCAAACCAAATTAACGTGGTTTAACTGAGCGAAGGCTGATTTTAATTGATATTATACCTAAATTTCTATTATACTAATCATTATAATTAATTATGCTTGGGGTCAAAGTTCAGCATATATAATTGATCTTCACATTACAGCATACAAATTACTTATTAAATGGAATGTCATCAAAATATAATAACTATTACTTTTCAATTGATATAGAACAATTTTAATGAATGGAACAGAATCATCTGCATGAAAACGCTATTAGAACCACTAGTCGAGAGGCGGACGAAAAATTTCAAAATGTATCTTACATATTTTATTTTAATATTTTTCGTGCACTATTTATATATGGTCGTATATATATTATTCCTTTCTCACGGAATGGAAATAGGATTTGATTCCACTGTGTCTTACAGACACCTTTTAAGATTTGTTTGGGAACATAGCGTATTTTAATGATGAATCACTGAATTAAAAAACGTGCGTTAACTCAAAATTGTGTGTTATTTTTAAAGTTCTAAACTCTGAATGCACGATGTCTCTGGTTGTTTAAAACCATGCTAAAAATAAGCTATCAGTTGTGATGTTACGAGCAAGCTTTAACGAAAATATTCTGGCTCATACAATAATTTCACTCACTGGCGTTATATACCATTCAATGTTGAAAATGAAAGAGAATCGAAAGAAAATCCTGAACGTAAATCTCAGTTAATTGTATCAAATTAAAGCATAAACTAGTGATATCGGAGTTTCAGCAAATTTTGCACTCTGTCGTGAGAAATGGCTCGAGTTCGTATATCACGCGGCGGTTCAAGCACCAGCACACCCTATGCTGAGAGGAAGTGTTGTTTAACAACGCTTTTAATTTAAATTAAACATTTAACTATTTCGCGTTTAATTTCAAACTCAAGTCTTTCAGAAAAGTGAACCAAAGACATGACCATGTGAGAGCTGATCCGATTTGGGTTCGATTTTTTGGTGTGTAAGCTCGATATTTTACCTGTGAGAACTGAGTATTTCAAGTGTGCTCGCCTTGTGCTGTTCTACGTAACTTCAGGAAGACCTCAGAATAAGAAAAAATGAGATTTTTTGGTAATGAACTCACTCATAACAACTATATCTTCATAGGTTAGAGGAAAATATCCGAATCAATTATTTGTTTCACATTTGGTTGGGAACTCTGATTCAACAATGAGTGAAGATACAACCTTTCATTATACTACATTCATGTTTTTAAATTGTTATATCAATGCATTCGATATAACACTGGTGCACTTACAATGAAGTTTCACATTATCTGTATTGTGATTAGCTAATTCAGCATGCTCTGCAATAAGTATGCGGTCCAGGATCTAGCGTTTTTCAACAGAGTCGGCAAAAAGATTGCTTTCAACGAAGCTCAAACGTGCCTCACGCTGGCACTCTATGCCTGGAAAATATAAATGTGTCATATACTGGACCTTCAAATTCTAAGTTACGCCATATCAGCACTCATTTTCCTGTCTAATAGGAAGTTTTTATTGAAGGAAAGCAAGAAGCTGTTAAAGTTCATAAATCGGAATACCAAAAACAACCAATTATTTGGGGATCTACTCGGTAAATTCTTTCAGATGGATCAAAAAGTCTCTCCGTAATGACTATTCTATTTTCGTCACTGTCTCAACGTCGTCGTTGGAGACTAATTTTGATTTTCGTTCAAAACATACTCTTCGTAATTCATTTTTTTCATCTTAAGCACATGCAACCTGGCTATCGTGCACTGCATTCATGATCGAGTGAGCGACCTCGAGTCAGCCGCTGCTCCTCATATTGTGTAGCCTTCATCATGTCGAGATGCTAGAACGACACAACAGTCAACTTATGAGGTGTAAATGAAGGACGGCAGTTTCAACACCTCTTGTGAGGATAATGATTATCTCGTGATATTCATTAATTATTTTCTTTTGAAGTCTTATGCCATCACAGAAAAACTGTATTCAGATTTCATCCACTTGCTTCCGAATGTATAATTATTGTAGAGAGCTTTTTGAACATCCTGTTAAAATGAAATATAAACTAAATTGTACTGCATATGTTTCTTTTCATCACATTACATCAGGAAGACTTTTTTTTATGGGAATATATGTGTCAACGCCATGATAATGGTATTAAAAATTGATCGGCAGGGGAAAAATCCTGCGTTCACATGAACAGAAGATACTACAGGGAAATTTCTGTCGCGTGTACATATAAGAACTATCATGAGGGAATAATTTTATCTCCATCCAAGAATATTGTGCCTTCTAGAATAGCTGAAATAGTTATAATTGTGCTGACCGACAATTAGTGGTTAAACTTGTCTTTTCAGTAAGGAAAGTAAATTTGGAATTATTAATAAGGAGCCTTGCCGATCGTGCTGACAAATTGAACCTCAACCAAACCCCCGAATTAATTGTTAAAATCCCAGAATGTTATTTTTAAAATTTCCATCCACTGACAAGAAAGAAAACTGTCAAATGACCCTCGATGCTTTTCTCACTCAATCATCGGGTAGCCACATTAATATTAAATCTATAATGCGGTAACAGCCGAGAAAATGCGTCGCTTTCCTGAGCCTTTAATTTTCTACTCGGCTTGAAATTTGTACATCGAAATTCTGTTTCACTGGGCGCTTAGAATAACTATACGCATAAAACTTATCCCATCTTAACTTTACCCAACTCTTGGCAAAATTAACAAACATGGTGTCGTACTCTATCAGAAGTAATATGTAACTTTTAAATTTATTGAATCTTTTTGGTGAAAATCAAGTTCAAGTGAGCAACTTTTTGTACTACTGTAATACGACACGGGTATAAGCAAGTAAATCAAAGGCCCGGTTTAAACAAACCAAGTACATTTAAACGAAGTCGAACCTTCACCCGTTGCGTGAGCTGAACGTTGCCTTAAATGGGCAAAGCCCGACAGGTTGTTTAAATCACTTGTTTCGCTTCCATGTTTGTCAGTGTGGGTAACGGACAGCTCTTAATCCGTGTAGTGAGTGTTAGCATCTCCAATAAATTCGGAGACTTGTATCGATGGGACGCTAGACATTCAGTTACTCCTACAACTGATCTCGGTAAATCGTGACCGTGATCTTGGTAAATGTTCTTGAACTTGAAGAGTAGTTTTTTCATACAATACAATCATGATTAGAATAGTGCCTCAGCTGATGGGCACGAAATACCTCCATCACATGAAAAGTCAGTCTTACTGCTTCGCCGGACGGAATCCTTTTATCGCTGCTTCGGAATCGCATAACAAATAATCCCAGATTCACACACATGTCTCTTATCTATCTCACTGATCTAACGCCAAAACGTGAAGTAAGCCCAGGCAAGCAGTTTCAGCGGTCATCCGTGTATTTTGCAGTCAAACCTTTCTCCTTACCCGCAGCCGACTGCGGTTCTCGTAAACACCGATGTAAATAACAGAGTCGAAATTTCATAAATTTCTTTGTTCACTCGTACCAGTTCGTGTCCGTTTTTAATAGAGAGTGTGGGTAATGATTGTGTAGGGTAAACGAGGCCAAAAAATTGCTTAGATCTGGGTTATGCAACATAAGTTTGATTCGTTTTCAAGAGTGATGGAACCACCTTTTCTTAGGCATGGGTCCAGTATGCACAAGCCCTGGAAGGCCAGGTGTCCAGCATATATAAGAGCAGGAGAAAAAGTGTCCAGCACGCTTGAAAGCCGCGGGAACAAGAGTCCAGGATGCATAAAAGCTGGAAGTTCTGTGATCCACCATTCACAAGAACTGGACGCTTGTGTCCAGCATGCATAAGAACTGGAAGCTGGAGCCCAGTATGAAGACTGCACGTACTGGTGTCCAGCATGAGAGCAAGAGGTCAATTTGCTGTAACTTTATCTCCAGTGTGAGGGCCAGATGTCCATGTGTCTAGCATGAAGGCCGGAGATTAAAATGAAATTTTGGGACAGGGTAGAGAGAACTGATCAATTTTTGCTCTGTCCGAAAAACTATTCAACAGTAGCTCATGTAATTTTGCTGTGTGTCAAAAAATATGAAGCATCGCACGTATTTTGGTCTAAACGACCCTTCTTAAATGGAAATAATTCTTTGATAAATTGTAGATATCGTTTTGAGCAGGGGACGGCTTTTTATGGATCTTCTAGAGTCTTAAGTACTGCTTTATATAGAAAAACTTTAACTAGAAAGCGTAGAAGAATTTCAGGAGTGAGAAAAACTCTCTGAAGCACAACGAAGAATATCAGCAACGAAACGATTTTAGAATCAGTTCAAAAACTTCAAAATTATCGTCTCATACATGCAAGAACTCGATACAAAGTCCACTTTTAGGGTCATTAGTTAGCGGTGGATGCTTGAAGGCAAGACTGCGTATTTTGGGATATAAAACCTACCGAAATTAGTCTACCAGTGCAAAAAAAAATTAGATATTCATTCACATAAAAGACCCATTGAATTTTCTGAAACCAGCGTACCAGCGATCACTATACGCACACTATCGTCTAATTTACGGCGGCACCAAAATAAATTATTATTTCTTTCACGGGGTGAATTTATCGTAACTCTCTTCAAGCAAAGCAAAACCAACAAACTTGAAAAGATTTTCCGAAGTCCACGAATCGAAATTTTTGAGAATTTTGGAGCCCTAGCTTGCAGCGTTCATGAAGAGCGTTACCGAACAGAATTTGGGCGAGAAGCGCGCATGCTGTGAGTGCATGGCTGCAGCTCTGCTTGCACAGTTTAGCAAGACACCCTCGTACATTCATTACTCTCGTAGATCTGCAGGAACACACACAAGGCAGCGAACGTGCCACATTCATTTCCAGGTCTGAGCTTATAAACCAAGCAAGGTTAGTACATCGGCAGAGAAACTGCGCACAGCGGCTGCACAGCCGCAACAGCTGTCAAGACAAATAGGCGCGAGCTTGCAGACGTGCGCAGGCTACTTCAAGTGCTGTGATAGTTTCGTATCGGGTATGGATGTTGGTCCAAAACGTACGTATTCCATGCACAGAATATACTGGGAATGTGGGCATTAATAGATATCATTTTTGAGACATCGTGCCTCTAAAAGCCTTTTAAATTAAATATTATGTAAGTTTTCGAGATTTCTTTCTCGAATTTTGGTGAGAAATTCAATTAACAATTTCGCCCTTGTCGGAGCGGAAGTAAACATGAGAGCAACGAAAATGTGATTAAAATATTGAAATGGAAAAGTTAACGCTGAATATTCCTTTGAAACAAAAACAAATGAGAGAAATCTAATACTTGTTACCTAGTATTCACATTTTTCAAGAAGTTTCAAAATTGCCTTATATTTCTGGAACCTATTTTTTGTGATTTTGAAAAATTTTGATGTGGATGCTAACTATTTGACTGAACAAAATTGAATTGTTTTAGGCAAAATGTTTTTTTTCCCAACGAAATTTACGTCGAATACTCATCGTTTTCCTAGCAATCTGTACATGAAGCGTTCCAGGAATTAGATTCAAATGAGAAATCAAATAGTAATAGCGCTTATTACTCATCCTGTGGGCAGTAGATAAATTAAAAACTCTTCTGCGACTAGCGTTATAAAAAGCAAAGACAATGTGATTGAGTTTAAAACACTACCCTTAAATATAGCAAAATTAACCCCGCTGTTAAAAAACTACCATTCTAACGCAATCTTAGTTTTCCGAAATGTTCGTCTTACTTGAAGCGAATCTAAGATGCTCGTTGACGGAAATAGCTGTGTTAATTAAAGCAGTACATAGAAATGATGTCAGTTTCCTAGCGAAATGAATTCATAAATCTGGCGAAATGATTCATAAAATTAAACATCCGAAATTAAATCTCAATGTACGCAATCATCCACTTCTTGAGCCTTCTCTCGCCGTCAGAGAAGCAGGAGTAAGTTATTACGGGCTTTCAAATCTTTCACACTTGAATGTGAGTTCATTTTCTTTTCGCGGACGCGCATATCTCATAAATACTTGAACCTTTTAATGTATTTTCAATCCTTCCTAAGACTCGTATAATACCGAATGCTTGGCAATGAGAAGCAGCTTTTGCCAAGGTCTGAAGAGCACTTGCATTGGCCGGCTAATCCCTGTACAGTCTCTGAGCCTTCTCGACCGTCTATATTCCAAGAGCTCCCTTATAAACTGTGTCTGTAGGAACTGAAAGCATGGGAGAGGAGGACCCAGTCTCAGCAGAACACATACATAAAGTGCACAAGGAAACGAGCTCCCGAGTTGCTGGATGTCCGGGGAGCTTGGTTTACAGTAGGCTCGAGAGCAGCAGGGGATGTATATTTAAAGGGAAAGAGGTGTCGGCGCTTTCTTCGAGTGGACTCTGGTAGGAATGATTGTAGTCACTGGATGCTGCAAGCGCGAAATTCTTAGCCTTTTGCGAAATTTAGGGCGCTCTGCATTGCTTTCTTTTTCTTGCAACGCTCCATAAAGTTCCTTTTAGAATATGATGTTTAATAAGAGTACAAATATGTTTTAGATTTCATGATGTCATATTTTTGGGAGGATAGAGTTCCCCAGAAAGTCAAAGTCGCCGCTTGAATTTTGAATGGGTGCGTTCAGTACTTCGTTCGTTTTCAGAGGGTGGAGTGAGAGCCGTCCAACTATTGCAAAAAATCCCTAAGTTAAAGTCTATATAAGTCCCGCGCAAAGCCTGCAATACGCTACGTTGAATGTAGAATAATAGTTAATTATGGAATGAGTTTAATTAATTTATAAATTTAGCTTATAACCTCCTGTGACAGCAAGAATTTATCTTCTATCGGTAAATAAATTACGCTGCCGGCAGATTAGTTCTATTGCTTCAGATAACTTGATGCAGAACTAACCACAATGCATTCGAAT
The DNA here is from genome assembly GCA_030386875.1 of Morinoia aosen. Lineage (NCBI taxonomy): Eukaryota > Metazoa > Arthropoda > Malacostraca > Amphipoda > Talitridae > Morinoia > Morinoia aosen. The sequence continues at coordinate 22,036,900 of CM059565.1, forward strand.
CTAAGCGGATCTTATATATTGGTCAAAATAATGCAATATTAATTTTTTTTGGGTGAAGAATTTGTGAAATAAATCAGGCATGCTCTACCGCTATCGTAGTATATTTTTGAAATGTCAACCATTGATTTTAACAACTTTACCTTCTACAAATACCGATGACTAACAATTTGAAAAGTAATTTCAAAACCTGGATAATTTTTTGTTTTAGGTTGAGATGATGGGCGTGTAGAATACAGACCGCCAGCCTGATCACTGTGCAGTTGGGGAAAAGTTCTCAAAGAATTCGATGCAAGCAAATGAAGTTAGCAGACACTACCAGGAAATGAAAGCTGACGAAGAACAACTACTTCGAAGTTTGATGTTATTTAAAAACCAGGACAATTGCAAAGTAAAGTTACTACTAAATCTTATTTGTTGAAAATTTTTCTTTCACGAAAAAAATTGCTTCTGGATTGTATCAGGTGTCCAGGCAAATAGTACAGTGTGATCGAAAACTGTGTGTGCGAGTTGCGAGTGCAGAAGTACAAGGACAGCCAGTTAAGGCAGTGTGTTAAAAAATGAGGGTGGAAAAAATTGAAACGCAGAAAAATAAAATAGTACCTTGTACAATGCTGAACAATATTGGGATAGGTTTGCAGTGAGTACGTAAAGCCTATTAAGGGGAAAAGTACCTGTATGAAAGCACGGAATTTAACTAACATTAGAAGGGAGGACGAATGCTTTGATACACAGAAAACTCGAACGTGGGGCTGCTCTGGATGAAATTATGGAGCTCAAGTTGATGATGGTGAAAGGGAATACCTCTGAGGTAATGAAAGAGTGAAGAAACGTAAAGGAGCAGAAACTCCAGGAGCTAATTTTTGTACTCTCTATAATATATGATTTGCAATATATAATTATAATCAAAATCACATATTGATGATACAAGATTTGAGCTCATGTTGCTTCGGAATACATACTGCAGCATTTTAAAATCAGAAAAACATTTAGGACATTAACATTTAAAGTTGAAGTGGATGAGGATGCAATGAAAACTAGTTATAGGAAGCAAGGAATTATTTTGTTGTGGAAAAATAACGAATTGTGGATGACACAAGTGTCTCTGGTATCTCACCTAAATAAAAAGACTTTGAAGGACGAGTCGTAATTGCCTGAGAGGGAGACACAGGTGTGTGCTAATAGCATACGTTTGCAGTCGTCCATGTGAGATGCATGGGTTGACTGAAAGATTACCATTAGCTTATTTATTCCAGCGAGCTATGAAAGCGAAAAAGTGAGCGAAGGACAAAAGGTTGGAGCAGATACTTAAAGATATTGCAGGTGGTTATGATCTGGTTGAGGAGTTACGAGAGCATTAAAATGACCTCAGTTCACACGGATAAACCATGCAGGGAAGTATGCAACATAGCTTATGAAAGTATCGACATGATAAACGAAATGAAATGACACAGCGATACTAGTTGCCTTCTACACAGCAAAATTAATTGCTTTTAACATGAGGAAGTTTAGAGAACTTGTGAAGGAGTAAAAAAATTTTGCTAGAACAGCCTGAAGCAGCGAAAAGGCGAAAACTACACACTAAAAAGTTAATTTTGTCGCACATAAAGCTATGTACCATGAGTGCGAAGCAAGGGATAGAGGTGAAAGTGACGGAAAAGAGAGCGTTTACGAATCTCCGTTGCAGTGAGGAGTAGGGAAACAAACTCACACTCAAATTCGACTCGCACTCGAGAGCAGTAAAGAATCGAAGTTGAGTGTGAACACACCCCAACTTTTTGCGCTCATAAGAACAGGTCCAAAGTAACAAGGTAAGAAGGCTTGCGCAGAAAGGAGTGATGATGGTGGAAAGGAAGCGAGGTAGGACGAGCGAAGGTGGAGTGGAAGGGAGCAGGGCGAGCAGGGACAGCCTGCTGGAGGAAGGGATGGAGTAGGAGGATGGAGGAGGGAGTGTGAGGAGGGAGTCGAAGGAGAGACCCAGCAACGGAGGGCAGATGCAGAGTGCGATCAATACCAGAGTCGCTCGTCTTTGTAATGGCCAAGGAAGGTGGATGGTCGCGACCTAACTTTAAAACCTCACATTAAAATAACATTAGGATAGCTTGCTTCTCTTCCTTTTGGCACTGTCCTCAATTTATGGAAAGGTATTGCTTGGCTTGCTGGTATATGCACGCTGAAACTTAGCGAAATCGTACTCAGTGCAGTTTATGCCTCCTTGTGAATTTAATTTGCGAATCGTTTCTGCGTCTGCACTAATACCTTAATTTCATCTTAAGATGGCTTAACTCGAAAGTTGTTGAAGTTATGCTGTAAAAACTTACCGTGACTATCGAGAATATGCATTTAAACGGTAAAGCGGCTGTTCCAGAAGCATGATTCACAGAGTTTCCAGGATTGCGCTGGGAAAATCGGTTGTGAAAATTGCTGTATCTGTTTGTAGACGGGAAGAAAACATTTATTCTTTACTCCCTCAATCTCAAATGATCGACAAGCGAGTTTTTCCATTTTCTTGCATCTATGAAACGCCTAATACGTCAACTTTTAAACCAAAAATAATGGAAAAACCGCATTTTTGTAACAATTAATGTCTTTGGCACTGCAATTTGAGAATAATAATCGTTTGAAATTAATTGAAATTTCCAAAATCTGGCTATTTTCTCACATGCAGCTGTTCACAGAATACGCAATAGTATCATTTCATCGCAATTTAGACCGCGCAAAAACATAGTAGCAATAGCGATGCTAACTTTACTTCAATTTTGTACTTGAAAATTTATTTGATTAATTATATTTTCACACCGTTTCATTGATGGTGCTGCAGTAAATTAAATAGCCTTTGAAAAACGTTTCTGCGTCGATTGCAATTTAAGCCTCTCGATATTTTCACGCTTTAATAAAGGATAATATACTCCTACTGACTTCAAAAGATCTGGTGAATGAACTGTAAGAATCAGCTTTTGGTTTTTACATCCTTCATACTTTGGGTCTTTTCTTCGCCACTTACATACTTATGTTTCTTGAAAAAAACGACTTTGCTTAGAAATCAATCTGCATTTACCAAAATAAAAATGGTAACTTCATTATTCTAATATTCTTTCTGTATTCTTACTCCCAAACATTTACAAAAAATAATGCATAGCTATCCTATAATACTCTGTGAATTCATGTGAAAGTTTCTTTAGAATGCTGGTGTTAAAAGTGCCGCTCAGTACATAGTGTTTACAAACGCTAAGCAAAGCAGCAGAACTTCACCTGACAGATATATCGCACAATCTAGTTGATTTTCTCCAATCAAGTGAGATTCAAGTCCCTGAGAAGAATGCAAAGGCTCATTGAGTAATTACCTTAGTCTACGTAGAGCGGACGATGATGACTGTATTAGCAGACCCGAAAAAGGTATACGAAGAGTACCGTGTGCTCGGCTCCAGCTCGTAAATCTCACGTCCATGAAGGGTACACGCTGTAAGGATAGATAAATCTAAGCTTACTCATAAGTTATTTTATTCTTGAGCCATGCTATTATAGCTCTAACAAAGACGCATGCACCTTCTCTGTTGATAGCAATACCAGGGCAATGAGAAGGCTGAGGGCTATATGTGTGGAGAAGCCTCGTGATGCGATTTTACTTGTAAATGTAAGAAGTAAACTTTAGCTCTCAAACTATATACAAGTTCATGTCTGCCAATATTTAGAATAAAAATCAAAGATCTGTCACCAAAATGTTCATGTAATTATCGGTACTCATGAATAAGATCTGCTACTTCAGAAAAATTGTACCGTGCGTAGAAAAGTTTAAAAATTTCGCTGCATTTCGGATGAATGCGCGTGAGCAAGTTAGTCAAATGTCCATCATTCATATCAACTTTGTGGGACATATCCGCACGCTTAAAATTACATATCAATTTACATAATCGTAATTACTATTCACTCAAAGAAATCAGATGAGATCTGCACGAGAGTTGTCAATGGTTTTCAAACTTCAAGGGAAATGAAATATCATGCACTGGTACGGGATACAATTGAAAATTCTCGTATTCTGAAGTAAGTATTTACGAGAAAGTTCAATGTGAATTTATCATTCACAGAAATACATATGCATTCGTGGACATTTATTTAAAATATTTCAAGTTATAACTCCTCCTCACTGAGTGATAAATGAACATGCATATAAGACCTTTTATAAGATTCCCGAATTTGAGCACTGCACAAAGCAGCGGTGCAAATGAAGTCATCTTTGAAGTGAGCATGTCAAGCATGCTTCTTTCATGGCCAGGATCCTACGCGACGATCTGGAACGGTTTTGCCTTTCTTTAGCCTGATGTGACACAGTAAAATCCTCAAGATAAGACAGAAAAGTTTTTTGCCTTCATGACCATTGCACTCCTTTAGCCCTCCCTCGCCCCCTAACCTTCGAGGCTGATCCACAGAGCAGATACAAAATGACACTTCAGGGAAGCAGATATTCCCGCCTCCACCACCCTCGCGATGCACAGCGCCTGCGATCCCTCGCCAAAACCTTCAAGGAAAAAGGGAAAAATTTCTTTATGACAATGCTGAAAATATTTATTATTCTTTTCTTGCGTGCTTCCACTTTCGCCCTCTTTCTTGGTGTTTGGCAGATATGAAACGTCTTGTTTGTTTCGGAGAGAAACTAACGAATGCAAAACCAAAATAATGACAAACGAATACATAACTGTTAAGAAATTTATCATTATTATCAAGTTGACTTATAGTGACATGGAAGTGGTAGACACTTAATGAGACACTGGTAAGAGAACAAATTGATTATTAATTCTTGGCCTATAAGTAAACTTTCATTAACCTGTTTTCACCGAAAGTAATGTTAATTAAGCGCAACTGAGCACACTATTTCTCATTGGTCAATTTTGATATATTTTATGAAATTCAAAGAGGCTTCTCAACTATGAAATTCAAAGAGCTTTAACAACTTTTATCCTTTACAAGTTGTTGTTAAATAACTATGGAAAAGCCCAAGTGTATAAAAATTCTGTAGACAGGGATTAAACTTTAAAATATAATGTTGAATAGCGTGACAGTCATCAAATTCTTGCAGTCACGTTGCAGGTGCACGTTGCAGTCACCACTCATGGAAAAAATGAGGGCTCCATTCAAAAATTTTCTGCATGATTTCATCGAGCTTTACCACCAATTGAACAAAGTATGGAAGCTGCTGCACATCAAGTCTGTGTTCCTAATTATTCACTTCATTTTGGAAATATTATAATCACTCTCAGGTTTGATGGAGGCTCAACCCAAACTTAGGCTCAAAATCAGGCTCAACCCAAAATCAGCATTTGTAGTAAAAGTATTCCAGAACCATGTCCGGAGAATAATTTTGCTTGAAATGTCTTTCCCTTTAAAATTATGAGCTTAGAAAGAACGAAGTCTTAAGATAGTTCAATAAAGTAATGAATAAGATTAAATGTGTTAAAAATTATGTAGAAGTAGTTGTGGCTATTAACTATGGTTATAAACTTTCACACATTTTCACTGATGAAGAACTGAGAAAATCAATCTTTCTCCGTTACCAGTCACCATAAAATTCCATTTAGCCCAACTCTATTGAATGAAATAACTAAAAGCTCAGAAGTTCTACGGTAATGATGCGGATAAATGACCCAGCATTTTTTATTCTTTCAGTGAGTGCAAAATAATAACTTGATTTTGAACATAAATTTTCGAATAAATGAACGACAGAACAACACAGTATCCTAGAAAACTGGAATCGTGTTATTTTTTATCTGCTGCATGGAAGATTTCAAACTAGATAATCTGAATTAGTTTAAATTTTCGTAAGGTTATAATTAAGTGAATTAATGTGAGTTTTGAAACTTAATAATATATAAAAAACTTATACTATTTTCGTATCGTGTGAGCTCCTGAGTATTATTTTGAACAAGTTTTTCCGAAACAAAATATCTTATTCAGTGGAAAATATCTCTCAATGAGTAATTAGTTAACATGATTGAATTTTGATACAAAAGAATTCTTTCCATTCTTTTTTAAAAGTTCTGAAATTTTATTAACACCGACTCAACCATTTTAAGTTGTATGCCAAATTTTAGCTATACTTTTGAATTTTCAGACATCGTTTTTCCGTACAATTTCTTTTAGAATTTAACCTTATAAAGAACAACATCTCTTAAAATTTTAGGTAATTGATAACTGGAAATTTTTAGGGTTAAATTTTTGCAAGCAATAAAAAATGAAATTCATATGACAAATCATTACACTCAATTTTTGTGTTGGTTCAAATTGCAATTTTCAATACCTAAGGACTATTCATAAATTATGTTTGAACATCAATATTTTTCCATGAATGGGAGCAGAGAACGACTGTAATCCAGTCAGCCCTAACACCACAATTCGCTGCATATCAGACTGAACATTAATACACGTAGTGAAAATGCGTTTCAATTTCTCAACGGACAAGGTTTCATTTCCGCAAAATGCTTCTGAGGTAAAATTAATATTGAAGACTTATGTGAGCAATTTTTTCATTTTTTGTTGTATATACAAATGTATCATTGTGTTATATCCTCGTAAGATTCAACACAGAGTAAAGCGGCATTTCTAATCTTATCCATGATTACCATTTCAGTTACACAAAAAAAAATACTTTTCCATTCACACGTAGTAGCCATTCACGCCTTGCTATCATTACTACACACTGTAAGAACTGAAAAATTGGTAGCTTGTTGATCAAGAGGAAAATTGACTATGGAGCTTTTGACTTAACATCACTAAAAGCTGTTTCAAGTCCTGAAATCCTCTTGCATGGAATGAAAATGCTCAAAAGATCTTTAAGAAATACCATTCATATGCCCCCAAATGAGATTTTTAACCAGTCATTAATTAGTAATAATTAACAGTTACTTCATTAGAGTTAATTTTTCGCGGTTATTGACAGAAACTTTACCAAAACTCTGTCAAAAACAGAATTTGTTCAATTGAGATTCCAGGAGGAATTTTTTTAGCCCAAAGACCTCAAAATCGGTCAGGTATGTTCATCTTTCAATATGTGATCATTTAAACGATTATAGAAAAAAAAACAAGATAATAACTTCAAACGCTTGAAATGTCATGTACACACACTATAGAACTTCTGGAACTGGAACACACATGATATTCCAATTGCACTGCATTGTATAAATTTGAGGAAGAAAAGACTTTTATTTCCATAATACCTGTTACATGAAATGTATCACAACAGATGGGAACGTACTATGATGGAGTCAAAATGGAATATTTTCAAATTTGAACAATAACATTTTTTTAACAATTATAATTTTAAACTGTGTAGTTATTCAAAACCTACTGTCACATTTTGTGCGATTCGATCCAAATTTTATTTTTGTTTTAATCAAAAGTGGTAGCTTGGTTTTCAGTTGCTTATCCTTCAGTTTTCTGTCGACCAGAGTAGTTCTCCCAATCTCATACTCACCCTGTAATAATGTTAGGTTTACTTATTTTTGCTTGAATTATATTCCGTTGTTATCGGTGTATGTATTGACACTATTGTATGTACTATCTTTCAAACATATTCTGCAACGTAAAGGAAATCATGCAATAAATGGAGAATAAAGAGAAAGGCAATTAATAGTTCTATAAAAAAAATGCATCGTCAATAAAATTGTAATAAAATTTAGCCTATTAAAATATTTCAGTTCGGGTGAACGTTGTTCACGTTTGAGAATAACCATAATGACCCTGTTAGGGTGTGTTCTAGTTTCAAGAGTTCTAATGTATTTGTTTTACGTAGAAGATGGTAAAATTTGAAATTGGTCCTCAATTTACCCATAAATTTGTAGTTATTGAGGACACGCTAAATGTCTGACAAGCGCATCCTTTTTTTTCAAATTCGAGTATTCATATGAGTGTGTGTGAATGAGATCAGCTGTTTAAGCTCAGCTGACATGAGTACTTTTTGCAGTCCTTTTTTGAAGGCTTTGCGTGAACGTACAAAAGGAGAGCCTTAGCTTCTGATATGAAAAGGATTTCCTGACACGATGATGGTAAGGTCTGATAAGGAATAGGCTCAATACAGCGCTTAACCTACCACCACAAATGTAAATGAAACGTGTCAGCGTCGCTCGCTCTCGATAAAACTAAAGGGAACGGCTGGATCTTTGAAGCGACGTGGGGCGTTCAGCGCGACCTGGATCTCCAAGGACCAAGAATACTGAGTAAGCTGGAATACTATGCATGGAATACTGAAAATCCTTACGCAGTGTTATACCGTACTTTGAAGCTGGAGTGTTTTAGGTGGCTTGATGATGGATGACGTCTTGCTCATGGCAAATACTTTTCTCGAGACTATAACTTCAATTTAAGTACGACGTAAGTCATGAGATTTTGATGCCAACTTTTCGAAAATTTATCGATTATTTTAGCATTTAGATGTCTAAAAATTCAAATTAAATAAGCGAAATCCGCTTTAGTTGCTCAATTCAACGTCCACAATTTAATTTAAATCTAAAACAGGAGTCGGCAAACTGTGAATGGGAAAATCCGTGGAATTTTTCACGATTTTCCAACACAGTCCTGGAACTACCGGCTTCTTTCGACGACGGACATTACGTGGGTACTCTTCTATTCATATGTTCAAAAATCCATAAGTTTAAATTATAAATGCTATTTATTTGTAGAGATGCACAGACATGAATGTATTTAAAAATTTATTAGGGAGCAAAGGGAAATTGAAGAATGTTAATACCCTGCAGTTTATCTCAGCTGTATGTTTTGGATGAACCTTAAACACGGTTTTGACATGGGACATTAAAGAATGTAAGTAATATCAAATTCATCTGTATTTGAAAATATGCAACGAAAAAGGCTGAGGTTGTTTTTCATTGCCAGCTCAAGTGTATTATGTTGACTAACAGCTATTTACCAACAATACCATTTCAAGTGTGTTAACTAGGCTGAAATATACATACATCTGTAATGGAAATTTACTCACCAATAATCCATATATAAATACAAATTGTATACGATACTGCACGTGCAACCGTTGATAACATATGGTAATTAAAACTTCATATGCTTCTGAGTTGTATTCTGTCTACACATGAGACAATTAAAAATTGCATTTTTACAGCAATTAATCCCTAGAACATGGAAATACCGGTTAGGATCCTTCGATGACAAGTGCTTCGAGCTAAAATTATTATTTGGCCCTATGAATTTACAACGAAGGAGTATACTGATGCATGAAGTGAGAGAGTTATAACAGTATTAGGATTAGTCGGTTACTTTCCTCTCACGGTCAGGATAGATAATTTAAATAGTAAAACGTTCAAGTACAGAATGAAAAGTTGAATTCTCAATAGGGCAATGGTTCTTTCCAAAGTGTATAGTCATCCGAGTTAAATTTTGGTTGTTTATGGTCAATATTACCGAGGAAATTGGTATCTGCTATTTTTCCACTAACTTTGAGCTTGTTTTGAAAAGCGTTCTCATAATCTGACCGGTGTGATGTTCAACTCTTTCAAAATTTACGATATCGAGCAAAATGCATCCTCTACTGATTATTTACTAATTTTTGTTTATTACGCCGAATAATTCACTTCATTCCCTCATTATCCGATCTACTTAACATCTTAAGTACAACGAACGACGTTTTTCTCATTAGATGAATTCAAGCTCTCATTTGTGCATGGAAATATTACTAAACTTCAAGTTTTACCGATTTATGGTTTTTCCCACGTACTTGACCACATGCATTCTCTGAGAGCGGAGCAGTACTGGCAAAACTAGTCTGCGCATGCAGTGTGCGGTTATGCTCCAACCCTATATAACGAGGTGACCGGTTTCCAGGATACCACTTTTACTAAACCTTCAATTTAGTGTACCCTGTGCAGCCAGGCTTGATCTTTCAGGTTCCTTCTCGCAGGAAATTAATTTAGAATAATTCTCCGTCATCTGCTTCAATTGTGCATTTGCGTGCTTTCAATTTTTCAACACTGATTTCTTATGAATATGGATGATGTAGGAATAGCCTTCAGGTGTTTCAATGGTTTTGTAATTTGATCGGTCTTGTAAAATTTGATTTGCAACTTCAAGAATTCTGAACAGTTGTGTTTATATGAGCTGTAATTTCAAGAAATTCATATACTTCCTTATAACCTTTATCAGAGAAACGAACCATAACTTCCTTCAACCCCCAAATTTTTGGTCCTCCTCTGCCAATATTGAACAAAATAATCGTGGATTACTCTCTGTCATTCAGTATACCAGTATCTTAAGGAATATATTACCCATAATTTCTTGCTATTATAGAGTTTTTCAAAATTTTGAATTTTTGAAAAATGAATAATAAATTGACATTTACGTTTTCGAAGCTAAGCGAGTTACATATACAAAGCGTTTCATTTAAAACAAAGAATTATACTACCAACCAGTCTTAAATTGACCAGTTCGTTTATTCTCTAATGGCTTTCATTAAATCTTTCGTTTACCATATTTTTTTTGTATTTTTTTATATCAGCCAACAGTTTTTACTATATTGAAAAATGATCTGAGAACAATCATTGATTTCAAATGCAAATTCGACCGATAAATTTTACTGCGCTATTACGTACCTATTTCCTGAACAAACATTTCGTTCCTATTCTCGGCTGCACCGAAACTCAATTGATATTGAGGTGCTCGAGAGAAAGTATTTCCCAATCCCGACGTCTACACCAATTTATATCGTCGGTATTACTGACACCAATTATTTCCTTACAACAAGACAGAAAGTCTTCAGTGTCAAATAAAGCTCACTTTGCTATTCAATTTTGCTTTAAATGCCGTGGAAAAATATGGTGGCGATGCCGTGTGAATAAATGAGACCGTACGTCCGTCCGTATTTTTCTCAAAGCAGAGCCTTGCATCGAACTTTTACGTCGCACATTGCGGATTAGGTCCTGAACATGAATAGTGGACCCATTCATTTGTCGAAAACGTCTGCTAGAGAAGCTCATGCATGTGCGTGTCTTAACAAGCTGATGAATATATAGTGCGTATGTGTTGCGCACTTTTATCTGGCCGTGTGGACCGTATATATATATCCACACACACACACACACACTATCTGCAGCACAGGCCGTGTAGACGTCCAATTCTTCCAGGCTACACTAACTTACGCACCTTCAGGACCCCCATCGAGTTAATCTGATATCACTGATGAATATTCCGCCAATTAATCTTAGGCGCTAGAATCCTTCTACATTTATCGTTTGTGGACGTTGGCGCGCCAGTTGGAGACGTATACAAAGCTCGACTCTTCGTCTGACCAGGCATTAAAAAGGTGCATTAAAAATAAGGAGCTCTTCGTTGTGTGTCCCGAGCTAAAGATCAGTGGTGCTATACACCCAATAAGTTCAGAAACCAATTCAAGACTCGTCTCAAGAAGATTAAGTTTATTCACAGGAGTTCTCCGCTATATTGTTATTTATGAGGATGCTTGCAATACATTGCTAGGGCTTGACTTATCCAATTATGGCTCGTTTCTTCTTGTTTTCCTTGGACCTCTTCCATTAGCATCGTTGCAAAACACCGTTTGTAATTCTTAGCTGCATGAAACAAGCTCAAGAACACTTTTAAACAATGAGCAAGCAGTAGTTCATTAACTTCTGCAGTCATGAACGACTTCCTCAGGAATTCGAAGAATTCAAATAAATTTGATTCGCTATCAAGAAGCTTGTTCTCCTATCCGGGCATTTATCGTCCCGGAACTTGATTGGTTATATCACTGATACAATCCTTAAACAGCTTTCGTCAGCCATCAAGCGATGACATGTACTTTCTGAACGAAAATTTCATTCTAAGATATTTTATTCAGTCACGAGCGGTTGTGTAAATTGTACTGATAACTTAAATTGCATTCAAGCTAAAAGAGATGATGTTTCAAATTAAAAGACCGGATTAAAGTCACCGCTCTGTCCAATATATTTTCGAAAGTTACACTCTTCGTAACAATGGATGGCCTGCGAGAGTCGTTTATTACTCACACTTCCTAATGATATTTAAATGGATGCAAGATAAATGTGTATCCTAAGATGAATGCCTACCAAATCTATTCCTAATGAAATACAATACCACGCCAAAAAAATGTTCTCTCAGGAGTACCTGAGGTTGACTTACCCCTTAGGTAACTGAACATAATTGACAATGCATTGTCTTGCCTTTTTTTCTTTACGAGTAACAGGACACATGTTACCCTGTGCATGATTTAAAACGTGTACCATGAAACCCAGTCCCTCAATGAATAATCATTGATGCGATTAGCAGGGTCTTAAATTTTTTATCCCCGCATCAGTTTCTGAAAGCAGGAAATTTATATTTAATTTAGGTTTGCGTTCGAATTTGTAAAATAGTTCTAGATAGAAGTATTTCATTTTAATAAATTTATAAACAATGCTTGATTCAATACAGAGATCATGACTTTGAGCTCTTAACAGTGAATTTTTTACGCCTAATTCACTCAAATACGCAGATTTTACTAAACCTTCACGAGTCTCTTGAAATATTGTCAATTACTTTAGTTCTACGGAAAACTTAAATCATCTTCGTGTAATGCATACACTCAAATTCATGCAGGTAAGAAATATTTAAAACGAAATGTAAAAGAAAAATAATTTTTTATTCAACTAGATCAGAGATGTTAATTCACCTTTATAACGTAGGACAGATTCAAAATTATTTTTTACACCTGGAGCCAAAAGCTATGTGAAAAAATGTTATAATAAAAAATGTGAAGCAATAAAAGCACTATAGCAACACATTTTGCATTGGGGTTTTATGGACGTGGTATTTAAAATCTTGTCAAAATTCTACAGATATCTCGATAACGTTGTGAAATTACGTCGCTGATATTCACACTAATTAGATGTTTTTGTTTGGACTGGAGTTAGTAATGATGTATGAAATTTAGGCATGTAAAACATGAAATACAATCATTTTATTCCTTTTGTTTACTTCACTGAAGGTGCACAAGTTTTGACAACGATACCAACGCATAACAGTACGCCAGAAACTACATCTCGAATACAACCTGTACTCGACCAGTTTATTGAACTCGACACAAAAACTTTTAGATTATAACACCAAAAAATCACCATATGTTTATAAAGGCTTTTTTAACATGCAGGTGCTCCATTTAAATTTCTATCAATGAAGAATATTAAAAAGAGTTTATTGTAAGTTTAGTGTTAGTTTTTAACTTTACTTCTTTAATAAATTTAGAGTTATAAGTAATTAGATTTTCACCTGGATTTAAATTGTACACTTCAAGAATAGAAATATTATTTTAAGTAAAGTTTACACTTCAAGAACGTATAACTGAAAATTTTAAAATTTCTATTTACCTGCTACTTTTTCTACGTCATTTTCAAAAAGTTGAAAATGATTTAAAACGCTTTTAAGATGAACCTCTCTCAAGAAATGAATGGAATAATGATGTAAAATAATATCCAGAGGCATCATTTTTTCAACAACCTTGCTTACAGAGAATATTGTGCATTAAAAAACTCTAGCAAAATAATTAAGGGCTCAAAAAATTCAACACTCATCATCCTTCGTTGTCTAACTGAAATTGTGGTAAAGAAATAGAGCAGATATTAGATGAAACATAATGTTAAAATTGCCTTTTCATTGAAGCGTGCTCGCCAAAATGGCGTCCAGAACTCTCCTAACACGTCACAAAATCCCATTTAAACACACTCACAGTAACTTCCAATTCCGTTTGGTCTTTAACACTTCTACAAGCTTAACTGCTCTACCTGCAGAGTTCATAATCACTCACGTTCAGCACGTATTTAGGGGGAAAATGAAGGTTATTGTACAGATTCGGATGCTTTGCGGACCCTTCCGCTAGCTTGCGCCGCCGGCCAAAGCTTGGGTCGCTTTGGCCAATGCCGACCTCGCCTCGGCCTAGCGAGCTTCAGAGACGCTCTTCGCCGACATGTTTCGCCGATCCACCATTTGAAGGAGCCTCAGTTGCCCCAACTTTGTCCGAGTGGCCTATGCAGTTGCTCTAATGGATTCATATAACTTAATGGAACAGTGGACAATAACGCTTATATCCTTACCGAAGGATATGATTTGGGTGAAGTGCGTTTGGATTAAACTCAAAAGTTTTTGGATGCAAGTGCTGCGAATAAACGAAAGAATACATGGTGAGTTTTATAGTTTTCGGATTCCATGAGCTTGCCTGCTGATGTTATGATAGACGCTAGTTGAGCTTGGCTACGTGTTGCGTTTTTATTCGATGCTAAAATTACGCTGCTGTTCTCGTCGCTAAACCTAAATTTTACGGGTTTTCCTTCTCTTTGATTTAATATTTCACGCGTACTGAACCAAATTATACAGGAAATTCGGAAAATCTTTTGTTATTTCATCAGGTTTTGTTTTAGCATTTCAAACGTTTGACTTAGGTAGCACTGACCAGCACGAAATTCTCTCCGTGAAATGAACGCTCGTAATAACTTACCTTATTATTCTACTGTATCGAAAAAGCGTTTGTTGCTCTAATTCCCCCGAAAGAGTATTATTTAATTCTAAATTTCTCGAATCACTGCAAATTTTCTAGTACCTTCAGGCTTTTGAATGTTGTCGTTTGATTTCTTTGTAACTAATCACCAAATTATAAATTGAAATTGACTTTCATGACGCAAAAAACTTTAAAAAGGGTTTGACAAAACCATAATGCTCGAAAGAAACTAGAATCTTTATGAATCTGAACTCCTATTAATGAATGTTTTTCTTGCACATAGTGGAGTATTAAACTCTTCCTTCTAGTGTAAGGTAAATTATTAATCTTTGCTCACTATTTTATTTCAGATCATTTGATTTAGTAAATGGATGGGTTCTTTCAAACACATTACCTCATTTATAGCTCTAGTAAAGGGATTTATTCTTTGAAGACAGATACTACATCATATATTTTAATGCTTGAAATTTTGAAGCAATTCAATCTGGTTTTACAGTTTTCAAATGATTTTTGTACACTAAATCATCAAAAATGTATTGGTCTTGAATAAACATTAGTTACCTTCCACTCTTGCATCTCAAATCATCTTCATTTCCAGCATGACTGCAACTAATCTTGCATTCAAGGATAAACTTGCAATGTATAGTAATTGGAACACTTTTCTACAATTGCATGAAAGAAATTTTAAATTATTAGACTGGATGCCCACTAGTACATTCAACAAAAGTACTGCAGGCTGAAATAACATCAGCTGTGACTTATTGATAGCATAGAAAATCCATGATGAAAAAGATTTCTTAGTAACCATTCAAAATATATCACGAAGGTTGATGTATAAATTTGAATCCAATAAAATTATTGATGAATGAAAATTTGTTTAATGCTCAAAACTAATACACGCTTAGTTAGCAGTTGTTGATTATTAATTTTAGATATTTTGGGTCTATTCACGCGAATTTAGCTATTGCTTGCATCAAAAATGCAAGACATCATAGTTTTTGCACCAAATGAAATAATTGCCGAGTGCATGTTCATGGAAACATCAATGTCTTTTATGTATCCTTTCTTAATTGCCTGAATATTCTAGACCAAAATAAAAAACAGCAATGTGCTCAATTTTTCAAGAAGTTACATGCAATTCAATAGAAGTAACAAAATAGTTTTTCAATTTACTCAAAAAAAGGAGCATTGCATGTGATACAATTATATCTCGCTTGAATATTCCCAAGATCAGACTCTTAAAATCACATGTACCATGTCCTGCAAAAGTTAAAAAATGTCAAATAAACCGAAAAAATTCATTTAAGACATGAGAGTATAATTAAACTGGTGTTAATATGATATCAATGAGAGCTTAATGCAATCATTACCTTATCTTCCAGTTTACAGGATGTAACAATTAAGTGAGGGAATCACAGAACTTAAATTATGCTTAATTGTTAGATTAGGAAACGTTTTCCCTGTCAAAAGGCATTAATCTACAAATACATATACCTTCTGCTTATACTGTTATGCTTTTGGGGAATCCTGCGTAAGATTTCCTAAGAAATTCAATCCAGGTCTTCATTAAATAGAGCTTTTCATTCATCCCTGTCACCAAGCTGATATATTTTCTGTCTCATTGTTCTTAGTATAAAAATGAAAAATTTAATATTACATTTTTCTTCATACTGTTTCTTAACTCGTTATTAATAAAATAGGTGTAATTCATTGTATTTATTGTTTGTGTACACAAAAAGCGGAAATTTTGATAATTTTTCCCAATATTTAAAATTTATTCTCGGCTTAGGTAGTTTTTAATATTACGAAAAAAAGAAGCTCCCAAAATATTCACATAAATTCACTAATAAAAATGAGTAGTACCAATTATTTCATAAAATAATAATACCATGAATACTATTCAATAAATGAATATAAACCGTTTCAAAAGCGGCCTAAGAAATCCTTGATTTTGAAAAGTGTGGCTCTCAAGAAAATAATTCATTCACATTAACATGCCTGGATCTGCATTGTTTTCACTTCGATTTCCCCTTTGGCGGTTTACCTGTTGGCGCTTGAAGTCACTTTATTTGTTTTTTATCAGTCATAAAATTAGGGAACCTCGGTTAAAGAACCTTAAAAGCGCTAAAATCGCCGATAAAACCGAGATCGGACGGCCGGTCATACAGGAAGAGTGCCTTGCCGGAGTGTCTCCGGCAGTTCAGAGCTTCACCTGGCATTTTTTCTCACGCGATATTTGAGCTTTACGCGCTTTTCTGACTTTTTTACACACCGCTCCTAAATGCCAGACGTATTTGTTTCGAATTAACTCTTACGTGATGATCAGCTACTGACGGTATCGTGTATGGGGTGCTCAATGCGGGTAACTTTTGTTTTTTCTTGCCTAAATGTGCTATTCATGTGAATGATCTTTATTCACATTTAAGAGAACGTCAAGGTTACTATATGCTTGACACCAGTGGCTAGAATATTTGTTATTGCAATTTTGGAAGTAATTATTGTGCATATTTCACTGCAATTCAACCTTACAACCCATTTTCTTCCTTCCTATATATACTTCGTAAAATTTCTTCATAATTATAATCAACATTTGTTACTGAAAAAATCAGTACAACTAAATCCATTTGGTTAAAAATCATTAGGTTCTATCTGAATAGGTCTGTCACTCCTCTAATAACTGAGTCTATTATTAGTGTAATAATTTCCCAGATCAAATATTGTGCTATCGATCGTACTTGAACACGAGCTATGCATCATTCTCAGGGACGTCAAAATAGGACTTTCATTGATATAAAAAAGCACCGCTAACTGCATTATATAGCAGCTAAAACGAATGATTTGAATTAATCAGAATACACGATGTCATGATTTCATGAACCAGCATTAATGGTCGAAAATAATGTATGCCTTAAAATGGGACCTTGCACATGAGCAATAAGCAAGTCTGAAAAAAGTCTCTGGCAGCTCAATAGAGCGCTTGTCCCGCCTGATTTATTAGGTATTTTCTTATCTAATAAATACCGCTTGAGTGCAGCGCCTGCAAGACGAATTACCTAGTTTGTTATAAGCTGCTTAATTTTTCATTGTAGCCATGAATATCAGGGAGGTCTTCCTTTGCAGCGTTTACGAACTTGTACGATGTTTAACGTGAAATTGATTTTCTATGCGTAGAATGATTTTCTTGACACCTTAACCTTGAGATTACGAAAAACTGAGCGCATTTTACTGTACTGGATCTGACCGAGCTTCATTGGCTTTCTGACACTAATTATAGCTTCTCAGCTATCTAATTATAACTTCCATCTACGTTGCAGGTCATCATAATTCAAATCTCTTTTTTCTCCAAAGATGTCTTAATATAGCGTCATAAATGATCACTGAAACACTCATGCCTTCATGCAACGTACTTTCAATTTTATTTTAAATTGCATCGAATCAAACATATTCTGGAGACAAGCTTGATCGTTTGAGACATCTATAGCAACGTGGCCGTAGCAACATAACGAGAGCCATTTAGTAAGTCAGGTTTTCACTCATGTCGGCTTCCTGATGAAAAGTCTGCAATTACCTTTGTTACTTAGCCAAGAATCCAGCGTAATAAATCAACTGAAAACTATGACCTCTAAGAACACAATGATGCATTGCAGCTATAATTCTTCTAACATCAAAGTAGAGTATCGAATCGAGCGGATAAATTGGAGTCCCGGCTTCTGGCTATACGGCAATCGCAAGATTCGGTAGAGAACAGAGTGGTATTAAGCCAGCGCACTTCCTCGCTTCATTTTATTCCCTCCGAGTTTTTTAAGGATTTATCGTTAAAAGCACGATCATGGCAAAATTTATGACTAATTTTGGTGCTCATCTTATATATCCCGAATACGTAATATTGCTTTCAACATAGTTCATTATGTGTAATCTCATTTCCTTCAAGATTCTTACCTCTGAATAAAGTTAAAACGTTATCGAAAATGACACTTTAAATGCTGAATTGGCCAGTCCTTCGTTGGGAATTTCATATCACGGAACTTTTTCAAGTTGATTTCGTGGAAAACTGGTCACTTATGTGGCATTAAGAGATAATGCACACTTGTCAGAGAGTGCACTTCGTTAAGAGTTCGTTTAAAATAATTACTAAAACGAACTGAACAAACTGGTGTTCAGACGCAGGCGCTAAAAGTTCAATTTGAAATCGCCTCACAACTCTGAGTAGCCACGAAGACCTCCCGCTCGTACACCAGCTCAAAGTAGTATGACGTCCTCTTAATGGACTGCAGGTCGGAGGTGAGTTCGTTTCACACATGCATTTCAAGAAAAGCAGGTTTGCATTGGGCCTTGTTCTGCGGTTGATCAGTTTTATTGTACATGTAATGCCTTGAGAAGATAGACCCGTTTGTTTCCAGTTCGCGAGGGATCGTGAAAATCAAGTGACCGCAAGTAATGGCACATCTGCATATCCTACGAAAAACCGGTTGTGAGTCATTAATAAAGGCATGTACAGTACGAATACAATGACTGTTGGACTATCAGAATTGTACTTTGTATGGAAATATGAAGAAGATTAACAATGTGCTAAATAACAGCATGCAGTTGAAGTTAATGGGATCATTAAGAAATTGGAAAATTCTTGAGAAAGAAATTTCCAATTATTATAGTTTCCTAAACATTAGTTGAACATTTCAATTTTCAGGAAAATTATTGAATACAAAAGTTATTGGCTTGTTTTTGACGTCCCGGGAGTTGTTTAGAAAAAACTTACTAACACAACCACGAACTGTATTAATCCTTCTGTATTTTCAGACATCTTCATTTTTCTGTCACACAAAGAGCATATTTGAGCCTCCAAGCACATTATCACAGGTTTGCTTCGTTTAAATTCCTACAAAGTAAAACATTACCTTTGAAGTGCGATGCGCGATTCATAATCAAGACAGCAGCCGACAGCACAAAGGTCTCGCATGTTAAGCTTCGGTGCGCTCGATGCTCGGTTTCCGTATTTCTTGTATGTAATGCATGAGGCCTCGGTGTTTAGAGAAATAATTATGTTATAGACCTTACACTTGAGTTTACATTGAAATTTTAATATACACATCACTTTGGTGTCAAACTCACGAAAATATTTCCATATTTTAATAAATGCCATAAAGCGTCATCCTTTTTTAGATATTTGTAAAATGTACGACGATGAATTTATTAAAATTCAGCACTTATGACCTTATGCCTCAAAATCAGCAAACAACATACATAGTAAACTATCACCTGAAATTTTATTTTCGAGATGAGACTAAGCAAGCAGTCTATCAAAGAGACCGCGGAATCACTGTACTACAGATGATAATTTGGCATACAAGAAAGGCAATCACAACTATAAGTCAGTCTGTGTTCACTGCAAGTCTGTCTATGCTGCAAGTCTGTCTCCATGCACTGCGTCTGTCTCCGCTGCGTCTGTCTCCGCTGCAACTCTGTCTCCACTGAGATAAGCTGGGCACGTATACGTACGGTTGACTCCTTATGCCAGGCGGGGCTCTGTATTAAGTGGCAACAACTTGGCTACCTTTAAATTGGCTCATGGGTGTTAATGCGGCTCTGTGTAAGCTGAACTCTCGACCTCCTTAGTTAATGGCGAGCGGAAATGAGACTGCATGAGTGATTCAAGGCATCTAATGTTCAGGAACTGTGAGGTAGGTGATGCGAGCTGCCGGGTCCGAGCGTCGGTGTTCTGGCTTGTTTTCTATTGAACCAAAATTTTTTCGAGTTAAGAGGCTTTCACTAGATTTGAATAACGAACGAAGGAATACGTCTCGTGTGTAAGCTACGGCATTTTTTTAGAAGATCGGTCTCAATATTGACGAAGCCGTGAGTTGCATTCTTGCCGGGATGACGCTTCAAAAACAGAAGAAAAACATTCATGCACTCTGCATTTATTTTACCTTTCTGTTTTTCAAGAAAATAGACGAAGTTATAAAGGGCATATCTAGATGTTTTTGGTACTCTAAATTCCTACTTGAGTTGATTAACAATAAAATAAAAATTTTCATGTCAAAACTAGCATTCATCTTACTCGTATTATAATTTTTCACATGCCACACACTCTTAAGCAGCAATTACAATTTTAAAGGGCGTTATTTTTCGTTAAATTTTTCCCTTCAGATCAAATTGCCTTTCAGTTTCTTCGCTTTTTAAGTTTATCGTTCTGATACCACGCAAAAAACGCACTTACTGCCACTGCCGTGCTGTCAAGTGTAAATTAGGCCTGCATGATCGAGGGCATCGAACTCTGCGGCGCTCAGCACGTCGACGTGGCGATCAGTTGTCATTGAATGTCGCTTAATCTACCGGGAAAATGTTTTGGTAGATGAATAAAATTTTAAATGAAATTTAAAGTGTTTAAATAGGTGAATGAATCTTTTGAAATGAATTCCAAGTCAAGATTTTTTGTATTTATTTCTCAAATTACCATTTATTTATTTCGAACATCAGAAGCTCTTGGTGTACATAAACTGATTAGTTATTTTCGATTAAATTGAAAGGCGAACCAGAGGAGAATGGATAATATATTTCTTCGAGGAAAAAATATGCGAGGCAAAAGTTTAGTGCTGCAGTAATGAACTCGTCAGTAGATATTCAGTTATTTCAAAAATATAAGTAATCATTATCACTATCATTCATACCACTCGCGTAGCGTACATTAAAAAGTCTAAAAACACTTTTCTCCGAAAACATATTAACATGATATGGCAGGTGGCGTACATTTCTATTGCCACTACGGCCGTTTTTGCAATCAGGAGCGTGATAAATATCATACTGACCTAAATTTATTTAATAATATATGTTCAGGTGTATCTCGATGGGAATGCGTTGTGATCTGCTCCTTTCATTTACAATGTTTTATTGCTGCCGAGGGCGTCTTCGTTTTGCCCAGTCCAGAAGCCATGTTTGGGTGTCGTGTAGGTGAGGCCGCTGCCGCTGCTGGTACATGTCGGTTTTGCGTTTGTCCTTTGATGTTTTAAGAGCAAACTTACGTGCATTGCAGAGCACATGTTTGATGATACATGAAAACGTTCGCATCATGAAATATTGATTTTGTGTTTGAATTTTTAGTCTTTGTTCAAATAATAACATCCATAGTCTATATTTACGAATTTCTAACTTAATGGGAGTTAAAGGGTATGTGCTTTGTTGCCTTTGATCTACAGCTTCAAAATAAAAGAAGTTTACCTACGTAAGTGAGATATCAAATTTATAATGAAAAATGCTCTAAACTTCAACGTAAAATTATTGCTTGTTAGAGTTGGAGAAAGTGGGGTCTAATAGGTATGACCCGTAATAGAGGGTAATAGAAACACAGATTTCCAAAATACTCAAGGCCTTTAATAAATAATTAGAGTGTCAGTTTATTCATTCTGACAATGTTACTTTAGGTAAAATGAATTTTCATTGATGTTTTGCCCTTTAATTTGAGCATTTGGTTTAGGATTCAAACGAAGCACTCAAAAAATGAGACATGCACTTAATAAATAATTGAATATGAACTTTGTTTGGAATATAATTTTATATTATAGAACTTTTTGCATAGTTAATATCTTTCTATAGATCGCTTTGATCACGAAAAAGTACGGTGAGCTCATATTCTTTACCGAAACAAGGGACTAACTTCAAATCGTGTCAGTAATTGGAAGCAAATACCGGGCGTCTTCAAATTCCCGACATTTAGAGTCACATGTCAGACGAACTGGTTTATTGAAAGAAATAAATCATGGAAGACATCGATTGTGATTGCCCGAATAGCCGTCAACAACCGGCGAAGCTTGGCCAATTAAATGCCGTGCCTTTGATAAGTGGCTTCATTGCGCTTGATAAGTTGATGGATGGATCGTGGCTTAGTAATCTGCCTACCATACAAGACCAGATTACATCGCTCATCGTGTGCTGCGTCTACTTCTGAATTTCCTGTATAGGCAAGAGGGTCTACTTTAGAGTAGTCTGGTGGTAGGAAGCAGTTGTAGTAGAATACTACCGATAGTCATTTAACAATCAACTTTCTAAAAGTTTTACTGCATCATAATGATGGAAATATTTCTCGCTCATTCGAGTCATTCAAGTCCCTTCGAAGTTAATCTTTGTCTCGACGCAGAACTGCATGAAGTACTTTATAACTCTCTCGCATAACATATACATACTTGTAAGAATGATACTTCCCTACAATTATAAAGATTGCATGAGTGACTTTTGAGAACTGTAACTCACTACAAAACGCAGGTTTTAGAGTTGAAAGCAAATGCTCGTTTATTATGAATTTGTATTGGTGCATTCAGGCCTTGTTGTCGTAGCATATCTATAGGTAAATGTCTAATATTAACACTGCATAGCTAAAAAGGGTGCTTCAACTATTTTCTCGTACTAAGCTCAACAGTACGTTGTAGCTATCTCCAACTAGGAAGATCTTTAATAACAATTAAAGTGAGAACAGTACAATTAGAGCTGAAATCGATTTCGTTTCAGTATGATTTATTATAATTATCAGAAATCAATTGAAGTGTTCGGAGACAATGTGTAGCAACATGTTGCAAAAAGAACAACCAATGGTTGTTATCAATGAGTCAAATTAATATTATCTATGTCACACGCACAAGTCATTTAGAACTACAGGGTTTGAAACCTTCAATTCCCGTTCTGTGTATGCAGTTCATTTATTAATTTATTATCGTACTCCTCGCTGTTATGAAACTTCATCACTTAAGAAAAGAATTTCGTTTATCAGGTTTTTGGCAGCTTCTGCTTTGAAATCGATCTTAACGAGCTCGTGAATAGAAGTCGTACATCAAAATCAATTGGGCGAAAAAAACCTCCCTAAGTAACTGTGGAATTAGGCTCGTAAATTTATTCAGAAAAACTTGAAAAGATACACTATTCACGAGAAATTTAGTGGTCCAAAAATCTGTAACCTAAGAACGTTGGTACCGAAGAAACTTACTATGAACTCATGTACTCTTTTTACAGTGGAATGATTTTTGTTCTCAGAACGTTGCTTTTTTCAACATCGTTAGTGAGAAGATCTTGCATTGAGCATGACCAACAGCAATGAAAAATGTCATTTTAATTGCGATATTGATGAAAAACAAAAACTCATAAATGAAAAATGTCAAAATGTCACTTTAAACTGCAGTTCGGATTTGTGTTCAGTAATAGATGGCAAAAATGCTCTATTCAAATTGAAGGAAAAGTTTACAAAAGAGCTTCACGATATATCTTCGGTTCACAGACGTGAGTGAGTCAGGTGACCGTTGATTTTCATTCACGTTTAACACATCGATGAATATAATCATAGGATACATAAGTCATCTGTATCACATGATAACTTTCCCTATCATATATCATAGGAAAATAATTGACAGATCTCGTATGCAGAAGCTGCATTCATGGCAAGTTATTGAATAATGTGAATAGTTTGCACCGCATTTTAATTCTGGATCCATCGAATTCGACCTTCATGGATTCACACCTGATGTGATAAAGTAGTACAGAGAAGAATTAAGCGTGCAAAATTTGAAACATGAGCAATATTATACTATGTCCAACGTCAAAAAAGTTGATTTTACAGTAGACAAATATCACAGAGGGCTTATTAAATCAGTGTTATTACCTACCGACACTTTGCTGATTAATTTTGCATCTCTGGATCGCACTTGTCTTTCTGTACTTGTTACAAGATGAAAAATATCTCAGGTATTCGTAAGTCTTATTTTCAGGCGATAACTGAAATTTAATTTATGAAAGGCGTCCTAAATCATTCACATACAAAGTAATATGAATGGGTTTAAACTGGGATCTACACATTTTACTTAGAAGTGTCAGTTTACCATATATACTATTGATCAATAAGTGCACGCGACGAGAATGTGTTTTGGCAGCCGATGAAATGAATAATCCAACATATATGCGTAAATTATTCATCCGGATACGTACACACCATTCATTCAATGCCAGTTGATTTTAGTTTTACCGGTAAATTACTTACGACTTCAGTATTTGGCGATCTTTGAATGAGCGGGACATTTCAATATTCATATGATTTCCAGTTTTGAAAACCTAATAGTGAGTAAATGATTCGTAGGAGTGGTCAGACAGTTGTGAACTTAGTTTTTCGAGACGAAACTTCAAGGAGACATTTTCAAACCTCATGCAAACTATACTTTTTTTAAGCATGATAAAAACGAAACTTTTCGATTTCAGAAAGAATAACTAGTCAATCACTAGCACGGTGACATTAAAGACCGCGATCTTACATTAGTCGCTGATTCTAGTAGGAATAACACATGCGCAATATTTTTCGCGAAAGCCATTTCACACCAATCTGCGAGCATACCAGTACCATTGCACCAGCGGAATACCAGGGGGGGTGCATGCAAACCGGTAGAGGGGAGGGTGTTGCAGGGTTGTATCGATAGGACGGTCGGTCGGTCGGTCGGTCGCGGGGCGTAGTGCGTGTGGTAGTCGAGACCGACCAAGTAGTGGTATGGCGGTGGCAGCACCAGAGCTCTCGGATAGCCAAGCTAGCCTTGATAGTGGAGGGTTCTCTCTGTGGGGCTCCGCGATACCGCTCCCGTCAAGTGGGACGGACGTGCTTTTTCGGTGTGCCATCGCGACGCGTGAAGACTTTGAAATTAACAAGTGCTGCTTGTAACTTCCGAGTGATGTAATGACTGTGAAAGAGTGAACATGAATTCCTGTGACATAATCAATTATAGTGCATTGTGAACCTTATGGATCTGATGGATTCAGAGACTTTTCGAACTCTCGTTTTCAACGTATGTGACAGTCCGTCAGTAAGGTTTTATGATCAATACACTACACAGGAAGCACGATTGGAGGCCTCTTCGCTCAGTTCATGTTTCGCCGACGGCAATCGCCAGCAGGAAACCTCTTTATTTAAGTTTCTATGAAGTGGTAATCCACGCTATTTTGCAGCTACATACTTAGGCGGGTAAAATTACGAAATCCTGATATCTACGTACTCTGGAAATTATTAGAATTCGAGTTTATGAGACTACGAATTGCTAGGTACGGCATTCATCACATTCATGAAAGATTAGAATAATTGCTGTATTTCATGTTTTCTTACTGTAATGAAGAAATATTTAAATTTCTTAGATTTTGATGGAAACTCTCTCAAATGATGGCACACATCTCAAAATAATAACCTCGAATTATAACTTTTCTGAATGAAGTTACTGTTGAATTCAGACGATAGAAGAGCAGAAAAAATTTATATTATTTATCATGTTCTCTCTTGTTCCACCGCACTGAATTTCTTAATTATTTCTATGGGTAAAATTGACTACATGAATCAATAGACCATTGAAGAGACTTTAAAGAATTTTGATGCTCTTGATAAAAATTTTATATTGTGCCACGTCTAAACACTAAATTATGTTACTTTTGTTGAGTAGTGTAAAAAGTCACCTAAATCATATTTGAAAGTGATATTTTGCACAAAGTTTGTGCTTTCATTTATTGGTGGCGAGTTTATCCATATCAAGCATATGTCAAAAAAAAATGTATTATGAACTTGTCATCTTTAAAATATAATTGCAAATAGTTTGCATTTAAAATAATAGGCGAGCCACAAGATGATGTTATTTCTGAAATACTTGACTGTTATTATTGAAATACTTTCCCTAAATATCTGCTGGGAATATTGTTTTCATCTACCTATAGTAACGTATTATTTGTTTTAGTTTTTGAGCAATAAATATATTGAAATGCATAGTCATTTAAAGTGTTTAGAACATGTATCAAGCTTGAAAACTTCTTCTATTTTTCATTGCCTCATGTCTTTTTCTTATTCTTCATTCGTAAATTTCACAAAAGCTTATGCTCTCAAATGACAAACAAAATGCAAACCAACTACTTCATCTCATACGATGAACTTTAGAATTTCTGTATAAAATTTCATTAATGATAGTGTTCACATACTCGTGAGGAAATATTATTCAAACAATAACAGACTTTAATTTCTGATGTTTTTGTTAAAGTTGTCAATGCTTCAAATTAAATTAGTCTGGTTTAGAACAGATGATTTCATTTTAATATGAAAGTATTGAGTTGGAAGAATATTCTAGCGCACAAAACAGAAAAAAATACTTTGTAGGACCATTTGGATATGTTCCATCGACAGTGTTTCTCACAAAATGATTAAGCATTGCCCACTGACTACAAAAACTTGGCGTCTTAATTGGTTAAAAATTCCACTTTAATCAACAGTGGCGGAAAATGATTTGTAACTTCGAAATAAAAATTGACAACCTGAAATTTGTAAGTAGAAAGGAATAAAAATACTTTGTATAAGAAAATAACCTGCTAAAATTATTTAGGCCTGTTAACTTGGCTGTACAATTGCTGTAGAAATAATTTATTTGTAGCTTGAATTTTCAAGTGAAATATGGACAAAATTGGTCGTTTATTTTCGAAATCTGTTCATATTTGTAAAAAATTTTTTTGGCAAGATGAAGAAATTACTGTATTTTTTAACGAATATTCATTCTAAAAATTCATCATTGTATTAAAACACTATTTACGACCACTATTCTTCTTCAGTTTAAAATAACTATACAAGCTCTTACTTATGTTTTTGTTCACACACAAAGAACAAAAGTTTTTATAGAAACTGCATTTGTTACGTTACACTCACACTTGAAATGCATTTCTACACCCATATCTTACAGTGAAAATGGAACAGATCCCAAATTGAAACGATTAAATTCATCCTTGAATGTTTACGAGCTCACATCCATCACCATATATCTCTCTCGGCATAAAAAAACTGTGAGCAAACTTGTATATTTCAGTTCAGGAGTTCGTTTTTTAGCTCGGCAAATGTACAATTTAGATCTGAGCTGCAGCGGCATGAGCTGCGCCGGCTAGGTATCATCCAGTGAATTATGAAGACAGGTGCGTCTATCAGAAAGTTCTATTGGTTGCTTCTATACGTTACGGGCGGCGCTTTGGGCTTCTCCATCCAATGACCGCACTTGCTTCATCCATGGAGCACAATTCCCATTTTTCTGGACACCACAGAAAATGGGAGTTGAAAATCGATGAGCTACTTTAACCTCAGATCCATCACGTAATGGTCGAAGTTGTGGGAAAAGATCTTTCCTTATGAGGCGCACATCTGCATTGTTGTACATGTCATTCTTGTTGTCATACATAAACTTAGCGTTTGTGTTACATGTGTTGCTCGTAACGTACCTGTATTCATTTCATTTTCATGGAGATGAATTATATGCATTGTATTCCACTAAACCTGGGAACAGCAACAAATCATTTTTCATTTTGTCTCTGCTTAGCTAAATTTGAGAGTATACATTCATTCCAAATAAATGAGTAAAACAAAACATGTCATCGACACCTGAGGTGAATTTGAATATAGTCATGGTAATTTCAGTTTCGCTTTTGAATTTAGTTCATAATAATTTCTATTTCAGAGCAAAATATTTTTCATGAAAATTTTTGACACTGCGATCAATTTTCGTTGGAATAATATGCAATTTTAAGCTGACTCCGGTATTGTATTTCGATAGCTTGAGCAATATCTCAATCCCGATTTGCGACCTCTATGTAATTAACGTAAAAGTCTACGGTGTTTCCGACGAACATTTAAGTTACTCAGCCACTAAATCCTGTCACTGACCTGCGTAATCATCGAATTGAGATAGATCGATTTTTTACATATTTTTACTTTCGCATTAAATTGGGATATAGACAAAATAAAACTGCCCAAATGCAGAAAAAGTAATGAACAATCATAAGTTTCCATGCCCATTAAATTAATCCTTACCTTTATTCTTTATTATTCTTATACATCTAAAAACGATCATTTAATCATAAAACTTTTTACCACGCTTGCAGGACAATTCCAATTGCCATCAATGAAGATGGCAATTGAAAAATGAAGAGCAGTTTTACGTATTTCAATTATATAACATATAATATTCAATAGTATTAAATTGATGTCCAAATGAATCGTTAGTTTTCACTGATTTTACAGTAAAGCTATTAGAGAATATCAGAGTTATTAATTTCTACCTCTCGGACAAGATGTGCATATGTCTTTAAAAAATATTGTTTACGCTTGAATTCTGCTGAAATTAAGTTTGAAATTTATATTTGAATTAACATAAAAGAAAAAATTATCGTAATTAGAATATAATAAATTAAACATAAACTAGTACGTTTGTTTTCCCAATAAATTAGCGCAAGTCGCAGTCGCATTCGATGAATGTCACACTTTAAAGCAGACGCATAACTCCATCTTCCGTAGCTTCCGTTAGACAGAGTGTGATGACTTTGACAGACAGGGCCGTTTCGTAAATCCCTTTTGACAGACCTGTTTCGCAGAGCAAATGCCGCAACCCTCATTTTCACCTGCTCCCAAATTCCAACAATCTTCATTTTTTGCGACCCTTGCGGCACCCTGGGCATGACAAAAGCACAACAAAAGACCAATTCATTAGGAGGCAATAAAGTGTCAAGCACGTGTTCCACCCGCCCTTCACGCAATCGTTTGGCTACTCTGTTTGACTCAGGGTTCGGGTTTATGTCCGTTTTATGCACTCGTAGGCTCGTAAAACTCACCGTTAACTCGTATTTGCCATACCAAGATCGTAAACCTTTTGACTACCTGAAGTGGGATCTCTAACTTCCTTCGCTTGTCATTCGAGCAAATCAGTTGGTTAGACGCGCCAAACTGGACGGCCTCAGCGGGTGTGCGATTGATGCAATTTTCGCGATAGCGTTGTCTTCGGGAATATTTTTTGTTTCTCATTTGTCTCTCATCGAGTTAGTTGAGTGATTAATCTGTTGTTTTACAGTTACATTTATTGTTTTAACGACTTTCGTGTATTTTACCGTACCGTCTGAAGTCATTATTCTGGACAATTCTTTTAATTCGTTTCCTAAAATTAACTATCTTGTATTGACGTTTGTTTTTACGAAGAAAAATTTATTTTTAATATTATTCATTGGTTTATTTTTTATCTTAAAAATTTAATTCATCGTGCACATGTTTTATCATCCCCATATGACAGTTCTAACCGGCGTACGTTTACCCTTTTATTTTTCTTGGTACCGTTAGTCATATTGATTGGCCAGTCGATCAATACAACAATATACCGAAAGGTTGCATCGGCAAGTGCGCATTGAACTGAAGCCATTCTGATAGTGCCACTGTTTCGCAAGGTGTGCTCTTCTATATATGTAAAGTGGCAGTTAGTGGCAATGATGGCAACATTTGTGGGCGTGGAATGGGCGGAGAGCTTGATGGGAAGGGCTTAGGCCAAGTCCCGCCCGTTAGAGGTGTGCGCTGTCGGTACTTCTCACCGCCTCTGCGTGACGTCACTCCTGTGCCGCCCTAGTTGCTTCCGCGGATTCGAAACAGAGCCACAGTTGCTCTGCGGCTGTGTGACGCAACCATCCCTTATTGGTTATGCTTCCCATATTCCCAGATGTTTACAGCACGCGACTCCTAGCAGTAAATGTGACCCGGCACATGGTGTGATAACACGTCTCGGAGTTACAGTGTGAATACCATGCCATTATCGGTGCAGTGAAGAGTTATTGTGATCCGTGTGACCAGCGATCTTAATTCTTTTTTGGTATATGAATAAGTGCAGTGTGTGTGAGTCTTAATTTTTGTAAAATCAGTGATCAGTGGTGTACCAGTGCATTGTTTTATTTGAATAGCAGTTACAACAATGAACTCCTACTTTGAACAGGGCGGGTTTTACGGAGGCGGTTCAGGAGGAGACCAAGCTTATCGCTTCCCTCCACTGGGTCTGAGTGTCGGGCACTACGGGCAGCCAGCGCCGCGACAAGATGCGTATGACCCCAGTGCCTCGTGTAAACTTTACCCAACCCACCAAGATCACATGACGCCAAACCCTTTCAAAGTAGACTGCAGTGCCGCCAAAGACCAGAATGGGTACGGTGCTAAAGATATGTCCGTGGGATGGGGGCAAGCTGCCCGGCCCGTCTGCACCCCTGATCCCATTTCGGGACGAGGGTACCCGCCTGACCCGAGCACGTCTCCCAGAGATCGCGCCCATGCTGGGTCAGGATGGAACACTTGTGGTATGACCGCGGTCCAGCATCAGCAACATCATCAACAACAACCCCAACAAAATCCAGGACAAATGGGACAAGGACAAAATGCTACCACTTTCTATCCCTGGATGGCATTAGCAGGTACGCAAATTTGATGTTTTTTATAGGCTATGAAATTTATTTCAAAATCTAATGCACAACAGAGAATTTAAGAGTAGGTTTGCGTTGGAAATTTTGTTCTATTTTAAAATACCTCTGAAATCGTGTTCTTTCCGCTTACCAACTTTATTAAGAAATTACTGTATCAAAGATTTAGATTATTATTTTATGCAGATAGAATCTCCCGCGCGGATGCTTCCTAGAACATTAACAAAAAATTGATGTGATGTTTGAAGAAATTTTCCCGTAGATTTTGTCAGGTATGTACAAATTTCCTTGAAAATTTCTATCACTATCTTTGCCTCAAAGGTGAGTAAAACTTCCATTGTGTACAAGTTTGTAGGCAATATTGAGCTTAAATTCTTCATATTTTTTTGCATTGATTATTTTAGGCGAAAAATGAGGAAAAAATATGAGTAGGCTAATTTATTTTTTGCGAGACAATATAAGCAAAATTTTGTCAAGGACACGGTTGCACCTATTTTATTCCATTTAATGTTGAATGTTGGATAAAATGTAATTGTATTTTTTTTGCAAATGACGCAGGTAGATAGGGTGCTTCGCAATTCAAAAAATTTGATACTTTTCTCTAATATTCAAATAACTCTTCATGTTGGCTGTCATAAAGAAGAGACAAATTTCATAATAGTCAACATGATAAGTTGTAATTTTTCTGATCGAGTGCAAATTCTACCGCCGGTAATGGTCATTTTATGATATATAGTTTTAAAACAAACACTAATTGAAATTAATGATTATCGAAGACTACCACAAACAGATCAAAGAAGCTTCCAATAAGAAGTTTTTATACAAGTGCACTGATATGAATATCGCATACCACAGTAAGTAACTTGAATATATGATAACTTCAATTTATTTGAGCACAGATACTCAGTCTTCAATAAGATCAATTTCTGTTAGGTAAAAACACAACAAATCTACAACGATACAACCAACCACTTCTAAAGCAGCGCAATATTCCATTTCTTTCAAACAGCGCAGGTCCTTGTGACCTTCAGAGGTAGGATATTGGATGCTCGACAAATTTCCTCAATGAAGCGTGCATTAAAGAAATAGCGCGAAGAAGAGTGGATGTGAGAGTGTGCAATGCATCAATCTCACCGAACTGAGCTAATTCCAGTCCCTTGGAGAAAAATACCGGTTTTGGCCGGGCTCTGAAACAGCTGACGTCTCCCACGTGGGCGTTTAGGATCTCTGTTTGTGCCTTCACTACGCTACCATCGCATGTTTATCTTCATGATTTGCAGCCTTTTGATGTTATTTACTGATATCCGGTAACGTTCTAAATGACTCGCTGCCAGATCTTGTTTTCACTCAGGTCGTGCTCAATGCTAAGTTTGAACAGAGGAAGGTTTGTTTGTGTTCGTGAAGTTTTTCAATATTTTTATCGTTTTTTACATAATTAGGCTTACACAGAAATTAGCATTTACTACACAAATACCGAATTGAACAGGTCATTCAAAATACTAATCCCTGAGGAGATTTTATTAGTAGCTCAGTTTAATGTTTTCATTCACTTCATCTATATGAAGTGTAAAACTTAGTGCTTCACTAATTTATACGTATGCGAATAGATGCTTCCATTTTCTAGCAATACAAACATTCGAACGTCTGTCAGTCCCTAATCTAGATAGCGGAACGGTTATCACTCAAATTCTACGCTATAAGTTTCAAATAGTCCACATTATGTTATACAGGAGTATATTTGCCCAATATACTGGAGACACTTATTTTATCTCCTGATGTTCTGAACCTACATATCGATTCAAAACATTTAGAATGTAAAATGCATAATTTATTCCTTGCATACGAATAAAACACCGGAGAATTTTAAGTATCAGATTGTGAGCGTTGCGACACAAATGTGTTGCAAGCTCTTTAGCATCTTTGAGCTGTTCCATTACATAATGTTATCATTCGATTTTGATTATTTTCGGAGTACAACACACCTCTAATTGCTGTTCTGTTATCTACGCAAAACAGTACTCCCCTCTTTTAATAACTTTTTCTTGTGTGCTCTTAGTGCTTCACTTGTTCACATTTACAGATTAGCTAGTCACATTCTATCACTTGCTCGTGAAGGTATATTTTGTTCCTAAATAATATCACTAACAACACGGTTGGCTTTAGAAATACCTTTAAACTGGGCTCTTTATTTTTACCGTGAGTCACATCACAAAATGTTTGCATCAAAATAACAGAAAGCTAAAGCTAGTTGCATATTGTAAACATGACATTTTTATTAGGCTTTTTCTGTACCCTAGACTGTCACTGCTGTTAAGTTCAACGTGATTTTCGTTGAGAATCTTGTACATCAAATCGTTTCATTCAAAAATCCAGAAGTGTACGAGAATTCAGACTGCAAGTGTCTTATGATGATAAGCTCATTTGAAACAATTCAGACAACCTCATATGCACGCATAGGGTGCCGAAATGAATTTTATACGCTGCTTGTAGAGCTTTCGGGTGCAATTTTTGGTAGCGTTGGACTCAAGTTGTGAGAGGTGCTTTCCTGGGCACCTCTGTGATGCCCACAGCTAACCGCTGACCGCAAACACTTCCCTGGCTTTCCGAACGCATTGCACCCTTTTAGTTTCGCGGCCAAGGTTACGCCTTGTTTCACGGCCAAGTTCTCGAATTCCCATGAAAAATGGAAGAACGAAACAGCGTAAATATCTGTCAGAGGAGATGAGAGAAATGTTTTAATAATTATTTTTCAACAACAAATTTCTGCGTACAAGCTTGCAGACTTAGCATTTTAACCCTATATACTGTCTACACGATGTTTGTATAGGCATGGAGTAGATTTATTGGCCGGAAAAACATTTTTCATCAGTTGACGTTTCCTTGAAAACTTGGTTAAATAAATTTTAACTGAATGACCAGGCGATTCGAATTTCGCAGAGTATTGAAGCAGTTCTTAAAATTCATTTGATCTGTCAGCATGCAACATTAAATTCAAACAAAAACAACTGCAAACCTAATTTTTTGATTGCTAAGTTAGCAACACTAATCATGGTATCTAGACATTCATTGAAACATGTTCAATCGTTGCGCATTTATATTTTATACTAGACCTATGGCATGTGAACTAAATTCAGCTACGTAACATCGTCTTCGCAATAGATCTTTTGAAACCGTGATCTCATTCACTAAATAGCTCCTTTTTAACACGATGAAATTCACCGAAACGAGAGTTCAAATGTCACATCTCAAGAAAGCATAACAGCGCTCGCATGTTGTTCTTCTGCTGATCTTCCTCTACAGTTGAGCTCGTTGGCCTTTCGTGAGGAGCGCTTATTGCTTCGGCTAACTGCTATTTTTCTCTTAGGAGTTTGTATTTGTTTTGCTGTTTCTGCGCCATGACGTTATGAAGTAGACGAGCTCCCCTCTGCTCAATACATCACCGCTTCCCTCTCATTACTTCATCTGATATTTCCTAGGAAGTTCATATTTTTTCCAGCTCTTGGCCCATATTTTGATGTCATGCAATGTTGCTAGGAAACACTTCACGATTACGTAGACACGCTTGCCTCTTCGCAATTTGTTGCAAAATTTTCGGATACTCTCTTCCATGGTGCAGTTTTGCATTGATTAGTATTTTACATTACGCGACAGTCTTAAAATATTGATCTATTTGGCAAGAATGTAGAAATATGAAGTTAGAAGTATGTTTTATTTTACTCCTAAAAATTATACTCGGATTATAGAACCTTCATGATACTCTCGTCAGTTGAGTTTTCCCGCGAGTGTTATAGATGATATGAATATGGTATTTCTGCCATTGTGAGCTAGGCTCCACATGCTCAGTTCTATTTCAATGCGTTTATCCTTCCATTGAGTCTAATGGGCAGTTATAGAAAGCACCCGTATGTTCCCAGACCCTCCTCTCTTCCATCCCTTCTCTGACGTCCTGCGTGGCACAAACCTCGACAGGGTACGACTGAAAAATATCAGTAACAGTCCGGTATGCTTGAGAAAAACTTATAAACTGGATGAATATTATGGTCTGAGGTTGGGAAAATAAATTAAATGTTCAGTTCTATTCTTGAAATCTATAACTTTATATGAAGCATGATCGAGCGCATAATTCTCAAGTGTGAAAGTATCTATTTTCGTAAGAGCTGCGCTCTTTCTGAGGAAGTATCAGTTTTTTTTGCCTCTGCGACACCATTTTTTTCGAATGCTATGATGGAAAGAAAATTATTGAGGCATGTAATGATAGATTTACACTAATACTCGAGCCAGCTTTCCTTTCATATATCCGATGAAATCATATGAAAAATTGATCTCTCGCACAAAAAAGTGAACGAATTTCGTAGTAAACACTAAAACTGCATATGCTGCTAACTTCAAAGGTTGGGAACAGAAACTCAACTAACAATCGTATGAAAGCTGGGAAAATTCAAGGATAAATGCTGCAAATAAATCCACTCTAGTAAATTTTATAGAAACACATCAGGCTATTAACTCAATTTGGTCTTTCAATGAACTTCCTCTGCATGGAGCACTTGTTCACGTCAGTTAATTTTTAACGTTCAAGCGTAGCACAAAATTGCCTGAAACTCTATAGTTTAATAATACGTTTCATCCATGCGCTCACGAGTTATTAAATTTGAAGTGCTTGCGATGATGATGAAGAGAGTACGATGGGCCGTGTTTGCTCTGAAATATTCCGTAAATATTAAAGTTAACAGAACGATCTTCAATAAATATTCTCACGTTTGACACTCACTCTCAAAACATACGTGTCTATTGCCGCTCGAAAGGATGGATGAAAACCAAGGCCAGTTAGAAATGTCGAACTAGCATCTGGCGAGCGGACTTTGGGTGCGAGTTAAAATAATATGTTTCAATAACTGCTCACAAATTCCCTTGGAAATTCGCCTGTGAGCATGATAACGTACATTTTTACTCTCTTACATCTTTCACCATTCCTGCGCTTCAAAAATTTTCTGAAGTGAGATTTCTGTTCATCATCTGCCAAATTGACAGATACAGCTCTCGAGGGTAAAAAATAAACCCTACATTCGCGACGAGACTGAGAGAATGCTAACTATCGTACGGCCAACTTTTGTCTGGTTTCATACCATGTTCCCCACATTGACTCGAGTCTGAAGTGTTCACCCCTAGGATGAACTACTGTGCTCAATGTCATTGTCCTGTTCACCAAGCATCGTTGTGCCGCCATTCGTCTTGCGTCATACATCATCTCACGTCGCCATTAAGATCATGCGTGTATTAAGAGCCGTCTACAGCGAACTCCCAGTAACACTCAAGCGAATTATTCCTTTCGAGAGAATTTGCATACAGAAGTTACACTTTGACAATCAATACTTTCAGAGAGCTGGAACTCTTTGAACTGCTGCTTACTTCTGTTTTCAATTGTGTAGCGCTGGTAATCTGCTGAAAAATAAAAGCCTTCACTCCAATATATTTAGATTTTTGTTAGATTTTATGTTTTTGCATTTTGGAGTGTTTCGTTTGTGAAATATGGATCTCATTTCACGTCTGTAAACATTGCAACGTAGGAACCATTGGCCTCACAGGAGTTAGAGATGCTTCCATATCGAACTTTGGATCTATACTTTATTAACCTCAAAATAAAGATTTTGGGGAAAAAAATAGTTCATGCACCCTACGTTATTGTATCACGTCATCTGTATCAAAAATATTTTTGGTACTACGTAGCACTGCTTAAAATTCGCTTGTATGGCACGTGAGGCACAGAAAACTTGATTTTCTTCACATCTTCCTGCATCGTAGGCAGGAAATGAATCTCAATTTGTGTCGCAGGGTTGTGACAAGCATTCCATGCTGAGCGAACTTTATACATGGTCGAAGGAGCAAGCAACGCGCCAGGCAAATTCTCTCACTCGCAAAGTAATTGAATTATTGCGTGATGGATGCCTCGCTTCAGGCTTTCTTTCTGATCCGTTCCGAATGTGCATCGTGCTTTCTACTGAAGTATGTAAAGCAGTACTGAGTTGATACTCGAAATATCCCGATGTGAGAAAATTCTGGGTATGAAGTGTATACCAGTTTGCGATGTAGGCGGCTGAAATTATGCTATTGCTGTGAAAATGAATATTATACGTACGCTAATTATTTAAGCTTCATCCTAAATTCTTACATTTTGCTCTCGTAATCGATAGTATGATTTTTAAATTCATATTCTGCTAAAGAAAAATACCTCTTTTTTCATGAGTGCAAGCCCTTGCATGAGGCAAGTGGTATATAGTTGTCTCATTCGCTTCAAACTAACCTACATTGTTGGAAAAATGTGTATTACACTCCAATGTTATTAATCAGATATTTTGATCAGATACTTTGGAGGTCGTTGAACAAGGCTACCTGAATAAAAGCACAGTTCAAATGTGTGAAGCTCTCATTGAAGAATTCAAATAAGATTGAATTCGTAGTGACCATGAACGTCACACAGCCCGTGGACTCGTTAATGTAGGTCATATAACCGCACGCTTTAGACGTACTCTATAGAGCTCACATTCCAGCCGCTGTTGTTCTCTTAACCTTCCTTCTGTGAGTTACTGTCTACCTAGACTGGAAGCAGGATCGAGTTCTTTTCCAGGGATGAAATTTCCGGTGCTTGATTTTCAGCAATACATGTTTTCCCCTGTAGAAGAAAAACAAATTTCATTTTATGTTATTTTGACGTTGTCGTGGTTTTTGGAGCAGTCAGTATTTATTTTAAAAACTACATTTCTTTTGAAGTACCATGAACCTAGAGCTCTGGTAAAACTTCTTAAAAAAGAAAATCCTTGCCGGGGTTAAGATTTTTTAAACTCGTTTCGAGAGTATTGATATGAATCGATAGATTGTTTGTTTCTATGTTAACCGAACGGCATATGAATATTCCTTAGTCTCCCTCACGTAGAAGATGAGCGCTTGTATTCCTTACCATTACTTGAGCGTTTGACGCAGTGTTTGCGGATGATAGCTTCAATTAACGCGAGATCTTATCTCTTAAAAAACGTGGAACATCTATTGTCTATTGCTTTTTCAGATAAATGTACTGTTACACTGATGTGCTTGTGACGTGTGACGTTCGATGAAGGATGAAGATGAAAGTAATCAATCTTAGAGTTTAAAATGCAAACTGTTTAAGTAAACTTAAAACTCCTTTATGTTTATTTGCTAAAATACAATGAAAGTGATGTCCTAAGGTCACGTTTTTCTGAGCATATTTTAATGGCGTATTCGTAGTTATAAAATTTTCTATTTAAACTGAAAATTTGTTGTTTTTGCTCACGACTTTCTTGTAGTTAACTTATCGCCATATAGAAAAGCCATTCATTTTCAAATTAGTTTTTTCGTCGACATTCGGTAGTTTTTGCTATAGAGTATGTAAATACTAACTATTCGCCTACAATGATATTGTCTTTCAAATTCCCGTATCTAAAGCATGTTTTAACCGATGCTATCCCCACAATAGAATTTCGAATGACAGAGTAAAAAGTGTACAATTGCGCTTTATGATGTCCCTATCGTATCACTGAGTGTCGAAAGGGGAAAAAGATCTTAATATGTCAACGATGAAAGACTCAAATATATGTCCACAGGTGGTCCGAATTTGAGGTCCCTAAACAGAAGAACATTGGCTTTAGATAAAGCGTTCCACATTTCAGTCTTTATGAAGCAGACATAAATTTTATAGACATAATTAAGCGTGTGCTAAATTTGGATCAACAATCAAACAGTTTTGTCATCGGAAAATTTACTGATGAATTCAACCTCGAAATACCATTCAATTTAGATTCCCTTTCTCTCATTAAGAATAACGCACCTCATAAATGGTATAAATTGAACTAACTAAATAATTAGTGAATGTGTGATTTTTAAGCCCGTTACGAATTTTTTATTGATAAAACTATACAAGATGTCACATGCAGTTTTTTTCCAGACGCAAAAATATCAATGACAATTTAAGTAGACGATTCATTTCTATGCTAATTCCTATACACTCTCGAATAACATTGTTTTTTTTATTAATGACCAGATCCTGACGTTTAGAGCAAGTCAATATTACTTAACTTTTTACTTAACAATACTGATCTATATCACCTAACAATATAACTTAATCTATATCTAAGTCGGGATTGCAAGATACAAACTAACATTATTGATCTCATAATCGATCTTGCGCGTATACCGACCTGTAGTTCTTGGACACGATAACAGTTTTGAATTTTACTCTGACCAATTCACCTGAGATGGAACCCTCTGTAATTTACTGTAAAATTTACTAATATTTGCCTGTACAAATAATAACAAAGACGTCCGATTCCCATCTTTATACGATAGATTAATATACTGTCGAACTTCTTTTTTTAACAGTCCAACGAAAAAACATAAATTACGTACATCTCATCAAACGAATGACCGTAATTAACTTTGACTGACAATGTAAATTTTCGGTTTCTTTTTTCGAGCAATGCAATGATAATTGGATGGTAGAGTGCTGACTTGGCGGCGATTTGAAGCTAGAATGATCTCCAGGGGAAACCTCCATGATTTTATCCTGAAGATGGGCTTTGTGATCCCCTTAGGAGATGGATGGTCAACCGGAGACCACAGCATGAGTCATGGTCTCTGAGGACGTTGAGTTGCACTGCTTGCATTTATCTTCTGCCTAGATTACCTAAAACTCGATTGCTCCGTTGCTTTCAGTACTACACTCAAACTACAGCTTCTTGTCGAGTGTGCGAGAATAATCTAAATAAATTTATTCAAAACCATCTTGAGATAGTTCGAGTCTTCGTGGAATCTATTGTATTTCATGGCGGAATACAAGCCAGTAATCGTTTGCATGTATTTACGTTAAGTAAAGCGATGTGTATTGATTTTAAACGAATAATATCTTAGTGTGTTTGGGAAGTTCATTTCAATTGGCGATGAGTGTCCTGCTGGTGCTCAGCAACCCAACGCAAGAGAGTCCTTTATCTCTTTGCGTTGGCTGTGGGCCAAAACGTATAATGAGAGAGGGAGAAAGATCTACTCCCGCGGATCGAACTTCTGGATGGATACTTCATGAAGAACGTTCGTCAAGTTCCTCAAAAGAACGTGCATTTGTTCAGTAACGCTCATGATGAGCACGATGATGTCAAGGCTTTAATGCAGTGAATATAAGCAATGACTGGTTTCCAGTACAACAATTAATTTAAAAAGTGTGCTTGTTCGCTAATGCATGCTATAGTACTACATTTCCATTTTTAGTTGCGTCAGGATGCGCTATAATTCATTAAATATAAAATGATAGCTCGTTCAAATCACCTAAATTATTCAAAATCGTTCCAAAAATATCATTTTGATCAAAGTCGGTTCCTCTTCCTTCCTTTCGCAAAGTTCGTGATCGCAATTGAACTGGAAGCGGTGCCATCAATTTCGCTTACTTTATCATGCGTTAAAGCCAACTGGGCTCCTTCCTCCCGTACGCAATCCGTCAGCTCCTCATCGAGCGTCGTTCCTGCTGGTCCATTTTTCTTGAAGGGACGCCCCGGCAACTCCCCCTCATTTCTCTTCGGTGTATCGTCCTCACACAAATCGCCTTTCGTCTCACTCCATTAAGGTTCCTTACTTCGGCTACATATATCTTCGTGCGTCTTCCCTTGCTGCTCTAAGAATAAACGCGCTGACCGACTTGGACTGATATGTTATTCCAATGAACGATTGTTGCCAACGACCGTTGTAGGTGCATCTTCTTTTTTGAATTAAAAAATTGATGCTTAGATCTTGAGCTATGAATTAACATTGTAATTTTTACGGGTATTGTTGATATACACATACGGGTGTCTAGGGGACGTGCGCTTGCTTACGAATTACAAGATTTGCATTCGGTAGCGTTGTCTACGTCTTGTCTTCGTTCAATTCCTGAGTCATAAATTGTTATTCGATATCATTGAAAGCTTTTATTCAGTGTTGGCATTTCATGCTTTTTTAAATACTATACGTTTTGTTAAATCACGAACCTTCTCTTAGAAATCGTTTTAGAGAAATACCTGAGAAAAGCTCTCTAAGAAATGAAGCCATTTTTTAAGATGACGAAGGCTCTTGTTTAACGTATTCAAGACGTTTTCCGAAATGGCCTTTCAGTCAGAAGAAACATTTCCCTTGCATCACTAGGTTATTTTAGGCCCATAAGAGAATCAGTCTTGTTCCAGAAATGAGTAATAAATTATTCATTTGGGCACGAAAAGTTTGTGCGTATATCATAGCATGTCGAGGAGGCGACAAGCCGTCGGAGGATTGGCACTGTGATGTATGAAGAGCCGAGCTCCCGCTCTGGCTAGCAACAAAATACAAGAAACCAAGACGAAAACTCCGGCCAACTTCTAGAATCAGACGATGAGCGAAGCTGCGTGGGATGCAGGACCTGGGCGAGTTGTATTCGAGTTCGCAATTAAGTTTCGTTGTGCCCATCGTAATGAAATCAAAAGCTTAAGGAGCATTCCTAAAGTTCATTGGTTTTGCACACATATCGCCGTGTGCGTACGGTCTCTAAGCTTAAGCATCTCTTGCGTTGCTGTGCAACACTGCTAAAAGTAAGAAACGATTCCCAATGTTCTATAATAAATATCGTAAAAAATTAATCCATAAAATCCCATAAAATTTATTACCACTATTAAAATAATATAAGCACAATCTTTTCTTTGAAATGGCTGATTAAATCACTGATAAACTTCTTGCATACTCTTTCCCAAACGAACGCGAAAAAAATGTATTTCCAAGGCGAACTTGATTCTCGCGCAAAACTGCTGCCGTGTCTCACAGAAACGACGAAAGCTGACAAAAATAGTGACGTGCGCCGTATCACGGGAGATTTGGACGTGATCCCAGGTTCCATGGATGCGATCCGAGGGCTTCCTAATGAATAAAATTGA
The DNA here is from genome assembly GCA_030386875.1 of Morinoia aosen. NCBI lineage: Eukaryota > Metazoa > Arthropoda > Malacostraca > Amphipoda > Talitridae > Morinoia > Morinoia aosen. The sequence goes on from CM059565.1 coordinate 22,078,573, forward strand.
ATACGTAGAAAGTTTTTCGCTGTCCTTTCCCCCATGATGGCTTTCTTGCGTCGAAGATTTATGGTCTCGAAACGTAAATAGATGGTTCCGACCCGCAGGATTTCTCTGGAAGGCTTGATGCGCTGATTTTTTATACATCCGTTGTTATAGAAGCTCTGCATCTGTTGCATATTTTAAAACCGGGGAAAATTTTGCTCAAAATATCAACTTAGAAGACACTTATTACTCTGTTAATGCTTAAAAGCAAGATGAATGAAAATGTCCTGTAAGTAGAATAGATTAGTTTGAAGACGGTACCTTTATTCCATCGGACCCTATGATCCTTTCTTGGAGAAATAAGCTTACTCTACAGGGTGGCAGAAAGGCCGAAAGGTCGCTTTATCCGTCGAAAGTTGGACGCCGTGCTTGCCTGACTTACCGACAATTACGGCAATGACAGCCGTACAAAAGACGACGAAAAATCCCATTAATCTCTCTACTTCTTCTACAGTAGACGAGTTTGTCCTTCTCTTGGCTGCAGATGCTGTGAGCAGTGAAAAGAGTAATAAAGCTAATTCTGTGTAGCTCTGAGATGATTTGTGAGCTTTGCAAGGAGTTACACTTGATGCCTTGCATTTGGAGCTGTACCAACATTTTGCACTAAGTGCTAATACGATTTGATGCTGCAAGAGCTTCTATCACACTAGTTGTGTAGCAGTTTTTTGTAATAGTTGATACTGAGTAATTGCTTGAGTTTTTTTTCAATTCCATGTTCCAAGGAATTCCAAGTTCCAAGGAACTTTTTGAATTCAGATCAGAATATTTTTACATGATAAATTTAGAAAATGTGTGGACGCACTTAAAAAGCGCCAGAAATGCTCAATTTTCGATGGTGTCATTTTGGATACGACATGATAAAATAGAAAACTGTATAATAATCCAGGCTAGTTGTTAAGAATGAAAAAATTAAAATCATCCGTTCGTTTTCACAAGCAATTTATAAACATTTGGGACAAGAATTTTGCTTGGTAATGTTAATCTAATCATGCTGAACGTACCCACGAAAAATACGAGTTGATTGAGTTGAACGAAACGTACGATATCTTCTCTGAGTTTGTATTCGTTTCAGTAGAACCGGAAGCCCGCAATCGATAAATGTAAAAAAGGGAGTTGACTGCCTCACGGTGCATAGCACACCGCTTGACTATATTGGATTGATTTCTTGCAAGCGGTGCGCTTTCGCCCATAATCAGATCCGTTAAACTATGAGTCATTGCTCACCTGCAATAGTGAAGGAAAACCTCCATCACCATCACATATCTTCATTAGCTCTGAGCAAGCGACTATTATGCCAATTAATCCATCACTTCAATGGTTTATTACTCTTCGTTCAACCACCTTCAACCGCTCAGTCTCCTCGTCCAGACTTCCGAAAAGCTGCGTGGCAACGACTGTGGGAAATAATTTCCCTTGATAAATACTACGCCTGCACTTTACCGACAGCCCTTCAGCAAAAATATTTAATTCTATGAAGATTTATGCTTCCCCTAAGTAGCGTACGCTACTCGCAAAATGCATTGTCGCGATAACAACGTTATAGTTCCTGAATATAATGACGTGATAGTTGTTGTAGAGTAGAGTGAGAAACCTGTGAAAATCATTTTTAGAAATTTTCGATGTATGATTAAAAAAGCTCAGAAAACAAGTATATGAAGGGTTTTGAAAGTGCACTGCATTTGGGAAAACTACTTATTTAATTTACCGTTGCTACTATGTTTACTAACTTATTAAGTGAACGAGTTTACAAGTTCACCAATCTATAATAATTCAATTCAGTACAAATGCAATGGAGAAATTATATATTTCAGGCAACGTGGCCGGTCAAAGTCCACCATTTACAAATTGCGAGTGAAGTCATCATCTCCCTCTTGAATGTCACATGAAAAATGATCTCACCGACTTCCAGGCCATTAGGACCTGACCAATGTTGGGCGAGAGGTTGAGGAAAACGTTGTCCATTGGTTCATGGGCCCGGTCTCTCATTTATCTTCAAGTGACGTACCTAGCACTTGCCGAATATCATGGCTTTTGCCTTATCACAGAGTGTATCTTCATCAAGCTGGGCGCACTTCACATGTATCTTCCATAGGTGACAGCTGCCTTCATCTTTTATCATTCTTCGCAATTTCATCGACAAATTAACTCGCTTGGTTCTCTATAAGGCTATTTTGTAAAGTGGTCGTTAAATGCGAACAGAATAACCTTTACCCTATCTAAGCAGCTTTTACTCCCACCCTTGATTTTATTATTTCGTGTGTCTGAATGATGCATATTAATCAACTGTATTTTGAACGAAGCTGTGCTGCAAAATGATCATTTGCTAGCTTTGCAAAACTTATTATTATTCTTCTGATTTAGATGGTTTAAAAATTCTAGTGACTGTTCAAGTGAAACTAGAATCTCCCTAAAATTTATAAATTTGACACATTTCCTCTCGACGTCGCGAGCCTGTTACGCACGGTCGGAGCGCCCCAAGCATTTCCTTATTTCAACAACGAAAAAAATATAATTTCCTTCAACACCTCGAAGGCAGAACGACTGGGTGTGTTCCGTGAGAGCTTAGCAGGACCCACGCAGTATCACGAGCTAATTACCTAAGCGTTGTTATCCCATATCCAGCCGCCCATGCCCAGATGTCCGCGTGTCATGTCCAGAGTAATAAACAACCCAAACACGACGTTCATCATCCTATAGTCCCATGACACCTACTGCTCTAAACACATGCCCTCAACTTCTAATGATGGCTTTATCAGTGCCCGTAAAAGGCAGTGATGGCCATTGAGTTATGTCCTCCAATTTGGTGGTCTAATTGTCCTGTGCAAGTTGACTCTTGAGTAGTCAATAAAACGTTCATTCAAACGATCATTGGTCTTCGTCTGTCGTGCAGCCACCGCAAGGCCAGGTTGAGTCAAATTGTGTGTTGTTGCTCATTTCTTTACATCATTTTGAGTCATTTGCGCTTAAATGTATTATTCTCCTGTGATATTGAGTTTATCTAATAAATTATATATTATTTTAACAGGGCTATCTCGCAAATTCACTATCACAAGCGAAGGACAACACTAGCTGAGGCATTTCCTGTAAGCGAGTCAGTGTTTTGCTCTCACCTCATGGATAGCAAGAAATCGTTCCCTCACAAATAAAAATATCATTTAGTTGGAAAATGAAAAATATTACCTATTTTTTCTATTCATCGCTACTGTGATAAATACGTTGGGTTCGCAAAGCGTGAGCAGTTTTGAATTAGCAATCAAGTGAGTCCTTAGTTGAGTAGACTTCGGCTTCAGGGCTCAAATGAGCAACAGCAAGTTAAACATTGTCAAGAATAAGGTTTTTCAGTGATATGAATGAACTATTTACCAATATTTTAACACGTTAAGGTTGCTGTATCCCAAGTTCCACGCTCTAAGCGGTTAAAACGAAAATATTCATGTTCATGCTGGAACGAACGAATAGGCGCTATTCCTATAATTGAAGCTCCTCGATCAAGCATCATCGCAGGCGTCGCATAATCTTGAGTTTCATCCAACATGTTTCCCACTTCAGATTATGAATTACCCTCTTCAGTCGACGCGTTTTACAGCAACACGGCACACAAGTGCTTAGGAGAAATTTCATCTGCCGTAATTTGGAGGATGCTTTTCGACTCTCGTGCTTGCGCAATGAAAGGAGTCGAGGCGCTGTAGCACACAATGGTATTTAGACAAGGGATAAGAGCGGCCAGAAGGGAGGGACTGGAGAGGAGCTCAAGCTTTGGACGACGAAGGATATATGAGCAGCCGTATATCATAATTAGGTCCTTCTGTCGCCATCCATAAATTCCCTGACATGTGTATTTCGTACCTGCAATTTACACCAATAAATCTCTTTGATATCATTCGTGATACTTTCCGATTCACTCGTGGCCAATATTCTCGGTCAAAAAGCAAACCGATGAAGTAAATTAGGTCATTTAATCTCAAAATTACAGCACATAGTCATGCCTATAGGAATTCAATTGCTTCCTCGATGGCTTGACTCATGGACCATTGGTTAAAGATGCCTAACGTTGCAGCGGAGTTACCTCTTACTGTTTAAAATTGAGTATTTATGGTTTTAGGTATCGTAACAGACAGCATGAAAATTGATGACGGCAGTATGGCTAAAAGCCCATGCAGTTATCGATAAAATACTTTCGACACAAGGCTTATTTTACCTTGTGCGAATACCTTCGTCTTTTTTCAGCAATTAATAACCAGTTTAAAGTTCTAGTGAGCATGAAAAAATCTTTGTGTTTTTTGGTATGCGTTTTGAATTTTTGTTCAAGGTATCAGAACGTTTTTGCGCAATTTTATGAAGAACCGTGTTCATATTTTGTGACTCAACTGACCAAAGATTCTTGTTTGCATGAAGCCCCATGCAGTTGTCAGGTTCGGTTTTCCTCAAATTTTTCCGACTGTGTTTGATATTTTATAGGTTTGAAGAACAGAAGTTTACAAAAAATCGATGATTGTGTAACCGTGAGTGATAGTTTTGGTATTTAAGTTTAGAGGGTAAGAATGAGGGGCGCATTTCGTTAAACGATGCTTTCTACGTTTTGGTGATCGATACTTGAAAAATACGACTTCGGAACACGCAAAGCACGTTCACTTCCCTGAGAACAATCTTTTTTATCCTAATCTTTCCCGGGAGTAAATAGAAAAGAAATACTGCTTACAATACAAATTATTTTCTGTATTTTTAATTTGCACGTGTTTTGTAGTATGGCATTGAGCACACATAGCTAATTAGCACGTCTTTAGCAGATGCTTTTTAATGTCCTGGATATAGAGAGAAACTCTAGAAGCTTATTTGAGATTATATTTTCATTGCACAACCTGTACTTTCTGTAGAATAGTTAGTGAAGGCTTACCATACTTACTCACAACGACTCACCTAATGCAGGTTTCGATCCTTCCAGTCAGTAATAAATTTTCCGTGCATACAAGGATACATAGGATGGTAAGTTGTTTTACTGCGTAATCAAGGGAAACTTCCTAAAATAAAAAATCCAAGAAAAAATGTCATCTGTGAGAAAAATGAATTTGCTAATTGCCCCATTTCCGATAACACACTACCCTATAGAAGACTCAAAAAAAAAATCAAAACAAAAACTTTTTCTCTCGAAGGAGCTATAAAAATTGGAATATTTTAGCGAAGAAAAAGAGCATGCAGAACGTTCCCTCGCCCGATCGCATTCCAAAAATTCAAGAAATTCTTCTGTTCTTCGACCCATGCTGGCATCTCAGACACACCCGCTCGTTGACGGGGCCTCAATGCTGGAGATCTAATCTGGTTGACGTTGCCTTGTTTACGAGCGCTCACTTTTGACTCGGGCGGCCTCATTTTTATCCTGCGCGTTAGCACTATGGCTTGAGAAATATCAAAATGGTCTTTTTAGGCCCTGTGCAAAATTTCTTGTTTGACTTCGTTCGCGAAAGAGATGATGAGCCCGTTCAGAATTTGTTATTTGGTTTCGTTTCCGTATAACATTAAGGGTTACGCGTAAAATTGCTCCTGAAATTATGAGTTGAGAAAGCATGTTACTTATTCGTGTTTTCTTATTATTATCTTTGAATTAAAATCGCATGAAAAGTTCATTGAGGGTAATGAATAAGTTTTTTCTAAGCAGCACCAATAATCGAAGTTGAACGAAATTCATTGTATTTGCAATTGCTTAGGATAATAAGTAATTAAACATAATATATCCAAAGTTTGACGGCAAAATGATAGAGGAAATATAAAGTGCGGTTCATGCATTATTCATGAATAAATAGCTTTAGTAACTGAAATGGAAACCCACCAAATAATTGATGAAATTGCAGCCATTGAACAGTTGTGCAAACATTTCAAGTCTACTAGCTGAATTAACTCTCTAATGTACATTACTTATGACAAATTTGTAAAAAAAATCTTCGACGTTGTTTTGACTTTACTTTTCGTGCAACGAAAGAGCGTTGTTCGCAGGAAGCGTCATTCATGCTTATGCTTAAAAATCAATGATCCATAAATCTGGCAACCTTGAAATTAGCGTGATGTATGTTCCATACATCACCACCAACCATACATCAGCAAAGGTTACAAATTAATAAATGGATATTGTCCAACGATAAATAATCTTTAACTTTCCGACACATGAGCAATCTTGGTCTATCTGAAATCGTATTTTAGCGCTTGAAGAGCTTCTTTGCAGTAGCTTATTGAGTTTGCTTTACAGTATGGTCAATCAACTTATTGTATAGAACACAAGTAACAGTTACCTAATTATTAAACAGTTTAAACAGGTATGAACAGTTACCTAGTTATTTGGTAAAATTAGATGATGCTTAGCATCGGAGAGACATCCCCTTGCGTTATTTTCCAAGCACAAACTTATTTCATTTAATCAAGTTCATAAATTGTTTTTTAAAGTTGCCCATTTACTTTTTGTTGTCTTGCATTTAGTTGCGCGGATTTAAAGGGCAGTACATGAAGGGTACAAATTGGTGTTTTAATTTGGGTGTGGACAACTGAAGGCTTAAAATAATCTCCTTTCCGAATGCTGGCCACTCGTCAATCATATTTTTTAGTTTCATCTGCGATTTTCATAGTGCTTGCTCTTTGCTCGATTTAAGATCAAGACAAACAATATCGATAGCTATTTCATTGGAGTTTCTATCTCAAATTTCTATGGCGTTTTTTATTGATCATCTACCATGAGACAGCAAAAATTGAAGCTGGGTGAGCTACACATTTTTACTTAAATTACCAGCTAACACGTTGGAAAAACATTGTATACTAATTGTATGATTTCTGGGTTTTAAATGGCTTAGTTTGTCTAACACAAGCACTGTTCAGTGTACACGAATCGAAGTTAAGTGCTTAGCACTCCTCGTGCATTATTACAGGTCTGCTGAATAGTTATACACTTGAACCGAGCTAATACGAATTTTAAATTGAATTCAGTTATGACCTCGTCAAAGCGCGTTGAAAGCACGGTAGTGTTCCCTTGATTTAACGTTACCTTCCTCCACGGGCCCCTTACTGTGTGTTTCATCATTTCTGCAGCTCGATGAGCTCATCCATTTGAACCATCACCTCGCGCTCCAGCTTGCTGCTTCGTCAAGCCAATAGTCTCGCTTGATGAATTACAGTAGTCAAAGCTCGTCAAGAGAAGGGCTTGTATGTTTATTCTGCAGCAATATTCATGGAATACGTAAATTTTTAGAGCTTCCATTTCTATTAGCTTTCTTGTCATGAATGAACAAATAACTCAAACAAGTAACGAATGAGAATATGATTTAAACTGTCATCCATTCATTGGAGATGCCAAAAGTCTTCAAGTGCTTGTATACTGTGAAGTCAATAGTGAAATGAAAGATCGTTTTCTATCAGCTGAATAACCGTGGCAGGCCCAAAGCAGGCCTCTCGAATAGAAGAACTATTTTCCATGTTCGCCATTTCCTCATATGCTACGGCAAGAATAATATTTCATGTTGATTTTCAAGCGTCAAACGGGAGGTCGTTGGATAAGTTATGGCACCCTGGAACCGTAGCAAGAAATTTCCGCTATAAATTTGGCTGCTGTCAAAGGTGGGTCTGAGCCCCACCGGGGATACAGCCGTGGAGACTGACCAGCCTCGGTCTCTCCAAAATAAATGACTTCTCTGGAATCGTCTTTTGTTCGCGTTTGTTTCTCAGAATGCTCGCATTACACCACTGCATGATGCGGATTTTTGGGCAAAAAAGTGCTCAACTCCAGAGGAGTATTTAATTCATTATGGCTGCGCTTACTCGCGATTGTTTTAGAAACGTTGGCGATTTTTTTCACTTCCATATTCGAGTTAATTCATATTCATATCGTAATAATGAAAATTTATGGGGCCCGTTTATACGCTTTATTTGTTCCGAATACATGTGAATTAAATTTTCTGCGGAAACAATCTGAGGAAAGATTCGGTTACAAAAACTCATTAGATAGTGAAAATAGAAAATACCATACGGATTTAGCTCACTTGTTCCATCATATATCTCTGTGTACACATGGGTTAAATGTTGATGTTGCATATACTGTCACGAAGAGGGATGCCAAAACTTCGGAGTAGGAACTGTGAGCACAGTTTACTGATACCATCCATAGCTTGATTTCTAGATATTTTTTATCAGTAGTATAAACTGAAAAAAACACAGAAAGAATCGGCCAGGCAAAGTCTATTTCCTTTTAGGCAATCTGGATGCTTTACAAACCGCAAAGTGAGTAACTCTTGTTATTCAATTTTTGGAGGCAAACAAAGTTACAGAACCAATTCACGACTTTCTAAAAAAGTCATTTGGAAATTGTTAATGTACTCTCCCCCCATTAATGCTTTTTCATTTGTATGTAAAATTAATTACTCATTTTTACCGTATGAAAATTTTTGCAAGTGCAGTTGAATTAATTTGACCTGAAATAACGCTAAAACTTATCTTTTCGTCGTGCACAACGAAATTAAATTTCAAGCACCGATGTATACAACTGAGTTTTTGCAAAATCATTTCTACGAACTTGGAAAGTTAGCTTCCTGAAGTTAACTGATGAGTAAAGCATCGCGTTATTTATCTATATTTACAGTTAATTGTAAAACAACATTATACATCATTGAATCCGAAAAAGCGACGTGGTTCGATTTGATTTCTGTTACAGAAAGAATAAACACAGAATTCTTTCTTGTTTAAAACCATTTCCGCTTCGCCTTCCAGCAGTTCTCGCATACGCTTATAAGCCGCGACGTTTCAATGATTAAAACATCCAGTGAGATGAACGGCTGTGGGATGAACGTCGGAAGATTTCATTTAGCCATGGTATGAAGGTGATCTACGTTGATTTTCAGAGCGATTTATGACTTTAGTCTCGTAGCAGACTCGAGCTCAAACCGGAGCTTTCATTAGGTAATTTGTTTTATGGCTAGCAAATTGAGATTTTGAATAAGATTAACGCCCGTATTTCCAGTCACGTTAGTGACTGATGGTTAGTGCTATTAACTTTGTGCATACTTCATATTGCTCAGAAATTGTTCTGCATTTCATTTGCCTAAACTTTCTTAAGCGCTTGGGAGTCACACTTCCAATGTGTGCCCAAAAAAAATAACTTTATTAAATCCGTCACTAGGATAGCGTCGAGTCAGTCTATAACTGTCACTGTTAGCGTTCAATCAAGCTTTAAACTAACACATTTTGCAGCAGGACGATAGGTTGCTGCCGTGTTCTGTGGGCGGTTTTGCATGTTTCGGTGCTCCATATTCGCCACACAAATTCGAGCGTGGCAGTGTACATTATGGTCCCGGAGAAAGCTGTCGATTGTTGTTGGGAAAATGTACCACCGAAGTGACCAGTATCGACTTGTGGGTAAATTTAATGAAGAATTTTGAGAGACCTGAAGCCTGTGGAAGTATCTGCTTCGTCTTTTCACTCTTCTCGAAGACGCACATCCTCGATTTTCGTAGTTTTTCAAATCTGCGGAATATGGAGAACCGCCAAATAGGATCATGGGTCAAAAATTTAAAAAATTTTGAAATGAGCAAATGACGGAGGAGAAAATGTGATATGTCGAGTTTCTACTCGATTTTTATTGAGCGTTTTTATAATTAAAAATCATACCTGCCTCGCAAGATCGTGTTGATTTTATTGCATTATTTGTTCGATAGTTTAATTTTCCAATTTATTCTGAGGATATGTCAGAAATTTTTTATTGTGAGTATAAAAATTTTAGTTCAAACTTTGGCGCTCAATTTTATCATACAAAATCAAGCTTTATGTGTGTATCACTTCAAATGGAATATCCACATTCTGACTATAGATCATATCGATCTGAATTCACGATAGAAAGGAAATCACTCGTAAAATTTAAAACGATTATTATTCGAAAATCATTTAAAAGTAGACTGCTTGAAATGATGCTCATCTATCATTGAAGAAATACAATCTGGAAGAAAATCCCGCGGAAAAGTGGGAAGCATATGTTGGTCTAGAATCAATTAGAACCATTTGGGCCCCTCTAAACTGCTTGTGGAGTTCGAGGCTATAAATCTAGAGCGACGGATCAAAGCTTCGTTTCCAGAACTTAAGATGGATGACCTGCTGGAAATCTGGAAAATTACCTACACAGAGAGATGTTCGCGCTGGCTATCCTGACGAGTATTTTTCACCAAGTGATGAAGTGGCGAATAATTGAGGGGAAACTTCACATTCGCCTCAAATAGCTAAGTAGCTTTTTTGATTTTCATAATTCAGACTGCAGGATAAATTTATACGGAGTCATAGGATGCCAAATTTTCAATGACGGTTTTTTTAATGTATTTTTTTAAAAGTAAACATTCGAACAAAAATATCCTTCAAAACATTTTTTTTCCTCAATGCAATTTTTGTCAAATTAATGTGATTATCAATCATGTCGACTCACATTATACATTTTAAGTGGGCATTAATGACAGCATTCCCTTGTACTGAATGTCCAGTATCGAAGCACGTGCAAAAATTTTAGAAATGATCCAGATGGAAGAAATCATTATTCCTTGTTGAGAGTCAGAGCTGGCCCCAGTTGCAGCGTACATTGTAATTATGTAATCTCTTGCGAAAAAATCTCTTCGACGTCAAAAAAACAGAAGTTTGGAAGTTGTCTCCGCGGAAAAAATCTATTTCTTGATGCATTTCGTTTCTTTCTTGTTCAATTTTAACGACGTGCAATGGGTGTAATTGAAGATTTATAGGCACAGAGTTTTATGTTTAAAATTGAGTTTATATTTATATCCTGTATTATGCAAATCACCAGTTCTGGTTTAAACGGGCAAACAATACACTCAATTCTCACTGTTTTTCCACGAGAAGTTCGTTGCTCTGTGTCACCCTGTCAACGTGAGCCTGTTCTCACCGACACAGTCTTTTTCCAGCACTGCCATGCGCTATGAAGCTCTCCTACATCAAGCCGCAGGTGTCCCGTACCTGTGCTCCTTATCTTTTTAATAGCCTGCCAATTAATGATATAATCATTTCCCTATCCATATACACTCTATCTTTCGAGATAAGTAAAAAGTTGTTATTTTATCATTGCCATTTTTTTACAGTTTGGAAAACCTGATAAGGAATATCCAAGGTCCGCCCGCAGACATGTGCACGCGAGGTTTTTTCGTCGTTCAATCGGTCCGATATTTTTTGGTTTTTTTACTTCGTTGGATTACAGCTGTTTGTAGAATGTTGGAATTATCTCAGTTCTATCTTAAACTTAACATTGGTCATGCATGTATTCTAAAAATAATTTGATTCTTTACTTCTTGGAAAAATAGTTGTTGTATCATGAAAAACTTTGATTCGTTCCTTTTTTGAAAAGATATTTATTGCTTACGTACTGTGTAATTTTGAATAGAATTTTCTATCATTCTCTTTTCCATGTTACACAATTATACAGGTAGCAATTGGTGTGAAATTTGAATTGCTTTGCTCGCCATTTATCCCACTTGAACGATAATCCTAAGTTCCGAAGTTGTAAATATCAAAACTCGTTTACCACTCAGTTTCTAAAGATTTATTCCCCTCCTCTGCAAATACTCGGAGCTCATTTACCTGTACATATAGTATTTTCTGTGTGTTAAAAAATAAGCATCATCCCAAGCTCTGAGGCCTATCGTTGATTTTCTAGCCCCTTCTATGGAATGTAACTTGGGAGACGGCCATTTAAGTTCTGTCTTCCTTTTCCCCTTCATCACACCCTACTTCCAGGATTTCAATCAGGCGCTTTCCAGTGTTTGTCATCGTTACTGTCATCACGACCCTCGGATAACAAGGGATCGATCGATCTCTTTCTCGGGTCCCTCAACTTGTGTAGACGCGCACTTGACATCCATCAGAGTGTGTTTCCTTGCATCAGACATTAATTTTCCCTTTATGTTTTTAAGAAATCGTATTCTTGTTTTGTAAGTTGCCTTCTAAATTGAATTGTGTACATAAACTTTGTATATTTCTCTATTCTTATTTAAGGAGCTTGCATCGATACCACCTTAATTTAAGTTGCAGTTTATGTCAAAGAATGAAGAGGGAAAGAGTTTGAAGTTGTAATTGAGAAATTTATAGTTCAGGAAAAACTTTCAGGCGTAGTTTGGACCGGTCAAAGTTATTCACAAGAACACAGAAGTTAATGAATATGTCACATTTAGCTTCCATGCATATTTGATTGTATTGATTCTGACCCAGTCTCTGAATAGAATATTAATTATTTCAATGCATAATGTGTCTGCTTGGCAATCATCGCATGAGACAATTGATTTAATCCTATGTCCTCTTGGTCTCTTTGAATCAAAGCATGTTGCAGAATGTTGGTAATTCTTCGATTCAGTGTTTAACAATCACTGATACATTTAGACCATTAAAACTATGTAGACACGGTTCTTTCATATAACTTCCTCACATATACCATAAGCAAGTTCCTTATTATTTTTAGCGATTTCCCGCTGCTGCCAACATTCGACCCCCTGAACCCTTTGCTTTTCAGTAGAATTATTCAGAACTCCAAGTTATTTAGACCTTTTTTTAGCTCACGAAAAGAACAGAAACAGTTTGAAATTTCTCTTCTCATTCCTCACGAAGTAGCATCTGAAGGTTTCTTCGAATGTGAACCCTAACTTTTCTAGACATAGCAACATACCTTAGACAAACAACCCTACTATTCTTCGCCGTGCAATGCAGACGGTCTTCAACCGGATGTAGACAAGTTTTTTCTCTTTGTTTTCCAATGAACAAAGAGATAAAAATATGAATAATGAATATTTATCGGAATAATTATTAGGAAAATTACGCTACATATTATTTCTCAATGAAGCCTTCTTTTGGTTTTACTAATCACCTCAATCAGTTAAGTATATACTTGATTATCTGGAGCACAGATGGTTTCTAGTGAAATACTGTATAAACTTAGCCATAATTTGGTCCTTAGAATCATGTTTCTTTCGGTACGTCAAATCCTATTATTATTGTCAATCTTAAAAACGATGCTTTTGATGCTACCCAAGAAATTTTGAGTATGTGTTCCTGCTCCGGACTATAATTTTTAAAGTTGTAAGATTGAATTTGTACGCAATTCATTTTCCCATTATAAATAGATTCGCTCTTATCGATCTGCATCGATCTGACCGTGATTTTATACCCTCTTGGAGCGTGTTTGCATTCATAATGAAATTGTGGAGGCTCTGCATGTAAAGGTGAAACCAAGGCAGATTTTTGCTTTGCCATTGACTGTGTAATTTTATTCTGTTTACTGATCGTAGAAGACCAATGCAAGTTGAAATTTGTTACATCAGCCGCCAATATGCAAGCCACCTTCAGATGTATTCACACGGTAACAGATTGAGAAGAGGTACCAAGCTGGAGCATAGATAAACCAGATGCATGAGTATTGCTGTTTTCCATAGCTCACAGAGCCAAACGTGCCTCTATAGAGTCGAGTCTTGAACGAATACTTGAATGGAGAAATTCGTTTTCACTTGCGCTCTCTTGTTCGAATGGTTTGAGTACACATAACAGAGAATCAATTTGTATACCAAATACCAAAAACGCAACTTACTTTTTTCTTCTGAAATCGATAAAATTATCTGAAATCAACCTCGTGACAAAATTCGGCCTCTCAAATGTAGCTAGTTGATCCCTCAAAATTCAATAAAAAATTAAGCCCATCAAAAATAACTAGCCAATCCTCTTAGCCCAAACTCCAAATTCAGTCTATTAAGTGGAACCAACTGATCCCGCGAAAATAAATACAAAATTTGACCTACGAACTGGAACTAGGTGATCCTAAAAACATTGGCCTATCAAATGGAAGCAGATGATCCCTTGAAACTAAATACAATTTTTCCTGTCAAATGGAACTAGGTGATCCCTTGAAACTAAACACAAAATTCGTCCTATCAAATGGAACTAGGTGATCCCTGGTCGAGACAGTGCCAGCGAGAACTGGGTTCCTAATCTCGCAACGAATGGATCCCTCACAGGATGTCTCGCTACAAGCCGCCACCTGCGCCTCGAGACATGAATAATGAATCTGTCTCGAGCAGACGACACCCTCGGTTCCATTCGACAATGGCTTGTTTGTGGTTGAGTTGCGACGCGACTTAGACTTTAAAAACGCTTTCAGGACAAATTCAGGGTTTTGCGATCGATGCTTATAATTTTACGGATACGGTTTAGACTATAAAAATCGTTTTCAGGATAAATTCAGAGTTTTGAGATCGGGTGTCATAATTTTTAAACCAAAATGCATATCCTGATGTGTGTCGGAGCTAAAATGATGCAGTAGAAAATGCTATAACGATATAGTAAAAATTAATGTATCTTTTTTGTAAATTAAATTTAACAGATTGTTTGAATTAAAGGGAATTTCATTCGACTGTTGGTATACCGTCACGCATGTGCTAATAAACTTGGCCAACTTTGTTAACTTAACTGCGTCTTCTGCCATGCCATCATCGCTTAATGAAAAGTGTTTTATGAATTAAAGCAAAATTCTTTCAGAATTCATTTTCATACTGCGTTCATTGCAATTATTTGCAATAACGTTTGAAGAACGTTTTAGAAAGTTCTTGTATAGAGATCAGTTCATTAACTGCTAATTCATCATTAATGCATATGTACAATTTTTCATGAACAGTAACATGTAGTGTATCGTATTTGTATCAATCTATTTTATTACCCATATAGAATTCAGTTTTTAAGTTACGCTCGTATTTCCCCAGTTATACTTTCCATTGTCCTCAATGAACTTTAAAGTTCACTTAATTCGAGTAGATTGTGAGAAAAGCGGCTTCTTAAAGTCGGCCTGGAAGCGAGACAGTATTGAGTGCAGGAAAGCGAAAAAAATCAATGCTTCAGGTCGCTTTGGCAGTCTACCGTACTTTTGAGAGCATCTTTATGACTAGAATGCTTGGTCTTCGCTCTCTCGGCAAGCAGAGGGAGCATCAGGAGCAATTTATTGCCCGATGTATTTATACTTAGAATTTTATTCGAAAATCATTCCTCTTCTTGTGTCAGCATCTATCTTCAAATTGCAAAAGAGGAATTTATTGAACGAGAGGGTTTAAGGGAAGTATGCAGTTCGGGGATGATGAGAAAACCACTCAGTCGCGTGAAACAATAAACGCGTCAAGAATTTTGACATCTACGAAGATATAAAGTCTAAGAGAATCCTTATCTACCGAAGCTGCTTTTCGGTAGTCGAAAGCCAGGTTTAAAAGATGTAGCTACGAGTTCTTTCCAGACGTGTTTTGAGAGTTCTCAATTTTTTCTACATCGCAGGCATGACATCCTGCGGGCAAGCTCATTGAGTTGCAGCTCTTGTTTTTATCCGTGGAAAACCCAGGAGCAATATTTTCTTCAGTTCTTGATTTTTTTGGAATTTCTGGAGAATCTTCTCAGCACCCTCCCGGGTTTCCGGCTGTTCTTCAAACAGTCAAGGAAGTTACTTTCTTCCAATTGGGAGGATAACTTATTTTTCGCTAACAGACAAGGCCGGTCGCCATCCATCTTCCCTCTGAGCTACGAAAAAAGCGCGTACCAGAAGCGGGTTCAGCTTGCTTTTAATTTTGAAATACACGGAACAGGAGCGCGTGTACTACAGTTTTTTAAGCTGGTGAACTATGTGAGGAGGCCTTTGAGTTTCCAGCGTGTTGCCATTGCCGAGTCGAACCAATTGACAGTTCCATGCTGGCTGCGAACGAAAATCTCCAATCTAAATTTTTTGCTCGCGTGCTTCTCATTAGAATTTCTTTTTTGTGCAACTTCAGTTCCGGAGCCGCAAAGTGCCACCACGCTATAATATTTTCAAAGGCTCCTCCGATGATATTAGTTATGATATACGGGTCCCGAAAAGGGCCATAAATCTCGTCGGTTCTTCAGCTACATCCATCTTGTCCTCATGCCACTGTTCCCCTAATATTTTCTTTTCTTCTCGACTGGCCATTTATCACTGGTTTTTGCTCGTGATATTCCTTCTCAGAGATTCTACCTCAACCTCAAAGGATGCCCCCTGTAGGACTTGTGAAAGTATTCAAGAAATACTTCTTCGTGTCACACGTCAAGCGAAAATCATCGGTTGCATTCTTATCACAAGGCTCGAACGAGGAATGACTGCAGTGGCCGAGTTCGGGTGGCTATTCGGTCGGTGATACGCAGGCATTATCGTAGAAATAATGATAGTGGTGTCCGAGTCCAGCTTATACGTTCAATCAAGAAGCTCCCTAGAAGAAAGGCCTTTCAACTCCGCGGGGCGGTGCCCAACAATGCAGAGTGTCAAGGGCTAACACGTACTTCATGATCTATTGCCAATATCGCCTGTGAAAAATGCGTTTCACGAGGTATTATGATCTATCTTCCAAGTTAAACGTAATGGTTCGCTGCACTTTGCAAGTGAGAATGAGGATATTTTACTGACAGAACGATAAACGCCCGATTCGATGTTCTTTTGACTATTTATCAGGCTAGCGTTAGAAATTAAAATTCAGGATTAGCAGCGTGACAGCCATAAAGAAGTGCAATTTTTCTGATAGTGTGAGGTCAGCAGGGATTAATTTTTGTTGCGAAATTAGTTAGAAAAGAACATATCATGGCTCATGAAATGTTGATTCATATTTTTCTGCACCTGTTCCTTGCCAACACACTGAAATAATCAACTCTAATTGAATTTCATTTCGGCAATGGCAAAATTTGAGTTCAATAGTGGCATTACGAGCAATATTTTCTATCTGTTTCTCTTAATTGTTTTAAATTTTTCCCACATGTTTTCGAAATAATTCTGCCATTCACATTGTTTTCCAACAGAAACCTTGTTATGGTGGCAGGGTTGGTCAATGGGATAGGTAGTATTTCCCATCACTAACAAATAGTTTTGATATTCATGTGAGTAGATGATGAAATCAGGTAAATGAAGTTCCATTGAACTTTACGGGTACCAATATAATTAGTATTATCATATTTTTCAATTAAATACTTCAGTCAAATATCTCCTCAGCATGTATTTCTTTTCTGTAGGTAAAATTTTTCTTGTTATTCTATTTTCGCACATTAAATTCTAACAGAAACTCAGAATAACTAGCATTCAAGTTATTTACACTGAGAAATTATTCATGAATTCTTATAGAGATAAATTTATTTTTTTGGAGACTGAATGTATAAATTTCAGTTTATCATTATTTAACTATGTCATTTTGACTAAAAACTTTACATTTTTGTTAACTTATTTTACGCTCATTTTACCATTACTCCTTTCATTTTCTATAGTTTATAACGTTTGATGAAATTACCTTTCATGCTAAAGAGTTATAAAGAATCAGCCGATGGGTTTGAAAAAAAATACACTTGGGACTTAAATTTCGTAATTTAAAATTTTAAAAACAATGAATGGCATGTGCTACTTCACCGATGTGTGGAGGTCTAACATTTTTAAACATATTTCTCTCTACCTTCGTAGTTAGAACACCATATAAGGATGCATGTTTGCCCTCGAAATTTATTTTTCTATGGTTCTTTATGCGTTTAACTTTATTGACTTTGCTGAGATACGCTCATTTACATAGTAAGGGTCTTCTTATCAATGACAGATGAAGAAAGAGATAAGACAATATAAGGGATAAGTGCATACAAATAATTGATAAGTGCGTACAAATTTACTTCTGGCATATTCAGCTGCAAAAATTCACCGAAAAACATGTGGGACCAAATTTTTTCTTCAGTCAGTTTTGCGTGTGTACTCACTTTAGAATCTGATGTGTTACACGCCCCATGATTTGAAATTATTATTAACGAAGAAAAAATTTTCAAAATATCTGTAATATTTTGGTCATATTTTAAATCATTTGGCGTATTTATTTTTAACTTTAAACGCATTCGCATGGGATTGATTTGTTTGTTTTTCTAATATTTTATATCGTGGAGACATTTGGATCATTTTGAACCGCTTCAAAATACTAATTTCAAGTAGCAAAACGTCATTACCTGTGACGGTGCTCGAATGTGTAAATAATTCTCCAAAATAACAGCGTACATTTCTGCTCATATTTTCTCTAGCAAGAGAGCCACTAAAAACATGTTTAATGATTCCCTTGGGATTCAGAACTCGTGGAAAAAAATAAGCATCGTTCAGAAATAACTAACTCGAGGAAACTCTTCAAAATTTTTATTTGAAAAACTAGAAATAAACCTGAAGAACCGACGTTGCTGCAATGACTCACAAAGACATTTTAAAATTTTGGTGAATATGCAGCCTGACTGTAATTTGTGGCTCTTAATTCCTATTTTTCAATGTCTAGGTCGATGAATTAGCTTGCTGCTAATGGCTATTTTGGAGAATCTTGAATGTATCATAATTTATTCAAATCGCGTCACACCTGAGTCCAGATTGTGATGAATGACTGATTCGATGTTGAACTATTTCCCGTATCTTAACACTTGATCATTTCTTAATTTAATCCATGCATCAAGCATGGCCAAATTACACGGGCTTCGTGACCGGCATCCCACGACTTTGCCTTTCCAGCTTTAAAGAAACGAGTGAAGAAGAAGACCATTATCTTCATTATCTTTTATCAACTCATCAATATTCATGTCTTCTTCCGCCATTCTGTAAACGTTGTCACTCACGTGCGTCAAATTGTAATCTTTATACGATCAATACATTGGAACTTTATTTGTAATTCAACGCCAGCGAGCATGATAATTAGCATAAATTATATGTATTTACAATAACACCTCGTGCACCTTCGTTTGAACCACAGTGCAGTGTAATTTCGTAATTTCATTTTACTTAAAGACTTCCAATTTTAAACGAGGAGTGACGCCACTCCAACAATCAAACGCA
The DNA here is from genome assembly GCA_030386875.1 of Morinoia aosen. NCBI lineage: Eukaryota > Metazoa > Arthropoda > Malacostraca > Amphipoda > Talitridae > Morinoia > Morinoia aosen. Next base: position 22,097,477 of record CM059565.1, read on the forward strand.
ATTGAATCATCTAATATTTCCTGATTGCACTGCGTATGGTCTGACCACCGCGTAGATTTCTTTTCCTGTTTGCGTTCTTAGCGAGCAGTTTGATAACACTGACTGGCAGGAAGCGGGAACGTTCTTTCGTGCGTGTCTGTGGGCAGGATGCAGTGGAAATGCCTTGCCTGCTGTTACATTAATCAGTTCGTCTGTCTCCTAATGTTTGGTAAAAAATTAATTTTTCGTCGCTGATGGAACTGAACAAAAAATTCATGTATTTACAGCAAAAACTTAACGTGTGGTGAGATTTTGGTAATAAATTACTCGTTTTGTCTCTCATTAAAAGATGACAAAATTTACAACCTTTTTGTGGACTTGAATCGAAATTTGGATGTCACATTAATTGCGATATCGAAGAACGGGCGTCTGTGCTTCCGAGCGTCATACATCATTCGGTTAAATTCTGTGAATAGAGGTGCATTTACGAATCCTATGAACTATTTTCCCTCAAGATTCAGATGGTGGGAATTTCTACTCTGATCAAAGAACGCAAATTTCCAGGCTTAATTCATGAGTTTTCGTTCGTTATCTACAGGGAAAAAAGGTGTATAACGACCTGGGTGGCAACGTAATAGTAGAGAATTCCGTGCAAGTGAACAGCATTCGTTATCTTGCTTCCGCTGCTGCTTATGCAGCTGCGCGCGTGTGTGTGTGTGTGGACCGAATTCACTCCTACTGAAGCTATTTATTTCTGTGACGCCCAACTTGCAAATTATTTAGTCTCCTCATTGACGCTTCGTGAACCAGGAAAAATATATTTTTTTCTGATGCATGTAATTTATTCTTAGTCATTTTTTATGTGCGCGTTGTCTGGATGCATTGTTTTTCCGTTATGCTGAATAGTTTCATTTTTTGAGGAACGTTGGATTTCTGTCTAACACATGTGGTCTTTGGTCGGGCTACTGTAACAGTGATGAATAATTAAATCTGCGTGCTCATAAATCTTTTCTGCACGTGGGAGTATGCTAGTCAAAACTGACAGGCTTCATCTCGTTCTCATGGTTTGTTTTATTATTGTACTGAACCAATCTTTTCCTGCTGATAAGTTTTCCTTATTCGAACAGAAACTACCACCCATGAATACGCAAAGAGAATTACCTGACAGATAAATATTAATGATTTCCAAGTCTTTCAGAGTAGCTGCGAGAAAAATGTAAAGCTTTCCCACCTTTTGTTAGTTCGATAACCTGTACCTGTCAATCAGCCCGGGCTTAGATGCATACGTGCAAATTTCAGAGCTCGTCGATCGCTGGGAAAAGAGTCAGTTAATATTCTTTGTATATGAAAGAGAGGGTTATATGTAGTGGTATTTTTAAGTTGTGCATGGTTGTGTAAAATTAATTCATATAATTTTTTCTCAAGTAATTATTAAATGATCTTGTATGACTGCGTAGGCTTCGGTATTATAGTGCGACGAATTTGTTTTTTTGACCTACACAACGGAAATGCGCCAAAATGGTATTACCCCTGGAAAAGTTGTTAGAAGCCGTAAAAAAATATTTATTCCTTCTTTATTTTACTCATGGGCCTCTAGCCTAAATTATTGAAACAATCCCATGGTTAATTTCCCAAACAATTCTCTGTTCCTGTAGACACTTCAATGATTAAATTTCAATCAATATTTTGTCAACATACGTAATTTTTCATTAATACAAATTTTCCTCTTAGAAATATTTTCTTTTTCAAACCCAATCGAAAACTTGACAGAATATCTGAGTATAATCATATATAAAGAACAGAATGGGATATTCAAAATAAATACCTGAGCACTTTTTTAGATATAATTAATTTTTTAGTTTCAGTATAATGTGTCAAAATATAATTATCGATTTAAGCATATATTCAATACACATTTTCCTGCTCAAATTAAAATTTTAAGCGTCATACTAATTAGATACACATAAATTGTAATCGATTTCCTTTCATTTCACTTGTGCAACCGACATCTTAATTTCTGAGATCGCATGGCACATAAATGTAACTCACTCATGAGAAGCCTAACAACGAGTATTTCAGGGAAAAGTACACTCGTATCCTTTATCTAATTAAAATTAACTCCACAATAATTCTCGCAGTTAATATTAGATACACCATGGGTTTAAAAATTAATGCACTCGAAAGTATGGCAGCACACGAGTACAGAATACTTTGAAACATTTTCCGTTTGATGATAATAAATTACAACTAAAACTTCAGTAAATGTAGCCTTCTGGCATATACCTTGCGTGGACTGATGTAATACTGATCCGGTGTGTTCCTGCGTAGTGCAATCATGTGCAATTTTCCTATCATGTATACTGTAATCAGCAAGCATTTTGGAGCTTTAAGTCGTAGCAAGGTACCTTATTTTCATTATTTTTTAGTTCATTCTAAAACATTTCTATGTTTACCTTGTTTTTCAAGTGTTTCAAATTTAAATTTATAACTCAATGTTCAGTATTCGCGTTGCACGAAAAATTCCTTAGCGTTCAGGATAAAAGCCTTTAAAGTCTATGTATACAAATCCAAAGCATTTCTGAAGTTTGCAAGTACATCAACTTCCACCAATGTGAGTGCTGCACCAGTTTCACTTTGAGTTGCATTTCAAGGATACAAGAGGAAAATGTGTTATTGGACATAACGATGAGACGCTTCTTTATGGAAGAGCGGTCCCTTGACGAAGCAGGGAGTGAGAAGCACTATGACTCTCCAGGGAGCCCTGGCTTCACTCTGAGTTCTCACCTAACGCTTGTCTCACTGCCTAATTGATTCGTTAGTGGGCGATAAAAATGACTCTACCCCTCAGAGGCCCGCGAATAAACCACCTGTGTCTCTGATTCTCCCACTGCTAAGGGAACCCAGCGATGAATGCTCACTAAGCTAATGTTAATTTATTATTGTCTGCCTCTAACCGTTCATTTTTCCCCAAAAAATCTCTTAGGTATTTGAATTTTTAGTGTTATGGCATAAGCCTGTATTTTTGCTTAATTGGCTTTTTCTTCCTTTCAGGTACGGATATATTAAGGGAGTGGATCGATAACATTCCCTTGAACTTCTGATCACAACGGGCGCACTAAGGTAAGTTGAGTTTTTTTCGTTCCACTCTGTTATTCTTTTGTTCGGTGAACTGTCAATATCAGTAACTGGTAGCTACATTAGACCGTCAAAATACACCCTACACTAAAAGATTGGCGAAATACAGTAGTTTCTTAAATTGGCATCACAGTTCCCCTATCTAATTTCTCTCATAAATCGACCATTTCTGAGAAAATCAATAGGTTCGCTTCCGAGATAGCATCAATTTTTATTTCACTTCATTAGATTCTCAATTTCCTATGGGGTAAAAAGCTGAACAAGACGCGGTGGTTGACCACCATTCATTCTGCCGAACGATGGAATCTCTTAAAAAAGTGGCCCCTAACAATCGATGGACCGCAAGTTGTCCCGTTTGAGCGCAGGGATCTAGGTTTGGTCGCGTCCAGAACTGTATGGTTAACTGGCATGTGAAGCTCCTTAATTATAAATTAGTCTTCGCTCTTTCGATGAGAATTGCATAGCTTAATGCTGCTTAACTCTTTTTTTAAGTGCGTGTGCTGATCTGAAGTTGCCAATGATATTAAAAGATGAATTTTCCCAAGGAGGCTTTTGAATTTTTTTGTGACGTGTTAGAAATTGTGAGCTATATTAACTACGCCAACACTAAAATGCGAACTAACTCAAGCACGATAAAAGAACGCAGTAACTACATCACGTGGCCGTCCTACACCTTAATTGAGTACAATTTAAAAACTTGTTCTGAATTACTTAAATATTTTTCATCTAACATGGTCGTAAAAATAAATACGCATTCAAGTCTCACACGCTGCTTCAGGCTGCATTAATTTCTTAATTTTCTTTCAATGCTGAATTGAGATCTACTAATGAAATTAATAGCTCGCTACGAAATAATTCCCTGAAAACCAAATTGACTCAAAAATAATCAACAAAAAGTCTGAAGCACCACCTATATAAGTATTACGGAGGAATCTAATAATAACGGTTAATTTCCAACACTTCAAAAAACCATTGAACAGTTAAATTGAGATCAGAGCCAAGCTCTATTTCCAGAAACATTGGCTAGACGACAGCTCTGTGTAACGTATTGATCGCGCGTTGAGTCATACGGTTTTCGTCACAGCGAGATTGTCGGGACATTCGTACGGGCGCTTCTGGCTGGAATCGGCTTCACGTCGGCGGGTAAATTTGTTCCAAGATTTATGAAGGTTGCCGTGTACTTCGTCAACTGCCTGTGGCACTGCCCTGGTCCTGTCAATACGAGGAACCGAACTTCGAATAACGAACATTTCATGTTCATGTGTTATTTCGACGAGCTTTGCATTGTTTCAAAAGCTTGAAATACTTAATATAACGTTGGAATACCTTAAAACTATTTTCTGTGGAATTGCTATTACTCTGATTAAATGAATTGCTTCTCCAACCCATATCATTTTCGTTTTTCCTGATTTATTCGAGATGTAATCGGTGAATTAAATATCTTTCTGGCAGCTGGGATATTTTGAGTTCACTTTTAATTCCGATGAAAGTGCAGTTGCCGATGGAGAAATGCAGGTGTTTTATCTCAGTAAAATAGAGGTATTGTGGATAAGGCTTTGTCTCTGCTCATTTACTGTCTCTGAAGCCATGATGAGTGTAAACAATAGTGAACTCGGATGTACATTGTCAAAATTTAATATCATGTTTGTGATGCTACGCATGCATGTCTCATCTACAACCATTTTCCACACATTTTTAGTTATGCAAAAATAATAAATTATTGTATACTTATTATACCTGTATTTTTCAGGCACAAATTGAGTTAGTTTGTTTACTTATACAATGTTGTTCATCATTTATTTTTTCAGTGAGTACGATCGTGTTTTCCTTCTCAGAATTAAACTCTCTTCGATTCAAAAATTTTTTTCACATGTCTGAAAAACAATATATTTGGATATTTTGTCATAGCGATGGCCTTTTCTTCTTTAAAGGGAACTTGAGATCAAATACCATTCGTAACAAGGGAATGGAAACCAATAATGATGTTTCATTACTGAATTTTATTGAAAACTTTTAGTTTCTTTTAATTTTCCCGGAAACACTATAGAGTCTCCGTACAAAAAATAACAGCAGATAATGAGTTTAATTCTCCTTTTTCCTTTATTTCTTTTATTTATTGATCACATGGACATTACTAGGAGGATTGTTCTGAAGCTTTATTAATTTATTGTCTCAAATTAATTATTCATCATCCATGAAATTACCTACCTCGCAGCTATCAGCACTATAAATCGCGTTTATAAATAGAACATTGAAAGCTGCATACAAACACAAGCCTGCAAGTGGTAGTCTTACTGGATCATGCATGAAGATGAGAGCCCAAGAAGATATACACATTACTTCAAGTTGAGCGCAGCAAAATTTGAGCGAATCGATGCTCATTACCACATGCATGAGTTCTTTTTCACATGTACGGGTCTTAACTAGTATTCGATCCTGTTATTCTGCGACATGCGTTCCGGAACATGACACAGATGTGAACTGACTTGAACACCTGCGCATTTAATTATACGTCCAGTATTCCTATTCACGTTCGCTGCAATTACAATATTCTCAATGATTGCGAGCTCTGTATTTGTGTGTGAATGGAAATGACATCCGTACCCCGAAATTTCTGCTCATTTCATCCAGAGAAAATTGCTCCAAGCGGTTAACGAGGATGTTTTTGTCAGTTGATCCTTATCGTTTGAATATCACAGTGTATTCCAGTTAATTTCAGTGAATTCTGGTAACTCAGAAAGCTAGTCTTTTCGGCAAGTTAGGGTAATTATGAAGATTCTTCGACAAAATTTAGAAACGAAAGATCAACTTTCCGTAAACGGTGGCTCATGGTAGTTAGGAGACGTGTGCGTTTTTAAATAGGCAGAAAATAAAGTCAAAACGATTTTTGATTAGTTTAAAACGCTTGAGAATAAATTATTCAAACGGCAGGTTACATCTCGTTCACTGCAACCTTCACAGAAACCGGTTCCTTGCTGCGACACGCGGAAAAAATTCAAGATAGTCTACGGTATTTCAGTGTCATATTTCACTACAATTCGTGTTGGAAAATCATGCAGAGAATTGCTGAAAAAACGTCGGAATTTGTCCACATAATGAGATATATTGCGCAATATATATATTTTCTAAGTTTATCAAGGCTAAAATAGAGCATGAACGGATAAGGATTACTTAAATATTATTATGACAATAAATCTTATTAGACATAGATGAACTTTTTGGATCATTACGGTTAAATTATTAATAATTCACGCATTATGAATAGCAGTCAAAAAATTACGGACACAAAGTTTGTTTGAACATTATTACGTATTAATTAAAGAGAAATGTTCCCAGGTCGAACGAAATAGAGATATGACAGATAAAATATTTTACCATTTATAGTCAGTTAACTATCGTCTATATCTTTTAAAATGTAAAATGCTGCTCAAAAGTGAGGGTTGTATCCCAAATACTTATTTAAAATCATCAACTGCTTCAGTCTATTTTGAAATTATGTGGGTATAAAATTTATACTCTTCAATTTAAAATTTTCAGTTTCACCATCACAACTTGATTACATTTTCTCTCGCGTTTGAAAAGTGTATTCATTTTTTCAATGGAATTCGACGCAGAGTTTATTTCCATGTTAAAAATTAGCTCCAGGATAAATATTTACTTAATTGCATTCCCTTAATTATTTTCTTTCACTTGAGCAAATGACTGCGCGGGTACTGAAACTAAATTTACATCTATAGTTGGTTTTCAACAGGTAAAGTTTTTCTTTTATTTTTTAGAGATGACTCGGTGTCAGGTGGTGAAATCTGAATGAAAATGCATTAATAATCGATTTGGAGTTTTACAATTATCTGCACTCCATGAATTTATTTTATGTTAACGCATGAATATTGAATAAATTTCCCCATTATTTCTTCAGAGCTAACTTGTTGATAAATTATGCATTTAGGCCTATATATTATGATGAACCTAAATTTTATTTTCATGATAAATAATTGAAATCCATTTTTGACTGTTCTCTCAAAATTCACCAAAATTCATTTCAAAAGAAACAGCTTATCTAAATTTCAAACATTAATTACCATGTCATGAATGATCATTTCACATACATCAGTTGGAAGCTGGAAATAGCGAACCATATTCATTTTCACTGCTATATTAAAACTTCAACTGGCAACAGTAATATACCATTCGTGTTAAAATGATCTTCCACAACACCTACATGTGATTTTCATAATTGTAGAACGTTAAGTGTATCACCTCCAGTTAATTCTTCTTCAGAGGTGTGGAAATTGTACTGCCAAACAAGCGATGCATGTGAGAATATTATAGTCGAGTAATTTTGGAAGTACTTTTTACTCTTGAGCGCAAGAGCTTAAAATACTGAAGTTTAGCCTCTAATGAAAAATAGTGCATGTTCCGCATTTAACCCGTGTGCATTGCTTTATTGGGTATATTTCACTGGTCTTTTGCTGAATACCTCGATGTGAGTGAATTCATATTCACATAGTATAAAATTTAGGTTTTCAAAATAAATAATTATTTTCCATAAAATTGATACGCTTGCAACGTTTTATTTTTGATGATTTATTTCGTCATTTTCACTTCACAAAAAATTCAGTCAGAAATTTTGAGACTGTCATGCATAATAGAGTATTTAAAAAATAATCCCAGGTTCTTTGGGACTTCGTTGTCTTTCTGATTGACATGTATGTCAATTTTTTTTGTTCCTACCTAGCCGAGTTACCTCGTGTATTCTCTCTCGTAAATCTAAAGAATAAAGCATTACTCTTTCATGCACTGCATCTGACCTTTTTACTCGTGACACTTTAGTTCATTTGTTCTGAACGCAAACATTTTCACTGACAAGCTTCCAAAACGAAATGAATTTATGACAAATATACCGGGCAAATGAATCTGCATAACTCATGGCTGCTTTGCATTGTAACCATCACCATTTGCAAGTTTGATGTCGATTGTGGATGACCGTCGAGCTCGCGGTTTGCGTGCTGGTGGTGGGACCATGAAAGCGCGTTCAAAAAGCCCGGTCGTGTTGTGTACTCTACGCGTAGAGTATACCCACATATCTCACATAATAATAAATACAGTGTGTTTTCCCCAATTAACTCATTTGCCTCGGAAAGAGCTTTTGTTTATTTTAAAATTCTTTTGGAAATGTAGCTCGGGAAAATTACATAAAGGTTCCTAAAATTAAATATTTATGACAAGCACGCTGGCGTACGCTTTTGTGTACATCTGTGCGTACGAGCGCGCGTGTGTGTGTGTGCGTATGTGTGTGTGTACTACGAGCGTTGTTCAATGGAAAAGAGACGACCTTTGACGCACGAAGCATTCTGCACCGCGTCCGAAGCTGCTGGCGCCAAACGAGAAGGTGGCGTTACCCCTCCCGTTCCCTTGTCATAGATACCGCCCTCCATTGAAGAAAATGGACTAGGAAATGGACGAGACTCCGTTAAAAATGTCTGGCACATGCACAGAAAATGTCGAAGAAATGGAGAATAGAGACTTGGTGAAGGAGAGAGACGCGTTCAACTTGGCACTGTATTTATCTTCCACTGTTTATTTTCTTTATTCAAGAAACAACATTGAGTTAGGGGCATGCCCAAGCTCTGGCAGTTTGAGTAAATTCAGAGGAAGGCATTTTTGATGTCAAAACAGAGAGCCATGCGTCTAGTCGGCCGCCATGACGGGATTGTGTTTACGTTCTAGGAGTGTGAACAGGCCTTATTTTTAAACGGTCGATGTACGAGTAAATGTCATTGGAGACGGAGAGGCACTGCGCACTTCTTCTTTTTTCCCTCGGCCACGTACGCTCCGTGCGTTTTGCATGGTGACAAGTTTGTATCGGATTTTATTACAAACTTAAGTATGTGTATGATCTTCCGAATCGATATTTTGTGGAATACGAGTAGCAACTTATGTGAAAATTTAGATTCGAAGTCAGTTGAACGTTGTTATAGAGTTACCATTTTCGAATTAGAAATTCGACTTTTGAATTAGAAATTCGAATTTTGAATTAGAAATTCGAATTTTGAATTAGAAATTCGAATTTTGAATAATAAATTCGAATTTTGAATTAGAAATTCGAATTTTGAATTAGAAATTGCAATTTTGAATTAGAAATCCGATTTTTTCGTCGAATTAGAAATTCGGCTTTGAATGGAATGTGAACTTCAAATTAGGAATTGGAATTTGGCAGTCATATTAGACGACACTTCTTTAGTTCTGACCTTCAATGATCATATTTATTTAAAAAGTTGATGTTAGCAAAACCCCATGGGAGCAGTAAGGAAGTTTTCCACCGAAGTATAATAAGACTTCAAGTACGTAAATCTAAAGGAACTGCTTAACTTGGAATCAGCACATCAACGCTTTAACAAATTAGATTTCGATATTTGTACGAAATTTTTTTTTATAAAATCGGCTCAAGAGATAACTGGTCTACTAAATTTCAGTAATTCTCTTTCGAAAAAGTTGAACCATTAACTTTTGAAGGCCTGAGACAATTTTCGAGTTCATAATTTGCTTATCCAGCTTGACCCAAAAAATATCATTGTTTAATATTTGCTCCTATCCTTCGTAAGCATGCAGAATTTATGAAAAAAAAAAATTTAAGTGATTCCAGGAATGACCGCCCAACTTATGTTGAGAAAATATTGTTGTATGGCAAGAAATGACCATACAATGCATCTAAAAAAGATGAAAATTGTATTTAAAAATCTGTAAGTAAAGAATTCACAAGTCTTTCTGGTAGCAAAAATTTTCATAGTAATTAACTATTTTCAGTTCATTCATTTTATTTTATTCTGTTGTACTGACATGGTCAAAATGTGAAAAGAAAAAAGATATCACGAAAGGCTGTTATTTTTATATCGTTTTTGTACAAAGTAAATACTATCACTTTTTCCATAATGTTATTATAACCGCCTCGATTAACAAAACAGAAAATTTTTAAAGCCTTAATTCTAAAACTATGAATGGTTTTCAGTATATTTTCTGCAAATGGTTAAACGTGAAACTAAGCTAATTTTTTACAGGAAATTATTCGGGGTGAAATTTATTTACAATTTTTTTCTCAGTCTGGCATTCATAACCTTGGAAACGTCATTGTAGCCAGTACACGAATGAATACATGAAAAGTTCTAGGAAAAAATCAGGTGTCTCCTAAATTACAATTAAGGATAAATCACAGAACTTCATATGTTGCCTGCTATTACTCATAATAAAATGCAATTTAAATATGTTATCATTCAACTAAAAATGATTTCAAAATTGTGAACACACGTTTTTATAACCCTTGAAATATTACTAACTCAGAAAAATATAACTGAATTTTTTCAATTGAATAAAATATAAACTCTTTATGACTAAAATGTTAAATCCTTTCCGTGAGTTTAGAAACTTAATTTGCAAGTGAACTCCTTTTTCAATATATTCTTTTAGAAATGAATGACCACATGGGTTCTGGCATGAGTAACTATAATAATAATATCAGCATCAGAAATGATAACATTCTTCTACAATAAGGTCTTCCAATTCTCATAAATTTAAATTTTCGCACGTTTTTGTACTCTGAACGGCTCGTCATATTGTGGCCCGTGGGCGCACCCAGTATCTGCATCGACTTTACTGAGTTATTTCATCAGTACTCAAATTTTCTTCCATCAGATTTTTCCAACAATAAATCACAAATAAGAGAAGCTACAGAATTGTATCCTTCAAAAATTGCTTGTATCATCCATTCCACATTTTTTACAATTAGCTCCAGGCTGCGACCTTTTCGCGGGTATGGTTGAAATTTCAGCTAACAGTATGCTTCTCATGAACAGTTACGATTAATTTAGAGGGGTACGAATTGAAGAGTTTGGCATCGTCTAATTCCCTGTTTTGTTGTCATACCATCTTATTTCAATATGGGTTCTTGAGTGTAGTGGTATTCTATTCCATTTAAATAGATGTAAAAAGTTATTAACTTGAATACTACAGTCAAAATGAAGAGACCTGATATGAACTTGTTCTCTTCACTGTTCGGGAATCGGTCAGGCTTTTTTCGCTGGATCTTTTCACCTACTTCAAATTAAAATATCCGCCTATACTTTATTTCAAGTGTCGTGCGCAATGTTTCCTTACCCAAATAATTCATTCTTCCCGAAAGATAAACATCAACGCTCCTGCGACGCTTTCGAATGCTGCTTGAAAAGAAGCAATTATAAGCGCTCAAATTCAGCCTCTTAAGGAGCACTTTTAAGTCACCTTCATGTTTGCTGATGTCTGTGTTATCTCCATTCTTTTCTCGGGGCATCTCCCCTTCGTATGTTGTTGCTTTGCACTGCCTAGCTCAACAGCCGACCATCATTCTTTTGCAGCGTTCCCACCCGGGGAGCGCAACCCCCTCTTGCCCAGACTGACGGCGCGTTAGACAAGCACTCGCAATTTATGGTCGATGTAATATAGCAGCAGCTCCGTGTTTTATTCAGTGATAATGATGGTGATGCTCCAGCGACACAAGTCCATATAATGTAGTCATACTAGCTCACCATGTTTCTCGTTTTATTTGCACCCATCTTGTGCGAGTGTTTTCCAGTGTTATTTAACGGGGTATGATGTATTCGATATTTTAATTTGATTTAACGGGTTATGACGTGTTCGATGTTTAATTTGATTTAACGGAGGTATGACGTTTTCAGAGCTTAATTTAATTTAATTTAACAGATTATGAAGTGTTCGACGTTTCATGGTTCTTATTTATCCGATCCAGCTTCTGCGGAAAAAAACTTCTTGGCTTTGCTTTGCATACGTCAGCAGATTCGCATGCGAGTTTTGGTTGTATGACGTGAAAGAGAAGTGTTTGCTGAGTCTGGTTCGTCAAATCAACTTCCTGAACGCTTTCGTACGTTACAAATTTGAAATGTTACCTCGAATATACGTTTGAATACTTTTCAATCTATGACTATGACCAAACATGATCAAAATGTTGAGTTTGAGAGCGTTTATGAACGTCGCTTCAACATTATAGGCTACATGTAGTGAATGCATCCATGAGTTTTTTACTCCGAAAAATACGTTCAAAAATTTCAATTGCGATCAAGGAAAATTACTTCTGCAATTAAAATGTTATTGAGCTACTTTCTGAGCTGTTTAAAGTATTGCTGATACTGATTATCAGTAAGATAATTGCTGAAAAAAATATATCCTAAGCATAAAAGTTAGCTAGGGAAATCCCTCAAATAACAGCTAAAATTTTGCTTGCATTCAATATGTAAATAAGACTAAATATGCACTTTTCACCGCATTCGGGGTGTAAATTAGGCAAGTGAGAAAAGAAAAGAAAGAGAGGTAAACTAATGTTTTGTATTAAGCACATGACTGGCACTTAAGGCTCATGCTTGGATTCTTCGTTTCAAAAGTCAACTCCAAAAAGAGATAAAAAAAAATCAGGATGAACACAAATAATAATCATAATTCTCCCCATTAACTGTGCAGCCCAACATAATTGCTCAGTTTTATTTTGAAATCATACTTTGCTGCTGTCACGATCGAGTGAACAGGATTTAGATTTAAAAACACGAACAACTGTTCACGTACGAACTGGCAAGAAACTGTACAAGTCACTAGTGTGAATAAGTGTCTAACCTCATCTTAAGTAATCTATATTAAGGTTCACGGGATCTCATGCATACGATAATTACAAAAAGTTATGGAAGGAGATCAGATAGAGAATAACAGATATAATGTGCTTTTATATTCGCATATGTACGGGCCATTTCTTCCAAGACAGCTACATTGTGCCAGTATAATTATATTCCAAAAGAAAAAACTCGTTTTTACACCATGGAGATGGAATATTTGCGATATCCAAACCGAGAGATTGAAAAGATTCTAGTGAGAGTTCCGCCAGCCAAAACGAAATAAAAAATGTAGTTAGAATTGGCTATATTTTAAGTAGAGCTTCAGAATCAACAAATCATCTTCACAGATTCGAACAAGATCCATGAAAAAGAAACAATTTCGCGCACAAGAAACCCGTTTGGTCTTGACCACTCAACTGAGCATTGAGCCCTGCAAAATACAGGTCATCCCACGCTAAGATTCGCATCAAGAAATATAGTGCTTGATTATTGCGTAAGGGCCAGTACAGTTATGAAGGCAACTACGAGAGTAGACTTATATGGTCGTGTCCGATAATGCTACTGGATGTTGGCTAGAATGAAGAGCCGAAACGCGTGTGATAGTTTTTGCTGTCCCTGAGTGAACAAATTAAAAGAAAGTTTCTTTTGGTACATCTGTAAAGTCATATTTCAGTTCCGAGTCTTCGACCTCTCAGGGGGATACAGGTATTGTATCTATGGGAATTAGCGCTCCCAGGGGGATTATATGTGAGGGCCTGAGCTAAAGGTTAGGTAGGCTTCCTTTTGTAGTAATAAAATAGGTTTTTGTTTTGTTACAGACCATCTTTTTTCGGTCCACTGCTGTCCTGTTTTTCAGCACCTACTACTTTCTTCTTCAACTTTTTTCTTGTTTCATGAACTTCTTTCCTAGCTTACTGTTTCTGTGCACCTTGTGCATAGATTCCGCGTTCCCTCAACTCCATATTAAATGGTGCCTTCCTCTTTCCTCTCTTGGAACATCTTTGTCGTGGTTAAGGGAGGCTAAAACTTTCTTGTATAATAATAATAGTATAATCCGAGTCTTCGATATAATGAAAATAATATGAATTTAGGGTGAGTTATTAGAAAAACAATTGAGCTGATAAATGAATTTCACTAAAACTTAAGATAAAAAAATAACTGTGATAATTTAATAGAGAGCTATAATTAAGGCAGTAATGTGTACTGGTTTCATTACTGACATGCTGGTGAAAAAGTTTGACCATTTTCACGTTAATTATTGTACGCTTGTGATTCTTTATATCTTAGAAAGGGAAGTCATGCTGATATTTCGCAACGATATGTAAATGCAGAAGTATTTTAAGTGTTCTCTGATTCATCGAGGCATTCAGTAAATCAAACGCAGAAATGGGTCAGGCTGACTTCAAGCAGTCTGATAATATCGAGAAACTTAGATTTTTACTGTGATAACTGTTTGAAGAGGTCGTTTTTTTACTTCGAGAATTTCCATGAGGATTTTTATCGTTCGTACAATTTTTTGACTCGATCATATTATCTTGCAGATGCTCCTAAGGTTCTATTTTCATGTTCTTCAAAGAATAAGTTATAAATAGAAGCGGGTTTTATACGGATATACTCCCATCATATTTCATAAAAATCTCTCTTTTGCTCACGTTAATCAGAAGTCGCTTTTATGTATGGAACTAATAATACTCGTCATCCTCAATCGCATGCATCTGAATATCCACGTGCAGTTCATCAATGATTTACTGTCGACCATATCAGATTTACAACTCTTTCTCACGACACCAGTTGCGCGGCTTAACAATCTCACTCCGATAGCAAATCAAAATTGAGGTTCTTGCAACGCGAGCGTCCACGATTGATATACCGCGCCCAGCGCAAGTACCTCTTTCACCTCGAATGTTCACCTTTAGAACGAATACAGTCTGCTTCACGCATCCTTAGTTGATTGCTGAGACTCTACATTTAATAATATGTAATAAGGAAGACTCATGCATGATGAAAATGGTCAAATTTAGTAATAGAACGCCTAAGTGAACTTCGTGAATTGGCTTCGATACCAACACTCCCTCATTCTTAGAAAAACATTTCCACCTGATGAAGAAAATTTTAATTCCCTATTTGGTTCGTTGAAATGAAAATGTTTTTATTTTTGCACGAGTGCGTACAAATACGCCTTGAAGAATGTTTTTCGAGAAACGAAAAATTGAATTGAAGCAATTTATGCACAAAAGAATTTAAAAAAATGAAGAGGTTGATTTCGCTAAAATTACAGGAACAAAACATGAACTCTTTATCGTTCAATCGCAACTTCTTTTTTACTTTTTAAAGTAATTGCAAAAGGATAAAATTTGTAAAGCATCCTCAGAAACAATTGAACAAGTGAAGGATGACAGAAATAAAAATTCAAATTCCCTCAACAAATTCGCTGATATTTCATTCTAACAAATTACAAATTTTTCACCACAACTCCGCTTTTGACGAAAGGCCATAATCCTCACATTTTAGTCAATGCTAATGAAAAGAACTTACTGAAGCAAACATTGAGATATTGTGAAGTGAGTTCACCTTGCAAACAGGAAAAGGTGCTTTCAAGATGGCAGCGAGCTAATGTGAGATCACTCGGTCTGGTGAACCAAGAAAATGACTAGATCCATATCCTAGGAAGTCTTCATCAGTGTAGTTGCCAGACCTCCTTTTTTCTGGTTTTGTCGCCTTGACGTTCTGGCATTCTCGAAAGAGGTAATGAATCATATTTTCTTCCAATTTACCATGATTTATCTGAGCAACGCTGCAATTCACAAGCCACCAGCACTTGACAAATGGCTCTCTGTGCAGCATGTCCGTAATAACATAATCAAGTAGACAGGAATTGCACCCGTATCGAATTATCCAGCACAGTGAGACGTAAATACTAAAAAAGCAGAGCAACATTCCGGACGTTCGATCATCTTCATTATAGCTCATACCCGATCTCAGCAAGCTTGATCATTCGTCAATTAAACTTATTATGTGAGCACAAAAGAATGTCTTCATTGCATCATCCCATCAAAATTCAGGATTTTAATTTCAAGTTCTTAAGCTAAATGAACCGGATTCACTTTTAGACAGATTTAAAGCATTGTTTTTACTGTCGATTTATAATGTATTGGAATTCAAAGTATGGGATTTCTTGACATCCATTCCATGAACGAAAAATAAATGAGAGTTTCTAAAATCCATAAAAAACTATTGACTCAAGCATTTTTTGAAGCATGAAATATTCTCTGCGATGCCTTTAAACAAATTTAAATTATTTTTTTCTTACGTATATCCAAAAAACGATGAAGTCAAAATTGGATAAGAATAGCTTTGGCGCTGGGCACCAAAAATGAGCGTACGTACAAAGTATGCGATGAGGTAATTACGTAAGATTCTCGCGCGGTCATCATCACTTCACACTATACTAACATCGAAGCTCTTGTTAATCTTAATCGCAAACTTGACGCGGATGCCTGAAAAATTTATATCCACGCTGTGCAGTAAGAAATAAAACGTGCGAAAACTTTCCATATTAACAACATCCACGGAACGCTGAGTATCAATATTGCCGTGAAACTTTCGTGATATATTATTGACTAGAACCTCTCCCCGAGCCCGTATTGTGATGGTGTGTCCGGACGACATACGTCTCATGCATGGAAAGTCCATTACTCTTGTTGGACTCTAGAAGCTCATCCATCTTGCCTTCCTCGCTCCTTGAATTGACAGGCCCCATTTCGGGCCCAATGAGGCCTTCGTCTCTGGAATTCTTATAAAGAATAATGTCTGATTCACGTCGTTGTGCGGTCACTTTCGGCACGAAGATTTGAAGGGGAGCCTGATGGAAAAATTCGGGCGCCTAATCTCTCTACTCAATCAAAAGAAGTGATTGTATTTGTAGATTGATGACCCAAAAGTCACGCAAAAGAGGAGTTTTTCTGATGCTTTGAAAATATTCAATCGTGAAGAAACTTCGAAAAATAGCTTTCTGAAATTGATAAAATTATCTGTTCATAACACCTAACGCAAAAATAAACCAAACGAAATAAAACATTTTTAATTTTCCTTGGGAATTGATTAAAGATTGATAAAATAAACCAAAAGAATAGATTACATTAACCATTTAGAAGCAATAAATGTTACAGGATTGAGGCGATGTTAGTTTAGGAATTATTCCTGCCTAAAAATCCTTTAAGTTCAAAGTGCTGCATTGGATTTTTGCCGTTTTTATGTTCTTTAGTTTCACGAAAGTGGTATTTTCATGAGATAATAATTGTAAATAGTTTCTATGGCTGCAATGCTTTTCATGAAATACTACCAAGCCTCTCTCAAAGAAACTGATGCTCTGCTAGCAAAATTTCCACCAGACGTATTACATCATTTGTACTAATTTATTCATCGCATTTCTTCAAAGAAACTACATAACCATGCGAAACGTATGAGACTCATGGATCATGAACTAAAATTGATATTCAGCAATAAATCTTCTCAGTATTTGCCATCGTCTTTCTACAGTGAACGACCCGCAAGGCGATTGAACAACTTCATTTTCCTGTGCTAATTAACGCAAAACCAGGCCTTAAATTCTCGAGAACAACTCGATATCGACCAGCAGATATACGATGGGTTGCCTGCCAAATTTCTGAATAGCAGTTCAACAAACGGAGCTTTAAGTCCATTTCTTGCTCACAAGTTTTAATGTATTTTCACTCACTATCCTGCGAGAAGTTCGGAGCTACGACTGGGAACGAATGAATTGTTCCCTTGGTAGTAAATTCGCTTGATTTGTTACTTCTTCATGAAGCCAATGTCAGACTTGATACGATTAATGGCCGTAAGTCTCGTATAAACTGCTTACTTTCCTAATGGATACCCCGGAAAGGAGGAAATATTTTTAACATTCGGTTGCGTTCATATAGATTAGTACATCCCACGAAATTCCAGTTTTTTGGAAAGTGTGTGGGCTTAAGGAATTTTGGGTGGGCGTTGTACATGATCGATGAGTGAGATGAAATACGGAGTTATTTGAAATGAAAGCTACGAATTAAAATTAAGTATTTTCTTGTTAATTTAGCGTTTTTAAAATAACTTTAGCATGAACTCTTCCATGAAAGTAAAGCATAAAAAAGAACTAGGACGTAATTTGTTAGCTTTTGTAAGCCTAAATAAATTTGAATACTAATAATTTTTCTGTGATAAATATTTGTTCTTTAATTTTAATTCTCACATAAGACTCAATCAAAAATTTCACCGCGCTTAAAATCTATTTTCGGGCAGTGAAAAGCTTCTGCTAGCTATTTGATCGCTAGGAACACATTTGGCTGACTAAAGAGAAGTACAAATTCGATGATTCTGTCATTCCTTTAATTGCTAATCTCAAACACAGAAATCTAATAAATCTTAAACAAACCTACAAATAAAGCAATATGAAATCATCATGACCGCCTCTAAATAATGAAGACGCATATAATGCTATAACAAAAAACAAACTGTGACAAGAGGAAGGAAAGAAAGTACGCATGTGTGTACAAATTTTCCTGTTTGCATGGCAGTGTCATGTTAGGAAGTGCTCGGACGCATTCGAGTGTAACTAAGCTCTTGGATGTCGCCGTTTGCAAAAAATGCGAGTCTAACGCTCTCGCGGTAAAATTGAACAGCTGTCGGGTCTGTCGGAGCAGCCACGCAAGTTTTTGTGTAACTCGTTTTTGGGCCATGAGGCAAGCATAAAACCCACCACCCACAAGTTCTCATCATTTCTGGAAAAATGACACAAAAAATCGTCCGTCTATGCAAGCAACCAGTTTATCAAACCGTAGAGGAAAAAGTAGGAAATTAACCATGGTGTTAATGTAATCGACGATTCTATTTTACTGTTTTTGTTCCTTCAAGAAAAAGTGATCTTTCTTGCTGCCCGCTGACAATGTTTATTTCTCTTGGTTGCTTTTTACGGACCTTCAGTGGTTTGACTTTCCAGATAAAAAAGGCTGTTAAGGAAGCATAAATTTCTAAGTGCCACACCGTGGAGACCATGAGAATTTGAAAGCACCAGTATTTCGCCAAGCTTTGTGACGTTCGGATAGATCGCGTCGTTTCTGTGTCTATTCACATTTGAGTGGCAGTGTTTCTTGAGGTTCGCTGTTCGCTCAATGATGAATAAAAAATAGACTGATTGCACAAATCTTCCAATGAGTTCATCGTTTGAGCTAGGAGCAAGCAAACGGTAAATATAACATGTCAGTAAAAAAGCATGTATAGCTTAAATTTTTATATTTCCTATAGCGAAAGATTTCCTACTCCTTTTTTTTTTAATAACGAACATTTTCATTTATTTAGAGCAACGGTCCGAAATTTGATAAAACGCCCGAACTAAATTGCAGACACCTCTCCGAGCTGCAAGCGTTGCATGTCGGCTTCTGGCTCGCGTTTCGAGTTGAAGACGAAAATTTGTAATGCACTCTGCAGCCTCCTTTGCTCAACAATGGTTCCATAAATTGGGCTTTATGTTGTGAGTAATTGAGATCTATTCAGTCAGGTCACCCCCGCTCATGGAGAAGTCCTTGCAATTCCTCCATGAAAACTGTGAAAAAATGATTTCCTGTTCGGCCTACAAATAGGCTGTGCAAAGCTACAAAGGCCAGGCAGCCTGAACAGATGCTCTTTGTTCGCTGCAAATTCTCGTGGTTGTTACTCCGGTGAAATAGTGGACGTCACATGCATACATTTCACTTTTCGGAAGAGTAATAAGGATGAATTTCCCCCTTTGTTAGCCTGAGTGAAGGCGAGTCCGGTCGTAAATACGAGGCGTAATGAAAATTACTGCACAAGTCAGAGCTCAAACTTATTCTCAGCAATCCGACAGAATGTGTGAATGATTTTCCACTTGCTTTCTATGCACGCGTGGTAGGGAAGTGAAGCCATTTCTTCCCGGACAGCTAGTAATTTACATATACGAAACTGTGACAATGAACTTGATTGGGGAGTGTTCTTCTGGTGAAATAATTTTATTGTCATGGAAACAGAAGGCACAAGTGTTCGCCCCTATTCTTTCTAATCAGGGGTGAGCGTAGCAATGTGAGGTATTGAAGACCATTGTGTTTGCCATTCTTAACCTTATGTTCGAAGAGGGGTCTGTGGATTCCGGGAGTCCACACCAGAGCCTCCCTTTTGCTTTCTGACAAACCTAATGAAATTCTGCTTCTCTCTTCACTGCTGCGGTAGGGGTCTTCAGGACCTGAAAGAGAACAATCCAAAGTTTGAATCAAACGCAAATGAAATAGAAGTGAAAGGATAGTTAAACTCAGCACTTTTGAGGAATGACGTGCTTGAAAAAGGAAAAAAATAATTCGGTAAATGCATGCAAGAAGTGAGATTCCGTGTGCGCTCTACTTCAAGATTAATCGAAAACTGTCGCTACAATTTATAAGAAATCATAAATTATTTTATCTAGTAGAATTAAAAAATATCGGCAACGCTTAAGTGACACAAAACTTCGATCTCTACGTTCTAATGAAAATACATTGGCAAACAAAACTAATTTCATTAGTTTTTTCTCGTTATACATTTTCACTTTACTTACGTTACCTTCTGTTCAAACCTCGTAATTTTTGAAAACTTAAAGGCTCTTAAGAAAATTAAACTCTCGACTTTGTCACACAAAAATATGTGCATGTATGTTGTTTACATAGTTACTTTTCTATTCTTCAATTTGCGTTTCACCAGTACAAATATAATTTGATAAAAATTAACTTACTACATATTTCTCATAAGTTGTGTATTAGGATCACATTTTCGAATTGTTATTTAATTATAAACGGCAAAAATAAATTTAATAGAACGAGTAGAAGTAAATTGTGTTTAGGTGTACAGCAAGACTCCAATGTCTATCATCATTTTTTTTATATTTGGGGACAATGCACATATTCACGTGAATCGGAGAATTTCATAGCATTTTAGGGAATTTAACGCATGAATTGTTTTGTATTTCGAATTGCTGAAACATTAGTGTTGGCAATGGTTATAGAGTTATATGTGAGATTGACTCAAGTTATATGTTGAACTCTAAAAGCAATTAAATTTTGAATGTTTTTAATGTATCCATCATATGAATAGTGAACTTTACCATTTTAGAATGCTCTTAGAGAATGCTATTTTAATTTTAAACTCTATCTCATTTCAAGATTAATATTAATAGTAGAAATACAACAGAAGACTATTAAACCTGATATTTGAAGTGAAAAATAATAAAATCAGAAAAACATGTTGAAAAGGAATTCATCATGTACATATTTACTTTCTGAAAGGTCAAAAATTGTGCAAGTTTACTCAGTGTATTTTACATTTCCTCCATATTTACATAATCTGCTATATCAAAAATTAATCCCTGAATTACCTTAATTTTATGCTTCATAAATATAAATTCCTCTTCAGTTCATTGATATCTTAATATTTTGAAGCAAACCGATTTCGAAAAATAACCATTTTTGTTAATATTCAGGCATACCAGCGATGTCCAGTTATCTGTCTGTATGTAGATAAAGAACATATTTTTTGTAACCTTAAATGTACTCCGCATTCATAACTTTGATATGTTTGTTTAAACACTTGCCTTGTACCGGCTCATAGATAAACTGTATATTGTAGCCACGTAACAACTTTTGTCTTTTGAAATGCTATGTTAATACAAACAATAGATATACTGTATATTGTAGCTACGTAACAACTTTTGTCTTTTGAAATGCTATGTTAATACAAACAATAGATATACTGTATATTGTAGCTACATAACAACTTATGAAATGCTATGTTAATACAAACATTAGATATCCTGTATATTGTAGCTACGTAACAACTTTTGTCTTTTGAAATGCTATGTTAATACAAACAATAGATATACTGTATATTGTAGTTACGTAACAACTTTTGTCTTTTGAAATGCTATGTTAAAACAAACAATAGATATACTGTATATTGTAGCTACATAACAACTTATGAAATGCTATGTTAATACAAACAATAGATATCCTGTATATTGTAGCTACGTAACAACTTTTGTCTTTTGAAATGCTTTGTTAATACAAACATGTTCACCATCAAGATCGTTGGTATCTGGCGAGTAAAACAAATTTTTGCTGCTAATTATAAATAATCTATGCATAATTTTTCCAATAAATTCATTTCATTCTTTCAATATTTTATCATACGAAATCATCACACTAGCATCAAACGAGAATATATGCTATTTTTGGGAAAAAATTAATTTTTAGGTTTTAATTTAGGAATGCAGGGAATATTAGCGGTGCACTTTACCATTTTTTTCCAGTAATTCTATCGCAGCCTGATTTAGATCTTACTTGGAACATTAATACTTTTTATATTGCAGTATGAACACAAAAATTAATGTTATTAATACTTGTCGGCAATATTAGGCAGCGAATAAAAGAAAATGTGTCCTATAGATAACAATGTATCGAATTATTCAGAGTGATGCCCATATCTCCCATTATATTCCTCATTCAAATACCATGGAAATGAAGTTCATTTTAATGGCGATTAATGATAAATGAAATACAATACAATACAGTGATGATAAATACATAACCTTTAGGGAATTACTTCAAAGAGAAAAAATTATTTGAACGGCAGTTACTCTCTATAACATTATAAGAATGAGCTTTGAACATCCATCTAATATCTATGTCAGCGTTTTTTCATGCACATAGTGAATTAATTTTTTCCTAAATGGTATACTCTTTTTTTTCCAATGATACCAAAAAATGGAGAATTCATAAACTCACCCACAGTCTAGAGTTATCATAGAAAAAAATATGAGATATTTTATGAAACTATTTCAAATGGCCCTACTGTTTCAAATTCAGGTAACTAAGAGTTTACTAATATTTTTGCCAGTATTCATAAATGTATAGCAGTGTGAGAAATCATATATTTTGTACATAATGGTTTAAAACAATTTTACTATAGGGAGAAACTATTTAGACATGTATGAAACAGATAACCTGCTACTTACTGTAAAAAAATGTATTAAAAAATTAAAGATCTAAAAATACTTCCATTAAGTCAAACATCGCTATTATTTTAAGGCAGTAATTATTCAGCATCATTAATTAAAATAATATTAGAATTGAGTTCACTGGTCAGGACTAAGACAGTTCCAATCGCCTCGGCCCCCCGACATGATCAATAGACCGCCGTCCATAATTTCTTTAACATCGCTACATTTACTCTCAATTTCACTCAAAACGTTAGTCCAATGACAAAAACGTAAACCACCTTAAAAATTCTTTTCATTTAACAACAAGAAGGAGCATCATATCATTTTTCAGTGATAAAATCGGGAAAAAAGCCCTAATGGCCGGCCGCCCATGTTAGGCCGGTGCGCGTGCTCGTAAACTCGGCCGTTCATTGGCCGCCGCCGAGCTATGGCGTCTGAAGGGTTCTGATGCCGGCGTAACTGCCGACCTGTGGATTCAAATTCATTTCATGGCCAATTGAACGGGTTTTCACATCGTAGACTTCAGTAAGATGATCGCAAAGATTACCACTAGGTTATCAAATTAGCTACAGCTCCTGGTAATTCGCTTTTGCCGAGGGAAGTCACTTTTTTTTGCCATTTTGGAGTTGGTCTGTTCCCGAGATCTCAATGGCTGCATGGTGTGCTTTGTATGATGGATGCAGGAGACTGGTCAATGAAAGAATTTCTTGCATTGGTGTTGATTTTGAATTAGTTTAATAACGTATTGAGAATATGTAATAACCAATGGTATTTATAATGTATTTTTTTGTAGTAGAAAAACGTTGCTTTTTGATTTTTTGCTTAGTGAAAGGGAACACAAATTTGGTCAACTTTCACACCCCTATAAATTTTAAAATGGGCTTACAAATAATATTCAATGGTATAATTCTGCATTAACATAACCGAAAATCGAGGACTATATAAAGAAAACTTTCAGTAAACCTTTTTAAAAATTATTTGAAAATTTTATGAAAGAATTTATAAATAAAAATTGTAAATGTGATAATGAATTTAATAACTACATGAGCTCATTAATCAATTCAGTCTACTGCACCTTTCAAATTGTATAACATTACAGCGCTTTATATTAAAATATTTTGATATTAATAATTTTACTTTGGTACTCGAAGACAGCATTTCAAAAATTTTAAGCAGCTTATTCAAAGGAAGTTTGATTTGAACAATTGAACAGTTGAACATTGATGGAAGTCCTTCATTGACAATTTATGTGCAAAATATGTAATCGAATTACCATAGATGGTAATTTTCATTTACGTTAGATTTTATAAAAATCTGAAAAAGAAAATATTTTTCCCCGTGAAATACGGTGTCATCCAAACGGGAAAAGTTACAGTATAAATAAGGAATAACTTTGATTAATAATAATAAGTGAACATACAACGCAACATTATAGAATAAATTATTGCAATATGCGATAACGTATTTTCAGTCGTGTCAATGATGAAAAAAATCATAACCAATGCAGTAAATAATTATGAGCATAGTTTTTGACATTTTTACATCAATAATAACCCCACAGTGTCAAAAATTAAACGATCAAATTCAAGGTAAATTGACTGAAACAAGAACACAAATCGCAATTTTGTCTCGATTGAAAAGAACACAACCAGGTAAAGCGGTGAATTCAATTTTGTCAAGTAATGTCTATAGAGATGTCAAATTATATTTTAAATCCTCCAAGATATTTGCGCTATAAACCATACTGCTTTGAAATGCCTTCAATGGAATTTCAAGAATTAGAACTCAAGTATCATTTTATTTCCAAATTTTGACGCTACCATTCAACACCCGTGAAAATTTACATACATTTTGGCAAAATAAAAAGAAACAATTTTCACGATGATTTATCGTGTGTATAATGTATAGATAAGAATAGATTTCTTGTTTTTCACATGCCAGTCAATGGCGAAGAACTTTGAAGTAAGCTAAGATGTTTATCATTATAGTTGAGATGTGTACAGTTTAATTAATAAGCACAAACCCTTTAAATTCATTTCTGAAGATCATTAAATTTTGATTCATGCGTTTAGTAATCAATGCAATTCTTACTTGATTGTTTATTTGTGTGTTAGCTTACAGCTGATGAAGAAACAACAATATAATTGTTAACAATAATTACCCTGCGCTTCTGAACCTTATCTTTAATAAGAACGTGTCCTATATGATAAGTGTAGATGCATACTGATAACTGTTCTCTGATATTTATTTATGGTTAATAGTAGCTTCATAAAAATAAGCGGCACCTAATAATTAACAATCTGAAAACTTACAAAATACACCATGTCAAATGAATGGTGTTCTTAGATGATATAAAAAGAATATTAAAGCACCAATAAATGACATTTTGCAACATTCTATTCCATCCATCTACGAGTTCTACTTTTCCACTCATGAGTTAAATCGTGAGAGTTCACCTGATGGATTAACGTCAGCTCCTGGCCTCGTATGTAATCGTAAATTATTGCTCTTGATAGCGCGTTCGATCGGCGCCCCTTTTGGGCACAACAATAAAGATAGAATAAAACTTGTCCGAGGCGTACGCCAGGTTACTGAGTTATCACTTCTCAATTGCAGTTATAAATCAAATACGATGAAGAAATTAAAAGAAGCGAAGGCCTGCCCCGTAGCTTGCTCCGCAATTTATGCGCTTCTCAGTCGCAATTAAATTCAGAAATCTTCTGAAGAAGCTGCCTTTTGAAACCTGCTCGAACACCTAAGTGATCGCGGTAAATCCGCTAATGCATGAAAACTCGCTTTTGAGAAGTTGATTTGGGATTCACGCTAGAAGGCCTTCGTGCTTAATTGTGTTACCTGCAGAAATGTGCTATAGAAGCTTTCATTTCCCACGGAGCTCTTGTCAGACTTTGTAATGAGACTGAATCTTTTTGTGTGACTGCATGAGGTGATGGAAGCATACTGATCACGTGCTAGTATGGTAAATTTTCTGCAAGTTCCGTAAAGTTTCAACCAACGTAAAGTGATGTACGTTTCATCTGAATCGAACGGATCATTCAAAATTTAAATGATTGTATGCACAAATCTTTATACTAATTTTCGAACGTAATTGTTTTTAAAACTTCGCAATGTTAGCGTTTTATTTTTCTTGCGGATCAAGCTAATGAATTTGCTTACACGCTCCTCTTCGAATGGAAGATATAGAATTAAAAATTAATAATACCAAATGAAACCGGTAGACATCCTGGACTTCACGGCAACCATATCAATAAAACACTTCAATTTTAGCAAGCACTAGCACTGATAGCACTTCGTGCTTCGAAGAACATAGCAAATGAGGAACTTTTTCATCTAATGCGCTCCTAAATTTTGCCGGCCCCTGAAGGGATTACTAGAGGATTCTCAACCACCCTACAAACTTAGATGGGAAAAAATTACTTGTAAACTTTGGTTCATTTGGCTTCAAATTGACGAACACGGAAGAGAGGAGAGGGCTAGTCCAAAGCCAGAGTTTTCTTTTTCTCTCTTATAAAGTAGAACAAATTTCAGCGGTTCAAGTATTTTTACTCGAGTATTGGGAGTAGCCGTCAAGCGAGAGTTCGAGATTAGTATGTCACTTCAAGACTTCAAGATCTGCGGGCTGTTTTTAGAGGATTTTAAAGAACTTGCGAGTCTGAGGGTAGCAAGCCGAGTGGAAACTCATTTATTCATCTCCTCGCATTCAAATACGTCTGAGAAATGTTCTCTCAAATTCGTTCTGGGCAAAACTGGTGTATCCAAAAACTCCCGTTGTGAACTTGACAGGCTGATTTAGAAGCACTCTTGCAAGGCCGGCAGCAACGAAGATTAATGAGCAAACCCTCAATAGCGGGATCTTAACTCATCGCACTCAAATGCTGGCTTAATTTTACTTGACTGCATAAGACATGTCTGCAATGTCCCGCTTAATAAATGTTATCATATTACTAGCTTTCGAAAGTGTACATTGAAGAATTCTGCTCCACCAAATATCTCTATTTTCGAAACTCGTTCTGCAGGCATTACAAATCACGACCTTGCATGAACAACCAAGTGCATATGAATTATTTTCGTCGCTTTCAGATAAACAAGCTATGCAGCCTTTCTTCTAACTCTCGATAACGCTGAATGCCAGAGAACATCGTCAGCTCCTGCTATGAATTCCCCATCTTTCAGAGGAACGGCATCTCTCCTTCACGTATCTCCACACATTAATCATGCGAAGGAAAACTGAACAATACAGTGTTTAAATTTTGAATCTCTTTTAGATGGAAGTGCCGCGGTCCTAATCGATCGCGGAGATAAATTCACATCTGCTGAAGTTACGCAATTTATAGGCAGCAATAAGTCAGCCTAGGGAATATAAGTCCTTCCAGGTATTCATGGCAGCCCAGTTTTGGGGCTGAGGTATAGGTTTTTCGCCCAATCTATCACGGGATATACTGAAGCGTGAACGGAGGAAAATATCCAACTTTAAACTCTCTAGTTTGAAAGCTGCCGACGAATTTATGGAGGGAATCTTGTCAGTTCTCAACTTTTCTCGTCTTTTGTTCAATGGGAAACTCTCAAAAAGTGTTCGAGAGGATTAATGACTAAAAGTTTTCATTTTTAGACAGAGGAAGCTTCCCAACTCTTGCTAGCGAACCATAAGTCTCGGGTACGAATATATTTGCATGATCTATGAGTTGCATTTATTCTCGGAAAGCTCATTAGTCAATATTCGTGAGCTTGCTCGCTTGAGTCTTTTTTATAACTCTCATATATGTTTTATCGGTGAGCCAGATTCTGTATCCTTGTTTTCGCTCCCGACGATTTGTGTTCGTATTAAATAAATATCTGTTCCATTGCTCATACAGCAACTATATCCCTGTATCCTACGGTGTTCTTTCTTTTGGAGCCCTCACTTGCCTCCAACCCCCATAATTCCCCTCTCTCCCTGCACTCCATCCTAATTCTCGTGCCTGTCTCAGTCGTTTATCTTCTTCACTGTAGAGACGACTCGAAATTATATAAAGGGGAATTTCGCTAAGAGCAGCCACCTACAGAGAGCTATTCCAGAGGAGAGTAATTCGAATTTAGTTCGCATGAGAGTAGCGTATATTGGCATTGCTGAAGAGTATTTATGCTCCCAAAATTGTTGAAGGTTTCCGGAAAACGAAGTAATTAGGGTGTGCCTGAAATAAAAGTGGTCGTTATGAAGAGGTTTGAAAATCTTCCTCTAGTATAAAACTGGTGATTCGAAAGAAACATTGAGACTCATAAATATCTGTCGAATGATAAACGGGTATTCAATCAAGTTTCATTCATTAAAATTATGGCCTCACGTGTCGCGAGAAGTTCAAGAAACAACTCTAAAAGTGACGCCAACCATCAACGTTTATAGAACTTTCCTGAAATTCGGCCTTCGACGATTTTGGACTCGTAACTGAAGCAAGCATGTGCGGCTGTTGTACGAACAAATCAGCCGGAATCCTTGCCGGATTGCGATGTGCCGTCATTACAGCTTTAGATAGCCTGAATATTCATGGAAAGTGTGGCCATTGATCAGCGTCAGCGAGGGGAAAAATATCCAGGAGCGATGGTGCCTCCATTTGCTGACGTTCTCTTGCCTTCGGGCCTAGCTTCGTGTTGCCGCTATTGAAGGCCTCAACACATTGCTCTTGTTGGACAAGTTTGTACGTTTAATGAAGTTAAATTTGAGACCATTAAGAAGTTGGTTGCAGCCCCGTTTCTCACATGTATGACAGCGCTATATATGATCCATTAAGACATAAAGTTGTAAGAGGGATTTGTGCCAATTCGAAGCAAAGGCTCTCTAGTTCCGTGCGTACCGTTAAGATCGAGTAGTTCATCTCTGAAACAAAACTTGTTTTTATCAATCGCGGCATTGTACCAGGAGTTGTTAGGGCTAAGCCTTTCTAGATTAAATAAATTCTGGCTCCTCAGTAGCATCATCTGTCAAATGTTCTTGTCCGCTATCCTCCTCAAAATATTGCAGCAATGTGAGCAGGACAGAAAGACATTCATTAGATGATGTTCATGCATTATATTGTCTTTTTTCTTGCCGACGCTATAAAAAGACCCTTTCAAATAGAAGAGGAAGAAGGCTCGGTGGCATCTAGCAATGACGGTCCAAGATAAGTTGCGATAACTCGGCCTTATTTATAGTGGAATTCTGGCACCGAGAGAACTCACAGGAAATGTGTGATGGCTTTTTACAGGCAACAAGGACCTTAACTACAAATAATCGCGACACTCGGATTAAATTAGCTGTTTTGCATGTAATTTCGTCACTGACGAATTGAATAATTTGAATAATTTGAAACATTCCTCGATGACTCGCGTGTTTCTTTTTCAACCGTCGATAAATCTAACGGATTTGCACAAAATACACGAAATATTTTCTAGATAACTGCGCTTTTGTGATTAAGTAGAGTTCCATGTTTCGAATTGATTGAATTCTTACGACGATGAACTTCATTCATAGCATTCGTTCTATCGAGTGTTTAACTTCACGAATTGTCATAGACGGAAATAATATAGTTTGCTTTATTGTGCCGATGAAAAATTGAATAAGCGACGGTTAGGTTCTAGTGCGAACGTACTATTAACTGACCATTATGGGCATTTCTTGCTGTTTAGAGGCTTTGTAGCATGAATTAGAGCTTGTAATCAATCATCCGTATGAGAAAAGTTCTTTCTGAGAAAGAGCTTGAGCGCCTCACCCGCCTTTTGGATTGCAGGAGGAATTTATGGTAACGCGATCTTAAACGGAATACTGGAAGGAAACTTCTGAGCAAATACGAAACAAAAATGGTGGATGTCTAGGACGGCTGCTCCAAACTCAGGGCTGGAGCGTTTTGCTCAAATTTATTGCATTAAAAAAATCGCATAAATTTAAGCTGGCCATTACTTACCTTGGAGAACGAACCAGAAGTATAAGCTGGAGAGGAAGGTGCGAAAAACCAGCGACGAGGCAAGCAATGGAGTCGTAGCTACAGTTGTTGTGTGAAGAACTGCAACTGGCCCGCCTTGTTTATTGCGGCTCTTTACTGCGATTCTTTTCTTTAACTTCATGCTCAAATTAAGGCTGTGTTTGCCCAGGAGAAATATGATTTATTTTCACGGTTTAGGATTAGCTTGATTGCGGTTCCGAGAGGATGGGCGGAACTTTTGGAGCGGAAATACTGATTTATCGTGGCAATCTAATTTGAATATTATGTTAATTGTAAGAGAAAATTGTGATGATATTGTGATTACTAATTCTTTATTACCAATTTGCATTGATGTTATAGGGATAAGAATTTTATAATTAACTGGTAGCAGGATGCGTACATTTTATATTACAGATTGATCCTCTGTGCGAATAGTTAATCCAAAAATATGTCCTGTTAAAAATTTGTTCTCTCATAAATAACAAAATTGACGCTGCATCATAATCCATTGTACATCGAAATGTCAAGAATTTCTGGTAAAAATCCAATTTTATTACACGGAAGAAATGCACAGAAGAAGCAAAACTTTTCTCTTCCAGGCATGCAGAGACAAACTCGCCGTTCATATATATCATGACAGAAGTTCATCTGGACTCGGATGCAGCTGTATTTGCCCGTGCAAGTTCAAGTAAAGCGGCTGTAACTCTAGTCATGCTCAGGGTTGATGCCCTCATTTCAGGAAGGACACTGATGCTAGTTATGCTGAGAGGTAGGATTACTGCAAGAATCCTATGTCTCTCTCTGGGATTTCAAGAGGAACCGAGTCGCAAGACAAGATGTCGGCAGTGCAAGCGGCGCGCTCGCCTTACATTCCTTACATTAGACGCTGTTACCTTCGCGTCACATTATAAATGTGCGCCTTAAGTGAAATATTGCTGGGACTGCATCCCAGAGCGGGGTGATGCAGAGGTTCTTGAAATGCGTATCCTGTTAGAAAAAATGAACTCGCAGGGTATTTATAATTTGTTCAATTTCCTTCTGTAAACTTTAATGGGAAGACTGGATACGGTGAGAATTCAAAAATGTTTGGCATTGATAATTAACTCATCTTGCGAATTTTGGATGGGGAGCGTACTGTGGTTTGGTTGCCTTTATTGCTATTTTTCCTTCATTCCTTTGCAAAACTTACAAATAATGAACATTTGTGGCTCTTAAACATACTCAGACCGAGGACGGAATTTTCGCGGTGATAAATTATGTAGAAGATTTTCTGATACATGCAGGCTCAACAGTCAACACACATGCCATTTTGATCTTTTGAACGAAATTTATATTAGGTATTGCGTTGATTTTTGACGCATAATTTTATCTATCGAGCAAATATGTGCAGATCAACGCAATAGTTTCGTTGGGGTCGT
This sequence comes from Morinoia aosen, assembly GCA_030386875.1. Lineage (NCBI taxonomy): Eukaryota > Metazoa > Arthropoda > Malacostraca > Amphipoda > Talitridae > Morinoia > Morinoia aosen. Next base: position 22,128,639 of record CM059565.1, read on the forward strand.
CAACAAACAGAAATCTTGCAAAGCTCTTAGATGGGCACGCAACTATAATCGAAGGTACGTTTCACGTCATGTGCGTTCGGTCTTTTAGACTTGAATGGATTTATTTGCGTGGTGCTTCACATCTCACAAATCTCCCTTCTTCACATCCGTCCAATCTCACGGCCGCGTCGCGCTCCATATCAGGCGTCCTCTTTAATTGGGATGTTGAATCCACTTTTCAGTTTTGGGCAGAGTGTAAATCCCCTGCACGTCACGGATATGCGACGACGTTACTGAAGACGACGGGAATCTTTATCGCACTACAAGTGACGATGAGGGGCTCCCAGACTTGAAACGCAAATCTCTTTGTTTATCTCCGGCTAACTGTTTGTTGTCCGACGCCAGAAGTAGCGGCAACTGTAGCTGGCGGAGCTGGTCTTTCAACTTTTTCTGCCTGCTCTGACAGAGCGATTTTATGATGAAATGGTCAACGCGTATTTGCGTTCTTCAGTCTTAGTTTTGATCATGTTTTCTCTGCCGGCGCTTGGTAAAAGGATTTTATATGGAATGGTCAACGCGTATTTGCGTTCTTCAGTCTTAGTTTTGATCATGTTTTCTCTGCCGGCGCTTGGTAAAAGGATTTTATATGGAATGGTCAACGCGTAATTGCGTTTTTCAGTCCTAGTTTTAGTCATGTTTTCTTTGCCACTTAAAGTAAAACGACTTTATGATGAAATGATCAAGACGTATTTGCGTTCTTCAGTTTTAATTTGGTCATGTTTTCTCTGCCGGCTTTTGTAAAATGATTTTATGATGAAAGGGTCAAAGCATTTTTGCGTTCTTCAGTCTTAGTTTTGATCATTTTTTCTCTGGCAGCTATTGATAGAAAATTTTATGATTGAATGGTCAAGGCGTATTCGCGGTTTTCAGGCATTTTTTTGCCCCATGGTGCCATCGAAATTCTTTGCACAATTGTGTAATCGTGTAATCGACAAATCTTAAGCGCGTTTCTTAATATTATCTGCCCATTTGTTGGTGGATTTTGAAAGAATGAACATAAATAGGCAGCCAAGGTATTTGCATTCGTTAAGCTCTTTGTACGAAAAACCATCCAAAAAAAATACAAAACTTCCACTAATTTTTCGTATCAAACCCGGATGGTGGAAAATAGAAGGTCTACTCGTAATTAGGTAGTGTTATATTACGATGTACAATATTAAAGAAGTTTGAAAAGTGTCAGCGGTTATTCTTTATGTTTTTAGTCGAATGTTTGAAACTTGAGCAACAAATCACTTTTTCGGGTCCCCCAGGTTGAAACATTATCTTCATTTCTCACGAAGGTAGGGCGCAGCAGTACGTAAGCCTTCTTTTCCCTTGAAATGTGTGCCAGATGTGAACGTTGGAGGCATATTCGTGGCAGCTCCATCACGAGCCTCATTTGCTGGTCTTAATTCAAGTTTATCTTTTGAATTTTCCTCCCTTTCTGAAGTTGACATTTCTAGATCTATTCGAATAAGCCTGAAACGTATTTTAAATCAATTTCTCTCAAATAATGTTCAAATGCGATTCATTTCCGTCGTACGTTAAATTTTTAGTTACTCTTTCAGTTAAGAGCAAAAATTGTCCCGTGTGTTTTTCTATTTCATCCCTTAAATGAAGAGTATTTTACGACACAAACGTTTTATTCGTTTCTAGTAATCTATGGCGACGTAATTAAGTAAGCTGGTCCAACGATGTTTACTGAAGCGATTGTTCTTCCCATTTCAAAGAAAACAAGCGCGTCTTTCAGTTTTTCTACCCAAGGGAAGTCTCATCAATCTGCTCGAAATTCATTCGGGAGGAACCATAAAGCACCACCCAGTCGTGTAAAACATCGCACAGCGATCTAAAGAGTAGTTCTATTCCTTCGCCAGAAGCGTAAATTATGGTGGGAAAGCTCTTTCTTTTGTATAGCACGTCTCTTCTTCTCTGGGTCTGGTGAGAAATAACAGGAAAATACCGTCGCCGTGAGCGTACTGCTCACGACTGTTAAAATATAAACGTGACCTGCGAGTGACGCACTTCTTAATGGAGAAATGGGCCACACTGAATGTGAATTCACTACAAATTCATCAGATACCATTCTTGAGTTGTCACGTTGAGTCGGAGGTTGTCACGTCATGGGTGAGGGTAACTAAGCGTGCTGAAAATGAAGTCATGTTTTGACGCTAAGTGACTTTGGTTATCTGGCTTTAGATCGAGCGGGCGTCCTCTATTTCAGAGCTGATACGAGTGCAAGTCTCTATAGAATTGGGACAGCCAAGTGGAAAGAGGAGGATCCCGGGCCGACTCTGAGACAAGGATAAATTGCCCGCCGCCGAAAAGATTTATACACAAATATAGGATTCTGTTGAGGAGGGAGCGAGTTATCGAGTGTGTGGAGAGGAGCGAACGAAGCGGCCAGAAGCTTCTTATTGGCCCCCGAAATTAAAGAGTGCGCGAAATAAGTGGAAGCAATGGACGCAGCCGAACAAATTGCAATCGCTTGATATATGTAAGCGAAGCAATACAATCTCGTAAAGAAGGTTCGAGTCAGTCGTGAAAATTTAGGGCTTTATATACGTATCGGGTGTCAGACACGAACTACGCTCCCGAATTTGCCAGCGTCCGTTTGTTTCCGGAGCCAATTTGAGTGGAGCCTTATGTCAAATAAATACGGCTAAAATCATATATGGAAATTTAAGGCACGGCTTAAAAAATCGCTATTAATGGGATTATATGGATTTTGAGTTGATTTTTTGGCGCAGATGTCGTAATCATGCATCCTGTACTGCTGAGATGGGTGAGAGCAATATGCATACCTGTTTGAATCCCTTCAATGGAAATTTGTTTGCTTTAAAATACCCTCCTTGGTAATCATTAAAATTAATTCCATCCGTCGTCACTAATGTTTTCTTTCAATCTCATGAATATATTAATTCTTTATTTCACCAATAAAGCAATAAATTTTAAATCTATAAAAAAGTTTCGAGAAAAAACATACAAGGCTGAGCGTCGCTTATTCTTTCCCTCCGAACCACAGGCTTCAGAGATGAAAAAAAAACAAGTTTCAAGGTTGGTTTTTACTCCGCCGTTGTGGTTATGCCATAATTTCACGGTCATCATCGAAATTAGTTCTAGCAATGACGTTCGTATCCTTCAAGAGAAAAAACTCGATCGCTCATATGACGAGTTAATCACTTTATTGCCATGACAGAAAATCGGAGAATGAAAAAATGAAGTATTTGAAAAAAAACACACCACATCCGTCACGCGACACGCAGACTCAAAATTATTTTCTTGCTGCAGTTGAATTTATTTATTCAAGAGCTTGTGTTTGAATGTATTAGAATTTTCTGAACCGTCCTGCATTTACGGTCTGCCGTGAATGTTTTTTCAATCTCAAGCTTTGACGCATTTTCTCTTCAGTCGCTTCCCAAAAGAGAGACTTATTTATGTAGAAAACAATATTTTCCCTCCAGCCCTGAAGAGCGTCCTGAACTGATCAAACACCAAACAAAAATCCTTTAAAACACAGTCCTAAGAAATTATTTGGTCAAAAAACCATTCTCAGATCATTAAAAGTCTTGATCGTCGAGACTAATGTGGCAGGGTGACTCTGCGTTAGATCTACGAGACACCAACATTGCAGAAGTCTAAAGCCCCGAATTTATAGCTTATGAGAGACAGTCTAATAAGTCCATGGGAAAGCTTGATTCCCTTTCTGGAAGATGAATGGTGGCTCTGGACCATTTGCTTGGTCCTCCAAATGAAGAGAGAATAATGTAGGTCGGTTCTATACGACGTGGTCAAGAAAACATTTCACCACAAAGTGTTGGCAAGACACTGAAAGTACTAAATAGCTCAAGCGCGTTCTGGGCTAAAAGAGGAACAGTTTTGCATCGTAAAAGAGTAAATCAAAAGTATTGGAGGGGTTGCTGTTAATTTCCCCACTTTAGTTCCACTCACTTGAGTTCAGGAACTAATTGGCATTTAAGGTTGAAACTTGATACTGAAATTGGTATCAATTAACAACTTGCCCGCACACGAACATAGCAGCTCAAGCTTCTAGCCTGAAGTGCTGCTGCACAAGAAGACACGGTTGCACAAAGGCCGCGTTCAAGCTCACAGATTCTAAAGTGTATTGTTGCAAAGGGAATATAGAAAACCACGCCAGCGTGAATCCGTCTTGCTCGATAAATATATGAGCTCTATGATTGCGAGTGCACATGAATGTGATACGATTATTTGACGGATGGAGCACTTCGACTTTACCCACAGAAAATTTGCACGTGCAAAAAAGAAATTAACTCCTTTTTCAAGAAAGTTTTTTCATGCGTAATACTTAGGGCAATGTGACGTCATGTAGGTCTCGAAATTCATAATAGTTGAAACTCGGCTCTGTATATAGGCTACAGACAGGTGCGAGAAATGAGAGAAACGTTCTACACGTTGTTATCGTCAAACAAACTTGGTTTCAGTGAAGAATTCAAAAAGACGTTCGTAGGTCGACCGACAAGCAGCTCGTTGCGCTGACGCATTAAATTGCGTCTTTTTGCGAGAACAGGATCGAATACAGATGAAGGAACGCGAAAGCTGGCTTCATTCTTCCCGACTGCATGTCTTTTTCGAGGAAAAATGGGAATGCCAGAGCAATATTTTTCTCTCCGAGGATAAGCCTCTTATGCGTACACGATCATTGTTGATTATAAGTGTTGCTCTTGTTTTATTAGGAGCAATTCAAGTTAACTACGGAAAAGGTTATTTACTTCACTGCTTTAACCTATTGCCGAAATTTTAAAAATTTACATGATTGAAATTTATTAGGAAAAATGAGTTAGAAACTCGTGCCTTTTCATTGGGATTGCATAGTGAGGAACGTTTTTAATACAAGTACTGAACCGTTGTAGGCCTTGACTGCTGAGTACTGTGCAAACTTTTCCTGTTAAACGTACCTGAGCCTTTCTTAGGACCTAAGCGTGAAAGATGAGCGCAAAACAAATTTTGGACTGGGTGAGGAGTATCAGAACAAGGAAGAACGTGCATAAGAGAATAAAAACCGACGTGCGTTGAATGAATTTTTAGCGTTCACAAACGGTATGAGTCTTTTAATTAACAATAGAGACAATGACCATTGAATTTTAATGACTTGTAAATAATCTGCCAGAAAAATTACCTGCCCATTCCTATGAAAGTAATGAAAATGTGTAGTGCATAAGTGTTTTTTCTTAATCCAAGTCTCAATCGCTTCAGAAGTTATGGAAAGGAGGAAGAAAGCTTGCTCAAAGAATGAATACGTACGAACACTAAACTTCTCAAAAACTCAATTACCTCGTGAAAACCAAAAAAAGTGTCGCAAAATCGTTAACATGGGCAGCAGCGAACGAAGCAAGACTTACCCCAAGGTTGAGACACATTAGCAAAAGCGTCGGAACGAAACGGGGAAAATACGAAGCTGAGTTCGGAGGAAAAGCACAAGACGAAAAGTGGAAGAAGAGGTTGAGAGTTTGGAAGCCCAGCCCTGCTCTGTGATGGAGAGGGGGAGGCATCTCAGGAGAAGATCGATGCTTGCTCTGAAGGAGGACAGGACGCAACGAGGGAAGGGCGGTCGGTCGAGGGCAGGACACTTGCTGCAAGGGTGTGGGGGAGCTCTCCGAATCTTGATGGAAATGGAGTGATGTGGAGCAGATGTTGATGAAGCCGAGGGCTTGCAGGAAGACCGATGAGCTCTAACACACAAAGAAAGAGGCTGCTGCGTTGGGGTCCGGAAAACGATTGTATTAACTAAAGAAATTGTCGAGGGTTTATAGTTCAGGTGGCGAGTCGCGCATGGCCAAACAAAGTAATTTTCCGCGGATGAAATAATTGTGTTCACTCGTTGAGATGTTCGTGGTGTTAGCGATTATTTGAAGCTCCTCAGTCAGTACGTTTGAAGTGATAATCCTTAGCGTAGAAAAGTTACTAAGCCAACCAATTTGGTTGTACGTACGTAGCTATTTGACGACTGCTTAAAGTTTGAAACATTTGCAATATTAAAGCGAATTTCTTTTGAATTTTCGATACTTCACATCCACTTTTTTTAAAGCTATGTCGAACATTCATGTAATCAAAAATTGCTGTCTTTCTGTAAACAAAAGATTTTACGCATCCAAAATATAAAATGCGACAGCAGATTCACAAATATTTTTTGAGGTGCTTCACTTTCTCTATAATTAAGAAGCGAACTTTCAGAGTGCCTGGTAACCGGGTAAAAATTTATACCAATGCAGAAGAGTGATCCGAGAAAATAACTCTGTGCTGCGTTGACGCAGGTAAATTATCTAAAAATTGCATACTTCATGCATGCAATTAACAATTTAAAAAACAACCCTTAATAAAATCAAAATCAATGAAGCTGTTGTGCTTAGACAAGAGGGCGGTAGTGAACCCACTAAAGTGCTTAATGTAAAGTAATTATAAAATAACTATCACTGCAAGAATTTGTGTTGATAACAGACTTTGACGTATACTTTGGACGTAAAGTTATGTATTCATAGTCCACAGAACGCTGAACGCTATTCCAAAAGCACTCAATTCGCGGTACAACTGCATCGCGCGTAAAACAACATTCTCACGGTGCAGAAATGTGCCTACCAGCTATTTTACGATCAAATTTTCATCTGTGTTTGCATAAAGATTGTTTACGTAGCGGAAAAACTCTCCCCATGACACTTAAAACCTGGCGAGCATTGATTGATGTGAGCACTGTAGAGCTTCGAGTGCGAATGGGAGTAATTCCTCACTATCGTACACACATTTTCTTAATTGCATCACATGAAAAAGAGGCGATTAGGCAATGGAATTTAGATGAAGGAATTTTCCGTACGCTATATTTTGAGGCGTTGCATAGCCGCCCGAAACTCACCTCGAGGAACCTCGTGGTCTCGCAGCAGGGATGGAAGTCTGCATTATCTCCCGTAGTGATAACGACGCCCCCTACAACTCGCAACGCGTTAGAAAGATCTAAATCGCGCACTTATTACTGCTCTGTCACTAATAACCACGCTCTGGCGACTCTTTCAATATTGGCCCGTCTTTCCAGTTGCTGTTTCCATCTAATTCTGTTTAATTAACTCAACTGATTTGTGCAATTCGCGGATGACTGAAATGAAGTATTAATGGCTGAAATAATTCGTGATGTGAGAGTGTTCTGTAGGATATGGCGTATCTGTAGAATTTAAATGGCTGCGGTTATAAATCCTTATTACTTGTTCAAATGAAAATAACATGCAACAAGCCTTACTCCTATAGCCCTGTACCACCCAATTCATTTTTCAAGAGGATCGGTTATTAATGCTTGATACAGGCCAGAGAATTATAAAGTTAATTAGGAGAATTACCAGTGACTGAACCAAAAAGCTTCATCATGTTCAGCTGTAGCTTATGCAGTGTCGAGCGCGCTAGGAAGTGGTCGGCAGTAAAAACCGAGGCGCTATAACAAATGCAGGAATAATTGTTTGCGGTATCAAGATTAATGAGATAATTTCGGTGGATGACCCAAAGGAGAGCAAGGTAGTAAGATTTGGGATTAGCTTCTTTCGTGACAGTTGGAGGTGCTTGAAAGATTTAGAATGCCTTAATTGCAGCCACTAACTCTTGAACATCGGAGATATTTCTACGTCGGATTCTTTGTCGCCGGCTGGAACATTCCTCGCCGCAGATTCCAGCGGGCAACATTTCAAATGTTGCTCTGCGTAAATTTATTACGAGCAAAATCCGGACTCTGAGAGTAATTGTACTGCTGTCATATTATTTTGGCGTTCTCTTTTCTTTCTAGCTGGCACACTATGGAGCGAAAAGAAAATTTATCCACATGCGGTAAAGAAAATATCTCCGTTTATAAGAAAGTTTTTCCTGCGTAATACTAAGGGCAACATAACGTCATGTTGGTCTCGAGATTCATTACGTAGTTAACAGCTTGAGCCAATTTTTTCTGTTTGTTTGACTGATAACTTCATTGCACAACCTACATGTGGCAGTCTGAATGCTAAATTAGAGCTTACTAACATGTTTTTCAGTCAAATTTAGTTGTTGGTGTTTGTATGATAGGGATTTGCATGATACTATGAGATTCAGAGCCTCGTCTCTGCATGGAGGCCCTAGAATTTAAGTGTTATTGACTATTGTTATTCAAGAGATATTAATTTAAACTTTCGATTTTTTTAAATATTACAGAGAACTGATTTGCTACGTCTACGCATCAGGGAAATTTGTTAGGCCATCATTAAATAAAATTTTGAACAATCACGGGATAAATCTATCTATTTATTAGAGTGAGACGTCATTTGGAAATACTGTGCTAGTGTGACTATATATATATGCGGGGTGCAAGTCAGAAAATATAAGTACTTCGATCAGCCTTCTCAACAAATTGGTTTTCGTTGTGATAATATGGGTTGAAAAAAATTCATATCAAGCCAAAACACACTTGAGTGATACCCTGGTGTGAGTAGAATATTTGAATTGTGGGGCCTGAAACTTGGGGTAGATATTAATGGCTTTTGAAAAATATTAGCCCTCTAAATTACATTAATTTGAAAGATTTTCGTTGTAAAAATAAATTCAATTCGGTCCAACCATCATTGTTACATTATCATCTTAAATAATGCACTTTTGAACCTGTATTATGAGCTCGCAGTCAAATGCGTGGATAAATGGCTCGCATTCATGACCTTTAATCTTCTAAGCATAAAATAAAATTCACCTCCTAGATTATTCCCTCAAAAATCGAATTCAATTCCCTCACATCCCAACTGCATTGTAATGCTTGCGGTAGAAAGAAGTTTTCTGACCGACGTTTTTTGACCGTCGGTAACGATCCTAATGCTCTAGACATTTTACTCGAATATCGAAGCAAACTTTATGTCTTTTTACTGGAAGTCTTAAGTTTTATCGAGAAAAGCTCTGACGGTGAGGAAGATCGATGTGTATGAATTAAAGCTCTTGCTACAGTTTTGAAGTTTTTATTGCAGAAATTATGACGGGAATCCTCGAAATGAATTGCTTTCGTGGATGTGTCTCCGTCTTATTTGCAGGATTCGTCTGTCAGAGAAGAGAAACGGGCATCCGTAATGTACGGGTGGCGGTCGGACCGTAAATATCGCCGAGTTCTCCTTTACACGTTATAATGTCCTGGAAACTTGAGGGTCTACGAGTCGTAACGTAATTCCTAGCCAAACTTACAACAAGAAAATGTGAGGCTCCGCTAACAAAAGTGTGGACTTTGCAGCCGAATCATTTATCCGAATGGATATGGATCTTTAAATGCTAGATGAATCATGTCTGATTGAAACGAATGATAGGAAATGGAATTCTCGAGCTCGATGTGAGTACTTTTCGTTGATTATGGGTATCAAAGAATGAAATAAATCTCCTATTCACTTTCGCTATGAACTTTATGGACAAATCACCCATGGTAGTCTCATGGAAAACGTTCAGCGTAGGCATAATTCAGAAGGCATGCTCACGCGAGAGGAGGAATTATTTACTTGGGGCGCTCAATAAATACATAAAATAGGAGGGTCGCTCGATCCATTCGAATTCACTGAAGAGGGAATTATTAATTTTGAGCTAGCAATATATCGTCCAGAAAGGCCCGTGTGCAAAATGGTGCCGGATACATCGAAGAACACCATTTTGATTTAAGGCGTTTTGGGCCGTACAGACGGAGCAACGCCAGGACCGCCGTCCGAAGCTTTATTGGACGCTGGCTCACATGATAAATCAACGCAGCTGACCACCCAGCCTCCAAAAATATTAAATGCCAACAAATATCACGGGTAGCGTAGTCCCACGGTTTCTCCGTGGATGCGTATGAAAACGTTTCCTGTTTCATTTTTTGGGGGGGCCCGCACTATTTCAGGTTCCGTTGATGATACATGACGCTAGATAAAGTGAAGCTATGTGATTCTTCGTGCTAGGGGGAATTTTTTTTTTTTGGAATGAGCTATTTAAATAAATGAGATCATCGCATGGTGTTTCGGAAGCCGTCAGGTTTCCTCAATCAAAATTCAATCAATAATTATTATTATGCAAAAAATGATTGGATAAGCCGAAACCTTATCTAATGTATATTATCTCATATATATATTTTTATATATATTATCACTCCCCGTGCGTTGCTAATTGTAATATTGAAATCAACTTGAATAATTATTGAATAGCATAAACTATTCATTACCGCAATACATGTATAAATTGAAGCAATAGAAACCAGTAGAATATCTCCCAGCCTTAAGCAAATATCATGGAGTACGAAATGTGTTTGTTTGAAGCCTGCTGTTGGTTTTTCTTACATTTGTCATAACATTCTTAACTATTTAAATATATACGTTTAGCGATTTCTAGTTTAATTGATCACAGCTGATCAAATTTCATGCATCCCAGAGTGAACATGCAGATATAAGTTATCAACATGAAAATAAGCAAATTTTGAGTCCTGTTACAGGCATGGCTTACTAATTTCTATTTTTCATCAGTTAATAATTATCATCGTCTGTACTGGCGATAATTACAGTTTTTGTTGCCCACAAAGTAGAAAATTTTATTTTTAACTTCTTCTATACAGTGTGAATCAAAGTTTTCTCATACTCATATTTATTGAGTTTTTCTTATGGCAATTGTATATACTTGATAAAATATGGTATGGTATTTTGGTACCTGACTTTTTGCTGGTCAGTAATTCTGCATGAAATAAAAAAGAAATAAATTTTGAAGCACAGAAAAATAAAAACACGCATTTAGAATAGAATGTAATGTATGTAGAATGTACTAATATATTTAATTCACTCATTAAAAAGAAACAACAGTCAATTAGTTCCCTAATCTTCTTTAATAAAAGTTATGCTATCAGTGTTTACATTTTATGCTTGTCTTATTTGATGATCGATTTTGTCAAAATTTGACTGAAAAAATTTGGTGTTATACTTAATTTTTTTAGGCAACTTTAAAAAATCTGTAATTTCTCGATTTTAAAATGTCCAGCAATGGAGTCAAAAAGTTTCTGTCTTCTTTCTTTAGGAGTGAAATTAGAGGAGTAAAATGGCTGTACAAATTGAGCAAAAAATAAAGTTCCTAATAAGAGTTCAGTATTTTTGGCTAAAATGAACATTTCAAACTGAGTGACACACAGCAAATTTTCTCTCAATTTTTTCTTTCTCGTTAAAACCTTAGAATTTTCCCTCTGTTTTCCAGAGCAAAAAGCAATCTACGTTCTGTGAGGTCGTAACTATTTTTTGTTTCCAAGACTCTGACTGAGGCTTATTCTGCGGCATGTATTTAACATAATTATCCGTGTCAAATTATACCAGTCTGATGTGATTAAAATCTTGTGCAGTTTTCTAATGAAGTTGCATGAGCTATTACATTTGAGGTAGAAGTTCAGGTTAAACTTTGTCCTACAAGAACTAGATCTGGCATGGCAGGATAAAAGATTTATTGCTAACAGCCCTATTCAATTATTCTAAGCCTAATTATCAGCTTTATTCAATCCGATGATTTCCGCGTCTAAATTCTTTGAAGAGATGACAACTTCATACTCAATTGAGGGCCTTCGTGATTTAAAAACATAGTCATTTGTGACAGACTAATGAAAAAGCTTTCTGTATTGATGTTCTGAGATCTAATTACCAAAATATATCGGCTTTTTCTCAAAAAAATCCTCTCAACGGGTCAATGACGTGTGCGTTTCCCAAACTACAGAAATCATTTACAGAAAATAATCAGCCCCACTTTAAAAGTTTGAAAACGTGTTTTCGAAACCTTTGTCTGGAATCAATTGAACAAAGAATTTACAAATAAAATGAAAACGTATTATTTTTCTACCAATAATCTTTACCTGAAATTATTGGAAAGAGTTCGGGATTTATTTGTGTTTTTTGACATGGCTCGTACGAAGTCTTTCCTTTGGCTACCCTGGAATTTTCCCCGGTAAATGAACGAGGCGGGAGAGCGACATGTGCTCCGGACATTGCCGGGATTTACGAGAGTTATTTTACTTTGAGGGGACTTGTAGTTTAATTACACTAGGATGATAGCGATGTCTGACCACGGGCCCCCCACCAGGTTTTGGGATCCTTTGATTCATAGCTACACTAATTCTTGCAGCGAAGCTTTGGGTCTTAATCAAGAGATCTGGCAGCGCAAGAAGAGGCGTTCTTCAGTGTCAGCAAACCGAGAGAGAGAGAAAAAAGATCCAACAGCCTTACAGATTATTCATGAGCAGCTCATGCAAATTGAGAACTCATCGTGATGAATGCAAGCCGATTTTGAAATTTTTCTCGCTCTACGAATTGTTCACAATTTCAACGGGCATGCTATGTAATTGTACATCTAATGGTTCACAGTCAACGGGCATCCGATGTAATTGTACATTTCCACTTCACCCATTGTAATACTGACTCATTAATATTTAACACCCCTTGAAGGATGAACTTCGTAATAATTTGATACTTTTATGATTTGCAACCGGAGCGTGAAATTTTGGCAGGTGTTTTTTTTCGAACCAGAAGCACCTAAGGCTCGATTCGCTCGAAGAAATCAAGATAACTCTCGGATTGGCAAACTGATCGATGTTGTAAAACTGCAATACGAATTTGACGGCTTTATATAGTGGAGTAAGTGGAAGACGAGTGTGCGTCCGCTCATGATGTTTTTTCTATGTTTTCTTGCAATATTGTAATTACTTTTTTCAAATTCAGTGTTTTCAAGCATTTGTAATCATATTTATTTACTATAAAAAATGCGTCAATCGTGTTAACATGTTAGAAATCAACGTAGATTTTCTTAGTAGGCAATTTCAATGAAGATTCGAGGACAAAAGACCAATTTTTTAAATTTTTTAACAGAGCATTGCAATTCAAGTCAGGTAAATGTACAGCTTGGATATGTTTTTCAAGCCAATCAAATTGTAATAAAATAATAATAATAATAATTTAATTGAGTTGCAAAGTAAACATCAGCTATAGCAAGCTAAATTCATCGATGTTTACAAAGCTGAAAATTTATGCGCGTTGCAACAATCGCTGTACCACAACTTTATTGGAAACCAATCGTTTTGTTTTCCGTTCGCCTTGTTTGAAATAGAGAACGCCGTTGATCTTTAGAGTTGGAACACGAATCCGTCTTTCTTAGTTCTGTTATCCGTAGCAGCATCGACGTTCTGTCGTGTAGAATAGGCCGACGCAGCGATGCTCTTGGGATACGAATGATTTATGTATCGTCAAGGGGAGCCCTGGAAATGGAGAAGAGGGACGTACGTGTGTGGCATGCGAAGCCTAATGTGATATCAAAAAGAAGGATGAATTGCGCTCGGTGCAACAAAGCTTCTAATTACTTGCGTTTAGGGGAGGCGTCAGTGCAACAATGCAGGCTCCGAGCGGCCGATGATGCTCTCCTAGCTCATGTTCTGGGGCATAAAATAGCTCACTACTCTAAAAAACTACAGGAAGTGTGATGAATTGGATTACGGGGAACAACACCTTCAGAGTGGGTCAAATTAGCTAATGGAAATACGTGTGAAGTGAAATTTGGTTAACTTTTTTAAACAATGCGTGAAAATAGAAATTAAGAGACTACTTACTGGTAGTTTTTACTGAACATGAATAAAAGAATATATTTATATTCGTTCATGCTTCTATCAAATAGCATGCAGCGCAGAGTAGTTTCAGTGATCCTTTTTGTTTTTGAAAATTTTGTCGTCATAAAATCTGTTGATGTTTTCAGAACCGGTAATACTATCCGGAAAACAATCTTAGTTACGCTTGAAGGCTACGACATTCTCGACAGTTGTTAATCAGTTAATCAAGAAATTTTCTGATGCAACGCAACTCCCGGAGCCATTTCCAAGGGTGGAAAAGAGTGATGGATATCATTTCTAGCATCAGGCGAACATGCGCAAAACTCTTCTATTTCAAAGCAACTCTAGAAGTCATTTTCCAAATTGTAAACTATCAGTCACTTGCAACCACCCAAGTGACAAATTGCATGTGTCATCAATTTCTCAGTTTTTCCGACCAGCTTCTCTCGGAACTCCTGTGCCAGGCCGTGAAGGTTCTGCTTGAGTTCACCATGTCCTGATCATAATTCGTGTACATCCTCAGTCGACCTGGTGTCCCCATCAGCATCAACGAAGCGGCATTTTCAATTTCCCACAGGAGGCCTATCTCTCCTCGCACCGTTGGCTATTTTTCACGGCCCTGCCAAATAATTCACCCCGTCCCTTGATTTCTAATGCAAATACGGAGCCCCATTTCTCAATCTTAGAAGTTTTCCAGTGGATGCGAGAGCGCCTATAGCTGAGCAATGTTTGCGCTGACAGCAGAAAAAAATTGCCCTCTTGAACACGAAAATAACATTTTCAGGTTGCAAGTTAGGAAAGATTTCAGTTTCGCTGATTGCGGCTTGATGTTTGCCAAAAAATAGAATCAACAACGAACGTTCAAGGTCTCGGATCGTAACGTGAGATTCGTAATTAGATCCTTTTGACGTGCGTAAGATTGTTAATGAGATTCGAATTTCTGATTCATGATGCAGACGACAGTTAAGATATCGTTTCGATACCTATAATATAAATTATTAAATCCGTTCAAACGCTCCTCAAATTTTATAATACAAAATGCGAGTTCAACTGCAACTACAAGAGTTTTATAATTCATATTTCAATCCTGGCGAGTACATTCTATGTGTTCATTCATTCATTCATTTTTTTATTCGGTTGTTCAAATTAAATCTTCATAAGTTTATCAATAGGGTTACAATGTCCTTCTCAGTGGAGTGTCCAACTATCAAATTTGCCGTATATCCATATGATTTTCCTCTGATATATAGTCGCACTAAGCATCAGTTTGATGAATGTCAAAGAAAAAGTTATGGTATTGCGTTTTTTCTAAAATACAGAACACATTCCTTTGATATGACATTAAATTTGTGGATGCAATGAATGAAAAACTCTGAATAACTCCGAGGCTATAGTTTTACAGCCACATGGAGCAAATATTTACAAACATTGTAACTCATACAATTGTATCGACGAAGTCTGTATACAGTCTCAAATGTTGTTGAAAAGCATTCATTTTTGTTATGTATTACAGAGTTGTTTTTCATGTATACTCGAAACTTTCATGCAGTCTGCCAAATTGCAACTAACTCCACAAAAATTTATCGCGCAAGATCATGTTTGTTCTCATGTGAAAAACAACGTACAAATTAGAAAGCGAATAAAACGTTTTTAAATTTCCGGCAATAACTCCATCGTAATTTCGATGAAGACATTTCAAATGAAATAATTCATGGTAGTATTAGAATGAACATTTCATTCGCATCGCTCTTAACATCACACAACTTTCTTTTTCAAAGTTTCCCAATTATCAAGAGCTTCATCTAACTTCTATCTTATATAATAAATACCTTAACGTCTAAGTTCGCATTTATCAAGGGCAGACCTCATAATAAAGTTACCTATCTAGAACTGTCTCCGTCCATTTGCTCTATGAATTTCCCGGTGCCAAGTCTATCTGCTATCTGATATTCTTTGCGCTATATGGTCTGGTCCGAATTGCAGTCATTTCTTTCCCTTGCTTATTTTTACTGCGAATGTTTTTGCGTAGCTTGTTTCGGTTGAGTGAAAATCTAGATTATGTAGAATATTGATACGTTTCATTTTAGGTGCTAGTGTAGTGTTTATATATTTTGAATATCGCCAAGGACAAAGTTTGATTTTTTTCATTCGAAAAAATACATTTGGTCAATGTGCTCATAAGTTTCTTCGGAGACTGGTTCTAAGTACCCATCAACATGAAGTAATTCGGCATTAGCTTCTGTCTTCGATCAAATTTACAGTATTTTTTATTATGAGTTACTAGAATTAATTTACACATACTAAGAACTTTCACCTGTTCAAATGTTAAAACTCTTTCCTTCTACGACATTTTTCGAACAGTTCATTCGAGCACTGATTTTATAACTTCACATCAGACGCGTTTCTTTGATAAATTTATCAAAAATTTTTAATCCAACATTTCACTGAAAATCAAACCGAAATATATAAATATATAATATATGTCGTGATGGGATTGCAAGAAGTAAAAAATACAGGTACCGAAATATCCCATTTTTTAAACTACTATTGACATGCAATGAACGCGAAGTACAATCAACGTACTCATAAAGTCTGAATTTTTTGCCAAGAGCGTAGAAAAATAATCGTAAAACGCCACTCTTAAATATTGAGTTCTTAGTCACACCTGGGAACATCGTCCTCTGATGAATTGACTATCATAAAATAAATTGTTTCACCAGTCGGATTTCCTTGCAACTATTCATAGATCATGTCCTGTCGAATATATTGCACTGCCAACAGCTCTAAATTTGAGAGATGTTTGCGAGCCCGGCGATAGTAAAATAAAGCTTTCCAGTTACAGCAGTTGTGACCCACTGAAGCTCCGACAATTTTTACGGAAGTTTTCGGAGCAGCGAAATCTTTGTAACAATGTTCGGAAATATTTACGCTCGGCAGGGGTGAATAACGAAATAATAACTGATTCTATTGCACAAAATCTTCGAGAAACTTGTGAAAAGATTTCCTGCAGGAATGAGAGATCTTGTGTTTTTAAAGCACTATGAAAAATATCAATGCATAACTGAAAAATCGCATGGGCTGAATAACGAGTATTATCAATGAAGCAAGTGCATTTTGTAATGTTAAATAATGAAAATTGTTCGACGTCAACACTTTTTTGTGGATTAAAAACTTTCATGCTTAACCTGATAACTAAATATTCATGTATGAGTAAAAATATTCCTACCCGGCTAGTTAATTTATTCCCACAGTATTTATATCACAACTATTTTTATCCTAAAACCAATCTTTAAGCCATAAAAAAATGAACGTTTAGTTCAATGTGTGTACGTGTTGCTCAAAGAAATAACTTTAATAGTTATTTATATCGCTCACAGTTAAGTGTTAGAGAAGCAGTCGAAAATAGTATTGAGTGATGACAGTAAAACATTTTCGGTGATTGCATTTTCGTACAATAAATAGGACTATCATCAATTTTTTTTCTATACGCTATATATGGAAAAGCTTATCTGGGCCTAAAACTCAAATCGTTCGGCAGAGTTCTGAAGGTTGAAATTAAATAAATACAGTTCTAGCAAGATATTGCACGTACCGTCAACGTTTAAAAAAATAACTTCCTGTAATTGTAATGTCGATTTAACTCTTTTCCCCAGAATTTAAAATAAATCTAAGCCTTTTTGTTCTTTTGCTAGCGGAAATGATTTCTTTCTAAGATTCACAAACAGAATTTCACTTGTTCATTTGTCGGTCTTGGTAGCTTCAGTATCATATTCCGTCTCTCTACATGTATATGCATAAACTGAAGCTTTATGTTTATTATTTAAAATCATGAATGTAATTTTCAGTGAGGCATTTTATTTTAATTGTTTTCCCGAAACAGGATATTTCAAAACCATTCCTCATTTAAAAGTTGACAAGTGAACACCCACATGAATACGAATGAATTGTCTGAATAAAGCGCATATGCTTTTTTTACAACGGACGGTCTATTACAACATAAAAATTAGTTTTTGAAACTTTCAAGTCCAGGGTATACGAGGAATAACTACCGGATTTATTATGAATGTTTCCAAGGAAAGTAAATAGAATGCATAAGCCCTTTCCATCAAGACAGAAATCCTATTTTGATCATATAAAAGTTTTATTTATTGACAACAGCTATGTATGCAACAAAACACATAGGAGCTATGCTGTTCAACTTTGAACTTAATCATAATTCAAATATAGGGATTTGAAATATAAGTCAATAATTCATCACGTGAGTGGCCATGGCCTCACCTCAATTCTTATCTGGAGGCGTGACTTTCAGGACTAGTGACATATAATCTTCTAGAATTCGTCGAACATGAATAAATGCATAGAATTCATGAAAAAACATTTTCAGCATTAGGTTTCGTACATAAAAAGCATGATGCGAGTTGTCCACGGAATTCCAGTCCTTTACAACAGGGGTTCTCAAAGCCGGGTCTGGGGACCCCCAGGGGTCTGGGGCACAAATTTGACTGAGGGTCCACAGTAAACAAATTTAACAGTGTTTTACTCTTTTTACATATATATTTTCCTGAGGGAAATACATATGAGGGGTCGTCAGCTTATTTTTTGTATTGAAAGTGGTCATTGATTGAAAAAAGTTTGAGAACTCCTGCTCTATAACACAGAGGCTTGTCCCGTCGACTTCAAGAAATTTGCTCCTAAAGGCACTGAATGTCAGCATTGCAACGCACTGAATAATGAACACCAAACGCCGTGGGAAAATGCAAACTTAATAGCCAATGTGATTAAATCATACCATTCTGTTATTTATGCTGAATAATTTTGATCATAAGTTTATGAAACGAACTAATTTATGACTGCAATGTTGGATGGTGCTTGATTGCGCGGGTCATAAGTTCACAGAAATGGCATAAGTTATAAGCGGTAATTACCAGCATTTCGTTGTGCCCTGTTGGCGGAAGATAAAGTCATTTCATCGATCTCAAATTATATGCGAACGTAAATTAACTCTCAGATTACATATCGCATTTATCACTGCGTCAAACTTCTATAATTTATGCTTAAATACCGCATGAAAATAGCTCGAGTTTCACCCGAACTTGGTTGCGAAAATTTTTAAACCGAAATATCTATTTCATCTAACTTGTCATCATAACTCCGAACTCACTCAAAAAGTTTTTTTTTCGTGTATTAATGTCATGCGTGGAGTACATTGAACACAGAAAACAAAGGTGTTGGTAGGACATGCTGATGAGACAAGTTCATTCTGACCCGAGCCTGTGTAACGAGACTTGACTGCCGTGACATCGTCGCTGGTTTCAAAATGAAGAACGCCGAGACTTTGATCATCTTTCATACTAATAGCATTGATGGAGTTGCTGAGGTGTATCACCGCGCATACTAACGGCCAACTTACTGCGCACTAACGTCTGCTTCTGTGATCTGTGGCCTATTCCACGCGATTAATGCAGCTCTACGCCGTGAGCCTTCAGTTCCGTCACAGTACAGCTCTATGTTTCAGTATTGATTTGCTTCAGCGAGGGCCTAATTCTTCAATGAACTTTCTTGCATTGTGATTCAACGAATAGTTTAAAGTTTTGATTTTTTAGCAAAGGCGGTGATTCAAAAGAAAATTGAACCTCGACTTTAGGAACTAGTTAACTTCGGACTTGGTTTTAGTCTATTTTTCTCTTTAAAGAATAAATCTGACGGTTCATTTTATTAATTATCGCTAACGTTACCTCTCTTTCTCATTTTAAATTTAAAATGAAATCATGTTAGACATAGGGTAATAATTAGTACTTACTTCGTTAAAATAGGAAGGTCTATTTAATGGCTGGTTCAATTCGCATTCATCATGGATACCAGCTTTCAGACGATGCTAGTATGGTGTTAACAGCTAATTTAAAGTATTCATGATTGCTATGAATTGCTAGCCAAGCTCTAATCAAAGATAAAACAAGTTCATTTCTGTGAATAAATATCCGCCTCAGAATTTTCTCATTTCAATGTATACAAAAAGGAAGAGTAACAGTAATGGTAAATTACGATCGAAATATTTCTAACCTCTTCCCATTAAAGCTGCATTAACGAACATACATAGTTAGCCTTGCATCATACTTTCAAATTTCTATGCGAGAATTAAATTATTCTTTTTCATGTTCAGATATCATGCTTAATTCCTTCGCAAGTGAACCGAAATATATTTAATGTTAAAGTGAATAACCAGAAGCATATTCCAAATGCATCATCTGCAAATGGGCTTCGTACAATGCAAGTTCGACTCGAGCCCATAAGTTGTAGTTAGTTATGTTGATCTCTCTTCCTTGACGGCCTTGTCACCTGTTGTGCATACATGCATACTCATTTCAGAAAGATAAAGTCTTCTTCACGAGGCAAAACGATCCTGTCCTGAATTCAGTCAAGAATCTTTCCCGTGTGTGAGGGAGTAGTGCCTCTGCATGTATCCACTGGGATTCTTTCTACTCCTAGAACCTGTTCTTAAATACGCCACTTCTTTGATAAGAAAGAGACGGTTGGCGGAGTCTGCTTCTGGAGAAGGCGGAGCCAAGTGTGTGTCGTCACTGAGGTTTTCCATGCCTCTCCTTCCCTAAGACCTGGACACTCAGTTGGAGGTCGGACAACTCTGTTTCTTACCTATATCCCTTGTGCTTCTGAGATCCTTGATTCTAACACGCGGACAACTTTCATGGTGTTTCTAAAGCAATAAATGAGAAAAGTGAGGGAAGGGGTGTTTCATTTAGCTACGTCAAGTGAAAATAATCTTTTTGTGACTTATTATATTGAATAATCACGGGTGAGCCGTTGAGTCAAAATGGCGGGGACGAAGAGGCTGGCTCTCCAGGAGGGTCCGATGAAGGTGCGTAGCTTCGGTCGATTGAATTTGTCTTTGATTTGAAATCTTCACTTTAAGACTCGTTGCGATGCTTTTAAAAACAAATCATGTTGTGTTTTGTTTTTTCAAGGATAATTTGTATTATTTCAATGGTTTAGACCTAAAAATCATACCTAAGGATATTGTCAGCAGTAACAGACTTGCACCTGTGATTTTTGCCATCAGCATTCTAGTAGAGTTTTAATCGTTAGCGTTGTTTAAATGATTTCTAGGGAAAAAATTTTCGCATTCTGGTTCGCATACTGCGATTCGGGTTTTATGGTGGTTTTGTAAAATCAAAAAGACTGCTGACACTTACTATTTTCGCGAAATATTATTTTAAAATTTGGTTCGTAAAGTAGTAAAATAATTTGTCAACATAGCATTTGATTGTTAAAAGTAAAACTTCAGCATTAAATTTTTGCTAAAAATCTTAGAAACTTTCCAAATATGAAGGCTTACATTGGGTCATTCCTAACTCCTTGCATATTGGGGGAATCATTAAAAAGTTGAAAATAATTTTTCTTGAACGAAAACATTAACATAGCTGTATCATATCGGCTGTGATTTCTCAGTACATTCCCAGATTGATTTCTCGCTCCGTGTGTACGATGGCACTGCGCACAGCTCGGTATCCTGACTAAATTGAATCCAGATTTTTTCGTAAAAATTTTGTTTGATTGCCTCCACGATCCATACCGTCGATTTCCTCAACGTTTGAAAAATTATTTACATCGTCAGTTTCTTACTCTGAAAATCCTTAACAGTTGTGAAAACTACATTCAAGATGTTCGAGTGAACAGCATGAAAATGCACTCGAAAATTACGTTTAAAAAAGTAATGCTTTGTGAGACAACTTTTGTTAACTTCACACGATATTTTATTTTAAGCTCGATGAAGCCACATTGAACACTAAGCAGAAATGAACGTACATTGAATGAAACTACTGAACTAGAACAGGTAGAGCAACGAACTAATTGATTCGTCTGGACGAAGAGGCCTTGCAACGATCGTTTTTCTTTGTCGTTGGTCGAGAATATATCGCTGGGGCTGAGTGCAAGCTGATAGAGACATCGCTGCGTAATGACAGGTGTGCCAGTGCGGAATTGAGGAGTAGCGAGGCTTGCTTCGATCGTAACTCATACACAAGGCTTTTTAGGGAACATCGTCCGCATGTTTGCCTCAGCACAACCGGCCGAGTTCTAACACCGGATCTCTAACTCTGATTAGAATTATACACGTGCATTGCATGTAAAGCAGTCGATGTCATTTTTATCACGATTTCATAAGTTATTATGTTGTTTAAGTGAGATGAAACCAATTTAATAAGATTTTGCCTATGATGTTTCGTTGTCCAAGGTGAGCGACTGAGAATAATGGAGCAAACTTTTGGTAACTTATAATTGTTCTTCAAAAAGCATAAGCTTTGAAGTAGGGCATGAACGAAGGTATTTGTGACGATTTGAACGTGTCGGGAATCAGATAAAAAATAGTTCTTAATTTATCGTGCTCATTCACAATGGCATGCATTAAAAATTTATAGATATTTTTCAACATAGCTCCAGAGTATATAACAATTGAATTCTTGGAAGCTATATCTGCCCGGATAACCTGGCCGTCATCTTAATATTTAGACCACCCGATAAAAACATAAAATTCAGTGAATGTGTGAACTTTATCTCCCTAATATTTTTCACCTCGTTTTTTCATGAATTCTCTGAACGCAGATACATCAATTTCGTGCGTAAGTCTACACCTTACAAAAATTGCAAAATTAAATCTGCTTTTCGAAAATAGCATTAGAATCTGCAAAGCAGAAACGTATATACTGTAGGCAGTGAAAACATTTTTTACTCATTTTGATGTTTTAACTTATATCTTTCGTGAAATTAAACCATGAGCGTGATTTAATCATGTTCATGATATTATGTATGTCCTCAAGGTATCTATCTCGATTACTGTTAGTTGAAAATGCCGGGAAAATGTATTCCTGAGTAAGTTTGCGCCGGAACTCTGGGAAAGGTGGCAAGAATGAAATGTCTTTTTATTTACTACTCTTTATTCTCAATGGTTTTTTATTTTTAAGCATAGATGTTTCATCGCACAGCAAATGCAGTCGCATGTGATGCAATTTTCATCTTGACCCCGTTCATGTTTAATTTTTTTACTTAAGGCTCATCACATTTCGTAGCAACAAGTTCATTTCATGTAACTTAATTTTCTTTTTACTCGTTTATACATCAGTTGACCTGTTTCATTCTGCCTATTTTTAACAACTTTTATTTCCACAAGAAGGAATTTTTTTCGGTATTGTATTTGTCACTTCTATTTTCAGTCGAATTAGGCCAATAATAATATTTTCAGCTCAAATGATAATCATAGTTAGTTATTGAAGTACATTCGCATGATTACTTTGGATGCCTGTGGTTAATTATGTTGCTGACTTCTCAGAACATTTACATTGAGTGACAACTGCAGCATGCGAATTCTATGTACCACATATATTGATTGATATTTATGTTAACCTTATATACGAGCCCCTCTTTCTTCCAATATTCAGAGTTTACTCAAAACCATAGCCTTCATTGCCTAACTCTAAACTATTTTTCTCTTTCTCAGGTGCAAATGACTTTATTGCCTAACTCTAAATTATTTTTTTTTCTCTCTCTCAGGTGCAAATGGATTACGGCGACGAGGGCGTCAGACATATACTCGATATCAGACTTTGGAGCTCGAGAAAGAATTCCATACGAATCACTACTTGACCCGGAGGAGAAGAATAGAAATGGCGCATGCACTTTGTCTCACCGAGCGACAGATCAAAATATGGTTCCAGAACAGGCGGATGAAACTCAAGAAAGAAATACAAGCTATCAAAGAATTGAATGAACAAGAAAAAGTAGCTCAAAGTCAGAAAATGATGCAACAGCAACAACAGCCACAACAGCAACCCGCTCCTCAACAGACCCAACAGACCCCAGCTGTTCCACCAAACATGACTCCAAGTCAAACAGGCGGTGGCGTCCCGGACCACACGGGGCAAAATCCCGGCCAGAACTAACCTCTTCAGCTCACTTCTAAGTTAGAATTAAGGTAAGAACTGGTCTCTTTTGCTCACTTTAACACTTGAATCAAGGTGAGAACTATAGTCTCGTTTGCACACTTCCACTCCTGAATTGAGGTAAGAACTGCCTTTTGCTCACTTTTACACTTGAATCAAGGTATGAACTAGTCTCGTTTGCTCACTTTTACACTTGAATTAAGGTAATAACTGGTCTCTTTTGGTATCTTCCACTCTTGAATTGAGGTAAGAACAAGTCTCTTTTGCTCACTTCTTCTCTTGAATTAAGGTAAGAACTGGTCTCTTGTGCTTACTTCTTCTCTTGAATAATTGAGGTAAGCATTTGCTCATTTTTACACTTGAATTAAATTAAAGAATTAGCTACTCTCGTTCATTTTGAGTTACGAAAAAAAATAGTCTCTTCATTTCACTTCACTTGAATTAAGATAAGAACTACCCTCTCTAACTAACTTCACAGTCAACATCAAGGTAAGAATCTATATCTTCAACTCATATCCATGTATGAATTGAGGTAAAAATTACTTTTCTCCATTTACTTTTAGGTAAGAATCAAGCGCATCAACTTATTTTCAAGTCGTAAACCTGTCACTAATTATCTTCTTAAACTCCCTTCTAAATGATAATAATGTCTGTTCAACAACTCTTCTCTGCTCATCTTTATGTAAAAACAAGGTAAGAAGCAGTTTGAGCTCATTTTCAACTTAGTAATGCACAAAAATTGACACCTCACTTTATTTCCTCACGTACCACATTTGATTTCTTTAGCTCTTTTATTAATTAGACTTGTGTGAAAACCGACCCTCCGGTGTGTACAAATCATCCCTGTTCCACAGGAAAAAGTATTTGCTCAAGATTTTATCAACCCCATTTCGAAATGAAATAGAATCAACACCAAATTCAATTTTATTTCGATGAATCACATTTTTTGAAAGGTCAAGTATTTTTTTTCCTCAATATGTTGAGTATTTCAAGTTCTTCACGTGTTCAAAATATAAATAAAATCACCCAACACACATATGTTGAGAGATACATTTGTTGAATGATTTTCTTTTTATTTTAACTCGTGAGAACTTGTAATATTTCGTTGAGTTGAGAAATTGGAAAAGAAATGTACTGAGTATTGAGGACTACTGTGGTAATAATAATTCTTTGGCGCTGTTAAAAACTTATATCTTCATCTGACGTAGAAGAAGCTATTGATTCTCTGATTTGGAAGATTACCTCAGCTCATATAGTGGATGGACCTTCAGGACTTTTATCTTCCATGGCCCCGTTGCTCTTTTCTGTTTTATGCCTTCTTGGCCACCTCTCCTTTGTTTTTTTTATCGCTTTCTTCTTAACTTGAGGTTTTCATGGGCTTTGTATACTGTGGAAGAATACACTTAGTGTATAAATTGCTTGTTTTTTACATTTCAGGCTAAATTTTCCCTTTTCTTGAGGTCGCCTTGGTTGTGGCTAGAGTCTCAAACTAACCAATTGATTGAAATAATATAGGTAGTAACAATTCTCTGATTAACTACAATTCAAAGGCGGCTCTGAATTTTGCATTAAATACCATTTGAACCACAGACAGAATTCGTAGTTTTAGTTTTTGAAGTTACTTCCAACTTGAGCATTTTATGGTATGGTCAATTTTGTAGAGTTTGCCAATTCCATCGATTATATAAAAACTTGTGGCACCCAATTTAATAGTTTCCTTCCAAATGTATCATGGGGTTATAATCTATTCCCTACACTCTTGTTGTACTTGCATCATACCCACGATATAAAAGGGGCCGTATTCCGTAGCTTACCACACCTGAATGGCATTCGTTAATTCTTTTTCAAGCTATTTTTAAACATGCAGATGACAGTTAAAGGTAACAGATGTTATTGACGTCTGAACTTCTGCCAAATACCTGGAGCATGTCATTTTGAATTGTTCAAATGCTAGGTGAATGAGTGTGGCTACAAAAATATTAAAAATATTTGTTTGTATGTAGGCTGTGAAAAGCACTGCAATGAATATTTCTTACTGGCGTCGCTCGGATTGTCTGATTTCTACTAAACTTGTCTTCTCCATGCGAAACCTTGTTTGGAAATTCTCCATTTGAAAAATATTAATTTTTTTCGTCCATGGGACTTTTTGGATGAGCTTCATCATTTTCAAAATACAATCCACTGCCCAAGTTCTTTGTTTTGTATGAGTTCTTTCTACCAATCAATCATCAGTAATGAAAGTTTTACCCTCATATATATACGATCTTCAATACGATCTCATATAGTCAACCCTCAATTTTTTACTTAGCGGAGAAATAATTTGAATTTAACTTTTTGGAAAAATTTCTCAAACTTCCTTGCCGTATTTATTCACGTAAAATATATTCCAAGTAATTAATAAGTGATAAATATGAAGCCAATTTTCAGAGCCTTTTACGTATATTGTTTTACCCCATGACTCGAGTTACGTTTAAAACTTCAACGCTTCTGGCTTGTTTCTTTATAAATTATAAATTCATTCCGAAATAAATTCTCATAGTTAGTGCTTAGCAGAAAGCTCATAAGTTAATGTTGCAAATTCTCTGTACTGACAACACTTTCTATTGTTCTAACATTTTATTCAGAAAAGGAAACTGTTTCGGAGACACTTGTATTAGAAATTTTTCTGCAGTTGTGTTAACAATTAGAAACTGTTCTGCAGTTGTGTAAGGAATTAGAAATTGTTTTGGAAACACTTGAAATTGTTCTGCAGTTGTTTTAGAAATTAAAGTTGGTGCTATAGAAGCTTTTGAAATTTTTCTGCAGTTGTATAAGAAATTCAAATTTGTTTTAGAGACACTTGAAATTGTTATAAAAATTTTAAAACCAGATCATCGAGAGGGTCTTTTCAACGAATTACAAGACGAGCTATTTTAAAATAAGATTAATCAAGACAAACCGAAGCTGACATCAAAGTTTCAATTGGTTTTTAATGCAATCATAATCATCCGGAATAAATGCATCATGAGACCATTTACATTTATTGAGAAGACCATTTTAACCTTATCTAATAATATTAACATAATTATAGGTCTGGTAAAATGCACAATTTTTGATCAAACGATTTTAAACCTCATTTACTTAAAAATAACATACATCAATTTTTTCTGGAAATAATTATTCAAAGCCTACGGTCAGAGGCCACAACAGAATTGCATTGATAATATAAACTTATTTACGAACGTTTGAAACTCAATTTAACTGATGCATTGTCATAAAATTACGTAGATTTCCCTCAGAGTTAGTATTCTGCAACAGAAATTGCGACTTTTGTAGCTACTCACGCATATAAACATACTTCTTCCATTCGAATAATTCTAATCGTGCAATATAGTGGTACATTTTAATATTTTCAAAGAACAATTAAGGTTTCTTGATTCTTTAACTTGCGTTAGAAAAAGGAGAAGATGATCTGATCAGGGCTAGAATTCAGAGAAACCTAAGACTACAGCAATTATCTTTCATGTGGTCGATCAATAAATTCTAGTTTTGGCGAAAAAAATCAAACGTTGGAAAATAGAATAAAAATTTCTTGAAAACCGGGAACACTTTTTACGTCTCCGCTCGAAGATTCTGTAACTTAGCTCGTTTGTT
Organism: Morinoia aosen; assembly: GCA_030386875.1. Taxonomy (NCBI): domain Eukaryota; kingdom Metazoa; phylum Arthropoda; class Malacostraca; order Amphipoda; family Talitridae; genus Morinoia; species Morinoia aosen. The sequence goes on from CM059565.1 coordinate 22,155,834, forward strand.
CACTTCCAATGAAAATATCATAATTTGTCGGTGGGGAAAATTCGAACAAACTTTGAGAGCAAAGATGTTATCCGCTTATGTTGTCAGTGTCATTTATGAATTCGCAACCCTAATTTTCATCATCTGTTAACGAGCTAATGCCTCGATTCAATGAAATCAATACAACTATACTTGGGGAACAAACATTTTTCAGATTACTCTGCTGAAAATTGCGGAAGGAGAACGTGCTTGTCAAGCTCAGATATTAAAATTTGTCACGGGAACGACTTGCAATTATCATAATAAACGAAGCCTCCCGATTTTGATCGCAGCTTTGATCGAGTTGATCATTTGATCAGCCATGCATGATGAGGTGCACATCAGAACGCGCATTCATGCAATAAGGTGAATGCGCTCAATTAGGGATGTGAAACTGACTTTGTCTTCACTTCTTTTCAAACGAATACACTGGAATCCGGAATGAGAGCCTTGTGTACATCTCCCAAAATGAAGGTGATTCTCCGCTGTGAGGAACATTATAATATTAAAAATACGGAGAGTGGTGCCATAAATCTCGTAGGCGAGGCGTTTTTGTTGGGGTGCTGCTGAAGAAAATAGATGAGAAGACAAGATGGATGCTCGGCTGATGTATGGCAGAGGGAGAGAGAGGGAGCGAGGGAGAGTTCCTCACCTTTACGGCGAATGAGAGGCTTTTCTAGGCGAGGGAACTGTGTTTTTTAACTTGGATTCTTGAGCAAGAAAAACAAAAGACTTTGCGTTGAGCTAGCGAAACAATTTCATACATGCACATTGAGAAGCGCAGCTGAAGAGTAAATGGATGCTTTGTAATCCTGACGTTCGAAAAATGGGGTGAAACTTTCTCGACGATTGTTACACTAAATAATATACCGTTCTAGACTTTCAACACATCTTCGCTGTCCAAAATCTTCAACTTTTGTAAACGTTACTAAAATTTGATTGAAACTCATCAAACTGTTTTCACAACAACGATAAGCATCCGTTAAAGATTCATAATCGTTGCAAGCTGCCGTACTTATTTTTTATAGATGATGACTGACAATCTTTCCTGACGTACGTCACCATAAACGAAGTAAAATACGGAATAATTTGACCCAATTTGAAATTTAAGCGGACGCTTTGACATTATGGCAGGCTAGAAATGAATTACAATTCGAAAAAATCCACCATCATTAGAATTCACAGAAAGGTTGTGAAGATTTAAAAAATATATATAAAAAATGTGAACGATGTCAGGTGACTATAAAATTAGTGTTTTCCTACTCTTTTGCGTCAACTCATTCAGCGCTTAAAATTTGATGTCATTATCTTTTAAGTTTTAACACTCAGAAATGTCACGTACAAGTTCAGTAATTTCTGCAACCACGCTACAATCGGGGATGCAACAACATAATTACCTCACCAGTACTAATTTAAATGTAAAAAAATTACGAAAATGAACACTGCATGACGGGTTATCAATTTTCATTCCTAACGGGGACATTCAAAAATTTATTTCCTATCTTTGCTTGGTCTAACGAAGATTATATCTTCCGATAATCCAAAACTACGAACAATAAAACAACTCTACTTAATTGCCCTGCGTGTTGTATTAGAACGAATGTACGAGCAACGGAAATTGCACGATAAGAAAGCTCTTAATATCTACAAAACGAGGCATAGGTGCGCCCAAACAGCGAGTAATTACCCTGCTAAAACTTACATTGAGTTATTCCGAGGCGTTTATTCGAGGTACCATGACAAGTCGTCAGAGATAGGCCATCCGGGGCTCAGGGCTGTCGCGATCGTTCGCTCATGGAAGGATGTGAAATGTTATATCGCCCTTATCGTCCCCTTCCGCCCGTTTCGACCAGCACGCGTGTGTGCTCCCCGAATTTTTGCGCCTCTGTGGCCGAAAACATGAGAACTTACTTCGAAAATTTGGGATTTTTTATAAACTAAAATACCAATATTAGTGCCGACACTTGCAAAAAGAAATTGACTATTTTGATTTAGGGAATGGAAATGTACTGTTTTGGAAATATTTTGTGTTGTAATTCGTATGCGTGAAGAAGCCTAGTTTGCGGAAGTTGGTTCAAAATTAAAAGCATAGACCTTTGAGTTCCGGAATTGCGAAACTGATTTTTAGTGCTTCCAAATTTACAAACAGTAATCGAAAAGTATGAAGCTTCATAATATTTTCCTTACTTCGAAAGCAACATTGACTCTGACATTAATGGTAGAAATGTCTGTGGACTGCAAATCTGAGAATAATCAGTTTTTCGATTGCATGGCAATCCCAATAATTATTGTCTGAGTGAGTGATTCACTTACAGAAGATAATTACTCACAGCCTGCATAGGAAGTTAGTTACCAGGCGGAGTAGCACACAGCCGTGGAGGGCAGGCTTGTGGGCGGCCGTTCCGTTGCGAGGCGGCGCGGGGATAGGCTTTTTTTTTCATTAATCAATACAAGAAGTCCGCCCACCGCCTGCCTCATGTGAAGAATGTTCTTATTTTTACAGAGAACATGTACGGATGGGTGCATAATAAGACTTTAAGTAAATTTATTCCATTTTCTGGAAAATCATTCGCGTATTATAGAGGTTAGTTTTTCGGCGTTGTGATATCACTGGCATTTGTGGGCTGTCTCTGTGTGTCTACCGCCTGTCCGAAATGGTTCGTTCAGTGACGTCTGGAGTGTGACGCTGGAACAGGTCACCTCCCACCCTGCCTCCCCAACAGTTCCAAATAACCACCTCCCCCATCCCACCCCACTTCGCTCACCTCACCGTTCCAGAATTCTTCCACCGACCCCCATCCTATCTCCCACGTAGGTTCCCGTTCTCTTGGCAGAGTTTGTAATCTTAAAAAACGGGAAGGGCGCTGGGAATCCTTGACTGGAAAGAATCGCTCAATCTCTGAGATTTAACCTCAGAAACAAATTGCAACCGGGATTGTTAAATAAAGAGGCATCGAGACTCTTTGCGATGGTCCAAAATTTGTCTTTTTTTGGGCCCTGCTTTTCCTCAGGTCTCGGAGTGCCTCCACAGCTCGTCGCTGTTGTTGGCACGGTGCGCCAGCTCAGAACTTGATTACGGTGCAACTTCATTTCCTGAAAGCGTAAACATTTTCGTCCTAATCAAATCGCCGTCTTTCAGTCAGGACTCCGCATTCCACATCGTCAAAATGAAGTGTAACCGATGAGTGTTCGATGATCAGCATAGGCTGTTTGGCGACAGCATTTGCAACAGCAAAACAGCCCTGTGCTGACGCGCCTTTAGTTTGTTTGCGTGGATTGGCGCCACCGCGTTCGGGCTAGAAACATTCGGTCTGCTCACGGGCGATGCGATCTCTTTTCCTTCGCCTGTCTCACATCCTGCTTTTCTCACGCTAAATTTCAATCGTGTTGGATAGTCAAACCAAATATTCACTGTTTAAGCGAAATATATTCAAATTGTTCAATGTTAAGCTCATGACGTACTAGAACATGTCGAACTTGTTTCAACTGATGTCTTATCAACCATATTTTCGTTGTTTCTCCTACGTGGATCTGAAATGAATTCGAAGATTCAAAATAATTATTTCTTATTACCTGGTGAAAATTGATTTTATCTTAGAGTACGTTACTGCTTAAACGTTCACGGAAGTTCGTATTTAAAAAAAGATTATTGTTAGTAGTTGATCTCGTTGCAAAATCTAGAACATTTGGCCTCACGACGCTCGTACGAAAATACAAGCACACATGTATTAATGACAACCTCGCTCAGGCATCCATCCATCAAGCCTGACATGTGACGCTTACATTATCATACCCGTATGCTTGTTCTTCCACTAAAGCAACATCCTCGACTACGAACTCCACACACACACACACACACACACACACACACACACAAGACTCGCTCTGTTTTGCGTACACAGTCACCCGGCTAAAAAGTTCTCAGTCTTACAGGATCACACACACACACACACGAAAGCATCGGGCTAAAAAACGTTTTTACAGAGCGCGTAGGACTACCATGCGTGGGAGGAGCCTAGCCGAGCCGTTCTCTAGCCGCCGCCGCAGCTGCAATTGTAGGCCGCGCAACTGCTGCCGACGCTCTCGCTGTGAGCGTACTCTTCCAAACTTTGTATGTTGCCTTGTAAACTCAAATACTCAGGCTATGGGTGACTCATGCAGAAATGAGTGACCTGGGTACTGTATGGACGCGGTATCTGCTGCGTGCTACTGCGTTATCTGCTTGGGTTGCGCTGTATGAGGGGTATTGCGGATTTAATGCTTCTTTAGTATTATTGGGGGAATCTATGACTCTGAGCGATTTAAAAGCGCCGGTTACACTGTACTGAATTGAATAATAGTTATCGAAAAGAGATGAGTAAATTTATACCTAATAAAATGAGAATGTCTTTGATATATCAAAAACCCCTGTATTTATTCACAATACGGACTAAATTCTAAATTCACTGAAAAATTGTAAGAGGAGTAACAATTTATCTTTAAGAAAAATAGTCATTAAGTTATTTCGAATTTATCTTAAAATCTCGGGATAATAACTTGTAGTTTACAAAGAAGATTCAAAGACTAACCCTGAAATCATAAATAAATTCATTTTCAAATTTATAATCGATTGAGCAATGTGATACACGTGTCACTGACCACAGTATGATGTACATATTTCCTTGATGATATGATATGTGAAACGCTTCGAGCATACTTGAAAATTTATCACGCAGCATATTTTCGGTGACGTATCGAACTTACCGCCCAATTGATAAAATCTTCAGTAAATTTTATGTATTCCTACGAACAATTACCCCAACAAGAGAGCATTATTAATGCAGTCCTACTTTAAATGGTCTATTTGTCAGAGTAAATAATGTTAATACCTAATGTTAAAAAATATTAATACCTAATGTTAACAAATGTTAATAACGAACGTTAATTAATGTTAATACCTACACGAAACTCATTTTATTTTAGGCCACTAATTTGAAAACCTAAGTTGAATTATCGTCAGCGAGAACCATGGAGTGCACTCCAGCCTTGATTCAAATTCCACAAACTTGATTTATTAACACGTTTTCAGGGGATGTTCCACACCTAAAATAATGTATAATTCGTTCCCCCACATAATTTATCCGAAAAATATCATTCGTGCCGTTCATGAACTTAGGAATTTACAGCGTTTCAAATATTATTTAATTCTTGTTGTTACCCTGATATTTTATTCGTGTGCTAACACTGTATGTACAACGGAAATTTTTCAGCATTCATTTTCGTTTACCTTCATTATACAAAAAATTTCTCGCTTAAATTTTTCAAGCTGAACTTCCTGGACGCTTTCCTCCTCGGAACCAAAACGAATGCAACAAAAAACGGGCCTGTTTTTTTTCAACCACAGGAATATAAAAGCCAACCGCTTCTTTTTTTTTCCATCCAACTGCCGTGTTCGCGTTCATGTTTCTGAAAAATAAAGTTATTAAAAATTTTATACCATGTGGACGGAGACCAATGTTTTTTCTCTTTCAAGGTTAAATTTTCACATCACAATCGTCTGCTAACAACGACTGGCTAGCCAAAATTCTGAATACATTCCTTTAGTTCTCTGCTGGCCAAAATTATTCAAGGGGTAATTTCTAACGCTTTCAACAATAATGTTATCAGCGAAAGTGTGAATATTTTGATTTACATTTGGCACACGTACATGCAGTTGCTGCAGTCAATTTTATTGAAAGTTTCATATTAATCCATTATGAGAAATGAATAAGACATTGAAAAGAGAACTACAAAACTGTCATACAACGCAGCACTTGAACCAGAATTTTTTCTCCACGAATCTTTCCGTATTTACTTATAAAATATTCAAATGCGTCTATATTTTTTACCCACTTCTATTGGGTATCTTTTTATTCAGTTTTTCATCGAATAATATACATGACTGCACATGTTTTGTGCTGCTGACACAAATCTCACGTATGTCTCCAATTAAACAACTGTCAAATTCTTCCTTTATCGTCCTCGATCACTGACAATATTGCTAATGATACATCCAAGTTGAGCAAACAGCGATTATTCGCCTATCAGTTTTACTGCTCGTGTCACGAGCCTCGGTCATTCATTGGCGTGATTTTACTACCGTGCCACTTCATTATAATCCCATTCTCGTCAATGAACTGCTTCTTACAATAAGTTTACTACCAATTCCGCTCGACTTTATTACTTGTGACGACACTTTTACTCCTTGCTGTTACATTTAAGGGCGCTTTTACGATCGTGTTGTGGTTTGTCGGAGATTTTACTGCCCGGGATAGTGACGCTCAGCAGCATCGGCCACTTTCCCTTTCCGCCGCCGCTGCTCAGTCAGTTTGCTCACAACACTTGCACAAGTTTGCAGGTGTTCCACTGAATTGATTCAAAGTCATGATGTCGACCAGTTCTTGAGAGTTAGGAATCTCTATTATTATATCACTCACGCTTCAGAACAATGTGTTGGTATCTTACTGAGGTGGAAAAGGTGAAAGAAACAATTTGATACTTCTCCAAATTTTTTCGAATATATTGTTTTAATGTCGCTATCATATGAGAAATAAATTGTATTCGTGACTGACGATGATGGCTGTGCTTGGAATGATTATAGGTCGAATTCATTTATGGATTAACGGTACAGCGTTTCTCGCTTTTCATCTAACGTTCTGATAACTAATTCTTTACAAATTATTTTTATTACATCATCCTTTGAACTCGAGCTTAAAAATATTAACTTTCATGTTCTGATTTTTCCATAGTAAATAAATAGTAATACAATCATAACATTTGCATGGAGTAATTTTTGGTTAGAAACTGATAAATGATTCCTCAGCTACAATGGTTATATATTTGTTTGGCAGTGAAAGATGTGCATGAAATTTTAGAATCACGGCATTTGAAAAAAATTATATATTTGCCAAACTCAATAAATTCCACGAGGTAAAGATAAACATTAAAATTCTATTCACCATTTGGATTTGAGGAGAGCGTGACGTGAACGGTTTTAATAATGGACTAAACTTTTTATACATTTTTATTAGACCGAACGTATTGTGATAAACTGTAGCGTAGGAGAAACATCATTTCGCCTGCCATTTTTAAATAAATGGTTAAATTCAAAGGAAAATAGTACTCAAATTCTGGAATCTTGTTCAACACATATATATGTTTTGTGACATGAATCTGTGAACAAAATTACAAATATTTCGCCTTATATTCCTATATGAACACACAGTGATACATACTCTCAGCAATATTTCATAAAATTTATTTCTTATGAAAAGTACTTCTAGACATTTATTCATTTTTACTCTTGAGAGTAAATTTAACTGTTGACTGAATTGTATTTGAACGAATCACATTGACGTGAGCTAGTCCCTGAATTACAATTTCTAAGCAAAGAGATATGTTATGAAAATGATATCCAATCGAAGTATTATACCTACTCTGAATAATGGGTAAAAATTGTCAAGTTAACTAGCCAATCTCAATAACGAGCAACAATTATCAAGTCAACTAGCCAATCTCAGGAATGGGGAACTATTGTTAAATTAACTACCCAATCTCAATAATAGGTTACCATTGTTAAGTTAAGTTACATATCTAAATAATGGGTTACTATTGTGAAGTCAACTGCCCCTTCTCAATATCGAGTAACAATTATAGTCAAGTTAATTAGCCAATCTGAACAACATGAAACAATTGTGATAATAACTAGTCTATCTCAAGAACGGGTAACAATTGTCACGTTAACTAGCCAATCTCAAAATCGGGCAAACATTGTCAAGTTTACTTTGAATGCTAAACATTAGACTGGATGCATCTGTGTCGTGTCGGCGGGAATAGGCCTCGAATATGCGCTTTCCGATGCCATTTCCCGCTGAAGAGAAGCGCTGGGCTGCCGAGGACCCCTTTCCGCCGCTCCCAAACTCCGGCGTATCGCCGATGCCTTTCTCCGCCATCCTGTGAAGTATAGGCACATTGAGTCATGACGCGCTCCTTTTAACATTATGCTCTACGAGCAAAGAACGAGATAAATAAAGCTGCTCTGGAAATGAATTGAATTGTGGAGTGTTTTTTTTCAATTTCTGAATCGATGTAGGACTGTTTTGCTTGTATTCATCGTAAGGAGTTATTTCGAATTTTATTGATAACTTATCTTTTGTGTCACATAATTTCACTTTGATAAACAATGTTTAGATTGGAAGGTCTCCATTTTTTGGGATTAGAATTTTTTTTAAGATTAATTTGGGATGAAAACATGTAACTTTCGTGCTCCTCTCATTTAAGAATAATTTAACATTGGCTTTACACAAATGCCAATTTGATTTGCGCTGCTCTCTCATTCCTACTCTTTTCTGATGGATGCAAAAGAGCAAAATTGTGGTTGAAAATTTCATAACTAAAATATTGAAAAGCTCGAGTGGCATTGAATGCATAATAATAATAATTTATGTGCCTTCTTAAGAACTAGAATATTATTATTATAAGAAACTACTCGCCTTCTTAAGAACTAGAATATTATTATTATAAGAAACTACTCGCCTTTTTAAGAACTAGAATATTATTATTATAAGAAACTACTCGCCTTTTTAAGAACTAGAATATTATTATTATAAGAAACTACTCGCCTTTTTCAGAACTAGAATACAATTTCGAAGAAATTGCTCCCTTTAAAAACGAGGGAGTAATTAAAATTTTGCTCTATCAAATTGTGCATAAATTATTGTTGGCTGAAATATATTCATGTTTTCATCTAAAATGAGCAGCCCCTAAAAATGAATGCAAATGAATGAAAAAACGTCTAAAAGTGTGTTAATGTTAAACACAATGCTAAAAAACCTAAATGTATCCAATATTTATTCTTGATTTTCTATGGTGTTCGTTTCAATGTTAAACTATTACATATTTCATATTTTATATTAACTATTACATATTTTATATTTTATATTAACTATTACATATTACATATTTTATATTAACTATTACATATTTTAACTATTACTCGCTAATTTATCATAAACAGGCAGCGATGAATTTTTGAATAACATTAAAACTCAAGGCGAGAAGCATTAAAATTTCTATTCATATTTTACTTCTGTTTCAACGCTGTACATTGATATATAAAAATGTCATTTACGTCATTATTCATGTATGTTTACTGAAAAACGCTAAAAAATTGTCCTTCAATGATATTTTAGAAAAATTTTTAGAACAAGATTAAATTGGTTAAAAAAAAATTAAGCTCTATTTTCGCTACATGAAATAATTTTATAATCTCACTGCAAAATTGCAACTAAATTCTGAAGTTTAAGATCAAGGATAAATATTTGTATATATCTATAATTTTTCTATCAGTTATTATTACCACTTCAGAGTAAAATACACAAAAGTTATCACATTTAAACCACGTGGAGCTGGACACCATTTTATTTCAGTGCCACTAAATATCCGCAAAGTTGAAAAAAACATCAGTGATACCAGCAGGTTAATCATTTATACGAAAATTGTCTCAAAACAATGGCAAAAATCTACGAAGTGATAAAAGCCTAATAAAGACTGCTGATTCCTGGTGGTAATAACTAGCGTACATGACTCAAGCAGCCATCGCTTACGAGAGAAAATGGGAAGGAGCGTTGCCAGACGCTTCCATTCTCGCCAACTTCAGCGCGTCAACAATAGGAATCGATTCATAATAAAAAAACATTGATTCAACATGACTACACTTAAAAACCTTGGAAAATAGTCATGTTTATTTGCACAAATATTATATTGTCTTATTTGTAAGTATTATATAACCTAAATTGTTGGTATTGCGTCGAGCAACATTGCGTTCGCCAGCTGGCATCCACTGCCATTCTTGCCGACCTTGACTTGTACTTCAACCATCTCACTTCAGATGGGCAATAAAAAGGAACATTTTTTGTCAAAAAAATTATTATTAGTCCTTAAGCTTCTGAATAGATGTTTGTGAATTATGACACTTGGACTAATTTTTATACTAATTAATGTATTAGAGTGGTTTGTTGACGTGAAAAACAGGCTAGGAGTGACTGAAGTTGGACGATAAACGACATGGCGGTCTTGCACGTTGCAAACGCTTCTTCTGTGAACTTTTTATGAGTAATTTATTCATTTTGTAAAAGTAATATTTGTGATTGATTCCTTTCTGAGTTTTCCAATCGAAATTTAAATTCATTCTCCATTAAGGAAAAACATGAATAAATAGAGAAGTGTCTTATTTCAAACCAATGAACCCTACATAAGATATTAGCAGATAATTATTACAAATGAACATAAGTGTTTGTAATGAAAATCAGAAGAGGGCTGATGCTATCACCCAAAATATCTTCAAATTTTTGTTTATAAATTTTCTTGTAAATGTATTGATCCGTTGTGTTACATTCCTACAACTTCTTAAATGTTTAGTTTAAAGTTTCTTTAAAATAAATATTTGAAGATTAAATGCTTAAAAATTTTCAGATCAAACTGTTTATTACTCGATTGAAAATCCGACTAAATATTGGATCCATTATCTGTTTTGTTCGTTCGAACAGGTGCACTGTTTTCCGACACCATTGCGCGTAGAGTTAATGAACTTCTGGTATTAATGTCCGTAGACTTCCTTGTCTGGACGATTCCCCAAGATTTTAATCCTTTGAAATAGATGAATTACCTTTTCCCCAAAATTCTCCACTTGAACAAACTTAATCAATTTATTGAGTGGTTAAATCGATTTTGAATGCATTTTAACGTTCTACTTCTACTCCTATTTGATAGATAGATCTCGAGAATAGTTTAAACTATTTAATTCTGACGCACTTACAGATTTTCTTGAGAGTTTCCTGTGATGTAGACAGATAATGCCAGCCCGCAACACCTACACAGCCTTTATTGAGTGAGAACATATTACGAGAGACAGCTTCGTACCGGTTATTTATATCTTTGAAGCATTATTTTGTCAGGTGCAATTACACTTTATCACAAACATTCAACACACATAGACTTGTTAATAATAGCGAATGGTATAACACCAAATCTTGGGAATATATTCCATTTTCAGATCTCGCAATCGTTTTTCTCTGCGTCGGCTTGGCCAGAAAAGATCTACATATCTAATAAATTGCCATGTGCCTCCTCCCTCTAGCATACCTGTATGGCACCCTGCAACAGCACGAGCTTGATTAGGTACTCAGGTTAATTAACAAGTAAAATAGTTGGGATTGTTTCGAGTATCGAAGTGTTCCATTTATTCTCGATGCTATTGGTCGGTTGAGATTGGATCAAATCTTCTTTAGGAATTCAAGATAGCTACGCGGAGCCCAAGTCTACCCTGACAAAGAGATCTATGGCTTCTAAGATTTATGTCTCACGCTCTCCTCGATCTTTCTGCTTCTTTATTTCTTTCCCTCCCCGTGTGTAGAGTTCGGTTCGACTCGAAGATGTTGGTATATTGCCATTGCCTATAAATATGATCTAGTTAGAAAGAACCGATCTTGCATTGGCGAGCGCTGAAAAGATAAAGAATATATTGCCTTCGCTCCTACGCAAAACTCCCGTAGTATCAGCGTTGCTCGAGTCCTTCCTTCCCTATCTCACTCCTTCGCTCCATGTGAAATTGAATCCCATAAATTTTGTTTTTAGGAGGAACTCTTTACTCCTGGAACTTCATTTAATGATTTCTTTCTTGGCAAGTTCAAAGCCTTCTACAGATTGATGAATTTAGTGTCTCCCTTCAGGTGGCGCATGCCAAGTGCCTTGATATATAACAACTTGCTCCTGGTCCATAAATAAATAAAGAACATGTGTTGAGACTGATGGTTGATTAAGGGGCCCACTCATGCTCGTGAACTGGTTTCTTTTGATGGAAATGAATGCTTCAAAAGCGGCTCAAAGCTCACTTTGCAAGAATTATCGTTTTGAGAAAATTTGCATGCATACCCAAATTAAACATTTTAGTTTTCGCTTCGTGATGCAAGTTACGGTGTGGATGCAGTGGCTGAAATGTAATGCTGATTCACCTAACCATTGAGTAATGTTCATATTTATTTGTTTCATAACTTCTGCTATCCTTCCTGCATGTATTATGTATATTCCAACTAAGAAATGCGACACACATAAATATCATGTAATTTATGACAGAAGCAACGAACTATTTCTCGTTGTTTCTGGTGCGTGAAAAAGCTTTTTGTGCAGCATACTTGTTCGCATGTATACTGTCTGTATTCTGTTGGGCATATGACATAATTCATGGATTTAACTCTGATTTTAAAAAGTATTTATTCCATAACAATGCCAAAATCATTTCTGATCACCCGATCTTCAGTAATACGTAAGATTTGCAAGGTCCTATTTTAGGTTCACCTGAAAATTATTCCTGATTCAGCCGTGTCTCATAGACACTTGAAGAGCGGCTTATTTATTGGGTCCATCAGTCGACTAGAGTCCCGACAAGCGGAGTCCGATACTCTTCTCTCTGCTCCGACAATTCCATTCCGGTGAAGATACACGTCGTAGATCTCTCGATGTCGGCTTTGCTCACAGGGCATGTATCTCTTGCTTCCTTACGTTGTTCGAACGCTACCCTCCTGCAAAAGATAGACACAATTCGAAAAGATAAACAGCATCAAAGAAATCTTGAAGGACTGCTTGCATAATCGTCGTACTCGATTTTTTTTACAGGCTCAGTGGACGTGACTACAATCTTTGCAAGTACAGGGAAAAAGTTCACTAAACGATTAACATTTCTTGAGGACAGTGTTATAATTATTAAATTTCAACGTCGAAAAATGGCAAAGACTCAATACTACGTTACTAGTATGATTCCTCAGTCAAAATAAAAACTTTACTAAAAACTATTTGCACAAAACACCCTCCGAGAGTGTTCGATATATAACATGGTACTACACTAAGATCACACTCCATAGAAAATAATTAAGTATCTCCATCAAATACGATAAATTTGGATTAATCTCTAAAAAATACCCGAAATCGCCCTTCTCTTTAGCTTACGTTTTTTTTAAAGGGCAATACGTAATGTCTGAATGCGTAGCATGGTTTCTTAAAATTTTAATGTAATTTTTACCTGATTTGAAATTTTACCTAATTTTACCTAATAAACAAGGCTTAAAAATACTGAATCTTATAAATTGATATGTAAGGAGGAGCCAAGGCTACTAGTATAGTATTGGCTATTAATCTGAATTTAAAACCTTCATGTTATTTCAATTGGCTGTACGAATAAGGTATTATAGGAGTTTTGGCGTTCATTGGGGGAAGTTTGTTTTTGAGTTTGGTCATTGGAAAAATAAAATCATGTATTTAAACGCCGCTAACGTCTATTAAGATAAGATTGAAAGTAACAATCCATTTCACATAGCATCAATACATTAAACAACAATTTCCGTAGGGTGCTCACTGTGTAAAATTTCAATTGTTTCATTCATACTCAGAACTTAATATTTCAAAATGAAAATTTTTTTACAATTTATTTAATAGCACTGTACATAAGGTAACCGCAATGAAACAAAGATAATGTGAAAATTGAGATATTTTCGAATGTCGCCCTCAGGGAACCCACAAAACGGAAGCAGATTCTGGAAAACAGAAACCGCCAAATATCCCGGTGGTAGATACGAAGTGTTCCAGATAGGCAAAATTCACGAGCTCCTCACAGCTCTTGTTCACTGACTCGGCAGGTGATATCCATCACGCTCGATGCAAGTGTGTCTCGTTGATACACAACCTTGTCCTCCAGTTTACCCCGAGACGTTCATAAACTTGCTAATGGAATACGTCCAGCGGCAAATTGGTCACGTCGTTTGAGTCATTGCAGAAACGTGATCTAGCTTAGCCTAAGACCGTTGACTAGTCTCCGATTGCGACTTATCCAATTATTGCACTATATCGTTGGCTCAGGCAGATACTGATAAAGCAGGGACACTTCGGAAAGCCAACTTCGTAAATCAAGGCTTTCTAGCCGGGATGCTTTGAGACGAACCAAGAGCCGAGGTATGCTTTGAAGGACTCATTTATCATTTTAGTTACAGGTGCACGAAATTTTAATGTCCTTTCTAACTACTGAAATGATTGATTGTGTTTTACGCGTGAAGGCTTCAATTTGACGTGATATGTCTTGAAAAGCAGTAAATCAAAATTTAATTTTCCCTCATCTCGGTTTTTATGCTTGTATGGTGATATTTGGGGAAAAAACTGTCCAGAAGTGCTCCAGTTCAAAAGTGGGAATTTTTTCGACGTTCCTCTTGCCCACAAGCAGGAAATAAATCAGGTTTATCTCTCTCCTGGGACCTCTGCAATAGCAACAAAGACTGCGCTTTATTTTGATCACGTCAGAGCACTTTGCTGAAATCATAGAAATGCCTTTATCTTAGTTCAGCTAAGATATTTCTCTTCTTTTTGCACCCGCCCCAAGGCTCACATATCATTTTCTTCACACATAATTCACAATGATTCTAAAGTTGGATGCTTAGAAGCCCTACTTCTTTGGCAAAAGTAAACAGCACTATATTCTGAACTTGGACAGATTTTTTATCACGTGTACAGAGCTATGTCAAAGACATGGAGGCCGGCAGTGACAATATATCATGATAAAACTCTAATAAAACGCTATTGTTGTTGCATTTCTTAGGACACCGCAAACCTCAGGTCCTTCAAGACTGGCTATTTGGTCAATGAAATCTTTTGAGAAAATGGTGAATTTCGTTCTTTTTCTGTAGTTTTTTTCATTTGACACAAATTAATTACAATTTCTACGCTCCTGTTCTTGATAAAGTGAGTCATTCAAATGTCAAGTCGAATTAAAATGGTTCCCCACGATTTTTTGAGCTCCCATAAATTGTTCCCATTCATTAAGAAAATATAGGACGTTTTTATATAACATTCACTACAATTTAAGCGTCGTTCCCATCACTTCCTTAAAATTTTCAATACTTTTAAACATCTAAGAGCAATTTTAAATGACGGCGGTTCATGTAAGCTTTATAACAAACACTGCTTCATTCAAACCAAATATACCGATCTGGGAGGCCATTCTTCAGGCGGCCGTCAGGTTTTGGATGTATTGTGCCATTCATCTTGTCATACGGCGATTTATTAATCCGCGGATGCTGTATCGGTTCAAACCTTTCTGTTTCCCGAGCACGTACAATATTTTTCACTCAATTCATATTAAATGTTTGCTTAGTAATGGTGTGTATGCGCATTTACGTGGGTGATAAGAGAGTCTCTGCATGATAATGAGAAGGAAATGGTGCCAACAACAGAAGGGAATAAGAATTTACAGCCGCTTGATCCCTGCATTTTTCAGCAAAATGTCACGATGTGTTGTAAAATTTATGCCCCTGGCTTCATGCACCTTTGCTGAGACAGTTTAGCGTTCTGCCTGCCAGTGTTCTTACAGGTACCCTTGAATGAGTTACATTCTTTTCTATCCCCTTTAATGATGGGTCAAGAGAGAAAAAGAAGATCCCGTGGGATTAGGAGGCTCGGAGGATTCGCTCTGAGGTCGTATGTTTAGCGTTGCCGCTCCAGCACATTTATTTCATTGGATGAGATCAACTTTAAAGCGCGTTGTTCTTGGAGGAAACGCCTGTCACTTAGATTCCTGAAGCTAAATTGGCGTTAGTAATCAATCTGTTTCAGGCTTTCGAGCGTTCTAGATCTTCATTGATCGAAGACTGCCAGATTTTTCTTCTTGGCTCGTGAAGGAAGCATGAGAACATTTTCTACTCCTTATGAAAAAAGTTACACATTAAAACAAGTTGTGTAATTACAGAGGCCATTCCCGTCTCAGCATTATTTCAGAGTTAAGGCCCGTGACGGCGCTCTGACACATTCCCGTCAGCCGGCGGTTCTTTATAATAATTTACCCCCGAGAGTTTTTGAGAAGCTTTTTGTGAGCGGCAGGTCTCTAATCGAGTTAGCCTGACACATCATATCAGCCTAAAATCGCCGAGATGGATTTGGCGCTTCATTTCAGTGTTTTATGAGGTCGATCCTGAAAAAATTGTCAAATAAACCGATAGTGAAGGGCAGCCATCCCTCTTCTCGAATACTTTTTCCACCTTAGTTGCAACGGAATGCGAAATCGACAGCGGACGATTTAGGGTGCCACAAATTCTAGCCTTCAGTTCGGCGATTCCGAGCGAGAGATGAATTTCCCTTCCTTTTAGATTTGGCCCTCAATCCATGACTGGATCCAGACAGATGTTGATTCCTCGACTGAGACCTGAATCAGATTCCAGAACTTCCAAGATCCATTTCCACTTCATTGTTGTGCACGCTCAGATTGGGCGACAAAAAACTGATTCATGGCAGTCCAGATTTCAGGGACATATAAATTGCCTCTTCACACAATATAGTTTAATTCATACATATTAATTTTCATTTCTACGATTTCATGATTTTCTATGGCGAACAAACTTATGTACACGATATTTTACCTTCCCGCCTGGTAAGGTAGCATCACTTGGCAATTTTTCTTAACGCGCTACAGTGTTGTTTTGTCCAAATATTAAATTTCAACAGCACAACTATAGACAGTTTTTGATGAATTGGCCAATATTCTGTGGCGCAACGCTGGGGAAAATTTGCTAGAAAATGCATGATGGATTGTGATAAATGAAATACGTGAAGGGCATCCGTATTGGTGGTAATGGAAGGCAGGTTTAAGCTGTTCGTCATAATATGTGAGCGATTTAGCGTTCACACGGCTGTAAGTGATGAACGGTGAGGCAGCGTTCCTCTGAGCCTAATGCTTCTGCTCAGATCAACGCACGAGACGAATTACTTCATCCTGCGTCTCCTGCCTGTGTTATTCACCGCCTCAAGAAAAGTTACGCGCGTTCTCAATTTTGAGATTTTTCAGAGATGCGTGAGCAAATTTTTGGTAAGGGCGCATATAGACACGCGAATTACTTTTTCTGTATTACGAATGATGGATTAACTATTTGTTTCTGTCGCTTAAGTCGTGAATGATATCAAGTCGAAATATGAAAACGCACAAACTATACATAAAATAAGGAGAAAATTTTCCCATTTTTCTTCAAACAGGAAACCCACAGCTATAAAATACTGCATTATTCAAACGCCAGCCTTCATCCGCAGAGTTTCTTAGGGAAAAATATAACCTATTTTCAATTTCAATTAATGGTCATTAGTGATCGCCCACAATTTTCCGTTTTTTCTTTCATTTGCAGTATATTTTTCGTATTTCAGTTGCCCTCTCATATACATGTTTATTCCATCTAACACACAAATAACCTCTATTTATCACAGACATTCTGTTTCAAATATTCTCTTCTGCTCGCAGTCATGGTGGTACTCAGAGATATCCTTTCTCACTTTCAGTTATCCGCTTCCACTTATCCCTGCGAGAGCGAACTCTGAGGGTCGTCCCGAAATTCATTATTATCCAACTTGTACGCGAGCAGACATTCGTCTACGTTACACAGACTTGCCTTAATTGAAACTCGGGTATAAATTCACCTCAACACCAACTTAAAACAATCCATTCGAATGACCATGCATTTAATTATATCAATTCCACGGTCGGACTGGCGATAAACTTGAGTGATCCATTCCAGTTTTACTGCATGTTTTCAATAGATATCTCTATTTACTTATCGCTAAACGTGTTGATATCTGAGCAAGGAACGTTTTCTTTCACGATTTAATTT
The DNA here is from genome assembly GCA_030386875.1 of Morinoia aosen. Lineage (NCBI taxonomy): Eukaryota > Metazoa > Arthropoda > Malacostraca > Amphipoda > Talitridae > Morinoia > Morinoia aosen. The sequence continues at coordinate 22,173,557 of CM059565.1, forward strand.
ATTGGCTGACGGATGTTTCTGCAGGAATGCTTGAGAAAAATTGTAAACAATCCTGCTGCATAATTTGGGAGGGAATCAGCTGCTTGAGCTCCCAGGGCCGTATATCAGCGTGTCAGCAACAGGGTCAGCTAATTTACTTGCCACGGGGAAAATTCCATCCTAACTTCTCCGCGTTTTCTGGAAGAACGCACGAAATTTGTCGGTTCTTTTGAGAGGATGATTAATTTCTTTGAGAATACGTGTACATCGCGCTGGAATGCGATATTCACATTTGGCGGACCCGCAGGTGCTGCTATGTTGAACAGATGTTCGTCAACTCACCGAGTGTTATTTTTCCGGTCTTGGTAATCAAATAGTAGAGAGTGAAATAAGATAGAGGAAGCACGTGTGAAGGTATTTGTTATCTTACCACGCAGTTCAGATCGAGCATGGGTTTTTGTGAGCAGTGAATGCCATTCCAATCGAACCACGCGATGGAATCAATACACAAACGCGACACGGGAAAAAATTATTACTAATACATTGCAAAGTGATATAATTTATACGACCTGAAAAATATTTATTGTAAGATAGATACGTTACAAAGTGATACGAGTTTTTCTCAACGACTCACTGTAAATCTGTGATTGGAAACTCAAATCGAGGTCGGAACTGCTTATTTTAGCAACAATAGGCCACATCACAAACACCACACGAAAGAAACTATAACGAATACATCGTAAAATGGGAAAATTTAGAGTTTTTATCAGTCAGGGACTCACGCTGAATCAGTGATTCGAAACTGAAGTCGAGGTCTGGAACAGCTTACTTAAGCAAGTATAAGCCACTTCATAAATGCGACGAAAAAAATGATTACAAACAAAGGGCAAAGTGATATGAATTTTCCTCAATGACTCACGGTGAACCTGTGATTCGAAACTGAAGCCGAGGTCTGGAACTGCTTACTTTAGCAAGGATAGGGCAGCGTGTCTTGTCCTGCACCCGAACAAGAGTCATACGTTACAGTGGCAGCGACTAATTACTTGACGGCGAGCCGGCACTGCGATATCTATCATTGTAGCAGAGAAGGTGGTCTGGTGTCCCCTTAGAAATACTGGGAGCCACCGGTGTGTTTGATGGCTGTAGGTATTGCAGGCCCACTGCATGCACCACAGTGCAAACTGTCTCGTCGAGACAGACGGCACTTCTTCTCCTAAAAATTGATTATTTTGCTCGGTATTATGGGACTGTAGACATCATCCCCTGAGGAAACGGTTTGGCTCACAAAACCTGCACTTTATTAGCTTAAAATGAACATTTTTTTGGTTACAGCAAGCTTGAATAAAACGTGTACGTATAGATAGCGTGCTGGTTTTACGTTGAATTCGTCGCTTTCTGAACGGAGGGTCTAATCCCAATTTTTTTCTAGTTTTTCTTCGAAAATTACCCGGCTGGTTTGAGAAAATCATATCAATTTCTGCGCCTGTAAACACTGTATTCCTTCCAAATAGATCCAACAAATACTGTGAAAACTTCATGAAGCTTTAATTTCAGTTAATTTCATTGCGCGATACAACAGGATTACACAAATTTGTATTAATATGTCATCGTTTCAGATTGCAAACCAAATAATTTTCCACTTTTTGTTTACCTCGCTAATTCTAAATTTATTTCAAATTTTCCTTGTGTCATAATTCATTCAGTTTCTTCAAACTCGCTATGCAATCAAGAAAGCAATCTGATCTCACTTAGGGCAATTATTCCATTTTAACTTCAAGGCGAAGAGATACAGGTTCTTATTCAACATGGGATCTTACGAAAGACCAACTGAACACTCGTCGATCCTTGCATTGCGAGTCAATCATTCTCACTAACATACGTGATTGTTGACTTAAAGATCGTCGAAGTTTCATGCAGTTTGTAGGAGAAGAAAACGTTCACAATTGTCAAGTCCATAAATTAAAAGACCATTTCTAGCACTGGGCGGATGGTCGAGCTTTAGAAATTAATTCTACCACGGAGAAAATAAATGAATGACGATTCTGAAACACACGCTTTTGAAGTATAAAAACGTAGTAAAACTGTTCACTGCGACTTAATTTAATGCCTGCCTGCATCTGTGTGCAACTGAGTCCATGCAATCATCAAGGCAAAATATTCGTTCACGTCGAAATTCCTAGCGTCTTCAAAGGGCAACCTTGTGGTAATTTGAGATTAATTGCCCGTTTTCTTCCCATGGTTGACTACAAGCTGGCAGTGATCAGTGATTCTTTTTTCGTATTCTATCTTTACATAGCTATCTTAATGTTGACCCTACAATTCGTAAAGGATGTGCACTGCAACATATTTTTCGAACGCATACCGTTCAACTAGTTGCATGTGAATACCGTATACAACACGATGTAACACGAATAAAATAGATTCGAATACCACGCGGAGTAACTCTATGAATGCCACATTTTATATAATGCAATTGCGATACTTCACATGGTTCAATTTCCTCGGAGAGTGACTTCATAAGCCTCGTCAATCTATTCTTCATTTCTTGATTTCAGGGATCTTTAGGGAAACAAAAGGATTCGTGATTTAAATGAATCTATGATCTTTATTGATATACATAAACTACAAACTAATAAGGTTGGGTAGTGTAAAGCTATCGTGGCTTTTATAGTGTCCTTATCGATGCGTTTAAAAGTGAAAATGAAAAATTAAGGATCGCAGATTTTAAATGTTTAATTTAATTAAATTATTTAGATTTTAATTATTCGTTCAAAGAAATGCTGACTCGGGAGACATTGCGCATCAGTTCGTAAATCTTGGAATGAATGGCAGGAAACGAATTATAAGTTTTAATTGAAGACCATAAATAATTCACTGATATGGTTTCGGGTGAGACGACGATGCAAAAATTCTTAATCGAACAAGGACATACTATTTATCATTAATGTGTGTTCTTCAAAGGAACTTTGAATTTATTAAGTTATCGCATTGTAGGACTCGTGGATAGATTATACGGTGGTTGAATGGCGTGTGGTAAGGAAGTTTTTGAGTAAAATGCAGCAATCTTATTCTATTGTCACCCCTCTCACGCTAACTTTCTTAAAGAACTTCGTTATTGCACCAATTATGGTGACAAATTTCCATAGCTTACTTTATTATACCATTATTAATGAATTAGCATTTACCTCAGTCTAAAAACAATGTGAGAGTAGTAAAACTTCATGTCCTGCTGTCATGATCCTGTTAAAGGTCCTGTTAAAGTTGATCTCATCCTATGAACACTTTACTACGCATCACGTAAAAAATTTGATCATCTGAATACCAATATTTCAGGTCGTGGTGCGGCTAATTTGAAAGACGAATATTAAACTCAATAAGCACCAGCGATGCATTAAAAGTTAAACGCAAAAAGGAACGCACCTTTCCCTGAAAAAACACCTCACACAAATAATTTCATAGAAAAATGACTTCCTTGGAAGAATTTTCGTTCCCACTGGCAGAAAAAAATCCGACAAATAAACAGCGCAGGCCTCTGTCTCCCAGACGGTTCAAAAAGGAGGAGCAAGATGAAGGCATCACAACTTTCTGAAATTATTGAATGTCTGGCAGAACTTGATTGTTTGAGCGATGGTCTCGTAAGTGCACTTTTAGGGAAATAAATCATGAGTATTCGCCGGCATTTGAGCAAAACAACTTTGGAGCCATGCGTTGTATCAGAGTAAAAACCGGTTGCTTCGGTTAATTTTTCGAGAAACTGAATTGATTTATCGGGGTTACTGGTGGGTTTATCACAGGGTATCATGTGTTAACAAGATTTATGACTTTTATTGACCAAATGATATCAGAGTACGCTTGATTATGACGAAGAGGCCTTCGAAAGAATGATTTAGTGAATTTTTACCCTTGATAAGACTCTCTGAACGACACCTAGCGCATTCGGCAAGGAATTTTCAATCCAAAAGAATATCCTAGAAATTCCAATCCTGACTAAATCAAAAATGCAATGAGTTTATTTCCATTACTAATTTTTTCACTAGAATTTTTGACGGGATGAATGTTCACTATTTCATCAGAGAGCCTTGAAGTTGGTCACTTATGAATCGTAAAATTTTGACCATGAATGCGAACCTGTATTTTCCCGAGGACAGTCCGGCGGCGAGGTCATAGGCTATCATTTTCTATTCCTTGCCAGCAATTTCGAAGCAAGTCTTATCAAAGCATATCTGGGGTTTTTATCGCGCGATAATACTTCTCTTCGCAGGTAAGGAAAGTCATCTCAGAATACCTTTCAAAAGAGTCCCGTAATATTTATCACATGAACATCGAATTGAGGTTCCCATCACTTCATTCGCTTCACAATAGAGAACAATTTACTTCCACGAAGTAGATTAATTTCGACCTATTAGCCTAAAGCGTTGATGGATCCAGTCTTTTTAGGGCGAACGAAACTTTCCCGGAAACGATCGTCCGGGGACTGCTTCCCTGAACTTCGTGCACCAACTAAACTCTTCAATTGAAAAGAGAAAAAGGCTCTGTCGAGATGCTGCGGCTGAGAGTATTTCTATTGTGCTCTTCAATGCGCATTGATACATCAGCGTTTTTGGGTGTCATTATTGCATCTCCAGGTGCAAGTACTGCACCTTGGATGCGTTCAATGCAATGCTAAATGTAGGTGTTGCATTTTCATGCGTACCTTTTGATTTTTATTTACTTTTCATGATTGGGTGTAATTATTGCATTTGCAGTTGTGAGTGTCGTAACTTTAAGGGTGATGATTGCATTTGTATGTATGGTTGCAGTTAATGATTGTTATACTTTCTAATAAAAGTCAACATACATTATTACTATTGTCTACTTCACTAGAAAAGTTATACTTTTCTAATAAAAGCCAACATTATCCGTAAGTCACATTTTTTATGCAAACAAATTTCATGAACTATGTAACGTACTGTATTGAAAATCTAAAAAATAACTTAACTATTTTGGGAACAATACAGAAATGAAAAAAATAACTCATTACTGTCATTAATCCCAGTGACAAAACAAAGTATGTAATTGATAATAAAGTGGAATTAAAAATTCAAAAAACACATTAGTGTCACTATTCCTAATAACAAAAATAAAAGGTTTGTCGTTTAAATTAAAATGGAATTAAAAATGCAAACAAAAAACATTAGTGTCACTAATCCTAATATCAAAAAAAGGTTTGTGGTTAAAATTAAAGTGAAATTAAAAATGCAAACAAAACACATTAGTGTCACTAATCCTAATAACAAAAAAAAGGTTTGTGGTTGAAATTAAACTGGAATTTAAAACGAAAAAACTCCCTGTAATATTTCTCCTCCTTAGAGTAATTACTATAATTGAGATTTGCCATTAGGCGGGGCTGCCGTTCCCCTTCTCTCTAGTCGATTTTTCTGGACTACGAAGCTTCGCTTGCCTACGAGGGAACTAGCAAACAGGGTTTCTCATCACTTCTTCTACACCGGAATTTAAATTTAAATTGTTATTCAAAGTTAAACGTGTGATAGTTCTACATAGCTTCCACCAATCAAAACATTATGAATTTTTACTTGAATGTTGCGTCAGAATCTTTCGTTAATATATTTTTTCTGTCGCATTGTTTGAATAATTTTTCTCTGAGATCCCCATCACTTCTGTGGAACACTGAACGTGAATTCAAATATCTGATAATTCATAAATATTTAATATGTGATAACTTAGTTTGAAATAATTGTAACATCAAAACAACATGAATTTACACATTAAAGTTGTGACAGAATCTTTCGTGGATTTATTTTCGTATTTCATTATGGTTTTTCCCATTGAAATTATTTTTTTCCCACCTTTATTTTGTTATCGCACATTGGCCTATGTCTTCTTACACCCCTCAGCTAAACAAACTTTAACTCACTTTGTAATAAGAGTTCCACTGATTCCCAAGTTTAGCAACATTTCCCATTATTTCACAGTCGCTCATCGATCGCTCACGTGTTAGCCTACCCAGTTTTTGGTCAACCTTCTTTACTATTTTTAGCAACCTTGAGTGCATTCATCCCTCAAAAAGTCTTGGTGAGTCTGCCTGCCTTTCCACTCACCCTGACACTCAAGATAGTCAGACACGGTACTTGAGTCCATCATTATTAGACATGCCTTTTTCGTTCCATCTTACTGTCTCTGACATCTATTTTCATATTGATTTCCAGATGAAGCAGTTCATGAGTTTTAATGCGCAGTCATTTCTCGATACTCATCAACGTTGGTATATATTATCTATAATATTTTACTGTCATTATTCATGTTCTGCAATATTCACTAATTTTTCTTTTCTTTTCTTAACCCAGCGTTTTACATTTAATGCTACATTTAATCGCATTTTTCTACTTTCTTTTCCTGATTGCAATTCACATTATATAGCTTCTATCCAGCCTTAATTTATTTTTCTTTAGCTTTTCTATGACTCACGCTCTAACTTTCTGAATAATTACGTTGCAAAATTTTCATACTGCTCTTTATTAATTCCGACTGTACAACTTTCGTCGAAATAGTTGTTCCAATACGACTAAGACATTTTTTAGTACTGCATGGCCCTCTGCTATATTCCATGGTTTTTTCACTTATTTTCTGTTTCAAGACCACCTTAAATGTTCAACAATCCCTCCAGAGCAAGTTATTTCTAACCCTCTATGTACAATTTTTATTTAGTCCATGAATGAATCTTTTCTTTTCTAGTTCACTTTTCCCCATCAACCTATTCTCTTTGAGGGAGATGTTCCTGTGGCTTCCACTCTCATTCCTACACTTCACCCCTCCCAGCACCAGACATTCCCCGCTGTGCACGGGTGCAACCCCTTACTCCCAATTCCCCCACCCATCCCAAATGACATCTTGATGTACTCTCACAACCTCTTCATTCACTTATCTTCAAAACACCGGATCTCTCATCGCTATTCATTGTTCAGATCGACGCAAGCGGTCACGCTATTTTATATTCACTTCATTAACTCACTTTTCTTCCAGAAGAAAATCTTCTAAGACTTCTCCAGTCACCCTACATGCTTCTGTCAGTTCCATTTTTTCTTCAGCAGCTACTCAGATGCCTGAGCTATTTTGGATATGTCTACCGATCCAGTTATTCCGTGCGTGAATTCATGCTCCTTCGAGCCATCCAAGTACACACGCGGAGTCTCCACACGCTCTTACTCCCACGCATAGACTCCCCACACTCCCACCCACCAATTCCCACACGTGGGTTCTCAATCTACTCATCCCACTCACTCGCTCCCACGCGTGGGGCCAAACTTTCCACTCACCCACGAGTGGAAAAAACTTTCCTCCTCTCACCCACTCTCACATGGAACCCTCTCTACTTTTCTCCACTACCCATTCCCATATGGAAGCCTCTCTACTTGCCTGCACTCACCCACTGCCACCCTCTCTACTTGCCTGCACTCACCCACTACCACCCTCTCTACTTGCCTGCACTCACCCACTACCACCCTCTCTACTTGCCTGCACTCACCCACTACCACCCTCTCTACTTGCCTGCACTCACCCACTACCACCCTCTCTACTTGCCTGCACTCACCCACTACCACCCTCTCTACTTGCCTGCACTCACCCACTACCACCCTCTCTACTTGCCTGCACTCACCCACTACCACCCTTTCTACTTGCCTGCACTCACCCATGTACCACACGCACGACCTCCCTCAGCCGCCCCTGCCCGGCCTGCTCTCCCCGGCGCGCGGCTGCCCTCCGCCGCCTGCTCTCACTCCCCCTCGGCGCGCGTCAGACCTCCGGAGATTTATAGCAGTTGCCGGTCGCTGGGTCGTTCATCAAAGGCTGCCACGTCCGAGAAGATGAATTGCTGGGCCTTGTCACCGCCTCCACCAATGGCAGGCCCGCATTCCGAGCCCGGGGACCCGAGGCGCTGCTCCCAATTGTTTCCTGCACACACACGCACATACTTCACTCACATGCGTACAGACACATAGATATGTACCGTCCTATGAAGGTACCAGCAAAAATATACGTTCTGCATACGATGCTCACGTTCGTATACTAGACTGACAGATATACATACCTGCCGGGTATAGTAATTGGAGACGTATGAAAATGTGCGTTGGAAGTACAATGGTATATTTTAGGCTCTTCTTTGATACTGTGCGCTAAAATTTACATATGAATGAGACTTCATTAGTGTAAACGCGGTTTAATGTATTTAATGTTAATGCATTTAATGTTTATTATGAGCAAAAGATTGATGAATTGTCAACTTATGAGGAAAACTTATTTTCCATTGGGGAATAGCATGAATTGATTCGTATGTGGACTAAAATATGCATGGGATTTCAACGTTGTTGAATGAATATTTTAGAGCAATGGTGAGATGTTGTACCATTCAAATAGTATTTGATGCAAGACATTAATTTGTTGCGTAATTATCGTAGATAAAGGCATTTAAAAATAGCTCTACTATTCGTTGAGGAGTTAAAGGATCGACTATGAATTTTTTGCTTTAATTATACAACGTAACAATGTGCTCAGTTCCATGAACTTTTCTACTTATACCTTATTTTTTATCACACTAGTAAGCTATCAGAATGTCATCTAGACGGGTGCGTATCATTAACTAGTGTAATTAAGCGCACTCTGTTTCAACCAGGTATAAAACTATGAATTAAAGCTATTCAATATATAATATACACTATATTTATATATCTATATTTAGAATAGGAAAAGATGATAAATATTTCGTAATGCCAAATGCATGTCATAAAAAATTACCAAAAATAAAAGTAAAAACTTATTGCTTTTGTTTTAAACAACGAATTAACAACGCGTGAATTAAGTTGAAATTTTGTTATCAAAGTGAAAAAATCGCGTTTGAATTTTCGTGAAGCAAAACTGCCTTTTTGGGAACGTCATTAATGAAAAAACTATTTCATTCATGGGATTCTGAATGAATAAATTCGTAGGTTGTTGTGTTCTAATTCTTCTACCATATCGTTAATTAAAAATCACGTCCAATTACTACTTGAAACATAGACACCAACATGACAAATGTTGAACACGAATTTATTAATTTTGTCAATTTGTAATGAATCTACATTTATTTCAGGCCGAAAATAAATTATTATTGGTGATTAATTCAGGATTGATTGATATCACAAATTGAGACATGTACTCACTGATACATTACTGCACACCTAAGACCACAACTTCTACGGAGCAATGTACAAGTTTGTACTTGGTACTTGTGTTGGTTGTGAACGTCTAGCATCGTTTCTATCACCCTACAAATAAATCACATCAATGTGATTATTTGAAGTTATTTATCGTGTTGTAAGATCTATGTCCATCTTTCGCTTCCACAAGTTAGTGACGGATTCCCGATAATTTATTTTCTGTGGGTTCAGAGGAATATTTTTGAAATATGTTCGATACGTACTCGTGAACCTACGATTGATCAGCCTGATCAAGAACCCCAATGTTCTCTCTCGGAAGTTTGGTCTGTCAGGTGACTCTGCGGTACGATATCTTTTCAGTGGAAGTTGGTATGCAGTTTTCAAGGTAATTGTCGAACATACATCACTCAGTCGGCAAATTTTGGCTGTGGTCGGTCAATATCCCTTTGTCAGGTAAATCATTCAAATGGTTGACTTTCATTCACAATCAACAATCTTCTGGTAATGGAGAGAAAATTAGGCCAGAACCATATTTTTAGCCAACATTGACGGATTTTAATTTTTTCTCAGAATTGTGATTAATTTTCAAATACCCATTCAGATTTTGCACGAGAAGAAAATTTTCAACGGAGCATGATATGATCTCCACTGTCGCTGCCATTGCATCGTTGTATTTCCAATTTCAGTAGCAGACCAAGAAAAGAATTCGTTATGAGCACCAGTAGAATGGCTCGCTTTGAGTCGCAAATGCAGTTCCGTCTATGAATCATTTTCTCCTGATTATTATGGCTGAAAATGATCGATCACCTTACCAACCACTCCCTATGTAATCAGAGTTTTTTATGAATGTTACTGTTGCTGAATCAACGACCAAAGAATCTGCTATGTAAAAAAGAGTCCTAATTTTAATCCGTACCTTGCGGTAAAATACAGACCTCGAACTATCATAGATACGTTTATTGGCAAATACAAAGTAAAATTGTTCGCCAGGAGTCATTTTACTTTGCAATGAAATCACCGCCAAAATTACGTTTCGACTCACAGAAATAACTGGTTTCATTTGAATCATAGTTCCATAAATTAACTTCATTTACCTAGTCTCCCGCTTACAATGAGCATCCTAGGCTTCGAAGCTGAGGTGTGAAGATGGACATGAATGGGATTTAACTCGTAAATATTTTTAAGCTGCGCTCAATATTCTTCAAAAGGGGCTTTTCTCCGCCATCCTTTTTGCCCTATATAGTGGACGGTACGGAACTCCCGACTGGTAGCGGTGCTGAAAGTCTCTGCGTTGATCGGTTCATACAATCCTCTTTTTTTTAACCCCAACGTAAGTTGGAAACGTGAAGTACGATGCGCAATTCGATAACTGTAACTCTAAAATGTTATCCTGGTTCTTTTTTATGGCAATCCAGAGCGCATCTTCATTTCCTTGCTTTAGTTTCTGCGTGTGCAGAATAATTTCAGTCATAATTCACGCGAGTAAGTATAATAACTGCTTATGCTTCGTCTGGGAAGAGAACTCCAAAGTTTCATCACTTTGCGGTCTAAATAACAGTGGTTACCCACTAGCTACGTCGATGTGGTGGTGTAGGCGCCAGAAAAACTTCTTTCTAAATCAGGCCGTGGCAAGTGGCATCAGAATAAGACTGGGGCTTCCTGACTGGGTGCTATCTAGGCGCTCGTTTGTCTTCCACTAAACATATATGATCGCCGGGCCAGCGTTGGTGGGAAGTCGATCCCGCATTCACGTCTGCCTGATTCATGGGGATTCTGCGCTCTCCTTGATGAAGTCATCAGCCCTCGTGAAGATTTCCTGATTTTTCACGTTATCACATCGTAATTTAACATTGGAGCTAGTCGTGAAATAAGATGGCTACCAAGATCTCTAATTCGTTGTTATCGTGTAATTTGCTCTTTTTGAGCAATAGCGCGACGAAGAGTGAAGGGACTACGAAAACGTAGTTTCGTGCTCTAATGAGGGCGATAATCTATCCCATATTGTACTTACCATGCAAAGGAACTGTCTAATTAACGCGATCACATGTTGATAAATTATTCTACAAATTCTGTTACCATGACTGAAGCTCCGGAAAACGATTAATACTTTTCTTTTTTGAACAGGTGCGTATGAGGATGGATTTAGCAGTGAACCTGCACGTCAGGGTGGTGAGTACCCTCAAGAATTAGCTTTTATCAAACCATCTTCCGTGCTTTTATTTTATTGTTGGGATAAATTCGTCGTTGAAAGTTTTAATGTTCGGACGTGTGTCATTCATTTAGAGCCTTTTGAATCAATAAGTTTCAGGATTTGTTCTCGGATAAATAAAGCTTGCGTGTAAAAATGCACTCACTAGTTGAGTTCAGAAGTTACTGTCTGACGATGTGTGCCACAGGATGACGGCTAAAAACGCGTCTTTAAGTTAATCTGAAAATTTATTGAATGGCATCCCGCCGACACTGCTGGTGAGGAGGTTGTTCTGCGGAGATTCATCTTTTGCCATTAGCATGATTGATGTACGATAATGACGCATTGTTTAATTCCGCTTCTGCAGTCGCAAGCGAATAAATAGGGAACAATCGGACGGGAGTATCAATTTTCAAGAACGAAGGTATCGAATTCGTGATTTATCTTTTCATGCACAGCGTCTGAAATTTCTTTACATGGGAGACGCTTCGGGAGATTGACGGCGGCCGATACGGTGACATGTTTGGAAAATTGAGTTACATTGAAGCTCTCGCGGTCTGTGCCGGTAGTAATTTTTACGGGAAAATTTCATAATTTAGTCAACCTTTTTTGTACTGCATAATAATCTGTGATGTTGGGAAATAATTTTATTAATAAAAAAGGAATTTTATTTTTCATTATGTGATTAGAGCTTATTACATTTTTGTCCAATATGAAGGGAAAACTGGTGCACTTGAAGTAATGTAATTTACCATGAGTATTAAATTTTTACGACCTCAAAACTTGTCTGAAAGTAAACCTACAGCGATCTGTAAGTTTTTCATTGTAAACCAACTGTGCTTTTTGATAAAGTATTCGAGAAATAACTCATCGAAAATTTTTGATTGGTGGTATCTGTGAGAAATGAATGTCTAACTAAGAATGTGAGACAGAAATAGACGAACATCCTTTTAATCCCATGAACTCAAACAATATAAATAATTAAAGGAAATCCACTTAATTCATCAAACAAATGGTCCGATTCATGTAGAACGAAAATAAAAGTTCACCATGGTGCATTACCAAAATTTACCGTCGTATGACGTATTTTCATATAATCCCACATACGAACCAGGCTCTACAGTTCAAACGTGCACCTTATCCACGTACGACAAAGTATTCCCACGACCTGTTGCATTTTCTCGAGGGCGAATAACTTTGAATTCGGCCAATGCTTTCAGAAGTTCTATTGCGGAGGAAGTGGAATATGTCCCCTTCATAAGAGTGGACGGTAAAAAGTGTCAAGGGAAAGGACATTTATATTTCTTAGGGGCCACAAGTCCTACTTGATGTCGGAAGAGGCGTTCGCTTGATGGCGCCAGCAGGAAGGGAGAAGCTCTCCACCTACAGCTTCACTTCAAATTGCAAGCTTCGCTCCCCAAGATTCTTTAAGTTCCTTTAAATCTTATGTTGACCGACTTTGGCAAAGTTTTTGCGAAAAACTTTTTTTAACGATGTAAATGTGCTTGGGCACGATTTTCAACTCAGTTTATTGAATTGGATATCAAGTATATGAAGCTATTAGTTTGTCGACTTGATGTAAATTGGTTCGCAATATTGGCCGATCTAATTTATTATCTAAATAATGTGAATGAATTTAATGCAATTTAAGGCTCATTTTCATTTTACATCGATCCGTAATTGCCAAAAGTTTCAAAAACAGTATAATAGCTAAAAGTTTCCCTTCTTCTACATACATTTTAATTTTTCAGAGATTTTGATGTTGGTTCATGACAGAGGAGGTCCGTATTACCTGAAGTTAAAAACAAGAAACTTGATTTGCCAGGTGATTCGTAACTTGAATCTTTTGGGCATTTTCTATGTTCCTTTATTTTTGTGTACCGTTTTCGTTAATTTGGGTTCACTAATGTATTTTTAATAATTGTTTCACACATCTACATAGTGCAGTTGGCCAAAATTTCAACTTAAGAGTCAAACGTAACACACACACACATTCGCTTCCAATAACTTATACGTACATTCGTTTTCGATTTAGATATTCATACGCCTAGTACGTTCACTGCATGAACTACAAAGATATTAGTCAAGACCACATAAAAACTGTTTAAAAAAAATTTTGGGGGCAAGTTATCCTTCATTCATTATATCAATTTCAGTTGTAATTATTTTCAACTCACACTGTCATTTGAATTCCGATGAATAATTGATTTAAAAAATATTCCCCTTAAAACGTCAGCATATCCTAACAAAAAAAATTTCTGTGTTATGTATTTAAATCCACTAGAAAAATACTGTGAATGCAGTCATTTTAAATAGGAAATTCCGTTCTATTTAAGGCTACAAATAATCAGAATGTAAATAGGATGTGCAACTCAAAATTAACATACTTATGTATCATAATTTGGACTTTAAATATAAACAGAAGGTCGTGTCGAAGAATTTTTCATTCAATAGTGAGCAGACAAAACATGCTGTTTTTAGTGAAAAAATACAACGATCAAGCAACACAAGCGCTTTCAATTCAAAACTACTACACGTTTCTTACTCGACATTTATCTCACGGAAACTGATAAAAGTCTCATTAATTCAGTAAGTAAAAACTATTGTACATAACAGTTGAAGGCTCCTAATGTAAAAGATTGTTGAAAAACTAAATTGTCGTTCGACAGAAATTTGTCTAGCCTTGACCTACAACGAGGGATACCTTTTAAATTTAACGCCTATTTTATACATATTGGCTACAAACACTAAGACTTGTTACGCTACGCGTGCTTATCGAGAATGGAACATTTCACCCTAAATTTGTATATCTTATCAACTAATTCGTACCTCTGCTGTAACCTGCATTATAAGATTATCAAGTATAACTCATTGTTCTGATTTAACGTTATAAAAGATATTTGGTTCTATTCAGCGTCGGTCGCTACTTTTAAATTTTCGCCGAAATAAAATTAAAGATATCATTGAATCAAAAAAATCTTGTAATTTTGTTATTTGACTTTCATTGCGTATCAGAACACATTTATATACATAAAATATATTCCAAAACGGATTCTGCGCTTAAGGACGCATTTCACTTTATAACTATGGAAGTTAGTTTTAGAACCTTTGCACTTGTCATATTTGATACAGAGGTGATACATGTATACACTTCTGAGGAAGTATTGGCTCCGCTCTGATGGAACTTGCAGCTCATATTCATCAACGACTCTGAGTCAATACGCCCCAAGGCTCTTGACGTTTCCTGGGCCGTTCAGGAGAGAATTTTGGGTCACACTGAAAGCAGTAACTCTTTGTTATTTTCAACATACGTTAAACGACTTTACTTGTGGTACATGTCATTCATAATTTGATTACTCGTCGAATTTTGGAAAAGGTTTTGGGATGGGAGAAAGAGTTAAAAAATAATCCCCAGTGAAATACGTCATCATTTTCGTGACGAGCGTATATGAAAAATCCACTCGAAATCCACAAATTGAAAGAATGTACCGATTAACTATTTCTAGAATAATTCCTCGACCACATCCGTAAAAACTATATTCTCGGGCATTTTTCATTCATGATTACTATGAATATAATTGAAGATCGTGATTACGATGAATATCTTCACACATTTTGTAGATTTTTGTGAGATAAGCGAAACAAGCTGTTTGTATTATCTTGTATGACCTGCATAAAAATTACTTTTTACTCTCTCATGGTATAAAAATTCGTTCTTCAAACGAAACCTAAAAAGCATTCAAGCCCTCGCATGCAAGCCTCAGCTACATTACAGAACAAAATTTGATCAAAAGCCCTACATAAGTTAACTTGCACTCAAGCACGACATCGTTAAATTTGAACTCCACTCCAGAGGTGATGAAGGTAACATGATAGAATTCCCTTGAATGATGGTAATAACGTTAGTCAACACCTGGAGAAAATCGTGGGAATATCTAAGGATTTGCGCAATATTTCAATCGCGTTAACGCAATGAGTTGTTCGTAAATCTTGAGGCGGTCGGGCAATTTACGATTAAACGATACGCTTGAACAGCTAGAGTGAATTTACTTATCGAGATTGAGATGTTATGAGCCGCATCAACTATACATCAAGAGTGAAAGACACAAAACTGATAATGGAACGGCGTCTCTTTTTCGTTGCTTATTTATGGCTGGATGACTCCAACTTCGATCAATTTTCCACGTTTTCTTTGAGAGCGGCTTCGGTATTAGCTTAGTTTCCCAAAAATTCGCTGAAACAGAAAATTTTGCACTCGTGGTCGCTGCAGAAAATTTTCTGCGACCTGCTATCAATTCATTTAGTGCTTCTTTCGCTTTGGAGTGCCATCTAATTCGTAAAGACAATGTTGTATTGTATTTCTGAAGACGAAGCCAGGGTCTGCGATGGGATCGGAACACCAGGCTAGGCCTAGGACTTGGAGGGGAGACTTCGAACAAAGGAAAGTGGGAAGGTCGCGGCGAATGAAAAGATGAAGTTGAAAATTAGAGTTGAGGGTGCAACTCTGTACGCCACTTCGCATACGAAACATTGCTATTGGCTCTCTATAAGCCAATTCAAGCTATCTTTGAAAGACTCGCAATTATTAAAAAGTTGAATGGAGGTTTGAAACACGTGTAAATTTGATGATTGAGGACAATGTGTCCATGAAGGTATTTAAATCTACTTCACATGCTGTAATACAAAGGCTTTAAAATTTTTTGGGAGGGGGATGAAAAAACTTGTGCTGTTTGAGTGCGATACGGTTTTAAGAGCAATAGCAATACGAGGCAATAAAACGTAGTGACCCACAACAAAGCATTTGTCGCAATTAGCCTGGCTCAAGCCCATGGGAGTTGAGGAAAAGACATCTTCTGTAGGGGAGGCTGCTACTCCACTAAATGAAGTAAATGGAAATTGACTGGAGAAACATCGTTCGGGAGTGAGAGCATCGCACTTGAAACTTCCGAAAGAAGCTGTTACTGGACGAGAGTTGTAGTTATTTACGTATAAGTAACCTGTGAATTTTATCGCAGATTTATTTTGACGTTGAAATTATTTTCCCAAGCTTTCTCTTTGTTTTTTAAATACCACACTCACTATATTGTTCCTTATTACTGATGTTTAAATCTTGGTTCAATATCCAAATACTGTAGCCACATTTATGAAGAACTGCAACGTCACTTATATATTTGAGCTTCAACTATGACGGGTAATTGGTCTTTGCGCAACTGTCTTTACCATATTTCAATAGTTGTTCGAATACTTACTCAATAGATCAGTAAGGTGTCTTGCTTGATTACTTTCAATCAAGTGCCTTAAACAGGAACGAAATATATGCGAATGTGGAGTTTTAACTCGAGATTGTCAAGTTGAAGAACTCCTTAAATTAGATCTAATTAAATGATGAAGAATTTAATTTTCAGAAACCAATTTTTAGTGATTCACCGTCGGTATGTTTTTCTCTTTGTAGATGTCCACATGTGCAAGGGGAACTGAAGTGTGTATATTTGCTTTCGGGGTGAAATCCTTTTTGCAGATGAAGAAATCGATTAGATTTATGTCCTTGCCACAAGACAGAACTCGCATGAGCAAACAAGATAGATCGAGGAGCCGCACCTCGCCTGTCCTGAGTGACGACGATGGTTGTAACATTCGAGTTATACTGCATGGTTGCGGTTTGTTCTAGGACGTGTTATATGCAACATTATTTTCCTCATATGATTCAATGAATTTTGTAAGTAATATTGCAGTCGATAAGAAGTTAAAACTACCATTTTCAGTCACGGAAAATATTGGAATCATTTGAGAAATTCGCTTGATAACTCTGGCTGACGCTCACTGCAGTTGTTTTACGGGTTTGAATGCATATAGAATGTGTCGAAGCTCTGTGAGTGAAAATTAGTAAAAAATCTCTTCAGCAATTGTTATAAATCCGTTTAAAATTAATGAATATTTTACTGTTTCAAAAGAACATCAAAATTAAAAACCAACGTTTGTTCAGAAGACTTCATTGAGTTTCTCTTCGTGCTTCCGTAAACAAAATTTACCTCGCATTGAGTTTCAGGGTTTATTTTGAAACACACAGCCATGAAAGACTGAAGTTTTGAAGTGTGCGTCAGTCAGTTTGCTTTATCTAGCGTTGTGTTTCTGAAGAGGACTATTTTGCAACCAGAGAAGCAAGACAGACTCCTGCACATACTAGCTCATTGGACTCCAACTCCTTATCATCTCTGGCAATCTTAAACAAACTAACCAGTTTAGCGGTGCTGCTTAACTTTGGCTCATGCACGGTTTGCCTCCTCTACGCTTACGCTGCCGCTCGATCGCGGCGCCATCCGAGGGTAGCGTTTATGTATTTTTTTGGTCCAAGATGGTAGTAAAGTACGGCGTGTACTGGGAGATCTGACGGAACTGAGCTCAGCAGAACTTGAGTTTGTTGGTATAACATAATGCCCCAAGTTTCCGATGGAGAGGCGTAAGAGCATTTAAACTGTTGGGGTTTCCTCGATGATGTAAACTTGATCTGTTCCAAATTAACGTCTTTTTCACCTAAGCGCCATAATAGAGTTTTCATCAAAATTTGCATATTGGAATGTGTGCGTATTTATATGTTCTATTGGTAAAATCTGGTTCGAAAACAATTCTTCACTGACATTTTATTTTTGCTCATACAAATTCTGTGATGAAATTCTATCGAAATTTTTACGCTCTATGGGTTCACAATCGTCAGGGTCAATTCAATGGAACAATAAGCAGAATACTTTCATGAAACTAATCTATCGCCAACTGTTCGAGATCATGTCAACACAAGTACTTCTACGTTTCGGTTAATACGTTGAAATAGAAAATACGGATTTGAATTAGAAAGGAAATTGAGGTTTACATTTCATCGAAATTCTCAAAATTCAATAACTTAAAATAAAGAGTGAAGATTGATTCTAATTTTTCTTTTCGCAACTGTCTGATTGTGATGAAAAGTGAATACATTAACTCTAATGCATTTCATAATGTAAATGTGAAATTTGAGGAATTTGAAATGTGTGAAGTTCAAGTTAACTCGAAGAACAACATTTGGTCTACAACATGCTTAGTATTTCAGAGAAGCAATTCTCAATATTAATTGAAGCGAAAAAAACATTGGCTCCTATTCATCTACCGCCTAGCTCATACCCGGAGGGAAAATTTGATACCTCAATTGTATGCGTGAGCTTCATTTTTGTACATCAGTTCAGTTGTAAAAATGAGTCTATCTTCTATCTATAAATACGTCTGTTTTCTTTACCTGTTTGATCTCAATTTGCAACTTTATTGCTATCACGATGTCGTTTTATGATTAATCGTTTGGACATAATAATGGTCAATTTTTAACTAAACTGTTCCATTGAACAAATTAATCTCAATTGCAAAAAAAATCATATAAATTCCAGTTTAAAATGTAAACATTTTTTCAAGAGTTTGCTCATGTGAGCTATCGGTCTCCGGTACAACGCCTCCAATATTTACCGAACTAGAAACAGGAAGGGGATCCAATGATGGATGCGAAAGTCCTAGCGAAAGGAAATGCGAAATAAAAGATAGGACTCGACTGAAAGGAAATCCCGGTCTGAGTTATGCTGGGGCACGATTTAAATATTTCAGCGTTTTGCATTTACGAGCGCTTGATAAAATCTCAAACTTCGTGTGAACATTTTTCGTACGTAGATTTTCAGAGCGTGAGTTTTATCGCCTGTTTTGACCCTTTATGGATTCATGTCACTTGTCGTAAAGCATAAAAAACTAACATGGATAGTTGCAAATTAGTCGTTTCAATCTGTATTCCAAACGAAGCAAATTTTCGTTGTGTTTGTTATAGTTAATTGTTTCTCGTTAACTTCAAAGCACATTAGAGATCTGTAAATTTTCCCTTGAACGCTCAAAATTCTATTGTTATTCCCAGTCACCTCCTCACAGGTGTAAAGATACAATGGCACTATTTGAGAAAAGTTAGAATGCTACCGTTTATGTTATCGAGACAATCTTTCCCTTGAATCCTTGGTTTTTTGTGAAATCGATGTGTTATGGATTTTTCTTTTTCAACATTATTCTCACACAAGTATCATGAACGTAATCAAAATAAGCTATGTAATTGGTCAGCGATTGCAAAGTGTATAAGGGGGGAAAAAATGTAAATCACTGCTAACTTGAGTATAAATACTGCTTTTCAAGTACCCC
Organism: Morinoia aosen; assembly: GCA_030386875.1. Taxonomy (NCBI): domain Eukaryota; kingdom Metazoa; phylum Arthropoda; class Malacostraca; order Amphipoda; family Talitridae; genus Morinoia; species Morinoia aosen. The sequence continues at coordinate 22,193,108 of CM059565.1, forward strand.
CACATGGACAAGTGTGAACGAGAAAAACCATAGCTTCTTAGTTTTCTGCGAAGTCGAAAACCGACTGCAAAAATTAATCTTGCGTTTAAAACGTCAGTTTTTGCAGGCACTTCTGTGGCGAGTGATCTTCACCGTCTAACTTCATAAGTTATCGCATTGCAGTCGATAAATTAGATTATAAATTACTGTGACATTAATATAGTGGGTGGTGGACTGGAGGTGGTCTGATCTATGTTTTACTCAGTGCTTCCAAAGTTACCCAATCTGGGGACCTAACTGAAACTCTTCTCAAGATTAACTGCTCTTTTTAACTCTTGCAAAGCCGTCGCTGAGCTCATCCGTCCTTGGCAAGTTCACAAAATTGGTTTCGATGTTCAAAAAAGATTGGATATTGAACACGGTGGGAAGATGAACACATAGTTCAGTTTAAATTGAAATAAATGTGAATTTAAGAGTGTGTGATCGCAGCGATGACCATATGGTTTGAGAAAACGACGCTGGTTCGTTTTATTCATTTCGGAATAATTTCGAATAATTTGCATGGTATTAAATGAATATTAAAATGTACCCACATCATCGTAAAAAGCAAGCCAGATACTTTGCTTTGGCCAATATAGTGAATAAATCACATTCATGTTAACTATGGATATTCTTTTTTCTCAGAATTATCTAGGGATTTCTCAGAATTATCTTCGCCAAAAATCCCTTATTCTGTGAAATAATATCATCCGATTTGAAAAAAATCACCTGCAAAGGTCCGATAAACTTTGCAATGCTCCTTAAACTTATTCATTAATGTCAGGTACCTAATAATTCATCTGAACTATTAACTTTAGCAATATTCCATTCTATTCGGCTATAGGCAGTAAAATTGGATTCGTCCTCTTCACCTCGGACCTGGACCTTCAACAATCCTTCTTGAACGCGCGTAATATATTTCCATCGAAAACCAGTCTACCCGTGGCACCCAAGTCATTAATTGTTGTAACGTATTGGTGAATACCTGGCTCATAGCGTGAGTACTATTTGCGATCGAAGATTTTGATGTCAAATCGAATGTGCTACATTATTTTCAGGGAAATTTATCGAGAGCAACTTTCACCAGGTAAGTTGCTAGGAATAATAATCGAATTTCATTACCTCGATGTAGGATCCTTTAGCTACCGTTCAATTTAGACTTAACTATGAGTGGAACGAATACGATTGTCAATAAACATTTTGTCGTGTCTCATTTAGAATCGTTTAGCTATTCATTATCAACAACGAATGCGAATTACAACTTTGTATTTGTCAACCCTGTGAGATTATAATATTCTGCAATTTAGGTCTTTTTCATGAAGTGCTCATATCAAGAAAATGAATGATCTTACAACTCAAATGTACAATTTACGACCTTATTTTATTTGCCTCGCACATTTCCGTTTGTTTTCAATTATTTCTAAAATTAACCTGAGAAAAAGATCTATTGTTGAAATATTGTTGCTATACGGATTCACCATTACTGAAACACATATTGGATAATATGTGCTTATATATGAAATGTGTTCACATATGTTATGTTTCATTTAATATGTTCATATAATATGTCTCAATGATGATATGTCGGACATTATAGATGCACGTGAAGACAATTCTTATCGGAGACCTTTTTATAAATAAGTATGATACTCTAAGTTCAACATTCAATTTTTTACCATTTCAGGTAAGTGTCCAATGACATCCAGTACTTTGTATCATAGACGCCGGGAAGCAAATTTTACATCGCAAAAATGAGCTTTTTAAGCTTCTAAGCCCAGTTTTTCATAGCAAAACGCTCTAAATTAAAGGAGTTTCTTTACTCACGGCGATGTTTTGCTGCTGCACAAGCGAGTACATAGAAAACCAGGTCCTTAGAGAACAATGGCGCCCTCGTACGTGCCCTGCGTAGCTTGTAACGCTTTCCTGCGGTCGTGCCACCGTGCCCCTTTTCCTTGTCCAGCTTCGGTCGCGGCTCTCCTGTGATACACACACGCAAAATATCAGGTTTGTATTCTTCATTCAAACGGATGTGTATGTGATTCAAGGCTGACATGGATTTGCTACCGACTGTGGTCTAACGTTGCTTTAATTTTCGTACAAACTAAAATAAGTTCGTGTTCACTTGCGCTTGAACTTGCGCAGTAGTCTATGAGACTTAAGGATATCAGGTTTATATTCTCCATTCAAAGGGATGTTTGTGATTTAAGGCTGACATGGATTTGCTAAGGACCGTATTCTAACATCGCTTTAATTTCTGTTCGAATTAAAAAAGTCTTCGCCTACGCTTGAACTTGCGCAGCAGACCATGAGGCTCTGGAATGTCAGGTTTATATCCTCTATTCAAAGGGGTGTAATTCAAGGGTGCCGTCGATTTGCTACCGATTTTGTTCTAAGATCGCTTTAATTTTCCTACGAACTGAAAAAAGGTTAGTCTTCATTTGTGCGTGGACCTGCTTTTCATGGGAGCAGACTATATACATATGAGGCTTAGGGTTACCTCTTCGAGTTTAGAAATGATCTTCAACCAAGAACATCGGATATTCCAGAGCAAGAAGGATGTTTATATCGTTCAATACTGTTCAAGTATAAAATGTCCAGCAAAATAACTGGGATGCACTGTGGGGATCTACGCTGGATAATGAAATAACTGCAGAAACTCTATTTTCACTTCGCCTTAGAATACTAAAAATCATTTCGACTCCTGGTGGGAATTTTGATCTCTTGTAAGTTCGTACTTTCTATGGAGATAGATTTTCTCGCTAAAATTTTCTCATTAAATTATAAAAGCCCTTGTTAATAGCACAAAATATTGGTAACTCATTTTCGCACATCCTCGCGATAGATTGCAGCATCATCTTGATTTTTTCCACAGAAAACATGATTTGACGAACGCTGCATATATTATTCAAGACCCTGGGTAAATATTTACGAGAGGGTGATGACATGATCGACATAAGTTGATCGAGTTCCTAATTTTATCAAAAGACCACATGCATTGGCAAAGTTTGTTGAAACAATATTATGGCAGAATTTTTGGAGAAATTTACAAATAATTTTTTTTCCGCATTTTTAACTCATATGTGAGCCGCGCATCAAGAGCTAAATATATACCGACTCAAAAAGATAATCCAACATAGCATTTTCTGGGTCGTCTTACCAGAAGGAAAGCCAAACCAATCTAATACGTACGTGTTTGCGCACACGAATTATGCATCGAAATACTCACAAATTGTTAAGAAACGCGCCTTGGTAATGGTGCATCAATTAATTGCTGTCATTATCGCTTTATTCTTATTCCTCAATGATAGTTTGTTGACTTTCCACTCAGTACTTTCTGAGATACATTTACATACAGATTGATCTAAAAATATCACTCATGCTAATGTTTAATCTAATCAACTAGCAATACATAAAATTTCTTAAATGTTCCCGTTTACGTTCCACATTTTCAAAGATATTACCTGTTTTATCTAGCCCACAAATTCCTATCACATATCCTTTTCGATCCGCATGTATCATGAGAGTGATTTAGTAATTATCACAGAAGGGATCCTTAAATTTCCAACTGCCTCGAGTTTTATTGCGAAACATAAAAAAAATCCTCTTTGCCTTTGATGTTATCAGCGTTCATGAAAGTGCTTAACTTTCATCATTCTTGTAACTGAAATAGTCGACCGTCCCGGCTTTAATATTTCGTGCATTCAAATTTTGATTTATTAACTGTTCATACCCGGACTAGGAGCTCATGTTTTTTAGAAGCACTATTACCGCTATACAGCTAAGCAAAAATATCATATACAAGGGCTTGGTACCTCACTTTTTAAAAAGCTTCATAAAGCCTGCACCAAACGCTAGAGATATTTTTTCTTCCCCATAAATCAAGGAGCGTAGAACGTACGTCAGTACTGTATATTGAAGGTACATTTTTTAAAGAGTAATTGGCCAGCACAAGGAACCACAAGGGCTCTTTGCAATACAATGATGCCTAAATTTTGAGTAGCAGTGTGACTATCATATAAAACATCTAAAAATTACTAGACTTTGACGGAAATTTATGGGTCATTGAATTTGTCCGGTATCTTGCTCACTAATTCCCTTTGCGATAATGCTACGCAAGCGCAAAAATTATACCTGAAATAATATAAATGAGTTTTGAAATTCTGAGCCAACACAGGATGATTCCAAGTAAACTCTGGCTGAGGATAACCCCGGTCTCATGAATTTCCGTGTACGACTTTCTAGTGAGGTCTACGTCGAGGCACATCCCATTGTCTCTGTTTTCGTACGATTAGAGCGAAATAACTGCAAAGTCGTTGGCAATTTAACCCTTCCTTGACCCGAATCATGGAACAGCAAAAATTGCTTGTGACTTGCATGGCTTCCTGAAATGAATGAAGGGGCAAAAGTATAATTTTCATCGATTTGGGGAATTCTATACGGTTTGCCGCCTCTCCGATTCCAACGATGACGAATCAGAAAAATTGCTGGCTTCCGTTCCCATTATTGGGCGACGCTATTTCGAACGGAATTAAGCATGGGTCTCTGGTAGTTTGCTTTTTAACATGGGGACAAATCGTGCATAGAGCTCTTTTCCATTCACCGTTTTCTCTCTGAGTTTAACCTAAAGAAATGAAGACTCGCATGATTGTTTTATCGTTAATTTTGTGCGAGTTTATTAGGTGCTACGTGGAAAAATGAATAAGTTCACTTAATTTGATGGGTGAAGGAAACTATACATTTTCTTTTAACGCCTTAATCGAGAGCATCAATTTGAACAAACTTAGATGGATTCTTTAGTTTTTCAATTGTTAATTTTCTCCGATGTTATAATAATATTATGTACAGAACTGAATTAAATATTTCGCTGTTGCATAACGTTCACGCTGAGCTCAACGTGCTTGTCGGACCGTCTTTGTCGGATCATACGTTTAGGCCAAAAGAATCGGATTACAGTGTGCAATCCTCCCTTACATGAAATACTCAAAGTTTGGCATGAATCAATTTCATGATATATCTGAGATAGCTACCATATCAAGGTATAAAAATCAAAAACAACATTTATGGGCTATACGTTTATAATCACTAAAGTATTTTATGTCATTTTAGGTCATGAAGGTAATTTATTCTCAAATTCATATACACAACCAAATAATGTCTAATTTGGGTAAACGTTTCATTAAATTTAAAAAATGAAGTGACACGAGTTTTCTCAATTAATGAATTTACTTAATTACGATCGGAAATTAAAACAGCTTAGAGAATTTTAGTTACTTGCTAAGTGCAGGTCATATTCACTGAATTGAGCTAAATTCATGTTCAATTTCGACTTCATATCCGAGCTGGCTTTATTTATAAGGTAAAAAATGGACATTTTGTAGGTAAAATCTACTTGTTCAGAGCTCAAAGTAGTGTTTTACTTGGAATATTCTCTTTAATTTATATTCAAAGGACATGTGATGTCTTGAGTCACTTTTTCTGTTCCAAACGGGATTGGTTAAATCAAAAAGTGTTTGGTTGAATACACTTCAGGGTTATTTCGAAATTGTTTCAACAGCTTCGCTAAACTCACTTACAGTGGATTATTATAGCAGTGGGAAATATACAGTGATGACACTCTTTTTTATGAAATTTTTTACTCTTTTACCCCTACATTTTAAAGAATTTTCAGCATTTTACATTAAAATGACTTAGCCTTGATTACTACTAGGGGGAAAAACGTTTATTTGTAAATCACTTAAAATGTTGGGACTAAAACCTGAAAACGAATGTTGCTTTCATTCCGAACGCACTGAAACTTTTACGAACATTATATATTACATGTGAACATAGTAATATTTATTAAAATAACTCACTTATCTGTTTTCACAACAAATCTAAACCTAATTTATGATAAATTAATTGAAAATATTACACCAACCTGGATATGTATCAATGATACATTTCTTCATTTGGTTATACGTTAGAAAATATCTAATTGCTTAAAGCTTTTGAAGTGTAAATTTTATTTACTCTTTGTCTTTAGACTCAAAACGCAGTGTTGTGAAAAGGCTGAAATATTTTTCCATGCATATAGGTAAATACAGAAAACATACGTCAATAATGAATGTGACACATTCAGGAACATTAATTTTCACTACATAAAATACCCCCTCCTAAAAATTTTCCGAAAGTGAATTAGGGCATACATTTCTCGAATTAGCTAAGAGAAATCACTCTCTAAAAGCAAGAAAGAAAGTTATATTGTTAAAAATTTGAATCAAAATATAAAGAATAGGTTAAAATAAACATTTGCCTACTTATCAAATTTGAATAATATTTTAACGGTATTTCACATGCAGGGCTGGCCGTTTTCGAGAGACAGGACAAGCACTTTTTCATTTTTACTAGTGGTCCGTCGAACACTTTCGTTGGGAAATCGCAAAAAAACGCATGTAAAGCAATATTGTGCGAATTTAAACATGAGTTTTGAAAAAACATTGACGATTTTTAAGCTTCCGGAACGAACCTGGTTTGCATGGACGGGATGAGGGGGAACAGTAAACTATTTTGATACACAAATTTGTACACCATTTCTGTATAGATTGTGAAAGAAGATAGACTTCAAACAAATTCGCTAAGTGAAGTTTGGTGTAATTTTACTACATGTTATGCAACTCACTGGTGAAAAATTGAGCAGTGACTCAAAGATTCAGTGATTTTTCGAGTTATCTGATAAACTTCGTTCATTATTGAACGCACAGATGTGGATAGCCAGTTACTCGGTGGAGTCAATCTGTTTGTGTCTCACTTCTTATTAATCTACATGTTTTCAGTGTGAATACGTTGTCATAAAACACTTGAATGTTACATCGTTATTCATGACTTATCAATACTGTTGCATTCTGTGAAATGCAACTCAATTTTTAAATCTACTGACAACATCTGTCGCAAAATCGATTGAAGCGAATGCAAAGAAGTTAGTTGCGGTAGAAACAGATGCACAAAGGTGAGGTAACAGATTACTTCAACGGTGTCTGTCGTTTCTCAATAAACTCGAGATTTTTTAGTATTTATCGTATCCGTAAATTTAGTACTAAGATGGAATCAGAAAATATATCGATTTGCAATGGGACTTGAAATTGTTTTAGACTACAAAGGTGGAATGAAATGGTGTTTAAGAAAGTTTTTTAGGACTGAAATGATATTTGAGAATAACACTTAAGAACGAAAATAACATTTTTTGTTGTACTTTGAACTTGATTCTGAAACCAGTACTTTAGAAGCATCGATAATTGCAATAGTGTATCTTGTGTTTGTTTCTCAATAAAGAAAAAGTATCACCACCGAAATGATATGTTGGTTACATGTCACGATGTTCTGAGGGAGAATGAAATATTTTAGACAAAAACATAACAGTGATGATGTGAAATTCGAACTTCAGCTTAAATTACCACATGAAGCTTTTAATTAACAACAACAATAATGAAGATTTGGAAAAATTATTTTGAATTGGTTTTTTATAAGTTACAAATAGCCGAGTATTGACCGAGAAACAAATTAATGACCAATGAAAGTGAAGTTAAAGTTAAGCGTTAGTAACAAGGAACTTCCAAAAATTACACACACCGAAACAAGATAACTCCTGTAAACTATTCGTAACGTTAGAACAGCGAAATGAACAGGCTCAGCAAAACTGCTGCTGACGAAGCGGGCGGAAGTCTTGTTCTGAAGCGCGTCTTTGGAAAAGTTGAGTTCAAATTGCGAACAAGTAGAAAACAAGGACTTTGACTACCAACTATTAGGAATCATGAAGTTATTATTGGAGTACATAGGTTGTTGTAGAGCCGTGGTTAAGGAGAAGGGCGGCGCAGCGTTCGGTGGCTGCAGCAACGAAGGCGCTTCGCTCATTGGCTGCGCTTCGCACCTGACTTCGCCCGTCCCCATGTCCCCTCTCCGCCGCTCTGTACGAGTCTTCTGCCTTCACGAGACTCCCATCACAATAAACGTTGCAGTGGCCTCCAAAGCAGTAGCAGTCACAGTGTCTGTCTAGCACTCACTCATTCACTCCAGTCACTCACTGCTACCAGTGAACGATAATTTGGTCCTCGTTAACTCATTCTGTCCAGTTTCGTGTTTCGTACGATCAAATTCCATGGTGTGTTGGAAACTTTCACGTTCGTCGTATATTTTAAATCTCTAAGTTGAGTTTGATTTAGAGCCTAGTCCAGTCTTTTTATGTATCTCTTGTGTTACTTTCTAATCAGTTCCGCGCGATCGACTTCACTTTTAGTCGCAGACAAAATTAAGTGAGGATTTAGTCATATACAAATTTTCCGTCCATGCAATATTCTTCTGAAATTTAGCTTTGACATCATGAACCCCAGATTCATTCGTTAATGTGTGTTCATAAAGTCAGATCTATCAGGAGGATCTAATTAGATCTAATCAAAAACTCATTCTGTTGCCCAGGCTGATTTCAAACGTGCCGTTTGTTTGAATGAATCAGAGAAATCTTTTATTTATTCTTCATAATTTCTGGTTTGATTTTTTCCCCTTGAAAGCTTCATCGTATTAGTTTAGGTAATTACCCCTGAATATGTCAGTGCCTGTTGAATGCGTGAGTCATATGCTAAGATAATTTGTGTCTGATCAAAGCCATGAGGTATCCGTGTTCAGAAATATGTTTCGTTAAAGTTCTTCATTCTGTGTCAATATCACTCCCATCATCAATTCAAGTTAAGTAGACCACTTTCAAATTGTGTTTCAAGTAAAATTACACTCTTTGTGGAAAACTCTACAAATTCTATTGCAAGATAACCGGAGTGTGCAGTTAGTGATTACTCTCAGTTATCGACAAGTGGAGGCCTACGAAATAAAGCTAGTCTCTGTACCAACGCGGCTAGTATCTCAGTACTCTTGCATGCTACGAAAAGCAGAACATGGATCTATCCATCGTCAGTACTAGACGACATAGTAGTGCAGTGGTGGGCTCTGTGCGGCGATGGTTGCTGCCTCTGGCTCCGCTGCGCGGTCATTCAAGGGTTGAACGTAGCTTCAATAGGTCGAACGTAGCCTCCCTGGCTACGTTACACTTCAAACAACTATTTTATTTACAGCTTCCTGGGCAGGATTTGAACGAGTGCGCTTCTGGTGTTCGTGAAAGAATACGTTTTGTCCTTTCATCGCTTGTTTGAGTGGTTGCTTTTTGCCGGAAGAATAGCAAGTCGCGTAACGCGGACCTGTGAAACGCCTTTCAAGGAACTGCCAAAAGAGTCTGTTAAAAACAAGCTTTAATTTAAAATATAGACATTTATAATTTTACCGAGTGATCGTAGTGGCTTAAATTTCGAGAAAAATACTTAAAGAGTTCAAGCACTTCATGACTAGTTTGTTATTTTCTAGATATAGGTGCAATAACTTTACTGTAGTATGAAATATTATTTGTAGAAAAGTGCAGTGGTGATCGACGAACAGTTTCGAACTGTAGAAAGAAAAACGTCGGAGCAAACCTCTATGTTAAGTGAGTAGTATCCACCAGCAGAACTTCGCAACGAAGCTCTCATTTTCATAAAAAAGTTCTTGAGGTAAGTGTAGCTCGAAACTAGATTTTATTTCAAAATTATAATGTTCTATGAGCAATATCAAGTAAAAATTAGGTCCTCGATCTATTTTATTTACACCAGCCAAATTTTTGGGAAAAAATCATCACATACACATGTATTAAAATATGAGTCTTTGAAAAAGATATCTCATATATGCTAACATTGGTTAAAATTCAACGTAATTCCATCAAATCAATTTGCCCACAGCATCATTCATTGTGGAGTGGACAATGGAGGTAAGCCCGCTTACCCATCCTTTACAAAATCCTCAACGCTTTAAAATATATCCTGAAATTTTATAGGAAGTTTCTCCGAGTACTTTTAATTTATCCGCTTCCTCACTGCTTGGTAACGATTGGACCTGCTCATGTTTTGGCTAAATTTTACTGTTATTTTGCATAGAACTTGGCATAACCGCGTTTCTTCCACCCCTCCCGTTAAATTATTGTTACCTGTAAAGTTCCATTTGTTTCCCATTTTCAAACTTCGTAGATGAGAGATGCTTTCAAAGTGTTTTAAATATTTTCTCCACTCTAGGAGCAAATTAACTCTTTCGCGTGCATGCAGAGTCCCTCAGTCCTCAGACCCTTAATATTTTCTTTGAGGCGTCAAATTTAACTTTCAAATAGAATACGAATTTCAACACCCAAAAATTGCCTGGAAATTACTGGATTCAAATTCTTATTGATGAAACTGAACCGTAAAAGATTCACACTAATTTTAGAAAGAAACAATTGGCGAATTTCAGAAACCCTGAAATTAAAATTACCGTATATTACACCCGCCCTTCTTTTTCTTTTGCGTTCATTATGTGTATGTTCGATACAAACTGCCATAATGGTCATTTCGTCACCACATTTTCCGAAGACCTGTTTATAATTCTCCAACGATATTCGCGGAGCAATCATGAATCCCATGTTTTTCAGTCGGTAATCCTTCAGCAGCGCGGGTCTTTCTTTATCTGTCTCTGACCAGCTCCAGAAAATCTTCTCTCATTTCCACCTGTTAGCCTCTCGAAACTTTGCCCTCATGACTAAAAAAGCGAGCAGTCTATGACAGCTAACTCAAACAAAGCCCTCGCCTATGAAGCGACCAAGCGGCGGCCCAAAGCCCGATTGTGGCCGGCTCCTAGCGAGTTATGAGACACAAATAGTCCGGCCAAGTTACGGACTATATAAACTTCCCTCCAGATTGTGCTTCGAAGAACTTGGAGACTCCGAGTGTCGCTCTATTCAATGGAGGTGTTGACGGTGCAAGTACTGCTAAAAGAGAACGAGTGTCTAATTTTTCTGAAGGAAAAGGTTTTTGAGTTTTTCAGCGATATTGGTGTTTCCATGGAAATAATTAAACCTTTTAGTTTGTTGCCGAGATCATAGTTGCCGAGGTCGGTTTATTTGAAGGTGGTAAATGTCTCCGTGGATTTTCGAAAACGTTGCACGGAAAATTGAGCTTGTTAAGAATAAATTTGTTCAGAAGCTCAGCGTTATTTCCTAGTTTAATTTTATTTTCATACCAGTAAAGAGAGTTTTTAAGAATGCGTACGCACTACCAAAATGAAGTAAATAATATTATGTTAAAGTCTTAATTTGGCACAATAATTCATAACCGCTGATGGCTTCGTTGTTCAGCTTAACGCCTGCGATTTATTAATTGAACGGACTTTTAGTTGATTCTATGATTTTAAAGATAAATTGGCATTAAAAACAACGATGCGATGTCATTATTCGAGTGTTGTCTTAGAATTCATTCTTATTTTTCTCAGTTTGAAACATCTGAATTAATGCAAATATTTTAATTTTACTTGAGTAAAACTCTTATGGAAGCTTAGTGGAAATTTTTACCTGTAGAACAGTTTCCTTTATAAGAGTTTCTTATAGAAAATACGAAGCGAAAAATGTGCAATGAGTTTTTCTTTCGTTGGGAACACAGAATATTCATATTTCACTTTCCTTCCATCATAAACATTCCAATGATTTCCCCGCATAAAGTTAAGATGCTGTACAAGTATGTGATTAAGTGCTATAGTAAACTACAGAGGTAAAATAGTTTTTGAATGGTCTTGAGGGAAAACTAGTTTCCACATAATGCTTACGTACTTTCTCGTAATGTGATCTAATGAATCATACTTCCATTTCAAGCGCATAGTGTCGATTTTTAAAGAATATTCAAACAAGGCTTTGCAAGAGGAGAAATGTCGCAACTGAATCTTACAATGGTAACCAAAACACGTTCATTTCTGTAAAAAAGTTAATAACAATTCTACACGACACGCGGCCCGAAATGACATTTTGAACCTACTGACGCATATGCGAAAGCAAGTTTGGGGTTGGGTAACCACTTTTTTCCTTGGTGGCTCACCCTGCCCTCAGTATTGATAACCGATATCGGCTATTTTATTACACGACCGGGCTCAGCAGACTCGTATATATAGCTGAGCTACAGAAAATCTATCATATATTCGAAGGCCATTCGTCTCCTATGATCTAAGGTGGTATTTTCCCCCGTTGTTATTAGAGTGTTTGCGAAGAAGCCCCGCTAAGAAAGCTTGCTCAGCTATTGGAATATCCAGGTTGACACATTTCTTTGCAATTTCGCCACCAACTTATCCCATTTATATTCAGAGCGTCGCTACATGAATGCGTTAAAATTGCAGCTGCAGCTTATCTCGCCAGTCTATATCCATCAGCTCTCATTTTTTTAATAGCTTCTATATTAACATTCAATCTTCAGAGAGTAACTTTCCTTTAAGTTCGACTGAGGCGGAGTTTTCAGTTCATCAAATTGAGAAAATATTTAGAAATAGAATTTCTATATTCGCGTGGATTATGTACGCAAGATATAATCTCTGATGCAAATTGAAGTTCATTTAAATTGTGTAACTACATAGCAATACCTGTTGATAGCAGTGTTTGGCTTTTGATAAAATTCAGGAAACGGGCCGTTCTAAATTAATTCCCACTTTTTCCGTACATTTTTGTTGCTTCCGTATTTAAAGTTGGTCGAACAGAATTAGTATATAATTAGGTGAGCGAGAGACCATTTCTCTTATTATCTGATGCTGTTTGCTCAATCTATTGTTTACAGTTTCTAAACGATCGGCTCCTCATTGCATTCGCACCTTATTTCACAAGAACCGATAATGATAACTTCTCACTTTTCTTCCCGTTTTCTTAGTTTTCATGTATGATATATTGCGGAACTTAGATCTCATTCTTACTTCAACGCTCCAGTAATACTAAATTTCTTTTTTAATTCGCATCACTTCCAATTCTTTCATAAGTTCAGCTCTGAATACTCCTATTCTCTTTTATACTTCGGTCTCCTCTTCCCTTCATTCCTTATTTTTATCGTCCCTAGGGATCAGTGAACACTCCAAGAACTTGGGAGAAACTAGCAGTCCCCTCGCAAAGGGAAGATCGCAACGTTGACCAACTCGACATTTCTCTCGGATGCCCTTTGTCCCTATAATCCACCGGTAAATAGAGTGGGATTTGCGGTCTTCTTATAAATAGCTTGTGGGATAACAGAGCTGTGGGCCCCTATATGGTGCTCGGACATTTTCTTCTCATATTCCTGATTTTATTATAATACTTGTCTCCTCTCCCATATCTGTTTGTAAAAATTGTTTTCTATTTGTTCTTTTGCATTGATTCATTAGTAAACAACATTTCCTGTGATTACAATAATAATAATCCCGTTTCATATAACAATTCAGAGCTTCTTGATAAGTGAATCGATTTGGCTAAGTATAAGTAGCAAATTTCTTCCATAATAAGCATGTAATTGTAGTCGTTCTGGTGTCTTTCTGACATTGAGTCGCCTCACTTTTTAGCAGCTACACTCCGCGTGCACTTCCCTCATCAGTTACAAGAGTATCTTATGATGGTCCGGCTAACTTTGGGCGAGTGTTACAGTTGTTCTCGATAATGTGGCAGCCCTCGCCGCAGACTTATTGACATACAGTCAGCGCATGCGTGCTAAAGCTAAAGGGCTCTCCCCTTGTTACCTCTCAGTTCCCGCTTCATATTGCCATGGCTTCCAGTTGGGCTTTTTTTGAAACATACGACAGCTTCACATGCATGCTTGCATCCAGAGAGCTTGGAAACTGCCATGAGTTTCGCTCGCAACCTTAAAGTTGAAAGTGCGAAGTTCAAAAGCGTTCTCGATGTTTCTGCCTTGAATTTTTTTCGACGAAATAAAGCTACGATGAAAACTGAAGTTTTTATCGAATTTCACGTGTTCTTCACTGAAAATAAATATTTCTTGCAATTGATTAAGTCTTGAAGAGGCAAAAATGTCGCGTCGACGAGCCGGTAAAAAATAGTTGTGGATGTAATGACGAAAGATTTTTTCTCCATTGCTATCTACTCTTTCTCAAATTTATGTCACCATATATGGGAGCAAAGACAAATTGGTGGAGCCAGTTAGCACAGACGATTAAGAGTCTATAGTAATGTATCATTTCTATCTCCCGTCGTTGTTTATCATTATTTTTGAAATTCGTACTAAAATCACATCAATAAATTTGCAACAAAATGTGAAGGGCACGCACAAGAACACAACACGTTGCAGACAGGGAGCAATGTCAAAGTCAGAGAGGAAGTGTCGTTGAGTCTCCATGTCTTCGGAGGCTAAGCTCGTAAACAACTCAAAATGGCCGCCTGCGTCCCCTGGTAAACTGATCGTTGTGTATGGAGTCTGTGTTCTCTCCTGTGATCGATGCAATTGCCCTGTATCTCTTTGTATGAATTTTGATTCGTGTAATTTCTCTAATAGAACATCAGATACTAGTGCTTTTACTTGACATTTATAGATGGAGAAGGAATTACCTCTGCGAGACGCCTGCCTCTTCGCGCTAATTTTTGGAGAAAAAATAAGTGCGTGCTAGAGATAGCTTTATAAAACCGAGAATTTAGTATGGAGCCCATGTAGTTGTCTGTCTAGAAGAAAATTATTTTCCATCTCATCAGTTACACTTGGTACTGTATATCTAGTTTTTACACAATAAAATACTTTTATGAACCATAATTTTTGTGTTCTGTGAATGAACTCATTCAAGTTTTATTAACTTATCAGACTTTGTTACATCATATCATGGCGTGATCTGCACATAACGACATATACAAAGTATTGGTCATCCTGGGAATGTTCTCCCATTCGAAGGGCTCATAAATTTTTTTGTCGTAGTTTAATGATTAATGAATTAATTTTAAACTAAAGACAACCATGCACAGCTTTCAAATCACCCCTCCTAAATTTGTGATAATTTTTGGTGTTTATCGTTCGCAGGAAAGATTACAAATGGAATGTGAAGATTTTTTATACATGAAAGAGGTCAATTTTTCTTGAAAATATTTTACTGTACAGACGTTCGTCATTCAAAAATTAAAAGTAACGAGTTTTGATAATCGGAAGTACTTAGTTGGATGTTTTAGTTAATTTATTATCAATTATTCAAGTACTCTAAAAATTTTCTGAATCCATTATGCTCATCAACCTAAATTTGCATTTCCATCAGAGTGCATTTACAATTTATGTGTATGAGTAGAATAGCTACAAGCGTGATAGACATTTTATTTTACTGATAATTTTATTCCAAAATTATCACCAGCCATAAATTCTTCTATCAGTTTTAAAAAATTCCAAATTAAAATATTTTGGTAGAAGATAAAAGTATCTGCAAAAAAATTCAATTGCTTTGGTAAAAAAAACTTTCTTAAAGTCGTAAATACTGTCCATTATTCGAATGAAGTGCTTGGTAATGGTGCTAGGCATGAATATGTCGCCTGGACCGGGTGAAACATTTGGAAATTGCTAGGTTATGGAAGCTGTTATGGAAAGGAATTGTGTTTCCTCTAGTTTAGAACCGTAATCAGTATCAATCAACATTCGTGGTCATCAGTGAGTGTCAAAAGAGTAATTCAGTGTGTGTTCAAAAAGGGCCGTGAATGCCATTTAGCACATTCATCTCTCTCCTAAAGTACAGAGAGGCCCAAATCTGACTGATTGGTTCTATTAATCAGGGCGATGACTAGCGGCTGCGAAAGTGTACTTGTCGGGTATTGGTGGCATGCAGCCCTTTTTTCAAACAAGAATTTGATGCATTTTTGGGCCATGAAGAAACGAAAAAAAAATTCCCGCTCGTTGACTTGGATTTAGAAACGGCGAAAACTAATCTCTCATACATTATGGCTTTTCCATCAATCTTCGGAAAATGAAAAATAATTTCCCTGCGATCTTGAATATTTCTTAACATTTCTGCACGAATACTTTTCTTTGTAAAGCCACACTTCATTCTGCAAGTAAAAACTAAAATATAAAATCCACTCTAGGCCAATTAGGAGGCTCATTTAGCAGAGCTTTACGATAGAACATCTTATATTAAATGAACGGACTAAAGTGAAGTCTCCGCCGCCTCCCAGTATCAGTACGGGAGTATATCGGCGGTGCTCTCCGCTCGCTCTATTTCGGGGAAATTTTACGACCCCATTTCTGTCGCGACACACTCGTAGGAGATCATTTTATGACTATATAAGCGACGACAACTTCTTAAGAAGTCGTCCTCAACACTTATAGACCAACAAAAAGGCGCTTGTGTTTACTCAAGGATGTCCACGACTCATTGCATTGTTAAAATGCGATTTGTCGCTTCAGGAGGAATTGTTTCAACTCGTGGGCCATGGAAAGCTTTAAATTATATAAACTTCTGCGGTAGACTGAGAGGAGAAAAACAATAAATGTATTTTATTTGGAGTTGAAGGGTATCACATATGGTATAATGGAGTGGCTTCTGAGACTGATGTTATCATAGCGTCTTTTAACATATTGCTTGTAGTCATCTGTCAGGTTGTCATATTGCGTTATTACTGCATGACCAATTACAGATATCCGCGTAAAATTCCACTGCTGAACTTTCATGGGAAATATTAAATAAATGTGTTCATAGATATTGATGATGCTCTACCGATATACAGTATCAATAGAAAAGCATATCAATTAATTTTTTTTACACTAAAGCTATCAATGTGTTTTTACATTTTCCTAATTTTTCAACTACTTAAAATATTCATTGGAAAAAAGACCTCTCTAATTTTTTCAAAGCTAATGAAACGGTCTTAGAAATTATATCAATTGATTCATCGATAATTACATATTAAAAATCTCTTTCATTTTTTCGGTGATTTTATTCTAGCAATAAAGTTCATCCAGTTAATTATTTATAACGGTATAAACAAAGTGAAAATCTTTCCTAAGTTATTTTATGCAATAAAATTATTTATTTCATCTCTAACCTACTGAAATTCATTCTTAAAATTATTAAATTTAAAATGAAAGTTTAATAATTTTACAGATATAATTGTATATCTCAAATACTTCTAGAAAAAATATTCATGCTTTTTACGGTCAATTTCTGTAAATGTCATTAAATTCTTTACCTTTAAATTTTGTTAGAAACCTTCTCGGCGATTAAAACTTTCAATGAGAGGTCACACTTTTATGAAATGAACTCAGAATTTAAATTTACAGGCAGTAAGAAACTTCAACACATGATTTTATTCATATTATCTTGTTTTTTAAATAATTTAATCGATACAGAATAAAGCAATGAATGGAATGAGCCTCATTAGTTAACTAAAAATGCACAAACTTATTTGTGATCAAAGTTTAATTTTTTATCACTTACTAATAAATGCAAACATGAGAAATCATTTAAATACCCACAAAAGAAAATCAGAGAACATTTTTCTTTCTTTAAAACGTTTTAAAAAATAATCACCATTTACATTCATTTCAATCACGGATATGGATTGCTTTCTATTAATCATAAACTGAAAACAAATACTATCATTTTTTATTTATTTCAATTGGCCATGGCTGTTTCAAACTACAAATAGGGAATGCATTTTGAAATTCATTTAGAAAAGTTCAAAGTCCCTAAAAAGCGTCGATTCAGCTTTAACTATTTTGTTTTGTTTTTCATCATTCGATTTTGCTATCAAACAATAGTAAATGTTATCCCTCTTTTGACTTTAACCAATCGCATGTTCCTTAATACCTTTCAACAGCTTCCCTGTAAATCCCCTCATCCTTAAATTAAAATACCCGTATTCTTTAGAACGGAACCCCCCCAAAAAAACTCCCACCAACGAGGCTTTTCTGAAAACCAGGGTCCTTTTCTTCGTTCCTATTTAAGCCCCGACCGGCCCAGCAATCGCAGGTGAGTCGGCACAGCGCAGACTATAAACTCTACCGGAGACTAGAATGCTCATCACTCCAGAAGCGCCGCTGCCGGTTCTGTCTGTAATTTGCTGCATCGGAAACAAGAACTCCTAACCTGAGCAAATTAGCTTCCTGGTGTCGGCACTGAAAGCGACGGCCAGCTCGAGAAGCGGCATGAAATTATGATTTTTTATTGGATTATTTCAGCATTTCCTAACGTTATTATTGAACGTTATTCACAATTGTGTACAAAACTGTTTGTTTGAATATTCTTCGCCTATTTGGGATCATTCCTCACAGTATTGGCAAATGCTTATGCTGATGGAATGGATCAATTTTTGTAAAAACATCACATAAACTCTGCATTAAACATGTCACTTGTGGTTCAGAACCTTGGCTTGAACAAACTATGCGCGGCAATTGCGATGTTCCAGAGCCGGTATCAAACTCCATTATTAACCTCCAGCGGACAATTTATTCAAGTTACGGTGTGGTTGATTACTTGGCGTGCCTCTTTTACAAATGAGCTAACGAGCGACTGCTTAGTCATCCTTTGAACTTTCAATCTCTTGTACTTTTATGCTACAAGCAGATCTTCCTGTGTTATTATAACTACTTTTGCCAAATAGAGTGTAGTTCTTAGCACAAAAAATATTTCTAACGGTAATAAGTATCTGAATTATACCTAAAAATATGAAAATTATTCATTTCTTTCTCTTTCTAAAGTTTGCATTAAGAATGATATCAGCTTAAGCAAGTGATTTCATTTGTTTGCAAGTGGTCTGATCAGGGTTTGTAATACTTTCAACTAAATCTTTAGTTATGAAAATAAAAACGAAATTAGACTTTCAAATTTGCCAATGAAATAATTCTTCGAATTTTGAAACATATCATCGACGTTTGTGCCTCTATGAAAAAAAATGTTCAAATATTGAAAAACGTTTACAAAATGCAATAAAATTTTCTGAAAGGTTTCGAGGATTGAAAGAGAAAGTACTTGTAAAGTGTTTTAAGTATCGAAAAGGAATGTTAATGATGCGGTTCTCTTCAGCTACAATAAAATTTTAACCGCAAATTCAAATGGGCGTCTCGAAGAAGTAGGTCAGTTTTTCAGCCTCGAAACCACACAATGCAGTTGTGAGGATGTAAGCGCTGGGAAATTATTAATACGACCATTTTAGAGAAATGTAAACCAAAATTGTCACAATTATTCCTCAGTCAATTATTATCTGAGTAGAACATCATTGCACACGGTTTTTTTCAATTTGATTTTCTACGTTAGTTACCTCATCTATCGCATGTGGTATCTAAATAGAAGGTCGTCGCTAGACGTAAGTTCGAATCGATAATATTTTCCCAGTAGTCTCTCGCGAAGTGTCTTTGGCTCCCTTGCTTTGAAACGGCTCCGAAATAGCCGCTTGTTTACCTCAATGTCCGTGTAGTATTTAGAGTTTTGCCGATTTATGGGAGACAATATGAGAACGCTTGTGTTTTTTCTTGCATTCCCAGCGTATGTAGAGAGGAGCGTTCTCACAACATGACTTCCTCGTACGTGGCTCGTACGAGTGTCCTCCGGATTCCTGTAACTCAGCGTAATTAGAGTGCGATGCACATCTTCAAATTTAGGTCCAGTTATGTTCATGCGAGAGTTTGAGGTAGTGGCTGCAGATTTGAAACGTGACTAGCTTCAGATAAATTTCTTCGCAGCGTTCACCGAAAAAACATGCTTTGGAAAGCACTACTCCTTTATGGGTCATTTTGCAGATTATTTGTTCGAACTTTCTTGTTCATGGAGTTCCACTAATATGTAGTAATTAATAATTTAAATAATACGGACAGCAATGAGCAGTGCAGTTGCATTTGGAAATTTCAATCTAAAATCCGAGCTCGGAGAGAGATGATATAGCAGACTTCCTAAAAATTTTTGAAATAATTAAATTTTTAATATAATTTTATATTTTGCAGTGATATGCTTTCACGCCGTTTACTGTAGCCGACTCTTTCTAAATTCCTGTTTGAAAATCCAGAGTGAGTTGGTTTTACTTGTTAAGTATAGTGAAAAGCACTAATGAATATATGATGCCAATCCAGCGTTGTCGCCACTTGAGTGTGCACTATGCACTAATTTTATTCAATTCATTTTAGTATTTTGAAAACACAATTTCACAACATGATATTTCAGTTCGAATTTCCTCTAAAAGGTGATTACAAATATATCAAAATAAAATGCTCAAATCATTATTTTCTGAAATGCTTACTCGAAAACCTTATTGTTTTCGATCAACATTTGTTGATTATAATACACACGCTAGATAATAAATCAATCATCAAATCAGTTAAGAAATACAGCTTTTCCACGCGTATACGCGTTCATAGAATTCACTGTTTTTAATTACCATTTCTGACTCCATACTGTGATAATTGCCATTCAGTGACTATCTAAACAAAAGACGAATGCAAAATTATCGCAAGCGTAAGAACTGCTCAACTCATGCAGGCTGTCCGTCGCTTTCACTCCACTTCTCTTGCGTCACGTATCACCGATTCGTCCTCCTGAAGTCCCCAAGTTTTGCCTATGATTGATGACTTCACTCATAACAAGTTGCCCTAATGAAGGTTCCATGGAAATGAGTTTATGACAGCTTGCAGAGACGTGGAAGACTTCGAATGATGGATGTCGGCAAGTCGTCTATCCCACTGTACGAAATTGCAATCTACTTTATTTTTACAAGAGTTATTGCTCCGAAAACGAAAGTTTTACAGTCCAAACGTGCTCCGGAATTCCTGGGCTGGCAGTAAAGACAAATTGAAGAAGCTGTACTGCGTATGCATGTACTAATGAGTAACGGCTTTCGGTTTGTTTACTCGCTGCTGTTCACGATCGCAGTACTCATGGTACTAAAAACGTGGATATTGAGCCTAATTCACCAATTGCAATCGCTATTCGCTATCAACTCTGTTTTGGAAATACATGTAACTGAAAACAGTGTTCAAAATACAAACGAAAAACTTGAAAGTGGTTGCCCAGTCTTATTCTGGTAAAGTCATCAATGATTTTTTTTACACACAACATATTCTGGGAACAATTTTGAAAGATTGAGAAAATTTGTCTCTAAAATTTGGTTGACGTAATGGAAAGCTACCGCGGAATATTTTCCTCGGTATTGATCGCCGCAATCGCCACCCCCCGACAATTTTGAGGGAAATCTGCCTCAATGCTTCAAAGAGTCTAACGGTTAATGAAACGGTGCATGTGCGCGCAGAACATCTTAGCGTAAACAAACCATCACGCTAATTTTCTTTTTAGCAAATTGTCTTTTAAAAATAATGTTATAAAATATTTGCCAATCGTGGGTTTCGCGAGGAGAAACGGGTTGCCGGTTAAAACTTTTAGCGTCACTCAGTCGCAAATTCATGCTTTATGCACATTAGGTTGTATATTTTTCAGTCCTATTATTAGTCACCTATTTAAACATGACTCTATTTTCTGTTTTCACTCATCATAACAGGCCGACCTCGGATACTGAACTCGGTATTCTGTAAAACATTATTCCCGCATGCCTAACTGATGAATGTTACTATTTTTTAGGACGCTAAGCTTCTTATATCGCTGCCTTTGGAAGTTGATGGACGAAAGTTGGGGTGTTTTAGGTCTTGAGCGTCCCAACGCCGAGGCAACCGCGATAGCGGACACGAGGGGAGCAGAGCTCCTCTAATAAGACCATACCGACGCCGGTCACGTCCTTCCCTCATCCGGCTCGCTGGGATTGATGTATTCCAGAGCGGTGTTGTAAATGGTCGTCGCTTGCATGACTCGCCGCCGGAGGTCGGGGAGCTGCGAGGGGTCCCTCGCACGCGAATGTGTTGACGCTCAGGAATACTTTCTGTTGATAACGCGCTCTCCAGTTGCCCTCGGCTGATACTTTTTTGCGTGTTTGGAAAGCAAATGGTTGAGTTCAGTCAGGGCACTTCATGCTGAGTCCGAATGATCGAGAGAGCGTTTTTTAATAATGGTGATTTGAGGAGGATCGAAAAAAATTGAAAATTCTTGTTGATCAAGTGACTTCGATGACCGATTTCAGTGAGAAAGGTGCAAATCGTATTTGGTGTTTTAAAAAAATAGTACCTGTAAAAAGAATGTTTCTTTTCGCAAGCCGTCATAAAGAAGTTCGTAATTATGCGTAAGTAAAGTTGTAAATATTTTTCCTAGAAATGAACCGAAATTGAAAAGAAAATCAGTGCCAAACCACTCAAGGAACATACTTTCAAAGAGATGTCATTTAGAACACTGTTGAGAAGGGTAATAGAAGAGATAGTGCAATTTACTAAAAGTAGACGCCTGACACACATCCGCCAAGTCTCCCCTCACCTTGCTCGTAAATACTGATTGTCATAAAGCATTAAAAAAATGAGAAACCCCTTCGCATGTTCTCTGCATTACTGTTCTGAAATATTCAGCAGATTTTGTAAGATAAGATCTGTGTGTCATCCAGTTTGTTGTGAAGCGAGCAAGACGTCAGAATTAATTAATTTTCCGGATGTTTTATTTATAAAACTACAGTTGAGGAAGTAAAAATTCAACTCACTGCATCATTTGAATTAATTTCTTCAACCAGAATTTACTAATTTTAGTTCCTAATCAATTACGCCTTCCAAAATTCCATATAATAACATCAGTCGCTGCGTTTTATAATTCTTTATATTATTATATGTTATCCATTGATCTGAGTTTTAGGTAAAATGTCATTGTGAGAGAAGCATTCTCAAAAATATCCTTCTGTTCTTCAGCTCTTCATTCAGTCAGATGCACATCGTCAAGATTTCATCAATTTTGAGATGTTTAAAATCAAATATTCCTTGACGGTCTTTGTTGACCACAAATAATTAACCTTAGCGTTTTAAAATAGCATTTATTTTAAAGGTAAAGCTAAAAAATTATTACAACTCAGAACTGTTATACACAAAAACTGTCACAGTACTAAAATTCATTGCCATATCTTTTAAAACATTGGCTAATTTTATTTAAACGATAATGAAGTCATCATTGCAAACAAATGATCTTCGATAAGTTCAGCATTTTCCTGATCGTATTAACTATCTTTGAATGCTAATAAACCATCTGGCATATATCATTCTCCCGTAGAATGTAATGTACTTTGTAATAAAAAGATAATTTCATCATTAGGGAATCTCCGTATCAAATCGGAAACTTTCTCCACTCCTCGTCCAAGTAATCGAAATTTAAATGCGCTTTATATTTTTTGACAGCTCCCTTAATGGAGTTTGGAAGTTAAAATATATGGGCTTGACAATACATGCAAACTTTACGGCTATCCCGCGTCCGACTGTGAACGCAATTTCATGGAGATGCTTTCCCCTTCCCGACTGGTCTCTACGTACGTTGTGCTATACAGATTTATTTACTCGTCTTGTGCGCACAAACATACTTTTACTGCTTGGTTGTACTATCCTGATTTATGTATATAGAGGTCTTATGCGTAAAACCTGATTTTTATACCGTAGTTGAGCTGTGGCAATTTATTCGGTTGTCTTGAGTATAATTTCGACTACTTTGTCGAGCTCTACATGTATATTGAGGTGTCTATTTATGCAATGCTATACAATAAGTTCGTGCTGTGCTTTACAGAATGAGTTTCTCGTTGAATTAGAATGTCTCCATTGGAGGGAATAATTACTGATGGCAATTCAGAGCTTTTTAGAAGGCTTTAGAGGACTGTTAAATACGTGATGAATATTTATACAACATTAGAATTATTTTTAATAGCTTATGCCTAAGAAATTTTAATACACTTCGAACATTATTTTTATCTTCTTTTCTCATATTTTTTCCGAAATTTATTCTTAAATGAGCATACATGCTCAAGGGCTGAATCACTCAGTTTCGGAAAATTGAATACATCACAAAATTTTTCTTGAAAATTCATACTGAAGAGCTTACAGACACTCATCGGTACAGACAGATGTGTTGTTCATTTCTATATTTCTATTGGTTCTATATATTTTCCTACAAAAAAGTATCAGTATTTTAAGCGCAGTTGGATTGAAATTTAGTTGAAGATGACGTATCCGCTAACACTGCAGTTTGAAGTACAGAAAGAAGGTTTTCGTTCTTGCGGTGTAAACATAAGGAAAAATTTATGACCAGAATATTGTTTCCAGTTTCTCATCATTATTCATGAGCAATGTTGGAAAAGTGTAAATGGTATCACGACCGTAATCAGTAACAGTGACCCGAGAAAACGTTTCTCAAAATTGACTGACCGTTCATCAGGAAGGGCTTGCGTGGTATCAGAGCATGAGTGCAATTTTGGTAGTTCATTTCTCATGTGAGTAGCATTGCATGAAGTATTGCCTAATAAATCTAGCGGCCGAGTCCCCTTTTTTTCTTACTTAGAGCTTAATACTGTTACGCCATGCACTGGGAAACTCGCTTAGATTTATGAGCAGACCTTTGCAAATTTCTTATCCGTAGCCACATTGACTTCGACTGTCTGGATGTGTGTGGTGCGTCAGGCATTGTGTAAGAATTTGAAATCACCTTTCTTTATGGAAGTGATACCCTACGATACCAAGCACAGCATTAATTCAAAGAGACCATCAAGTTTCTTCAGTAAACTCTACGAAGCAGGTGATTCACGAATGTAAATTTATTTCAAAGTTATACTCTATATTTATTTCGTATCATATCATATACAATTTTCATATTCATCTAAAAAATATCAAAACAAAATCTTTAAACTTCCACAAAAATATTTGAAATAAATAATGGGATGTGAAAATACGTCAAATCAGATAATATTTACTACGAAATAATCCAAACGAAATCATTTAGATAGATATTTCCATTGAATGGTGCGAAACGAAAATACTTGAAATGATTGCAGAAAAGTTTAAACATTTTCATTTTACGATTGCCCACTCAGAAGGCGTTCATCCGGGGGGCTGACGAGTAGTGCTCTGGGGTGCCATGTTTAGTTCTTCTAAATAAATTGTTATCTCCTTAAGAAAAATGACCTCATGCTAAGCGATGTTTTGCTGGTGCGCTTGTGTCTGTGACGGAGAATAATGTCCGCAGAACGTCCTGGACAAGATAAAATGTTTGTTTTTAGAACGAGAGACGCTTGTTTCTACTCACAATGAATAGGAGGTAGCAAGCACACGTCTGAAATGAATTACATGGAACATTCCTCGGTTGGCTGCGTCAGGAGTTAGATTCATGGCAGCGGGTGAAAATGAATTTTAACTTCAGACAAACAGAAAACTAATTAATTATCTTTGAAGCCTATCTGCGTGAGTATTAACTAGTTCACACAAAATTTTCTTAATAGGGTGAAATTAACAAAGTTCGTCATTATTTATACATCTCTGATTGTTAATAATAGTTCTTCAGTCTATTTACGAATAATGCTACGTGGGGACTTAGACCTATTTTGCGGTCGTGGAACTCATTTTGTGAAATTACTTGAGAATGACTGCAGAATCTCGGCAGAAGCCTCGCTGATATGAAGCAGACATGATGGATATGGGTATCAGATGACAATATAAAATGAAAAGAGAGGCCATTCCGATGCCTCTCCCTGCCATTCATCTTGTAGTAGGCTCGTAAATCTCGAGCTTGATTGGTGGACGATGTATACATGGAGGGTTGAACCCTCGAAGCTCCCTCCTCCCCATGCGGCAAGAGGATTTGGTCCCAAAAGGGACAGAGGTCTAGCCTTCGTCTTTTGTGCGCCCCTGTCTTTGTCGTGCGCCGACCTACGTCACAAATTTATCTTCCGACAAATTTCATCAAATTAATTGACCAAATAGTCACTTCAAGCCTTCATCCAACAGTCGCTTCAAACCTTCATCGAACAGTGGCTTGAAACATTCATCGAACCTATTTTACCTGCACTTCAAATCTTCCGTTTCTGGTATTCCGAGTTTAAAGCTGGACTTTTTCATGCCGCATAAATGAGAATTCATGTGTTTTAGGCTTGTTTTGTTTAATTAATTTAAAAATGATTTGCTCAACCATCACTGAACTCCTTTGCAATTGCATGAACAAAACAGTCTGGTACTGCGAAATTATAACTTATTTGTAATTTCAACTTTTTTTGCACTGAATTAAGCCTGTGCATCGAACGCCAAGCACCGCATTCTAAAAAGACTTTGACTATTTTTAATGAAACTAAATCACACATCGTAAAACGGTTAAGCTAAATTATCATACATGGTTTTGTGAAACGAAAACTCGCATTCATTACATACGATGGAAAAGTCTAAAAAATTTTATTGTACATTGTAGAGCATTCTCAAACTATGTTGAGAAAGTATTCACGCTCAGCTTATGACGGATGATTTTAACCTCGGAGATCATGAGTCATTCATAAATCTTACAGCTTTGCATATGTTAACCCAAACTGGTCTCCACGTCTGAGCGGAAGAATTTCTCTAGCATGCAAAACTCGTTTTTTGTGAGAACACAGCGGAAAATCCTTAAGCTCTTCTTTAGATCCTCAGAGATAGAGTTAAGCCGTTTCGCCAGTCATCGGAGGCGCTTGGTTCTCTCCTCTGTGAGAGCATGAGAGAGAGAGACAGTTTAAACGTATGCTTTTATCGTGTTTACAGACTCCATCCGTTGGTTTCAGCTGCAGTCACCGGCTAAAGACTAGAGTGCTTGGCTTATGTTCGGATCAGTTGTTATGGCAACCAGGACCTCTTGACGATACACGCGATCGTGCGCGAGGCTTTTGAACGATTCTCTGCAGGAATTTTTGCGCCTAGTCCTTGACTTACTTTGTGTCGTGTATGTACGAAAAGACACGAAATATCAACTTGCATGCTACTATTTCTCTGGACAATAAATAAATTCATTCCGCAATTTATGTTCTTAATTGAGAAATAGCAGTTCGTGAATTTGATTGATTTATTTCAGTGCTGCGTTTTTATTTAATTTTCCCGTTAAAAATAAATACCTAAAAAACCCCAACCTATAAAGAAATTTTGAGAATTCATTGGTGAATGCAAACCCTATCTCTCTGCGTAAAGACTTAAATTTTTACGACGTGAATTTGGGCTTGCAACCTCGACACCTCCTTCACAAGTGAAGTTCCCTTTTAAAGACTGACTGCAATTGAATCTTCCTACTATGATAATTATCGAAAAATTCTATCGTTGTTCGTTATTTTTCGCAAATTTTAAAACTGACTACAATTGAATCTTACTAAAATCATTGATGATTTCTTACATTATTAGTCATTTTCTCAAACCAGAAACCCGAATTTCAGAGCGGAGCAGCATTGATCTGAATTCCCCGCGCCCGGGTGGGCTTTGAGCGCCATCTTTATTTAACAAACACAGCTGAAAAAAGAGGAGACAAAACATTAGCTATCGATTTCTGGACCATTATCGGACAGCAAGACGAGTGGCTTGTTGTTGGGCCTCTGCTTTTGAACGCCAAGCTCGAGTTAGACTAAATTTGATTTATACTAACTTGATGTCATGCTTCGCTTTTGGGAAATGATAGTTGAAATTATATTGTGCATTGTAGTGCAGATTTTTTGCCTAGTCTTAACGGTAACTCAAAATTATTTTCCAAGGAAGTTATCGCACTCCATAAGGAGGAAAGAATGAGAGAATTTTCCCACAATTTTGAAACTGATAATGCTAAAGCAGACCGATTTGCAGGTATCAAATATTTACGCATTTCCAAAATGCATCTTAATTTCATATTAAAAATTTCTGAAGCCTTCAAAATCATCTGGATGCAATTCAGATTTTTACATATTAAGATCCCTTTGATTATAAATTACAAACAATAGTATCCATAGTTAAGGTTTCATAAATGCTAGTACAACTTGATTTGTTCAGCGATCGTGGTTGAAATACTCCTTCACGAAAGTAAGTTAAATATTACGAACGTTTCCCGTAGATTTTGTTAGAGGACAGTCGCAGAATAGAAAATTGATGGCTTACAATTTTATGGTATACTACTATAGATAGAATAGCTCATTGCCGAGCCTCAGAACTCAACTCATGTTACAAAGTAACTCAACTTTATCACACTTAAACTTGAAATTTATCTAAAAAAGGCCATTGAGAATTATAGATAGAACTTCAGGTGGTAAGCTAATTTTACAGCGATGGCAATCACTTCATGAAGTGTTATCGTAAGTTCCTGGGACGTACCAGGAACCAGTTTAAAAACGTTTTAGAGATTGTTTGGTGGATCAATGACATAATTTAATTATTACTCAAAGCCCAGTGTAGGTATAAAACCGAAAATTCCATATCCTTTAAAGGCTATTTTTAAAAGTTTGTTCGCTAATGAGCACATACTATTTTACATTTGAAATTATCCGATGAAATCAAATGATCAATGGAAATTGTTGATTCCAGCCGTGAAAAAATGTGCTCAAGAAATAAATTTTATGGATTTTTGATTTAAAAATTATGTATGAATACTTTGCTTTGGAAGTGAACTCCATCGCACTGACATGAAAGTTCATTAAATGTGTAGCATCTCGTGGGAAGTACTCGTATTTTAATTTTAGAGTGTCATTCTGAAATACGTCATATATGAACCATTATCAACGTTGGTGATGATTTCAGAATTGATTTGAGGGAAGCACATTGAGCTTTTCTCATTAATAACCGTACATTTTTTATATAACTCTTGGTGAGTTTTCTAAAATAAAGACGAAGGAGTTTAGCGCTATATATCACAGTTTTCGAAGTAGAGTAGCGATATTGTGATGCAATTCACAGAACTATCCTAAATTTTATTCTAAATATTGAAGTTTGTCTCCAGCGAAATAGCCAATTCAGATCCAAGTTAAAATCCAAAATAATTTTATATATCTAGAATTCATGCACAAGACTTGTCACAATAAATTTCACCTTTCAACTATACTTGAATAACGCTTCAATGAAGATTTGCCCGAGCGAAATGTGTCTTGAAAGACTGATATTCCTTCAGAACTACTGAATTACTCGCAAATAAAAGACACATACATAACTCTAGTAAAAACACGTACTCACCTTCACTTTATTGTCGTGATGACTGTTTTTCTTTCCATTTCTACCCTGTATTAACAAACAAATTTGTGAGCTTATATTTCCTCCGAATTTAGTACTCGCAAGGCACTTTCAATCACTGACTATTATTTAGCCAAAATCACTAATTTCACATTCGAGGAGTAATGTTACTTCTGCGCCACTCCAAACAATACTGAGTAGATGTTGTGACCTACATACAGAACAAGAATAGCGGTTGGGTAGCAGCCGAATCTAAACCGTCTACCGTGGTAAATTTTGTTCGTCTCTCAGGGTTTTGATTGACCTACATACATCTGTGCCTCAGTTCCACGTTAATTTGGATCGCTCATCGGTTTTCATATATGCTTTAGTAAAGCTCAATATCTAATTCTGAACGAACGAGGAAAATTGTAAATCACAAGTTTTCATGGCGAAACGGTGTTGAGTGAGTTGTGTAACATGCAGGTTATTTTTTAAAATGAATACAACTACCGCCAAAGAAATTTTATCATATTCAATATAAAATATTTCTTGACTTTTATTGCAAATTTATGTATATATCTCTTATACCCAGATGAAAATAGGAAAATAATGAGTCAATACTTTTTCTGCTTCCGTTTTAAATCCTTCGTTGAAAAATAGTTCAGAGATACTGACATGAGGTGTGTTCTATATTTTTTCTAGATTGGTGTTTTTTGTAAACAAAACTAATGCCTCGCAAATAGACAGTCTTAAAAAATTGCCCTTCACGCTGGTTTATCAATCATCCAAGCACATGCGTTTTTACAATTTACCACAGAATTCATCAGATGAATCATCTCATTTCTAAATGAAGTTCGTGGTGCTTCATCATTCGAATTAACTCCTCCGAGCAGTACCGCAGAGAGAAATTATTATACTAATGACGACTTAATTATTGTCTGGAGTCCTATCGCAGAATCAGCCTTAGACTAGTTTCTTAACATAAAGTCTGCACTTTTATCATTTGTGCCGAAATATTCAGAGCTCGCTGTACCAAGCTCAAGTGAGGCTTCATCGCTTGCGTGCTGCACAGGCACAGATTGCGTGTCGCGTTCTAGAAAAAAAGCTGACCGAAAATCACGAAAAAGGATGGCGTGCATGACCTAACCTTCTGGACACTGTGCTGCTGTGCGGGTAGAATCAGCTTCTTAATGATCACGAGGCGTTATCGAAGCACCAACCTCTTGCACATGCTTGGTTTCCACAGCGATCTTACTTAGGGATAGCCAAAGAAAGTTAAGGAATATAACTTCCTCGCAGTGTTACAAATGGGGACCAATTCGCTGAGCTCTTGCTTAATTTCTTGCAAAAAAAGTTTGTGATCGTTTGAAAGAAATAATTCCAGTGAAAGCAACGTTTTAACATTCATTAGCAACCCTTTTCAGTCAATTGAATAGGTAATTTCAAGTTAAAATTGTGTTTGTTTTGGTTTCAATTTTATTCATTTGAATAGCTGAGCTCATTTCTCACAGCGATGCTAACGAAAATGGCATTTTTGTTTTGTTTTATGGGAAAATTAAGCAAACAACTAATTCTAATTCTACACTTTAGTAGCCGGCATTTTAATAATCGGGAGGTGTATCTGATAGAAAATGCTTCAGGAGTTTCGCTGGGTTAGATGATAATTAAATAAAAACAATATTAAACCCGCATTTCAACGAATAAGAAATTACTTCGGCGCTTTTCATTTAGATTCGAACACTGAAAATACATACTTAGATGAAGAAGCCAGTGCTTATACTATCTAAATTCTCAACATTTTTCATAACTTCTTATCCTTAAAATCAGCAAATTTAAGAACACGCTGTGGTACTGAATGGGGCGATAAGCATTTAGATTCCACTAACAGCTTGATTAAAAATATCTGAGAGCTTTTATCGTAGCACAGTGTACGTTTTGGCTCCGGAAACAGCAATTTAGCGTAGCAGGGCCATATTTACCCTAAAACTACTCTATTAGTAATATTTTCTTCTAAAGAATTTCCATTATGCTTGTATTTTCAAAGCATTACTTTTGGCCTAGATATAAAGAATGTTGTAGCCATTTAACGAATCAACTACAATTGTTTGATGAATTTTTGTTCAGTTCCGTGAAGTTTTATGGAGAATTAAAATGAAAGCAAGCTACTTGAGGCCAGTTCATATTTGTACTCCTGTGCAAAACTTCAGAATCGTAAAATCGTTTTTGTATCCATAAGTTTTTTTGGGGAAAAATAGCAATCAAGCATAAGTGGAGGGCGTGGTTCTCGCTCTCTTCTGGGGCAATATTTATTTATTCTGTTGTGGAATCAATGAGTAATATATTTCTAAATATAACGCAATTGTTAGTTTTTCAATTCAGACTGCGGAAAGAAAGCCGAAATCTTTTTTCCCAGTCCTATCTCAAATAAAATTGCTTAATATCTAGTAATTTGATCCCTTAAGTATCAGCACTATTTATAATTTGATTAACTAACACCAAATTTATCGTAATGCAACAGAATACCCGTGTAATTTTCCCCAGGGCTTGAAAAAAGTCCTATTCATTGAAGTTTTCGTGAGCTAAACCGTAAATGGCATTCAACAACCCACGTGGTGATGTTCACCTCTACATTTTATCTGAGCTCCTCGGTCGAGCTCGCCACGCCTCTTGATTAAACTATAATAGACCGTCTCATAAACTTGACTCTAACGGTGTGAGACCTCGCTCTGCCAGAGTGTCTCGCCAGAGCTTCTCGCATGCCAATATTAGTTACATATGAATTTCGCAGGGTTCTTAGAGCTGAAAGTAGTTCTTTGGGTGAGATTTTTTTGAGATTTATATTTTTCATTTGAGTGTTAAATTTGTCGACATTTGGTTTCGAGATTTTTTATGATGTATATTTGGTGCCAATTTGAGAGTGAAACAATATTTGGCAGGATGCAGCTTTTGGCATCGACGTCTGGGGAGTTGTCTGCAACCAGTCTCAATCGTGAAAACGATTGTGGCTGACCCTGAAATCTTGTAAGGGAAAAGAATCTGCGCAGGATGTCTTGTTTTCGCTTGTCCTCTCGTGCTGAGTGTCCTGAAACTAGGGTTTCTGAATATTCACAAGTGTTGTTTATTTTTGCTCAATATGAGGAAGTGATTACCTCCTTTTTTTGCGAGGTGATACTTTTTTGATAATATTTAAAACGAAAAACGTTTGAGTTATACATATTAGTTTACTTCAATGTTTTGCACTTAATCATTCTCTTAAAGCATACGAATATCATAAAAATTTAAACAGATTTGTTGCCCAGAAAATAGTCGTTTTCTATGCGGCTCCACTTTCTTTGGACGTAACTCGCCATGTCACATAGAAAATGACAAAAATGCACCCAAACTCAAAACTTAGAGAATTCGTATACACCTTCACACCATTCGACGCAAACACTGGAAAAAAATTCTCTATCAACACCATTTTTATCGAAAATTCTTTAGAATATTTACCAATTTGAAGAATATACCTTTTCATTTTATGAGAGAATTGCCTAGTTCATGGTTATGGTTTCTTTTTCTTTCTTTTCTTTCTTATAATAACTTTCCATAGATCACTCCGGCTTACGGTTGGAAAAGGCCTCTTGTTGATTTTGATTCATACGTGTTGAAAATTAGCGAAAAAACTCTGAATTTTCATGAAAATTAAATTTTCAACAACCATAAATAGTTTTTTAATGCCCTAACTGATCAATAGTTTTCACATGAACTACACACATGTGTTGCTTTCACTTCAAATCCCACTTAGAAGCGTGTAAGTTAATGACATCATGGGTTCTTCTTCAAAAAGATTTACCATATGATCTTCGCAGCGCATCCTTTAATTTTTGCTTTTCTTTTTTAAAGTCTTTAAAGTCTGAAATTTTCTTCATATATTTTCTGTGTCACTCTCAGCGCAAGTCCGTAGTTATAGATGGAATGGTACAAAGAAAACTGTAGAATATGGTATCATACGTGCGAATACCTAGAAGATATTCTCCATTACTCTGTATATTCTCCCGAAAAGGCTATCCGAAATTGATTTAAAATAAGCCTTCGAACGCCTAGCTTAGAGATTTTAATTGGCGAATTTGCCGTACACTGAGCATTGTTTACAATGCAGTGTTTCCGCAATGATGTGAGGGTTGCGAGTGAGAGGTTATTCCCTCCACTTGCTGCAATTGCTTGCTGCACGATAAAAATGTGGCCTATGAATTAGCAGTTTTAACGACAACCCAATGTTATAACTACTGTTTTATGATAATTCAATGTTTCATGAAAGTCGACTACAAAAACATGGCGCTAATTTTAACAATGCGTCTTTATTTAAAATTTTATACAGTAATATAAAATGTTTATTTCAGATCATGTATCGGTGATTTAGAAGATTCTTTATTATTTCACATAAGCTATATTTACTTAAACACATTACTTTTCTTTAGAACTGTGCCTTTGTCTTATAATATCATTATAGAGTACAATTTCTTTACCAAAATCTTAGTCTCGAAATTGTTTTGCACACATGTACAACCAGTGTTGCGGTCGCACGTAATTTCACACGAACGTCAAGTAATGTTTTGATTCATTCAGTTCACAGGCGTTTAAAAGCTGGGACACTGCTTCCTTAAATTCTTGTTTTCTCGACTGCGGGCAGGATCTGTGTGAAAATACTACTTTTCTGTTTTATAGAAAAATAAACTTTATTTTCAATCGAGTTGATGAGAAAATCATCATTTGTTTTTGAAATACCTCAACATGAAGCATGACATGCATGAATTGTATGTAAGTATACTCAAATTTTACTTCTTCAGTGCTCTTAGCTGACGCGTATAAAAAGCTTTACGTATAACGAAATTAAAGCTCATGAAAGTAATACGTCATTGAACGCTCTAAGATATGAGATGTTTGTAAAACTTTAATTTGTTGAGCATTTTTCGTTCATGACAATCCTTATGATTTATTCATCTAATCTTTACTGATGAGAGAAGAAACAATGTCACAGAACAATCACTTCTGTGATGGGCGTCAAAAGTTTTTTGCCTCCTGATGATGCACATTAATTTTGATATACTGAAAAATATATGGGTCACGGTTTTGTTTTGAAACGGCTTCCTTTCGTCCTTAGGTGACATGTTTGTCTTTACAATTCACTAAAGGAATTTGCATACCTGAGTTGTGTTTTGTAACTGTACAGTGTGAGTTAACTTCTAAATTTTCTAGTTCATTACATTGCACGTTATTGTAACTCTTCAGGTAGCATTGATCAAAGGATTAGATACCATACACGTCTCATTAAATCGAGAGAATGCTATTTAATCAAGTGTTAAAATAATTTAAAACTATTCAATGATATCTTTTTAATAAATAATTAAAATCATTCATCAGGCCTATGGTAAGAGAACCATTGGACGTTACCTCTGCAACTAGCTGTCATAATACACTAAAACTCGAAAAAATTGTCCAATAACATTAGATAAAGCCTTTTACCTGGGATGATATTAGGCGATTGTAAAATATGCGTACCTTATCAAATGTAGTGCAAGAGGTGTGACGCATCTTCATTGAAAATACTGGTACATTATTTTGTGGGTCAAACATTTCATCTTTATTAAAAAGGATTTTTTAGCGATCAGAGAGTGAATGCCCTAATTCGATTTGAAATTTTTCATACATCTTACTTCTATATTGTATATGCGTTTGGTCTGGTAGCAATTGTTCTCATCACTCCGGAGAACACATTTGGTTTTAATATGAATTACTTTAAAGAAGTATTAAAGTATTGTGCAATAAATTTTTCTACGTGTTTGAGCTCCTGCAAGATACTGAGGTGAATGTGTGATAGCCAACGATAAAAATATTTTCAACTGTAAAATAATCTTGCCAAAATTTTGCCTCACTTTTCGAGCAATTTTTTTAAACTAAATCGTTAAACTCAATGACATTTTATTTGTATTTACTCAACATTTTAGCGAAAGCTGAAATTAAAATTGCAAAATCCAAAATTGTACGAGTAGAATGAATACAATGTATAATTTGTCCTATTCTATGATTTAAGAAACAACATCCGTTTTCTTCCGATTTACTGGTGCTGTTGTACTAAATATGTATAACTCAGGGGTAAACACCTTCATAGAAACGCCTATAGATGACGACTGGACCAATAATAGGACTAATAATAAAAACTTATAAAAAAATTTCATTAACTACATTTACTCATTTCTAAAATAGCTAATATTAGTAGCTTCAACTCAAATTTTAGTACAGAAAATTATTCATTCATTCAACACGTTAACATCCTACCAAAACTTGTTTATTGCCATTCTCTTTATTAGCACAGGAAACCTTTACACGCCGTGCAATGACACACTCATCCTTAACACACTTCACCTTTAACGCACTCTGCTATATTATCAGACGCTGCATTAACACCCTCGGGTAAATAGCTATTTGCTGGAAAAATACTGATTTCAGCACCTGGTCGTGCCTCGATCTGCTTGGCCATTTTGGAGCCGCGCTTCCGTGAGCGTCAGCGATCGCTCGGTCGTCACCAGCCGAGCGCTGGTGAGCGGCGAAATGGCGCGGGGTGACGACCACCGTTACTAGAACGATGCCTGAAGCTTCTCTGAATCCTTCTACATTTCTTTGAATCCATTTAAGTTTCGTAGGTTTTCGTCGTTGTTGTTTGAGTTTCGTGGAGGCTTACTGTGTTTTTTTAGTATCGTAGAGTTTTAAGCTGTTATTTGAGTTTCGTAGAGTTTTAAACTGTGTTATTTGAGTTTCGTAGAGTTTTAAACTGTGTTTTTTGAGTTTTGTAGAGTTTTAAACAGTTTCGTTGAATGTTAAACTGTGTTCTTCAAATTTCGTATGTTTTTATCCTAGTTATTTAGGTTTTGTAGAATTTTCACCTGTATTGTTTGAATTTCAGAGGTTTTCGTCAGTATTAATCGTGTTTCAAAAAGTTTTCATGCGTAATTTGAGTTCCATAAAATTTTAAACTGTTATTTGAGTTTCGAAGTGTTTTCATTTATACTATTTAAGTTCAATAACTTCTAGATCCATGTTGTTTGAGTTTCGTGGAATTTTAAGCCATATTGCTTTAGTATTATTGTGTTATTTGTGTTTTTTAATTTTCATGTGTTATTTAAGTAGCAAAAAATGTTCATTTGTTTTATTTTAGCTTCGTGAAGTTTTCAACTATGTTATTTTATTTTCGAGGAGTTTTCATCTATTTATCAGATTTCGTGAGGTTTGAACGATATTATTTAAATTTCCTTGAGTGTTCGACAGCTTTATTTGAGCTTTGTCTCATTTTCTTTTTTGTTATTTGTGCCTCGTTACGCTTTCAACAGTATTTTAAAGCTCAATATTTTGGTTTATCAATGATTTCCTTGATTTGATTCACTTTCTATGTTGCATTAAATTAAAGAATACATTACTTCAAAAGCAATTCATTGTAGCTCAGATGTGAATCATAAATAACTGAAAACGACTAAGATTCAGCTCTTACTTTTTACTCAGATCAGTATCTACAATATTTCAGTGGGCCCATAAAAACAAGTAGTTACTTGAGATACTTGTTTTTTGAGGTTATTCATAAACGAATAGCTTCTGCTGCATAAAGTGATCTAAAATATCATGAAATGAAATGATGATCTCCTAGAATTTGAAATAAATTATACTAGCAGCTGCTCTCCGGAAAACTCAGGTGTTAGAGCATTGCATTCTCATATTGAACAACTATTAAAAATCGCCCATCGCAGTCAGTACAGTGTACTTTGTATCATTGACGTGGCTAGAGCAGATCGTTGCTGCCTTATTCTCTTTCAATTTTATCGTTTGACAGAATAGAGGGGAAAATTTTTCCTCTTTTCTTTTACAACAACCACAGGCGCTTTTTTCAGTAGAAACACTTAAAACAATTATGAGCTCCAGAGAAATGTGTTATGTTTCAGTGAATATGCTGTGAATTATTTCATTTCCACTTTTTACCAGTTAAAGGAGTTACTTGAGAGCTGTATTTTTCAAAGTACTCATACCCAATGTAAGCTTGAATAACCTTTTCTGATATGAATCATGGACGATCTGGTGCATGAGAAGAATTACAAGGTTGACTAAGAAGCAGCCAACGGTTGATAACAACGTTTATAATGATAATAATTGAAGGTTTCCGAATTGAGTAGAAAATGCAGACGTTTCACACGCTTGTCTGTCGGAGTTATTCACAATCATTCGGCCAAAAGTCTGAATAAATTCGTATACTTTACATAATTATTTAAGACTGCGATAGTAAATTGTTAACAGTAAACGTTGCTCTATGTGAGAATACAATGTATATAATTTCAGAGCTAGGCAGTCCGCATCTCAAGAAAATTCTGCATTTCTGTTAATGCGGTGGTAGACCCAGTAGGCAACACCGACAGCCCACAGTCATCTGCAGCCAGTCTTTAGGGACGGTATGCGGCCTATGTTCTCAAAGCGTACAACAGAGATTATAGCAATTTTAGCGACTTAACGACTATGAACAAAATATTTAGAGATTCATAAATTTTAGATGGCAAAAAGTTTTATTTCATTTCAGAGAAGTTGTCTATCCTTTAAAAAATCAATAGAATGGAATAATTCAATATGTAATGATCAATAACCAACCTCATACAATGATCGATGTGTCAGAAGCTTATTACAATCCAAGAATTGTTGCGAAAAGTCACATGACTCAGGATTGGGCTAATGATTTTATTTATAAAACATATAGCAACAAAAAAAAATTAATTTCTTCTTAGCACAAAACATTTGCACTTTACAAACCAATATTTGGTACAAATATTTGATAGCAACTTCATTCTAATGTACACAGCCTTGCTCCCCCAGCCTTGCCACCAGAACTGCCCCCAAAAATGAAATTTTTAGCAGTTGCTAACGAGGCTCATTTCTTAAATACCGACAATGATTTATTTGATTATTATTTTGGGTATTATTTTTTGCATCAGAACATACTGCATACACTGGCGACGCAACAGAGTAAAGGAATATGAGATAACGGTTTTTACGATAAAATTACACATTTCCTACGTTAGGAGAAAAGAATGACTTGATTTTCACGTACAAAATAAAGAAAAAGTTTATTTCCTGATCAAAATCGTCTGCATGAGTTCAATTCTAATGGAAAAATTTATCTATGGATTGATTCGCAATTTATTTTGTGATTTTAGTAATTGTTAGTAAAGAGCGAAGTATCCTTTCTGAAAACACTTGTTGTTCAGCCTATCTTTAAATACTTTCTAGCTTATTCTGTCAGAGCTGCTGTGAAACAAGAATTCATGATAATGCTTCTCACCAAATAAGAAAGTATTTTCCGGAATGAAAGAGTGTTATGATCTTTGTATGTAACAACGCGTAAAGTCTATAGACTTCACCACTGATTCGCAAAACCAGAAATCATGATCTCAAGCTAAACTGGGCGGAACTTTGTGCTCATATATCTACAGTACAGTTAACTTAGAGGATAAACTGACGTTCATGCCACAAATGACTGTGAAGTGCAGCGCATTTACTTGAGCACGGTCGGCTGAGGGCTTAGACTGCCGTTCCCGCCACAATTACCATCGGCCTGAAACCTGGCAATTGGACGGGAACAGGCGTCGACTGTCGTTCATTACTTCCATCTTCGGTACTCTAACACCAGTCATAATCAACCTCATGCACTTCTTATTTATTGACATCATTTTTCGTAGACAGCTTGTTGACCGTGACGGATGAAATCCCGGGAGTTGGAATAGTTTTCGCTGACTTCTCTTCACAACCTGCATGAAAACAGTGAATGCATGCAGCCGACATCCGGAGTGGCTTTCTCAATGATGCTTTCAATTGCCACTCTGGTTAACATGCACACGCTCAATGTAAAGTTTGTACGTTTTTACGTTTATTTGCCGGTGAGTTTGAAATGTTTTCTTTCATTGAGCTGCTGCAGGGAATAGTCGTTGGTTGACGCAGAGCTAAAGGGTTATTTTTGAATAACGGAACTTCAAACGTAATTTTACATCATGAAGAGCAGAGAGCACTTGTACTCAATTCACATCACTTGATTTATTGATTTCTGCACTGTACTCGACAATGTACTTTGTATCATTGACGTGGCTAGAACAGATCGTTGCTGCCTTATTCTATTTCAATTTTATCATTTGACAGAATAGAGGGGACAATTTTTCCTCTATTCATAGGCTGGAAGCGAAGCAGGAATGAAGCGGCTTGTGCAGAGGGACACGACGCCTGAGCACTTTGTCAGATGTCAAAATTGATTGCCGGGATTCCTTAGCTACGTTCTTTTCAGTACAGACTCAGATGAATGGGTTCACTAAGGAGTAATCACAACGCTACCTCTGAAAAGGGGTTCGATTCGTCATCTTTTAGCCTCCGCTTCACGTGCAAATGTC
Source organism: Morinoia aosen (assembly GCA_030386875.1). Taxonomy (NCBI): domain Eukaryota; kingdom Metazoa; phylum Arthropoda; class Malacostraca; order Amphipoda; family Talitridae; genus Morinoia; species Morinoia aosen. The sequence continues at coordinate 22,232,394 of CM059565.1, forward strand.
GGCTTCTATTCATTCAGCGTTACACTTCTGTGTATGATAGTCCGAAAAATGTAGGCTGAGTGTACACGGAGATATTCTTCCCGTCAAATTCAACAAGAAATAATACCTCAGTTAATATCAAGAGGAAAGCACTTGACATAAGCCGGAGAGCTTCATCTTGAATATTGAGACGTCTTTGCTGGACTCAGTCTGTGCCCCCTCTAGTGTATCCATATTTCAGTCTCACTATGGAGCCCTAACGCTGCTGGCACGCAGTCTTTGACTATTCCATTTATGACAGCCACAAATGTTACTCATTTGCCAGGCTGGGGTGACTACCAGACTTTTTGCCTGGGATAACTAAAGGACTCGCTCTCACGACCTTTAGACTTGGGCATCTGACCTTACCTCTCATGGGGCATGTCTTTTTGTTCCGCCTTCAAAATAGAGTCAAAATTTAGTTTGAGTGGTTGAATCATTTCGGTTTCTAAACGTGTTAATTCCCCGTAAAACCATGAGTGAGGTGAGGTTGAAATACCCTAATTCAGCCACTCATATCATAATCCATTCTTACGACCGTGTGTGGTTCGTATGTTGTTAGTACCTACACTGTTGTACTGATACATATAGCATGTTTTAAGTATGTTCAACGTTTTATGATTCGTGTATCTTTCCGTACACCGTCATTTTTTTGTGGTTATGGATATTTTGTGAGTTAGATTATGGCCATTCCGGGTAGCAAGGTTTGTTAGCATTATCCTTTTTTATAGTGCTGGAGATAATGCTGCAATGATACATATATAATATTTTAAGTATCTGCAATGCTTTAATGATACATACGCGTATCTTCACGTACACCATCATTTGTAGTGTTTATGGATATTTATCGTAAGTTAGATGGCTTATGTGTAGTTATGTTTGTTTGAGCGTTCCTTCATTTTGGAATGCATGACGTACACAGCAGGGAGATAGATGCCAGGCCCGCGTTTCCTCTACCCGCGGCTGTTACTCCAACTTCCGCCGTTGGTTTGGACTCTCCGCAGCTGCCGCTACACCCCAGACCTGGCCAACCGTTCGCTCTTCGTGGCTCGACGTATTGATTATTTTTTTGGCCCAGCCAATATATCTGATCATGAATAAGTTAGGCCCATCGCCCCAGCAGATCTTGCTGGAGTTTGCGCACAATCAAGAATTTCTGCTCATGCACCAGGAGTTAGTAAAATGACTAGGTTTCTAGCGTCTAGAATTGTCAGTGAAAAATTGGTTGTACGTATTTCAGTTGCGAGAGGTCATTGAAAGAACTACTTTGCGCACGTATAAGCATACAATTAAAATTTATCGAATCATGAACTTACGTGCAATGCAATTGAAATTTGCCTAAGATTGTACGCAATAAGAATTGATAATTATTTAGTCAAGTTTGTAACAAATTCTTTCCATTACGATATAATTTGGGAGCACTAAAATGACATTTTCCTTCATTTATACCGTCAATTGCATGCAATGTACGTAAATTGCATAAAATGTTGCAGTCTTTGGATGTTTGTACTCGCATTACTTATACAATATTTACATTGTGCATATAAATTATCTTCAAAGGATGTAACAACTTTAAGTGCGTACTATTGATCAAAGTGGTGATAATTGTACGTAATAAAATCCCACACAATTTCTGTGAAATGAGATTGAATACAGTGGCAATAGGCTCTGAATAGCGTTTTCCAATTATACAATTTTTGAATTCGTACAAAAATTTAAGTATTTTCCTCGTATTAAATGAGAATTCGCATTCTGCCATCAAACTGTGAGAGACAATTAGTTCTGACTCGAGGGACTATTTTAGCCCCGAAGAATACAAATGAGCATCCATATTTAATGTCAAACATCATGCCTTACGTACTAACGTATGCCGCGACGTCTATGATATTTTGAAAACATGTCTTAAGCCATCAAAAAACTCATTAATATTTCACTCAGTCGGAGTAGAGAGTGGCGTCGAGAAGCAATAGATCTTTCTCTCGCAGACGTGCGTTACACCAATGAAAATAAAAGGGTTTATAAATACCCTCGTAGAGATATATTGCCTTTGACAAGGAATCTGAGGGCTTCTCGACAACATGCGCACGCTCTTAGAAAGAAAATATTTTTTTAGATTTTTACTCTCCCTGTGTCCTGAACTTAAGGAAATGCAATTGGAAAGCATATTTATCTACAGGAAAAAATCCGATTTCAATTTCAAACCTAAATTAAGGATACACGACAGTTTAAACGATATAAAATACTCAATAGATTTAACAAACAAAATCTGAATGTTTTTAAACATAAAATTTCATTTACTGGCAGGCACTTCATGCTCTATTTTATAATCTCAACTAGGGCCAATAATTGCGGTTTGTGGACATTAGATTCTCCGGGACGATTTGTTAAGCATGCATAGCTTATTCAGATCTGGTTTTCCTTATTCTCGGTCTGAGCGGTGCTGCGGTTTTGCCCGTTAGATACGGCCAACTTTTTTTAAAAAGCCGAGCTTTGAGGAAAGCTGTCGTCGCATTGTGAAGTGTTGAAGTATGCGAAGCTAATTAAGAATATAGTACTATTGAAAAGATTTTTATAAAGTTGCTGGATAAGGAAATGAATCAAATAAGAATAAATTGAGGGTTTTTGAACATATTTGTAAATGAAAAGTTTTGGGCCATAACTGTTCTGTTATACATAAGACATTTTATATCAATACATTTTCATTGTTTGTAAGACAACTGTTGAATTTACCAAACTATGAAGAATTATCGATTTTTAAATTAATTTTATTAGTAATAGACGAATTTTCAACACATAACATTCTGAATGAATGTACAGCGGCTACAACATTTGAAAAGAAATGTCGGAGTGCGAAATTGCTGAAAGGTGCGAAATGCAAATTACTATCTTCGATTTCTACGATTAATTCAAGCATCACTTTTGTTTAGTATTTCAATGATGATATTATCCTGCTCCATTTGAAATAATTTTATTTAAAAAAATGCGAAACCTCCCGCTTAGAATTACTGGATAATGTATATAAAGTAATCGATGTCACGATGCAACAGCGGTGCTAAAAATATATGTAATTCATTGCTGTCCGTTGACGTCACAACGCCGATAATTTTTTCACCCACGAACGCAGGCTGCTAGCAGGGCTGCGGAAAAGAGAACCATGCTGCAAAGAAAAATAGAGAATAAATTCGATTATTGACATTACCTGGCCCTAATTACCTAATTTCCTTAACGGATATTTATGACTTCCTTCCAATTCTACCCACCGTAATTTAGATAACGCGAGCTGCAGTACAGTCGCCGAGTGTGCAAACACAATCCACACGCAGTGCATCTGCAGAACGAAATTAGTATTATAGAGTCGCCAAAAAGTTTGGCCGTTGTGACTGCTGCTGGGTGAGCATTTTCATGACTTTGATTTTGCCCTTAGAAGCAGATACACGCTTAACGAAACAACGAATGTAGAGAGGAAGTAGACTGAAATCAAGTTGAAAGTAACAGAAAGAACGTAAATATTTTTATCTGTTTGAAATGACGTTGTGCACTCATACATCTGCATGCAAAACTTTGACTCATGCTGGTAAAGTTTCTGGAAGTCATTGCTAAAAAGAGACTGTAATTGGACTTGGGATAATTAGAGGCGTTGCATGGTCGCAGAACATCTACCATAATTGGGCCTGATTTGAATCGGGCGAAGCAGATGAGTAATCACAATCACACATGCAATGTGTTTGACTGCTTTTGTGCCATTAGCAGTTTGTTGGCATTTAGATAATTATGCAGAACAACGAGTATTCGCATGAGCATTTACAGGTGTGAGACGTTTTAGTCAATGAGAGCTCGTGTCGTTGATTTATTCTACATCACGAATGATATTAATTATTTCAAACAAATGGTGACAGTAAGTACATTTTGCGGGGTAAAAATTAACTTGAAATCCGATGTTCTCCACATGGAGAGAACAAAGATGGAAATTTCATTCAACGCCAGAATAAGATTTAATTTCACAACGAAGATTCGCATGTGTCAGCAGCGAAAAGCTAATAAATCAATTCGCTCGTTTAATGGAGGCGCTCTGGAAATGCTACGTGAATTTTACAGTCAAAGGCATCCAATTGGGTGGCTTTAAAATTCACCCTTGCGGGTCCCTGCTCAATGGAAGGGGAAGTGTAAACTGAGATTAAACCGTGGAATGAAATAGAGGGAGCTAAACACAGGGGAACTCCTTCGTCCAACGGAGAAAACACAGCGTTTGTTTGCGACGTTGTGTTCTGCAATGCCGGGCACCCGTGAGCGTGATTGTATAAATGTTTCTAAACAGGCTTCAGCTACTTCAGTTTGTGTTGTATTATTTTTATGTTTCTAATTCCAGAAATAATGTTATCTCGAATTCTTGAAAGAGGGTTTTTTTTTAATTTGATCATATATCGAAGCTACATCGTTTTGTGTTGTATTATTTTTATATTTCAAATTCTACTAAGATTGTTATCTTGAAGTCTGGAAATAAATTTTTTAATTTGGTGATGTGCATTGAAGAGAAATATTTTCACGTTGGTAAAAACTTTGGGGTGAGTGATTGTCTTGCATAGCATCAAATTGTTGAAATTTATTTCATTTTGCTTTCGAGTACTTACATTGTCGTTTAAAAAGAAGAGTTTGACAAGCTGTTTAAATGTGATATCGCACCCTCATCGACTCCAAATTTCCATGTTTCAGTAATTTATAAGCTAGAAAATAATTTGGAATGTTGCAGCCAATAACTGTGATAATTTTGATTCGTTCCAAAGAAAAAAAAGAATCAATTACATTGCAATCGCATTAATGACATTTATTTTATATACAAATAAATTCTGTTGTTGAATGAATTAGGTTTTTTATGTTAATTAGCCCCAGCAAATTGTCTGTTATATAACTCTTAGTAGCGGGGTTTGTAATAGTATTAAATATATAACAATTTCTATATTTTTAAAATTCAATAATTCACTCACTTATAACTCATTATTCACTCTCCAAATAATTTCCCTTTCGCATAAAAATACAGGACATAAAAAATTGTGTATTTTAAATTGCATTTCAACATTGAATCTCTGATATTAAATTATTCGCTTTACTTTTTCAGTATCTCTTCAGGACGAAAAGTTCTCTTAGAGACGAATAGTTCGTGTTTTTCAAAAAAGCACAAATTATTTTATCCCTAACTTATACAGAGATAAGACAATACAAACGCCTTTGCTCGCGTGTCTAAATACAACCCATACAAGGACTGAAGAAAAATATTTGTGATTTAATCTCCCTTCTATATTTTACTTTGAATAAACATAAGTTGAAGATAATTTAAACGCGAAAAAATTACCAGTAAAGCCTAAAATTTTTCAACATTAATATAAATAATAGCTTTCAGTAAAAGAAATTTATTTCCTTTAACATAGGTCAAAATGAGCGCGATTCAATTTAATTGTCTTAAATTTCTGATACGAATATAAATTTAGCGCCCATAAGAAGTTTTGCAAAAGAATTTCAAAGTTTTTTAGTCTCTAAAAGTGTGTATCCAAATATTTCAACTTTCCCCCGAATTTTTTGAATGAATTTCATAAAAGTTCATGGTAGAAACAAGCCTCTAACTCAATAATCGTGTTTCAGCGTACGACAACATTACTCATGAATCTGGGAAGACTATTTTTAATTAAATGAAAATTTTGCACAATGCACTTCCATGAATGTTAAGTCAAACGCGCGGTGCCAAAAAAAAATCTTTTGGGTTGAGTCTTACTCTCGTTAAAAATAAGCGAAAACATCTTATACGAGAGAGAATTTTCACACGGAGAACATGACATATGACTTGTTTTATTAGAGGAGGAGAAGACAGCTGGTAGGTGCAGGATTAGCAACGCCTCTGGCTGGCCCCGTCTCACCTAATTAAAGATGATCGGACACAGGGTGTACGGCTCCCAGGGGAGGTGTTATTGCTACAGAGATTCGTTCTTCATATTGAGTGCGGAAAAGAAATTGACTGGCCGCGTCTGAAAGGGAGCTCATATATATTTTTAATATTTTCCGTATTTTTTTACACAATGCCTAGAATTATACGTTTTTCTGTTAAGATTTTTTTTCTCGCCGGTTCCGAAATAACTTGATTGTGTTTGGAGAGAAAAAATTAGAGGAAAGTCTTCACGTCAGCGCGATGTGTATTATATTTTGAGTAACTCCTTCGCTAAATTAGTTAGCGTTTATGAAATGAGTCTATTCTCTGCAAGAATTTTCGAACATCACTCATATTGGATACATTTTATTCATGTTGTGAGGAATGAAACAATGTTTATTTCGATAATAAAATAAACTGAAACTCCATGTAGACGCCTGGGACATAAATTTTGAGTTATGATTTTTTTATATCGTACTCTGTAGATGAATATTTTTGCAACATTGTGTACTGCAGTAAAAGAAAAATTAAAATAAACAAATTCTTCTCAGTTGTAACCTAGCTTCATTAAGGAAAACTCAAAGCAAAAAAAAAAAAATCGCATGCACAACGTTCAACTTATTCGTTTATCCTACGGTCGTACGACACGAAGAAACCTGCAAGTAACTTATACACGTTTTCCCAGAAGCGCGCTATGGCAATTGGGATGGAAGGGCGACACCCAACACCGGTTATTGAGAGCACAGTCGCGTCATAAGTCACTGCATGGTAGCAATAATACATTACAGGGAGACAGGCGCTATGACTCGCCGTGATGCCATTTGTTCTCGTCTGTCCTATCGATGCTTTTGCTTTCTAGGCCGTTTTCTCCTACTACAAACTTCACAACATCATCGTTGGCTCAGAGCTCTTTGTAGACTTGCTCTGGAGTTGGGAAAGAATACTTCTGGGTCTGAGATACTTTACTTTTCTCCGATTTAAGTGTCATCAAATTGATGTTGATTCCCCCTGTTGATTCAGTGGTTTATTTAGTAGTAAAAGTGATTTTTAGTAAATTTTATACATGTAACTTCGCACTGTGCAGAAAAAATGACGCACTCATCGATTGTATATCTTGTTTTATCATTTATTTCTAGAATAAAAAGATCATTTTTACATCTACCCGGAAGAGCCGCATCAGCGGTGCAGCCTACAATATGAAATTCATTTTTATATGTAAATAATTTATTTCGCCAATGCCCAATTCACTGCTAAGAAAACTAGAAGTGCATGTTTAATGGTTAGGTTTTTTATTTTATGACTAAAATTAGCTTAAATTGCCTCTCAAGATCCTTCTTAAACTTCATTGAAGTTTTGGCCTACAAGAGCTCATTTTTGAACAATGAAACCCATAATATTAAAGCACTTCTGCACTAAAGAATATTTTATTTCATGTTTCACCTGAAACTTAGTATCGCAGCAACCTCGAGAATGTACACACTAACAGCAAATTATGTTTAAAACAATTCAAGGTTCAACTCAGTTTTCGTGTTGAATCATAACTTACTACAATCAGCTGGAATATTTCCTCATATACAGTATATTAAAGGCAGTACAAAAGCACAACTTACAATCTAAACGAATAAATTAAAGTTCTGTATAGACTCGTTCTAAATCTTTAATGGAATTTAAACTCACATTGGCGTCTCAAATCCTAGCAATAAACTATCACATAGAAGACAAACTCTGGGGACACTCGTATCTCTTTTACAAACGTGCTCAAAATGCTCCAAAGACCTCAAACTGTTCCCGACATAATGATCGTCAGCAAATATAGCGGCACGGATAGCCAGCAGTACAGTAAAATATCACCTGGGTTTCGAGTGAAGCGACAATCATGTAGGCTTTAAGAAATTGCGCGGAACCTTCTGGCGTCTGGTGCCATATTTTCTGGCCGAGTTTCTCGGCGGCGGAGACAGAGTTTTGAAGCGGCATCTTTACGAGCTTCGAACGTGGAGGCTCAGTGAGTAGCACAATGTTTCTGCTCCTCACAAGAGCTCTATAAACCAGCCCTATTAGGTTATTGTCTCTGTGTTTAGCGAGTGCATGCCGTCTCAATTTGCAATTTGCCGTAATTTTTGCACTGTTGGAAAATTGGTTCCAACTTAAATTTTAGCTTTTCGAATAGCTCTATCATGTTCAAATAACTTAATGGCTCAATCATGTTGAACTCTTTATACTGTAGTTGTTCGATTTTTTCTGCTTGGCAGGTTTATTTTGCGAGTTTATTCCCATCATTATTGGTGTTTTTCACATGAACTTTACGGCTGAAAATTTGAGACACTCTAACTGATCTACGTTGGTTGAGTTAGAAGCACAGCGTCAATAACGTAATATTTTCCCTCCTATATAATTATTCTCCGTTTACGCAGAATGTACAGTTTTCATTTAAAGCAGCTAATTAAAACAAGCTATGTAAAATCCAACAAACTATTTACAAATAATTTGAGTTAGAAACCAGCCCTGCTCTATCATGTTTGTGACACTTATGATATGAGGACAGATACGAAATTGATTTCTGCAAACTAGTTTTCGGAATCAATATGGAATCATTCATTGCAAATTTGGAATAATTATCTTTCACGCTCCCTTATTAAGCCGAAAAGCAACTAAATATTATGTAATTATTTTTAACCACTCAATTAAAGGACAATTATCATGCCAGAATCTGCACCATGTCCTCATATCCTGCTGGTTCAGTTATTTCTCATCTCTCAATTATAAATAGAACAGCGTTATTATTGTACCAGAATCTTCACCACTTTACTCATATCCTGCGTGTGTACCAAACACGAGCTCCTTGTTAGCATGAGTGGTCTTGTTAGCCATATACACGTTATCAGCAACCTTATCGAGATATATTTACCAAACCCTTCTCTCGAGTCTAGGGCTGCGGCAAACACTGAGAAGTTCCCATAAGCAAACCGTTAGCATCTTTCAATCCCCCGAGAGTTCGTTTTCAACATTTCGGTAAATTCATCCCTTCTCCCAGCTATTACTGAAGCTCACGGGACAACAGAGTCTGAAAGTTTCAATTTCAATCAAATCGTGCACCAACACGAAATGACAGCTAGGATGAGTTTAAAAATGAAACCTCTTTAGTTTGCAGCAGCCCTCTATTAAGTTTCATGGAGAATACGTTGCGTTAAGTTGGTTATGAAAATGATGACTAATGATTGAATATAATCTTGATGCTATAGCATTTCAGATTTTTAAGGCTTTATGATGGATTCAGTTCAATTTTTCAGAATTTGTTTCTCATTTATCTTTCAATTGCAACTCAATTATGGAATGTTTCATTAGTTGAATACTAGAACTGAATAATTTATAAAGCAGTTATCATTGCTCATGTAGTATTGCGCGTTTTATAGACAATTTGGTCGATATACCGAGTAACATTCGTTTATTAGCAAACATGATATGGTATATAGGAATTCAATTTAATTTTTTTCAATTTTATCGAATTCACAACTGAATGCGCTGGTTTTAAAAAACATAATTTTAACATATTAATGCTTCTGATTTCTTGTATTCTTTAGATGCCTCGCCTTGAGTGCAAATATTGCATCTTAAGCACATTGAAAATTAAATCTTTTGCTTGCTAATGGACGACTTTTGGGAGAAAGCAGTAACTTTTTAAACTCAATAAATTTCTCTATTTTATTCGTAACATTCGTGTCATGCGGCCGATGCAGAAAAATTAAAAAAATCTTCAATTTATGGATGCATGTTGGATATTTACGAACGTTAACACTAGATTGGCTTAATTAGTGCTGAAATTTTTGCGAGTAGCATTTAACTTTAATATCCACCAGTGAATATCACGTCAAACATTACTTCCATGAAGAGGCAATTGAATCTAAAAAGCCCATCAAGCCAAAAAATTTCTTATATAATAATGTAAGAAAACACGTTTTTTTTACTAGAAATCCATTGATATCAATTGAAAAACATTCCTCGAAGGTTGTTCTCTTAGCAGATGTTGACGTAAATATTTTTCTCAACACATGAATATCATATGCTTACAATGGTTTATGACACAAAACGTTTAACGGAATTGATGTTTTTTATTTTATAAAAAGATACAGAAGGTTGCTCAATACAATAGCATTGGAAATACATTTTTCATCTTTTCCACTTCTGGAAAACAAGACTACACTATGCTGGCATGTAGACTGAAGCTTTACTACGAATGTGAGCTCAGCATCGATTGGTGAAATGAAGATAAAAGTCTATTTAATTGAGAACATACTCCCGTACTATTTGGTCTATTGGATGAACCTACACAGCTGTGCAGGTTCTTTCATGCCCGAAATAATTAGGATTGAATGTATCTGATATCCCGTGATGGAGCAACTGAAAGAGTAAGATGCGGTAAAAACGATTGAAACAGCTGAATCTCATGCAGGGTGCTACTGCCGTTCACACGTTTGTGTGTTAACGATGTGAAAGACGAAAGAGCTTCATGCGAACGGCTGACACAGTTGAATGCGCTCACTTGAGATGAAATTGTTAAGGAGCTGCGAAAGCTTCGATTGGTTGGAACTGCTTAATGTCCATGCAGGTTGAACCAGTTGAGTGCGTCCACAGACGTTGAAACAGTTGACTGGGTCGACACAGGTTGAAACAAATGATATCGTCCACGCCCGTTTGAACACCTGACTGCCTCTACGCAGGCTGAAACTGTAGATTCCATCCACACTACTGGGTTTCACTCCTCTCCAATTCCCGAGATGATGAGAGCGTGAGAAGCATGAGTTGAGACTGGCCAAAGCCCTTGCTTCGCTACCCAACAGATACAAATGACGCCTGACACTGTGAGAGATCGTCCCGGTCATTCTACTACACTCGTATATCTTAATTATTCTTTTCATAATAGATCGCTGGCTTTTTGACATTAATCCCTGTGGTTTGCGGTCACTGGCGAGTTTTTGTGGTTCGTTTCTCGCTTCCTGCTCGGTCGGATAGAATGTTTTGTAACAGTCAAACAGGCAGTCGTTACTCTGATGGCGCATCATGACTTGCAGGCGCGAGGTCCCCTAGAGATGTGTGCGGCACCCTTAATCCTCTTGACGCGCTAGAAAATCTTCAATGTGATTGAGACGTATTTTCTTGCGTTATCAGAACCAAATTTTTGAACGTGAGCTGGGATTTGGCCTTTGAAATACTATTCGTTAATTTCTTCTTGTTCTATGTTTTTTTAGCATATGCAAGCACATGGTTTTCAAGTTTGTGAATAGAATGTAGTGTGATGACAGTGAAGAAAAGCGTTATTCAGAGAGGGAAATGGTTTATGTGTGGTAATATTGTTATTATTTCAACATGAAAAATTGTTTCTTTCCCCGAGTTTCCGAAATGCGTTTCTCGGTCTCTGCATGGAATCTCCTCGCTTTGATTTAAAACCTCAAGTGATTCTCTATTTTTTGCGGTAATATCAGCGGAAAATCACTCACAAAGGAACCTGTCATCGCATTCGTACAACGTTTCCATTTATTTCAGCTTGAAACAAACTCATCAACTCAAAGAGAATCGTTCCATTTGTGGCGTGAGCAGGCAAGTCACATTTTCGGTTTCCGTGTTCATGATTGGCGGACGGGTCATCAAAAGCGGAGGCGCGGATTGGTAGTCACAAGGCCGACTGACACCGGACAAATTGCAGTGGTTAGGCCGCCGCTTACCATGGTCGATTGCTCTGCTCTGGGGCTGTTGTTTCTCTTGGGGAGCAACAAATTTACTCGCATTTCAAGAAAATGGTTAACCTTCCAGCGTCATCAAAAAGAATTCAAAGATGTTATTTTAAAGATAGATGTGTATCACATCTCTGAATGGAGGAAGCTCTATTATAAACTATTGCTACCTTGCTGTTGTCTGAGCAGTACTCTCGATAACATACTTCCTCGCTCGAGATTGGGAAGAAACGATTGTAAACATACCTCGCTATACGAGCGATTTTCAAGCAGAAAGAGTTAACATCTAGAGTATGTGAGAAACGCTACCGTAAAAACAGAGCCACAACCGTTCTGCTCCGAAACAATGGACTTGGGAATGTGACCGCTTCTAGTTTCTTAAAAAGCAAGGAAGCGGAGATCTATGGCCTGCTTTCTTCTCTCATCAGCCTAAAAACCGGAGTGTATAAAAAGTCAGGCTTTAAAACAAACCGCGTTTCAAGACTCACTCAAACCCTACAGAATCTGTAGACGAGGCCTTATAATTAATTGCTTTCGAGGCTCACTTCCCCGAAACGTCCTGAAAAGCTCGCCGATGGAAAGGACCGAAAAAACTCAATCTTGAAGTATTAAAAAGTTTCAGAAAAACGCGTGAATCATTGAAAGCTCTTCAGAGCTGCTCTGACTTTAAAAATGAGCAAAGGCGAATTAAAGTAACACATGAAAGTTCTTGGTATGGTTATCAGTCCTCAATAGATTATTATAAGGCCACTTTGACTTTGCGTCAGAGCTTAACAAAACATTTTAATCTACGCACAACGCTGCTCTATTTTTGATGATGATGGCATGAGACGAATTTCGAGAACCGTGGAGAATCTCCTTTTTTTCGAGGTATGTTGCCAAGCTGCTCTTCAAGTTGGCAAACATTTTCCTAAACGTGTCACAAACTGTGCTTGATTGCCGCCTAACATCCGGCCAGTGTTCCATGTTCGTTCGTGACGGTTATTATTGAGGCAAGTCTGAGAATAGCGTGACGCTGTGGAAAATGTGCAGTACTGCATGCGAGACTTTCTTCCAAGCCACTATGTACTAATTACTGCCTCAAATGACCAAGTCACCTCACCCGAGCACAGTTCTAAAACTATGGTTAATTCAAAGCACTTTTTCTCTCTTCGCAATAATTGACTGACGTATAAGAAAGTAGGCAAATGCCTTCAGTGATTCTAATAAGCATGACATGCTTATTGAGGGAAGGACATACGTACTTCTGACATTTTTCTTCTTTTTTCATTAACGTAGTTCTTGTAACTGAAGAAATTTGTAAGTTCTTATTTTAAATTGCACTGAATACACCTATCGCAATCATACGTACATATATCTGGTGAGATGTAGTCATTAGTATGCAAGGGCGAGAACTTCAAACGAAAATATTTTGACGTAAGAGTTTGAACCACACCAGTCAGTGTCGCAGCAGTTTTGAAGCATAGTAATAAAAAGTTGTTTTGCTATGAGAACTCATCGAACACAAAACGCTCAGAGTTCGCTGAATACAGGATCCGCACGTTGTTATACTGATGAATGTTTTATAATAAATATAATCTAATGAGCAAGTGTCCAGCAGAAAAACAATTTCTTTACGTTTAGGAGATGTCCAATTAATCTAACACTACGCAGCTCTAGTCATTTGGGGAAAGTTTATATAGGCAATCATTTTCGAATCATCCTTTAAATTGCATAAGTCTAGCAAACTTTTATTTTCTCTATCTCTGACATTTCTTGCTTCAACAATAAACTTTTTACTGAAAAGATCTGAGATTTTCAAGCTTTATGCGAAATATTCTCATTATATAACCTTATTCAACCTGAATGCTGACAACACATCAAGCGTCTGTTAGTGAAACAGTTGTTATTTTAAAATTAATGGGCAATGCCGATAACCTGTTTTGACTTTTCTTCAGCTTGACTTTACACAAAGTCTTTCATGGAGAAATCACTCGGAATAAAATGTTCCAATAAGAGAAGTAGAATAAATGGACCAAATTTCAACCAAATTGTAATTCAATCATCTTATTAAATCGAAAGTATTTAGAAACAGTTAATCCTGAATTTCTTCTCAGCATTTTGTTGTGTATTCTGTGATCTTATATCACATGAAGGGGAATTAATGAAACCATGAAAAGTTGCGAATAAACGCAAAGGTCAAAAGCTTTTGCAGATTAGTTTTACTTCCGCAGATTTAAAATTTTCTCTCATTCTTTTCTGCCGACTATACATACTCAACACTCCACGAGTTTTAACAGAATTGCTAGGAGTTAAGTCATTTATAACCCAAAATATATCAGGATAGCCTTTAACAACGTTAAATTAAAGAAACAAGCTCAACAGAAATATATGCGCAATCAATTTTGGTATCGTCACTTCGTTTGATTTTATAACTCAAACTTCTTGCTTATCGTTTAAATTCCTTCCAAATTCAAGTCATGTGATTCATTATGGTACAAGCGCAGCCTAGGGAAACGAATTGGAAAGTCTGAGAGCAGTATTTGGCTCTTGAAGCCTTTAAATTTAAGTGAAAAATGATCCTTAGCTTTAATTGATATTTAAAGTATGCTAGTATTGTTCAATTTTTTCGCGAGGAAAAAATATTCTTCAATATTTTTTATATCGGTTGGTACAGTATTTTCTCAAGTAATATTCCAAGTTAGTTCACGATGCTGCCAGTGTTAGTGTATCTCTGGTATACATCACCTGATGTAAAGAATCTTTCACTCATTCTCGTGGTTCCATAAACATTACTTTTGAATAAATCGTATCTTGTCATGTACTCTGTCTTCCATTGATTGGGGTTTGTGCAATTCGATGCGCTAAAAAAAGGATTTTATAAAAATTTTATGTACGTACTGTCTCATTATACTACAATTTTCTACTCAACAGTTGCTTTTGAACGATGTCAGTATTTCTTATAACTGTTAATAATAATTTTGGCAATAATCCTCGACCATAACCTTATTTTTCATTCGAATACTGTTTTATGTTGAAATGAAGCTTCTAAAATGTAAAGGTACTATTTTTACACTTCAACAAAAACTTGTTTCTCCCCCACCCAAAAAAAAAACAGTCTACTGAGTTACAAAAATTTATTTCCTTTGCTTCTAAATTTTTCTCTAGTTTCCTTCAGTGCATAGCACGACAACACCAACTTGAAGATTTCCCCCCCACGGTTCAGCCTGAAAAAAAAGTATTAAACTAACGCTCATCAGACGTACTCTCCCTTTGTCAGTGTACTCTAACAGTGCATTACCGTTCATCGACAATCTCAGCAAAGTAGTAAACAACCGCAGTCTTGGGCCACGGGACGCGCAAGCTCATCTGTTGCATTTACCTCTGAAGGTATCGAGTGGCGGGACAGTTCTCTCTTACGACCATAAAGTGGCAGGGTTTATGGCCGGCGAGGTGGCGGAGTGCTAGTAAAGAGGCACTAAATGTCGCCCTGGCTCATAACCTTGTCGTTGTTTGCCCTGTTGTGGGAATCTCGCCGCTTTCTTGCCTGGCCGGAATCGAGAATGATGTTGTCAAGTTTTTCTGGCTGAGGATTAGCTCTTTATCACTGTTTTTCAGCGGCTGAAATCATTATTCTTTGGCGTTGGAATATTTGTCTGAATCGTCTAAAGAGGGGTACTTGAGTGTATTTAATAGGATTGATAGAGGGCTGCTTTTTCCTTTCTTTATTGCTAGAGTTTCTCTTCTTCACTGCTGGGATGGTGTTGGGTTGTTCCTAAGAATTTTTATATTTTTGTAATAGGAAAATTGTTGAGAAATTTACCGCTTGTTTAATGACTCTGGAATCTCATGTAAGAACATGACTTCTTTCTATGGAAATTGAGGAAGAAATATGTAATATATTTTAAAATTCATTGATAGCAGAGCACCTCAGAACACTTATTAATTCAGACTTGGAACCGTGGTTTCGCTGCTTGTTCGAGAGTGAAAAATTTACTTATTACAGCATTATTAAAGAAATATTGCTCAGCTCTGTAGTTATTTATATGTTCTTGATTCGGTGAAGTTCTCAATTTGTGTTCTGTTGAATTACTTCAAAACTTTTATTGATGCTGTGGCTGTAAGGTATGTACTGTGAATGAAAAAATCACTTTCTCTGTTGATTCAATTAGAAAAAAGGTTCCTAAAACAGGAAATTACCTGTCTTGCTTCAGTGGTTTTTCGTACGTCGAGACCTGTTCTAAACATATTATTTCCTACACTCTTCGAGAAAAAATGAGCACAGGGGTTAATAATATTGTAAAACGAGTGCAGTGAAAGCACATCGAATTCAGCTACATTCTTTCGGAATGATGTCTCATTAAACAAATTTATTTGTTCTTGATCCTCTGAGTTGTCTCGCGGCAATATTTATTCACTCATGCCCCTTAATTGTCTAAAATACCACTCCCACATTACGTAATAATAGCGGATCATGGAACTTCTTTTATGAAGAGTTGAAGGTTCGACCACCTGTCCGTCGAAGACAGAAAATAATTGTAACAGAGCCCCTGCTGTAATTAAGTCATTGAGAGAAAGAGCTCATTGAGTTATCTCTTCATGTTTTGACGCGGGGCGATTTAGCCGTAATGAGCGGCGCGTTATGAGGCGGCGCTCCATCCTGCGTGATCGAACCCTCCACTTAACCTTGGGGCTCTTCACTGACTGCACCTTGTTTTTCTTTATATTTTTTCCTCATCGAAAACATTTTTTTGCGCCCGTGAAATGTGTTTATTTTTTGATGTATTTCAGTACGTGAAACGTGTTTCGAATTTTTTTTATCTATTTGAGTTTTAGAAGATATGTACGCTCGGTGTTCTTAGAGATAGTGATTAAGATTCATCATAGATGTCACCTTTACTTTAAATGAATTCTAGTCATAAAATGGATTCTACACGCTCTTTGAGAGCAATTAATTCATTAAAAAAATGTTTGAACAAATATTTGAATCCCTGAAAAACACATTTTTGAACGCTTCACTCGTAGCAATTACTTTTAAGTACATAAAAAGAGACTCTTTTGTTAATCTCTAATAACCATTATTACGAACAATATAATTTAATTTTTCTTCAGACTGAATTTTATCAGCGTTGAATTAACAATTTGATTCATATGTCCTGATATAAATTTAACATCGAATAGTGGGCTTTTGTATAATTTATACGTAAACAAAATTATCTTATCGATACAATCATGAATGATATTATTGCTAGCGCAATATATCTCAAAGCCTCTGAGAATTCTCAACTTGAAATTCGCGCGTAATTCAACCATTTGAACAGAAAAACTCTCGTTTCCCAGAGAGCTTAAATTCATGATAGTAAATCATAGGCATTGAGCTAGTGTTATTGGAAATAGGGATGTGTCATTTCAGGTTCTGTCTCACTCCATGCATTTTGAATTACTAAACTAAAAACTTTTCTACCACTGGATACAAGAACTAACTCTGTTGTATCTTCGAAATGCCTCAATGAACACAAAGTATAATATTACGGTGAAGCTAAATTAACGGGAGTAATTTGAAAAATCAAGAATCTAATTTTTATGTATTTTATAGAATAGGCGTCTTAGCTGAGCTGCACATCGCAGGGGAACTTCATTTAGATCTGAACGCCAGTCTCTCTTTGTTGATCTAGGTTCTTAACAGTTGCATCACTAAACCAAAAAGTTTAAGTGCTTTCTAATCTACACCATTATGATGCTAAAGGAAACTCTCAGTTTTCATCCAAAGTCGCGGGATATTGAACTTAAAACGTCAGTCAGCAACGTTTCCTCCGAAATAGCGAATGATCACAAGAAGAATTTCTATTTGGGGAACGATAAATCTAACTTGCCATGATTTGGAATGCTGCACATGTGAATGGAAGATCATGGAGAGCAGAGCACCTCAGAACACTTATTAATTCAGACTTGGAACCGTGGTTTCGCTGCTTGTTCGATCTTCTCTTCAAAGTTCGGCAAGCTTTGGAGTTTGGTCGTAGGATGACTAATTCGGATAAAAAATTCCTACCGTTGTTTGGTTCTTGTGATATGAGACGATAAGGTCCAATGTTGCCAGTGCTTTAATGAGAGACGATACGCCTCTGTGTGACACGCACAGAGTCACTGGCAAGATTTATGTGCAGCAGCGTATGGCAGCTGAGCGGAGGAGGCTTCAACATAAGAAGGTTTCGATGCCGCCACCACCTCCACCTCCACCTTTGCCTTTTAATATGACTTTTTTTAGAGCCAAAATCAGAGCAAATCATTGACTTCATTATCCATCATGGGCTGTGCTCTTGAAGGTATATCTACGAATCTCCCATGCAAGCTGATGAGTTCGAGATATTCCAGATATTGTCGGTTTTCTTTGATTGCTTCAAATTTTAGTTGCTAAAGATTCTTGGTTTTTCATGTGGAAATTGTTCAATTGTTTTTAAGTTTTGGTATTTTAAGCAAACTGCTAGGTGTACATGTATATTTCAAGTGCATATCAGTTTTTAACATTATCCTAGCACATCAGCCATGAATCCAATTTAAAATGTGGAGCACTGAAATTTCAAATTTTATCAAATTGGAGGCGTTTTTTCTAAAATCAGCGCTATATCAGTTCAGTTATTTTCTTCGCAGCTGAGAATAAAGAAATTCGACTGCATAACCAAATTAAATAACATTTTCATACATTTGCTCAATTTCGTGGAGTGAATAACGCAACTAAAAAGTCGTAAAGAAATGGAATAGTTTTGCAGAAAGGTTAGATCCTAATACTTAATTGTTTTGCAAAACTAAAACTGATCAGTTGATATAAATATATATTTAATAATCATAATTCAATTGATAAAAACTTTTTTCAGATATTTTTCAACGGTCACTCGTTCTCTCATTCCAAAAATAATAAAGCTTCTTAGAAAATTCGGACAAATATGTGAGCTTCACAGATATCATGCACTCACCTTGAACCAGCCTAATTTACATAACGTATTTACCCTCAATCCTACATGTATCATTTTTGCTCATCACTAAATATTCAGATTTGTTCATCAATATAAATCCAAATCAAAGGAACAAGTGCACACCAGGTGGAAAACACGGCTGAAGAATTGATAAGTTATCAAATAATGAAGATATCGACAAGCGAGGAGGAAGCTGTAGGTTTAATGGTGGTGTTGATGTAAGATCATGCCCTACACGGCTACAGATGACCGGGTTTCTTGCTCAGCCGTGTTGTCTGCCATGTTAAAAAGTTTCTTATCTTTCGTTTATAAATGCGACACGTCTTGGACACCAGTGTAGAGTTTAATCTTCTGACACGAAGATCCGTATATACACGCGAACTTTAGGAAGCATTGACGTTGAGCTCATCTGAAACGCGGGTCCATGTCTGAGATAAATGTCTCTGTATCGAAGAAAAGTTGTTGCGTCCTTCTTAATGAATAAAGTTCATTCCTGCATGGCATTAGCCAAGTATTTATTCGAACATATCTGATAGCAACGGTGATACTGCATTGCGTGTCTTGATTATCTCCTTTTATAAAATATGTCGGGAGCATCACCGGGATTCTGAGATGGATTTCCTAATTAAATGAGTTCACTTTAATTCCCATTAATTATATAAGCTGGATTTTGTACCCGCTCTCTTAATTGAAGTATTTGCATATTATCATGATTCAAGCTGAGAATTGTTTTTTGGAATTCAGCGACAAATTTTTGCATATTATCAACGTGGTTTTTTTCCCGCACCTGTTCAGAAACATTTCATTTGATTTCGCAATGGTGTTTTAGTAATTAGAGGACTGTTCATTTCAAGATATTATTTATAGCGAGCACAATTTTTTCTTCACTCATTGAAACTCCCGTTTTTTAATTCATAGCACTTTTCAAATTATCTTCTGAGGTTTTCTGACAACATTGTTCGGACCTAAGTCTGCCTGCAACGTGAGGGCACGGCTTGTGAAGAAAACCTATACACGTTTCTTGACATGAAATAATTAATTCTTCATTTTTTAGAAACTCAAGGGCTTTTTTTCGCACATCATGGGAGGTCATACGTGTCCAGTCATCGAGGTGCCCCACTTCCATCACGAAATGACGGTGCACAGCACTGCGACTAAAAATATCAATAGGGATTTATGTTCAAAAGAAGCTCTAACGACAGTCACTAAATAAGATAGGCAAAAACAAGACGGATTGCTCTGACGGAAGCCTGAAGAAGGTTTAGGGAAAGACAAGAATTTATCTCTTTGGTGTAATGGAGGAAAGGGGAATTGATGATGGATTGCTTGGTGGTGGTGGTGAAGGGGTGGTGACAAGAAATGCTCAAGCGAGGCTATGGCAAGACGAGATGAAGATTATCAAGAAGAATGGGCGGTGGGCCGACGGCCTAAAAACACCTACAGAAAGGGGACAATGCTACAAAAGTGTGCAATATATGGCTTCTGCATCGAACCAGCCGGTAAATGTGAAGTGCTCTTCAAAGTCATGCCCAAAGAATAACCTTGAATATTTCAATAAGGAATTGTTGAGCTCTGAAACTCTGTTTCAAAGCCTATAGCGGCTTTAAGTTTTTTCTTGCTGAATTCGTTGTGTGTTACGACCAAAAATGAATCGCATTACGCATCTACATTCTATAGGTACGAAAATTTTTTTCTTATGCCAGTAAAAATTGAAGCTCACGTTTGCATAATTCTTAGTTATTGTTTTATGGTAGCATTCTAAGTTAATTAATAAAGCTAATATATTGTTTTCAGGCTTGAATTTTTCAGGTAGAGTAGCCACTCGCAATTTTAGTGCCGCTGTAACTATCGATAGTATCGCACGCTGTATGAATATCATCATTCGCTTTAGTAAAATTTCATACATATTGTGTATTAACTAATGTTGTTACCGTCATAACAGAGAACATATGTGGAGTAATATTGTATAAAAAAATATATCTTCAAATTGTGAAATGGAATAGCTTAATAATTCCACCCCGTAACCTTCAACCGAGTTAACAAAGTGAGCTCGCTCATTTTGCATTCAAAACTAGTCCAGGAATTTTGAGGTAGCGCACCAAATTTGCTGCGAAGTTAGCTCAATTTAAAGTCTTATTATTATTCGGGAGAGGGCCCAGTTTTTGGAGCGTTTCCTCAATTGAGTGAAAGAAGCGGTGACTCTGAATCTAAATGAGCTCTGCTGCTCCAGCTCCTCGTTCACATCCTCGAGAAGGCTCGTACTGTCTAAGTTTGAGGAGCAACGTTCAGAAAGAATATAGAGTTTGTGGTGAAATTCGTTCTTCATTCCGCTGCAACCATTGCGTTATCGAAGTATACGGAGTTCATTATGAGTTTGAACCCAACATCGGTCGTTCCAGTTCGATTGCAAAAAGGTCCGCATTTGTTTTCTTCAAGGCTTAATGATGAAATACAGGATCTTTTTTATTTAAAGCGAATTGAATAAAGATAAAATCAGTAATGCATTAGTCTCACTGTAAATTTAAATTTATGGTATTTAGCTTGAAAAAACTTTTTCAATAAACATATGCTACTTTAGAATTTTTATGAAATGGCTTGAATAACACCATCAGTGTTTTCAATGATGTTTTAATTATAAAAAATATATACATTGGTTCATATTTGGATTTAATACTGGCAGCTTTCAATAATGTGCTTCTTCTATTTTTCCGAGCACGGTTAGCATTCTCATATTTTTCTTGAATTGGTGTTTTCTGCAGTGAAATTAGCATAATAACGATTTTAATAATAAAATTAGGGAAAGTTTAACGTAGCAGATGAGTTTTTGTTGGGATAAAATTGAAGAATGTTAGATTTTAGGGTATCGACAACATATGAAATATAAAATCGCTTATGAGATAGTAACTTGAAATTGGTCTTCTATTCTTAAATAGAAGTACTGATGATTATTATTAAGGATCTTAATATTTTTGTTATTTATGCAGTTAGGGGGGAACAGCCAGGCACTGATGCTGCAAGCTGCAGCGTCCTGAGACATGACTGCTTCGATTGCACTTCATGAGACTTGCCCCCTTAGAATTACACTTCACGAGACTTGCCCAGTTCGAATTACCCTTCACGAGACTTGCTTCATTCTAACTGCACTTACGAGACTTACCCCGTTCGAATTGCCCTTCACAAGACTTTCCCTCTTCGACTTGCACCTCACGAGACTTGCCCCTTCGACTTGCACCTCACAAGACTTGCCTTCTTCGACTTGCACCTCACAAGACTTGCCCTCTTCGACTTGCACCTCACAAGACTTGCCCTCTTCGACTTGCACCTCACAAGACTTGCTCTTTTCGACTTGCACCTCACGAGACTTGCCCAGTGCGACTTGCACTTCACGAGACATGCCCCCTTTGACTTGCACCTCCCAAGACTTGCCTTCTTTGAATTGTACCTCACAAGACTTACCCTTTCGACTTGCAGTTCACGAGATATGACCAATGTGCATTGAATTTCATGCTACAGCCGTGAGGTTGCTGCTGTCAGCTATAGTCATGTCACGTATTGCGTGGTAGTCAATGTAAACACGAATAACACTTTTTGCTCTGTATTGATAAATAAATTTCATTCTTCAGAACTGATTTGATTCTCTTGTTTATTTGAGTTCATGGCGAGAATATTTAAGCGTTTCAATAACAGCCAATTTGAAATATTGTGTTTTAATAAGATTGAATTTGACTAGATTATTGCGTTTTCATTTCGCCTCTGGGGAAAGAATAAAATTCGAAATCTTCATGTACTCTCAGCTGAATTATTAACTTAGCACAATATGCCTATTTTCATACTATTAAGAATACTGAAATAATTCTATCACTTAATTAATTTGTCGATTTCACAAAAAGGAGTATACAAATGAGCAACTAATTACAATATTAGCCTCTAATACAATGTACTTGTCAACTAAAATTTTAAAACAGGTATTTTCAACCAATTCAAAAGAAGCGTTCAGCTTTCAAATACACAAAATTACAAAATTTCACACCAAAAAAATATAAGTGGGATAGAATTTCATCAATCATTCCATTGAAGTACACTAAATTTTAAAATTGGGGCAAAAATGTATAAAATAGTTCCACAAAATTCATAACTTGCACATTCTTTCAGCGTGGAGTAAAGTTTTTGGGACTGTATTTCGAAAAAGTGAAAGCGTCTCACACTACCATTACACGCCTCAAGAAATGGAAAACAACGGCGTTCCGAACAGCAGCATTGTATTGAATTTGCACTCGCGGACGTTTTTTTGTGTCCGCGAAGAGCTGGAACAGCTCGGACTGCACTCGGCTGGCGATTCGGTGATTGCATTCGGCCCCAGTTGGTCATGGTCCCCCTCGGTTCATTTTCACGGTGCTATCCAGTGTGACAGACGTGGAACGGCCTCGAAGCACCGCAGCTGCTGGCCTGGAAGAGGGAAATGACACTTCAGGATACCGAATTGAATAAACTGCACTGTATTATAACGTGCATTGAGTTATTTAGGTTCTATTATGAAGGTGAGTAAATTATTTGGAATGTCTGCGTCCTCATAAGGTGCGTTTTCTTAGCGTCCCGTGGCGGATCCCGGATTTTAGACATTGATCACTCGTCCACGCTCCCCTCTGCCTTCCTAAACCGCCTCAATCTAGAGCCATATTGCAAACAGTTGTGCCAGCGACCCTTTGGGATTTCATTCCTTCTTGCTAAGTCACGGCCTGAAAAATTCTCCCTTCCAAACTCCTGTCAAAAGTTCTGAACATCGTCAAAGAATTTGAAATTTAAACTGTAGTCGTGTCCTCGGTGAGGGGATGTCTGGTCTTCGAAAAACTTTCACTAGCAGCCTTTTCGAAGCGTATCAGAAATAGTACCTCTGACACCCATAGCAAAGGGGAAAGGGCGAGAACGGTTGACGCTTGGTGATCGATGGCATGTGTCAGGCAATGTACCCTGCAAATGAGAAAGAAGCTCGCGAAGACGAGAAAGCGCTGCTGTGACACTGCGCTGCGGAAGCAACTTCTGTAATTTCTCTTGAAAGTGGTGAACCTCGGTGACGTTGTCACACACGGAAAATGTTCGCAGCGTTGTTCCACTGCAACTATACTTTCACTCTGAGTTTGGCAAATAATTTCCAAATTTTGCATTGAGGCCCGAAGCGTTAGTATCCACGGCAATGATCAACTTTTAGTTCATCAAAAAAGTCATTGTGTGAAATTGATACTTTGAATTTTATTTGCAGTATTTCAGCGGAGCTCTATAGCATATGCGTCGTATTTCGTGGTTGCAGGAATAAACTTTCATGCTGAATTCCGAGCATTTAAAGAAATCGTACAATATGTTCATAAACTCTTGTAATCGCGTATAGAACTTTGTTTCTTAACGTCTTTTCCTGAAGAGAGAGCTCCAAGTTTTCATATCATCGCGGCAGAGTGCATGCAGTTCACGTTTTTCAGAGACAGAGCGCGGATTGCAGCTCAGTGGCATTCCCTCCCATTTCACAAATGGAACGTTACCCCTTACTCTAAATCATCGCCAGACGCACCATCGAATACCTAATAAAGTTTGTCTCCGATAGATGGATTACGCGCAGACGAATATATGTGACGCTCTTGTCCTTCTAGGGATTATTCTCGGGAGGCATCGGAATTAATGGATTTATGAGATTAGCAGAGACCAATCATAACAAAGTAAACGCAATCATTGAGAGTGTTTAGGGTCTTTAATCAATACGAGCTGCAGCTTCTCAAACACCCATCGCACAATGTTCTTAACTTACAATTATTTATTTTAAATAGCGACGTAGCTTCATTGAATCAGTAAGCATTTGAAAGGCTTTCACAAAAAGAGGTGTATTTTGTAATCTGAAATTTGGAAATTTATAAATGCTTAATAAAATATTAGATTACTAGTTTCTCAGTAAAAAATAACAATTAAACAAACATAAGACATCAAATGTGTTAGACAAAATCTTTCACGTCGGTAATAGTACTTTTTTTCTGTAAGGAAGTCTCATGAATGGTTACACAAGAAAGAAACCCATTCAGCAACATCTGGCTGAATTCCAAGCATGTCTGCTTTACTAATATTCCTAAATTATTCCGAGAAGCCATTTTGGTGCGCGCACCCTCAAGAAGCCCTCTTTGTTCTCCGCGAAGCGTGTATCCACGCTCGGATTTCAGCCTCCGTTCCCTCTCTCGGGTTCCCAGCGCCCCACGCTAATTCTTATTCTGTAAGCGAAGGCTTTTTCCAATGATGGCGAGATTTTTGGATTTCTTCCTTAGGCCTGTGACTGATGGCATCCCGACCTGTCCCAAAATACACCGTTACTTCAGCTCCGTACATTGAGCTCCGCGACCAATATGCTTTCATGTTATGAACATTCGCTTCCTATACATTGATTCATTTGGAGATTTCAAATCGGAGCTAAATTCCACGATGATCTTCAAATGCGAATTGAATGCATACTTTGCAGTTATTCACCAAGCGTTTCTGCTATCATTTTCGTATTTACAATGATGGAACCTACCTAAAGCTCTTTGAATGGAAATAATCCCGAGACATTTCGACGTGGAAGGAAAAGAGTTTTAAAATGGTTGACTCGATGCAGAAAAATACTAAATGTACACTTCATTAATTCTTTTTTACCCTTCCTCCTCGATAAAATTTAATCAACGCCTAATCCGAGTTCCTGTTTTTTTCATTGGAGTCTTTCCCTCTCAAAGTGGGCTCCCCATTTGTAAAGTCGGATTGGATTTCCTGCCGGTGGACTACAGGATTTACTTCATAGCTTCCGTTCTTCTTTCGCTGCCGAAATATTCAGCGTTCTCTCAACCACCTGCGTATCTTCCATTATAGAATCCGTGAGTGTCAACAATATGAAAATTTTTTGGTCGCATTTGTCTTTTGGAACGAATTCCTGAACAGTAACTTATAATTGTTCTTCTCCTTCAATCGAATGAATTTGCAGTTGAATATCTACGTCAGCCGTATAAAATTATAGAATGATAAACCCATTAGTCACCTTTAAACTGAGATTGAACATGTTTTGGAATATAATTTAATGTTCAATTAACTTTTTGTCGTACAAATGCGAATATAAATTTGATTTTTATTCTTAAATTTTATTTTCCGTGATTTTTCTTCATTAATTGTTTGAAGAGATATAAATGATATACTTATTGCTAAACTTTTGAAGTTGTATCCCTCTAAAAGGAAACCCAATTAAAGACCTCATCCAGCATTCGCGGTTTGTTTTCCCGTAGTTGACGCCCAGGGTTTTTCGTATGTTATTAAGGCATTCAATTTCTATCTCTCTTATACATGCACGTACAGTGAACAAACAGTTGAGACAGCCGTGGTAAATCATAGTCTTTTACGTTTATAATGAAATACAGTATGAAAGCTTCAGATTGAATTGAAAAGCGAAAGAATCAGCCTAACTCTGAAGTATGCTATTTTTCGTGGTCCACTGATTGGGAACAAGAATCCTCATTATATATCAATCACTAAATTATTTTAAATACCATCTAAACTATCCCGGACGTTCTTTCCTTTAACTCTCAACTGACCTAGTGACATATTCTCAGAGTCAGTAACAGTAACCTGATACTGATGAGAATGACGTTTATTACGTTGGAAGATGTCTTCTTCAATTGAGCAGCACTCCATATTTTCGCATGTTTACGTGAAATCACTTTACATCATTGTGATACGAAGCTATGATGTGAAACGGAAAATCGATCAAATTTTTTGGACCAATTATACCACACCTGCCCAATTTAGATAAGGAATTTAGAAGTGACCTAAGCTGCATTGCTGTTAACCCATATACTACTTATTATAGGAGGTTTATTGAACTATACACACGATTACTGGTATACCTACAGAACTTGCTTTATAAAAATGAGATGTCAAAGGGGATGGATGATTCAGAAAGGACGTATACCATGGGTATACTTCAGGACATATCAGTAGTCGTGATTGGCAATGGTCTGGAATCTACTGGCTTATTTCGATAGACTGTTTGCAAACACCTTTGAATGATCGAGCCTACTTGCGAAATCTGAAAGAGAGAGCGCGAAAAAGAAACAACATTATTACGTGTTCGTAAGTGTATTTAAGAAATTTCCGTCAAAACGCCTGCGTATTATTAATGCTCTTCGGTAGTCATAAGACGTGAGTTAAGTCGGCAACTGCTTTCATTGCGAGCCATGATGAGCTAGGGAAGAGCCTGGAGCTCGTCTCGAGTAGTCTCGAGAGCCATCGATGTCTGTGTTATGGAAGACGTCGACACGCTGCTCGTAAATCTGCCTCGGTTTCAGTCTTGCTTCCCTGAATTTATTACTATGATGACAATAATGGAATTGTGAAGCCATCCGTCATAAGATGCTATACTCAAGGTAAGAGTCATGAGAGGAAATGAAATTCTCAAACGATGCTAAATGATTTTCAGCATAAATTTGATCATATTGTATTCGCACTAGACGTTGAAAAAGTGTTGGTAAAACTAACAGGCCGATTTTCGATCCAATTTTTCGAAATTCAATTTGCCTCCTTAATTTCCCCAACGTTGGTGCATAGAAACTTTCTTCTCGATCCAAACCGTTCTTTGAGGTTCATGAATATTTGTGCAGTCCCATTCCACGGTGCTCACTCTCATTCAACTCTGCAAAAACTCTCATGAAGTGAAAAAATGTTGGTTCTTTTCAACTATCCCCCGTCTCCTGTATACATTTTCTGACTTTTTGGGATTCCTACGGCGCTCTGGAATGGGCTTTTGATTTATTACCCTGAGCAGGAGGCGACTGGAGGGGGTAGCGTCCCCAGCCTTCCTCGCAGTTCGCTGCAGCTCAGATTTCTGAATCCCGGTTTCTGCGACCTATTCGATTGCACTCGCTTTGTAAACTTTGCACAAGGATTTCAGAAATCTAGTTGAACGTTCTAATTTCTGCTAACTCGAAATTTTCGAGTTGGTAGAGCGAATTTTAAGTTCATTGAGTACTACAACTTATACACCCGCACGTGTTCTTGATTGCCGAAAAAACTTTCATCGAGACTTTTTCCATGACTGAACAAGTCTTAGAAGTGAGTTTTTACCCCGTAAAAAAGTATCGATCTGAGCGCAGTTCCCTCCCAGTCCATGTCAAACGTTTTCTTCGCCTATCCGTTTGGAAGCCCTCGTTTTCGTCACTTGATTTACGATGCCTCCGTTAGAAGCTCGGCCCTTGTTTTTTGGACGGCATTCTTGAACGATCTAAACAGTGGAAGTTGCATAAGTTTTTTCTGTCCTTGATACTGCCACAATCCTCATGGTCTTTATTTTTTTACAAGCAAAATAACAAGTTTTCCTGCAATTCCTCTCAGCAAGAAATCCGCGAGCATTCGTGAAAGCCGAATGATATTCTTTTATTTTTAATTGATAATGTGCGTAGCGACTCTCATTTTCTTAGATTCGATTTTTCTTTCATTTACAAATGTCGCAGATTTATGTGCCTTAACCTGAGTGGAAAGGCTTTCGAGTAGATAGATATAAATTTTCCTAATTTAATCAGCACACCATCGATGATTACGTCTTCATCCTATCTAATACCCGTTCGCTGATATATGTCCTTAATTGCCTGCCATTGTGAAAAATGGGCTCAAAGGCGTTAGAAAAAAATAAAAATCGGGTAAAACAATTCCAACTGCGATTTTTTTAGTATTCGACTTCCAGAATTTTCATGAAAACTTTCCTGAAGGACAAATACTATTTCTTAACGATATTAAAATTTGTAGAACAATGGTAAGTTAATGAATAAAATTAAAATAATTTTTCGTTTAGTTCTGGTTATCATGCCACATTTTCGTTTTGTTTACAGATTTAACATACTTTTATTCTTCCTTGCAGGTACGTGGTCCTGGCTCATCAGTTTTATTTGCAGTCTTCTTACTCATGCATGGTGCGTACGAAAATAGGGATAAAAATAAGTTAGGATGCCAGAACTTATAGATGTGCACATGTGACTCGTAGTACAAGGCTGGGATTTTAAAAACAATCATGTCTGTTTTCAACAACTGTCGCACTTTTATTCTAACTTAGTTAGCTTAACATCAACGCACGATAACATTCAGACCCAGAAACTGAACGTACTCTCAAGCGGAATCAAATAATCTCCTTGCAATGCATTCAGGTATGACAGAAATAATATATAAGGCTAAGCCAATTGGAATCTATCTCTATCAATCGATCATGAGCGCTGAGTGAATAAAAATCAAATTGAATACCTCACACGTCTCTATTCAGGACGCATCTCTCGCTTCTGATTTATACGTTGCGTAGCCAGTTGCAAAAAGCCTGCAAAAAATATTGATATACGACCTGACTCCACACAATGATTCTTACACTTCAATTGCACATTGTAACAGTCTGCTCGCAAACGGTGTTTTTGAACCGTTACTCTATTCTGCGTAGACAGCAACGATGATTTACAGTGGAAGAGGTTCCTATCGCGTCGGCGGTTTTGGCTCGTCATGCTGACAACCAACAGGATATCTCGACTTTAAAATGTATTGTCCTTACTGCGAGGTGCGCCTTGTGTTTAATTCACTCTACCTTTGTTAGGCAAGAAATTCGTATCATGAGTAACTTTTTCAATGGATTTTTTGATGAATTTTATGCGCTCGAATTATTCAGCCACTAAACTTAATTCCACAGTTCATTTTAGGTTAAACAATTTAAACAATTTAAACAATTTATTTACCACAGGTGATACAGAGATAAAATGTTTCTTAAGTCTAGTACAATGGTCAAATTTGAGTATAGCTACCTGTGGGCCCGAATAAGTTCAGTGACTTCTAGGGCATCCTACCATCAAGGTTAGTCTTAGGAGTACAATAATGTTTAACCTAATTCACTTAAACTAGAGACGCATTAGACTGATCAATGAAATAATTAACTCGAAATTAGACACTTCATTTCACAATATAGTTCATATGGACTTGATTTAACAGTATAGTCGACAAACGATTCATGAACAGACTGAAGATCGGCGAAATTAACCACGGCGAATTACATTATTAGGACCAGTTATGTAGGTGACAAGGTTTGACTCTGTGATCTTACACGACTAGTAATCTGATAGGAAGTGAGACTCAAGATTATTTTTGAATACCTTATAAGAATTACTTTCACGGATCTCCGCAGGTATTGAGTTCCAAGTTTTAGTTCCAACGAAGAGGATACTGTGTTGTGACCGAGCCTTTGAGTAATAAGGAAGCATGAATTTACTTCTATTTCGGGTTAAATGGTCGTGATGACCAGTTTGCGCAGTTAATAGTTGTTTTAGGCTATTGTCGCCATCATTTGTTAATGTTTTGTAAATGAAATTGCAAATGGAGATTTTGTAGAGATCCGAGAGCTTAAGTATTCGTAAATTTTTCAATGAGTCATTTGTGTGAGCATTATATTCTAGATTCTTTACCGCTCTTATGGCTCTTTTTTGCAGGGTAAAAATTTTGTTGGTTTTATTTTTATCAGTTCCGTAACATGCTTCTATTCCGTATTGCAAGTATGGTGAAATGAGCGTTCGGTAGAGCATTTGTAAGGCTGTTTCAGGCAGGAAATTTTTAACTTTATTTAGGATTCCGATAGATTTTGATAATTTAGAACTAATATGAGCGATGTGCTCTTTAAAGGTTAGATGTTTGTCTATTATGATGGCCAGGAATTTACTTGAGTGGGTTTCTTCGATTTCACCTTCGCCAATTTGAATGCGTGGGAGAGATATATTTTTCTTGTATGAGAATGTAATATATTTTATTTTATCGATATTAAGGCTTATTTTATTAGCTTTAAGCCACAATGAAACCTTATGAAGTTCATTATTTATACGCTCCGCCATCCTAGCGAAATTTTGGTCTGGAAGGACCGCAGAAAGGGTACTGTCATCGGCAAAGAGTATGAATTTGAAGAATGATGTAGATTTAATGATATCATTGATAAAAATTAGAAATAGGAGAGGCCCAAGGACAGATCCTTGTGGAACTCCATGGCTAATTGTCTGTGGGTCTGATTCTGCGTCGTCAATGACAACGTATTGTTTCCGATTTGCTAAGTATGATCTGAACCAATCATGGGCAGCCCCTCGAATGCCATAACAGTGTAGTTTCGAGAGTAATACGTTATGGTCCACACAATCGAATGCTTTTCGAAAGTCAAGAAATACGGAGAAAACAAGCTTTCCTTCATCTATATTAGAATAAAGGTATTGCAAATGATTTAATACCGCTTGTGTCGTAGATTTCTTAGAACGAAAACCGTATTGTTTGTCGTAGAGGAAAGATTTTTGTTCAAAATACGAATACACTTTTTTATACACAATTTTCTCGAATATTTTGCTAATAATTGGTAGTACAGAGATAGGTCTATAATTGTTAATGCGGTTTTTATCACCATTTTTGAAAATAGGGGTGACTCTCGCAACTTTGAAAGAGTTGGGGAAGATACCTTGAGAAAGGGATTGGTTGATAATATAAGATATGCACGGTGCTATTATATCAGCTATAGCCTTAAGAACTTTAGCCGAAAAATTTTTCAATCCACTTGATTTATTTTTCAAGTTGTTTATGCACGTAATTACATCGGAGGGATTAGTTGGCGTGAAAAAGAAAGAGTTAGGTTCACGGACATGGTCCATGTATTGCAAGTGGTCTCTGGGTTCACTGAAGACACTATCGGCTATATTTTTTCCTATGTTTACAAAAAAGTTGTTAAACACAGTTGCAATATCTTTTTTCTCGTGGTATTTTACATTTTCGTGAACGACGGACTCAATTGTTTTCGTAGTATTATTATTCGGTTTACAGCATGAATTAAGCAGGCGCCAAGTTTTTTTAATATCAGTTTTGTATTCAGTAAATTTGCGCGTGAAGTAGTCTCGTTTTGAGGTTCGTATTTGATTTGTCACATGATTCCTGAATCGGTTATACGTTACTTTAGATATTCGCCCTTCGTATAGTAAGGCTAGGTACGCTTGACGTTTCTTTATATTGATCACGATATCTTCAGTAATCCAGGGCTTATGTCTATTTTTCGGCGTAATTGTGCGGGTGATTATTGGGCAACACTGGTTATATGCGGTCGTTATAATTTCAGTTAAATTTAGTATTGCTTCATCAATGTTTATCGCATTATTGTCCCGTTCATAGATGTCTAATGATGGCATTAATTCTTCTAGAACAGTTCGCATTGTTCCCAAGTTGTATTCGTTTACACAACGAAATGAATAAGTATCAGCCTGTGGGCTGGGACAAGGATTATAGACATTTTTCTTGATGAGAAACACCGGGAAATGGTCAGATAAGTCAGAAGTTATTATTCCGGTAAGAAAATCAGTCGGATCTAACATAAAAATATTATCGAGTAACGTAGCCGATTCAGAAGCAACACGCGTAGGTTTCGTGATGATTGGAAGGAAGGAGCTAGACTGAAAAACATTTATGAAGTTTGAGGTTTGCTCACAGCTATCATATTGTAGAAGATCGTAGTTGAAATCCCCGCAGATTATTATGTCATTATATAGAGACTTGTTGAAGATATAAACTAACTATGTTGAAGCATGCTTCTTAGCATTACAGTCTGATTTTTGTTTTGATGTTTCTGCTGATAAATTATTCGAGCCCTATTTTCATCATGTGATTACTGGTTGGAGAAGGTGTAGCAAAATGATTTCAAGTGTGCAGTAATTCGATGTTGATTCACGAAAGAAAAATTAGCAGATGAATTTATTCTAAACTAAAGAGAAATACTTCTGTAAGCACAAATGTGAAACCTTGTTTCACCTGACAATACTAGAAATACCAATGAATTACACTGTATAGCATGTGGGTATGTGACCAAGTTTTCTATGCATTAAATAGTAGAAAAAATATACTATTTTAAGTTGACCTTCTTAGTAATTGAAAATAAATGAAGATATCTCATAAAATGACAATAATGCATCGAGCTCAATTCCCGAACACATCCAGCGTAAGAACCTACATTACCGCGTATTTTCAGAATGATAATTCTATCTTCGAAAATACAAAAAACTTCAATGAAATAATCTATTTTGACGAGTAACAATCAACAGTTTAACCTCGATGAGAAGAAGTGATTGGAACAGCACATTGAATACGATGTGCTTGAGGAGATCGGTTGTATAGAGCGCGATTTTTCGGGACGACAGCAAGATGAGACGGTCGGGTCTGATGAGGAAGACAGGGAGTGTTGAGGGCCGACCCTCATAAATATCAAGGGGGGATCGCCCTCCTACCCTTCGTGACAGCGCTCTGACAAGCCTCCCTGGCCTTCTTCTCCTCAGTTGTTACCCACTTCGGAGCCTCGAGATTTATTCATGTGGCCTCCATCAATATTTCATTGAGACACAATTGTCTTGTTTTATTCAAAGGTCAGGGTGGAGAGTAAAGAAATATAGGGACCGTATTACAAGCCGAGAAATTGCCGCTCATTTTGTAAGATGACATCTTCGCGGTGAAATATCTTCCTGAGCTTGGTCTGTTATTGAGAGAGATTTGATTAATAAAGATTGAAACGATTAGTGAGTAAAGCCGAGCATATTGTCAAGCATTTAATTATATTTTTTAATAATGCATTGATTTATTGCCGCATCTCTATCACCATTAAATGTTTTACTGAATGAATGGGGAGCTTTTGTAGGGTGAAACAAAAAGTAATGTAATTATTACCAAAGGACATGTTCACAACCCTAAGAAGATACGTAATTAACGCAAAATACGTTTTCACGAATAGACATCATGACGAGAGAAAATAAAATTCTAAAGGGGACCCTGCATGGAAACAAATTATTTTTCCAAAACTGCACTATTTTTTCGGCGGCACCTAACAATTTTCTTCTGAGTACGAAGAACGTTTGTCCTTTAGATTCTCATTGGACAACGCAAGCCCTCAACGAGCTACAAAGTTCTTATACGAACGACATTTTGGGCTGTGAGCAGCTCAGTTCTCGTTTCCGAGGGCACGGAAGAGGCGCTGCTGAATGTGCGGATCCGCACATCTGGCTCCCTTTTCCCATGCACGGCCCCACGGCTCCCCTCCTCGAACGCAGGACCTGAGAACTGCCTGCGTCCGAGTCTCCCTCCCTCCGCTCTCCTTGTGTCTACCGCGCGCTGCAAAACACGTGTCCTATGTTAGAAGAATTTGTATTCTTTCGAAATATGAACACGAACTTAAATTTGTCCATGTGTTGTTCATAGATCTGAGCCTAGCGCATATGAAAAGTTTATGGCTGGGCTTTCGCAGACAAAAAGAAATCTGACAGAGCTGTGCCTCATCAAGCAGTTTTTTTGCCTAGCTCGTATACAGTTGTGGTTGTCAGTAATTAAACAATAATGTATTTTCTCCTCTTTTTATATAAAACTTATCTTCTCCGACGTTATGGAAATTTTGTCAATTGACAACTTATTTATTCGTTGGCTTTGAAACGTCATGAGGAGTTGATCCTATAGGTTATCCGTGTGGTTATTTCATTTCTTATCATTTACCCTTCGATTTATCCTTGTGAAATAAATTGAAACTTGTTTTTTTTTTTGGACGCAAATATAATGTAGCAGATGCACATTACTGGCTAGGTATTATATTTAGTTACTTGATATGAGATTCCATTACAATTGTAGTTAATCAACAACCCGTTAACAGTGCCGCCAATTAATCGCACCAGTCCATTATTAATTGTATCTTGATTACAACATGCATCTGAAAACTGTTCACATAATTGTTCATTCAATTGCTTTTTACTAAGTACTGCAGAGATAGGCTTTCTCTTACTGGATTTGATATGTACAGCTTTCAATTTTAGGATGAGCACGTATGCATGCCAATAATGCGTAGATCAATGCGTTTGCGCTAGCTTCTGCCATCGGAGCAGCGTTCCCCTGTGAAAATTTTTTCAAGCATTCGAGGTATTCTCCTAAGCGTGGCCTGCAGCCCATACTCCCTGCCTACCCTCATGCCCCTCTTCCTGGACCCGTTCACGTACATATGACTTACTCTGCTGCCAAGCGCTGTCGAGCTCGTTTCCTGCCTTCAACTTTATGACTTCTTGCTCTTCCTTAAATCACTACCTCCCCACCATCACGCTTCATGCGCACGAATTTCGTACGACTCGAAATTTCGCTGTCTGTTTCCAATATTCACCTTCAAATGAACAAATATTCACCTATGTCGTCCGCTCTCATTTTTCTTTTTTGAAGGTCAAATGGTCCAAGCACACAAAAAAGAATTTTTTTTTAGCTTCAGATAATTTACAGCAACAACAATTTCTTGTGCTGCTATGGGAAGTTAAAACTAGTTAGATTGAAACGCTTTCAGGGTTTGCGGTAAATTGCTTGAAAATCAACCTAAAACAACGGAAATCTATTTTAAATAACACATTTGCGTACGCAAGCATCGCCAATGAGTGTTAATTAGAAATAGAACAAATACTCTGCTGTGTTGTGAGCAATAAATAGTCACAGTTTTCTCAATACGAACAATTTGTTTCTCTTTTATATGCATCGACTCGTATGTAATTTAGGAGAGAGAAGAGTTACATTCATTTGCTGCTAGTACACTGAAAACAGAAACCTAAGAATCTTACCTTGCGCTCGCATTTTTTATTTGGTTCCATTAATCTTGGACTAAATTCAACGATAGCAACAAAATAAGTCCAACGTTCTGAGTATGTATGAAATTGTCCTTTGGGGATTCTATTTTTACCTCCAAGTACTTCCTGATTGGAAAATCAGCAGAAATTTAATGTTTGTTAAATATTTCTCTAGCTCATCTTCCTCGTCATCGAGGCCTATAATCCAAGTTTTAATAATTTCAAAATTTAAATTACAATGCATTTCAACAGGGAAAGTTTACAGCAATGTCGCTACATGAATGACAAGAGTTGACCTTTGAAAAATACTGCTCCAGAATGATATTTCATGTCACGTATTTCGACAGAGGACACCCCTCTGCTTTCTAGTTCTAGCGTTTGTCTCAACGATTGTTCCTCAGCATCGCAAATTATCGCTCGCTGCGTTAATATTGATCTCCGAGATCGGCCCACAGGGGAGCACCAAGGGAGTGCAGCAAACGTTAATATACGATGACGGTCTTGGGCTGGAATGCTACTGGATCAGTTTTTGTTTCGGTCGAGTGCTCCGTGTGTTCAGTCTGTCGACACGATCAACTGGCACATTTCATGAAACTGTCAGTCAATCTTAGATCTTTCATGATTATATTTCCACTACTAAGAAAAATCAGAAAAATCAAAGCCATGGCTTGCATTCTCAAATGATGCTAACGCTGTAAATATACTGTTTAATAAAGCATCTATGTAGCTCAACTAAGCTTAAAAACGGCGCATTAATTCCCTAAAATACATATTAATTGTGTTTTAAGCCATAGAAGTAGCGGTGTTTGATGAATTTTGAATTCTACAAATTCAGAAGTCCATATCCCACCCACCGTGCTTCGAAGATCTCGATTCAGTAGAGTGCGGTTACATGCACGTTATATTAGAATGCACTGGATGATACGCCGTTACTCCCTAAAGCGACAATACGCATTGATTGCACTTTAAAATTTCACTGTCTATCATATGCTATTCATGAGCGACTTGAACGCTTTCAAATCCCATACAAAAGGAATCAATGAATAAAACATCATCCAAGACCACCACTCTGAAAAAGGGTTTGATGACGGCGCTACGAGCCCTCAGCGGTTATGATGATGAGTGCATTAGCCTTGTAACGAGGTGTAAATTGCTGTTGAACTACAACTATCTGTTGCGAGTAGACTTGATATTTCAAAACGTTTCAAACTTTCCTATGGTTAGGATTTCATTGTTATTGCAATGTCTTTGTAATCGTAGAGAATTATATCAAAGCTCATACAATCCAGTGAAATTTATTTCCCTTCTTAAAATGAGCACAGTGGACACTCTCGTCGTCTTGTTGTTCATCAAGAAGCTTCTGGTGCATATTGAAAGTGGGTGTGTTTTCGCAGGCATAAAGCAATCTCGTAAATAGCAAAGCCAACGCAGTGTTCTTTGC
Source organism: Morinoia aosen (assembly GCA_030386875.1). Taxonomy (NCBI): domain Eukaryota; kingdom Metazoa; phylum Arthropoda; class Malacostraca; order Amphipoda; family Talitridae; genus Morinoia; species Morinoia aosen. Next base: position 22,269,101 of record CM059565.1, read on the forward strand.
AGCCGTTCCAACCCCTCTGCACTCCTCTCACGGTTCACCGACTTCACTTTAACTTATAAAAGCATCGAGCCTGAATAGCACAATAGCAAAAGAGAAAAAGAACGGAACAAAACTAGAAAGGACAGACCAACTGCTGGGCCACCGTTTCCACTTCTTTGAACGCTAGACCTTTTGGCGCAGCGGGCTCACTTTTTTCTCAACGGCGGGCTGCAGAGCTTGACTTTTCGCGCCCTTTTCCCTGCTTTTCAATGAAGATATGTGTTGGTTAAAACCCTTCGTTTAAGGATTGAATCATTTCTGAGTTCGCTTCACTCGGGCTCGCGTCGATAAACACTCTTATTCAGAAATAGGATAAAAAGTATGCGTAGAATTCTCGAAAATCTCTCTGGGTATGAATGTTATTATAAAAACAGGAGTTGCTGAACAATATTTACTGTACTCAACATTTCTAACGGTTTGCGAACACACAACATTAAGTAAAATATCTCGAGAATGAGATAATGAAGCTGTAGGCTTCTTCTCAACCGGTACCTAAGAGCCACCGTCCCTCATCGCCTGAGAAAGCCCGACAAATCAATTTTCTGATGACATGTTACGGAACTGAGACTTTCAACACTTCTCACTTGCGCCGCCTCACGCAGATCTGAAGAAATTCTTACCTTCCAAATAATGACACCTCCAGACTGCGTTATTAGCCGCCTCCAATAGTCACTTCGGCCCGTCGTTCGCTGGAAATGAGTGAGAACGGAAAAATAAATTTCTTAATAAGGTTAATCTCGTTGCCACAATTTTGCTTTATGAGTGATAACGGGTGTCGGTGATTAATCTACTGGCGCTGAGGATAAGCTTAGTATTCTCGTGCACTAACTTGCGCTCAAAATCATTCCCTGCGAAAAAATGCTAGAAGAAATATTACACACTGAAAGAACTGAGGGCAATATTTTGGGTTAAAATATTGTATGAAAATATGTCGTATAATATAAATATTGTATGAAAATATGTCATATGAAAATTCATGTTCTTTCTTATCCATTTATTAAATTTTTCGAGAATATTTTAGATTACTTGGCTGACAGTATCAAATTCAAAAGCTACTTTGTTGAAAATAATTATCAATTACATAATTATGAAAATTGACTTATGAATAGAAAATTGCGTCATTAACTAAGATACAAAAATTTTCGGGTTGCACAAAACTGGACAAACAACAAGTCAACAGAAACAACGAAGCAACATGACAATTTCCTCATTCATTTTCCTTCGATATTTCTTCCCTTTCGTTTAAGGATATCCTGCGAACTTCTCATGCGAGCATTGCTTTAAGACATCACCTTTCCTAATCAGCATCCATTTGTTTCATCATCAATGAGAATTCCTGGACGGAAATGAAATCATACGAATAAATCGCGCTAGGTGGCCATTAAGTGAGCGCTGGAAGTCTTTCTCATTCGTCAAGTCTTGCCAGTAACTGCGCAAACTAATGATGTTATCACGTTTATAGAGCCTCACTGAGCAGAACACCTACTGGATATTTTTCTAAAGGCAGAACGCCCACAGTTTTCATGGAGTTTGACTTTTTCATTTAATGGAGTCATTGGCTTGCAGACCTTCATTTCTTACATGCTAGTACTTCCGATGTAATATTGAACCGCCATGATGTCGCATTAGGCGTTTTTTTTAAGTTGGGATGAAAAATAGCGCTAATTTAAAAGAACGATGTCAGAAATTGCGTACAGGATTTTTTTTGTCGTAACTGAGAATTTCTTCGATGTCCATTTCCCTGTGTACTAGTGAAATGATTACCGGAAGAACCGAAATTTTCTCAGTGTCTCCACAAATGCAGCATTACTCACTTCATTCTTCGCATGCACGTAAAAACATTCCAAGTTACTGTAAACGATTCATCACGTCTGTCTCTTGGTATCATGCCTTCATGTGCTACTCTGGGCTGTATTTTCTTCTCTTTCTTCTGCATTTCTCAAAAAATTTGATTTCCCGTACAATTTTTTTGTCGGTCCCGGTCTCTTGCTTCCTCGAGCGGGCCTTCCTCTGACAGACTCAACTCCCTGTTTTCCGCTCCGGCTTCTGTTCGGGGGAGCTACTCGGGCCCAAAATTCTCCGAAATTGCCGGCACTTTTGTTGGTAGCGAAGCCGCATTTACGGTGCGCGATTGTGCCAGCTGGAAACTTCTTACATTCTAGAAAACATTGTTTGCTTCAGCTTTGTGTTTTCGTTTGAATGATATGAAAAACACGAGCTCTTAAATTGGAAAATTGACTTGCCAGTGATACTTCAAAACTGTAGATTTTCATAAGCTTCATATGTCTTGTGAGAATTTTCTTCATAAGTCTTGTGAGGAATTCCTACAAAGAAAAATTTTTTCATTCGGATCTTGATGTTTGCTGTTGAGAATATCAATATAGAGGCAGAAATCAGATTGAGAAATTGAATAAACTTTTGATTAATTTTTGCTTTATTTCGCTCGTGCGGAAAGTTTTCTTCGTTGACCAATGATAGACTGCTAAATGATGTTATTTTTGCTTCGTTAAGTATTCAACATAGTATCTTATGATTATTCCAGATGTTTTCTTGACAGTTTTCAATGAATTTTATAATTGATTTGTCAACATAAATTTTCGTGAACGCTTACTATTTACTTTTGTCCAACAGAACCATTCCTAGACTTTGTAGAATATTTTTTCCACGGCATGTCCGTGAACAATACCCTTACCCTAGCCCAGTTGTCTAGAAAACTGGACTCGTTTTAGTGGATTTGTCCAAATTCTCTTGGGAAATTGAAGCAGCTTGTGAAGCTTTTGTGAGTTTTGATGAGTTAATACATCCTGGCCGGGACTTTCGGTGTACGTCGGCCGTCCGAAGCTCTCCCCTCTTCACGAGATTGGCGTTCTTTGTAAGCCGGACGGGGGGCGGCCAGTCCGCGCCGAAGTCATCAGGAGAAAATGAAGACACTCAAACTGCACTCCTTGAAGAAAGAGAAAAATCTTGTAACTTCTGTCTTGCCCTTTGGTAAACTGTCAAATAGACTTTTTCGGTCGTGGTATACGTTCTCTCAATGTTTTTGGATCAATGCAAGTACAAATATCTCATCTTTCTGCGTGATTGGAAATACACGCGTGTTTTGCTCCAGCTTCTGAGGGTGTTCAGTAAACGTATCCGAGCATCGATTTGATATTAAATTTTCGCCCCCAAAAAAATTGACTCACATTCATTTCGATTTCTCATCCTCTTCTTCTCTCTGCCTAAAAAGGTTCCGTACGAAATATAAACGTTTCACAACATGACTTCACGTTCAGTGACATGATCACTCCGAGTTTGACAGAATTCCATTCACTCGAACAATTCACATTTTAAGCTTTTTGATTTCAGAACCTCAATTACACGCTTTCACATCATGAACTTCAATTTAGCTTCGGAAAATTTTGGAATTCATCTCAAATTTCCAGAACTTGACGTTCCATTTCGAGTCTCTTTGTACTACTGAAGTTCTTGGTTTCCAACGAAGCTGTTTCTGCCTTTTTGTGAAACCTCGACCGAGCTGGAAGCTGCAGTCGTGCTACGGCGGGCACGACTCAGGAAATGAGATGTCCCCGGTCATGACTTGACTTAATTACAGATGACTTTTGACTCGCTTTTTTTTCTGTTTCAGCGAACTAGAAATAAGGCTTTTGCGGGGGTGACGCAATGTACTTTAGATGAGTGCTTTATTGCGCTGCAAGCCATTCCTGCCCAGAGTTCTGAATTGTAGAACAGTTTTATAAAATTTCAACTGTGCCGGCCAGTGCAATTTATTCCCGATATTCCAAGTGACACTTTGAAATAACACACTGGAACTTAAAATGACTATACATTACATTAGCTTTCAACGTGGCTTTTACTTTCCCCTAGATCAATTTCGAAAAACGGTAAGATGCCACTTTTTTTAAACAAAGTAATTATATTTATTGACAATAATTCCGTACGGTCTAAGGTGTTCAGTTTTCAACAAAATTAATCCCTGACTGATTTTATTTCAAGTTAGATTGTGGTCACTCAGTCCGAAGTATAAATCCCTTAGGATCATTAAACGAAAGCAGAGTAGCATTTAGAGGGCAACTTGTTTGTTAAGCAGCAGGGAGCTTGCACAACAAATTAGAGACGCGAAACCTGTGTGACTTTTATAGTCGCTTTACGACGGCTCTTCCGCTAAATCCCGCTGGTTAAACGCACTTTAACGACTGTTTAATGGGATAGGGTGAGTAGTTCACAGCTCGCCTGACTAAAATATTTTGACACCTTTTGAATACCTTGTAATCGCACTCAATATGTGTTCTGTCAAGGGGTTTATTGACACGAACTGTCACTTTGAAGGTAGGCGAAATAGTGAACGCATCCTTGAACTTTACAGGAAGTTGAATTTATGTTTAATTAACGCGCATAACTGTGTCAAACAACATCTATTCAAAATTTTAGAAATCTATGCAACAAAAAGGATTAAAAAACATTAGAACTACTGCATGATACATGGAGTACTAATCTTCAATTCCTTTTATCATCCCATGCACGTACACACCTCATGATGCATAAATACTTTTACCTAGTATAAGTCACCTTCCAAGAGCCGAATTGTTTAGTTTTCGGATATTATAATTCTATAGGAGCAGAGCTAGGGCAGGCTCATTCTCATCTCTTCGTGCCAGCCCTCCCTCCCCACTGCGTCAAAGCGCCGTCGTCTTTTGTGTTGCGCGTACCATTCTCTCTCCTGTTCCGTCAGGGGAATGGGACAGACACCACGGACGCCGGATGGAAGAGGAAAAGCCCCTCGCCGACCCACCATTTTCCCTTGGTTTCCCATCACATCTGCCTGAGCGTTGCCCGTGCCCAGGCCGCGTGTAGTGTTCTGCTTCTCTGAGCTATCGATCCACATAGACGTATGCGAACTGGATCACCCAACGCAACTATGGGCGACGGATGTTCTTATTTACTTTCCCTTCCTCATGCACGAGGAAATTTGAGATTATGGGGACCTTCCAAAAGAAACATTGGGCCTAAAATCGTTCATGGAAGCTTATTAAAATTTTTTCGGATACCGATAACATGTAAATGTGTAGCTTTTTCTCGTGCGAGAATTTATTCCTGTTTGTAATTCTATAACTGGTAAATTATAATTCAACTTAGGTGTAGTTAGTTTCAAACCTATAAGTACAAAAAAAGGCAAAATTGTGTAGCTAGCTCTTCGTAATTCTTCGATGGGGGATTTCACCAATTCTTCAGGAGTAATTCTTCGATTAGGAATTTCTTCAAATTTCCGACAAATCGTAAAGCTATAATCTGAGCTACAATCGAGCTAATTTCTTGATTACTGCTCGTCGTGCATCGTTCACGATTCTTGTGTCGAAAGCATAATTCCACAAATTTTGAAAGACTTTTAAATCTTAGTTCAGCTGGTAACTATTGCATTTTGTTTGTTTGCAAACTTTTCTCGATCGCAAATGTAAAATAACCGAAAATACTTTTTTCACTAATTCAGACACCTATCAATTTCCTGGCCTTACTTTGATCAAATTTTATTATTCGGTTAATGATTTCGCACTTCTTTTTCTATGAAATTATGAAAAATTCCTTCAAAATTTCGTTTATGAATTTCTTCCCTGACTTGTGTTCAGACAATTCAACGCTAGTTGCTGATAACAATTTTTGTGCACTCTAGTAAATTGAAGAATATTATTCTATAGCTGCAATGCGAAAAAACTACCCTAAAATCGAATCAAAAATTCGCAATGCTTTAAAAGATTGACATTCAAAAATGATATGGCAGAGTAAAGTAATACGAAAAAATGCCTTGTTGTTTTGCAACATTTTTGTTCCAAAAATTCCAGTTTGACTGAGAGCTATAAATCAAAACGTCCCTGTATTTTACATTGGAAGCGCACACCGCCTTCTCTCTATATGTAAATGTTTTATTTACCTTCATTTCAATGTTCTCGAAATGAATTCACTTCTCTTGCACAATTTCGATGTTGACAGATTCGATTCGAAAATACATCCGCCAGCCTAAGAACATGAATATGTTGATGCATATTTTAGCCCTGCTTCGCGCTACAGTTTTCAGGTGGTTGTCTCGCACAGCACAGACACAGAATCATGGCCACCGGAGTGATATTCAACTTTTCGATATCGCTTTTACGAACAATTAATCCTGATTGACTTTCATGATGAATGAATTTCGACAACGATTTGTATAAAATAACACACGACAAATAAGAAACGCTTGCCGAAATTTCCTTCAAAAGATCGATGTTTGAGTTGAAATTTTTATGAATCTGGCTTTCAAATTACGTAGTGGTTGCGAACTAGAGACGCTGGCGCTGAAATTTCCGTCAGAGGATCTACATGTGTTTGGGTTGAATTTTTCACGAATCTGGCGTTTAAATGACATATTGGTTCTGTGCTAAAGACGCTGGCTGTAAAATTTCCGTCAAAAGAACTATGTTTGAGTTAAAATTTTCCCTGATCCTGCTTTCATATGACACATTGGTTGCGTACTAAAGACGCTGGCACACCAACACCAGCAACATGCAGTTGGACGCGATTGCTCCGGCGTCGCGCCCCTTCTTCTTTCGGGGGTCTCAGTCACTCAGCAAGGGTTTGAGACCCGCTCAGTGTATGGCGAACCTCTCTAGTGCGCGCAGCTTACCGTCAGTTGTGGACGGCTATTTAGTCTTTCTCGTGGCACGGTGTGAGCGCGGTGCAACCCGTTCGTGCTCAAGTGGCCTTGTACAAAATTGTGGAATTCTGTTATATTCTGCAGCTCCCCGTTAGTTATTTAACCGATGTGATTTTCAAAAGTCTTTTTTTACGTTTTGGATCAAGAAAGGGTATAGTGTTTTTCGTTTATGCTTCGGGGATTGAAGGAGTGCGAAGCGCTTCTATAATTTTTATTGATCATAATGATTGATGTCGACGATATTGGATGCTGCTTGGAAATTATTTCAGTGACCCGAAAGCACTGGCCTTTTCTATGAGTGATTGTCCTTAGTTGTGTGAAAGTTCGATCTCTCCCAGTGATTCAATGCGATTAAGTGTCATTGCAGTTAATGTTCTTTACTCACTATAATTGAAGCTATTAGTAGTGCTTCAGTATATTCATTAAGTCAATGCGCTAAGTGTGTTCTCTGTGCGCTAAGTAGAGTACATATATTACTAGTGAAGATACAGTGGATGAGAAAATCTATTTTTCACCGTTAACCGTGAAACGAATTTCGTTAGATCCTTTTCACCCATACCTTTGCACCACAGGTACCCCGCATCTCCAAAATGGTAGGATTTCAAAGTCACGGATGGTCATTCTAATGATTTTCCGTGTTCACTTTTATCGAGAAAAGTGATGTACTGATAATTATTTCTTGGTAATTCCCTCTGTTTATATTCTCTCACAGTTAGCTGCACTTCATTTACTCATATATTTGTTCATGAGGGTAGTTTTAATGAGAATGCTAACAGCATTTAATATTTATTCCCGGTGAATCTCTCCGTTTTCTGAATCGAGTGCTCCGTAAAAGTTAAATTATATAATATTTTGGGGGATATGAATAATTTTTAGTTCATTTCGAATTAACATGAAATTCTGCCTTGTTTGAGCCCCAATAGAGACTTCTTTTTCAGCAAAAAAAAAACCTTTCAAGAAATCGATCGTTAAATTCAAATAAGAAAACTAATTTTTTATTAGAGCTTTAAAAGATATGAAGGTTGAAGTTTGAAATGTTTTAAGAAACGTGGGCATTGATCGTTAGATGGATCGTCCAATAAATTTGTTCACTCTTTAAATTTTAGAAAATTTACATGCATGAGGTGAATTGCACATATTAGTTTCTAAGCTAATGCCGTAGTTAAATTGTGATAATTTTCTCACTAAAATTCAAGGGACAGACTTTGAAAACCCTTACATTTTTAAAACATTGAAAATTACAATTCTTGTGAAACTAGATTCCATTCTGATGCTTTTTTCGACACCATAGCCCCTCACTTCCTGTCAATAAACATAGTTTCGCAATCTTCAAAAACTCATTTCAGTGAAATATCAAGCGACGTATAAGTTCAAATTCTAAAACTTAACTCTTAAATCATCTCTCAAAAAGTGTCAAATAACATCCACCAAAGTCCTGAAAAATATCCGTTGTTCCTAAGATTTCAAGTCCTCCCAATTTTGCAGGCTCCCTGTGAGTGGAGCGGCGTAGTCACAGCTAAGTGGGGTCATGCTCTATTGAGATAGAAGTGACTCCATTCGGGCGCCATTGCTCTAAAATTGAATCCATTACTTGGCCAAGTAGAAGGCATTTGTCCGGGTGCGCTACACGTCGTCGTCCCCCACACTTTTTGAAGCAATTTTGAAGACCTTTTAGACCTACTCCTGAGGGAACTTGTATTCTAAAATTGAGAAACAAATACTCTAACTCAGAGAAATACTAAGAGAAATCAGAAATACTCAGAGGTTTTTCTGATTCGTTATTTATATTTTTTACGTCGTTCATCCCATGGTTCTAATTATGCGTCTTCTCAGTGAAGTATCGGCACGTATTTCGACTTGAATAGTATTTTTTTCGAAAAACAAACGAATAAATGGTAAAAATAATCCCAAGCTCATATTTTATCAATATTTTTTAATTCTGTTCAGGTACAAGTCAATTTCAATGAATATGAATTTTCCTCTTGACTAGAACGCTGTTGTGGTTTCGCTATAATAATAAGCTTCCAAAATTGGATTCATGCTGAGTTCACTAAAATTGGTACTCATTTCAATGGTATATCGAAAAAAAGTAGTACGAAACTGTCCAATGCACTCCCGTTCGCGAATATAAAACACGACGAAAGGACACCAGCCAAAATAAATTAGTCTTGTGCATTTGTAAGTGGTTGGTATGAGCGCTCTAAAGCTTACTCAAATTTTTACTATTTTGAATTATTCTAGGGTGACATTTTGAAAAATTGCTACATCAATTTTCTTCTGAAGCAAACATACATGAAGCCTTTAGAAATTACCCTACGAATTTTCGTCTTATTTACACATTTTTTATTACCATTGTCCGAGTATTTTTACGTTGCGTGTTTGTCGTCAACGAAATCATCTTTCAAGCAACGCAAAACTCAAAGAACGAAAATAATCGTTAGAAAAAAACTCCCAGCGTGATAAACTTCGCTCTCAGGCTGCAGTAATTTGCAGTAAAAATATGGTCGCATGTTGATGAATTTTCCGTCATCGTAAAAATATAATTCTAAAACGAATAACGTCAATAACAGTGTGAATCAAGGTATCCAAAATATAGAGTTTTATCTGCATATAAAATATCAATAAATTTCTTTCAAATATCTATTTAATTAGAATAATACTAGAATATTTTTCCGATAGTTATTGTTTATGTAATTTTTAAACACACTTTATAGCGGAACGCGCGAGTAGGAACTTCCTCCCGTTCAAGAGAGAGGTTACGAATAGATTTGGCACTAGAAATCATAAGAAAAATGTTCCCCAATTCTAATACAAGTAATTTTTCTGTACTTTCGAACTATTGATAATTTAATGAAATTTTCTCACGTTGAAATGAATATAATGAAAATGAATTAATATACATTGAAATGTCTGAACATATAACAATTTCTCAATCCTACGTTAAAACTAACTTATGCAGCCAAGTTCCATCTCGGCGATTCATTTGAACCAATAATGCATGTCCTGCCAAAACCTATTGAAATGAAGGGTAATACGAGTCTTGTCAAAACGGTCGGTACTCACCATCCAGGACGATCATTAAAGCTTCCTCCCCACAACACGCTCAGTGGCTCCAATGCATGAGGCTCACCATTAGCGGTCGCCTCAGCGCCAATGTCCCCAGCTGAAGCTCGACCCAGCGTGTCGTTTTATCTGCGATAAATTAAAAAGTTAAAGAGTGCAAATGGCTCCAGTTTGTTATCAGTTGAGGCGGCCTCCCTATGGTCTCGGGGCAATTTTATGAGGCGAGCGTTTCACTTTATGGCGTGTTGAGGGTAACTCAAGTGGACTCGTTACCGGAGAGAAATGGACTTGCTCAATCTGGAGCTTAATGGGAAGTTTACGAGCCTTATGAAGGTCCTGCACGGGCTGCGCTTTGCTACAGGAAATGCTTCTCATTACGCTCGGCCGAACCGCTTGCGAACTTTATTACATTAAAGCGGGATCTTGAAACAAAGCGTTCTCAGCGCCATTTCTTCCGATAATCTTGACAACTGATGTAGATATAAGTCATTCAATCGTCACTTGTATAGATGCGAATATTTCAGATACGTTTTTAAATTGGTAAATTATTTAACTTGATCTTAATTGGTTCTTACGTGAGTCTAATTGAGTTACAGTGACAAACAAAAATTAGCCAATTTTTCAACACACTTGTTTGCTCAATATTTCAAGTATGACAAGAGTTGAATCGTATTACAATGAGAGAATCTAGAAGTATAATATTAAGACATTTTCGTATTTAAGATGCATACATCTTCATAAATTGATTTGGAACATTCTTATTTAACGGAAATTCTACCGGACTCTTTAACGTTTTTTTTCGGGGCGTAAAAAGTCCTATTTTTCCCACTGGCAACTGAACCTCAAGCCTGGAGAAAATTGTCCGCAATTTGCGTTGGATCACAGGTATTAGAGTCGGGGCTGGCGGTCCACGGTTGGTCAAGACAAAAGCGTCCGCTGCCGACCAACTCATTGTAACCGAATCAGGCTGCTTCTCTAAAGTGCTCCAAGAGAAATGAAGAAATATCTTCATGCTATTTTCGATGTACTGGGTTCTCGGTCTTTCAACGCTTACTGCTTTTGAAGGTATTGAAGAAATCATTTAGGATAAAATAATTTGTGAAAGCTCAATGATGAAGCGTTGAAAAATTGGTAGATCATGGCTCGGAATTGCATCCTAATTTTTTACGTGCAGAGCGCATAAAAAAAATTGTCGCTCGGCCACTTTACAAAAATCACTTACTGTGGTAATAAACTGTTTTAGAGAATAATTCATTCATTTCCTGTTTTAGAAAATACATTAATCATAAAAACTTTTTCATTGCAATATTCTCTTCCATTCACTTTTAAAATGTTAATCAAATCAGATAAATAGATTTAATGAGTGTTATCTAATTTTCATGACTTAAAATAATCATTATACTTGTACGAAATACTTTTAAATATATTTGTAGCATGTGGTTGCTCTTTAATTTTTATATCGAATACCCGACTGATGCTCAGGTTTTTCTTTCATGAAATTAAAGTTCAAAATGAATTATCATAGCATTCCTATTTTTTATATCCAAAAATCTTTCTTTTTTCTATGAAAAATTGTTTCCTGAGTTAATTCAACATAGTTACTCAACCTGAGATATTTTCATTAACATTATAACGTCATGCCGAAAATTTAGAAGCGTAATTTCATGATCGTTCACCAAGAGTGAATTCACCTACTATACATCAAATAGCGGTATCTATTTCATTACATATGACTAGCATGTGTTTGTCCGCCGATCACATTTTGAAAACATAAGTTTAGGTTCGTAGCACAGATACACGATTTAATCGCTCTGCCCCCATGCATGCAATGGCTCCCGATCTGAAATATGTTTCTTCTATTCATCTGCTGAATAATAAATGATTTTCGTGCTTTATCCGGCATATCCGTACATTGACCGCTATTTTTTGAAAACGCTAAATTGTGCTCGTATATGCTTGAGTTTTTAGACGTCTCAAAATCTATCTCATCGCTTCATTACTAATTTCTAGGAGCATACACTGATCTATGTTAAAGTAAATACATCGTTCAATGTTACAGTAAGTGTTTTGGCTAATGAAATAAATGGATCAGTGTTTAGGAATGCAGCATACTTCAACAACACGTTTGTTTTATCATGCCTTTATTATTTTAAGGCCATTTTATAATCTACGAAGAACGCTAATAAACATGCAGAAAATAATTAAAAAGCCCTATTATCGATAAGTTCATTCAGCATTTTGCGCTTCATAGTATTTGACACATTTTTATTTACGTTGAGTTTAAACTTTTGTTTCTAACATTTGTCTAGTTTTTACTTAGTCTAGCACTGATCTCCTTTTTCGAAGATCAACTTAAACACTATTGCACCGCGTCTCCTCACTTTTACTTTTACTCATTCAAGGCATTAAAAAAATTCTTCACTGATACGAAGCACTACAAGTCGCGTATGAGAATATTGAGGGAAAATTTCCTTTCATCATTTGTAGTGAATTCAAAAATTGTATTAATTGCGTCTGTCTTACATTCATTTTGAAGCCAACTTCTACAGACCAAATCAAATATGTCATGAACATATGTCAATTAAACGAGTGCATGGTGAAATATTAAAAACTTATCTCTCTTGCCAATGCAAACAATCAGTACGCAGATGTTTTCCACCAGTATATATATAGTAGGTAATGCTTTCAGTATAGAAGCGCTACAAATTCTATGAACAAGTTATTTCATTCTATTTCATATTGAACGCGTTGATCGCGATGGGTTAAACTGAAGTTCAATAATCAACTCAAAATTTTAGTCAATATTAGATTCCCAATTTTGAAAAGTGCAAATATTTACTGGATCGTGCCTTCCTTTAGCTTTAATTAAATATTTATGAAAACTGAGATTTTGAATACTGGTCGGTCAGCAGCGTCATGAAAATAGCCTCCATGTACGCCGGCGGCTCACATCGCGACCAAAATGTTAGGGAGGCACGTTAGCTGGTCCATGAAGCAGGTTACTGTTCAGCAACCCGCTCCATATGAAAGACCGTGAATGACTCCTGTGTCTCGAAACGATTTCAAAATATAAATTTGCGTTAGCTGAAATTTTTTATGATAAATTTCGGATGAAAAATATGATGTTCTTTCTCAAGCAAAATTATTCGGTGTTACTTTAATTAGGAAGAAATTTTGAGATGAAGTGAAAGTGCTGCTATTTTGTAGATTTTAACTTTGCAGACCTACAAATATATTTTATGATGTAGCTTATGCAGACCCAAAAAACTGAAAAGTGTGTTCGTCTGTAATGAAAATTAATTTCGTTTTCGTTCAACACTCAAGATGGTTTAATTCTGAATAAACCAACTCAAAAGATAGTTAGGGTGGTATAAACTATTGGGCTGAAGTAAGCTGGTGCAAGTATTGGGATTATATTTATTAGGTGAGCAAGAAAATTGTTCCTCTCTGTGTATTGTTTTAGAATAATGAACAGAAACATCGTAGGTGATTTATCGCCTTCTTAAAATAATCGTACGTGTGTGCTCTACTCAAAAATGCAGCAGCTGAGGCCAATAAACTCGAATTCTGTGTCATCAAAAGTTTTTAATCAATTATATACTGAACTATTCAAAAAGCACGCCAAGTACGTGGATGGTTGGGTTTCACACTGTTCGAATTATTGTTTTTTTATATTCCTCACGCAACTAGTATAAAATTTCAATTTGAAAGTGATGCTAATCACAACATAATAATAAACATACGTCTTCTTATTTGCTGGCACTCACCAAATTATTGAATGTGCAGTAACCGAAGAAGAAGACTCGAGGCGCAATTTGGAGTTATGTCGGACACCGTTTGTCTTGTTTGCCACAAGTGTTGGTTGCTCATATCCCCTTTAAACATTGCGCCAAGCGAGCCATGTTTGCCCCGACGCTAACCAGCCATGTTTTCTGAAATAGCAAGTAATAAAAACAGCATCAGCTCGCTCTTCAAACTCTCGCGCTTATAGACAATAAGAGTGCTATTGCCAGTGGGGGTTCGGATCTTACTAAACTCGATTGGAATGGGATTTATGGAAATTATACTTTTCGAATTTGACATAATAAGCTGATATTTCTGTACTGTATAAGCCATCTGAGGTTTCATTTCATTTGAAGCACTCATGACTGTATAATACTTGCATTTGTGGAAAACCTGATGCACGAAAGTCGTCCCCACTAAATCCCGTTCACTTGAGATGAAACATTTAAAAAATCTATGTATTGCCGTCCCGTTTGGAACCATTAGCGTTCATCATAATTAGTGTATTAAACACCGCTTCAAGGTAAATGTGTGTTACTTATTTATCACGGATAAATTATCAATGAATCTGATCACGCATCAAATCAATGGTTTTGTTTTTTTAAGTAATTTTTTTACATTTTCGGAGCTTAAAGAAGGATATTTTCTCTCAGTAATTTAGAAAATTTTCAGATATTGTATTAAATTCAGTTTTCCTTGTTCATCAAGCACATGCAGAGCGTACAGAAAGACACATGTAATATGAAATGCATTTTCTAAAATTGTCCTGAAACCAATCTTGTATTTAGAAAATTTTTGGGTGTGAAGTCTTCCATCATTGTTCCATAAGTCGAATATACCTTCATTTAAAGTCAAATCGTAGTTTTTAGGAAGACATTCTAGCCATGAAGTCATTTTCAGAGAGATACACCTTACCATTCAGTAACAAGTTTCGTGTTATAATAATTTTATGTTAGAACGAATAAAAATAAAAATGAGCACAAATGATATACAGATCTATTATTACAGACACTATTTAAGAGTACAAAGCCCAGTGATTTCTTCTTAAAATATTACAAACGAAACGAAATACATACACACCAACATAGCAGCTTACAATCACTTCTTTGAGCCTCACTGCCTACACTCTTCTGGACCTCAAGCGCAGTATTTGTGTAAGAGATCAATATCGTTTAATTCTAAATTACTTCTCAATAATTCACTGGTTCTTCGTACTGGCTCAAGTCTTTACTGAGTATTCCGTGTGTTTTAGTAATTTGCTCACCATTTTTTAGTTCTATGACAAGTTACTCATTTATCATTTTTAATATACCTATGAAAATTTTTTCTTCAGAATTACAGTGCTCGTTCATGCATAACTAAAGTACTTGTGGATCAAAGTTCACTTCTAATCAATTATGAAAGATTCCAGGAAAAAATTATGGATGGGGTTTACAGTATGTTTCTAGATTACTTAGGTCGTAGATGCAGCAAAAATAATTTAAAATTAGTTAATTACAAAGTTATAAATTTTAACCTTATACAACTAAACATTCCTGATCAAAAAAAATTGTTGACATTGTGCAAAAATTGCCCCTTTTAGATATGTTTGAAAGAAATTTTTATGAGTTTCTCGCTCAGATGAAAAATAAAATATCAATGCAAGATTCTTTGTAGATTTCACTTTCTTTGTATAAAATTTATGTTCATATTGGTTGCGCACAAGTGACGGCTTATCGAGTAAGGCAGTCTTACAAGCTCAGTTCAGTGGGGATGGTACGAAAGTAGGCCAAAAAAATATATGTTCATCTATATGTATTTTTTCAGACGAATTATATGCTCTTCTTGAACTAATTATTCCCCATTTATAATTCTTTGTTTCACTCCTATAATCAGGTTTTTCATGTTAATGACGATTTAAATTTAAAAATAAATTCACTTTAATATCTTCAGGGGAAAGTCATCCGTGCCAACACTACTGATGTACAATTAGATGATAGATGAGAAAATTTTTATGATGAAAGAGTACATTTGCACATACTTAAAATAATTATTCTGATATTTGACAAGTAATAGAAGGCAAATTTAAAATATATATATATATATATATATTAAAAAGTCACTTATATTCCTGTCTATGTTAGAAGTTTTCCGTATGGTATGTGCGTGAGTGCCGGTAAAATTCTCTGCGAAAGGTTCATTGGTTTGAAATAAAATAATTAAGAACAAATTTAAGTGTACGAGCAAACTTTAGCCAATATTTAGTTTCCACCATACAACTTTTCCAGGAAAAATAAATCAATTTAATCCTTCACTTACTTCATTTACGTGGGCTTACCCATCAGTATTTTGGGATAGCTTTTGCATCTTCAACGTTGAATGCATTGACTGTTTTTAATTGTAGCTCTTGTAATTTTAATAGCAATTCATATAATTTATAAACTGAGTCTATAATTTAATAAATTGTGTCTGAGGAAATTCCACTTCATTTCTTCACATTTAGCTAACCATTGGCACTTTGCCCAAAAGTTTAGGCCAATTTACTTGAATATACAAGCACAAGTCCCGTACTGAGCTTGTGCTTGTACCGAAAAAGACACAAGCACAATATTTTCATTTCTCCATTAGCAACCACGTGTTTTTCATCAAACACGCTTCAACAAAACAATAACAAGCCCAAGTTCATCACAATCTTCAAGCCCAAATAGTTATAAATTGATTTCAGCAGCTGTTTTTGCAGGTAAAATCGCACATAGCTTTAAATCGGATCGGAATTTGAGCGCGCGTTAGCGCCGCCCATAACTTTCCCTGATCGACCAATGCTAGACAGACCTTGGTCCTGAAATGCAGCACCACTTCCATCCCGCCGCCACTCTCCCGACACACAATGCCTTCACCGCCATCTTAATAAACAACCCAAACAGCTGCCACTCTCCTGAATGCTGAATTTCTTGGAATCTTTTCGATTTTTATACTGTGCGTTGTTATCATGGGCTGCGGTTTTAGGTTTCGTTAATAATTTTGTTGTTGTTTCATCCCCTGTGGTCCTTTTATTGCATTTGTGGTGGTTGTTGTTTGTTGGTGAATGTCTTCACCGCCATCTTCTATCTTCGCGCAGTTCTTCATAAATAATCTTCATAAATCTATTTGTTATTTTTTGGTTATAGGAAAATATCTTCACAAACAATCTATGGCTTCCACTAGTTTTAAGTAATAAAATTATCAACACATTATCTAACAGTATACTTTGGTAAATGAAGAGGAAGTTAAATGTTAAAAACTTGTATCACAAAGTAATTTTTCTGAAAAAAGTTTCTTTACTTTTTTAAAAGAAGCTACTCGTATGTACTGAATCACATTTTATGACAAGAAGGACCTCCAACTTTTTTTTCAAACATATCAGAGATGTTATTGTTTCTAGTCTTTGATAACACAACTAAAGTGAACACTTAAATTGCTCATAATTTCAAACCGTACATTTATTATTGGGCTTTTACATAGTCCATCTTCACTGATATCTGCATCACATCACAAAAAAGTATCGTCATTTTAAAATTCTATCATTTCCAATTAGACTGCTTATAGTATTTCTAATTCCAATATCGACATTTTAACATGCCCCCCGATTCCCAGAGCTACATGAGGGTTACGTTCGGCAAAAATTTTCTTCAACGACCAAAATTGTGGCTTTTTCCTCACAGTTTTAAATTTTTATCATCTTTCAATCATTCGCTTCTATAAAACTTGCTTTAAAATTTCGACAGATATTGTAATGCAGTTGATTTTGGGTGGTAAAATGATTCACAGAACAGTTTTTTTCTGTGAATTAAATATGATAGAGACAAGTACATTTTATTTTTGAGTAATTTTTCTGAAAGATGGAGAGATAAACTTCTTTTATAATTTGAAAAAATCAATCGTATTACTATCAATAAGCAAGCCATTCTATTTCAATAAATTTATTACACAAAATCAAATCGAGTTGCATCCTTTTTTCACTTGTAGAAAATTTAACCAGAATGTATTTTTTTCAATATGGCGTTTGTTTCCAAAGTTAAGGTATTATCTTTAATCTCATTTCTAATATAAGAAATATTTAAAGGGTGTACTAGCAAAGAGAAAATAGTTTTAATACCAAGGATTTCATTTTAAAATGAGAAAAATTTTCTAAAAAAGAAGATCGATATATTAGATCAAATTAAATGCACAAATAACTTCACAATTATTAATTTTACAGCAAAGCTTGAGAGATGTTACCACTACCCAAGAACTCCTATGTCAGGAGTTTCTACACAATAAATATTATTAAATTTTCACATAACTAAACGCTGCCTACTTTGGGGCATGCGCTCTAAGATCACCCGGTGATGGTAGCTTGCTGAAATGATCTAGTCTAGCAACAAAATTTTGAGCACTTTTCCTTTTACAATATTCAAATTCGCTGTATGTTAGAAACGCTGCAAAAGTAGCATAAGTTACATTCAGGGTTTTTATTATATCATTATTTGTTCTCCTAGGATTTTTCTAGCTCTCTTTACATGAGCAAGCAACTCTATTCAAGGAAATGTAGACCAGGACATAAAATCGAGGTACATCTTGTTTTTTAAAATTACCGCAAACAATTTAGATCATTGTAGCTGTTTCATGTGAAAGATCCCGACTTGCGTCAACCAATACCGCTACAGTTAGAAGTACATGCCCATCCCATGCAGAACTTAGTTTTATGATTTTATTAAAGAATATTTCACATTTGTAGCTGGAGACCCTCATTAAAGTTGCGAGTTTGTGACCAACACTTGTGGTGAAAGAATTTTCTGCATGGAGTATGAGGCCAAGAAGCTGGAGTAAGAAATTATGACTTTGCAGCTAATTTATCCTAAGAAATTAGTGTACGAATACCGGTTCACCGTTTTTTTCACTCTACCTTCGCACAATTTATCATCTAAATTAACTAATTTTGTTTGCGGCATGAAGAAGTGGAACTCGGCGTTACGAAGTAGATATCTGTAATCGATGTTGCTAAAGCTTCCATGGCGTTGACTGATAGCAAAATTGATCAGAATTCCCATTTTCTTTGATGGAAGTTCCGAACCAAGGCTCCGCTCGCCTACATCGACCGTGCTGGCAACCTGAACTTTTCACAGCACACATTGCATAGAGTCAAACTTTCTTCACTATATGTCCCTATGGAAAATAGCTGATATTAGAGTAATTAAAGTCTTGAGCATTCGTTTTAATTTGAGAGAATGTGCATTTTGCTCTTCATAGACAGGCTCTAGATTTATAAACAAATATAACTAGAATGAATTTAGACAAATGAATAAAAATCGTTATTAAGTGTGAGTAAATTGTGTTTTATCTTCAAAAAACATCCCTATGTTAGAATGGTCTTTTATGTTATAAAATATTAATTATTTACAAATTGAGATCAAAACATTAAATGGTAAACTAAATAAATAAGAATTCAATTCGGAGCCAGCCAATTTGATGCCACTCTATTTGCAGAATAATATGCATTTACTGCAGCACTTATCTTAACTAACTAAACAGTCCAACGACACGCTTGTAATCATAAATTAAGTAAAGGTTAAACAGTCAAGTTTTCAGAAGCTGAAGCTCCACAAACACAGCCATCTGACCCGATCTTTGAAACTTCTCAATTATTATGTGATCATCTCTAATATTACTATATGTTCATCCACAAAATATTGCGTGACGAACTGTAACGATATGATGTCTGAAATTATGATGAATGCATTGAGATTAATGATTTTTTAATATATACACACTTTCCTACCAGATAGAAGGATTTCAGCAACACAATGGAACTTTTGGCCTAAGTAATATTATAAAGTCAAGGATATTTCAGTTTGGAAATAATCTTCTATGTCTACTACAGACCAACATTCTGACTTGGTTCACTCATGATGGATGTTAAATGTTACGGATTATATATTTTTATAAATATGTAGCCACAAAAGATGTGGAGATAAAAAATTTCATCTAGGAGTATCAAGAGTATTACTTCCATAAAAACAAAAAATATACTCTTTGACTTTCTCATCATTTATAGTGGAAAATTATTTGTGATCGCACTGAAACTCAGCTTGAGAAAATGCCGGTACGCAGCGAAGCACCGCCATCTTATTCCGTTGCTAAAACTGGTCAACATTTTAGATATTTCTTCGATATTTCTGCATTAACATCATTTCAGATTACAAATCCGAAATAAACATGACTAGGAATTCCTTGTTTTCTCTCAAAATCATCCTAACCAATTTCAATCGCCAAATCAAGTTTGCTCTACGTAAAGATATCAAACAATGCTAAATTGTTCCTTATTTTCAAAGCATCATCAGACTAAAAGCATTTCGTAAAATCATTCCGTTCCAAAATTGTAATTTTGCTCCGTCTAGCGCAACTTTTATTCCTTTCTTTCGGAACGTGGACGTCAGAAAGAGAGAGAAAGATGAAATATTCTCGAGGCCGTTACACCGGTGTCCAGTGGCTGTCTCCTAGCGCCATAAATATCGACCAGTCCTTCAGAGAAAACCATAAATTGGGGACGACACAGAAAACGGTTGCTGGACGGCGTCTTTAAAGAGGAACTATTCCTCTCAGGCTGCCCGCAGTGCTTGTTTGGTGTTTTTCTAAAATGTCGAGTGCGACTCGAGAACAACGTTCAGTGATTCAAAGTGCTTTGAATACTTTTCACACGAGACTGCACACATTATCGAGATGAGAGTTAATGTCTGCTGATATACGTTTTTTTGGCTAGATACAAGATTCGGCTGCAGCAGAATTATGATCATTCTTGAAACACCGTTGAATTATCTGAAGCATCATTAAACGTGTACTCTGATTATCATGGTGAAAAAATCTGCTCGATGTTTAAAAAGTTCCGTAGAATGTAATAAGTTAACTATTTTTTGTTTCATTTATGTTTAAATATTAATTTTCACTTTTTGTTTCCATATATGAAAATATTTCCAATGAATTCTTTACTTACAAATATTATTCGACGCTAACAAAGTTAAAACTCCGGAATTATAGATAGAAACCTAAATCTAGACTTTTTAAAGAATCAGGATCAGTCTGTTTCGTTATTCACAGATGTGTTTGAATTAATCAATGAACAAGAATATATCAAGAATATTCGCACTAATCAATGTACAAATATTTGAATTCGAACTACACAACTTCGTAGAAATTGACCTAACTATTTCATCGGAAGCTGCATAAAAATTATTCAATCATCATTTTTTTTTAATTATTTGCCATCATGAACATTCAACGCGTTCTTGAAGTTCGATCTCTAAAAATTACTTGTTTCATAATGAACAGCTTCTCCGTAAAATTTTAATTCCTTCAAAAATACATAGCACAAAACAAAACACTCTGAATAACAAATAAAGAACTTCATCATGGATAAATTCGTTAAAAATAAAATTAAAACAATATATGCACTCCGACTATCATTCTACTCGCTTCATGGATGCACTCGGGCTGTTATCATTCCACTCGCTTCATGGATGCACTCGGACTGTCATTCCACTCGCTTCATGGATGCACTCAAACTATCATTCCACTCGCTTCATGGATGCACTCGAACTATCATTCCACTCGCTTCATGGACGCACTCGAACTATCATTCCACTCGATTTTCTTCATACCTCAAAGTAAGGGCACTCACACTGCACGCAGCTGATTTTCAGTAATGGCGCGCACCCGCCTATAAATATCTTACTTCGGGGAGCTCGAGCCCCCTCAGGCTTCGCTCTCGCCCCCTGCACTGCTGAACGTTTTTCGAGCAAGCATTTCGAAATCGATTAATTCTAGTCGTTCTTTATAAGGAAGCACTCTTTCTCCTTATTTAGTAAGGCTAACGTGTAGTTTCTGAAAAAAACTTATTGGCTTTTGCATAAGTTCGTTGCGGAAATAACAGAGATGGTCAGGGATTGTTGATTAAAACGGAAGAGAAGTTCTTGATTTTGTGTTTCTGATTTCGAAGGCATAACAATATATTTTCAGGTTCAATTCGTTCACAATTATTAAGTAACAACTGATAGTTTGAAAGCAATTAGATATTTCTATAGCGTTAAACTTTCTTACCGTGAGTATGAAGAACAACTTAGGAGGTTTCATTGTGACCTATTTCAACAGTGAAATTAAAGGTTTATAAGTTCCGCAAGTAGTTTAGTCACGATCACTTTCAAAATCTAATTAATAAGACAGCGTACTCCACAAGAACGTCTAGAAGACTCCTAACGCAAGGAGAGCTCCTTCGTAACTGTCCTTTTTGTCTATCATGCGTAGACCATCCTTTTCAAGACCTCGTTGCGGTAATTTTTTGCCCAAATTTATTACCTTGGCGATTCAGCCTTCGGCAAAATTTGTTACGGAGTGGAAAACTCGTTGAATCAATCACCAGCCTTCCGGATACGGTCATGCAATGACCTCACTCGTAGTTCCTAACAATATACTCTAAAAAACAGAACTGGAAGTGTGTTCAAAAAAATATTTACTTCATCTGGTTTTGAAATATTCATGCATTCCAGCAGCGGTAGAGTGCTCGATGCTATGCCGCGAAAAGCGTGCTAATTTTGAGGTCGGAATTAGCTAAGGAGGATTTGCTTGTAACCGCAAACCCGGTTCTTTGGGACATCGGTGATTATCTAGTGCCATGTTGAGGTGGCGATTTGGTTTTCTCTTCCTGGTAGGAATAACATTGATAAAGTTGCCCTGAGCAGATAAAGGTCTATGGCTATTTTGAAAATCGTTGCTCATTAACATTGAGTACAATACTGTGAACACTGATTTTTAAGCAGGCCTGAGGTTATTTTTTTCATTGAGGCTCATTGAAATATTCAAATACATCCCATGCTCTGTAAATTTCGAAATCAATTAAATTCTATGTTTAAATTTAAAGCTTTATCGCTTTCCAATTTTACCAGAAGGTAATGGAATGCCTCTGCAACGAATACGGGAATTAAATGTGTTCAGATGACTGTCAACTTGAGTAAAGTTTGTAAAATTATTTGCGGAGGCTTAATGTTGTTGTAACAACTTTTAGTTTATTGAGCTTATTTCCAATGTAGTTTTCCCCATATCGTGTTAAGTTTTCAGCAGCTAAATGAAAATATATACGTTTTAATCACAAAGATAAATTATATGAAGTCTTCAAAAATGAAATTACAAAATATGTCCTCTATTTTTTCAACTATTCGTTTACCTTATGGCCTGCCTGACTATTTTTTCTGCGAACTTTTTAGACAAAAATTATTCATGGGATGGTCAAAATTGGATTTTGAAGCATTTTTGATATTTCTATTCACACGTGCGTTACGTATTTTGAAAAAAAAAATTAAATTTGTTGTCCTCGGCGAGCTCAAGAATAATACATCGGAAAATACAGTCCCCAATTATATTAGTGCAAATAATGGCTTACCTAAATATCTCTAGCTCAAAAAATCAAACCTTTGTGAATAAATAAATCTCTTATACATGAGCATACCAATGAAAATACGAATAAGTAAAATTAATTTAATTGAACAAAGGGAAAACAATTGAAATTGCCACTAACAATTTATAATTGAAAAACATTTGAAGAATATTATGAGCACTGACTGAAAGGAAAGGCGATTGCATTACTGAACACCCGTGACATAAGCACCGCATTTTGTTTGATCAATTAACATACAATGTAAAGTTAAGCTGAAATGCTCAAGCAGTTACATAACTACCGAGTATTTGAAATAGCAAGCAAATAATTTTGAGCACTGAATTATTTTATCTGAAACGTTCATGAATAGAACACTAAATCTTAAAATTTTCTACTAAGTAAGTGCGAGCGAAAAATCTGGAAGAAATGTAATGCGTGAGCCTCAGTTGCAGTTTTCTTCAATTCGTATTTGTAGACTTTTGCTATATTTTTTTCGGATAAACTCTTATATCTAAGTTAAGTCAGCTCACAATTTAGACAAACATTAACATTTGAAAAACTGGAGTAAAAGACAAAAAGGGTACATACAGTAATTTCATTTTGAAGAATTTTGCCCATGTTGTCGCTCACTTAATTAAAAACATCGAAGTTTGAGCTGACATTGAACTTAATAAAAAATTATTTTACTTAGCCTTTCTGGGGAAGACAGGAAATTTCTTTCATCACATATCATGTGGTACGATTATGCCAAAGGTCTCGTTCGTGAACAAATAATTACGTTTATTCCTATTTATATTATCATTTCTTCCCCTGAGAAATAATGTTTTTAATAGGATCATAGATGATAAGCTATTTCAAACATATTTTTTAGATTACATTTTGAAAAAATTCTCAAATCTTTATTTATTCATTTCCTGAGCGTGTTTATCCCTGTCATTTAATACCATACTCTCTAAGGAAATCCTGGTCTAATAATAACCTAATTCAAAGCAAGAAGTCAAAAATGCCAGATAAAGTATAATATAATTGCACAAGTTTTCCAAATCCTAGCAAAAATCATAAAACGCAGAATTGGTAATAATTTATCAAAACCTACATTATGCTCAAGATTCAAATTTTCTATCGTCAGAAAAACATTTAGACTTTCACCATTAATATAGCAAACTAGAAGAATTCATTGTTGCTGTTCGTCACTCAGTTGTTTTCAACCACTGTCATTCTCATTGGGGCCTTTCCGTCATATAAATGGGACGGCCTTCATCATAATAAATTCAGAAAAATAGCATCGTTTTTATATACATTTTGTAGACTATGCTGATTAATATAAAACAATTCAGAGAATATTCTACTTTTTTTGTATTTACTATATACCATATGAAGAATGTTAGAACCGGGAGTAAGTTAAATATGGCAGCTGAATACCGTGGAGTTAAGTTTTTGTATTCCAAGGTGCGATGAGCAAAATTTTTGGAACTGCAACTTGCTTATTAGCGTTGAAAAGACGTAAATGCATTGAACTAACTGTACGAAAAATTAGAAATATTAAAACATGCATGTATATATATTTTACTTTCGTCTCCGTGATGACAATATCGGTTCTACCAATATACCATTTTCGTTAAATTTTCTTCAGAAATTTCACATTTTCCGTAACCGTGATGGGAGAACCACTAAAATTTTCAGCTCAAAGTTTCTGCGAGTTGTAAATTGATAACGGAAAATGTGAAATCAAGAACAACTGTTCAAAAGTTGACTAAATGACAATTTCTTTTTGTTCCCTTATACTAATTGACTAAAACTACATTGTAGAAACAATTTTAATTGTGACTGAATAAGCTTATGAAACAATTCAAATCATACGTGAAATGTTACCATTAAGCTCACATAATCTATACATAAATATTTTTTCACATATTTTCAATATTGCCCACTTTGATGGGAGCTTCAATTTAAAATTCATTTATGATAAACCGATAAATATACATTCCTCAATAGTTCATCTGTTTTTTTTTACTTCATCCTAATTGAAACATGTCGTAATTGAACCAAGCATAGAAGCCTAACCATTTTTTCATTAACTCAGTATAGGCATCGATAAATTAATTTCAAATATTCCCTCAAATATTTCTGTGAATGTGCAGAATCATTAGTAAAGATTCTATGCATTGCCCCATGAAAGAGCTATGTGGTCTTATTCTGAGAGTGCAGAAGCGACTCTAGAAACGATTAAGAACATCTGGGGCGAGTTGAACGCATGACTGCTTTCGGACGCACTCATTCCACTCGTTCAACGTTCCGGTGTTAGGGTATTGGAGAAAATTTAGGGCCCTAAGGAACCGGCCAAGGTCATATAGGTCACTTCAATAGTCTACCTCAAAACTGAAAAAGTTTCGTACATTTACGTAAAATTTTTGTCCTTTTTCTTACCTGGACATGAATGGTATCAGCATCTCACAATGACCATTGGCTTGGGTGCTTGTTTTTCAAAGGAATTCGAATGAATTTAAAACAGAGAGTTTTGGTTCACAGCTGCAAGTACTATCAGAAAACAGAGAGATTCACCTCGTGTATTTTGTAAACTTGTTACTTTTTAAAGAGGTGAATTTTTGCAAATGTTTCTTCTGCATTTTACACTTTCACGCAATTCTTTTCCAGCAGATTTACCTCGATTGTTTGTGCGGACGGTATTTTGATTCTCCAGTAAATTTTGTGTGCATGTGTTTGCTCTAGATGATCTCTTGGTAATATCTTTCCTCTTTTCTTCATTGAATGATGGAAAATCAGTGCTTTAGATGAAGTGGAAAAAGCGAAGTAATACACTGGAATGCAGTCTTGCTACTTCACCCTGGTGCCTTAACGACCTTCATTTGTTAGTTAGTGAAAACTTTGCCTCGCGTTTGTTGCTTTTGAATTATTGCGGAGTTATTTTTCAAAATTTAATAGAAAATTCAAGGTCTTCACGTTTCAAGAACTAATGTGTCTTTTTGATTGCCGTGTTATGTAAGGATAATTGTCTACCTTGAAACCGTGTTTCCATGAACTCCAATTTGCTCACTGTGGAGAGAACGAAGTGTGTCAGCCCACATAGTCTATACCTTTCCCTTCACGTGTAATGCAAAACATCGTCATTGAGGACCATGCATCTTTGCACGTATTAAAATTAAATTCAGGCTTTGTGTGATGTTTGAGAAAAAAAAGCGGCCCCCTCGACAAGAGCATCGATTCCATCCATATGTTATAATTTCGAGGGCACTTCAACTCTTGCCGGTGATGCCCCTGCTCTCACTCAAGTAGCGAAGTACAGTTCTGTCGCGGGATGTGTGAAGTGATGTGGCCTTCGGGAGAAACAGGCATGCATGGACACCATGGACCGCCAGTTCCAGGGTGCGAGGAGGACTCTCCTGGAGGTTATTGTCCACCAAGCACTTACACTGAAAATAATGAGGTCTGTTCTGTCTTGTAGCTCTGTCTCGTTTCTCTGTTTAACTCTCGCGACGTATTTTATTGTTGAATTGTGACGTATTTGTTGATTCTTGATATCCTCATCGTGTTTTGAAGTTTTCACACACGCTTTTAGATCTCTCTCATTCAAATCTGTGTTTTTATTATATAATTTTACGATCCTCTTGCAGATGACTTTGCCTCCTTGACTACTGCTGCACGTGTAAGCATTTTTACATCTCACAATTAGAAAAAAAAAAAACATTTTAAATATTTTACAAGCTTCCTTGTGTTTTATCGATATTTTCGATTTCCATTTTTGTCTTCACGAAAATCTATGAAATTCTGCAGCCCTGAATTTTGCTTGGTCTTAATCTATTTTATTTATCGTATTATTTGCACTCATTTACTCTGACTCGTGTACAACACATCCTCCCCGGGGTGCATTTAAGAATTAGGACAGAAAGTTTGTGCAAGCTATTTTCAACATTACTTGCAATTAATGTACTCTTCTGGAACGTGAAGACTGTACAAATTTCCCTTGAAATATTTATTCAGGGTAACTGCATGCCATTTTCATATTTCCTTAATCATTTATCATAAAATAAACAATTAACTTCTATTTTTTTTAATTATCTACTACTCGTATAAATTCAGACGTTTCTGTTTGATTTCTTTAGTTGAATGTTGTAGCAATTTTCTTTTGGAAATTTAGTAAGATTTCCTTATAAATCAAAGATTTCTCACCCCAAATGATTGAAGATAAGCAACAGCTATGGTGAGAAAAATTTAATTGAACCCATCTGGAATATGCTGATAAATCATCCAAATATTTTATTTCTTCTTAAATTAACAATAACATTTTTTTATAGTAGTATTATAAGGTAGAAAATCAGCCGAGAAAATGGCATAGCCACGGTATAGAAGAGCAAAAACTGGTTTATATCATTTTATGGTTCCTTTATGGCGATGACGGTGAGTTCATTTCCCCAGTTTCCTTCTCACGATATGAATCTTTTCCCTTACGGGAGGCCTCACTCTTCCAGGTGGCTGCTTCTCAGCTCTAAGCTGATCAATATTCTTTATCTCTCCGACCCCTTTACCCTGTGCGTGGTACGCTTTCCATTGCCATCTGTCCTGTTTCATTCAACGAATTACAATTAATGTGTGGTCTTCTTCTCCATGATCTCCGCTCCAGTGAATGTTATATTATCTTCACGTGAGAAAGTAGCAAATACTGTTGAGTTTCATTTTAATTCGATTGCTTCACTAATGAAAATTTTTCACTTGTCATTCTTTTACTCACTGTTGAACGAACTCCGTGTTTACATTTGTTAACAGTTTTAAGTATTATCGTAGAAAATTCGATAATCTTTGAAAATTTTGAAGAATAAAACTCTCAAGCTTCTGGAATATTGATGATTTGTCCGCGTTGATGATAACAAGTAGTATTTTTCAATTTTTCTCTGAGTTAAAACATAGGCAGGTTAAACTGTAATTTCTCATTTACTTGAAATTTCAAAGTAGAGGACAATTCATCACTTTCAGTGTCATTCAAATTTTCAAATCAAGCAGATTTCGAGGTTGTATGCATTTGTCTTTTGAGCTAACGCATTTACAGGGGAAAAAATCTTTAACTAGAATAGTGACTGAAAGAATGTCAGTGAAATATCTGCATTAGTTTGACAACAAAGTTCGCATTTCTGAGGTCGTGTACGCATTGCAACACGCGGCAAAAGAAGTCATTTCACCTTCGAGGCTGACGGCTCCCGCGTACAATGGTCGATGCTGTCCATTTTGGGCCAGTGCTACCACTTCCTGCTCCAATTTCTGCTCCGCATTATCCGCTTCCCCACGGCAATTTTTCTGCGCGATCCATCTCTTTGTGTGTTTTCCTTTCGCTGTCGCTGCATTGTGGCGCTTTTCCGTGCTATTGAATTAGGACAAAGCATTAGTATGTGCACGGGAGACTTACGCACGAAACGTCTGTTTCCTCGCTGCCAAATATGCCTAAAGTTGGTTTACGCTGCTGCAAACATCTTTGAGAACTGTTTGATACACTGAGTAGGAAATTTTGTAAGTCGAATGAAGTGTGTGTGTTGAGAATTTTATTTTCAAATTACAGACATATGATTTTCGAACCTCGACATTGAGCTAAATTTTAAAATTTGTGCCAATAATGTACAGATTGAGTTGGGTGCTTCTTAACTTCATTGAGCAAAGTTGCACCATTGTTGTCGCATATTTGCTAAAGAAAGCTATGTGAAGTGTACTCGTTAAATTTTTGAATGATTCTTTGTTTGAGAAAAAGAATTTTTACTGGATAAATTATTTTTTATTAACGCTCACATCACGAGTGACAAATTTGGCTGTTAATTATGAAATTTTCAGTTAAAGAACTTGTTCTCTAGTGAATTATCCAAGACATTGCTGTCTGAAAAGAAAAGAAAATGCCTGAAATCCGATCGATACAACGCAACCATAAGTCACGGCGCGCGTTAATACGAGACGGAGGGCAGATTGTTGACAGAGACAGATCAGAGCGGGATTATGGGTCAATGAAGCTTGATCTTTTTTTGTGCGCGTGTGTGCAGAGCTCTAGTTCGTGATCGAGCGTGAGGGAAACTCCCCTATAAATTTTCGTTGGATATCATATTCCTCACGATCATGACGTCAGCAATGAACGAAGAAAAACACCAGCGTTTCGATAGTGAAGATTGAGATTAGGAAAAGAATTTGCTGTAACGACATAGAATATATGTATTCAATGAAAAAATTATAACTATTGAATACGAGGGTCAAAAACGACTTTCGATACGCCAACACATAAATTTCTGTGCCTTTATCATTATTTTCTACTTGTTTGTACTTCATGAAGGACCTAATACCTTCCATTGTCTTCTAAAACGAACCTTTGCACTTCATTTAAATGCAACAATGACAAGCTGAAGATACAGAGTTTATAATGGTTTAATTTTATCAAACTTTCCGCGAGAAATTTTTCTGTGGACGAAACATTTCAGTACACGAGGCGGAACATCCGTTCATCCCTCTGTGAAAGACAATCAGGGCGCGTCGTTCAAGCGTAGAAGTGTCCTAGATTCTTTTCCCTCTCGGCCGTGGCATTCTGTCGCTCGCTCAGAATTATGGGTTTCCGTCCTTCAAAGGAAATTCGCTCTTTCAGATTCGCAAACTGAAACCAATTTCAAGTTGAGCACCTATGCAAGATTTCTTAAGCGTTTTTTTCAGTAACTAGGTCTTCAAAATTTCAAAGCACTGCTGCTCTAAGGTTAATTTTTTGAATTGGGAAGTTTCTCCTCGGCAATCACAGACTAATGTAGAACGATAGGTAATTTTTTTTTTTGGCATGAGTGGTGTTTCACCTTGAAAGTTATGTCTTCCTTCTATTTGTGCTCGAAAATATTGTGATTAGCTCTGGGTCCATTTTATTTCTTTCATGTCCGAAAGCCAAGGACATTTAGCATAAAAAGAAATGTTTGTACGAATGAATGTACTGTTCTTGAAAAGTAATCTTCCCAACATTATACATTTATCTACAGTAGTCATTTTATTTGTTTTGCCTAACTATAGCTAAATGTAAACAAACGATCGCTTTAAATTCTAACTATTTGAATTTCATTCATTCAGTTTGCTAAAAAATTTAATTAACACTCATGTATAAACATGCCTAATTTTCAACCACTGTCGAAGATTAGTTTTTAATTTAGTTTGGCTAATTACGCTTCCAGCTTACACGCTTAAAGCTCCCACGCTCATGAATAGCAATCTCTACCCTCCTCGCCATCAAATTCGGTAGCGCGCGGAATGAGCAGGGTTGGATAGTAGCCTCTAATGGTTCTTCCCTCCCTCTCTTCATTGGTTTCTGCTTCCCTCCCCCTTTTTGGGACCCGTGGCAGGCTGTCACGTCTCCACGTCATTCATCCCTTGCTGCCCACAACACGCGCTCCATTGCTTGCTTCTTTCGGTGCGCCCGTCAGTCCGTCCTCCTTGCTCTACTCCGGTTCCGGCAAACGCGTTTCGAGCACGTTCTGTTCAGTAGCAACTCCGGTTCGCCTGCGAGTGTGCGCTGTCCTTGAACTAGTTCTGTGTTATTGAGTTTCGTTTTGAATTTGTTTTGTTATGTTTTGTAGAATATGCTGAACGATACTTTGAAAATCAGGTTTGCCTGCGAGTGTGCGCTGTCCTTGACCTAGTTCTGTGTTAATGAGTTTGGTTTGAATTTGTTTTGTCATGTTTTGTGGAATATGCTGAAAGATACTTTGAAAATTATTTGCTGGACGCTAATTAGTGTTAATTTCGTTTCGTGGAACAGAACGGAAATGCGCCTTCTCATATTGTAAAAATATTTCCTAAACTAGCGTGTGTTTAAAGAAAAGTAATTATTCTTGAAATTAGTGGAAATGTTCTGAAAAATTTCCTGAAAAATTTGTGAAGTACAATACAAAGTTTCAACGCAGAACTAAAATTTTTACTATGAATTTCAATATAGTGAGGAGCATTGAAGGCTGGAGACAAAATCATAAATATTTTGCACTGGTACACTTGAGGTCGCGGTCAGTGTTTGTGACGCTTAATGGACCTTTGTATTTTTGTTGAAGGTTTCGAATTTGACATTGAATCGAGACGAGGCGTAGGTTCCTCGAACTGTGAGGGGCAGAACGTTTCCTGTCGTCAGTGTCGCACTACAGAAATATTTCTTTATCTCACTTTCCAGGCTACGAATGCATTGCTTCGAACTTGTCATAATATAAATTTGATGGTGATTTAAAATTTACGTTCTTCAATTGTTGGCTATCGATGAATTATTTGTTTCTTTTTCGAAGCAGTAAACCACCTCTGTTGAATTTCTTGCTACTGATTATCGACACTTTTATTGTATTTAACCTTTGGTAAATTCGATGTCCGGAATTGGAATTCATTTTTCCTAATTATTGAACTTGTGTTATTTTGACAGGGTTGTGAATTCAATCTGTGAGTGGAAAATATTCTAACGTCGATAAAATTCATTTGAGAGGTTTCAATTCATTTGAGAAGTTTGAAGTTTGTGTTTTATTAGGAAAACGTTTTTAACTACATCAAATTGATACAATAAAATTAATTTGCGAACGACAATGGTGAGTAATAAATGAAATAGGGAGCATGCAATTGCGCATTGTATTATTGTTTTAGTTGGTTCAAGAAGTAGAGGGGATGTACTTGCGTTTCAGTTTTTCATTTTTTTCACAGTGATTCCATTTGTTCGAAACACAACTGCGTTAGCAAAAACCGTTTCCTTGACCTCCCATTGCAAGTGTAGAATCGTTCATTAACCATGCATCTATTCTTCCAAGACTGGATGCCTTATAATTCTTCCCTAGCGCCGTCACAGAATTCCACATCATTTCCTCATCATCATTTCATAGTACGTCATCATCATCTCATCGTACTTCATCATCATATCATCAGTAGACCGTAACACCCATGATTTCTAAGCCGGTGACCGCTCTCTCGAGGGCCTTTTGCAATCTCCCCTTCATGCTTTGGTTGACAGATTGAGAGATCTGTTATTGCATGCTCTTGCAACCGTTAGGGGTGTAGGGAATGAGCGTCCGACCGTACTGTGGATTGTCGCATTACGGTGTTGTTAAGGATTGTAAACAGTTAATGGAGTGACTTGAAACCGAGTGAAGCGAATGGGCATCCATAATGTTCAGATAATGAGGTATTTGCCGTTCATTGATGTGGTGAAAAATGCATGAAAAAGGTAAATGTAGCCTCTACCATGCTCGAAAATCTTGAAAAAGCTCTCTGCTCTGAATGATTGTTTCGTTATTACTTCTAGCTCCAGTTTATTGCAGTGTGTTACATTTCAGCCCTTAATTTATGTATAATGAACAGTTCAAATTCTCATTAAATAGATTTCAGCGTGTAATCTAATGCATCGAGATTTCACATTATCGAAATGACGCAAAAAATTCAGAAAAACCTCTAATAATTTGGGATTAATTGCTTTAAAATTAGGGTAGTCTACCCCCTGAGAATAACATTGTAAATAATTTCCTTATAATACTGTTGATAATATTCCCGTTCAATTGTTTACCTGAAAGTTCACCTCTTTTATGTTTGCCTTGGCCTCCTTGGCCTGCAACGGGCTAAGAAATATTGTATTTCTGACGTTCCCTCCGTACTTCGATTGGCTGCTATTCAATACCCATTCTCTGGTTGTATGAGGTCCCCCCTTCCTGAAATTAAGGTCCCTGTTCTTCCACGGCCGAGGCACTGCCATTACAATTAATACACGTCTGCTCCTCCATTGACGTAAGACTGCTGCCGTCTGTGTGACGCTTGCTCTCCTGCGAAAGGCAAACGAAAAGGGGAAAAGTAAGCCGTATTTGTTATAACTTTGTGTGCAGTTTCAGTGAGCTGCTCGAATACAATGGCTGTTTGATTTGAATTTAGTTGGTCTTTAAATTTTAGAAGCGTTTCACGATAAGAAAATGATAGTATTCTGAGGTTTTGTGTTTTCGTACGCTTCGGATTTTGATTCACTTGGGTTACAGGAAAAGTTAAGGGTTCGCTTCATACAGGCCTAGGTGTATATTAGCTTCAATATTTCACAATAAGTGAGTCGTAAGACTTCGAAAATAAATCGAATCGTCTTTCATTCGATCTCGATTCAATTTGTATCCGTAATTATTTAAAATTTTTATTCATTCCTTCTAGATTTCTATTTACCAATTTTCATGCACCAAATCTTGAGTTTCACCCAAACGATATTTCAAAACAGTATTTATAGTCAACAATTTTTTTGCGTTGATAAATACCAGCAGTTTTTTCTGCCTGTCAGCATTGTATCAATCGTCGCTGGAAGCTACAAAAGATCTTGCATGGACCACATGACCCAGCGAACTATACATGGCGGTACTTACAATTCATCGGTATTAATCATTCACACTGGGAGGTTCTGAAAAGTAGTGGCTCTATTACGGAGGTTTTGAAAGCTCCACAATGGTAATGGAATCGTAATGAGGGCTGAATGCGTTTTGATGGAAATGCTACGAGCGATTGGTGATCAAAGAAATAAACCAAAAGCCCTTCAACGACTCTCATTATAAACGATTTTGTAATCGATTTTCGACTTATTGCTTGCGTAGTTCTACTACGTATTCACTTCACGAAAAAAGAAAAATTGCTAGCTTTATAAAAGTATATTTAGGTTGGAAATATATACAAATTCATTAAATAAAATTAAAAACTGGGCTTGAAAAGTAACTAATTGGCTCAAGCCAATTTAAATGAATGTAATATTCCTGTGAGTGATCCTCCACAAATAGTATGAAAATAACATGTATTGCTATTCACTGCATTCCAAGATACAAGTAAAGCTTTCTTTTTGCGATTTTTATCCATAAAAGTCTTCGGTTCTATTCTTCTGCTTATCGAAACCACGTAAAATATATTGATTAGCAATACTATTTGAGTATCAAATTTGCATTTGTAAAATATGACGGCATGGTCAAATGATTCATGAAGGTTTGAAACTTCGATGTTCCCTGAGCTAACTTCATAAGTTGTCGTTACGCTTCATGAATGCAAAACAGCTCGTTTGCAAATAATTTGTTTGATATTGCAGTGCGTTCTCCAACGAAACTTCAGTAGCCTGTTCCTCTGATGATTTGAATAAATTAGTGAATGGCGTGGGAATAAAAAATGGGAAGTTGTGCTATAAATTAGGGATTGATGAATGTAAAGATATTTCTTGATCCCCTTTCATCAATGCTTGAATATTTCTAGGAAGGAAGTATTCTTATGAGGGCAAGAATGTTTTTCGAATCGTTCGAAAAGGTACGCTAGCTATTGTATTATAATTACTTAATATTTCCAAAACCGGTTCCCATGCGTTTCCAATTTTATTTAAAATTAAAATTTTTACTTCCAGCATCGTTGCCACAGTTTTGTTTAATTTTACTTGGGGTTTCGAACACCACATAACTTGCATTGCAGGAGCGCGAATACACTCCGTAAAAAGTAAACTTTCAAGAGCAAGGATTTATAACTCATCAACGAGACACTCAGAGGTTACATTTGCTCATTTCAGGTCGGTTGCGAGTTGGTGGGAGGGCTGCCCGACGCTCCCCAGCTACCCCCCGCCGTGGCGTCCAACCCTGCAGTGAGTTACCCCCACGTCCCCGACATGGCGAACATGTCGTCCTATTACACCTCTTACCCTGACTATAGGCCCCCACAGCCACCTGACGAGTACCAAGTTAGTCAAGGTGGGTGTGGGGAGTACGACCCTCGGATGCCACCGGCCCACCCTTACTACACTCACCACCAGCAAGGGTATCCTCGATACCCGCCATACGACCGGCTTATGAACAGTTACTACGTGAATGCACAGACTCCTCAGCATCCTCACACGCCTCACGGTCATCACCAGCCTCATGACCCGCACGATTACAGGGACCCTTCTCCTGCAGCCCCCACTTGCATGGGACAACAAGCTTCGCCGCCATTGCAACAATATCCGTCTTGTAAAATGCAAAACCAGCCTCAGGGACAACAACCGCAATCCCAACAACCGCCACAACCTCAGCAATTGCCGCCCCAAGCCCAGCAGCCCCAAATGGAGCAGCTGGGAGGTCCTCCCCAGGACACAGCGCACCACATGGCGTCCCAGGACGGCACCCAGCCCCAGACAGCGGGTGTGTGGCCGGCCCAGCAGCACACGGGGCAACAGCCGCCCTTACTACAGCAGCAGCCTCAGAACAATCAAGTCACCAACACATCGCCTCTATATCCTTGGATGAGAAGTCAATTCGGTAAGTTCCCTATTTTATGTCATCAAATTACTCCCTCTCAGTTAAGTGTAATTTTATGTCATCTAATTACTCCTTCTCAGTTAAGTGTAATTTTATGTCATCTAATTACTCCCTCTCAGTTAAGTGTAATTTTATGTCATCAAATTACTCCCTCTCAGTTAAGTGTAATTTTATGTCATCTAATTACTCTCTCTCAGTTAAGTGTAATTTTATGTCATCAAATTACACTTAACCGAGAAAGTTTGTGAGCGTTTCTTGCTTTTGATTCTAGAAATCTAGGTTGAAACCAATTAGAATTTCATTTGGCAGAGGATTGCAATTCAATTGCTATTTACAATGTTTTTTACATTTATGTACAAGTCGGTGAAATATCCATTTTTGTAGATTTATGAACGAATGAACAGAAAGGATTTTTTGCGTTTTATTGTTAATGTGTGATAAAGAATGGGGTACATGGGGTGAAAATACTGTTTAATCTTTTGTATTGTGATTGAACTATCTGGTGATTTATAAGCAATAAAGCCATTTCAAGGAAGAAGCATTTGGAATTACGTATTTCTGATTAGTATATTTTGCGGGAAAATAACATTTGATGAAGTATTCTGAGTTGGTTATCGTTCTGTCAGAATAATAGTGAATTAGTTGCAACTGGTTTTCATGAGCGAATCAACTTTGAACGAGATTGTTTATTATCTCTTTTTAGACATGCTAGTCTAACTGTATCACATATCCTTTATATATCTGGAATTTAATTTGGACATGAATTGTTCTATCGAACTTTTGGAACGTACTACTTCCCCAACGAGGCATCTAATATTTTTTACATAAATTTGTAACGAATCATTCGTAAAGCTAACTCTTAGCTCCTACAGCAACTTCGAATCATAAACGTGTAAAAATCTAAAAGCGATCGGATACTAGCTTGCCTGAGGAGGCTTTCAAATCTTCAAATTGAATCTCTGGGAAGCCACAGGAGAGCAATGAACTTTACTGAGTCATTTCGATCTATGAACTATCATTTAACTGAAACTCAAACATTGAACATCATGAACTCAAACTTCACAACAGCTTACACCCCATTTTTAAATATTCAACATGTTTAATTCATTATGAACATAAATATTATAGCCGTGTGAATGGAATGCAATTCGACCTCAAACATTTAGGCGTTAGTTTCATTCAGTTTTACCATGAATATTACAGTCGTGCGAGGAGAGCGATATTTGACCACAAACATTTCGGCGTTAGTTTCATTCATTATTACCATAAATATTAAAGCCGTGCGTAGGGAATGTAATTTGACTCAAAAATAGCTGTGAAAGTTTCGTTCATTATTACCATAAATATTTAGGCCGTGCGTAGGGAATGTAATTCGACTCAAAAATAGCGGTGAAAGTTTCGTTCATTATTACCATAAGTATTATAACCATGCGTAGGGAATGTAATTCGACTCAAAAATAGCTGTGAAAGTTTCGTTCATTATTACCATAAGTATTATAACCATGCGTCGGGAATGTAATTCGACTCAAAAATAGCTGTGAAAGTTTCGTTCTTCGCCACCGTGGACTGCCACCCACACAACAAATATTGCTCTACCGTTGGAGATGAGGAGCTGTGGGTGGTGTGGTCATGCTGACCACAACCCATACAACAATTTTCCTACTGGACAACACTTCCAATTTTCCACGCACAATGATCCGCTTAGAACTCAATATAGTTATTTGAAAAAGTCTACCTCTCAGTTTGGGTAATAAACTTTCTTCTTCCTCACCACTTGACTTTTGCCATCCATCCGGTAATTTTGAAGGGTCGTGAGTCAGTTTATATCCATTTTGGAGAGCATTGTGCTCTCAGTGAACATCACTATCGGAACGCGCTGTGCGCGAAATAATACATTCTTTAATCCACCTCATGACCAAGAGTCGGGAGGAACTTTTATCCTGATTTTTAGTAAATTTTAAGCCTGTCAGAGCTACATGAAGGTGACCACAGTTTTAGGGCCAATTTGAGCTGCGTTGAGCGCAGCTGTGCCAAATTGGCCGCTCATAACGGACATGACCGCAGGAATTAGCAGATTTTATTGTTGAATCACCGAGTCATAGATCGCCGGCTAACGTGCCGTTCGACCATACCATGGTAATTATCATTTATTAATGGTTCTAACCGCAAAACACGAAAAGCGCTTCAGAAGTAATGACAACATTATAAAAGGCTGTTAAAAATGCTGTGAAAATAGGACTTCATTTCGCGATCGATGCTCGCGTTGAATGACACTTTGTTACCATACAGCTTAAACAAAATAATTAGCTTTAGGATAATATTCAAACGCTTACTTTCACCAAAATAATTTTCTGCCTACTCAGCTTCACAACACACGAATAACTATACGCGAATAGCCCGTGAGATCAGATGTAGTCATTAAATGAATATTCAATTTTCTTCTGCTTCTCGCCCGCGAAAAATCTTCCTCCAGTAGCGGGGAGCTCTTAACAAATTACCCGACAGATGGGCAGTGACAAGGTAGTCACATGCTCGCCAGATAGCATCGCCAGCTCTAATTTATGCTCAGCAGCGTCCTGTGGGGACGGCTTCTCTGCACATGACCGCTTCCAAGTGTCACACCGAATGAATAAGCGTGCCAGTGTACAACTAATTACGATCCTAATTCAGCCAGTATGTATTGTACCATGAATTTATTCCTTATTTCTGTTATTATTATTATTAGTATATACGGCATTTTACCACCGAAGACGCTTTGTTCCATATTTCTTTAGGCGCTATCAGAATTTTAGTTTTGGCAATCGAGGAGTGTGTTGTTCAATCCTCCGTGTGCTCCTACCTCTACGTACAATTAATTAAAATTTAAATTCAACGGGCTGTATTCAGCACCGATTTATTTTTCATGTTTCTGAAGAATTTCAATCACTATTTTAGTTATGGCAGTCATGGACTGTATTGTTCATTGCTCCATATGGCCTTAATGCCTACAGTTAAGCATTATATTCCTGAAATAATTGTGTTCAACGATTGTTTCTGAGTACGAACATTTTTTGTCTTAACATTAACCGCTAGTTTTGCGTAGTATCACTCAAAAAACTATTGAACATCAATTCTATGTTTTTTTTGCAAATAAGTTAGATTAAATTTAAAATATCGAGTAAATGAGGCTGATCGAAGGAGCTATCAACACACTTGGCTTGCCAAAATCCTTTCTATATTACGGCTCGCAACATCAGCATCGCTAGAACACTTTGACTTCATTTATTTAGTCGTATACGTAACAAACTTCGACTAAAATCAACGAACTTATGTTTCTTCCTACAAGTCGTTAGGCGATGTCTGAGGAAGCTGTCAAGGAAACATTTCTATTGTGAAAAGATTTTTGTGTCGATAACTGACGAGCTTGTTAGGTCTGCGGTTGCGGTCCCGAACTCTCTCACTAAGTCATTTACCGTAGATGGAGTCAGAGCTTGAATGCCTTGCTTCAAAACTTCGTCTACCAAGTTACCCCTGTAGTTCTTCATAAGACTTCGGCTGTGACAGTGGCAAGAGAGAATTCTCGAGAGACTTGATATCCATAGTGATTTTTGTGGTTCAATCAATTCGATAGGTGCACTTTGGTGGTGTGATTTTAAATCCATGCATTCGATAATTGTTTAATCGTTTTTTCCTTCTTCCAAAGCATAGCTCGGACGCG
Organism: Morinoia aosen; assembly: GCA_030386875.1. Taxonomy (NCBI): domain Eukaryota; kingdom Metazoa; phylum Arthropoda; class Malacostraca; order Amphipoda; family Talitridae; genus Morinoia; species Morinoia aosen. The sequence continues at coordinate 22,308,052 of CM059565.1, forward strand.
TACATTATCCGTATCTAGGAATTCATTGTCATTTAAAGTCATTTACTTCACGTTCATTGCAATACTTAGTATTTTGAAAATTACCATGAAGCTTGAGTGGATGGCAGGTTGATTAAGTTTTTCTAGCCCTCTATTCTATTTGCCAACTCTTAGTGAGTCACTGAATAAATCGTACGATTAAGAACTGCATCACAACCTGATATTATGAAGAATCTGCGCTGAATCACTCGCTGACGTTGATGGTGAGTATACATGAAAAAACTTTAACGTCTGTCAGTAATCAGGATTTACAATATTCGCTGGTAACTTCGATGGTTCAAATGCCTAAATAAAATATAAATATTTCATAAGGTTTCGTGTATTAGATATTAGTCAAGCGTTTTTAAATACCAACCCTCATTATGCCCTCATTTCTATTCATTATCTTCGAAAATTTGCGCGAGATTCCAGTATGAGTTTGACTATACATTTGCAGCTTCAAGCTTCGTACACGACTCTCCCTCAGTATACGGTTCACTTACGCAATAAATTCAGAAAAAATCTATGCACTTTTCTCCTCAGAGTTTATAAACCCTAATTTTTATCAACATTCCACGGCTGCGACAAACTTAAGCAAAAAGGAAGCAATTTATCGAAGCTGCAGGGAGCAGTGTAGCAAAGTCTTTGTAGGTTTTAAAGCTGACCTTCCGAGGGCCGTCTGAACGCTGTTGCCGGGACAATAAACTACGAAGGAAGAACCAAGCGCCAGTCGCAACCTAAAGAACTGCAATGAACGGGCTCATAATTTGAGCCCTACCTGTTGCATCCCACGTGTTCCAGGATGGTTAATGTCCTCCACCTGAAATCAGCTGTTTATTTCTGGAACAGGATTTGACTTTTTCTCTGCTTGTGGCTGTACTTGGGTGATGTCGTTTTCACTTATTTGCAGAATTATATGGATGAATTATTAAAAAGTATTTGATATCGATTTTTCTAATGGGTTAATTTTAGTGAAGACCGGATGAAGAGAGCGGTTAGATTTTGTTAATATCTGTGAGCGCATGTTTGAAGAAATTTTTTTTCAGCTATCTTGTCTGTTCCGACTTCTAACAACAGCTGGCAAAATCAGCCTGATTACTTCAGCGGTTCTATGCGAAGAGGAAAAGTAATATTCTGTCATTGAGTCAAGTTTTAATCGAATTTCAAGTGTAGAGATTTTTCTGCAGTAATACGTAATTTTTATTAATTGTAGCCTATGAAGAATTTGGAAGACTTTTCTAAAAATGAGCAAGATAAGTATTAAGGTTAATTTCATCTTACATCCACTTGTAGTACATGGACAACTTGTGCACTTCTGGTGTTATTTACGCAGCATGACTATATATTTGGAAGACGGGGAATATGACAGTTTCGAAGAGGCCCTGGTAGAGGTCGGTATTGACAAACCACAAGTAAATGTTTAAATAGCTGAAGGAAGTTTATTTTTTTCTAGATTAACTCTCATTAATCGTTGGGATGTGAATGAATTTTTTTAAATAGAAGTTTTTGCAATAGATGTGAACGATGTTTTTTCGGCAAATAACCTGTGTTAACTGGTCTACCGAAAAAGTTTTCTTTATCGGAAAGAATCCAATCTATCTTAATGTGTTGTAGTAATCCTGAACACACGCACCGGGTTCGGAAAGCCGTGTGTAGCAAGTGTGGACGTAATTTGTGGTCTTAACCTCCCGTATAACACTATTTATGGCGTGAAGATCGAGCAAAGATTGCTAAAGCGAATCCAAAATCATCCTCATACACAGGAATTCAAAAATTGCTGAAAGATGTACTGTTCAGCCATGATTTTTTGTCGGTATCACAAGTCATTCGTATTCTGCGAAAAAATTATTTTGTTGCATATCTTATTCCTAGATAATTTTTTCTATTTCTCATAATTATAATACGAAGCCGATTTAACAAAAGATGGAGACATTTAAAACATTTACTGCTGATACGACTAGTGCTCAATCTAGAATACTTACCTTTTAACATGCAATTCTACGAAACTAGTTTCAAGTTTCATCACTGTCGTGAGGTCCGAGAAAACGAGAACGAGATTAGACTGTACTTGGTCGATTATTCTGGGTCTTTTTTGTACGAGGGCGAAGCTGACGATAAGATCAGTAGGCAAATACTGGTAAGGGGGAGCAGATCGTTCTGCTCCAGTCGTGAGAAAATGGGAGAGCAGTCAGATGGCATCGCTCTCTGGAAAAATTGTACATTACTTTCAACAAATGCGGAAAGCTTCCAGACCGACCGTCTGTGTGTCGAACGTCTTGAATAAATTCTCAATTTGAAACCGATTAAAAAAATCTAGTAACACATTCATAGGATTTAACTGAAGTGCCTCATCCCAATTCCTTTGACTCACAGAGCCACAAAGCTTTTACAGGACAGAATAATTCCATTCTTCTTTAGGATTGGAAGAAATGAGACATTTCTCCCTTTAACTACGCTCAGCCTTCACGTGGCTAAATTTAGCAGCATTTATTATGCATGTCGTTCGGATCTTGGCTGGCTAGACATCGATCGGCTGGAACACGCCTCAGAGCTCGGGCTCAAGCTTATCGATGGATTCTGGTGATGGACTGCTGTGTGTCCTGGACTTCTTTGAGTCTTGAATTCCAGGCTAGTAAATGCGTGCATTTACAAGTACATTCTAGGCTGGCAAATGCCTGCAGCTACAAATAAATTCTAGGCTAGCAAATGCGTGCAGTTACAAGTAAATTCTAGGCTGGCAAATGCGTGCAGTTACAAGTAAATTCTAGGCTGGCAAATGCGTGCAGCTACAAGTAAATTCTAGGCTAGCAAATGCGTGCAGTTACAGGTAAATTCTAGGCTGGCAAATGCGTGCAGTTACAAGTAAATTCTAGGCTGGCAAATGCGTGCAGCTACAAGTAAATTCTAGGCTAGCAAATGCGTGCAGTTACAAGTAAATTCTAGGCTAGCAAATGTGCGCAGCTACAAGTAAATTCCAGGCTAGCAAATGTGCGCGGTTACAAGTAAATTCTTCGCTACCAAATATGCGCCGTTACAAGTAAGTTCTAGGCTATCAAATGCGTGCAGTTGCAAGTAAATTCTGCATTCCAGGACTTGCTGGCCACTTGTACCCAAGTATCACTAGAAATGTAAATGCATGTTGTTACTGGTTAATGCTTTGTGTCCCAGGGTTTTTTACGACCTATGTTCAAAGTATTACTACAAAATGCAATTGTATATTACTGCCATGAAATGGTCTCTCCCGGGACTTTTTTACGAATTTATTGTACTTTAGAGCGTGCACTTAATACAAACCAATGCAGTTCCAATCAAATACTTTGTGCCACGACTAGTATTCTAAGTATTACTAGGAAATCCAAATGAGGGCAGTAATTGGCAAACGCTTATCTTGTTTGCCAATTGGTAATCACTAGTTGGTGTTTATGGAATTGGTAATCACTAAAACAACTAATTATCTTATTTTATTTTCAAAAATTAATTTTCAATGAATCAAATTTTCTACTCTAAATTACATCAGCATGATTACAATGATTTTGTTCTCATCAATAAATGATCATGAGCTTCAGTACCTTTACATTTTACATACCCGTAACAGTGTCCTGCTCCAAAAATTATTCAGTGTCAATGAGATCTATGGAGTTGGCAATATGCATGGACGAGCATGGACGAACGAACCCAAGCATGGACGAACTTATGAAAACAAGCACACAGGCCAAAAGATGTTTTCATTTTTTTGAACGAACTGCAAAACTGTCAGAACGAAAACCACATAATTTCAAAATTTCCCATCAAGGTTACTTTCTAAATTTTAGGATGTAGTTGCACTTAAATGAATTAAGATCGAGTGCGTGTTTGTGGCGCAATTTTTATCTTGGCTCTCCCCCGACAGAGCTTTGTAAGCCAACAAACAACTCATGACAGTGAGGCCTTGGATTACGGTCATAAAGTAGGATCACAGTTTTTTGGGCGCAACGTCTCCATGAAACCGAACAAAGAATTATCGTTTGTGCTCGTGCTAGTTATACATTTGCATCGGGATCTGGCGTTTGTGGATTGCTAGAACGAGTTCTGTACAACAGACTCGGTGGGACGAAGAGCGCTGCTGGGAAAGTTTGTGTCGGACAAAATTTTCACTCGTTCGGGGGAAAAGTATCCGTAATCTTGCAGAAATTAAATATATGATTTTTTGGTGCCCATAGCTGAATTTTCTGTCAAAAATAACTATTTTTCTGAGGATATTATAACTTTAATTAAGCATCTTTATTTGGTGATAATTTTGCCATTTCATTTTAACATCCTCTCTAATTAATTTGAAGCTTTCTAATTAATGTTTAAAACGATATTCCTGTTGTTATTAAGCTGAAAACATTATATATTTCCTTGTTTTATACACTACAAACAATATGTTTCTTTTCGGTGTTAACTTAGATTCTTCAGTTTGAATCAGTCGTCATACTATCTCCGTAGTTTAGATCCCCATTTCAGTAAGCCATTGCAAGTATTTGAAATCAATCCCATTAGAACAATGATAGTTATCCAAACTTTTGAGAGTTACTTCTGGAAAATAATACTTGAAGCTTCAAAGCGTTGATGATAATACCAAAATTAAAATACTACACTCAAAGTGAAATAGTCGGGAATTAGACTAGTGGGTCCAGGTGATCGAAAAAAGTTTTCATTACCTGCTGTCTCAAGCTGATTATTTTTCAAAGGAATTCAACACCCGAATGGCGTAGCTCTAAATATGATCAAATTTGAAGCGTGAACGATAATGCAACAGCTTGAAACCCTCATAGTAAAATTCGCTCGACTCAAAATATTCGGCACCAGCTGGAGGGTGCGGGTGGCCGAAAATAGTTTTCATGGTCCCGGTTGTGCCGCGTAAAGCATTTTTCAAATGGGTTTAATAAACTTTGCTCATCTCAAAAATGTTGAGGGTGCGGGTGACCGAAAACAGTTTTCATGGTCCCGGTTGTGTCGCGTCAACCATTTTTCAAAGGAGTCCAGAGCTGGAATAGGGAAGCCTGGAAGGGCACGGCTCACTGGGAAGTCTGGATAACTCGCCTCTTATTGGAGACCCGGGCAAGACGGATGGCTCACGACACGTCTAAGACATGCTCCTCTGAACCAATTTCCTTTTTGACAGCTGCTGCGACTCCTCCACGACAAAATGCAAAGAATGTCATTGAGAAATTGGAAATTCAAGAACGGCTATGCTGAAGAATTTGCATCTAGATCAGGAAAATCGCGCGCTGATGTGGGACGAAAAGTTAACCAAATGTTGCGTCTATTTTCAAATTAATTTTCAAGTTGAAGAAAATCATTACTTCGTCAAATCGTAACTGTGTAACACAATCGCATTTTGATCATTCTTAGGTCTCGTAATCTACAGTTGACTGAAATCACTGTTGCAACAAAAAAAACTATGCTTTTTCAAAAAATTACTCCTAGTTCACCGTGCACTTTCTTAATGATCACATAAGCCTTCAAAAAAATTGAGACACTGGGTATCAATCAGTTAACTGTACTTTTAAATTACCAGCTCTATCTTAACACTATAGCATTCCTTCGAGAACCTAAGTGAAGTTACTAACTGCTTCAAATAAGTGCCATTTGGTTTCAAGCAGTTGTGTTACCCAATCTTGCAATAATTTCAAGAACAGTTTATGTAGGAAAATAAACACACACGTTAAAACAGACCTATCTTATCAATGATTCAAAATAACTTTGATCGTGAAAAATTTTCATTTTGATTTTAGCAGCATTGACGGATTTTTGCAGTAATAATTGTATCATAATTTTGAAGGTATGCCAATAATTAGCTCAATGAAAACTCATTAAATCCAGTGAACTTTTACCCTATAAGGCCAGAATTTTGTTTCTATTTTTCTTTAAAAAGTTCTGTTGGTTTACTAAGTTATTCGTTGAACACAAATTACAGAATGTGTTTAAAAAATACTGAAACATAAATTTCCTGTAAACTTTTCCAAAGTAATTCCCTCCGAACTCCTCAAAATTAGACGCAAAATCCTTGTGATGCTCTAATCCAATTCTACAACATCGGCTAAGAGATCGAAACTCGTCACAGATTAGAACCGACGTGGGAGAGGCCTAGGACACGGCGAGTGAGGCTTCTGATAATTGATTAATGGTGTCATTAATCAGCTTCATTGATTAAAGTGGCAGCTGCCGGGACTCGAATTGCATCAAGGAACGTTGCCTGAGATTCGAGGCCTCGGTCTCCAGTTGGTCTGAGTTTGACACTGATTCCGAGCTTCACTTCCAATTAGAGCTTCCACTTTTCTCTTAATCATTTAAACAAACAATAACATTACCGCGGACTTTGGCTTTATCGCTCATTAACTATCATAAGAATCTGTAAAAAGCATAACATTCCAAACAGAAAATTACGGGAATTCAGTTCTGGAGATGAAACGAAAACGTTTGGAAATTTGATTTCAATAAGGTATTTTCAACAGAATTCGAAACGGTGTTTTAAATTCACACTATCTATTTCGGTAACTTCGACTGAAGATTTCCTGGGAAACTTCACGCAAAAAAATAGCGCACTGTAGTCACATGTCGTCCTCAAATTTCATAAAAAAACATATCAAAATCATTTATCAAACGTATAAACAAAATTAATTCATTTAGAATGATAAATTTTCGATGCACTCGGTGGAAAGGTTTGTGAGGTATATCTCTTGCATTCAAAATAGTAACAAATCTCAGTTCAAATTCCGTTCGGCCTCAAAGAAAACCAGTCACTTATGTTATTAAAAATTTTAATTAAGAGCAAAATGAGAAGTTATAAAGTGAAGAGATAATTTTTTACGTTATTTCGAAAGAATTTGCGTCCGCTTCGGCATTCTGGAATCATTGTGCACATTGTTTCTAAGCTCTCCTTGCTTAATATTTGTTTTCTTTCAATTTATACGTGTAATTCACTTACATGAATTCTTAAAGATATACGGATCAGAAGTGAAAACCAAGTTATGTATATTCTAAACAGGAACCTTGCACCCTATCTGGTTAATTCATGCTGCTAACTACAAATGTCTAATTTAAAACTTTGATAACTACAGAAACATATGTCAGTTACTAAGCTCAATCTCAGCGAGTTTAACGTAAATATTGACAAGGTAAAATCATCTGTAGATTCCAGTTTCAATGCAGAAAAACCATAAGTAATCAATAAAATCAGACAAGAAATGAATTGGAAAAATAAAATAAAAATAAATACAACTCGCATCGCTCTTTTCAGAAAATATATTCCCTGCATTTTATGAAGCCAATACGTTAATTTGCAAATCGTTAAGAATTCTAAGTGCTGATCTTTCTTGATTAGCCAAAGAACATGGATGTGATTCCACAGTGTAAATGACACAGAGATTACCTCGGGCACATTTCATTCTCCCCTCTCCCCGCATGTTTCCCGTTTTCTGTGTTGGCTTCATCACCCCTCCCCCTTTGTCGCTCCCCTTTGTTTGTTCAGCGTTCTCACCCTCACTACTAATGCATTTGTAAATATCATTGAAATCAAATTAGTGGGGTTTGATTTCAATATGATATCGAATTAATAAAGTTGGTATTTGTCGCTTTCACATGCCGTGTTTTTAGAGACAGCTCTAACTGCTTTCCCTCACGGGAGCGCCATGCTTGCCAACAGCAGGGCGGTCGGAGCATTTTGGCTGATAAGATTCAATGATCCTAAAACTTCTGCATTTACAGATGCTGTTCTCAGTCGCTTCCATGGCCAATTTTTTCGTTTAAATTACAAAAACAGTGCTGATTTTCATGGACGGTTAGTCGTTTTGTAGTTGTTTCACAAGATTTCTGAACAATAGCTTCTGAACAATAGCTTTTTAAATCACTTTGTTGCAAGGTATAGCTTCACGTAAAAACTTAAGCAGTTATAAATCTAAATTAAAGAAAATTAATTGTCTTAACAAGTGAAATACTTCATTTATCTTTCCATATATTTTTAGAATAAAGTTTCACATATCTTGGACTCACTCCTGCTTTCTTCGCCGATCCATAACAGCGCTACTTCACTCGTCCTCATTCCCGTTTGAAATTAGCAAAACGTCTACTAGAAAAACGCAACAATTTCAAATAACGATTTGAATACGAAGAACTTTCCATTTCGTGATGGGGTTTTCGCTGGGTTTAATCTTCAATCTTACAAGTAAATTATTATTCTAAGCGAGCGCTTCGTAGCGAGGTCCCAGGGCTTGGCGCAGCCGAGTTAGAATTGTATAATATTAAGGGCATTTGTGGATCCTCGAGCCGTAGATCAAAGTTTGATATCTTGAGTGCTCTGATAATTATTTGGCACATTGTCTATCATCCCAGAGCTCGTGATGGATGAGTGCTGCCATCCATCATCCGTGGTCGTGCATCACCGGCAATAACTCATTTAAATTATGGTGTTCGACTGTTCTTTGCTATGCAATCTAGACTTTCAGGGCTCGGAAAAATTAGGAAAAATGTACGAGGCTCTAGAAGATTTAGCATTCACCGGTCGATTTCAGGCGATTCGTTCAGTATAAAATTCGGAGGTGAATGTTACTGTACTTTTGTTCGGTTGAGCAAAGTTATTTCATATTCAAAAAATGTTGCAGAGTTATATACCTCTCCATCGATATTTTATTGAAAGAATATAGGAACTATTTACTATCAAGTGTGTGAATAAAATTACATTATTTCATTGGGTATAAAAGGAGAATGTTATTACAAAATGAACACTTACATAAGTAGAATATTTTTGGCACGCAAACATTTTACCGGATGAAAAGTTTCACATGGTGAATACATTGCCGGAGCTATTGTTTTGATAGCATTAGTTTATTTACAAGAATTTAAATTTGTTATAACTGCTCTCTGTCGATAATAATATCCGTGTGGCGCACATATCACGTGGTGAGACAAAAGAAATACCATCAATTAGATTAAAATTACGTGCACGATATAATTATTATATAAATCTAACCAATAAATTGCCATACCACAAGTTCTTACATTAGTTTCCTGAGTACTGTAATTGGTCAGTTTATAAGTGTGAACTCTAATTTTACTTATTCATCTTTCTTGATGATATTATTTACCGACAATACTTGTAAAGTACCTTTCAGAAATACGAGTATATTGTGCAAGCAAAAGTAACGATATAACATGTCAAGAACTAGTCTTTTTACATTATGTATACGAGTATAGGAAACTATGATAGTTTATATTATTTTTTACTCGCATCGGACTCCTTTACCTTTTTCTCTTAATTCGAAGTAGGAAAATATTTTTAAATAGCAATAAATGTAACGCGACCTGGTGTAATATTTTTAAAAAACAGCGTTCTTTCCCATTCCACATTAATTTGTGTAACATATCATTTTTGAAATCGAAAATGTCTCATTTCTCGGTTTATTCAGTTTGTCATCGTACCTTTTGTTAATTTCTTCTGTTTTTCTTTCTTTTTTTCATATGTTTCCGGTGGGCTGTCTACCCCGTTATATACCCCACAACCCAACAGCTGCTGGTAAGACCATACGCATAGAGTAAATTAAATAGTTATAGTTAAATCAAATTTACCACAATCTGCTCAACATTGGCCTGGTTGTCACACGTTTAAACTTTGCACACTAGAATTAAGTTTTAGGTGGGAAAACTATGCTTTTTCTATGAGAAATTTTTCATTTTTTTTTTGCTATTACGTATTACAAAGTTTTGAAATCTTAATTTTAATCACCACAGTTTACTTAGCATTATGTGGTTGTCACAAGTCTATATTTTGCACTCTAGAATTAACTTTTATGAGGGAGAAATATGCAGTTTCAGGGAAAAAATTTTCATTTTGAAGGAATCAATTATTTCAAGTGTTAATTCCTAAATTTGACTTCGATTTATGGCTTGGTTAATCGGGGGCTTCTATTCAAGTTATCTATTTAGAAGTATCATGTGTTGATCTTTCAGATCAAGATTCAAAGTTTGTTTGCATGGAGACCGCCTTAAGTTAAATTTTTATATATTTGATAATCAAATTATAATGAGACATTCACATAGTTTTAACGATAGAATGAATCACCTTTTCCTAATTTAGTCAAAAAACTAGATTCAAAATTCATTTTTACTTTTCTCTCCTATAATGTAATCCCTTTTCCAATAATAATTTGTTTGCATCTAAGTATCTCTTCGGAAACTAGTCACTTGCTGTACTCATCATTTGCTTGCTGGAAGGCTGTTCAGAAGAATCAGTGAGAAACAATTGTAACTATTTAAGCTGTTTAACTTTTTAGCTGAGTATCTGAAATTTCAATTTTCACTTCACCACCTTCGCCTATTTCTATAGAAATTCTAATCTAGAGTGAAGTAGAAAGAAAACAATATTTTTAATTCATTTTACAAGCATTAACGAAGCTATTTTCATTTGAAAATGCTATTGATAGTCAATGTACTCTTCAGAATGCACGCGTAGGACAGAGTGATCTGAATGTGTTGTTCCTTCAGTATAGATTTATCAACCTTCTAAATTTTTAGGAAGGAAAATTAATCTAACATGAACAATAATTAGCTGTAGTAATTAGATGCAAATAATATAAATTTGAATTAGAATTAGATATGAATAATAATCCTTTCTACAAAAAAATATTGTTCAAGGTAAATGAAACATTCCCGTGTAATATCTTTGTTATTTTAAACCGAATTTAAGTATTTTGATTATTCCCTCAAAAAATTCATTTTACCTGTAAATTTATCCCCTTAGTATAGATACGAAAATGTAATAATGAATATTTTCTTAATATTGATTTCATTGCTACGATAAAAACGTTACCAGAAATTAATTAAATCCACTTCAATGAATTGTTGCAAAGATTTGCACACAGTGCTTCAAAACATTCATAATTTAGCTATTTTTATTGAGTTGCATCACTAAACATTAGCGATGTCAGGAGGGTACTCAGAGGTTATTTCATATTGACGTACGAATAAATCTTAAAATTTCACAATGGACTTGATATTGTAGTAAAATCGGGCAAGCCTCAAAATTTTAACGAACGATCTTCTTTACGCACATAAATGGTAATACTTAAACTTTGGGTTCCCATAAATGTTCCAAGTTTCTTCAAAAACTTCCACAATCTTACAAAACATGAATAAACTACGATAATAAATATTATTATCATCCAATAATACTATATAGTTTAATATTTCCTTCTCAATACTCCTAGAACACGATTCGTTTTCATGAAGACCGAAAAATACACATACGTCTCAAATGTGTTGAGCTGTGTGTGCGAAATTCAAGTTACACCAGGGACCTGCAGGGAAATATTTTGCCCCTTTTCATACAGTTCCCTCTTGAGGGCTGCTAGGTTCCCCTCAGCACCGTACCCTCGCTCAGTTATCCTTCTATTCAATCACGTGTCAGCTGCCAAATGCTGCGCTTCCTCCCCTCGACTGAAAAATCTTGCTGCTAGTCAAAACATCTCTTTCTCTCTCTAGTATGTGGAGCATTTCTCTTTAGTATGTGGAGCACCTAGCATGCAGAGCATCTAGTGAGTGGGGCATCTCTCTCTAGTGTTTGGAGCACCTAGCATGTAGAGCACCTAGAATGTGGAGCACCTAGTATGTGGAGCACCTAGTATGTGAAGCACCTAGTATGCGGAGCATATTTCTCTAATAAGTATAACACCTAGCATATGCAAAGCATCTAACATGTAGAACATCTCTCACTAGTGTTGTCACGAGTAAAGTTCATTTGAATGTTACATGATGTAAAATTTTTGTCTTAACGACCTGTGATTCATTGAGGGTGGAATATTATTGTCTTGTGAATACAAAAAAAAAATCAGATTTTTCGATACATCATCTTGTTTCTCCAACTATATTTCGTGCTTACATCTGACACTGCGTCACCCATCCGATGTCTTCTGTTTCTTTTTTAAATTATTGTTTTTAGTTCTTAGTCTAGTAACTTAAAAGTGAAAGGAGCTCACTAAACATGTCCAATTACAGTTTCTGCTTCTGACATCCATAAAATTTAGTATGATCATGTTATTTCAGAGAATATCCTATTATTCAGAATATCAGGCTAATATCAGAAAGTCTTGCTGCTCATCAAACTAGTTAAGAAGCCCGTTATTTACTACAGCTACTCCCAGTTCCTTTCTGCTGAGTTTAGCACAATTTCTTCATAAAGCTTCATTTTGTAGAAAAACAAAATTCAAGCAAATATAAAAGGCAGTAAAAAATAAAGGGAAATACACATGCGTACCGAACGGAAGTACTTCAACAAATTGATTTATTTTAATCCTTCAAAACGTTTTGTAGAAACTTACGGAAGTTTATGATAACTATACTCTAAAAGAACCATTTTACATTACATTTTGGGACACGTTTCATTTATTTGAATCAATTTGTATAAAATATTTTCTTAGCCTATGATGATTCGTTAACAAGCATATTATTTCAAGGAATTTGTACTCAACAGCAGTTGATTTAAGATGGTAAACTTGTCCATAAGTCATAAATTACACTGTTTCATTTACTTTTTTGTATTTCCTTACGTTAAGACAGAAGACTCACGAGTTGCTTTAATTGAAAATATCCAGTTCAATGTTACTTTTTTGCAAAAGATTCACGAGTAACTTTCCATACGCATGCAATTGTTCATTGATTTAAGCACCTAATCAAAAAACTCACCCGTAACTCTCATTGCACGTATAATTTTTATCTCATGTTAACAATGTGTTTTTTAACACGGGTTGTTCTTCCTCGAAAGTTTAGTTTTGATTTACGTAACGTGCACAAAACAGTTCTCTTACACCGTGCTTATTACTTAATATTCGTAATTCGGCAGTTTAATTTTCCGAAAGTAAAATAGCGCCAACATAAGATTAACTTCCTCCACAGTGGATTTAATATTGTCTGCCTTTTTTAACCTCGAAATGTGGCACAATGGCATTTCGTTTAATAATTATGTGATTTATGAGCTACACCAGCCTGCTTCCTCCCTAATTATTCCACTGCAAATTCCTCCTATATTGTTCTGTCAATTTTCATATTTAAACATCGGCACCGAATACGACCCCAAAATCCAAAGTAAGAGTAACGCTGCTCCCTCCCTATGGCCAAAAGTTTCTTGCAGTCATCAGTGCCAATTTATTCTGCTGTTAAGTTAGGTTCATCGATCTTTCGAAGATGCAATTCCTTTAATCAAGAAGTGTGATCTCGCGTTGTAACACCTCTTCAAGGGGAGATCCATCTTGCACTCAAAAAATCCAACGTACTCTTCCTTCTTTGACTTCTTCGCGGGTTTTTTTACGTCAGTTTCGTTTTATCTTTCCCATGGCTTCTTGAAACTGATAAATGCCTGCCCATCAGTTAGTATATGTGTTCTGCACTTGCGCATTTATCATGTCGTCCGCAACTCTGGGTACCTCCAAAAGGATATGCCGCTGCTTTGGCGAATGTATTTCAAAATTTCTGGATAAAAAAATGGCAAAAATAACGTTATTCAAACTTTTGAAGGTGCGAATTTGTGTGTGAAATATTCTTGCTCGTAGGTAGAGTGATTTTTCGATACGTAAATTTTTTTGAAGTGCTTATAAAGTTAGAAGGAAAGTGCCTCTTTGTAAAAAACTACTGAAACTTGTATTTTTTCTGCTTGTGTTTCCGCTTGTAAAAAAACTACTGAAACTTGTATTTTTTCTGCTTTTGCTGCCTCTCAAAGGGTGAAAAAATAAAATTATTTCCTGGTCGATCAAATCATAGTTTAATGATGAACGTAGGAGCTTCAGTAGATTGTAGCCTCTCGATGCTTAGTTTTTGTAACAACTCTCGCAACCAATAAAAAATTTAATCGAGACATTTTTTTTAGTTTTTAACTTAATTTGCACGAATTAAAAATAACACATAAACTCATACCAGCAAACAATACTCGCATTTCTTGCATCAGGAATAGTTTTTTCATGTGGACTGCTCACTACACCTTCGTAACCTAGTTTCTCCTCGAAACATTGTTTTGTGGGTCTCATTTAATAAGTACAATTTTTCTGAGTCGGAGTTAGATCCTCAACCCATTTCCGATTCGTTCCTTGGGAGCGTCATAATCAGCTAAATACCAGTCGCCCGTGCAGGTGAGGCTGTGTCGGCATTGAAACACAAACTACCTCAATAAATCTTAGCGCATTAAAGAGACACGATTCCTCCGTTCCTGTCAAAGCTCAAGACCGAGCAGACTCTGGTACACTGTCCAAATGATGCCCCGAACATGGGTATCACCACACGGAGATATTTCGTAATTAAGGGATGGGTTACGGAGGCAGAATTTGTCCCATTTTGTAGTTGGAAAGCGCTTGCAGGTCCATTATTGTTCTGTTTTGTATTCCCGGCCATTTTGGTCGATGTGACGTCACTGATGCTGACGTTGACAAACCTGCCAGCGCCGTAAACCATTAGTTACCGTCCGGCTCTCTCCCTCCTGCGCTCACCGCTGCTGCCACTGCACCGCAGCTGCACCAAATGTACCTAAATATGGTGCAACGTACGCTCTCAAAGTGGGACCGTAGCGGGTTTTCTGCCTGCGAATGTGGTGCCATATTAGCGTTGAAAGTTACCTTGCTATAGTGTTCTCCACATCGAAATTGATGCGCAATGTCTGTTGTTTGCGGTATTTTCCCATTAAACTCTGATCTAATGTTCGCTTCTCGCTACTGTACTTCCTATTTATGTTTTTAAATGAAGGCAAATAAATGTATAAAATACCAGAGGAATGTTCGCTCTGAAATTTCTTTACTGATTCTTTATGAATCGATACGCAGTCACACGATTAACATATTTCAGGGATGTAATTGTTTTTTTAAATGACCTTTGTGGGTCTCGATATCGATTGATTCATGTACCATCTACAATACGCTGATTAAAAAAGTAAATCTCTCAAAAATATGAGTGATAATAGAAGTTTAATAAAAATTCTGTAATCGTTCTTTAATAGCAGCTCCGTAGCATATGAATAAGACAGCAACGTGCGTGCTAACTTTGCAAATTGATGACAACATATTTGTTGTGATGCCTAAACATAACTTCTAGATAACTGATATTAGAGCAAAATTTTTTAGAAAAAACTGCTTATGATCGCAGTTGATTGTTCCATTTGAATTTTCCTGAGATATGTTCAAAATTCCTCATTTGTTAAAATCCGTAATTTTACGAGGCATTTCTGCTATAAATCCTTTGAAAAATTTGACGTATCAATTATGGCGTTCGGGAAAATGTAAAAAACGCTAGCTCTATGTCATGAAGAGCTTTACTAATTCATGTTTAATTTTATAGTACTGAATTACCATTTACTGCAATTCACAGGAATCTTATTATTTGTTGGGCGCGGTGAAAATAAACTTGAAAAAGAATCCAAAATATAGATCATCGGCATCGACCATTGTGTGTAGTAACGGAAGTGTGATTATTTATATTGACTGGTATTTGCTGTAAAATACACTACACATTATTTTGGTGTTTGTGAAAGGTGATTGAATTTTGAAGAGTGTAGTGAGATTTGAAAGATGTTTTTCGATATCCTCCTCTCATGATTAATAGTTTTCAGTTTGAACCAGTGATTGCAACAGAAAGTTTCATTTTCACGGTTTTCTCTTTGTACGTCAATACGCCGTGGCTTCTTTCACATTCCTATGCATTGATTGATGGGAATCATTGCTGTAGGTCTTTGAACTTTGAGGTATGCCACTGTACTTCATATTTGCTGAAGCATATACTCATTCTGACACTGAGGCCTATTCGAATGCGACTTCCAGCTATTGAGACTTAATCGACGGTTATTGAAAGGATTTTGTCGCATCTATTAAAATTTGATTGACGAAAATTAAGGGGATTCTTTGTAAATCAGGCGATGAAGGCGCACTTCGTTCCAAAGTTGATTAAAAACCCTGGAAAACCGAATGAAACATCTAGAGTCAAGTTCAGAGTATGCGAAAACGTCCGTGTTACAATTCATGAAGTTGATTTTTTTAAACGCATTAACGTATGAAATTTCAAAAATATATTCATCATGACCAAGTGCAAGAAAAACAATCCTCGTTGTCAGATTCCATGACAAAATCGAAGGATTGCTCATGGCATCGACAGAGTTTGGTCGGAGTACAGAATGTCTTCAAACTTCATTTTCTGAAGTTTTTACTTATTGTTTTTCTTGAATAAAGCATTTGGCCACTCATGCAATAGGTAAAAGGTACTGCTACTAACTTAAAGAAAAATATGTTGATAATAAATAATATACTACTGTTTTTTAACAGAAGGGAGATAATTTTAGAAACATTTTCAAAGTTACACAGGGCAATTAATTTTAGAATTGTCTTTTCAACAGTCAGTCACCACGTCTTGCACCCCTAAGTCTTCAGAAATACGACTTCCAAAGTACGGGTTCTGGATGTTGGATACAAATGTTCGGGCGTCTCCCAGAATTCAGTGTCGTTATCTCACGCTGTCTTAAGATCCTACACCATAACAAAATACGTCATTTAGCCTGTGAGGGACAGTTGCCACTCGTATCTGCCACTCCATGTAGCTCTTCTTACAATTCCTATAAAGGATTTAAAAAGTTGGGAAAATTTCATTTTGTGCATGCCAATGGATTTTAGTGTGCGATGGGAGTCCAATCAACATCATTCTCAGAGATCAAGAATAAGCAAAAAATACTTTTTTGTTGATTATTCAATTCTCCTTGCTTGAATTTGAAAAAAACTTTATAATTAATCATATTTGAACTCCTTGAACACCCTGGTCAAAGGTTTTTCGATGGCGATATTCACCACATTTTGTACCAAAACATCATTCAAAAAGCTTGAATCGCCTAAGATTGATGTTTATCTACCTCTTGTGTTTACCTATTTATGTAGTACTCTAAAAATCATGAATATGTTAACCTATGTCGTAGTTTGTTTATTTTCTTGTCAGTTGCCATGAGCTAAATCCTTGCGTTCCACTATTTATTTGAAAGGAACACGCACGATGAAAACAAACACATGATTTTTCAAACTGATAAATACTTTAAAAACATTTTTACTTTCCATGGTTACAAAGTTGAATGGTACTTTTAGCTCCAGTTTCTCATTTAAATTTTTACTTCAGTTAAGATCTTCATTTTCCAAGGAGTCAATTATTTTCTCAGGCGATATTTTATTTCAATTGTATCACATACTTTCATCTAGTCCGTTAACTGAACTTTGCACATTGGTTGCGCGTTAAATAATTTTTTTTTTCCTTAGAAAACACGATGACTTTACTGGAAATTAACTCAGTCGTCTAAGCATATATAAAAGTGTGGCACTAATTATTGCCGATAAACGGAAATGATAAGGCACACTATAAGGACATTTTGCATCGTTTAAGCTCCATGGGGTTTTTCTTCAACTGAAACTAAAAGTTGACCCAAAGCCGAAGTTAAAATTTTGATGCGTGTTCAGTACAATTATAAGCTAATCTTCCGTAATGGAGAAAATAAGCGATGACTTCTATTAATGAAATTACGGAAGTGACTCAAAATATTAATTACAAACTTGTCCAAAAATCCCAATTTCAAGTTTAAAAAAATTTCTCCTAAAAATTATCGTCTTTTATCCTTTGACCCATATTCTCCACTTAGGCCGTTGCAATATATTGCATCTATGGGAATTAGCGATCTCGACCGGAATAAAGTGAAATCTCGAGTTGAAAGTTAAATAGACCTTCCGTTTAATTAAATAAAATATGTTTTCTTCATTCTGATACGGATCATTTTATTTCAGTTCACTTCTGCTCCTCATTCAAAGCATTTCTTACTTTCCTATTCAACTTTTTTCTCCTTCCACAAACTTTTTCCAATTTTACTGTTTCGATACCCAGGATGGGAGGAAGCATGTTGCTCATTAATTCCTCATTTTCAGTAATTCCCTACTAATTAGTGTGTTCCTCCTTCCTCTCTTGGAAATACCTTTGCTATGTTAAAGGAAGGCTAAAACTATCCTATAATCTAATCTCCTTCAATGATTCTTATCGCGTAAAATTCCAATTTCTTTGTGTGGCTGTGATTTTTAGCTTCATATAAGTCTTTGAACTTATATATAACTTTTACTGTCGTATTAATAAAATTCCATGGTTATTTTAGAAAATTGATTACATCAACGTAAACTTTTGTCTTTTTCAAATTAATTTTTTTCCATGATTTTTGTTAAACTGTCGAGAGAATTTATTTCGCGCTTTGCGATCAAGCTGAATTCTTCATTGCGTGAATTCATATGCATAAAAGTAGATAATTTCAATAGTCCTCTTCTGATGTGGTGGATTTCAATTACAGTGGCTGATATCTGATGAACTCCAACATTTAATTCAAAAATTACTTCTATTCCCCAGTTTTTATACTAAACACATGAAGGTAACAATAAAATAATTCATTTAAATTATTTTAGATGCATAAATCATCAATGATATACTCACACAGAAAAAATGAGTTGTGTTTAGCATTGGATAGCAAAACGGTTGTAAATATAAATGTTAATCAGTTTGACTGTTCTACTGAAGTTCTCTGGAAAAAGAACATTTCCAGGGATTTATTAAGATCTTAGTACGTTTATATTTCGCAGATGCATCACTTGAAATTTGTGTCGGGATTCTAATGTGATAAAAAATTATTTTAATAATTTATAATTCAAGAACGCAATTGAAAACGAAAAAATTAAGCTCGTCATTTTGTAGAGCTGCCGATGTACAAATAAATGTTTTCTTTCATGAATGTTTTTGCTTCATAATTCGCCATCCATAATGTTTTCATTCATTGTTCATTATTCCCCATGCACTCCATTAATGACTGTTATTTATACTGCATTAATGCTTCAAAATTCATTAGAAAAATGTAACAAACATTATTTTTAATTTCCAATTCATAACATTTTATTTATCTATGCCCAGAATATAATATTTGTGTTACTTAATCCCTAATTCAGATACAACCTTCGCGCTGCTTTATTTGTGATTTTAAATGATCTGCATTATTATTGACTTCTCTTTTTAGTTAGGTTTTGTTTCTGATAATTTCCAACTTAATTATTGTTTTTAAACTTTATTACCCCTTGCTTTATAATGACCCTCATTCTTTTTTTATGAACGCAACCATTTCAATATTGTTTCACCATTAAGTGAGAGGATAGAATATTTTGCTTAATAATTTTTTTACTTTCATGCAATCTTTAAACATCTTAATTTAGCACTGTCAAAGTTTTATACTGACTAAATTTCTTTTGGAAGTTGCATATTATGGACAATTACATATTTTATTAAAAAAAAATTCGCTCAACCCTTAACTTCGCTGAACAAGATTCAAAACCTCAAACTGTAAGCACTCAAACAATCTGTTCATGCCATTTTTCGTTGAACTCGCTTTAATCTTAATAAGTTTCAACATCCCTCAATTAGTTATTATCTCTGCAGTTCACATTTTTTGAGCTGAAAATTCTTTGTTCTCCAATAAGATACTTTATTATTGTTTTATTATTGTCCAAAAGTCTTCGTGTGGTTATCATATTTGTACTTCATAATTCCTCATTCAATTATGGTTTCTATGCCTATTTATTCCCCCCTTTTAATAATAGTTGATATTCTTCATAATTCCTCGTTTAATAAGAATTTTTATTTTACATAATTTCTAATTTGATAATTCCTCGTTTAATTATTGTTTAAATGACTCATAATTCCTCTGTAGGGTACCTATTGTCTATACATTAAATCATTGCGTAATTTGATTATCGCTTCCATGCCTTACAGTTCAATGATCATCTTTCTTCATAATTTTTACATTTATTACTGCCTCTAACCTGAAGCATTTCAGACTTTAAAAGCATCACTATACTTCACAACTCCTCCCTGGCTTATCCGATACACTTCCCAATGATGCCCTTGATTTTTGTACCGAAAGTTTCGAGTTGCTCATTTTAATAAAGTCTTCATGCTTCATTATTCGTAGCTAAGGTTTAATGAACACATTCCGATAGGATGCACTTCTCAATTATACCCTCAGTTTTTTACTTCCCAAAGATGCCCTTGATTTTTGTGCCGAAAGTTTCGAGTTGCTCATTTTAATAAAGTCTTCATGCTTCATTATTCGTAGCTAAGGTTTAATGAACACATTCCGATAGGAGCGAGCACGGCCGATAGTCACGACCGCGTTAGGCGCAGCTCGCTCTCCCCTATCGGGAGCCCTGCGGTCCCAAGACAAAGGCATCTTTATGCTCCCTATGATAAATTACTTTCTTTCTCTGGTTTTTGTTCCTCCCTATGATTTATCGCTCGTAGGAGCTGGCCTGCCATTTTTCTCGGTATCTGGTGCACATCAAATAGAAGCCATATTGTTCTTTTAACTATTCATGAGACGCTCCAGGCTTATCTCCTACAAATGTTTTCACGCTTGTGTGTTTGATTTGAGTCACCTCATGTCAAAGTGAGTGAAGAGCACGTATAGTTTACCTAGATTGTTCAAAACGTAGGGAATTGTAATTATGAACTTACTTTTTTTATGTAAGAAAATAAGTGGAGATTTTGATAATCTGATTAAGAATAACATTGTTTGAAGCATTTAGAATGTTCCATGTCTCTGGAATGTTGCAGGCTTCATTTTAAGAAAATTAGCATGATTGTTACTTTATCTTAGTAGGAATCATTTTAATCTTTTGAGTAAACTGAACTGAAGATACTCAAAAATTTGAAGGCTTATTACGCTTTGAAGACAGTGAATAAATTTCCAAGGAGTATTTTTTCAGCAAGTATTTCACCAAAGGCGCCATTTCACCATGAAAGGTCGATAGCGTTGCAGAAAAAATGTGCCCATGGAAACTCATCGAATGCAGTGTTTTCTTTGCCTCTTTGCAAAATCATTCATAAGCTAATTACTGATCATATTTTCATTATTGTGTATCATCATATTTACTAACAGAGGCCCGAGCTTTTCATCGTTGTCTTCAACCCGAGTATCGAACACAAGTGGCAATGAAGAATTTTTTCTTCACGTTGACTGGAAAATTCGCGGTATTATGTTAAAAACTCTTTTAACGTATTTTCTCTTATTTTTGCTTCAGAGCGATAGTTTTCGATTCAAGTTTATTTGTTGATTGTTTGAATCGAGGTAAGCCGAAGTCTAGACGTGCGCAGTAAATCGGACGAGTTCTATGAATGACCCGAGCGTTGACTCGTCGTGGTGAAATGGGTCAGCTGATCGATCCAAGTGAGGGTTGTTCTTCCCTCTTTCTCAACATGGGTGCAGGCAGAAGTGCAATGGGCTTGCGATTTTTGTGTTGGCTCAGAAGAAAAACTTAGATGAAGTTGTGCGCAATGCCAGATTTTTAAAAATCTCTGAAGCAACAGAATTTTGTAATTACAAAGGAGTTCATTGATTAAATATCAATGTATTTTTTCTTTTTTATTCGCAAACTTGCTACTTTAGATTTCGCTGCGCTGAAATATAAGGATGGGATTTCTTGTCTACAGATTAGTTAAAAGCGGGTAAAAATTTATCTATTTTATTCTCTGGCATATCAATCATTTTACTATAACTGTCCCCTTGCCATATTTATTTCTCTTCTTAAACTTTGTCCGCATCTTCCAAGAATTCCTTTTCCTTTTGCGATTAAATTGTGAAAAATTCTAGTGAAAACAACCGAATAAATAGTGATTAATTTATTACAAATATTCCACCAATTTTAAACACCTCTTCAACTTTAAAATTGGCTTATTTGTCTATTTATATAACTATAAATTCACTCAACTGGATACGTTGGTGAAGAAACAGGCTGAAATAGGCAAGAAAATCTACGGATATTGTTAACTAGAGTTCAGTTGAAACTTTACAAGTACGTTCTGCGTATGAAGACACAAAAATGCGATAGTCTATTACGGTAATGGTAAAGTGCTTCCAAATTTCAATGATAGTTGTAGCAATTGTTTTTTTTTATTGAGAAGCATCTGAAATGAAAGCCAATCTTGAGGCATTAAAAAACGTTCACTGCAACAAAAATTCACCAAAAATATAAGTAAACGAGGCTACGTTTGTTCCAAGGTAGAATAATTTACTTGCAAAAAATAAATACATTTTCATTGCGTGCTACTATGCATGTTATACAACATTCAAACCAATGTTCAAATAGAAAAACATCGGAAATTTTGCTGCAAAATGTTCCACATGTGCGGCTTTACCCGCAACTTTCGGACGCCTGTGTTTACTCGTGAAATTTGCTATATATCTTGCGGCAGAGTCCCCTGTGTATTATTACCTTGCGGTTAGAAAGAATCCTCAACATGGAGCCATGCGAAGGGTTCCAGGGACATTCGATTCGAAGACTGCTAGTATCGTTGCTCCAAAGTTCGGTGGTTCAGAAACAGTCTTTGCCGCCATCGTAATTATATTCCTTGCGTGTGATTAATACGATGTCACAGCGCGGCCAATGAGATCGTGAGTCGGCCCCTCGACCACGCCTCGGCCGTTGACATTGACGGATTGACGTTCGGCCATCTGAAATATTGCCTGGTCTGAGTGCCTGCAGGGATCGGGACTGTTTGCCCTGCGTGTTTGTCCGTCCTATGGCTGCTCCGTGGCCCGTCTGCTTGTCTTCCAGCTTGTTCAATGGCTGTTTTCTTGCTTCTCTGCCTTCCTGTCCATTATATATCTGCTCTGCAGCCCGTCTGCTTGTCTTCCTGCTTGTTCAATGGCTGTTTTCTTGCGTCTCTGCCTTCCTGTCCATTCTATAGCTGCTCTGTAGCTCGTCTGCTTGTCTTCCTGCTTTTCCAATGGCTGTTTTCTTGCGTCTCTGCCTTCCTGTTCATTCTATAGCTGCTCTGCAGCCTGTCTGCTTGTCTTCCTGCTTGTCCAATGGCTGCTTTCTTACGTCTCTGCCTGCCAGTTCGTTCTGTAGCCTGTCTGCTTGTCTTCCTGCTTGTACAATGGCTGTTTTTTTTGCGTTTCTGCATGTCTTCCTGTCCGTTCTGTAGCCTGCTTATCTTCCTGCTTATCCAATGGCTGCTTTCTTGCGTCTCTGTCTGCCTGTCCGATCCATAGCTGTTACCGGTTTTCCTGTCTGTCGTAAAGTTGTTTTCTTTCAAATCTGCCGCACTGTCCGTTATATAGATGTTACCTGTTTTTCTGCCTTATAGCTGTTTTCTTTCCTACCAGCTCTCCTGTCCGTTCTATAGTTGTTATCTGCTTTCCTGTCTGTCCAACAGCTGTTGCCTGTCTGCCTGCCTGCCCTGTTTACCCTCCCAATGATTGTTCCGTTGGCTGTCTTTATGCCTACAGAATTTTCATAAGTTACTTTGACGTTCCTCTTAAGATTTCAAATCTTTCGTTTTTGAGAACCTTTCATTGGTTTGCTCAGTATATGCAAAAAATTGTTCAGAAAAACGTCGAAATTAGGGTTTTGGTTTGAGTCGGGGGTAGTTTTGCCCGCTTCACTTACGCACATTTTCTTTCCTAATACATCGCACCTCGTTATTATTATGAGTGGAGAAGGGAGCTTCATATGTAACATAGCACCAGGTGTTTGGAAACGTTAGCCCAAAACATCAGAAATGCTTTCGAGACTTGAAGTTCGTAGGAACGTGGCCCCGCTGATGATAATGGTAATTTGATGAGGAAGAAAATGAACTTTCCCATGCGGTCCTTGTTGGTCGTATGTTGCCTTGGTATGATACGGTACGTTGGTATGTAGTGGAAGTAGATTGTTGTACCTAATAACACACTTTTGACTATTTGGCTATGAAAATACTACTGGTGTCATGGCATATATGATCATTCTAGCTCACATGAGCGAAGCATTTCTGGTTCATTTTATCGCTAGTAAATGTAGGTCGATTGTTTGAAATTGCTTACTTAATTTAATTTTGCATTCATACACCACCCCTCATTACGCTCGGTGCAATAAAACTACGATCATATATTGCAAACTTTAAAATAACCTTAAGTAATTAATTAAATCAATTCTCCGCGTGCTGTTAAGCATAAATACACACGTTTTCGATAATATAAAACGAACTTTTGCGCGTTCCA
Source organism: Morinoia aosen (assembly GCA_030386875.1). Taxonomy (NCBI): domain Eukaryota; kingdom Metazoa; phylum Arthropoda; class Malacostraca; order Amphipoda; family Talitridae; genus Morinoia; species Morinoia aosen. Next base: position 22,332,146 of record CM059565.1, read on the forward strand.
CAGGTGAATAAGATTATTTATGTGTTATAAGAACTTCGTTTTTTACTAAAATGCAAAAAATTAGACGTGCGACATGTTTTCCAATCGCAACGGGGTATTTAGTTCAGCCTTGTCTTTTGAAGGATTCAACTGTAAAGAATTTGAATATATCATTCTGTTGGGTGGGAAAATTTATCATTTATCAAATTTATCTCTGTGCAATAGCCAGCTTTGATCGCAAGTGAACTGGAAGACAAGTTTTGAATTAGTGAATAAATATGGTCTTCTTTTCAAACCGCCGAAACTTGCGTTGTCCTTGCTATATGAATTATTTTTTGGTCTGCAAAGCACTAAATTTTTGAAATATTTAAGTCATCGAAGGGGTACATCTAACAGCGTAACTTACTCAAAATAGACCTACATCTTTGTACTGCCACAATGACTTTTATATATTGTTTGAAAATTGGCCTCAGGCTAACGTATCAATCAGCAAAGCTTGACGAAGCTCGGACGTATCTTGTGCATTGCATGAAACTCATCATTTGGAAGTTCATTCAAAGTTCTCTTGATATTTGTTCAAAATCGAAATTTATCTGTGGAAAATCTTGTTTCATTCCTTTAGGTTTATTTGTTGGTATGTAATTGGGACCTAACAGTAATAACATGAATTAATATTAATCAGTAATATACAATTGGAAAATATTGGAAAAATACAGAAGATTGTAAAATATTTTGATGTCGTAATATCAAGATTTTATCAGCATTTGTGATTTTGAAACAAAAGGACTCATATCTGCGCTGGATAAAACTCATGTTTTCGAGGACAAAACATAATTGCTTTGGTGTAAAGAATATTGCGTAAGTTCGGGTAAGATTCCGTAAAATTGCGTAATCATGAAATATACGAAGCCGTTTGATCACTAGTTTACATAAGAAATCAATCCTGCAGTACTTCGTTTTCATCAGTCATACGTAGGTGTCTAGTCGCACATGTATTGAGCACTTACGGGCTGCGGACATCAGCGTACGCACTTGTATGTGACCAGAACTTATGTTGATATTTACATTTTCTCTCTGTTCAAATAGCCGTCATTATTTACCTATGTATAAAATTTCTCTCGTTTTCACTGACCCCAATTGAATTTACGAACTCATGAGGTCAGGAAGAGAACTTAGCAAGATACGAAATTAAAAAAACGTTAAATAGAAAATGAAATAAGTATTGTAGATCTTTCTGGTTCCAAATTTTGGCTTCAAATAACGCCAAAAGAAAATCTAGAAGCCAAATTTGTGTGGGAACTTGAGTCATTTTCTTGATAACCGTTTTTTTCACTAGTTTTTCCATATTTTATTACATTTTTTATTGAATTCTGGGAAAATCTTCACTTTCTCTTAACCTTTGTTGTTGAAGCAATGAAATCTCGGTGATTTATTAAATAGCACATAACAGTAATCAAAAATCTTTCTCAGTTGAAGAAGGTGACTGAGTTATGAAATATAGACAAATTTTGTACGGAGTCACAATTAATATCTTTCACAAACTTATTATTTGACTTCGTCCATACATGTATTGATTAGGGCGTTATTTAGTAATTTATGCGACTATATATGCTAATGTATCTTTTGTCCTTCGTCTTGCAATGAGGATGAACTTGAAGATGAGGATACAATGCTCGATATGACAAATTTGAAGAAGAAAGCCCTCCCTTAATTACATAGATACGAAAATTTACAGCTTGATTACTTTACGAGCTCACTCAATCTACAGCAATCACTGCTTCAACGTAACAGTGATCTCTACAGAGGAGTATGTAGAATACCAATTGAAATGTTATCGCTTAGTTTGGCCAATAAAATTTTGAAATACTGTATATTCATTACTGGCATTAGCGTCTGAGATGTTGATGACAGCTAAACTTTCAATCCAATTCCAAGAACTTTTTTTGACTCAGAAAATGTTAGGAATTCCCTCGGATTCAATTGAAATTAAGCCAAATTGAAAGGTTCATTGAAGAACTACAAAGTTCCTCAACAGGCCTAGCCCAATCTAAAGGCTCGTCTCGATCTCAGCAGTAAGATTTTTCCTAGTCACTTTATTTTTTTTGTTGTTCGTTTTCTCGAGTTCAATTCGGCATCTATAATTGATTCATTAAGCCCTCATTTCCAATTTTTCTTAAAATCAATGAACAATACCGCAGTTCTTGTTCTTTCAGTTTCGTTTCAGAGCTTTTAGCCATAGTTTTTAGATTAAAGCTAAGTTGTAAATCATGCTCGAAAAAAACACCAGCTGTTTCACACAATGCATTAAACAATTGTTCTATCACCAAGTGTTGCATGTTGTATCAACTTCAACATCAGGGGAAGTGATTCAACATCTGGGTATTTTCTTAGAATTCCTTAGGAGAGATCTTCACTAAAATACGTTTTTTAAGATCATTTACACTAAGAAAGAATCAATGCAATTTTCAAAACTTTTGTTCATAGTTCCTAGTCAGTTATAGTTTAATTTATACTATTTTGGGGGCTTTGCCCATGTTCATGAATATAGTTATCTGATGCTCAACGAAAGAAACAACATTCGTGAATTTTGAGTCGCTCGAAGTAGGTCGATGAAACGTGCATTCAATGAAAGAATGCTCAAATCCATCATGTTTCAATGTTTTTCTCGTCACGTCATCTCCGGAACTTTTCGAGCCCGAGTGTGACGATGAAATCGTTGAAACCATTGAAATAATCTTGTTAATAACATAACATTCGAGAAGATCCTATTCTTGTTTGGTGGGCCCGCAGAACGCTGCATTTGTCGCGAACATATTTGCACTAATATAAGCTTCTTAATGTATTTCTTTGTGGTGCCAATCATGGCAGCATATGATGAATAGTTGCGCTTCTAAACCCGCTGATCTGAGACAGAAAAAAATGGATGGTATGGCACCAACTAATGCGAGCCATTTATTTGAAGGAGTGCGGGAGTCTGTAGCAAGGATGCCGCTGCCCCCTCCCCCCTTTCTTCTCCTTTTCTAAAGCCCCCTTTCACGAGCTCAAGTGACGAATCCTCTCAGATCCTTCATTTGATTTTTTCATCCTAAGCTAAAGCGTCTCTCGAGTCCAACATCGATCGTCGGACGGAATTTTGAGTCGAATGCTGCTTTTTTTCATTTCCTATAGACGCCTCGGCGGGGCTTTATTTTTCAAAGCTATGACTGCGCAATACTGAGTTGCATAGTCTGAGCTCGATTAATATAATATAGCTCTGTATTTTGATCCCTTGAACTAACATTTGTGTTTTCTGTTTGTTCCAGAAAGGAAACGCGGCCGGCAGACCTACACCCGCTACCAAACGCTGGAGCTGGAGAAGGAGTTTCATTTCAACCGTTACCTCACAAGGCGACGAAGGATAGAAATCGCACACGCTCTCTGTCTCACAGAACGACAAATCAAAATCTGGTTCCAAAATAGGAGGATGAAATGGAAGAAAGAAAACAAAACGAAACCTGAAAATGGAGGATCTTTATCAGAAACTCCGACCCCCACGCCTACCTCTCCTCAGTAACCATTTGGTTGCACCGCCATGGTTCCTCTGCAAATTGTTGTTCATAAATAGAAGTGAAAAAATCGGTTGTGCATCCTCATACTAATTTTTCTGCGTTGAGTGTTTGTGTATACTCCGCCTATCTTCAGCTGTTAGGGTCCTGCTAGTTAGTTCGTTAGTCCATTAACTTATCAAGCCGGTTGAAATCGTGCTACCTGAGAGCGTGTGCAAATGTTCTACAATCCCATAAACATGAATGCATATTAAAAGAATTTCCAACACGCATCGTTTCATCACGCCGGTCCTCATCACACCCTACACAGCACATACACTTCAATTTACGCTTGTATGTCGTTCCAATTGAACGGGTTAAAACCACGCGTTAACAGCCACAAGCTCGTACAAGTGACTCATAGAAAGCAAGGTGAAGTATTCTCATTGTGGGAGCTGGGCAACTCACCTACCTGTACTCGTACACCTCCAACTCTAGTAACTTTATCCTATAATGAAGTAAAATGAATGTTTTCCTACCATATGGTTTCAACAGTTCAGGTCACTGTGTGTAAAATATTTTACTAATAAGGATGAAATGAAAAGGCATTTGCTCTAATTCACGCTGAGATGACGCTCTCGGTTTCTCATCGAAGTTTATAAAGATGTAAATAAATCTGAGTGTATCACAGAGGGTTGTAGCAATGCAGGGACTGAATCAACACTCCATCGGTGTAGGCTTGTATTTATTTCAGTGCATCTAATTTCATTTCGACAGTAGCGAACCATGTGCACTCATTCGTGGTCAGTGTTTAGAGTTTTAAGCAAGAAATCATTCGGGAAAAATATTTTGACAAGACCCACCCAACGAGTTCGATTAGGCTCTGTTTAATAGCGTCCAATTACGTAAAAGTTGCATTACAATATTGATGGTGGACGGTCGGCAACTGACTATACGAACGTAGATTTGCAAGGATGTGAACCTTCCATAAGTCCTGCCCGTTTTTCTCTTTGTATACGCATGGATATACCAGTCCCTTCGTTGGACTCTGGGACTCTGTCCCTTCCTCAAAAAATGGCCGGCTTTTTAATCGAAAGGCGTCCGTTTTTACCTATCTGGTATACTAGTAAAACTATCGATGTATACAAAAGTTTCAACTTGACATGACGTTTTGGTATACTATCTTATTATTAATGTATACTTTTAATTACTTCACCAAAATGAAGGTATACGTAACTTACGAAGTATTTAGGTGAGTGACGAATGTATCCACTGGTCCTTGTACCACAACCAAATAATGATATACGTAAATGATTATGTAAAATAGACTGTTTAAACCAGTACCTAATGACTGTATCCATATACGTCTAATTATTTACCAAATAGATTTATATTTAAAGAAATATTTTAGCCAATATTTCTTGTATCCATTCATCAGTAAGCAACCGCTCAGTATACTTTCATGCTTGGACTTCAAGTTGTAGATTATACATCTTTTAGGTAAATCTAGGATATTTTTGTGTTATTTTATGTTTTTTATAGAAAAATAACTGTGTGTGCTCTATCAAAGAGTGCCCTATGCCCCTTCGAAGTGCTCACCGATTGAATGCGATTCATTATTTCCGATATTCACTAATAGTTATGCAAACATCAAGCAATTCCTCGTAGCAACATAATATACACGAAGTGAGGTGTTTACCAATAGTAAAAGAAGCACTTAAAATCAATATGGAGTTCAAAGCGCTTCATTCTCAGTACGATTGTACGATTTGGCAGAATCTTAACAGATTAGCGTTATTTTCTAATTTTAGATTACTGTGGTACCAAAATGAACATTTATTTCCAATCTTTTTATTCAATAGAGTAAGAATGAAGTAATAAAAGTTTAAACTGAGATTTAGTACTGGAGATTTGGAATCTAATTTTTGAGAGACAATTCAGAAGTAGAATGACAGTTTTACAGTTTTTCATACTACTTAAACGTCATTCAAATCCTATTTGTGTATCAAATGTGTAGTGATTGAGCTTTCAGCGCAAATTTCATTGCAACAAATCACGCTAGTAGAATAAGAAAATAACAAATTCGAAAAGGTTTCAATTGCTCTGATTAATGTTTTCTGAATTTTGTATCATTGAAAAAATAAGATTGCATTTTGGCAATGGAAAGTTGAAAATAGTTAAATGATCGCTTTGAAAATTAACTCTCGAGATTTTTTTTCAATTTAGCAGTTTAATAGTAAGAAACACTTCGTCTTCAGTGGAGGCGAGAAAAGAATTATTAGGTCAATTTAGAAACAAATTTAAAAATAGATGAAACTCATGAATGAGTGGTTCTGTTGTAGGAGAGTGTTTTGAATTTTGTTTTCCGTCGAAATTTTCTGGAGTATTCGTGTATATTAAACGGAAGTCGGTTGTGAATTATCATTATTTAGTTCTCGTTGATCTCGCGCAAACATTACGTTATACGATGTGGCGTAGAGACAATATGTTTAGTGCTTATCTCAACTCTTTGTTGGTCACAAACGTATTTTGTCTTCGTTTTTAGTGGTGTTGAGATTTAAAGAAGGAACGGAAACCTACTTGTCTCAGTGATATTCCAGTGAACAGTTGATGACTCTTTGGTTTTGTCAATTAGAGTTTACGAAAACTTGTATCGAACTTATAAGCGGAAAAAACATGAGGCGAAACTAACGTCAAATTCATTAACGTAAAGAGTAATGTAATGTATATTATATTCCTGCTTTCGGTTATAGCTTAATTCAAACGGGAAAAAGTAAACCACGTCACTGTTCATGATTTTTATAAAATAGCCATAGAATCTCAACTCTCTGTCACCATGACGATAGCATTACAGTACATGGTACACTTGTGAGCGGATAGATTTCGACTTGTTTGTTCGCAAATGTATAAACGACACATTCCTGAGAGATTTACAAATTTATTCATACCCATGACGTGTCTTGGAGAAAAGAACACTAGGTCTGTGAGCCTCACGTCAAAATGAAGAATCTTACACTCTGTCTACTATCGCTAACTTTAAAATTATGCATCTTAACAATGACTGAATTCTGATACATTACAAAATTAACAAATGTTCGCATATTTTAACATTTATTTGAAACAGTTGTAAGTCATCTATTGGTCACTGGAATATTTTCTTTGACTTGTATGTTTTATATATATAAATATATATATACTTCGAGGGCATTTGGCTCAATACTTCTTTGATTCCGGTTGTATACGATGCTTTGTACTGATATATGTGTTTTACCCAGCTTATATTACAAAATTATGCGTTTGTTCATGTGCCTTGTTTCAGGACAAAATATTTGAGTTTGATGAATAATTTCAAGCATTTCCAGTTACCTTACATTCAAGTTTAATTAAAACGACCTACATTCAATAGTTGAGATATGAGAATCATGATAAATTTTGATAAATTTACTTATTTAGTAAAAATCACGAGGCTTTCAATACCTCATTTCAGCAGTATATTTAAAACTTCAAAACCACGATCAAACATTTTGTATCCGAAACAAGACTAATTTAATTGTGAACAATTTTCTTACTAGGCGAATTGATGTGTACTTTTCCTAGTAGATACCCAAGCAACTATTGTACCCATTTTACTGCTTGTCTCATTTAATTTTTACAGCTATTTTTCTAAGTTCCTCTTAAGCTCATAATTTATTTTGCATACAAGCGTATACGAGCTGTTGAAGTTTATCTTTACAGTCAGATTTTCCCTGATTTGGTCGAGGCTTATCGCCCGACTCATCTACTTTCCGTTCCCGTATGTGTGTTAAATATAGATTCATTATTTATGAATGTTCGTTAAGATTTTCGCTCATAATTACTAAAATCTAAAGTATTAAATTTATTTATTAGTGTCCTTGAAAATAGTAAAAAAACACTTCGATACATCGATTTCAGTAAGTTTACTTGTTCGTTCACCTCAACTTACAGCTATACGAAACCGTTAGACGTAATCTGGGCATCTTCACCTGTAATACAAACTATAGCTTCGCTCAACCTCAGCGAAATGTTGAAGCCTGTGCCCGTAGACTTAAGTTGATAACCGTTTGAGGTGCATGAATAAGTGACCTATGAAATCAAAAGTTAGAACGTTCATTTTTTACCAGAAACGTTTGAAAATAGTGGCTTTTTTCAACATCTTGCTCTATAGCCGGTATGTTATAGTGCGCAGTTATCAATCAAAAATAACTCTTGCAATTTTGGTCATTTAAGCCTTCTTAATTAAGAGTTCATTTCCTGAACCAAGGAAAGTGTTTCTGACTATGATTTCCTGAGCAAGCATGTGTCACTGCAGTTATTTCTTATCTATCCAAACCCTAAGTATCTTTTGCAAAAAAATAATTACTTGTATACGATGTTGGTATACTATGCCGGCGAAACTTTCCCAACGAACAAATTTTGACTCATGAAAATATAATGAATGTTAAGGTGCAAAAAAGTTGAAGCTGCATCGAGACTCTTCTCATGAAATGACGTGTTGTTTTGCGCGATTTGTTTCCTTTTAGTCTGATAGTCCAAATCTAAGATTTTTTTTAGTGTAAGTGAATAATATCTTATGTCATGTGAGTCACAAAACTTAGAACGTGAATTTGCAAAGCTGAAGGAAAACTACGAGCGTTCGGTAAAATTCGTTCAATACCTTTTTCAATTATAGTAAGATAGGAAACGGGAGATAGTTGCGTCCACTATTGACGATTGTAATCAGTCTCGAATTATTGGCAAGTGTCTCGGAATTTTCATACTGTACATTGCAATAAATATTTTATACGAGCTGTACTTCAAGTCGGACTGAATTTCACTCGACAGACAAAGATCTGTCGATGGACAAAACGTTGTTCTCAATGTAAATATTGGAGGAAGCCGCTTTACCTCTCTTATTTTTAGTTAGGGATGTTTTCGTGATTCTGTTCATTTGAGGAAAAGAATTGTCTGCATGTCCATTACGTAGTAGGAGAGATAGACCCCCTGCCTCACGCTGCGTCGTTTCCAGGAATCCATGACATTCGTTGCATCCACGAGCGACTGTGAACGAGGCAAAGGGTTTATTCCATTCCGAATTACCGCTGTCAATAGTAAACTGATATATGTACGTGAATAGTTCATAGAGGTATTTTGTTATAGTGGTGTATTATAATGAGGATATTTTCTTAATCGTATTTGTGCATCTTTCATTTTCGTTTGCTAGGCTTTCCGGCAATACCGCTGCAAATTTCTCGGATTTTTTTTAGAACTTCCGGAGCAAAATTGATAACATTAATGGTACTTTTTATATATTTTCTGTCAATATGATGTAAGCTTAACAGTACCTACTCTAGATCACAATGTATAAATGAAGCTAGTAACAAGAACAGGTATAGGTAGGAGTAGAGTTGAACTTAAAGAAATACGAGTAGGTCTTTTTTTAGTTTTCTCACTTTCTGTGGTTGTATGCCATTCGTAGTCTGTGCTGTACATACGTTTTTCTTGGCATTGTCCATTTCAACGATAGCTCATGTACATTGGCAAAGGTCATACTCATGTCTATTGATCATTCTCATACCTCGGTATTGCTGGTCGTGTATATATGAATGAAATTGAAATAGTCTTTGAAATCAATATCCCCTGTCCCAAGTCACTTTGCATAACCAAATTTCGTAAATAAGAAACTTTTGCGTCCATTTTCTTCTCAAAGTTGAGTTTATTTCGAGATCAGATCATGTTAATATTTCCAAAAAGCGTTTCAACTTGTCTGTATTCTCTCGGCAGTGTCTGTACATAGTGAACAACTTCGCAATACAAACTTTAACGATTTTCCGATTTTAAATTAACCCTGAGATTTTCACGAATCGTGATGGCGTTTTGTGCTTTGTCAGTGAATATTTTCATCAGATGCATGATTGAACATCAATTGATGATGATTTCCAGACACAGTTTACATGACCTATTTTGGTCAAAGTCGACTGCACTTTTCACGAAGAGTGAAACCTTTCCATGAATATGTGTAGCTTGTGTTCATAATTTCAGGATTGAGTTTCCAAGAGTTCATCTATTGATGTGAGGGGTTTTGATGGTGTTTGACGTATTTTTGTTTAACCAAATCTCTGATTGTGCCTCTTCCAAGCAAGACCTCCTAGGTGGACTCGACTCAGCAGCTCGATCTGCATAGGCGTGACCTCCGAACTCGGATGCAAGACGCTCATTTCGGAGCGGATCTTGCGTGTGTCAATGCAACTCATCCAGCAAGTTTCCCTCCTGGAAAACATGACACTGATATTGAAATATTGACCTATTGATATTAGGAGACTCATAGGTCGATAAACACTCGCGTGGCTGGGAGTAAAAGGATTATTGATGAAAATCTTGAGACCATTGAAACTTTGAAAGCTCCACTTTGAGCTTGTGAGTTGCACAAGTCGTCATAGCAACGGCCTGGCGTGGTACCATGGTAGGAGGTACGTTTGTGGAGGCCGTGGAGCGTTCAGCCAACGGGGAACGTCGGTACCGCCCTTCCTTTCTTCTGTGCGGGGCTTACTCACGAGAAAAATGATTTTTGGGGGTATTTTAGGGAGGTTTTTGAGGCTTGTGTGATGTGGAATATATCGGTAAATTCTTAGTTTGTGTTGGAGTCTGGACTTACGTTCTTGAATACATTACGCGAAACTGGAAATGCTCGGATGGGCCGCGAACCTTCAGACAGTGGCGTCCTCTGGCGGACAGTTCGGGAACAACAATAATCGAATAACCTCACAGCCTTTTTAAACATACGTCCATTTATGGAAAACCTTCTCTGATTTTGAAAAATATGGAGTATTTGAGCATTAGGAATACTAAATAGTTATTCTTCATTCGTGCATATGCATTCGCAACTGATGACATTTAACTTTCGATACCGCAAAATCATCGCATTTCTTTATAAAAAGTAATGAGAGGCCTGTCAATCCAAAAAATACTTAGAATTCATTGAGTCATAGTTTATTTCAGTTGAATTCTACCCTTGCGTCGAATGAGGTAATTAATAGCAAACAGTACTCACAAAATTATGATTAGTTTTTGAAAACTTTTCACGTCAAGATGTCAACGGCTACTTGATTTTGACATGAACAACTAAATATTTTTTAAGATCAGTACATAGATAAGTTTTGAGGAACATGATTTGAATTTTCTTTAGCCTGATTATTTGAAATCTTTCAAACTACCCAGCCACGTACTGTATATCATCAAGAAACCTAATCATCATGTATCTGTTTTGTTCAACGGCCTTTCAACTGTAAAGTATTTCTATTTCTAAAAAGGAAAAAATCTCGAGAATTTTTCTCTTCCCAATTACAACAAAAAAAAAGAAATTATTACTTCTCATTTGGGATGAGTTGATAACTTCAAAGATAATAAGCTTCACCGCTAACGTTGTAGCTGGTGATTAATTTAACTGAAAATTGTCTCACTCAGATCCTGCAGCAATATTTGCTCGTGCAAATATTGCTCTATAAACTTCTCAGAATTTCTCAGAGCACGAAGGAGAGTTCCTAACAAATTTACATCCACCAGAAGAAATGCGCGAAATTCCAAGGGAAAATAATACTCTCGACCTTTGCACGTTTATTAGAATTTTCGTGGAGCAAAATGACTCGACACACTCATTTTTCAGAAGGCCTTTTATTGAAAGGAAATGTCTGGAATCACGAAAATATTTTCCCCTCGTAAGGAATAGGAAGAATTAGTTTGTGCCAGAGCACCGCTACTCTCGCCTCCCTCTTCTGCGCTCCGCGGGGAGCTGGAGAGGGAAAAACCAGATGCGATTTTCTGTATTTCCAAAATATTGTTGTGTAGTGAGCAAAATTTGGTGCACGAAATGCGCGTGCGGACGGGCTAGGAAAAATTCGATCAGACAAAAATTAGAAAGATGTGAATTGTGTTAGATGTGTTTTGTTAACATTTTGGCCTTATTTATTACACTTTTTGAGAAAGAATAAGACCGAAATGTCATGGTATAATTTAACCAACTTCTAATACCTTTCCCAGCTATGGTCACAACATAATGTTATTTTGTGACGCAATAATGCACATGGAAAGCGGTTGAACAGTAAAAACTGGTGTAAATAATTGCACCGAATATATCCTGGCATGTGCTTTGGAGTCCGACAATTAATTTGATTAGAAAGCTGAAAATGCTGAAAATCTAAAGTTCTGTAGACAGAGTAACTCATCATTCGCTTTATTCGATCGGAGACCAAAAATTTGTATAAGTATTATTTATAAAATAAAACACAATCATGCAATCATTTTAAAATTCCTTGGAAAGTAAAGACAATCAGGCATTCTGAAAACCCATAAACGTTATTTTAAAACTTTGAATGCGAAAATGAATCTATGAAATAACTGCCGAAACTATAAGAGTACAAGCGGGGATATATCATCAATCAACACAAGGTCGTTTTATAGAGAAAATATAAAATAGTTTTTGTCAGTAGCTGATGTGTTACGCACACTGGAACAATTCCTCTAATTCAGGTTATTCCTTATACTAGAAATGCGCTGGTTTCAGTTTTCGAAATTCGGTCCAAAGTTAAACTTAAACGGCCCGATATTCAGAGAAATGTAAAATTAATAGGAAATGAAAGATAGCGAGGAAAGAATTTCTCTGCAACTTTAGTTCAAAAAATGAAAAATGGGCGTAAAGTAAGATCTGGAACCCATGCACGGGCGCATAGGCGTATCGGCAGAAAGCGTCGAGAGCACGTCTATATCAAGTCAATCCTGCGCTCGTAACAAATGATGGCGATTTAAAATCTTCTCTCGCTTCATTCATCCGTTCTCTTTTCATTTCCGAGACACGTTATGGAAGTGTCATCAACGATGGTGAGCTGATCAATGTGAAAATCAAGATCGGGCGCAAAACAAATGTGAGTCTGGCGCGGCATACTCTATTTTTCTCGGATCTAAAGATAAATTTCGCTTCTTTTTCACGGGGCTGAAGCAGACCGCTCTTCTATGTTTGTGTCTACTCGCTCCAGTTTCTTCAAGATTCAAGTTTTTGTCTTTCGCTTCAAATTCAGCGCGTGTGAAGTTGACTAGAGATGAACCTATTACGCTGCACAAAGTCCTTCACTTTAATTAAAAATATTGTTCAGAGATACCCTATGATGACTTCGAAGTTAAGTAAAAATGCAAAGATTCAGGACTCAGCCGATGAGAAGACACTGCAAAAAAATTACATAATAGTAAAAAGCAATTTAGATCCTATATCAAACTGTTTTTAATGATGACGAGAAATGACTGTCATTAGTGTGCAACAGAATACAAAAATCATTTCAGTATCAAAATGAATCATTGTAAATAATCCAGTGAAGTGTTCAAATATTTCTTGTAAAAGTTAAATGGCAAGAAAATAACCTACTCTTAAGAGTAACAAAATTGTAGTTGTTCTACATACTAGGTGTCAAAGTAATCAATTGAAAATAATTTCCCCCCAAAAAAATTAATTTTTTCATAGTAAGCCATCTATTTTTCGTCGATATGTATTAAAATTTCTATACCTTAATGCTATTCCAGCTATAACTACAAACATCAACTAAAGAGCAGATATCATAGCCTATTATTTTCACTTAACTCTTCGAGCAAATGACCTATATAATAATTAAGTTAAAAACTGTTATGATATATCCATTTCTTGTCATCAAAAAATGCTGCAAACTCGGCGTGAAAAATAGCGCGAACTGATGAAAGGAAGAAAAACGAAAGAATGATGGATTCCGATGCGTTTTTGAGTTAACGGTAAAATATGGTCTAAAATATGAAGACGTCAAGCGTTGCGTCCGTGATGGAGAACCGCTCCGACGTCGAAGGTTTTCTTTTCACAGCCGAAAGATTTTAGGCAGCTCCCCGGACGAAAATACTTCTTGGCCGAAACTGTTATTTTCAGAACCAATACTGCGAACTAAAATGGCAGCAAACAATGGCCAAGATTGCTGTCAAATTCAGCAATGCTCTGAAAATGAAATTACAATCGGCATCATAATTTCAACCCCCATGTAATCGTGATACACGGAATTCAAAAATTACGATTGATTATATTTATAGTAAGCAATTACGATATCCAAGAGCAATTACATATTTTGAAACCATCGTGTAATCGACTATGATAGTTTGAAACCGATATTTATTGCTATTGAAGGACTACACCCTTGTTGTAGATAGTTACGTTAATTCAAACTTCAATGTACAGTAATCTCTGGAATTCAAATCTGAATAAATTCCTTAGACAAAATTCACACAATGGTTATGCAAAGTTCGAAGAACATTATTACATTAATAAAGAATTACTTCTGATACTTTCAAATTGATTCTTGTGATGATTTGCGTGGTCATTCATTATTTGATTTTGTAACTCACGTTCCATGTTCTTACAGTATCTGGCAAAAAGCAACCTTCGTAAAATATTAGCTCAACGGAACTTCTATATTACTGAGAAACACTTAAGGAACTAGTTTTTTAACCTGAGAAGGCAACCCAACCCTCACGTGCAAACCTTGGTTGTTTCTAGAAAACTTTGCTGAAAACATTTCATAAGAAATATCGAGGGAGAAAACCCGGACAAAGGCCAGCTTTGCTCCTTCGACCAAAAACACAAGAAAGATTGAATGCTGAAATTCGTCACGGTGACTAACAAAATAAACTTTCAGGGGAGCCCGGGCTGAGGAGAAAAAGGCGTAATTAGTGCGATTATTTTCCTCACATTGGAAAGGAACGGGACTTACAAAAATGCGATTTCGAGGAGAACATTCTATTTCGTTTTCGTACTCGACGACTTTGTGTTTCATTACTGTATTTAGATGGAAATGATGATACGTGTTTTTGGAAAATTTACATATGAGTGATTTTGAATTGTTTAAATCCATGGCCTTTGTGAAAAGTTCTGCTCATAGAAAAACGACAAACCTGGTCGTCACACGATATCATCCAAGGTCTTGTTAGCAGATCTGATTGACAACAAATTATCGTGAACGTTAAACACCAAAACGAACCATTTTTATAACAAAGAACGACTTAATTCGTTCACTACAAATAGAAACACTTCATCTAAAAAATTCGAAGTTGTGGCAACAGCGTGTGAGTGACAGTTCTCATTTAGGCGAAGCTCTCTTGCTTTAATGAATACAATCTGGCCAAGTTAGGCTAAGAAGTGTGTCTTGGACATAACTTAGAAATTATCACTGTCTCGCTAATTCCTCAGCGGCCAAAAGTAATTCAAAGTTACCTTCCTAAAGATGAGCGTCATTATGCTTTTCTATAGTGTTGCGAGCTGCCACTCCGGCGCTCCTCCAATGATTTACGACGAGTCTTGATCCCCGAGGACGGCTACCTCTGCCGCACAAGGGAGACTTGCTGCAGAACTTGATTTTGCGCAATGCTGGCACCCTGGCCTGCCTTTCAGAGGCAGCTCTGGAAAACAAAGATGAATGTGAGACACATTCAATGAAGTGAGATTTTCAAGGGCACTTTTAAGCAAGTCTGGTAAGGTTATTGTTCTGTAACAGTTAGTACAGTACCTCGTATTCCTAGTATGCGAGCTTGTTAAATTTAAACTGTTTACGAGAAATATTCAATGAATTGAGATTTTCAAGGGCACAGTCAAGCAAGTCTGGTAAAGTTATCAAGCTGTAACAGTTAGTACTGTACCTTGTATTTCATGCATGAAAGCTTGTATTAATAGACTGTTTCATACCCTTTGGAAGAAGTGAGCGGGTAACCAGACTTTCTAAAATGTTATTCCATTTTCCAATACGCTCTGCTATAATATTTCAAATTCAGGTTTTCTTGGAACACACAAATTTGAATTCATCTGAAAAAATATGACTAGCGCGAAGGTACATTTTACCCTGAAAGATAATTTTCTTATTTTCGGTTTAGCGGCAAATCAAATTCAGTAGTAAACATGAAACTATAAACAAAAATCTATACTTATGAGCATGCTTTTTGGATATGAAATGGATAAACAAAAAACAAATCCGAAAACATCAAGATTAACACAATCGATTCAAAACGAAAATGAAGCCTCAAGCCACGACGTCAGTCAGCAGTTTGATTATTTCATTCTATCATTCCTATATTTTTTATTTTGGCTTCTATTTGACTCACTGCATTTGCTGTACAGAACACTGATTGATATGTAAAAAAATTTACTCTTGCGTATAAAAGGTTCAAATGTTTTTTCATTCAATCGACTGTTCAAAACTTATTTACATATTTATATTAGAGTAAACTTATTTAACTTATTTATAAAGTAAACTTATTCCAAAACTTCATTCCAAAACTTACAGAGCTGTTTACTTTTGCTCCAACTGCACTACTATAAACCCGCAGGATTTCCCGTTTTTGGCACTTTATCTAATGAAAATTATTGAAAGCTGTTTCATTAACCCTACGTTAGTATTTTGTTGGTTATAGTTTTAAATGAATATCTGACTCGAACAGTTTTCTAACACCGTTGTAGTCGTGGTTCAAATCTCAAATCGTTTTTTCTTTTCTGAAGGTGATATGTGAGGTTGGGGAAATATGTGCGATGCTCTGAAGACGAAGTAAAAAGGCCAAAATGCTGTACGAGAGTATTCATGTTTGGTAGACATAAATTAATTCTATGTGCTGGAATGGCTGTATATTTGAATAAGGATTTCGCGTTGGAAAAGTGATGAGATTGAGACAAAAATTGGATGGTCGTTGCATGCGTAGAAACAAACTTATTATGTCTCCACCAATTTTAAGTATCGAGGTGAATGTAAAATTCAAAACCTTAGACAGTATTTTTAATGTTTTTCTTTATCATTAGAAAAAATAGTTTGGAGGTAAGCGTTGCAGTGAAACCGTATCTTTAAATCAAATCAATGCGACACGGTAATTTCACAGCCATAAGTCTTTGATTCTAAACTCCTTATGCAGAATCACGAATATATCGGATTGGATCAAAAGATTGTCGATGTAGTGATAGGCATTCCTGCAATTTGCACTCGGTCAAATCTTTTATCATTTACATTCAACTTTCGGGTGCGCGATCTAAAATCCAGATCGAAACTTATGAAATCTTACGTCTATCGGATAAAGTATTCAAAACCCAGTCGTATGCTGGTTTTTTCCGATCTCAAATGGAAGATAATGAAAATGGGACTTTCGAAATATATTTGAGAGTTTCAACAACGAAAAGCATCAAAGAAACCGAAAGGAACATAAATTTTATTTACGAATTAAATGCCGAAAGTTATTTTTTAAGAAAAATTTAACGTCAATAAGTTATAGGAAATATTTCTGAACCATACGGTATTTTCTTTCAGGCAAAAAAGCTGTCATATTAAAATGTTTCCAGCGTTATATCCCAAAGTTATTTTTAATTTTTATTCCAGTATTTGCAATGAAAATATTCATGTGGGTAAAATGCTAACTCATAAAACAATTCATTCAGGAACGATAACGGTGAAATATCTTTGTGTTATCCAAAATTCAATCTCTAACTAAAGTGAGAAAATAACTGGGGCATACAATTTTTGAAGATATATACTTATTTTTTCAAAATGAAGGATATCGAACAATTTTCCACCCCCAACATAACTGCATTTACGATAATTTTCCTTGGGCATTCTTGAGCGGTATGAATGTAGGTTCGTCTTAATCAAAGAAAGTTTCATTTCAATTAAAAGCCTGATACATTTGATTTTGTGCATAGGTATATCAAATGCCTCATTACAAACATCAGGACGCAATGACAGTTACTCCCTGTCAAGCCGGTACCTATTTCCGATATCGGGTGGAGTGAGGAATTATGGCTGAGTTCTCCCTTATCCCAAATGGGAGAATCACCGAATCACAGTGAAGCAGTCGCTATTATAGTGTCTGTGAAATGCGGCGGAGAAAAACTGTGACAACCAAGACCTGTTGAGAAATTATCAGCCGTATCGGTGAGTTTTAAATGCCAACTCGCAGTGTTGAACTTCTGAAAATAAATTAGAAATAAAATATTTACCCTATTAGTTCACTCAGACCACAAAACCATTATCACAATCACAGTAGAATACATGATTAGGTGATTGAACTTTACCAGTTGAATCCTCCGAGGATGGAGGCTCAGTCCAATGAAGGATATAGGCTTGCTCAAAAACGCCTCGCTTCCATGTCATTGGCTTGTGAGTCGAGGTTGGAGTCGTGTCAGCTTCGTTGGGATCTCAAGTAGATTGCTTTCAATTCTTCCAGGACGGTGGCTGAGTCTCCATCCATCAGAGAGTCGGTTGGCGATTGTCTTATTGTGATGTACGGCCGGTCCAATTAGATTGTTTAGCGTGATTGGGTGGTGCAACTGCTGGGATTGGATTAGTCCGAGGTATTGATCACACAAGCCGCTCACTCTCGCCACCGAGACAAGATTCAAGCGACCGAATGTAGACATCAGAAGATCCATGTGAGTGACTGCAGACATGAGAAAATGCATGCGAACGACTTCATGTATAAAACGATTCATGCAAAGGACTGCAGGCATGAGAAGCATATCTGTGAGACTGGTTTCAGAGAAGAATCCATGAATGAAGCTGCTAAGAACAAAAGTTTCGGGCATCTGACTGCCGATAAAAACGAGCAAGCGTATGAAATAATCTTTCGTCACCATCATGACACAAAAGCAATGAAAGTCGTACTGAAATACAATCCGCATAAATACAAACTTCTAACCACGTTAATGATAAGTTGCAGCATGAACTTCTATTTTTAGTTGTGCAAAACTCAGTGCAATCAAGAAGTTCAGCCAACGTTTTTGTTAAAGTGACAACTTATTGCAAAGTCTTGTCTTGATATTCATTCTTCCTTCATCTCATGCTGACATCCACATTGGGGGTTTAAAGGTGGACAATATTGCCTAGACGTCAGCGATTGAAATTAAGCCATTACTTTTGAAAATCGTTTTTTTCACAAAATGGTATTGGTTCTAACTAAATGGTCCTAACTCGAAAATTTCCGGCTTGATTTTGTAATATTTAATTAGCATGAAAATATTGTTCGTGTGTAGTAATTGAACTAAATATTGTGCACTTTTCTCAGATAAGTACCAACAAATTTTCGAAGAATTGGAAGTTATAACATTTACGGTGTTACAATCCATATTCAGAGTACCCTGACACACCTTTTTCCGTTCCGTATCGGCTGCTTAGGCCTTTAAAACATTTAAAATCAACTTGAACCCTGTAGTGCAACTTCAAGTCATTCCATCATGTGTAATACTGTCATAACACGGAGGCAAACTCAAGAATTCTGAAAGAAATGATCACGATTACCAAAACGAATGATACGTCAGTACGCCATGCATACTCATACTCATCATAATGTCAACGACCAATCACAGCAAAGTCTAGAGTGCGCCTTAGTTTCTCCCGAGACCAGGGTAAGCAATCTGTTCGACTTCCCACGAGAATTCAAAGTCAGAATTGTTCTTCCGGACTAAAATTAGCCGAGGGATGTGCCATGTGAGCCAAGTTGGAGCGATGGAATTGCCTCTATGTGCACCAGCGGCGGTCTCAGGCATCTGAGAGAAGCTTTCGGCTGTGTGTAGGAACATCGGTTCTAGCTGCGTGAAAATACTTTTACTTTCGTCAATGAAGCAAGCAAAATTTAGTGGTCTTGCACCACGAGGCATTGTGTTTCGTGCGATCTGTTATGTTAAGTTTGATATCGCCAGAGGCTTCGTTTTCATGATTGTATAGTAATACTAGCCATATGATAGTTGAAGCGACATTCTTCTGGAAAAAAATTACATCAACGAGGAAAATGTTTCATGCACAAATAAATACAAAATTATAGAATTAAGATGTAATGCCATTCAATTCATCAACGACTCTTGAGAATGCCCAGTCTTATAAATTTCAGTTTATGTATAAATGATGCTGAATTTTTATCAGTCGTATGCATGTGAGGCTATTTCTCTGATACTGAGTCAAGATGTTTCCTGTTAGACAGGTAAAAGAATACAGGGCTTCAAAATTGCGCCTCATAAAAAAAATAATCAATGATACAGCCCAATATTGCGAAGCATAATCATTATACTTCTACTTTTTCACCGTTGCATCCATAATTTTAGCCGCCCTTCGCAGAAACTATACTTGGACAGCTAAAAACATAGAATGAGTAGGCACCATTTAAAATTCTCCGTTTCTAGGTAGAAACGAAAAAACTGCAGCCAAATTTGGGTGTTTCATGGTAGCAACAACGCGAACGCGTCGAAAATGGTTGTCCTTAAGTAACAACACTACGAACACTACTACTCAATACTATTATCTTTTGATAACAAAGAACCTAAAGTTTTACCCTAAAGTAGATACTTATATTTTCTAATTTCATGTTATTGCTCCGTTTCCTAGCGAAGCTGCACTCCGCTGTGCGATGAGAAACAGACGTCTGCTGGCGCTAGCTTGGCTCTCTACCAATCAGAAATTGTTGTAGCAATTCCCTTGATAAATGACACTCCGAGTCCGACCCTCTGCGCATGTCGAGTTGGTCTTCCCATAGAAAAAATTCGCCCAAGTCAGAAGTAAGAAATCTGCTACCACTTTAAATCATACTTCCGACATAACGATATCGGTATTAATGTAAATAATTGTATAATGACGTTCATTTGATTGACATATTAGTATGACCATGTATGAACGAGTATAATGTATAGTTTGTACTTCTCGCTAGCTGTTCATGCATTTTCGAATAATAATGAAATTAATTAATATTTTAATTCGACAATACAATAGTGCATACAGTTTGTAGGTTGATTATTTGCATTATTTATCATTTTGGCAGTACAATGAGTATTATAAATACTGAAATTATCAGTGCCAAGTAGTGATAAATTGAACTGGTAAGTAAGTAATAAAATAGTAATCTTAAAAATCTTTACGGTATCACTCGTTGCAAAATAGAAACTAGGACACCACGGAATGCATCAACTTTTTTTAATTACAATCAATTTGTGATGAAATAGTTCCTAGTGCTCACATCTCTTAAATTGTTTGGGGATAGGTGATAAGGTGTTGAAACTAATGCCGCCGGTACGCTAACATCACGCATCGGTTGTTTTATCAACTAAAGAGTAATTTTCATGCTATTTAATGCCTAATTCAATTAAATGATTTGAATACCATGGTTTGCGTTTCCTTGGATAGATTTTCCATATCTGGATTTCAAACAAATACTCGTATATCCATCCTAATAGTACCTGCAATTAACATATTCTTGTCTTTGTGCACTGATGAAATTCGTATCACAGATCTGATTATTAGGCATTCTTATGGCCGTGACAGAGAGACGAAAGAAGCTGACATTAAACAAATATAACAATAAAAAGACGATGATTGAAGAATTTCAATAAAGAAACTCAAAATAAATAAGTTGTCTGCACAGAGTGCACGCGAAAAAGAAAATTTTGTTATATGCATCGAGTCAAAATATTGTTACACATGCCGATAAAAAATGCTAATTTGAATAAGTGTGTGTTTTGTAAGTCTGATTTTTCTGTCGATGTATATAAGTTTAAGTTATGAAATTCGATGACGTTGAAAAGAACCATTATTTTTCTTAATGATAAAAAATGAGTTCTCACAGGAATTGAAGGACATTCAACGCTAAATTTTGCTGAAAAGAAAAACATTAGCTTAAGCGGAAGGCGTTCCTTTTTGCTCAAGTTCTTTTCCTTGACGAAGTAAGCAAAAATTTCGTTGAGCTTAAAAAGAAAACTATTTAAGTTCAATCTGTTTCCAACAACAGCATTTTTTTAATATCCCAGGAAAAATGTCTCTACATTACACATAAGAAAAATATTTTGCCGTATTATTCAGCGAAGTGAGGCAGGAAAAAAGTATATAGTTAAGAATTTAAGTTATTCTTCTGGCTAACACAGTTTGCCGTAGGACTGTAACATAAGCAAGTAATTTGTAAAATCACGCAGAGTTATCAGCCAAAAATGTGATCATAAGTTATTGAATGCCAACGTCAGTATTCAAAACTCCGAATAACACAAAGGAACCACAATTTAAAAAGAGGGAACTCAAATTAAAAGGACGCGTGGAACAGGAAACTGAGAGGCAGGTAATGCAATTAGAAGCCTCACATTGAGAACAGCCTGGGTCGAAATGCACAGAGCGCCGGGGCTTCTGCAATCCAGCTCTAATTTTGTGCCCTCTATTTGTTAACGCCGTGACTAACATTAGTAATCTTGATGGTTTTCTGTGCACAGAGCGTATACTTGATCTCTCCAGCTGCCCTCGCTCCTTCAGAATTATCAGAGAGACACTCGAATTACACGAGTTAGGCTTCTCAAAGGTCATTGCTCTTAGAATTTGATTACTATATTCCCACCCAGAACCCGGCAGACGTATGATTATGTGAAATAGTTTTTATTTTCAAGATCAATATGAACGTGGGAAGTTATATTGGAATTCAAAACGAGATATTTTGATGTGTAAATGAAATAGTGTATTCTGGTCGTATAGAAATTAAAAAATCCCTACGAAATTGTTCTGCCGTGGGATGGTAACGTAATTTTTAAAAATACATTGTTTGACTAGTAAAACGTTCGCTTTTCTTTAGTTATTTCAGCGGCTTGAGATTTTGAAACAATGTGACTCACATCCCATTGAGAATAACATTCTGTTCATTGACTAAAATTTTATTCTGAGGCGCACCAAAAAAAATACATTTTATTCATATGAGCAAAGAGATTTCCCCAGTATTATTCTCTCAATTAATTATTTAATTATTTCATGCCGACAGACAACACACAACATAATAACTACAACGAATTTCTAAGATACTTTTGGCGAGTCATAAAAAAGTTTTTGTTCACAAAACTTTGTACGGAAACGCAAAAAAACAGTTGAGAACATTTTATTTCTACGTTGCACGCAAAACCATTAAATAAGTTTCGCATCATTCAAATAACTCGCCCAAAAAGTACACATACATACGGATACAAGATTATCAATAACACATCTCGCACGTTTCCCTAGATGCAGAAGGCCGCGTTTCAGTAGTATTCGTCTTGCAAGATTATTACGGGCCGGCAGACCTGCGTTTCGGTGATCCACTTTTTAGGCGCAGTAATCCAGTTTGCCCGCTGCGTGACAAATCGAGCGAATCATGCGACGAGTTTTGACTGTCAACGAACAGTGAAGCGGATAAATGGTCGACGAGGACCCTGCATGTAAAAACAAGCGCGCCTCGGCAAGAAAGTTCTGAAATTGCGAAGTCTGAGGGTAGGTTTCTGCACTTGATCTGATGTAGAATGAAAGGTATGTTTCTATTTCGTTTGAATGGCAAGCTTGCTTTCCTTCATCGGTGAACTTGCTGTGAAAGCTTCCTTATTGAAAATTAATTATTTTCTCTTAGAAATGAAAAGGAATTGGAAAAAAATTATTATCTCTCAGAAAGGAAGGTGAATGTTAGGATTTTAATTAATTATTTCAAAGGGATTAAACAAAATATTCGGGAACGAAATGGGTTACTTGAGTTAATGAAATTTTTCTGTAGGATTCCTTTCAAGTGCTAGTCATTGGAGTGAAAGCCTTAAACGCCTCACATCTCTAAATTCATTTGTTTTGCACGAACTGTAGTAATCATTCAAAGTATTACGTCCTCCTCAGGATGCACCAAACTATTTAAAAAAATATTATTAGTTAGTTGGTCACCCATTGAGTACCTTATTTATTGACGTAGAGTTATTATCTTGAAGTCCTACGTTGCGTTGCTTCTACTTGAAGCAACAAAAATAATCAAAATCATTTACAAGGTTTTATGTTCAGAAACTAGGAATTCTTACACAAAGGCCAAGAGAAAGCGATTTTGGAATTTTCAAGTTATTATTTATTTATGGTGATTATAATTTATTCGTCACTTTTTTAATTAGAGATGCTCCAAATTTCTCGCTGATATGTGTTGCTAAAATTGATGTATGATGCTTTTCGACACCATTTACGAAGATATTTGACTACAAGGTCACACAATAATATTTTGAGCACGATATATTTCTAAACTCATTCCTTCATTAGCAACAAAATAAAAACGAAGTTTTTATACCTTTACGTAAGTGTAAAAAATTTTTTGTCGTTCACACGCTTGAGGGATTCCAAGTGAATACTATGAACCCGATGATGAATTTGAACCATGTAGCGACCAATGAAACACTGTGGCAAAATCAAAGGATTCGCTACTAGTGTACCGATATTTCCACAACCGCCAGTTTTTACCCTCACACCGTGTGAAAATCGTCCCCTCAAATACAAAGAAACAATAATACTGCAAACGCCGGTCGCCCAGCAAATACGTCGTTCCCTGCATGGCAGATTAATAGCCCGTAATATTTCAAGCATGGTTGGTAGGACACAATTTGGACGTTGGTATTTAACAAGGCAGAGAATAATGACATAATTTGGCAAAGCAAGCCCTCATTTGGGAGGCTTTCGTCGTCTGCGAGTTGGATGCTGCTCGGCTCTCTCGTTCTGTCGTCATGAGCTTTATTGCCTAAATTCTCCATAAGGAATGATGGCAACGTGCGTACATTACACGCTTTGCATCAGATCGCTTCCGAAAAAATGAAGGCTTCGGAATGCAGTTTTGATTCACCGAAACAATGAAGCTTGGTAGTTCAGTGGGAGGATATTGTGAGAATGTTTTGTCTTTTTTAAAAGTAAGTAATTGTTATGTAACTGTTTAGGGGACACTGTTTTTTTATTTAATTATACAAAAATCGTAAGATTTCCTTACACACTCATAATCAGTTAGTACATGAACGAAAAAAGGGACAAGAAAAGTGAGTAATAAAACTAAATTACGTTGATAGGAAACCTATAAATATGCAACATGTAGCCAATCATGCAACTTGGAAGAGTACATCTCAAAATATATCAATTATCTTGCATAGATGTAGATATAATTATACCTACACTGTTTACTGTTCACTATATGCCTCAACGCAGTGGAATTTATTGCAGAATGAATTCTAAAATTTTTAAAACGCATTGCATTAGTGCATAAACCGTTTGTATAAGTATTGAGACATAGGAGGACATTTATTTGGTATTCCAGATTCTATGTACAACATAAACAAAAATAAACACACACATAAAGGAAGCACTTATGCATAAAAACTACATCAAAACTTCCAAGAAAATAGTTGCATATAATTAATAAAAATTCCAGGAACAACTACTACCAAGGAACCGAATGTAAAGAGAAACACACACTTTTTACCCGCAGGCGGATGCACCCTGCTGAATTCACGTATCAGGGATACAATACCATTTGAGGAGAATTAGACACCCCGAGAGAAAGGGACGAGGATGAATAATAGGATTCAGGATAAAGAGGGGCGCTAGGGAAGCCACCGTCTCTACGAAATACTAATGTCCGGGTCCCCCCTGTCAGACCAACTCGGCCTCGATTTGTCTTCGACGCCATCTCGACACCAGATGGCGACCAGAAAGGGTGCATAGCTAGTGAACTGTCAAGGCTTATGATTAAACGAGGGTGACATCGTGCTGCAATGTAAGACATCCGATCCTAAGAATTTTTCCCGAGTAATTGAAATAAAGAGTTTAGGGCAGAGTTATTAGACCAAAAAGGGTGAGGGAGAAATTGCGATGCATTTTTTGGTTCTTTTACGCTGGGAAACATCAATCGTTTCATGTTGTCTACATCAGATTTGCCCTACTTTTTATCAGTGATTCACTTTGAACTTATAATAAAGGTTGTATTCATTCTCAGCTTTTTACAGAATCAGAAGATATTTGAAAAGCTTTGCTTCATTCAGTTTATATATGTTTCTCCTTGCTTAACAAAAAGAAGAACATGACAAAAAATTTTGAATGATAATAAATTTGATGAATTAAATCATAAATAAGAAAATAATAAATGAATGAACAAATAAATATATATGATAATTAAAGTTAATTTATAATTGTTACTTTGTTGGAAACAGGTAGAACGAAGTATAGAACATGAAATTCCTTAGATCATATAAGCAGGTCTTAAACGGAGGACTATTTAGTACATTTGTACTTTCTTATAAATAATATACTAATTTACTTTCTGTACAAAACTTGATACAAAGTTCTGGCCCTAGAATTGCACATAAAGTGTACAAAATGTGGTGTTAGGCTAAATCAATGTTCAAATTCATCTCTCAACTCGAAGAACGTTAAAATTTTTTTACATCAATTCGTACATTTTGTAAAATTAATATGGGTTTGCAGGAATATTCAAGCATCTGAATGACAAGATTTGGGCTATTATGTTTTCTTAGCCCTAGGAAACAGTAAGTTAAGGAAACAGTCTTCGGAATGTATGAGCTACGATGAGCAGATACGGTGGGCCAGAGGTAAATGGCCCTTTTAATTTACTAATAAACGGAAAACTTTATTTTATTTGAAGGAATAACTTTTTTATGGTTTATTTCGGTATTCTATTTACTCAGCTAGCAGATTAAAAGAGTCTGTTACTTCTGGCTCACTCTGTGCAATTTTGGTTAGTGGATGGGATATATATTCAAGTTTTGTGAGGAAAGCGCAGAAAATCGCATGCTTGCCCTTCACTTGCGTTAGGTCACCGAATTGCACTGTTCAGCTAGAAATACACTGTTTCTGGCCTCAAGATTACCCGCTTCGTAAATCACTACGTAAAAATAGCATGTTAGCCTTAGTAAAAGAAACCAGAAGCTCAAGAAGAAAGAAAATCTAATCAATCAATTTTTTTGTGCGTAGAAATTGTGCGTAGAAACATTGTGCGTAGAAATTGCCTGTAATGAAGTTTATTTTTTTATGCTGTGGGAATAATGCGATGAAAATGTGCCCTAGTATCGAGAGTGTTACGTTTATTTATGCACAAAGAATATTAAAACACAGTGTTTTGAATCTATTATGCTTTAATTCCTTTATTCAGTGAAGAATATGATAAAGTGTTAACATTAAAAAAATATTCCTGAAGAAGGCAACTAATTTCTATATTCAGTGATGAATATGACAAAGTGTTTACATTAAAAAAAAGTATTCCTGAAGAAACAACTGAAATGAAAGTGATGCTTCACTCAACAGAGACTCACGCGAGTAACAAAACAGTGTTAGGAATGTTTACATGAGCATATTCAAATTTTAATTATATCTAATTGGCCCATTTAATTTTGCTTTTCACATTTTCATTGAAATTAGTGTTTTGATAAAAACCAGAGGGAACGAAAGTGGCCTATAGCAATCAATCATTGCCTCGTATACTATAAAACTAAAGCTGTTTAGATTATGCGATATGTTGCGATAGTTCAGAAAGTTTTTTCAAATTACTTCAATTCTACACTCAATTTTTCAACGATTTTACAGACATTGTGCGTGAGCATTGCACGGATATCACTTAACAAATACTGTTTATTCACAAATCGCAGCCAGATGACCGAAATAAGCGTAGAGAAATGTATAGAAAATATTTAAGTAAGATAAATTTTTCTTCCTAAAAATATTAAATTATGACTTTTCATAATCTCCAAAAGCTGTTGTTCCCACCGCCTTGTCTTGATCCTAATCGAACTCTATCAAAAATTTTTTTTACATATTTTTGTTTACATTTATGACTATTATTCAGAGAAAAGTTTAGCGAGAAAGTTCTTAAAGCGTATCATATTAATGATGTAAT
Source organism: Morinoia aosen (assembly GCA_030386875.1). NCBI lineage: Eukaryota > Metazoa > Arthropoda > Malacostraca > Amphipoda > Talitridae > Morinoia > Morinoia aosen. Next base: position 22,359,349 of record CM059565.1, read on the forward strand.
TTCATGCTCATAAATAATAAACAGCCCTATTTCTGACAAAAATGAATGTATTTGGACTTAAAGTTTTAGTTTCTTACTTGTCATTGGGGCTAACAATGTCGTAAATAATTTCCATAAATAACTGACCTTAAACTCATGAACACGTTGACAGCAATGGGTAAACCAAAAGTTCAACATTCAGCTCAACTTTAAAGACAATCGTAGAGAGCAACTTTGAAAATAACACATATTTAACTGGATTGTGAGTTCATTTAGCTTTTATAAATGTTTATGAAAATTGAGTGTGACTACTGGTCGGTCATCAGCATTATGAAAATTCCCTCCGTTACCACCAGCAGCTCACGTTGCGGTCAAAGCGTTAAAAATACTCTAACCGCTTCAGTTCCACCATTCAATACCTGTAGTATAGGGACTGAACAGGGGTCTAAATTCAGTACTAGTGAATAAGGCTAACAAAATTCTCATAGGATTTTCTCGCTGAACAGCAAAAAATTCAATAGCTCTGCAGGTTCTTTTTATTCAAAACTTGTAGCATTAGGACTGTACAGAGCTTTGAATTTAGTATTTTTGATAAAGACGCACAAAAAATATATAAAAACATATATTAATAAACGAAAAGTTCTTTAGCTCTGCGGTCTCATTTTTTTAATACTTGTAACACTTGGACTGTACTGAGCTCTAGATTCCATACCTTTGATTAGGACTTACAAAAATCTTTTAGAACCACGTATTGGATAACGAAATATTCTTTAGTTCTTCCATTCTTTTCTCCAATACCTGTAACATTAGGACTGTTCCGAGCTTTAAATTTCATACCTTTGATTAAGACACAAAAATCCTACAGAACTACATATTGAATGACAAAAAATTCTCTAGCTGTGCGGGTTCCTTTTTTTCAAAACCTGTAACATTGTGGAAGAGCTCTAGATTCCATTCCTTTGATTACAACTTACAAAAATCTTGGAGAACAACATATTGAATAACAAAAAACTCTTTAGCTTTTCCATTCATTTCTCCAATACCTGTAGCATTGGGACTGTACGGCTCCATAGACGCGCCTTCTAGCGTTCCCCCAAACATTTGGTGTCTCCGGCTCCGTAGAATTGAGGAATGGAGAGGCTTGCGCCATGCATCTCTCGCAACCTCGACGCCCGTATATCACTCTCTGTCAGACGCGATAGAGACGTCGTATCTATTTTCTGTAGCACCTCTGCGTTTTGGGCTGCTTCGTTGCTCCTATAGATGGCATAAGTGCGAATGTATAGATTTGATTTTTTTGCCTTGATTTTTTGGCTGAAGACATGTAGTTACGAAATTATTTATATCTTATAATTGTATGGAAATTAAATTTGGAATTTATTAGTTTTGGTTCGCGTAGAAATTGCCTGTAATGAAGTCTATTTTTTTTTGTTATGCTGTGGGAATAATGCGATAAAAATGTGCTCTAGTATCGAGAGTGTTACGTTTATTTATGCATAAAGAGTATTAATACACAGGGTTTTGAATGTATTACACCTTAATTTTTGTATTCAGTGAAGAATATGACAAAGTGCTTACATTAAGAAAAGTATTCCTGAAGAATGCAATGTTGAGCAATATGCTATTGAATTTGGGCAGCATTTTGAAAGTATTCAGAAATTAATAGATAGATTAATATAATTAATGTAGACGAAGGACTTAAACTTTGATTTTGGTGCCCCGTATTCATGACACCTACATTTTAATATTTCCAAGCAAGTGTAGGACGATATTTCAAATTTATACTCTGCTATTTCAACTGAGTGGGATCCATTTAATGAAGTTAATTTCTAGTTTATTGTTTTGACCGTTCCTCAGAGAGGAGAAAATGTAATTTTCAATTGCACTCCCAGTGATCAAGCTCATGAATTATAACAGATCTACTACATCTTGCACAGTTTTTCTTGTTGCGAACGACACTTTTCCATTCGGATGCTTGTTCAAGAATTGATGTGCAAGTTGTGTTGCGTTCTGAGTTCATTTTCTATTTAGTTTTTCGAAGGATGAACGCTGTTGCTTTATTTTTCCTCCCAAACCTGTAAGCACAATAATTTGTTTATTTTTAATGCTGGTCTCATCTGCTGAACATTTTCATTTTCTGACACGAGCAACGATGAATCGTACGTTTTGCCTCCAGAATTTCATCGATTCACTTTCTACGTATCGCTAAAATTTTGCATGTGATTAAAGTTTCACAGACGAAGCCCATCTGGAGTAAGGGGCACAAACGCTTTATTTGTGGGTAAATTTCTCATTTTTAGGCTTTTAATGAACAAAAATTGATCATAAAGATCATTTCGCCACTGCAACTCTGCAAAGTTGCCAGATGTGGATTGGTTTTTTATAATTAAATTTTATTTGAGAGAAGCCCACACTTGAGGATTTTGGTCAGAAAATATCCAATCTGGTGAGCGTGATCTGTGGCATTTTTGTCAGCCAGCGTCACGTGACAGAAGAAAGCTGAGCTCATTCATGAGTTAACTGAATTGAAGTCTCCTGAAAAGATTTTGTTAAGCTAGCAATAATTTAGAATTGGCAATATTTTTCACCTACATTGGGTTTGTATCTTCATCAACTTTAACCTATATCTCTTCTGCTGTGTTCCGGATAGTTCAAAAAACACCAGTTAATATACTACGTTTGAGGCATCAAAAATTTTTTTAGTAATATTTACGAGTATTTTTCTTATTTTCTGAGATTGAGCAACTAACTACACGCACTCATCAAAAAACTTCGACTGTACTTCAAGAATAGTTGACCAGCATTCATATTATTTTCCTGTCATGTCTTTGCGTACCTATGTACATGCTAATCTCTACCCCAGTACCTAAAAATTTACGCAAAAAAAACTATGATCGTCAGGCGACGAAACGATTCGTCCGTGTTCATCGTATACATTTCCAAACATTCACATTTCACTTGGATTAAAATCACTCATCCTAACACAGGTGCACCAATTCCCTCAATATTTCGCCTCCATTATTTCGCGGCGAGGCAGACACCAGGTGCCGGGAGGTGCACATGACGAACATCTTCACGAAAAGAGACTGACGCGATAATCGACGGCTTCATTACAAGGGACAATGGCTGCCTGTGTTGCACTGCCATAACGCGTTGCTGGTGATCGCTCTCTTCGCCTTCTTCTCTCCTGTTCCTTCTGTTAAGCGGCTTCACCGGGCTCACCGACAGCGCGGCCGCTTATAGCTCATTTGACTATAGCACAACAGGTTATTTTTAGGGCTACGTTAGCTGAACTTGAAATGAGAATGTGCCTTATTTTCAGTTAGTTGATTGCTTTTTTGCTTCTACTTCATTTTATTTGCAGTCTTTTTTATTCGGCTCCTTTCCATTTCACGTAACATTTAGACAATTCCGAAACAATATTACCTGGGTTGCGTGAATTACGTTGGTAGTGAATACATATCTCAAGTATTTCGTTTTGCCGTAACCGTTGCAACGATTACGAAAGAAAATGAATTCGACACATTCGTGAATCTGAAATTCTGAAAACGTGAAAACAATGTCATGATCAGGTGGCAGCAAAAGCAGAGTATTAGATTCCACCACCAGCTCATACAAAGCCAAAAGCATTTTAACTTTCTGAAAAAAATTATGTATATGTGAAACAGAGCACCAGTAAAGGAGAAAAATGAATGAATAACATTTAAATTCATCAAAGAAAATCTGGTTCCTGCTGTTCAAGACAAATGACTTCCCGCTGAAAATGAGAAATACTATAACAGGGGCCGTTATGAATGTTGAATGTTGCCATTAACATGAAAATTTGAAAAAATTCAAACGAAAAATTAGTAGCAAAACAGAAAATAGTCAGGTATGAAAAATTGTGTTTATGTTCACGCAATTTCTTTTTCTTCAAGATAAAACTTGTAATCCTCTCAAATAACGAAAATTATTTTACTGAGAAATAAGATTACTTTCATTCAGTAAGCTGAAGACTGATTGAAATAATAAGCTTAACAAATTCTAATGACCGTAAAAGTATTCTTATGGAACAAAGGAAATTATGGTAACCAGAATTTTTCATTTCATTACTGTCTCCATTTCCCTGTCTATCTTTAATGGCTAAGTAAGTTGCAATTTCAGTCCTTTTAGAACTGTAAAAAAACAAGAAAAAAATAGCCAGTGTTGACCGTCCTCTTTTTATTTTCTCAACGTATAAAAGTATGGTTTAAATCTTAAATGCGAAAAACATAATTCACTTGAAGTGAACTCATTTAAATATGTTATTTATTTGCACAACTTAGATGAAATAATTACAGGCTGCTGTCTCGCATATAACTTAAATAAATGTAATTGACAGGAACTGGCACGAATTTAGTTTGTTAGAATTTAATTATTTCAATTGGAAATACTCGCCAATTTTCATGGCCTCCTCAAAACCCGTGTTCATTTAAATAACTTGGATGGTAGTTTCTTGCACTTCCGGAATGAAATTGTTTCATTTTACGACTCATTGTAAAGTTGCTCTTCATTCTGTGATGAAACCCGCTCAGCAGTTACTACAACAGATCATCGCGAATTGAATTGCTTAAGAAAAATGAAAAATGAGCCCGTGTGCTCGCCAAGAGGTTATCATTTAGTTCCTTCCGTTCAAATGGAACAAACAAAGAAAAATTTTCGATTATTTTACTTGCCGGAGAATCAGAAGCCACGAGGAAGAATATGCTTTCTGATATGACGGATTGTGCGCCATTCTAGAGGTGCAAATCTCTATGATCGAAAAGATGTTGACTGATGACAGGAAGAGCCTGAGGAAGTAGACAGATTGACAGGCATTAACACATAATGACTTCTGAACTTACTGATGGCACTAATTCTTCGCCACTTCAATTTTCAGATATTCTTTGTTTGAAATTCAACCGGAGTAATGTACCAGCAAATTAAGTTTTACGGTAAGATGTTTGAAATATCTCACACCGATACTCATTTTTCACATTTTGATTGATTTCTTTTTCGTCAGAGAACATATTTTAAACAGCCGACGTACAGTAACCTTAGTAGTATTTAAGGTATTTTTCTCTGATACGTGCCTCAAAAGATATTTATCACTTAGGGTGCAGAATTACTCTATTATATCATACTTTATTAATTATAAAAATTGCCAGATTGAGTGTCAGGCCATTTAATATATTAATTTTTATTCGCTATCTTTCCACACAAGCTCTTCACGTTATTTACGGTGATCATTCAATCATCTCGTTAAAATATTCGTGCCTGAATCACCCCTTGTAATCACGCACTAGCTCACACTCGTTTGTTAGTAAACAAAGGACGGGAGCTCACTTAGTATCTCTTCTTCTAATTATACAACTGTGTTGACAGTTGAAATCGATTGATGACATCTAGATGACTAGGGCCATTTAGTGAACATATACATTTCCATCGTCGTAATTATGAAATATGTTCTTTCTCACGAACATTTGAAAAAAAAATAATGACACTCATTTGCCATGGAAATTTTTTATAAATCGCTAATGAATTCCCAAATGGGAATCATTTTTTTCATTACTAAATATCCATTCAATTAACGTTAAATATTAATGAATAAAATAAAATATTTTACAATGAAGTATTGAAAATTCGAGCAGAATTGTATGCCCAATCAATGATAATATTTTTTACAATTTGATATCTTTCAATAAAATTGAAGCAAACATATTTGTTTCCTGTGGCTCATTCGAACAAGAATTTAAAATAAGGCTTTATTCGCAGCAGTCGCAATTCGAATGATGCAATTGAACATGCTCATTTACGTATGCTTTTTGGAACGTGATTGTGTAAACTGCATTTTCGATACCACATTTTATTGAAAATATTAGAAAACCCTTCCTGTTCAAACAGGGGCAACGAAATACGAATTCATCCCACGAAAAATATTTATAAAGTACAAAAGGCTGATCATTTTTTAACTCAAGTGCACAGCGGTCGATTTGCATTAGGTATTAGACATGGTCAACTCTGCAGGTATGTTTCGAGAGAGACAAATTTTCGTTAGAATTTAGCTACCAAAAAACATACGCGGAGCATTCCAAAAAGAGCATCTGCAATCGACAGAGGAAAAGTTGCGCGCTGGAATTTCCCTTCGAGTTTCCAAGTCAATATCAAGTTGGAGAGGACAGCGCCATTTATCTATCGGCTAAGTAATTTGCATGTAATGTATTTCCCCCACACCTCAACGTCACTTTCCACTCTAAAAGCCAATACGGACCTGACAGAACAGAATCACCTCCCAATAATAGCTACACACAAATCAAGACCGATATCCCTCAGGAATGCACGAAATTCGCTTGCTCGTGCTATACTGCAACTGCAGCACATGTTGAGCTCCTAATAAATTTAGGTTTGTCAAGCGGTAGCTCCTGAAAAACGCAGCGGATCAAGTTTCTGCAATGACATGCGCCGCGAGATCTGTTGAGTCCTTGAAAAGACGAAACAAACGCAAGGTTTCGCTGATAATGTTTTCGATAATATTCAATGTGGTATTATACTTTAAAATAATTATTTTGAAGCAACATCTTTTGCGGAAATAAGTGGGACAAATGTTTATCAATGTGTTCCTGTTTTGAAAGTATATCAATGTACTTATTCATAAGAAAAATGAGAGGCGTGAGCTCTAAATAAAGATTCATATCACTAAAGAATTGAATTTTCAAATTGAATTCGACGTTCCCTGTGACAATTTTTAATCACGATTTGCTCCGTATTAATGAACACACTTAAAACTGACCCTCTCCCAATTTGAAACCAGAGCAAATATTTCCCGTTTTGAGTTCACATAATGGCAGATGCTGCTGTATTATTTATGTCTATGCAGCGCGGACATTGGACGACAATGACTGTTTTACTGCCGACAAGAACGACAGGGAAGAGGCAGACCTGCCCCTGTACAAGACAAATAATGACAACGGCTCTGTGACAACGCCGCTACTGCGACACGGACGGGATTTTGTTAGGCTTCAGATAAATTTGCCAATCTGAAGCGCCGCTGATGCAAGTGATGCTACACAATTCAATAACTGAGCTGCCCCTCTGTACAGTTAACAAATGATTTTAGACGACAAATTTCAAAACACACGTGATAAATCTAGGGCGAACTAAGTTTTGCGTACCCCTAGTGCATTTTAACACGATTCCAAAGTTTATTATTTTTTATGTAGCGAACATTTAGCACCGTACGAATCGTGGTTCATTCATATACTCAATCATGATTCACTACCATTAAAACAGAGAATTAGTGTCCTTGATGAATTAAAGACACTTAACCAATTACGACTCAACCTAAAGTTTAATGAACATGTCTACTGAAAACCTTTTTTGCGAAATAACGCCTCTTTCATTCTTTTGTTATGGTCAACCGTGAACGGAATTGCTCCATGTACATATAGACAAAGGTCTCTGTCTTAAAAAAGTATAAATTACTCCCCTTTTTTACCAGAAGAAATTGGATCATCCGGGGTACTGAATCTCAAACACAATTAATTCCTCGAATGAAAGGCACACACAAAGTGTAGAGACAAAGTTGGTAATTCCAGCCTTCGAGCAATTTCATACACGGACGCACAAATTTTCAGTCCCATCTTTCTATCTGGCGCAATAGATGAAAAATGCGTGCAGCTTATCTTGCATAGTCTTATCATTAACTACGCACCAAGTCGCGCGAATAAAAGCTCATTTAGTGTGAGCATGAAAATTGTCCCATGTGTATGAAGACTCTGCGAATCCCTGGACTCATTTCCCGGGAGTAAACTGTGCCATTTCGGTAGGATGCACGGCAGAGTGAGTCTTCTCTTCATCAAATTTATCTGGGCAATATGTCGCCAAGCACTTATCGAAGCCGATGAAATATTCTGAGCTTTTATGACTGAATATTTTAAGCTTAGCTCCCGGGTGAATTAAGCAAAGAGGTTGTAGAGCGTCCTGTGACTACTACAATGAAGGTGTATCTTAAAAGTTGGACTCCGGCACTAACATAATCCGGAGCAATGCGAGCGGATGAATAGTTCTCTCAGCTTCGGAGGCAGGTTGCTGTATCAAACCCTTGGATAAAAGTTTGCAGCCCGAGGACAAGCGAAGATATTTTCTCTTTATCCAGAAAACACATGATGAAGAGTCCTCGTCCATTTTCTAAGAACCAGCGCGCCTTTTTTGCAGCGTCGGGCATTAGTAACTGTCCGGAACGGGATGCTCGCTACAGAAAAGGGGAACGCCACCGAAGCAGGAATACTGGAGGATTTCCAGCGAACGATCTCTGCTCGGATGAAACTCACTAATTGACGATGGAAGCGTGTAACCATGGATTCAACATTGTACACAAGGGAAGAAGTAAAGGTTATAGTTATGGAAAGGGTTTATGAAAAGCAATCTGAATTTTAGAAAAACATAGAACACACACTTTAAAAAAAAACACCATGAAACTAGAGGGGATTTGTTTATATACTAGTGGGGAGTTTAGTGAATGTTGTTACTGTTTTGTTTAAAAGCGATTTTACTATTTAATAATTAAATGCATAAAGTAAAGTGTTAAAAAAAATTATGCAAAACGTACGAGGATAAGTACAGGTAATGCAGATAAGCCCGCAATTTCAGCCAAGATTGAATTAGGAAACGTGGTAAAATGTCAAAGGAATTAAAATTCCCCCAACTTGTATCAACAGGTGCACCGAATTTGTTACGGTGAATCATTATTGCTTTTCCCCTGCGCGAGCACTGGAGCATATAGAATTGATGGTGCAGAAAGCAAGGTATACTCGTAGGATCGATTTTATCCCTATTATGGTTGCTAACCGTTGATCTTACATGGAAAAGCGCAGGAAATTTCGAAGTGAGTTTTTCTGTGAAGATCAGCAATTAATAAGAACACTTTCAACCCTAAGTTTTTCAGACACCATAAGTGTCACATAGCAACCACTTTTACAACAAACTTTTTCACGACGCTCAAAGCTCCACGTTTCCACAATCACGGATTACTAAGAACACAACAGACGTGCATGTAGAGTTACGATTGCCCCGGAAAATACTTACCGTGGCAAGCATTGCTCGAACCATTGCTGGATGCGGCACAGGACCAGGAATGAACCAGGACTAATGCTTCTCATTTCTGGCTCCAAACACCAATCACTCACCAGCCCGGACCCCTCAGTTTTTCTGACCCAGCGTTCGAGAGTTCTAAATGAAAATATCATGAAAGAGCCCAGCAGACAGATTGAATTGTGTCGAAATGCTTTAACATTCGTGAGGGTTATTATAGACGAATCTGGTAGAGGAGGGACTTGTTTCAGTGTGTTTGTTTCTATAAGATTGTTGAGATTCGTTAACGTAAGTTAGCTGTGGAAGTGTAAGGTGCTAAGTGCCAGCAGTAAAATTTATTGGAGTTTTTTTCAATTATTTCAGTGTCTACTTTGTTCTGCCAATAATTTGTTGAAATTCCTGCAAAAAAGTATAATTATTACAGTAGCTTAAGCATCAAAGTTCACACCTTAAGGAACTGCAAATATTTTTTAGTTGATGGATACAATGTTCTAGTATTAGCTTCTACGCTTCTCTCAATAATATTACTGTTCGTCATCAATAAATATGCTTTTAACCACACTTATCGTATCGTATATTAATTATTTGGACTTTGCCCAAGTTCATTTGCTCGGTTCTAACGTGAAATAGAGATCATGGAACGAAATTTTACATGATGGTCATTTTGAATTCATGCTATCAAATTAACCGTGAAACACAAACACTATTTAGTAGTCGTTGAATCAGTTTTTCAAATCAGTTCAAATCTGTTCCACAATGGTGATTCAACGACTAGTAAGTAAGTAGTAAGTAGTAACATACTCGACTTACTTGGTGATTCAACGACTAGTAAGTAAGTAGTAAGTAGTAACATACTACTTACTAGTCGTTGAATCACCATTGTGGAACAGATTTGAACTGATTTGAAAAACTGATTCGAAACCATTCGACAATCGACTGGGTTTTTACGCTTGGGTTAAGATGTAAATGAGTTGCATCTCCTGGCTCTTGATGAACGCCTGTTTTAGGTTTCATTCCCTTCGGTTAATAATGCATCATCGAATTAAATACTGTCGCACAAAGTGATGGACCGTACAAGGTGAAGGAAGACTATTTTTTTAAATTTTAGTTATGAGAATGACAATTATAAGTTTGATCATCACTTTCTTCTCTCTTTCAGATTAATATTAATTGCAAAAATGCTGTTACAACTTCAACTGGTGCAAATATGCCAGCTGTCATATAAAAATACGCCTTTCAGTTCTTCATTGAGTCTGATACATCCACCCGCACATTTAAACGATTCGTTGTAAAACTCATGATTATATAAGAATTTACCTCTGTTTGAAAAAGTTAACGGCGTTCAACCTTTAATATTCCATTTCTAGCTGTGACTATATGGAAAATTTTCCTATTTATTAAATGAGATAGTTTTAATTTTTTTAAAAGAAGTAAAATTTGCATGTTTACAGAATGCATTTAGGTGTCAGAAAAATATTTCGTTCTATGATGTGAAAAATTGTTTACTATATTTTCATGAGGCAATAGCAATGTTTTCAATTATTTCTCACTCACTTTCAATAAACTATGATTAATAATAACCACATCTTCACCTACGGTGAAATATATTCACATGTGAGAGCTTTTTTCGTTGTTTGTCGAAAATGAAAGCATTTTTTTTTCACCCTCCAATAGAACATGCACCCCAACACACACTTCACCTGATTCAGTTACTGTCACCTTTGACGATTATGAATTGTGCATTTTGACAATAACAAATAATTTATAAAGTTGAAAATAACATTGTTATACCATAATCACACTACGAGAAGTTAAATAAATTAATACTCAAAATACGCTCAATTATCGAATTACAATTTCAGAAGCTACCGTGAGTCTTCATTTATGAGTTCCTTTTCGGCTAAAGGAAGAATCGCATCTGGTTACGTATAAGGCTACCATAAAGTACATAATTAGGTAATTTTTTAACCGTTTCAATAAACAGATAAACGAGCTCCCCAGTGCATGTTTAAATTACATGGATCTTTGTAGGGGGACCAATGAATGTCTTAAGTATGTTTTGTCCTATCATTAACCGTTTCGAAGATAGTTCTCCCTTATCAATAAACCGTCTCAGGGCTGGCTCTCACTTATCCATAAGCTGTCCTTAGAAAGTCTCTTACTTATCCGTAAACCGTTCCTAGTCTCTCTCATCTATCCATAAACCGTTTCTAGTGTCTCTCACGTATCCATCAACCGTTTCTAGTGTCTCTTTCGTATCCTTAAACCGTTCTAGAAAATCTCCCACAGTGAACTGTCAGTGGTGTCTCACTTATCAATAAACCGTTTCCAAAAAGTCTCTCAATAATTAATATACGGACTCTGCCATGAATCTAACATACAATCACAGTATACTATCTCGCATGATTTTTACCTGCAATCAGAATGCCAGTGGTGACCACCGAGACCGTCCAGCGAGATACCAAGTCAGATCGGAGTTCTTGAGCACGGATTATTTGCATGACTTTTTTGCATGCTCCTATTTATTCCAAATAAACTTTTGAACTGTGCGTCATCTTAGGCCTGCCTAAGTTTGTGTAAATGAAAATTTGACGAAGTTGTCTGATTAAAAATGATGTTTCATTGAAGTTATGAATAACAGCGAATAAATGGATCTAAGTTTTCTCGTTGAAATTTGAGGATATCATGATGTATTTTTTAACTCTAGGAACAACTGAGAGTGCGTTATCTAAAGTTCTGAAAGTAAACATTTGAACCCATGACCGGGAGAATTAAAAAATCCACAAAAACTTCCAAAGATAGGAGTTCTAACTGCGAGAGTTTTTTATCATTCCTCTTTCAATTTAGAATAAACATTTTAAGGAAAAACGTCACGTAATAAAACTTACAGAATTATTTTCAGGAGTTTTAATGCGAATCGAGCTGACTAGTATCAATGCTTAAACCAACATTTTCGATGGTAGAAAGTATTTATCGGCGTGACCCGCATCCAGGTAAAATAATGCTTTCTGAGGAAATTGATGCAAAAAAGTAAAAGAAACATTATTCGTCCTGTTTTTGCCCACTGCTGCTGAAAAAAAATGATGGAAAATGACTGAAGTACCGTGAGGACATGAATAAAGGTGATTCCTAAGCCAGGCTGCTCAGGTTTATATTCGTTTTAGTGTTATTAGAAGAAATTTTTAAATGTAGTGTTTTAGTAGTGATTAGAGTTATGTATATGAATCTTTCGCCAATATTTCTTGTAAAAAATTTTAATTTTCAAATCCTTTTTTGTTAACGACAAATTATCACACTAGAAAATCTAACAATCATTGCGTAGTTGTAAAATCTCATGACAGATCTTTGAACGCTTGAACAACATTGCCAGAAACAAATGCTTTATGATGAATTTCATGTCTTTCTGTTCTTGCAAATAATGAAAATATCTGCACTGAAAGCGAACGCCGAATCAAATGCAAAAGCTTGACATCACTCGTCAAATGAACATTTTGATATCGATTGTATTTACATTCTTGCCCTAATTTTTCGAAACTTAGTTTTTCTAATAATTTAATATGATACCTCCATACATAAATAATTCACCTCACTTTTTATTTATTTTCATCATAACATCTAGCAACAAGTCAACATTTGATCCTAATAGTTTTTTTACCAAATTTAACATGTTTGTAGTGAGTTAAGTGAAGATAATAGTCTTCTGTACGTGAGTTCGATAATTCCCAAGTTTTCTCCAATTCTTCCTATGAAATTACTGAAATAATTTCAAAATACCGAGTAAGACTAATCCTTGTTTTTACTCGCTCGTCTTTACAATTCAAAATTTTTAGTTATGATCTTCATATAATATAGCGAATACAATTACAAATTATCGTCTGCGTGATAACTGGATTGTTGGAGAAGTGTTTTGTTCATTCATGAGAAAGAGCAATTCCAAAGAACATATTTCAACCTTGAGCCAGAAGTTCCAAACGTCTCCATGTTTCTGCAGTGTGACTTCGTTTACTGCGTACAAAATAAACTCACTAGAATATTTTGTGATTTTCTAAATATATTCAGCTCACTTTATAATTGTTGTTTTGGGTTCGCCCAATTTGTTTTTTTTTCAAAATCCGAGTTGGAATTCCAAAAAAAGTTGGGCTAAGCTTGAAAATATTTATCGGAGATATAAAGAAATATACTTTCTTCTTCTTCTCTGTTATGTAAAAAAAACGAGGGAATAGAATTCATTCAAATATTTGGCATGCAGATAATGAAACAGATTTCTAGCCCTGCATCTTGACCCCTTCTGTTTCACTCTTATATTCGAATGTGCATGAATGCTTCACGGCTATTTAAAGGCTACGTAAATTAACTCTCTGTTGATCGATTAATTCATACAACAATGTTTAGCAACCATTCAAAGGAAATATTTTGTACGCGTTGCATCCTTCGTAGATCGACGATTTCATGCATAAATATGCAACAACACGCATTCAACGGTATTATGCCGTTCGAAGTGCGTAGCTTGCTACTCGATTAGTCCGAAAAGAAGGAATGTTAAGACATACTTTCATTCAATTTCACGCAATTTCATACATAGGGATGTTGCATCAATTTAGCTTAATTTTACCGAGCGAAGTGCGTCGCTTGCAGACACAGATTATATCGAAGAGAAGGATGATTTCAAGCATACACCCTCATGTAATTTTAAACAATTTCATGCATGAGTATGCAGCCCCCATTAAACAAAATATTACAATGAGGAGTGCGCTGCTCGCTGCTCGACCAATCCTAAGAGAAGGATGATTTCATGCATACACTTTCATTCATTTTCATACAATTTCATACCATTCCATACAATTCCATACTTAGGAATGCAGCAACCATTAAACGGAATTCGCCGTTCGGAGTGCGCTGCCCGCCGCTCGACTATTCCTAAGAGAAGGAAGAGTCTCGCTGAGTCTGGTGCAAAGTTCAGGCTGGTCGCAAAGATCGCTGCGGCCCCTAGGCAGCCAGCACGCCTAGAACCGTCCGCTATTAGTCCCTGTCAGGCGCCGGCCAATAGCGCCGCTCTCTGCCTTTCCAACCCCTCGAACGCTCCTGCTTCGTATTTTTCATCATCCCGCTCTTCTGGTAGTACAACAGACAGAATTCTTTTTCCGTTAGCGACGTTGACGAAACAGAACGGGAATATATGGATGCAGGATATTTTCTTCCAGGAATCTTTCAGCAACTATCGATCATTTCTGCTTGTACGCAAATGGAAGTGATGATGACCTTTTTAGAAGTTTTCACAGGTAAGCTACATTTTTTTTATTAGAAGTAAAACATTGACTTGTCTATATCCATTGTGCAATTGTATTAAATTCCCTATTTGGAATTCTTGTTCATTTTAAACCAAGGATTATTCAATGTTTTCTGGGTTGTGAACACATGCGTAATGGCAGGGAAAATGAACTCAAACATGAGTAATCTAAATGGAGGTTCGTAAGCTATTCAAACAAATTTTTTACACAGGTTACGTTTCTCACGAATTGAATATCAGCAGCAGCCTCGCCAATTGGGAAAGACCTCATTCCTATTCTATTCATTACCAGGAAAGAATGTAAGAATAGATAAACGTAACATTCAGCTCGTCAGCTCTGAGCTTTGAATGAAGTCACGACTGGAAATAATGCACACATTGTACTTTTCAATCTCAGTTCTCAATTGGTATAAACTGCATTGAATTTCACGTAGCACCCAACAGCAAAGCGCTGCAAGCAAAGCCCTACAAATAATACGTCAGGAACATCTCTGAGTTTTTAAAGACTTTAATTAAAATTAGTAGATATTAAATTGTTAGCTCATGCATTTTGACATGCATGTAAGTTTTCGAATTCGTCCGAGTGCATTCACTAATTCTTCAAGCTTGCTAAGAATTCGTGGCTTTTCTAAATAAGTTGAATGTCGTCATTCACATTGAGAAAATTTTTTTATTTTCAGCCATTTTTAATTTGTTCCTAGTATACTCCAGATATTTAATTTAAGTATTTCAGTGTAGATAAACATTCATGTAGATATAATTATTTTCGCTCTAACAACTTTTGTTGTATATGGAATTTTTCTTCAGAAAGAAAAGTATTTGTTATTATAAAATTAGTGTATTAATCAACAAATAGGATTAATTTGGACGGTTTATTCAGGATAATAATTCTGCATGTGTTCCTATAGATATTTGTGCTTTAACCCAGAAGAAAAGATTAGCTCTAATAGCTTCTTGAGGAGATATTTATTGAGTAAACATACAACTGATCCGTTTTGAGAATGCGCTGTACATTAATTAAAATAATCGTGCAAAGTGCTCAAATTCGTGTGTAATTGAAAACATGCTTGAAGAAACACTTCGTTGTAACCCGCGGTACTCAGTGCCTCATTATGTTTAATATATCGATTATTTCATCGAACTTATTATAGGCTACTTCGTATCATATCTCGTGTCACATACCATCCTGTTGGCAGTACCAGATCCATTTAAAATCTGGCTCAAAACCAGCCTCTGTGTAACGTTTCGCAGTCATTCATCACCGCATGCTTTCATTCTGGCATACCCTCGTTGCGTAGCGTCATGTTCCTCATTACGGGGCAAGTCATACGTAAGAAATGTTTCATTTTATTCTAGCAAACTTTGAGGCTAACGTTTACATTTTACCACTCTGGTTACTCCTGAATGGCCTCTATTATTAAATTGCCTCTTATACTGACGCGGTGAGTTCAAGTTCAAGATCAAGTAGGAATTTCCCGGACACTAAAAAACGAGATATCCTCAACGGGCTCGTCAATGACAGCAATAATGGTCGAGGCGATTTTCTTGGCCCTGTTGACAGTGTAAACACAAGTGACACTTTGAAATGTGACGGCCCATTCGTATTTTGAAGCGGTGCACCTCTCTTTACTGTTGAACAACTGACTTCGATGAATCATAGTTCATGTCCTGCTAATTTATGAACACGCTGGAGAATGGGAGGACCTTAATAATACGAGGTGATGCCGCCAGCGATTGATCACAGGTCTGCCAAAAGAAGATATTAACTGCAGCTTGGCTTACTACCATGTGTACTTAGGGCAGACGGTCCTGAGAATTTTAGGGGTACAATTTTAAGAATTTCTTGCATTTTCTTACTTCAAGGAGAAATTTTCAGCAATATTAACTTGCTGTACAAATTACAGACCATAAGTACTTGAGAGAGAAGTATTCGCATTGCGATACTTCTACGGTGAGCTCTAGCAGCAATTGTTGGCTTCTAGATAACGGATGCAAATAATAAATTTAAATCACCATATTCGGATTATACAGCTCTTGCTTAACTAATCAATAAATTAAATATGAGAACACCGACTTGCACCTCGATTAAAGTGAACAGTTCATGATTTTAAAAATATGTCTTGTGTGTGGTCATTGTTAATTACAAGGTACATGTGCAGTAAATTAGCAAAACAAATATCAAATAAATGAGTAAACAAGATTTAAAATTAATTTTGTGGCGTCTAATTTAGCTTTCAATCTTATCGCTCACTGCGTTTTAAAAAGAACTGCGTGATTCTCTAAGAAATATACATGCTAAACAGAATCTTGAATTACCTGTTTGAAAAGACAACGATCGATTTGAAACACAGTTGAAATTATTCGTTAGAGGCAATAGCGTCTCTAATGGTTCGATTTATTACTTTGAAATTTACTCCATAGAGAGGGAAAGTAAAGTTAAAATTTCCTACAGTGAGTATTTGTAAAATGCATTCAATGTGGTTTTGCAATGAACTAAATTGTTATACATTTACACAGCTGAAATGATGTCTTCTGGCTCATAGCTCACAATGGATATCATTCTGTCATCAAATTTAATATCAGTGTTATATGCTACAATGTAACAGATGCTGAATAACTATTAACTAAAACTTTAAAAATATAAATTGGAATGTGCATGAATGCTTCACAGCTATTTAAAGGATGTGCATGAAACTGTGTGTACGAACTCTTTCTACTCTTCGGAGTAGTCTAGCGACAAGCGACGCACTTCACCCTGCAAAATTCTGTTGAATGCGTGTTGCACACAAATGTCTGGAATCGTCGAACTGCGACGGGCGCAATGCGTTAAAAAACTTTATTTGAATGATTACTGAATATTGATATTTAGATTAATCGATCAACAGAGTGTCAATTAACGCATCCTTTAGATAGCTGTGAAACATTCATGCCTATTCCACTACTATTTGCCTGATACATAACTATAAATTAAAAAGGATCAGTAACTGCGGACAGCCTGGCTTTTAATTTGATTTTTTTGGATAATAAAGACACAGTTTTTATCCATTTTAAGTGCTTTAAAGATAAGTTGCAAGAAAGTTGAAATTTCCAAAATCCATGCGTATTTCAGCCGTGGAGAATTGTATTTCCTCGTAAAAAAAAAAGTTTATTAGAATAAACAGGTAGTAAATATTGATAGATATGAGCTGAAAAAATCCGTAACTTTCAATTACATGACATGAAGAAACACATGAAATGGTATGTTCTATATCAAAAAACTCCCAATCTGAATCTAGGAAACAATTTATTAGGAAAAAATACATGCTGTCCCGCTGGCTTGAAAATGATGCAAAAAATGGGTTTCATCCTACGCCAAATACCCTTTTTTAAATATATCACCGTTAATCAATCATAGCATATAATAATTAGTCAAACCAATATTAAAACACTTTTAATTCACGCAAAATTTGAGTTCTTTTAGTGAATATTCAGCTTCACGGGACCCACAATGCTGGAGAAAAGCACCATTTAAAAAAAATCTTCACGTCAACATGCAGAACAAAACGAGTGTCATTTTATTCGTATAAAAACAATACGCAAATAATTAATGTAACGATTTGTAAGCACATTTTTGCATGAAAAATTCGATGATAGGAAATTATTCATGTTGAGATAACGATCTTTTCCTTGCTTTTCTTCTCTAATTTGTAAAAAATTTCGTTGGGTCCTAAATATTTGTAAATGACGATGAATGAACCACAAATTTAGGTTTAAAATGTATGTTACACATACGTAGAGTGCAGAATTAACAATGATAAAAGCTGTGCGCAATAATTTTAAGTAAACGAATTCTAAATCAGTAGTTAGCAAATAGAGATATGACGTGAAATTATTCAGGAATCTCGACAGGATGAAATTGATGTATAATTTGTGCAATAGTTGGAAGCAAAAAAGTTTTGTTTTTGACAATATGAGGACAGAAGTGACCATTTAAAAAAATTATTGACTACATATGAAGACATCTTTAACTTCTACAGCCAAAAACTTTATGCTAAGCATTACTGAAATCATAAAAAAATGGAATGATGTCATTGAATGGCTGATTGATTTGTTCATTTCAATACAGGATCAACATTAGCAATGTTACAGAGGTCAAATTGACCGGTTCTTAATTCCTAATTTTGCATATCACATTCCTAAGTGTAAAATTCTGGGTAGCAATAGCGTAACAACTTTTTCTTGCATTATTTGATGCTTATTTTAAATTTTTGAATTTTAAACTGTAATGTAGAGCAAATATTATCACTCTAAATATTCATCCTACACTAAAATTTGGTAAAATGACCCGTTAAATTGTTTCCTTAATTTGGCTCAATCCAGGTGCCAAAGTTCTGCTACGTCTAAAGCTAGGTCCCGTAATAGTAAAATGTTCATTTTTTGCCTCCTTGTACGCATAGCTTTTTATTGTGTGTTGCCCAGTTATTTGCCGTTGTACAAGTCAGTGTCAAGCAATTTTGTTGGATAACATAGTTTCATTTAATTTTGTTACACATAGTAAAAAATTTCGTGCTAGTTACGTGTTCTA
The DNA here is from genome assembly GCA_030386875.1 of Morinoia aosen. Lineage (NCBI taxonomy): Eukaryota > Metazoa > Arthropoda > Malacostraca > Amphipoda > Talitridae > Morinoia > Morinoia aosen. The sequence goes on from CM059565.1 coordinate 22,378,266, forward strand.
TGTGTATGTTTGCAAATATTCAAGGGTTGAGTAAAAATTACGCTATTTTGATAACTCCGCAAAATTTTGAGGGTAGTTGTAATTTTCCGTTTTGTAGGAAATATATTTTATGAAGCTACCTCAATGAAATGAAGCTAAAAATTCGTGCGTACGAAGATATTCACGTATAGCTAACAGTTTCCTTTTTTCGGCGCCTAAGATTTTAAACGTCATTGTTTGCTGTTTGACCGTGAATATTCATACGAAGTTGAAAAGTTCCTCGTCGCCTTAAAGAGTACTTCGATATAGATGCGTTTTCACTGTATGAATTTTTAATTCGTTTAAACAGAATAATCCATCCTATCCAAATAATTTTTTAGAGCTATTTTTTTCTATGCACTCAAATTTCCCTGACTCATGAAACATAATGATGTTAAAATTGTATCAAAGGAGTTCAACTATTTTTAAACGTAAACATTTTCGACACCCATGTTTGAAAAATTATGAAAATGTTGTAATTTGGGTTAATATAATGGTGAGATTCTACTTGTAACAAACATCTATTGCTGCTGGACCAACTAGAGAAGCTCTGGTCGAGTTCAGCCCATATTTTTTAAAAGATTTTTGATAAGGCCGGCAATGAGTGAAATGACCAGTGAAAATTAAAAATATATTATCAATCAAACTAAAAAGACAAGAAAACAAATTCGAACAGCTGTTCTCGCATCCTAATTGTTCACCCTCACAATTCTGAAAAAAATCTGCTTTTACCAATAAATATTGAATGAAATATCAATAACGAGCCACACCGAAAATTGTTTGCATAGAAAAATTTAAATTTTCTGTACATCTGGACATCCACTGTGTCAAAATATCATTAGGATCAACTTTATATTGTCATTATTAAATAAAGTTATTCATCACATTTTTTGATTCATTCATTCATTGCCTGAGCATGATGAGCTCACACACGCACTAAACGCAGTGTCATTAATTCCTTGTTTATTGACTCTACTCATGTGAGATGAACATTTAATTCATACATCGATTCGAAAAGACTACAAATTTTTACAAACCTGCTCCAACATCAGTGTGCATATTATGAATTTCACGAATTTTCTGGCTGCTGAAACTAAGAACTCAAGCACTTAGAATCCAGTTTTGAAATGGCTTAATATATTTGCAGCTTCTAAACAACAGATGAGCAATAGAAAATGAAATCAAGGGATTTCACTGAGTCTCGAAAACCAGATAAAAAGGCAGTTTTGAAGTCACTTTTCAGGATTCGAAATCCACCGCAGATGCGTTAGCTTCGACCAGCAGTTTTTTTAAGCTTTATAACCTTTATTTCCTTGAATTCTGAACTCCATAAGCAAGCGCATCCGCAAACTTGAGCCTCTAGGAAGTGTCCTTTAATGGTTAGTATTGGTCATAAAAAGTGGTCGAGCTGGTCAGAAAAAATCTGCCAACTTATAAGACAAAGCCACAAGGACCGAATAAAAAACCGCACAGCACATTTTAAAGACACGGTGTGAGGCTATAAATCTTTCGCAAAGCTTGCGCTCAAGAATTCTACTGAGTATGCAGGTGTGTGGCAAATTTAATTTCATCATTTTAAAATCTGATTTTGAGTTAGTTCGCATTGAAATAATCATACAAGAATAGATAAATAAATTCAGGCTTAGGCAATTTTCCAGACGGCGATAAAATCAGTTTGAATTAAATGAAATTGTTTCTGGAATCTCCATTGCTATTAGTTTTTTGCACTGTCAGTTTACTTCATAATTTTTTCAGTATTTAAACGTTAGTTTTCTCCACAATGTTTTAAACATCCTAAAGTAAAATCATAACTATACACTTTCATGGACAAAGAACAACTGGAAAAATTTATAGAAAGTCATGAGCAAGGAGGAAGTGAGGAAGACAGCACAATTAGGTAAGAAGAGAAAATGCTTCAAAACCCATTCCCTGAAGTCATTTAAAATAACTAAATTCCTAAACAGTTTCCCTGTGTTTCTAAACCAATAATATATAATGACTGTAAGTAAAGTCCCATTTACTATCAAAAATATTCAGTGGAAACGATCCATCGGGATTTCTCTTTTTTCAAGTAAAAACTGCTAAGCAACTTTTCTTGTGCGGTGCCATGAAGAGACCATAAATTTGAATCTGGGTCAACTATACGAAAGTTATGGTCGTTTGATGACCCTCGTATAAAGCAAAGGGAGTGCCAAGTGATTCTCCCGCTCAGAGGGGAGATTTATAGAGGGAGCAGCGCTTAATTGCTGACAATGCTGACAAACTATCCCAATGAGAAAATCGTTTTGGCATCGCAGCTAGAGGAAGAGATCAGGTTAATTAATGAAGAACATCGTGCAATTCGTGATTTTCAAGTTTATCAACAATTATGCAAAAAAAATGTTTCTTTCTTTTAATTAGGTATTGCTTTAACTCTGATCCCTGAACTACGTTGAGTGGTTTCGTGAAGTTAAAAATACGTGAGCAATACAATTTATTATTGATTTAATACGTTCATGTATTCGCTGGACGGCTGATAAAACAGCAAATTGAATTTAAATACGCGAGCATTACTCTGTAAGTCCATGACATTTTATTCATTTGATGATATTTTAAGGAAGAATAGGATATCGCGAAAAGACATGTGCAGCGAAGAGCGACGAGCTAGGTCCCTGCGTCACTGTTCTAGTGTTCCGACCTACAACCCCGACTTCGCCCGCTCTTTCTTGCGCGTGCGTGCGCTAAACTTAATCATTGAAGTTACTGAATGAAATTCCATAAACATTTTTCATTAGCTATAACTTTTCTCCTCAGAAAAACCATTAAATTTATTTCGTTTTATTTGAGAGGCTGGTCATTTAAATTCAATTCACTTATGTGGACTGCGTCCAATATTTTAAATGCTTTGCTCATCCAGTACAGTAAAGCTGTACACTTGAATTTAAAGTAGATTCAACAGAACTTTGTTCGATAAAATCTGTAAGCTTAATGTATTTGATCGCCGTGTTATGGTATGCTTGGATTTTTAGAGGAGTACTTCCACATGACTCCATAGTCAAATGTAAACAGTTTAATGTACATTAATAGCTGAAAAGTGTTGAGAATATATATTGCTGAAATGCGTACGACTCACCGAGTCGTATAAATTCACGCTCATGTCTTGTGAGTAAAATACAAATTCTTTAAGACACATGCTAACACCCGCTGACACTGCATGAAGGCATTTTAAGTTTTAGTTTTAATATTAGAGTAATATCTAACATGTTAACACCATATGAAGAATGATGACTTAATTTCTTAGCCGTTTGGGATTAAATTGTTATCTCTATTGATTGGGTAATTGTCGAAATCGTGATAGTATTTTTTGAGAGAAATACGTTCCGTAAATAATAAATGTTCAGAGCTTAATGAATTCTTAACCTTTGAGATTTAGATTCCGTATAACTAATAATATGCATTCTCAAATATTAAAAAAAAACGAAATAATACTTAAATTCTTTATCAATCAATTTCAAAAATACCGCCATCAAGTGAACGTTGACCCTACTTGTAGGATTAAAGTTTAAAAAAGAAAAAAGTAGTCACAAATGTTTTTTCAGTAGTAGAGCTTTGAAGCTGCTCTTGTCTTATCATTTTCAAATACATGTTCTGAAACAATCCTAGCTTAAAATTTACAGTTTTTATTCCAGTTACTCATTTCATGTTTACTTGATTTATTTTTAAAATTCTCTCGGTATGTATATTTACTAAGTGCCGAGCAGTTTGACGTTTTTAAAACGAAGTTGAAACTTATATGTACAACATTATCACAAATGATTCATTCAAGAACTGGAAAATATAATGAAACTGTCTGATACTACCGATCGTCTATTGAAAGTTTCATGCACAACTACATACAACCTACACAAATTTTGACTTTCGAAATCCAAACATCATAATTATAATTATGATGCTCGATCTATTATGATCTATAATTATAGTATCATAATTACTTGAAGAGAAACAGAAATCAGCTCATAGTTCCTTTCAACTCAAAATCTGATCTCAAAATGCTTTTTTTCCGGTCGTATCAAATTCATGAATTCACACCATGGAGGCGATATCTGCAATGCCCTCACTCTGTTTTTACCAGAAGCTCAAATGTTTAAAGTCCTCAAATTGATAGACAAATGAGAAACAAACCATAATAAAATGAATAACGCAAGCAAAATAAAAATATTACAAAATGAGGTCTCAAAGCTATATTTTTCATCATGAATAATGTGAAACCTACCATTAAAAAAATAAAAACGGTGAGTGAGGTAGCAAAAATGTTAACCAAAATATCGGACTGACATATCTCTCAGATTGACATTAGCGTATTTGCTTCATATGATTGACTAGTTGTACGATAGAAACATATATTTTTACAAGTTAATTACCGTAGTTTAGTTGCACTAAAATTTTTGACCTCGTGTTGGGTTGCCGTGTGAGCCCCATAACTCGTTTGGCCCACAATGCTTATGTTCTTGACAGTTGGATATTAAGTATATTGTAATACTTGCTTCTGACAATGTATAAACATGCTTGTGGAAAATAAATCTTCTAAATCTTTCAAGATTTCCTGAATCAAAGTGTGACATTAACGTGTCTTGAAATCGTCGAATAAAAATGTGGTCCTCACTAATGCTCGGAAAAATTATTTTCTCTGGCGTACAAAAAGTCACATGAACTGAGTTTGCAATATGTATTGTTCATGAACGTCAAATTTACCTTATTAGGTTGTGTTTTAAGATACATGAGTATATATACACATGCGATTATTTCTGCAAAATTTATTTCCTTTTTACATAGGTACATACATAATTTTCCCGCTCTTATTGCTGAAGAAAGATTCGTCAATCTATTCAGTAGTTCCATATGTTTCAAAGATATTATTTTTTAAATAATTCTAATCTGACAATTCCCTTTTTTGTTACATAGTTGATAACAAAACTTGTTCTGGCGATGAGTTTGTAATAATTGAGTCACAAAACTGATAATTATCTCATTGGTCAGTTGATAAAGTATTTGTTTCGTTCTATAAAAAACATTGAGGAATTTAATGAGTACAATAAAACACGACGTATTTACTCCATTCTCTTACAATATCAACGAGTTAGTTGTTGAGTTCACTCTATATATGTCCCTTTCCCTACCAGCGAATTCATTGTTGGGTTGACGCAATATACATTTTTTTTCCAAATAAATGTTAAAAACTCTTGATTTTCTCCGATGAATATTTATCCCTTTCATCAAACGTGTCAATGAGTCCACTGTTTAATTGACTCGATATTTGTCTGATTCCTCGAAAAAGTTTACCAGTTCTCTCTCATGACGAATTCAGAAAGTATTTCTCCCTTTGCCCTGAAATTTCAAATAATTAGCTGTTGAAATCATACAATATCAACCCCTTTATCTAAAAAATAATTACAGCATTGTGGTTAAAATACTGAACGACAACATTTTTCAACAAAGAGTCACAGCGTTACTAAAATGTGGCAAATGTCGAATATAAATACAAGTCTGTGTTTGGAGCATCGTTTCTGCAACATTTTTAACTCGTGTCTCTCTGTTGAATTCAATAAATTTCTTATCTCAATTCGCGCTTGTTATTTTCTTGAATGGCGTCGTCGCATGGCTTCAATTAGCCATCAAGAAAATAACACGTGTGAATTGAGGTAAGGAATTTACTGAATTCAACAGTGAGCCACGAGTTGAGAAATGTTGTAGAAACGATGTACCAAACACAGACTTGTATTTATATTCGACATTTGATACATTTTAGTGACGCTGGGGCTCTGTTAAAAAATATTGTCATTCAGTGTTTCACCACAACGCTGTAAATTTTTTTAGGTAAATGAAGGGGTAGATATTGTACGATTAATAAAAATGAATAATAGTTTTACAGAAAATTGAAACACAAATTACACACGAGTGTGAGAGATATTTCATTCGTCTCCGCATCGACTCTTTCTTCCAAAATAATAACCAACTGGCAGATCGCATCAAACATTCATGCAGGGCTTCCACGAGTGTGAAAGTTCCTACCCTAAAACTTTGCTCAAGATTACCCTAAAAATGCATAAATTACCCTAAAATATCAATTAAGCCCATTGTTAGTATTACGTGAATATATTCAATGTTTCCATGTTTATATGTGTAGAAATGACACAACATCAGGGCTTATGCGAATATTAGAAAATAAAATTCTTTGATTTTACGGAGTCATGTGTGTCACGAAACGTGCAACATTTTATATTGCTTTCACCATAGTCTACCCTCTTTGTTTGATTTCCTAGTTACAAGCTCTGCTCAATGAGCGTAAAGTATGAGGCCAGGCGATTTACTCCTGACTAGCAGAGAGAAGCAAAGGCATAGTAAAAGAAAATGAACGACAAGGTAATACTCAAAACATTCATTTATGGAACACAACACAAACACAGGTTTACAATTTTTGCGCAAACAAATTAGAGGAATTTGAATCTGAAATAAGTTCATACACACCCTAATTCTCGGAGCAAATGCAAAGAACGTGGCAAAGAATGTAAAGAGCTAAATGAAGAATTATGACTTTCCCAAAATTTTCGTAATCAATACACTCAATTGGCGCGATTTGTACTGAGTGTAGAGACAATTTACGTTAAGTGAGGCGAAGCAGAAATTACGCAAGGCTCAAAGTTAGCCCCATTGAATTACAAATAAGAATCTCGGAACAATTAAGAATCTTGGCCCATGGCCTGATTATTTTTCGGCAGAAGTCTACATGTCAAAAAAGCCAAAAGCCAACAGTCAAATACTTGTAGCTCCTCCAAGAATCGGAATCCTAAGTTAGTAAGCCCTAGTGCCAAGAATAATGGAAGAAGAACCTCGATTTATATTTTACAATCTTTTTTTATTGATTGCCGATATATGTATTTTCACCCAGCCAACCTTTCTTAACAGAAGTCGAATTTTTTTTCCCACAAAGAAGCCATTGAATGTTTGAATCCAATAACGCTAGTCGTGTCACAGCAGAACCCTACAATGTCGCTCAATTTAATATTTTTATCTCTGAAATATTTTTTAAGTGTAGTAAACAATCCATAGGCTGTGCTATCCTGTTTTTCAACGAGATCAATAGAGGAGCTCTTAATTGCACTCTCACTCCAGTATTGCACTATGAATCCGAGCTGTTCAGCTTTACTGCGATCAGTTGTTTCATAAAATATTACAGAATATAAACTCGACGACAAGATCACTTAGTAGATGTTAACCGAAACATTGTCGAATAATGTTTGAAGCTCTTTGTTTCCTTAAGTTTACTTTCGTTGAGAAACATTTGTTTCAGTAGTTTAGCAATGAGTCACTTAACGAAATAGGCAAATTATGCTCGAAAAGATTGGTCCATGTCCGTAATTCAATTTTTATACCTGACTTGTCAATTGGATCATGTGATAAAATGAACAAAATTATTGTTTGTGTTTTTCTTCTCTGTTCTGAGAATTTTTTATGACGTTGACTGTTAGCATGAAGAATAATCTCATATATACCAAATGTAATGGTAGTTGAGCATATAGTACAGCATGCCATATCTTTAGTTGAGGTATAAGACTGAGACTTTTCTAACCAGCCTCGAAACAGTTGTTCGCTTCTCCATCCTTCCTCCCATTTTTGTGTGTAGGGCTTAAAAGACGATCAAATTTTTCTTATCTTCATAGGTGGTATAGCAGCTTCATCGGACACAGAATCTATTTAATAGTAGCAATTTTACTGAGACGCAAGTAACTAAATAATTTGTTGCAATGCAAAACTGCAAGTGACAGCACCTGACACAGTTAATTGCATGCGACTGAAACAAAACTAACTGCCCCCGGCTCGGGTAGTGTCGTTTTACATACGTTATATAGTTGTTCAATTCCAGTAAACGACGATGACCGATGTATTGGTGTAAATCTTGATACATTTACACGCTAGTTATGTAAGGGTAGAAAATATAAAATTTCAAACAATATATCAATTTGCCTATCACTTTAATTATTGTCATTACTTTTACTTCCCCAAGGTATTATTTGTGCAACAAATTTAGCAAAATTATACTGAAGAGAGATTTGAAAGATATGCAGCGATGTGCACAGCAATTTGCGCCTTATCTCAGTGTGCAATAAAAACGAAATTAACAGCGAGTTCTGACAAATTTTAAGTTTGTTCCATATATGGCTCTTATTGAACATTTTCATAAATGCTCAAGTAGCGTACTTCCGAAATGTAGCTTACAAAAGGTAATTGTAGTACTTGAGAGCAAACTTAGTATTGGCAATGAAAACAGGCAATTACCCTACAATTTTGCCGTGATACCCCGTCAGAAGTCGAATTACCCTAAAAACAATGGAATTTTTCTTTACCCTAAACTCAACCCTAGACAACACCTGATTACCCTAAAATAGGGTATTTTACCCTAAAGTGGAAGCACTGCATTCATGTTTTAAGCCTCATCTTAGCGAAAACTGAAATTCAGAGTTGTCATTGTGAAACAAAAATCAAGACTTGCCTGCATTTTGCACGCGCTCGCTGATGAGCCGCTGAAACGCAATCTATCCACTCAATTACATTCACTAGAGCTCCTATTCGTGCGTCCATTATTTTCAAATTCCAGCAGTAATTGGTATCGTATCAGGAAGCGAGAAAGAACAAATGCGAGTGGACGGGAATTCGCCCGGCTGTGAATAAGACAGATGAAGATCGAGGACTTTGTAAGGGGAACCTGAATCGAGTTAAAGTTGTTATCGGACGCACTTTTTGCCCCGGACGACCCGTGCTGCTTGCATAAATAATTAGGAAATGTTTACTTTTTGGGTTTAGGCTTTGCGTAAAACTACTTGATTGAGTGTTTTTTTCGAAAAATTGTTTATTTTTCTTGGTAGAATGATAATTGTTCATTTATTGTAAATAGAGTTTTTGTTCCTGCGTATACGCCAAAGGAGTTACAATTTCATGATTTTGATATCCATGTGAACATTTAAACAAAACAAATTTGAAACGTAAATTGTTCTCAACGATCATTTTTGTCGTACACTGGTTGGAGGTATCCAGAATTTCGGTCGAATGAATTTGAATTTTAAAAAATTATTGTAATTCAGATCAATTTAGTTTTAAATATGAGTTCACAAGTGTAACTTGCATTCCAGGAGAGACACGGTTATTTATTGACTTATTTTTGATGACACGGTCACAGTCTTTCACATCTGTCAAACAGCTGAATTTAAGTAGCAAAATTAAATATTGGAGCAAAATAACACACATTCAGCCTCTTCAGTTCTAGAATTGCAATGTATGAAAATTGAAAAGAGGTAAGTTGCTTAGATCATCTGTTTTTCGGTCGAAATTGCGATCCTTATACGTATAAGCTCTCGTGTTTCGTAATAAATTGCTGCTGATGATGCAGCGAGCTGATTGATTGTTAAATAATAGAAGTCTCTCACAATTGGTGCCATTGAATTCTCGTACATTGCAGAGACAAGTGTCTTGTAAGACTTGCATAACCCTTATTTTGTGCACCTCTACACACGATCGCGACGTTCAACAGGTTTCTCTTGAAACTTGGCACAGGCGCCTCGAGGGCCCTCCCACCCTTAATGGGCTCCCTCGCGTTTCGCTGTGCCTATTGGCTCAGGGATCCCATTTATCATCTGTCATTTCGTTCATTGGTCGAATTCTAATGGGAGATTTTGCTTTTGTGCCACATCTACGCAGAGGAGTTTTGCAGGGCATGCTCGCGAATTTCAATATGCCCACGATGAGTTTCAGCATTTCATAGATTATTCGGAAATTATGTTTCAAATTTTATGTTTATGAACTTGTCCTCGGGGGACAAGAATGGGTATTCATCAACATTTATCCGTAGTGCAAAATGAACTGTTCTATTCAAGTTAGAAAGTGATAATTTTTCTCAACAAAAATTGGGAAATATGAATGATGCCACGAGTGCAACATAATTTTATTCAGTTCCGTAAATAATTTATATTTTACAGCTGCTGGCAGCACAGTGGCGTCTTTGATGGAAAATGAGTTCCCTCTTAATTTAATTTCGAAATAACTCTTTATGAACTAAACATCACTTTGAAATCACTAATTACAATTAGTATTTTCATATTTATACAATTTTTAATTAATTTTGCTGTAATTTTTTCAGAAACTTATATTACGCGAAGGAATTTTTAAATAAAATATTTTTTGAGGGATAAATACATGAATTAAGGGACAGAATCTAAGTTTAAAATAATCACCCACTATGGCAATTACTATATATAATTATTAATAATAACTATAATTACTGTGACGCTTTCCAAATATGCCGATACAAAGTCACATTTGTAACATTCACTGGAGTGAATGTTACAACTTGAAACCCCTATTTTGTAGTATGATAGCCAGTATTGACCTTCAAGTTCGCAAAATTTAAACAATGGAGCATAAAGATATATTATTGATCATTATAGGTCATTCAGGGGATTAGCACGCACAATACAAAATGTATTCAAGTTAGCATGTGTATCTAAAATTATCAACTGAAATTATTCGAGGTAAATAAAATGAATAAAATTTTTGCGGGATTGAAGCTCCTAAAACTTCACTTAGCGAATAAGGTGAGCTTCTACAGAATCAGCCTCAGCCATTCTGTGATTTTGAACTTACTGTGTAACTGTTTTCATAAATTTGCACGTCACTAGATAAGTATTAACTTGTATATTGTTGTATGCGAAATTTCTACGAATTGTAAATCAAATACATACAGATATGTATGTATTAGAGCCAAAAATGCACGTGCACCGAATGAAAATGAGCGTAATACTTCCAGTCTTTGCTTCCAGTTCATTCCGGTTCATTATAATTTCCCACTACAATCATAAAGTTATTTTGTTATTTTACAACGAAATAATTTTTGGGTCAACACTAAAACGTGTTGATAAAAATATTGATGATATTAAACAAACGTTTACTTATAACAGATGAAAACGAAATCTTGCTGCAGACAATTTTTTTGCGATGGTGTCCAGTTGGCAATCCAGTCACTGGATGCGAAGCCACGCCTGATACCAAATCACGAAGTCGTGATGGAAAAGCAAGAAGCCCGCACAAAATTATACAAAATTACGCGTGGCAAACTCGACGCGTCCATTTTGAAATTACCCGTTTTCTGTAATTCCGGCAGCCAGGCTTGCGAGGTCGATGGGCGAAGCGGCGAGGAGGTGGGGGATTTGAGTGGGAGAAGGGGAGTGGAGAGAGGGGAGTGAGGAAGAGAGGCTACGCCTGGAAGCAAGCCCAGCCTGGAAGGGATGTTAACGCTGCGCCGAGTCTGCTGGCGAAGCCTCGCGAGGAAGAAAATAAAGTCGTTTTCTGCGCGTCTCATTAGAGGGATACTGAATAAATTGGCTTGTCCAAAGTGGATTGCTCAGTGTCGCGTTAATACATCTCCGAAGGCGCTCAGTAGGAATGAATAGATTGCGTGTGCGGTGTTCCTCCTTGCTTGGGTTTTCATCAGATGGGCTTAGCAGGATCATTCCAAATGAAATTCATTCTCCACTTGAATTACATGAGTGATTGATGACGAAAATACGATTGCGTCGATTTACAATGCGATAATAATGTTTTCTTAGCGAAAGCCGAGATTTAATGCAGTGGTGTATACTGTACTATTGAATTAGTGAAATAAATGCTTCATAACACTCGAATGAAATTATGTCCTCTCAACTGAGGTTCAGATCATCTAATTTCTGGGCGAAATACATACAGCTGTTTCATTACATCACTTGGACGCCGCTGTTCTCCAATCAAAGAGAATGTTATTCCAAAATTTAGTAACGACCAAATTTTAGCTTCAAAAAACTCAATAAAAAGGAATTTGTAGAAATTAACAGCTCAATGCGCGTCAGTGCATTTTTCTAAATGTAAAACCACTGAATTTTTGATGCATTCAGTGAGATAATGAACGCGTCCTGTGCTTTTATTTTTTCTTAAGTATCATCAATGATAAGATTACGAGCTATCTAATGGACACAATTTATATGCATAAGCACTGTTGGCTTCTCTGTACTTTTTTAAACCAAATTGTCTCGATCACAGCGAAACAAGCATACGGAAAAAAATAATACTGCCAACGTCTGGTTATCAAAGTGCGCTCTTCAAATTCAGTTGTATTTCTCTACGAATTAATTTCAAGAGCAATATTGTTGATGATAATCGTAAGAACATAAAAAGTCCAATAATATATGTTACAAGTTAAGTCAAATATTATAATTATGTCAACGATATTATAAAAATGTGGACAGACAATTACAATCTAATTGCAGATTGTATCGAGAAGTGAAACAATTATTTCTTCATCTTTCTAACTGAATAATTTACATATTTCTTATCAGTAGTTTTTTATTCTGTGACGTTGTGAAAAAATCGTATTTAAAATACTATTCACCCTTATTTAGCGCACTTAGCAATATCTTTCATCGTCAATCAAACTTATATGTCATGCCACTAAGCATTGGATCCTACATCGGTGATGCATTATTTTTTTCAACTCAAGTAAAAAACTTCAATTTTCGTGCCGTTAGGTATTCTGAATTTACGTCGTAGTAGAAACTGTAGTAGCAACGATCAAAGTTCTCTTGAATTTAGTCCTATCAGAGTTGTAAGGTCTAACTAACACCAATTAACACTAGAACGGTTCAGTCAGTGTCTACAGTTTACTCATGCACGTTAGACATAGTTTTATTGACGACACGCTAGAAAAAGCACTAAATGCAATAACTAAAGCAGTCTATTTCAACATATTGTTAAAATGCTCAGTTTTCAAAAGCTTCTATCCATTTGTAATTTCCTTCTCTCGATTCTCTGTGTTGTTGTTTGCTAGGCTTAGATATTCATTGTCATGTACGGTTGTAGTTTAATCTCAAAATCGACGATGAAGGAAACAAAAAATAAAAATATAAAAATGGGAAAATAATATCAGAGTCATTTTAACATGCAATAAAATTGGCAACCAAAAATTAACTTAAATGTTACTCACTAACTGTTTTTTAAACAAAATATTCGTTTCAGCTGATAAACAGGAGGTTCCTCCTCAAAAGTGCATGAGGCATCTGTCAAATTTTTATCCGATCGTTGCTCGAAAACGAACGAATTAAAATTCCAGAAGTATTTTTTCGATCATGAGAACTATCGGCACTACGACATTTTATTCAATATCACAGAAAACCAAAAGATTGCATTTAAAAAATTTCCTGCTGGGATGAAGTACTCGGTTGATGTATCCTACAATCTGCGATGCACCATGCGCACAACTAAAATAACAACTTAAACAAAGATAGAAGGCATGGCGACAGATATGTTCATGAAACCAGTATAATGACAATAGTTATTTGGAAAAATCTCTCAGTAGTATTTTAAGACGAATTAAAGGCGAGTTAGAAATGGATTTAATAGAGTCACTTGATTATTATGTGACGATTCATTTTGAGACTACAAACTTTATGATGTTTTTAAGCTTTTTAATAAAAAACAAACTTCTTTAACGACCCTCGTGTTAAAAACACGTCGCTAGCCTTAGAAGTGGTGAGTGAATTCTGGAATCTCAAAAAATAAAGATTGTGAGACGTTAGAATTCAACTGACTGGGGCAGTAAAACCAATCCTAAAACCAACTCCGGAACAAAATTTGCGCGCAGAATTTTCTTCCTCGCGCATATGTCGAAAATATTTTATTATTTCTAAAACAAATTAAAAAATTCAAATGGTGATCTGCTAAGCTTCAAATTATAGATCTAATTCATTGTTCGTTAACATATACGTATGATAAATTGTTTGTTTAAATAACACACTGAAGATCTTTAAGTAACAACAGCACTGTATGTGTACGCAATAATTTATTTACGCTGGCGGTTGATTCGTAGTACGTAATAAATAGCTCAATTACCTGCATATAAATATCGAAGACAGTGAAATGGGGCGTGGTAGAAGACAAGTTTTCAAAAAGATAATGGTGCATGCAGAGCATTTAATAGTTAACGAAGAATACATAAAAACTACCTTTCTAGGACACGACTCGGTTTCTCCATTAATCGTTATTGTTTTTTGCATAAGACGTTTACACTTGAGTCACAAGTAAGAGAGGAAATAATCTGTTTGATGCAGAAACTCACGCTTCTTACCATCGCAGCATACTATGAAAATGTAAGCTTGAATAAAGCAACAACTATTATGACCCATTTGCTTAACATAGCTCTGAGTGTAAAGTCTTTTCAGTACGCGTAGAAGCTCCGTCGGACACTTTTTTGTTCCCTTTTCAATCGCACTTAAAATAACAATAATTAAGTCTTTCAGGAATCATACAAGCTTCATCGGACACATCATAGTCCCTTTGCAATAACACTCAAAAGGCAATAAATTAGATCCTTTCAGTTAGCCTAGGAGCTTCGTCGGACACTTCGTTGTCCCATTCCAATCACACTCAAAAAACAACTGAACTGATGCTGTGATCATCGTTGCGTCCTTCCCCACAAAAGACGCACCTTAGAAAACAGGCTCTCCGCATCGAATCTTTGCGTGATAAACAATGGTGAGCCACTAAGCCACAGAGTTGTGATAAACAAAGAAAATACCTGCGGTGACCAAACATTTTTATCAGATTATTTGTTGCTTGGGTTGATAACTTTTTTCACCGCCCCTACTCACGAGCACTACATCCAGTACTAACCAGCTGAGCGACAAGAGCTTCATGTTTGTACACTCTTCTCACCGACACTTTATCTATACTGTGCCGATGAAATAGAACTTTCATGATACAGCGATTGCTTTGTTAGTGTTTGTACTCTTTACGCACAACTTAACAGTACATGCATTGTCGACTTGTAGCTCGAAAGGGTAAAAATTCTAATTAAAGTTGTATATTTTCAGCTTGTTTTTATGGAAAAATGAAGATGAGCTTAAATGGAAGACTTTACTTTATCCAGCAAAAAACATTTCCAACTGACGTTTTCGAGCAAAAAAAATTTACAAGTCACGTTTTATAAATCCCGTTGCCGTAAACAAACATTAATTTCGGTTATTTGTCTCAGTTGGAGGAGTTGTGATTTATTCCGTCAGCAATTTCTGAGTTTTGCATCTTAGTCCTCAAATGACGGATTAACAAATGTGTACGAAGATTGCATTCGAAATGAAAAGTTTACAGTGATTTACAACTGTAAACTACACGGACGACTCGAAGTATTTCAGTTTTTCAGCTTTTGCGATCATGGCAACGAGATCGTAAATACCATGATTGAATATTATTGCGCTGCAATATATGATTGCCACTTGTACCTTATTCAAATTGCATTCAACTTTTCGATAAGAAAAGGTAAACCCAGAATGTAATGGCAATACTTCAATAAGAATATGAAAAGATATAATCGTACCCTAGAAAATGCAAAAATATTGTCTACTAACATTTAATTCGTTTTTACGTGTAGTGAATATTGCTCATACAACATAAATTTTGCTCAGTCGCTTACACTTTTGCTGTATACGTTGAAAAGTGGACGAAGAAAACTATACTTTTCAGTCAATTCATGAAATTTTTACCTTCATTTTATTTTAGAAAGGTTAAGAAAGAGCTTAACTTCATTCCAGGGTGCTGCTGAAAAAATCGAATCAAGTCTGAAAATGACAAAAAGCAATAGTAGAATTCATTTTTCGTGTGATCGTTTCAAATTAAATTATTTTGGTTTGACCCTAATGAACTGCAAAAATCATATTGATATGTCGCACTGTAAAATTTACCATCAGGAATTCATCCGTCAGAAGAATACAACGATGAGCGTATTCGAAGAATTAATAATTACGCATGTAGTCATGAGACGACGCACTGCCCATAAGCATCTTCTTGTCTGCAGCTATCGGGCATCTCAATGAAGTCATCTTTCAACCATTCATACCTTCTTGATGAGCTCAGACTTATTATAAAATTGGGCAGCAAAAATGCAGCAAGATATTCTAAGTATGGCTAATACAGTAGAAGTTTGATAACATTTGCAACATTTGTAAGGTATTATCGTACATAAAAACGAAAAATTTTTCACAACAGCTCTCACATGTTTTGCTCCTGTTCTTTTTCTTATCAGAATGTGTCACTCTTTACACTTACGAAGAATACAAAATGCTGCAATAACAAGAATTCAATGACTGGCAAACTATTCACCTCCAGTATTTTACCTTCAACAAATGAAGGCACTTGATCTTTTCATGTTACATGAAATGTAACGTAATTGTAGACAGTGGAGGTTAATTTCAGATATTACTTCGACTGCTCGTTAATTAGAATATTTTTCAGTAACTATAGAACTTACACCAATATAAATGTTCATAGATAAACGAAGGTATATTCAACGAATATTGAATTTCACGTTACCTACTATACCCTTTCATCAATGCATGAAATATTTTAATTGAAATATTGATACTGTGACAGATAAAATAATTTTGGCTTTGTATGTACCAAGCTTCCTAAGCTAAAAAAAGCATGTACAAATGAATAAAGGTTACATTTAAAATTAGCGTTTCAATAAAAGGTAATGGGATGTTTACTCACACGACTGTATGAATACCATCATACAGTGTATGATGGCATGTTCTATAGTTCAAAAATGTTTTGGAGGTTTCAATCAATTCTTGGTGCCATTTTCTTGGTTTCAAATCAATCTCCTCACACGGTTTCACATAAGGAGCAGTGAAGCAAAGTTTGTGTGAAATAGTAACTGAAGTCTTCATACGAGCTCCTTTTTTTTTAATGATCGAAAGCAACTGCAATTCACTGTCAAGCAATTCACTCGTGACAGAGTGAACTTTTCAAAGCTGAAAAACTCCCCATAAATAAACCATTATTTATTTATCTGCGTTCTTCTTGTACATGTATCCATTCAAAATTGTATTGCTCCTTAACTGTTGAAAATTTTCGTTACTCTGAGTTCTTCATTTTGAATCAGATTTATTTTTCCTAAATTTCCAAGTTTGTGAACAAATTGCCTATAACTCAATTTAATTTCTTTTTGCTCCTGTGTTCGATTGTATTTCATTGGGTAGTTGGTTGCAACTAAAGCTTTCTTGCCAGTACTAAAGACGAGACAGCTATTTTTCCACAAAATTTTATTTCTTATTTACTTTGACTCATGTTCAATGCGCTAGATATCAAAATAACGAAATATTTCTTACCCAGTCTATTGACTTCAGCCTATTTCCCGTTTACATAAATTTTAAACAGGAAATGGGTAAAATCATTCATCATTTGTATGATTAATTACGCGAGGTCCTTTTCGTACTGATCTTCCCTACCAGTCTCCGTTGCAAAAGAATTAATGGCAGTACGCATGGGAAGAGGAGGTTCTTCATCTGACACTATCCAGACAGCTTATTTTAATAATAATGAACGATCGGATACACTATAAGTAAATAATCTACCTAAGTAATTATTATTGTTATTCGTAGAGTTAAACTAGAAGAACAATTCATATCTCCCGCACGCAACTGTCTTGGGGTTTTGCAGCCGAAAATATTTTACATGTTGCTCAAGTCGTACTTTTTTCTACCCTACAACTGTGTCCGTGAAATAGGTGAGCTAATTTGCCTTACCGAAGCAGTTCTCGAATTTAATTCCAAAGATCTCAAACGTACTGAATCAACTCTCTATCTAAATATTAAGTATAATTTTCTTCATTTGTTCATAGATAATCTAGCAATTAAAAGAAAACAACAAATGCAGAATTTGTGTCACTAAAGTAAATTAATTTCATGAACTTGAAATTAAGATTGTCTTTTTGGTACGTCAGATATTTTTAAAGTTCCTCTTACTAATTAAATATATTTGCATGCTACTGAAACATCATTCTAACAATTCTCTTTACCTAGCCTTCCTTGGCTGATACTTTGACCGAAAACTCAACCGAAAACTTTACATCGATTTCAATTCTAACCTTTGCTTAAATTTCGACCAACTTACAAAGTTAAATTGGAATGTTCATATTTTAATAGGATCACTCTTCTAAGTGCACCTGATTTTAACAAGAGCATAAAGGCCATGTTCAACCTGAGCTTAGTGAACCTAGCCTAACAAGCTTTCCTCAATCTCAAAATAACTGGAAATTGGTCCAAGAGTACAGCACTGAATATTCTGCGACGATTCAAATCTTTCAGGAAGGATTATTATCCACAGACTTGAAATTATGGCGTGACTTCCGTGGAGTAAAAATTGAAGAAATTATGACACGAAAAACAATCGAATCCCATGAAGTTGAGATTTTACGTAATGAATTGGAGTATTTTCGCATCCCCTGGCTTACGTGCTCTTCTACGAACCTCCCAACCCTATGGCTTTTTTTTAAGCCAAAAAATTCAGCTGGCCTTCCACTGTGGTGCCTGGCTACTAAACTGGTTTACTTTTGCCACGTTAAAGACGGAAGACCTTTTATTCTGAGCCAAAAAAGACCTTCTAGCCATCGCAACAGCACCCATGGCTACTAAACTGGTTTACTTCTGCGACGTCATAGACGGAAAACCTTTTATTCTGAGCCTAAAATTTGTCTAGCCTTCCATGTAGTTTCCATAGCTACTAAATTGGTTTACATCTGCGACGTCATAGCCTGAAAACCTTTTATTCTCAGCCAAAAATTCTCCTAGCCTTCCTTTGTAGTGCCTGGCTACTTAATTACCTGGTTTATTTCTACGATGTCACAGAAGAACTCGTCTCTCGTAATCCATGGTGTTGAAAAAGCAGACGACGTGTCATCCGGTGCTCAAATTTTGATAGCCAAAAGTAAACATGCCAGCGGTGTTATGAAAGAAAAATTAATATTATACTATTTATCAGCTAAGTTCACTGAGTGGTTACATGAGGTTTCGTTTTGAGTTTCATATACTGAGTTAGTGGATAAAAATCCTGTAGTAAATCGAATATAATTTCTTGTAAAATTGAGGCCGTGGTAGCTTTCGAAGCACACGTACAGGTCCCGGGAAAAAATAAAAAACATTTTGGTAGATAAAATTCTGCACTCTGCTATTTCGTTTCAAGCGTTACTGATATATTCTTGTGCGCCTGTGTCTGAACATCACAGAAAATTATCTGCTTTCAATTCATAAGACTTGCATTTTCAGTTTCTCAGTCTGGTGTGAGATGAGGAAATTTTTAGGAATTTTCATCTATTCTCGCTAATTTTGATTACGTTTCACATATTGTTTTTTTTTTCAAAATTAGGCCTTATTCAATCGTTACAAAGATCATGTGATCAACAAAGTACTGCCACTTGTACATTTAAGACAACTTCATTTTGTGAGCTTTAATAATTATACTGCGGAACATTTTTGTTATACAAATTTTTTGCTATTGTAATGGTGATGATATTCTAGCACTACAGACAAGTTGGTATTAAGAAGCTTAGTAACGCGCAGTACTCCGAAGGGGCGATCGATTCTCGCAATGCTCAAAGCAGATAATATTGACTCTCAAGAACAGTTGTCCGCAATGTTAAGCCAGTTGAAATACCTCGAGAACTTTTATGTCTGAATGAGCTTTTCTAGTGCCTGACTTATACTAGATTGCCAAGCAAGTCCATAGATTCTATTCCATCTCTGTATTGATGGCATTTTTATTCCGCACTCAAGTTATTCAGAAATTTCTGCACCTACTCCAATGACGAATTCATATCAAAATTATTTAGACTTCCACGGACTTCCTTCATCATCGTACGTTGAGTGTTTTTTCAATCATTTGAGAATTCCCCAGATCAGATTTAATCACATGATTCACACTCACAAATGCTTTCGTTTGAACTACGTGTTAGTTCAACTTTAATCCAAATCGTTTCCTAAGGTGATGGAAAATAGCGGGTGAACTGGATCGAGTCACGTTCCGCAGGAAACATCGTATCATCACTGGTGTCTCGAGATACAAGTATCTGCATTAAAAACAGCTCTGAAAATTTCAAGATACTATCAATTTTATCGTTCACACCGTTGCGCCCTAAAATAATCGTACATTTTTTTCTTTACTATGAGGTTTGGGGGAATAGGATGGCCAGAAAAAGACCTTACGAATTCCTCTTTCCTCGCGAATGCTCGCAAGCTCCTACGGGAGTTGAGCCTCACCGAACTCGGCCTAGTTTCCAATTAGTTAAAAAAGAATTGAAAAATTCATTCCAACAGGCAATGCATCAGGAATATAACCATTTTACGCCACTACAATAGACAGCTCCAAATACATACAACTTTTTGTAGACCTGAAAAAAATGAAAAAACCTTTGAGCAATTTTAATATGAAACCATTTTAGGTAATTCTAAATAGATGAATTCTAATAATATCTAGAATAAGATGTTATTCAAGAGTGTGCAATTGCGGTTAACCTAGTACACTTATACTGGTCCCGCTCTGTACAGTCGTGGCCTGTTCAGAAAATGGTTTGACATAATATTTAATGCACAAATTAACAGCATTGTTTTGAATAAGTCAAACTTGAATGAGTCATTCTAGAATAAGATTAGGACCACTTACATTTCGTGATAAATCGCCTTTTCACGCTGAACAATTAAGTAGAAATCATTTTGTTTTAACATCTAACATCATCAACATGAACATGAACATGGATATTCAAAATTGATTTTGAATTCTCTGTATTAGAGTAGTGATTGAAAGAAAAAGTCGTACGGTAGTCTACGGGAAAATTTGTTTTTTATTATTAAGTAGATATAAATTTGCTTCTATTCCCAGTTAAATAACCATGCACGCCAGAGGGCGCAGATGATAACTGTTATAAATTTTCGTTACTTTTATTGATTCGTGTTTTACCCATGAAAATAAACATAAAAAACTGGGAAGATCGAAAAATGCGAGTATATCTCCACATTTGAACGAATTGTTATTGTGAACATTGCACTACAAGTCTGTCTTTTCTTTAATGGTTCTTACATGAAGCTTAAAATGTATATAGTTTTTTTCATCGTAACATCTTTTAGAATCATCCCGACTTATTTACATGGAGGTTCTGACAATAGTTGCGTTCATAAAACTAATCTGCTGCCATTATACACGAAGGTACCTCAACTTACCAAAAATTCTGTTTGATATTAGTTTCTAATTCAAAGTAAATACGAGCTATTAAGTGATAATAGCCATCTAATTTGAAAAAAGCACCATCAAAAGATTATTCCACTTATTATTTTTTGTTTCTGACATTTCTTGACTAAGGATTCGTGCGATTGTTACCTAATTATCATTATTTCGTTCAGTATTTACTTCAATAGTAGTTCCTTCATACCTATGAATCCTCTGAGACATCAGAATGGTTTCTGTTATGCTTGTCCTTCAAATATCATGAGATTTAGACAGCTGAAACACCAAACTCGAAAAATTCAGTAGTCTCCCCAATTCCAAAGAAAATTTTCTTCTCGAAAGTCTGTCACCTTATCTACGGCTGAAATGCCTCGTCATGAACTTATTTTCTCTTAAAACTCTACAAATAAAGGTTTATTAAGGCTGCATCAAGTTTTAGGTCTAGATTATGAATGCAGTGAGATACGTTTAGCCATCTAGATTACACAGCACGAACGGGCTTCTAGCACCAGTGTTGTTTCAACTGCAAGAAAAATCTCACTTAGAGATGACTCTAATGATGCCGACAGTCGTAGTTATTTTATATCCTTCAAGGGGCGAAAGTATATGCCCAAACCTCTCGTGATTGATGCTACGGACCAACTCTAAAACTTGGCTTCAGATTTGATTCTAAAATTAGGTTGGTAATTTTCTGTACTTTGGGACCACTGACAAATGTCCACAAAGATTTATGGCTCGTAATATCCCCGTAATTTTTACATCAAATAAGCCAGTGCGCCTGGAAGACACATATCCTGTAGCGGAGTTAAATGGTAATCTCGTATGCAATTGTCGAATGTTTTCTCGAAAGAATTGAGGGTAGAACAGACCTTCCTTCAAAATACCAGTGCATGTACAACGAACTATTTCGTATATTAAACTTCTGCCTTCTTTCTACTGATGGTTTTCGTAAACTCAACAGTTTCATGCGCCGTGTGGCAAGCGCAGTAATTCGCACAAATGAACATGATTTTTCAGAAGACAAGTAGACGATGTTTATTTTTCGATGATAAATTGGCATCGATATATTCATGGCAACAACTCATTTCTAAGTAGCACGAAGAGGATCCGTACTCACGGTATCCGACATATCGGCGGTGTCAGGGTGATTGCTTGATGAAAAAGGAGTAATGTGGGAACACGATGGAGAAATTTTCCATCTTGAATTTTGTTCAAAGGTTGAGAGAAAGAGAAAGTGACTCCAATTGGTTTAACTTGTTGAAAAAAAATCATAGCTATTGCATATTCAAGAGCACATTCAAGTGGAGAAAAAATTCTGCTAATATTTTTGACTGTTTTTTCATATGAACAACCCAAATATCAAATCAACGAAAACACTTGGTTCAATGACTCTTGAAAACAAATAAAAACTTGTTGAAAAGTTTTCAATATCGCTTTTCCACACACAAAATCAACTCTAATATTATGAAAGCAAAAATATTTCCTCAATGATTCTGAAAAGTTATAAGCACGGTTCATTTAATTTTTCACTTGAATCTTGCTATGAGCTTACCTAATTAGTGACCATTCTCCATTATTTCCATCAGCTAAGACGTTACATGGATTTTTAATTAAATCCTTGCCGTCTCCTGACGCGAAAAATAGCGAATAATTTGAGTTAATTTCGAACGATTTTGCTGCAATGGCTAATTGAAATAGTGAATCGCTAAGTCTTTAGGGAGAAGTTACTAAAGTTTCAAACTTAGTTGTCTTTATTTGTCTTTAAAATGATCATTTTCCCCAATTTTGATCAGTTGTGGGTTATTAATGAAGCCCATTAATTTTTTTAGGCCAAAACAGTGAGCTCATAAATCTGCTCGCCCAATCTTTCGAAAATGATCATTTTTCAATTCAGAAAAGTAACGTTGAAAACATTCTTGATCATGACAGAAGATATAAGCATTAATTGTTCAGTATCCTTGTGTACATATTCGAGCAAGTTTTGATTATTGATATATATGTATCATGTTCAGCGTAGAATTTTATACGTCAAAGACGTGTCACAGTCCTAGCAATGATGCATACATCTTTTAAGACCCTAAAGGGACAAACATATTCTACCTCAATCATCAGTTTCATTTTTCCCCAAGCATCAATATCATTTATCTATCAAACATCAGTATCATATATTCTCAAAACATCATTATTATTTTCCCCCTAAACATTATTATTATTTTCACCCGCAAATATCACTATCATTTATTGACCCGTTCAATCTCTCCGAATGCACTTTTTGCGCAGGTTTTTTGATATGCACGGAAAATTTTTCAAATTTGACCCGATTTATCAAGCTCTTGTCAGGTGTGATTCGTGTCGGCAAAATCACACAACTCACATACCAATTATGCAGTAAATTTCGGGAAGGTGCCCGCAATTCATTTTCAAACATTACCGCGGGTGTGATGATATAATTTAGGAAGGAAATACTGCCCTAATTTTCAATTTCAAATCTACTTGAAAGCTTTCAAGCTGTTACCCTCTTAAAGATTCTCTAGAATTTTTTATTATTTCTTGCACGCCGGTGCAAACAAATGTTATTCATCAAAGCTCTGATAATTTTTTGTATTTCGTGATGCTAGTCGCGTCATGGTCAGTTGATCATTTCAATTACACACGCAATGAAAACGTAAGTACCCCAAATGTCTAATCGATATTTGAGCCAATAATTATTATGAATAGCTTTGCCTTTGCTGGCACCAAGTATCAATTTTGCGATGATTGCTTGAGTTCGATGTTTGTCTTCGAAATGTTGCATCGATGTTATTGAATCTTTTTCAATCCATTCGACTGGTGCGGTAATTTTAGCTTCAAAATTAATTTTAAGCTCTTAGTATGACGCAATTTTGTGAAAAATATTCACAGAGCAAATGAAAATTCTACTTGTGAAGCGAAATCTTTATTACAGTACTCGACATCGTAAGTGACAATTTGAACTGCCCTAATAGCTCGGATGGCTGTTTTGTGGTGATTGAAGACGCCAATACTGAACAGCTGCCATAGATACGCGAAGTTTAATTGAATTCTCATAAATTGTGACCACGAAGGTCTATTGAGTCATCGTTTTGAAATCCAAGGACAAATAAACTTAAACTTTTTAAATTTTACCCTAGTACTGTATTGGGGAAAAATTTAGCTCCTCTGCATTGTATTTCGTACGCACGGGAATAAAATACATTAATAAAAGACATATGAAAAAACTTAGCGTAAATCCCAATTTAACATAGAATTTATTGCAAAGGTAGCGACTGTTGTGAAAGAATATTAAAGAGAAATTATTGCCCTCGTTTCTTTCAATTTTACGTGCGAGGGTCGGAAGCAAGTAATTCTAAGCGCTCCCTGCTCAACGCAAAAAAACCTGTTTTATCTCTGCAACGACCGCTGCAATGTTTTTGCCGTCATAGTTAATGTTAAAAAATTTTAGCTGCTGTAGTGTCGAATTACTGCTCTCATTTCATTCATTACACAGCTTATAAATGCATTTTCTATAAATTAATAACCAATGATTTAGAACTATTTTTAAGCTATGTACTTATTGCGTGCAGAGGAGGGCGTGATCGATGTAAATTTTACCACTAAATGAGATGCGCGACAAAAATTCAGAAGACTTAAAGCGCGCAGCTGTCCTGAACTCCACACCAGCTTTGCAATCACAGGTTGCTTTCTTCCATGCCTGGCGTGTCTCATGAAGTATTTTAAAAGTTCTCTCTGGGGGCTAGTGCAAGTGCCTGCAGCAACTCTAAAATCCAGATCCGTCAGCTGGGTTCGATCCATACATTTTCTAGAAAGACGATAAATCAACAAAGATTCATAAATCTGCGGTTGGCGCGACCTTACAGAGCGTGCTGACAGCAACTGATCTGTTTACACCGGCAGATTGAAGCTTCGGCTTCTATAATCCATCAGAGTCGGGCTCGAGACTCGCCTAAGACTTGCTAGCGTTTTCCAGTGGCAGGCGCAGGGCAGAACTTGCGTTTTCCAGCAGCAAACTGAGGGGGAGACTGTTTCCAGTAGTACAGTGAGGGGGAGACTGTTTCCAGTAGTACAGAGAGGGGGAAACTGTTCCCAGTAGTACAGAGAGGGGGAGACTGTTTCCAGTAGTACAGTGAGGGGGAGACTGTTTCCAGTAGTACAGTGAGGGGTAGACTGTTTTCAGTAGTACGGTGAGAGGGAAACTGTTTCCAGTAGTACAGAGAGGGGGAAACTGTTCCCAGTAGTACAGAGAGGGGGAGACTGTTTCCAGTAGCACGGTGAGGGGGAGACTATTTCCAGTAGTACGGTGAGGGGGAGACTATTTCTCTGCATTACAGTGAGGGGGAGACTGTTTCCAGTAGTGCAGTGTGGGGGAGACTGTTTCCAGTAGTACAGCGTGGGGGAGACTGTTTCCAGTAGTACAATGAGGGGGAGGCTGTTTCCAGTAGCAAACTGAGAGGGAGACTGTTTCCAGCGGTACAGTGAGGGAGAGACTCTTTGTACCATCATTGTGAGAAGTAAACTGTTTCCAGCAACAAACTGAGGGAATTTTCCGTAGAGCTTTAAGACGGAGATTGTCTCCAGTAACATAATCATGTAAAGAATGTTTCCTGCAGCAGCATCAGGTGGAGAATGCCAGTTACTAGAGTCAGTGAAAGATTGTTCCTACCAGTAGACTGCTCATAACAGTTGCATTTGAGGAACCCTGTAGTTCGCAGCAACTTTACTAGTAGCCTTGAAGGTCACTGGTAAAGAGTAACCTCAATCTTGATAACCATCCGCTATTTAAAACGCTGTTCCAGCTGCAGGTTGAAGCTGTTATGATCTGAGAAGAAAATGATTTCCGAAACGAAGACCGCAAAACTCCCGCTTTCGAGCTACGCGAAAACGCGACTGTTTTTCAGCAACAGCTTGAGAAAGAGCTTGTAGTACACTAGTCGCGAGTGAGACGTTGTGCCAGTACTAGTCTGACTAGACGACTCTTCTTCAGTAGATGTCTAAAAAACGTTTCCGGCTGTAATAATAGCGAAGACTGCTTTCCAGTAATAGATTAATGCGAAAACCTTTTTCAGTTATTGTCTGACTGGGAGAGCATTTTTTAGAACTAGACTACTGAGAAGACAGACAATTTTGCAGACGACCGAAAAATTTGTTAAAAATGGCCAAATGGAACCTTCGTTAAAACAATCACTTTGATTCTGCGAATCACGAAGGGCACTGGAACTATCAAAAGAGCATTTCAAGGTAAAAATTTATTTATTACCAGAATACGCATGAACAATAAATTCTTCTCAAATTACAAACACAACTGTAGTCCAATATGCATTGTGTTGTCGAAACGTTTGTTCTGAATAAACGTATTTTCCAAAATGCGAGCCGATGAATATAGGCTGGGTTTTCGATCAGTGAGCTGCTGCAGGAAGGCTTTCCAGCCGCGCCGTTGGCTGAGGGAGGGGAAACTTTCATTAGAGGCGAGGGTGTGCACGCGAACGGATTTTCCTCCGCTGAGCTGAAATAACAGAACGTTAACGAGCTAATTTCGACTGGCATCCTAGTACACAGAGAAACCAAATTTTCTCAAAACTACATGTGACGAGTTTCAACTTTAATTGAGAGCAAAACCTTTTTATTGGGAATATCAAATAAATTTCAAGGAAATTATTATAAATTCTGGGAAACACATCGCGTTCAAACAGCACAGAAAAATGGCAAAATATATTAGTTCGTTACGAAACACAATTGCGCCCACCACTTCAAAGACTAAATTTGAAGAAAAGGGAGTTCAGTTGCATAGCCGCCTGCATGCATTGAGCAGATTCTCCATGGGAAATTGGGCAGAATTGATTGCCTGCATTATATCGGAACCTTAAAATAGCATATTGAAGCAAGGCAACTTGATCTCAGGGAGCGACCTTCGCCTGCATTCTCATTAGAGAACACAAAAGGCTTCTCTCTGTCGGTGCCTGCATGTTGGATCCTGTATGTTCGGTGCACATAAACAGCAGCCGACATGAGTGGAAAAGAGCATACGTCGGCATTTTCATTTTGAGCGAGAGTATTGCGAGTACTGAACTAACTCATGCTCAATAAATTTCATTCATTCAGCCTCATTTAAAAATGTCTGCAGTTGAAGAATTTTATAAACTGTAGCGAGGATATTTTGACTTCTCTCTTAGAAGCTGTTAAAATACCGACCTGAACTTCTGTGAAGCGAAGGGAACATCATTAAATATACAAGCATTGAATATTTTGTGAACACTTTTCATTTCATACATTTGTTGCTGGCACCTTCATACAGTGCGCTAAGCTATTTTTCCTTTATCATCAATGAAATGACTTACAAAGCATTCTTCAGGGTTACACTTCCAAAGAAATACTTTTATAGCAAGTAATGAATTTTTTCTATACTTTTTTCAGAAGGTAGTAAATCACGAATTGTTATCCGAAATTTGTTACCATTATATGATGTTTTCATTATTTACCGCGATAAAATTACTAAAATACAGCTTTCACCTCATTCGTTTAGGTTTTAATACGATATAAACTCCCATAACTTTTATGTCTGTAATACAGCAATCATCAATGTTTAACACATAGTTTTTTTGTGCTATGTGACAAAGACATGAACCATGTACTTTGTTCTAAATGATTCACCCATAATTTTTTCACCGCGAACTTCAGAAAATTACCATGAAGAGACCTGCATATTCTGAGGAACAACAATAGCATTGGCATGAAGAGACCTACGTATTCTGAGGTACAAATCCAAGCGAGTGAATTTGACCACAAGAATGGAAACCGAAGCAGTTCTCGCCTACGTACGTACATTGGAAGGAAGGAGTCTCATGGTGATTTAGCAGCCTGTTGCGTGTTCGAATAAATCTATCGGGGTCAATTTATGAGGGGCAGCCCGCAGTAAGGTCTAATAAAAACACGGACCTACGACGACTAATTCATCCGTGACCTCTCTTCAGCTGTGGTTCCTCAGCAGCCATATAACTCGGGTCACAGCCTTTAATTATAGCAGGGATGTGTGCAATCAGGAGTGTTATTATCTCTTTATGCACATAAAAGCTCGGTTGTT
Organism: Morinoia aosen; assembly: GCA_030386875.1. Taxonomy (NCBI): domain Eukaryota; kingdom Metazoa; phylum Arthropoda; class Malacostraca; order Amphipoda; family Talitridae; genus Morinoia; species Morinoia aosen. The sequence continues at coordinate 22,406,479 of CM059565.1, forward strand.
TTTCGCAGACGTGAAAACCATGGCTCGTTTTATCAGTTTTTACGTAGAAGTAGGAAGAAATATGGCTCGTTTAATCTCTTGTTAAATGTTGCTTTTGAAGCATACCGTATGAATTCGACGCTGTGAATATCAAAAACATTTGCCGATTTATTTATCTGTACAGGTATTTTATTTCTGTACTTTTACCGAAATGCATGATGTTATTCTTCGACTTAAAATTTAATCTTGGAAAAATGCAATGGCGTTAGCAGTCGCGGCTTGCTATTTCTCGCACGTGAGCAGAAATTTTAAAGATTTTCTCTGGAGATGATCCTTGAAAACCGAATGTTCATCATGGCTACCCAGCCTTGACGTTATCCGTCATTTCAGGAGTAGCGCTGCAAGAATGCATACACCATTTTTCAGCCCAAAACGAATAATTTGCAGTTATGTTACAAATATTACACTTTTAGCATTAGAAAATTGATCTTTTCTCCAGTACATCACATTTTTCAATGTCGGGTATAACCTTTTTCTCAGCAATAAATATCGAACTGAAAATCAATATCTCGAGTACTCTCACAAGACGAGAATTCTGAGCTTTGACAAACATCAACTTTAAGGTAAATAAGCTTAAGTCACACGCATTTCTCCACCTTTGAGAAGTGTGCCACCCAGAAACCCTCGCAAGGAAAGAGAAATAAGTGAAGCACATCGAATTTTTTAGTAGAACTTTAACTAATGGCTTTCCAAGGAAGTTGGCGAAGGCATCGTCGGCGAAAGTCCATCAAGAAGCGAACTGTCAGTCACAGCTCGAGCGTTCTCTTCTTCCTGGGCTCTAACCAAATGAGTTATGGAATTCCAGCGAGCAATAACTCAGTCGTTGCTTGTCGTCGAGAGACTGAGACGGATCTCATGTCCCTCGCTCGACCCAAACGAGGGAGCTTAACCGACGTATTTCGAGGGCCTGCTCACTATTTTGTGTGACGTATTGCATTTTTAGGCATCATTAATTATTTCGTCGTTAATGTTAAACGTCTGGATCCTGGCTTGCGTTAGGGAAGAGTTTTGAAAGAATTGCTCAAATTATCGCGCAATTCTGATGGTGCCTTCGATGAGCGCGACTTATGCATTATGTACATTAAAAAAGTTCCGTTCATCAACTTGGTTTGAGAAATTTTTTGAGCAAGTTGAGCTGTTTTTTTTTCAAGCAATGTTCTTTACGCCGATGAAGGGATTTCACGTTGTGAAATCTGAATAAAATGCACGTTGAGGATTCTGGGACAATTAAAACATTTCATAAAATTTGCTATAATATAAACTGATTCGCACGTTAACTAGAGAGTCACACGTCTGTGCATCCAAACGTTACCAAATTATTTCAAGGCAACCTTTTTTACAGTCACATCAGTCACTGATACAAATGGTTTAGGATGGTCTTGAGGATCCTTACTGTACAGAAAAGTTTTATCTACGAGTGCGCACATTTTCTGCAGGATGGATTAAAGGATCCTTACAGTAAAGAAATTTTTTATCCTTGAGTGCGCACGTTTTCTTAAAGATGATTTTAAGAACCCTTACGGTACAGAAAAGTTTTTTATGTAAGAGTGTGCGCGTTTTCGAGATATCTGGGAGCAATCCGCCGTCCAGCATTCTTCTTCTCCTTTGTCGCGACGAGGCTTTGAGAAATCGTCGAGTGCTGCCATCCATCATGTTTGGGCCTCCGTATTCGCTCGGGCTCCTGAAAACAACATATTTTAGCACAATAAAACGTCCGGCGCACCCGCTAAGTACACACGTAAGAACTCAGTCTTAAAATCGAGCAACTAGTTACAACGAAAGGAACTTTAATTATTGGGGTTCTTTTGAAATGGATAATTTCATCGTATTCGTTACGTTTATGAAATTTTTTTATTGATCTATGTGAATCAGTTTTCATATTAGTGATAACTTTAAAAAAGTATAAGTAATTAGTGCATAAAAAAAGTCGATAACTGTGAATGAATTTTCAAAATTTCGGTACAATCAATTCCCTGGTGCGGTGATGTTGCTCCATTTTGAATAAAATATGAATTTTCTGAACTAGAATTTTGATTGATTGTATAGAACTGTAGACGTTATTTTTTTAATGTTGCAATAATCAATTAACAAATTAAACAAATCAATGCGTTACAAAAAATTTTCAGAGATACTTTTACATTCGTATTAAAGTGAAAAATGTTGCATACAAAGTTCTTCAAACATTCGGTGAAATTTGTTGTACAGTAACTGTCTTTAGAAAGCTTCTGTATCCAATCGCATGAAGGCTCCACATCCCTTTTTTTAGCGTGCTTGTTCACAAGCACTATAAAATAAAAATTCTGGCGTTTTAATGTTTTTGCATCAAAGAAAATAATCTCGTCCTTGTTAGTTAAGTGTCATAAGTGAATTAACCATTTTATATGACATGGCACAAGTTATTTGCAACATTATGTCCCGCTGTTCTGTCCGTCAATTTATAAAAAAATAAAACAATAACCTGGTTCATAGAGTTATAATTCAGATATCAGGTTCTTAGGAGATCAGCATTTTTCAATGAAATAAGAACATTCGCCTCTTCTGTCCCATTTTTTTGAAAAGTTATCTCAAAGTTGAGAGCCCAGCCCCAGTCTAGTACAAACAACACCGGCAAATTCAGTATTGTGTTTTCATTTCACTTCTATTTAGCAAGAAATGATCAGACTAATTAACATAAGTCGATCAGTTGCCGGATGTGTGAGTGGCATTATCCCAACTTTCATCCATGTCAAAATTAGATATAATTATTGGTCCTCCTATCTCCTTCGTAACGCAACAGCTCGCAGGCCATTAGAAGAGCTCTTTTGCACCTTTTTCAGTCTAGCAGCGTCATTAAATGGTTCTTGTGGCTTGCAATCGTTGAAATGTTGAACGGTGCAAAAATCGACCAAATTGTAGTGTGAATAGATTCATTGTCTGTTTCCGCAGGCAAACTCTACTAAGTGACAAAGATGGAGTCGACAATTGTACAAACCGCCAAGGAAAAGTAAGTTTGGTTACTTAGGAGACAGGACGACCACGGGTGATTCTTCTTCTGTAAACGAGCGCTTTCTATAAATAATATGAGAGAGATAACCCAAGTGTGCCAAGTTCTTTGCATTGGATTATGATTAAATCATAAAAGTACGAAAAACTCATAGTTAATCTTGTACGAACTCAATTTAGTAATGAATTAAACATAACGTTTTAGAAAAAACTAGATTTTATGAGTAAAACTCAATTCAAGGGAAAATATATAACGTCAGTATTTTGCTTTAAGATTGCAGTAGCTTGCATAACTTGTAAAATTAGTAAACTCTTCAAAGCGACACAAAACCAATCGATTTTAAGTACTGATAAACTCTGACTGCTGTTGAGAACTGTGGATTCCTGCAGAAGCATGGCCACAGTAATAGCAACGCAGCCAAAAATACTCTAAACAAGAAAGTGAAAAATCAAGTCGAATGCGCGAAAAATAAGCTTTAATACCGGAAGCCGTTAAATTCGTAGAAAGGCGGTGGCATCCATGATTGCCGAGAACAAATCGCTTGGTATCATTAGGTCTGTAATCGAGGCAACGGCGACAGCACTCGTTAGAGGGCACCTAATACTTCTATTTTGGTGTGCGAACTGCCAAGACTCATCTAATGAGAGGGTCGCTTGCTGCGGAGAGGGCATTTTTCCGAGTGAAACAGCTAAGTCTCTCGGCTAAGCGGTCATGCAAGAAATGCTGGAAGTAGCAGTTATTTTCCATCACACTGAAAAAAAGTTAAATATTTACTATCGCGATATTTTTCGAATGTTTCACCACAATATTTCTAGGTAAATGCTATTACCGTTGTTAAAAAGGAACACTGATGTGGATTTTTTTATAGAAGAGGTGAATATAATACGTAAAATTTGTGAACGACGGTGGGAGCGTAGTACGCTATTAAAAATGTATATTATTAGCTTCATTTTGTACATTTTATTCCTAAAAAACGCGTTAAGCTCATCCATAGTTCTGTCGCTAACACATTATTATAATTCGAGTAGAAGTTAGTCCTTTAAATTCCACCTCAATGGAGTCCTTTTTTCCAATTTGCATCTTTTACCACCTTTACTTTCAATTATCTTTGCCAAATTTAAAGCTAATATTTTTTTACGAAGCACCAACAAACTACAAATCTTTTATAACTTCATCAATGACACCCGTTCGTCGCGTTATAACGCTTCAGTTTCGGAGGACTTATCGAGACATATTTCCCTGCTTCTCTGACCATCGACTCTATGAACGACAACCAGAGCAAATTCTTCGAAGGATCGTGGCTTGTGTCGGTCGTTCATGTCACATGTGTAAGAACACCGCGGCTTGGCCGATCATTAGCGCAAATGATCTGCTCTGTCTAAACCAATTAGTGGGTAATCGCAGCCAAATATTTATTGACCTTCGACTGATCGCTACGATGGATGGGAAACCAAATGTATTCTTATGTTGGTCCAACACTAGGGATTTCCCACGAGGCGGTCATTTACAGATCGTATTCATACTTCACGTTCATCAGGTTACGCGAATGTTAATCAGGGTTTTTGAACATAAATTTTAATATCAGAAGTACCGTAATTTTAAACGAAATAAATTAGGGTTTTGTTAGACTCTTTCAACCTTTTTTCTCCATTTTTCTATGTATTTAAAAAGTACTCAAGCCGCAAAATTGCTGGAAGCACTTATTTCACAGAAATACTTCGTATTTGATATGAAGTTGAAACTTCGTTGAGAGCGAAAATTCCAAAGGAAAAACTGTTGTTACTTCCTTTCTGGTGAGGACTGTAGTTCGGAACAGTATTGCAGGTAATAATCCGATATAATTTATTATTTATAGGTTTATAACCCATAAAATACTTTGCTGACTTGTTTCTTGGAGACCAAATTACAATGAATTTCACTTTAACAGTCTAAAGTAATAAAATTTTAATTTCTATGGTGTCTGCTGATACTCGTCACACTGATGATAGAAAATTTAGAACGCATAGCATTCTATAAGTTTGTTCCATTGAACTGAATTATTAACAACTGTGTCTTAAGAAGATTAGTGAACGAAATGAATAACAGCAGTGAATAATTAGTAAATATTTGAATGAAAAAACTACTATCGTAGCAGGAATTCACTGTGCAGTGCTTTCTTCCTCTTCTTCAGGACACTGTACAGAGGACTGTCACAGGCAGAGTAGGACACCCAGAGGCCTCTCCATTGTTCATGGCCAAGTTTGACTGCCTTGGTCCCAAGCCTTGACTGTGAGGGGTCTAACCAGAACCATTAAAATTAGATGAGGCTCTAAACAATATCGGCTCACATTTCATGCTCTATTTCCAGGCTCTTTGGGCTAGCTGAGGAACCGTGAACGATGTTTGATCAGTGCTTCAAAGACTGGAGGACCGTGAGGGCGTTGTCATTTGCGTACTGTATTGATGAATAGTGTGTGAAAAGAGTGTAGTGCATTGTTTTCTGAAGTTCCGTGGGTATATTTGGTTCTCAAAATGTACACTGGTGATGGAATTGACATCGGTCTTAGAAAAAACGTAACCAAAATCAGCACGCTTCCAATTATTTGCACGTAATGTCATCAGTTTCATGCTGAAAAATATGCATTGGAAAGCAAGTTGCTTAGCGTATGGACAGCATAAAAGCAAGTTTTTCGCTCCAGGAAGTTTGTACGTGATCCTATGAAATTAGCAAGAACTGTGGAGAAAAAGTGGTTTATGACACCGAAGGTAGTAAATGTGTATCTTTTTGAGGTAACTTATACACAGCTGCTGAAGTTAAAATAAGTTTATTTGACGAAATATTACTGTACCCCAGTATTTATGGGTAAACAGGTGGCCGAAGTGATAAAATTTTGACCGAACTCGTTAAGAAGATATTGTTCACTTCGCTGTACAGCAGCCGGCTCCTGAAATTTTGAATTTGTCGATAAAATATTAAACAAAAAGATTAATGAGCGTCGATACCCAAAGATGGCATAAAATAGGCGGTTATTTCTAAAAACTCAAAGAAAACAAAGTGATTCTTCTAGTTGCGTCAATGTCTCGGGAATTGTGTTAATAATTAGAATGAGTGTACTTTGTTTTGTGTTCATAAACAATACTGCTTGTGAAATAATGTATTGGAATTCAATGAATCTAAAAATGCTTTGAACTAATTTTCTAATGTAATTAACAGGATGATATATCGGAAAAAAACACACAGAAAATTGTCTATTGAATTTAATTTAACACTCATACCTATTCATATCATTCCAAACATTTACGCATTATCAAACTTACCCTTTTTCGTTCAGGAGAACTGATCTACCAAAAAAACTGCAAAATTATTTACATATGACATGTACATTATTTAATGAGCATTTATTATAAAAATTTTGACGTACAACTTGCACTGTAACTTTAGATTCATTCCACTACTCCTTTTGTATCATTTCTGCTGTTTTAGCATTAATTGAGCAATAACGGAAAGTAACTTTGCTTCTGTTGAGAACTTGAAAGTCATACTATACTTAGTTTATTCACACATAAAAGCATAGCTCAATTCTTCGCTTTAGTTGTCAGTAATTCTTTCGTTATCAATTCCAAAATTCATGAGTTATATTTAGTAGCTGTCGTTCTTAGGCTCGGTCGACTCGTCATCAGTTGTAAAATTGTAACCCAATAATAATTGGATTTTAATAACTCTAAGAGAATCGAAAACACGTGGCGAATGAGCACACGAAGTTGCCTTGGTATTTTACGAGACATCAAGATCTCGTTAGTGATTTTTTTACGATAGCTGCATGTAACGATTTTTTATGTTCTTCAAATCAGAATCTAATTTTGTATTAACGCCTGCAAAATATATTGAGTTAGACCATACCTTCCTTTCGGGGAGACGCTCAAACAATTTCACTCTTATTGTTTTACTTTGAGTACATTTTACTGTAACACTTCACTGTAATTTGTATTTAAATGAAACTCAGGGTTCACGCCTAAACTTTAAGTTAGTAAAAGTTATAGTTTAAACGATTTTGGTCCCGACTTGAGATAATTTAACTCAATAAAGCACTTTCTTAACTTTAGTAAGAATTGGTAGTGGAAACGTTGATTCATGGGAACGGCTAAACATTACTGCACGTATTATTTACCTTTTATACGCAGTAATAAACATTACACGCAATATAAGATCATTTAATTTCTTGCTTCATGTTTCCAGTGATGCAAACATTGAAAGATCCTCCTAATATGTAACTTTGGTCTTTGGTTTGGTGTTTTGTGGTTCAATAAAAAGTCTTCAATAAGCTTGGTGAAAAGGCAGATGAAATGGAGTGTCATGATCATTAACATCACAGAAATTTAAATTCGAAAACTCACTTCGAAGCATCCTAAATATTTTTTTCTAACATTCTTCAACTTTGAAAACATTGATTCAGTTTTCTTTTAGCATCATCTAACTTAACCTTCCTTGAAATATTCTGTGGAGATATTTTCATCTATTCTTGACATCCGATTCTCTGAATGGTTTTGTAACATTCACTGGGTTATGAAGATTCAGATCGGAACAGCTCCAACATGCCACAGTCATTACCAACACACCAGACTGCACGGAACGGTGTATTTGCCAGCTATAAGTGCCAGAAATTAGCCATACGAAGCCCCAGCTGTAGGAAGGCCTCATCGAACCCAGCTGTATCTCCCCAACTGCCAATCTTTCGCGCTCGCAGAGATCCATTTATTGATTTCGAATATCGGGGTCGAGAGACTGTGGGCGTTTTTTCTCCGAGCGTCTGAGACGTGCATGTGCGGAATTCAGGCCTGAGCTTTTAGAGGAGATCTTGAAAATTATTTGTTGCACTCTCCTCTGCTTACCTGCATTACCTTTATAAATTCATTACTTTTCCATATTTCGTACCGATAATATAATTCTTTATGAACTCCCGGAACAAAATTTACATGTATTGAGAAAAGGAGAGCAAAAAAACAGATATTTAAAAACATTTTGCTATTAAACCATCACGTTTTGAACATCTTTCTATCATCAGATAAAAATGAATTTAACTTTATGAAGGGAGAAATACTTTTTATAATGCAGTGAATTTTCAGTATTCCTCCCATCACATTTTATCAATTTTCTGCTGATGATTGTCAGAGGTCCGAAACTTCCCATTTTAACTACAAAACAATTTCAGATATGCTGTCTTTGCGCTCCATTTCTCAATTGGGTCGCTACGCTGCAAATATATACCTTTATCATTGATCGTATCTGAATTAGTCGTGCAAAATACGAAATTTTCAACTTGAGACCATTAACATTTGTTACGTTTCGTTTGCGCTAGTAAAGTTTTGTGTGAAAATTGATGTTGAATATTTTGGTCTGATTGACTTTCGTTTCGGGAAACGTACTTTACATAAAAACAGAATAATCAAGGAGGGTAAAAACATCATTCATGAAGTTTTCTTTATAAAAATAGAGCTTTCGAGTAAAAACTATACTCATCTTCAGTATCTGGAACAAAAATAAACATTCACAAATTATAGCAGCAGGGTATATAAACACTGAAAAAGTGATACAAGATAAAATGGGAGTCCTAATTCAAAATATACAGAGATTCAGAAGAATTTGCTTCATTTAACGTAGACCCGGTGTGGTGAATAAGTATACTTTGCTAACAAACGAATATCAAGTTTATTGCTATGGCCTATAATTTCGAAACAATTTTCAGTGATTGGGTGGTCAGCTGCAAGCGAGTGGTCTCTTATACTGCTGTGCAAAGTGTTGGTTGAAATTGTATCGAAATCACTGAAAATTGTTTCGAAATTATAGGCCATAGCAATAAACTAGATATTTGTTTGTTAGAAAGTATACTTATTCACCACACTAGGCCTACCTTAAATGAAGCAGGTTCGTCTGCACCTCTGTATATTTTAAATTAGGACTCCCATTTAATCTTGTATCACTTTTTCAGTGTTTATATACCCTGCTGCTATAATTTGTGAATGTTTATTTTTGTTCCAGATACTGAAGATGAGTATAGTTTTTACTCGATAGCTCTATTTTTATAAAGAAGACTTCATGAATGATGTTTTTTACCCTCCTTGATTTTTCTGTTGTGGTCTGATGTATGACATATTTGTATTTGTGTCTTTGATAGCCTCATTATCTTATTTTTTCAGAGACAGGGCTTCTTACTTAATAGTTCTGAGTTCCATAATTCTGTAGAGATCTGCGTTATCTCCAGACAGTTACGCTTTAAATATAAATGTCTTTAGCAATCTTGAATACGTTGAGTTCAAGTTACAGAAATGTTGAAATTCCTCAAGACTTGCAATCTAATTTGCGTTTGATGAAACACCAATAATGACATTAAAAATATGAAAAAATCATTAGATGGTATGGCTATCTCATTACTTCAAGGCTCCAATTGAAGTGAACCAGGCATATGGGATTCACTCCCTCTGTGACGAAAAATTTGTTCCCACCGCCGAGGCGACTGAGTGACGTCACTTCCATTCAGCCTTCCCATTGGCCGTCAGTATCCAAGATGGCTCTGGGTTCTGAGTCTTTCCTTGCTGAGCTCCTGAAATTGTCAAAAAATAACTGAAGTTTGACCCCTGCAGTGAAAGTACTACTTGAATTCTGAAAGGTAAGGATCTCATAGATTTACACAAGCATGAACTCTTCAATAATGGGGTCCGTGTTGACTTAAAAATCCTTTTTTTCACTCCACTGATGCGGACGGACTCTAAGCAACTGGACGCGACTGACGTTTAGCTATTGTGAAAAGAGTTTATTGGTTTTAACTTTAGGTGTTTTCGAGTGCTCTATTCAATCTTCGAAGATATTTTTTCAATTGAGAATTTATTTCAGGAAATTTAAAATTGTGCGTATTTCTTTTTATCAAATGAAAATAACAAGAGCTCCGCATTCGAACTTCCTATTTTCAATCACTTTAAGATCTGTGAAATCTTCATCAATAATTTTTCCTTCAGTCATAAGTGAGTGAAATAAATTCTAAGAGTGAGCAAAAACTATGTCGATTCAAATCTTACGGAAACTTAAATTCTGATTTGAAACAAACCTTTGCAATTATAAAAAACTTCGTTCCATACGCTGTCAAACGACTTGCGTGAGAAGCGGTACAAATTTTTTGTGCTTATCGAAACATCGAACAACTCGTTCATATTCGTATTGGTATGAATGCACCTGCAAAATATTTTATTAGTATTTCTTTTCTCTTGCATTCACTGTTTCCACTATGATTCAATTATTTACTGGTAATTTGACTTAAAAGGCTTGTGTATTTCTTGTGAAAATTATTCTGCCCAATCACTTGCGTTATTTAAAATGGAGAAGCAATTGATACCAGTAAATATTAGTTTTACCTATTGAGAGCGTTGTGAACTTCCATTTGAATAATCTGATTATTCTTCAACGCAGTTTTTAAAATTAGCACAAGGGCATTTGTGACTGAAAATATCGACAAAAATCGCTACGTTTGTGTAATTTCAGTTTTATTTATTCACCCGAAACTCTTACAACACACAACAACTGCTCAACCTGAGGTTCATGTTTTCAACATATTTAGCCATTTATGTGATGATTAATTTGACACAGAAATGAGATTCGTTAATTGAACATTGATGTATCAACATTTTTACAATATTTCCAGAATAGAAATAGAATAGTATGATTAGAATACAAATTGTTTCCTCTGAACATATTTAAATTTGATAAATAACTTTGTTCTTAAATAATTAAAGTAAGTTTTGTTGTAATTTGGTTTTGCAATAAGAGAAAAAATGAGATTATTCATTTCATTCGAGAGAATATTTTGAATAATTCGTTGATTCTTAAAAATGCCTTGAAGCTGAATCCTTCAACCGAGAACTATACATGAGTACCAACGTAAGCAAATCTGTGAACTTTAAAGCTCTCTAGGGTCATGTCAATAGACGAGTGAAACTAAAGGTTTTTCCTTTAGTTTCAACAATAATTTGCGCACATGAAATGCACAAAGCTTTCATACACACAAAATTCTTTTCTTACTAAAAAATAACCCTCAAGACTTGAATAAGCATGGAATCATCCTTGTTTTTTGGCTTGGTACAGCTCGTACGAAAAAAATTTGTAAATTAATGGTTTAGAAATTCTTAGGTGATATTTTCCCCGGCAGCCCGAGCCTCACGGCTGGCAGCGGTGGTAAACGTCGGCAGTTGCCCGCTACTTTCTTTGGTAGAATTCACACGCAACCCGTCACTTCTTAGGTTTGTAATTGATGAGACAAAGAAATGTGAATTTTCGTAGCCGCAGAGAAGATTTTGTAGCTGTTGAAAATAATTGTTGTGCATTTTGTGTTTTTACATATAGATGCCATGAGGAAACAAACAGTTCCTAGACTTCACTGTCATATACTTTTACCTATGACGAGTTGAGCAGAGTTAATATGGCGCAGGATGTCGAACGATTATGATTGATATTTAAGTATCATTAGGGTAAATTTTTATTCACCGTTTTGACATTAATTCTGACTCTGTAAAAATTCTTGTTGAGTCATTAATTTACATTAAAAAAACAATAACACTACTTGCATTCACATGCTTATAACACGTAAGCTCAGCGTAATATCTCCCAGCTTTCGCAGAGCTCTCAACAGTCATCACACACAAATAATATCACATTGCATTCCGTTAATTATCTGCACTATCTTCAAGAAAAGAAAAAGCCCCAAACGCCCCAAAAGTCACACGTCCCACACCTCTTCAATTAGCTGCAATCTGGCGTCAAACAAGCCATTCAAATATTGCGGTAGCAGTTTTTCAATGGCGTTATTTGGCTCGTAACTTTATGAGATGTTAGTACAGCTATCATTTGGCGCTGGTTTGCCGGTGCTGGGATGGTCATAAAAGTCAAGTGCGGCGTAGCTCGAAGCTCGTAAATTTCGACTGCAAGGTCGACTCGAGAAGACCGGCGGCCGCCAGCGCTGGCCGACAGCGGTCTGCGGCTCGCGATCGGTAGAGTCTCTGACTCTGGCGCCAGCACCAGATCTGTAGAATTCATCAAATGTGATGAATAATAAAATATTGATGACACTAAAATATCACTCATATAGTTAATGTTTTTTTTTTAAATTCGAATTAAAATGAAGTTTGAGTTTTTTTTATGAATGAATTTGGTTAGGAGCATTGCAAAATCAAATTTCTCTTTAGCATACCTACAGTATTTTTCAAGAAGACTTTAGATAGGTTTTATGTTGATCAGGAAGCTCTGATGAATGGACTTGAAAAAAGAATTGTATTAACATGATAAAAATCTTGCTTATGCCGATTTTGACAAAAAATATACTTTCTCGGAAATACGTTCAATGAGTTCTATTTTGATCAGGTAGCTCTGAAAAACTCGGTATTTGCATACAAAAATCAGTGCATGCGCTGACTCTGGGAAAAATACTTTTAGCTATTAATTGAGCGTAAAACCAATTAAATTTATCGAAACTAAGTTACAGTGCCATGTTTTTCAGCCAAAGAGATGATTATAATTACATAGCATGATTATTATTGCTGGAAATCTGAAAATAAAATCCAGAAAACTTGAAAAAGAAATGTTCTTGGATCTCTGATGGGCAGATTCGAACGGAAATCAACAATAAAAATGCTTCAGATGGTTGCGAATTGGAAAACTAAAGGGTAATAAAGAAAATTATTTCATTTAAAAGGTGATTGGAAAATTAATTTACGTCATTCCATGTGTCTAAAATCTCTGAAGTTGAAACACAATTATTATGCTATTGATAACAAATGCTCTGCTTTGCACATGAACGATACAATACTTTCAGTTGTCGCAAATTCCTGCGATTTCTCAAAATAAACTCAGAAATAAATAGAGCGTCCACATAGAATTAAAAGCTAACTTATAGTTTTTGAACTAAGATTTTACCAAAAGGATATCTCAATCTTGCTGAACAAAGAGCTATTTTTCATCTCACTCTCAATTATATTAAATTCAGAAGTTTTTTATTTTCATATTTTCCGTGTATGATATACAAATTTGAAACATTTCCGAAGCGAGATAAATGATCAAAAATGAGGGAATTTGGCCTACGTCAAAGTTGAGCAAAGAAACACTAATAATAAATTCACTTAACTTGTGCAAGAACTGTGATGTCAGCTAAAATTTTGCATCAAATAAAAAATGAACATAATTTCTCCTATATATTCGCAAATGTCTAAAGTGATCGGATACCACTCTTTTCTTTGGGTTCAATCATAAGATTATTAAGTGAAATATGTCGTTCCCGTAAACTGGAAGTTAGAACCATAGGATTACAAGAACATTTTTCTAAATTATGGGAGCTTATTGTGAAAGAAAAATTAATGCATCGCTGAATACAGCTTTCCCAAAATGTGAATGTGACTGAACTTTAGAAGACTATTTTAAATAGATTTGAACAAATAACTTTGCAGTAATACTTTTCCATCAATAACTGATCTTGACTTGTATCATTTAACAATTTAATATCTTTTTGCCCAGAAATTAAAATTCGTCGCTCATTTCAATGCAAGTATATTAATGTATTTTATCGCAGATAATTGTACATAGATTAATGCAATTTATTATATATCCGTTCATGTAGATATTAATTAACAATTGCAAAATTACTTCATTTAAATATATCAAAAAAAAATATATCTTATTTCAGAAGCAAATATAGGGACAAAATGTCGGTGTTGGCCTGAATAATGTTAGGTAATATGAGCAAATAAATTATACAATTTATCACAACAAGATTTCGCAAGATTTTCAGTTTACAGGAACTTTTCAAAATTCAAATTTATGTGCAACTACAACTATTTTTCTCGGATTGGTCCCTTCTATATCACAAAAAAATACGTCCCTTCTACATTTATTGCCTTGCCTATTCAAAATAATTGTCTTCCTTAACTGAAAATTCAATGCCTGTTTCATTGGCATTTGAAAGTAGACGTGTGGACATGGCAGGCATCCAATGATGACGTGCATTTCGAACAGCAATCAGAAGAAAAAATTGCAAAAATAATTCTTTAAAATGAATTTTTGACACTTGAACTCAGTATCGAAACATTCAATTGTAATATTTTTTATTCGTTTTTAATTCGAGCATCAAGTCCAAACTTATTTACAGATGTTCGCGGTGGTAGGCATCACTTGCTTTTAACCGAAGCATGTTATCATAATAATGCATTATGCGGTATGGAGGTATAATGGTATCAACAGTTAGAATGATTATTAGATACTCTACAGTTGAATATTTAACACTTTTCAACGTTAGCTGGAATTTTTGACGGGATTATCACCTATACAGACTCTCATAACTTTATAATATTGTTAATTACTCTCAGAATTTTATACTGTTTTAATAAATACAGTATACTAATTTGTAGCTTATCACACCGTCCTATTTTTTATTTTATTCGTTCAATTGATTCTACTTTCTAATTTCCTCACACCCTTGATTGTGTTCTTATTTGATTAGTAGAAATCTGTGAATTAATTGGTTTCTATCAAAGAAACGCGATAACAACTCTGTGTTGAGAGGAAATAAAATTTTTGAACATGATTCAGTTTCCAGAAGCTTCAAATTTATTTTTTACTTCCGCATATAGTTTCCAACTTTTAATGAGTACAAATACTCTAAAATAACATAATAAATATTCCAATTGATGGCACAAAAGCAGCAAAATAAAACAGCAGTGGATTTTATAATCACTTCCAGACAATTATATCGGGTGGTTCCTACCATCAAAAAACAGTTACATACTAGAGAGAAAAAAATAATTGCTCTTTTTATTTGATTTAAATCAGCTTAACAGTACGTTGTCCGTGTTTCAACAGATATAGAAAATGTAACAACTAAATCAAAGCTCAATTTTTGCGAAAGCTTTTGAAGAGTTACTTCAATAGCATTTTATCTAAGTCAAAATATCACATGAATCAAAATCGTAAACTTTGCCACGAGACACAGAAACAGGCATGCTCTTCAAACAGCCTTCAACCGAAAGGTATGTACGAGCCAAATTCATGCGCTATTTTGCTTTAGTCAAATGTTGAGAGTTTTTCTTACATTACAGGATTTCTATGAATGTGTCTTATTTACAGGTGTCTTATATTAGGCTTTTTTTAACTAGGCAATTGTGAAACCTTAATCAACTATACGACTAACACAATTATCTCAAGTACCGAGGTGCTAAAAAATTAATAACCAATCCGAATATTTAACTAGGCAATATTTAACTATGCAATTGTGACACCTTAATCAACTATACGACTAACACAATTACCTCAAGTACCGAGGTGCGAAAAAATTAATGACCAATCCGAATATTCACAAACATGCGAGTCCAAACTGGCCAGTCCCTTTTTTTAAGACTAAATTAACTACCTTTTTATCTTGGGCTTGACTCACACTGCGATCAGTGAGACATCTGATATTCAAAGTTTTTGGTGTTGATTGATGATATCTCAAGGTTGAAATTAGGGTTAAGTCCTCTTGTTGTGGTTCATGACATTGACATGCTATCTAAGTTTCATTATAATTTATTTGACAACTTTTGTTTGTTTCATAAATAGCTCACTCCTAATACAATTATCATATCAGTTTTTTACCTACATTACAAATATACAAAGAGGAGATGATTCAGATTTTGTCAAAGTATAATGCGATGTACGTGTATTTAGTGTTACGCAAATAGCAGTATCAATTCGTGTCGAAAATAAAGGAATTCTCAATATTATCAGTCAAACAACCCTATTCTAGTTGAATCACTTAGTGAAATCGATAAACTTAATTACTTCTTTATTGCATTTCTCTTCCAAAATGCAAAAATTGGATCAGATTCTTCTATGCTTTCTTAATAGCATTGCTAACTTCTTTCGATAGAACATGCGACTCATTCACAGTAATAAGTGAAATATTTTCAAATAAAAAACAAACAATATTTTAGATACTCTGACATCTGTATAAGAATGTGTGTTAATATTTTAGGGACTCTGACATCTGTTCGTGACTGTATGTTACATAAAAAGTATAAAAAGTATTTGAATGACAAATGAACATTCCCACAATTTATCGCCACACCTGATCAATTCCCCTCAAAAAATCGATAAGCGCTTAAAATTCAGACTCATTTTCAAAGTGTATTATACTTTGATTGTATTGCTGTTGAACCATCTGCTTCTTTGAATGGTACCCATAAATGTTTACCGTGTGTGAATGCACAGCGCCTATCCATAATTGGAACACGACGTGCATCAGATGCATTTTACCAAATAAATTTCCTTTGCATGAAACTCATGACGAAGAATTACATTAATCCACTAAAATTCTAAGTATTTCATCTTGTTATTTAATTTTTTACACCGTTTTTTGGAATTCATTTGTGCCCATTATAATTTGCCATTAATGGTTTGTTAAGTACTCGCAATCTCTCCGTAATTCGTACATTTTATTGCAGTACAGGCCATAGCCTATTATATTAAATATCAATCATTATTGATTATTTTCATTGTTAACTATCTCGCTCTGTTCAACGCTGCATGCTGAGTTCTATTTGTTATGAAATGCTTCAATTTCAAGGGATTGGTGATAATCCTGTCATTGCTGTTTGTTAATAATCCAGTCATCATATCATAAATTAGTTTGCATATGGTTATGAAGAAATTATTCAGAGCTACTGACCATTTCCTGTTTAGATTTTACGCTGATAATATTCATTGGTGAAAGAATCTTCAAAATTAGTTTGAAAATTTTAACACCCTGAAAAAAAAATTAACTAAATGTCAGTGCACAACATGTACCCCAGGACAATGTTGAGACTTTCGTGAGAGATTTTTCCCATTGAAATTTCCGATTTATACCAAAATTATCAACTGAACGTCTCGATCATTAAACCAAATTTCATTTGAACTTTTCGAACAACATGCCACTCTTCATAATACAATTCCTTTTAATTTATTCAGCTTTAGTAGATTATGATTACTGAGGACGAAAACCGCACGGCCACAAAGAATTCCTTTGGATCCATTAAACTTTAGTTGATTATGATGATTCCTTTGAATT
The DNA here is from genome assembly GCA_030386875.1 of Morinoia aosen. Lineage (NCBI taxonomy): Eukaryota > Metazoa > Arthropoda > Malacostraca > Amphipoda > Talitridae > Morinoia > Morinoia aosen. The sequence continues at coordinate 22,423,594 of CM059565.1, forward strand.
CATTAAGCTGTAGTTGATTTTGAATATTCCTTTGAATTCATTAAGCTGTGGTTGATTTTGAATATTCCTTTGAATTCATTAAGTTTTAGTTGTTTACGATTATTATTTAAATTCATTAAGCATTGCTTGATTATGAGTATTCCTTTTAATGCATTAAAGCATCAGTTGATCATGATTACTGAGGACGAGAACTGCGAGGCCACAATCGCTGAGCAGAGCACCCAGCTGCCCGCCGGCCGCGTATCGGCGGCCAAGGGAAAAATGGAAAAGGCCTGAGAGGGACGGCTGACGCCCCCATGACGCTGACGGATGCGAACGTCGGAGGCGGAAGGGGGGAGCTGCCGAGTTGGGGGAGGGGGGGCGAGGGAGGGTGTAATTGGGAGAAACTTATGGCTGGTATATGCATCAGTTTATACGGCGCTTATGGCTGGTATAAGAATCAGTTTAGTGGATGCTTTTGGCTGATATAAGCATCAGTTCATAGGCACGATTATGGCTGATGTTAGTATCAATTTATGGGCGCATTTGTGGTTTATAGACGCGATTATGACTGAAATTAGCAACAGTTTATAAGTGCGCTTGTGGCTGCCATAAGCATCAGTTTTAAAGGGCGCTTATGGCTAGTGTATGCATCAGTTTACAAGAGCGCTCATGGCTGGTATAAGAATCAGTTTACAAGTGCGCTTATGGCTGATATGTATATAGGCATCACTTTATAGGGATCCTTGTGGCTTATAGAAAGATAAGTTCATAGAGGTACTTCAAGCTAGTATAAACATCAGCTTGTAGAGGTGTTAAGGCTGATAAAAGCTGAAGTATTGAGGGTTGCTTGAGGTTGATATGAGCATCAGTTTAATGAAGTTCTTTGGAGAAGTACAAGAATCAGTTGATGCAGGCACATATAGGGCTTTTAGAAAGATTAGTTAGAAGAGACATTTGGCTAGAGTAAAATTTGCATCACCTTCTGGCAGTGGGCTAAAAATTTCACCTATGAGAAATTAAAAAATTTCAAAAGCAATTTACGGCTGATGTGCAAGCATCGTGATGCAAAACCATGTTGAAATTAGAGTGCGCTGAAAAAAAATTGAATAAGAAAAACTTTTAACTGATGTTAGGATATACGAGACACAAATAGGCACATACGCACTCGATATCCTACAAGTCAAATGAGAGTCAACCTGTTTTAAAAATACAAGAAATCTGCAATTCATTCATTGGATTGCTTCAAAAACTCAAACTATTCAGAAAGGAAGTTTAATGTATGACTCCTTCACTCGTCATTCAGTTTTATGCCATTATTTGTTTCTAAGATCGCATATTAAAATTCAAATGAAATCAGTAGTTCACGAAAGGAAATAAAAGAGATGAAAGAATTAGCCTTCTTGACTTGAACGGGTATTAGCTTTTTTAATTGGTCCGCTTCTCTCTATATTCCGCTTCTCTCTAGTCCAGCTTAAGCATCACAGGATTTTTCGTGTAAAACTCCCTAATTAAGTTCTTACTAAATTCTTGCATCTCTGAACTGGAATTTTATTAACTTCATTCTAATTTTTTAATTCGAACTAAGGAATCTGCATTCGTATAATCCGCATGCTTAGACGCATCTCAAAACTGAAAACAAATAAATAATAAAATATGTTGCAGTGCTGCTGGAACTACATAGTCTTTCATTTGGCATTAAATTTGGATAAAGAAATCTATCTTTCACTGAAACCTTGAAGGTGAGAGAAAGTCAAACCGCACTGTAATAATGTCAAAATGAACAGTGGTTAATGGTGATTTAAAGACCCGCTCTGATAATAGCAAAAGAACGATGATCTTTAGCAAATTATTTACTATCATATTATAAATTACAAATATATCTTAAATTATAATTTAGAACACGTGACTCAATATGATTGCTCATAAATAGTTAAAAACATTATTTCTGAGACCACTGCAAGTTTTATTTATCAAACAATTCTAAAATAACACGCTTACTCAGATTCAGACATTGGCATACATTTTTTGGGCTTGATAAATTAAATAGCTTGATTTATAAAAGTTTCATAACCGTAAATTTACTTCAACAGAATTTGTTTAAAAACAGTCTGATTTATTTTGCTAACGTTTCGTTTTACGTTGTCCCTGAAAATTTATGTTATTGTCCATCAGCAATTTCTCGTTATGTAATTGAATTCAGTGCAATTTATCACAAAATGCATCAAAGGCTTCACCTCACGCTGTCGTAAACATCGAGTAATAACGTTGAAGATCCTTCAATAACTACATCTCATCATAGGTAATTGAAACCTCTCGGGTGTTAAAGACAAGGACTCTTTTTCTAAAGAAGGTGCATAGTATAATAACAAAATAATCTTCAAATTAATGCAGGTGCTGTGTTTTCTCGCTATTTTTCTATCGATTCAACCATTTCTTGGCGCAGTTCTTTATAATTCGTCTCTTTTTTCGCAGGTGCTGGAAGAGGAAGCCTAGGAGAGCATTTCACCCAACAGGCAGCGACATCTCAGACAACAAAACCCAAAGTTTCTCGAAGTCTTTCATTTTCCTGAACTACACAATTCAAATATATGAATTCATCATGATGTTAGAAAAAAATCATATCATATCGCTCTCACACGAACAAACGCGTACGAGATATACTTAATAAATCTGTTCATATTGCACGAAAGTAAGCCCACCGTTGTGTTATTTTCCGTGATTTTTAATGGTCATCCTCAAATTTTAAATGAAGAGATGATCTGAACGTCGAAGGCATCTGAACTTGAGCTGATTCAAACGTTATGTGAAATAAGATTTCCGAAAAATCTATGAAGAAAACTTTCCCCTCAACAAATTTAACAGAATAGTTGAACACTTAATATCAAATGGATACAAATCTTAAAAACGAATCTCAAAGCAGTATCGTGCAGAAAATTCAACGCAGAAAACACTTTCAACGACCGCTGTTTAAATACGTAATTACATCAATACTTTTTCTCCCGAAGATTATTTTCTTCCATTACCATCCCCTGCCTCCATAAGTGCTGGAGGATTCGATCCTTCTCTTCCATTATGATCCTCTTTCCTGAACTCGACCATTAACCGAGAGGCACATCACAAGCATTGTAATCGAGATTCAGTGGTAATGTTGAATGCTGTCATTTTGATCGATTTGCTCCAACCGCACCAGACGCTTCTCTTGCGAGCCTCGAGGGAAGCCATGCACGGAGAGCGAACCGCAGCGCAACTTTCATAGCTATTTATTAATGATGGAGTCGAGCTCGATTTTCCTGCAATTCCACAAGCCAATGTACACTCGATGCAGAAATTCCACGTTCGGAACGCGTAGAAGAGATTTTTTTTATTTTTCATAGCAAAATGAAACTTTTGGTCGAAAACTGTAGCTATACTCAAATGTGTTCATTGTCATAGACTCAAGAAACAATCTACTGCTGTGTCGCGTGTGGCAAATAAATTGTTTGAATTATTTGAAAATCAAAGACATTTTGTCTAGAAACTTTTACATTCAGAACTGGAAAGAAGTTTTTTGTGAGTGAAAACCAACATATAAGCGGACACTAACCATATACAATTAACTTCAATTTTGGATTTTTCATTAGCCAAGAAAATATTGAAACCGAACAAACGATGCGAAATACTTATGTTCTTAGCTGAATTAAGACTTAATAATCGAACTCGAACTGTTATAAAAACGCTTACCTTCATTCAGAACCGTCGTATGATAGCACTTCCTTATATAGAGTGGTTTTGAATTTTCATCAGGAAATGAATATTTCGTTCAAGAACGGTAATTTTGCAGTTACAGTAGAAGTTAATGTACGAGATAAATATAAGAGTCACGCTCGAGGTTCCTACCACAAGAGGGCGAAGTGACGGGATGCAGTTAGAGCGCTAATTAAAGAGAATAAATAGGGAACAACTAAAGAAGCAATAAACGTCTGAATCTGCAGGCTAAAAAGAATATTTGTCACATTAGGTAATTTATGACATGAGCATCACCAATCAGCGACTTTGGTGGATGGCATAAAGAGAATTTATTCGTAAAACATGACAGAGTCTAATTATTGTACTATTGTCCGCTTTTTTATTTTTTACTATAATCATCAGTATCTGAGTCTGTTGTGAATAAAAATATTGTATTTCCCTCAAGGTGGGACGTGATTCCACGAATTTGAGTTATTTCTCCAGCTAATTCATAGTCACTTGGGTAATATACTTACGCACTTGTCAAACTGATAAAAATTGAGTGTTTTTATCCATGGAAAGTAGTATTCAACATTTTTTTCACTATCACATAGAAGCATTAGATGTACCACCTTGTAAGAAACACATCAACCAATTTTTAGTCATTTTCACAGAAAAAAATTGAATCCCTTTCAATTTATTCAATACTCTTGAAAAACAGCTGCGAAAGATCTAAATAATATCTCATAGCGTGCCTAATTTTATCCCTCAATGACTAGGCTTTGCGGACTCAACAGTTCATTTAAGTCAAATTTTTTTGAATTGATCGAGATAAATTTGCAAATGATAAATCGATCAGTGAAGACGCGAAAACAATTCCTTTTAATTAGCAGGTATATCCTTTGTACAACGAGAGCAAATTCTGATTGTACAGAAAAGCTTCATAATTTTCTTGCACCGACATTTTTGAGTCTCGTCAATGCTAATGCTACTTGTGTGTATCTTTTACGAGACACTCGCTAGATTTTGAAAACTCTAATCTTTTTTTGATTCTTGAAGAACAGGCTGAATGCTAGATTTTTAACCAGTGATACATTAATATGACTCAATTGTTTATCAAATTCGATTTAACAAATATTTCCTAAAAACAGAAACAAGACAGAATATTCGTTTGAAAACAACCGTTTCTCTATAATTTTCTTCCCTCGCAACCGATGTGATGAAAAATCACGGTCTAATACTTTATCATTACAAATGAAAATCATTCATGCATGAAATATCTGAATGAAAAATCATTCACTCAAGGCCGACTAAAAATGATTTTTATGTTTTGTCTGCGCATCACTTTTTTTCTTTGACGCAATACACACTGACAATCAGCTCTGGAACAAAGAATCATTCAAATGTACTAACTGTTACTGAACAATTTGTCTGAATATATCTTATATAAATTAATTTTTTGGTGAATTTATCGAATAAAATATTCTGACGGAAAAAATCACTTCCATTGTTCGATCTTGCAAGTCCAGCTTAAGCATCACAGAATTTTTCGTGTAAAACTCCCTAATTAAGTTCTTACTAAATTCTTGCATCTGTGAACTGTAATTTTATTAACTTCATTCTAATTTTGTAATTCGAACGAAGGATCTGCATTCGTATAATCCGCATGCTTAGACGCATCTCAAAACTGAAAACAAATGAATAATAAAATATATTGCAATGCTGCTAAGTTAATTTTTTCATTCGACATTAAATTTGGATAAAGAAATCTATCTTTCAATGAAACCTTGAAGCTGAGCGAAAGTCAAACGGCTCTATAATAATTTCAGCAAAGCATTCACGCAACGAAGAATTCTAATTTAATTCTTCCTCATGCAGAGAACTTTCGCAGTGAATTTAAAAAAAAAGGTGTCAATTCTTGACACTGAAATTGGCCACTCAGTATACATGGCGTAATAATTGCAGGTGACGATAAGAAGGCGCCTTTTAACCGGCGTGAAAATCACATACGCAGACGGGGCCTGAGCTCAAGACAGCCAGTCTCTGAATGAGCTGCTGTAGAACTTCTCTCAGGTGTCAATTTCTCAACGAAACAAATCGATATTCGATTACAACAACACCTGAGTTGAAGCAACTGCCCCTAAATTATTGTTACCTCAAAAGATATGAATTAGTTCGAGTGAAAAATGGAAGTCTCAAAGCTGACCATTCTAAGCGTGAAAACGTCAAAACGTTTGAAATAAATGATGGATGAAACGAAATTCAGATGTGTGCCTCTATGAATATTATTTTTAAAGATCCTTGTCGAAAGTGCTTTAAAAATGGTTGCATTTTCAGAACGCGACAAAACGAACTTTTGCCTGATCCAATGGAGATAAATGCATAATAAAGCCTATGTCATACGCTTGAAAATAACTAAAATGCAAAAACTAAATGCAAATACATAGATACAGATTATCACTTACATTATCACAGAGCAAGAAATGTTCCTTGAATATCTCAGGTACTGACCGAACACACGTGGATCCTTATTACTAAACCAGGTCCTCTTATTATGCGCAGTTTTGATGTGGAGGTGCGTTAATGCATGAACACGCTATACTGAGCGAAATAAATTTCTCTGCCCTAGCCATACTTTGCGTATGTTCAGTGAGCGAATTTCTCATGCGAGTGTCGCTTACATGTTATCCATTGCGCCATAAAATTTTGATTCATGATTAACAATATTCTTAATTGAATTCCCAGTATTAATTATCTCATATCAACTTCTCCTGCATAATTTAAGTGGTCGTAAGTCATAAGGTTGCAAAAACGCTCAACAGCGAACGAATGTAAAGTTGACATCTGACTGAAAAAGATTCAGAATTGAAAGCAAGAATAAGTTTCTCTACAAAAACAGGATCCTTTTAAAAAACACCCAGAATAGGACAATTTCGATGTACATCAACAAAATCATTGACTTTGGTTAGCTCAAGTGGGGGTACTCTAAGGAAATTTATGGTCCCTTCTAGTTACATGTTTACGAGGCTTCATCTACTATAGCAGCCGGGAGAGCCTAGACCAACACCGAGTTGACTTCGGCTGACATCACAGCAACACTGCACATCGGACCGTTCAAACAAACGTATCATTCATTAGTATTACCTAGGCACGCGAGGGCTCCTACGTAACTACGACGGGCAGGATAATTAATGAAGTGTCATTGGCTTAGACGCACATTAACTGTCACCGGATAACACCGTTATTCCAACACCCAGGCCATTATCGGCACTGACTTGCAACAGTCGCCAATCCATATCAAGTTTCCACATCCTCAATCGAGCGGGCCACACACACACACGCACAGTCGCAGAAATAAAGTGACACCTGCATGATCATCACCTGGGAACGTCTCGTTTGTGATAAATATGTTTTTTTCACGGCCTCGTTTTATTGCTCCCTCAACAACACCTGGCTCGATTCACACTCGGTTCGGCTGCACCGTGTGGGTATGAAGGAGGGAATGCGAGAGGGCAGTAGCACTTGCACTAAAATGTAACAGCGTTGTAAGAGTAAATCGATAACGATGTGCTAGTGCGATGTAAATTCTTCCGTCTTCTAATCATGTCTTAAATTCAATGAGAATAGGACACGTAAACATTTTTTAATTGATTATTCACTGTAAAAAGTATATTTAACGGATCAAAGCCCCTAAATCCAGGCGCAGGTACAAGAAATGTAAATTTGCAATTCACCAAATAGCCTCACTGAAATACGTAAAATTCTAAAAACATACACGATCGAGTAATTTATGTTGCATTTATAAACACTTATCTGATCATTTGAATTTCCATCCTAGAAAATAAAGTTGATGGCAAATTTGAACTCATAGTTGAAACTCGTACCTAACGATTTTTTACTTAAGTTTTATTAACACAACAGACGTCACTAACACGCACATCAAGATGAAAAATCTTTTTTTTTAAGATCTACATAGTAGGTAAGCTTGCCAATTATCGGTATTTGATGGAATAAAAGTAATGACCGCGTTTATACGGTAAGGCATAAAAACAAGGCATAAATTTTTTTAGTGCTATAGAATACAACCTTCGAACAATATTTTTCCTAATTACGGTTATAAAAATTCCAATCAACCTTCCTCATTCTTCGGAGGTCTCAATAACTTCATCTTCACTAATGTGTCAAATGTAACATCACCGCATTTCATTATAATCGATCATTTTTTATTACATCCTTATTAATACAAAGAATGCACAACAAATAGAAAACAGGCCTCAGTTATTTTAATACAAGAAATAACACAAATCAACGAAGAGCAAGCATTCTTCTCATAAAAACCCAAGACCACACAAGCAATGAAGTCATTCGCGTTGAAAACACTTGGTAAACATTAGCGTCGCGTTTCAAGTTGGCTGCTCATGAGAAATCTAAGTCCCCTTAACCAAACATTTGGCCCACTAAACACTCCCATAAAGCATCCCATAATCGCCCCATGCCCAAACCATTTACGCAAGACCCGCTCACCCGTGCGTTCCTCATGAAGTCAATTTCTTCCGTCCGACGAATCAAATTGGCATGTTAATGCTCTTTAGATTACTTTCTGTGACCCTCATGTGCGAGTCCCTTAAGATATTGAGTAAATGTTTTTGTTTAACAAATGAAATTCATTTGATGGGTTACTTTTTGTGATGTTGTGAACGAAACTCAATGGGAGGCGAGCGAAAGTCTTCGTCCGGTGGCGGTATCATAAATTCGACGGCAATGAGGTAGCGAGCAGCGGCTTGGCCGGAGGTGGCTCGAAGAGACATGTTTATGGTTCTTCTGTTTGCAGGAGATCCGAGGATGCTCTTCCCAAGTGTTATTTAATGGAGTGATAACACCTGCATCGCCGAGATCTATTGAAGAAAGGGGGCTCAGATTGGAAGCCTGATACTCGAGACACGCAGCTACAAATTATGGAGCCACAAACTTAGTGAGTTCGTCACCAGGTGCTGCAGTGACATTTAAACGTTAAATCTATGCTTAACTCGTAATAGTATTGAGACAAGAAATTTTTTGAGCGCAATAGTAGAAAGAATTTGAAACAATCTTTTTTGTATGGAGATCTATGAAAGAAGCATTATCTGCGTATTAAATGGGGCAAAAATTGAGTACTATTCTATCGAAAGGTAAAGTTGGACAATGAACTTGAAACCTATCATTTGCAGCGGAGACGTTTCTCTTACACCACAGTTCATTCTTTAAGATCAAGACAGCTCATGACTGGAGGGGTTCAATGCGAAGGTTACTTGTTAATAAAAACTGAAGCAAGCAGAAAAATGGGGAAATTAAATAAATATAAACAATTATAACACCGCATACAGAAATTTTGTGCAATGATGGTTTACGCTTGAAATTTATCAGGAACCCATTCGTTTATAACAATAAACGAACGCGTGACAGCCAGAAGTGCCCTTGTCGTACTTATAAAACCTCACCTTCTCAAAGTTTTCCGTAACCAAATTTGATCAGATTTCTTGATAGAAAAATTAGAATTCATCTTCCATATTGGGACCCCATCAAAGCCCCAGTCTTTGAAGTTGGAGGCCAAAATTTGCGCGGCTCGAAAGACCCCGCTTTCTATCACGCGGTTTGTGCCTTCACCGCTGCGTGGGAGTTCAGAATTTATGGTGCAGGGGTCCCGCGGAAGGACGGTAACACAGATACGACTGTGATGTTGCTAATTGCTCATCGTTTGATGTCTTGAGCAGACCAGCAGCGGAGACAGCTGCTAGTCGGAGACTTCTTGAGGAGGTGCTTGTTCTGTCTTTGGATTTAATGAGACCAGGAGTAATTGAGCAGGGGATTGACATTTTCCTTGTACTCCGTACGTGTTGAGTAGAAAGAACGGATGACATGAGTTGCAGATGTATGTAGAAAAAGCAACGATGAGTCTCATCTAATTTGGACAGTTTGAAAACATTTTAGAAGATCAAAATTTCTGCGTACAAATTCTTTGAAGGAATTTATCCACGTTACATCAAAATCGGCAGTTTGTTGGTCTTGCACTTGGTCTCTTCCTCTTCTTTAATCGTACTATAAATCCGCAAATTAGCGGGACTAAGAAAATAAATGTTGAAATCATTCACAGCGGAAAGTATTTGATTGTCTTTATAACGTTACATACTGAAGTGGATTCCTTAACACTACTTGATGTAAGTAAATTAGAAATTTGAACAGCTATTTATCTAAAATGAAATATTCGTTTCGTATGCTCATCTGATGGATAGACAGCATCAAAGTTGAAGCACTATAGTGTAGGCCCTGAATCAAAAATATGCAAATCAAGTACTTCTGCTGGCCAGGCAATCAACGAGTAATTATCGCACATTTATTGTTCCCAACTTAATTAAGGGTTTTCTTCACATATAAATAAATGTCACTCAAAGTAGTCAATGTTTTCATTACTGTTTTCGAGAGTGTGGGTACTCTAGCATGAAATCGTATCCTACATTTTTTCTATGTCCTACAGGGAGTCTAAGGAAGGTAGGTCTATTGATTTTAAATATTAATAATATTATGCAGGTATGAGACCGTACAATGTGTATTTCCGAGATATTTCTTTAGCTTTTTCCCCTTCAAGATTCAGCTTGATAAACAGCAGTGGTTTTTCGTTATAAACTGTTGAACGTCTCGTAGGTACAGATTTTATTAATATTCAATATAGTTTTAATCACTTGTTGAATTTTTTTGTGGACAACACGAACATTAACCAAGACTATTTGAAGATTTAAAAATTTAAACACACTATAATTTTAAGATAAATGAAGTTACAATGCTTCAAGTGCTTCTAACTGTGGTTTAATTTTTTCTAAATAATCGTATGAATTAACACATTTGAAATTATTAGAACTCAAAACTTAATCCTCTTACTTTGTCTCTACCTAAATCTTATGAAGGAGTTTTTCGTGGCTTGAACACGGAAGAGATAGGAGAATCAAATAATTGGTAATTAATGCTGTTAGAGGTATTTCTCCTCGAATTTCTTGTGTTTTTCATAGCAGTATACTTTCTGAGGAAAGGAACTCACAGATGGAGTTTTGATTTTTAGTAGGTGTTGATGCAACGGTCCAGCGTGGCTGCTGCATTTTTGGTCTGATACGAAGAAAGAAATAAAATTCCCGCTTATACGCCACATCATTGACCGTCTGAGAAGAACTTAGGCAATAACTTAAGAGGAAATGCAGCGTTTTTTAAACTTGAAAGGATTTGAAATTGTTTTCTATGAATCGATTTGAAGGTCATATTAATTTAAAATTTAAATTGATCGAAATTTAAATGAAATTCCTTCTGAATTATTTAAAATGCAAAAGCTGCCCAAATCATTTCATCATATTCGGCAAAAATTAGCCACATTGCAGCTGAACAGGAATTTTAAATTTGGGCTAATGCTATATAGCCAACGATAGAGAAATAGGAATTCCCTTAAGAGTTATTTTTTGGAGTGTGATGTACTTAAAACAATAACTTTCGTTAGATATTTTCTAGACAATTTGCGGTAATTTTAGCAGTTACTGTATGTTCAAAGTTAAAGCACATAACTGCAAAGAAATAACTTCTAATTCAGGCGTCGACGGATATCAAAAACTGATAAATTGGAAAAACATGCTTCTTTTGTTGGAAATTAACATCTTGGGCATTAAAATTATCTTATGAAGACTTAAGTGTGCACATGATTGGAAAACTGAAAAAATAGTAAATCCAAAATATCGGTTCAAAAGTTTAGAAGTTTAAAAGTAATTTAAAAAGCTCTAAAGACCTGTTTATGATTGTTATGAACGTTGCTGAAAATTTTTGTAGTTATTATTATTTGTAGTGAAAATTTTAAAAGCTCAGAGAGATAGTCAAGGTCGTAGCACATTAATTATTTTGTTACCTGTATAAAAACGTTTAAATTAATTTATAGCCCACTTTTACCATAGATAGTAAATAGCGCCTAGGTCTCAAGTATTCAGAGCTTCGACCAAGATTTTTGGATGCCGGTTTGAGTTGGTTTTGAAATAAGAATTTATGAACCATCCTATTTTCAAAAGTTAAACCATTCAAGCGCTCGCGAAGTGCAAACTCATTTAACACGAAGTCTGTAAAAAGCTGACTTTAGACGATTGCATGAGTCACACTTGGAAATATGTTATCCCCTGAAAAACTGGTCATGAATTCCAAATTTTTACGCTGCGTGATGTTTCTAATTTTTTGGAAATGTGAGCGACAAGGCTAATAGCGTACCTTATGAAGGTGTATCAAGTTTGTCTCAATTCCTGCGTCACTATTTAATAAACATGGCTTATTCCCGTAATCATTAAGATTAAATGTAATGACAAGTATGACCTTGCACAGTCAGCTAAAATCTTTTTGATGTGGTATAATTACATTTTAATTAGTCATCCCTGCGAACCTTTTTTGGAAAAATCTACGGAGTCTGAAAAGTAGATTTAAGTTACTTTCGCACGTGTGCCACATGAAATTTATGTTGTTCACTTCCTTATATGATTAAAATAAAGAAGTAATTTCCAAATATTAGGAATTAGTAGGTCGTAGCTCATAAAAATCTTTAGAAAAATAACTTAGGGGGACAAATAGAATAAAATGTTCATGCTGAAAGTGAATCAGACCCTCGAAGGGAAATTTTATGCTCTTTAAACTCGATGATATTCCTCCTCGATGATAAAATAAGTTTAGGAACGCATTTCACTAAAAAATTAGGCTTGAACGATGTCGCTTTTTCACTAAAACTTCGACCAGAAATAAACTCAGAAAGTAAAAATTGCAGAGAGGTACTGTGAGTTCAACTGAGGCTATACAAATTTCCCGTTCTCTGCCATACGATAATGTCTGTTTCCTGTTATTTCGTAAATGATCTATAATTTTTCAATTTGTATTCTTGGCACTAACACCTGAAGTAGATTTTGAATTTGGTGCAAGGAGAAGCTAATGTTTTTCTTTGATTATGCAAACCTGCCACGGGAAAGTAATATGTTTAATTCATGTCTTCATGAGAAGAAATTATTCTAAGTTTAATGTCATATTTGTTTTCAGTATTCCCGTTTCATATTAATATAAAATCATAGCTTCTCTCACTGGGGTGTCAAAATTCAGTTGCTAACTTACATCACCCAAAAAATGCACGGAATTATTCAGAGACAGTACGGGATTTTATAGCATCAGATACCTAACGAACTATGTTAGAGCGATATAATTTTTTGCAATAAATGTACATACACCACCAGTTAGTTTTGAATTGCTTAACCATTATTTTACACATAGATTTCATATTACACGAATATTTTCAAACCATTTAAACGCAGAAGAATGACAACTAGAGCGATAACATGAGTACAAGTTATGAAATTCAGGGGAAGCAGGTATCCGATGACAAGTTACAATGCAAAGGTGGAGCCAACGCCGGGCAGGTTTCAATACGCTAATTCACGGAGGAAAATGCGAGGTAAAAAGTGGTCAGGCAAGGATAAAGAAAGCCTTGGTGAGGTGTGAGTGCAGTCATGCTGCGTGTGTTTAGGAGGAGCCTAAAGGGGGCCGGTTCTGCTGTAGGCGGAGCTGCTGCGAGGGGCGAGGGAGGTGGTGACCGATTCCCGAGGCAAGACCGTGCCGAAACTGTCAGTAACTTGTAACTTTGGAGCAAGGTGGAGTGGTCGGAGTATAGTGTTCTCTCTCGCTCTGAAGCTCTACCCCCACCAACCCTCTCTCGAAAAACATCAACTGCTGCTGCTGCTGCAGCCTACCGTCTTATTTACGGTTGTTTATAGTTGGTGTATCGTCACATGAGCTCTCAGTGAGACTTCGCCCGCTTCCAAGGCTCGTAATTTATCCTGCTGGTGCATGGTGAGGAGGCACGGTCGCGTGCTTACCATTAGATGGTTTTCGGCCACAGTGTGCCCACACACTCTTTATTGCCCCAATAACAATAGTGAAGCACTTGTGCTAAGCACCGCCGCAACTAGAGGGGACGATCCAAGCCCCTGGACGACTCGGTGCGTCAACCTTTTGTGTAGTGATCCAAATTCATGAACTCAGATGATGAATATCGCTTATGAAAAATGACATCCAAACGTATTTCGAAAAGTTATTGATCTGTGGTTAGACCTCAAATGTGATCAGTGTCTGGAAAAAATAACTTAGCAAAATGAGTTCATATCAGTTCGTAAACTCGATGTCTGCGTGTTACGGCCGAGTGCAGGACGTGAGCGCCGTAGCAGCGGACTACTACGGAGCGGCCATGAATAGTTACGACACATGTTACTCACCTCCACTCCAACAGTACGCAGCTTACACACCAACAGGAGCCACGGCTCTACCCAACGGCACTCCAGCAGCCGACTTTTTAGCGTCCACAGTAGCAGCTTCATCGTCTGCAGCCACGGGAAGTCTTGGAACAGGAGAGGAAAGTGGAAGTTCAACTCCAGGACCATCGGTCCATCCTCGACTGCATCAGCCCTCTTCGTCTCCTGTTTCCACTCCTCAGACCAATACGACATCGGGAACCTCTAATAATACGTCGTGTAAATTCGCTCCCACTCCCGAATCGGGAACTAATCCTGTTGGATCTCCGCAAGATCTTTCGGTGTCAGCCGGAGGACCTGGATCAAGTGGATCCACGAGTGGGTCTGAGCAGAACACCCCCACTAGTGGATCAGGTGGTGGTGGAGGAGGAACCTCAGGTGGTGCAAATAACAATAGTGGAGGAAACAGTGCGTCAGGAGGTGGAAGTGAAGCGGGAGAAGGAAGTGAAGCTGGTGATTCCACCGCCGGTGGATCGGGGTCGACTACCAAGTCCAACCCTCACATATACCCTTGGATGAAAAGAGTCCATCTCGGTACGAACAGTAAGTGAATCGTGTCTTGTTTTCTAAAGTATACAAAACTATTTTTAAGAGAACTGAACAATGAGAAATTTAGATATCAACTTGATGAAAAAAATGTCTGTAGAGGTCGTAAGTTTACTATCGGTTTTTACCGCTCAAGATCTATTGATGATAAATCGAGAAGTATTTATTTTTCTCCGCCGTACTGTTTTTGTAAATTCCTTTCCAAGAACACGATAGTCTGAAATAGGCATTGATGCTTGAATTCACATAAGGGCTGTTGAAAACGTAAAATCAAAATATCAGTGTTTAATACTGCTCTGTACTTATTGGAGACGCTTTGAAATTTGGGTTCGAAATCTCGTAGATCATTTCTTTTTAAAATGATCTCTCCATTTTTCATCGTGTCTTGCAAATTTGCACCACATCATGAACGTCAGTGAATAATTTATGATCATTCATCCGACAGTATTTATTAAAGTTTCGCTCTCTTGAAACTTTTTCTGCCCATTTAAATTGATGTTAGAATGGTGTTAAAAAACAATTTTTGCTAACCGATTCTTCTGACCCTGTCTCAAAAAATGACAGTGCAACCAACACTCACATTGTTTATTGAATTAAAAACATCTATAAACTTTCTACCCTACGCACTCTGGAAACTGTATTATGCCATCAATGGACCTGTGCGGTTATAGCGTTATAAATATACATGTTCTTGCTACACAAATCCAACAGTTTTTTATAGCTGGGTTTCGTTTTCGATCGCTCATTTTCCTAAAAATTTTTCAAGTGTTCAAGCAGGTTGAATACAACTGAAACAAATATATACCAGGACACATGAGAATGAGCACATATTTTATTATTTTACTGCCCCAGGGGTAATAAAATTTGCAAGCACTTGTACTTTCACTTTGAAACTCATAAAATATTGCGCAAAAAATTTCGTGAAAACATTAGTCAACAAAGAGATCCAAATACTCTGAACAGATGAAAAAAACACGTCTATTCACGAATAATAAAACCCATATATTCATCAAATCTTTGTTTTGTCCTATTCAGCTGCGGAATTTTTCAGCTTGGTATTTTGTGGAAGGTATTATTGTAATCCATTTGCTTCGAACCTGACCTTTCTTATATTTTATTTCGTTAATTAAAACATCTCAAAGGGATTAACGATGAAACATTCTTCAATTGAATCACTTTCGTATAACCGTCACAGTTTAAAAGCTCAAATAAATCATACACTCGTCCAGTTGGCCTGCTTCACCCAATAAGTTGGTTTTAATTTGGGCATCACCGCTAAAACAAGTCTCACTTTTGGAAATAGTAAGCCTGTGCTGCATGTGTTTTCATACGTTTTGAACGAAGGCAAATTTTTCATTCTGTAACTCACCCAGTTTATTACAGTAAAATAACCACATGCACGACCTTTATGTGAAGAGATGAACGCCACATGTTACGTTCAATAAGTAGTTAACCAGATTTGTGTTTTAAATTTCCATTATTTGCTTTGCTAAATACTAAAATATATGGAGAGCGAGATATGGGCTTGGTTTATAAATTACTATTCTACAGTCTGATCGGTAATACAAACTGACTTAATGAAAGAAGATCCATAGAATGCTAAAAATTGGGTTAGGTGAATTTCTATTCCAAATAATTTTGCTATTTCAGTGTACTACTAGAGAAGCGCGGACGACCAGATATCCTCTGATTTAGAATGAAACACAAAACAAACAAAATTTTCCCCTTTTGGCGTAAATGATTGGGAATAAAACAGAATAAATAGAAATTTTCGTACTCGAAAACTAACAATTAATGGTCCATGAAAATTAAAACGCCTCACCCTTGGAACTAACAATACAGCCCCAGATTTTTCGCACAAACTTTGAGGAGTTTGACAAACTTATCTCATTTCACGTGAAACAAAATTCACAAAGTTGTTCGATTTTTTAAACGCCTCACCTAAAGAAAAAGTATCCCGTCGGTGACCTGTGAAAATTATATCCCTCGAGAGATCAGGAATAATGTAGAGCCTCACTTTGTAAGACTTTATATTTTATTTAAAGTATAATTCAGTGGTATTCCCGCTATGAGAACTTTTAAATCTGACAGCAGACGGTAACGTTATTATGGCTATTCATTTAGAAAGAGATCATAATTATAATGTTTTGTTTTGTGAGTGCTCCTCTATTGAAAATATAAATTTATTCCTGCCAGTCTAAATAAAGAAATAGATCGAATTTCTATATAAAAACCAAGCGACAATTCAAATTCATTGCCCTATACAAAAGTTCAATTGCGTTCCTCCATTTTAAATGAGAAATTCTTAAAATCTCATGTAGAAATTCTTAAAACCTGGTGAAATTTTGAAATATTTGTGGAATATTTTATTACCGTTCTTCATACCGTCGCACGGACTTATGTTTCAAAAAATCTTTTACACACCCTGTGATCGCACCTCTGAAGGTAGCCACTCTACCCATGATTTTAACATACGAAACTGAGCGCAGATTTTATCTTGTCCCTTTTAAAAAAAACTTTGTTCCCAAGCAACGGTCACTTTTAGTGGACTCAATTTTAAACAATTTGACTTGTTTACTTGCTGGACGAAACTAATTTCCGAAGCGGATATTTGTCGTCAGGTGAAATATATTTGACAAAGAATGCATCTCTATGGGTCTTTTAATCTGGTAGCTTGAACGACATTATTTGATGTATAATTGCGTAGCTCAAAATTCTTTCTTCGTGCTTAACGCTGAAAAATGAATTATTGAGCGTTGTTTTCACCTCTGAGTTGAGTAGAGTGGAAAATTGATTAGAATTTTTCCCTTTCGAGCTTTTTAAGTTGTGAATTATTAAAAGATATCACAACAGTTGCTTGCCATACTTTAAAAAATGATAAATAAATTCAGCATGAATTATTCATTTAATTTTTTTTGTTCCTTATGTTTCTGAATGTTCATAAGCGAATTATTTCGGAGAGTTTTCAGGGATAAGTTTTTTAAAAAAACTTCAAGATAACGGCGCTCTGTCGCTAACGATGTCCGAAAAGTTGACAGAGGGTTTTTCGAGACTGAAGCCATGTCGTTCGTAAGATGCCTGAATACTAGCGTGCGCTATCTCCAAGATCTGTGAAGCAGTGTGCGCACTATCTTCAAGATCTTCGTAAACACTTTCGTGAAACCTTTTTCTGCTTCAACAATGTACACATTAGTTAAAATTCCTAAATGGCTGCGCTCACAGAGACCAGATTCTTATCCAACACACACCCTAAATAGAATATTACCCTCATATTCTAAATTCAAGCTCTCTAGTTTTTCCAAATCGAAACCTTGAACCTCTCGCCGGAGTTAAAGAGAACTGCTCGCTTCTCTCTCCTCCCGCCAGTATTGTTTATAGCGTCTCTGATTCTCCTCTAATGCTCGTAAAGCCCTAGAAATTTAGAGCAGAGATGTGAGCGCAACCTGCCAAGAAGACCTAAATATAAGGCTGATTGTTTTGCACTTGTTCATGAGCTCAAAGGCAATCGATTTGTGAAGTGTCTCAAGACACGGATTTATTATCTCTCCTATTATTTTACTTCTATATATTGTTTATTACGCTTGACCGTTTGCAGTGTCTCTATTAGAGAATAGATGTACGACATTACTCTCGCATGTTGAAGCAAATTAAAATATCATTTGTAACAGGGGTGAAAGCGCAGCGGAACATATTACACGTGACTAGCGGAATAAAATCATAGGGATCTTGAAAAAATTCAGTGGGAGCATTCAATAGCTGTGATTTGTATTTTAAAACTACCCCTACTTTAAAACGTAATTTATAACGCTTGCATTAAGATTGCGTTCATTGGTTCGTCAGCTTTTCTCTAATCACTTGAACCTCGTATCTACCTATATATCTCCAGACTCCTGTAAACTTTCGTGCAATTTGCCATAATAAACGAAAATCACCGTTCATTCAACAATATAGTTAGACAGTCCCGTAGTCTAGTCTTTTGTTTTGGTAATAGCCTCAACTTTTCTGGAGTGCAGAACCGCTTGTAAACAATTCTTCTCAAATACCTAAGGGTCGTAAATAGCTCGTTCCTCCAAACAGCGGCAACACAAGTCAAACAACAAAGGGCTTGCTCATCCAACTTTTTTGCGCGCTGTTATTGTTTATATCGCACTTCTTCCAAGATGAGATCATTTAATTGACCAAATCTTGTGCGATGTATACTTCTAGTTCCGTTACCTGAAAGTTTCACCTATTATAGATAGTTTTTTCGGACCCTTTTCGGAAATTGTCTTTATTTGCTTCAATTTGCTCTCAGTTTCGGTCAAAGTTCTTTTCATTTACCTCCTAGTCGCGATTTTTGACATTTTTTCTTCATCTGTAAGGAAATTTAAGAACGAACATATTAGCTTTATCATAGCGACATATTATTTTTAGAAATTGAAAGTTCATTCTTTCCATTTTTAATCTTGTTCATCAGTTTATTCTTGCAAGTTTCGTCTTCACGCGCAATTCACGTACCTGTAACGTTGCGGAAGTTTTTAACTCGTGCTGTGATGTTACTAAGTTTTTATTTCCGTGATTCATCTTATCAATATTGTTAAGACAAACTCGATCTATTTTTCAGCTTCAACTTAACGATAAAATTGATACAATCGATGAAGAGAGATGTAGACACAATCGCATGGAATAAATAAACTCGACTTCAACTACTATTTCTAGAGTGAAAGAAATTTACTCAGCACACTTCTTCCGTCTAGACAAAATTTTGGACACAGGCAGTTTCTACCGAAGAGCAAATTTCAAATTTCGGTTCGATCACATACTTTCCCATAGGTTTGTTCGCAGTGTCTACCTCACGTAGGGCCGGCCACTCTGTATACCTTGAACAGCCGTGCCTGGGAGCTGCTTCCCTAAATCCTTCTCTTGAGCAGCGACAGTGACAAACTCCGTGTGACACTACCACTCTCGACTCCTACAAAACCCACCGGAATGATCCCGAAAACTGTAACATGACGAGTTGCTCCCAGGTGTGGTGTTGTGAGGAGCTTTAGGATTGTGGTTGCTCAGTTCGATGCCAATCTTACCCCTGTTCATTAGAATGTGGAGCAAAATTTCGAAATAGAAACATGACGAGTTGCTCTAATATTGGATGTTACGAGGAACTTTAGGATCGCAGTCACTTGGTTCGAGATCAATCTCTTTCAGTGATAAAATACAAAACAAAATTTAGGGTAAAAATATAAATATCTGTTGTCAGGTTTGGCGCTTTGCAGTGCTTGGAGAATATTTTCGCTTAATAATTTCTCTGGCTCAAGATATTATGAATGCAAGCTTACATCAAAACAGAGCTCAACTATCATTTAAAAATTTTGTGACTGTGAGAGGTCACCATGATAGTGTAGTCGTCAGTAAATGTATAAGTGGAAATATCCATGTGAATGAAGCAAAATTGGAGTGTAAAAAGAAGTTAATCACATTGCATTGAAACTTAATGATAGGGAGCCGAAAATGGTGCTTTCGTTTACACTTGGAAGATAACATTCACTGACAGATTTCAGAATTGCACCATGCAAAAACTATTAAGCAGTTTCAAGCAAAATTATCTTTTTGAACATAAATTTAATGCCAAACATTATTGTCGGTAATGAATGTGAAAAAAACATGAATAATCACGAGCTGCCAATGCCATTTAAAAATACCCAAAATTATGCTTATGAACGAAAGAACGTCGTCTTTTTATGCGCTTAAGTACACCTTGAAAAATCTACCTAAAATTGCATCATAGTTCTATGACGTTCGTTTTGCGAGAACTCCAATTAGTGAGTACAATAGATATGTGCGCTTTATTTGCTCTGAATTTCGCTAGAAATTGTGGTGAAATAAAATAAGAAGTACGTAACACAAACAGAATTTGTCCATGAACTGTGAAAGTGAGAGATAAGTTTAAATTTTAAGTCCGCTGGATATTTTCGTTTTGAAAAATCCCGCATAATTTGACGAGTGGTTACATTTCATTCCGAATTCAAGACAGTTGAAAAAATTGGCTGACTCTTCACTCATTTTTCTGATGAAGAAAATTTCTCTTTGGATTCCAAATTTGATGCATAAAATCCCTTCATCTAAGGTTTCTTAATTACATTAGTCTAGTCTGAGGCATAATTAGGATAATAACGAAATTTTGTAGCGAAATTTGATTAGACGGTGTTGCTATATAATGTAAAGCTTGAACTTTTATCTATTTTATGCCTGGAAACGCGAATAATGTGTACGACTGATAAAATGATAGGGTAAGTTTACTTCAACTATGTTCTATTTACTGGAGTTCACTGTCAATTCTCCAGTACTTCCAGAGGTTGACTGTCTTGCAATGCAAGTATTGTTCTAAATTGGGGAGAAAATCCTCGAAAAAAAGGTATATTGTATCTTGTTCGTTTTATAATGATTGGTCAGTCAAATAACACAACACTGGAAGAATATAACAAATTATAATACAAATTATAATTTCGATAATGAAGGAAACATTGAGTAAAGGTATTCATGAACATTCTTAATTCCAATGAATGACATTCCGATCATCTCAATTACACTACTTAAACTTCTTCCAAATGGTTACAGAGATTCGACTAAGAAAATATGTCACGTCAATACGCTATCCGCACGAATTACCATGCTTCATTCGCTGGATTTTTGTAATATTTTCGGTAATAAAGCATTTGTCAGAAATATCGATACCTTGCGCAGCAAAACATTGATTCTACTTAGCATTCATCAAAATCGAATGAAGCAACTCAAATTCACTCTTTGAAATAATATTTCCGTTTGAACATGCTGAAATAAAAGCGCAGCATATCAAATTTATCAAAAGCGCAGCATATCAAATTTATCAAAAGCGCAGCATATCAAATTTATCAAAAGCGCAGCATATCAAATTTATCACAAGACTAACATCATAGGCTGACTTCGTTTCTTCTTCACCACGTAGACTCCGGTAAAGGCTTCTAAAATCTCCTTTCAGGTTGTGTGGCTCCGCCATTTTGTCACGGTTAACTGGTCAATAGAGGGGGCATGGGGGAAGCGCTCCCTCGCCTCTACTCGTGTCTTTACATGCCTTCGCCCACCAGAAATCCCACCGACGAAGAGAATGAATAGAAAAAACAAGCATTCTTTGTTTGAAACGGTTCTCGCGAGTTTTGTGTCAGCGCAGCTTTTCCTGATCCTGAAAATTATTTAGAGTTGATGTTCTCTGAAAATCTACTTATGATTTTGCTGTATGAGCCCATCCTACGTTGGATTAGCGAATTTCTCAAATGTATGTATTTGAAAAGCTTTTATGAATTGCTACTGATGAGAAAAGCTTAAAAATATCATTACACTCACTAAAACGGTGCTCGTATGGTACTCGGTAGAGGCGGAAAGCAATAGCTTTCAACGGAAAATATTACGTGAAGGTTAGGGTTTGCAAACTCCTGAAAGTCTATGAGCTAAGACATAAAAATTATGAAGCTTCTATCATGATGAAGTATCACATCACTGACAATCGTAACGTTTCTGATATTTTCAAAGAATGTTCGTTCTCTTAATGAATGCTTGCACGTTTTTCACTGCTTCCGATTACTAAACAAGTTTAAATGTTTGGAACAATCATGCTTGTCAAGTTATTAAATAGTCGCAAGAATTACACTTTTCAAAGCTGTTAAGCTCCCAGATTGAGCCTGAACAGTACAATCACGCTTCCTGTTCTTACTTTTTATTTCTGAACTTAATTAAACTCCTTTCGAATGAGTGTGGCGACGGAGTAGGATCAGGAAAATAGGTAAGTCAAAACACTATCTGCACGAATTGCCTCGCTGGAATCGCTGGATTTTAGTAATTTTCTCGGTTATAAAGCATTTGTCAGGAATATTTCTTCCTTATAATATGCTGGGTGCTAGGGAAAAGTCTGTCTGTTGTGCGTAGGAAAACTTGATGTTACATGAAAAAATAATACTGATCAAAATTAGTGATTAGTGATTAGATTTATTGCATTAAGAAGAAATACACTGGAATCCATCAATTTCCGAGTTTAAATTAAAAATGAACAATAATATAAACTGTACGTTGCATTAATTAAGTATATCTAATTATCTACACATACTTTGGTAAATTTTACCAATACTTTTGTAAACAAAGAAATCGTACTCGTTAGATAACTCACAGAGTTCTACTGTAAGAAACTGTAAGATAGCATTGTAAAATACAGTACTACCGCAGGGAAGATGCAGTAAAGAATCAATAATATTTTTGAATCTGAAAAACTTTGTATCACGTCATTGTAAAAAGTTTTTCAGTTCATGTTTTAGATTAAATTTTCAGAATCTAAAAAACATTATCGATTCATGATTGAATGTCTCTGATAAAAATATCTATAAAGCACTTCAGAGAGGGCAAAGCCAACTTTTATGAGATAACTCTCTTCAAAAACTTATTTGCCATGAATTCATATTTGCTGATTTTTTTTGGCGACCGGCTAACATGATATACAAGTCACTCCATAGTACTCACAAATGAAACTTTGCAAAAAAAAAAACTGACTTGAAACTATCATTTCTTGTGAACAGAACGGAATGCAATGTAATAGAACATCAAGTAACATATGTATGAATCAGTATCAGTATTCAAGAATTGCTTACATCATTTAAATTTTATTGAACACGACATATATTCAATGCGCAAGGAGTCCTGCCTGTATGTATATTTAAGGAATAAGTGAATAAATCAGGGTAAACAAAGGTATAAAATATCTCAATCTTTTTCTCTTCTTCAATTAATGTATGATAATCTCCGAAGTTTAATATAATTATTTCCCTGCTCTGCCTGATTTTTGGAGCACTAGGAGGCTAATTTAATCCAGTCGAGTCCTAGAAGTTGTAACTAACATATTAAAAGGCAATGATTACATTGTAGCTTAGACTGTCATTTTAATTTATTTATGGTTTCACCAACTTCTCAAAATGTAAGGCGTAGTACCTATTTATTATTTATTAACACCAGAGTTAATATTTTTGTAGGTGCAAAAGTAAATGAAGTTATCATCTTCAATTCCCGCTTATTAATGCCGTTTAATATAGCACATTTCATTGGTCGGCGGCTCTTTCAAATTTAAACTAATACATGAATCATGAGACAAATTCTACAAAATTGGAAAATTTACTATGGGCTCACATTTTAGTTGTAAACTAGAGCCAAACCCGTGTCAGGTATTTTTTCTTTAAATATTAGTGATTTCATGAGGCAGGAGCTGCGCTAGGTAAGACAGACGATGTCAATCGTCGGCTCAGGGCTTTGCGTAAACAGATTTTCTTCTGCCAAGGAAGATCCTAAGCAAACAATTCTTGCACTAGTCTATATAGAAGCAGGAGGGCGGCAGGCCTAGTATTCTACGCAAGGTTATGAAAAGCTAGACACTTGCTCGGTTAGATCTTTTTTCTTTTCCAGTTACTGGTATCATTTAATAAAATGGTGCGGTGTTCTCTTAAGAGTTTCGATATTATGAAATTATTGTCTGTTTGGTCGAATTACTTGAATGATTGTAGGCCATCTGAGATGAAATGTTGTGAGTAAGGTTAATTCTTTAGAATTTGAGCTAGTAACTATTTTCGTTTATTAGTTAATTATTAAAAATTGAAGATTCTGACTCAATAAAATGTTTCGGGGTGCACTCATGGCAGTCGAGATGGTGTTTTAAGTTACGAATTTGTGGAAGGAGTATTGGTGGAACTATACACAGGTGATCTAGAATTTCCAACAACCGTGGCAGAAAATACCACAAAATATCGTAACAATTGATAAAAATTGGTAGTAATTTCAATTTGGAGTCACTTGTAAATTAACCCGAGCTAGCGTGTTGCATGGGTCGATAACTTACATCAATCGCTTAGGCTGCAAAAGATATTAAAGAACACCATTAAATTTGAGACACAAGCTCACTACGAAAGCAATAACTCTTTCCTCGGCTAAATAAGGTTTTCGAGTGTAATTCAATATTTGCTGCGATTAGAAATGAAAAATTTAACTTTTCCCGTTTTTCAATTGTATATGAAGGTTCATTGTGTAATTAAATGTTATATGATCTTAAATGTTAAATGTAAGGTTTTATTTTCAAAAACCATCAAGCAATTTAACTGATTCGAGAGGAAAATGATTTCAAATAAATAAATAAAATCTAAATATATAAATAACTTTATTACAATGGTACGGTTCCTTAATTATCTAGCCTTTCAGATTGCGTTCCAGCGCAAAAACAAAACTTTTATAGTGTCACTAACATTAAAACCCTGCGTGTCTGCTCAATTTTAAACCCAACTCTCACTGGTCGCAGTCTGAGTCCAAATTTCTCAAGACCTTTGGAATGAGATGGTGAATTAGAGATTCAAGTACTCCAAGGCCTAATATGATACTCTTTGGCCTGTAGATTCGGACACGTCAGTCTGTAGGTACAAAACTCATCCAAAGCTACACCGAGGACAGCTTAAGCCTCATTTGAAGATTTCATGTATTTGAAATATAACCCGTTGGCTCAAAACTACGAAAATTTCTAAAATCATTACAATGTTTCCTGTATACCATTCGGTGTAAGATTTTGTGCTTGTAGTTGACCTAGACTCTTAGAGAGCCTCCATGCGTCACTCAGAACTGGATGTGACTTAGTTGCTAGGCAGAGAAGAACTCCAATAGAAAAATATTTAATGTTCGGCTGCGATCTGTGGTAGGATAGTAGACAATTTATACCTCACTCGTGAACCTAATGAGGAGAACAAAAAATAGCCTTGGAGAGAAAAATTTAGGTTTGTGATTAAATTTGGATTATAAAAAGGCTTACCTTTTTTGTAGCTTCTCACTCCGCCATGAAATACCCATTTCTCAATAATAACCTAATATAAAGAGATTATCCTTTTAAAGGTTTAACTGTGCCCGGCCCATGTTTTAATTGAAAAATGGTTGATTAACAAATCATTGCAGTCAATAGTAGACCTCTGAGCGTAAAGACTTGAAGCAGACGTCGTCAGTCGGACTTACAAGTTTCCACCCTTTTTAGTTCATGAAGCTTCTCCACCAGCCTGCTGCTCACATTTGACTGTTTTTGAATTATGTTTTCAATATAATAAAAAACATTCAAGGAATTTCACCGCCTCAATGAAAGAAGCTGTGTTTAGTGTTCTTGGAAGGCTTAGAGTCTCAAATATGGTTCAAATATTCAATTATCATAGAACATTATTCATCAATCAATTCATGTCATTCAATGGCATTCGGTAGAAATGAACACTTATTTGATGAAGAAAAGTTGTCCCCAAAATGCGGTCATGCTGAAAGCCTCCTCTGCAAGTCGGCTTTAAGTGGTGATCTGCCTGTGATTATTCCCGCACCAGCGGTGAAGAAACTATAGAATAAAGCGAGAGAGATCGAAAGGCTGTAATTGAAGCTAGAAGATGAATCGCTTTTCTTGATAAGGGCTTCGGGACAATGGCACAACAGAAAATCCATAGCAAATCAGGAGATACCATAGTATTCTAAGCGAGCACGATTGATTTAGGAGGGTTCTGATCAACGTTTGCTCGCTTTTCTGATAAGAAACATAGTTTTTCATTCATCTCTGCAGGAGTATCAGGTTTCGTAGATTTCTAAATGAGCTTCGAAAACTTTGGTTTGGCGTCGAGTTGCCAAGTTTATCATTTGACGCATTCTACATTGAAGTTTTTCTTTGGCAAGATGCTTAACCTAAATTTGTTCACAAATGCTGATAGAATTAGCCCTGTGGCACATAACATTTTATTTTGTTGCATGTATCACTTACGTAGGATAGTAGAATAACTTGTGTTAAAATTATACAACTAAAGCCTTTATTTCCTTCCATGTGCACTTGATGCTGCTTTAAGCTATATGGAAATTCCTACGAATAGATTACATTTTTAGTTTTCCAGGTGAAATTTTAAGAACGTTAATATAAATAATTTTAGTTCCAGTTTATCATCGATCACATATATCTACGTTTTCTAAATGACTGACTGTTTCGTTCAATGTGCGTTGTGTTAGAATAGTTGATGGATGCTGAAAAAGTAAGTTTTTAAATTTTTTAGCTATTGTGCTATTTCTCTATCGCAGACGTAAACAAGGGCTATGTTCAAATTTCTAGTATTATGTGGAATTGATTTGGACATCATTTCTATAAGCTTGTAACCATATTACCATGTGCAGAAATAATGTGATTGAATTTCTACAAAATGAGTCAGACTTCGAAATTCTAATTTTATTCACTGGAAGTATACCTGCGAAAGGTTTATTTTCTTCTAATCCAGATTCTCATATATTATCGAATTTTATGGTAAAAAGTTGAATAGGACAATTTTACCCATGGCTACTTATGGTTTACTGATCAGAAGTATTTCTCTACCAATGAACCAAGGAATTTACTCGCAGTTTTGGAAGCAAGTTAGTAACCAAATTTTTAAAAACCAAAGTGATCCTATTAAGTGGTCAGCATTATTGCTACCTAATTTCCTTTAATGGAGAAATGATACTTAGAACTGTTCATAGCAAACAACATTAACTGCTAACTACGCTACGAAAAACCAACTAAAAATAGCATTTGAACGTCTCTGAATTCGAGCCCTCGTTGCCATAGTACTCAGTGACTGAAAGAACAAAAAATGGTCTACAGTAACTACAATATCTAATTGAAATAAAATACTGAGAACCGGAGAGTGAATTCTTAGAAACCAGGAATTATTTGTGTTTTCATTCAAGAAAATTCATTCACAAGTCACTTTGAGAAGTAGGCTTATTTTTCTTTGCTGGTTATTGTACTCGCTTTTCTCTGCACTCTCTGTTGTTCTTGCAACCGCAGTCGCGTTTTCGAGAAACGGTCACTGACTTCCAGGAAGAAGAAGGCCTTCCTTTCAGATGACCGTAATGCTCTTCTATTAAATAAAAGTGAAACAAAGAGTCTTCTTGAAATTCTTATGGATAGATTACGCACTGACCTCATGAGACTAGAACACTTTGAAAATTTTAACTCCAGTTAAACAAGTTCTATTTTTAGCACAGTACAATTGCTGCGATGAAAGCCTAACAATTTTTTTTTTTTGTAATTTCTATGCCATAAAATCATTAAGATAAAGCCGTTACTAGTATATAGAGTTTTGTAGATCGCAGACACAAGCTGATATCATGAAAATAAAAAATATGAAACCTTTACAAGCCCTTATATATTGCTGACCCTACTGATAATAGATCCACAAGGCTCACAGGCCCCGAAAAACATCTCTAAGAAGGAGCCAGAAGCACAGCCTCTCCATTTAAATAATTAGCAGAGATATCAGGGGCGCCTAGCATGTGCAACCATGCAGCGGGTGGTCTAAGAACACACTTAAAAAATAGCTCTCTCAGCGAATCTTGGATCGTCTTTCTAATGCGGGATGCGGATCGATTTTTCTAAGACATTGTTAAGGACAGAGAAGGAACGTCTCACAAGCGTTCCACAAGGTCATTGTGTGTGTCCCCAAAGCTTTGCTTCGAATGAGAGACAAAATAGCCTCAGTAAATCAGCGAAGTCTTTCCAGAGGAGAAGACTGGTCTCTTCTGCTCCGTACACTTAATTGAATAGTGTCTCTATTGATAAATGAACTGCTTTTGTTCTAGTTTAAAGAGCCCTGCCTCTTAAGGAGGTTTTCGAAAGTACCTAGCTTGCGGATAAGAGCTGTATTTCGACGTTAATTCTACCTACAAGGCTATCGTTGAAAAATGTTTTTCTAGTTAGTGGCATACTCCTGTGAACTAATTGGTAGATGTGTTAGTTGCTGTAGACATTCCAATGAGAATCAGTTTAGAAAATGAATGAAAACAATCAGCTCCTTGTTGCACAGCCCAGTACAAATCAATTGACAATTTTCCATAAATGTACAGATAGGCGCTATTAACTGCCGACTTTCAAAACCAGGAAAAGTCTTCAGTGTTTTCCAAAAATGCTGCGGGTGTGTAGTATTTTGAACACACCTCATTCTCAGTATTTAGTTATACGGTTGCTTTTGAAAACCTATGATATAGTGGCCGATTATTAGCTTTCAACTTCTCATTAACCTCAGTTATCAACCGAAAATCTCATACCAATATATTTACCGTGAGCTTTCAATAATATTTAGTAAAAATGAGGGTAAGTTTTCAAGGAGAATTTTGATTACTGGGCGATCGTAATTTTGTGTGGTGCAGCATTTTACACCCTCAGAATGTTTGTTTCTATCAACGTAGCAGGTGCCACGTCCCTGAATTTATTCGATTTGTAGTTCATTTAGCATTTGACGAACGAAATTTATTTATTTATCACGTCCCTGAATTTATTCGAGTTGCAGTTCATTTTGCATTTGACGAACGGAATTTATTTATTTATCACGTCCCTGAATTTATTCGAGTTGCAGTTCATTTTGCATTTGACGAACGGAATTTATTTATTCATCACGTCCCTGAATTTATTCGAGTTGCAGTTCATTTTGCATTTGACGAACGGAATTTATTTATTTATCACGTCCGTGAATTTATTCGAGTTGCAGTTCATTTTGCATTTGACGAACGGAATTTATTTATTTATCACGTCCCTGAATTTATTCGCGTTGCAGTTCATTTTGCATTTGACGAACGGAATTTATTTATTTATCACGTCCCTGAATTTATTCGAGTTGCAGTTCATTTTGCATTTGACGAACGGAATTTATTTATTTATCACGTCCCTGAATTTATTCGCGTTGCAGTTCATTTTGCATTTGACGAACGGAATTTATTTATTTATCACGTCCCTGAATTTATTCGAGTTGCAGTTCATTTTGCATTTGACGAACGGAATTTATTTATTTATCACGTCCCTGAATTTATTCGAGTTGCAGTTCATTTTGCATTTGACGAACGGAATTTATTTATTTATCACGTCCCTGAATTTATTCGAGTTGCAGTTCATTTTGCATTTGACGAACGGAATTTATTTATTTATCACGTTCCTGAATTTATTCGAGTTGCAGTTCATTTTGCATTTGACGAACGGAATTTATTTATTTATCACGTCCCTGAATTTATTCGAGTTGCAGTTCATTTTGCATTTGACGAACGGAATTCTAACTCCAAGTCCTCATCATATCTTGGATATTCTTCCTCTAATTTTATTTTCATTTTCCGTGATGTTTTTGTGACGTGTCCATGACTTCCAAGTGATCGGACTTTTTTGTTTGAGAAATTGTATTTCATTGAAAATTTGGTTAACTTTAGGCAACGCTGGGCAACACACTCACATGCATGAAATATTGTTCGTGCGTTAATATTCATCATCATGGACTACTGTGCCTCAGAGCGGAGCAAGTGGTCATTGATTAGAAGTTGACAACAAAGAGATGAGTTCGGAAATATGAATCGCCTGACAACTGATACACCTAAATAAAATCCATTAAGTTCAACATGTGTGACTCACTTTTTAATTGAAATAAGTTCATTAAGTTCAACTTGTACGGTTCACTTTTCAATCAATATAGAGTCATCTTAGATCGTCTTATCATTTTCAAATATCCTGATGAATCTAAAATACGTGATCAATCGCATGGGTGTGAGATGCTTTACGGTTGTAGAATGTTGTTCTGCAGAATCTTGTATAGAGCTTTTCTCATTGGATTCTCACGTTTTTCTTTTCCCCTGTTTATCGAAAGAAAAGCCTCTTCTCTTGCGGAGCTCGGGAACGCAGGCAAGCGAACAACCACATTCGTAACTGTCGAGAGCGCTCCGTCAGAGGGGCCGCTGGATCTGCGCCTAAAATTGCTCCGCCAAAACATCCGTCTTAAGCTTCACTAACTAAATGTTTGTAATTGTAACTACTTGACGAGAAGGCGTCCGTAAGAAATGGTGACTGAGAATTTAACTATAGATGAGCGTAGAAAGAAGATATCGTATTATAAGAGTATTGACCCAGTGCATGCAGCTTTAATGTCGTACGGAGCGAAAGGAGTAACTGCGTTAACAGGACGAGAATGCGGCTTGAAGATGAGCTTCTAAAATAATGGCTCGATAAATCAATTTCTAAATAATTTCCTTTATAACTGTGTCCGTAACGAAACTATGCGTCGAAATAATTTACAACAAAAAGCGAAACCGTGAAAAACCATGGAAACGAATTCTTTTCGGAAACATATTTAGTTTTATAATTCTTTACAGATCATAACGAAAACGAGGTCATCTGCACATGTATGACCGTTTTTTACCAAGTCTCCACGAGATTTCAGTCCAGAAACCATCAATATTCCTGCACAGTCTACAGTTCTTCCCCAACCAACTTCCCTCAATACGATTCGGACTCGGAAAAACACGATCCTTGAGTAAAGTCAAAAGTCTCCGAGAAAAAGCGAACAGTGATAGATTTTCTCATTATTTTGGATATCAGCGGGGAGAGGAAGGAGAGAAAGTTACTCGATCGTTCGACTTTGAATAGCAAATGCGTAGCGTAATTTGAGTTTAGTGACGTGAGAAATCCAGACCGGAAAAGGAATTTAAGAAGCACAGGCAATTGAATTTAAGAAGCACTGGGTACATTTTTGATAAATGCACTGGGTAAATTTCTCATAAATACTATTTGAACACATTTCGCCTACTCAGAAAATATTCGTTATGTAGTCTAATCTATCTTCAAGGTTTTCTTCCGCAAAATTTTTTGATTCAACATCTGCATTATTAATATCATCAGGTTTTCACATTATTTTGTTGATGTGTCACTTAAATTGGTGTAGGGTAACTTGATATAATGCACTAAATAATCAGACAGATATTTTTTCAACTTCTTCGGCTAAAGGTTATTACTGAATATTATGCCTAAGGTGAAAGTGTTAATTTCGAGTTAAATTCTTGCCAATGGAAAATTAAAACTTCTTAACTGTTCATAATTATATGTATTTTTTATGAAAGTAGTCGACAGACGCTTGCCATGTGAATGCAAAAATTCTGGCTTACATTTTCTGTATCATTCACTGAGTTAGGTTAAGAAATTTTCATTAGAGAAAAAATTTATTTTTACACAAAAACATGTACGTGTGTATAAAAAAATTAGGAAGTACATAACTGTACTTAAGACTTTTATTTCCGATGTTTAAATGTAAATTTCGAACAATTCCTCCTAGAACGAGACGAACATTTTGTTTCTGACTGTAATCGGCATTCAACATACATGTTCGTTTTTTCCACTTGGCAGCTCCTAAAAAATTAACGTGGAAATGTACAGAACGGTCGATCCTCGAGTTATTTGACATCATCTTGCGCAAATTTCGACTCATGTAGCGAAAACTTAGTCCTATTTATCCCGAATTTATTCATTACTTAAACTCAGCACCCTATATCAGTTCAATAACGGGTGCTAACTGATAGGATGCTAACTGATTAGCTAACTGAAAGAGTGCTTATGAATAACTGGAGATAAATAGAACAAGATCTAAGTCAAGCAAGCTGAAATTTACACAAGATGATGTCTAATAACTCAAGCATCGACCGTTCTGTGCTCTTCCTCACGCTTTTAGCTCCCGTTATTGAACTAATAGGGAGTTCTAGTTATCAATAACTCGGGATAAATAGGACCAAATTTTAGTCATGCAAGCTGAAACTTACCCAAAATGATGTCTAATAACCAGAGCATCGACCGTTCCGTGCACCGTGTGAGTTGAGGTTTGTTTGAGACGAAGTCGCATTGCTCTCCTGAGATGGCGAGCTCTAGGCAGGTGAGGCGAGAGGACACGTGGACGGCTCATAAATAAGTGTCATTTCCTGTTCTAATGAAGCTCCGCCACCTCCTTCTAAGCGGGGCTTAACAGGTGCAGGAAGTTGTCGTCTGAATAGCAAAGCAACATTAGCAATAGGCTTGTTTTTTGCGCCCCTTGATCCATTGGGATCCACCTCGAGTGGCTCCCAATCAATCTCTTCGGCTACTTCATAAACAACTTTCACTTAACTTGAAACTGATGGTACAAATATGTGAGTAAGTGAGTATCTCACAGCGAGTGACCGCTTTATAAATAAAGGCAATGATGATGTTATCTTTGCAATATTCATCGAAGGCGTTTGAACATCACTCAGCGGAAATTTACACGTATGAGACGTTTGGAATTTCACCATACAGATAATATACGAATAATCACTTTATGTTTAAAAGTTGTTTGATAGCGTATTGGGGTAGAGGCAACTATTGTATCGGTTGAACGATTAATGATGGCTTATTATTGGTGAATACTTAATTTAAGAATATTTATAATGAGCACGAAAATAGCAATGACGCAGCGCACTGGAAAAAACTTTTTATCTCGTAGGCTAAAGAAAAAAAAAAGATTTTGATTGCTATCACGTCAACTTGTTCAGTAATGTACACAAACTTTCTACGATGACTTGATGAATCAAATTATGAATATCAGAGTATTTCATTGGAAATGAAACTAAATGGCCGCAGAAAATTGTTCTGTGTAAGAAACCAAATAGGTGTTTTTGTCGTCCAGCTTCATATGAATCATGTATATTGAAATAAATGTACGAGGATCATGTATGAATCATGTATATTGTTATAGCATTCTTGTAAAGATAAGACGGAAGACTGAGCTAAAGTACTACAGATTGATCACTGCTTGAAGTTACTAATCTTACTACCTGATGATCGATTATAAAATATAAACTACGGTGAAATATCTCAGCAATTCGCTGCATATCAAAGTCAGAGGAGTTTGATATTTCCATAATTATGATGGTTTTTTATTCGTTTTATCGACTTTGTTCACTTTTTATTTGCTCATTCGTCGTCCATGTCACAGAGAAACTTTTTAGATTATTTCCATTCCGTTTGCATTATATTGGTTTTATCCAGTCTTCATTCGCTGTTTCTTTAGATTCACCCTACCCTTCAAGCATTCGTATGAGCACGCGGTTGAAATCATGTTGCTCACTACCTTGAATTAGTCTTGCATGGCACAAAAGATAACATTATTTGCTTATTCCCTTAAACAGACCAACGGGGGTCAGAAATTTGCACTCGTTAATCCCCCTTCAGTATAAATTGACACGCGGAAAACTGAAAATATTTTTTTGAATTCACTACAACCTTTTGTTTATCTCAAGGTGCTCATTTAGACCATGAAATATTTGAGCCCTTCACACGAATTGTTCTCGAGATTTGGCCCTAGAAGCACAGTAGATCATCTAAGCTTCGGAATTTTGAAAAGAACTCCGTGAAAAGACTGCTCGGTCACATTATTTCTGCACAAATGATAGGTGCTGGCATCTGGAGGACCAATTTGAGTGATGTATGTCACCTCTTAATTTATGACACTAACACATAGTCCATCATATTCATTCTAGGAAAATATGACTTAAAACTGTTCGTGAGCGTCCCTGAAGTTGACGAAACTTTAACGCTAGGTGAGGTAATCAGACGCTTTGGAATCTAAGGAAACTTTTAAATGAATTCTCAGTTGTACTGCTTTGTACTGTAGATGTAATAAAAAGTTCACAGTGTACCGACTGCACGAAGGAAATGCGAGATCAGGCCACATAATTGTAACACACGAGTTAATAATTATGACAAATGGCCAATGAAGCATCGATTTTATATGAGCACTGGCCGCCTGATATTTCTCTCTTTGACAGCCTCAGCGGGTGACCTATATTCTTCATGAAGAACTCGTGCAATATTGATGGCGCATGCAGCATCTAGCGTGTCACTCACAGAAAAGAATATATGAAAAATCAGAGGCACGAGCCACTGATTAACCATAAATGGGACTTCGAAGACCGTGTTTACGATTTCAAAATGAACGAAGGTTAGAGCATCTGAGAAATATTTCAGCGCAAGGAAAATTAGGAGGTCTTCTATCAATCCACTTCCTTTTATGAGAGCTATATCAAGTTCAGAAAATAATCACATAAGTAACACGTTAAAAGGAAGTATTCAGCATTGGAACTTTCCCGAATGAGATCTAAATTAGCACCTGCTGGCATGAATCAGCTAAAAGGCACACCACAATAATGAGAATATTTTCGAAGCAAGAAGTTCACGTCCGCAGAAAAAGAACTGTTTTCCAATTCGTCAGTGTGATGAACGACCGGAAGAGATTAAACTGATTTGTTTCTAGCAGCTTGTGTTTCACGCGCATATGACACAGCATCATTTCTACGCTCCGAATTATTTCCCATTTACGATTGTTTGTACGAGGGATTTCGAAAGAGGAGCGACTTGCATTTTTTGCGTTCATGCCCATTGGTATTGTTTCCTTACATTATGAATGCTTTGTACATGTCGAAGTGAACTGAACCTAATAGCAGAAGCCAGCATTTCCTGAGAGACCGTGATCAAGGTTTTTCTCAACCGTTATTTCAAAATTTTTAAAACCTCGATTCGTAAAGATTAGAATTATATATACACATACATGTCTGTGTTAATAAACTGCCGCTGTGAAATCGTTTAAAATTGTTCTTTTTATGGTTTTTCTCAGGAATCCATGAGCGACTAAATGAACTCCTTCACTTTTTCCAAATCAAGAAGAATTTTCGCCAATCACGGCGCGTTCATTGAAAACTTGAGCATTTTACGCCAAAATTGCATGAATCCAGGGCTAAAGCCAGTCTTCATACATAATTATACTGAGATTTGCATCAGGCACGTAACAATACATTTCAAATTGTTAACATGAAACTTCGAATAATCAGATTCATCGTTAAAGTTAGACCGAGAGCACTTGCCGCGCAACACGGTCCCTGAAGAGTTCATTGAGGGTAATCCCGCGGCTCAGGGAGCTTCCCCAAAATCCCAAAAGTGGAGTGACCGCAGAGGGGAAGACTCGGGCTGGCTCCGTGCTACAGGGACCCGCTGGTGTTGCTCGTGGGAAATTGTTCTCACTCGTGTGACAATCCTCAGATCGTCAATCAAGTCATATTCTAATATTCAATCAAGATAACGAAGGAGATTTCTCCGACAATCACTGAAAAATAAAATGGAAAGAGGTAACAAAATTGCCTCCTGAAAGATTCGTTGCGGAATGTTAAAACTTTTTTTGTCCGGCTATCAATAAGAAATTATTCTTATTTTCATGCATGGCATAATCTATATTAAACTCAACGAAATGATAAGCTGACATTAGTCATAGGAAATAAGGAGCAATGTTCTATTAACGCTTTTTTTTAAATTAAGTTCAAGTATTTTTTGAAGGTTATTGAAGCTGACCGACCTAAAACCATTGAAAAGGTACTGAATGCATTATGCTGCGACTGAGATTTTCTATCACCATAAACATGAACAGATGTTCTCACTAAAACATTCAACACTAAATCTCTCGCACGCGCACACACGAACGCTTGCATTCGAGGTCACTTTTCAAAAGGACGTTGAAAGCCCTGACGTCAAAACTTCAAAACTGCATGTGAATTAATAAAAGACTTTTGTTTGCGTGTCCATGTCGTCATTTCTGTTTCACTGCACAATCCTTTTTATTTTATTTTTGCATGCAATAATATTCACGCTTGCCCGTGACTCTTGCCTCCGCAGTCCAACTCAGTTTCAAAGTGGACTTGAGCAATTTGGGTACTAACATCAATATGTATTATTATTGTGTTACAACGCATAGTTATTATAGCAGATTTGATTGTTGCTTTCGTTAGGATTTAACCTGGTACTTAATATTTATTTCTAAGACATAGTTGTCATCAAAATTCTGAGTCACTCAGAGCAGTGAAAACTTTTATCTAAATCAAGAAAACTTCCTTGACCAAACTTTCAATATTTCTATGGTCGACGTTCGCTTCGAAGGGGCGTTTTCAGCTCGAATAGAGTTAGAATTCTTCTTATTCTAGAGCTGCAATCAGTTTTTAGGCGTTTCTTTGTGATGGCGTGCGAGTGTTATCGATATCACAAACTTTTTCCAATTAAGGGTGCATTATTGATGTAGGCTGTCAGAAATTCCATCCATCAGCACACCCGCAGATCCGGCGCTCTCTCTCTCTCTCTCTCTGCCTCTCTCTCACTCTCTCGAAATTGGCAGATGTACGGCGCAACGATCTGCGTTTTCCAGATTCAAACATTAATTTGGAAATAAAAATTCGTTATATATAAGTAGATAGAATTTGCTCTCTTAGAAACTTTGCTTGAATTTAGTTATTTCTCACATCTGAATTACATATGGAAAAAATAGGAGGTGATAAAAATTGAACTGTTTATTGTGTACTTTTGTCAAATATTGAAGTTTTACGTAACGTTCTATCTGGTAATTCAATGATAATTTAGGAACTTTTACAACAATAATTCTGAAAACAAATTTTTGTGCTCGTTACCATTCTTTGAAGCACCATCACGCTTTGATTCTTTAACATTTTTTCGGTATTTTTCATTTAAGTTTGCAAAATTGCAGGAGTGTTGCGTCTCGTGTTGTTATGCGGACGAAGCTTATTTTTAGTCTCATTGTATCAAGTTTAAATCAAAGACGTTGAGCGTACGAATTTTTTTGAGTCTTTACGTCAATATCGAATTTGGCAGAAATAAATAAACAAGATGATCATCAAATTAATACAAATTCTGCCCATGGCCACGTATCTAATAGATCCTATTTTCTGAGCGTTCATTTGGTCTTTTCCAAAGTACCTTATTGAATTTCGCGATTCAAACATGATTTTCTTTCCATTGCAACGTCGCAATTACGTTCTCCATTTTCATTCTTTGATAGTTTCAGAAAAAATTGAAACTAGTAGCTGCAAATAAGTTCCCCAAGCTCTAGTTCCATCGCATCTTTTGATCTTTCTTTTCCCCATTGAAGCGAATCTCTCGGCCTTTATCGATTTCTATTACGGGTTTCGTCAGGCCATTCATTTGTCTTGTTCTGCAGTCAAGTCCACTTTTCTTCGAGTTATTGGAAGAGTGGGACAACAAAACTGATTTATTTATTTGTTGCCGCTCTAACATTGGTCCCAATGAAGGATAAAATTCGAGGACTTTCCCAATCGTTCCTACGAAGGGGTTTTCTGTAACACTCTTAAAGCGTAGCTTAAATTCTTCGCAATGAAGTAACGGAAAAAATTACTAGACGGAAGCTAATGTTATTCGAAAAAACAATTAACGAAATTAGAAAATTAAATCTTCTTAGATATAATTGCACGCAATCTTCTCAGACTCGCAGAATAATCTCGCAAAAGAAAAAAAATCATAACACGAGATGAATTATTAATTCTAAGTTAGGACAATAACGCAACGCAGTGAGTAATTAACTACCAACCTGCTAAATTTTTCATGAAAAAGGGGTTCTATCCTGAAAGAGACTTCCGAAATACTTCTCGAGGGAGTGGGCTTGTCGGACATTTTAGAATTGGACGTCTTTATTTCATTATGATAACGTCTTAGTGAAGGTTCATGCATCATCCAGGGTGGGTCTGACGACAGTTCATCTATCAAAGCCTCGGGCTGCTCGGAGACAACTCGGAGACTCGCGCCAAGCTTCAACAAAGATCAGGTCCCAAGTCCTTCCAAGGACATTCACATACTTCATGTTTCGGTAATAAGTTTATTTAAGAACAGGTTTTTACATTCATATTCTACTTTAAGTTTCGGCAATAAGTCCATTTAACACAAGGCTCGGACATTCACATTCTACTTTAAGTTTCGATCATTAATTCATTTAACACAACGCTAGGACATTCTCATTCTACTTCAAGTTTCGGAAATAAGTTTACTGAGCACACGACATTCACATGATACTTTTCAAATTTCAACTGTAACTTCATTTAACGCAATGCTCCGATATTCACATGATGCCTAAGTGCCGGCAATAATCTCATTTCGAACATGGCTTCGACATTTGCCGGGCAAATGTCGACAAGTTGATGGAATAAAATTAAAAGTCGATGAGACCGCAATTCTGGACATGTTCTTTATGCGTCGATGCTCCTTGCCGTTGTTGCTAGAGCTTCTCAAAATTATTGTGAGTTCCCTCGCAGTAAATTACAAAAGAAACGTAAATTAAACCTGAGTATCAAATCTTGTAAGCTCTATGTACAATTCTGATTAATTATCTTAAAACCATATAAAGCTTCTGAATTTCAGAATGAAACGCACACAAATCAGAAATATATCCAATAGGCAGTCGAAGTCCTTGGAGGGCTAATTATTACGAAAGTGAATTATAATACCACTAAAATCCAGATTGAATTGATACGAAGGATCTTGGATGCTAAGAAGATCTAATTGTTTACAATTTTCCAGTTAGTTATCTGGCACTCGGTTCGTTTATAGAGCTTAGCAGCAAACGTACGCCTTTTGATGAGCTAAATTGCTCTAATACGAAATCTGTAGTTTTAAGTTTTTGATGAAAGCCCCTAATTCTTCTGTCACACTTCGCGTTAACTAAACTGAATCGGATCTACAG
This sequence comes from Morinoia aosen, assembly GCA_030386875.1. NCBI lineage: Eukaryota > Metazoa > Arthropoda > Malacostraca > Amphipoda > Talitridae > Morinoia > Morinoia aosen. The sequence continues at coordinate 22,462,574 of CM059565.1, forward strand.
ATGAAAGTCTTCGAGCTTCTTGCTTCCGCAAGAGTATCAAAACTGTCAAAGCAATTATGACCGTCAGAGAAAACGCCAAGGGGACTACGCGGATATCAGCCAGGGGAATGAATATGAGCAAACAACTATGGGAAACATTCTCAAGAATCCAATTGGAGGGCTTCCAAGATTCAAAAGCTTGAACAACTCGCAGATATTCAGATTACGAAGAGTCAAATTTCTTTACGACCAGTTCAAGGAGAGAGAACGCTCAAGTGTGACTTCGTGTTTTCAGGAAAGAAATTTTCCTTGTTGATGGAAAGTTCAGCGCAAATTAGTAGAATGATCGAGGGCTCAGAAAATCCCTTCAAGACTTCCCAGACTCCAACAGAACTGTTTTCAAACGTTAAAATTGGCAGAAATATCAGTTGCATTTTCAAAATTTGCAAATCTTCACTCATTTTGATAGCCCAGCGATTTTATTTCTACTACGAACACTTAAATCCAGAAAAAACATGGCATTCGGAAGCATTATCTAAATGGTTGCACATACTACTGACCTTTGGTAATTCTAACTTACTCTATCTCAAAAAAACGAAAACAAAAATCAAGCCAAAAGCTGATACCAACTTCCTTCATTCGAGTGCCAATCATTTCACCAGAATAAAACTAAAAACACCTTAATTCATGAACGAACGGTTATTTCAGTTCATAATCTAACACGGATACTAAAAGATCACGTTCATAAGTAAAGTATAGGTCAAGTATTTTATTTTCATTACATGCCTAAAATTTTCGTATAAAAGGTGTTCTGCTCAACAAAAACAATTTTTCAAATATAGCGATCATACTCATCTACGAGTCCATGAATAAATTCCGCTTGCACATGATGTACTGGGCAAATTTAACGCGATTGAATGAACATGTCCTCATCGAAGATCATCCATGAATGCTGTACTACTGAGTACTGATGTTTTGGGGATATTGAACTTTGAGGGGCTGTGAACTGTAAACATGACTTTTACGCGTATATCATCTTTCTACTTCAATTTTTTCAGTTGGGTTCAGTGTGCTTCTGGAATTTTGGCAAAGTTGATAAGCTAAAATATCAGGAAACATATTTTAAAAAATTTCTGCATTTCTTCATTTTCTTAACACAAAATAATTTTTTAGGCAATTTTTGCTAGTAGGCGCTTCAAAGCAAACTTTTTCAACTCACTGGACCTGTCTCAGCTGTGAAATCACGAACAGAATATGTAAATCACTCAACAATCTTGAGTTATACAAGGTTATCGGTTCAGTTTGACAGTGTTCAACAAATCACATGCGCTCACCCTCAAATTATCGAGCCAAATACAACTCCAGGAACGCCGACCTGCTCAGCCCATGTATGTGGGTTAGCTCGTCCACGGCTCGGAACTCTAAGAATCCCGGAAAAGATTGCCTGAAGCCTTCGAGTCTTAAGATATTCTTCGGAAACAGGGGAGCCTTGTTCACAGGGGCCAAAGCTGACGATGGGCGACACATTGGATGATCTATTGTGACTCGGACAAGAAGGCCAGCCTTCGGGATCGTTAATCTTTCTCGGACACCGCTTGGTCTCTGATCTATGACATTACAACAGATAAGAGCGTTATATAAGGCGCACTTGTGAATGCCTCGGATGGTTGACATGTTCCTCCCGGATTGGTTTCACACGGTATTCCAAAATGTTGCCATCCCATCATGAATTATTTTGTCATATTGATTTTCTTCTCAGTGAAAACAGGAGTCTATGTAGTTGAAACGCCATTTGTTGTAATAAAGTTCTATTCGAAGGAAAACACTGTAGTGAATGTTGTTATATGCTTGCATCTGTGTAGTACTCGAGCAAATTTTAAATTAATCTTGGATTTTACATGAATTACACGAACTCCAAAATATGATCCAAATTGAGAAGAAATATTTGCAAAACCAGTTGACACGTACGTCTGTCATTGCGCTATAAAAAGTGCCGCAAATTGACCTCAATCATCGAAAACAAGTCTAAATTGCATAAATTTTCACGGATTAGAGCTCTGTTATTTGCTGGATGATTCAAGCCGAAGGAATGAGCTCTGCCATTAATTCCCATCTTGAATACCAGTTCATTTTGATCTAATGGAATACCAAACGAGGATGTCTATCAGGCGAAAAGCCGTAAATCAGCCATGAATTATATGGCACGCAGCTCGGTGCGCTACTCGCCTTACAAAGTGCGTCGATGCCGTGTCCGCTCCATTGAACCGTGCGTGTGCGTCGGCAGGCTCTCAAATACTCACGCATAAAGTCCTGGCCAAATGAGCTCGACTTCAGCATAAAGTCTTTGGCAAATTGGCTTCGACTTCAGCATAAAGTCCTAGCCAAATTGGTTTCGACTATGGCGTAAAGTCCGTGCTAAATTGGCTTCGACTTTGGTATAAAATCTTCGCTAAATTGACTTCGACTTTGGCACAGGGTCTTCGAGAAATTGGCTCCTAATTCGGCATATATCCCTAGCAAAATTGGCTCCAAATTCGGCGTATATCCCTAGCAAAATTGGCTCCAAATTCAGCGTATATCCCTAGCAAAATTGGCTTCAACTTTGGCATGGGGTCTTCGCCAAATTGGCTTCGACTTTGATGTAGGATCTTCGACAAATTAGCTTCGGTTTGGTCATAAAGTCCTTACTAAATTGGCTTCAACTTGAACTTCTTCTTTCACTGGTAAAGTTGGACTCGACATTAGTTTTTGGATGCATTGCTAAGTTGTGGCGCAAGGAAATATCGGGAGCATAATAAATTTCTTCAGAGCAGTTAGATTTTTCATTTCTATATCTCTCCATTTTAATTGTTGCAGTGATGTTCCGCATCAACTTTTGAACTTAAAGGAAACTTGATGAGCTGAAATACCAGGAAACATTTTGTTCGAAGTTTTTCGTTTCTCTATCATTTTCTTAGCAGGAAAAAATAACGATTTTTAATGAGTTCATCTCGTGTCGCTAAAAATAGTAAATTTAGAAATTTTAAGTCAAATGTTACAGCAGTGGAGCTCATATTTCTTGTTCAACTTAACATTCAACGGAAAAATGCACTTCTAACAACAAGAAACAACAACATAAGAAATTTCAACAAATTAAATTCGAAACTGTAATACCGATTCACTCTTCACTTTATCATTATTTTTTCACTTGTTACGCTGATATTTGAGAAACAAACGTATCTTGAACTAACAGTAAGTTTCTTTTAATTCTCGAGGACTGTTAAGCAATACCAAAAATTGGGAACTGAATATTCAAATAAGCACACCTGGCATTCAGGTGTCTGAATTACAACATATGACATTCAGTATCTCTACTTTTCATCCGAAATAAAAGTTACAGAATCTGATTGTACAACTTTATGTTCCAGTTAATTTCGACTCCATGCGTGAAGGACTTCTTGTATTTGAAGTTTCTCATCCAAATGAAATTTTCTTAAACGAAAATAACTTAGTTATTCGCTTCAAGCCTCCTCGTGAAGAATCGAACACCCGTCTGTCAAATGGTAAAAACTAAACACCATTTTTAACTTCTGCTCTCCAAGCAGTTTCACACACTCCTGGAAAATGTATAAATCTACAAGTTTCTAAGCTGAGTGGTACAAAAGTAGTTCATTATGAAGGTTGTTTGCTCGTAGCACCTGACGAACGACCTGCGAACTGTGGTTGGTGGTCTCTGCGAAAAATACTTTGTGGTTGCACTGAAGACGAGAACGAGATTTCGCTAAATGCTTTCTTCTTCAAGCAGAGTTTGTTTCCGGATTCGAGGAGAAGCTGAGGTTGAAAGCCGTAAATAGCTGTGGTACTGAGGCATTATCTCATCTTATCGATGGTGGTGAAAGAAGGACGAAAGTTCTGTCTCTCATTTAGGTTCCCCCTAGCAAAGCAAAATTTGTATCAAAACTAAACTGGTAATACTCAAACTTGTAATGAAGTTAATTATTTAAAATTTATTTTCACTGGTCTGAGGCAAAGTAAAATTTGAAGGTAGAAAGCTTATCTCCTATTCATAAATAAAGCACTCTGAATTTCGGTCCACATATTAATACCACATTTCTATTTGGAATATCAAAACTAAAAAAATTGTTTTACCGAATTCGTGAGTTCTCTAAAGATCTGTTGCCATCGAACACTAGTTATCAATTTTCAAACCAAATAATTGAGAAAATAGATGAGGTGTCAATGAGCAACAAATTCTAATTTACTTCGTACTTAAAAGTTTGAACATGGAGTCAAAATGTGAAGATTTTAAGCCTTCTTTATGTGTTCCTTATGGAATATTTCAAATTAATCCCGTTTTTTTAAGGAAAACATTTTTTTCGAGGCGTGAACGTTTTAGGCAGTAACACGGCTTAAAATAAACGTTCTTTTAACGTAAGTCAAATACTCCACTACTGATTTGAATAATTATATTTCGTATAAATGATATTGATGTTTAATATTTATTTCCTATGGACGCGCTCTTTTTCGTTTGGGCCGCTCAACTTTCACACAGCATCAAAATTTTTTCTGCCAAGTGTACGTCTAGAATTTTTCAGAGAAGCAATGTGTCAGTCAAATCAACTAATGAACGAACAAACTACAGTGCCTTAGGCAGCAGATATGAATAGTCGACGGTCAGCTAGCACTGAACATGACACGCAGATGAGAAATAAATATCTATTTTTTTTGACAACCGCTCTATTTTGCGATCGGAATTTTTCCACTTCCAATGGATTTTCATCTCCCAAGCAAAAGAGAAAAGAAAAAAAAGCTCAATGAATAGGAGGGTTTACTCCATACTTTCTTGTTCACGTCATTTCTTTTTCTGGATTTTCAGAGGAGCCTACTGGCCTTACCAAATGTACCTCGCATGTGTGGGGTCGAACTCTTGACATGCTTACTCAGAGTGTAACGCTCTGCGTATACGTCACAAAGATCACACACATTGGCAAAAAAATGACCCAAAGACCAGATCGTAGTCGATGATGAGTTCACAAACGATGCTTGTGATGCAAAATACTGCTCAACAAGACAATGGATTTAATCAGTTTCTTTGAAGTTAATGTAATCAACTGTAATCTAATGATTTTAGAGTGTACTTGGAGAGCAAAATTTGTCTGCATATTTCAAAATTTATGGTGAAGTGTGAATTACTTTATGGATAGCTGAAATATTTCCCAACTAAAATAATCAAAAGGCTGAGTCGTCTATAAAAACACGAAATGGTTTGCAATTCACACAACAAGAAATCCATTTTACTTTGCTGTAATAGATCGACAAAATTTCGTCGCCAGTTTAATTGAAAAGTTTAAATTTCATTTGGGAAAAAATTAATGTTTGACCATTCTCAAAATGGCAGTGCTTCACAAAGAACAGCCCTGATAAGGTCATCAATTTTTTACGTTTAATTTAAATTGTTCAAATAATTTTTTGTGGTGCCGTCCGTTTTCCTCGAATGTAAAAAAAAACATTCTTTAGGAGAAGACTCTGATGCAGCCGTGCGAATGTATAGTCCCACAGACCGAAGGCAGAAAATGCTCGCACTAGCGCACTTCTGACCCACAAATCAAGGTAGATATCGGGCTAGTAATTAAAAGTTTCGAGCATAAAACGCACGGGGCACACTTGTTTATCAGTTGCTTTCCCTCTTACCGGAAATTTGTATCATGATGAATCTTCATAGTTAATGAATGTCAATTTATCTGTTGCACAACCTACGCATCCCGTCTGTGCATTGTGGCATGACGAGCTGAGAAAGCTGGCTACTGAAAACGAGAATTTCCTCCTGGGTAACATTCCCTATAATTAGCTATCCCACTAAATCACTAGGAAATACCTCTGCAGACAACAAAATTTTATCTTACAAATGCAAACATAAATTTAGCGAGTTCTCAACGACTAACTGCAGAATTACTATGAACACAGTCGGAAGCATTGTCATGTATCAAGCTGCTCATAAATTCTTCTTGCCGATGCTTTACACTTCCCCTCCTCAGCATCAGAGGGTTAAATGCCTCAGTCATTTGCATGGGTGCTCCGGGATGAGCGTTCCATCAGGGCTGCACAATTAAGTTTGGATCTTACGGGCATTCAGACTTGAAATAAATAGGTCCTCCATCATAACGAATAACCACAAACTTAGGCAGGATCCCAGAGCAGTTTTAATGACATTCAAGCGTCGCTTTGCAATACTATTGTTTATTAGCTACATTTTTAAGAATATTTTTATCTAATTCAAGTTATATGCAGACCTATGTTAACGTTTATGCGGAAGCAAGAACTCTTATTGCGTGTTATGTTGATGAGTCTAGTTTTTTGCTTTTGCAAATTTCATTTCAATTGGAATTTTCAAAGTGGTTTATGACGGCCACCGAACTCAGACCTAATGCAAAGTACATACTAAGCCACACACGTTTATTTTCGAAACGTCAAGTTGAGCTCAAGTCTATGCTTGTGGAGAATGAATAATAATTTCAAGTTAATGAATATTGTTTTTATTTCATACCGTACGTATGCTTTGCTTATAAAACTCTGCTGCGTCACAAAAGTAGAGCAAGATCTCTTGCAGGAATAGAATATAGTAAAATGGATTATTTTTTATATTCAAGATAGTTATTTGTTGCATTTTTTTTAAATTTCAAAATTGTTATCTTATGCTTGAGGATAATTCACGAAATTCCTTCAAGAATCCTATTTTTTTAATATGCCAGTTAGTGTTTGAGACCCAAAATAAATTAAGAAAAGGACTAATTAGAAGCAGTCTACATCAAAGATCAAGCCTGAATCTCTTTTATGTATCTTCACGGGTCGATTGTCCGGCGAAAAAGATCTCTTTCTACAAAAAACGAAGCAAGAAGTGATGTAATTAAGCCAAATGAAAGAGCGAAGACGTGCTTCAGGATTAGTTCTTTCATGCTTTGAAGGTTCCACAGGGGCAGGTTATGCGCTGACTGGAGAGACAGGATCTTTTAATGAGTGCGACCAGTTGAAGGGGTAATGAGTGACACCTCCATTTGTACACTTCAGGCTCTCGGGTCCGCAGCTCTGACTTCCCAGCTAACTTTGGCTCGAGGACCTTGGCTCGCCGATGTTGCAGGAACACCAAGCCTTGCTCAGCCTTGTACGCGTACTTATAAATTGAAAATAATCGGGGAATATCTCCGTAGCTGATGTGAGCTCACGAGGATCATTCAAAATGTTTAAGCTTACGATTGTACTGAATGTTTTTCCGTGAGTTAGTGACTACAAATGCAACAGGTTTTTGATGGATTGAAAAATCAAGGTGTTGAAGATTAGTTATATTTTAAGTTAGTTATGCAAATACGACTGGGTTTTGATCGATAAAAAGATATTGGAAGATTATGCGCACAGTTGTGATGAAAGTTTATTATTAAATATACTTTAGGTCTTTTTTATGTTGGAACTAACATGAGGTATTTATTAATCTTTTCTTGGAAGATTAATACTTTTTCTTTTTCGCGGAATATTATTTGTTGAATGTTAATTATCAATAGCTGAAGATCTCGAGGATAGAGTTATGAGTAATTATAGAAAGCACTTTGATCAATTTTAGGTGAATTTTTTTTTTATGCATCGCTTGAAATCAGGAGCTGAACAGTGGGTTCATGGGTGTTAGTGTACCACAAATTTTAAAGAAAAAAAAGAATGCGTCGATGCGTGCTGATTCAATGATGGGTACAAATATTAGTCCTTTCACTGCTTACCGAGTGAGTAGTGAAATCGAAATGAATATATCATTGTTCTATTTCAATATGGCATCAAATTTTTATTTATTTCCATAGATAAATTTGAACATGACTGAAAATGAGAGCATGATCCAATTTTCTTCCCATAATACCCTTCAAACTAAAAAAAAACATTGATCTTTAGCAGGTCGCTCAATTAATATGAGCTTCTTTCCAGCACATCATCCAGAGCAAAATTATGTTCGCAAAATAAGCTTACCTGGAGTAGGTTTGCGCACTCAATCAATGAGCTTCGATTCGTTATCAACCAGCTGCAGTTTGATAAGCAGCAGTGGGCAATTCTTAGTATATTGTAAATTACTCCTTCGGAACGCAAGTCTGACCTACGAAAGCTCCGGGAAACCAATTTATGCGTTAATACTATTGCTACTACTTCTAATTCTGTTATTACTACCACTTCTAGTTCTACTAGTACTACTATTCCTAGTTCTACTATAACTACTACTACTATTTCTAGCTCTGCTACTACCACGTCTACTGATTCACCTTCAGTTTACGCGGATATAAACTTCAATTAACGGGAACTGCAACTTATTATTATTTTACGATTCATATAAATAGTTAAAAATCTCAGGTAAAAACTATTTAATGTTGATTTTCATGTTTGGTTACCTCGGACATATCCAGAAGCTTATTAAACAATCCATAGAAAAGTTTGTCTCAAGATTTTATTTTATTTTGGTTCTACGAGACTTGGATAGAAGTTATCTCTTAAATTTGTGCTTGAGATAAACCTAGAGCAGCACACAGTTGCTTAAAATTATTCCGAACTGACACACCGTGCTCATGAAAATGTTCGTATGAATAAGTATGTTACTAGTGCATGGATTTCGTGCACTGCTTCAAATAAGTTCAAAATAGCCTACTATGTTTTGTGCGAAATAAGAAAATAATAAACTTAAACACTACCTGAAGAAAGCTCTACGATAGGCAATGTCGAAGAGAGTCATTTTGCGATCAGTACAATTTATATGTGTGTAATATCTGAATCTTTCATTCACCATGAAAATTCACTCACCCTTAATTTATTTCATTTAATTAGGTTAAAGAGCTTGGGTTGCATTTTAATTATGTGAACTCAGAAAATGATTCCTTTCGATTGAGTAGTGTAAATTTTTAGAGAATATCACTTGAATATCACCTTCCTGCAATTTTCCCATCAAATCTGAGACTAACCATCCATGCAGCTTACCAAAATATCAAGAACCTAAAATACTAAAAATTGATACCAATGCAAGCAGGACTCATCGCACTCTGACAAAGTAACGTTATAAAGTAGAGGAAACTACGGAGCGATCGGCGGAGAATGATTTAAAGGAGGCCGCTTCGTGGTTATTCCCGAAGGTAGCATTAGTAAACGTCAGGTTACCGCTCGGGAGCCACCCTGGCTGAACTTAACATCAGTCTCCGGAAATCTTTCCTATGTACGCAATCAACATTCTCTTCGGTGGCAGTGGCGCTCATGTTGCCATGGGTGCTGAGAAGCAATTATGTATTCGTATTTCAAAAGGCGTTCGAATTTTAAAACTCAATCAAGTATTGACATTAGTCACCGGTAATATTTCCTATGTACGCAATCAACATATTCATTGTGGTTGCAGTAGTTCTGATATTTCGATGGGATTGCAAAGAACTAATTATATACCCGTATTTCAAAAGGTTTTCGAGTTTTAAATTTCAATCAAGAAATTTGTACAATGATTCGCGCTTTCATTTCAACAGTAGTAACGTATTTAAGTGTTAAATGAGTATATATCAAAGTTTTTTGAAAATTTATGCAAATAGTGCTTCAGAAATCAAGAATTATGTCTAATAAATCCACAGAACCCTGTATATGAATTTGAGTCGCAAACATAAGCTTCCACATCAGTATCAGAAGGCCTGAGATGGTATAACTACTGACCAACATTTCATGTTCCGCAAAAAAAAGTGGGAGCTAATTATGCAAAAATATTTATTTGTTTATTCGCCGAATGAGTGTTCACAATCACCATTCGTTGCGTTTGCTGGAATAAAAGCGATGCAATGCACATTCTTCAGTCCTACAGTCATAACTTATTGAAAAATTTGAATAGCGTCGACTTCATTTACTTCCCGTGATGCATTGGTTTGAAAATTTTAAGAATAAAAGTTTTTGTTACATTCGCAACTGAAACTTCATTAGGAGTTTAAGTTGAAACTTAAAGGAAGAAAACCAGATAAATCTGTGCTCCAATGGAATACGAATATTGGTAAAATAATTTTCATTTTCGCGAGGTTTTGTTTTTCATTTTCTTCATCCTTACAAACGTAACCGTTGAAATTTCAGTACCCTGCTAGCTCAACGCACTGGTTCTAACTTCATTTAAAACATGAAAAAAGTGTGATACCACTAATTAATTTTGATGAGATTCTTTTCAAACAACGCCAAACAAAATGAAAATACCTGTGCGTCCAATAAAGGAAACCAGCCTATGCCGGATGACCTTGAATGAGCATTGGAATAATCATGACAATGATGATAATTTGAACCAAATCTCAATATCAAAGTCCCGATTAAAACATTTCTCATAGTATTGGTCTCCTCTAACACTCGAACACTCTAAAGCATTAAGCTGTATTTAAACGCATAGATTGAGGCATTAAGAAGAAAAACGTACGCCTTGAAACTCGCAAGACTTAAAGACAAAATAGGTTGAACCGTCGCTTATTTCTACTTCTCATTTGCATTATACGGATGCAACAATGACCAGTCATGCTCTGCAGCTGATGTCTTCTCTGAGTCGTAGTATCAATACAGTGACAACAATTAAATGTATTTTTATTGAAGGATGAAGCATTCAGCGGATTTTTACAAATATTATGGAATTGCAACTGGCAGAAATGAAAAAAAAATACGATGAAGGGACATGAGACATTTCAAAATTTGAACTTTGATCACAGTTCTGTTCTGAAGAATCCATTTTCCCTGCTCACTATCATGAAAAATAACTTCTGAAACAATGAAAATTAATAAGATAACGAGCACTTTACGGTTCCTGAATGCTGCAAAAAATACTCGAGATCGGTTCGAACCCTCAATGGACAGTAAATATCAATATTTTTATCTACTAAATAAAAAACTACCAATACACAATTAAATAATGATTTTTCTCATCCATCACGGCTATAGTTGGGACGCAAGACAGCAGCGGTACTTATCGTACTTTTCTCTCCCCTGAAAATTGATAGATTTCCGCCTTCACGACACCGTGGAACAATTGCTTGTACTGTAGGTCAACCAGTCAATTCTCGACGTTTGACTTGGAATTTCCTAAAAGATTCGAGACAATAGAAAAAGAAAAAAAACAGAATTTAGGCCAAGTTTGCCTCGTTCGGCAATCGTTGTCGACAGTTCGATTAGTTTCTCTCTTTTCAGGAAGATAAATGTTGTAAAACTTTGCGGTGCATATCGGCATGCTCACAAGCGTGTCTTGTAGCCCGTTTGCAGCAACGCAAGCGTGAAGTTTCCGCGACGAGAGCGCACAGTACAACACGAACAGCTAGCACTGCATTTGTCAAAATTGTCATCGTTCTAGCGCGAGCAAACACATCTACTGCAAATGACGCATTTGTGTGGTAATGCAGAAAATTCAGGAGAAAACGCATGTGAATATTTTTTTTAGATACTTTTCCATAGATATGCAATCGATTGCATTTGTTTAAAATGGTATTGAATGAAATGTGCTGCGCAGTCATATGCATTAATTTTGTATTTCTAAGTTTACTATGAAAGTTCATGTGAAATACGCGCAAATGCAGTTGTTTTGAAGTTCAGGCAGCTTAGATTTTGATGCATCAATATTTTAGCGTTTATACTGTTTAAGAATGAACGCAAGCCACGCCTCAGAAGCGTTTTTGCAGGTACCAACTTTAAGTGGCCTGAATGACAGACTATTTATATTTTAATGAAAGCTCATGCACCAAATGAAGTGAAGGTGCTCTGGTACCGGCGAAACTGCAGGGCAGATGAAAAACGGCCCAAAAGTTTAGAGCTTGTAATCTGAAACTGATTTTCGATCAACTTCGCATGCCAAACCGTTAATCTTATTTTGCAATTTGAGCTGTGGCTAATGCATGGCTAATTTTACACTCATCAATTGTGTAGAATAAAACAAACGCAGGTATGACTCAGAACCTAGAGTAGTCTGCCTAAACTACAGATTTATGGCCATTCGCTGGGCAAGAAAAGGGCCTTTGAATCAATAACTCACTCTTTTCATAGCTACCACAAACTCCACACTGGCGGGCTCTAACACGGAGTCTGCCCGAACCTGCGTTACGGCCCACGTTATAAATAAAGCTAATTATAGACGGTGTCGAACTTCACCGCATAGATCATTGTAAAGACCGCTGTTTATTTTTAATGGCTTTAAATTCGTGTTGATTCATTAAATGGTGTCAACCGCGGTTTCTGTTAACGTCTTGTAGAGACCGATTCTAAACGCTGTTGGCAAATTGAAGGACTGAACGATTGACCAACTTCCCACTAAGAACAATTTTAAGACAGAGTAAATAAGTTTGCTGTTAAAATCCATGTATGGAATATTATTTATTGAATAATCGAATGGATCGCGTGGCATCCTTTCAGATGAAATGTTACCACGTGCGCTTTTCATTCAAATTAAGCAAGTTTCATAACTATAAAGCTATTGAAAATCACACAATAATTAGTTATATCGTCAAAAGTGTTTGCCTAGAAGAATAATTCACTTCTGTCATTTTTAAGATATTGAATTATCTCTGCTTAAAACACAAGAAGCGTTATACGCATCCATCAATTGTTACCTCGAATTCTTTCGTAGACAAGTATTGCATTTTGACTAAGTATTTAATATTGTAATAAGTGCTTCTCATCGTCTCGATTCTTACAACGTGCTTCATTACTAAACTGCAGGAAGTAAACGGCAGGAAAAATAGTGATTTAAATGTCAATTCTGAAATCTGTTATACATCTTGAAGCGATGCGATTTCTAGGTAATTTAGACTCCCCCTAACGGTTTGTTTTCTTTGGTTTCCTGCTCCTTATTGACTTGAGAAATTGACGGTTTTACCCAACATTGTTTGAACGAAGAACTTAAGTCAATTTCCTAATTTATTGTGAGAACAGCGTTGAAACTTCTTTCGAAGTAATTTATCGTTATTAATGTATTAATATTTTCATATTAGAATTAGATTGATTTCATTTATTATTTATAAATGAAAAGCTGCGCGAACAAAAAATCCCGAGCAGCAACGCACAATTTTAAATTTAAATTCTAAAACGTCATGAAGCTTTTAATGTTGTTTAAAATCGATGCACATATTATGTACAGAAGTGATTTTTTGCCGCAGATATTGCACGAACTAAATTAATAACAGTATCTAGTGTCAAAAATTAATAATGCCACAAATTTCTGATTTTGCAAGAATAGTGAGATATCTCATTATACACCCAAATTATATTCAAATTCACCTTGTCACCCATGCATTGACTTATTACATACATGGTACTTCAAAATCGTATAAAAGAACGCCATCTCCCTTAATGAAATAAAACAAATGTCATTGGATTATTCTTTTATTAGGAACCCAGAATTAATATCTTTTGTTACGAGAACTAGAGGCAGGAAGATATCAGCCGAGTTCCATTGTTAGGAGACAACGTACAACTTGTACTAATTTATAACGCAGTCTCAGAATCATGGATCACGGCTAAGATTAGTAGCTTTGGTGACCCTCGCAGATCTCCAAACATGTATTGGTGAGTGTGTTATCTTCTGCATAACACAGCAACAAACACTTTCGCTTGGTATTGTCTCGTTCTCAACAATTTCGAAGAATCGGCTCTGTGTCCGTCGTAGGTTGCAAGTTCAGATATAGCTATGCTTCATTATCAGGGTGTTTAGATGGAGTGGAAATTGGAGTCATGGGGTGAGGTTCAATGACACCTTCTTTTGAAGTTGGTGTAATGCATTGATTGACAAAGCGTGTTCCACCATACGAAAAATGCTTGCAGAAATATCTATTTTTTGTGGCAAGTGAATGGATATTCTCAGTATCTTGCATTGCTACAGTTTAAGTTGATAAAGTAGCACCCCTTTTACTAATTTTCATTTCACAACTGAATTTGCATAGCTTGTACTGGTGCAACGTTGGTGTCAATCGTCAAAAATCAACCAGAAATTAATCCTCTACAAATCTGCAGACACATCTCTCGTGTCGCTAGGGACCATAACTTAAAGTATTTTCTCATGTATTTTTTCTGCATTTCATATATTTAAAATATCAATTATGATGCACTTCTCCATTCAGGTACTTTTGAGACAACGTTGAATAACTTGTGTATTTCATATTCCAGGTACGGTAAATTCGAACGGTGAAACAAAACGTCAACGAACGTCATACACCCGCTACCAAACGCTGGAGCTGGAGAAGGAGTTTCATTTCAACCGTTACCTCACAAGGCGACGAAGGATAGAAATCGCACACGCTCTCTGTCTCACAGAACGACAAATCAAAATCTGGTTCCAAAATAGGAGGATGAAATGGAAGAAAGAACATAAAATGGCTAGTATGAACGCTGGCATGGGGATGCATCCTCAGGCATACCATCAGATGCATCACCACATGATGCAGCAGCATCACTTCCATCCTCACCTTGCTGAGCTGGACACCAAAGCCTACTACTAGGTGAGATTCACGGGAGAGTTGATTTTACAATTACTTTTTTGTTGATACATTGTGATACAATTTATGGAACACTTACTTTTATCAGGTTTGGAATGGCACACAGGGGATTTCCCACGTGTATTCTTTGATTTGAAGTGTAATCAAAAACCAATTACGTTACATAATTAACTTGAAGAGGCCCTCGTGTTAGGAAAAATCATTATCGGACTAAAAATACTGTCTGTTATATTGGAGTGAATACATATCACATTTTTATTCACACAAAGAAGCCATGTTTTTTCTAAATTACATCTTGTTTACAGTGATTTCCAGTGTTAACCGGATATTGAAAGTTGTTTAAAGTATAACTTTCTCAGATAGGAAATTTAAGATTAAGAAAACCATCAGAAAAAATCAAAATAATGTAACTAAGATGTTTGCAACGAGATATGATACAAAACCAGCTGATGAGATTTGAAAGTCACAAAAACTGAATTTCTACTAAAAGTGGCCTTCAATATTAAATCCCACGTTCAATAAAAATATGCCACGAGTCAACGTAGGCATAACGGATAAAATTAAACGACAATCGTCGCCTAAAATCGAAAAAGTATCATGGATACAGGAAGTACAAGCAACCATTCAACATCAGGTAGCCTTATTTAGAAATTTGTGACTCTGCGCCGAATTAAAGCGCGATTATATTGAGCGAATGCAAGACACTTGAGGTTGCAGAGAAGATAGGACTTGGCAGGGGCTCGGGTGAGGTTCGTGCGGGAAAGGAAAGAGTGCGGAGGGAGAGGTTGGGTGCACACGGTTGTCTGAAGTGACGTTGACAGATGCAGACAGGACGCGGACTCCCTCCTTTCCAACTCCTCCTGTTACCGTTCCTTTGACTTCCTTTCGTGAGATTCTCCAAATTTAGTGTATTCAAATAATCAGTAATATTTCTGAACTGTATTTCAGCCTTTTTGACATGTTTGAGTTGAGTGAAATACTCTTCATCCTCTAAATTTTCAAAAAATGAGTCAATAATTACTTGGTGCCATACCTACACATGGATGCAGTCTCAGCCGAGGTCTTATGCAACTTCTGCGCAAATTCTACAAACTTTATAGCACAAAAACAGCCTCCTGACATCAGCGTTTTCACCTCACTTGAATCAAGTTGCACTACACTTGAAGCTCATGTATTACTTTTGGAATAGAAAATAATTCATATTGAAATAATTCGATCTCAAGAAAAAACTGAAATTAGGCACCTGAGTTTTCCAAAAATTGTTCGTATATTACATGTTTTGAAATTGGCGAGTTTCGAATCTCACTGCCATGACTTAAAGACACAGGCGGCACTTACTCTCATACATATTTAAACAATTTATTTACCACAGATTCTACATATGTTAGTTTAAGTGAACTTAATTCATTGGGGTGGAAAATGTCATGAAGCGACGACCATATAAGACAAAATCTGCTCAAATATGAAGAGTTTAATTTTGAAAGTCGGTCTCAAAATTTCTCCTTGCATTTTATTCGTGACCAAAAATACGCCAAGTACAAAACGACAGTTATGCAGTATTTTGGATTACGCATCAGATGTATGCTCCAATTAGTACTAAGTAGTTGTAGATCCCTTTGCTGAACGCTTCTGGAAGGTGTATTATAATTGCAAAATGCAGGTAAATATTTTTTTTTTTTCATCAGCTGAACTAAGCTTAATTTTCCTTCGCATATCAAGCCTATTTCAATCGTGGTGTCCACAAAAAAATGAAATGTTGATAATGGTTGACTATATCCAGTGCTTTTAAGACAAGAGGAAAACGAATTCTTGTTCAAGCAATTCTCTTTTTCCCTGCGTAGCGTACGAAAAGAAATGCCTAAATCTAAACATGCTAAAAAAGTGCAAGTCAATCGTTTAATGGCTCCACGAATCAGTTCAATCAGTTTCATCTATTAGGACCTAACAAAAATTTCACCAATCATTTACGTTAACATTTGAAGAGCGCGCAAAGTGTTTCAAAAAATAAGTGTAGATCGAGATGTGGCTGCGAATTGTTGAATAATCTAGACTTCAGGTGTTGGAAAATTTGACAAAATTCGTAATTATCTACAGTAACATTTGAAAAGCATGTAATGTAATGCTCCTAAAGCATGACGTGCACAATAGATACGAGTAGTTTTAAAAAAATAAGAGTTCAGAAAAATTTAGAACTGCTGAATTTCTGTATTTCAATCTGAATTTTTATAAACTCTGATTATCCAACATCAGATAATTTCACTGAAGTATTTTTCGTTAAAGTCTGAAATTTAGAATTATTTAGTGCAAGTCCATTCGCTGTGACTCTTGGTTCTTAATAACCTAATGCCCGAGAATAGCTGGAGCCATAACTCATCAATAATTTACCTGTTGTTTATCTCAAACTAACTCGAAGATGATAATTACATGAAAAAAGCAACAAATTGCATTTCAAACTATGATGTAGATAAAATCGTTTCGTGATGTAAACTCAAGGTTTAATCCTTGATATATGCTAAATATTTGTCCCATAAATTTCAAGGGTAGATTTCCAAGTAGTGGTTCAAAAAAATCGGCTCTTCATTTACTTCTATCGCTTCATTTTCCTTCTAACTATTCAAGTTTAAGGTTCATGAAAGAAAATAGAGCGCTACCAATGACTAAATTTTGCACTGAATTCCCCGCACAATTTTTTATGAATTTGGGTGGGTCATTGGAATAATTCATTTTCATTTAGATCTGAGAATTACGGCCAGCAATGCATCCTAATTGTGAACTCTGTCTGGAACAACAGATCGAGATTTTTATTTTCATCTACAGGTCAATTACAATCTTGAGTCTCTGGAACTAAAAAATTTGAAATTAAATGAGAAACGCTCTATGCAATTCGGATGAAATTTGATTCTTGAATGTACAATATATTAATCGAGTCCACAAACTGTTGCCTGAGCACTTACATAATTCAAATGAGTTCGTTACAGAATCCAATGAAGCAGATATCTCTGCATTAACAGCTATTCTTTACTCCTAAAAGTCAATTGATTATCTAATTAATTCATGAATTAATTCTCTATCTCAACATTATTTATAAGTAAAATATCCCCATTAAATCTCTGAGATTACATGAAAATATTCAGCTTGAGGTAATGTTTAAGTAAATTCATCCTTCTTTAAATGACTGCGAGTCCAAAGCTGAAATATTTTTTAAATTTGCAAAAGTGTGTTTTTTAACGAACAATGTTGCCAGGATCGCTTGGCAATCCTGCATAATAATAAAATTTCTCTCCCATAAATTTTGAGCTTTGTTCTCTAATAAAATACACTATAAATATTTTGATGAAGAGTGAAAAATGCGTAACTTGTATCCTGATTTCACAAGTGTGATCGGTGTAGTTTTCGCAATAAATGTTAAATTGATAGATTAAAATCACAGTTAATGCCTACATTGAAATAATTTTTTGATTTCACAACCGTAAATTTGTTTATTTCTATCTAAAAAGCACTAGAGCATTTTGTAGGAATTCGCTCATTAAAAGCACACTTCGCAAAACCTAAAAAATTCTCCCACATTGCTTGAAAAATGCTTCGTGTTATTCAAATTTCCTTCGCAGCAGCTGTTCATTTCGAATAACGAACTTTCCATGAGAAAGACCTCAATCATAATTTTTCTGAACCGTTACTCCCTGAAGGAAAAAGTCATGACTGCATTTCAACCATTGCTCTGGGCTAACCACTAAGCAACCACCACATCAAAGCAACCTTTCGCATCAACCATTCATTACATACAATTTCATCATGAGTATATTCGTCAGGAGATTTTCATTCATCACAGTGCGGGCAGGAGCCATTTTTCTTGCAAGTTCGTATCTAAGTCATCATTGTTTCATATAACATCATCGGTGATTAATCTTGGGCGCTGTCATTTATCCTTTGTAGAGGGAGACTGACATAATTATAGGGGACAAGAGACCAGGGCATGGGGGAGATGCGCACAGGACGGCGCCTATCCATCATGAGAGAGAGGCTCGCTGCGTCAGGTTTTCTGTGCCCCAACTTAGCCCTGCTGGGCCTGGAAGTCTCTACTCAAACTTTCGAAACTGATTTGATGCTGCCCTCTTTGAATATCAAATTGCCTTCAAATCAACTACAGCTGCTTCCTTTTAGTCGTGATTTAAAAATCTGTCATAGGTGGGCTTGTTGTTAATTTTCGTTGCGGTTTTCAGGTTCGAAACTGATTTGTTGCTACCTGATTTGATGCTACTTTCTTTGAATATCAAATTGCTCTGCAAATACTACAGTTGCTTCCTTTTAGTCATGATTCAAAACTCTGTCATACGCGGGTTTGTTTTTAATTTGCATTGTGGTTTTTAGGTGTTGGGTTCGGCGTGGGGGTAAAAACATGAGGGCTGCAAATACTTACACAACCCTTGCGTTCATGAGGGGATATTCATGGTTCGCAAGATAATATATTTGAGCAATGAGTCATCATTTAACAGGGTAAGGTAGCCTTATAACCTCAAGAACTTTCGTCATAAAAATAGAACAGTGGTTTTGTCTCAAATGACGTATCATCAATTTAGGGGAGCGACCAAAATTATGCATTCAGAGGCAACCAGTTGACATCGTAATAATATGTTGCGTTGTAACTTCTAAGACAATTTTACTGCTCCAATGTTACCTATCTGCATGAAAACTGCATTATCTGTCACCATTCTCAATTTTACTCAATCGCTAGATGGAAACTTATGTAGCTCAATCAAGTTACTTTTGTAATTCGATAAAGTTCATGCGAGACTGATGCAGTAATAGGTACTTCAAAAGTTGTACTACGTTATCGTAGTCAGACGAAGTTTAACATTGTGGTCAGATTGTCGGATATTGCAGCTAAAATCGGGTATTAAGAGGCAATTACGCAGAGTTACAGTACCTCTTGGTAACAGAGACCTTATATTTCGATTATGGACTGCATGTTCAGTCCCAAAATATTTCACTCATAACAACAAAGTACATATTTAATGACCATGTCTAGCCTCTATGAGAAAACTGTCTTGTGGAGTATTTCAGTTAGAAAAGTTTGAGAAAGTTAGCGTGAAGCCAGACTTTGCAGGACTAAATTGATGTGGTGAATTGTTCGAACCTCTTTAGTAATTTACATGTTATTTCTTAGCAATTTCAGATTACGGCTGTGCTTAGTAGGTACCAATTATGTAATTATTTATGCTGGTTGAGAATTTTTGTGGTGCTGCGTGCGCAGGCAAACAAAACAAGGCAAGATCAAAGTATTCGGGTGGAGCAAATTATTTAAATTCCTGGGATTTAGGGAAAATTAAACTCTTGCTTTTTGCGTACATTTCAAATGCGCATAAAATAACTTTTAAATTTATTTAGTTATTCTTGGAGTGTACACATTAAATTTCACTGATCCCCGCTGCAGTCACTTTCTGAATAATTATGGGCAAAGAGTCATAAACAGTGCAAAATAAAGTGAAAAATTGATTTATTCCTAATTTGGAATTTCTGCATTATTTTTTCCGCATTCAGTTTAATTTTCGGTATATATCTTTCAATGAATAACAACATACTTTAAAATGTTATTTGTTGTACTGATCCCAACCAGCTCCCAGTTCAGATATTGAGTATATTGTCCTAGATGAAAATATTTCTAGAATTTTAGCTACTGAAAGAAATCCGATATTTTACAGCAGTTCAAACTAAAACATCAGTCAAACTAAAAAACAATCAAATGATGCTGAAATCCTTTCTGTGTTTAACACTCATAGTGTAGGGACAGTTGTTGCTTTCAATAAAGCAATATTTTAGTAGTGGCGAAGACGGTATTTTGAAAGTCGGAAAGTTTGGGCATCTAAATAACAGTTATCAATAAGTAACCCAAAACCGCTTTCGCAAGTTACTGAGCAATAACGAGTAGAGGAATAGACTCCTTCAAGAAAACGAACGTGGAGCTTTGCATGAAGAAGCCGAGAAACCAGATTCGACTTTGATAGCGCTTAAATACCCACAAAATGGCACCCAATGGATCTTGGAGACGATCCGTCATGAGATGACAGGAGAGGCGGCCTAGTGAATACGCCAAACCCCTGTCCCTCCGCCTGTCTGCCGGCCACTCTTGCACTCCTACCCTCCAGCCTTCGAGGCCGAAACTCTTCATTAGGAACCGAAGATTAATCGATCCCCACTCTGGGATTCATAATGACGTTTGCTGGCACAGCGTCCATTGTTGAGCTTTCACAGACAACCTCCAGCATTTTCTTTTCAGGGGCCGCTAGAAAAATAGCCATAAAGTTTAAAGCCATTAAGATTGGCGGGGTCTCGATTTTTTTGTATCTTATTTACGAGTTCGATGGTGTGAAGCTCGACGGGCATGCTTGAGTTTTGCACTACTTTCGTGGCTTCTGATTTTGAGGCTTCTTCAGAAATGTATTGGAACAAATGAGAGCTTTAATTTTGTGTAAAAATTATGTGTGAATATTATAAATTTATGTAAACTAATATATGATAACAGATGGGAGCTTTAATTTTTTATGTAATATTTCAGCGGTACGTTCTACATGAAAAATATTGAAGTCCGACTGGCAACCTTGGACAAGGTCTCTCCAGTAGCGCACATATCGACCGCCTGAAGCTTGCAAAAATTACTGAAAGCCTGCTAAGGAAATGAAAAACTCAAGTTTTCTTGGAATTTTCGCTACTGATCCCCGCAGACACATTAAAAACCTACTTTTAGATTCCACAGAAATTTCATGGTATTAAATGCTAAACCTGGTCAGTAGTTAAAAAAGAAATAAGAATTGTTTTAATATTTATACGTTATTTTTTCAACACTATTGAGTTTTCAGTTAAAAATCCCCTGTGATTTTTGTGATACATCCACAATTTTCTCATCAAGTGACTGGGGCGTAAAGGTATTCAAAATATGTTCCGAAAATATTAAATGATGTAATGCACGATTGTTAAATGAAACTGAAACTTCATCAATCAATATTAAATTTTTTGACGTTTTTGCAAAGGTTTTTTTTTTGCCAAGTACATTCGATTGAAAAGTTGAAGTCTTGGGTGAAATCTGACATCCTTCCTTGCCTTGTTAAGAGAAGTCTATAAACTCCTAAAAGCACAACACTTTCTCAATGACGCCAAACGTGGTAATAAGACATCACCGTATTGAGGAACAGGATGCTGATATTCAACGCAAAGTCGCCGCCATGGCAGGGAGAAGACATGAATATCCTTGTGTCTGCATTACAATGCTCGATGAAATTAATGTTGCACATGATGGATGAGCTTTTGGTTGCACGAATACCACCGACTCCATTCGGAATATTAATGGAAATTTGACGGGCGGGAATTGTTCCTCTGTACTATAAAAACTCCATTGATTTATGGAGTTTTTTCTCAACAGACCACCAGCTGAGTCAAGTCTTCATTTTGAAACGTAATTCGACAATCACCGTACATGGAGTGATTCGATTTTACAAGTTCTTTTGTTTATATAAAAAGGCAAGCGAACTATTTCAATTGGAAAATACGAGTACTATTTCGTCTAAGGAATTGAAAACTGACTCTCATTTCGTCTCGAGAATGAAAAAGGCGAGTGAACTATTTTAATTGGAAAGTACTACTCTGTCTAAGGAATTGAAAACTATTTCGTTTCGAGAATGCATTGGCATTTTTTGGTTTATTTCCAACGGAAATGTGACTAAGAATATACATACCTTCTTTTTAATACGTGTCTGTACTTCGGTTGCATAGCCAGCGTTCTTTCTTTGAAGACAATTAAAATCTCATCCTTCACCGATTTGAAATATTTTCTACATAGTTGAACTTATAAATTCTAAAGATAAAACATTTTTTCTGATTTATTTCCGAATCATTTCAAAAATTGTCTTTCAGAGACTCGCATTTCGAGGAACTGAATCGTTAAAGACGACCGATCAGTTTTGGTACGTTTTGTGCTTTTCGAGACTAAAATTAATGATGGAGCTCAGTCAGGTTAGAAATACAGTGTAGATAAGTCTCGATTCTTGAGGATAATACAGGGCTTAATGATCTCTGCGGCACACCCCAGTCGCCGTGCCGGACCTGATTGAGACATCACAGGATGGAATGGAGTCGCTAAAAGCTGGACGCTTAGCCTCAAAATGTAGGAAACTCCTTCAAAACGTTGGAACATCCCAGCAGTCTGTGTTTTAGAGAAGTTTCTAATTTAATTTACGTTTTAAGACTTGAGGTATTTTAGAGATGCGTCTTCAGACGCATTGAAAACTGGAAATAAAATACAGCTTGGATGTACGCTAAGCATTATTTGTACACGGGTATTAATTTTGAAATAAAAATAACTGATGAATGATTTCAAAAGATGGGAGGTGGTACTCATGCAAAAAGATTCTCTTGTAAATAGAAAATTTTAACGAATAACCTTCAAATCAGGGAATACTTGTAGATAGGGCGAAAAAACACAATATGATATAACGATAACCACTGGTAATCAATTTGTCGTGTATGGATGGTGAACGTGTCAAGTACAACTACGCACTAAGTAGACGATTTTCTCGAGTTCAAGTTCTATTAAACGCTCACACGTTCGCTTTTGTGAAAAAAAGTTCTATTTTTAACAATAAATGTTTATTATTTCTTGTTACGCAGTGCAAAGAATATATGGGTCTAAATTATGAATGGTCAATGCAGTAAGAAATATGCACTAGTTTAGGCCACTATCATTTTTAATTAGAAAACCCAGGCAAATCATGTAAATCATTCAAACGAAAAATAACCGTATCTAGAGCAAAAATCTTCCCGAAATATTAGCTTCGATGGAAAAATTGCGATTCAACACAAATTGTGGAAATTTGAATCTACTAGTACCCTATTATTTACTTAGGATGGTAAACTAGCACAAGAAGTTAAATGAAGCAGAAACACTCATTTCAATTCTGATCATCATTCTGATCATTCTGATTCTGATCATTCGGGGAGGTGCAGAAGAGTAACAAATTGACCGCTGTTATTCATCTTTTAGAGTCGAAGTATGATTCATTCATCAATGCATAGAATCAAAAGAATACTTCACTAAATGACATTTTTATTGCATGCTGCTAAGCCTTTCAAACCTCAACTGCATTGAGCAGAAACCGAACGGAATGCAGTATGCACAGCGGCGGTTTGATCGATTCCTAAATTAAGTTGTATTCATCTGACCACAAACGGCAGTGACAGCATCTACAAAAAGTTCGTTTAGGTGTAATCCATCAGTGACAACTCCATTTTCATAAGCAACTGCGCAAAGTATTTCGACATTTATTTGGATACCATTAATTTCGAGTGAGAGGTAGGAAGGAAGGACGGCTGAGTAATCGACCTAGAATAGACGGGAGGCAAAAGAACGCCAGCAGCTGGAGAAGAAGGAGGCCATCATTCCAATCCCTCCGCAAAAGGAATGAGTTCATTGGTCAAAATTCAGTAAAATAGTTGTCTCTGCAGGCTCAATTGTGAACAAATTTTCCAATCGCCCCGCAAAAGGAATGAGTTCATTGGTCAAAATTCAGTAAAATAGTTGTCATTGCGGGCTCAATAGTGGAAAATATTGTTTTTGAAAGTGTTTTAGTTTAGCAATGTCATGATGAGGAATAAAATGGCGGATACTTTGAGAGTTTAATCTTCGCGTCAAGTTTTGGTGATATGGCTAAGAAATTGTTTACTTCATTTGCTTAGGACTCCTAAACTATGTTTACATGTATGTAAGCATAAGCCTACTCGAATACTTCGCAAGTGTGAAAATAATGATGTTCTAAAATTATACTATGCTCAACAGTATCTCTGCTCATTGTTGTATGTTCAAATGCCGAATTTTTAGTGGATGTTTTTGCATTCCTTTCTTTTAAAATATTATCATTCTGTACCAGAATATGTACGCCAATCTAAGAAGAAACGTTACACTGATGCTGTCTCCACAAAACAGATGTGGAGAAATACTTGTATTCTCTGAAATCTATCAAGTTTCTACTATCAGTTCATCCATTTCCAATGTTTCAAGCAATGAACTGATGCTAATTTGGTCGACAAATACTAGTTTACTTACCTTCATTGTTCAATGATTATCCTCAGGGATGACCTCACTTCTCTATTTTCTCCGGTCAGAGATGCCTACAATGTGGTCACGATGACGTTCTGGGATTTATTTTTCCCGTTTCGAGGATCTGTGAGATACAGTTGGAGAAAACTTTCGACAGATAAAATGTAGTAGAAAACTAGCATATGGTATCATGATCTTACCTCATGACTCGGCTCGAATAACGAAATGATGTGAAAAATACAAAGCTTTCGCTCGTGGAGAATATCACGGGAACCCTAGCAAAGGACATATTAAAGGCAATGAAAGGTTCTATTGTCATCTAATATTGACGTATATGATAAATGTACGTAATCTTTATATTATTCATGCACGTCACCCGTTCCTGCGTTCTCGAGACAGAGCTTTCGAAATGAAAAGCTTTTCTGTTAATGAAAAGTTCAGTGAATTCACATTGACCTTCCCATTTAGAATACTCTACTAAGGTTATTTTTTTGTAAGTCCGCAGTGGACCGCCAGTTGTTGGTGTCACGCTCCTCTGAAATTGGGTTCATTATTTTGTTTGGAGGTTGAAGTGTGGTTGCGGTGGACGAAAACCAAGGACGACCTTGCGGACTCGAGGATAGATCTTCGATCTGGTACATATTCCGAGATAGAATTAAGCTTTCACAGCATGGCTTGAAGCAAAACCTAAACATTATATTGAATTAAAAATATAGGTGCAATTTTTGTTTTTGGAATTATCTAGGCATGAAAATTGGGGCTCTTCACACATGGAACTGACTCTGAGCAATATATAGATTAAAAAAGAAGAGTGATTTTTGCACTTTACGAATTGACTGAGTCTGATAAGGGAGAATTTACCAGGTATGAAACATGCGCACATGATAGAGACATAAAATAGATACAAATACATTTAAAAGTAGAAAAATATCGCAAGATCACTGAAGAAATGCCACGTAACATGAGATTAAATGAATCATTGCATTTTCTAAATCACCTCAACAAAAGTTTTTTCTTACCAGATATGTTATGTACAAATATACGTTCTAAAAATTAGGAGCTAGTGAGCTCCGACATGAGTTCGCGAAAGATAGTGTCAAAAGTGAACACATCTAGTTCAGATATGTTTCTTTCACTAGAAGAGTTCATGGATAGTGAAGATATGTTTTCTTTCACACCAGCTTTTTACCTCAGAAATTAAAATGCGATTTGAAAATATTTCATTGCTAATCATACAGCGAAAAAAATTGAAAAATTGAAAACTTTTATGATTGGTTTCAGTTTCAAAGTATTCCTTTTCAAAAAAAGAAAAACAATCTATAAAAATTTCCTCATTGCAGATCATTCATTACTTGTGTTCATTTGTCAGTTGACTTCCAAGTAGATTTTTAATATAACTAAATTCATAATTTCTTATACTTAGTTATAAACGATAAAAATAACTGATTAATTAAACTTTACTCACAAAAATGTCAAATTATTTGAGGGTATTCAGCGTGCGAATTACTACGTGAAACCAAAATGAGCAAATGATTTATTCCAGAAATATACAAGCGTGTGAACATATTAAGCTCCAGAAGCCACAAGTAGAATATTTAAACATTATTTGGAATGACTCTCAACTACATTGTAAGTTCATATTCCGAAATAGTATGATGACATCAGACGATTAAAATTTCAAAAATACCAAAAAATCTGAATTTTCTGATTCACGAAATGACTGAAATACCGGTATGGATTGCTAGTTAATGAATTCAAATGCACCATTTTTTCTATTTTTAGGAATTCAAAGTTTCAACGAACGAAAAAGTTACACATTCTTCCCGTAAAATCAAACTTTTTCACAGCTACATCAGTTTGGTATACAAGCAGTGCTGAATGAACGAAACCAAAATTCCACAATTCGGCCCATCGCTGATTAATTGATACTGATTAATTTATATCAAATGGAAGCATTCAAAGGAGTTCATTGAAATCGTACTAACTGTTACTGAACATTAATTCCCGATGTAACTTACATACTTCAACATTTCTTTGTATAGAAAACTTGTTTCCATTTCCTTTCATTAAACCATTAAACATTCTAATATTATTTATCAATTTTCTCTTGTTTATTAATGGAGTTTCGATTGCCTTTAATTGAGTTGTTACGACACATTCTGTATTCTAAACCCATGTTTGCTCGATAAAATAGCTTTGTAACTTCTTAGGACGCTGCATTGAACATGCGTAACATTCTATTTTAACAAGAGTAGTAAAACAACACCATCATCTTTTAGCGTGCAATTATTGTTGCGCATTCCCAGCATCATATTCCGCGTATCACTCCTGTTTTCATTTTGCGTGTCCGTGAGGCACCAAGGCTGACTATCAGTGAGTTGGCGCCTGTACGATGTGCGAAGAGTCAAGGCTGAGTTCACTTGATAACATTGCTGCATAATAGCAATGTATCGCTCGTATCATTGGCGCATTGTTTTCTGAGGTTCGCCTTGTGCTACCCAGCTATTTAGCGGCCATTGAGCGATGCCTCTGATCTGTATGTTGTTGGCAAATTTTCACTTATGAAAATATGCAGTGGGTATAAAGCAAGTAAAGCTGCACGCACCACGTTATACCGTGTTAGGGTTGAACCGTTGAAATGATCCAAGGCCGGATTAGAGAGCACGTCCATTCGCATCTTATATTCGCTGGTTACTCTAGCAGTTATATTGAGCTTGTGCTTTCCTTTTTTGGATTCTTCACTATTATTCAACTTAAAAACCTTAAATCGCTTAAACTTTAAAGGTGCGCAAAATTTATCCTATTTATGGTGAGCCAATGTATCGGAATGAGGTATATTTAAAGTGTTTCATCCTCAGCAAAAAAACAAGAAATACAATTTCACACGTGAAATTTTTCCAAACGTCTCTTTTTTTTCAACTGTAAAACAAACTTCGCAATAAACCAATACTAGTAATATGGCAAGACTTATAAATTCAATTAGTAGTATGAGATCACTAAGCCTGATGAAATTGAAAGTCTTGTGTGGATATTTATCATAATAACATATTGAAGAACAACTACCCTCCGTAGCGAGATCGACACTCACTGAAACAGCTGTTGAATTAGGAAGGTCTAATTTCAAGATATATAACTGGATATTAGCGCCTAAGCTGATGAAGGTTTCCTATTACTAGATTTAAAGAGTTCGTTGCGAATATCTTAATGAGTTTTTAATACAAGGTAAAAAACACACGTCAGTTGCTAAATTGTCGAAGCAAGTCTTCAAATAAGCGGTGTGATGAGTTCACTGGGAGCATGAGCCGCTTCAAATGAAGTCTACGGATCCGTTGCTTCATTTTTGATTACCGAGCACAAGGTGATGTTATTGTTTGCCAAGAAATATGTATCAAGAACCGTTTCATTCCTGAAAAGTGCCACATTGAATTACTTCTTACTGATTCTTACTGACAACATTATGTTGAACCTACTTCTGATGATATACAATCATGGCTGATTGAAAGTCGTGTTCACTCACCAGTGAGTGACAATTTTCCATTGTAAAAATGAACCAATTGGGTTTTCATTAATCAGCACGATAGAAGTGGAAAGTAAGGGAGATAGAAAGGGAAATAAAGCTTTTTACTTTCCTAACGGGAAGGCCGCATTTTCTTGTAATGATAATAGATTGATAACCCTGTTTAATTGTCACGAGGTGTTAGTAAGAAAATTCCCATTCAACAATCAATGAATCACTTACAATCTGGCTTAAAAAACAGTTAATGATTCATGCAATTGAAACTTTTTTGTAGTATTCCTATAAGGATTTATTTAATTAAAAATAAAATGAATATTTTAACTAAGGTCTCCTAAATTGTTCTTGTAATGTTGTTATCGCACCGGCTTTGAAAGAGCTAAATTCAAAACTTTTTAGAACCGTCCTCACTTCAAGAGCTGTCTATTGAGCTAAACCTGACATCATAAGCCAGAACATACTCCAAGCATAGTACCTTCTTCAGTATAGAAGACGACATAAACCCAAAAGTGAAAGATGAATAATTTGCACCCAACGACTATGCTTAGAAGTGGACACAGAAAAACTTCAAAAGATGCTCTGAAAATTGCTTTGAAGTCAATTACTCATGCATCAGAGGCACGACATGGTATAGATTATCGAATATTTCACTCACAAACCGCGGGCAAAATAACAAGCTTCTGTACTAAACATCTTCGAATTGAGATCCTACATCTATGTGAAAATTCCATGGGTCTTGAATTTCATTCTAATCGTTCTTTTTCATCATTTCAGTTTGGTTAAGTATTATTATTTTTATTATTATTATTACTTTCGATGACTCGTTTGAAGAAATAATAATTTTAAGAAATCTACACCAAAATAGATTTTTTGTTTAACCGAACTTATTTCAACTATTCAATTCAACTTGTCTTTAATATTGAAGCAATAAATTCATGAAAAATCAACGCTAAATCTTAACAATTCATTGTCAAATTTATTTAACGTTTTTGATTCCACCACCATTGACATATTTCCCTTACATAAATTTGAGTTATTCCCTGTGTTTCGATCGCTATTTAATTTTTCTTCTCGAAATATTCCGCTTCTGCAGTTTCATCCCAATTTAGTTTGCTAAGGATGCGTACATTGTGTGAAATTGTTTATTCATGTCTTTAGGAGACGCGTGTCACAGCCAGGGATGATTTTAAAGAAAATTTGTGCACTTAAACGCATGACCATATTCCTTATGCCATTGAAAACGAATGACGGCAAAATTATTTTGCATAGAAACATGAAACAAATTATATTGTTTTCACCAGTTGGAGTATTACTTCCATAAACAAATAAATTCAGACCGCAGAATGAGTAATATGTAAGAAATTTTCACATTAAAAAAGGTTAAATTCAAATTTATGGTTATTTCCTATTGTTATATTCTACAGTCAAAGAAATAGCTATGAACACATTTCACATTGATATCTTCATAAAATCAAAACAAAACCAAATTGTCAACGAGGAAATTAAATCAAGCTTTTCTTCCAGTATCTGAGCATACTTGCGCCTGTGCGTTTCTGCGTTTGTAAGAGTCGTCATAGCCTGAGATGTGGGTGCCTGATTTAAGAGAGTTTAATTTTGTGAAAAAATTTGCTTATGCGAATGCCATATTCACCAAATAAAAGCTGTATTTCTTGTAGGAAGGTAAATAGTTCTACTGCTGAATTAAATTCACTATATGCATACGGTTAGGTATATGTGCAGACAGCACAAATACCTAACCGTGTTCATATGTATATTTCTTCTGTCATCTGAGATCGTTTAACATCCATATCACGTAATCAGTGTATAAATTGCTGCTTCGTTCTGTTTTTGTTCAAGTTAGATCATCAAGCTACATTCATTGCTGTGATGATTTGTCATTTTTTTAAAGACATTTCTTCATCATTGCATTAATCTCTGTGTCGTTATGTTCACCTCGAGGGGCATTATCACTGCACTCACTGGCGGGTTATTCTGCTGTTACATCAGCAAAATTATCACTGTATTTTACAATGTGTTATGTGAGCAGAATTACTACTGTATTCAGTGACGTGTTGTTCTGTTTTAACATTATCAAGATCATTCAATGGCGTTCAGTGCAATTGTTGCGCGAGCAAAGATTATCAATTATCAGATTGAAGATTGTATTCAATTGCAGCACTAAACATCAAATTCGCCTTAGCAAATCATCTTCAACTTTCAAAGAATAATTTCAAACTTAATTATCCATATATTCTCAGTTTTAACCCCATTGTCACGGGGTACTTATGTTCAAACGTTCACTCTAGATGTTTAAATTTCTCAGCAAATTCAAAACTGTATTGTAATTGTGCAACTTTTGCGTGAGCAAAGATTATCACAGTATTCAATTGTGCCGCTCGATGATTCTCCCCGTTGGAATAAGAGAGAACTCAGCCAAAATTCCCCACTCTACCCAGGTATCGAAAATGGGGACAGACTTGACTGTGGGTAACCGACATTACGTCCTGGTGTTAGTTAGAAGGCATTTGAAGCTAATGTAAATGATCATATGTCTAAGGCTTGATTGAAATGAAACATCCTTTATTGAATTGTGTGTTCTCGTGTGCAGGGTTCAGCCTGGTCGTGGTAACTCTCGCGTCTGTTCCGGGTCGTTGGAGTGGACGGCCCAGAGTTCGGCGGGAGGAGCTGCGGCTAGGGAGGCTATGGATTGATCTTCGGTGTCAGGACCACACGGATAACTTCGTGCACACACGACCACTAGCAGCTTTTTAAATATCACGAATAGCAGCCTGTCAAATGATGCTTCAAATTTGCAATTAGTTTTTGGCCTTAAAGGGCATGGTGCATCGAAAATTTTAAGTGGAAATATACAACTTCCAAATATCACGACTAGCAGCCTTTCAATTGATGCTACATATCTTCAATTAGTGCATCGAAAATTTTGAATGGAAATATTTAAACTATTTTTGTGTGACATGACTTCCAAATATCACGACAAGCAGCCTTTCAATTGACGCTACACATCTCCAGTTAGTTTTTGGCCTCCGCAAGTGTAGGACAAAACTTCGTAGGGTTACTTGTGCACATGCAACAACGAACGGTATATCAGGGAAAGTACCACTCAGTTAACTTGTAACACGTATTACGAAACTGTGAGTGGTCATAAGTCTCCCACAGTGAATGTTAGATTTTTCAATATCAGAAGCACCACTAAGAATTAATTTTCATAATTTACGAATGACTGTTGGAATTACAAGGGTTATAGCACATTTTGGGTGCTGTAGAAGCCCTGGATGAACCATATCCCTAGTATTTTCCCTACGTCACTTATTAACCTATGTTTCAGGGTTCACATTTATTTGTCGACACTCAGCCCAACAATGATACAACTGACCTGCGATTAATTGAAAATCTGTCGATGCACTCGAAATTGCCACTTCGAAACCCACGTACATTTAGATTTCAATCTATGGTGGTTTAAAATATTTGTCTGAAAGCTAGGTTCCTCGTGAAAGTGGGTAGTTTTGATAAATTTTTCATTTTTATCACTTCAGATTTCAACACACATCGCCATGGGTAACCTCAACAACGTTCATTTATCAGTTTATGAAAAAAAATTAAATGATCAGTTGCTGTAAATTTCTTTTCCTGCAATCATAATTTGATGGCGAATTTTTTAAACTCTGCCCTAACAATGCGTAAATTTAATAAGGGTCGGCTTCAAATTACTCATTGAAATAATTCCCCTACGGAAATTGTTTAATGTGCAATGAAATTCTGCCATATGGTAGAGATGTAACATTTCCTTTTTTGATTCTTCCCGTATTATTGTTTCCAAGCTTTTCTTATCAATAACTTTCACATGTTAGCTCTTGTCACAACTGTGAAAACTAAACAACTACTTAGTTTAGTGAAGCCTAACAAAAACGGAATAATTTCAAACTACATTTGATAGCTGGAGGAATGTTTCGTGTGTGTACGTTGATTAGCCTTCTGGTGCTGCCCGAACTCGTCACTCGACTCGGTTGTCCACGGATATTTCAGACGTTGAAGCAGAGCATTTGAAATAGAAGAAAATGCGACCGATGAGCGAAAAACCTTCGTTGTATATTTGTTGTTAGAGGGACTCTTTTGCCGTCCCCGCAGCGGTCGTCTTTTCGTGCTAAACAAATGCTTCGAGTCAACGTCTGTGCCTCTCTGAAAACGGAATGGATTTTGATATGAATTCACTCATTAACTTAACTGGAAAACAGACTATAGATGCTCATCGAAATTTTTCTATTAAAAAATAATTAAATAATAGATGTGACATGAATCACAATTTATTACTCATCGCTTCAATTATACATGGAACAGTTCAAAAAAATTCTAATGAACATAATTTTCCGAGCCGGATAATCCTTCTGATAACACTCATGAATTGCTAGGTATGAAAAAGATATTAACATCATTATCAAACTACAAGCGCGGCCGTTCACGTCTTATACCGAACGCTAACTTTTGCCATCTTTAAGACTTAAGCACTTCTTAGTTTCGATGAAATTTAAAAGCCAAGAACATGCCGCGAGCACACCTAGAGTAGACCACGAGGCGGAGATTTGAACAGGACTTCACTCCTATCTTTTGCTTGGAGTCGACACTCCCCCTGCCGCTGCTGCAGCTCCCACTTCCGAAGTGCCCCCGCTAGCTGTCTCAGGAAGGGGGATGCGCTCCCCAAAGAGTATTTACGACCAGGGGGCGGATCTTGGGTCCAACCTGCGCTACGAGAGGTGGAGAGACTTGCGCATTTTGCGATCTTGAGGCTCGAATTTCATTTTTCAAGCAATTTCATACACAATGTCAGAACTCCAATGATGTCAGAACTCTGACGATGAATTCAAAATCGATGGTTTTTCATGAAGTCCTTCTGAACTGCGAATGCCAGAGTATGATTTACGATTTCTGACAGACTTTTAATCTTTCTCACGTCGTAAGAGTAGATCGTGGGCTAAATATATTATTCGCAGATTTTGATAATTGGAATTCAGTAGGCAAAATTTGGCAATTATGATTGTCGTATTGATTATGATTTGCAAAACATTGCCCAAAAAAGAACATTTCATCCCTAACACTCACATTTTTTCCGTAAAATTTTTGTTGTTACAATAAACTTCATTAGACTGGCACTGTCCTAAAGATATCACCGACATCAAACTCAGGATGAAACTTTCACTCGGCAATGAACTTCAAAAAAACTTTAGGGCAAAAATTCGACGGGAAATAAAATACAAGAATATTTAAATTAAATTTACTAAACATGCCAACTGGGGTTGTTAAGCAAACTGCCTACCTTAAATCTCATTTCGCGGATGACTTTTTTATAGTTCCTCCTTTCAAATGGAAAGTTTCGTTTAGGGTGACGAAAGCAATAATGCACAAGAAATTCACATTAATCTCACACAGTCACCCGTGAAAGAATTTAGCAGCAAAATTCATCAGTGTTTAGAACCAGATCATTCGACTTATGCGAGACTGCTGCATGAAGCTGTTGAAGCAATTTATAGTGCAGAAAATTTTGATCTCATAGATGTTGTAACTTCAGGAATATTCGCCACATAGTCTGTTTTCCAGTTAAGGGAATAGATGAGCCCACTCTAACCATTTAGTTGTGATAATTATGTAGGACTGTTATGTATACGAAAACATAACTTTTCAGTTTGTAAAGTATGTGTATTTTAGCAATATTTTCCTATTGACATGCGGTATACGATTTATTAAATTCCGTTGATTTGTTTTTAAATTATTGAAATTAAGGAAAATGGCAACGAACGACGAAAATTGAATTTTGATAAAATTCGTGTGTAGTTTCTTCACTCCAGTTTCCTTCAGAGCTTTGCTGAAGAAAATGCGAGGTTGATTTTTTTTCCTGCTTCATTTGGTTCACTCGTTTCAGACTTTTTTCGAAATTGTTCAAAATTCAAACATTCGTGTGTGTTCCTCTGAGACTTTTCAAACCTTATTAAATTTATATTTTGTACTCGGGTTTATTCATAAGTTTAAAAGAGAATAAACCTTATTTAAATACATAGTAATAGTTTTGTGAAAGACTCCCTTAGAGCGTGAAAATGTCACAGAATTCTTTTTCGCTGTTTGTTTCAAATTGCGTGTACATATGTTTATTGCCTATAGCCGTTCCCATGGTCTATGTGCATACATTTTTCAGCTGTACAATACTACTCACACACAAGCGATTTCGAATTCACAGGAATAAAATTTCTGTCATAAGAATAAGTATACCACAATACGTTATTCATCGAGTATGAATTGAACTTAAATTGAAATGAGGTAGGTTTATATTGATAGTAAATTTGTCAAAATAATCTTTTCGTATTCGATCAAACTCGTATTGTTCAATTTCCAGTGAGTGAATATTGGATAAATATAGTTCTAAACTCAGCAACGAATGTAGAAATTACCTAATGAAAGCAAGAACAAAAATTTGGTGGAGCTGATCAGGGTCGTACAACGTGTCCTGCATTTCCAGTGTTGCTGATCGTATGAATAATTAAAAGATGCCCAATTCTTTGAAAGCTATAGCGCAAGCAGGGTTCAAATTTTAGTCTCGTAAACCATTGCTTAGCCAGGGAGGCTCGGTAAAACCTGAAGTCAATTTCCTCCAAGTCCCAAAAGTACTGCGCGTTAGATATAATCTGTGAAGAAATGAAGACAGCGTAACATTGGCAACGAAATTTTCAAACTTGTTGCCTAAATTAACTCTAAATATTAATGATGCTGTTTTTCATGGCGAGGGTTTCTAAATTTGTTGGAGGTTTTCTCATACTCACTCATACATCTTGAGATTGTATACGAATAGATTTAGATAAGCAATATCATTGTATAAATCGTCTATTGTAAATGCCGTAGGAGTCTTAGCACCACAGGCAACAAATCTTTCTAAATATGTAGAGCTCAGTAGAATATAAAATAAAAGGTGTCCAACGAATGTATTTGATTTCATTTCACCTATTTACTTCACTCTGTAGATTAGAGTAGAATTCGATTGGAACCCTTGGTGTATATCGTCAATAGAGCGGACATGCGAACTCTGAATTTAGTTTTGACTGCTTTTGGAGTGCAATAAATTACATGTCAAGAGAGGGATGAAAAGGCCTAAGAATTATTTCCTCCATGATGTAAAAAATTTCCAAGTTATTTTCTGCAAACGCTCGCTGGATCTCGTTTAACAAGGAACGTGACAGATTCTGTTCAAGGTAGAATATGTTCAAGGTTAAATGATGAAAAAATCCTACCGCAATAAAATATCACGTTCTCGTTTTGAAATAGTTAAAAAATCCTATTATTCTAATTGAATTTTCATTTCATTCTTAAGGTTATATTTGGAAACGAGATTACAAGAACATTCAGTGACAAACCTTATGAAGAAGGTCCGATTACTGGAAGAAATATTAGGTGTTACTGAGGGATAGACGCCGGGTTATCAGAGTGACCGAAGGACTGGCCTTTTATAACGCAAATTATAGGCCATTTTGCTCCAAATTACAGGCTTCTCTCACTCAAATTGCAAACCTATTTTGACTTAAACTGCAACTTTTTTGGCTTAAGGGGATCTTCTACCCTAAAATCCATCTATTTGACCTAATTGTTCAAACTTCGTTTTTTACATTTCTATCGCAACTAGGGTAACAAAAATGCATACAGATATGCAAATTGAATTTTAAACACATTTGCTTCTGTGAAAATTTTTGCTTTTCGCAATAGAAAAAGTTACTGCGCGAATGGACTTTTCAACGAATATTTGTGCGTTCAAGAAATATGGAAATTCCTTCTGGATACCTTGTAAAAATAACAATGCATTTTATAGGGCTAATGTGAAAGTCCTGAGTTCGAGTTCCTGCAAGCCAAAGGATACATTTGCCAGAGCAAGTAGCTCGTATAAGAAAATGAACAAGGCAGCTGAAGAAAAATAAACTAAACTCAACTTTATATTCAGTGAGCTTGCATTTGACTACCTCCCCTAATACCCCATGAGTGGTCTAAAAGCCACTTTACTGTTTGAAACATTTATTGCAAAAAAAATTAAAATGGTACAAAGTTCTAGTTTAGCGCCAATAAATGAAGAATATTAGGAGTTTTTTGTATGCATGATACAAACAGGTCATAGTAAAACGTACGAATTCAACAGTACCGCACTTTTGAAACCCCTAAAAACTGCTGTTTAAAGTGGAAAAGAGAACAGCAATTATTGTGGAATGTTATTTCCAAAATTTTCTATCTGATGTGGTTCCATTGGATGGAAAACAGAATGCATAGAAAAGCGGTTCATGGAAGATGGGGCCACATTTCTCACAGCAAGAGACACTATGACTTCGCAAGGACATCATTTCCAGGTCGACTAATATCAGCGCTTTGGTGACATTTCTTGGCCGCCTCGACCGCCAGATTTCACTCCGAAGTTTTTTCTTTTGAAATATTTAAAGAATAAAGGCTTGGTTAATGTTGCAAACTTTCTTCAAGGATTGAAAAAATACTTGAAGAAATTCATAACATTTTGCGAAATATTCTAAATCTGTGATTCCAAATATACAGCAAAGAGTTCGTTTGTGCCAGGCTAATAATGAAATACATTTGAAAGGAAATATTTTTAAACTAAAACTATCTGTCTTCCTCTTGCTTTTTTCATTTCACTCGAACTATGTATCATTTTTAGTCTTTACGTAGAAATTGTTTGAGATGATTATTTGACTCTTGGGCCATTCTGTACATCAGATGCTGAAAGCTCATTCTAGTGACAAACGAATACAACTGTATGAAGAATCGGTCATATAACGAAGCTAAAGTTAATGAAATCATGGAAACGTGAAATACTCCGAAGTGATGCTCAAAATTTCTAGCATCGAGATAGCAATTAACTGATATTTTTAATCACTGAACGTACTTCAACTAGTTTTATTACTATGTTACAAGAATATGTTGTTAAATAGCAGTCATTAATCATATGAACGTTAGTTTAGAGCAGTTGCTCAAAGTGAGCTAAGCCCTAATATCATAAAATAAAAACTTTACGCATAAAATTAATGCACATATTTTGAAGGCATCCATCTCCTTTTAACGTAAAATTTAACTAAACCACTCGTGAAGTCTCACTCAAGACCTCAGAAGTAATTTCATGCGTTAATTAATCTTTCCCGAGCTCATATCCATCAAAGTTCTCACAAGGAAAGGCTCATGAATACCATCAAAATTTCGTGAGAAATATAAAGGCTGAGTTATGTTCGCCCTAAATCATCAAAATAAGTAACCAAAAGCTGATCCCCGGAGGCAGCGTTATTCAGTCACAGTCTCATCTACGGCTCTATGGACATCAAATAAGTCAGTGCTCTTTTGCCGACCACAGTATAATATTCCTTTATTGTCAGAAATTATCTGCAGAACTTGCCATAGCCTCTTATTGTCTGAAATTATCTGCAGAACTTGCCAAGGCCTCTTATTGTCTGAAATTATCTGCAGAACTCTCCATATCCCTTCTTTCGCAACATGACATTTTTGCGATAAAGATTTCACAGTGATTTGAGATTCTCCGCTTTGATTTTTTTTGTCATTTAGAAGTGCGTGCTCAAGTTCTGGGATTGTCCTTAGTAGTTAATTGGCTTGAGACATCATTGTAAAGCTGACGATATGGCGTTGTTATATTTTTTACGTCTCTTTCGGGAAAAATTTAATCTATCTCTCTTTTCTATTCTGTATGGACCCTAGATTTACATACTAGAGAATCTTCAGTACTCAACGTGGTATGAAAAATCACTTATCATTGTTTTGGAACTCCGTGTAAGCCCAGGTCTGAAGCAAATTTCATTGGTAAAAAGTGTTGGAGGTCTAAAATAAGGTTTTCAATTTTTTACTTCGGAGCTTTTTAGAATTAGTAAAATGTATTTTTCTTTTGGAGTTAACTGTCGCATAAATGAAGAATGAAACCTTATTTGTGCATTACTTTATAGTATCAAAGAATGCAAGTTCAGCTTGCTTTCTAATATACAACAGATCTACAATAAAATTATTTAAAGTTCTTTTTATAATTATCATTGAATATTGCACACCAAAGGTAGTTTCCAACAATGTTTTTATGACAATTTCTAATTATTAGATGCTAGCAGAAGGCAGTGAAAAGTATCACGATTATTCCTGAGAAGATGCCGTCAACGGAACTGACCAATAATCTTTGTCCACCGGCGAAGTAAGGACGGAAAATAAATAAATGCAGAGAAATCCCTCATGTCACCGCCGAGGATCCTATTGTGCTCCACGTCTTGGCAAATCATAACTCACCGTCCTCCCAGATATTAACGAGTGCATGCTGTACAGCTACGCTGCAGAATTGCTCTACGCTAAGCAACAGGGAAATAAGTAGAAGTACTTTCCAACAGATATGTGCGAAATAGAATGTCATGATGTAGACAAAACAGAGGCAACGTAGAATTGCTCTATGCTAAGCAACAGGGAAGTAAGTATAAGTACTTTGCATAAGATATGTAAGAAATAGAATGTCATGATGTAGAAAAAACAGAGGCACCGTAGAATTGTTCTATCAGTCTACACTAAGCAACGCCGAAGTAAGTAGATGTATTTTCCATCAGAGAGACACCGTAGAATTGCTCTATAGTCTACACTAAGCAACACAGAAATAAGTAGATGTACTTTCCATCAGATATGTATATATGTGAGAAATAGAATGTCATGACATAGATAAAACAGAGAGAACAATGTCTAGAAGTAAGAGATGGTCCTACTCGTGCTTGGAATGAAAAAGGAAGTTTTAGAAGGGTCATGAGGAATACAACGAATTCATGCTCAAGTAAATTCTTCATCCTTTCTGACAGTCGCTGGAGACGTGCTTGTTTCACTGATTTATGCCAAGATTTCTGAACATACTCATGTAGGGGAACAGTTTCGCGAATTTTTATCCCTAGCACACAAATTATGTGAACTGTTAAAGCATAAGCTACTGAGAACTATTATAGACCAAATAAAAATTTCTGACAAGAGAAGCAAAAAAATAATTACGTAAATTGTAGCTTCCACACTTTCACGCTTCGTCCGGCTGGCACAAGTAGTAAGATTTGTGTGTAGTAGACGTTGGACTATTAGATTTATTGAACATTTGTGAGTAGGAGCGCAGTTGTATTACTCTCTCATAGATCTATGTTTGCATGAGTTGAATTTAGAAATTTCCTTTTTAAGTACTTCAGTCAGAGGTACGACTTTTTATTCAG
Source organism: Morinoia aosen (assembly GCA_030386875.1). Classification (NCBI taxonomy): domain Eukaryota; kingdom Metazoa; phylum Arthropoda; class Malacostraca; order Amphipoda; family Talitridae; genus Morinoia; species Morinoia aosen. Next base: position 22,501,889 of record CM059565.1, read on the forward strand.
GAAAATTATGTCTCGAGTAAATAATCCGTGTTGTAAAACGTGTATTTCTGCCATCAGCGTCACACCAAATAATCTATAAAGCCTCAGATATTCGTCAAATCGTAAAGTACTGGAGACATCTTTTTTCGATCATTTGAGTACTTTTTGCATTCCATATAACCTCTGTAATTGGTGAAATACTATTTCATAGGTACACTAGGTAAAAATAGGTAAAAATACCCAATACTTGTGTTTCTTATGATCTCGGGATTTCATTCTTCTTTCTCAAGAACATATTCACTTCAATATTCCACCCAATACAACCGCTCTCAAAACAGGGCAGCAGGCGCACACGGTCTGGGTCGGAAGCCCAACACGCAAAGTCGAATTTTTAAATCGTTTCGAGTTTTGCGCTCCGAATTGTTTGAAGTCCAAGCATTTATCAAGGGTGAGATAATATCTTCTCGAAAATAAAAGAATTACCGAACATCTGCTCCCGATAAACTGGCCAGTTGGCTTCTAGGTTTTATGCAGGGAAATTACAGATCGTTGGATTGAGGAAAATTGACAAATTTCTAGGTTCAGAATGAAGTGAGGTGATGCAATCAACGCCCTACTGTTTCTTCAAGTACGAGAATATCGTAAACACCAGATCTGAAAAATTACGTTTAACAAATCTTCTTGGGTACAATACGAAATGTATAACTGAAGTTGTTTTAGTTTTTACTCATTGAAACGTATCTTACGTAAGGGCAATCGATATTCGAGTTATGCGACGTTATTTCATTCTAACCTCAACGTATAAGCATAAAAGTTAGTCTCATTTGTTCAAGTTATTCATACGGTTTTCGATTATAACAACGTTTAAAAGGAATAACCGGGACTTATTCCTTTGTATATGAGGTTTGCATAAGAAGATATAGCAATATTAGAGGATTGACTATATTTTATCAGAAAAAAGGTCCTTCGTCCTTGTAGTCCATGCTCCGAATGCTCAGCGAAGGTTATTAATAAAAATACGCTAATACGTATCAGACGTATATACGCGAATCTTGAAAGGCAGTTTCCAAATAACGAAGTAAAAATAAAAAAAATCCATTTTTGTAAGTAGTTTTTTGTCCGTATGAAGAAATAAAGTCCTCGTACATGAAAATTAATGAAACAAGCACTCCTCAGAATATAACTTCGCAAAGCCCCTCGAACACTGTAAGATGCGCTGAAAGAATCTAGTTACCTACTGAAGAAAAAAAAATAAAAACAGTTTATTTCAAATAAAGATGGAACAAAAAAGGTAGCACATCATTGGTTTTTAAAATACCCTAAACTAAATACACTTAGATGATACACACAAATGCGTATTGTAATACACAGGTCACTGGTCAACAAGAAGTTTTTGTGGGCGATGTACTCCTAATGTCGCTTAATGTACATTACTTATTCTTAATACAAAAAGTAATTTAATGACAAAAAAATGCATTATAAAGCAAATCTGGCGAAAATCCGGCGACAATCGTTGTGCTTAGAGTTCACTGGTACATGGATCTAAAAAATCTCCTATTTAAATTGATTCTATTGATATCTATTACTGAATTTGCGCCAGATAGAAAACCACATTGCCACACGTATGAAACGGCAGAAACTTCAAGAAAAGAATAATGTTGACGTGAAACAGAAATGGAAGCTGTTGAAGCTAAACATGTTTCAGTAACGTGTTCACTTTGTATTCAAATGAGAAAAAATTGGAGCACATGATGACTACAACAAAACCCACTGAATTTTTTCATGGTGTCAGATGAGACTACTGCTTCAAATCTAACCATGTATAGAATTGTGAAGCTTACGGTAATGTATCCTAACGTTTGGTAGTACTGCTTGTTATTTGGTCGAGTGAATAAATTAGCATTGAAGTAGAAAGTACCTACATTCTCCATTCGGCAGTGTTGAAAAAGCTACCGTGCATAGTGATATTATCGTGGGATGACTTGAAAATTTATAAATACGAAAAGTTTCTTGAGTAGATAGCAAATGACGTGTCAGCTAAAATATAAGTATAACGTCTGCAAATTTGCATTGGTAAAGTAGGAACATTTGCAACTATAAAAAATGTTTTAACATCGATTTCAGACAGAATTGTCCAGTTCAAAAAAAAATTTTACCAAAATCTCCATATAGTTTTCTCTCGAATCATTTTTTGTGAGTACGTCCGATAATATTTTGGAAGAAAACGATCTTTGCTCGTAAACTGAGATAATAGAAGGGTGATCAAGCCAGCTCTTTTAGATCCTCCTTTTGATTTTTCCCTCCAATGGGTATGTAGAATTTTACATCCTTCTATAGATTTCGTATGCATTATTCATCTTCTAACTTTTTTCGTTTGCTCTTTTAGCGTCATGCATGAGCGATCACTGACATCATGTTCGAAAACAGGGAGTATATTTCAAGACATTAGATTCGTTTTTCCCCTTCAATATATCATGAACTTTTGCATGATTTACTACAACTGTACACTCCTAAGCTGAAGTTTACCCAACATTCTTTATTACATAAAAACGAAAACGTCGACAAACAGAATCGGCTTCTGCATACAGTGCGTGTTGACCTGTTTTTTACATATAATTATCATACTCATCCTACTTAAATTAAATTATGTAAGAATGTATGAAATTATTTTTCCTTATGAATGATTTTTTAGGTTGCAATAATTATTTAGAAATTATGTTACGTCTCCCCAATCGAATACCTCGAATGGTTTCAGAATTGTTCATTTACTGCTGAAACTCCGTTTTTTTTCCACCAAAGCTGGCAGAAAAAATTCGTTTTCTGCCGCTGTAGAATTTCGTGTGCAATTAGAAACCTGATAAGAAATTGTACCTCTTCAATAGAGAATCTAACATGAGTAGAAATTAACAAGTATTTTGCTGCCTATAATAATGTATTTATTAATATTGATCTAAGCCATTATTCTAATCTGGCCTAACCTAGAGGTGACCGTTTGGAAAACTATGATACACGCTATAAAAATATGCTTAAAAGTAAACTGAGTTCGCTAATCTTCTGAAAATTGTTAATTCCTAAATGTAGAAATGACCTGTTTAGTAGTTCGCTTCTGATTATTTATTGCATGCGACTCAAAGTAAATCATATATAACGTGCAATTCGATTGTTCATAAGCCGTGGAGTAGAGGGTGGACATGGATGTGGACCAGTCTATTTAAATTTAATTAATAATTAACTTAGTATCAACCAAGAATCATCCGTACAAAATTTTAGCAATTTTGTCAAAAATCGAAGTCAAAACATTTTCTACGGACGATTCTTGGTTGATGCTGAGTTAATTACTAATAATTTTTTTCCATTTTTTAATCATTCATCATGTCAAATCCATTCGGGCACGGGAAAATTTTGTGTTCCGAACTGATTGGCGTTTAATGACTATAGATCTCATCAGTCAGTGGAAAAAAAAAATTCATTAACATCATCATTCTTTCTTCGGTTCATCATTATCAACTTTCCTAACACCAGGAAATGGTTCTGCTTAGCATTTCAAGTGCTAATGAGATAAATTTATGGGGGAAAATATTTCTTATAACCATTCATTTGAAATTCTTTTCAAGGAACAATTCTCACATACATATAGCATTTTCTCTTTCCAACTTACACTGATTGATACGAGCTGTGGATTGTTGAATTGCGTCGAACATCAAAAATTGGAATTTTTCACCGCTTTTCATTCAACACGAGCACGAAGTTTCGACACAAATTCAAATTTTATGGTCTTAATTCAATATTTCCTAGAACCTTATAACGTCAACACTCTTATGACAAAAAAAAAACATGTTTTATGCCTTTATTTTAGTAATTCCATACGATTAAATCGATGCAAGGTTAAAACACTGAAAGAGTTTCACGTTTTTTACTCGAGTGTCGCATACCTTCTCTAGTTATAATGATTCCAGATTTATAGCGATAGTTAGAAAGAAGAAGCAGCCTCTTTAACGAATATATTTTTTAAAGAGACCCTTGTGTATGAAAGTTTTGAAATTGCTTTAGTGATCAAATATGTAAAATAAGCTCTGAAAATCGTAAAAATTGCGCGTCTTAGTATTTCCAATACACACTACGTGATTTACCCATGAGACGGAGATTCGTACATCAGCACACGTAGTCTTCAGGTTACCTGTAAAGTACCTACTGGGTCTGAATGTTGACGCAGGAACCTCATAACTAAAACACGAATCCCTCACTCTTTCCTTGGGCTCCCTAAGCCGCTCCCACGGCTGCTTGTACGCTCCCAGTTTTGGTATGCAAGAAGCTGGCTGCAGCAGTTACGAGACAAAGGAACTCGTACAGAACTTTAGCAACTCGAAGGATTTTTCTATCGCTTATCGCCTCGGCGCACACGTTCGCAATTTTCCAGAGCTCCTTAGTTGAAGAAACTCTCTCTCTAAAAAGTTGGCTGCAGGTCTCGAGCTCCAGTAGAGAACATTCGAGGAGGTTTCTTTTCAATTTAGCGCGGCCTATAGTAAAAAAGCATGGTTGGACTTCCTACTTTGCTATGTTGTTTGATTTTATTTACTTTGAGAAGCTTTATAACGAAAAGAGTGCTCAGAGTTTGTCCAGAAGAAAAAAAAATGATTAACAAACTACTGTATCTTGTTTACCATTTGCATTGGTCAGTGAAGGCAAATGTGATAATTACTTAATTGTGTCTAGAGTATTTAATCTTCCTCTTAGATTACCTCTTTGGAGCATTTCCTCTTCCTCTTAGATTACCTCTCTGGAGTATTTCTTCTTCCCTTTCATTTCAACATTCTGAAAAATCAATTTTTAACATCGCCTCCTAACTTTTTATAACAATAGAACACTGAAGAAACGTCGAATATAGATCTAAAAAGTTAAATTAGTGCTTCGCATGATGGGAATCAGCAAATTTCAAGGCTCTATATCTTTCTCCCTGATGAATCAAGATTATATACAAAGGTTCATATTCTTCAGTAAGGAATTTCATCAGGAAAGACAAGAGAATCTTAACTGGAAAGTTAAATTTTCCGTCCATTATCGTCATTTCTTTCTTAAACATGTATGAGTCAATACGAATTCCTCAAAATGCATTCCGTGCTGTACAGCGCGAAATGAATCCATCGCGTCACAATCTTTTGAACAAAAATTTGACTTAATATAATTTCGAATAACGCTTTTAGTATTAAGTGAAGAGTACTTATTTTCCACTACACGCCATGTTTTACTACTCTGAGTCATAGGCTGAGCTCATTTTACAATTTTTGCTTTGTGCAAGCTTTTAGTGTTGGCCGCGATCATTGGACCTAAAACGACGATGAGTTGTATCAAAAGTCATTTTCATGCTCATTAGTGTACAGAAAAAAGTCGAAGCCATCGTAGAGATTATACTCTTGCTTTTTTGTACTAGCTTTGAAATCTGTTTGTAGGACAAAGTTACCATAATTTCATCGTTAATGAGTGGTAATAAAATATAAAATACCATCAACATGAAAAGCTTCTTAAATTTCAATCAGTCGACGTTGGAAAATTGTATCGATGAAGTTCAATTACCATAGATGCAATTTCATCTCAATGTGTCCGAATTTTACACTTCACTTTCAATGGCCTTTTCAACGTCTTCTCTCGCCCCATTTTGTCCACCATTTATGGAGAGAAACAAAATTTCTTTGAAACCACATTGAATTGAAGTGAATCATCAGTTCCTTGCGTGACCTAACGGGTCTGGAGTGAAATGCAATTAAGCTCCTAGAGTAGTAGGGTTTCCTCTGTACCTTTTCAATCCGTTTAATTCATTTTCTACAATCACCAGAGTAGCCGCTCATTCAGATGGAAATACCGCACAGATGCGAAAAGGGTCTCAGACTAGAAAATTTTCTTTTCGCAGTGTGCGTTATCGTCCTAAAGGTGTATGGAACACAAATTGTTTCCATAAGAGAAAGTAATTCCCTCATCTCAACGATTAAAACAGGAATTACAGAGAAGTGTATAGCAGAAAAAACTTAGGAAAGGATCAACTGAAATGTACCATGAACATAAATGGTGCGTGCGCTTTTTTACTTATCAGTATGATTTTTCCTATAGCTCATTACAATCCTTATATCTCGTCTCTTGACGTCTCAATTACCGAATTCTAAAGGAAGCTTTGTAATTCTGTAAAATCCGCCAACTCTCAATCTTTATTAAACGTGAATGGTTCGGGCAAAAACAGCGAAAGCTTTTCGAGAGAAGATTGATGTTGAACCTGGTTATGTTGCTTCAACTTTTGGAATAAGAGGCTGGTGATTCATGACTTCAGAAAACATGAGATAACACTTCCCAGCCGTTTCCATTCAGCTTTCCAGTAACGAAATTAGAAATGGGCGGGCGAGCGCTTTCGTGGTTTGAGCATGGAATTCAAAAACCTTTATTACAGGAACCAAATTAAATATATAAATACTAAAATATAATAGTTACTCTAAGGAGAAACAGCAAAGATGCATTGCGGTTTTCCAAAATACGATCATGACTCCAGCAGAACAGGCCAAAAAGAAGCCGAGAGGCGACTTGCAAGTCGATATGCAAATATGACTGCGCATTTTGGTGCAGCGAGCCTGCCAAGGTGTTACCTTTCTTTCAATCCAATGCATCCGGCCGTCTTGCCCTGCGGTCAGAGGGTGGAGACCGACAAGTGACCGATGCTAAAACATTGCTGGCAAAGGCCTAGAAGGGCTAGGCCAGACCGGCTACCCTCTGGTCGGCAGTCGGCTGCAGGCCATCGAGTGAGAAAGAGCGTGGTAGGCTGAACTCCGTCTGAATATTAGCGTGGTATACAGTGTTTTTTTTCAAAATCATCCACAAACTTACCATAAATTATACGGTATGAGTTACTGACAAACGAGTCCGATTTGAGCAGGCGAAGAAAATGCATTCATGGGGCTTTTACGATGTAAAAATATACGTAAATTCACTCCTGAAGGTTTCCAGCTCCACAACGCTGCATTTCTGTTCATGGGTAAATAAATAAAGATCATTGGAATACACTAGGCAGAGATGATATTTCAAAAGGAAAGTGCCTCAATTTTTCAGTTAGATATTTTGTGTTGTTGTTGAGCTCTGCCGACGTGCACTTACTAGAACTAAACGAGCGGTTGTGAGCGTTGCGCCCTTATAATAATGACTATTTCTCGTTTAATCACTGAGATTATGGCAGACTTGCCGAGCTGCCCGGAATGAGCCTCAAGGTGTCCTACCGACGAATATTTATTCTCCTTTCGATGCGAATCTCTCCTGAAGCCTTAGGACTATATGCACTTCGTTACAGTAACTAAACAGTTTTGGTACGATTTTCTATGAAATGTTTTTTACCGGAGCTCTGTTAAAGTTTTTGACACTATCAAGAAATTATAAAGCACGAATAGATATTAATTAACATGAATAATTTTACTGAGCATGTAATCCTACGAACTATATACATGTCAGCAAACAAATATTATATTTCAAACAATTTTTTCATGGTTTCGCTTGAACTTTCTTTCTCCTTCCTAGCCAATCAACAATTAAATAAGTTGAGAGTTTCAGTATTTGGTAAAACCATAATTCCTTTGAGTTAACAATTCATCACAATTGCAAACTCTGAAGGCGAAACCTGTGGTGAACTAACATCTGTCTCGTTGGGTTTTCCTAAATACTCCATCCCATAAATTGAGAATTGGAGGACTCACAATATTACCTCGATAACGTACTACTTAATACCGATAGAAAATTGAAGTTTGCGTGAGCGGCAATGTCTGTTAATGCCATAATAATATATTATTGAGCCTGTGTTTAACTACTTGTTACACGAACAGTGCTTTTCAATGGGGCAAAGTTGATAAGAAATATCTCTAAACATTGTAAACCAAAGGCTGCGTGATTACGTCATTGTTGGATAATGAGCTGGATTCGTTGTCCCTTTTTGAACGACGTCACTTTTACAAGAGAATTCCATTAGCATTGCTCCAGGCCGTGAGTAGCGCGCCCTTTAATTGGTAATGAGCAGAGTTTGAGCCTCTGCAACAGAGTCGGCATTATTATGGATGCACAGCAAATTTTGTCTTGGGTTTTTGCAGCAAATTTTACTGGCAGAGTCTGCAGTACTATGAATGTAGAGGCTATATGCCTTGGATTTTTACGGTAAATATGGCCTGCGGAGTCGGTAATACTATGTGTAATAAGGGTACACTCCACTTTTGGGCAGGTAATTACCTGAAACTTGCCTTTCTTCATAGTGATAGGGACGCGCTTGCTATTACAGCTCTTCAATTTAGGCCAATCCTCCAATCGTTGACGACAATTTGGTGCGAGAGGGCTTCTAGATTTTCGAGTCTTCAGTATGTTCATTCAATTTTAATTGGCAAAAAATATACCAGGACTTATGATCTTTGTAGTTGGTATTGTAAACACTAGTGTTCCTCTGCGTTCAAACGTCCAAAAAATAACTCTCAGGAAAAAAATTGTGCTCTGGATACAATTGAGGTGAAATGCTTCATTTTGCTATAAACGTTATTAATTTTGAACTAGAAAAATGTTTTAAATGTCAGAGTTCAAGGAAAGGAGTCCAGGAAATAGGCCACAAAAGGAATGGAAGGATCGAGTTACATAAAAAAGCTGGTAGGTAATCCCTGTCTTCGCTGCTAACCTTGAAGAGAGGTGATTGCGTGTGTGCCCGGCGGTGCAACATCATGCAGGGGTACTTTATCCTTGCTCTTTATAAGAAAGCGTAGGTTCCTGAACCTTATGGGGTGGGAACAAGAGTGTACCTCGTCCTCACTCTTTATCAGAAAACTCAGGTGCGCAAACCTTGAAGGGTGAGAACAATAATGTACCTTGTACTGACTCTATATAAGTTTATGAGAACACGGAGGTGCGCAAACCTTACAGGGTGGAAGCAAAAGAGCGGGAGCAGCCGGACAAGGCAACAAATGTTCAATCGAATGTTCTTGGATCCAAAAAGGGTCTGAGATAAACGACCACCTCGCGGTGCTTAATTAGGAGGCTGCGTACGTGATCTGATTTATCGTGGGCCCTTACTTCCCCCACGTGAAGGAAGATAGGGACGAGATACAAGCTATTTCAAGAACATCATTAGACACAACTTATCCCAATTCCATTATTAACTCATGAGGTGATAGTTACAGGTGATTTCTTTCAGCAAAAAAGAAATTCAGGTAACTTTTGCAGTAAAATTGTGCGGTCTCTAGAATAATTAGTACCGAACGCGTGCTTTCAAAGTTACTTTTACTATGGTACAAGAAATCATTGACTTGGTTAGAGTAATTGAAGAACAAGTCAAGGTAATCACTCGTCGCACGCAGAAAATTTCTCAGCAGATAGTGAACTTGAGCGCCCATAGCGATAAGATCACCCGTCAGGCCGGCAAGATAAAGGACCAAGTGAGTCTCGTTGGTGCCAAGGCGCAGGAAATCACAGTCTTGGCCGCAGCCTTTGCAACAAATGAGATGGGAGGCGTAAATGACTTTGAGCTCTTGAGCTCCCAAGCGAGAAAAGTCGGAGAACAAGCCGGGAAGATCTTCGGTAGCACAGGCGACGTGTCCAAACAAGTGAACGTCATCGTGAATATCATGGGAAGGATTTACGAGCAACTGCACGTCATCAATGTGCAGGTGAACGTCATCGGGACTCAGATAACAGCCATCTCGCGTCAGGTCGTGGTCATCGCGATGCTCGTTGCTGACATCAGCAGGAAATTAAGAAGAGCAGCTGCTCATCACCAGCAGGTAAATTGCAATCAAATAGCTATATACCCGAATGTTTGTTTCTGTCTCATTGAATCTATGGCTAGCTAGCATTCTGTCCCATTGAATCTATGGCTAGCTAGCCAGCATTCTGTCTCAATGAATGGCTACCATTTGCGTGTGGAAGTTCTAAAGTAATTGGGATGTTAAGTAGAATCTTGTTTTAGTTTATTATTAACATCCTGATTCAATCTTAAAAAATTGACTGCATATATAAACCTACCCATGCAGTGACAATTGGCATGTTCAATCAATGATTGGTGTGCAATCTTCAATATCGCTTGCTAGTACAAACAGGGGAAAAAATAAACGGAGTAACTATTATTCCGCTCATGAAATACTAAATTTCTTTCAAATGAAAAAATGCTGTATATTAATTCGTCCATGTGGAATAACTAGTTTATAATAATTCAATAGTGAAAAGTTAAGATCAACTCACATGAAATAACTGACATTATTTGCATTATGAAAGCACATATTTTGTGCCTTTTGTTGAATTTCTCACGCCACCTAGAGATCCCCTTACATTCTAATTCATGTTACCTATGCGCATAACACAAATCAAAAGGTATCACCTGCTTCTACGCATGCTGATCAAATACACTGAATACTATAAGCGATAAATACATATTATTCACTAAAAACCAGATTTCATAACAATTAATAAAAGATGACTTTTCATTACTGTGTATTTTTCGATCAAAGGCGTTGAATACCAATGATGTTCACCATGAAGTGATGAATCCCGTATTTGGAACGTGTTGTTCGAAGCTGGGATTTTCTTGAAAAAGTTCAAGCCCATATATTCCTTCCAAATGCGCTCACTCGCTTCTATTTCACGGCGGATTTCAGACCCTTCCCTTTGGTATGCAAAAGAGATGGCGGCAACAAAAATTCTTTCTTCTTTTTGCAAGGATTTAACAAAAGGAACAAGACTCGCGCTTTGTAGCTGCATCTCTTTTGTTGAGCTGGGCCTTACTTTTTAGCTGGAGAGGTGAAAGACGGGACATATGTATTTTATGTCTTACATTTCGAACAACTTTCATTTAGCCATGAGTAACATGATGAAGTATCTACGTATTACTACTGAGGTAACCAAACATATGAAAATTACTTAAATTACAGCTGAATTAATTCTGGTAAGTTTCTTATCATTTTCTACTCTAGCGTGAAGTCGTAGGTCAAGCTTTTCCAGTAGAAGTAGTGAGTGAAACACCAACGCTTCATTTATTATGTGAATGTTGATAAAATAATTGTGCACACTGGGCCAATTTCTGCATTGGTTAAGTGTGTTTCTGTTATATAATTTTTCTTTTCAAGAGTTGAATTTTTGTCAATTTTGATACACAAACAATAAACAAAATACCTCAATATGAAAATATTTTTCCAGCCCAATCTGGTTTTTACAATAGCACAAAAACAATATGATGACTTTCACGAGCATCTAAATTTTCAGAAGAAAGATTGGTGAATGTTTATTTGCACATTATGTTCATACATAAAGCAAAGACAAGAAAGTGGAATATCTAAAAGAAAATGATTACGACTGCAAAACCCAGTTACCGACATACCTGGAGCTCAACAGTGTTCAATGTATCACGTATTTATTAGTATTAATATCTCTAGCTTAACTTATCCTCTGTGAGAAATGGAAAAACAGGAATATTTCAATTTAAATGTAGCTGTGAGATAGTCGAATCTCTGTTTTGTAATCCTGAGATTTATCTGTGAAGATATAAACCAGTTCACAACATCATTGGCACTCAACAGCGTTGAATGAATCACGTATGTATCAGTATTAATATCTCTATCCTGACAAATTTTCTTTGAGAAATGAAATGGAACAAATAAAATATTCCAATTTAAAATAAGTTTATAGATAGTTAAATCTTTGTTTCGTAATCCGTAGATTTTTCATCACTATTCTCGTACCAATTAAATATTTGCTTGCAAAGATAACTGTGTGCAGTAATCCTACATTTTCGATAAGTGGTACACATAACGTTATCACAATCCTATTCATAACATACGTAAACATTCGTTGTGATATACGTAAATAGGCGATGGTTCTCATCTGCTAGATGCATGCAGAAAATAAAAATTTCAAAATCACGTTTTGAAATAACAATCATGGTAAATAGTACATGACAATCTGTTCAGTGTATTTTTATTAATTCTAATGAGTTTGTTCATGTTATCGTATATGCAAAAATGACATAAAAAGGATAATAAAAACAAAATTAAGTTAACTCAAAAGATACTTAAATATAGCCTTCAAAGCCCGTAGACTTATTCCTCAATTTAGTCTGTTCAATTCGATGAAGATTTTAGGGTTTTTTTTTTATTGAAATGAAATCGAGACAAAAAGTCATTTATTGCCGTTCACTACGAACTGCAATGTAAATTTGGTTGGTAAGATTAATAGCTGTTTATTAACAATTTGACCGCGCCTATTGTAAGCAATAAATTTCTCATAAGAAGGGTGGACAAAGGTGCATTTTTAACTTCCAGATCTTTTGGGAAATTTATTCAAAAATCGAAGGTCAAAATTAAAAAAGGTTTGACGAATAACTGATACTATTTTTTCATTACTGCCTTATTACTAAGCAAGGATAAAAAAGAATTTCAACGTTGTAACAATTGATGCATATCATTTTAGTTTTATCTTGATACTACATAGCTCAAGTTATTGATTGATTCAAACCCACTGATTGAATAATTTAATTTTTAAAGTGCACCGCACAGTGATTTCATTCGTCTGTAATATTCATGCTTTCATTTTCAAATATTATTTCTACGTGATAAGTTTCATTTAATTATTGCAGTCCGAGGAATTTAATTTAGTTTAAAAATTTAAATATCAACAGGCAAATTATACAAATCAAATTTGAAGATTCAAATCAGTCATCTTCTTAGTTCTAAACAAAGATGTTGACCTCATTAGTTTGTTGTGGAGGTTACGAGTAAACTTCTGAACCAATCTTAACACTGAATTCGAGTGCTAAAACCTCATAAGTTTCTTTTAGAGATTACGAGTAATCTTCTGAACCAATCTTGACACTGATTCGAGACGGGAAAATCTCATGATAAAAAAGTCTCCAAAAACGAATACGTCGAGACATTTAGCCTCCTCATAGTTGTGGGTAAAAACTTTTCAACGGCCTTTCAAAATTACAACTCAAATGCAAGTCTAATTTCATTGAATTTAAGATTTTCATGAGAAATTTTGGAAGAACTTTTACAACTAATTTCCTGGGATGATTTTTCTCGGCATTAACGCAAGTACGTGATGCATAGAGGGAGGTGGAGCACTTGTTAATTTCACTGCAACCCAAAAAATATCTTTTCTTTGTTGAATTACGTATGAAACAAACAGAGTAAGTATATCATTGCCAACAACCATTCAAGAAGCATAGTACTTTTGCCGTGATCGCAAAGCATTTAAATGGTGTTTATATTCGGTATTCATTTGTCTCATAACCTGAACCTGCTGTTTTCCTATAGTTCCTCCTTGAATGATGACTTCTCTTTCAGAATTTCAATACAAAAAACTGCGTGGCTAATCATGGATCACTCCTGTGAACTACGTCATCAATATCAACACAAACGTTCTTCATAACATCTTTAGCTAAGTCTATGAACTTGTAACTCAATCCCAGCGCTATTTTTATGTAGATTATCACCTGAAACTTGCCTTTCATAGTGATAGGGACGCACTTCAGACTATTACAGCTCTTCAATTTAGGCGATTCCTCCAATCGTAGGCGACAAGTCTGTACCAGGGGGTTTCTAGATATTCCCGTCTGCAGTATATCTATTCAATTTTGATTCACTTGAAAATCCCATTTAACCATTATTATTTTTATATTATTATAAAATAAAATTTCATCAAATGAAAGGTTAAAAGCTTGGTGCGTTGTTGGTTGTAGGAATTTTAATGCTTCGCTTTACACGTATTGCGACCTTTGGCATTCCAAACGCAGACTCGCAGGATTATCGATCTCGGCACTCGAATCAAAACGTTACTCGCTACCAAAGATGGAATTTTGAAGACACGAGCTAAGAAAAAGAGCAATCTTGATGACGTGTTATTTCAGACCGCCCTCGCTCCCTTAGACAGATATTTTCTTCTGGATTTTGATCTTTTAAAGCTAGGGGTGCGAGCGCCGCTTGGCTAGCTCGACCAAGTGATCATGATGTTAAATCGTATTTCTTCTATTTTGAAGTAATGATATACTGCAATTTATTCCAAATTGTCTTATAATAATAGGGAAATTTAAAAAGGTACTGTTGAAAAGTGCTTCACCTACAACATGCTAATTAAATCAATGATTGATTGCGATTCTTGAAAATACTTTGTCTACAGAAAAGACCATTAAACTTTTTTTTTCTACTTGTTTCTAGAGACGCAATTTTCACTGAGCATAGATATGCAAAATTTATTTAGAGAGTTATGACAATTTTCTTAATGTATATTTCAAATTGCGAGCCGACAAATGAATTTGGCTATAATTGCCATTTTTTCTTTTATCATTACCTACTACGGTATTAGTTATTGAAGGCCTCATTATATAATTGAACCCACTGTAATCATTTGAGAAAACTTCTCTTCACAACCAGAAAAATGTTTACGAGTATCAGACAATTTCAGTGGTTATTCAAGGAATTATACTCATTGTATATCAGGAAAAAATTTAGCAAACAATTGCCATTCTCGTGAGCTTAAAAACTTTATTTTCCTGTTTCTCCATGAAGGAACCAATAATACAACGCTACTTTCAAACTTGACAATTTCCTCATTTTCATTACGCTAGGAGATTTTTAAAAAAAGAAATTGTGGTTAAATTGATGATATTATTATCACGCCCGAAGCATCCTTAATCTAACTTGCCACAACAATTTAGTCATTCAAAAGAGTGAACAAAATCAAAGAAATGGGTTACTTCTGCCCCAAGCCGGCAAAGTCTTAACATGATAGGAAAGTGCATATGCTATCCTAAGTCACGTTATCCTAAAAGATATACGTGCTAGCCCAAAATCAATTTCAAAAGAATACGAGTGAAATGAGAGGAATAATAGTTTGTTCCAATCCAAATTTCAGCTAATTAAAAATTGCCCAAACCTTTTTTTAAAAAGCAAATTCATGCGGTAGAACTAATGCTATGTCAATTGCTTCAATCGAAGACTATAAATTATTCAGAAAGCTCAAATTAAGCTTAAATGCTTAAATGGCATTATTTTGAGTGATGAGTTTTAAGAAGAATATCGAAATTAAAGAAATGTGAGAAGTCGGCTAAAGGTACTGAAAAACAGTTTATCAAAATAAATTTACAAGTAAAATGCATTTCTAAGTGGATTACATAACTGAGTTTTAGAGACGTCCAAAATTTATAAAGAAACTGTAAGAAGTTGTCAAAAGAAATGGAAGTGGTTGTATAAATGAATGAGAAAAAAAGTTTATCTTTCGATTGGTCTTCTTAAGGTTTGAAAAGACAATTTCAGAAATGAAAACGGTGTTGATGATACAGGCTTACATTCTCATTGACGCGAGAGCTTTAGGCATTTTACGATATTATCCGATTACGTCCAAAATCCAATGTACAAAAATGAACGATTTTGGATAAAAACGAGAAAAATTCAGTCCGACTACTTGAAAATTTGGAACTATATTTTCCCGCAAACATGAAGAAAAATGATAAGCAGTACAGCTTCAAAAAGATTATTCCGCGCATTAAGAACCTTGGATTTTCAAAATTTCTGACTCTACGAGTCATTAAATCAACTCGGTGTAAATACCACACCAAATGTACATTTAAATGCCACCTGAGAGCAGAAAAGTGAAAATAAACTCTTTTAGTATCCTATTAGTAAGATAAAATAAGAATGGAAAACCGTAGCAATATCCTGGCAGACGAAAAGGAAAACGTCGAGCCGTGAAAGCATGAACGCCTTGAAACCCTTAGTGTTCACATTGATACATGAGCTGGCACGATTGCACAACGATGGTAACGTGGTTAGAGTATGATGAGTGGAAATAAGTATCGGGACTTTTGAAACACAAGGTTTAATGTTCAATAATTTTGCCTTGGGAACATGGCGTGTGCTGATTGGAGGGAGCGTGCTTACCGTATGGTTAATTTCAAACTACCATACCCAAATAATGCTGGGATGAATGATTTTCAAGTAATAAAACGGGTTGGCAAACATAACACTAAAAACATTGCTCAACACGCGACTCTGAAACAAACATACAAATATTTAGGCTGAAATCAATATTAATGCTCACACATATTGCCAATGTATATACTTAAGTAAGAGAGATTTAAATTTTAAAGTGTAAAAAAATTATTGAATTTCGAATTTCCTCAGAGGAAACATCGGGAAATTTAAGTTGAAGTCAAAGTATATGACACATTTTAGGTTTGTCAGCCACTCGTTATTCCTAACAATTTGCAGGCTTTGGTGAATGATATTCACTGAAAACGTGACAGATTGATATCGTACACAATTTCTTCTTTCAGATTACCAAAGAAAACAATTGGTTTAGCAACTTACAATATCTTCTTCTTATATTAATACGTATACGAAGGTATAAAGAAATGCCGGTAAATGTTTGTGAGTTAATACATAGAAATTTTATTTTAGGGAATGAGTTGGTTTTAGTATATAACCGAAACTTGTCCGTTAAATTTTACATCATGCAACGGATACCATATGTCCAATATCATATCTCAGTTTAGAAAAAAATAAGTCTCTTATGGATGAAAAAGTTCAGTTACTTTTCATCCGTTATGTCTTGAAGGAAATTGAAAAATTTGTGTTTTGGTCATCACGTTGCCTTTGCCGTTAGTGCCGGGAGAACTATGGAAATGAAAAATTTGTATTATGGTCATCACGTGGCCTCTGCCGTTAGTGCCGGGAGAACTATGAAAATGAAAAAATTTGTATTATAGTCATCACATATGGCTTCTGCCGTTAGTGCCGTGAGAACTATGGAAATGAAAAAATTTGTATTATGGTCATCACATGGCCTCTGCCGTTAGTGCCGGGAGAACTATGGAAATGAAAAAATTTGTATTATGGTCATCACGTGGCCTCTGCCGTTAGTGCCGGGAGAACTATGGAAATGAAAAAATTTGTATTATGGTCATCACATGGCCTCTGCCGTTAGTGCCGGGAGAACTATGGAAATGAAAAAATTTGTATTATGGTCATCACATGGCCTCTGCCGTTAGTGCCGGGAGAACTATGGAAATGAAAAAATTTGTATTATGGTCATCACATGGCCTCTGCCGTTAGTGCCGGGAGAACTATGGAAATGAAAAATTTGTATTATGGTCATCACATGGCCTCTGCCGTTAGTGCCGGGAGAACTATGGAAATGAAAAAATTTGTATTATGGTCATCACGTGGCCTCTGCCGTTAGTGCCGGGAGAACTATGGAAATGAAAAAATTTGTATTATGGTCATCACATGGCCTCTGCCGTTAGTGCCGGGAGAACTATGGAAATGAAAAAATTTGTATTATTGTCATCACATGGCCTCTGCCGTTAGTGCCGGGAGAACTATGGAAATGAAAAATTTGTATTATGGTCATCACGTGGCCTCTGCCGTTAGTGCCGGGAGAACTATGGAAATGAAAAAATTTGTATTTTGGTCATCCCATGGCCTCTGCCGTTAGTGCCGGGAGAACTATGGAAATGAAAAAATTTGTATTATGGTCATCACATGGCCTCTGCCGTTAGTGCCGGGAGAACTATGGAAATGAAAAAATTTGTATTATGGTCATCACATGGCCTCTGCCGTTAGTGCCGGGAGAACTATGGAAATGAAAAAATTTGTATTTTGGTCATCCCATGGCCTCTGCCGTTAGTGCCGGGAGAACTATGAAAATGAAAAAATTTGTATTATGGTCATCACATGGCCTCTGCCGTTAGTGCCGGGAGAACTATGAATATGAAAAAATTTGTATTATGGTCATCACGTGGCCTCTGCCGTTAGTGCCGGGAGAACTATGGAAATGAAAAAAATTGTATTTTGGTCATCCCATGGCCTCTGCCGTTAGTGCCGGGAGAACTATGGAAATGAAAAAATTTGTATTATGGTCATCACATGGCCTCTGCCGTTAGTGCCGGGAGAACTATGAAAATGAAAAAATTTGTATTATGGTCATCACGTGGCCTCTGCCGTTAGTGCCGGGAGAACTATGGAAATGAAAAATTTGTATTATGGTCATCACATGGCCTCTGCCGTTAGTGCCGGGAGAACTATGGAAATGAAAAAATTTGTATTATGGTCATCACGTGGCCTCTGCCGTTAGTGCCGGGAGAACTATGGAAATGAAAAAATTTGTATTATGGTCATCACATGGCCTCTGCCGTTAGTGCCGGGAGAACTATGGAAATGAAAAAATTTGTATTATGGTCATCACATGGCCTCTGCCGTTAGTGCCGGGAGAACTATGGAAATGAAAAATTTGTATTATGGTCATCACGTGGCCTCTGCCGTTAGTGCCGGGAGAACTATGGAAATGAAAAAATTTGTATTTTGGTCATCCCATGGCCTCTGCCGTTAGTGCCGGGAGAACTATGGAAATGAAAAAATTTGTATTATGGTCATCACATGGCCTCTGCCGTTAGTGCCGGGAGAACTATGGAAATTAAAAAATTTGTATTATGGTCATCACATGGCCTCTGCCGTTAGTGCCGGGAGAACTATGGAAATGAAAAAATTTGTATTTTGGTCATCCCATGGCCTCTGCCGTTAGTGCCGGGAGAACTATGGAAATGAAAAAATTTGTATTATGGTCATCACGTGGCCTCTGCCGTTAGTGCCGGGAGAACTATGGAAATGAAAAAATTTGTATTATGGTCATCACATGGCCTCTGCCGTTAGTGCCGGGAGAACTATGGAAATGAAAAAATTTGTATTATGGTCATCACATGGCCTCTGCCGTTAGTGCCGGGAGAACTATGGAAATGAAAAATTTGTACTATGGTCATCACGTGGCCTCTGCCGTTAGTGCCGGGAGAACTATGGAAATGAAAAAATTTGTATTTTGGTCATCCCATGGCCTCTGCCGTTAGTGCCGGGAGAACTATGGAAATGAAAAAATTTGTATTATGGTCATCACATGGCCTCTGCCGTTAGTGCCGGGAGAACTATGGAAATGAAAAAATTTGTATTATGGTCATCACATGGCCTCTGCCGTTAGTGCCGGGAGAACTATGGAAATGAAAAAATTTGTATTTTGGTCATCCCATGGCCTCTGCCGTTAGTGCCGGGAGAACTATGAAAATGAAAAAATTTGTATTATGGTCATCACATGGCCTCTGCCGTTAGTGCCGGGAGAACTATGGATTTGAAAAAATTTGTATTATGGTCATCACGTGGCCTCTGCCGTTAGTGCCGGGAGAACTATGGAAATGAAAAAAATTGTATTTTGGTCATCCCATGGCCTCTGCCGTTAGTGCCGGGAGAACTATGGAAATGAAAAAATTTGTATTATGGTCATCACATGGCCTCTGCCGTTAGTGCCGGGAGAACTATGAAAATGAAAAAATTTGTATTATGGTCATCACGTGGCCTCTGCCGTTAGTGCCGGGAGAACTATGGAAATGAAAAAATTTGTATTTTGGTCATCCCATGGCCTCTGCCGTTAGTGCCGGGAGAACTATGGAAATGAAAAAATTTGTATTATGGTCATCACATGGCCTCTGCCGTTAGTGCCGGGAGAACTATGAAAATGAAAATTTTTTATTTAGCCATCACATATGGCTTCTGCCGTTAGTGCCGGGAGAACTATGAAAATGAAAAAAATTGTATTTTGGTCATCCCATGGCCTCTGCCGTTAGTGCCGGGAGAACTATGGAAATGAAAAAATTTGTATTTTGGTCATCCCATGGCCTCTGCCGTTAGTGCCGGGAGAACTATGAAAATGAAAAAAATTGTATTTTGGTCATCCCATGGCCTCTGCCGTTAGTGCCGGGAGAACTATGGAAATGAAAAAAATTGTATTATGGTCATCACATGGCCTCTGCCGTTAGTGCCGGGAGAACTATGGAAATAAAAAAATTTGTATTATGGTCATCACATGGCCTCTGCCGTTAGTGCCGGGAGAACTATGGAAATAAAAAAATTTGTATTATGGTCTTCACGTGGCCTCTGCCGTTGGTGACGGGAGAACTATGAAGAGTGGTATCCCTACACCACCGGTATTTGTATTATTTTATTTCTGTACTTTTAAACTCAAATGCATTCACTTATTCATAGCAAAGGCCTCTTCAGCTTACATCATACTGAAGCAAACTTGTTCAGAAAATTTTTGCGTCATTATTTTGTTGAGTTTGATTCATGATGGCAGTGATGTTATATTATTTTCTGTGCCATTTTCACGATACTAAATTTCATCTCTGGATATACTTCGAGTCGCTTCATGGTTTGGACTAAGCGTTTTACTGACTGGCGGAATTGAAAATTCTTCCTATGATGAAAAAAATTGTAACTATGGAGCACGCTCTACATAAGTGTGCGTGATTTTTTTTGAAGTAAAATTTATTATAATGAAAAAAACTTGTAAAAAGATTTTCCGAAATGAGACCCTCATACTTGTACACTATACTCTCATTACGTTTTTCGGCCAACCTTAAAAATTAATATTCAATCTAGTCAAATG
The DNA here is from genome assembly GCA_030386875.1 of Morinoia aosen. Taxonomy (NCBI): domain Eukaryota; kingdom Metazoa; phylum Arthropoda; class Malacostraca; order Amphipoda; family Talitridae; genus Morinoia; species Morinoia aosen. The sequence continues at coordinate 22,522,337 of CM059565.1, forward strand.
TAAACATGTCTCCTTGGTTTGGCCGCAACTGCAATAAAATAATCGCAAATTTAAACCCCATTAGACTAGGGTTAAAATAACTTAAATTCAGGGAAGATTCTACTTTAAATACTTGCGCTTCCTGGGAGTCCGTTGCATATGAGAACATTTTTAAGCTCTGTGCGTTGTATTGAAACCGAAAAGCTAGCGTAGGACATTGAGCGTGGCAGGTAAATGAGTGCGGTCAGCGGTTTTCCTGCTGCCAACGGTCTTCCCTTGTTCAGGGCCTCAGACGTCACACCTTCTCTGGTTTATTGCCTCTCCAATTGCCAGCTAACTCAGCCCCAGCGCTCTGCTCAGTGCGCTTTCATTTCTGTTATTATGCTCCGCGTTACGCTTCCATTTCTGTTACTCCCAGCGGTCTGCTCAGTGCGCTTCCATTTCTGTAATTCCCTGCGCTCTGCTCAGTACACTTCCATTTCTGTTATTATTATTTACGTTACGCTTTCAGGTCTCCCTGAGAAACGTGTGGGAGGGAACGAATGCGAAAATTGAATTATGACTATTTTCAATTTACGTGAATTCTAATTTTGAATTAGGTATTTTCTATAAATGTGTTTGAAAGTGGATCGATATTTTTCATCTTCAGCAAGCAGATGACATGATAATTCAAGCTAAAATTTGACAATTTTGTCTCATTGATGTACGACTCCAAATAAAATCATTTTTATTTTCGTACACAGGATGCGTTTCTTGAAAAATAATCGGATTGAATCTCATATGGGATTCGAAGTTCAGAATTGAGTGGGATGGGGGTGCGGTAAAAACTGTCTGAATAACTCATCTCAGCACCTCAAGGTTGTAATACGAACGATGCGATCCCGCCTACTTCTCAAGGCAATTATTTGAGTGGTGAGGGCAATTCCAAGGTGTTTCCTTGGGACTCTTGAGCACAGAATAAAAACCGAACTATAAATTTTGAAAGAAAGTGGTACGCTCTAAAAATACCACACAAAACTTTATAATCGTGTTCGGATGATCAATTTCCCTTAAAACGTAAGAATGGAGACAGGTATAAATAAAATAATTTGATATTACCTGCAAATTTGAAATAAATTATAAATTACGCTATTTTTGGATAAGTTGAAATTTTTCATGGCATTTCGTTCAAAAATAAATCATCGCCTCAGAAAAAGGAGCCATGTCTCCAAATAGATTATTTTATTTCTATTTTCTGTAAAATAAATCGCTCAATCTAAAGAAATACTTCAGGCTAAACTGCAATAACATAAACCTTTCCATATCGCACCACCACGAAGGAATTTGACAAAAAAATGAGAAACGTTTATAATAACACGAAATCTCTTCAGCAAATGACAACTTTTTAGCTGGCATTCTTGAACAGTAAACGACTGCCAGCCTCAAGGAATTTTATGTCCGTGGATTCAGAGACAGAATTTTACGTAAAAAGTCTGGGTGCATGGGAGTGGTCGCAGAATTTTAAACTAAAATTTAGGCTTTATAAACTAAATAAAGGCTTTCGTTTCTTGCCACCTCAGTTCATGGAACAATGTGAACCCTAAATCATGTTTTCTAATGAGGCGTTCCAAGTAAGTCATTCTAATATCATGCTTATGTATATTCTACAGAAGAATGCAGGAGCGTAAATGAGCTAATCAATGTTAAAAATAACAGAATGACACCAGATTAAATGAAACCGAGAAATTCGCTCGTTCAAAGCAGTACACAAGTTATTGATTACTGTATTAGGTTAGCATAGGATTGGCGTGCATGTTGCGTCGATGGAATATTCTTAGGTCCGGTGGAACATTGCTATGAATACTGCAACATATGCTGAGCTCCTGCTGATTACTCACCCAGTGATGATGAAAAATGACGGTCATTAATGTGAAAGATAGATTTTAATTCACAAGAAGAATGTACCTTGAATAACTATGTATTTAATGAACCATATGGCTAAATTTCATTTGAATACTATAGAGCACTCGTGATATTAGGATACCTTGAATGTTCTCTAAATAATAAGAATTATATCAGGTAACTCTGCATGAAATATTTTGTCATGTACGACATATTTCACAATAAGTATGGCGAATGAATATCGTTTCAAAACTACTTCTTTTTGGGCTGGTAACAGACGACGTTTTGGCTGTTCCTGGAAATAAATGTCTATCATATTCCTGCAAGCTGCTCTAAATATGCAATACTTCCCGTCGTGTTTGATGTATGCGCGTAGTGGGGATAATTTCCGTAGCTGTGGGAACTGCGCATAATTGGATAGTTAATTCTTTTTATGTCAGACGTGAACTGAAAGAAATTAACTGGTCAAATTTTTCCTCAGAAACCTAGATAGAAAAAAATTGGTATCCTGATATTTCCAGCGCACGAAGCACTTAAAATCCATGTGAATTAAGAAACTAATTGAAGTTCTACCTTCAACCCAAGCAAGGTTATGCTGAAATTTCTCGTGTTTGACTCGTTATGGAATTCTCGGTCCCTTTATTAAAATAGATAGTAAAAATGCGAGATTTAATTATCCTTCAAAAACAAGCTAGCTGATAAGTATTGATGGGAGAGAGCTCATTACAACCAAAATGGAATCGCAAACCCACGAATGTTTTTTTATTCGCTTGAATGGTGTTTACTCCTACCTGACCGTTGAACTGATTTTTTGGTAAATTCTAAATCTGCCGCTATTTTCTGCTTTATTTTCAGTACTTTGCTAGGTATACGAAAAAAATGCTATAGCTAATTTAAGGGTTAACCATTTGAAATGTCGGCATCCATGTGTTTGAATTGACTTGGTTGCGCTTAATGTTTTAACTGCTAACTTCAGAGTCCCATGTCTGGAAGGGTTAAAATGCAGTATGAAATCTATGACCGCGACTCGTTTCTTACGTTGGTGAACGGCATACAAGGAGATATGCAGTAAAAAGTAAACAATCATGTTTCTTTTTTGGTTGACATTGATAGCTTAACATCGTTCCTGTGAGTCTTTCACTGGACTACGTATTGCTCGATAAAAGTTTTCAACATAATTTGAGAAAAAAATTCATGGGATCATTGTTTATCATCATTTCATAAGCAATTTTCAAGATAGTTCTGCATAAATAAAAATTTTTATTATTCTTCAAATTATGCGCAATTACTTACGGATAAGAATTGAACATTTTCCCTAAATTTTATTCAAAGTTAATTTTTCCAAACAATTTAATAATTCAGTTAACGGAATATTGGTCTGTCAATATTGCGCTGTTCTATGTCATGTTTATGACATACATAAGGTACCTAAATTGAAAAAAAAAATAATTTTCTAATACTCGTAACGTTTGATCTTCGAAATACAGATAACATAAATGACCTAATTTATTCAAGAAGAATTTTCAATATATTTCTTATTTTATACAAGTAGTTTTCTGTAAACTTGAAGCTAAAAAAATTTCAAACGAGGAATTTAAAGCGTAGTTCAAAGTTTTAAATTAAGTTACGAGAGAACTCGTACCGTATTTCGGGTAATAATTACAACAATCTAGCATCTGTCAAGTTTTTCTGAATCGCCCATTGTTTTGCTTTTGAAGTAGGCGTTTCGAAATCAGATGTATAATGATTCGTCTCCCTTAAAGAGGTGTTATAATATCCGTATCGAAAATTCATTCCTGTTAAAAAACTTTGCTTGGTCATTTTACTATGAGTGGAACTTGTGAAGTTGTCAGCGACGCAATTAGAGTAGAATTATTCGTCCGTCTTTATTTTACAGTACGTATATACGGTATCAAACTTCGAAGAGAACATGAATGGTACTTTCGGATCTATCTCTACTGACCTTAAGGTTATCAATGTGCCTCTCTACCATATCCGTAGATTGCTTCAAATGCGAGTTTGAAAATTCAATTAGAAAACAGCGTGAGAAGTCCTCTTCTAAGAATAGATGACACAAATTTTTACATGTCTCTCAGAACGGACGAAATCCAAGCTCAATACAAGTTGGGTCCTCCGATTTTTCTCTGCTGTACTCAAAATTCACTATAATTACTTCACTGCGTCTCTGAAGTCGAGTTGGAAAAGGTAATTTGGGTGTAATAGCGAGATAACAGCTCTAAATCTGTGAAATACACTAATAGTCTTCTTTGCCTAAAATTTCAATTATAACTTACATGTTTGATATAAATCTTTTGTGTAAAGTTAGTAAGCATGCGTTCCCGTCATGCAGTACATTTGTTTTAGTATCAACATTTACAAATATGCGTGCTAGGGTTATCGAAATAGTAACTTCCAATGATCGCATGCATTGAAAGCTACGTCAGTACTGATTTTCCATTAATTGTGAAAATAATTATTTTTGAATATTTCTGCGGGGGGGACTTTTTTCCACCTTCGAAAGGAATTTTTCTAATATTTGAAAATGCATGATTAATTCAAAAATTTGTGCACACGTGAATATTTGAAGACTAAAATACTAAGATACGAGTACAATATTAGCATGTCAAACATTTTTCACTTAACTACGTATACCCTGAAAAACTCCTTTACCTCAAGCAGGATTTTTTTCGTTGTCCTTGTCAGTCATTTTTTCTAGGCAGTTAAAACTACGACCACTAACGCAAGCAGTCTCGACTAGCATATCTTCTGAATTAAAGCGCAAGCAAAATGAAATAATTTTTGACGTTGATTTAGAGCAACCTCTACTTGAGAATAACTCTAGCTCATCTACCGTCTATAACCAAAGCTTGTGTCATTTTCGGTACATTTTAGTGTAGAAAGAGAAAAAAACTTGAAAATCCTTCCCATAATGGAAAACTAATGAGTGTTCATATTGTTCAACAATTACGAAAGCGTCCATAGTTCTTGTTTGAAATACACGATTCATGCAAAAATATGGTAGTTATGAATGATCAGACGCATTTAAACGCAACACATTATGGTTTAAAGTGATATTAATGTTCAAAAACCCCAATCGACACGCGAATGGCGAACTCAGGGAAAGATAATATTGGAATTGAAGGGGTACGTCGGAATCAAAATCACGTCGAAAAGCTCGGGATCAATGAACGTGCGTACGTACGTATTACTTCCACATAGTGCAGTCTCATGGCAATTCACGGGTGTCACAAGGAATTTTCTAGTAGAGGTGTCTAGAATTAAACAAGAATTCAAGCCCGCCCTCTCATAGACCTTCATCGGTGTAGCATTTTTGTTCCATCGATCGCGAGCAACTTATCAAGTAATAAAATGCCACTGGGCTTACACTGGTGCCACACATTTTATGCTAATTTATGAGCATTTTTTGTGCTGTAACCAAGCGCTCTTTAGGAAAAATCTCGCCTGTCTTTAGTACTTGCTCCGTATTTTACAGAAATCACTACCCATATTTTCAACTATCCATTCTCCACTGAAGTTAAAACTTCGGTGGCATTGCTCAAAGCATTGCCTTCTCGACGGTCCGTTTCAGAAGATTAGCGGCGGCTGGAGAATCGTTTTATTGATCTTCTTTAGTGTGACTCTGCGTCATAACTCAAACTTGACCTGGCATTTATTCATGCCAAACTTATGAAGCACTCATGAAGTTCGTCAGCAGGACACTATGATCAGAAGGCCCTGGGGTGATGAACACCCTAATAGTAAGCTTGCTAGAGTTTCACGCCCGTTTACTTACTTGATGGCATGCCTTTGGTGGAGGAGTTGCATGAAAGCCAGAAAACGAAACCTTAAGCGACTCTACCTCGAGTTCAAAGAATATGTAAAAAATAAAGTAATTCTGAGCTTATTTCAGCTTTCATTAGAGATAACATGATCTTCAATTAAGTAGTTAGTAAGGAACGTGAGCTCGGATAACGTAGAAACTATGTGAAAGTTTATGTGTAATAAACTATTTTTTACTTTCTTGACACCCATTAACAGGAAGTATATTCGATAGCCCTCTGCATTCGCTAGTCAAGCGAATGGATAGACAGTATGAGCAATCCAGTGGGTAATTTTTTTCTGCAGCCTACTGCGGCTGCGCTTGTAATTTTGCTGTCAAACTGTTCATAAGAAAAATACGAAAAAGAAAGTCAGCTGCACTCTATTTATCGTCTTGTTGCTACGCAACTGCCGAACATCGGCTTCGATCGAAAGCCCGCTGATGTTAAAACCTTGCTTCATGACTGGATATTAATTCTTGTTTGAACTGCAAAGGAAATTTTTTACTGTTTATACTCTAATACGACACTCTATCCAAACACAATACTTGAGTTAACCACAAACACCAGAAAATTTTTGTTTTTTGGAGAAATTTGAATCACTGAATATAATAAGATAATGCGTATCAATTTCTTCCCTAAAAATAGAACAAAATGCTAAAGTATCGTAAACCACATGGTAGAGTTTCATCGGAAATGGGAATATGATTTTATAGCTGTCACCTGATTCAATTTCGATTTTAACGTGCTGAAAATTTCAAGCTGAAGTAGTTGTAGCTCGGTGTATGAGAATATCAGTATTTTTGCTGGGCAAGAAGGCAAAGTAATGAAATTTATAGCAACGATTCATGCCCCACATTTGGATGAAATTTACGACTGACCATTATTGGTGGAGAAGGCGGCGAGGCAACAGCAGGCAGTGTTCTGGGAATAGGAAAAGAGAAGTGAAAAAGAGAGTAGAATAAGAGAAGAGACAGAGAGTCCTTACGATGGCTGAAAAGTCTTTAGTGTTGCCATTATTCCTCATGATTCTTGAAACATGACACTTATTTTCCTCTTACATGCCAGCTTACATTCCATTCTTAAGCAACTACCATTCACATTTCCTTAACAGTTAATTAGGATTACCTTAAGTATAGTTACGATGCTAATTCGCGCGCAAGAATCTAACCCAATACCCAATTAGCAACGGCTTTTTTCAAGAAATTTCGACACATATTCCAAGAATTCTAATCGACTCCGACTGGCAACACTATGGCAGCAGTTGAGTCTCCACCTCCGTAGTTTGAGCACACGAGCCCGAAAAGAGCGGCGTTGGATCACGGCGTCGGCGCCAGTCGAGCATCTGGAGCTGCACCCCGAGCCGACGGTGCTTGAGTCCTGTGAAGCAAGTTGCACGCTCTGTATTGTTTTGTTTCTGTGAGTGAAGCACTTCTTAAAAGTGAATTTATTTCTGTGATTCTGCACAAAAAGTAATAGATTCATTGACCTGGTGAGGTATTCGACGTCACTTTGTTTACAACGTGTTTTTTTAATTCCGATATTTCTGCCTGAGTGTATGTATATTTATTTTATTGCAATGATATTCAGGTGTCGCATGGTGCATTCTAAGCTGTAAATTCACTTTTGATTCTGATATATTGCGCTTTGATACATTTGGTCATAAATGGCAATCATTTGACCCATAAATCTCGTATTTCAAGGTAGAATTTTGTAGCCACTGTGTACATATCATGTGTGAAGCAAAATACGTTAAGAAGTAAACATCCTATAAACACTGAGTTCGTTTATATGGTATTCAAATAGAGTATTGAAACCAGGAAAGTTAATCAGAGCTGCGAGTAATGAGATGAATGTCAATTTGTACCCGTACTCTCGTAAACCAGGCCGTCTTTGAGGTCGGACTTGAAGTTCGCATTTATTGCTTTCATTAATATCGGTAGAACAACCCTTGAACAATTAAATTTTGCGTAGATAGTGACATAATATGGGATGAATCTTAAAAATTATAAGAAAACATTTAGCTGCCTGCAATAATTGAGTTTAAAATATGCAACACTGCTCAAGATACAGGCCTTGTTTATGCTGAAAGCTAATCAGTGCTACTCTACGTACCTATCTTTGATGTTCGTTTCACATTATATCATACATTTTTCTGTGTGACGCGGAATTCGTAAGTTTGTTGTATGTAGTACACAATATTTTCGGCTACGCTCATCTGGGCAAGGTTATTAATTAGCACCGTAGGTAGATAGATTTACATGCCATACCTCCTCTAATAAATGATTGAATTAAAGCTCTGCTCTTTTGAGCATATTCAATTATAAATGGCTAGATTTCATAGTTTTTGTTCATGTTTCCTCGTAAATATTGTAAAACTTGTGAGCATATTGTATTATGCTCTCTGTTCTCGTAAATAATTCTGACTGCAATTGATATGTCAGTTTTTTATTTTTTTTATGGCTGATTTCGTTCGAATTCGAGTCAGTATAATGTTATTAGAGCTATAGAATTTTGTGGTAACAATTGCTTGTATTTTATGTATATATTAAGAGCTTCATTTTACTATCATTTTCTGTTTCCCTGGAGTAGGTTTTACCTGATTTGGCCCTATCATTTACAAGGCGATTCTTTAAAATATATGCCGCAACAAATTTTAAAGGATTTATTTCTCTGATTTGGTACTTTATATTCTTGTTTCAATTTTCGCAGCTTATCGATACCAGCTGCAAAATACGTGAAAAAATATTTATTGTTTCGAATCGATATAAGTCAAATAGCATGAATGGTCTGTGGTATCGCAAATTTATGCTTAACTCACGAACCACATTCTGTATGAAATTTTTAGTTTCAATATTTTTCATTAATGAATTTCAACATTAATACTTGATACCTGGTTTTAGATTTCAATCAAGTTTCTATCTAGTAATTTCTCTAATCAAGTTTCATGAAGCAGTTCGTGTGTATATTAATAGAATAGAGTTCACACGTCAGTGAAATCCATACCGCATAACATCCAAACATATTGACGAAGGCAATTTTGAAGCTTCAACAAATTTAGGTGTGTTGTATAACTTCACTAAGTTATTCGAGCTGTACTTATATTGCATCGAAAATTTCTGGTATCGTGCTTTCAGAAAAACAGGTTTGCCGACTTGGCTATCACCATAACGTAGCACCTATGATGATTCTCTGCCCGGTTTCGTGGAGCCACGTTGCCTTGGAGATACACCGCAGGTTTATAGCTCATGGACCAAAGGCAAACCGCAAACCAACGACCGATTCAGGAACAAGTATTCTACTGATGCCTAATTAGCGTCGCATCATTTTCTGTTCGTCGCTGCACTGCTATAATATGCTAATTGTTGTTAATAATTCATGTTTTGATCTGTGCCCTATCATTTTGGCTTGACATTTCTTAACGTATCGAAGAGAATTGCAGTTAGGCATTGGCTGTGGATCTCATAATCTATTAGAAATTCTAACAATGTGAGCTTACAAAAAAAAATTGGAGTGGTCGTCATGGTGATTAAACTGAAACACTTTTAATTACCCCATTTAAGAACTTTTACTGCATTCATTAAAATTTTGTTCAAAATACAACACGTTGTGTGCACTGTCCCAGTGAGGATTGCAGCAACTGAACAAAGGGAAGAAATAATGCAGGCCTGATTCCGCTGGCGTCTTCCGAGGAAACAATATTTTTTTTTGTGATTTTGATGTTCAATTAGTGTTTTATTAGCAGTTTTACCTTTTCAAAGTTCAATTTATAGATTTCTCCCTTGAGGATTTTATGTCGAAAATGATCTTGCTCCACAACTAGTATGTGTTACACACAACTAGTATGTTATTTTTTTTTCAATTCGTGAAGCCAATTAATCATTTCCCAGTTACGCGACTCGAAGTTCATTAGTATATTCAGTGTCCCTGTGTTGTAAATGTAGCAATAATGTTTGGCTGCGTGTGTGTTCAGGTTTATTCAGATGACGATTTTTATAACCGTCGTGAGGTTGTTACTGTCACGTCTCATTTTTGCTTTGTCGTTCTTGAAAAACACAATAAGCCATTTCATTTCATACTGTCTTTACCCAAACTCTAAAAGTACAGCTTTTTCAAATTAATTCCAATCTAATACTTGAATAGAAAGTATACTTTGAGGATAATTAGTTTCGATCTAATACAAGAGTGAAAATAATTCAGTTATTCAGTATGATCACCTATGAATTTCACTGTAATATTTGAGTAAACAGTCCATTTTTCAGTCGTAAGGTAAATTAATTTCAATCCAGTATATTAGGCCAAAAACAACTCTCGAAGTCCGGTGGTAAATTTTAAAGCATTTATGTTCACAAAACCCTTTGAGAGGCACGGAATAGGCTTACGTTATTTAGGTGTGTGCATTTTATGCCATGGTCACGGGTACCAATGGAGGAAGACACTGCAAGTCACCTCAGCCGTAGATAAATTTTTGGGGATTCTATCTTTCGTGCCAACTTTGCTTCCAGTTTTTATATATTCTCCACAATCGCTTTTTTATCTGTTTTTCTCTTCCTTCTCAATTTGCTGTCTCCTTGTGATGGAGTATGAGTTGTGCATAGATTGCACATTTTTTTTAGCCGTGCTTTTAATGGCCCGTCGCAAAGCATCTTCACTATGAAAACAGAGTTTTTTATTAACTGTTTGATTAGCTGTTATTAACTGTTTGAAAAGTGAAAGAAGTATTATCCATAAGATTCATTCGAAAGCCATAAAATATGGCTTTCGGTGAATAATTTATTTAGGAAAATAATTTTGTCAAGGCAAATGATTTGAATTAGACAGTGTCAGGTCTATAAATCAATTGATGAATTTTCTTTTCTTAGGATTCTTTGAGTTATTGAAATTCTCCTTGGCAACAAATTTGATAAGGATTTCAACTTGAAGGTTTTGCATAAAGGATGAGGGTTCTGTAAGCGTTCAATTTGAATCATGAACTAGCAGAATCATGATTGCTTAGTTTATCTACTAATTTCTTTTTACAGTTCCGTTTACACTCAAGAGACCCAAACCTCATATCCGAATACGATCAGTAGTTTACTGGTTAGTTTTTCAGCTTTACCTCCAGGGAAGTTTATTCTGCTGTGCTTTTGTAGGAAGTTTTTTGTATTCAATTAAGACACCATTAAGTTGTCTTGCGACTGCAGTATGAATACGTAGTGCCTACATGCGTCCATCGTGCATGTACAGTTGTACGAGTGTGCCCAAATACGAATACACGCACACATAAACATATGTTCATTAACATACAAAGAGATGTTCCATTCTTCTAACAAGAAAAAAATTGAAAATTTTTTGAAAGCTGTTTTTAAAATACTATATTGATTCAACTGTTAACCGTTAAGATAGAGAGTAGTTTTAAAACAATCTACTGCATATACAATTCAACGACAATTCTATCCTCCAGGTTCATGTTCTATGTTCAATAAATGGTCAATGACAATTACATTCTACTAATCACTTCAGGCTTATTTTCAATGAATGGGTAGTTTCTCGTAAAATAAGTAAATAAATGAACAATTGGAATAATTAAAACACAGCAGTTGTCATTTTAAAACATCTGATGCTCTCATAGGATGCAGAATGAAATAGAAAACAGGAACGAGCTGTGTACCCTATCGTGGGTTGATACGCGAGTCTCACCGTCAGATATAAAACACTCACATGTACCTGGGTAGAAATAAACAAATAATTGACATTAGGGGTCGTTATATATCACAAGCATTATTATGTCCGTACCAACGCTAGAAAGCAACCGTTTCATTTCGTGTGAATTCGCCTACTTACTCGAGATTTTCTCATCATTTAAAAGCAAATATCAATATAATTTTTAACAACATTGTATCCTATTTACAATACGAGCAATAATCCGAAAATGTAATACTTAAATCTAATTTCAAACTTTCGCTTCCACGACTTCCTGAAACGTTACTCTTTAATTGTTAATATCATTAATTGATGAGCTCATGTATTACGTTGAAATCAGGATCGTTGAAAGGCCTTGTTTTTCATGTACCTAAAGTGATTGTCTCCCCAGCGACGACTTGCATTTTAACATAACTGATGTAGAAATAAACTCATGGGCAACCAGGCAACGATGTCGATTTCATATTGTGGTGCTCAGTGACGACTGCTCTCTACTCTTGCTCTCGTCTTGGAAGCCCCGCCCTATAGTGAGAGCCCGGCCCTTTTCAACTGCCACCACTTCCACATTTCTCCTCTCTACTCCTTGCACCGCGCACGACTAGAATTGGGAATATTCGGTGAACGTGGGTAATGGACTCGGCTCTTTTGTTTTTCTTGCTGTCCTCTTTCGCTGTTTCAAATTGAAGATTACTTATTTTAAACTGTGGCTTTTCATCATCGACACATTACTGTTATTCAAGAATTTTACGAAAAGTTCAAAATGATAAATGTTTATTTCAGACAGTAGTTTCTTCACAATGCATTAAGGATATTTTTTTCACCAATATTTTAGCGAATATTAATGAGATTGATAAGAGGTAGATTGAATTTTCATTTATTTTAACGATTTTTTTAACCCTTCTCATTCACTAGTTGCTGAGCTGCCGAAAACTAGCTTGTTGCGATTTTCCATTGCAGTGTGCTTGTGTTGTTTTCAACTGTTTGAGTATCTAAAGTAGACCTTCAACTAATTTTTGCTGGTCATTCTTCATGTACTAAAATACCAATGCTAAAGTTCCCTGATTTTGGCGAAAAATGGAGGTTGTCTAAGAAATGTTAAAATTTCATGGGAACGCCTTACACACTGCCCGGAAATGATTGTAAATTCGGATTTTTTTTAAAACGGTGATTCGATAATATGGAATGAGTGTGTGAAATATGGAATGAGAGTGTAAAGTCACGCGATGATCCTGCGTTTTTTGTGGAAATTACTGAATTTACATTATTTATGTAAAATTACTTTATTTATCTAAATTACTTTATTTTAGTAAACTTCAACAATTTTGATAGTATTCATTTCATTCACTCTTGTAAAAAAAATAATTTTAGAGATACCTCATCAAAACCAAAGCCATGATTTTTGATTCATTTCATTTTCTGTCAATTCATGTTGACTGATTCTAATGAATAACTTAATTTTAAAACGTAGATAAAATTTCTCGTGACCTGAGATTCATTGTCACTTTAAAACCCATAATTTATTCTCCCCACGAGAACCCCTCTGGGATCAACTATTGTATCAATGGTATGGGAAATAGCGATCCCAGGTGATTATATGAGGTTCCGAGTTAAAAGTTAGGTAGGCCTTCTTTTTCTTGAAATAGAATAGGCCTTTTTTTTACAAACCATCTTTTTTCGGTTCACTGCTGCATGTTCTTCATCACGTACTGCTTATTTCTTTAAATTATTCGTGTTTCATGACCTTTCTCTGCTTACTGTTTTTATGCACCTTGAGCGTAGATTCCGCGTTCTCTTAACTCCATACTAAATGGTGCCTTCACCCTTCCTCTCTTTGAGCATCTTTGTTGTGGTAAATGGAGGCTAAAACGTTCTTATATTCTATCAATCTATCTTCCTCCCACGAGTAAGATGTGCTAACGTTATCGAATCGTTACGCTCGCTCTTCCTAGGAGTCTTAACGCTTCCCTCTATTGGTGATGATTAACAAAAAATTCATTTGAAGTAGATATCGCAACATATTTTTCTAAAATAAAAGGTTGCGTTTTAGCTACAGATGATTGGGATTGGATTCTGGTGTTAGAGTTCACTCAAATTTCTTTCAAAAAAATATTTGAGTTGTATTCTGGATAGAAGCTACTCTTGCTTTTCTAATTCAATTTATTGTGTAAGCCTAGCATGCGCGCACGCAGGTGATTCATCTTGTGATCCGTAACTACCGGCTGTCAGTTGCGTATTCAAGCCGAGTTTTTTGTATTTTATTTTTTCATATTTTAATTCAAAAACCCTTCAAGTACATATAATGTTAGAACTCCCTGAAATTAATAACAGTTATGATAATCCCATTCAAACGGGGAATGGGAAATAGACAAATTCAAATCCTCGTACTGTTTCATATTGTCCAGCAAAACGTTAAATTTTGGAGGCTCAATGACACAGTGGCAAGGAACAGGAATTCACTTAGCGAGGAATTTAAAATTATTCGTCACTAAAGGAGACAGACCATAACCTTAACCCTATGACATAGAGGTAAAATATTTCTCAACCTTCTAGATGAACAAGTCTATAAGATATCAATTTAAATTCACGAGCCAGCAATATTTCAGCTATAAAATAAGCTCCCAATCTCTGACTAGCCCCCTATTTTCTGTCTTTCATGACCATCTTCGGTGAGAATTGTGCGTGAACTGCACATGCATATTCAACAGAAGATGAAGTACAATTTTCCTCTGATATGATTTAGTTTCGCTGTCTGCCCCATCAAGTTCGACCTCTCATAGTAAGGTCTTTCTGTCATAGCAACCAATACCTTCTTGTGGATTATGAAGAAAGCCTGTTTATTCACTCTAATATGTAATTATGGTCTGTACTAGAAATTTTCCTATGACACATTTTCGTTACATATTGTTGACAGAAAAATGGTAGCTGGTAACTTATCTTAGTGATGTGTTTCTGCAATAGATAATTTAGTTTGCCCAGTAAGTTTACTTACGATAGGGTAAAAGCGAGTATTAAGTGTTTTTTTTACTCACGATCTAAACTCCGTTCATTCCAAAGTTTACGCTGGTTTCTCCACTGTTTTAAATCCCCTGTGCACTCTTTACTCCCGCCATCCTCTTTATGAAAAGCAACATGCGACACATACAAGTAAAATATATTTTCTGCAAGCTCTGTTCAAGGTGTGAAATAATGAATCATTTAATTTCCCAGGAATTAAAATAGGCTAAAAGGAAAAAGAGTAGCTTCTATTTAAACGCTAAATAATTTTTACTCAATGATGGAGGTGAGGCTTTCAAGTTAGGTGCCGATTTCATCTCCCACGTTTTAATGGATGGCAAAAAGTGTTCGTACTCATCACTACCGCGTATGGAGAATCTCGATTCAGTGCATTGTGATTGAACGTATCATGCTGTAAACGAAGCCTGCATTTTGGATGCTCCTAATTAGCTAAACCAATCGAAAATCATGGTTCATTTCGCTATACTTGGTCGTTCAACTGAACCTGGGAGGGAGACGAGTTTTTGTATGCCTTCCTATTAGGTAAAGCCTTGCTTCGGCATGCCATACGGCAACCTACTCGACTGTGCAGTCTGCTCTAGAATAATTCTGTTCACTTTGCATCGCTTCGAAGTCAATGAGCTAAAAAACTTTAACAGTGTTGATTCTGTGGAATGTGTTCATGATTAAGAAGCTAGCCTTATTGGAGACCATCGTTCCTTAGATGTATTTAAAATTGTATTTAATTGGACAACACTCAAGGCTAAACTGCGCACCCTTCTTTGCTGGCGCCATCTTGACAACCCAAGCCGGTTTGAGATAAATTTATGCGAAAAAACATGGGCTACGCATCGTACGCTTGATGAATTTATGCTTCAAGACACATGTAGTGGTATAATGAGAATAAAACCTGGAAATTCGCTTCAGTGTCGTTGAAGGATTATTGTGCTGTTTGGTTTACTTACCCACCCAGGTGGTGTTTTTTGTTATTATTCGCTAGAGCTGAGTATAATATTATTCATGTACTAAAGAAATTTGATCAGTGCAAAGTAGTCGTTGTTATTATTTCCGCGCTTCAACTTATAGTTCAAAAACACAATAATTCAACTGAAGCATTGAATGATAGTGATAGTTTTACGTGATAGTTTTACCACAACTTGAACGAAGAAATATCTCCGAGTTTTCGATATTTGTGCAGACTTTGCAGTAGCCTAAACAACTCCATAGCCATCGGCTTAGTGAGTAGAGACTTTTTCATTCGCTGAACCGTCGAAGTGAACTTTTGTGTGGCCGACAAAACATTTTCGTGAACGTTTAGTGTAACAAGCAGAGATTTATTGGACGCGTCGACCTGGCAAGAGAGCTGAGTGCCAAGTCTTGCGAGGAATTCTAAAGATTGTATCACGTGAATGTTTTTCTGACTAAACTCTTGACGTAAACATCGTATTTCACCAACTCAATCACCGTAAAATACATCTTACAAAATTACTCACAGAATACCGGGTTTCACACAATTCGTATATTCATTTGTATATTCATGTATACAATTTTTGTGGCAAATTCATAGAATTGTAATTTGTATTAGTTCACCTTGAGAGAGTGTTAGTTTTAAATAATTTCATATACGTTTCATTTTTCTGGTGTTTATCTTGGAATTATTTACATGAATTGTTTGTCAGCTATTCAAAACAAGCAGAGGTTTTTTATCCTGCTATTTGCTGAGAATTTATTTAAAAATTATATCTTCGCGGTTACTTACACTCTATCATTAATTCACCAAGTTTTTATCTTCAAATTGAGTTCCAAAATCGCCATCAGTTTGATTTATCGCCTGCAATTCGTAAGAACAAGCAATTTGAGTTTGCGGTTAGAGTGGGGTTTTTTAAGCGACTTGCAGACATGGCAGAAGCATTGTGCTAGCACGCCTTCATATTACGGAGGGATCTCGAGATAGCACTAAAAAATCATGAATGTTTTCGTATGCGTCGTAACATAACCTTCACTCGTTTTTGCATAAATCTAAAGTGACTTATGCTACTGTCAAAATAAATTTGACTGCTAGTCGCCGCTTGAAACTACAAACCAGTTTGCATCTATGGTTGAGGCCGACCTTCGAGACACACTAAGTGTGTCTTGCGTGAGAAATGAATGCTGTATTTCTTATTCTTAGATTTGTAAATAATTCTGAAGTGCTGAAATAATTTGGATTGTGAGCTTCTGCGTAGAAGATGTTTATTAATTTAAATTATCGGGAACAATGTATGGTGCTCTTGAGTTGAGAGTAGCCTCTATTGTGTGAGCAACTATGCCATACTCTTGAAGCTCAGCAGTGAATGTGCTGGTGAATGTTGGCTTATTTATAGAACTTTTTTCTTTTGAGCTGAATCTGATAAGGAATTCTGTTAGAAGTTATATCACTTCCCAATTTCCACAAAATAAAAATCATACCCAGAGAAGTACACTCTAGATCTATTGTTTTGTTGGCTAGGAGTACACGTTTACTTCAATGGGTTCATTGTGTTGTATAGTATAGCAAAATTAAAGCAGCAAGTTTTTAGTAGCGTTCGTTCTTTACGACGATAGGCTGACTTGCGTGTATTTAAAATTGGATTCAGATTATTCTAGGCGTCTGTGCACCAAATAGTAACTTTTAAATGCAGTCCAAGTATGAATCTAACATTTCAGCTGTGATCCGATGCCTAATATGTGCACGCCTCGACGCTCGCTCCAGACCACAAATTTATGACCACAACCAGATCTCGACTCGAGACAAAATTGCTCGTAAGAATGACAACTATCAAAATGTTTTCGATACCAGACGTGAAGATAAGGCTATACTCATCGATAAATTTTTATTTAATAATGTACTTTTTATCACAAGAAACGAACTTCAATAATACAAATTTCATTTATTGAAAAGGTGTTATTATTCGCAAGTTGCATTGCTCCTCTAAAATTATCATCTATTGTTGTATTATTTTTGATCAAACAATTTATGTTTGCTCTTTTCATCGTTGTCGCATTTTGATATATTTTTGCATACCAGAAAAGCGTTTTGTTATTTTCGGTTTTCTTTAAATAACTCATTCTTCGAAAAAAAATTCGTTTACAAGTTCAACACGTATATAATTGACGTAAAATAAACGCAATGAATTAAAGTGATATAAATTTGACTTTTTCACTTTCGATAATTTGTGCAAAAAACAGTAATTATATTTGTATGTTGCTGAAAATAAAGCAATTCTGGTGCTTAAGATTATTAAAACAAATCTGTTAACCTGTCTCATACCTACGAATTCATTTGACATATCTTGAATGCTTAAAGAAATGAGTTACCTATTCAACATAAACTCTACACAATGATTCTCCAATCGATTGCGATTCGGAGTCTATTAGTAGCATGTGAATGTATTACGCATTTACTTTCGGGCTAGATGTATTCATTACCAAATTGAATGTGGCTTTTTGGTGATAGTGATTGGTTCCTAATTAGTACTTGTAAATATTTACCTACTATGAGCGCAATAAAACTGGAAATTTTGAGGTCCGATGTCATCTATGCAGGTTTCATGTATTATCAACGAAAATTTCTGTCCTTCCTACCATTTTCTGAAATAGGTGGTTAAAAAACGGAATCTTTTTGAACACACTGGTAGGTTGAGTTTGGTAAGGTGATTAAGGTTACGCTTAATTAACAGCAAAAATCTGCCTTGTAAATAACTTTTCGAGTTTGAAGACATTGATGTTAGATGGAATTTGGAAAATGAACTTGCATTTTAGCTTGGAATTTATTATAATGTGACTTATACTATACCTTTTATTCGAGTATTATTGAGACTTCAAATTATTGTAGAATTTACCCCCTGCTACAAATATTTAGGTCTGTACCAGCCTACTGATTTATACTTGTACTAATACGTGGTCAAAGTAAATGGTAAATTCATTATCTAAGTGTAAACATTTATCATCGTATCAAAATTCATGTCGCTTGCTCTCAAGTTATCTTGAAAAAAATAGTAATAATAGGTCTTTGATATCGATTATATACGAGTAATTCATCATATTCATAGTAGTGATTAAGGTAGGATGAAACGAAAATGTGGAAAATTAATAGAACGTTTGACTTGAAAATCAATTGTCAAACGTAATTTAACATGACATTTTTGAAGTATCACACATTCTCATCCCCCAAGCGTTTCGAAGAATCAGAATAATTGAGAACTGTTTTACCTTTATCTCATTTTGAAGGATTTTCTAAATGTTTTTTGAGGTCATTGAAGAACTAAAATGGGTCTTTGCTAGACAATGAAAGAAAATAGGTAGTTATATTAGCATGTGTGAAGGTACTGGGTACGTGAGCAGTTCCCGATTTCAATAAAAACTCCGATATTACTGCAGCTCTTTTCTAACATATGACACTTTATGCTTGGTGAAAGATTTTAAAACTGTATTGCCAGAAATGCTATAGTATGAAGCTTATGTTGCACATTTTTATATGCTATCAATGCCTGATATATTTTCACGTGCATGAGCCACTCATACCTACAGTGTTGCAGTGATTACAAGACTTTCAAATCTTGTTAGGTAATAATGTTCACGATTGGTGACTTCATGTTGAAGCGATGCTCTTAGCTGGTTACCTAAAACTGCTCGGCTTGTTTCTGCATTGCGCGCTTATGAAGGACTCAAGCCTGAGTAGGACAAGCATCGGAGGCAACATCCTCCCTTCTCTACTGCGATCAATTTCGTCCCTGTTTAACTGCTTGCCAGCTCGCACTAGATGCCAAGGGTCGCCAGAATCGGATTTACTACTTTTTTTCTTTTAGCCCTCATAAATTGAACATCCGATTCAACGAAACCATAACCTCTTTTAAATTCATTTATAGGAGTCGTTTGTTACAGTGTGAGTGAGGACATGAGCAGCAAAAACTGGTACCCAACGCTGATGAAAGTGAAAGATCTGCTTGTATAATTCATCCGTCCTTGACAAAGGTCGCATAATTTAAAATCGGTGAATTTTAAACAAAAGGAATACCTTTGTCGAAATCAATTTATTCATTTCTGGGAGGAAATGTATAGAAGGGTGGTAAAGAATTATTCCCCAGTCGTTCAGACCGAACATGGAGAAGATGGAGAAAAAATCGATGGGAGTCCTTCGCAGCTGCCAAATACCACCACCACGAGGAACTGTCGCCCTCATCGAGTTTCTAGAGGATGACGATTAGATCAAGTGGATTTTGTCACCAAACTTACACTAACTTGAGAACTTGCCAGTTGACTTCACGATGTTGCGTCGTTCATAACGCGACCATTGCATATAACCCTGGAGATATCTAGACGAGACGGAGTTTTTGGACGTATAAATGAGATCCTACGGGTAGGTCTCCTGAGACAACCCACTCAACGGCTTTGTTGATAAAATGGATGGGAGTGTTTATAAATTCGGTTCAGGCAAGCTTGTAGAGACACCAGATAGGGCCGCTCGACTTTGTCACTCCGTTCGTAGTGTTGCATGTTTTCCGCTGTGTTCTAAATTTTACGCTCTGCGATTTTGTAGTCACTTGTTACGGCTTGGATATGGTGTGGATAATTACCGTGTTGCTTCTGTGGGAGACGTTCGAATTGAAAAAAAACTGGTATCAATTTGGTTACTACGTCATCTACATTTTCGCATTGTTCATGTTCGTTTCACAAATTTTACTCGCATTACGATTTTCTGTAATTAATCATGCTAACTATAAATTTGTATTTGTATGAAAAATAATATCGTAAGCAGTATAATATGACAGTCATTTTTATTTCTAATAATAGTCTAACTCATTATTAATATGTAATAATTATTGCCGAATTTATTTGTGTTAAACACGTTTAGCTTGTGTAAGAAAAAATTATTGTAAATTTTCTCATATTGCGCGTGCGAAAGAACTGAAAGGTAAACCAATTAAGCTCTTTAAATAAAACAATTACTGAATTACGTTTGGTTTGTAAGTTTTCCGTTGCGGTGAAAATGCTAAGACAGACTTCAGTAATTAATATCGATGTAGATATTGACATACACATATCCCCATGCAGCCTGGCTATTTTTACAACCTACAACTATGAATCTTGGTAGAAATCATGGCGTTCTATATAATTACTTCTTTACTGCTCTCCTTAAACTAATAACAGTGTTGCCGTGCCATTAAAAATAATAACTTTATTTTCAACATTGAACCATAATTTAACTGGGGACCATTAATCAGTGGACTACTTGAGTGCGTATTCTTTCTTTTTCCGATTTCTGAATTTTTACGTTAGGTAAGTTACGAATTAATTCCAATGAACGTAAATTTTTTATACTTCAAAGAAGACGTAAGTGGTCAGAGATTCAGTTGATTGAGGGAGAGTAGGGACGGTCAGACCAGCCAACCGAGCAAGCAAGCGTGCAACAACTGCGTATTATTAAACAGCGGAAGATTTTCAATGAGATAAAAAGAGTGGCTTCATTCGTGCGCCCCAACGCTGCGACGCGCTCAGCAAATTGGCACCGTCTCGGTCAGTGAACGAGAGGGCATTTGGCAACAGGCGAGACCTCGGTCATTTAGAAAGCGATCTTTAATTAAAATGTAGAAATTGGTTCGCTTTTCACGTGGCGTGGTCCACCCTTGATTTCTGGCTCGCTAACATTACGAATCTTGACGCGAAGAACTGAGTCTACGGTGAAAACAAATAAACGAACGGTCATTTCTAGTCGAATGACTGTGATTTGATGCCTATTTGTGGAACTGGTAAACTTGCTGTTTTTGTGTGTGGTACGTTGGTATTTCTCCTTGAAGTTCTTGTGAATATCTTGTGCTGTAATTCCATTTCAGTTACATCTTAAGTTCTTAACCCTTAAAAACTCTCACGGTAATTTTAGCGATAGTTCACAAAAAATGCAAATGTTAAGTTAACTCGGATGAAAATCATGAATATATCCCGAGTGTAAATAATATGTATGATGAAGTGATATAAAAAAATTGAAATTTGGGAAGCTTCTTTGCGCTCAATTTGATAATGAGTCACAGCTTCTCGATCGATTTTTATTACCACTTCTCCATTGTACGGTTTCATGATAATATTATTTTCCCTACCTAGTTTCGTTAGAGAGAAAATGCTTACCGTGACAAAAATTACATATAACACAGCATGAACTCATCCTGCCCTGTTTTCTCATGTAAAATAGCTACGCGAGATAATTTATTCTTGCAATTTCTAAGAGTGAACTGTATTTCAGGAGAGCGACGAGCCGGGCGATCAAGAGGGTCTGGGAGAGGAGCAGACGGCGGCGTCTCAAGCAAGTGGATCGAGCGAGCGAGTCGGAGAAAATGTGAACCGCGGCGAGGAAGACTCCACGACCAAAGGAACGAGAGGAGAGAAAGAAAAAACGCTTCGATCGACGGGAACATCCCCTCTGGCAGAAGGGAGCTCAGAAATTTTAGAAGTTGACGAGAAACGTGGGGGAGCTGTTGATGAAATTCCGAAAGCCCTTGGATCTTTTGGACCTGTAAAGATAACTGAAAAGTGTGACGCTGATGATGTATGTTTTATTAGTGTTGGATCAAAACTACCAGAAGGAGTTGCGCCAAAAGAGAGTGGACAGAGCAGCAGCCATAAAGGACCGTCTGCATTCAGTGCTGAATATAGGCCTCCGGGAGTAAAAAAATTCACCGTCGAGGAAGAGAAAAAAAGGGAATTTGAGCGCAGCGTCGATGAAGTTTATCAACAATTGATAAATGAACTGAGACAGAAACTGAAACAAACTCCGTCAAAAGCACCAGAAAAAGACGGTGGAAAAGATCAAAGTGACAGTAGTTAATTCTGATTCTTTCTAAAATTCAAATCATCAGCGTGCCTTTCACAATGTGTTCAGTACTCCATAATGCTTAGGTACGAGTAATGGTTCAATTATGCAATGCATAGATAATTGCAACGTAAACTAGCCATTTCATCATTTAGGCTAGAATTCTGGTGTTTAAAATTCCTAGCCAAATAGCAACCATGAAATTAAAAATGCACGTTAGTTCATGAGTTATTTCATTGTATAAATTTTATTCTATCGATTTTTTAGCATAAGGTACTTGTCAAGTTAGACAAAAATTATTTACTGAGTAACAAATCAATAGAAATGGTATTAATGTAATTTTAACCGCGAATGTAAATTTCACTGACTGGTTCGAATATAATACAAGCAAACTGGATTCCAGAAGATACGACGACCAATGGTGGAAACAGCACTCATCAATATTATCATGCTCTACATCTACCCTGTAGATCCGAATTTGTGGGAAAAAAGTGAACAAATTCGGTTCTAGAGAGGTTCGTGTGGTGCATACAAATCCTTCGGCAGCATTAAATCTTCAGCGCGGTGATGTGAGTCCTACATCCAAGAAACTATACTAGGGCACCGAGCTAGTCAGTTGTGGTACTTGCTCAAGTCCTCGTCGCCTTATGTGGACATACTCTGATACTGCAGTGACTTAGAAATTCAGAGAATTGAAGTGTCGGCCAGTGCAGATATTTTGCTTCTTGTGATTAGCAATTTTTGTCTTTCGGTAGCTTCAATAATTAGTTGTATTCCGACAAAGAATTTGAATTGGATTTTACTTTCGTAGAACCAGGTTGTGTTATTCGATCTCGCACCATAATTATAATAATTTTTTGCTCTGAAATAGGATTTAACTAGAGAATATCTTTCTTGTAGCCCCGTATATCGCGCTTTCATTCAGTTCTACCAAATCTGATTTCTCTTTCAGGGTTACTAAACAAGGGTCTCGTGAACAAAGGTTGTCACGTACCAGTATTTCCCGAAATGCTTGTGATATTTTTAGTTTTCATCGTGTCAGTTCAAAAAAACGGGTGCAATTTTTGCGATTTTGCGAATACATCGAACCATTTTGTCATTAAATGAACAAATAAATGGAGTAAGTATAATTGCACTGTTAAAGATTTTTCATTAGTTTTGAAAAAGCAGACATGAAACCGTGTTGTGCGGAATAGCTGTTCGTCAATGATTTGAAAAATATCCATAAGCATGAATTAGTCAACTTGATATAGGAAAATGATAAGCCCTAAACATGGTGCATGTGAATGAGTACCTTAAACGCATTTCTAAACATTTAACTTTCAAAATACGTAATTATTGAAGAACTTCTAAGATTCACATTTACAATGTTATTATGATTTTAGATTTATTGCTGATGAATAAACATCGCTTAGTGTCGATTCGTCCCAAAACATCTTTGTATATACAAATTCCCCAGTTTTATTTGATTGGCTACAGTATTTTGGTCACATAGAGCAGCTATCAGCCTCCCAAAAATTACGACAATTTTTTCAAAAGTTTTATTTCTTTTCTGCTTCCCTAAATTAATCAATTTTTAGCTTATCATTTTGACACCTTGTAGCTAGTATCCAAGTTGGGTAAATGTACCGCAGTTTTGCTCCTAATGTGCTCAATGAGCTTAAGGTGCGAGATAAAAATGTATCGTAATTTTAAGTGCAGAAAAATTTAATAACTGAAATTATTGGTAGATATCGGTATATTTGCTAATTTTCCCGTTGTTTTCACACTCTTGCTGAGAGCGATGTTTTGAAAGTCTAATAGCATTGGGTGTTCGTGTGAATTGTTCGATTTCAAAATTTGTGGTGCTAGAATGGGTCGAATATTATGTCAACGCCATACATATCTGACTTCTCTTGTGCCAAAGTATTATAACAAGACTGATAGAGCCATCAAAACCATTCTGAACATGGTACTCAGTTATGTTAAGTTCCAATGATACATTGAAGCTTCCTTAGCACGAGCACTCCTTTCACCAACACTCCTTAAATTGCGGAATATCTTTTCGGATGACTTATAGTCTCTAAATAAAGTCCTTTAATATTTTATCTGCGATTAATATGAATTAGTAAAGTTTGGTGCCTTAAAGTTCGTTTTCTATTCGCAAAATCATGTTCGAAAACAACTTTATTCAAAAGGGTATCGTTTAATATCCCATCACATAAAACAAGTAACTTTTTTTGGAGAACGTTAAGGACGTTTTCATCAAATTCTTACAAAACTTGTCGATACAATACGTTCCAGTCAAATATGCTGCAAGCCTATGGGTGCTAATAGAAGTATTGTTTCATTGTGGTTGTCCAATTTCGCTCTTCCAAGTAAGCATTTCAAAATTTTCTCAGAGCAATTTGCCCCGTAATCTACACTATTCGTCCGAATCAAATTTTTCTCCCTCGAGGAGGCGTATACAGAGAATTTGGCCGGAAAAAATTAATTAACTATTCCTGAAGCATGACAGTTTTCTTACCATGTATTGTCAGTGTTTTTCATGAGTTTTGAATGTATGTCCTATAGATAAATTATTAAGCATTTTTCACGTTCAAATTAGTGTACAGAAGATGAAACAAATTTTTTTCATGCATATTTCAAATAGTGTTTTGTTTGATGCCCGGGGTGAGAAATTCGTTATAGCTTCCTATCAATAGAGTTTGTTCTTTTTGCTCGCACGAAAACAGGGCAGTCTTTCGCGTACTATAAAAAAATTCATTCTGGTTATAACGCTTTGAGCCCTCGTTGACCCATTTTCCCCTCAGGGGAATACAACTGTTGTATCTATGGAAATTAGCGCTCGCAGGGGGACTATGTGAGGGCCCGAGCTAAAGGTTGGGTAGGCTTTCTTTGTGTTAAAATAACATAGGTTTTTGTTTTGTTACGGGCCATTTTTTTTCGGTTCAGTGCTGTCCTGTTTTTCAGCTCCTACTTTCTCCTTCAACTTTTTCTTGTTTCATAATCTTCTTTCATAGTTTTCTGTTTCTGTGCTCTTTCTGCATAGATTCCGCGTTTCCTTAACTCCATACTAAACGGTGCCTTCTTCCTTCCTCTCTTTGGATAGCCTTAGTTGCGGATAGAGAGGCTCAAACTAACTAATAATCTAATCTGACCCAGTCTAACTTTTTCGCGTCATGCATGCATGTTTTTCGCCGCCTAAGCGATTTAATCGCTTAAACCGCGAGTAAAAGATTACAACTCCATTTTCATCTAAATTTACATTTATTTTAATTCTAAGTAAAATATGAATTTGAAGGTACTTATAAAGAAATTAAAAATAATTTTTTTGGTTATTATTTGTGCCTTTTAAAGAGAAATTTTCCTCCTCTACTACTACTACTACCACCACCTACATTGTCAAGTAGTTTACTTTTGATGATGTTAGTCATGCCAGATGTTCTCAGTTTTCTTCAAGTTCAATGAGTTCAAAGTCTTAATGCTAGAAATTACTTGTCGCATTTATTGACGTAGATTCCAATGCCCTAGCTAGAACTTTTAAACTTATGCAGGTATTCAGAAGCAGAAGACGATGTGTACTTTCAACACTGCCACCTCTTGAAATACGTAACTTAAGTAATGTTTGACATCTTATCTTCAACTTATTTATATTCCGTAAATGATAGTACGCTGTTCCTTAAATGCCGACGGCTACTGGCTTGCTTTACTGGCTCCCACTAACTAGTATTTCAAATCTGAAAGTATTGGAATTAAGTTAACAAAATCTGATAAATATTCATTTGATAAGAGTACGTTATTCATTAAAGTCCCACTCAATAAAGTTGATACCTAAGCTATACATAAAGAGTGCCCATTTCTCTTCTGGAGTGAAATTTATTCACCAAATTATTTATTTCGTGCTCTTATGAAATTTAAAGGAACAAAAATTTGTGAGCCAATGAAGCCTTATCTAAGGTATGTTCATTGCATATTTTGTTTATTCAAGTAACCTAAGAGTAATTAGCATCCTTGACCACGATCAAAAGTATACCTATGTATATAACAACTTAGTTTAGAAATTTGAGGCGCATTTAATCCAAGGAGACAGGTTTAGCTGTCATTTTTAAATATGTTCTCGAAAGTAGATATGTGAATAGAAGAAAACGGTTAAATATGTTCCTGAAAAATATTTTCAAATGAGTTTTTTTGAGAGCTCGTCCTAACTTTCGATCAATTATTTTACTGAAAACTCGCGAATTAGTTTCAATCAATATAAGAATTGTAAGGCTGATACAAAAGTTTGTAGTCATTGTATAATAATGATCAGGTATCCACTTTACAGGCTGTAACTGGAGTCACGGAGACTAATTGAGCCAAAACCTACCTTAATATGTTTTATTATAGTAGATGGAAAAGCCTTTTTTTGCTCAGGTTAAACCTGAGTAGTTAAAAAAACGCTGATGTTAACTAATCGTAAGATGTCTCTCGTACAAAGTACTACGTAAGGAACATTGTTATTGCATCATCACGTTTTATTCAAAAATAGAATAGTCATCAGAAATCAGCAGATTTTGCGAGCAATTTCGTACTGAGGATGTTTTCAAGTGTATGTTGCTTGCGTGAATCCTTACACGAATAAATAATTTCTCAGTGTACTTCTGCGAGTGATAATTCACCTCAGGATTTGGTTTTGCCATCGTTTGACGAGCTTACTGATCACTGACGTCGACGAGTTTCTTGCCTTTCTAAAATCATCTGAAGAATTGAACTTCAGCTTTTTTTTCTTGCTATTTTAAAACTGAAAAACTTTAAACGCTTGTTTGTGTTTTTGTTTTAATTGCGTAAACTTCATTTTCGGGTTAAATTTTATTAGGTTACAGATACCTTTTTCTAACCGTTTCTGTTTAAAATGTATTCATGTTTATATGAATAAGTGTAATTTTTAACCATTATTATTAGCTAACTTTAAAAAATTTGAACACTTTTGGTATAGATGATATCGAGTGTAGTTGACGTTTGTTTCACAAACTTTGGGAAGTGCTGCGACAAACATCTGAAAATGAATGTGTTGTAAAATTTTCGAAGTTCAGTTTCTTATCATAAAAAAGAATTGAGTGAACTAGTTACAGAGGAACTCTAAGTGATCCAATTTTACCATTAAAGGCAATGTTACTAAATGAACTCCTGTTTTAAACCCAATTTATTAATTTCATCTCGCTTGGCAGTTATTCCGTTTATAATTTGATATTATTTCAACCTACGTCTTTGATGTTTTTATGAGTGTAATGTGTTCGATGGTTCAAAAAACCCACGAAATCCAGTCGTATTTTTTGCATTGTTTGAGGTCAATTTCCGAGCGACTCTTGTTCGCAAACGCCGGTTCTCTGCTCTTCTTGAAAGTTATTGAGTTAACATGGTGCACTGAATTAGCATGTTTGAATACTTTTGGTATGAACTACATTCACTGAATTTCGTTCAGAGCAGAAATGAACATAAGTTTTCACTTTCAAGCCTGATTCAACAACACATTAGTCTCGAATACAATTGAGTTATTGTGTTGTAAAATATAACTTTAGTAGGTTTAGTTGGATAATTTTGACAAGAATCAAATGAAATGTATCTTGTAGAAGACGTTGATTAATATTCAGGATAAAAAAGACTCCCAGGGTCCATGTAAGAAACAAGCGATTTGAAATAAGAATTGCATTTTACTGCTATGAAACGACATGTCTAGAAGGCGAAAACGTTTCAAGAGCTTCTCAAATTTAATTAATTTGACCATTATTGCCAGAATCTGTTGCAGAACTTATTCCAAAGTAATTGTATTAACCAATTTTGAGATTAGCTGCTCAGAAGGAAGCATTGATTTCAAATGGATAGTATATTTAAAATGAGTTGGTGCACATTATTTCGGGATTTTGGTTCTTCGAACACTTTTTAACTAGTGCTTGTTTTCTAAGAATTCATCCCCAGGTAGCGCCGAAACTCAGTCCGAAGGGCTGAGTATGGTTGGTAACAGAAACTGACTTTTTTAATTTTCGAAACGGGAAGAAACACCAGATTCACAATGGTGGGTTTCGAACACTCGAACTTCTGAAGGAGTGAGAGCTCTCACCATTTAAGCCCCGGTAGCCACTCCTACGGTGGTATTCTCCCATCTAAATAACTGATCACCTATGGCCGGAAAAATATTTTGAATTTGATTCTAAAGCCTGTTCACAACTCGGTGCAATATATTGTCTTGAACCGAGGAAAAATATTTAGTGACAACGCCTGGCGTTCTCCGCGGTGCGGGGATAGCAAATTTGTTATAACTCTCAAGGTTTTTGTTTTATTTGCCCTCAGAAGCTCAATTTCGGCAATCTTACATCAATTGCATGTGTTGGATACTATCAATGATTTCAACTGAATCGACGGAATGTTTCATTATCGATTGTGTACGAATCCAAGCGAAATGATAGACATGACGGTACATAATCGGAACATCCTGTGGAATGGCATCGTCGGTACAGAATTACAAGTTCGCAAAATTTAAAGCAACTGGTGAGTAATGAATCAATATATCGCCATCACTTAATTCCGTAGTGTCGAATTGAAGATGAATCCACAACTCCCAAGGGTCTCCCTCCTGATTTGCGAAGTGTGATACAATAGCAGTAGTACAAATGTTATAAATTACGAAGGCTTCGTGTCTCAGCAAGCTAGAACCTCAATGGCTACCTACCACGGCAATCGCAGAGTCCCTCGGTCCTCTATACGACGACCACGCTTACAGGCAGGTATAGTGCTGCAGCTCTGCTCTTTAACCCATCGATGGTGTGACAATACACTAGCACTTACGGCTGTGCACACTCGAGATGGAGGAGGAAGAGTCAAAGGCGGATGATAGTGATGAAAAAATGCTGTATTTGATGAAGCTAGCAAGCCTTAAATAACATCCTAACTGAATTTTATTTTA
The DNA here is from genome assembly GCA_030386875.1 of Morinoia aosen. Taxonomy (NCBI): domain Eukaryota; kingdom Metazoa; phylum Arthropoda; class Malacostraca; order Amphipoda; family Talitridae; genus Morinoia; species Morinoia aosen. The sequence goes on from CM059565.1 coordinate 22,551,435, forward strand.
TTATACTTCGTATGAATGTAGAAATGCGGCAAAATGTTAACAAGTGAGAAACAGATTTTGCACAACATGGTTTATTTTTTAGAAACGAATACCGGGGAAATACGATTTCAAACTTACACTGTAAACTTTGAGAATATGACTTATAAAGCTTCACTGTCTTGGGTTTTTAATGTAAACAGTTGTAAACATATGCTTTTGGCATTGATCGACTGTCCACCAAGCTAAAACTTGTGCATCATTGTTATGACCAGCTTGTGCAAAGAATAGTTCATATTTTATGCGTAAATAATTATAAAAGAAAGTCCCATAAATCTTGACATGGTAATAGCCGAGGCTTGGGACCCCAACCACGCAACTGCCGTTGAGTACGTTCTGGGACTACGGTAAGAGTGGTTCAATCTATTTTAAATCAATTTATTTACCACAAGCGATACAGAAGTAGATTGTTCCTTAAGTCTAGTACAACAGTCAAATTTGAGTATAGCTACCTGTGGGCCTGAATAAGTTCAGTGAATTTTAAGGAGTCCTAATGACATTTTAATCGAATGAATATCGTGTGTTGGAATTGAATTCTTGTTGAATGAGCTATACATTCCTCAAAAATCACTCGCCATGAAAAACAATTCTGACAAATGCGTTTATCCAGTGTTAAATGACTCCTACGTATTTTGATTATGTGAAATATACCACCTATTTGGTGAATTGCGATGCCTGGAAAATTCTCAACTTCAGCATAAGTCTTAGCTTGGCTGGAAGACTTTCAAACTCCAATGCGTGATGAAGTTCAATGTTTAAACAGTTTATGACAAAGTTTAAATATAGATTAAAAGCACAGACGTACTTACGAAGAATAAAAATATGGTACAGCGTTGCATTTTTCACTCGAGTGTAATGTTCATTTTATAACTGGAAAGGAAATATACTTAGTCTTCGTTTAATTTGCGGAATAGTTCGATATGATGCACGTATGATTTAATGAGTCTTATCTGAAGTGAAAAACTTTCCCTTGATGCATTGCTAATGTGGACATTTTTACGACGTAAATTTTTTTTTGTTATAGAAAATTTTAACACGCACACGCCTCGAATTCGCTAAAGCCATAAACAAACAAAACGGCCAGTATCTATGGTTGGTAATTTTTAAACATTCATTTGACCTAAGTGTACAGCAATACTATTTCGTCTCTGAGAACAAAGCCTATTGATTTCACTAGAAGAGTTTAACGTTCGTTACAGATTATTTACATTGATTTATGAATGCAAAACATTCATTTGTATGCAATGCAACTGAAAACTTAATTGAAAGTTCATTTAGTTCGAATGATGTCTTGTGCGGTCTGTTTCCAAGTTAAAAATTGCTTTCCGAGCTTTTCAGAGGCATCTTTTGAGGTAAAACTCGTTTTTAAAAAGCTTCATTTGTGATAGCCTCGAATTGAAAGTGCGATTCTAAGGTGAAATATGAAAGTACGTCACGTATCATATTTTACCTCCAGAAAATTTCACTTATAATCGACCCTGGTTCTTGAAGCATATTTTATCTGTCAATTAGTGTGGTCAGCGAGACGAATTGTTAAAAAATATTTGTCAAATAAAAATCTTGAATGTGCATTTCTTGAAGTGTACGGTGAAAGCTACGTGTCTGATTCGTATCAATAATAATATAATAATGAAGGCATCTACGGATGCTTTATTTCCAATCAAGCCTGATACATATCACCTTGAACATTGGATTTTCAAATGCCTTATATCTAACGCCAGGACGCCATGACGCTTTCCCCCCGGTCAAGACCGGTACCCATTTCAGACACCTGGGTAGAGTGGGGTATTGTGCTTGGAATTTTTCTCCTATACCCAACAGAGAAAATCGCCACCACCAGCGCCGAGATTCGATCCCGAGTCTGCCGCACGGCGGCAGAACCTCTAGCCACATGGCTATGGCGAGCAAACGTGAAGACGGCTGTAGTAGATGGAAAAGTGGTTGGTTTTATGAAGGATTGGGTAGTGTGTATAGTTCAGGTGGATGTAGTGCAAGATCAAGAGGAATTTTAGGCACGCGTTTCTTTCGGAGGCGTCTGATTCAGTAAATGTTTCAAGTAGAAGCTGCTGAATCTGTCATCAAGAGCGGAAGTTGTTAAACGTAGGGAACTTTTTATGGGCGTTGAATGATAGAGCTCTTGCGTGCACTGATGCCATGGTGATTGACAAATAGTACAAAAGGATTTGACACGCGGTTGAATGATATCGTACGTTGGACTGAAGGTATCGACAGATAAACAGATGAGTCAGTGTTTAGCTCTCGTAATGACGGTTAATTGAATTGTTGCGGCAATCACTTTGTTCTGATTATGAAGTACTTGCGTATCATTGATGGGGAAAATTGCTGAGGTTTATGACTTGATGTAAAAAGGTATGTAATATGAACCGATTACAGTTGTCCAAGCATTGTAGGATAGAAGATGGTAACGAAAAAATTAAATTGTATGTAAAACTAGGGTAAATAACATTGTGCGGTTGCATGAACCCCATAAAACGCTAAAAAAATTCACAACCTGAATTCTGTAATGTGTTATAGTTAGTTCTCCCAATCAAATTTTTTCATTAGATATTTTGAGACAATACTTTACCAACCATTATAATTTGATTATGCATAATCACAATGTTGGTCACATCGCTTACAGATTATTATTTACAGTTATACCACAGAAATTAAAGTATTCCGTCAAAATATTAACTCACCCGAAAGAAAAAACATCAAAGAGTACTCATTGATGTTTTTTCTTTAGGGTATAATTAATATTAATTTTTGAATATAATATTTTTTCAATAATATAACTTAATTTTCAATTCTATAATTAATAATAATTTTTTTCGTAGACTACTCATTATTGAGTAGTCATTACTCAATAATAAGAAAGTAAGTAAGTAATACATTAGCGAAAAGTAATCTCAAGAAAGCAGTTTCCAAATAGAAAAAAGAGGGAAAACAATGTACTTTTCAAACAAACCTGATAAAAACATTTCGTCTTGTACATTGATTTTTCAAACGCCTTACTGCTTACACCAGGACAGTTACCTCCGGTCGAACGTGTACCCATTTTTGTCGCCTAGGCGAAGTGGGTAATTAAGGTAAAGTTCTCCTTTTTCCCTACGGGGGAACCATACCTGACATAGGTGAGAAATGTTTATGTGAAATGTGAGCATCATCCTCTCAGCAAAAAATTGAATCTTGCTGAAAATGACACATAGTTACATCTTCCAGCTGAGCACGGCTAAATATAATAATTACGCTGGGGAACACAACCCACACTTGGTTACATAAATTCTGACACTTGGCTCTAGTGGGTTTGACGTCAGTGATTCCGAAAATGGTATTCGTTTTTAAATATCAGGCCTAGTTTTCATGCTAGGCGTCTATGTTTTTATTTTAATCATTAATTTTGATTAAATTTAATAGTGCAGTGCTGGTAAATGAATTCCTATCACTATAAGAAGTGATCATGTTTTTTATATATTTTAGGAAGCTGAGAATTAAAGAAAAATGGCTTCTCAATCAAGTAAAAGACAATGTGTTACGCGTTCGAATGTGTTCAGCTATTCATGAGGTACATTCACAGCTCCAAAGCAGAAAAGAAACATCAGTGATTTTGTGAAGTGAGCTTATTTCTCTTACTGCCAAATAAAACTTGGAGATCAAGGTAAACTTTCGGCACCACATAAGGTATGTCATTCTTGCGATGAAAACTTGCGTCAATAGATTAAAGAATAAAATAAAATAAAATTCGGCATTCCGATGATATGGCGTGGGCCACGAGATCATGTCACAGGCTAACATGATCTTCTGCCTCACTATACTGTTGGTTTTACCGGTAAATTTCGTCAGCTTCTCACATACCCTAGTCTAGATTTATCAATCAGACATGTGCCCCATTCAGATGAGGTTCTAAAACCTATCTTCACTTCACTCGATTCTTCTAACTCTGACAGTGACTGTAACACTGGATTGACTGAGAAGTCAACTATCAGAAACAGTGACTCATGCAGACTTTGAAGGCGTATCAACTCAACCGCAAACATTTAACGATGCAGAACTTGATGATTTAGTTTGAGATCTGGGTTTGTTTAAAAAGCTATCAGAAATTTTGACTCCACGATTAAAAGATAAAAACTCACTGAGAATGGACGCAAAGGTAACATTCTATCGCAACAGAGAAGATAACCTCTTACTCTTCTTTGATTTTAAATTAATCTTCGTCTACTGTTTTGAAATTACTGAATTAGTCACCGCGATGGGAGCTATAGGTTATGATCCGAAAAAGTAGTGCCTCTTTACAGCTCGATCTAAGCGGGGTCTGAATTGTGTTTTATTATATATAGGCAACATCTTTGGCGCAATACCCATAGGACACTCAGTACACCTGGAAGTAAATTATGAACACATCAAAACAGTATTGGACCTACTCAAATATAAAGAACACTGATGGATCATTTGTATTGATCTATGAAACAGTTCGTCAAGACGCTCAATACTGACAATGACAGTTTCAAGTATTTGTGTGACGCGTTCTATGATCTATGAAACAGTTCGTCAAGCCGCTCAATACTGACAATGACAGTTTCAAGTATTTGTGTGACGCGTTCTATGATCTATGAAACAGTTCGTCAAGGCGCTCAATACTGACAATGACAGTTTCAAGTATTTGTGTGACGCGTTCTATGATCTAAGAAACAGTTCGTCAAGACGCTCAATACTGACAATGACAGTTTCAAGTATTTACTGATGCACCCACAATGTGTTTGCCAAAGTAAATAAAAGTAATTATAAATTAATTCTGTATGTTTGTAATGGTTTTTGGATTACTTTAATTTGTACTGGTTTAGAATTTTATCAGCAGTATCTAGCGGTCTACCTATACATTGCAAGTAGTTACTGGGAAGTAACTCATAGCTATAGTGAACTTGACACGATGGAAAATATCTCATGCCGTATTTGAAAATCAGTGGCCTCAATTTACCCGGGTACAGGTTTCAAAGTGTATCCAACTGATCAAAAGTAGAATTTTGTACCCCAGTGGTATTTATTTTGCACTAGTCCACCCCCCTTTATTTGGAATAAGAAAGAGAACGAAATGAACGAAAGGCCTTAAGAAATAAAAAAAAGCAATCTCTCGCGAGCTGATGAGGGCGAGTGAACACGGCCGGCAAAAATGTATAATAATGTTTTGCAAATCACATGACTCACATTCCTATTTCCTAAGAATTCACGTGATATTCATTCTTACTCGAATCTGATGAATTAATACACTATAAATTGGGGAGTTGATGAAGCTTGTATCACAGATACGCTCATCACACACTTTCGGCTGGCTTAGGACAGACAGACAGACACCCCTCTTATTACAGGATAGATTTTCAACTGAATACAGTTCAAAATTTCTGCTCTTCATAAAAGATTTTTAACGTAGTTTAAATAAATATGGATGGCATATGTCATTAAACTTCGAATAAAAAATCTCGCTTTATTAAGATTTGTTTTTCTCACACACATGAAGGATCGGTAAAAATTTTAATTTTATCTATGGTCGGATTTTATTTCCTGACTAGTGCGCACGGCCCGCCAAAAATGACGGGATTCAATACCTATCTTGTACAAACTTTCCAGACGTGGATGACTAACAAAAATATCTATCTTAACAGTACCCATGATAAAAAATATTATTGTACTTGTGCACTGGTGAAACTCGCATCACAGATACGGTCATTATAACTATCCTTATGAGCGTGACAGAGAAACGGAAGAAACTGACTCAAAACAAATTAATCATGGGTATTGTTAGGTAGTAGCAGAACCCGTGGAAAATCCTAGGTGGATCCGTGTAAAAATTTTGTCAATATAACCTAACCTATGCTAATCTATCTTAGCCTAATATAACCTAACCTATGCTAACCTATCCTATCCTAATCTAACCAAACCTATCCTAAACGAACACATCCTGGTACTATTCAAACATATCAATGCATGTAAAGGCCATTTTTTAATGACATACTGAGGAATTCGGTACCCATGATACCGTAAACTCAGACATCCTATGTTTCTTAAGAAGCGCACACCAAACAAACATATAAATAGACACACAACGGGTATTATTAGGTTAGATAAATATAACCGTATCCTGAGTTATAAAACTGTCAATTATGAAAGCGAGTAAACGAAATTTAATTAAAGGAGTAATTAAATATTTCTTATAGTTAAAATAACAGAAGTCGCATTTATATTCTGAGAGTTCGTTCATATCGTCTTTAGAGTCTATTCTGTAGTCAAATAAACGATTAAAATGCATGCATAATTTTTTTTAAACTGACTGTGAATTTAATGTGATCATTCGTTTCGATAAGTCCAGTTGCACTCTATGGTGGAAAAAAGCCTATTTTACCAATTTCTGTCTCGTTCAGACTTAACTAAACCTGTGTGAAAATGCACCTGGGTATGTCGGTATGACCACGCGTGGTCTAAACAAACAGTAGCTAAGCACTCAGTGTCAGTGCTGATATTTTGGTGTCCGTCTCACCACAACGCTACACCGAGCGATGTCATGCAGAGCCTTGTTAGACGATCTTTAATTACAGTGAATTTACAAAATTACGCTCCTCACGACATAAAATGAGCCCTCAATGTGCGAAAATTTCAGAATTTTAAGAAGATCTCTTCTCTAAATATAGGAGCTGAGTTTACAACCACCATTCAGTGATACTACTTTAAAGCAAGTACTTCATATTGTATTACTTTGTTTTAATTTAATAATTAAATTGAGCACAAGCTGTGCCGGTTTGGCCGAATTATAAACTAATGGTATAGAGGGAGAGTCGCAACGTCATAAATAGCGTTACATCCAAGAATTCTTGCGTGCTTCCTCACTATCAACACAGTTGGAATATTGAGTAAAATTTGCAAGATAGAAGTCGACATTTTTTGACGGACTGAATGCACTGAAATACAGAGAACAACATTATTTTATTTCATCATACAATTGTCTGAGGCAACAAAAAATTAGAACTCCACGAAAGTAAAAAGAACGTTTTCAACGCTGGGTTAGGTCCGATAGAAAAATGCGAACAATTTTGCCATACATTCTTCGTTAAAGTTTGCGCATGCGACGCGCTGAGTGACTTTGATGAATATAATTCTCGACAAGTCCCTTGTAGACGTTTTTTTTTTCCTTTCAACGAACTGAGCGCCGTAGCTCGGCAGCCTTGCAAGCTATGATATTCTCGACAGCCAGCCACGAGCAAAACATTCTGAGTGTGCAAACGCTTTTGTTGTGTTTGCTATGTCATTTTCAGAGTTTATGAACATATTAGATGTCAGTATTTCAGGTGGAATAGCGAGAAATTCTTTCGTTCTTTAACTTATATGATTTTTTGCTGATTTGAAACGATGAGAATCTACGCGCTGTTGTTATTTACGAAAATCGCTAGAGTGTGCTAGCTTAAAACCGATTCGATGAAAAACATACGAAAAAGAAAATTAATCTTCCTTATAACATATGTTTTCATTCATTAATAATGCCCTTTTAAAACCAAATCTAAAATAAAATCTTTCTGCGAACTCTGTTAATCTCAGAGGGATTTTTTCTCAATGCAATGCGTAACGGATAACTGAAGTATTCTCACAGAAAATACCGTAATTGAAAGCAATAAAGTTTTAAACAATTTTAAACAATTTAAACAATTTAAACAATTTAAACAATTTATTTACCACAGGTGATACAGAGGTAGAATTTTTCTTAAGTCTAGTACAAAGGTCAAATTTGAGTATAGCTACTTGTGGGCCCGAATAAGTTCAGCGACTTCTAGGGCATCCTACCATCACGTTATTCTAGGGTGTACAAAAATGTTTAACCTAGTTCACTTAACCTAGTTTCGCATTAGTCTGATCATTGAGATAATTATCTCGATATTTTATGCTGTATTTTACAATATAGGTCAAATCGGCTATATTTAACAGTATGTTCGATAAAACGATTCAAGAGCAGAGAGAAGATTGGTTATGGTACACAGGCAAGTTACATTATGACATTCTCATTAGTTACATGTAGGAGGCAAGATTTCGACACGGTGATCTTACACGACTAGTATTTTGATAGGAAGTGAGACTCAAGATGTCTTTTGAATACTTTGTACGAATTACATTCACGGATCTCTGCAGGTATAGAGTTCCAAGTTTTGGTTCCAACGAAGAGAATACTGTGTTGCGACCTGGCCTTTGAATAATAAGGAAGCATGAATTTACTTTTATTTCGGGTTAAATGGTCGTGATGACCAGTTTGCGCAGTCAATAATTGTCTTAGGCTATTGTCGCCATCATTTTTTAATGTTTTGTAAATGAAATTACAGATGGAGATTTTGTAGAGATCCGAAAGTTTAAGCATTTGTAAATTTTTGAAAGAATCATTTGTGTGAGCATTATATTCTAGGTTCTTTACCGCTCTGACAGCCCTTTTCTGCAGAGTAAAAATTTTGTTGGTTTTATTTTTATCAGTTCCGTGCCATGCTTCTATTCCGTATTGCAAGTATGGAGAAATGAGCGTTTGGTAGAGCATTTGTAAAGCTGTTTCAGGCAGAAATTTTTTAACTTTATTTAGGATTCCGATGGATTTTGATAATGTAGAACAAATATGAGTGATGTGCTCTTTGAAGGTCAGATGTTTATCTATTATGATGCCCAGAAACTTACATGAGTTGGTTTCTTCGATTTCACCTTCGCCAATTTTAAAGCATGGGAGAGATACATCTTTCTTGTATGAGAATGTAATATAATTTGTTTTATCGATATTTAGGCTTATTTTATTAGCTTTGAGCCACGATGAAACCTTGTGAAGTTCAGTATTTATACTCTCCACAATCATAGCAGGATTTTGGTTCGGAAGGACCGCAGAAAGCGTACTGTCATCGGCAAAAAGTATGAATTTGAAGAATGATGTAGATTTTACAATATCATTGATAAAAATCAGAAACATGAGAGGCCCAAGAACAGATCCTTGTGGAACTCCATGGCTAATTGTCTGTGGGTCTGATTTTGCGTCGTCAATGACAACGTATTGCTTCCGATTTGTTAGGTATGATCTGAACCAATCATGGGCAATCCCTCGAATGCCATAACAGTGTAGTTTCGAGAGTAGTATTTTATGGTCCACACAATCAAATGCTTTTCGAAAGTCAAGAAATACAGAGAAGACAGGCTTTCCTTCATCTATATAAGAGTAGAGGAATTCTAAATGATTTAATACAGCCTGTGTTGTTGATTTTTTAGAGCGAAAACCGTATTGTTTATCGTAAAGAAATGATTTTTGTTCAAAATAAGAGTACACTTTTTATACACAATCTTTTCGAATACTTTGATAATTATTGGTAGAATGGAGATAGGTCGATAATTGTTTACATAGTTTTTTTCACCACTTTTAAAGATAGGGGTTACTCTAGCAACTTTGAGGGAGTTCGGGAAAGTGCCTAGTAAGAGAGACTGGTTAATAATATTTGATATCAGTGGGGCTACAATATCAGCAATAACTTTAAGTACTTTAGTTGGAAACTTTTGTAACCCACTCGATTTATTTTTCATGTTGTTTATGCACGTAATTACATCGGAGGAGTTTGTAGGCGTAAAGAAAAAGGAGTTGGGTTCTCGAATATGATCCATAAATTCCAGGTGATCAGTAGGTTCACTTGGAATACCATCAGCTATGGTTTTCCCTACGTTTACGAAGAAGTTGTTAAAGAGATTAGCAATTTCTTTTTTCTCATGATACTTTACATTATCTTGAATAACATATTCAATTTTCTTTTTATCAGCATTATTCGATTTACAGCAAGAGTTAAGGAGATGCCAAGTCTTTTTAACGTCAGTTTTGAATTGAGTAAACTTGAGCGTAAAGTAGTTCTTTTTTGATGTTCTTATCTGGTTTGTTACATAGTTTCTGAATCGGTTATATGTTTCTCTAGATATTCGTCCTTCGCAAAGGAGGGCTAGGTACGCTTGACGTTTCTTTATATTTATCATGATGTCTCTAGTAATCCAGGGCTTTTGTTTATTTTTCGGGGTAACTGTACGAGTTACAATTGGGCAACACTGATTGTATGCGGTCATTATAGTTTCAGTCAACTTTACTACTGCTTCATCAATGCTCGTAGTATTATTGTTTTGTTGAGAGATGTGCAATGTAGGCATTGATTCTTCTAGAACTGTGCGCATTTCTTCAAGATTTGATTCGTTTATTTTACGATATGAGTAAGTTTCAGCCCGTGCCTTGGTGCAAGCAATATAGACATTTTTCTTAATAAGAAAAACTGGGAAGTGATCTGATAAGTCAGAAGTAATTATTCCAGCAAGAAAATCACTAGGGTCTGTCATAAAGATATTGTCAAGCAGCGTAGCACACTCTGAGGTTATTCGTGTAGGCTTTGTAATGATCGGAAGGAAGGATTGAGACTGAAAGGTAGTTAGGAAATTAGAGATTGGTTCATGGCTTTCATGTTTCAGTAGATCATAATTGAAGTCACCGCATATTATTATGTCATTGTATAAGGGCCTGTTGAACTGAGAAATAATACGATTCAATTCATTCAGGAAGGATATAGGACAGGCTGTAGGAGGCCTATACACCGTTCCAAGCACAATGCGTTTACCATCTCTAAAAAGTTCTACGAAGAGTGATTCTATATGATCCTGATTCATTGTTGCACTTGCTATGGTTCTCGAGTCTATGTGGTTAGATATATATGTGCTGATGCCTCCGCCCCGCTGGTTTTTTCTTAGCGAATGGTAACTATGATAATTTTCAAATCGAATCATGTCTTTAGTCGAGTCATCTAGCCAGCTTTCGGTGAAGCTAATCACGTCTAGGTTATATTTAAGTTCAGTAATAGTACATTGTATCTCTTCCAATTTTGGATAGAGTGACCTACAGTTTCAACACAGGAGTGAGAAATCTCGGTCAGTTATTCGTATAGTTTCGTTGAATTTTGATATATTAGTATACCTACACTCTTGAGAGTCGTTTAGGTTTGGATATATTCTGTTCAAATGATTGAAATCTGGATCGATTTCCTCGAATATCTCAGGGTGATCAGTCATTTAAAATAAGTAAACAGTAAGAATTAGGTACTATAGAGCTTAAAACGAAATACAGAGTCAAGCTTAAAGGGATATTCCCGTCTAAAAAGTAGCTTATTAAGTAAGAGAGAATAGAGTAAAAAAGAAAAATCTAGCGCGATTTCGTGAGTACACACAAACTCAGTCCATGAGCGAGTGATAATGGAGTTCAATATCACAACATTGGTGAAAACAGATTCCTAAGGGCGTTTTCACAAGTTCACATACAACAGGTGATAAGTTTTTAAAGATTATGACGACAATGATACAATCAGCTAATATGGTTCACGCGTAATAATTACTGTAGTGGTAAATAAAGAAGAATTTACAGTAATATTGGTTGGTGAAAAAATACTAATTGCGATGAATTAAGAATTAAGAATTTAGCGTTTCTTTGCCATTTAATCGGATTATTGCTTGGAAAATTGATGAGTTGAAACTGTGAATTTACGTTGAATTCAATTCTACGGCACCAACTGAATCGACGCAGCTTCAAAGTGTTGTGAGTTGTTTTTTTTTAAACTTTGGTTTGGCTTCGACAGTCGTCGCCGGTCAATGCCGGTAAAAACAATAACACTAATAATAGTAAAGATAAATTTTACGACTTCTATTGAAATAAATAAATAATTAAATTAAGCAAAAATCAGCATATACGTCTCTAAAAGTATCAGACAATTAAATAAAAATAAATTAAAGAATTAGATCATAAATAAAGGTGACTGAGCTATGAAACGCGCATTTTTTATTTTAATTTATGCATTTTCGCTGTCAATAAACGATGGCTTAATATGTCAATATGAGTCTCATTTAAAATAGGAACCTATTATTACGCGAGGGAAGGAAACTTGATCAACCAAACTGAATACATACTCTATTGTCTCGTTCCAAATTGAGATAATTTAATCAAGTTGAGCTACTGAAGTTTTCCATCCCTTTGTGTAATTATACGTAATCACTTGAAATAAGTTCCTACTTAAAAAGTTTTTAAGCGATTATTTATCCGCGGTGATATGATTAAGCGCAGAATAAAAATATAATAACTATTGCATTTTAAGCTTACGACTTGAAGCATTACAACTACTTGTAATGGTTGTATTAAAACTCAATAAGCAGTATTGTACAGGATGGGCCAGAAGTAACTGACCTTTTTAATTTGCTAATAAAATGAAAACTATGAACGCTAGGAAGGTGAAACTGGTTTTATTTGAAAGAATAACCTTTTTATGGTTTATGAACACTATGTTTTGAATGTAATGTCGTTTAAGTAACTGCCATGCACGGATGTTATGGCAAATTAGGGCTCTTTTCTTTGTCGTTTCCATAGCACTCCTTGGTGTATCAGGCGAGAGTTGAAATAATTCATAATAAATGTTGTTTTTAAGTTCTTGTAAATTTATTGGATTTGTTACGTAAACTCGTGATTTAAGGGTAGCCGCACAAGAAGAAGTTGCATGGGGACAAATCTGGAGAACGAGGATGTCAAGGGATGTTACCAAATCGTGAAATCAAATGATTTTGAATTCACTCTCCTAACAATGTCATCGTTTAATTCTCTTGCTGTTGATGAACATTACTTGTTGATAAGCCATGAAAATATTATTCTTTCAAATTAATATAAGTTTAAACTTCCTAGCGTTCATAGTTTGCGTTTTATTCACAAATCAAAAGGGTCAGTTACTTCTGGCCCACCCTGTAAAATCTATCTCACATTACATTTTACATGTCTATACCAGCCAAGGTAAAAAACAAAAAAAAACATTCAACCTCTAAATTTTTTTTATTGGTATCCTGCTTGAACATTTCCGATAAACTCTGACAGTAATGTGAGTTATTTGTTTCAAATGACTCACCGTTATATATCAAATATAGAGGGCAATTCATACGAACCGAAGTCATTTAAAGTAACCGAGCATTAAGCGATGAAATGTATCACAACGTACAGTGTATTTGCTGTACAAGTGATTGCTGGACTCGGCTTCTCCCGACCCGTAATTCGTCCGATGGCACTCTTCAAGTAAAGCGCTCTTTTGAGACTTCTTTCTTTGCGCTTTAAATTTCGACGTGCAGACATCATTCCACGGACGAGAGCCGCTTTCAAAACAGCGCACAAAACCGTAAACGCGCGCAGCGGCCCAGCGTTATGACCCGTGTGTGGTCATAATAAAATTTCAGCTCCAAAAATCCATTACTAACTATAGCTCTCAGGCAGTATGTTCCGTCATGGAATGTGAGCTTGTTATGTCTTGCAATATTTTCCTCGAGAAAAATGGAACACTTTATAAATCTTAAGAGATGATATTGTGTTTTAAAGTGAGTGTACAGCGATATTTCTTCGTGATTCCGTTGCTTATACGCAAAGTGATAGTTGTGTTTACTTATAATTAATAGTGAAGTTTTTTTAATGAAGATAATTTCTCAAGAACACATGAACCGATCCTTTGGATGCGACATGCGCGACAGCTATGCTGCGCCTACATCTAATGTTGTTTGGACATGGGAGTAGAATTTTGGCTCTGCAAGTCAACATGCTTTTTTCGTGGGCGATATAATTATATAATTAGTGTATCGTACTTAGTGCGCAATACTGGCAATTTTGAACGTTACTGTCAATAGCATTTGCAGTTCTTAATAAGGTCCTCATTTCGGTCGTTCACAAAATATGTACAAATTTTAGGACTACCAAATATCGATACACGATGCAGGTTTACACAGCAAGGGATGCAAGATGCATTCCGAATGATGAAGTTGAAATTCTATGTCAATTCTTATGAAATTTAGTTATTAGATCTCGAGTTTAAACGATCTGAAACACAACGAGCATGAAGCTAGACGAGAACAGCTTCTCAAGAAACCGTTTTTAGTTTAAGTTCCTCTCAAAACGTGTCCAACAATAAAGCTCCCGCACGCTCACCGGAGATCAGCTTTAATAGGTTTTTACGAGTCTGTAAGTGAGCGTCTCGTCAAACTTTATTGCCGCCAGCGGGAGCAAACTCCGCGCCGTGACATAACGTGTGTTTCGCTGCCGAGAAAATTCGTCTGGTCTGTGATATAAAAGGGGTAAGTGAACAGGCTCAGGCATCAGTCGCCTCCGGTCACATCTCCACAACAGACATGGATTTCAAAGTGGTATGGTGATTTTAAATATAATTTTAAATATAGCTTCGAGCTTCAAGAATGATAGTGATATTTGTAAGGAAAGTTCATGCAGAGTTTGCTGCTCTTTAATGAGCTGAACACATTGCTGATCATGACTGGCTTACGTTTAAAAGTAAAAAATTTTAACTTATGTAATTCGGCTGTATAGATTTATCTAAGCATGTAGGTTTTATCTTCATTGTTTCACTTAACTCGTAGAATAAAGAAGAAATGTAAGGAAGATTGATTTTTTAAGTTAAATTTGACGACAAACTAATGACTAAATTATGTCATTGACATAATGACATTATATGTCAATTTCAAGCTTATGTCATAAAAACATTTCTCCGAAAACGAAAAATGAAATATTCTTATCACTAGGTTTCAAGTAAGTTGAAGATTAAACCACTTGTTGATTTCAGACCATTCTGTCAAAAGTATGTTTTTCAATAAAATCAATTTATTGGAATAGGTTCCGAGAAAACAATGGAGACCGTCTTTGCTGGAGAACGCAAGCTATTAAAATTTATTTATTCACTAGTTGATAGCTAAGTAACTTTAAGACCAAATAAGAGACAAATCATTTCGAATGACTAAGCAATGATATACGCATTCACACTACAATGTTTCACTCCTTGCTACCATTCATAGTTTCGAGAAATCCTTCACAGCGACAGTTCTGAGAGGTCAAATCTTGCGTGTCATTTCAGATTATGTAATAGAACCTCGCAGCTACGACCGAAACAAGTTTAACAAACTAAGAACACGTCCTCATATTTAGTATTATGATCAACGACATCGTATCCTATCTGCTGAAATTGGAGTCACCTAATCAAAAGTTGATCAATCACTATTGCTGTCATGAGTTACTCGCCGCATAAAATGCGACCTTCAGGGAGCGGAGAAAAGGGACCATTTAGCATGGCTGGAGAAAACGGGGACTGTTTTCACAAGATATGTTCTCATATGAGATACCTTGCGCATTGAAGCATAAAAGTAAAAGTAAAGACAGAGAAAAGGTTAGGAAGAGATTATGGTATGGGCCCCGAAAGAAGCAAAAAAACCGGTTGGTCACACACCACAGTCGCCTTTTGGACGTATGAAATTTATAGTTTCTCTGGACAATGAGCTTGTCTCTAGATTACCAAAACTAGGAACAGTTATCAAAGAATATTATTGAAACAGAATTTTATAGAGCAGTTATCCTCAGATAAGGAAATGACATCATATACTTCTCTACTTGAAATTGAACAGAAAAATTTGTTGCGGTCAATAAATTATTATTCTTCAAATTGCAGCTTTTGTGCCTTCTCTCGGTGGCGGTGATGGTCATTTTGGCCGCTCCGGGGTACGGCGGACATGGCCATCATCATATCGGTCACCACCATCACGGTCATCACCACGGTCACCATCACAAGCACGGTCATCACCACGGGCACCACCACGGACACCACCACAAACACGGCCACCACCACAAACACGGCCACCATCACTCACACAAACACCACCACAGCCACCACCACAAACACAGCCACCACCACAAGCACGGTCACCACCACAAACACGGCCACCACCACAAACACGGCCACCACCACGGCCACCACCACAGCCACCACCACGGCCATCACCACGGCCACCACCACGGACACCACCACGGACACCATCACGGACACCACCACGGACACCACCACGGTCACCACGGATATCACTAACGGTAATAAGTTTATAAATATGATGACCTTTATTTGGAATGATAACACCCACTTTGAGTTACAGAGTTCAATGCAGAATAGGAAATGAGATGAAGAAAGGGGAGAAGGGATTTATGTAACACAGTTTAAAAAGATTGTCAAGTATAGGTTGCCCTGTGATTATTTACGTGTATCATAAAAGGGTAATTGGTGAATTAATCATTGGAAATTTTGCCGCATCTCTTAGGGCAGAAACTGAACATATAAAGCAAAGTTTGAATCAGAGTTTTTTCTGTAGCCATCCTGGTATACTGGCAGAAAATGAGTTGTCTCGTCATTTGAACTTCTTGAATCTTAACCTTTTGCGATGAAAGGTATTCAACGAATTCTAGAGAAAATTAACATTTTATCGTTAGTGACTCCATGATTAAAAACTGAATTAATTTTTTTAGAAAATTTTAATTACTCTTGAATCACATGTCATGACTAACATCGATCTTGGAATTATTGCTTTAATGTTTGATATTTTGTGTTGCAGAAACCATGCATCACGACACGGAACCCAGCTGAAACGATCTAATACGACGATGAGCCGAACCTAACTCTTTTTTCTACGGTAATGATCTACCTCCGTTTGGTATCTGTTTCCCGTTGCCTATTTATAGAGTTATTACATCAAATATGACGAGGAGGATTCAATAAACGAACCCCCGAACGCTGTGTTTCATTTTCAGCAGTAGCTGTTCGCAAAATGTTAAGTTGTTGAGAAAATTTCGAAATGGCATGCATAACCACCTACAAGGAACGTTATATGGAAAAGACTGTACTTGAAAACAAATATTATTGTTTATTCTTTCAGAAAAATAAGTGAATTCTGAAAATCCATGAAACATCGAGAGCACAAAATGTTAAATGAACTTTATAGAGCAATCCAATGACATGAAGTGCGATAGTTTTTTATATTCTTCACCTACTTCATTTGTCCAGCAAAACTCGTTACCACGAACTTATTTCCTTCGAGGTGAACTCCTTTGTTACTTCGATTTCCCCGAGAAAAAAGAAAATATTTAACGATCGAAATTCGTTGACACGACTCTCCTATTGATATTTAAACCCAGATAAACTTACCATACAACGCTGACGTTTCACAAGAGAGGCATGTGAAATGAATGTTGATGTCAACAATTACATTATATAAGTTTAGCGTGAAAAAACAACGGTGAATACCGCATAGACAGCTCGTTCTCCACAAGACACTTGATTATACACCAGTCCTTTTGTAACAATGATATCGACCGAAAAATATAAAATGGCATTCGTATAATGAACAATTCTCTAATCCACATCATTTGTTTGGCAACTCGAGCCATGTCAACATTTGTGAAGTTTTGCCCTCTTTGAACTCTACAGGGAGTTCAAACATTACAGAGACGAGACAGAGCATTTGTACAAACATCATGCACACTTCATGTTTCCTTTCACACTTACCTAAACCTCCCTGTAGGTCGCATGGTTCCTAATTTAGTGAGGGGAATATTGGTGCTGACAACAACGCGAAAATTTCAGTCAAAAAAATTATATTTTATACTGAAGACCTGATGCCACTATATGAACTCCCAGAAATCAAAGAACACAAATATTTTAAATCTTTTCGAAGCCCATATTTAGCCACTGTTTCGATACTTTGAATATAAATCGTTTGTGAAGAAAGAAATGCCAAATATTTTCTTGACACTTTGACTGCGACGTGAGCCACCGGTGGTCACTGAGAGGATTTTCAGAATGCTGCTGACCTACTAGGAGTCACAAATTCAATTTTCCTAAATACTTAATCAAAAATAAATGAAGGTACGACGATCCATTTAATATTTGTTATTTTCAAAACTGATTTCTGAAACTGACTTTAATTTAAGTCGAGCATTGAACTTCAGTACAACCCGCCTCAGGCAAAGTGTTAAATAAGTTCTGCATGCACTTTTTTCATGGCTTTGAAATTTTTTGATCATTCCCAACCTGTTAACAAAAAGTTCATTGAGCCTTTCCGAAAATTGACTTTTTATATTTTTGTTCGAGGGATATTTCAACAGATGATATTTACCCATACATCAAATGTACACTCAACTATTATGTTTTTTAAAATGAATGACCACATTCATGACACGCCATATACTTGTGCACTCACAAAAATTACATCACGAACAAAATAGGACTGCCTATAAAAGACACAATGGATTTTCTAAACTGGAGGGAATTACCCGTAGATTAAGGAAACTCAGCCAGCACGTTATACAACAAAACATGCTTATCGATCTCCCCGCTGGACTGATATAATGCTCACCATAAATTATTCTACGAGCAGAAAGAAACAAGAAAGAAAAACAGTTTACTTCCAATAAAGTTGTTTCAAAAAATTATACAACATTGATTTTAAAATGTCTTAACGAAAGCATATAACAATATTCATTATGGGTTTTAGATCCAATTGCATGCTATATAGTAGCCAGCACGGCTAACAAAAATTATTCATATATGATAAAACAAACATCAGGTCTCAGTATTTTCTTCTATGAAATCGTTGAAGTTTCCTCTGATCTAATTACTCAGTCACCTGCACCGAGCAAAAGTTAGATCGAGTTTGTTTTTAATAGTGTAAAACAAACAAGTCGACGATTAAATTCAACCAAAATGGGATCAACACCAAAACGAACAACATTAGATCTTTCAAGCAAATATCGATATAAAGGATGGTTCCTAGCAAGAGCATTAACAAGAGCTGAATTACAAATGAAATTAGTCGTAGCGCCGAAAAGTGTGGATGCAAGTAAAATAGTTTTAGCGCCTTTTGGAAATGCATTAAATAGTAAATTTTCATTACTTGAAAAATTTTCGGCCCTTTGATCAAAAAGTCGCATAAAAAAACTATTTGCTTTCACAGAAAGAATTTTCAAATTTTTTAAGACTCATGAGAACCAGTTTCATAAATTTGCTCATGCACTGCAGAATCATGAATCAAAGTGCACCCTGTGTCTCAAAATTTGGACACACGCACTGAAACATAGAACGCATTCTTCACATTCATCTTTTCAAGACGGACGAGTAGAGTTGTCAGGACAGGTTCGGAGTCATCACCTTTGAATTATCTTCTATCAAATTCTAATAGGAGTGTTTTCATCTCGACTTTTGAGTCACTGCGGTATTCGAATGAAGCATCTTCGTCCTTCACATGGCGAGGCAGAAGACTCATGCACAAGACACCGGCTAAAGAGGAGCCCTGGTCAGGTAATTTTGAACATGGTAATAAAGAAGCCTAAGTAAATAAGCGCGAGCATTTAGAACAGCTTAGCTTGTTGATGACTTCGAGTCCACTTGTTTGTATGATAATGATTGACTAAAGGAAGGCACTGCCATTTGTAAACAGAGGTTCCTTACTTAGGCCTCCAGCGGTGGTGAAAACAAATGAGATTCTTTTGAATGTTTGAATAAACATTTTTCTGTCCCATGAACATTTTTGTTCGCTTGGAAAAAAGGCAAAATTCTCTACGCACTTTGATGCGACATAGGCCTCCTTCATTTATGAAAATAAATAGAATTTTCATTAATATTTCATTAAAAAAATGTATTAATGAATATAAACAAATGTGAGAAGAAAGCAACGAAATAATAATGATGAACAAAAAGGTATAAAGTTCAAATTTAACTGACTTTATAGCAAGCGAAATAGAGAGTAAATATCCTGTGTCTGTATTTAAAAAAAAAAACTGCCAGGAAGGAGTTTCAAATTAATCCAATTAAATAATCTTATCTAATAATCTTAGGATTATAATTTTGTAATAATTTCTCACTAGTAGGCAAGATGAAATAGAAACAAGCGATAGAGGTGGAGGATAATGAATGACTTTTACTGTCAAGTTTTTCCATCATTTTCACATAAAAAAAAATAAAAAACTATTAAGGTTTACTTTGGGTCGCTAAGAATAATTTTTTTTTTATAATTCATAGTTATTCCATCAACTGTTATCAACGAAATTATTCATTTACTTATCAAGAGCTTTACTCATTCGTCAGAACTCTAGGCTCAGGTGTGTTTGTCATACGTTCGATCTTTTAAATATTATACGGAATTTATAAGGAACATAATGTTTAATATTAGGAAACAAAAAAAGAAGAAATTTAATGAGATTTATGTTCATTTGAGCGCAAATTTGCTTAGGTCACCAGTTCCTAGAAAAAATATGAGGGAAAAATATTTTGGATACAATTGATATTTTAATCAGAAATATTATTTTTCAATGGCCATCTCCAACATCAGTTCTGTAAGATATTTTTCCGCCAATACGCATGAAGTAAATAAACTTCACAATTAATGCCTGTCCAAATGGAGGTGCGGAAAATGAAAAAGGAACAATCATGAATTTTCAACTTTGAGAGAATTTAGCTTTTTCACCTGAAAAAGGCTTTCTCTTTTAGGGAAGGGTATGAAGACTTTTGAAGTTAATTTCAAGTTTAATTTCCTGCGTTATATTCTGCGTTTCACTCAAAAAATGATACAACTGGTCTCAAAAACCTTATTCGTGCGAAATAAATAATATCATAGTACTTTTTTGGTTTTCAACTTTTTTCGGACAAAAAAGTTTCTTTAAGCATAGTCTTCTATCCGTCAATCTTCGCACATATCAATATATACTCAGAAATATTTTCAACTTCAATTTAAACCGTAAAATTCTCTTTATAATTACTAATAAAAGAAATTTATGATCCCTGACTTATCGGGGGCAGAAGCAGAACTAATTTTGTTTTTCGGATGCTTTCCAGCCTGCGGTCCTGACTGGGATCGTGGCCTTGCTGGAAGGTACATCGCAGGCCTAAAAAAAACGTGGAGACTCCTCTTTGTTTTACAGTTGGTATAGTGTTCATTAATTTTAGGAAAAGACTCGTCTTTTTTTGTGCTAAATACTGTGTATATAGTAAATACAAAATGCTAAATATTTGTTATATCACTTCATGAATTACGTCTTAAAAACAGTTTTCTTTCTCCAAAAATTTTCATAAAAGTTAAGTGATAAGAATATGATTTGAAGTGTGAAGAGGAGCCCGACGCGATCGATTCCCATTCAATCTCTAAACATGCTTATCGACCTTCCGCTGGACTGATATTATGTTCACTATGAATTATCCGACGAGTAGAATGAAAGAAAGAAAAATAAGCAAAAACGGATTATTTTCAATAAAGATGATATATGAAATTGTTCAGCATTGGTCTTTTAAAATTTTTCAATAGATGTATAAAATATTATCTATTTTGAGATGTGTGAACATGATTCTTGCGAAGAAACCCATCGGTGGTCACTAAGGAGATTTATATCACGTGCTACCGACAGCAGTCACAAACCCAATTTTCATCAACACTTAATAAAAATCAAATGAAGGTACGATTTATTTGATGTTCGTTATTTTCAAAATTGATCACTAAAATTAATTCTAACTTGAATTGAATATTGAACTTCAGTTTAACCCGCCGCAGTTAACGTGTTAGCGTTTGAAACTCACGAATCAAAGTCGTTGGTGATCTTCAGCGATGCTAATAGCTTTATTTCAGTTGGAGCACAGATGTGCTGTTATTGGAGATAATTCAATTTTCTTCCACATTCAAGTAAGCGCTCAATTGTACCTGTCGAACTTTTTCACTTAAATTCATATTTGCACACACTAAATTTTTAAAATAGCTTTATTACGAATTCCCTGCTTCCGGAAGTCAATAATCGCTTTTATTAAAATAAAACGCTTGCCATTAACGTCAGAATGATAAGGTTAAAAAAGGTTAACATCGGCATCTTTGGGATGCTTTATTTCCAATCAAGCCTGATACATATGATCTTAGCATTGGTTTTTCAAATGTCTTATAACTAAGCCTATATATAGGACACCATGACGGTTCCCCCGTAAAGCCGGTACCCATTTCCGACACCTGGGTTGAGTGGGGTATTGTGCTTGAGCTTTCCCTTATACCCAACGGGGAAAATCTTCGCGCCAGCGCTGGGAACGAACCCGCGACTTCCAGCATACAAGTCCGATCCCTTAACCGCTGTGCCACGGAGAGCACTAGTGATAATAATGGCACTATTTTGCCATCCCTGTCGTTCATTCTCAGAAATTCTAGAATGTTAGCCTGAAAGAATATCCTTGATTTGTTGAAACAAAACGTATGAACGTTTCCGCATAAGTAAATTCATTACTAGAAAATTTGAGGCAATAGTCCCAACTGCGGAAATAATGATGCGTTTTAACTTCTCCAGATTTTGATCGTTTCTGTGAAATTCTATTTATTTCTCTGAAGATTATAATATTTTGGATCATCGTTGTATAAAAAGTTGAATTCCGGGTCCCATGTAAGCAAAAAATGTTGTAAAGTATAAAAAAATCTTCATCATAGGATTGTGCGCGAACACCTCGTTCCATCAGTTCAATACATTACACTTTTCCTTCGTAGCACAAGCGTTGGAGGACGATGAGTCAGTACGTAACAAACCATAAATTCTCTCCACTCAGTGACATGTTACGAAAAAATTATTCTCAAATCAAGCCATTTTTCTTCGAATCTGAACGTACCAATTCATCAATTGTAGTTTTTGTCGAAGTAAGGGATAAAGCGTGTAGGTAGACCTGCATCACGTGCTCGGGCCAGTGACGTGGTAGCGGTCAGGTCAGACCGCGGAGGTGCGGGCAGCGGGTAAATGGTGCGGGCAGCGGGCAGATGGTGCGGGCAGCGGGCAGACTAGTGCGAACAGACTAGTACCAGCAGAGTAGTGCTGGCGGAGTGGTATAGAGTCAGACTAATACAGAGAAACAAAGTTAAGACATTCAAGTACACACAGGTTGGTACTGACAGAATAGCATAAACAGACAAGTGCAGACAGACTAATACAACCAGACGATAATACAGACCGACTTTTACGGGCCGACTAGTACACCAAGACTAGCACAGACAATCTAACATAGATAGACTTATCCTGATTGACTATAAAAGAGACTAGTGCTTACGGATTAGTACAGAAAAACTAAAAAACTAAAACAGACTTGTTCGAACCGACTAGTATAGTCTAGTGTGACCAGACAGGAATTCAAACAAACTAGCATTGACAGACTATAACGCAGTCACACAAGTACAGACATGCCAGGACAGGCAGACTACTACAACCGAATAGCATGTGCACGCGAGTTTAGATAGTCTAGCGAAGGCAGTCGGAAAGAGACAGGTTAGTACACCTGAGCTAGTACCGACACAATTAACTCGGACGAAATAGTACCGAGGTCCGAGTATCGTTCCAACGAAGATAAAATTCCTTTTTAGAATTATTTACGAAGGTAACTCATCTTCTATAGTATAGTGTCGTCTTTACCAAGACCTTAGGTTGAAATGTTTGGAAGGGTACTTTTTTGTCCGTGAAATCTCCCCTCACTGAACTACTACAATTTACTGTATCACTGTATGATTTTGGATTATCTGCAGTCGGGAAACCTTCTGTAAATGAAAATGAAGTAAATCTGTCAAAATGTCGCCCTGTTTAACTGAAATTCACTTATCACACCGCAACAAAAAAATTCAGAGAGTCTATAAATTCTCGCAAGAGACACAAAAACCAATTTTTCAGGGAAACATTGATTCAGTGGAAAAAAGTTTCCAACGAGCAACACTCGGTACCACAATTTGAGGCAGGCGCTATCTGAGGTAAAGGCAATTATCGCCGTTACAGACATTGTGGCGCAGCAGATGTCATTAGCATGAAAACGTCGCTAAAACGCAGTTAATTCTTCGAGCGCCATTCAAGGTCATCGCGGTAAGTGGCGAGTTTAGACACGTCAGGAGGCGACCGCAAATCTGGACGAATGGGAGGAGCAGTCGGGGAAACTTTGGCCGAGGATTCCTTCTGCCACCTCGGAGCGGAAGCGCCGAGACCAGGCCTTCTTCTCGCGTTCATTTCATTAGCTGGTTTCTTCCCAAATATTGGGCCTAATTCGATTTATGTTGGCCACTTTTATTGTTTATGTTAAGGGCGGTAATGAGTTACAAATTTTGAAATACGACAGAAGCAGCATTTTTAGTACTCATCCGAACAACGTTCGAACTTTGAGTTGTGAAGAACCACTATATGCGACAAAATTGTTCACGTCATTGCTTCCATGTGGAGGTGTATGTTTTTTCCAAAGGAAGATGACACTATTTTCTTATGTAGTGTGTTTAAACATAGATAATGGCTAATTTTTTTATCACATTGCTTTCGTGCTTTCTCTAAGCTTTCGTAAAATCCTCCAGAGTTATTTTTTAGAGTTCCAAAAGCTTAATCTCACATGAACTTCGAAAGTGCAAAAACAACCAAGAAGAATGGTAAAAGGAAACTCTACGGCATATTAGCCTCCAGCAAATTTGATACCAGGAAAAGTCGAAACTCAGAGAAATGTTTAATAAATAATAATGATTGAATTTCAATTAGGTATTTAAAGCAATATTTTAGCTATGCACCGACGTTAAAATTAGTAAGCATACAAAACTAGGGTAAGTTCAAAGGCATTTAATTTCATTTGAAATGACATGACGTACATCTCCTATATCAGTGTCATGCTTGGGAAATTCAAAACATGCCCAACAACACAAAATTTCACAGTGTCCAAGGATAAACTGCGCAGTAAAATCGGGGAAACAAAAAACGTTGTATAATTCAATGACCTATGATGACCTGGGTGGCATAAGCTATGGAGAGATGGAGAGCCCAGTGTGTGATACCTGTGATTTTTTACGGCCTTCAACCACAACCACTGGAAATTCTTCCACAGGGAACATTTAGCAGTCGGAAATTTTCTCAGTACAGATAACAAATGTTTACGAAGAGAGCGTGTATAAAAAAGTGTTTTTGTTCGGTTACATTGAAATGAAACGGTTTAATGGACTTCTATTCACTCTGCGCAAGCGTTCTGTGCTATATACAGATGAATTGAGGCTTTCGAAAATAAAAGAACCGACAGCGGGGCCCTTCAGCAAAGTTCAAGCTATTGACTTTCACGCTAAAATTATATTTTGATCATTAAATGTGATGCGCGGCTAACTCACACTCTTGCAATATTTGAGATGATATTTCAGAGCTACCATTAGTTCAGGAATGAGGGTAAATTAAACACCGCTGTCAATAAGGGCAATTTTTTCATTCAAGTTTATAAGATTTTTAGATTAAAAGATCCCCCAAACAGCTTCATTTTATGTTTTTTTTCCCAACATTACACATTTTTGGGACTTACGAAAGTGAGGGAGGGCTCTGCTTTAGGTATTAGGAGCCTAAAGTTAATCTAGGTATAATTATTTTAACCCGGCTTTACTTCAGATTACAGGACCTAGCCTACCCTAATTTGGTGGATTTAAATGTTTTACTGCACATTTTTGACGCGTGCGACGTCATCGTGACGTCAGCCGGTAGTTTAAATCATTGGCTTTTTTTGATAGATTGTATCTTCTTTTAACTTTGAGCGATTATTTCAAATTTAAATAGAATATTTGAAGTAATTTTTTTGTAAAAACCTCGTGAAATTTGAGGCAAATTGGTCGAATGCTTTTTGAATTTATCAACACGTTTCCTGCGAGGGGACCCACCGGTGGTCACTGAGGGGATTTTCATAGTGCTTCTGACCGACCTGCAGTCACTAACTCAATTTTTTTTACAAATACTTAAATGAGAGCTAAATGAAGGCACTATCCAGTTAATGTTTGATAGTTTCAAAATTACTTACTACAATTGACTTTAAATTTGAACTGAATGCTGAACTTCAGTTTAATCCACAGTAGGAAACGTGCTAATAAATCAGAACAAAAACAACTTTAGAACTATTGTTTGCACCCAGCTAAAGCTACAATTAGTAGGTAGAAAAGTCAAATGTTGATATTCAACACAATAGAAAGTAACACTTGACGGCTTCGAAAATGTCAGGTGGCGTCTGCATGAAAAAGGAACGATGATTCACTAATGTTCTTTTGACTCCAGCAAACACGCTCCCAACTTACCACTAATGAGATCCCATGCACTTGAGGGTGAAATGCAACCGGATTTTCCATTGAATAAATGATAAAAAAAAATATTTTCTGAAAAACTACGTTAAATGATTGTCAAAAAACCAAAAAAAATTGAAATAGGTTCATGCAACTTGAATTAGACATGTTTATTTAGAGATGTATTCACACATGTTCAGCATGCATGTTTTTTTAACATTTTTAGCATGCATTCACATTGACAAATCTGCCGAGAGACGGTGGGGGGAAGAAGAAGATGCCCATATCTGTTAGTATAAGTACGTTTCTATTTTTGTATCATTTAAGGTCATCTCAAGTAAGCAGCGTGTTCTGACTTGCCAATATGCGATCTCAATCATTCACAATAAATCCCTCTTTAACCTTCCTGCTCCCAAGAAAAGAGGAACCTGTAATTAATGTGATGCAATCCTCGGCTTCTTTCCCATTACTGTGAATTCAATGTTTAGAATCATTTGTAGGTTTCTTTATCACAATTTCAAATTGAATCACGCTGAGGTCTTTCGCTGTATTCCAACCAGCAAGCCTTCAACAATTGAGAAAGCCCTTATTGGCTCCTTACTCACGGCTGTCTGCCTTACATAGCTTCACAACTGATGGAGGAATCTTCGAAGATTCCTTTCTGGCATTCCTATCAGTAAGCCTTGCAATAGTGGAAGGACTCAGTGATTTATAAATCCCTGCCTCTGCAGTGAGGTAGCTTTGCTACGGTATAGAGAGAACCCTCACTGCGGTATTCACTTCCTTTCTCTCCAAAACAAAGTCTTTTAACAAGTTAACTGTTGCGTGACGCACGCACCTATGGTCCTTAAGGGGATTTTCACTACACAGCTAAGCCCCCAGTAATTAGGAACTTAATATTCATGAGTATTTAATCAAAACTGAATGAAGGCACGTTTCATTTAATGGCGGTCTTTTTAAATATTCTGCTTTAAAACTGACTTTAGTTAGATTTTAATAGTAAACCTCAGTTTAACCCGCGGCAATGAAAGTGTTAATACATTAACTGCGTTTGAGCGTTCGTACGGTGGGTATGGTTGGGTTGTAAGAAGCAGAATTGAAAAGCAGTCTTGACTGCTTGATTCTACATTTTTATTTGTTCTAATAAACGAGAATTTTATAATTGCACGATAACATTTTAACCTGTGCGCCATTGTCTAATTGAACTTAAGGTAGTAAAATAATTGAAATGATATTCACTGATACTGATACGTAAATGAGGAATTTACCCATTGGTACACATACGTACCAATACGCAGTCTACGTGTTAACAGCTCATGAAACCCTCACTTTTTCTCATATAACTCATAGCTACATGTCCATCAACGTAAAGTCTTGCAATAATTACGGGAGCCTTCATAATCTTAGTTCACATTTCGTACGATGCTATACGAGTATAAATGAAGATGTAAGTATCCAAATTTAATTTTTGATTCGTTGAAGGACCTCATGGGTTTATATTTCTTCTTATGAGTTAATCAGGTTTTTTGATACTACAATATCTTGAATAAACATTATTGAACTGGTCTCTTTTCACTAGCATTTAGCGAGAAAATTTGTTATTTCGCAATAATTCTTACTTCAGCTTGCAATACGAGATAAATAATACAATAAGTCGTTACATTGCCAACAGTCTTAATCTCTAGTCATCAACAGTACTATTCACATTTACATAGTACGTCACTTTCCTGTCGTCTAAAGTAAAATTTCTCGTAACACGTTACTTGCTCCATTCAATCCATATCCCTCGCAAGTTTCCAGGAGGAACATTGAGTGAAACTCACCACGATTTTGTTCAGGTTGGTAGCTGACATCCGAGGAACTTTTCCATTATTTTTGCATGGCCTGCTCGACAGAGAGGTTCGAATAGCACGGGGCTCCTGCGCACAGAGGCTCATGCTGCCTGTCAGGCTAACTAATGAATTCTGGAAGCGCTCCGAACTGCTGCAGGAAATGTCATAACCAGCTGTTCTCAGACCGTGGCGCGCTGCTCTGCCATAACACTCGATGAAAAATCGATCAAACCATGCGCTATTTCTTGGAAAATTTCAACAGTTGCCACAAAATGGTGAAAATCGCTTTCTGATCGGAGATATCTTGTGATGTTTTTTCTTACCATGCGAGTTAGAAGTTATCAAAGAACGTATGAGCAGTGGATACATTTAGTTTATTTCTTGGTGACGAAAGTGTGAGACGGAGTTTGTGATAAATTGTCGAAACACCTGTATTTTGACTGGTGTATTCAACAGACACGTGAACTTAGTTGAGTGTCGATAAAAATGTTCGAGCGCAAATCCAACACAAATCGTGTTGGTATCTATATGCCCCTCCTCGAAAAGTAGACAGTTGAAAAAAAACATTATATATCTTTACAATGTATCTTTTTTTTATATCTTTACAATATGCGTGTAATCACTTAGAACCACACTCGTTAGAATTAAGCTCTACCCGTATAGATTTTAAATTAAGCCTCCAAAACTCCTTCAAGTTAGGAATCGTTTCAAGTATAAAACTCTTTGGCGTCGGATGTGCGCTTGAACATAATTTTTCAATTTCAGTGCATAGCCTGCATTGGCTCCTGAATATTTAGGCGTTATTCAAGTGGCCGGAACTTCTATACACGCGCTGTATCTCGAGAGTCATGGATGTAGAATATATGTGTGAACCTTAGCCAAAAATTGAGGTAAAATTAATACGTGATTTTAAGACATGTATTTACTGTTGGTAATTATCCCACAACAGTATCTTCATGTCGAGAATTTTCCCCAAGAAGTATTTCTTACCACAATTTCCACAACAAACTAAATTTTCCATATCAAATTCATGTCGAGATGAGGTCAATCTTCTCGTACAATAAAAATATGAAAAAGTGAAACTGAAGCTGAAGAAGTGAAAGTAAAAACTGAAAATCTCCTTCATTAGTGCGAGGCATGAAGTAACCGACGTTTCAGAAAAAGCAAGGCCAGTTTTGTTAAGTGTAATATATTTTGGAAGTATCGAGACTGGTACTTTCAGTATTTCTTTATTTCTCCATTTCGTTTGTAGCAGTAGAGATAATATCGTAATTTATTTTCATGTCTGGGTACGACTTATAGCGTTAAAAAGCTGATAAAAGAATGCAAATAATTCAATTTGTGTCCATATTTGCTAGAGGAAAGTAAACCAAATAAAGTATGGCAGTTGAGGATTAATTAAAATATTTCAAAATGACAATTTCCCACTCATGTTCCTAAAAACCCAACTCTATCCTAAATATAATAGTTGCTTTATTTCTACGCTTGATCTCATGGAAATGAACATGATTTTGAAAGTGGCTTTCTTGTTATCAGGACTGGGAGATCAAACCTTTGTGCTAAATTTAAAACTTATAGTCAATATGAAGAACCTTGAGTTAGAGTGATCAATATCTCAAAAATTCAATATATTAGAATTCATGTCTAAAATCACAGAAAATTTCATTCAACCAACAAAAATGAAATATGGTTTCCCGTCAAGTTCACACAAGACCTAGAACAGTAGATGTGCTTTTGTAGCTTTTAGTATTTTTTCCTTATGAATGTCGTTGCGACAACAGCAAATTAAAAATTTTTAGGTGGAAGAAGTCATAGAAAAAATTTGTTTGATTTTACAAGACACTATTTCAGGTGACATGATTAGAGTCATATTAACCAGTGACAGAACTTTCATCCCAGCCTATAATTCTCATTTCGCTGTTTGGAAATAATTTGTCACCAAATTCAATGCAATTATGCGATTATCTACAATGAAAATCAATCCGTTGAAAAATGCTGTGCAGTTATTCACAGGTCTTGTGACTTGTGGCAACTCCGGTCGGTGTCACTTTTAGGCAGAGGAAACAGACGATATATTTTTTTGAAGAGGAATTCTATTAAAAACATGCGTGCATAGCTTAAAATTTCCTCCGTATGCTGTGACTTAGATCTTAAAGACTTTTCAAGCATTGATCATTATTTATGAGTTACGAACGCTCTTAAATAGATTTTCCCAAAACAAACACACCCAATTTTGTGCAAAAGTTTTTTCTAAAAACTTACATAAATTCATACTTCAAATTTCGTGATTGCTTCATAGGAGGAGATTTCAATAAGAACACAATGAAATTAGCTCTTTGAACATCACAGTATTTACTAAACCTACAACTTTACCATATTGTTCACAAGCCGTGATGCGAAGAAATACGGCATCAATCTTTCTACCAAGTTCTTAAAGAAAAGAGTTTTTCATCAAGTTCAGTTGTTAGAAGTCCTTAACTTCTATTCAGGGAATATTTGCCATGACTTTAATACGAATAAAATGCCGAGGATCTGCTTCTGAACACCTTGTCTGGCCAAGAAAATTTCACGGTGGCATTTGAATTCATTTCGTCACCCTCCTTGAGGGCCTCCGACTGGATTAGCGAGCATCATTAAAACGGATTAGACTCGCGACTTCCCTACTTGTGTGTTTTTCCTTACTGCTATTTTATTATTTAAGGGAGATAGTTCAAAAGAGCTCCGTGCATCGCGCTTTTATTTTGTTAATAATGAACTTTTTGAAGTTGGGGAGAATATTTGTCCGAATACATGGTTTTAACTGAAAAATTACTTTCATAAATTGCGTTTACATGAAGTTCTTGAACAATGCATTGTTGGAGAGCTGTTCATTTTTTAACTTAAATGGAATGATATTTTATAAGCCTTTATTTGAGGACACTACGGTACAGTATATCAAAATACCGACCTGATCCATCAATGGTAACGCATTCCAGCAATATTAAATTTTCGTTTGTGCGTGCAATCCCGAAGTGGTAGAGGTTTGTGAGAGATCACTTTCTTTTTATGGCATAGTATTCGAAATTTCAAAGATTGGGATTTACCAGTCTAGTTTCTTCCTTATGCATAGCTTCATCCTGTTCATAACGATATCTCGTAGCATTCATACAGCCTCACTCATAATGTTTAATTTCTAGAATCTGTGCGCATTCGACCCGTAAAATTCACGCGGAAAGATCAAGATTGATATTTTAGAGTGATGGCCTCAAGATTAGAGAGATGGCCTGCTAATAATGTACATTCAAAGCATCAAACATTTCAATTTTAATGTTGAGAGGTATGGATGCTCATTGAAAGATGCGACCAGTGCTCTAGTTTCCAAATGAATTAACGTTCAGTATGTGTTACAGGTGATCATTATCTTACACTGTTCTCCATGGCCTTGAAACAGGGAAAGCTTTTCCACGTCACCCAGAGCGAGGAATTTTGTCTTTAGGCATATCCAGCTCCTACAAAGTCGTGACGTACGACTACTGAACTCTATTATTACTTGATGAAATGAAAAGCTCCTAAATGTTTAAATTAATCAACACAGTCGTAAAATAAATACCAACACAAAATTAGTATTAGGGAAAAACTAAGACTAAGCTAAGAGTTTGAATGAACCCGCCGCAAAATTTTACTAGCCTCGGCGTCTATCCAGCGGGTAGCGGGAAGGATAGACTCTAGCTCAATTTGATCACAGGCATGCAGACGAGCGTCTCCAGACAAGGAAGATCGTAGCATAACTAATTAAGTCTTACCTCGACTAGATTAGATGATATGCAACCTCTTCAACAGAATTTCAAATCGATATCATGTTTAGCCCTGAAATTTAAGGCCAATAACAATTTTAAAACTGCGGACTAGGTTGTATTTTTGGACGATCATGATCAGGCAGCTGACGGTCATGCATGAGGGGTATGTCTTACCTCAACGGGCTAGGGTAGCCTCATGACTTTAATTTGAATATAAACTATACAGGACGGCTTGGTCGTCTGATTTTGTGTCATCGACGAGCATGAGAACGAAGTTCTAGACAGACCGAGCAGCGCTGGGCCGGCACAGTTCTCTTGAACACCGACCAAAGGATTGGGTCTTCCAAAGATTAATGGTCTTCGCACTGATGGACAGATATGTTTCGGATAGCGGAGGACTGTGGGCCCTGAGATCTGGCTTCTAAGGCGTTTCAGCCCTTATGGCGAACTGTCTGAACGGACGGAGTTCTTTTACACAGGATTCCTGTTCATGAGCCCCTGTTGTAGCTTCCCAAGAGCTGGGGCTACTGCCAAGCCTTGGATTATTAATGATGGTAGAGACAGAGAGTCTTTGTCAATATGCACACAATCTGACAAAGGGCCAACGGGCTAAAAGAGAGCCATACGCATGCGGGGTGCTCCGATCTATTGTAAATGTAACTGCATCAACAATAACTTCCATGCTGCTAACATTGTTTGCTTTCACCCCCTATTTCATCCGAATGTCTCTATGGAACCTAAAAACTGCTCTTTTCACATGAAGGTATCACCTAGCCGATTGGCAAACCTTGCTAAATTCAATGCCGATCTAACTTGTTGGACTTCAAAAACAAGTTTTGTGATACCGTTACGAGGTCTCATTGATGGTCTAACACGCTGTAGGGAGCCAGAAATTAATTACCCTGTAACAGACGACCTTGACAGCTTCCTATAATAAATAGTAAGGAAAACAGCGGAGGTTCGGCGGCAACCCACTTAGACGCGAGTGTTGACACATTTCCTTCGGACGAAATAAAGTAACTTTGTTATAAATGTTCCGGCCATGAGCAGCCAAAAGAATTTTTTGAACTGGGGTAAAGCTGTCCGCTTCGTTCTGCGCATGTCATTTAGCTTTCATTGAGCAAATATGGTGTTGGGAATGGTTCATGCTCTTAGGTGTTGAGAAGAAATCATCAAAGCAGGATTAAAGTTTGACACAAAATATTGATATTTTGAAATATTTGCAAAGCTTTTGTTGCAGAGCATAGATGATTCTTATTCAGCATGTAGTTTTGACTTTGCCTACTTATTGTCCAACAGTGGAACTGCTCCCAGAGTGATCGAAGCTAAGCTATGCACTTGCAACAGTAATTTCCATTGTGGGAAATTATTTATGCTCTATAATTCAAGGTCTTGAACCAATCACCAATGAAGTTACGGGGGTATTTTGCTTTATCGACAGAATGAAATATATGAGAACACGTCACCTGTTGAAATGCATTATGACATAGAAGTACTCTTCACTGTAATAAGTCAAAATTCCGAGGGGACATGGAATTTCTCATGCCTTCGGCATACGATATTTAATGCTGTTTTAAAACTTTAAAAACATTTCGCTTTCAGAATTCACTGCAGAAGAACAACGACATTAAAATGGCGATACATTCTCCCATATCCAGACAAGAACTACATCAACGCAAATATTTGAGAACTGCAAGCGAAGCAGGCCACTTCAGCTCGCGCTTCCTCCAGAGCAGATAACTAAGTACCCTGGTGCCGAAAGAAGACATTTTGCAGGACAGTCCCCACCTCTGCACAACTTAGTTCACGAGGATTTTGAGTGGACCGAGCACTGCTCAGTGTTTAAAATACCATTAGAAAAATGGTTACGTCAACCGACACCTCTTAATGAGCTCACCAGCGAGAGGGGAACTGAAGCTCTCTGTTTTTCTCGGCCGAAATGGAGAGGCGGTCTAGCGAAGTTTTCTGGCCGTTTTGCCAGGTTTTTCGTTGGAGTTGCTTGAGGTTTGTTATCTAATTGCTGTGGTGGAAATATAGTTATCTAGTGCAAGAGTGCTTAGTTTTGGGGATTGAAGGAGTTCGGAAACTCATGTTCAGATGCAATGGAATGTCTTGAAGATTTTTTCGATGTATTGAGTTTTACTTTCCTTCTGTTTCAGCAATCATAAAGCTGGATCTATTGGGAATCGTCTGCTGTTGAATTATAATTTTTAAAACTACATTTTTTTTTGTTTTCTTATTTTCACGAGTAAGATATTCTAAAAACTGGACACATCAAACGCAAAATTACCTGAACAGAATAGAAGAAAATTCATGAGTAGGAATTACGGTATGTCTCATATAACATTCTGCTAAGCTTCTGTGTTTCCTTCTTCATCCAACATGGTTCTTCAAACCAGTATTCAATATAATCATCGTTTTAACGAAGTTCTTGAAAAATATTTTAATCAAGACTCGAGTTGGTGGAATAAAAATTTCGCCTTACCTTAGATTAACATGAAACATTTTCTCGTAAAATTATTGGCGTTCAAAAAATAATTTCAGTTATATTCCAAATAAAACTCCTCTAACAGTTTTATTACATTTACCCGACAATTCTAGTTAAAAAATAATCATAGCAGAATCCTGCAATAATGTCCCCAATGATTCTTAAAGGCCACCACATCCACAGTTCGGTCGTCCATCGACTGCCAAACATATCTCGTGGTGTGGCGAATGAGACGATTATTTTAATTGCATCTGTGCGACATATTGGTGAGCTGAACAGTGGCCTGTGCAGCAATAAACGCTCACCAGACGCTCACTGTGTGTGTATCATCTTATTGAGTGCCACAAGATGCGTGTAGTACTTGCCGACTACGTAAGGGGCGTTTGAGTGTCGGATTCATTTTCTACATCATTACATCCCTACTTGCATGTTCAATAAATCGTGGGTGTATGCGAAACGAAATGTGAAGGAGTAAACTATAACTACGTTCAGTTTTTCGTTCTTTGTAAAATAGAGGAAGAGTGTATTTGAAATTAAATTTGTATTTTCAAATTACCACTAACTGTCCCAAAATGGAACATGAACAGCTCACCATTACTAGCAGCATGATAAATTCATCTTTTCACATTCCGGCGAGTTTAACGAAAAAAATTTACAGTCGTACCGAACGTCGCAAATAATAAACTAGATTTTTCATGTGAGGAGACACTCAAAAACATGTTCCACTAACTAACCCGAATTTTCTGAACAGTTTCAGTTTAAAATGCTCTCATGATGCAGAACGATAAATATTCATATTTAGGAGCTATGATGATTTTCTGCCTAGATAGGCTCGTTGTTAAAACCCATGCGCAATATAACTTCAAGTTAGAATTTTTCCCTTCTGTCTTTTAATCGCTTGGTAAGAATTTAACTAATAGATACCCAACAATCTTAACAAACTCACGAATTTGTAGACTTTTCCTCACGAACATTATGCACACAGTCTGAAAAAAATATATATTTACGGTTGTTACAAGTTGAACGTCCATAGGTCACAATATTCATTGACCAAAACTTGTCCCATTCATAATAATCAGTTTCAGTGTTTTCCTATCACATCCGCTATCGTCAGAATTTCGCAAATTAAAATCATAGATTTCGGTGTTTACCAATCGTAATTCATTGTCGACTGTATTTTCCAGCTACAATCATAACCTCCAGTGTTTTCCAATTGCAAACATGAGGGTTGGTGTCTCCTAATCTTAATCAAAGGCAGTAGAATTTTCCCATTAAAATTTTAGGCTTCAGTGTTTATCAATAAAAATCGTTCACACAAAATCTTAATCAAAAATTATAGGCCTAGGTTTTTTCATTAATTATCATTCAAAGCGGAGTTTTCAGTCACATTGGTACAAGTATGCACTCACAGTGTTTTGTGAGTGAAGCCACTTTCAATGACAGCTCATTACTTTTCAAATCCCGAAATCCAAATTACCACGCAAACAGAAAAACACGATTCGCAGTAAAAATATCTTTCTCTAACCACGTAACTTTCATACAACAGTATTTTAAATATGAATGCTTATTTTTCTCTTTTTGTGCATCAACAGACTGCCACAACATCTCTATTTAAGTGAAAAATTGTTTTCTCCCGCGATCGCAATGATTACGTACGGTGAAAGAATGCAGCAACTCCAAGAAACTTCATATCTATGACATTTTTTACAGTGAACTATACAATCAACAGGTGTCAAGTAGTGTTGCATTAAGATGTTCACCAGGATGTTCCTTACAAACTACTGCAACATTGTAATATTTATTCTAAAAAGGTATTTGTGTTCAGGTACGTGCAATTGTGAACGTTTATTTATAATATCATGCACGTTCATTTGTTATTTACACATGATTTAGTACTTTCTTTTCTCTTTTTTTATATTCTATAGGTGTGCTTACCTTACACAACTTATAAGCACGCCAACGCGTAAACTAGCGTGTTAATATACCTTAGTCAGTGCATCAATACTTTGCTAAGAACTGGTTATCCAATATCCATACAAACACAAGACTATTCGTTAGTCAACAAATTAAACTAGACTTACCACTACCTTTAAATAAACAAACAATAACTTTTTAACCACAGCGTTCGCGTACGGAAGGTTTTCAAATTTCTTAACAAATACTTATTATTATCAGTTATAATTATTTTTTTGAGTTTTTGGTTATTAAACTCGGCAATCGCCGTAACCTTTATTAATTTGAGGACAAAACTTGTCTGAATGACTTATCAACCAAAGATTTTTATCATTTACTATGTCTGCAATATCTCGTACAATGAACTAACCTCGTGTCCGCATAAAGCTCTCAAAACGATTATTTCAGTTTCAATTCACTCTTCACAATACATTTGAAATCAAAACGATAATCAGCAGTAAGCCCCTCCCAGCTCGCGAGCAGAGAGAAGTAACGAGACAAACTGTCTAGTTTCTGGAAGAAAAACAACGCTGTCGTCGATCTCAAACAATTGGAGCCCCTCGCGCTTCCCCTCGGCTCGGCTTGCATTATAGAGCTCGCTGATAGCGTCGTGAACGACACCCGATTTGTTGCTGCTTCCCTCAGCGCCGAGCTCTTTGTGCCCGATTTATCGGCAAAGCATGACACCAAATCGGCCATAGAAAAGACGACATTCGTTCTACCCGTGAATGAAGTGGAGCTTCATTCACCCACCGAAGTAAGCCAGAGCGTGAGGCGTGTGCACGGTGACCTTGTGAGTAAGGATGTCATGTTCGCCTGATGAGGTCAAAACTTACGTGATTGGTTTGAGAAGACGTTCAGATAAACCATTTAGGTTCTCCGTGAGCACCGCAGTATAGTAAGATGCGTTAATGCAAGCCAAAAACTCGTACGTATTCGAATACATTATGTCAAATTTGAGATAGCTAATTTTTTATGAGTGGGTAAGAGAGCTTTTGTTCTTAACAGGCTATAATTCTAACGTATTGTGTGAACATTAAGATTTTTAGTGCTAGTACTTTAAATTGTGTTGATCAGATTGAAATTGAATTTATAACTTCTTAATTTTGCTTTCAAAAACTTGGTTTATAACTGTTTGATAATTAAATACTAAGTTATTAAAAAAGACGTCTCAATTACACCTGATAGTTTTAATTTTACCCTACGATTCTAATTAGGAATTCATTCAAAACTCCATTTCTCTCTTAAATAATTTTTATTTAATTATCCTATTGAAGTGCCATCTACAACGGAGAAGTAAAACGAAAGTTTTATGGGGTTAAATAAATATTTAGCGACAATAGTCATAATAAAGTATTTACAACCTCCAAATTGACGGTTTTCAAATTCGAATTTT
The DNA here is from genome assembly GCA_030386875.1 of Morinoia aosen. Classification (NCBI taxonomy): domain Eukaryota; kingdom Metazoa; phylum Arthropoda; class Malacostraca; order Amphipoda; family Talitridae; genus Morinoia; species Morinoia aosen. The sequence goes on from CM059565.1 coordinate 22,588,881, forward strand.
CTGTCGTTTGGCTATTTTATATTGCAATTAGCACAGCTTTACATTTATGAACTACTTTTTAATATTGAAAAATTATTGTGTCGTATTTAACGTCCTGAATACGGACTACTCCTTAACACTAAATGTCTTGGTAGTTCAATGTAAAAATATTTACTTTTTTGAACCCTGCTTATCAAAAAGCCTAATAGATTATAACTAAGAAGATGCTTATTTAACTGCAGCCTTATAAATGTATTACAACTCAGATATACCACACAGATGATACTACATTGTTCATTCCTTTTCCGGCAAAGTTTTCTTCTTAATTCTTTCATTTTTGGCTGCGTTCATAAGCCTTCCGCGTTTTCCAGCTCCAAGCCGGTTTCCCTTCTATGTAGAAAGTGCTTCAATTTTTTATGACCAGAAATCGTTCGTCATGTCACTAGACGAGAAATCAGTCTTCATTAAATATAATCCTGATATCAGTATCACTCTTCGTGTTGTCTTCCTGAGTGATTAGGACAGATGGGAATTTCAACCTCGTGAAGTTTCTAATCAAAGATTTCGACTCCTATACCGACAGTTGAAATAAAAAGTCCGTAAGACTGAATTTTACTTGTTCTGTTTCTAAGGTGTCACTTGAACACTCACTAACTCATAAAATTTAAGCGGAAATTTCTATTGGGAATTAAAAAGTTATTTTTACATCTTCATATATTTTAAATTTAGCTGCAGTTTCAATTTTAATAAGCGATTTTCATTGGATAACTGACTTCAGTAAAGCAATATACCTACTCGGAGGGCAACTTCTACATTTGATTCAAATGACTCAGGAAATGCTCTACATGACTCTTGATTTGGTCATTTATTATGTGGGTGAAGCATCTATTGTTGATAGTCATAACAAAACACTCTGGGAGACATACACACAAGGGTGACATGATTGCCATCTTACTTAGCTGTTTTTGGACCCCGACGAAAATTACAGGTAATTTCTACACAATTCTTAGTATGAATGTTGCAATTTGTTTCAAATTTGTGCTTTCCAGTTGATATCAACAACGAAATGTTCATCTATATTTTCAACCCCTTGTCGAACGGTCACTTATTAGCGAAATCAATGTTTCATGCTTAGCAGCGCCGTAGCATGTAGTATTTTTCTTAGGATAGATCCCAAAAAAGGTTCCTCTAAGCCATATCATTATTTTGATGCGTCGTCATATATGCTTCTGTTTGATAACGTTCATGTATTGGAAGGTAGCTTACCTTACACATTTACTCATCTCGTCAGCGAAGCGTGACGAAAATGATTCTCATTTTCATGAGCGTCAAAGAAGTGCCTGCAACATACATCAACGATAAACTTTCATTTTTAATAAATTTGTTTACATTGTTTAATTAGTATGATAACGATTCTACACTGTTTCCTCAATGATTATTCTGGGAATACGTCTGAAGAATATTTACTACTTCAACTCCAGATACCTTATTTTAATCACGCACGCCAAAGTCTCTAAAATTACAGACTCTGAAATCCCAAGTACACACCCACCTTGATACTCAATGAAAGTGCTAATACAGCAGACTACATGGAACAATTGAGTTTCAGATGCTCGTTTTAAATGCCAACCCTCTTACTTTCGTCGAAGGACAAACACACATTGGAGTCGGACAACATCCAGAAGTCACTTTAGCGGACTCTTCATTTGTTGTTCCCCCGTATCCACTACATCAAAACCGCTAATCGACCATGGAACAATTCTGACACCGAAACCAACACTGCCATGAAAGATCGACACTCTAAGGTAGCGAAGTCTCTTCATGAGCCGCTTCTACTAATGCACCCAGTGTTGGGTGTGTGCTCTAAACTGACGTGGATGAGTTTACTTATGACAAATGAGGATGTCGTTAGAATGGAGCAGACCCGGCACGATTATGACAGGAACGGTCGCTCCCAAGAGAGCCGAAAGCACGAGTTTTGCTGTTTTTTCTGAGCCAAGGAGAATACAAAAACTACCATTGGGAAGCACATTGTTGATAATTGACTGTTTAAATAACATTGGTCTTTGGTTCCTCATCCATGACTTTTGTGGGCTATTAAACCATATTAGCTCGTAAATAATTTTTGTATTCAAGGATAGAAGAAGGACAAACGTCTAATGTTGCAACTTGCAATCAAATAATTGCAAGAACTCGATATTCAAAGTAACTACAAGATTCGTTTACATTCATCGTGTATAAAATATTACCATTTAAATCTGCTGCTGAATTCAAAGAAGCGATATGATTTTAATTCTGGCTTTGTTGAAGCCACTCTATTTCCTCATTTTCGGATGGTTGCAGTTGTCACGGCACCTTGTTCCCTTTCAGAGTGTTTGGAGAATCAGGTCTCGAAACTCTCGGTAGACAAAATGAGAAGAAATTTTGAAAAATTGAAGAAAGGAGATTCTGAGAAACAGGAAAATAAGAAAAAGTGCGAAGGCCTCACGTTGCATAAGTTCGATGAACATGAAGTCTATAATGGCGAACCATTACAGCTCGTAATATTGTTTGTATTTATGGTCAGAAGAACGACAGACGTTTAATGTTGTAACTTGCAATCAAATAACTGGAAAAACTGAAGAATTATATTGGTCGATAGATTATTCAATATTTATCGTATATAAAATGTGACCAGTTCAATCAATTGCTGAAGAGTGATTTTAACTTTAGCTTCATTGAAGTCGCTCTATTTTCTAATATTCGGATAATTACAGTGAAAATACAACTTCAGAGCAGTCAACAGGCGTTCAAACTTGTAAATCATTCAACCCAGTAAACTGGGTTCAGCAAAAACAACGGCGGCTAATCAGCTTGGAGTTGAACAATCCCTCAGAGATAGACTCATTGACTCTGCCTTTCTCAGAGGCGAGAGCAAAGGTCTCAAATGAGTCGCTGTTTTGACGCTTATGACAGATCGGTTGGCAAGTTGAGGCATCTATGAACACGGCCTCTCAGGGACACCTCAATTACTCATTTGTGAAAACGGTGGCACCGGGTCAGATAAATAGGTCCACGCATACTCGTACATCGTCTGTCAATTTAGGTTCGACGATTCGACTGCTCAAATGACGACTGAAAATAGTGAAACATCGTCCACTTATTTGTAGCTTTTGTCTGATAGAACTGAAATATAAGAAGCTCATCTTATGGCTTGAATATCCTTTTTAAGTCCAGGTTACTTTTTGCTTAAACAATCAAGGGTGTTAGAATAAATTGGAATGCATTACATGTTGTTTTTTTGGAATTATATCATGAAAAATATAACAGGATATTAAAATTTAGGCCATCACACTAGTATTTGGAGACTCATGCTGAAGGCGAATTTAATACTTTTCCTCTTTTCTTCAATTAACTGCGGAACGATCAGCTATGAATTCTAAAACCATGTTACTTTTAAGCGAGAACTTCGCTTGTCAGTACAAGCGTCAACACACCGCACAAGTTTCTGGTTCGTTCACTCGGCCATACTGCAATTCACTGCAATTTTCTCGCTCTCGTCATAGAATGGGATCTTACAAAAGAGACCAGCAATAATATTTTTAAGTAGTTTACAACGTCGTTATGATTCACACAATGGAATATAAAACATATTATAGTATGCATTGAAGAAAGCAAATAATTTCAGGGACTTATATTTCATAAATATTTAGAGAAAATTTTAATGTGAGGGAATTTTAAAAGTAGCTTTGCATTAGGATAAAAACTGGTGTGCTTTAAATCGAAACTTCTTCCTCTTGATTGGACCTCAACGATCGTTGGCAGCACGTGCTCTTCAACATCGACTTAGATATATTAGGGTACCGGAAAGTTCAGTTCGGTTTTCTTTAACGAAACTTTAAAACATTGAAATGAGTCGAAACAGCTGTTGTCAATGTCAGGTTAGATGTTAGATATTTAATTGAACTTAACGTTCAATTGAATCTACTCCAGTTAATATTTTAAACATATCTTTAGCCAATGGAAGAGAAAGGTTTCCAAATGAATCAAATGCGTGATTGCACGTTGTATGTACTCCATAAAGATAGCAATCCAACTACGAAGACACAAATTACTTGAAAAAACAGCTTCAGAGATAAAGTAAGACTCTTTCGGCATTGCGTCAAAGGGTAATTGTCCTTCGGCATAATTACTCATTTTAAGTCTACAGAATTGCACTCGTGTAACCGATACTGTCTGATGTGTTAGCTCCGCCTATACGCACATCAACGCGCGTTCTACAACTAGTTGTACATTGGCGAAAATGAAGTATTATAAGAGATTACTACTGTAAGCGACTCTGATTAAGACACTTTGAGTAGATTTTTAATACAATAGAAGTTCAACACCGTCCCCGTGTTATATTAATTACGGGATCTACCTACATGGTGTTTTCTTACTAAGTGACTTGGGAATATTAGTGAGAAATACAAAAAGTGTACACGCAATAACTGTAGAAAAAACAGTCAAAACTTGTACTAAATTGACTCTCCCGTTTTGAATATCATGGTGATGGACATGAACTCTTAAGAAGTATGGTAACCATTAGGATAAAAAGCAATATAAACACACATATTAAATCTTCTAAGAAATGGCGGCCAGCTTTAAAAGTCATGAATGACTGAATGAAAAGCGCGCAAGAACATTTGAAAATAATTTCTCACTTATATAAACAAAATGACTGTAGGGGATATTGAACACTAAGTCACATAAACAAAATGACCGTATTGAACACTAAGTCACATAAACAAAATGACCGTATTGAGCACTAAGTCACATAAACAAAATGACCGTATTGAACACTATGTCACATAAACAAAATGATCATATTGAACACTAAGTCACATACACAAAATGACCGTATTGAACACTAAGTCACATAAACAAAATGACCGTATTGAACACTAAGTCACATAAATAAAATGACCGTATTGAACACTAAGTCACATAAACAAAATGACCGTATTGAACACTAAGTCACACTAAAATTTGTCAAGTTCCCGCTGCGAAAAAAAACAGCAAGTTTCTTGTGGACTTATCGACTAGCTGGATCGGCCATTGAAACTAAACGGCTGATGGCAGCTGAAGGTGATGGAAGGTTACTTCGGCTTCTACAGACAGGACAGATTACGGGAAATAGATACTGAAAATGCGTTAATGCCCCACTTCTGAGTCCGAGCAAATAAAGATGCTGCAACAGGGCCTAGATTGTACAAAAAAGTATTGTGTGGAAATCCAGCGCTATCCGTTTAAAATACTTTCTTCAATTTGTACCAGATCAAATTTCACTCATCTTATTCGTTTATTTATAGCATTAAACTTCACGAATTTACAAAATATACTTTGTGATGAATTTCATTTCAAACTAACAAAATGTTATTCTGATAACTATTTTCTACTTCAACCTGCAGTTTGACATCACGTCATTCAGATTAACAAAGCAGTTACTTCTTGAACTTTTATTGAATATTCTTTCTTCAGTAAGACACAATTAACATTTTTTCGACATGGCAGTTACTTCTTGAACTTTTATCGAATATGCTACCCTTGCTGCAGCACAATTTCATTTTTTTTCAGTAGAAAACGCTCATTTGAATGACGTTCGCTAAACACAAAGAAAATGAAAGTTCATTGTCCATCCTGCTTTCACTCTGATACACATTGTACAGTACACTCTTCAATTGGGACCAAGTCAATTAGATTATTTTTCTTCCCTGCAAACTATCTGCGTGAAATGAGGATTTTGGCTTACGTACATAATGTTCTAAAAAACGTATTTTAACTTTTTTGGTGCATTATCTTCTCAAAGGAAAATTGACAAATTTTGTGCCAAATTCTTAAAGATTGACACCGCAGAAAATATTTATCCATCCCAAGGTAGATTCCTGAAATGCCTAATTTAAATGGAACACTCATCATGAATCTCATGCATTGATACTGTTGCAAGAAGACCGATATTAACACTGGAGAAGAGAATTCTCATAAAAAAATACAAAGCAATTCCACTTAGAAACTCACATGTTCTGCGTCAAATCAGACCGCCAGAAATTTCCGGGCAAACTAGTATAGTACAGGCATCAAAACCAACATATTCTTTTGCTGTTACTCCATCGAGAGGCGGTTGTAGTTCATTATGGTTTTACACTGTGACACCCTGTTCTTGAATGGACAGTAGCTATCACCGACCCAAGATATGAAGATGTTGAGAGAAGGAGACAGAATGCTATTTGGACGGGAGTGTCATCTGCCTAATGGAGCGAGAACAAAGCCAGAGACATGCCAGTCGAGGCGCCGCGCTTTGGGATAAGGTTGCTTGCGACCGGAACATATTCAGTAGCAGTCAGGTCCGAAGCGTGTATATTAACAAATGAAAACGAAAGTCAATTTCACACTGCTCCCATAAGTCAAGGAACTGTTTCATGCTCGTTTTTTTCTTTCCGTGTGAAATGCTACACTTGGACTGAGGCCATTCATGCGGTGAACGATGTGAAAAGAAATTGTGGACTCGTAGTTGGACTTATGTAAATACACAGAGTGTTTCAGAACAAGAGGTACAAAATTGAACATCAAGTAGAAAATGGCCTAAGAAACACTTTTTCTTTTATGAAATTTTCCGTAAAAAAATCAGGTTTTAGAGATATTAGCTGTTTATTATTTTAAAGGATGAAATTCAATAACACAATTACTCGCAATATTTATTTTGAATTCACTTTGCAGAAATTGTTCAAAATGTGTTCCACCTACATCAATGCATTTTTCAAATCTTAGCCTTAACGATTGCCGGATGTTAGGAAACACGTCTGGCATTTCAGAAATCTCACCAGCAGCTACTGCAATTCTGACCTCGAGATCTTCCAGATCTTCCTCAGATTCAATGGGTGTAGCATAAACAAGGCTCTTCTTGCTAAAAGTTTTTGACAGATATCACTAGAACTAAATTTTATTATTGAAAATTCTCATATATTAGAAGTGTGTGTAACGTAAATTCAAAATAAATTGCGAGTAATTGTGTATTTAAATTTCATCATTTAAAATAATAAACAGCTAATATCTCAAACACCCAAATTTTTTCGAAAATTTTTATTAAGGAATAAGTGTTTATTTGACCATTTTCTACATTATATGAAACTTTGTATCTCTTGTTTCGATACACCCTGTTTACCTCGCATTCAGTAACTCTGTATTATCCTCGAACTGATCTATAATACTCTAATTTGCCGCGAATAATGAAACCGCTTTAAAACTGTAATAACATTTGCAAATTCTGGGAGGTAAAATTGAAATTTTTACAATCGCTGAGAGGCTGATGACGACACGAATAATAACTTACATACTTTTAATTGTTAGAAGTAATTTAAAGTTTTAAAATTTTGGAGGGAATTTGTGGAATAACTACTAAAAATAAAGTACTCACACTCGCCTCAGCAGTCATCTGGCACAGCTGGGCAGCATCAGAGCATTACTGCAACTAAATAGATAAATAGCGAATTCATTACTCACAACGCATTCGTCTTGTTCTAATTTCCTTCCTATAATTCATGTTTCCTCTCTAAGATATGTACGTAGTTGCAATTGGACTTTTAACAGCTGTTGAAACAATGTAGCTAATATCGGTTAATAAAACTGATGTTTTCTAGGCGTACGGAAACTAACATGGAAGCAAATTAAAAAGAAGTTCTTTTCATAGTTCGTTTAGGTACGGCGTTGTAACATTTTGTAACGCGGTCATGCGACATCTGTGTGGTTGAAGTCAAACCAACTTCAAATATTTTGGTGAGCCGATTTCTTCCCCGAGCTGAAGCGTATCTGAGCTCCTGATTCTTCAGGTGCCATTCGCGAAATGAAATCTGCATTGATATCTCCTAAAAACTGCAGTGCTGCAGTATCTTTCCGGCGAATATTTTTTTCTCACCTATTCTGAGGTACCGCCACAGAAGCAAAATTATGGTAAAATTAGTAGCAGGTTTTGTTCAGCCGAGGTCAGAAGTGTTTTTATTACTAATGTGGATATCCAGTGCATCAAGTTTTGTGTACAAAAGTGTTAAAGAGTGTTTTTTGATTCCATTTCTACGTGTTTTTTTTCTAAAAAATTGAAGTTATAGAGTCATGATCATCTGATCGAAATCCCTCTGGAGGTACTCCAAATCTACGTCGTACCCATTTTTCCCCCAGTTCTTTCAGTCGTTTTTTTTTCCTGGTGATCATTTATGCATGCGTTCGAGGTTCATTTTTATATGGGATTTAAATCAGTCATGTCATCAATTTCGTAACCTAATATGTAAGGAAATTTTTGAATTTGTTACTTGTCATGGCAATTTATACAGAAATAATTGGGTGGTACTAAGATGTCCCAATTGAACATATTGTTTTACAGTTTTGGGATCATTACATCAAAATGAAGAAAAAATCTAAAGATTTCGAATAAACTAAACAGATGCTCACGGGTGATAAATCTTCCCTTCTTTCACCTTTCTTCGACAACAACCTGAGAACGTGGCAGTTTGTGGTTGTTTACTGCTTTTTGTCTATTTTTTTTGACGTGGAGGTCAATTTGCACGAAATTCTTCTTTGAGACGGGGTCCCGCGCAGCCGAATTCGACGACGTACGCTAACCAAGATGGATTAATTTGGTTCGGTTGAAGGCTCATAATGGCAGTCCGTCAAGCTGCTTTTGTTTACCAGGAACCACGAAAAATTAGGCACAAGACCTAATAATTACTTAGAAGTTTGCCTATTTAGGAAGTTAGTGACACTTATCAAGGAACACAGCTTAGTTCGTAAGGAATGCACCTTTTCTACCCTGAGTTGATTTTCAGGTCGCGCCAAAATTTGTCATGCACCTTTCTAAACCATCGAACTCGCGTTTAAGCACGCTTTGTCCAGCTGCAGAATAAACATTGGGACCTTTTTTCAGTCGAAACGTTTGTCAAACGTGAGATGTTTCAAGCTAGGAGAGACACGTGGGTCTGATTTAAAATTCAGCAGAGATGGTGTAAGCTAATAACTCCTTGCCAGTTCTAGCTCAAATATATCGCTATGAAATGCTGTGCACAAACCATGCCTCAAAACGTGTGGAATTTACTCGCCCAATCAGATAAATGTTATATTTAATACAGTAATGAGTGTTTCTAAATACACTCGAGAACACCTATTCCGTAAATGAGCCTACGTTTGTCACAACTCACGCAGACGTACTGCACTTCAGCTCACCTGATAATGTGAGTTGCGAGTGAGTCTCTCCTGCACACCTGAAATGACTTGAAAGCACACTCCAAGAAGGAAATTCTTCTTCGAGGCTCAATTAATTTGTGATAAATTGAAAGAACATGATAACAAGCACACAGCAGTAAAGCTATACCGTTATTTGCAAAAATAAATACCGGTTGATGACTCGTGCGTTAACAACGTATCAAACATGAGCTCTAATCTACATGAATAACTCTACAAAAACTTATTATTCCCAGCGATTTGTTCAGACCGCGAGAAGCATACTTTTTCCAGTGTATGCTACGAGTAGCGTTATCATACTTACGAGTAAAAACTTGGGCAACAAGTCCTTTGACAACGATTTTGTTTCTCAAAATATGTGGATATTTATTTTGGTTCCTGCGTTTTCGATTATCGAATGAATTATATTAGTTCTTATCTAAAAATTGTACTTCATGGATAATTTGCACGTCTATATTTTATAGTTTTTTGTCATGTCGTATATATTTAAATCCATTCTACATAGGAAACCTGTGACCCGTTCAGACGATTTACTTTTACAACTAATATTTAAACCTAGAAATTGGTTGATAGTCATCACTTGTACGAAGATAAAATAATAACAGGACAATGGAAAACACTCCTTCAAATCTTACTGAAGAGTCAACGAAAAATACATCGGAAAGTAAGTTTTCGCAAGAAGTTGTATCCACAATACAGCGAGGGAGACTACCAGTGGATAGACGAAGAAGAGCGTGAAATTCTCCCTGTGCAGAGGGACAAATCTCGTGTCCCTTGAGGCATGAGCTCCTCAGGGGAATACAACAATTGTATCCATGGGAATTAACGCTCCGTGGGGGAAATGTGACGGCTCGAGCTGAAAATTGAGTACACATTTTTGTCGAAAAAGGTGAGGTTTTTGTTTCGTTAAAAAACGTTTTTTTCGGTTCCCTGCTGTCTTTTATTCAAAAGACAGCAGTCTTTTATTTTATTCACTTTTTTATTCAACTTTTACTATGTTTCAAATACTCCTTTCTTAAACTGCTGATTATGTACAGGGGTCCTTAAACTATTAAACTAATTAAACTTAAACTATTAAAATGTATAGGGGACCTTATGTGTTCCCCATTTGAGAACACACCTCGTGCATAGATTAATCGTTCCCTTAACTGCAAAATAAATAGTGCATTCGTCCTTCCTCTGATTAGAACATCTTTGTCGTGATTAGAAAGGCCTAAGCTAACTTGTAGTCAATTGTAATTCATGTGGAATGGTACTCAATATTGATAAAAATAAAACTTTAATTCAGAATTTTATGTTACTCATTCCACTAGAATACATAATTACTGTTGCCGTCATATATTTATGCTCAGAAAGTTCAATAGCTAACACGAATTGGGCTCATTTCAATATTGATAGCTGATAATTTTTATTCAAAATGACATGAGCTTTAAATTATCAACACAGGGTGAACTTTTTATGCTTCTATCATTCCGGCGCAGTTCGTAAAAACGTGTTCTGAAATCGGAACACACTGTGATTGAAAGCGCTTGTAATAATGCTTAAAATAAATACTGTATTTTATTGTAAAAAAATTCTCATGACCCGCTGAAAATGAAAACGAAAGGGAGCGGAAATTCCCATCAAACGCTTTTTTTCATAAATCTTTGAGCGTAAAAGGGCTTGAAGACAAAAGCAAGTTGGAAGAATGTCATCTGCGCACGTGAGCTCGAGATGCGGGCCAAGCATTTCCTCACGGAGCTCCTGCACTTGGGTGGCTGTACCAACTCTGTACCCTCAGGGGGAAACGACTGTTTTTTTTAGTGAATTAGCGCTCATAAGAGGAAAAATGTGAGGTCCCAAGCAGAGAGTTAGGTCAACCTTCTTTTGTTGAAAAAGAATATATATTTTTTGTTTTGCTACGGAACATTTTGTTTCGGTTCACTGCTATGATGTTTTTCAACATCCATTACTTTCTTCTTCAACTTTAATCTTGCTTTATAAACTTCCTTCTTAACCCACTGTTTTCATGCGCAGCGGATCTTGTGTGGGAATACTCAGTGCATAGATTCCACGTTCCTCAACTCCATATTGAATGGTTCCCTCTTCCTTCTTTTCTATGGAATACCTTTTTTGTAATTAAGCAGGGCTTAGCTAACTTACAAACTCATAATTTCTTCCTTAACAACACTGTGACACAGCAAACCGCGGGAAACCAGGGTTATCCTTATTGAACAAATTTTAAATTCTTCGTTTCGACGGATTAGCTGCTCGGGTAATTGGCTTTTCATTTCGAAGAAAGAAAGTCAGGTTCCTTCTACCGTAACGCATACTTTAAGCCTAAGTACACACTCATATGTGCGGCAGGGGCCAAAAAGCATTATACTGTAAAATTTTGCGCTAAACCCTGAGCTGTTTTTTGTTCACACTTGTTTTCCAAGCCCCTGTGCATCTCTTTTTTTTGGTAGACCTATGCCTGTTCGACCTTACGAAGCTTCTGCTCTAAATCTGGCATTGGCCTTTTCACTTTTGATGAAGAGAATGAAATTATGAAAATTATGGAACGTGAAATCTCCTCTCATGAGTGAGACAACCACTCTACGTATATCGTGAATGGCCCATTTGAGCGACTTAATCTTTAACGTCATTCTACCGTTAATATTAAGGTAAACTGTAAGAACTTGTTCGAGCTGTAAGTACTGTAGCCCATGCTTTTTTGCTAGATTTCGATCTCATGATCTTAAGATTTTATATTCTTGTCGTTGGTAGACTCCCGTCGTGAACGTAGGCGTTTAGAAGATCCTTGAGTGTTTCTTTTTTTGAATCACTAACGTTATTTTATGAGAATTGCACGTTTGCATTCAGATTTATTTAGAGCTATTAATGTATGATGGTGCATTAACGAAATCATTGATAAGAACTTTCTAAAAAAATAGTGATTACCTCGAAAACATTGGCTCTTTACTGTCGTTGGTTCTTAGTTCAGGGACAAATGAAGTGCGAAAAGGTTACAATAAAATCCTAATCTTAGTCACTTCAAGGAAATCATTTCAATTGACCCTTGAGCACTACACGCTAAAATCAAATGCTCAACCCGCCGTGTTTTACTGGCCTGTGGAATGTCAATATTCGTGAATGTTCGTTAGTCTCGATAAATTCTAGTGTTATCATCGTTATTTCAACAAAACATTAAACCGGAAAAAGTCTCAGACTCCCTGATCTAAGAAGTAATTTATAAGTTACGAATCCGCATTTCACTGATCTCTCAAAGGAATGAAGAGGCGGCCTAATAAGCTTGCTCTAATTAAAGAAAGGGCTTCGCTTCCTGGGATTCATACACAGTCCATATACCAGATCTATACGTTCTATAGAACAGCTTGATAACTTTCCTGCATGGCGTCGTTGGATGAGAAAAATCTTCTACTGGCTGGACGCGAGACAACTTAAACATTTTCCTCCTGAAATCTCGCTTTCTGAGTATTTCGGGTATCAAACAATATGTATTGTATTGTATGATACAAAACAATATAGTTATCATACAGTGCTGTAATATTGCAATATTGTAATATTACAATATTTATTGACTATTGAGTATTTCCGTTGTCTGAACTGGCGAAAATTTGGTGCAGAAAGTTTTGTACAGCAAGGAATGCTGGAGCTCTATAGCGTTGAGGTGCTATAGCACTCAGTATTTTTTTAACCTTTGCAAGCCTCGGCAGAACAGCTTCATGGCATCATTGAAAGTTGGTGAACTTCAAGATCATTCGCACTATCAGTAAACTTATTTCACTCATCATCAAGCCTCCTACCATCATCCTCTATAATGCTACATAAATATAATAATTACATGATTCAAGTGAGATAAGTCTGATCGCGTGAATTAATTCTAACACTTTCAATCTAATTTTTCATGTAGATTTTCACGTATAGAATTGTAGAGGTCATGGGCATGAAATCCATTACGGTAAAATTATAAGAATTATAGTTTATGATCGATAAAAGTGAGTTAGGTCATCTCATCCATTCCAAGAATACGTTCCCAATGACATGATCACGCAAATTAAAACAACTGTGGTGACGTTCAAATAAGTCATTGGATTTGGGAGTTGTTGAGCAGCGTGCGGAGAGCACGGCCGCAATGACTTGCAAGGGATAGATTAGGTGTTAATCAATAGCTTCTGTTTCACTGAAAAGGTGTTTCAAATGCGACTCTTTTCATAGTAAAGAGCGGCAACAGCAAACGCCGTCGCGTTGACAGACCAAGCTTCCACTATTGATCTATTTCAGCACTCGGGAAATTAGCTATCGATTGCCATGACTTTCACAATACCTCGCAGTTGCCTACCTTATTCGCTTTAAGAAGATTAGAGCAAACTTTGGTCGGGACGAAATTTAGCTGACCTGCAACGTGGTTCTGCGTAAAACGGCGAAGCAAGAGCACGCACGCAATAAAACACTATTATTTTAAAGAGCTATAACGACCTTGATGGGAGGCAGGTTATCATCAACATTCGCTGGCAGTCAGTTACAAATTTTCCGCTCACTTCTTCGAATTTCCGACGAATCTATCGTCGGCATCCGTAACAAAAGTCATTGTTCAAAAAAGACTGTTATTTTGGTAGCCTTTGTTCCTCAGTAGATGTTTTTGGACCTTTTACGGTCAAGTGTTTTTTCCGAGTTTCAAATCGCTTTAGGTTCCCTCGCCACAGCGGTGCAGGCATGCCCCTAAGCCCAGCCCAACATTTTCGCCGCCTGCATGTATGTTATTCACCGCCCGTGTAATTAAATTGCAAAGGCGGCGAAAGACATGCATGTTCCGGCAAAAAAGTTTGACTGGAAACTCGAGCCAGAATTTCTGAAAATTTACTTCGTTTCGACGATGCAGCTGGCGTCGTAAGATGTCAGAGTCGTCTTGCTTATTCACGTGCTACTGCGCGTAGCGTTACGAAGTTAACTTGGACCTAACTGCCGCTACCACGCACCAGCTGTACCACCACTACGTACCAGCTGTACCGCCACTACGCACCAGCTGTACCGCCACTACGTACCAGCTGTACCGCCCCTACATACCAGCTGTACCGCAACTACGTACCAACTTCATTGCTGTGACGATATAAGAAATTTGCGTCGACTGGAGCATGTACACTTAATTTAAGGTAGATTTAGATGATGTTTTTCTTGTGCAGATAACTACGGTCTTCAATTTCATGGCTATTTCAAATAGTTTCATTTTAAGAAAGTCCTAAACAGCCTCGAATAGACAAAGGCGCACACTGCTGAAATTTCAGGCATTTAATGGACGTAGATAAGCAAGGAAAAATGAAAGACATTAAGTAAATGTTACGTGTATTGATGCATCAAGCTCATGATATTTTTTCAGATATTTTCAGAGGTATGATCTCCATCAATGTAGCAACACTACTCAGATTTAATTCATAATCGTAAAATGTTATATTATTTTACAGGTATATTCAAGCGCGACTTTTCATCAATACAGTACGATTTCATTACACGCAATACAACATCATCACCAACGAGAAACTGGATCGATTAGCATTTTTAATTTTCAATACAGTTAAGTAACTTCCCGAATTATAGCTGCATCAAAACAATCACGATCATGAAAATAAAGGTACACCTCGGTTGTTTATTATTTATTTTAATGTATCAGGAATACCTTAATTGTTTCATTTGATGAACTCCGATGCTTGTGTTCCCGCCTCAATAAAAACTGCAGACGACCTTACCGTCTAAATATACACAGTGCCCGTAGAGAAAAGGAAAGCTTTCTACTTTTGTTAATAATTTTTTTGAAGTTAACGTAATGGGATTCAGCATCATCAGGATGTTCACAAGTGCTGTGTTTGAGATTTTGATCATTTTCCATGAGCATTAATTACCGCATGAAGACACAAGACCGCTAAGTGTCTACTTGTAACTTTCAAAAATGTTTAATTTAGAAATCAACGTCAGTAAAATTCAACTGAGAATATTTCGAAATCACAACCGCTTGGAGAATAAATTTTTAGATGAATTTATAGAAAACCACTTCAGGATATATTCAAATTAATTTTATTGATGATTAATTGCACTTGAAAATAGTA
This sequence comes from Morinoia aosen, assembly GCA_030386875.1. Lineage (NCBI taxonomy): Eukaryota > Metazoa > Arthropoda > Malacostraca > Amphipoda > Talitridae > Morinoia > Morinoia aosen. Next base: position 22,604,189 of record CM059565.1, read on the forward strand.
GAACACATATAAACATAGCATCAAAGACATTTTTTAAAATAAGTACAAATTGTGAATAAGAGTTTGAAATTATGAATATTAGTTTCATTAAAAAATCCCTATACATAACAGGTCTACGATTAAATTGCAACGAATATTTAAAGGGAATTTTTCCTCATACTATTTATGGATTGTCTCATAAAAGCACATGGTTATTTTTTATTTTCATTGTATTATTTAACCAAAGCCATATGCAAAAGATTACCCGGCCTAGGAGATCCTATCATTTCTATTGCTTCAATACATGCTGTGAGGCTTTCTTCCTCAGTCACCACAAAGTAATACGAAATGTCTGCCAAAGTACAGCAGCGAACAAATAATGTAACGATTTTGAGACCTTGAAGTACATAAGATATCGAATTACAACGATCACATCGATCACCTCATAGATCACTTTACTAGATCACTTCATATTCCATAACTTGACATTCTCACAATAATAAAAATAAAACCAATTAGGAGTACGCATATCGGGATGAATACACAGTTGTACGAGTGAGCATGTGCAATAACGGACATTAAAGCTGCTAAAAAACCAACAATTCATTCCAAGCATGAAAGCAGTACAGAAAAATGACAAAGTTGGAATCATTTCTGATTGAGTTTAGAAATAAAGCCAAATTTGTCATTGCTAAAATAGAAGAAATTAGAAACTATTCTTGGGCGAGTAATATCTTTTGATAGAGCAGATTATTTTCAAGTTATTAGGCAGTATATGTAGAACATGAATAGCAATAGATTCTCAAACTAGTTATGTATACATCTAAATGTTTCAATTTAATTTTTATCTCAATGTTTTGGTCTATGTAAGTCGTGTGCATATTTGTAATGAGATATTCAGTTACCTCATCCTCGGAATAATAAATTAAATATTAGAAATTTGAACTAAATCTTTAGAATATTATAAGCTCTAATAGTTCATATAATCTTTTTGCGCATTTAATCACTGGTACACTAGTATCAAGTCTGTTGAAATAGATTATTGTCTTCACATGAAAAATTAAAATCAAATGAGTAGACACGCATTTTTTAACAAATTGCACTGATCCTGGAACAAAGCTGATGTATTCACATTTCCTGAACAAATGGAATTGAAGCCTAGCTGTCCGCCCAGAAAGAGCTCATTGTGCTTTCCAAAATTATGTTTCAGTTCTGAAGTACAAGTGTTCCCGAGAATTCTGATTTACATCAGTATTAAAAAAAAATTAAGAGGTGTTGTAAAAAACATTCATGCAAATGAGAATGTTACAGGAACAAAGATACTACGAATTATGTTTGAAAGAAAATCAGATAAATAACGATACTACTAACCGTACCCAGACGAACATCATCGTCAAATGTTACCCAATTTGAATATTTACATCAGAATAGTTCCGAGTTGCGATTGGGAATGTTCAGGGAGTGCATAATATATTAGACAACTTAAGTTTGGAAAAGCGCCAAATGTTTAGAAGAACGTTTTAGACCCATTCTGTCCCATACTGCCATTTTACTGATCCATGTTGCTCGTAAAATATTTTCATTAACACATAAACAGAAAATATGTCTTGTCAGTGGAAGTTTCCTGAGGATGTTGAGCTATATCAAATTTATTATTACGTTTACACGCGAAAAATCGTGTCTAACTGGGAAAAGACGCATACAAATAATTTCTTCACTGACGAATGAAATAATTTAAAATATTTTCAGGAAACCCAGTCTGCTTCACATTGTTCCATTTTACCTTACATCTATGCGTGGAAGAACCAACATTACAATATGTATTTGCCAGTCTCGGTCTTCCTCGAATTTTTGCCCATAAATACGAGTGCATTAGAATAAAGTTCGTTCCCAAAAGTCGGAGTAAAGTAAAATTACTTTAAGAAAGCCGTTGAACTTCGCTGCGTACGTGTTCCAGTGACAGGGACGAAGACCACAACTACGTTCCGCCGCCGCTGAGAACGACAGAAGTCTTGTTTCGAGCAACCACTTGTGGACTCGAAACTTAAAAACCAGGAGCAGAAAATCGGTTTAGACTTGGACAAATTTGGCTTGTTTAGAATCGGCGACAAAAAGTGGGCGGCGAAAGACGGAGACCGTCGGCGGTGATCGGTCGTCGGCGGACCAGCTGAGCGGGAAAGAATTTCTTAGGAGTCCCGGGCCTCTTAATATCAGGGATCTCCTCAGCTCAATTGTGGAGCGAGGTTTGTCCAACAAACTGCCGTCATGAGATCATGAGCTTCTTGGAAAAATTTAAGAAAGGTCAATAAGTAGTCTCCAGCAAGTGGGAAATTCTTCTGAGAATGAAATGATTTATAAAAGAATAAAATACCACGCCTTTATCAACTATTATTGAAGAAATAGGAAATATTCTGTCGGTATGTTCGAACCTTAACCTGGGAATTGACGCTGACATCCACAATGTAGCACAAAATCGGCCAGAAAAAGTAAGTGATTTTGTTTAGAACAAAAAACAAAATTAGTATTTAAAATTTACTGCCTTGCTGTTGGTATCAAGGACAGAGTTCACCAGCAAGAGTCAAACAAGTGTGGATCCACACCGAATTTATTTGATGCCTGACGTAGGCCATAGGAGAAGAGCCTCGTAAAATGTGCTACAATTGGTCGAGTTCAGCACACAAAAAGTTTGACATTCCTAAGATATGAAAGACTGACGCATCAAAAGTTGTGGTACGCAAGTGCATTTGTGAGCCTTTAAAGTTGTTTGATGTTTAAATGTGTGTCATATAGAAGGAGAAGCCTCTAATAATTTGTCACGAATGATCGAGCTGAGCCCACAGGCATTTAGTTGTGTTAATGTGGTATATTTAAGCTTAGTATATTTAAAAATAAACGAAAACGCAGTGGCTGAAACTTCTTGAGAAAATGTTCGTCAGTAATTAACTGTTTCACAATAAGGCTGTTTTGTCAGCACTGCGCGTACAGGACTTTGAGTGTTCTCTTCGAAAAAAAATTTGCTTCCTAAACCTGAGTGTACACTGTTTAGTCCGCATTGCAAAAAAATCATTTCCGTAAAGGTCATTCTTCAAATTTAAGAAAAACTATTTGAAATTGATCCCATGTAATTTGATGCACACCTATGATTCATGCCAACAAAATATTTCCTCCATCTTCGAAAATAGTTGACTTGGTAATGAAATTTTATTCCCTTTGAATTTATTTCGTTCTCTGAAACGTTTTTCCACAATGATTATTCAAAATACAATTAGAAAATATTACAGTTGCAGTTACTCATCGCTCTATAGAATAACTATTTTCAAACGATGAGTCTTTGTGCGTTGTGTTCTGACATTCTAGAATAAAACAACGGCAACGTCTCGTGCGTGCACAGGTTACAAATGTCACCAGGAAAATAATAAATTTCGGGTATATAAAAATCGTACAATTTTGCTGACATGCAAAAAACAACATAAATAAATTATCTGTTAAAAATTTAGCTCATTCACTTCGAGTGCAATTGAAAATTGCCATTCACTAACGAAAGCAAAGAATTTAAATTCATCTTTGAAATAGAAAATAAAAGCAGTTGTTCATCAGTCCATCTATTGACTATTCAATTGCTTTACAATATTCTAATACAAATAGACGACACATTTTGTGCTCCATAAAATTTCCATTAAGATTGTAAATTATAGGTAAAATATTCAAACACAAATGGCATTTGAAACCATAATGCTGCTTTGCTAACAATCTTGATGAAATAAAAAATGTATCAATATTTTATCACTGATTTAAAGATTTAATGCATATTTTACTTTGATATTAATAATGTGACACGAAAAATTTATATTGCCTTATAAACACAAAATGAGTCAGGAATCTCGCTAATGCCTGCAAGTAATTCGCTCTCCAACGCTCCACATTGTGTGATCTAAAATATAGGTGTGAACGAACACCCGAAAAGATAAGACACAATATTCGAAAGTAATTACAATCAATGGAGATAAATAGAGCTCGAAATCTGTAATGAAAATTGGCGTGCAATGGAAATGCACTCTTTTCGTAATATGAAAATGCTGCAGAGTATGAATTATAGATGAAGTAGTTCGAGTCGATGGTAAAAATGCCAAGGTATCCACCATATAAGTCCTTTTATTTGAAGGAAGTTGTGTTGGTCAAACGCTTGCTTCATACAAATGAGGCTTAAAAATATTACAAAATTTAGCAGCTTCTGAAACCTTTTTACCGTAAACACAGACGAATAATTTTGCACGTTAACGTCTAAAAATAAATTGATAATTTTCTGAGCTGCCGTATAATTTAGCTTCATGGTTGCAGAAAATGCTCATTTAGATACAGTGAAGAACATTCTAACATCGAATGCAAATATGCAGATTTGTAGGACTTTTAAATACCTAAAAAATAAAATACAATTTTCGAGTACTTCAAATGGGTAGATTCATAAATGAAAGCCAAAATTCGTTTTGAAGAAAATAGTGACACAGAATTACAAATTTAAAAATTCAGTTCAAAAAGTGAAGGAATTTTTTAATCGAATAAAACTTAGATGATGTTGAAAGCGTGCCATGTTGAGGCTAAAATCAAGACAACAATTAAATTCGTTTTTTAAATTCTGCGTTTTTGAAAGCTGACATTCATTTTCAAATTCTTTGCACGCCATGAAACTCCTATCCATGGAACGTCTCATATTCAGTTTTAAATAAATGCTATCTTTAATTCATTCGACTCACAATTTGAAATAGCTCACATCTGTAAAAAATTTTGCACATCTTCAGAATAATTTTGTGTTTTTTATCTCGACACTGTTTTGGTTGCAAGTTTTGTTACATATACTAGCAAGACATTGTACATGTCACTAAGCAATTCATATAGTGCTGATTTATGGCATGTTTTTTATATATTATTTTGTATATACAACTTAACACCATGTAGTCTAGATTTTGCAAACATATTGACAGATTCTGAAACCTTTTCCTGAAAGCAGCCTGCGCCGGAACACTTCTACTTGTCAAGCTCTAAAATTTTATTCATAAATAGAATTTAATATACCAAAAGAAAAAATACATTGTTGAAACGTGATTAGAACAAACCAATACTATTAAATAAGTGCACATACATACGCAGAGCTCTTTAACAACAGATGACGTGCCATCGTCTATTTACTGAAGTTATGTACATTGATCGAAAAGCCGCAATGAATCATATTTTTTGACGGGTTCCATCCTAAGTAGGCACTGTTCGGACGTGGGATGACAGCTGAAATATGTTTATTCAGTAACTGAAAATTTAATAACAAAAATATTCCTTCGATGTTTTGATATACACTAGGGAAAGATACATAAGTGCATTTTATTATTAATTGTATCAAAATTGACAAATCGTGAGACGTTGTTGCCGTAATTTTTTACAGATTTATGCCACAAATTGAACATCAAAGTCGGAGAAGTGTTGATATAAGGCTAAACAAACATTGACATAGCAAAACTCACTTCATCATTCATGAACATGTCATCAATAACTATTTATCATAAAAAATTAGTACAGTAGAGCAGTGTCGACTTGTTCAATGCTGATTTGTCCAGCTAATACTGATTACTATCACATGAATTCGAAAATGTATATGTATAGTCAACTCGTTATCGATCGATATCACCGCTCATTAAGACAAGTATAAAGTTTGAGAAGTTTTGAAACTAAAAAAACATACCTAGAGCGTCGTAGCACAAACAATACACATCTCTTAACCGCAATGCATAAAAATTGCAAAAGTAAAATTGGATGAAATTCAATCAAAGCATTTCCAAAATCTACATAAGTTACTCACTAAACTAATCAACTGGAAATTTCTCAAGCTTCAAAAACTCGCTAAAAGTTTTACTAAGCATCACTGTTCGTTCACTACTTTCATGAATTGAAATAATCTTCTAAAACAGGCTTGATCTTCCCTTTCGCAGACTCGCGGCCTGATTTTTTCATTGCGATAGATCTGGTCGCTAATTCAATTCCAGTCGTACTTGCTGAGAGATTCCAGGTTCCTGAAGTGTTCTCTGGGGAATTTTGCAGGGGTGCATGGAAATGCTAGCTCCCTCTGTGCGTCTTTTGGATCTCAACGCTCTTCCTGTCAACCACAACCGCGAACATCGCATTTTCTTTCCAACGTTAACCTAGCATTTCTGACACACGTACATCGGACTTATTCAAGGCTCGAGTAAGAATGTTCGAATGAAAGCGGGCCGATTGAGATGAAATTCAAGACTGACCAAGAGTTTACTATTGACCAAATGGTGTAAATTCAATGACTGCCCACATACGACTAGCGCTAGTGCAGGGGGCCGAGGAAAAGCAGTGGGCCAATAGGAGAGCACGAAGGGCTGTCGTTCGTACGTAAAGGGGGCAGGCGGGAGGGGCACTGAAATTCTTTGCCTGGAGCTGCGCAGACCGTCGCGCCGCCTCCACTCACACACTTGGGCCCTGGTCTCCAAGCTGTAAATCAACGCCAATCATTGTCTAGCTGTGGACCGAAGCACACGTGAACATAGAACATAGATCAGTTTTGTTCGTTCGTCAGTTAGTGTGTGCTGCGATACTAGTCCCAGTGTTTCAAGTCTTTTATAGCTTTACTCGCGTTCGTAAAGTTGGCAACCTATAGCGCTCTTCGTTATTTGTATCCGAGATCTACATGTGCGATAACAACGTACTTTGCACATCCCCTCTTGATTCAAGTTGAATATCGGTAGTGGTGTTGTGCTAGAGCTCTTGATCCTCCTACCAATAGAAGTGCTGTTCTTCATGCTCCACCCATTAATCATGGTGACGTGAGAAACTCTACAGTCTCAGTTGTCAGTTTGTGCTGGTGCGACTCAGAAATACGTCCGGCTGCCCCAGGGTATTTTCCGTGTGTAGGGAGAGTGAAGTGTGTGACTATTTGAGGAAAGGAAGCTTAGGGTGCAAGCAATCATGAGTTCAGGCTCTTACATCATGAATCCTGGTGGGGCGTACGTGGACCCAAAGTTTCCGCCCCCGGAGGACTCATACCAAAATTCATACATGACTGCAAATACCGATTATTACAATCCAAGCACACACTATGGGCATTATTCTCTACCACAAGGGCAAGTCATGCCGTATGCACGGGAGACCATGCAATACGGACACAGTGGGTACTACCAACAGCCGTGCATTATGCCTCAACACCAGAGCATGGGTGCACACATGAGCCCTCAAATCGCACAATGTCCAAGCCCTATACAACAACACAACAATATGAACCAACGATCTCCGGTTGGTTCTCCAGATCCTAATATTGGGTCCACGGGTGGCATGATGAATAATCATCTGATGGAAGGGTCACCTTCTGAAGAGAATATCACGGAACTAGACGCCAATGGACAGCCTGTAATATACCCTTGGATGAAGAAAATTCACATTGCTGGAGTTGGTAAGTGAGCTATATCTTAAGTTACATTGGAACTTGATTAAGTTAAAGACGTTAGAATGATTACGTCAATATAAGGTATGAGTGTAGATTCCTGTAGAATTAGGTAGCACACGTGCTGTCATATTTCCCCTTCATAGAGGCAAAATATATGGCTGATATAGAAACGCTTACAGCTAAAATAATACTGCAAGCGAGGTTTCGTGAATACTATTATGAGACTATTGTAATAATGCCACTGAGTTAGAGATGCTGCCAATAACTTGATGACTGATACGGTGCGTGCGTCAAAAATATTTTCGTAAGCTAACCACGGAGAAAATTTTTAGAAATATATACATGGGTTTTACTCTAAAGCCATTTATGTGTATTTTGTAGATCTGTATATCAATTTGACAGCGTAAAATAAATTTGATGAGTGATTTAATCGACGAAGTATGATTTGACTATATGCAATATTCCATTTCAGACATCGAACCTGATAATACACTTCACAGATTTCGAACCTCATAAGGTATATATTTTTAAGCCCTAACGTTTCAAAATAAAACCAAGAGTCCCACTCGTTTTTACCAATACAAATTTTAAGGCCGTGAGTCAGAGGTTAGGTAAAGGTAGCAAGCGACTCTGTGACTATTTGACTTCGAGACCATTTGACTTCATGACTATTTGATTTCGAGACCATTTGACTCTGCGACCATTTGACTCTGCGACTATTTGACTCTGCGACTATTTGACTCTGCGACTAGGGTAATTCATCAAATATCGAACTGAACTGATTATCGAACAACTTTGGAAATATGCGCGTAATAAATTTAGTAAGCATCCAAACTTGCTCAGTGCCAGTGATCTTACATCTAAAACTCCTATTTTAGTGATAAAAACTCATTTCTGTGAGCTGCAAACTGCTACCAGCGGTTGCGAACGCATTTTCTGTACGACCCTTACAAATTGGTCGAATTTTTTCACTCAAAAAATCTTACGCACCTCGGGAAAATTGCGACGGTTTAATTGTTATTGGGTCACCGTCAACCTCCAGTCATAACTAGAGAGTAGGATTGTCATATGATGTTCTGTTGCTGTATTTTTTTCTTTTCCGCCAAAAACTTGATAATTATTCCATGTTCGACATTCAGTTCCTTTTTCATGTCAGTATTAAATACTGAACAAAGGTGTTCGAATCAAAATTCCTTAAAAATCATGAATTTATGCCTCGAACAAGGCTTTTCGATTCTTAATTCTTTTAAATAACTGAATCGATCTATTGAACGCCTGTTTTATTTCATTAAAATATTGTATTAACGCTTGGTAATAACATTGAATAGTTGAAGATGGGAATTCAGGTGAGGGGCTATCAATCAGCTGCTGGTGTTCCAAGGCCCTCAAGATCATCAATGATTCGTCTGGCTACATTTACTGATGATCAATCCCTTGCCAAGAAAATTGATGCAAGCATCAATAATAATTCATTGACGAGTGCTTTACACTCTACTCCAAAAAAAGGTCACACAGGTTGATGATCACAATGATGGTTCAACAAACACTGCAAATGAAACATCGACATCATATTCAAATTTTGATAACTCTCCATTCAAATGCATCTTGAAAATAAGTAATGAGACAGTTATTACAAACAAACAAACAAAACAAACATCGGCATCTTTGGGATGCTTTATTTCCAATCATGCCTGATACAAATGATCTTAAGCATTAGTTTTTCAAATGTCTTATAACTAACCCTATATATAGGACACCATGACGGATCCCCCGTAAAGCCGGTACTCATTTCCGACACCTGGGTCGAGTGGGGTATTGTGCTTGAGCTTTCCCTTATACCCAACGGGGAAAATCGCAGCCCCAGCGCCGGGATACGAACCCGCGACTCCAACATACAAGTCCGATCCCTTAACCGCTGTGCCACCGCGAGCATTTCCAAGAAAATCCAGTGCACCACAGAAAAAAAAGAATGAAAGAAAAACGTTTATTTTCCAAGTGGCCACATGAGATACATGTCAACATATTGGGTTTTAAAAAGTTTCTTAATATAGGACGTCCTAAAACAAAAGTTCCATACGAGGAGTACTAATTGACAAACCATCAGAGGTGTACAAATAGATAGACCATACGAGACATATTAATGGACAAAATATACGAGGCGTACTAATAGACAAACCATACGTGGCGTGCTAATAGTCTAACAAATGTTCCATACGAGGAGAACTAATTGACAAACCATCCTGTTCGAATCAAAATTCTTGTTCGATTCATGTTCGATATTGATGAAATTATGTTATTAAAGAACTCGATTTTTAGAACAATAAATAAATTCCAACAATCTACGTTGTCTTTAAAGCGACATCACAGAACAAGAAAGCAACTGTTCAAGAATAATCTTGAGGCCCGCAACAGTTATTCAGAGCAAAAGTTACCGATTTATGAAGGTTGTTTCTAGACACACGTGGTTTCTGTTCGATATTTGATGAATTACCCTATTTGACTCTGCGACTATTTGACTCTGCGACTATTTGAGTTCGAGACTATTTGACTCTGTGACTATTTGACTCCGTGGGCATTCGCCTTGAAACGAGTAGTTGAGTTGACGAAAAAATCTATTTTAAAACGATTTCTGTGAGCAAAAAATTTATTTGAAAGCCTACATCACTTAAGCCGAATAGAGCAGGCAGTGACATTTAGTGGGAACAATATTCTTGAATGGCAGTGGAATGGATGAACTCACTTTTTGTATTTATCCTGCTTGAGAATCTTAATAATGTCTGAACCAATTAGCCAAACACCATCATACAACTGCTCACACCTGTGACATAGTTCCTTAAATGGCATTTTATTCATACGTCATTCGTTGAAGGTATCTATAAATAAATGACACGGATTTTGGATGGTACGGGGCCTTATTTGAACCAAACATATATGTATATCCAACAACTACGTAAACATCAAATTCCCTTTTCACAATTCAGTAAGTTCATCCAGTAATGTCAATGACTTTATGCCAAAAGGCTACGTGTCCTACAAAATTTGCTTTTGTGTATTCTACCTGCTTGAAAACCAGGACAAATTTGGGCAAGAATTCTCATGTTTTTGCTCATGCCAGGTCAGGCAGCTTAGCTTTTAAACAATGGTAAGAATTTTCCAGCAGCCAATTTTCCAGCAGCCACCTGCATGGTTTGGCGAGCAGGTTTAGCCAAGTTTAGTTTTAAGTAAGCGTGAAATTTTTGACATCGAATTAGCTTGAGCGATTGAACAGTAGTTAATGTTGTGGGGAATTTCCACAGTTTTGAAAAAAAATTGTGAATCTCGTAGAGTTTTTGCCAATATGTCGTGTTCTCTTTTGAAGGAGTGTTCTTCTTTTATAGTTTGTGCGGCCAAAATCATTAGAAATTGCACTTAAATTTTCCAAATAAAATGTTTTTTTTTGTTGTGAGATTCTAACTGAAAGCTGACTTGCACTTTAATTAACGATGAAATATTTATCTACACGTACGTTATATGAAACTTTATTTTCCTAACAGGGAGGAAGATAGTAAGTGAAAACTATCAAGCATTTTAACTATGAGATGTTTATCTACACCTGAATCCTGAATTTTTTGGGTAAATTAAGCTGCAAGTTCAAAGGAGCCTCAGCTGTGAATAATAATAATGCACCCTAGCGACGCCATCATCAGCTGAATATATTTTGGAAACAAATGCTAATATTAGCTGATTCGAAAAGGTTCTGTGTGCTGCACGTCAAAATTTCTGTTCTAAGATAGTTCATTGTGATGTATAAGCACTAGCAGGAATAACTACTTGGTTCCGAAAAATATCTGCTGTAGGTCAAAATTACAATTTCATGAAACATATATCTCAGTCATATGACTGGAAAAAGTAATTGCATATGTCGAAAGAGCATCTGCTGCAGTGTAAGATTATGAATCTAACAACGGTACTTCTCAGTTATGTATCCAGAACAGAAGTAAATGCTAAAATCGAAAGCGCATACACATGCTGTAGTGCTAGGTTACGAATTTAACAACGGCATTTCTCAGTTGTATATCGAGAATAGAAGTAAATGCTAAATTCGAAGGAGCATCTGCTGTAGCTAGCCTAGGTCGAGATTATGGCTCTAACAATGGTATTTCTCAATAAGCTAAAGATCATTAATCAAGACGGCGGAGCTCGGCAGCACATGGCTCCGCTCCAAACAGACGGGCTTCCTTTCTGTTGGTGAACGCAAACAGTTACAGGGCGACTCACAAACAGCAACAACAGACCACAATCTCATCTTGTGATTGAGTCTCATGCTGAGCTCCGATTTAGTTCCTAGACACGATACTTTAACCTATTTCGGTGCATGTATATGGTAAATTTACTCCTAAGGAGAACAAGTATATTGGCGCATAGAAGAGTGAATAACAGTAATTTTGATATTCTGAGCTGCTTAAATAGCGAGTGTGTCTCAGCTAGGAATCATGTACAAGTTGATAAGCCATAGGTCACTGATAAAATTCTTCAATTATTAGAATCACCTTCTTCTAATGATCTTCCGTAAACAATGCAATTTTTAGTTAATCAGCAAGTGCTTCCACATTCTTCTTTACTCTTTTTTAATTAGTTCCCCTGATGAGGATACAACTATTGCTTTATGAGAATGAGCAATCCCACGGGGAAAATGTGAGGTCTCGAGCTGAGAGTTATGAAGACGTACCTTTTGTTGAAATAAAACGGGCTTTTGCTTTGCTACGGACCTTTATTTCGGTTCAATGCGGTCCTGTTTTTCTGTTTCTATTAAAACTTCAAATTTTTTCAAATATTTATTTCCAAAATTTCTGTTTCTAAAACGTTGTTACTTCATCTCCATCCTAAAAAACGCCTTTTTCCTTACTTTCTTTGGAACGCCTTCGTTGTGGTTAATGTGGCTTAAACTAACCAATCTAACCTTATCTTTCACATTAGTATCGTGTTTGTAACCGCTCTAGTACCGCTGTTATCGCGTGTATATCCTACTAGAGAAAATTTTAAATTTTCTAAGTGATATTCGAAAATCCCAAGAATTCTGTGTTTGTCGTACTGAACAGTTTGCGCCTGCAGAAAGGAAACAGAAAGGAGTACAAACAGCATTGTTCATCATGAGCCACACTTCCTGTGAAGTGAGTTATCTAAAATGCGATGAAAATTTAACGCATCTATAAAAGGAGGGGTTTGTTTATACGACAGAGGCAACTGTTGATTCGATTACATTCTCGTGCCGTACACTACCAGGAATTTATGTGCCTGCTCCAATCAAACGATCTTCTCTGTTGTCCGTCATATTGGGAGCCACCGATAAAAATAGATGACATCTGGATTGATATGATCACATAATTTTCTCTCCACTGTACCTTTCAAAGATGCAGAAATTGAATGATAAACTACACTGTTATCTATGGATGCTTTTAAATTCAGCGTACTTATATTAAATGTAGGTTGCTAAAGTAGCAATTGGTCGAGCTAAATCATGTATCTAAAAACCGATTTTATGTGTTCCAACTTTTTTTGTGCAGAGGAATCGGAATATCATAAACCCTACGATTTGGCCACCATAAATTCATTGACAAAACAGCTGCTGGTACAGATCGGACGCTATTTTCCAGCTTCCACTAATAAGTTTACTGCATGTTTTACATATTCCGCGCTACTTGTTAGGGCGGGAACACAGCTTGTGTACGGAAGCATTTCGGAGGAAGTGTTGTGTCGCTGCTTATCTACATTGTCGATCTCGTTAAGCGATCTCGAGTTTTGACGGCCGAATGAAGGACCCGAGCGAAAACGAAATTATATCGAGTAGCTATTTTTAGGTGAAATTCATTTACTCTCAAGAGCCAAGATTTGTAGAAGCATTGGTATGGGATTCCTAGAATGTAATTCTACTCGTATTTGTTTCAGCATGGTTTGTTGAAGATAGAAACGAGGTCCCTAATTTTTTGTTCTAAAATACGTAAACTGCTCCGTAATTAAGAGCAATTCCAGTAGAATGAGCATGAGTGAATATTCAAAGTACCCCGTAATTCTATTTTAAAATATCGCCAACGCACGGAAAACTGAACAGTAAAAATATTTTGTCGCATCCGCAAAGTCTTTAGTTCAAGCGTTTACTTCCGCCATTCTGAAGCTAATTGCATGTTAGTGACCGCAGTTTTCGCTGCCGCCGTTCCGCATAAAAACGCTGCCTATTTTTTTGCTGCGTTGCGCGAGTATCTTACACCTGCAAGTCCTGCACAGCCCCGTGCCATTATTTTCTGCAACTCCATGACTTTTTGCAGCTCTGAGCAGGGTTACCCGTAGCAACCCTGCTTGGTTGCCCGTCACAACCTTGCTCGGTTGCCCGTCACAACCCTGCTCATTTGCCCGTCACAACCCTGATCGGCTGCCCGTCACAACCCTGATCGGCTGCCCGTCACAACCCTGATCGGCTGCCCGTCACAACCCTGATCGGCTGCCCGTCACAACCCTGATCGGCTGCCCGTCACAACCCTGATCGGCTGCCCATCACAACCCTGATCGGCTGCCCGTCACAACCCTGCTCGGCTGCCCGTCACAACCCTGCTCGGCTGCCCGTCACAACCCTGCTCGGCTGCCCGTCACAACCCTGCTCGGCTGCCCGTCACAACCCTGCTCGGCTGCCCGTCAAAACCCTGCTCGGCTGCCCGTCACAACCCTGCTCGGCTGCCCGTCACAACCCTGCTCGGCTGCCCGTCACAACCCTGCTCGGCTGCCCGTCACAACCCTGCTCGGCTGCCCGTCACAACCCTGCTCGGCTGTCCGTCACAACCCTGCTCGGTTATCCGTCACAACCCTGCTCGGTTGCCCGTCGCAACCCTGCTCGGTTGCCCGTCGCAACCCTGCTCGGTTGCCCGTCGCAACCCTGCTCGGTTGCCCGCCGCAACCCTGCTCGGTTGCCCGCCGCAACCCTGCTCGGTTGCCCGCCGCAACCCTGCTCGGTTGCCCGTCGCAACTCTGCTAGGCTGCCCGTCGCAACTCTGCTAGGCTGCCCGTCGCAACTCTGCTAGGCTGCCCGTCGCAACTCTGCTAGGCTGCCCGTCGCAACTCTGCTAGGCTGCCCGTCGCAACTCTGCTAGGCTGCCCGTCGCAACTCTGCTAGGCTGCCCGTCGCAACTCTGCTAGGCTGCCCGTCGCAACTCTGCTAGGCTGCCCGTCGCAACTCTGCTAGGCTGCCCGTCGCAACTCTGCTAGGCTGCCCGTCGCAACTCTGCTAGGCTGCCCGTCGCAACTCTGCTAGGCTGCCCGTCGCAACTCTGCTAGGCTGCCCGTCGCAACTCTGCTAGGCTGCCCGTCGCAACTCTGCTAGGCTGCCAGTCGCAAATCTGCTAGGCTGCCCAACGATGCAAATGAATAATTCCGTATTCCCATTTCTTATCATCTGATTGCGATAGAAAATGAATACTTATCGAGTCGCGTGCTCGTAGCCCCATGCATCAATATTCAGATTCTTCTTCTGCATTTGGCTTACGTAATTGTAAAGGAACGTATCCCAACAAAATGTACAGTTCTCATACAAAGCAGCTGTTTCTCGAGGTATTTATTTGTTTTCTAGAGAATCGGATCCTTTTTGCTAATTTTTAGGTAAAAACACTATCTGATCTCAAGTGCTTTCTACCGCATGTAAATTGGATTAAATTGCTCATTTTACAATGGCATTGTCCGCGACGCTGTTTTTGTCACTCATGGTAGTACGATAGAGAACCTTGTGTTCGTAGATTTACTTGGCGTTTTATAGAGCTTGGCCAGAATTTATGGACTCTGATTCGATACAATTTAGGACTGGCAAGTGTTCATGGCTGACGTACTCCATACTCTCACCGTGCCTCACCAAACGAATCGAATATCTGTGCCCTGTAAAGTTTCACGAGCTAAGAACTTTCCTCATAATTAAATGAGAGTTTTTCAACTTTTAAAGTATCATATGAGAGTTTCTCTTAATCCCGGTGCTAACGAAACCTTTCTAAAAATGATTTTTTTAATTGACAGTTCTTTTTGAAAATTTTAAGCATCTGACACACTAATTTTCAGTTCCTGAAAGCATCGGGAAGGTTGTATTTGGCTCCTAGCTTTGTTTCCTTTTTATTCTAAACAAATACGCCCCTATAAATACACAAGCGCACCCTTTAATTAAGAATAAAAACTGCTCGTATCATCAACGCTACTTATTCAACATGTTGTTGCCTCTCCGCGTAGAGCGTATAATTCTTAATACGATACTTGTTACCAGCTCATTCAAGTATAAAAATACTCGTGAGCTACCGAAAACTGAACGGAGAAAAACAGGGTAGAAACTCAAGCTATGATTTTAATAAAAAGAGTTACGAGTTCAATGAACACAACTCACTATTATGACATGGGTAAACGCGTGACCCAAATAAGCTACGTGGGTCAAGGAAACACCCATACAAGAACACCGAAGCGCATAACCGTCGGTTTTTATCACAAGGCTCACGTGAATGTGCAGGCTCATCCTAAGCCGCTCTTCCTTCAGTCGCAGGTTCTGACGTGAGCGCACACGGGGATTGTCCTTCAACGCTCTCCGCACACTGGGAACGAACTCTGTTTCCTTGATAAATTAGAATAGAGTGTCTAAGCTCATCTTGAACTTTACGTTGATTATGCTTATCCTAGGGACCGGCGCAATATCGCACGAATTACTGAAGAGCAAACAAATCTACGATAATACTAATTATCCTGGTCAGTGCACTTCAATTCCTCTGGTTCAGCAGGTATTGTCTGTCCTAACTGCAGTCTAACGTCACGGAACTCTACACAAAATTGAATTTTATTTTAGTTATAAACAGAATTCGTTCTTTTTTGTCAAGTTCATCCTTGCAGCTTGATCAGGATTTCAACCTCGTAAGTTTCTCATTGCTTGATTCTATCGTTTTCTGTATGAATACGGTGTCTCTAATGATGCATTTTTCGCCTGTTGCAGACCCTCATCTAACTAATGCCTATGCAATGCATATATCAGTGAATCTTTACGGAGCATCAGTGGGGAGATCACTGGTTTATGGAGCAATTGTAAAAATGAATCATGACACGAAATCTCATTTTTATCTGCTCATAATTCAAGAAGTGTTTTAGCCCTATGCAATTAACAGTTAAAATCTGATTCGAAATCGCGTTCAATCCAAATATTCTATCAGGAGAGAAAAACGAGAAGAGAACCACGCACCTGTTGCATCGAATTCTCTATTTTTTGCTCTTTGGAATGACCCACATTAAATTTTTCCAAAACATCCCGCAGCAGAGAAACCTTCTCTTTCTGCATCAGCTAAACTCTGAGATGTTTTCAAGAAATCGGGGCAATCCTATATAGTAGTGAGCTTCTGCTAATTCTTCATTAGGTTGGTGAAGGCAAGCAATCGAGTAGATAATCTGAGCAACTTGTCGGCATTAGGTGCAGTAGCGGTCCTGAGGGAGGCCGCTGGGCCGCGTCTCCTGAATACAAAACAGAGCTGGACGGCTGACCCCTGCGCGGCTCCAGCAAGCCCAAATGTCTCACTTGAAGACCAGCTTGAAATTAAAGCAGATCAAATGAGATATTGAGGATATGCAGCATGTGCGATTACAGGTTCATGCGGATGTTAGTAACAAGTTCCTAATTGTCTGAACGGCTGACCCCTACTCGATCGGCTCCAGCAAACCCAAATGTCTCGCTTGAAGACGAGCTGGAAAATAAAGCAGATCATGCAATGCTTAATTAAGGTTCATATGGATGTTAATAACAAACTTCTAATTGTCTGGACGGCAGACCCCAGCACAGCCCTATTAAACCCAAATGTTTCACTTAAAGACGAGTTCGAAAATAAAGTAGACCAAGCAATGGTAAAGGGATCGTGTGATTGTTGGTAATTTAGCTTCTAATTGTGAGGAGAGTGGGGAAAGATTACTTCGTAATTTATTTTGTGAGTGTGTGTTAGAGTTCAAAGATAACTTCAGTATCAATTTTAGGGGGATGTCGCTATGAAATAAAAATTTGGTGATTAAGCTGGTTTGTGCCTGAATTCAATTAATAAAAACAATTAAAGTAGGCTACTTGTTTTTATAACTTCCAGCTATCGGAAGAAATACTGATTAAAAATAGAAATC
Source organism: Morinoia aosen (assembly GCA_030386875.1). Lineage (NCBI taxonomy): Eukaryota > Metazoa > Arthropoda > Malacostraca > Amphipoda > Talitridae > Morinoia > Morinoia aosen. The sequence goes on from CM059565.1 coordinate 22,621,761, forward strand.
TAATTTCTGACAGGTATTTTTCACTTTCATTGAGATGGCATTACATGAACATAGCTCACGTTGAAAAAATTTAGCATATGAAGGTAATTTACTCTGCAGTAAATCATGTTCAATGCAATTTTGAATTTTCATTTAAGTGGGCCATAACTCGTTGGGCTTTTTTCTTATTAACGTGCTGAGTCGGTCAAATACTTTGATGACCCAATAAATGAGAATAAAAATGAACCGATTGAACTGTTCTGAAGGCACAACGAAATTTAGTAATTGTAGTTCAGCCTAAGAATACGAAGATTTCAACGTTAACATTTCCTTCCGAGAATTCAGGAAGATTTCAAAGTTTGAAATCGGCTAAGTTTCATCACAGAAGTAACATCATTCGCAAAATTTTTCACAACACACATCAGTCGCCGCCGTTCATGAAAAAATACTTGCTGTATAACAGTTGCACTACTCAGCAAGATAGATGACCAGATATCCGAAGGTTTTTGCATTCATCGACGCAGGCAGATCTGATGTTGATTTCCATTTTATTAGTAAAATTTCACCGTCAAAGTGAAGCAAGAATTTTGATGATAAATACTAATAAAAGAGTTATTTAAGGTTTATCAGTTCTTCTTCAATAATGTGTTGTTAATCATAAGTGACACATCAAAACTGAATTTTGTGGTAAATTATTCTTAGAGTTAAAACCTGAAGCAAAATCATCATGCCGTTGCAATTGTACCTTCTATATTTGATGAACGGGCATCCCAGTTCGAAATTCTTATAAGTGGTTGGTTGACCCCCTCAGGGACAAAATATAAGTAATAGGTTTGAGTTACTTTTGTCTATTCAAAACTATGGAGACTTGCATCCCGAGGAAAGGTTATCTCTGCCATAGGTAAGCATTCTGGACTTTTATCTTCTGTCCCTCCTTAGATTCTTTCAGTTTTTATGCCCATTTCACTTTCTCTTCTTCGTCTTTCATCGTAACTCGCTATTTCATTGAGCATGATATCGTAAAATTGGAACACATGCTAATAGATTCCTTATTTGAAACAGTTGATGCTAAATTTTCCAAATCTCTTCGCTCTCTTCAGAACGCCTCTATTTTTACCAGGGAGTCTTGCACTAACTAAAATTGAATAAAATAAAAAAGGCTTAGTTAGCTCAGAACCATTGAAACTATCATAACAATTCATGTAACATTATTGATCTCGAGCATTTCTCTGTACCTTGTTCATCAATTTCGAGTATATAAAATATTTATTTCACAAATAAGTGACTGAAAAATCTGCTCTGCACGCTCCCAGGAGGACTATGTGAGGGCCCGAGCTAAGGGTTAGGTAGGCTTCCTTTTTGTTTTAATAAAATAGGTTTTTGTTTTGTTACGGACCATCTTTTTTCGGTTCACTGCTGTCCTGTTTTTCAGCACTTACTACTTTCTTCTTCAAATTTTTCGTGTTTCATGAACTTCTTTCCTAGCTTACTGTTTCTGTACACCTTGTGCATAGATTCCGCGTTCCCTCAACTCCATACTAAATGGTGCCTTCCTCTTTCCTCTCTTAGAACATCTTTGTCGTGGTTAAGGGAGGCTGAGACTTTCTTATATAATAATAATAATAATAATAAAAATAATAATAATAATCTGCTCTGCAGACCTCTCAGGGGGATACAACTATTGTATCTATGGGAATTAGCGCTCCCACGGGGAAAATGTGTGAGGGCTCGAGCTGAGAGTTTGGTAGGCCTTCTTTTTGTTGAAATAAAATATTTTTTGCTATGTTAAGGACCACCTTTTTCGGTTCACTACTGTCCTATTTTTCAGCACCTACTAGTTTCTTCAACTTTTCTCATGTTTCATGAACTTCTTTCCCAACTTACTGTTTCCACGCCCCTTCTGCATAGATTCCGCATTTCCTACTATCCATACTAAAAAATTGTACCTTCCTCCTTCCTCTCTTCGATACGCTCTTTTTTTGTAGCGGTTAAGGAGGTTTAAACTAACGTATAATCTAATCTAATCTGCTCTTCAGAAGTTCATGGGTGATTGGATAAAAAATTAATTCGCATTAGACTATAAATGAAAGTCAGTTCTGAATTCTTCCACTACTGAGCGAAAATATGCGTGCCAGAAGCGAATACAAAACTGTCGTCAGGTCAAGAAAGGTAATGCAAAATCTATAACAGTTCTTCAAATCCAGCTGCGCCCTGGTCTCAAAATATTCGGATCAGGGGCGATTATCTGCAGTTTTTCAGTGCTCAGGAGCATAAAAAAAATTCAGCACACAACATATGTGAAACATAGTGTATCACCATAGTGTAACATAGTGTGAAACATAGTGTATCACCATAGTGTATCATAGTGTGAAACATAGTGTATCATAGTGTATCAGTTGGACAGAATTTTACAAAAATGTCGCACTGGATGAGGTAAAACACGTCGTATCTAATCTTTTTTTACAGTACTAGGGAAAATATACACTTGCAGGACGTGTTAAATATAATGTAATTTTTTAGCGAGCGTGGTCTTTATCAAATTTGCTGCACCGAAGAGATTTATGTAATTTTCGCTTGTTGTAAATGGATTGAAATGAAGCCAGAAAAGCACCAAATCAAAGGTGTAACTTGGCCCAGATTCCCGTCCCGGATAATAAAACGGAATTTTCTCCTTCTCCACAGTCAAGAAATATAAAAATAAGAACGTATGTTTAAATATGAATGTATGTTTGTCCAAAAAGGTTCATGTCCCTTTTCCGAGACGGAGGAAAATCGAAGCTCTGCGTGCATTTATGTCTGGAATGGAAAACGTTTACGAGAAGGTAGCAGCTCAAATTATTTGTACAGTGAAGCCAGCATATAATGAAAAGCTCATTTACTATTTACAAGATGAAACGTTAAATGGAATTTAAATCGATTTTGTAAGACAAGTTAAATTGAAGCATAACATAGGTAAATTGAAGCAAGCCTAGGGAGTTATTTCGCCACTTAGATGTACTGCATAGTCTGGAATATAATACCCATGCTTTGTAATCTATTGCAGAACGTTTTTTTGTTGTGCGTCTCTCCAGGTACATCAGAATTTAATGAGTTGCCTGTAATTCAAATTCTACGTTTGATTTTTATTGTTCTGCTGTCATAAAAATATTTTTTGTGTTCGTCCCTCAGGCGGCGCGCTAAAAAAACTTTCTCCGTACTTTACAGTGCATAAAAATTTTAGGGCTTTCTTTAACAAGCTCTTGCCCCAGTACCGCTGCCAGAGTACGAGAAATTTAACAGTAAAACTTCACCTCCCGCAAATCAGAATTTTTCAAGTGTGTGCTATTTACACGTGAGTGTCACAGATTGTTTGAATTAAAATTAGCATTCATTAGCGATTTATTAGCACTAGACAATTATTCTTAGTTTGCTCCGACTTTTCGGTTTAAATCGATAGCGCAAATGTTGTATCGATTCCTGATATCGATCATTGTTTCTTAGAAGCATAAATTAAACCGAAATAAACACCGTCATGGAATATTTTGTTAGAAAAATTTTAATCTGGCTGAGTAAACCAATGCAGAAGTTAAAGGATTGAAATTGATGGAAAAATGCAAAAGATGAACATGAACTAACCACAAACTCAAAGCCCTACAGAAGAAGGAGCGTTTAAAAGCTTAATAACTCAAAAAAAATATATATCAATCCCTATTCCAAGTGGGATGAGAGCGGCACGTGTATTCCAGACAATAACGTGTATTTTTAAAGCAGAAAAAACAACGCTAACATATTTTCCGAAATACGAACTGAACAGGTCTTTCACATGAGGCACGAAAAGTCTGAAATTATGAGCTTGTGTACCAAGCGCTTGAATAATTCCATTCGAATGTCATGCAAACAAATTCAGGACCTCAACCCGGTGATGGAGATAGACATCTGTAATTCAGAGCAAATATATACAGCATTAAGATATGGAAAAACATGAATATCAGCTCGTACATTAAATCACTCTGGTCCAATCGGCTGTACAAAGGAAACCTGTGATTAACCGTCAAATAATTTTCAAATTTATGGGTTTTTATTTAACATGACCATGGGAAGCGAGCAATCTCCCTTGCCACCACCCGCTTTGTGAAACAGAAATCGGTTCGCTATTCCTACGTTTTTTGTTAATTACTAGCTCTTCGTGTCTGGCTGGCCCACAACTTTGATTCATTGACAGCAAAACTGCAGTCAGATGAAGGAGTTTCTCAAATGCGTTGCTTTGCTTTAATCTGAGAAACTTTTCACTTACAGCTAGTTAGTTAAGTGTAAATGAAATAAAAGTTTTTAGTCGATTTGCGATCGAAATTCCTACCGTTTATTGTAAACAGGGTTTGTACAAAATTTCAACGTTCCGTAATACTCGTAAATGAGGCACGTAGTCTTGGTAATTTCAGTAATGATCATTTCTGCGCAGAAAAACTTGTAAATAGACACGGAAGAATACCTCCATCTATGTATGTTGCTATATTGTCCTTTCTGTGGCTTCTTAGGGGCATGTTGCTATTCTTTCCGTAGGAAATAGCGATCCTTGGGGAAAGGTATGTGGTCCCAATTAAGGGTTTGGAAGGCATTTCTTTTGTTGAAATTGAACATTTTATTTTTGTTTTGATATGAACTATCTTTTTCGTTCACGGGTATTGTTTTTTTCAGCACCTATTACATTCTACCAATAATCTAATTTCATGTTTCACAAGTTTTTAATTTTGCTGCTTCTTTGCGCTGGGCGTGGGGACACACCTTGTGCATAGATTCTCCAGTCCTTTGATTCTATTTTAAATAAGGCCTTCTTTTCTTCTCTTAGAATGTGGTTAGGGAGGCTTAAACTCACTCATAATCTAACCTAATCTGTTTTTTCTAACACACTGCTCAAATCTAAACTTTTGCGAATAAAAGTTAACCATTAGGCCACTTTGCACTAGGCAACACTATAGCGTGTCGGATGTTTAGTTGTCTATTTGGTGAAACTTTTCTTAAAAAAAGAGTTCGCGATGTTTGATAAGAAGAAAGCCAACCAAGCAACCCTAATTCACAAATTTTTTCGTAACACTAAACCAAAATGAATTTCCTAAACCGACCCAAATATATAATTAAGGAGCGTCCTTAGGGTAAATTTATGCATAACTTTTTTATGTATTTGTTGGTTACATGCCGTATAATTCTATCATTTCTTTATAGAATGTACTTTGCAATGAATCCGGGAAAGTGAGTTTTTGTCCATGCTTGATCTAGCTATGGACGTAATTAAATTATAATTATCACTCGTTACTTCATTCAGGTATTTTACCAATTTTAAACACTATGCATCCAACTATAAAAAATGAGGTATGTTTTCCTTTACGGTACGGTACACGTTTATAATAATTGGTTACGACTTTGCGAATAAATTATTTAGGACGTACAACGTTTCAGCTCAAAAATCAATTCTGAGAGTGCAGTTAAGTTTGGATCTAATTATAATGCATTCCCTTTATTCGTACCAGAATTATCATGTAGAAATTTTTTTTAATTACTTCGTTCACATTTGGAATGATATCGATTACTGTTTTGACCGAAATACTATTCATTTCTTTTGACTAATTTTCAGCCATCGTCATGATTTTTCACATATTTTAATTCAGACTTTGTAAATGAATTGTAAAATTGAATTCGAATTGATTACAAATTTTATTTGAAAAAGTATTAAAATCTTGAATTCACCGAGGCCTAGTATAAAAATTCAACCTTCAATTTTCGAGCCATCAAATTTACCATAAAATTGAAGTTCAATGAATAGAACGGCGAAGAACGCTTCAGAGCACCCTCTACCGCGACTGATATGCAAGGAGATGTGAAGTATTCTTACGCTCACAATACTGCTGCCAGAATTCTGCCACATATTTCTAAGCCTTTGAAAAGCATATCAGGAACACAAGTCGGCCGCGAGCCCATTTCGCACGTGCTGAGAACCGTCAGCAAATGCATCGAACTGGAGCGAAACACCTGCGGGTGATAAGTCACTCTTCGCTTCTTCAAAAGTTTCCTTTTTAAAATGCAGAGCGCAGTGCGAATTTACCGAGCCACCACATCGCTCAGGCTGGGATGTATGTGCTTTCTGTTGTACTCCATCATTTTACAAGGAAGCCAAAACTTTATTTTACTACCGAAGTGTACGGTTGCGTTGGAAGTGTTTTATTTTTGTGAAGCCCTCTTCCGGATCAGATTCTCGACGCCCGTTCAACAAATCACTGTCCCAACGTAGTTAATTTCAACGAAAATTATTTTCGATCGTTAAGAAAGAATTGAATTTTTTTTGTTTTCGACTACAATTCTTTGTGAATCGAGGAGTTTAATTCCTACCCATTATTTGTATTTTACTTCACTCCTATCTATATACTGTTTTCTGTCTTTAAATACCTTCGAATTGTCGACGTAAAACCTGGCATTAGGCAAGTGATAAATGAGAATAAATTTGCCCCTTTCACTTCAAGTACAACATAAACGTACACATTCATTAATTTTCAAGATGTTGATACGAATTTTTAAATTCCCGTTTCTCTATTTTCGTATGGGTTTTAAGGTATGGAATGGAAGTAAAACTTGAAACAAGCTGGGACTACCTGTTATACACATATGGTATCTTTTGAAAAACTTATCCAAAAGATGCAAAGATTTTTGGGGTAGTTGGTCAAGAGATATACCCTGTTAATTACAACCATACACATTCTAGTTACAGAAATTATCCTGCAATTTTCAAAACAAAGTAATATTTATTGCGCAGGTAATGGAAGCGATTTGCTTCGGCATTTTTTTTTCATATCGACGATACGCTAATTAGGTGAGATATATTGGCCATTATTAGGGCCTTCGGTAGACCACAAGGTAATTTCGAGCTATCGAGTGTTGGTATTTATGATCACTCTAAAACTTTTCTATTTCCAAACAAGAACAGCAATTAGTGAAGTGTGGTATATCAATGAACTTCGTTAGATACTTCATATCTTCGATTGATTTTTCAGTGGAAATTATTTTTCCTATTTTTCAATTAGGGATTTTCCTTCAATGTGAATAAATTTTACCTCAGTAGTGGGAGATTATTTGAACGCAATCTGCACAAATGATTGTCGGCAGTTTTTTTTAACTTTTTCTCCATCACATCAACAAAGTCACCTTGAAAATTTGTTCCACAATGATTGCAATCGAAAATTCATTTTTCACGAATGAATAAAACGTTCTCATCTCGGAAGCGTTCTACAGTTATGCGCATATATACTTGAGAGCTAATTTTATCGACGTCTTGAGGTCTTGAGTGCAGTTTCACTCGTCAGAGATTTGAAAAATTCGTTCAAAAAGTGTAACTTTGCTGGTGTTCCCACGAGAAGCTATCGACGTGAAGGCAGGCTTATCTGGGGAGTTAAACACTTAAGTTCCCTCGGACAGGTTGAAGATAATTTTTCTTTGGGCCACTGAAAACATTCCGCGTCGCCTTGAAAAAAACTCTTACGGCTGTGAAAATATTTGTTTTTCGGAATTCTAATGAAAAAAATCATGGCACAGATTTTCATGTGGAAATTTGAGGTTAGAGTAGTGGTATATATATACAGTATTTTATCAGCGTCGATGATGGTTGTACAGGTCTCACAGAGTGGAATAAGAAGCTAAACTTTATTTTTATGCTAGAAAACTATAAGCTTTCCGAACAAATCACAAAGCATTTACTTGACATCGTACTTCAAAAATATGTGGTGTAAATGAAGAGCACAAGCTAAATTTAATCCGTTTTTCATGGAGTCTGATCTGTACTTCAATATTGTATTAGAGCCGAATTTATGATCATAAACCTTACATGGAATGTAAAAACTGAACTTCAAGTATTATTGAACTTTAATTGCATAATAACTTGAAACCTGCATTATCAACGGTAGTACGACTGAAGAATGATCGATGAGAGCAAATTCTCTGTCTTCACACATTAGTTGATAACCAGTAATAATTCTTCAAAAAATCTGTGGTGATTCAAGTCTTTATCTGAAAGTATATTTTACATTTTCAAATTATTTTCTTTGCGTTCTTAGCCTGTAATTTAATTGAACGATTGCACAAATCTACGAAGGAACAATTTAGTTTGTTTTCTGTTCCGTATACGTTCACCGGAATTCATGGAATGTCAGGGAAGGGTTCTCGGAGGGGAAATAATTTGCCATATATTTTATTAGCAATCGATCATCCATCATAGTTCGCTATGTGTGCCAAAAACAAATTCGATATTGGGGATAACATTTCAAATTTCAAATTAATGTCCTCCCGCTATTGAATTAATACAGAAAAACCGTAAATTCATAGAGGAACTCAACTTCGAGAGACGCTTTTCAGGTGTCCGAAGAAAACAAACGTCAGTTGACGGTGCGTAGTAGCGAAGCATGCCTACGTCAACGACTGTGTTCAGCGGAAGACTGCCATTATGTGCCGACTAATACAGTCATCAAGAGTGTTTGCAGCGCCTTGTCTACGCCTTTGTTAGCCATTCATTTTCTTCCTGTGGACACGATCTGTCTCTTGGGGATTAGCAGACTGCCCTGACCGCTCTTCCTTCTCAGGTGTGCGAAAAAACGTAAATCCAATTTAAAATATCGGCCTAAGCGTATTTGTTTGAGGAATATGCCTCACTCAGTAACAGGTGTTGTAACATATCACGAACGTCAGCATCTATTTTTAGGGAATACTAACTCAAACCCGACCGTAGAATACGAGAGTAGGTCTAAAGAAGACGAGCCTCTGGCGAACAGGAGAGGATGATGTATTCAGGCCGAGATCAGATAAGGAATTGGTATTCTCTTTGCAATCACAACAGCGGCGAGAAGGATCGGACCGTCGACGCGTCTATAGAGAAGGAGCAGCTCGCGCGAGCGCGTCTCACTCAAGGCTTTAAATGAATGCGACTCTGTAGGTAATTATTCCTATTTGTTTAGGAAGAATGTGCGCTATTTTTTAAGCGTCCTCTTTTGTGTCTCTGATTAGGTGGCAACGGTGCCGAGGTTTTACCTTGCTCTTTGAGCTGCCCTCTTTAATTGGGACTTTTCGAGAGCTCAACATACGGTGTCCAAATCATCGACTGGAGAGAATTTTATATTATAACCTCCGTGTCTTAGTTGGTGTCGTTAATCATACTAGATAAAATGTATAAGATGATCCAGTAGGAATATTTTGATGATATTTCTGATTTCTGGATTGCCTATTTGAATTTCGAATTGGTTACTTAATTCTCGAATATCGTGGGTGCAGAATAACGGGAGATGGGCTCGTATGTTATGGGCAGCGTGGGCAATTGGACGACGCTTGCCATTTGTTGTTAGGTTTTCAAAAATTGGTGATATAAATTACTCAAAATTAAAGCAAATTTCATCTTCCACCATGAAGTTGCTTTAATTTGACAGAAGCTTTTATATATTTTTTAATGAAATCATTATGAAAAATGAAACGCAGAACCCATAAAATATGTCTAAAACTTTGTGAAATTTGCGTATCACTGAGGTTAAATGGATACGGGGAATCATTAAGAAATCGATATGAATTTCAGTAAAAAAGAACGCTCTGGTACGAGCTTTCATGCGACTGCGACACAAATGTTTAAAGGGCTTTTAAAATAATCGAAGTTTTTGAAATATAAGCGTGTAATTTATGCACAAAAGATACAAATTTGGTTGTCTGATACTCATATTGAAACATATACTTGAATTTTAATATTCGCCTTTACTTTGTCTTTCTTGTTTTTGTTGAGCTGTTCCAGGAGACCATCAAATATATAGAGCAAGCGTCTCTTAAATTGTATTCCAGATAAGAAAAGACTATTTAATAAAATAAGGCAATAGCACTGCATCAATTTCGCTTTAATTTCACACGGTATTAAGAGAAGCATTTTGCTCGAAAAGGTGCATTTTATGCATTGATGGTGCACTGAATATCATTTAAAAATTGAATATTTTTTTACTTAAACGCATGTAATGGAACTATCATGATATCACACCTTGTATTTGGAACATCGCCAGCTAAATCTGGTCAATTTTAGAAAACGATTTGTTTAGTCAGAAGAATACATTATCCTCAATGAGAAATTCATGTGGGACAGTACATTAATTCGTTTTTTGTTTGTTTTACATATTAGTATATTTCTATCTCTTACGCAAAATTGCATTTCACGATCCAAATTCTGCAGAGCAATTCCGAAATAAATGGTATGGTGGTTTTCTTTTTGGTTCCCATTTTAATGGTATGTAATTTGCTGATTAGCATCTTAATTGATCCGTAAAAAATTAGCAGCAACGTTTCCGTTTTCGTATCACCGTTGAAGTGTTATTTCGTGATTGTTGAACACTTGAAGGTTCAAACTTTCCACCTGGAAGAAATAGGTCCATCATGCTGTCAATATGAAGATTATGAATGTGTCACAGCATCCGCTATATATCCTTTTGTCCTTGTGGACTTATGCTCTAAAGTCAAATGCAATAACTTTACTACAATCACTATTTGTTCCAGAAAACTGTTCTCTGCATGTTGCCAGTAATTTTAAAAAGGATGAACTGCAACTAATAACGCTGAAGTGCGTGGTACAAAAAAAATTCACATACTGAAGTAGAGCGGAAAACATTTTAAAGGCAATAATTAAAGTTAAGAATATTTTTAGAACTCTTTAGACAGTGGTTGTGTTTTGAAAGCAAGTGGCGTTACGCATTCTCGTGCTCCTTAGCTCCACGTATTTTTAAATTTAGTTTACCCAATTCTTTCCCGTATGATCTCACGTATAATTTTTCTGCTTTCATTAGCAATTTTTAAAATGGTGAGAAATGGCAGATTCCAGTAACGACTTTGAATTCTATCACAGAGAATGAGAACTACAGCCCCTCATGTGGATTTGATTAGTTTATCTATGAGAATTAGCACTCACGGGGGAAGATGTAAGGTCATGGGCTGAAGGTTAGGCTGGCCTCCTTTTCGAAATACGTTAAGTTTTCGTTTTGCTGCGGATCGTATTTTTTTGGTTCACTGCGGTCCGATCTGTAGCAGCTGTTACTTTCTTCACCAACTTCTATCTTGTTTCATAAATTTCTTCCAATTTTGCCTTCACGCGCTGGGTGTGGGTTGCACACTGTATAGCGATTCCCAGCTCCCTTAGTTACATATCAAATGGTGTCTTCCTCCTTCCTCTTTTGGGAGCGCCTTTTTTTGTGATTAGGGAGCTTAAACTAATAATTAATCTACAATCTTATCTGACGAAAAATAATCAAGAACTTATGTAAGGTATTTAATTTGCCATGTTGAAAAAGCTTCTTAAGGACCTCCAAAAGGACCCCTCAGGGGGATACAACTATTGTATCTATGGGAATTAGCGCTCCCAGGGGAAAAATGTGAGGGCCCGAGCCAAGAGTTAGGTAGGCTTTTTTTTGTTGAAATAAAAGTTTTTTTGTTATGTTAAGGACCACCTTTTTTCGGTTCACTGCTGTCCTGTATTTCAGCACCTCTCACTTTCTTCTTCAACTTTTATCTTATTTCATTAACTTCTTTCTCATATTACTGTTTCTATGCCCCTTCAGCATAGATTCCTCATTTTCTTATCTCCATACTAAATGGTGCCTTCCTTCTTCCTCTCTTCGATACGCTCTTTTTTTGTAGCGGTTAGGGAGGCTTAAACTAACTTATAATCTAATCTAATCTAACCTCCAAAAGGAACAAACTAAAAGAAACGAATTCTTTTAGACCCAGTCATGAAATTTCCGTACGACTGAAAAAATCAAAGACACTTGAAATTCCCTCACTTCTGCCATTGTACTTTTCTGGGTCTGACCTGAAGAACAGCGTCTTTAATCGCACTTTTGAAACAAAAACTACTCGTATAGGTTTCCTGAGGTACATTGTACACTGAGCAAGTCACGCGGGTATACTGATAGTACTCGTCACTGTGTCTGGAAAAGCTCATACTCTGCAGACGAAAACAAAGCTGACTGTAGTGGACTAACGAACAGTTGTTACAAGACGCAGTTGTTTTCTAGATACAAGAAGGCTTTTTCTGTCATTTATTTGTTGTTTTCCCTCGCCATGGCGCCTGCCGACGTCAGCTGCAAAATTTAGGTTGTGTCGAAAATATTGGTTTAGTCTGTTGAAAACACAGGAACGGGTCGCTGTCTCTGAGCTCTCGTATTTCAGTCTCTAACTCGAACGCGTGGGCTCGCGATTGTCGATATCTACAAAATAGGACTGCCAAGTTCGATTTCATGAGTTTAGTCGCTAGTGGTATGAATTTACCCTTCGTTCCTCATTGTAAGTAGCGTAATTAATGTATTGTGGTTATGTTCAATACATAAAAGGAAAAAATCTTGAAAAATCTATATTTTTATTTGTTAATCTGTAAACAAAATTTATTTGTAATACCTTGAATGGTATCCCTAGTACCGCATTGTGCTCTCTAGACTTTGTGTAAAAAGAAAATAAGTAAGAGCACTAGTAGAAGTGAATTTTCATTCCATTCTTTATTCCTCTAAATCTGAATTCCACCTAAAGAATGCATGCACATCAGGGGTTTACGATTTCAAAATGTAGTCTTAAAGCGCATTTAAGCACTGTAAAAACACGATGTGAAAACGGAAGTCGTCATACATGCAGTCGAAGAGGGAATGTCCGACCAGTCCGCCACCCACGATGACACGCCGACGCCTAGAAAATCCTGATTTCTTCAGCGCTAATGATTCATTAGTCTAATGACTTCTTCAGTCACTGAAACCGCCGCGTAAATGAGCTCACTGTCCTGGACGGCGCTGACTCAGCGTGCCTACTGCACCCGTTATAGTGAGCGTGTTCATCCAGCGTATCTATGTACTGCACCCGTTATAGTGAGCGTGTTTATCCAGCGTATCTATGTACTGCACCCGTTATAGAGAGCGTGTTTATCCAGCGTATCTATGTACTGCACCCGTTATACTGAGCGTGTTATTTAGCATATCTATGTACTGCACCCGTTATAGTGAGCGTGTTTATCCAGCGTATCTATGTACTGCACCCGTTATAGAGAGCGTGTTTATCCAGCGTATCTATGTACTGCACGCGTTATAGATAGCGTGTTATTTAGCATATCTATGTACTTCACCCGTTATAGTGAGCGTGTTTATCCAGCGTATCTATGTACTGCACCCGTTGTAGTGAGCGTGTTTATCCAGCGTATCTATGTACTGCACCCGTTATACTGAGCGTGTTATTTAGCATATCTATGTACTGCACCCGTTATAGTGAGCGTGTTTATCCAGCGTATCTATGTACTGCACCCGTTATAGAGAGCGTGTTTATCCAACGTACCTCTAAAACGCACCCGTTATAGTGAGCGTGTTTATCTCAAGTACCTAAATCAAGCACCCGTTATGGTCTCCATACAGAGTTCAGAGTATCTAATGTACTTATCACCCCCGTTATAGTGTTTGTGCATTCAGAGGAATTATTGTTGCTCCAAAAACCGGTTTGATGGGTGAATAAATACCAGATGACTTCTTGCAGCTCCTGGACTTAGCTTATTATTGCGGTGTAACTCAAACTACAAGTTTCAATGCTACCACCATTTGATTTTGCGCGTTTTTTTATGGAGCTAATCACATTTTGTTGGAAGGAATAATTCCGGTGAGATGTTTGAAAATTAGCAATTGTCTTATATTTATCTCCATTGCTCTGCCATCGCTGATAGATCGCTCATTAAATCTAAACTATACTCTTTTCGTTCCGGTACGACTCGTTGTTTAAGCATCATCGCTTATTGGGAGAGGTGGCAAAAATTACAACTTAATTTTGGCGCAAAAGTTATGCGGTTGTAAATCTCCGTATACCTCCAGAAGGCTTGCTTAAATTATTTAAATTCATTTCAATTTGAAATTTTACTCAAATGGTACATATTAAACTTGTGAATAGTTAATGAGTGAACAGACGTTCGAGCATTCTCCTCCCAACCTAAGTTGAAAAATTCGTGCATTTTGTTTTCTAGGTATATTTTTATTTTTGACGAAGTCAAGATTAGTCGTTCATGTTTCAGCCCTCATGCTAAAGATGATTCTCAGTTTTCATGTTATTGGAAGGCGAGAATAAATTACTGTGTAGGGATACTAGTGCTACAAATGTTCGCATCGACTCCTGGCAGAGCCTGAAGCGCTCACTGTGTGCATGGTATTTTTCTTTCATTTTTTCATTCAATTTTTTCTTTCATAATTATGAATGCAGCGAGTTACTTACAAAAAGACTCTTGATTTTTTTATTCCAAAAATCTTTATTTCTTTTGATCATTGGATTGCTGATTTTCTTGATATACTCAAAATGCGGAGATTTCTTGTACTTGACACCATATGGGACGCATTTATTTCAATCAACCGTCAACGGAAAGCTAAAGAAATTTACCCCTGATTTTCATTAATGATGATAATATGTGAAATTTCAATGAATGGAATCACCGCTCTCGAAATTCTAATGAACTGTATCAGTGTTGCTTCTTCTTATATATTCAAGTATCAAATCAAAGACCACTCCTTTCTGTAGAAAAACACATTTTACTACTTAATCAAGACACTATAAGTGTTCCCTATAGTTTCCCCATTCCTTCATTTTTGAGATCAGTTTTTGTGCATCTATTTTTCAAGCAGCTGAAAGAAGCATTTATTTGCACGAAGAAAAGGTCCTCAGTCTACTTCCCTGGCTCCGGTCGTGATCTGCTCGAGACGTTTCTCACGTCAAGCCTCATTTGTAGGATTTTCCACCTTGCAACCTAAGAAATGGGCGTGAAAATCATGGCTGCCGCCGGACCTCAATCTGCGGCAAAAACACGACTTGTATGAACTCCAGTCTGCCACAAGTACACGGGCTTTGACGGAGTGTCGCTCCAATTCAGGCTCTTCTTTTGCAGATGTTGCACAGTTGGGTAGGCAGGCTGAGTTAATTGCCAGTTGGCTGACGCTGCAAGTTGGTTTTTGATAAGGCACGGTTTTCAATTCATAGTGTAGTAAAATTATTTTATTAAGCAGATTGGAGTATCAATTCGTTGCGCAAAATAGTTGGATTGATTAGGAATTTAGAATGTCTAACTAATTAAGAAAATTGCTTGATATGGCTATGAGAATTATAAATTTATGCTGTGATTAAGATGGGTTCTGTAGTTAACATCCCTCCAGGGGAGGCAACTGCTATTTTTGAGGGAATTCACACTAAGGAGAAAAAGTGAGGTCTCCAGGAGAAGGTTAGGAAGACCTTCCTATTGTAGAAATAGAGTAGGTTTTCTTTTTTGTTACGAGCCATCTTTTCCAGATCACTGCAGTCTACGCAGAGGATGTGGGGCACACATTGTACTTGGAATCCTTTTTCCCTTAATTCTATACTAAATGGTGGCTTCCTGTTTTGGGTATGCTTTTAATATTTTAATCACCGTTCTCTTAATTCCATACAAAATGGTGGCTTCCTCTTTTGGGTATGCTTTTAATTTTTAGAAATGAGGCTCTAACTAATTATAATTCAGTCGAAAATGAATATTAATGCACATTACGTGTACGATAGTCGATGGATTGGACATTATTATACACCAGTGGGCTGCATAAAACAGTTATTTGAATAGGCAGGTGAGAATTTCTTAACGTAGTGTAAGATAGACGTTTGAAGAGGCATTTTGTAGTGATAATTAAAAGTGCGAGATGGTCTATCGACAAACAGTATGTATGTACCTGGAATATTGAATAAATAAAGATGAATATCTGTGTTGGGAGTTTGAATAAATGATTGGCAGATCGTTGAAGTCGTTTTGATTCGCAGTTGCAATTATTAATTACCGGTTCAAGATAATGGTTTAGGCATTCAGGTAAAGGTAGCACTTCATAATGAATAGGGTTAAAGAAGTTAAAGTTAATTCTCACTAAGTTAAAGAAGTAGAATTATTTATGCTCCTATCTTATGCATTATTTTCGGCATCCTCATCTTACTACTTGGTCTGATTTTAGGTTATGAAGGGAATTTTAACTACTAGTGCACTTTAGTGGTTACATTTTAGTTGTGGAATTAAACTACAAGCCACTTTTTGCTCAGCTGCTTCACAGATTTTTAACGCACTCATGTAATAATTAGAACTGAACATCTATCTGCGGAATTGAAAATTGCTTTTTTCTAGCTTATGCAGTTAGCTGCTGTGGAAATAGTAAGGTTGAGGTTGTAAATATACAGGTATTTTCAAACGATTTGCGTGTCCAGGCAAAGTCATCCAAATTTGGTTTTCATTTATTAATTGTGAAATCAATATTTTTGTTTTACAATTACTGTATTTGAATTTTTGATTAATTAACCTAATATGAACTTGAAGTCGAAAACTTTTTAGATTAATCCTACTGTACGGCAGACAGTTTTTTAAATATTCAGTAAATGACAATTTTTTTATTTTATGCACAATTTACTTTATTGAAAGGTTTGATTTGCATCTTGTTCTGTGTTGTGGCGTTTTAGTGCGTCATTTTCTAATGTATACATCTGAAATGAGTGAATTATGCTGCAGAGATTATCTAGTTCACGAGAGGGGCATTTCGTTTTGATTTTCTTAATATTTCTGAAAATTTCATTCGCTTACGTCACCAGTAGGTATTCAACGATATCTGATAAATTGCAACTTTTAGTTCAGTTGGAATTTTAGAAAACTTCACGAACAACCTTAGAGGATGAGATTTAGAGCTGCGCTGCAGAACCTCAAGCAAGAAGCATGCACAACACAAAAACGGTACATTTCAACTGAAAAATATAACATCTTGAATGGAAATCAAAACACAATTGGGCATGAAACGCTCACGCGTAGAAGTAAAGTTTTCTCGCCGTAAAAAGATATTTCATTAACTGGTATTTTGTAGGTGAAATACGTATGGGAGCGAAAAAAATGCACGAAAACTCCAAAAACAGCACCGGTGAAAGTTTCTGACGAAGGTAGAGACTCAGTTCAGCCATTTCTGTGTTAGCATTTTTAACGAAGCTTCCAGCTACGGGACTGAGTTGTTCACCATTTTGTTTTTGGGAGCACACTCCCTCTCCAACTCTCTCGGTAACTTCTCTCTCTCTTCCCTCTCTCGCTCTCTCTATCGAACCAACAACAACTGACCAGCTCTTCTTCTCTAATGCTCAACTTGCAGCTCAAGTCGCTTTAGATGCGCTGCTGGCGTGCTGTTTAACATGGGGTCTCTTCGAAATGGGAACATAAAAATAGTCACTGTATGATGTCTAAAAACTAAAAATTGCGTCTTGTTCTTGGCTGAGAATGTATTTGCATTTAATGTTGCTTAGTAATTTCTGTACAAGAAAATATGTACACGCGTTGCTGTATTTACTGACTTTGCATTGAAGAAAGGAAATAAGTCGCGGGCTGTTCAGAGGGTCTGCAGCAAACGTCTGTATATTACAAAAAAATAGGAATGTATGAGCTCAATCGATCTCTTCTTTAAAATTTATTGTATTCTCTTACTTTAACTATACCTTTTAACGTCGACATTATTAAATTATTATTACACAAGCAACGGGGATGAAATTTTTAGAAGATAAATGAGAAAAACTTGAACAGTCGATTAAATTTTGTTACGGCTCCTCTTGAAATTGACGGTTGCTTCGGACAATATCTTTCCCTTCTGAACACAAAAGTTAGTTCATAATAACTTAACAGAAGTTTGGAAAGCCCACGTTTTATATATGGCTAAATTTTCTCAATCCTAACTCACCAAAATATCAATAAACTAGGTACATCACGTTTGCGTAGCAACTTTAAAAGAAAAGATACAGCAAAGAAGTATTTTAAAAACATTTAGTTCGAACGTTTAAAACATTGAGAAAATGCAAAATATTCTGTCCGATTCAACTAAATTCACTCCAATCCAAGAATGTATCAAGAAGTACTCATTGCGGATTGAAGATAAGGTGAACAATTTCCTCCGCAAACTAAAAAACTTAAATTTACTCAATGATGACCTCTACAAACAGCTCTTGTCCTCTGGTACTGGCCCTGGCATTCTTTACGGTTTACCCAAGATTCATAAACCTAACTTTGCGGTATCTTTCCCGTTTCGGCCTATATTCGCAGCTTACAATCGCGCAACTTATCGATTAGCCAAATATTTAGTCCCCATCCTTAATCCACTCTGTGTTAATGAATATACTGTATCCAACTCTTCTGAATTCGTTGAATGCATTACCGCTCATGATAATGCTAACTGTTGCTACATGGCCTCTTTCGATATAGAAAATTTGTTCACCAATATCCCCCTAGCTGAAACCATTGAAATTTGCCTTAATGCTTTATTCTCTAGTCAATTATCCTTAGTCATAGGCTTAAGTAGAAAATATTTTAAATCACTGCTGGAAATCACCTTGTATAACTCGTTTTTTGTTTTTAACGGATCTCTCTACAAACAAATAGAAGGTCTAGGAATGGGCTTACCCCTTGGTCCCACATTTGCTAATATATTCATGTGTTTTTATGAAACTATTTGGCTAGAAAACTGTCCACAGAGTTTCCGTCCAATTTTTTACAAGCGTTATGTTGACGACACTTTTGTTCTTTTTAAACAAGAATCTGACATGCAATTGTTCCTCCATTACCTAAATGCTCAACATCCTAATATCAAATTTACCTTTGAATCTGAACGCGAAAACCGTCTAAATTTTCTTGATGTCTGTGTATACCGCACCAATAACAAATTTTGTACTTCTGTGTATCGAAAGCAAACTTTCACTGGTTTGGGCTCAAGTTTTTTTAGTTTTTGTTCAAAACGGTTTAAAATCAATAGCTTATCAACACTTGTGTCACGCGCTTATAAAGTATGTTCCAACTTTGACGATCTTCATCATGAATTTATGTTTCTGAAATCCTATTTCATTTCAAATGGGTTTCCATCTAATCTAATCTCCCGATCAATCGGTAAATTTCTATCGAATGTTTATGACCCTTCTCCTGCTTCTAATCAAACTGCTTCTCAAGTCTATTGTGTTTTTCCATACTTCGGTCATCAGTCAGAAAAATTAAAACTAGAACTCACTAATCTCATTTCTAAATATTTTCCTGAAATTTCCTTGCGCATTATATTGGTTAATAAACGCACAATTAGTTCATTTTTCCGATTTAAAGATGTACTTCCTAAAAGCATGCGATCTTCCGTCGTCTATGATTTCCGTTGTGCGCATTGCGCATCTCAGTACGTTGGTTCAACCCAGCGGGCACTGTATATACGGATAGCTGAGCATGCTGGACGGAGTCATCGTACTGGTCGGATATTAGGTTCTCCGCCTCATTCTAGTATAAGGGAGCACTGCAATGCCTCATGTGATCAAGTCATTAATAGTGATCAATTTAAAATACTGGATTCATGTTCAGCTAGTTTTGACCTCCGAATATTAGAGTCATTGTATATACATAAGTTAAAACCTCCGTTAAATGACATGCAGAGCTCATATCAACTAAAAATTGTAAACCGCTAACTTTTGTCCGTGTTTCTGAATAGCGTCAGCGTAGTAAGTGTTAGAAACCTTGTTCACCGCCTTCCTATTTCATTGCTGTCCATTTTGCTGTTCTACTTTTGCCTGTCAACATATGAATTTTATTTGTGAACTGTGCTTAAGTTGTGTCTTTGTATTTGCAGATTTCGTTGAGAATGAGCCTAGTGCTCGAAACGTTCGAACTAAATGTTTTTAAAATACTTCTTTGCTGTATCATTTCTATCAATAAACTACTGGTATTTAGGGACAAAATTTGCGGGCTTCTGAATGCCACAAAAGAATCTGTTATTCATTTAAAAATACTAAATGGCTTTACATATGAAATAAAAGCATTTGAACGGTACAGTATTGAGGCGTAGTGCTGAGAAAGTCTGATACGAGACTCTACTCTTTTTTTGGTTATTGTTGCTCTTTCTCATACTAATTTTGCCTTGATTTTCTCTTTTATTGTGCGTAAAGTAAATATATTTTATTCTGATATCTTATCCGAAGCATGGGTCTCTCACGGGATACAACTTTCGTATCAATGAGAATTAGCACTCCCATGCAGGAAGAATATGTGAAATTCCGAGCTAATGGTTAATGAGGTAGGCCTTCCATTTGTTAAAATAGATTAGGTTATATTGGTTTGTTCCGGGCAATCTTTTTTCGGTTCACTGCTGTCTTGTTCTTAAGCACCTGCTACTTTCTTCTTCAACTTTTATCTTGTTACATGAACTTCTTTCTCAACTTCCTCTTTCTATGCACCTTTTGCATACATTCAGCGTTTTCTCCAGCCCATCCTAAATGGTGCTTTCCTCCTTTCTCTCTTTGGAAGGCCTTTATTACAGTTAGACAGGCTTAAACTAGTATTTTATCTAACAGGAGCATGACTTAACAACTCATTAATTTTAGAAAAGTGTTTCTATAATTTTTAATTTTATCTACCGAGAATATTTAATTTTATAATACAATCATTACAAACTGCTATTGATGCTCTAACATTACGTGGATCATTTGCTGAAACATTTGTTGAATCGTTTATATACTGATATGTAATTACCGCGTAACTTATAAGGTAGCAGGTTTGAAAAATTCTCCTTAATCGCCTCTGAAATCCTACATCGATGCTGAAACCCAAAATTTACTTTTTTCTTGTTTCTCATTTAAATGTTTTTTATTGACTCATTGTAGAACATTTTCAGGGAAAATCTACGATTTTGAAGTTTCAACTGCACGGAGAAAATAATTATTAATTTAACATTTATTATTCCTCAGAATAAACAGGCATTGGTGACTGCACAGCTGAAATGAAAGTAAATTTCCATTGGGGTTATTTTCGCACTTGGTCGTTTAGAAAGCTAACTCCCAATATATTTACTATTTTTAAAGTTTAATTCATATAATGCTGTATATTGGTTATAGCGGACACCAAGATTGGGCGAAAATAGATTACTTGTATAGAATAATCTGAGAACATTAGAATATTGTGTAGATATTTCATATTTTTTGAGAAGGACCTTGTAATATTGTGTAGATATATCATATTTCGTGAGAATAACCTTGGAATATTTGGAATGCTGTGTAAATGTTTCATATTTACTACGAATCACCTTGGAAGATTGAGTAGATAATTCATGTTTACTACGAACAACATTGGAATATTCGTAGATATTTCAAATTTAGTAAGAATGGCATTGGAATATAGTACAGATATTTCATATTAAGTTCGACTATCAGCAGACACAAGCGCCTTTACCCAACGCAGATGTACATACTTCAGGCGCATGGAATCCATGTGGAATTTATTTTCTGTGCATTTGATTAAGTTATCTTCAGTAGCATTTTGAAAGCCCTATCTTCAATAATGCCCATGCATTGATTGAAATTCTACACCTTCAAAATTTTTTGAGTTATTCGCTTTTTTACATCGAAATCATGTGCTTCTGTTTCATTCCTGATTTGGACAATCTGGATACATGCATTCAGTTTATAAAATAGATATAAGAGCGGTTTGAGAGATGATCTTTAAAATTTCCTTCTGTAGTATGCTAAAGTTGGAGTATCACTCGATGCTCTACGTAATGAGTTATTAGGATTTTACAATAGCTTTAATTCGTTACAGACATGTTCAATTGCAATAAACAGCACATTAGAGGACTCAAGTGTTTCTGTAATGACTTCAACCAAAACACAACTGTAACATATTAGATCCATAAATTGTTCTTGGCCAATACCAACTCCACTGTTTCCCGCTCTTTGCGGTGTGAAATACTTTTCAAGTTTAATACCCGCTCTTCTTATTCCATTAAAATTTCCAAACTTTTTCGATAATTCACGACTTCCACCCTGTTTTATTAGAAGGCTTACCATTATAAATTGGAGTGGAAAAATAGAATAATCAACTGCCTCGCCGCCCAGGGGGCCAAAGCTCTGTAGAGAGAAAATGAAGGGTAAGAGGGGATCGTAATTGCTATCCTTCGAGGCACACAGCCTCCCCTTGTAACGAAGTTATGTCCCTCGGGCGACCGCCGCTCGTGGAAGGGTTACAGCAGACCTTCTAGCGAGCAGGGCGGGGTGTGGGGCAGAATGTTGTGAGGAGGATTCCATGGCGAAGCATGTGTTCCTGTGTTCGATGCACAGTGCGATCAGAACGATTACTCCAAGATCAACAGAAACTGAGTTAAAAGGAATAAAACACTGATTATTAATGGGTGAAACATTTCAGAGAGCAAGAATAAAGAAAGAATATGGTAAGGAGTGTTCCAAGGAAACATACCAAAGAACTGGTGGAAACAGGGAAACGATAAGCAAAATTTACGATACTGTAGAATATGTTCAGGGCCATGCAAAAAATAATTAGTGCACGCAGCATGAATTCTTGAACTAGTAGAAGGATTTGTAAGTCTTGACTGGATCGTTCCACAAATTTTTAAAACTAATGAACGGATTAGTGAGTAGAGCATTCATCCTTCCACGAATTGTTAAAAACTTCAAGGACTAGTGTTTCGAGACTCTATAGCGATTAGAGTATATGAAACTATTCGTTCCAAAATCATGTTGTTCTCTGGTGTTCTCTTTCTTGCAAATACGATGCGAGTAATTTCAAGAAAGACGGGTTCTAACTTCACTCACTTCACTCTGAAGTGCGGTGTGCAAAAAATGAACCCACTACACCATTGTTCTTAATACGCTTAAGAACAACTAATTCTACCGATTTTGTAGGCTAAATAAATTACTTCTATCCGAAAGAACATTGTCCAAATTTGATTCGCAAACTCTTACGTTTCGACTTATGAGCTGAATGCATTTTTACTCGCCTATATAGCGCTATTCCTTTTATTTTTGCTTCACTCACTGAAATGTTTTACCTGTTGAATCAGTGCTTTAGCACAATTGCAATTTCTGTTGGTTGTGGAGCAATTATTCTGCATCGAACACACTTCCCATTTGCCAAAATTTTTACCTTAAAGTTCATTTTTTGTTATCGAAGCACTTCCTAAGACCTCGTGAAGCCAAATGTTACAACATCAAAATACTTTTGGAACTAGGTCAACTTCAAAGTATCAAACGCATTCTTCTCACACTATTTCTTCATCGCGAATATTTTCAAGCCTCCAAAATTCCCTTTAAACACTTGCGTTCAGTAAGAATTACCCTCGCTTTGGAGGTGCGCGTTGCAGTATTGTGAAGCGTAAACATCGACTAACAGGACCCCGGCTGGTAAAATTTTGCTTAGTTTCTCATAGGCGAACATTCCACGACCGACCACACCACCACCTGCTTCTCCTGGTCAACCTCGAGATTTGCATTCGGGTGGCCAGGCCGCTAGTAACGGAGTTCGTCTCTAACAATAGAGCAACGAAATTTTTTAGCTGTCTTTCCGGTATTGAACGAGTGCCGTCCGTTCAACCCACTGACTACCGGTGCAAGTGTGTCTTTGCTGAGAAAAGCTTCTAATGGCTTTAGAGAAATGAGATTTGTGCGGTATGTATGTGAAATTCTATTATTAAATCGTAAATTTCTAATACTAAGGTACCTTAAAAATTTTTCATCGTAAGGTAAATCATTCGTAATTTTCACAGCTTCTTTAGTTTGTGTGCGGAACGTTTGTCCGATGTTTAATCCAGCTTGGGTGTCAAAAATGGAACTTATTTATCAACTCATGTGCTCCTAAAAAGGGGCTTCTATAAATCTGACTGAATAATTTTTCCACAATATTTATTCTTCCTGGGACATATTTTTATTATA
The DNA here is from genome assembly GCA_030386875.1 of Morinoia aosen. NCBI lineage: Eukaryota > Metazoa > Arthropoda > Malacostraca > Amphipoda > Talitridae > Morinoia > Morinoia aosen. The sequence continues at coordinate 22,645,491 of CM059565.1, forward strand.
CTTCATTCAATTCTTCTCCCACGATGGGCTACCATTGACGATGTGCAGTGAATCCTAGATATAACTAGGATATAATTTGCTCCTCGTAGAGAGAGTTATGCGAGATTGCTGAGCTCATCACCGTGTTCCTCCAAATACTTCGGATTGACGTCCTTTATATTAAAGAAGAAGTTGTCTTCCCTCGGTTGATATGTTGACAGGTCAATAGCAAATTATGCAGTACGGGGATCCAACTTGGTTTCTATATGCAGGTTGTTACGAAAAGCATTTCCTTTTTGCTTTCATTTGGTGATTAAAAATTACTTACATACTTGTTTACAATATACGTGATTATGTACATACGTGTTAACAATATACTTGTTCAATACGTGATTATTAATCGATGGTCACTCACAGGATTTTCAAGATGAAACTAACTCACTGCATGGTGGTCACAGACAAAATTATTATATATCCTTAAAATTATATCTTATGAAGACACTTTCGTTTAATGTTTGTGATTTTCAGCAGTGAATACAAAATTAGCATTAATTTAAATTGATTTGAGAACTGAACTCTTGCTTGCTCTTCGCTGTTACCGTGCTAAGTGTTTCATTTTCAATCATTGAAGAGCGAAATAATAAACCAAAGAAATCCCAAGCACGATCAGCCTCAAAAACTTCAATAATAATTCTAATCTGCAAACATTTGACACAGCAAGTTAATAGTCCAGACGTAAAGTTGGGTTGCTGTTAACTTCTTCCCGCGCATGAGTAGACGTACACCTACGTATTATTTTATTCTATATTTTTAGGTAATAAATTGCAATGCAAATTTGTGAACTAATTTTAACAGAAAAATCTGTGTGTTATCTAATGCGGTCATCGACCTTGTGTTTCTTTGAGAACCATTCTGTCTCCAATTTTTTAGTCGCATTTAAGCTTCTAATTCGAAATTAAATTCTTTTTCATGTGATAATATTCATCCTAGACTGTTTGGATGTCCATTGTGATATGATTTATAAAGGACATCCGCATAAACTTATTAATGATAAGTAGAATGAGCTATAATAACAATAAATATAATGTTACTGTTTTATTTTACTCTACATTACTTCGTGATGATTGTATCTATGGGAACTAGCGCTCCCAGGGGGACAATGTGAGGGCCTGAGCTGAGAGTTAGGTAGGCTTTTTTTTTTGTTGAAATATAATGTTTTTGTTTTGTTACGGACCACCTTTTTTCGGTTCACTGCTGTCCTGTTTTTCAGCACCTACTACTGTCTTCTTCAACTTTGGTCTTGTTTCATAATCTTTCACAACTAACTGTTTCTATGCCTTTCTGCGTAGATTCCGCGTTTCCTTAACTCCATACTAAATGGTGCCTTCCTCCTTCCTCTCTTTGGATCGCAACTGTTGCTGGGTAGGGAGGCTAAAACTAACGACTAATCTAATCTAATCTTCGTGATGATTTATGCTTGCGTGATGATTTGTGCTTGTGAATACCAGTATCAGAAATAATTAGCGTAATTTAAATTCCCATCAAAATCCTTTCGCTTTTCGAGTTCGCAGTGGGCTGATTCCATTTACACGTGTTTATGATAGAATTTAATTGCATAAAAATTCTTCGTGGAAATGTAATGAATTGTGTCCATCATTGAATTGTGAGCCTGATGTCCAGATACCCACAACCGACAGATTGCAATAATTAATTCACCACAACAAGTGTTTTACTATGTAGAGCTTTCAGAGATCTATTCACGCCGCGCAAGTAAGGTGTGCCACTCAGGCAAAGGAGAACAAGTAATTTCCTTCATTCAAGTTTCTTTCAATGAGAATACGCCCTTATGTGTTTGCTTTTTAGCAGTTACGTGTTCATTACCGCAAAAAACAGAGTACTCATGAGTATGACTGCAGGTGTTAAAAGCAGCATAATGCCGAACAAGTCAATGTGACCTCACAAATACTATAAGATAAATTAATGCAACCAAACGAGCAATGTCATATGAATGAACAAAACCTAACATACTGGCGACAGAACTTACGTACTAGCGTTACAAGCGAGAACATGAACGTCACTTGCGTCCATGCGCATTCCTCACACGCACATTGTCCACTTTAATTATGACAATACGAATGGTTGGGGTGGATGGTCGTGGTGTTTGAAAGAACCTTAACCGAGGCAGCCATCCAGCCAGTCGGCGGCGGGGCTGCACCACCACACGGATACCATTTATCAAGCACCAAGCCGCTCCCCTGCGCGGCTCCCCCACTCTTCTGTCAGTCTGCTTGCCTTTGGTTGGTCGAGCCTCGATTGGGAGCTCCCTCGGCTTTCAACGCATTTTTTTTTGCTCTCTCACTCGAATGAACGAACGAATGGAGGCCTTGTGATTTACCTAACCCTGGTAACGCATTGCGCGTGTGCACATGTATGCGTTAGAGTCGAGTGCCGTTTGGTGGATAAGAACTTGGAGTGTAATTCAGTTTTCGATTCTTTTCGGTGTTAAAGTAGTTAAAGTAGGCTGGAAAGATACGGATGATGCGTAGCCGAATTGCATTAGTTTAAATATTTTAACATAAATGGGTAATCAATCTGGTTGCATAATATTTCTACAAAGCGACTCAAAATGGTTTTTTACACTCATGCTTGGGATAATAAATTGGTGATAGCGCGATTATGTGATACACGGGATTATATAGAAGAAAATCAATATGACTGATTGACTAACGCTCTGATAATTCCCTGTTTACTGTTAGTGAGCGAATTGCTAATTACAACTATACAAAAATGGTAGACAAAAATGTGAGTTTTATTAGACTTTGTTTAGAATGCGGATGTTAAAGTTGGGCCCTGTTCATTTCGCAAGTTTTTATTGGTTTTTATTTCTCCCTGCTTATTTCTAATCTGCTTTAAGCTCTCAGATGCCTAAGATTAGCAATAGGTTTAGGTTTGTGAGGTTTCTCTATCCTGAGTTATGGATACTTGGCCCCCCCCCCCCCTGTGGGGATACTGCTAAATTACCTCAGCTTTACATAAGCATTAGGGACTTCTATTTTTCATACCCACCCCCTCAGGGGATACAACTATTGTATCTATGGGCATTAGTATACCCAGGGGGAAAATGTGAGGTCCTGAGCAGTGAGTTAGGTACGCTTTCTTTTTGTTGAAATTAGATGTTTCTCTGTTTCATTAAAGACATCAAAATTTCGGTTCACTGCAATCCTGTTTTTCATCACCTCTAGCATTCTTCTTCAACTTTTATCTTGCTTTATAGCCTTCCTTCTTATCTCGCTGTTTCTATGTGCATTTAAGGGATTCATTGCGGGAACAATCTTTGTGCATAGATTCCGCGTTTCCATAGATTTCTTCCTTAGTGAAGGATACCTTCTTCCTTCCTCTCTTTGAACATCTTTGTTGTGGTAAAGAGAGGCTAAAAGTAATTTACAATCATAATCATCATCAATCATTTTTGTGCCCACTTTGTTTCTCTTTTTTTAATGCCTTCCCATGCTGTCTCTTCTTTTCCTGTTCTATACCTTCGTAACTATCCCACACGGTACCAATCTTACGTGGGAACGCGCCTTGTGCATAGAATCCTCTCATGCAAAAGTCAGTCCAACTTTATCTTCTGGGCATCTATGATTTGAACCGCCCAAGTATGGCCGCTGCACTGGGCGGCAAAAATCATCGATGCTTCGACGAAAATATAAAAGTATGGTTTTTGCAAATAGTCTCTTCTTTGATCTCTTCCTTTCGCCTTTCATGTGGTGGCTGATGAGTTCTAAACTAACTACAACTAACTAGCTGTTTTTAACACTTTGACTGCGGCAGGTAGAACTGAAGTTTAATATTTGACTAGAATTTAAAGTCAATTTCAGCAAGTGCTATTGAAAACGGCAAACATTAACTGGGTCGTGCCTTCATTTAGTTTTCATTGGGTACTTATAAAAATGAGTTTTTGACTACTGGTCGATCAGCAGTGTTTTGAAAATTCTCTACGTGTACCACCGGTGGCTCATATCGCTGTCAAAGCGTTAAGGTTCTTTGGTAGTGAATTTCGTTATCGGACTTCAGTTATAAATTCATAACTCATGAGTTACCGGGTCTTCGTTCAAGGAACAATGAAGTTAGTTCGAACACTACATCCGCCATCGTTTGTTACTGATGTTAAAATTACGAATATCTACACAACGATGGCAGCGCCTAATGTGAAATCGCTAGATTAGCAAGAACAAATTAACTTTACGCGTGTATGTTCAATACTCTAATTCTCTTGAGCTACTCAATTAACAAAAATGTTTGAATTTAGAAAGACATTACAAATTTCCACTCAACTTTGGCAAACTTGCAATTTACCAAAAGTAATTTATTGGCGTTGATTTTTGCTTTCAATTAAAACTTCTTATTCGATCTTATTTTGTTTATGACGCCAGAAAAATTTGAGTGTAGGGCCTATTTTCAAACCGTACGCTGAACCACTAAAATGCTTTTCGTTTGAAAGTTTATTTTCTTTCCAAACTTTTACCTGAAAGAACAGTGTTCGAGTGTCGGACGCGCATTTTTTCGTTAGGAAGGCCAGTAGATGCACACTCCATCGCTCTGAATTTGCTCATTTTCTCGCTATTGATTTCGTGAGGGGACGCTGAGCGCCATCTGCGTCACGCGCACGGGAGGGAGGCCGGCCCAGCTCGTCCACGGGGCCTAACTCTCGATGAATAATTCATATAATTTTATCTGACCCCTTTCTATTTATCGATTCTTTGAAATTTCTGACGGAATTTTTTGGATATATACTTTCAAAATATACAAATTCGAAAAATATATTTATCCGCTTTTTTCGCTACATCAGCGTTCATTGAAGGTTCTTTTTGTTACATAAATTTTATAGGTTTCTCAAAGAAATTGGAAAACATTTCTACAACATAGATGATTTTTAAAAAAATACCCATGAAGTTCGTGCTCCAAAATATTCATCATTTCCTAAAATGCTCATTTAGGCGCACAATACACTCCATGCCTCACAATTTACTCCATGCCTCACAATTTACTCCATGCCTCACAATTTACTCCATTCCTCACAATTTACTTCATGCCTCACAATTTACTCCATGCCTCACAATTTACTTCATGCCTTACAATTTACTCCATGCCCCACAATTTACTCCATGCCTCACAATTTACTTCATGCCTCACAATTTACTCCATGCCCCACAATTTGCTCTACACCTTGCAATTTTCTCTACGCCTTGCAATTTGGTCCATGCCCCACAATTTACTTCATGCCTTGCAATTTTCTCCATGCCTTGCAATTTTCTCCATGCCTTGAAATACACTCCATGCCTTGCAATACACTCCATGCCTTGCAATACACTCCATGCCTTGCAATACACTCCATGCCTTGCAATACACTCCATGCCTCGCAATACACTCCATGCCTCGCAATACACTCCATGCCTCGCAATACACTCCATGCCTAGCAATACACTCCATGCCTCCAAATTCACTCCATGCCTCCCAATACACTCCATGCCTCCCAATACACTCCATGCCTCCCAATACACTCCATGCCTCCCAATACACTCCATGCCTCCCAATACACTTTATGCCTCCCAATACACTCCATGCTTCCCAATACACTCCATGCCTCCCAATACACTCCATGCCTCCCAATACACTCCATGCCTCCCAATACACTCCATGCCTCCCAATACACTCCATGCCTCCCAATACACTCCATGCCTCCCAATATACTCCATGCCTCACACCAGCTGGGCATCGAACTCGATCCACGTTCATTTTTTGTCCTGATTGAAACGTTGCCGACTTTCACCGACGGGATTTCAATCGGCGAGTGTATGTAAAGATCGTGAACTGGCGCATCGGCTGAATTAGAAGATGCGCCGCGTCATGCCCGAGGTACAGCGCTGCGGGCCCAGCAAGGCACGGAGTGCAGTTGTCCAACTCGGCGGTTCAGATCGATACCTTTAAAGCCGATTCGCTCGTTCTTGTGTGTTCCGAAGTAGTTGGATAATGAAAGTCACCGTTCTCGGTGATGACTCCGTCTTTTGAGTTTGTTGTTATTGCGGACTTGAGTGTTCTGTTTGCTGTTTTGTTTTCTGGAGATTGTTGATTTGTTTGATGTTCGGTTGGTGTATTCTCGTTCTGCTTTTAATTTTCAAAATAATAAATTATTAGTTTTATATTCTGATTAGAAAAATTGTTCAGTAGCTTAGAATTTATATTCATTCTTCCCGCTTACTAAAAGATTTTATGTTGAGAGAAAATTCTCCTGAATTTAAACTCAGGCTTCCATAAATAATCAACAAAAATAAACCATTAACATAAAAAGCTATTTTTATATTTTTCGAATTTTTTGTCAAAAGTGTTAACGTGTCATGCAACCTCGACCATAGCTGACCTCGCGACAGCATGCAGTAGCTGCTTATGTCTCGTACTTGGAAGAATGTTGAGCCAATGTAAGGGTTTCGTTTCGGGTAAGAGGGTGAATGAATATTCATCTTGAATGAATGTTACATTATACATCTTGAACCTGTATTACTAATTTGTACATTGTTTCTATGTGGATAATTACTAGTTAAGGTTTTTCTTCCACAAACTTACCCCATTTTCGTTGACGTTTCTCATAGAAGTTTCGAAATAACGTTCAATTCTCCTGTCGGTAAACTGTTCGTAACTTTGTCCATCGCATTGGTGTCTAAAAATGATGCCAGCCGCAGGAACTACTGTCAACTTTGAGTTTTATTTTTTCCACTTTGTCACTACGTATCTCTTCCCTAGTATAACATGGTGGTAAAACATCCGAACTCCAGCTTACACAAACTGCACTTGTTCACAGTTTTGAAACCCCTCAGGTGGACACAACTATTGTCTCTGTGGGAATTAGCGCTCCCAGGGGGGAAATGTGAGGGCCCGAGCTGAGAGTTAGGTAGGCCTTCTTTTGTTAAAATAAAATGTTTTTTGTTATGTTAAGGACCACCTTTTTTCGGTTCACTACTGTCCTGTTTTTCAGCACCTCTGACTTTCTTCTTCAACTTTTATCTTATTTCATTAACTTCTTTCTCAACTTGCTGTTTCTATGCCCCTTCTGCATAGATTCCTCATTCTCTTATCTCCATACTAAATGGCGCCTTCGTCCTTCCTCTCTTCGATACGCTCTTTTTTGTAGCGGTTAGGGAGGCTTAAACTAACTTATAATCTTAATCTCACAGTGTTGAAAGTACAGTAACCATTAAGACTATATGAAAACATGCACAAAGATTCGTACACTTGTTGAACTTCACTTTACTCTCTGCTTTCAAATTAAGCTTTCTAAAATTTTCCGCTCTGCTAAAAAACTTGCTGCGCGAGCATCGTAATGTATCATTTTAGTGACAAAAACTCAAGTGTCACTTTTGTTATATGCTTTGAATGACGATATGTTCTTCTACAATAGCCATTCTTCGAGTATAAACACGGCACTGAACGAATCTCTTCCAAATAAATTACCGTTCAGCAAATGATTCAACTCTATATCACTCTCTACTTTCGGTGTCATCCACAGAAAAAATTTTCTAACTATAATGCGATACTTCATGTACACTTCTTATGCATTGCAATTTTACAAGAAATTCTGCGTCAAGATTTCCCTAAATCAGAGTATGTCAAGCCCGTAATTTTCGAATTCCAGACATATTCCCTTTCAGAAGAGACTTAATTACTGTACTTCGATTTCCGAAACATGTTTTCTAAGATCTTATGTTGAGATTTTAATGTATCGTATTTAGATTTCAAAGCATTTAGATAAAGTTGGTTGAATTATTCTTTCAGAGTCGGGAGTCGTCTGGAATTTATTCAAAACTACTCCTAGCCATTCAGGAATTAAAACGTCAACGGTCTGTATTAATCTGAATAATTTCCTAAACATAATTTTTTATACCGAATGGAGTATACATAACATTTTAATACCTTTCGAAACGTATCAAGTGAACTCCAGTTCATTTTCAGCGCGTAATTTTCAGAGGTCGAAATATTCAAGTTTAGAAAGTCATCGATTTTCCTTTCTTTAACCTTCCCATGTTACCTACGTGAGAACAGTTATGATGGAATTCCAGCTCATATCCAGCACGCGTACCCTGCTTTTTCCATCGGGCGACCATATTTCATGCAGAGAATGGTCTAGCCTCACGGATCGATGCTCAACAGGCTGAACCTCGCCGACTGTCCCAAATTTTTCGATAAGTGGGAAGCTCTGTTGGAAATTGACCTTCGATGCGCCTGTGGGAAGCAGGGGGTCACCAAGGGTGATCTCCCACACACCTTTGAGACTCTGTACCCTCGTCGTGAGTCAACCTAGCTAGAGTCAAGCTGGATATTGTCGATACTCTACTTCAGTTCTAGTTCCTGATGCGACCGTCAACGCATACGGACGCAAATTAGTCAGAGTTATTACAATATCTTCCCTCAAAGGAAACCTTCTCACAGATCACTTCTTTATAACGATCGGGTTGAACAAATTAATTTTCATACCTTAAACTAAGGAGTTTGAGGGATCGAGTGGATGCGAAATAGCAAGCTCTGTGAGTAGATTCTCTTCATAGCCTCCTCTATCCTCCTTTTCCGTTCGTAATCAACGCATCAGAAATATAGTTTAATGAAAATACAACAGAAACCAAACTGGAATTGAACCAGAGAAAACCTAGTTTCACTTCTGCTCCCTAGCCCTTGAGCCAAGATGGCTCAAAGAAACGTAGAAACGTAAACGTCGTAATAATTAAATTGAAACTGATAACTGTCAGCCTAAATTGGGCTTTGCGTAAGACAATGTAGGACTCGAGGATTAACTCTATGCTGATATATATATATATATATATATATATATATCATATCATATCACTGTGTTGCATCACTGGGTTGCATCACTGGGTTGCATCACTGGGTACGTTGCATCACTGGGTTGTATATATATATATATATATATATATCATGGTTAGATTATGAGAGAGATTGAAACCAATCTGCCCACAGCACGTGAGTTTGTAAACAGCTTTAATCTTAGTATTTTTCTTGCGGATTGAGACTATGAATCCATCGTTCGTCTGGTAGATAGGGACAATCTTGCATTTTCTCACTCCGCTTCGTCCTCTCAAGTCCCAGGAAATCCGCGTTGCAATGGTAATGCCGCATTTCCTGGAAACGTATAGCTCACCTCATATGAGGATATGTTGGATTCTTGACCTGTACTTAATTGAATGCCGAATATCTCGAGCCTTACGTATTCCAAATTCCAGTGATATTCTATTTTAGAGAAGACGTCGATTTTCGTCTTGCCATTGCCAATGCTGACTGTCCATAGAGCCGGTGTGACTTGCAGTAAGGGGACTTGACTGGACCCTTATAATGAAATTCACAGCAGAAGCAACGTCACGTGTACTAGGAAACACGTCTTTATTGAGATCATTTAATGATGATCACTTTTCCTGATAAAGAAATAGAGCTGTAGCTTGGTAATACTAGAATTTTTCTGTGTTTTCTTCTCATTTGCCTTCATCACGAAGGTTGAATTTCGTGCGACAGACGTCGATCGAGCACGAATTTCTCCTTTGATAAGTCGATTATATTTCTTCATTTTTACTCATACGTGGCGTGAGGTCGCTTTGTGCAGTTGCAAAAAAATACTTTTTAGACACTGGCACAGTTAACCAATTTACCATAATCTGAGTAATTGCTAATTTATTGAACTGCAACGGCTTCCTTATTCAAGCACCCTCCATATCGTCATCAATAATTTCTTTCTTCAAAAGTGTGTCTCTTTACCTCGTGATTGCTTCCTGAGTTAAACAGTCTTCAAAACACTTGGTCACCTTCTTCTATGCGGTATTTTTCTGATCGTTTAAATTATCCATCATCAGGTTTCACAGCGTCACACTTGATTGAGATATATAAAGATATTAATTCAGTTTATTGCAACTGATCTTTCATTCATCAGCTTTTTTCACTTGTTCTCGTTAAGTATAAAGCTTACGTGAAATTTTACGTCGAATGAAGTTCACGAATACTCTAGAACGCATTCTAAAACAGAGATGCAGTAAAGGCATTTTCTATTCACAAAACGCATTCAAATACGGTTTATTTCGCTCATTCTTTTTTGATCAAGAATTATCCTCCCACAACACCATAAATTTCTCGTAAACAGACTGACATGTACAAAAAAGATCACTTTCAACGTACATACTCCACGTATTTCCTAAGAAGAATATTTCTCCATGTGCCTAAAATTCACAGGAAAATGCGAAAGAGAAAGAATGTTTGTTCCTTTATGGAGGATTTGGTGCGCGTCCTGGTCCGTGTTTACCCGCGTTTGGTCGGCACGAGGAAGAAAATGGCGGCCGCAGCTGAGCGCCAGATGGGCTGCCTGCGGGAGCTGCGGTGCCACATAGAAAGCAAAGGCCGAATTTTTCCCTTCTTTCTGGGGAAAGTTTCTGTGTGGCTCTAGTGAAATTTAACGGAACTGGTCAACTCGCGAATGTTGGTTTGGACCCAACCCAGTCTAACTTTTCCGCAGTCTGCATGCATGTTTTTCGCAACCCGAGTAATTAAATCGCTTGGACGGCGAAAAATATTCATGCTCCGGTGAGAAAGTTAGGCTGGGAACTGTTATGGATGCGGTTGTGATTCCGTGGCACTAGTTGAGCATCGAAGCAGGAGATGGTTTAAAAGGTACATTTTTGCCTCGTTAGCTACCTTTCTTGGGAGAAATCAGAGAATTTTTCATGATCGAACAAAACGCTTGGATTTTAAAATGAAATTCAGCTCTTAATGTTATCAAAATCACGCATCTTATTTATGTGAAAGATTACTGTCTTGGGCTACCCTTACAATTTTAGAATCATGGTTTACATGATCTTACTTTCTTAATGTCGTAGAGTAAATATTATTATAATTAATATCTCATGTTCTTACCCACAACCAAAAATATGGAATGGAACACGTACCATCTAATGTTGCCGAAGGAAGTGAAATTCTTGATAAAATACGCATGCTTGATTCTTTTATCAACTTCCGAGGTCTTACAAGCTGCGAACTTTCTGCGTTTTGCGTAAAAAATAAATTCCAGGAAATGATGCATTTTTCATTGGTTGAAAGACTTTTTTACGTCACTGTGTTGCATCACTGTGTTGCATCACTGTGTTGCATCACTGCGTTGCATCGCTGTGTTGCATCACTGCGTTGCATCACTGCGTTGCATCGCTGTGTTGCATCACTGCGTTGCATCACTGCGTTGCATCGCTGTGTTTCATCACTGCGTTGCATCACTGTGTTGCATCACTGTGTTGCATCACTGTGTTGCATCACTGTGTTGCATCACTGGGTTGCATCCCTGCGTTGCATCGCTGTGTTGCATCACTGGGTTGCATCACTGGGTTGCATCACTGTGTTGTATCACTGTGTTGCATCACTGCGTTGCATCACTGCGTTGCATCACTGCGTTGCATCACTGCGTTGCATCACTGCGTTGCATCACTGTGTTGCATCACTGTGTTGCATCACTGTGTTGCATCACTGTGTTGCATCACTGTGTTGCATCACTGTTTTGCATCACTGTGTTGCATCACTGGGTTGCATCACTGAGTTGCATCACTGTGTTGCATCACTGGGTTGCATCACTGTTTTGCATCACTGTGTTGCATCCCTGTTTTGCATCACTGTGTTGCATCACTGGGTTGCATCACTGCGTTGCATCACTGCGTTGAATCACTGTGTTGCATCACTGTGTTGAATCACTGTGTTGCATCACTGTGTTGAATCACTGTGTTGCATCACTGTGTTGCATCACTGCGTTGCATCACTGTTTTGCATCCCTGGGTTGCATCACTGTGTTGCATCACTGTTGCACCACTGTGTTGCATCACTGTTGCACCACTGGGTTGCATCACTGGGTTGCATCAATGAGTTGCATCACTGTGTTGCATCACTGGGTTGCATCACTGGGTTGCATCACTGTGTTGCATCACTGTGTTGCATCACTGTGTTGCATCACTGTGTTGCATCACTGTGTTGCATCACTGTGTTGCATCACTGTGTTGCATCACTGTGTTGCATCACTGTGTTGCATCACTGTGTTGCATCACTGTGTTGCATCACTGGGTTGCATCACTGAGTTGCATCACTGAGTTGCATCACTGAGTTGCATCACTGAGTTGCATCACTGGGCTGCATCCCTGGGTTGCATCACTGTGTTGCATCACTGGGTTGCATCACTGCGTTGCATCACTGCGTTGCATCACTGCGTTGCATCACTGGGTTGCATCACTGGGTTGCATCACTGTGTTGCATCCCTGTGTTGCATCCCTGTGTTGCATCCCTGTGTTGCATCCCTGTGTTGCATCACTGTGTTGCATCACTGTGTTGCATCACTGGGTTGCATCGCTGGGTTGCATCCCTGTGTTGCATCCCTGTGTTGCATCATTGGGTTGCATCACTGAGTTGCATCACTGTGTTGCATCACTGTGTTGCATCACTGTGTTGCATCACTGGGTAATTGCATCACTGGGTAATTGAACCACTGGGTAATTGCATCACTGGGTAATTGCATCACTGGGTAATTGCATCACTGTGTTGCATCACTGGGTTGCATCACTGGGTAATTGCATCACTGGGAAATTGCATCACTGGGAAATTGCATCACTGGGTAATTGCATCACTGGGTAATTTCATCACTGGGTAATTTCATCACTGGGTAATTTCATCACTGGGTAATTTCATCACTGGGTAATTTCATCACTGGGTAATTTCATCACTGGGTAATTGCATCACTGGGTAATTGCATCACTGGGTAATTGCATCACTGGGTAATTGCATCACTGGGTAATTGCATCACTGGGTAATTGCATCACTGGGTAATTGCATCACTGGGTAATTGCATCACTGGGTAATTGCATCACTGGGTAATTGCATCACTGGGTAATTGCATCACTGGGTAATTGCATCACTGGGTAATTGCATCACTGGGTAATTGCATCACTGGGTAATTGCATCACTGGGTAATTGCATCACTGGGTAATTGCATCACTGGGTAATTGCATCACTGGGTAATTGCATCACTGGGTAATTGCATCTCTGGGTAATTGCATCACTGGGTAATTGCATCTCTGGGTAATTGCATCACTGGGTAATTGCATCACTGGGTAATTGCATCACTGGGTAATTGCATCACTGGGTAATTGCATCACTGGGTAATTGCATCACTGGGTAATTGCATCACTGGGTAATTGCATCACTGGGTAATTGCATCACTGGGTAATTGCATCACTGGGTAATTGCATCACTGGGTAATTGCATCACTGGGTAATTGCATCACTGGGTAATTGCATCACTGGGTAATTGCATCACTGGGTAATTGCATCACTGGGTAATTGCATCTCTGGGTAATTGCATCACTGGGTAATTGCATCACTGGGTAATTGCATCACTGGGTAATTGCATCACTGGGTAATTGCATCACTGGGTAATTGCATCACTGGGTAATTGCATCACTGGGTTGCATCACTTGATGGATTACATTACATAACTACATCGTTTAATTTTATTAATTAGTTAAATCAATTGGTTGTGTTTTCGTCCTTGTCTTAAATTAGTGTTATTTTCGTCCTTGCCTAAGTGAGTTATTTTCGTCCTTGCCTTAGTTATTTTCGTCTTTGCCTTAGTGAGTTATTTTCGTCCTTGCCTTAGTGAGTTATTTTCGTCCTTGCCTTAGTAAGTTATTTTCGTCCTTGCCTTAGTGAGTTATTTTCGTCCTTGCCTTAGTGAGTTATTTTCGTCCTTGCCTTAGTGAGTTATTTTCGTCCTTGCCTTAGTGAGTTATTTTCGTCCTTGCCTTAGTGAGTTATTTTCGTCCTTGCCTTAGTGAGTTATTTTCGTAAAAAACTCGTAAGAACTATATTTTCTCCGCAAAAAAATTTAAATCTTAGCAGAATTTTCTCAAATGTTGTCTCGAGGAGACTTGTCATGGGAAATTTATTTAGCTTGTAACAAGTATCAACTTTTGAACTTTCAAAATTCGTTCATTGTTTTTTGTTTATTTTATTTTTATTTGTAGCCATAATGATGCGTTACGAGCGTCGTCATCAAACTGGGGCTGACGTCAAGTGGTTCCTGGCATCATGCGGAATGAAGCAAGAAGTGCCATTTGGCAGAGAAATTAAAAAAAAATCTGGACTACCAATGCGACATGAAATGAAATATTGATGGTTGCTTTTGAAGGACTACAGGGTCCTCGTGGCTGTCAACGAGTTAAACTTGCATTCTCCGTTCATAGAACTAGTTAGAAATCGACTTAAGCAGTTCCGAGCTGCAACAACATCGGTATATTTATCCGTAATCCTTCAGGTTTTAGTACTCCCAATTTTTAGTACTCCCAGTTTTTAGTACTCCTTTGACTGCCCGTAAATTTCATAATTCTGTTCAGTTTCTTGAATAGCACTCGAATTCAATATAGATATTATGTTGAATCGTACATACATTTATTTTTAGTGCATTACACCATATGTCCATGCGTTGATTTCTTTTTTGATCGAATTATTTGATTGAGTTGCGTTACTCAATTAGTAAAAACCTTTGGTAATACTTTTTTTCATGTTTCATCATAGTCATTTGATAAAAAATGTACATATCTTATGAATATTTTGTTTGTTTCACGTTATTTTCTATCCTCTAATGACCAATAATGGCAATTCAACAAATTCATGTGTACTTCTATGCACACGAGGAAGCAGATGCACGCACTTTTAGTCATTATTAGCCCAATTGAACTTTTCTGCCGAGGCATCTAAAATTTTAGCCGCGCTCGTACATCCTCGGCAGAGCTAAGCTAGGGCGGCTTAAAGCATAGATGCACTGCGATAGAGCTAGACTAACATAAAAATACAACGAAATGGATTTTTTTGTTGCTTTTCCAATGGTATGCGTCATTGGTGCTGTGTTTATCATGATACATACTATACCGTATTCTATACGGGATAGTGTTTATTGCAATGCAGCATGAATGGAACATCCCAGATCACACGAAGAAATAAACGCGCAACTTAGAATGGCAGTACTGGAAATAGGATATTTCTGCCACAGTCTGAGAAAATGAACACTACGCTGTATTAATTAAACTCTGTTACAATTGTGACTCTAATAGAGATGTTTTAGCAGGTGTGTTGTATCCGTATAATGGGTATTCCACTCTGAATTAACGAAAAGCAGTGAAACGTACAATGAAACGATACAGAAGGCTTATTTAAGATATTCTGGTTCTTCAGTTAATTTTAAGTGGCAATTTGTAAAGTATTCTGAAAAATAAGGCAGCATTTAGTGCTAATGCAAATGATTTCGATCAGTATGTGAGGAATTACTGAGCGCAGTTGATCTACTTCGGCATATGAACTAACGAAGTCTTTTCTTTATTTCAGCAAACGGGCAGTATCAGCCAGGGTGTGAACCAAAGCGGCAGCGGACGGCCTACACACGTCATCAAATCCTGGAGCTCGAGAAAGAATTTCACTTCAACCGATACCTCACACGTCGAAGGCGAATAGAAATAGCACACTCATTGTGTCTATCCGAAAGACAAATCAAAATATGGTTTCAAAATCGAAGAATGAAATGGAAAAAAGACAATAAGCTTCCAAACACGAAAAACGTGAGGAGAAAGACAAACCCAGCCGGCGTTACGACAACGATAACACCCAAGAACCAACAGCAAAATAGTTCTCAAAATCCAGCTCAGGACCCGAGCACACAGCAAAACCCAGGCCAGCAACAACCTTCAGCTCAGCAACAACAGCCCAGTCAGCAGCAACAACAGCAGATATCTCAACAGATTTCTGCCCCGTCTTCGCTTCTCCAGCCTCAATCTTCGACACCAAGTCAAGCCCCCTCAACGAACCACCAACCTCCTCCTCACCTACAGAACCACAATTCCTATCACGCTCACCTTGGAGCAACTGGCCTGATGTCCCCCGGAGATTTGGCCAGCATAACAGCCCCGTACCCCCACGGGGCCATGAAGCCAGACTATGGGCTAACGACATTATAATGAAAATGTTATGAGCCATTTCCATTCGTCCACTCAAGAGTCAGGTACTCGCTTGTATTTGCTTGTAAGATTTGGTTCGGCGAAAAATTTTCGTGTAAGGTTTATCGAGCAGTACGTTTGTCGGAGGGAAGTTCTCCCGTGTCCTCGGAAACTTGGCAATGTCTAAAATGTTTCTTGACCCATTTTTATGAGGTACAGTCGCTCCACAATCGCTGCATACGACTATGGTGATATAGTTTCAGTGAGTGATATTATGTCTTGTACTATCACCTATAGCGTCTTGTACTGTACAACCATCAACTGAAATTTAATGGCGTACCTTAAGGCTGCATGTTCGCTTCTGATGATGGAAATGATTGTTTAACCTCGAATGAAATTACGTTGTTTCGATCATGTGTTAGCATGAATTTCCCAATTGTTTGCACATATTTTTTCAGCGTTCACATGCAATGAAGTTCGGTCATGGCGCGCTTCAATTTGATGGCCAGTCGTTAACAGTGTGATGGAAATTGTTATTTTATACCTTTGGTTTACTGACAGATCTGACTGATCCAAGATAGAATTGCATCAAGAAAGTAGCACTGCAGTAAATACTGACTTGGCAAAGTTACGAGGGCTTAAACTATTTAATCATGGTGACATCATGATGAAATGCTACAGAAATAAAACTTTGCGTTGCATTTGCGATCGAGAGATTCGATCAACTTCCTTATGAATGGTTCATTTTATCAGAAACGCCACCTCATGAGCCACATTCATCACAAACCTTTATGACTACAGAGCGAAACTAAAGTTATGCGGCTAATCCTCTGCTTTAAAGTAAAGGATACCATGTTGTCTAAATTGTTAGGACTCTCATTTTATGATTACTGATGAATCTCGAGAGCATTGATGTCCATCAAATAACTTTAGGCGAGTAAAATGTACTTTCGTCAACCAATTCCATGACAAACAAAAGGAAGATTTGCAGCCTTGTTAGGTTTTCAGTAATATGTTATACTTTCACTTACTGCCCTGTGTGGTATTTGAATGAAAACCATTAACCATTAGATTAATTATGAATTTGCATAGAAAATTCCGTGTATTATATGTACTATCTTGTTTAATAAAATTATCTGACTCTTTCTGTTTGTTGACTTGAATCAATAGGGATCAGTTTACTTTGTGGTCAGAGCACCAATCGGTGGATATGATTAGAAGGTTTCTGATGGAACGCTCACTCGTCCGCAGCCATGAAAGCGGGAGAATCAAGCAAGTAATGAACTAAATAGAAAAAATTAAACATTGCTGCAGGATGTCCCTTAATTCAAGTACTGTCGCGTAATATTTGCTGAAATGTGTGATTTATCAACATTTACGTTTTCAAGATGCATTTTGATGAAACAGAAATCTAACGTTTTGAACATAAGCAAGTGTCGAAATGAATTGTGCTTAATTGTGATCGTACGAGTGATGTGTAAGCTACGCCCGCTTCTGACATATTATTTCCGGGAAATGATTTGAAACTCCATTTCTTTTGTGATGCGTCTGAAAAATTCAAACTCTTAGTCATTTTCAACTGCCCCTAATTTAAGCAATGTTTGTAGGAAATTCACTTGGCTCAAAATTCAGCAATTTTGTGAGGATCATTATATTTTGTGAGGATCATTGTGTTTTGTGAGGATCATTGTATTTTGTGAGGATCATTGTTTTGTGAGGATCATTATATTTTGTGAGGATCGTTATATTTTGTGAGGTTCATTATGTTTTGTGAGGGTTATTTGCACTTCAGCTCAGCATGGAGGCAATGGTAATCAGAAAAATCCTGAAGGCTCCTCGATGAAGTTTTTCAGCAAACGTCTGTGTCCGCGTCAGGCATCTCGGGATAGAACTTAGTGCACTTCTGAAGCTATCAATTTTACCCCAGTCTTCTTCGCTCTGAAGGCCACCGTTACTGCATTGTATTTTGTTCAGTCCATTAGAAGTTTTCACTGCTATTAAGATGCACTGACAAGCCAGTGTGATTCAGTCTTCTAGCTTACAATTGATCAATATTTCCTATCTAGTGACAGTTTTGTCTTCCAAATATTGCTTGTTATAGAGCTAATATATACAGTGAACTTGTCACGCAAAATTTGCTGAATGTTTTCCATGTGAACCAACAGGCCTGTGGCCCAAAATGAAATGAAGCTGTGGCAAAATCTTTATTTTTTCCTAAATTAAATAGAACCGTAACCATTCAAAACTGTTCGTTTTTTCACAGTCAAGGGGGGGTATTGTTTCCCCAAATTCTGCTTTCATTTGCTTAAAAAAAATTGCGGATTGACTGAAAATCATGAATCGTGTTCAATGGTTGCGCAATCTACTGAGGTAATTTCTGTGTCGCGATAGAAAGAAGCATTCGTTTTATTTTCCTGCATTTGAAAGAAATGTCTCCTTCCACGCCTAATTGAATTTAATTCCTTAAGAACTTTTTAAATCATACATGAGCCATCATAATTATAATGTTTTATTATGAACTAGTTTCATGAAATATTCATTTAACATAGAATGATGGCCGTGAAAGTATTCCTTTTAAAAACGTGTGAAAAGTGGATGATTTTGAACACACTAGAGTGTATAACTTTCTCACTGTAAACTGTTCCTAACTATGATGTGTGACAAAGAACTATAATGAGAAAACTTGTATTCACTGATTAACTTCGAAATACGATACAATTTATCTTCTTGTAAATAGGATGTTATTGTACATATGTTCATCACCCAATAATTTATTTCGATTTTATCTCCAGTTGGGAAACCATTTTAGTGTATCGTCCGAGATATTTCAGTTGAATAAAGCATGTTATACGATAAACCTACAGCCTTCTACTTCACATCCTCATTCAGATAGCGATAAGAGACGTGATATTAAGAAGTGTAAAAACTGTATAGAATTTCTATTTCATTTTCAAGCTAACAATATCTTTATTCATTCAATTCTTTACTACCGCATTTCAGAGAATTTTCATGAACGATTTGAATTCCCATTTTCAATACAAGTTTATTCGGTTATCGTCCATGTGTTTTGAGTGTTTGTTCGAAAATTGTACCACAGTTCGGTAAAAACTCTTGCTGAGTTCGCGGTCATTGTGTGATATATATTCTTGTAGACTCACCAATAACCTTGCGTCCACACTCGAAGGGAAATTGATCGCATTACTTCACACGATGTCTCTTTTCTGTGGTGATCGTTTTATTCCCCACTAAATTACGGCCGTTTTTCTATTAATTTTAGTTGAATCTAATGTTTTCTTTTAAAAAATCAGACTCCGCAATCTACAAAATTGAACGAGAATAAAATTAATGGCTCATTTCATCGAGAAATATGTCAGCACGCCAATCTTGCCTAGCAGTGCTATATTAATGCTGTTTTTATATTTGAATTGAAAACACAGATTCCAATACTCCATTGTTCATGTTGTACAGAAGTCAAATTCGCCACCTTATCTGAAAGTTTTCTATCATGTCATTTGTACAGTATTTCGTTTTTCTCATTTGTACAAAGTTAATAAATTTAGTTGTGCTGAAGTTTGAAGTAAAAGTAAATCAAACAGGTGAGAATTGTTTCAGTTTCATCCCTCCAGAACATGGCTGAAAATTTCGATAGTTCGCTCAGTAATAATTGTTGTGTTCTGCCATTTATATATAACTCGATTCAGAATGTCTGAATTATTATACAGAGTTTCTAAAAAAAATGTACTCACACTTCTAATGGCGATACAAGTATTATTTATGAACATAGAGTGAAACGGATTGGCTCCGAATACAGCAGGTAAATGTAATTGAAGAATCATGTTCGCAAATGTTCAAATTGATTCGTCCAGACAAAGCTGATAACGCGAATCAAGGGATTTGAAAAATCATTAAATTTGTTTCAGAGATATCCCCGCAAAAAGAAGTTCATGCTGTGGTGAATTTAATACATCTGCAACTCATAAAAGTCAGCATGTTAAAAACAGGTAAAGTATGAGTATATTCATTTGAGACTCGCTGTATGCAATAGATTTCAAAGAAACTGTCCAAAAAAACTCGAAATTCATCGAACTTTAACCTTTTTGATAGCGTTGATATTATACGTCTTCGCCGAAATTTAAAATACCTATAGGGGATATCGAAGGACGTTAACGAATTACGTGAACTTACCGGCTCGACATCAAAAAGTCAAGGCATAAAATGCAGCAGCCTGCCCTGTAATGGCTCCTGTGTAGCACAGCAACACGGCCGGAGTGCACATGAGAGTAGGACGAAGATACTGATCACAATTTTTCTGTGAACGAATTATCACTTAATTATTTATTCGCTTCGTGTACCGAGAACTTGCTAAAAATCATCGGTGACTTGATGTCGTACTGATAGTTCATTGAAAGTCTTTTTATTTGTATGATGCAGGTGCGAATGATGACCAATGCAGATAAGGAATATAGATAGGGATTACATTCAGGAAAAATTTTTTTCCAGATATTGTACATAGAACACCACTGGCTCTGACAGCATACCAGCTCACGACGATAATACCAACCCGTGTTCAATCATTGTTGTAAAATAGAAATTTAACCCAGAGGAACGCCGAAATTTGAAAAAAAGGTTTCCTGCAAGAAGCATATTCATCGGAAAAATGTGTCCACTATTTGATTGTTAATAATTTCCCAGTTCTCTGATTCGGACTTTCTTTTAAATTTTCAATGCAAAAAATCGTTGTGTTTTCAGAGGAAGAATGTTTTCATTGATGCTAGTAGTGAAGAAACAGAAAACGCGTGAGCATGTCAGCAAATTTTTTTTCCGATTAGCTAAAACACCAAGTGACCGTTGGGTGACGCTACTTATGCTCATAAAACTAATTTTCTGACCTAAAAAATGATTAATGATTGTGCTTTTCACGAGGGTAAAATATTTACGCACCAATAGGAACATTTTCTACGAAAACTTGCAGGCGTGTCAATGGGAGTTTTCTTGCGTAAAATGAACATTGACAACAATTCCTATCCACAAAACTTCGTTCGGGAATATTTCGAAGACTGTAGCTAAAATGACCCTAGCTTATCACCAAATGGATTTTTTTATACAGAATCCAAAAAGCACTTGAACTTCAACTATGTATAGGTAGAAGCAACTTTCCCAAATTCCTCTCATCTCATTCCTGAAAACAAGGGGCGTAATTTTGCACGATGCTATTAATAGAAGCAGGATATCTATGTTGACATTGAGTAAATTAAATCAGGAGACGAGCTATCCAAGAATAGGTATACTCAAATGCGTATATTTGTATGTTATATATGCATGTGTATCGAAATACATTACTGTCAGCTTCCACCAGCTTTCCCATGCACCTTCTGATTCTGTAACCTCATTTTGTACCCTTGCGCTCAACTCGACAATACGAGAATTCAAATTGGGTATCGCTGCAAACCTAGCGGTTGCAGCGGGTGAATAAATGATGACACATTTAAATATGCATGTTTAATAAGTATAACATTCAAATCCTATTTCTTTATTATAATTTTGTTATCTGTGCAACGGATGACATTCTTTTTCGAAGTAGGTACGCATTTGATTGCGCAAAAACAATAAAATTAAAAAAGGCGGCTGTTCGCCGTCCGGTGAGGATGACGACACTTGATAATGTTCAATATCACGATAGCGTACGATACCGCGTTTTTAATAGTTTTAATTCCATCAAAATATACAACTACAGAAAATGAGTTCCTGAAAAATTCGAACAAAACATTTGATATACACAAAACTGGACCCCGCGTCACCCATTAGGTCACGTTGCTTACCAAGCTAATTTATGGGAAATATTCTTCGTAAACTGTTTGTGCAATCTCCTTCCAGAGGGGATGTGGGAAGTTGAAATTTTGTGTTCGGTTTTCACTGAGATGAAAGCGTTGACGGTGGCAATCAAGCAAAAAGACAAAACCGTTAAAGTTATATAATCAAGTCCAGCATGGGACAACTCCTGCGAAATTTTACGACTTTTAAAGGAAAAGGTTATGAATAACTTCAATATTCTTCTTGGAAATCCATGAATGACAAAACATGATACAGAAAAATGAAGAAAAAGTCGAAACAATTTTAGAATAATTTGACATGTCATCAATTACTTGAAAGTAATTTTACATGAAATGCTTCTATGGATTCCATGAAGTTTCTAAAATTATACAGGCATTGCATCTACATGGTTCAGAATTATTTCAAATTTTTAGTTTCTATTCTCAATAACCAGTGAATTCTTTCAATGTTATCCCGAATTGACTGGAAATACCTCTGCATCATCGAATTAAAAAACGACGGTGTTTTTTTCTAGAGCGGTAATCTAAAACGTTAACAGCGTATGTCACCACAGAATATTTATAGTAAAAATTTACAGCCCGCTCGTGGCTATCTTGTTTACTTGTTTGCTAGCTTAGTTGATCGTGGCAGTGCACACTTTTCTTAAACTCAAAATTCGGCGTCCGCTTTCGGCTACACGACAGAACATTGACATACCTTTATTCACTCTTTTGCATGCAGGATAAATTTGGCTTTTTTCCCTTGCAGGCAATTCAATTGCCTCATAAATAGAGTGGGGGAAATTTTCGTGCTGATCTGCTCAATTTAATTAAACTAGCTGATACGCTGTAGTGTGGGTGAAGTGTGTTTCGAACACTTTTTTCATAAAGAATAGTTCCCAAAAACTTGTCATACTTACAGTTTGACCTACGAAGACAGTGGTGGCTTCCATTTACGTCAGGGATGACACACATCGAAATTCAACGCTCTGCGTTCGGTTAAAAAATTAAGGAAAATTCAACTTACGTTTCATATTGCAGTTGAAGTCTTGCTTCTTATTGCACGCAAGTCTTTACTAGTATTTACGGTGAAATAATTGTTCTTGATTTAACTTCTTCACATTTAATCGAACAACTTATACAGTGAGTACGGTTAATTATAATTGTTCATTTTCTAGGAAATTTTCAGCATTATTTTCTCCAACAGTTTCCAAGAATAGTTTTCAGATTAAATTAGGCCATTAAAAGATTGTTTTCATCACTAATTGTTCCCTCTGAATTGGTTATTGAAGCTACTTTTCATTCATATGAAAACTTCAAAATCTATTGGAAAATTGGGTATTTTTGAAAGAGAGGACAATCGTCGATTTTCCAATTTTCGCTGCCTAAAAATAGTTATTAGATCGGAATAAACAAATTTTCTTCTATGCACTTTCGTGGGCAAATGAATATTTAACGAGTTATAGCGGTAGGTTTAGTTTGGGTAGAGTACGTTTGGGTATTTTATAATTTATTATTTGACGGCCTGCGGAGCCTGAACCCACTCCTAGGATCTTTTAGTTAACAACACAATAGAAATTATCACCCGAAAATGAGTTATGGCGGTATGTTAACTTTCGTCTTAGATGGCGGGAATGCGCCGATCATTCGAGCGCGTCGGAAGGGAGAGTCCATCGCAGTGTTGCCATCCGACGCGCTCGATAAATTACTTCCCTCTTCAAACACTAGAGTTGCGGTAACTAATTTACCACTATACCTCCTTAAATACTCATTTGCCTCCGAAAGTGCATAGAAGAAAAATTGTTTATTTCGATCTAATTAACTCTGTTTAGGCAGCGAAAATTGGAAAATCGATGATTGTCCTCTCTTTCACATTTTCCGAAAATAGTTATTTTATTACTCACTGTAGAAACAAAAAAATTGCTACGCCCGCGAACTGAATACTCGTAGCACACCCTATCCACAATACAGCCTGAGGGTTTAGCATGATAACTCGGGTCGAAAAGACCGTGTTTTTCCCTTGCATAGTTATGAAAATTTATATTAGCTACAAAATGAAAAAGAAGGTTCAATTTCGCCTTACTTTATTATAGCGAGCAGAGCAATGAACTTTTTGGCATAAAATTAGAGCTTGGAAAGTGATATCCAAGCAGCCAAGTTACCTAACAAGAACATATTTGAGTTTTATGAGTACAAAGACTGCTGTCAGTTGCCTCAGGCTGGTCATATATACAGAACTAATTTTCTAACTTCCGAACTGGGTAATTAGTAATTATCTTTCTTTTCACATTAATGAATTTTTTTCCCTGAAATAAAATTAAGTTTACGAGAACTTGCTGCAACATCAGCGAGAAATACCTCTCATAAAATGAACAATTACAAAGTTCCGTATCCACAACATAGCCAGTTCGATTATTATAAGTCCTACCTAAATCGTTGTGAATTTCCCGGTATGTATAAGTGAAAGATTTTAAATACTATGTAATAAAACAAAAAAGTTTAATTTTCTCTATATTTTTAGTAGAGGGAGATCATCCAATTTTTTCGGATCTTCTAATCTGCAGTAGGGTGCTGAATATTGCCCTGTGTTATCACTGACAGCAGAACCAGGAGGAGCCAAACAAACGTACAAACATGTGAGCAAAATTATCAGACACTTTTCAGTAGATAGATTGATTGAACTATTTAACCCTTGCAAAAGAGAGATTAAAGACCTTAATCTACCGAGGGAAAAATTATACACATTTATAATATAACTCACCTGGTCTCGTATAGTCTTACCTCATCCATAGAATTCGCCAGTAAAAAGTTATTTGTTTCGAAATGCACGGGAGTTTAATAGGATCTTTACAATCGAATAGAATAGAAACGCGGCGACGGAAGCGATCGAGCAAGGTGGCTTTCAACTCCCGCACAGTCAGGCATCAATCACACACTGGCACACAAGAAGCGCACAAGCACGTGTACATTCGCGTTAACGCAATATCTATGAATGTAGAAGTTATGTGAGGTGTGGTTCCGGGATCGGACAGTTTTCTTCGCATTACCCGAAATATCAGAGCCAAGATCAAATTTTTTCCTCGCCTTGTTTACGCTACTATTCGTGAAGCATCACCACCATAATCTTAAATACTTCGCGAAAAAGAAACAAGGTGTCTGTTAAAACCTACCGAATTACGCGCCTAGTTTTTTCTTCAAATCAACTTGGAATTTTTGTAAACGCTCGTTTACAAAAAAACGCTCTGAAGACGCGCCAAAGTAGCGTCTTCAGTGGGAAAACCTCACATACGATAGTGAGAATAATCTCTAGAAGCTAGGTCCCTAGAAATATCTCACACAGTAATCGCTGTCTTTCAAAACTGCCATCTACAACTGGAAAATATAACGTTCGTTCATGGTCGAGCTACGAATTACCAAAATCCCGAAAAAAGCTCAGCAGACTTACATTTTACCTGAGAGAATTTCAAGGCCATGCAGGAGACGACCTCGTTATAGCGGAAGATTTCACGTTAGTGGGAGATCAAGAGCGAAAAATATTATGAGCGAGAAATATTCTCGATACCTAGTACAGAATTTCAGAACACTTAAAAGTTGAGCGTCTTTTGTAAGAAATGCGCTGCCAGCTGCGCAAATGTTCATGATTTTAATAGGCATTGAGAGACATAGAGAAGGATTCCTTTGTTTAAACCGTCCGAAGAAAATAACTTTACCCATTGACCTTGCAAATTTGATGATGAATTTTTGGTGGGATGATTTATAAATCAATTAATGCACACATTTCAAAGAAACTATGAAACGCAAACAGTTCTTGTTCAATCATTTATATTCATTGGGTCGAAGACTCAAAATCGCACTTTTAATTTTCAGTTGAGCATTCAACCCCACAGGCCACACATTTTTTATTCAAAATTTTCTACGTTGCCAAGTTGACGAAGTTAAGTTGTCCAAGGACGCCTAGAAATACAGCGAAGTCCCAGTACAGTAAAACCAATCCATATCTTGACAAACTCTAGCTTTGATTTTCCAAGAAACAGTTCTCATGTAATGAAATTTTCCTCAAAATCTTAAAGGATTAGTTTATATTTCTGCATAAATCTTCCGTAGGAACCAAGTTCTTTTCAGAGATGTTTGTGATTATTTTTTTGAATTACGGTCGAGTTACTTTCTTTTGAAGCGAAAGATGAGACCTTAGCTTAGCATTCAGTACTCCGTTCGAATGAAAGTTCTAAAGTACAAAACTTTCCACACTTTGAGGTAAAGAACATCGAGGCCCTAGGGAGAAAATATAACATCCATGGAAATTAGAAAATCTTAAAAGAATATTTTACGCAGAAACTTCATCACACACTATATCAACAAAAGTGCCCGTTCAGTTTATAAAATTTAAAAACGTATTTTGGGATTCTTGTTCCAAAAACTTTATTAAAACTCTTCGTTTAAATGCCTTAGGAGTACATGAAATATGTGTAATCAAACGCACGGGATCTATGACCAGCAATCAAACCCTCTATACATAAAATCCGTAAATTCGTCACTCACCTTCGGAAACCGCTCCTCTTTCAGAAATAAAGTATGCCGTTCGGAAAGTTGACTATACTGGAAGTATGCAAACAAAATTTCCTGTTCTGCGGAAACTTACTTCCTGCAGCAATTGTTGTTTGATTTTAGAGGTACTTTACAGAAGACGTGGGCTTAAAATGCTCATACGTTGATGTCTTTGATTTCCAAAATATTAAACGGAAAATATACTGTTTATAATAAAGTGGGCTTAAATTATTCAAGCATAATAAAGCATTGCACTTGAAATAACGTAAAATTTAAGCACCACAGGAAAAAAATAGACCACAAAATAAAAAGGATTAGTATGAACTACCCCTACAACATCATGGGAGTTAATGCATGTGAAATCAGTTACGCATTTCCAAGAAATTTTTTGAAATTTTCTTCATAATCTACCTGTATCCGAATTATTCGTACTGACGTAAGCAAATTAAATCAGTCGAGAATGAACAGAAAAATGTAATTTTTTTTAACACGAGAAGGCTAATTTTTTCTCGCACTCATTTAGAACATGCGCTAGTTTTGATGAGACCATTGTACGGTGCTCCTGAGTCGCACGAACTCCACTTCTGAGGAGAATCTTTTAATTAGGAGATGGAGGAAGTTATGAAGCTGAGATTCCTCCACAGAAGCGCCCCAAAACTAATTCCAGCCCTCGCTGCAAAAGTAGCAGAGAGAAGGAAAGAGGGAGTCGCGTGATTAATTATGGAAGCGCCTCTAATTTCTTATAGGCTCTCCCTTGGGATCTTTTGCTTCAATTAAACAGGCCTGATTAAAAAATGTCGGCTCTGAAAGAAGAAGCGTGCGTCACCCGAGTGTGAAGTTTAATAGCTGCCGCAGGGACGGGGTCAACTCGCAAGGTGCTCCAGAAGACGCTCCTGTGGTCCACAGTCCGATATTTATTGCCCCTCAGGACCTTCTTTCTCTGACACCGATATTGCACATACTCATGCCGCTCAATTCTAAATATCGGCTTCTGAAAATACGAGCTTATCTAAAGTACTAGTCTCTATGTGCAGCTCGAAATTAGGCATGCACACTTTCTTGGCCTGCACACCTCGTGCAGGTGCAAACACTTGTGATATTAGTAACATGACGTGTTTTATGATGATGATAGATTATAATAGGATACCTGAAGCGAAGTAACGTTGAGACAAATTATGTGACATTCAGATGACTTTTCTGAATTTAATTGTTCACAATCTGTCACACAACGTGGGTGCAGCCGAAGGACTATATTAGAGTATATATGATTTTATTTTAACTTGTTAATGTGTATATCAGCTAATTTATCGTAAGATCATTGTCGAATATTGATGTACTGCGTGAACCAGGTTTTTAAAATATTATGAGGCCAAAATATTTACAATATTAAACGAAATTAATTCATCGATTCTTCAAAAAATAAGATATGGAACTTATTGAAGGACTAACTCGTGAACCCCATGCAAGGTAAAGTTTGCACTTCATGCAAGGTAAAGTTAAGAATCAGTGCAAATAGTTCATTAATATTTCTATGAGGAAACTATCTTCAATCATAGATGAATAGCTCTAGAATGGTTTTAAACTGTAACTCAGTAAACTAAAGGCTCAGTAAACTCAATAAATTATTTCGCTTCCATTTCACACTAACCTAGCCCGGAATATTTAAGAAACAGTAGTTAAATTCCTAAGGTATTGCAAATTTACTAATTTAAAAGATAAGTTGTTAAAGCTAGTGACCTAGACTTTTATTACGCTTTCGAACCAAATCATTTCGTCTATTAAATAACGCACTCATATTCATTGTGCTACAACGTTCATTCTATTGAATCTTTCCTTGAGAGTCTGACACACAGTACTTCAAACATGTAAACTATGCACGCTCGCACACAAGAGTTTCGTTTCGAACGAAGCAAGGGCAGTTTTTCACTCTCTCTCATAATTTCATGCGAACACAAGAAAAATTTACGCAAAAACTTTTAGCCGAGGCTCGTGCCTTCACTATTTTCGAGCGCCAAACACACATGCGAGAGGCCTGGTGACCAAACTCAAGGAAGCGTAAAAAGTCGAGGAAGTTTGCAGAAAAAGTCGGCAACATCAGCAGCCTTGGAGGCTCCGAGAGATAAATGAAGGTTTCTTTGGTCGCTCGAAAGCTTCGTCTCCCTCTCTGCTGCTGCTGCAGAGATGGCTCGGTCGGGCCCACTGCTCACATATAGCGTTCTGTGTGCAAGCGCTCGTGTAGCTCACAAAATATCGCAAGTGCGTTGTAATCCAAAAGCGGATTATATCTTGCGCAGTTAGAAGTCAGCCAGATATTGTTGCATTGGTGTCTAGCGTTCGAAATGGGGGGGGGGGGGGGAGGATGAAGTGACGGAAGGAAAAGCTCAAATATGCACGAAATACATCATGATCACAGTTCATTTCCCTCACCTTCCCTCAGTGGCTTGGAAAAATTAGGATTTCCTTATTTCAGTTGGTTTTACCGAGATATGTTATGGAGAAAAACAACAGGAGTTAGGATTTCGAGTGAAAGAGATGCAACTGTGTTAGCATTTTTAACCCATTTCAAACAGGGAAAAATTATGTAAAAAAGCATTCGTACTGAAAGCAACTCTGCCTTTAACTTCGAAACGTGTTCATGTGAGCAGATACACTTTGCCGTTTGAAGTATGAACAGTAAAAAATTTTCTATTTACTGGATAAGAATGGAGTTGATTGACTTCAGGGGAGAAACTTGTTAAAAGATATTTGAATTATAGTTTATAAGAATGTATCTCTAGTGCATTTGTAATTTCGAAAATCTACCCGAAGACTAACGCTGGAAATGCAGAGAATGGGCCTAAAAAATTTTGAAGATGCTAATTGTTCTTGTTCAACTCGTGATCCCTGGTTTCTACTGATGTGTTGCCCTTTCTAGAATATTTTGGAAAGCATTCGGTTATTCAACAGCAAATCTTGGATTCACATAATCAGAGACTCGTTTGTGGCGAAATATTGCACAAATAACTCAACATTGATTAGTCAAGTATGAAATGCAACTCATCGCCCCAAACTTACCAAACCTGCGCAACTTGTTAAAAAGAACCCACCACATCCACTCGCAATCATCAAATTCAAACTCCATACGTACAAGTCTTCAGTCAAAATTAATCCCAAGGCACATTAAAGATTGTTCCTCAGCTTTGAAAGGAAAAATCTGTTTCCAGAAATTAATGACGAATTATGAAGTAACTAAGTAACGTCTAATTTTAGCATAATTTTTTTTCTAAATATCTTTAAAATACTGCCGCACTACGACATCACAGAATTCCGATCTGGTTCAAAATTCACGAATGCATACTTTTGTATCCTCGGTAATGATGTTCAAATACTATGCACACCTCATAACTAGTGCTTGGTATTATTTAGTATAACGGATTGGGAAAATATTTTAGTTTTTTCTTTCTTTCACACAGGAAAAGTGATTACAACAAAAATCAATTACACACATAAGCAATAAATGACAATTTTCAGGGCTTCCATCACATAATAACTTTGTTCAAGCGCAGGGGTAATGAGCACAATTCTTCAATTATACTTCATATTCAGTGTGTCTCAATGAAATCATTTTTCTGTTTTTATCTGCGTAGCTAACTAAAACCTTGGGTTATTACATTTAGCGTATTATAATTAACTTATCTTTGGTGGGAAATCCAAAGCAAAGGAGATTGAAGATTTTATAAAGAGAAAAACTAACAGATGGAACAATCTAGCAATGGATTAAACAAAATAAAATTTTGTGTTTGAAAATTTGCGTTTTTCCAGATGTTATAATCATTCATAATTTCCATCCATTTGGTGGGGTGCAAATGAGAAAGCCGTACACTTTCAAACACCCTCACAAGTAACAATTATTTCAAAAAATTATTTATTGCGCTCTCTGAAGTAAGTAATACGTGTCTTGATTTGACAAACATGTGAGAATGAGCAGACGCATTCCCGCCAGTGCTTCTTAAATTCCAGGTTGTTAGAGGCATCATCAATAACGGCGAGCGTCCCAAAGTTCTTCTGAAAGGACCAGAGAAAGAAAATTACAGCTTTCTTTGGAAGCAACTCGAGATTCCTTTCAGCATTGGTGCATCTAAGCGCCGGACTGGCTGTCGGGTCCATGAGTTCAATTTTCTCGGCCCCATATTCCAGTAGACAGAAGTTCAGTTTAGTTATTTCCATGCTGGACTTTTTATTGTTCAACACTTAGACGTGTGACAAGGACACGGCACACGTGTGACGTTCATATTTTATAATAGGCACGAGTGACGTAGCCTGTTTTTTAGAATCTTTCGCTTATAACTTCGTAGGGCGCTCGTATCTGCTTTATGATTAACAATTTGAAATTTTGTAAGCTAGTTGTTGTACGTTTTTATTAAAGTCACATGGACTCTTTGGGGGTAGAAATTAGAATTGTAGAACTTCACTAACCTTTAATTAAGATGCATAGATTAAAAGTTATAGTCTAGTTAATTTAGTAATTCAGCAAACTATGAAAAATTAAATACGTCTAAATTCTCTACATTTTGCTTCCTTCTGTTAACTATTAAATCCCTTTTCAAAGTTCAACTTAATTTTACGCTTCAAAAATAGTTAATTTATTTTCAAATGATATTTCATACTACGGAAATGCTGTTTTCATTTACTTCCCTCATGGTTCAGTTCAGTTTCAGTTTATTTATATATAAATTAAAATTTACTCGTGGAATTCCACTAATTTTCGAGGTCCGTCAGTTTCTGGGGAATTGCACCTCCAGATTTTATTTCAGCCCAAATTATAGTTCATGGAGCTATAACTTGCCAATAAAAGATAATAATGACCCCACTTTCGCAGTACAGAAAGGCAGAGCGTCACATAAATGATGCCAACTGACACATTAAGCAGGGCAAAAACTAACGAAAAAACTCATTGCTTGTTTCTAACCTTGTGGAACAACTGCCGTGTGTTGAGGTGTATTCATTTCAAATAACTCCAATTCCTGACTGGTACTTGCGATGTAATTCTGCTGATTGTTGTTAATATTTCTTTGCTATTATTTTCAATTGTTGCAAATGTTATTTTTTCATTGGAATTGTTTTTTTTATCAGCGTGCTTAGGGTTTTGAAACAATTTATCTAGAAATAAAATATCAAAGGAAAGTGGTAAAACCCTTTTAAACTGAAACCTGACTAATGAATTTCTCGCGCAGTCGACGAAAGAAGTTTAAACATCTCTTCAATTTCTGCTTAAATTCTTTTTGCCGTAGAAATCAGCATACTTCATTCGAACATAACTGGGGACTATCGTGAACGAGTATGTAAAATTTATAAATTTTCCATCTAAATATTCTCGCCGTCTTCATAACTAGCTGCAAAACTTAAATAAGATGCTATTATGCAAGCCGTAGCTTTTTGTGAGATATTCCTACTCTTCCTTGCTCACCTAGTGCTATTTCTTTGAATATCCAAAAATATTTTTTTGACTTTTGTCCCTTCATGAAAAGTAAAACCTTTGGAGATCATTTCCTGCGTTGGCAGAATAGTGAGCTACTTTCCGACGGTTAACATTGCTGGGAAAGAGCAGTCTACAAATAATTGTTTAAAACGGTCTTATCCTCTTCAACCTTTACGAAATTAACCTTGTTGTATCCAGAATACGTACAATGCTCTGATATGCCTTATAGATTTCTTGCTCTGAAAATGAGTTTTGCTAAGTTAATCGAAAGCTTAGCCTTAATATATAAAATTGATCTAAGAATTAGAATTTTTCGTAAAAATATAAGAGTATGCGTCAGTAAAGTTTACATGGAACGTTAAATACCTAAACACAGCAGCACTTCTTTTAAAACCAATCTAACGAAGAAAAATTTACTGAGTTACATAAAGCTGAAACCTAAACTTTTTACCATATTTTTTATAAAATACTAACACAATGAAATGCAAGATCTATATTGTATTTCTCGATATCCTTATTTGTACGCAAGACAAACCACATTCTCACGTTTGTGTTTTCCCTCTAGGGAGAAAACAAAGTTACAATAATGCATATCTTGCGCTAGTGCTTTAGACTCCTCCACCTCCCCTGCTCTGGTGAGAGTTGACTTGTGACAAGCTCGAGAGCTTCGCTCCTCAAGCCCCAAAGAAGCTGTTAAAAACAGTTAAGACACACTGAGGAGTTTCGTGCGCACTGTTCGATGGCACTCAGTTGAACAAGAATGTCATTTGTTACTATTAAACGTCCGTCCTTGGTCGGGTGCTGCTCTTAAAAGCCACATCTGGCTCGACCAGGCGTAGGACCGCGCACGTCCAGCAAAACTCGAAATCGCTGTACACATTGTGATTGATGTATGTTCGTAAATGGAATACATGCAGAGATTTGATTAAAATGTTGATAATGTAATGAAGGATTAACCCATATGTAAAGATGGATGAGTTTTGATAATTAGTAAACATGCAGAAAGTTGAGTATGGTCATAATTTAATGAAGGACTAAATTATTTGATGGGTGTTTATTGATTATTAGTATACACGCCGAAATGTTGGTGTGTTCGTAATAAAACTAAAGGCTGAAAATGCATATTCATGGATGAATTTTGATAATTGATGTACAAGAAGAAAGTTTTATAGGTGTATAAAGTAATGAAGACTGAATAACATAATTATTGTTTTTCAACGTTAAGCATAAGTGCAAAACATGTAATATACTAGCTTATTTTGTATTGGCATGCTAAAATGATTAAAGAGTCATATATGTACTATTTTTGATAAATTTCACTGAGGCTTCGAGAACACATAATTTTGCTAAGATTTATTTAGAGAGACATTGAAATTGCTACAGTTTGTGTTATTGACAGAAGATTTTCACATCAAATTATTCCAAATGTACCTTAACTAATATTAATCATATCTTCTTCTCACCACTCGAGATTCATTCGATGCACATCAAGAAATTGTCAGCCGTAGGAACTGTCAGTCTTCGGGAGAAATCAGCACCATGTAAATATCAGCACTGGCGACGTCAGCATTAAACTAGCGTCAGGAGAAGACAACTGTCGACACCATTTCATTCTACCACCAGGCAACCGTCAGCCCCATTCTACCACCAGGCAACCGTTAGCCCCATTCTACCACCAGGCAACCGTTAGCCCCATTCTACCACCAGGCAACCGTCAGCCCCATTCTACCACCAGGTAACCACCAGGGAACCACCAGACAACCGTCAGGGAACCACCAGGTAACCATTAGGCAACCACTATGCAACCAATGGTGAACACCACTCAACATACCGCAATCAGCGAGCAACCACCACTATCACAACCATCAGCACCTAACAACCACTTGGCAACCAATGGCGAACACCATTCAAAATACCAGGCAATCACCGAGCAACCACCACCATCGCACTACCGTGAGGCAACCATCATCACCCAACCACCACCAGGCACTAGTCACCTCGTGAACACCACCAGCGAACCGTTCACAGGCTGCAGACAGCAGCAGGCCACCACATCCGGAAGTGGAGCCAGCGTTCGGTGTTGTGTTTGTGTGCTACATTCATTAATCTAACGGTGTGGGAAGCACGGACGGCGCCACCTCCAGTTGGGGCCTTTACTGACCTCTTCGGTGCCGCCTCTGTCGAGGAGACCAAATTCGAAACAACATCGAGCGTACCCACTTCCAAGGTGGAATGTCCTTAGGCTCGGTTACCGACCCGCTCCCGAGGTGCACCGTAAACACTTCGGCTCGATTACTGAATAAGTTTTTGTGAATCTCCCTAACATGTCTCGTGAAGATTTTGAACTAAACACACTTTGAAGATTGGGTTTTGAGTACGAGCTGATCAGAGCTAATAGGGTGAAATTTTTTCAAAATTGGGTGTCGTGGCAGAGGTAAATTGCCATTTTTCGCGATTATTAGGTTCTATAAATTTTAATTTTCTCATTTAATGGGTATGCAATCCCTTCATTTGTATCTTGGCTTTCCTTCCTTGAAGCAGAACCCTGCCCCTGAAAGTTTTCTTAAAATGTCACTGTTTTGAAAAAAATTATCCATCTTTGTTCATCCGAGTGATTATAGTTCGGAAAGGCAAAGACGTACATCATTTCAATAAATTCAAAACACATTGAAAAGTAGAGCGTCGACTTGAATTGCTCTGTGAGGCAATGAAAGTGGAGGTTAGCTCTCATATTCTGATCAAAATTTACGCTTTCTCTCAGGCTGGCAGAACGGTGGGCTAGAAATTTCCTCTCAATTTACAAATTACAGTCCATCCATTATGCAAAGTACGACATTTCGTGCTAAAAATTCACAACGGTCCTTGTGGCAAAACAAAAGTTCATACTCCCGTTACTCAAGTGTCGCGAAGCTCTTTTTGCCACAAGTTAAGAGAATAAACGGATCGATCGGTAAGATTTACATCGTAGGCTGCACTGAAAGTGTCATTCTCATGCCCCTAAGCCATGCAATTCGACCTCTCAAAACCACATCCTGAACCGTTCTAGAGTCTCGCAAAAAACACGTCAAGTTTTCTATACGGCGCCCCGATCGTCAATTGTCTTGCGCTGAAGCAATCGATGCGCAGTTCACAAGTCGCTCTTTTTTCAGCTGAAGTGAACTGCCAAAGATTTCTAACCTGGATTCTTTGGCTCGCTTTAAAACGGGATCCTAGAAAATTTGCGGGAAGAATCTGGAACCTGTGACTTACCTGAGGTCCCGTCTACGTGCAGCGAGATTTTTGGGCCTGGTGACCCTCAAGTTCAATCTGAGGGCATTTTTGTGGCCAGAGAAATGTGAGAGCCTTGGCAAAATACAGGCATGTGCGTTGTAAAATTCTGCTCTTTATTTTCCGGGTGTGCTCGTCAAAATGACCTGGCGTAGCTAAACGAGTTCAGTCCCACTAAATATTTGAGAATCTCATAAGCATCGGAATTCGATTGAAGTTTTGTCAATCGGTAAAATGAACCTAATTTTTATCAACTTGCACGAACGAATTGCACAAATTAGCAGCTATATTTAGAATATTTTAATGAACAAACATTTCATGAATTGAAATGGAATACAAAAAACAAGTAGAAGGCAGAAATTACCTGCGTAAAGCACTGCAATAACTAAAAATATTGAGAAAATTTTTGGATCGTAGAGATGCACCTGTATCACTTCGTTGCTATTCCCTGAAAGCTCTTCAGAATATATTTCTCAGTATCATTACCATAGTTAGTCCATTCCCTAAGGGAGGGAAATGTTAGTAGCTTAAAAAAAATTATTTTGAAATTTTCAAGATTGTGCTGATTGTGGGTGTTGGGTGCTCACCTACAATCTTCTTCCAGCAATGGAGTACGAACGCGAAGTGAAAAATGAAGAACTGCGACGACGTCCAACCTATATTCTTCTAGTTTCACTTGACATCCATCAGCCTAAATTAACGAAGAAGTTTTTCAGTAGCTATTTTAAAATGCCATCTTATGATACTTCATTGTTCAACCATAAGTATGGAAGCAATGATGATGAGCGGACTTGTCTTGCCTTGACAGACTCATTGACATTTACTTCATTAAATGCAAAGTTGAACTTACAATGAGAGTTTAGAATCAGAAAGAGAGAGAAAATATTTTTGAAATTGATAGCAAAATGCTCTTTAATGCGAATAAAGACCATGTATTACATTTATGCTTAAAGTTTGTAAAATGGTACGTCCGTACTATCCTATGAGTGCTTGTCCTTAACACTTTGACTGCAACTACTAAATATTAAGTTCAATGCCAAACTCTAATTTAAAGTCAGTTGTACTAAACTATTTTGAAAATACCAAACATGAACTGGATCATGCCTTCATTTAGCTTCGATTAAGCATTTATGAAAATTGAATTTGCGACTACTGGTCGGTGAGCAACATTATTAAAATTACCTCCGTGTACCACCGGTGGCGCATGTTGCAGTCAAAGTGTTAAATAACCACAGTTGAAATTCTATAGCCTGGCTTCTCACGAAAATTTGCAGAACCCTCTTCATGGTGTAGTTCAGAATTTTCTTTCACTTCCACAAAACACTTCGTTAGTCTATCTTACTGTAGATGCTAGCCTCCAGTGCTTTATTGGCTGAAAATCCTAAAATGTGAGCAATACCAGAACAAATCAGTCAGTATTTCCTCCAAAGTTGTGTACCTTCCCAATGAGGGGATATAAGCCCGATAGAAAAAGAGACTCATACATTTTCTAGACCCTGAGACTCTAAGAGAACTTACAATCTCTGGGTGCTCGGATAATTTCACGTCTAAATAAACCACATGAAAAACATTTAAATCCGTTTCATTTCACTCAATGATCCCGATGCAGTAATGCAATACCTTGACATGTTTTTATAAACATATATGCTTTCGTTCTAGAGCCTAGCTCAATAATGCTAAACGCTCGTACAAAAACGAGAATTCGTTCTTTTGTGTGTCAGCTCCGAGCTAAACTTGGAACACAGAGTGAGCGCCTCAATGGCGGCTGCCTCGAGTTGAGCGTTGGCTGACAGGGATATTTTTCTCCACTTCAGCCCCGAAATGCCTGCTCGATTGCGCATAATTGTTGTTATTTCAGCCATCATACCTCATTAAGCAATTATCGTACAAAAGCCTAAGCTCTCTCTGCTCCGCCATTGGCTGTTCAACGGGCCAATCTCAGGCCCAAGAGCCATCACAAACCTCTCATGAAGGCATAATAAAAATAAATATTAAGGTCGAGTTAGTTTCATTCGAGTTTTGTGAGCTTTTCTGTAGGGTTTTGTTCACCATCAAAATGTTAGTTCCTGAATTGTTAACTTAGTGATAATGTAGACGAGTCACAAGTAACACGTTTTCCTTGGAATTACTGAACTAAACTCCGTAAATTAATGCGATAGTGCTAAGATAAACTTAATTTTTTAATACGTGTGAAATACTTCATTTATTAAACCTTCATTTGCTGCGATAGGCAAATTTCATTAACTGAACACGAATGATGTTTCTTAAAAGGGACTAAGTTGTTCTTTGCAACGTTCTAAATTCATCCAGACACTTTGAGATGTTGTTGGATCGAACGAAGTCAGTGTAATCAAATATGAATACTCTTTTGATGAGGTAAATTTTAAGATGAATTCAAGACTTTCACGCCCGCAGGCATCACTTCTCGTAAATCAAAGCACTCGTCGTTGTTTTTCAATGGAATTATTACGCAACTTACATTTTATTGGATCTGAAAGACGAACGTATCTAGTCACGGACGGGAACAGTGAAGCTAGTGGCGTGTCATTCAGCAGTACCATCCGTCTCCATTGGGCAGCGATGGTGTCGCGCTCCTCTTCAGGGAACCCATTCCTGAAAAGCCCTAATTCGTCGCGTATTATACAGCACTCTTCGCCAAGCAATTTTGAACTGCTTTTCATTCTCCTAATGGACTTATTATTACTTCATTGAATTCTTGGCTTAGCACGTATGTATGGCATGATGGGTTTTTACTTTTAGAGTTTTACGATTGAATGAAATCGTCCTCAACTTTCGGCCTAGTACATTAACTTGACTGAATATATATTTTCAAAAATTTAAGAACCTAACCAAAAAGTATTTTTCTGCTCATACCTGCAACTAATCGACGTTAACATTATTTTTACAACTTAAACTGTGTTTACATAAATCCGCATCGATGTGAGACTATAAAATAATATCCGTGATATACGCAGGTGTAATTGGTTATCTTGATAAAACATTTCAATTCTACTTGCTACGTTGTGTGTGCTGATTCGTTACACCCATTGTGTCTTTAATCTCAGATCGCTTCTCAGTTATATCAGTTATGCTACTTTTGAGATAGTTCAGGCAGACTTCTTTCTAACGCCCTCACGTTCCTTTCATTTAAACCCCCTCATTACGTTTATCTTAGATCACAGTCATGTACTGCACCTCCAGAGCTTTGAAAACGTCTCTCAAAGATGCGTTAGTGATGATCAATCATTATATTCATCAACTACGCAGCTACATGACATCGTATCGACACATTGTTTAGCATTTATTTGCTCAATATCTGAATAACAAATTACACAGTGCATTTGCTTCCATATAAAAAGTTCTGCATAAATTTTGAAACTATGTGCTGAATGGAGAATACTAATTCGTCTAATGGCTGCATCTGTCACTAAAAAAATTTTCATGTCCATCTACGCTCAATGTGAGAAAATAATGATGTATTTGAACTAAACTCAGATGTCAGACTATATTTATTTGATGACTTGCCTCAAGGCAGGAATTACAATATTTAAATTGGCAATCGGACTTTATTTGGTATAGGATTGTGACCAAACAGAAATATTCTTCTGAATGATCTTCAAAACCTAAAGAGTTCACTGCCAACCATTTGCGAGTAATTAAAATTTTGAGCATAGTCTCCGTAGATTCTTGCGAAAATAGTCGCTGATGGGCAATTTTCATCATAAGGTCGAGTGAAAAATGTTATTCATATTATTTAGATAAATCCTAAATTATTTTTCTTCCACACATCAAATGCAATAACAAAAATGATGCTATTTGAAGAATTAGATTCTCCTTAATTATTCCAAATTATAGTAAGTCTCGAACCGTGCAATTATTCGAACTAAACTGTAACAACCATTTTTTATTTAGCTTTCAATTTTGAACCCGCCAAACCGTTTCAGAACATTTCTTTCTGTCAGTTAACAAGCATCAATTCAGGGAAATTTAATTTTTTCGCACATTAAATTTGCAAGATCTGAATTTTTTGCAACTTTCTTGTTAGACTTCTCGGCAATATCTTTGCATCCAACATAGTGATGATTTATCTTCAGAGTCATAGATCGTAGTATTTATGCTGCAGTTTTTTCAA
Organism: Morinoia aosen; assembly: GCA_030386875.1. Taxonomy (NCBI): domain Eukaryota; kingdom Metazoa; phylum Arthropoda; class Malacostraca; order Amphipoda; family Talitridae; genus Morinoia; species Morinoia aosen. The sequence continues at coordinate 22,684,739 of CM059565.1, forward strand.
ATATTATGTTTCATATATGTTTGTAAAATCTGAAGTAAAGGAAGACATGCATTTCAATTTGTTTCAGACAAAAAAAAAACAGTTCTTAGAAAATAATCATCGACCAAATCCTTTCATCATATGAAATATAGGTTGCATCACTCTCGAGATATCAGAACATATAAATACGTACTGAAGCTCTCAACCTGATGCTACGCCATGTTTTTCAATTTTTCCTTTTTAACGATAATCACGAATTTATTCAAAAGTTACTGATCGAAAGCCTCACCAAATATCACGCTAAAGAGAACAAAGATTACTTCATCAAAGACTGCACCCGTTCTCCTTGAAAATTTCGATGACCAAGAATATCTTCTGAAGTATTTTAGAGGAACGGCCTGCCCACATGGAGCTGTGAATTGTCGCCGGCGTCCTCTGACAATCTTGTCTAGATAAGGAACGCTCGACTATTTGTCAAGAAGAAGGACAGGCTGGATCTCGGTGTCTCTCTGTATGCATGAGGCCTGTCAGTCTACCAGCCACACAGCCGTGGCTGTATGCCTTCTAAGCCATTCGCTAAACCCGGGGATTTCGGACCAAAACATGACTTACACCATTAAGATTTGGTCTCTCCGTGGGAAATTGGATTTCGTGTTTAGAGAACGTTTCAATTTAGGCAAAAAAGGTTATTTCACTTAGTTTGCGTTAAATTGTTTTACCGTGAAGGTTGCAGTTTTTTAGAATAAGCGAATGAGTTTAAGACATTGAAAATTTAAGTTGAAAGGTGAGACTCATGGTCCATGAATTCTTTATTTATCTTCGTTGGTAAAGGCTGAAATTTATAAGTAACTGAAGAGAAACTGTGAACACAAATGCTCAGTGACAACTATATAATAATTTAATTTTGGAATTTGGCTCGTTTAGTTTTTGTGGGCGTCCTAGCATGCAGGTTTTTTGCAAACAAATTTTATAAAAGTTGTCTATGAAAAATATCAATCCATTAATACCAGAAGGTCGGAAAATTTTTCAGTAGCAAAAAAAATTGAGCTCATAAATATTATCCATCATGAAACATAATGGATGGTACTTACAAAACGTCAAGAAAACCATGGAGGAGAACTACATAGACTAATTTTCACTTCATTATCGGAAAAGATCCCCAGGCTCGTGCTCTAAACTAGTATCGAATTAATTTTTGGTCGATGGTGCAGGAATGTCGTAAACAATCAATTTCAGATAATTATAACCTGTGAACTACATGTGGGACCATAGCAAGTCGTAAATTGCATAAGAGACAATATATATATATAGTGGGCAAAAGCAGTATTTGAGGCAGAAAAAGTGCTAAAATTTTAAATAACACATTATTAAGCCGTGAACTTGTAAGAAATTCTCGCACACTACAACTTTAAAGGATATAGAAACGGTCAATTAAGATTTAGATTTAACGAATTATATTGTTAGATGTCAATTCAGATTGAAACGGAGAACAAACATCCGTAAAATGACGGTAATAAGGTTTACGTTTGATTTAGAATTTCAAGAATTTCCAGATCTTGATAGTTTTGGTATTAGGTTTGTTATGGTGCGACGCCCCGAATAGGAGGTGCTCGGTCGTTCAAAGTTGCGTCACTGAGAGGCTTCACACGATTAGGTTGCACCACGGTGCACGTCTCTTTTGGGTCCACTGTTAATCGTTAAAGAAGCCAGCACGGGAACCGGAGGGAGCTGTCTAGCCCGCGACCGAACCATGAACGCCTGCAACGAGCAACAACACGATAATTGCGAAGCCCAATCTTGTGGAGCTTATAACGATCAATAAGAGCTTATATTTCGACACTATACTGCAAAGAATTCAGGTCAGAAGCACCCTAGCATAACGAACCCAGAGAGCAACGCAGAATATGATCGGATCGGAGGCACCAGACACTGCAGGTTCGGCGAAAAACCAGATAAAGAACGGCCAGCAGACGGACGCCCAGACGGAAGCGAAGCTGACTTTAGATTCGTATACTAAGGAAACAAAAGAAAGACGGTAAGTTGAGGAACAAACAACCCGATATACCAATAGTGTGAATATGAAAAACAATTTTGACCACGAAACTCACCCAAGTATATTGCCATACTCGGTGGGCCGCAAAACCACTTTAAGAGGTAATTTAGAAATTTAGTAGAAAACAGTACAAGGTAGATGTTCGGTCAAAGGACAGAAAGGATAGTAGGGAGATGTTTTTAACTTGTGAAAAGCATAGCCCAGAAGAAAATTACCGCCGGGAGGTTCGCAGAGCAGGCGGTAGCCCACCTCTTAAGATTAGAAACCACACCAGCTCAATACAAGAATAATTTAAATAATGATCATAAAGATCTTTAATGGCAGCGCCTACATTCAGGTCGCAACCCATAAATTTAAGGTAAGTTTAATTTCAAGGTTCAACGCAGTAGGCCGTAGCCTTACTACAGTTTAATATAACAGGCCGTAGCCTAATTAATTTTAAGTAGACCGAACACCTTTAAGAGTGTAAAATTTAATACCCGAACAAAAGATTTAAATGAAAGAAAATCGCATTCACACAAACTTAAAAACAGTTAAAAGATAAAAGTAGCAGCAAGAGCATAGGAAGTCGAGGGTCAGTGGCAGATCACGGCAGAGTTACGTTACTAGCAACCATCACAAGAGCCCGTCCACAAAGCCAACCGGCCACACAACCATCTCACGTGGTAGCAAGAGAAGGAGCTGAACAGCACACTAAATTTCAAAAACTAGGACCATCCGAACACACCGCCCGAACCCCGATGAAATCGGCAAAAAAAAACAAAATCCCACCGGCCCACAGTACAGGCTCAAAATAAAAAGCCACGCGAGGCGTATGTGGGAAGAATTTCCCACACATTCCCCGGCGGGGGGAATGGATCAATTCATTTGATCCTTCATGAGATCGAGACACCGGCTAGCTGCAACCCTCCGTGGCAAGTCTCTCGGTTCTGCAACAGGAGGAACAGCATTAGGTTCAGATCGATACACAACTTAATCGGCGGCTAATTCTAACGGATACAACAGTGAAATGGCATAAACACCAACACTACGATCTGGTCTCAGGACCTCGACACTTCTCGTTTTACCATCAGCTCCTGTTAACAATTTTATCACACGTCCCATAGACCACATCGGCCGGGCTTTTACAGGTGACGAAATCAGCACAATATCGTTTACTTTAATTTTATCTTCCCATTCTGGCTGAAAACAATTCTTATTTGTCTCTCTCAGAGAGAGCAGATATTCCTCATACCACAATTTCTTGAACTTATCTAATGCGTCTTCTCTGACCTCTAAAGTTTTCAGAAGATCCGACCTAGAGGGCTGACTAAGCTCGTCGCTAAACGAAGACCCAAACGTGAAGCAGGAAGAGTCTGCTACGCCAGCCTTCAAAAATGAATTTGGAGTCATAAAATTTTGCGAGAGATCCTCTGTATTGATATAGGTCAATGGTCTGCTGTTCACTGCATTCTGAACCTCTGCCAACAAAGTTAAAAATGAGAAATACTCTATTTTACTTCTACCAATGGATTTATAAAGACAGCTTTTCACCACGCGAATAAGCCGCTCCCACGCACTTCCAAACCACGCAGAATACAATGGTATCCTAATATGCTTTATGTTATTTCGTACTAGGTGATTTTTAAACTGGTCATCGAGACTGGCTGCATTCAGCAAGTCAGCAGCGTGCTTAAAGGAAGGCGCGTTGTCACTATACAAGGAACGGGGGATACCGTACCTTGTACAGAACCGCATAAAAGCTGACAGAAAAGACAATGTTGACATATCAGGGACCAACTCCAAATGCACAGCCCTAATTCTCAAGCATGTAAAAATTATCAGATACATTTTGACGACACTTTCTCCAAATTTAACGTTAAAATGTCCCGTGAAGTCCACACCTACGTGTTCATAAGGCCTCACAAAGTTTACTTTGTCCCCAATATAATTAGTTTGCTTGGGATATCTGAACGCTAACGCGTTATACTTCTTACAAAGAACACAAGTTTTTAACACGCTCTTGACCAAAGGCCTAGGCTTAGAGAGCCAATATCCCTGGTTACGTAAAGTATTCAAGGTAGAAGAAACCCCCATGTGCTTGCATTTCTCATGGCTATCTTCTATGAGCAACTTAGTTAAACGACTATGCCTGGAAAGCAAGATTGGATTAGCCACATCATAGGAAATGCTAAGACACTTTTGAAGTCTACCACCAGAACGAAGTAAACCGTTCAAATCCAAAAAAAGATTCAAATCGTTGACCAAAGTAGGAGGAGTTTTATTAGCAGGACCTGTCAGAAAATTAATTTCCCGTTCGAAGTGTCGCCTCTGCTCAAATTTCAACCAATACATACGAGCCCTGTTGTAAAGTTCAAGAGGAGCAACTTTGTCTCTTCTACAACGCGAAGAAAACTCGAACAACCTCGCGGTAACTCCGACGAGTTTACGAAAACTACTGAACTTGTTTACAGGCATTACAGACTCGTCATCTTGCGGTCCGACCAAATGAGCAGAACACACCACCTCGGTTTTTGCTGCTACAGGCAAACACGCCAAAGAACTATTCGGCCACTCAATTTCAGCATGACACAGAAATTTAGGCCCTTCCCTCCAAAGGTCAAACTTCCTTACCAACTCTCCAAAGCTTAAACCCCTGGTCAATAAATCCGCAGGGTTCAAGTCAGAGGGAACATATTTAAATTCACACTGAATGCCACTACTAGCAAGTATACTCTCACGAAACCCAGAAATTTCCTTAAGCCTATTATCGGCGAACACATTTTTGGTTTTCACGTAGCCGTTGAAGAGCCACGATAGGACGATCTGTCCGTCAATTCCAAATGTGATGCTACTCAGTTTACTTTTATCAAAAGATTTAATCAAACTCTGCAAACATTTAAAAGCAAGAAAAACTGCAAGCAGTTCAAGCGTAGGGAGGCTCCTAGTCTTAGCTGGAGCAATTTTATTTTTAGCAAAAATCAAGTTTGATACGAAGGCCTTACGCCTCCGCACCACAGCATAAAACGCACACCCGTAATGGGTCTTAGAAGCATCCGTAAAAACGAACAGACGCACTTCCTGATGGGAATTAAAAACCTGACGATTAAAACTGAAACTATGTAACTGTTCGAGGTCACGACGCAGCGATAACCATTCCAACCGCACCTCATCTGGTAATACCTCATCCCAACCCACTCCCAGCCTCCACAGCTTTCTCATCAAAGTCTTACCTCTAACCGTTATAGGACTCAGGAGACCCAAAGGATCGAAGCATTTAGCCATGCACGAGAGCACAGTTCTCTTAGTTACCACAAGGGAATCATCTATTTTATTAGGAGAAAGCTGCAACAGGTCCGAGCGTGGGAAATATTTATACCCTAATACTTTTTCACAGTCATCCGGACTATCACTCGAGACACCGTCGCGCACGAACAAACTCGAGAGTTGGGTACAATTGCTCGACCATGACCTCAAATCAAAACCACCAGCCCTCATACGATCACACGCTGATTCATAAATTCCCTCCAGTTCAGAGACTGAATTTCCAGTTATGAATAAATTGTCAACATACATGCAATTTTTAAGGAAATCATTACATTGGTCATCAGGGTATTTAGCTAAATGATTTTTTATAACATAATTCAAAATGAATGGACTTGCAATAAATCCGAACACTATAGTTGTATACCTATAGGCGATCAATTCTCCTTCACTTTCCCAGAGAATACAAAATTTATCTCTATCGAACTCCGAACTCAATTTTATCTGTAAAAAGGCTTTTCGTATGTCCGCTATTGCTAAGTAGTCATCTTTCCGTAAATTAATTAGCAAAGTGAACAAATCTCCCATCAGGTCGACACCAGGAAACGCCGCCTCGTTCAAAGAAGGCTTACCACTAGTTTTCAATGAGCAATTAAGAACAGGCCTTACTTTAGTGGTGCAAGAGGGGTCGGTCCTCACAACTTCCCTGTGAGGAATGAATACCTTACTGCCACCTCCGCAGGAGCCTATGGGGATTCGTTCAATTATACCATCCTCTAACTGCTGCCGAAACACAGCGTCATAATCCTCATAAAGGCCTCGCTTCTTCAACCTATCGACTACCCTGGACAGCACTGCAATAGCAACCTTAAAATTGCTCGGCACCTCTGAAATTTTCTCGTTCCAAATTAACTTTACATGGTACTTTCCATCTACGAAACTGATGGTTTCATTAAATTCCTGAATCTTCTCTTTATCCGACTGGGCTACCTTTTCAGCAACATTTATCCCGAGAGATTCTAGGCAGAAAATTCTATCTAAATGCCCCTCCACGTCAGTGTCACCCAAAACACTGCTCAAAATATCGGGTCGTGAAGCCGACGGGTTTAGAGCAAAATTAACAGTTGAATTAAATTGCCTAGAACGCAGTGATATTGAAGCATACATCGATTTAACTTGAGCGCGATCAAGGAAACCTTCTACATGGCCAAAAGGAATTATTTCGTTCCCTAACTGAAATGCCGAACCTTTCATACATTTTATCAACGACAAATTCGGCAAACACTGAATAATATCTACGCCTATAACACCTTCCACATCGACAGTATCCAAACATGAATCTAGCTTATGATCTGCTAAAGTAAACTTAGACGACAGATTTCTTACAGCATGACCCAAACACGCAACGTCGAAAGAAAGGCTAAACTTATCGTCGACTAGCACTGGCATTTGCAGTTTGGTTCCACACAAGTTCAACTCTAAACTAACTTCTGAAAATTCTCTTACTCCTTTATCCAAGAAGGTGCTTATATTGTACGTCTTAAACCCACGGCCTTCTGGAAATTCAATCCTGTCCAATATATTGCCACAAACGTAAGACCTTTGCGACCCGGTATCCAACAGAAAACGTACATCTGTAGTTCTCTTACCACGGCTTACTCGCAGCGTAATTGTAGGCAAAACATACAGAGATTTACTCTCGGAGGAAGAGTTCAAACAAAGATTAGAGTGAAAGGAAGGATTTCTTCCTTTCGGACAGAGGGCCGAAATATGAACATTTTTCTTACAAATAGAACACTCAAAATCAAGTTTACCCGGACAGTTTTCTTTAACATGTCTAGAACTACTGCACTGAGCACAGAGCTTCAACTCCTTACACCTGTCAACCCTGCTCTGAAAGTCAGGATACGCACCACAGTGCAGCATGTTGTGGCTCACGCTGGAGCAGAACTTACAAGCCTTACTCTGAGATGCCAAGGCAGCATTGGCGAACACCCTATTACTACTTTGACTTTGTTTGATCCTGTTCTGCACAACATTCGACTTGACCATTCTAGAACTGTTCTCGGGTTTAGAGGCATAACTTTTAATCTTTAAAATTTCAATCACTTCTACGTAATTTTCTAATATTTGAGGCAATGAAGGATAATTATTTCCTAATTTAATAACCAATGCATGCCTGAAGGTTGAAGGCAGCTTCGATAAAAGAATCGTACCAACCAAAATGCTGGCCACACGCTCTTTCAAAATGTCACAATCGTGAACCTTCAAATCAGCCAAGATACTCCTAACTTCGCTAATGAATACCTTGGTTTCCCCAAACGTGGGATCAAACTTACATTTTAAATTCAACAACTTCATACACAAATCATTAATTACTGCATCTTTATTAAGAAATTCCTTGGCAAGCAACTCCAAAGCTACGTTAAAATTCTCATCGCTTATTGAAAGATGCTCAACGAGCTTCAGCGCATAGCCAGAAAGATAGCTTTTTAAATAAGTTAGTTTCGCAGAAGAGGTTAAATTTTTCCGGTGCCCAATGGAGTCATTGAACTGGGTTAAAAAAGTGAAATACTTTAAATGTGCTGCTCCTTCTCCACTAAAACTGCTGCACTTTAACTGAGGTAACTTAATTTCTTCCATAACAGATTTAGGAGTTCGCTGAAATTCATCAACTCCCCCATTTTTATCACAATTCCCCACCATATTTTTCAGCTTACACTCCACATCCGCGGCATAATCAAACTGACCAGATACTTCCGCATCTACCGCAGCATTGTCCAGCTCTGCGTCACCGGTCACCATCAGATCAAGTATTTTCTGATCAAATACTCTCACCTGGTCCAAGTGACGGCGCACCTCCTCGCAGCAAGCGCGAAGCCGCGTCTCGTCTCCGCTGGCGACTGCCTCTCCAGCGCGCTGGAGACCCCGCGTGATCTTCGCCTTACACGTGCCACGCTGCCGTGCCAGGCTACTCGTACTCATCCTGAAATGCTCTAATTCAACGTTAAGCGATCCGGCCGCAAATAACCAGGACCTCACCTGAAAGCAAAACTCAATTAAGGGACTGAGCACCTGAGTATACTTGGTATTAAAGTGTGTAAGAAATTCTCGCACACTACAACTTTAAAGGATATAGAAACGGTCAATTAAGATTTAGATTTAACGAATTATATTGTTAGATGTCAATTCAGATTGAAACGGAGAACAAACATCCGTAAAATGACGGTAATAAGGTTTACGTTTGATTTAGAATTTCAAGAATTTCCAGATCTTGATAGTTTTGGTATTAGGTTTGTTATGGTGCGACGCCCCGAATAGGAGGTGCTCGGTCGTTCAAAGTTGCGTCACTGAGAGGCTTCACACGATTAGGTTGCACCACGGTGCACGTCTCTTTTGGGTCCACTGTTAATCGTTAAAGAAGCCAGCACGGGAACCGGAGGGAGCTGTCTAGCCCGCGACCGAACCATGAACGCCTGCAACGAGCAACAACACGATAATTGCGAAGCCCAATCTTGTGGAGCTTATAACGATCAATAAGAGCTTATATTTCGACACTATACTGCAAAGAATTCAGGTCAGAAGCACCCTAGCATAACGAACCCAGAGAGCAACGCAGAATATGATCGGATCGGAGGCACCAGACACTGCAGGTTCGGCGAAAAACCAGATAAAGAACGGCCAGCAGACGGACGCCCAGACGGAAGCGAAGCTGACTTTAGATTCGTATACTAAGGAAACAAAAGAAAGACGGTAAGTTGAGGAACAAACAACCCGATATACCAATAGTGTGAATATGAAAAACAATTTTGACCACGAAACTCACCCAAGTATATTGCCATACTCGGTGGGCCGCAAAACCACTTTAAGAGGTAATTTAGAAATTTAGTAGAAAACAGTACAAGGTAGATGTTCGGTCAAAGGACAGAAAGGATAGTAGGGAGATGTTTTTAACTTGTGAAAAGCATAGCCCAGAAGAAAATTACCGCCGGGAGGTTCGCAGAGCAGGCGGTAGCCCACCTCTTAAGATTAGAAACCACACCAGCTCAATACAAGAATAATTTAAATAATGATCATAAAGATCTTTAATGGCAGCGCCTACATTCAGGTCGCAACCCATAAATTTAAGGTAAGTTTAATTTCAAGGTTCAACGCAGTAGGCCGTAGCCTTACTACAGTTTAATATAACAGGCCGTAGCCTAATTAATTTTAAGTAGACCGAACACCTTTAAGAGTGTAAAATTTAATACCCGAACAAAAGATTTAAATGAAAGAAAATCGCATTCACACAAACTTAAAAACAGTTAAAAGATAAAAGTAGCAGCAAGAGCATAGGAAGTCGAGGGTCAGTGGCAGATCACGGCAGAGTTACGTTACTAGCAACCATCACAAGAGCCCGTCCACAAAGCCAACCGGCCACACAACCATCTCACGTGGTAGCAAGAGAAGGAGCTGAACAGCACACTAAATTTCAAAAACTAGGACCATCCGAACACACCGCCCGAACCCCGATGAAATCGGCAAAAAAAAACAAAATCCCACCGGCCCACAGTACAGGCTCAAAATAAAAAGCCACGCGAGGCGTATGTGGGAAGAATTTCCCACAAACTGCATGAAAGTCAATCGTGAGCTTCAAGCTGTATGCGCAACAATATAATAGTAAGTCGCAAACAACATGTAAAACATACATTGTACGCACGGGAACATCAAATTTTAAAGCCTTAAATATCTCACCCAACTAAAATATTTGAAATGTTTCAACCAGCTACAATATTTTAAATATTTAAACCAGGTAAAATATATGAAGTATTTCAACCAGCTAAAATTTACTTTATTGAACGTACAGAGTTGGGTTTGATCCATGATTCATGTATGACTCCATACTTTCTCAAGTTATATTTTTCCTTAAGTTTGAACTAATCATTTTTCCGGACATTTTCACAGTTATTTAAATTTCATCGTGAGAGAAACTTTTATCTATATATATACAGTAAATAAGCTAACTGAGCTGAAAGCCAACCGCTCACAAATGGTGGGCATGACAAAACATTTCAACCCGACTGATGACCGCTTCCCTCTTAGAAAATGACAATTTGTGGTTGTTAAATTGCGACATTTAGTGTTCAAAAAGTTCTTAGTGTCACATAAATATTTGGTCGAATTTTTATGCAAGATTAAAGCTGTATATGTAATTGAAGACACTGTTGTGAGCAAAGACGCTCCAGATTTTTTAATTGTAGTTTCTCAGTTTTGTTGTAATAAAATGAGTCAGTAAGCGAGAGTTTTTAATAGATTTTCTGACAGATTACCTGAGTTGATACCGACTTCTTCGAAGAGACGAAGAAGATATTCCAGTAATAACTTTGAGGGCCTCACAGAGTTCTAAAAAAGATTTCATTTTTCAAGCTTCATATTTAAGATGACGCTTTAAGAAAAGCTTTTAGCTTTTTGTTTGAGCTTCAAAATGATTGAGCCATTATTTAGCATACTTTAAGAAAAATTATTATTGTTGCATTTTCACCATTTTGATTCAGTTTTGCAGCGCTACAACGCTTCACGTATTTTCTGAAGTCAGCTCATTTTCCAATGTCAAATTAGTTGGATTATAATTCTAAATAATAAATTTTAAAACCACTTTCACAATTTTAAAACTCGTATTAATTGAATTAGCTCTCAAAAGTGTTCAATTTGAATGTATTCATTTTCTATTGATTGTATGTGTGCACAGTATAAACTAATCAAATTACTTCATTTTCTATTTTAATAGATTCGAGTGTTTCCCCAGAAATGAATAAAGTTTTATCAAGTTTTCCCATGTTGATGCAGCTTTTTTTTAGGTGCGTTCTTCGGATAATATTTAAAACAAAATATTTTCCACAATACATTTCTGCAGTGAATAATATTCCGGTGACCTGCGATCGGTGCAATGGATTAATGAAAACGTCATTTTGCTTTTATTCCATTCAATTTACTGATGTTTACAAAAGCGTGCACATTACCTCTCTATGCTTTCTGCTAAACATGAGCTTTCAGCTTATTTCATTTTAAACAGGCACATTACGTTAAAAATTAACTCAGAACAATAGCTCTCAACAAACACCGTTCGACAAAACATGTTGCTACATGAGGTAATACTGCACACAATCTTTCACCAGAACTCCGTTCAACAAAAAACGTAATTACATTCATGCAGAGTGATATTGCACATTACATAGCTTTCAACAAACTCTATTTAACAACAACACGAAATTTCAAAGGATGGAAACATTCTGACTCGCTGCTTCTCAGCTAGAAAGGTGCCTCGTATCGGATCGCGGTTTCTATTGTTCGATTATACATGCCTGGTTCCATGATTGACGTTTGTGATAGCGGAGAGTGGGAGTGGCAGCCATGAAATCATTGGGACACATTGTGGTCATTTGTTACAGCTTAAATGGCGTTTTGAAGCGGGCATTTAGTTTTAATACTCCTTGAGCAAAATTATGTGATGGAACCCTAGCCTTTCGATGCTCTTCTTTATCAATGATCTAAGTTTCCGAGAAAAAAGTCTCTTCGATAATGATTCTTTCCAACAAGCGCATAACGAAGTTTAATTTCTTTCCTGGAGAAACAACGGAATTAATTATCAAGAACTTTTCGTAAAAAAAGGAAGAGGAATAAATTTGCTTAAAGGAACAAAATAATGAGCAAGAATTTCTAAGCTGGACAAAGTAGGCAGCGAGAATTTCCTTAAAAGAACAAGGTAATGAACAAATTTTTTTGGAAAAACTATGGGAATAATCTGTATTTTCCTATTGGCCTGGTAGAATAAAAGAAGCGTTCGAAAATTTCTATATAAATGCGAGACCAAAGTAAAGTAGACGAATTTCCTCTAAAAGAGAAAAGTTGTCCATAAAAAACACGTGTACCCTTACAACTGACTTTTACTCTTGATTTTATGTATTCAAAGTTACACTACTTGACGAGGGCGATGAATGCAATTGCCATCGAACGAACGTAAATTGAGCCCCTACAGCGACACAGAAATTCGCTCTCTCGAGTACTGTCTCCAGGTGAAGTAAATTTGAAAAAGTGCTAAAAGAAGGCCATGACTTCCCAAATCATATTTAACCAGTTGTCAGCAAAAATCTCAGCTAAAGTAATATTTTTTCAAACATTGAGTGTCATCAACTGTAAAACTGTACTTAACTGCGGCTATACATGCTCATTTGCAAAGTAATCCGAACTTGTCTTACATATCATTTTTTCCGACCTGTGGTTAAAAATATTTAATGTAGCATTTTTGATACAACTTCACTCACCTGCGTTATAGAAATCATCTCTAACAAACCTAAACTGAATTAGGTCTTTTTCATTATCTCTTGCAAAGTTAAAATTGAAGTAAGATTTGACCACCAACTTTACAAAGCTGTACTGAACTAGGACTTACATATCATATTCCATAAAACTGCACTGAACTAGGTCGTACTTATCATCTTTTATAAAACTAAAATGGACGAGGTCTCAAAAATGATTTCCCGTAAAACTGAACTGAACTAGGTCGTACGCATCGTCTTTTATAAAACTATAATGGACGAGGTCTCAAAAATGATTTCCCGTAAAACTGAACTGAACTAGGTCGTACGCATCGTCTTTTATAAAACTATAATGGACGAGGTCTCAAAAATGATTTCCCGTAAAACTGAACTGAACTAGGTCGTACGTATCGTCTTTTATAAAACTATAATGAACGAGGTCTCAAAAATGATTTCCCTTAAAACTTTACTGAACTAGGTAGTACTTATTATATTTTACAAAACTATGACTAGGTCTCAAAAATGATCTCCTTTAAAACTTTACTGAACTAGGTCGTACTTATAATCTTTTACAAAACTATAAAGGACTAGGTCTCAAAAATGATCTCCCGTAAAGTTGTACTGAACTAGGTCTCAGATATGATCGCATATAAAGCTGTACTGAACTCTGTAGGTCTTGAACATCGGCTCTCTCACGACCAAACTGTACCAAGTGTTGCGTTCTGGATTTGAAGGCTCGGATAAATGCAGTCATGCGATGTCGTTGGGATTCGTGTGCTGACTATTGACGCAGCTGAGCTACGAGGCTCCATTATTGACCTTCGCATCATTTGCATGGCGGCTCCTAGCACAGCTCACTAAACAAGTGTTGACTCTCACACGATCGTGTACCTGCACACAAATGTTATCGTCTCTGCAAATATCTCCTTGTTTTGGAATAGAGCTAATTAAGCTAAGGCTTTGTACGAGGCGTTTGCCGCTTCTCGTGCTATGAGAAGCAGTTGTCATTTTAACCAGAGTGTCAGAGACCAAACTCGACTTAGCGAGCTGGCTAATAATGATATCTAAAATCACTTGTACGTAACACAGCCGTACACGAAATTTTTCAATGAAAAGTAAAGGGATTTTTTTTCATATTCCACCTGTCCCAATGTTCGTAAAAGCTATCATTGTTATCTTCGTTTAAAATTTCTTTAACATTTTTTGTTTTACTATCTCAACGAAAATGTAAAAACCGCAAATAGCCGAGAACGTGTTTCATCACATATAAGTACTCTTGAAACTCGTTCTTTGAGAACTTGTTCAGAAAATCGTATGATTTTCAATTCCTTATCATTCTGAACAATATTATTGAAGCATTGGTTTTCAGAAAAGAAGAAGGCTATTTATTTTCTTATTTTCCTTATGCATTTACATGATCTACGTAGTGTACGTATTACTCAGTGATCTTGTACGTAGTTATTCGAAAAACCACTCCTGATTTCAAGATAAATTTCTGCATAGATCTTCAAGTAGTTTAATTTTTATTTTGTTTCCTATATATCTAATAAATTAAACTGGATGGTTACGTTACCAGTTATCATCCGTAACAAATTTGTTTCTGAAACATCAGTTTTCCTGACCATATTAAAATCAACATCGTTTTGGTATTATTACGTTCCAAACACAACTTTCGAAAGTTTCTGACGCCTAAGCCAAGGCTGAATGAGACATCTATACACGGCAGATATCCAACTTAACGTTAGTCAAGTTTCATTCTTAACTGAACAAAACCAGCGTTTCTACTGCATGCCACAAAGACTCACGTGAAACTCAGCACATAACTTGCAAACACTCCACCAGGATCTATTCATTTATTAACTGGTCAAAAAGCCCACTGTTCAGCCACGTACAAATGCTCTCCGTGGATTTATTTGAATTATTTAGATAAGCAGAATGCATTATGCAGAGTTGTATAAATATTCTACAAGGATTTTATTAAATGAATTAGGTTAGCAACGAGGGGAGAGCTGTGAGCGAGGGAGGCAGGCAGGAAGACGTGAAGGAAGGGGTGAGGGAGCGGAGAGCGGCGTGATTAATGGTGCCATGGCTGCCTGGCTACTGGTGGTGGTGTGGTGGTGGTGTGTGTGGTGTGGCGTGGTTGTGGGGTGGTGAGGGATGGTGCAGTGGTAGTTGTGTGATGAGGTGGTGATGGTGGTGGTGGATGATGGAGTTGTAGTTGTATGATGAGGGAATGGCTGTGGATGATGCAGTGGTAGATGCATTGGTAGTTGTATGGTGGTGACGATGTGGTAGATGTTGTGGTGTGGTAGTGTCTGTTTACGGTGAAGGTGTGTGATGGTTGCGTGAGGTGGTTGTGTGGCGCGGAGAGTTGTGGTGAGGAGTTGGAGTGGTTGCTGTTGTGTGGTGGTGGTGGTTGTGCTCAGTGGATGTGTTAGTGATGGAATAGGGGTATAAGTAGTGGTGTTAACGCTGGTGGGGCGTTTGTAGAGAAATTTTGGCGTTGGCTTCAATAGTTAAGAATGGCCGTATAGGTGTGGCGGTTGTTTGAAAATAGCGATACAAGGAGATAGTTTGGAGGTTGTGTTGTTGGTATATCATAGGTAGTAGTGACGGTGGACTGGTTTCATACAGGTCGTGTGGTGGTAAAAGTTGCAGTAGTGACTCGGTAGTGGAGAACTTTGTGGTGGTGTGAGAACGATGTAATTTTCACTCTTGTCGTTCGAAGTAAATTCCTCGTACCAACTACAAACCTGTCCCAATATCGTTCCATATTGTACAAGGTACTATTTTATTTTCCTGAGGAACTATTTATATACGAGGTACTACTTCATATATTCTCATGAGATGCAGCACTGCTATCTCTTAGTCTGTATGACATGTCATGTCCTGAGCAATTCAAGGTTGGAATTGATCGCATCCATGTGGCTTCCGAAAAAAGTAATTAAAAATATTCCATTTTGAGTTCTCATTTCCTCTTACGAGTTTCGCTTGTGAATTTTGTTCAATTTTTATCAGTCGCTTTCAAGAGATATCATTTGAAGATGAGGCATTTTAAGCTGTTTTACACTGTAATTTTTTATTCGTTAGTTTAATTTGTATTTAAAAGAGTACAGCGAATCGCGACACTGAACTGCATGTTATCGCTTGTTAGTTAGTTGATAAAGAATAGTTAAATATTCTGGATTGATTATTCTAGAAAAACGTAAAAAATTGCGAGTTAAAAGTTATCCTCGAATAATATGGAGGATTTTTTTATGAAATTGAAGGCAAACAGGGCATTTCGGCAGTAATTATGTCATCCAAGGGTGTTTCAGTTGGAAATATATCGGGTCAGGGCTTTCTTATTATACCTACGAGTCTTCTTTGAAATGCACTTCCCTGTTTTCAGAATGTTGTTAACGTGAGAATATCGGTTTACCTTTGACATAAAAACATTTCAGCAATCCTATCTCCTGTATCGATTCCTGGGATACTCCTAATTAAAGTGGAAATGCATTTGGAAATTTCTCCTAATTCAAAGTTACGCTTTCTGAAGCTTTTTCGTCCGGGCGCGTGTTAGGTGGCATTCTGTGAAGCATATGCTTCCGTCCGAGTGCATTGCTCACTTATTACCGAGCCCCATATTCTCACAAGTGAGGTTACTGTCACAGGTTCACTGGTGCAGGTGTGCGTGCGTGAGAGAATCATTCCCATGGCGCGTCGGAACTTGAAATAGCAGATGGAGATGATGCTATCGTCGACGCGAAGTTCACTGAGAACAACCCAAAATTTTGCAAGAAATATAGGGAACCAGCGAAGTAGTTTAGCAAACACTGTTAACGCTTGAGATGTCGCTCATGTCAATAGCACGAAAATAAGCTAGAAAATTAACAAACATGTGCTGGTGTTGGCAGAAAAATAAGCTAAAAAATTAACAAACATATTCTCATGTTGGTAGCAAAATAAGCTAGAAAATTAACGAACATATGCTGGTGAGGGCAGCATGATAAGCTAGAAAATAAGCAACTTATGCTGGCGCAAGCATCAGGGCAGGCAACAGCTCAGAATAAACAGCAACGACTCAGCTCAAAAAAGTTGTCCGCTTCACAGACTTGCCTCGAAATGAGGTCACAAACACGTGCAATAATTGAAGTCAACATCTACAGCTCAATCACATGAGATTTATCACGGACACAACGAAGTATAACTTATACTTTGCACCTCAGTAGGTCCGGCAGCCATTTGTGCTTTGGAAATTGGGTCTGGGTTGTGTGTGGCTGTCATTGCCTCTCTGCGGCTTTTATTACCATTTGCTGCTGTTATTGCTAGCGTTCTGCTGTAATTACTTCTTTGCTGCTCTTACAGTTAGTTTAATGCAGTTATGGATATTTTAACGCTCTTATTGTTATTTTAATGCTCTTATTGCTAGTTTGCTGCTGTTACGTCCAGTTTACTGCTGGTAATGCCAGTTTGCTACAGTTATTATTTCTTTAATAGAGGTAATGCCAGTTTACTACAGTTATTACTAGTTTAACACAGTTATGCCACTTCACCGCTGCATGCTATTGCCAGTTTAACGCTGTTGTTCTTAGTTTACTACCATTATTGTCAATTTACTGCTGTTTTTACTAGTTCACTACTGTTTTCGTCGATTACTGCTGTTAATGCAAGTTTATTACTACTGTGTCAGTTCCCTGCTGCTGTTACCTGTTTGTTGCTGTTGTTTGCAGTTCACTATACTGTTGGGGCCAGTTTACTCCTGTTATTTACAGTTCACTACTGTTGGTGCCAGTTTACTCCTGTTATTTACAGTTCCCTACTGTTGGTGCCAGTTTACTCCTATTATTTACAGTTCCCTACTGTTGGTGCCAGTTTACTCCTGTTATTTACAGTTCCCTACTGTTAGTGCCAGTTTACTCCTGTTATTTACAGTTTCCTACTGTTGGTGCCAGTTTACTCCTGTTATTTGCAGTTCCCTACTGTTGGTGCCAGTTTACTCCTGTTATTTACAGTTCCCTACTGTTAGTGCCAGTTTACTCCTGTTATTTACAGTTCCCTACTGTTGGTGCCAGTTTACTCCTGTTATTTACAGTTACCTACTGTTAGTGCCAGTTTACTCCTGTTATTTACAGTTTCCTACTGTTGGTGCCAGTTTACTCCTGTTATTTGCAGTTCCCTACTGTTGGTGCCAGTTTACTCCTGTTATTTACAGTTCCCTACTGTTGGTGCCAGTTTACTCCTGTTATTTGCAGTTCCCTACTGTTGGTACCAGTTTACTCCTGTTATTTGCAGTTCCCTACTGTTGGTGCCAGTTTACTCCTGTTATTTACAGTTCCCTACTGTTGGTGCCATTTTACTCCTGTTATTTGCAGTTCCCTACTGTTGGTGCCAGTTTACTCCTGTTATTTACAGTTCCCAACTGTTGGTGCCAGTTTACTCCTGTTATTTACAGTTCCCTACTGTTGGTGCCAGTTTACTCCTGTTATTTACAGTTCACTACTGTTGGTGCCAGTTTACTCCTGTTATTTGCAGTTCCCTACTGTTGGTGCCAGTTTACTCCTGTTATTTGCAGTTCCCTACTGTTGGTGCCAGTTTACTCCTGTTATTTGCAGTTCCCTACTGTTGGTGCCAGTTTACTCCTGTTATTTGCAGTTCCCTACTGTTGGTGCCAGTTTACTCCTGCTATTTGCAGTTCCCTACTGTTGGTGCCAGTTTACTCCTGTTATTTACAGTTCACTACTGTTGGTGATAGTTTACTCCTGTTATTTGCAGTTCCCTACTGTTGGTGCCAGTTTACTCCTGTTATTTGCAGTTCCCTACTGTTGGTGCCAGTTTACTCCTGTTATTTGCAGTTCCCTACTGTTGGTGCCAGTTTACTCCTGTTATTTGCAGTTCCCTACTGTTGGTGCCAGTTTACTCCTGTTAGTTGCAGTTCCCTACTGTTGGTGCCAGTTTACTCCTGTTATTTGCAGTTCCCTACTGTTGGTGCCAGTTTACTCCTGTTATTTGCAGTTCCCTACTGTTGGTGCCAGTTTACTCCTGTTATTTGCAGTTCCCTACTGTTGGTGCCAGTTTACTCCTGTTATTTGCAGTTCCCTACTGTTGGTGCCAGTTTACTCCTGTTATTTGCAGTTCCCTACTGTTGGTGCCAGTTTACTCCTGTTAGTTGCAGTTCCCTACTGTTGGTGCCAGTTTACTCCTGTTATTTGCAGTTCCCTACTGTTGGTGCCAGTTACTCCTGTCTCGAATGTATGAAGTAATTTTACGTTCGTACGAGTTGGAAAAATTGTGAACGTTTTTTTGTGGATTTTTCTATGTATTAGTACTAGCCATAGCAATTTTCCACCATCAAATTTCCTAACTGGCACGCAGGTGTTACTTGCTTGGTGGCTCAGTTGATGCGTCTGATTTAATTTTTACGTTAACACTTTGACTGCGACTACTAAATATTAGGTTCAATGCCAATGGTGTTGCTATCGTGAGGTCTTCCGCCATATATCGCCTACCCAGGTGCAGTTCGGGACGTACAAATTAAGTGTTTATCGCTAACTTTTATGTATGAAAATAAGTAATATTCATTAGTAGCCTAACCTAACTTCACGCTATAGTGCTAGCTAGAGGTAGATCTCACGCTATGGTGTGGTAGACCCCACGCGATAGCAGCACTGAATTTCCCGCTACGGACGCATTCGACAACGCTGGTGAGTCTCGTCAGCCTCGTGAGGCTGTGTAACTTTAGCCACTGACAGAAAAATTCAAAGTAGAGTGCATCTCCTATAAGCTGGGTCGCCAGATTAAAGCTCCATCACTTCTACCCACTGTAACTTTTTCTGCGTGATTTTAGCCATCCAATTATAGCTTCCGCATCGGGCTGCTAAAATTATGGATGCAACGGCGACAAAGGACTGGGTAGGCGACAAGCGAGCTTGGATTCCAGCTGTGTGCTGAGGATCAAATGCTTAAGAGTTTCAGCAATCAATAAGGCCGTCCATATTTCTTCATGGATCGTTCAACAGTTGAAAATACTTCGTTGTAATTCAGGTCCAACTTTAATGTTACTTGGTTAGATTATATATTTTACACTTCATGCAAGCCATTCTATTCCTCTCAAATGCATCATCCTTCCTAGTATCCGGGATATGCAAAATGAAATAATAAATGACGTCCAACTTATCTAAAGTTATCAGGCGAATCATCTACGGCTGAGTGTACTGTACTTCCCTATACCAGTAGTATCATTCATCGGTAACGATACCTTATACCAACTGTCGAAGGTGCGCATATATAACTGTCATGATCTGGTATTAACATCTGCGACGGTATCCATTCTACCGTTATATTGTATGTCATGTGCACCGACACCTACATTCGCCTATATCTAACCTACCATTACAATACTACTATCATCTACCTGGCACGATATCACGGAATGTGACACGTGATTTGTCTGTGACGATAGAGAAGTGATCAAATTTCACATGCTTGATGCAAAAAAATCAATACCTTCGATTGAAAAGCTCGTGCGACTCATTAGTGTCCAAATAATCAGTGGCTCGAGATGGAAAACGATTTCATTATGTTCAGGATACTGAGATACGACTCGGGTGAACCGGTGGAAAAATGAGAAAAAGGTTTTACAGTTTACTTAAGTCAACATTTTATATCGAATTTAGTGCAGAGCACTCGACGAATACACGAAATTAGAATAGAATACAAGATACAATTAAATAATAAATACGGACACCTAGACAGCTAAAGTTAATGAATTTAAACAATAGGCACTTCGATCAAGACTCTGACTACAGTCCTGCCGTAGCAACTAAACAAGTAGATAAAGATCTCCTAAACAATATTAGAATAGACTGCTTCGAGCCGGCCAGATCGCAGCTTCTAGTGTAAAACGTAAGGTTGTAGGTCGAACGAGTGCCGGAAGAGACGCGACGTCAAGTCCACGAGAAGTTGCAAATATTGAAGCCAGGATATTATCTGGTTTTTCAGAAACCGCCACTCGCAGCTGCCTCTGGTACTCTTCGACTTTCAGCTCGAAGTTACGTTGATCAAATATTCTGCTTAACATATAGGAACCGGTTGGGTTGTAGCTGGGCTTACCCCGAGTATCCCAGTCTGGGGGTCGACTGAAAACCTCACTGATGAGCATATCAAAACGAAAGTGATACACACTTATACACGAAATAATGGAAATATTGTCAGGGCTATTACGCATAAATAAAGCATATAAGTCTCTTAACACAAAACGCACCTCCGCCTCTAGCGGTGACTGCTGAGCTATGAATAAATTCCTAGATATCCCGGACTATATAAGACAAGGTGTTGCGTTCAGCTGGCGGTCTTTAAACGCAAGACAACAGTAATGAAGACCGATGAACAAAAAGCAAGCTGAAGCACAATACCGGGCGACATAAATTTAGAAAAAAGTCTAACCCGAAAACATTTTAGTCCCTACGGCTTTCCATTCCTTGACACATCATTCATTTAGAAATATAAGTTCCAAATTTCAGGATTACGTCAATTACGCGTGATAAGTTCATTTTCAAGCACGGGAAATTTCAACTTCCAGTCATTCTATGCACATCGAAATTTTTTACAAAAAAAAAAGATTTTGAAAAAGATTGATGTTACACGGAAGTCAGCTTAGACTAAACGTGTTCTTTTCTAGTTGCTAAACACAAAATCACTCTTAATCACTTGTGTGCGTTGTAGATCTCAAAGATATGCATTCAACTTAGCGATTATGATACTGCCAGAGTTGGTGAGTTTGCAGTGAACGAATCTCTTATTGTGTTCTCCGTTGTTTGGAAATTTTCGTCGCATCCCGATTTAGCTATACCAATTGGAAGGCTAAATTTCGGATTTTAGACGTTTGATCACACAAACTCTAACCTTGAAATTTAAATTCACTATAGGCTATCGCGTACTGCTTGCTCTGAAAATTGGCGCCACTTTTTTAGAGTTAAAGCAATATTTCATGCGAGAAACCCGTTTTTACGATATGAAATGCACGTCCTCCTTTATTTGTCTTGATTTTTTTTGAGTGACAGGCAATTATGGCTTCGTATATTTGCAACAAGTACGGGCGCCCGAAAGTTTTAGGTTCCGTTGAAAAAGAAATAAAAACGATGAAATTTGCCTAAAAAATTTCCCCTAATGCCATTGCTCATGAAATAAATCGCCATGTTGACACTGAAAAGGTCCCGAAAAACCATCACCCAAAAGGAGATGATCAGATTCAGGAGTTTCCTAGATTGTTACTGATAGAGATTTAAGGAACATTGGGCGTCAGCTTCGTAGAAGACCAGGTCAACCATGCCGGTCTATTTTCACAACTGCAGGTTGTCCTGAATTACTGAAATCTCACTGGGAATGCCTTTTTTGGGACTACCTAGTCTAACTTTTTCGCCGGAGCATGCATGTTTTTCGTCGTCCAAGCGATTTAATTACTTGGGCGGCGAAAAACATGTATGCAGGGGCGAAAAAGTAAGACTGGGTATAGCTTCCGTGTATGGCCCGCTGAAAATACCCCCTCACACGGCAAGACACAAAAGCTTGAGAATGGAATATAGGCAGCGAAAAATTTCGCAATGGAGATGAGTCTAGTTGTTTTCTACGATGAGACACGAGCGCCCCATGATCGACTGGGCGACTGGGCAAATGGTTGGACGCACTTCGGGGAAAAAGTGACATTATCGTTTGTGACGTTAACAACAGGGTGGTGGAGTCATGATATGGGCAGGCGTATCATGAAAAATACACTTGTTACTTCTATCAAAGTAGACGCAGCAGCAAAGGTGACATCTGCTCTCAATTGCAATATTCAGACAGAGACTTTAGGGCCTTGGTTAGATGATATATGTATGTACCTCTTTCGAAACTGGGGGACTGCTTTTGTGTATGCCAACGCTACCTACTCAGCTCATGCCACCCAAGCATGCTTAGCCAGTTAGGGCATCTAAATGGTAAAAAACGGTGACCTGGCCCTCATTCTCGCTTAATTTAAATCCGAATGAAAATTTTTGTTATAATATCACACGAAAAGTGTATGTCGATGGACGATAATTTTCGTCAAAATCAGCTTAGTGGGATGTCATAAATGCTTCGTCGAGCGCGCCACTATTGAGAAATTGGCTGACTCCATGAATACTAAACTTGTTGACGTAAAACAATTCATAGCGCTCACGAGAATAAATAACGAAGTTGTTCAACAAACGTAATTGTGTTATTGCCCCTATTTGTTAACTCTACTCAAAATATATCCTAATTTGGTATATATATCCCTCAATAACATGAACAAAGACGAAAATTTACCTGCTTTCATTGCCAAGCAATATCCGGGACTGAATGATTTCACCAATATGTTATTCATATCAAACTTCCGCTTGTGCTGCTACCTTAACGCACAAGGTTTTCAGTGAATTTTTTTCACAACTTAATTCACATGAAATTTTTTTATTTTTTTTTTATTTTTTTTTATTGAAAAATCAGAATATAAATCAGCGAGGATTATCGCTTCGCGGAGAGTAGAACACAAAAAACTACAGCGCTGTGATCCATGTTAATTTATAAAGATCGCCATCTCCCTTGATTGGATAGTGGGGAAAAGTAGACGATTACAATTTCAACGCGGTAAAAACAGCTTAAAAGTGAAGGGAATGAGTAGGTGGGAGGATAAAAGAACTGTTGCAAAGGCGATGATGTCAAAGTTGGAATAATTTAATGAAAAATTAGAGATGTGATCTTTAGCAATTAGTATTCAATGAGTGCAGAAATTGCCAGGGTACATTAGTGGGAAATGAAAATGTGTTTTTCAGTTATCTTGTTATTCAGCAAACAGTTCTAGAATGCAGAGATTCACTGAAAAACTTATTTTGTCATCTTGGATTTTAAGGGCAGGTTACATTAGTTATTTGACTGATTCCTGTGTCGCCTTGCAATGAAATCAATCTTTAATGTTTGAAAGGCATCCATTGTTAAAAAACGATTGTCAATCCTTTTTGTGATGGGCAGAGGAAATAGATTGTCTAATTTAACTGTGCAGAAAGAATGATATTCTCTCCAATTTTAGTTGACGATACATTTACATACTCAATATTCTCCGGTTGAGACATCCTGTTTTAAAAAATGGTTTTTGTTAGAAGTCTTTTTAGGTAATTGATCAATTTTATTTGATATGCATAGAAGTTATGCGCAAGTCTTTTTTTGCGGCCCATGAAAAAAATACAATTATATTGATAATTTTGTAATCTAGATAACCAGATTTTCCAGAAATACAATTTAAAACTAGGCATAATAAAAATGTGTGTTATTTATTTTATGTTTCAAATGAAATCGACGTTGTTCTCCATAACACTGAATGGCGGCTGAGCTTAGGCATATTCGTAAATGATCGTATATTAATGACAAATGCCCTATGATAACTAACCGAGGTTAGGTCGAAATAGGCAAAAGACTTTTTTTGTTTGACTGATTCATTAAGTTAAAGCATCAAAAGATCAACGTAAATTTTCATCTATAATTCAAAATATATTTGGCACGCGATAGCATCAAAAATAACATCAGATGCTCGTATTAAAAGAATGATTTTAACCAACTTGGAACCAATAAAGAATTGCTCAGTAATTACGGCAAATCTCATTTCTTCGCGCGATATAATTACGATTCAACTGATAATACCTGATCCGATACCACGCTCAGCATGTCGGAAAAAAAGTCGTCATCTTTTTTCTAGTAATTCCAACAGTGGGAAGAAAACAGCTTAATCATGAGACCGTACTTTGCGTAACGGCTGCGCGCAGAGAAATTGTGTTAACGTGAATGTACTGGTGCTTGTGAGTGAAAATTGACGATTGTAAACGTGTGTCAGTGCTTGTGCGTGACGGTGTCTGAGGGCACCGGACTTGGGGACAACCCTAGGAACGCCACTAGGCCCGTTTCTGTTGCCATATTCTCTCCTATTTTATTCTTTTGAATTAATTTTAAATTATACATTTCTCTGAACACCGCAGATGTTCAAACTGAAATTGACTTGACTTTGAAAGTTTCCATGCAATGTCAACAAGTGTTTGCTTGCACTTTGTTTGAGATAAGCGTTTTATAAGTGTTTGTAGTAGTAAGTTGAGAGCGCTGAGTATGAACGATGCCACAGTGTTGAAATTGGACAATGCAGCACCATTTGGCAGAATGAACGAAATGAATTAATAATGAGTTCACGTACACACTTGATCAATCAATTAAACCTAACAAAATCGTTAAAAGAAATCCTAAATTTACGGTTTAAACTTGATTAAAAATAATGTAACTAAACAGTATCAGTGTGCTTCCAGAACCTAGAGCAAAATCTGTTCAAATTTGCAAATTTACGCTCTTATGTCCACAAACAATGAGTTAGAATTTTAACTGAAATACAGTAAAATCAAAATTAATTCATAACAAATTTTGTATATTTGTGTCCCTAACGAGATTGTTATCATTCACTGTTTTCACCCTTACTATAGCATTTCTGTCCCAGTAACCATCACTGAATGACAATTTTTCTGGGTAAAATCTGGAAACAAACGCCGTCGAAATGCAGTTGTCATTTAGTTCCAACAAACATATTCGTACTCTGTTTATCAACACACCATCGTCTATACCAGATACACGTCGAGTGCAATTTGTGCAGTTCGTTGTGTGATTGTGTCCTCATTAATGCAAAGTATGGATTGATGGATTTGCAAAAAAACTGCAAATGCTTTGTGTTTGATGGATGAAATTATGCATCAAAAGTTACAAATTATTTTTCATGGAACATACATATAGTAAAACTCTGACACTTCCATCAAAATTACTTCTAGAGAGAAAAAATTATTTGAAACGCACCGTAATTTCAGAGCCCTCCCTCCACCCTATCAAATTCAACAGAAGCAGCAGGTGAGGAGATATTCGTTTTTTCTATGCTTTCAATTTGAAACATTGTATTGAATTCTTTGTATTCATTTTCAAGTAAAATTTTCGGTAATTAAACTCTCTTTGCACACTTTATGTAAACTACGGAACGTCCCAGCCAAGATTTAGCTGGGGGGAAAGTCATACAAAAATGCATACAAAATGGACAGTAAATGCATGCAAAAGTCAGTCCCACAAAAATATAGCATCGAATAATATACAATTTTAAATAAACGTCCAGGCCAAAGTTTTTTCAAGAAATCATCAAAAGGAAGTTTTTATCATCGATGTGAATAGGAATATTTTGTTGAAAATTTCAGTATCATGATAAAAATTCAATTAATTTAGAACTGAATTCGGAGATGAGTTATTTTGCCTGTGAACGTCATTCGCCACAGCGAAAACAGAGCATAAAAATGAAAATAGGGAAGCCCCTATGGTAAAGTTCAATAATAAGAGCTACAATGGTTATGAATGACATGGTTTTCAACAACCGCCATCGTTTTTTCATTGTGCGACATGAAATTTCGCAAGTGTCTGGGATTCTAATTTCATTATTTCGTTCGTACGTTACAATATGGTTATTTAGAAATCATGCCCCAAAAAGGAAAAATTAACTTGCACGGCGGGGAGGCAATAAATTAAGTTAAATTCTTTACTGAAAAATACATATTTCAAACAAGCTTATTACAATTAGTTAAAGTAATACAGGTAGATATATTCCACCTACTCGAGAAGTGAAGTTAGTGAACTGATAAAAATGAAAAGCTTTTCTGCTAGACCGGTATTTTAAAAGTTTAACTTGCCTACAACCCTAATTCTTGCTAAATGTATGAAAAAAATTTGAAAAACTCTCAAGCAGTAAAACATTTACTCTTGCAATTAATGAGTTACTAATGAGTTAACTTCTTGAATTAGTATATCATTTGAAAAGATGCATGTGAGATCATAGAAGTTAACATGGAAGCTCCTAAAGTTCTGTTACACATCTAAGTTTGGTTCGTTTCTATTACTCTCAAAACAGTACAATTGTTTTATCATAAAAAAGCCACTGACTCTGTTTCAAGAACGCCTCGAATGCTTTTTCTTCGCCTAAATAGGAAAGCATTGAAAACTTCATATAGAGAACGTACACCTTAGTACGTAAAAGCGAAGTAATAGATTCAACCCCATGAATCAAATGCACGTACAATAACATTAGAAACTGTCATCGACTCTGAAGTTCTGTGCGTCACCTCCACCACGACATCTTGCATAGAAATGTAACGGAATAAGAAATGAAGAGAACGCGTGAGGCTCTGTAAGTCACCTTCACGATATCGTCGATAGAAATGCAACAAGTTTTGTTGTTCATAACCATCACGACATCTACAGGATGGGTCATAAGTTTCCATACACAGGAAAATTTATAATGTATATTTTTGTGCTCCTACCATTACAAGCATAACTTCACCTGTGATAATGCGCATTCATCGACAGTGGAAAGCACGTATCAATATGTGTATTCAAATGAATGGAAATCATATGGAGTACATCATATAAATATAGCCATGTTCAATATGAAATGCTTATTTTACCTATGTATTTAAACTAATGGCTCATCCTGCAGTACAGAAATGCGAAGAAATGTGTGCGAAGTTCTGTAGTTCATCACCTTCGCGACATCTAATATGGAAATGCAACATTGCAGAAAATGAAGTGAATTCGTGAAGTTCTTAAAGTCACCTCCACCACCATCATATTGTATATAGAAATGCAACATCGGGTAACATCGGCATCTTTGGGATGCTTTATTTCCAATCAAGCCTGATACATATGATCTAAGCATTGGTTTTTCAAATGTCTTATAACTAACCCTATATATAGGACACCATGACGGTTCCCCCGTAAAGCCGGTACCCATTTCCGACACCTGGGTTGAGTGGGGTATTGTGCTTGAGCTTTCCCTTATACCCAACGGGGAAAATCTCCGCGCCAGCGCAGGGATACGAACCCGCGACTCCAACATACGAGCCCGATCCCTTAACCACTGTACCACGGAGAGCAACAGTACACAAAGTGAAGAGAAAGTGTGAAGTTGTGTACGCCAGCACCACATCGGTATAGAAATGCAACAGTACCCAAAATGAAAAGAAGTGTGAAGTGTACGCCAGCACCACATCGGGATAGAAATGCAACAGTACACAAAACGAAGAGCAGTGTGAAGTTGTGTTCGCCAGCACCACATCGGTATAGAAATGCAACAGCACACAAAGTGAAGAGAAGTGTGAAGTGTACGCCAGCACCACATCGGTATAGAAATGCAACAGCACACTAAGTGAAGAGAAGTGTGAAGTGCTCGCCAGCACCACATCGGTATAGAAATGCAACAGTACACAAAATGAATAGAAGTGTGAAGTGTACGCCAGCACCACATCGGTATAGAAATGCAACAGCACACAAAGTGAAGAGAAGTGTGAAGTGTACGCCAGCACCACATCGGTATAGAAATGCGACAGCACACTAAGTGAAGAGAAGTGTGAAGTGTTCGCCAGCACCACATCGGTATAGAAATGCAACAGTACACAAAATGAATAGAAGTGTGAAGTGTACGCCAGCACCACATCGGTATAGAAATGCAACAGCACACAAAGTGAAGGGAAGTGTGAAGTGTACGCCAGCACCACATCGGTATAGAAATGCAACAGCACACAAAGTGAAGAGAAGTGTGAAGGTGTGTACGCCAGCACCCCAAAAAAGCGGAGCCGGGTAGCGGGGCTGTGGTGATAGATGAACACCTCGCGGAAACCCAGCCGGGGGATGAGACAGGCTGGGAAACGAAGCTCCCTCGCGATAAGAAGACAGGCCTCACCCACACAAAAAATGGCCAGCCAAAATTACATTCGCGCGACCTGACGTTAATTGATTCACCAAACTAACTTTTTCCGACGGGAAATAAATTTTAAAAGTACAATTGAGTTATCTTGTCCTAAAAGTTTAACTTGATTACGAGTTTTAGTTTTTACGGAAATTTTTAATTTGAGACCAAGTTTAGAATAAATTTGTTTGCTTTTTTTTGCTTCAGTTGCTGCTTCAGCGTCTTCTGGATACGTGTTTTCAACCATCTCAAAAAATTCTAGCTGGAGCGTAAAGTCTTTTTTTTTGAGTCGGTAAATGATTGAAAACAAAAATGTATCATCATCGATGTTATTCTATTTTTATTATAATACTAAGCATTGTAAGTACTCGATATCGTCTTCACTATTTGGTAAATACTTGACGCCAAGCCATCAATTATTTCTGCTTCATAATTACAAATCTTTCTACATCTTCTACATAAAAATCTTTCTACATTGGTGTCTTTGTACCGTCATAAGCGACTGCAATGTTTAAGCTATAATTTATTAACAATTCATTCATGATAATTATTTTCAAATGAACTATAGACGTTCATGCGCCTCTTATCTCCATTCGGAAACTACTGAAATAGTTTATACAGGAATTTAAATAAACACATGAGTACATGAAATCAGGAACAGTTAATCGCTCAGCACACTCACCTCCCATGCCAAGTAGGTGGCTGAAAGCGTGATGTTTTTTGTTGAAACGACAGCATTTTTTCTCTAAACTCTGCGTCTCGTGGCTTCTACACGATGTTCTGAAAGCGATAGTACAAACTTCGACAGTTAGCATAGAAATTCACACGAGAGACTTTATCACGAGGAAATAAAATTTCAATCATCAATCGTTTTCGAGATATCGAATCGTAAAAGTTGTAGTGGTCAAGAATAATTTCCCACTCATTGCATCATTTTAGACCTATAAAAAATGAGTGCAACTGTTCACTTCAATGGTTATATAATGTGTGCAGTGATCTGGAGTCACATGAGGAGTTTAATGTATGGAACCGCACTGGAGACAGAAATGGATCTTGTTGGAAAAGTTTTTAACTCTGCAGGTTTCATTAAAAGTATGATCCACGGTGGTTTTATTGTGTCCGAGAATCGCTCCCCTATGCCATGGGTCCAACACCTACATTGACATATGGTGCGGAGATGTTAAAGCTACTGTAGTCATTCTAATTCAATAACGACAAATGTTGTTATTATAGTTTCTCGTAAAAATTTTCTTCTTTTCGGTTTTCATTTAGATAATCAAAGTGCATGCCATCAGGTTTCAAACACCCTTCAAATAAAGTTCACCTGGAAGCATACCGGCCTCTCTCGATGGTTTTTACATGCCAAATTGTTGCACTTTACTCTGCTAGTAAATTTAAAGAAGAAATGCTAGATGCTGAACAACGTTTGGAAATGAAAGTGAAGTACGTGAAAGAATATTCAACTCACGTACATTTTGTGCTCATTTCGGTGGTCACGTATGAGATATTCACTTCCTACACACAGGATTGAAATATCTTAATTTTAGCGCGCTCCTAAGTCGCAATCCTCTAATTTAATCGTGTATTGCGGTCACCGTTGCTTTGAATTTTGTTCTTGAATTCAACTTTCTTTGTCCAGAATCAAACACTGTATCCGGTAACTCCTATGACACATTTATAAATAAAATTTTAGTATTATTTTTACTCATGTACGCGATTGACGTGAAAATATACCTGGTACGCAAAATATTTAATGTCAACTCGACTTAATCCGTATTAGAAAGTTAACTAACCTGTAGTTATAAATAAGTATCAACACATTTAGCATGTTTGAAGAACGACATCACGCAAGATTTTCGGAGTGCATTGCCCTCGTATGTTTTGCACTTCATTTCTCACGCTATCTAGCCGAGTCAGTCGTATCAATTCTCTCAAACATTTGGCTCATCAGCCCCGTGTTTGTATTCTTCCAGACAGCTATTCGTACTGTGCTTGTTTTTGTATCATACAAATAAGACAATCACGCTCCCGCCTGCATGCTTCTCAGCACGGATTTTGATTGCTGTGTTCTTTAAAATGGAGAAAGCTTTGCAGCCGCTCTGACTGGTACATCACATTTCCTGTTGCCCACTTTCAAACACCTCCATTGCTTCGTTTATGAAATCATGTCATTCTTATCTGTATCTTTTCTAGAGAATGGTAAAAATAGCGAATATCTGTTACTGTTTTGTAGTCTCAAATATTTCATGTACGATGCTCCTCTTAGTTTTTCACATATTTTAAGTAAGTTGTTCTCGTAACTTCAAACACTGCTTGTGCTATTCGAATTAAATCAGCTATCGGCAATGCATCATTGACAAAAATTCATTGCTGTTGGTATAGCAGCTCCCACCTTCTCCAACTAATAATTAAATGACACAGACATTGTAACATTTCAAAAGCCAGACTAAACCCGGACAGCATCAAAGCAAGACATCGACCTCATTTCTTATACAGTACTGACCTACACGCCTTGTACTCCTATTATAATTAATGATTGCTTTGTCTTCTAATCGTATTTTGTTCGCAACTGCTGAGGCGTTTCGTCTCTGAATTTAAAGAGGGGAGGTTAGGATGCGTGTTGAATGAGTGGGAGGGTTTTCCTTACATCCTCTCAGTTGACAATTCGACATCTTCAGATACTAGAAAACTATAGATTATATTCAATCGATATTCATCTTTTATCTACGGTTAAAATTCTCATATTTCCGTACTCGTTTGTTCGCTCAAAGATAAACAGTCCTCTGATTACACCGCCTAAACTTGAAAGCAAGTGTGATCTTTGAGTGTGTACGTACAATAAACCTTACGTGGTTATTTACTGAAGTAAAATTCCATTACTAGAACTTTTGTTAAATCATATTCTTCTTCGCCAATTTACTTAGAATCATTCAAGCTGTGCTTTGTAACGCGAAGTCGAGTTTTAACCAAAGTAAAAAATTGACAAGTTTGCATTGTGTTTCCACTGCCTCAACAAAAGAGTTATATACCGAGTATTTCTCTTAATTTCAAGAAACAAGTTTCTCACTGCAAATATCGTTAGATATGGTGAAGAGGAAAATACTTCTACGTAAAACAGTTGTTGCAGTTGGGCAGAATTAAGCTTGCGAACAACTCACATGCAGCGAGTGCTGAACTTTATGGCAGCAGAAGTTGATCTTCTTGAACCAGTAGCTTTTAATCTCTCAATGCTAAGATTGGGCGTAAAGTTACCACAGAATTCCTTTCCCTATCTAACGCTGCATTGAAAATAAAAAACGGAGGTACTTGGGGCAGTTCTAAGGCTAATTATTTCTAGTTGCATAATTGATTAAAATATACATAGTTCATAAAATAACTATACTTAACACTGGATTTTACTGAATCTGAATAGTTGTTCCTCATGAGTCAGTTTTCGACACTTCGACTTTCATTTCAGGTACCTCAATCAGCACTTCATCGTAATTTTAGGCATAGAAAAAATGTTAAATAGCTTGATGAAGACCTGATAGCAAGTGCACCCATAAATTATGCATCTATAGCTGTTCTTAATATGACTAAAGAACAAATGTTTTATTGTCAACCAGAGGCCTGACAATTGAAATGCGCAGACCATTGCTCTCACAGAACTCGGATGGATTGCAGTTACGCTTTCGAAGAACAAAGATATAAAGGATTTTAGACCGAAACGCCTCAATAAGCTTTATTTTAAATGGCATATTTCTCAACGAAATTATTTTTCTTTCCAGTTTCTAGTTGGATAAATATTGCCTAGTTTAATTTCTCGCTTATGCATATTACACGCTACGTATTTTTGACAACTTTTTCCTATTCTTACTTAGCTTTGAACTTTAGTTGCATTGAAATCGATTTTCACTAAAGAACTGATATTCAAAGGTTGTAAATCTTTACAATAGCAGGGCATTCATTAGATTCACGACTTTATTAAAAAACTTGTGGATAATTATTTTTCCTTTTCCTCTTCTTACAGTCGTTCATTGAAATGAATTCTGTCATTACTTTATCAACTCAACGTGCAGCCAGAGAGTACCTATTTCACAAATACTCCAATGGCTTCAACGCATTCACTATCATTCCAGTGTTTTTTGGAGTGAATCATCCCATAAGTATTTACGTATTCTCAGGTAGTGAACCCCCACAATCAGAATGAAGCGTTCAGTTCTCCTGATTTTTAATATTGTAATCAACCTACGAGCAATTCTTTCCCAACTTCCCCATTTTCGTGTACCACAAACCTCTGACATTTTTGCATCCTCACACCGTGAACCTGAGTGAACACATCTTTTCTCGCACAATAGGCTCATACCAACACGTTTTCTTCCACAGTCAGCCAATAGACATTAGTTTCTCGTCACAATAAGCTGTGCGCTTACACATTTTCTCCAACATTCGACCCCTGTGTTCATACTTTTTCTGCCAGAACAAGCGCTACAAAGTTACAAAGTTCTCCTTTGTAACTCATGCATACACACGGTTACAGCCATAATCAGCTTATGGGTTCACATGCTTTTGAGCTAATTAGCCCATGCGTTTGCACTTTTCTTCCATAATCAATCCATTTCTTCGCATGTTTCTTGCCATAATCAACCCATATTTTCACACGGTTTCTCTCATAATCAACCATAACAAAGTTTGAAAACGTTTTCTGCCATAATCACCCCGAGCATTCTCGCATTTTCTGTCATAACCAGCCAAGGTTTTCACTCATTTTCTGTCAGAATCAGCCCATGTCTTCACGCATTTTGACCAAGCATTCCAGCATTTTCTGCCATAATCAGCCCAGGTCGCCACACATTTTCTGACAGAATCAGTCGATGTCTTCGCACATTTTCTGTGAGAATCAATCCATGTCTTCACGCATTTTGTGCGAGAATCAGCCCATGCGTTCACAAGTTTCCTGCCAGAGTCAGCCCATGTCTTCACCCATTTCGTGCGAGAATCAATCCACGCGTTCACAGGTTTTATGTGAGAATCAGCCCAGGTCTCCACGCATTTTGCGCGAGAATCAGCCCATGCGTTCACAGGTTTTCTGTGAGAATCAGCCCGCCGGCAGAGTGTTAGGAAGCTCCTCTAGTCCGCAGCGGCGGGATCGCAGCGCTGACACTCCATTCATCACTGTCAACAGGGCGGAAATCCACTGGCAGGCCTCCCACCGCATGGAAATAAGGGAACTGTGGAAAATACTACATCCACCACAAATACATATCCGGCGCCCCAATGCCGCTAGCTGATTCAACGGATTCTTGCTCAGACTAGCTTCAGTTTCTCGAAAAATGGCCGCCATGAATCTCGGCCTCTTGAAAATATAAAGACGCTGGATTTTTCCATTCCTGTCTTCATTTTGAAAGTATGAGGTAGTCATGACATGTGTTTTTGTTTTGGACACATGCTTATGCAGTGATAGCATTCAAAAAGTGTGAGTATTGTGTTGCTGGTTTCATGTTCTCAAAACAAAAGAAACTTTCATTTTCTTTTGATGTTTTCTTCCAGTTCGCTGTGTAGCTTTCGGGAAGTGGCTTTTGACCACGGTGCGTAGCTGAGATTCATCTTGAATTCTTCAAAAAATCCGTTCATTTAATTATCAGGATTACATTCCATTTGGACTGTGAGCAAGCTGATGTTTCCTCCAAATAATATTCAAGTATTTTGCTGCGTATTTG
Organism: Morinoia aosen; assembly: GCA_030386875.1. Lineage (NCBI taxonomy): Eukaryota > Metazoa > Arthropoda > Malacostraca > Amphipoda > Talitridae > Morinoia > Morinoia aosen. Next base: position 22,718,786 of record CM059565.1, read on the forward strand.
ATTGGACACTTGAATTCCGTTTTTTGAAAACTCTATTTTAATGAAACATGTGCAATTTTACGTTTAAGTTTCCAAAAAGAGGATGACAGTGATTTGAACTTTGCTGATATTTTCAATTTTTCTTTGCCTGTTTCTATAACTTTGAGCCCTGTCTGAAAATCATTCCTTTTGCAACTTTAAATCCTTTATCTATGAACTGTGAATACTGTAACACTCCATAGCATGGTACGAGTATAATCGTTACAAAAAAATGACTTTCCGCTGAAATTCTGTACCCACAATACATGTTTTTCACATCTGTAATTTTTGTCGGAGTCTTGAATAGACGCTGCATGACATCAGTCTAGGACGGCTATTCAAATTAACTGCACAAACAACGACAATTTATTCTTGCCACTTCAAATCTTCACCTTTGCATATAGATAAGCGTGTCAAACAAACGCACATGCATGAAGTACTCTCATGCTCCCGCCAGTGCGTGCAGATTTGTGGTGCGCATTTCACTGGTGGTAAGCAGTGTGGACCATAGAAGCGCTCTCGCAGCTGTAGGTATAATACGGTATTTTAAAATTTTCTTGTGAAACAGACTGTATTATTCCTTGTCTTTGCGCCCATTGGCTTCGTTGGCTGGAAGAAACATTAGTGATGAATATTTTAGGTCACAACTATCGATAGTTCTGTTTTTTATTCTAGTAAAAATAAGTATTTTCGGGATTGGTCAAGTTCAATTATAGTTGCACTTGAACAACTAACTATTCATGCACAACTAACTGACAACTAAAACAACTAATTCATGAACAACTAACTAACTTTGTAGAATAATATTGTTCTTCAAGAATTTTTCCACAATATCATAATTGATGATTAATTACTTAGCCAGATACTCTGGTGAGATAAAATTACCACAGTTTTCTAGTTCATCCCAAATTAAAATCACTTTGCTGGAAAACACTTCGAAAGCGCTCTTCCCTCATTCATATATTCTGAAGAATTAACACATGCATTCGGAATATACCGAATAGAGGACTTCGAGGCTACTTTTCATACGTGCATTTGTTTACCAACAGACAGGTCAACAAATGCGCTTTAGTCCATCGAATAATACAATGAAATAGTGAAAAAACCGTTCTCTTTAAAACAAAATTCTTCCCATGTTTCGAACTGAAATATAATTTCCTCACCCTGCAAGGTTACGTTGACAAGAAGAGGTATTTTAAAATGATAAAATTTATCAGCGATCGCAATGCCATTCATATTTAAATAAAAAGCATTCGGGAAGTCCCTAATGTTATCCTAATGAAAATGCGTCTTCATGTTACTCTGGAATTTTTTTTATTCCATATGAGTAATTGCCAAAAAGGATATGCTTGTAGGTGGGATTGCCAAATGTGAAAAACGCTTTACCATTTTCGGAAAAGCAAAAACTTTTATAGGTTAAAGAACTCATTCGCACTTTATGTCTTAACATTCAGTACGTTAGTTTCATTTATATTAAAGTACATAAAATGCACCGTTTATATTGCCTGGTATGTATTGTTCAGTAAACGAATAGCACATCATTTTACAGGTACGTCATAAATCACTTTATATGGCTGCTTGACGGAAAACAGTCACTGAAAACGTGTGAAAAAAACAGTCTTCAAGGATCGTAAACAGCCGTAAAGGCTCTGCGTGAGGGAAAACATTTGTTCAAATACAGAACGAGGGAAAACATCATCCAGAAATTGTGCAGGAATAGATTAGCTGTGGAGAAGACGAGAGCAGTTCAAAAATTGAAGCATGACTTCTGCAGTTGTCCTTAGCTCCCCAGTTCTCTCAGAAATTGCTCTGTTAGAAACCCAAGGCAATATATTGAACTTCAATTCTTTCACCGGAGAACCAAAAAGCCAAGTTTTTCACTTTATCTTCTATGAATTTCTTGCTGCATTATTTTTAGCCTCGTCATAAGAATAACACTGTATTCCTTAAATTTAGCAGCAACGACTAAGCTTGCTGTTTTCGATGGCTTGTCTTATGTAGTGAATTCATACTCTTCATAACGACATTGAAGCTCAATTAAAAAACAATTCCTGTACTTATAATTCTATTCATTTGTAAACATTTGCAACACACGGCCCGCAGTACCAAAATCCTTTTCGTAGGCACAAACACATAGGCCAATTAGAAATCCCTTTTGAGCCACATTTCAAAATGGGATGAAGCCCGAACGTAAACAACGCTTGAACCAGCACCAAGTGAACTCAATAAGGAGCATCTCGGGGCCCTTGTTGCTCGAATCAATCAATCAGTCAATCAATAATCGAAGATTCCAGGAGCAGTCGTGACCATTTTGTTGGCAGTTCTCACTTCGCTCCTCATATTCCGGCCGGCCGCCCCTGTGACTGGGGTGTGTGGACGGTGCTCTTTTTGGCATGGGGTGTGTGGAGTGCACTGTGATGTGTGGTGTGTAGCATGGTGTGTATGGTGTGTAGCATGGTGTGTGTGGTGTGTAGCATGGTGTGTGTGGTGTGTAGCATGGGGTGTGTGGTGTCTAGTATAGGGTGTGTGGTGTCTAGTATGGGGGGTGTGGTGTGTAAAATGGGGTGTGTGGTGTGTAGCATGGGGTGTGTGGTGTCTAGTATGGGGTGTGTGGTGTCTAGTATGGGGTTTGGTGTGTAGCATGGGGTGTGTGGTGTGTAGCATGGTGTGTGTGGTGTGTAGCATGGTGTGTGCGGTGTGTAGCATGGTGTGTGTGGTGTGTAGCATGGTGTGTGTGGTGTTTAGCATGGTGTGTGTGGTGTGTAGCATGGTGTGTGTGGTGTGTAGCATGGGGTGTGTGGTGTCTAGTATGGGGTGTGTGCTGTGTAGCATGGGTTGTGTGGTGCGTAGCATGGTGTGTGGGGTGTGTAGCATGGGGTGTGTGGTGTGTAGCATGGTGTGTGTGGTGTGTAGCATGGTGTGTGGGGTGTGTAGCATGGGGTGTGTGGTATGTAGCATGGGAAGTGTGGTGTGTAGCATGGGGTGTGTGGTGTGTAGCATGGTGTATGTGGTGAGTAGCATGGGGTGTGTGGTGTGCAGCATGAGATGTGTTGTGTGTACTCGTAACATGGGGTGTGTGGTGTGTAGCATGGGATGTGTGGTGTGTGGCGTGGGATGTGTGGTGTGTAGCATGGGATGTGTGGTGTGTAGCATGGGATGTGTGGTGTGTAGCATGAGATGTGTGGTGTGTAGCATGGGATGCGTGGTGTGTAGCATGAGATGTGTGGTGTGTAGCATGAGATGTGTGGTGTGTAGCATGATATGTGTGGTGTGTAGCATGAGATGTGTGGTGTGTAGCATGAGATGTGTGGTGTGTAGCATGAGATGTGTGGTGTGTAGCATGGGATGTGTGGTGTGTAGCGTGGGGTGTGTGGTGTGTAGCATGGGATGTTTGGTGTGCAGCGTGAGATGTGTGGTGTGTAGCATGGGATGTGTGATGTGTAGCATGGGGTGTGTGGTGTGTAGCATGGGATGTGTGGTGTGTAGCATGAGATGTGTGGTGTGTAGCATGAGATGTGTGGTGTGTAGCATGGGATGTGTGGTGTGTAGCATGGGATGTGTGGTGTGTAGCATGAGATGTTTGGTGTGTAGCATGGGATGCGTGGTGTGTAGCATGAGATGTGTGGTGTGTAGCATGAGATGTGTGGTGTGTAGCATGGGATGTGTGGTGTGTAGCATGGGATGTGTGGTGTGTAGCGTGAGATGTGTGGTGTGCAGCGTGAGATGTGTGGTGTGTAGCATGGGGTGTGTGATGTGTAGCATTGGGAATGTGGTGTGTAGCATGGGGTGCGTGGTGTGTAGCATGGGATCCGTCGTACGTAAATAAAAAATATATCCGATTGCTAAACAAATACTACAGCACACGCTTGTTAAAATCAAAACCAAAATCAAAATACCTTGGCTTTAAACCTCAATAGGAAACACTTCTCTGTGTATGAAAATAAAAATTTATTGAAAAATTATCTTCTCATACCTCACATCTGCAAGAGACGATATTCTTAACAGTGTCTGAATGTTATTCTCAATTGAAAAGCAGCAGAAAGTGAAATGTGTTACCATTTCAGAATCCATTTCCAGTTTGAGGTGTTTTACTACTTTAATCAATTGTTTTTACTTTATAGCTCTGCAAACATGCATTTGAACCACAGAAGCATTGCTTTAAAAGTCCTCAATGGTAAACTTTCGGGGGAGTTTTGCATTCCACCTGGCAGACCTCTCGCTGATATTGCAGTTCAAACTTGCGGTAAACGCAGTGGCACTTCCATGAGAACTCGCACCAATCTCTCGTATGCTTTCAATCAATCAGACTCGAAGCAGTCCCATTAACATGTTTCAGTCAAAACTCGTAGTTACTTTACATGCATTGGGATTCAGAACTACAGCAATGCCGTTCAGACATTCGATCTAACGTGAGGGAATTTCTTTGTAATATCATCAATTAAACTCACACTAATTCAGTCAGCCGTGTCATTCAAATATAGATATAGAAGTAGTACCAACACTTTCAAACTTGCTAACATATCGCTAAGACTTACATCCAAACTAGCAGCAATCCCGCTAACAAATGCTTTACAAATCGGGGTAATTTCGCCAATATTTCCATCCAAATTCACCACTATTCTGCGAACTCTTCATTCAAACTCGCGACTATCCCGTCAGCACTTTCATCTAAACTAACGGCAATCCCACAAACACTTGCTTTAAAAATTGGGAGTAATTTAGCTTATATTTCCATTCAACTTCACCACTATCCTGCGAACCCTTTCATTCAAACTCTCGGCAATCCCGCTAACACTTCATTCAAACTCGCGACTATCCCGCCAGCACTTTCATTCAAACTCGCGGCAATCCCGCTAACACCTCCAGTGAAGCTCGGTCTCCTCGCGGCCGCTCGTTGACTCGACCTGAGTGATTGCTGAAGCTATAACATATAAAGAGGTTGTGGGTAAGTCAAGCCTGGAGACAAATACCCGATGTGCCACCGGCGGACGGCTGAGAAATGGGGGAGGTTAGCAGCGCTGTGACTCCGCGTTCATCAACTGCAGTTGCCGGCAGAAGAAGAACGTCCCGCGAACGCTCAACTAAATGCATCGAGTCAATCTAATAGACTCGGCGCAGCTTCTTAGCTAGAGGGACCATAGTTCAGAAGTTGAGAGGGAGAAGGTTTTGAAAATGCAGACGGTAACGAATTTCCCGTACTAAACTATCCAAAATCCAGAGGGAGAAAATAAATGAGCTTCTTCGTTTAAGTAGCATATAGACTCAGTATTTTTTCAAGGTACCAGAGTAAAAACATGAAATTAATTTTAATCATGAAAACTGTAGCGGTGAATAAAATGAAGCGAATCAATATTTTGCGCAGCTTTGATTACTAAATAACGATGAATACCCTGCTGGGCCAGAAGGGAAACAAACTCTGTAGCGTCCGAGAGAACTGTTACATGTTACTTGAGCGAGCACCTGTTAGTTCGAATTGATAGCTATTTAACTTGCTCGATTTTGAATTGAACACACTCAAGCTGACGCTTTTTATTGTAAATCTATCATTAAAACAATACTTACAACATTGATGTGACAAAAAGACATGATCCCCACCCCTAGTGAGTAGAATTTTGCGTTCAAACTCAAACGATTACGCAAATAAAAAAATTTACTTGAGTTCACGATGAGCTAATTTAGTGATGATTGACGACGTGAGTTATCATTGATTTAACTGTCCAATGTAGAGAATAAAAAACCACAGTAAGAACAGGTATGAAAATTTTTGCATAAAGAAGTTAACGAAGCAGTTCAATTAAGGTTTGTCGGTTGTTGAATTACTGTCAAATACGAAAAAAGGAATCAAATTCAAATGCTACCTTTTGAAGGCGACAATTTTAATTTTTAAAATTTTTACGTTGTTTTTATAAGTCCTAAAATTTACCTACTGGCAGTAGATGGCAGATACAAAAATTTTATGGTTGTTAAGGCGTGCTTCAGGGTTGTTATTTCAATGGACTTGAGTGCCGCGAAGTCTGCCGTTTGTTATTGAGTGCCACGAAATTTGTGCATGCCCCCCACATTCATGTTAAATTAAGAGAGTGTATCGTTATTGCAATAAAAATTTTAATTGTATTTTGTCAATTAGTATGAAATAAACAAAAGACACAAACCTAAAATCAATTTCGTCCACTGCTCTTCGAAAACTTGTTTTCCCAAAAATTCTATTTTTTGCATGATTCCGTTCAACTAGATTGCAACTTACGTTAATTGACAAAAAATTACAAAGCCTTTGCTCTCATTAAAGAAATCATATAAAAAAAAGAGATTGCGATTGAACCAATTAGAAAAGCAACCGCAGCAGAGTATTAGAGCGCCTAAATGCAACATGGTTATGAGTTTCATTTTAACTTCTTCACTTATCACCTAATTGAGTAATTCTTAAAGAAATGTAGCGTTGAGCACCTTGGCTACAACTACGATACATGATAAATAAAAATAGTTCAGCTTTCATCAAAAGATACTATAACAATTCACCTGCTAATCATTTCGTATGGTATTTTTGTATGGTATAAGATTCTAAAATCAAGAGATGCTCACAAAAACTGCTGTGGGATATTGTTGATGAAAGTTAAGCCTTACGTGAACAGATCAGATTTTGAAAATAAAAAAATGTGCACCAGAATTTATGCAGCAGAGTTGTGTGCACGCAACTGAGTCTTTTTGAACAGCCTCTTCTCTCAGCTTTTGACAGTTTTTTTCGCGTATAAAATATGCACCGTTCATTAAATATCCGCAGACGGTATTCAAATGCTCGTATACAGTTTACCGCTCGCTTGTTTGTTGGATATTTTTTACTTCGAAAACTACTCCACACAAATAAGGAGAAAAAATAGATAACTCATCTTTCGAACTCTCGGTACTTAGTCCATTCGAAGAACTCATGCTCTAAGCAACATATAGTTGCACACTTATACTAAAGTTTTAAATACCACGTTTCATTTGTCCTAGTATGAGACAAAAGAGGATTTTACACACTGACATCCCTATACTGAAATTTACTGAATTTCTGCCATATCGTGATTTTCAGCTCTTGACTTTGATCACTTACGCGATGCATATTCAAATAACCTAATATCAGAGTTCACTGAGACATAAAACATATCTGGAACGTTTTTGAACGAATAATCAAAGGAGAAATTACATCGACGTAGAGAAATTCAGCGATCCAGTTGGTTCAATGACCAGAGTGCAGAATTTACCTTTATGGTGAATGTCTTCCCATAATATAGTTAAAATACTTGTGTTTGAGAATTAAATGCATTTCAAAGACAATGATGTATTTCCGTCGTTAAACGTATGTAAATCTATTAAAGATATAAACATGATTCCATAACACTCTAATACGCATTATGTTGAATAATAATGCTGAGGTGTATTAGAAATTGACATGTATCCCAGCACTCCTGAGGCTTTCCCAGATAGTTAAACATGGTCATTGAACGACTTACGAAAGGACGCTTCATACAACTCTAATGCTCAATTCCCAAAAAATTTCGTTCGATCTGCGCCAAGTCGGATTCGGTGATCGAACGTACGTGTCATTTGAAAATTAAAAGCTTGCTACCACAACAAACATGCTTAACTTGCTTATAGTAACAGAGGATGGGTAGTTGTGTACTACTGCTCTTAGTCTCTACACTATCTGAAATTCCCAAGTGAATGATGTAGTTTCAGTACACCTTCAACCCATTTGTTCGTGGCTTAAAGTGTAATGATTTATACTAGTGTAAAAAATTCATGAGAAGAACATGCAAAGATTATTTCAGTTCCTAATTCCCCAGTTTTTGTTTTTAAGTCGCGAATCAAAGCGCCGAAGCCGCACTCTTACGCAACGCCAGCTGGATGTAGAGTGTGTAATTATTATAAACACTGTGCGCACGATCGGCCTAAATCATGAAGTACAGAAGCACAAGTCACTCAGCCAAATATTCCACATGTTTGTTTCAATAAATGGATTTAGTCGGCCAACATTTTATAGTAGAATTAATTATATTACTTATGCTGAAAAATTGAAATGAAAACTCAAAGTCGCATATTCCACGTTTGACTAAAAACCTCATTCGGGGCAGAGCCTCCCTTTTACGACTGTCACACAAATCTCACAACTAAAATTCAACGGAGGAGACTTTTAGCTCATGTCAAATAAGACACCATTGAAGAATCTTCAAATAAATAGGTTACAAACCAGCTCGCGCCCAAAGTCTTCCAGTTAGAGCGCACTCAAAACTTTTTAAACAAAAACATGTTCAATATCTAAACTCTGAAATTCATTTTAACGTGACCCATAAAATGGCGTATGGAAGCCCCGTCTGAAAGAGAACGCCGATCGGAGCCAAGGAGGCAGAGGCACCGAGTCTCCGTATAATGGATAGTCGAGGCACATCATCAATCTATCATACGCGCCGCCGACTCCAAAATTTATAGGACCTTTTCTTCTACCTGTTTCAAATACAGTTCTATTTATATAGTGAGTGCAAAATATTCTCGTTTCTGGTTTTCTCTGTCGTTATTTAAAAGAAGTCCGATTGTTTGAAACGACTTACTAATGTGGTCGAGTCGTTTGTACGCATCAAGTTGACAGAATGCAGGCTGGGGCTTGTTTCTTTCGACTGGATTTTGTTTCGACAACAACGGTTCTTGTGCTAAGAAGTGCTGTAACGTATGTCAGACGTGAGAGATTGTGTAGGCACTCTGTCTTTTTTTTTGAAAAAAAATCACTCAGAACTGGACGTGTGTATGATAAATGAATCATTTCAATAGGAAGCATGGACAGCCTCAAGAAATGTATGAAAATACTCTTTCTAGAAAATTTCCATTCATTTTATATATCGAAGCTTTAGAGCTTATTGATGTTTAATTTTTATTACCTGCTTTATACCTCTATAATTAGATGATTTGTACTTGTAATCAATGAGAGTGGAGACACCTCCCAATGCTGAAATTAAATTATTCTTGATAAGACTTCGGTGAGCAAACAATTGAACCACTGTAATCCTGAGCACCGTTAGCGCCTGTTGCGAAGTAAATAAAATCTTTGATCAAAGCAAATATTTGCATATTAGAGCAGGGAACTAAACAATTTGAAACTCATTCTGACTGTTACTTTAGTTTATTGTTTTATATTTACACTAACAATGACAGTTTTAATTATTTTTCAATTTTTAAATTTTATAATTCCATTTTCAGCGCCGAAACATGCGAAAAGTTCAAACTTAAAAAATAGACAGAACAAGTCAATAAAACAGGTAAACAAACATCTGCAAAAACTTAAATCCTAATCTTCCTTCAACAGGAATACAACTGACACATACCCTCATTGGCTCACTTACACACCCATGCACAAGCACATACAATCATACATTTACACGTGGGAACCTCACGTACACAGAAGCACGCACACACATCAAATACATTCACACACACACACAGAAATATGACAGTAGGTTGAAGCAATATTCAATTTGTCGAACTGAACATTGCTTCAACCTACTGTCATATTTCTGTGTATGTGTACGTGGTGGGTGTTTACGTGCGTCTGTGTACGTGAAGTTCCCATGTGTAAATGTATGATTGTATGTGCTTGTGCAATGTGCATGGGTGCGTAAGTGAGCCAATTAGAGCATGGGTTAGTTCTACTGCTGTTGAATGTGGATGAGGATCGAAGTTTTGTAGATATTTGTTTACATATTTTATTGAGTTTTTCTGCATTTTCTAAGACTGACCTTTTGTATTTTTTGGCACTGAAGATGGAATAATAATATTCAGATAAGTTCGCCTAAAAACACTATAAATGTTCATTTTTAACGTCGATTCTTCTTTCTGTCATACGCATGAAATTCCGTATGAATCGACCTACTGGAAATATATATCTATACCACTTTAAAACTGTGGTGAAAATGTAAAAGCCATTCTTTAGTGCATATAAATTAAATAAGTTTTGTAACGAGACGCTTATCATGTTAAATTTCTGGACAGTGGGTACATTTCTAATCTATTTTTTTTTCTTGTGTTTTCATTACAAATTTTTATTTCTCAGTATACACTTTTTTACGATATTTTGACAAACATTTCGATAACAGAAACAATAAGTTGCAATTCAAACGCTTAAGCTTGATGTCGAGTCCTACTGGGCTCAAGGCAGCAAATATGTTCACGTTCGCTGGGATGTTGTCCGGAAATGGTGGCAGTGAGTAACGATCGAAGGAGACAACGCTGAGTGCCATAAAATGCTATTTTCTGCTATAAAATGTACTTATAATAATTATCTACCTCGCAAGACGTAAAAATGTTAGTGTGCAGGTGTTCTACACCTTCTCTCTACGAAACTGGATCGCTTGGTGATAAAACTTTGTCCATATACAGACGCCATTCAACTGCCTAAGATCAACTTATACAGTATATTTTTACATATAGATTAGAGTAAATTTTCATTCCCGAATGAAACATCGCACAAGTCAAAGGAAAAACTTTCTTTGAGGGAAGTTGGCTCAAATTTTAGTGCAAATATTAAAACCAACAAGAATTTAAAATTCAATTTAAAGTTCAATTTAAATCGAATAATCTATTCCTGAATTCTCATTGTCAAAAACTTGCAATATTAATCCCAGAAATTTGTTTTAAATTTATCGCGTTGTTCGTTCATGGCCCTCGATAATTTTGCATTTCAAATCACATTCAGAAGTATTACTCAGGTCAATGTTCTCCACACTTGCCACGGATTTCCCGTAAAGTTGGAGAATATAGGCCACTCGTACCCATGGGGAACATTATGAAAGTACCGAACCGCACAAAGTCTTCCAAATCAACTCGGTCATCATTTGTTGAGAGCCGGGGCTCCAAAAACTGCAAAGTCTTATGTCTAATTGGAGCTCGGTGACGACCGGCGGCGGTTCCATTGAGTCATGATCACCCAGCATTGTTCCATTGAGATTCTCTCCTCTATTGTGACCACAAATAAGTAGACACCTTCGAACAAACAGTCATTAAGGAGAAGAGTCCCGAGCGACCAAGATTCTTTCTCATTACGGCGGGGATTTGGACCCGAGCGGAACGAGCATGATTCGCTGTACTTGACTATTTAATTCCGCTACATTTTGTGGCTTTTATGAAAATGCTTTACAGATATGAATTATTTGGACACACTCGACAACTTAAATTGCGCTCTCTCCTGCCCTGGGCTCTGTGGAATTGTTCCACGTGACTAAGTTTTGTGTTGAATCTGAGTTCTCTGATGGTGCTCCAATGAGGGACTTATATTGTATTAGATTTTATGGGTTCTTTACTCTTGAGATAATTTATTTAGTTGATTTGCTTTCAATCGCCCCTGCTTAAAGTCTTCATTAATAAACCACAAATTGGAGCGTTAAATTTTGTTTTCCTACAAATTGACTGTACAATATCGAGTCAAAACTAGCGTACTAAAGGATATTTTTTTTCAGCAAATGGATTTTATTTTCACAGGTAGGAATAAAGCATGTGAACTTTGCTCATACCGTCATTATGGCTGATTTTTCCTCAGTGAAGGGGAAACTGGAAAATTTTATTCCGTACTATTGTATTTACAGGTAAAATAAACAGCCATTAACGTCTGACACTTTGTCGAAATTATTTAAATGAGTTCAATTTTTCGGTACACTTATAATTGTTCTTCTCATTAAACAATTCTGCTTGCATCAATTTTGCTTTAAAAGCTAAATATGTCAGGTATTACAATGTTTGAATCTTGACTGTACTGCATGGTATAGTCCAACGAAAAAACACTGTGCATACACCAACAGATACTATCAGTGATAAATTTCAAATGTTTTGATGAATAATGTATAACTAATTATGTTTGAGTGCACAAGATAGTACTGTAAAATGGACTATGTCAAACTTTTTTCTAGCAGGTATAAATATGAAATTAGTTTCACCATTTAATTGAAGTTGCATCACATCATGTGCTTGATTTTTCATTTGTTCAATCTGGAGAATGAATACGATTTAAGATTTAGACATGACTTCTCGATTCACTAGTGAGAAAAAAACAATTATCGGTTAAATAGATCTAGTAGTAGTAGAAAGATATGTATATATTTGTAAAAAAAAAACAAATGCTAACCGATGGACCATCTCGTTATCTCTTAAAATGATCACCACAAGTTAATCTTGCACATCTACTGCTAATTCCTACCCAGGAGGATGCTTAAAAGTTGATTCGTTTGCTTATGTATTATCCTATCACTTGACGTTTGAATATATTACTTAATTCAAAGATCGTTCAAAATCTGTAATTTTAGGGGGTTGTACTCATGAGATAAGAACCTAGAAATCTTTGAGACAAAATTGTTTAGCTCGTCAGTGTAACTTCATCACTAACTCGTCAGTGGCATTGATATAACTGGTTGAAACGTGAGAGAAACACTTTTGGCTACTGGTAGAAAATCCCGTTCGTCTAACAGTGAGTCAGACTGAGTCATCAGGCCAGGAGTCACTTTGAAAATCCAGCTATTCTCTCCTCACAAAGCCACTTCTTGTCTCTTCGGGCAGCGTAGGATGGATAGGTTCAGCTATACAAATATTATTTACTCTATGAGCAGGTACGATTTTTTAACCGAGGAGTTTCGCATCTACTCTTTCCGTCTACAATCTTCATCTGGATTGCCTGTGGGAGTGACAAAGTGTTTCGAAAACTTAATAGGTGGTTATTTTTAAAACGTCCTGCTTGCTCAAGTGGCAAAGAACAGATATATATTACCAACAATTAATAACTGCAACTGGGTTGTATTTATACGGCGGAGACGGGGTATAGAAGCCAACGTCTCTCCTTGCAATGAACATTAATCAGAAAAAAAAAGCTAGACAGCTGGAGAGCAATGTGTCGTGTTCGAATCCGAATAATTCCACTCGACAACTATCGTGCATGCTAGCTGTCAATGGCAGGGATGAAAGTAGCATCATATGATGCTCTCAAATAAATGAGTGACTAAATTCAAGTTTTAGCAACGCCATATGTTTTCTTTAAAGATCCCCATCTCATTTCGATGTCAGAAGTTCTTGTCTAGTGGAGTGCAACCCGTTAGAGATGATTCTTAACTTGTACAGGGTCTTCAGCACTCCCAGAGATTCTCGTGCATGGGCATTGAAATTAATTCACGTCCCCGCATTTCTAAAGACGAAAAAGTACTTGAAGCCAAGAATAGGGCGCCAATCAATTGAGGGCGAAAGGGTCACAAGGCATCACCTTGTGGTTCACCAGGACCAATTTTCTAAATGAATGGACCGTACAGTGCCAGTGCGATTTTTCCTGAAATCCTCATAAAGCGCCAATAACTAGCAGCCAATAGCACAGAATTTTTTACCTCACGGCAGCGGAATTCTCAGGTTTTTTCTTCATTGAAAGTCTCGAACGCATAACTTTGATGCCCGTCCGTTGCTCGTCAGAGCCTTTCTTTGGCATTTTAAAACCTGGTTTTTCGATCTAGAAAGAGCTTTTGGAATTATCTGCAATATTCCATTTTTGAATTGATGTGCTATTCCCAAAGTATTGAAAACCTTTTTAGAGAACTTGTAGCTTTCATTCGGGTCAGTAACCTGGTCTTTGTCAGCCAAACTTTCTTGACTTTGACAATACCACACGAAATAAAAGTAGCTACACAGGTAGTTGCGACAGACGAGGTTGTGATAATTATACATAAATTCCTGATTTCCATGCAGAGCATTTCCACATCATCTTACATGAATTGAAGAACTCTGAACCATTTTGGTAGTGTATGCGTTTTCGTAGGTTATCTATATCGTGAAGATAGCCCTCTCGGAAATCGTTGAATGCTCCGGGTTTGCTTTGTGGAAGCTGTCACTTACCTTGTCATTTGAAGCCAATAAACCATGTTATGCCCAGACCAAGTGCACGGTAGGTACGCATTCAAACTCTGGCGCAAATATTGAATCACAATTCAACATATTTTGATCCAGATGTACGAGGAATATCATTATATTATTCCATTTTGTCTCTGTATGAACAGTTTAAAAACGTAGTTTTGATTGATGAGCATTACATATTGTGTGAAATGAGTGCGAGCTTCACAAATAGTTTTTCATTACACACGTTCATGACAACACAAAATTTACAGTATGCTTGAAGTGACAATGTAATAATACGACCAAATATTCAATAAAATCGAGGAATAATCCGTTGTAAGAATTTGTTTCAAAATAAACAAATTTCAATAGCATAAATATGCTCTTTAGTGGGTAATGAGGCAAATTGTTTCGCTGGACACTAACTTTGCACGAGCTAGCCACGTAATTTAACAAATTACAATAATTTGACAGATTTTCGGAGACTAAACGAGACAACATCACTTGTGACTGGTCTTGCAAGGGCAAACCGTGGGATTTCGTATGTTACAATAGTATGATTAGTTTTTCATAGGAGTCAAGAAATAGATAGTATCGCATCATCGCCGTACCAATTTATCGAGCGTTGGTTGTTCACAAACAAGCGCCGTCATGCCCAGCTCGGCGACCGTTGTTGCGCGTCATCTTGCAAAATAACCAAAAAATCGCTCAGAAAAGAAGCATTTTACGTCCATGGAGCCCTTCTTCGCACCGAAGTCTGCCCTCAAAAGAAACCATTGGTGCAAAATACTCAATTTGGTAATTTTTGCGCGGTGTTCCGCAACGACTTGGAATGCAGAGCACAATGGGTTTCGTTACCGGCCCGTCCGCAAATGGAAATTAACGGATAGAGTGTCAGAGTTCGCTTGGGATCACGAACATGATTTTCTCATGCACTATTCCTATCAAATGAATGCAGAATATTACTGGATTTAGAATCGCAATGTATGGGAGCGAGTCGTATAATTTAGTAAGTTAAGTAGCTCGCGTTTCTCAATTTATGTGGAACATGATTCGCGTCCTGAGTTCACGGCGACGGAATTGGGAAAAACCACGCAAGTGTACTGATGTTTCTGAGCCTTTTTACTAACTTTGACTTTTTCGGATGTATATTCAGCGAAAGTCTACGGATTTCGACCCCTTAGTTTAGCGTATGTACTTGAATCAAATTTTAAAGAAGGTACTAGTCATATATCAAGTTCGAAACTGCATGTAAATTTACACAAAAATTTTCGTAAGAAATAACACGCAAGTTTTAATATCATCGTATTTTTAATATTTTTGGTATCGATAAAAAATGCATTGGAAATTTGTGTAGTGAGGATAAATTATCGCTCAGTAGTTGCCAGTTTGCTAACAAAAGACCATAAAAAATGTTCCACGACGATCTGGTGGAAAAAATAATAATAAATTATCCATAGATTTCAATCTAATGCGGATTCTTTCGAGAAATACTGTGCACTCTCGTGGCCTCTACGCATTAATACGCAACTTTAAATGACTAAAAATTGAGCATGCGATGTTAGCCTTTGATTTATATTGTATTATGAGAATTACAGCGAAAACAATATTTGACTACCAATTTTCTGATTCTTTAGGCTCATTGAATCCACCCAAAGAATAACTCTGAACAACTACGTAGCAGCTTTGTTGTTTGTTTCTGAGCTATTGAAATTTTTCCTTGCATTCAGCCATTTCTTTATTTAAACAATTTAAATAATTAATCCACGAGGCATATACCAGAAAATCATTTCTATTACAATGGACAGGGCGGGAAATAACTACTAGTGCGTCTATCGGAATTCTGTGAATCCCCAAACCAATTTGGCTAAAAACTTAACTTCCTGTGAAGAAGTTTCGTCTAGTCTCTAACTAGCGAAATTTAGCTGTAGTTCTATTGGATAAAAGTAAATTGGATTCTTGAACAGAAGAATTTTTTATAAGGGACACCTAACAGAGTTTTTAAAGGTCGCTTTTTGCGCTACTGGACGAGAACTGAATGGTTAATGTGAGATTCGTACCCTGTTAAATTTTGTTTATTTTTTTCCGCTCAAACAAGTGAAATATGAACATCTCCAACCGTTAAAAACACCGGCGCAATAAAGTACCGATCCTTCGAAACAATCTTCAAGCGTTACAAATGAGTTTCTCAAAAAGTACAGAAAACAATAAAGGCCTCACACTTCGTTTTTTTAGGATGGATTCAGCTGATGTTCCTTAACTGACGGTGTTTTCAATCATTGTTGATAGCGATAGCGAGCAATACACAATTTGAAATTCTATCAAACAATATAAGATCAAATCTATAGTTAATTTTACAAATAAATTTGCACTTCAATCCTGATTTCATGAAGTTTATCGTTCAAAATAGCCCGAGAGGAAAAATAATGAAATTTAATACGATAATTTAATCATAATTTAACATTAAAATTTACTAGTGAAATTTTAAATTTAAAAGTTAATAATAAAATTTTAAATTGAAAAAGGAAGTGGAGCAAGAGTTAACAAGAGAACCTGCACAATAGAGCCGCCTGTCTTGGGAGCTCTGAAGGATAGAGAAGAATTTCTCCTCAAGTGCCGGGCTGAAGAACTGCGAATTCCTCGCGCTGAAGTGCACCAAATTATCTCCAGAGCTTGTGTGACGTTTTTTTGCTTATTTCTAAAGCTTAAGAAGCGTAGTTTTTCGTCAGCTCGAATGTTCTGAAATTTGTCGTTCTAATTTATTGGTGTTTTTTTGCCATTTTAAAACTTCACCTTTGTCTCTTTAATTTTTTGATAGAATAATCGGTAGAGTGTAGCATAGAGTAAATATTTGTATAAATCATGCTAGCATTATTCGAAGGCATGATTGCTTAACATTTGTTATATTGGAATGAAGCGTGACAACACCGTAGACTTAAGAAAATTTTATTCCCACCGTCGTTTTCTAATGGCAGCGGGCTCGAGGAGGGGTAACTTCTAAATTATATGTTAACTGAGTAAATTGACGTTTCTGAAATATGTGTCTTATCTGACTGAGACATAACTCCAAGCAGAAGTACACGGTCAGTGAGTTTTGAGTATAAAAACTTACTTCTCATAAAATATTATTCGATATCTATCTGGAGAAGAGTAACACATTTTGGTCACCATGAATCTTCTACCCGACGAGTGGCTTTTTTTGCAAAATAATATTTTTGTTTTTCTGCTATTTTAATTTCAGTTGAATTAGCCAAATAATTTGGAAATAACGATAAATAATTTTACACTGCGCAATGGGAGTAATTATGTGACTAGTTCTCACTAAAGCCCTTCGAGTCACAAGCATTTCATCTCCCCTGATATAAAAAACAAATCACAAAAAAGAATGTCAAGTCAAACTAAGAGTTCCAATTGACCCAAAAAAGAATGTCAAGTCAAACTAAGAGTTCCAATTGATCGGATTGCGCGAGAAAACTTGTTCAACGTTTTCATCATTCTCGATCTTTACGTCCTTTGATCACCAAGACCAAAGTCATAGGCACAGCCCACGCGGATTAAAACCCCCTTAACCTCAACTTACGACATTGGAAACAAACTCTTCGTGTTCGTTTACAAAATACTTATGATGACTACTTGGAAATAAAATTCTCAAATTCATCAGAATTGGGTTGAACAGTTATGGCAGGGTACTGAGAAAACTGTCGTTCTTAGGGGGTTAAGACACACATCGAAGGTATTAGGTATTTCCCAATATTGAATTAAGAAAGGAGGAGATGTTTGCTCAATTTATTTTCAAATTTCATGTCTACGGTTAAAATGGGAATATTCATACAAAAAAATCCAAATGATTTGAAATTATCGAGATTTTCAGTGGCCAAAGAACGTTTATTTTCACCATGCATCTCGTCAATGACTGCCTCTGCTTGTTATCTCCAACTGTGAGCTGAGAAAGAATTTATGCATTTTTATGCTCCAACTTCCAGTTTGACTGACCTCTTCTAAGACGCGTTTCATAAAAATCATCGGCATCATTTTTCGACGAACTTTCAGTTCAATTTGAGCGTGCTTTTGCAAGCCCCGGAAAAAGAGGGAAATGTTTATTTTTATCGAAGCTCCCCTCAGTTTTTGTGTTCCCTCGGGAAGAGTAGCAGGGCTCCGGCTCGACACTTTCTGCGGTCATGATTAATGAAACGCAGAATGCCGAGGGACGGACTGCGTGGTGCACTTTGGTGCATTGCACTCCACACTCTATGGTGCGCCTTTTCTGGAGTGTGGTGGTGCACTCTTGCGTCTGTATTACTGTCTTTTTTGGGTTACAATTACCCGTTTTTTAGAAGAACAGAACCTATTTTTGTTTGCGAGTTAAATATTACTTTCTGGGTTCCAATTTTCTGGTATCGATTTAAATATCATCTCCTTGGTTCGAACTTAACGTTACTCTCTGGGTTCAAATTGAACATTACTTCTGGTTTATATACTAACATTATTTTCAAGGACAGAATCAAACACATTTCTCTGGGTTAGAACAAAGCATTATTTTTAGAGATGAATTTCAACATTTTTTCTGGATCGGAGCAAGTTCCACCGAAACTGTGTTTCCTAATTTCAAAGCGAAGAATTCAAAACAAGGAACCAAAATGTTGCATTCTTTTACGTCATAATTTCTTGAAAATGCGTTCTTGGCATTATCTTTCTTTTTTTCGATCATTCCTCCATTTTCATGAGACATTTTTTTAGAATTCGTGTGTGCAAGATATACGTACATGCCTGAGCACTGCTCAGCTTCTGTGGTAAGCGCTGTAGTTGCATGATGTGCAACGACTATTTTTTTAACTTTCATTACTCCAATACCAGTTAGAGCAAAGAGTCCACGTACTCGTATTTTTCGTCTTTCCAACTTCGTTTTTGTTTTCACCAACATAGATCCAAATATAGATCCCCATAGTGGAACCTATTTTTTTACATGCATTCCTCCAATCCTCATACGTTTACGCATGAGTTCAGTAACGCATTTAACATGTAGATTGCGTATCAGTAATTGTACATAATTCTGCACAATAACCCAGTCTCGAGCTAACTACGGAGATCCTGTTTTCTAACGTCATTGAGGCTTTGCAAACTTCATTTGTCATAGCCGGAGCGTCACTAATTACACAGGACTGCTGGCCTGAAAGCTACCGTCACGGTTTTGCGCCGGCGAGACGTCGTTGTGGCGTATCTTTGCTGGCTGCCTGGTTCCGGTCACCAACTTTTACTGGAAGCTTAAGTTTGACAAACCGCGTAATTTCCATTCAGTGTATAAATACTTGAGAGAATATTATTTTACCTCGTCTATAAGGCCGTAGTATTGGTGGTAAATTCACATGGTGAGAATCTCATGTTAAGTATTACAATAATATGTTTTTGATCTCCTCAATTTTAATATTTATCTCAATTATGTGAATAATTTGTCGTCAATCAGCTTCCATAACCTCGAATTTAAATTCTGGAATTCTCTCAGTATTATGGCTACCGTAGCTATGGTCACGGAATGCAGCTATATGTAGACCGAAGCCAGCTTATATGGCAGGAATTTGTTGCCTACTTTCTAGACAAATCTTGTCTTAACTCATGTACATAATTTGCAGTGAAATCTGTCAAGTTCAATTTTGAATAGTGGAGGAGTTCTTTCTCAGGCAATTTTTTTCACGTAATTAGTGCATCAAACGCTGGGTAACTAAAATCTTTCCACTTCTCACGAATTGAAAATACGGTCAACGTAAGTTTCAGTGTATTGAAATCTGGAAGCATGCTCCGATTTCGCAACTTAAAATTTCCCTCCATAAATTATTTTACTGAAATTTTGGGGATGAATAAAACACGTGTTCTACACCTTTTTCACCTCAAATTAATCTAAGCCAAGTTCAATTTAATCCAAGTCAAGTTCAAATTAATCCAAACAAGTTCCAATTAATCCAAGTCAAGTTCAAATTAATCCAAGTCAAGTTAAAATTAATCCAAGCCAAGTTCAAATTAATCCAACCCTCAGTTGAGTTAAAAAATGACATAATGATTTGGTAATATGAGTTTTTTGTGTTATATTTGTATATATTGAATGTGATGAGCAAGACTAGTTTCGAGGATTTATTTGCACTCATAGATATTTATATACATGAAATTCCACTTTATCACATCTATGAAATCATATACATGTAAATAAAAAAGGTTATCATTGAACTATATGTGGATTTAATCTTCAAAAGAAATATAAAAATGCAATTCACTGAGTACTAATGTACGATTCCGTTTGATTACAATTCAAATTTGTACATTACTACCCAGATACATTCTTTCATTTGCAATAAAAATGTTGCCATCCATTCTAATTCCGTGTTAGTCAATGTGAAGAAATGTAGGATCCACTTACAATACACAATAATTATACAAGGAGCAATGTTTCTAACTTTATGCTGATTTATTTGTGTGTGTTCCCAATTCAATATATAATACTTTCAAGACTTAAATATTCATAAAATGATTATTATAAGAGTTATTGAAGTCTTAAAAGTATTATATATTGAATTGCAAACACACAGAAATAAAATCAGTAGTGAATTAGAAACATTGTTTCTTGAATAATTATTGTGTATTGTAAGTGGATCCCACATTTCTTCACATTGACTAACACGGAATTAGAATGGATGGTAACATTTATATTGCTAATGCAGGAATGTATCTGGGTAGTAATGTACAAATATAAATTGTAATTAAACGGAATCATACATTAGTACTCAGTGAATCGCACTTGTATATTTCTTTTGAAGATTAAGGCTACATATCGTCCAATGATAATATTTTGTAATTACATGTATATGATTTCAAAGATGTGGTAAAGTGGAATTTCACGTACATAAATATCTATGAGTGTAAATAAATCCTCGAAACCAGTCTTGCTCATCACATCCAATAGATACACATTTAACACAAAAAACTCAAATTATCAAATCATTATGCCATTTTTTAACTCAACTGAGGGTTGGATTAATTTGAACTTGACTTGGAATAATTTGAACTTGACTTGGATTAAATTGAACTTGACTTGGATTAATTTGAACTTGACTTGGATTTATTGAACTTGACTCGGATTAATTTGAACTTGACTTGGATTTATTTG
Source organism: Morinoia aosen (assembly GCA_030386875.1). Classification (NCBI taxonomy): domain Eukaryota; kingdom Metazoa; phylum Arthropoda; class Malacostraca; order Amphipoda; family Talitridae; genus Morinoia; species Morinoia aosen. The sequence goes on from CM059565.1 coordinate 22,739,838, forward strand.
AACTTGACTTGGATTATATTGATCTTGAATTGGATTAATTTGAACTTGACTTGGATTAATTTGAACTTGACTCGGATTAATTTGAACTTGACTTGGATTAATCTGAACTTGACTTGGATTACATTGAATTTGACTTGGATTAATTTGAACTTGACTTGGATTAATTTGAACTTGACTCGGATTAATTTGAACTTGACTTGGATTAATTTGAACTTGACTTGGGCTAAATTGAACTTGACTTGGATTAATTTGAACTTGACTCGGATTAATTTGAACTTGACTTGGACTAAATTGAATTTGACTTGGATTAATTTTAACTTGACTTGGATTAATTTTAACTTGACATGGATTAATTTGGACTTGACTTGGATTAATTTTAGCTTGACATGAATTAATTTGAACTTGACTTGGATTAATTTGAACTTGACTTGGACTAAATTGAACTTGACTTGGATTAATTTGAACTTGACTTGGACTAAATTGAACTTGACTTGGATTAATTTGAAGTGGAAAAGTTGTAGATTGACTGACGTACATGGTTGACAAAAATTCAGTCGAGAATCTTCTGTATTTCTCGTAGAAATAGCTTTTGTTATATAAACATAGCCATCAATCAAAAATCTATAATTATTATGCTTCATCAACTAACGAGCACGTTTTATCTGTCATGACGATAAAGATTTAATTTCCCCTATGTAAAGTCTTTTCTCAATTCCTTAATGCATCAAGTGTGAAAGACAATTGAGATCAGCTGTTCTTTCACGAACCGTAGAAAACGAAATGACACGAATAGGTGAAGCTGGTGAGCTCAGAAGAGCGTGCGGACGCAGACAACCATAGCATGCAAAGTCTCCGCCCGGGTGATACTTAGATAGCACTCGATATTCTGAACATGAATTGAATAAAAATTTTGGGCTGGCAATTAAGCTGTTATTGTTAAATGTGCAGCAAAAAAAATTAGGCAAATTCTGCCGTTTTCAAGTGATTCTAAGACTTACAATATGTTTTGAAGGCGAAACTGAATCCTCAAATAGATTTCGTTAGTAAATTTATTTTGGAAAAGGACTACCTTGGAATACCGTTTCTTGGCATGCTGTCCCCTTCATTGACTACCTCGTGTAGTAGTTTTTAAGTCATTTATTTTCTTCGCTCTTCATTATTTTTAGCTTTAATTTGGTTCTTTTCGTTGGAGCGGTTTTCCTGACACTCAAAAAATGCATCTCCTTCACCTGCATAATTACGGAGGTCCTATACATCAGGTTCGATAAATTCGATTACAAAAGGGAATGCTTGGCATTTGTCACTGACTTTTTAGGCTAATAGAAAAAAATATCATTTTCATTTTATTTCACGAAGAGTTTCATTGTTCCTTTGGTCGAAAATTACTTGCAGCTCATGAGTATTTTCCACAAGCCCTCAAGTACTGGGCACTACAGAAAAACGTAGAATTTCTTCAAAATTTTTCTTCTATAAAAAGTGTTCGCCCAGAATTGTTTATTTGACCCAAAATGCATTTGATTGTTCAGCCATAGTTCAAGCAGTGAAGTGCTGCAGCAACAAACAGAACAGATAAGGAAATTTAAATGAGATAAGTCATTCGCTGGCAAAAAAGCATTTAGAATTTTCAAGCAGAGTGTTTTTATTATTTACCAATAAATACGATTATAAGCTAAATTCTTAGGAAACATAAATTTTTATGGATTTATATTCCACAAACGAATTAGGTCGAATATTTTACTAGGATAATAATTACAAATATGATATTTTCGCTAATAATTATGCGGAAGCAACACAAATTAAAGATTGTAAGACATTCGCTAAAAATTTATTATAAGTGAATGAAAAAACTTAGAATATGGCAAACTTCCTTTGATCACAAAAAATGAGTCAAAATTTGTGGTAATCCTGAGCTTAAACAAGTTTGCACACATCGAGATAGTATTCGAGAGTAGAAAAATGTTACAAATAATTTAAACTTAGGCTGGAGAAAAGGCTGTTTCATGTCGACTTGTTCTTTCAATACTAATTCATTTTAAGAGTAAAACGCAACGTTGAAAATTGAAAGCAATATTCCAAAGATTCCATCATTTTTCAGACGGTAACATCGCTATACATTCAGCATTGAATAGAATTTAGGAAAACACAAACCTCTCACTCGCAGCACAAAACATCAAATCATTCCAGGAGCAGTAAACTGTTTCAATGAACAGTTTAAACATCAAAGCAGGAGCAGTGAACTATTCCAATAAACAGTTTAAACATTGAAACAGGAGCAGTTAACTATTTCAATGAACAGTTTAAGCATTAACACAGGAACAGTAAACTCTATGAACGAACAGTTCAAACTTAGAAACAGAAGCCGTGAACTATATGAACAGTTTAAGCATTAAAACAGGAGCAGTGAGTTATTTCAATGATTACCAGCCATAATTCTCTTCATGACGGAGTAAGTAGCCAACTTGAAACTTTTGCCAGCACACACGAGAAATTCAGCGCAGAATTGGAGCCAGCGACGCGAGCTGCAGTGCGAGAGCGGCACTGCATACAGGGAGTCAGCTCTACAGAATATCGCGCTGACAGTAATGCTGACTAATGGCGGCAGCAACCGTGCTCTCGGCCGGTAGCCATTGTCATCTGATTCCGTGGTGGTGGTGTGGTAGTGGTGAGGTGGTAGTGTGGTGGTGTGGCCGTGGTGTTGGGTTGTGATGGTGGTGTGGTATTGGTATGGTAGTGGTATGGTAGTGGTGTTGTAGTAATGTGATAGTGGTGTGGTATTGATGTGGCTGTGGTGTGGTAGTGGTGTTGTGGTGCGGTGGTGACGTTGTCGTACGGTGTGCTGGTGGTGGGTTGAGTGTAGGGGTGTGGTTGTTGTTTATTTAGGTGTGACTACGGTGGTACGACCGTGGTATTATTCAAAGTCATAGTTAAGTTTCTTTGATAATGATTTCTAGTTTGTAGTGATGCGGATATCTTGGTGAAAACGCCGTGGAGGTGCTATGACGTAGTGGTGTGGTGTTAAAGAACTCTGGTGGTGTCTGTAGTGATGGTGCAGTCTCGATGCCATGCAGCTATACTGTGAGGTTTCTGTCACTGTGATATCACCATAACATGAAAGGTAGCGGGAGGTTCCATGCCCTTTTATGCCCATGCAGGCTGCAGTCGCCTCTGTGAGACCACACGTCTGTGAGAAACCGAACGCTGCTTCTCTGGATATATGAGCAAAAGGTGCGAGTATATTTTCTTGAGTTTTTGGAGTTTCGCTGCTTGAACTTAAACGTCAAGCTTGGCTTGATTGGTGTGTGTAGGCATGGGAGATTTCATGGACTTCATGGTTTTTCTTCTGTTTTTTTTTTCTTCAAATGGAGTTATTTGCTGTGAATGTACCTGCCATGGCGCTGTGTATTTTGTGCACGTGATAACTCTCAAGTTCAGAATTCTTTGGTTTACACGTCTTGTACGAGAGGAGTTAATGCAGAATTACACAAGTAGATTTTAATATAGAATTGCACGAGTAGAATCAATGTACAATTACACAAGACAAATTAATGCAGAATTACACGAGTAGAATTACTGTAGGCGCACGTGTTATCCAGTTTGCATTGCATTGTTTGCTGCGCGGCGTTGCACCGCAGCTGTCAATACAACGCAGGACGCGTGGAGCGGCTGCGTTGTAACAGCTGCAGTTGTGTGGCTGTGTTGCTGTGTCTAAGAAGGTCAAGTTGTGTGATGACGTCGGACAGGAATTTCTTGGTGCTTTTTGGGCTAGAAAAAGGTCTAATGCTGCAAATTTGACAAAAAGCTTGTTATTTAAAATTTATGGTTTGATTAAATTGGTATTATGTAGAGTAACTATCAATTTCTAAGGGAATGAAGTATTTATAATCTACCCTTTGATTGTAGTAGTATTATGTAGATTCTATCGATGGTAATGAGGTAGTGTGCACTAGAAGTACCACAGACTGTATTCGTCATTACACTGAAAGTAGGCATGCGAAACATTATGCGTTCACCGGTAACGTCGAGTTGTCGCAGTTATGATTAAGGATGTTAGATGCGAATTATCCCTGGCATTATAGGGATGTTGTGTGGACGTGGTTGTGAACTTGTGATGCGAGGGATCGTGATCTCGAACTGGAGCACTGGAGTGAGGGAGGGAAGCTGTAAGCATTAATAAAAACAGACATCCAAACGCAATGTTGGATGGTATTCGGGAGCTGGTGCACAAGAATGGGAGATATTTATAACTCTCAGGGTATTTATTAATGCCTCGGCTCAAAAATTCGATTGATCCTTACTGCCGATATCCTGCCGTTGCCATGGCAGTTGCGTTTACGGTCAATGAAATATCGAAAATGTTCATAGTTGAGTGGAATATATGTACCAATACTGTGCGAGTTTCATAGAGGTATTAATTCAGTGGCGCAATCAGAAACGATGGCTCGATTATAGCTATTTTCCGGATCAATCGGCTACCGTAGCTGTGACCAACAAATGCAGCTATTCGCAATCCAACTTATACGACACCAATTTGATGGCTACGGAAGTTACTTTTTGGACCAGTCCCGGATCACTCGCGCATTTCGAGGTGGAATCGCGAAGTGATCGTTGCCAGCGCAGTCTTGGTGCAATCCAGAGTGGCAACTGGATCCATTGCCACGATGTGGTAACTGCCTCCATGACCACAATGTGGCAACTGCCTCCGCTAGTACGTTGTGGCAACTGCTTTCATTACCACTTTGTAGCAACTGCCTCCGCTAGTACGTTGTGGCAACTGCCTCCATTACCACGTTGTGGCAACTGCCTCCGCAAGTACGTTGTGGCAACTGCCTCCATTACCACGTTGTAGCAACTGCCTCCGCTAGTACGTTGTGGCAACTGCCTCCATTGCCACGTTGTGGCAACTGCCTCCGTTAGTACGTTGTGGCGACTGCCTCCATTACCACGTTGTGGCAACTGCCTCTGCTACCACGTTGTGGCAACTGCCTCCGTTACCACGATGTGGCAACATCCTCCGCTACCACGTTGTGGCAACAACCTCCGCTACCACGTTGTGGCAACTGCCTCCGCTACCACGATGTGGCAACATCCTCCGCTACCACGTTGTGGCAACTGCCTCTGCTACCACAATATGGCAACCGCCTTTGCTTCCATAATGTGGCAATTGCTTCCGCTGTGATGCTGTGGCAACTGCTTTCACCAATACGATGTGAGAACTGGAGCTGGAATCCCATTGCGACACTGTAAAGGAAACTGCCTCCGTGACTTCATGCCTGACGTGCACCGCCATGCCTTCATTTCGGTGCAGCTATTCGTAATGTCTGCAACGAGCAGCTGCTGTGATTGAGGGTTAGTTTTTTGGCATAGAGGATAAATTATGTCACAGTTAGACTGGGAAACCGAGGGAAATTGCATGGTGCTGATTACAGACGTACGTGGTGATATGAACTTAACTCGCCACTATTGTGTCCTGCATGACGTAATTGGTTTGAAATGCACGAGGAAGTTACGCAGGAAGACATTTACTGCCTACCTTGCACGCTGATGTTCAGCCTGTTCGCAGATAGCCGTTTTCCTTACCTCAGAACGAATGGACGGATATTTTAATTGACTCGAATGGAGATTCAATATCGGCATTACAAGCAATTTATTAGTCGTTTGTAGCATTTAATGATTTCAATAACGCCTGTGATCAGAAACGCTATCTAGATAAGAGAGAGAAGATCGTCTCCAAAACATTTAATCCAGTTAACGTATTTTTCAGTGTTTTCTTTAGTTCTGCGAAATTAACTCACATGAGTTCAGTGTGTAAAATTTCCATGTATAGTTTTCTTTCCATCTACGAATTCAATTTTTACGAGTTCTGTCATTATTATTTCCGGTATTTTTTTACTTCCACGAAATGAGCTAAAATGAGTTCAGTTAGTATAAGTTCACACCAATTTCTTCATCAGTCTAATAGATGATAGGGATTTCATGCAAACATCAGATGGTGAATTCAGTATAAATATCCCATGACATCTACTATAGAGTGGGTGTTTTAAGACATTCGTCCTATGTCCCCTTTTCAAGAACAACAGAACACAGCCAAAATTCATTTTCTAATGCTACAGATTATAACTTCATATTGAGATGAGCATGAGGCTCATTTCCGTGAATTGCCATATCTTTCGTAAAACACATCGAAACTAGCAATAAATTTATTTAGACAAGATTGTGAAATTTCAGAATTAGACTAAAGCCATCTGATAGAAATCATATCTGAGGCGTCCTGTAACCTGCATCCATTCAAACGTCTAATTGGCAAAATTTTACTCAAGTTTTGACTAAGCCTTTATGGAAATGAACATTATCTTGAGATAGTTATTGATTCTAGTCGCTGGATGCTAACTGAAATCAGTAGTTCGTTTGAAAATTCAGTGATAAAATTTGAAATTTATACATTAAAGGCAAAGCCGTCGCTTTGAAATTTCAAAGAATCTGCGGTATATGTAGTTCAGTTTGTAAGTTAAGTGATCAGATATGTAAGCAAGGTTTAGCCTCGTATAAAACATTAGATGACAGCTCAATTCAGATAGTAAGTTTTGTTGCAAATTATAATTCAACGGACGTGACCTAACGCAATAATTTTTAGCTGAGCTTCATCACGATCGTTAATTGGTATTTTTTAACATCCATCTTTCGGACAACGCCAAAGTTGTCTGGGGATGATCTTGAAAAAATTCTCAAACTTCAGAGGAACTTGAAGGCATAAACTGACGCGAAGAGTGGAGATCTTTTTTGAGGCCTTCAATGAAGTAGTCTGATAATTTTTACAGAAACGATTGAAAGAATTTTGAAGAGAGTCGTGAACTAGTTAGAAAGAGTCAGAACAATTTTTTTAATCAAACAACAGACATCACCTCTTATTTCATGGAATATTTTTCTTTAAACTTTTTGGAGATGAGATTTATTAAAAGTGAATATTTTATTTATTACATGCAACCATAGAGAGTTTTGAAGCATTCAACGACGTACACGATCCCGTGCACTCGCACTTGTCTCAAATTTACTAAATCTGCACCGTTTTATGAGGTAAAAAACATTAACGCTTTAATTTGGTCGCATCCGCAATCAGAGGACAACATGAATCGCCGTTGAGTTATCAAAGCATCGATGGAATTTACGTCTACGAAGATAGCCATAATGTTATGTTCTTTGGCGGAGAGTTGTCACCTATTGTTATCATAATTGTCGGTAAAACCGAGTCATACCTAGAGCCAAATTGCCTCAACATATCGTCGGTAATCAGAACCAAATATTGGGCCAATTCCGTGCATAAAAATAAATTTTACTCTCGGGCTCTCTTCAGGAACTCACACTCCATAGATGATTACTGACTGCCGATACAATGAACCTCAGCCCATCGACACTCAATGCAAAGCTTAATTACTCTCAAAATACAGTAAAAAATTACAAACTTACCATGTTTTATGCTCTACTTCCGAACCAGTTTAACCAGACGCGGGATTCGTTTTTCTAAGTAATTCTCATATCAGTTTCGTCGCGAGGGTCTTAATCGAAAGAAACGACTTACAAGTTTGCTCAGTTAAGTAACACTTCAATTTCGGCTTACACGAGCCAAACATGATGAGAATAGTGGCGCATTCCCGTAATATTTTTTCAGCTCACTTGTCTTAACATTTTTAAATCAGTTGCTGCTCCTGTTGGTATGTTACGAAGTTCATACACCAACAAAACTCTTCCTTATGGATCTTGAACTCCCGAGTAACAGCAGCCAGAAACGCGACGGTGAAGTTTCAGAGTGTAACTTGTGATGCTGTTTCTGCCACCCGCAAGATACCTGTAGAAACGAGCTTCTGATTGAACAACAAAAGCCCGGATATACAGGGTAGATTACGGACGCGGAAGACGAAAGTGTGAAGGTAAATGTGTGTCATAAGCTTCGTGAAAAAAGGTGAGGAATGAGAGTGGGGACGAAGCTTGAGTCCGTGAATCTAAAGTGAGAGTACTTATATTACTCAAATTTCGTGCAGTAAATTTTGTTTAGCTCCTGTAGTCGGCCATTCCAGAGATGCATAAACAATTTCAATGGGATCAAAGATGATCTCTTCTTGATTTCCAGTCCTTTTGACCTGAAAGAAAAAGAAATGTACTTTAGTATGCAAGTGTGAAGTATGGGATAACGTTCAGGACTCCAGCATGAGGTGATGAAATTTCTTTTAAGACTAAACTGTAAATATCCAGCATTTTCAAACAAGTGTAGACGAATTGAATGTAAAAATTCAAAATTTGAGTAAAAAATCACAAATTGTAAGTTTAATAAATTGTTGTACATTTTCTCCTATATACAAAGCCACCTCTCAGTATCAAATATGATCAGATGTCAGATGCATAGATTGAAATAACTTAAAAAATGAAGAAAAGCTCACCCTGATTTTGCTTTACAAGTCAATATCGACAGAAATATAACATCTAAAGATAGGCGAACCCATGCAACTTAACCATCCCATATTTAAATGCCATTCAATTTTTACTGTGAGTTTTGCTTTGAATGAGAAAGTAATTCCACAACCTGCATCATTTGAACTCCTACAAGCACGCCCACAGCCACGTTCCGGCGACACCAGCCAATGCTCTCCTCATAACAAGAGGAGCTCCAGCAAAAGTTCGGCAGCGGCGGCTGCACAATGACGTACAATAACACAGGCAGGATATAGTTAACAATAACTCTGGGAGACCAGCTACAATGCGCTGCCTGCAGAGGTCCCATTAATCAGAGTTTGCGTCACGGAGAAGTAAAGAGGCGAGTTGCGTCCTGTGGTAGCCGGGACGAGAGCGTCTGCATGGCGATGTGAACCTGATCAAAATGCGCCACGGTTGCGAGGGAGAGAAAAGAGAACTTTTAAATCTAACGACGCATCACGATGTTCGCATTTCTCTGTAATCCTCAAACCGATGATTGATTGCGTCAAATGCTTGCGTTGTTTGTTGAAATAAAAGTTAACCCCAGAATCAAGTTTTTCTTAATATGTTTCGATGAAAATATTTTGCCCTACACAGAAATGAAATATGTGAATTATGTGTTGTTTTTTGGATCGATGCCTGCATTTGGAAAGAAATCAATGTGGAAATAAAGCGGAGCATGAGTTGCCTAAAGTTTCATTACACTTAAATTCTTAGTAAGAGAATCACAAAGGTTGCGCTGGACGGAATTTTGACAACAAACATATTATTTTTGTCCTCTGTAAGGCCAAACGCAAAGAAGCGTTAGTGAAGAATATTTATACTATAATTCATTAAGAAATTTTTCATAATTATTAAAAATATTGTTTAAAGATATGACGAAAAATGCAAAATTAGGGCTTTCCTTCAGTACAGCCCAAAAACTCTGAAGGTGCCCAAATTATCCTCATGTTAATATTTATTCTCGTTGAATACTGAAGGAAATCGTTGAGCAGAAAACACGGCCCGATTTCTTAAAGAAGTAAATTTTAGTTCAAAATACTAATACTCACCGCAAGGATGTGCCTCTTATAATATCTATCACACAAAGATTCTTTATAAGTCACTATAAAGGCAAGTAATGTCAAAAGTTGCAAAATTATTTCTTTCACGTATTAATTTTATTACTTTTCACACAGTTCATTTTAAAAAAATATATTTTTTGCAGTTGAGAGTGAGTACACCAGACCTCTCGTCCCACGCCTGCGCACGCGTGCGGCACCTGGAAGAAATCAGGAAATTTCATTAGCACTCGAGATATGACACATCTCAAAAATACTAAAATATAGGCAAAAATTAATTCAAATATTGAAAGGGAAAAAATTCTAAGCCCTCTTGCAAAAATATCACAAATGAAACTTCTTCAGCCATCAAATTTAAGCGACACATCATAATATTGAGATGATTCAGAGAATAGTTCATTTCCGTACGTACTATTTCCTTACTGACATGAGTAATATTTTCCAATATTTCCAGTTAAGTTAGAATTGAACTACTAATACATCAATTACGAAGGTGACTAAGACTTCATTAACTTCACTCAGCAGATGTTATGTTTGACTGCGCATTATCACACTGCTGCGAACGAGTAATTTTTGCTGAAGATTATTAATGAAAGAGTGGTTGTACAGAGGTAAAAACGAGACTTTTACCCTATTTTGCGCCACAACACGATGGTGCGCTGAGAATATAGTGAGAATTAGGAATTATGCGCAATTTTACCTATATCAAGATATTACTCCACGAGCTTAAGCAACAGAATATGATTTCACCAAGAGATGTGTGAGAGGCTCATCCTCATTGTAGATTTTCATTGCGGATAAAATCAAGTCCAAATTTTGATGCTCGCATACGAATGGTTTGTTCTCAATCACCTGGCGCAATTTAAAAAATCTTCACTGGAGAGAAAAGAAAAAACAAAATTATAATCAGGAGTAAAAGTTGCCTAAACTTTTATATACTATTAATGAATTAAGATTTCTCAAGATCCTAGAGAGGAAAACTATGTTTAATTCACTGCCAAGAAATAATCTCATGTATAATCAGCGATGTGAATTCAATCTTCTATGAAAACCATAACTATTTTAAATGAATACTAACGGAAATTTGAAGGCAACGGATCATACAGGAAAAAGAAAACACGGTAATTAAAATAGACAGGATACCCAAAAGGAGACATGGCGAAACGGAGGCGTTCGAACATCACAGGTCACGCCAATAGCATCGCATCGAACTGCGAGCTCAAATCAGTTAACTGGAAAGAACGCTTCAGTATGTCAATTTCGAAAAAACTAATACTAGTCAACTACAAAAACCTGAATAAGTCGAGTATGAAAATGCTTTTACGAGTCCATTTCGAATAAAATTACACCCACTCAGAACGATGAACTGCATGATTGCTGTCAGCAGCATTATAAAAAATTAAAAGTTAAATACGATCGAAAGACAGGTCAAGAAACGTTGATGCAACCATTGAGAAAAATGAAAACAAAACATGTAATCCGTAGAAGAATAGATGATATAAAATAACCGCAAATGACGCGGATAACTAAGAAAAAAAGTAAATTCAAAATTTCGAGGGTAGGTATAAACAGAAGTATAATAAAACTGAGAATAAAAGACAGAAAAATTGATATGAGTGAGATTTGAGCAAACTTAAGAGAGAAAAATGAGACACCACGACAGCAAACGTATAAGATAACGACTCAATGGAAAATAACCATTACGGAAGATATAAAAACTAAACGTTAAAAGAGCACTAGCAAGATAGGGAAACAACAAAGAGATAAGACAACACACACAAGATAAGATAATGAGCAATAAATAAGATAAGGAGCAATAAATAAGATAAGGAGCAATAAATAAGATTAGGAGCAATAAATATGATAAGGAGCAATAAATAATATAAGAAGCAATAAATAAGATAAGGAGCAATAAATAATATAAGGAGCAATAAAAGAGATAAGGAGCAATAAATAATATAAGGAGCAATAAATAAGATAAGGAACAATAAATAATATAAGGATCAATAAATATGATAAGGAACAATAAATAAGATAAGGAGCAATAAATAAGATAAGGAGCAATAATAATATAAGGAGCAATAAATAAGATAAGGAGCAATAAATAATATAAGGAGCAATAAATAAGATAAGGAACAATAAATAATATAAGGATCAATAAATATGATAAAGAACAATAAATAAGATAAAAAGCAATAAATAAGATAAGGAGCAATAATAATATAAGGAGCAATAAATAAGATAAGGAGCAATAAATAAGATAAGGAGCAATAAATAAGATAAGGAGCAATAAATAAGATAAGGAACAATAAATAAGATAAGGAGCAATAAATAAGATAAGGAACAATAAATAATATAAGGAGCAATAAATAAGATAAGGAGCAATAAATAAGACAACACACTACAAACAGACACTCAAAATTAATGGTAGAAAAAGGAAGCGTCGAGAGGCGCTAGGAAGGAAAGGACATCATTAGTTACTTCCCTGCCTCACCCTGCCTCACCCTGCCTCACCCTGCCTCACCCGTGCTGCCTGACCCTGCCTGACCCTGCCTCACCCTGCCTCACCCGTGCTGACTCACGTTGCCTCACCAGTGCTGCCTCATCCTGCCTCACCCGTGCTGCCTCACACTGCCTCACCCGTGCTGCCTCACCCTGCCTCACCCGTGCTGCCTCACACTGCCTCACCCGTGCTGCCTCACCCTGCCTCACCCGTACTGCTTCACACTGCCTCACCCGTGCTGCCTCACACTGCCTCACCCGTGCTGCCTCACCCTGCCTCACCCGTGCTGCTTCACACTGCCTCACACTGCCTCACCCGTGCTGCCTCACACAGCCTCACCCGTGCTGCCTCACCCTGTCTCACCCGTGCTGCTTCACACTGCCTCACCCGTGCTGCCTCACCCTGCCTCACCCGTGCTGCTTCACACTGCCTCACCCGTACTGCCTCACCCTGCCTCACACCCTGCCTCACCCGTGCTGCCTCACCCTGCCTCACCCGTGCTGCTTCACACTGCCTCACCCGTGCTGCCTCACCTTGCCTCACCCGTGCTGCCTCACGCTGCCTCACCCGTGCTGCCTCACCCGTGCTGCTTCACACTGCCTCACCCATGCTGCTTCACACTGCCTCACCCGTGCTACCTCACCCTGCCTCACCCGTGCTGCTTCACACTGCCTCACCCATGCTGCTTCACACTGCCTCACCCGTGCTGCCTCACCCTGCCTCACCCGTGCTGCTTCACACTACCTCACCCGTGCTGCCTCACCCTGCCTCACCCGTGCTGCCTCACCCTGCCTCACCCGTGCTGCCTCACCCTGCCTCACCCGTGCTGCTTCACACTGCCTCACCCGTGCTGCCTCACCCTGCCTCACCCGTGCTGCTTCACACTGCCTCACCCGTGCTGCCTCACCCTGCCTCACCCGAGCTGCCTCACCCTGCCTCACCCGTGCTGCTTCACACTGCCTCACCCGTGCTGCTTCACACTGCCTCACCCGTACTGCCTCACCCTGCCTCACCCGTGCTGCCTCACCCTGCCTCACCCGTGCTGCTTCACACTGCCTCACCCGTGCTGCTTCACACTGCCTCACCCGAGCTGCCTCACCCTGCCTCACCCGTGCTGCTTCACACTGCCTCACCCGTGCTGCTTCACACTGCCTCACCCGTACTGCCTCACCCTGCCTCACCCGTGCTGCTTCACACTGCCTCACCCGTGCTGCCTCACCCTGCCTCACCCGTGCTGCTTCACACTGCCTCACCCGTGCTGCTTCACACTGCCTCACCCGTGCTGCCTCACCCTGCCTCACCCGTGTTGCTTCACACGGCCTCACCCGTGCTGCCTCACCCTGCCTCACCCGTGCTGCTTCACACTGCCTCACCCGTGCTGCCTCACCCTGCCTCACCCGTGCTGCTTCACACTGCCTCACCCGTGCTGCTTCACACTGCCTCACCCGTGCTGCCTCACCCTGCCTCACCCGTGCTGCCTCACCCTGCCTCACCAGTGCTGCTTCACCCTGCCTCACCCGTGCTGCCTCACCCTGCCTCACCCGTGCTGCTTCACACTGCCTCACCCGTGCTGCCTCACCCTGCCTCACCCGTGCTGCTTCACACTGCCTCACCCGTGCTGCTTCACACTGCCTCACCCGTGCTGCCTCACCCTGCCTCACCCGTGCTGCCTCACCCTGCCTCACCCGTGCTGCTTCACACTGCCTCACCCGTGCTGCCTCACCCTGCCTCACCCGTGCTGCTTCACACTGCCTCACCCGTGCTGCTTCACACTGCCTCACCCGAGCTGCCTCACCCGTGCTGCTTCACACTGCCTCACCCGTGCTGCCTCACCCTGCCTCACCCGTGCTGCTTCACCCTGCCTCACCCGTGCTGCCTCACCCTGCCTCACCCGTGCTGCTTCACACTGCCTCACCCGTGCTGCTTCACACTGCCTCACCCGAGCTGCCTCACCCGTGCTGCTTCACACTGCCTCACCCGTGCTGCCTCACCCTGCCTCACCCGTGCTGCTTCACACTGCCTCACCCGTGCTGCTTCACACTGCCTCACCCGAGCTGCCTCACCCGTGCTGCTTCACACTGCCTCACCCGCGCTGCTTCACACTGCCTCACCCGTGCTGCCTCACCCTGCCTCACCCGAGCTACTTCACACTGCCTCACCCGCGCTGCTTCACACTGCCTCACCCGTGCTGCTTCACACTGCCTCACCCGTGCTGCTTCACACTGCCTCACCCGTGCTGCTTCACACTGCCTCACCCGAGCTGCCTCACCCGAGCTGCTTCACCCTGCCTCACCCGTGCTGCTTCACACTGCCTCACCCGTGCTGCTTCACACTGCCTCACCCGTGCTGCTTCACACTGCCTCACCCGTGCTGCTTCACACTGCCTCACCCGAGCTGCTTCACACTGCCTCACCCGAGCTGCCTCACCCGTGCTGCTTCACACTGCCTCACCCGAGCTGCCTCACCCGTGCTGCTTCACACTGCCTCACCCGTGCTGCCTCACCCTGCCTCACCCGTGCTGCTTCACACTGCCTCACCCGTGCTGCTTCACACTGCCTCACCCGTGCTGCTTCACACTGCCTCACCCGTGCTGCTTCACACTGCCTCACCCGAGCTGCTTCACACTGCCTCACCCGTGCTGCTTCACCCTGCCTCACCCGTGCTGCCTCACCCTGCCTCACCCGTGCTGCTTCACACTGCCTCACCCGTGCTGCTTCACACTGCCTCACCCGAGCTGCCTCACCCGTGCTGCTTCACACTGCCTCACCCGTGCTGCCTCACCCTGCCTCACCCGTGCTGCTTCACACTGCCTCACCCGTGCTGCTTCACACTGTCTCACCCGAGCTGCCTCACCCGAGCTGCTTCACACTGCCTCACCCGTGCTGCTTCACACTGCCTCACCCGTGCTGCTTCACACTGCCTCACCCGTGCTGCTTCACACTGCCTCACCCGAGCTGCTTCACACTGCCTCACCCGTGCTGCTTCACACTGCCTCACCCGTGCTGCTTCACACTGCCTCACCCGTGCTGCTTCACACTGCCTCACCCGTGCTGCTTCACACTGCCTCACCCGTGCTGCTTCACACTGCCTCACCCGTGCTGCTTCACACTGCCTCACCCGTGCTGCTTCACACTGCCTCACCCGTGCTGCTTCACCCTGCCTCACCCGTGCTGCTTCACACTGCCTCACCCGTGCTGCTTCACACTGCCTCACCCGAGCTGCCTCACCCGTGCTGCTTCACACTGCCTCACCCGTGCTGCCTCACCCTGCCTCACCCGTGCTGCTTCACACTGCCTCACCCGTGCTGCTTCACACTGCCTCACCCGAGCTGCCTCACCCGAGCTGCTTCACACTGCCTCACCCGTGCTGCTTCACACTGCCTCACCCGTGCTGCTTCACACTGCCTCACCCGTGCTGCTTCACACTGCCTCACCCGTGCTGCTTCACACTGCCTCACCCGTACTGCCTCACCCTGCCTCACCCGTGCTGCTTCACACTGCCTCCCCCGTGCTGCCTCACCCTGCCTCACCCGTGCTGCTTCACACTGCCTCACCCGTGCTGCTTCACACTGCCTCACCCGTGCTGCCTCACCCTGCCTCACCCGTGTTGCTTCACACGGCCTCACCCGTGCTGCCTCACCCTGCCTCACCCGTGATGCTTCACACTGCCTCACCCGTGCTGCCTCACCCTGCCTCACCCGTGCTGCTTCACACTGCCTCACCCGTGCTGCTTCACACTGCCTCACCCGTGCTGCCTCACCCTGCCTCACCCGTGCTGCCTCACCCTGCCTCACCCGTGCTGCTTCACCCTGCCTCACCCGTGCTGCCTCACCCTGCCTCACCCGTGCTGCTTCACACTGCCTCACCCGTGCTGCCTCACCCTGCCTCACCCGTGCTGCTTCACACTGCCTCACCCGTGCTGCTTCACACTGCCTCACCCGTGCTGCCTCACCCTGCCTCACCCGTGCTGCCTCACCCTGCCTCACCCGTGCTGCCTCACCCTGCCTCACCCGTGCTGCTTCACCCTGCCTCACCCGTGCTGCTTCACCCTGCCTCACCCGTGCTGCTTCACACTGCCTCACCCGTGCTGCTTCACACTGCCTCACCCGAGCTGCCTCACCCTGCCTCACCCGTGCTGCCTCACCCTGCCTCACCCGTGCTGCTTCATACTGCCTCACCCGTGCTGCTTCACACTGCCTCACCCGTGCTGCTTCACCCTGCCTCACCCGTGCTGCCTCACCCTGCCTCACCCGTGCTGCTTCACCCTGCCTCACCCGTGCTGCCTCACCCTGCCTCACCCGTGCTGCTTCACACTGCCTCACCCGTGCTGCTTCACACTGCCTCACCCGTGCTGCCTCACCCTGCCTCACCCGTGCTGCTTCACACTGCCTCACCCGTGCTGCTTCACACTGCCTCACCCGTGCTGCCTCACCCTGCCTCACCCGTGCTGCCTCACCCTGCCTCACCCGTGCTGCCTCACCCTGCCTCACCCGTGCTGCTTCACCCTGCCTCACCCGTGCTGCTTCACCCTGCCTCACCCGTGCTGCTTCACACTGCCTCACCCGTACTGCTTCACACTGCCTCACCCTGCCTCACCCGTGCTGCTTCACACTGCCTCACCCGTGCTGCTTCACACTGCCTCACCCGAGCTGCCTCACCCTGCCTCACCCGTGCTGCCTCACCCTGCCTCACCCGTGCTGCTTCACACTGCCTCACCCGTGCTGCTTCACACTGCCTCACCCGTGCTGCTTCACCCTGCCTCACCCGTGCTGCCTCACCCTGCCTCACCCGTGTTGCTTCACCCTGCCTCACCCGTGCTGCCTCACCCTGCCTCACCCGTGCTGCTTCACACTGCCTCACCCGTGCTGCTTCACCCTGCCTCACCCGTGCTGCTTCACACTGCCTCACCCGTGCTGCTTCACCCTGCCTCACCCGTGCTGCCTCACCCGTGCTGCTTCACACTGCCTCACCCGTGCTGCTTCACACTGCCTCACCCGTGCTGCTTCACACTGCCTCACCCGAGCTGCCTCACCCGTGCTGCTTCACACTGCCTCACCCGTGCTGCCTCACCCTGCCTCACCCGTGCTGCTTCACACTGCCTCACCCGTGCTGCTTCACACTGCCTCACCCGAGCTGCCTCACCCGTGCTGATTCACACTGCCTCACCCGTGCTGCCTCACCCTGCCTCACCCGTGCTGCTTCACACTGCCTCACCCGTGCTGCTTCACACTGCCTCACCCGTGCTGCTTCACACTGCCTCACCCGTGCTGCTTCACACTGCCTCACCCGAGCTGCTTCACACTGCCTCACCCGTGCTGCTTCACACTGCCTCACCCGTGCTGCTTCACCCTGCCTCACCCGTGCTGCCTCACCCTGCCTCACCCGTGCTGCTTCACACTGCCTCACCCGTGCTGCCTCACCCTGCCTCACCCGTGCTGCTTCACACTGCCTCACCCGTGCTGCTTCACACTGCCTCACCCGTGCTGCCTCACCCAACCTCACCCGTGCTGCCTCACCCTGCCTCACCCGTGCTGCTTCACACTGCCTCACCCGTGCTGCTTCACCCTGCCTCACCCGTGCTGCTTCACCCTGCCTCACCCGTGCTGCTTCACCCTGCCTCACCCGTGCTGCTTCACACTGCCTCACCCGAGCTGCTTCACCCTGCCTCACCCGTGCTGCTTCACACTGCCTCACCCGTGCTGCTTCACCCTGCCTCACCCGTGCTGCTTCACCCTGCCTCACCCGTGCTGCTTCACACTGCCTCACCCGAGCTGCTTCACCCTGCCTCACCCGTGCTGCTTCACACTGCCTCACCCGAGCTGCTTCACCCTGCCTCACCCGTGCTGCTTCACACTGCCTCACCCGTGCTGCTTCACACTGCCTCACCCGAGCTGCCTCACCCTGCCTCACCCGTGCTGCTTCACCCTGCCTCACCCGTGCTGCTTCACCCTGCCTCACCCGTGCTGCTTCACCCTGCCTCACCCGTGCTGCTTCACACTGCCTCACCCGAGCTGCTTCACCCTGCCTCACCCGTGCTGCTTCACACTGCCTCACCCGTGCTGCTTCACACTGCCTCACCCGAGCTGCCTCACCCTGCCTCACCCGTGCTGCTTCACACTGCCTCACCCGTGCTGCTTCACACTGCCTCACCCGAGCTGCTTCACCCTGCCTCACCCGTGCTGCTTCACACTGCCTCACCCGTGCTGCTTCACACTGCCTCACCCGAGCTGCCTCACCCTGCCTCACCCGTGCTGCCTCACCCTGCCTCACCCGTGCTGCTTCACACTGCCTCACCCGTGCTGCTTCACACTGCCTCACCCGTGCTGCTTCACCCTGCCTCACCCGTGCTGCTTCACACTGCCTCACCCGTGCTGCTTCACACTGCCTCACCCGTGCTGCTTCACACTGCCTCACCCGTGCTGCTTCACACTGCCTCACCCGAGCTGCCTCACCCTGCCTCACCCGTGCTGCTTCACACTGCCTCACCCGTGCTGCTTCACACTGCCTCACCCGTGCTGCTTCACCCTGCCTCACCCGTGCTGCTTCACCCTGCCTCACCCGTGCTGCTTCACACTGCCTCACCCGTGCTGCTTCACACTGCCTCACCCGAGCTGCCTCACCCTGCCTCACCCGTGCTGCCTCACCCTGCCTCACCCGTGCTGCTTCACACTGCCTCACCCGTGCTGCTTCACACTGCCTCACCCGTGCTGCTTCACCCTGCCTCACCCGTGCTGCCTCACCCTGCCTCACCCGTGCTGCTTCACACTGCCTCACCCGTGCTGCTTCACACTGCCTCACCCGAGCTGCCTCACCCGTGCTGCTTCACACTGCCTCACCCGTGCTGCCTCACCCTGCCTCACCCGTGCTGCTTCACCCTGCCTCACCCGTGCTGCCTCACCCTGCCTCACCCGTGCTGCTTCACACTGCCTCACCCGTGCTGCTTCACACTGCCTCACCCGAGCTGCCTCACCCGTGCTGCTTCACACTGCCTCACCCGTGCTGCCTCACCCTGCCTCACCCGTGCTGCTTCACACTGCCTCACCCTTGCTGCTTCACACTGCCTCACCCGAGCTGCCTCACCCGTGCTGATTCACACTGCCTCACCCGTGCTGCCTCACCCTGCCTCACCCGTGCTGCTTCACACTGCCTCACCCGTGCTGCTTCACACTGCCTCACCCGTGCTGCTTCACACTGCCTCACCCGTGCTGCTTCACACTGCCTCACCCGAGCTGCTTCACACTGCCTCACCCGTGCTGCTTCACACTGCCTCACCCGTGCTGCTTCACACTGCCTCACCCGTGCTGCTTCACACTGCCTCACCCGTGCTGCTTCACACTGCCTCACCCGTGCTGCTTCACACTGCCTCACCCGTGCTGCTTCACACTGCCTCACCCGTGCTGCTTCACACTGCCTCACCCGTGCTGCTTCACCCTGCCTCACCCGTGCTGCTTCACACTGCCTCACGCGTGCTGCTTCACACTGCCTCACCCGAGCTGCCTCACCCGTGCTGCTTCACACTGCCTCACCCGTGCTGCCTCACCCTGCCTCACCCGTGCTGCTTCACACTGCCTCACCCGTGCTGCTTCACACTGCCTCACCCGAGCTGCCTCACCCGAGCTGCTTCACACTGCCTCACCCGTGCTGCTTCACACTGCCTCACCCGTGCTGCTTCACACTGCCTCACCCGAGCTGCTTCACACTGCCTCACCCGTGCTGCTTCACACTGCCTCACCCGAGCTGCCTCACCCGAGCTGCTTCACCCTGCCTCACCCGTGCTGCTTCACACTGCCTCACCCGTGCTGCTTCACACTGCCTCACCCGTGCTGCTTCACACTGCCTCACCCGTGCTGCTTCACACTGCCTCACCCGTGCTGCTTCACACTGCCTCACCCGAGCTACTTCACACTGCCTCACCCGCGCTGCTTCACACTGCCTCACCCGTGCTGCTTCACACTGCCTCACCCGTGCTGCTTCACACTGCCTCACCCGTGCTGCTTCACACTGCCTCACCCGTGCTGCTTCACACTGCCTCACCCGTGCTGCTTCACACTGCCTCACCCGTGCTGCTTCACACTGCCTCACCCGTGCTGCTTCACCCTGCCTCACCCGTGCTGCTTCACACTGCCTCACCCGTGCTGCTTCACACTGCCTCACCCGAGCTGCCTCACCCGTGCTGCTTCACACTGCCTCACCCGTGCTGCCTCACCCTGCCTCACCCGTGCTGCTTCACACTGCCTCACCCGTGCTGCTTCACCCTGCCTCACCCGTGCTGCTTCACACTGCCTCACCCGTGCTGCTTCACACTGCCTCACCCGAGCTGCCTCACCCGTGCTGCTTCACACTGCCTCACCCGTGCTGCCTCACCCTGCCTCACCCGTGCTGCTTCACACTGCCTCACCCGTGCTGCTTCACACTGCCTCACCCGAGCTGCCTCACCCGAGCTGCTTCACACTGCCTCACCCGTGCTGCTTCACACTGCCTCACCCGTGCTGCTTCACACTGCCTCACCCGAGCTGCTTCACACTGCCTCACCCGTGCTGCTTCACACTGCCTCACCCGTGCTGCTTCACCCTGCCTCACCCGTGCTGCTTCACACTGCCTCACCCGTGCTGCTTCACACTGCCTCACCCGAGCTGCCTCACACTGCCTCACCCGTGCTGCCTCACACTGCCTCACCCGAGCTGCCTCACATTGCCTAACCACCTGCAATGCACAAAAATGGACATAATGCTCTTAAAACGTGAGTTTTATTCATCTATCTCAGATAAGATACGTATTAAGAACCTGGGGAGAATTTTAAGTACACCTTTGTTTCACATCAATTAGAAGACCTAAGTAATAAGAATTTATTAATATTTTGAACTTGATGAAGTACCATGATGAGTTTATGACATGAAAATATTTTAGTTATGGCAAATGTTTGAAATTCTACATTGAAATGAAAAGTGTTCTTGAAATTTCTATGAAATATTCATTGTATTGGATTAATGTTTAAGGCATATCACTTGGAATATAACTTCTGAAAAATTATTTCTTCTCGTCAAAACAATTAAAATAAGATACTTAGGAAAATTTACAGCTTTTAGTTGGCTTCCATCAGGATTTATCGAAATTCGAAACCACATCTCTAAAGGGTACTAGGAAATTAGTTCTCATCTCTAATGCAGAGCGCGAAAACTGCTTTAAGTAAAAAAAAACATAGCCTAATTATTACTGCATAATGAAACTGCTCGATCACGATACAATCGGATTTTTATCAAAATTTGCAAGGAAACAACAATATTTTTCAATGGTGGTTTCTGAACAAATCGTCAAGCTTCGTCCACCTACCGCAAGGTGGCCCGGAGCGACATGAAGGATTGAGAGCGGAGGTCGATTATCTCTCCCAGTCCGGCGAAAAATTCGATGAACAAATCACCGTCCCGAAAGAAACGTGCTCGTTCTAAACAAGTGATCAATTATCGAGAATTAAATCTTAACAAGTATTTACCATTGGATATGACAGGGTACTTTTTTAGGGGTAATTAATCATGTGAGGTTGAAAGAATTCAAATGGAGATAATGAAGGTAAACTGTAGTGTCTTGAGCGTGACTGGCTTCAAGATGTCAATGGGAGCACGTCACTGAGCTTTGGGTGGAATTGACTAACATAGAATCGTTCCAAGAACAATTGTAAGGGTATTTTCTAAATTGATAAGGCTCTGGATCAGGAAAAGCTTTGGACTTGAAATCCTTCGTGATGGTTTCGAAACGTACAACCAAGTTTTATTTACTTGAAAAAAGTACTAACACAAAAATTGAGTATGAAATAAGTTACTTTGAAAACTAGGAAGTTTTTCAGAAATAGATGTCATATCATGAATCTACCTTAGTTCAAAATAATATCATTTAACTTTGAATGAAATAAAATACTTTTTAAATAAAGGTAAACGATAAATCTACCTAAAAAATGCAATTATGAAACTACACGCTGTTCAAACATAAAAAAGTTTTTGAGTTTTTATTAGCATTTTCTTCATCCTTTATTCGACGTTGATCCTAGGAGGTACAAAAACTTACAACTCATTGATGTTTCGACAGCAAAGTAAGAAGGCAACAAAATTTATGTAATAACATTTTACGGCATTGAACACATCCAAATAAACAACTCAAATTAATAAATCACTAAATTTAAAATTTATTAAAAATACTTCATTTATTTGTGTATTATTCATTGATATTTTTTATTACTTCAAATAAATTAAATTATTACAAAATAAATCTAACAATACAAAATTCATTGATCAAGAAATTTGTAACTATGAAAACTGAATAATGATGTGAAATAGAATACTGACTGGCTCGAATGACTGATGATGTTAGAACATATCCATAAGTTAACATCTAGCCGCCCAAACTGAGCAAAATCAGTTCTATCATCACCTTATCTATAACTTACTCTCCACTCTTTTAATTCTTCGTTTGAAGCTGCGAGTGCTATTTCATTTCGGTAATTTTTTTAAAATAGTACGCGATATTTCCCATTTGGTCAGCAGAGTCCAGCGCCACCCACTGTTTCTCTGCCTCGCCATATATAGGCCTCAGGTGTAGAGCTGTGCTCCAGAGCGAGATCATTTAGGAACATTACCGGTTCTTCAAAGGGTGTAATTATATTGATTAAACTTTTATTAATGACTAAAGCCCCATGGTATGACAGAAGGGAGGCCTCAGCCAGTTCCGCTCGGAACGATAATTTTTCAAAAATTAGTTCAGTAATTTCCTTCTTAGAATTGCTCTCAGTTTTATCACGGGCCTGTGGAGACACGTCAAATTATCGCTCCTCTAAGCAGCTTGCTTTTAATCGCATAAAAATTGCCAACAGTTTTTCAAATAAAGAAATGAATTATTGAGATTCAATCCAATTTTACAATTCAATTTTTCATAAAATTTCTATCGGTCGTACCTCAAATGATCCTCATTCTAATTGCTGAGTTATAAAATTGTCTTCAAAATTTAAATACCAAAAAAGGTTAAAAAATGCTCACTTTTTCTGCAATTTACTGCTTATCTTCAGCGTGAAACAAAACAATGCATTCATTTTGAGTCGCTCATGACAAAGCATTTTGCACGATCTAAAGCGGGTCCGTGCAGCTCGCCTCCTTATACTGGAAATACTCGCAGAGGAGCCGAGTCTTCCAGACTTGCAAGGCTCATTGTTTCCCCTGATGAAGCTGTTCAAGATCCGCCCGATAAAGTCAACTTTGGCAATGATAGAGTCCAAGTTTTGTAGGACACACTGACCTGCACTGGTCCGGCCATAAACAGTATCGAGCCATTGGCCCCATGATTAGACCGAGGTATTGCTCCTCGATATATCGGCATCCTGCGGCAAGGTGGAGATTGTCACAGAATCATCGCCTCGAAATTCCGCTGGAAAAAAACGAAAGAAGGTTTCAGCAATTTTGAATATTCATATGTGCATCTGCGTTGCTTTACTACGAAGAAATGCAAGTGACAGGTAAAGCATGTCATACTCTGCAAAGAACAGAATAGTATCAACTGATTTTATTTCAGGGGAGCCCTGATAGAATTTCCTTATCTTTGAAGCAAATTTTTTTGATGGGCTATATTTTGGTATATTAAAAACGAAAATAATTTTCGCTTCTATATTTAAATTATGCGTACAATCCAAACTAAATGTATCACAAGACAAAAAAGTTTAGATAACTCCACATAACAAAATATTTTTATTTACTCGCAACTTGTTAGGATAACTCAGAAATTTCAGATACGTAGCGAGACAGGTACTTTTCTCTTCTAAATTGGGAACCTGCTTCTTAATTAAAAGCCAACCACAACATGGTTTCCATAGTAGACATTTGTCTAATAGATCAAAGATAAATTCTGTTAAAAAGACTCCGCAAGTCGAGGAGTTGCAGAAGTCCAAATACTAAACTTGAACGAGAATTTTATGGAAAATACCGAAATTTTTCGGAGAATTAAGCTGGAAATTTCCATGGTTAAATGGATTTGTATTTTTAAGATTCACATGATTTTTAATATTGTTATCGAAAAAATGATTCCATGAGAATTAATGAATATTTTATTTCCATATCAAGAATTTGAATGATAATTAAATGCATAATTTAAACTGAAAACGCAGGGACACTTTCTTACATGAAATAAACTCTCACTTCATATTCCATTACAGTAATTTTTTTACACATATCTGACTTTCCCTTTTTCTACTTGAACAATCTAAGAATTTATTTCTCAATGAACAAATTGCCTCATCACATTTCATTTTTTTCGGTGTATCCAAGCTGAAGCTATTCAAGTACTCGTAATGCAAGTTCTCTGGACATGACAAACTTTCAACGCACGCTGTAGTTCTTGGAACTCACAGATTGTGGCGCTACAAGTCTGCGAAACAAATGCGCGTCGCAATTGAAATTTAGAAGTTGCTCAGGATTCACAACTTTCTCGCGCACCTTTCCACGTGATTTTTTGAAATTTTGGTGAGAAAACTAATTTGGAAAACCTGAGAAACTTTTAAAAGAAACAATAGGTAGGAATTGCAATTCCATAGCTTGCAATATATAATTATGTGTACATCTACAATCAATGAAACCTGAGAAACAAACGTAATTGAAATCCAGCTGAGGATGTACAAGTTCTACGAGTACGAGGTGTTTGTCGTCGTTCATCTCATATGAACTTGTTAAGCAGATCGATTACCATTAGTCAAGTGAGACTCGGCTCTTTGTTGACAGTCGAGCTTTCGAGAGAACAGAGAGATCTTGAAGGACAGAGAACATTTCCTCGGTCGCGGCTGGTAATCAGAGCAAGTTGCCCAGATCATTAGTCAATGTGTCGAATGGAAGACGCCCGAGAGGAAGAGACTAAACCGAGAAGACGGCCAAGATTTCAGGATAGTTTCCAGTGAAAGTTAGCTTGAAAGTTGGCAGTTTGTAGCCCAGTCCATGTCAAGATCTATGTTAGTAGAGACGTTCTTGTAAGTGTCAAAGTGCGTGCCTGGGCTTTGCTACGATACATCCCTGTAATTCGTTCTACGCACTACATCTGTTGTCCACAATACATTTATGTCTTTGTCGTGTCTATGAGAATGCGCACTGATTTTTCGAATTTGTTTGCACTCTAATGCCGATGAACGTATGTGTTTGTAACTCAGTTCTGTCCAGGCAACTATAAGTGTAGTTAAATTATTGTTGGAACTATTGATGCAATATCTACAAACAAATATGTTTGGCGCCCAGCACCTCCTCATTCTGTATATTTTAGCCTAATGTGAGAGGTTAGTGCTCTTATCTCTGCACTATTTCTTGCCTTCTGGACTCAGAATGTGACCCGCAGCCCTAACTCATACTTCGTTTCATTTTTAAGAGTAGAACAAATTTTTGGGATTGAAAGTATATTTAGGCATCAAATGTGGAAATAATTTTCTCTCTAATGTTTGTTTGGAAGTGTCTAGTAGGCTTAAGTGTAAAAGCATCGAATTACCGCTGGTGAATTTGCATTGTTATTGTCGGGTGCGATTTTGAAACATTTCTCACTATATAATCAATACGATAGCTTTTACACTATGCATCAGCTATCCTCAAAACATGACACTCTATTCGGACGAAGCCGTCATGGAAGGTTACATTTAGAATAAAGAAAAATGTAACTCCGATTAATGACTTCTTAATTTCGCAGGAATTTTTTTGCCAGTTTTGCAAATAATGCATGAACAATTTGCGGGTAAAACACAAATTTTAATTTATAGAAGTTATTTCATCGATACATAAACCATGAGTTCTAGGTTTGGCAAAAGGATGTGTAACAACAAATACGTTTCTACTAATGCTAGTATAAATGTTTCAGCAACGTAAGCTCAAAGAACTAAAGCATATGTCCACGGCCCTGTCCTAGCTTGTTGCATAACTTACGTGGCCATTTTCAAAAAAGATGAGATTTGTCTCGTTGTAACATTACTTTCGCAACTTCACATTATTTGGCTTAGCATCGAGAAAAATTTATTACACAATGAATCTTAAACATCTTGCTTCCATATTTTTAAACCTGCACCGAAAGACACTAGTGCAACGAGTAATATTAGTTCAAAATAAATAGCGCAATGCCAGTAAGCTTTGCTCAGTTTATGAATTTGTAAATCCCCCGAATATCTTTACAAAAACTTTGAGAATTTTTACGTATGAAGTCACAGTCATTTCAGAAATTTAAAAATTAGAACTCTTTCGCTCGAAAGTTGACGTGCGTTTCTCGATATGTTAACGACGCCGAGGATTAAATGCAACTGAGCGTCAAATTGCGCATGAATTTCTTAGATGTTTAGAAATTAAAGAAAAAACAGAATTCCACACGAGGCTAGAATTCGTAAGAGCAGAGGGTAGAGAGAGAGAGGGTGATATGAGGGGAGAGGAGTGAGGGAGGAGGTGTGGTGTAGGGAGCAGAGGGGAAGGTGGGGCTGCGAAGAGAGCGATCACAGAAAATGTGAAGGGTCGGGTAGATTTCGTTGCTCAAGCTGAATGATTCGGCAGTTTTTGCCCTTTTAAAACTAGTTCAACTCAAATTATTGAGATCAGCGCACCTTCAATGAACTTTTATCCAGTTGAAATATAAATACACTGTTAGCATGAAAGTTATCAGCTAAAATACTGGCTAATGTCTGTTCATTCTGAACGCATTGCAGATTCAGTATATTACGGGTAAATCATTTTTCCTATATTGATTTCTATAGAAGTGGGAAAGCTGTTCAGTATTTTTTATTATACGTAGAACTGTACTACTCATAGGAATTGATTGCGTAAAAAGAAATTCATTGAGTTTGGGGTATTTTTTCCAAATTGTATTTTTATTTTATCCCCAATGTATTACAATTAGATCAGTGCAGAGCAATACAAACGAAGCCGACCGTACGGTACGAATTGAGGTAATTTAAAACATAATTTCATATTCCGTAGACTTTGTGAGCAATTTGGAACCCGTGTCACAAAATGATTGTTCGAAGTTTAAAATCCTGGTGAGGAAAGCACAATACTGAGACTTAGGTGGCTAGATAACAGCTCAGTCATATGTTTCACTCATCGAAAAAGTTACATTCAACATTAATATGATACATTAAGTTTTTACAGAACAGAGTGAAATTGTGAGACAGGCTCATGCGTAGAAATTCATAGCTCCTTGTTGCTCATTCAATCAAAGTATAAAAGCGAGAATTCAAATTTTATGGAAATTTAATTTTCAACCCATCTTCGTTATTTGAGACGCGATGAATTTATCTACGTAAATCCCTCCTGACATCAAGTTTTGGGCCAACGCAAAACATGTCTCTATGACAGTTTCTGAGTAAATGCATGGTAAATGTATTTGTGCTATTTATTATTTTGAGCTTCATGTGTCTCTGATATCGCCAACTAGTGGTATGAAACTTCTTCTAAGAAATGCTGAAAAAAATGTATTTTCAGCGGGATTAGAACGCTTTGGTAAATCGATTATTGAGATGAAAGGCATTATATTTTTAATGGTCGACATAACAAACTCGATCGAAACACATAACTAATTGAAAGTCTCCAGCACACATTACATAACAGTACATGATATTTTCATGACAACCTTATGAGTTCGTATTACTGCTGTAAGTATATTATTTTTCTGAGCTTGTAAACGGCATGCATGTTCGAGATCTGTATCTATCTAGCCTCTATTTGTGAAGTTCATGCAGTCTTAACCACTATACGAGATACGGCACAAATTCATATTACACAAAATAAACTTCCTTGATCGATTCATGACCGAGAAGTTGAAGAAATAACTGGTATGAAAATGATTAACATCTGATAGAATATTTTAATAATAATCCTAATTTACCCTAGCGATATTTTTTTTAATAAACATAATACACTACAACGCGAACTTCAAAATAATCACAACTTTCCCTAGCGTGAATTTTTAAAATAATCACAATATACCCAACGAAAACTTTCAAAATAATCATAATTCCCGCTAACATAAACTCTAAATTTAAAAATCATCATAATTTACCATAACGCAAAATTTTAAAATAATCAAAATTTACCTTACCGTAAACACTATGTTTATTCTTAGGAGGACACGAGTGCAGCTAAAAATGCGATACTTTGCTAGCGCGCCCTCGCAGGCCGTTGGACGGAAACTACAAAAAGTGATAGATCCCGCACAAAGTGCTGAGTCACGACAGGTCAGGTCTGGAAAGCCTTCGACATCTAGAGCTTATCATGGACGCTCGGTGCGGCACTGCTTAAACAGCGGCTTTGTTTGGAGTCTGGTTCTTTTAAACATCCTAATTAATAGGATCAGGAAATTCTCGGAAGATTGTGATAAATGATGACTGAGGCTCAAGTGGCGATCAAGCCAGTCCTGAGAATTTCCAGAGACCAACAAGAGAGAGGTCTGTACCCAAATGATTAGCCAGTCCAACGCTGAAAATGTGCCTTGCGATGTTTGCTGCCGCTAAAGTTTTTGTATCAATGCAATGAAGTTACACATTAATAAATAATTGCTGTGACCCTGCATAAATAATGAGGTTTGATCAATTCTGTATTTGACAAGGGTGATTAGATGAATATTATTATCTTATGTGAAAGAGCGTAATGCAGACAAAAATACCATTCATATTTGCTAAGGAAATTTTATTCAAGTAATCAATGAACAATAAATTAATACTTATACATTGCTCAACTTTCACACTACATTAAACAATGAACAATTTAGTTCTTAGGGTAAAAAGTTACTTATTGAGCAATGAATCTGTCTGGGTCGAAGACACTTGTTACTAAGATAAAGCCAGCCGATACTACTAGTTGTACTGAGGGAAATAAAGGTATGTGTACTTAGGTAAAAACAGACTTTGCAGTGATCAGATGTGATTCCCCCCGTTCTTCGAAAAACTCCAGTTTGAAATATTCCGTTCTGTGATAGCACACATCAAGTCACTGTGGATTATTGATCAGTTGAATACGTTTCATTGCTCAAAAAGATTATTCTGATCAAGTACGAGCGAGAAATGCCTACACAAGCACTTTTTTCAATGGGTAATCGTTGGTAAATTGATGCTTTCATTATGATTGATTCTCTATAAGGCAAAGAAATCTCAAAAACGGATGGTCAAATTATAATTCAATGAAAAATGAATTACTTCTACGAAGATCGTGAAATTCATTAGGCTCGAAAGTTTGAAAAAACAGTAGTCAAGCGAACGTTATATGAGAAATAGTGTGAAAAGGAACACGATCATATCTCCTGACATGGTGGAGTTTGAAGGAATGATATTATTGAGCAATTTTTCTTTCAATCGAAATGATTTTTCACATAATATTTTAACGTGAATCTACTTTCATATTTCGAATTCACGAAGTATAATTATTCATAAGTCGTTTATTCAGCGTATTCTTACAGTCTGTGATTCTGAGCGATATGTGTAAGAAATAATGTTTTCAAAATGAGATTAATTCGAAAAAAACATAATTTTGAATCAGTATAACTAGTTTTAAAGCAAATAATTGGTCACAAGAGTAGGGAAACACGAAAATTCACTATCATCGTAAAGAGTTTTGCAGAAGTGCTACAGCTCTTGCCAGGGTGACTATAGACATGAAAAACCTGAGCAATGCGTCTGCGTTTCACTGCTGAATCCTTCAATTTTGAGATTAACAACAGTGCTATGAGAGTTGATAAACCTGTGCTAATGAGTCTTCTAAATCAAGGATTTAGAGTAAAGAATCTCGAAATAAAACAGTCGAAACACACTTCACTCCGGCACTGCTTCGGCTAACCGTGAGACAGAAAGTCCAGAAATAGCGAAGTCAAAGTGCACCAAGTTCTGGAACAGCAGAGCTTGACGGGTCGCGGTAAAGAGCTCCCCAAAGAGGGCTGCTAAAAGAGCCTCCACTCAGCGTGGGCCCAGAGAGGATATTGATCGAGAAGCTGTCGCTGCTACTTCTGACGTTCAGGACACTATTGTTGTTCGGGTCTTAGACAGCGTAATCATCGTGACTGATCTTCTCCTAATCAAAAATGATCTTCGTATGCTACACGGTTCCCATTTCAACAATCGCACAATCTTGATTGAAATGCTTAAAGCATGATGATTGAAAATTGGGCAAAATTGAGATGTTGATGTGCTATGGAAAATAGGATGAAACATAAATACTCTTAAAGTAGGTTTAGGGAAAGTTATTGAGTTATAAAATCTTTTCAGAAAAACCATGGCCTCATCAATCAGTCACATGCTCGTGCGGAACTGTAAATAAAAGTTGAGACGTTGTAAAAATATGAATGTCATTCAGTAGTTCTCATTATTTGTAAATAAAGTCTCATTTTTTTCGACGTACCCACAAGCACTGGGACAGAATTTCAGTTCGAGCGCTTTTGGTATAATAATTCTTTTAATTTTTACGTTGAATCAAATCATGGCCACTCGATGATTATCTCTGCAGTCAAAATGCACCAGCTTTAATTTTCAGATTTTTTACAGACTTTTTTTAAATCTGAACACTTTAAAGAACAACTGGATATTCGAAGTTCTTCTAAGGTGTTTAGATAATCAGTAAGTCTTCCAAATTGAACCTGAAGATGTCGTTCTTCGTATCAGACGCACTATCAACCAGAAGTTTCATCAGAAATGTGTCATCTCAACAGAAATATATACCAACACCATAAACACATTTCTTAATTTATCATCATCGCATACCAACTGAAGAGTCTTAAAGGTATTAGTTTTCATTTTCATGTTGACTACTGTTCTTTCCTGATAATGCCTTGTCGGTATCATTCCCAACTTCTTTAACTACTCACCGGCAACGAAGCATAATTTTCCAAAAGCCCTGATATTGCCCTGATGTCAAGAGGCTGACAATATTAATGAGATTCTTGAGAACAATTTTTATGCCTTTACTAGTATAAGATGTGCTAGTATGTATAATAATTAATATAATTGATAACTCTCGCATTGTATCAAAATGAACGTCAATCACTTGCAGAACAGTAACGCTAAACACAGAAAGGCAATCCAGCGTTCTAGAGTTCTCGTGAAATCAGCGTCAAAAAACAACGCTCTCGTCCCTCTCAGGTCTCTTTCGATTGACTTTTGAGCGTGTCTCCGTCATTCATTTGATTTGCATGGAGCGATGATCAGTAGATCGGCTGCGCACGCCTTTACCCCCAAAACATCCTCTATCCCCGCTTTTACTTCCCCTTGTCAGCGAGACTCCCAGGTTCCATTGGGTCAATACTGGAGCGAGGCTTCTCCAAGCTAACCAACGCTCGCTACAGCCCTCGCCTGTGCCGCTTACGGACGCGCAAGCGCACCCGGCCTACGGGCCTCAGCTCAAAATCTTTTCATGCTTTTGAATGAGGCGGGAGGGTTTGGCGAGGAGAAGGGGTAACTGGGGGTGCAGAAGTCAACCGACGCGGCAAATGGAATAAAGGAAAAGCAACCTGGTTTAAGCTTAAAGATACAAACAACGAATGTAGCAAAATGTCGCAGCGAAAAGAAATGCTACAAATGAAAAATAAATCATCGATTTGTTTCTGAACTGAGAATGGATTTTACTACTTGTGTTTAAATATGAGATTGATGTTGCATCTCCGTATTTCTAGCAATGAAAAAACATTATGTAATAAGTAAATAAATCAACGGACTTACCTGTCCTCTCGTATCAGAGTCGCCGTCCTTCGGAGAGTTGTCAGCATATCGACTTCAGACACTCGTTTAGCTTAAAGCAATGCCACTCGACTTCTCCGAAGACAAAATTGTGTCACAAGATCAAAAGGCACCAAAAATTGACGAAGACAATCAACCAAAGGCTCGAATAGTTCCACCTCTGTTCAGATATTCCATTTTTAAATTTCTCACAGTTGATTTTCCAGAAAAATGATACATTGAACAGGATAGAATTGAAAATACGAAGCGCATCCAGCCAGTACAAGCTGCTGAACTGCCGCCCAGGCTTCGTATTGGGGTGTCGACAACATGCCGCAGTCTCTGGGTTCTCTTTTTCCAGCGAGCACTGTGATATCCCCTTACTTTCCAGGCTCAGCTCCTCTCCGTAGATGCCGCACGTCGCCAGACGAGAATGCTAAGCTCTTTTCTATAATTAACTCGTGAATGGATTCAAATGTGAATTCGGTTTATTTCTAGTGAATTCCATTAGAAGGTGTTGGATCTTGCAGGGAAAATAAGTAGCGGTACCGTGTGCTGGGTCG
Organism: Morinoia aosen; assembly: GCA_030386875.1. Lineage (NCBI taxonomy): Eukaryota > Metazoa > Arthropoda > Malacostraca > Amphipoda > Talitridae > Morinoia > Morinoia aosen. The sequence goes on from CM059565.1 coordinate 22,772,108, forward strand.
CTATACGCTCAAAATCATAGAGAATATTTGACATTGAGGGCGTGTAGACACAGTTGGCATGCTGCTGAGGTTGTCATAGGAACGGTTGGTTATCGTCGAATTCTCTCTTCGCAGTTCAATTACACAAGGCTCAGGAGCCCTCTGCAGCTTGAGAGGATTCCTAGAGAATTGAGACAGGGTCCTAAGAACGAATGTACCGATAAATTGGATGCACATCAAGCTGTAAAAGAACGCTCCACAGTATGACAATAGAAGCTTTAAACAGCCTATGATTGTGATACGCCATCTGTGCTGGTTAGGATACACTCAAAGAACCACAGAGACCAGAAATTCCTTAAATTTAGCACCAAATATAGTAATAAGCTTTAGAAACTTTCCAACGTGATACGATACGTGATTACACGATAATACTATGTTCACGTATAAATATAGTTAATTCAGTTTTGTATTAAACTACAGTACTATTAATAAAGTTATATTTCAAAGAACAACTCCATTCATGAGGCGTTATTTTGCTGCGATTTGTTTAATATTTCATCAACTTGTCAGTATTTCGAAGACAAAAACTGTGACGAAATTAAATCCGTGAGAGTTTATGCGAATTGCGAGTTAGCAGGATAGCTGGCTAGCGCAAGGGAGAGCGAGAGAGAGAGAGAGAGAGAAGGAAGAGCACGAAATACTCAAGAATTAATCGACCCGGATCGATGAGCGTAAGATACTCAAGAATAATATTGATCGACCCGGATCGAAGAGCTCGAAATTTTCACGAATAGATCGACCCGGACCGAAGATCGCGAGATACACAAGAATAAATCGACCCGGATCGAAGAGCTCGAAATTTTCAAGAATAGATCGATCCGGACCGAAGATCGCGAGATACACAAGAATAGATCGACCCGGATCAAAGAGCGTAAGATACTCAAGAATAAATCGACTCGGCAGGCATCCCAATTTCCGAGCCATGGCCGGCGCTTGTGTATAACTGCATAATTTACAACAAGAAGTACCGACTTTAAAGAATTCGACTAGCTATAATCCGAATACTTTAACCTCTGCATTAAATTTTTGTTCTCTTTGCATCAGTGTGAGCAAAAAAAGCATTTTCATGGCCAAATATTTAAATGAGAACAGATGTATGTTTATATAAACACGATTTGAAATATTTTAAACAAATGAATAATTAATGATTAGCCCCAATAACAGATAGAATTGGCAACGGCTCATCAAATGTTAATTTACGTTTAATTTGAATATGATTCTATCCATTGATTGAAGGATTTGGTTTCGAATCAGTGAATCGAAAATAGTCGTTCATTATGATGATTTTCCTAATATTCTACAACAATTTCCGTGGTGACGCTACAATGAAATATTTGTTAGGGTTCTTGAAATACACATTGAAGAAATTTACAATTACTCTCTAATTCATTGCTAGTAGTGAGGGACAAAGTCTGAAATACATATTTGCAGTTGTCCAATTTTGGGGGGGACATTTGCCGTTCAAAATGTTTTGTGCAACAAGATAATAAGTTCTTTCTTTCTTAAAGGATAGCGTTTGTCAGGTTTCGGCTCACAGAGTACAAAGTTCAAGCATATACTCATAGAGTTTTTAACATTTTGTTTAAAATTCAGATTTTCATTCTTTCTTACAATTTATATACGCCTACGAATGAAAGTCGGAAGCAATATTTTAATTGTCACGGCTTTGTATTTTTTAGAATTCTAAAAAACAAAGCAGGTTTTCTTTAAGAGAATAATTTCTGCCTGAAAAATTTTTCGATAGAGTCAACACGACGTATTTTTTTACCGCAACGATGAAAAAGAATGATTTTAACGAAAAAATTAAAATATTTTAATCAAAAATGAGTGAATAAAAACAGGGATTTTTCAGTTTTCCTGGAACGTCAAAACATCAATTTTTTGATCTAATTCTCACAGTTGACCCACCCTTTAAAATGCTAATCAGCAAATTATATCATTCACATGAAAAGTCGACGCCTCCGTTGGCTGTGCAAAAAGATTCGCTACGATCATCAATTGGACAAAAATAGATGTTTCAAAGTAATTTTAATTCGTTGTTAAATGGACTGCAGTAATTGATTTCACACACAAAGGCTCGAAATTATTTGATGAAAATGGTTTTGAAGGTCTGTGCAAGCTGCGTCATGCTTTCATAGACTCTTGTCTGAGAAAATACCACTGTTCGGCAAAACTTTTCCAGAGAGAGTATGTTTAACAGAGAGTCTTTATACGTGGTGCTACAGAAGCGACTTAAGGAGTGCCAGAAATTAGTTGCTAAACAAAGACGCCAAGGTAAATTAGTTTGATGAAGTAATTAACAAGTCTAAAATTTTAAAGTGTAGGGAGAATGCAAAAAACACTTTTAATCAGTTTAGGAAGTTCATTCACGTTGAATAAAAGCTGCTGGTAATGTGCTTACTGTTTCTCGTTTCAATATCTGTACTATTTTCTACACAACGATACTTGAAGCAGAACGGGGTCGAGAAAATAAAGATTGTCATTACTAGTTTCCCCATTATTATGTATCTTATAATATGACATTAAAAAAAATGTCATGGTGTTTGAACTGTAATGGCGTATCTACTTAGTGCTCTCCGTGGCACAGTGGTTAAGGGATCAGCCTTGTATGTTGGAGACGAGGGTTCGTATCCCGGCGCTGGCGCGGAGATTTTCTCCGTTGGGTATAAGGGAAAGCTCAAGCACAATACCCCACTCAACCCAGGTGTCGGAAATGGGTACCGGCTTTACGGGGGAACCGTCATGGTGTCCTATATATAGGGTTAGTTATAAGACATTTGAAAAACCAATGCTTAAGATCATATGTATCAGGCTTGATTGGAAATAAAGCATCCCAAAGATGCCGATGTTTGTTTGTTGTTTGTTTAATTTGCCAGTGGAAAGAATTTCATTGAAGAAGTGCACAGAATTAAGTCAGCTTTGGCATAAATAAGAGTTAAAAAGAGGTACATTCCTGAAAGAAAGTGATACTAAACATTGAGTGTTACTTAAGCTCAGTCGAGCTCAGAATTCTCCAGGTTTCATAATTTCTCACCGAAATTCACATCTGAGCTCTACAAAGTGCATTTAGAAGGTATGAAATTAAAACCTGGCCAATAATAATCTTTTTGCAAGTGTGCAATTTGTATTTTATTTAGATTGTAAAAATATCAAGTATCTTCTGGGATTCAAAACACACAATGACGCAGATGTCACCATCAGGGTCGGATTTTTCTCTATTGCGTTTCTGATAAACTCCTAACGCTATTTTTCCAAAAACAGAAATCACATTTAATTCAGTCCATATGGATCAACATATATGCATTTTAAAAAACTAATATGAGGATATCATATCTCAAGCGACAAACCACTCTGATGAAAAAACAATATATCGGCACTCATGTTCATCAAATTTCTGTAAATTTCTCTGAACTATCCCGAAAGTTGCACTCAAGGAACCACGAAACTGAGCTAGCTCCCTGCCGTACTTCTTCAGTGAGACTGAAGGACCCAACACCTTCTACGTTATGTTCGTATTAGTCAATGTTTGTATTGGACGGCCCATGATGACCTCACTGGGAATGAGTACTCAGATAATGCCTAAGTAGTCTGCCTTCCGAAACGACCCATTAATGAGTACGGTCATTACAGCCGTCGCCTTCGCTCGCATTCTCAGGAGCCGTGGTGAGTCTGTGACAAGTTCTCGAGTTCTCGATTAACTCTCCTGGGCGAATTTTCCTACGTCGAATTTAGTGAGTTTACTGTGCTTGATAAAGAAGGTAGTTTCTCGTAAAGATAAAGTTCAAGTTACAGAGGGATTACCAACCTAGAAAATTTTCGCAGGTTATTTTAAGCTCGTCTCCGGGCTAGCAGATGTGCGATTCTAGGAGCCACGATACTCTTAAGTTGTTACTTAAAAATAGAAAATAATGCTAGGAAACGTTGAGCTCTCACTGGTTTCATTTGCCCTGTCATTTTTTTACTCATTCTACGAGCAAGAGTTCTAATTTAATCAATCACTAGTACTGCTACTGAATTGATGGTGCGTTGTAGCTTGAAGGATTATGCGAAACAAAACTTATTAGGCGACACATAGATAAAATTTGAAGTAGAAAGATCAAAAACCCTGGCTATGAAACAAAATCAGAATTAAATTTCAAACCCCAATCCTTTAAAGCAACTGATCACAAAAAATCATGCACCTGTTGAAAGAAGGAAAGTATTTCTTAGTATTATTTTTTATAAATAAATATGAAACTCATAAGAGTGTTCACGCGAAAACACGAAAATATTAGGATCTATTCGCATCCGCTTATGTGAGTTAAAGTTGCAAGACCTTCCCAAACTTGTGCAGAGCATAGCTTTTACTGCAAAATCAAAATGAATGAAAAACTTTGCTTGAATTCATTTCAAAATTTTGTGAAAATTTGATGAACGACTGAAGCCAATATACGCATGGACGAAGGTGAAATTGATATTATTTTACACACATTTCACGCTCTTAGTAATTTCTTAACCGGAAATATTCGGTACGGGAAATAATTAATTATTTGAAAATAAACTAAATAATTATACTTTAAACCATATGTTAAATAAGTATGGCTTATTTTGCAGTTATTTTGTACATTCAAGAATCGGTCAATTAAAAAAATTTCCTGACATTGCATTCAAAAGAGTTAGAGACTGTTTGCAGGAGCTTCTTTCTGCATGAGTCGGCTTCTAAAAACCCATGCCCGACGAAGACGACTTTTTAGTCAAATCTGCTGCGCATGTTGCGTTCTTTTTCTGGTAGTCGTCATCGTGGGTCTCTTTCGTCACGAGGTCGTTAAGAAGCTGCCCAAAGAAACGCGGGTTTCCTGATACGGAGCTGCGTGTCTGACAGATATCATTTCAAGCAAAATCCCACACTCTTCAACTTGGAAACATCTTGCGAATATGTGGCATCTCTTAGCCTTCATCTAAGTACTACTCGTTCCGTGCTTTTCTATTGCTCCATCACCTTTTGCATTGAAAAAAAGGAACGCCCTAACTAAGTACTACTCGATGAGTTCTTCTCCATCAGTTTTTCTCTCTTGTTTTATCACCTTTTACATTGAAAATGTTATACGTCATAACTAAGTTCGAGTCGATCAGTACTTCTCTACTTTCCCCATGACTTCATTTTTAACTGATATCGTTAACTTTTTTCCATGTACAACTCGGTAAGTTGGTTTCCACTGTTTCAAAACCCTTTTTGAATTAATAACGCTAAACTTTTTTACTAAGTATTTCTCGATCACTGCTTCCCAGTGTTTTATTATCTTTTGAACTTAAGAAATCGTACTGCTTCCATGTATTTCTTGTGCGTAAGGCTCAGTTAACATCTAGGGTATAATTTAATTCGATTCGAGGGGAAAAAGAGTACACAATTTCTGCACAATTTTTCCTTAGCAAATTCTATTTAGGTTTTCAAATAATATTATTATCCCTACATCTGAGTAGTCTTCACCCACAATGAGTTCGTTTGACTCCACTCCGCTTGATTATGTAATTCACTATTTAGTTCAGTTTAACTAAAACCAAAACAGCGGTGTCACCTGTAAGTGTAATACTAATTTTATTTTTCTAACCAATGTCAAGAAGATTTTCCTTGCGTTGCAATGACGTTCTATGCGCAATAGTATCGATACGAGAACCAAACATCTTTTATACAATCAGAGCAATGTGATTCTGTGTTTTAATTAGTTGTGTTGCCAAATATCGTGTGCTATAGCCTCTGGATCTTCTCTTTTTTAGGGTCATTTCTTACTCATTGATTAAATAACGAAATGAGGGAAGAAATGCATTAAATTGCCGCTTACGATCTACGTTCAGAAACTTGCAAGTATCTGGTAACTTTAAAGTTTTTTTTTAGAGATTCCATATTTCAATCAGAAAATATCTAGCAAAACATGAGGAGAAGATTGGCCTGTGAGAGACCTAATCAAATACCAAACGCTCTAATCTATAAACGTCTCAAGCTTTGCAAAGTAAACGTCTGCATAAGAAAAATATGTTTTGTGAAATAGTGTACGGATTCACCATAAGAAGTTCAAATTTTCTGTAGAGCAGTCATAATACGAACAGATTTAAATTTTCTACTGAATTTCTCTCTCAATTGGAGAAATAATTCTATTCACAATATAAAAGAAATAAGAGAACGCAGTCCCATTTTCGTCAATATATTTAAACTAAAGTTAAAGAATTATACATTCTGGATGTCAACATGCTCAACTTTACAATTTTTATGGGTGGCAAATCTGGGAACCACAGAAATTTTAGAAAGCACTTGAGGAGCGCATTAACTTGCATGGATACATTAAAAGCAAGACAAAAACGTCTCCGAAGTGCATGAAAACTTAGCCGCGTACTTGTAAATGTGGAAATATGCACGCATTTGAGGTCTTTGTTCATCGCCCAACAATGCCTTCAGTACTCTTCACAGAAGAAGTCGAGCGTTGGCCGGCCGGTGTCGAACACACACGGGAATGCTGCAGAGCTTTAGTAGCTGTAACACAGAGAGGAATTTTTCTGCGCAAGAAAAACATTTCCCATACTTCACGCTGCTGCGATATTCCACAAAAAACTCGGCGTTGCGAGGATATCATCGAAAGTAAACGAAAACGTTACTGAACTTGAGCAGCAGCGACAGGAGGGAATTTTGCAAGTCACTCGGCCTTCATTAGCCGAGCTTCCCCTCACAGAGCGTGGGTGACGAAGGTCCTCCTTTCCCGTGTACTCGAGCTCTATAATTATCTTTTGCTCTTTGAACAATGTGGAAAACGGAGTGAATTTCTCAATACTTGAAACTAAGAAGCATGAATATGGAGGTAGCTTTCACTGAAGTTCCCATCAAATTTGACTTCCTTCTCGGTGCGAGTTGAGTGAGATTCAAGAGTGTGGCTCATGTAACTGAACGGGAAATCAAACCAAGGGCAAAAGCAGAAACTGTAATACGTACCGTTATGAGGGGATGAATGTTTCAATTAACACGTGTGAAGCATGCAGAAGAGCATCTTATCATTTAAAACTTAAATCCAAAAAATTAGTGAAAATGGATGTGCAGAGCTCATTGTAACTTTCTCTTCTCACCGAGGATAAATCCGTTCGTGCGATAAGTTCACGAAAAGAATGACCTGAATGCTTTCTTTTCCCATGCCATTTTGACAAACAACGAAAGCGAACCCACGAACAAATACAACGCTCGTGTACGAGACCAAACATGTTCTCATCCGAGTGAAAATCAGACTGGCGCTTTCAGAGCACACGTTTTATAATCTTACTACTTATTATGGTAACTGTCCGGTGTATAAGGAAACAGAATCAATTTCCTGAAATATGTATTTTAAACATTCGGGTTGATTTAACGTAAGATCCTTTTCTTACATTGACTTTCTTGAGAGTCATTTGATCTTTATAGTTTCGAAAACGATAAGTTGATCATTATGTTAAATTCATCAAAGAACAGTTGCTGTACAAATTCATCATCCTTATATACCTAAAGACGAGCTTCTGACGTAGGTATATTAAATTCTTAAATCATCTGATTCATTACTTGTAGGCATTAATTAGCGTGCATTCGAGCTATGTTATGTAAAATATGAAGGAAAAGATGACCAATTCGGGCAGTTGACTTAAATTAGTTTATGTGCAACTATAATGTTCCAAAGGACAAATCGGCCAAACTTTCAGCTTTTATTTTACTGCTCAAGTGTGTCTTAGTGTGCAAGTTTGACTAACTTTTATATAGTTTTCAAATCCAATATTTCTGGTCTAATGTGGGGTTCTAACTTTCAGGATTCTTATCATACCAAATAGTACAACGCAATTAAATATGGCATTATATAAGGAGGCCTAGCTTAATAAGCGACTTCCAATCGTGCATTAGAACACTCGAGAGCAGATTTTATCCTCAGTTTATAGGATATTTTAAAATTATGAATATTCCCTGATTCCTCTTCGGCAGCTACGACAACGCAGTCACGCACTACGATCGAGAGCGTAGTTCCCGAACGGATGGAAATAAATAATTATAAGCCTCTCGGTCTAAAACTAACATGAGCAATTTGTTATAAAAAAAGATTAATTTGAGGGACCAAGTTTAGTATCATGAATTATGAGAGGAATGTCGTGTGATTTTTTGGCAATGAAATCATTGCGGTGAGTGACGCGTGCTCCACGCCCAGTGCTGTGGTGGGCGCTGCAAGTTAACTTTCTTCACTGCATGATTTATTTCTGGAAATTTCAAAATTCATTCGCCAGGAATGGCGTCAAAATTGAACTCGAACACGTGGGGTGTATTGAACCCGCATCACACTGGTTCATTTTATGCATAGTATGTCCCATTAGCGGTACAAACCGTAGAGATGCATTTGTCTCAATTAATTTTTTCTATATACAGCAAAATTCTGTACGTGTCATATTCGACACGCCATGCAGTGAAGGAACCAAACCTCAGATATGCTGAGGTTTGTTCTCTGATTAACTTACGAAGTGTGCCCCTGTTTATTAAGAGTGAAGTGTGCTCGTTCATGCCCTCTGAATTTAGAGGACCCGTCGTCTCCTAAGTTCATTTTGCTGAGCATGATCATTATTCGAGAATAGCTTTTAAGTGTAAGCACAAAATGGCACGTTTAATGCGGTAGTCGAAAATTTAATTAAAGAATGGATGACATATTTTAACGAGTCTAGCCTGCCTCAAGTGCGTTCATCTGAAGTGTAACGTGTTCATAATGTTTATAGGGAAAAGGTTGCTTATAAATTTAATATAAAGTTTTATGTAGGTATATCTTTTTCTTATAAAATTTGATTGAACGGTTTTGAAATGTTCCTCTTACCAGGTATCTTAAAGAGAAGCACGCAATCCTAAGAACGCTGTGATGCAGAATGGATGAGGTATTTTTTTATTCAACCATTCTTTATTACAAAGGATTACTCCTGAAAAAATAACTTTTTGTTACTAAAATATATTGTACAACTAACTGTACGCAATGACTTCAATATGCTATCACGTTACAAGCTGCACCATTCTTACGAAGGACGAAGAATGTTCAAATTTTAGTTAACTAGTTGAATCGCGTCTTTTCCTCAGACCTCTTATAACTTTATAGTAATGAGAGGAGAGAAATTCAGTCACTCCTATCATTTCAATAATCGAATTTGTTTCAAGGTCGAATCCCTATAAAATTATTCGTAAACTTCAATCCATTTCAGCAGTTTCAATCGCATACAAGAGTCCGACTGTGAGGGGTGTTTTTCTTCAGCAGTTGCAGTTATATACCAAAATTCAACTGCCCTGGAAGGATCTTTGCTAACTGTGTTTCATTTCATTAGTTTTATTTATATCATTAGTTGCACACGACGATGAAACTACCTAAGTAAGGCTTCGTTCACTGTTTTGCTTCAACAGTTACACTTGTGGTGTTATGATTCAATTGCCTATAACGAAAACTCCATTTATCGTTTAATTTCACCAGCTACGGCCAAGCACTCATGATCCAACTATGAAGGAAGGGAAAAATCAGTGTTTCAGTTTAAGAATTACACTAGTGCCGTCATATTATCCAACTACCATGGAAAAGCTTTTCTTTGCTGAATTCCACATCAACAGTTACAGCTGTACATCACGACGCAACTGACCAGGTTGGGTTTTTGTTCGCTGAGTTTCATTTCAACAGTTGCAGTAGCGCCGATATGATACAACTGCCCAGAATTGGAGGATCTTCATTTCAGCAGTTGCAGCAATGCCAACATGATTCACCTGCCCATGATAGAAGGACTTCCTTTGACAGTGTTTCATATCAAGGGTTGCAGTTGCGCTCCACACTACAACTGCCCAGCAAACCATTATGCGCGTTTCATTTCAGCGGTTGCACTGAGGCTTACATGATTCAACTGCCCAGAATAGATGTTACCTCCACTTACAGTGTTTAATATCAAGGGTTGCAGTTGCGCTCCACGCTACAACTGCCCGGCACGCAGAGGAGCTCGAGGTCACAGCTGCGATGGCGGGCGCGGTGTGATGTAAATGTGCCTCCCACCCCTGATTAGACATCGTTAACCCACTCTTCATAATACGCTCCTCATGACAGATGACTCGCCTCCTCAAATTTACCTACCGGGATGATGTATTATCTCAGACAAATTTTGGTTCATAACATCTGCTCTTTGTTGAACCTTACTTACAATTAGGATTGGTCATTAACCAATCTTCAAAAGATGCAATTTAAAGATAAATATGGTTTTTGAATGCCTTCTACAAAGAAAATGACAGTGAGTTGAGAAATTTTAAGCAAGTCATCTTGAAATGCTATTTACTTCTTGGTACGTTTTCAAATTTTCCGTCCATGTTTACCCTCATTCAAATAAGGAAAAATGTTGATATTCTGTTTTGTTAAAAATTATTTAATCATAAGAGTACCTCGTTAATCTTCAACTCTATTTAATTTAGCTAATATGTATTAAAACTCATATTAAAAAGTTATTTTGGGTGTGAGAGGATTAAACTAATTTAAAAACGCATGAAAGTTGGGAATATTTGCAATATTTACAGACCTTGAGGGAGCCCTACGTTGCTCTACCTCTCAAGTAAGCATGGGTACGGAATGGTAAGCAATCATTATGACATAGGTTTTGCATGCAAAATGTTTCCTTTGAGATCGGTGATGTAACACGATGAGGCAGCAAAAGTTTAAAATAAATAGGTTACTGAGCAAATCAAAGTTCATGTGAAATTAGGTTTCCTAACCGCAGACTTATCAGCGATTACTCTCGAATAACTAGTTATGATTGTTTGGTAAATACTTATACTTGCAATAAATATCGATTCATTTTTTTCAGTTCAAATGATTAGGCCGCAAACACTACTCTCATTTTACCAATAATTATTAGCAATGAATTAATCATCATGGAGATATAATCGTGGAGATAATATCAAAGAACCACAAATTTGCATTAGAAAATAGACACCGATCGTTTACATAACTCCGCATTATGCACTTGAAGTATTCGGAGTAACCTGTAAAAATCGCAGCCGTAAAATTTATTTTGTAAAATAAGAGTATTCAAAAATATTCCCTGCACCAAGATTTCAATAACATTCCCTATCTCTAACGTAGTCATACGACCACCATCACAGTGCCGTGTAAGTTCTTTCACGCAAATGTCGAGAGGAGATTAAATCTGAAGATCAGCCCTCCCTACGAACAAGGTCCAATGGGCTCCTGATTTCACCGCGTGATTGACAAGTGAGTGACAGACTTTTGTCTGAGGGCGACCATCTTAGATGCAGGGACCGAGAGTTATTTTCTACGTTGTGTGTGAGAGCTCGAGACATAATGAGTCCGTGTGGAAAATGAACAGCTTATGGACCTTGGACGCGAGTCTTTACTGCAATTTGAGTAAAATATTTAACTATTTTCAGAAATATATTCAAGTCTACTAAAGCAGACGCAAATTTGTTAAGCCCTGCAGTTGGTTATTGCTAAGACTAGAACTGTCTCTCTCGCTTTCTGAAGCCACTCTCTACCTAATGAACAGTATTAAAATCATCCAATTTTGAACTAGATCACACTCGTAGGTGTTGAAATTTAAAGAAATAAGTTTTTGCATTTTGTCTGAACATATTCATAATCGTAAAAACTGGACACATGAAGTCTTTTTCTGGATTTTTTGCCATAATTAAGGAGTGCAGGGCTGAGAGGAGGAACAATAAAGTTGTTTGTGTAATTTCAACACGATGCTGCTAACTCGATGTCGCTCAGATGTGTCGCAAACCCGTCGGGTGTGTTAGTCAGGTATATTCATTTTGAAAACCGAGCATCGTGATGACGTTATCACTTGATTGCTTGTCTACACATTGATATTTGTTGAAACGATACAATGCCATCTTCAAAAGTGAGCCCTTTCCACTATCACAGTAGTGTCTCGCTAGGAAATGAAGCTTGACGAGTAACCAGCAAAACAATCCATGTTCTTTTTAACTTTAAAACTACGACATTCAAATGAGCGACTGGTGCAACCTTAATTTAAAATCGTGTTAAGAATAAGTAACTTTGAATGACTTCATTGAATGAATTGATGAGTTTGTCGATTGTGCATCAATGTAATATATTTCTCTGATTCTATTCTATTTCTATTTTCTCTGATTCTAAGCATCAAAAAAGTTTACCTTAACAGCATAAGAATTTTCACAAAAATGACCAGGTACATAAACACAATGATGACATATTTCTGAGCAATGTTTCTTCAAATCTTCATAAAACATTTGCATTTACTCAAGACCGCATGGCTCCGGCTGCTATAAATCAACCATTTGGTCACACTTCTTTGATTCAATCAATAGCTCATATTTTTACATTATTTACTAAGTTTTAAGAAAAAAACCATTATGTTTTTTACCTAAAGTGTAAAAAAACGTTAGATTTGGGTGAATTTTACTCTTTTCTGGGGTAAATCCTCACAACTTCGTTCTGATTGCGAATAGCAAACAAAAATAAATTTTGAGAACACATCCATTCCCAATTTTTCCCCACGTAATTTCAACATTTACTCTGCCCGTTAATTGATTGTTTTTTCTTTTGACATTTAATGCTAACTTCGCTGAATTGTAGCTGATATCACAAGAAATAGAATCTTCGCAGGGTAAAAAAGTGAATCACGTTTTATAACATATTAATCCTGCAAAAACAACATAAATTTTCATGAACTCGTGTTTAAAGTTCAGAGAAGTAAAAAGATAGTCATTTGACGCAAACTAACTGAGCAAAATATTTACGATATAATTTTTAAATACTTCATTAGAGTTCTCAATAAACTCGCCTCAATCTCAATTTCTATTCATTAGAGGTCCTACCTATAAGTGTGCTTTTAGAGTCACTTTGAAATCTCTTAACTAAATAAATGAAATTAAGCCAACATACAGACCAAAAAGCCCTGAATCAACGAGCTCGTATGTTTGCCACACACCTGCGTCACTCCCCATTATGCGTAACTTATGAATAAAATTTTAAAATCAATTCATTTATTCGTATATGGAAGCAATTTATGAAAGAAAGAGCCATGGTGATGCCAGTGTTGATGCTAGGGATTGATTGTCTCTAATTAACCGTTCTATGACCTATCTTTTTGAATCAATTTTATGGGACCCTTTGCTGATAATTATTCGTAGATTTTCCTAGTCGGTATACGCGTGCGAAAAAACAAACATGCAACGGACTTGGGGTTTCATTGGGAGGTAATTAGACAAGACTGAATTGGGGTTGACTAGCTTGTTCTCGAATGTAAGGCATCCATATAACTTGCAATACCTACCTTACTATATGGCCACGTCTGTACTGAAAAAATAAATTCTCATCTGCTAATTCGAATCAGTGCAGAAACTTGTAGTTTTTTACAATTGATTTTAAAACCGACGTATAGCAAACCATTAAAAAGTACTGCAGATGCTTCCTGTACTTAGCTCTTAATTGAGTTAATTATACTTTGGATTACAGGGAAAAATTGATTCCAGGTATGAAGCAAGAAGCCTTTCATTCCAATTAACAGTTTCCCCTAAGTATTAATGACACACCTCCGCGTTTTGACTGATACCCCAACCGGAAAATAACTTTTTTCCCAAGAAAGCCCAGACGGTTTGTGACAATTCAATCACTGTAATTTCAAAACTTCGGCAATCAAAGCACCATTTGTTTTGGGACAAAACGAACGCTTCTATGAAGTTTTAATTCGAAAAGAATGGATCGTTAACGCAACGATCCCTCGTCTGTTCGGAGATGCGATGAGTTCAAATGACTGAAAAAAACCCTAAAGGACAAAAAAATTCGTACTTCTGACCAAAACCAGTAATTAAAAGTCAGTGATGACTATTTTATTACATCAGAAATATAGTTTAGATAAGTAAACGCTTCAGATATTAAGAAGGGAAATCATGCTTCTGCAGTGATAACAATTTGTTAGCAAAGATAACTATTTTAAATTGTTTCAGAACATATACGATTATTGTTTTGCGACTCCATTCACAAACGACCACAAGCAAAGTGGAGTAGTAAATTTCTTCTCCCCCTTCTGAGGAACATTAATGAAAAATAAATCGTTTTTTGCAAAATGCACATCTTATTGACTGCTTGGCTTGGATCAAGAAAAAAATCCTTGGTCATTATATAGAATATAAGATCAAGATTAGAATTTGATTAAATTTTTGTTTAAACTTTCAGAAAATCTGACATCTCTTCATGAGGCCAAAATTCTTCGTGTTAACCCAATTGAAATTCTGAGCCTTTTACAGATCGTTTTCAGGCAGTTATAAGCCAAGAGTTTAGTCGTTTTCAAGCAGTAAATTAGCCTTTTTCGGAGCAAATGTCTAGTATTTTAAGCCCTTTTAAACGGCTATTTCTGGGCATCGAAACGGCTAATGCAACGGCCATTTTGGGCTTCTCTACTACCTGAACGAGGCTATTCACGACCATTTTTGGCTTTTCCATTGCTTGAACGAGTCTCGTCCTGGCCTTTTTGGGCTTCCTTACAGCTTGATCAAGGCTAATACCGGCCCTTTTGGGCTTCCTTACTGCTTGATCAAGGCTAATACCGGCCCTTTTGGGCTTCCTTACTGCTTGATCAAGGCTAATACCGGCCTTATTAGGCTTCCGTACGACTTATAGAGGGCCTTGCAACGACCTCAAAGAGCTCCAACATCAGATTTTTTATACGATATAAAGAGTTTGTAAGGCCGGGTCTTGTGACTGCTTCGCCTAGTGAGTTCCGATTTGAGGCGAGTGAAGCAGCGGACTTACGTTTATACTTCTCCGGCTGTAGGTATCGATGATAAGCGGCGGAGAAAATAAATTTACATTGGCATATATTAAGATTACTGAACATAGAAGGACTAGAATCGAGGTTTGAGGGGTAACTAGGGTAAAGCACTACAAGTTGAATGCTCAGCGTTCGACAACCCAAGGGTTCCAACAGTTATAAGCTATCATTCTTATTTATTTTATATAATGCATTAATAAAGTGCCAATTTGATGTTATGCTCAGCAGTTAGCTTTTCTATCCTAGTTTTCATGTTGACTGGATTAATTATTTATAGTATTGTTGAAGATGTTTAACGAACCTTACCTAATCTAACTTAACTAAGTTAGGTTAGTTGAAATTCATTTAGTTCTTTACATTTACTGAAGTAATACGACTTGTACAACATTTACGATTACGAGTCTTTTTACAATCTATTACGCGTCCAAATAGAGGTCGTCGAAAAGGCTTGAAAACGACTTTAAACGACCCGAATGAGCCCGCAAACAGCCATTGACTAGACCTATAAAAGGCCAGTTGAATGAAGAGCCCTTTTCAAGCCCTAATAGGCCAAGTATAGGTAGGAGTCGGTTTGAAGTCGTGATTTTTGGCCCTTTTGGGCCGTTTTCGACCTTTTACGACTAATTTACTACCTGAAAAGGGCGATAATTTTCAATTGGGAAGCTCTGTTTCGAAATTATCTTGACAGGACTAATTGGAAATGCCTCGTGGTGAAGCAATACGGCACAAAGTCTCACATAATGATCAATTTAACCGCAGCCGCCTACACTTCCAACTCGGGTAATGTTTGCTGTTAGTGTGTAAAACAGGCTCTGTAGCATGGAGCAAATTTAAGAATCATTCTTATACATTAGTCTAGAAACTTAAGTTACAAACCTCTATGGAAGGCAGTTCAATTTCTCAGAAATGTATCATCTTAGCCTTAGACCATATTCAGAAGAGTAAAAAGTACTGAGAATAAATGATTTATCTACTAAATTACATTGGTGTAAGTGTTGAAACTTTACCAAATAATACGGTGTTTTGTCTGATCAAATTCATATTTATTAAAATTGGGCACTTAAACGCTTCTACTGAATATAATTTTCTACTCTCAAAAAGTATACTGCATTATGTGTGGCAGTAAAAAGAGTTTAATAATTTCACCACAATGAAGTAACTCAATGTTTCTCTTTACCGTCTCGTGAGACACCTAGAGTGTGTTACATTGGTACAATCATTTCTTACGCCGAACGTCAAGTTGACAAATTCAATCGATAGAATCAGAAACATACGAAATCATACATTTATTTTTCATGAAATAATAATAATTTTATTCCTTAATAACAAGC
Source organism: Morinoia aosen (assembly GCA_030386875.1). Classification (NCBI taxonomy): domain Eukaryota; kingdom Metazoa; phylum Arthropoda; class Malacostraca; order Amphipoda; family Talitridae; genus Morinoia; species Morinoia aosen. Next base: position 22,788,283 of record CM059565.1, read on the forward strand.
ACACAACGGGCATTTTTGAGACAAGCTTTTGCTTGTTTTATTTTGGTCCCTAGTTAAAATAGAGCGTGAGGCATGAATTTCACGGTAAGGAATATATGTTCTCCCTTTTGGTTCATTTTTTATTGGAAAATTCGATTACATTTTCAATCTAATCGGTGATACAAAGTTTCATGACAATGTTAATTAGAAAATTATCGTCAGCAAATATTTTACAGTTTAAATGCAACGGAAAGTTTTTTATAGTTTTAAGTTCTTCTCAACGAAGGGTTCATCGAAACGAAACGATGAATTTGAGCTCCGCTCCCGTGAGCATTTTAAATTTATTCATAGAATAAAAATAAGTAACACCAAATTAAAAACCTAGTATATAACATATTGATGCATATCGTCGAAAACGAGTCTTTTATAACTAATATTTCGAAAATGTGTTCACGAAATTTAAACACTTTAACATTGGAAAATTTAAAAAAAATAGCTTAAGCCCAAAAACAGTTCAGATAACATCTTTCAAAACAGTGCGTACAGCACTTCAGTAAGAAAAAGTTGACACAAAACAATTTTGAAGCAACACTGAATAATTAGAAAATAAACAGCTAGAAATACAGAGTGCAAGGCTCAACAGAACTAATTCTTTGAAGACCAACGCAAGAATGATCGCGTGACAAAAATTTTTCTTGATGCTCTGGCGCAGCTGAATGTAAACACGAAGCTGCCGGAGTCTGAGCGGCTTCCCTGAGACAACACGCTGTCACCGACGTGACAAGTCCGTCCTCCTCCTCATTCGTCACCCGCCACACCAACCACCACTCGCTACACCAGCCGCCACCACCACCACCACCACCACTCGCTACACCAGCCGCCACCACCACTCGCTGCACCAGCCACCACCACTTGATACACCAACCACCACCACCACTCGCTACACCAATCACTCCCCACTACACCCTCGTTCATCACCTGTTTAACCAACTACCATCATCAGTCACACCAACCACTGTATCACCTGATACACAATTACTCACACCAACAATCGCAACCCGTAACATCACAACAAACACCATCACCCACTACAACAACCCCCTTCACCCACTATAACATCCACCATCACCCATCACAGTAACCATCATCACCCACCACTGCAACCATCATCACCAAATAAATAAGCACTACGACCATTATCACCTAGATAGAAAACATCATTCCAACAACACTAATTGAGTTTCAATCAGTTACTCCAAAAACCACTAAGGCTCTCACAACCAACACTGCAATCGAAGAGGTGCTGCGTTCACGATACTCGCTGACATCACAGAAGACAACACTGGTGACCTCCATCATGGTCATCACCTTTTAACTCTGAGGTCATGATCGATGCACTTAATGCATCTGATAAATCTTTTACTCAAAACACGGAGTCATAAAGAATATTTTTACTCCACCATTTACACTATAATGACGTCGGTAGATGAAACAGCAGTTGTTCGGTAGAGTTTTGCAGAAGTAACGGGAAATATAGCGGGTTGTGTCCGTCCCCCTGAATGGATTGCCAATCTGGGGGATCAATCAGTCATTTAGCAATGACCAGTTAGCTCTAGATTGAAATTGTAAGTAATGTATATTTGATGTATGTAGGCAAAGCAGAAGTGAAATAATGAAAACACCTTCAGAGTCAGCCCTTTATCTCGGAGACTATCAATTGCAAACGAATTCTTTGCAGTTTGAACTCTGATTACAACTCCTCTGAATGGATAAATTTTCTTGTTTCAAAATAATTATCTAGTGAACTCCACATAGATTCATCAATTTTTGCATCATTAAGAATTCCTCCAGTTACCGGTAAATGAAAGGATTTACTGTGAGTTTTTGAAAGATATTCTTGTATCGTTTTCGTATTGTTTTAGAAAGAACCACCAGAGTTAATCATAAAATTCCCTAGTTCTTACACAGTAAATTTTTGTAATTTCCATGAACCAACAACAGGTGTAGTTTGCTTCCATTTTTAAATTTTGTGGTCAGATATTTTGGATGATTTTTGCCCTCTTAATTTTTATTTTTACAAAAGCAGAAGGACGTCATGGGTTGGTTGTTCTCCGTTCCAAACCATCTAGTGGAATTTTGGATTAACGTAAACTTCTTTGCAAAAGAACGGAGAAAGTCTGCGAAGATCTTGAAACAATGTTACATCTAGGAAAGGAAAATAGATTAGAATGAGACACAATTGGATTTGGTGGCAGCGATCACACCGCTGCTTGTGTGAGAAGGTCGATGACTGTGAATGCAGCCGTTATTTCGCATACTTTTCTACTCTGGAGTCTGTGCGTGATTAGTGTGCATAACACAAAACTTGAAAATACGTCCTTCCTGCTGCTATTTCGTACTCGGTGAGTGTTTACTCGAGTGCTTTAATAGCATTTTTGATAACAAATTATCATTAGATTGCTCACCCATTTGGTCGATCGAGTTGTACCCTCGACAAATGTCATTGGAAGAACTTGTTTTTTAATCAAAATCAGTTTAAATTTTCCTCTCTCAAGTCGTTACACAATTCTTTCATCCAGTTATTACCGCCTCTTTGACCCACCATTTCTATAAAAGAAGCAAAATTTAATCCATTTCAGATTACATTTATTTAACAGCTTTTCGTTCACCACTCGGTTTGTTTTCCCCGTAATAATGTTTATTTTTGAATAGCTCTGAAAATCATGGGAAAAACTTCATTCCAGTTGAAATTTTTGCACTACACGAAGATTTGTTTTCTCCGTAATACTCCCAGTTTTTAATAGCTTGCAAAATCAGGGGGAAAATTTCATTTCAGTTGAAATTTTTGCACTTCACGAAAGTGTGTTTTCTCCGCAGTACTGCCAATTTTTTAATAGCTCTGAAAATCAGGGGAAAATTTCATTCCAGTTGAAATTTTTGGGTTTCTGAGGCTGTGACTTGGCCGTCGACTCCTCCCATGACAGAGGGAACACCCTCACTACAGAGAGACAGTGTCTCTGCCGCGCCTGCATACAGTCTGACGCTAACGACGGTGCCGTGAGCTGTAAATGCGTACCCTCTCGCGCTGCCAGCTAATTATGGGCCTCTTGAGACAATGGCTTCGTTCAAAAGTGAACCTATTTCATAATGTCTGCTTAGGAGGTTTTAACAGGCGCTCTGCGTGTCATGACTTGAAGGAAAGTTATTGAGACACGTACTTCTTGGCTCGTGTTGTCACCCATTGATGTTGAGTTGTTTTTCAAATTTCAATTTATTTTTAAGTTTTTATTTAGAGGGATGGTTGTGAAATTTCATAGACTTTCATTGCTGGGATAGGATCGTTTAATGGTTCCTTGGCATTGGGAAATGATGTTGGTGCAAGGCAGATTGCTGTACGACTAAATCTGACTTTGAAAACATTTCATTTTTTGTTTATTTCCATATTCTTACTCACTTGTGAGTAAGTTAGAAAGGGAAAGAAAGTTTAGTAATTGTCTAGGACCGGAACAAATCATAACCGAACCCGTCAAAAGCATCATATCTTTTTTTTTTTGGCTACATGCTAAAGCCTTTCACAGCTAAACACAAATGACTAAATAAAAAACAATTCAAATGTATTATTTTTCGTTATAAACTACATAACACAGGCTTCCTTGGTTGCCAATTAACTTTCAGTTCTCATTATTACTATTGAAGCCTTTGATGTTGCTAGAAGTATTAGTCTCGTTAAGTTACAGTGTTTGACTGATGACTGACTAACGTCGTTAAAAAAACACATAAGCTCAAAATAATTGTCCTTTCTTGAGTAGAAGAAAAACTCTCAATACTGTTTGATTATAACTTAATCGAAACGTGGATCACTACTTGCTTCTAAAAGATAATGAATGCTTTTATCTTCGATAAGGACATTTAAGCGCTCGATAGGATATGAAAGATGAAGAACGACTTTGATGTTGTTAACTGACTGTTGTCTGTCAACAACAGTCAGTTTAGTTAACAACAGTGTTGTTAACCTGTTGTCTGTTAACTGACCGTGCAGATAAGTCGCAGCTGGGATATGAAAATAATGCTATTATTTCTTTCGTATGAGGGCAAAGCGTAGATATGATACTGATGACTTGGAAACAGTTTCTCGACAGAGCCAAGACAATACGAGTCACCATCAATAATTTTTTTTGTTGCGTTGACGGGAAACTGGAAAACACAGAAGTTTGGTAGCAAACTAAGCTTCTGATGGACTAATTCCTGCCAAAAATCTTACAAAATCCACTTTAAGTTATGATTTTCGCTTCAACTTTTGCTTTAAATTGATGCTCACTGAATTGGTTTTTCGATGAACGCGAAAAGCGAGAAAGTGACGATGCTAAACTTTTTAGGAGCGTTGAGTACGGAAAATTTGATGAGGACAACGTAGACAAACGTAGACAAACTTGCGAAGTTGAAGTCCTTCAAGTGTTACAATTTCTCAATGAAAAAACAGTCATCAATACATACAATTACGTACATCAAACAATACGTACAATTACGTACGTAATAACTGTGTACAAACATCAATACGTAGAATCATCAATAATGATTATGTAGAATTAATTCTTACACTCATCGGTAATGGTGCCGTACAATCATCGATAATAGTTACGTACAATAATCAATAATGGTTATGTACCATCATGAATAATGATTTTAAGAGCTCCATAATCTTTAACCTATGAAATCGTTTCACTGGAACGTTACAGCTTCGTTCATCCTAAGACGTTGCAGCCTGCATATTATGGTTTTCTGGAACCTTTGCTTGAAGTTGAGTCATGTTTGCGTGATTAAAGCTATTTTGAGCAGTTTGCTATTGATCGTGCTTATCGTCCATGAACATCGTCAATATCACGCTCAGAGTGAAAGTTCCCTTTCTGCATGCTTCTAGAGATGGTAAAATGCATAACCATCTATTGAATTGAAACCAATGTCAAAATTCCAATGGCCTGGCCTCTTTATTGAACTTTACCGAAATCAGTGTATAATTTCCTTAGATTGAAATTTTTCTAGAGTTTGTTTTCTACCTCCTACCTGAAAAGTACTCATTCAAATTGCATTATCATTAAAATTTCTCTAATGAAAAAAAATTGGTGCAGATGAAATAAAATAAGCCATTTTATATTTAATATTATCCAAAAGCGGATTGCATATTCATTTTAACGGTAAGGCGCACTGGCTTCTTTCCTCACAAGTGCCTCTGAAGTTAACTTTCTTTTGATACCATTCAATTTTGTTTTATATTATTTGTGAAAGGATCTAATCTCCGCTGCATTGGATTTTCTACGCGGAACCGTTTTATTTAGAATAGTTATAAAACAGATACATCGTGGGGGTAACCCAGTCCAGAATCTAAATAACCACGCTGCTCAGCACCCTAATTTGAATCTATAAAACTACTTGACCACGAAAACTAAGAGTCGTCTAACATCCACGCTTTCAATTATTCATTAATGTTTGGAAATAACAACGTTAATTACATAGTAAGCTGGTAAGGCTCTCGAAAATTTTCGGTTCGATTCTTTTTTGTAAGGCCCAACATAACGAAATTGGCTTTCGGGTGAATTTGCTACAGCAGTCGTCTGGGACGAAGGTCTAATTGCAAAAACTCTTGTGGTGCAGACGCTTATTTCAAGCACATAAGAGTTGTTTTATGTCCTATGCTCATTGAACACTCGTGATGTGGATGATTGTAGTGTATAAAACGCCTAAAAAGTTCATGTGCATACCAGAGACGCGGTTGCGTAAGAAGAGGGTTAGCATAATATGCATCTCTTCCTGACGATAGCTAAAGAAAAGTCATTTAAACACTTTGGCGAACACCATTTGGTCTTGTTGGGCCAAACGAAGGAAATACATAAATTCGCTAAAACGGCTGGCTGTCATTGCTACCTAGTACGTTGAAATGTCTACGCGGTTGTTATTTAAACCACTAGCATTGTATTTTTCATATGAAATTGAATGCATTAAATAATTCATGCTTAATCAAGAATTCATAGTCAATTTGAGGTACTTTCACCTTACATAGAAAAAAGGGACACTTTTTCGTCGTAGTTGATTGTAATTTCAAATTCATGTCATCCATCGGATGACCATCGGAAGTGAAAATTGCAACTTTTTCCTCAAAACTTAGTTCAAGATAACGAAGTATTTTGTTCAACGTAGAAATGCATGAATGTTTCATTTGCCTCCTTCCAAATATCTGTTCCTCGTATAATAGCTTATAGTTCATGCCAAGTGTCAGATAAACCATGTTAACATGAACAATCAATCAATTCGAAAGTAGTGTAATGGATGTGAATGGAACATAGAAATGCACAATAATTCAATGTTCAAATCTTCACAGATGCAGGAATCTTCATTTCATGTAATCGTAGTCCTTCAAAAAAATTCTGCTGTGCTCATTCGGCTCACATTTTTCGTGTCAGTGCAAAAGGACAACCCCCGCAGACACCACCCCTATCAGCTTGACTAAGCTATCAGGTAACTGGCGATGCAAAAACAATCTGCGCTTGTTTTAAGGTGTACAAATTAATCATGAGTTGTTGGTGTCAGAGCAAGATCAACTGAAGTTGAGGTGGCCCACCGGCCGCATCTCCACATCTCTGCTCTTCAAGGGGACAAAAGATAAATGAGCTTTGCAAGACGAAGTCGACGAGATTTATGTGAACCTGTGACAGTCGACTGAACGGTGAGTCTCAGCAGGTCATTCATCAGTAATGCGCTGCTACCAAGTCCAACCAGACCTGATAGCTTAGTGAGTAGCTGCTTACAACTTGTTGATGGCCTTGTCTAATAATGTCACTAATTGTCGGGCGATGTTTTTGTGGGGAGGGTGGACTGTGCGAGGCTACCTACTTAGGAATTTCAAAAGCTGGTGTTTGGTGGTGGTGACTGACATGATGGGGAAAATGGAAATGCTGCACAGATTTTCACTTTTTTGAGCAATTGTGAGTTTGGAGGTTAATTTAAATTTAGCGGATTTTTTTCTCATCTTCTTTGAAATAGAGTTTTTAATTAATAATATTTTGAATATTTACTTTCTCAGCTTATGTTTTGTCAGATATTCTCGTAAGGCAATGATTGAAAATTATTTCACAGAATCGAACTACAATTCAATTTTTTTTTATACGCATATATATATATATATATATATATATATATATATATATATATATATATATATATTTATATGCTTTATATCTAGAGAAAGGTTGAAAATTGAGATCTAAACCAACTTACCCGTAAAAAATAATCCCAAGCGATACATCTTGAAAATAAATCTGAAAATACATTTCATAAAACTTTTCTACAAATTTCAATTGCGCGAGTGCGAATCAGCCGAATCAATCGATGTAAATTCGTCTTTTTCGAAGGTTTAAGTTAGAGACATGAGGAAGATGGAGACTTGCATTGTCCGTAACGTACCTAAATTAAAAACTCTCAATGAGCAACGTCAATAATGGGTTTAAGAGAAGCTGTGCCTTAGTAGAAAATGTGGTGATCGCAATAGCAAAGAATTCTTAGCTGCAGTTCGATCCCAGGGGGATGATCAACATTACAGAACACACTTCGAGGACTAGTGAATAAGTTTATGCCTTCTTGTTTGATAGTTTCGTCTGCAAATTTATCATATGATTTTTCTAACATTGGCTCTGATAATACTGTGCCCGCTAGTCAAAAAAGACGACTCATACTTTCAAGTTAGAACAGTCATTTACACGGCTTAAGTTTTTGAATGAGCATTTCGTATGAGTACATTGCTTTCTTTCGAATCTTCCATTTTTATGATATGAAAACATCGACATGAATTTTACCCACTCGACAAAATTGAATTTCAATTCAAAAAACGTATAAAGTTGATTTGGTTATGTAGTACTCAGTTTCCCATTTAACAAGTGATCACATAGGAATCACAAGCCATTCATATTACAGGAACAAGCAAGAAAATCAGCAAACTGAGAATTATTACGGTACATATTAGCATTCCACAGTGGTACAATAACGAAAAATAATACTGCTATTCAAATCACTATTCCCCAAGACAGTATTTAAATTTGAGGTCTAGTTGAAGACAAAAAGCATCACTAAGCTATTCACAGAAAAGTCTGTAATTAGTAACTCGACCGGTTTAAAAAAGTATGAAGCTGGAGAATTGTAAACTCTTTTTCTTTGTCATCACCTATTGTATCAATCGTTATCTATAAAATTGTTTACGTTGTACGCTGTAAATTATCCTAAAGTCTACTCGTTCCATAGTTTTCAAGTCAAGTTTCAATCAAAGTGAGTTATTACCACCCTCCGTACGGAAATGGTGATCACCTCACGCTATAATTCGAAACACATGTTGTGCATTGATAACAAGGCTAAATCTTACACCAAATCGTAGTACACGTACTATATATATGGAGTGAATAACAAAGTACGTCGTATAAAGAATAAATGTATTGTATAAGGAATAAACCGTATTGTCAAAAATGATAGTGAAAGCCCCTCGTTTACTACGATGTGATATAATTCTTTATTGGAATTGTTTAATTAATAACAGCATTAAATCTCTTTGATTAGCTGAACAAATGAAAGTTTATGATGAGCGTATTTGCGGTAAAATGTGCCTGTTGAAATGATGTTGATCTCTTGAATGATGTTTAATTTAAATTGCTATAAGTATCAGGCATTTCAATGTAAAGATTTTTCTTGAAATATCTCCAGAGAAAGAAATCAGGAGCACTTAGATCTGGAGATCCAGGTGGCCACGGTATGTCACAAAACGAGAAAAATTTCATGAATTTCTCTGTGGATGTCATGATATTTTTGGTAATATGTTGTAATTGTCGGTAACTTGATGGGTGAACAAAACTTTGGAATCTCCTCAATCATTCATTCTTAATAAATAACTCTCATTAGCATTTGTAGTTTTATAACTATAATAGTTTTAAAAAGGTACCGTACACATGAGACACCCTGCATTATTATATAGAGTTTGCATATTTCTTTTATTTTCACCTAGTGCTGCTAATTTTTAGATTTGTAACATTTTTGAGAAGGTATTAGTACCAAGCATACAACCAAATAACCAACAAAGTGTGCTTTATTATAAAAGGCACAAACATAATAATACAAGGCATATTACGAGTATGGAAAGCGGTGGGGGCATATACCCCACTGTACGCCATACCCTGGGCGAAAACTAAGATTTCAACTAAGCCTGTTGAAACAGTTTGCTGTTAAGAGGTTTCATCACTCAAGCCACAGGTTGACTGCAGTAATTTGACATTGCCGTGCATTATCTCACAATCCACCCCTAAAAACTGTATCGCTCTTTTCACTATTGTTGCGCATATAAAATGCATTAATCTGGTAGGAACGTGTACATGAAATCGATACATCAACTTATCTTAAACATTCTGACGTAACTAAATCCACAGGCTTCGATCGGATGGCAGCTCAGGCTGGAAATCAGAATTCTGGGGATCAATTAATTGTACTGAGACTTGGTCGACTAGCAAATCAAAGTTTCCTCAATGTCCTTCAACAAGAAAATTTCTATTTGAGTTCTGAGCAGAATTTGATCCACTGGAATTCCTTCTCTTCCTAGGATTTCTTGATTTTAATTGAAATGAATACATTTTCCTGGGTGAATATTTTTTCATTGAAAGCCAAATATTTGTAGAAAATTGAATAAAATGAGCTCACACCACGAAAACAAACGAACGCATCGCTAAATGTTAAGATTGTGTGCGTTTAACAGAATAGGACTTGAATTTCGCACAATTTAATAATGAACCAGGATGTGTAATAACCTGGTTGTCCAATAGCAATGTCTTTAGTAAGAAAAATCCTACTAGCTTGCTTAAACGAAAGAAATGTTCTGTCTAATAGCCTACAAATGATGTCGATTTAATCAAAACCTTCAAACTATATTTTCATTTTTACCAATGTCGAAGAGTATATTCAATCTTTCATTGAGTATACTTGAAAATTAACTGAAAATAGAGTAGGAGATGGGGAACATAAAAAACAATCCGTAAGATTTTAAATAAAAATTCAGCTGTATTTATGCCGCAATGCCTCAAAAATTACTAAAAAAAGTCATGTCGTGAGCTGGTCTTCAGTTACTGAAGCCTAAAGATAGAGAAAATTTATCCATTCACTCAAGAAAAACAGAATTACATAAAAAGTTCTGCAATATTATCAACAAATGAACGTCTAATAAGATTACAAAATGAATTTTTAAGGTTTATCAAATCGGTTTATCTGTCTAAGGAATTTCGAGTCCATTTGATTTACGTTTTCCTTGAATTTAAAGGCAATAGCTTTATACTTTCTGAACCACTTTGTTCCAATTCGCGCTCTAATTCTACCACACTACAACGGTGAGATTCCCTTAAGAAAACTTTTCAATAAATTATGGAGCAAGATTTCCTAAACCTTTTTTTTGGCCCGTGAAAATGTAGCAAAAAATAAAGATGAAATAGAAGTCGTACATATGCTCTCTATCCTATAAATGGATGGAAATAATAGGGAAAATATTCAATATTTCAGTATCATTAGGTGTCAAAACGTTCACCCAATGTGTTATGCGCGTGTATCTCAAAATATAGCACACTGACGAAAATAAACAAAAAAAAAACAAAAGAAGATGATATGCAGCGCGGCGTAAAATAGAGTAATTAAGCTTTCATGGAATTGCTTGCACTTGCTGGAGCAATGTCTAATGGCCTTAATGGTCACGTATTTACAGCTTTTCTAGATACTGGGAGGAGTACGTGAGTGATCTGTTAATGTTTCACTTTACCAAAAGAGTTAAGAATTGATCAGTTACTGATTCAGAAATTGCGATGTTGTCACAAATTGCATTCTAGTCGTAAAAATAGGTGTGTTTCACACGTGTGTTTCTTGTCCAGAGTAAATTTCTACTTACGGTATTCTCCTAAAATTTCCAGTCGTTATCGGATGTCAAACCATCTCAAGCAAAATCACTCTTCATCAATAAAGTGTAACCTCAAAGCAATCGATTGACTTTATTAAAAAAAATATATACTATGTATGGTTAGAATAGGCCCCCCGAATAAACATGAGTTAAGAGATGAAAATGCTAATCCAGAAAATTTCACGCTTGTTAACGGCTGTAGTAAGCTAAACATTAGTAATTGGTGATAGCAAATTCTGAGTTACCAGACCGAAACGTCGTTCCGTTTTCGACAGTAACTCGCCCTATACAGTTTAATTGTAAATTTGTCTGCATAGGAACTCGAAACACCGCAATAAAGTTTGTCTAAGCAATTGATACAAATCTCAGCTGATTTTTTTTGATAATGATGAATTTCAATGACTTTGGAATACGAATAATTAAAAAATATAATAAACGTTGCCCGTTTTTGGAAGGGATGGTTTTAGTGTAACTGGTACTTCTGTGTTGACATGATAGAGAATTACCGGAGATTTACAGCAGCATATTTGTGATTGTCGCTAATGCGTGACACTTGGCCCACGAATTTTTTGACTAATAATAACCTAATGAAAAATTTTTTTTGACTAATAATAACTTGATAAAAAAAAATTATGGCATTCACTCTGCTTTCATCTTGCCCACAGCGGAAATAAATGCAGTCGCTTACTATACTCCAGTTGCAGTTTTATTGGATTTGGTTTGGTTTGCAGTTTTGTTGGGTTTTTACAAAGTTTACATTATAAATTTTTTAGATTTCCTCAAAGAATGCGGCTTCATGCAATCTATCAACGAAGCAGAGTTGGCGCGTTAAATTTGTGACGTCGAGGTTTTAGCGCACTTTTTTCCAATTTTGCGTATCAATTTCTTTTCTATGGTACCATAAAAATGTCTAAATTTTTACGTTTTTAACCTATTTTGAAGGAGAGGACGGTGAAATATTGTGTACTTTGAATGAGTGTGTCTTTATTTCGAGTCAACCCAACGGTAGACGTTCAATATATTTAGTTTATGACTGGTAAGAATGGATAATGTGGAGACCCTATCGTGTCCTATTCAATGATGTTATTCGATTTCCTGGCATTTTTTTGAAACTGTCAAAATCGGGAACATTGACGTGAGTATTTCATCACTCTATATCTTCCCTTAAAAAATAACGTCTACTATCCCCGTTGTTCCAAATTTAAAGGGTCATCCCCTTACACAGAGGAAATATTTTCTATTTCAGTTGCTGATGTTTCCTCACAGAAAATGGCGAATTTTGTCTGAATACATCATCAGATCAATACTTTTAGTTATCACAGACTACTAAACACTCATTAAAAAATGGTTCTTTTATATATTTTTATTACCTTTATAACCGTGGTCGGTCGAGCGAGAAATTTCATTAATGAGTTTATTAATAATTGTAGCCGGCACAAAAAATGCGTAGAAATAGATCAGGAAAATACTGGTTAGAAATCTACGAATTGTTTCGGTATTTATGATTTCTCGGCATGTAGCATCAGAACATGCAATGCTTCTATGGGTACCGGTCTCGACCGGGGGAAAGCGTCATGGCGTCCTGGCGTTAGTTATAAGGCATTTGAAAATCCAATGTACAAGGTGATATGTATCAGGCTTGATTGGAAATAAAGCATCCGTAGATGCCTTCATTATCATCATTATTATCATTATCATTATGCTTCGAATGCCTCAATATTATGTAATTCTTTTTCGATTTCATAGACTTCACATGAGCGTGGAAATTTCACTATTTGAATCATAATGTTCATATGCCGAATAAAAATCATGGTTTGATCTTGAATATGATTCAGAAAACCTTTTCTGAAATTCAATTTTAAATCGTTTCCGGAACTTATTAGCGTTTAGCTGATCATCTACATATGCTTCACAGCCAAGTTCTTGAAACTCATGACCATCTCAGAAAAAGTTAAATGTCGTTTAACTCTAGAATCTTGTTAAAATTTCTGCTCATGTTTAGATTCTATTGTAAACACTTTCTGGGTCAAAACTATTTATTTCATTGTTATGTAAGAAACATTAAGGATCATGGGCTGCAGACTGAGGAACTCAGTTCCAAAGTCAAATCAAAATCCTCTCAGAAAATTAGGAAAAAAATATTTGCGCTCTTTCTGGGCCAGATATTACTGAAAAAATATCCTATTGTCGACGAGAGAATGAGATTATATATAGGTTTAATTTTTTATGGCTTAATTTGATTTATAGTGAAGAGTTATTTATTTTCTTCTTTTCTAAACTGAAGCAAAGTATACAGCAAAAATTCACGGGCTCTTTGATGTTGACGTCAGCTGCATTGTAAAATTCTTTTTTTCAATTAAAGTTTCATATTCGGCAATTTCAAAAAAATATTTACAGTAACAGGTTTGACATTTCATAAATCGGGGAAAATTGTTTCTAGTCGGGTCACAAAAATCAAACGAATCAAGGGCCAAAACCTGGAAGTCACAATTCGCTCTGTTATTTCTTTCAGTTCCGGAGTTACCGACGAAATGTTATTGGACACATTCCAACTGTTATTTAAAGTTCTTCCTTAGAATTAGAATTCTTCTAAATTGCTTTAACAGAAACAGTTGCATCGGTTCAAAAAAAATCATTCATATATTATTTGATACATGAAACGAACTACACATTTTAAACATTTTAGCGTGTTATCAGTTTCCGTTCAACTTCACAGTAGAAAAATTTCCAACGAAAAACACAAGTCTTCGCTACCGTACGCTTCACACTTTCTCTGTTACCGTTGCAAAAGGGGGGGAAAGGAGAGAGAGGAAAGGGGGTAGGGGGTACGAAGGGAATGATCGGGGGGGATGGAACGCTATTCCCAACATTATCTTGATATATTAAACTGCAATGTGTTATCTGGTAGCAATTTCTTTGGAAATGATTTCGAAAAATTTATTTTGAGAGTTTTCATGTTTCAACAGATCATGAAATTGGGTTTAATAAATTTACTTTAATTTAAATTATCAATTTAGCGATCGCTTCTTTGAATTGAACAATTGAAATAAAAGTAAAATATTATTTAATTTTTTTCTCTTCACTTGGTTTTTCATTGAATGAACATCCCGTTTGCAATAACATATTTGTTCACTTTGATCTTCGGTACAATAGAGCAGATACAACGAAAAATATCAATTCAACTGTAAAACCATGTTCACAAAAATTTGCGAGAGTCTTTACGAGAAAAAGTAAAAAAAATCGATCATATGTTACGCCCTTTGTCACCTGAACACATAGATTGCGATGAGTTCAACTGAATTTCAATAATCAACTGATTCTTTTAAAATCAATTAATTAGGCAATTTCGAAAATAGCCAACACAAACTGGTGTAAGCTTTGATTAACTATTTACGAAAATTGAGTTTGTGACTTCTTGTGGTTCAGCAGCATAATGAAAATTAACTCTGTGTACACCGGCGGCTCACATCGCGACCAACGTGTCCAACTCAGGTGTCCAACCAAACTAGTATGCTTCACACTCGAGTATCGATCGAACAGCAGAAACAGTTAGAATGTTGCAGTGTTTAGTAGATAACAGAAATAAAACATAGAGATATGTACTACTGACTGTTGCAGAAAGAAAGACCTAGAGCAAATACAGAAGTAAAACCTGCATCGGAAAATAAAGGGCTTAAACTACGATAATTATAATAAAGGGGTGATATCCGTAAGGGTTGAGAAGGCTTGTCGCGAAGGCGCAGAAAGTGAAGTTTTTCCCGTACTTCTAAAAAATTAATGGGTTAAACTGAGCATGTGTGCTAATTCACTTACTTGCGCTTAAGGAAATACGAAATGTACGACTACCTCTCGATAAAATGCGGAAATATAAACTATAGAACAGTACCAAGTAGCAATGGTTGTCTACGTTATTTTCGGTAAAAGCATGCGAGAAAATCTAGACGACAGCTAGGTGTTGTGGGAGTACACGAATACAAAGGATAATTCTGAGGCGTAAACGAAGCTAGGAAAATACAAAGGACGATGTTTCTGCGGCTATAAACGAAGCTATGAAAGTACAAAATGTTCGAGCGCCTTCAGCTGGTACACCCAGAAAAGAAGGCCTCCCTGCACAGCTGCAGACTGGCCGCGCACTCGGCTCCAAATAATGATCGGCTGTGGTCAGCACTGGAATTTTGTGGTCGACCAGAGACAGCGGTCAACAAAAATCCAAGTAACAGAGATATAGCAGCAAGAAATTGTTCTTCAGGTGATTGGCAAAAATGCAAGTGACGGAGATACAGCAGCAAAAAAAAATGTTCTTCAGGTGATCGACAAGAATCCAAATGACGTAGAGACAGCAGCAAGAAATTGTTCTTTAGGTGATCGTCAAGAATCCAAATGACGGAGATACAGCAGCAAAAAATTGTTCTTCAGGTGATCGACAAGAATCCAAATGACGGAGATACAGCAGCGAGAAATTGTTCTTCAGATGATCGACAAGAATTCAAATGACGGAGATACAGCAGCAAGAAATTGTTCTTCAGGTGATCGACAAGAATCCAAGTAACAGAGATACAGCAGCAAGAAATTGTTCTCCAGGAGATCAAAAGTGAAATGACCGAAGAATTGGATTTACGATTTTTTTTTCGGCAATCCAGTGGTAAAAAGGAGTAATTTGAATTTTTGAAATGACATTCTGGCTAACGTTAGTTTGATGAAATAAAGCAAACGATTCGAGGTGTAACCGTGCACGAAGCTTGTGTGAAGGCAAATACAGTTGAATATGGAATAAAATTTAGATGTTTCGAAATCTTCACTTGATGTTGGAGACGATGTAAAGAAGTGATGAGTTAAGGATTACTGTTGGGTCATTATTTTGAGTGTTCCCGTACTCATGTCGTAAGTAAACACTGTTAAACAAATCGAGAGAGGTAAAGCTCTTGAATATTAGTTCAAAAATTACCAATGTGAAGTGAAAATTATTGAGTCAAAATGGTATCAAAATAGATTGTTCCAATAAATTCGCATCTAGTGTTCATTAAATAATATTGGCTTATTGGTCGAATTTATAGATGTTTAATAAAAACAATGTTTGCTGCTCGAGTGTGTGAAAGAATAGTACGAGTTTTGTGAATAATGAGGAGAATCATTTTCCACAGTTACCGTTCCCAAAAAATTAGTAACTATAATGAACTATACGCCTAAGTATTTCTGTTTTGTCGTTTGCACATTTACGAAGTAGGATGAGCGTTCTTCCCACTCGCACTCGACTTGTTCGTTCACTAAAAAAAAACGACTCGCTGTATGGGTTAATCTTATCTCCCAGCAAGAGTAAGCTGGGTATATTTTTCACTGGTTATCATGTTAAATTCTCTTGAGTTGAACAGGTGCACACATTTTGTTTGGTTCGTGGTCAAGCTAGCAACGCCTCTAACTCGCCATTAAGTCAAGGAGTATGAGTGTCAATGGATGTAAAATATTGAATTATAGTAAACTATCTCATAAATGTTAACGCATTCCAACGACCATATCAATTCCAATGTCCTGACGAGCATTATGTTGGAAAATTGCAATATTTGAGTTTCCGCAAATTCAACTGAATATTAAGCATTTTTTATTTGCCGTCGTAAAAAACATTTTTTTTAAAATATTTCCGAAATGGAGCTCGCTATCGTTAATGCCATAGTATCAATGGAACAACTGATTTTGAAAGCAGACTATAAATCTGTAAGCTATTTTTTTATCTATTAAAACTTAGCTCAAAAATATAATCATGGAAAAAATTTACTCATTTAAGGCCGTTAAAACTCAATTTTTTCAACATTTCCATCAAACAGCCTTCGCGTATCATAGCAGGTTGAAAATAAAAGTCATAAAAAAGCCATGTATCAAAGTAGCTCGAAAATAAGAACCATAAAAAAGCCCGTTATATAGGACGTTAACTATTTGGAAATTATACTGCACTGATGTTTCCACCTTTAATAAAAAATCCCCAGCTAGAGTAGGTCGAAAGTCCCTATTTTGCTCCAACGTTTAACTAGTCCTGAGGGAGCGTCGGAGTAGCGGCAGCATCGCCGCTGCAGCGCCGGCACCGCAGCGCTCGCAGACTCCGCTCTCGTCCGCCGCCGCCGCTCTCGGTCGCCGCTCGATATCGCCGCTAAAATGGCCGCGGTGCAACTCTACCTGCAATATCGCTATTTATCGCTAAAAGTTCTCAATTGATGTGCATGGATTCATGAATGAGTGCCGCATGAGCTGTCGTTTAGTTGTAAAGCGAACGTGCGACGAATTCCATGCGGAACGGATTAACATTTTTTTGTTTTACAGTCGAGACTATTGAATGAGGTCATGGGTAGTTTGGTATTGAAATTAGTTGTTTGGTTCGAAATCAAAACGATGTGCAGCAAGTGATGTTTGATGATTTGAAGCTGAAGACTTCGTGTATTTATTTCGCATTGCATAAGTTTTAACTAAAATAACTTTAATGAAGTATAAATTGGGTGTCGTTAATTTTCATATTTCATCCTTTAGAACATTTCAATCTACACGGACTTCCGTGAAATGTTTCTTCTTTTTATCAAAAGTTCAATAGATGTTAATATATAATTCTAAGTAAAAACAATAAACAGTTAAGCTTCGAAGAGTGTTGAATAACTTTGCGGAAACATGTGGGGAAAATTTTAAGGTATATTTTCGTGAAATTGTTTTGAGTTTCTTGTGATGTTGCTCCAAAATATAAAAAAATTCAAACCCTCACGAATTTAGAGCATGTATTAGGTTAGGCATGCCATTTTTCTTCATTTCACAAAGTATTTCGAAATATTTTATTCATGAAAGAAAAACATAACTCGCTGATCATTAGATATTATTACGATAAAAATGTATTAATAGGATTTTTTACTTTATTTTCATTTGAGCTAATCACTTAATTAGTACTCATCAAGTTAAAATTCAACATGAAGAATGTCACCCATGTTACGACAATATGCAACAACGACTCACAAATCAAAGTCAATTTTTTAATTAAGACACGCCTTAATTTGATGAGCTCATCAAAAATCAATACTTTTTATGTTGGCCAACATGCACGAACCCAATTTACGGTGCGAATGTAGCGCGATTATCGATTTTCACGAAGTGTGCACACCCTCCTTCAGCCAATTCTCCATCCCGATTGAGACCTTTCGAATTTGCCGGGCCGGACAGGGCTTCCACGAGTGCGAAAGTTCCAACCCTAAAACTTTGCTCAAGATTACCCTAAAAATACATAAATTACCCTAAAATATGATATATGCCCATTGCTGGTATTACATGAAAATATTCAATGTTTCCATGTTTATATGTGTAGAAATGACACAACATCAGGGTCATGCAGGTATTTGAAAATGAAATTCTCTGACTTTACGGAGTCATATTTGTCAAGTTACGTGCAACATTTTATATTGCTTTCATTATAGTTTATCATCCATGTATGGTTACCTAGTTACAAGCTCTGTTCCACGAGCGTAAAGTGTGAGGCCAGGTGATCTATTCCTGACTGGCAGAAAGAAGCAAAGACACAGTAAGAAGAAATGAACGACAAAGTAATACTCGAAACATTTATTTATGGAACACAACACAGAGTTTCACAATTTCTGCGCAAAAAAATTAGAGGAATTTAGATGTGAATAAGTTCATGTACACCCCTAATTCTCGGGGCAATTGCAAAGAACGGGGAAAAGAATGTAATGCACTGGATGAAGATTTATTACTTCCCAAAATTTTCGAAATCATTATGCTCAATTGGCACGAATTTAACTGCGTATAGAGATTTACGTTGAGTAAGGCGAAGCAGATGTTACTCAAGGCTCAATGTTAGCCCCATTGAATTACAAATAAGAGCCTCGTTACAATTAAGAATCTCGGCCCATGGCCGGGTTAATTTTCGACAGAAGCCTACATGTCAAAAAAGCCAAAAGATTATCGTTGAATACTTGTAGCACCTCCAAGAATCGGAGTCTTACGTTAGTAAGCCCTAGTGCTAAGAATAATGGACTAAAACCTAGATTTCTATCTCACAAACTTTTTTATTCACTCTCAATATAGGTATTTCCACCAAGCCAACATTTCTTCTATGAAGACGACAATTTTTTTTAACAAAGAAGACACAGAATGCTTGGATCCCATCATAACATTAGGCGTGTCAAAACAGAATCCTATAATGTCGCTCAATTTAATATTTTCATGATTGAAATCTTTTTTATGTGTAGTAAACAATCCATTGGCTATGCTATCCTCTTTTTCAACATGATAAACAGAGAAGCTCTTAATTTCACTCTCACTCCAATATTGGGCGATGAGGCCGAGCTGTTTAGCTTTACTGCGATCAGTAACTGTTGTTTCACCAATTATTACAGAATATAAATGTTCATTAAGGACAACGACAAGATCACTTAGTAGATGTTCACCGAAACATTGTCTAATAATGTTTGAAGCTCTTTGTTTCCCTAAGCGAATTTTCTTTTAAGAAACATTTGTTTCAGTAGTTTTATTAATGAGTCACTTAACGAAATAGGCAAATTATGCTCAGAAAGGTATGCAAATATCCGTAATTCAGTTTTTATACCTGTCTTGTCAATTGGATCGTGTGATAAATTGAACAAAGTTATAGTTTCTGTTCTCCTTCACTGCACTGAGAGATTTTTATGGCGTTGACTCTTAGCATGAAGAATAATCTCAGATTTACCTAACGTAATAGTAGTTAAGCATATAGTACAGTATGCCATATCCTTAGTTGAGGTAGAAGACTGAGACCAATCTAACCTTTCTTTTTCTAGCCTCGAAACAGTTGTTCGCATCTCCATCCTTCCTTTCATTTTCATGAAAAAAGGTTATCAGACATTAAAATTTTGCTTTCCTTCATAGGTGGTGTAGCAGCTTCATCGGACACAGAATCTATTTAATAGTAGCAATTTCACTGAGACGCAAGTAACCAAATATTTTGTCACAATGCAGTACTGTACGTGACAGCACCTTTCACATTTAATTGCACTCGACTGAAACAAAACTATCTGCCCTCGGCTCTGGCAGTGTCGTTTTGTACGCGTTATGAAGCTGTTCAATTCCAGTAAATGACGATGACCGATGTTTTGGTGTAAATCATGATACATTTACGAGTTCGTTCTGTAAGGCAAGAAAATATGAAATTCCGAACATTACACTCGTATCAAGTTGCCTATCATTTTAATTATTGTCATTACTATTAATTAACCAAGGTATTATTCATGCAGCAAATCTGGCAACATTATACTGAAGAGAGACCTGAGAAAGATGCAGCGATGAGCATATCAATTTGCGCCTTATCGTCGTGTGCAATAAAGACTAAATTAATAGCGAGTTCGGGCAAGATTTGCGCTTGTTCCAAACATCTCTCATATTGAACATGTTCATCAATGCTTTGTTCTGCAATGTACCTTGCACAAAGCATATTGTATTACATGAAAGCAAACTTGAAATCAGCATTGAAAACAAGCAATTATTCTACAATTTTGCTGCGCTACCCCGTCAAAAGTCAAATTACCCTAAAAACCATGAAAATTTCCTTTACCCTAAGCTCTACCCTAGACAACCCTTGATTACCCTAAAATGGGGTATTTTACCCTAAAGTGGAAGCACTGGGGCCGGAGGCCAATCTTTCATGTCGAGTAGCTACGGGCGGAGCCAGACTCGATTTGGGAGGAGTTCGTCTGCAGGAAGGTAGGCTGGAGCGGTGCAGCTCCTGCGAGGTGAGGAGGTACGCTGCAAGTAAGAGCGAGACCTGCGCTCTGCGGTCCACGCAAATGCCAGACTCGGTGGAAAACGTTCCCTGCGACGTTGTTCTGCGAACGTTCGAATTCAGTCGACCATGTGTCTCTGAAATTATACATACCAATATGTCAAATCGCGTTGAGGTGATAGTGAATCAAAAATAACACATGAAAAATCTGTATTGGAATCCAGTAAGTTGTCGCTTACCGAGGTAATAAAAGAATGGACATGAGATGAATTCGTCACAGAATCGAATTTAAAGTTCAGGATGCAGCCCATACTGGAATTCATCCAGACTGGTTCTCCCAAAACTAATCCAAATTCAATATAGACATTGCGGGAACAAAAGTGCACAAGAAAACTTGCGTAAGCAAAAGGCAGTTGAAACGCACAAAATTCTTGAATAATTCATCCTACGCAGACACAATATCCACTCTAACATAAAAAAAAACATTATAATATGTAACAATATACACCATGCCTGTTCAGCATACAGAAGATCAAGACAAGAGGTCGGTAGGTCTCCTCACCAAAGCGATGGCTGGGAGGGACTGACTCGGTGACGGTGCACCAAGAGGCGGTGCGGACAGGGACACAGAACGGTGTACGGGGCTGGACTTCTGTATCAATGAGTCCGGTTTGCTTTTTAAAGTTCCTCTCATCTATTCTTTCCAAACACACCTGAATAAAATCAAAACAAAATACTTTAATTTGTTGTTATACACAAGCGTAAAATGGATTACTTAGTCTTAGCAATAATTGTGATTTTACATGCCATTGGAACTCAAATTTCTTAAGTTTTAATTTCTCAAGTACAAGTCTACTGCAGTCAACCTTACCTTGAGTCTAAGCATGTTTAGAAAATATTCGTGCTTCTCACACCAACCAACTTAAAGCGATGCGCGCTAACTTCTTTAAATCTTTAAGCAATCGAAAGCTACTTCGTAGCCGCTTTTATTTAAACTATTTTCACCTTTAAAATTTAAGCGATGGGGAATTTCATTCTGACATAACTTTTCCAATTTCGTAGTTTTTAAAACTGATCACAGAGCATTGCAAAAAACACCCGCTGAAACAATTTTTTATGAGCGTATTGGGTGTGTTATTTAAAACGCATTTGGTGTCAAAAAATTTGACGTGCAAGTAAGTTTAACTAAATTCAGTGCTACAATTTCAGTTAAACTGAATTAAGTGTTCCCACTTTTTCACGCTGTGTAAAATTTAACGTGAAAAGCAAAATATTTCTTTACACACCTGCGTATTTAGAGTTAGAAAATGTTGGATTGAAAAATACTTCAGGAATGTTAAAGTTATCTAGAATATTTATTTTTACTATTTTTCAAAATGTTCAACTAAAAAAGTTGGAAAAGAAAGAACGCTCTTTCCATTACTAATTTATTCATAGAACATCCAAAAATTTATTACTATATGCACGAATATTAAAAGTCCAACTAAAACGTACTCATCTTGTCAATACTAACCTGAGTAAACGAAAATATTCCGATAAATATTCTGGTATAAGCATTTAAAATCAATATTATTTATGTATTCTGATTATATACAATCCGTGTATTTCTTCTCTTTGGTACTATAAAGCTATCAGGAAATTGCCTTCTCGCCCCCTTTGAAGACCTGACAACTTGGGTGTTGGAGCAAAATCAATTTTCAGTACCGAGGATAATACGGACTAAACGACACGCAAGGACCGTTCATCTCCGCCGGCACAGCGTTTAGTGAAATCACAGGCACGGTCGCACCTGGTAAATAACCCCTCCCAAGTAACTCTATTGACTCTAGTCATGAAACTCGACTTTCTCATTGCTTCATAATATGAATTTTTATTTGAACATAAAAAGCCATACACCACTGAACGTATTTCTTAAATTGGTTCTGTATGGCAGACGACTTAACTAATCTATACTTATTCCTCGCATGTATATGGTTATACTCAATTACAAACCTAAAAGTCTCAAACCCCATTCAAGATGCTCGCTGGAGAAAAAGTTTATCCTTTAAAGGGCTGAATTGCGACGGTAATTGCTTTTAGGTATTCTGTAGGAAATATTTTGTTATTTTGTTTGCTGGCTCATCATCGTTTTTGGCTACTCCACATGAAGTCCTTACCACAACCTTTTAATTTCATGTTAGTGAAAGTAGTTTCTCGAAATCTGTGCTCTTTTGTCAGCTTTCACCAAATATTTTGCCTGACTTCTAGTATTCTACTCTACAGTGATGAACAGCGATATATATAACAGATCGAAAGTTACCAGTCACATACGAATAACCGCCTCAAAGTTACATGGCAAGTGATGCCGAACATGAATGGGTGTTTTTTCGATTTTGAAATGAGGCACACAAGCCTGCGCTTAGCAAAGAAAATTTTACTGATTTATCAGATAATGCTTGGAACGTCCTAACTGACTTATTACTGTTAGGGCAAATGGTATTTATACTCGTACCACGAACGAAGGGAATTTGCTTCCATTGATTTATGAACTATCATTGTCAGTCTAGTTAATGGCTATCAAAATCTAGAATCAGACAAATTACTGAAATAAATGTTATTTTTTAACACTTTTGATTAGTAAACTGAGCAGAGACCAAAATACGTACAATGAATGCCATTTCGTACACATTCACATTTCCGATCAATTCCCACATTTTAGATGTATGTTTTATAATGCACTGCTAGCAAGACAAGCAATTCACGTTTAAGCATCAGAAACTCAGAGATAGAGACGTAAATATTCCCATCTTGCAGACCTGCAACGCACAGAGAAACTTCCCGCGTGTGCCCTCGTTACACTGATACTTTGATATCGTTCCCTTTTTTATTAATGAAAATGAGATTAAATCGTCACTAAATCGAATTTTAAGTTTACCAATTAGCACACACTGGAATTTATCTAGAGTTGTTCACCCCAAACCAATTCCATGTTCGACATCTATGCTGTATGAACCAGTCAGTGTTCAAGGAATACTTAGTACACAAAACCTATTCCATGTTCGACATCAATGTTGTGTGTGTCAGTTTTCTAGAAATATAGGGTTAGCATATGGCAGTTGAAGCTCGCAAGATTCGCTCTCACGCCCACGCCACCGACGTGGACTACGGACTACTCGTCTAAACTAATTTCTGCCTCCCCCACACCACCGAGCTCCTGCTGCCACACTTCCGCCTGCGCAACTTGCGCCAAAACCGTCACGTCGCACCCGACTTATGCACCAGTGACCCTCCGCCCCCCACTTACGCCTCGGCTGAATCTCTTCCTCCCCGCCCTCACTTCAGTAGAATCATCCCCTCTCCACCTACGCCTCGGCTGAATCACTCCTTCCCCGCCCATACTTCAGTATCAGATTCAGCTAGAATCATTCTCTTCTCACCACGCCTCAGCTAAATTACTGAACTCCCCTCTTGCTCTTCTGTTGAATCGCTCCTCACCCCACCTGTACCTCAATGGATCCATCCCACTCTTCACGCTTCAGCTGACTACTCCCGTTCTCCACCTACGCCACAGCTGACTCACTCAGTGTCCCACATGCCAGCCCGGCTGCTTCACGCCAACGCCATCATCGCTGCAGCTGAGCCATCATGATGCCACCGTGGCCACAGCTGAACCACCATCACCACTGCAGCTGAACCACCCTATCACCACGGCAGCTACAACACCCCGTCAACAAAACTACAGTTGAACCCCTTGTCACAATCAGCACCGCAGCTGAACCCTTCAGAATCATCCCGCACCACCACCGCCTCTCTAGACCACCTCGTCACTCGTCTTATTGCAGATGGACCCGCCGTCAGCACCACCACACCTGTATCTCCTTGCTACCACCACCACCAACACCGCACTTGAACTACCCCGTCACCTCAGTTGCAGCTGAACTGAACCATCGCATCACGGCCACCGCCGAATTAACCACCCCGCCATTGTCATCGCAGCTGAATCACTCCGTTACCACCACTGCAGCTGGTCCACCCCATTACCGCCACCGCCGAATTACCCACCCCGTCACCGCCATCGCCGAATTAACCACCTCGTCACCGCCACCGCCGAATTAACCACCCCGACACCGCCACCGCCGAATTAACCGCCCCGACACCGCCACCGCCGAATTAACCACCCAGTCACCGCCACCGCCGAATTAACCACCCCGACACCGCCACCGCCGAATTAACCACCCCGTCACCGCCACCCCTGAATAAATCACCCCGCCACCGCCGAATTAACCACCCCGTCACCGCCACCGCATCTGATCCACACCGTCATCGCCACCGCAGCTGATCCACCCCGTCACCGCCACCGCCGAATTAACCACCCCGTCGCCGCCGCCTTCGCAGCAGCCCGGCGCGTCTCTCTCTCGTCAGTCGCAGCGCCGCGGGTCATCAATCTTCGTCGGCGCGGCGGTGACGCGCCGCCGCGCAGAGCCGTGACGCGGTGACTGCTCCAAACAAAGCTGTCCTGTGTCACTGCTTGTTATGTCCCGCGCCTACATCGCCTGGCTTCTTATCGTGTTTAGTGGGATACTTGCAGCGCGAGTTCTGGTACTCCTGCTACTGCGCCTACATCGCCTGGCTTCTTATCGTGTTTAGTGGGATACTTGCAGCACGGGTTCTGGTACTCCTGCTACGGCGCCTGCATCGCCTGGCTTCTTATCGCGTTTAGTGGGATACTTGCAGCGCGGATTCTGGTACTCCTGCTACTGCGCCTACATCGCCTGGCTTCTTATCGTGTTTAGTGGGATACTTGCAGCACGGGTTCTGGTACTCCTGCTACTGCGCCTACATCGCCTGGCTTCTTATCGTGTTGAGTGGGATACTTGCAGCACGGATTCTGGTACTCCTGCTACTGCGCCTACATCGCCTGGCTTCTTATCGTGTTTAGTGGGATACTTGCAGCACGGGTTCTGGTACTCCTGCTACTGCGCCTACATCGCCTGGCTTCTTATCGTGTTTAGTGGGATACTTGCAGCGCGGGTTCTGGTACTCCTGCTACGGCACCTGTATCGCCTGGCTTCTTATCGCGTTTAGTGGGATACTTGCAGCACGGGTTCTGGTACTCCTGCTACTGCGCCTACATCGCCTGGCTTCTTATCGCGTTTAGTGGGATACTTGCAGCGCGGGTTCTGGTACTCCTGCTACTGCGCCTACATCGCCTGGCTTCTTATCGCGTTTAGTGGGATACTTGCAGCACGGGTTCTGGTACTCCTGCTACTGCGCCTACATCGCCTGGCTTCTTATCGTGTTTAGTGGGATACTTGCAGCACGGGTTCTGGTACTCCTGCTACCGCTCCTACATCGCCTGGCTTCTTATCGCGTTTAGTGGGATACTTGCAGCACGGGTTCTGGTACTCCTGCTACCGCTCCTACATCGCCTGGCTTCTTATCGTGTTTAGTGGGATACTTGCAGCACGGGTTCTGGTACTCCTGCTACCGCTCCTACATCGCCTGGCTTCTTATCGCGTTTAGTGGGATACTTGCAGCACGGGTTCTGGTACTCCTGCTACCGCTCCTACATCGCCTGGCTTCTTATCGTGTTTAGTGGGATACTTGCAGCACGGGTTCTGGTACTCCTGCTACCGCTCCTACATCGCCTGGCTTCTTATCGTGTTTAGTGGGATACTTGCAGCACGGGTTCTGGTACTCCTGCTACTGCGCCTACATCGCCTGGCTTCTTATCGCGTTTGGTGGGATACTTGCAGCACGGGTTCTGGTACTCCTGCTACCGCTCCTACATCGCCTGGCTTCTTATCGTGTTTAGTGGGATACTTGCAGCATCACCTACATCCCCTGGGATCTTGACGTATTTAAAGTGATACTCATAGCAATGTCCACAATACACCGGATTGTTGAATATTGGTACAATCGAAAACGGAGTTGCTCCTTGTCTTATCGTGCGAAGTTTTTTGCTTTGAATAAGGTGAATAATTTATCCTATTCTTGGTAAATCAGCGCCAAGCTAAATTATCTTTATTTCGCGGTATGTACGAGGCCTCCTTAAACAACTTCATTTCATGTTCGGGGAAATTTGCGCAAATATACTCGCAGTGAATTATAACGGGAAACAAATTTCTGCTGTATTAGTTTTACACACGGTCCCAATATGTGAGATTGTTTGAAATTCTTAGTTCTCGGACAAAAAAGGAATGAGAGTAATAAAAGCAAACAAAATTCCTTCAGGGGGATGAGAATTTCAGGGAAAAATAGTTCGAGCTTCACATCAAGTTATCACACACATACCTCATATAACGGATCGTACGCACATTTCAGTGCTTTTATCAGTGCTTGCATGTGATCAATTCAGTATACCTTGAAGTTACTTGTGCAGTTCGAAACCTGTACTTTTGAGCAAACTGATAGACTTACAAACAGCACCCAATTCTGAGCAACTCTTCTTATAGTTCATCCAGGTCATGAAAAATAAAAAATTAACAGTACTAAAACACACAAAATTATCTCAGTACCGAATTTGAACCCAGTGTTTGAATTCGTTTGAGATTGAATTCGATTTATGAAAATTAGCATGAAAAATTGGGCTTCGGGTGGCAACGGCATTCACCAGATTCACATAAATCTTTTGTGTCCAGGATATCCACACTATTCAAGGCATCATTTCCAGCATGCTTGACTATAGCTTCAGGGTCGAATGGTATAATGGGTCTCCATTACGGCCTGAGATCAGATCCTTCACCTCTTCCTGAGGGTGCACGGTCCTCCCTCTCCAGTTATTGATTTTCTCAGAACTTCAGGAGTGTCGGAACTGCGGACTTCACCCCTTCTGTCTGGCGAGACTTCTTATCGCCCCTTTTGTATTCAACCCCAGTTGACTCCTTCTGTTCGTCCACACTTCTTATCGGCTCTTCTGCGTTCAACCCAGTTTTTGCTCTTCAGTTTGGTTATGCACTTGTCTGCTCTTCTTTATTCATCAACCTCAGTTTTACTTTTATATTTGTTCCGCCCCCATCTGTGCTTCTTTATTCAGCACCAGTGTTCTCATTTGTCATCAGTATTTCTCGCATCAGCATTCTGAGTTCAACTCCATTTCTGCCTTTCTAACTGATCCAGTTTATTATATCTTCCATAATCAACCCTAGTGGAGCACATCGTATTGAGATTTTCCGTATTCAACCAGAGACTTACATCTGTAACTAGGCTGGACTCCTTTTCAGTTATTCTGAACTTAATACTTGTTGCTAATGAGACTATTCATTCGCCTTCTTGTTCAGCCCCTCTAGAGCTTCACTTCCTCTTACTTACTCCTTTAATCTCAATTGAATAAATAGCTGGCCACAATTAATTGTACCTTTTCAATGGGGCGCCAATGATTTGTTTTGTGTCAGGAACAGCACAATGTTTGGCATTCCTATCTGATGCTTCGACAAATTTTCAATTCAATAACGAGTCTTCGTCATCACGCAGGTTCAGAAAGTTGAACTTTGAATGAAAAGGTTCCATGTTCGAATCTCCTCTTCTGTGAGGTATTTGCCACGGAAAATGTGGGTCCTTTGGAAATATCAAAACAGGGAAGGCGGTGAAAAACGGTACAGAGGAACTCGTCTAACGCAGTAAGCTTGCACTTAATTTCATACCGTTCTCCTAAAATTCAGGCATCAAAACCGTTTTCATTGCAAAATAAAAAATAATGAATTTTATAATGGTGCTCTGCATAAGTGTTTTCAAGTTCTAAATGTACTTCAATCCTTTTCCCCATTTTTTATTTTTAAGAATACAGGCAGGAAACATTCTGTAGGAATGACCAACTTACATCTTGACTTTCTATTGAATAATTCGATCTGTTTTACTATGTGACTGCATTTTAGACCTTGAGTTATCCAATAATAAATCCAACATCATTTCTGCTGCTTTCATCCGCCTACTTTTCTTTTGGAAATATTTAACCTACAATCAGTTTTTATTGTGTTTTTAGCTCCGGTTGCTGCAGAACATACCACTGTTTTTCTTGATGCACAGGAGGTTATAAGCTCAAATATTTTGACATTTTTGCTTTATGTAAAACATTTCTAAGTTAATAAGCATGTACTCAACAGAAATTTTTGATTTGAATTAAAACCCATAACTTGAAACCCAATAGCTCAAGCGCAAATAATTTTCAATTTAATTTTTTACTTTTGGCTTTGTTTTAAGTTCATATCATAAAGGACTTATAAATCAGATTACCGATTGATAACATCTAACCTATGTTTTTTTCTGAGCTAGGTGAGTGCTGCTTGATTTTACATCAGCACAAAAATTTAAACAAATAAAAAAGTTCATATTTGGGTAAGCAACTCTAGCTTGTTCACTTGAAAAAAATTATGTGGTGTTGAAGATAAATAATATATCAATAAATAGGAGTCATTGCATTTTTCTAATTCAAGTGTTTTCTTCATAATATATTATACTTCTCACTACTGTTTTATACTAAGTTAAACCATTTATAATCTGAAAACGCTGCTATACGCTGTATTTTGTCAAGTGGCGTATGCTGCACTCATTAATGCACTTAAAATAGATTCATCTCAAGCAAAATAAGCCTATTAGAAACTTGAGCCCGGAGTTGGCATAAATGTGCGATAGCTCAAACTCTTCTTATATTATTATTACCTGCATTTTTCAAACTCATTTCTTTTTATTTATTGTTTTTTTGAATGCTTCCTTATTATCAAGCTCTTTCTCTTTCCCTACTTAAATAATGGAATGTAATATCGACTTCATGTAGAACTTGCAGTAATGTTCCCGATTTGTTTCCACGTATTGAAATGTAGAAGATTTTTAGCATTAGCAATCATGTTGATGCTGCTTGTCAGTTCAACCTGTCTAGTGGGTGCTTCCAGACTTTTTGACCGATATTACACAGCAATGAATAAAACTATCGTCAGCCATGACCGCAACTCCAAACAAAACAAACGCCGCAGAAAAAACTGATTCAAATGAACTCCTCTAAATATTTTCAAACTGGTACACCTTCATTAGAAGCCGTTGAAGGTTTCTGAATGAGAATCAATACGTTCGTATGAGCAGTTTTGCTCACGCCGACCTACCGAGGCACAGTACGACAGAGCCTGTAGTGTGCGCGGTTGCCGCTGGAGTGTCATCAGGGCGGTACGCTATAGCTGCAGAAATGCTCGGAGCGCTGACACTCTTGGGAAATTCATCGATACCGCCACAAGCAAGTGCGGTGGGTGACAGACGTGCGAATATTCCCGGGGGAGCACCCGCAGTATCACAACTCCCACTGTCGTCCTCATACGCCTTTGAATAATTAAACGAAAACAGATACTTCCAAAGATTAGAACAAAACCGCTGGGAGGTTTCTTTTCTCTTCCACGGCTTGGAAAAAAATTAACTTCGTTCTGAAGTCGCTGAGAGCTTAACTAATTTTGTGAGGACAGATTCTACAGGTGAAATTTGGAAAAGACTTAGTGAAGTTTTAATTTTAAAATGAACTTCACTCATGTATCTTTATTTAAATGCATAGGGAAAATAACTGACCTGACGGAAAAATTTCCGGAAAGCTTCTAGGAATTTTTTCCTCAACGAATCTCTTCCACTCATGAATCCCGTAATTTCAATTTATACTTAACCCGCCGGTATTGGCCGTCCGTCCAAAAATACAAAAAAATATCAAATTTTCTTCTGGTCGGAATTCCTGCCATCTCCGAAAAATAGCTCCGTGAGGTAAAGATTTTCGTCAAAGTTCTCTTTGGAATCGCACAGGTCGACCTATTAAACTTTATAAATTATTGTTCGCGTACAATCGAACTTCATAAGGACACCCTCGCATGCTTTATTACAGTTAAAACGTGAGAACTGATCTACGCACAAAACAATAATGCGTCGTTCTGATAGTCATTTAAATTTAGAAGAGCTTTGATGTTATTTACCCCTCAAATATGGCTAATTATTTTGTACGTAAAATAGCCTATAAAGTTAACTAATACGACAACACAGCTTTAAAATCACCGGTCACCAAATAGAATGGAACACCAGCCCGAAAAATGAGGAAGTAAAACGGTGAGTTAAGGTTTGCAAAGTATCTGCATTTCATTGATAATAGTGATTGGATTAAAATATAAACATTGTTAAAAGATATGATACAGCTGTGTAAGTATATATATTTGTATATATTTGTACCCGTTATTTACCTCATAATACATTCGCTTTATAACCAATGATTTCCCTGATTTGATGTAAAAATAATTTCCCCTAAAGAATTTCAAATTGAAAATTCTAATTCGCCTGAGAGTTGAGGAATCGAAGGGTTCCTCCAGAAAAAGATGCGCTAAATTCGTGAAGTGCGAATTATTTCGTTGTTTTTAGTATAGATTGGACCTTTACCTTAGCCCAGAGCCGTTTACGTTGATTGAATGGCTACAAAGAGTGAATTGGAGCAATGGGCGTTTATCTTGAGTGCTCAGAATCCATTTCCTTTCTTCCGATGGTTAGACATCTATAACGGTTAGGCGAAAAATAAAGCGTCTCTTTTTTTAAAATTACCTTAAGGGAGAGCATTCGCTCCAATTACATTGCGTATGCTTGATCAATAAACAGCGTTCCAGAAAATGCGTTCAATCAAAAGGTTAAAGATAATTAAAATTACTCTGAAGAAACCAATAACGATTATCCGAGTGTGAAAAACAGTCGCACATTCCACCGTGAGTAAATGTGGAGGCTTCGTAAAAGAACTTCCTATGAAGGACTTTGGTGCAGAGGAATCCAATATAGCGGGGGAAACCACAGGCATCTGCGGCGTCTTGTTCATACTGATGAAGAGGTCTATAGCTCGCTAAGGAAATAGCAATTATATAAATGCTAGGTGCTCCTAATCTCAGTTTGCGTTCTAAAAATTCGCCAGGGGTCCGTTCTTATGCTTAGTTCGAATGTGTCATTATAGTTTTATTCCGGTGTATGCTTCTTATTTATCATGTGAATGGATTTTTGTAGAAAAAATAAATGTTTTATTGCTGTTTAACTGAAAAAAGGAGCTTTATACTCTCTAAGGCGAAGAAGTTGATAATAATATCACGTTAAAAAAATCGAATGAACAAATCATAAGAGTATCACCGTCACGAGACATGTAGCGTTGCTTGATGATGGATAGTATTCCAATGTTTACCTTTGATTGTAAATATTACCGTACATCATGATTTACGATTACAAAAGTTCTTACGAAATTATTGAGCAGGTAATGAATCACACCAAAAACTTAGTGTGATCTTCTTAACCAAAAATAACTCCAACGAACGTCATTAAATATTTTTTAATAATTAGACAGTAGTAAATAATTGGTCATATTTGTTCCAATCATTTCCTTGAAAAATTAAACTAAAACTATGGCAACGGGAAGTAAGATATTACGTACGTAATTTGAATCAACAAATTCTTTATGTTACGTTGAAGTAATTATCATATTTGTGGTGTTCTTTTATACGTAAAGCATTGAAGAACGTCCAGCTAATGTTAAGCTTGAACACCTAATTTCCTTTTGAAGAGACGTAAAAAATTTAACTAGAATACGAAAAAGAATCTTTGATTCACTGTCAAGCCATGGCAAGGAATCGACATTGCCTAAATATTGACTGATTATATTATTATTGGTACTGCTAAACGTATTACAAATACAGGGACAAGTAACACGTATTGCAGTGAAATACGATCGCAGTTGAAGAGATGTTCCCTAGGTTACGTAGCGTTCAGTTTACGTTGATTTAAGGCTAACGTAATTCATTTATAAGTTCTTATGGTGGCCCGGCTGCCATTATTGCATTTTCATGCTAAGCAGTGAATACTATTATCGACTAGTACTATTTAACTGACGAAGGTACACATAATCACTGTGGTTTTTGAAGGCGATCAACTACTTTCGTTTAATTTCCGTCATGCTCGATACTCCGTCAACATTGATTCTAACGTGAGCAAAAATGTTTAGTTTTCATTCGGTCTTTATGCACAGGAGAACAGGATTGGTGTTTGTGATATGAAACTTTAAGGATGAAAAAAATCTTCAAGGATATCTGGTATGCACTGCGACGTATCTCACTACATCCAACATGCAGTGAAAAACTTGACACATGTCATTATTGATTACAATATAACAATTGGCTTCTTTTTTTCATCTATGTTGAAGAGGTTGTGCAGAGAGGATTTTTTAACGCTTAGTTGTTCAAAATGAATTTGCCTGCTGAACACATAGCGTCTTGCAGAATATCTCCATATTTATTAAAAACTTGGAAAAAATCTGAATTATTTTCAAGCAAATCGGTTGAAGAGTTGATCTTAGTTTCATAGTGGGTGAAACGATTTTACCACAACTGAAGATGTTCTAGTTTTCTGTCGTCGAGTCGTTCAAACGTCACATCTCGTTTATTCAAACTCGGTTATATAGGTCTTTGAAATCTACTTTAGCGCTGAAGCTGTGCGTTACATTTAATTATAGATTCGAGGTGAGAGAAGTTAATGAAATGTTGAGTCCTAGTAGCGTAGAGTGAAGTCACCACTACAGCAGCCAATTAAAATATGTACAATTGAGCCGAGTTTTTATGAATATTGTTGTTTCGAAAATTATAGAAATGAGTTTTAATAATTACCTAAGGAATTCTTAAATTTAGCGTTCAAGGAAATTTTAAAATAAAACGTGAATGAAATCGGAAAGCTCAAATTTTCTAGTGATTTACGCCTAAGTTCATGGGGTACGAATTTAAAAATCACAGTCTTTTTATGGCCTCGTGATTACCATTCCTATTTATTAATTTATTAGATGTTATGCATGCATTGTAGTATGTAGGCTCTACTCACAGGGCACTTTACTTGACGATTTTAGAGCACGATCTGCTCAATAATCGAAATGGTACTTCAACAGTTTGATTTACATTTTAAGAGATTGATGTAGAAAGATCTTGGGCTCAACTTTTTTCCGAATATACAAATATCGAAAATGAGACTCATACTCAAGTGATTTGCACGGTTGCGTTTTGAAAGTGAACTCAAATGAGAGCCTGCCAACTCAGAAATGGAATAAAGATTGAATGCACCCTGAAAAAGTTCAATATTCAATACTGTTTACTTACTTTTTCTTTGAATTTTAATTAGTACGTTGAATAATTTCATTATAATTAACTGTATATTGTCAATCTTACTGCACTCAGCAAAGATTCATGTTGAAAATAATGCAATTGTTTCAACACTGAATTCCAGTGTCCTTGCGAAACCTCTCTTTCATCACATCGGCGATTAATTCAGCTTCTAAGGTAAAACTTCACATGTACAAATGAGACTTTACTTTTACGAAGTCTTCGATCATTAGGTTCAATACGTTAAGAAATAAATAAGTCATACGATGTCATCTATATCGATATGATTAAGTAAAATATCAGTGAATTAATCATTTCAATTCAGCGGATTAGGTTCGACCAAAAATTTGTTTAAATAATGAAAAGATGTACTGATATATTCAATCATACGTTAAAATATTTGGCACATTCGAAAAAACATCATGACGGGTTTGAAAATTGTTGAAAATTCATAATACGTTTTACAACGGACGTGAAATTTATATAAAGTAAAAATTATTCATTTTATTCCCAATAGTCCGCAAACTAAATGCAAAACCTTCATGAAATTATTTTCACTTAATGTGAATGATATGATATTCTGAAAATCTTCATGACAAACGAACAAAAGCTTTCGCATTTTATATATTAATAATTGACATTCATACGGACACCACAGCTCCGCCGGTGCGCAGAACATCGACCCGGACAACTTATCGCTTTAATCCGTTGATTTCATGTCAAATCTGCACCTGGTCTTTTCTTGTCGAGCCAGAGGAGAGTTTATATGGAAAATAGGCACTTAGAATATTTTGCGGAGACTCTACCGTTCCGTGAAACTCGCGTCACAGGAAATTTGCTTCAAATCTTGCCATCTATAATTTGAATGTAGTTAAGAATTCATGTGGTCACTTAAGCATGCTATGCCAGAGAACCAACACATCTGTTGCTGTAAAATAACCCAGCGATGCGGACAGTTGATATTCGAATTTGTTTCGGTCCGTCTCAGGGCACTGAAATGCCCCCAATAAAATTATATTCCAATTCTCATCTAACGCGAATTTTTTAAACAAAGAACGTAGTGGTCAAACCTATTTCACAAGCTTGAATAGAATAGGTTTGTTCATTTTTTTGAGTTCGTTGTTACATTTTGTTGAGTTCGTAGGTAACATTTCTCCACGCTAAAAAAATAATTACGTCACAGGTTTGAATTTTTGATATCTAATAATATTTTGATTCATGGAATTATTGTAAAAAATTTCTGAAGAGTGTGATATTATAATTTTGCAAAAAAACTGTTTTGATATTTCAAACGAGCTTCCACCCTGGAAAGTTTTATATGAATGATGTTAGATTAATTGTTTATTATCTTCTCGAATGAAAATTATTCTACTACTTTAGTAAAACAAATTAAAAAGCCAAAATTTTTTTACCAATCAACTTGAGATTTTATCATCATTATAATCTTAAATGTGAATAAATTCAACAATCTAACTTCGCCGCTTCTGCACGGTAGTCACAGTAAGACTGTTCCCCTCCAAAAAAAAAAAATATGAAAAGAATGACTGACTCGTTCGCCCTACATTGATCTCAGCGCGTGGAATGCCTTTTTCATTCCTATGAACCCTAAAAAAGTACTTTGCGAGTGTCACGGTGAGACAAAGCTATAATTTCCAGTAAAAGCTTATGCAAAAATTGCAAAAAGTGACCCTAACTAATAGCAGGTGCGGTCAGAAACGCCCGTGTTTGCATCCGTCTAATTCAGCGCCTTAAAAAACTTCCGCTGTCAAAGCTTATTCGTTTCTTCGAAGCGGACACGACGAATGAGAGGTTTTTGCTGTTTCGTTTCCTGCACGGTGAAATGAGCGTAGAATTGTTAACATGAACCTCAAGTTGATGGCAAATATTCCGTATGGATTTGTTAAATAAAAACGATTTGTTTAAAAAAATGACAATTTGGTAAATAAATATCACCCTTTTAGTATTTTGCGAACTATTTCATTTCTCAGTCGTATGCACTGTATCTTTGGCATTCGGTCTCTACGGTTCTCAATTATGCTAAATAAATTTAAACTGAAATGATTCAGCATTTGATATTTTGCTGAATAGATGCTCTTCTTGAATATTTAAAACTTAACTGGAGCATTTGATGATTTTTTTGCTGTTGTTCAATTTCACTTGGTAATATCAGAATAAAAATACGACATGACATACAAGGAAAAATTATTACTCCTAGAATTCAGATCATACAGGACAAATCATAGTGGAGAGCGGCTACTTATTCGTTAGAGAATATCTTCTACAAAAATAAAGGTTTTTCAGAGCTCTCGCACCCGAATTCGTGACGTCATAACCTACAAGTTCAAGTTTTATGGTTATTCCTCTGCCATCTTCGGATGAATGAAACATGTTTCTTCATGTGGGGAAGCATCTTGCTTCCATGTGGGGCTAAATCCCAGCTTATTCGAATCGGTCGTTCTGTTGCCTCTATGAACCCATTTTCACTATAAGACATCATGAATGTTAAACTTTGTTATCGCAGGATCGGTTTACGAGGAGAACATAAGCCGAAAAGCTAATATCATTTCAAACCCCATTGTGATTAAGGAATGGAAATATTTCACTCTTGGAAGAAACCCCGAAACTATAGGTGATCACAAAACTGGCGCAGTATTTGGTTTTTACTATACTGTACTTTGAAACGAAAATTATAAATAAAAGTACAGGGTGATATTACACGTATTTTCATTCGAATTTCTCCAGTATACATATAAAAATCTTGAATTTTTATAGTTAAAAAATTGAAAACTTCAGAGACTTTGGTTGATGAAAGATTAAATATTAGTACATTAACGACAGCTGTCCAATGTGAAGTTTCGCCCCCCAAATGATACATGTGCACCCTTCAGATGTTCCATCACTACATACCTGTTCGAGTTCGTTAGTCCCAATGTCAAATTAAGCCTAATAATAAAAAATTTCGCAACGAAATACAGCTGTGAAATTATAACTTACATCAGGTGATCAAACTTGCTGCGCACTACAAAAATTCCTTTTCGATGAAGCCACTTCATGCAAATATGTGGTCAAACTTCTTGTAACGGCGATACAAAAATCAAGAGAATTATTTGCCAACTCACTGAAATCATTCCTAGGAATAATTTGAACTCAAACTCTAAGCCCAGTGAATATTTCTTCCGAAAATATTACAATGCGCTGTTTCTTCAGACGTCGGTAAAACAAGCACTTCGTGACCGCAATTGCGTGACACGTCGATCACTTTACCACGCATCATCCGAGACCGCCAAATTATCGTGAGAAAAAGTGCTCTCGGAACACGTGCTAAGCTTTGTATTCAATGAATTCATGCAAGTTATTCTGCATAAAGATTGCCGCAGAATTACCAGAAGACCATTAGCGTCCTGGTCACCGAGTAGAACGCTGTCACTCGACCTGGAGCTCAGTGTGTGGACGAAACAAAAGCTTCAGTTGAGCTTTACAAGTGAGGGCTCTGGTTAGAGCAGTTCTTAGTTACGAATTTGACCCGTTTTCTTTGTTTCGTGAAGCAATACATGCTCTGTGAGGGTAAGAAAAAGGCTTCGTTCTGCTAGCTGAAGCTCGTCAATTTTTTTAGTTTTTCAAAAAATTTTCCGTGAGAGTGAGAAGGTAATTTCGTTTTTCTAGTTAAATCTAATCAGGTTTTTGGTAATACAAGAAATATTCCGTGAGGGTGAGAAGTAGCTTTCGATTGACTTGGTAAGATCTAGTGAAGTTTATAAACCGTAGATGTATAGGATCTACGAGTTAAAAGCAAAATTTTGTGCTGACAACTTTCCTAACTTTTTAAAAATTCTGGGATTTCTCAAATTTTACGTAACATTATTTCATGAGTAAGTTTGTGTGATTCAGTTTTTTCAGATTTAATCAAATTTGTAGATCATTGCGAAATCATTTCATAATTTTTATAGTGAATGATGAACTAAATAATTTGGATAAATTCTGTTAGAAAATGACTTTAGCGACAATGATGAACACGAATTTTTTCTGTAATATAATTAATTTTAGCGGACTCCTTGAAACTCAATCGTCTAATTTACGTAGATGGCTAGACGTTTTTCGTAAAATCGTAAGCAGATACATCAGTGCATGTTTTTTTAAGAACTTGCACTTCACTGTGATCATCTTTATACGGGAAATGTGCGACAAAAACAGTAAATCTGATTTATAAGAAGGAGCATTCGGTAGCATAAATTGGTAAATAGTTGACCAAAGAAGCAACGTAAAAAATAATCAGGGAAAAACTATAATAAAGTTAGCACCTAAGATACATGTAAGTCAAAACGCATAAAGAAACCAAAACCTTTAAAGAAGATTTTTATTTTTCAAGGATCCATATGAAGTGCGAAAAAAATTCAGGAATTATTTAATTTAGTGTTTTAATATTCGAAATAAAAATTTAAGAGAAAACTGACATGAATAATATTTTGTAACTGTCATGCGACAGACTGCGAATACGATGTCTTAACCCGGAAAAAGCAACAGTGAAATATCTAGTACATTTAATGTCTAAATTTCTCCAAACATGATTGGGGAGTTTTTCTTTTGATGATCAGAAATCGTTTGTGGATCCCCTGGTTTTCAAAATTTTTAGATATTTAATGTGTTTTTTTTTCAATTGTCGGAAACCAACACTATTTCCACTATAACGTTCAAACGCCTGACACCTGAATATTGCAAAAATAATTATTTAGGCAAAAGCTCTTATCTCAGTAACTTTTCTTGTCGTCTATATCTGCGCATGATGTCATTCTCTGGGAGTCAATTTTTATTTCTTCAAATTTTAATTTTAATTTGTCTAAAAGCTTAGATGGATGAATTTTTTGCACTCGCTTGATGTTTTCGAAGGGAAACTCCGAAATGGATGTTGATGTTTATTGCTTAAATTATACCGACGGGGTCTCTGTAATATTGCAAGGCATTCGTTGTTCTGCACTTCTACCATCATTGTTTTTTTTCCACCGTAATCATAGTTAGTACTTTCCTTAAAGTCCAAAAAGCGATGCCATTAATTTAGTGATCATTTCCTGTCTTGAGAATGATCTCAGAACGAATTCCAAAATAACATTACATTATAATTTGACAGAGGTGTAGTTAACCGTAAGATGTGCTTTCTTGGCTTCCTTTGCTTTCCTTCATTCCAGTATCCCAAATTTGGAAATAAATTAATAAAATCAATAAAAATAAATTAATTTGAGTTAGATAAAAAGAAACCCCTAAACGATAAAAAGCATCTTAATTATCTTAATAATGAAGAATTTTATTATTTTGAACCTGATCTGAAAATGATTAAAACTGATTCGTTTGCTCAGCATAAACATATACGGGATAAATATGATGAAAATAAGAGCGGTAGCGAAGTCTGTATCACGAAAGTGAAGCCGCACGGTTTCAGTAGCCCAAAAAATCGGATAAAAATTCATGCAATTCGAGGGTTCCTAGTACACGAGTTCCCTCAAACAGAGGGGATTGAGTAACGTTCGACTGGCTACGTAAGTCTTTTTTTAACTAAGTTTGGAATTATACTACAGAGTAATGTCGAAAATAACAATCGAAAAACAACAGAAAGTTTGAGACACAGTGTTATTGCCTCTGTTCATTCATTCAGTGCAATTTGATGTTAATGTTAATTTATACATTATGCTGATTCCCATATTCGTTATCCCTCTGTGAGCGCTGCAATCTGCAGTTTGAGGAGTATCGATGTGAAGCAGCGGGGAGTGGACAGTTGAACACGTCAAAATATCAGATTTTTTCCTTTTGAATTGTTTTTATTTGATGAAATTAGGTTGACTATTTTTTGCGAAAAATTTTCATTCTTTAATTAAAGACAGAAATTCGTTTATCTCTTCTGCCGAACATCGTCGAATTCCGTTAGTTTTGAGAGGTCACGTAAGCTACCTTGCATTAAATGATCTTTTCTCACTAATGCCGGAATTTTTTTTGAAAAAATGTGATTAATTACGAAGTACATATCTCTATTTTATTTCGAGCATAAATATAATTTTTTCCGAAGTATCATGAGACGTTCATACAGAACAGTACACGGGGTACACACAGGCAGATCGATTTAGGTGTGAGAATCATTCGTAATTAAACATTGATGCCATAATATAATGAAAAATTAATTCAGTGGTTTTCGTTCATTATCGAACACCGGCATTGGGACACCCTGCTCGTAGAGGAGCAAAAATTTGTTACCATATGTTAATGACTAATAAAGCGTAAAAGGTATTACACACACGTACTGTGATTGATCAAGTATTGTTTTGATGCATGGAGTCGGTAAAAGATATCATAATTTTTGACTGAGCAGGTCCACTAATTTAATATTATCACAAAATTCTCCCTCGATTTTTCCATTTACGATTGGTCAGTTCTGTTTCAACAAAGAAGTACCAAATTCAGCAGCAACCAATGTCAGAGGCACAATTCAAGTGGATAATGCAGCTCCTTAGCTTTCCAGTTCGTTGGCAGTTCTTTCAGTGAACGGTGAGACTTGAAAATTTCAATCAGTTGTTAGAATGCAAGAGTAACATTCACACGCTGATCTAATATAAATTTTCACACATGTCATTCAGCTACTTCATTTCGTCGTTAATTTTTCAAATTTAAGTCAGTAATTCTTTCTTAAGTAACGTGCAGCGTTTTCACGAATTATTCTACTGTTTCGATTAACCTCCAATAACGTTTATATTTCCTAAACATTTTTATAAACAATATTATGAATGGGGTATGTTCACTTGCGAATCTCACCTACGAATATACAAATAAATATATCAGCCAGAAATTTCGCTCCGTCTAGAATTTCATAGATCAGGATGATGCAGAAGGTCACGCGGGGCAATTTATGTACGCGATACCGCTTTGCTCGTCGTATTTCAAGAGCAAAATATCCTCGGGGATGTTGGTTTCACCACTAAGATCATTTCAGTGATTTGTAGACAATAAAACCTGCCCAGATAATTTATTTCAACTTGCAGGTGCTGCAGTTTTTCCTGCAAGGCTTCGGGGGAAATATAGTTCTCAAAGACCTTGGAGCTTTAATAGCTTTGCCATCCACGACCTGCGTGTATTCTGGCTACCAAAAGTGAAGTGATGTGTATTTGCATTGAGCGAATGATTTGCTTGAGAATTAAAATAACGTCAATCGCATGTAAAGCATGCTGAAATGCTCGTAAATTTCATCGACAGACGATGAAGTTCAAAGTAATTGTTGTAGAGCAGTTTATAAAACGGAATGCACTACGTTCATGGGACTAGTTACTTATCTTTCACACAATTATTATCTACTTTCCTTTATTTGCACCATCTATGACGCCTTCTGAAATTACTCGGGCAAAAATCACTGCTGGAAAAATTTCGTCGGTGAATATTTTTATAAGTTGTTGAATAAATCTGTCTCAAGCAAACGTTAATTAGAAACCATGCTCTCAGCCGAGAATTTCCTCTTTTGTTTTCCAAACTGTCTGGTGAGAATAAAATTCAACTCCCACTTAGTTATCTGGTCAGCAATTATTAGGTAAATATGAAATTGATGCTTAATTAAGAAAGGATAGGTAAGATTATAACACTCTTAGAGCAGTTTAGGTACATTATTTGGTTTTACAAAATACCCGCATGTCTTCTGCGGGCCAACCTAGTCATTGTGAAATCTATATTATAAAAGGAGCCGCGTCCGTCCGTCTGTGTGTCACATCCACCAGCTGAATGTGAGATGAGCGTATCTGTGATACAAGCTTC
Organism: Morinoia aosen; assembly: GCA_030386875.1. Lineage (NCBI taxonomy): Eukaryota > Metazoa > Arthropoda > Malacostraca > Amphipoda > Talitridae > Morinoia > Morinoia aosen. Next base: position 22,829,840 of record CM059565.1, read on the forward strand.
ATCAACTCCACAATTTTCGGGGCCTTAACCCAGCAGATTGGGAGTCGGAATGAATATCCCGTGTGTTGGTAGGTTAGATTGGGTTGAATAGAATATCCAGCGGTTGAGACTTGGGAAAGTATTGGAAAGCCATAGAATAGCATGGGAAATCATGAGAAAGCCATGTTGAAGCTCAGTTGGTCCTATATCTAATTCTGGCATTTTTTTGACAGGCCATGTGCACTCGTATAAGATAAAAGATGACGCTATACTTTTCTGTAGAACAAATTTTTTCAATTGCAGTCTTTCAGTTCATTTCATTAATGTTGAGTCGCATTTGATCGTTGCGTTCTAACTTTGTGGAAACTTGAAAGCAATTTGAATGAAAACGAAAATGCAGCATCTTGGAAGAAACCACTGTCGATGAACCAGGCAAAAATTGCTTTGAACAAGTGAATTTGTATAATGCGTCTGACAGATTAATTTCATGTGTTTGTGTCAATTGCTTTGAAGATCATGACTGAAGATCAAAACCATTTGGTTAAAAGCGCAAGGGAAAATTGTGCTAAAACTGTTCCTGTTACAGTATATGTTCCTTTTGGATCCTCTGGCACAACTTGCTATCAGTTGTTGATGTTTGATGTTGTAAAAAATTCTTTTAACTTTTCATTCGCAAAGTTTACTGTAAATTTTCATACCCATCGTTTGTATGCACTATACGGCGGTTTTTTAGGCATGAAATGGTCACACTTTCCTGCGAATTACAGAACAACAATTTTAATACTTCAAATAGATTAATACAGATTGAATTATATGAATAACAAATTTATTAAGACACCACTAAATGGACGTTGCGGATTTCATGGAAGCACGCGAACGCAACATGAATTGTGTGAGCGGATATGGCATAACTTTTGGAGTATAAAACATGCTTTAGTTTTAAATACACTTAGAGTTTTCTTGAAGCTAATGCACTTCACTTTTCTTGAAACTAAACAGTGACTCAAATGGTATAAAATTGTCGTTCTATCAAAAATAACACTATGAGAGCTGCATTTCGCTACCATTCAATCCGACAGAAACATTTAATACAATTTTCAATAATAATCACGAGTACACATAGTTCATGATTTCTCATCCGTGTTGAGGCCTTGAGCTGAGACTAAAATGGCCATGAAAATATTCATGGTAGTTAGTAGAATTCATTGATTACGATCTATGGCCTTGTACCATGAACGGTGAATATGCCAATAGCAACTTTAAAATATTCATTTATCCTCCTTAAACATTCACTTTTTTAACATGATCAAAGTTAGACATTAAATGGTGCTCGATGCTGGTGTCCACTACAAATTTGTTGGTACTTGGAGCAGTATTTATTGCACTACAGTACAAGATTTTGATTAAACATAATAGTGATTACAGTGAAAAATGGATTCGAGCTACCAATATAATATTCATCTTCGTCTCCTACAAACATTAGATTCAGTGTCGCAAACCAGATTAGTGTAACATTCTTAGCAGCAACATGACAGCATATACCCCTGTAGTAACAAACCCAACGATCTATCATATTTCCACAATGATTGAAGTAACAGCATATTAGTGCAATACTCAACGTAACGATATGCAGTATGATATTTCTTAAAGCTAAGAACAAGGGAGAATACAAATTAAATTTTACAAAAATAAATCTACTTCATCCATCAAAATTTTATACCAGCGCAAAATTACCGAGACAACGCATATCACAACATTTACCTCTCCAATGTAATAGCACTTTACCAACTTGGTAAAAACATGTCACCGCATAGACCATCGCAACTGCAAAATGTTAGGCAACAACATTTTCACGAAATAATGCACTTATCCAAAATTCTTTTTAGCATCAAACTAGCGCAATAATGTTCCCCAGAAATAATATTCTTATTGATTCACAGCAGTTTCATAGCACAACAACCAATGTTGCAGTATTCTTCGTATTGATGCAATGCAGCTACATGCGCGTGCAGCACAACAACCAATGGTGCAGTATTCTTCGTATTGATGCAATGCAGCTACATGCGCGTGCAGCACAATAACCAAAGATGCAGTATTCTTCGCATTAATGCAATGCAGCTACCTGCGTGTGCAGCACAACAACCAATTGTGCAGTATTCTTCGTATTGATGCAATGCAGCTACATGCGCGTGCAGCACATCAACCAATGGTGCAGTATTCTTCGTATTGATGCAATGCAGCTACATGCGCGTGCAGCACAACAACCAATGGTACAGTATTCTTCGTATTGATGCAATGCAGCTACATGCGCGTGCAGCACAACAACCAATGGTGCAGTATTCTTCGTATTGATGCAATGCATCTACATGCGCGTGCAGCACAACAACCAATGGTGCAGTATTCTTCGTATTGATGCAATGCAGCTACATGCGCGTGCAGCACAACAACCAATGGTGCAGTATTCTTCGTATTGATGCAATGCAGCTACATGCGCGTGCAGCACAACAACCAATCCACGATCATGACGCTCCCTCGCCCCACAGCGGGTACCCACATTACCGCCGTTGCGGCGCTGCAAATCGTACAGTTCCTGGGGGCACCATTGCGTGATCCCACTGTGGTCGTAACTCAGAGCGTAATTTGCTTTTGGCGCCCACGATCTGTTTTATTCGATTGGCCATAGTTGCTCTGGAGCATGATGTATTACAAGAAATGGTCGTGTCAATATTAATACCGACCGGCGCTGTTTGTGAGACGGGGGTTAGGTGCGACACATTACTCTGTTGGTTTTCGTTTCCCGAAGGCATGAGGTCCGTGGAATTTTAGCGTGTCAGTTGAATTTCTGTGTTGCGGGTGAGACCGAGCATTTAGATACAGCGATCTATCCGCTTGTACTTTCGGAAGAAATGAGTGCGTCAATAATTATTGAAATAAGATCTTAAAGTCGAGGTGGCGTAATTCGGTTCTACCAACGTATTATTCTATGAGCTAAGATTACGTTGCAGCACGAAGTCTCCAGAGAAATGAGCATGCCGGTATTCTAAAAGTGGTATTGATAGACAGGCGGTATTGATATAAAGAACAATGACCACCAATGTATTATCAAAAATGTCGAGTATTCAACAAATTTGTTCTTCAAATTAATTTACTCATTTGTCCTAATAAACGTAGTAGGATAAAAATAAACAGGAGTAGATGTTATAAGACAAATAATACCTCACATACGTCCACTCATTAAATTATTGGTGTTGACCTCTTGCAGAAGAATTAAATCTGGTTTATGTTATTACATAGACTTATTTCATTTTCTACCAAATTTTGCTTTTTGAATAGAATTGTGGAATAAAAATGAAATATTAAAAAAGTTGTATAGATAAATCTAAATACCACTCCACACATTTGGCTCAACATTTTTAGAAACTTTTGGGATCCTGCCAACTCAGCGAGTCAGTTCGCACCACTCAAAGAACGATTTTTCTATTTAAGAGTCGAACAAATGTAAATGCAAAAACAATAAATTTAAATGCAAGTTTCTATGAAAATATTTGTGAGAACTTTATGTCAGCTAAATCTTTCTTTTTACTTTATCGAGGTTATTTTTTGAAATATTCATTTGACATCTTCAATATTTCCTTATTCTTTATCGAGGTTTTTTTTCGTAATATTCATTTGACTTCTTCATATGATTCCTTTTCTTTATCGAGCTTATTTTTCGTAATATTAATTTAACCTCTTCAGATGATTCTTTTTTCTTTATCGAGGTTATTTTTCGAAATATTCATTTGACTTCTCCTACTAAGTCATTTAATTGATAAACTGTTCTACTTGTTTTCGCAGTTTTCATTCCAACGTCCTGCAGTTTCATTTACGTTAGCGGTGACACGATTTCATTGAATTTTAATCATACTGAATGAAATATTGTGTACAACTGTATTGAAAACATTTGAACATTGATGATAAAACAATTTCAATTTACTGAATCAACCTGCATTACTGTGTTTCTTGTAAGACAATTATGATGGTATCTTCAGAATAGAACGGGCTCCCTTTTTACATGTTTTTAGCACACAGTAATTTGACGTACAATCACACTGGGTAAGATCAAACTTTCAAGTGTGAGTAACAAATTCATTGCAATCATAACCATTTTTCATACATATTATATCAAAGGTGTGATGTTGAGATTTACATTCACAGAAAAAGTGGATAAAAAGATTCAATAACATATCAAGGATAAAATAACTTATCCTCTAGAGTTGCATTTATTTTCATAAACGCAAGCACTGCGGTAAACACGAGGAGCTAGAATGCAGAAACCGTATACGTTGATGAGCTTCAAAACAGCGTTTGAGAATACAATGCGCCCACGAAAAAGTGGTGGAAAATTTTTTGCCAAGTTACTCATTGGTACGCATAACTCTTTAAAGTAGTACGTAAGCTTCTTAATAGATAGAACTAAAAGTCAATTCCACATTCTGAGAGTTATTATTATAATTTTCCAATTATAGTGACTTCTCACTTGGCAGTAACAACCATACAGTTTCATGCAAACCGTTGTTGCTAGGATTTGCGCGTGTACAAATATTACACAGCTGGACAACCCTTATTTGGTTTTCCGCTCAGTTACGAGGAACTTTTGAATTATAATCCTGGGCAGAAACGTCAAACATGACAGAATTGATTTATTTAAATCCCAACTCATAACATCGGAATCAAAACTAGAATAATATTCTTCAGAGCCGACGCCTGGCTCTTCGCACAGCCGAAATTTCCTAATAAAAAATCTGAAGCATCGATCACGCAGACTCGACAGGGTTTGAAGCATGAGATTGAGTGAGTTTCTGCGACACCAGAAGAAAGATTTCAGTTCTACTGATCCATCAGGAAGCCTTAGGAGTCAGGTACTTGTTACGACAAGTTAGACAAAAGCAGCCGCCTCCATACTACTGTCAAGAGGCTTCGATGACTAACGATCGCGGCCTAGCAGTCCTATCAGTGTCCACTCCACTGCCTCGGAGAAAAAAATTCAAAATTTTGCGATATGTGTATGTATTTTAAGGGATTTTTTTAGAAATTAAAACTCTCGATTGAATGTGCTCACAAATTCTGTATGTTAGTGAGTTAAGTATTAGTTAGGGATTTATCCAAGCTGTAAATTTTTTAAAGTCCCTAGGAAACAGAAGACTGCTTTTTACCACTGTGTTTACTCCTATACGAAATTGGATGAGTCTAAGAATTTTCAAATTTTTTGCGGAGTATTTTATTTGATTGATTGTTTGAATTGGTCATAATAAGTTCAATACGTGACTGAGTCAGTCTCTCGTCATCGGATACACAACGTACTGCCCACACACACCACGTACAAAAGTGATCAATTATATTATAGGTCAGAGGAAACTCATGTCCAGTGCGTAGGTGGCCGAGAATAAGAGCTCATTTTTTTGTTTTTTGAATTTTTTTCACGGTCAAGCTGTGGTAAAGAGTCATTCAGTCTCACTACAGTTAGTGACCTAGGTCATCTTGTGGAAGGTGGTCAGCAAATTGCTCTGGTGAAGACGTGATGTAAGTCCGACTGATCTGAGAGTTTTAAACTCGAATTCCGTGAACCTGTTTCAATAGTTGTCCGAAAGAAAGATGTTTTCTAGACGTGATTGCATTACGTGTCATCTACGCATGATTGCATTACGTGTCATGTACACATGATTGCATTACGCGTCATGTACACATGATTGCATTACGCGTCATGTACACATGATTGCATTACGTGTCATGTACGCCTGGTTGCACTAAGTGTCATCTACGCATGATTGCATTACTTGTCATTGTGTGTTACCTGGACTTTCAGTTGGGCACTAAACTAAACATTTGAATTTAAATTAACAAATTGGGAACGATGCGAATCTCTAATGTGACTAAAAACCACTGATTAGTTGGAGTTAGAATCTGTTGACACGCTCCCCGCGTATTGGGTCAAATGTGTACCATTCGGTAGATTGCTTATTCGCGTATCGGTATAAATATATGACATTTCATCTGTTTCATGATTAAAAAAAAAACAGTTATCATACGCGGTGGAATTTTATCATGTAATTACATTTTAATATTTCTCATTATGGATAAAAATGTATTCGAGCAGTGAAGTTGATTTCCCAATTCGGCTGCTAACAGCCCTAACCAAACGAACCGTTCAAAACCACGGAAACGTAGTGAACGTGTCAAGATAACCCAGAAAAATCAATCCCATTTCTTCTTATTTTACTACCCAGACTGTTCTTTGGTTATTTTACTAATTAGTTAGTTTTCCATCCGTACTACTAATTCTTTGAGTATGTATGCAGGGACGTTCCATTTGATACTTGGAAATTGATTATGGGAAGTTGTAATTACAAGAATTTCAAAATATGTAGGTGATATGTTAGGTGGTTGATAATTATGTGATTTTAATTTTACACTGGAGTTAAGAGAATTAATGGTGTTTTAAATAATTTCCATTCAAAGATTTTTTAACCTGGGAATGAAAAAAATTGAAAATATTTCCTGTTTTTATTTACTGTTTTTTTTATAAGCTGCACAGCATTGACTGGAAGATATGCAAGTAATATTTCGAAACTTGGGCACGAGGCTATTTCTCATCACAACGCTGCACTCTCGATCACTCACCTACCCAGGACGTGCAAAAATTAAAATGCAAAAGTTTTAGTTTGCCTACAATTTCTGAAGAAATTTTCGCATGACTGGTGTATTAACGAAGAATCTGGTTTAAGATAACATCGACAATTATTCGGATATCTTACAATGAACGCAATATTGTACCACTCAGTAATATTTGCACATTAATAACAAAGGGTTTCTCAACTGAGTTTATTTTATAAATTTATTTTCCAGCCCGCATTTTTAAAGCAAATATTGCAAAAAGCATTGTGTAATATTTTCAGCATTTTGCAAAATGCGTGATTTAAAAAAAAAAAACGTTGCTGTCGACCGTTCCGTATAGAACCGAGCTTTGTTTTGTAATCATATTTTTTGTTTCAGATCTCGTTGGCAGAAGCTAGAAGAGAATCGATCACCTGCGAGAAACAGCGATTTCCAGAATCATGATAACCATCAAGAAGAGAATTCATTTCTAGGTGGCGAATTTTATCATGGAAGAAGTTCACATTACAAGTTCCTGAAGTTCTTGTAATGTGAATAAACGTGTCAGTGACGTGAAATTCTTCCTGAATGAAATTTGCCACAGAGTGTTGTGTTATTTGAAAAATATTTATACTCCAGTGTCTTGAAATTCATAAAAAAATAGATTAAGGTAACAGTGTTGTGAAATTGACTGAGAAAGAAATTCACATCCCAGTGTCAGGAATTTTTTCCAAGAACAGTTTCGCCAGGCAAGGTTGTGAAATTCTTCGAGAAATAAATTCGTAACCGAGCGTCTTTAAATTCACTAAGAAAAAAATTTATCTCTCAATGTTGTGATATTCGTCATGATTGAGATTTTCGGCCCAGTGTTGTAAAATTCATAAAGAAACAGGACCACAGAACGATGTCCTAAAATTCTTTCAAGCAGTGGTTCAAAATTCAGTCATAAAATTATACATTAAAGAAATTTGTAACCTAGCATCTTGAAATTGTTCAAATAAGGAATGCACAACTCGTAGCAGGGAAATTTTTCCCAAAAAGAAATTCCCAACAGTGTTGAAAATTTATTAAGGAAAAATTCATACTAAATTTTCATGAAATTTATGGAAGAAATTCGCAGTCCACTGTCCTGAAATTCTTTAAAAAAATATTTTCAGTCTAGTGTCGTAAAAATCACCAAGAAAGAGATTCACAGCACAGTGACTTGAAATACTCCAAGAAAGAGATTCACAGTGAAATTTCTTCATATTTTAAAAGAAAAGGATTTGCAGTCAAGTACCGTAAAATTTTCCAAGAAAGAGATTCACCACCCAGCGGAATGAAATACTCCGAGACAAAAATTCTTAATTTAGTGTCGTAAAATTCTCCAAGCAAGAGCTTCACACCGCAGCGTTCTGACATCCCCCGAAAAAGCAATAGAGATACTGGTCAATACAGTGACCATGCAGAACTCGGAGGCGCGGCCGGCGCTGCAGTACTGCGCTGTGCCGGACTACCTGCCTGATATGAATGGGAAGCAGCCCGCTATGCCCGTCGCCTACGGTGGGTTTGTGTTGCTTGATCACTGCCCTAATAATCACTAACATACATGCGTATGTATGTGATTTACACATATATTTACACATTGTATTTACGCATTGTATTTACACATTGTATTAAATCGCATGTGATTTGATACGTGATTTAACATGTTCACCACGTTTCCGCGGTTTTTAACGGTTGGTTTGGTTAGGTTGTAAGTAGCAGATTTGGGAAATCGACTTAACTGCTTGAATGAACTTTTATTCTTCCTGATGAGTATGAACAATATAACTGCACGATAAAATTTTACCTTGTACGGTAAAAGTTATTTTTAGAAACGGTTGCAAAACAGATGAAAATGTCAATCATTTATACCGGTACGTTAATGGGCAATTTGCCGGTTGGTACACATGTGGCCCAATACTCGGGGAACGTGTTAATATGAATGTGTATTTAATATGTATATGTACATTTAATATTTATATATGTGATTTAATACAAATCACGTACATGCGTATGTATGTGATTATTAGGGCTGTGATGGGTTAAACTGAAATTCAATAGTCAACTCAGACGTAAAGTCAAAAGTTGTTAGCAATCTTTCAATCGACAGTGGACTGTATCGTAAGCAATGTGTTAATACTTTAACTACAACGTGAGCCACCGGTAGTCACTAGGAGAGTTTTCATAATGCTGCTGACCGACCAGTAGCCACAAACTCTATTTTCATAAACACTTAATCAAAGCTGAAAGAAAGCACGATCCAGTTAATGTTTGTTATTTGCAATATTGCTTACTATGACTGACTTTAAATCTGAGTTGAATAGTAAACTTCAGTTTTACCTGCCGCAGTCAAAGTGTTAACCTTGCACATCTCACTCCTCATCTCCCATTGGAAGGCATTTTATAAGTACAGTACCATTTCAGTGTTCTTTCTCATGTCTTTTTGTGAGGAGTAATTGCAAGACTCACATCGATAGAAAGATGAATTACACTGGAGACTGAAAAATGATCCGTTGGCTAGGAAACGTATCTTTCTCGTTTTCTTAGAAGGTATAGTGATCTATACGGTTCATATTTTTCGGCATTTAAATTGTTCTTGATAGTATAATCAAACTGCTTTTAATACAGTACATTGATATCATAGCAAATACAAATTTTAAAATCTTTCAAGTACTTTTTTATATATGAAGTTTATTAAACCGACCTCATGATCTCATATGTTGCAAAGGTATAAAAAACATCCTTAATCACTTTTTCCTAATTTGTCGTAATGGAGGCAAGGGTATCGCTACAATTGAAAAAGATTTTCTTTAATATGGCCTCAAAATATTTAGTGTTATATGAGATCAATGGAAGTTATGCATCAAAGACGCATTTTATTTTTGAAATAAGAAAACAAAGGCTTGTCAAAATTGGTCAGGGCATCGTGCGTGAGGAACTTTTTTGAATTTGTTTCCGCCTTTCAATTCTAGTATTTTTTTATCAAACCAAAAATTCCAACTTATTTTAGCCTGAGAATACTTATTGATTGCTCTGATAATTTTGCACGCAAGAATTCAATGTTTAAAAACAATACAGAAATTGAACAGAATTTAAATGCTTGATTTGAGTGCTCGTATAGATGATACCTGATCACTTATGGCATCATTTGTTTCACATGATTTTACAGTTTATCTTCAAATGTACGCATCAAAACTATTCAAAAACAATTGGCATTTTCGTTATACCGATAAACTTGAATTAAAGTTTGTGTACAAAATAAAAACTGCAAAATCAATGACCTCTGGGTAGGAAATAATATTTCCAGAGCCAAGACCATTGATCTTGACCGAGCCAGCGTGACGTATCAGTTCAAATGTGACAGGACGGAGTGCGTCTCTTCTTAAATGTTACAACGCTAAGACTTGTATGATTAAGGAACAAAGATTAACGGCGCACAAATATCAAGGTTTTATAACTTATAATTTCCATGTCGATCGCAGTAGCAAGCTCTTTCATGAAGGCATATATTTATATATTAATTTTTATAAGATGTTGCCAAGTAATAGTTTATCCAAATTGCATAAACATTGCAATTGAAACATTGCATATCCATAAACTTATACGTGTCGTTAACGAAAATACGAGTACAATCGTTTTTTTTTTGGACTTAAATTATCCTACAGATCTGTAGCTTAGGAATGGGAAACTTGCGCTCGATTCTCCATGCATTTCGCCAGGTGCTATGAACATATGGCCGTTGAGCAATGTCTTTATCTAGTCGTCTTGTGATTTTATGTTCCTGTTGTATAAAGTTTCCTGTAGAGTCATCTTGTACTGTGATTTTCAGTATTTCTATTGTAGTTAATTGCTGTAGCTTAAATATTGAATTTACATTTTTATCTATGTGATCTTGAAGAGTTTTTTCAGTAAATTTTCAGTCTGAGGTTGATGTTAGTAACATGGTAACGTTGTATGTTATGGACTGGGTGACACAGAATTTTATAGATTGATGGTGATTAAGTAAATCTGATCAGCAATGTCTTCGTATTTTATCACGTGAATAACTAGGACAATTCCGCAAACTTGCGAAATTGGGAGAGACGGATGCGCATGATTACATAATATATCTTATTTCAGAGTTTCAGATTCCTATTTTCTAAAGCTTGTAAATTATAATTTGCATAATTATGCAAGAAAAGCAAAAGTTTTTAAGACGTCCTAATATTCTGCGGGGCCCTGTATAGCTGTTTTGTAACAAGTCTCTGGAAATAACTAATACAAATGAATAATTCGCAAAGATTAATACATTGAATAATAACGCAATAAATTCACCATGAATAATAACATAAAGATGAAACAAAAATGTGGAACTAATTCAACTGTGATTTTCAGGGAACGCATCGTACTGGCCGTACAACGAAGCCAGATTTCCAGATCAGTTTTCATCGTCAGTTGCTCCTCCGTTCTCAATGTACGGAGATCAAGCGATGAGTCTGCCTCGAATGATGCACCCAGACTCATTTCCTCACCATTTAAACCCGTGTCCCCCACCTCCACCACCACCGCCTCAGCAACCTTGTTACCCTTTCAAGGGATATTCAGACCAAATTCCGCACCCAAACTTGTCATGGCCTCACCCAGCACATAGTGATTCGTTCTACAGCCCTCGAGAACCTTCATATGACCGAGAGATTTCTTCAACCTCTGGTGCAGCTTCGTACGTGCCTCCGAGTGCTAGCGCATCTCCTCCTCTACCGACAGACGTTTCTGCTTGCCGGTACTCCTCTGAATTATCCTCCGCTCTTGCCTCCACCGATCCTTCAAGTGCTAATTCAGTCATCCCGGCGGACTCGGCCCAAATTACAAAAACTCCGAAGACGAAGAATCAGAAGCGTAAGGATCCATCGACCCAAGGTCTCGGCCCGACAACAAAGCGACAGAGAACTCAGTACAGCACCTTCCAGTTGATCGAACTGGAAAAGGAATTCCATTACAACTCTTATCTGTGTAGACCGCGTAGAGCTGAACTAGCTAAAACTCTTAGCTTGAGTGACAGGCAAGTCAAGATCTGGTTTCAAAACAGAAGAATGAAGGAAAAGAAAACTAAAACAACTCAAAAAACAGTCTCTACAACCCCACCGAAAAAAACTAACGAGGATACAAGCAGCAGGAAAATGGAACATAGAGATTGCATGGCGCACTGTGGCCCAGACTCAGCTCAATTTCTGAAAAGAGAAAAATCTGTCTCTAGTAATCCAACAGCCGATCACAATCACCCTCCTGTTGCTATGAATAAACAAACTGCTCTTTCAAATTCCGTTCTTTTTCAACCCCAGCAGCAGTTTCCTTCTGTCCGCCATCATGGCGCTGGTGAAAACGAAGCATGCTTTCACCAACCGATTCAAGTTAACGGAACTCCGTTTCAAAAATACGGACAAAAAAGCAACATACGGTATGGAAGCTATCCCGAAATAGACCATCATTTTGACTGCGCCCAAATGAAACCCTGCGTAGACCTTCATTGCACGTACGGCCAAGCAATTTCAACAACACCTGAAAACTATGATCCTAGGACCAACTACGAGACTTCTTCCAGATACCAATTCACTAAAAATAATTCTGTAGGAGATAGTTACACCTACTACTACCCTCAGTCGCAGAGCAGCAGCTGTCCAGGTCCTGCGGTGACCACATCGATGTCAGCTCCTGACCTACCGAGTTATTGCACAAATTCCACGACGCCACCAGAGTGGATTCAAGAAATTCCTCTCAGTTCGAACGTTCCTAAAAATTCATCGAAGTCACCCTCGCACTCACAGTCTCCAATGAATCTCGATATCAGTGAAGCAGTGTGATCATTTCGGGTCGTTTTGTTTTTTGTCCCTAGTAGCATTTAAGAAAATACTTGGATTGTAATAAGAAAATACTTGCATTGAATGTAGTTGTTTGAAGCCCATTTGAACGACAAAAAGACGTTTCGTGAATAAATAAGCACGACTGTAACATACGCACATGCATGGAAGAATTCTCACGTTCAATTTATTTTTTGGAAATTTTTGGTTAGGTATATAATCAAGTGTAACTACGGTACCGAATTCAAACCTTTTTCAATCTGAATAAGACTTGTGTGGAAAATTTACGCCTAAAACCACTTTTTCAGCCATAATAGAACAATATGACTCTTTTTTTTAATATATTGAACTTACTGAGAATTGAATAGTTATGGGTGAGCACTTAGAACTTTTTAACTTTTAATTTTTTAATCAATTATCACTGAAACTTTTAAAAGAGCATTTAATTAATTAGCATTGAAATAAGCATTTTCACTCGTTTACTGGCGTTTTTTCGAGCACGAATGTTAGAAGCCTTAATTAAATATTGCTCACCTAAAATCGATTAAAATTTCATGATTGAAATATGTACATCCATATATCCATTCTAGGAATTGTCTTTTAGTTAATGTGTGATACTTAAACAGGAAATTTATCAGCATTCTTAACTTAAAATAAAACATGAAAATGCAATTCAATTTTACAAATTTCAGTGTTAATTGAGTGTGTGTTAAAAGGACCTTTTAAAATGCTTCATTTAATGGCAATGTGACGCTGCTCATGAGTTTTGAAAAAATCTTTGAAAAATTACTTTACTGGTAGGAATTTGCTTGAAATTGATTGAATCACGGAAGCCAGAGTAAATTTTCAAGAACATTTCGCAATTCTCTGGAATTAATGATTCATTATTAACTGCAAACTCGGAATAAACGCTGCATGGCTGTTAGTTTTTAACACACGCACAAATATGTTCTTCACTTCTTGAAGAATAACGTAGCTTTATATTATAGTTACTCATTTCTGTGAATATTTTGATGCCTCACTGTCATACGTGAAAGGAAAAGCAGGGTATAGTTCTTAACTTGAATATCCTATAAGGTTATGTTGATGTAAAGCTCCCTCCTCGTTAATGTTTTTTGTTAATGTTACTTGTAGCTCTGCTAAGAACCTAATGTTTAGACCTCAAAATAATTTGACCCAACAAAAACACCGCACAATTAGTGAACTTAAGATAAAGGTGGTTCTGAGATTATGTTGTGATGCCTCATCATTGCTGTCAACTTCTGATCTGATGGTTTTTTTGAATAAACAAATGGTGGTTCTGAGTTTATGTTGTGATGCCTCAGCATTGCTGTCAACTTCTGATCTGATTGTTTTTTTGAATAAACAAGAGGTGGTTTTGAGATTGTGTTGCGATGCCTCAGCATTGCTATCAACTTCTGATCTGATTGTTTTTTTGAATAAACAAAAGGTGGTTTTGAGATTGTGTTGCGATGCCTCAGCATTGCTATCAACTTCTGATCTGATTGTTTTTTTGAATAAACAAAAGGTGGTTCTGAGATTGTGTTGCGATGCCTCAGCATTGCTATCAACTTCTGATCTGATTGCTTTTTGAATAAACAAAAGGTGGTTTTGAGATTGTGTTGCGATGCCTCCGCATTGCTATCAACTTCTGATCTGATTGTTTTTTTGAATAAACAAAAGGTGGTTCTGAGATTGTGTTGCGATGCCTCAGCATTGCTATCAACTTCTGATCTGATTGCTTTTTGAATAAACAAAAGGGGGTTTTGAGATTGTTTTGCGATGCTTCAGCATTGCCATCAACTTCTGATCTGATTGCTTTTTGAGTAAACAAAAGGTGATTCTGAGGTTGTGTTGCGATGCCTCAGCATTGCTATCAACTTCTAATATGATTGCTTTTTGAATAAACAAAAGGTGGTTCTGAGATTGTGTTGCGATGCCTCAGCATTGCTATCAACTTCGGATCTGATTGCTTTTTGAATAAACAAAAAGTGGTTCTGAGATTGTGTTGCGATGCCTCAGCATTGCTGTTCACTTCTGATCTGATCATCCTTTGAATAAACCATGATGCAGTCAAATATCGTTTCAAAATAACCAAAACTGAAATGATTTCCAAAGATGCATGAAGCTTCCTCCTTTCGAAATCAGCTCCTCCTTTCGGAGCTTCCTCCTTTAAAAGCTATCGAAATGTGGAAAAAAGAATATATACAAGAAAAATTTAATCGAAACTGTGATTGAAAAACGCAATTATTGATACATGGCGAGAGAGAAAGTAACTACCATTGGTGTACGGTAAATATTTTCAATTGACCTTGCAAAATGAAAATAAACATGTTTGTCATACAATTACTTTTCGCATCTGATAATAATTGTAATAGATTTCAATTGAGAAACATTGAAATGGCTTCACTATCAGATGAACAACAGCAAGCTAATGAATAAGTCAGTCTTGATAAGTCAATCTTTCGTGGTACGAACAACGCTCAAATCCTATTAGTTCACTACTATCTCACACGCAATATTAAAATGTTTGCGTTTTTGGCCAAGCTTGTCATGAACAATACGATGGAAAAATACAAAGCTAGCGATCGATGTAACAATGCTTTAAATGCGCATACTCTGACTTTAGAAAAAAGAACAGATAGAAACTGATGATGATAAATTCTGCGTTTACAATTTATTGGCCGGACCAAATACATTCCATGATCGTTTATCGAAGGATTAATCAAAATTGTTAGAGGGATTTATTTTTGAGTTCTCGATCTTACTCATTTGTCAAGAACCTGAAACTGAGGAAATGTTCTCAGAGCGCCGATCAAGTAAATCAGACGGTAGAAAAAAGCTTTATGAAGTGTATCAGAAAGTTCCATATAACATTAGTCTGGCACAAAAGAATTTCAATTTCAAAAGTTACCTGTACATAGCGTTAAGTTTTCAAATCGCTCACCAACCACTTTCAGTAAAGTGTGTAGAAAAATTGTTAAAGTAGGGATAAAAGCAATAAAGTTTTTCAATTCATTAATTTCCAGACCTATTTTTTTCGAAAAATTTATCAATAATTTTTCGCCCTTATATATAAATGGATAAAAATGTTCTCCGATCACTTCCCAAGGGAAAAAAAAACTAATACCAAATTCTATTGTATTACTTTTCCAACTTTTCAACTCTGCGAAATAGTTCGATTTCTTCACGAGATAAAATACGACGAAAATTAGCTTTTATTTAAACTGAAACACTGTAAATTGTTTAAATTATATAGCTGTTAGTTTATAAGAAGCATTTCGACGTAACAAACATCCTGAAGCTGAAATATACAAACAAATTTTCCGTCATATTGAAAAAAATCTAATAATTAAGCTACATTTTCTTATCAACGTAACTGTAAATTTTATCTATAAATTTTCAGCCAGACATTATTTACGTCGAAACGTTGCTTTTAATTGACTGACAAATATTGTTTTTTAATACCTGACAATATTTCAGTAAAAATGATTTATAACTTACTTCGTACTTCAACACGTGGAGAACTCGAACTGTTACTGTATTAATCAAGAAACGAAATGAATATTGGATTTAAACCGAGATTCTTTACAATGATAATAAAGAAACCAGTAAGAGCATGTAGTCCATATAATGAACTTCCTACACACATCCCCTGACGACAAAAAAAAGTTATTCTAAGCCACACATGCGATTGCGCCCAGCACCCTCACAGCCATCGGTCAGACAGCGTCGACGGCCGATGATCAGCGAACGTTTGTAGTGACATGGAAGAGCCTTTGTGTGAAAATAGTTCATCGCAGGAACGGCTCACATCCCAGAAAGTGTGGTGTGTAGCCACTTGAGGTGTGGTGTGTAGCTGTTTGAAGTGTGGTGTGTAGCTGTTTGAAGTGTGGTGTGTTGTGGATTGAAGTGTGGTGTGTAGTTGTTTGAGGTGTGGTGTGTAGCTGTTTGAGGTGTGGTTTGTAGCTGTTTGAAGTGTGGTGTGTAGTTGTTTGAAGTGTGGTGTGTAGTGGTTTGAAGTGTGGTGTGTAGTTGTTTGAGGTGTGGTGTGTAGCTGTTTGAAGTGTGGTGTGCAGTGGTTTGAAGTGTGGTGTGTAGTTGTTTGAAGTGTGGTGTGTAGCTGTTTGAAGTGTGGTGTGTAGTTGTTTGAAGTGTGGCGTGTAGTGGTTTGAAGTGTGGTGTGTAGTTGTTTGAAGTGTGGTGTGTAGTGGTTACAGTGTGGTGTGTAGTTGTTTGAAGTGTGGTGTTTAGCTGTTTGAAGTGTGGTGTGTAGTTGTTTGAAGTGTGGCGTGTAGTGGTTTGAAGTGTGGTGTGTAGTTGTTTGACGTGTGGTGTGTAGTGGTTTGAAGTGTGGTGTGTAGCTGTTTGAGGTGTGGTGTGTAGCTGTTTGAGGTGTGGTGTGTAGCTGTCTGAGGTGTGGTGTGTAGTTGTTTGAAGTGTGGTGTGTAGCTGTTTGAAGTGTGGTGTGTAGCTGTTTGAAGTGTGGTGTGTAGTGGTTTGAAGCGTGGTGTGTAGTGGTTTGAAGTGTGGTGTGTAGTTGTTTGAAGTGTGGTGTGTAGTGGTTTGAAGTGTGGTGTGTAGTGGTTTGAAGTGTGGTGTGTAGTGGTTTGAAGTGTGGTGTGTAGTGGTTTGAAGTGTGGTGTGTAGCTGTTTGAAGTGTGGTGTGTAGTTGTTTGAAGTGTGGTGTGTAGTGGTTTGGAGTGTGGTGTGTAGTTGTTTGAAGTGTGGTGTGTAGTGGTTTGAAGTGTGGTGTGTAGCTGTTTGAGGTGTGGTGTGCAGTGGTTTGAAGTGTGGTGTGTAGCTGTTTGAGGTGTGGTGTGTTGTTACTTGAAGAGTCCTTAGAAAGTGTCCAGCCACGTTTGGTTTGCGGTTTAGTCATATCGGACATTACGCACAATTGTACGAGGCTTATACATCATTACAGAAATAGGCGTGTTCTGTCAAGAATGTTTTGAGTGCAGTTGCACGACGTGTATGGAGAAAGTTTATTTCGTTATCTGGGCTTTCGCTTCTCCTCTCTAGAGTACAGGAACTGGTGACTAACTCTCTCACACAACACTATAATTCATTATATATTCAATATGAGAACAGGAAACTCTATATTGGTCAGTATTTTATATAAGTCTTTATTTCGGATCCCGTCATGAATATGGTATAGCGGGATTAGCTAAATAAGGTATTTTTATTGACTTCCACGGATATGGTTTTGTATCCTCAGGCCTTATACACTTCAAGGTGGTCAAATTAACCTTTTCAAAACCATACTTACCAACTCTCATATTTTTATTAATAAGAAGTGGTCATCAGCCTAAAGGTTTGACAGATGCTGAACGGATTTTAGGACCAAATTAAAAAAATACAAAGCAAAAGAATTTCAAGCATAAAAAGGGTAATCTGACAATAATTGTGTTTGATAAAATATGTTGGCCAGAGATGCTGTTTATTTAATTTTTGTGAAAGTTTCCATTTCTGGCGTAAAAAAGAAAAGATATTAGGATATTTCACACTTATTAATTTAAAATATTTCTCGATAGACAGTGTGGTTTGGTTCATTGACACGTAGGTGTGTTCATAAGTCGGCTTAAATTTTACTGTCATATTAAAATTTTACGGGTATCAAATTTAACTGTGTTTTTATGTGTTTGCCTTTGAAATCCTCACCCAAATATTGAAAGAACGTCATCCAGGAGCGAATGTTATTGTTTTACAATATCACCTCATTAAAAATTTCATCATTTACATTAAGGCAAATTGAACGATAAAGTAATAACCCTAGAGAACAACTTGGCCTATAATTGAAATTTCATTGAGCTCCGATAAGTCAACTTCATCACACATCGAAAATTACAAGATCCGAATATTCTATCTCGATCTGCAAAAAGAGGAATGAGAAATTATTCATAACTCTTCATTAAATATTCTTGAAGAACTCATCAATTGAAATTACATTTAAGCCAACAGGCAACCTTTGCACTGTAAGTGTAACATCGGAACTTAAGTCGCCTCTTTACAATCTTGCTTTGTAGCTCTGTTTAAAAATGAAAAAAATTTCGAGACATGAAAAGCTGGGGAGTGAAATTTTTGGCATCATTTCTGCGCTGAAGTCGAGGAAGGCAAATGGTGCGATAAGTTGTCCTGATTTCGACAAATATCTGCCAGTCGACCCACCCAAATCAGCTCTTATGTAAATCAGACTCTATAACGGAGTCCCGAGTCTCTGCTATAATTTCTGTTTCTCTTATTTATTTCGGAGCTCTTAAGGGAACACACGGAGCTCATGAGTCTCCGGGCAACGTTGAAAAATGTTCTGTTAGCCTCCATCCTGACTGATAGAAATTAAACGAGGTTTCTTGTAAGGTTTATTTCAATAAAGTAAAACAATTTTATAGCCCAGGGCTCTGAAAGCCCTCAATACAACTCGATTCTATGCACATAATTAACTTACATAAGCTCATTTCTCATAACTCATAAGTTGTTTCAATAGATATTTCAATAACTCATTGTATTAAATATTCTAATTGAGGATTCTGGTCAACTTATAATTTCGAATGAAAATGTTCGATTTTCGCGAGTAGTTTGCGATCGATTTTTTCCCCTGTGTACAGGGTAATTTCCATGCAGTGAATGCGCTTCAGGAGCGGAGGCAAACAGCTACGCTTACGACAACAGCCACATCAGCGGCTTTACTGTTATTGTGCCCCATATTGGCAGCTATTCAAGCCCTAATAGAATTCGTAAAGAAAGTCCTTCACATTGTAGAGATAATTCCAAACTTGCCTTGTACATGCTCGCAAACTTGAAGTCGAATTTATTCGCTTGTGCAGTTGGCGTTTTCTCGAACATCAAAAACCTTAGGACGATGGAATCAAAAGTTTCAGCCCCAGACTGGGATGTGCCAGGTGTCTCTCCAAAGAATACTCCCAAAATTTCCAATTCCGTTGTCTCGCCTAACTGATCTCAATATGACGCTGCTGGAGTTCAGCACTTGGGACAGTCGTGTAGTTCAGACTTGCGTTATGAAAAATGCTCCCAAAATCGCCCTATCGCCCGAAACTTATTCTCTACAATTGCTTCTTGTGTACTAAATTCTGCTCAAAATTTTCAAGCACTGCTCGTAGTCACGTCCCCCGAACACCTTTTGCTCTATAATAGAAAACACAAATTTGCCGCACACGATACTTGTGGAAAATACCATCGGCACTGGACTTGAAAAAAATGATTAAAATGGCTGTTCATGATTTCGTACGTTGAATGCCTTCCAACAATGAATGTTCATGTTTTGAGTGAGTGACATTAATCAAATCGGCTTTGCAAAAGATAATTTCTAAATAAAGTGATTATAGTCAGCAAAGTAGTAATATTCCAATTTATACCACTTCGAAATCAAATAAATACTCTGGAAAAATTCATGCAAATTCATGGAATAGAATTCAAGGAAAATGATTAATTAAAATTATAAAATCTCATTGAGTAACTAGTCAATGAAGACATCTGAATAATTTTGCCTGATAAAATCAAATCCTGGAGCCTATTTTAACTAGTTTATCGCACCAACAATGGGTAATAAAAATGTCTCAAATAACAATGTCAACATAACGTGGAATGCAGCCATCACAGCAATACCTCGAGCTACCTTCACCATAAGCATCACCTTATGCAATACTGCTCTGGGGTTATGATTATATCACACTCATAAACATATTTTAAAAAGTTGTGGATATCTTGGAATCCAACAAGTGAAACATGCTGATTCAGGATACGAAAACCATTTGTCTCTATCACCCAACGCTTATTAGATATACGCCTTTGACCATTTCTGTTTCACAAGACCAATTTATTATTAGATGAGTAACGATGAACACGGCGTTAGCCAAGAAACTAGTGAAACTCATGAGGTACTTGACACATAATATCAAGTAATATCTAGTTCAACACATAATGTGGAGATAAAATCCATACACGCTGCAAATACTTCCTTCAACTAAAGTATGTTTAGTTTGAATTTCTTGGTCTTAGACTTGAGTTTGTACTAGTATTTGGTGTGTCACACTGGAGTGTCCAGCAGCCGCCAACCAACAAGGCTGCACTCCATCGACTGATACCGTGACTCCATGCATCTCCGAGATGTCCTCGTGAAAACTTTTATCGTGTTCGCCACTGACTGAACATTGGTTTCTGGGAAGAAGTCAAGATGTGAGTCGAGGAGATAAACCTTGAGTGATATATGTTGGCACCCAACTGTTTGTACGCACTGATCCAGCACTTCACAACATGACCGTGGTTAGTAGGTCTATAATTTTCAAGGAAATTAGTTATAGCTGATACGAATGCCATACATGCATTTTTTTAAGTATCATTTAATACGTCTTTGAAACGTGTGTCAGTAATTTCCTTCCTTATTAGTGGACTTATGAACGAACACACCTTCTTTCGCTTTTCCATAACTGAACTTTGGAAACTTGCTACACAGGTGTCGAATAGCACGCGAGTCGTTGTCTTGTGCCGTCACGAAATTCTTCATGCGCCCCAGCATGATGTGAAGCGGTGCCATGAGAACTTTATCACGGTCGATCAACGGCGCACGTAGGACATTTTTATTTCCTGGATAAATTCTGTTCCTAATCGGTCAACTCATTTTTATGTAAGGCTGCTTCCTATTTCAAAAGTCCCACTCGCAGATAAAACAGCAGGCAGTGCTTGAAGTATCCTGTCTGCATTACCATGAGATTGGTGATAACTTTTAAATAGCCGCAAATGCACTGTTGGGGTTTTGTCGCTTGCTCAAGCCATCAGCTGACCTAATTTTAGAGTTCAGTTCCAACCACCCCTTATACTTCCAAACGATACGGGATTCAACACGAATTCATTATTAGACTTTAATTTTACAGACAAAAGTTACCACATTTACACAAGTAATAAGTGCACCGAATTTGTAGCATAGAAGTCACATCCATTAAATTTAGATCCCGTCCCTAGAACAAATGCTAGATGATTATGCACTCCATTGGGTAGCAAGACCGAAGCCCGAAGATGAAGCAAGTAGGACAAACAGCCGTCAGGCATCAGCTACGAAACAGGCTCCTTGAGGTGTCGACCACAGTGCCGCCTACAAAGAACGGACTAATTAAGACGCTAAACAGTAACTAAGTTAAATATGCGACAACGGAGACTAAATCTTATTTCACAATATTCAAAAGAAATTAGCAAGGCAGTGCGAACTTTCTATTTACCTGGGTCGGAAGACACCTATTCGAGAGAGTCTGTGAAGGCAATAAGAACCGATGCCAAGAGGTCACGTCGCAAGAGAAGAAAGAAGCAGGATTCTATTGTCAGTAATCCGGATTGTTTATTTTGGGAATCCCTGACATGCACCATTTATACTCCTAACATTTTTTCAAGAAATATCGACATAGTTTCTTACGTTTTTTAAGGTGGAGATAATATTCTACTGGGACTGCTGCTTCTAAGTTTCCATTGTGTTTTAATACTGCTTCCAAACCTGCTTTCGATGAATCAATGAACAATCGTCATGCTTCAATGTTGGGTGCCACCACTAGACTTGACAATAGACCTACAACTCCTTACCAGTAGCAAACAGTATCTCTCACTGCAAAGATGTTCACAAGTCCTTTATGTCTGTGCTGAAAGTGTATAGTTGCACCTGTTACAAGCAAATTAAATTCAGTAAACAGCTTTAATTTTTGTAAGAACCAAGACCTGTGCGAGCTCAGAAAGATCAGCATTGTTTATTAAATTTATTTTTTCTCCAAATTGATATTCAGGGTCGGAGACGTTGCAGGAAGATGAAAGAGAACTTCTTCTTTCGTTGCTCCAGCAACTGTATATTCTGTAGCTTTGGAAAACTTTCAGGATCATGTGGAATTAATTTAAAAAATGAAGGGACGTATGGGTAATTTAAAGACGCACAAGTTTTATGAGAAAAGCCAGTAACATTTGCGAAACATAAATAACAGTCTGTGGTCTGCTTACTTGACTCATGCCATATCTTAGGAACTCCGAATGCTCAATGGTTGTTCTTCTTTGCATTCCTTACCCATCGGCTCAAGTTGCATGCATATGTCAAACAAATAAACTATCGTGACCAGGATTTGCGAGTATCCCCCTTTGAACTGATAAATAGTTCATACCCTTTCTTCACAAATAGTTTAAAAGTTGTCCAATGAGTTTTTTCTGTGAGATAACCGCACACAGATTAAAACAGATCTGGTGAATTTGTGCAATATCTCGACCTCATACTCTCGCCTTCAACTGAAAATAAAAAAGAAACAAGCAATAGATTAGAAATGCCATTTTCTAAATAGTTTGACACGATACTTTATGTATAACTCTTTTCACAGGGGATGATTATTTATTACGGCGTTGTATAAAAAAAAATTCAAAAGCGTCAGGGTGAAAAAACGTGATGAACAGTGCTTCTTGAAAATTAGTTTTTGTCAATATTTTCGAAACCTGACGAGATGGAGCAAAAAATTTTTCAGATTTGATATCAGTATAAAAAAACTACATTAGAAAAAGTCAACACCATCCCGGATGTCTATAGTTTGTCTATCAGTGTTGTCAATGATACAAGGTTTGTTCATTCATGAAAGTGTCAATTCAGTTTTAAATGATTCTAAACATGAGCGTCTGAACGCAGAGTCTACGCATTAAATAATAGTGTTCATATAATCCTGCATTGAGTACTTTAGACCTGATCTTTCAAGGTAATAGTGATAATATTATCAATAAATTACCATTTCTGACCCCAATATTCCACTGGGGTCAGTCAAAGTGCCTCGCAACATGCATGGTATGTATAGCGTGCATAGAAAACTACTATAGCATGAATAAGTAGAGCATGAACCAAGTCAAATTTCAGAAGGGTTTCATAGTGATCTTCCTCTGATGTTTCACGGTTAATTGTAAGGGCGGGCGAAGTGCATTGCAAGTGTGAATTTTGTACTGCTGTTAGTTAAGGAGCGTCATTTCATCAGTTTTTCATTATTATATATTGAATAATCAAAGAAATATTATAAACCACCATTTACTCCCAAGCCATGTACACAAGACTCATGAATGTTTTCCGATCCAATATTTAACACCCCCTCCCCCTCGGCGAAAAATAAAAATATATTATTTCATTTGTTTTCTTGACCATGCAGTCAGTTCATTATGAACAGCCTACGAAAAACAAAGGTTTCAAATCATTTATCGAACTACAGAGCGAGCCAATACTTGCTTATAATAGCATTGCTCTAAATAATTTTCCAGCCATCGCCAGTCCATCAAGGCTGTGGCTTGGAGCATCCTGTAGGGCGTCGGGCATTTAACAGTAGATCGAGTGCTGCATGACCGCCATGGCATCACTTGCCTCCCAACAGAAAGAAGAAGCTGAGGCGGTAGCTCATCTGGCCATCCATCAGCTGGGTCGGAGGCCTGTATTGACAGTACACGACTCCCCATCAATAAATATCTGTTCTTCCTGACAAAAACCTCGACCGATTGAAGGCGCCCGACCAGCCGAGATGTGTTTACAATTTGTGAGCTAGATGGAGAACTTGAGAGTTTTCGTGCTTTTTTGAAAACCTCACTTGCTATTAA
This sequence comes from Morinoia aosen, assembly GCA_030386875.1. Classification (NCBI taxonomy): domain Eukaryota; kingdom Metazoa; phylum Arthropoda; class Malacostraca; order Amphipoda; family Talitridae; genus Morinoia; species Morinoia aosen. Next base: position 22,853,914 of record CM059565.1, read on the forward strand.
TGACAGCGGATGGTTTGAAGAAGCAAGTACAATCCGTCAAGTATTTGAATAAATCAATCAGTGCGCTAGTATTGCAAAAATGGAGCAGCAATACCGTAGAGTTGATTTGAGCTGCTTTTCTGAAATTTGAATAGCGTTTTAATTTTCGAATCGGTGCGCTTTACCTACAGTTATTTTACTTCTATCACACAAAAAATACGAACACAAAGTATCACTTCCCAAAAATGTTGGAGTTCTTTGACGGTTTCGAAATTTCAACACTGAGAAATCATATGGATTCCTTAACAGATAATACTCTTTCGCACGTAATCCCCGAAAGTTGGAAATTTCTTCTTTGTCCTGGAACATGAGGACATACTCGACACCCCTGTAACATTATCTTCGCCAACTGGATGTATTTGAACGCGGGTTTTGCTGAGCAAACGTCCGAGGGCTTTGTGTTTTGAACAGAAGTCATGGAGGCCTCAGGCAGCTGCTCGTGACAGCCCTGTGATCGATTGCAATCAATGCTGAGGTGGGCACAATAGTCTCTTCCAAACTGTTGTGAAAGCCATTGTCGAGACGCCTATGGAGATCCTGCACCCCTTCGGTATACAAGCGCCAAGTTTTTAGGCTACGATCTGGATTCATATTTTGAAGAGATGAAAATTCAGCATCTCCATTTGGCAAAAACACATTTTTGGGGGGCAGGATCTTGATCCTCATTTTTGGATAGGATAATGCGTCAACTTCTTTTCATAGCTTCAAACCTCATTTTTTCTGGGTATGAAATGACTTCATATTTCGAGAAGACTTGGAAAATGTAGGGTTCGTTCGGGGCTAAAATGTTCAATTTGTTAGGCACGATCTAAATTCCTTTTACAATGAGGTGGTTGAAATGTGCTTCCTCCTCGTTGACGTTACGCTCTTTGTCTCAGTAGATTCTCTGTTGTAGGAACTATGTTTTGCAAATGATTTCTGTTATTAACTCTAATTTATTGGAAATAGAAGTGATTGCTATACTAGTAGCATTTGAGGCAAATTTCACTTCTAAGCTTCACCAATATAGCGACTAAAGAACATTAATTAATCACTGTCGCTCATCTTAGAACCAATTTCACAAAATAATTTAGTGGCACTCGTAGCTCTGGATACTTGAAGCCAACTTTTAAAAGTGAGTCTCAGAAGTTGTGTTGATTGGAATTTTTCGACGAATTTCGAATTCAATTTTACTGAAATGAGTTTTATTCTTCCCAAAAATGATGCCGGTAGCATTCATTAGAAATATTCAAAACACAGTTAATGTTTATATTTTCCTCCAATAGTGTGCGAATTTTAGAGTAAAAGACATCGATATTATCTCTGTTGCTTTTGTATTACAAGGGGAAAATAGGGCACTCTCTCGACACCATATTCTTATACGTAAGGAAAATCTGCGCATTAATTTTGAATCCAGCAACTGGCATCTAAATGCGTCATTTACCGGTCACTTTAATTCAATTAATGCACGAAGTCAAATTTGGAAACTAAGGTAAGAATAACGTATTGGCAACTCTGAAATGTCACTTTTGCAATTGAGTAAAATAAATGATTCTATTTGCTGTGGCAGGTTAAGCTTCGATCCATTCGGCGAAAGAAGCAGGCGACACTTGTAATTCAAAAGGAATATTTGCTTGCCTTTTGGTGTTAATTTCTCTCGTAAATCTCGAATTCAACCTCGGAACACTATTCGTTTATTTATGATTTCGGTAATTTAACAATTATACGATAATCATTTTGTCATTACAGCGCTATAGTATAGATGACAACAGCAAAAGCTGCAACCATTTTTATAGAATCAAACTGTGGGATGATTTACTTTCGATTTTTGATGCTATTCTGTTCTGAGTAATTTGCTCGCACATTTTAGCCTTTGATTTTTGCCCTCGTGCACTTTATAAGCTGTATTAGGGGCTTACACGCACTTCTTTAATGCGTTTGTCTAGACATATTCCAAGCGTAAAGACTTAAGCACTATCCGACCTAAATTCTTACATGTAACGTAGAAAGCATAAGAGGTTTCATCTTCATTACTCCAATTACTTTAACGGAGCACCATTAATTTTAATTGATAACTAAATAGAGTTCTGTTTTTTCAAAAGCAGATATTATTATTTAGTAATTATGAACAAAATAGAAAGAACGATGGAAAATTTTAGAAACCTCATCTGTTAGGGCCACTCCATAGCACGTTTAGACGCGTTTCTCCTCATTTTCAGCCTGTAAGACCAAGTACTGAAATTTCAGATCACTGCCGAAAATTGGGGAGGCCAAGACTCACATGATCTAATCCTACTTCTTTTTCGTTGAAATCATTCATCAAGTTGCAAACTTTATTCCCTAATTCACGTTCTTCTCAATCTGTTTAAAAGCAACTTCGATTCGTTGCCTCGTATTTACTTTCATGAGTGAGGTTTTCGCGGTGGAGTTTCAGTTACAAAACGTTTAAGCAAAAACCTCTTTTGCGGACGTTTATCTTTATACAACCGCGGTTTGAGAACAAATACACACAATGGGCCCGCAATTGAAGTCCCACATGGCATCGCTGACAAGCATGGACAGGCAAAAATCGTGCACCAAAATATTTGCACTAGCGGTCTAAGCTGAGAGCAAACACTTCATGTGCTCCACGCTTCAGGTTACGGAGGGGGAGCGGCATCCTCCTCTCCAGGTCTGCGGTCGCCTGCTCTCGACGGTGTGTGTCGACCTCGGGACACTGCATGAGGGCATCATACGCTGGCATCACTGTGTATCGGTGAAGTATAATCTCACTATTTACGCTCAAGAGATGCTGAAAAAATGACGTTATGCTGCATCGGGGAAATGTAATCTCACAATTTACGCTTAAATGATGCTGAAAAAACCACCCAGTATGCTGCATCGGTAGAATATAATCTCACTATTTATGCTCAAGTGATGCCGAAAAAAGTTACACAGTAGTTACATTACGCTGTATCGGTGAAATGTAATCTCACAATTTGAGCTCAAGTGATGGCGGAAAAAGTTATTTAGTAGTTACGTAGTGCAAAGTGAACGCAAAAATGATATAGTATTCAAAGTGACGAATTGAGATAGTCATGAACTTGTCTGTTCTTCTGACCAGATGAATAATTTGAAATTTTGAACACTGTTTTTAGAGCATTGTACGTAAAAATTTGATCATCAAAATTCTTTATATTTTAGCTTCAGGAAAACTTCTTTAACGAGACGTAGAATTTCATGCTATATGTACCTGGACTGTTGAAAGAAGTTAGCGCAAAGTTTTATGTTTTTCCATCCTTATAATACGAAAACAAAAATTTTGAAGGAAAGGACTCTATACTTACTAAGCTAAGCTGATCAAATGCGTTTACAATTAGTTTAAAATGATCAACGTTAACAATTCCAAATGCCAATTAAAAATCAGAAACAAATCGTTGCTTGAATATACATAATTGTTCAGGATTCAATGGTTTTAGTCCTTTGCAATATCGTTTCTTTGATGGAAATTAACTTGCTTCACGAGTGCCTCGATCATTAATAGAATAAATCTATCTCTCTACAATCTCACTCTCAAGACCTAATGAACAAAACATGTGTGGCACAAGCCCCGTGATACCCGTGATATTGTTTCCTGTACTGCATCCTTCTAAAGAGGAATTGAAGAGCGATCTGTTTCATGGAGATGAGCTGGAAAAATTATTTCCAATGCAGATTCCAAAAATCTTCCTATCACTACGAAACAGATCTAGTGTTACATTATTGATCGAGTATTTTAGGAAAAAAGGCTGGATATAGGTGGATTAAGGTGGTGAAAAGTCAATGGAAGTTTAATTTCTGGTTCACGTTATTGCATTTATACATGTACAAAACTATTGCATGACCTGGAACTAAGAATCTAATTTATGTGCGGCGTAAATCTTATGTTATTACAGTTTTGTGATGACGTTAATATTAACATCAATATAACACCAACAAAATTCATAGATTTTTGTTTCAAGCCCAATGGAAATTAATTTCTATTGATGCAAAGTTATTTCATACATCATAACTTAAGTTTCATGCTTGACTTTTCACCTACGAAATGCCATTGAGGTAATATTACGGTAGTTTCATAAAAGAGTTGGAATCAAACTTTACATGCCTCCAAAGTACAATCTTTGCAACCCGAACTGCAATTTCAACACCAATTATTTACTCCACACGAGTGAAAATTAAGAAGTGTCCGCGATCTGTCAAAGAATTTTAAGTATAATTTCTTTTGAATCATAATTCCTTCGCACACAATCACATATTTCCGACATGTTTTTAAAAAAAATATTTAACGTCACTCGCACAATCGTCAATTTCACGTTCAATATACGCAAAACTAACGGAACGTTGAAACGGCGTTGCGATTGGCAGTTGAATTCAAAGTTTCAGAGAAACCAGGATGTTCATTGCCGTCCCTGCACCCTTTTTTTACCAAGAAATCTTTGAAAAGCAATCACGGTGCAGAAGGGGAGATGAGAAATCTCGTCGCTCATTGGTCGCTCTCTTCTGCCTGATTGACAGCTGCCACCGCTAATCCCGCGTCCGTAATGGGCGCTCCTGGAGCCAGGAACTCATCGGTACGCTCTCCGTTATAAACTTGCCAATTATGACGCGCATTTTGCATGTAACAAGGCACTCGTAATCCGTTATAAAATTTACAATTATGACGCGCATTTTGCATGTAACAAGACGCTCAAAATCCGTTGTAAACTTTGTAATTATGACGCGCATTTTGCATTTAACAAGGCACAAAAATCCGCTGTAAACTTAGCAATTATGAAGCGCATTTTGCATGTAACAAAACGCTAAAAATCCGTTTCGGATTATAATTTAATTTTTTTAGACGCAATGGGTTAAACGGGATCTTCATAGAATGAAATGTATAGGTAATGTTATTAATTGCTGTTTTTGGTCTTTGTGTTCATTTTCAGTTCTGACAGCTTCTGTTTCATAATTTTTACTAAAACTCAGGCGTTCAACATGGTTGTCCTTGTTTGTATTTTAAACAAAATACGTTGATTAAAACGAAGAAGTTTCAGGTACATTCTTCAAATGGTCCAATCCTGATTTCAAAGCATTTAATTATCCTGCATTTGCTCCTGTTTTGCGTTATCTAACGTAACTTTTGCTCTGCGAAATTCCGTGTGAGAATCGAATTCGATTTTGCATAAGGGAAAGTTCATAATATTTATTTTTTAAGTGTTTATATTTCCTGTAAGTATTTATGTATCTAAAAAATTTGAACCATATTTGGTTTCGTAGTAATTTGAGTGAGTATCTATAAATCTCAAGCATTTGTATTTGTATCAATAACTATATAGTGCGTCTAAAAAGAATTATTTTAATCGCTGGCTTTGCGTTTTAAAATTCCTATGAGTGACAAGAAAATCTCAGTCAAAATTAGTTGCATTTCTCCACGTAAGAACCATGTGCGAAAAAAGCAAGCTTCTAAAGCTAGATTAAAGCAAACATTTGCACATTTAGTTCTGATTTAGAACAGATTAAAACTTAGGTATTTGAGAGCTCTTTTGAACAAAATGGAGCTGCAGTGCAACATCAAAGATCTCTTTATATCCATCAAAAATAATGTACGACGAACAACGACGACGCTCAAAAACGTCCTCAAATTTTTGCACGATCTGTCCTCATTTTCTACGATTTGTGGTGATACCGTCCGTCGATTCCATAATAAAAGCAAAGTGCAACCAACAACCATTAGCCGATATATTGGTGTCCGCCACCATTACGCGGCCGTGACTTGGGACGAAAGAAGCTCCGCTCAGCTTCTAAAAATGAGACGACGCAGACCAGCAATTTTACTCGAGTAACTGAGACAACGCGTTTCGCTTTTCTGGTAAGCGACATCTTTCAAGCTTATTTTTGTTCTATATCATTGCATTGCACGCGTACTTGCACTGTCTAAAACGACATCTGAAACTGTTTTCCGTAAGTTTTATTTAATTGTGCTATGCGCGAATCATTTAATAATGAAGGTAATGAACATAAGCGTTGGGCCATTACTCCCTTTCTTAGAGCTACAATATTTTTCATTTGTGATGAGCGCATCTGTGAGGGCTTCAGGTTTCATAATCTCATGAATTAGTCGTACAGTAATCCTTCATATGTAGATATTGAATTAATTTAAGCTCACCGTATTTAATTGAAGCTCACAATCTCATGAATTAGTCGAACGGTATTTAATTTAAGCTCACAATTTCATGAATTAGTCGCACAGTAATCTTTCATATGCAGATATTGAATTAATTTAAGCTCATGGTATTCTCTTCTTGTTGCTTGAATGATAATTGCATTTCTAGGTTTGTATTTTTCCTGTGTTTAGCGTGCACAACTGTTCTTTAAATATTTAAAGGGTGTTTTTATTGACAAAATAACGAAAAGGGATCGTCTATTATCCATAAAAGAAGTAGAATTTTGAATATTTGTTGTCTAGTTGAGCTTTACAATTTTACCTTAATTAGCTTTTATTGAAAAAATCGAAAGTATTTTGGCATTCAGATTACCTTTAATTGTATCTATTATTATTAATTGAATATTCAAAAGATTCAATTGAAAGATCTTGAATTTGCTCAATGTTCGAAGTGAAAATCCAAAGAAGATAAAACATTTGATGCAAACCCTGAAGAAAAATCCCAGAAAACTTTATAAGTGATTTTCAAGAGCTTTCGAATCAGCCAAAATATTTTCATGTCATGCCATGTTATTTTCAAATCAATGGAACTCTTAGTCTTAAAACAGATTCATTTACTTACCCACACATTTTTACGTGTTTCTGTTGCTACAATTTATGTTTTGTATCACAGAAATATTTTTATTTGTAGAAAGACATCAATGCTCTGTGCTGAACAAAGCGTATCGTTCTTATTGGATAATTAGCCAGGCAATTATTGTCATTCATATAACGAAGTAATTTATGTTGAACACCCTTCATAAATCAGGTGTGTAATTGGGGTAGGTGCTATGTTTTTGCAAGAAGGGGACAGTCGCGATTTTTTTTTGTTCTGTCCTAACCTGAATATTATATTAGAATTTTCAAACTCATCACATAAGAATAAGTAATGAGAAATATCATAAATGATCTGAAGAATTAACTGTAGCTTATTGTGGAATTAGCCATTATTACATCCTAATGCTATATGAAAAATGCACGTAGATGGTAGTACTGCATACACTTCTCAATAAAAAAATACGTAAGCAAATTACACTGAAAGCACAGGAGATTTTGCCGAACAAGCGATGTAGTTCTGACAAACTACCCTCTTACCGCAACGAAAAAAGGCCGAAGTTCACACTTTCACACTCAAATGATGATCTACTACCAAAGGGTAGCAAAAGCATTTCTAAATAAGAATTAGATGCGAGTATAAAAACATTCAAATTCAATTAAATGACGAATCTTATTGAAGAGCAGTATCTGAATATTCCGTTGGTGCAAAATTTTACGACGGAAGCTATAATCTCTGCATAAAGCTCAGTCAATTCATTCACCTCACGCGTCTCTCATGGTAATATATTTGAATAAATAACCTCCACACACACTTTCTCGAGTGGCAAAATGGGCTTCTGGTATTACCATTACGCTGGGAAAACCTCGAGCAGCCCTCACGCAGCTCGATGTTTCCCAATGTGCCATTCTATGGCATCCGCGGACTGAAACTTGCAAATTACCGAAGAAATGTTCTAAATAATGTCACTTCCCTTATCCATCATGCGCCAAAGTGCAAATAAGCAAAAGTTCGGCGCTCCATTAGCATCCCAAGTTTAGGGTATTGGGGATCATGGACTTAGATGCCTCCCTGATCTCTGGGATGTCCTAGCCTCTTGCTTCCAACTGATAAGGATACGAAAGCCAACTTGGTTCGCCGGGCTTCGATTTTCAAGAGATTCGTGTCGCCAACGCTATTCCGGACCGCCGTTGCTGTTTATACCGGTTCACCGTAATGGACTTCAGTATGAACGGACTAAAATACACCAGGTTTTAAACACGATCAAGAACTTATTCGACGGTTTAGGGAGCCTTTTTCAAGCAGATGTTTCAGTTTGTGTTAGAAGGAGAGTTAGTTGGCCAAGAAGTAGATGAAAAAAAGGTGGTGAAGGGGAACGTGGTGCGATGTGCGCTAGTCCTGTTGCTTCCTAATGCACATACAATCGAGCAGCGCTCTGATGCCGCCCCGACGAGAGAGCTTGTAGAGATTTTCTTCCATTTTCCTTGCAAAAAAAGGCAAGGTTACTGTGATTCGCAAATTGATAGTGAGAATAGCGGAATTTATGAAGGACTATCAAGGCACGGGACAAACTAGCGACCTATGAAAGTGTACGCATGTTTTAGAAAAAAATCAACCCTTGTTTATGTGAAAATGACTGTTAGAAATTGTTTCCGAATTCCCTTTTAAGTAAGTTAGAGGTAGCAGTCTTTGAACTTTGTACTTATTAGGCTAATGACACACAGCAAGTGCATTATTATTGTAAACTTACAGTTTTTTTGCAAGAGAAATTTCCCTCACACGTCGATGGTAGAAAAAATTACAGTCATAAGTTTCTGATTTTCAAAAGTAGGAATGATTATAAGTTACCAAATCAAACTCATAAAAGAGCTGATGAAATTTACAATTTACGCTAATAACGTTCTTAACTACATGAGCATGAAATCTAGCAAACTGTGACAAAAAGTAAAATTGAAAAATCTAGTATAGCCCGAAAGAAACGACATGAATGTAAATATCGGGATTGATTTCATACCCTTTCCGCTTCAAGGATTGTTCCAGTGAAATCTTACTCAAAAATGCTTAAAATAGTGAAAAGCATGCATCGCTAAAATTCAACAAAAACCTGGAATTTATTCTACTATAGTTTCAATTTTAGGATTGTCAGTCTTCCTTTACTGGAACGTACCTTGAATGAAAATACAAAATAGTGAACATTCTAGCAGTCTTCTTTAAGCCTCATTCAGAATTTTTCTGGGCATCCTCCTCAGATATCAAACGATATTACATTACTTTTTTCCGCTGGAATTTATAATTTTATTGAAGGTATTCATCTCCATTGGCCGCTTCCATGCGCCGTCACAGCTTTCATCTAAACTGGAAGTGTGTAGCGATGCTGACAATTGGTCCCCGAAAAAAAGTTAGCTTGTACGTACAAAATCCGAGAATTTTATTCATTCGTTTGCAATAAACAATCAAACAAAGGAAATATTTTCTGGAGTCAAAAATCCCCCAGCAATCCCTTAGAAGAGCAGCGGGATAAATTTCCCAGATCCAGACGAACAAAACCTCTAGGATGACATATTGGGAAGTTTTTTATTGTGGTAGGCAGGAAACCTGGAGCGTTTGAATAAAGTCCATCTCATGGTAGCCGAGCACACAAAACTCGGCCTTATCATCTCCGTCATAGATGCCGCGAGCCCTGTCTTTCTTAATTGTGGTTACTGAGGAGCAGATAGAAGAATTTTTCTCGACAGGCTGCGGACTATCTGCAAAGAAAACGTTAAGGCAGTACATCGAGATGAAAGAAAAGTTTTCTAGATCTCTACTGACTCATAACTACGAGTGTGGAAACCGCCGATATCCTTTGAACTAAGTACATAAAAGGTAGCCACTTCGGCTCTCGGGTCATGATGTAAACTCGGCCGTACTAGAAAGATTAAAATTTCAATCATGACTACAGATCATTGGTAATCCTGATGCTGATGGTAAAATGATATTAAATGGGCTATTACTGTTTCGTAAAACGGTGCACAAAATTAGACGCAATCTCATTTGTATGACAAAAATTGTTCCAGTTGTGCAACTGAAATGGTGCTTGATGTAAGTTGTGAATAACTTGGAATAAATGGAACTTACTTTTATTTGTATATGTTGAGGTTCGTACAAGATTAATTGGGCATAGCTTGAGGATCAATTGTGGATGGGAATCATATAATGACATGAAGTAGGGAGCTACGTAAGTGTATCCCTGACTGAAACCTACAATGTGATCTAAAATTGGAAAAATAATTTTTCAGTACCTCAACATTTTCAACTCTCTTCTAGGCACTTCGATTGGAAATTATGCTTCCACTATATTCTGGCCAGATGTGAGACACAAAATTCGATCCAGTGGCTTTAAAGTCTCATTTTATGACTTGGGAAATAGCAAGAATCTGACAACTGTAGATTATCGCGATCTTTCATTGCACAGAGGAGCGGAAACCAAGCTGTTCTCCCAAATTTGCTTACTGAGCATCTTTTGGGCTCACCAGAATTTCTTGGCCAAGAAACTTGACAGAGGAAAGTCCCAGACAACAATTGTGGCTGAGGAAAAAAAGAAGTGTTGCACCGAGTTGACAATGGGCGACCGTGGAAGAAAAGAAAGGCCAACTTATGATCTCTGACAGACGATTCTAGCGTATAATATAACGCGCTGCTCAAAGGAACTCGCTTCTCAGTGTCTGAGCTTGAAGGGAGCTCGTTTTATGGTCCTTCGTCATGTCACCTTAAGATACACTTTATTTCAGGTTAAGGTTACATCAACATTGAGTTACGCAGTGCCACGGACTTCAGGCTTCTTAAGCCTTCGCCCGACTTACTTCCTCTGCAATGACTATTTTAGGAAAAACACCTACGGAAAGTTATTGAGGTGTGTATTTGTGACGTGCTCTACTAATTCTGAACCGAAGGATACCATTATGGGGTAAATATTGTACGTGGATATGTATTTCATCTGAGCGAATTTGAACAGTGTTGCCCCACTGTTCAATAATTTACCCCTCTTGCCACAAACTTCTAATTTGTTCAAATTAGAATTAAGTGTTTTATGTGGACCAAATATTTTAAATGCAGTAGACTTTCATTCATGGAAACGCTCCTTAAACTATTCCCTTGCTCCTGACCACCAATACGCAAGTTTTTCCAGACCGAAGAGGCTAGCAGCAAGTCCAGAAACATTGTGAGGCAGGCCTCGTTTCAATGCTAAACACTTATCGATGATCATTTACATATCGGCAGGAGGTCGGGCTACAGCATCGCACCACGGCACAGACTTACGACTCCATCGTCCCTTTGTGACAGCGGCGGCGTCCTCTGAAATGAAAGTGCAACCAAAATGCACCAAAAAACAACTTCCACGAAAGCTACAGTACGTACTTCCAGTTCAACAAAGAGTGCTCCCCAGCTGGTTTAACCGTCATGTCTTCGTTCAGATTTTTCAACACACGGATATTATGAAGCCAAAAATGATAGTATGACATGCTTGTTTTAAAGGCCTTCCTCCCTGGAGACTCAAGTAAGTCTTCAGAAGAGAGCAAAGTTGTCAAAAAAGGGCGCTGCAAAATTGAGAAGCACATTGTCCTTAGAAACTTAGTTTGCTACGGGGACTTAAAAAAAACAGAAAGTTGTCATAGTATAGATCGACTTCACAATCTGTTAAAAGTAATGTGCTCGAAACATAACCACTGTAATGGAAAAAGGAATCAACGTAATGATGAACATATCACATATTAGCAAATTTTTCGGATTTCAGAGATTTCATTATCATTGGAAGAAAAATAAACGGAATGATACACATATTTACACCAAACAATGCCCGCAGAAGACTACGTATTTCAATAATTATATCGAAGTAATTTTATTCATTTCTGGCTTATTCATTTTTACCCATGATGTCGGACATGACTTTTGAACTCGCCTGATATTTATAGATTCAAACATATAATTAAATATTTCTTATGTTTCTATCCGCATTATTGACGATGGAATATATGAATTCCGAAACGTTTTCTAATATGTAAGTTCGTCACAACTTTAGTTCTTCTTCCTATTTCAAGAGTAAGATTTCATAGGAATCGTCTAATTAGTACTATTCCACGCTCACTACCAATAAAAATCGTTATTTAAACGACAATGTGTAAGCATCGACTCGAATCTCTACTGTATATATGAACAACTTTGCGTCCTTGATATCGCCCCACCTAGTTTTTATTTCGACCAAGACCAATAGAAATAAAACCGAGATTCAGGAACGTTGTTTGGATGTATTTTGACGCGAGCACTATGACATCAGCATTGCTTTCAATCGATTCGATACTCAGTCCATTTTGTGAATCGTATAATCTAAGATAGACCTTCAGATGGAGTGCAATGTATATCTGAGTGTTCTATTATGTTGGCAAAATAGCATGCATATCCTTAACAGCTTTGATAATTAAGTTGGGACTTTTTAATGATCAGTAAAATAATAAAATTACCGAGTTGGTGAGAGTACTCACTGAATAAAAAGGATCGCGGCGTATTAGCCATGGCATACGCGAAATAAAGCTTAAAATTCTGACTAGAAGTTAGCTGATACAAAAATATGAAGTAAATGTGCGCATCGTGAAATTTAGTCACTGAAAATGAGGTTCAGGTACAGTGTACAAACTCACAATGAAAAAAAGCATCAAATACTCTGGAAATTATATCAGAACAGAAATAAGAACAACAGAATTCACGACTTTCTCTTGTCTTGTAAAATAATGCACGAGCAAAACCAGCTATTAGTTATGACTTTCTATTTTAAGAAAGTCATGAGACACCCATAATGACGGGTCATAAACTGGCAATCCGCTGAGCAAGTCTGTCATTGAGAAGCGTTAAAACAAATCCGACTGCCTGGATTTTGATGGCCGGTCTCAGCCATCCCGCATCGGCATCAACAGGAAAATGAAATCTCGAGGAAGATTTTACGGAGGAAGCTAAATTTTAATGGATCCCTGTAGGGCTATGAACAGTATTAAAATGATGCGACAAATGACTCAGACACGGAGCGATAACCAACTATTGAAGCCTGTCCGACCGTATTGGCGGCCATTTAAGTGTTTGCAAATGCATAAGTTTCGGACCGAATGTCTCATGTTTAGTAGTCACATTACCTTCAGAAGGAATGCGTATGTGATTGAAACAGTGTTTTTTTTATGATATGGCTGTGAGGAATTGGCTTGTTCCTGATGTTCTTTATGATTTTTTTTGTAAATACCACGTACGTTACTAGTGTCCTGTCTATTGTATTGCTCTGAGCAATCGATTATTTATTCTCATGAGTGTTATTGAAGCATCTGTAATCATTAATTTTTGAATAACGGTGAGAAAAACCCCATTAGTGACACTAAAATGCGCTCAACCAAAATTTACTTATCCATTAGGCAAAAATGCCTGAATTAATGCTGCTGAAGAATAAGCAGAAAAAAATCAAGATTCGTATTAAGGAACAAACAATTCGATATTATCGCAATCGCAGGCAATACTTTCGCGATGATTAGTAAAATATATTCTCGAATTTTAACATTAAGTTGAACTGTATTATGTTGCAACATCTGCCAAGGCGGTAACTGTCTTTTTGAATAAAACCAATCTTATATTGTAAATACTATCATATTACTCTTGTTACACTATGATTGAATTCCAGAGTTTTGCATTATACGATCAGAATAACTGTTGAAGTCATTTTACCCCCATCAAACATTGAAAACAGGTAGAATTCCATAAATTATACACGTACCCAGTAAATATGCATTCAAATATAGTTGATACACTCATTTACGCTAGGCTCGAATTTTTCGTTGATTTGAAAATTCAAAACCCAAGACATTTCTGATCGAACTTCTTCTCTTAGTTTAAAGATGATGGCTAACTGTATTGAGTAAAACGGGTTCCAAAAATATGGAAATAAGAAACGAGTTTTGTTTTAAGACTTCAAAGAAACTTTATTGATATCTTTATTCCACAATCGCGTTGTACAGCTCACGAGTATATCAACGGCTCAGTCTGTTTCACGATTAAATTTCGCATCTTACTTTGAATCTCTGGCGTATTTCAATCAATGGAGCGTCACAATTCCAATTCCTTCAACGTATTAATCACACCGACAAGGTTTTGCGTCTACAACGTATTTGGGGAAAGAAATACTTGAAGCTTCTGGGCAAAGTCTTCGGAGTTTGCTCGCCCAAACAAACGCAAGTCTTGCAAGAAGTCCAAGTCTTGCCTCGAGTATTTGGGCGCGCTGCTGCGCTCATCATATATCAAAGTTCCCGCTAGCTTTCATCAGCACGCTTTATGTTAATTGCGAGGCCTGAAATAATTAATGTACTCAACCTCCGGGGCGACGGCCCAGCGAAGCTCGTCACATGGAAGACTTTGTTTATCCAAGTTTGATTTCGACGAACTCGCAATCTTCGTTTTAGATGCGGTCCAAGGAATTTCTTCAATGATCATTTTTAAAATATCCACAAGTCGTAGTTGGGCTGCTCGTCATGCAGACACTCATGGCCGTTTAATTAGTTACCCTTTTAAGGTTTCCGCATTCTTATGCACCAGAACGGGTGCTTAACATTTTCAGTATTCATTATATGAGGTTTGACTACCACCAGCGCTTATACTGGTGTGGAAGTAAATAAAAAGAATGTAGACCTCCTAGTGATTTAAAAACTCCTAAAATATTAAATCTATGTTGAATGAAAGTAAACACTGTAGTATTCTAAGGGTTTTTCATTCAAATAGTTATTTGCAGTTGATAACAAGTAATCAAAAAAAGCATTCTAGCACGATTCAATAAAACATCGTTCCTCATGTGCATCACAGAAGTAAAAAACAAGGACAGGTCCGGCATATATCTGAGCTGAACTTAAGATCTTACTGAAAAAACAGCGGCTTATGAAATTATTCAGTTTCACTAACTTTTACTTCAGATAAGCTTAACTGAAAGAAGAGGTTTTCTCCGAAAATGAGAATAGTTTTTAACAAATGGGTATAATAAACAATGAAATAGACGAAGGGTGGGACCGAAATGAAATAAAGTTTTGATCCAGTAGGGCTTTGTTTCCAAACCGACTGCAATTTTAAATGTTCTGTTCTAAATCTATTTTTTGACCACACAAAAGTTTAACACTTATGAACTCCAGTAGATTCTTTTATGTACTGAGTGCAGTACATAAAATGCATCAGTACATAGAGTGCATTCAATCGTCCTCGTAACTTCCTTTTTCTTTAATGCTAACGAAATTACATTCACATGCCAAGATTGTTCAATATGTTTCCAGGCAGTTGAACATCATCACAAGCTCAATCCAAAAACATTACAAAGTTAACCGCACACGAATGATACTCTATTTTGCATCTACCGAATTTTGGATTAGTTCTGAATAAAAATGTTTAGGCCTTTCGAAACTAATGAGACCTTTTTCCTTTTGAAGTGAACTTCACCTTCCCATTTTCGGGCAACATCAGAATACTTTTATTCAAAAGAGTACCTTATCTACGAATTTTAGTAAGCGAACTTCACGTCCTCAGTACTTCGCGAGCTCTAAGTTCTACGCCCCAAACACGGGCTCAAAGCCACCAAATGATCTCATGACTTTCCTAAATATTATAAGACATAAAAATTGAATACGTTCGTGTGCTTTAAGCAACACATGAGCAAAATTTCTACAAACGAAATGATGAATCATTTATTTACATCAATATCAGACATTTTGAGTGCATCTGCTGCTCAAAATCGTTGACTGAACGTATTTCGCAAAGCACTTTAGCAGTCCCCCCACGATACCAAAATACGAACCTCTGAATAATGAATGTCTCCCATGACATTCAATGGACCATTTTTTGGCCGATCATGTCGGTGGATGGTAGTTAGTTTTCCCATCGATGACAACTTTATCAAAATATTAGAAGCACAGGACACAGTATCACAAATATATCCCAAAAGCGACTTCAACCTGAATGAGTCGGGCCTTTGCAAAGCCAGCGTCGCAATCCCTAGCCAAATCCGATCAGTGTCCGGCGCAGTCACGACGTGTTAAGACCACTACAGTTCCTGCGACAACTGAACGGGAACGAAAGAAAGCCGATGGCTAAAGCTTAGGGTTGGTTTATCCAGAAGGAGAGGAAGCACAGACCCTTCTTTTAGCATCTGCATTACCAGCAAATAGGTGAAAGAAAATAGCAAAGTGGAACTCAGTAGCGCTATGAAAACATTTTTGGAATATTTTCTGTAATGTTTTTGTGCTTTGCCTCCGCAACAAGCATTGAAATAATTCCGAAATAATTTCTTTCCGTAATAATTCTTGGTATGAAAGGACAAAAAATTTGATTCTTTGAGGGCATATTGAAGCATATTCTATTTCCACACTTCACTCGCGTTGCATAAATTGTTACAGAAAGCGATGACAAGTCAGCTTCCGAACCTAATAGTATATCAAAATTCATCAACGCAATAATGGTAAGAAATCGGTAACAAGTCTCGTGATTGTTAAAACTAATTCATAGAAACAAAATATCTAACATGCATAACTTGCATTAACTAGAAAAGTACTAGAACGCTCAAGGAGAGAATCGCAAACGAGAAATTGTAAAATCTCGAGAAATGTTGGTGAGGACATTTCTTCACACCTCCAGACCACCTAACGATCTACTGCCTCGTTTCTACTGTCATTCTTCCCGGTCTGATCTGAGGAGGATCTCGTAGATCCAGGAATCGTAGGAATAGACACCTCGTATTGCTCTTAATATGCAGATTACACGGGCCGACGGAGGAGCTCTGGTCGGCAAGCAACTTCCATTACGTCTTCTTTGAAGCATAAATGCATGTGTCTTAGATGCATGCGCGCCAGCTGGGGAGCAGTCAGTTCCTGCTATGGTAAGCTATTTACTAGGTATAACTCATAAAATGAAGCGGCAGCGACTCGTAAAGTACAGCGGACGAGCAGCGAGCATATCCGGGTCTTGTTTCCAAGCTCCTATATCTCCGCTCTGGAGTTCTCGGCTTCTCTTCGCTCGTCCGCCGAAACCAGAAGCGTATGCGGAAACCAACAACTTTATGGAGCGGTAAAAAAAAGTCGCACAAGAGGAGCCAGAAGTTTTCCCAGTTCCAAAAGAAGATGTTCCTGGGGGTTGGCATTTTCCGTGGTTGGAGAGGCACAAGCTGTAAAGGGTGAATAATGGCATATTTTATTGGGTGTTCAGGTCACGGGTAGGCTAGACGTCAAAACGTCAAATCTGTCCCATGAATGTTGATGTGCTTCTTATGGGTTTGTTTTGGAATATGCATTGCTGCTTGAAGAACTCTTTAATGACCGAGTCGCACTTTTATTGTGCTGTCAACCATGAAAGATGGAAACTCGTGTTTTAGTGCCGCCAGCTCTGAGGAAAGATTTGAGTGCGCTGGGGACAAGCTTCCTGCGCAGCAAGTGTACGAGCTTATGAGCAGTTTTTTTGCCCTGCAGCTTTTGGATGGAACATACACGCGCAAATTTAAGAGAGCGTCACTAACCAATCTGAAAGAGCAAAGATTATTCACTCGTGCATTTGTTCCAATATATTATTCATGTTTAGTAGCGTTTTTTTCGTGGGATTAATATTTTAAATCTATACAACATCAACCATTTTTTAAACTTTTTCGAGTACAATCGGACTATAATCAGTTATTGCTAAACTAATGAATCTGAGGCAAAAAAATTCTTCATCAAGAAAGAACTTCATTTAGTATTAAATTTTACAAGACTTAAACTAAAATGAAATTCGATGAGATCGTACAGGGTTAATTTTCATCACAAATGCAATTCACATTACAAATTCATTTTCAAAATTTTAGAAGCATAGCGGATCTCGAAAACTTCTCACCTCTCAATAGGAATCACAACAGCTTAAAGTTTTTAGAAGAAACTAACCTTCTCATAATTCTCCACTAAATTATGACCTAGCAAAGTCATTGCGGAGAAACTAATTCAAAAATGCCATAATAAGAAGAGAAATGAGGACCTTTAAAATTCAACGAACAAAATCTGGTAGGAGCAGCCAGCTCGTAGACCGAAACTGGAAACCACAGTCTGGAAGCTCACTAAAATCAGACTCCGAAAATATATGATCGTCTTTCGCGAGTCCCGCATGTTAGCATATCGACCTCTGAGATATTTGGCCGCCGCTTCGTTGGTTTTTGGTATTTTCTTCGCTGAATATTTTCTTTGGACTTAGGAAAGGCAAGTCTTCTTCCCTCCAGCTCGTTCCGTCACGGGCGACTGTCGCTAGAGTCAAGAGCTCCGAAAAATAAAGCTTCGAATTTCTTTTTCACGGAGAATTTTTAAATTAATCAGAAATGCTCTACGTGCTTTATGTTTAAAAGCATAGAATAGTTTTCAGTACATTTACCCTTGGTCAATTCTTACCCTAAACATGTAAACGGTATAAACTGAGCGATTAAAATTCTTACTTGAATTTATTAAATTCGATTTATTTTTTCAGAATTTGTTCGGCGAAAGTGATCAAAAATTTAACTGATTTTTTTTTTCGCTGAGTACTATTAATAAACTGTGGAAATACTGAAATATGAAGATATGTATCTAAATATCCTCGTTGAAAGTTTTGTTTCGTGCGTTATAGCATAAATGCAGAAACGAACCAAAAAACTATTGAAATGTGCCCTAGTACTGCTCTTGACTCGCTTAATTATTGAGCCTCCAACACAACAGTTGCAAAAACAACAAATTCCCGTCCCACATTAAAGAAACAACGAATCAATCCAACTATTCGAACATTCGTTTCATTCCATTCCTTGAAAAGTCAAACATGTCAACTGTAGTTTGACAACCAATTTTCTGATTCATTTGTTCATTCGAAATAAAGAAATTTGAAAAAATTCAAGTGTAATTTATGGTAAACTCCCTCATGGAAAATTATTTTTGAAAATATCTTCGGTAAGGCAATAAAACTTAAAATCCCTTCAGTTATTTAGCTCACACAGAATAAATCAATATATGAAGGTGTGCGCATGGTACAGGTGATGCAGTCTTATTATTTGCGCTTCCTTGGGTTGAAAGATAGGAAATAATTTATGCAAAAACTTAAATAGCTGAAATGGCTATATATACGAGAATGGAAATACCATCATGCAAATTGATCACTGCGGTTTAACTTGAGAGTTTGCAGAATTTTAAGTATGAAATCCACTTCCAAAACAAGGTTAACTTTATAATAAAAAGAAGAACTATTTTTGTTCATCGCTTCTAAATTTAGGTGAACACACAGTTCAAGTAAATACCTGCGGAAATTCGTACATTTTTTTACCATGTATTTGGCACGCACTATTGCAAGCGGGGCAGGATGCAGAGGAAGTCCGATGGTTCCATCATCCATACACAGTCGCTGGGATTGATACGCAGCCAGCAATAGCTGCGTTAGGTGAGAGTTTGCGTCGCTTTGAATATTCATGACTGGACTGACAGCGAAGTCTACGCTGTTATGGAATCCAGCAGCCGCGGTTTCAAACTATTGCAGCTCTGCGGCTCGACTGCGCCTGTGTTCCGTATGAATATCGCGATTAAATGAGCTCTGTTTGAAGAGAAAATTAGTTTGCTCGTATAGGTACGATTACAGAGGAAGCTAGCTTGGGATGAAAGCTTTATTGGCACTAAAGAAAATTTACGTTTTGCCCTATGCCGATGATGAATGAAGTTTAATTTGATATATGTTTGAAGGCAATGCATTTTTTATGAATGTATTTGTGAACAGTTACATGCATTTAATTTTGTGCACAAAGTCACCATAAAATAAACAGTAGAGCACAAAATACTGTTACGAAGCTAACAGTCATAAACTTTGATCACTTTTCAGATCTTCCTTGCCTGGTTTCAGACATGAAAAATTAGACCTAGATAAAAAATTTCAACTATCCGATCTTAAATCTTTGAACAGTATTCCATAAATTTCTAAAAAATAACAATTTATATTAAATTTCAAAAATCGTCCACTTGAAATTGAAATTAAAAGATAATTAATTTCACGGGGGAAAAATCTAAAATAAAGCAGAAATGTTACGGGCACACAAAACCTCCTTGAGGACCCACAAGGATTAGGAAACTTTTTACGCGCGCCGTCGACATTTCGCCATAAAAAGCGTCGTGCTACCAAAATTAAAACTAAAAACTCGGCATGAAAACTTCGGTCCCCTATGAGGAAATTTCCTTTAATTTGCATAGATATTAAATTATCTTACGCATCCATTGAAGTAAGTGGGCACTGACCAGGCGAAATTTTAGGCACCGTCTTTGTTCCTCTTTTTTGCACACTCTCTTACTTAAATAAAAATTCTAGTTTCTCTTAGGTAACGCTTTGATGTAAAACTTGAATATCAGTCTGAGAAAACGTTCAGTACTTCCAATGCATTCCACAATACTATCAATTTAACACAAGTTTCTAAATTATTAGAAATTTCGTGATTGAAATTAATGAGTCCAATCCATGTAAGTTCAAAATTAGCTTTCAAAACTCTTTTGTGACTAAAATGATTACAATGAAGGTTTGATAGAAGCTCTCAAAGTTATATTTTCACCTTTTAAATCCAAAAATCAACACGAGTTCTTTCTTTCTATTCTTTCTAATATGAAACGATTGCTGACAGTACGTAGTATAGTGTTATCAGTACAAATGAATACGATTTACCCCATTAATTACTTTAAAAAAAGTCTCTCATCTATTCACTCGCTGTAATATGAAATAATTACTCAAAGTACATTGCATGCTGAGACCTGAAGAGTGCGCTTACATCACCATTCAGCTCAAGTAATTCTTTCACTCCCTAGCTGTAATTCAAGTGAAAAACTACTAACTTACAGCTACTAAATTTCTCTATTGTTTTAGATCGTTTGACGAGAAATTGTGAAAAGAACTACCAAAATTACTCAGCTACCCAAAACAACTGATGCAATAGGATCGATTTAAATACTATAGTGAGCGGCAACTGCGAATTCATCGTACTAAAATATTCTTCAAAATGTTTTTTTAGTGTTGGCAGTACAAGTATTTTATTCAAACGAGCCGTTTGTCAGTGTTCAGAGGAGCATATAGAGATAAAGGTTCCCTCGTCGGCAATTACTTTTTTCCAAAATGTTCCTACCCTCCTGAAGTATCTCAGCCCACATGAGTTACGTGGTCGTGCGCTCATGCAACGCAGAAATCCCTGTGAGAACAACACAGTAAATCCCTGTGAGAACAACACAGTAAATCCCTGTGAGAACAACGCAGTAAATCCCTGTGAGAACAACACAGTAAATCCCTGTGAGAACAACACTGTAAATCCCAGTGAGAACAACACAGTAAATCCCTGTGAGAACAACACAGTAAATTCCTGTGAGAACAACACAGTAAATCCCTGAGTGAACAACACAGTAAATCCCTGTGAGAACAACAAAGTAAATGCCTGTGAGAACAACACAGTAAATTCCTGTGAGAACAACACAGTAAATCCCTGTGAGAACAACACAGTAAATTCCTGTAAGAACAACACAGTAAACCTCTGTGAGAACAACACAGTAAATTCCTGTGAGAACAATACGGTATATCCCTGTGAGAACAACACAGTAAATCCCTGTGAGATCCACACGGTATGTCCCTGTGAGAACAATACAGTAAACTCCAGTGAGAACAACACAGTATATCCTTATGAGAACGATACAGTAAGCTCCTGTGAGAACAACATAGCATATCCCTATGAGGACAATACAGAAAACTCTAGTGAGAACAACACCGTAAATCCGGTTGAGAACAACACAGTATTTCCCTGTGAGAACAACACAGTAAATCCCGTTGAGAGCAGCGCTGTAATATATCATGCGGCTTAATCATCATGTAACTGCAAACATGTACGTATATGTTACCGTTATGCAACATTCACTAAATATGAAGGCGATAAAATGATATATTAATGTATTTTTGCTGACGAAAGATCACCTAGTTTCTTCTTGCTATATCAATATCAGTCTATATTTTTAGCCCTTTTTCTTTTGCTGTTTTAATCTTGTAATATTGAAATTTATTTTATAACATTGAATGCCAGCCTAAAACTGTTGAAATTAGTTTTTTGATCATTTTTAAACCTAATTTAACTGCAACTCCTAAACTTTCCCTCCTTTTTTAAAGTCGTAGCTAAATACAAATTGTCTTATGGAAGTAATATTATCACTAGAAATTTATCAATATGCATTCTCAATTTTTTTCGACAATCATAAAATAAAACTCCGCAGGCGATACAAAAATAGATCCATAATAAGTAATGAATTTAACGCTATCGTGAACTAATGTTAGAATCGATTAAAAAATCACCATTCAGCAGCACTCATCATGATTCAAAAGATTTCAAGTAGTTTTTTCCCAGCATTTTTGGCGAATGCCAACCCAATGAGAATGAAAACGTGATTTCATAATTAAACATTCTGTTATTCCAAACCACAATTTCCCTGGAATAGTTTTTACGACGAAGTCCAACTAACATCATTCAGCGAAGGCAAAACTCTCTTTCACATTTATCTGCGTTTAAGATTTGGGCCACCCTTCCTCCGTTCGTCGGTCCGTCTGTCTGAGGAAGCATTCGTAAGAGGATCATGACTGTGAACTTTTGCAAGAACAATTGTAATTCTGACAGATGACAGTCACGCCTCGGTCTTCTTAGATTCTTGTGGCAGTATTGCAGAGGGCGCAATCTTGTTGTTACGTGCGCTAAAGATGCTTACACAGACACCTCCGTCCAAACTCCCAGGTACAGCAATCTGCTTAGCGCACGAACTCGGCTCCAGACTCATGCGCGTCCAAACTTGCTAGTTTGGGTCGCCATTTGTACTGAGACTTACTCGAACAGACTTTATTTAATGTGGGGTCGACATGGAATCGTCCCTACTTCACAGTCTAACTTTTTTGCAGCCTGCATGCATGTTTTTTGCAGCCCAACTAATTGAATCGCTTGGGCGGCGAAAAGCTTGCATGCTCCGGCGAAAAAGTTAGACTGGGTAAAGACTATGCTTGAGAAATCTATCCAGAATATTCGATCTCAAACGTGATCCAAATAATAATATTACCTTCAGATGTGTGGCAAGAGGCATATCATAACTTCTGTTCCAACTCATCATATAATCAGTTACCAGTTGTTAGAGGACACGTAGATAGATAATTTGTGTGGATAAATGTGCTGAAACTTCGGGCCTTGAATAACTATTTTTGTATTTTTTTCCGACTGAATTTGTGCATACGACTGCATACAATAAATTGTACAGAGACTTCCAAATTGAAATTAGAATTTACAATGAGATCAGAGGGAAGTACGCGAAAATAAGCCAGTAATAAAAACGAACAGGAAACTTTTATATGAACCATTTCAAAAGCACTGGTGCTATCGACGGTTGTTATGTGTAGTTTTCCTGTTTTCTTCTCTTTCGGGATACGTACGGAATGCAAGATGCGAATTTCTTTCCACAATTATTCCAAATATCTTGCTCAAAATTCAACAGAAATTACCTCCATCATTAGCTAAGAAAAAATTGCGAACATCCTGAATGCTAATGAGCGATTTCATGAGCACAGGACTCACATGGAAAATTATTCGTGAAAATATCTTCAAAAATCACTTCAGTCGTTTAGTCATTTCGATTTCATGAGTACAAGACGCACGAGTTTGTCCATCATTGCTTCGTTGGTATTAGCCCAAGTTCTTCTACAGAAGTTTACAAAAAAATGCTACTGAGTAGGCCATTGCCAAAGAATCATGCAAAGGCCCCTTTCTGATTCCTTTGCATTGAGGTTAGTCCATAAATAACCTGCTAAAGAAGATCGTTGATTGAAAAACACTAAAGAAGACAATACCGGAGTTCTAGTACGAAAGCCATGCAGTACCGGAAATGTTTTACGGAAACCAGTGGTAGAATAATCACTTTCAGGAGGTCATGACAGTCTCAAGGGCGAAGACTAGTCTCTACATCAATTGACATATGTAGGTCATCGTGAGCACGGACTCATTTTTACTCTGTAGTACTACGTTGTTACCGCCTGAACGTGACTACAAAATTTACTTATGTAACTGGAAACATTTTTTTTTTGTTCATCAAGGGTCTTCAGCATTCTAGAAGCACAGAAAACTGATACGTTCAATGTATTCTGTTGCAGAATTACACATTCTTTAACTTCAATAAAACAATTGGGAATGGGAGAGCTGAACGGGAAAAGAAAGCTTTGTTACACATGCTTCATCGCTAACAACTCATTTTAACTTATCTAATTGGATCTTAAAATTTTTTTCGATCATCTCGTCTAAGTAACTACAAGAAACCAGTTTTATTTCAAATACAAATTAACTTCGTATTTCTGGTTTGATTCGCTGCCTAATTCCGGAATCTCACGAGCCCAAGTTTGCTCGACCAAAAGAATTGTGTTCACAAAACTTTTACGCCGGGGTACATTTTCACAGATATTCCATGGGAAATGATACCTTGTCCTACAAGTCACACTACGCCATTTCTACTCGACCGCGTACCTGCGCGCGGAGAAAAAAAAAGAGCGATGTCGAAGAGAATGCATGCCACAGCTGAGAGGGGAAACTTTGCACCATCATGGTCGGTTGTAAGCGATGCCTGCACGGTCCATAGTCGTGTCTTTGGTCTAGTGTTCTCGCACCATGAAACTCCATTGAATCTTCGCTTCTGTTTATGGGCCTTTGAAGAAGCACTGACGCACTACACAACTGACTGACAACTTGCGCAGTCTCAAAGAAACCACGCCGGACTGTTTGTGAAGGATTCGGGAATGTTAGACTGACGAGCATGGCTGCTGTTTCTATTATTCCGGCTTCCGAGGATGTTCGTTTGTAGTCTTCGATATAAAAAATTACTGCGAGAATTACAAAAACAAATAAAGAATTTGCCCTGAGATATATCTTCTTGATTACACTTCAGAAAGAAGTTTACAGAAGAGATAGGGTTGAAAGATCATGCACTCTGGCAGAAAAGAATTTATTTTTCATCAGAAATTAAGATAAGCTGGCAACCAGGATTGTTTCGCTTGATTCAGAGCTATACTTGACGAAAGAATATGTATTTTTCATAGATATAAGCTTTTAGGTTTCTCGCTTCGGATGTTTTCCGCATATTTCGAAATAATATGCCTCCTTAATTAACACCGTTGTCGACTTAAATGGTATTTTCAATTTTTCACCAAACCAACTTTGGCGAATTTTTCCTCAGCTTTCTATGAAATATTTAAAACAGAAAATAAAACAAGTTTATTGGTATGCAGCTGGGATCGTGTAACAATATTACCTCAGACAAATTTCGTTTCATCCTATATAATACAGTAAATGATTATTGAAATTAAGCAAACAGCGGAAGTTGGGAAAAATTAACACTAGAAGAATTTTTAACACTGGAAGCTGAGTGCACTAGAGCTCTCATCATGCCTCCTTCCTCAGAAAGTTTTTTCAACCTTTTCATGAAATTAACATCGAAAAGCCAGTTATGCCTCTGCAGTTTTATAACAAAAAACTTCCATAGGTGTTTTTATCCTTTAGTATACGAGAATTTACAGCGCGTAGGCCAAGTTCGATCGATCATGTACATTAGAATACAAAAAATATCATCAATGCCCACAGATTTTCATTGATGATCTAGGCCCCTGACAGGGCCAAGTCATAACCTGGTGATGGATCTAAGATTCTCGTAAAATGTAATCTACAGAAGCAAGTTTCGTGAGCCTTTCATTATGATACAAGCCGAGAAATTTTTTACGAACCCATTTGTAACTGAAATTCCCGTCGCTTTATTATTTCGGCTCTGTTATTTTCTTTACTTTCAGGTTTCCAACCCAAGATGATTGAATGGACATGAATCAAACTGATAGGTTCTGAAGGATTGGATTAATCAATTTACATTCTAAATTGTACATGAAATAACTAAATTTACTGCATCTCGCTATTTACTTTATGTTTATACATTGCAAGTAATTTCTGCGCGTGCTTGAAGCATGAATCATACAACGCGATGTGTGATTCATTGCTAATGAGATATTTAAAATGAATATTCATCGCGGTAGTGAATATCATTATATTTCAACTCCTTACTAAACTCACCAGCATGATGAGTGGCCATTGACTCACTGCATGATAAATCCTTGTTAAAATATTATTTTCAGCTCCTATAAGTACTAGACTTGTTCTCGTTTTAAATGAAAAACATAATAAATTTTCTCAACCTTTCGAATCTGAGGTCATAATGTTAAACTTCAAATAGAGCCAGTCAATTTTTTCTCAACAGTTATTTTATACGTAACTAGTCCACCCTTTTTTATCACTATTATAAAAATAGCCGCGTCCGCCTGTGTGACCTCCTCTTGTAATCGATAGCTTCGATAGCAACAAGGATAAAGCTTAAGAAATACAAGAAATTATTCTATTGCATGATTTTTCTGTGGCGACTCAATTCCTTTCACTTGGATTATGATATCCAGAATACGCAATCGGTATATTTTTTTAATGTTAATTGATAATGCGGAAAAAAATGTTTTAGATTCGTTTAACCAGTATTCTGGCTACCCCTTAGTATAAAGCCCAAGATTTTGGAACTTGAGTTATCGTTTTCGAAATTGTGATTTTCTTGAAAAGCTCCGAAAAGAGATTGGACGACATTTCAGAATAAAATTACGGCAAAGAAAGGCCACCGTGGATAGAAATGTGTCCAACCGCAAGTGAGAAGTACCAAGACTACGACAGCAAGAAAAACGCCGAAGACGATCGGATGTACAACGCGAAATGGTAAAACGAAGAAATGCTGCTCGCCAACGAGAAGCTAGAGCTAAATTGACCCTTGAACGGCGTTTGGAAATTCTACGGAATAATGCAGAACAACACCGAGTAGCTAGAGAGAGCTTAACACATGAAAGAAGCGAGGAAATTCTTCGGCATAACGCTGGACAACATCGAGTGGCACGAGAGAATTTAACTCAAGAAAGAAAGGATGAAATTTTTCACACTTATGCCGAACAGCATCGACTTGCACAAGCGAATTTAACTCAAGGAAGAAGGGATGAAATTCTTCAGATTAATGCCGACCAGCACGTGTGCACTAGTTTGAAATAAAAAAAGAGGGCGAAATGCGAGAAAGGCTATAAGAAATAAAAAATACAATCTCTCGAGAGTTGATGCGGCCGCGTGAACACGGCCCGTCAAAATATATAGGGCTGGAGCTTGTATCACAGATACGCTCATCACACACTTTCGGCTGGCTTCGGACAGACCGACCGAACGACGGACGAGGCTCTTATTATAGTATAGATTTATACCTCGTCGTCATAAATGACAGTTGTTAATACTTATACTTAATACTTATTTTAATATTTCAATGCCGTTTTCAAAACAGCTTGAGGTGCGCGAACATGCCGTTTTCAAAACATTTTGAGGCGCGCTAACATGCCGTTTTCAAAACAGCTTGAGGTGCGCTAACATGCCGTTTTCAAAACAGCTTGAGGTGCGCTAACATGCCGTTTTCAAAACAGCTTGAGGTGCGCTAACATGCCGTTTTCAAAACAGCTTGAGGTGCGCTAACATGCCGTTTTCAAAACAGCTTGAGGTGCGCTAACATGCCGTTTTCAAAACATCTTGAGGTGCGCTAACATGCCGTTTTCAAAACAGCTTGAGGTGCGCTAACATGCCGTTTTCAAAACAGCTTGAGGTGCGCTAACATGCCGTTTTCAAAACAGCTTGAGGTGCGCTAACATGCCGTTTTCAAAACAGCTTGAGGTGCGCTAACATGCCTTTTTCAAAACAGCTTGAGGTGCGCTAAC
Source organism: Morinoia aosen (assembly GCA_030386875.1). Taxonomy (NCBI): domain Eukaryota; kingdom Metazoa; phylum Arthropoda; class Malacostraca; order Amphipoda; family Talitridae; genus Morinoia; species Morinoia aosen. Next base: position 22,881,555 of record CM059565.1, read on the forward strand.
ATGCCATTTTCAAAACAGCTTGGAGTCAGGTCTCGAATCTGTAGCAAATGGGGAGATGTAGACCTAAATTGGGCAGAAGCGCACTATCCATCCCTGATCAAACGTATAATGTTGTATAGTGAAGTCAATAACCAAATCCGGGTCTTCTTCCCTCATAAATGATGAGAAAATATCAGAATTTGCAAAATAGTTTTCTTAAATAAGCTCAGAAGTATAGAAGTTTTAAAACATTACGTTGTATATAGCGTTGAGTATCAGTATCCGATTTGTAATTTGGGACGTTTCATGGTGTAATTAGAAGTGAAACTTGAAGCAATTATTATCTGAAATCATCAGTCGTAGTGAAAAAAAACTAATCGCCGAAATAAGTTTGTTTTCTTTGTTCCTGAAGCGAGCCAGATTGTAGAATTTTTAGATAACGCTAAGAAAAAGCTATCGTTCATCAGTTTGAAACAACAATGTTTTCTGTATATACGCGAAAAAGATGTGCCACGGGAAATACTTTCCAGGAAAAAGTACTCGATTTTCGTTGTAAAATATAGAATTCCTGGAATTGAAACAAATCCAAAATCTGTTCACCACATTTGTGGGACTCTTCCACTTTCCTGAACTATTGAACATAAGTCGTGCTTGTTATCATTGTCCATGAATTAGAAATACGTTCAAATATAGGTACAAGAATACTTTACTTTCCTTATTCTTACGCTTAAATTGGTACTTCTTACCTTTCCAGTTGCGGCTTTGAATACTCTGTAAAACGAGCTTGTTCCCATGAAAAATAGAGTATACAGTATCTCGCAACGCTGTTAGACTTACGCATATAAAATAATCGTCAGCACAGCTGCATATTTAACAGAGCAGTCGTGAACAGTTCTTCCAGCGCTTTGAGCGCATTTAACACAGCAGTCATGACCAGTTTCTCCACAGCTGTCGGGAATCCAGATTGCCCTCGCAGATCCAGCCACCAGCCTCGGATATTTAGCTATCTACCCTCAACGAAGATCCTTTCAAAATCCAGGCCTTATATCTTGTACGGGAGTTGATTGAATTCTAATCACCCCGAGACGAAGAGCTTTATTGCTTCGTCTTCTATTTCAATTTGTTCACATTCGTTATGAGGGAGAATTTATTTCTTCATTTTGTCGAGGTTTAGTCAATACATGTGGATGTACATTGGAAGAAGAAGCAATGCCGAACATCTGAGAAAGTAGTACGCGGAGTATTGAATCTCAGAAGCGAATAGAAATATATGAGCAGTACATCAGTGCTAATGAATGGTAATGAACGTCTAATATAAGCAGAGTACTGCTTATTTGAACTATACGCCACAAACAGCCTTTTATCTGTGTGATCTTCGAGATATTTTGACATTCGTAAGGTAAAATTGATTGCTGCATGCCATTTTTTCCTACGATGGTAAAGCCTCTACTCATTTCTTCTTTCTTATTTTGCTGTCGTTTATTTGTTTCCATCGTGAAAATTTAGGGAATGAATGTTAAATAGCGACGTTTATATTTTTTCTAAATCAATGTACCAATAAATCTATTCAGCTGATACAAAAGCAAAGACCAATTAGACCCAAAGAAAGTAAAAGTGAGATCAGACCGAAGCATTTCCTCTTTTCAACAAAGACCATTCTTCGGACGAGAAGCATCCGATTTTCTAGGAGCATCTCACTCAGGCCTAATCATTGACTAAAGATGTTATCACTTGGAATTGAAAAGCCTGGTTCGCAGAACTTTTCCGAGTCTCGGGTGTCATTTGCAAAGCCCCTTTTGTGCAGGCCGAGTTAAGGCCGGGAGGCGAAAATCATCGGCGATAAAGCTGACGGAGGCGCGTCATTCAAACGCCTCAAAAGTTCGAGGGGAATTTTTCGAGTGCGATTTTGTGGTGTTCATTAAGGCAGCTGGGCCCAAAAGAAGCGGGTCCTACACCTCTTGGGATATGGCAGATTAGTAACCTCTCGTCGCGTGAGATCTGCTTCTCTTAAAACCGGTTTGTTTTGACCTTAACTTGCGTGTGACTACCTACGTGTCCGAGGTCTTTGGGTCTTCACTCCATAACGGAGCAGCGCGAAATCTCCAGCACATGATGAACATTGACGCAGCTGGGAGTGCTGAATCTAAGATAAGGAGCAAGTGTACTCGAGAACGAGTTAGGAAGATATAATAATAGAATGTTATAGTTACGTTCTTAAATTACACAATAATTACGCTTGTACAATTATTACAGGAAATTCATGCATTTTGCGAAAGAAGATTGTTCGTTATGATAAGAATCGGTTATGAGTGTGAGTTATGAGATTTCTCTTAAAAACAACTAGAAAACCAAGAAGGTCAATGACTTTAATCAGTCTCATTCGTCCTTCCTGGTCACCTACCTCTGCAACTCTCCTTCCCCCCTACCCCACCCCATCAAAGAAAGAAAGAAGTAAAATAGAATTCGGAAAGAAGAGGAAATCTTGTGGGAAAAAATATATTTCGCTACTTCTTGAATTATTCAGTGGTAACATAATTTCTTTTGTTTGCGCAGTTATTTATTGTCATTAATTTAATTTACTGATTGTTCTCATTTAAATAAAGTCAGCAGTTTTCTCTGAGTTCTTTAACAATAATGAAAAACTATTGGGAAAGAGACTGAGATACCGAGGATGGAAGCGGAGAAACACGAAAAAAATCTTGATAACTGGCAGTCTGAAGTTATATCATTTATGGTCAAAGAGTTGCAAGTACAGAAAATTTCCTCGAAAGTCTAACAAAAGTTCGAGGGAGACATCTTTCTGGCGTTGAAATCTATTCTGCTGTAAAAATATAAGCTCGGAGGATATCGATAGAATCCACGACCAATAATTCTAATTCAGCAAATACATAAGCTGCTGGTGTATAAATGAATGAACTCAATTACCCGCTGGACACAAGGCCAGTGCGATTTTAAAATATATCCTTAGGAAATTTCAAAAAAAGGGAAAATTACCCTCTTCGACTTTTCTAAAATCGCATGAACGAATCATCAAACCCTTATTACTATTAGTTAGAGCCATCCTTCCCTTTACCCATGTATATCTTTCAAAGCAGAACAAAAGCCGCCAAACAGGAAATTTTGTGACGTGTGTTTTTCGGTGCGTGCAGACATGCATGGTGAGGGATGAGGATGCACGTTCATTAAAACATTAATTAAATTATCAAGCCGTGAAATATTGAAATAAGTGAATTAATTTCGCGGTCTCCAAGAATTGAAGTTGTGTCTTAAGGAAGAAACGCTTACTTTCTTTTAGAGCCTGCAACCATATTCAATAGTAATAATGGAAAAATTGCAGATATCCGATCGAGGGATAAACTCGTCAAAAAAACGCTAACTTTTTACGAAGTTTGTAAGTAAATAAGTAAGTATAGACGTGAAAAACAGCCCTAGGTTCAAATGCACGGGCGCATCTGTACTGGTATTTAAAAAAATACGGCACCCGTGTTTGTAATGTTAAATATTTATACGTGGGCATATCATTCCTTAGCAAAAGACCGACCTACCTTATCAAGTTTTGAGAAGAACGACAACTATCGACTGGTAAAAGGTTACGAATAGCCCGTTCTGTCCACAAGCGATGACTAATCAAATATTTTAGAAAGATTGAGAAAAACTGAGGGCAAAATCAACGTAGTCTTTGAGCACAGACACAACAACTATCGAGCAGTAAAATAGTGCGATCTTTGCGTTCGTTACACAGGCAGCGAGTAAGCGGTGGCAAAAGCGTTCGATACCGCAGATGATCACCAGTAAGCACGCTTGGCAAACAGCCGAACGAAGGCGACGTCGGCTGCCTTTATAGTGTCATGACCGTCAAACATCCTCAATACGACGTGACGTTTCACTGGCTGCCTGACCCGAGCTGCGGGTTGCCCTGTACATTCAACAGAGATGCTCCCGCACACCGTATGCAATGAACTGGAACTTCTTCCTATTTGTGCATGTCCTTATTTTTTTCTTCCTATGCTTAGGTTATTTGAATTTTGTCAGGCCCTGAAATGACGTTGCGTTTTTCTGTTTTTTCTTTCATTTTGAGCCTGAAACGTGGATGTTCAAAAACTGTCGTAATATTCATTTTGTTTTTTATGACTATTTGATGTATCGAATGAGGATTTGTATGAAAGGGACGAGTACAATGACGGTGCAAGTCACACTATAAGTGCAAATGAAAAGATCTTTCGCGAATTTTTTTAGGCCTCTCTGAAATGTGTGTTACTGTCACAATGCTTGTTTTGTAGGTAAAATACAACCCATTTCCGTTTCATATCACTGAGATTTTCGTATTTTAAAATTTTTCGAAGGTTTGGTGATTTTGTTCGAAAATATTCTAAAATATTCACGTGCGGAGTTATTTTAAAATTAATTTACTAAAGTCATTCTCCCCTAAATTTCTAATGATCAAAAGAATCTGTACATAAAACCTAAGTTAACTAATGAAAACTGTGTTATAATACATGTTCTAAAATATTTAAAAAAATTAGAGTATTTGATAGGGATTAAGTTTATAGATCTCACCGAGAAAATAGGAAAAGTACCTTTAGCAAGATTGAATATGGTAATGAATCATTTATTTTACTGAAAATAAATCAATTAGAAAAGATTATGACATATTCCACCGGTGTTTAGTTCGATTCAGAACATGCCTTTTTCAAGGTCGATAATTCTCGATCGTGAGTGACTAATAGTATTTTGTGAAAGAGAAGAGTTTCATTAGTAACCCGTCAATATTTTTAATTTTATCTCCTGTTTTCTTGCAAACCATTTCATTCTCTTTTTGTAATTTCAACTTTGTAATAAGCATACATTATAAACAGAAATGGTGTACTACATAATTGACACGTAAGCAAGTAGATACTAGAATTAATTTTTCAGAACCTCCAACAAGATGAGGAATGGTAATAGTTATTTTTACTAAGGAAACTTGAAATATAGCTGACAAAATTAAACCACACCAAGGACAAAACATAGCCGAATTAGTCTTTTTATATACGATTCTCAACGAGCGGCGGCTTGTTCAAAATTGTTACGTTAGTGACACTCAGGTCGTACTTGCGTACACCCGTTATTTTAGCGCTTGGTAGCTGCGTACACCCGTTATTTTAGTGCGTGGTAGGTGCGTACACCCGTTATTTTAGCGCGTGGTAGCTGCATACGCACGTTATTTTAGCGCGTGGTAGCTGCATACGCACGTTATTTTAGCGCACAGTAACTGCGTACACCCGTTATTTTAGCGCGTGGTAGCTGCATACGCACGTTATTTTAGCGCGTGGTAGCTGCATACGCACGTTATTTTAGCGCACAGTAACTGCGTACACCCGTTATTTTAGCGCACAGTAACTGCGTACACCCGTTATTTTAGCGCGTAGTAGCTGCGTTTACGTTTTTGTTATTTTACAGTGTACCTGTGTACTCACTTCCATTATTGTAGAGTGTACCGAGTACACACTACCGAGAATGTATACATTCCCACGTATACACTCACGTCATTTTAACCTTTAGACCGCAACGCGCGCCACCGCTGGCCAAGAAGGAGATTTTATTAATGGTGCTGATCGACCATTAGTAGCAAACTCAATTTTCATGAATATTTGTTGGAGCTTAATGATGGCACGATCCAGTTAATGTTTGCTTCTTTCCAAATTGCTCACAACAATTGTTTTTAAATTTGAGTTGAAAATTGAATTTCAGTTTAGCAAATCGTGGTCAAAGTGTTAATTTGTACCTGAGTATATGCTTCTTTTTCGTGCCTCATGGTTGTTTTTGGTATAGTGTACATGGGCTTAAAGTTTTCGTTTTACATAAGAAGGAAATTTATACGGAGAAAACTAAATTCACACGCAGTAATAAACGACCATAGGGCAGTAGGTCAACTTGAATTGTTGATAGAAAGCTCAATGCAAGAAATTTAACGCACTCGAAGAAGAGTAAAATAAACCGACAAAAGGTAACACAAAGCGTTAAACTGTAAGTCCAGTGAATAAAAATTATTTTATTGACTAGCCTAGAATACTGAACATCTAAGTATTTTCCTTCCAGCTATATTGAAGCAAATCTCCAAACGCAAAATCAGACTCGGTCTCACGGTGCGGAAAAAACTTTTAATAAAGGGAATATTTTCCTCTCTCAAACGCACTCGGAAATCCTAACAAACCTGCGAAAACATTTTCCCTCAGATACACACTTTTGCTAAATACTTTATTCACATACCAAAGATAAATGCTCGCTTACGCAGGCCAGAGATAATTCCTAAGGGCTAGTATTAAGAAATATAATCATGTACGGCGGAGGCAATAAATCTCGGTGATTGTTATACTACTGCTCCCCTTTCGGCGCCTGCTTTACTGCTTTTGTGGCGTGCTCTGGGAATGGTATTATTTACGCTTACTCACGACAATTTACGATAGCTTACACCCTTTCCCAAGTGTTGGGGTTGGTGAGGGAGCGGCGAGGGGAGCGCGGGAGCCGAGGGGAAGCCTCCGAGGGAACTCCTGGCCAGTCCCAAAAGAAGGAGCCCAAATTGCGAGTTTTGAGGCGCGTCAACGAGAGTCCACGATGAATTCGCGTAGGATTTTGAAAGCTCTGCCATTTTTGTTGTGGGACTCGAAACGCTGTAACCATTTACGAGTTTTTCGCTGCTAACTTGCGAGCCATATACAACGGCTGCCTCTTAACTCCTTCAGAGACGCAATTTTTTCTCTGGATTCGGAATTTGCGGTCATAGCTCACTCTATCCCTCGCATATCATCAATTTTACGGTAACCTTTCAAGGGGTTTCTTTCTGCCACGACCAACATGAATGTTTTGCTCGAGTGTGCCCGGCTCTTGTCCTCAGGTAAGTGTCTGCCAGCTAAGCGTTGTTCAAATTTGCACGAAACGTATATTTGATTTATTAAATTTTCACACACAAGCGATACATTTAGCAGTATCGTAACTACAATCATTGATATAGTGAATTATCGTTCTTTTCTGATTGTTGCAAATTAAATATAGAATTTGATAAATTTTCATACAAAATTTAAAAATTGCATGCGTATTGCAAGTGTTGGAATTAGGTATTGATGTGAAGAACTATCGGTAATTGGAATCGAAATTCTGAATCACTTATCACGTACGTACGTCTAGCGTGTTTATCAAATGAGTTGCGCGTCATGAGTATCATTTTATGAATTGAAGTTATATTAATAATACTTTTAAATATCTATGACACTTCAGCAGAGATGTTAATTAACTCTAAAAAGTATTAAATTCCTATGGGATTAAAGATTAATAAATAGGAGAAATACCGCCACGTGACGCCTGGAGTAACGGAAACACTTTAGAATTCCCCCAAATTATGTTCTACATTCTAGGAAATTTGTTTATTTCTGCTTCGATTGCAATGAACGTACCTGGAGCCTGCGGAGAAAGTTTGGCTGACATTATTTACGAATAATAAAATATTTGCCATGCTACTTATCACGTAAAATTTTAATGACATTATTTACAAGTAATAAAAACATTTGTTCTGCTACTTACCATGCGAAATTTTCACACACAGAACGGAAATATATAGAATATTGTATTCATGACAGAACACAGACGAAGCTTTCTATAGTTAGTCGAAGAAGCTTTGCATTCGTTCGATGTCTTTTAGAGCACTTTTTGTTCCCACTGAAAAGGAATCTGTCATTGTTTATAACTTCTACTCTCTTCAGGAAGGTAAATCTTAATCCAAGTTCCCGAAAAGAGTTTCAAAAAAATCGGTGCTTGCCGAAGATTCAATGCAAAACTATCTCGAAAAAACTGCCTTTCTAAAATATTAGACGGCGCCTGTGATTTGTAGCCCGACCCTCAAATGAAGAATAAGCAACTGGAATATACAAGGAATGAAGTCACAATCCATATGGGAAGAAAAGGTTCTTCTACTCAGCGTTCTTTTCTAAATTGCTATTACAGCAGTGTAATGTATGCTATGTTGTTGAAAATATACGTGACTTTTTAGACCATGCCATCCGTTGTGAAATAATTATATTCAGCCGACAAACTATTCCTCTTTACACTGGGTGAATCCAAAAACAATACTTACTCTTCGTCCGTCCAGTACTCATGTTTTTGTTTGTTTGATCTAAATGTTTGGTTTTTGGTTTACTTGGAAATGTACCAAAACATTCAGATAAAATTTCTGTGATATGAGTTTATCAAGGTCATTCTCTACGATCCTCTCTAATATTCTGGTAGATTCTGTATAAATCATATGGGAGCTTATGAAAGCTTATTTGTGCTGGGTCGGATGATATTCGGGCAGGATATTTTCATGTACTCGACGCACCTTGAGATATCGCCTACACTTATACTGGTAAAGGCGCCCCTCTAAGAATGATGGCCTTCAATAATGTCCAGTAAGAAGTGTAAATCATGCGCTGAAGTAGGTTACTTAATGATCATTACTCTATGATTACCGTTAGCGAGTGAAAGTGTGTGACGAGCGTGTCTGAGACGCGAGCTTCATTTCCGTTTAAATTTCCTCCTGTTAATCTTTCACAAATGAACAACAATGATGTACCCGTCTTTTCAGTGTCCTATTTATACCCCTGAGATAGTGATAACGGTATAACAGTTACGCATATCAATTACTTTCGAATTTTACAGACGACATATTCAATGACCATACAGATTAAAACGATTTATATATTCAAAAATATGTACATGTATAGCACACTAGCGGGACTATTAAAAATTTCACGATCGATATAATTGAAATCGAATCTGACGAGATACATGAAGTGTAGTTCCTTCCGTATCTATCCATTGAAACGCTTGTACGCACCAACGTCCCTAGCTACCCCAGTAGGCCACGGTTCCAATAATTGAGGCAAAAATTATACTGGATATAATTTCGTCGTGTAAAATTATTTATGTTTGCTCTTCAGGAAATCCGTATCACCGATACGATTATCGAAGAGACCAATATTTCTCGCCAAGGAGTTGAGAAAATCATCACATATCCAGTATACATATAATACAACTCACTGGTAGCTGTATGGGATTGGGTTTTTGAAGAACCTACATTGTCATTGATTCATGCTGAGACAAATCTGAATTTTTTCATTGCTTCAGCGGCTTAAGTTAGGAGAAGTTGACTTAGCTTTGGATAAATTTCGGTTGGATAGGTTAGGGAAAGTTAGGGGAGTTTAGGTTTTGGACAGGGTAGGACAGGTTAAGAAACAAAATGTCAAGTTGATAAGGATTAGTAAGGATAAATTAAGTTATGTTAAGTTAAAAAACACCGTGAATTTTTTTCAGGAGACCGGTATGAGAAAATATATTTAAATTTGTTAGAAATATATAGCTGAATGATAACAGCTTGTAACGTAAATCTATGTGTTCGCTAAAAATTAATTACCGTTTTCATATTGTTCATCAATAATAATAATAATGGTAATAATAATAATACGTTATCACACAAATGTACCAGAAGTGCCTGAGGAATTTCCTTAGCCAATAATGTCATTTAATTTGCTGCTAGTGTGAAAAAATATAATTTTGTATTCGAATAGTGAAACATATCCTAAAAACTTTTAACCTAGCAAAAATTCTGCTAACCCAACGTCCTAACTGACCTTATCTATCCAACCATTACCCAGTCTAACCTAATCTAACCTTTCTTTCCTAACCTACCCTAACCTAACGTCCTAACTCAACCTATGATTACCTTCTATCCTAACTTAACTCACCAGAATTTAAACTATCCTAACATAATCGGTTCTAGCATCAGTCATCCTAACCTTAAGTGGCCTTAACGAAGCAAACCTAATATACCCTACTACACCCTGTCCAAGCCTATGCTATCCTACCACACCCTGTCCTAGCTTATCCTATCACACCCTGTACTAGCCTATCCTACCACACGCTGTATTAGCCTCTCCCTTCACACCCTGTCCTACCCTATTCTATCCTACTATACCCTGTCATAGACTATCAATCCTAACCTAACTTTAACCTATCCAATAGATCCAAAATATCTTCTTTACCATTCGACGGTCAACCGTAACTTTGCTACCGGTGGAAGCTCAAGGCGTGATGAACGCACATACGCACACAAAGACGAACGAAATTCAAGCAGAATGATAATGTAGATGGAAGAAAATCTTACTGTTTTCTCCATGGCCATCAAAACTTTTGATCGAACTTGATGAGTGTATTTGTGATACGGGCTTCATTACCTTACGTATTTAAATATAATATCGAATTGAATCCTTTGTATTGTGAGATAGATGAGTTGTGTAAAAGTGAAAGAAAAATGTGGGTAAGAATGATAAGGTTAAGAATGATAGGGATGCCTGTGTAAATCATTTTTTTTATGAGCTCGTGGACAATTCTGTCGTTCAAGGACTCGCCAGAGAATAGTGTATATTTATATTTCCACCACCCTAATTAAATCATTAACATGCTTCGTCAAACATTTTACAGTCCTATAATTTTAGACTGGATGGGTACGCTGGCGTGGCTAAATCATTATGTATACAAACATTAAAATAGTATGATAATACTGACTCGTTCGAGTTCGAGGTTTGCTGAAATTCTTACCAGACTGTAAATCATTTTTCTTCTTGACCAAAGTGTTTTTTTTATAAAAATCTCCAAACTCGTGATCACATCTTCAGAAATATTCTGTTCCAAGAAGCAGTGCGTAATTAACTAACGTGCTGCATCAATTTAAAGGCGCCAAAAAAAAGCTTGTCTCTTGATGAAAATAACAAGGGCGTTGCTGTACAATTACTCATAAGCAATCGAATGCTCTTATATATCAGAGATAAATTTCCACTCACATTCAAATGCAGCACAATTCAGAACTCTCTAATGGCAATCTTTACTTTAATTTATAAATTTTAGACAATTTTATTAGAAAACAATGCATTCGAATAATAAAAGCCGTCCATATTTACAAATTTAAGCCTGCGTTAATTACAAACGCCTAAGATTTTTTCTTGCATATTAATCAGATGTATCATTTAAATTTTTGAAAAACTACCTTATTTCTATGGTTTATTTCAATATATATATTGAGCATGCATCTTGCATACCGTCCGAACTACTTAAGACTCGAATCCATTAAAAGGTCTGACACTATCTACAAAGTGTTCATGCGCTCTAAAACGAGACAAAAATATTTGTTACGTCTCTAATCTTTAGACACCTGAGCTCTGTGGTAAGTTAAACTTTTTCTAGTTAGTATAATTAACGACCTTAAAAGTTTTACCACGCACCGAACTCAAACATTTTTAAAAAGTTGAAAATTTAATTACAGATACGTATCACCTACGTACATGATTCCTACTATCGTGAAAATTGACTAAATTCATACATTTAAATATTTCCTGTGTGCATTCTCAAAAATTCATATGTATTTAAATGGCATCATAGATATTTACCATTCAAATGATAGAAAAACCTGTGATACGTTCACTTCAGTTTAGATGTTAAAAAATATTGCGGCAACGAAAGTTGAATCTATTTTTGGAGAAAATGCAACTAACTGCAGTGGAAAAAGGTACAGCATTTTTTAAACTTTTTGTCTAATCAATACAATATAATAAAATGCCATGCTCCCTAAATTTATGATTAAATAAAAACAAGTGAATATATATATTTTTTTCGCGTAATTTCTCCTATGTTATTACAATGGGAATCTCGTTCATTGAACACATTTAATTGGTTGGTCCGCCTTGGTTGGTTGGTCCGTCTCTCTTTCGCCCTTTTACAAGATGCTTAATGACCGTATTTTTGATAAGAGTTTCACCAGTGAACTCGTACAAGAATATTTTAGTCAGGGGTGATATTAGGATGGATATACTTGTTTGTAATACACAGCTGTAAGATTTATTTGAGGAAAATATCGAAAAATATATTAAATTGAGGGTCATGTACACTAGTTTAACTCAAAATAGACAGCAAAATGGACTTTACATATTCAAACAGTAGCTGACGGTCAAAATAAAAAATAAAAGCCTAAAAAAGCCTAATAATACTTGCAGTTTTTACTGGACGAATTTTTACGTTGAGTGTTTTGAGTGCAAACACTCTGTTGTACTTTTTTTAACATCGAAGTGCCACACAGCCACGTTACAGCGGCGGTATCGCAACACAATTTAACGAGTGTTTTCCAAGAGGGATACATTAAGAAAATAATTTCTCAAGACTTCCTCGAAATTCAGCTTCAAATACAGGTACTTGTGTGTGGCCAGAATATGTTTAACAAATCTTAGAGGAACCTACCGAAGCGTTAACCAATTGAATACAGCCAATCCACATGTCCTAGTCGCACATATGCCTGGTCTAGTCTCTTATTCTCCCTGAGATTGCTTATTTCAATACACATCGATAGATGCATTTCAATGCGTACAATATATTTCAATACATTTTACTGCTGCAAACTACATTTTTGTAGAGTGCGTATGCGATGTGATTGACTGTTTGCTAGTATTTCGGTACATGAATTTATATGCGCTCCGCAGTTACTGCAAAACTGCTCATCTAGCAACTTACATTTGTACTATAAATACTTTTTTCCCTTTTTTTATTAGTATCTACTGGTCCCGTTACCTAACACGTCATTTCCTTGTATTATTGTCAAGCATTTACTAAGAAATAAAAGTGTGTTGTGTAATTTAAAGCTTGTTCCTTGAGGCAGTTGAATTAGTTCTATTTATTAATGTTAGCACGAAAATATATCTTAAATTTTATAGAATTCGAAGCGTGATTATTTTAACAATATTATTTCAAATAATTTAGTCAAATACAGAACATTCTAGAATAGGCTTGGGATCAATTTCATTCCGAAGCTGTTCGCTCTATCAATTTTGGTAAATTTTAATAAAAATGGTTTTATTTGAACATCGAGCCTCACAAATATTTTGATGAATATAGAGATCCAAGAATTCGATGGAACGCTTAGTATGGTATGCTCAAAGGCTTCAGCAGGATACAGTTTCAAGTTTTAGTTACAAAGCAATGGAAACTGAAATGGATCAAGTTTTTGATCAGTAAGTGACCAGGAATTTCTTCCTTTTTCCAGCAAGAGTTGGGATGGGCAATTGCTCAGATACTGGTTGTTACAGACTTTTGGTGCGTGTATCGATCAAAGTTTACCTTAGTCAAAAATTGATAGAGATGAAAAAAATTCAATATTTTTAACATCTGAATGAATAAATTACGTGGACAATGTATTTTAAGCTTCTAACTGCACTAATTGTTATTTTTGGGAGCGTAAGAGATTTTATTTTTAATCGGACAACTGCTTTGTTTCTATTCTACTCTAAATGCCGTGTTTCTATTTTTGTGGATAAATAAGTGTTCGATACAGTATTTGAAAAAATCTTCAGGGAAAATTTTTTATTCTGACGATAATCAGTACTTTTGCACTCATATCATATATTTTCAGAAGGAAAAAAATTCTGGACCATACTGCCCACTAATTTAGAAAAATAATTTTTTTTCTATTTCGCAATCATCGAACATTGTGTACGGAGGACATTCATCCTGCTGGTAGAAGACTAAAAAGGAATTTATTTATTTTTTTTAATATTGATGAATATTCCATTCCTTCCAAGCAACATTAATTTGTCTTCCTTTTTGCCTAATATTTCTATTGCAATTACATTGTGAAATTCATCAAGAAGAGTTGAAGAAAGCGTGCTGTCATCAGTAACAAGTATGAACATGAAAATTTAGTCGATTTATCTGTGGTGTTCTCCCCCCAGGCTGCAACACGCTTCGGGCAGACCTTGAGCTATCTTTTCCGTGATAGGATAGCCCGAAGCGAGTGCCTGAGGTTCAACCGTATTCGGCAGGATATGGACAACACGGGGGTAAAACGGTAATTATATTGGTGCCTGTTAGGTACACGGAACACGGACCATTACACTAGGCACTCGGTGACTACTATGGGCACGTAATGATTGGAACGCAGCACTAATACGTGATGGTCGAAATACAATACTATTCGAGAAGTACGTAATGATTGAAACACAATCCTATGTGAGAATAGCACAAATATGTGGTGATTGGAGTACAATCCTATTCGAGAATGACATAAATTGAAACGCAATCCTATGCGAGAATAGCACAAATACGTGATGATTGAAGCGCAATCCTATTCGGGAATGACGTAATGATTGAAACCCAATCCTATGCGAGAATAGCACAAATACGTGACGATTGAAGCACAATCCTATTCGGGAATGACGTAATGATTGAAACACAATCCTATGCGAGAATAGCACAAATACGTGACGATTGAAGCACAATCCTATTCGGAAATGACGTAATGATTGAAACACAATCCTATGCGAGAATAGCACAAATACGTGACGATTGAAGCACAATCCTATTCGGGAATGACGTAATGATTGAAACACAATCCTATGCGAGAATAGCACAAATACGTGACGATTGAAGCACAATCCTATTCGGGAATGACGTAATGATTGAAACACAATCCTATGCGAGAATAGTACTAATACGTGATGATTGAAGTACAATCCTATTCGAAAATGACATAAATTACGTAAATGATTGAAACATAATCCTATGCGAGAATAGCACTAATACGTGATGATTGAAATACAATACTATGCGAGAATTTACGTAATGAATGACACAAGCACCAATAGCGGGTAACGTCCGCGAGGACGCTACTTACGAACGCAGCGGCGAGACGTGATGATTGGTGCTACGTCGTGCGACTGTTACGAACAGGTCAGCTGGTGCTAGCGGGGCGCCGAGACGAGGCTAGTCAGCTGGGTCGGGCCCAGCCGCCACGCGGTTCACCGTTGTAGCTGATAAGTAGCTACGGCGAGGCTAGCCGGCCGGAGCGGGAGAGAGGTGTCGTAGAGCGGCTTGGCCGACGACGCTGGCGCGGGGCGTTGCAACGTGACTTTTTTTAGGCTTTGAAACACCTTGAAGCTTCAAGACGCTACTAGGTTTAAGACCTTGCAACACCTTGGGGCGTCGATAGGCAGGGCCGGTCTCCGGAGCTTGGTGCAGGTACGCGAGAGACAAAGTCGACCTCGGACGCTAGATGCTGGAACACGAGGCTGGTGCTGGAGATGTGACTTGAACGAGGACGAGGGCTTGAGTGAGTGCGAGCCTTGTTGGGGTCGCCTTATGTAGGCCTCGAGTGCAAGCCCTGAGTCCGGGCGTGAGTCCTGATTGGTCGCGAGTTTGTGGGCCTGGGGTGCTGGAGGCAGGAAGCCGTTGTAGCTTACGGGCACCTTTTCTCATAGTCGCGAGGCGGCTTCTCTCAGGTCCCGTGTTTGGTTGACTAGGCGCTTCGGGTCCGGAGGTGCTCTGGAACGGATGCGGTTGTAGTCTGGAGGCAGCTTTTCTCAGGTCTTGTGGTGGTCCGCGGCTTGCCGCTGGGATCACCACATATCTATGTGATATTTTTCACTCAAATTAAAGATAGAAAAGGTGTCAGAGCAGGTGCTTGTGGCACTCCATGGCCAAAATTCAGTAGTCCAGATTGTTAATCACCAATGCCTAATTCTTTAGCTATGATTGAAGCAATATATGTGCAATTCATTTGACGACGAAGACGTGAAGTTTCAAGAGTTGCATGACGGCCAGAAGATAAAATGCTTTTCCAAAGCCAAAATTCACTAAGAAAACATAGTTTCAACCATCAGTTTCGAGTGAAGATATTTAGAAGAGAAATGACTTTACAGAAGTGACTTTTGTTTCAAGTGAGATAGTACGATTTTTTACATGCAAATTCATTGAACATTATTTGCCAAAAAATTGGTTCGGAAAACCAGTCTAAAATTGTTACCGCATGTTTTCTCATTGTTATAAAAATTTCAATTTTGAGAAACTTTTGGAGAACACCAAAAGAAAGACAGTGGCATATTTTGTTTGAAATGAACTGCGCTCGCAAGTCACTCATAGTCTTTACTACGCAAGCAGGGAACGGTTTTAATTCACCTAATTCATTTTTCAGGCTGGTTATAGAGTCAAGAACATCGATGCACAAGTCGGCGTTAAGAAGAAAAACTTGTTAATGTAATTCAAGAGGTGAATTGAATCGTAAGGAATAAAAGACTCATAGGATAGCCAGATAGGCTTTTTGCAAACCCCTTACAAATATTCCAAAAATCATCAAACGGAGTCCAACTTTTATCATGAGCAACTAATGAACAGCAGACCCATGTTACACCAAACTTTCACAAGATGCTGAAAGATTACTAGGCAAGTAGTTTTGCACATCTTTAAAACCATCGAGTTGAAAAAAAACGCATTCATGAAGTCCATGTCATTTGGGGCGAGCGGAAGACGTTGCATGTGCGCACAATGCAGACGGGCAGGTTTGCATCTCGCCCGCTATTTCTTGTCTCCAGCTCGCAGCGGCAGCCAAAAGAGCTCCCAAAATATCACCTCTTCATGGAGTCTGAGAACGGGTCCTGGACTCAAGCCGGTCTCCCCTAAACACAATAAAAGCAGCAATATTGCGGTTCTAAATCTGAAAGTTTAATGCCGCCTCTCACATTTCTATTTGCATAAGACAAAGAAAAGAGCGACTTTCGAGAGATACATAACCTGCAGTCCGTGATTTGGGATCGTACGTCTAGCTGTTTTGCCGATTCTTTTCTAAAAAACTGTAATATTTACAGAGTTCTCTTGATTAGTTTTATGCATTCATGATTCAGCATCTATCGATGTTCGTATATTTTCAAAGTATCGTTTCGACGATGTTCCTATCAAAGATATTTTGAAACGTCTTAGCTTCATGATTCAAGTTCTTCGAGGAGATATTTCTAGCCGGCGGCTTTTCACAGTCGTTCAATCTCAATAGATAGAATGTTTTTTAAAGGGGCAGTTGCGAACAACCAACTCTCATGAAATATTCAGGGCATCGCAATTAATGGTCAAGCAAACCAATATATTCCATCGTAGGTTCCTAATCTTACGTACCATTTTCTCCGAGCTTTTAATTCTCAACAGCTCGGTGAATCATCCGAGCGAATTTATTCCTCTGCACTGGAACTGGCGCTGTTCTTCCTCGCATGCTCGATCATTTTATTTACTCATCAAGGAGGAGTTCCATCAGGCATCGAAGACACAAAAATTCTGGGCAGCCCAGCGAACGCTGCGCAATGACTGCGGCTTTCAACAAGACTGTTTTCGCTCGTTGCCAAAGCGATAAATAGGCTGAGACTCCGTAAAAAATCGATGAGCAGATCGCGTGCGATACTGCGATAGTGTCACACTGGGATGACCAAAGAAACTTATCAATATGCAGTCGGTCACGACCAGCCGCTCCGCAAAACAGATAGGAAGGCGGAACCAGATCATAGACCTTGATTGGTAGCGATGGAAGGTCTTAGAATTGGATTTTCTCACCCTGTGTTTTCCTTGTAATGAACTGGTCCTTTTCAGACCATAAGGCGCCATGTAAATTCTTTCGATAACAGCCCATCGAAGTATGTAATGAAAGGCCTGTCCGACGCTTGTAATTATCGCTCAGATGCTGCATTAATTTATACGTCCTATTGACTGGTAATTTCCTTTAGTCACAGTGATGATTGATAACAGATTGATATCACTACTAGGAATGTAATTGTGGTAACTTATGCGGAAATTTTTTAAAATACGTATTTGAAGATGCAGACATCAAAGATGAACAAATAATAATGTTCTGTAAATTCTGTTCCCAGTTGATTGAAATTACTTGGGAGAAACCTGGATGACCGGTTTTTTTCATTTGAAAAAGGTGTTCCGAAATTAACCGTTAACAATATCATCGAATTATTCACGACACATGCAAGAAAGTTTCAAAGGAAAGAAACATCGGAAATATGTATAAAAACACGTTCAATCTTCTACTCCCCCTCCAGTGATCAGGTCACGATAATTAGAAAAACTATCAATGAATTTTTAAAGAACTCCTGTCAAAAAAATTACTTCAGTTTTCCAAAGACAGGTGTTGCATTCACTCTTCGAAAATATACACCAACATATGAAAGTAAATTAATTTTTCATTTTAAGTTAGACTTTACCCAAGAAAAGCATGAAAATTTTCAAAAATGTCGGCATGCGGGGCTGAAAAGAAAGGGGAAGCTCTGCTCGGATGCTGGCGGTGACGCGAGTGGTCTCCGGCATAGCTTACGGCCAACATTATCACCGCGGCTTTTCTAATTATAAGACCAATATTTAAATATTCCCTATACTTTACTTCCTCCCTAAGGGAACTTGCCGTCACTGGCAATAATTGACATTTTCGGGAAATATGCATATTTTACGAGCTCTTGAAGCGAGTGCTTTCGAGAAACTGATAAAATATTACGCTACCTGCACACGATATTTCTCAAGTCTTAAGACCTCCCGAAGCCCTATCGTGAGAATTTGTCTCCATATTCAATCTGAAATTAAAATATCAAATTTAGAACCACATTGAGTGTTTTTGGTTGCTCTGTTTTGTCTAATTTCTTTGCATGATGCTTTTTTGCGGAATTGTTTGTTAAATTTTTTTGTTAAGTCCTCCAATTCATTTGGTGAACCCTCGGGAAATTTGATTTCTGGAAGACATTCGTGAATAAAATACTGATGTAGAGCGAGAGAAATATCAGAAAAAAGGATACATCGATTAATCAAAATAAAATCTGTAGAAATTAGGGTCGTTAGGAATTGATTAAACAAAATCAAATCTTTATAAATTTGGGTCCTTTGGAATTGATTATACACAAAATAAAATCTATGGAATTTAGGGTTATTTGGAATTGATTAAACAAAATATGATCTTTAGAAATTAGGATCCCTGGGAATTGACTAAACAAAATCAAATCTGTAGAAATTAGGGTCGTTGTGAATTGATTAAACAACTCAAATCTGTATAAATTTGTGTCCTTTGGAATTGATTATACAAAAAATAAAATCTATAGAATTTAGGGTCATTTAGAATTGATTAAACAAAATAAAATCTGTAGAAATTGGATCCCTGGGAATTGATTAAACAAAATTAAATCTGTAGAAATTAGGGTTGTTTGCAAGATTTATTTTACTATCATGGCAGAGTTATTGCTTCAATGCTCATAGAATTGTACTGCATAGAATTTCCTCATTGTTGGATCACTCTGCCACACGTGAATGTACGTGGTATTGACAACTGGTACACCCCTCAACTCGTGAACTTCTATTTTTCTTAAAATAAATCGTTGTGATTATTTTCAAATAAATCATTCTATACGCAGCGATCTCTAAAACCCAATTCGAATCACCTACATTAATTGATAGCAACTAATTTTCCTTCCCTGAATTTTAGAATGAATGTTGTACGATTTTATCGTTATGATTTTATCATTTAGCATGGATTTATGGCGAAAACAAATTAAAAATGTACGAGAGAGACTAAGCTCAAATATCCTGCCCTATATACGTGGAATTGGAGGTTGATAATTATTATTGATTGATGTGGAAGTGGGAAAATGGACACAGAAACTTCTCCGCTGAAGACTAATCTGTAAAATCACCCAGTAAAAAATAGAAAATTATTTATAGTGATCGAATAAATTTAATCCCTATGTATATATATTATCAGCAATGCAATAGTTCCTACGTTCTGGTGTAGTGCTTCTGGTGCACGCTCAGCTGTCTGCTTTACGTGAACAGGAAATTTTACGACCAACATGAACTGTGCACAAATGCTTGTGTACAGGCCGACAAGTAACGATCCATCTCTGTTGGATGTTGACGGCATGAATCAGCTTCAACGGTGAGAGAAATTTTGATCTTGAATCTAAAGTCGTTGGATTATCATTGTCGTGATATGAAACGAAGGTTCTCAAAATGAATCTATTCAGTAATTTCTTAAATTTGGCACATGTTTCTCAAGTGCTGACCATAACACACCTCCCATTGAAAAATAATAGCAAATATCCTTTTTGAAACGAGCCATTTCCAACATCACTCTTTTTATCCAACACATTATAAATACCTGTAAAATATCAACGTTCATAATAAAAATTCCACGTACACCATTCACAACATATGCCCATCACAGTCATGGAAGCACAAGAACTTGAGTTTATCCGCTAAAAATACTCGGTCGTGTCGTTGTGAAATCAAGGATTCGAGCCGAGGTTTTTGTGAGGACCTTATGCCGTGTACACCTTCTGAGGGGGCGCAGAGAGGGGGAGACAGGCAGGGGAGCGGGCTGTCTCCAGATATATTGCCGCGAGTAGAGGGCCTTAACTGCTCTCTAGTTTGCATTTTAGTTCTTGGGACGCTAAATATATGCGCGAGCTGTTTTTAGATTTTTTCCTGTCAACCGTACGAGTTTTGCTGCCAGACTGTCCCGCAAACAAGACGCAAAAAGTCAGAACTGAACCGATACAGACCGGCGCTCGAGTCCCCAGCGAAAGAATGTGCCTCTCCATTGAGAGTATTTCAAAAAAGGTAAAATGTTGTCATGGGCTCGCATCTTTACAAAATTTGAAAAAGAACTTCAGAAACACTGATAGTTTTATTTACGAAGGAGCCGTGCGGTCCTAATTGCGGTAAGACATTTTTTAGAATTAATCTTCACTGCGTGTGATCTGTTTACGATGAACTGTCCCGTGTTTCTTTGAATAATGTTCATTAGTTGCAGTAGTAATAGTAGAAATAATAGTCGCGGTAGTAGTAGTAACATAAGTTGGCGAGGGTCTTAAATATAGGTGCTCAGGCGATATCGCGTCGATAACCTCGCAAATTCAAGCACAAATTTCCCCACTTTAGCTCAGTAAATAAAGTAGTATGCTGGTGTCGTTACGATTATTTTTGATATTAAGAATAGAATTTTAATATTTTGTGTGGTCTTGATTATTAAATAAGATTGAATCTCTAATACTCCTCAAATTTTAATTATTCACTAGTAACTTTCCATGGGCTGCAAACATGATTAGTGACAGTTTGAAATCTCTTTACTAGCTCAAATACGTGTTTTTGCGCAACGCTTCTTAGTTGAATACTTCTAATCAAATTATACTGATGGAATTAAGTATCATCTAACATGCTAATCCTCACGCCTTTTTCCTGGAGAGTAAAACAACACAACTTTTTTAAAGTTTTCATGCTACAACGCCGATCCTCAATGTATCAAATGTAATATAATACCAAGGTTTAAATGAACACGTAATCCTTCACAGGCCTCGACTGACAAAACAGTCTCCAAGCAAAATAATGTTTATGCAAAAGGATCGCCCCAAGAGCGTCAATGACAGGATCAAATGCCACATTGACCTGAATAATGAGGCCCCCGATCATCCTCCTTATTGCAGGTGGTCGAATCGTCTGCTCCTGACCGCGTTTACATCGGAATTAGGGTCGGCATGCAGAAACGAAAAGGAGACCTGAAATATTTTCTTGACTCAGCTTAGCTTGGAAAATTCGATGCGAGCTGTGTGTATGGGTTCTGTCTAGAGGATTTGGGAAAGGAAACATTTCAGCGAAACTTGAGTATGTCTAAGCCTTCTGTTTACAGGAAATTAAAATGTTTATGATATCATGAAAAACAACTTTCAACATCAAGAACGCAAAAAATAATTGGGCTATGCTTTTTACACATATTGTCATCGGTTCATTTGCTTAAATAGGGTAATATTCATTAATTTACATGATAGGACTGTTTTTCTAAATGCAAATAAATTAGTTGATTCTGCAGACATCAATTGGACAAATCCTTCTCTCAATTCGCTTTAACTGCAGATGAGTAGGATTTTTCCCACTTGTTCCGTGAAATGCAACGAGCAAAGTTCTAAATTAAATAAAAAAGTAAGTGCACCTCACGCAAGAAATAATTTGCAGTTGTAATCATAATTGCACTCAAAACGCACCTGAGCTTCAGCTCTAAACAAAAGTAAAGGCCGAAGTTTTAGCTTCTCTGTGTATTCTATGAAGATTGCAAAGCCTTCGAAATCTGGAAAGTTTCTTTGGGATAAACCCTCTCGTATCCCTCACCTAATTATCATCTTAGGTATAAAGTTGTGAACAAAACTTTGCAATACGTATAAAATTTAGTGAGCCAATTAAAGGATTTGCGTGCCAGCTGAGGAAGAAAGTTATCGCCAGCCAACGAACGCGGGATTCGGCCTCGCGAATGCGAATGTTCCGAATATGACATGTCGGATTTTCTGGGCTGCCTGAGATCTTTTGTAACTTTGGCGTAGCTACCGCGCACTTCATGTGGGGAAATTTAATGATGCTGGATTCATTTTCAAATTCCATATAACATATTGCGCACTTGGAATATTATATGTAAGACCCAATTTCATCTTGGTCATTGCTTATTGTATATAATGAATGACTTATGGCCACAACCATTTGAACTTGAGACACGATTTACTGCTTCAGAAAATACGCGTAAGTTAGATCCGTTTTCACATTTACGTGACTTATTATTCTCATGAAACATCATGCGAAAACGTTTTATTGTGAAGGGCAGAATCATTAAATGATCCACGGTCATCAACAATCTGCGAAATAACTTTACTTATTCTACGTATAACAAAGGATACTCGGACGTAGAGCTTTATTCGTAAATGAATCTTGAATATACGCCGGATAAAATTAGATGCTGATTGCAATGGAGTAAACGCGTCAACACGAATAACTGATCACCTTATGGTTCAACAATTGTGTTCGCTTACATGCATCAACTTTGACTGTTAACTAGGTGCTTAAATTGAAGAAGAGAGCTATTTGGTCACAAACTATGCCATAAGTACTAGTATTTTATTTCATCCTTATGTGTCTGCGTATGGTATTTTCGGTGGAAAAGAATTTTTCCATCAGAATATTCGAGCAATTATAAAGTGTTAGTATCATTTTACGGAATGCTTTTTGCTGAATTTTTTATGCAAAACGGTAAATAGTTCATAAACCCTGAAAAAAATTATCGGTGAATTTAATGCAGGTAAATTACAATTGTGCATAAAACAACGAATATAAACACAAGTTGGGAAAACTGCATCACGTTAATGAGCGTTTTCATGAACAATCCTACAGCGAAGAATAAAACGAAAGTATTACGTATATCTGTGGAAACACCGTCTTCATAAAAACTTATAACACGTTCTGAAGAATTCGTCCCGTCTTCTGCTGGAACCCGCACTCAATTCTAAGGATTTGCACCTGTCGTAAAATTCGTGCATAAAATCTCCCAGAGACGATCGTCGGGTTTGGTTCCCGAGCCTTTCTAGTAAAAACTTCCGTTGTTAGATCGTATCATACAGGATGCCCGAATATCCTTCAATACTTCTTGATGCATTTTGCATCTTGAAGGCATTAATTAGTATTATAAGATATTACTCTGAATCTTTTTTTTAACATTTAAGGGAAGGAGAAAAGTGTGTCACCAATATAAATCCGCACTCAATGTACGTTGTGGCACACTTTTGTGTGCTATGGCCTGATACGACACGCGTAAGTGTACCAGCCACGACATACTTTGAGTAAATCAGCATTATTTTACATAAAGGTTTCGCTTTTTTAGACTACTTTCAGATTACTGATATATAAACACTTGAAAACAAAATAACAAAAATTGTACTCTTTCTTCGGAGGTTTCTACTTTATTCATAAAAATCAAATACTGTTCATTTTTGACATGAGTTGTTTACCTTTAAACGTGAACATGTGATTTTAATTTTTTAACCGCTTGATCATGGGGTCAAATGTGATACACTATTAAGTTTCGGGATTTCTCTGGACAACCGTTTGACACTCACAGGTGTGTCCAAATTTTTCTCCGTTTAATTGCTTATAATTCACCAAAATCGATCAAATTGCACGCTAGATTTTATTTCATGCAAGACCTCGGGACTTTCCGCGCTGCTAGGTTCGCATGTATTATAAACCAAAACAACTGTAACGTTTGTCCTCAGTTGGCTTTTCTTTTAATATTCCTTTAATTAAGTTAAACCACGTGACACCAAAAGCACCATGATAATAAGAGGAAAATGTAAACATTTTATTCGCGTTAAGCTGATGCTTATAGATAAAGATCTGCAGATTTTTCCTGGAAATGATCAGCTTTTTACATTGTTGAACATAATTCAGCTTTTGAATTGTAAGAACGCATTTAGCACAAATCATTTACTTGCATCTTCTTGAAAGGTTGTTGTGTGATGGCATTTGCCCCCAGCTTGGTGATCATCCCATCTTTTACATTTTTAGACATGTCGTAATGAGTGTGAAGATAGAAGTCAAACTCTAACAGTGTAACACTGGATTGTATTTATTTACAATGATTAGTATACACATTCACCACAAACCAAATCACAAAATGAATTTTCATCATAGTCAAACTTTCGAGAATGTTCAATAAAAAAAATGCGCTACAGTTTCCGATGTCTGGAAAAGTTACGAGAGGAAGCAAAAAAACAAGATAACATAAAATCTTAATTGACCTATTTTCTGAATGTAACGTTTGCATTTTCCATGGACTCCTATTGATACTTAGTCTATTGTTACTTAATTTTTCCTCCAATGCGTGAAAAGATTCTTCAATTGAAAACTCATAAATTAACCCGTTAACTGCATTCGCGCGGTTGCTCCGGTCGGTTTGGTTGGGTGGGAAGTAGCATAGCTGTAAAAACCGTCTTCTCGAATTTGTTTTTTTTTTTCTTTGCGAATAAGTGGAAAAAATATAATTGCGTTATGATATTTTAATTTGTATTCCACTGTCGAACTTGAATAAAAGAAGTGAATTAAGAAATGCTGTTCATTGATACTGATACGTGAATGAGCAATTTACCGAGTGACATACACACGTCGTACCAATAAGCAGACAACGTGTTATTCCAGATATCATGGAGGCTTGAGTACTACTAGAGAAGAGGTAATTGGTCTACTGTCTGTTTCGTCTCATTTCATTCCAGATTAAAATGAAAAATGTGTGGGGGTATTTTGTAACTCTTCGGTTGCGAACTGAAATCGTTTATATTTAAACTTGGAATGATTCGCTTGCTTTTCACCAGCGATTCTAACGGAAGGTAAAACTGAACGTTGAGAGAGTGATTCATTGTTGATCTCGTTCGATTTTAAAACTCATAATTGGGATTATTTTCGCCAATTTTTCGTATACATCCATTGAATTCGTAACCATTCCTGTGTGTGGGTTGCCATCAATTAAAGCTTGCTTCTTCGCAAAACTTATCTCCGCTGAACACCTTGGCCCCGAGAATTCTTTCTTTTCTGCGATTGGATTTACCCCAAAACGCTCCTCGTTTCTTTGACTAGTGTTAGATAACAGGAGCATAACACATGCTATTCCTAGCCCTAAGACCACAATAATCACTTTAAACAATCCCAGGGGGGCATTGTACTCGGATATTATTAAATCTTCCACACACTTTGATGAATTTTGAATCGTGATTGTACCCTACAGTTGCCAAATTTGTCATGGCACTGATATTGGTGACTTTAGCTTTGAAGAAAGGTAGTTTCAACTCTGACAACTCTGAGATCATCAGTCAGATCATCAACAGTTATTTAACTATAAACTGTACTAACTCACTAAAAATAAATTAATTTAATAACTGAAGTCTATATTGCTGTACTAAAATTTGCGTTTTAAGAAGGAAATATAGATCAGTTGAAAAATTTTAGTAAGTGATCAGTTGAAAATTTATTTACATAGCCTTCATAAATGTTTACTCACGCTAATATTTATTGTAGCATTTCAATACAGAACTCGATTTTTCAGTAATATTGTATCCAAAGGTCGTCGTAGCCACGATGCAGGGCTGTTTCTAAACCGAATTATTGCTGAAAGTTGAAACCTGTGGTGCATCGATGAAAGTCTATTGACGACCTCGTGCTACTAAATTTGATTCATAAACTCCTGTAGGAGTCACACACACGTATATCTTAAGCTTCACCCCTGAAATTTTGCAAAGAACTGGTGCAATCTGCGGATTGCGACGCTGAGCATGTCGATGCAGGATGAAGATTGCATTATCTCCAAGAAATTAAGGGGAGACGCGGAGCCCCACACTCCGCACCTCCATTAGTTAGTTGGCTTCCATTACAGAGCGAGCTTTCCCCGCTCACTCCTTACAGAAATACAGGAAAAGGAACGCAAGCTCAAGGCCTCAATTCGGCAACACCCGAAGGATGTGCTCCTCAGGGTGCTTTGGTTCGACTCGGTGCATCGTGGGAATTCCGAGTTCGAAATCCCGACACTGGCTCTGCAGAGCAATGATTTTACGACTTCTATAGATAAGCAACGGCTTGATCTGCTAAGCCAATACTTCAACATTTTAATTAAAATGTGTTACGCTTCCATCTCTTCAACCAATTACTTTAACTAATTTTTTATTTACTTTATTATTGCAAAATTAATAGAATGATTTGTAACCGGAAATTTTTCCCGTGCTTAACGTAAGAATGTCTGAAAGTCTAACAAATGATATTCATCTAGTGAGTTAAGTGTGATATTTTAATGTAGAAGAATGGAGAACATCTCGATAATTTTTATGCTTCTGACTTTGTCTCTGGATGAGGGCGACCGAATGAAATGTTGATACTTTTTGTTGTTTAATGCCACCTTTCATATGAAAGAAAAAGCTAAGATTCAGTATTTCTGAATAGCATGATTAACATATCATTATTGTATTGAGGGGTTTTTTGACTTGTGTTTTTAAAACTTAGTTACTTTGCATGCTCAACTGCAGTTACTTACTGCTTCTGTCTGGCTTGTTACTTTGCATGCTCAACTGCAGTTACTTACTGCTTCTGTCTGGCTTGTTACTTTGCATGCTCAACTACAACTGTCTTTCTACATTTGGTTTCTCATTCATGGCTTGTTGGTATTTTTAAATTCGGAAAGAGACTCCCCTCTCGTATCTTCTGAATAATGAAATCTAGAGATAATGGTCACTTAACTTGAAATTATTGCAATTATTTTTAGACCGTATTCTCGAGTTTGGAACCTCAAAAAACGTTTCAGTTTCAAGAAATTTCCTTTATATTGAAACGAAGGATGAATAACAATGCCTTCAATTTTTAAAAATATTTCTAAAGTAAAGTAAACGTTTTTCAATCTACAGAATTTGAAATTTACAATCGCGTAACTTGTTACGCAGTACCCTGACGGCGTTTAACAGACGTGGACTTAAATCACTTCTGTGTCTCTAATTACACAGTTTTGGTAATAATAATAATAAAAGCGCTCTACAAGCTAGTTTCTTTTTAGTTTTTTCCAAAGGAATTTTCACAGGACCGTAAAAACTGTTCAGCGATATTATGAACAGAATTTATACGGCGATCTTGCTGACATGTTATGCACGGAAGGTTTCATGTTTCGTTTTGTATAAAGAGATTTAACTTTCAAACAGTAACATCCATGCATCCAATTTAAATTTAGTGAGTTTTTTGGATCCGGTGAACTATTTAAATAACACCAAGTCTCTTTTAAAGGTTTGATAAATGAATGCATTCAGTTGAGTAACGATAACAGTCCAGTTGCCTGAGAGATTAGTTTGGCATCGGCAAAATTCGCTTTCCGCCATGTTGTAGTGAGCAGCGTCGATAGAACCAATTTTCTGATCTCCATCGCCGGTTTTTTCTATAGCCGAGCTCGTATTCTGCATGAGCCAATGATTGACACTTCGGAAGGGTGAACCAGGAGCTCTTTGAAGCTCCTCTCCAAAAGCTTTTTCGAATCTCGCACCGTTCCAGTCAGTCATACTCATTTTCATGCGCAGATTCGACTGTGATTGCTAACTCAATCACAATGATCCGTATCAGGGGGCTTGGATTTTTCAAATCAACCCTCCATTTTATTTATCCATTAATGTCTACAATCTGTAAATTTAAAGGTGTTAGTAATAAATACATCGATGGTGAAAATTTTTCACTGAACGAAATGGCTAGCCTGTATCATAAATGTCTCATAATTATGCAATTTAGCCATTTTAATTTATCTTTTTCTATCTACATAATTGAAAATTAAGGTTTCTGTTTATAAATTGATAACACGATCAAGTAAGCATTGCTGTTACATACGATCAGATTCAATATTCTTTTGAGAGTTTGTGTTCTGTAACTCTGTATGGATGTACTTTAGCTGAATGACTTTGATCAACACAATTAACATTATGTGGAATTTTAAACGATTGAAAAACTATTGAACTCCTCGATTTTTCAACACAGAGTTTTCAGATGAGTGTTTTCCTGAGGAAAATCTATCTTTTGTGTAGAAAATCAAGATCAAATAGAAAAACTGAGAGCAAAATCATTGCCAATTTGGCTGATCTGCGTGTAGGAGAACACAACATCCAAACCACGACTTCTACGTACGGCATCAGCAGCAATGTTGTGAATGTTACCCTAAAGTTGAGGGGGTCTGAGATTGCGGCTGCCAGGGCTGAAGTTGCGAACTGATCATTCAAGAAGACATTTCTCGAAAACCCAATTGAGCATGATGATGAATTGGCTAGTGGAAAGTAGATAAGTATTTATTTTGCTTGTAGTTTTTGCACTTTCTTGTATTTAACGCAAGAATTTAAGTTATGCATTATCCTAGGAACGCAATAGATAAAGACAAAATGATCAATTTTTTTGTGTGTTCAAATATCTCCTTGAACGTGTTAGGGTGGAAAAGGAAATGAGGTAACGAGAATCATTTCTTTTCTCAGTATACTGAATTGTTCAAACTGGAGCGTTGCTGAAACACAACATGCACTTAACGAATTAAAGGCTTGAGCTAAGGAAGATAATGGTACTAAGACTGATAATCTGGAGCTCAGTGAGATTGGCCTCCAGAAAACGATATAACAAATATTGATATGACATCCTAACTGAAGCTCAAAAAAATAACAATAATGAGACTGAAGAACAAAATCATTCAGCTCCGTAAACGATTCAGAAATTAAACAAATAACTAGAAATTCAGCGACATGGAATGAATAAATAGTTCAGAGTAATGATGAAAGACTTAGCATTAAACGCATGAATAAGTCAAAAATAAATCACTAAAAACTCAACAACATGAAACGACTGAGCAAATCCAAGAAATTGCAAGAAATGTAAAATTAAATACTGGAATAAATCGATCAAATTGTGAGAAATTCGGCAACGTTAAATGATGTAATAAATCTAACAAATTGCAAGACCCCTGATGTTATTAAATGTAAGAATAAATCAAGGCGTTGCATATAATTTGTTTGGAGGAATATTGAAATCTTAGGTTAACTTGAATGCAAATGAGCCGTTACTTCGCAAGGGGGAGAAATCCATCAAGATTGCAGATGATCACAAACATTTGAGCAGCTGTCAAAAGGCTTTTTGTAAGTGCTCCACAGGCCTTACTACCTGTAATTTTGCCTAACTAAATATTGTGCGTTAGCGGCTTACGATCGAGCAATGGCTAAATGGGCATCCGAGCGCCTCCAAGTGGAATGTAAAGTGAGGTTTATAGCCTTTAGATATTTGCGTGGCGATCGATGTGCGAAATATGAAAGGAATATGTGAGTATAGTGGCTTAAATGAGCTTGATTTTGATTAATGTCTCTCTAGTTCACGACCACTTTAAGGAGAGCGTTTTCGCTGCTGAAGAAGAATGAAGTGATCTGTTTATAGATGCAGTGGCATGGTAGTTTACTTCTGAGCGTTCTTGTAAAGTTACTCTGATTTGAAAGTAAATTACTTTAAGCTTGTTGGATTTGAAGAACTAACGATAAAATGCTCCCGTATAACATATAACATTTTGAAATACGAACAGCATTAACGATGAGGATACTTTTATTTAGGAAGAGAATATTTACTTTCATTCATGAATTTTTACTCCACACTTTGAATGTATAAGTAGTTAATTTCCGATTAATGGCTATCGGTAGGCATGTAACTTTACTTAATATTAATTTCTAAAATTTTATGAGCGAGTTATTGTTTTTCAGTGTGTAATTCTCTACTTGTTCATTCACCTAAGAATAGGGAAATGTTCCGCTATTGATTTCACTAGTTTTTGAGTATTTGTGTGAACTACTTCTAATTAAATGAAAATATCCGTCAATTGTTCCACTCAGAAATAAATTATAAATTCAAACTTAATTCCATTCATGTCCATTAGTTGAACAAATACTTCCAAATAAAAATCAAAAACTTACAGTTTCATTATCGTTACGCTACGTCGAAAATTTAGGTATAATCAAATTAATTTTTTCATATCTTCCTGAAATCGTTTTAAATCTAGTATAATTCCGTTAAAATACCTTTGATCTTCATTTCATCTCTGGAAGCTCATGAGTAAACTAAAACAACTCCCATTGGATCGAGCGCAATATTTTAAAGAAAGACTAGACATAATCTAGAAAATGAGTCGTAGAGTCACAAATTCAAACATTGTATTAATAAGCGTTTTTAATTTAATCTCACTTGGCGAAATGAATATTTTCACAAAACGACCTAGAAAAAAGTAATTATGCATCGGACTAATTCACCCTGATTCTGCCGTCTGAAAACACTAAAGGATTTAATAATTCCCAATTTCACCCATGTGTCCAAACCCACAATTTTTCACCTTTATTTACTAAATGAAAATTGCCATGCACTGCAAAAAAATTATAATGGAATTTTTGAGTACCGAATCAATCCAATTATCGAACTTGAACCTCTGAGCAAAGTGATTAATTAAACACGGTAAGATTTTAATGAATTACCGTTAGTGGTTATAATCAAAATGAAGATATCTGCTTAAAAACACCGTAATTTCCACTGACAAATAGAACGGCTCATGATGTTGACAACACAAAAATTGGCTCAACAATTCCATTCTATTTCTTCATTAAACTTGGGCAAAATCGTTCAATCGTAAAGTTTGATATGTGGCCATCAAATAAGAAAGGCAAACCATGGAAGGAGGAATTCTGTCGTTTCCATTTGCAAACAGGATAGTTCTTGCAACCTATATTGACGGTACGTGGAGTCTTCCGAACGCTGGTCTGACATCTGCCGGGCACGCAACCCGTCTCTGAGCCAACAGTTGCCGGATAAGAAACACCTCACCATCACGTCTGCGTCAACACGGCACCTCTGCTTCTCCGATTGGCTTCGAGGGCTTGTGTGGGCAGTGAGAGCAACCAAAACATGTGCCATGCTCATCAATTCAACCCGAATTATTTCAACTGTACTCTGGGAATTTTCGGAGGTAGCGCTTTTTCGACTATACGTTTATGGGTGGGTTTCAATAACTAGTGAATAACTAGTGAAGAACTTTGTTACCATCATTATTCTGAGTTCAATTCGTTAAATTACGCAGGAATGAGTGATGAAAATTTGAGAGCTTAAGTATTTCTATTAATTTGATTAGATCAATTGTGTGAGCATTGCTTTCCAGGTTTCAAATTACTCTGATGGTTTTCTTTTAGAGTGTGAATAGTACGTTCGTTTTATTCTTATTAATTTCATGTTCTATTGGTCGAAATTGCATTAAAGATACTGTAGATTATTCTAAATGGCTGGTGTTGTTTATTTTTTACATCGGAAGCCATAGGCGTTAATTACAGAGGAAAAGGCTTTGTTCGAAGTAAAAGCATATGTTGTTGTGAATAATTTTTTGAATGGTTTACAAAAAAATTTATGAGGAGAGAAAACTGGTCAATAATCGTTAACATTGATTTTATCACCATTCGTTAAAATGAGAGTTACTAGAGCAATGTTTTAAAAGTTTGGTAGAATACCTTAAAGAAAAGGAATGATTCATTAAGTCTGAGACAATCGTCGATATTCAATTATCTATTTATTATGGCATTTATACTGAGAAGGGCTTCAAACCTTGTGATTTATTTTTGAACTTGTTTATACAGTCCAAAGCATCGAAAGCAAATCAAATTATTTTCTTAAATTGGCATAATCAGATATCTGCTACCTTGTTGTCTCACTTTCCAAAAACACGTTGAAAAAAATATTTGCCATGTCGTTTTCCTTGGGACCAGTTGTATTTTTCTATAAAGTATACGAATAATTTTGTAATAATTTTTTGGCTTGCTAACTGAATAAGCTATCAGCAAGGCTTTTTTAACAACATTTTTTAAATCTGAAAATTTATGCCTAGAGTTATGTTTTTTGTTTTTATCTGCTCTGCGATGTCATTTCTGAATTTATTTCATTCGAGACTTGATATTTTTTCCTTCGTAAAGTAATGTAAAGAAATATGTAAGGTCAAGCGACTCGTAATATTTCACGTTTTTTCGTGTTTAGGATAATGTCATGAATGACTCATTGCTTTTGTTTGTTTTCCGTGTAATTCAGGCTGTGATGATCGGATAGCATCGATGATATCCCGTATTTAGAGCATTAGTGAATTTCGACATCTGATCTGTTTTATCAATGTACGTTAAATCAATTACTGCCAATTAATTATTTAAGGATATTAAATCTACAAGAATGCTACATTTTTCTTGATGTTATTCAAATATCATTTACGCATCGATACCGGAATGTTTTAGTGAGCTGTGAGGCACTGATATAAGAGATATTACTTTCAACAAAAAGAGTGGAAAGTTATCAGACATAACAGAACTTATCATCTATGTAAGGAATAAAGTTAAATTTATCAAGAAAATTTCATCAAGATGTGATAGAACCTCGCGAGAAATGTACAGGTTGAATGATTAAAGGAACCAAAGATTTAAAGTGCATGCTATTTGAAAAGTTGTTTGTCCGTTCGCATTCTTCTTGCTTGATTTTATCATAATTGAAATCGCCCCAAAATATCACGGTCTGGGCACGGGACATTTCCGATACCTCTCTAATATTAATGAGTTCATCCAAGAAGGACAGGTGACACAATCCCAAAACTTCACGTTAACTACTTTGTGATATTTCAGTGAAAAATATTTATGTATGTGCTTATGATTTAAGCCATGCAGCATTTGCAATTAGTTATGACTGAATAAGCTTTAAATATACGTACGTACGCCTTTACGGTGTTTAAATTTTCGAAATGAATAGTAAGCAGAACATGTAGTTTTCCGCTCGATAATTCTTTTTGATGGGATTTATTATGAAATGCCTCTTCGATGAAGAGGGTTTCTTCATGATCATGATTTTCATATGATTTCTGCATGATCATGATTTTTACCTGATTCACTGTAGCATTGTAAATAGTCCTGAAGAAATTGTTTAGGTATGAACGAACCACTTCGTTCATTTTTTGTCGGAGTATACGATAAGCTATAGTACAGTTTTTCATTAAAATCATATTTTTATTGTGTTCAAATTTAGATGTTTACTAATCAAAATAAAGTGATACGTGTGATATCTTGATCGCAAGAATTTATTTTATTCTCATGTCTGAATCTTTTCCAGTGATATTTTAACTCTTAAATGCAAGTCTTCATTCCTTTCCCTTTCGCTCATGACCCACCCTTTTGATGTATAAAATCCAACTCTGTCATTGATCACTGAACTGCTCATTGAAAATTAAGGTTACTGCTCAAAATTTTCTCTGATCTTACGTTATCTTATGTTCCCTGATCTTACGACTTATATTTTTAGTTTACCTTCCTACCTATTGTCAATGTAGGATGAATTAAATGTTATTCTGCTTGCAGACGCATGGCGCATTCAGGGAGTGTTTCGATACCGGCTCTAGGACTTAAAATTAAATCAACTCGATCTTCATTGCACAGATTCTTTCTCGTACCAGGAACTTGATGTGTAACATGAATGATCGAGAGAGGGTAAGGCCTATGGTAACTCTACGTCATTTTCATCGATGAAAATACAGAAAAAGACAGTTATTGGCATTGTTTCACTGCAAAACGTAAAGCTTCGAGAAAAAACGAATTTCCAAATTCTCAGAGATACGTGAGACGTAGAAATGGACTTTCAATACGTATCCTAAGCTATTATAGACGGTGCCACTTCTACTTACGTTTGTGTGGGCAGTTGGACTAAGTTTGAAGCCCGGGTGTGCATTCTCGAAATAAGATATTAAATGTTCTTTTTTGTGTGTTAAGCTTAATTCCTTCGTTTATTTTTGCCTTACTACATAAATGATGTAGCCCCATTTCAGAGTAAATATAGAACCCCATTCAACATTAGAAGTATTTCAGTGTTACGATCAATTCTTTTTCAATACGCATAAATAAAGCTCTCATCGGCTCTAAAACATTTCATCACAAAGATAAATTCTTCTTCACCACCACTATAGAGCTCCCATCTGTCATAAAACATTTCAATATAAGGATAAAGTCCTCTTGAACGATAAAGTATATCAGGATAAAGTCCTCTGCACTCCCACTCGTGCAGAGCTTCTCTGGCCCTAAAAAATTGTTTTATAAGATCAAAATCCTCTTCAGTCCCTGCAATGTTTTACAGCAATCCTAACTATTTTTTAACATCATTTTTGAATTCGAGCAGTTTATGCATTAAGTATTTTTTTATTGAGTTTTTATACGTTTTGTGATTTCATTTCTGAGTTTATCTAGTTTTGAAATTTTCCTATCGTAAAGTAATGTGAAGTTAAATGTGGGGTGAAATGATTCGCAATGTTTCACGTTTTTTCGTGTTTATACTGTCTCTAGTGATTCATTGCTTATGTTTGTTTTGCAAAAAAATAGTCTGAAGCGTGATTTGCATTAGAACACGCACACAAAATCCCTCAAAAGGTGCGATTGACCCAGGTCTGAACAAACACTGACATGCATTGGGTAATTAGAAGATACTGCAGACCATAATGCTATTGCTCAAGTAGACCCGGAAAAATCGTATTATTACGCGCAATTAAATTTTACAAAAACAGATAGGAATACATAAAGTACAACAGAACTTCAATCGCATTCGCAAGTCGGTCACTATAATGATGAAACTTGCGTTTCAACAATTTTAATTTTCACCTTGATGACAACCTCACAGAGGTGTCAACGAGGTCATGATTTTTTAAACTTGAACCTTATGAACTTATGAATTGAAGCCTTGAAGAATAGAATAATAACCTCATGAAATACTATAGTCTGTTTGAATTAATCTCACAGGTATCCAAAGATAAAGAAGAGATGACAACCGCTAAAAATTAGTGAAGAGATAACAGTACTTGAAACCTGGTCAGGGGTAAACTACAGAAAAAGAAGACCTCAATTTCTTTCGCATGATGAGCCAGGCGACTCATTTCGAAAGAGAAAATAACTCTCAGTTTGAAGCAAACATATAACAACCTAAAATGAAATCTAGGGAAGAGAGAACAATAAACTAAAGCTAGTGAAAAAATAACCGCCACTTGAATCTAACAGACACCTTACCCAACGTTAAAACTAATGAAGGAACAACTACAATTTAATCTAGCGAAAAGTTGGCGAAAATTTAAACCAGGTGAACAGATAATCTCAATTTAAATCAGGTTAATAGACAACAGCAATTTTAGCCGAAGAAAGAGATAATAACAGTTCAAATCAGGTGAATATGTAATGGCCATTTTATTCGAAGAGAGAGATAACCGCAGTTCAAATCAACTGATAAACAAATAAAAAATAAAATAACCGCAGTTCAAATCAAATTAAATAATAATATAATAAATTAAACAGGTAACCAACATTCAAATCGAGGGACAAGACAGCCGCAGGTGACAGCAGATGCTCCAGTAATCGATAACGAAATCTTAGAATGAAATGACGAAGGACTACCGGCGAACCACATGAAGAATGCTGATATTTTTAAGATAATTATAGAGGCTCAGGTAGCTAGGAAAAACCAGTTTAATGCTGAGGATAATTTATGTTGAAGATTCTCTCTTTCGATTTCAAAAAATATTATAAAGTCCCTTGCTCGCTCAAATTAATTTCATGTTGGAACATTCGTTTTCACACTCTTGAAACTTGAATATTCAAATTACCCCTTCTGATGAATACGTTAAGTTTAATTCTGTACTGAACAAAACTTTTAAAAAAATTTTTTTTACCAATCAAATGGCAAATAGCTCGTGAAGAATATAAATTTCATTACGTGCAAATTTATCATTAAAATCAAGCGTATTCACTTCAAAAACTTTATTGATAAACTTGATAGCCGTTTCAACGTGAGTATTCTACTGTTCCTTCCATGCAATAATCAAAGATAATTTTTTCCGCGGGTAATGTAACTTGAGCAACGAAATAATTCCGTATAACTCGCTTGAGTCGGCGCAAAGTGAAAGTTTTGGTGGTTTTAGAGGAGGTGACAATAATTTTTAACCAAAAACCCTGTAATGACACGAGTCTTGTATTAAGCCCCTGCCTTCCGTTCGAGTCTTCTATGTGAAAGATTATCCAGGTAAGAAGTATTTCCGATGGTCAGCCCTCGTCCGATCATAATGAAAACAACGTACATTTTGGTCAGCCATGTGTCTTTTCATCGCACCTAACAAACTAAATGCACACTGAACTTTCTACTTCATCTCAGCTCAACCTTAACTAGATCCTATATCCAATGAATGAATTAACTCTCTACTTCACGATGCACTTCGTACAGGTACTCTCGCGCCACATCTACCGTGAGAACAACATCCTTGCGTGTGTTTCAGACTTCGTTATGCTGTATCATCACCATTGAAATTACCGGGTATCTCAGCTGCAACATCTTCAAAATGCATACCCATTTCTTGCAATTTGCACGAGAATGTAAAATGTGTAAAAGATGTTTACTCTCAAACAATTTAATTTTCTCCCTCCCACATGACCCTCTTCAGCACCAAAACAGCTTTCAAAGATCCCTACTACTGGCATGTGGATGCTTGCAGTGGACCTGATCATTTGAAAAGCACATGCGTTCATGTATTATTTTCGCGCGAATTAGCTAATTTCTAGGTCTCTATGAGTATCTCTTGATCATCTTCACCTAATTCCAGACAAGGGTTAACCTGGAACCACGCGCTACACTTTCACGAAGGAGGGACAACAGCAGGTCTGGAAGCGCCAGTTGCAGCTAAACCTGCTTTGGGGTAGCAGCGCGCCGGTCTCGCCCCAGCGCCTGGAAAGCCCAAATTTCTGGAACACCACGCGCGATTTCATCGCGGCACTCGCCTGAGCAGCGCCATAATTGCATCTCCGCGCAGTTTCAAAATATCTCCCGAGTATAGAGGAGAAATTATGTCATTTCGTCCGTTTCTAACTACAGTTGAGTGGTTTCATTGGAAAAGTTATTTCTCAATAGGAATGGAAACTAAGTGATGGAAAATCGGGGCGACAGATGTGATAGCTGCAAGCGTCAGGTGCATTCAGTTCTCTGAGATCTGCAGCAGGAAACTTGATTCGTTCATCATGAATTCTTGTTTTCACAGCAAGCGACGGTCTCTTTTGGAAAAGCTGAAGAACTCTCCAACTGTGAAATATCTGTAACGTTATCGCAAAAAATTCAGTTAACTAAATTTTTCATCCACATGACGCTGTTTAATTTTTTTGTCAAATGAATGGCCGATGATGAATTTTTAACACAAAGGCATGAAGCTTTT
Source organism: Morinoia aosen (assembly GCA_030386875.1). Lineage (NCBI taxonomy): Eukaryota > Metazoa > Arthropoda > Malacostraca > Amphipoda > Talitridae > Morinoia > Morinoia aosen. Next base: position 22,919,017 of record CM059565.1, read on the forward strand.
AATCTCGTGAATGTAACATATTTTAGGAGCAAGTAACCTACAGATCTGACTTAACACGTCAGTGTTAACTATTTGAAAAAAGAATCGTGTGTTGAATGCTCGTGCGCAGTTTTAATCTCCTGAAACATTTAATGGAAAAGAATAAATAAATAACTACACAACTAATCGACTTCAAGATTATATATCTATATAGAAAAATGCTTTCAAAGAATTGCTCGTTTACTTATACCTTTTTATTTCAAAAACAGAGTTGAACGAGTGATATATTGCACTGTGTTTCCAGTTTCCATAGTTCCGAAAGTGAAGAAAATACAGAAGAAATTTTCTAGCGAGATAAAATACTTGTGAATTATTGCTTGCAGTTACAGTGGCTCTGCTCAAATAAATTAGAATTAAATCGGCGCACAAAAATACGCCCATCAATTAACTCTTAGCAAATTCCCGAAGAAGTGGTTTCTAAAATACTAGTGCAAATCAAAATTAAACATTATGGTGCTGAGTCTGGCGGAATGAAATGGTAAAAGATACATATTTATCTCCTAATATTTTGCTGATCCGAAGACCAATTCGGTTGAACTGTTTACGGTTCCCTATAAAATTTGCGAGACTTTACGGACACTCTTTTCACAATCATTTCTGCCGTTTTAATCTGGCTTGATAATTGTAATGTGCTATGGATCGAAAAATTTCTGCACAGCTGAACAATTTGCTTCTGTCTATCATCGCTTGAAAAAAGACGTCATTGAACGGAATATCTAAAGGGCTGTTTTACCGTACACAAATCCTGAAGGAGCACCTTCATTGATCAAAGAGCCTGTAAAAGATATTTCAAACACTAAAAATCTTGCAGAATCAGTCTCAATGATTACAATCAGTACAGAAATTGTCTCGCCGACCCTGATCACTACAGAAGCAGTCTAATCGAGCAGAATTACTGCTAAAGCAATTTTACAAGCCGGGGTCCTTGAAGAAGTTGTTTCTCAGGCTAAGATTCTTGTTCAAGCATATTCATCGACCAAAATACAAGCAAAAACAATTTCACCCACAACAAAACTTGTAGGCGTTGTTTTACTCTTCAAAATTCTTCCAGAAACTCTTCTATCGATCAAAATACGCATAAAATAATATGCAAAAAGAGGAAGAGTGAAAGCATGAAATGGAATCTTGTGTGGCACAGCACTACGCCTCTTCCATGGGTGAGTATGTCCCTCACCCAGTCCACGTCAACCCCGACATGGGAGGCGGAGGGTGTCACCCTCACGAAGGCGGGATGGGGGCCTATCTGGATGGACTTCCCCCCGGCATGGGTGTTCCTGAGTACCCGTGGATGAAAGAGAAGAAGCCCGTCAGGAAACCTCCTCATCCAGGTGAGTTGTACGAACTGTACCAATTTTAACCTTTTCCTCGGAATTATTTGGATGTAGTTACATATTTTGGCTTTCGTCCGTCTGATACCACAAAAAAAAAACTTGAACGCAAATTGGAACGCTACTTGCAAGAAAGTGACATCGATTAATCTATCAATATTTTGACGAGATTGTTGGAAAAAATTAATATTTAAATATTTTTGCTTTCGTCCGTCGTGATACCTCAAAAAAAATACTTTGCAGCAAATTGGAACACTACCTTCAAGAAAGCGACATTAATTAATCTATCAATAGCTTGAAGTAATTTTTTGAAGAATATTTGATAACAAATCAACTTTTTGAGATAATACACAAACTTATAGTGAAAAGATAACTTCCAACTAAATGCCTAGCAATGTGTGTGTCAATATTTTTCAGGAGCAATACAGAATCTAGCAATACAGAATCAATACAGAATTTCAGCAATACAGAATCAATACAGAATCAACTTAAATAGTATTCACATACTTATATCTTGATAAGGTGTACATGATTTCTAAGAATCAATTTGCCCCACAACAAATGCCTGATCGAATATGCTCACATTTTAAAAAGTAAAATGCGTCTAACTAACGCATTGGTTTTAGATATGTGCGCATTTTATTCGGTTTTAGTTCGAAATTATTTTTCAGCGATTGCTGGGATGAGTACGGAGAAACTCAAGAACAAATGGGAATTCAATAAAAAATAAATTAAAGGAAAATGAGGTCCATATTTCGAAGTGGGTTGCACGTGTAGTTGGGGCATGTCGATTTCTTATATTTTCCCCCCCACGCTTACGCAATAGTAAAAGACATGTGCTATAGCAAATGGGAAGTTATGCGCTAGGTCGTCATATGTATTTTCATGTTTAATGAAAACGAACCTGGAATTTCTCGCATCCGTTGCCTGAAATACTAGCTCTTACACGAATGATTGAAGTTCAAATGTTTTACAGCATGTTGATATTACAAACAACTTCGTAACTAAAAACTAAAATCCTATCTGACACAAGAATCATAAATAATTTGTGAATGCTCAACAGTTTTTTAAGGATTTATTCCAAAATTTTTTCATGCAACAAATTGATAAACCCTTGAATAATTTGGAAAGAAAATAAAAAATGTACAATGTCGGTCACATATTCTAGTACTTGAATTCTAACTGGGAATTTCCTCATGTTCGAAACAATGGAAATTTTTCAATGGAAAAAAGGAAATTTCCTGTACTCATCTCAGAAATAAATAGTTAAATTGATGAAATAAATTGGCTACAATTGAAGTGATGTTGACTGTTTAGTTGAGTTAAAAGCATTTAATGATAATAATCATAATGAAGACTCTAGTAAACTAACTATGAGAATCTCTAAATCTCTAATATTTTCAAAGGTGAAATTCACAAACTTGACACCGCCATAAAATTATTCTTATATTATACTTCGTTCAGTTAATAATGATTTACAAGAGCACTTTGCACTGCAATGTTGGACACCAAAAAGCGCACGTAACACAAAATAGAATACCAAAAATATGAGAAATGCTTCAGTTGCAACACTGCTCACAATCAAATAAAAGTAAAAAACCATTCCTGACGAGTAAAAAAACTGACGATTTTCTCTATCGCGTTAAAAACAAAAAACTATGTACAGTATTTTGAGTTTTCCAATATTATAATTATCTGTCCAATGCGGAACAACTCATTTTCTGCTTGAAATAACCAGGTAATTAAGGCCTATCATTCACAGCACATCCCGTGAACAAATTGGATGTTGAATTCTTGATCCCACATGTACTGTTGACAAATAAGTATTTATGGCAACGGTGTGAATCATTATGAAAATTTCAATAACAGTAATCGCAAGATTCTTATTATGTTTTTTGAATGAGTTCGATTACAAGGCGTAATTGAAATTGGCCCGTTTGATATTACGTGATAAACGTTTCTACAGAATTTTTAAATATCAGGAAAAAAGTAGAAGTATACTCTTTCGTCCGGGAAAGAAGATTAAAAAAATTTCCCACACATTTTCGGCTTTAAAGTAAACTTACCATGCAGCAGAAACTTTTGAAATATAAGCTCAAATTTTACCAGTAGTAAATAGCGTTGAATTTTAGCCTAAGATTTAAAGCCCAACCAACCAGAAGCATTTGTTTGATCAACTGCAGCATGCTCACCTGTACCAATACGCGACACACTGAAATGTGCATTGCTCTGCTTCTGACAAGTGCCTCCTTCGCAATGTTCAGTCAAGGCAGACTACTGACGCACCGAAAGATCAAGTGTATTCGAAAAGAGGCTTCATCGAACTCTGCATACAATTTTCTTAATGGTTCAGGACTATTGTAATTGCTATTCACCTTGAAATATGGGTCTGCTATTAATATTAAAGTAGTTATCTCCGATCTTTGTTTAGGATTACAAAAAATAAAGTTTACGATATGTGTTGAAAATTTTCATGACGGCAAGAAATGTAACGTAAATGGGAAAACTACCCAGCGTCCTGATATTGAATTTCAAACACTACAACACTTTTATTTTCCGCTCTCAAGAAGCATCACGAAAACTTATAACTTTAAAAATCTTATCGGCTATCAAAATGTTTCACAGATTTTCACAATATGTAATATTTTTATCTACTAAAAATATTTTATTGGCAATAATAAAGACTGAGTTATCTTTTCGCTGAACGTTCATCGGCAATTTAAGCATTTTATATTATTTTTGCTCATCTTCACACACTCAGAGGTTCTCAGTTTATAAAGGACGAAATGCTCGCTAGGAAATAAATAGTAACTGTTTATTTTACTTCTCGTGGTAAATGTATACGGGCAAAATTAACAGCCCTCTTCGTACCCTCGCACTGCAGTTCAAAGTTTTGATACATCACTTTACAATGTGTAGGTGCATCACGTGTTGTACATTGAAGCTTTTATTGGGAAACAAGCTGTGATGTCGCGGTTTCAGTTTATTGAGAATTGTTCAAATGGTAAACTTTGCTACCGAGTGGGAATCTCTGTTTTTTCATTGAGTAAGTCTTTTTTCCTTTTAGATTCAGAGGACCACACAGGCTCATCGTTATTATATTTTCACTTTGAATTTCCTAATTCTAACGTGATTTCACGAGTGTGTAGGTATAATCTTATTAATATTCATCCTTATGACGTGGAAGACCCAGCAATATATCTTCACTTGACACTACGTTATTAATAATATCTACAGTAATTAAAATAATAATTCTGTTGACAAATCGTCAACAGAGAAGTCACATTGTGCGTTAACCGTCTTCTCCGACAGAAATTGATAACTGCAAAATTACTAACTATTGCTAACTTATGGATGTCTGATGAAGCATCACAAAAATGTTAGAAAGAGCTTAGAGGAAAAAAAGAGTTTGAAGTTTTAAAGAGTTTAAAGGTTGTAGAAAGATATCATGCCTATGAAAATTGTGCGGTTATTCATTCCCGATGAGCAACTATTCCAACTATTTTTTCAGATGTTGTAGTGAGGGCCTCCTGCTTACATGGAAGTATCAAGACAATCTTTTCTCTGGTTTTCACTAATTTATTTATTATTAACTCCTCAACTGCAATGCAATTAGGAAGGTTTTTAAAGTGTTCTTTGAGCGGATAGCATTGAGCATTTCAATTTTTTAATTTAAAAATTGAGTGAGCTGTACCGTTTCTTTCAACAGTATGCTTCGTTTTATACTTAACCCTAATGTTGCTGTCAAGCTTGTCACTATCAGCTGCTGCTACTTCTAGTTCCATTATACATTTTCGGAACAAAAACTGTTGTTGCCTCATTCTTACCTTACAGCTGAAGTAAGAAAAACGTTTTAATACATTTATCCCAGAACACATGATAGCTTCCTAATAATAGCATGTAAAATAAGTTTTAAAAGTGCTGTTTTATTACGATGCTAACCCCGAACTACACCCTGATTTTAAAATTAATTTACGTGTTCAATAACCCAAATATTTCCCGCTCTGCACTCTGAATTCTCTCTGAACTCACAAGGTTGCTACAAGGCGAGAAGTTACAATTTTAAGAAATGTGTAACTTAACCAGAGTTCACTCACTTCTTGGTCATTATCAGAACGCATTCTTGACCGTTAAATTATAAAATTTCGTTCCTATAAGAATTAACTGTGATACCTGCAACAGAAGAAAAAATTGAATTATTCTTCATCCATTTACACAGCGACGCTTGAAATTTCCATGCAGAAACTTTGCGACACGGCAAAAGGACTTTCCCTAAATAGGCTCGACTTTTAATTAAAGGTAGGTAGCATCAGCAAAAGATAAGCCAGGATTGCGTCCCCCGAACCATTAGTTAGGAGGATAAGCTGCCTGCATCATCAGTCATTCTTGCTCTGCACCCTCCGCTGCAGTCATAGTGAACACCTATCTCCAAATTTAAACTGGAAATTCGGACTATGAGTTTCCCGATAAAATCTCACTGAAGGTGCTCTATTTTCCGAGTGAGGCAAACAGCTTCAAAAATTTTCATCGGCAGAAAATGTTGGAATGAGAATTAAATTCATATCCAACTTGAAACATGCATGCTCGAAACATATGGGACTGTTGTTAAATTCGCACATGAATGTTGAAATGAAAATTAAATTTTATATTCAACTTGAAGCACTTGAAGCATGCATGCTTGAAACAAATGGGATTGGTGTTTGGTTCACACCTCAGTGTGTGGATTTGCGTGAGTACGTAGCTTAAACTTGATGCAACGCAGATGTGTGCGTGCACCGGACGGACGGGTGACTCGCTGGTCTGACATGCCACGGAATACGACGCTAAAATGCAGACCTTACTCTTTCAATTAAAAATGTTACTTAAAGCCTTTAAAAGATATACCGCTCAGACAAACACACAAACCCTGGCCAAATTTATGGAGAAGCAGTAAAATATATCGATAATGGAGGAAGTAAATATTGAAAATAACTGTGGAGTTACCTTTGAGTTACACCAGCTTTGCTTTGTTGAGGGATTAGTATTCCCACCGGATCAGTAAATTTAATGTTATTTAACAATGAAATATCAAATTCTGGTACTAATTATCAGTGTTAGGTTGGAATATGGTTCCCGAGGGCAATTATAAATGAAAACATACGAAATTTTTTACGCAACTTTAAAAGTGTTCCAAACGTTTTTTTAAGATTTTTTAGCTTAAAATTTTCTTACGATGTTTTCATCTTCAACTTTTCTCAGCTGCTAAACCAAGTTTGATGCCGCATCTGGTCAATGAAGAGTGACTGAACCATTTAGTAAATTTGTATGTATTCAAGAAGAGTCAGGAATCCCATACAGGCAGGAGTGTTTATTTAACCTTGCATGTGAGGCACAAAGCATCAGTCGTGTTGAGCCAAGTTTTCAGAAATTTTGAGCCAACCCTTATTATGACGGGAATTCGATCTCCCCATGCCTGAAATTTGTCATCCAACGCACACCACGCACGCTTGGCGCAAGTATACGGGCAACCCGTCAAACATCACGATCATTTAAGGTCTAATTATTCCCCTGACTATCTAACGCATTTGACGTCTAAGCGTTTGATCAAATATCATTCAAGTTTGAGGCGCAATAATTGCACTGCACGTATGTTACACGTTTATGAAGTCTCTGCCATCTGCTGCATATTGTATACTTATAGGTCCTCACAGGATGGGCTCATGCGGTCGTTCTTCATTTCATCAAAAGAGCCTCATATTGAAAGAGTTTATGCAATTCAATTAACTTGAAATCTAGAAATACGTTATTTGTGAGCGATGGTAATCTTCGGTACATTCTGGCTTACAATCTTAGTGTAGTTCACTGCCATTCTTTCCTTGGTCAATCGTGTCTCTGAAACTCTACAACATAAAACACTGGTTTGACGTTACCTCCTTTCGTCTACCATGGTGGCAGCCCTGGATGCAATGGTGGTGGTGTGCACTGCGCTACCGCGCAGTGTGATATATGTAAGCGTAAAAAATACTAAGGAGCCAAAGTAGAGAGAATTATTCAGTCTGATTTGATCAAAAATGCAAGCGTCGATGAAACATGCATAAGAAATTTTTCATTACTCGATGTAATATTAACCGCACACTATTTGGTATAGCTCTCTCAGCTTAATCAAAATGCCACTAACAACAACCCTGTTAGTAAAAATACACGAAACTGAAATATCAGTACCTTAATTCAATCAAAATTACTAATTTTTCGGAGCCATAATGCAGGGAAGCTCGAAATTTAGCTCAACTGGGAAACTGAAATATCAGTACTTTGAGCCAATCAAAATTACTAATTTTTTCCAGCCATGGTGTAGAAAAGCCCGAAATTAAGCTCAGCTGGGAAATATTGCAGGCTTCAATTAAAGCATCGCAGCCTCGCACTCTATTTGCCTGTCAGTCCTCCCTGCCTTCACTTCCCTTGTCCTGAATAATTACGCTTCAGCCCCTAATTTTTCCTCACAAAAAGCTTCTCTACTCAACACCTGCGTTAATCTTTCTGTTCCACCACGCCGTGAAATAATGATGTTAAAGATTCCGTAACTCGGAGCAAGCTTCCGTGAACCCATGTTAACAGATTGCGAACTCTTTTCGGTAGGTATTTTACTTGTCTCATTTTGTGAAAACATTGAAATAATCAATCTGCGAATATATTGGGGATGTTTTAGTTATAAGCAATTCATCTTCTTGATATGTATATTCTTCCTATGAGTATGACTTGTACTGCGACTTTGTGTTATTCAAGTTATTAGTGAACTAGTTCTGTGTTAGGTATACCGGTAGGAATAAGTTTTTACAAATAATTTCTTTAATATACACAAATAAAGGAATAAATATCATTTGAGCTTAATTACGCTTGAAATAACGAAACTTAGATTTTATATTTCAATTTATTCGTCAAAACTATGCCAGTAATTTCATCTATGTAAAGTTAGTTCATTACTCATTGACTAAATTTATCAAAGCTTCTACAAAAACAGCGAAGATTATACGAACCGTAAAAATAATATAAATGCAATCTCTCATTTTTTTCTGGGTACTTGATGAATTTTAATGTGATTTGTTCGACCATTATTTCTCCAAATTATACTTTTGAAAAAATAATTCTTCCGTTCAACCATTCATTATATCTATTTTTGATTTCTGGATAGAAGATATCAACCACCAATGTCATCAAACTGGTTTTCATGTCCATAAGGGTATTTACAATAACAATAGCATCGAGAAGTAGGATGGCAATTCTGCACGGTCACTTCATATTTTCTCTTATTTTCCGCAACAAATTCAAACGCACTTCATTGCGGCGAGTCCCCTTTTCAGATGTTCGAGTAAACTCTACAATCATAAATTTACAGGCGGAAAGACTGGATCTTCATTTGTCTCCATGAGCAAGATCGCTCTTAAATCTCTACTTGTCTCCAGGACAAGTCAGTTTTGGTCGATAATCCCGTAATTTGGTGCTCTGCCGCCAGAGGGTGCGGGTCTTCCCTCGGACTCTCTACTGTTGATCGGCTGAGCGAATAATAGTAGATAGGCCCCCGGGGACGGACACTTGAGAAGCTGCACGAGAGATCGTCCGGCTCTGATCCCGCGACTTTGCAGGCCCGCTCCAAGCGGTGGCACTCGATTTCATTTCGGATTGCCGATCTTCGAAACTTTGAACTTTCACCCTTATTTTGTACCTTGAGTCGTTCTTCCTTTTCGTTCTTTAAGTGAACTTAACCCCTATTTTGTATTTTGTATCGTTCTTCCTCCCACTCCATAGTGGGAACTTAACCCTTATTTTGTACTATATATCGTTCTTCCTCCTATTTCTTTCGGTGAACTTAACCCTTATTTTGTACTCTGTATCGTTCTTCCTCCTATTTCTTAGTGAGAACTAAACCCATATTTTGTACTTTGCATCGTTCTTCCTACTATTTCTTTGTGTGAACTGGACCCTTATTTTGTACTTTGGAACGTTCTTCCACCTATGTCTTTGTGTGAACTAAACCCTTATTTTGTACTTTGTGTCGTTCTTCCTCCTATTTCTTTGTGTGAACTAAAGCCTTATTTTGTACTTTGTGTCGTTCTTCCTTCAATTTCTTTGTGTGAACTAAACCCTTATTTTGTACTTCGTGTCGTTCTTCCTCCTATTTCTTTGTGTGAACTTCACCCTCATTCTAATTTCAGGCCTGGGAATTTCCTACAACTTCACTTCAACCTGAAAAATCAGACCAAATTTTGGAAGTAGCTTTATTCACGGAGTTGGCTGAAGCTTGAATGGCACAGCAACCCTAATCTGCAAAAACTTGTCAGTTTAGCCAGTGAGCAACTTACTGGTTGTTTGGATATTAGGAAAAGCCGGAATCATAATTCAACTATAAGCATTTTAAATTCAAATAATTGTGAAAGATGAATAAATAATGGTTGATGAAAGAACACGTTTAAATTTAAATAAATCGTTAATGTCTACCATTGAGGAATTACCCGATTTTTAAAGGCACTGACCCTCTGAATACAAATACAACCACGTTCGAACTGAGTTCGAAAATTTTGAGAACATTCAATCTAGATCGATATCACAGAATGTTAAACACGAATGTGGAAAGTTGTTATGGTGATAAAAACAATAATGAAATGTATTGAGTCTAAGAATTACTGCTATTAAAATATTTTGATGAGGTGTAAGCTGAAGCCTTCTATGAATGTCTCTGAAGTCAAACCAACTACCTTATTATAAAAATGATGCAGCAAATATTAATTTACGGCGTATCTCTTTTGAAAACCACTATATTAATGTACATTCTATGTACAACACAGAGCTTCAATCTCGGTCAAAAAACTGGTATCTTGAATTAGTTTTGTGATATATATTTTACATTTCTGTATTTTTGAATCGTGAAAACAGAGTTCCGTGCTGAAAAAACACCAAGTAGCAGTACATTCTTTGCTGGAGGTTGTGAAGTCGCCTAAGATCACGCTCTGATCACGCTCTGTGATCTGAACTCGACTTAAATATCCGTAGGGGCGAAACTTCACCTGTAAAATAGCAGCTTTGAGAATAAGCACTTATTATCCGATCGATGGTGACATCGATAATGCAATTCACAGACTGCAAGTACTGTACATGTTACCTGTGAAAATATACAGGCTTTGCATTTTTATGAACAAAGAGTTAATATATGTGGTTGAGCAATAATCACTATATTATGGATATATTTTCGATATTTCAATAAAATCGGAAACAAGCCTTTGAAATTGCTCACTAGTTTTTTATGTTCGTGTAAGCATTCAGTTTAGCGAGACGATTCTTTCTTTTATTCAAAGGAAGTGATAAAAAATACTTTCAAAAACTAGGTGCTCAGGAAGAAAAGTAAGGACATAAGTCTTGACTCGAAAAAGTTTTGCTCATAAGCAGAGCGTTATATTTTTTGAGACCGTCTATGCTTAGCGTGGTGAAGTTGAGACTTCAAAGGCATGAATGAATTAAAGAGCATAGTCAAGTCGTAAAGGTCTAGGGAGTAAACTTTTAGGGACCGAATAAGTTTGAGCAGCTAGGTCAGCTTTAAAATGCATTCTAAGTTTAATTTATTGACGGCTTTTTGTTCTTTCGCTTCACTTGGATTACAATACCGTACTTCCGTTACGCTGACAATCATTATTTTACATATTCTTTCCCCTAGGAAAAAGTGTTCTTTTTGCTGTCGTAAAATAACTAAAGTGAAAAAATTAATGCATCTACAGTGGTGTTATAATAGCTTTTGATGTAGATGATTGGTAGCTAAGTTTTCTGAACCAGGAATTCGACAACAGATAGCTGTACTTTTAAACTTATTTTTAGTAACGGCCTACTGTATATGCACTTATAGTAACGGCTTGTGATCGCTGTGTGATGATGTTGTCTATACTTGCAAAAAGCAGGCGCTAATCTTGTAACACCGTGTTACACCGAGCTTGTAACACCGGGTTACACCGAGCTTGTAACACCGGGTTATACCGAGCTTGTAACACCGGGTTACACCGAGCTTGTAACACCAGGTTACACCGAGCTTGTAACACCGGGTTACACCGAGCTTGTAACACCGGGTTACACCGAGCTTGTAACACCGGGTTACACCGAGCTTGTAACACCGGGTTGTACCGAGCTTGTAACACCAGGTTACACCGAGCTTGTAACACCGGGTTACACCGAGCTTGTAACACCGGGTTACGCAAAGCTCGAAACACCAGCTTACCCCAAACCTGAAACACCAGGTCATGCTAAGGTTGAAACACCAGGTTCCGCCAAGCAAAATACTAGCAAAATTAAGTCACAAATAAATCATTCGTATTAATTCATTGCAGTTGCCATTGCATATCCATTGATTGTGCTAAATTTAGAAATTACTTCCACAAAGTTTTGAAGTCTTATGCACTGGGCTAAAGATAAATCACTACAGACTTGATACATGCGTATGGTTCCATTCCATTTACTACATTCACTACAGCGTATGGTTCCATTGTAAAAATTTCGCTCCAGGAGAACATACATTTTCGTTGCACTAATTCGTACATTATATCCATGAGTCTCTTGTTTATTATTTCGCCAGTGAAAATATATTTTCTTCTCATCGAAAAGCTTTAATGAAGTATTAATTTGCAAGGTGAAATTTTAGTTGATTTATTTCAGCAGAGAAACTACAGCGAAATTTTTAAAAAGTTTCAGAAACCATGTCTTTCATAAGTTCAAAAATAAATTTTAGATTAAAAATTTTCTTAGAAGCATAGAAGTAGTTAAAGGGTCACCAAAGCATCCTCAACTTTAGTTTAGTGAACTACAAAATAAGCATTTTTCGAAAATAACTAGATGATGAAAACAGAATCTTCACCCACGTGTTCGTTTGAATATTATCCCTAATTAGAGCGCACAGATATTATCACGAATTTCACATTGAACGTTATCAGTTTCTTACCAACATTAATTCAAAGTACAAAACTATGCGATGGGTGAGCAAGAAATTACAAATTAATTTCCGTTGTATTCTGGTCCCGATGACCTCGACCAAATTACCTTGGCTTCGACTTCTGTAGGAGATTACCCAGTAGCATGAGTCTGCTAAAATTTCCAGAAAAAGAACAATAACTTTGTCGAAAAATAAAGGACCTGGACGTTACCCCTAAATACCCCAAAAGAGTGACTAGTTTGTTGAAAAATGTGCTTTAAGTAACGACTTCTGAGAGCTGTATGATGATGTTGTCTGCATTTTATTTCACATTATCGAAATCAATGTACGTAAAAGAGATCCATCTCTGAAAAACATTTCTCACGTACGTCGCACGAAATTCCAGTGTCGCATAGTTCTTTTTCTGTCACTCAACTGAAATGACTCGACTTTTTCTGTCTTTCTTTGAGCCATTAGGATAATGTCTTGGGGTAATAGACAGCTATTAAATTGACACATAACAATGCACGTAATCAGTATTTCACACATATAGTCAATCAACTTTACCATTTGCGCTTGCCCATTTGAGCTATTAAACCTGTTTGATTTGTCGTATTTGCTAATCCTATCTTATTCACGTTATTTGTGGATCCTATCATACTCGCCGTATATGATTACACTATCTTATTTGCCCAATTTGTTAATACTATCTTACCTGCAGTATTTTATAACACTATCTTATTTGCCCTATTTTTTAATACTGTCTGTTTTGTTAACACTATCTTATTTGCCCTATTTGTAAATCCTACTTATTTACGTTATTTGCAAATCCTATCTCATTTGCAGTATATGCTAATCTATATCCTATCTCACACGCCGTATTTGCTAATCCTATCTTATTTGCCGTATTTGTTAATCGTCACGTGTGTTATATCATACACTGAATTCTGGTTTACAAATTTCTAAATTTTGCATTTTAGAAATAATTTAAGATGTAGTATCAACTGAACACAACTTAAAATTAATAACGGCATATGAATTTCTTACGTTGCTCAATCTTGAAGAGCGTACTATCACACTTGAAACTGAACAGTGGTTTTTGAATGATTCCTGAATTTTTCCTCTCGTGCATGCAGCCTTTCAGTGTTTACTTTTCCCTGAAACGAATCACTGGACTTTTACCTTTATTCAGGCACTTTAAGCTCAAAGACAAAAGAAGTTAGTCTTCCATCACCTCGGTCTTTGAAAACCAGCGAGGGGTGAACGGCGAAAATTCCATCTACGACTATAAAATGCCTGTGTCCTTCCTCTCCATATGCAAGGGAAAATATACGAAAACAATGGATAGCCATAGAGAGTAAAAGCTTAAAGGTGTTCTCTTTAACTGTATTCATCTGCTTGCTAAAATACGCGGGCTCGCTACATTTTTGTTTCTCTTTACCATACGAGAGAGCGGAATTCTGCTTGTCAACTCATGATGTGTTGCTTCAGAGTTTTTATATTTGATGAATACCTTAATGTTTTTTGAGGGTTTCCTTTACAAATTGTACATTATTTGTTAGATTGATAAAATTTTCAAGTCATGAAAGCATGGAATTAATTACCGTGACGAAGCAGGGCAAGGTTTAAGTCTGAATTTTTACATGGCCTTGTATGACATAATTTATCTCACTAAAGTGTGAGCCTGATCGTGAAAATCGAAGATTAATTACAATGTACTCCTGGGCTTCCACACACGCTTGGCAGCCTACCAAAATTCCGTCCAGGTCGATTTTGCGTCGTCAAGCGTCCTTGTGTTTATTTGTATAGACATAATTTTAAAAATCCAATTTCAATTAATAAGGTACTCAGAATAGAATATTAGCTTTCTAAGCATGTATTTAGATAAGTATGGTAAGAATTCAATAATGCAATAAACTTACCAATGATAAAGTGACTCAACTTGGGGCTTTGTAGCAGTTAATGGCACTTACTGTATTTCGTGACGAACAATAGGATTTTCTACAGTATAATTAAATTTCAGAAATAAAATTAGCCACTTAATGATTAGCAACATGGTCGTCTAAAGTGAAATTTGTTGCCCAAATGATTCTAAGTAACATGGTATAGGAAGCCATACAGTGGTGAAGCATTATGTATCCTGTGTGGTGGTGTATCACGTATGGCCCCTTATGTTTGCTTGTAATATATAGTGTGCAGCATCCATATTGGATCATCCGATTTGATTTCCGCATGATTGTTTAGTATGGAGTCTTATTTCGTTATTTTACAACAGGGAAAACAACACTTTTACCTAGGGAAAGAGTATAGAAAATAATTATTGTTAGCGCAACAGAAACACAGTGTAGTAATCCAATTGAAGCAATTGAACAAGAAGATGTCAATAAATTAAATCTAGAATGAATTTTAAAGCTGACCTCGCTCAAAGTTATTCGGGCTTTAAAAGTTTACTCGCATAGTTCCAGCAGCGCTGTGATGGTGGGACACCAGGTTACGCCAGGTTTGCAACGCCAGGTTACGCCAGGTTTGAAATACCAGGTTACGCAAGGTACGTATGGTCAGTTAACTTGAAAACTGATCGAAAAAGACTGAACGAGAAATGAATATCCTTTTATAAGTGGACATTTCAAGTTATTAGAGGTTCAAATTAAGTAGCCTTGTCTACGGACGCTTCAATGTCTCAAATAAGTTTCTTCCGCTCAAGGAGGGAGGCAGAAGGGAACTTGATTGTAAAGCATTTGAACTTCAAATATACAACGTCAAAACTTATCCCATTTTTAAATAAACGGAGTTACTTTCTGAAGTGTGCAAATAAGGTTGGGAAAAATAATATTATTGACAACAGTTGGGGTTATCAAGGTAAACCTGGAGTTCACTAGATCAGGTTCCAGGTCTGCAAGGAGAGTTACTTTGGAATGAAAGTTATCAAAGTAATCTAATGATTCAAATTGCCTCCCAAAGAGTGAGTACAATTGCGAATTAAATGTGGGAGTCACCTGAGTAACCTAATTATTATCAGTCCTGCGTCCGCTTTGAAATGGAAATATGACGATGAAGAACAATAAACGCTTATAAAGCGAAAAAAAAATGAATTGAAAATAGCACGCCGCAATGGAAGCCCCTGGCAATGGAAGCCTCTGATTTATCTCATACATTCTTCAATAAGATACCGAAGTATGTTTTTGAAGTCAAATTATGTCTCGAAAAGTGCATGTGTGAGTAATCACAGCGGCGAAAATAATATCGTCATATTCAAAAGACATGAATATAATTGTTTGAAGTAGGGTGGGTTTGAGAAAAAGTTGTAGTAAAAGGCTTTCCAGTCTATTAATTTCTTTTGAATTATTCACTTGTTTGAAGATAAGCCAGCAACCGCACCCCTTATTTGTACTCATAGATTCAAAATAAACTTAAATTATACTTACTGCATTGCATTTTGAGGATACAAGCAGAAAAGCAAATGGAATTTTAAAAAGAAAACTAGTTAGAAATGAATTCCGTGGAATAATTTAACGCTTTCCCAGTTCCACAGTCTACTAGTTGCACTAACTCGTTAACGTTATACGTGCATCAAAGCTGCTCCGCTACATAATGGTCTTGTATGATTTCTTATTATGGCTTGTACAATTAATCTGCCTTCCGTGAGCCAATATAATGGGAACACGCAGGAAGTGCTTGTGATTGCATCGTTTTTGCGACTTCTCGTCAAAGACTTGGACTTCACCTGGAAAATAACGCTGATGGGCGAGAATTAAAGTCTCATTCCGTAATGAATAGAAAGTTTGAATTCTTGCAACACAGATGAAAGATTTCTTGCAGGATTTTCCATATATTAATTATTATGTTTTTTGCATAGAAAAATAACTTTCCAATTAATTTGGCAAAACTTGTAGAAGAGAAAGGTGATTCTGTATTAGTAGTTTGAATAACATTTGTTATTGAAATCCCTGATCCTCAGAGCATGAATATTGATAATACATTCGTAAATGGTACGCACCGAGTGCATCAATTATTTCAAGTAGAATTTTGTGTTGATGTATATTGAAAAAAAATTTCAGTGAGGGTTTAATAAATTATTTTTCCTTTTAATTGAAACTCAAGAATTGAAAAGCTTGACGGAACGTTAAATTTGTGTAAACTCAGTGGAGTAAACTGTCAAATTACGTGCTGGAAAAAGCTTCATACGCTAACTTATAATATGCAAAATTAAATTGGTCACTGGATGGTGAGCAATTTATGCCATTTTGACCCACAAAAATTTTCACCAACACACTACAGAGCTGAATAAACCTGAACTTGAAAATAACTATTTAAAATTTGGGCCTTGAAATCATCGTACTTTTATTAATCTTACCGGGCTAGAAAGTCTCTTATTCACGGTTTCACTTATAATTATCATAAATCGAGTATCACGGGAGGGTTCGCTGAACTTTATTGTTATATGAATTTGGTTCAAGTGAGATTTCATTCATGCCACAAGTCAGCCGACATTTATCAAAGGAAAACAACGAATTAATTTATTAGGAATATGATTTTTCGAACTTCCCTTCAATAAATGTTTGGAATAATAGAAAAACTTCTAAAATTTCTCATTCATCTCCTCGTGGCATTAAGAATTATGTAAAAGTGCTCAAAAGTTTTTGACCTCGTCGATAGAGATAAAATCGGGAGCATTTTTATTACGCTGAAAATCTTATTCCTATAAAGGGAATGTTACAAACTATGTAACATTTCACTAGTCATTCTCAGTCGCAAAGATTTCATTGTGTCTTGAACATTGTCAATAAATTTCCTTGGGTCTTAGTAGCACAAAGCAGGTCTGTTGTCCAGCCGCGCCGTGATGTTTTTCAATTGATATTAAATTTTGTGACATTTATAAAAGAGGATTTTAGTAGAGTGCAGACAACATGTATATTTCATTATTGAATTTATTTTGAGTGTTCATTTTTTCATTTACAGAATATTGGTTTTTCGATGAAAATATTTTAATGTTTTTAAACGAAAACAACTTTCCAGCTTCAAATTTGGCACCGTATTCTATTTTATTCGCACCAGCTGATCCGATTCCGTTTTGCGACTATGTGGGACAACTTTAGCCAATTCCATCAATACCTTCGATTCATAATTATGAATGACAGCACTAATTAAATTTAGCATGAGAATTTTACCCAAATTTTAACCATCTAGTACTTACATTTCAATGGCAAATCACGGAAAAACTCTCATTTTTTTTTCTCCGGTATACAAATGCCATATTAATTAAGTGCCTTTCCTTTCGTGACGTGTTTTATTAAGTAACTCGAATAAAGTGGGTCCAGTTCACAAATGTTCATGAATGAATAGGTCACATTTAACTGCATCAAGTATATCGGCTCTAGATTCCTAGAGGAATGAAGAAACTTCAGTCTAAGCATTACTCAGTTAAAGTAAGTTAAACCTTTGTCTAACTGTTTCGAGTATTTTAGCTCCGGATCCCCAAAAACCTCAGTCTAAGTATTCGAAGCAAGTCATGCAATTATACAAAATTTTCCAATAGAGGTTAGGTGTGAGTTAAGCTCACTAGTTTTCCAGCAAAGCTGATGGAAACCGAGAGGTAGTGAAAGGAGAATCAAGGAAATTAGCGTTTACATTTATTACGACAAAATTACAAATATACCTAAACTCGCTTTCAGCCACCTACTTCAAAAAACCTATCGGAAGATAAAAGAAAAGAAAACGATATACATTCAGGACACTAAGAAACAAATCGATGAAAATAGTGGAATACGCACATGAACGGCTAAATATCCACATTACTCCTAGGAGTGATTCGTTAGGTGGAATGGACCAAAAGTCCTACGGTCCCGAAAGTACACAGTAGTTTGGGGATCTTTTCCCTCCGGACAAGGAACACTTAAAAATACGTCCTGAGGACCAACTTCGAAGAATGGCATAGTACCAGTCGACAAACCAAAATAGATATGGCCGTTGGCGTTAGGTCCTTCTGCTGCCCAGGTCACTCCCGCGCCGAAGCTCCACGCTGACCCATGCTGGCCTAAAGATTTAGCAGCAACGCATAACGACTATGGTCGCTCGTATCAAATATGGATACGTCGGTGGATGAGCCATGCCGATAATATGGTTAGATAATGACGATGATGATAAAACAATAACGATCCGTGATTCAGTGCGTACTGACTACACTGCGGTGACGGCAGGAAGAGCCGAGAAAGACCTAAGGTGCGTGGCGACACATCAGGGGTACGAAGAAATAAGAGCTGCTCGCTGGCTGAGATTTTTCTCTTACGTCGACTTGGAAGGAGGTCTTTCACAAATATTGAAGGGCGATCAATTAAGTTACGTACGTAAGTATGCGAGAGGAACAAAATTTACAAGTATGATTTTAAGAAAATTGTACAGCAATGAGTGATAAAGCTAAAAATTCTAGTGATCATATCAGAGAACACGGAAGATGACAAAACCTTGCACACTATTTTAACGCGTTGATTTTGAAACGACCCATAGATGGGTCGTTTGAAAAATCCTAACAATCTTTTAAAATTCATGTTATTCAATGGGCCCAATAAATGTTTGGTATTTATAAAAGCGCTAACAACTTTTGACCCCAATATTGAGTTGAATATTGTACTTCAGTTTAACCCATTACAGTCACCGTGTTAGGTATCTCATGAAAATGCATCTGTCAACGTGCAATGCGGGCTCAGAGACTCTGATTCAAATCAATTAATGCTAAATAATACTACCATACATAACCAATAATTCAGCGCTCTTCATTAAAATGTCCGTCGACGACTTCGAAGTCTGGCACAATTAACGTTATACCAGTTGAGAGAAACATTTTAACGTAGTACTTTAAAATTGAAGTTAGCTTTTAATAAAAACGCCAAAGTCCAAGAAATCATAATTCACGCTCGAAAAGCATGTATTCTAAATAAAAATAAGCCGCCAAGTTTTTTAGAATAAGCCGCCTCAAGCCGCTGTGCTAAGCTACAGAGAATATTAATGTAAATAACTTCAAGAAACTCTGTGTGTCATAAGGGGCATAGTGGACGGCTTTAATTCATCTGAATATTTCAGTTAACGCAAACTTTATTCAGTGTTAACGATGCGTTGAAAGAAGTGAAACTGTCAATGACATGAATCATAAATGATATTGATGAGTTCGTTCCGGACTCAGGTGATCCCAACTGAATGCGTTTGTGTGTGTGAGTGTGTATCAATGCCTCAGAAATAATTATTTGCATTACATTATTTATACAAGCAATTATTTGTTGTTCAAGCTGATTCCACGTTCATCTCCCCTGCTTACAGGTATCATTTTCGGATTTAAGTTACTCTGATCCAGAGCTATTGATTAAATACTGCTTTTTATCTCTGGGAAAGCCCGAAATATTGAACAAGTGGCGTTGCTGGCAAACAATCCCTTGCTTGAAATGCTATTCAATTTGCACGCGACTGCGGTCATGGTCATCTTAAAATGTATTTTTCTCTGTTGTTTTCATAACACTTTCAGTATTTTATTTTCAAGAGATTTATTGACATTGATATTACTAATTCTATTATTACCGGAGTCATAGTCAATTTCTTATTATTATTATTACCGGAGTCAAAGTCAATTCCTTATTATCTTTGCCGGAGTCGGTAGTCAATTTCTTATTATCATTGCCGGAGTCGATAGTCAATTTCTTCTTATTATTACCGGAGTCGTAGTCAATTCTTGATTAAAATCTCTGTATTCCTACCATTACTTCATATCAAATAGTTGAAACAATACAGCAGCAAAGTTCACGTCTTCCCTGGCTAAAGACACGTATAGTTATGCCACTAACAACAACATCATAAATTGTTTAAACTAACTCCACGAAACTCGCAGCAGCGTTCAAAAGACTGCAAACTTTGCATTGATCGTAACTAGCATCACATCAACTTTAGACAGGCAATCATTAGCGCTCTGTAAACTTGGACTTGTACACTGCAACGCATTAATCGTTCACAAATGAATTATGAATTATTATAAATTA
The DNA here is from genome assembly GCA_030386875.1 of Morinoia aosen. Taxonomy (NCBI): domain Eukaryota; kingdom Metazoa; phylum Arthropoda; class Malacostraca; order Amphipoda; family Talitridae; genus Morinoia; species Morinoia aosen. The sequence goes on from CM059565.1 coordinate 22,939,326, forward strand.
TTTACAGGGCTATTTTAGTTCAAGAATACGAAGATATAATTGTGATTTAAATCCCAACTCTCTTCAAGACTACACGAGCTGTTCTTCAGTGAAGCACCGCTGCACTTTCTGGTGGTGCGCCGTATTATGTGCTGTCTTGTGCATCATCACTGGCTTAGTTTAATTTGAGTCTTATGTAGTAGCACGCGAAATTTTATAGGAATCGTGTTTTAACACACATTATTTCACACGAAGCGTGTTGAAATACAATATTTAATGCGGTACATGTTGCAAACACATGCTTAAACAGCACATGAGGTCACACACTGCTTTACTAGACACATGTTGCAACACCCACTGCTTCATACGACGCATGGTGTACAACACGCACTGCTTTATGCGACAATAATTGATGTAACACACACTGCATTATACAACACATGTTGTAACACCCACAGCATTATACAACACATGGTGTTACACACACTGCATTATACGATAATAATTGACGTAACACACTGCTTTATCCGTCACTTGATGTAACACACATAACTTAATCGAAAGCTGAACAACTTTCTTTCGACGCAGTGATAAAGAGAAAATTACTAGAACAGCTAATTTAATGCTGACAATATGCTGATTAATGGTAGGCAGTTAACACCTGAGGTGTTGTGTGCCTGCAAAGTTTAGCATGGCGTGCATACTGTGCTTTATGCGCTTGGGTGCGATAAGCTCGCTGGGGCGTGTGACTTACAACAGGCCATGTAATTTCTCTTAACAAATTGTGCCTCCAATGGACATTAATGAGTATAATGGTGATCTTATTGAATATTTGCTGCAAATAACATTTAATTTGGGAAAACTGTTTGTGATTTATTTCCTAAGATCCTCGGAATGCTTCTTGACATGTGTCTAGAAGAATGATATCGTGCGATTTTAGTCAGCAGCGCTATTTTACACATATCCAATTTCTCGAGAGTTGAAAACCTACATCGGTATAATCTGAGCTATGAAAGCATTATATTCATTAGTTTACCTTTCTATATGTTGAAATTCTTAGTAACTTCATTTTAATTTTATTAGAGCTCAGTTTTTTTAAAAATCCTAAGAATCAAATGCAGTTTTCGATGCCACTGATATCATCATCAGGCCATATAAATACAACAATACGTTACTTAGAAGAAGTTATAAAGTCAGAAAAGCTAAACGTAACGCCAGACGAAAATATCTACCTAGAAAATATATGTATCAAATCACAAATATGTATCCATAAGAGATGGATATCAAACCACAAATATGCATCCATGAGAGATGTGTATCAAACCATAAATATGTATCCATAAGAAATGTGCATCAAACCACAAATATGTATCCATAAGAGATGTGTATCAAACTACAAATATGTATCAATAAGAAATGTGCATCAAACCACAAATATGTATCCATAAGAGATGTGTATCAAACCATAAATATGCATCCATAAGAAATGTGCATCAAACCACAAATATGTATCCATAAGAGATGTGTATCAAACCACAAATATTTATCCATAAGAGATGTGTATCAAACCACAAATATGTATCCATAAGAGATGTGTAGTTCACTGTATCTGAGAGTGGTAAAAAATTCATCAAATTTTCATTAAAAGAGGGTTCGAGTTTATGAAAATGCAGGGCTTATAATTTTTATGCGTATTCTTTTTTAATGACGCTATGTATAATTTTAGCATTCGAATAAACGCCTCTGTTAGTAGATTTGAAAATATGTTCATTACCAAAATGTTAGAGAGTTGGTCTTGATACTTATGGGCATTAAATCGTTGACTTAGAGTCATCCTGATCAAGCCAATGCAACAGTTTGTGAGGTAAAAACATTCTTCTCGGCTACATTTGAACTAAAACCTCACACTGGCTTTGTCTATTCTTACATCACTGACAACTGACCTGGAAATATTTCATAAAAGAAGGCCAATTCGTATAGCATTTGCCAATTTTCATTCCTGAATCACAGCCAGATTGTTTCACAAAAGTTATAATTATGAGTGTCGTGTAACGCAGAGGGCTGTATAAACTACATGCCGTACAAAGCAGTTTGCCGTATTAATAATAACAAGAGAATGGACAGCACAAGTCAGCAGCATCTAAACTTTATTGTACTGGAACACCGACTAAAGTTTGATTTTTATGATTTTGAAACAAAAAATTTTGGAAACTATTTCTAAAACCTGTATAGTTTTTGAAGAACACCCAAAGAGGAGAAATTTCTTTACGGAATTTATGACAAGCTTAAACATCACAAACAGACGTTCCAGAATACTTCGAGATTTGGCACCCAAACTCAGACAAAATGTCAGGCGTTCATTCTCCTAATGCCAAGCTATTCTTTATGATAATGGATTACAATTATTTCTCATTCAAGAGTTCTCATAATCTGAAAATACCATTTAATTTTTTACGTTGTACTGGAGTTGAAGAATGAAAATTACAAGTCGTTTCCGTAGATTTGCGTACCAAGAAGCAGAAAGACGAAAATAACTGCATACTAGCTGCACCGCAAAATCAAAATCAATATAGAAATTCGAACGCATTTCTCATTAAAATTCAAAAGATTTTCTCGATTTACACTACACTCTTTTGTTGTAAGCCATATCCTCATTGTCATTGCCTAATCAAAACATCTTCCACAAACGTACAAAAACTGACATGAGCCAGGAAAATATTTCCACTCCAGCTTCTTCTTTCGGAGCTACTGCCAGGCCTGAAAAAAAAAACAAGAGCGACGATACCTCACATATCGCAGCCGACGCTCCAGCAGCAATCGTCGATACAGCCGTATTAGTTATAGCTGCAATGGCGCGGCGGAAGGAACTGCGTGATAGATAAGAGATGTGGGGCCTACAGTTATCCAGTCTCTGAATGCGCGACGGCTGTGAGTGTGTGTAGAGGTACACTTCGACGTTCTCTGCCGATGCTACAGGACTTGAGTTGGGCCATAACATTGTGTCCTAGCCCAGAGTATAAAATTAATTGAATTCAGTCAATAAAAAATTACATCATTTCAATGCGTAAATGTTGTAAGGATAAAATAATAATCCACATCATAATTTTAACAGAATGCGAAAACTACTTTTCCCGCCAAACAAAGGCTTATTTAAAACACATTTAGTTAAACCTTTTTTATTCATTTAACACCTTTTCATTTGAAACTTGTTCAACTTTTAGAGCTATAGCGGTATCATTGATCTGAAGTTTTGTGGTTTTTATACCACAAAAAAAGAAAGTTTGTCGCCTTTAAGTTAACATTTTTTACGTTCAAAAAATAACAATTTGAAGCCTTTTAAGCTACCCTCACAAAATTTAACGTCGTAACATATTAATCAAAATTTGTTTATTTTTTAGCCCTGAATGATTTTTGGCAAACAATTGAACGTAATAAACATGGATGTTGTTTCCCTGAGCAAGAAGTACGAAAAGTATCCTTTAGGCAAATATGTCAGATTTAATTATGATGCCTTAATAATTATAATATAATTATTTATGCCTCCATTTGTTTCTTTATTAATTACAAATCCTACGTATTTACCACTACAAATGAGAGTCGAACAGGCACAACAGGCTCTTGCCACTTAAAAGCAAAATAATTCTCACGTATTTTTTTTCACACATGCACGAAATTTTGACTTAATATACGCAGTCTTAAGGTCTTAAGCCAATAAATTGACCATTTCCATGCCGTGGTCGGCCCCTCTAATTGCTCCCCTTTAAACCCCGAAAAAAGTGACCAGCAAGTCCGGGGAAAAAGCAAGTTTGGAGGAAGAGCTCACACTTGATGAAATTTGGCAAGAAATTCAAACGAAGAACCTGTCGCAAAAGAAAATATTCTCTCGCGAGGGCTCTGTCAGAATTTTTTAAAACCGTTTTTCTTGCCTTTACTGAAAGTGGATTTGGATAGCCGGTAAGGTGGTTGGATTGCGAGTGTTTGTTCGAACACATGTTTTTTGTCGAAATTTCTGCGCGAGTACAATTGAAATGTTTTTTTAAATATCGATCAACGTTTCATTATCTTCGCTTTAAAATTAAATAAAAAATTTAGGTTTAGGAAAATACCTAAATAGGAGATTTTCTTTTTCTCCGCCATCCTCCGAGCATATTTGAATAAAGTGGATGTGTGAAAGAAGCTGAATAAAAAAGATCCTTACTAATAATGCAATGAGAAACCAATTTATAGAGGCCTGATGTAGAATGTATCTTTTCAGCGAAAAATGGAACACTTGAGCATATATGGAAACTTACTTTAAACCACGTAGTACTCATATGACATATGAGCAACGATAAACTTTTCCCATAAAAGGAAAACAGTAAAATTCAAGTACTGTATGCGACCAGAACTAACTGAAAGCGTTATCTCTACTTAAATAATCTAAGAAAAATTCTAACAGCGTAATAACAGAATGAAAAACCTTAACTACACAAATTTCGTATTAAGAGCAATTTTTGATAGAAGAAATATTTCGGCAGTGTTTCTCGATCAGCAAATTTCCAAAAATATCCTTCAAACCGGACGTGTTTCTCTGAAAAAAAAAATGCTTGTCATTTAAGATTGCACAGAAATATCAACTTGACGTGCGCTGAGAAAAAGCCAAATTCCTCCTTCCAATACAGAGCTAACAGACATGAAACTCAAGACCTCGCAACCAGATCTGTAACTTAAAGTTTAATTGACAAAACTAGAATTCAAGTCAAACTGACGATGCTCAAACTTCATTTATCTGATAACTAGCAAATCGATTTCATCAGTGTCGTATAAAGTGTGACATCAGTGTTGTATTTCATCAGTGTTATTAAGTAAATTCATCTCTAGCAAGTCGATTTCATCATATGTCCATAAGTAAATTCATCTCAAAAATAACGATCTTCGCATTGAACTTTGTTCAAATTCACCTAGTCAGAGACATTCTGTAATGAACGCAGAGCAGCATTTATCAAGATCAGCATTTGAGTCCAAGTCGTCTCGCGTTATTCTGTCGAAGTGGCATTCATGTCACGTCTGTCACCGACACATACACCGAGAGCTCGTCGCACGGAGGCGCATATTCTAACGGCTCAAGACCTAATCTCAATTATAACAAAGATAGACAGAAGCTGAATGAAAGAGGAATAAAAAGGCGCATTCGGTAGCGAATGTCGGACTAGGAGAGGCCGGGGATGATTAATGAGTTTTGGATTGGCGAGGGGAGGCTGGGTGGGGGCCGGGCGCCTCAGAGCGACCTCAGATAAAGGCGGAGTAGATAACGCTGTGTCCGCACGACGCGATCCAACAACGTGTTTCATAAACAAAGTTAAACATCTAGTGAAAATGGTGATCTTAGTGGGTGTACATGTGGAGTGTACGAACGTTTTTCAGTTTAACATAAACAATGGATTGTATGCAGAAGATTAGAATAGAGTAGATGAAGACTTGCTCCTCAAATAGAGCGAATACCTAGTGAAAGTTGTGTTCACAGTTGGCGTATAATGTTTCAACAAAAGAGCGGCTTGTGTGAATGCGATAACAGGCTTTTAAAGTTGGACCCAATCAATGGATTTCAGTGAAATAGGATAGATAGAGTATTAATGAAGGCAAACTTCTTAAATAAAGTTAGCATCTAGAAATAGTCAGGGTCTTACAATGCGCACATGTGCGACCAGGAAAACAGACTTTTCGAAGCTTAATTTAGTTTCAATGGATCTAGGTTGAGGACGAATTGATGAGATTGTGCGTCGTAGATAGAGGTATCCTCACGTAAATGTAGTGAACTTATTGGGAGTAGATGACTGAGAGCAATAATGTGCTTTTAAAACTATTGAAATTACTTTTTATTGAAGTCGCTATGCAACTACAGTGATAGTACGCATCAAATGTTTTGCTTAACGTCTGTTCGAAGTAATTTTTCACTAGGAATCAAAGAGAGAAGATGTTTAACGGCATTTAAATAATGAAGTTAGGTTGAATTATAGTAACAGATTGTAAATATTCTATAGAGTCTTTAACAAAGACGCCGAGAATACGAAAAAAGAATGCACTTGAAAAAAAGTAGGAAACTCATTATCATTTGAAATGAGTTTAATGAAAATAGTTTCAAAGAAATCTTAGGTCTTAGTAGAGTATCGTATTAAAATTTATCTAACGTTGATAATAGCAATCAATGTATCTATTAATCCAAGTTTATGAAAGAGCTCAATATAAAAGCCAATAAATGTTTGTATTAGAGCTCGATTGTGAAATGGCATTTCGTTTAGATCGTTTAATCCAATGACATCTTCCACGACAATCGTTTTCATCTTATAAATTTCTTCTTGGAATTATAGGTAAGGTAGAGAAAATTGAAAAACATGTCTTCGAGTTATCGTTTGAATGAATGAATACCGGGAATGAATTATTACAATGTGAAGGTTGCACAAACTTTTAAAGAAAAATTAATAAAGTTCATAGAAAATACCTTAGAGATTAAAATTAGACCAAGCATCCAAACAGGAATTAGCGCGCACAGTATTACAGAACCATGTCAAGTCTCAATATAATTATTGAGACCAAGCAGTAACCAACCAGTAGTCTCAAATTAAATTCTTATAAATACTCAATCAAAGCTAAATGAAGACACGGTTCAATTAATGTTGATTTATTTTCAAAATTGCTCACAACTATTGACTTTAAATTTGATTTGAACGGTAAACTTCAGTTCAACCCATTGCGGGCAACGTGTAAAATTCATTTTTACAATGAAACAAATCAATACGGCGAGTATTATTAGTGCGATTATACATCAGTAAAGTGACTACTGTTTATGAAAATATTACTCTCTTGCTTAAATAATGCTTTCTGCATGCGAGATTTATCACTAATTAAAAAAAAAACTTACCGAAGCAGCTGACTTGAAAAAATGCTTGTGAGATCATACTTGAGGCAAAAACATCATCAAACATGGACAGTTACATCGTGCTGTAATGAGAGGCTAACTTATCATCACATGACTCACTTGCTATTCTTTCAGGTATGGTTTGCTTAAACCTCGCCATGTTATACGTAAAGTTAGGGGAAAATCTAGTTTCTTTGTCGATTTTAAATACTGACAATGTTAAAAGCTTGATTAATAAATAAATGTCAACTAGATGGTTAGTAAAATGTATATTAACTATGCATTAGCACTAAGGATATTCTCTTGCTTGGAGACGAATACTATAGCTTCCCGAATCCCAAAAGCAAAAAACATTTCTGTTCTCCCGTAACGGTGGCCTTGTGACTACGCGCATAGAGTCGTCCAAAACGCCGTTGTAAATTTCACATTAGCGATATCGCTTGGCTCCGTCAAGCGATATCGAACTCCAGCACATTCATTGAGAATGCTATCAACACTCGCTTTTCATATATTGATGTTATCCATTTTTCTACATATTATAATAAACTGTAATAGTCACAATACATTATAGGCTCATAAATTAAGTGAAATAAGTGGGTAGGATCTTGTGGAGTCGAAATGCGGTAGAGTTTGAAAACAGCAAACCAGTTCTCCGTGACACGAAAGTCCGAAATTTATTCTTGTTTGTATACGCGCCGATAACCCAGCGATTTTCTAATAATTTAGAACCGTTTCTATGCAATCCTGGTAATAAAATTTTGCTTTCTCATTGATATTTGGAAAACAAATTTTTAAATTATACAGCAGAGGTTTCAAAGGAGGAAGGCACCTTGGAAAACTGCCGAGAGTAAAATACAACTAAGCCTATGTTTGCTTCGAGAAATTCTAAACCCCGTCTCTGCTGAAGCAAATGGCCAAAATATTGGCAAAATCGATGGCAGTCTGGAGCGCTGGTAGCAGTTAGAGAGAGACCTAAAAGAGGGAGCAAAGACCGCGCTGGGATCTTGTGGAACGACGGGACAGCTTCGGCTCATTCTCTCCATCATAAAAAGTAGACATGGTAAAACTTTTATTTTAATTCGGACTTGCTATTGACAATTTCTTAAGCATCATTTTGTTTAGTTTAAATAATAAAAAATATAATATACAATGCTAGTAAGCTAAATAGCTAAATCTTGGCGGATAGAGAATAATAGTTGAACTTGGTTGTTTTCTGTTAGAGATAAATTATACGGATCTGTTGATTAGGACGTTGCAGTTATTGGAGATATATGAAGTCGAATACGAATCTTTCTCGGAACGGTTTTCATTGCATAGACCAACAATGAAGCCTTAGAGCTTCACAGCAACGCTTGGAGCATTCATTTCAATCTTAGTATTTAGCCTCCATATAACCTTTAGAAATATTTGATGACTATGCCAGCTAAACCAGGATGAAAAAAAGAAGAACAATTATTCGACTGAAAAATAAACTCATAGACATTCGAGGCTGAGAGACAGAAAATTTTCTCTTTAAAATTTTAAGAAAGCGCTTTTGTATTTTCTAATAATTACAGACGCTTAAGCGTGATGCAAAACAATGGAAAATGGATTAAATCAAAAAATTTTCTACGCTTCTTGCTCGAACCAATGACTTAAATTAATTGAAAAAAGTTATAGAGCAATTGTTAAATCAATTGAAACAGAAATTTGCGTTTACAAACAACTTGAAATTCAAATTGCTTCATAACGATTACGGGAGATAGAAAAAGTGGAAGTGGGTAAAGTGTGTCGCCACTTAACTTTGTGAGACCTCATAATAACAGTCATGTCCGTTAACCGCTATGTTTTCATGAGTCTTTCTCATCTCGTAGCCTCTGAATTAAGGTAGCTGAGCTGCATGTTTAGTGACACGTGATAGTATGACAACACAGAAGGGAGAAACCAAGCCTCGCTGCTCAGAGAAAGAGATGCACACACGGTGTGTTCACGCGGTTGATCGGAGTGTGTATTCTGCTAGATTGTAGAGTGTGTGGTTTGTTGCTGAGCCTTGGCTGACATTTTATTTTGTTTAATATGGTTTTTCATACTAAAAGATTGAATTATCTCAAAGCAAACAACTTCTTATAGCAATACCCAAAGAACATCCCTTCTATCGTTATGCCACTTTTTGCGATTTGTCCTGCATGGATTTAGCTGTTTTGTTTTTCATTGTGCGCTGTGAGAAGATTTTAAGTGGTATGTTCCTATGCATCACAAAGTTCGTAATAATGGAAAACATCAGGTAGTATAATTTCACAATGTAAGTCTGAATTTTAATTACAAGATCGCATCTCGACATACATAATTTTAGCACCGATAATTCCAACGATATAATTGTCGTGTAGAGCCTTTAGGTTTAGGGATCCATATTCTTGAGGATGTTTTTCAGTGAAGAGAGTACCGAAAACTTGGTGTACATTATTCCTACCATTTTTTTTATCACTGGACTCTTAAGACTATTCAATTTTGGACTGCGGTACTGCAACTGCAATGTAAAAATATATTTGATACTCCGATGCTTCGTATTCAAACTACAATAGAAATGTTTGTCAATGTTTCCGTTGCAAGTGAAAGGTAGTAATTTAAAATGCAATACTAAAAATATGATGCCAGTGTGAGAGTTTCAAATTGTTTTAGAATCAATTTTTTTAAATGAGATGTTGAAAAATTTCGGTTTCACATTTCATGGTAACTTTTAAATTCGATATAAAACCTTGCTTTGAAGTTATCAGGAACTTTGGCATGTAACCAAGTGATACTAAACACGAATATACCTCAGCAGAAACCAATGAAAATATATACATGCAGCGTAAGTTTTAATGCCTCTATAGTTTTAAAACATCTAAAACTGAAGTTTTATAATTCCGTTAAAGCCATCATAAAAAAATTTTATTTGCAGTTTAAATCTCGTATGCAAGTATAGAAAACTTTAACTTCCTCGCCAAACCAGAAATTTCCTCAAAAAAATGTACAAAATGAAAAAAAATCCCAACTCGGGAGTGGATGTCTGCGGTTAAGGTCGGACTCGAGCGATGAATAAGCATATCAGAGACGAGCCTCAACAAAAGACGTCCAGCGCAGGCAAAATAAAGGCACTCGAACTGCGCCCATGGAGGGGAACTTGACTCGCGAGCAAGAACGATTAAATCCTGTGTTCTCACAAAGAGGTGCCACTGTAAATGGGAGGCTAAAATTACAATAACTTCCCGAAAGAGGCATCTTTATAGGACACACCAGCATGAAAGCCTCCGAGCAACGCCTAGTCTAATTCCTACATTTCATCCAAGATTGGGGCGGTGTTTCTTGTTATTACTGGCGCCGAGTTTCGGCCAGATTTTTATAGCTCTCTTCATGTTTTATTCTCAGAGGGGAATTCTGGAAACATTCTTCCACAAATTCTTACTGTTCTTTTGCTATTTATTAACCCCTTCCGTTACATATATTTTATGGAAGTGATAAGTTTTTTTGGACCGTTCTATTTCATTCTGACTGTGAAACTTAACTGCCAAAGAATGTGAGATCCTTTTTTTCTGTTGGTTTTGAATAAGGGGCATTCGTATTCAGTAGATGACTCGTCTTTTCAGAAGAAAGTCTTTGAACCCAACTTTGCGTGTAAGCAAGATTTTAAATGTGGTTCCTTTCTAAAACACCGAAGTTTAGGCAAATTTTAACCTCAGATATCCAGGCCATTCAAAATGCGGTAAAATTTGCTAATGAATCTTCACCCTAGAAAATTTAATTTTCAAGCATTCAAGCAGGGACGCTTATTTTTAACTGTTGATAAATATATATCATGTAATACACGAAAATTTTCGAATCCACCCATTTCATTTCTCACACCTTCAAAATGAACGCATATTCATTAACGTATATTCAGTTCTTTAATAGATTTTTTATTCGTACTTTCTTTCACGTCTACTCATCAGTGACCGGACCTTTCATGTCTAACTTTCATCAAGTCTGATTCTCGTCATGTGAAACTTTTCTCTTCAATGGGTGGTCGCTGATACGCCCGGGAACGTGGAGGTCCGAGACAGCGGTCGTCCGTTGGGATTCGAGAGGCGCTTTCATGTTCCGAACGTGTCCGACTCCGCCTCTTGGGTGTTGCGCGTGCGCAGCGGCGTGTTCTCGTGCGGTTGTCGGTGTGCTGCGCTGGCAACCACAACACCTGTGACCGAGAGTTATCGTTCCAGCGCAGTGGCATGGCCCACACCAAAAACTGAAGCTTTTGTCTTAAAAAATTGAGGTTAAGCGTTTGAGTTCTTGAACGTAATATTTTATCAGGGTAGAGGTCCAATAAAATTGCTAATTGGGAGCCTTGAAGTGAGGTTAAAACGGAAATAGGTCAAATTTTTCACGCAAATTAAGGTGAAGATTTAATAACGAATATTTCTCGAAACTTACGCTTGAACAAGATGTTAATGTTTAAGAGTGAGGCATTTTCATTATGTTGGTCTCTAATTAAAATGTAAGCATAAATCACAAGTTCGACCATAGCGCTTGGCGCCTCCGTTTATTACGTGAGAATTTGCAACGCGTCATTATATTTCTCATACGTAACTTACTAAAATAGAAGAAAGGATGCAATTCCGAGCTAAATAACTTTCGATTTACACATTCGTCAGAAGCAGCAATGCATTTATTTTCTAGTTTAGGGTCTATGAACGGAAAAATAAAATTATATAAAAGTCAGCAATCAAAGAATGTCAGCCATCTAAGAGGAATGATTTATTCAAAACTCATCAAAAACGAATTTCTACGTAATTTTGCATGTTATTTCGTTATCAGTTAAAGCCATGATAAAATAATGCTAACATGTTCATTCGGGATTAATCAAAAATTGACTCAAAAAATTCAAATATGTTTCAAAAATGTTGGTTTTGGTGCCGTGTTTCATCTCATGCAGAGAAACATGCGCTAACGTTTCAGCCGATGAAATAAAATTATTATTGCGCCAATGTTGGCTAAATTCAGGGTCCACAGGAACTGCTCGCAAGGACGGCAGCAAACTTGTGTTTTTCAGGCTGAACTCCGCCCTTTCTACTTCTCCAATGAGCTTCACAGGCTTGAAAGCTTAGAAAGAAATTTATTAAGTGACACTGTAACTCGAAAAAAATCCTCATGCTTGAACTAAAAATCGGGTTGTGAGAATCGTTATTTCAATCAATACACCATTACCTACTGTCATAATTTTTCAACCATTCTATAGGTCAAAGAATGTTTTGAGACTACTAATAATTTTAAGAATTTGCCGAAGCTGAAACATGAATTCTTCATGTATTTCTAACCAGTACGTAATAAGTCCACATTAACCTATCTCTTCAGAGATCGACCCGTCATTTCACTCCCTCTTACTCAAGATGAACTAACTTTATTGTTACCTCGTTAAATTTTTTAATTCGTTTCCCAATATTTATTTCCAAACTTTGTTGGATTGAAAGTCATATGAAGAGATAAACTGTACTGAATGAATAATTTTTCTTTTCCCATTATTATCAGTACAAATTTCCGAAATAACGGTTAATGTATATAATTCAAACACTTGAGAAGCACAAATAAACTAAGAGGAAAATTTTCTAATTCTATAGAACATAGCTTTACCATTCCAAAACAGAAGCACTTGAAGTCATTTAACGACAGTTTGGAGAACGGCCTCTGAAATCCTTTTCGAACTAAAGGAATATAAATGTTCTCAAAAACTCGAGCATTCTGAAAATTACGCTCTGTAAAGTAAGCGCAAATCTATGACAAACACCTAAGTATTTCCTATTCAAAGTTCAGAGGCTGAATGGAAGAGGGAAAATCTCAGCGTTTTTGATCGAAACCTCAATCTTTGAGGAGTGGGGTGTATATAGGATACGTGGGGTCTTGTGAACAACCACAGCGAGAATCACTCGAATTAAAGTACACACGACGAACAGCGTGTCTAGGATGCCCCATCATTCACGGCAAGCGTGTTCAGAAAAGAGACGTGACTCGTAAAGCAGAAATGCATAGTGGGTGGTAGTTGGCGAGACAGGAATTGAGTGTTAACAACACAAAATGACCTTCATCTGTGCCACGGGAAAACGTTTGCTTGTCGATGCGAAGAAAACAACCTGCCTTCATTTCATTATCCGAAATTGAACACGAAAAATTCTGCAAGACTTAGCAATCGTTCCTTTGCTTGACTGGAAAAGAAAAGATCGACAGAACCGTTATGAAGTCTCTCTTTCGTTCGTGTCAATTTTATAGAGTGAATATTCTGTAGAGCTACATCACAAAAAAATTTTACTCGGCTGCGAGTCTGTAGAACATTTTGAAGACTGTGTTATTTTCCCACACGGGTTGTGAGCTTATTTTTCGAATTATTCATTTGTGTGCTTAAGGAATTTATTTTTGTTGGTAATTTTTTTCACTAAACAATGTTCTGAAATTCTATGGAAGCACGATTAGAATAATGAGCAAATTTACCTGAAACTCTCAGGCTGCTCTATAGACAAGAAAATAGTTTTAGACAGCCCCATTTAACGTCACTAATGTACCATAATTTGAAACATGATTTGTCTTGTCCAAAATTTGGATAGGAAGTATACAATTTTAAGAATTTGCGTGGGGGATAAGATTGATTCGTGAGCACCAGCGTAGTTAGAGTTGAATATCAATGCAATAGGAAGCTATCAAGGCAAACACTCAAGGTGTTATGAAAGCCTCGGAAAGTCTCACGGGAAGTTTCAGAAAACAATTTAGAAACTTGTAAGCGACGGATAAACGGCTGGCTTGCATCTGCGTTCAAATCCTTTCGAAAGCTTTCAGGATAATTTAGGTGGTTTTGAGATGGCTTGAGGGAGTAAAATATGGCCCTCCTTGAAATGAGAGGTACACTTTCGGAAGCGAACTTTGTAAGCGATTCATAAAGCTATTTCGAGAGAAGACACGCAGATTCAACGCAGAAGTGTTACCGTGGTAGCACTTCTGTGAGAAATGCTTTTTCTGAAATGTTCCGCAGCTCTTTTGTGAAATGAACGTGCGTTAAACTTTGAATGATTTGTTGTCGCCTAAGAAATAAAAGATGCTTTTTTTTGTTCTGCTGTCTTAAGAGAGATAGTGGTATATTTTGAACACCTCGTTTTCCTCAAGATTTCTTTGTGTTTTCACAATGCAACATATGAGACATTTACGAAAGGATTTTTCAATTTACAGCATGGCTCGGCTTCAGAACAATTTTCATTTATAGATCTCAAAATTTTTATTAAGAAAAAAGTTAAAACTTTTTCGTATACTTAAGAAGTGTAAATAGGCTTCCGCTCTTTAGAGAAATTTCAACATGACTTTCTCTAATTCCACATAGCAAATTTAGTAAAAGTATGGTTATTATTCTGCGTGAGACATGGGGAATTTTCACTCGTTCGCTTCTCTGTTTGAAATTTTGTTGTTTTAACGGTATAAGACACACGGCTATTCCCTTTTAGTCATTTTTGATCATTCTGAAATACCTCTCAGTATGTATACATACAAACAAACGTATTCCTCTATAATAAAAGATTAAATAACGTTCAGGTTTATTGAGCGTATGTATTTTCTGATACCGGCTACAGTCTAACTTCAATTATACGTTCTCACATTCTTGCTCATTACTCCAACTAGGAATAAGTAAAAACTTTTATTTAACATATGTCAATGTCTAATTTTACGCTCTTTTTTCCAACTTTTGTCATCCGTGAGTACATTCAAGTAACAGAAACAAAGATAATGTCTTTCTCGATAACACAGCTGCTACAGCAAAATCTTCTGTATTTCCATAATGTAAAATTCCATACTGTTATTAATTAGCGATTTGCAAAACACGTATTAAAAGGCTTATCTGAGGTGTTTTTAATGCAAAACGATACTTGGGGTGAAACTTTTTCAAAAAGTACAATAATAAAAAATATCGTTTAATTATGAGTTTTCATCTTGTTCAAAAGGAGCATGAGTATCTGAGTGCTCTCTGTCAGGACTTCAACACCTCAGGAACAAATTCCCAATATTTAATTTGTATTGTAATACTAGCGTGATACCCAGAGCATTTCGTTCATTTAAAAGGAAACAATAACTCAGGAAAACGGCCCAGACTCAAGACTGACAAACCAAAATTACCCTCCACGGCCATTTAAAATAGAGTCATCCAGATGCTTCCCTTTAATTTTTTAGCGAGCCTTTTTTTGGCACGCGCATCTTGAATGTGCTCATAGAAGTGCAAGTCGTTTATCATTTTGCGTCATTCAAAATTTCATAACACAGCTTCGAAGGGCTCAACCGCTCCCAAAACTCTCCCGCGGGACATCCTTTATTCAGGTTTGATAAATAATGTCGAGGCCTTGTAACGCGGCGCGCAGAGTTGCCTCGCTGTAATGCAGTGTCACCGCTTAATAAAGCCGTCTCAGGAGGGTGCACCTCTCGATCTGCTGCACCCAAGTCTCCGGCATCGATCTCGGATGAATTTTATACAAACTGTTAGATAACACAATGATAATTTTCTTTTAATTGGATATTTTTTTGAAGTATATTTAAAATAGCATACGTAGTTTCTTTGGTAATGATTTTTTGGACTGGATAAAGTAAATGTGGTTGTTGGTGTCAAAGGGATGACAAGTTTGTAAAAAAAATCATAAAACCTTGCTTTTACTATTAACAAAACGTTGCTGTTGATGCACTCACACTGAATTGCCTTCAATTTGTTTTCTTGAGCAAAAAAAATTATTCATCCTATATATAATCACAGAACGAATTATATTTAGTTATCTCTATGACATGTCGTGATTATGATCGTTGCACTTTGTAGTAATATAGTTCAGCTCTTAAAGTTCTTTAACAATAAACAGTCACCGAGCATGACACATGATACAAAACAGTCATCCCACTGGTGTTATTGGCTTTTTGAAATCATTTACAATGCAGGATACGCAAAAATAAACATTTATAAGTAGTAATTACAGATTCAAATGGATTTACAAGCCTAAATTGATGTGACATAAACGATGGTTTCCCATTCTTGAAAGTTTGTGCATAAGCTAACCATCCTTAAACTACACACTAACTGCAAATAAGGAATAGATAACATTTACAAAGGTAAAGACGCCTCCTCTAAGTCTTTTTAAAGCTTGGAGTTTCGAGTAAATTTCGTTTTACTTATCCGCAGAAAATTGTCTTGTTTCCTTAAATGTTCCTGGGAGGGAACCAAGGCTCGTTATGTTCAATTTGGACGATTCGATATCTTTCAACGATTCCGTACCTCGAAACTCCGGCATCGTTGGGCCCCCAAATACTAGTGTATGCAGATTTGACGGGCTTTCTGACACAGTGAACGGTCAGTCGAATCTTATATATCATAAATACTCGTATTCTTCATTTTCTTGTAAACGTGTCAAGGGTTAGGGAATTTTTCGCTACATTTTAGCGCTATTCTGGCGCAGTAAGCCTGTAAACAGTATTTTTAATGCGTATTTGTCATGCACGATCGTATCAGTTCAACTGAAGAACTAAACTAAAGACTAAAGAGAGAAACTAAATGTAGATGTTACCTAGATAATTTGCCTATTGAGTAAAGTTTCGTTTCTATGAATTTGAAAGCCGAAAGAAATTCCTTCTTAAGGGTGAAGGACTTATTTAGAAAGTAAAGCCCTCAATCTTACAAATGAAAAAACCTGAATTCTAAATTTGTACAAGGGTTTTTTACAGGGCTTTTTTTAAACTGGGCCTCACCCACCAAGCATCAAGAAAGGAATACTTTCATGTACATCAATTAACCAAAACGAGTTCACTCGCTATCACGCCACAAAAATTTCACCCATTCAACCAACACCTCGAGGGCGAGTGAGGATCCTAATGATATTTCACAAGATTTCCCAATATAATTAAGGAAAAAATAATCACAATAAACCAGATGCATGTTGAAGAATCCTCAAAAGCCAAGATGCGCACTCAGCATCGCACACCGACGCACCACATTAGCTCCCTCAGCTGGTCCAAATGAGTGTGCCGGGGACGCTAGCGCATGATACGCACTAAATTTAATTTAAAGCGAGCGTGAGGCGGCGAAGGGAGGCTGAGACGGACACGTCACCGCAGTTGCGTCGTGAAATGATGGATCATTTGTGCCTCAGAGGCGGTGCGTCCTGTGGACCAGATGTGAATTCGTCAGCGTGTGTTGGAGCGGGATCTCGCAGGCTGCTGTTGTGATTATGATGGTGCCGTTATTCTCAGCTTATTCGGTCCGTAAGCCTTAACCTAACTTATTCTGGCGGCAAGCCCTAACTTAACTTAATTAACTCGTTCAGCAAAACCTATTTTAAATTAATCGGTCGGCAATCCCTAACTTAACTAATTCGTTCGGCTATGGTGCTGGTGTCTTTGTGCTTTTATTTGTTAAAATCTATCTTCAGGTTGCAGGCAACTAATAACAAAAACATTACTGTCGATATCATAGTATGATCTATCATCAAAATTGTTCGTTCCTGAGTTGACGATCCAATGAATTGTTACTATTTGTCTTGCTATCATTGATAAAAATTTTAATGAAAATGGCAATCAATATCCTTCAATGATGCTGTAAATAATGTTAGTTGCCATTCTTGAGAACAAATAATGAAGGTCTGTAGAATCTGTGAAATTAAATTTGGTTCTGATATTTAGTTTAACAGGAGACCATAACTAAAACATTCACGAATAGTATTTACTCATACATGTGAATTTGACCAAGTCTACAATGAAACTTTATTAAAGTGTACGCGATTATTGCACAAAAATTAGAACTACTTGTCCTATGAATATTAAATTGAAAATAGTTGATCACAACGGCCCAACGTTGCATGAGCTAGGTACGGGCTAAGTTCTGAAACTTCTTTTCAGCAGGAGTGAACTTTTATTCAAGCTGCTTACCTATATAAGAAAAAGATCATGAATATTACAATATAAGATAGTTTTCAATTATGTTTCGGATTTTTTACTTTGCTTACTTCGTAAAAGAAGTTATGAATGAGCAGCTTTTGATGGTTTAGCCAAGTTAAAATTCATAATATAGCTTAACCTTCCGCTGCGCATTAGATTTTGAATGCTAAATGAAAATTATTTTAAAATAATTATTGAGACAGGGAATTGCCTGCTCGAGAAATTGTATCATGCATGATAGTTTTCACAGTAAAGAGCTAAGACGCTGCAATCTATAATTAACCACATTCTTAGTCAGTTCAGCAAAGTGGGAACCGTTGGAAAACGGCCTCGAAGTAGTCAACCTCGAGTTTCACGCCCCCCTCCCCCCAGGACTGTCAAATCTATCAAATCTTGGGTGAGATGATGCCCAAAAAGATTAGCGTAGAATTAGCCACAGAATTGAATGTGAGGGTGAAAACCAGGAGAAGGTGTTAAAATCATGGGAGAGTTTGGCGAGAAGACTTGACTGTGTCACCATTCTAAATACAAAAGCGTTTGCAACTCGCAGGCCTTCAAAGAAAAATGACTAAGTAAAAAAAAAATTGGACAAATCCCAACTGGTACGTTCCATGGGACGCCGTGTTTTCAGACGATAAATTTTTCAATGCTCCGTCGAAGTTCAACCCCCAGAAGGATAAAGCTTCCCGTAAACATCACAGTTTCTTAGAGAATAATATCCATAAGTCAAAAACTAGATTTGGAACAGTTAATTCTAAACCTGTCTATTTACCCTCGTTTTTGTTTGATAAGGTATGAAATTAAACACAAAATTTTAAATCGAACAAATTTTTAACCGAGTGATAGAAGAATTTAGAAAGCATAGAAGAAACAAGGCGATCTCTTTTTGAACAAGGGAGAGCAATCTCTCACTTGTCAAACACCCAGAATACTTTGTGAGGCTTTGGAAAGAAAAAAAATAACCCTCCTCGTAGCATGATATCAGTTAACCCAATGGTCATCTGTTGTTTTCTGTGTTGGATTCATGAAGTAGTCCTTCTTCACCATCTGAAGCTTAGATTCTGAATGTCTGTTTCAAACAGGCATGAAAGAAATTTCTCCAATACTACATGCTTGGTAACGCGGCCGGGAGTTTGTTTCTAAAACACGAAAAGACATCTTCTATAAAGGCCTGAATTAACTATTTTAAGAAATTTAATCCATGATCAAAACGAAAGATATAAATATAATATATACATATATATATGTATACACATTTTGGCAGTCTAAAAAGTTCGTTCACACCCTGTGGTTGCATTCAAGAAACTAAATATTCATACCGTTAGCAATTTGATTCGACAGTTAAAATTGGAAAGCTTAAGACTTAAAATGTATTCCAAAGAAAGCGAAGAAAAGAGACCATTTACAGAACGTACTTTCGAAAACTGGGAATCTACGCAGAAGGTGTATTCTCACGCAGTATGCTCTACTCAGAGAAACAGCAAGTTAAAAACGAAGGTGAAGAAAAGACAAAAACAAATGGCAAAAATTATATGAAAACTGAAAGATGCCGAGTAGGCACGAAAGGTACAAGTCCCAAAGGCCTACTTATAGCTTAGGTCACCTTATAATAGTGTCCTTCTGGAGAAGCAAGTCCTCGTAGTACAGAATAAAAAGGCCTAACTAACCTAAGCATTATACTGCTCTTACGCCCATGAAGAGATTATAAGATTATAAGTTAGTTTAAGGGGATCATCCGGGGCCCTTGCCAGATCCTGTCGATGTCATGGTCATTTTGCATGTTTTTGTTGTAGAAGGACCCTTATTTGGTGGACTATTCTTTCCTAAAATTTTATGGCGCTACGACAATTATTCCCCCCTCCCGGGGGGGGGGGGGTGAAGGGACCAAAATATTTCAATTTTCCCGATTTTGACCCCATATAAAAAGAGAACAAATGGGAAATGGAAAAAAAGCCGAACGTGAGTGTGTTAGAAATGTTTCAGGGATTCTAAAACTGCATTTGTTTTTGTTCTAGCATCAAAACTGAAGGAGGAGTCCCATTTTGAAATGTCCATATCAATGAAAAGCACCCAAAATCTTTCAATTTTCCCGATTTTGACGCCATATAAAAAGAGAAAAAATGGGAAATGGAAAAAAGCCGAATGTGAGTGTGTTAGAAATGTTTCAAGGATTCTAAAACTGCATTTGTTTTTGTTCAAGCATCAAAACTGAAGGAGGAGTCCCATTTTGAAATATCAATATTAGTGAAATATCAATACATAAAAACCAATATGTCAAATTTTTGCAAAATCCAAGGCCTGAATCAAAAAAATGAATGGAATCAATTGTGTTTCTTTTCAAAGGTTACAAATCATAGTCAAATTTTTTAAGAATCAGACTGAAAAAAGAAAAAAATTATTTTTTGATAAAAAAGGAAAAATTTTTATAATTTTTTTTTTTTGAAATCACAATTCACAGTTTGAATATGAAGTTATGTATGGAGAGTATCGAAATAAAAATTAAAACTGCATTCAATTACATCAATTGTTCATTATATTACACATCAACACAAAATTTTATTTTTTGCTTATACCCAACACTTTGAATTTTCAACATTCATCCTGGGACTAGTTCTTGAGTTTTGATGCTAGAACAAATCCAAAGACAGTTTTAGAATCCTTGGAACATTTCTAACAAACGTTCGTTCTGCTTTTTTTCAAATTTGAATTCTTTGAAGAAATATATAGCTCTAAACCCAAAATTGTTGATGATTTTTGAAATTTCCAAAAACTTTGAAAAAATAGAAAAAATTTGAATTTGAAAAAAACTGAATGAGCGTTTGTTAGAAATGTTCCAAGGGTTCTAAAACTGTCTTTGTTTTTGTTCTAGCATCAAAACTGAAGGAGGAGTTCCAATCTGAAATATCAATAAAAATATACAAAAAACACATTTTTCATCAAAAAAAACTAAGGCCTAAATCGAAAAAATGACATGAGTAAAAAAGGTTTACTTTCACAAAAGACATATACTGGCCAATTTTTAAACGAATCGGACGAAAAAAGGTCTCAAACCCGGACGATCCCCTTAAGCCTCCCTAACCGCTACAAAAAAAGAGCGTATCGAAGAGGAAAGGAGGAAGGCACCATTTAGTACTGAGATAAGAGAATGAAGAATCTATGCAGAAGGGGCATAGAAACAGTAAGATGAGAAAGAAGTTCATGAAATAAGATAAAAGTTGAAGAAGAAAGTCAGAGGTGCTGCAAAATAGGACAGCAGTGAACCGAAAAAAGGTGGTCCTTAACATAACAAAAAACATTTTATTTCAACATAAAGAAGGCCTACCTAACTCTCAGCCCGGGCCCTCACATTTTGCCCCAGGGAGTACTAATTCCCATAGATACAATAGTTGTGTCCCCCTGAGGGGACACATGAAGAGTAAATATTAATATTGTATATAGTGTTGTATATTTGCCAGTAATAAATATTTGAAAAAACATCACCCACGTAACGATACTTTCAACGGTGTTAACGGAATTGGAGAAAAATTTGAATTTGTTTCAATTCAAACATATCCGGTCAGTGTGAATATAAAAATTATGAAACAAGTGTCCAACCAGGGAATGCCTGTTAAGTTTGAGTGGAATTATTGTAGCATCTTTCGTCGCAGATGAATTGGATTATAAAGATGATTGTTTACCTCGCACAGGTGAACAATCTTTCTTTACCAGTTCTTTAACAATATTTTAGCATGCGTTATACGAGTACTAACTGATGAAGGTAGAAGGCGAGTGAGACTTCATTTGATCGTTCATTCTTTTTACTCAAAGTAGTGGGTAATTTGACTCATCGAGCATTGTATCACACTCTGAATGCAGATCCAGGGTGGCTCTGTTTAGAAGATCACCGTAGTCAGATCATAACGTAGGACTCAAGGTGTTCAATTCGAGAAACTCTGAACAACTCAGCTATAGAAACTAAGAAGTTAATTTTGTGCAGAATTGACCAATGCCTCGAAAGATACGAGGCTGTACATTTATGGTTTTCAACCTGCTAGTTTTGCAAATAAAACTATTGACTATTTCACATTAATGGCTTAAATTAGTTTAACATTATAGGCTTAGAAAACTTCAAAAATGAAGTTACTACTATAAGTTAATAAATAAATAAATAAATAAGTTACCCAAATAAACAGGGTATATGTATTGAGGATGCACAACATCGCCATACTTTTACAAATACCCAAGAACGGCTCGATTTTCACGAACGCCTGAGAAAATCAGTTTGGGTGTGTGAATGAAAGTAGCTTTCAAATCAAATATCGCCGTCTATATATGAGCTCCTATTCATTGGGTTATCATCAAATTCAAGAATTGCGATGAGTCTATTTGCATTTCACATGGATTTTTTCGTTTAATTAGTATACATACTCTTTAGATAAAATAACAAACATCGATGCATATCCGTGGCTAACTTTACCCAGAGCGGAACACCATTATACGTTGCCTACACTTGTAGAAAAAAAAACCTGCATGTTCATTGAAAGAAAAAAAAACCTTCCTTTCCAATATAAATAATACATAAACTCAACTTTGGTTTTAAAATATCTTAAAGTAAGGGTTCTTACAAGCTACGCTCACATGAGTATCGTAATAATTGAAGAAAGACATGTTTCGGCAGTGGACTGGATTTTCTTTTAATCTATCAGGAGAACACATAATCAGAAAATTTTTCATAGTGACCGCAGTATATCAAGCAACAGGTCTGAACGGGGCTCGTAGACGTCATGTCGCTGGTCAGTTCTCTGGAGTCGCGGAGCGATGGTTTGTGGATGAAAGATGCCGGGAATAATTGATTCCCAGAAGACGAATGGCTGGAGTGAGGAGCATAAATAATGTCTTGCCAACATCTGCTCCAACATTCGAGGTTTGTACGACAACAATCACTTGCTGGATTCGCTTCTTGAGTTGGTTTTCGCTTAGTTTGTTTTCACGTAAAAAGGGAAATACTGAAAATGGAAGTTCGTTCTTTCACTTATCCGCACTAAGTTAGAGCATAATCAGTAGCTAGGCGTGATAGTGCTCTCATTAGTAGTATTTTCGTACTTAATTCTTGATTTTGTCTGAAATCTTAAATTCCAATTCCAAAATAACTGCACAGTGGGTTTCGATGCCTTTGAAGGAATTTATGCCATGAAAGGAGCAAGTTTCTAGGCGATAAATTGAAATCAACCAATCAACCTCTTCTAGCTTATACGTCCGTGAAGTGTTGCAGAAACATTTGACGCCTAATACTCTGAGTACAGCAAATACGCAGCACAGCCAGTAGACGCGAAGTCTAGAAGATGTTCAGTTCATGAAACTAGTCAACTCTTAACTCTGACATGTTTGTAAAAGTAGCAATGTACGAAGAATGTGATTGATTTATATCTGTGAGTAAACGGTAGACGCGAAGTGTGGTTGATTTTAAATTAGGGTAGTTCTGATGACACGAAGTTTTGTTTTAAAAAAAGGCAGTTCTGTTGACGCGAAGTGTGGTTAATATAAAAAAGTGCAGTTCTGTTGACGCGATGTGTGGTTGATTTAAAACTGGGACAGTTTTGTCGACGCGAAGTGTTGTTGGTTTAAAACTGGAGCAGTTCTGTTGACACAAAATGTAATAGGTGTACAACTGGAGCAATACCGCAGACGCGAATGTGCTAGATATGAAACTTGGGATATACTGAGAGCATGAAAAGGAATAGGTGCGTAATACGGGCAGCAAATATGGATGAATTAGATATACCTGTGTACAGCACGATGTCAGGCTATTGTCAGAGATGCCGACTAGTGCTTTGTAATTTCGCGGGAGGAAAAATAATTCTCTCGCAAATAATCGAACTGGCGTATCACAGATACTTGCGAACCCTATATCGATCACAGATTTCAAAATTTCAACAGCTCGATTTTTATATCGGCTCAAATTTCGCAGCTCGATTTTTATATCGGCTCAAATTTCGCAGCTCGAATTTCAATTCGGCTCTAACTTTCGACGGCTGCATTACCAGCGTGAAAAGCTCCATAGCCAGAAAATTCTTCGGCTCTAAAACTTCAAAGCTTGATTTTTATATCGGCTAAAATTTCAACTGCTGGAAAATAATTCGCCTCCTGAAAACCTGTGGGCAAGCCCCAACTAATAAATTAAGTCGCCAAAACCTGACTTTCCATTTTCCCTGAAGATATCAGGAAGATCCTTCCGGGATAAGAAGACTCTGAAATTCTGGCTCCCAAGAAGGACCAGCAAAAATTGCAACTATCTACAATTTGGCACCCAAAGAGGATATTGCCAAAACCAAATATCTAACAATTTGGCGCCCAATGTGGATACGCCTCACCAACTATTCAACACACGAGCAATGTATGAGAAGCGCTTAAACACTGAGAACATAAGATGCTTTTTTTAATACAATAAATTATAACCACTCTCTAGTATCATCCGTAAGCCACGCATATTACATTTTCACGCGGTCTTCTAGTCCTTTCAATTTCGGTGGGGCTCCGCGTTTTTCAGCGCACTCCAACTCCTGGCCTGCACTCATTTCGTTAGAATTGAAGGTGTTGCGATTCTCACCCCTAGTTTCGGGCGACCTGTTATGTTGTGATTTAAGGCTCTAATTAGAGTAATGCGCCCCAAAACTTCCATGCAAAACTTCGAGTATTGCAGTTGACGCCCGGTGCCTGCCGATGCTCGAAGCGGGGGTGGGAAAGCGCGCAGTCAAGTTTGGAATTATGAGAGCTGGCAGGAATTTGAGAGAGAATCGATTCGTAAACACGCAAATTCTCAACGGAAGAGGTGAAAGGGAAATTTTAAGGAGAGCGTTGTTGATGTGAAAAAAGCTTGTTCGTGATTATAAAAGTATAATCTCAAACACGTTGTTTATGGTAGCGAATAAATTGAAAATAACGAGTAAGAAAAATTTTTTTTGGAGCGAGGAATCGGGAATTCAAATTAAAATGATTAAATAAGATTTATCTGTAATTAATAATTTTTATTCAGAGAATTAATGTAACGTGAGATAAGCTGGAGTTCGATGATAGTAACAAAACTCAGTTGAAGAAACATAAATAGATCCACGAAAGACAAGCGAAAATGTTAAGTGAAAGAAAAAATGCCATACTGTATTATCTTTTATTTCCAGCAGGACGTAACCCAGCAAGAAATTGCTTTCAAAGACAGCAATCAAAACTATCTTCCTATCTCTAGATTATAAATGAACTATTCGAAATATCATAAATTCTAGTGTCTTCATTTACTATCCGCTCAACATTTCTCTGAACAAAATTACAAGACTGCAAAGTATAATTCCCTTGCACGCAAACGCGATCACATAAACATCACGACAGAATATTCGGTAAGGAGCAAAAGAAGAAACAGAGAGTACATGCAAAGCCTGACCCGCGCGCAATTCAACAGAAGCACACCTGCAGTGTGGCTTTAGAGGTCTCCCTTTGGCTGCTCATAATGAAACACTGTGGAATAGGTGTGATGCCTCTTGAATGTGCCCTTGAGGCAAGGCAAACCAGGCGTGTAAACAGCGTTAGAGTGCTTTAACAAGTGGTTTGTAGACGCTTGTCTTTATTGAACAAACACTTCAAAAGTGCTCGGCGATCGAGGGTCCGTGAGCAGCGACCGCCTCTTGTTCCCGCGCCTCCTGCGGGCGCTCAAGAAAAACTGTACCTCGAAATTTCGGCGAATTTGCACAATTGACTTTTGTTGTCCAAATCTTGTGGGGTGGTTACCGTAAAGAAGAGCCAGTCAAAGCGTTCAGTGGCTTATTTTCATGGGGATTCAGTGCAACTTTTGTCCCTTTAACGTTAAAATGTTTTTACCTCAATTTCGACGTTTGAGAATATTTTTTAACGCGCCATTGAGGTTAGCGTTGACTGATTCATTTGAATACCAATATTTTCATTTCAGTACTGTAAATAGCATTACCGCTAACTTTTATCTAAACTATTTTATCAAGGATTTTAACAGTTCATTAATCTTTATCTACATGTAGCTGGCACGTGCATCTCACAGGTTTGTTAAGATGTTTAAGTAGAATACTCGAACGATTGACCGAGATTACAAGGCTGGACATTGTGTAAAATACCTTAAATACCTTACATGCATGACAAATTGTTCAAATAATTTTGTGAATCATTTCTCCGAAAAGTACTTAAAACGGGGTATAAAAACACTCAGTACACATGTACGTTCGCCTAAAAAGAGGCTAATGTAAAAAGTACGCTTTTATAAAAATAACGGGAAGACATAAAATTTATTAAAAAACATGGCGTGAAAGAGAAGTCCAGGGAAAAAATTAGAGAGCATACAAAAGTTGTGTATTTTATACAAAGAACTCATCCAATGATGAATTCATGCGATATTTTAATTTATATTAAGCCAACAAAAAATTAATGAAACTGGTTACGAAAACTTAGAAAAATTACTGAAGTTTTTTTTGATGAATTATCACCAATTTAGTTTGCTAATCTCGAAACTTAGGGGAAAATTTCAAGGTGAGAATTGGCCCGTGCACAGGTAAGGGACAACCTCGATTTGAATGAGTACTTTTACAGGCACGAATCTTGCTCTGGAAACAACAACATAGTTATGCATCCTCGGTTGGGCATAATTGCAGTCTCAGGCACAATTACCTCACTTGCATAAATATATCCTCGTGTGTATGAAAGCACATTTGAGGTCTGAAAACATTCCCTGACACGATTACATAACTGGACACAAAAATACAACGAGAGGAAACGGGTGGTATTGAACTTTTATTATATCCATGCGCATTTACAGGTATTGGTATATTTACATTTGCTATTGAATTCATGTGCGCAGCATCATCTACCTTAAAACTTGTGTTGAAAAGTGAAATATATTTTCAAATTAAAATTATCCTACCTCGAAAAGCATGCGACAATAAATCATGACCGAAAACATACCCTAAATTTTGACCTAGGTGAGGGCAAAATTACATCTCAATTGATATTCAACTTACAGTAGATGGAAGCTTTTCCGCAAAAAAGGAAGGTAGAGGCCGAGAATCCAGCAATGCTTAGAAGCATTGTCTGACAGGAAAGTGTCACTGTGTGATCGTTGAAGCGTGCACACCTCCACACTCTGCTTTGAACAGACTCTCGTATGTTTAGTTTTCAATTAGTGAGGCAAACACGGGTCTGGGCTGCGGTCCGAGGCAGCGACTTGGCTAAAACTTAGCAAACGCTGGAAAAAAAAGAACTACGGCAACCAAACCGCTCTGCTGGACCCAAAAACGGCCGACCTGCCACATGAACGTTGTTGCAAGAGAGAAGTCATGTTTCTACTCTCGAATTAAAAGTAAGAACTTTGTAGAGGAGGACATGAATGGGTTACGGTTCGAACACATCTCGTAGTGCTAAAGATTTAGTGCACAAACGTCACGAGCGGAAAACATTTGAGTAGCCTGTGAATAATGTTTCTCAGTGTTTTTTTTGAACGAAAACAAAGCGACAATTTAAATTTAACATCACCCAAATTATCCACATTAATTATTTGAGTGGATATTTTTGGCTGCATTAATTAATAACATAGCAAGCATATTGAAAGTGCAATACCATTGAATTATTGAGCAATTTCTGATGTATATCGGAATACTTTCAACTTTAAAAAAATGAAAAATGAAATGAGTGGACATAAAGTCGATGGCTTAAAGCTAACATAAGGCACGTCCCTATCATTGTATATCAAGTTGTCATCTTACTCTCATTTCAAGAACGGACAAAAATAATTGCAAAATCAGCGTTATTTGAATCATTTTCCATCAGAAATGATGCGAAGTTGAAAAGTACGTATAATATTTTTCCCGGCATAAAAATCTACGAAGCGACGGATGATGTTTACAAAATTGCTCCGCATCAGTCGAAAAATTATCATCCATCTCGTTAAGCCATGACACCATAGCTGTTAATTAAGTCCTAAAATTTTCCTCATCAGCAAAGTTACGTGTACCATTCCACATGTCTAAGTGAAAAGTACTTGAGATTTACGTTAGCTAACCCTTTTGGTACTTTAGTAAACCGTTTTCAGTTAAAAGTAATTTAGTTAACCGTTTCGGTACTTAGGCTATTCGTTTTTTGTTGAAAAGTACTTTCTTTAAGCGCTTAAGCACACATTCATCGTAAATCAACTCTCACTGATGAAACCAGAAAGAAAAAAAAACTTCTTGCGTCATTTCTCTGGAAATATATTTCCTTCTCATTATTCAGGCATTAATTAACAGAGACTTTGAAAAACCGTAAAAATGTAAACGGTGGTGAAGGACTTCCACAGAATTTTCTTAATTATTGAATGTAAAGTTTTAGTGTTTTGAATTTGTCCGTTATACGTTAAGGGTTGAATTGACTGTCGGGAGCAAATGTCTAGTTACTCTCACTGTATATGTTGTATATCTTTTTTTTAGCAGAAATTGGTGAAAATACTCATATGACCTGTTTTGGATTGATTTACACATGAGACTAACAACATGTTCATAAATTATAGAACTTATTGACGAAAGTAATTAAATAATTAAAATTACAGTAAATTTATAGTGTTTATATTTACACTGAATTGTTCGCGTTTACGTTCACATCAAATTGGCCGAACCCATTGACTTCGGTTTTATTTTTAAAATTTCCTAGACTTGGTGCAGAAGATTGAGGCGCTTATCCATTCGAAGGTGACGAGTTTCAAAGCCTCGAAGACGAGTTAGGCCTGATGTCAGCCCGGTCTTAAAGAGCAAATTTACCCCGCTCGACTTGCCAGAAGCTGACCGACGAGAGAGACAGAGGCTGCAACTGCTACATACACTGGCGCTAAAAACCGACCCTTTTCTACCATTCAAACCGTGCATAACTTTTGGGACGATCGTCGCCTGTGCAGAGTCCCATTGTGCACTATGGTAGATCACCGAAGATGTAAATATTTCTGCGTTGCAAAAAGCTTGCTTTTCTGTGCCGCTATTGTGGTAATAAAATTACAAATGTCTTCAACGCTTTATTCTATCAAATACGTAATAAATCATAAAAAAATATAGTGTGAAATCGGAATGGGCATGTCCACAAGTTGCTGAAAAAATTGAATCCTCTTTTTACCATCGAGTGAGTTCCTGAAATCGTTCAAAGACCTATAAATCTAAAAAATAAGTTCGACTGCTGCTTTCTTTATGCAGGTATTCTCATTCAAATCTGAAGCGAATTGGTTGGGATTTTGTATTAAAATGCGAATATCTATGGACTGATCGAACTCATAAGAAATGAAGGAAAACTCGTCTGCCTTGCTATTGAAAATAAAACACGATGCTAGTCAATCTCCCCTGTTTTCCACTACATTATTCATCCCCTGATGATTTAAGTCTGCTCAAACGTGTGGCGTATTTTATTCGGTAATCTTTGATAAAATGCTCGTTATATTTGACACGGTTCCTGCAAAGAACCCACTAGTGTTCGCTAAGGGGATTTTAATAATGCTGCTGATCAACCTGAAGACATGCACTAAATCACTTTTTATAAATACTTTATGAAAGATAAATGAAGGCACAATCCAGTTAATATTTAGTATTTTCAAATTTGCTTACTACGATTGATATTAAATTTGAAGTGAATAATGAACTTTAGTTTAACCTATCACAGAAATTGTAAATTAATACAATCTCAAAAATTTCGCATGCCATCAATCAGGCAGGATAAATTTGAACGAGAAAGACACGGAGAGTAAAACACGTTTTAATGTGACCACTAAAAGCCCTCCACAGTTATTATTTAGAGTTTTAATTTTAAACCGTATTATAAATGTTTTTCTGCGATCGCTGCCAGCGTTTCATACCCAACACTTTCCCAAAGAAATAGAAAATGATTTGATTTAAATGTGCGTATCATCAACTCATTAAACTTGTAATAGAAATCTCCACTTGATGTAATATCTGAGAAAATTTGTTGTTGCTTTAACAAGTCATTTGATTTTGATAAAGCCCAACCGGATGAATTTATTTTCAAGTAAAGAGTACAAACAGCCAAACCGTAGTATGCTCTGCAATCAGCAAAAGAAATTGAAGGCTGATGGACGACAAGTTTTCCGTTGTAGTTTCGGCCAAAAATAAATTATCGCCACAGTGGATTTCCTCTCTCTTAACTCTTCACGAGAAACACAGCACGCAACGCGCTGAGAAAATGGAGGTAACTATTTATTTTAAACATGAAAGCTAACATGGACAATATTTAGACATAGAACCCAAATTTTATGCAATCCACATTTTACCAACGTCACTCAAGCGAAAGAAAGAAGGAGAGAAAGAAAGCCTACTTCACGAATCTCGCTGACGGAATTTTTTCTTGTCCTTTCTTTGGCGCAAGCAAAGAATAGTCTGAATTTAAAACTGGTGAGTGTTTTGATGCAGCCTTCTGTTGGATGATCTAGTAGCTGTGCTGACAAAACGCCATTGAACACCCGGGCCTGTTCACCAGCTTTTGTCCTGCGTCTGACTTTTCTGTGCTCTGAATTTTTAATGATTTTTGTTCCCGATTTGCCGACAAGAAATTCATGTGAGTCGTAATCGGGCTTTTTCTCTTTTTGAACCCAGAAATTCTTTTATGGAACTGTTGCGTAGAAAAAGAGAGCAACTTAGTGTTGGAAGTGCAATTTTCAAAATTATTGAATTTAAATTAAAATTAAAAATTGTGTTGGAGTTTCTAATGAGTGTTTGTATATACAGTCAGTAGTATCTGTTATTCTGGGCAGAAATTCAGCGTCCTGTCTGATAAGTTTAAGAGATGATTGGGCGTATGAAAATATATATTACTATTAATGTGTACTCCTCAAAAAAATTCTAAAATTTCCTTCACATTTAGTCTTGATTAACAATCATAAGATGAAGGCGCGAAAAACAGCATCAAAACACAAAAGCTTTAATCAACATGAAGTACATATTTTCAGTAGCTGAAATTTCTGCTAGATTAATACTTGTGCTTTTTATTATACTAATTTTAAACAACGCAATTTAACTGCAGGCCTTAATATACGCTCAACAGCGTTTTTGGGGAAACGCCATACTTAGGGAAACGATCATATATATATATATACCCATTTCATTAATCCTTAACTCAGTTTTAAGTGACGTAGTTGCCTCAAAAAAAAGTACTGAATGAACTTACTTAATTTTGATACTATTTTGTTGTTAATTTTACCTCTTCATCGCGCTGAACGACTTCTGTGAACTTTTGTTCAAGGTTTAATCGTGTGAAGTGTTTGGTTGGAATTATTTCAACGCCTGCACTGCTGCTGCTTCTCTCACGATATTTTCTTAGCTGATTTTTATGACCAAAAACACATTTATAAATGAATTTTACTTCTATTCAATTTTCATATTTATGGCTGATGTTTTTATTGTTAATGTATTTTTAAATCATTCTGATACAACTGAATGCATAATTCAATCACAGCGCTCTCGAGGAAACGGTTATCATTCTTACTGTCGTAAATTTTAAATTGGTTTTCATATAAAAATTTGGTACATAATATTGCTGCTAATCACAGATAAACGTTCCAACCAGGCGAGAAGAGCAGAAGTAAAAAATGCAACAATCGGTTAAAGAATTAAAGGCCAGTGAATAAGTGAGCGAATTATTTTTCAGAGTTAATTGTGAATCGTTCATTGATACGATAATATTGTACAGTAGAGTAGGCAATGTTCACTGTGAAGTTTGAAAAATATGTGCAACTTTTGCTGTATTCGTTCCAATGCAAAACTATAGGAGAAAAACAAATAGGTAAACTGAAAAACATACCCTAATATCGAGTGAAAATTCACTCCTGAAACATGTTTAAATCTTAATTTCTATAAAAATTATTTTTGAACAGATTTACATCAAATTTACTATAAGTTAAAAATGCGGTATAAAGTTCCCAGATGGAGTACAATTTCAAGGGCATATTCAAAAAATATCCACAACAACCGGATATTAAAAATATTATGATCACTTCGACGTTAAGTCAGAAAATAAATTAGCAAATAATATAAAAAGCAAAGAACCCTCAGAAAATTAATAATAGCAGCTCATCGCAATGTCAGGACAAATGGGCTTATTTAGTATCGCTTTACTGATTAAATTCTGATGTGAAACCAATTTAATTGCTTGCGACGATTACGAGCACCGAATTTTTTGAGCGGTGTTCTGCATCGGGAACAGAAAAAGCATCTTAAATTCATTGGGATATTAGCGTATGGTACTGGAATAGATATTGACACTTATACAATAATTATAAGTATTGAGAAAATATTTTATGCCGCGATAATTAGATTGGACTGGAATTTTTCTTTAAGTACTCCGTACTGTACACCATATAATTCGTGAAACGCAGTTCACAGTTTATTTCCACAATGTTCAACTGATACTTTTTTATTTTTGCAGCATTCGTTTATTGAAATGTCTAAGTTAAACTGAAATCATGCAATTTAATGCAGAAAAAATGTTCGGGAATCGGAATATATTTTCTGGCGCACTAAACTTTTCGAGATGAAGTCAAATTTCTTAATTGAAAATAAACAGACATCTACAAAATCAGAAAATGACCCACGTCAGTGCCATTTGAAATATATTTAACGAAGCTCGAAAGTTCATGGCCTAAATTTTCTTCCCAAAACTGACCTAGTTCTCGTTGTGAACGAGTTAACTAATAAACATTTTTTGTCATCGTTCTCAGTGACAGTTTAGTTAGTTTAAAAGTTCATAATTCCTTCTTATTCAGTCACAGTCGAAATCAAACATAGGGACACAAAGTCCAGTGTTGTGGTTGTTTTTGTTGTTGTTGTCTTAGTGTTGTATTTCAATGCAGTCGAAATGAACGTGATTTCTGCCGGAAACGGCTGTTGTATAACGGATCACTTCAATTTTTTTATTATACACCTAGTTCGAATAATTCTTTGACCAACCATCGATTTTTATTCCTCTCGACCTCGGCACAAATTTTACCACAATAATATTAAAGCATTTGAGAGTCACCGTGGCAGAGAAAGAACGCAATTTTATGTCAGTGAATCACTGCCACGAGATGTGTATTTTTACCATAAATTTCTCATACAAAAAGTTCAAAATTAAATCTAGTCGCTCATGTACAAGTTTGCTTGCCTTCCCTTAATATTCATCTGAATTCTGTGAATGTTACCAAAACTTTACATTAGAGTTACTGAACACTTCAAAAGCACCGTTCCGTGTACCATTATTAGAGTTCATTCCAATTTCAACTAATATAATATCTACAGTTTTCAAAGAATGGTTTCATGTCCCATTTCCATACTCTTGCAGCATCGTATTTATGCTGAAAATTCCGTAAGAAGTAATCGCGCTTAAAAGTCTCTACGCCGCAAAAAGCCGTTCGTGTATGATTCTGATTCCTGCGTCGAGATTTGACATCTACGAGCCGCGGCCGCCGCGCCAGCAGCAGCAGCGGCCGCGTCGACAGCCTCGGATGATAGATGGAGCTCTGGGAGCTATACAAATGCCTATCATTCGAGCACACAACGCAGATGCTATCATTACACAAAACTGACCTCACTACAACTCGAAATTTCAGCCGTCTTTCGAAATTTTTAGACTAAATTTTTGGAGTTATGGATGTTGGCACCAGTTCTTTTAGCTTGCTATTATTTTCAATAAAAAAGAGAAAACCAGGAAAATTTTATAAAACATTTTTCATTAAAATGTATTCTCGAGACAGTAAAAGACTCGTAAAAGACTCGTACAGTCTCGAGAATACATTTTAATGAAAAATGTTTTATACCATTTTCCTGGTTTTCTCTTTTTTATTGGAAATTCAAAAATACCGAAATTAGCTGCTTCGAACTCTTGTCATTGTTGTAACATTGCCTTGCTGCACCAACAGCTATGTAATTTATCTTTATGCTTCATTATCCGAAGACTTCACCAATTTATGATTCTTAAGCGCTTCATTTTTTTTAACTTACGAACCTGGGAACCAGTGAGCTATAAATTTTATACAATTCCAGCTAAATTTTTGTTTTGCGGTATTTCAAAATGCTTTTTTTTTCTTTCCAAGCACATCGGGACATTAACCTGATCCCCATGGTCGATGTATTGTTTTCTTGTTGAAAAATTTGACACCGCAATCACAAATTCTGCAGTTAAACACATTTTCTGTCAAGGGTTTGAGGTTACCAGGGCATGTTTTGCTGCAGATTCATGGTTACCAGGGCATGTTTTGCTGCAGATTTATGGTTACCAGGGCATGTATTGCTGCAGATTTATGGTTACCAGGGCATATTTTGCTGCAGATTTATGGTCACCAGGGAATGTTTTGCCGTATATTTATTTATGGTTAGCAGAAAAATTAATTTTTCGTTCAATTCATTCATACAAATTTCATTTTTAACAAATTTTTGTGTGAGATGTACTGCATTGGATTAAATTATTGAAGCTACGAAATTTCGTTGCCCACAATATATTGGCTATTAGAAATAGGTTACTTTTTATTTTATTTTAAAATTTTGCATCATTGCTTTCGATTTTTTCTAATTTTACCCTAGAGATAAAGTATTCAAGCTCAAGCGAATATATGTTTGAGGCCGTTCGATACACTGGGCGGGCAAATTCTCAGTTTTTCTGCAGTTTCAAGTACGGAAACATGCATCAAGTTTTTTCCGCGTTCATTTTATGCTGAACATACAAATGAACATTTTTACTAATCTAATTTTTTGCGCTTTCAATGTTTCTTTTCATAATTTGATTTAATTTCCAAACTTTTGGTAATCATCTGCCAGTTTTCAAATTAATGTGGTAATTAGCAGCTCATAAAGATGTACAGTAAAACGTTCCCAAATATTAATTTGTATTTCAAAAACTTTCCCCGCATTCTGAAAGGGTTTAAAGAGTTGCGCACTCACGATATGGTCCTTGAGCAAGAAATAACGAAATTTGTTGTTATTTATTGGACTGCAGAAATGTCATTGTATTCTATCATCATTCAGTACCAGTTGACGAAAATTATAAAAATATTAACCAGAGGTCTAAATTTGCTCATTGTGCGTGCTAAGTATGCTAGCTAGCAAGTATTCAAGATAATATTGTTCGCAAAATATTCAGTTTGCCTCACTCATCTCATTTTAAGTAACGCTGAATGTTGCAACCTCACACATAAGAACAAGATTTTCGAACACAGAATTCAGATTCCTAAAATTCATGCACTTTTATGGACCCTTTTGAAAAATTCTGTTTTGTTGTGGTAAATTCATATTCATATTTGAAAGTTTACTGTGTATTTTTTTAATTATGCTGAGTTGTTTTCTCTGTTCGTAAAATTGCACTAATTGAATTTTTCCTAATGTTTCATATAACTGTAAATTTTCTGTAAATTAAATTTTATGTAATAATCATGCACTATTTTTCCACAGAATTATCAACTTCGAAGTCATATATCGTATCTCAACGTTTAAGTTTCATTTCATTTTAAATACTCGTAGCAAGTAGCGTTGATAGAATTGGTATATATATTTCTATACATATCTATATAAATTCTGCGCCCTACTGTCGGTTGCAGTTTTTACTGTAATCTGCGTCATTGTATTCAATTTCAAAATTCGAACTTGAATCGAGTCCTGTATCTCTTCCATCACGGCCGCGAAGAAAAAAATTTGGTGTGGGCCGCTTCATCATGAGAGGGAGACTAGCCGTAGCAGGAAGCCCGCTCATTGACATGAGGTTTGGACGAGTCCTTTACGTGCTGGAGGGTCATGATCGATTGTAACGCGCTGAGCCTGGGGTGCTCCTGCAGACCTATGGTGGATCAGAACTCTTTTCGCTTGGTGAGAATTATACGGTGCATCTATTTTGGCTTCAATGCGTTTCATAAATCGTCATGTTAGGTGGTGAAACTTGGTGCACAATGGATTTGCAAGAATTCTACAAATTTACAGCGAGTGGTGTTAGGCAAATTTGAAGGTACTGCTGAAATCATACGATATCGGTTGAGTTTCATTAATTGCTCAAAAAACTCGTATCAACTAACGCACCCGATGTAACTAACCGGAAATAACGCCGTTTTCGTTCGTTTAGTGTTCACTATGCCGGTCATAATCCATAGTACAGTACTCACGGACATCGTAGTTCCATTTAAGATCTTTTCCTGAGCGGTGTCGTTCCATGAGGCGATCTCTCACAGCAGACAAGGATCCTACGAAGAAAGACGCAACGAAGGCAAGGGAGTCCGATGCTCTCGGAATGACAATTGTGTTCGGCCGAAATACTTTGGGCTCCTCACTGCAGCTGAAACCAAACGGGGTCGCTAGTCTTTCACTTTAAAAAACGATGACTAATACGTTAGGTATGAAATTAGAACAGTGATTGCATTAAAGACTTTTTAAATTATTGAGGAGTTGAAGCCTGCTTCTTTTAACCTGACAAAGTTACAGTAGAATAGCGTTTGTACCTAAGATTTCTTTTCTTCAGTTCATTGGAGAGATTCTAGTGTTAGCTCACTATCTACGAGTTAATTTGCGTACAAAGTGTAGCTCAAATACAATTTTTTCTTAATGGAATTTATGTGTGAAGGTCAACCCCCACTACAGCACACAATTTTCATTGCTCTGGACAACCTTTGAAAATAGATCCAAGCAATGTTTGTATTCCAACAAAGTAGGTCTCGACCAATAGGGTACAGATCCAAGTCACACAACTCAAACTTTAAACGAATTTTTTCTCATTTTGTTCGCACCCAGAGCATATCGATTACTTCTCGCTTCTAGGAGGAAAAATTAGAGCACATTTAAGGGTCCAGTGTGAGGTTTTTGCGACGTGTCTTCAGGGGCGGCGTTTTTGCTTGGAATAATCTGCGTAGAAGCGGGGACTCGAGAGCAGCAATACGTTGAACTCGAGCCAGCAAATGAAATTGCTTTTACTGGCAGGCTGATGAAAACTTTTTCAGATAAAGTTCCTCTTAGGCAGAACTCTCGAGTGCGTCTTGCGGAAAGAAACGGTGCACAGTTGAAGGACGGAAGATAGCGCGAGTTCAGTGCATGGGAAGAGGGAAGAATGATGTCTCTAAAATGCGTGGCGTGTATCTCAAATAATGCGCGTGGCCATCAACAGCTGTTGCCCTAAATGCTATTTCGTTTCGTTTATATGTTATTTGAGGATCAAATCACGGCTTACTCACAGTGTAAGCAAAGCTATCACTTCATGTTAATATTATAAAAGTGCGTTCCCTAGTTCATACATATGAGTTTTATCCAACAAAAAACAATGTATATTATCATATGCATGCACAGCGCTAATTATGTATATCAAAAAGTTTTCCCTGGTTGTTTTATTAACAGTGGCACAAAGCTTGATTCAGAACATAGGCTGACATGCATATTATGCATATCAATATCTGTCCAGTCTATGATCAACGGTACGAGAGAATTTTAGTTGCCTTGCATCTTCATTTGCAATAAATTAAGTTTGCCAAATTATCCACTAGTATAAATTGTTTTATAATGTTTTTAATTGCATTCAAGCATCAATAGCTTTTAGGCAGATAACACGAATTTATGATGCAATCCTGTTTTAGAGGCAGTATTGAGATGAGGTGAACCGGTCAATAGTTCTCAATTTTTTTGCTGGAGGTCGCTGTGAGCAAGGGTGGGCTTACAGTCTCTAGTTCGTAATTAATAAGATTACATGGTTAATATTTAGTTAGGAATCTATACTTCTCCTCAAGTTTGAAAAAAAATTCTCACTCTGCCCACTCAAACTAAAAAGAATTTCTAGATCACTTCTAGTAATTTGTTGAAATTTTCATACCAAGCATCGCATTATTCCAGTTAATTATACTTATCGGTCTCAGTACTCCTCTTTCCTTTTCCAGCTTTTACTTACTAGCTCCTCCGTTTCCCAACATATAAATGAATAACCTATAGAAAAGTTGAAAGGAACATGATACTCCCTTAAAGTATTTAGAACTTGGTCTGAATGCCATATGCTCAGAGTATTTATATATATTTCAGGGATTAGTGAAAGTCTATTGACCTACTTTACGGAGTCAATTCCAATGGATATAAATGCACTTCAATTCTCATTTCAGGCTGCTGCACTTAATTAATTTACCTCACACCCAAATACCACAAATACCCAGCGCATCAATTAATTTATGGCATCTCAAAGTGAAATTGCCTCTCTCTTCTAACGCAAAAAATTAGGACTCCAGTAGAATTTGCCTTTCTTTGTGTGAGACACGTCATAAATACTCAAAGCTAATACAACTTCTAAGTCCACGTGCAGTAGCTCTCGAACTGCCAACAGCTGTTCACAGACTCGTCCTTAGCTTTGCCAGCCGCGCAATTCCAAGCTCCTCTTCCAACGCTCCGTTTCCCAGGCTGCCGAAATCGTCCGTTTGGTGGCAGATTGATACTGTCGGGACAGAAGATAGAGCATCTCCAGACCTTTCCAACTTTGCACGCTTCCAGGGAGTGATAGTTCCAGCACAGACCTGCTTAGAAGCTTTCCACGCTCAGACCTTTACGGTTTAGTGACTGCGAGGCAATGCTTGTGTGCGCTCCTCTGGAGTACTCATTCTTACAGCATTTGTACGTAGAACACATCTACTTTGAACAAGGTTTTTGTCGTGTTGTGGTGGGGAGCTTAGATGAATTATTGTAATATCACTAAATTCAATGTGAGTGTTAGTTTTTACAGGAAAATTAATTGAAAAATTCAGGAATATACCTTACTCTACTAACAAGCCTTGAAATGAATGATGGTCTTAAGGAATCTCGTTTAAATGTTAAATTTTGCATAAAATTTTGTTTATTACGTCTGCGCAATTCAAATGACGTGACTCAAACATGCTTTTCGTAAAATATCATAGTTGAGTTCTCAATTTCAGCATATATTAAATTTATTTATCTGCCTTAACCTGCGTAATCATTGTAACGTTATATATCGTTCAAATTATTGTCGGTCATTTAATAACTAAAAATGAAGTGAAATTCGACGACGGGATCAAGTCAAAGTCAAGTACCTGAAACACAGCACAATCCGGTTTATTTTGAACTTTGTTGATCCTTTTTAGAGACACACATTTAAAATAACATCCTTTTGAAACGGAAACTGGAATGTGATTTTATCGTCAGTTTCAGGTTTGGTAGGCACCATGTGTCGAATTCTAAAGATTAAATTAATTTAATAGGTAGCATAACTGCTACACACCACATCTGCATTTTTGAAACTTAGCATCTAAATTTACGTTGCAAAAGGCCAATACAGAGCAAGAAGTATGAAAGTCTATATGTTTTCATGTTAATCCATAAGCTGTAAGTTTAGAGAGAAAACCCTCACAAATGCGCTTGCAATCTAGTTTGCTATGCTTTAAATGTCGAATCCTCTCGCTTCGCTCGCAATTTTGCATTATACCGACGTAATTTTGCGTAATTTTCCCACTCAATTTTGACTACCAAAATTTTCGTATTTATATTTTCTTTGGGTTTGTGTTCAAATATTCAAAAATAAGTATACTCAAAATAAAAATTTCGGGTTGAAAAGAGGTTTTCCAAAATTGTTCATGATCTAGAAATAAAAATTTGAACGCAAACAACTTTTGGTACAATTACTAACCCACTAATAAAATCTAGAGATAAATTCCTAAAGGCAGACGAGTTTTTTGATGCAATAACCGACTTATTAAAAATTTGAGAAGTTCTAGTTATGTAAACTAATTAACATGAGTGTAGCTCCTCACATCTGTATTGATTGGAACAGAATACTGATTTGCTTATACTGTACGTGAACATATAAAATGAGTGAAGAAGGTTCCTAAATTCGTTTTGTCAGTGCTTCCAACCCAGTGATTACGCTTATAAATATATCACATTAAAGTTAATTTCTTAAATTTTTAAAATCTAATACGTTCGCTTAAAATTTTGTATCGTTCATTATAAAAAAAATTTCATGTTATAATTGCATCATATCCATTAAAAGTTGTATTAGTAATTACTAGATCTTGAAACTATTATGAATCAAAAAATCATCACTGTATGACATAGTTCTATTACATCCTCTTAAAGCGTTTTCCATGTTCGCTACAATTAAAATGCACAAACTTGGAAATCAGCAATTGCGAAATGTTGATGTTCTTTCCCACTCACCTGATCTAAAGACTTATATTTCTCGTACGCCATAAAGTCTCCTTCGCTCCCACAAATGGGCTCTCAATATCGAACAGAGGCCACGCTTTGCCACCTACGTCTCGCCGAGGTCCCAACTGGGGAACTGGAATGCGGCTCTCTCGAACGCACGAGTCGGATGTTAAATGAAGCGAGCGATCTCCGTAGAGTTTGTAACGAGATGCGCTCAGCTGACTGCACGAAAATTGTCTGCACGGGTAAAATTGTCATCTTCTCGAACCATGCTCGTCCTCTGTGATTTCAAAAAGTAAATTGTTATTTTTTATTTATTATGCAACAAGGATTTGTGTAATTGCAGTTACCTAAAGTTTCTGGCATGTTCATCATGTCTTACTAACACCTGAACATTTTATTGTCGAAAAATGATGCTCATCATGTCTTACTAACACATGAACATTTTATTGCTGAAAATGACATGAAACTTACCGGATACTGTCAACCAGAGTATCGAGCCTGCTATAACAAATTAGATATT
Organism: Morinoia aosen; assembly: GCA_030386875.1. NCBI lineage: Eukaryota > Metazoa > Arthropoda > Malacostraca > Amphipoda > Talitridae > Morinoia > Morinoia aosen. Next base: position 22,979,800 of record CM059565.1, read on the forward strand.
TCATTCTTCATGGTTCATGTGAAGTTCAATTTTTCCACACTTGTGAACCCTTTGGGTAGAGTGGCATGAATAGCAATTTATAAATAGCAGCCAACAAGGTTGTAGAAGCATGATTTTCCTGGTGCTGTCCTCAAAAACTGAGCTAATAAAAAGCCGGTCAACCAAAAAACAAAGTTTACGTTCTTTGCAAAGGATGCGCTAGCAAGAGGAACAGGTTCTTTCTTTGACAAAAGAAAAATACCGTCTGGCATTCGAAATTGCCGTTAAAATATAGCTATTGTAATTGAATGTTAACTTCCATAAAAATTACACAAGTTAATAATGATCTAACGATGAAGTTTTCTCTAATATCATTTTGACGAATATTTTCATTTTTCACACTTACTTTGCAACTTGTCTCTTCAAAAATTCCTACTAAATGTTACAGTTTCAATACGAATTAATTCGTGTTTAATTTTACCAAAAAATGAGAATCAAGGTCAAACGCAGACCGTATATTTGTTTCCATGAAGAAATTTCACTCTCTCGTCTAATTTTTACTGTGTAACAAACATTTTAACTTTCCTGGGAGAATTCAAGTCTTATAAAAGCTACAATCGCTCTATGTCATAAAATGGAGCTGTGTCATCAAGTCACAAAGTTAAATCAAAGTCATTCAAGCAGCTACGACTACGCTGTCGAAGGTACCAAAATCATGAAAAAATATTGTTAATACAATAGCTAAGACCACTCCATTGAAAGTATCCAAATCACGAATGTGTGATACATTATTGATAATAACGAAGTTACGATCCATCATTAGAATATAGCAATTCGAGTTAGCCAATAACCAATTGATAACCGATTAGAGTTAATAAACCGCCTACGAGTTAAAATTAATATAGCACTTGGTTAATGGCAACCAAGTAACGACTGTATGAAGTACTTGCTGTCCCTCCGTAGAAAACAACCAAGTTACCTTTAGAAATTGAAGTTAATGTAACAGCTACTATTACTCCACGGAAAACTAGCAACCAGCTGACTATTGTGCATAAAACTCAATGGAGCAACAAGTTTCCCTCCGTGGAAATAAACTAAATCCCGCTAAACAATGAGCGTAAATAAAGAAGCTAGGACCAGCCCATGGACGGTAACCCAGATCACCACCTCCCCGACGTGGCGTCCAGGCGAGATAGCGCGGTGACCTGCGCTAGAGGCGGCGTGCGCCGTCGCCTCGACGTGATGTTTTATCTCGCCTGCTTTTAAGCTGTCTACGCGCCCGTCATCTGCCTTTATTGGACCAGCGCTGGAGTGCCCATGTTTGTTTTGTAGATCTAGTTGTGACTGGAACCGTGATGCTTCTAACGGAATCCCTAACGCTTTGAAATGAAAGAATGCTTTTAAATGAAAAAATTATGGTTTCAAGTGAAGCATTAATAATTTCCCATTGATGTAATGGTTTTGACAGATATAATAATGAGGCTCAAATTCATAACGAGCACCGTATGTAATAAAACAGCAATGCATTCAACTGAAAAATAAAATCTAAAAGTATAATCTAAACCGAAGAAGCTATTTTGCCAAAAGAAACGTGAAGTGCTCTAGCATAATAATCCTCTTTACTAGTGAAATACTAATACCGTCTACTAATACCGTCTACTAATACCGTCTTTACTAGTGAAATGTCCATATATTTACCTTATTTTTACTGAAACAGAAGCACGTTTATTCAAGTAATTGTACTTTTAGGGGGACAACCCAGGGATTTTTTATTTGCAGACCGATTGTTCTGAAATTTGCCGGTGTTGAATAATTTTTAAAAATAAACATGTATTTGCTCCTCTAACTTTTTCGATTTTGGCCTTAGTTGTTAAGAAAATTGGAAATATAATTTTATGTAATTTTCTCGGACATTTCAAAAGAAAAAAAAGAATAGAAGCCAATGAGTTTTCATGTTAGAAAAAACCAAAGACCGTTTTGAAATATTTGTAACATATATGACAAACTAAAGTTGCCCTTTTTCCGTTCATTATAAATATTTGTATTTTATAAAAACAAAAGTTAAAAAAATCATTTTTTTATCACTTAGAACTGATAAAAAATAATTGAATGTAAAATTGAAAAAATTGTATCAAGGTTTTGTTAGAAATGTTTCAAGGATTCAAGTGATTTTTTCTAGAATGAAAACTCATTGACTTCTATTTTTTTTAATGTCCAGCTGTGGAGAAAAAAATTTTTTATGACTTTGAAGTGCGACAAAAACGAAAAAAATGTAAAAATCGCAACATAAGTTTGTTAGAAATATTTCAAGGATTCCAAAACTGTTTTTGATTTTTATCTAGCATGAAAACTCATTGACTTCTATTCCTTTCAAATGTCCATGAAAATTAAATATAAAATAATATTTCTCCTTTTCTCGAAAAAACCAAGGCCAAAATCGAAAAAGTTACGAGAGCAAATATGGGTTTCTTCTTAAAAATTACATATACTGGGCAAATTTCAGAACAATCGATCCACAAATAAAAAATCACTGAGTTGTCTCCCGTAACTTGAATGAGTGCTTTCAGTTTACGCAGAGTTACTGTGCACTTCAACGATAACATTCTCACTGCATTACTAAGTCTTTTAAATGTAAAAAATACTGCGCCAACAATACGAACTTAATATTTACTTTAAATGTGTGATCTGATGTGGAAGACAATACAATGAAGGCATTTAGAATTTAAAAGGAAAAACAGATTTTACTTATTGTGAAGAAATATTAGCATCAAACTGACATCTTTTTTCGTAATTTTAATTTAAATTTAACAGTCAAGTTGCCTACCTTACAGTTTCCTTTACCGTTGAAGATGTTGGAAAGGACAAAAAGAGTAAATTGTTTTTTGAAAATACAGCACGATTAATAGTGATATAGATGACACACCACTATCGTCAATGTATTTTGTTAACATAACTTCCCAGTCGAACTATTTCACTGAACCATCAATGATGTTAGCCGCTCAAATCTGAAACTATGCTCGGGCGGCCACAATTATAAAGGCCACGGTGAAGAAAGTTTCACTTAGTTATGTAACTTGAAGAAATAACTTTCCTTCAGAACCATGCATAAATTTATCACAGATTTGCCCTCGCTACCACTGCGGTTGTGGCATTTTTAGCGCGCATCAGAGGCCTTTCGTCCCCGCTGCATCACTTGATATCTTCCTTCTTTGCTTTGTAAGCGCACACGTTCCCACGGCTGTGTACTGCTACTCAACGTGGTTGGGGGCTTCCGATTTTGTCAAACTATAGTCAAACTGATGATATCGTCTACGGAGGCTGCGTCGTGTTTGTGACTGCATCTAAAATTAGATTGAATTAAATCTAATATCGCGTGGTTTATATTTGCCTAATTTATGATGAAAACTCTAACTGCTCCTCCAACATGACACCGGCATTGACAAAGGAATAATTTTGTTGCCTTTTTTAAACATAAAAAACTGTTTTAGCATGAAACACTTTGCGATCTTTTTAAAAAAAGGCATGCTACATTCTTGCTCCTTGATGGTAATGGATATTGATTGTTTTTTGTGAATTTATTTTCATTTTAAAACAAAATTTCTCACATATTTACACTGAGCTCACACTGATGCTTCAGCACACTGATGGAACTTCTTTATATTTCATTACTTACTCCAACCGCGCTAGTTGTTAGTATGATAGTACCTATGAAGCAATTACAATTTTCAGCTGCCCCTGCAATTATTTCAGAACGACTCATCATTGAACAGAATTGAGAGTTGCCTTTATTGCCGCAGAATTTGTATGCATCAATATGTCTCTATTTTACCTCCTAGCACTACCATCTAAGTATCCATCTATTCTAGCAGCAGAAATATCCTTTTTCCATTCATGATCATCATACTGAGTGGAGACATTTCATCAATTACAAGCAATTTTTAGATGCACGCCCTTCACTTGAACACTACGTCGTGTACTTATTAATCAACCATAATGCTCACGGCGTCCAAATTGCGTCATGTGACTCATGCGCGGACTGTCGATATGAGACTCTATGTTTCCATTGAGCCACATCCGCACTCCGGACGTGAGCGTGACTGATCGGTGCAGATAAGACGCAGTCACAAGAAAACCATTCCGAGATACGCATGCTCCTTTCGAGGCCTCACTACACAGGCTTTTAGGGAGTGAAGCCTCACTACACAGCCCTTTCCGACGCAAGGCCTCACTACACAATCTTTTCCGAAGCAAGGCCTCACTACACAGCCCTTTCCGCCGCAAGGCCTCACTATACAGCCCTTTCCGACGCAAGGCCTCACTACACAGCCCTTTCCGACGCAAGGCCTCACTACACAGCCCTTTCGACGCGAGGTCTCTCTACTATACCCTTCCGATGTGAACCCTTACACCCGGACTTTATTCGAGCGAGGTCTTCTCTGCGCAGCCGTTTTCTGCGCGAGACCTCACAGCGGATGCCACACTATCTATCTTCAACACAAAATTTATCTCAAACTCTCGATTTTAGTTGTATATGCTTGATACAATTTCTTAAAGATATTTATTACTCAAGGTAATTTCGTAACAGCCATTGCTTATGGGTATTAGCGGTAATTATTATAAAAGTTGTGTCTTTATTTACTATCACCTAAAGAATATATAACTCGTTTTCATTTTCCCTTCGCAAAATCTTCAAATGAAAATTTATTGTATCATACTACTGCTCGAAAATCCTGCTTCTATTCCTTGTCAATTACGATGAAATAGCGTATTAATAAATTTCTTAATCGTGCTTCTTATCTCAATCTAACAACTATAAATATAGGTCACATCACAATATCTTCCCAATCAAACGCGGAAAATTTTACTAGTCAGCGTTTATTGTATGTTAAAAAGTTATGTACATCACTATAAGTGCAACGATAAATACGCCTATTCTTCGCCACTAAATACGCTCTTGCTTAGTTCTTGTAGCATCGTAACTCTGAAACAAACTTTACCTTTTCCCTCTTCACATTTCGTGCACTGCGTTATTTCATCCTTTTTCAAAACTGAAGGTGCGTGATTTTTCTACTTCGTTCCTATTCTTCTAAGATTTACGGCCAAAACGGGAAACTTTTGAACAGTTCTGTCACAGTTACGTAGACTTTTGTTTTACAGGCACCGAGGTGCGGAGAGGCAGACCTCCCCAAGCTACGTTAGCCATGCTCGAAGGTACGTTGATGTTTTTGTACGTTTGTCTTACTTGTATACAATTACGTGTATGCGTGTTTTGTGCGTGAGTCCAACGTGTACACAAGTAAGTCCATGCATGTCTTGTATGCGTGTTCATCGTCTACATAAGTACGTGTATGCGTGTTTTGAGCGTGTGTCCAACCTAGACACAAGTGTTTTATATAGAGGAAGAGATCCTGAAGCGCTCACAGCGGGGCTCCTGGATGTGTGCCATTGGCATCCATGCAGGTGATACGGAAGTTGATTTGCCGCATCCGAAGAACAAATCCAGAATAATTCTCCCGGTGAAGTTGACTGTATCTCCTTCACTAAAGTGTGCTGAAATTGGTTTTTAAGTCGTTTACGGCCGTTGCTTTACATACGTGATGAGCGGCTGATTGCTGTGAGCTCTGGCTCCCACAGAGGGAAGTTTCCGTAGCGGAGATATCTAGTGGATCTCAGAGTACGTCATACATTACAATTTCACTGTACATTTTACCGCCAAAATATTACTTTTCCATTCACTTTCTTTATTACTGTAACTGGATGAACAAATTAATTTTCCACTACGTTTCACTTCCGTTCACAGGGTTATGAGGTTTATTATTGAGGTTTAAAAAATTGTCGAAAACGCTTCACTAATGCTCTGATGTCTATTTAGGTTCCAAAGCATAAAATTTGCTCATATGGTTATTAGAATTTAGAATAAATTATTAATTCCACGGAATGAGTATTCATAATCTAAGCATCGAAAATCCGATGAGGAGATTCCGACTTTGTTGATCTGAAAACTTCTGGGTTTTCAGCATGAAGGGTCAACATTTCTCGGTCAAAAATTCCCGTCTTTATTACTGTGAAAATTCATCTTTTCTTGGTCTGAAGTTTCCGTCTTTGTTACTCTGAAGATTCATTTTCTGTTGGCCTGAAATTTCCGCCTTAATTGATCTGGTGATTTTTCTTTTGTTGGTCTGAAGAAACAGCTTTTCGTGCTGTGAATATTATGATTTTATTGCTGATGGGACTTTTTCCGTTGGTTACCAGTGTTGTAGAAACATATTAGCAGAAATTTATGGTTCCTTACATCTTGTTGAAATAACATATTGGCAATGTAGGCTATGTTCAAGTTGTGAACAAGTAAACGAAAATTATAAAACATATCATCTTTCTGTAATTTTCGTTCAAGTTCTGAAAAACATTCAGCTCTGCAAATTCTTAGGTACTACAACGATACTATCATTACGCTGGCGTCAAAAGATGGCGTTTCCCACATGGCAAAGGACATGTGTACATCTATCTTCTTGTGGTGTTTACTATAGAGCGAGTAATTAAAACTTGCAAGGCACTATATCTGACCCGCAAAAACGCCTCTCAAATATTTCTTAGCACAGTTTTAAATTAACTGTGACTGAAGTACTCAAGTGTAACCCTCATTGGCAGAGTCCAGAATTAACCATGGTTGATGGAGATATGATCAACTAATCACACGTTAGCGATTATATTAGGAAACCATGCATGCGTACACCTTCCGTAAAAATATCTGCGTTTTTTGAAGTTGTGGTTATTATTGATTTGTGAAACCACTAACAAATAAAGAGTTCAATTATGGATTCTTCCTTCTTTCAATTTCTCAATGGTTGTGTTACGATATGACCGGAGAGAATTTCAGCCTACATCTGTATTTGAATTACCATTGAGAGAATCTAAAACTCTAGTCAAAGTCTAGTTTTTGTGCATCCAGTCTACAGGGTGCTGGTAGAGATTGCAAAACCTGCTGGTCAAGCAAGAAAGCAGCATTAAAATGCAAAACTTATATTACCACTGATTTGTTCTGATTTAAAGTTATATGCTAAAGTGTTTTCTACATTGTTTGTTGATTTTCATTTAAAACCCAAGTTTCTGTCAAAAGAATTAAAAATTCTTACATTTTATTTAACACGAAATGTCGTTCGTCGTAGTCACACTTTCGACTTTCTTGGAAAAGAATTTATTTCCTTTCAAAGGATTACAATTTCGTTCTTATTTCATCAAGAGATCTCCCAAGTTAATGGTCTTCCCTCTGTACCTTTAGAGACTACAAGTCACTTGTTTTGTTCGCTGAAGTAACTCAAAAGCGCCGCCAACGAATGTGCTTCCGTGTTCGTTAGACGAAACAGGAGTTATTACCAATAAGTGTTTATGAAACAGTAATAAATTTGCCATCATAAAATGAATGGCTATTTTTGCCTGGAGTCTATTTTTCCCTTTCTCCGATAGTCTCCAGTAATGGTGACAGACGAACCATAACAGGCTTGTTACAAATGTCCTGTGTTAATAATTTTTGTGTCGGGAAGTTAGCAAGACATTAAGGATCATCGATAAATTTATTCTCTTTCTATCACCTAATAACTGGTTATAATAACTAATAATAACTGGTTTTCAAAAGGAAAAACAAGTGCCATTTGTCAAGCCTACGAATTAAAATAAAGTAAAAAGAGCACTCGCATCCCACACTGCTATTAGCCACACGTTTCTCTCGCGTCAACACAAACGTTTCGATTTTGTTTAAACATACTAGATTTGAGAAGCGACAGACACGTGATCGATTCGGAGGGTTTTCTTAGTGTTACAGGTAAGCTGCACCAAGTAGGGTGGTAACATGGGAATCTGGAAGAATTTCACTTGCAGATAGAACTAGACCCCATCACAGGCGTCCTCAATAAAACCTGTACCGCTCCGCAGTACACGTACTCGCCCCCTTCTGCAACATTGCTCCTTCCCTCCCTAGAATGAGACGGTATTGCCTTAGGTTGTCCTCGTGCACCCCCTGCATCGACACGCGAATGACCTCGTCATTTTAACATCGCTGCCTTAGTCGAGTTGCGAAATTAAGTCAAAAACGGTTTAAGGTAAATGAGTACTTAAAATTAACTACATTTCAATTTATCGGTGAAATTCGTGCGAAATTCTTGTGCAATTCGGAATACGGAGCTTGAGTTCGATATAACCGCGCTTTTCAACTCACATACACTCACTCCTCTTTCTTACCCTCCATATCTTCATTGACGCCTTTCTTCGCAACCGTTTCGCCGTCATATTTCCGCTCTGTTCATCATTCACGTCAAATTTCAGCTTTACTCTACATGCTTACAGCTGCTTACTTTTAATTTCCTTTCAGCCTTCCTATTAGCGGTATTATGTAGAAATTCACGCGTAAGATAAAAAGGAGAACCAACGTACATATATACATATTTATTTATTTCTTTTAATGGCAAACGTTTCAGAATGTTTCAATTCCATCTTGCGCGTCTTCTTGTATGCGCGCGTCTGTTTGTTATAGGTTCCCATGTGTAAATGTATGAATGTATGTACTGGTAAAATGGTGGGTGAATGAGCCGGTGAGAATGATGGTTTTTACTGTAGTTGAATCATCAGTAGGATTAAAGTTTTAGAGATGTTTGTTAAAATTTTTTTTAACATGCATGAACTTTCTGTATTTTGAGTTTTTTGATCTTTTTGACCTTTTTGTATGTTTTTCAGCACTGAAGATGGAATTGAAACATTCCGAAACGTTTGCCATTAAAAGAAATAAATAAATATGTATATATGTAAGTTGGTTCTCCTTTTTATCTAACGCGTGAGATTCCCTATGAATCAACCTATTGGAAATATGTAGAAATTACTTTAGGAGGTGTGTCTCTAGATACTCTCACCTACAGAATCTCTAACTGGTTTTCGTTTTCCCATTGTAACTTCTTTCTCATTATCTTGCCGCAGTCTCATTTTCTCTCACCTCTCCACGAGTTTCCATCTAGCCTCGCTCTCTCTGTATTGCCTCTTGCTTCGTAGCTCATCCTCTCTGTTTTCCCTCACTCTACCCTCTGCCTTCCCTTATACTTCTCTCTGTCTTCCCTTATACTTCCCTCTTCCTTCCCTCACGCTTCCTTCTGCCTTCCCTCTGCCGTCCCTTTGCCTTCCCTCACGCTTCCTTCTGCCTTCCCCCACGTTTCCCTTGGCCATTCCTCTGCCTTCCCTTACGCTTCTCTCAGTGTCCCTCACGCTTCCCTCTGCCTTCCCTCATGCTTCCATCGCCTGGTGCGGCGTTGGCACAGCCCTCGCGTCCCACGAGGGCTACCCTCTTCCAAAATGGCGTCGTGTGCTGTGGAGCAAGCTATCACTGAAATTTGTCCTAAATTTGGGTGCATCTTGAAAACCTTTAAGAATATTTGTATCCATAAAGCCAGTGAAAGAGAATGAGCTAAGTCATGTAGATTTTCTAAGTTGGGAAGAATTCTTTCTCAGATATTGATATCTACTTTTGTGTGTAAATCAATTAAATTCAATGCTGTTCCTAATATTGAATAGCATTGTCGTGGAAATATTTTTTACTCAACCTAGTTTTACTTGCAAGATTTGACACTGATTTCATCGCATATTTCTAATTTGAAACTCATTATTTAGGGGTTAATCTATTCTTATTTGCATATTTAGAAGAGGGAAGCATTTAGCATCAGTCGATCACAAAGTAGAATTTTTTAATTGGAACCATGTTTAAAAATTTCTCTTTGAACTCGCATACATAATTAACTACCATTATTTAAAATTGTTTCAAATTGTAATGTTTGATTCGTCACTAGAGTAAATAAGCAGATAGCTTACTTAAAATTCGACTTGTTTTTGTCGATAAATTTTGACTTTGTGCGTATCATAAATCTACAGTCTTCAAAATATTGATGTAATTTAGGAACAGTTGAAAATTGATAGACTGTAATTACTTTGAGTTATTTAATTTGATTCTTTTCATATAGATGTGGTGCCTGATACGTTGTTAAGAATTAGTGCTTAATGAGAGTTATATAGTGAAAACAGTTCTCATTCTTCCCATAGATTGATAAGTCTCCAATGATGATCAAAAGCCGCCCCTGATCAAGGAGAATGTAGAACATTCGATTTGATTAGCTTTTAGAGAAATATCTGTATTTTTTCCAGAAATTCAAGCCTTCGGACAATTATCCTTGATTTCCTGCATAAATACAAAAATCAATTTCCTAAGCTCTAAATTGGTAAGTAGTCACGCTTTTTGCGAAGGTGAAATAATTCAAAACCAAAAACACATTTCTACAGTATCTTGCAGCGAATTCAATGGGAAATTTCTTATACAACATGAACCTTTATAACAGACCGTACGTACGATAGAAGGTGTCAGATTAATAAAGTTGTAACAAGGAAAACCTGTATTTTTCCTTGGGTTAGATGGGAGACAAATTTGCAGCTGCATGAAAAAAAGAAGCTACATTTATTTTATAATAAAAAAGGGGGATTCCTAATTTTTATTAAATTTGATACCGTATAAAAACGTTGATACGTTATTACTGACAGCTAGGAGTAAACGGGGATGCTCCGGGGATCAAATTTTCAATTTAATTGTTTTAAAAGAGTTTTAAAAACTCGCGTAAAGATAGTTTATCGAGTGCACGTCGCTTTACTTGTACAGAAATTTGTTCTTAAATCCCACGTACAGAAGTTCAAATTTCCTCATCTGGTCAAGTGTTAGCGCCTTTGCTAGAAACCTGTTGACGTGAGTGGATACGGCAGTCGTACGTGTAATTGTGGCTAAGTTAATTAAGCTTCTTTTATATGGGCATTAATTTTCTTCGCAAACTCTGTAGGTATATTTTACACACTCGTATGAGATCACCTACGACCGATTGGATAATATTCTTTGTGCGAGCCACCTAAGATTTGTAAATATTTTAAGTAAAATAAGTATTTTTAACAAATCTTGTACACAATAATTAGAGAGAAAACTTAAGATTTTTCCCTATGTTGTATTGAAAGCAGAGCGAAGACGCTGATAATCAAATATCAAACCTAGCAAGTAAGCCAAAAAAATTTTCAGAGATTTTTGCGTTTTCAAATATAGAGTAATATAATGCGAGCATTCTAAGTATAATAAAAGTTCAATATTTTACGTTTCTAAAACAGACGCGCTGATTGGAAAGTTGATACAGTTATTCAAGACCTGCCATCAAAAAAAATTGAATTTTTTACAGCCTACAATTCGGGTTCTGGTATTAAAAGTAATGCGAAAATAAAAGAGCATCTCAGTGCCAGAAAATATGATAATGACAGTAATTTCGCTGTATTTATAAATTAATTATACATACAGCAATATCAATTAGGGCATATTAAAAAAGCAAACTTTATAAAAACAACACAGCAACGATGTACTCATTAAACTAAAATATTTTATACGACTAATTTTGAATCGATGAAATAACAACCAGTGGTACATCGTCTTAGAATCTTTGTGAGATCAGAAAGTGAAGCTGCATTCATGTGGACAGCTCTCGCTGTGCCGGCCAAAAATGGTAGCCCCTGTTCGTGCGTCACTCGATCAAAACGCAACAGATCCATCCTACGCAATTGATAAGCCCGTCCACAACATTAATGTTACCCAGAGCCCCCAGATGGAGCACCGATGTTAGACAATCTTGATCGCAGCGGGGGCGGTCGAGCCGGTCTGCTTAGGTAGCATGGCATGGTGGGAGGGTGGGCTGGGTGGAAGACTTGAATTGATGTCCTGTTCCTGTTCTATTTCTGTGGGACTCCTCCGTCGACTTCGGCGGGAACTGAAGAGTAACTGATAAATTACATTGAACAGTTAGAAATTTTATAAATCAAATTGAGCACTTAGAAATTGAAATTTCTGAAATGTCATATTACTTAAATATTACCCTTTCAGTTAATCGAATCATGGACGAATGAGTAGAAGAGGAGTATTCGTAATTTGGAAGCATGAGTTAAATGGTAATGACCGTCCCATTTTAGTTCAATTTCGCGCCTGTGCCTCATATTTTTAGAATGGGATGATCTTTTTCAATTAATTGGGCCGCCACGAATGCAAAACCCAGAAAAAAGTAACGTTTTCACTTCACTTGTGAGTCACTTTTGACAAGTAAGAGGACTGATATTAGAGCGTCGAAAAAAGTCGCAAGGGAAAACTTTTCAGAGAAGATAGATTGTGGGACTAAATCATGAGCGTCAGAGGGGATGATGCTGGTAGATTTCGTGGTTATTTCAAGTCTTCGAGAATGTTGACTATTCAAAATATATGCTGATGACTAATTCGTTTATCACTATGGTAGCGAAGTGTACCGCCACTGTTCACCAAGGGAGTTTCTACAATGCTGCTGATCGACAAGTAGCCACTAACTCAAGTTTCATAAATGCTTAATCAAAGCTAAAGGAAGGCACGGCTCAGTCAATGTTTGCTATTTTCAAAACTGCTTACTACAATCGACTTTAAATGCGAATTGAATATTAAGCTACAGTTTCACCCAATGCGGCCGATGGGACCGGATATGAAAGAAATCATTCACTTATTTTTTCTAACCAAAAGGCGAGTTCCCAAAGAAATATCACGAAACTTTATGCAATTGAGCGTACGTCGTTCACGATATTAACATAACTTCACAGCGAAAAATTCCATTTGAATACGTTCGCTGAGTATATAAGTTTTAACAACACTGCGTGAGCTCTCATTCTCTACATGGGTAGAAATTTAGGGCTCAAAATGTTGATTATTTTTTACTCACTCAGGCTGCATCGTTCTCTGTCACACACGCCTCCACCAACATAAAACAGACACTGGTCTCCTTGATGTGTACGAGCTTTTGAAGAAAAATAATCGCTATGCATTCGTAGCAAGTGGACACAAACACACAAGCATATGAAAACATACGTAAACAGCTAATGCATGTAATTTAGGTCACTTCATTAAGAAGGTGACCTGACACCTAGTGATCATCTGCGATGGAATATTCGACGTTCACCAATGCTACTGTATCGATTTGAGAGTGCAGGTATTTCACGCTCGTACCTATACTGATGCTAAAACTAATTTCATCTTATGATCAACATCAGTAGCGATTGTGTAACTTTCCTTCTTGCCCCCATAAAAGCTGGAAAAAATAGGCTGCCAGTCAAGCTTCATGATCCTATTGACAAAAATATTTGAAAATGTGGCAGATTTCATTAATTAAATTTAGCTTAAATCATTCCTGATATGATATGAAAGTGCAGCTAAAAAATTTCCAAGCTAGTTTAAAACGCTTGGAAATAGCACTAAAGAAGACAACAGATAAAACTCAAAAGAACGAAACATGATTGAGAACTTTACATAACACGCCTTAAGGAGGGAAGTATGATTGTTCTATGCAACTACAAAAGTATCATTCAAAGCCTTGGCAACGGCAAGTCTCGAGCTATATCGAGCAAATTTGCGACAGTAAGATCGTGAGCGTGATAAGCTGCATCGAAAAAAGGCCAAAAGTAAAGGATTCGGGTACTCGTGACAATAAATATTTTTCCAAGTATTTTAAGGAATTTAGGTTAGAGAGTACCCTTAAATTTCTAGTCACACTAAAGATATGAAGCGCTTAGTAATCTTGAACATGACGCTTTATCTGGGACCTGTCGTAGGGTATCACAGAGAGGGCATCCTGTTACACGGAACCAATAGGAAGCAGGGAAATGGTTGCCGAGGTCCATCTTTGGTGCCGGACTGGCGATCGATCCACGAGATAAACTTCCGTCCAAAAAACGGACAGCCTTTAGCGGACACGTGGAGGCAAAAACTGTGTGAATGAGAAGGATGAGAACAGGGTGACAACGCAGAGGAAGAGTGGGTGAAAAAGAAGAGAGTGTCTGGCCACCTCAGGAAAGAATGAAACGCGTGAGGGGCGATATTGGAGATGTTAGAGTGAGAAGAAATATAGAGTGGATATTGACGCCAGGCAGCTCTTGAAAATAATGAGTTGATGGTACGTAGAGTGAGTTCATGAAAATAAAACATGTTTGTTACAATAATAGGGAAAAGCTGATGTGCATGGTTCTAAAAGTAACTTTATGTACGTGTAAAATATGAATATGCTGTAAGTGAAGTAGTGGCTTCACTTGAAACTCATTATAGCGCAAATGTTGACCACGGAACGAACAGAAGCAATCAGTTTCACGTGTATAATGACCAAAGTTGTGTATTCAAACCAAAGAAGGCCAAATGACGTGTGTAGGCGCAGTAAGAAAAACGTATATAACTTCTGTATGCTTGAAATTCAACGAATTTACCATCTGTGTGGACTAGAGACACATAACAAAAAATACTCCCCTCAAATTCGCAGTTCGAAGTAAACCAGCAGTTATTCACATAAATAACAATGAAATTTATTGAATAACTCTACATGTCGTAGAAATTGTTTGGAGGCATGAAAATCTAGAGAGGAAAAAATACATTGTGTAACAGGGAGTGAAATTTTATTTGTGAATTAAACTTTGTACATGATTTTGGTCAATTACATTTACACCAACATTAAACCGCTTTTTTTTAAAATATACACAGGAATGCATGAAAATTACTTAGTTTCCTCTCAAATGAGACGACTATAAGAGCGTCACTTATAAGCATATTATCATTCAAGTTGTGAGTCCATTCGAATAATAAATTTGTATAACGGTTGTTCTGTAATCCAGTTAAGCTTTTACAAAAATGGTTCATGGAATAATAAAAACGAAGTAACGAAGGTTACCCCCGGTCGATCATTTACGCATTCCTTAAACTTCAGTCGAAAGGAGAAACATTGCTTAGCTCTTTGTTTCCCAACGAGAAGAAACACTGGAGGGAGCAGTGTTGCAGTTTTTTTGAGTTCCTAACCACTAGGCTACGTTGTCTTTAGTAATTGTCAACTAAAGTTCTATTAAGAAAGGAAAAATGAAGGTATAAAGTAGTGTAAAAAACGAATAAACGGTAAAAATGCTCAAAATTCAGAAGTTTTAGAGGTACATAACACTTATAATGTCTTTTTCAGCGATTGAGATCCTGATTAAATTTATTGAGAAAAAATAGAAGTATAAATAGACAGGGTCTATGTAATTACTCTGCAGACATTTCGGAATACATAAAAAGACATAAAATAGTTTAATCATAAATATCTTCAGTCGTAGAGACTTCACGTCAAAAACTTACAATACGAACGAATAAATTAAAAATTTTCCTGATTCCTGAATTAATTTTCCTGAACTAATAAAAGGTCAGTTAAGGTGAAGCAAAAATAGGTAAAGTATTTTCCTATATGGGATATCAAGAGACGACCAGCACGTAATTATAAAAACAGGCAGAAAACAGAAACCGTAGCAAGAAACTATCATTGAATGTTGGGAATGTGTTATAACATGAACGTTAACAACAGAAACAGTAGAAAAACAAGCAATATTTGTAATCAAATAGTACAATGGTAACATTAATTTATTTAGTCTCGTGATAACAACTGTAACATAAGATAATAGCAAGAAAATGATAACATGATAATTAAATTAGAGTAAGTGGCTGCTGGAAAAAGCATTTATTTAGCATGTGAATTTAGCATGTGAACCCCACTACTTTATAACTTTAATTTTTAACTTCAACTTAACATGTAGTAACTGTAAAAAAATCAGCAATGGCTGTTACACATTAAAATATCGGTAACCTTTTAACCTTTCACTGCTTGAATTGTTTAGGGAAACAGAAATTTTACTTGCTTTGTCAGCAATGACGTCCAAACGGAACTCTACCGTTTGAGGGGTGCATCGAACACGTATCGTACGCGTTCATTTCATGTATAGTACGTCTCATTAGCGGTCGAAGCCGTACAAATGCACTTGTCTCAATTAATTATCTCTACACACAGTAAAATTCGGCATGTATCATATTCGACATACCCTACAGTGCAGGGCTTAAATACAAGAGCTGGACGTAATTCAGCGGGATGACCCATAAATAAGTGAAAGAAAACTACAGATGATAAAAATATCCTCAGAAATTTTGGCCAAATTTACGGCAGTGTCGAGTGTGCTAAAACTGGTTATGGAAATAATACACAGGTGTCGTACAACTTTAGCATTTGTGTGAGAGTGAGGAACAGCGCTATTTATGTTGATGATAAGTACTGGTCGCGAACAATAATTTCAGCAACGAGTATCATTAAAATGTTAATGACGGTAATAAAACAGACGCTAAAACAGACAATGAAACAGATAAATCATAACAGTAAAACAATACATGCATAGCAACTAACACACTCCCACACAGTGGAAGCACTCTATCATTGATCAGTTGTTATACGAATAGGGTAACTGAGCAACGAGCATTACTTCGTTCTCGTGTTTTTAGCATTTAATTTTGCTATAAAATTGGAAAAAATTAACCCCAATCAGCCGTTAATTCTAACGAATGTACCAAACTTAATTACTTCATCGAAATCGAAATGCGTTCAAAACGGAATACAGGAAATTAAATAAATATGCTAAATGCCTTTGAATTAATATACTATGTCAATTAATATACCATGCAAAAATGTCATTTTGTATCGCTACTTGATGCTTCCAACGCGTTTCGCAACGTTGTTCATGACCGACTTACGTAGAAATTGCAATCCGTATAGAAGAGAGAGAGAACAGATGAGATTTGAGAGCTACCATGCAATTAGACTGTTCTTTGCATAATATGTAGAAAAGGAAATGGTACATACGAAATGACTTTGGCGTACTTCTATTATCTATCCTTGGCACACTTCAGCTTCATTTTGTAAACGATTAATGATTTTCCTTGAATACCATAATGCACAAAACTCTCTATGCACACGGATGATGTCAGAATGAAAACAAGTTTTATAATTTAATTACCCAAACGCTATGTTACCGTTGAATGTCCTCCAATGACTGGAAATCGTGGTACGACTAAAAAAAGTTCAAATTTGGCGCTAGCAAATTAAAGTACAGTATTTTATCCCAGGATGGAGTTAATAAATTACCAAACATAACCCTGATGTTGGGGATGGTGTCATTAAACCATTATAAATATTAATAAACCTCGGTGCCTCGATTTAGCCAAGTATTTGGAGAGGCAGTCAGTTGATTCTACGATATCTTTTTTTTCTGTTTTTGAAGAATTAATGATTATGCTTGATGATTGACTACTCAACTAGTCATAAAGTAACTAGTGTCATTACGTTTTGACTACTGTAATCTAGTCTGGGGAGAAATCCTTCAATATTATAAGGAAAGGTCACAGAAATGTAAGAATTTTACCTCAAAGATTGCAATGAATTTAAATTTATGAAGAACGGTTACGCAACTCCTGGCCTAAAAGAAAACTTAGCTGGACCTTAATACGAAAAAAAATTATCTTTCAAGAAGTATCACTATAATATCTCTTGTCCTCTCGATAGTCATAACACCCTCACTGCAATGTATAAAGTGTATACTTCATCCCACTTACTAAAAACAACAGAAACACGAATCAGAGGAGTAAAACTGAGTGAAAGGTCATCTGACGTAAAAAAGCTTTGTCAAAATGATACTCACGAGTGTTTACGAGTTACAAGACGTTTCATGGTGATGAAAAATAGATATATTTTTTGTTTTTTTTCTCAATTAGTCAACCCACTGTAAAGGCAGTTCACAAGGTCCTATGTACTAAAACAATTCCCGTGCTGACACTGGAGTCAGCGAGCCAATAGATCAGCTGGATGCCCTGAGTTGTCAGCACTGCGAGTGGAGTCAGCACCCGAATGATGCAAAGCCAATCTTCAAAAACTGACAACTATAGCTGGCAAGGTTAACCTGGCAAGAGAAATACGCTGACAATATCTACAACGCCCGTAAGACGAGCTGACGATATTTGCAACGCCCGTAAGAGGAGCTGACGATATTTCCAACGTCCGTAAAAGGACCAGACGATAATTTCAACGTCTGTAAGAGGAGCTGACGATATTTCCAACGCCCGTAAGACGAGCTGACGATATTTGCAACGCCCGTAAGAGAAGCTGACGATATTTCCAACGTCCGTAAAAGGACCTGACGATAATTGCAACGTCTGTAAGAGGAGCTGACGATATTTGCAACGCCCGTTAGACGAGCTGACGATATTTGCAACGCCCGTAAGAGAAGCTGACGATATTTCCAACGTCCGTAAAAGGACCTGACGATAATTGCAACGTCTGTAAGAGGAGCTGACGATATTTCCAACGTCCGTAAGAGGAGCTGACGATATTTCCAACTCCCGTAAGAGGAGCTGACGATATTTCCAACGTCCGTGAGAGGAGCTGACGATATTTGCAACGTCCGTAAGAGGAACTGATTTTTGACGAGGAGCTGACGATTTTCACAACTATCGAAAAAGAGTTGAGGATATTTTGCATTAACTGTGCCTTGACATGTGTTTATGTCACGCGATTAAAATTCTATCAGCATTAGTTTTCCACAAGTGTCTCTGACACATCTTATGTTATTTGGTGGAAATTGCTTCTAGTTTTTTCAACTCCCTCACAAATTTATGCTGTTTGCGAATATTCCTCTTAATCGTGTTCACATGATCCACGTCGAGGTAAATTCTCTTGTTACAGCGTTAGATTCAGCTCAATTTCAACCCCGCGTTTGCCATTTCAACCCATATTATTTTACAATTCTCTGATATTTTCCACCTGTTCCGCAGAGCGTCATTTTTGTGAAAAGTCTAGGGAAGCGCACGCCATATCACGCCACAACAGATTTTCCCTCCAAATCCCAGGCTTTGGAACGTGTCGCTCCGGCGACGACATTTAATAAAGTTGGGTAGCACCTGCAGGGTCTCTCTCCCGCCCTCTCTCCCTTCTGTCCTGTCATCCTCTTTTCTCTCTCGCTCTCTCTCTCTCTCTTCTCAGTTCTCTTTTGTCATACCTCTTTCACATTTTTTATGTCTTCTCATTTTACCTTTTTTCCATTTTTATTCTCGTTGTACGCTCCATTACTTTTATTCTTTCTTTTATCTCTCACTCTCGCTCCCTCTTTCTTCTAGGTTCTTTTTCTCTTACCTCTTTCATATTTTTCATGCCTTCTCTGTTTTTCCTTTTTTCTATTTTTATTCTCGATATGCTCTACATTCCCTTCATCCTCTCTTTTCTCTGTCATTCTCTCTCTCTCTTCTCACTTGTCTTACCTATCGCCCTTTTTTCATATTTTTATATCTTCTCCGTTTTCCTTTCTTTCTATTTTCATTCTAGCTGTATTTTCCATTGTACATTCTCGTTCGTATCTTCGTTCAGTTTTTGCCTAATTTCTTCTTTCTAATTTTTCGCTCTTTATCCTCTTCTGTTCCTACTATCTTCATTTTCATTTCTGCTCGATCGATTCTCTAATTTTTCTTGAATTAAAGTCTCATAGATTTTTTTCCGATGCTCTTCGGCCTCTTTTCTGAATTACTTTTCGCTAACTCAGCAGATCTTCTATTCCTTACATCCTCAAACTCAAACGATCCTACGTATTGAAGTCACGTATTCACTTTGCCATGTCTCTTTCAGTAGGTAAACATACGTAACTGCTTTTACCGTTACTCGGCGATCGTGTATTGCATATTAATTCTGATTGTCTTAAATTTCCTTGCATTTTTGAGACTTTAATCTCTTTCACTTGCTTTACTTCTCCATCAGCGTCTGTCCTTCCATTTAAAATCCTCACCCACTCATTTCTTCTTTATGTCTCGTGACTACATTTTCTTCGAGAATAATGTGAGATTCTTAAATCCAATAAATTTCAGCCCTTATCTCTCTGTTCCCCTTCCTAGGTGTTACTCTCGCTTCCAATGTCATCCCCACTCTTTCCCTCGCTGTCACTCTACAACCCCTCTTCATTCCCACTCTTTCCCTCGCTGTCACTCTACAACCCCTCTTCATCCCCACTCTTTCCCTCGCTGTCACTCTACAACCCCTCTTCATTCCCACTCTTTCCCTCGCTGTCACTCTACAACCCCTCTTCATGTCCCACTCTTTTCCTCGCTGCTACTCCACAATCCCCTCTTCATCCTCACTCTTTCTAGGTGTTACTCTCGCTCCCAATGTCAACCCCACTCTTTCCCTCGCAGTCACTCCACAACCCCTCCATACCCCACTCCACAACCCCTCAGGTCCCCTCCAGAGAGGGGGCCACACCCCCCGGTCCCGCAGCGCCCCCGGAACAAAATGGCGCGCAGGAGCCTCACGCTGCCTCCCTTACCGATATTGGATTGTGTCGCTGCAGCAATTACTGCAGCCTGCAACGCTCCGGCTCCTCTCTTCCACTGATTGCACACAAATTTCACCAAAACCAAAGAATTGAATCGGGGATTACGTGAAGTTCCACCACGACTGCGTGGAGGGGAATCTTAATCAAATGCACTTAGGATTAGCACACGAATTCAAAATTGCAAAATGAAGTACAAAATTGAATTTTTATGGCAATCTAATCTTGTTATTTCACACGTAAATGGTCCGCGTACTGAATGAACGCTATTAATCACATGGTAAAAATTGAAATTTCAGTGAAAAAGTTAACATGAGATGGCTGACCTTCATACACTGTATTTTCAAAATCACGCAATTCAAATTGGAACTGAAGGTTAAATGTAGAGCTTGAATAAATACTCTACAACAAGCGTAGTTTAGATAGGGTTAACACATATGCAGATCGAACGATTAGCAGTGAGCCTTTTAATTTTCTGTTTCACATGGGCCTTAAATGAAGCATGAAAGATTTTGCACCTCTAGTGACATGAACGGCGGTTTGTTGAATTTACGTAATTTTGTAGAATGCTGCAAAGTTGTAAATTGTAAAGTACTGCCATTTTCAGAGCCTGTATATTCGTTTTCAGTGCAACTAGGAGTAAAATCATTCTAGAAATAATTTATACTAAAATTTTTTAAATGAAATAACTGCTTGGAAAATGTGCTCGTGCATGATTAGCCTGGCAAATTTTCGGGCTGAGAAAATGAGGTCCATGACTATGGTTGACCGACAGTAGCCTCAAAGTATTAAGCATATGGAAGAATTATTATTACCTTGCAAATGCTGGTATAGTGTGAGGTCTACCACATAATAGTGTGAGATCTACCTCTAGCTAGTATTATAGCGAGAGGTTAGGTTAGGTAACTAATAGATATAACATATTTCCATACATTTAATTCAGCGATAAACACTTAATATGCACATCTCAAACTGCACCTATAGGTAGGAGATACATCGCGGTAGACCTCACGCTATAGTACCACCAATTTTCTTCAGGATTTGAAATCAAAAGTATCGTCAATAGATTTTGCCTGCCTAAAATTGTGGCTTTTGCCTGCCTAAAAAACAAGAGCAAAATGTTACCAACGTCAGAGAAGCACAAATTAATAAAATATATCGTCAGGTTAAGCGTGTCTCCATGGTACAATAGCACTGAATCATCACCAGCCATCTTTCATTCGTCAAACAGAATTTTATCGCCAAGTTTCATCCCGACAGGCGAGAAACCGTTTCACAGCAACTTGAAACTCAAGCACATAAACTTTACGATAAATCTGACCATAATAATAACAATACATGTGCAATGTTCAAACTGAGAGATTTTTCAGTTCTTAAAAAAATAGGTATTGACGATTCGATACATGTTACCAAACCCGATAAAGGGAATGGAGTTGTAATACACAATAAACTAGATATTTTTCGAAAATAGAATCCATTCTTACCGATCGATTAAAATTCCTTGAAGAAATCGCAGACAAAAAAACACTGGTGATAAAATTAGAGAATAAGATCAATTATAAACTAAACATAATTAACAGAAAGCTGGGAATTTTAACTGATGGATATTACTATACATGCCGTTCGCTAGGCTCTTAAGTTGGTGTTTTATATGGATTACCTAAAATTCATAAGCTAGATGTACCGATTAGACCCATTTCATCTACCCATAATTCAAAACTTAACGCAAATTTAGTGCCGTTGTCAACACCTTTTTGAGATTGTGAATTTTCCGTGGAGTATGACTTTATACGAGAGTTATCAACTGTTAACGACATAGAAAATTGTTCATGTGTTATGACGTAGAATCCATGTATACCAACTTACTGCCAGAGGAATTAATTAATGTTTTGCTTGAGCGTATTTTCCAGGATAACCTCACTATGATGCATTACGACAGTGCTCAATTCAAACGCTTCCCTCTCCTGCCACCTTGAGCGTAGCAAAGCAGACGATGAACGTAGAACGTCCATTTTTGGGTTACTTGAACTCTGAACTGAAAACGGAGGTAGTATCTCTACTCAGTAGGTTTTTTACCTCAACTGACGTCAGAGTGTTTTATAGAAATAGTTTTAAAATTGGTTCATTTTTTAGGAGGAAAGAATGATTGAAGGAGTGCCTGTGGAGTGGATGTGTCTATTTTTACAAGTGTGACTGCTGCATGCAGACTTATATTGGTAGTACCAATCTTCGACAATTGATTAGACACTGCCAACATTCAGAAATTTCCCATAGAACTGGTAGCGCTCTCTTCTCTCTTTCTCATTCAGCAATTCGCGATCATTGCCAGCAATTCAATCATCCTTTCAAAAGAAAGAATTTCTCTTCTTTGTGTCTCACAAATATAGAAAAAGATTATCGTATTTTGGAATCTTTACTCCTATCCACCCATTAGCCTGACCTAAATAAAGACTCGAGTGCAGTCAAACAACATTGCTTCAACCTACTGACATGTTTCTGTATGTACGTGTTTGCGTCCGCCTGTGTAAGTAAGGTTTCCATGAGTAAATGTATAATAAATATGAAAGAGTGAAATAAGCTACTTGAAACATTTCATCATTTAAGGTATATATTCGAATAAAACCTAATTTTAAACGTTTCGGCCACAGGCCATCATCAGTGGTAAGAATTTTGAAAAGTACATAGTAAAAAGTAAAAATAGACCATTTTAGAATGGCAAATCTAAAAACAACCTTTAAATATACGTTAATTTCGATTATCTATTGACTAAGGCTAAAGGAAATGAACTAAGAGTGTTTTTTAAGCCCGGCTTGAGTTTAAAATTCTACAAGGACTCTAAAGTGCGCATATCTGTGTAAAACGGTGGTTTTGCTGAGATCGAATATTCATTGATGGAAATTGCATTATCGCACTCGTCACAATGCTCTCGAACGGCGGAAAATGGGGGCTTTGACAAAATTGATTCTGTTCTAAAGCTCTTACCAGAATGCTCGCAAACTCGAGTGCGAAGAGTACGGGATGTACATCCATTCTACTCTGATGCACAACGTGCAC
This sequence comes from Morinoia aosen, assembly GCA_030386875.1. NCBI lineage: Eukaryota > Metazoa > Arthropoda > Malacostraca > Amphipoda > Talitridae > Morinoia > Morinoia aosen. Next base: position 23,003,092 of record CM059565.1, read on the forward strand.
AACTAAACTTATAAACAAGAGTAGCTTGCATTCCGACAGGAAGCTTATTTTTATAACTAGAAAACGATGATATTCTAAAGTTGTTTACCAACACCATTTTAAAATTCACATCAGAAAAATACTTCGAAAACACACCAGCCAATTCTTTCTTTAACTTCTCTTACTGCACACCAAAGCAAGGAAGAGATACATATGCAGTCCGCGGGGTCGATGTGGCCAACTTCAGATCCGTTGCCATAGAATCTAGCGAGGAATAAACGTATTTTTGAATCTATGCAACTTACGGAGTAGCCATTGTTTTTGAAAAAGATCTCAAAAAATCAAACTCCTGATGTAAGAAAGGGAAATTAGTACATATTTTAAAGGCGCAGGATGTCAACGTTGTGACACTATTAATCTTATAAAGCCACCGACAACAGTCGTAAAAACTAAGGCCTAGTCCTGAAAAACTCTTTTTTCTTTAAACAGTGCTCTCGAATTTATTTGATTTATGAATTAGGTAGTCTAAAATTGAAATTTTTTTTTCTTGTTCTATTGCTATGGTTAATTTTATATTTTCATGTTGTTTATTTAAATACTCTAAGAACAATTGGGCGTGAGAAGATTCACGAAAGAGCAGGAACGTATCATCTATGTAGCGTCTATAAAACCAAGGCTTAAATGACTCAGGGCAGGCCGACAGCCATTGAACTTCATTTTCACACATAAATATGTTGGCAAAAGTTGGGCCCAAAGGCAGGCTAATAGCCATACCTTCCGTCATGAATATAAATGTATGATTGTATGTGCTGTTGCATGGGTGTGTAGTTAGCCAATGAGGGTGTGTCAGTTCTACAGCTTATGAATGAGGATTAGGATTTAAGTCTTATAGATGTTTGTTAACTTATTTCATAATCTTACTCTGTATATTTTTTTTAATTTGAGCACCTTTTATGTTTCAGCACTGATGATGTAATTATAATACTTCGAAACGTTTGCACACAAAAAAATAAAAATGTTCAGTTTTACTTTGGTTCTCATTTTTATCACACGCATGAGATTCCTTGATAATCAACCAATTGAAAGTATAATTTAGTGCAAGAATACCAATATAATTTGTAATAATGATGCTGTACAATCTTCCGGTTGACGCATGCCAGTGAGTTGGACTCGCGTAGCGCAGAGAGGGACCGTTTCACTGCCCCCACGAAGTTCCTTGGAAACCAACGAATTGAAAACGGCAGTCAATTCTTACGGTCATCGTATGTACACAAATATCCACGTTTGCTTAACGGCTTATTCAAAGGCCAGGATATCGACCAGTATACACTTAGATTTGCGTTCAGGGTATACAAGCTAGAATACAGACCGGTGTAAATACTCACAGGTTTCATTATTGTTCGGTATACAGTTTAACGGCCGGTTAACAGGCCAGAAGACAATACTGAAACATGGTATTCGAACGGTGAAAACAGATCAAGCTCAATAACCTCTCAATGAACTACCACTATAGAGGGAACCTATAGCACAATTCTAGTGATTTCGACCAATATAATTACATTCAACATACTACTCTACAGTAAGGGCAAGCTCTAGCTGAGATGGGGTGTTTCTTGTTTGAGAGTTGCTTTACATACAAAAATGTGAATAAATATTCGTATCAGAGGCGTGTATAAAAGAGGCAGAAATTCCACCTCTCTGAAACTTTATGAAACTCTGTTACAGTATTGTGGTAAAATAACGGGAAATATGTTCACATAGTTTTTTGGCTTTTTCATATTGTTTCAAAATGTAATTCGATGAGTTAAATCTTCGTAATTTTCAAGGGAGTCACGGGAAATTCATGTAGCAGATTCCCATTATTTTATGGGTTACCACTTGTATTTCTATCAAACATTTCATGAATATTTGAGCATATGATATATTTTGCATTCGTGGTCAAAATACCTCACTTTTTGTTTTGTTTAATGATCGCTTGAAATCAAAAAGTCATGATTTTGAATTTAGCGGTAAAAATTGTTAAACGAGTGCCAGTGAGGCATTCCCAAATACGGAGTGATAAAATAAATATTATAGCGCTGATGAAATAAAATAAATAGTATAGAATAGATACTATTGGAATAAATAGTATAAATTGATTAATGAGCAAAACTTCCCTTAAATCAAAAAATCCCTTAAAATGTTATTTACTCAAAATCAGAGCCAAACTCCCAATTAGATTGTGAGCTTGCGTGAAGTTCAATACTTCACAAAGCACTTCTTTATCTGTTATCCTATAAAAAAAAAACATTTCAACCTGCTTTAATGAAATTAATGAGTACAGTTGAACTATTTAGTATTTCGTCTCGCCTCAACCGCTTCCCAATCACGCAATCACAAACTGCCTCACTCGGGGGGTGCAAAAGATTCTATTAATATTTCTTGCATGAGTTTGCCGAGGAGTTTTTATTGCCAAAGGCGGAGTCGAAACTTTGGAACAAATTTCAAAGTTTTCTTGAAGTTTTTCTTGCCAAGATCTCCCCGGCTGCGCCTCGAGAATGTTTTCCATCACTTGTTTCTTGCGCGAGCTGTGGAAGATTCCTCTGTATTTTGTAGTTCATTTATTGATAAGTTTGCGCCCAGCGTCAGCACAAAATTAACTGCAGGGGAATCTCTCGCACCTCCTCTTCAGACGCTGTGTGCAAGTGCTGCAGAAAAATTAGGGGTTCAATATATTTCCAATTTTTTCAATTCATTGCGCGTAAGTGGTGGTAAGTCCATTTGTGCATGAGTGATGTTTTTACACATTAATTTTTTTGAAAGCAGTATGCTTACCAGAGTAAAATTCATTTCTGAATGGTTGTAACTGAAATTAAATGAATTCATGAGCTGAAAATATAGAATGAAAATTGTCTGTTAAATGAAAAATACAATGAAATAAATGAAATGGAGCTCATGGAAAGCTAAAATTGATTCATGAATCTTGGGTAAAAACAATTAAACTGACGCTAAAGTGGTATAGTTTTTATTCCGTGAGAATAAAAATGAATTGGTTCTGTATGAGATAACTAATAACGTTCCAATGCACAGACATTTATCTAAAATGTCGTAAAGCAAACTATGCTTTTGTAAAATTATCCAAAGCACATACAACAGCAGTGTCATGAATACTGATTGTAAATTGTTGTTTTCTTTTGAACTTTGGCCTTATTGGAAATAAGTAACCCTGTTAAAATTAACTATGCTGTTACTGGTGTGTCGTTATTTCTTTCACTTGAAAAGGTAAAGTCAAACTCTTTCACGTTGACAGTCACAACCGGAAGGTATTTACAGACAAGTATAAGGCATTGGTAGTCGCAACAGGGCGTATTGCCTGACAGATATTAGGTGTTGGTAGTCTCAACTGGCAACAGGGTGAACTACCAGACAGGTATTAGATATTGGTAGTCACAATAATAATAATAGTAATGAAGGCATCTACGGATGCTTTTTTTCCAATTTCAAGCCTGATACATATCACCTTGTGCAGTGGATTTTGAAATGCTTTTTAACTAACGCCAGGACGCCATGAAGATTTCCCCTATTCAAGTCTGGCAACAGGGCGTACTACCTGACAGGTATTAGGTGTTAGTAGTCGCTACACGGAGGCGTTGAATGCTAAGGGAAAAGCCTTTCACATCATTGCTGAGGGAAAAGACTTTCACATCATTGCTGAGGGAAAGCCTTTCATGTCATTGCTGAGAGAAAAGCCTTTCACATCAATGCTGAGGGAAAAGCCTTTCACATCATTGCTGAGGGAAAGCCTTTCATGTCATTGCTGAGAGAAAAGCCTTTCACATCAATGCTGAGGGAAAAGCCTTTCACATCATTGCTGAGGGAAAAGCCTTTCACATCATTGCTGAGGGAAAAGCCTTTCACATCATTGCTGAGGGAAAAGCCTTTCACGTCATTGCTGTGGGAAAAGCCTTTCACATCATTGCTGAGGGAAAAGACTTTCACCGACATCTTGACCTCGTAACACAAATTACTGAATACACTCAAATATATGATGCAAAACTTGTCCCGCTCGACCATTCAAAGTCGGCATACATGTAACAAAATTGTAACCACGAACGAGGGAAACCTGCAGAACAAAATAAGGGATGCAAGTCCCGTGCGCTAACAGAACGTTGATTTTCTGATGCCATTGCACAAGGCTCGTTCTTACAAGCAGAAAATGAGTGGAAAAACTTGGTCAAACCACAATGATAGGCGATTTTTTTTCTAGCACGCCTCAGCATTATTATCAATTTAGTAGGTCTCACCTCTCAAATAAAAGTTAGTAGATGCATATAAAATGCGATGAGCATCCCTAATTCAAAGATGCTCCATTCGTTGGTCGCTTCGTTGCTTCCCTCATTTGCGACAACGAATAAAAATAAATAAAAAATATGTGCACTGTGATGGGTATCTAGACAGTTTTGATATAAGGTGTCTTGATCGTCCTCCACACACCTGAACAAAGCAGAATGATTGGAAGTATCCATTTTCATAACAATTTATTTACTTTGAAGCATTCGTGTCCATATCTGAACAGTCGAAATAAGGGAAGTTGGAGGTGTAGTGAAGCCTGAAGCTTCTATAGAGACGCTCAACACACAGTTTCAGTTGTACCAGTACTCAGAGAGAGATAACAAACTTTTTGCAGAGTACCCCATGAAAAATTTAAACGTACTTTGATAAAACGTTACTCAAGATCTTTTATATAAAAATTCTGTTCAGCAAAAAACATTTTTAGATCAACTATTTCTCTTTCAGACCGTTTGGAATTTCATTCATTGTGCTCTCACGATAATGAACAGAAATTTTGGAGGAAGGGTGGTGGCATGCTTGCGCAAGAGTGTTGACTCATTTACTAGAGAAGTTTAAATATAAAAAAACATATTCAACCTGCATGTTTTAATTATTCTTGGATGCTTGTATGTTAAGTTGTCACTGTCCCCGCTTCAATTACAATAATAACGTAAGAGAATATGGTTGGGATAAGTTCAAATTTGTTTTTTTATGATTCGAGTCCTTCAAAATCGCATTGAGAAAAGTTGGAGTCTTCTTGGTGCAACTTATTATGCTAAATCCCACATGCTACATTATGGATAAGGAGTGCTACATCTGTTCAAATCACGATCGAAATTTGTCAATGTCTGCACTGAGTTATTTGTTAAAAAAATTTCATTACTAATGAATTATTTTTACTTTGTAAAACATGAGGCTAACGACCAATTTTAAGTTTAAAAAATCGGCATAAAACAGTACGGAATAGTAATCTATTTTGGATAGTCCAAAAAAAGCTTAAAGAGCTTGTGGTTTCTTCAGTGTAGCTTTAAATAATGTTATTGAGTGGCCTCCAAGATCTCCAGATTTTATGCTCTCTGATTTTCTGAAGAGATTTATGAAGGATGAAGAATATTATCATTTAAAGAGAAACACATACTTTGCACAACGAATAGCAGACCCACAAAACAATTTTTACATGACTAAATCATCTGTTGAACTTCATAATTTATATTATTCAAGTTATGACATTTATTTCATTGCACTTTCTGAATATTTCCCATTTAATATAATCACTTCTGCATCGAACGATTAAATGAGACCACGTTTTTGACGTTATTTTGACGTTATTTTCGTTTTTATAACGTTTTTGGCGTATTCATAACGTTTTTGACGTTATTATAACGTTTTTTACTCGTTTATAACGTTTTTGACGTTAATTTCGATAAAGCGACTTTACTCGTTAAAACAGAAACACCAATCTGATAAGAGCCCTGGCCCGAGGGCGGTGCTAGGCACAGGATCGAGAGCACCCAGCGCTGCATGCAGTCCGCGTTCTTCAGCTTAGTCAGGATTTTGTTATCGGAGGTGTCGGCCGGCAGCAGGAGAGGCAATTTCAATATTTTAATGGAGTTCCGGACTCGAATTGTAAACAAACCTCGCCCCAGGCACATGATGTAAACATTGAACCTCAACGCTCCTTGCAAACACTGTCCCCCAGCTGCTCGAGTTTTACTAGCAATGCAGGCAAATATGCAAAGGGCTGCAATAGAGGAGGTGAAATGCTTCCAGAGCTTTGGACAGATGTTCAAAATGTGTTTGCTTGATGATGCTTTAGGCTTCTTTTATGAATGGGAACTTTATTTTGATTTTGAGATCGTATTTTCTTTAATTTTATGAAGCATTGTCCTTCCTTTTAATTGAGAGAAAACGGAAAGCTTAGTTCCAATGCATGTATCTTTCCTATAATTCAAGTAAAAATTAAACTAAAGGTGATTCTGGAATAAAAATTCTTGCGGGTTTCATTCATTCGAAATCAATAACAAAAGCTACAATGTAGTTCGATTTATATTTCCAGTTTATTGAGTTCCAATGTTATACTCCAAGAGCACCCTTCAGTTAGACCATGTCCCGGATATCATAAACCATCAGTTATGTTTTGTCTTTCACTGAATTTATTTTACTTGGAATAATTTCAAGCTCTTGTCGAAAAGTACCAAAGCTTTCTAATCACAGCACAGTTTATTTTTAGATTATACACATTTTCAATCTTGAAAAAGAGAATTGCTATCAAAATGTGTAAGCGAAATTATATATAAGGACGCCATATTTGGTAGAATGCAAGGATATGTATATTGAAAGATGAATCAATTGTTAAATGCCAATATACAAATGAATTTCTATCGATAAAATAATTCATAATAATCGTGGAAGTTCTCCGTCACTAGCAAGAAAACAACTCATTAATTCTAAAGAAACTACTGTATATGAAACTAAGCTTTAAACTTGTAAATTATCGCTCAAAATGTAGCTTTTGTTAATGAGAATCGTCATAAATTGCAATTTTTGTAGATAGAAGCAAAAAACTGAATACAAACTAAAAGCTATTTCGAAGACCAAAATATTTATAAAATGATGGAACATGTGTATTGTTCAAAACTGGGGGAAAATTTTCCGAGTTATTACGTTGAATTGAAATGTCAAACGAGTTGTGATTTTTTAACATGAGTTATTCATGCATTGATTGAACGTGAAGCAACATTTCAAGGTAATATATAACGAATTTTTTACTTGGGCCTATTCTTTATAATAATAATTCTTCAAGGCTAATCATTAAATCAGCAATCTTGATGAATTGAGCGATATTTTGTCAAATTATCAGTGGATTAAAAATAAAAAGGCAGGCCGTAACGGAATAATCAAAGTTTTACTCAGAAAGTACGTTAATTTTTCAAAATATTCATCACAAATACTTTTGAAAGCCTCCTTCAGATATTATAATTATGGGAACGTTTCCTTAGTCATAATAAAAATGATTAACTTTGTTCAAAGTACTTTAAATGAGATACGGTGTAGGATTACAAGAAACAAGACATTCGCTGAACTTGGCCGGGATAGAAAACAATAAGAAGCTGCAAACACGCAAGAAGACAGACGCGTACCTACGTGGAGTTCAGCAACGAGTGTAGGAGACGGGTTCTCCCGTAACACTTGGGCGATGATGAACAACCTGAGCACCAGATTCAGAAGTGCAATTTGAAAGACCTGTGGCAAAATTTGGTTATGCGCCTAAGGTAAAGAAGATGGATGTAAATGTTTAAAAAACTTAGAATACCTCATAACCTTATTCTTTCTAAGGTAAGGTTATGAGGGGTTTGAAGGATGGAAATTTGGAGGGAAGTTATAGGTGGTGGCAAGAAGAACGAACGGAAGAAGATTATTTGTTTGTATGCAAGAACCGAGCAATACCGCCGAGGAAGAGGAATGAGCAGGAACATGAACTGTAGAGCCAGACGTTGAATCAAATATTAGCGTGCAGAGGACTAGATATGAGGTTCTGAAAAAGAGAGAATCCGAGGAGAAGGCTGTACGAGAAAGTGTAGGTGCCCTCAGTAGTGTATGGAACTGAGAAATCGGAGAAATAGAAGGTGAGAGTGGTGGAGAGACGGGGATGAATGCATTTGGGATGAAGCGTTGAAGAAACAAGGTAGGTGTGACACGCTTAAAGAGATTGACCCATGAGGTGGAACAGAGGGGAATGGAATAAAAGAGTTCACTGCAGTGAGTTAACATGGTTTGGGCATGTGGAAAGAATGATAGAAGGAAAAATGATGTAACGATTGGTGGAGTTAGAGTGCGGGCAACGACTGTGAAGGAAGGTCGAAGTTTAGAACAATGGGAGGGGCTCAGGAAGTGTTGCGGAGAAAGAAGGAGTCAGATGAGGAGTGAAAGAGCTTCTTCTCCATGGAAGAGTGAACAATATTTGTGAGCACCTGATGTTTGATGCAGCTCTAGCGGGGCTTGAACCTGCCTCTGGGACTTCTGCTGAAATTGTACAAGAAAGTTTGCAGGTGGGAGGATCGCGGTGTGCGCGATCCTAACCTTACCTAACCTTAACATGACAGGCTGCGGGTAAATCCGTAGAATTCTACCACGGGCCGCGAGCGAAGCTTTTGAGGGAAGTCCAACCCATAGGGTGAAGATTTGTGCGCTGGGACATGGTGGATGTGTGACTCATGAGTGACTGCACCTTCTCTGTGGAGGGAGAAAGATCATTGATATGAATAGAAATCCCCATTGGCAAGGGCATTGTTATTTCGTTCGTTTGCAACTACGTTGTCAAGACTAAAAATAACCAATTTTTCAGGAAAGGATGTTAAACTTGCAAAATACTCCCAATATTACAAATAGTCCAAACATTTTACCGTTCCCACCGGTCAATTTTTGAGCCACATTTATGACGCTGTTGCCAAAAAAATCAGTGTTTGAAGATTAACATGTCTATAAAAAACTCAAAAGTCCAGTTTTTTTAAGTTATGACGCCTTTGTCTCAAAAGAGCGATTTACTTACTGCATCCGCGAAGATTTTACCGTCATATTTCTAACCTAAATAAACGAACCTATCTTCCGCGGTCCTAACCTTGCCTATTTTATTTTAACTGCACCTATCTTAGCACTTCGCACAATATTTGTTAACAGACAACCTAACCTTACTTTGCCAACCCTAAGTTAAGCTGAACTGACGTATCATACAGTATTTCAACCTGCCTACGAGTAAACAATCCCAACCCAACCTACCTGGACCCGTGAAAAGTTCGGCTTTCAGTCATAAATAATTATGGCAAAGTTCACAGACCTCCTTGTTACACCAAGAAAGGGCAGAACTTAATCTTCTCGGAAACTGTATTGAGGATACAATCAGGTATAAACATCGATTTTCAGGAGGATATTTCCTAAAAAAAATTTAAGATTCAGTAACGAAAATGATGCAGCGTTTGAAAGTTCATAAAACATGAACTAATATTGAAACAAAAAAGCTCTCACTAACTGGATAGTTGTTTATTGTGTACACTGTATACAATTTTAAGTGAAGTGGTATTGCAAATGTGTTCACTTAGGTAGCGACTGTCAATATTGATGCAGTTCTAAAGTCTCTTTCAGACTTTTACTGTAGCTCTTTGAAAAATACCTCATGAAATATTGATTTCGAAAGATATTGCTGTTTGTAGGTCTTGGATGCATGAATTTCGAGTATGAAAAATGGCCTGGAAAATGTGTAGCACAGGATTCCGGGTGAACCTCAAGAGGTTTGCGATGAACCCTTTTGAATGGAACCACAGATCATCAGGATCATAACCCGTGAGGAATTCGACAACCCAATGATGTATGATTATCGGTGAAGACTATCTAATGTCTCTCAAACATTTCATATTAACGATCAAAGATCAGTCGCAAAACATGTTAGTCGATCAAATGACCAAAACCTCCCAGTACACATCAAGACCTTTGCATATTTCATAGGTCGTTGGGATAATTCACGAGCCTTAATTAAGCGGCCCTTGACGATCAATTTTATTGTCAATATAATTTTCAATAATGAATATTGACAACTGAATTGATCGTCTGTGGGCTTCATTGACGATCGTCAATTAATTGACTTAGTGGGCAAAAAATCTCATCAATATATTAAATCAATGGTATTGACAATTAAACTGATCGTCTATGGGCCGCTTTACCCTCACACAAGTATCGAAAATTTGGTTTGTCAACATTTCTGATGAGGGTAAGTTCACTTAATCAATACAAATCAAATGTTTTTTTTTTAAATGGCTCTGGAAATACTGCCAGCTCTAAGATTTACAAGTTTCGTAATCCCTCTTGCTCAATGCCAGTGAATTAAATTTGCAGTCAAGCAATTTTCAATGGCATTTTTTTTTTCTTGCCATGTTATTTTACTCGTATAATCACTTTTCAATGGTCTCCATTTTTTTGTACTGTTATTTTGCTCATTTTTCAATAACCTAGAACCTAACTAGCTGGCTCTTCGCCTGAGCTCGCATGAGTGCCCTGGCCCAAAGTGTCACGGATGGTCTGGTTTTATATAAAAACACATCTAATTCAGTATTGACCAACTTAATATTTGACTACCCTAATTTGGCTAACCTGATATTTGACCTACCTAATTTGGATGACCCAATAATTAAATATTGACAAACCTAATTGAATATAATAACTAACCTAAATAAATATAATGAACAACCTTATTGCGTATTCTACATGCCTCATCGAGCATTATATACAATGTCGTCATTTTTGACGGGTCATGTATCTTTTATATACATTAATAAATATGGTCCTATGTATAAAGATATTTATACACAAATTAATATTTTCGCGTAACTATTCGTGCCTCAACTATTGTACAAGCATGTAACATAGGGTGTTGAGTTTTATCCTGTTAACGCACACCATCAATAAACATCTCTACAATTACTACAATTACTGTATTCTATTTCTACAATCATGACAATCCTGCTATACTTCACGGGTACAGCCGTAGCCTTCGCATACTGCACAGGTCATCGATACAATTCACGAGAGGTACTCTCATATCAGAATCGGAAATTTTGTTTGTCAACATTCCTCATGTGTGCAAATGCATTTCATCAATGCAAATCACAGTCGTTTTTTTGTAAGTGCTATTTTAAATGCTTCTAGTTCAAAGACTTATAGATTTGCAAGTTTCATAATTCCTGTCGTCAACGCGGATGAAAAACACCTTTAATTTGAAAAAAATAGTTATCTTCTGCGGTTGGGGTAAGCTAGACTAAAATATCTAACCTCGTTTGCTAGAACTATCCTCAGACTCGTCCTATTTAATATTTTACCCCTCATGTAGTAACATACGTCCTGTAACTACAGGACGTAACTACATGAGGGGTAGAATATCAAATAGAGTGAGTCTGAGGATAGCTCTATTTGATATTCTACCCCTCATGTACTTACGTCCTGTAAGTTCCACTCTTTAACTAAGAAACACTGATTACTCGAGTTGAAATATAAAAAAGTGATATTAGAAACAAAACTTACCCTTGTGAAGCAAGTTACACTCGCTTCGCAAATTTCATTTGTTACATTTCGATACCCTTGTCTCACAAGATACATTAATCAAATACGTAACAAATTATCCATTATCTAAATAAGACATGTGTTTTTAGTTTCACTCGCGCTTGAATTTGATTGAAATAAAACACTAATATTTTATCGGAGGTTTTCAGCAGATTCTCACAGCACAAAGTTCGACGTCGACTAGACGAAGTGAAAGAAACAATCCAATTTCTATCAGCTGCAAAACTTTGCATTCAAACTCCTTCATGGATAAATTACACTGGTGGCTAATATGTAATCCCTATTTGTCGTAAAATTTTCAGCACAGATTCATCACAACTGATGTTTGCTAAACACAACGTTTTTCTACAAGAGTTATGAACCGGAGAAAGAAGCAGACAAATTTGAAAAAAATTTGCAGAGCGTCACAAATATTTTCACAAACGCTTGAATGAAGAACTTTCCTTGCTTTCTTGAGTCTCGTCCCTTCAACAGCTCCAGATCACAGGAGTCAATTGACTTACAACAGTCGATATCAGCGTTAGTTCCCCAAAAATAACATTCATAAGTTAGAAGGATACTATCTGCTATGAAAAGGGAGTATGTGGAAACCCGCGTGGCCCATTTTTTGTATACTGTTTAAATCCCAGTTGTTTTTCACTAAGCCGGATTAAAATCTAATTTTACAAAATGAGGTTTCAACCATTCGCATGTTATCAGCTATGAAAACGTCATTTGAAATAACACAAAACGAACAACGTTGTAAGAAAGTTAATTTAGCTAAACTAAGAACACTTCTGAAACGAGAAGTCAACGTCAGGAAAAACAGGCCGACCAGCAAACCAGCGATGCAAGGGAACCTAGTAACAACAGGCATCGTGTACGAACTTAGCTGATTATCTAAAATATAATTTGCTTTGGAAATGAGTAACATTTACGGATCTGAAGTGTAAAATTCAGCACAATTTATTTTGAAGATAAAAAAATCAGAAAATTCAGCTAATGTTATAGGCAGCCTGATAATATTTGTAAGTTTCCTGGCGTTGATTTAATTAACGTTGAAGAGGAGTTTTCAAAATTCAAATTTCACTTTCATTCAACTGTTGGTTGAATCTGTTTAATACTTTTTCAGTTGGCATTTTCATTGCTGATTTCTTAGCCAATGATGTGCTAATCAATGAAACGCCCTTTTTAAAATTTTAAGTTCTCATGAGTTTATTCATGTCGTAAATGTAACTTTGGTTTTCCTGGTTCGTTTGTTTTTTACGGAAAATCCAAAAGAGTATGATCTATTCGCAGCACTCACAAGCATAGTTTAATTTAGAACATTTAAAGACAATTCATCAGCTTACTAAAATTTCAATTCATGCGAAATGCTTTACACATTACAAATCCAGATAAATAATACTACGGCATCCAACAACGTGTGCGCCAGAACCAGCTTGGTATTTTTATATTGCAGATAAAACTTCACGTCGCCCATGTACAAACCCTAACGACAAAAACAAATTCAAAATTCTAGTTCGCAACAAACAATGCACGGAAAAGAAAAAGACACCAACCAACAAGTTTGTGAGCGGCGAGACCACCTTGTGCTCGCCCCATAAGAAGCACTTGATAAGTTATTCATTTTTTGGCAGAGTGCGGTCGTAAACAGTTGAGACTTGACGGAACACCACTAAAGCTCGCGTTTATAGGTCACTCGGAGGACAGTCTCTCCTCGACGCAGTTCTGATTGCCCTCTCTCTGACACGACCTCAACGTCGTCGGTTACGGCCAGCTATGTTTACGGGGAGACTTCTGATGCTGATGGTTACAACCAGCGACATTTGTGGTTAAAATCAGTGATACTTACGCTTGAAATGAGCTACATTTATGGTTAAGATCAATTACGTTTATGGTTGGCAAGAGACATTTACGATTAAAATCAGGTACATTTACGGTTAAAATCGGCAACATTTACGGTTGAGACCATTGACGATTGAGGATAAAATCTGACGTTGATAATCGAGACCAGTTACGTTTGCGGACATGACATTTGACATTAAGGACTGAAACAAGCGACGCTTATGGATGAATGGTCAAGACCGACGTCGGTGATGTTGAAAACAGTAACTACGATGGATAAGGCCGTCAGCATACAGTATTTTTCATGCTGGTGATTATATGGTTCGTGCAATCGTAAAATTTTTACAATTTTTCAGGTTTAAGATTGTGTGATTGGTGCGGTTAAAAAATTTGCGTGAAACTGAAAGGTGAAGAGAGTTAAAACTAGGTACACTGCAACGTGTCAGTATTGCTGTACCAAATGATGAGCAGCTCAGGGTCTCGTTTTCATTGTCTTGATTATAATTTTTATATAATTAAAATTCTTCCTAAATTTGATTCCATGCATTGCAATCACTACGGCTGTCGAATGGTGATATTATTCGATGATCTCTTTATTGCTCTAAAATTTCGACGATTTCTGAGAAGCCTAATTTTAGTGATATTAACGAAAAAATTTCATTAGATTTCGCCAAATAGTGAACTTTTTTACATGTGATCTTATAACATACTATACAAGTATTTTGCTGATGATGAGGGAAACTGCTCGATGGCAGCAATTATCAGAAATTATTTGTCAATAATATTTCCGTACAAGCAGAAAAACTATGTTTTTTTATCCAAAGTTTACGTTTTTCATTTCAAATTGCACGTGAGTTCCTTTTGTTCAGCAGAAATTATTGGCTTCCTTCTTCGAGTCTGGAATTATGTTATTCTATGAAATTTATCAGATTTTTTTTTTGACGACAGCATACATCATATCTGACTCAAAAATATATCTCCAACGTAATTCAATATTTGTCTCTTAACTTCGATTTTCCTGAACAGAGGTTTACTGTAAATGCAATTCAATAGCCACTAATTTTTTCTGAACCTCAAAAATCTCGCATAACCTACTCAATTCCACAATCATAGTTTGCTCAATTCTAACAGCTTTCACATTTTTTTCTCAATTTTACCACATATTCTTCGAGTCCGTAGTTTCATTCGTATGCTGCATTAAACATACCTCAAGCAACCACAACTTTTCCATGTAACCCTAAAACCTAGGAAGCAGCTCGAAGCCGTCGCCTCACAATCGCTCGCTGCTCCGCTCGTCCTGAGGAACTGGGAGACTCGATTTTACGAGCCACTTATCGGGGGTGCGAGAGCATTCGCTAAAGCAGGAGATGTTATAAGTTTTTGGGACGCTCAAAGTTCATAAAACATTCTTTGATTGGGTGGCATGATCCCAACTTGAAGCATAAAACTTGGAACTTCGCCCTGCGACTGAATCTGTCGAACGAATTCCCTCAAGTTGAAAGTGACAATCACCATGTGAAAATATTGTCGCTGTCAGTGACAACATAGGTACCTCAGTTACTCTAAAAATTATCATTCTAGGTTTTACCAAAAAATGTATAATAAGTGTTTTTAAATTACTTTTTTGGTTAACAAAAGATAAATACAAATATTGGCACGACATAGTTCAATTCTGTTCAGTGATTTTCAATCAGTCATTGAAACCCTTTTCAAACACTTGAAATTTAACACGTCAGGCGTCCACCACAAGCAACCACAATTGTGATGAGAAGATTCAAGAGTTTGATATTTAAGCCATTCAAAACATATAAATTCTTCATTTTTTTCCCCTTCAACTTCCTTTTCCGAATAATTTTGCACCAGAGTTGCCTTCAAAGTTGCTAACTTTTATTTTTTGCCGCCAGATGTCTCCCCGGGCGTTCCGTCACAAAGGCAATACACAAACAGTAAGTTCAAGGCTTCTTTCCACCCAACTCGATTTTGATTATTTCCTGTCAATGTTTGCTCAGGGTTACGTTCGAAATCAGAACATACAAAACACAAGCCCTCACTTTTCTCAATTCATTTCAAAATTAACTACCACTCCTGCATTCCCATAATTTGATGTTCATGCACAAACGACAATATATTTGTATTTTCAAAGAGTAACGTTTTGGGTGTATATCATTATTTTCCCATTATATATATGAAATATTTCCAAAAAACTTCATATTTTTGTTACGCTCGCACTCTCTGCCTTATAAATATGATAAACTATAAATACACTGCTTACAAATACGTGGGCCTCACTTTCCCAACAATGTACATTTTTAACACTTTTCTGTATGCTTATTTTTCGGTCACCACCACTTTATCGCAACACGAGCTTTCTGAATTTAAAAAGCTTTAGTTGTTTTTGGCGTAAAACTTTTTTAATTGTCACCCTATATGAAATAGTTAGAAGCTTTTATTCTGCATGGATCATAATACGGATCATTCTGCATGGATCATAATACGGATCATTCTGCATGGATCATAATACGGATCATTCTGCATGGATCATAATACGGGTCATTCTACATGGATCATAATACGGATCATTCTGCAAGGATCATAATACGGATCATTCTGCATGGATCATAATACGGATCATTCTGCATGGATCATAATACGGATCATTCTGCATGGATCATAATACGGATCATTCTGCATGGATCATAATACGGATCATTCTGCATGGATCATAATACGGATCATTCTGCATGGATCATAATACGAATCATTCTGCATGGATCATAATACGGATCATTCTGCATGGATCATAATACGAATCATTCTGCATGGATCATAATACGGATAATTCTGCATGGATCATAATACGAATCATTCTGCATGGATCATAATACGGATCATTCTGCATGGATCATAATACGGATCATTCTGCATGGATCATAATACGGATCATTCTGCATGGATCATAATACGGATCATTCTGCATGGATCATAATACGGATCATTCTGCATGGATCATAATACGGATCATTCTGCATGGATCATAATACGGATCATTCTGCATGGATCATAATACGAATCATTCTGCATGGATCATAATACGGATCATTCTGCGTGGATCATAATACGAATCATTCTGCATGGATCATAATACGGATCATTCTGCATGGATCATAATACGGATCATTCTACATGGATCATAATACGGATCATTCTGCATGGATCATAATACGGATCATTCTGCATGGATCATAATACGGATCATTCTGCATGGATCATAATACGGATCATTCTGCATGGATCAAGATTAACGTGAAATATGCTGAAATGTAATTCATTCGTGCATTTTGAGTAATTTTTTACACCTGCGTTCATCAAAAGACTTTCCTGAAGTTGTGCGAATAAACTTACTTTCATTGGGCAACAAGTTTTCTCTCAACGGAAAAAATTGCGCTTTCGGTCATTTAGCATCATGAGTGTTAATCCATTCAGTGGCCTACTCTACATAATTAACTTCCATGTTTAGCCTCCTATTGCAACACACTTGTTATATTTTCAGATTTTGACAATTTAAAAATTTATCGAGCTTCAAACATGATTCTTATTTTTCCAATTGTATTGTCATAACCTTCAAAAATAAATATGCATGTTTTAAACAATCATACATTTTAAATAATTTGAAAAAAGATACTTCATACGAGATAAATTTTTGATGCATTGTAATGATTAATCCGATCTTCTATAATTCCGTTAGTAGCACTATTTTCTTACAAATTTTCTAACCTTTTTTTGCCGGCTACGAAAACTAAAAATCAAACTAACAATGTCACGCGCCCTTAATATGTCGCACATACACCTGCTATTGACACCTAATATTTCTTTTGGCCGATTTTTTTACCAATAATCATCACCATGCGTTATCAACAATTGTATTGTAGTATATTACAAGTGGTAACAACCTTAAATGTCACCCTACATTATCATCTCTTATTGACAATACTCAGCTTTGTCTACCATTGTTATACTTGCCAGTAACAGGTATTATTCTCAAAGCAGTGTCTCATATATGTAGTTGTTACTGATTCCTATTATTGATTCGTATCACTGATTCCTATTCTAGTATCCTTATTACTGATTCCTATTTTAGTACACTTATAATTGAAATTTTTCTCTGTCACCTCAATAATCTAACGATTGAGTTTCATTGTTCACGTCTTTTTATTCATGCCTACGACTCAACAATAAATGAAAAGTTCTACAAATCGCAGTAGCGCAAAATAAAATAGGAATAGGGGAATACTATTACTTCTACTACCTACTCGTGTAGTGAGCCACACATATTGTTCAAGCTAAGTGTACTTATATAAATTTTTTTTTAATGAAGCGCTTTTTTCATCAGAGGTGGACAGGTGTCACAAAAAAGCGAATCTTACATTATATGAATAAAATGTCTCAATATTATTACTATAGCATTGTGACGAAAGCGCAGAATTTTAAAATAGAAAGTCAGCTGATGGACAAGGCAACTAGTTATTGTGCACAAAGCGACGTGGTTTACATAGGTGCACTCACAGCAGCAGGTGCATTCGACGAGAACAATGATGATTTGTTAGAAAAAAATGTTTTAGTCCAATTATGTTGATACATGTCATTTCTTTGAATACCTAAATTAACACTAGGAAATAATGAAGATTACCTCTGGTCGAGCCGGTAACTAATTCATTCGCCTTATAGTGGAGAGCAGAATTATCGTGAAATGTTCTTCGTTTCCTGACGGAAGGAAACATCAGACGTACAAAGCGCAGTATCAAACCGACGACCCGACGCAGGAAAAGAGAGCAATCATAACCTTAAAGCGAGATGACATAAGAAAACACCATGTTTCTAAAAAGAGAAAAATCACTAGACCTTTGAAGTTATTTTGATCAGGGTTCGTTTAAATATAAAATTTTTAAATGAAAAAATGTCAATGAATTTTTATCAGGAGATACAAAAACGAGTTTTGAAAATGCAAAAAGCAATCACTCAGTGAATTCCGAGCACTGCCAGTAAATAGGAATGCATCAAATCTCATTTTACAGGTATAGAGGTGCAGTGCAGTCAGTACGTGGCTCGTGGCATGAAAAGGCTATTGCGCTCTGACTTTACTACACACAATCCGAAAATATATATTGCACCCTCGTGGGCCCCAATGAACGTTGCAAATACGACACCTCCTGTTCTAACTTTGCAGAGGAAATAGATAGATATTGCACCTTTGTGGGCCCCAATGAACGTTGCAAATACCGTGTTTTGAGTAGAAACTTTGCAGAATGAAGGTCAATATGAAGATAAAATTCAGTATGACCAGAGTGAGCATCAATGTGTTCAGTAAATGTTGAATGCTATAGATAATGAATGCACACAATAATTTGTGAGTGTGCTCAATAAGTAGTGAATATGATCTAACAATACTAGATTTTTCCAGTAAATAGTGAAACTGCTCATTAAAGAGCTTAATGAGATCACTCTTCTTCGTAGTATTATGCGTGCTGGATCTTCAATAGTAGTTTATATGTGAAATACCAGTGTCAAAAATATATTTTCTACGTCATTATGAGAACAACGTCATTAATACCAAAATAATGCGTATAGCACAACAAAATACCAATATCATGGGTGCAATATTATAAATACTAATATTATTCATGCAAGGTTGTTGATATCAATTTATAATAAGCAGCATCATTTATATCTTTAATATATGTGTCCCGTCACACTCACCAATGCCATATGCACAAGAAAACTAGTATCAGTATCATGGAAACATCGTCATTGATAACAATATCATTCGTTCAGTCATTAATGGAAATATTACGGAAGCAAGGTCATTAAAGCCAATATTAAGCGCGTAACGTCATCCATAACAATATTATGGCGCGAGGTTGACCCGAAGAATCTTTTGTTTGCAAACTCATTAACAACAATATTAGGCAGCAAGGTCTCTAATAACAATATTTCGAGCGCAAATTGGTTAAGACCAATATTTGGCGTGTAAGGTCATTGATACTAATATTAGGCAATAAAATTTCTAATTACAATATTAGGGAGCAGCAAAGTTTCTAATAGCAGTATTTTTATTACAAGATCATTAAGACCAATATTAGGATTGCAAGCTCATTGCTAACAATATTAGACATGCAAGGTCGTTTACACTAATACTAATCAAGGTCATTGAGACCAATACCACGAATACAAGGTCATTGAGATCAATATCATGAATAGAAGGCTAATGAGACCAATACCATGAATACAAGGTCATTGAGACCAATATCGTGAATACAAGGTCATTGAGACTAATGCCATGAATACAAGGTCATAGAGACCAATACCACGAATACAAGGTCACAGAGACCAATATCATGAATACATGGTCATTGAGATCAATATCATGAATAGAAGGCTAATGAGACCAATACCATGAATACAAGGTCATTGAGACCAATATCGTGAATACAAGGTCATTGAGACCAATACCACGAATACAAGGTCACAGAGACCAATATCATGAATGCATGTTCATTGAGATCAATATCATGAATAGAAGGCTAATGAGACCAATACCATGAATACAAGGTCATTGAGACTAATGCCATGAATACAAGGTCATAGAGACCAATACCATGAATACAAGGTCATTGAGACCAATATCGTGAATACAAGGTCATTGAGACTGATACCATGAATACAAGGTCAAAGAGACCAATATCACGAATACAAGGTCACAGAGACCAATATCATGAATACAATGTCATTGAGATCAATATCACAAATGCAAAGTCATTGAGACCAATACCAGGAATACAAGGTCATATATCACAACTACAAGGTCATTGAGACCAATACCAGGAATACAAGGTCATATATAACAAATACAAGGTCATTGAGACCAATATCATGAATACAAGGTCATAAAGACCAATATCACAAATATGAGGTCATTGAAGCCAATATCATGAATACAAAGTTATTGAGACCAATAGCATAAATACAAGGTCACTAATCCCACAATTACTGCGCAGGATCAACAGAGAACGGACTACCGCGACGCCTGCGCACCGCCTACACCAACACGCAGCTGCTCGAGCTGGAGAAGGAGTTTCACTTCAACAAATACCTCTGCAGGCCGAGGAGGATCGAGATCGCAGCTTCGCTTGACCTCACCGAGCGACAGGTTGGCAACAATTTTGCTCTTTTGTGTCTGGTCAAATTTAAAGTTTCTATCTGTGTGTGCATTTTTCTGGTTGTTGAGTTGTTGGTAGGAATAGATTGATGAATTGCAATTGATGGCTGAAAGATCGGAATTATTAGGTGCGAGACTGGAATTGTTGCAAGAAAGATTGGAATAATTGAATAAGAGGTTGGAACTATTGATTAGGGACAACTGATGCTTTCATGTCTTGCTTGATCAGGATACTCGACAAGTTGTTGAAATTTCTGTTAGGTGTTGATATAGAGTAAATACAGCATTTCTAGCGCAATGATCATAAGAAGTCGTGAAATAAACTTGAAGTTACACTTATTCCTAAATTTATTACTCCTTGATTTTAATTGATGTTTAAGCAATGCATGGTAACTTGTAAAATTTATTTAGCATCGAAAAAATGAGCAATCAACGAAACGCGAACAACATTATTCCTGGTTTAGATATGATTAGGACCAAAAATTCGATTTCTATTTGGCTGAATCCTTCCAGTCTAGCCTCTGATTTGTTTGAGTTAACCGTAATCGGATTTGTTGCACATGACCTACATTGGAATAAGTTTGAAGCTGAATGTATTTTCAACCTTAAATTTGGTCAAGACGCTTTATTTGGATACACCATTCTTAATTTCTTTCTAGTTCATATTTCATTTAAAGTTTTTTCAAGGTTCGGACACATATTCCCTCTTATTTGAGCTGTTTCGATTAGTTTAAAAATTTCCTTTAGCATGCTTTTTCATGACTTAGTCCTACGTTTTTTATTTATTTAGAACTGGACGTATTTTCAATCTTAAATTATTCTATTTTTTTATACCAATTAATATCTATTCACAGGTTAAACTCATTTCAAGAAATTGTAATACCGCAAATTTGTTCGAGGCCAGCTCTCGATTTTTCATATTAACTCTGAGCAGAGAAAAAACTCTAAGTTAATTTAAGCATGAAAACATTCACACTAAAATCTCTTCAATTCGTTCAAATTTTGGGCAAATAAATGATAAACTTCCAACTGACAGGTCGAAAACTGAGAGAGAATGAAAAAGTTGAACAGCTGTGCTCCTTATAAATTTTAAGAATCAAAACGCAAAAAAAATTTGCAACTAAGAACAAAAAAGGTGAAACCGTTAGCTATAGGTACTGAAGCAAGAAATTTGATAGAATTTAATTAAAACAGATGTCATTTTGCAAAACTGAACATTTAAACTGACAAACAACTTAATGTTGAAAATACAACCCTTTCCAATGATATGATATAAATAGTAATTTATTTATTTTTTCTGCTAGCTCTAGGTTGTTAAGTAGTGATCTAAAATAACTGAAAAGTATAGATATTGACTCCCCAAAAGAGAAATGAATGAGATCTGTAATGTCAGCATTCATTCATGTCATTCATGTCAGTAGAATGAATAAATGAAGTCCATGAAGCTTACGGATAACACAACATCAAAATAATTCACTTGTTTTTGTATGTCAGCCATCGAGACATTTAAGAGAAGAAATATTAATTCCAGTGTCTAAGATAGTACAAGTTCACATCTCGTTATCAATAAATTCCATCTGGAGCAAATACGCGTGTAATATCAAATATTATTAATCAATTCCGATGCCAATGCCTATTTGAGCTTTCAAGGACAACACGCGAATTATTTATATGAAAATATTTGGCTAAATATTTAGTATAACATCAAAACTTCAAAATTGATGTTGAATGATAATACATATGTGTGATATCAAATGAAAATGCAGATCTCAAATGATATTGATGACGTGAAATCATGATAAATTATTCACACTGTAAACGTCAATGTAATTTTGGCAGTATATGGGTTGTGCATGAAATGTTAAAGATTGATTCAATTAAAACTGAGCCCAAAAAGCCGAATTTAATCCTGAAAAATGTTATTAGAAAATTAAATAGACTGAACGGTGGGAAGATGAATTACAGCCAGTTTATCTTTATCCATTAAAACTGATTCACATTAGTGATCTTCAAGATTCGAAAAGAATAGTCCGTAGACAATTGTAACTCAATTTCAGCAACAAGAGACATAATTAACAAATATTTACATTTCCAGGTGAAAGTGTGGTTCCAGAACCGAAGGATGAAGCACAAGCGTCAAGTTCTCACCAAACCAGACGATGGATCTGAAAAGAAGGGTTCAGGAGACCTGAGTCGTCGATCCGAGGACTCATCCAATAATAACAACATCAACAACCCCAAGTCTTCTCCTTCATCTCCGGACAGCATGTGTTCTTCGGACGTGAAGAAAGAGGAGAGCAACGACAGCATGAACACGGCCTCGTCTGTGACACCGAGTTTGTTGACGAACGGGGCAATTTTGCCTCTTACGGGCCCTGGATCTCTCGGTGTACCGGGGGTTCTGAACACGCCTCCCAGCAGCGCTCCCTGCAGCTCCTCGTTGGAGTCAGTCAACGTGAAAGCTGAAGAGGGAAACCTTAGGCTGGCCCAGATGTCGGGACCGTTTTCTTTGGAGACCGTGTCTTTGAAAGAGAACCTTAGTCCTCGTAACTCCCCTCTACCGCCTCCTCCTCCTGCTTCTTCTCCTGCAGCTCCCTCGTCTGCTTCCACCTCCCCGGCATCCACCAGGCCAGACCAGCGCACTCCAATCTCACTTCCGATCTCCACCGTCTCAAACACGCCTTGTTATAATAATAACATTCCTGCTGCTGCGGTGGGTGGCAGAGGCACACTCAACAGAAGTGTGAATTACACAGCCTCGTACACAGTCGACAGCCCCGTCGGCAGAGGCTACGGCGTCTCTAACATGGGCTACAGAAATACATGGAGTAACTCCGAGCAAAAATGGACATCCAGAGGAACTCCTCCGCAGTATATGGCATCTGCAGGGTCTCCGAGGCACGGAACACCGCACAATTATGACTACGCGGCAATGCAAACACACCAACAAGGAAGAAACACTTCTGGCCAACAACAGCAGCAGCAGCAACAGCAGCAACAACAAATGTACAACAACGGTTTTTATTCAATGGATGGTTATAATTACAATAGACAATACTATAACAACAATCTCATGTGTCCTGACGGGTATAACTATAATTACCCGAACGGCATGTACTGCGGCAACGTGTACAACAACTGCGGAGACGTGCAGCAGTACTACGACCAGCAGCAGCAGTATGCCCTGCCTCAGGGATACGAGCCAGACAAGGCAAGCATGGTGGGAAGTCCAGGAAGCTTATCACAAAACGGCAGCGCTGTCCAGTCCCAAGCTCAAGGCATCGTCCCGCCAGGCATGAACCCTTACTACGGATGCTCTCCAGGCACCCAGTGCGGGCAAGAACTGGCAGGATATCACGAATACCACGCTAGCATGCCCATGCAACACGAGACCGATATCAATTTTGCTAGTTTTAATTTCTTCGAGCAAACAGGCCCTAGTGGGGGTGCTAATAACTCATCAGTGCTCCCTCCTGGTGCAAACGGTAGCGTTGGTTCTAACGTAGCTGCTAACGTTGGTGTGGGCGTTGCTGGACCAGTGGCAGTAGTTGCAAGTGGCGGAGTTATAGTTGGTCCCAATGGTGCGGTAGCCCCTGAAACGGTCGTACCATCTACAGTAGGTATGGTACCTTTGAGAAGCACTTGCGTCACCACCATATCCGGTGGTGGGTGCGGTGTAGGTAGCACTGGTAGTACGTGTGGTAGTATCGTTGCCAGCCCAAACACTAACTCTGCCAATTCTAGTAATATTGGCAGCAACCCGAACCCCAACCCAGGTCCTAATGTTACCAATACTGGTGTTAATTCTAACTCTCCCCCGCATGCAAGCAGTGAGAACAGCAATTCTTCTGACTTTAATTTCCTTTCCAATCTTGCTAATGATTTCGCCCCGGAATATTATCAGCTCAGCTAACGCAGCTTGCCTAGAAACTCCTGTTAATTAGTTTCAAAAGTCGTTTGCCATTTGTGTTCTTGTTTCCCAATCGCTGTCTTAAGGAATGTGAAGTATTTGTAGTAACTATTGTAAATTGCTGAAATGGTATACTGTATTCTCTCACCTTTATTGGCACAGACACCTGTTTCGAACAACACTAAAAGATTTTATTATGAAGCCAATTCAACGAGGACGATTATTTGATTTCACACGTAACTACGTGATGGTAATTTTTGTGCCGTGAAAAATTATTCCGTGCTGAATATTTTCTATCGGTCTTCTGTTCTTAAGCATTGTATCTATGAAAGTTATACTTTAGATTTAAATTTCGATTCTCTTCTAAAATTTTAAAGTTCACGATCCTCCCGTCAAATGATTTCAACATGCGAACTTTTCAACTGAATATGTTCAAAACAAACCCGCACGACTAAGGTAGCATTCTACTAGTGTGTCAGAATGTAAAGTGGCACATATTGTATCATTTCAGTACGTCTGGAGACGCATCCAATATCTCCTATTCTTTTTGAAAACTAATCAAGGTTAATTTTTCTCAACCAATCATGGGAGCTTCATTACCTTCATGCCTCTGTCAATTTGAATACAAATAGGTAAAGACACAAGAATATGAAGTCAGGTCACAATATTCTGTCGTATTCTGTGATGCTTCATCTACATGTGTGGTAGCCAGATACATCCGAACTTTCGAAACTATAAAATACAGCTTGATAAATAAAGTTTTTAAATTATCAATGGTGATAGCAGGTTGAAGGCTTGAGTTGTATCTTCCTTTTTTATGAATTGAGACAAAATTAAATGCTCGTTAAACTGGGGATAGAATGTCAGGCGTCCTCCTTTGTATACTTCCTCTGAAGAAACTTCTGTTTGAAATACCAAAGCCATTTTGGGACTCATCAAATTAGCAAAAGTGTACATTGCTGCCAAACTTTCCAACAATATATGCTCAAAACTCATTGTGGTGGTCATGAATTTCACTATATTCTGTTTGTTCATTATTGGAAATTTGTGAGTTAAGAGGAATTCAGTTACAATGTTTTCAGATGCATTCATCGACGACAAAAAATTATACGAGAAGATCTGAATTTGTCCTTTGGAGCATAGACGTTACATTTAGCTGGTATGAAATTTAGATCGGAGTCTTTCGCCAAACTTATTTTGTGTACAAAGCACTAGATGAAGCGAAGATGCATTAACGACTGGAAAAGTTGTTCAAAAAGATGGTAAGTTTTGCTGATACCGAATTAAGCAATTCTGCTAGATGAATGTTCCAGTTTCTGGGCTTTAAAGAATGTTTACAGAGGTACTGGAGTTTATTGCTGGAAAATAAAATTTCGCCACAAATACTGCTCATTCTTTCAAAGTTGCTGTCTTGTAAATAGCTCGTCGAATTCATTAGAAGTGTACATGTATGAAGATAATCGCTCTGTCTGTATAATGGTGGGATTAGAAAGCGATAACTATAACGCTGCTCGAATCAGCGCTGTACAAATTTTAAAAAGAATATTTAACGTGTCGACTTATAACATATGTAAACATTTTCGAAGCTGCATCGATGAATATAATTATGGAAGGATCCGCTAGGTGATCGACAGAAATCCTGAAACGTAATTCGTCTGATTTGCCACCTGGTCGTACTGAAACCGATAACCCTTTTTAGGCCCGAGAAGAATTTTTAAAAATCTTGCAGAGTATCAGTTGGAAGGTTTACGATATCATTTGGCTGCATAGCATAGCTCTGTAGTTTCATTGCAAGGTCTAAGTTTGATTACTGTTCCGTATTGAGTGTTTTCAATTTTCATAGAACTTTAAAGCATCTAGAAAGAATCTTATTGGAGTTTCTTGTTGCATTATTTTAATTAAAATTTGCTGACAAATTTCTGATTTATTCACGATTACCAAAATCCATAAATTTTAATCAATAATGACATCCACGATGATGAATCAAAAATTATGAAGTTTATGAGCCACAAATTGTTCCAATCAATTTCTAAGTCGGGAAAAACCAGAGCAATTATAGATCGGACTCTTCACTCAAGCATCCATATCATGAGCGAGCGCTGATATTGCAGGCACTTCTGTGACGCTCTGTTGCTCCTCAACTTGTTTAAACAATAAAAATAGAGAGATCCTCCCTTCGTTTTACTGAGACCACCGCACGGTGAGTGTGTGCTAGAATGTTTCTTTGCCTCCCAGCTTCTAATGCACACAATAGTTAACTGAAATCATTGTTTTTCAAGTAACATGACGTAAATAAATCATTCCTTGTCTGAAAGCTGTAAGCTAACATTTTCAGAAATATACTTTCCCAAAATATGATATTTTCTCTTAAATTAATAATGTGTTTAAAAAAAGAAAAATCCGAAAATGTAAGAGATTGGGTCCTCAGTGCGTCAAAAAAAATTGTAATACATTGAGTGGTTAAAAATAACGGTAAATAAAAATTTAATTTTATATAAAAATGTATCTGGAACTCTCACTGATATAAACTCATGTTGCATATGCTGTTATAAAGTTATATGCTCAAGAATTCGAAAAGTTTTCTACATAGTCAACTTGAACATTGAAGTAATTTCATTTAACGCTTGATTTTAAAGCGTGATTCTATTTCTTTTGTCTCTTTTCGATAATAATTCAGTGTCCTAGTAAAATATGCATTAGACATATGTATATTGAAGCAATCTTAAAGTTTAACTTGGGGGAAGGGGGGGTTTGGGGGTGAGGTGACAAAATTTTTATTATTTCAGTCATTTCATCGTTAATCCGTAACGGATATTTGCTTTTTTACGTGAGATGATCAAATTTGCCCTCCCTATGATTGCCTTGAAATAGTCAAACAAAGCGATGGGTTCCCGAAAACTTGCAGTACAAACAAATTCTTTCATTCCCAAGCGTGGGTTTGATATTACCAATACCAACAAAGGTGTGAACTCGAGCTCAAAACTTTTTTTTGCTTGTCGTTTATGCTTTGGATTTCTATTGGGTTTTGCCGTTCTTTTGTAGCGTACCTAATTAAAAGTTTTTTATAAAGGACTGAATTTTTCACAAAGCTCTAGATTGAATGTTCTTCACTTGAAGATAAACAGAATGAAAGGTCCCATATCACGTCCAAAGTTAGTTAAATCCATCGACTGACTACCGTAGACTTTTTTGCGCAAATCACCTTTCTGTCTTCTTTTGGAATAATATGAGTTCATTTATTTCAGTATTTTTCAAGGATTATCAGCTTGTAGATATCAAGATTCATCTCCATAAGGACACAAAAAAATTTGCTCGACCAAACTATGGATTCAAGTGAGGCAAATTCGTAGTCCATTGACAGTATACCACGAAAAGCTACTCTATTGATTTATTTTAAGAAAAAATTATCACAGGACCTTCATAACTCTTCAGTAAGATAATTACCCGTGAATAATGCGTTAAAAACTTTCGTATACATTTCCAGTAGTTACATTTCAACCTATTCCTCCCCTTGACACATTGTGTCAACAAATTTATTTTATGAACATGTTTTGAAATTAAAATTTTAGGCAGGGATGGAGAAAGTGCGAACTATTATGAGAATTGTTCTTGCTTGAACTTCACAATTCTATGTAAATTTTTGCTTCATTTTTTTATTCTTTATTTTAAGTTCTTTCCTCAATACCGGTATACAAAAATAAAATAGGATGAGACATTTTGCTCTCTTGAATATTCAATTGTTGGTCAATCGTGAGTAAAAGATAGAAATTAAAGGTGAAAAAAAAACTTCTTTCAAATCAAATAATTAAGGCATAGATGCTTATTAACCCCGCACGAAGGATTAACTCATGACTTTCATGATACCTTGTGCTGATAAGGTCATTTATTCAACTCCTACAACCTTAATCCATGAAGAAAGCAATCGTAGACGCTTATCTAGCAAAATGCTATATCAGAAGAAATAATAATTCATATTCAGGGGGGATCATTGCTCGCACTTTTCGGACGAAAAAACGATAAATTTTTCACACATTTGAAAATACTCCATAGGAAGAACTTCCCAAGATTTGTGCTTGAAATATTCCATAGAGAAGCGAACAAGGAATTAAATTGCTCATTGTCGTACAAATTGTATGAATGATTACACTGATTGTAACTGCTAAAATATGGATGTTGGTCTGACTATGTTAATGAAATGTTCAAGTTTGCTATTGGGTAGCATAAAATGGGAAAGTCTCAATAATTTTTGAAAAGGGAAATGAACGTAAGTTAGAGAACGGAACACAGCTGACGCAAAAGACGTTTGCCTACAAAATAAATGTTTTAAAAAATGAAACGGTTTTGAAATTTTGTGATGGAAAGTAACATCCCGCAGCCGTTAACATTCGTTGCTTCAAGGCGTTAGTGGTTATTTAATTCTTTGAACGTTAAACTTAATATTCATCTACGGAATAACTTAACCTATATCATCTAGAACCCACTATTTAGACATAAATGTCTGAATTTTAGCAGAGCAGTTTAATATTCTATCCCAGCCATTATCAGCAATGTCTGAACAACAAAATACGTCGTGAAGATTCCTCATAATATTTATACGATTTACCCGCAGGAAATGTTCATTAAACTCACTGTTTCTCCCGGAAAACATAGAACCCTAGAAAAGCTATCGGTCATGGATCGTTATTCCGATTCTTCCCTATTTCAACCATCGATGTCATAAATAGTGAAGTGTCAAAAATAAATAGAGGCACAAGTTCTTAAAATTTTAAGCCCCCTACACAACTTTGAAACCAGTTGAAATGTTTTTCATCAGCAAATAAGGCAATAAATGGTGGCCCCTTGAACGTCTTCTGAGAAAGAATGGTGTTAGTTTTCTTAGCGATGAGTAAAAATTTGCGGTTCTTAGAAAACGAAAACTTTAAAGGTAAGACTGCAACTTCTTTGAACCCTGGAGGAATCAATTTCTCATGAAGGTCCTGCGAAAATAAAGGCCAAGTGGAAATTAAAATTTGGTGTGAGCAAAATTTTTGGATGCAGAAAAGTATTTTCAGAACTAGACATGAATCAAAGTTTCAGTTCATTTGACCACAAATCTTACATAGCACTATTTTACATTTTTAATAAAAATACAATAAAATCACCAGTTAAATGAAATACTCTAGATCGAAACCGAAGCCCATTTGTGTAGATAAAGATCCTGGATTCAGTTGACTGCATCATAATTTCAAAGACAATTAAAAGAGTACAGAGCTTTGCAGGCAGCCGATAACTCGCACGCACACGTACCAACCTAACGCAAGTGACTGACAAAATCCTCCTCTTTTCCTTATCGTATAGCATTTAAGAGTTTTTTAATTTACAGTTATGGTTACCACTCGACAAAAAAATAGATTAACAGCTGTGCGGTGCTCTATAAAAGTAAAGGGGCTGTTCTATATCAATTGTTTCAATGGATTTATTTAAACATGGTAATGTGATTAAACTCGAATATTTGCTTGAACAGCTGGTCCTTTTCTTGGAATGGAGGTGAATCAATCAACAGTTACTTCAATTGCAATTTCAGATTTATTAGCATTAGCTGTCAATGACGGTTGTCTGCTTTAGCCAATAAGTTCATTTGGCAAGTTTGAGTTTGACAGATAATTGCGCTAAGTCAAATAATAGCCGATATTGTAGTCGTCCGGCACTGCAGGAATTAGAATAACTGTTGCATAAAAATATCTCAGTACTTCATGCCAGAATTGTGTAATTTAATATCGTAAGTTTTAGGTTAAGTTGATTTGTAATAGTTGTTTACGTTAGTTTTTGGTTAGACAGATAATTTACCTTGAAATTAATTTAGAAAAAATCATTTAAATCGTTTCAAAACTAAATCCTAAGCTATAGTTAGCAACACTGGGTACTGAAATCCGCTGGGGCTACTCCAGCTGCTAAAGTTGCCAATCATACTCCAGAGTATAATTCTGAAACAAAATTATCATGAACATAGATCCTCCAAATTAACTTCAAGGTAAACCTTAATGGATGTGTAACGCTTTATTATTGTAATAGGCTCTTTTTTACCAACAATAAATAAAAAAATTTCATTATAGTATAGATCTTTATTTAAAGGCTAAGGCTTTCAAGGTGAACCATCAATCTGAGTTACCTGACTTATCTCAACCTAAACTACCAATTAAATTAACCATGTGTAAATAAACAGGAAACTAAATTACAAAGATGTGTGAGACTACAAGCAAACACCAAACAACAAGCATGAACTTTGATTATGATTTCCTAGAATACTAATACCTTTGGGAGCCCGTTTGAGCACATTTTCTTCGTTATAAATATTCTAACCCTGCAGTTTTCTAAGGTGCTTGTTTCCTTCAAGCCCGGTGAAATAATACAAACTATAGTAACTTAGATCGCCTTCCTTCTTGGCCAGATTCTGAAATACTTTGAGACGGAACCACTTAGAACTTATAAAAACCCTAAACTTCCGTTATTAATTCAAGATCTGAACAGCTATGAACGCTCAACAACTAAATGCAGTGAGCTATTTAACAACTGAACAGCAATAAACACTAACAACTGAGAAAAAAAAACACTGTAACAACTACTGAATAACAATACTACTGTAACAACTACTGAACAGCAATAAACAATGTAACAACTACTGAATAGCAATAAACAATGTAACAACTACTGAACAGCAACAAACACTGTAACAACTACTGAATAGCAATAAACACTGTACCAACTGCTGAACAGCAATAAACACTGTAACAACTACTGAACAGCAATAAACACTGTAACAACTGCTGAAAAACAATAAACACTGTAATAACTAAACAGCGGTAAGCACTTAGACAACTGAGCAGCAGTAAACACCTTAACGACTCCTAAGCTCGCCGGTTTTACAAAAGCTTGACAAAGGCAAGACCTGTGAGTGTAACTGTTCGCACCGACTCTAGACCTGACCTCACATCATTGCTTGCTTGAGTGATGACTTCAGGAACAAATTAGGGAGCACGGCGCCACCACACACCTGTCATAACACCCATTCACCCTAGGAAAAGAAGTGTCCTAAAGTATTGGTCGGAAGTGGATCTCATTTTTTAGCAAAGTAAGAGGACATTAGGGGAAGTTACGTTCCATTAACTTCACTGGTTTTAGAGTGAAGTTATTTAGTGATCGATTAAATGTTGAATTTTTATACTTCATCAGTTAAGATTTTCACTTCACTTCTGACTTTTGAGCGCGTTTACATCGGGGACGTTTGTTTAACAAATGATGAGTTTTTAAAACATACTTTACACTGGAAAGTAGCCTCTCGTCATATATGTACTGTACATCGTTAGTTATGCACACAAAAAGACGCATAAATAATGATGTGTGCTCAAAAAATATTAAGGAATTATGAATTGAGTGAGCGTTTCAAAACATCATTACCCGAGAGCAAGTAAATAAAAGCGTGGGCTTTTAGTCAAGTTTTAGTGTAATGTAATTCCTTACCATTGTTCCAGAGCTTCACCACTTGCTTCATGGCAACTGATATCAAAAATCAATTGATATGAAAATAGTTTTTGCACATCAACTAATCCTACGAAATATGTTTCTTAATTAAAGTTGACTACACCATGCAAATGCAGCTAAATAGCATTAAAAACTTTCTTCAAACTTAAAATTGATGACAGATAAGATTTTTTGGAGCCATATATTATATGGCATGCATTCATGTTCAATATTTAACCCTATAAATGTTTATCACTACAAAGCAACGTTTTAGATTGTGTAAACTATTCTGCCTGAGCAATTTAATGTAACGACTTACAATTGAATTGGATACCTTTCCACTCTTTAAATAAATAAACTGTATTCAGCAACGTTAAATTTTAAAGTAAATGTAAGCGTGTGCGGTTCTTTATGACTGATTCGTGAATTACTCACGTAATTTTTTCCCTTAATAGCACTACTTTATGATCGTATGCACAAAAAAGTTTAAAATGTTTCGATCATTTTCCAACTGCTTCTTTTGTCCAATAAAGTACCGCAAAGCAAGAGTAAATAAAATGCATCAAAATTATTACTGCCAAACCAAATATTTAGTAGTAACCAAATCAGACAATGAACTTTGACTGTTGATTTCCGTAGACTATGTGAGCTTCTGGACACAGTTGTGAAACGTCTTTCTCTCAGCGCTACCAAAAAGAACGGGCGCAATTATGCTACGAACAGCGTTGGCATTGTCATTATTCTGAATGTTGACATTTTTACGAGCCATTCTTTCAGTATCCAGAGAAGAGATGAAAATAACTATATAGAGTTATGCTTAAGATAAAAGAAAAACATTTTCTTTGACTGAACAAACTGAATCATGGGTAATATTTTATGGGTCAACTGTCAATGACGTGGTCAAAATGTTTGGAGTAAGTTCAAATTTCATTTAAACTAAAATTTGGCGCTC
Source organism: Morinoia aosen (assembly GCA_030386875.1). Lineage (NCBI taxonomy): Eukaryota > Metazoa > Arthropoda > Malacostraca > Amphipoda > Talitridae > Morinoia > Morinoia aosen. Next base: position 23,035,888 of record CM059565.1, read on the forward strand.
GTAGAAAGTATCATGTATAAGCAACAAACTCAGGAAGGCATCAGAGTTTGGCATGAACTTGTATGAGTTTTCTTTTAATGTGTAATTTTGTAACATGTTTTATTTTGCGACCAGTTCGTTAACTAAATTTTCCACAGCCGTCTACTCACATACACAGCTCAGGTTTGAATCTACAATTATTCATAAGTCAGGTTTTTTTCGAATGTTGAATTCGATATCACATAATTGGGTTAACCCCGAGAATGTTAAGCCAGAGAAGATGCGTGGTCTACAAAACATTCAAACCGACCTCGCTTTTTTAGTTTCGTACATCAATTCTGAATAATTCATTATTGTAATTTCAATTCCACCATATGATAGTTTTAGCTTACTTGTGAACCAATTAATGATTTATTACCCAGCAAAAATGAGCTTACGTGAGCGTGATTACAGAGCAATAATGTTGTGCAAATTCCGTTCATTGTCAGCCGCTGAACTATTGTTTATGCACCTTTTATCGATCCATTACCACTTACAAAATTATGATGTCATTTACAGCGGTAAAGTCACATTAATCATCCAAGGATGGAAAGAAGACCTTAACCGACGTAAAGGATATTTCCTCCCAAACATAGTGCAGGTCACACAACCTCGACACTGATATGATCTGCTGGTCTGGCTGCTGCTGCAGCTGCGACATCGCTCCGGATTTCCTTAATTGGTCTCAACTTTGGAGGAGTCGCTGGTCACTTCACATGCTGTTCTAATCGTGTTCGGAATTACATTTTCGGTTACAGTCTGTTGAATAAATTTCAATGAACGAGTCTTAAACATTTAGAAAAGATGGTTCGTTAACATTGAAGCGAAACACGTTCAAATAAATATGCTTTACTTAAATCAACCCTTCAGTTGTACTTAGAATGCAAAGCTATGCGATATTTTTGTAACAGCGAAAATCAAATACTGAATGTTGAATCCACGTAAATTCTGTACTTTGGATTTTTTAATGAATTCAAGGATTTAAATTTAGCCTCTGTTATGAGGCTACTAGAAATATTTTGAAAACATTTGTCCTTTTTTTAATTTGCGAGGACATTTGCCATATCACAGTTAGCGCATATTAGTCTATCAGTCCCTTGTCTGAAGCAGTCATGAAAAATATTTAGTATTTTTCAACTGTACTTAGCAGTAAACGTAACTGAACTATAAGTATGACGGACACCTGATTACGAATTGCAAATACATCTGGTAAGTAAAGCATGGTGTAGCTGAATGGACTCCGTCTCTAAAATTTGTAGGTCGATAATATTTTTTACATTCGTAGGAAATTGCCCTACAATTTCGGTGTCCAAAAAATGCTGTAAGCTCATGCCCCAGAAATTGTTTATTATTTTCTTTTTGACGTTGTCGTTGTTGTTGATGCTTAGATATTTTTAAGGAAAATTCCCTCCGCAGACTGCATGTTCAAAGAGAGTTTGAAGCCCATAAAAATTAAAAAATGCAAATTTCATTGCTTGTCTTTAGATATAGCTTATCAATAGAATTTTTCAAGCCAGCGTCCCTGCCACCCTGATTGATTCTTAAAAAAAACAAGTTTATGTCCAATGTGAATTTTAGACTGCTCGTACGATATTCATTAGCATTTGAGTGCTTCAAAAATCCTGATGAGTTAATTTGATGACAAAAAACGTTTGCCAAATTCCATTCCTATAAAAATATTTTGGTTGTCGTTAAAATTCTTTGCATTGACTTAGTGGCAGGAATTTAAGACTCTCGACTGCAAAAAAGTATGACAAATTTGGCCAAAAATAGGAAGACTCCAAAGAAAGTAGCGCTATAGAGACTGTAGAGTGATATCCTTCTAGCGACACATTGCATTTGCAAAACTAATATTATCTTCAATTTCAGAATTTTCGGAGGTTTTGTAGTTCGTGCTTGTAAAAGCCAGCGGAATTCATATAAAACTGATTGTAAACTGCCATTCTGTGATCAACATGTTCATTCAAGTCATGTTTTCTCCCCATCAAAACTTTTGATAAAGTAACGCAATTTGCATTTTGATTTCATATTTGGTATGAGAATATAATAAATATAGTAAAGTACACGAACTTACAATCATCTGCGCTTCTTATGGATCAGCTATATTTTGCTTTACCTTTTCACCTTCGAGGGCCTTAGAATTACAAAATATTCAAATTATGACTTGTTCAAAATATCATTGTGAAATATTTCTTTAATTGAAGAAGATTCGCTGAGGGATGATCACATTGAAATAAAAAGTTATTAAAATCTTACGACGAGAGTAAAATTTTGGATTTAATTAGAGTACGTTCATAAACTACTGGAAGAAATAAACCGGAGAGAAAAATTAGACCATTTTTACATGTTTACTGCAGGATGATCAATGACAAACTAAAAAATGGTATTAGAAATGTAATTGATACATCATAGTCAAATTTATTCTTCTCTGCTCAATGCCATCGAAGTTGTAAATCATGTTGCACTTATAAATATTAAAAAGCCACTTCTTTCATCACCCTCTAAGAAATTGCTGCCCCTGAAAAAGCCTCAGCATGTAACATGGCTTACTGAAACGAAATCCTACCGAAACAAACTTTGAAACTATTGAATTACAGGAGGGAGAATCTTTGAAAAACCTCGAATAATATTTAAGAACTGGGAATAGACTACATTGCCAGTTACTTTCGGAATCATTTTTTAGGCCCTTAATGAACTGAACATTATCTTGTATTTCAATGCAAACGTTCTTGCTTCTAACGATAAAAGTTAATTGAAAGTGAGTTTTCCGTCCTTTCCTCAGCACATTACGGTGGACCAAATTTATGTGTTCGGCAACGCAACTGAGCATCTAGGTTTCTTCCATTGATTTATATATCACTATTTTTCACTGGCTTCATTGATAGTTGCTCAACATATGAATCTCCTATTACTTTGCTGAGAAAAAGTATTGATGTTTTATGAAATAGGTTACGATCATTCGAACGAGCTGGGTGATGCGCTTATTCTTCCTTACACGAAATTTCCGTAAAATGACGATATTCTCTTTCATTTCTTAAGTAATGAAAAATCTTTCCTAACAACACCTAGCGAAAAACATGTTATATTCGTTTTACTCAGGAATAAAGATCCTTTTGGCTCTTCTCATTACAGGGAATCAGTTCTTCCCTGTGGTTTTGAGGAAGGAACAGGTGGCATTTGAGTAATCTCAGACACTTTGATATGATGAAATAAAATAAGTAAAGGGTGGAGCAGAAAAACCTATCCGATTTAAAATCCCTTTTTCTCAGAAGAGGGAGCAGGTAGAGTAGTGGGGTAAAAATTGTTAGAAAGCCGGTTTTATGCCATTTGTCAGTAGTCAACATGCCTTGGTCTGGTGAACATCGTGCTTTTGTTATTGAGCGGTTTATCGAATGCAGCGGTTCGATAATTGCTACACAACGTGCTTTTCGAATTCATTTCGGACTCGGGCGTCATGATCCTGTTCAACATCACGCTACGATTAAAGTGTGGGTGTCAAATTTTAGACAGACGAGTTCAGACGAGTTCATCGACCAAGGACCCTTCTTGCTTTACGAAGGGAAATTGCTCGGGCAATTGAAGAAATTCCTGTGGAAATGACGGTGAAAGTCATGGAAAGCTACTGCGAGCGCCTAAATCAGTGTATCCGCTCCCAAGGACGACATTTGAGTGATGTGCTTTTCAAAACTCAAATTTAAAAATGGCATAAAATTTGCGATATGATAATAAAAAAAAATTTTTGACAACTTCAGTCGTTTTAATTTTATAACGTTTTGAAATCGGATAGGTTTTTCTGTCCCACCCTTTATTTCTAGCTCGCAAATTCTGATCGAGAAGATTACTTAATTTAAAAAAAATTATTCTCCCTTACTAATCATTGAAAAAATGTTCAACTATTTTGAAACTGCGAAATTTTGTGTGCTTTTTTGATCAGTATTTATCAAGAAAAGTATTTTTCATCAAATCAGCAAACAGTTTATTCCCCCATTCATTCGGTATCCATGGGGGCTTTGATGCCCTCGAGCAATAATGACGACTTCTTTCATGAGGTACGATTTTTAACCAAAACACAATATCTTGGCAATATCTTCAGTAACAGGGCAACTGTAGTCATCGTCTCATTTGTGAACTTTCAAAATAGCCATCCTCTCTTTCATCAATGTTTCCTTTTAATTGAGAAAAAATTGCCACTTGCTCCATTCTTGAAAATTGGACAAAAAATTGTGTCCCACTGCCACTACCTAAGAAAAGTGTTTACCGCCACTACCACTACTCTTCTAGCAAATAAAAAAAATTCTCCTACATTACTTGAAAAACGTTCTCGCTCCCACTCACTCTGTTCCGAAAAAGTTTCCTTTCCCACACACTCAGCAGTAGCAAAAATGGTTTGTAACCCCTCCCAATTATTGGGAAAAGTGCTCCCATCCAGTCTTTTATTTTTGTTAAAGTTTCTTTCCAACTCGTTCGGCAATTATGAAAAGTGTTCTCTCCCACTCGCTCAGTAATTAATTGGGAAAAGTGTTCTCTCCCACTCCCTCAGTAATTAGGAAAAGTATTCTCTCCTACTACCTCAGTAATTGGCAAAAGTGTTCTTTCCCACTCCCTTAGTAATTAGGAAGAGTGTGCTCGCCCACTACGTCAATAATAACGGAAAGTTCTCTTTCAGCTCGGGAACAGTTATTTTCCCCTCTCTTTCAGTAATTGTGGAAAGTGCTCTCCCCCACCCCGTCAGTAATTGGGAAAAGTGTTCTCTGCCACTCTTTGAGTTGGGAGGAAGTATTCTGGCGCTGCAGGAGCATTAGGAAGAAACTGGTGGCCGGGTGGGAAGGTAGGAGCCCGGCGCTTCTCGATGCCACGGCCGGTGATGGATCGGCCGTGGTGAAAGAGACGCAAAATTGGATACACTGAGGGAAACTGGAGCGGCCTCGGCGGTGGGAACAGGCTCCCCCTTGCCCTGCCAGATCCTCAAGAAAGAACAATTTCCTATTACTGAAAATTTTAGCCGTCCGAACGAGCACCTTCTGCTTCCTTTATATATTATTACGTAGAATTCGTTTCGTCACTGATATTTTCATTATGCTATGAAATTAAAGCAACAGTGCATGTGCATTTTAACATCGTTTTAATGTTATTTGAAGAATTTCCTGCTATTTTTAATCCAACTGTATTCTGGTAAATGCAACCTCCAGAGAGGGGGAATTTTAATACCGTTGGCCTGCTAAAGAGGTTAGAAAATATTTCTACCGTTTCGAATCCGACGGGGAAAAAGAAAGACAAAATTCAATATTCACTCCCATCTCATTCGAAAATAATGTACTCTTACTTAATTCTATAAAAATGAATTGAAGATTCATGCTGTCTTTATGTTGTTTACGCACAAGGTCACGAGGCAAAAACTTTTCATGCAAACATCAGCTTACGAAGCTGATTCCTTAATAAAGGAAACAAAAGTTTCTAAAGTACGCACAGATTTTCGTGCATCAAAATGGAGAGTATTTGTAAGTCGACAGCTCTTCATAACTTTTGGGTGCTCTTTATCTGATTTAAGGACACACGTATTTTCTATACCCAGTCTGTGCTCGCTTCTATACGTATACTTAATATGAAGGCGTTACAGTTGACATTCTAAAGACTATGACTGGGAACAATATACTTCCAATGAGAGTTTCAAGTATCATTTCGTACATGATGAGACTTTAGTTTGTTAATGAGAAATAGTTTATTGAAAAAATTGATAATTCGTAAAACGATGTATAAAATTGAACTTTCTGACGACGTTGTTCATTGGTCTCGCTGTGCGTATAGAAATTTTACTATATGAATACTTGAACTGCTAGAATGGGGATAAAAATTCATTCTCAAGTACTGTGAATGAAATCACCTATAACCTGTGCTAGAAAATTGGTCATCCGATCGCCACTACTCAAATGTTCAGCGAACCTCGTATTGAAGGATAGATGTTGGGTCTAAACTAATTGATGCTCTAAGCTCACAACTCGATTCATAAACCAACGCTGATCAATTATCATCCATTGAAGATTCTTAATTTGAGCGAGCAATGACGCTATAGCTGTTTCCTTGAATGGGCAACTATAGAAGATTATTAGCCATGATTAATATATAAAAGCCGTCAACGGCATTTTATTTAACATGGAGGGTACCAAGGGCAATTGGCTGTCAGTAATTCGAACAGAAATTCTTCATTGATTTACTGAAAAATTGACTGACGGGTTTTTTCGTTTAGGAACTTTCGAAGAATAAGCTCCGTAAGGTGTGAAATACGACACACAATCTTCAATAAGTGAGTCAAATATACGAGTAGAATAGGTTGATAATAAAGAGTCCATGAAAGTTTAGAAACAGCGTACACAAAATTCAAGGTTTTTTGAAATTCCAACGAAGCTTAATACAGTAATTTATCATTCCCCGAGCCGGTTTAGTTCCCCTGAATTATAGCTAGAAGACAGACATGGATATCAACAGACCATCAATGATCCTCATTGATACCTGATGTGAGGAATTAAACGTTTTTTCCATTGAAGCCTTGGATACAGTCTTAATCGCAATAGATATATACGCATAAATTCATATCCATCAATATGAATTTTACTCCCGTCCCACATAGTGCCGTCTATTTCAGAAGTTTCTCATTTACGGCCGATTCGTTTACTTACTTCTTATCCAATATTCTTACGCTTACTGCTCTGACATTTGCCACCATCACGTAAACTGGTCTTTCATTTACTGCTCTCCGTCATTTTTTTCATTTGCTGCTATCCCACTTACTGCTCTTATTTACTGCCTTTTCTTTTACCGCACTCCTGATTACTCTCTCCGCTATATGTCTTGAACAAAACATAAAAAACATTGTTTGAAATTCAAGTCTACTTTGCTAAAGCGAACGAGACGAATGAATTCGTTTCAATTTAACTTTCTGACGACGGCTACGTACATGATTTAAACTAATGGTTATCTACAATGTAGACACTCTACCACATTCAATTACAACACACGTGAATTTTTCCGGTGAATTCCCATCATAACTGTGATAATAATGGGTTCCTTGTTTTATGACGAGGAATTTGTGCAGCAATATACATATGATTTTATTTTCAACCACTCTCTGCATTGTCAGAGTTTTACTAGTTACTACAGAAACAATTTTATGAAATTATATAAATTGAGAACCAAGATACTAAGAATGAAAGTGAACAACTTAACTACTTACACACGGAACAGTATAAAACTTACTCGGTTTCTCGTTGAAAATGGTATTTCTCTATAACAAGAACACAGAGAAAATACCTTTGTGAGCTTTCCAGCTAGGATTATTTCTCAAAAAGAATCACTCGCTAAAAGCAGGTTATTTTTTGTGGCCACTTGTTAATATCACATTAGCTAAAGAAGCAGCTCTCAAACGGGACGATACGAAGGCTCCACTACTTCACTTAAATGAAAGTAGACTTCACAAGCCAACTGAGATGCAGCTGATCGCACCCCCTGAGTGCAATCTGCTAATGGCTGCATCTACGGTAAGCTCGTTGTAGAACACTTGGAGGCGGTTTAGCTTGAGACTGCATTGCATCATCAGCGACGGCTAAGCAAAGCCAAAACGTCATTTTAAAGGAAAAAAATTTTCTTCGGAAATATATCAGGGAAATTCCTCTCACATTTTTAATTTGCGTAGTGGGTTAAAAAACTCATGTTCAGTTTAATTTTTATTGGAAGATTTTTAATCTTCATCTGAAATACATATTATCTCGCTAAGTTTTCGATTATCTGAACGAAAATCGTTCTCAAGGCATAACTCAAGAGACGCAAAGACATTTCTGTGAATTACACGTATTGTGGCTTGTAGAAAGTTTTTTTTTTAATTTGTTAACAACAAAAAGAACCCCAGTAAGAGAGCTCACAATGTTCAGGCAAATTTCTCGCAGAATCAAAAATGGTTAAAAGCTTTAATATTACTAATGAGTAGTGTGGTGCTGAAAACCGATTTTTTTTTTCTCTCCAAGACGATGCTATAATTTTAATTTCTCCCCAGTACATTTTATATCCAGGAGTTTTAAAATGTTAATTACTGAAGGACTTCAAATCATATTTTATGCCTAGGATTGGGACTGAAATATTCTAATTTTAAAACTTTGACAAGTTTCTATTATATGCAGACGCTCTCACATTCATTTCACAGGATTTCGCTAATGATTCCGCAGACATTTTTTTTGGTTTTGTTCTCCTTATTTCTAAATTACTTGCTAATCTACAGTAGGTCTTCTAATTACTTGCAAGTTATATGGAAGACCTACTGTAGCGGAGAAAATTCTGCATGAGTAAGAACTAGCAACGGTCACGGAATCTGTAGAGCTAAATAAATATTCCTAGGATACAGTTAAAAAAATGGGAAATTCGCATTTAACTTCGAAAACTGAACACCAAAACAGGATATTTGTAAGCGCGCGTTACATCAAAAGAATATCAGAGGAAATGAGTGAAACTTCAAGACTATTAAAAAAAAAGCAGCAAAACACTCCATCACGTTCAAAAATAGCATCAGTAAAGTCGAAGATGAAAAAATATATTGTAGATGTATGTGGAGTTATTTTCAAAATCTCTTATCCTAGATGTAGAGTGTACGCAGAAGAAACTGGTCGAAATCAAAATAGAATATTTTGTGCGTTAAACTTGTGTATGAACTAAAACTTAAAATTCGTTACTATATCAATACGTTAGGTGAACCGGAATTAAATTAAACTTAAGAGACGTCAAAATGTCCGTATTTGCACGGGAAAAATTAGGAAACTCTGTTTAGAATGACGCTATTCCTTAGTACGAGTAATTAATTGAGCTTAACCCTTACTTGACCCTACTAGAAATGGATCAGGATATTGTGGGTTCTTTAATACATTGATATCCTGCCCTATTATATTATTACGAAAAATTTATTCTTTTATGTATAAAATACGTGTAATGGACTTACACGTCCTTAAAATCTTCTGCGTGCCAATTTCCGCTGAGAAGGTTGGAAGCTCGGCCGCAAGAATTTTAAATAAAGTTCAGCTTCAATTTGAAAATCTCTCTTTAAAATTGTTTCCAATTGAAATTTATTTACGGCTCTCCTTTTCTTTGATAACGAAATGGGAGGCAATCTTTGTAGATTCACCTAAAAATTAAAAGTTGATTCATAAAATATTGTCACATTGAAATTGGCTTACAGTTCTCTTTTTCCTTGAAACGAAAATGGCTATCTTGGCAACTTCAATTTGACTGTTTTTTCATCGTCAAGACGCGATAAAAAAATATTCATAATAGCCCAAACTTTTGACTGTATCAGAGTCTCGTCATGAGAAATGAACGCCTTTTTCTGAAACCTTCTGATGCTTCTCACACGAATCTGCGTATCTAATATACGACCGAAATCTCTTCGACCATTATTATATCATCCGAAATAAAGTACAAAGAAGCCCATAAGAAACACTCCCTTTTTGAAAATCGATAACAATATTACTATGAGACATAATCTATTTGAAATAATCGAGTTTGGCGTAGGAAATTTAAAGATTTTACTCATTTGTTGAGTATGGCATTTAATATCTTATAGATGGCCCCCATTCACACAAATGCGTGCTCATTTGATGTCATTATTCAATTATTTACTCTGAACTCTGGAGTTACCTCGTTAACTTCTCGATATAGGTTACGTTTTGATTCGTGTGAGATAGATTTATTGGTGTAAGCTGTTGCCTCCGAATATCCTTAATAGAAGAAATCACAAACATTTAAATTTGGAGTTGAGGCGACCACGACACGTCACTGTAACGTGCTATTAATCGGTGTATAAAAACATAGCCATTGAGCATGAGATTGTTTCTTCTAGAGATATTTGAAGGAAAGGGTTTTCATTAACAAGCTTGTAAAGTATCAGGCTTGTTAATGAAAGGGTTTTTATTAACAAGCCTGATACTTTAAAAGAATTAATGAGCAGCATCTTCCAATAACTTAGAAGTGTATTTCTAAAGGGCTTGAGAAAAGTTATGAACAGTTTGCCATAAAAAGAGCATGTATTTTTTGAGCAATTATGGGAAACATCTCAAACCTTTCATATTCTGTACCTAACATTTAAATGAAATCCTAAATTCTCCTGCACTGTTTCAAATTATCGAGTACTCTTCATTTTTCGTATTTTTCGAGTCATCGACTTTCGAAAAGGGGAGTTACTTCTACGCCACCCTGTACGTTGCAAGACACTGAATGACCTAATTGCTCTTGATTTACGCCAATATTTTAAATTTAAAGCGTACTGCAGCTAAAATATCAAGTTCAAGCGAAACATTGTGATCGAAGTTGAATCGAGGAAAGAGCTTCAAAAGCACCAGGTATTGTTTAAGGACTAAATTATAAACTTCATGTCAACAACCTTACAGAATAATCGGATGCAAAAAAGGGAAATCGTTTGAACAACTTAAGTAGCCTGTGTTGTAAATGGCTATGAAATGTAGTCAATTCCGACCGAGTCCCAGTACAACAGAAGGGCACAATTTGTCCGCTGCATTTCATTACGCTGATGAGGATTGAATCACTTGGCTGAGGCAGATGTGCTCTCAGTCAAATGATGCTCATGCAAGAATTGATATAGGAAGTAGAGTTTTCAGTCGAAGTTTTCATACTGTAACAGCCGCCTTTTGTGTGTATGTAAATATTTTTGTCTCTAATACTAAAACTAGGAAAAATTTGGAAATTTGTGGACAGATTGGCCTGGTTCGGAATAGTTGAGAAGTGAGCGCTGAATGCATCTGTAAGGCAGGCTTCGAGACTGGCCTCAGAGGTAGAAAATTATATTTAAATCACAAGTTATTTGAGGACAGATTTGATTGTTTGATGTACCTGTCGAAAGAATTAGTGAGGGAGGGAAAATTTTGGAGGTGGTGAATTCTGATCAATCTAAAAACGACTCAATCTAGTGATTTTTGAGGATTATAGAACAAAAAAAATAGAGTAATTTTCGACGAGGATGTGCGCTATAGTTTATACTCGTACATTGATGCTCGCGTACTTATAGGTACGTCCGTCTGTCCGTCCATACACCTCAATGTCTGCGCCTCTTTTCAAAAATTACCCAAGTAAAATCGGTCATTCAACAACTTCCCATGCAAAAATTTAGTTTAATTCTTTAAAAAGTCCCTAACACACAGGAAACAGTTTGGCGTTATGTTTTCCTTCGTGCATTTTACCTCGTTGTGTTTACATATCGCCACGAAATAAACGCTTCACATTCCAGGTAGTTACATGTGGTTATCAAGGGGATTTTTAAATATTTTTTGATTGGACTTTAAGAAACAAAGTATTTATGAACTTTTAAAATCAGTAGTTTTATTTGATATGTTTGTAACCTAGATTCACAGACTGGCATAAAAGACGCATTCAAATGAAAAATGCGTACGATTTTAGCGTCACCCCAAGAAGATAAGCTGTACGAAAGAGCAATTCATCTTCTAGGAAGGATATTTTGTTCTTTCGCGATATTTTAAAGGAAGATTTTACAGTAAAAATAATAAATCTTCACCAGCTCAAAGCACACATCGAGGGAGAAATCCAGCACATTGGATTTGATATTGCAAGCGCCGTAATGAACAACCTGCGTAATTGTGCTGATTTTTGTCTGCACTCAGGAGAGGAATATTATGCTTGTAGAATATTATGTTCAAAAAATAATCAAAATAAAATTATTATTTTTTAGGAGTTCATAGACACTTTTTTTCAAACCATTTATTAATATAGGAATTCTTAAATATTCCTTTAGGTCTCATATATAAAAATCCACTGCTGAAATTATTTCTCACAGAAATAACTCTGAATTTTTTCAGAAATAACTCACAGAAATAACTCTGGTTTTTGGGTTTAGCTTTCGGATACGTTAGGGAAAGGTAGGTTAGCTTGAGATTTGTCAAAATAGGTTAGGATAGGTTACGTTAGGATTGCCTAGGATAGGTTGCGTTAGGATGGCCTAGGATAGGTTATGTTAGGATAGACTTAGTTAAAAGTTAGATTAGGCAAAGCTTCGTTAAATTAGGGTTTTGGTAAGTTAAGTGTAATTAGGCTATGCGCCAGAATGATTTTGATTAAAATAAAATGAGTTACGTTAGGGTCAGATCTAATATGTGAAGTTAATTTGAAATACAACATTGAATTTTTCCACAGGTCCAGTTTTTATTTTATGACGCTGCTACAGATAAACACTACCGCCAGAAATGGCGAGATCCGATAATGCTCAATACAGCTCGTACATATATGAAGTAAAACTGCGTTAAATTCTGATCATTTTATCCACTGAAAGTCAATATCGCCCGTATGTCACACAGGCTATACAACATCGCAAATGTTTTCTATATTTTTCTTTCATATACGTCCACCGCCTAATAATGCCCGTGATTTAAATATACTGTTTATTTACACGCGTGAGATAGTACAACATATATCACAGATACACTCATCAGGCACTTTCGGCTGGTCCAGTCAAAATCTTCAAGTTTTATATCCAAAATAAATATGAGTAAACGAATATACCCGATGCGTCTAATTCATTCAACTCATTGCTCGAATTGTTCATTACACTGTATTTTAAAAATTAAATGTTGAGATCGAGACTATGATGCTGGGACAATTGCTCTAAAAGACAGAAACCTTGTGCAGCATCACGATCACCCATAGATTTTAAATCATCATTATTAGAATCGTAGTTGTTTTTTTAAAAGTAAAAGCTATACTTGAAGAATAATTATTGTAGAATCTATGTCGGTGAGTTAGCAGCTAACCTTCCTAGCATGAAAAGCAACGGCAAAGAAAACATTGAAAGCGCACAGAAATTTTTGGAAATTACTTCTCAAAACCGCTTTTCCGAGGAATTTTATCGACAAGAAATACAAACATAAATTTTCAGAAGCCTTATTGCCCGAAAAACTCGGACTTAACACGTTCGTTGCGTATTGGGTCATATGTACGTTTCCAAACTGCTAAATTTCAATTTCACGGTCTGATTAAATGAATGACATTTCATCTGTTTCGCGACGTTTTTAATGAATAACTGTTGATACTAGGTGAAATTTCAGGTGCAAATATATTTTCATATTTCTTGGGAAGGATAAAAATGTATTCGAACAGTAAAGTCGATTTCCCAATTCTGCTACTTACAACCTTCCCAAACCAACCGTTAACACCTGTGGACACGCGATGTGTTAAGACACAAATTACCCGAAACCTCAACGACCAAAGGACTCGGTACAAGAACATAAAATATCGAAAATTCGAAAATAAAACACAATATCGGAAAAGAAGCATAATACAAAAAACGAAACAAAATATCAGAAAAGAAACAACATATCAGAAACGAAACAAAATATCAAAAACGAAACAAAATATCCAAAACGAAAGAAAATATCGGAAACGAAACAAAATATCAGAAGCAAAACAAACTATCCAAAGCGAAGCAATATATCAGATACAAAAAATAATATCAGAAGCGAAACAAAATATCAGAAAGGCACACACTGGGGATCATAGACGAGTTCGAGCTGAGGAGAAAATATGCAGAAGCAAGGAAACAAAGGCCGGGCAGCGCGCGGCGCGAGGCAGGCAGGGGCGGATGCGCAGGCCGGTCTCCGTATGATGGATCAGCGCGGGGCGATGATCGCCGGAACACTAGGCCTATACTCCTAGTTCGGCTCTAGGCCTACTCAAATAATGAACACAAGCTCCGAATTTTCATGAAAGCCTTCTGAAAATTGGGGAACTTGGGAGCTTACAAGCCAAGGAAATTAGGGTACTTGGGAGTTTACATGGGAAGGAAATTAGGGTATTTGGAAAATTAGGGCATTCGGGAAATTTGTATCCGAGATAAAAAATATTCCGGCCGTGAAACATCTGAACTTGAGAACATATCTGAAAAACGGTCGTCAGGAAGAGCAAAAAATACTTAACTTTCCTTAAAATTGACTCCTAAAATCCTTAGCATTTGTTTTTCAAATGTAAAAGGCTTTTTTCAAAGGCTTCTTTTTCAAATGCATGGATATTCAACGTGAAAATCCATACTTGGTAATGATCCGCGAATATGTATCATCATAGGCGTGGCAGTGGTTAAACAAAAGAATGAGAGAAGAACATGAGAATGTATTTCATTGATGAAGTTGTTCTAATTTCAGGCGGGTTCATCGATACAAGCAAAAAAAATAGAGTAACACATTGATGAAGAACGCTCCGTAAGAAAATTTCCACTTACATTGTTATATGTCTTATGGGGTTGGTGTTGAAAGAATTCTAATCAAAAAAGTGAACTGTGCAAAAAATAATCTTTGTATCTAATGCGAATCAATTCCTAATTCCTTAGCCAAAAAATCACTCATTTAAAGTTCAGCGCATCATGTTACTAACGTATCGTACTGTAGCTGAATTATTTTACATTCTCGTTACTGTTTTCCAACTTTTGTTGTTTTACAGCTCGATGGTGATTAATTATTGTGATTTTAGAATGTTTAAAAAACGTCAGGCCATTTTAGAGCGGTTTCGGCAAGAAAAACGCCGACGTGGAATTGTTCGTTTGTTTGGTGTTCCTACAATGACTGCCTCGGATGAAGTTCGACGTCAAGATACAGTTAAGGAGATGATCGGAGGATACTCAGAAGTTTGGCTACGATGGTTGTAGTCCCGAATGAGGATGAAAGTCCCGGATAAGGATGACCGTCGACACGTCTAACAAGCGCAAGTTCATAAAATTGCTAGCTGCCTGATTTCCGATGGCCTCTTTCAGGACAATCGCACGTATGACCAGAACCAAGTGCATTTCTGTTTAACTAATGTGTACAAAGGATCTCGTACTCGAGCCCTACAAGCTTCATAAGGTTCAGCTTCTAACAGAAGACAAAATGCGCGTACGACTTCGGCGATCCCATCAACTAAGACCGGGCCGCAGGTCAGCGATGGGTGCGCATCCTCTGAGTTACAAGCAGACAAGCATCAAAATGGCAAGAATTAGCACTCGGAGCTCCCTAGCAAACCTTCAATTGTCGAACACTCCAAAAATCCGCAGTCGATGATGGTTGGGAGGAAATTGCACCAGCGGCAAAACACTTGTTTCGTCGATCAAGAGGTCAAAATCTACCAAGATGTGTGTATCGTCTCGGCATTTTGAGACGGTAATATCAAGTTGGAGTAAAAGTAATTTCCGATTAATAATCTCGGGTAAAAATTAATTAGCCGATGATTTTGGAAAATATTTATTCATCAACTTACTCTCCATTGCCTTCAATGACCTCATTCCACCTTTCAACAAGCTTATTATTGTCTCGTTTGTATAATTCTGTAGGTTTATAATCAAAATACAAATTCAACTCTTCTTTTAAAACTCTTTTCGTGTTGTTACCCTAAGTCAATTACAAAGGTTCTGTGGTCCTGGGAACACATGAAAATCAGCAGCAGGTTGTATGGGCCAAGTCCAACTGTCTTGCTATTTCCCTGGTGGTAGCAGTAGGATTCTCGGACTCAAGAAGATTCAACTTATCGGAATCAAATGTTCTTAGACGACCTTTCGTTGATTTATCTTTAAAAGTGAAATCACTACTTTGAAAACGAGAAAACCATCTCCTGCAACTTCTTTCATACACTGCATCATCCTCATAAGTGTTCTGAATGGATTTTGCTGTCGCACTTGCATTTACACCATTATGCAACTCTTTAGTTGAACATTTCACGTGCGATCTTTACATGGGGCGAACTTGAATGCCAATATTTATGAAAAACATGAACGTGCATGTACATTATTATTATTATTATTCTTATTATTGGGTTTTCCCGACGTACATGTACATACTACATAAATAAACTACACTTACAACAGAATGAAAATGAATGATAAATCTAATTTTAAAAATCTGTTCTAAAAATCGGAATTACATTTGCGACAACAGGATATTTTTGTGGGCTCAGCAACACTCTGGTGACCCAGAATGGATATTTTAACAGGACTCAGTGCCAAGCCACAAGGCAAAAATTACGCTGCACTGATTGTACAAGGCTTATTTTTCTGAATTCATCATATCTTTCGAATGGCTGCTACGTGTCGGACTTCATCCCAACTGACTACAGCGCGCAGTTAATTTTGGAGGGCAGGGTATGTGCTAAGCCCCACAAAAGTTTGCAGTCCACGAAGCAGTCGCTTGCTGTGTGGATAGTGAAATGTCAGAAGATTTGCGGCTCATTGCCAAGAATTTCCCTACTGTACATTTGAAGCTTTATATAGACGCAAAGAGAATCTACTTTGAAACTGGCTTAGTATAGTATTACCTAATGAGTATATTATTGTTATTCAAATGTTCTTTTCTGAAACTTGAATTTTTCAATAAATTATAGAAAACGTTTTTACGCGCCATCTCTGGTCACCCTGCAATTTCGTACCATACTCTCACCCTTAGTTCCAGAACTCTACACACCATTGTAAGTACTTTAGTTTTATCGGGTACCCTATATATAGTGTTCAGTGCAGTAAAACTTCAGTACACTCATAACTGCTGTAAAATTAACTGAACATTATTTTTTCACTTGATTATATTGTTCTGACCTGAAATGCATTATTCGCATCATAACCAGAATGTTCACACCCAAGTTCCAATCTAAATCCAATCTCAACGTCTGTACATGAAGCACAATAATTATTGTATCTAAACAACGATGATTGTATTCAAATCAAAATGGTTTTCCCTAAATCAAATTACTTATCAGAACACACATCGTCTCACAGTTTATTTCTACTCAATCCTTAATTAAAGTGCGCTTATTAAGCATTATTAAGCAGAAGTCTTACATGCGACAAACACTCATATTCGGCGAATGCGAGTTGCAGCTTCTCAGTTCTCGACACTCCGCTTGAATCCTTGCGCCTTACTGGATTTTTTTTTTGCCAGACTACCGGGTTCATTTTGAGATGGATTTGCACATTATTTGAAAAGAGATTAAAGGTAAGAGAAGACATACAAAACATATTTGAAAACCATTGTAATGATAAATGGTTGAAGAAAAAGTCGAAGACAAAATGTAGGGACTTATGAAAAGACGTTGATTTTTAAATAAAGGTATAAAATGGTATACAGTTAAACATCAATAGTGAATGACTTAGTTTGAAAATTTTAATTCATTAACCGTTCAAATGAGTTAGCATGTATTTCAGAACATACATATATGTACAGGAAATGAACAAATTTATGGGACAGATGAGGAAAATTCCTAAAACTACTAGAAATTTGTGCTAATATAAGCTTAAAAAATAAATAAATAAATAAATAAATCACTATCGGACGCATCCTAAATGTGTGTGCTACTCTGTTCTTTAAAGTTTAGACTGAATGATAGAATATTTTACATTTTTCGTTATGTAGCTTAACTGATCTAATAATTAGCTTGAGATATATGCTTCCGTTTAATTTTTCTGTCAATATCCACGCTTAATTCACATGATTATGATTTGATACTTGGAGTTGAAATAGTTATGGAAGAAAAACATTCCTGTAGCTAAAACAACCTAAATTATGGCATCATTGTTAGATTTCTGAAGGGCTCTCGCACTTTGCAACTGTAGAAAAATTCAATGCTCGAGAAACGAAGGGTAGAGAACTATTGAATATATAATGAATCCATCTCTTTCAAAAGTAGTGGTCAAGGCCAAAAATGGTGCACAACCGCAAAGGAAAACAGACTTCAAAGTAGTGTACCACTCGCTGACCAGAAAAATTCCTCTAATGTGACAGCTGAATTTTGCAAGGTATCTGACGACGGGATATCGACTTCAAGAGTGAAAAGAAGGTTGTGGAAGGGGATGTCTAAAATCCAACGCCGATGATTAGGAAAAGTTACTTGGTCTGAAGAAAGTAACTTCAGAGTGAGTTCATATATTAAAATCATAAATTAAATGCATTAGATGCAGTTTGATAGCAGTTTTCTTTAGTCGAAAATTATCGCTGAAATGCTTTCTTCAAGTTTTGTAAATTCTTGGATTGCAAATGTTCTTCGGAGACTTGGAAAAGCTTTCAATCATTAGCGCATAGCCCGTGCTGCATTATTTTTGATGACAATATGATGGTTTGGGGCTGTATGCCCTCTTCTGGTACAGAAATGCTCTTCATTTTTGAGGCCAGAATGAATTTCAGGATTTACACAAACTTTTTACACCTGATTACCAGCCGTCGTTGGAGAAAATTTTCAGTAACAACTTACCAGATAAAAAAATCTTTCCATTTAATTACTTGAAGTTAGTTAGTCTGTATGTATCAAATATCAAATGTCAAATAAATTTACGTGAATTTGTTTTTGTTACGTAATAAAGTCATCTCTGTCAACCTTGCTTTCTTTCATTTTTATAATATCGTTTTGCATTTTCTATAAATTTGTTCATGACTTTGAGCTCATGCATAAATTTACATGTAAGTATCTATGTGTGCACAAACCAACAAATGATCACGAGCGCAGAAAGAAATAATAATGGAGGCAACGAAAGAGTAAATAAAAGGAAATAAAAAACTGAATTGTAAGACAACAAAAATTGAATTTTCAAAAATTTCTCTAGTATTTTCTTCGAGAACAATTATCGTCATGAACCAAGAATTTATGAGTGATTTTTGATTAATAAATGAAACAGAATTCAGTGGAAAATATTGAGATTTTTATCATTTAAAGTTACGAAATTAAAACTTGCATTTCTACAATTAATTAACTTAACTTTTACCGATTCACGATCTTAACTCTGAATAATTTTCCTCAAAGATGGCCTCACCTGCACAAATGATTATGTTCTAGCAGCATTTCATAAATCAAAATTGAACAATCAATTTCCCAATTTCCAGAATCATAGTATTCTATAAATAAATAAGTGGCATTCAAGTGTCCCAGAACATGTTTCTAACGAGCGCAATTAGAGTCATAGCTCATTGAATTTGCTTTCCATAACTTTATTGCAGTTTGCTGACAGCTCTGAACCTGTTTTGGCCATTTCATAACGGGTGATTTTCCAAAAGAAGGAAATAATCTTCTGTTTAGATTGCCGAGAATCGTGACAAAACGTCGCTAAGCAGATCATTCTCGTATGAGGCGTCAGGAAGCAGAAGTTGAAATGATACGTTCCGGTGGCAGTGAAAATTATCAATCATCATTATAAGGACCCAAAAGTTCACATCCAAGCAAATAATCAGCGGAGTCTTGAAAAAATGAGGATATTGCCGTAGCAAAAAATTAATTGACTTCCTGCAGCAGATAGGAGATCTCATTTTCAGTTAATCTTCTCGTCTTCTCTTGTAAAAATCTCGAACTTTAAACTCAAAATAAGAGAAAAAATCGGTTGTGTTCTTCAGAACAACTTGCACTGAATATACTGCATGAAGATTCACCAACCGTTCATGTTAAAATACTGGATAAGCCAAAAATTTCGTTCGTTTTTGAATGTCATCTTTCCGACTTTCTAAAGATCGTCTCATGTTCTGATTTTCTAAATCCTGTTTGGGTACAACGAGCATGTTCACATCAGTGTGCAATAAGCCTCCAAGTAGAGAAGTTCTGACACTTTTTGATTGCATTCGAGCCCCCCCTATTAAAAATTATAGGAGTGGCATCGGTGATTCTTGGGAGCGCTCCCAAATATGCATGGTTGTTTCATCCATGCGTCTCCTATGAGGCAACTTCGAAGTGTCCACTTTATAGGCGCGCCTGCGCCTCTGTCCCAACCGGTGGCCACGCATGGCTCAGCATGGAGCACTACCGTCGCGCTCCCAAGGCGCGACCAGTTCCTCCTATTCACCATCGGAGAATCATGAGAGGCCCAGGATGGCCACCTCTTAATTTAATTTTAAAAAAACGGCTGCGCACAGCTGATTTCCCATTAGTCACACTTTCCAACCGTCACACTGCTCAAACCGATTCTAACCAGTTTGCCCTTGAATTACCTCAGTTCTTGCGCGATTAATCAATTCACCATAAGCAAACACGGTTGATAGCACAAAAAAAAATGTACCAGAGTATGTAAATTAAATACATCCCTACTCACTTGCAGAAAATTTCAAGGGTGCGTGTTCATTATTAAGCTGACATTAATATTGGGACATGTTTGTGACGTATAACTTATGCTTGAAATTTTCGCAACGCAATAACTAAGGTAATTAATGGGCAACTGGCTATATTTGGTTGAGAAGCGTCAACGGTTGAATGTGCAATAATGGGAAATCAGCTGTACGCAGCCTTGGAGGCGAAAGCCTGCAGGGAACAATATAAATGTACCGTGAAAAGAATATAGCAACAATACCCTAGGGTCGTTAGAAGAATATACTCGTAGCTATATATATAACAAAAGCAATCGTCTAGCAGATTTTTCATCTTTCATTCCTAAAATTAGAAAGGAAAATAAATTGACTTTACCTTGCCCGAGCTTAATTACACCGGCTATTCATATACACACACTCCCTCACCTATCCCCACACTCAAACCCTCCCCACACCCCATCCCTCCCACACACCTACCCCCACACCCCCCCTCCCACACACCTACCCCCACACCCACACACAACCCCCCCCCCCTACACACACACACAAATATGTATCTGAACACATCGTTGATTACCTTCAAGAACGTCCTTCAATTCAAAGGTTGCTGAAGACTGACGAGGGAAAATTCAGGTTTGGTTTCCACATTTTGTTGTTTTTACATTGCTCACATTGAGGTTTTGCCTTCACTACCAGCCCCACCACAACGATGAATCGTCTAAAATATCAATTGACCGAGGTGGTGACACTAGCAGTGGGGTCCTTGCTCCGTTCATGCTCTTGAAATAATGCCTCTCCAGACCAGCATTCTACGTCTCTTCCATCTCTTGTTTCTTCTGACACCCTCACGTACTATACACCCTCACGTAATACACGCTCGCACTGATATACACTCTAACACTACTTGAAACGTTTTAAATAATAGAGACACGATCCAGACATCTATCACGCACAACACCAACTTCAAAACTGACGCGAAAGACGGCAACCGTCATTTCTCTCGAGAAAGATGGCAGGCATCTCACCTAGAGGCCATCTGCACAGGTGGCCTCTGGTAGCAACATGGGAGAACTTGCTCGCATCGCGCTTATGAGTCGCGCCCTGGAAGTGTCAGAAGGGAAGAGGCCTCGGTTCGCTTAATACTCCTTTAATTCACCGCTGTCCCCTTTAAACAACCATGCTACTCCCTTAATTTTTAATAGGGCCTGAAATGGTGGACCAAGTAGAGCACTACAGATATCTAATGCCTTTTACTTCATATAGGAAAGAAAGCAACAGTCACTTACACAAATATATGCAATGTGTATGGGTCGTTTCTGTTGCTTTCCTTTCCTTTTTTGAAGAAAAAAGTACTAGATGTCAATAGTGCTCTACTTGGTCCACCATTTCGAGGGCTCGAATGCAAGCAAAAATGTCAGAAATTTTCTATTTAGAGGCTTAATCGCATTACACACCGACGCAAGCATGCTCGCTGAACCGAATACAGGATTTAGAGTATCAGACAATAAAAATAACCTTTAGGAGGTCGAAAAGTAACGTTCATAAACGAACGAACATTTTGGCCAACTCAATGTTACGTAAAACTGCAATTTTATACGAACTCCCAATTATCTCAATTCCTTCACTCACAGATTTGCGTGTGAAATTAAAGCCATGAGAGCAACCATGAGAGTTTTGCTCCTTAGGTGTGAATGCCTCATGGCAGGGATGAGTCAAGCGACTCAGTATTTCATTTTTGCTCGAGTAAACTTCAGTTCTGCTAGATTTTTTGTGCTTTGACTAAGTGAGCGTAATTGGGATGAAAATGAAAATGGTACGCAGTGGATTGTAGATTAAAAGATTGCTTATAAATGTATGAATAAACAAAACGAAGAGCAAAACGAAGTGAAGGGGATAAAAAATTTAGGTGAATCATGACGCACAACTGAGAACTAAGCAGCAACATGTCACCAGCAGCACCAGCACAATCACCAGCACCAGCGCCACCAACATTAGCAGTACCAGCATCATCCGCAAGACCACGAGCAGCACCACCAGCACCAGTATGACTAGCACAAGCACAAACACCACCAGTACCACCAGTACCATCACACGGAGACACCAACACCAGCACCACACGAAGACACCAACACCAGCACCACACGGAGACACCAACACCAGCAAAACCAGCACCAGCATCACACGGAGACACCAACACCAGCAAAACCAGCACCAGCATCACACGGAGACGCCAACACCAGCACCACACGGAGACACCACCACACACCACCACCACACAGCACCACACGGAGACACCACCACGCATCCATCAGCCCGCGACAGCCCCGCTGCACACAGCAGCCCGCCTCTGCCGCTCGTCGCTACGCGGGACTCGCTTCAGTAATTTCCCAGCCTAACTTAACTATATTTCTGCTCCGCTCAGGAAATCTAATCTTTCTGCGAAACTAACATAACTTGAGGAGCGCTAAACTAATTTTCGAATAACTAAAATGATATCATCTTCTATTCGCCATAAATTTGTAATAACTAATATGATTTCATGTTGCTTTTAAAAACAAATAGTCTTATTACTCGAATGGAATGATGATATATGCGATTTAACTCTGCTGATTTTCAAGTTTCTTTTCTTAATTTCGTATTTAACTTGCTGCGCTAAACTTGTATTTGATTCGGGTAATCTTAAGCTGGCATTTACATCGCTATGTTGAACTTCCATTTGACTCGGTGTCAGGAAAGCGTTTTTGCTTGAGCGACATTGTATAATCAAGCAACTTTCTATGCTCATTTCAACGGACGTGTGAGGTGTAGAGATATTAATCCTTGCCTTAAATTCTTTTACTCCAATTTAAATGTGTTCATTGTTTTATCGTTAATAATGAATGTTACTTTCGTTTGTGCGTAGTGAGACTGCTAACCACTCTGCCACTCCTCCATTGATTGCCAACCACTCTGCCACTCTTGCATTGATAGTTGACCACTCTGCCATTCCTGCATTTGTTTCCATCCACTCTGCCACTGCTGCGTTTGGTAAGCAAATAAATAAAGCGGAATACCCACCGTGAAAATAGTTCCCATTTTTTGGACATGAAATAAAATTGAAAGTTTTGATCATCCCAGGAAACTTCTTTGCTCTGATGCTGTTTTTTGTACTTTTCGTGCATACGTAGAACTGAGAACTTTCCCGTAACACCTGGAAGAAAAAAATCAGGGAGTGCAGTGCATGATCTGATAATGTTTCCCGTTGATTCTCATGGCGACACAAACGAACTTTGTTTGCAGCAAAATCATCTCCGACTCAACAGTGGATAAATTCTAATACTACGGTCACAGAGGCAATATTTTCGGACCGATGCTCTATTTGAAAAGAATGTAAATTACAGACGACATAATATGCAATCATAGAAATAACGCAACTGTTTTCAATGAATTGCAATTTAAATTGATGGATCATTTTTCAATGCAAATTATTGAGTCGCTCCTGTAGGATCCTAAGTTCCATCAGTACGACTACGGATGTTCATTGTGCTGTAGTACTGTCATGTTCGTTTCATTTTGTCATGATAACCATGGAACTTTCGTGACCTCGTTAAATTGGTGTGGGTGCACCGGTAGAACCCTAATTTATTATTCTAAAATTGGTGAAGCGAATATTTTCTATCTTTGATATATATTACAAGTTGAGAAGTCTCAGCACTTCTTGTTCAGTGCACTCTTTCCTCATGGATACCTCCTAAAAGGGCTGTCTTCAAGCGAAGCCCTGCTAAAAGTGTTCTTCGCAGCCTTCCAGAGATATCAGAGACATTAAAAAAATTGCAATCTGTGCTCGTAATAAAAATTCTGAGAGTAAAATTTCAAAAAAAAACTTCTTCCCAATTAGATACAGTTTTAATTTTAACGTTTTATTCTCATGAACTAGACAAATGCATGTAAATATGCACGAGATGACATTGATGCATGATCATTGCACTTTTGATATCACAGAAACATCCACCGTTCCCACAGGAAAGCTCAAAAACTGCGCCTTCTTTTCTCCTTTTGGCAAGGGAGACTGCCACTCCGCCTCACGGCACCTTTTGTTAAGTCCAAACTTTGTTATATTTTGCCTCGGTATTTTTAGTGGGATTTTTTCTAGCACTTGGGGCTGTCTTGCGCAAACGATCAGGAGCTCAGGCTCTATGAGACTCAAAGACTAGACTCTTCTGGTCCAGTGACTTGTGTTTGGTGATGAAGGCGCGTGTGTGTCTTGGAGAATCGCCTGGGTCATGCCCCCTCTGCGGCGAGCTCAGGTCTCCTGGACGCTGCAGGGATACAGGCGATACAGCATTTTCTTGGACGATGGTTAGCTGGGTATTTCGGATGTAAATCTTGAAGGTTGAGAGCATATTCGGAGGTGATGATGCGTTGTGTTTTCATTGATGAGCGAGCTGAGAAACACGTGTAAGCTGCGACAGCCCTAACGGGTTAACTATTTTGAAAGGAATGATTGGATGAAGGTGGTTTCAGTAAAGGAAGGTATAGTTGCAAACTCAGTACATTATTTTTGACACTTATACTAGAGGCATGGATATTATTTATACCTGCTAATATTTCTCAGGTCAAAAACATTTACTGATTCCTCATATCAATAAAATTTGTTTATAGTTATTCGTGCATTTTTTCATAAGGACTCTATTCATTTTCCACGATTCGAATGACTTGAAAAGACACAAAACTGATCCAGAAAATATTTTATCAGTCCAAATATGCTTTAAGTTTTTACAACGACTGTTGCTAGAGGATGTAAAGGAATAAGTAGTTTGTTCGATCGATCAAATCAAATACATCGCCAAATGAAATATATTGTAAAATCAACACTACTATTTATATCAGTAAAAGAAATAACAGTGAAACCGACTTTAGTAGTAACAGCAATCACAGGAAGAAATCACTAACAACAGAAATAACAACTCAACTCAAAAGAGACACGCTAATTCATAACTTATCTCTGAGAAGTGGCATTTTTCAAGTATAAGTTGAAAACCAAATCAAACCTCGGTTCAATCAATTTTTTTTAGAGGTATAATTGAACAGCAGAGTCAAATTATGTTCTCATATGCTATTTGATGCTATTACTAATTTAGAAATTTGAACGTAGTATCATCACTTTCAAAACTTGACGGTTCTGAGAATTTATGAAAACTAAGAAACCGATATTTTAAAAATATTCTAACTGCACAAATTATAGCATTTTCTGTGGCAGTTAGAATAATGTAAAGTTTAACATTGCTTCAATAGTGGGAGTAAATTCAGCTGTTGTTCTTCAAGGCATCAAATCCTGAAACTCTGATGGTGTTTTTTAGTATTATTCAATTAGTAAATTTTGAAATTACTCAAAATATCCGGACAATGTTTTCACCGTAAGTAACAATAGTAATTCATGTATAAATATTAACATGTACATATTTCCAGTAATGTAGTACATCAATCTTACGTAGATCACTACTTTTTGACGTCACGTAAAAAATTACCATGTATAGTTGGAAGCAGTAAAAAAAGCAGAAGCTTGTCACATCTGTAAAAAGTTCCCCCAACAGTGAGTTGAATACCACTGTGCCTGAACACACGAGCGTAAAGTATCTGTGAGGAGAGATTAAGAACAGAGCTTTCAATACGACCAAGTTATCGTTTTTAGACATTCGCTGATATTTAAGAGTTATTCTTTTAGCCGCAGTATTTAAGTTTGAATATAACCCCATTGTAAGTTTTAAAAAGTCAAAAACCAATCTTCAATACACATTTTCCTCAGAATCAATGACAACTGGTCAAGCTTCACTATTCACAGATATAAGCTTGAAATTCAGATCTTTTTTGCATTTTTCCAAGCAATGGTAAAGAGGGTTTAATTCCTGAGATCCGGGATACATAACTTTTGCCCCTTAAAAACTAAACAAGAAATGCTACCCTTAAACCTTTAAAATATGTTATTGCCATTTAAGCGCTTTTCAACATCAATCTTTTTCCGAAGCTGCGAAATTTCCCCGGTCTCTAACTCCCCATCAATCGTCGTAACATTCACCGACTACAAACACATAAAAACTCATCTTTTCTTTTTCAGGGAAGGGTGGGAGACTTTTTTCCGAGATAAACGCACCCTAATGTGGTATCAGTGTCCCTTTATGCGAAGGAAACAGTTGCTCTCTCTTTTCCGAGCGTTTAAGACCGTTGAACGATGCTTGTTTGCTCTTCATAGCCCAGTTAATTGTGCCAGTTGTTTGAGGAGCGAGTGAACTTAGCGAAGCAAGTGAATGTGGCCGGGAGTCGGTCCGTGTTTGATGGAGGCCCTGGTCAAACAGCAACAAACACTGGCGGAGTTAAACACGCTACACATCTAACACGGCCCCGTGTGCTCACCACACAACCAAGATGGCACCCTGTAATGTATCACGTGTGTCCGCACAAACATGGGGGCGACACAAAAAGCATCGTGGAGCAATGTGTTAGACAACATATGTCAGAGACACACTCGCAACTTTTGCCTCCGCTCCGACGTGATTTGCTTACGTGAACCAGCAACGCCTTTTACTTTGCGTGAAAAATGTGCGCTGTGTTTTCTAAATTATTTTCTCTAGCCGCTCTGTGCGGGTTTGTATGTGGCCTGCAATCCCGTTTATTTTAACTGGAAAACTGAACTCATTCCTCTTTTGAATACGATACCGTATTGTTGGTCATTTATAAAAATAATCGTGACGACCGAGTCTTAATGGCTGCACTACAAAGAACACTCCTTTTAGAATTATTTAATTTAAGCAGAATCATTTGCGCGTACATGAGGGTTTCATTTTATTTCGTCGATTCTGAATTATTTATTTTTACTAATGAGACACTGTTACTGAATAAATAGTGAACAAGATCCGATAGACTTTTTCGATTTGAGGAGCCCAAAAATCTTTTCAGTCGGAAAATATCTTCTATCAAATTTGTCTAATATTTTTAAATAAAGAGCTAAAGGCGCTAAAAAAATTCATAACATTATTTATTTACGTTCATTCTTAACATTGGATTAATTCCTGAATTCCACAAATTTGTGAAGAAAGCATACCTTTGCGTTTGGAGACTGAAAAATCGAACAACACCCTGCATGTGCTAACGTTTTGAAAAAAGAGAATTTCACGTATTAATGTAAGAGAATGTTACGAGTTATCATATTTTCGATTTATAAAACAAAAACTAATTTACCCGCAGGTGATGTCCATGCTCACAGTCGACTCAAAATAGTATACTGCAAAAATAACAAATACTAATGTAAATCGAACCACTAATGTAACCAGTAGCATTGACAATAGCTTTAGAATTATCTATATAGTCTTCTAATTACAATAAGACTTTTCAGGAGTTTCTGATTTGAAAATTAAATTTTGCGAAGTTATGTGAATCGCAGAATCGATGTTTGAAATCAAATTTTATCAGTTCATGTGGCATAAAATGCTGTTTTTGCTAGAGTTTTGATCGCCACTAAGATATTTCAAGGTATGTTTTGCAAATCAATGATATAAATGGGCTTCCTTGAAGATGATGCTATTACGGTGTTTTCTATTTGGAAAGTGAGACTTCTGAGCCAGCCAAGGGAAATAAAAGAATTTTAATAAATATTTTTGCCCGAGGTATAGTGTTTCATCACTGAGCTGCGGTGCTCTCACTGTACTCCTTCTCTTCGCCTCTTAATGTGTTGAGAGATGGAGTAAAAATGGAGCAAACATGCAAATTATTGAAGTGCAGTGCTTCACTTCAACTATGTATTATATTATATTATGAAAAATAGTTTGTATTATAATACACAGTTTATATGATATTACATAATACACAAATTTAAATTAAATATTCAAAAAGGTGTTCACAAAGCAGAAATTAAATACAGAACGTCCTCAACATGAGTAATGTTATAAGCGTGAGGGGAAATTAGAAAGAACATTCCATATAGTTAAATTTTTCTGAATTTTACATGTGCGTTACAGAGACTTTCTTTTTATATTCAAAGTAGGGGGAAAATAAATACCCTCTGTTTCCAATTTCCTCTTAAGAAACGCAGAAATTTATCCAATTTCACTGATATATTCAAGAAAACCCACGGTGAACGAAAATGTCTCTCGCATATTTATCCGGGAACTCCACTTAATTTTTCAGTTTAGAATAAAATATCTATCTAAAACTGTTTTTCAAAATTAAGTATAAGCCTCATCAACCAAGAACTGCACAAAAATTATACGAATCCTCCAAAAACTCAGGCAGTGCAAAAAATGACCTTGCTTGTGTTTGATGTCCGGCCTAAGATATGGAACTAAAGATCAAACCAAACTTGGACCCAAGTTCAGATCCTCCGAAGCAAAACTTCGGGACTCCTCACATAGTTTTAGACACTTGGGGCAGGAAGGAAAGGCTTTGTTTTCATGTGTTCTCTTGTGTAATCTATAGAGTTTTAATTAAGAGGAAGGTCTCTTAATTAGCTGTCTCGAGGCCGGGAGCCACGGCGCTATCGGTAGAGACAGCCAAGCTCGCATCGATCACCGAGCGCGTCTGGGCAGAATTGCTTCTGTTCTTCGCCGGAATTTTTTGTCCACGGAGCACGGAAACTTTCGCAGTAAACTAAAATTGGTCGTATCACTTACGTTCTAACAAAGGCGCATTTTTCGCTCAATTGTACTTGTTTAATTAGTTTTAAAAATCAAGGATGAGTAAGAAATTTTATTGAAGATAAAGTAAGGTTAGTTGTTTGAGGGGTCATCAAAGCACGATCATTCATAACATGGTCAACAACTGAGCGTTATTTTTCGATGGGTGTTATCTTTCATAAGTCATTCTTTATGGGAAAAGTAATTCTATTAATTCTTCATTAATCCTCCATTTTATCGACATTGGTAAGAAGGCTTCAAAAAGCATGACATGCAATAGTGAAAACTGAACTCATATATGTATATATATGTATTATATTTTATCGCAAATGCAAGGCACAAAACAGTTTAGCAGTTACTATGCAAAGCAGCTTAGTAGAAACTTCTGCAAAATGAATGAGTCCCAAAATAATCATGAAGGAACTGAAACTCTGAGAAGCAGGTAGAATTTTCAATCAATTTTATGATTTTCACATCAAAGGAATAAATTCAAAGTGCATCAAAAGGCACCCTGATATCAAAAAGTATTTTCAGGCACCGCATACTCGCGTTGTGATAGAGTTAATTTTCTGCACTACAAAACAGTTGCACTACAGTATATCCACTGCCCATATGCACTATATCTACTGCAGGCAGCCCATATATTTCCACTGCTCAGTGATATACAGGTGGCATTATATCTACCGCATAGTGTTGTGCAGGTGGCATTATATCTACCGCATAGTGTTGTGCAGGTACTGTTCTTTACTCCCATTATGATGTGCAGGATGTACTATTCCTGCCTCAAAGTAACACTCAGCTAGCACGGTTTCTTACTCCTTGTGATAGCACTAAATCTCCACCACGTAGTGCAATATCTCATAGTCCTAATTTATAAGACATATATTTTTCGACGAACTTCACTCGCCGCTGACACTTAAAAATGACTGTAGAACTACGAAAATTAATACAGTTTAGATGAGTGTTGACTTACTGACGCGCCTTCCAAACTCTAGACATATGCACCTCCAAATTTCCGTTTTAGAATTTTCATACCAGAAGAGAATACGTGAGGTAGCATTGAACGCGAAGCATCTAGCGTTTGAAACTTGTAGAGTAGACAGGACCCATTATTTGGATTATTCTTCAATGCAACAGGACTGGAGTGTACAATATATGAAAACAAAGTTAGAATCCGTTCATAGTTATGGTGAGTTTGGTGCTGCCAACATCCACTTATTTTTGCATTCATTTTTAATTCTTTTATTTATTCTCATATCTATTTCTTCCGTTTTTTATTTGATTTCCTTTTATATTTTATTCTTATTATTATCTTTTTAACGGCTGTGCAACATTCATGACTTTCAGCCTGATTGATCTCCTTTAACGCTGAAATTACATGACTAAATCAACATTTGAAGTTTTGAAGTCATAAATCTTCACTGTTCAAATCACAAAACGTTCGACAGGGCATTCAAGATTCGACTCAAGCGCGGTTTTGAGTTACGTTGCTGTGATATGCAGACATTATTCTTAGTGCAAGGGTAAAAAAGAAAGTGAATCGGCGTATGGAAGTAAAAACATCAGAAATACACAGTGATGTTGATGAACGTGGTAGTGGTAGTGATCGTAGTTTCATCATTATTTACTATGGTAGTGATAATCATAGTATTGGTTGTGATGGTATTTCATGACCATTAAATATCGGGGTAACGAAAACTTTCGTTTAAGATTACTTGAGTAATTTTTAATTACTTCGAAAGCTATTCCAGTATTTCTGAGGCTTTCGTTACAAAATTATCATTCCCAGCCTAGTCTAATCTGAGCTCACGAAAAACTGAGCTCAAGCCCTAGCCATAATTTTAATTTCTACTTCGATTTTTGCCTAATCGTTATCCTTTCACTTGAACTATTTTCTTACGTAAATGAGCTCAATTCGACTTATCTTTTCTGTTCCTAAAGCTATGAAGATGATAAACTCATTAAAATCATATGTGTATTATTAGTGAAACCGTAAATACGAGGGAGAATATTATGAACACGACCCGTCAAAAATGACGGGATTCGATATTCTCTTCAAACAACTCTTTCAAATGAATATGATAAACAAATACATCCATCCTACAAGTCCCCGCAATTAAAATATTCTCGTACTTGTGCACTGGTGAAACTCATATCACAGATACGGTCATTAAGCTGCTCTCCGTGGCACAGCGGTTAAGGGATCGGACTTGTATGCTGGAAGTCGCGGTTCGTTCCCAGCGCTGGCGCGGAGATTTTCCCCGTTGGGTATAAGGGAAAGCTCAAAAGCACAATACCCCACTCAACCCAGGTGTCGGAAATGGGTACCGGCTTTACGGGGGAACCGTCATGGTGTCCTATATATAGGGTTAGTTATAAGACATTTGAAAAACCAATGCTAAGATTTTATGTATCAGGCTTGATTGGAAATAAAGCATCCCAAAGATGCCGATGTTAACCTTTAACCTTTAAGCATCCTTGCAGGGGACAGTCTGGGTCATAATCCGATATATCATCAATTCTCTGTTTTTCAACTCGTGTTATAGTGTATTTTCTTACGAATTTACCAATATGCCTCTATTTCTTATAAGTGAGTTCGCTCGTCTGCTATAGCTTACGAAAGGCTAGCCAAACAGGGTGGGAACCGGTTTACCATAAAATCCAAAATTAATCAATTTTATGATTTTTAGCTAATGTTATAGATAATTTTTTATGAATCTAACGCTTCACTGCTTTGTAAATGTGTTCATTCGTCTGCTACAGCTTGCAAAAGGCCAGTCATTTAAGTCATTACACGGCCAGGTGACGAGTTTGTCAAATTCTCTTGACCATTTGAACTAGTTGACATTTGAAGTCATACTTCTCTCACAATTTTGTGGGTACAGGAATGAAAATTATATCAATCAATAGATCTTAAAAAGTTCTAAAAATACGTGTACATTTTTTTGGAAAGCTGTTTAGTTAGAAAATTATAACAAAAATAAGATAACAAAATTAAAAAAATATGTTGGAAAAAATCCCCAAATTCAATTAATCAAAATATAAAAATTCAACTCAAAGGTTTCATTAGATAATGCATTTAACTATCTAAAAAACATGTAACCGGTTCTGTTACTCCAAAATTGAAAGAGAAGATACAATTTCCAGAATACTTTTACAGTTTTTTTGGAAAGAAATTAATTTTCCTATGAGAATACAAAAAAAACACTCCGGTCCAGAAAAGACCGTTGCATCATTTTACACCAATGGTGGAAATTTCAGAAAAATCTAACAAAAAATTACGGACTTTTTTGCCCTTTTGCTATGACAGTCCTTGAAAACCTGAAAGAGAGACGGACCAGACCAACCAACCAAGGCGGACAAGCCAATTTAATGTGTTCAATGGGATTCCAATTGTAATAACATACAAAAAATTATGCAAAAAAATATTTAGATTTATCGATCTATTTATTATATTTTTTATAAATTTAAGGAGACACCTGGTCTTTTATTTTATAGTATTGATTGCACCAACGGTTTTTTCAACGTACAAAATATCAAACACTTTCTTTGACTTAAGTGATGATTTTTGAAATACACACGCACGCATGAAGCTGTCATAATCTTATCGGGTTCCATCATAGTTTGGTTGTCTTCGTGCACCCTCTGCTTTCAGTAATAATGGAAAGCGAAATTTAACGCAAAGCTATCAGAATTTAAACTGGAGAAAATTCGACTGCGTTTTCATATTGTACGTATTTCAAGCCTTTAAGTACTACGTAGGAAAAATTATGCGTCCTCTTTGGTCCAATTTATCTT
The DNA here is from genome assembly GCA_030386875.1 of Morinoia aosen. NCBI lineage: Eukaryota > Metazoa > Arthropoda > Malacostraca > Amphipoda > Talitridae > Morinoia > Morinoia aosen. Next base: position 23,068,412 of record CM059565.1, read on the forward strand.
GTCAATTCCACACGCAGTATTGTAGACACAGTTTGGTCAAAATGTTCAGTTTACTTAGAATTTTTCCCATTGTTTCTTCAGCAGTGAATTTGAAAAAAAAACTTTATATTGAATCCTTTTTACCTCAATTGCAGGCATTTCTTAGAGTGGGAACATTTTCACTGCTTTCTGCTAGGTGTGAAATTCGACTCATGTCAGCCATTCATAAAACGCAAAGAAATCAACTTTTCGATTTTTGAGCGCCTTAAATTGCTTTCCTATGGAAAGCAATGGAAGATTTTGGAAGTTTTTTTAAATTGCCGAAAGCAATTTCTAAAAATCTGAATCACTTGCATCACTTATACCAGGTTAAATTGCTTTCCTATGGAAAGCAATGGAAGATTTTGGAAGTTTTTTTAAATTGCCGAAAGCAATTTCTAAAAATCTGAATCACTTGCATCACTTATACCAGGTTAAATTGCTTTCCTATGGAAAGCAATGGAAGGTTTTGGAAGTTTTTTTAAATTGCCGAAAGCAATTTTGTGGGAAAATCTCCCACATGCTCGCGAGGTGCCCTTGTCAGTCGGAACCGTGGCGTGAAGTTGGGCGAGTCGCTTTGCTCCTTTCGGTTGTTTTCGGTCGTTTACAGTCAGTGGGAAGTAATTTCGGTGGAGTTTTTCAGTTTTTAGTTGGGATTTATGTTGAGCGCTGGTCTGTTGCTGCATTGGAGTCGTCCTCCCGGTGTCAACCCATTAATTTGTCACAATACCTAAGTATCCCTAATTTCTTGCTGCTTCTGGGTTTCATTTATTTTTACGTTTGCGTGACTTTGGCTGTTATTCAGTTTTTGCTTATTTTTGGGTTTATTTAAATCTCTTAAAGGTGTTCAGGGTTTTAAACATTGAAATTTAAATATTGAATTGACGGCATAGTGCCGCTACTGTTAGGGATTGAGCTTTGCTCAAATCCCATTGAACTTGAATTGAACTAACGGCATCTCGCCGTACTATATTAGAGATTGAGCTTTGCTCATATCTCAGTGAACCTAAATTCTTTAACATCAGCTCCTAATACTTGGATGCGCTACCTCTCATCCTTGAGCTGTTTAATAATTTATTTCTCTCTGGGCCTATGACTTTCAACCGAATTAAAACCTTGAACTATTCTTTCTGTCCTTACCTGAACACCTGCCTTTGACTGTTTTCCTCTAAATTTCCTAACATTCTTCTAAAAGTGGTATTATACTCACCAAGTGTGGCAATAAACTTGGGTGAGTTATTGCAGGCTTAATTTGTCGATATTGATTCTGACTCGTTTGAATTTGATTGTTTTTGTTTGCTCTATTTGTTAGTTATTTTGGTTGTACCGTTCGTTTAACTTGGTTTTGTTTGTCTTCAGTATGATTTCTACGTTCCGTGCCATTGACACCGGGGGCACTCCACTGGCAGTTTTCTTTCTTCAGTCCAGCGTCTCGTCTTCCTCACACCTAACGTGCAACTTCACCTAGGCCTTGCGGGTGCGTGTAGGTGTGTTGTCGACATTGATATTCTGAAATTGTTTTCTGACAATGGTACTTTTGAGTCTGGTCTTGTTCTTTTGTATCTAATCTGAACTTACCTTGTTGTTGTTTCGCTTCAGGTCGGCATGTGGCCTCTTACTCTCTGGCTTCACGCTCTGGCGGCAACGTTTCTGTTAAAGCACACCTTGCTCTGCCCTGCTGAGATGCCGCTCGGTTGTTGTTTCCGTGCCTTGACGCTGCGAAGCATCCTTCCTACTGTCTTAGAGCAACTGTCGCACACTATTGAAATTTGAAACTTGAAACTTGAAACTTAAAACTACTTATGAACAGATGTGTTCACCTCTGAAGGCCTAAAGGTATAAACTACCTTGTACGGCTCCTTAATAAAATATTAAAAACTTGAACGACTTTGTTCCTTGTTTATTATTAATGAAAATAAAACTGAAAATGAAAATGAAGTTGTGGAATTTCCCACAATTTCTAAAAATCAGAACCACTTGCATCACTTATACCAGGTTAAATTGCTTTCCTATGGAAAGCAATGGAAGATTTTGAAAGTTTTTTTAAATTGCCGAAAGCAATTTCTAAAAATTTGAATCACTTGCATCACTTATACCAGGTTAAATTGCTTTCCTATGGAAAGCAATGGAAGATTTTGGAAGTTTTTTTAAATTGCCGAAAGCAATTTCTAAAAATCTGAATCACTTGCATCACTTATACCAGGTTAAATTGCTTTCCTATGGAAAGCAATGGAAGATTTTGGAAGTTTTTTTAAATTGCCGAAAGCAATTTCTAAAAATCTGAATCACTTGCATCACTTATACCAGGTTAAATTGCTTTCCTATGGAAAGCAATGGAAGGTTTTGGAAGTATTTTTAAATTGCCGAAAGCAATTTCTAAAAATCTGAATCACTTGCATCACTTATACCAGGTTAAATTGCTTTCCTATGGAAAGCAATGGAAGGTTTTGGAAGTTTTTTTAAATTGCCGAAAGCAATTTCTAAAAATCTGAATCACTTGCATCACTTATACCAGGTTAAATTGCTTTCCTATGGAAAGCAATGGAAGATTTTGGAAGTTTTTTTGAATTGCCGAAAGCAATTTCTAAAAATCTGAATCACTTGCATCACTTATACCAGGTTAAATTGCTTTCCTATGGAAAGCAATGGAAGATTTTGGAAGTTTTTTAAATTGCCGACAGCAATTTCTGAAAATCTGAATCACTTGCATCACTTATACCAGGTAAAATTGCTTTCCTATGGAAAGCAATGGAAGGTTTTGGAAGTTTTTTTAAATTGCCAAAAGCAATTTCTGAAAATCTGAATCACTTGCATCACTTATACCAGGTTAAATTGCTTTCCTATGGAAAGCAATGGAAGGTTTTGGAAGTTTTTTTTAAATTGCTGAAAGCAATTTCTAAAAATCTGAATCACTTGCATCACTTATACCAGGTACCAGGTATACTTAACTGTTTATTTAGCACTGTCTTCAAGTGAAACATTGAGTCGAAATTTTCAGCTGAAAATCTAACTGAAGGTAAAGTATATATCGTTGGATGACTTTAGTGAGACATCATTCATCAGTTTTAAGGCAGCTTCTCGAATACCACAGCATCTGTGACGAGTTAATGATGCTTAATCCAGTATCTCTGAATTATCTTAAAGTTATCCAATTATTTCCCGACGTTTAATGCGTGTTTTGTCTTATATCTAATTAATTTCATGTTGCTCGTATAATTCTGCGTGCCTTATAGGTACACTCGTGAATTCTGAAGCCTTTTCTCTAATTTACGATAATTTCGTTATGATTTATGAACATTTTTATTCAGTGATTCCACATATGACCATTTCAGCATATGTATTCAATAATTCCTCGCTTACTTCACAGTATTTTCTGACTTCTAATGAGCGAAATCGTTGATTCTCCACTTTCCTAATGTAAACCCCAATATTTCTTGATGTAAATACCAATATTTCTTAATGTAAACCCCAATATTTCTTGATGTAAATACCAATATTTCTTGATTTAAACATCAATAATTCTTTATCTGAGCACCAATATTTCTTTATTTAAACTTCAATATTTTTTTATTTTAACACCAATATTTCTTGATTTAAACCCCGATATTTCTTTATTTGAACCACAATGTTTTTTTATTTAAACACTAATATTGAACAACAATCTTGTGATCGTAACGAATGCTAATTTCACATCATCTTCACTCGGGCCCAATAATTTCACGGCATTCCATTCACGCAAAGACACTAATTCTAAATCATCTTCGTTCACGCCATCCATTTTACAACATTTATGATCGTTACGAACCATAATTTTATACAATCTTCATTCACGTTCAAGCATTTCCTAACATTTGACGACTGTGGCAATTTTCAATTTTACAGTCTTTATTCACGACCACGTGTTCCAAAACATCATAATATTATGATCAAAAACGAACGTCAATATTAAAAATTATTCATTTACGCCCACATTTTATAACACTTTACGACGTAACGGGGATTAATTTTGCCATCTTTATTCTCATCCAAACATTTCAGACCACTCTACTAACGTAACGATTTTCAATTTCAAACGGTCTTCATTCACGTCCAAATATTCCAAAAAATCGTTGGGAACGATTGTATTAGAAATTATTCATTCATGTTCAAACAATTCACGTTTCATGACGGTAGCGGAAACTATTTTTGAAGTCTTTATTCACATCCAAACTTCGTTCGAACATTTTACAACCAATCATGACCGTAACGGAGACTATATTACTACAGTCTTCATTCACGCCCAAACATTCCACAAAACTTCACGATCGTAACGAGGATTAATTCTAAACAGTCTTCATTCGCGTCCATATGTTCCACAAAAACGTAGCGAACGTTATTATAAAAATTATTCATTCACGGTCAAACATTTCACAACCGCAACGGAAACTGATTTTGCAGTGTTCATTCACGTCCATACATTTCACAACAATTACGACCATAACGCGAACAAATTCTGCACCACCTCCACCAAAATCCAACATTTGGCAGCGACTCGTGATCACAGCGACTACACGAGGCTACAGAACCACTCACCTGGCCTAACGAAAAGCAATCATTGAATTAAGAGCTGGTCGTCACCGCCACCGTCCTGATGAATTAGATGGCGTCAGCGCGTGCTGCGCAGCCCCTTCGCGTGAGGTCAGCCTTGTCAGTTGCTGACACCGAGTGTTTGGGTCAGAGCGAGACGGTCACCACTCTCCTTGTTCCTTAATTAATTCTCCTCTCTTGGAGCTTTTTCTCCACTTTGGAGGTGATATTTCTACAGCTCGCTGTAGTATCGCATCAACCGATCGTGTGGGATTTAATGCTTTGGTATTTTTCTTTTGGTTTGGACATTTTGATCGGTTGGTTTGAAAGAATTTCTGCTTATTTGTGAGTTACAGCTTTATTTTGAGTAAATTTGAATAACCGTTGACGTGAATAACAGTTTATAGCCGTAGAATTTGTTTCCTTGTGCTATATATTAGGGCAATGGCTCTCAAATAGTTCTATAAATTCCAAAGAATGATTAGAGAACTATTATAAGCTTGTCAAATATATATCATTTTTAACACAGATTTATATCGCATTGCAACACTCTCCCAGTCTAATTGCTGAAATTAAATTTGAAAAAAATTATCATTCATCAAAATCTCTATCTAAAATACGGTGGCGAATGTTTCGTTTCTATCACATATCTCTGACAATAAATCTTACAACAGATATTTCGAATTTATCTCAGATGGTTATCAGTATCATTACACACAAATCCTCCTCAGGCAACTTCAGATATGATATGGGTAAGGAATGATGCTTTTGTTCACTAAATTTTCGACTAGAATTTTTGGGGCAATATTCATGAAGCTTCAATTAACGCTACACATCTCGGAGCCTCTTCCCACGCACTCGACGTGAAGACTAAGGCGGTTACATTTACCGAAATATCGCACCGCGAGAGTTTCGTCAGTTCAAACATTCTGCACTGCATGGAGCGTCCGGAAAAGGAAACATTTTCGAGTCTTTTACTCTTCTTTGCTGAAGTTTTCTCTGCTTCTTTTTTCTTTTTCTTTTTTTCAGAGCAAAAATACATTTTGAAGCTAAAAATCCTTTCATATCTAAAAAGCTGTTTTGCAGCACGGTGACGGTTTTCAATAGCCCTAGACTTCAGAAGCTCTAAAACTCGGGCTCTACATAAAAATGCCAAAGAAAATATTCAAGTGCCTTCCGATAAATGAGTTCATTGATTAGGTAATTAATTTAATTCTCGTCTGATCGTTATGCGAGGATTTTCGTTAGCCCTATAGTATTATGCTTCTCCTCATCCTGAAAATTTTGTGCATGCATTTTGTATTTATCACTATTTAAAAGTACATCATTATTTCATGAGTATCTCGAAAGAAAATCAAGAGTTGCCTTCAAGACGAGAATACGGTTTTAAGCGGCACTTAAAAGCTTCTGGAAACAGAGTTTGAGACTTTTTTGACAGGGTGCATTAGATGGAATTTCTTATCTATATTAACATCAACGGTTTAATGGACAAACACACCGGTTCTCATTTTACTCCATTTTCGAAAGGAAAGGCAAGTATTGCAAAGCAAAATCACGAGTTAGGAACCCAACATCCATCAAGGTGGCGAAAAGCTCATGATGAAGTTTGGGGTAATAAGTACTTACCGAAGGGCTACTGATTGCAAAGTCTGAATTAAATTTTGCTTCGTTAAACTTGATTTATTAGTGTGCTGGTCTTCTCCTTATTTGTTGCTGGAAGATGGGCAACAAAATTCAGAGAAGTTCATTGTCAATTTCACAAAAATGTGACACCAGTTTTCCTGCAGAGGTCGGTCTGCTAGATAGAAGACTTAACCTAACTGAAAATAAGACCTTTGGGCAGGAATATAACTTAAATCTGATATAATCATATTGATGTTTTCAGTGAAGTATAACTTGAAAGTTTTTACTCAAACAATAAATGGTACCGAATTTTTGAAAATTCATGCACATCTGTAGAAAATGATCAATCAATTAACAACAACCCTGACGCACTCAACGAGTCAATCTGGGAAGGCCTGAAAATGCTTATTAATTGGTGTCATGCTGGTACCATTAATTTGTACGATAGAAAGAAAAACAAAATTAGATTAAGTAAAAAATTATTAGGAATCGGCAAATTTACCAGATGAATCATTGAAGACAAAACAACCTTTGAACAAAAATAACGCGTAAATTATAATTATTAATCATTGCTTAGAAAGCATCGACCATATAAATATAGAACATTTCCTCCACGCATACCAGAACAAACAAATGCCAAGAATTACCGAAAAATAAACAACGATTCAGTTAAACATAGACAATCTACAATGAATGATACGTTTTGTGGTGTTCATCAAATAAATTAATTCTTAGACGTTGATAAAAAGCATTTAGGTTGGCTTCGTGAAATTTACCCAATCAGTACAGAGCTCGGTATTTCTTCGCACAACTTCTAAAGAAATGAACACTCGAAAGTAAAGTAAATAATAGCGGTCGTTTAGACGAACACGGGCAACAAATAAAGAGCATTCGATACCCAATAGGCCCCTCGAAGTCGACTGTTGGAAACTCTGAGCCCATGTGAATGGTCCGAAGCCTCCCGGTTGATACTCGAATGATGGATGAGTGGAGTGTTCCGAATCATGATGGATAACACCAGGGATAGCTAAGATCTTGATGGATAACCAGGATAGCTAGTCTAGATGATGGATAAGTACAGGAGACGTGTTCGCACCAAGACCAATTCAATTTCACCCTGATGCAGTGGGTGTTAAGACCTGGCTAAAGCCCACTGTGAAGACCCCAGCCAACTGGACGACACCCGAGCTTCTCAGGTCCAGACGTCCTACACTGACACATCGGACGCTCGCCTATCGCCTCAATCTCGATTGTCTCGGCCACTTTTCCCAGCTGCAGTTCATAATATTAATATTTACGATCGTCAGAAGAATATATTGGTAATTTTAATAGAGCTTAGCGAGTGTTTTGTACCTATGTTCACGATGCAGGTTCTAAAACTAATTTGTTGTACCTGTTAGAAGAAATTATTTGCTTACCATAATTTTGTTTAGTGGTTGTTTTGTGAAACGCTATCCACTGAAAAGATCAAGTATAAGTGAATAAAATCGCAACACGAAACGTTTTGAACGTAATCTCATACAGCTCTTCTCGTAAAGAAATACCAAAAAGACTGATTCGTGTACCTTATCCTTGAATATAATCACACATCAACTGTAATAAATTAATCTCACATCAACTGTAATAAATTAATCTTACTTCAACTGTAATAAATTAATCTCACTTCAACTGTAATAAATTAATCTCACTTCAACTGTAATAAATTAATCTCACTTCAACTGTAATAAATTAATCTCACTTCAACTGTAATAAATTAATCTCTCATCAACTATAATAAATTAATCTTACTTCAACTATAACCCAAAATAGCTTGCCTTCGGTTTAGAAGTCACTCCACACTTTTAAAGCAGACGAGGAAATAAATGTTGACATGTGTTGCAGACAGTGTTTTATATCAAATTTTTTACGACCTTATTCGTAAAAAGAGCATCTAGCGGAAAACAAAGTTCCCAACGCAAGAGAAATAATTAAGCGAATATTTTGGAGAGTTATTTATGCTTCCATGCCAATAAGTTTTAAAAATGTCATTCCGTGCAATTTTGACCACTGCGGTATTTCGAAATTAAAAAATTTTTCTGTGAATATTTCTGCGTCAAATTCCATGGGATTTGATTTGTTGTGATCCTGTTTGGCGCTCCAAGAATTTGTTTTCAACTCAAAAAGAATTCGCAGCAAAGCTCGCATTAAACATCGATGCTCAGTTCATGAGAAGATATCTAAAAACAATCTTCGAGCAAAGGTCTGTTAATTTTGTTGATTCAATGTTCAAAACCCCTTTCAATAATATTAGCATAAGGAAAAATATTCAATACTGAATTATTTTTCATTACAACACGAATTGTAATGAATTCGGATCTCTTTACAAGACAAGAAAACCTCTCACATACGTAGATTAAAAATAGCAGAATACGTAATTACTTGATCATGATTGATCTAATAATGATAAACTGTAGTGATAAGTCAAATGAAGTTAATGAGTACTTATAATTCAAACAACTAAATATTAAATATTGAACTGTAACAAAATTCACTCGAAACTCTTAATTATTTTGCTGATTCCATGCCTCGTTTGGTCGACGCAATATCCTAATTTTGTAAATTCAGTGTGTTTATTTTTCATTAAATGTATTTCATTTAGGGTGACTGAATATAAATGTTGATGAACCCAATTAATTACAATTGGCATTTATTTTCAAAGAATATGTTAATAACAGTAGCATCTAGAATAATGTTCGAGTATATTCAAAAAAAGCAATTTCACTAAGATCGTACAATTACTTTCGTCTTCCCCCACAATTTTCTTTTTTCCTTTTAAAGAAGCTAATTAAGGATCCAAGAATACCGTTTGCAATATTATTAGGCTTTAAAGGTGAATAAATACCAATTCTACTAAACTTAGGAATTCCATGCGATAAAATCCAAATGATTCAAGAAATCCCCCAAAAAATCGTTTTTAAGAACTTGAATTTTCTTGTCAGTGCTGAATGTTGGCCTAATTAGAATACCTAGCGTTATTTGTATGGTTATAAACATTCAAGGTACACTTCATACGCATAAATCATTCTTTAAGGCATGAACATACAGTTCCACTACTTGTGTAATAAAGCAAATTGTAGAAAAAAATATCAAACTTCCCCATGAAATTACCAGGTTTTGGTAAAAAAACGTTCAAACTCCTTTTTTTAGTGTAAAATTTCTAATTTCATATTTCCTATCATTCTACTGTTAATTACTTGCAAATTGAATACATTTTGTTACAACTTAAAAAATTGGGTTCCTCCTCTCAGAACGTGAAGCCCAACGGGCCTAATATTCGAGCAATTGATTTCGTTGAAGCGATAAAACTATTGGCTTTTTTCTAAGTCGACTTAGCATTGCTTCATACCATTGCACGTACGTAGCGGTAGCGTACTTAGCTACGCTACATTCCTTATCCCGCAGAATAGCGAAATAGACTTAGAAGAACTTATGCTACCGGCTATTCCGTTACGCGGACACTATAGCATTAAAACTTCAGTAACTGGATCACGTGCTATGTACAAAGTCAAAATGAAAGATTTTTATTTGCGAAAAATTTTCTTAATTGTATATGAATGTAATGCATATCATTACATTTTGTACAATTCAAAAATTGAATTAGCTTTTTATTTTGTTCAATAATGAAATCGCAGCTTTCGATAGCATATCATTGTGAATCCCAATGAGAAGAGTAGTCCTCTCAATTGTATGCGCACCCATTGAGATACTGTATCTATGCCTCTATAGTTTTCCCCATAATTTCTTATATCTATGAAGCAATGTTAAATTATCGTGTTTCCTGAGTGTGTGTTTCTTTTATGAGTACGCCCATTTTTATGAGTATGATGGCAATATTTTATGTCATAAGTTTTCAACATTCTGTGTGTGGAAACAGATATAGCGCAATTAACGGACCACAATGAGATAATGGTAACTCAAAGTAGTTCAATCGAATGCATCTTCAAAAATGAGGGTAAAAATTAGACAACGAAAATTTCCTAGCTTACGAGGAATTTCTCAGCATGTGAGGATAACCAGTTACAGGAAGTCTCAGTTAGAGCATGTCCCAGTTTCTGAAGTTCTAGAGTATTGATTCAAAATCTGACATCTGGCTCTCTATAATAAAATCCCAGCCTTTAGAGAAGACCTCAGTATAATTAACTAATTCAGCTCACTAGGCTCGAGTGCAATGGTTATAAGAACAAAAATGTATTACAAACATCAATAAACAGTTCAGTAAAGTAGGTAAACCTATTTAGAGTTCAATTAAATATTAAAATTTTTCAAGTGAAAAGGTTCAAAGGGTTCAAATTCAATTAGCTTCAAATTTTATGTCAATTGTTGTACAAATTATTCATTACAAGGTTTGGGTTAACCTAGTGGGATAACCAGTATTTAAGATATTTAACATTAACGATTGGGATATGAGTTCATACATTGTCATAGCCGCTATATGTATGGTTCAGTTAAAAATTAACGATATTAATGTTGGTGACGATTTATGTCTTTTCTTCAGTGAAATAAAAATACAAAGCCTACAATAAAAGTAGGTTCAACAGATACACACGTTCGAAGGCTAGAATAAAGGGTTCGATGAAAGTCAATATGAGGTTCAAAATAATAATTCACTTGTCCGCAGGCTAGAATCTTGTCTTCATGAAAATAGGAGTATAAAGCCTTCAATAATCGGAGGGATTTGAGCAAAAAATGCAGTACGACCGGTAAAATTCGGCCAACTCACTAATCTCGCCTGGATGGGATCATATCCTTTTCAAGGTACAGGGTCGTAATTTTGATACCGAAAAAAATCCCACGTATTTTACTAGAAATTGCTAGCGTCTGAAACTGTAACATTGACATCAACCACAGCAGAGAGCACATTATGAATGTGATATGAACCTATATGAAAACTGTTTGAGCTTTAATCTGAAAAGATAATCATCTTTTCTTTACTCTTCATTTCAGTCAGTGGCCTACTTTCTTTAACTTTTCGATCATGTATTCTAGATTTCTTGCAGTTTCAGTAGTTATTCTGTATTGACTATAGTTTAAAATTTAAAAACAATTTTAAAATTAAGTTCGCTATCTATCGATTTTAAAAAATTCTTCTTTGATCAGCATCAATGCATAGCCATTCCTTTGAGGTTGCTAATTTTTGGGTTTCTTTGTGCGATTTTTATGCGATCCCTCAAGTAAAAAAAAAACATATTTAAAACTGTAGTTATTTTCCGTCCTTGAGTAATCTTTTCTCGAAAAATTGTTTACCGTCAAAATTGCACGATTTCTTCTCTCGTATTCCATTTTCTGAGCTATGTTCAGCCGTCAGTTTATCTATTTCATATATACCTTAAATGAATCACTGTCAAAGGAAACTCAAATCGATCTATTTCTGTTCAACTTCATGGCTTTCCTAAGATTCTCATCTCCTCATATTCTATGTCCTCAGTCTCTATATCTCACAACCCCGTGTCTACATCTATCACCCACGCCTGAAGAACGGCATCTTTCTAATCATTTCCATTCGTCGAGAATTCTGTTCCACTTCCTTCTGCCTCGCTCTGTGCCCGACAGCCCGGCGCTTAAATAGAAGGAACACAATCTAAGCATTGTAGCAATAGGCGGTTGGTCGGACACATGGCCGATCCATCATGGCCCCGGACTCCTCCGATGTTTAGCGGTCTCAGCGACGACACTCAGGCGATCGCCCGACCATGCCCTGCTCTAACACAAGATTATGGAGGCCTCTCTTCGCCCATGTTTGTGGCTTCGGGTTCTGTTCTCTTCGAGAGCTAACTCTCAATGGTATATGTCGCAAATGTATTTGCGTGAAATGAATGTATGTATCGATGTGTTTACGTATGTATCAAACGGTAAAATTCGTAGACTGACGTGAAGGTCATTAATGTCAATGAGATGTGTAAATAAAATTTTAAATAAACGTCTCAAATGAAGTCGACAATGGCGAAGAATAGAACCACAAATAATCTTTCGTGTGAACGTAAGTGAATATGAAATTACTTCGACCAAAACTGTAGTGATAAGTCAAATAAAATTAATGAGTACTTTAAGTCAAGCTCCCTCACTTTCAATGTTATTCGTGAAAACAATTATTCAAGATTATGATAAATGCAATTTAGAGCAAAAATTGAGAGTTGATATTCAGACCAAAATGAAGGTTTCGTTTCAGGCCATGATGGACAAAGTGATATTTCAAGTGAGGCTGCTTTCTTGATAATCAAACTGCACTGGCTCTTCTTGGAAAGTAGAAAATAATGCTCTGTTCTCCTTGAGCACAGGAGAAAAAATACTAAAATGTATCACGCGTACACATGTCCGCGCTGTTATGAGTTAATCAAAGCGTTAAATTATTGTGTAAAAACTCATGAAATCCGAACAGCACTATGACTGTATTAGCTAACACTAGAAACCCACACACACTCTCATATTTAAATATCATTTTGCGTCGTTTCAAAATTACCTGCATGATAGTTATTCCATTCTTTTTTCAGCATTTCATACGCTACAAACATGGAATTATAAATGCGCCAAGATTTAAAATGCTAGGTAGCCTGAATAATGATTGACCCCTCTGGGATGCGAAGCCTTCAAGACGGGCGTGATCCTACACTCATCAAAATACCCCAGACACCAAGTGCTGCAGGTCTTGACATGGACGTCGTCCCGAAATATGCACAGCAAAATTCCGACGCCCGCCTGCTCAAATGCTGCCTCATGACCGAGCTCCGTACGTAACGCAAGTGGAGTATTCAGACCCGAGGTAGAACTATATAGGAAGGTTGGTTGCTCTACTAGCAAAATGTAGTATTTTAAAGTTTGCCGTATTTCTGGTCAGACAGGAAATGCAACTTTGACCGATATATATACCAAATAAATAAATCAAAGCATGTAGAATATAGTATTTTGAGTGTGTCGTCTTCTTGTTCAGATGGGAAATGCAACTATGACCGATATATATACCAAATAACTAAATCAAAGCATGTAGAATGTAGTATTTTGAGTGTGTCGTCTTCTTGATCAGATGGGAAATTCAACTTTGACTGATTTATACCTAATAACTAAATCAAATAAAGTGCAGTTTCAAACATAGTGCGAGAATAACGCGACCGGATAATGTTAGAAAAATTTGTTCAAGGAAATGATCATATAAGTGAAGTAACTGAGAGAGTAAACTTTACACGATGTATTTCCTCTGGAAATATCGAATTCGGACTTTATAGTGCGTTTTAACATTGCATTAACTTATAAGTGGAACAGAAATTGCATTTGTTAGACGTGCTAAATTGAATGGAAATCGTTTATTTTAAAGGTATTAAATCTGAGTTAAAATTTCTTTAATTTGAAAAACCAACACTTCAAGCTCAAACGGTGCGTATATTTAGGCCCACAACCTATTTCAATCATATTTTAAAATGAATTGTAATTTTGGAGAATTATCATTACTTTAATGTGTAGATTTGAGATAATAGATCAAATATATATTAAGTGAGTTTTGATGATGATCTAAGTACCCCAGATAAGCTGTATTGCATGACTGGACTGCAGTGGGATGTGGTCGATACGAATTTTATTTGATGAAAAAATAACTCAAGCTCTCGAAAAATTGTCTAACTTATTTATCTTAATTTTTAATACAATAATCTTCAGATTTAGAATTCAAAATAAATATTGCGGATCATTTCACAAATTCCTTTATTTTCAGAGATTTTTTACGAGTACATTTTTACTTGATATCTACATTACTAGTATATTATCCAATGTCATTTGAAAAGTTACTTCATATAATTCTTGAAGCTCAGTAAATTTTTCACAGGCCGCTTTCGTGCATTATTTGAAAACATGATCAGTTTTTCACACTTATTTGTGCAGAATCAAAGAAGCTTCAAGTAAAAATGACATCGAACTGAAGATATACAACAACTACTTCCTAACAACACTCCCGTTGAGGCATTTTTCGTTCACATCTGTTTTCCCGCGGCAAAATTGACAATAACAAAATCTGCATAAATTTCCCCGCAAAGATTCACTCACCGCTACTATTTAGGGTGCCATTTGTGCCACTTTTCGACGCTTTTCCTGCCTATTTGCTATGACAATTAAAAAATTAGGACAAACGAGACATTTATCTCTCTTTAATTCTTGACAGGCAGCTGTTTCAGACCTTCTTCTTTGCCTCAAAATTGAATCCTCGCGTGATGCTGGAAAACAACACTTCTCTTTTTATCGACTGATAGATGCAATTGTCTTCAATTTTTTGCAGCTATTGAAAATCAATTCTGGTTTCATTTTCTTCTATAAAACTAATGCGATAAATGAAGAGCTCACCAGCGACCGCGGTAAAAATCTTGAGAAGTAAGAGCGAAACGCTCGACAGGCCCATCGATATTCAATGACAGCCTTCAAATCTGGAATTTAGGAGTCAATTAATGAATTGTACAAATATTTCAAATGACGGCATCGTAATCTAGTATTCCAATCTACAGATGCAGAGCTTCCGTTTCCAGGCCTTTTATACAAGACTGGCCATATTTTCTAGTTTGCATAACCGGTTTTTTGAGCTTCGTGACTCAGCAATATTTCAGGACTCGTTTTCATAATTACTCTCCGTATTTCCCCTCGCAAATACATGTAGCCTTCAGCTGTCGCTTATTGAATAGTATCAACACAAACCAATAAATTTGCTTCATGACTTTTGATTGGTGACGTCGAGTATGCCTTTCATATACGTTTGTGGTATGGCCTTTTGAATTATGTGATACCGAACGATCACCCTGAATTCTAAAATTAATACTTACTACTGTTGATGTTCGAAAACTGTATAAAGATAAATAATACAAGCATACACCAGGTTTTATTGATAGCTACAATTTTCAAACCGCATAATTATTTGTGTTGCAATCAACTTGAACGCATTTTGGTGTCCAGTAAATGTTCTCAAGAAGTCAATTTAAGCTTAGTTCTGTTCACCATTTCGTTTGAATATTTTGCTATCATTACGATGTATCCTACATACAATCTCGTTAGCAATTTTTCACTTAATAAGCCAGCTTGTGATGATGTATGTAGCAGTGAAAAATTATGTTTTCAAAGAGTCTACATGTTTAGTTTATAAAAATTTCACAACTCGCTATGGTCGTCACAGCAATACATGCATTTAGAGGTGGAATTTTATAATAATACTTAATCTACAAGTCTACTTAGCTCCTCACGTTATACAGCATGTGTCGTAGCCAACCCCACCAAAAGCTTTCGATCCCAGCCGTGTCGCAACAACGACATCAATCGTTCAAAAATAAGGCCCAGGTCAATAGTCGTATCGAAATACGGGTACTCTTTCACTCGTACGTTTCTATTCGGGGGCGCGTGAAGGTACTTCTAAATGGAAACGGTCATAAAATTTCATTCAGTTATTTTTTACCCATGTTCACCTCATTTCAAAGTGATTACTTCTGATGGATTGCTGCTACTCGAATCTCAGTTGACAACAAAAGTTTTTTTTTTGTGTTGTGATGGATTTTTAATTCGGAGACCTGGCAAAAACGATGTTTAATTTCATTACACTTTGCTTCAGGTGATATGGAAATGAAATAACTTATCAATAAAGAATTTGAAACCTATGAGCTGAAAGAAAATCATTAATAATCAGTTAAGTTATTGAGTATTGTAGAATTTGTGTTTTAGAATGTTCAAACTAAGAGGTTGCATTCAGAAAATAAAATAGCATGTTTTTAGAACATTCATACCATAATTATCGTTGAACTGATGAAGAAATGAGATCTGCTAAGGAAATAAGTATTGTGTATAAATCTACACTGTATCCATATAAATGCCCTTGGCGATGTGAAGCAGATGTGCGCTATGTTGTTCAGCAAGGGACAGCTCTCATTTGTAGGCGATAAAATAAAGTTTAATGCATCAAGCCATTTTTATAACAGGTAAACTAGAAATTTCCGCATTTTTTCAATCAAGGACATCACAGTCATTCAAATTAATTGGAGAAAATAGTAATTCATTTTTAGAAACAACATTCTTTTCAACGTCATAAGTGAGAGAGCGACGTGGAACTCGTTTGGGGAAGACTGAAATGCAGCTTTGATGTCGACAGAAAACAGATGCATTGACGTACAAGACCTCTCTCACTCCTCAATTTAGGTAACCCGTGCATTTGCAATGCAATTTATAACACGAATGCAACAGTTTACGGGCGAACATTCCAGTTTTATGCGCCAGCGCTGGGGTTTACGGTGCAAATTTAACAGTACAATATCAACGCTTCAGTTTTAAAGTTCACCACCAGAGTTAAAGGTATCAACGTCACAATTTGCCTTATCTACGCAACAGTTTATTTCAACTTCACAATTTACTTTATGAACGCCACAGTTTACGGTATCAACGTCAAAATTTACCTTATCAACGTCATAATTTACCTTATCAACGTCACAATTTACGGTATCAAAGTCATAATTTACCGTATCAACGTCACAATTTACCTTATCAACGTCACAATTTACGGTATCAACTTCACAATTTACCTTATCAACGTCACAATTTACGGTATCAACTTCACAATTTACCTTATCAACGTCACAATTTACGGTATCAACGTCACAATTTACGGTATCAACGTCACAATTTACCTTATCAACGTCACAATTTATGGTATCAATGTCACAATTTAAGGTAACAACGTCACAATTTACCTTATCAACGTCACAATTTACGGTATCAAATTCACAATTTACCTTATCAACGTCACAATCCACGGTATAAACTTCACAATTTACCTTATCAACGTCACAATTTACGGTATCAATTTTACAATTTACCTTATCACCGCCACAATTACGGTATCAACGTCACAATTTATCTTATCAACGCCACAGTTACGGTATCAACGTCACAATTTACCTCATCAACGTCACAATTTACGGTATCAACGTCACAATTTACCTTATCAACGTCACCATTTATGGTATCAATGTCACAATTTACGGTATCAACGTCACAATTTACCTTATCAACGTCACAATTTACGGTATCAATTTCACAATTTACCTTATCACCGCCACAATTACGGTATCAACGTCACAATTTATCTTATCAACGCTACAATTTAAGGTATCAATGTTACTGTTATCAGATTAATAGCGACAGTTAACCTGAAAACGTCCACGAGCCTAATGTTACAATTCCTTGAAGCACGACTGTGTTGTTGTTACATCGTCACGCTTGCAGCAATATGTTCTTTGTATCGTAGCCACAGATTCATTTGGATCCCGACGAATTTCAATGGATCATTTTTAGGAAAATGTTGCGGTTTCTAGAAACAAAGTCGATGCATCTTGATACCATTTATTTGATTTTAAATCGCGCAGCAGCCAAGATTGCCACCACCCTTGGCTTAGTTTTAGGTTGTTGACGTAGTGAGTGATTGTTCTCTTTGCGACAAATATTACTTGCGTAACTCAATAAATTTACGTTCGCGTTTGCCATTTTATAAATTGTGTTAAGTATTTTACCATGCACTGCTGCAACTGCAGCTTCGCTATTCATTCATTCATTTACATCTTTTTTGAGTTGTCACTATATCAAACCACGTAGTGGTTACAGTGAAGTTGTGATCTTCGGAATGTAAAAAACTGGAAAAAGTTCGTAAATTTAAGTTGTAACTGCGGAAGTGAAACTCAAAATTGAATAGACGAATAACGAGGCAATGTCTGGCACTATGACGATAATTACAATAAGATTGCGGCGATGTTCATATACATTTATTTATTCACCATGACCACCCATTCAACAACCGCGGTGTGACTACAGCGGTTCGCTGCAGTTCAGCGCAGTAAAGGAAGTTCAAGACCTGTTCAGCTCGGTACATGACTTTAAAAGAGTGCTAATTGCAGCAAATCGATCGTTGCCGCTAACAGTCAACACCACACACGTGTTTCTGCAATGCACGTTGCCTGTAACCACTATCAAATGCAGGCCATAACTGCCTACGTCTGCTCGGTGTCGCTCAGTGGAATTCACAGACGGAATTGCTGCAGCTGCAGGCGCGACCACGGTGCGAGAAATTGGGGTACGGATGATTGCATGGGGATAATGATCTTAGGATGAATTTCAGCACGATTATAATTTAACTTGTCTTCATTAGAGCATATTCATACACGAGATCTACAATCGTCTTTAGGTTATGCTCGATTATTCAAAATGAATATTATAAAATTGTTAAAAATTTATTCCAAGTCCTGTATAACAAAACACTGTTTTTAACTTCACCTTCGAGTTGAGAATATTATCTAAAACTGTTATAATGTAAAAAGATTGATTTTAATTCATTTCAAAAATCCTGTTACATAATATTACCCTAATTTTTTGGATCGTCGTCACTTATGGCACTAAACATGCTTCAGAATGAATTATTGCTGTAAACTTTACCTAGAACCCATTACGGATTCAAAATGTGGCAAATGAGTAAACCATTCTGTTTTGATTAGTAAAGTGTGATGCTTTCAGATTGTTACATATACTTTGATTCGCGGAAGTTTTTATGCAAGTATCCTTAACCAAAATTTTCATTGGTCATCGAATAAATAGCAGAGTTAATTAATAGGATTCAGAACGGTCTACATGACGCAACTGCAGAGCCACTCGACGTACGGCTGCATTGAGCAGGTATCACGGAGCTGTTGGCTTCATTTCCGCCTTTTTCCTCGTAGTATGTTATCGCAAACACGTTTCTCCAAATTGGAATTATATCTCAAACACTTTCCCCAAGTTCAAATGTTATCACAGACATATTTTCCCAAGGTGAAATGTCATCGTAGGAACATTTCCCTATGTTTAAATGTTATCACACGCCAAGTCTCCAAGTTGGAATGTTATCGTAAACACGTTTCCTCAATTTAAAATGTTGTTGCAGCTACATTTCTCCGAGTGAAAATGCATTCACTACACAGACATTTTCCCTCGTTAAACTGTTACCGCAACACTGACACATTTACATTTTATTGAGGAAGTTTGGAAGGATATCATGGAAATGTTTTTCCCATTGTGGTGGTTGTCTTGCCGGTTGAGAGCGAGTTAAATCATCGGAGCGAAAATCTCCTCAAAAAGAGAGACCTAAAATTCCTCCTCCTCTGCCGCCGCTGCCAGAGCAAAGAAACTGTGTTGGGTGTCGAGTTTGCGTGCCTTCAAAAATAACAAAACGAGCTCGGCTGTGGAAATTCAGAGATGAAGAGCATTTATTTCTGAGAGTTAATGAACTCCGGCCTGGTTTGAATGCAAAAGAAATAGCGCTGATGTTGTTAACAGGAACAAAAATTATATTTGTTAGGGAATGAAGAAATTTGACGATGTTCACAATGCAGGAAAATATGATCAAATGAGGAACCTTCACTTTATTTTGCTTTTGAATGGTGCATAGTTCTCAAAATTACGTACTAAAAAATGCTTGTTTGAAAAATCGGGCGAAAATTTGTGTCAAACCGTCAAATTCGTTGTAATCTATAATTCTCACTTCATAATAAATGAACAAATTAAGTTCCAATTAAGTGGTTTCGACTCCTTGTTTCGGAGGTGGTTGTTTAAAAGTGCAATTGAATGCATGCCCTAGAAAAAACGCAATATTTTATAACATGTTGGAAATGTTACTTAACACCATTTCATTTTCCTGTTTTCCACTGGAAGTAATTAATTAAGAAGTATTTTGAAAATAATCAATTATAATGGTCTGAATTTTCAAAATTATCAATCATTTATCAACTTGAAGCACTATTAATAGTTGAACGTGTTCTCGCCGGTAATATAAAATAGAAACAATTCCGAGATATTTCTTATTTGATAAATATGAGACTACCTGTCTTGGTCACACGCTCGTACTTCCAGGGCTGCGCGCAACGTCGTTATGCAACGTCTGTAACACACGGGCAATAATACAACTTCTGCAGCTCACAAACCATTTAGGTGCGGAGTGAAATGTCAGGCATCGAACGCAATCATCAAAGTAGTATGAGAGGCAGGTTTAAATTCATAAAAATTACATAAAAAGACTGTAGGACTCCAGGCATGTCGTAAATCAAGCATAACCTTATCTTAATTGCGCCGCCTAATACCTCTTTGGAACAATGTACAGCACGAATGTGTGTTTTCATCATCATTTTAATTTAGAAAGAAATATCACTAGATAAGGGGAAATTGAGCGTATCTTCATCTTTTCTATAGCATTTTCAATTTACGGACCTTAATTCAAACCGAAGAAATCCCCTAGCAAACAAATTGAGCAATCAATTGCCCTGAATAACCAAGTGTTTCCTTTTTATCTGTTTCCATTTCACATCAGGATCATATAATGATAGCAAATGCTGTATAATTAGCCCCATGTTTACATAGCACCTGCCGTTTTCACATGATCAACCACTGAAGTCTACACTGTACACCTTAATTGTGATGAATAAATATTCAAATTATCAGAACCCACGATCTAAAATTGCGTTGCAAGTCACCAAAGTTACCAATACAGCGTGCCCTCTGCGACCACCCCGACAATTTTGCAGAGACCGCTTGAGTGCAGTAGGGAGAGACCGTGCTGCTGCCGACACCGTGTTCTCCGAAAGGCGTAATCTAATTTTAGCGAGAGCTAATGATGGGTGCGATGGGTGAGATCACTCGGATGAACGTACGAGTCATCGCTAATCAGGCCGACGAGCTGTCAGACTGGGAGCCAGATCATTGAGCAAATGTTATTTGTTCTCTCACAGATCTCCAAAAGCTCAATGATTTGCGAGAAAAAAGGAAACACAGGGTCAGTGATTTGTAGCTTTTCCCCTCGTACACTTGGCCAAAATATTTGATGGTTCTTTTCCTGCAGTGTACACGCTGCATGATGCCTGTTTGGTGTAGGTGTTCGTAAGTTACTGAAAATGTCCAATATTTCTCTGCATCCAGCGTGAATCACTTCAAGAAGAGATTTCGTTTCACTGTTTCGTTACTTTAAACTATGAATTTGAGGTAAACATTAAGAAAATACTATTGACGAAACAAGAGATCATATTTACGATAGCTTTGCCATTCGTTCGTATTGTCACTTAGACAGTAAATGTAATGGCTGGCACAGTAAAATAATTTATCAAACCCTGATTTGCCCATTTCTGCAGCCAATTCAATTGAAAATTATCTCTGTACATTCATATTTCAGTTCTAAAAGCGATCACTCTTTAAAATCAGTTTCTCGCATTGGCTCCAATTAAGTATACAATAAAGAAACTCGTCATAAAACGACGGTTAACGAGTTTATAAAAAATTTCGAAGGAGACATCACTATACCCATGAGCTGTCTGATCTCACATTCAAAAGCGACCGTTTCAGAGCCTGATATCCCGTTGGTCTTTACACCTCTTTTGTCTCCTCATCATGGCAGAAGCCTCGGCTTTGACGTCGAGGCTGCTGGTCTTTCTTCCTCAGCATTATGCTCGGCACAACGGAGCGTGACAGCATAAAGTGTCGCACGCATTAGGCAGTCAATTGCCTTCTTTTGCATAATTGTAGGTGCAGATTCCATGGATTTGAGAAATGGGTCTTTGCTGCGCATACGCACCGTGTGATTGTTGTATACTTGGTAACTTGAGGTACTTTTAACAAATCCGACTGTGAAATTACCATTAATAGTCCATGGGCTCACATATAAATAGTGAGGAGCTTAAAAAAAGGGCAGGAACAATTAATCGTGTAATTCAATATATATGAATATAAAGCAATCGTGAAATGAACTCTGTTTTCTTCCTAATTAAGTCACAATAACACGCCCAAAAGAAATTTAAATTACGGAAGTGTAAGTACTAAATTCATAGTCATCAAATGAACTACCAAATGATGTTGAAGTACGGCGGTAGTACTGCTGATAGGGATGATTTTATCTCAAGATCCAATACAACATTCTTCACACTCGCAGAAATTACTTACTTTTATATAATTTTCCTAAAATGTTAAGTCAGCTTTTATTCCTCGTTATTTCGTGTGCACTTTTGAAGCTGATAACTTATTTTGAATCATATCTTAATACCTCTTTTAATTAGCTTGAAAAGATCAATTCCTGACCAAATCAATCATCATTTCAAAACCATTCCACCATGCAAAATTCACGTGCAGTGCAATAGACTCTTTCAAATCTAACCCGCATGTAGCACTAATATGAATTGTAGCCCGTTAGATGTCAAGTCGAATCACGTATTTTACTAGAATTTACTTGTCTTTTACTAGGAAAAATGTACATACTTCGACTAAATAAACCATCCAAATTTTCTAAATTCCTCACTGAAAGCATTAAACGTCACTACCGAGCGCTCAAAGCGACTTCTTCATTAGACAGCAGCACCAGAACAGCCTCTCTCCCAGCGCTCCGGAGACCGGTAGCCCTGTTTGACAGTGACAGTTGACACCTCCTGAGAGCACGATATGATCGTGTTGTGACAGATTTATTATCGTGGTTTCGAAACAACAAAAGGTGCGGTTTCCAGGTCACAAAGAGATGGGTACTGCCACTCAAACACTCTGGCTTAGTCAATGCCTCAAACGTTCGAACTCAGGCACGCACGCTGGAGGATGTAGTGAAGAGCTCCTTGGTGAAAGAATGAGCGTATATACTCTTCAATCGAAAAATAGTCGACGTAAAGGATAAAATTCGCTGTGATGGAAATTCCATACTATGAATATAATTACTCAAAAAGCATCAAAATCAACGAGAAATCAGCGTATAGAGGAGTCTAAGTGCAGTGAATGTAAATCACAAGGTGATAAACCGATTTTCAAAAAATTAATAACAATTTACATGTATCACCTATGTAGCAATTTTTACCGAACAACTGAACACATTTCCTTCATAGATGTTACTCGCGTCCTTTTAATTACTGACTAATTTTTGAGCGATAGCATCAATTTATTTTACCCACTTCAGACTCGATCGTTACCCATATCAAAAATTTGAAAATTGATGTTATTACAAGTGAGCAACTATTATAGAGGTACAACTCACTATTTACAGCCCAAGCAGCAAAATGTTTGCCCTGCCATAAGCTCTTTCAAATGAAATCGCTGATTTGAGACATTTTAACTCTATTGACCTTATTTTCAAAACTTTAACCAGTCTTAAAATAAAAATAAATCACATTACTCACATAATAAAGTTAGGTGACATAAAGAACTAGCTTTAAAATAAGAAGAAATTGTTGATAAATAAAAGACAACGGACGCTTGCTGAGGTTTTATTCGAGGAGCTGCCGTTCGTAACAAGAGGCGAGGAGTCAATACGCACTAGCAACCACGGAAGCTAGGTCACTGCAATAAAATAAAGAAGCAAATAAATCCCATGACGAGACTAAACGAAATTATAACCAAATTTAAACCAAACTTTCCAAGATTTTAGCAAAGTATCACGCTAGTTTCGTTATTATTCCTAGCAACGTACTGAACTAACTTCGAGCAGTCTACTGTAGAAGTAGTGACGAACAGGCTTTAATCGCTAGGGATGAATTTCGGCAGCTTACTGAAAGAAAACATTGAGTGTTTAATTTAGGGTACCTAGCACGCGAATGATATCAATCGCAGAGTTTATGTCATTTTCCATTAATTAAGTTAATCACTGAAGAGATTACTAACCTTCGAATTATATTCCTCGAAGTGGAGATTTCACCGCTTAATAGAAACACAGAAGAGGAAACCGAAGGACCGGCCAGAACAGTAAGAATGCTAAGGTTAATTAAGATTAGTACAGCAAGACAAGGGGACCTCTAATTTTCATAAGTTAAGTTAGAGAAAGCTGATCAGTCAAATTAGGACTTCGACTGCTGTCTAGCTGCTTTCTACTAGAGTAGTGAATTTAATAGCAAAGTTAAGGGACTCTGCTACCAGAGTAGATAATTGAGCCAATTCGCTCTTCACATCCATTAAAAGCCCCCCCTAATTAAGGATTTAAGCTGACCGGCCCTCCAACAGGAGTAACAAAACTCATGCAAAACTGAACATAACTGAACACTACATACTAGGGCCCTAGAAACCAAATTCGTTACCAAACAAAAGACGAAAAATATAGCGCTGACATAGACACCGCTCTCTCAGGAAACTAAACATCAAAAGAAATGGCAACCCTCTCCTAAATCCCGGACCGCCGAGGAAACTTCGGACGACCTCCCGATGGCCCTGACGGTTCCATTCACTTTTTCGACAGTGAATAGAACACCTCAAATATAAATTCCTTTCAAAATTTTGAACAAAAATTTTCTCTTGAGAGTTTCTAACAATGGTGAGTTATTGGATATGTTCACCAAAAAACTCGCTATTAATGTGTGGAGTGCTGTTCTCACACTGAATATCTCTCAATTGCATGAACTGTTTAAATGAACAAATTATTGCTGGCACACTCTTTTTCTTCCATTTGCTAATCAAAATTCGTCAATGCAGAAATTACTGTGCATAATTTTCCAATCGTTACTTTACTATTGTATTTAATAGTTGTCTATTTCATGCTGATAAATCTTGTGATTATTAAATTACCAACCAAGATCCATAAACTTTCTTTTCTGTTGCTGAATTCATCCATTTTACTATGGACTCATGAAACTAACTCGATTACATCACTTTCGTTAAAGCTTGCGGGAAAGAAAGCCAGTGAATGTTTGTTGAAAGAAAATCTCTCAAAAAGTAAATCGTGCAGAACGTTACGAACAATGCTAGAGTCTGCCAAGAGTTCACTAATATCATTTAAATTAACCAATTTGTCCATTGCTATATATATACATCCTCTGCTTCTTCTATCTCTTCTGGTTTGAGTCCCAAAGCTCAACAACGCTCTCTAACTACCTTACCTGATTACCACATGCTGCAACACTTGCATCTTTGTGCTCCAGTAGACAGAAGCTCTCATTAATATCCTCAGCGAGAGAGCTCCTGCAAACTGTAAAGCCAGAAAGCTCCTCTAAAATGAGAGAGCTCCTTTTAAGTGAGAGAGCTCTTGTAAAGTCAGAGAGCTCCTGTAAAGTAAGAGAGCTCCTGTGAAGTGAGAGAGCCCCTGTAAAGTGAGAGAGCCACACAGCCACTTCACGACGACACCAAATAGCTGCTCGCAACACTTGCTGCTGCCGACCAAACGCGTCACCGTTTTTTCACCACATGACATGGGACTGTGATCCTTGTTATGGGATCCTTGTCTGCCTATTCACAAAAGAATTAATGAGCCGGTAGTGGATTAAAACGCATTAGTGTTGATTGTGCGGGATTAACGTCCATCTTCTCTTGAGCAGCTGTCACGGCCTCTCACGGACACACGCGGCTGCTGTGGTAGGAGTGAGGCTAATGCTGCTATATTTGTGTCTCTGCTGTAATGTGTAGCGAGTCAAGAATGTAGAGCTTTGTTCCTCTCGTGCATTGTAATGAATGCTAATGCTCGCGCTTCCAGTAACTGTGTTAGTGATGTGTTAAAGGAAATGTACAGTAGTAAGTGTAAAGATATGTATTTAGTGAAAAGGCCTGATGTTTGAGAAGGAAACAGTTGATTTATATGTAATTTTAAAACATTCACAAATTATTTTTCTTGAGAATCGAGAGTCAAGGGCTTATTTACCCGATATGGCAAAATTAAGAGGTCTTGAAGAAATAGTGATTTCTTTTGATCAATTATTTTCATGGTTGATAAGTATTGAAATTGCATTTACCCAAATTACTTCAATTTTACATATACGTCACACACACGAAACTACACGGCGTTTTTTTTATCTTAGAACTGACAATAAAAATATGTCAGGCTGACATTCCTTAAATAATTACCGATTGGTTCCCATTTGTATACGTGGCTCACAGTGGGAGCAAAACGCAAAAAATGTGCTTTTTATAGCCTGAATAAAAATAGAGCGCATTTCAAATGAGTAAAAATTACATGCGATAGAAAAAAGAATAACTATTTCAATTTCTCCTCTTCAAAGAAAACATAAAACCAGCCCCAGACCTCTCGCTCTGCCCTAGGTTTTAGTATACATGCTTGACTCGTGATTAAGAGATATAATGACGTCATCGCAACCTGTTCTCATTATACAGGGTGGCCCAGAAGTAACTGACCCTTTTAATTTGCTAATAAAAAGAAAACCATGAACGCTAAAAAGTTGAAACTTGTTTTATTGGAAAGAATAACAATTTTATAGTTTATTAACACTATGTTTTGATTATAATATCCTTTAAATATCCGCCACGGTTGTTTTGACAAATTAGGGCTCTTTTTCTTGTTGCTTCCATGACGCTCCTTATAGTGTATCTGGCGAGAGTTGAGCTATTACAGAAGAAATGTTGCTTTTAAGTTCTTGTAAATTTGTTGGATTTGCTCCATAAACTCGTGACTTGAGGTAACCCCACAAGAAGATGTCTCATGGGGTCAAATCTGGAGAACGAGAGGACCACTGGATGTTTCTAAATCGTGAAATTAAATGATTTGGAAAGCAACCTCTTAACAATGTTAGAGTTTCTCTTGCCGTATGGACTGGGGCTCCATCCATATATAGGACACCATATAATAAACTACAAAAATGTTATTCTTACAAATAAAACAAGTTTCAACTTTCTAGCGTTCATAGTTCTCTTTTTATTAGCAAATTAAAAATGTCAGTTACTTCTGGGCCACCCTGTATATTCTCTCTCCTCAGTTACACACGTATGTATAATCAGCCCAATGATAATAAACATGGAAACACAGCAGTCATAAGTTCTCTTCATACATCAACGATGAACGTAATTATGCTTCTGAGAATAGAGTTGGTGGTAGGATGCCCTAAAAGTCACTGAACTTATTCGATCCCACAGGTAGCTATACTAAAATTTGATCATTGTTCTAGACTTAAGAAACAACCTACTTCTGTATCGCTTGTGGCAAAATAAATTGTTTACGAAAAAAAAAAATGTCATTATTCTGCATTGCATTGTGCAGAATCCAACTGGCACAAATTTAAAAATTTCTAACTCAAGCTCACAGAAGTGACAAAATATTTAGATTACATTTAGGAGTGCTTTTGGTCGACAGCGTGACCCAGTTATGGACTTGGTTACATCATTAACTATACTTTAAAAAGTGGTTCATGTCCGGATACTGTTAATGTAACTATTTGGAAATGAATATAACGTTAATACAGGTACATTGAATTTATGGAATCGAAAATGATGTAAGTCCACACTGGTTTGAGTCCAGAAAAACACAAAAAACTTATGGCAAAATTTAAAAAAAAACAGAATTGATTAAATCCAGAATAGTGAAAATCCAGCATAACTCAGATCAGCAGTCGACAGTTCTATTTAGTTCATTGAGCGTGCCATTCCAGACAGTGTCTCAAAGTTTCCGCACAATTCCGGACAGTGTCTCACAGTGTCCGCACAATTCCAGACAGTGTCTCACAGCGTCCGCACAGTTCCAGGCAGTGTCTCACAGTGTCCGCACAATTCCAGACAGTGTCTCAAAGTGTCCGCACAATTCCAGGCAGTGTCTCACAGTGTCCGCACAATTCCAGGCAGTCTCAAAGCGTGCGCACAATTCCAGGCAGTTTCAAAGTGTGCGCACAATTCCAGGCAGTCTCAAAGTGTGCGCACAATTCCAGGCAGTCTCAAAATGTGCGCACAATTCCAGGGAGTCCCAAAGTGTGTGCACAATTCCAGGCAGTGTCTCAAAGTGTGTGCACAGTTCCAGGCAGTCTCAAGGTGTGCGCACAATTCCAGGCAGTCTCAAAGTGTGCGCACAGTTCCAGGCAGTCTCAAAGTGTGCGCACAATTCCAGTCAGTGTCTCATAGTGTGCGCACAATTCCAGGCAGTCTCAAAGTATGCGCACAATTCCAGGCAGTGTCTCAAAGTGTGCGCACAATTCCAGGCAGTGTCTCAAAGTGTGCGCACAATTCCAGGCAGTCTCAAAATGTGCGCACAATTCCAGGCAGTGTCTCAAAGTGTGCGCACAATTCCAGGCAGTGTCTCGAAGTGTGTGTACAGTTTCAGGCAGTCTCAAAATGTGCGCACAATTCCAGGCAGTCTCAAAGTGTGCGCACAATTCCAGGCAGTGTCTTAAAGTGTGCGCACAATTCCAGGCAGTGTCTCAAAGTGTGTGCACAGTTCCAGGCAGTCTCAAAGTGTGCGCACAATTCCAGGCAGTCTCAAAGTGTGCACACAGTTCCAGGCAGTCTCAAAGTGTGCGCACAATTCCAGTCAGTGTCTCATAGTGTGCACACAATTCCAGGCAGTCTCAAAGTATGCGCACAATTCCAGACAGTGTCTCAAAGTGTGCGCACAATTCCAGGCAGTGTCTCAAAGTGTGCGCACAATTCCAGGCAGTCTCAAAGTGTGCGAACAATTCCAGGCAGTGTCTCTAAATGTGCGCACAATTCCAGGCAGTCTCAAAGTGTGCGCACAGTTCCAGGCAATGTCTCAAAGTGTGCGCACAATTCCAGGCAGTGTCTCAAAGTGTGCGCATAATTCCAGGCAGTCTCAAAGTGTGTGCACAATTCCAGGCAGTGTCTCAAAGTGTGCACACAATTCCAGGCAGTGTCTCAAAGTGTGCGCACAATTCCAGGCAGTATCAAAGTGTGCACACAATTCCAGGCAGTGTCTCAAAGTGTGCGCACAATTCCAGGCAGTCTCAAAGTGTGCGCACAATTCCAGGCAGTCTCAAAGTGTGCGCACAATTCCAGGCAGTCTCAAAGTGTGCGCACAATTCCAGGCAGTCTCAAAGTGTGCGCACAATTCCAGGCAGTCTCAAAGTGTGCGCACAATTCCAGGCAGTGTCTCAAAGTGTGCGCACAATTCCCGGCAGTCTCAAAGTGTGCGCACAATTCCAGGCAGTCTCAAAGTATGCGCAAAATGTCCACAATTCAGAGATTTCTCGTTTTTGTACTGAATTCAATAACTCAATTGCAAAAAAAGCTTCGATTCTTCAACTGTTTTCCCTTTGGTTATAAAAAGTTTTTTTAGTACCTACTCAAAGTTCACGTATTAGCACATTAAGATAAGGCAACTGCATGACGTGTGAAGTTCTTCAAATATTGGTGGCGTGGTTCTTCTTTGAAAACAAGGGTTGGGATATTGAAGCAGGTGTGACGATACAGATTTTACCATTGTATTAGACTTAAGAAACATTCTACCTCTGTATCTCCTGTGTTAAATAAATTGTTTAAATTAATGAGAGGTCAGTGCAATGGATGAAGTGTGAAATTAATCTCCCTATGTATTTACGGAACAAGAATATAATAATAATGTCAATAATATAATATTAGTAATATAGCATTAAAAAAAGATGATAAATTCATATCAGCATTTATTTATTTGCAGATTGTAATGCTTTTTCAGTTGTTTGGTTGGGTTAATGGCACAAAAGATATTCGGTGGTATATAGTTATAGTAAACACAACTGACAATAATTTGTTTTACTAATGAAAAAAAGTAAATCTGCACCAACAAATCACTCGCCTGGAAGAGTGCCAGAGAAGATTTCAGTGGAATCCCGCGCAAAATAAAAACTGAACAATTTTCGTACATCCATTCGACGTAGGATCGATAACAGAAATTTTACGTGCAAATAATGTGAAGTACCTTATGGCATTTCCCCGTGTTTCGCTTCATTAGAATTCCAAAATTACCCCAGAAAACCTCCATAAAATCCTTGAGAAGTTTTCAGTCGTTAGAAATTTTCATCCGATTCGTACGCGCAGGTCGACCTTTGCTCAAACGAAGCTAAAATCAGAGCATGGAACACTGCTGTGCAGTAAACACAGTAACAGCAACGGTTCCTCAGCAGAACGATACAAACAGAGCGATACAATACGCACAGCAGTTCCGTACTTCTGCATTTGTACGTGCGCAGGAGGCCGTCAACAATTGTCAGAAAATTTCCCGTGTGCGCAGGCATCACGTGGGCTGAGAGCGACAGCAGCCGCGCGTCTGACAGTGACCGATGGCCGTGTTTGCTGCGTCTCGTGGCCGCCGTGGCCTCCGTATAGCTGTCGTGGCCTCAGTGGCATCTGTAGCTGTCGTGGCCTCCGTAGCTGTCGTGGCCGCCGTGGCCGCCGTGGCCTCTGTGGCCTCCGTGGCCTCTGTGGCCTCCGTAGCTGTGGTGGCCGCCGTGGCAGATGCCTCGCCACAGCGTGCGTGTGGCCGTATGATCACGAGCAGCAAGCTGAAGCCGTACAAGAAATATTCGTGCTGTGTCGTCAGCAGCATGCAGATGACTTGATTGCTTCAGTGTGTGCCCGGTGGCTCCGTCAAACGCAAGAGAGTAGAGCTAATCAAGTGATAATGTTCAACAAAACAGCGTCAGTGACACGCTCCCTCTACCTTGTTCATTCGTACACTTGAGATCTGTTAAAATTCTTCCCGAGGCGATCTTGTTTTGCCGTTATAGTTATTTTATTGTGTTAGTTTTCAATATGTTGTCTCATATTCCATCATACAATTATATTTACTGGAAATTCAATTCGACAATTTCACCCAAAAACGTACTGAAAGAAAGGGTTCAACGATTTGTCTTTCGGTTTAATTGCAGGTAGTAAACTGAACGATATGTCACAAGCGCAACTGGGCTTTTTATCTAAAATGTGAGAGAAGCGCATAGCTGCATCTCCATTCAAGCTTGAGCGCACTTATGTAACGATACGGCGAAGCGTAGAAAATAAATGAACTATACGTACTGAATAAATTATTCCCAAGCAATTCAGAATGTCCGTTCGGTTGATGATACTTTTAACGCGCAATTAGCTTTATTTTAGGTTGTAATTGCTGAAGATTTGTGCAGTAGTAATTTTTGGGGCACAATTAGCATAATTTGAATTGTGATTGCTAACGAAGGGGCAATGACTGTTAACGCTTTCTCGCTCAGTTTTGAAGTAGTACAATAGAAATAAGAACTACCAGAAATTGAAACGTCCACTCCCAGTAACTGAAGAATATGATCGGAACAAACATAGTTAATCAAATGAATTCACTTTTATGAGGAAAAGTTGTAAGAATTTTCACAATAAAATAATTTACCAGTTAGATTATTGAATTTAATTTGGTATTTTTCTGAAAATTTTTAAATATGTTCTCATAATACCCCAGCAGCAAATTGGCCCTAGTTAATGCCTCAACTGCATATCTTCTGATAACTGTGCATTGCATTGTAAAGAAATTAAAATCCATGAAGAAATCTTCATGAAAGTAACCCAATTTTAATTTTAACCTAATTTAAAAGTTTTTAATTTCATTGTTAAATGGAAATCATTCAATGCTCAGGCGAGTCACTAAGCCGATTGGTTTGGAATAAAGAAATGTTTGAAATATACCGCTTAATTATGTACACATCGAATTAAGAGAAGCAACAATGAATTGAATTGTTTCTGGTTTGTAATTTGTAGAAGATTGAAGTCATCAGCATAACAAGTTGGTCTACGAGAATTTTCAGAGAGATCCAATTTTCAAAATTTCCCTTGACTTGGTTTGCTCGTTTTTCACAATCGCAGACTGCATCTATTGCGCCCATGAGCGGCGAAAGCCTTGTTCAAGGAATTTTCGTGAGGAAATGAAAGATATTTCCACTGCAACATGTCAGAAGATGTTGTTACAGTTTGGGACTGCAAAGTAGATCGAGGTTACTCGCATTTAATTGAAGGCTGAGTGCAAAATCTCCTGAGGTTTGCATCTATTTCTGAGGCTCATTTGAGGCACACTGCATTCGCGCATGAGCATAGACATAACCATTTATGTGATACAAAAAAGAAGTAAATGCTTCAAGGTGATTCATATCAAAAACTAAATAACTACATGTTGTTGGAAATGTTATTTCACTGAGTGAATGTTATTACTATTTCTTGCATTTATTGTTATTTGTCTTCTGGAATGTTGACTTCTATATATATATATATCCAAGCAAAATTCATTTTCTTAAATGGAAGAAAGCTAAAGCGCACGAAGCACGAAAAATCAAATCTACTACCACGTTAGCAAAGAAACACAATAAGAAAAAAGGAAAATATAAGTTCTGCGCAGGAAAATTGCTGTTCGATCGGGAAGAAGCATCATGCACTAATATTAATCTGAAAAATTATGAAATTGGAATTCAGAAGCTAACGTGAAGATGCAAATATAACTGCTCTGAACACGTAATGGAAAAACAGCGTATCAAAAATTATGCATATGAACTATTTTCCAATTCAGAAAGGCATTTTGCACGCAAAAACAGTGACGTGGAACATGGTGCGCAAAGTGCACGAAAACGTTTGAAAAACAAAATCGTGCTTCTCACCAAAAGGTTCACAAGATTTGTGAAATACGCAAACGAGTTTGATGCGAATGCACTCACCAGAATGAAATTTATACTTAGAGCCTATCTCAACGCACGCAAATGTTCAGATGGTCGATACAGTTCCTTGGGTATACGAGTGAGTAGCTGCAGCGACGGCTTGCTTCAGAAGCCTTGTTATAAGCATTGGTAACTAGGAACACAAATAGATGAAAGAGATAGGATCTTGATGCTTAAATGTAAATGTAGGTAGAATATCGATTTGCTTTACTTAGACAATGTAGATGCTTCAATAAACGTATAGGTTGATGAAGAAGATGCATAAATGAGAGCATAAGTGAATGAAGTATAGATTCTTAAATGAAAGTATAATTAGACGAAGAAGATGCTTAAGAGAATGAAGTAGATTAAACTTGTTAATGGACAGACAAGAAGAACACACAAAAAGATAGGGCAACTGATCGAGGCAAGACACCTGCCATGGCAGACAGGCAAAGGAAAAGACAGAGGGAGCTCAAAAGCTGTAAGTTCAAGGGTATCAAAATCAGACAAAGAAGCAGACAGAGAAAATACAGATATACAGTATACATAGACAGAAGCTGCCTCAGGATGCACCACAATGAAACTGACAGAGAGACAGACTGAAGAACAGACAAAGAAAACCTGAAGGAACTGATACGAGCAGCGAACAACGGCAGACTTCTGGTAAGAAACGCAGACCAGAGACTAACAGACAGAGAAACGAACGGAGTAACAGACGGAGGAACAGACAGAGGAACAGACAGAGGAACAGACAGAGGAACAGACAGAGGAACAGACAGAGGAACAGACGGAGGAACAGACAGAGGAACAGACAGAGGAACAGACGGAGGAACAGACAGAGGAACAGACAGAGGAACAGACAGAGGAAAAGACGGAGGAACAGACAGAGGAACAGACAGAGGAACAGACGAAGGAACAGACAGAGAGGAACACACCGACGCAGGGACGACCGCTCGACGACGTCAGACAGCTACGAGATGGATGAGGCACCCGGCACTGCTCGCTGCTCCCTCCCTCTCTCTCTTCCTCTCTTTCATCCTCTCTTTCTCTCTCTTTCCCTTTTTCTTCTTCTCTCTCTCTACCTATCTACCTGTGTCTTCATCTATCGCTCTCTTTCCTCCTTTCAGCTAGAGACTCGCACAAGTTTTGTAAGAATAAGCACAGTCTACGAAAACTACAATCTCGCATAGCTTGGCTTTGAACTGATTATCACGACGTTTTTCCAGCCTCTGTTTCGCTTTGGAATTTTTCACCTTTTCGTTTTTTTCGATTAAAATTTGTGTTGTTAGTTATATAGTATTACTCATAGTTCACGGGTTCATATGATGAAAACTGTTCCTGAATTTTACTGCCTAAATATAGCCAAGCTTATCAGTGGGATGCTGATTTACAATTTGCCGGAATTTTCTACAACATCGGCTAGGTTTAAATGAGAGTCACATGTATTGCAAAAGATTTGTGCATTTCCTTCCCATCATCCTGCTGTTATGACAGACCGGGCAAGCCCAACATGGCTCCTGACCATCAGTGAAAGATGATTTGGTTGTATCATGAATGGTCGTCAGCTAACATCTGAAGTTCATGTAGAACTTAGTCGCCCTGTATTATAAAAAGCCTACCTCTAAGAGGAATTAATTTTTTATCAAGTAGAAGGTGATGAAAACGTTATCTATGCTCTTACGTAATAAGTAAAATACATGCTACAGAATCAAATAATAGGAGGCGAAATGTTTGCTAAATAGGAACAGTCATAAAAGTGGCTAACTTACCGCGTCAAAATAAGAACTTGGATCCTTCGTATCATATTTTTAGACCCCGCTGCCGACTGCTCGCTTGAAATACCATAAAGAAACGGTCTCAATTAAGTGCCCAGCTGAAGATTTGTAGAACAACTCGGAGTCATGTACTTACTCTTTTATCTCTGTCAATCTGAAAGTGGATCTTCAGTTCTGATTAGAATTAAATGACCCTGTGTTTAACGCTCTTTGCTGCTCAGCTTTGACTCTAAGCAACATTGGAGGCATAAAGCATGGTGTTGTGATAATAATGGAGCATACGTCACTGTCAAGAATAAACTGTTATAAATGTGTTTTAAAATAGAGGAGGAATTCATTCTATAAATAAACTGGGAGCAAAAACATCGGAAAGTTCAAGATGGTTTAAAATTTGCGTGTGTTGCTTGCGTAGCAGGACATGGTTGCCATGTATGTGGTAGTGTGCACAGAGCACCGAAGACCTAGAAGAAAGAAATGAACACCAATTAAAAACTGCATAGCTAGTATGAAGACGCAGTTCTTGTGTTGTCGCCGCGTAAAGAGATCAGTTACTGATCGTATTATGAAGACACATCGCGAAAGCAATGTCAAAAGGATGTAATTCGAGGATGTAGAATAGAAATGTTGCGCTAGAAATGCCTCCTCAAGATTCAGAAAACCTCTCCGCTTCTCCACCTAGAAATCAGTTATTCCAGCAAGCCGTCAATACTTCATCATGGAGCCCGAGACGTGCGTTCAAAACAAAAGAAAGCCCACGTGGGGCAAATAGTTCATGTAAGATTGAAGGCCGTATCAAAAAGAGGCTAAAGAGACGCTCACCTCTGTGATAAGGTCCTCTTAAATAGAATTCCTACCTCGCGCTCTTCCCAAATTATTCTTCAAAATTGGCAGCTTTGCAGCGATGGTGCAGAGTCGCAGAAAATCGGCCTTACCGCCGCAACGAATACGGCCCAACACTCCCCACGAAGTTGTGGTTAGTGTCGCTTTTTAGATTAGACGTGTTTAGAAAAGCAATTGATGAGCATATGGCGTGCTCGCGTCCGGGTTTTATTCCCGCAAAAAGGGCTTAGAGAACCGCACTAATTGTTTTAGTCACTTCTGCTTTTGTGTATCTTCGTTTGCTTTGTTTTACGTAATTTTATTGCAAACAGCGTTTATCCAGCTCCCGTTGTCTTCTTTTTTGTTAAAGAGTATACGCGTACGCAGTCTTCATTGATTTTCTGGAGTTGTTCGAGTGAGTCTGTACTGGAAACTGAGGAAGCGACAGAAAATTGGTTTCTTGTGTTTACTATTTAAACCTATAGTAGTTGTATCATACTTTATTAATGGCTTGGATAAGAAATCACAAGTTTTAATTTAGTATTCATTCACGTTATTTATTCCATAAACAAGGTATTGACAATTATAGGAAATATTGATTGAATTCAGCTACTCCAAAATACGTACGTAAACTTTCTGCTTCCACTGGAATGAGTAATTATTCCTTTGCAGTTCAAGCATTGGTAGGTGCTATCTCGCACACCTAAAAGAATATTAGTTCAAGGAAAAATCAACTTCCGCCATTGTAAAATATATACAATAACGTACTCCAGGAGACGCCAACGACCCTACATCTCGTCTTACACAACCTACGTACCAGGTACGTAAGGTCACAACGTACGTTCACATCGTGCATGTTTTCTTCCGAGTGTGCGCATGCACGCGAGTGTCTGTTGCGTGGGAGAGCGTATTCAGACACAGTCCATCTATCAGTAGGTATAATGTGTGCGGGTGTGTGTGAGTCAGTGTTCGTATGCGGTACACGATGTACACGATATACGCGCGTGTACGCGTAAATATGTACGTGTGTTCATGCGCATGTGTGGCCGAATATGTACATGTGACCTGCCTTATGTTTATATGCAGGTGGGTTCGTATAAATGCGTATATGTGTTTATTAATACTGTATATTGACAGCACACAGCCCACAATGTAAGCGCTGATGCTTTCTCAATAAAAAAATTCCTACAATTATTGTATACTCATTTGTTTGCAGAATTTACACATTTTTATCATTTTTCACTTGAAATTTTTAATCACTGAGATGAGCTGTGTTTGTAAGGGTTAAAAGCAGCATATCTGTTGATGGTCAAGACACCGCTTAGACATTTCCAGATCATTCATGAAAAAAAACACTGAAAACAGTACGAAATAGTTATTTTTACCAAACATCATGGAAATTGAGATTTACAGCACAACGTTTTATGCATATACAAATTGCCATGATAGAAAATAAAATATAAGGCCTGGAATAAAACACAAAACAGACAACGTAATGAGAAAACCCAATTCGGAACATAAAAAATTTTACTAAAAACGTAGTCAACTTAACTTTCTTTAAAGATTGATTCACCTCAAACATGAATATTGCGACAGTGAAACACAGACATAGAAACAAAGTTAGTATCGAACGGTCAACGAT
This sequence comes from Morinoia aosen, assembly GCA_030386875.1. Taxonomy (NCBI): domain Eukaryota; kingdom Metazoa; phylum Arthropoda; class Malacostraca; order Amphipoda; family Talitridae; genus Morinoia; species Morinoia aosen. Next base: position 23,105,212 of record CM059565.1, read on the forward strand.
ATTAATATTCTTTCAGCTATAATCATCTCTTTTACTTCATGACGAATCAACATTGTAATGTATTGTATTCATGTATCATTCCTAACTTCATTTTTTTACATTATGGATTTTTAATTTTTTCAGTCTTATTTCCCTTGCTGAGGTGCCAGGGCACTAAATGTTCCATTTTAAATCTAAATTCTCATCATGTTTCTTGGGAATGAAAAATTTTATCCGGTTTTCCTGGTTTTCATGGAATTTTTGTAATATTTTCAATTTATGTGTAATTTATTTTTTAATTTCTTTATTAATATCTGCAGATATTCTAGAACTCATAGTAAGAGGTATAGTGAAACCTTCAAAAGTAGGAAATATATGATGTGAAGCCTACGTAGCATTTAATAGTTTTGAAATCTACCAATACACTTGCTACAAAACTTACATAATGAAAATGTAGTGAAACTGTATATTAAGGTAAAATTGAAGACCGTTTATTAAACATATATATGCTTAGGTATGAGTGTGCCAACTGACAACTCAACACGAGAGTTTGAGAAGCATCAATTTCTCATCAGCTATATATATAGTAACCGGAAATTTTCCACTTAGCAAGACGGTGGAGGTGAAGATAGTTTTATACTAACGTAAAATTTGCAGAAGTACAAAAAAATTTAATTAGTGTAAATGTAAAATTTCGCTTCCGAGACATTAGAGATCGTAGGAATTTTATGGCGACAGGAAAGTTCTTTTGGTTATCCAATTGCTTAATAATGAGAAATTATTTTTTCTGTATTGTTATTATTTGATTAAGTTCTACTAATCTTGAACAATCATTAACGCAGTTTCTTCACACCTAACTAATGACGTTGTTTAGTCATCTTCAAATTAAATAAAATGTTAATATTCTTTTAGTATCAATCCAATAGAGCGTAATACAATTGTTCTCAATTCGATTGAAGTCAAATTCGAGTAGATATCTAATTTCAAAGTCGGCTATACTTCAAATGAGCTAACCCTAACTATACATGTGTAATAGAAATAAATTTCTGTAAGTTACAACCGCATCTAAAAAGATCCGCCATTGGTAAAACTAAACCCTCAGATGTCAAGCCGACGGTTATTCGACCAGTCTCTAGTGCAAAATTTAGGAATACGAAAAGAAATTTCGTGATTGATTGCAGGGATTAATGAAAATAATGCTAGAAATATTTAAGAAGAACACCTGCATCGCGTAGTCCCTCAACAGCCTCTGTAAAATTAGCGACAACTCAGTAAAATATCTCACTTTCTAAGAGGAGCCAAGATAGCAACCTCACATCAACGCCACTGAGAAAACCTATTCGTTATCGAGTGAGTTGCGTGGACCTCTCACAGAGAAAGAACATAGGATTTATTTCGTAACGAAACCACTCACTTAGTTAGGGAAGCTCATAATGCAATCAGTCACAAAGGAAATACTTGCAATTCACCAACGTAAAGTCGCTCTCTGACACTCCAGACACGCGTCAAAATATTCAGACATCTGCTGCAAGATTTTTCCAAGTGAGTACAATAATGAATTAATTCAAATTTAATTGTATGCCGTGCGCATACGGAGAAGGTTTTAAGAATGAAAATTTAATATTGCAAACAAATTTTATGCAATTTTCAGCTCCCACTGATACCAGCTGCAGCAGAAATTGCAGCCCCAGCTGTTGCCCAGCAGTAGTAGAAAATTTCAGCACCAGCTGTTACTCAGCTGCAGGACCAACTGTTGCTCAACTGCATGCTGCTCAACTGTTACAGCATTTGCAGCACCGACTGTTGCCTAGCTGTAGCACAAATTGCAGCACCAAATGCATGTTTCCCAACTGTAGCACGATCATTCCGGTACATTTCTCTAACCATCCGACCATAGTCCGTACAATGCTTGTTATTTCCAACTAAGCCGTAGTATCATATTTCAAACAATGCACTAACACTCCCTAATAATAATGAAAGTTGAAATCAAAATTTGGATACCTTGCCTATTGTTTTCAAGAATCTTCATGCCTCCATACCCTCATGATTTCATTAGGATTCGCGTCTAAAACATATTTTAATTTAACGCAACGTGAGAATTTCACCCTCCGCTCAAATTTGTGAAAGTTTACCAGAATCAAGGTGCGTCTTTCGGACGCGATGATCCCTGTGCGACTTCCAGACCCGACTGGAAGCATGGCATGGGCAACGTATGTACAGGCACACTGCAGCTGTCGTGACTATTGGACCGCATCAAAATTTACTTAGCCAACAACTAGCGAAGTGCTCTCATAGATTTGTAGCCGGTAATGGAGCGTCAGGTTTGCAGGCAAACTCCACGTAACTCGGCGTGATTCGGAGCACGTTTAGTTGACTTCAGCTCGCCCACGAAGACCGTCATTCATCACGCGCAAAAGATGGTGGAACATGCGAGACAAGCTCCGACAAAATGGCCAGTTCAAGTGCGGGTGTCTGTGATCAATAGAGTGATAAATGAAGCTAGCCTATAACCTTCCGTCTCTTCACTCGAGAGCTTTGAGTGATCACTTCGAGACGCATCGCTTGACTCGAGTTTCACATTTCTCTCATCTGAGTCCACAAAAATTATCTGCTTTTCAAGCATCTCATGGATTTCTTCACAGTACTCGTAATTTGTTGAAGGAAGTGAAGGGGAGTATTTGCATCTTTCGTTTGTTAAAAAGAAAATAAAATCAAAAAATCAGTTAAACTCAAGTTTCACAGCGGTACTTTTCAGAGAATAAACTAGACAATATGATGGCAGGCTCTCAATGCGTTCCAGCATGTTTGACTGGGGAGTTTCTTTTATCTGTGGGAGAAATTAAGCATGGGTCATAGAGGAAAAATCTCTTAAAACCAAATATATTACAGGGACTTTGAGTCGCCCTCGAATGAATACAAGAATTACAAGAAATTGCAACACGAATTCATTTTGAAGATGTATATGCCGGTGGAAGAGAAAGCAAACCCAACAGGCAAACCCTACACAGGCACATCGAGAGAATAGTGTCTTGGACCACTCTCTATAGAGCGGAAAAAAACGATGAAAAGAGTAAAGTTTTTCTTAGAATTTATAACAGCGTAAAAACCTCCAACAGCGAGAAATATTTGTAGTTTGATTTTAGATCGTTTACGACACAGCCTTACGCGCTAACGAGCACACTTCTGAGTTTGGCATCGATCAGCGACTATAAATTAGAAAAAGGCTCTCACTCCAAAACTCGTGCAATTGCAATAAAAATGCAGCCGTAATTCTTTGTCAAAGTTTCCACACAGGTGTACTTCTTTGTCGCTGCAGTTTATGATGAAAATTTCGTCCTGAAGCCAAGAAAATTAACTTTTTGTGTAGAATTTGTGCGAACTTTCTCGCCAGTCCGTGTGAGGCAAGAACTGGATCGAGATTTAGCACATTGACACTTGAACAACTATTCAGCATCGAATTTTAGTCTCACCCTTCATTGTTAAAGTTAAAATTATTTGTTGTAAGTAGAATCAAACGATGCTTTCGTTTTTCATAAACAAGATCCAATGAAGGTAATCACGAATTACCAAAAATAAACTTGAATGAACAGTTGGGTTCATACGTTCGATATCCAGTTAATTGACGGCAACTTGCGCCAACCAAAGAAACATTCTCGAAAATTAATAAAAGCCTGCATACATAACCAGATGAAGTATTGCCCAACGGAATGGAACTTTAGCCTTCATAACATAATTCCGTCATTTATTTATAAGTTAAATAATAACTAAGTTGGCGTCTCCTGAAACACATTATTACATATTTTGAATTGAGAATGAGGAAGTTGATTTTTCTTTGAGCGACTTTAATTTTAGATGTGCGAGATAATACTTTTCCTATATTAATACCAATGCTTGAATGGCTAAGGAATAATTACTCACTCCAGTAATAATGAACTAACAAATAGTTAAACAAATTAGGGTAAATGAAAATCGTTCGCCACTGTATTGGCTTTTTAGGATCCTGATTTGACGAAACAAGACAGGAAATAATTAATGGTGTCCGTTAAATTTAGAAGCTGCATGAGAGCCTTGCTAAATTGCAGATAATACTTGGTTAATTTCAATGCCACACGTGTGCTTCGAACAAAACTCATTCTAAAGTTTTACGCTTGGTCTTTTTTGAATTAGGAAAGTTATAGCAATCTGCATTTAAATTCAAAATATACCAAGGGCAGCTAGCATTTCCTAATGAAAAATAATGGAAGTCCTAAATTAGGTGTATAATTTTAATACCGTTAAAAATAGGTACTTGAAACGGTATTCTAGGAAATAGCAACAACAATGTTCTAAAAATATAAATATGATATAAATATAGTCTGAAAATAAATTAGCAAAGCATCCCATCTATAGTGAGCTGAAGTTGCTAGGATCAAATCCCTCAGTATCACCAAACCAGAAAACGAGCATCAAATTAATGCTGTAGCATAAATGAAAATTTTTGTCATGTTTTCAAAGCTAATTTTCCCTGTCGGTAAAAACCATGCGGCTAACATATTCCACCATTGAATTGCAGGCTATTGGCCTGAACGAACTTATTTGTCCAATATAGTAGGAAATGCTTCAGATTTTACTCTGAGCCGTGAACAAAGTCCAAACGCATTTATTCTATCTGATATTATTTGCGATAGCGAAATAATCAAATTTTCGTAAACGCAAATTTTGTGTATAGTATACTGGCGATATTTTACGCAAGAAATGCATTTCTCATTTTAAATAATGATCCTAAATTATTTACTACTACAGATATCTTCATAACTTTACTCTTATGAGCTCCCTAATACAAACCAACAAATTTGTATGCGGAATCAACCCTTGGAAGATTCACGATCTAACGCGCGTTTCATTCTCTCTTGAATGATACACAAATTGTATTGCAGAAATTATTCATGGTTCACCAGCTGCGATTTTTTCAGCCGTCCATTTGGCGTGAACAATTGCATTCAAATTATTATTGTTACTATTAGGCTGTCATTAATGACTGTGGTGTTCCACTACTGGAGCCCCGGTGAGTAGTTTATACTAATTTATATATTAATTTTGTCACTATTCCTAATAAAATTGCAAATACAATCGGTGTCATTATTATTTTCATAGCTACTATTCGAATGAGTGTAATGAAAATTCCTTTAAAATATAGGTGATGGAATATGATTTTTTTTAATTTAACTTACACTTTTACGTATATTTTAATTGAGCTTAATGATCACTAGTGTGCTAGCTTCATGAAGCACAGTTCATGACTCCTCACGTCACTTCACTTATTAGAATCAGAATATATACACAAAATAGAAGTTCACGGGGCAGCCTATAGCAAACGTTACTTCATATTTGTAAAGCGTGTTGCTCGTAATTTATATGTATGAATAACAGCAGAAAAAATTTTTTTTCTTTTTTTTCTGAGAGTAAATTTAATTGCGTACCTTCTCGTGCATCTTGTGCTATAAACAAGTTTTGAAGCAGTAAATTTATAAAGTGCTGTAAAGTTAAAATTAAATTTCTTCTAGAGAAGGTTTAACCCACATGAATTTTTAGATGAATTTTATTATTTTATTTTTATTTTATTTTATAATTTTGTTTACGGGGCGGCATTGTAAGCCAACAAGCTATCAGAGAGTGAAGCGAACTCTTAATCAGTTGGAAGCCCTCGGCGCTGTGCTTGATGAAAACAATGAATATCACTTAATCCAAACCCATCTGCAAAAAGTTGTTCATATCGTGTGGTTATTAGGCTAAAATTCTCAGAAAACGATTTAAACGATTTGTAAATATGAAAACGAAAACTCTATCCGCTGCAAACAAATTTGGATACCAGAAACGTGAAAAAGAACACAAAGGTAATAGAATAATTTGATTGTGTTCCATCTTGTCAACGACAAGCTACTGGTCTTTCATGTTTATTGTTTCTGAGTTGATTTATCTATTTTCAAAACTAGACTTGAACAACCTATATTTATTGTCATAATTATCTAAGAGTTACAAACTAATGACGACCGATATACTATAAATAACTTTCTATAAATGGTTTGAGACAGAAATAAAAACATTTTTATAAATGTTGTTTTGGATAAAGCTGATAATAAAATCCACAAAGAATTTGTTTGCATCACCAATATTATAATCCTAGAATTGAGGGATAGTTGGATAAATTAATATAGTTTCGAGCTGGTTTAAGCAATGCAAGACAGAGCTCCATGTCACGCTACAATTTAATTGGTGTGCGGAACAGCTTGTGCCAGATATTCAGGAAATGCGACAATAATTAAATAGTGTACAACGTGGGATGGCCTTCGCAGAGTCCTGATCTCACTCTCCATGATTTTTAATTTTGGGGCGTGATAATTTTTTTACTTGAAAAATCGACCCCTAATGTATGAATTGTAAAAATTTTCATGTCATTGAGCCCTAGGTTGATCCTGAAATGAATAATAATTAAAGGAGTTTTCTGAAATCTCAGAAAAAGATATGGAAAACGTCTGACAATGCAGTGGGTGTTTCTTAATAAAATTTTAACGAATATGCTTCATAAAAAAGCGATATATTTAATTTCCTCTTGTCGATAGAACAGTAAATCATTAAGCCTCTGATAATTATGAAATTTATTGTTTAATGTACGGCCAAAAACTGAGAAGTTTTGTTGAGCTCACCCAAAGTCCCAATGAACTTAATTTAATATACTATTTTTCTGATATATGTTCCATTGAAAACACATTTCCACTGCAATACATGACTAGAAAATGCATTTCCATTGCAGTACATATAGGAAACACATTCCTGTTGTAATACATAGATAAAAAATACATTTTTACAGCAAAACATAATAGAAAACACAATTCCATTGCGAGACATAGATAGAAAACACATTTCCACACAAAAAATGAAGAACTTTCGCATACATTATGCACAAGTTATATGATAAAAGAACCAATACTCATTCAACAATCTAATCGCCGACATTTTGCAATTTATTTATAGGAAAATTCATTCTTCAGTACATTGAAAAGTGATGAAGAGAACGATTAAAAATCATCTTTCTTTTCTGCATCAAATTTCGAGTATTCATTTATCTATTGTTCACTATTCTGAAGGCTAAATTTTAAATTTCAAAGCTTTTGCCCTCAATATGTTCACGCATACGTTAATTCTTTATTGTCATCAGGCGAGTGAAATTGCCCGAGAAATGACTAGTTGAAAATGTAGAACAGCATTTACTCGCAACCAGTACTGCAAAACGAGCTCATATTTTTCTAGGACACCATGAACATGGAGCGATAGTCTCTATATAGGGAACTTCACCAGATACGTCGTAATCCTATATATGGTCCCCTACCCAGTTGAAAATCAGCGCAGTGTTTTTGGCAGTTTCTTGACGTTTTTGGCAGAGGTTAGTGGCGCAGCAGCGCAGTGGCAGCGCAGTGCAGCGGTCGCTACGTCCGCTTTAGGGCAGACTATCTCTGCCGAGGCTGTCGGCGGCACTCGCGAGAACGTCTGCTCAGATCTGCCTAGAACTGCTAGAGGCCGCTAGTGGCCACCACTCAAGCGTTCAATAAAAAAGGCTCCACACAATCGAATTATCTGCCAAGAACTGCCCTACATTTTCATGCAGTATTTTGGCAGTTCTTGGCAGATAAAATCGATTGTGTGGAGCATTTTTCGGTTCTGAAGACTATTCGGAGCGGCTTACATACTTCAATAAACCTGAAATCATTTAAAAATGATTTGCAACAGCAGAGACCAAACCTATAAAATTATAAGCTATTTAAGTGCTTATTCCTTCCATACAAGGTTGAATAAAAGAACTTTTATGTAGTAAGAGTATTACTGAACTTTAATCCACGAATGATTTATCGAATGAATACATGAAAATAATCGTATCAACGAGTTTTGAACTTTAACACATAACAGGGGTCAATAAGAAAATGAAGAAAAAATAGCAAGACTCGAATAACAAGATAGCGTCTAACGGAACAAAATTTTGATCCATTTCAACAAAACTTGCATGTTCAGTCGCGGTGCTTTGAAAATTTAAGCCTCATATAGGGACTGAAGTTCCTTTAAAAAATTTGCGAAGTGAAACACCACACATCTCAATCTGTCACGTACGCGTCGAACATACTTACAGTTTTCTGTAACTGAGGCCCACAATGTCAACTAATTGAGTTCCATCATCGGAATACTGCGAACGATTGTCCGTTCTTCCTATACTTGGGACAGTTGTGACTTCTTCGTCGAGTCGATTCTCCTTTACGTCGTCTTGCTCCCTCTTTCGCTTGCCACGGCCACCGTCCCAGTCGGTGCTATTCTTTAAGCTTACGCCCATAGCTACATGTACTTCCTTCCTTGTAGCTGTCGCGTATTGAGGCATATCAGCCAGAGTGCCTGGGGAAAAACGAAAAATGTTTTATAGCGTACCTAACTAACTTTCCACGTTTGTTACTTACTAATACAATACACGAAGAAACGTCGTCTCAAACACACTTGCGCACATGCACACTTGCACGCATTTATTTATGCGAAGAAACATGCCTACTTTTTCCCGCTGATTAGTGATAGGATTTTTTGCTTCCATGAGAGAACCGATACTGCAGAGGACACAAAAGTAAACTCCTGGTCTTTAATTATACAAGCATTAGGTATACTTATACATAGTATTTGAACACCTGTCCCTCCACCCACATATATATTTGTCCATATTAACTTTTTTTACCTACACATTTCTATGTTTACATTTCTATGGCGTCCTTCAAACATTTGATTTAATTAGTTAAATCAAAAAAAGGCTATAGTCCATGTACTATGACAGGAAGGCACTCCTTAAATTACACTTACGTTGAATACAGTTGAAAGCGCGAGTTTCCCTGAAAGCCAATTTCGTTTGCTGTCGATCCTTGTCTTTTCCTGTCATGGAATATTTTTGAGCTAATTTCTTGCTCATTAGACGCTTCGCGAATGCGGTGGTTGTCTTCGTCAGGGACTCTTGCCGCAATTTCTGCAACTCCTTCATCTGTAAAATGTCGAAAATAAAATTTAAAATGAGTAAATGTAGAAACATTGTGAATTACTGTAACACATTAAAAATGAAAATAATTTTTTGATTACTAAAGCATGCATGTGCCATGTACGTATAGGAATGGACTTACTAAGGCAGGATGAACCACTAGAGCATGCAAGTCTTCTTCGGTTTCAGCAGGTGGCGGCAGATATTCGGCTTGTAGATTATCGGTGGTTTTGGTGGAAGTTCCTTTATCCTCAAACATCACTAAAATTTGTTTTAACAGCTCATTGTTTTCACACACCAGCCTTTCGACCTTCAAGCCTCGCTTCTTAGTTTCTTTAATTTCATTTTCAACGTCATTCAGCCTGTGTGCCAGGTCAGCCATCCTGTTAGAAGAACAATCGCAACACTGTAATGCGGACGCGAAATAAACTAAAACCTAAAGTTATAATTTTAGCTTAACCCTTTAACGTCCGAATTTTTGTACTCATATTACCGTTAACACAACCACCGTCACTAAACTGGCGCTGGCATCTGGCAGTCACCGATATCAGGATGGGATAAGAACTGCCACTCGGCAGAGAACTTCAAAGAACACATTAGGGAACTAATTGAATAAGAAATAAAATATATTGAAGGGGAATTTTGAAAGAGGACACTGGTGTCCTCTGGGGCGTTAAAGGGTTAATAATGCATTTTGTTCGAGATTAGTTGCCAAAATGATGTTCACTAAGGCTAAACCTAAATATACAATACATATGTTTACATACATTTATATATATAGATAATAGATAAATATATATATATATATATACAAATATATACATAATCTATACATATATGTCGAGAGGGACTGCTTACTAAGTAGGCATATATATACATATATATATATATTAATTTTTATAAACATTTACATATACATATATATTTAGACGTACACATTTGTACGTATGAGTACATGTGTTTCAGTGTTGGTATATAAAGTAAAATATGGAATGAAACTCACGTTTCAGACGATTTAGGCTGATAAACAGTCTTCTGGAGCGTCACAGGTCGGATTGGAAGTTGCTCATCATCCGAGCTCGATGTTCCACCGGCTGGAAAAAAAATTCATCCATTACGTTACATACCTTTAATAAATCAATAAAGTTATTCCTCAACAATTAGTCATTTCAATATTTAAATCGTTTGGCGGTACTGAAAATTGCAAAAATTATTCATTTCAAAAACGCTAAAGCGACTACATGTTCCCTTACCTTCCTCGAGAGCACGCTTCTTGTTCAAGAAAGAATTCACATGGGACATCACACGATGGGAGGCCTGCAGCGAAAGATTTTTTAGTACAGTTTATTAGACTTGTGTAGACTAGCATTCAATTAAGGCTCATAATAATTTTAATTATTCAGCATAGTTTTCAAACACGTAAAATCAGTTGGAAATAATGATTTATTTTGGTCGTACATTAGCAGTCAAAATCTTACATAATTTTTGGGAGAACAGCCAGCAGAGTTTGTAGCACCTTCTGTGTCCGTTGTAGGGACATTCTCGTTCAACATTTTTTTCATCGCCCTGTCGTAGGTGCCTGATAGACAAATAAATAAATCAGTAATCATTATGGGATGTTTTGTTTTGCTGCGCCAATGTAAAAGTGTTGAAATTTTATTAAAATTTCGATGCTTATTCACATTAAATTTGCTCATAAAAATAAATGCAAACAATTTTAACGCAGAATACACTGGCCTGCGCTGTGTTGAACATCTTACAGATAAAGCCTGCATTTATTTAGGCCATTTTTGTGCGCTGAATCTAAAAAATCATGCTCACTTTACTCTATACAAGATCATGTTAATGATATAATGGCACATTATAAATATGCAAAATTCGGATATATTTGCAAGTAGGTGAAACACAATAATGTATTTGTTAATTTAAAACAAATGCTTATCTTGGTCCTTTGCTCTGACTGCACAGTAATCTTGAAATGGCGTCTTCAATTAATTTATAATTTTTGCATGACGGTTAGGAAGAACCACATGTCCGCAGATTTAGCATAACCTCTTAGAAAAGTTTTTACACTCTTTTCATTTTATGCATGTCTACACTATAAAAGAAAAATAATGATTATTAAGGTTAACCACGCTGCGGTTTTCAAAAATAAGTACATAAAGCTTGGATAATTGTGATATTTGAGAAAATATGCCATAATATATATATACTATATCTTAGAAATTTTGCCTGGCCCAGAATAATTAATGTACTACGCTTTTGTAAAAATTATTTGAAATCCGTTAAAAAATTCGTGACCTTTACAAAATAATTTTGAAATACAGGCCAATGATATCAACCTAATGTCGCTCAAGTTATTTTAACGATAGGAAGTGATTTGGCGTTTGCTGTACAGTTTTCAATGATTTAGGCCACTTCAGAAATTCAGCAGCAAAACAAAAAATGTTTTACGAACCTGAGGATATGTCGATAGATTTCACGGGCCACTGCCTCCATGACGGCTGTGGAGGATTCAGTGCACGAGCAAGGTCTTCCACGTCACCACGATCAGGCCACAAGCACTTTGTATTTTGTGCTGTAAGCCACGAGCTAGGCACAACGGCCCAGGAGTTGGCAAAATGAACACCAACAAAATTTTTCATCGCCACGCTTAAATTGATCTGAAATAGAAATTTCTTTTCAATTAAAAAATGAAAAATTTTATTGATGCTATTTCTTTCAGTTTACAAAAACCCCTACCATCAGCCGGATGAACATAATATCTAGCCATACAGCTTTTTCAATTATTCCAATATCTTAATATGATTGAAAAGTGACACGTTTAAAAAACAATTGAGCTTCCAATTGTAAAATGTAATTAAATTCATTCTTTGAAAATATTAAATATGGATAGATATTTTGTTTGGATGGGGACTGGCCTTGTTTCTTTTATTCATGAAATAGAACATATTTAAACAAAACAGAGTGATTAAATATGTCAAACGACCGAAACTGGCTAGAACTTGCACTGAAGTCAATCTTTTACTGCCTATTATCCATTTCAAAGAGAGCAAAAAATGTTTAATAGTGAGATACCGTCAGGCATACAATAGAGCTGCTATCGTCTAAATTGTGAACTATACGGAATGAATCAACACTAAACCAACATAGAATTGAGAATAGGGTAGTATCATCAACTTTCCGTAAATTTCGTTAATTGAAATAGATTTATTTCTAATTTTATTTCCCATTTTGAAGATTCCAACCAAAATAACAAAGAGTTCTGAAAACATGACGATAAATTAGATTATGAACATGGAGTTGTAAGTGACGCAACAGACAACAGGAAAAATCTAGAAACTAGATTGGCAATTACATTATAGATTAAAGCAACTATACGGGCACGTGATATACTCAAAAACACTTTTGTATTCAATCACCTTAGACAGATATAAATTAAATAAATCAAGTTTATTTACACTGAACACTAGTCATCCGTTGGTTATTCACTAACACCCACGCACGCGATGACAGTCAGAGTGCAACAGGCTGCCAGTTGCCACTGGTGCGACAAGCCAGGAAATGCAACGATGCATAGACGAATGATCGACGTAAAATGTCGGGATGAACCGATGTCTTCTCAACTAATTGAAAAAACAAATACTTACACAGAAGTAGGATGAACAAATTAGCAATATTTAGCTAAAATTACCTTAAAAAAATGTAGAAAACTAGTTCTATGTACCTTGATATTTGAAAAAATTAGCAACATTTGGCACCTCTGTCGTCTCTGACTCGAATGAAATGCGGAAGCGCAGCGGAAGCTGCAACTGCTTAGGGTTGATATTGTACTTGTTTGCTCAAGCACACGCTTGTGAACTATTTCGCTTAATTATTCCTGCAAATTTGCTATTTAAATCGAAACAATCCATTTTTCAGGAAAAGCATGTTAAACAAAAAAGTTGGGACTGTAAAGATTTGTCGTTAGAACATTTTAGCGCTCCATAACGGTCAATTTTTGAGCTACAGTTATGACGCTGTTACCAAAAAAATCACTGTTTGAAGATGAATGTTTGTTACGGTTTGCAAGAAATTAAGGAAGACAATCCCGGGAATTCCCAGAATTTCCTTATATTTCACATTAATACTATAGTAATTTGTCGCAATATTTGGCGATTTAAGGAGCGAAAAACCTCAATCTGAGAAGGATTCTTTAACGGACTCGCTCATTTTAACTGCATTTACTAACATGCCATCAACTGTTACAAGCTCGGTCACTTGTTCTTCCGGAGTACTTTGATGCACCATTACATAACTTGTTTTTTTCATTGGTTTAGGTTTAGTGCCTTCACTACAGATCTCCCTTACAAGAAGGTGCTTTGTTCCAATACGAATTGTTTTTTTTCTCAGCTGCTAGTTGACGCAACTGTGTCTACAGTTTTAGGCTTCACTATGTTGTGTTCATTCTATAGGTGATGTAAAAAACCACTGGTAGCCCAGCCGTTGCTGAGTAAATTTTTGCCGCACTTTATAACTTCGCACTTTCTCCAGTTGCATCTTTATTATACTCTAGTATTACCAAGCAAAGACCTTAGTTTCTACAACATCGGTCATTGCTATAGCATCTATTTCAGTCTGTTCTTTATTACCTGCAAAACCACAAAATATATTCTGATGAAATAGTTAAACTATGTTATAAAATAGTGTAGACTTCACCATGTAGTGGTGTAAATTGCAATAATATTAAAACACTAAAGTCCTATTTTGAGCTCTGTAAATGATTAATCATATTAAACAGCATGATATTAAGTCATTTTCTCACTAATATCTTGAAATATGTATAACATTTAGAATCCCTGGAATTCCCGGAAAAAAGCATGGTTTTAAGTTATTTTCTGACTAATGTCTTGAAATGTGTATGTTATTTTGAACCCCGGGAAAAAAATTCCTAGACTGGGAAATTTCAGTCCCAAATCATCCGGGATCCCGAGATACAAACCTTAATGCTTTTATGGATAACTCAAAAATAGAGTTTTTTGAGTTATGACGTTTTTGTCACAAACGAGCGATATGTGTGGCTTAAATACTGGTAAAAGTTTAAATAGCGCAGTTAATCACTGCCTGTTTTCGACCGAGGCATTTACTGCAGCGAACGACGAAGGCCAACGGAGAACTATCTGCTTCAATTCGACTGTAGACAATTACTGCTGAGGTCTGCCAAAAAACGCCATTCGAATTGACTCTCATGAATTTTGTCTGCGGTGAACTGCTGAAATTCGTCTTAAAAGTACGATCACTGCGAAAAACTGCCGAAATTCTTCCGCGCAACTGCGCTAATTTTCAACTGGGTACTATGTAGGACTTCTAACTATATATGGCGCCTCACTGTATATGGTATCTTGATCATTATCCGTTTCATTTCGTCATGTAGGGCAATTAATTAAGTTACTATGGTATCCCGCACGTAGTCGCAGCTCATAATTAAACCTGGCCCTTGAAGCCTTAAATTCCAGCCTTAGCAGCCCTAAATTCATTCCCTTGCCCCTTAAATCAATGCCCTTGCAGCCCTAAATTTAAGATCCTGCAGCCCAAAGCCCACACCCTGTCAGCCATAAATGAAAGCCTTTGCATCCCTAAATTCAAGTTCTTTCAGCCCTAGATCCAAGCCCTGAGAGCACTAAACGCAAACCCCATGGCAGTCCTAAATTTAAATTTGTAGCAGCTTTAAATCCATACCTTATAGCAGCCCTAAATGCAAGCCTTTGCAGCTCTAAATCCAAGCCCTTGCTGCCCTAGATCCCAGCCCTTGCAGCCTCCCTCCCTAAAATAAAGCCGTCTTCGACAATGCACTCGAGATTCGTCCATCACACACAAAATCTCTTCATCCTTCCCCCCTTGATGATTCACACCCCTCTCCCCAAATGCAGATTTCCCTAATCCTACAATTTCTAAATTGCGTTAGTCAAGAATCTTTGGAACAGCCGTTAGAATATTTTTTAATCTTAAATATGAATTAGCGAACTATGAATATCACATAAAATAGTTACTGGTAAAAAGTGTACAAGTAAATATTTTATGTTATGTGCCTAGTTCTCTAATTTACAATCATAATTTTTATTAAAGCTGGAAAGTGATTTTGGATCGTAATGTTTCCGCTTAATTAGTGCAGCTTCTGTAGGTAAAATGTTCTTAAAATCAAAGTTTAATAAGCTTGTGAACCTTATAGGTATATAATCGTTGTTTTATGATCAATTTTATAATGATAATTGTAGCAACGAAATGATTTCAGCTCTTTGCAAGTACAAACGTCCGTTATATTTTCGTATTTGGATTTGCTCACCGCAGTGCAATTTTTTTCAGGATTGTACCAAGATCTGACGATCATTTAAATTTAGTGAAATCGTTCATAACAGGATAAATTAAAATTGCCTCTAGCAACAACAGCCCGTTCTCCATGCACCTATTCTTATGTTGTCTCTCAGCTTTTATAGCTTTCCTTAACCTCCATTCATACCTATATACTATTCGTATAAGTTGAAGCATAATATGTTTGCACATATTTAGCGTGACATTTTAGAGAACATGAAATTAGATGATCATCGCAGAGTTCTCTTATAAATAATTTAACTTCATTTTATTTTTATATTAACAAGTAGCTGATAAATCTGTTAGATTACTGGTCTCTACACGTACGCTGGCATGAACAGACAGTAGCCAGGACTGGACGCTGACAAAATTCCACGTACCTCGGCATGCATAGGCGCGCTGATTCCTGTTCATGCTTTCGTACTTTCATGTTCATATTTTTGTTACCTTTTGCGTAACTATTCGAGGTATGATAATCTTTCGCTCACGTTTCTCCACACAGTAAATTTGAAGTTTTATTCTGAGGAACTATGAGTACTTATTTATCGTACAACTCCATCTACATGCCTGCTGCATAAGGCGAGAACCGTTAATTATAATGCAGCAGATGATATCCATGGACTGTTTTCCTAAGAATTTATTTTTTATAAATATATTTCGCTTAGTTCTGTCAACTTCTTTTTCATTTCTTTCGCAATCTTCTTTCCCAATTATAAGCCACGGACCTCAAGTTCACAAAATTCCGCAACTTTATAATTTCCTTCAAGTACATTCCACGATCCCTCGACATCGCGATGTACACCCGTCTATGGTTTGATCTCGTACATGCATCATTGAGTTTCTTGGTCTACTTTTCTTCCGTGCATGCTGTGGTCTGGGCCGGTGAGATGCCGCATATCTATACACACAAGTTCCAACGCACCCGACATGATAGATGGAGCTCGCCAGACCATCTATCTGAATCGAAGTCTCGAGTTCGACAGAAGACTCCAGCCAATAGATAATGCTAACGATGTGACGTCTGCTCGAGTCGGCTCGATACAATGGGATTCCATGGAAGTTTTCGCGAGTGTAATGTCATGTGTTACCTAATAACACAAATAGAAGAGGTACTTGGGGGTTCTGTTGATGCATATCACTGACATACTTTGAAGAATGGGCTCAGACCGCCCCTATGTGCCCCGCCATGTTGGACGGCGGTCCCGTGTGGGTTGGTTAGAACTTTAATGCATGCGCCCGTCTCGCACTTCTATGGATGATCTTACGTAATTTCCTTAGGATCAAAGCGCTAGAAATGGAGCCAGCATGGGAAATGAGTATAGACGATGTATTATGTGCCACACACAGTGTTTATAAATGAAGAATTTTGTAATAATGCAGTTAATGTTACAATTTTTGGTTCTAATTAAATTAAGGAGCTCTGCGCGTGGAAATGAATTTTCTAAAATTTTGCAACAAAGTGGACGTTTTAGGGAGATTTACGATAGGTTATTTGCACAAGAAAAATATCTAACGTGTGTCAGATGAGGCGATAATCTTCTTTAGGTATGAGAAAAACTCGCAGACCAAATTTTAGCTGATGATTGAACATACGAATAGCCAATATCCGCATCACCGAATAGTAAAAAGGCAAAGGGAAATTATTAAACGTGATAAACCCACTTGACTAAATTTTAATGGAACAACGCTTCAGAAATGTCGTTCCAGTTCAACACATACCTAACGTCGGAATCTCTATGATGAAGAATTGTTCTTTCCGAGCTTATGTCAGAGAATGGAGTTTTGTTCCAAATGCAATTTTCATGTATATGTGTGCATGTTAATTAAACAACACTCATTAAACAAGATAGTTCGATAAATTATAAATGGCCGAATTTAAATTGCTCTAGAACTCAAAAGACTTAACTCCTTTTTCCAACATATATGATCGAGTAGGTTTACACTTAATTTCTAAACGAACTTGCCTTTTTTTGCCTTCCTTGCCCTGTAAATTTAAAGGGTGACAGAAATGAAGTAAAATTTGTTATTAAATATATCATTATAGCGCTGAATTATTCGTCAGAAAATTTATTATTTTTCAAGTGCCTAATATTATTCAAAAATTGTAAAAAATCTAAAATTCAGAGAGATATTCATCTTCGATATATCCTTGCAATTTCTCCATTTAATTGAATTCATTGCCTGGCTTTGTAAACGCTAATCTTGGATTTCGGAAACCCAAAGAAGAGCTTTAAAAAATTGCATTTATGAAGTAAACACAAACACGCAAGCACTTAGAGTGACTCCAATTATACTAAGGAATTTTTGAGAACTATAAGTAGAGAATAAATTCTGAAAGTGCCAGTCCCTACATATTTGTAGCATTTCTGCTACGGTTTAAGCGAATAAATTCAGCTAAAATCGTCTGCATGAAAAGCATTTCAACTCAAACCAGCGTAAAAAAAAGCTCCTCTCACTTGACAGTCAGTATGTGTTGTGAACTGCGACCATCTGTCGAAGTGTAATTAATTGAATATGATGGCACGTACGAGAGCAGGTATAAGGGAAGCCCACACGTACGTAGCAGTAACCCATAGTTCTAATTGATGATGATAAACCTGAACCCTTCAGTGCACGCTATAAGAAGTGGTGACCGAGGTTCAAGCTCTACTTTCTTCAAGACTTCCTTCTTCACCTGGCCACGCAAAAAATTCCCACAAAACAAGGCCACTCAGTACGTCCTTTGAAAAATGACCTTCGGGACAATAATGTTTACAAATTTAGAGGTAGAAAGGGTGAAGGTTTTAGACAACCTGGGGTCAACCAGGCGTGACTTATGGGACATGAAAACCTATATTCCGTTTGCTGGAATCCCAAGGGCGCACTTGAGGCCGGCCAGCCCTTGTGGGACTGCTTCAAGGAGCGCATGTGGTCTCGGTGTGGTTAACTTCTTACCTGCTCGTGCGCTTCAACGCCAACTACTGCATGTAACTCTGTTATGGAAGTTCTTAGAACGTCCTTGTAAACATCCGTTCGAAAATTTCAGTACCTCGGTGGTATGGAGTTTTTCTTGGGCGTTTTATTAACAATTTATGCTCATTTTCAGTAACATATATAACGGCAAAGCTGCTGTTTTCTTTTAAACGTAGTTTATTTTTCTAACAGAATTTGGACACAGCTTTTGTTAAAGAAAATCTTTTGGGCTTTTTTCATGATGATGTATTGTAGTTTTGTCATCGTTTATGATTTGGCTTATTTTATTCTTTGCGTCCAAAACGAACTTTTTGCGCAGGTCAAGTGAAGATCTGCGAGCGTTTGGGAATTGCATTGGTTGATTGGTTGTCAATATCAACTAACAAATTTCTTCGTAATGCAGTTCTCCGCTTCATTGTCAATTAAAAACTGAAATAAAAACCAACTCTGTCTATTTCAAGCGTTGAAAGGTAACGAGTTTTTAGGCTATTTCTTTTTAAATAAAGTAATAAATTCATAAATTTTCGAACTTGTTGCTTATTTGATATACCAACATATTTTCTTGAAGAAAACGCGTTATCTACAAAATTGTCCTTCCACTAAAATACTACTCGATCAGCAACAGAGACTGGTGATCATAAAATCAATATGTTGTTTAAACATTTTATTTTAAATAATATATTCCATAAATACATGTACTACTGCATGTTATTATGAATTATCAAAGGGCATCAACCTTTCCTATTGATTAATGTTCACAAACCACGTATCTTCTAACCGTATATATCAACATTTATGGAAAACATTTTGTTATTTGAACTCATCACTTAAATAATATTTATTTTCATGATCATTCAATAAGAGCCCCGTGGTTGACGAGCCATGTTGTGCAGGGAAGGTATATCTTTTGTGTGATGTATATTGTTAATGAATATTTGTCTTTCGTATGATATGTTTGTTAATGAATTGAGGACATAAATTATTCGCGGCCACAAAGTTTCACATCTCGTGATAGATCGAGAGTTCTTCAAAAAACAACCACCACATGGAAGCATGCTCATAAATTATGTGTTTTTCAAAGTTTAGAGCACAAAGTCATTATGTATGTGAAACGTATAAAAATTATCCATGAGTAACTTGATTTATGAGCGTTCTGGTCCGCGCACTTGAGTTTTCAGGAAACATATGCAATGAACTAACAGATAACTTTAGCTTGTTCTGGTAAACATCGGCTACTATGTATACACTTAATTGTTGGATGTGTAAACAACACTGATAATTAAAGATCCAATTGCTTATTGACATGTACCCACAACGCTCGTGATTGAAAAAATTAAGCTTTTTGGAAGTGGAGTTTACGTTAATTAAAAAAATCGAGCTTGTTGAAGCGACATATAGTGTTAATTGAGAAAAAACAAACTTGTTGGAAAGGGTGAATAATTTTAATTAAGAAAATCGAGCTTGTTGGAAATGCATATAATGTTAATTAAGAAAATCAAGCTTGCTGGAAGTGGTGAATAATTTTAACTAAGAAAAACCAAGCGTGTTGAAAGTAGCGAATAATTTTAATTGTGAAAAACCAAGCTAGTTGAAAGTAGTGTGTAATGTTAATTAAGAAGAAGCAAGCTTGTTGGAAGTGGAGTATAATGTTAAAACTAAGCTTCGTCACATGCATGGTCGGAATTCTTGAATTAAGAAAAAATAGCTCCTTTTAAATGCAGTCGGTACATTATGGCATTAAAAAGTAGTGAATTTTGTTTATTGACCTTTTCCCAGTCAAGCTTTTTCGCCGGAGCATGCTTGTTTTTAATTTAAGTGATTTAACTACTTGGGCGGCGAAAAACATGCATGCAGGTGGCGAAAAGTTAGACTGAGTAATTGGTTGTTCATTCGAAGTGCCATTGATAAGCCTAGGAAAGTTGAATTCATATAATTATTGCTTGAGGCGAACGTCTGTCAATACCTGCTATAGAAGTAAACTTAAATTGAGCCCTGGAAATTTGCGGTTCTCAACCCCAGTATATGCGATTGTGCATCAAAACGTCTACTTGCAGCACGCAACGATCGAGCTATAAGAAAAAATTCAGCACAAAATTAACACAAGATACGTTCTCATTTTTACGTTCAGAAGTTACTTCTGAGATATTACTGAATGATTCTCATACATCTCATTCATATTGTAATGACGCTGACGCACACAGTATAATACGTACACAATATGTAGAACTTGAGCAAAACAACCTATTTTTTGGCCGTTACATGCATGTAGTTATATATAAAACTTATATATGCATAAGGTATGTATAGTATCTCTAAGAATAACATGCAGTTTTATTTCGAGCACACATATATATTAAACCTTGTTCAGGAAAAATATTTAGATTACGATGCATCGATAAAGTATAGGTAAACACAATATTGTATAGGTAAACACGATAAATTATAGGTAAACACAATATTTAATATATAATATATATATATATTAAATATTGTGTTTACCTATACTTTATCGATGTATCGTAATCTAAATATTTTTCCTGAACTAGGTTTAATATATATGTGTGCTCGAAATAAAACTGCATGTTATTCTTAGAGATATCTAATCTAATTATTTTTCCTGCATTCACTCGTTAAGTAAAAATTCGCTTGGCGTATAGTACAATGTGAAATGTATTTTTGTGTTCTCATTAAAACAGTGAACAGAATAATTCGCGGTACACAGTATAAATACAAGGTAAAGTGATTCTGAGCAGTAAAATTTCAAAAAATTGATCTCCTGAAGATTCCTCTTGAAATTTTTGATTCACAATCACACGTAGGGAGACTGAGTCACAGTTCATGTTCTCTAAAATAAGACTACACAATATTCAGGGAGTTCATCATCGAATTGTTCCCGCGAATACTAGATAAATGTTTCCTGCCCTTCATATTAAGTGTTGAACAAGGTAAGCCAGGTGTCAATTCAGTAATATCAGTAACAAAGTTTAGAACTCACTTGTACAGGACTCTACGCCGCTTGAATGTATCGACCAGGTTATCAAATTCCGACCAAATCAATCGAGTCGACGAGGCTGCTCTGAGATCGTAGCGAGTATCAAAACTCTTTCACACACGAGCGCCTCTCCAATGCCCGAATTATCTCGCATGCTGTTAATTTCACTAAACTTATCTCCCAAGACGTGATTGCTACCTTCGAGAATTGTTCTGAGGCATCAGCTCCTTATATGGCCGTTCTTATCCTAGTTCAGCGAAGATTATTAGGCGATGAAATTTAAAGACCTGCAAGAGCACGTATAAATATTGCATGGCCGCGTACTCGCAATGAAGAACGCTCAAGAGGGGGCGGAGCGAGGCCGACTCCTCGATCTCTATTGGTCGACACTTCGACTCAGGTCTAAGGCAGGTTCTCCTTCAATGATCCCTACGAAAGTTGTCAATTGCTCTCGTATCACTGCTTTAAATTGAAAATCATGCACATAAATTAACAGTTAAACTGCTTACAATACATGGAGTTTCAAATTGAATGTGAGAATATGTTTGACGATGAGATACTGTAGGTTTTATTGAAGTTTCGGGTGTCGCCCCGTGGTGAGTGGGAGGCGCTTCGTGGCGCGGCCTGATGTTGCCAGAAAAGATTGGAGTCACAGGCGGGGGATGGAAGGGTTTTGGAAGTGACCGCGAGGGGGAAACACCGAGACACCGAAGACTTTTAGTGGTCAGTGTTGGGAGTGGCTCGACCGAATGAACAAGGATATGGTGTACGGTGTGTGCGGCGGCGGTTCGGAGACGGGCTACCATCAGCCATATCCTTCGTCAGCTGAACTGCATCAATACTACGCTCATTGTCAAGCCTATGAACAACCACAGGCGTACTTATCCCCTACATTAACGGCGGCTGATGCCCACCAACACAGATCTCAACCACTCCAAGATGGTCCTCCATCTTACACCAGCCTCGACGACTACTCCAGCTACCAACACATGACGACAACGACTCAACCTCACCAGGCTTACGATTATGCCCAGCCGAACCCGTGTCCTCCGGGCGCGTATCCAGGATACCTAGACCCAGCAGCCCAGTACAGACACGTGAGCATGGGGTTGTATCCCCACCACGACGCGGTCAGAGAGTGTGGCATGGCCATGATGGGGGGAGGGCCCCCTCTTCCTCATCAACAACCCCAGCAAAATGTCCCCACTTACAAATGGATGCAAGTTAAACGCAACGTCCCTAAGCCAGGTAAGGAACCCGGTGTTGGAGCTCATGAAGTGCAATATATGTATAAAGTGATGGACCAGTGTTGGAAAATTCAGTGATGTGTTCTGTATAAGTGGGTCGAGATCGATAAAAATAACTCCGAGAGCTTCTTTCGAAAGAGTTCGACATGTGTTCGATATGCAAGTCATCTTATTTAACAAAGCTCGTACAAAGCTAGTATATTCTAGTTAGGTTTTCTCTATTTCGGTTCACCGCACAGATATCAGAAACGATAAATCTTTGAGCATTGCAATTGATAGATAAATCTTCCTCTGTGACAGGTACAATTCTCGAACTACGAAGTATCCCAATGATTTATTTCTTACGTTGTATAAGTCGTTTATCTTTGCTGCATAATTAATCAACACTTTATTCACTTTTTGTTCGTTGGTACCGTACAACGAGATGTCGAAATACTAAATTCGAGTTGAGGCATATTGAATAACACCTTTTATAACGGGAATATCCTTCGCTAAAATTATGCTATTCCGTTCACGGTCTACACTTTGAGCTTGTGAACTGTACATTCTGTTACGCATTTAGTAACGTAACATCGGAAACATATAATTACGAATCATGGCTAAAGGTAGTTTCCCCTATTGGGAAAACTACCTTTAGCCACTTCGAATAGAATATGTTGTTTATATGAAGTTAAGGTTCGCTATTGTTTGTGAGCTGATGTATCTTTTAAAAATAACTTGAAGAAATAGATACTCATTAATGCATTTATGCCGACAGTATGACCTCCACGTATCGTTCAGAAATAATGCCTGAAAAAAGCGTCATTCAAAAATTTTGACCAGTTTTTTGCTGAATTTTATGCTGATTTAAATTGACTGTTATCAATTGAGTGGGTATATACGTACGTGAAAACATAATAAGCAAGCAGCTATTTTGAGCGACAAATTTCATTAGTCTGAGTATTTTCAACACAACCCGACATTTTGATGATGGCGATGATGTGTGAGTGTCCACGTTGTCGAGGTGGCACAAAGTTTCAATGATAATTAAACGTTGCATGTGGCCTTCTGCTTCTCTCACACGCTGTGCAGTGCGGGCAACTACAGTCGATCCTATTCAAATTCTGCGTAAAAATAAATAATTAACAAAAATAATTCATAAACTAACGTATAATGATTGGAAACAATTTTTCATTTATTAAGTAAAATACAACTATCACTTTACTCGGGCAGTTTATGAGCGGGTGTCGCTTGAAACCAAGCCTGGTTCTTGGTTTGCCCATTTGCTCCATATAAAGACTTTTCAAAATCGTTTTGAATGCTTCAATGGTCGAAAACTAATTTCTCTAACACAAAGATGTCGATCTTTTAAGTTCGGGAACTCATATTTAAAGGTCGGTTGCACAATCACTATAAATTATATATAGACTATACACTTCTTGAAATTTTAGAAGTATCTATTCCATCTTTGAAAAAAGGAAAATATTGAATACCACATTTACTGAAAACAAAATCGATATACATAAGCAGCAGGCTTTTCAATTACCTCTTGAAAATATAAAATTGTTCACGTACAATACTCTTATAAATGTGACCGAATAGATTACTCTAATTTCAAGCTAATTAACCGCTGATCGAGCCTCCAGAAAATCATGAGAATAAAAAGCTTAAAACTTTATACCATTCCATCACATAACTTTATAAACGTGCAATTATACTCATTTCCTAATTTTTAAAATGAATCGAAACTAAACATAAAAATAATTGTACAAAGTTACTAAGCATGGATTTATTGCCAAGCCAAGAGTGTTTCTGCATGTAGAACCCATTATTTTACCCTTCCACGGTCATATATACAATCAATTCTTTCAACAGTTCATGTATGCGTATGCCTCAAGACATTTGTTTCATACCTGTACAAGACAGCTGCACTTGTTCATGTAACAATGCAAGGCTATAGACTGTGCTACATGTTCACGTACACCTTGCATACACGTTGCGATCAATATATACTTTTCAGGAAGATGTATATTGAAGAAATTGAAAATCTATTCGTAATTTATTAACGCGGTGTACATATATGGAGAGAATCGGGAATATTTTTTATTGTGTCATTTGATACAAATAATCCACAGTTCTTCATAAAAAATGTTCTCATTTTTCAACATTTTACAGAAGGGATCTATGTTATTAATAAATAGTTGCCGTCAGGTTAATTACAACGCTTGTCGAAAATATATTTTTCCGCCGAAGAAATATTTATATTTCACCCTATGGAAATGAAACTGATGGTATTTGAATTCATGAAATCTCGAAAATATTTTAAGAAATTCTAGATTTGAAAAGGAGGAATAAAATCTGATAACTACCACGCTTTACATGCGGATTGAGTGTTATAACTTTTACCCATCAGAATTTTTACTGTCATTACAAGCAACATCAGGTCGTCACAGACAGCTCAATTATATGGGATGAAGCTGCATGCCTCTCTGCAGTGAACTTCAAAAAACACTCAAAGGCAAAACTTCATTAACAAATTATAAAATCAATTCTATTCAGCTTGCCATGTGACACCTATAGGGTCAATTTATTCAATGTTAATAACCATTATCGGATTACAAACGTCACTTACGCAAGTTACACTTGATGTCAAATTCACACAAGCCACGTGCGTCAAATGTCGAATTAGTGTCTGTACTTAAAATTAAATAGTGTGCATAACAAATTGTACTGATTTTTTATGCTCCATTTTTTTCCGTTTCCTTCGTCACAACCATGCCAGTAACCATACAATTTTTATTCAGAATTAGTATTTCATTCATTATTTCATGAACCGTATCAGTGAACTTCTGTAACTTTTTTGCCAGCTAGTTAAAACCAGTATCCATTACACCCACACATTGACAAGCATTTACGTAAAATAATAAAACTGGCCTTTGTAGTTTTAATATTTTAAAAAACAAGCATTGCCTGTTTTTTATGCATTCCATCTGAAAAATATTAATTTCAACTTTCGTGGTATAGTTATTTTAGTTTAAGTAATTGTTTGTTGAAAACCGTCGTATTATAGACATTTAAATTTTATCCAAAAAGATTTTGAATCTTGCAAATGTTTTCCTTTACTGTAAATGCTATGTGCTTCTTTTTATTTTTATTGTATGCCCAATGAATACTGTATACAACACTGAGTGAGGGGCTGAAAATTTCAAAAATATACAAAGAACCTCCTTTTGTGTTGGACATTTCTGTGAGAGCCCGCACATAGCAACTGCAACAATTTTTCAGCGTTTTGTCTGGACGTATTTCAAAGAGTTGACGGCTTTCCAAAATAAACCTAAATACCTCAAACATATTTAAATCCAAGTTAATTGAGACAAATTTTCCTCTCGGTAGAGCACTTTCCCTAGCATTTTAAATTCAAGTTAATTAAAACAGATTTTCCGCTCGGAAAAGTACACAACACAACACCGAAAAACAAGGGACGTTTGCTGCACCAATAAGATATATTGAATGCAGCCACTCCATAAAATGCTGTGTATCGTGCACAGCTAGCGAAATTACTTCTTAATGTTTTACAAGGAATTATTTCTTAGCCTTTAGTAAAGATTATTTAGTAACACATTTGCACGAAAATTTTTGTCACACTAACCATAGAATTACGGAAACGTGAATATGCTACTGTGATAACAGACGTTTACAAATATTCACTGCAATAATACGTTCTCAAATACTTCAATTTCTAACATGATGTTTTGGCTAAAATTTGAAAATCGAAAATAAAAAAGTAGAAAAAATTTACTTATTTAATAAAAAAACAGCTAAAGGTAGTTCTTCAGTTTTATTTGTCTAATACATCAGCCATTAGCATTTCAACTAACAACTTTATAAGGGATGAACGGATCCGCTAAATCTCTTGACAAGATATCTGTAACTGACAAAATTTAGCCGTTTCATGGTTATAGTATATTGAAAACATTAAGCTTTTAAAATGTAACGTTATTATAATATTGTACGCAGTTAATTCATTTACATGGAGGATAGCGTTTGAGATAAACTTTCATCTACTCTACACACACTTGGAATTATTTAATTGAGGAATGCGTATCTCAACGTCAATTAGTTAGTAATGCACTGCATGGAAACCCATTCATCACATCTTGTGCTGTGGTTCGTTCTAATTTTTTAAAAGATTCATGATGAAAATGTCAAACTTTTCTGAAACTTAAAAATTTGAAACCACGAATCAACTGATCTGCAGGATCATCTTTTTTTTTCAAAATAAAAGTTCACAGCCTGCTGAAAATATTTTTCGTGTTCATGTAGCACTTTTAAAAATTCTGAAATGAATCTTGGGGAAAATTGACAGTCTATATTGTAGTTCAGGTTACTTTGTGACCTCATTTCATTTTCCCCTGCTTGAAATTCAAGAGCTAAAATACCACAATTATGATATCCAATATAGATCAAGCAAAATCTGTCTGAATACGCTACGACTATATCCGTACTAAAACCTCATAAAATCTGCTACAATGCTACATTCCTTCAAGCAAAACCTCAGAAAATTTGCTTTAAGTCTGGACTCGTTCAAATAAAATTTCACAAAATCCGCTACAAGTCTGCACTCCTTCAAGTAAAACCTCGTGAAATCTGCTTCAAGTCAAGGTTCCTTCAAGTTAAACTTCATGAAATCCGCTACAAGTCAGAGCTCCTTCAAGTTAAACCTCATGAAATCCGCTACTAGTCAGAGCTCCTTCAAGTTAAACCTCATGAAATTTACTACAAGTCAAAGCTCCTTCAAGTAAAACCTCATCAAATCTGCTACAAGTCAGAGCTCCTTCAAGTTAAACCTCATGAAGTCCGCTACAGGTCAGAGCTCCTTCAAGTTAAACCTACCTCATGAAATCCGCTACCAGTCAGAGCTCCTTCAAGTTAAACCTCATGAAATCCGCTACAAGTCAGAGCTCCTTCAAGTAAAACCTCATGAAATCCGCTACAAGTCAGAGCTCCTTCAAGTTAAACCTCATGAAATCCGCTACAAGTCAGAGCTCCTTCAAGTTAAACCTCATGAAATCCGCTACAAGTCAGGGCTCCTTGAAGCAAACCCTCTTGATCCCAGCTGATGAAGAGCTTCATTATTTGTGTTCGGATTGGGATCATGATACCGACGGAGGTAACCGCAGCCGGCCGGGAGCGGTGTTTGCTGTTGCTTCTAAGATGTCACCCAGGCCCACCCTTACGACTGGTCGCAATTAACCTCTATGATCGCTTAACTCACCCAAACCGCGGCTGCACACCAAAAAGAATCCTAAAAAACCATGACTCAGCAAATGATCGAGCAAACACTTAAAGGGCTTTGGTGGTTGCCGCCGATGTTTATTGGGGCTGGAGACCAGGCGGTGATAGATGAGCTCACCGCTTTGCGTAACGTTTCAGGCTAGTTTTTCTGTGGTGTTTTGTGAAGTACTGAAAATTAAGAATTTTCTGCGTGAATTTTCCATCATGTAGTTATCGAAATTCATATTTTTTCGTCTCTCCACTCTACCTTCAAACCGTTGTTTAAAAAAATAATAGTGTTTTTTTCAACAAAATTTGTAGATGATGGTGTTATCTTGAAGTTCGATTTAGCTGCCGGAATAATGAATAGATTGTTCGAGATGAGTTTTCAACGCATGTTCATAGTTTTTCTGATATGGATGTGACAAAAATTTCCCCCCATTTATATCAGTTAAATTCGCCGCTGTGTCTTCATTTAAAAAACCGACAAACTCAACAGCAACTGTCATTCAAAAAAATGTACATAATCCTTTTCGTGAAATTCCTATGGGAAAAACACTAGACTCCTTTATCAACATTTTATCTTTCACCCTGCGCTATAGTTTATACTTCTAAGTTCACTCACAGCTTTCTAATTACCGCAAAATTTATTTCAGGATCATCAATAATAATTACTGTTTATTGTAGTTATCATTTAAATAATTATTCAATTGATACATTACTTAATATTTAATTCACAGTAATAATTGCGACAATTATTGCTACGCTAAATATTCCATTTATCTAATTGAGGTGGTGGGAAAAATTGCATAGCAACTGAACCGTACTGGAAGATTACTGCTATACATCATGCATTACTGAGAAATTGCATCTTCACCTACATGGATTACCATAAAATTCCATGTGTACCATCAATATCACAAGAAAATTGCATCATTACTGTAGATATTACAGCTAATTAACTCATTATATTCATTATGCTCCTACCCAAAAACGATGAATACCAAAGAAATAATGACCATGTCACTGATCAAGCCAGGGAAATTTGTCTTCTTTTAGACTAAATATTCTAAGGACAATTGAGCCGCAACGAGATCGTGGGCCGTTGTTTCTTGTACATTTACCGAATTGAAATTTCCAAAGGATTATTAAATGTTGAATAAAATAGTTTCAAAATTTGAACATGAAAATCAACTCGCCGAAATTGCCATACTCAAATGTTTGATTTCATCGTAAAATTAAAGAAAAAATAACGATTTTTTTAATATCATCGTGGCTCCGACGAATTACAAAACCTGAACGCTACTGCCGATCTTGTGTGAACGTGCACTTGCTTTACTTTTCGTGAGTTTTGTACGTTCTTGTGTTATTATTCTTGTTACTGTGTGTGTGTTACTATTCTTGCTGACGATCGTGTAATAGGATTGCTAGACAGTTTTGTGTATCATGATCACTATACCGAACTGTGGGTAATGAAGTATTCAGTAGAACTCAATTTATCAGAACTGCAATTTGCTTAATACCGTCACGATCACGTGTAATTACCATCGCTGTGCACCATATTAGCTCTACAAATTTCACGTCAAATCGATTGCTACAACGGAATTCTTATAAAGATTAAACGTAAAACAAAAACAAAAATCCTACCCACGAGGGGCAAGTGGTCTCATATATAGCATGTAAGCCACATGTGAAGTATATCATTCATCAATTTTGCCCCGTATTAAGGCAGCGCCAAGATGTATTAGTTCCAAGTACTGGTCTCAATTGAAATAGATTTCTTGCTGGTTTGGGCACTAAAATCCACTCGTGAAGAAGTTTTGCGAGGGATTTCCACGTGGAAAGGAGGGTATTGCCTATGCAGTATTATTTACAAGCATTAAATTCCGCTGGCGATGAAAGTGCTGGCATAGCATGGCTTTGCTAGACGCGACGCAGCCGCGACGTCGGCACGACCGGAGAGATTCACCGCCGCTGTATATTCCACTTTTCTTAGCATTATTTTAAACATCCATGTCCCCACGTCACTCAAATTTACGCTGCATTTTAGTAATATAAGTATTAAAATGGTTCTTAAGAGTTTAACATATTATACAAAGTAAATGAATTATGCAAGTTGACAAGCACTCATGAAATACGCATATATGTTTCGGCCGCAACGAGACAAAAACCTCAGGGACTCGTCAGTTCGGCCCTCCCTCCTTGAACGCTTCCCGATGTGCATTTGTTTAGCGTCCGATAACCTAACCTCAAATACATGGAGCAGCCTCAACTCAAACACATAAAGAGCCCTCAACTCAAACACATGAGGGGATCTCAACTCAAACACATGAGGAGATCTCAACTCAAACACATGGGGAAACCTCAACTAAAACACACGAACGCACGAGTGTTTATCCACGATTTGCTCTATCTATTTTCAATGTTATTTCTGTTTTTCAAAGTATTCCTGCTCTTTACATTAGGTTTTCTGAAAAATATCCAACAGCTACACTTTATACTACTCAACGCAATCTAAACTTATAGTTAGGTGAAATGTTTCAGGTCTTAAATTACTTTCAATAGATTTGTTATCCAAAAAGGTTTTTTATTCTGGTTGATAACACAGGCAATAGAGAAATTAGTTAAATGTGACCCACTCAATTGCTCGAGCAGTAATTATTGTAATTGAATTATTATTTGAGGTATATTACATCATGGGATGGCATCTATGTAAATGCCATGAGTGTTAGTTTTGTTTGACATAGTAATTTGGTAATTAGTAAGGTGATAATTTTATGGTAATTGTGTTAATCTTATTTTTTGGCCTTAATGATGAAATTTTTAAAATGCCTTCAGAAATGTTATGCTATTATATTTTATTATCATTCTTTTTTCAGGATTTGTTATTCTAATAGATTTTCAATTCTGATAATCGTATAAGAATACTTGGTAAGAAATAACATAAAGCGTGTAAAATTAAGAAAACATACCGCATTTTAACGAATGACGCTCATTTTCAGTTTCAAATGATACGCTTTCATTCGTTCATGATTGGATGAGGTATTGTAATGATCCACAGCTATGAATGGATTCAACTGAAAAAATAAAATTAAATATTTCTCTCCTGCAAAATTAATTGGAATGCTCTGAATCTCTTGCAAAATTAATTGAAATTTTTTTTTATAAATAAATAAATTTCAGTTACCAGCAATTATTCTATTAATTCTAAAGCTCAACCATTAGAAAAATATCCATGTTGAATAACGTTTGCGGAATGAGTAACGATTCACACTTAAAAATTATCAGCAATATTAGTCCATAATTACCCAATTCTTTACATTGATCAATCATAAAAAACTATCAGGGTTTCTGGCGTTAGCTCATTGGAGCCATTTGAATATAGTCTATTGTATTTATTGATTAGTTATTTACTTGGACACTAACGGAAGCTGTAAAACATTTCCTGCAATTCGTGAATTTTCGTAAGTTGTCGCCCACTTACGTCACCTATTCTTTACTACTTTTTGTTTAACTTGTATCATGGTTCACATGTGTCCGTATCTTTTTCCTAAAGCACTTTCGCAGTACCAGGTAGCGTTTCGAAATTGAACAACTGTCTCCCTAATTTTTTCCATACAAATGAACTAATCTGTCCGTTTTTAAATTTATTTATGGTAATTTATTACATTTCGCACTGAGAAGTTACAATAAAATTCGTACCCTTACGTAATGGTTTATCGTTGAGTTCTCATGCGTTTATATTTATTTTATAATTTACACCACTTATCATCAGGTATGAATAAGAAATTGTCACTCATGAGAATGTGTTAAACAAATATTATTCTTAACTTTCAATGCCACTCATCACAGTAATTCTGTAATTTTTCAGCTTGCATATTGCAATTCAAAACTTACGTTCATTATTCTCCAGCATGCATTCTGCTATTGAACATCTATCATTACTTATCAGCATGCATTCTGCTATTGAACATCTATCATTACTTATCAGCGTGCATTTTGCCATTGAATATCTATCTTCATCACTTATCAGCATACATTTTGCCATTGAATATCTATCACCATCACTTATCAGCATTCATTTTGCCATTGAATATCTATCACCATCACTTATCAGCATTCATTTTGCCATTGAACACCTATCTTCATCACTTATCAGCATGCATTTTGCCATTGAACATCTATCTATCTTCATCACTTATTAGCATGCATTTTGTCATTGAACATCTATCTTCATCACTTATCAGCATACATTTTGCCATTGAATATCTATCACCATCACTTATCAGCATTCATTTTGCCATTGAAAATCTATCTTCATCACTTATCAGCGTGCATTCTGCTATTGAACATCTATCATTACTTATCAGCGTGCATTCTGCTATTGAACATCTATCATTACTTATCAGCGTGCATTTTGCCATTGAATATCTATCTTCATCACTTATCAGCATACATTTTGCCATTGAATATCTATCACCATCACTTATCAGCATTCATTTTGCCATTGAATATCTATCACCATCACTTATCAGCATTCATTTTGCCATTGAACATCTATCTTCATCACTTATCAGCATGCATTTTGCCATTGAACATCTATCTTCATCACTTATCAGCATGCATTTTGCCATTGAACATCTATCTTCATCACTTATCAGCATACATTTTGCCATTGAATATCTATCACCATCACTTATCAGCATGCATTTTGCCATTGAACATCTATCTTCATCACTTATCAGCATTCATTTTGCCATTGAACATCTATCTTCATCACTTATCAGCATGCATTTTGCCATTGAACATCTATCTTCATCACTTATCAGCATGCATTTTGCCATTGAGCATCTATCTTCATCACTTATCAGCATGTATTTTGCCACCCAACATTTATCTTCATCACTTACGAAGTAAAGGTATCGACTTGACACGGTGACCAGCGCCAGCCACTCGAGCTCAACACACTCTCGAGCTGAACTGTCGCTCTTGTCAAGGTGATAACCTCGGAACAACAAATATAGCAACACAAAAACAAGGTTAACATTTCGGGCCATACAGTTGTATTGGACAAAGTATGTATTTCATTCGATTAAAAAGAGCGGAGTTTGACGAACGGTGAAATTTATCACGAGGAGTGCAGTTACAGTGGGTGAAACATGTAGTTTACGTAGCAGTTTGCTTGGTTATAGAACAAAGAAGTTAGGAAAGGTTTAAATTAATTTTTTTTATCTTTTGAATACAGTGTGCTGTATTGTGGCATATCTGTGAACATAAAATAGCACAGCATCAAAAAACATAACTGAACCTTCAAAAGTGGGCAGAAATATGTTGT
This sequence comes from Morinoia aosen, assembly GCA_030386875.1. Classification (NCBI taxonomy): domain Eukaryota; kingdom Metazoa; phylum Arthropoda; class Malacostraca; order Amphipoda; family Talitridae; genus Morinoia; species Morinoia aosen. Next base: position 23,138,352 of record CM059565.1, read on the forward strand.
CTAAATTCGAAAATTTTAGTAGTAAGTTTATTTATATACACAGTGATGTCTCCTCAAATACGTGGAAATTTACTTCTAGTACTAATGGAATACTTGTCAATATGACATTTTCAGCAATGCATGTATTTTGAGGTGAGTGACTTCCATTAATATTGTCCGTGTGCGCAAAATTTTTCAAATATTTTCGATGCAATAGACCGAACTTGAAAGAAGGCTAAATGACGCTCTCAGCTGTCCTTATCATCAGAGGACAAACACAAACAACAGTGGAGACGTTAGACTTCCCTCCTTATCACACGATGCAATCCCTGGTCAACGACAGAGCAATTAAATTGCCAAATGACTACTGCATTCAATTGCCGATGCCTCACGAGTACAATGGGACGATTTAGATAAGTTAAACCAGTATCGTGTGTAAAATTTCACGCTTGAAGATGAAGATCAAATATCTCGATATCGATTTTGCGAAGTACACGCTATGTGGAGCATGCTAAGTTAACACAATATCGTGTCCGCCGAATGAGATCAAGATAAATTAAAAGGATAGCGTTTTCGCAAAAATTCCCGCTAGATTCATGAGAGGATAAGAGAATTGTTGCAAGTTGAGCTTGAATGAAATTTAGACAGCAGCTTCTGTAAGATACTTTGTAATGGCTTCGATATTTTAAACAGACTTCCTCAAAAATGGAATTTGTCCGAAAAAAACGGGAGGTTATAAATAATATATCGCTGAATCATATATGCCAGATTGAATCCTGAATGGTTTTAAATGCAACGAGAATCAACTATCGTAACAGTAGAGTCATACTCAATTATTTTCAAATCAACCAATAATGAGTGTTATACAAAAAAAAAGTTCGAGATGACACTTATCAAAAATAATGGTGGATAATTTCAACCCCTTTTAAAATTACGTACCTCCCAGCATCACTATTACAAGCCAACATTAAATTAAAATTCCACTCAAAGAATTTCCAATGAAATCAACCTACACGACCAGCCGAAGCGACCCTGCCTTACTCAGATGTAGTTTGAAAAGTACACCAACGCTGCAAAAGAAACAAACAGAACCATGCAGGTATTCAGAATGATCTATTTAGTGAGAGCGAGATAGCAGGACGGTAGGTAGCGGTAAGTTGTCCAGTGAGGTGGCGGTGTGTAGTGCTGCGGCTGATTAGTGAGATAAGTTAAGCTGATAACGACATGGGTCCTTCAAAGGGACATCTGGGAGCACTCTAATTATGTATTCTTTGTCCAGGCTGCGTGGTGCATATGTTGCAGTCAATGTATATTTGTAACGAGTGTGATGTTCCACCGAATGAAGCGTCTCACTGCATGAAGCGTCTCAGGGACTGTATAGCATCTCCCTGAATGTAGCATCTCAGTGAGTGGAGCATTTTTCCTTTTACTGAGAGAAATCAACTAGTTTTATCCTTAATTTGAGAAGGAGAAACAAGTGAATTTAAACTTTAATTTTAGTAGGAGTAATTAACTAATTTCAACTCTAAATTTAATATGATAAACCACCTAAATTTTTTAGTTTGGCTTGTATTAGTGAAACAGCTTTTTATAACTGAGAGTATTTTCACCACGTATACTAAATGATATATGAGTAGTTCACATACATTTCGAAATGAATAACAAAATCAACTTCAGAACCTCTTCGAGTTTTGCACAGATCTTTTATTTATTTTTGATGTAGCTTTTGCAGCTGATGTGCGCACAAGTTGTGTTAAATGAGACAGTGTAAGTTCTACTATAGTCAGGACACACAATTTAGCACTAAATTATATATTAAGTATTTGATTTTTAAGTTATACAAGATAAAGTGAGTTCTACTATATATAGTCCAGACCAGCTCTTATGAACAAAATTTTATAATAGAAATTTGGCTTTAACTTAAGAGTATACAAGATTAAGAGAGTTTGTTAGCCAGGACATGCACAATTTTAGACTAAATTTTATGTTAAGAATTTGAGTGACGCTCAAAAGAAACGAAGATAGTTCTTCCAGTGGGGGCAGATATACGTTAAACTGAACTAAATAAACGTTAAATAAACTGAACGTTAAACTAAATCCTGTCATTGAACAGTTATAAGCTTGCATGCTATTTAAGTGCTATATTCCCCTTACAATTAAATATCACAAATCTAGAAATATGTGGCACAAAGTAACAAAGTTCAATAATATGCTCATGATAAACTACATCTTGCTTATCATATCTGTCATTGTATAATTAGATGAAGTACCAAGGACAGTACACAAAATATGAATAAATTAAACATGTATTCACGATAGAAAGCTTTCAGACGGTCTCAAAAAAATCAAACGCTGGAAGTATGCAGCTTGGGGTGTAACAGTGTGATAGGGTCACACCTGAGTGCTGGAAGAGAGAGAATTTCTGTTTCTGAATTACGTTTTGTTTACGTTCGAAAATTTGGTTCATTTCTTCATCTGAGCGGTCAATGTAGAGAAAATTACGTAGGGTGAAGTATGTATCGCGAATACGCTCCTCACACACTTCCAGTCCTCCAAAGCGTAATTGATCGAGAATGATAAATAAGAGTGGGATTATTGCTGGTTTATATTCACAAAAGGTTCACGTCAACTCTAATAACTTAGATGATCCCAGAAACAAAACTCGACAAGTCATATTTTTGGAGACGCGTGTACTATAGCTAAGCAATATTTTTAATTTTTTTCTCCTTCAAATCGACGTTGATTCGCGCGTACAGACTCAATTCCGTTTTTCTAATCTGACGCTCAATTTTAATTCATGCGCGAAACAGTGTTCTAGAAAATTTCTAGCTCTCATTGCTGTTCAATTCTAATCAATGCACTTAAAATTAAGTTCTGTTACGATTCGAAAACTTTTCATTTGTCTTAAAGACTTTTGAGAAAGTCATGTCTCTTTCGGAATTTTTTAATCCGTACTTCACGAATTCTTACTCATTTTATGTATGCGTGTAACATTCATTTTCGGTAAAGTTTTTCATGTCCCTTTTTTAGGATCCGTTCGAAAGTAGTCGTATCATTAGTTTTCTCCATGCTGATGTAATATTGTACATCAGTTTTAAACGCTTTAACCCAAGAATTTTTCTAGCAAAAGATGACTAAATTATTGTCCAACACACACTGCAACACTGCCTCATTTTCTGGTTGAAAAATGCCCAAATTTAATCTTGCATGCAGACCCTTCGATACGAACTTCCGTCTCGGCAAATGAAACCAAAAACCAATACCTACAGGCTTATCTTACACAACACACATGAAACATACATGAAACAAAAGGTCCTTTAAAAGCTCACCGTGGCTCGTGTCATAATAAATATATAAGGTTCCCAAAAATTGCAGTCTTAGCGATAACGAGAGTCAATGTTTCCTTCATTGTAGAGTTTGCAGCTAATCAAGCCCCCGTAGCCAAGATACGCAGGGCTACATAGGAGTGTGTGGTGCTCAATGAAGAGGTCATTACCGTGAAGGGTGGAGCGCACCAGCATAAAGGAGCTCTCCGAGCACATGACACTTGACCGTGATAATGGAGACAGATTTCTATTTGCATATGACAAAGCGAACGACCTAAAAACTCAGCTTCGGACTCGGCTACAGCATTTTTACCCTTCCTAATGAGCTCCTACGACATGGCTCATCATAAAAAATAGATCGCTACTTACTCGAAAAGAAGGTACTAGTGAACGTTTGTGATGGGTGCCTCACTGTATCGTTATGATGTCTGTGTAACATCCTAGCGTACGAACGATCTTCTTGAGAAGTTGTGGGCAACATGTGTTCTGGATTTTATGTGCGATGGATGCATGGATAATTCAACTGCCAATTTATTGTACGGGAATGTAGCTCTTCCGAAAAAAAGTTAATATTTTGCCTCTATAGAACGTTTACTTTTTCTTCAAAAAAATCCGTTTCTTCCGCAGGAAAAACTCGCTTGTTTTACAGCACTAATGATGGAATCAAAAATTCCGAAACGTTAGCTATATATATATATGTGAAAAGAATGTTCCCTTTTATATTGGTTCTTCTTTTCATTTTACGTATTAGAAAAAATCTTGTTATGTTACGAAAACATTTTTAGCATTTTCTCATTTAAAATTTCATTTATTCTTCACGAAAAACTGTCCTTTTATTCAGAAATAAGTACAACGTTCCTCCGGAGAAAAATCCCATTTCTCAGCATGGAAAATCTCATTTCCATTCAAATCGAACGGCTGTAAAGCCCAAGGCCCAGCGTTCAATAACGCCAGTTATCGGGCCATTTAATGCGTGAAGATACGAAAGAGCCTCCACATCGCGACTCCGAAACCATAATCAGGAAAAGGGTTTTTTATTTTCGACGAGAAGCATATTGACCACATGGATCGTTAATCGAGTGCTATAATCGACCTGTGACACTAGAAAGGCAGATGATCTAATCGACTGAATAAAAGGACTCGGAGAAGCTCATTGCTATTCAGGCGGTGTTGGCTTGAACAATATTAGACTTGAGGGCACCTGCTGAAGGCCCTTAAACGGATGAACTGATGAAGCTCTCGAAACGATGAAGGTTTTTTTTTATACTGAAAGAGATGGCGGTGCGGCAGACGTCGCTTTATCTGACTGGAGACTGGGCCGATTGTGTGCTGGATTTGTGCTCATGTTGCTGGTGTGGAGACTCATATTCAGCTTCCGTGTGCTGGATTTGTGCTCATGTTGCTGGTGTGGAGACTCATATTCAGCTTCCGTGTGCTGGATTTGTGCTCATGTTGCTGGTGTAGAGACTCATATTCAGCCTCTGTGTGCTGGATTCGTGCTCATGTTGCTGGTGTGGAGACTCATATGCAACCTCAGTGTGCAGGATTTATGCTCATGTTGCTGGTGTGGAGACTCGATCATATTCCGCTTCCGTGTGCTGGATTTGTGCTCATGTTGCTGGTGTGGAGACTCATATTCCGTTTCCGTGTGCTGGATTTGTGCTCATGTTGCTGGTGTGGAGACTCATATTGCGTTTCCGTGTGCTGGATTTGTGCTCATGTTGCTGGTGTAGAGACTCATATTCCGCTTCAGTATGCTGGATTTGTGCTCATGTTGCTGGTGTGGAGACTCATATTCAGCCTCAGTGTGCTGGATTTGTGCTCATGTTACTGGTGTGGAGACTCATATTCCGCTTCCGTGTGCTGGATTTGTGCTCATGTTGCTGGTGTAGAGACTCATATTCCGCTTCAGTATGCTGGATTTGTGCTCATGTTGCTGGTGTGGAGACTCATATTCAGCCTCAGTGTGCTGGATTTGTGCTCATGTTACTGGTGTGGAGACTCATATTCCGCTTCCGTGTGCTGGATTTGTGCTCATGTTGCTGGTGTGGAGACTCATATTCAGCCTCAGTGTGCTGGATTTGTGCTCATGTTACTGGTGTGGAGACTCATATTCCGCTTCCGTGTGCTGGATTTGTGCTCATGTTGCTGGTGTAGAGACTCATATTCCGCTTCAGTGTGCTGCACATATAGCGTCTTTCGTTTTTGTGTACTCGTTTATTATTCATTCACGTTGCCCATGTTCATTCTTAAAATTCATGTTCTTATTTATATTCATATAAAATGAGTTCACAAATTAAAAAGTTCTTGAAAATGTTTTAATACAGAACCCGTCCCTCGTTACACTTTCAGATTATTATTTTTTTTTAGTTTGACGCTTGAAATTTTTCTTTCATTTTGGTTAATCTTAAAAAAATGTTTTCAACAACTTAGAGAAGGGGAAATTTTTGCAGTTCAAAATGAGACGACAGTTTCAGATCCCATTTTTTTAAATCAAACTCATTTCCTACCAATGACCGATTTTCGTTTTCTTCAGCTCAAATTCTATGTCATGTTTAATATTTATTTTCCTGTCTCACCAACACTCATCAAATAAATAACACAGACATTTGATGCACAAATTCATTGCATAATTCGTGGATTTCTTAGACTTGAAAAGTGCTCACTAGCTGTAACACATTGAAACGTTTATTTGTTGACGTTATTCAATCAAAAGACTACGCATTTCCTACACGAACACATCCCACCGATCATCTCACATTCTACTGATGAAGTACTAAAATAAATTGCAGTACATCGATTCATCTGTTTATTTAATACGGATGATGCATTTCGGGCCGCTGATATGTGTGGCAAAATTTGTCGGACTATTCACCATACAAAAAAGGCTGTTGGCACAATATCTAACTTTAAATACTACGCCCACACTAACGATACCTTCAAGAACCTAAAAATTCTAAAACCATTTACCTTCCGGCGATTCTTTTGGAAGGATTTTGCGCATAGAAAATGCATGAAACTTGCAAAAAATCTGAGCCTCAACTATATATTTACTCCTAATCTAACCGCCCTGCCTCGTTGGCAAGAAATAGAAAAAAAACATGGCTGTGAAATAAATGTAACCTCAAACCAGCATTTTTTACCGGAAGGAAATTTTTGAATTGCCGAAACAACGATATTTTCCATGCCGCACATATTCAACACTCGATACCATGCTTCATCATGATACTAAATTACAAGATAAATAAAATAAATGAATAAAAAAATACATCACGAAAACTAACAAAGTAACGGTTCCAAACGCTGCTCGTCACCCTAAAGTTACCGTCACCGCTCGTCAACGATCGATATTATGAGTTTTATCTTGTGCAAAACAATCTAAGGTAAAACTAAAAATATCGAGCCAATATGATGAGCATATATCTATGAAAAAATGTATGTACGTGTATGTATATCAAAAACACTCGAGGAAAAGAGTATCCAATTTCTATACTTTTTTGTTTCCAATTGAGAGTACATTTCCAATTTTTATCCAACTAAGAGTATTCAATAACTATGCTTTCTCTCAGTAAGGTATTAGAGTATCCAATTTACATGCTTAGCTTATTCATAGATAGAAACAAAGGTCCACGGAATTGTTTTTCATGCTCTACTTCAGACTTTGTTCTCCTCCACACATCTATATAGCCATTCATGAAGCCAAGTGGCTTGCTTGGCAAATAAATCTCTCCCACTTCTCAATTTTTTTCAAACGTTAGCTGAATTACGGCTGGGTAACGACTGCTCATTGCTGATGAAGTAAACATGGTAAAAAACAGTCGTCGTGTGAGATAGTGGATACATCAAAGATGGAAGAAAAATATTTCGACGAAGATGACAACCATTGGAAGAATTAATAATGTCCTTTTTTATCTTAACCTTTTAACGTCAGCATTTTTGTACTCATATTAATTACCATAACACAATCGTTATCACAATTAGACTGGCACTGGCATCAGGTTTTCACTGACGTCAGAATGAGGAAGGAATTGCCTCTCGATAGTGAATTCAATGGGATACACTAGCGAACAAATTTAACAAAAAATATATTATATTGAGGCTTTTTTCGTAATGAGGCCGTTCAGTCCAGTAGGGCGTGAAATGACTAATTCATGAACAATGTTCGTTCTGGCCATTTTTCGTTCCATTTTCACCCATACAAACCCATTTTCTGCATCGAGCTACATAAACAAAGTTCGAATCAATTTACAAGTTGATGAGTTCTATGCAGACACAACTCAATTTTGTCCAGGGCTGCATTCATGTTCACACACAGCTGTCATATTCATTCCGTGAAGTCTAGTATCGATTTATTCAACACAATCCAGAGTTTAATCATCTAAACCACTTCACGTTCATTCCCAGCATCAATATTGGCATCATAACTTGGAGCTCGGAAAGTACTCATTCTTGGTCACATTGCAATTACCTATAATTAGGGAACCGTTTATTTAGCATTCACAGCCAAGTAAGCAAAAAGAAGCTTCAGATTGTAGTTTAAACGTGCGTGTTGCATATAGCTCGAGCGTCTGTTATAACATGTATAGCTTATCGCAGGTGTCTGCAATATCTATAACTTATTTCAGGCGTCTACAGTATTAATAGGCACCAGTCATATGTATAGATTCGCTCAGGCTTCTACAATTAGAATAGCTTCGCTACCTAGTCTAACTTTTTCGCCGCCTGCATGCATGTTTTTCGCTGCCCAAGTAATTAAATTGCTTAGACGGCGAAAAACATGCATGCTCCGGCAAAAAAATTTGACTGGGTAAGGCGTCTGTTATATGTACGTACAGCTTATCACAGGAGTCTGAAGTTAGAATAGTTTAGCTCAGGCGTCCGTTGCATGAGCACAAATCAGGCGTTAGTAATATGAATAACTTAGATCTGGCATCCATAATATGAATAACTTATATCAGGCGTCCGCAATATGAATAACTTAGATCAGGCATCCGTAATATGAATAACTTAGGTCAGGCATCCGTAATATGAATAACTTAGATCAGGCGTCCGTAATATGAATAACTTAGATCAGGCGTCCGTAATATGAATAACTTAGATCAGGCGTCCGTAATATGAATAACTTAGATCAGGCATCCGTAATATGAATAACTTAGGTCAGGCATCCGTAATATGAATAACTTAGATCAGGCGTCCGTAATATGAATAACTTAGGTCAGGCATCCGTAATATGAATAACTTAGATCAGGCGTCCGTAATATGAATAGCTTAGATCAGGCGTCCGTAATATGAATAACTTAGGTCAGGCATCCGTAATATGAATAACTTAGATCAGGCGTCCGTAATATGAATAACTTAGGTCAGGCATCCGTAATATGAATAACTTAGATCAGGCGTCCGTAATATGAATAACTTAGGTCAGGCATCCGTAATATGAATAACTTAGATCAGGCATCCGTAATATGAATAACTTAGATCAGGCATCCGTAATATGAATAACTTAGATCAGGCGTCCGTAATATGAATAACTTAGATCAGGCGTCCGTAATATGAATAGCTTAGATCAGGCGTCCGTAATATGAATAACTTAGGTCAGGCATCCGTAATGTGAATAACTTAGATCAGGCGTCCGTAATATGAATAACTTAGATCAGGCGTCCGTAATATGAATAACTTAGATCAGGCGTCCGTAATATGAATAACTTAGATCAGGCGTCCGTAATATGAATAACTTAGATCAGGCGTCCGTAATATGAATAACTTAGATCAGGCGTCCGTAATATGAATAACTTAGATCAGGCGTATGTAATATGAACACAGTTCAGGTGTCTGCATGCAATATAAATAGCTTAGCTCAGACGCCTGTAGTGAAGCATAAGATTTCGCTCGCATTTGCGATGCTGCGATCGTTTATGCTGAAAGAAAATTGATTTCGGAAAAACTTGGCTCGAAAAGTTTGTGTGTGCGTTTAATGCGAGATTGTCCTAGTAAATAGTAAAGCCCTCAGTTAAAAAGGAGTTATAATTAAAGAAATCCTGGATTGAAATGACTGGAAGAATCGTCTTTTCATGCTTTTTAAGACGTGGGTATTTCTTCTTCCTCCCGTGTGCGCCTCTTGCAATCGAGATCACATCAATTGTATAATCACATCGCGAATTTTATAGATTAAATGCAAAAAATATTATACGTAAGCTCGTAAAAAATTTCTACGGCACTGTTGCAATTGTCATCACTATCAAAGACATTCAAACACACGCGTTCGGGTAAATAATTTTCATTCATTTTTCTTATCTTACGAAAAAAGTTGATTGAATTTTTTTAAGGTATCAAGGTATTGAGTACGCTCCCGTATAGAACTCAAAACAAGCTAAAAAAATAAATTTTTTATCACAGAAGATGAATTTATAAGTCTTTGTTATTTTACTGGTGGACTAATCAATATTTCAATTATAGTTACGGCTTCAATTGTGGTAAATAGTACCGATGAATGATATATATATATAACGATACCATATGCGGCAGCTACTCATAATTTACTAAAATGAGGTGTAATTAACGGTAGCATTCAGAACGTAATGACAGTATAGCAATAGTCCTTCACAGCAATATACGATACTGATAAATTATGTATAATGATCAACAGTAATATGAGGTAATTCAAGTCAATTAGAGCTAATTTACAATAATTAAAGAAAATGTGAAATCATTGATCTTATTACTGAGAAATTATTGCTACATACGGCAATACACTGTGATTAACAGCATTTAACAAAACTTAAGTAAATTCTGCACAAAAGATAAACTGTTAATTTAAACGGAAATAATTTGGCGAGGGGAAACAAAATTACCTTTAAAAAATTATCCTTCAGTTTTCACAGATATTATAGGCTCCATAAATGCCCAAACTATTAGAGCTTCTATCTTGCAACCACAATGAATAAGCGAGGAACAATTGATTAACTTTTCGCGTAACTCGCATAGCATTTACACAAGCTTCCTCCTTGAATTGCAATTGTTGATAATCAAGCCATTACTGGTGTAGTAGGTGAGATGCTATGTCACATGCTATTCGTTTCCACGACGCACTCAACGACGACGCATCAAAAATAAGCATGAGAGAAATAAATCAATCGACCCTGTTTGCTTGCAAAACTAAATTCCAAACCGAAGCTTGGAAACAAATCGCATGTCTGTGTCGAGTTTTTCAGAACGCGCGGTAAAATCCTCTGCGAGCGCTGCAACTGCAGGTGTCGTTTTTTCGATTGCCTCAACCGCATCGCCCGCCTGCCTCAGCTGATACAGAAAACGGTAATATGACCCAGTTGTTCAGCGCTACTCGTTAATGCCAAGCTTTTTCCACATTGCGTGAACTGTGAAGTCTGCGTTATCATTATCACCGTCATTTTTGTTGTTGCGGAACGCAAACAATATTGAAAATAACGGGTATGATTGCCCACATCGTGTAGTGCCAATCACAGTATCTTAGACTAAGTCTCAATACGTTAACTGAGAACTACGCATCTTCCATGTACGCATCAAAACCAAAATGAAGACTTGTCAACATGCAGAGATGATATTAGAGTGCAAGGCAGCACTATGCGAGCAGCCGGCAGCGTAGGCCTGCGGTGCCACGCCGCAGTCACCAGCCAGGCCAGGGCCACATATAGCCTGGCTGGGCTGCGGCTGAAATCAATTACGGCCGCCATCTTGCTCTCGTGCCCAGATCGTCCCGCAAAAACCGAGTGCTGCCCGAATAGAACATTGAATAATAAAACTCAGGCCTCGCTTCTAATGCCGTCAAAATTAGGGCTCTCACTGTGAAAATATCACGCCATTTCAAGCGGAGTAATTGTGTTACAATGGAGATGGAGCGTGAAGCGAGAAATGTGGAAATGGTGAATCGGAGGCATGTAGAGTTCGATCCCCTATAAGCAATATGTCAAAAGCGCGGGTTATAATCCATTATACTTCCGTGGAACAGTCGGTTTCTGTCTTCAGTTATAGTGTTATTTCTGCGTCCTTATAGAATATCAAATGAGTTAAGCAGGTAGAAAAAAGTGTGTACATACGCGTAAAGCAGCGAACGCACTGCATAGCTCTATGTCGCTGCGGCTAGCCTGCTAATGGATGGCTAATAAAAAGAATATGTCAGACCAAGGGAGGTTATTTATATGGATTGAAATAAAGAATATTTCCAGTTATTTTGTATTTTTGCTTGTAGTATTAAATGAACTTAAGGATGAATAGTTATAGGACTATAAAGGTAATATTATAGTATTCAACGAAGTTCCTCTGTACATATATAGACAGAAACGGTGGGCGCTGTGGCGTGGAACGGAACAAAATCGAAGAGAGTAGTTATACGGTGTGGGTGTAGGCGATGGGGTGTTATACGAGAAACTTGTTTGACTCCCGTATGAGTCAGAAGAGTTCTTCATACACTGGGTATACTTCTCACACAGCCAATGTGCTATAGTGGTCTTACCGAACATATATAACTCGGGATTATTGTATGTCTTTTGATTTTCTTACTTCCAATATGATATTCTCAGACGCATCACGCATACCCACTTGGAACAAATTCCATTGTTAGCTTTGTGGATTAATTGTTACAGACTAACGCTGGTACAGTATAGTATTCTCTGAATTGGAACGCAACTTCAAATAAATTACATCTTAAGCCTCAGTCGTACGTAAAGAAGACATAAATTCATTTTCTGAAGTGTACATGTACACACGGACCACTAGGTAATTTTGCTATTATTTCTTACTGTCAACTAATCAAATATCCATTTATATACTATATGGTCACATTACGTTCCACTTGAAACGCACTGTTGTTTTCTAATGTATGTTTGCATCATCAGTAATAATGTACTTGAATTCAGGGGTTCCCAACTTTTTTTCGCCCCACACCCTTAAATATATTTCATTCGAACCTCACACCTGCTGAAATAAAAACGCCAATAATAGCCAAAATCCTATTTTTTACCTGGACTTCTCCCGCGCCCTCAGGGCGTGCGAGCACCCCAAGCTGGAAACCACTGCACTAGATGAAGAGTTTGTACAGTATATGTTCAACGTACTGCATGTATGTGCATTGTTTTAATCGTAGGGTATAGCCATTTATTCAAAGTATGAACCCTTCTGTATAATACAAGCATCTATTGCCTGTAAATGAATGAAAAATAGCTTCAAAAACAACAAAATTGTTACAGAAATGAGAAAATAGTAAAACTTTAAATTGGTCGTTACTAGCTTATAACTTGTTCACACGGACCCATACAGTGCTGCCCTATGTTGGAATGGGAAGGTTCTTCTAGCGGGCGTCTCGGGCGATGACTCATTCCTGCCTGCTCTGCGACTCTCAAAAATAGTGCTCAGTGGGTTGATCCCACATACCGCGATGGGCAATGCACACAACAAATTCATGAATGAGGGATGATCGCAAGCCCTTGGGAAGGACGTCTTTGAAACGAAAGAAAGGTCCAATTGTAAATTTGTTCAATAGAATTATGCTAAAGAGAGTCATAGGAATTAATTTGCCAAGGATATTAGATAATTTAATTTTAAATTTTTCGGACTGATAGCATAAGTATGGTTTTAACGAAGAAATAGCTACGCAAACGATAAAATAGCTACAAAAATGACAAAATAGCTACAGAAACGAGAAAATAAGTACAGAAACGAGCCAAGTGGCCCTTTCCGTGTAATGCGCTCTGCCACTACGTGTAATGCGCTCTGCTACATACCAGCAATGCAGGTTACGCTGTTCTGAAGCACGATTTGTATCTGTACCCATATTCCATCCTTCATGACCATACAGGAACTTACCAAGTGTATCTGTCCCCATATTCCATCCTTCATGACCATACAGGAACTCACCAAGTGTATCTGTCCCCATATTCCATCCTTCATCACCATACAGGAACTCACCAAGTGTATCTGTCCCCATATTCCATCCCTCATCACCATACCGGAACTCACCATGTGTATCTGTCCCCTCATTCCATCCTTCCTCACCATTCAGGAACTCACCATGTGTATCTGTTCCCATATTCCATCCTTCATCACCATACAGGAACTCACCATGTGTAACTGTCCCCGGATTCCATCCCTCATGACCATACAGGAACTCCCCACACCGCTCGATCATTGCACTCAAGCAGCAGCTGCACTGTAACTTGAGAACGTTCTGCAGGGCCTGAAAACTAAAGTTTTTCATGATCTTATCTCAGTGAACTCTAGATAACATGTCATTGCGTAAAACAAAATAAATGTTCTCACATTACTCACGGGAAGTTGACGTACCACCTCAACTTCGAAAGCGTCATGCTGCGCTTGAAAATACGTTTCTTCAAAGCTCCATCAGCGAAATCCTTTACTCACAACATCTTCGCATTCTCGAGCATGTTGTTGCATTAGAAAGTTTTACAGACATATGTTGTGTTTTAAAGTGTTGGGGATTGTGTTGATGTGCCGGAGAGTGCTAGAAAATGTGTTGAAGCGTTCAGTTTTTACATTGTACTTCTTTTTGTCCTATGCACGTGAGATTCCCTAAGAATCGACTTATTGGAAATATAATTACAACATCTTTGGGGAAAATGACTAAATAAGTTTCAAAATTGTAAACTCGATGCTATCGCATAATATATCGATAACGGAAACACGAACCTGCACTGACTTCAGACTCTTTGTTTTTTATAGGACTACTAATGAAGTTCAGAACATTTGTTTCTTATACTACAGCTAATATGCTCATTTTTTTAATTGCTGCCCAGCAGAGACTGAAAAGAGACTTTAGGCTCATATGTAAGCCCCACGCGAGCAACCTTGTATTATAGAAGGACTGGCTGAGGGCTCAACACACCGTAGCAATTACGCCTTCTGGCCGCGTGTAGGTGCGGTGTGTATAGATAGGTACGGTGCGTGAGAGAGCATCCGTGTGTGGGTGTGTTGGAGAATGTTGAACATAGTTTAGGTATATTAAAGAATCACAGAGAGTGAGGTGTTATGAAGAGTGTTTGTAGACTGAGTAAGCGTGCTGGGGAGAGTTAGAGACTGTATTGGTGAGTTGGGAAGTGTTGGGTGCTGTGTTGGTATGTTAGAAAGCGTCAGAAAGTGTGCATGGGGTAGTGGAATGTGTTAGAGTTTGAGTACTGTGTCCTGAATTCTGAGACTGCGTTGGATCTTGTTGTTAACTGTGTTGCGGGTGTTGTGATGTGGGAGCATTTTTTAGAAACTCATGCGATTTCGTTTATTTTTGTGTGCGTAGGCTAGCGTTAATGAAAAAATTGCTTACGGGAGCAATTGTTGAACGGAGTAGGAGTGCATTTCCGTAAGTACGTAAACGGGAAATTTTGTCGCTCAATATTCTGAAAGAAAAACGTGTGGAAGAAAGAATGAGTGCGGAGAAAAATTCTGCAGGATAATAATAATTTGTGTCGTGTACTTATATTTATCTATAAATGTATTATTTTCTTCTGAAGCCATCGACACTTTTGACTGACGTGGCTGAAGTACTTGATGAGCGTCCCTGTGAAATGGATGTCACATCATGGCGCGTATAAATATAACATTTAAATTGCGGGTATTTTCAAGATCATTGCATTCGTCTGGTATTTTAATGCGAAAGATTCATTTGTTGAAAATTAAACATTCAGTGCTGCACATGACACAAAAAACTCATAACGCATTTTCCATGTTCAAGGAATCAAAAAGCAATGCAGTTTTATTTTATTACTAACCTAACTGAATTTTTCGCATGCTTTACCGAACATTATCGACTCCCGATATTTTTTACATTACCTGTACACTAGTGGTAAATAATACATAAGTGAAATATTTTATGATGCCACAAGTTCAAAATACATGCTAATAACTATAAAACGTGGAAAGAAAATGCAAGGAAGTTGGAGTTATCGTGTGTAGGGAAAGTGTATGCCGAGGAAGATTGTGTGGAAGCCTGGTGTGTGCATTGTGTAAAATGAACAAGCGAATAGCATGTGAGCAGCACTCAGTATGTGCAAGGGGAGCGATAGAGCCGGAGAACTAATGCTTGAAATTAAATTGAGGGACCTGTCTAACAAAAAGATAAAGAAACATTCCCAAAACTATATGCGATGCTAGTGAAAATCTACGTGTATCTTCTCACTGCATTAGGTTGAGTTGCGTGAAGTTATCAAGTAACGTCTAAGATAACTATCAATTGCCTAAACTTTGTTTTCTCCAGCTTTCATGGAAGAATAATTTTAATAATCAAATTCATTTTCTCAATTGAATTGCAATTTTTCAGATTGATGGAATTAAGTTTTTGATGGTTGTGCCCTAGCATGTGTGCGGTCAAATCCTGTTAGAATTTCCTAAGGAGTCAGTTTCAACATCACAATCTGCTTAGCAATCTGCTTGATTTTCTTTCTCTTTATTCAAATTTGGCTCGCTTGCGACCCAATATTGACTCGATTTCAAGCTACACAGCAACTCTCCATCATGAGCCAGTTCTATTCCAATCTAAATATCGACTGAATTTCAAGCCGCATGCACACTCTATCCTTTCTCATTGAATAAACACAGCTATCCAAGTTAACCCTAAGCTCCGGTGTAAGCCAACATTGGTTCAATTGCGATCAAAACATCGATTAAATATCAAGTAACACACTCTCTCCTCTCTCGTTGATTAAACATCGCATTATTATTAAGTTTGTACCCCACTTTCCCGTGGAGGATCTAACTGAAAGTTTTCACGCGGCGCCTCAGCAATGCCAGGACCGCAACAGCTTCCAGAAGGACCAGAAAGAAACCTTGACGGGTTCAGAGCTCCGTGCCGTTTCTAAACAGAACCCCGGCGTCTCCTCGAACTCTATATTTTGCGGCTGGAATGTCTGTAATTTGCCTCGAAAATGCCGGACTAACGAGCACTCTACGCTGCATGACCTCGCCGTGGATGTGTTCCGGTTGCAAGGATGGTCGTCGAGGTTCACAACAACGAACAGCCGTCCATAAAACAATCGGTTACCTCTTTCGATTTGGTGGAGCAGTTGTTGCCCCCTTTCGGGGTTTTGAGAGCCCTTTCTAGGGTTGAGTAGGATTTTGGTCACTGTTATATCCGAGTTATCAAAAGCGATGGAGATAGCTCTGTTCCCAATTTGAGATCGTTGTTGTGTATGAGAAATGAGTCGTACAGTCAATTTTCTGTCACTCGCGGGCGTCAGCTTTAGATTTCTTGAACTACTGCATGAAAGACGATGGTGAGTGTATCTGTGATACATGCTTCACTGCCTCTCTAGTTTTGTTCATATTAATCTTTCGGTTTGGAGCCTGAAACGAATATATCGATCGATCCGAATAAATCACAATTCAAAAAGACAAATTTGCCCGGACAAACTTGACCAAAACCCTAAACACTGCATAATACAGCTGTATTATGCAGTGTTTCGAATCCAATTTACAGTATGATATTAACACAATCAAGACGAAACAATGAAAGTATATGTAATGTGTAAGTTTTTTATTCAAGTTTACTCGATGCGGCTAATTTTTAAACTTGTAAACTAAGTAAGATGAAAAAAAGATCAAGCAAGCAAACAGCAAACCGGTGGCTGCTCGAGATTATTTTCATCATATGATACTTTCTAGTCGCTCAGAAAATGAAGTTATTAAATCATATTTAGGACAATTCTAGTTAGGGGAAGGAATATAAAGTTCATAAAAATACAAAAGAAAGTGATTTATTTTGAGAGATAAAAAGTTTTCCCACTTAATACAAGTGATTTGATACCACTTACCCCCTCTTACAATGTCGTGCGGTGAATAAAAACAGTGCGTTACAACTCGATTAAATTTCGTGTAAAAAGAATGAAGGCTTGTGGTATGTTTTTTTTAACGTTTCTCGCAAATTTGCAAGGCAAAATGAAGAAGAAAAATTGCATGTGACAGACTGTCATTTTCACCTCCACAAGGTATCAACTTTTTCCGTAAATCAAATCTGCAGAAACTCAATCTTTTTGTTTTAATAGAAACGCATGGAGCTGCGAGTAGAACTCTGTACGAACTCATAAAAAATATTAATAAGACAGAAATGGAGCCTCATATACCGAACAAAGGTAGCTTTGCACTTGTGTGGAATAATCCATAATTTTATTTCTCAACTGTCTTGAATTTTTTCTTTTTTTTTCAATCATGGAAACGATGGCAAGAAAGAACGCCAAGGCATCAAATTGAAGCCTGAAAGTAAAGACGACAATTCTGTCCGATGGATTGTACGAGCAGCCAAACCTGAATGCGAGACCGCAACTCCAAGAAAAAAGGAAATTTCATCCAGTTGCCAAGGATAATATATTCGCCAAGACTTTCAGCTAAAAATTCGAACGTATGTAAAATAAATCAAAAAAATTTAAAGCTTGTGAATGGAACGTTTGTCTTTCTTCATTTAAAGCAATGCTTAAGTCCCATAGGACAAACGATACTTAGCTGCACCTCATCAAGACTCTTTCCAAGAAATATTGCCTTAATGTGAAATGGTTTTATATCAAAAGATATGTTGGAATTTTTCTGCAGTTGTGAGAAACTCTTTGATTGAAACATAGAAGAAAATTAAAATTTATGCCACAAGACAGCGTACGTTAGATGGTATTCATTGTTGATATTATTAGGACTTTTTACAGCTGACCTACCCTCAGTGAAGTCCTAATGCTTCACATGACCTGCCCTCAGTCAAGTCTTAATGTTTCAGTTCTCCTGTCCTCAGTCAAGTCCAAATGCTTGGCTTGAACAGCCCTCAGTAAGTCTAATTACTGTAGTTATTATCAGAAAATTTCAGCCACATCAAAACGCCTGACGTCAGTGAAGATAACTACGAAAAACTCGAAACTTGATTGAAGTACTTGAAGATTCAGAACTTTCCGTGACGTGCACATGTTCCGGTATCCGAGTTGCTCAACAACTCGGGAATACTCAGGTAAAAGTTAGGGTAAATTCAAGCCATCTTTTTATTTCACTAAAACGGTTCATGAACAGTTCTCGAGCTATCAGTTGTCCACGACCTGAATTAAACACCACATAACAGCAACGTTGTTCTACCAGATAACTGTAATTTCAAAGAGAATATTACACTTATTAGAGATACACTGTTACAAAACATGGGCTTCAAAACTGCCAATTTTTTGACCTCATAATTTGCAGCGTACACAAGCATACGCGGGGGAAGCAGGGGGACGGTACTTTCGCTGGCGAGGGGAAAATATGAAGGATATTGCGAGATTATGTTCTATCAGTTACGAACGCCCTAAGCACAACTGGCATAGTAGTTGTAGTAGTAGTAGTAGTAGTAGAATTAGTAGTAACGAAATATTAGTAGTAGTAGGGGAGGTGGCAGTAGGAGTAGAAGTAATAGTAATGGAATTAGCAGTAGTGGTAGTCGATCGAAATTGCTTACTAGCGTTTCAGTGGCAGAACTCATGTATAAATGAAGTGTTCTACGCGGACCTAACGGTTGTTCTGTAATTACAGCAGTCAGTAGCTGCTTTGCTATCGACTATTTATTTAATTTCCCTAAATTTCTAGGAGTACAAATAGTCTCTTCCATCAGAAGTTCAGAAAGATTCCCAGTTCAGTCAGCAAATGTATTTTAATTCCAAAATTATGTTCTTTTGTAAAGAGAATGAAATTAATTACTAAAGAAAATATAACCAATTCTCATCAAAGGATTTTTAAAGATGAACTGCTGCGGAAATAGCTTTATCTGTCTCTAATTATTAGAGGAAGACTTAACGCACATTTCGAATAAAACTCACGCTGACTGTCCCGCTGCGTCTCACGAACTTTGATACGCTCTTTGTAGGTGGTAACTTCAATGCGTTCACCTCGATGGGATGAACTGAAGTTCAACTCAAATTTAACGTCAGTTGTAATGAGTAATTTTAAAAATAGTAAACATGAACTGGATCATGCCATCATTCAGCTTTTATTAAGTATCTATGAAAATTGAGTTAGTGACTTTTGGTCAGAAAATTTCGACCGCGTACACCGTCGTTTTTAAGTGTTCACTACATAATTTGAATTGCACAAGTGTCCAGTCTTTAATAAGCTTAAATTGCACAAGTTAGCTGTCTTGAGGGAACTACTTTGAATTTCACATGTTGTAAGTCTTAACGTATATTTAGATTAAAGCTTATTCCGACCAGCATAAGTCTACGCTCGAGCCACGCAAATCTAAAAGACTGATCGAATGAAATAATATTTTCTCAACCCATTAATTTAGACATAACACACAGTGCATGCTTTTGGTGTGTAGGTATTCACACGCTCAATATTTGCATGCACAAGCTATATAGGTAAAGTTGAAAATCTGACACCAAATAGTCAAAAATGCGATAAGCTTAGGAATATTAAATCGATTTATAGAACAATTGTTTCCTTCGAATAAAAATGAATCTGAAGTACAGAACGTAATAGAATATTGCAACATACATTGTCGTGTTGCTACCCAAACCCCGTGCTGCCGAACACTATAATCACGCACAGATACCAGAGTACAAGTGAAAGAAAGATTACATGACTCCTATTTCCGACTCATGAATTTTTATGCTCAAGCACCAGCATGAATTTTTATGCTCAAGCACCAGCATGAATTATTATGTTCAAGCACCAGCATGAATTTTTATACTCAAGCACCAGCATGAATTTTTATGCTCAAGCACCAGCACATTCGTGTCACAACATCTACAGCTGCCATTTCACATTATTGTGATTCCTTAATTAGACAATATCAACCCATCATCACCAATACTAAAATGATTACATGTTTTTTTCATTTTTAGCGTGCGTTCCATATAGGCAGTACGAGTTCAGAAGCAGATTTTTTTAGCGGATATAGAACCATGAAAACCTATTCCCCCTATCAATATAAAGAGATAGGCCGATATCAGGGCTGCTTAAAATGTTATAATTTCCGAGTAAATATTCTCAAGAAGTTCACAAAAAACCTTGGTCGTCAAATGAATTCTGGGAACCAATCCTTGAGTCACGCTACATGATGGAGTCTCTTCTGCAGGAAGGTCTCTCCTGTCTCTTCTGCAGACCCTCCTGTCACCTCTGCAGACCCTCCTGCCACCTCTGCAGACCCTCTTGTCACCTCTGTAGACCCTCCTATCACCTCTGCAGACCCTCCTGTCACCTCTGTAGACCCTCCTGCCACCTCTGCAGACCCTCTTGTCACCTCTGCAGACCCTCCTATCACCTCTGTAGACCTTCCTCTCACCTCTGCAGGCACTCCTGTCACCTCTGCAGACCCTCTTGCCACCTCTGCAGACCCTCCTATCACCTCTGTAGACACTCCTGTTACCTCTGCACGATAGTCCATCACCACGGAATAACTTGGTCATGCTGAGACCCTGATCTGGAAGTAATTTTGTGAAAAATCATAGAAAAATCTATTTCTTTTAATTTATTAATTTCTTTTAGAAACCTTGAAATGCGATACATGAACTGGAGTGGTGCGCTTGAGCCGTGTCAAAAAAACAACAGAATAATCAAAATCCTTTTCTAGCGATGGCTGAGTGCAGGGTGACCATGCAGTATCGCCACTTACGCAGTACAAGATACACAGCGTTGTGTACGGGCTCGTATGCGAATCGATGAAATCATTCTTACATAATAAAATGGAAGGGGGGTCTCCCTAAATTTATAAATAATTGAATTTAAATAGTTTTTTTGCGTAATTTCTCCTATGTTATTACAATGGGAATCTCAATGAACACATTAAACTGTTTGGTCCGTCTCGGTTGGTCGGTGCGTCTCTCTGTCACCCTCATAAGGATGCTTAATGACCATATCTGTTATACGAGTTTCACCAGCGCACAAGTACAAAAATACAGTATTTTCATCGCGGGTACAATTAGGAAGGATATATTTGTTTGTCATCCCCATCTGTAGGATTTGTCTAAAGGAATGATAGAATCCCATCATTTTTGACGGGTCGTGTACACTATAGTAGAAAATAACATGCACACAAGTTATAGGTCACGATAACCTGAACTCTGCCACTTAAGGTAAACCTAAATCACTGCTGAAATTATTTTTGAGCGGTTTTTATAATTGGAAAGAGGAGTGTATACATTAATGGTCATTCAAATATCGGAGTAGATGAAAAATATCCCTCTCTGACTAGCCCATTTCAGGGTTATGTGTGCAACCCAGGAACCCGTGCATAATCTAGGTAAGGTTGCGATGCTCTGCCGGAGATAATCAGCGGGTTGGTGTCGTAAAGCCAGTTCTGGGAGGCGTGTGGGCTTGAAGGCATTCTAGCTTATGCAAGATGGTCCATACATAACTCATTCTTTAAGACAATCGGTATCACGGTATATACCTTGGTCGGTATCAAGAAATTTATAACATAAGAGCTTGGGATAATTTTGAATGATAGATGAATTTTAAAGTCATGTATTCGCCAGTTGTATCTAATCTACCAATAATCATAATGCACTGCCTTCATAAAAAGCAAATTTCATCGCTTAAATGCTCTAATTGCTATCAAATCGCAAATGCTCTTATTACCGTGCAAGAAAATTACGAGAAGCCATTTTAAAAACAGCGTAAAAGAAATTGTCCCTAAATTCAAAAAATTCAGATCCACACCACAAAAACACAAACACACAAACATCGCTGTGGGAGAGCGCGAACTGTTCGAAATGATGCCACAGTTTAATTTGTTTCATTGAATGTTGATGGTGGTTAGCTAAAAAGTATCATATGTATTATATTCCAGAGTTAACGTAAAAGTTAAATTCCGAACTTTTTTGCATCGTTTCAAATTATTTCGAACTCATCATGTTTCGTATGTTTTTTTTGTTGTTATTGATGCTGAAAAAATGACATTCCAAACTCTTTGGCAACGTTTCAAATTATTTTGAACATTATTTGTTTCTAAGTTTTCTTGTCATCAACGCTCATAAAGTGTTACTTTTGGGGCCACACCTTACGTGTACATCGAATTAAACTCTTGGTCATTTATTAATATGACGGACTGGGAAGACATTAGCCAAATGTATGCATAAATGCATTAAATATTCCATATATATATTATACACAACGCATGTAAAATATACAAACACCACGTAATGCCCGAAATACATAGAACGTAAAATAATCAGAATAGGTAGTAATCGAAGATTGTACAAAATGCACAGAGAACCAAAACGCAGAGTGCAATACCGTGACACCTACCTCAACACCCTCTCACCCGATTGTGTAGTTGGTCGATGCGCATTGACATGAGACAGCCTTGTCACAGAATTAGATACACTGTCAATTCGTCAAAATTAAATGCAAGCAATGTACACCGTAACAATCGATGCGCTCGTACCTGCAGCGTTCTGTAACATCACTTATCCAACCCGGAAATTACATTAGTTTTGCCAACATCTCGTGAAATTACTTCGCTTCAAATGCTGCATGTAAAATTGTTCGTGACAAAATTTGTACGAGCATTAGCATAAACTTAAGAAATAATATCAGTCGTCAGAGTCCAATTTGGCTTCGTTAAAACAAAATTCGACCAGCGAATGCTCGTATCGTCTTTCACCTGGACATATTTTGAAATACTCACTTGAGAACTTCATTTTCCAATACACTTTGCATATATTTCCGGCTGTAAATGAGTAAGAGACATTCTTGTACTGCATGTATATATGGTTATAGTGGGCCCCAATATCTGACCAATACGATCGATCTATATCAGATGGTGGATGATGCTAAAGGGGGTCATGTTTACGGAGTCAGCTAATGTTTGTCAAATGTTAATTGGATTTGTTCGAGCCTTTGTATTTCCAGTCAGGTGAAGATGTAAACCTGTTCTTCTCAGCCTTTAAAAGAAACTTCGTTTTTTTAAAACTCACTGGGATTGTACAAGTTCTTCAACGGTTGAAATGTTGCCCAAAACTTGAGTTTTTGAGATTAAATCTTAAGTTCATCATTTCGTTGAGAGCTTCTGGAAGGTTTAATTTCGTTTCCCTGCGGAATTCATTCCTAACTGTGTGCGTTAACTTTCTTCAGCAGTGCACCACATTTCAATTGAAATGTGGTGCTAAAATGTCTGCTAAAATGGCGACACTACTCAAGGATGTGTTCTCATCGATCCAAATTTCCACTAAAATACGTAAACCTCACACATGCCCACACTAAATGATCACGCGGTCCACTTTCGCTTGCATCTGCCAGCAAAAAATTCAGCCTTCTCCTGCTTACTTCAATGATGGACTCTACGTGTTGCACTCCCCCTACATCTACACGGTGCGCTCCCTCTACATCTACACGTTGCGCTCCCCCTACATCTACACGGTGCGCACCCCCTACATCTACACGGTGCACTCCCCCTACATCTACACGGTGCGCTCCCTCTACATCTACACGTTGCGCTCCCCCTACATCTACACGGTGCGCACCCCCTACATCTACACGGTGCACTCCCCCTACATCTACACGGTGCGCACCCCCTACATCTACACGGTGCGCACCCCCTACATCTACACGGTGCGGTCCCCCTACATCTACACGGTGCGCTCCCCCTACATCTACACGGTGCGCTCCCCCTACATCTACACGGTGCGCTCCCCCTACATCTACACGGTGCGCACCCCCTACATCTACACGGTGCACTCCGCCTACATCTACACGGTGCACTCCCCCTACATCTACATGGTGCGCTCCCCCTACATCTACACGGTGCACTCCCCCTATATCTACACGGTGCACTCCCCCTACATCTACACGGTGCGCTCCCCCTACATCTGCATGGTGCGCTCCCCCTACATCTGCACGGTGCACTCCCCCTACATCTACACGGTGCACTCCCCCTACATCTACGCGGTGCGCTCCCCCAACATCTACACGGTGCGCTCCCCCTACATCTACACGGTGCGCTCCCCCTACATCTACACGGTGCGCTCCTCCTACATCTATACGGTGCACTCCCCCTACATATACACGGTGCGCTCCCCCTACATCTACACGGTGTGCTCCCCCTGCAACTACACAGCTCCCCTACATCTTCACGGTGCGCTCCCCCTACATCTACACGGTGCGCTCCCCCTAAATCTACACGGTGCGCTCCCCCTACATCTACACAGCTCCCCTACATCTACACAGCTTCCCTACATCTACACAGCTCCCCCAACATCTACACGGTGTGCTCCTCCTACATCTACACATCTCCCTTACATCTACACAGCTCCCCTACATCTACACAGCTCCCCTACATCTACACACCTCCTCTACATCTACACAGCTCCCCTACATCTACGCGCCTCCCCTACATCTACACAGCTCCCCTACATCTACACAACTCCCCCTACATCTACACGGTGTGCTCCCCCTACATCTACACAGCTCCCTTACATCTACACAGCTCCCCCTACATCTACACGGTGTGCTCCCCCTACATCTACACAGCTCCCCTATATCTACACAACTCCCCCTGCATCTACACAGCTCCCCTACATCTACACAGCACCCCTACATCTACACAACTCCCCCGTACATCTACACGGCTCCCCTACATCTACACAGCTCCACTACATCTACACAACTCCCCCGTACATCTACACAGCTCCCCTACATCTACACAGCTCCCCCGTACATCTGCACAGCTCCCCTACATCTACACAACTCCCCTACATCTACACAGCTCCCCTACATCTACACAGCTCCCCTGTACATCTACACAGCTCCCCTACATCTACACAGCTCCCCTACATCTCCACAGCGCCCCTACATCTACACAGCTCCCCCTTACATCTACACAGCTCCCCTACATCTACACAGCTCCCCTACATCTACACAGCTCCCCTACATTTACACAGCTCCCCCGTACATCTACACAGCTCCCCTACATCTACACGGCTCCCCCTACATCTACACAGCTCGCCTACATCTACAAAGCTCTCCTACATCTACACAGTTCCCCCGTACATCTACACAGCTCCCCTACATCTACACGGCTCCCCCTACATCTACACTGCTCCACTACATCTACACAGCTCCTCTACATCTACACGGTTCCCCCTACATCTACAAAGCTCCCCCCTGTTTGTAGAAGCTTTTATTCTTCCCTGCCGGACCAAACTTCACAGCAACTCCGAGGTTCCTGGGGCTCAACTTCGTTCCCTTTCCTCATCCCTCATCCCTCTCTCCCTCATCACCCTCTCCCTCATCCCCTCTCCCTCATCCCCCTCTCCCTCATTCCCCTCTCTCTCATCCCCCTCTCCCTCATCCATCTCTCCCTCCCCTCTGTCACGACCACCTCTCACGCGACTTGGCTCCAGGACGAGACTGGAAACCCGGGCAGCGATTACGCAAATCCCGCAGACGTTGTTTGGCTTTGGCGCTGCCTTCGCGAAGCTGGTTACCGGCGCGGTCGATTGCACGAGAACGCAAGGCTTCGCTGCAGAGTGCCGCGCTGCACGCCAGTTTAATTCTTGTCACTGGTCCTTATTCTCCGGCACCGCTCCTCTAATTCCTAATGTCACGTCCAGTTCTTCGTGAACGTAAAAAGAACATGGCGCACGTAGATATGAAACGAGACATGCGGATGCGTCATATGCGAAGCTCTAGTTTGTCTAGTGGAGGTTGTCTGGTGTGTTTTTTATGAACGAGACGGGTCTGGTTTTACAAGCCAGCACCAGACGTGCGCACGAAAGATAAAAGGAATCGACGAGTCGGTCTTCAAGAACACGATACTTTGCATGGGGGTGAAGTTTTGCACGCGCTCAGGTTTGCGTGAACTGGTGCAAGAATTCTAGCCAACTTGTTATGTATCCTCTGCTACGTATTCTGTATACGTTCTAGGGAGCTCGACTGAGTGCAGACAATTGATAAAAAATGGCGGAAGTAAGATGGCTTGCATGCCGTTCTGACAAATTCTTAAAGATCTTTTCAGGTTTGTAGCAGAAGTTAGTGATAACTTAAGTTTCGTCAGTTGATACTCCGCAGGTGACATTTTCAACTTTGAAATTCAAGTATATGGGGTTTGAATCAAACTTTATCAATGTATTACGCAAATGTACAGAATTTAACTGTGCTTACAAGCGTATTATAGTTTCACTCTATAACATGTGTAATGCTCAAATCATAGTGTGACAATTATTGGACCAGTCTCTATACATTTGTTTGGTCTTTGTGTATTAGATCTTATTCAGAAATGCATTTATTGATACCCTTATTTAAACCACAAATTCAGTTTTAAACACCATTTTTCTCTCACATCCAGAGCATACCACGTTTTAGTTTGGTCAACACATGTGTATGTTTATCGCTCATTCTGTACGTAAGTCAGACGTTGTATGACTAAAACAATTGTATAACTGAGTATGCCATCCCACCTTATTCGTTTAGTATTTATAAAAATTCGTAAATTTTTCCCGATAAATGCCATTTAACAAGTGCAATTCGTCGCATTTCGGTGTACATATAACATCTGTACATCGCTATGCGCAGTACACATGTACACGCCTCATGCAAGTCTTGAAATAAAATTCATAGTAATCAACTGATAAAATCTCCCGATGAATAATAATACTGACGAGAATGGCTGAATTATAATACGAGTTACAGTCATTATGCGCAGATCATGCAGCACCTCCGGCTGCCAGTCGGGGACAATTTTCTGACGGCTAAAGAATATGGGAGGGGAGGAGACACCTTAGATCAGGGCATCTCAACCGGGGGTACATATACCCCTAGGGGAACATTTAATTTACTTCATATGTTAAAATGTACGATGTATATTTACATACAACCGTATAAGCATATATATAATTATTAATCATTAAGTGTATTTGTATAGTTTCTTAAGCCTTTACCTGTGCTGGGGGTACATGAAGATACACCACTAAGCTAAGGGAGTACACGACATTAGGAAGGTTGAGAAGCCCTGCCTTAGATGCTAAGAATTGAATGAAGATTTTTGAACGAGTCCAGCTATGAATACGTTGTACGTGTAACAAATGAGGTCTCGCGTCCACGACAATACCTTTACCAGCATGTAAGAAAGAAAAACATATTTACAGTTGAGTTGAACTAGCCTGTTATTAATGGAAATAAAAGCTTCCTTAATCAAATTTAGCTCAATAGTCTTCATATAAAGAGCTCAGGGAAATGTTACAGCAAGACTTTGTAATGTTTTAGGTCTTCAGTCAAGTCGCGGTCTGCTTCACAATACTTGTGCAGAGCTATAACTTAAATTTAGCAATTGCTCGGTGAATGCTTTGAAATTTAAGTCAATACGTAATACTGCTCAGAAATGTGTAAGATATGAATGTACAGTATATAGAGAAAGTGTACATAGGTAGAGTGGAGCTATAAGGAAGATGTGTAGTGGAGGTTCATGGTGAATGTGTATAAAGAGTGTGTATAGTGACGGTGTTAGAGAAGGTGTATAGCGAACGTGTAAAGTAAGAGATGTAGTAAAGGCGTTTAGTGTAAGTGTATAGTGAACGTTTATAGTGACGTTATATATTGATGGTGTATAGTGAAGGCGTGTAGTGAAGTTCTGAGTTAGAGTGGGGCGACTGCCGGACTGCTGGATGTGATGGGTGGACTGTATTGTTTACTTCGGTCATTTGTGAGAATTTAATTTATGATTCTGCACATTATTGAAAATTTAGACTGAATTTACTCGATACTTCTGCATGTAATGGCAAATTTTGAATGAATTTACTTTATGCTTTGCATGTAATGGTAAATTTTGAATTATTTGTAAAATTCACACCTTTTCAGGCAAGGCAGTGCTTAAATATGACAGAACAGCGCAGACGGGTTGTGCAAATATCTAGCGGACGTGCGTTTGTGTTGGAGTAAATAATGTGGAAAAGTAAAAGCTCAAATAATCGCAAGATTTGCAGCCATTGTAAAAAAGGATCGCAAACAATAACTGATTGAGCAAATAATACTAGAATCTCTACAAATAGTTGAAGAATTGGTGGAAAACATTAGAGAGTTTGTGTAAATAATTGCATTTTTTCGGTGAATAAGAATAGAATTTGCGTAAATATACAACCATTTTCATGGAAAATATTACAATGCTTTTAAAATGACAAAACACCAGTAAAGAGTAGCACACAAGCAGCACTACGAGTTAATCGATTCATATAATCAGGCTACGATAAGATACCTAATGATGGCTCCTAACCAATCGATTCGTACAATCAGGCTACGACACGACGTCTAGTGATGGCTCCTATAGCTAATCGATTCGTACGATCAGGCTACGACACGACGTTATAGTGATGGCTCCCAACTAATCGATTCGTACAATCCGGCTACGACAAGACGGCTTAGTGATGGCTCCCAACTAATCGATTCATACGATCAGGCTACGACAAGACGGCCTAGTGATGGCTGCTAACTAATCGATTCATACGATCAGGCTACGACACGACGGCTAGTGATGGCTCCCAACTAATCGATTCGTACAATCCGGCTACGACAAGACGGCCTAGTGATGGCTCCCAACTAATCGATTCACACGATCAGGCTACGACAAGACGGCCTAGTGGTGGCTGCTAACTAATCACAAAATGTGAGGCTGGGAAAGAAACTATCGCACGACGCAGCGAGCCAAATGACCAATTCTGTCCACAAGACAACGAGGTGTGCTCGTATGTACAGCGCAAGTGGCACTCTGCTGTCAGCCCAATACACGCAAACAGCGCGAGAGGCACGATGGTAAAGCAAGCAATCGCAGCACATTTGTGTGCTGTATTATGGTCGTGAAAATCCCATCTGTCTCGAGCGCAGGCATCGCAAGTGACGGTGTGTGGCGATTGTGTGGCGGTCCTCTGTCTAGTTAGGGTCGTCTGAGGTCATGTGTCAACTCTGTATCACCTGAGTTCATGTGGCAACTTTGTATCACCTGAGTCCAGGTGTCAACTCTGTATCACCTGAGTTCATGTGTCAACTTTGTATCACCTGAGTTCCGATGTCAACACTATATCACCTGAGTTCATGTGTCACTTTTGCATCACCTGAGTTCCGATGTCAACTCTGTATCACCTGAGTTCATGTGTCAACTTTGTATCACCTGAGTTCCGATGTCAACTCTGTA
Organism: Morinoia aosen; assembly: GCA_030386875.1. Lineage (NCBI taxonomy): Eukaryota > Metazoa > Arthropoda > Malacostraca > Amphipoda > Talitridae > Morinoia > Morinoia aosen. Next base: position 23,167,752 of record CM059565.1, read on the forward strand.
TCACCTGAGTTCATGTGTCAACTTTGTATCACCTGAGTCCAGGTGTAAACTCTGTATCACCTGAGTTCATGCGTCAACTTTGTATCACCTGAGTCCAGGTGTCAACTCTGTATCACCTAAGTTCCGATGTCAACTTTGTATCACCTGAGCTCCGATGGCAACTCTACGCCACCTGAGTTCATACGTCAACTTTATGCCCCCATATTTGTGTATCGGAATAAAATGACGCAAGTCCTTGCATTTTTCCGTTTCAGGCTACCTGGGTTCACATTTAATCATAGGAACACTTAAATTGTACTCTTAAACACGTGAGCTAAATCTTTGCTTCTGCATTTCACATCATTGAGTGAAGAAACCATAACTCTTGACCTTTATCATTCAGTTTTTCAAACTTGGTTGATCATTCATGCCACCTATCTCCCAGTGCGGTTCATGGATAGAGAAGCAAACCTGATCGTAATCCCTGTGTATTTTGTAATGATGCATTAATTGTAATCCCATTTGAGATGAATTCAAACGTTGAACGGCAGCGCGTAACAATTTTCCACAGCCTCGACTTAATCATTCTATAAAAACGTTTATTTTCACACTCAATTAGCATCTCGAGATCATGAACCTACAACCACCAACTTTAGCCAGGCAAGCGTTTTGTAACTTTTTTCTCGGCAGGCACACTACTTTTTTGTATAAAACTATATACATTCGAGCAGGAGTCAAAAAACAGAAATGTTTTTTCTCATCAAACATCATCTTAAAATGCTCAAGTAACAGCAATTTTTAAGCAACAATTTAAATTATTATCGTAACAACTTTGATCCGTATATTGCATACGCACAGTCATGGTTTGTGGCAGTCGGTGAGTATCACTCATTTTCAGAAGACCTCCGCCATCTAAAATGACTAAATTGAAATAGTTGTACGGTACCATCCGCACAACCAAGTCTGGTCAGAGGTCAACGACAAAATTATTTCTCATTACTCGTTACGGTTATCAGGCTGAGCTCTCTGAGTGTATCCAGGCTCTTCGAAAAGCAATGTTTAGCAAAATTACGCTCATGTTATACAGCACCAGGGCTGACATGTTTGTCGTCCTGGCGTAGTTCTCCTGCAGGAAAAAATTGTTAGAATTTACTGCAGGCACGTCGCGCTGCTCTAAGCTTAAATTCAGTTCTGAGTACTCAAGGTAAAAGCATGAGGACAAAATTTGATGGCTACACTGCTGTTCTTGACTATAGGTAACCCATCTCTTTGCTAAAATTAAGACCTTTGGTGAGTAAGTAATGGAATACTGTTCATGTCCAGGGAATCGGCTGAACAAAGCTTGCAAGTGGTTGCTTGAATCGCTGCTCATTTTCTTCATTCGATGTATTCTAACATATTTTTTGAATCTTATTTCTTACTAGCGCAGTAGTCTTGAGAGAACTTTCGGTTTGGCAGCAAAAAATTTTCCCTTGGACTTCTGATTCCCCGTTTCAACCTGTGCATCGTAGTCTTCTGTGTGTGTGGCGACGAACAAAATGCCCTCAACTACGATCATTTAAAATGCTGTATAAGGATATACCTTCTGATAAGGTGAACGTTGGTACCTATTACTCATACCTGAACACAAGTCGACTGAGGGTATAAGATTGTGTCTGCGAGATCTCTAACCTCTTTCAATGAAATTTAGATTCGCATGGAATTTAAATTCAGGATGAAGTTGAAATTTTGCTCTGAGCGCTTTATAAGTAATCTGATATTTTTCGAAGGAAAGTGGGTCGTCTTAGTCAGTCATACAGAAATTCGCAGTTTCGAGGCTACCCCTACGGATCTGCAAACAACAAGAGGCGGGAGCACGATGGGTTCGAAACCATGCAGTCTATCTCCACGGTGCAATTGTGACGAGTCGATTGTACGGATTTAGGCTGCAGCTGCCGACTATCAGTCATGCGATGATGTTATTTATCATCTAATTCGCCTCTCCTAGACTTTGTCACAGGATGTCTTACCCGTCATTTAACACAAGCGATGTGTTGCTTCACTTGGAGAGGAGCTCCAAGTTCTACATTTATGCAAAACATTTCCTGACCTGTGAGAAATTACTCGACTTACTCTGAATCTAAAAAAAGGGAATTTACACAAATATACTACGGATCTCGTTTGTGAATCGTGCCTTTTTCTTTATTTGCTGTCATGTTTGGGTAATTATACATCCCTGAAATACACATTGATATTCAGGATAATACATTATACATCGAGGCTTGAGACCTTCGTTATTAATTGCGTACAATCAAAGATGACTGCTTCAACTCCTCCCGATCGACTCGTTAAATTGTCGCTCTGTGCAGCAGAGTAATTCTTCAGCGTGAAATTTCGTTCAAATCGAAGATGAACTAAATGACTGCTTTCTTAATACCTCAGGCTCTCCGTTTATTCATACGTTACTTTTAGGCGCATTCTGATCATTTTTATGTGTTAGCATTTGATGTTATTTTCTTTAGAAGTTTATTGTGATACGTAGGCGGTGCGTCTCCGTGCATACTTTGCGAAGAAATAGCAGGAAACTTTCGATCAAAGTACTCCAAGCTGTTATTGAAAGATGATAAAATGCTTTCTTCTAATACTATTCTAAGTATGAATGCAGTCTATCTCACTAAACTTATGTACTTCTTCCCTTAACGCCGAACAGAATTCAAATATATTCATTTTTCATAATCTTGAATGAGTAAAATCGAGGCATATATTTGTATAAATTAGCTCAAAGCCAACGTAAGGAAACCAAAGTCTGGCGCGATAAGTGATCTAATCGCATGAAAATAAATGCATACTTTGGAAATTCCCTAATATTAATTTTTAGTATCATGCTTTTTATGATAACTTTCCACTCTGTACTCAACCTTTTCCCCGAGCTTGTGTTGTACAACGGATTGCTCAGATGTCCTCGAATGCCACCGTATCTCCTAGCATCGATCCTACTGAATCATTGCATGGTTTCTCTGAAAAACGAACGTGGCAGACTTTTAGGCCTTCTCTTCTTCCTGTCTCCCCACCCATTTCCCTGGCTTAATTCTACCTCTCAGCTCCTACATCTTTCTTTTTGTGAGATATTCCTTGCAGACACATAGCTCTCTATTCGCCAGCCCGCGATGTTAAAGCCCCGACCAAAATGGCGGCTGCGGCAACAGACTCGCATCTGGCAACTGTAGCAGTTTTTTTCACCATTCTGCTACACTATTCTGAGACTTGATTGAAACGTGGACTCTCTTTTTTACTCTCTGGTTTGCTTAAATATTACTGCAACTGAGAAATGGTAAATATTTTATGACATTGGCTTAGAAGATGTGATAATTTATGCAAAAGGGAGTATTTTGTTAATGGGTGATCTCTTTATTGACATTTTCGGGCGGTCGTTGAGATCCATAATGGTGTTGCATTTCTTACATGTTTCGCACGTGATTTGCTGCCGGAGAGTTCGATAAAATGTCGTGTAAAATAGCTGAGAAAGTCTTGAATTATGTACTCGTTGATGGTGTCCGATTATCATTAGTGATATGAACGACGGAATAGGCATCGAATAACTTCGTAACTCATTATGCTGATGTCATTCTGATCCAGATTTTATTGTGCGGGTTTTTATGTTGAATGCTAATCATTTGACAGTATGAAGTTCGCAAATAATGCCGCCAATAAAAAGTGAATCATATCAAAACTTTTTTATAGTTTCATACATATTTAAGCAATAAAAGATAAGTTTCACTTGCTTTAAAATCCAGGTTCTCGTGGTAGAGTCATTGCTTTGCCCGAAATTCCCTCTACCTCAGTGAAAAACATGTAGAAAATAAATTTCTTCACTGTAAATGCTGCTATTTAGATGCACAGTACGCTTGTGTATTGCTATCAGCACCGAGCCGTCCCATGCGGCGGAGACTTGGAGCGGCGGCAGGTGACTCCACCGGCCTCACTCACCTGAGCTGAGCTGTTCTCTAATTTGTACAGGAGAGTCATTAAGTACTCTACATTCACTTCCAAAACTACACCTAAAAAAAATTTATATTTCTTATATCGTATATGATTGCAGTAAAACATTTCTGGTACATTACTTACGTCAGGGCTAGAAATTTTTACGGTAATATGATAAGGTATTTAATTCATGTTTTAGCATTGCCACGATTGCGGTTTCGGCAGAGATTGGTTCAAATATTTCGTGGATTGGAAGCCGCCATTCAAGCAGGCACTCGCGAGCCGCGCAGTGATGAATGCCAGAGCTTGGAGTCATGGAAATGATTGCCGAAGTCCTGCACGTTTGGAAATTACTGGAGTAATTTAAATCATTGCTCGAGTTTTGTTTGTTTGCAAATTATCAAAGAAATTAATAACTTTGCCCGATTTTTGTTCGGATATTATTAGAGTAATTTAAATCATTGCTCGAATTTTGTTTGTTTGCAAATTATCAAAGAAATTAATAACTTCGCCCGATTTTTGTTCGGATATTATTAGAGTAATTTAAATCATTGCTCGAGTTTAGTTTGTTTGTAGAGTATCAAAGGAATGGAAGTCTTTACCCGAGTTTTGCTTGTAGATTACTAAAGTATTTAAAATTATTGCCCGAGTTTAGTTTGTTTGTAAGTTATTGATGTCATAAAAATCGCAGCACGAGTTCTGTTTAGAAAGTATTACAGAAAAGAAGATCCTCGTTCGCGTTTAATTTGTAGTAACTTATTAGAGATTAATTAATGACATTGTCCGATTTTAGTCTGCTTGCAAATAATAAGGTTATTTGAAGGTAAATTATACGGTTCAAATGTAATCTGGCAGAAAAATATTAGAACACCCAAAAACATTAGCTGGCCGTAATTTAGCTACATTTTCTTTAAGTGATTCATGATGCTGATTGACTGTAGTTTGTTCATTTTTTAAAGCGGCCCATAGACGATCAATTTAATTGTCAATATCATTGACTCAATATATTGATGAAAGTTTTTTTGCCCACTAAGTCCATTAATTGACAGTCGTCAATCAAGCCCACAAACGATCAATTAAATTGTCCTTATTCATTATTGTCAATTATATTGACCATAAAATTGGTCGTCTATGGGCCGCTAAGAGATTGAAAAACCGCTAAGAGAATAAATGATTGAAGTTCTGCAAGAATTCATTAAGGTGATGAAAAATACTATCAGATTTTGGTTTGGCTGTAATTTGTTGTGATGATATATTCTACGGAAATGGAAATTTAATTTGAATTTGAGAACAATTTTTTCAGCCCCAGTGGACAATGAACCGACAATTAATCACATTACTGAATTCAAAATATCTTGCGTTTGAATTTCAGCGACACTTGACAATTGCCAGATTTTTACTTCATGTGTGGTGAGAGTTAAAAACCATGCATATTGAGCATTAAATTTATTCTGCTTTCTGAAAGTCCTTCCTGTATCTTGGTAAGTAATTATTATTATACTCCCCTCCTGTATCTTGGCTACATTGTAATAAAGGCAAATTCGCTGAAGTATGGGATATCAACTCAAAGACGGAAACACCGCAATAGCTGGGATCCAGGATAATTGCAATAAATACTCTAGAGTATCTGGCGTACGAGACAACTGAGGCAAATACTCTTCAACATTTTGGTAAAGTCTCACAAAGTTGAACACCTCTTAGTTTGTACGACACAATCTCATACTTGTAAATGATTTTCACTCTTTTCGACATTATGTCATTAAGGTGAATATACTTATTCCAGCGTTTTTAAAATATACGAACGAAATTATTGTCAAAAGCAGTGGCATATTCAGGCTATCTGATGTGCTTCTGAACATGAAATGAGGCACCTTGATTGCGCTTGAAAAATTTCACTGTTAGTTTTTAAATGGCAATGAATGTAACTTTTAAACACATGATAGTTCGTACTGTGATACATTAATGAGGTATCGAAATTATTATCATTGTTTAATTGAAACAATTAATTTAAGGGACCTGCAGTGGAAGGAAAAACACTGCAGATAATGATAAATTCAAATAGTAATATTTTTAGAGTGTGAAGGTACTTCGAAACAACTGCTTATTATCGAGCACATTACGAACTTGAATTCAATAAAAACTTAAGAAGCATGTAATTGAGGAATATTATCTTATAATTTAACGATCATTTAAAGGGTTTTGTCGGTCACTTATGATATTCTGAACCTACTCTGAAATGAACAGTAAAAATGTAGACAAAATTTTCACAACCGAATTTATTTTTTGTTGACATTATTTATCAAATCCTTTTTAGATAATGTTGTTAATGAAGAACATCATTCATCGCCGTATCATTCCCCCAAAAATCCCAGTAACAACATAGAAAATGCCAATATCTCCGGCGCACTATAATACGTAATAAGGGGACAAAATGTCCCTGATGACCACGACGGTCACCTCCGCTGCTGTTTCTTTCTCTCTGGCTAAAAAAATGTCACAATTCTGCAAGTCACGCCAGGATCAAGTCTATGTGCCTTATTTATTACTGTGGTGCAGACGACCAGTCACAATGGCGGCATTTGAAAATGTTTTGCCCGGGTGTGTACCGCCGGATTTAAGAATATGTGTACTAGCTGTACCATGGCGTGTACCAGCTATAAATATTTGATAAAATTTGAATATTTATGTTCATGCATGGAGTTTCATAAATTTGTAGTTATATATACATATGTAAAATGAGAATAATGCGTTTCAAAATGCATATATATATGTCGTTTAGCTTTAATTAACATTTAATAAGATATTTCATTTAATTTCCATTTTCTTTATGTATAATTGTAACTTGGAACCAAACTTTAAGAGACAACAAAAACTGAATGTAGGGAGGACAGAGACAGTGTCGTGTTGCAATTAAGTCGAGGTTCGTGATAAATGGGCACTCACTTCACTTGCATGTAGAGTAACTGAGAATTGATAAGAAATTATTGCTTATTGCATTCAATTCCGAAAACTATAGCAGATATTAATTGCTCAGGGAATTAATGAAACAACTAAAAGATGGTACTCATCATTTTGTAATTAGAGTGAAACAGATGACAACTATAATGCATTTGAATTAGACATTAAATGATCTGAAGACAAATGATTGTGCGCTTTTCAGGAATTTGAGACAAGGCTAAAATATTTTGTGAATTTCTTAAAACCCTAAAACCGATTTCAACTGATAATATTATGTCACCACATTATATAATACATCAAACTAGTTCCAATATACTTTGGATTAAACTCGTCGCAAAGAAAAACTCCGTTTATTTGCACGCTGCAGCCAAGGTGTCACTTACTGCATCAACACACATAGTTTTTGTAAAAGCTGGCTTTATGAGAGATTAATATCATTTGCCAATACGCGCTTCGTGTTGTCAGTAATGGCTCTTTGATGATAAACAAAGAGAAAATTCACGTTTAATTTCAGCGCCCTACGGAGGTTTGGATTGCAGCAACGCAAGATTGCTGAACCAAACATGTGACCAATCTTAATCATTCTCAATCATTTTCAATAAGTCTTCGAAAGTGACAGCTGTGTTGTTTCCGCTTTTACCGTGGTGTAATTAGTTCCGACGTGTTCATGATAGGTTGCTTGAAGATATTCATTTTCACGTGGTAAATATGTCATAATTATTGGAGCAACCCATGGTTGTGCGCTGTTAACTGCGGGTCCTTCGTTGAACTGTGCGAACTTTTGCGCTGTGGAATACAAATCAGTATACGTCGTTGTGTCAACGTTTTTTGCATTCCAGGTTCCATTAAAATGAACTTTAAATGACGATTATGAAATATTATACTTAGCTGCGTTATTATTTACTCTGTCGTTTTCAATTAAAAGCTCCTCTCCAAAAATTATGCACAGTTGATCAAGGAAATTTCTGGTAAGTTTCAAATTAAACCAGTCAAACGCTGCTTAAACACACGGTCATGTATCTTATATGCCCTATAGCAAGGTGTGTTTGTAATGGTATTATAAACTGCATTACCATTCAACTCAAATCAAAATGACAATAATATTCGTTGAGCCTCCGATGTATTGCTGGTTGGAAATACGGCTTTCGAATTCGATGAGAATTTGTAACCTCGATATTGTTAAAACTGGGTAAATGCTCAAAATATTATTCGTTTCATAATATTGGTCGCGCACCTTGTTATAGACCCATAATATGAATGAACTATTTAGGAAAAATAGAAGAATGTTCATCAAAATTACATGTATTCATTAATTACTCAAGTTGATTCAAGTGTTGTCGGTGGGGTATTCTTATTTTCAATTTTTGGAAATTTTAATTTTCTGCTTAATTATTAAACTTTACTGCGACTTTTTCAGCAGCTTCACAACATTTTACTGAAGTTCATTCACATGAAACACAACGAATTGATCGAAAAACAAATCGATCAAGAGCCACTGAAGTTAGTTAGTTAGCGTTATTAACTCATGTGAATATCGTCCCGAGATTTCAACGCTAGCATCAATAATTTTTCCATAATCAAAATATTGCTGACATTGTGTTGAGGCACGCATGAATCTACATTATTTCGTAAAAATAGCAACCAAGTAATTAAAAAACAGATGATATGCCAATATTTTCAATTTTCAACTGAGACTTCGTTCGTTGGACTCTTACAAATATGTTGCCTTCTCCTGGATATAGTCTATCGAGTCGTATGAGAAAATTCGGAAAAACGTGAAAACTTTTAGGATGACATTGATTGCACAAATTTCAATTTTTCTCGTATACAGCAGTTTCTGAACCTATACAACCTACGTAAAGAGCAGGCTTTGGTGTAGTGTTAACACCTTTATAAAAAGCTCGTAATACTGTCAGTCGTTCATATCTTAAAGTACTAGCAATATGTGCGCGTCATTGAAAAAATCATGAACTTATCAATATAGTACAGAAAGTGTTGAATGTAAGTTAATTTCCGTGGAAGAGCTTGGTTTTAGTGAGGTATGGACTTTCCAACAAGATAGCGGTTCAAAGTTAACCGAAAGTGATACTAGTTAAACAATCGGCAAGGACAATGTAAATATTCTTAATGGCCTAACCAATCAATGGACTCAAATTTTACTGAAAGTGGGAGACAACTTAAGGGATAGAAGTGCAATTAAAAGCGATCTAAAATTAAGGATTTTAGTTTAACAGGCTTTTAAAAATGGTGTAACTGCTAAAGGGATGTTGACGCGCACTTTTATACAGCGATAAGATTCACAGCGATCATTTTGAAACAACGAAGCTACTCAACTAAGCATTTCCCATGTGGGATTCAATTTTGTAGATTTCTATTAGCCATCTTTTCTGTAATTTCATTTCAAAATTATTTTCTTCTTTCACACAAAGTGAAAATATTCATACAAAATTACAACTACTTCTGAACCGAACAGTTGTGAAATGCGCTGATATACCTTCACGAAAAAGGGCAAATAAATAAATGATCAGGTACTAATAAATATATAGCATCAACAGGTAAGTGCATTTTATACGAGTAACAGATTGTTGAGCAAAGGGTTTGAATATTTACTTAAGTTATTCTTATATTAATCTTCGGAACACATCGTTTAGTCGTACAGCTTCTCCATTAAAATTTCATGAAGTCTACGGGATTCGTCCACCATACCTCAGAATCTAGTCGGCCAAGTTCATTTCCTGTTATGAAAACTTGCAGGAAAGCTTACTACGTGGTGTACTAGACATTCTAGAATGACTGTTATCTTTATTTAAGTATTTGCACCACGCAAATGTGCATTGCATTCATGATGATCTTAAAATTTTCAGTAGCTATTCGAGGTTGACTTTTTATTTTTGTTGGTCACAAATGCCACATATTCACTCACGCTTTTGCTCACTAAAGTTATTTTCAGCTTTTGGTCATGATTTGGAGCTCAGATTCCCCTACCAACTTTTTGTCATAAGTAGATTTGTAATAAGAAAAATTTTTGAGATGACCGAACATTTGAAACTTAGCTTCGAAGCATCAGAACTAGCATTCATCAGTTTGAGGAGTTCATCAACTGAAGAAATAAGGCAGTTTTGGTTCCGTTCTACAATCGAAAGCTTTAATTATAATTAAAGCTTTCCCACTTTCCCACTCCCGCCTCTCTTTCTTTTCAATTATAATTAAAGCATCTGGTAGCACTGCTACAAGCATCTGGTAGCGCTGCTACTAGATGCATATGAGTGTTGCTATTAGTTCGAAATCGTACTCAAAAAATTAAATTCACACACTCATGCAACCTCTACATTTTAAAACAGAACTCGCACATAAAGTATAGTGGTAAATTATAAAAAGTAGCCATAATTTTGAACAGTTGCGTAACACTATATGGTACTTCTTTACTCTGTAACGTAATTTTCAAACTTATTCTGGAAATTCTCGATTATAGGAAGATAACAAACTGCAAATCTCGGTGTTCTTATCGCTTATCGGTAAATTATCGCTGACTTACACACTGTACTCAGTAGTTTTTTGATTCAAGGTTCATTGGACTTTGAAACACGGTAAAGGTTCTTTTCATTTGCAATAGAATTTGAAAGTTTAAAATAGGAAAAGAAATATAAGCTTGAAATTTCGGAGCTTTTCGTGCGCTGTGCAAGGCCCACAGCTTTGTAGCGCCTGCGACTGGTGGATTTTTATTGGATTCTTGACTCACTTGCAGGCGCATTAGTGGTCAAAACGATTCAAGTTATTATGCATTTAATATGTATCCATGAACTCTATCCTTTATAGACTCTTCCGATTCTTATGCTCGGATCTATTATACACTATCCTGCATACGTCAGGCATCCCTTACGACTGCACATGGGATTGTCATATACTATCTTGCGTACGTCAGGCATCCTTCACGACTGCACCTGGGATTGTCATATACTATCTTGCGCACGTCAGGCATCCCTCACGACTGCACCTGGGATTGTCATATACTCTCTTGCGTACGTCAGGCATCCCTCACGACTGCACCTGGGATTGTCATATACTATCTTGCGTACGTCAGGCATCCTTCACGACTGCACCTGGGATTGTCATATACTATCTTGCGTACGTCAGGCATCCCTCACGACTGCACCTGGGATTGTCATATACTATCTTGCGTACGTCAGGCATCCCTCACGACTGCACCTGGGATTGTCATATACTCTCTTGCGTACGTCAGGCATCCCTCACGACTGCACCTGGGATTGTCATATACTATCTTGCGTACGTCAGGCATCCCTCACGACTGCACCTGGGATTGTCATATACTCTCTTGCGTACGTCAGGCATCCCTCACGACTGCACCTGGGATTGTCATATACTATCTTGCGTACGTCAGGCATCCTTCACGACTGCACCTGGGATTGTCATATACTATCTTGCGTACGTCAGGCATCCCTCACGACTGCACCTGGGATTGTCATATACTATCTTGCGTACGTCAGGCATCCTTCACGACTGCACCTGGGATTGTCATATACTATCTTGCGTACGTCAGGCATCCCTCACGACTGCACCTGGGATTGTCATATACTATCTTGCGCACGTCAGGCATCCCTCACGACTGCACCTGGGATTGTCATATACTATCTTGCGCACGTCAGGCATCCCTCACAACTGCACCTGGGATTGTCATATACTATCTTGCGTACGTCAGGCATCCCTCACGACTGCACCTGGGATTGTCATATACTATCTTGCGTACGTCAGGCATCCCTCACAACTGCACATGGGATTGTCATATACTATCTTGCGTACGTCAGGCATCCTTCACGACTGCACCTGGGATTGTCATATACTATCTTGCGTACGTCAGGCATCCTTCACGACTGCACCTGGGATTGTCATATACTATCTTGCGTACGTCAGGCATCCTTCACGACTGCACCTGGGATTGTCATATACTATCTTGCGCACGTCAGGCATCCCTCACGACTGCACCTGGGATTGTCATATACTATCTTGCGTACGTCAGGCATCCCTCACAACTGCACATGGGATTGTCATATACTATCTTGCGCACGTCAGGCATCCCTCACGACTGCACCTGGGATTGTCATATACTATCTTGCGTACGTCAGGCATCCCTCACGACTGCACCTGGGATTGTCATATACTATCATGCGTACGTCAAGCATCCCTCACGACTGCACCTGGGATTGTCATATACTATCTTGCGTACGTCAGGCATCCCTCACAACTGCAGCTGTGATTGTCATACATTATCGTGCGTACGTCAGAAATTCCTTCGTACGTCAGGCAACCCTCACTACTGCACCTGGAGTTGTCATACACTCAGTACAACAGCTGATCACCGAGCCGCGGCAGCCTCCAAAGCCCGGATCACATTTCGCCCGCTCACGCCGTCCACTTTTTGGTGTTTGCGCGGCGGCCGAGCGGCGGACTGGAGGTGCTTCCAGCTGCTGCCTCTTTGTTTAGCCTCCCGTGATTCCCCAAAAATCAGCAATTTCTGTAAAAGCTACCACCTTTATCTCAAAATCACAGATTTTTATGATGGTCCGAAAACGATCTTGCATCTTTTCATGTTGCTGCGAGAGCTGGTTTGTGAGATTTTTAATGTTGGTGAAAGAGGGTGGAAGATTCGGTTTTATGGATTTTTTTTTAATTCAGCTTAGTTATAAGAGTCTCTTATTGCCTAGATGCAACTTTTCTGCTGTTCGGTTGGAGAATTATGTCACATTTTGCTATAATTATCGTGCGATGCAATTGGATTTAATTTTTTGACGATAATTATTATTCATTTCTCGACTGAAACATTATTCATTGTTTAGATTCGAAACAAGTTGTTTTGGAGGTTGTGAAAATACTGATAATTTGTAAAGTACCTCACAGACAAGATATTCAGTAAATTAAAAAAAATTACCCCCGTTTAGTCATTCTATGACAGGAAAGTTGAAAAGCTCTTCACGCTAAAAAATGAGCCTTATTTCGTACGAACAAGTGGGGAAGGCAATGTGATCTTCCTATGCTCTCTATTTCAGTTGAACATACAAGCAAACCATAATTTTGCTTACAAATTTGCTTACAAAGCAAAACATTTTCACACAAGTAGCGCGTTACTCGCCCTAAACGCACCAAAACAGGTCATGATGGGGATTATTGATACGAAAATCAATTGAGTTGATTCATAGGGATCAGAGGATGACTAAACAAATAATCTGACGTGGAGGTATCTGAGGAACCATTGACATGATAAATTATAAATTTCTTGGCTAATTTTACCTAATAATACCCTTGGTATGTTTGTTTATTCATATATTTATATATTGCATTTGTTTGGTGTCCGCTTCCTCCGTTTTTCTGTGACGTTCATAAGGATGCTTAATGACCGCATCTGTGATGCGAGTTTTACCAGTGCAAGACTATTTCAGTAGCAGGTACTATTAGGATGGATATATCTCTTTATGAACCTAACTTAGATGATTTATTTAAGGAGAATGAGCTGGCAAAAATGTATCAGAAGTATCTATGGTACGAGACACGAATGATCTGATCCAAAAGTACGAGAAGTATCACTGATACGTGACGCGAATACGACAATCCAGCAACAGCGCAAACTTCAAACCCAGCGAAATATCCCGTACTTTACCTAAGAAAACTCGAACAAAGCATATTAATCCTCCGTTCTACGATCGCTTGGTCGGTGCTAAAATGTCCTTTACTAAATTGAGTAAATGGCGAGCGTTTACTGGACGTACATTACACGCCCATAAAATTAATCCCTCACTCTCTCCCCACTTCACAATGCCTCATCCATCGAGGAATCAGTCAATCCATCACCAACATCCCTCAATCCCCCTCGCGCACATCAGTGCTGCCAATCACTTTAAAATTCTATCAAACGCGCGGTTTCGACGGAAGTAAGTTTGATGGTGTGGGGACACGCCGCTTCGGAGCTCACGTCGTGGCCGCTCTTCGACCGCCGTGAAGACCACTGTAGAGGAAACAAGGTAGGGTCATTTCTATGGGAGAAAATACACCTCCTCTTGTTTGGCTAGCCAATAGAAAGGCATTATTTCAACCAAACCTTAAGGCGTCACCAAAACGCCATGTCGTTTGGCCAATAGTGGAGCCAGGTTTGGGGTAGCACTGCTACCAGATGCATATAATAATCACCCGCACAATTACGCCGAAAAATAGACAAAAGCCCTGGATTACTGAAGATATCGTGATCAATATAAAGAAACGTCAAGCGAACCTAGCCTTACTATACGAAGGGCGAATATCTAAAGTAACGTATAACAGATTCAGGAATCATGTGACAAATCAAATACGAACCTCAAAACGAGACTACTTCACGCGCAAATTTACTGAATACAAAACTGATATTAAAAAAACTTGGCGCCTGCTTAATTCATGCTATAAACCGAATAATAATACTACGAAAACAATTGAGTCCGTCGTTCACGAAAATGTAAAATACCACGAGAAAAAAGATATTGCAACTGTGTTTAACAACTTTTTTCTAAACATAGGGAAAAATATAGCCGATAGTGTCTTCAGTGAACCCACAGACCACTTGCAATACATGGACCATGTCTGTGAACCTAACTCTTTCTTTTTCACGCCAACTAATCCCTCCGATGTAATTACGTGCATAAACAACTTGAAAAATAAATCAAGTGGATTGAAAAATTTATCGGCTAAAGTTCTTAAGGATATAGCTGATATAATAGCACCGTGCATATCTTATATTATCAACCAATCCCTTTCTCAAGGTATCTTCCCCAACTCTTTCAAAATTGCGAGAGTCACCCCTATTTTTAAAAATGGTGATAAAAACTGCATTAACAATTATGGACCTATCTCTGTACTACCAATTATTAGTAAAATATTCTAGAAAATTGTTTATAAAAAAATGTATTCGAATTTTGAACAAAAATCTTTCCTCTACGACAAACAATACGGTTTTCGTTCTAAGAAATCTACGACACAAGCTGTATTAAATCATTTGCAATACCTTTATTCTAATATAGATGAAGGAAAGCTTGTTTTCTCCGTATTTCTTGACTTTCGAAAAGCATTCGATTGTGTGGACCATAACGTATTACTCTCGAAACTACATTGTTATGGCATTCGAGGGGCTGCCCATGATTGGTTTAGATCATACTTAGCAAATCGGAAACAATACGTTGTCATTGACGACGCAAAATCAGACCCACAGACAATTAGCCATGGGGTTCCACAAGGATTCTCCTTGGGCCTCTCCTATTTCTAATTTTTATCAATGATATCATTAAATCTACATCATTCTTCAAATTCATACTTTTTGCCGATGACAGTACCCTTTCTGCGGTCCTTCCAGACCAAAATCCCGCTAGGATGGCATATAAATAATGAACTTCATAATGTTTCATTGTGGCTTAAAGCTAATAAAATAAGCCTTAATATCGATAAAACAAAATATATTACATTCTCATACAAGAAAAATATATCTCTCCCACGCATTCAAATTGGCGAAGGTGAAATCGAAGAAACCAACTCAAGTAAATTCCTCGGCATCATAATAGACAAACATCTAACCTTTAAAGAGCACATCGCTCATATTAGTTCTAAATTATCAAAATCTATCGGAATCCTAAATAAAGTTAAAAATTTCCTGCCTGAAACAGCCTACAAATGCTCTAACGAACGCTCATTTCACCATACTTGCAATACGGAATAGAAGCATGGCACGGAACTGATAAAAATAAAACCAACAAAATTTTTACCCTGCAAAAAAGAGCCATAAGAGCGGTAAAGAATCTAGAATATAATGCTCACACAAATGACTCATTCAAAAATTTACGAATACTTAAGCTCTCGGATCTCTACAAAATCTCCATTTGCAATTTCATTTACAAAACATTAACAAATGATGGCGACAATAGCCTAAAACAACTATTAACTGCGCAAACTGGTCATCACGACCATTTAACCCGAAATAGAAGTAAATTCATGCTTCCTTATTACTCAAAGGCTCGGCCACAACACAGTATCCTTTTCGTTGGAACTAATACTTGGAACTCAATACCTGCAGAGATCCGTGAAAGTAATTCTTATAAGGTATTCAAAAAAAGTCTTGAGTCTCACTTCCTATCAGATTACTAGTCGTGTAAGATCACAGAGTCAAACCTTGTCCCCTACATAACTGGTCCTAACAATGTAATTTGCCTTGGTTAATTTCGCCGATCTTCAGTCTGTTCTTGAATCGTTTGTCGAATATACTGTTAAATCTAGTCCATATGAACTATATTGTGAAATGAAGTATCTAATTTCGAGTTAATTATCTCATTGATCAGTCTAATGCGTCTCTAGTTTAAGTGAATTAGGTTAAACATTATTGTACTCCTAAGACTAACCTTGATGGTAGGATGCCTTAGAAGTCACTGAACTTATTCGGGCCCACAGGTAGCTATACTCAAATTTGACCATTGTACTAGACTTAAGAAACATTTTATCTCTGTATCACCTGTGGTAAATAAATTGTTAAAATTGTCAAAAAAATTGTTATGAGCGCTGCTATTAGTTCGTTGCCGTGACGTCATCAGAACCACACCATAACAAAAAAAGACTGGTCTGAACCTACCTTGTTTTCTCTACCACCGTGAAGACTTGTGCAAGACTGCGATCTTGATTGGGTGTGATGGTGCATGTTTCCTGTGCTCAGGGTTTTGTTGTGTGTAAATGTTTTTATGAGAGCCCTTTCTTTTCTGACGAGAGTTCTTATAGCGAGGAATGTTTTTGGCTTGTATATGTATATCAATGATGGCTTTTTCTCAATTAGGGGTGTCGTCGTTAATGGAAAATGCATAAGTAACATGAATCCCCACTAAAATAATTTGCTTAATTTGTGTATACAGGGTGGCTTTTGAATCTAGATCTTAAAAGAATCTTTCATAACTCCAAAAATACCTGCTGAATAAAAAAATGTATTTGGGTAATCCTGAAGAATACTAGTTTATTTTAATTGCTTTTTGAGTACGATAAGTACCATTCAAATGATATAAAAAACATGGCATTCGCTCAGTTTCATTTACATGATAAAAACTATTGCGGTGATGGAAATTGAATCTGTTGTTCAAGAAAATGTAACTGATCACGAAGAAAACGAAATGGCAAATTTTTTCAAATATTTCTTGGCTAATCTTACATAATAATCCCTGGGTGTGTTTCTTTGTTCATATATTTATGTATTTGTTTTGTGTCCGGTTCTTCCGTCTCTCTGTCACGCTCATAAGGATGCATAATGACCATATCTAGAATACGAGTTTCACCAGCGCGCAAGTACGAGAATATTTCAATAGCGGGTGCTATCAATGGGTATATCTGTTTGTGATGCACTTCTGGAAAATTTATTTAAGGAGAATATGGAGTCCCATCATTTTTTACAGGCCGTGTGTACTAGTACGTTATAAATCTCATGCCTTGTTAATAAAAATATCGACACAATTAACGCATTCTTGACCGCCCTCATAGGTGAGAAATGGCTATCGTGTTGCAGCTTGTATGCTGGAACAATAGTTGTGTCAACTCATTCGTATCTCGCATCATATATACTACTGATACATTTGTGCCAGCACATTTGTATCTCTCATCAATGGTTGTTCAGATACCTCTACGTCAGCTTCTTCGTCTGGAGTCACACCCTGATCTCTATGAATAAACTCATTCGTTTTTTGCATTCATAATCCCTGTAATGACTTGTTTCATTTAGAAATTCAACTTAAAGAAAGTGCTGAAATGAGTGGCTGTTCTTAGAGGGTTTTAAAAATTGCACAATTTTATATTTGGTCTGAATTTCTATATTGGGATATTCCGAAAATGATTCCCTGAATTCGTTTCGGATTGTTTTTTACCGTAAATAGTTGCAGTTACGGCAGGAGAGTGACACTTCTCATGTGAAACGGTGCCGAAACTTGTGATTTGGTACAGTGGAGCAGCCTCTCCATGTACACGCAAAAAGCTTGAATTTGGCTCTGTGATTAAGAATATTTTGAGAAAAAAAAACAAAAAATAATTCAATTTTTCGGTTGATATTGGCTTGGGTTAACCAGTTACTTGTGCCAAATTGGTCTCAGTTACCCAGCTTCTTGTGCCTAAATAACTTGGGTCAAATTAATTAATTGACTGTTTCTAGCACTATCTGGATAGTAATGAACAGTAAGAAGCAGGATGGAAGACCATGACAAGACCACGGTCTTGCTCTATTTAAATATAGCTAAAAATATAATACAACACAAATATTTCGCTACTTTGTAATCGCGGGTAGATCTCCGAGTCTCTATCTCGTCGATTTTATTGAGCTTCTCAAAGTAGGCAATTGGACTTATGCGCCTTTCAGTGTAATTTTTATTTAACAAGTTCATTATATCGATCTGTGTCTTACACTTTTCGCCAGTTGAAACTGAGTAATGTAGCGTCTATTTTCATGCGTAGTGTATGATATTAGCTTGAAATTCTGAAATATATAGCAATCTCACCATATAAGCGACTATATAATTTTAAGATGTGTTTTGACTTGCTGAGTGTGCTCTTTTGCAGCAGAGGGAACTCCGAATTGTGTTCCTGACGGAATGCTGTGCAAAAATTTGATGTTTTTTCTGCGTCTGTATCGCGATAAAAGATTACAGACTTTAAGCGTACAAACTGAAGCATTTATGTTCGAGCAACTGACGCCAGTTCCAGGATGCGATTGATAAAATTTTGAATGCCTGGGATGCATTGCGTTTTTGGCTGCGGGGCGTAGAGAAATTTAGGGTTATTTTAGAATTTACAGGAAAAATATAGAGTTACAGTTTTTGTAAATTACGCCATTTCTTACTAACGAATGAATGAAGCTTTTCGCTGTCACTAAATATTACCAGAAATATATCAAGACATTGTGCGCTCTTCAATTCATTGATATTCTGCTATGATATTCTTATAATAATTTTACAGGGAAAATACATCTTTTTGTATCCAGAATACGTGTAAATCGCATGTTCGTCCTTGAGATTTTTTGCGCTGCGCCTTGAAAAAACTAGAAAATCCTTTGGTAAAAATAGAACCTAAACGTTGGCTCCTCGATCAACGAAGCTGAACCATTCAAATTAAATCTCCAGTGTTCCTTCAACCCGCAGTCGCTTATATGGACCTTTGAATGGCTAGGCTACGAGCTCAGTGTTATAAATTCTTTTGAGTCTTTAAAATAATACAAGATTAAAATGTCATTCAATTTACAAATTTAGAATTGAGGAGTGTAAAAAACGAACCTTTACGGATGAAGCATTGTTTTTTTCAAAAAAATAATGTCTCTATTATTAAAGCTGAGATATCGCTGATACACATAAACTGGCCACTAGCGAAATTCATCACAGGTTGCCCATTTATACCGCTGGGTATATGAGTGAGAATAATTAATGTAGCCACGTGTTTGGAGATACCTCTAAACTACCGGAGATAGAATACGAGGTAGCTCTTCTCCTACAATTAATGGATAATTATAATTTAAATGAATACGTTTCATCAAAAAACGTTTTAAAAGCAAAAAGTATGCATATGACAACTGTGATAATTTTCCAATGAGTACTTTCTTGTGTGCCCTTCAGGAGAAGCAACTATTGTAGATATGGAAATTAGCTTTCCAAGGGGAAAATGTGAGGTCCCGAGATGGAAGTTAGCTAGGCGTTCTATTCGTTGAAATAATTTTTGTACATTATTTAAAGATCGCCTTTTTCCGGTTCACTGCTGTCCTATTTTTCAGCACCTTTGACTTCGTTCTTCAACTTTAATTTTGTTTCCAAGCCTTCTTTCTCAACTTACCTTTATAATGCCCATGGAATCCTGTGCGGGAACACACGTTGTGTTTGGATTTCTTGTCCCCTTAACTCCATGCTAAATAGTGCCTTCATTCTTTCTCTCTTTGAACATCTTTATTGTGGTAAGAGAGGTTAAAACTAACTTATAATAAATCAATTCCATTTCACATGTGGTGATTACTTCCCTCCGGTTTATAAACTGTTTCCTTGCCAAGACCGTGAGTATTTCCCTTTGTGTGCCGTGAACGTTACCCACTAAATGACAAGAACAAATCTGTGTAAATAAAGCACTTATTTCTCCGTCCCGACCGCAGCCAACGTAAAGAACTCTGTGTGCACAGCAGCAACTTTTGTTTTACGGGCATATCATACACTTGTACACCTCCACCTCCTCTCCCTTCTTCCTCCCTCCCACTTCTCTTCCTCCTATCCCACTTCTCTTCCTCCTCCTCCCACTTCTCTTCCTCCTATGCCACTTCTCTTCCTCCTCCTCCCACTTCTATTCCTCCTCCCATTTCTCTTCCTCCTCCTCCCACTTCTTTTCCTCCTCCTCCCACTTCTCTTCATCCCCCTCCCAATTCTCTTCCTCCTCCTCCCACTTCTCTTCCTCCTCCTCCCACTTCTCTTCATCCCCCTCCCAATTCTCTTCCTCCTCCTCCCACTTCTCTTCCTCCTCCTCCCACTTCTCTTCATCCCCCTCCCAATTCTCTTCCTCCTCCTCCCACTTCTCTTCCTCCTCCTCCCACTTCTCTTCCTCCTCCTCCCACTTCTCTTCCTCCTCCTCCCACTTCTCTTCCTCCTCCTCCCACTTCTCTTCCTCCCCCTCCCACTTCTCTTCCTCCACCTCCCACTTCTCTTCCTCCCCCTCCCACTTCTCTTCCTCCCCCTCCCACTTCTCTTCCTCCCTCTCCCACTTCTCTTCCTCCCTCTCCCACTTCTCTTCCTCCCCCTCCCACTTCTCTTCCTCCCCCTCTAACTTTTCCTTCTTCCCCCTCCATTTCCCTTCCTTCTCCCGCTTTTCTTCCTCTCTCTCCTGGCTTCAAGTACGTGGGAGAAGGAAGTAAGATGAAACAGAAGGAGGAAATTTTTCATCCTCCCAGTTCCCTCCTCCCTTCTTCCACCTTCTTTCCTCCTCCTCCTCCCACGGGTCTTTCTCCGACTCCCACCACTCTTCCTCCCCCGCTCCCTCTTCTCTACATAAAAAATGCAAAAAAGTGTTTTTTGGAAAACAGAAAAAATTATAGAAAACGAAGATTTCTTTGCGTAACGGCGAAAAAATCGAATAGTATTGTACATAACAGACATAAGTAGCATGAATAGATTGTTTGAAAAGAAATCACGGAACAAAACACATACGCATTTTTAACCTAAACTATTAGAAACAACGACAATCCCAAACAAACGAGAGACGTCATTACTGAGGCAGCTCAATATAAAGTTTCAATCCCTTTGTGAAATTGAAAACTCAGTAATTTTGATAGAGCCACTGATTTCAACACTCTCTTTTCAACAGTAGATTTAGATGTTTTCAATGAAGTACCTAAAACAAATCCAAATCAACCTTCAGTTCAAAATTCGTGACTCACTTTATCTTCAGGTTTAGTGTCAGATGGAGACCACGTCCAGTCAATTCACCAAGAGAGTGAAAAATTTTATGCGGATCAAAAAGCACACAAGACATTAAATAAGATAGCGTTGCCCGTCAATGCATTAAAAACAGTTTCCCTGTTACGATACTAAAGAGTCGTTTGATAATTAATACCTTAATAGCCATTAATAAGTTCCCCGGCCAATGGAAGCAACCATAATTATACAGTTGCAGTAAATTGATGATCTTATAACAGTATAAAACTACAGGCCCATAATTCTTTTGCCGGTCAGACCCAAAATATTACAAAAGAATTAAAAAACAACTCTCGTAACACTTGAACGGATCAAATTTACTTCATTAATATCTTTTTGCCCATAGGATGAACACTAGAACTCAAGATACTCAGCTTAACATCAGAGAAAAAGTATACAATAATATATTCGCTCAAAAGAATGGATCACTCCTGCTGCAGCTCGATCTCTCCAAAGCGTCCGTCAGTGTCGAACACAAGTGACTTTAACAGAAAATATTGAACTTAGGAATGGACACTCCGAGGTTTGAATGTTATCGCACAAATTATTCTCACGAAGTCCGCTTAGATAATAAATTGTCCGCATTCATTAAAATCAACTTTGATGCTCCTCAAGGATTTATTCTCGGTCCGCTACTGTTTTCTATTCTTATTGCTAATTTCCCTCCAATGCCTTCTTAAACAAGACTGCCTTTGTATGTAAATGCTACCCAAATTTTTATGCTAAGTCTTATGGCAAAATTACCGAGGGCGCAAGGAAAAGATTGAAGCCTCTTATGTAGCTTGAAATCATGATACGATCTAAATGGGAACTAAATGTCAACATAATGCATTGCATCATTTTTGTGTCTAAAGAAGCTGTCAAAAAATTAACAATCAGACTCCAACGGTGGGAACGTTAGGAGATGCTCGAATTTAGCTGTTAGTAAGAAATGTTTATAAACATATTTGGTTAGATCTTGGTATGTCTATCAAATTTCACCGGAAGAAAATTTGCAGCAGAATTAATAGAACCTTGATGTTTTTCCACCGTATAATATGTATACTCTGTGATTAATCTAGATTACTAACTATTCAATCTCTATTGTTATCGCATCATGACTATTGAGGCCTAGTCTAAAAATACATACCTCAATTTCTTCGAACAAAGTTACGAAAAAGTTTGAACTCTGGGGCCAAGGTGGTATACAATTAAGGTTAAATTCAAGAAGAACGATTATCCCGCCCCTCTCCTAAGTAAACTCGGTTGGAACCTTATTTAAGCAAGATTCCTCTCTCATAAAATCAATTACGTGTTCTTCTCTTCACACCTCACTCGGATGTAGCGCTGATAGTGTACAATTCCTTCCCCCAACTGGAACGAACCAAAAACAGTATCGAAAAATTGATGTCTTCGTGAACTACTGTTCATCTGGCATAGACAAAATGCGCCGTCCATATCAAGTGCTTTATTTTGGTATTAACTTCCTCTGAACATAAAATCCCGTCGAAATATGAAATAATTCACTCCTTGAATGACACTTCAGTTTGCTTATCAACAATAACTGTATCTTTAAGCACACACTGAAAAAGTAGTTACGAAATACTTTGTCACCCTCCATTGCTTCATTTTGTATCCAAAGTTTTGGCCGTGTGCGTAAGCGATGTGAACTCTTATATGCGAGAGCGTGTTATGTACGTACATCCGCGCAGCGGTTAACACATAATTGCTAAGCGCAAGATTTTATGCTTACAATCACCACCGTACTTTGTTCTATTGATTATCAACTTGTCACGTTACTTAATACGTCACTTCGTTTCATTGTCATTATCGAGCTCATACGTCAATATCTGTAAATATTTCATGTTTCAAACGTAAATTATAAGCAGTATAAGAAGAATGCAAAAAGATTATATCCTTTCCAACAGACATACTTTTTATTTACATTCGTTACTAAAGCAGAATCGCTAAGCTCAAGTAGCAGTGTAATTTGAGACTGCGTTCCAAAAGGCGTTCTTCTAAAGGAGTTCTTATCACTTACAAAGGCGTCTTTCCATCGGTGAGCGTCATTTATAAGTAGTTAGACGAACCAAGAGCCTAGTTTTTATGTTTTTCTTCACCATTATGTTCAATATTTTGGCATAACCACAATGATACCTATAATAGGTTCATTACTAATGGAGGACCAATATGAAAAGAATGATCGGAAAACAAATGCTGGAACAAATTTTAAGTTCCCACCTCATTAGAAATAACCTGTTATCTTCCTTTCTTACTTCTAATATATAGCGTAGAGGTATTAGTTCATCTACGGAAACGTTAATTTCATTGCTCCATGCATGTTGCAAAATATTTTGGTAGGCATTCTGCGAAAATCTTTTTCTTGTTCCTGACTATCATTAATCTTTTGTGTCAGCAGTGTTTGTGTAGAATAAATAAATTTGTGGTGCGGTATAACATTTTCTCCGATATAGAGTTTCTAGGTTTCATTTTCTACCCAATATAACTCTTTTGCCGGAGCATCTAAGACTTCAGCGGCTCAAATATGGCCTGCATAGGGCGACTAAAATTACATAGATGCTACGGCATAAAAGTCAGACTAGGTATGTACGCACGGAAAGAGAGCTCCAAGTTTCTACCATGATCCTCAGTCATAGACTCAGAAATATTTACTTCCGTCCCATTATCCTTTCGACATTATGCTCTATGTCACAAAAGTCTAAGCTCATTTACAGTTAGCGACGACATTATTCGTAAGCCGCTCGTCTCTCAAAAATTTCTAGAATTACTCAAAAACTGTTGTAGCCACAGGCATAAGATTTTTACAGGGTGTGAAGCCCATATTAGTGACAATAATACGAAATTTTAGAACAAAGTATTATTTTTAAACTATTTAACAAGCTGAACTTCATATGCACGAAAAGCAAAATTATTCATACAATTGCGAACATTACATTCCATTGAGAAGTATTTACCGTTATACTTGTTTTGTGTCTGAAATATTCTTGAACATTCTAGATGTGAGATCATTTTAGAAAATTGTGCCAAAACTAACGGGGAGCCAGAGGAGTAGAGCTTTGTTATTCGTACACTAGCGCCACGATGGGGAAAACTAAGGAACTCGGTGTGGACCTCAGACAGAAAATTATTGACTACCACAAAGCTGGAAAAAGTTATGGCGACATATCTAAGCGTTTGAACATCCCAAGATCTACAGTACAATCTGTTATAAAAAGTTTGCTAAGTTGGTACTGTATAAACGTTGCCTGGCCGTCGTCGCAAACAAAAACTCTCGGTGAGAACTTCTCGAAAATTGTGTCCTGAGGTCAACGCTAATTCACGAGTGAAGCTAGATGACATTACCGAGAGATTGAACGCTCACGGAATAAGCGTGAGCAATCGCACAATCCAGCACTGTCTGAACAAGGAAGGCCTACACGGACGCCGACCTCGAAGGAGTTCACTTCACAGGCCATATCATGTTGCTGCTAGCTTGAACTTTGCAAAGTCACACTTGGATAAGGGCAGAGGATTTTGGGAGAGAGTATTATGGAGTGACAATCTAAAATCGAGCTTTTTGGGCACAATGACGTGAAGAAAGCTTGACGTAAGAATGGTGAAGCTTTCCTGCTGAAGAACACTTTGCCAACAGTTAAACACGGAGGTGGATCACTGATGTTTTGGGGGTTGTTTTGCTGCATCGGGTACTGGAAAATTGATTGCGATTGAATGGAAGATGAACTCTGATGACTATATTTCTATTACGGACGAAAACCTGAAGGTATCAGCTAATAGTTTGGGACTTGAAAGGCAGTAGGTATTTCAACGATGACCCAAAGCACACGGCCAAGTCTACGACTAGCTGACTCCAAAGAAATAAGATAAATGTGCTGCCATGGCCTTCGATGAGATCTGATCTCAATCTCATTGAAAATTTGTGGCAGGAATTAACAGTCAACATCAACAAGAGGGCTCCAAAGAATCTTCAGGAATTGAAACGCATCGCCATGGAAGAATGGAACAATATTTCATCTGAAACTACGGAAAAGCTTGTCAAAAACTGTAATATAAGGATATTAAATGTTATGAAGATGAATGGTAATGCTATTGATTATTAAAAATGTACTCAAATGGTAGATTCACCTCGAAAAAAGTGTAATACTACTCACTGTGTGAATAATTTTGTCTCATCGTGTTTCTAAAGTTCAGCATGTTAAATCTATCACAAATAATATTTTGTTCTAGAAAATTTGTATTATTGTCACTAATATGTACTTTACACCCTGTGAAAATCTTATGCTGTAGCAATAATGGTTTTGGAGTAATTCTAGAAAGTTTTGAAAAACGAGGGGTGTACAAATAATTTCATCGCCATAACTGTATGTAGACCATCGCAAGCTCTTTTCATCAAAATTCAATTGTCTTAGTGATTTTCATTATTTAAATTTGTTTACCATTACCAAATATCGAATAACTCCACCAAGGGTATAAATTTTCAAAATTTTCTCTTAATCTTTTATTCAACCATTAATTGTCATGGGAATTATGATACCCAAGTGTGTTTGCCAGCGAAGGATCTTTGTGTAATTACATTTTAAAGCGAATTTTCCTCCCTTCCTTCCTTTCCTATTCATTTTCTTTCTCCTCTCACTTCTCTCCACCCTCCTCCTACTTCTCCTCAGGCCTATCCTACTCACCCATCTCCTCCTCCCATTTTTTTCCTCCCCTCGCAGTTTGCTTCCTCCTCTTCCCACTTCTTTTCTTTCCCCTTATCTTCCTCCTACTTCTACACTCTTCCTTCTCCTTCTCTTTTTTTTTCGTTCTAATCATCTTGCTTTCTCAACCAGTTCTATTAACCCTCCTACCACTGTTTTCCTTATTTACCTCATTCCTAGTTATCTTCATCTCCCCTCCCACTGCTTTTCTTCCTCCCTCAATTTCTTTTCCTCGCTCTCCCATTTCTTTTCCTACACTTTCCACTTCTCTACCTTCCCCTCCCACTTAGCCCCTACTCCCCCTACTTCACACCCCCACTCCCTCACCCAATTTTTTACCCCCCAAAAAAGCTGAGTTTGTCGCACTCCGCTATCTGACGCAGACCGCGCTCCACATTCTCGGGCCTTCTTATTTTATCTTTACTTCCTATTCCTCGAGAGAATAAAACAGTTTTTACGACAGAATTGTTATTGCAGGCCCATAAAAAACGTCAACACTTGCGATCATCTTGTGGTATATCACCGACGAATTTATTTTTATGTTTGTTTCAATGACTTTTTTCTTAGCGATGATGAAAATCAGTGAAAGTTAAATGAATGACAAGAGAAGCTAACGACATTTCAATTTTTCCGGGCGTTTTATTGTTTCCTGAAAAGTAACATTTTTTATTAAATTTTATATCACGTTGCGAGAAAATATAGTACTTATAAGAGAAATTTTCTTAACGATAAAATATAGGCAGTACTCCTTTTGGACTCTCGCTTGCTCTTAACAGAACAGCTTGAGGCGGTGGGACAAAAGAAGCGATGATGGAATTGCAGTAATGGAGTAATTAACTTCGAATAACACTTTTTATTCTGGCAAGTAATCCTTTATTGCTCATGCCAGAAGTTACAATAACGTTTCTTACGATCTATCTGCTTAATTTCTTCTGTGGAGCTGAAGCCTGAAACTTTTGAACAGTTTTCGTCACAGTTTGCGTTTATTACGAAAATATCTGAACAGGTCAGACTTCTGTGACAAAAGCTTCGTTTAAAAATCAACGAAGGAATTAGTTGGTAAGCAGAGAATTTATTTACAAAATTATTAGAAACCTCACGCAAAAGAGCTGAAAAGCGTTTACATTTTTAAGTCAGTTCATACGAATTTATTGCATTTTTTGATGGGAGCATGAGTTCAACTTGTGATTCATTGTCATGCGTGGCAATTTTTTGCAATGAAGATCGTGTTTTTCAGCCAGTGAAACAGCGAAAAAAATGCTCCATAAGAATGTGCTGGGAAGGGAATATGCATATAAATGCTGGACGAGTCCAAAATTGCTCTAGATATATTTAAATTTACAATATGAAATAAGACGCTGAGTAAAATATATTCTATGATAAAAAATAAACCAACGGTAGTGAATTCGATACTTGCTTTATTCATTCAAACGCTTCTCCGAACCTCACTTCTTAATTCTTGGCATGCTCTGCACTGCATGCCAGTTCCTGCTTACCAGCAAGACCGTACGGTGTTTTGACAACATATGTCGGATGCTTCTTGACATCTGTGACATTTGTATTGCAATTGTATTGCGTCAGCTGCTGACGAAAAAGACTCATACAATTCAACTTATTTTCGGTATTTGAGTTCAAAAATTCACTTCTGAAGACAATTATACTACGTTCGCTGCGTGTCGAATTTGAGCCATATGATGTGTTCTTCGGAGTTCACTGCCGAGTGGTAATTCCTTCCTCGTTCTGAAGTCGGTGACAACCTGATGCCAGCGTCAGTCTAATGACATTGGTTGTAATGATGGTATAGTGAACAACATCAGGCAGTAAACGATTAATTCTATAAAATAAGTCTAATATTAATTCTATATAATAAGTCGATAATAAGTCTAATGTACGAGTATGCCAATGTTTCACACAGTAATACCTGTGCACAAATCCACACAGCGCACAGTGTGTACCTATCTCGTGAAGAGCATACAAATATTTTCTTTAGAGCTCAAACGTATTCATTTTTGTCGCAAAAGCGAAAAATTCACTGTTTTTCGTAATTTTACGTTGGAAAAAATTCATCGCTAATTTCATTAAACGTTTTATCTAACATTGATTTTCAAACAATTCAGCGCATGTAGCTGGATAGTTTAATCGAGCTAAATAAGTGTTTTAGCCTTTTAGATTAGAAATTCTCGTAAATAACTGTAAGATGAAATGAGTTAGACCCGCACTCGAGCACAACCTGTGATGTGAAACTGATGTGAAGTGTCTTTGTGGCCTATAGTCTTTTTTAAGTGAACGTCACTATTTTAGACTATATCAGGGTATAATTAGGCAGAGAGGTTATATGTCAACAGAAAATCGAAACTTTCCTTTTAAGTATTGTCTTTACCGAAGTATTTTTCATACCGGTTTCATGTTCAACGGTTCACATGAACGATTGTAAGGAAAAAAATGTGTTCAGGTTTTTGCATAGGTAAAAAGAATAGTCATTTATATAAATTAATCTAATAATTATTCTTCATTTTCACTCCTTATTAATTTTCAGTTTTTTGAATGGTTTTTAACCCCCAAAAATTTATTTATTCTATTACCATAAATTTTGCATTTCATTTTCCATGCTTGAAAAAAGCTTCTCGAGAATGTGGACTCTTTGAAGCATTCCAACCAGGCGACAACATCTGACCGTACCTCAAGGCTATAAAGACGGTCGAAATTTTCCTCATTTCCAATACACAGAAAACTTTTGCTGTAGCTCCTCATGCAGCATCTCGTGCGTAAGCCTAAATTACGAGAGCAGAACGCCTTCAAAAGCCGCTTTTGTTGTGTATGATTGTACGACTATCCATCTCCTTGAATGCAGAGTGCATTTTGATTTCTATTCACTTGGTGAAACCTAATCCTAAAAATTACAGGACGCGACATTTTACCCGGTAGAAAAGAGGCAGTTTTTCAATTACAGGGAAGATCACGCGTACGATCACCCAAGGTAATATTTATCGAATCGATGCCATGCCGTGACTTGCCAAGAAATTCATAAAATCGTGAAGGTCATTATATTTTTATCGTGAGCTGTGTTTTATAATACAAGCCAACATTTGCATTTTATGTGTATATTCAATATTCTTTGACTGTTCGTCCTCTGTTAGTTTAATATTTTATACTTACAGTAATTTGAGACCATAACTACCATAAGTACTTCTAAATAAGTTATCAGAGACAATATTCAGTTAAAGAAGGGGAAACTGATTACGATCAACTGGAAAAACTACCGTTGCATTCTCAGATATCAGAAATAAGTACTGGCACTTTAACCAATTCCTAAAAAGGCCCTATAAGTCCCTTAGGTAATTCTGCGATGTATTCCTACTCGATGCACCGCGTCAGAGCTCCTTACATTGGCCGTGTACTCACTGCTGCAGAAGGAAGGCTGAGTGGTGCTGCTATAGCCAGAGATCTACCACACCATAGCATGAGATCTACCTCTGGCTAGCACTATAGCGTGAGGATAGGTTAGGTTACTAATGGGTATTACTTATTTCCATACATTTAATTTAGCGATAAACATTTAATTTGTTCACCTCAAGCTGCACCTGGGTAGGCGATGTATGGTACTAGGTAGTAGACCTCACGCTATAGTATCAGCGGCAAAATTGACCAGGTCACCGCTGTCGGTGCGATCCCGGACCACATTCTGCGTTTTTGCGGACGTGAAAACACTGCCGTCATTTGAGGGGCTGCTGAGGAGGAAACCTTGAGTTTTTTGTATTTTCTTAGCGGGATGTCCTCTGAAATTGCTTAAGGATTCTCTCTGATGTTTTTCAAGGGATTTCCTTTGGTGTTCTTATAGCGTTATCTCTGTTATTTACGAAGAGATATCCCCTGAAATTCAATATAATTTTTTATTGGAATTTTTGGGAAGATTTTATTTTCAATTTATAGAGATTTCATCCGTTATTTTTGAAAAAATAAAAGAACGTAACCTAATTCTGAATTTTTCTTTTTAAGATCTTAGCGCATGGACTGACTGTTAATATGACTTAAATGACCGAATTCTTCTTTGTTTTTCAATGACTTCTTCACAAACCATGCGAGTTATGACAGATAATAACTTTCGTCTAAGACTGCCTAACTCCGACAGCATTTGCTGTCAATAATAATTATTATTGCTGTTGAGGATTCATCTAATATTGATGCAGGGTGATAATGACGCTTACTGAAACGAACAGTGATAATCACAGAAAAAATATTTTTGAGTATTCTTGAAAATCATTTTGATAATTGCTGATAGGAAATCAATCAACTGATGATATGATTTCTGATGTTTCCCTTGGTGCTGTTACCACGCAGAGGGTATTCCTGTTACTGTTACACTAAATAATTCTACTTCTGATATTTTTCCATCTTCTCGAGTTATCCATTACTCCTGGTATTACTTCTGCTGGTGATGCCTCTAATAATGTTACTCTTGGAAATTATACCCCTGACAGAGTTATCCCTCACTGGTGTTACTACCACTAGTGTTATATAAGATGAAGTTACCTCTATTAGTGTTGCTACAGAACATATTGACCTTGTAGGTGCTTTTGGATTTGGTAATATTCCTTCTAGTGGTACCCATGCTATTGTTACTCCTTTAGAGCTGACACCATCGTGTCATCCAACAAGACTGATCAGTTCTCTTTCGTCGTTGGGCTTGCGATACTATTTTCGGTAGACATCTGTGTATTTTTGTACCGAACCACATCCTAGTTAGAAGAAACTGTTTGTGCTCGAACGCAGTAAAATCATACACAGCTGTATTAAATTGCGATAGCTATGTATGTTACGTCGTTGGAAATAAACAGTTTCTTCTTCTTCTTTAGCTTGGAACGTCTTGAAACGAAATTACGGTTTCCTGAGCCGCGTCCTAAAAGCTTGTTTAAAAATGATTTTATTTTCATATCGCTGGTGAAAGTTACTGCATTTAAATAAAATTTAAAATTAAGCGTACGGCATTTGCAAATACAGCATAAAATCCCTTTAAGAAGAAAAGTGGATTTTTTTAATTCAAGCAAATTTAAAAATCCAGTTGTAATCATTAGCTTGCATGAAGCAACAAACGTTTCTAATTTTTTACGATAACTTGTAAAATTTAAGTCTGTACGCTGATGTTTTTTTTTCTTTTCCTTAATATTCTATGCAGAGTTCCACATAGTAAATATGTGTTGAAAAATATCTAAAAACTCTTTAAATCACACCCTTAATTGTGCTCTTCAAATTTCTGGTTTTACGTTTGTTTGTTTGTTTGATTTTTTTTGTCTGTTTTCTCGTTTAGTCATTTTTTAGTCAGCTTGATGAAGAATGGGTTAATTTGTTGTTTACTTCTTTGGTTCGTTTTTTGGCTGCTGACCTCTATGTTTGTTCGTTCGTTTATTTTTGCTGGGGTCTTCAGTGCGGAATATTTGTAAGAATCGCTGTGGATGTGACCCAAGAAGGATTGAAATCTTTTCAATAAAGTTGAGTGGTCTAAAAAAGTTATCAGCATGAAGCTTCAGCTCGTACTCACTGCAAGCCTATACTGAGTGAGTATTTTCTGAAATATTCATGTGAGTTCACAGCACAACTCATGACGATGATTCCGGAGATAATACTTGTATTAAGTACATAGCATGTTGTTGTATTGACTCTGGTGCTTTTGTGATATTTTTTCCACTTGTTTGTTCGCTGGTTTATTCATTTGGGAAATCATTTGTTCATTATTTTTCTGGCTTTTTAATGTATTTTATAACTTTTTTGTTCGTTCATTCATCTTTTGTCTTTCATTGGTTCGCTTGTACCGTGCTGCTACAGCCTAATTGCACACACACAAAAAAAACTTATATAAATCAAATGTACGTGTAAATTTTGAGAATAAACTTAACGAAACGAAGCGTTTGGATTTCATTCCTCATTACGTACGTTTTGTAAGTTCGCACGAGCTTGCATACATTGTTTTGTTTTACGCGTGAAAGTATTTTTAAAGTTAGAGATAATCTTGTCGCAGTGGCTCAGGAAAAAGTAAGGAGGCAAAGAAAATGAATTTGGACAAGTTAACACATAGAAATCCAAGTCAAAACGTCATGTTGTGGAAAAGTTTGGCATAAAAGTTCGTGATTTATAGATATATAATAATAAGAAAGATAATGAAGAAAATAGGGGATGCCAGTAAAACTTCAAAAATTTATAGAAAAAATCAATAATAAAATGAAATGAGTGCACTGAAGACGGAGAAAAGGACATAAAAATCAGTGTAGACGAACAAATGTAAAAGGAAATGAAAAAAAAGACCGGGGTATGTGAGATGCACGTCTATAAGAGACGCAAGAAATAGCCATTAAGATAGAATACTCACTCCTTCATTATTTCAATTCAAACACGTAAATTTAATACCACTCTATGCTCCGATTCAGGGTCATCTAGAATTGATGGTAGGTATAATAATGTTAACAAATGCAGTCCAAATGTGTAACGATTTCGTGTTTCCTTTGCAGCCCCAGTCCTTTACAGCCCCAATATTATGACAAGTATCATAATATTAAATACAATCCCAATGTATAACGATTTCGTGTTTCCTTTGCAGCCCCGAAGAGCGAGTACGGGGCATTCGCCGGGGGCACAGGCCGCACGAACTTCAGCACGAAGCAGCTCACGGAGCTGGAGAAGGAGTTCCACTTTAACAAATACCTGACGCGGGCGAGACGAATAGAGATCGCCTCCTCCCTCCAGCTCAACGAAACGCAGGTCAAAATTTGGTTCCAGAACAGAAGGATGAAGCAGAAGAAGAGAATGAAAGAGGGTTTAGTGGCGCCGGACACGCCTACCCCAGCAACCAACGAGAACAGCAACGACTCCGACTCCACCACCACCACAAACTCCAACGGCACCAGCAACGGCTCCAGCTCCACCTCCAAGCCTGAGTCTCCATCCACCACGTCAGGAACCTCCGGCAACAACAATGGAGGAAACAGCAACAGCCACGTTGATGGGTCGCCTGTTTCTAACGGTATCAATAGCGGCGGCGCGAGAGATAACAGTAAACTAGGTAGTAACACTAGCACTAGCAGCGGCAGTAAGAGTGCATCTAGTAGCGTTTCTAGTAAGAACCCCATAGCAGCGACACAGAATTTATTGCTTAGCTCTAAGCAAGCCAAATCGCAAGCGTTACCAGCGTCAACTCACACCCCGCCTTAAAATGCCCTCTCCTTATGCTTATTTCCCCTAATTTTAGCCTAAGTTTATTTCCTCGAAACGAAAAATCAGGGATTCCCGAAAGAGATTTCAGGTTCCGTTGAACATCTTCCGCTCTCTCGAGCAAAGAAAATTTTTTTCGAAAGATTGCTAGTAAAATTTTTGTGTTTACAATTTTGGGAATCTCTGATTGAGGCTGTTTATAAGACAATGTTAAATAACGCTCGTTGTTATTATAAGAACGTATTATTCGGACTAGAATCTCACACTCTGAATCGAGATATAACGAGGGTAAAATCGGTACATTTTTAATTATAATTTCCTTTCAGTCGATCCGCACCTGCGGGCGACAAAACCCACAATTCCAGGTTACAGATCTACGCTAAAAAACTTAACACTTTCTAGAAACCAAGCGACTGAAAAAAATTATTTTGTTTCTGGCTCGCAAGCACAAAACTATCAACTTTTTTGCTACGCATGATCCTTCATCGAAGATTTTTTCGACCACATTAACTTTAATTATTACTTTAGAGCTGAATCATTCGCTTCGAATTTATGTTAATCTTTACGTTGCTGTGAGAAAAGCGGTTCGTTTGAGCCATTTTGAGGTGACATCTGGATATAAGTATTTCACTGTCAAAAGTGTCAGAAATTTTTTTCTTTCGATCTCGTATTCCTGCAACATATGCGCATAATTTTCTACCGCATCTCATACATTTCTTAAAAGACTTACTCTGAATTCAATTTTACCTCTAAAACATGTGATGCAGAAATATGCATACATACATACATACATACATACATACATACATACATACATGCACACATACGTACGTACAGCAGTCTACCTCAACAAAAATGGCCAAAAAGTAAACGTGCTTTTGCTACCTTCAGAGATATTGTGGAGAAATAACACGTAGTACTTTTATTTCACAACGCCCTAGGTCACTGCAGTATGTCCTTTGGTTTCGGCAGTTCAGCGCACTGAAGCGCATTACGCCAGTATAGTTCTAATTGCAACAAATCGATCGTGGACGTTAGCAGCTTCTTACAAAAAAATGAAACGCGCACTTCTGCAATACCCACCTCCTAGCTGGAGCCTCTAATGGCCACTACATACTGCCGCCCAGTGGAGTTCGGTGTCGCTCAGTGGAGTTTAGCAGCAGAATTAATGCAGCGCTGTGCTCAGACGCTGCAATCGCTCTGTTTCGATACTAAGCCGAAGTCCATGCACGTTTCCTTCTGATACAAATGGGGAGAGCATACAAAAATCTCACATCAAAGAACTGAATGCAAATACCGGATACACGTGCAGAAGTCTACGAACTTCCCCAGGTAGTGTAATAGCGTGGGAGTGAAAATATTTGCTAAAACAACTGCAATAAATAAAATGCATAAATAGAAATAAACGATGTCAAACAGCTCAAAAGTTTTAAAATGAATTGAGAATCAGACATCGACATCAACCAATAAAGAGCTATAATAGGTTATCAGTACCACGTTTGAACGTTTTATATCAGTGTATTAATATCACATTATTGAAATAAGTACAAAAAAGGCTTTAGAAATCAGAATCAGATACTCACCCATTAAGCAAAATTCGAAATGTCAGTTGAAGAAAGAAAGTTCTCGACACAGATCAGCTCAGCACAAACACAACACAAAACAGCGTCACACAAACACAACACTAAACAACATCTACTGCTATGTCGCCTCAATTCCGATCATGATGTTAACACCTATGCACACACTAATACAATCTAGTTCACTGTGTTACTATGTACTACTCGTTCACAATATACAAGGGTACTTGTCACACAAGTAACAATACTCACACGGATACATTCAATAAAAAACCTACTTTACTCAATAAAAACCCTCGTTAAAAAAGTATAATTTTATGGAAATGGTATACAAGCGTCATTTACAGTTATGAGGCCTATTTTATAGTTAAATAATTAAAAAATTGAAGGCAGAAACTGAAGAGAGTATTTCTTTACATGTCTTCCACTCGTGTTTCTCTTACTTCTCCCCTGAGTCCTGCTGGGCCTGTTTAATTTTTCCTCTCCTGCTTATAAAAATCCTTTGAAGATTTCCACTTGTCGTAAACAAATGGAATGTTTCCTATTTTGGCATGTGTCTCCGATGCCAGTTTTTTCCACTCATCGGTAAACTCATATGGGTTCCCCTATGCTGGGGCTTATATTCACTCCTTTTGTAGTTCTAATTTTGTTGGGATGTGACTCGACATCTCATGAGCATCTAAGCATGTTGAAACTGGAACCAACATCTCGTGATGTTATCATGTTGGGGTCTGGATCAACACATCATGTTGATCTGATGATTATGTTGTTTGATGCACATCTCACGTTGATATGAAATTAAAATGCTTTCCCTTACTCAACTAAAGAGAACTTTACGGCACTGTAGCTGCAGCTATTCTTGTAGGGGATACTCAGTTCACGGGAGCTGCATCGTGTTCACTTTTATTTATTTCGCTTTGGTGAATATTGTAAGATATGATTTTCACACGTAGACGGTAACGCTGTACATAAAATGCTGTTTAGAGTTGCATTTCTATTATTTTTCCATGAACACTGAAAATAACAAAGATTTTTAGAATTCGCCTTGATGTATTCAAGACATTCATAAAACGACCAATCGTCCTAAGTATTCTATGTATTATTTCAAGATTTTATTTCCGATACGGTAACGCTATGGAAAATTACAGGAATTCAAATACCAAGCAAAAGTTTGGTAATTATTCTTTTCTACTGTTTTTTAGTTAATTTTTATAAGCAGTGGTATGGCTACCATAGCAAAGTTTTGCTGGTCTGGTAACTTACTGGAGCGGGTGAATTTTATCAGCTATTAAATGTCTTTGGAGATAAATTAGCTAAATTTACCACCAGAAACGATCATCGATCTCAATCATAGACTTATGCGCGTCATTAATCTCCTTGACTTGTGAATTATGTTAACTAGGAGAGAGCTTTGGAAAAACCACGATGGAAATTTTCAGAAACTTGAATGCAATTTCAACAAAGCCAACTAAAATTCAGCAAACCAAGCTGGAAATTGTTCAAATCGAAATTAGAAAGTTCACGGAACTAGGAAATTTACCGAAGCCAAAGGGGAAACTGGATTAAATACAGATCCAAATAGATGAACTATTGAAAAATTTTCCATTTTATTCAAAATATCAAAGTTCAAGAAAATGTCTTATTTCAGAGCACAGTTTCGACTATTTCAACTAAGAAAACTCTACAAATAGAGGGTACAATGAAAAATAATCGAATTCATTCTGAATTGACTATTCTCTGACCTATTAACAATTATCACAGTTTTAGTTATCTCAATCATGTAAGGTTTATTTATTTATAGCAGTATGATCATTAGCTTTAACATAATGTTCGGCTTAGTGACATATTGACAAATAACTTGTTTGTTATCAGATTTATGTTTAGCTTTCACTAAACATTTCTCATCATGAGTAGGTGGCAGGAATATTTCGCTGCTTGAGAAGTGTCAAGTTAGGCCCATGTCACAATGAGCTAGCAAAGCAGCATCTAGCAAGCTCGCTTGAGCTATCTAGCAGACGGTCTGCGAGACTGGTAGGTAGGAATAGCACTACTACGAGCCGTTACCTTCACACTGAGCTCGCATGTTTTATCCAGCATCCAGCATGCGAGGTGAAAATGCTATTCCTACCTACCAGTCTTGCAGACCATCTGCTAGATAGCTCATTCGAGCTTACTAGATACTGCTTTGCAAGCTCAGTGTGACATGGGCCTTAGTCATTGGATATGGTAAATGGCGAGCGTATGTTCCATTAGAAAACGGGTATAATTTCTCATGTAGTTGCGTAATGATACAATATGAAGGACCCACGTAACTGAAGCCTCAGATAGTTCATGTGTGGCAGGGCTCTCACATTTAACAACGCCCGTCTGCCTGTGTTGCTGCATATTTCTCAAATTCAATGTCGTGTTTCTTTCTTTTATAACGAATTAATGATTTGTGGTTAGAGGTACACATATGATTTATTTTTCCATTTTTGTTAAAGTTTCCATATTCCAGTTTCAAGTTCTTCATAATTCAAATTGTCGATACTATAAGCTCTCCAGACGTAGAACTGCTCTGTCATTTGCGTAAGAAAATGAACTGCAACGAAAATCAAGTAAATTTTAAAATACTTTGATAATATCACATAATTACAATATTTTTAATTAGTCTCTGATTCTAAAATAATTCTTTCCCCGCTTGTTCTGATGCTCATTCCTGAGGAAAAATATTGATTATTATTCATTTGTTGATTTTGACTGACGAATGATGAAGTTTTTTGTATGGGAATTTGTTTGAAGTAACAAACGCTTTATTCTTTATTCAGTCGCTTCTTGAGAAATTTATTATACCGGCAAAAGGTTTGCCAGCACATTGCTTCTTTCCGAATATTCAGCGAATTTCAATTGACGAGAAACTGATTTTAACACTTCAAGTTCTAGCATTGTCTTACCTAAAATTAAAGGTCTCGGTATGTTCATAATTTATCACAAAAATACCAAACATTGTAATTTGACTCTCTTTTTAATACCCGAATGTAACTTTCAAGAACGACCCAACATCGAGTAATTTTTTACTTGTAGCTAAACGTACGTGCGCACTCGGACTGAGCAATGTTTGTGTCAATGTATCTTAAATCACCATGCATACATACGAGCTGTACAGTCTGTACCATGACGAAAATATCAGTTACCTGATTTGTACATATATGTGAATTACGGGCAGAAAAACTCATGCTTTATATTATTCGTATCTTGTATCACAATTACGTGTAAACGAGAAAATATTTCGCTGTCGGGTGAAATGTGCGCGAAGGAAAGGTGTTAACTTGAAGGAGGTTGAAACGGGTCAGAAGCTCAGACATTTGTGCGAAACAACAAACTAACACAATAGTCTCCCTTAAAAAATTCTGTTGCAGAGAGGCGAATAACCATTAATTCTGCATAATACCTGTAAAGTATGCCAGTTTCAGTGTTCCCTGATAGGTCTTCTTGTCAAAATCCTATAAGTGGATAATTTTGTCAACAACAAAATGATATGTTGGAAAATTCTGACCGTCAAATTCTGGCTTATCTTGTGTGATTTTTTAAAACTTTCTAATTATTTTTCGTGTTGTCAAATGTTCTGTACTTTATAATCACAATCAGTTATTATTATTATTTTCATACGTTAACAAGGTATAAAATTAGAGCAAAAGTACGTATTTTAATGGGTTTAGAGTCCCAGATAGCTAAAAACGCACCAAACACCCTTGGTAAGATTCGGATATATTTTAGTAAAGCCTCGCTGCGTCATATTTTATACCGTTGTAAATTAAATAGATAAAAGAGCACACAAGGTTTAGGTTGGGCCAAAGGTCACTTCCCATTTCCACGCAACTATCAACTCATATCACTATCCCAAATTGAAAAGGCATTCATATCTTGTGTTTAATCACAATTCACCAGAACTTTACTTCATTATGTCTTTTATATAATTATTACGATGAACGGTTGAGTGATGTTTGGTTCACCTCTATTTCTTGGTGCGGGATTCGAGTCATGTTTGAAAAAAAATTCCCAGGACATAATGTAGGTGGAAATATTTGTGGGGTAGGCCAAACACTGGAGGTGTGTAGATAGTTGGTTATTTGGCCTGTCATCATGTGCAGGTCTGCTACAGCCTGCAGCGCATGTTCGAGTAGGTCTCATTACAGCCTCAGCATATCATTGTAACATACAATCGAATGTATATCAGAAATAATTTTGCAATAAAATGCAGCTCGCAATTATTGAGTTCCTTTCCCCTTCGGAAGACAAAAAGAAGTGCAGCCTAATTTTCTGTTTGGAAGAATCGCATGTCGTGGCAGCGAATGGAGGAATATTTCCAAGGACGAAATAGTGTGATGACTTGGCACGAAATAGTGTAATGAAAGTCATCACGTAGGAGTAAACCATTACATACACAATGTAAGTTAATCGCGAAGCAAACCGCGAAATTCATTGAGCAGAGCAAATGATCAGCTTCTATAAAAATAATAGCGTAATCTCAGAACAATTGAATGAATTTATCTCCCCTGCCGAACGTCGCGTTTGAAGAAAAACTGTAAATTCTCAACGGAGTTCATACAAAATGTAATACAACATTCGCACCTAAAAATACTCTAATGTAAAGGTGCCATGCATTTGAGGATGCAGCAAATTGAAAAAACTCGAAAAAGACTCACGTTGGAAACACTACAAGAGAAATAGATAATGTTGTCAACGGATCACAATTATATGAAGTGGAACTCAATATGAAGAGATTTCGAGGTTACTTTTGAACTTATAAAAATTAATTTGACTTGATTATCAGTAAATAATTACTTGCAGACGTGCACTTTCTGCGACTCGAATGTCGAGACCGACTAGAAACAATAAACGTGCGGTTCAAAAAAGCAAAATATAAAGAAAAATGTGAGGTTTGTACTTGTTCATGTGTTATTCACATCTGCCACACAACACACCGCTCACACGCAACACATCTCTCATACCACTCACACAACACATCCCTCACACCACTCACACAACACATCCCTCACACCACTCACACAACACATCCCTCACACCACTCCCACAACACATCCCTCACACCACTCATACAACACATCCCTCACACCACTCACACAACACATCCCTCACACCACTCACACAACACATCCCTCACACCACTCACACAACACATCCCTCACACCACTCACACAATACATCCCTCACACCACTCACACCATACATCCCTCATACCACTCACACAACACATCCCTCACACACAACACATCTCTCATACCACTCACACAACACATCCCACATACACCACTCATTCCGTGCTAAACAGATAGGAATGTTTTCACCCTAGATTACAACACACACCACCTGCACCACAACTCAAATCATACTCCACCTACACCACAACTCAAGTCATGCACCACCTACACCACAACTCAAATCATACGCCACCTACACCACAACTCAAGTCATACACCACCTACACCACAACTCAAGTCATACACCACCTACACCACAACTCAAATCATACACCACCTACACCACAACTCAAATCATACACCACCTACACCACAACTCAAGTCATACACCACCTACACCACAACTCAAGTCATACACCACCTACACCACAACTCAAATCATACACCACCTCCACCACAACTCAAATCATACACCACCTAAACCACAACTGAGATCATACACCCCATACACCACAACTCAAATCATACACCCCTACACCGCCACTTACACCACACATAACCTGCAGAGTACACCTATCACCTATACATCCATTCATAACGTACATCAGGAGCATTATCACTCATGGTACACACACCACAACACTTGCACATACCACCTACACCACCATTTACAATCCGTACATCTCATACACCACTTTATACAACTTACACTTAAAACTTTGGCACCATCACTTACACAACGTGAACCATCACTTACAACACACACTCATCACTTACACCACCTGAACCATCACTTACAACACACACTCATCACTTACACCACGTGAACCATCACTTACAACACAC
Organism: Morinoia aosen; assembly: GCA_030386875.1. Classification (NCBI taxonomy): domain Eukaryota; kingdom Metazoa; phylum Arthropoda; class Malacostraca; order Amphipoda; family Talitridae; genus Morinoia; species Morinoia aosen. The sequence goes on from CM059565.1 coordinate 23,208,653, forward strand.
ACTCATCACTTACACCACGTCAACCATCACTTACAACACACACTCATCACTTACACCGCCTGAACCATCACTTACAACACACACTCATCACTTAGACCACGTCAACCATCACTTACAACACACACTCATCACTTACACCGCGGGAACCATCACTTACAACACACACCCATCACTTACACCACCACTAACAACATACGTTTCCATTTGCTACACGCCATTGTAAAAAAAATCACACACCGCCGATACATACACCACACACCACCACTTGTGTTAGAAACTACTACTTGTATCACACACCACTACTTGAATGAAACACTCCTTCACACACATCACACACCACAACTTGAATAAAACACTCCTTCACACACATCACACACCACTACTTGAATGAAACACTCCTTCACACACATCACACACCACTACTTGAATGAAAACCCCGTCACACACAATTCACACACCTTTTTTCACATGACACAGCTCTATTCACATCACACAGAGTTACTTCCGTCACGCACCACTGCCTGTCCTACACTCCACACCTCACATAGCACACCAACACAGCATACATCACTTAAGACTAGTATTGGTCACACATCACACGCCACACACCCCGCTTTACACACTTCACACCTCCTTACACACCACATGCAACACACCTCATTTTTCCACACAACACACCTTACATCACAGATCCCCTACACACCACATTGCAAACCACACACCCTCCACCACATGCTACACCCCACACCACACTCTATACACCAAATGCTAAACCCCACACACACAACCCACACCACACTCTACACACCACATGCTATACCCCACACACACAACCCACACCACACTCTACACATCACACTACACGCCATCCCTCAAATTACACACCACTTCATACATCACACACCATTCATTGCATATCTCACTACACAACCACCCCTACACACCAAACGTCACACAACACACATTGCCCCCCGCATTCATCACAAAACACACCCCACACTACACAAGCCACACCACACACCCCACACTACACAAGCTTTACAACACACCCCACACTACACAAGCCACACCACACACCCCACACTACACAAGCTATACCACACACCCCACACTACACAAGCCACACAACACACCCCACACTACACAAGCCACACCACACACCCCACACTACACAAGCCACACAACACACCCCACACTACACAAGCCACACCACACACTCCACACTACACAAGCCACACCACACACCCCACACTACACAAACCACACCACACACCCCACACTACACAACCCACACCACACACCCCACACTACACAAGCTATACCACACACCCCACACTACACAAGCCACACCACACACCCCACACTACACAAGCTATACCACACACCCCACACTACACAAGCCACACCACACACCCCACACTACACAAGCCACACCACACACCCCACACTACACAAGCCACACCACACACAACACACTACACAAGCCACACCACACACCCCACACTACACAAGCCACACCACACACCCCACACTACACAAGCCACACCACACACCCCACACTACACAACCCACACCACACACCCCACACTACACAAGCTATACCACACATCCCACACTACACAAGCCACACCACACACCCCACAATAGACAAGCTATACCACACACCCCACACTACACAAGCTATACCACACACCCCACACTACACAAGCTATACCACACACCCCACACTACACAACCCACACCACACACCCCACACTACACAACCCACACCACACACCCCACACTACACAAGCTATACCACACACCCCACACTACACAAGCTATACCACACACCCCACACTACACAAGCCACACCACACACCCCACACTACACAAGCCACACCACACACCCCACACTACACAAGCCACACAACACACCCCACACTACACAAGCCACACAACACACCCTACACTACACAAGCCACACCACACACCCCACACTACACAAGCTATACCACACACCTCACACTACACAAGTCACACAACACACCCCACACTACACAAGCCACACCACACACCCCACACTACACAAGCCACACCACACACCCCACACTACACAAGCCACACAACACACCCACACTACACAAGCCACACCACACACCCCACACTACACAAGCCACACCACACACCCCACACTACACAAGCTATACCACACACCCCACACTACACAAGCCACACCACACACCCCACACTACACAAGCCACACCACACACCCCACACTACACAAGCCACACAACACACCCCACACTACACAAGCCACACAACACACCCTACACTACACAAGCCACACAACACACCCCACACTACACAAGCCACACCACACACCCCACACTACACAAGCCACACCACACACCCCACACTACACAAACCACACCACACGCCCCACACTACACAACCCACACCACACACCCCACACTACACAAGCTATACCACACACCCCACACTACACAAGCCACACCACACCCCACACTACACAAGCCACCCCACACACCCCACACTACACAAGCCACACCACACACCCCACACTACACAACCCACACCACACACCCCACACTACACAAGCTATACCACACACCCCACACTACACAAGCCACACCACACACCCCACACTACACAAGCCACACCACACACCGCACACTACACAAGCCACACCACACACCCCACACTACACAACCCACACCACACACCCCACATTACACAAGCTATACCACACACCCCACACTGCACAAGCCACACCACACACATCACACACCACACGCCCCACACCACATACCACACATACCACACCACACACTCATCACACCACACACCACACGCCCCACACCACACACCACACACCACCCTACACAAGAGCCTGTATTAAAGGTTGTCCGCTGATCAATCTTTCAGGACTGACGTACCGGCGCTGAGTCCCAAAATGTTTCGTCCGCTCAACGCCTCACTGAGTTTCGTTCACGCCAAAATTCCGACTTTCGCTACTTGGACGTGGTCGCGTTGAGCGTTCTGGTGCTGGTGTAGATACTGTGCTTGTTTATTCCTGTAGAAAAAGTAAAAGTAAAAAAGAAGACTCGTTTATTTACGAGAAATAGTTGATACATGATGCGCAATGCAACTAATTTGAGTTTGAATTGTTTCCTAACATGCAGGTTCTAAATGGATAGACGAAGCAGAAGTAAACAATGGCGATTTCGGGCTGACCTTATACTTGATGCAATATTTAAGTCTATTCTTTTGGATGTTTTTCTAGGAACGACAAGTGGTAATAATATATGATCTTTCAATTACTGTTTTGATTGTTGTATGACCGCAGCACCAATATTGTTTTAAATTCTCATACTTATGAATTTTGGCGGTAAAAATTGCTACAAGGGATAGATTGTGCCATTGATAAATTTTGGAGTACATTTATTTGAGAAAAGAATGAACAATACTTTTAAAATATGTTCAGACAACAGGATTTTTACAGGAAAGTCAGTAATTGTCAGTAATTAAGCTAAACACAAATTTTACTCGATATGAATTTTTTCATTTATACCGTTTGCGATTTGAACCAAAATTGTTCAATAATTTCAACACGATTATTTTGTCTCGTCAACGATCTCTGGTAAACACACATAAGCAGCATGACGATAAATTTCGTCACTCAGATTCATAATTCACTGGTGAGGCAGCCTGAATACAACCTCAAATCATATTTCAACAGCTAAAAATTGAGAATTCAAACGATGAAAAAACATACATCTTCTATAACAAGAAAAACAATTTTACTGTCACTGGGAAACGCTTTCGTCGACGTGCATTGAACTGCTTCTAGATGTACGAGGGAAATTATCTGCATGAAGGAGCAGAGAAACAGTCGATCGCCCTCCCTTGTAATGTAAAATTTACTCGCCAAAAATGGAATAAAAAACAACATCTCCGACGGTTGGCGCAACATAGTGATGTTGTTGGTGCGGGAGCGTCTCTGTGAGCAGCGCGGCTTGTGTGAGCATCTGAGTTCTGCGACGTAGAACTGGGTGGGGCATTTACGGGAAATTGAAAGTGGGATGAAGAAAGAACTTAGGATATGAATATACATAAATAGGGTGTGATTATAAAGGGTATGATTATAAAGAGGATTAATCTAACGAAATCTCTCGCGAGGTCATTCACGGAAAATTGAATCTGGGGTGAAGAAAGAATATATAGGGTAACATTATATATATAGGGTATGATTATAAAGGTTATGGTTGGAATGAGGAATATTTTAACGGAATCTCTCTGAAGGACGTTCACAGAAAATAGAACGTAATATGAACAAAGAATATAGGGTAGGATTATACACACAGGATACGATTATAAAGGGTATGATTTTAATGAGGAATAATCAAACAAATCTTCCCTGAGAACGTTCACGGAAAATTGAACATGGGGTGAAAAAAGACGATACGGTATAATTACAGGGAGATTTATTCTAACGTAAGCACTCCGGAGGTCATTTATGGAAAACTGAACATAAGATGAAGAAAGTTTGTACGGAAAGATAAAAACGAGAATTAATCCGACGAAAATACGTTACAAATGTGGGCTCTGATTTTCCAGCCTCCAAGGCTGCAATGTACTGCGTACCTGAGTATGTTACCTAAACTTGCCGGCACACCACCACTAACAACATTCAAATAGGTGTAGTCTGATCACTGATCGATGAGAATGAAGAAATTACTCAAGTCAATTAAACAATTATTGTTACGTCAATAGTACCTGTGAGTTACAAATGGTCTACAGTCACAAGCAATGAAAACATTGTCTCCTGAGCACAACAACCTCCCACTAAGGAATAAAAAATGGGATGATTTTGTAGGTATGCCCCTGTTCATTGGACTGAACTGTCTCTCACTCAAACCGTCCATTCCATGTTCCTGGAGACTTATATGAGCACTCACGAGGGAGCGTGTCTTCCTCCATGCCTTCACGTTGGTCTGAAGCCTAACTTACTAGTAATATTTTTTAATTTAATTTTTAAAATTTTTTTAAATCTTTTCTATTCTAATACCTTACGTAAGAACATCACACAGTACATCTGGTGTAACATTGTCCGTGACTTGACCCTTAAACTTAGATTCTTTCTGGAATGAAAACCTTATAGCAAATATATAAATGCATGCATTATTAATGTTTAAAATGCATCCGTGTCTTCAAAAAAAAAGTTCTTAAGCTCAATCTCCTTAATTCTCATTCAACTGTATGAGACGTATATTATTATTCGATGAAGATAATAAATTAATGAATCGTGCTAGTCTGCTAGCGTCATCAAAAATGGCTTCATTTCAGTATCTCGATAGTATCATTTCCATATCCTGACGGCATCATTTCCATATCCTGACGGCATCATTTCCATATCCTGACGGCATCATTTCCATATCCTGATGGCATCATTTCCATATCCTGACGGCATCATTTCCATACCCTGACGGCATCATTTCCATACCCTGACGGCATCATTTCCATGCCCTGACGGCATCATTTCCATACCCTGACGGCAGCATTTCCATATCCTGACGGCATCATTTCCATACCCTGACGGCATCATTTCCATACCCTGACGGCATCATTTCCATGCCCTGACGGCATCATTTCCATACCCTGACGGCATCATTTCCATATCCTGACGGCATCATTTCCATGCCCTGACGGCATCATTTCCATATCCTGACGGCATCATTTCCATATCCTGACGGCATCATTTCCATACCCTGACGGCATCATTTCCATGCCCTGACGGCATCATTTCCATACCCTGACGGCATCATTTCCATACCCTGACGGCATCATTTCCATATCCTGACGGCATCATTTCCATATCCTGACGGCATAATTTCCATACCCTGACGGCATCATTTCCATACCCTGACGGCATCATTTCCATATCCTGACGGCATCATTTCCGTATCCTGACGGCATCATTTCCATATCCTGACGGCATCGTTTCCATACCCTGACGGCATCATTTCCATATCCTGACGGCATCATTTCCATACCCTCACGGCATCATTTCCATACCGTGACGGCATCATTTCCATACCCTAACGGAATCATTTCCATTTCCTGACGGCATCATTACCATACCCTGACGGCATCATTTCCATACCCTGACGGCATCATTTCCATAACCTGACAGCATCATTTCCATATCCTGACGGCATCATTTCCATATCCTGACGGCATCATTTCCATACCTTGACGGCATCATTTCCATACCCTGATGGCATCATTTCCATATCCTGACGGCATCATTTCCATACCCTCACGGCATCATTTCCATATCCTGACGGCAACATTTCCATATCCTGACAGCATCATTTCCGTATCCTGACGGCATCATTTCCATACCCTGACGGCATCATTTCCATACCCTGACGGCATCATTTCCATAACCTGACAGCATCATTTCCATATCCTGACGGCATCATTTCCATATCCTGACGGCATCATTTCCATACCTTGACGGCATCATTTCCATACCCTGACGGCATCATTTCCATGCCCTGACGGGATCATTTCCATACCCTGACGAGATCATTTCCATACCCTGACGGCATCATTTCCATATCCTGACGGCATCATTTCCATACCCTGACGGCATCATTTCCATATCCTGACGGCATCATTTCCGTATCCTGACGGCATCATTTCCATATCCTGACGGCATCGTTTCCATACCCTGACGGCACCATTTCCATATCCTGACGGCATCATTTTCATAACCTAACGGCATCATTTCCATACCCTGACCGCATCATTTTCATACCCTGACCGCATCATTTCCATACCCTGACAGCATCATTTCCATACCCTGACGGCATCATTTCCATAACCTGACAGCATCATTTCCATACCCTAACGGAATCATTTCCATATCCTGACGGCATCATTTCCATACCCTGACGGCATCATTTCCATACCCTGACGGCATCATTTCCATATCCTGACGGCATCATTTCCATTCCCTGACGGCATCATTTCCATACCCTGACGGCATCATTTCCATACCCTAACGGAATCATTTCCATATCCTGACGGCATCATTTCCATACCCTGACGGCATCATTTCCATACCCTGACGGCATCATTTCCATAACCTGACAGCATCATTTCCATACCCTAACGGAATCATTTCCATATCCTGACGGAATCATTTCCATACCCTGACGGCATCATTTCCATACCCTGACGGCATCATTTCCATATCCTGACGGCATCGTTTCCATACCCTGACGGCATCATTTCCATATCCTGACGGCATCATTTCCTCAATAACGTATTCGAATAGAACATTTTTTCCTCCATTATTTTTCAGATGCGAATAAGAAATTTTCACTGCAATGTGCAAGTTGCCATCTCATGACGTTGGTAATTACATATTAGCTTTTTGTTACTTTTTGAGTGTCAACTTTTATTATTTTCTGAAGCCATGTACCGCTCCCGAGCGCAGTACTCGCACGGCAATGCAAAAAGAGGCAAAATTAAAAGTATCTTTAGAGGGGTTAAACCGTATAGCTATGCAGCTCATTTAACTGCGTTTACTCAAAGAAGTTAGCTATGTTGTGATGCGTTAACTTTTTAAACAGCAACTTTTAGTCCAACATTCGAGTATTGGACATAAACGAATGCCCCATGATGAACCGGCCTCGAACACTTGCTTTTGTGCATGCACGCGTGTATATATATATATATATATATATATATATATATATATACATATATATATATATATATATATATGCTCATATTTACATATATACATATAAATGAGTATATATATATAAATATATACACGTGTGTATGCACAAGAACAAGTGATCGAATCCGGTTAATCATGGGGCATTCGTTTATGTCCAATGCAACACATTATTCAGCACTTTTGACTTTTTAAAATAATATACTTTTTAAACAAGCGAACTGCTGCTCAAAAACATAATTTTGCTGTTTTCTTATGCGGTACCAACGCATAGGTCCGGTCAAAAATGTCGAATTCATCACGTTCGATAGAGTACGCAAATCATTTAATTCCGTCAGTAATAAAATAAAATAGCATTCCTCTCTGGTTCCTCAAGCAGCGAAAAGTGCACGACGATTGTATCTATGTCTCAAGAATCACTAAATTTTCTATTTTTTCTATTTTAATACCTCACCCAATGACATCACACAAATACATCATTTCTAACATAATCCGTGATTTGAGTCTCATACTTATATTCATTAGGCAATGAAAACCCGTATCACAGATACACTCATTAGGGAAGTCCTTTGAGCTAAAGATACGCCAGACGGAAGTTTCGGTGGCTGCTGAACAAAATAAATTTAAACCCCTCTAAAGCTCCAAGAGTTTTGTTTATTTCCATATATGCTTCCTTGCTGTTGTCAACTCCCTACTTTCAAAAAAACGATGGGTAAAATTGAACTTCGTTATCATATTGCACATAATTTGAGTCTTCCCCTTTTACGAATAATGCAATATGAGCTGTTCTTTGTTAAAAACATTATGTAAATCTTACAAGCCGTATTGTGAATATGGTCTGCTACAAATGTCCAGTATAGGAACTATATTTTTCGTTGTTTCTTCAGCAAAGAAAGTAAATCAATTTCAATTCAAGATTATGAATTATATACCTTTTAAACTCTGATAGCCTTGTTTGTGTATATGATTGCGTGATTCGATAGTTGTCACCGTCTAAGCTCTGCATTCAATAATGATGGCATGTGGTAAAATTCAACATTCTTGTTTCAGGAGCAACATAGAGCGATACTGAGCATCCTAATATTGGACTATTAAAGGGAAATATTTAGTGTTCTTACCACCTGTGTATTGTGGGTATAATCATGCATAGTCTTCTTAGAGAATATGATAAAAAAAATTAGTCAAACTAGAAGAGGGGAAAACAAACAAACAAACATCGGCATCTTTGGGATGCTTTATTTCCAATCAAGCCTGATACATATGATATTAGCATTGGTTTTTCAAATGTCTTATAACTAATACTACATATAGGACACCATGACTGTTCCCCCGTAAAGCTGGTACCCATTTCTGACACCTGGGTTGAGTGGGGTATTGTGCTTGAGCTTTCCCTTATACCCAACGGGGAAAACCGCCGCGCCAGCGCCGGGATACGAACCCTCGTCTCCAACATACAAGGCCGATCCCTTAACCGCTGTGCCACCGCGAGCAAAAGGGAAAATAAAACGGTGCAGCGATTACAGAGGTTGATAGAAAAGAAATCAAACTGATGAAAGAAAACTTTTGAAAAACTGTGTAGTATATCAAATCCAACTTTGTTTGAGAGGTTTTGAAATTTTATAACTTAAATTACAACCTCTAGAGTCAACTCAGTTTCGAAGTCTCTTTTGAGAGTTACCCAGAGTCATTTGAATCAAGTCCCGTACAGGACTGATTACGTGAGTTGCGTCGCTGTCTTTACGTCTTCAAATACTGAAAACTTGCCGCGTTGGATTTCCAGTGAACGATGAGAAGTGAGTAGGTTTGCACCATTTCGTTGAGATCAGATGCCGTCAGGATCAGATCGGTAAAGGATTCGATGACTTGTGGAGAAATCAATCTCATAAGCATTTCATAACGTGCTAAAATCAATGCCAGTAACATCTTCATCAAAAATACGAACAAAAAGATAACCTTGAACTCAGGATGCCAAATTTTGCCCGATGTCATTAATAAGAGAAAAGCGTGAACGGTGACATCCATACATTCAGAAAAGCACACTTACTATATCAAACGAGACAATCTGAGTTCTACTTGTATGTATATATTAGTATTGGTCGATAGATAAATAATATAATACGACGACATGCTTCAGAGATCAGCAAAGAAAAAAGGTAGAAAAATTGTTCATTTCCAATGCAGATGCTACAAAAAACATCATTGGTTTTGAAAATGTCTTAACATAGAAATCCTTAAGGGGTGTTTACACAAGGGGACATTGCGGCCGTGAGGCGCGACTCGTGTAGACGAGGCTCACCACTGAGGCTCATATTTGTGTGTGTGTGTCCGAAGTTCCCTATTCGGTCTGATCGAATTCGTGAGGCGCGCCGCACGTGAGCCTCGCAGCTCAGTCTCCGGTCAGTGTGTAGTTAGCAGTCATCAGGTGAGGTGCAGCCCTTTGCTCATCGATTATGGCTGACATAACACTGCCACGAGAAACTACATTGCTTTTAATTGAAATTTACTAAGCCCATCAATGCATTTGGCAGATCAAAAGCTGCAAATATAAGGAGGCTACTTTCCATTATATTTGAATGAAAATAAACGAATATAGTATCATTTCACTCATGCAAATGAGCAGCTGGCCACACACTGACTGATTTTGAGCAGCGCGCGCTCTGTGGCACGCTCCATGTCTAGTCTAAACGCACATGGATCATGTGAAGCTCCACACGAGGCGTATACACGTGAACCTGCAGCAAAATGGATACCAGTGTAAACAGGGCTTTAGTTGATTAACACACATCGGTATCGTGATACTCATGTGGATTGTCGACAGTTTTGTAAATTGTCGACAATTGCTCTGACAATTAGGTCGTAGGGTAATTCGCTAGGATTACTTCTTGACTTGTATCGTAAGTTCAATTTATTAAACATTCTCGATAAAAGCTTTTCTTCACTGCAGATCAAACACTTGGAGTGTTGTAGTTTTATATTTCCCACTTTCCAGTTATGCGAGTTTCCAAATCCTCGCCCAACTTCTGTACATCAAAATAAAATTCAATATACTTCAGAGTGACGTGAAAATTTGATTGTAACTTTACGTTAGCTATTTATTAAAAAAATCAACAAAGCTGTAAGCTCTTTACATGACAGCGTATAGGCATCTTGACCCAACGGTTCAGTTAGTTGAATAAGCAACTTTTCCCAATGGAGCACGAATGGTCAATGATGTAATTAATGTAATGTTGTTCGGTAGGTATGGAAAAATACTTCTTGTTTAATAGATATGAGTACGTTCCGTGAGAGGGTTCGTAAAATGTACATTCTCCGCTGATGACGGCTGAAAAAAGTTCAGCTGGTAAATTGGGCCATAAGTAACTTTATTTCGCGGCATCGCGCAAAAAAAAAATGCCGGAGTAGCTGTGGTGCGTTCTCACAAACCCAAACGTTAATCGGGAAGTTGCTTTTATAACTAATTTCTAATCTTGGAATGGATGTTCATCACACTTTTCAAAACTTTAATATAATTCGAAATCCATGGAAAACATTTTTGTTACCTTGTCGGGGAACAGTGAAAAATATTGATAATAAACTATTCCCTTGGATGAAGCAGATTATATGCCAATAACGTGTGGCATTCCCATGATGATTTCGCTCAAGAAAACTGAATTTTTTTTTGCTTCGAAGTTGTTAAAGACTAAAAGTGCTCGCAATACGAAAACGGAATTGGAATTAATTTGTTTTAAGTCTGAACGTGGGATGTCGAATTTTACCCTCTGGTATTAGTGAAAGCAGAGGATGGACGATGATGACCAAGCAAGCATACGGAAGGAAAGATAGCAGAGTTATTTGAGTGTACTAAAGAACCCATTGGTGATTAAAAAGTTTATATACAGGGTGATTAAAAAGTAGTTTATTATTTTAAAAATCCTGTAATTTTTTATGTACAGTTATTTTATATTAAAATTTTTAATGTATGTCTTTCGTGATCGATGGTCAAATATTTCATTTGTGTTGTAAACTGCTTAAGCTACTAGGTTAGCATAGCTTTTGTATAGTTTTCACTACCTCAAGAGTTTAAGTATGGTATACAAATAAGATGCATTGTTTGGAAAGGAATATTTTTTGGTTACCTCGTCGGGAAGATTAAACCCGGTAAAATTCGAGAGGTATATAGTGAAGTCTACTGGATAGATACGCTCGTCACATATTTTCAGTTGTTCAGGTAATCAGAGAGTCATTTCATCTGATACTACCGACCTAATTAAATACGTTTTCATCGATCACTGTTGATTGCAGTACCTTTTGATAATACACGAACATCATTTATGAATTTGAACTTAATAAAATTTCTTTTGCAAGATTACGAGTGCATGTTTCATTTTCTGATTCACTCTGATACAAAAAAGTGGGTTGTAGCTCTGTCCCCACGAGAAGGCAGTAAAATAGCGGTAAAATGAGATAACCTTCGGCAATAAAGCTACTGATTTGTGTATCTGTACTACGAACTTGCGCTTAAAGGGACGTGATGAAAATATTCCTCCTCAGTAGACCTCATACAGCCAGAGCTCAGCCATCGCCAACGTGTTCTGCTGAACTCAAAAGATCACGGAAGACTTCCCTGCAAAAACGAAGCAACCTCAAATTTTTAATTAAACCCTAATTTAAAAATACTGTATATGGGCACTGACTCAACCAGAGTAACTGTCATGGGTATTAATCATATGTCTGTCTTGCTGGATTGAATCAGGAGTGTAATTTGAGTATTATTGAATCTATGAAAGATTTTCTTGTATGTGCCTTGAGTAAGAGACAATTCCTGGAATGAGTTAGCCATGTAGAATGGATTGTAGTGACCCACTCTGCCTGAGGGTAGATTTTTTGACGTACTGGTTATCGCAGTGATGCCGTCCAATGGAAGCTTGTGACAAACATTGGTGGATCACGAGTAGTTTATTGGACAATCTGATGCACAGGCGCTGAACTCTTGCGTAAACATTGTGTTTCCGAGGGAATTGAAGGCCGTTACAAAAGCCCCGACACTGTCGCCCTCACTTTCAAGTTCAAGTTCAAGGCATTTTAAAACACAATATCATGCATAATTCTCGTTGATTGGAATGCTGAATTCATGAAGCCAATCTAAACAATCTTCAAGTGCTTTATTGCAGCACCTGCACCAGCTTCATTTATCCTAGACTGCTTGGCGGATTGTTCAGACGATGAAGGTGAGCAAAGAGCAGAAAACCGTATAATCGCCTGACGCGTGATCATTTTATGCATCAAAGACTGTCTGCTCGAAAATTAAGGAGGTGTTCAAATGAATTAGGGCAGTTTGCATGCCCAAACACGTACCACTTGTGGAGAGAGGGAATGTAGTTTTTACTTTCAGTGTAGTTTATAAATTTTAGGACGTGATACACGATCAAAACGCGTCGTACGTCAAAAAAGTGTCGCATCAAAACATGCGACATCAAGACTTGTAATACTTGGATTTAAAAACGAAGAATGCGCTAGGCATTGAAATCATATTGAATAAAGATTTTATAAATTATGAATTTGAAAAAGTGCATAATGTCAGTTCTATTAAACGTTTCGGATACCAGCTCCATCTTCAGTAAGCAATCTGAATGGCTGAAAATAGAGAAAAAATCTGTCATTTCATAAAATAAATGAACAAAATAAAATCTGCAAGTACATTTTCAAAAGGTTATGAACTATTGGTGCTAATGAGAGTTGTTTTTTCTTTGGAAATATGAAAAGATTTTAAACTACTGAAATCTAAATCGCTTGGAGCTGCGCGTAAAGTAGAAGAATTTTCCTCTGCTATTCGGTCACAACACTGCTCGCTGTGAAGGCGGATAGATGAATGAGGCGGTTGGGTCAGAGGTCTTCCGCTACGGCAGCTAACTCCACGGTGTTGGGCAATCCTAACATACATAGAATGGCAAAGTCGTCATGCCGACATAGCCAGATGTACACTGTACACAACTAAACTTATACATAATGAATGCCCGCATTCGTTCAGGAATCACAGCATTGTAGCGAAAAACTGAGCCAACTTTAACTGAACAAGCACATAAAAGAAATAGTTTTACGCTTTGAAAATTATGCTTAAAAAGAATTTCCAGATCTCGAGAAATTTTTTCCGTGAAATCTCCGAAGTGGTTGCAGTGGTTCTATAACAGCATCAGTAACTGAGTATTTCTTAGACAAGAATATTTTAATATGAACATTAACAATAGAAGAAGAGTACCCATTTTTTCGTAGAAAATTTTGCAGGAAAGAAAACTCATCACGTGGATCGACGCAATTTGAACAAAAATTGAACGCACGATTCAATAATGCCTTTTTGGTAATAATTTGGAATCCATAGTTATAGAAGCTAAAAAAGCTCAAACCCAAACCACTGAACGTAATTTCCCTGAACATATACATCAGGCAACATCGAAAAAAGTGATGTATCAAATAAAAGCGTAATGAAATATCAGGACACAATATGTTAGAAAAACATTAGGTAGGTATTGCATCAGCTAAACTTCATGTGCGTTTCGAAGAATGCAATTTGTGCTTTTATGATAAATCATTCCTAGTAATTTAAGTGTAAAACCTATCATTCTAATTAGGGTTCTTAGAAATGCACTGTTATCACAACATCACCACCTTAATTTCGCCCAAAAAAAAATTGTTTTAATATCACACTTGAGTTAACACACAACTAAGTATTTGGCGGCTTAAGATAACTCTATTACTGTAAAGTTCTGTCCGTTGTTAATTAATTCAGCAGAACCTCCTATCATGGCAGATGGGAAATACTGAGATGAACGTATTCACTTTGCTCTGAACTTATCTTCTTTACGTGACTCGTAATCTAAATCTTTCGGTTCCACGTGATAGACAATTGTGTTTTTCCTATTTGTTTCGTTCATTGTTATCATATGATCTTTGTGCCCGTCAATTAATGCCTCAAAGCAAACACCGGATAGAAATTTGCCGTGTGGTGTCACAGCAGCACCAATCAGCGGCTACCAAATTGGTAATTTCATCGGCCCGAGAGAAACGAAGTGATGATGAGTAACTGCACCGGAGAAGAGTCAAAATATCACCTGTGGTGGTGAAACCAAGTATTTAATAAATTTATTCATAACTAAATTACAAAATAAAAATAATTTCTTTGGCGTTATTCTACCTTCTCCAATCATACTTACTGAGAAAATCGATGTATAAATACTGAACTCAAATTTAACACGCATGCAGTACAGAAACGGTTTTGCATCCCCTAGGTATGCATGCAGTTAACACTTTTCCAAACTAAAATCACTATACATGACACTCTTTTTCGAACTTTACCTATATTCGTCAAGTGAGAAGTGCTCTGGAATGAAAGTTACTGAAACGAAAACTAAAAGCACGCTATACTTCTTTGACTTCATGAGCAGCCGATGTTTGAGATTGGCTTAGTTTACGGCTGGATATTTTATCTTTGTATGCTCAGGAGGATGATCAGGATTTGATGTACACATTCATGTTCCCTGAGAGTCACTACTTTAAATAGGAATTATTGAGGTGAGACTTTGCCAAAATAATCTACGGTATCCTATAACCATATTTAACTACCCATGAAAAATTGTGTGTCGAATAGGTAAAATCAAACTCCTGTCGGTTTTTGTGAGTTGCCTAAAGCGGAAAAAATTAGACGTTGAAAGCAAATTTCAAATTCGCTATAAAATTTAACTTGAAATTTGTTTTCCGTCCATAGGAGGCCGCTAAGTGGGGGAATGAGTTCCTATGACCACAACAACTTTCCTGTAGTTTCTTGCGTATGTACAGGCCGTACTGTGAGCAAACATCCATGGTATCACTGCTAGGGCAGCAACAGTGATACCGCAAGTGATTACTCACAAACACTGCTGGCAATGAGCGCCGCAAGCGCTTGTGCTAAAAACACACTTTACAAGTCGGTGTATTTCCGATGTCAGAACACACATCAATAAATGATACGAATTCCCTTAAGACAGAATTACAAAATCACATAGACCTATTATTAAAAATAAGATTGGAAGATAAATAAGAACAAAACAGAGCTCTCACCTAAACGCAGAGTCGTCCTTTAGAACAATCGTCAATCGAGACCTCTTCAGGTCTCGGAAAAACCGTCGATAATTTCGAGGGTTTCGTCGAAAGAAATAAAGAGAGAGGGAGGGGAGAGGGAGGGAGGGAAAGAAGACTTGGAGAGCTTCCAGAACAAATCCAAGTCGCAAGTTACGGAAAGTTTTTATGGGATAACATCAACTCGCCCAAAAAAATTACTCCGACAACACAAATTGCATTTCAATTCATAATTTAGAAACATTAACCGTCAAACATTGTCAGGAAGAGACAAGCTCTCAGGACGACTGCTTTCTTTATAAAATGAGTCTCAAATCTTAACTGAATTGGCCACAAATGAAACAAAAATATTTCTAAATAACTAAAGAGTGCACGGCGCCGTAATTTTCTGCTCGGTTTATTAAGCTAATTTTTCCTCGTCTTAATTCAATGGTTATATCTGTGTTTGTTTCGAAAAATGTTTTCTATGTAAAGATAACTGCATAAAATTGTGCTCTTGGATGTATCCATGCCTCGAGCAGAGCAATGAGTTCTTTTCACATGATATTCTAATAAATTCTTCTATTCGAAGTGTTAATTCTATAACACCTTTCTCAATAATGCCTGATAAATGAAATTTGTCCTCAATTGTAGTCGCGTAAATTTTCGTTGCGCTGTTTTCCTAAACCTGTTTTTTTTATAAATGTCATGAGCGTCCCTAATTTTTTAAGAAAATGAAGGCTCTGAAAATGCCTACGTTCTGCGCGTTCAAGCGATGGTCGCAGATGGCAGAGGTTTGGTTAATGGTACACTAATGCCATAACTTCTCGAAAAAAATCCTAAAAACATGAACCGCAGGAAAAGTGAACAATTAGCTTCAGCTAATCTATGTCCCCCCCAAGTGATGCCTGAGTTAGCTGGCCATGCAATCAGAATTTCTTTGAACATATTCACTTCATATCACGCGCGGAATAACTGTACTAAGTTGTTTCATTACAATTTGGCCCCAAATGCGCCCGTCAAAATTTCAATGCAATATTTTCATTACTTCTTTCAATGATCTCTTTGCTTAGCTGATTCAAAAATTTATGCTTTTTTCATTCACCTTCAAAGATTTGTTTGCGTTTTCCACGTTATATTAGGAAGTACTCGATTTTATAACGAAATTAGTTGAAATGGAAAACCCATTTATTATTCGAAAACCTCATAACTGAGGAGACCATAACTCAAAGGCTTCCAAGTATCGCCTCGGTAAATGCTACAAATTCACATCCATACGTCAGTTCACATTGAGCTATTATTTTAAACACTGACGCCAGACTTGTGACAAAATTATTTTCTTCAAAATTCTGTCAAAATTATTATTTCCTTCTTATGAGCTGAAGAACGAGCTAGCTGATTCGATGTTCAGAGTTCATCTTTCTTTGCCATATTAAAGGACTTTGGAAAATAGAGGAGAGCTCATGTATGTGGTCTACATAGATGGTCAAAATTCATTGGTAATGCAAGTTCAAAGGTATTGAGGGTTAGACTAGATATGAAAAATTGGTTAAATCCATCCTTACCACAACAAAAGTATTCCAGAGAGGAAGGCTCCGTTTAGTATGACCTTAAGAGAACGCAGAATTTATCTACAAAGTGTGTTTTCAATAGAAGTTCTTGTACTCACAAAAAATTTGTTAGGAAGGAAGTTCGTGAAACAAGATAGAAGTGGCAAAGTAGCGAAATAGGTTCTGAAAAACAAGACAGCAGTGACCTGGAAAATATGATTCTTAAAAAACAAAAAACTCCTGATTCAACAAAAAAAGCCATCCTAATTTTCAGCTCGGGACCTCTCATTTTAATCCTGGGACCGCAATTTCCTAAAGCTACAGTAGTTGTATCTTCCTGAGGAGAAACTTTGAGGGTTCGTAAGCACAATATATAGAATATAATGTCGCTATATCAACGCACAGGGTACACAGATGTTGCATACCCAACATACGTTATGTAAATTCACAGTTAGGTAATAAAAAAGTTTTAGTAGATATTGTCAATTTTAAGGTTCAATTACTTCAATAAAACAAAGAAGTCTACCTGTAAGGTAGATAATAAAGGGAAATAAAGGCCCACAATCAATTACACGTTGGAACAGTTAACCAGCTACGTTTGTATGGAAATAGTTGACGTTAAAGTACGAATTCAAAAAAAGTATGATTTATGGAATAAAATGTACATTGGAAAAATAAGCTAGAAACAGTCGCTGCAGATTTATTGTTATACACTCCCCTGCAACATTTCAGAGACAAATTCCACTCCACAGGCTCAATACATGGCCCATTGCTTTCTCAAACTTTCCCATAATCAAGGCATTCGAAAATTGTTCTAGTAAACAAATAATGAGCAAGGTAAGCGCTGTCATGATAATAATATATGCCTAATCAATAAATCATAATATACCTAAAGGCATACTCTGATTGAAGAGAAACAACCAAGAAACTATTTTTTTGGACACCCAGAAACAATGGCTGCGCTCGGTAGCAGTGCACTCGGATGAGTTTAACAAGTTGACTGAGTTTTTCTAGACACTACGATTGGTTTGGTGATGGTAGCAGAAAGGGAAATCGTTTTTACTGCTGAAATACATTTTAATTCTTTCTAAGAAATATGAAAAATTTAACAGCAAGATGACATTTTACCTCGTACGGTAACTTTTATTTTCTAAAAAGGTTTTTAAATGTATGAAATGCTATTCATCTATACTAGTACGTCAATGAGTAATTCACCTAGTACACATATGTCTCAATACGCAGTCAAAGTGTTAAAAATACTACACGTCTATCATTGAATGTACCACAGGTTTTACTATACCGGGGCTGAGACTCACGCTTTTCAGTAAAAGCAATGAACTCGCCAATGAAAAAATAAAAAAGGTTACTGAACACGTGTAAGGAATTAAAATCAAATATTGGCGAAGGTTCTTCATTTTCTCAAAAAGCGTCAAAAAAATAGTTAAAACGGAGGCGTAGTTCGACAATCCATAAAACTTCCCTTCAAATTTCTCTCGGAAGGAAAAGTAGTTATTACGATTTTCTCCGAAGACCTAAAACTTCAAGTTCAAAAGAAATAAAATTTAACACTTTTTTGAAACCTCGAAAAACATTACCGTGTCAAAAAAGTTCAGTAATTAACAATTTCTCCCATCTCAATTACCCATAACTCAACGACGTTGATAATCAGTCTATCAAGAAATGACGTGACAAATGAACTCCCGTCGACAAGGTCAGAGAGCGCTAACGCGATACGGAGCAAGAAAAATGTAATTTTAATTAAAACCACTATATGTTTAGAGAAAATGCTACAAAGCTTAATCATATGTAAAATAATTTCACAGCTTTTTCCCGGGAATTCGACACATCAATTTTCTTTTAGGTTTCAAATATTGCAGCGAAAGAAGTGGTTCAAGAACGAACTTTCTTGCCGGAGAGAAGTTCAAGTGTCAAGCTTTGAAGGGAATGTCTGGCCACTAACAATTACTCAAATATTACAGGACTTCAATTCAATTAAAAGCAGTAATGTTTCCTTTTATTCAAGAGACTTTCGTAAACATCTAAATCGACCAGAAGAGAACTAAGCCGCTCTGCAACCTATACTTCAGGATTTTCAACAGTCTTAATTTCAAGTTTGAGTTAATTTTAGTTAAGGATCGAACCATTCATTAGGCTTCTAATTTAATGCCGGAATTTTAATCGTTGCCAGACGCCAAAAGAGGTGACAAAATGGCATGCAAATCTACTTCAAAATAATAAAAAGAAATTAATAACACTGGGCCCCAGTAACGAAAACAAGAAAGAAACCAAAGTAAACAAAAGAAATAAGGAAACTTAGCAACAGCAACTAATGACCTCTGCAAACTACAGTAGCTCAAAATCATTATCACACCTCTTAAAACAATTCATAAATCAATAGCT
Source organism: Morinoia aosen (assembly GCA_030386875.1). Lineage (NCBI taxonomy): Eukaryota > Metazoa > Arthropoda > Malacostraca > Amphipoda > Talitridae > Morinoia > Morinoia aosen. The sequence continues at coordinate 23,228,426 of CM059565.1, forward strand.
CCGAAATTCATGTTGGGTTCAAATGTTCAAAGAAATTCATGTCAGAATTTCTAACACACGTTGGTCGCGATGTGAGCCACTCTATACGGAAGGAATCTGTCTATACCATAAAACGAGCCGCGTCTGTCTGTCTCTCTGTTCGAAGCCAGCCGAAAGTGGGTCATGAGCGTATCTGGGATCCAAGCTCGGCCTCATCATATCTCGAGAGATTGAATTTTTTAATTTCTTACGGCCTTCCCTTCATTTCGCCTTCTTTCTTATTTCAAATCAAAAAGGGTGCAATAGATAGAATATACCTCATAATGCTGTAAACCGACCAGCAGTGACGAACTCAAATTTTATACATATTTAAAGAAAGCTAAATGACGGCATAATCCAGTTAATATACATAATATATAGTTTATTTTCAAAATTAGTTTAATATTGAACTTCAGTTTAACCCCTCGCGGCCAACGTGTTAAAACACCCTTCCTGGAGGTCGGTTACGCAGTACGCCGAGCTTCTGAACGAAATGAGAAAAAAAATGCTACTTCCAAATTTACTGTAGAATATGATCCGCTGCAACACCAGTTACTGAATAAGAGGTGGGCAGATGGAATAGGCTCATTTCTAAGAAATCTCACTTTTAGGATAAAAAAAAATCCAACGTAGCTAAGAATACCAAGATAAAAATAAGTTTTTGGGATTATAAAAATTTCATCTTCAGAGCTCTTTATAATCTGAAACGTTTGTATTTATCATGCTATTTTAGCTACGTTGTTTTTTCTTTTACCCTTAAAAGAGGTGGGGAGCTACGGGTATTCAAAATAAGATTATGCACTGCCATTCACGGTCACCATGGAGCTACATGCCATGTATAATATATATTCTCCCTCCACGACGGTCACTGCGTGAGACACTTTTCTTTCTAGTCTCCCGAGAGGAGCTCTGGAATCTAACTTGTTCTCGAAAAGTAAAGTTCGTTGCAACTCTAACCCACGAACAGAATTTAACAAATAACCAAATAAAATTTGAGCACTACTGAGCACAGGACTCTATTTTCAGCTCATATACATGAAATTAATTCGAAAAATATTCTTTAATTATGAAATTAAGGTAATGAAAAGGTTCTTTATGCCAAATGCAATATGTTTCTAAGCGAAATTTTTGCATTGGTTGAATGAATATTGAACATAATTCATTTATTTAAAAACAATATTGAAACATGATCTGCTTATTAAAATAAAATGAACTAAACTAAGCGCTAAGCAACATTAACAACTTTTAAAGTTCTCAATCTGTCTAGGACATTCCAAAATTATATTTTTCCAATAATAACCCGCTTCATACATATTTAGAACATGCTCTAAACAAATAAACCTTCACACGATCACAGTAATGTACATATTAGATTATAAGTCAGTCATACCTTTAAAACCCCAACAAAGGTGATCCCAAGAGAGGATGGAGGAAAACACCGTTTGGTACGGAATTACGGGGAATCTACGTACAAAGTGTCCCACAACTGTGCATAAAAATACCATAATTGAAAGAAATTCACGGAACTGATTAGATTAGATTAGATTGATTCGTTAGCTTAAGCCTCCTTTACCACAGCAAAGGTGTTAAAATAGAGGAAAGATGAAGGCACCACTTAGTAACGCGGAATCTATTCACAAGGTGTGCTCCCACACAATATCCCCTGAGCATAGAAACAGTAAGTTAAGAAAAAAGGCTATAAAACAAGATAACAAGAAATAAGTCAGAGGTGGAATAAATTCTATCTTAACAAGATAAGACAGAATAGCAGTGAGCCAAAAAACGATGGTGGTCCGCAACAAAACCAAATACCTATTCTATTCAATTTAAACAATTTAAACAATTTTAAAAAATTTATTTACCACAGGTGATACAGAGGTAGAATGTTTCTTAAGTCTAGTACAATGGTTAAATTTGAGTATAGCTACCTGTGGGCCCGAACAAGTTCAGCGACTTCTAGGGCATCCTATCATTACGTTATTCTAAGGTGTACAATAATGTTTAACCTAGTTTACTTTGCCTAGTTTCGCATTAGACTGATCATTGAGATAATTTACTCGATATTTTATGCTGTATTTTACAACATAGATCAAATCGGCTATATTTAACAGTATGTTCGATAAAACGATTCAAGAGCAGACCGAAGATCGGTTATGTTACCCAAAGCAAGTTACATTATTACATTATCATTAGTTACATGTAGGAGGCAAGATTTGACATGGTGATCTTACACGACTAGTATTCTGATAGGAAGTGAGACTCAAGATGTCTTTTGAATACTTTGTACGAATTACATTTACGGATCTCCGCAGGTATAGAGTTCCAAGTTTTGGTTCCAACGAAGAGGATACTGTGTTGCAACCGGGCCTTCGAATAATAAGGAAGCATGAATTCACTTCTATTTCGGGTTAAATGGTCGTGATGACCAGTTTGCGCAGTCAATAATTGTCTTAGGCTATTGTCGCCATCATTTCTTAATGTTTTGTAAATGAAATTACAGATGGAGATTTTGTAGAGATCCGAAAGTTCAAGTATTTGTAAATTTTTGAAAGAATCATTTGTGTGAGCATTATATTCTAGGTTCTTTACCGCTCTGACAGCTCTTTTCTGCAGAGTAAAAATTTTGTTGGTTTTATTTTTATCAGTTCCGTGCCATGCTTCTATTCCGTATTGCAAGTATGGAGAAATAAGCGTCCGGTAGAGCATTTGTAAAGCTGTTTCAGGCAGAAAATTTTTAACTTTATTTAGGATTCCGATGGATTTTGATAATTTAGAACTAATATGAGTGATGTGCTCTTTGAAGGTCAGATGTTTATCTACTATGATGCCCAGAAACTTACATGAGTTGGTTTCTTCGATTTCACCTTCGCCAATTTTAATGCATGGGAGAGATACATCTTTCTTGTATGAGAATGTAATATAATTTGTTTTATCAATATTAAGGCTTATTTTATTAGCTTTGAGCCACGATGAAACCTTATGAAGTTCATTATTTATACTCTCCACAATCATAGCGGGATTTTGCTTCGGAAGGACCGCAGAAAGCGTACTGTCATCGGCAAAAAGTATGAATTTGAAGAATGATGTAGATTTTACAATATCATTGATAAAAATCAGAAACAGGAGAGGCCCAAGAACAGATCTTTGTGGAACTCCATGGCTAATTGTCTGTGGGTCTGATTTTGCGTCGTCAATGACAACGTATTGCTTCCGATTTGTTAGGTATGATCTGAACCAATCATGGGCAATTGGCAATCCCTCGAATGCCATAACAGTGTAGTTTCGAGAGTAGTATTTTATGGTCCACACAATCGAATGCTTTTCGAAAGTCAAGAAAAACAGAGAAGACAGGCTTTCCTTCGTCCATATTAGAATAAAGGAATTGTAAATGATTTAATATAGCCTGTGTTGTTGATTTTTTAGAGCGAAAGCCGTATTGTTTATCGTAAAGAAATGATTTTTGTTCAAAATAAGAGTACACTTTTTATACACAATCTTTTCGAATACTTTGCTCATAATTGGTAGTACGGAGATAGGTCGATAATTGTTTACACAGGTTTTTCACCACTTTTAAAGATAGGGGTTACTCTAGCAACTTTGAGGGAGTTCGGGAAAGTGCCTAGTGAGAGAGACTGGTTAATAATATTTGATATCAGCGGGGCTACAATGTCAGCAATAACTTGAAGTACTTTAGTCGGAAACGTTTGTAGCCCACTCGATTTATTTTTCATGTTGTTTATGCACGTAATTACATCGGAGGAGTTTGTAGGCGTAAAGAAAAAGGAGTTGGGTTCTCGAATATGATCCATAAATTCCAGGTGATCAGTAGGTTCACTTGGAATCCCATCAGCTATAGTTTTCCCTACGTTTACGAAGAAGTTGTTAAAGAGATTAGCAATTTCTTTCTTTTCATGGTATTTCACATTATCTTGAATGACATATTCAATTTTCTTTTTATCGGCATTATTCGGTTTACAGCAAGAGTTAAGGAGATGCCAAGTCTTTTTAACGTCAGTTTTGAATTGAGTAAACTTGAGCGTAAAGTAGTTCTTTTTTGATGTTCTTATCTGGTTTGTTACATAGTTTCTGAATCGGTTATATGTTTCTCTAGATATTCGCCCTTCGCAAAGGAGCGCTAGGTACGCTTGACGTTTCTTTATATTTTTTACGATGTCTCTAGTAATCCAGGGCTTTTGTTTATTTTTCGGGGTAACTGTACGAGTTACAATTGGGCAACACTGATTGTATGCGGTCATTATAGTTCCAGTCAACTTTACTGCTGCTTCATCAATGCTCGTAGCATTATTATTTTGTTGAGAGATGTGCAATGTAGGCATTGATTCTTCTAGAACGGTGCGCATTTCTTCAAGATTTGATTCGTTTATTTTACGATATGAGTAAGTTTCAGCCCGTGCCTTGGTGTAAGCAATATAGACATTTTTCTCAATAAGAAAAACTGGGAAGTGATCTGATAAGTCAGAAGTAATTATTCCAGCAAGAAAATCACTTGGGTCTGTCATAAAGATATTGTCAAGCAGCGTAGCACACTCTGAGGTTATTCGTGTAGGCTTTGTAATGATCGGAAGGAAGGATTGAGACTGAAAGGTTGTTAGGAAATTAGAGATTGGTTCATAGCTTTCATGTTTCAGTAGATCATAATTGATCTACGATCTACATAATTGATCTAAGATATTCCAATCAAATGAGATTCAACCTAACCTTAAGCTAGTTACCTCACCACAGCAATGTACATCAAGCAACAGTCTAGCATAGATGGTAAAACCAGACTTCAACACAATTCTTCCGCAAACCATCGTACAATTTGTCCCACGCCTCAGGGTCACACCAGAGTTGAATTTCGCGTGCAACATAATGAATTTCCTAATAACAAACACAGAGTCAACACTATGATAAAATTCGACGCCTTCTATAACATCGTTCACTAGGGTATGTTCCAACTGAACATACAAAATATGGAAATTTTAACGTAGGGGTGCATTTGTGTATCTTTAAGTACATTGCTATTTTACAAGAAAGTATAAATGTTTTACATTTTGACCATTTCACGGATTTTTATCAATTACGTGTTTGTGTACAAGGTTAAATATTGACTGTATTTTTGCACTTCTTGGAGCATAGACACGTATCCGAGCAGTGAAGTCGTCGACCCAGTTCTGCTACTTACAGCCTACCCTAACCAACTGCAGCAACCACACAATGGTAACCGATCAACATGGTGAGAAAGGATTGATACTAATAATTCAGTTTCAACCTCGTTTATAATTGTGATTTATACTTATCTTTCGCGTTCTACACATTGACTGCAATTTACGTTTTCATCAGCATTCTAACGTATTTTACCTTATATTATTTACCTTCCGCGTTCTGTTCATTGAATGTAATTGGTTAGCTCATAACATTAGTACTTTTACGTAGTGGCTTTAATTTATATTCATCTTAACGTTCTACACACTGAATGCAATCGGTGAGTTCAAAATATCAGTTTTACCACGTAGTGGTTTCACCACTGAGCACACTACACCGGAGTTTCATCCGCACATTTAGAACTGATGTATTAATCTTCCAATACTCGAGTGCACAAGAGGGTGCAGCATTTGAGCGTCCCTACAGCACAGCGCCATAGGGAAGTGTCTCGATGAAGCGACGAGCTGAAATAAAAACTAGAAGGATTTTTTATAATCCGAAACGTTTGTTTTTTATCATGATATTCTTAGCCATGTTGGTTTTCCTTTTTATCCTAAAAACTAGAAGTCGCTGAACTTATTCGAACCCACAGGTAGCTATACTCAAATTTGACTATTGTACTCGACTTAAGAAACAATCTACTTCTGCATCGCTTGTGGTAAGTAAATCCTTTAAAAAGGGAAGAGTAGTAGTAGTAGTAGTAACATAGGTTTGCTAGCGCTTCAGTTATTCAAACTATATCGCACCGGAGGTCACATAATTTAATTAGTATCAGACTTTCCGATTTACCACGTAAGATGAACATCAACATTATTTGAACATCAAAAATTATATGATCGTAATTATAGTTACAACTCAAGAGTATAATTGTCTCCCCATTGAAATCTTGTACATACAACAGTACATTCGAACACACTGGGCAGCCAAACCCCGTAGGGGGTTTCAGCTGCCCACCCATTATGGCCGGACGCCTTACCCACGCTGAAACCCCCCGAGGTACCAACGTAGCGCGCCCGGCCATATTGCAGTTTCTTCATCTACAATCTTCCAATACGATATCACGCTTGGTTACAGTGCATTACTGCGTGGCTTCATGTTAAATCTCAGAAAATAGCTTGCACCTCTCCAGGAACAGCTGCAACGCTGCTGCGTTAAAGCCTGAGCGCTCGTTTTCCCTGAGTATTCCAATCAACACATCCTCCGTGCAGCCACGAAGACTTGGGAAACACACATTGCGTATAGCAGAGTATCTTGGACATTCAACGAGAAAATGCACAACAGTCAGGGGAACACGGCACCGTTCGCATTGCGGTTGCGGCTGTCGCTCCATGAGGTGGCCGTGCGTTATGCGAGTATGGCCGATGCGGAGGCGGCAGAGTATCACCTCCATTCGACGAGCACGGCAGTTAGAAGATGACCACTCTCGGACAGTGGGCTTAATGTTTCTCAATTTATTGTCAGTTGTGGCCGTCCAGTTTCGCTGCCACAGATCCTTCACCGCCGCCTTGATGCGAGGATAAAAATCACGGGAAGGGACCATCAAATTTAGTGTTCTCTCACTTGACCCAGCAGCTTGCTTAGCTTCCCGGTCTGCTCTCTCATTGCCAGATATCCCCACATGCGCGGGCACCCAGCATATAACGACACTCTTCCGTTCATTTACGAACTGTGCCAGCTTTGTGACGATCTCCGCAATAATGGGGTGGGTACTGTTGTACATCTGAGCAGCATCTATTACGCTTTTCGAGTCAACGAAGATGGTGAAAGAATGACAATCGTGAATGACAAAAGGGAAGAATAAAATACAAAAGTACTCGGGCAGAAGGCCTGCAGCATATACGCCACCCTACTAAAAGCAATAATGAAAGATAAAGTTTACGCTAACAAAACTTAAATCGCGCATCGCACTCCTGTAACAAGCGTTGCTCATTTTGCGGTGGATTGCAGGGGTTACAACTGAGGAGGGCAAGTTCCCTTAAGTACAGGGTGTCCGCTAAATTAAGCAGCCGATTTAATAATGCTGCAGTTTGTTAAATATTAGTGATAGAAGGCTGACATAGGCTTCATTGAAAACAACAGAATTTGAAGTTTTCTTTCATTTCAATAATTTTGTCTATTTCGCATAGTAGGACCAGAAACAAGACTAAACATGGTAAGGATTTTAATGAACGACGATAAAACGAAATCAGCGAGAAAATTGTATGCTGGGACAAAGGTAAAGAAAACTACTGTTCATTTTATTCTCAAAAAGAACTTTATTTAAAACCATATAAAATGTAATATCATGAAATCTCCCCGCAGGATACAGATCGGAGGTTATTATTTTGCCACAAAATAAAAAACATGAACAGTTCTGATCAAATATTAATGGATAACATATTTATTAATAAATGTCACATTTATTTAGAATGTATGCCAAGGAGATGAAATTATTGAGATAAAATAAAACTTCAAATCTTATTCTTTTCTATGAAACCCATTTCAGCCTTCTAGCATCAAGTTTTTACAAACTACAACATTTTTAAATCTGACAATTTTTAAGCAGACACCACCCAGTACAGAGGAGGACAGACACTATCAGTTCAGCCAAGCAACTGCCAGGCATAACGAGCACCAACACTTTCACCGCAACGTGCGCCACCGGTGGCCACGGAGGGAATTTCCATAATGTTGTTGACCGACCAGTAGTCACTAACTCGATTTTCGTACATACCTAATTAAAGCTAAATAAAGGCATGATCCCGCTAATGTTTGCTATCTTCAAATTTACTCACTACAATTGACTTCAAAATTTGAGTTGAATATTGATCTTTAGTTTAATTAATTGCAGTCAAAGTGTTAACTTGCCAGCACAACCAACTATGCGAAGTATCTTCATAGATGTAGGATTGTTTTTTTTCCAATTTCAGATCAGTTCAACTTTTTCCAGAGTGATTTCTCGTAAAAAGTTCTCCTACCAATAACACAGACACTAAATCAAGCTCTACAAACCTGAACATATTTCGTGCGAATTCAACATACGTGAACCCCTTACAAAGTATTACCTACAGAGGTTATTGCTAGCATGGTCCGTCCATTCTTTCACCTACACTTTAAACTGGATACCGAAACATCGTATAAGAAGAGCACATTTTGCTTTTTGAATAGCCATCACGGTAGAAGAAACAAGGTAGGTTCAAATCAATATTTTTTTCATCGACCGTGTGGCAATGAAACAATATTAGCACTCATATTGCAACTGACAACACTGCTAGCCCCAAATCTGGCACCACTGCTGGCCTAACGACACATCGCAATGGTGACGTCATAAAGTTTATTTGAAATAAAGCCGTTTTACTGGCTAGCCGAACAAGAAGAGGTGTATTTTCGCCCATAGAAATGACTCAACCTTGTTTCCTCCACCGTGATAGCCATCCATCTTCATGATTGAAAAGCATTCATGTTATCCTAAAAAAGAAGGGAGCTGAATGAAAAAAGTATAGGCATTTAAACTGTTTTAGGAAACGATTTTCAGGAATTATACCGTCCACTTGAAGAAGACACCATTTAGGATGTCGGAATAACACTGATAGAATTACAATCAATCTCCAAATCAAAGTACTGTGCATCAGAAGTGGCACCGACATTAGCTGCTGCTGTACCAAAATGTTAAAAAAAATCGATAATGCAGGAATATACCATTATTCTTGTGAAGTTATTTTGTGAAAAATTAAATGTGAACCTAATAAAATAAAACAACCACAAATTATAACAAACAAATTCATTCAATAAAATAAGTTCATACCAAAAAACGTAGTCAGTAAAAAAATAATAAATAATTACGTCCCAGCAAACCACTCACTCAACAACCAAACCAAAAAATAAAAGTCGACTTCACTCGAAAATTTAGTTCATAAAACGGCCAGAAAAAGCTCAACTTTTTTTTACAAGAACAGATATCCCCAACATGGGCTGACGAGGTTAGACACACCCATCGCGGCACCAAAAGGAGGTTTGCTTTATACGCTTTCTTCACAATATACTCAAATATTAAACGATTTCTGTCGTTATACCAGTCGAGGAAGAGAATCGTAAACATCTTCAGTCATTATACCAGTCGAGGAAGAGAATCGTAAACATCAGTCACTATACCAGTCGAGGAAGAGGATCGTAAACATCTTCAGTCATTATACCAGTCGAGGAAAAGGATCGTAAACGACATCACGATCAAGAAGAACAAAATCCAGACCCGGAAGCTCGCATCCTTCCGCATCGCCTCGCGTATCTGCAAGAAAAAATTGAAGAACAAAATAGTGAAAAATAATCAATTTTCTTGCACAGGCTCATACATGGGAACTTTACGTATATGCTCGTATTATATAATTAGATTTCATCCTTGAACTCAACTAATTAAGCATGGCCATAACCGCGGCTGTTATTTCTACTCTACTTTCACTCCGGTGTCTGTCCGTGACGGGTGTTTGGCGCACGAGGCTCGAGTAACCCGACAATTGGTCAGTCAGACCGATCTTGTTATGCTCTATTTTAGACGCATACTTTACACAGCTTATTGACGAATTTTCAATAACAAATTAACGCAATACAAGATGAATCCATGAAAAATAATACAAGAATAAGACAATACAATAGATTAAAAAAACAACAGCAATTACTGCGACATTAAGCCAAGTACGCTATAACGACTTACAATTGTGAGCCCCTGGGACACTTTTTGTCCCATCGTAAACAAATCATAATTGTCTCCCTAAATTTTGCGTCTGTTTAACCTCCTGCATGTTATACATAGCTAGTAGTTATATCTTCTGCACGACCACGCTTCAGTTATATCTTCTGCACGACCACGCTTCAGTTATATCTTCTGCACGACCACGCTTCAGTTATATCTTCTGCACGGCCACGCTTCAACACATTCTCTCTTATACTTCACTTGTACCAAAATCTTCTGTTTGTCTACGCATCAGCTCATCTCCTTTCTGTTTGGTCGGTATCACATAGCAACATGCTTCTATGTATCAACACTCCAGAATATTTTCATGGAATACAACTGGCAACATGTGTTCCAGCACGTCTACGCCCTTAACCATCCCTCTCCTAAATCACAGGATACTTTCCAGCATGTCGACTATCTAACACAACATTCCTCTCTTAAATCACGGGTTACTTTTCCAGTACATCTACGTGGAATATTATAAAGAATATTATGTTCCAGCACGTCGACAAGCTACCCCACTCCTCTCGTAAATTTTACACTTTGACTGCGACGTGAGCCGCCGATGTACATGGAGGGGATTTTTATAATGCTGCTGAGCAGTCAGTAGTCATAAACTCAAATTTTTATAAATGCTTCATCAAAGCTAAATGAAGGCACGATCCAGGTAATGTTTGCTATTTTTATAATTTCTTGCTACAATGGACTATGAATTGAGTTGAACATGGAAATTCAGTTCAACTCATCAACGAGTTAAGCCGCACCACCGCGCACTTTGGCCTACCTGCTCATTGCCCTCCTGGACGTTGTCAGTGGCGACCATAACGTGATGCTGCACGCTGTCTGCCATCACCGCCTGCTCCTGCACGCTCTCGAGCAGCACGTCCTGGAGCTTGCCCAGCTCTACCACCTGCAAAAGTCAAGTTACACTAAAAGGCACAGAAATGAACGGAAATCAATCCACTCAGGCAATTTTGTTCAACACATCACTAAGAAAAAACTGATGCATCACTAGCAGAAAGAAAATAAAAATAAATCAATGCTATGCGTGTGATATACGATACAATGACCTCTTTTCTTTTTAGGATACAAGGATCTTTGATGAACATGACACCATTGTTTTTTAAGCAATTTTTTACTAAGCAAAGAAACTGGAATTTGCTGCTTCAGTGCTTTAGCCATTGAAATTTGTATTTATTTCTAACATTGAAAATTGAACTTTTATCAAGCATTCAGCATTCAAGCTTACAGAACTCGTGCAGGCATTCGAACTTGGATTCACCTATGCATTGGAGATCAGCTTCATTTAAGCCTAGAAACTCAAAGTAATTTAGGCATAGATTCATTCAAAGACATAAGCTTAGATTCACAGAGGCACTGAAGCTGGAATTCTTCGTAAGTACTAACACAATATTAAAAAGAAGAAAGATTGTTTTATATTTGATGAATCTTCATTGATCACTGAGGAGAACAGTAAATGCTAACTGATATGAAGATTAATTTTCCAAAACCAACCTAAAACCCAATTTTATTATTTAGTTTAATGGTACTGTGGTTCACTGTCACTTGCCTAGCCTATCAATATTGAACAAATTTATTAAACTGTTAAAACCCCTGTCAAAGCAACACCTTAAATTCACATCTCACTAATAATAATTTTACGGAAACGTTTCTACCGGGGTCGCCAGCGAAACGCCAATATGGACCCCCCAGCGCTGGCCGGGAAAAACTCAGAGATTCTTACTAAGGCAGATTACAGCAAGATAAAAGACGCTCACACATTATGAAAGGTTGTACAGAACATAACAGAGAGGCAATTTGCGGGTAAATTTTGATGGTGCATGGCTTAGGCTTGAAGAACCGTAATTTTAAGAGTTTGAATAGTTCCCCGTATCAGATCACGTCGTAAGCATTTATTTTTTTAAGAAAGGTAATCAGCTGATCAACGGGCGCATTGTGGCCAAGTATATTGCTTACTGAAGGTGGCCTGCTATATTCAGAGAAGACATCAAAGCATTGTCGTCGCGTGTTGCGCAGCAAAACACATCTCACTAACACACACTAGCTCTTTGACACCATTCCTCAAGCCACTTACTGCATCCTCATATTCCTACATTTGAACAAAAGTGCCTAAACTTACAAGAGCAACTGCAAAGAAGCCAGGCTTAGTGCACCCACAACAAACATCCTCAAAAGAAAATGCACACAGTCTTATACAGACAAGTCATAAACTTCAACACCGTCCGATTTGTATTTGAAGCGTACACCAAATAGTGTACAAAGCTCATGAAAAATAATACCTTTTGATAATGTTCATCAAACGCATAACAGGAGGGCAAAGCTGGCAGCGAAGACACATATTATTTCCCTCTATACTAAAAGTGTGACACGATAAATATAGTCATTTATTGAGTAATGGCTCTTTTTACACAGGATAACTTTTTCTTCTTTCATAAAACTATCAACAGTCAACACAGCAATACATCGTAAGTACATGAAAACAAACCAAACTTTTACACTTAGTTTTATCTGCATACCTACTCAATTTCACTCATGAGGCAAATATTGACTAAATAAAAAAATCTCTCCCTTTCTCTCATGGATGCTTTATTTAAATGATCAATATTGTTGTAGTCCATTAAACGGATCATGAATCTTACGAATGAACTTTTCAGTTTTTGTATGCCACGCCCCATACCTGCTGTGTGATCTGTCTGACTTCTTCATGCGTGGACTGCAGCTCATTATAAAGCATCATGTTCTCTTGCTCCAGCACGCTGTTCTCCTCCTCAGTCAGCCCTGAACCCTCATGCTCCACGTCCTGGCTTATATACCTGCGCTCTTCCCTCTCACGCTCAGTAGTGCCTAATGCACTGGTGGCTGAGGACTGGGAGTGTGTTCTGCTCCTCGGCTTCCTTTCAGAACTATTATCCGATGTTCTGTTTCTAAATAGAGAATTACTTTTGCTCAAAGCTGTACTACGGTCTTCTGAATTATTACGATTAATTGTGGAATTTGTGAAATCCTTTAATTTCTGTGTGCTCGCAGATGGCTTATGACTGGTTCTCCGAGTGCTGTTGTACAGCTCATCGTCTGCAAACAATCAGATAAAAAAATACGTTAATTGAGAAAGATGACAAAAACTAAAATAAGATAGGATAACATTACAAATATTATTTGATACGTTCAACAAATTAGGCAAATTTTGAAACAGATTAGATTACGAGTCAGTTTAAGCTTATGTAAAAACAACAAAGGTGTTCTCAAGATTAGATAAAATTATGTGTCAGAGCCTCCCTAACATCAACAAAAGTATTTCCGAGAGAGGACAGAGAAAGGAACCTTGTAGTATGAAGTTCAGAGAAGGAACAAAATTGAAAAAAGTTCATGAAACAAAATAAAAGTTGATGAAGAAAGTCATAGGTGCTAGAAGTAAAATACTGCAGTAAACCGAAAAAAATGGCCCGCAACAAAAGAACAATTTACTTTATTTCAACAAAGGGTTCTACCCAGTTCGAGGCCCCACATCTTCTCCCTGGGAGCGCTAATTCCCATAGATACAATAATTGAATCCCACTCAGGAGATCTGTCAATGAAATCTCAGCCTCTCTATCTTAAAGTAAATATGACTGATTCTGCAACGCGCAGTGCACATACGTATATTGGCCTTGCATGGACGCTTAATATTTTATTAGCAGGACAATAGTTTTTCTTGTGCAATGATGAACACATGCTTTCCATTTTTAAGCAAATAAATTATCAATTGATTTCAATTGTCATCTGAAGGTTCTCTTCGTGAATATTTATTGGGCTGCTGTAGAAAGCCTGTTGGATATTAGACCATAGTATAACTAGCATCAGCACAGTCATAGTGAATGACACTGCTCAGTTCATACATGACAGAAGTATGGAACGTCTTCTACAACACGCTTATTTCAACCAAAAATTAGTTTAAAATATTTATGAATTGTATCACTGGTACCAGTGTACACTGGTAGTGTTACTAGTGTATATTACACTGGTAAAAAGTATGTAAGAGATACCATTTGAAAATCACGTTTTCAGTGGTCCTTCAACACAAAAAGAAAACATTCGTTGACCACTGTTCACGAAGGCCTGCTACCCTATTATTAAAACACTATGTGTTGACACATGACAAGTTTTAAAGACTGCAAAATACTTGAACAAAATGAGCTTCTCATTGAAGTATAGTTTTTTGTACGTTCAATGCTATCAAAGGTTTTATAAAAGACAAACCTGCTCTCCAGTCCTCCAGCTCTACCTTTTTCCTGCTGTCAGTAGCTACAGCCTCTCGTACAATTTCTGCTCGAAGAAAAAAGACCTTGATTATTACCTAGAAAAGAACTGAATAATATCAACTTTCAATGTGTTTTATGCCTGGGAATACAGATATTCTCACAAAATATAATATAGTAGAGTATTGAATGTGAATGCAGTGCAGAACAGCCTATTTTTTATATTAGATGCAAATAAAAGTTTAACTTTTCAATATCAGAGATTTCTTATGCACTGAAGACAAATTTACAAAATAATGGGCAGACTTGAAATAAAGCAACCGAAGCCAGTTTGAAAAAATACATGATGCAACTTGAGTACATTTTTGGTTATCCTAGGGTCGATTTTGAGTTGCCACATTTGAAAATTGGTTTATTCATGTTAAAGACAGTAGATCACTTGCTAACATAATTTAAACATGCTCCATTTCTTTGATTGCATTTTGAAAATCTGTGTAGTTACAAAATCAACATCAAATTTGAAACAACTTCGAGATTTCTCTTGGAATTTTACATATTAAATTAATTTTTGGGCACTTAGACATTTGTTATTGAATGAAAGTTGTAATGACCGACATTTTGAATTTGAACACATTTCACTAACTCAATGTTTAATGCACTGATCAATATAGATAATTATGAAATTACAAGAAGTAAATTGATGATGTTTTTAAGGTATTTCCAGTTTTTCTGCATTTTAAAGTTTCCTAGGACACTAGTTGATTTAATGAGTTTACTCTTGTATTTTATGTAAAAGTAACAGAAACATCAGCATCATTACCCAAAGTTTCATGTGAGAATCTACACAACATGTAACTGCGCATCGGTTTCTCATGTGTTGGGAGCAGAGAAAGTATAATCGGTTCACTCTCAACTAAAATTCACACTACTCCTGTGTGCACCAGACACTTTAGGCTCTTGAGTCTTGAGTTCGTAGGCCACTTCTGGGGCTGGATAGACTCGCACCTGCTGTTGATATAAGCGACTGCCATGAGCCATTTTGCCACTGCTAAAAGGTATGTTGGAGTCCGCACCGTGTGGTGAACAATACGGAGCAATAAAAGAAATTAGTCAGTGTATTCCTCTGAATAATGCCAGATGCCTGTGATATCAATCTTGTAAAGGACTCTTTAGGAAGAATGGGATTCTTAAGGCATTGCTGAATAATCGTTTAAATTACCTTGAAAATACACTACCTGAATTAATTATCATTCATTTTTTGTGATTAAGAAGAGAATTAGTGCCTCACTGTTGCAGCCATCGGATCTGAACTTATTCAATCTCTTATTTACAGAGGCGTAGACAAGGTTCACCCCCAATGAAATATGAGGACTTCATGAAAAAATAGAGATTATTCACTGCTTGAGAGAGGTCTCTCTGAGCTTATCATAAATATCTTCATTCTGCTCTTGGTCTGAGCTACATTACAACTTGCGCTATTTTACAAAAATTGTATAGCGCAGGTTACACCTAGGTGGGTATTACACTTAAAGGTTGAATGATTTGGCCCTTGCATTAATAATAACACGGTGGTGCCTTGGTCTGGGTTTCCAACCCATTGTTGCTGGCTCATACTCTCAAACATTTTTGAAATTCAAGTACAATATACTAAAAATAAATTTAGAATTTCAGAATTAAAATTGTAAGGTAATATGTTTTATTATTAGTAACCTCATAATGGTTGATTACCAGCTTTACTTCATCCTATGCCTTCCTATGTGTGTAGATTCTTCCTTTCTGCTTTTCTACCCAAGACTTTCCGAATGGTTTGGATTCCCCTTAATGTAATGACCTACAGAACTGCTCTGCAACACAAAGAAGGAAAGATATTCTAACCTAAAAATTTTAAACATTGAACTGATGTTATCCAAAAATACCATAGCACTAAAAAGCCAATTCTAGCCTGACAGTCACCTTTATCTGAGTTTTGCAGCCGCCTCATCCTCACGGTGCTATCCTTTTCTACGCACGCAGGGCGATGCAACCTCATCAGCTTGGCCTGGCAATGATTATAAAAATTAATCATGAAGTTGACATATCTAGAGAAAAGAAACAGTAAGAACATAGGTGACTTACAGTTTAGCGATGATTGGTTTTTTTAAATGAAACAAATGGGAATTAATTTCTGAATTAGAGAATATAAGTTAGTTTAAGCCTCCCCAACTGAAGCAAAGGGATTCCAAAGAAAGAAAGGATGAAGACACTATTTAGTACGGAGTTAAGGGAATGCAGAATCAATGCGCAAGATATGTTCCCACACAAGATCGTCTGCACATAGAAACAGTAAATTATGAAATAAGCTCATGAAACAACATAAAAGTTGAAAAAAAAATCAGAAGTGCTGAAGAACAAGACAGCAGAGGTCAGAAAAAAAATGGGACTTAGCAAAGATTAGGTTAGATTATATGTTAATTTAAGCCTCCCTAACTACTTAAAAAAACATATCAAAGAGAGAAAAGGGGAAGGCACAATTTAGTAAGGAGATACAAGAATGCAGAATCTATGTTGAAGGGGCACAGAAACATTAAGTTGAGATAGAAGTTCAAGAAACACGACAAAAGTTAAAGAAGAAAGTAGTAGCTGCTGAAAAACAGGACAGCAGAGAATTGAGGAAATGTGGTCCTTAATATAACAGAATACATTTTATTCCAACATAAAGAAGTCCTACCTAACTCTCAGCTTGAGCCTTCACACATTTCTCCCCTAGGAGTGCCAATTCCCATAGGTACAATAGTTTGTATTCCCCTGAGGTGTGTGAATTAACAAAACCAAAAACCTATTTTCTAAACAAAAAGAAGACCTACTTAACTCTCAGCTTAGAATTTCACATTTTCCCTTAAGAGCTGAAATTTCCATAGATACAATAGTTGTATATTTTCGAGAGGTATAACTGCTGAAAAAATAAAGATTATGGTACAGAATATAAGCAAATGAAATAATTTAGCTACCATGAAATAAGAGCAAAATATGCTTTGCAGTGAACATGATGCAATGCAACAAATAACAAATAATACACATGAAGTTTATATTATTTGTCTATTTAAAGCCTCCCAAGCTGCTGCAAAAAAAAGCATATCAAAGAGAGAAAAGAGGAAGGCACAATTTAGTATGGAGATAAGGGAATGCATAATCTATGCAGAAGGGGCATAGAAACTTTAAGTTGAGAAAGAAGTTCATGAAACAAGATAAAAGCTGAACAAGAAAGTAGCAGGTGCAGAAAAACAGGAGAGCAGTGAACAGAAAAAAGGTACCCCTTGACATAACAAAAAACATTTTAATTCAACAAAAAGAAGCCCTACCTAACTCTTAGCTCAGGCAAATGCACATGAAGTACGTACTACTTTGTTACTTCAGTTACATCAACCACGCAATTAAAATTATACTCCCACGCAATGCAAAAATGAATGTATGCAAAACAAAAATTAGTAACATCATTCCCAGCGGGCTTGCCTCAAAAACCTCAAAAACTAAGATATTTGCACTATTGAAACAAAGATAAGTTTTGACATTAAATTTCTTTTTCTTTAAAAGAAGTATGTACAAAATAATGTAATAATCAAATTAAATTGAAGGACTAGGTAGGAACTTCTGTGGCGAGATACAACACCAATAAAACTTGAACATTTTGCAATAAAATTAATTTGCACCTTGACATCCTCCTTCCGTTGTTTGGTTTGCTTCATGTCAGAATAGAATGTATTTAGTTCAGCAAGATGAGACCTCACAACTACAGCAGTGATGGCCATGCAGCACTCGGCATCAATTATAATCTTCTCCTCTTTTTTAGGAACTTTGTTCTTCACTGCACTGCTGCTCATGGATGTACAGCTGGGAGAGGCAGTTGTGGCTGAACTGTCATCTCCAGGTCTTGGTGAGGTCCAAATCGACTTCTTGAGTAACTGGAATGTTGATGATGGAATTTTGGACTCCAGATCCACAATTTGTTGCTCCACTATCTTCAATTTCTGTGTCAGGATCTGCAAAAGCATTGAGTTAATGAGAATATTTAAAAAACATTTAAACCTGTTTTTCAAATACAAATCATAGTCATTCAATCCACATGATTCCTCAGTATGAACTTTCTTGCTCATCACAGAGATGATTTATATTTATGACTAACACAAAATATATAGTTATTGCAATAAGCATACCTATTATTCACTGAAGAGGACTACAGCAATTAATGCCTATGCTATGCTATGAATAAAAGTTGTACAACTCAACCCCTTTTTTACTTTCTCAGCATTTAAATGTATCAAGATACTTCAACAAATTACTTTGATAGTTTTTATGAAATAAAAAACTCAGTATCGACTAATAATTCCCAAATAGAGTGTGAACATAAAAAGTGAATTGTTATGGTCTTCTGACCATACGTTAGCTTGGCTCAAGTTTCAAATTACGAATGAACTTATTAAAATTTCAAACATAAGTTATTTTAAACGCTAGGAAATTTAAAAAATTACAAATTATTCTAGATGACATTTTGACTGCACGAACTTAATTTAATCACCTTGTCTTTGCTGAGGACAATTTCTTGTTCAATTGTATAGTAATTAATTTATAAAATATATGATCTGCCTTTAAGCTCAACTGTTAGTAGCTAATGATTTGTAGGCTAAGCATGTTCATTCATATAGTTATATATTCAATACATAATACATTAACAAAGAAACTAAAAGAATAAAATTCAGATGATGTTGCAAAATTGTCAAATTCAATAGTTTAGGCCACAATATTATATGATGACTCAGTATTGAATACAAAAAAATTTTCCATGAAAAAGAACAACTTCTTAACTTCTTTTCAATACACTCAGGCCAACCCCATGAATATGTTGCAAGCACTTAGATTGAGATATTAAATATTGCCTAAGCTGATATTTTCATTTGCTGGTCACATGACCTGTAGTTTTATATAAATGCCCCAAATTTTCTTTTACAAGATAACATTAAACTTTTTTCTTGCTAAGCATAAAATATCCATCTTTTCATTGGTACCTGGTCCATGATCGCACATTGCTCAGGAGTCATTGAGGCAGGATCATTTATTCGTCCAATGTAAATTTTTTTTCGGTCCAGCAGCAGCTGCTTCAGTCGTGAAATATGGTCGTGTACTTCCCTTGCTTTCAAGAAAAATGAAGCTGTGGGCACAGATGACTTAGCAGCTGATGAAGCTGGAGCATCTCCATTGGAAGAGCTTTTCCAGCCTGGAAAAATTCTGGATGAAGGATAGGTAATGCCAGATGCTTTACTTCTGGCTTGAAGAGTTTTCACACAAGATTTGAAAAGATTGGTTTGATCTAAGGATGCTGAGGAATTGGATTTTAAGGTTACCATTTTGAGTGTTTTGATCTGCACAAATAAAAAATTAATTAACTCAAGAATTACATCTAGGTTTCAAGTTTTATTACCAAAACAAATGTATATACTATCATTTTGATTATAAATTTTCAAATATTGCTTTGGTATAGTTTAAAAAATAATAGAAAAACTACCTTCTTTGAAACAAGAAACAATATATGATGTTAAACATTAGCTCAATGGACAGAGAGTAATTCATTTTAATGGTAAACCTTATGTTAACATTGAAACCCTGCTATACACAACCCTGAAATTCATCTTAATGTTCTTTTAGTCTTATTTCACTGTGATTACCAGACCATTTTGAAGTAGTAAAAAAAATAAATTAACTTTAGTATACAATTTGCATGCGCAATATATTGACAAGAAGTTTAACTTTCAAATTTATTATCATGCTAACATCAATTATCAAAATGAATTTTTAAAGAGCATTTAGTTCAACAGCTACTTACTTGAGAATAATACACATATATGTTGAGTGATGTTTTAAAAAGTAGCATAGTCAAAATAGGAATAAAATGATGCTAAAATGAACATCAATAAACAAGGAAAATAATTGAAAATTCCATGCATGAAAAAACAGACCCACCACCTTATCTTTACTGTTACCTTCCACAACTGAAAAGTACACACAAAATTTAAGAAAAATATCCTGTATATAAAAACTGTAAATTAATGCTTATCAGTACAGATTTATACAAAACTCCAAAACTTAACAGTTTTCAAAGGTCAATCAGAGGCTTTGCATTTTTAAGCAAAATTAAAATGCAAAATTTTGTTTTTGGTAATAAAACCAACCCCTGCTTCTATATATACTATGTAGAAGAACGATGTTTCTTGTCGCGGACATGCGTGCTGGCGATGGTTTGGGCCTCCTGTGTAGCAAAAGAGATTTTCTTTTTTGAGGTTACTCATTTAAAGTCGGGGAGTCAAATTTCACAAAGTAGACGAATTCCAAGTTAGAAAAGGTTCAGAGGGGAGCGTGGCCCGCAGATGGTGGAGTCATTCAGAAATTGAGCGAGGTTCAACTCAGTGCTGGGGCGAGCGTGACGCACTTGTTCGTAGTCGGGACATTCGAGAAGGATGTGGTGGACTGTTAAAGGTTCAATACAATTATCGAAGTACGGTTGCGGATGGCCCTCCATCAGTGTTGGTGCGTGAGGCACGTATGGCTTACACAAAGCCTAGCGAGGACCACTTCCCAGAGTTGATCCCTCTATTGGGATAACGGGAGAGGATGAATATCAGGTTTTATAGCCTTTAGCTTGTTATTGGCAAGTGCCGAGCACTCGGCCTGCCAGTGTCCTTGTATACTCTTTTTGTAATATCACTTTTGGTCTGCTTGAGGAAGGCAAACCGGCTTTATTTGCAAGTGAAGAGCCTCTCGAGCAACACGATCAGCTGCCTAGTTTCCCGGCACTCTGACGTGGCTGGGCACACAGCAGAAAGTAAATTGTTTACGGCTCAAAATGAGGCAACACGGTATGAATTGCACAATGGGATGAGGCAAGTTGCATCTGGAGAGAGCTTGAATCGTACTCCCGAGTGGGTGATTATTGTAGTCACCAGGTGAGGAAGAGTTTCAGCTTGGTTGGGATCATTGTATATTGCACATAATTCTACAGTATACGAGATAGCATGAGGCTGGATACAAGGTTGATATGTTGTGGAGCCTTTGAATATAAGCATATGCCGCTCCTTCTGGAGCTTTCGTCCCATCCGTATAAATACGGGAGAATTTGGTGGGTACGAACGTGATCCAGGAAAAGTGCTTGAAGATGAGATGGAGCGGTCGTGGACTTTCAATATTTGTACAGTTCGCAACAGATGCTCATAGCAGGTAACCACCACAGTGCAAGTTGAGATATTTGTTCTAGAAGAACCTGGTCTCGATGGGGAGCATAGCGATCTTGAAGAACCGAAACACGGTGGAAGATTTCTCAAGTGCAAGGTCTCTTTCCTGATTCTGCGCCCCTCAGCGGGAGGCGCATTAGCTTTGGTGCTCGATTCATGTAACAGAATGGAGAAGCTTGCCACTACTCTGGCCGCATAATTGAGACTTTAAAGTCACATATAGCCGCAGAGACAGGAGGCCAGAGTCTGAGTGGAGGCTTGTCACAGGGGAGGTACGGTATACTCTCGCTGCGGCACGAATAGCAGCATCTTGGATGGGCTGGAGAAGATCCAAAACGGACGGTGCTGCAGAGGAGTAAACCTCCACGCCACAATCCAGCTTAGGCTTAAGCAGTGTTATGTAGAGTAGGAGTAAGGAAACCCTATCTGCACCCCATGATTTATAAGAAAGTAGTTTCATTAAATTAAGGGTTGAATTACATCCCCGCTTCAGGTCTTGGATGTGCAGCTTCCAGGTGAGGGAAATGTCAAAAATTAGTCCTAGGTATACTTGTACTGCTCCAACGCTCATACGGGTTGACCATTCATTGTCAGAGTAGGTTTCGTTTTGGGGCACTGGTGTCGGCAACAGATATGCGTGGATACAGTCTTTTTAGCATTGAATTGGAATCCTGTTTGTCGACTCTAACAGGTTAGCGAGTTGATCGCAAGTTGGAGTTGCCGTTCGACAACTTGCGGGGAAGGTCCGGCAAAGTAGATCGTGAAGTCGTCCACATATAGTGAGGCTCCAACAGATGGGGGTGAGGAGGCTGCTATGTTATTCACAGCTACGAGAAACAAGGTACAGGATAGTACGCTGCCTTGAGAGGGTATTCCTTCTTTGACTGGGTAGGGCATTGAGATGGCTGATCCTATTTCACTCTGATACGACAATCACAAAGAAAGTTGGCAACAAAATATGCCAAATTTTTGCGCAGTCTAAAGGAGTGTAGGCATCGAAGGATGTCGTATCGCCAGGCGGTGTTGTATGCTTTAGACAGAACAAAGAAAACTGCTATGAAATGTTGTCTTGTGGTGAAGGATTCTTGAATAGCTGTTTCCAGCTGGGTCAAGTTATCTGTGGTACTGCGATTGCAGTGGACACCAAACTGAATAGGGTTTATGTGGTTTCCATGCTCGAAAACCATGCCAGTCTGGTGTTGAGAATTTTCTTAAGCAGTTTGCACAGTGTACTCAAGAGAAAGATCGATCTGCACAAGTTTGAAACGTGGGGATTTTTGCCTAGTTTAAGGATCAGGATTATGGTAACAATTTCCCATGAGTTGGGATATGACTGCACGGTGTAGATTTGGTTTACAGGCAAAATATTAGCTGTACGATAAGCTGATTTTATCATTGAATGCGTGATGCCGTCTTGACCAGAACTGCTCTCTGTGCAGTGCGACAGGTTAGAGTGAAACGCTTCCGAAGTGATCAGGTCGTTATAGGTTTGGTGAGAAGTTACTGCTACGTTGAGAGCTTGGGTCTCCGCGGAGTTTCGGAAGCGAGTTAAAAGCAGGACTTGCTTGGCGGAACCCGAAATTGCGAAAGTAGTGAGCAGCAAACGATCACCCACTTGATCAGGGTCTGAGACTATAGTGTCTTGGATGCGCAGAGATGGGTTGGTAGTCAGAATGAACTTTCCAGCGATGTTCGCAACTTTTTTTTCAAATTTCATAGCGAGAGGTATGAGAGTTGATAGTGGTCAGATAGTTTTGCCAGGAGTCTTTCTGCTGTTAGAAAATACATGTCCACAATGCGCGCATGCTCTGTTGGATGCTATTTTGTTACAATGGGGAGCGGCGTAGTTTCCTCCCTGCTTCGCGGCGCTGTTGTAACGCCCGTTGGCACTCAGCTGTCCACTAAGGGATGCGGGGTTTCATGAATTTGCCTGAGGTTTGTGGAATGGCCGCATTTTCCGCTGTCTCAATCTTGTTTTCTATTTGAATGAGTGCGTCGACCGAGTCATCTGGGTTTCTAGGCCCGTCAACCTTTGTGTGATCTCTTTAGAGTTGCCAGTTCGCTTCATGGATATTATATTTCCGTCTCGGTTAGAGTGACTAATTCGGTAATGGTCACTGCCATACAAGTTGTCTAGGACTTCGAAGGTAAAGTCCTGTAACGTCCCCGAGGAGCATATGGCCAAGTAAATTATTGTGAACGTTCCTGATTGCGTATGAAAATGTGTTGGTGAGTTGGTATTCAAATGGGAAATGGCATGGGAAAAGAGGTCTGCTATCTGTCTGCCCCTCCGGTTGGCTCTCGAGGGGTCCCAAAAGAGGTCGCTTGGATTCATGCCCCTCATGAGCAGGAATGGTGATCGCAGGTACTCGATGAAACGGGAGAAGTGGCGGGCTGAGACATCTACGTGGGAGAGTAAAAGAAACATACAGTGTGTGTTTCGGCGGATAGGTGGATATTTATGGCTGTAGCAAAACGAGCCTGCTATTTGTTTCACCACTAGGAAGCCGACTCGTCAGGATGCCGACCAGGCAGGGATTAGCTACTCAGGCTAAATAGCTAGGCCAAGATACTAGGTTAAGTTGCAGCACAGACAGGCAAAGAATAAGTATATTTAAAAAGCAAAAGTATGACATTAACACATACAGACTCAGGGCGTGTCTTGCGGTAGCCGTCTCTCTATGAGATCGTAACTCCCGGCAAAACAAGAGACCCCTACAGTTCAGTAATAAAAGAGGGCATAGGATTCATCAAGCACGGCACAGGGGACTTACAAACATCAGGCAAAAGCAGTTTTATTGGCCTGCTCGTAGACAAGTGCAGTGTATGAAGGTCCTAATGCAACTGACCAGCTTCAGTCGAGCAGCCGCAAACTTTGGCTTCAGAATAGCCCAAGCCAGGCAGCTGCAGCATGGAGCTCTACGTACATAATAGCAGTACCCTCAAGGTACAAAACACGTAGTGAAACAATTTCACTACATGGCTACTGCCTGAAGATTTGTATCTAATGGAAAGAGATCATATGGATATCTTTGGTGTACCAAGATTGCTGATCCCCGTTTGTGGCCATCGTCACAAACAGGCGCTGAAAGTTTGAGGCAATAATGTGAAGCGCAGGGTCATTGAGTGCCATGCGTAGCGCTCAGTCGGGAGGGTTTCCTGAAGTCATACGCAGATAGTATTTTTGTGATGAAGGACTTCAAAGTTGAAGGTCAGTGAATTTTGTATGGTAGGAATCTTGTTCCATTGTATGATTTTTGCCATTCCTTTGGGGGGTATTTATGAGATTATGGTCTGTCTGGGCAAGAAGAGTGAAGGGCAGGAATTGGAGCATTGTATTTGTTTGCAGGCTAGTCAGGTGGACAGGTGTGTTTCTTTTTTGAAGTTGAAATATAATGCTGCTGGTATGGTGAGGGGTCTCGTTCTCGTTTCTTCAAAAAGGAGACATCCATTTTAACGGAGTTGGAGTGGGAGCGAGAGTGCGGTGGAGACAGCTAGGCGATGGCGATGCGTGCATTTCAGGTGCAGGGTTTAGGCTTAGAAGATTGAGAACAAGAGTGTCGTAGTGGCACATCATTACTGCTTGAGTTAGATGAAAGCGATTTTGAGGATTTATTAAGTGGAGATTGTGAAGGAGGCATCCCATGCTCAGGCCATTCCTGAGAGCTTGCCTTTGAGCCCAGGGATGCAGAGAGAGGGCCCTTTGCTCGTACGCCTTCCGGGTTTATTTAAGGAAGGCCGCCGCATGTTCCAGCAGACAGCTCCAGCCCCTGTGCATCCCGAGCGGTCCCTCCTCTGACACCCTGCCAGTGGTGAGGTACAGGAGACGGAAGCTACAGCGAAACACCGGAGATATCCCCCGGCAGGCGGAGTAGTCATCCTCTGGTGTTTACATGTGGCCACTTGGATGTTCCCAGTTGATGGCATTTTTGCATTCAAGGACCGCATGTGAGGCGGTCGCATGCCGTTGTTCCCGTCAGTCGGAAGCTGCACAGTGTCTGAAGGGATACGCTTAAAGGTGTATTGCGCTCGGGTCTTGATGTCACGTAGGGCATCACTTACAATTTGGGCCGTAGTAGAGTCAAGTTCTTGATGATCACGGGATTTCAGGCTAGACGCTGGTTTCCTGAATGGAAAGATTGTCTGCTGAAAGGGCAAGGATCAGTGATGTGATGGCTTTAGCTCCGCTGCTGGGGAAGAGATCACCGAATGAGCAATACCTGACCTGAGAGGTTCTGAGGGTGCTGGTCCCTGACCAGTAGGAGCTTCCACAGGTGTTTCTCTCGGCGGTCTTTGTACTGCAAAGCTGTAGGAGCGGCCTTGGAACTTATACCAATCAGGGACATGGGTTTTGGTGATGCCGTATATAGTGTGCTTTTTTATCATGATGTAGTGGAAATATTTCACTACGTGTTTTGTACCGCGACTGTACCGCTGTTATGTTCATAGAGCTCCGTCCTGCGACTGCCTGGCTGAAGCTAAATTGGGCGGCTGCTCGACTGAAGCTGGTCAGTTGCGTTAGGACCTTCATAGAGTGCACTTGTCTACGAGCAGGCCAATAAAGCTGTTTTGTCTGATGTTCGTAAGTGCCCCTGTGTCGTGCTTGCTGAAATCCTATGGCCTCTTTTATTATTGAACTGTAGGGGGTTCTCTTGTTTTGCCGGGGTGTTTTAGTTGGCGGGAGAGTTACGATCTCATGTGGTGAGACGGCTACCGCAGGACACGCCCTGAGTCTCTATGTGTCAATGTCATCTATCTGTTTTAAATATAATCCTTGTTACTTATCCGTGCCCCACCTTAACCTAGTATCTGGGCCTAGCTATTTAGCCTGAGTAGCTAACCCCTGCCTGGTCGGCATCCTGACAGGTCGGCATCCTGACAGGTCGGCATCCTGACAGGTCGGCATCCTGACAGGTCGGCATCCTGACAGGTCGGCATCCTGACAGGTCGGCATCCTGACAGGTCGGCTTTCCAGTGGCAAAACATATAGCAGGCTAGTTATCGCTACAATGGTATAAATAATTTCCATCCAGTATAAGTAGCGTGGACAGGATGGGCTGTATGACGGGTCATCCTCTCCACAATTCACATAGGATGGCGTCTGGACACATGCGAGTGAGTGGTGTCCCAATGTTCCGCATCTGGCGTAAGCTTCTGTGGTCTGTCGGCATCGTTTTTTGATGTCTTAACTTTTGGCACCAAGTACACCAAATAGGGTTTGGAAAATAAGGCCGGACGTACTCCGCATGCCATTCACACAGTTGCACTATGGGGGAAAGAGATATGCGATTGAATGTGATCACATCCCGGTGAGTAGATTCAAGTTCCCCATCTATTCAGGCTTTTTGCCTTTCTATGTGGGTGACTCCTTGGCTGCCTAGGGCCTCTAAAAAGTCTGTCTCGAGATAGTGGTAAAGATGTGGCTGTTTACTGTGCCCTTAACAGTATTGAGGGTAGAGTGAAGTTAGACTTGAGTGGGATTGGCTCCAAGGTGCGTAATAGTCTGGAGACTATTGAGCTGGTCTTCAGTAGCCAACTGAATTAGTAAAGAGTAAAGATATTAGTAAAGAACCACGCCTTTATTCAAGTCACCTCCTGGGAAGGTGATGACATGGTAGAGGGGAAAGTGAGGCACTTTTTTCCTTGCTCCAGCTGGAGAAGGTGCTTGAGAGAAAGCAGCTGAGAGCCTAGGCAAGTATGTTTGAGCTTTGTTCTTTTAGGACTTTTGGTGCTTCAGAGTAACAACTGAGGGTGTCCCTGCTTGAGAACTTCCTATCACCGCTGTTTGGTTCTGGCTAGAATCAGGTATACCTCCAACCAAAAGCAGAGGTAACTGGAATTTTTAGATCAGAGTTTCAGCAGCGTTGAGCAGATTTGCCTTTGGGGAACTCTCTGCGGGAACCGAAGAGGGCGCCAGGTCGTCGTCAAAGTGTTCAACTGGGTGTTCACTTTCTCGTCTTTCTCAAGAAGGGGTGTGGGTAAATTCCCAAAACTTTATGGGCTGTAAATAGTTATTCAAATATTATAAGCATGCTGTGAATACCTCACAGCTTATTTAACTCTGGAAGTATTACTTTTTAATTCTTGAATATTTCATAGGGAAAAACTGTTCAGAGCCCTCCAGTTTGCAGCAAGTATTAGTGACTTGTTAGTGGTAGTGACTTATTACAACTATCGAAGACCAACCTAAAATGTTGGTAAATGTTGAGGATTAACCGGGAATTGATTTTACACTTTTCGAATCCTAAACATTGTGAATTAGATCAAATAAACATGTTTTCTTTGATGCACTTTCAGTCGTACATGAGTATTTTACGAATTATAGCAGTAGGTTTAGTTTCGTCTTTGATGACTGATGCGCTTGGATAAACAGCTACTCATTGATTTTCGAATTTTTGTTGCTTGAATCATAGTAATAACATCGAAATAAACTACTTTTCTTCTATACACTTTATTCATCAAATGAATATTATACGAGTTAGCGGGGTAGGTTTAGTTTCGTCTTTGATAACGAGGGCGCCGGAAGCAAGACTCCATTGCAGTGTTGCCATTCGCTGGGCTTAATGAATTACTTCCCGCTTCAAACACTTGAGTTGCGGTTACATATTCACCGCTATGACTCGTAAAATACTTATTTACGACGGAAAGTGCATAGATGAAAACTGGTTTATTTTGATCTAATTAACTATGTTTAGGCACAAAAAAATCAAATATTGATTCCCGGTTAATCCTTAACAATTACCGAATTTTTAATTTCTGTGAGCGCATTAAACTCAATAGCAACCAAAAATTTTCATAGCATCAATAATACTAAAATTACATTCCTGATCCAATTGTGCAAGACAACTCATTCCACAATTATTTTCAGCATATTTGGTAAATTACTCATTCTCTCTATACTACTCAAACATTACATTCATGGGTAAATCTGAAGGATAAGACAGTAATCGATTTTGTGAATTTCAACGCCTAAACATAGTTAATTTAATCGAAATAAACAAGTTTTCTTCTATGCATTTTCCGTCTGAAAAGACTATTTTATTAGTTAGAGCGGTAAATGACTTACAGCAACTCCAGTGTTTGAAGCGAAAGAAATTCATCGATCACGCGAAATGGCAGAGTCTAGTTTTCAACACGCTCGTCATCAAAGATGAAACTAAACCTTTCGCTATACCACGCTATATACTCATTTGACGAAAAAATTGTATAGAAGAAAAGTTGCTTATTTTGATATTACCATGATTCAAGCAACAAAAATTAAAATATCTATGAGTAACTGTTTATTCGAGCGCATTCGGCATCAAAGACGAAATTAAACCTACCGCTATAACTCGTAATATAATCATTTCAGACAGAAAGTGCATGGAAGAAAACTTGTTTATATTGATTTAATTAATTATGTTTAGGCACCGAAAAGTGGGAAATCGATTACGGTTATATCCTTCAGATTTACCCATTCATGGAACTCTTTCACTCTTGCTCATACTTACTACTTGAACTTCAAGTTAACGGCCGACAGCAGCAGGGCCTTTGTAACGGCCAATAATGCCCTTCGCACACAATATTTCAACTAGAGTTCCGTGCCTGTGTACCAGATTCGTACAATAAACTTCTTAGGATCCACTACTCCTTACCACAAACTGCCATTAGACTGGGATAAGTGAAGGTAGGCTTCCGCATCATGCTAACCTTCCACTTATTCAAACCATACTCTTTTGTTTGCCTCTCAATCTCTTTCTTCCACCTCTTGCAGTCCCACTCAGGCCCTACACATCCAACAGTTATTAAACTCCAGTCATCCACAGGTCTCCCAATTCTAACATGAATAACCTTTTGCATACTAAGTTTCCTTGCATGCCCCCAACATACTTTCTCCCAATAGCTTACACTCAGATTCCATTCAAAAATTCGCTTTACCCACCTGCTATTCCGCATTCTTTCAATTCTCACCTTATAATTCAGCACAGCTTTCATCATTCTTTCTGAAAATAGGCTCCACCCTAAGTCACCTCTAATGGCTTCTGTAGCTGTCCATTTTGGAGCACCCAATGCTACACGTCCTACCTTATTTTGTATCACATCCAGCTTTTCAAGATCACTTCCATTCCAAGCAAGAGCACTCATACCATACATGACACTAGGTACAGCAACATACTTCCACATTCCTCTCACATATTTGTACTTGTTTGCTCTGCATCTGGCCACACTAGCTAACCGTCCACTCCACTGCATTGCTTTTGCCACTTTCTCGCCTTTAGTTCTAGTACATCCATCTTCACTTATCATGCAACCTAGATATTTGTATTCTTTTGTTCTACCTATTCTGATTTCTCCAATATTCCTCAGTCTGTCTTTATCAGTCTCATCACTATTTATAACCATAACCTTGCTTTTGTCGGCACCAAAGTTCATCTTGAAATCTGTACTATACTCGTTCACAATGTCAAGCATCCTTTGCAGTTCATGTCTACATCCACTAACCACAATCACATCATCAGCAAACAACAAACAGCTCAGTCTCTCATTACCAACTTTCAGTCCTAAGCCACTCCTTCTCAGTCGAACTGCTACTTCTTCTGTGTACAAGACAAACAACAGGGAAGACAGAGTACAGCCCTGTCTCACTCCTCTAACACTCCTCACTTGCCCTGTTTCCAAATTTTCTAACCTGTATATAGCGCTTGTGTTCTCATACAGACTTTGTACAATTTTCACTATTTTTCTGCTAAACCCAACTTTTCTCAAAACTTCAAAGAGCCTAACCCGATCCACTCTGTCATACGCTTTTTCAATATCCAGGAATGCTAAATACACCTTCTTATCATCCTTCTTCATTCGCTCAATTATTTCACTCACTACAAACAGATTATCTTCCCCACGTCTATCTTGCCTAAAACCATTCTGTTCTTCACCTAGGACTCCTAATTCCTCAACTAAATTTTTCATTCTCTCATTCAAAATACCACAAAATATCTTACATACAGTGTCACCCAGTGCAATTGGTCTGTAATTTTCAAGCTCTTTCATACTCTTATGTCCACCCTTATGCAACAGAACAACATTACACTTGTTCCAGTCATCCGGTACTTTTTCACTCTTCCATATCTCATCAAATAAACATTTCAACATACTGGCTACACTCTCTCCTCCACATTCATAGAACTCATATGGGATCTTATCAGGGCCACATGCCTTTCCATTTTTCCCTTTTTTCAAAAAACTTACAATCTCTTCACAAGTGATTTCGTCTTCCATTTGCAGTTCATGTTCATCAATCAGAAAATTTATGGGTGCATCATCTGTAACCTGCTCATTCATTCCACCAATGTCCTCCCAGTATTCTTCAACTGCTTTCACCATTTGCATCCTATCTTGCACACTGCAACCATTAACTACTAATTCATCAACTTGAACTTCACTACTTCTATCATTACCTTGTATAAACTTATACCAATCTTTTATTCCATCCGGACCTTTCTTTCTTAGATTTTCAACTTGGTGTCTCTCCTACGAACATATGTTGTTGTTGTTCACTCGGGGCTTATCGAGGCATTGAGATCGTGCTCACACAGCCTCAGGTCTTAACCACTGTGAGTGACAGGAGTCTTGAGATACTAATTCTCACTGTTTTCTGAATCTCTGATGCGGCACTTTGATCACTATACTGTTCTCTATTTTGGCTAGGCCGTTGAGGAACCTGTGGGAAACCTGAAACAAAAGAAACACACACACACACCCACACAAGCACACATCCATCCTCACATTTTACTAGAAAGTTGTAAAAAGTGCATAGTTCAATTGCTATCTTACAACAGTGAAGATTCGTCCCATCTATGAAGTTTAATGTGTAGGTATATGTGTGCAGCTATATAGAATAAGTAGTTCAGGGTTGATAAATTGCCTTGGTGAGGTTGATATGTCATGAAATGATAGAGGCATTTGAGAGAAAGAAAACTCGAGAAAGAGAGGGAGGGCATGAGAGACACGAGAATAATCCAGAGCTGAGCAGGTAGATTTTCTGACTTCTATGGTACAGGGTATGTATTTGTAATAGGAGGGAGCAATTATGTTTTCAGAGAAGATATAGTCACCTGTTTTGTTTTTTCCATCCCTTCCTGCGTAAATGTTCTTGAATACTATATTGAGCACCACATGCATCTCAACAGTTGATCTAATGAGGCTCCAGCCTGGGCAGGGCAGCCTGGAGGCTCCAGGATTGCATGACTATTTTGAAGAAAGATGCCTGTGTACAAGGTCTCTGAAGGAGCAATACAAGGAAGAATTTGAGACATCATTCAGCGCATGTGTTAGGAATAACTACTAAATATGACTTCTGAGTTACACAGGGTGATGCCTCAAACTCTGTCAGAGTTATATCAGTTATTACTGCAGGGATCCAGAAGGAATGGTCTCACATACAAGTTCAAAGGATATGCAAATAATTATATGGAGTGTGGGTTAGACCAGAGTAAGGGTAAAATACTGGTTATTATTATTATTATTATTATTATTATTATCAGTAAATTGTCTTACAATGTGGCTAATTTTTTTGTGTCTTTTAAAAATTGAGTAAGGGCATTCAGGATTGAGAATTGAATAGACTCTTCAAAGTTGCCTCCCCCTAATATGTTTTTTAAAGTTAGGGGCACCCGTATAGAGTTGAGGAAGATTTTAAGGGTGCGACAAGCAGAGTTGTAGTTTGGGCAGTGCAGAAGAAAGTGTTCGATTGTTTCTGCACTTCCACACTCACAGTTTGGGTGGTCAGACAATCCAAAGCAGCACAGGTGTGCAGCAAGTCTTGCATGACCAAGTCTAAGCCGGGTTGTTGAGGTCTCAACCATGCGATTGGGATGAGAAGCCCACGGCCACTCACCTATTGAGTTTTTGATTGCAGCTAAAAATCTGCCCTTCCCCTGTTGGACTGCTGTGTACCAGGTTTCCCTCCACTCTTCAGTTACAAATTTTTGTAGGTGAGTCTGGATGTCCTCAGTGAGGAGAGGAGATAATGTGCGGTACTGCAGATTGTGTGCCGCTTTTGCAAGGTTGTCAGCTGCTTCATTTCCAGCAATTCCCCTGTGTGCTGGAATATACTGGAGTTTTACTTCATGTTTTTTGTTCAAGGATGTTAGGGTTTGCTGGATATTGTATACCATTGTGATATATTTCTTTGGTTTAATTGATTGGATAAGTTGTATGGATGACAGGGAGTCAGAGAAGATGACATACCCTTCCCCGTCTTGTAGATTATATTGTACTTGAACTTGAACTTGAAATTGAGGGCCGACAGCGTCGGGGCCTTTGTAACGGCCTACAATTCCCTCCACAGTTATCACGCAAAGAGTTCAGCGCCTGGTACCAGACTTGTCCACTAAACTACTCAGGATCTACCAATCCTTGTCACAAGCTGCCATTGGATGTTGTCACTGGGATAGCCAGTGTGTCAAAACACCATCCCCAGGCATATTGGGTCATTACTGACCATTCTACCTGACTGGCTCATTCCAGTCACTGTCTCTTACTCCAGGCACGCACAAGAAACATTTTCATAGCTTCAATGATACTCAAATTACACTCCTGATCCAATCCAGCAAGACAGCTCATACTGCAATCATCTTCAGCACATCTGGCATACCACTCATTCTCTCCATACTGCTCAAGCACCACATTCATAAAACTTTCTCTCTCTTGCTCATACTTACTACATTCCAGTACAAAATGCTCAATTGTTTCCTCCACTCCACTAATACACTGCCGACAAAATCTGTTATTATTCTCATTCCACCTCCATGTACGTCTGTTCACACTCAATGACTTACATCTCACAGCAAACAAGAGTTGACTTCCAAAACTACCATCATAGAACATCTCAAACTTAGGTGCTTCTTTTTTCATATACCAGTCAAGTGTAGGCTTCCGCACCATGCTAAGCCTCCACTTATTCAATCCATACTTTTTTGTTTGCCTCTCAATCTCTTTCTTCCACCTCTTGCAATCCCACTCAGGCCCTACACCTCCAAGATTTATTAAACTCCAGTCATCCACAGGTCTCCCAATTCTAACATGAATAATCTTTTGCATACCATGCTTCCTTGCATGCCCCCAACACACTTTCTCCCAATAGCTTACACTCAGATTCCATTCAAAAATTCGCTTTACCCATCTGCTATTCTGCATTCTTTCAATTCTCACCTTATAATTCAGCACCGCTTTCATCATTCTTTCTGAAAATAGGTTCCACCCAAGGTCACCTCTAATGGCTTCTGTAGCTGTCCATTTTGGAGCACCCAATGCTAACCGTCCTACCTTATTTTGTATTACATCCAGCTTTTCAAGATCACTTCCATTCCAGGCAAGAGCACTCATACCATACATGACACTAGGTACAGCAACATACTTCCACATTCCTCTCACACATTCATACTTGTTTGCTCTGTATCTGACCACGCTACTTAATCGTCCACTCCACTGCATAGCTTTTGCCACTTTCTCACCCTTAGTTCTAGTGCATCCATCTTCACTTATCATACAACCTAGATATTTGTATTCTTTTGTTCTACCTATTCTGATTGTTTCAATATTCCACAGTCTGTCTCTATCAGTCTCATCACTATTTATAACCATAACCTTGCTTTTGTCGGCACCGAAGTTCATCTTGAAATCTGTACTATATCCGTTCACAATGTCAAGCATCCTTTGCAGTTCATGTCCACATCCACATCATCAGCATACAACAAACAGCTCAGTCTCTCATTACCAACTTTCAGTCCTAAGCCACTCCTTCTCAGTCGAACTGCTAATTCTTCTGTGTACAATCCAAACAACAGGGGAGACAGAGTACAGCCCTGTCTCACTCCTCTAACACTCCTCACTTGCCCAGTTTCCAAATTTCCTAACCTGTATATAGCGCTTGTGTTCTCATACAGACTTTGTACAATTTTTACTATTTTTCTGCTAAACCCAACTTTTCTCAAAACTTCAAAGAGCCTAACCCGATCCACTCTGTCATACGCTTTTTCAATATCCAGGAATGCTAAATACACCTTCTTATCATCCTTCTTCATTCGCTCAATTATTTCACTCACTACAAACAGATTATCTTCCCCACGTCTATCTTGCCTAAAACCATTCTGTTCTTCACCTAGGACTCCTAATTCCTCAACTAAATTTTTCATTCTCTCATTCAAAATACCACAAAATATCTTACATACAGTGTCACCCAGTGCAATTGGTCTGTAATTTTTAAGTTCTTTCATACTCTTATGTCCACCCTTATGCAACAGAACTACATTACACTTGTTCCAGTCATCCGGTACTCTTTCACTCTTCCATATTTCATCAAATAAACATTTCAACATACTGACCACACTCTCTCCTCCACATTTATAGAACTCATATGGGATCTTATCAGGGCCACATGCCTTTTCATTTTTCACTTTCTTCAAAAAACTTACAATCTCTTCACAAGTGATTTCATCTTCCATTTGCAGTTCATGTTCATCAATCAGAAAATTTATGGGTGCATCATCTGTAACCTGCTCATTCATTCCACCAATGTCCTCCCAGTATTCTTCAACTGCTTTCACCATTTGCATCCTATCTTGCACACTGCAACCATTAACTACTAATTCATCAACTTTAACTTCACTACTTCTATCATTACCTTGTATAAACTTATACCAATCTTTTATTCCATCCGGACCTTTCTTTCTTAGGTTTTCAACTTGGTGTCTCTCCTCTTTAACTCTAGCCTCATTAATCATTCTCCTTACTTTCTTCTGCTGGTCCTTGTACTCATTCCATGCACTCTGCCATTCATCCTCAGTAATTCTGTTTCTTTCATACATTTTCCTCATACTGCGTTGTTTCTTATTTAAAGTCTTTTTTCTCATTTGTTCTTCCTTTATCTCACTTGTAAACCACCTGGCATTCCCTGTCCCTTTCCTACATTTTATTCTACCAATCTTTTGCTCTGCCACATCATACAAGGTTCTTGCAATCTCACCATTTAGGTCATTTACATTTCCACACCTGTTTCAGTTAAACCTACTCAATTCATTCTTAAATTCTTCTCAGTTTGCCTTTTTTATCTGCCAACTTTCTTTCACACTACTGACCTTTTGCATTGACTCCTTTCTACCCCAGTTATATTCAAGCACAAGCATTTTATGGTCACTATCAATATCAAAATCATCTTCATCTACAAACATTTCATTGACACACTCTCTTGCTCTACTATTCACAATCATATAGTCAATTGCAGTTTTCCATTCCCTGCTTTGCCATGTATGCAAGGCATTTCCTATTGTTACATTCAGGTTTTCAAGTTCATTCTCATCACAAAAATGTATCAATTTTTGTCCAATTGCATTCACCGGCTCACCAAGTATACCAACATGACCATTCATGTCACCCATCACAATCAGAGGGCACCTGCAGTGTTCTCGTACAATCCTTGTTAATATTTCATACTTTTTTACATTCTCTTCATGAGCTAAAATCCCATCAGTTGTCATATAACATACAATCACAACAATACATTCTCTGGCATGCATTCTTTCACACTTAATTGCTAACAAATCTTCACTTTCAGGTTCATTTCCAACAGGAAGTTCCTCTAATTTCCAATTTAGAGCATTCTTAACAATCAAACCAACTCCACCACCTCTTTTTTGCCAATTTACACGCCCTTTTCCTATCATATGATACTTATTCTCCTTACATGTTGAACTGACTCTATCACGCATTTGGGTCTCTACTACCCCAACACAATCCAATTTCCCATTCTCAAATTCTACTACGAGGTCATTTAACTTTTCTGCATTCCATCCACGCACATTTATACTTCCAAACCTTACAACACAATTGGAAAATTCCAGACGTTCCTCACTTTTGCTCTGACGGATTTTCATTCATCCAGTTCCACCTTCCATTATGACATGAGTAGCCCTGATCCACCGGATATATTTCTTGGAGAGTTTCATCTCACCTTCTTTTGTAAGATGGACTCCATCTCCAAGAAAACACCCATCCTGGATCACGCTATCCATGTCGAGGAAGCTGGAACCCAGCTCACGCTTTCTCACACTCTCAGCTCTCATACTTATAATCCTTTCATGCAACTCTCTATTCACCTCCTTTCGCACCCTTTCATACTCCTCATCACACGCAGGCTTTCTTAGGAGGCTAGTCACCGCCACTCTAACATTCTTCTTCCGCGCCCTATCAACAACTTTCATAATTGCATTCACCGTACGTTCTCTCCCACATTCAAGCAACCCATTGCCACCTCCTTGCAGTACCACCATTCCTTCATCCATTCCATCTATCACTCTCTCAGCATGCCTACAAATCTCCTCCACTCCTTTCCCTCTCATGCTCGTACATCCACTACTGTCACTCATACATACACCCCTATCAACATTCTTCACCATGCTATCTCCACATATTCTAATCATAGGTCTTACTCTCCCTTTCATGCTACTCTTTCGCTAACTTCTTTCACTCAGATCATTCTTTCCATTCATCTTCCTTTCATTCGCTTCCACTACAGGCTCCTGCACCTCATGTGGCACCTCAACAGGTGGCACATTCACTCTCTTTCCATTTGTACCTCTTTCATCATGCTCATTCATCCTTCTACTCTCATCTGTCACATTTGCACCATCATTTGCTTCATTCACACTCCCTGCACCATCATTTGCCTTATCATCCACTTCATTTGCACTCCTTGCACTACCATTTACCTCTTCATTCACTGCATTTGCACCATTCTCATTCTTTCCTTTGTTCAGCTTCCTTTCATCCTTCAAGTCAGCCTCTAAAGCAACCATCAAAATTGTCAATCTCTTAACCTCCTCTTTCAACTTCTTACTCTCATCATTCAAACATTTCCAGCACGTAAACACAAGATCACTCAACTTTTTCCGACTCATTTCTCTCAAACCTTTGCATGCATCTATATCTATCCACTCTTTACAAGTCATGCACTCAATCTCCTCATCCATTCCACTTGCATCTCCCTTCCTACGACCAGTCCTATTTCTTGCCATCCTCAAACACAGACTTCTCTCTCAGTACAAATTTCACAGGCAGAAGAAGTCTTCACTCACCAAATCTACTGAAAATCAAGTTATCAAACCAAAAGAAACAGATTTAAAACGTTTCCTACTACTCTCACAGTCACTCTCTACAATGTCACACACTATACTCTTTATATGCAAAGAAAGCTTACCAGTCAAAACACCTCAGTCAAAAATTGCAAGTCACCACACCAAAGTCCAATGCTCAGTCTCAACTCTCACGCAACAAAAAAAAAAAAACTACTCTCACGAGCACTCCATACAAAGTCACACACTGTACTCACGTGTATATACAAACTATACCAGTTTTTCAGCAACTTCACTTTAATTCACCACAATTTTCGTGGGAGAATGTGACGCACGTGCACACCGTATCGTATCTTGAACTTGAACTTGAACTTGAACTTGAGGGCCGACAGTGTCGGGGCCTTTGTAACGGCCTACAATTCCCTCCACAATTTTCACACAAAGAGTTCAGCGCCTGGTACCAGACTTGTCCACTAAACTACTCAGGATCTACGATCCTTGTCACAAGCCTCCATTGGAAGGCATCACCGGGACAGCCAGTGTGTCAAAACACCATCCCCCGGCACATTGGGTCATTACAGCCCATTCTACCAGACTGGCTCATTCCAGTCACTGTCTCTTACTCCAGGCACGCACAAGAAACACTTTCATAGCCTCAGTGATACTCGCATTACACTCCTGATCCAATCCAGCAAGACAGCTCATACCGCAATCATCTTCAGCACATCTGGCATTCCACTCATTCTCTCCATACTGCTCAGACACCACATTCATAAAACTCTCTCTCTCTTGCTCATACTTACTACATTCCAGCACAAAATGCTCAATTGTTTCCTCTACTCCACTATTACACTGCTGACATAATCTGTTATTATTCTCATTCCATCTCCATGTACGTCTGTTCACACTCAATGACTTACATCTCACAGCAAACAAGAGTTGACTTCCAAAACTACCATCATAGAACAGCTCAAACTTAGGTGCTTTCTTTTTCATATACCAGTTAAGTGTAGGCTTCCGCATCATGCTAAGCTTCCACTTATTCAATCCATACTCTTTTGTTTGTCTCTCAATCTCTTTCTTCCACCTCTTGCAGTCCCACTCAGGCCCTACACCTCCTACATTTATTAAACTCCAGTCATCCACAGGTCTCCCAATTCTAACATGAATAATCTTTTGCATACTGAGTTTCCTTGCATGCCCCCAACATACTTTCTCCCAATAGCTTACACTCAGATTCCATTCAAAGATTCGCCTTACCCACCTG
Organism: Morinoia aosen; assembly: GCA_030386875.1. NCBI lineage: Eukaryota > Metazoa > Arthropoda > Malacostraca > Amphipoda > Talitridae > Morinoia > Morinoia aosen. The sequence continues at coordinate 23,267,242 of CM059565.1, forward strand.
CTATTCTGCATTCTTTCAATTCTCACCTTATAATTCAGCACAGCTTTCATCATTCTTTCTGAAAATAGGCTCCACCCTAGGTCACCTCTAATGGCTTCTATAGCTGTCCATTTCGGAGCACCCAATGCTACACGTCCTACCTTATTTTGTATCACATCCAGCTTTTCAAGATCACTTCCATTCCAAGCAAGAGCACTCATACCATACATGACACTAGGTACAGCAACATACTTCCACATTCCTCTCACACATTCGTACTTGTTTGCTCTGTATCTGGCCACACTGCCTAACCGTCCACTCCACTGCATTGCTTTAGCCACTTTCTCACCTTTAGTTCTAGTACATCCATCTTCACTCATCATACAACCTAGATATTTGTATTCTTTTGTTCTACCTATTCTGATTTCTCCAATATTCCACAGTCTGTCTCTATCAGTCTCATCACTATTTATAACCATGACCTTACTTTTATCGGCACCAAAGTTCATCTTGAAATCTGTACTATATCCATTCACAATGTCAAGCATCCTTTGTAGTTCATGACCACATTCACTAACCACAACCACATCATCAGCATACAACAAACAGCTCAGTCTCTCATTACCAACTTTCAGTCCTAAACCACTCCCTCTCAGTCGAACTGCTAATTCTTCTGTGTACAATCCAAACAACAGGGGGGACAGAGTACAGCCCTGTCTCACTCCTCTAACACTCCTCACTTGCCCTGTTTCCAAATTTCCTAACCTGTAGATAGCACTTGTGTTCTCATACAGACTCTGTACAATGTTCACTATTTTTCTGCTAAAACCAACTTTTCTCAAAATTTCAAACAGCCTAACCCGATCCACTCTGTCATACGCCTTTTCAATATCCAGGAATGCTAAATATACCTTCTTGTTATCCTTCTTCATTCGCTCAATTATTTCACTCACTACAAACAGATTATCCTCCCCCCGTCTATCTTGCCTAAAACCATTCTGTTCTTCTCCCAGGACTCCTAATTCCTCAACTAAATTTTTCATTCTCTCATTCAAAATACCACAAAAGATCTTACATACGGTGTCACCCAGTGCAATTGGTCTGTAATTTTTAAGTTCTTTCATACTCTTATGTCCACCCTTATGCAACAGAACTACATTACACTTGTTCCAGTCATCCGGTACTCTTTCACTCTTCCATATCTCATCAAATAAACATTTCAACATACTGACTACACTCTCTCCTCCACATTTATAGAACTCATATGGTATCTTATCAGGGCCACATGCCTTCCCATTTTTCACTTTCTTCAAAAAACTTACAATCTCTTCACAAGTGATTCCGTCTTCCATTTGCAGTTCATGTTCATCTATCAGAAAATTTATTGGTTCATCATCTGTAACCTGCTCATTCATTCCACCAATGTCCTCCCAGTATTCTTCAACTGCTTTCACCATTTGCATACTATCTTGCACACTGCAACCATTGACTACTAATTCATCAACTTGAACTTCACTACCTCTATCATTACCTTGTATAAACCTATACCAATCTTTTATTCCATCTGGACCTTTCTTTCTTAGATTTTCAACTTGGTGTCTCTCTTCTTTAACCCTAGCCTCATTGATCATTCTCTTTACTTTCTTCTGCTGGTCCTTGTACTCATTCCATACACTCTGCCATTCATCCTCAGTAATTCTGCGTCTTTCATACATTTTCCTCATACTGCGTTGTTTTTTATTTAAAGTCTTCCTTTTCGTTCGTTCTTCCTTTATCTCACTCGTAAACCACCTAGCATTCCCTGTACTTTTCCTGCATTTCATTCTACCGATCTTTTGCTCTGCCACATCATACAAGGTTCTTGCAATCTCCTTATTTAGGTCATTTACATTTCCACACCTGTTCCAGTTACATCTACTCAATTCATTTCTAAATTCTTCCCAGTTTGCCATTTTAATACGCCAATTTTCTCTTACTCTGCTGGCCTTCTGCATCGGCTCCTTTCCACCCCAATTATATTCTAGTACAAGCATTTTATGGTCACTATCAATATCAAAATCATCTTCATCTACAAACATTTCTTTGACACACTCTCTTGCTCTACTATTCACTATCATATAGTCAATTGCAGTTTTACATTCCCTGCTTTGCCATGTATGCAAGCCATTTCCTATTGTTACATTTAGGTTCTCAAGTTCATTCTCATCACAGAAATCAATCAATTTTTGTCCATTTGCATTCACAGGCTCACCAAGTATACCAACATGGCCATTCATATCACCCATCAAAATCAGAGGGCATCTGCAATGCTCTTGCACAATTCTTGTTAATATTTCATATTTTTTTACATTCTCTTGATGAGCTAAAATACCATCAGTTGTCATATAGCATACAACCACAATAACACATTCTCTGGCATGCATTCTTTCACACTTTATTACTAACAGATCTTCACTCTCAGGTTCATTTCCAACAGGAATTTCTTCTAATTTCCAATTTAGAGCATTTTTTACAATGAGACCAACTCCACCACCTCTTTTTTGCCAACTTACACGCCCTTTTCCAATCATGTAGTACTTACTCTCCTTACATTTTAAACTGACTCTATCACGCATTTGGGTCTCTACTACACCAACACAATCCAAATCTCCATTCTCAAATTCTGCTACAAGGTCATTTAACTTTCCTGCATTCCATCCACGCACATTTATACATCCAAACCTTACAACACTATTGGACAATTCACGACATTTTTCATTTTTGCTCTGACAGCTTTCCATTCATCCAGTTCCACCTTCCATTACAATATGAGTACACCCAATCCACTGGATGTATCTCCTGGAGAGTTTCATCTCACCTTCTTGAGTAAGGTGGACTCCATCTCCACGAAAACACCCACTCTGGATCAGGTTATCCATATCAAGGAAGCTGGAACCCATTTCACGCTTTCTCATACTCTCAGCTTTCATACTCATAATCCTTTTATGCACTTCCCTATTCACCTCCTTTCGCACCCTTTCATACTCCTCACCACATGCAGGCCTTCTCAGCAGACTGGTCACAGCCACTCTTACATTCTTCTTTCGCGCCCTTTCAACAACATTCATAATTGCATTCACCGTACGCTCTCTCCCACATTCAAGCAATCCATTGCCACCTCCTTGCAGTACAACCATCCCTTCATCCATTCCATCTATCATTTCCTCAGCATGCCTACAAATCTCATTCACTCCCTTTCCTCTCATGCTCGTACATCCACTACGGTCAGTCATACTCACAAACCTATCAACATTCTTCACCATGCTGTCACCACATATTCTAATTGTAGGTCTCACTCTCCCTTTCATACTACTCTTTCGTTCAACTCTTCCACTCACATCTCTCTTTCCATCTATCTTCCTTTCATTCACTTCCACTACAGGCGCCTGCACCTCATGTGGCATATCAACAGGTTGCTCCTTCACTCTCTTCCCATTCGTACTTCTTTCATCATGCTCATTCATCCTTCTACTCTCAGCTGGCACATTTGCACCACCATTCACTTCATTTATTGCATTCACACTCCTTGCACCATCATCCACTTCATTTGCACTCCTTGCACCATCATCCACTTCATTTGCACTCCTTGCACCATCATCCACTTCATTTGCATTCCTTTCACCACCACCATTTACCTCTTCATTCACTGCATTTGCACCATTCTCATTCTTTCCTTCATTCAACTTCCTTTCATCCTTCAAATCAGCCTCTAAAGCAACCATCAGAATTGTCAATCTCTCAACCTCCTCTTCCAACTTCTTTCTCTCGTCATTCAAACATTTCCAGCACGTAAACACAAGATCATTCAACTTCCTCCGACTCATCTCTCTCAAACCTTTGCATGCATCTATATCTACCCACTCTTTACAAGTCATGCACTCAATCTCCTCATCCATTCCACTTGCACCTCCCTTCCTACGACCAGTCCTATTTCTTGCCATCCTCAAACACAGACTTCTATCTCAGTACAAATTTCACAGGCAGAAGAAGTCTTCACTCACCAAATCTACTGAAAATCAAGTTATAAAAAAAAAAGAAACAAAAACGTTTCCTACTACTCACAGTCACTCTCTACAATGTCACACACTATACTCTTTATATGCAAAGAAAGCTTAACTACCAGTCAAAACACCTCAGTCAAAAATTGCAAGTCACCACACCAAAGTCCAATGCTCAGTCTCAACTCTCACGCAACAACAAAACTACTCTCACGAGCACTCCATACAAAGTCACACACTGTACTCACGTGAATATACAAACTATACCATTTTTTAGCAACTTCACTTTAATTCACCACAATATTCGTCGGAGGACCAGAAACACGTGCACACCGCTCGGAACGAAAACTCAATCAAAACTCACACCGTAGTGCCCCGAACATACGAAGTTGGAGCAACACGTCGGATTATGGTCTTCTGTGATCCGACAACATCAAGATAACGGATAGAGATATTCAACGAAAAATTTACTTTCCGTTAAACAATGAAAATAAATAAATGCGATAATGGCATATATCATGAAAATTTTATTACTTGAGATATATCCTACAGCTGAACCAAATATTTTGCAGTCAAAATAGACAGTGTTTTTAAAGCATTCAAAGAAAGATATTTTTGGGACCGGCAGGCCGCAACCGAGACGGTGCATAAGCTCACTTTTTTAACAAATACACACATAATATATAGAAAGCTTTTGATGATGAAAATATTGTATATTTTAATATCTAATTTGAAGCATGGTCTTTACAGAGTAATAACTCAGTACGAGGTAGAGTAGGGCTCTCCGTGGATGATCGGAAAAATCACCTAACATCACCACTTTAGCATAGCAATCATCAGAAGGTGCTATATTAAAGATATAAATAAAATCCTCGACGGGGTTAAACTTCAGTATAAAACAGAATGTTAGTTACCACACACTATAATTAAACATGCGTTACCAACTTCAATACGTCGCTCGTGCTCGTCGTGTCGTGAGACTAGCGAACTTGCCTCCGTCCAGGCAGACCCTGGTTCGAGTCCCGGCGCTGGTGTCGATTTTCTCTGTTGGGTATAGGGGAAAAATTCCAAGCACAATACCCCACTCTACCCAGGTGTCTGAAATGGGTACCGGTCTTGACCGGGGGAAAGCGTAATGGCGTCCTGGCGTTAGTTATAAGGCATTTGAAAATCCAATGTATAAGGTGATATGTATCAGGCTTGAAATTGGAAATAAAGCATCCGTAGATGCCTTCATTATTCATTATTAAGAGGGAAAGCCAACAGCTGTTTCAATATTTGTTTACTAACAAAGCCTGAGTAACCTCTAAATAGTGTTCACAGTGCCGTTTTTGGATATTGTCAAGAGTTATTCCGGTCAGATTTGCACGGGTAACTTTCGGAGTTATGACGGCAAAACCGCCTCGAATGACCGTTATGTTTAAAAGAAATTAATTAGAAAACCAAACTTGGGATTTTCATAATTGTATTTAATGTACGTATTTTAATATACGTGTGCACTAAAAAGAGTGTTTTCAACAATGCATCCTTACAAAAATTGCTTTCTCTCTTATTATTGTAGTTATATGAAGTTTGGGGTGACCAGTATGATGGGCGTAATTCAAATTTTTTACTTATTTGTCTGAAGGATACCAGTTTGATATGCTGGTATCAACACCTTCGATAATTAAGGTTTTGGCAGGGGGTCACCAGCACTTACTGTGACTAGGGCAAGGCACATTAATGCACGTTTAAAATTTGAATATAAGATTGACAGTTAGTTTGGCCCATTGACTCAGAAGGAGTGGGTAATCGGGTGCTCTACTGGCACCGTGGTTTTTCCTCCACTTGCACGAGTCTATCCTCTGAAGGACAGTGATACACGAAAACTCTCGCCTGGTTTTTTATTGTGTCGCCTATGGGTGCCGTGACTACGGCCAACTGTGGGGTGGATCCGCTTCTTGTGGAAGGAGGTCCGGGCCCGGTCAGGCGACGTATTCCAGCCGCGGGCCGTGGCTCGAGGGAATCCGTTGTGGATCCAGGCGAGAATGTATTTGTAAGTGTAGTTATCCGTGGATGCGGTGATAGTATGGTTTAATTATGTGGTCTCGAAAGAGGCAGTCCCTGGGAGGGTTACTGCATGTGGAGCCGTGTGGCTGAGTGAATGTACCGGACTTCTCACTTGGGTCTGAGAAAGATGCAGATTTTTGGGCTCAATGGCTTTGGATTGAGGAAGGTGGTGGTGTTTGTGTGTTGGCTTCGTAGTTTCTTCTGTACGGGAGAGAGGATTTGGGTCACTTGTTCAAGCACAATAAAAGAGGGAGAACAGTCGCTGCACAAGTCAGGCTGCGAGCTAACTGCTAATTAACAGGATTGCCTCGGAACGAGGAGTCTCTATGCAGGTACCCCAACCGTTTTCTGGCGCCCGAATACGGCCGGAGGCAATCGCACAATTGAGTACATCGTATGGACAATCATGAAATTCCCAGGTGCAATTTTTCCTATTTCTCTAACCCAAAGACTATGCTCAGGGTACTACTAGAAGTGAGCACTGCATATCTTTAGACTGTCTCCAGCGTGGAATGCCAGGTCAGTCTGAGGCTAGTTCAAACGTGGGGTTTCGTTTGGAACTGCCTACGAGTCAATTATTCGTATAGCGACTAGTAAGGGATAAAGACTAGTCGAACGAGTAAATATTTATTTTTGGCCCACGGTATTATTCAGGAGAAAAGACTGGGGAACTTCGCAACGTACTATAATCAGAATAGTAATGGAATATTCTAATGGTGTTAGGATTCTAAGTACGGTTAATTACGACATGCCTGAAGAACGAATAATCACCTGATCAAAAGAGGTAAAGGTAGGGGAGGTAGCTTTGTTTGTAGATCCTGCAATTACACGAATAAAACAAAGGTTAGCATGACGATATGAGGATCTCGAAATTACATAATTACAACAGGTAAAATATTACATATAAATTATTCAACTACCAACCTATTTTTTCTACTATCCTGTTGTAATTTGAATATTGAATTAGTTAATCCTCTTGACTTTGAAATTCTCTAATCGTTGGCACAATCCACACTAGAAACTAAGTTATACTTTAAACTAACTTCTAAGCTCTCACTCTTAAAGTCTCGCATGATGAACTAAGTTAAAACACTTCCAACTTAACGACCGGGTCTTTTCAAAGTTACCGGGCCGTTACGTAACCGCCTCCATGGCGGCACACTCCGGCCGGTCACACGTCACTCTACTTAGGGCGTAAATTCTAGTCTCATTTTCTACTTCACATTATCTTACAAAACTCATCATATCTAATAAACCTTATATTCATCATATCCAATAAACCTTATATCTAATTAACCAAAATTCATCATATCTAATAAACCTTACGAACAGCACGGAAGGTAGTCAAATGTAATTTATATGCTACTCGCGAGCCAGTTAGCTCGTTACTTGCACTTAATAATTCACAACACATAAATCCAAAAAGTATCACTTCGAGAATAGCGAGACTCACCAGGTTGATCAGAGCACTTGTTTACACTACGAGGTTTAGCGGAGGAATGGGCTGCTGAGCAGCGAACGATGCTTGAAGAGCGTGAATGTTGCCATAAAGCGGCACTCAACTCGTCTCATAAGACGGTGTAGATTTTATCTATTTTAATATTTATTTATCTTTTAAATAAAAGACTTTTAAAGGTACAAAATTACTTTTAACATTAAATTCTAAATTTGTATTAATTATTCAGTAATTTTTCCGGGCACCACAGCACTACCCCGGCCAGACGCGGAGCGCCCTCAGACACCAAAATAGTGGTAGTCCGCTGAGGGTTTGAAACGAACGGTACGACCCGATCTAGTGCGAGGAGGAGGTAGCGAGGGTGCTGAAATGACCTCAGGACACCGCGGAGAAGGCTGAGGAGGAGGAGGTTCAGGAGGAGTCGGAGATGAGGGTGTAGAAGAGGGTTTAGAAGAGGTAGGGGTACGACTATAGGCGGGTTTCAAACGATCAATCGATACGTTTGAATCACCCTGAGGAAGTTTAAGCTTAAAAAAATTTGGGTTACGTTCTAGGACTTCGTAAGGACCTGAATAAGGGGCTTCTAAGCTCCTCTTGATCCGGTCGACTCGCAACCAAACTTTTTCGCAATTCTGCAAGTCAACGGGCACGTAAACAGGTGGTGAATCATGGCACGAGCCTTCGGAAAGGCGTCGGAAATCGAACTTATGCATTTCGTTGACAAAGGTTTGGATAACGTCCGAAGAAAATGTTCTAGGCCTTGTATCGGCAACTAAAGGTTGAGGACAAAGCATATAGGCGCCAGTCACGGCGGTGAAAGGAGAAAAACCAGAAGAATTTGGAGTCATGTGCAAGCCTAGCAGGACGATAAGAAGGGAGAAATACCAATTTTCTCTACGGGCCATAATGGCAGCTTTAAGAGTTCGGTGCAATCTTTCAACTAGGCCATTGGACTGCGGCCTGTAGCTGCACGTGCGAACATGGTGAAAACCTAGGAGGTTCGCTAATTCACTGAAAAGTTCTCCCTCAAACTGTGCACCTCTGACGGTCACCACTTCCAACGGGACACCAAAGCGTGATATCCATCCGGATACGAAGGCAATGGCGACCGAGGAAGCAGTGGTATCAACCAGAGGAACCGCTTCGCACCATCTAGTAGCGCGATCAATGCAAGTCAATAGGTACTTGAAGGGTAAAGAAGTTGTAGAAGTAGGTAAGGAAGCAGGAGGAAGAGGGCCCACAATGTCGATATGGACAGTGTGGAAGCGATCAGATTGCGGAGCGATAGGGCTAACAGGAGATTTGGTGTGTTTATGCGCCTTTGCCTGCTGACAATTTTCACAATATCGGACGAAACGATGGACATCTTTGTCCATATTTGGCCAGAAAAACCGGGCTTTGACATTTTTGGCAGTATTTTTATAGCCCGGATGTGCGAGATTGTGCAAGAACGCCATGATCTGCTCGCGACAAGCGAGGGGAACATAGGGTCGAGGACAATCGGTAGAGGAATCGCACCATAGTTTAAGATCAGGGGCAATATCGAAGGGTGTCAGCCTTTCTTTCAAAACACTCGTTTCAGGATCGTCAGCTTGGGCTATGGCCAGCTTCTTGAGATCGAATACGTCCACTGATGTCACGCAAACGGGGCGCGACAAGCAGTCTGCTTCTACGTTCAGATCTCCTTTAATATACTCTATTGATGTCACGTATTCCGACAGGAAAGACAATTGTCTTTGCTGCCTATCTGATTTAGCAAGAGTTTTGGAGTAAAAAGCCGACACGAGTGGCTTGTGGTCAGTGAACAATGTCACTGAGTGACCGTCAACGAGTGATTTGAAATGCAGCACCGCTAGGAATGCGGCAAGTAGCTCACGATCGTACGTCGAGTACGTCTTTTGAACATCGGAAAGTTTCTTAGAAAAGAAAGCGACAGGTGCAGGTTGGGAGTCAATCAGTTGGTACAGTGCTGCTCCAACAGCAAAGTTAGAACTATCGGAAACAAGATGATATTCAGAAGCATCAGGAGAAGGAAAATGAAGAGTTGGACAGTCGGCGAGAGCCTGTTTTAGGTCACTAAAAGATTGCTCTGCTGCCTCAGTCCAAGGCAATTGTTTAGTTGACGGATAGTTACGCAAGAGTTCGGTTAGACCGAGAGCTTTGGTGGCAAAAGAAGGAGTCATGGGGCGAAAAAAATTAAGCATGCCCATAAAACGTCGTAAGTCTCGAGAACATTGAGGACGGGCGCAGTCGGCAATCGCAGCCACTCTGTCAGCGGGAGGTCGTATGCCGTCCGCGCTCACCTCATAGCCAAGGAAGGTCAGTTTAGATTGGAAGAAACTGCACTGGTCAATCGACAATCGCAATTTATGTTGAGCGAGAAGGGAAAGAACAGTGGACACATCATTTAAGTGCTCTTCCTCGGTTTCGGAGGCAATGAGAATATCATCCAAATAGACGATGACGTTTTTTACGTTAACGAATAGGGCATCTATGTACCTCTGAAACGTCGGTCCGGCATTCTTTAGTCCAAAAGGCATGTACAAGAATTCATACAACCCAAATGGAGTCGTTACAGCAGTTTTAGGGATAGATTCAGGAGCAACAGGAATTTGAAGGTAGGCGCGCTCTAGATCGAGCTTAGAAAAGATTTTTTTTGAGTGCAAGGACATTGTCAGAGAGCGAAGGTGAGGAATAGGGTATCTATCACATACAGTGAGAGAGTTAAGTACACGGTAATCTCCACAAGGTCTCCACTTACCAGGTTCCTTCTTTGGAACGAGGTGCAACGGCAATGCCCAAGGAGAATTGGACCTTCTAATGATGCCTGCATTCAACAGAAATTCAAATTCTTTTCGAGCGGCTTCAAGTTTAGAACCCGTTAACGGTCGTGGCTTGAAGTGAACGGGGGAGCAAGAACCAGTACCAATTGAGTGCTGCACGGGGCAGTCGGTTGATGCATCGTTCGACCCGAGTCGTAAGGGAGAGGTCAAAATTGGGTGGTCGGCCAAGATTTTGCGTACACGGGGAACTATTTGGGTCAAATCAGCGGAGTACGCTGTTAAGGAATCCTTCGAAAAATGAAGGGGAGTTTTCCTACCTGTCAAGGTATCTATTAGATTACTGTTCTGGCAGTCAACAAGTATCGAATGCGCGGCCAAGAAATCAATTCCTAGAATCGGTTGAACTACCTCCGCAATGACGAATGTCCATTGCAAAGATCTTCCCAGCCCTTTAATGTCCACTACAAGGTCGGCCTCGCCTCTGCAATTAATTCTTTCCCCTGACGCTGTAGAGAGTGTTACTGCAGTGGGACGTAGGTATCCTACCTCACAGGAGGGTGGTAAAATGCTAATCCCCGCCCCTGTATCGATGAGCAGATTAACCTCACTGCGACCTATACGTGCGCTTACTGAAAGCGGTCGTCCGACGGTCACAGCTTGAACAGACGACCGATCTAGTTTTCCGACCTACGGAACGGGCTAGCAGGTCTAGCGGGGAAGGAAGCTCTACTTGAGGGTCGAGAGACCGGCAAACCGGGTTTGTAATTAGAGCACCAGCGCCGGCATGATCTAGCTTCATCCCCATAGTAAAGGTGTGCTCTACAGACCCTAGGACGCTGGTTTGAACGAAAAGCTCTGACACCTATTGGTATGTTAGGGCTATTGTATTGCCCCGCTCTCTCCTCGTTTGCGTTCCGGGCGTTACTTCGGTAATTCGTGTGTGCTCCCGCGTCAGGTGCCCTTTCTCAAAAAATTGGGTCCACAGCAGCTATCTGATGTTTCGGCAAATATTCCATATAGGTTTCTGCAATGGACGCCATAGTGTCCAAGTCGTGCTCCTGGCGCGCGGCTATCCAGGGGCGTATGGCTTCTGGCAAACTGCTCACGAACTTGAGTCGGAGGAAATCCTCCGACAGGCCTAAGTTGCTTTCAGCGGCTAAAGTGCGTCGCTTTGATAGAAATTCCCTAGGTCTGTCATGGCAATACAACCCCTTCTGTGAAAGGAGCTCATCAAAGAGTTCCTTTTCGGATCGGGAGTACCGTGCGCGCACAAACTCTTTTAACCCCTCATAATCAGCTGCCTCTATGAGCGTTTGTGGTATATGACGAGCTATGCGGCTACTCAACGCGCCTAATGCGTGGTGGAACTTTAACGATGAGCGACGCACCCCGGTGACAATAAACTGGCTTTCGAGTATGTTGAAAAACATTTGAGGATAAGCCTCATCAAAGTCGGGGGGACGTACCAATGCCGCGTTTGTGGGAATGTGCGACTCATTGTCGTCTACGGTTTCGTGACCGTTACTGTTTGATGGTGAGGACTCAATTTCTTTGCTCCCAAATAAAAATATGAAAAGGAGAAATATATATATATATAGCGAAAGAATTTGGAAAAAAATTGAAATAAATGCGATGCGCAAATACAGGAAACGTCGAAAATAGGATACGTTCGCGGAAAAGAAAAAAAAAGAAAATAATGTGAAATATAATAGTTATAGCGATAGAAGTTGGAGGAAAATGTAGTGCGGGAAATAGAGAAAACGTCGAAATAGGGGAAACTCGTTGGAAAAAGCAATAAATAAAAAAACAAGGAATAGGAAATATAGAAAATAGCTCGCTGGCAAAATATACTATGGTGCACCGGAATGGACTCTACTTATGCAATGAAAAAGCAAATCAGTAAAACACAAAATATTCCAATTAAAAAAAATATGTGCTCGATCACTAGTGAATTCGCTACTCACGATAGTTTTCTGAAGTTCTCCCAAAGTGGGGAACTTGATTGGATTATGTGAATTTGAAGCTTGAAGAGCAAGCAATTTTAACTGTTGAAAATTTGATTGATTGGTATTCTTTGATAAGGGAGGGTCACCAGTCGCCGGAGAAGGCGACAATATATTGAATGAATTGATATAGCCACTGACTCAGAAGGAGTTTATTAAGGGTGTTCGGACGCAATATTTCAAGCGTCTAAAATCAACAATAAAAACCGCGATACAACCATCACTGGGGAGAATGAGAGAACAGTTACGCTCGCCTTTTAAGGGGTTTATTGAAGTGGAGGTTGAACGCCGAGGTGTGACGCTTGATTCTTTTTCGAGAGACGTTCTTGGGGAGAGTCCAAGGTGGTTGAAGAACTTCAGACGGTGCGTTCAGCTCAGGCTTGTGGAAGCGTGTGCTGGAGTGTGAAGTTGAGGATGATGTAAGGTGGGATGTTCCGACACCAAGTGAGTAGGGAATTGAGTGATGAGTATGGGAATAGTTACCGGTTGGGAAAACTCGGTAGGAAAAGGAGACTCTCGACCCAATGGTCTCAACTGGGGTTTTAGTGGCTTAGCTGCAGGGATGCAGGCCTTCCAGTTTAGTGAAGTTTGAAGAGGAGGAGCAACTTGTAGGGGACACTTGGAGAATCAACTCGGAGGAGGTAAGCTCCTTAAATTAAGAGGTTTAGGTTTGGTTTCATACGTGTTTGTGAGTGCATGAATGTGTGGTCCAGTCGATCCTGTGAGGGAGCAAGTGTGTGGTGGTATGAACACACACCACCTCAACCTTCGCACGCTTCAATACACCGAGCGGTCCGACGTGAAAGTAAACAGGCGTTCCCTGGCACGCTTCAATACACCGCGCGGTCCGACGTGAAAGTAAACAGGCGTTCCCTCGCACGCTTCAATACACCGCGCGGTCCGACGTGAAAGTAAACAGGCGTTCCCGCCAATCAGAGACCCGGACGGGTAAAGTCAACCTCCAGCGAGGCCTATATAAACAGCCGCGCAGCCAGCGGAGCTCAGTTCACTCGCAGCGTCCCTGGTGTTTACAACAAAGTCTCGACGCTCAGCAAGCACCACCTCTGCTACCGTCACCGCCTCCTCGACAGCCAGCCGCCACGTCTGGTGGCTGGCTAGTCGCACCAGCGTTTCCCCGACAACCGTCGGTCCGCAGCAGCCTCACCGGTCTGCTCTCGAAAGCAGCCTGAGGGAGAACACCACACTGGTGACCCCAGAGTGACCGGCAGGTGGAAGCATGGCTGGGAGAGATGTCCGGTTACCCGCCTTCAGTGGTGACATCAAGGGATGGCTCCTTCACTGCGATGTTTTTCTCGCACAAGTCCCGAACCTGGACGACGCTTCGAAGTTCGGTGCACTCCTCGGAGGGCTACCTACGCACATCATCACCGAAGTACAAGAGATACTCGGAAACTTAAAAAAAAACAACGGGGGGGCACCTGTGGTGGTATGAACACACACCACCTCAACCTTCGCACGCTTCAATACACCGAGCGGTCCGACGTGAAAGTAAACAGGCGTTCCCTGGCACGCTTCAATACACCGCGCGGTCCGACGTGAAAGTAAACAGGCGTTCCCTCGCACGCTTCAATACACCGCGCGGTCCGACGTGAAAGTAAACAGGCGTTCCCGCCAATCAGAGACCCGGACGGGTAAAGTCAACCTCCAGCGAGGCCTATATAAACAGCCGCGCAGCCAGCGGAGCTCAGTTCACTCGCAGCGTCCCTGGTGTTTACAACAAAGTCTCGACGCTCAGCAAGCACCACCTCTGCTACCGTCACCGCCTCCTCGACAGCCAGCCGCCACGTCTGGTGGCTGGCTAGTCGCACCAGCGTTTCCCCGACAACCGTCGGTCCGCAGCAGCCTCACCGGTCTGCTCTCGAAAGCAGCCTGAGGGAGAACACCACACTGGTGACCCCAGAGTGACCGGCAGGTGGAAGCATGGCTGGGAGAGATGTCCGGTTACCCGCCTTCAGTGGTGACATCAAGGGATGGCTCCTTCACTGCGATGTTTTTCTCGCACAAGTCCCGAACCTGGACGACGCTTCGAAGTTCGGTGCACTCCTCGGAGGGCTACCTACGCACATCATCACCGAAGTACAAGAGATACTCGGAAACTTAAAAAAAAAACAACGGGGGGGCACCTGTGGTGGTATGAACACACACCACCTCAACCTTCGCACGCTTCAATACACCGAGCGGTCCGACGTGAAAGTAAACAGGCGTTCCCTGGCACGCTTCAATACACCGCGCGGTCCGACGTGAAAGTAAACAGGCGTTCCCTCGCACGCTTCAATACACCGCGCGGTCCGACGTGAAAGTAAACAGGCGTTCCCGCCAATCAGAGACCCGGACGGGTAAAGTCAACCTCCAGCGAGGCCTATATAAACAGCCGCGCAGCCAGCGGAGCTCAGTTCACTCGCAGCGTCCCTGGTGTTTACAACAAAGTCTCGACGCTCAGCAAGCACCACCTCTGCTACCGTCACCGCCTCCTCGACAGCCAGCCGCCACGTCTGGTGGCTGGCTAGTCGCACCAGCGTTTCCCCGACAACCGTCGGTCCGCAGCAGCCTCACCGGTCTGCTCTCGTCCCTCAACCACGCAGCGTCTCCCCGACAACCGTCGGTCCGCAGCAGCCTCACCGGTCTGCTCTCGCCCCTCAACCACGCAGCGTCTCCCCGACAACCGTCGGTCCGCCAAGACGTCATCTGTCACTGTATTACTCGACTGTAATATTCCCTTGTGCCATTATTGTCGGCGATCTTCATAATAATACGGCGTTTATTCCAGTTGTGTTTTCCTCACCTCGCCGGTTCGTTTGCACCTCAGGCACTCACTTCGGGCATAGGTACCACAAAGTCTAAAGATATTTACATAGTCTGCCCGGAGTGTAAAGCAGCCTGAGGGAGAACACCACAAGTGACTTGAATTACTTTGTACAATAACGAGTCTATTCATACACATGTGCAAGACTGCTACAGTCTGCTGCATTAACAGGAAGAACAATGGCAGAAGTCTAGTGACAAGATCGGTCCGCAGCTCTAGCGCCCGAGCTGCAGCCCGAATCATGTTAACACCAGAATCGGTGTTCCAGACCAACTGGTCACAAGCTCTACTGATATCACAAGCAGCAACACAACAGAGTATATAATAGTTATATAATTTGCTAATGGAATTTAGTTATACTGGTTTGGCTTCCAGGTATTCCGAAAATAGCCAGCCAACTGCTGCCAGTTGGCGGTTGTAACTTGAGTCAAAAGCAAACTACACCTACAACTCAGCATGAGACTGAAGATTTGAATTTCCCGTACAGGGAACTAATTTCTAAAGGCAAAACATGACTGATCGTGAACTAACAACTAGAAGTAAAATAATGTACACAAAGTAATATGAGGAAAGGTGAGGACTCTTGTTCTCTATTATTCAGATGAGCCAGAACTGCTTCTAGGCGCAGAAAAATTACATATAAAAAGGAGTAGTATATGAAAAGACACAGCAGTAAACCAAACTAAAGCTGGAAAACAAAGTTACAGTGACTTAGCAAAGGCTAACAACGCTCAATTAAATTCAGGGAAACAATATTTAACTTACACATTAATGATCCCTGTGGACAGTAAAGTGGCTTAAAACACTCTGCTCAGCACTGATAAAATATCTAAGGAGCTAATGCAACATTTTAATAATATTGAGAGCCAACAAGGATTCATCGGAGAAGCGAATACAAAAAGGGAAAACAATGACAAAGATGGGGCAGTGAGCTTGAAGCTTGTGCCTAACTAACACTGGCACAGGGAAAACATAGTGCATGTTCCTAAAGTCAGTTACATGAGTAAACTCTAATTTAACGGACAAGTCAATAAAAATATAATGAAACGCTTAACATTAACACTTGATACTTACATATGCCCGCTCTGGGGCCCAAGCGCTACTCAGGAGGATCTATACGAGAATGACGACTCTGCCTGGGAAGCCGGCCTTATATGCGCTTTGAGCGGAAGAGCGTTTCCGGATTTTTCCGGAAACGGATGAACTTGCGATATGGTTCTACGTGAAAAACGCCGTTCTTTCTTGTCGAAGTATTTCTTTGGTCAAATTTTAATAGATTTAAGGGTAATGTTGAATGACAATAGTAATGTAAAATTGTAATAATGATTGCGTTAGCTTTATTTAATTTTTAGACGGTAGTTTTATTAATTTATGAAATTTGGACTGAAGTGCGGCAGAAGGCGTTCACTACAGTTTTGCAGTCTTCGGCTTTTGTATGCCACTGCGGTCTTATTTCTTGGTTCTTGGTGTCGGCGTCCAACCGGCGGCTTCAGCGGCTGGAGTTTGCTACCTCCCCTGAACCATTATTGTGTGCTTCCTTTGTTTAGTATGGATGATGTGTGATTGTAAAGAAGGAGGGTGTATTTATATTTATCACGATTGGGTCACCAATGAGGCTAGTTCAAACGTGGGGTTTCGTTTGGAACTGCCTACGAGTCAATTATTCGTATAGCGACTAGTAAGGGATAAAGACTAGTCGAACGAGTAAATATTTATTTTTGGCCCACGGGATTATTCAGGAGAAAAGACTGGGGAACTTCGCAACGTACTATAATCCGAATAGTAATGGAATATTCTAATGGTATTAGGATTCTAAGTACGGTTAATTACGACATGCCTGAATAACGAATAATCACTTGATCAAAAGTGGTAAAGGTAGGGGAGGTAGCTTTGTTTGTAGATCCTGCAATTACACGAATAAAACAAAGGTTAGCATGACGATATGAGGATCTCGAAATTACATAATTACAACAGGTAAAATATGAAATATAAATTATTCAACTACCAACCTATATTTTCTACTATCAGGTTGTAATTTGAATATTGAATTAGTTAATCCTCTTGACTTTGAAATTCTCTAATCGTTGGCACAATCCACACTAGAAACTAAGTTATACTTTAAACTAAATTCTAAGCTCTCACTCTTAAAGTCTCGCATGATGAACTAAGTTAAAACACTTCCAACTTAACGACCGGGTCTTTTCAAAGTTACCGGGCCGTTACGTAACCGCCTCCATGGCGGCACACTCCGGCCGGTCACACGTCACTCTACTTAGGGCGTAAATTCTAGTCTCATTTTCTACTTCACATGATTTTACAAAACTCATCATATCTAATAAACCTTATATTCATCATATCCAATAAACCTTATATCTAATTAACCAAAATTCATCATATCTAATAAACCTTACGAACAGCACGGAAGGTAGTCAAATGTAATTTATATGCTACTCGCGAGCCAGTTAGCTCGTTACTTTCACTTAATAATTCACAACACATAAATCCAAAAAGTATCACTTCGAGAATAGCGAGACTCACCAGGTTGATCAGAGCACTTGTTTACACTACGAGGTTTAGCGGAGGAATGGGCTGCTGAGCAGCGAACGATGCTTGAAGAGCGTGAATGTTGCCATAAAGCGGCACTCAACTCGTCTCATAAGACGGTGTAGATTTTATCTATTTTAATATTTATTTATCTTTTAAATAAAAGACTTTTAAAGGTACAAAATTACTTTTATTATTAAATTCTAAATTTGTATTAATAATTCAGTAATTTTTCCGGGCACCACAAGTCTACCAGATGAAAGGTCGTTCTGGATAAGACGACGTAAGAGAAAGTTTGGCTGATTTAAATAAAGGAGGTTGCAGCCAAATACTCTAGGGTACACTTAATAGAATACACAAGTGCCTTAGAATTGGCAGTTGTCATATTAGAACAATTTACACTAAGCAAACAGTCAAGGAATTTCTGCACTAGCCATACTAAGTCTAAGGTTAGCTGGATCGCTGCTAGCTTATCCCATTTGAAAATAACAGGGAAACACCACAGAGCTTCAACAGCTAAATTATGAGTATCTAAGCATGAATTAAGTGAGACTCTTATGCTAACAACAATTGAGTAATACAAGCCATAAGGTGGCTCTAAGTCATCAAGAGAGGGATTAATTTAACTAGCCAATCAGCAGCACATGAAGGTAACAATGCTAAAAATCGTACCCTTTGAGAGCACAATCAAGCTTACTCGGAGGCTAGCAAGGCAAACAAAGGTAAGGCAACAATGACAAGGATGGCACAGAATAGCAGAATATTTTGGCATCCTATTGGTTATATTGAACAACAACACTTCTGGAAGTAAACCCTAAAAATGACAATGTGTGAGAGGAAAATAGGCAGCAAAAAATGACAACAGGAATTTGCAGGTTGAACTAATACTCCACCCCAGGGAACTAGGGTAATTTTGGAGTGAAATTTGAGGAATTGGTACTCTAGAATATTCAGACACTTTTCAGAAAAGAACTAACAATCATACCTTCAATAACGTCCTGAAACACTAAAAGCCAACGCTCTTAGAATCTTGGCACAAGATATATGATAAAAATAAAGGTGAGGTCTCTTATTCTCTATAATTCAGATGAGCAAGAATTGCTTCTAAGCACAATGGAGTAATTGGCACAACGAAGAAAAGCAACAACGGCCAAGATAACGCAGTAAAAAATCTCAGAGAATGTTCCTACGTCAGTTACAAGAGTGAGCTCTAATTAAACAGACACGTTGCATATTTTAGTCTCTAAACACATCCAACCGACGAAATAAGGTAACACCAGCTTAACACTTAACATTTAACTCTTGTTACTTACATATGCCCCTCTGGGGCCCAAGAACTACACTCAGAAGAATCTACGCGTGAATGACGACCCTGCCTGGAAAGCTGGCTATCGGAAGCTTGCGAA
Organism: Morinoia aosen; assembly: GCA_030386875.1. Taxonomy (NCBI): domain Eukaryota; kingdom Metazoa; phylum Arthropoda; class Malacostraca; order Amphipoda; family Talitridae; genus Morinoia; species Morinoia aosen. The sequence continues at coordinate 23,286,323 of CM059565.1, forward strand.
ATGGTTCTGCGCAATGTTTCCACACGGAAGTGGCGGACTGTAATATAGCGAGTAGTGTAAGTTCTAGTTAGACAGACCTAAAGTTATTAACGCTCGTGAGAGCAACACTCACAGCCAGTTTCCGATTGGTCGTAGCCAGCTAAAGAGTTCATGCTGACTGCCAGTGTTAATATAGAGTATTTCGGACGGCTAAGTACTATCTCTAAGTGCTTCTCTAACTACCTACTACTAATTCTATTCTAATCTATCCTGCTATTTCAATCTATCTCCGCTCTACTCTCACTAGCCACAAGTCTGGTAACTGAGTATCTTAGTTGTAAGGTATCTAAGAGGTGAGTGACTTATGTACCTAATGTGATGTTGTGCCGCCCTCAAGTGTTGGCGGCTGAAGGGTAGAACAAAGAGACGAGTAGACTTTTAGCGTGTACTTGGGGTAGCGAGACAGGAGAACCGAATGCGCCCCTAGGGGCTCCGCACTACCTTTATATACTCAATATTTGCTGATGTCAGCATACGCATTGCGGTACCCGCACAGGGCGTCGACTTGAACACGTACGGACAGATGCACAGAGAGAGTACGCACTTGTGACGGCATACACCTCCCCCCATGCCCTGGTTATTTACCAATATAAGAATCAATCAATTGAAGTTTTAAGAATCGTAACTTACAATTTTAACACAGGAAGCTAAAAACATCTTAGGTAAAATATCCCCAAATGAAAATTACTGTGTAGCAAAACAACTATCATATATTAGGAAAAGAAACAACGCATCGAATTAAAATTGACTGGACATCGTAAAAATGAAATCATCCACACCCCCACCACCAAGAAAACGGAAGAGCCGCCGCTCAAATACACGTTATGAACGCAAAAATCCTAAGTTAATAACAGAATACACGTCTCGAAACACAGACGTGAATAACGCAACACAATAAAGTCCGTTAACTTAAAACTATAATCGGCATCCAAAAACGGTAAAAGAACTCCACGGTTTTCGGAACCAGGATTCAACTAACTTTCCAGTGTAGGAACACGTCAGCAACATATCGAAAACAAAACGCTAAACAACAACGTTGAGCATGTAATAATAAACCTCCCAGAAATATTCGTTAAGGAATAAGGCAATAAGGCAATATTTATCCAAAAAAAATTTTACGTTTCGTACGCAGGAGAAAATACTAAACAAATGGGAATCGTTACACATAAAAATTAAACGCCGCATGAATGTGCTACGTACAACTTCGTTGACAACCATGTATTTTGGTTATTATGAAAACAATATCACTTTGCAGAAAAAAATATACACGCGTGGAAATTTGTATTGAAACTGCGATCACTTTAAAATATCATCATTTTCGTAGAAATAAATCTAATTTAACGAAATAGAAAGAATACATAATGTATACTTGAACATCGTATATTCGTGAACGTCAATCCGAACAAGAGAAAAAATCAATACCAAACTCATCAATGTAGAAAAAAAATAACTGAGTATCTTAAGACTACTTCCTGAGTATATGGTAAAAGTAAATAATACTACATCCGTTTACAATGCATGAGAGCTAATAGCGCCTAATTGGCGACACGTAAAAACATCAAGTTCCACTTTTCAAAAACAAGAACACAAGCCACACTGACGCCTAAACTTCGCTATTTGCTTGCAGGTGACGCAGCGGTTGGTCAGCATTGCTCGACCTGAGCTGCTGGCGTCGGAGTAACGCATCCTCGGAGCGTAGGCGATCCGCCAACATATAAATTTCTCGACGAAGATAAAAGAAGGAAACTCCTAATGCCAAAGTGAAAGGAAAAAGTAGAAGAATACCTAAATCTGCTACCCTATCTGGGAGAATGTCGACGAGTGCGTTAGCTTCCACCCAGTCTTTTGACACTCGACCCTGATGTTGCTCCAGGGCATTCGTGAGGGCTTCCACAGACACATGGGTCATGCGGTTTCCCATCGTGGAAGACAGGAACGGTAGCGTGCTCGTTCTGAAATTGAAACAAATACAGTTCAATTAGCATGGCCACATAATTTAAATAAATGAGATCAATTATTATTACGTCAAATTAATAAAAGAAACCAATGGTGACACCTGGCGACAGTTGCAAAGAAAGGAACAAACAGCGTATCGGCACGCTGCAGATCCCACACGGTCTCGACAGCTGCACACCTAATTGCAAAACAAATTGGGCGACGGCACTCCAAAACAACTCGGGAGCTAGCACTTCGCTCCCACAGCAATGAGGTGCCTCGTTTGTAAACACACGGAGGTTTTTGAACCGTGCAAGGCTTTCGAGCGGGTGCAAACCTTGGTTGTAAAATAACGTGCGTCACATCCTCAATCACGGACGTAGAAACTACGGCACATCAAGACTAAAAATTAAGCAATTACATATGATTATATAACGAGAATTCCAATTAAAATGATATTTAAAATTAACACCGAAACGAGAATCACACAATAATTTTATTTCAACATTGTAACATAGTCAGTCGTAAGTCGTACAGTTTTCATTCAACACTTTTTACGCAAAGGTAATACATGATTTTTATTGGTCTTATATGTTCGATTACCAATTTTCAATTCTACGTAATTTCGGTTAATTTTTGTAATAATTCCCGGTCCTCTCCAGGCAATATCTAATTTGTTTTTTCGCATGTGATTGCGCAATAATACTCGTTCACCGAGTTCAAAATTTTTATTTTTACGTCGAAGGTTGTGATACATAGTTCTTTCACTGGTGTTATTAATTATTATAGCTCTAACGTTTTCAACAGTACGGGCTGCTTCTTGAGCTCGAAATTTTATGATATCGACGTCGGTGTCATGACTATAGTTGTTCTCGAAAGTGATGGCGCTAAAGTTTGCACACGTGTCTCGATTGAAAATAATATACGAGGGTGTATCTCCCAGCGTAGTATTTAAACTATTGTTGATCGCGTTCTCTGTGCTGTTGAGACACTGGTCCCATTCGGTATGCACTAGGGAGTTAATATATAGTTTTAATAGATTCGTAATCTTGCGGTTATTGCGCTCCACAATAGCATTGCTATGAGGACTCCAAGGTAATACTTCTTTTTTCGCAATTGAATGGATTTGACTGAATTTTTTTACTGCCGCAGATTTAAATTCAAGAGCTTGATCACTAAGAAGTGTTTTAGGATATCCAAAGGTTGAGAAGCAGTTGCCTAGGCAGGAGACAACTGTATCTGCTCATATATCTGCGGTTGCGTGAAGCTTACAGTAACGAGAAAATAAATCAATCACGATTAGAATATATTTATTCTGCTGATCTGTGACAGGAAGAGGACCAAGAAAGTCCATTGCTACCACCTCGAAGGGTTCTTCAGCAATGGGAGCGTCCAATATATTAATAGGCACAGTACTGCTGGCTTTAAGAATTTTACATACATCACACATTTTGACAAATTTACGTATGATACTCTTCTCTAATAAATGAAAATAACGCAACTTAAATTTAAACAATGTATGCGTGGCATCAGTATGGTACAAGGAGTGTATACTGAGCACCGCCTTGTTCATTAGCGATGTCGGTATAACCGAAGTGAGAATAGTGCTTTCCCTAGAGTCTATTTGTCGTCGTCTATAAAGTATGTCGTTCAGAATTAAATATTTTTGTAAGTCAGGGATCGTAGATGTACTACTAGTTAGTAATGCGTCTTTGACCTCAGAACAGAAAGGGTCTAGCTGTTGCTCATTTCGAAATTCGTCTAAAGTCCACGATACGTCTTTTAACTGAGGAACGTAGTCAGTCAGTCGGGGTTTTGCAGTCGCCTCTGGCGCCAGTTGATGAGAACTTGTATCGGCTGTTTGGTCTATGTCGGCGGTCAGCGCACCACGGCGTGTAATTACTGCGAAGGCGTCAACCTCATCGAACTCTGAGCACTCTTCAAGATCAGAAATAGTTAAATGCTCGGGCAATCTACTTAGACAATCTGCAATTAGATTTTGTTTTCCGGGGAAATATTTTACTACCGGTTCGAAAGATTGAACTGTTAGACACCATCTAGCCATAGCTGAGTCGTCAGGAAGCTTTTTGAAAAACAAGGGCTGTTATGGTTTATGATCAGTGTAGAGATAGATCGGATATCCAAGAATGAGATATTTAAATGCTTTCAGCGCGCTCACAATGGCGAAGAATTCCTTTTTCGTCGTTGAATAGCGCTTTTGTGTGGAATTTAAACTTTTACTGTAGTAGGCAATAGCCTTCATTGATTTATTTGAATCATTTCCTTGTTGTAAAAGCACTGCACCTATACCAAAATTAGAAGCATCTGTAAATACGTGGAAAGGCTTAGTAAAATCAGGATGCCGTAAAACGGTATCAGATGTTAAAACAGATTTGATTTTTTCAAAAGCTTGCTGACATTCAGGATTCCAGATAAACTCAACATTTTTACGTAACAATTGATACAGAGGGTATGAGATCGATCCAAACATTGGTATGTGATTGCGGAAATAGTTCGCCACTCCTAAAAAACTTTGCAGTTCCTTCACATTTTTTGGAATGGGAAAGTTTTGTAGCTTCTCTGATTCTTTGCAGCGAATTCCGTCTGCCGACACGATGTGTCCAAGATATTCAATTGAGTTTTTTAGGAAATGACATTTTTCAAGTTTAAGTGACAGATTTCCACCACGTAGCTTCTCAAAAACACTATGTAAATCTTTCAGATGTTGGTTCATGGATTTGGAAAATAGCAATATATCATCAAGGAATACAAAACATAATTTACCGATGATATTTGTAAGAACAGAAGAAATGATTCTTTGGAAAACTGAGGGACTCGAGGACAACCCGAATGGCAGCCTCTTGAACTGAAATTTCTCGTAACCGATACTGAACGCGGTGAATTTACGGCATTTTTCCTCCAACTCGACCTGATGAAAGGCAGAGCGTAGGTCGAGGCTCGAAAAAATGCTATTACCCCCGAGGGCAAAAAGCAATTCGTCGATCCTCGGAATCGGGTAACATTCCTTGATAATTATTTTATTTAGTTCGCGGAAGTCAATTACGGGGCGAATCTCGCCTGACTTCTTCTTCACAACGATTAAAGGGAAATTATATTCAGAGCTTGAAGGCTCGATAATTCCTTGATTCAACATCTGTTTATTGGCTTGCAACAATTCGTTTTGATACTTATGTGGAATTCGATATGGTGGGATGTTAAGTACTGGAGCATGAGGTTTTAATTTAATATTATGTTGCATAACGTTCGTAACGGCAATAGTTTCGCCTTCGAGAGTAATTACGTCTCTAAAGTCATTTAATAGATTAATCAGTAATGGTTTAGCATCATCATCGTCACAATTTACGTCGTTTCCAGTCAGAAGGCGTCTTTCGTTACTACCTCCCTCTGGTACATCATTTTTCTGTGCATTAATTCCTAGTTCATCAGCACGAATATCGTTACAACAATGCCTCGTTTCTACAGATACTACCCCAACGTCTTTACCAGAGATGGCATTGAAAGTTCCACCATTAACACTGTCGACTCCGGGTAGATCCGCATTACCGTGGGCATCGCACAAATTTGCATCTCGCACAGCTTCGTGCACGGTAGACATGTAAATCTCATGTTCAATTTCCATGTCGTCAAATTCCTCAATGGTACTTATCATCGTATTGTCGCTTATATATACCACGTCTTCAGAGACGTTCAAAAGCATTACAGGGACAAAACCATTTGACTTGATATCCACAACTGATTCGGCGACATAAATTCCATTCGCAAGAATTGTCTTATTCATAATATACTTTCCGGGCTTAGCCTTTTTGACATACCCATTAATAACACGTAAACAATTACTTGGCATTTCCACTGCTCCACAATGAACAACTATTTCTCGTCTTTTACTTTTTTTCAAACTTCTCGCTTGTTCCTTAGTTTCTCTTATTTTGTTCGCATGCTGTTTAGTTATTCTCACATTATTCGCTGGTTGTTCATATTTTTTAACCTTATTCCCTGGGTCTTTCCCTGGGAATTTAGTTACTTTCCCATTTTTTTCTCGCCCTGGCGTTGGGCCTGGGGTACCCCTCTGTTCTGCAGTATTTATTTCTAGGCCATTTTTATCGCCACTTTCTTGGCTCGCAATTTTTGATTCCCTCTGCTTCAGCAGATATTTCCTTATATTCCTCCTATTGGCAAGCATGTCAGCCATTAGACATTCTGGATTACTTAGAGTATTGAAAAATACCTCTCGCTTACTTTGCCCGTGCAATTCTTGCACATCATGAAACGGTACTTTTACTCCGTCGAGAACTATGAATCCTTCTTTAAAATTAATCACGGCATCTTGTAGAATATCCCTACCGAGGATTACATCATATTTAAATTCGCCATCTTTCAAAATCAAAGCGCTAGTATTTATTTCTTTATTATTAGGCAGCGTAATACAAAGATCAAGTTCGCCTGATACCTGGCTTTTAGAATTTACACCCCTGATACTCAAGGCACTAGGCTTAATTCGCTCGTTTATGCCTTTTAAATTCCGGTAACTCACCAGACACCGGTCACTACCGCTGTCGATGAGAGCGCTCATCAATTTGTTATCATTACGTAATATAATTGTAGGCTTCTTAGAACGCCGTAATGAAAATAAACCGTCGCTTTCCTTCCTTAAACGACCTTCCTTCATAATCGTCGCTGACAAACAAACTTCTACAGGTAGTTCTGAATTTGCACCTACATTAAATTCTTGTTGGCCTAGTAATTCGAACTTATTTTTACACAGGAATAGCGGATCCACCTCTTCCGTCGACTTAGTTATAGTATCTGGTTTCAACGCCACATGTTTGGTAACGGGGATTGTAGCTGTATCCTCGGGCACTGGCAACTCCTTCTCTACTCCAAGACTCTTTGGTTTTTTTGATTCTTCTCTATCTACTCTAAAAAATCGTCACCCTCGGAAGATGCAGCGTAATACGCTTCACCTTGGCCTCGACCTCGACCACGCGAATGACATTCACGTGCAAAATGGCCTACCTTCCCACATTTGTAGCAAGCATGACCGCGGAATTGTGATTTGCTTTGGCCTCTCTTATTCGTGCACATACTTTGAACATGACCTGTGGTTTTGCATAGTGAACAGAAAGATTTTGATCTATCCTTACTACTTTGTTGTGGACTTTCCACCTGTGCCTCGTTGCACTCCATAGAACCTAAAGGTCGATCACCAAAATATGCACATTGTCTTCCCCTTTGAAATCTAGCAGGTCTTCAATTGCTTCTGAAAAATGGTCTCCGACCTTGAAAACGTCGGTTGTTGTTTTGAGAGGCATAGTAAGCCTCGGGAAACGATTCCTTCTCGTCCCACTCACTCTCTTCAGGCACGACCGCAAGGTAAGTTTCTCTGGTTGGGTACGTGGACTGGGTATTATATTTGCGCGCAAGTATTTCTCTTCCCTCAGGATTATTACGCACAGCGGAAACGAGACGAGCTAACAACTCTTCAGAGGTATGGAACTGCCTCGAGAAGATTTTTTTACAAAAGTTCTCTTCTAAGAGAGGTGCGAGAATTGCTATAGCTAGACTAAAAACTACCAAATCACCAGAGAACTTTTTAAATCGTTTGCGTTCGTACTAGCAATTACAAATGGATGTCTTTGTAATGCACCTTCTGTACTATTTAGAATATGATCACTCAAATTTCTTATTTTCGATATCGCCGTAACCAATTGTGCAGCCAACCCTTCATTACGTAACAACCGTAACTGATTTAAATCGCACGCTAACGCATGAACTGAACGCTCACCCTTAGCCACGTAGATGTCATCTAAAATGTCGATAACCTGATTAAAGGAATAGTGAACATCAGGGTTTACTAATTTTGTAACTACTCCGTTAAAATCTCCTACACTTTTGTGTGCGCTGCGCACAAGTAATTCTTTTTTGGCGTCGTCGGAAGTTAGGTCGGGTAACAAGCACATATAGGATTTTAGGTTTGCGACATGCGTCCGAAAAGTCTTTGTTTCACAAAAGATTGGGTCAGTGAGACGCTGTCGGCCTCGAAAAAGCGGTAGCTCTGCACTGGACAGGATAGTACTGCCCCTTTGTAAAGTTGTGGTTACATTACCACCCGTCATTGGTCCACTAGAGGACGTCATTGTTGTCACACTTGGCGTACTGAACGTCACAGTCTGGGTACTAACAGCGGTCGTCACTACCGTCGTAGGCATCGGTCCAGACGTAAACACCCTTGTTGGCGCATGCTCGCACATTCCAGGTAACGTACCACTAAATGCCGGAACAGAAACTCTACCACTACTTGTCGTCGTTGCTGTCGAACGAATAAATTCAGGTTCGGAATCAGAATCTCCCATAATGAATCACAGCAACCAACCAATTTTTCTCACAATGCTAAAAACGTAACTCACAATTATAACAATCCCACAGCCCAACGCAAAAATCCTACGCCACAAAAAAAATAACACCGCAGAACCCGAAAATCTTACCTCTCAAAATAATAATCACATAACAGAACGCTAAAAGCTCACGTTATAAAAATGGATGAAACACACGGTTAAATCTTCATTAAAAATCACTAAAAATTTAAATACTAAAAATTTTTTCTGCGACTTTCAAACGAACTGAATCCAATTTCTAACAAGGAAACTCTTTACACGAATTCAATGGTATCGATCCCAACAATTTTTTTAACTAAACGAAGCAACAAAAATTAAAAACCGACGATGTCACATAAAATTATCTAATGATCCCAAACAATAATATTATAGTTTACAGAATACTCAACTTGGAATCAGCACACGGCAGGCAGAGCAGCCACGGCCAGTCAGTCGTCTCGGCCGATGTCAAGGACGAACTGCCCAGCAACAGCAGAACAGGTGCGACCAGCTGTTCTGAAGGTCGTCTGCGATGCTCAGCCACAGCACAGGCAGACGTCGAGACTGCCGGATCCAAGGTCATACACGCAGCGCTGGCAGACAGCGGACTAGCAATGTTAGCACGTAGCACGTCTTTGTTGTGTTTACGTATGTTCACGGTTCCACACTGCGCGTAATCGCACAGCTCACTGTTTATGTATACGTATTAATTACGTTAACACATCTTCTGTATAAATTTGAAGCAACACTGTTCGGTATGTAATTTCCTATCACATACACTCTACACAATTGTTCTCGTAGAAGTAGAAACACTGCAACTGTTCGTAGAATTGTTCTGAACACAGCCACTTATGCATACAACTGTTAAACGACCACGTCACTATTTGCGATGGAAATTCACGCACAACTTCATTACGCAGTGGTCACCCTCCTTTTCCAGGTCAACACGAGCTGTGTAAGGTACTCCCAAAGGCACGTTTAATTCTAAACCATAAGGAGAATTCATCAGAGTTTCTTCAGGGATACGTTTAACGATTAAACGGAACACGTTGTTGTATACTTCCGGTGCTTCTTCAATTTCTCTTCCCGTTGCTGTAGATTTCTCCATAGTAGTGTTGTCGTTATTACCAAAAATATTTTCGGCTCACGAAACGAAGCGTAGACCACCACACGTAGAATTCCCACGAATTTCCGTAGACACGTGATCCTCAAATATCACCGTCGAAAATCCAGACTTAATTCCCGACATCTTCATTCACAGTAGTCGCTGAATCCACATCACAGCACAAGGATCAAGTACAATTACACGTCGTGGGGACGAACTTACTGTGCCACCAGATGTGCCGCCCTCAAGTGTTGGCGGCTGAAGGGTAGAACAAAGAGACGAATAGACTTTTAGCGTGTACTTGGGGTAGCGAGACAGGAGAACCGAATGCGCCCCTAGGGGCTCCGCACTACCTTTATATACTCAATATTTGCTGATGTCAGCATACGCATTGCGGTAACCGCACAGGGCGTCGACTTGAACACGTACGGACAGATGCACAGAGAGAGTACGCACTTGTGACGGCATAATGTGTCATTGCATTTGTCTATTGATATGTTATTTGTGTCTTGATGGGGTGTACTAATATTATATCTCCGTCTAGGTGTATAACATAAATTGGCGACGAGGATTTGGTAGAACTGCTGGGAGTGGCTCAGTAGTAGTGACTAGTGAGGGAACATAGAATTTGCCTAGTGAATTTTTTTGTTGTTGTTCTGCTCACTGGTGTTGCTGGACTGGCTAGACTAGTGAAGAAACTCAGAATTGATCAAGTGATTGTACTATTTGTGCTGTGAATTTTTTTTCTTCTTTACTTTTCACACTGTGTTTGACTTACTAAAAAAAATTCAATATGCCATTGATAGGTTCAGTGGGAGAATTTAATCCTTTAGAGGAAGAATTTGGAGACTATGAAACTAGATTACACTGCTATTTTTTAATAAACAAAATAGGGGAAAAAGAAAAAGCCCCCACACTAATTTCACTAGTGGGTCCAAAAATAGCTAGGCTTATGAAAGACCTAGTGTCTTCTAAAAGAACCCTTGATGCTACTTATGACGAGATTGTGGAAGCGTTGAGACGGCATTTTAAACCAACAAGAAATCAGATCTTTGAGAGGTTTTGGTTCCATAAGCGGAACCAGAGACAGGGGGAAAGCATTGCTGATTTTGTGGCTAGCTTGAAAGCCCTTTCTCATTCCTGTAATTTCAAACAGGAAGTGCTAGAAGAGACCCTTCTGGACAGATTCATTTTGGGAGTGTTCAGTAATGAAATTCAAAATTGCTTGCTGAATGAAGCTGGCCTGACATGGCAAAAGGCCATGGATCTAGCTACTGCTAAAGAAACCACACTGAGAGAAACAGTGGGGTTGAGGCAATCAAATTCAATTCTAAATGTAGGCCAGAGCAGAGTTCAGCAAACTGCGTACAAGCCTCAGGGCAAGACTCAGGCCCAAGCTAGCCCCAAATCAGCATGCAGCGGTTGTGGTGGTTTGCACTGGCGTAGAGATTGTCCCTATAAAGACAGTAATTGTCATGGGTGTGGCCAAAAAGGTCATCTAGAAAAATGTTTGTCAGGCCGCACAGGGGTTGTCGAACCTTTTTGTGTTAGTTCCCATAATCCCAAGTATTTTCTTTATGTGTCCAGCTCCCTGAACGCCGACTTGTCTGTTTCTTTGCGCTAACGATGCGTCTGAGCATTTACTTTAGTTAGCCCTTAAATATCATTTGCATTACATGTCGAAATTCCAATATTCTTGTATTACCTAGCTAAATACGACTAATATTTTAAATGCAATTTTGAGTGTTGTACCCTGTTATGCAATAGCTCATGCCTGTATGCACTATTTTTGCAATAGAAAATAAATTACTGTCTTTGTTAAAATATATCAGTGTATGTAATAGGGACTTCAAAGAGATTCAGCATTTAACAAGTCACACCCTGAGGTCAAAAGAGTTTCCTTTCTCCTTGTTGGCACAGGCTTTAGTCTTATACGACACCTCGCCTAATAAGGCGTTTAAGGAGCCACCTCGGAAGGACGAAATATTTCGCATAGTTTGTCGTAAGGAAGACGCTGTAGCAGTTCGGCACTAACAGAATTCACTTCTGTTGCCCTAGCGGTCTCATACGGCGCAGACATTTGCTCGTCTTCCTAGCGGTACCACCGGAGTTTGGTACTAACAGTATTTACTTATGTAGCCCTAGCTGACTTATTACGGCGTAGGTGGTACCCACACAAACCTCACTCTAACGGTACCACCGTAGTTCGGCACTGACAGAATTTACTTCTGTTGCCCTAGCGGACTTATTACGGCGTAGGTGGCACCCACACAAACCTCCCCCCACTCAAACAACGGTACCGCCGTAGTTCGGCACTAACAGAATTTACTTCTGTTGCCCTAGCGGACTTGTTACGGCGTAGGCGGTACCCACACGAACCTCAGGAAGGGCAGCTGCGAAGAAAAGCTAGCCCCCCGGAAAAAGGTAGCTGCACCGAAGACAGCCCCCTTTTCCACGAACCCTCACGTCGACCGCACGACGGTATCGACATATTCTGGCGCCCGAACAGGGACCCAGAAGCTTTGCGCGACTACCAACGTTGCCTGGGATTTCTGGGTTCTACACAACTACGCGGACACCGCACCATTAAAACAAGATGAACCTCGTCGCTCAAGCTCGAGAATACGTCGAAGCCCTTGGCCTCACTCCCACCGATGCGGAGTACAGGGAAGAATTTACCAGCCGCCTGAGGCATCTGGAAGAAGCGGAACGAGAAGCCACAGAATGAGCAGCGGAACGAGAAGCTGCAGAGCGAGAAGCCGCAGAACGAGCAGCAGAACGAGAAGCCGCAGAACGAGCAGCGGAACGGGAAGCTGAACGAGAAGCAGCACAACGAGACCACGTGCTCAGACTCAGACAACTCGATGCTCAAATCGCTCCTCAAAATGCTAGAGTAAAGATACCTCCACCGGCTCCATTCGATTCCACGAAAGAAAGGATGAACGAATTTTTGCAACGCTTCCGCACTCACACCAAAGCGGTGGGATTTACTGAAGTCGATGCTGTTGTCATGCTCCATAATTTGATCACACCGAAGGAACGTCGACTCATCGATACCCTGCCCGCAGCAGATCGCTTCAAGCGTCCTGAAATTAAATTGCTCCTACTAGATGCTCATAAGTTACTCCGGAAAAACTACGTGCCAACTACTAAGAATTGAAGCCAGAAGAAGGCGACAATATGTCACGTTACCTACGGCGACTCAAACAATCCTTTGACGCTTGGTTAAAAGGATGCAACATCGAAGCCAACTACGAGACTCTTCGTGACTTCCTTATTGTTGACCGAGCTTATTCAAGCTTGCCGCCCTTCCTCGCTACTCAATTGCGTGACAGGGGTGGTAACACAGTCGCAAGGCTAGGAGAGCAGGGTGATAGCTTCTTGCAAGCAAGACCTCATACATCGCTCCATCAGCTTTGTAAGGGTCGCACACTGACATCGACGACGGATGCGGGCCCTCCAGCACTCAAAGCATCATCAGCACCAGAGCGACGCTCGACATTTCCTGTCCGAGCCCCTAGCACCCCAGCAAGATCAACCAACTCCAGCAACAACTCTCGAGGAACGCCACCAAGAACTTCTAACCCTCGTGATGTTCCCACCAGCTCAAGATCGATCAACACTCCGCAGCGCGAGGAACAACGAGGACCTTACACTGGATATTACTGTACTTTCCATGGCCCCAACCGATCACATTCCAGTGATGAGTGCCGCCAGTTACAGAGGAGGCAAGGTGATGGCCATAGTAGTGGAGCAGCAGCCCATGCAAGCCCACCTATCTCCAGTACTACAGCTCGAGTAAACAATCTAACAACGCATGAAGAAGCAGATGAATACGACGATATTCCCCCAGTCGCATGCAATCACATTGCCTCAAACAAACTGATCGAATTGGGACAACTGAAAACATGCTCCGGCACTGTGAACCAACAACCCGTCCAAGTACTACTCGATGGAGGAGCCACAGCGGTCTTCGTCAAGAAGGCTCTCGTCCCAGCTGACGCCATTTTGAAGAAAGAAATTACCGTTCGGCTGGCCAACAATCATTCCTTCGAAGCGCCTCTTGCCCGGGTCACTCTCGTTTGCCCCTACTACCATGGAGAGGTGACAGCCGTAGCCATGGAAGAACTCTCCCATGATGTCATCCTCGGCCGAGTTCCCGGAACCACCTCCTTCGAAGAACAGATGATCGACCATGAAGAGCAACCAGTTGCTGCAGAAGTCTCTCATGTTGTCACAAGGGCAGCAGCAAAATCGAGCAAAAATCCCCCTGCCGCACCAAGCACTGTCGATATGTTGCAGCACAACAAAGAAGATTTCAAGAAATTACAACGGGAGTGCAAAACATTGCAGTTTTTATTCAAGAAAGTTGACACTGGTAAAGAAGAAACGCACAAGGATGGCAGAGTCATTACCTATGAACTCCACGACGGCATTCTGCACCGGAAAACGTTACGAGACGGTCAGGAAACTCATCAACTTGTAGCACCTGCAAGCGTGCGCCCACAAATCTTGGAAATGGCTCACGACAATCCACTTGCTGGCCATTACTCCCAAAAGAAGACTCAGGCTCGACTTGAACGAGATTTTTACTGGCCGTCCCTGGCAAAGGATGTGGTCCAATACTGTCACTCGTGTCACACCTGCCAGACGCACGCTCCATCTCGACCAAGGAAGGCACCAATCTCAACCCCACCGATCACCACTCCATTCTCCGCGCTCAGTGTTGATTTGGTAGGCCCATTGCAACCAGCTTCGTCACGTGGCCACCGATACATTCTCACCGTGGTGGACCAAGCAACTCGGTACGCAGACGCAGCCCCGCTCAGACATATAGATGCCGAAACGGTCGCCCAGGAGCTACTCGAAATCTGCAGCAGAGTTGGTTTCCCTCATACGCTAACGAGCGACAACGGCACTCAGTTCACAGCCGCAACTTTCGAAGCTTTCCTGAAACTCGTTGGTATCCAGCACCGATTGACGCCATTATACCATGCCCAATCGAACGGCATAGTCAAACGCTTCAATGGTACGCTCAAAGTCATGTTGCGGAAATTAGCCGTAGAACAACCGCGAGACTGGGACCTGTATCTGCCTTCCCTTCTTTTTGCATATCGAGACGCTCCTCAGGCCTCAACCGGGTATTCTCCTTTCGAACTCATCTACGGCCATCGCGTCCGTGGACCTTTAACCGTGCTCAAGGAATGCTGGACAGATGGAAGCTTGCAAGACGACACGAGCACTGCTCCGTATCTAATGGAAATGAAGCACCGATTGAAAGAAACATGCAAAATCGCTCGCGAGAAACTAAACAGGAGCCAAGAGAAAAGCTAGCCCCCCGGAAAAAAGTAGCTGCACCGAAGACAGCCCCCTTTTTCCACGAACCCTCACGTCGACCGCACGACGGTATCGCAAAATCGGCTAGAGGCATCAAAAATAATTTTGTGCATGCTATGCATGAAAAAGGGGAGGGAACACCACCCTAACCCTAATAGAACTAGCAATGGAACCAGTGCAGACTACCCAGCCCTCAATCATGGGTGTTATGGGGAAATATTTTCTTTAGCCGAGGAAATGAAACCCCCAATCAAAATAAAATTGTTACTAAATGGTGTGCCATTAGAGATGGAGGTAGATACAGGTGCTGCCAGGTCTATCCTTTCAATGGCCACCTACTCTAAAATACCAGCTAAGTCAAGACCCGAGCTGAGACCTTCTGATTTTAAGCTTAGGACTTATGGGGGAGCCCCACTAGTGGTTTGTGGAGAGATTAGGGCTAACATCCAGCGTGAATTTAGTGGTATGGTCCCTCAGCTAGCAACTATTGTAGTTGTAGACAGGGAGGGGCCAGCCTTGCTGGGTAGGGACCTGATTAACTCCCTGGGTAGGGACCTGGGTAGGGACCTGATTAACTATAGTTGCTAATAGGGTACATAAATTAGTTACCCAGGCAGAGGGGCTGGTAGAAAATTTCCCTCCCTTTTCAAACCAGGTCTAGGTTGCTTTAAGGGCAGGAAGTTTAGAATCGAAATTGATCCCACTATAGTACCTAAGTTTTGCAAAGCCAGGAATGTGCCTTACTCACTCAGACCTAAGGTGGAGGCAGAACTAGATAGACTGGTGCAAGAAGGTATCCTCACCCCTGTACAGTACTCTAGGTGGGCCGCAGCGATCGTTCCTGTGCTCAAGGCTGATCAAAGCATCCGCATCTGTGGCGACTACAAACTCACCGTCAACAGAGCCACTAGGCTTGATACCTACCCCATACCCAGAGTGGAAGATTTATTTAGCGGGTTAGCCGGAGGAGTTATATACTCCAAGCTAGACATGTCTCAAGCGTACGCCCAGCTTCCGTTGGATGATGAATCCAAGGAGCTCACCGTGATCAACACCCATAGAGGTCTGTTTGCTTATAATAGGCTAAGCTTCGGCATAGCCTCAGCACCTGGAATCTTTCAGCGTGCCATGGAAGGACTATTGCAGGGCCTCCCAGGAGTGTTTTGCTACCTGGATGACGTCCTGGTGAGTGCCACTAATGAGCAGGAGCACAACAAGCGTCTCCATCAAGTCTTATCTAAACTACAGGAGGCAGGGCTAAAACTGAAAATGGATAAATGCCAAATTGGAGTGCCGCAGGTATCCTACCTAGGATACCAAATCGACATGGATGGATTTCACCCCACTGCAGAAAAGGGAGCTGCTATTCGGAATGCCCCAGCTCCTACTGATGTGACTCAGCTGAGGGCGTACCTGGGTTTTTTTAATTTCTACAGGAAATTTCTAAGATCTTCCGCAACTATGCTGGAGCCCCTAAATGCCTTACTGCGGGATAAAACTCCTTGGAAGTGGGATGCAAGTCAGGAGAGAGCATTCCAGAAATCTAAACAAGCACTCCTGGACTCCCAGACTTTAGTCCACTTCGACCCTCAGAAACCTATAGTGGTAGTGGCTGACAGTAGTGCGTATGGTGTGGGAGCGGTGCTGTGTCACCTTATTGATGGAATTGAACGCCCCGCCTATTTTGCCTCCCGTACTCTAACAGCAACAGAACGCAACTACTCCCAGACTGAGAAAGAAGCTCTGGCCATGGTGTTTGCACTCAGAAAATTCCATTGTTACCTGTGGGGACAGGACTTCACTGTGGTTACGGACCACAAACCTTTGTTAGGACTATTTGATCCGGGTAGAAGCATTCCTCCGATGGCATCCGGGCGCATTCAAAGGTGGGCTCTTCTGCTGCAATCCTACAAGTTCACCTTGCGTCACCGGTCTGGCGTGCTGCTGGGTACGGCTGATGCTCTCAGTCGTCTACCCTTGACAACTCCCGAGGAAGCCACTCCCATTCCTGCGGAATGGACGTCCTTAGTAAACTTCCTCGAGTCAGCTCCTGTCACCAGCACCCACATTCGCGACGGCACCCTAAGGGACCCAGTACTTTCAAAGGTATGCAAATACTGCCAAGTAGGCTGGCCTTCGACGGTAATTGGTGACCCTGATCTCGCTCCGTATACTAGGAGGCGAGACGAATTGTCCACACAAAATGGCTGTGTGCTCTGGGGAGCAGGAATTATTGTACCCCAAGCTCTCAGACAAGCCATTGTGGATGAACTTCACTCCTGCCATGCGGGATCATCCAGGATGAAGGAATTAGCCAGCAGCTACGTGTGATGGCCCCTTCTGGATAAAGATCTACAGGGTGGGGCAGAAAAACCTATCCGATTTCAAATCCCTTTTTCTCATAAGAGGGAGCAGGTAGAGTAGTGGGGTAAAAACCGTTGGAAAGCCGGTTTTATGCCATTTGTCAGTAGTCAACATGCCTTGGTCTGGTGAACATCGTGCTTTTGTTATTGAGCGGTTTATCGAATGCGGCGGTTCGATAATTGCTACACAACGTGCTTTTCGAATTCATTTCGGACTCGGGCGTCATGATCCTGTTCCACATCACGCTACGATTAAAGTGTGGGTGTCAAATTTTAGACAGACGAGTTCAGCATTGAAAAAGAAGTCGCCTGGACGTCCCAGGACAGCAACAGGACCTGAAAACGTGGCCAATGTGAGAGCCGCGATTGAACGTTCCCCGCGTCGTTCGGCGCGAAAACATTCGCTCGCTTTGGCGATTTCCAACCTCAGTATTCGGCGCATTTTGCACCGGGACCTCAAAATGCATCCCTACAAAATGGTTGTTGCACAGGAATTAAGTGAAAAGGATTTTGAAACCCGTACGAACCTGTGTCGCGATCTCCGAGAACTCCCAAACGACGATGTTGTGCTCTTCACGGACGAAGCCCATTTTCACCTTTGTGGTGCCGTTAACAGGCAGAATTTTCGATATTGGAGTGACGAAAATCCTCGAGAAATCCATCAGGAACCCCTCCATAGCCCAAAAGTGACTGTGTGGTGTGCTCTTTCCCGCCTAGGCGTCTGGGGGCCTTACTTTTTTGAAGAAAATGGGCAAACCGTAACGGTCAACAGCGAGCGCTATTGTTTCATGCTGGAAAATTTTCTTAGACCCAAAATGGAAGAAAATGGCGTGGAAAATGTGTGGTTTCAACAGGATGGTGCAACCGCCCACACATCGCGACGATCAATGGACATTCTCAGGGAACTGTTTCCCGGTCGCCTCATTCCCCTGAGAGGTGATCTTGGCTGGCCGCCGCGCTCACCGGATCTCACTCCATGTGACTTCTTCCTTTGGGGTTACCTCAAATCGAAGGTTTACCAGCATCGACCAATGACCCTTCTTGCTTTACGAAGGGAAATTGCTCGGGCAATTGAAGAAATTCCTGTGGAAATGACGGTGAAAGTCATGGAAAGCTACCGCGAGCGCCTAAATCAGTGTATCCGCTCCCAAGGACGACATTTGAGTGATGTGCTTTTCAAAACTTAAATTCAAAAATGGGATAAAATTTGCGATATGCTAATAAAAAAAAATTTTTGACAACTTCAGTCGTTTTAATTTTATAACGTTTTGAAATCGGATAGGTTTTTCTGCCCCACCCTTTAGAAGAAACAACTAAGTCATGCAGCGAGTGCCTGAGCACCCGAGCCACACCGACGAAAGCTGAACTCCATCCGTGGGAATGGCCGGCAAAGCCTTGGCATCGCATACACATCGACTACGCGGGCCCAATGGATGGAAAATACTATCTAGTGATCGTGGACGCACACTCTAAGTGGGTTGAAATTTTTCCCACAACTACTACAACCTCTAGCGAAACGATCTCGTGCCTGAAACACACTTTTGCAACATTTGGATTTCCGGTAACAACTGTTTCGGACAATGCAACGTGTTTCACATCGGCGGAATTCCAAGAATTCGTAAAGGCATGTGGTATGCGGCATGTTACAAGCGCACCATATCATTCTTCAACAAATGGACAAGCAGAGCGTATGGTACAAACGTTCAAGAAGAATATACGGAAGTCAACGGAACCCCTACGCCTAGCACTAGACAGGTTTCTGTTCAACTATCGGCTGACACCCAACTCGACAACAGGTGTTACGCCGGCCGAGCTGATGCTAGGCAGGAAAGTTCGCTCCCGTCTTGATCTACTTTGGCCATCAGAAGCAATCGCGTCCAAGGTCGCTCAACGCCAGGACGCTCAGAAAAGATACCACCCAGGGTCTTGCGCGGTTGACATTCCACCTGAGGCACCTGTGATGGTCCGTCAATACACATCGGGTTCCCCAAAATGGACCCCTGCTACCACCATTGAGAAAACGGGCCCGGTATCCTACAAGTGCCAACTGAAGGGGGGAGAGGTCGTTCGTCGACACCAGGACCAAGTCATTACCTGCTCGAACACCATCCCTGAACCCTTGGAACAACCTACGGAGGAAACCGTTGTGTTTCCACAACCTGCTCAACATCCATACCCACCACCTTCGACTAGTGAACCTGACCCAAAATTACCTGGCTACTCGATTCCCACCCAGGAGGCAATGTTGCACGAGCCTCCAAGTGCTAGCATCTCACGCAGGTCTAACCGGGCTCGGAAGCCTGTGGTGAGATTAGACCTTTAGGATCGACTAGGTACAATAAGGGGGTAGGGTTTACAAAGGGGGTTTCTAATTAAGGAGGGAAGGGTGTAATATAGCGAGTAGTGTAAGTTCTAGTTAGACAGACCTAAAGTTGGCAACGCTCGTGAGAGCAACACTCACAGCCAGTTTCCGATTGGTCGTAGCCAGCTAAAGAGTTCGTGCTGACTGCCAGTGTTAATATAGAGTATTTAGGACTGCTAAGTACTATCTCTAAGTGCTTCTCTAACTACCTACTACTAATTCTATTCTAATCTATCCTGCTATTTCAATCTATCTCCGCTCTACTCTCACTAGCCACAAGTCTGGTAATTGAGTATCTTTGTTGTAAGGTATCTAAGAGGTGAGTGACTTATGTACCTAATGTGATGTGTCATTGCATTTGTCTATTGATATGTTATTTGTGTCTTGATGGGGTGTACTAATGTTATATCTCCGTCTAGGTGTATAACACGGACGGAACGTGATCGGCAAATATTTTCGAAACACATTTTTGGTAAAATGTCGGGTTTTATCGAATGAATTCGGTCTTGTAAATTTATAAAAATAATTGCATTTGTTTAATTCAATTTTAGGATGTTAGTTTTTTAATATTTATGAAATTAGGCTGAAGTGTGGCTGAGGCGTTCACTACAGTTACATATATCATCAAACCTCGATTAAGCAACAATAGGAATACATTGCCCTCAGTCATTAATTTGGATAAGTGACATGGGTATTACGATACTCACGTGTGTGTGGCATGTATGGACTCTTACTTTAAGATATTTTAAAAATCAAAGATGAGTGTTTTTGTATCATCTATATTGGAAATAAAGTATTTTTTCAATGCCCGAAGCGAGTGTCTGAAGTACTACCGAACCCGACAGGGCAAGAAAACACAACTTGAATAAATGTCGTGCCATTGGGAATATACCCGACAGTAATGGCACACGAGGAAAAGATTTTTGTAACTAAAGGCCTCGACACACTGGCGTTCATGACTCGAGAAATTGCGGTAGTGGATCCGTCCGCCAGTTGAAGTGAGAACTGGCGACATGATTCACTCAGCACGCAAGATGAAGCACTAGTGTTTCCACAAGCAGGGTAATTACCCTATTTTAGGGTAATCAGGGGAACCTTAGGGTAATGTTTAGGGTAATGATAAATATGGGCAAATCTAGGGTAATCAGAGCTCCGTGAAGGAAGTGCCCGCCTAATCTACGAAAAATAGAAAATTTAAAGCCAATATGCAAGCACCCTACTGGTCACCACTTGAACGAAATACAGTGAAATGAGTCAGAACTTAGTATTCACAAAACTGCACTGCTGCTGTGTCATCAGGTATAGCTCACGAAAGACGGCGTCAAGATACGAAGCTTTAATATCTCTTGTCCACTTTGTTTTGACAAATGATTCTGAGTTACATTTCGCTAATAAAAAACTCGATCGGTGTCAGCAACAGCCAGTCGACGAAAGTCTCTGTCCTGTTCTGATTGTGGGCATGCTTATAAGCTCCAACAGATTAGTGACAGGTATGTTTGTTGTATTTTTGAATACCACAGCTGATATATTTAATCGTAGAAATAATTAATAGGTTCATTCTTGTGATAGTCATTGGCTTAACAGCAGAGTTACCACACAGCGCCGGTATTTTGCCAGCTAATTAGGTGGAAGGCGTCCTATTTCTTAGCCATGTTGCACGCCAACGAAGCATGTTATTGTAGAGATGCAAACAAAAAATTTCGACAGGGTTCTTTGACACTTCGAGTTACAAAAGGTGCTAAAGGCGAATGGAAGAAGCTATAAAATTGTTTACAAAAATTCATTTAAACAAAAGAGTTCAGTTATTGACTTAAAACTTGCAATATACTCGTATGTTTGTATTCTCACTGTCTTTCTTAGGCGCTGTAACACGGACCTAGAACTTTACACAGCTGCGATCATGCCTAGAATTCCGTCAACCAAAATTGGAGCACTAGGGCTTCTAGCAACTGAGTGTTGAGAAAATTTTATGCATATGAATACAGGCAGGTAGCTTTTTCTAAAATCCTCTGAATTTCCTCACCTGCCCTTTAGGAAATGAATAAATTTGATTACTTTACGGTCATATTTATGAGTTAACGAGTGAATGTGATGGTAACGAAGTCTTTGAGAAGCATAAGTGATGTAACAAGGTTTGATGTAACAAGATTGGATCCGTAATTAAAAAAAAATGACGAAGGTCATGTGTGAGGAAAGCCAGAAAGCCATAAGAGAGAGAGCGGCTGAAAGTGTTAGGTTCGATTGAGCATGGGGAAAGAATGGCTAAAGCGCGTGAATGGATGGAAAATGAAATGAAAAGTAGATAGTTATACTAGGGATAGGTACACATATTATTGCATTTCTTGCAGCATGGCAGATGATCGCGCACCGAGGGAGAAAGAGCCAAAAGGAGAGCTCCACGTGGAAGCTAAAAACTATCAGTAAACATTTAAAGATTCGTGGACATCGGAACCTGAGTTTGAGGGATGGTTAGCCAAGTCCTCAAAATCAACAGAGCTAAAGGATGTGGTATATTGTAAGGTTTGTCGAACCGATATTACTTGTGGGAAATCGGAGATCAAACGTCGCATGCTCTCAGAGAGCAAATACAACGATCCATGGTGGCAAAGAAAACCCCATCAATTGCCTGCTACGTGCCATCAAATGATTCTCTCGAAAATCGTGCTCGTAAAGTGGAACTGCAAGTTAGTGCATTTTTAGGCAGGCACCACCTACCTATATCATTGTGAGAGCCTCTATCAGTTTGATGAAAACAATTTTCCCAAATCAGGAGTCGCTGAAAAAAGTGCGCCTAGGAAAACAGCGGGCATCAAACATAATTCGACAGGTATTTGGCAAACATCCCGTGCGTGATATCGTCTGGGATATCAAACCAGCATTCTAACGTCGTTCAACTGGCCTTCCCTCCTGACGCTCCTGCAGTGTGTAACACAGTGCTAACTAATTCATACCGGCGGAGCTCTGGAAACCAGTCCATTTACCTTTTAGTTTATTTAAAGATCATAGGTCAGGATTAGCTATTTTAGGGTAATCTGGGGTAATCAACACCCTTCAGCTAGGGTAATTAGAGTCGCCTCACGTGGAAAGCCTGATTAGCACCGCGGAATGCAATGCAAGGCGTCAGTCTGCCTCAGCGTGTCGTACGGGTAGGTGCGCGATTGCGACCAGCCGTATAGAGCGCAGGATTAAACCCAAGCGCACGTTGCGCTGTGCTTTAGCCTTCTGTAAGCGCTGCTCATCACATTCTGCAAGCAGTCGAATTTTTTAAATGCGTCTATAGAATTCAGCGTTCGAGTTTTGTCTACTCAATTGTGGAGCAAGACATGGCTGTGCACCTCTCCCGTCAACGTTCAAAACGATACTGCTCGTCGCAGTGACGAGTGACGAGTGACGACCGTCCTAATCCAGACATGCTCGGATCGCTGAAAGCTCGGTGGCCACTCTGCCAACTGGCTGGTGTGCAGGGATGGGAGGCACATTGAGAGGCGTGCTGGCGGCTATCACCGCGATTTTTGCCCAGTGGATCGGGGCCTGTAGTAATGCACATGCATGAGTGCAAAGCGGCGGTAGAGGCAGTTGAGACGGTTGCTAGCTGAGCGTCTTCTGTGAGTGTATTGAAGATCGAAGTTGCTATGAGAAGACTGGCCGAGCTTCTACTGCAACCCATTATATAGGGCATGGTGAGTGCGGTAACGTGCTGAGCATGCGTCCCTGTAGTGAACTTCCAGCCTCATACCAGTCAAAATTTATAATTTTTTAAAACTTCCATCTAAAAATCCAATAACATCATTACAATCATTCTCATAATTTTAAAGTACAAATTTTACTCAAAATTGCCCCGAATTTTATTAAAATTTGACCCGAAATATTTTGACAGAAATGTATTTTCTAGGATCTCCTCTGACGGCATTTCCACTCAGAACCATTTGCTTCATGCGCATGGAATTGTAGGCCGTTACAAAGGCCCCGACGCTGTCGGCCCTCAATTTCAAGTTCAAGTTCAAGTTCAATCATTCAAACTGACTGGCATTCGTGCGTGTTCTCTTGGGCTATACGGGTAAATATTTAGTGAAACTATCCAAATCAATATTCGTGTCCATATTGATCTTACAATTAAATTGTGCCAGGTTTTGTAAGTGCTGTAGTATATGTTTTTTCTTATGTTACGAGCATTGTGTTCGTTTATGGTCATATATTTGCTGGCGTCACTATCCCTGCCTCAACTTCTCTTAAGACAATATCTTAACTTCAATAACTCTTTATGTTTTGTGAATGAGAAGATAGGATTTTATCCCATTGTACCTAGTATTATTATTTTAGATAGCTTTAGAAATTATTGAGCAAATTTAGGTTAGGTGTTTTGGTTAAGTTACGGTTGTTAGCTGGTAATAATTGCCTAGATTCTTTCTAGAATCAATTGTATCTTAGAACCTTGCAAGGAAGTAATTAGGTGTAAATATTTAATCATTGAGTATATAAAAACCCTTCTCCATACAATTAGTGCTTGATTTAGACAGATTTTGGGCATATTTTGAAGAGTAAGTTAGTTAGTTTTCTAAAGTTCAACACCAAAAATATCCCCTTAGTTGGCCGACTCTAAACTCAACTTTTCCCACTGACGGCTTACCTTAGGTGTTCTAGCTTGCCAAGTCATGCTTAAATATTTGATATCTAATTGTGTAGCCATTTCATTTTTCCCTTTAGCTTTAAGTTGACTAGCACACGCAGTTGTCTCGGTGTTTTCCTTATTTGATTTCTCGTGACAGCTTGGAGTGGATAATTTTAGAAATTGATTTTTGCTCAACTAGACATTGATTGTCAACGAGGAGAATAATAATAATAATAGCATTCATGATTAAACCCAATTCAGTTAACTAAGCGATTTTGGTTTGATTATTTCTAAAAGTTGTCTAAATGTTCTAGAGTACAAATTCCCCAAACTTCACTCCAGAATACCCTAGTTTCCTGTGTTAGGTTGTTAGCCCAACCTGCAAATTCCTGTTGTCACTAGGCTGCATATTCACCCATATCTTTAGCCCATTCTAGGCTAGACTAACATTAACAAGTATAAATTAATAACCAGTTTTAGAGTTACATTATAGTCCCAGCATCATGCTGAATAAGGCAGTTATAGTTATATGTTTCAAGCCTAACAACCGCCCAACTGACAACAGTTGTGGAATTAGTATATTTTTAGTCTTACTCTCAATGCTAAGTTCGTATAAATTCCTCGAGGCTTACGTATAAAACCCAGTTCCTGCTGATGCCCTAGTCGGTAATTCCTTGCACAAAGATACCACCATAACCTAACCTTAAACCCTGGCCTCACCGCGATTTGCCATCCTATTATCTTGGAGTTGGACACCGTCCCTGAAATTCTTACTGGGCTATGCTCATGTTAAATTTCAGTCAGGTTTATGTGGCAATAACCGGTGCTAGAAAATACTAAGACACTTCTGGAAAAAAACGATTGTTGCCTTAATCGAGAGTGTGTATATATTTATATTTACATATTGCGAAGTCAAATGTCGGCCCTGCTCAGGCGCCAGAGTTTGTGTTGATCTTTATTTCGTAGAAACTTCTCTTTGAGGTGATTTGTTAATCGCGAAAGAAATTACCAGAACTAGCCTGCGTAAAATATTGCCCCTCTCCTTTTAACCCGTGCCTGTTAATCCAGTCTGTCGTTCCCACACAGGAAGCCTCCAAGACACGGCACACTCGACCACACCTACCTAGTCCTCAATCAACTACATTGAGTTATGCTAGGCAGACCTCAGTAACACACTGAGACTCAAACAATCAGCCACACGGCTCTACGACGAAGTCCCTGTCCCCAGGGTTACTACCTCCTACCTCCAATTTACTATCTCCAACTTTCACCTTCTACCGTTGTGCTCGTTATGCTCGTCGTAGCCGCGCGACCATCGAACTTGCCTCCGTCCAGGCAGACCCTGGTTCGAGTCCTGGCGATGGTAGCGATTTTCTCTGTTGGGTATAGGAGAAAAATTCCAAGCACAATACCCCACTCTACCCAGGTGTCTGAAATGAGTACCGGTCTTGACCGGGGGAAAGCGTCATGGCATCCTGGCGTTAGTTATAAGGCATTTGAAAATCCAATGTACAAGATGATATGTATCAGGCTTGATTGGAAAAAAAGCATCCGTAGATGCCTTCATTATTATTATTATTCAACTTACAGTTTGATCTACACCAATATACACACATTGACCTCACATCCATTACTTGTCGTAAAATATTCACAACTCACTGCGCCCTCGATCCAGAACACGCACATAACTCCATCCGAACACCGCGAGCCGGTCTAGAGTTCATCGTCGACTGGATTTGATCAAGGATTCTTCCTCGGAAGTAACAAGCTCCGAAGGCCCTCCCGTCAACAATCCTCTTTAATAAAATCGCAGCAAGTAATGAGGTGGACTTTGTATATCTTTTCGACTAGGCCGTATCTGGGCGAGTAACTGATGAATGACGAATAGATCACACTCCTTCTGAGTTTATGGGCTCAAGTTCTGAGACTTCTCCTAATTAATGTGCGTAAACACGCGCTGGTGACCCCGACTTAAATTCTGATTGTAAAGTCGTTTTCAGTTGAAGTTGAAGTATTCGGCCAACCCGTAACTCAAACTTCACATTCCCATTGCTTGGT
Source organism: Morinoia aosen (assembly GCA_030386875.1). Classification (NCBI taxonomy): domain Eukaryota; kingdom Metazoa; phylum Arthropoda; class Malacostraca; order Amphipoda; family Talitridae; genus Morinoia; species Morinoia aosen. The sequence continues at coordinate 23,312,523 of CM059565.1, forward strand.
GGCTAGGTGGCATTTCGTAGCTCGCTGCTGCATGGGGTGGTGCCTTTAGGTTCGTCGCAGCGTGGGGTGGTGCCTTGAAGCCTGCCGTGGCGCCTAGAAGCTTGTACGAGTATGGTGGTGCACAAACAAAAGACTGGTTGAGACCACCGTAGTATTCCTATTGGGGCTTAAACTAGATTTGATTATTTATGTAACTACATTTTCTACAATTAGAAAAGAGGACATAATTTCAGGGCCGACATATTGTTGAAAAAACTCTTTATAGAGCATACAGACTTACATTGAAATACGAGCTCAGTGGCAATTGCGGTATGATGATTTTTTTACGATAAAATGGGTGAAATAAAATAATTATACGTCTAACTTAATGAGGTTGATATTCAGAATTATATTTTCACTTCTAGTATCATTTAGTATACCAATCAAGGGACTTGGAGAAAATGTTTTTTATCACGCCACAAATTTACTATTTCTCCATGCCAATCATAGTGGCACAAAGAGTCTACCTGAGTCAGAAAAATGAAAACGAAAGTTTTACAACGGCAACCAAGACATGTACAACATAATTGGAGTAATACGTGAACTTAACCACCTAAATAGGGTTGTCATAACATAATCATGGGCGCAAGAAATCATATGATAAATTGCACTACACAAGGCTAACATGAACATTTTAGGACGTGAATGCGGGGAAAAAGATTGTCATATAAAAAAAGTTGAATTATTTTAAAATGTTATAATGCTAACGTTTTTGATTCTGACTATATTTTGATTTTTTCATTTTACAATAAACAAATCACATCACACATCGGAATAAGCTCTGAAATTTATTGGCCTCTGTTTGTATTGTGGAGGTTCATCCGTCTTGGATGCATTCCGTTATTTTCCTTCTAAGTATTCATGGTTGAAAACCCAAGACATTTAATTTTTCTATCTTATTCATATTTTCAATATTTAAAATTTAATAACGAACCCCAATACCCTCGGCAACGGACATAAACTTAGCGTGTAAACCATCGCTAAGCCACGATTTTGTTCGGTGCACATGCGCCGTTCAAAACAAGCGAGCGTCGGCCAACTGAGCTCGGCGTTGAGGGTTCTGACCAAGGAAGTTGGATACATGGAACCGGCATCGTTATCTTTTGCCAGTCAAGCGAGTGAAGCCACTTCTGCCGTGCCAAGCCCCGCCCATCCGGCATTAGGTCCCTGTGTGGAGGTGGTGTTGCAGTGGAGGGGTAGCACCACCTCCATCATCAGCGACTGAAGACCGCGCTGTTAAATGCAGACTTGCGCTACTCTGTGCTATACGTTTTTTTCTTAGGCATATATTTCAATTGCATCCTCGCTAAATGATAAAGAAACTCATATTGAGGAAACTCGTCCTTGGCCGCAGCGTGGATAGCGGCGCCCTGTCACGCTGAGTGTCTGACACGCACTGAGCCCCATCTCCGTGTGTGTGCTCGTATACCCTACAGCTACCGAAAATTGGTTTCACTTCAGAGCGCTGATGCCGCCTCCATTCTTAAACCTCCTTGGTTCTGACGGAGGGGCTTGCTCGCTGCAGATTTCTTGTGACAATGGTTGCGTAAAGAAGTGTGACCATCGTAGTGAGAAAGAAGTATTTACCAGAATCAAAGAGTGGTGAGTGCGGTGGTTTCAAAAATGAAGCCGTGACCGGGCACACCTGGAAAAAGTGGGGGAAGCTCTGCTGCAGCTTGCGGAGCTGCTGGGAAGAAGAAAGCAAAAAGCCAAATCCTTTCCACAGCTCCTCCCTCATTGGAAATATCGGAAAGAAGTTCAACGAAGAGGAAAGAGGAGGAAGACGATCCGGACCATCGACCAACAATAACCCCCGTCACAGCCTCCACCTACGAAGAGCACGAGTAAGAACTGCTAGAGTCCATCTCCATCGGAAGTGGGATAATATCTGACTACGATGAAGAATCCCTTCAATCTGCACAAGTTCCAATGGTCGTAACTAATACTGGAAAAGAAAAACAGGATAAAACCCCAAATAAATCAGCTTGCCTGGATCTGAATAGAGACATAAATTTGGATAAAATCCATGAAAATACAAGGCAAGTAATAATCCATTGTTCTTCTGGCTCATCCAACCTAGCCAGGATAAACCTTATCAAAATAGGCAAAGCAGTAGACCTCTTCTGTGGCCCAGTAGATAGAATTGAGCACAAAAAAATCTGGAAGCCTTATAATTAAAATTAAAACTCACAAACAAATGCTTACACTACTGAAAGCTAAGTCCATCCTTATCAACCAGGAAATCATACCAATCTCTGCATCTGTTGTCTGGACCAGTCAACTCTCATATGGTAAGATATGGGCCCCTGAATTTGTGGGAGACACGCTGGAGGACCTGCTTGCGTACTTGAAATCTCTAAAAATAGTTGCTATAAGAAAAATGCTTGCTGACCCTAACAAAGCCCATTTACCTCTTTATGTGCTTGCATTCTTGTGCCCAACTCCACCAGAAAAAATAAAAATTGGATACAGTAGCTACAAAGTTGACAAGTTCATATCCAGCAGCCCTCTTAGGTGCGGTAAATGCTGCAGGTAGGGCCACTCTTGGCAGAAATGCACCAGCACAAGCAGTACATGTGGGCACTGCGGGAAAAAAGACCACACTTACTCAAAGTGCTCCTCAATAGAAGCCATGCCAACGTGCCCAACTGCGTGAGACCGCACTCAGCCATATACAAACTATGCCCCCATTATTTAGCTGAAAACAAAGTATGCTTGATTGTGGCAGAAGAAAACCTAAGTTTTGCTGAAGCCAAGGCAGAAGTAAGGTCCGCAAACAATGCACCTAGAGAAACTAAGTTGCCCAACCCTGCCACAACTGCAATAAAAATATACAAAGACCATCATCCTCAACATAGCTACAACAGTACATCGCCTACACAGTTTCCACCTCTTCCAAGACGCAAAATGTGCCCAACCTTAATCAGAACCCCCAATGCAACCCCTCTGAATGATGCTTATTCCTCTCAAGAATCAACTTGGATCACCCAAGGCCAACAGACCTCTTGCTACAACAATGAGAGCCAAACAGAAAGCATCTCTCTCTCTCTGCCCACGCCTACTTTAACAGAACTACGCAACCAGCCAGCTCACTATCATTAAGGTACAACTGCATCACAGATCACTTCTCTCCAATGCTCAAGTCAATGTGCACCTTGTTCTGAGACTAGACATGCCACCAATGCAAGATCAACTAACAACATAACCCCAACAAATAGTGAAGTAATCATGTATCTTACAAAACTGCTGCCAATACTAATGAAACTATGCAGGCCACCCAACTGACTGAAAAGATAGAATGCTTTGTAGAACTCGAACAAGTACTGATTATTAAAACACTTATGAAAAAATTCATACAGAATTTGAGTCTCTCCTCTGCCAATACCTCACAATGAGCATCAAAATTGTACAGTGGAATATCAGAGGTTATAAAACGAGAGTGCTATTTTTAAAAACCCTCCTAAATGACTGTCAGGCTGATGTGATATGTTTACAAGAAACTTTTCTGAAACCCAGCATGGAGGCCCGGATATCTGGTTATGGATGTCCAGCAGTATGTACCGGCGCAGTTGCGCAGTTAGGCATACATATGTTCGTATGTACGCGAGTTCAACGCCCTGTTGCGGGGTACCGCAATGCGCTAGCTTAGTCAGCAAAACATTAGAGCTATATAAAGACGTGCGCGGCTTCTAGAGTCGCATTTGGAGATTTGTAACCCCTGCACCAAGTACACTCGAAGATCTACTCGTCTCTCTCTCTACCCTTCGGCACGTACACTGGAGGCCAGTATATGTATCTACCCGCGAAGTGATATACTTTTCCTTGTGAAGTGGAGAAGGTTGAGTGCCTTCGGTGTGTAAGGAAGGCTGAAGTTACGTCTGGAGATTCGACGGTGATCCTGTGTAGATCGTGTGTCTACGGAAAGTCTCGTGATTTGTACGGGTGGAATCTACGCATCGCTTCGTGGAAAGTGCATCAATTTGTCGAAAACGATAAACTTAATATGGAGAAGGGTGCTGTGACCGGAAGAGACGTTGAAGAAGCCCCGGAAGCATACAATAACGTCTTTCGTATTGCTGTGAAACGTGTTCCGGAAGAGCGTCTGAAAAATACTTACGAGTTGGAGTTCGAAGTTCCTCTTGGTAAGACCTACACCGTGCGTCTTGACTTGGAAAAGGACGGCGACCACTGCAACGTGCAGCTCTGCGTGAATTACCATCGGAAGGAGTGACGTGGGCGTCTACGAGTTCGTGTCCTTCGTGTATGTGCTGAAAACAATTCTACGAACGACGGTGGTGATTCAGTATCTACGAGAACAATTGTGTTGAGTGTATGTGATATCACTTTCCATACCGAACAGAGTTATTTAAAAAGTATAAAGAAACTGTGTTAACATCATTAAAAGGTATAAAGAAACTGTGAGACTGTGCAAAGTACATTAACGCCACGTGCTGGTGTTGGCATAGCCGCTCTGCTGTCTCGTGGCGCTGGGCGTACGACCTTGGCATCGGCTGACTCGTCGACTGGCCTGTGCCTGTGCACACAGCTTCGCACGCGACCTTGAGAACAGCTGCGACGTATCCTGTCCTGCTGAGGCTGAGCACTCTGCCACGCTTGACCTTGACAACGGCTGCGACGACTGCTGAGCGGGTGTAGCTGTACTCCCGCGAGATCAGTTGAGTACACTGAGATTTTTAGGTTTTGATTATTATATGTATACGGGTCGGATGCTCTGTAATAGTGCTCGGCGTCATTTTATATTGTTTGAGAGCGGTCCAATTGAATTCTTGTAAAGAGTTATTCGTTGATAATGTGTTTCGGTTAGTTTCTGCGTCGGTGAAAAAATTTTTGGTATTTAAATTCACACTATTTTTGTTGTGGGTCACTGACGTGTGATTATCTTATTGACGTGTGATTATATTATTTTTGTGGGGTAGGATTTTAGCGTTGTGCCGTTTAATTGATTTATTTTTGTGAGGGTGATTTTAGCTATGTAACACTTTTCTTTGTTGTTGTGCGATATGATATCGGATTCTGATTCAGACAGTGAGTTCGTTCGTTCGACGGAAACAACGACTAGTAATGGACGAGTATCTGTGCCGACATATAGTGGTACGTTACCTGGAACAATAGTTATGTCTGGACCAGTGCCTACGACCGTTATGTCTGGACCAGTGCCTACGACAGTAGTGACGACCGTCATGACTACTCAGACACTAACGTTCAGTACTCCAAGTGTGACTACCATGACGACCACTAGTGGTCATACGACGAGTGGTAGTGTAACAACGACATTACAGAGGGGCGGTACAATACTGTCCAGTGCCGAGCTTCCTCTTTTTCGCGGACGACAAAGGACCACAGATCCAGCCTTTTGTGAAACAAAGAGTTTCAGAACTCACGTTGCAAATCTTAAGGCTTATATGTGTTTACTTCTCGACGTGACGTCTGACGACGCTAGGAAAGAGTTGCTTGTGCGAAGCGCACACAAAAGTGTTGGTGACTTCAATGGTATAGTTACTAAACTTGTCAACCCTGATATTAACTATTCCTTCGATCAGGTTGTCGATATTCTAGATGAAATTTATGTATCTAAAGGAGAACGGTCAGTGCACGCGTTAGCGTGTGATTTAAATCAGCTACGGCTCTTACGTAATGAAGGTTTAGCTGCTCAGTTGGTCACGGCGATGGCTAAGATCCGAAATTTGAGCGACCACATTCTCAATAGCCCAGAAGTAGCGTTACAAAGACATACTTTTGTCATTGCTAGTGCAAATGCAAATGATTTGAAAAAGTTCGCAGGAGATTTGGTAGTTTTTAGCCTAGCTATAGCAATACTTGCCCCATTATTGGAGGAAAATTTTTGCAAGAAAATATTTTCGCGCCCTTTCATTACATCTGAAGAGCTTTTAGCTCGTCTTGTCTCCGCTGTGCGGAATAACCCTGAGAGCAAAGAAATACTTGCGCGCAAGCCTAGTGTCCAGTACTCGTACCCGACAAGAGAGACTTATTTGGTGGACGTACCTGACGCGACTGTGTGTGACGAGAAAGAATCGTTCCCCGACGTTTTCTATAGCTCACACCATAACAGCCGACGATTTCAGGGACGAAGACCATTTTTCCGACAAGGTTGGAGACCTGCTAGATTTGCACGGGGAAAACAGCATGCCTATTTTGGCGATAGACCTCTAGGTTCATTGGAGTGTAATGAAGCGCACGTGGAAAATCCACAGCGGATTAGTAGTGATCGGTCTAAATCTTTCTGTTCACTTTGTAATACCACAGATCATGTGCAAAGTATGTGCACGAAAAAAAGAGGTCAGAGCAAATCGAATTTCCGCGGTCATGCTTGCTTCAGGTGTGGCAAAGTTGGACATTTTGCACGTGAATGTAATTCACGAGGTAGAGGCCGGGGTAGAGGTGAAGCGTACTACGCTGCAGCTCCTGAGAGCGATGATTTTTTAGAGTAGAATCAGATGAGTTGAAGAGTGTTGGTGTAGAGAGGGGGAAGTTACCAGTGCCCGAGGGTGAATCCACAGCCCCCGTTACCAATGATGTGGTGGTGTTGAAGCCAGATACTATAACTAAGTCGACTGAAGTGGTGGATCCGCTATTTCCGTGTAAAAATAAGTTCGAATTGCTAGGTGAACAAGAACTTGATGTAGGTGCAACTTCTGAATTACCTGTGGAAGTTTGTTTGTCAGCGACGATCATGAAAGAAGGTCGTTTAAGGAAGAAAAGCGATGGTTTGTTTTTATTGAGGCGTTCTAAAACACCTACGATTATTCTGCGACATGATACAAAATTGATGAGCGCTCTTATCGATAGCGGTAGCGACCGGTGTTTAGTGAGTTACCGGAATTTAAAAGGCCTTAACGAGCGAATTAGGCCTAGTGCTTTGAGTATCAAGGGTGTAAATTCGAAAAGCCAGGTAACAGGTGAACTTGATCTTTGTATTACCCTGCCTAATAATAAAGAAATAAATACTAGCGCTTTGATGTTGAAGGATGGCGAATTTAATTATGATGTAATCCTCGGTAGGGATATTTTGAAAGATGCCGTGATTGATTTTAAGGAAGGATTCATAGTTCTTGACGGAGTAAAAGTGCCGTTTCATGATGTGCGAGAATTGCACGGTCAAAGTAAGAGAGAAGTATATTTCAATACCGTAAATAATGCAGAATGTCTGATGGCGGACGTGCTTGCCCGGAGGAGGCGTAAAGAGAAAAATCTGCTGAGGCAGAGGGAACCAAGAAATGAAAGCCAAGTAAATGGCGATGGAAATGGCCAAGTAAATGGCGATCGGCAACGAAATGGCCTAGAGATAGATACTGCGGAGCAGTGGGGTACCCCAACGAATAAAGTGAGAAAAACTAAAAGACGAGCGATAGTTGTTCACTGTGGTACAGTGGAAATGCCGAGTAATTGTTTACGAGTAATTAATGGGTATGTCAAGAAGGCTAAACCCGGGAAGTATATCATGAATAAGAAAATTCTTGGTAATGGCATTTATGTGGCCGAATCAGTAGTGAAGATAGGGTCGAATGTTTTTGTCCCTGTCATGCTTTTAAACGTCTCGGATGACGTAGTATACCTGAGTGAAAATAGCATGTTGAGTAACATTGAAGAAATAGACGATATGGAAATAGATCAAGAAATATATATGTCTACGGTGCACGAAGCTGTGCATGAAGCAAATGTATGTGATGTCAACAGTACGGCGGAATCACCCAAAGTCGACAGTTGTTATGGTGGAAGCTTTAATACCATCACTGGTAAAGGCATTGGGTTAGAATCTGACCAAGCGGGGCATTGTTGCAACAATACTCGTGTTGACGAAGTAGGAACTAATGCACAGAAAGACGATATACCAGAAGGAGGTATGAGCGAACGACGTCCTCTGACGAGTGACGACGTAATTTGTGACGACGATGACGTTAAACCTTTACTGATAAATTTATCGAATGATTTTAGAGACGTAATTACGTCAGAAGGCGAAACTATTGCCGTTACGAAGGTAATGCGACATAAAATTGAATTGAAACCAAATGCTCCAGTACTTAACATCCCACCATATAGAATTCCACATAAATACCGAGAAGATTTGGTGCAAGCGAATAAACAGATGTTGGATCAAGGTATTATTGAACCGTCCAGTTCGGACTATAACTTTCCTTTGATCATTGTGAAGAAGAAGTCGGGCGAGATTCGTCCAGTGATTGACTTCCGAGAGCTTAATAAAATAGTTATCAAAGAAAGTTACCCAATCCCCAGAATTGACGATATTCTTTTCACCCTCGGTGGTAATAGCATTTTTTCAAGTCTTGATTTACGTTCGGCCTTTCATCAGGTCGAATTAGAAGAAAGTAGCCGTAAATTTACCGCGTTCAGTATTGGTTATGAGAAATTCCATTTTAAAAGGCTGCCTTTCGGGCTGTCCTCGAGTCCTTCTGTTTTTCAACGCATAATTTCTTCTGTTCTTACCAATATCATCGGTAAACTTTGTTTCGTGTTCCTCGATGATATATTAGTTTTTTCAAAATTCGTGAACCAACATCTGAAAGATTTCAATAGTGTTTTTGAGAAACTACGTTGTGGGAATCTTTCCCTTAAGCTTGAGAAATGTCAATTCCTAAAGAGTTCAATAGAGTACCTAGGTCACATAGTGTCGGCAGACGGCATTCGTTGCAAGGAATCGGAGAAGCTCCAAAAGTTTCCCGTTCCACGAAACGTAAAGGAATTGCAGAGTTTTTTAGGTGTAGCAAACTATTTCCGGAGCCATATCCCTATGTTCGGATCGATTTCGTATCCGCTTTATCAGTTATTGCGAAAAAACGTTGAGTTTATCTGGAAGCCTGAGTGTCAGAAAGCTTTTGAAAAAATTAAATCTGTTTTGACATCAGATACCGTTTTACGGCATCCTGATTTTAATAAGCCTTTCCATGTATTTACAGATGCTTCTAATTTTGGTATAGGGGCAGTGCTTTTACAGCACGGCAACGATTCAAATAAATCAATGAAACAGATATCATATTTTAGTAAGAGTTTAAACTCGACGCAAAAGAGATATAGCACGACTAAAAAAGAATTCTTCGCTATCGTAAGTGTGCTAAAAGCTTTCAAATACCTTATTCTTGGATATCCACTCTATCTGTACACGGATCATAAGCCGTTGCAGCCCTTGTTTTTCAAAAAGCTTCCTGACGACTCAGCTATGGCACGATGGTGCTTATCAGTTCAATCGTTCGATCCAGTTGTAAAATATTTCCCCGGTAGGCAAAATATCATTGCGGATTGTCTAAGCCGATTACCTGAGCAATTGACTATTTCTGATCTTGAAGACTGTTCTGAGTTCAATGAGGTCGACGCTTTCCCAGTGACGACACGGCGTGGAGCACTGAACCCAGACATAGACATAACAGACGGGACGTACTCTAATCGAGTGGCGCCAGCGGTGGCTGCGCCCGCAAAGCTCACTGACTACGTTCCTGAATTGAAAGATGTATCTTGGACTCTTGACGAATTTCGGACCGAGCAACAGCAGGACCCTTTCTGTTCTGAAGTAAAGGTCGCATTACTAAATAGAAGTGCATCTACGCTTCCTGATTTACAAAAATACTTGATTTTGAACGACATACTTTACAGACGAAGACAGATAGACTCTAGGGAAAGTACTATTCTAACTTCAGTGATGCCGACATCATTAATGAACAAGGCGGTGCTCAGCATACATTCCTTGTATCATACTGATGCCACGCATACATTGTTTAAATTTAAATTACGTTATTACCATTTGTTAGAAAAAACTTTCATTCGTAAATTTGTCAAAATGTGTGATGTCTGTAAAATTCTTAAAGCTAGTAGTACCGTACCTATTAAGATTTTAGACGCACCAATTGCTAAAGAACCTTTCGAGATAGTTTCAATGGATTTCCTAGGCCCATTGCCCATTACGGGTCAGCAGAATAAATACATACTGATAGTCATTGATTTATTTTCTCGTTATTGTAAGCTTTACGCCACAGCGGATCGTTTGGCAGAAACAGTTGTCTCTTGTCTCGACGACTGTTTCTCAACCTTTGGATATCCTAAAACACTTCTAAGCGACCAAGCTTTAGAATTTAAATCTGCGGCAGTTAAAAAATTCAGTCAAATTCATTCAATTGCGAAAAAAGAAGTTCTACCTTGGAGCCCACACAGCAACGCAATTGTGGAGCGAAACAACCGTAAAATTACGAATTTATTAAAATTATATATTAATTCATTAGTGCACACAGAATGGGACCAATGTCTGAACAGCACCGAGAACGCCATAAACAATGCTTTGAATACTACGTTGGGGGATACACCCTCGTATATCGTTTTCCATCGGGATACATGTGCGAACTTTAGCGCTGTAACTTTTGAAAACAATTACAGTTACGACACCGACGTGGATATCATAAAATTTCGAGCTCAAGAAGCAGCCCGCGTTGTTGAAAACGTTAGAGCTGTGATAATTAATAATACTAGTGATAGAACTATGTACCACAACGTTCGCCGTAAAAATAACAATTTTGAACTCGGTGACAGAGTATTATTGCGCAATCATTTGAGGAAGCATAAATTAGATATATCATGGAGAGGTCCGGGAATCATTACAAAAATTAACCGAAATTACGTAGAATTGAAAATTGGTAATAAAACATATAAAAGCAATAAAAACCATGTGTTACCTTTACGTAAAAAGTGTTGAAGGAAAAACTGTAAGACTTACGACTGACGGCGTTACAATGTTCACAAATATATTGTGTGATTATTGCTTGGATGTTTAGTTTTTGTGTGTCATTTTCATTGGATTCTCTTTATATAACCATATGTATTTGCTTTAATTTTTAGTTGTTTGATGTACCATAGTTTCTACGTCCGTGATTGAGGATGTAACGCATTTCATTTTCCAGCCACGGTTTGCATCTGTTCACATTTATGCGAGGTTCAATACGCACCATGTGTTTATCTGGCGCGGCACCTCATTGCTGTGCGCGAGGAGTGCTGACGCCGGAGTTGTTTATGCACTAGCTGAGCAGCGGCCGAGCCTGCTCGGGACCTGAGCCGTGCGGACTCGCCGTTTGTTTCTTTTCATTGCGACTGTCCTTTTCAAATCTTTGCTGTTATTACTATTGTTTCCCTGTTATTTTATTTGCGGCCGTGCTAATCGGACTGTATCTGTTTCAATTTCAGGACGTAAACGCTACGTTCCCGACGTCCACGATGGGAAACCGTCTGACCCATGTCAGCGTGGAGGCGCTTACGAACGCTTTGGAGCAACACCAAGGCAGAGTGTCGGAGGACTGGGTGCGCGCGAACGCCCTGGTCGACATCCTCCCAGACCGGGTGTTGGATCTAGGTCTCCTTCTTATCTTTCCTATCACCTTGGCATTAGGTGTTTCTTTCTTTTATCTGCGACGAGAAATAAACCTGTTGGCGGAGCGTTTACGCTCTGAGGATGCGATTCTGCGACGACAACAGCTGCGGTCCAGCAATGCTGACCAGCAGTTGTGCCAACTGCAGGCCAGTAACGAAGTATAAGAGTTAGTGCAGCGTGTGTTTTTGACAGCGGTGGAAATTGGCGATTTTGCAGGTCGCCTAGGGTGCGTTAATAACTCATAAGCGGATGTTCTAGTATTTATTTTTAATATTTACTCAGGAATTAGTACTAACTATTTTTCAACATTTATGTGTTTAGTATCTAATTTTCCCTTGTTCGCGATGATGCTCGAGAAGAATACCATGTTCAGGTATATCAGTATGTATTATTTCGTTTTCGTTTTCATTAACTGTATTTATGCGAATATTTTGTTAACTTAATTTCAGAGGCATTGCGTTATACATTTTCTTGCGTGTGTATTTTTATTTTAACGAAATATTGTTTTAACTAAAATTTCATGGCGAGTGTCGTTGTAATTGTACGAGGCATATACATGCGGCGTTTCATTCTTTTTTTCTTGTGTAATAAATAAAATTTCCTTTAGTACATTTCCGAATGTGCATATTTTTTTTCTTTTTCGACGAATTTCATTATTGCTTTATTTTTTCATCTGATGTCTGCGAAAATTGATCGTGATGTTCTACGTTGATGTGTCGCGTTTTGGTTTCGATATGTTCCTTACGTGTTTTTTAAACAGGAAAGTAAGTTAAATCCTGGTTCCAAAAACCGTGGAGTTTTTTTTCTATTTATGGATATTGATCCTAGTTTAAGGTTAGCGGAAATTTTTCGGTTGCGATTTTGTCGACTTTACTTCCATGCGTTTTTTAATGTTATTACCTGATGGGTTTCTGTTTTTTTTTTGAGCTCTCTATCTGTGTATTTGAGCGGCGGCTCTTACCGTGTTCCTTTGGTGGTGGGTGTATTGGTGAATTCATTCTTGCGATGTCTAGAAAAATTTAATTTGATGCGTTTGTTTTTACTATTACTGGCAGTTGTTTAGCCACGAAGAGTAATTCTTATTTTTTGGTTTTCCTAACTTGGATGCCTTTAGCTTACTATGCCGATTTTGGTTTGCGATTTTCCCCTTGTTTCATTTCTGTTGTGGGTGATGTTCAATCATGTGAAGGGGGAGGTATGTACCGGCGCAGTTGCGCAGTTAGGCATACATATGACGTATGTACGCGAGTTCAACGCCCTGTTGCGGGGTATCGCAATGCGCTAGCTTAGTCAGCAAAACATTAGAGCTATATAAAGACGTGCGCGGCTTCTAGAGTCGCATTTGGAGATCTGTAACCCCTGCACCAAGTACACTCGAAGATCTACTCGTCTCTCTCTACCCTTCGGCACGTACAAGTACGTAAAGACAGAGCTACCCAAAATGAAGGAGGTGAAACCATTCATATCCGCACTAACATACCACACAACCCCAATACAACTCCAAACCCCTCTGGATCGAGGCATGTGCTACGCAGATCTACCTACCTAGTCTGTGTGTCACCATCTACAACATTTACATACCTCCTAATCTATTAAATGACATCCTTATTGCAGAATTACTCTTGCTGGTAAGTAAGCTTCCAAAGCCATATTTAATTTGCACTGATGCTAATGCCCACCTTCCTTCATGGGGTTCTACAGAGGGGGATACGAGAGGGAACTTCTTAAATCAGTGGTTGGAGACATCAAACTTATGTCTACTTAATAATGGAGAGCCCACATTCCTGAAAAGCAGTGGCAATTTTAGCCCCCTGGATCTATCAATTGTCTCACCATCAATTTTACCTAAGTTTCACTGGTACCCAATGCCACACCCATACACCAAGAGTAACCACTTCCCACTCATAACAGCCACTTCAGCAGACTGGAGCTTAGATAGGCCACTATTCTTGAAAAAAGAAAAACCGTTTATTTCCGAGTGGCCACATGAGATACATGCCAACATATTGGCTTTTAAAAATTTCTTAATATAAGACGTCCTAAAACAATAGTTCCATACGAGGAGTACTAATTCACAAGCCATCCGAGGTGTACAAATAGATAAGCCGTACGAGTCATAATAATAGACAAACTATACGAGGTGTGCTAATAGACGAACTATCAGAGGTGTACAAATAGATAGACCATACGAGGCATATTAATAGACAAAATGTACGACACGTACTACTAGACAAACCATACGTGGCGTGCTAATAGTCTAACTCTGTCAATGGGTAGCTGAATAAAAAATGAAAAATATCATCTCTTGGATATTTTATATTCCAAGAGATTGCTAACAACTTATAAATAATTCGAATACTTCTAAAGAATTCTTCGGAACTCTCAAGTTATTAGTTGAAATTATCGAAGTAAGAAAAAGACAAAAATCGCTCTACCGGAGCAGCATGGAAACACCATCGTTAATGACAATCGAGTATTGAGAAGAGGTTAGGCACGAAGCATGTATCGGGTTGATTGGTGGATCTTACTTATGTCTTCACTCCTTCCAACCGGATTGAACAGACATCAAGGGACACCAAAGACTCGTGGACTCTTCAGGTTTATTTCACGGCCCGTTGACGCCGTAAACTGCACATCAAGGACGTTGTTAGGTTCAAGAACAAAACGAGAAATAACCGTATAATTAGAAAACTCCCAGCTTAAGAATAAAGATGATGAGTTACCGATTAAAAGTATGAAGAGCAACTAAATAATGCTAGAACTAAAATATCTCAATGACAATTGATCTATCACGCCAGTCTCAAGAGTCTGGTAGCTCACGTGCCGATTCATGTTAGCAAAAATTCTAGTTCCAGAAAACAACAATACGGAAATTTACGATTTCTCCATGCCAACCATAGTGGCACAAAAAGTCTACCTGAGTCAGAAAAATGCCCCCTGATGAACAACTCATGAGGACTCATGAAGATATCAATGATAATTGTCAAAAGCCAAACACATAACACAATGAGATAACTATTGGAATATCTGGACAGAAAAAGGGTCGACTTTCTAACTGGGGAACATATTTTGTAAACACACATTTTGTAACACACACATAGGATCGAAGGAGGACAGTCTACTCGCGCACACTGATTTTAATTTCAGGGACTCGGCTTTAAAATTAGATCCAACGGTTTACACAAATTAAGTGCTACAGTAGGTACGGGTTTACAACTTTCAGGAAGATAGCCTGACAACATTTTGTCTGTAATACTCACGAACAATGGGGGACAGTATTCGCTCGCCTCTATTTTCAATCTACGTAAATGAGGGCTATCTTATTAAATCCTTTACTCTACCTGTGGAAAAAATTTTTTTGAAGGGGTTAGGTCTCTGATGTAGAGGCAACGCTACGACAGAAACAGAAAACCAGCATTTACGCTAATTTTCACAGGCAAGCACGACGGCTTATTTAGCCGTAGAATAGTCAGGGCTTGAAATTAATGTACATAAATACAGCAAACAAGCTATAATTATCTAATGTAGACATGGCTACCTCAATTGTCAGCCCATTACTGAACAAGGTTAAATGAGCCAGCCCAAGCTCCTACGCACTTTATAATAAGGTTGGGTGAATTCCCCTGAAGTTGCTGATATTGGCTTGAGTACACACATCACATGGGCAGTGGTCACAAAAATTTCTGAACATATTCTCAGTCTGCTTTAAATGCTTTAGCTCTAGGCTTCCCCCCTACTGACTGGCGCAGCTTGCTCAGCACAGCTCATGGGTGAGGAGCCGACACATTATTGGCATTCAAAAATGTATTTTATTTCTCAGCCAAAAATGTATTTTATTTCTCATCTGAAAAATCAAAAATAAAACTGAAGAAACCTCGTGTCTTTGGCGTCCCTTGATGTTCGTTCACTCGCGTTGATGTAGTGAAGATTAAAATCCACAAATTAACGCGAGACACTTCAGTAGCAACGGAAATGCATGAAGGTTTTGTAAAGGCGGCTTCAGTAGCAATGAAAATACATGAAGAATTTGTTAAGATAGGCTGCAGTAGCAATAACTTATTATTAAGGAAGAGTTTAGAGAGGAAATACTATGTTTGACCACTGAGAATTATAGAAAAAGAAAAGGAGCACTATGTGGTGGTTCCATCTAGCTGTGCGCGCTCACCACCACACAAGCTCAAAAGCGCCCCCCCCCCCCCACAGCCTCAAAGCGCTCTTACTGGCCGACCAACCAGCGCTCAAGTTCGGCGCTGGGGTGCCGACCGAGCCTCTACAAGCTGCGCGCTCCGAGCAGCCAGGCAACATCTGAATACACCCACGTACGTTTAGCACAGCACAGACGGCGACAACCCGCCACCACGAGTCCCTTAACCAGAGGGCTAGCTCGCTTCAGTGAGGCCGCCGCCAGCCCAATATAATGAGCTGCGCAGTACAGTTCGCGGAGTACACTCGCAGCGTCCTTGATGTTTACAACAAAGTCTCGACGCTCCGCAAGCACCACCTCTGCTACTGTCACCGCCGCCTCGACTGCCAGCCGCCACGCCTCGTCGCTCCCTTGACTCGAGCCAGTTCCCTGCTAGCGCCTCTGATACTCCTTGGTCGGAGACTCTCGGTTAGTAGCCGTCTGCTCTCGTCCTACAACCACACTGCGCCTCCCCGACAACCGTCGGCCCGCCAAGACGTCCTCGGTTGCTATACTACTTGCCTGTAATATTCCGTCGTGTGCCACCATTGTCGGCGATCTTCTCAATAATACGGCATTAATTCCAGTTGTATTTTCCTTACCCTGCCGAGTTCGTTTGTACCTCAGGCACTCACTTCGGGCATAGATATACAAAGTCTAAAGGTTTACATAGTCTGCCCGGAGTGTAAAGCAGCCTGAGGGAGAACACCACGACTACTTCCTCCAAGGTTCAACATGCAACAGCTGCAAACAGCCTCGACATGCGCTCAAAAACCTCCAAATGATGGTTGTGCTAATTTAATTTGTTGATTATTAATCTAACTTTGGGGTTTACCAGTTTAAAGTTTACGTAATTTGCTCGATTTTGGTTGAATATAAAGAGAACAGAGTTTGGTATTCCGTGATAATAGTAGGTCACCAGACGCCAAGGAGGCATCAAAATTACAATGAATCAGGTATGGCCACTTACTCAGAAGGAGTTGGGGTCCGGACGCAGTCTTTTTAAGCGTCAAATAATCAACAGATTGCTATAACAAACAGATCAAAACCATCAACTGAAGGCGAATAAGAGAATAGAACGGTCTCGCCTTTGTTTATTTAAGTGGTGGTTGAACGCTGAAGAGCGAGGCTTGATTCTCAGTTCATGAGACGTTCTTGGGAAGAGTCCGAGGCGGTTGAAGAAACTTCAGACAGTGCGCTTCCAGCTCAGGCTTGTGAAAGCGTGTACTGGAGTGTGAAGTTTAGGACGGTGTTAAGTGTGGAAGGTTCCGACACTAAGTGACTCGGCATTGGAAGATTTTGGTAATGACAACTTCTGCAGTATGGGAAAACTCGGTAGGAATGAAGGCACTCGACTCATAAGTCTTAAGCTGGAGTTTTTAGAGGCTTAGTTGCAGGTATGCAGGCCTTTCAGATTAAATAAATTGGGAGATAAGGTAATCTCCTTTCAGGTGGTTGTGGAGTATGACTAATGATCTTAATGCTGAGTGGCTGCAATTAAGATGTTAGGGTTTTCGACTCCTTAAAGTGTTTGTGCGTGAGGGAATGTGTTGTCCAGGAGATCCGTGTTGCCAGCACACGAGGAAGAGAAACAATCAGCCCGCGTTTCGACATGACGCGCTTGTCAAAAGATGGTTCTGCGTGAAAATGTCATGGGAGCTGACGCTTAGAAGTATTTCTTGTCGAAATATTTTCGGGTCAAATTTTAATAGATTTCGGGATAATGTTGAATGGAATTCGTAATATACAATTATAAAATGGTTGGGGTAATCTTATTTAATTTCTAGAAGGTGGTTGTAATAATTTATGAAATTGACTGGAATGAGCCCGAAGAGTTCACTACAACGCTGCTTCAAGCCTTATGTTGGCAACACTATACCACTGAAGCTCTCAAGACCTCACCAAGTGGCTGTTACAAGGATTCAGCTGGAGGTGAGCCTGCTAAGCCACGGGCACTACTATACAAAATCTTTGCCTGCTTCGTGCAGTAGATGCAATCGGACAGAGGATCTGCGCCACCTGTTTATAGAGTGTCCAGCATATGCAGCAGAAAGGATATGCCTAATGGAAGCATGCCACAAAGAAGGACTGCCAGTCAACTGGGAAGTCATTATAAGCCCCAAGTTCCCAGCACAAGCAATTGCAACCTTCTTGGCAACCACTGGCAAGATGCCCCGCATTTGAGCTGTTGAAATCAAAGCGGTCGAGAGCGCCCGGGCCTCTACTGGTGGAACGCCGTATTCCAACAAGTAACAAGCAACAATTTGCTCGCTGCGCATCTTATGGGAAGGTCCTCAGCCCGGCCTCGCCCTGCTTACTGAAAAAAGGTTCGATGGGAACAATTCTTCGAAGCCTCAACTCTATTAACCTAATTTAAGGTGAGGGGTTCGTTAATTTGTTTGTTCTTACTATTGAAGTAATTTCAATATTTTAAATCTATTCATTGGTACCTATAAAGGTATTTGTGGTGGTTCCACCTAGCTGTACGCGCTCACCACCACACAAGCACAAAAGCGCCACCCCACTGCCTCGAAGCGCTCTCGCTGAACGACTAATCAGCGCTCGAGGCTGGCACTGGGGTGCCGGACCGAGCCTCTACAAGCCGCGCGCACCGAGCATCCAGGCGACACCTCTGAACACTCACGTACGTTTAGCTGAGTCTTAACTGCTTCATAAGCGCCACCCCGAGTCCTCTAACCAGAGGGCTAGCTCGCATCAGTGAGGCCGCTACCAGCCCTATATAACGAGCTGCGCGCTAAGCGCAGTTCAGTGTCACTCCGGCAACCATACCGAGTGGATGTCTTCTCTCTCTGGTGAGAACGCTCTGCTTGGAGAAGTGCTTGGTCCCCTTGGATATTATCGCAAGCATTTTTGACTCCTTTAAGGAGATACTTTAGCAATCCGGAAGTTAGAGGTAATAATTTGTATTTATTGTAAATAGGGGGTAAGTGCCAATAACTTTTTCTTGTTCTATCTTTACTTTGTTTTCTTTTCTTTTTGCATTTTTGGTGTTCTCGGTTGGTTGTCTATAAAAAGCAAGGTTTTCACTTCTATGCCCCCCCTGAAAGGGGGAGGGGGGCGGCGGGTGGTCGTGGCGCGCATGGCAGCCGCCCGCCCCGTGCCCCTCTCATTCCAACTCCGACAACTCCATCCGTACGCCCAAGGACATCTTCTGAGTCGAGTAGGTCTGTTCAGGCTTCTGCGCCTCAGACCACTCTCCAACCTCCGGATCCGGCACCAGTCAGTTCCAACTTCCGTCCTGCCAAAACTCAAACATATCGAATTCAACTCAAAACCATCGATAGTACCAAACCTACAGACAGAGGAAAAGTTTTCGAAACTACATTCAAAGAGTTAAATGCCCCTCTGATCCGACTCACCCCAACAAAGAATAGCTACTACGCAGTTACCGACGACATAAACTCAATAGACAAACTTACATCTACCAAAGCAACTCAAGCATTCCAAAAGATCAACCTGACTCCGGCTATCCCCCCAGATTTGAGAGCGAAAAGAACGGTATTCGTACGACAAATAGATTCAGATATTGGAACCAGATTCACAGATGAAATAAAGGAAGAAATTGAAAACCAAAACAGTTGGATTAAGGTGACAGATATTATCAAAATCAAAAACTACACGCACCTAATCAAAATAGTGACAACTAACACCCTTACAGCGCAACGAATACTACGAGACGGCTTCTACATGTTTCATACCAAGATAACCCCATACCAATGTGAACAGGAACAATACACTCATATTCTCATCTGCTACAAATGCTACAAGTTCGAGGATCACACGACTAACCAATGCACGCAGACGACAATCATCTGTTCAGAATGTTCAGCGCAAGATCATACCTTCCAAAATTGTCAGAACACCTTAAAGCAGTGCATAAATTGCCAAGGACCTCACAGAACATTAGCAGCGGGATGCCCCTACAGGAAAAATATCATCAAACAAAAACGGGAGGATGAACAGTTAAAACATCAACAGCAAAACCAAAGTACATACGCAGAAATTGCCAAACAAGCCATACAGCAGACAAACCCACCGCAACATTCACTAACACTAACCAATAGAACACACATCAAACTAACGGCCCTCATTCTAGAAGCCCACATCGCAGCCCTTGATAGAACCAAAAAATTCGGAGAAATACTATCCAAATCACTTAAAGAAAATTTTGACATTGACACCACATTTCCAGATAGAGACTCAACAGCTATTTTCAACTTTTATTACGATAACGTAGACAAAGAAGCTTCAGAACCAACACAAACAATTACTCGTGAACAGCCAACACTTGAAACATCTATGGATACCCAAGCAGAAGATGCAGACCCCGACAATGATCAAAGGCAGAAGAGAAGGATAAACGACGAAGCAGAAAACTCAACAATATTAATAGACAACAAACATAATGTTCCAATAAAACTATACCGCAATCTACAAGATACATCTCCAATTCCTGAAAACCCTGACACAGACTGGTATATGGGAGAGCTAAGCAAGGAAAACAATAGAGGACTTAAATTCGCAGTAGAAGAAATTAAATCAGGAACCCGACTAGAATATATATTCTCAAACCGTGTAAAATTTACAAGAACAAAAATCAACATAATACCACCCGAACAATTTCTGGCGCTCCCAAGGCACCAATCACTACACACAGCAGCAAAAAAACCTAAAAAAGTTACTTCCAATAAATGAACATTAGCAAACTAACTGTATTACAACACAATGTACAATCTTGGAGCTCCAATAAAATATCTCTATCCAACATTTATAATAACATAAATCCGGACATTATACTCATCAATGCACACAATCTGAGAGGGGATAACCACCTAAAAATATTCAATTATAACACCTTTTATGCGAACAAACAAGATGAATCTCATGCAGGAGCTGCAATAGCAATTAAGAAAAATATATCATATAAACTACATGATAACTTCAATTCGGACATGCTGGCAATTACGATAAATACAATGCAGGGACCAATTACTATCGGCACAACATAGACCCCGCCAAGAACAGAATACCTCCACTTCGCTGACTTCCACACACTATTCAATAGACCAACCCCAGTTTATTTCATTGGAGACATAAATGCAGCACATAGAACAATAGGATACACTTATAACAATAATAGAGGCAAACATTTACACTATTTAATGGAGCGGAACAAATGCATACATATTGGGCCATACTTCCCAACACTTATAACTCATAGAAGCACCACCTCACCAGATATTGCACTGCAAAACCCACAGGCCTTTCATAACATACATCTTCAACCCGGACCAATCACACCATCTGACCACATTCCAATTATAGCAACAATAACAGCAAACCCAATTCAAATCCCGATTAAACCAAGGTATCAATTTCACAGAGCAGATTGGAGAAAATATAGGCAAGAATTAACCCGCATTAGTCCTGATCTACAAGTAAACCCAACCCTGGAAGAAATTGATGAGCATCTGGAAAAATGGACAAAACACATACAAGAAGCCTCAAAAAACGTAATACCAACAATAACCCACAGAACAATCCCTGGCATCAAACCCACTCACGAAACCTTGAGCATCCAGGTACGATACCAACATATATTAAACTACATACGCATTAACGGACCATCCAAAGAATTGAACAGTACTCTCTCAAATCTCAGGAAAGAATTACAAAACATCTATAAAAAGAGCTACATGCAGACTTGGAATTCAATAATACAAAAAATAGACCTAGAACATGATCCGACAAAATTCTGGAAATCAATTAAAAGAATGATGGGTACAAATAACAAACAAAATATTCCATACTTACAGCACAATACACTCGAACTTCATACACCTGAAGAAAAGGAACCGATTTTTAGACAACATTGGAAAAGTATATTCTCAGAGCAGGATGATGAAGATTTCGACATTGAACACATAAATTCAATTAAAGAACACATGAACAATACAGCGCATCAAATTATACCATTTCACACCGGCAACTTGAGCAGTTTAGACCTACTACATTTCCCACCAATAACTTTAGATGAACTTACTCAGACCCTACGACCGTTCAAACAGAAAGCCCCCGGACCATCAGGCATTACCACACTACAATTAAAAAAATTACCAGAAAAGATGCTCAAATACCTTTTGTACATATTTAACAACGCCATATCTGCAGGATACTTCCCAGACAGTCTGAAACATGCCATCATGATTTTCATCCCTAAACCCCCCACTTCTCAGAAGCAAGTTCAAAACTATAGACCGATATCCTTACTAGACATACAGGGCAAGCTATTGGACAAAATATTAAACAACAGACTCACCAACCATTTAGTCATTCACAACCTGAACAATAGCAGACAACATGGTTTCAGGAAAGACAGAGGCACCCATACAGCACTGGCAACATTCACAGAAACAATATCCATAAATCTAGCCAACAAACACACAATAGACATTGTACTTCGTGACGTCACCAAAGCATTCGACAAAGTCTGGCACTCAGGATTAATATACAAACGCTCTCAGTCCGGCATCCATTCACTATTTCTCCGCACACTTGCAGATTATTTGACCGATCGAACAGCATCAATCTGGATAGCAAACTACATAGGCCCTCAATTCACATTAGAATCCGGAGTACCCCAGGGAGCATGCCTATCACCAACATTATACAGCTTCTACACACACGATATTCCTCCACGGTTACCAAACTCTGACTACATCTGTTTTGCCGACGACATAACCCAAATTACCACAGGCCGATATTCTCCAGCATATGCAGCCCATCAAACCAAGCACGCAATCCAACAAATCAACCAATTTGAAAATAAATGGAAAATATCAATAAACCATAAAAAATTTAAAATCATTCCCATAAGTCGGCATAACACTGGAGATATTTTCATTAACAACCAATACCTTCCGTATACAGACAGAGGTAAAGTGTTAGGTCTCAATTTCTCAACCCATGGATTTTCAGCCCAAGTAACACAACGACAAGCAATAGGATATAGCAATCTCAGTAAACTATACAGATTTCAGAATCTATCCCTCGATACTAAAGGGAAACTATACTTAGCATTCGTAAGATCAGCCATTACATACCCAACCATTCCACTCCATACTATGTCTCCCACAGCCATTTCAAAACTTCAGAAAGTACAAAATAAAGCTCTAAGATTTATAACCAATACAAGGCTTGTGGATAGAATTTCATCTAAAACACTGCATGAACAAACCGATATTCCTCCAATAAACATCCTGCTACACAATCACGCACGTAAAATTTGGGAAAATTTACAACTATTAGAAACCGATTTATTCCATCAATTAACGTTTCCATTAGATAGTGCCAATAGCCAAAACTCTCGGTTTAAAAGCTCCAAACCTCTCGCATTAGGACCCTCACCTGAACCCAAATACAAGTAACCATATCCAACAGCACATGGGGAAGACCGTACCAACTTTACTTATTTACTTTGTTTTTCATTGGGGTTCTGACAAGCGGACGGAACGGTCTTCCCCCCACGGGTGGGAAGTCAGAACCTCAAATCTCCACTCATCATTGCAACACAACTCAATAGAAACCCAACCTCTAAACCAGACAACCGATCAGAATAACCCACTACAACCATCTAAGTATCAGGACCCACAACCCAGCAACACCCAGATTATCTCCATTATTCCCATTCAGATTAACTTCAACCCAGATTAACTCCATTCATGATGTCAGATGGAACCCCTCCCCCCTCGGGCAGGCTTTCAATGAGTACACTGGTTCCTTGGACAGTTTGATGTATATAATGTATAAAAAAAAAATTGTATATATGTGTATATGTTGTGTATATGAATCTATGTACATAGGGATAATTTGTGTACATACCGTTCTCTGGAAAAAAAAATAATGTGAATAGTAAAAGTTTGTGTACATACGAGTTTTGAAAAAAAAATAAATAAATAAATAAATAAATATATATATATAAATGTATGTGTATGTATATGTGTATGTAATGTATTTAATAATTTCCCGTACGTATATATTAGATAAGTAGTTTAAATTATGTACATATATTATTATGCCCTCAGCGTATGTAAATAGGATCTAGGCAACCTGAGCCAGCCTTTAAATTTAGCATATTGTAAATACTGCAAATATTGTAGATTTCACTTCGGTAACTCGAGCGACTAGCATATTTTTCGTATATACAAAGCCTTGAAAGGTCTTCCAGTTCTTCATACTCTAAATTACTAATCCATAAGAGAACTGATCGAGATCACCAAATTATGCGTTTTTGTTCGCCTTTTCTCTCTCCGACTGTCCATCTTCTCTTTCCTATTTCTTTTCTTCTGGCACACCCTGTGGCAAACTCTTGTTTTCCTCTCTTTCCTAATGGCACCGCCCCCCCCCCCCCCCCCCCCCGCAGTTCAGTTCGCACAGTTCACTCAGCTCACTCAGGGCACTCGCAGGAACCCTGATGTTCACACAAGTCTTCTTCCTGCGAGCCTCGTCACTGCAACGCCTCACACAAGCCTTCCAGCGAGCCTCCTCACAGCCGCTCACACAAGACTTCTCCCTGCGACTCTCCGCGCAGTGACTCCGACATTCACTAGTCTCGGCAAGCAGTAGCCTCTCGGCCTCCATCGCCACCTCGACGGCACCGCTACGCCACGGCACGCACAACGCGACTAACCGACAACCGTCGGTCCTCCGAGTCGTCCTTGTGTACTATACTACCTGCCTGTAATCAGTTACCTCATGTGCCATACTGTCGGCGATCTTCTCAATAATACGGCCTTTATTCCAGTTGTGTATTCCTTATCCTGTCGGGTTCGTTTGCAACTCAGGCACTCACTTCGGGCATAGATACCACAAAGTCTAAAGATATTTACATAGTCTGCCCGGAGTGTAAAGCAGCCTGAGGGAGAACACCACACTGGTGACCCCAGAGTGACCCGGCAGGTGGAAGCATGGCTTGGAAAGATGTCCGTTTACCTGCCTTCGAAGGCGACATGAAAGGATGGCTCCTCCACTGCGAAGTTTACCTCGCTCAAATCCCAAATCTCAACGACGCTTCAAAGTTCGGGGCACTCCTCGGAGGGCTACCTACGCACATCATCACCGGAGTACAAGAGATACTACTGAACCCTCCGGCTAACGGTAAATTCGACGCCCTGAAAGCCGCTCTAACAAAACGTTTCGTTCGTCACGACGACGAAACCAACTACGACGCCATTGTTAAACTAACGCTCGGAGACAGCACGCCATCAGAGTTACTCTTGGACATGACGCGTCTCAACAACTGCAGACAAGCTCCGCTCCCACCTTCAGTCATCCGCTTTATGCATCTCGCAAAATTACCGACTGAAGCGCAGCCCCTGATTGAAGCATTAGGAAAAGGAAAAACAGACGACGAGTACGGAGCGATAGCAGATCAAGTCACAGCAAGGCAATCCGCGTGCCGGGCCGCAACTGCCAAGCCCGTCACCGTAAACGCAATCAAGCCATCGCCAACCCCGACCGTGTCAAGAGCTGAGTTTGACGCAGCTATGAAAGAAATAGCCGAACTCAAGGATATGTTAGGAAGAATGTTACGCTCGCACGAAGACACCCTCAAAGCCGAAAACTGGCGGAATCAAGTTCCAGCACCTAGAAACCTTCAACACTCAAACGAAGGAAGCACGCTCGACCAAGTACGCTGCTACTACCACCGCACATTCGGCGACCGTGCAAGAAAGTGCACAACACCATGCAGCTATGCTCAACGAAGGTCGCACAGGATGGTAAGCGCCATCTCCTACTCACGGGCAAACGCAGCAGATTTGCTGTACGCCACCGACTCCAACAATACTTGGCATCTCGTCGATACTGGCTCGTCGATCAGCTTAATTCCGCCCGACGAAAAACACCCAAACAGACCCCCGTCCTACGATCTTCTAGTGGCTAACGACACTCCAATAACCTCAGACGAGACGCTGTCTTCACACGAACGCCCTTCTCAACAAAAACAAGAAAGTCAAATATCCACTGAGGTACTCGGAAACTTAAAAAACAACAGGGGGGCACCTGTGGTGGTTCCACCTAGCTGTACGCGCTCACCACCACACAAGCACAAAAGCGCCACCCCACTGCCTCGAAGCGCTCTCGCTGAACGACCAATCAGCGCTCGAGGCTGGCGCTGGGGTGCCGGACCAAGCCTCTACAAGCCGCGCGCACCGAGCATCCAGGCGACACCTCTGAACACTCACGTACGTTTAGCTGAGTCTCAACTGCTTCATAAGCGCCACCCCGAGTCCTCTAACCAGAGGGCTAGCTCGCTTCAGTGAGGCCGCTACCAGCCCTATATAACGAGCTGCGCGCTAAGCGCAGTTATAATATCGTGTTGTAATATCGTGGTTTGTAATAGTTGTAATATCGTGGTTTTCAGCACGCCAGTTGTAATATCGTGGTTTTCAGCACGATATAAGGTTTACTGAACAGAACTAGTAGATCGGTTAGCCTAGCTGTAAACCAGGCAGCAGGATAGCAAAACGAACAGCAGGACTACTAATATTGTACTGACCCTGTAGTTCACACAGCTTGCTCTTAAGTCTAGTTCGCAACAATGGATATTTCCAGGTTCACCAGTGAAAACCGTCTAAGAAGCATCTAATCTTCAACAACGACCTTCTCACTACCAAGATATCACAACAGCAGCCGACTCCCTACCTTGCTTGCCGAGCTCTGACCTCTCAAGCGAGTGTGAGTAGCCTTTTCTTAATTCGCTCTTACGTTTACCGACCGTTGAGCGTCGCCGGAGGGTAGTAGAGTCTGGTGTACCGAAAGGCCCCAGACCATCTGGGCAAACCCCATTATAGTAGGGGGTGAGAGGGTACAAGTAGGGCACCAGCCGCCTTCCGGACAAATCCGACACCTGAGACTACACACCTACACTTAGGACTAACACCATGCATCACCACCAAGGAAGTCGTGGTTCATGGAGAACTGGCTACAGCCAGTTTTCCCGCCCCTTACTACAAACACCCACCCTTATAAGACCCAACACTATGCAACATAACACCAACACACGCACCAACGCCATCCCTGTCAACAACACTCAACCACGAACGACCAAGCAAACTACCACAACCATCCCAGCACAGCCTGCCAACAAATCCAACACTACCTACAAAGTCCAACTTCGCAAGATCGACCCCAGCAAAGATACAAACCGAGAACAAGTCTTTGAAACTGCTTTCAAACACTTGGAAGCCCCACTCATACGACTCACCAGCAACTCAAGCGGATTCTACGCCATAACCGATGACATCACTGCCATCGATAAACTGACCTCGGACAAAGCAACCACTCACTTCCAGAAAATAAATCTGAAGCCTGTCATCCCCCCAGATCTCAGAGCCAAAAGAACCATATTCATCAGACAACTGGACAGCAGCATTGGCCAACGCCAACCGCAAGAAATACAGGAAGAAATAACACGAGTGCAACAATGGGCAAAAATCCTGGAAATTAACAAAACAAAAACTATACACACGTTATCAAAGTAACCTTCACCGACACTGCCATGACACAGCGCGCTCTCCAGAATGGGCTCCTCAGGTTCAACACAAAGATCACACCATCGCAAATGGAACTTGAAAAGTACACTCATCTACGGATCTGCTTCAAATGCTACAAAATTGAGGACCACTCCACACATCAATGCACTGCCAAGACATCGAACTGCTCTGAATGCGCTGCACACGGCCACACCTACCAACAGTGCAATTCACTGTCAAAGAAGTGCCTCAACTGCCAAGGAAACCACCGCACCCTCGCAGCTTCCTGCCCATACAGGAAAGAAGCCATCCGCAAGAAGAACGACGAACTCCAAAAAAAAAGAAACCGAACAAACCAAGAGCACATACAGTGAAATTGCAAAAACGGCCATCCAACAAACTGCGAAAACAGAACATACACTCACACTCACCAGCGAAATACATATAAAACTGCCCGCTATCATCATCGAGGCCCACATCGCAAACCTCGCACAGGGAGGGGATTTCGGATCAATCTTGTCGAAGTCCCTCAAAGAAAATTATGACGTGGACACCCAGTTCCCCAATCGCGACTCACAAAAAATATTAAACATGTTCATCGAACAAAATAAACAACCCCAAGCAGGCACAACGGAGACTCCTGCAAATCAAGCAAGCACCGACCCCAACGATGACGCAATGGACACAAGCTACCACTCAACAGAAGAGAACTCAACCCAGGACGAAACAAGCGGCGACAACCTGAAAGAAAACTGGAGAACGCAGTCCAGCCCTAAGAAGAAAAACAAAAAACGGAAGAAAAAGAGACAACCCTCCTTGGGAGAATCTTCTGGACACGATGACAAAATAGAGGTTTCACTATTCCGCAGCGACACGAACTCACAGCATATTCCAAGCAAACCAACCAACCAACAGATATTAGAAGAACTAACAAAAATACCTCCTGGCCTCAAAATCGCTGTCCCACACCCAAACTCGGACACCTGGAGAGAAATCATTGACGGCCAATTCGACCTCCAACAGGCACCCATAGCCACAATCCCACACCAACACTTCCTCTTGATGGACACATGCTCAAAAATTATCCCTCACAAGAAACCCAAACACTCGACTCCATAATGGATACACACAATATGAACAAAACACTAACTGTCATCCAACACAACGTCCAACACTGGCAAAACAACAAAATCGCACTATGCAACATCTACCGTCAATACAATCCACACATAATTCTACTCAACGCGCACTGCATGCGTAACGACACTCCCATCAAAATTTTGAATTACAACACATATACCACAAACAAAGCAAATGAAAATCACGCTGGAGTAGCAATAGCAATTCGAAAAGACCTCCCATTCAAGCTGCACGATACCTTCCACACAGATATGTTGGCCATCACAGTAGAAACACCACAAGGCCCAATCACACTTGCCACTACCTACATACCTCCACGCATTGATTACATAAACTACATTGACATGCACACTCTCTTTAACCGAAAACACCCCACTTACCTCCTTGCCGACATGAATGCCATACACCCCACCTTTGGATACACATACGCAAACAGGAAGGGAAGACAAGTACACTCACTAATAGACAGGAACAAATGTCTTCACATCGGCCCTAACTTCCCCACGATAATCACTCACCGCGCTTGTACTAGCCCAGACATAGTACTAACAAACACGCAAACATTCCACAACATCATACTCGAACCAGGTCCACTAACACCTTCCGACCACATCCCCATCATAGCCACAATATCAGCCAACCCCATACAAATTCCCATCCGCCCACGACCCTCCTTCCACAATGCAAACTGGGAACTATACCGCAACCTTCTCGCTGACCACACAATACCGCAGGACCTAAGCCCTACACTAGAGGACATAGACAACCACCTAATCACATGGGAAACCCACATCAACGAAGCCTCCAGTCAATCTATTCCAACTATCACACACAGAACCACACCAGGCATCAAACCCACTCATGCCATACTCGTCCTTCAAACGAGACACAAACACATTTACGACCATCTCCAACGACACGGCCACTCACCCCACCTATACAGAGAACTCCTCAGCCTCAGACAACAGATAAAAACTGCATATCAACGCATCTACTCAGCGACATGGAACAACACTATCGCTAACATCAAAAAGATGGACAATCCCCAACAATTCTGGTCCGCCATCAAACGCATGTCAGGCAACAACAAAAACCAAAGCACCCCCTACATTAGAGAAGGCGGCATCTTTTACCACTCACCACAATCCAAGGAACCTCTGTTCCGACAACATTGGTCAAACATATACTCAGGTATTGATGACCCCAACAACGATTTCGACGCTGAACACACACACACCATAGAAACGCAAATGAACGGCATCGCTCCCCAAAACGAACCACACGCGACAGGAGACACTTCCCGCCTTCAAAATTTCCACTACCCAGCAATCACAATCGAAGAACTCAAAAACGCACTTCGGACGTTTTCCCAAAAAGCTCCAGGACCAACTAAAATAACCACACACCACCTTAAACACTTACCGCAAAACATGCTCCAGTACCTTCTGTTCATATATAACAACGCCCTCTCAGCGGGTTATTTCCCAAACAAACTGAAACACGCAATAATGATCTTTTTACCGAAGCCCTCCACCTCCCAACACGAGGTGCAAAATTACTGCCCCATCTCCCTACTCGACACCCACGCTAAGCTTCTAGACAAGATATTAACCTACAGGCTAGCATACCACCTAACCATCAACAACATCTACAACAGCCGCCAACACGGATTCCGCCACGGAAGAGGTACACACACCGCACTTGCCACGCTACACGAGACTCTCCACATTAAGCAAACACAGAGAAACAAAACAGACATCATTCTACGAGATGTAAGCAAGGCATTCGACAAAGTTTGGCATACAGGACTCAAATTCAAACTGTCACAGCTACAAATTCACCCCCTATTCACAAAAATCCTGTATAGCTTCATCACTAACCGCACCGCAGCCATACGAATCGCAAACTACACTGGCCCACCCTTCTCCATCAAGTCAGGAGTCCCCCAGGTAGCAGTCCTCACCCCAACACTGTACAACTACTTCACGCATGACCTCCCCACACCAATACCCAACACTGACTACATAGCTTTTGCAGACGACATCACACAAATCATATCCGCAAAGCATTCATATAACATGGCAGCTCTTCTAACAACACGAGCCATTGCCCAAATCAACGATTACGAACGAAAATGGAAAATCCAAACCAACACAAACAAATTCAAAATAATTGCTATCAGCCGCCGCAAACACCCAACAGTGCACATCAACAACACCCCACACCCTTACACAAGCTCAGGCAAAGTTCTAGGTCTCACAATCAGCACAACCGGATATGCAACCCACACCAGAAAACGAGCAGCAATAGCACATCAAAACCTCTCACGCCTTTACCGATTCAAACACCTGAACCCAGAAGTAAAACCCCAACTCTACATCGCCCTAGTAAGATCCACTCTCATCTACCCAGCCATTCCCCTACACACACTTCCACCAACATCCATCTCAACACTCCAACGTGTGCAAAACCGAGCCACAAGATACATAACAAATTCAGAATGGCAAGATTTCTCCACATCTGCACAACTACACCGCCGAGCAAACCTGCAACCAATCAACATTACACTCCACAAACACGCAAAAAGAATCTGGCAAAACATTCACGACACGCTCCCACAACTCTACCTACAACTCACATTCCCGCAAGACACTCCACAAACACCGCACAAACAATTCCAGAGCTCAAAAATGAAAACACTCGCACCCCAACCGAGACCAAAATACACTTAACACGACTCTAACGACGGACGGACGGACAGACTCGACTGACCAGCACCGACTCAAGCACATGTTTTGTGCTAGAAGAGAGACTTAACCCCTACGGCAAGCCAACCCACCCACGTCCGGTATTAAAGATGCATACTAACTAAATACCCAACCATACAAAACCCTGACGGGTAATTAACTTCTACCACCCTCAAACTACCTACAAAAAATTACCCCCTAACACTAGCATCATATGCGCAAAGCGCATCTCTATCAGTTTCCTATCTACCCTTTTCCGTTTCACCCCTTCTCTTCCCGACACACTCTACGTCAAACCCTATCTCCGTCTTTTCTATAAGCATCGAACGAACGAACGAGGTTCAGTTCGCACAGTTCGCTCAGCTCACTCAGGGCACTCGCAGGAACCCTGATGTTCACACAAGTCTTCTTCCTGCGAGCCTCGTCACTGCAACGGCTCACACAAGCCTTCCAGCGAGCCTCCTCACAGCCGCTCACACAAGACTTCTCCCTGCGACTCTCCGCGCAGTGACTCCGACATTCACTAGTCTCGGCAAGCAGTAGCCTCTCGGCCTCCATCGCCACCTCGACGGCACCGCTACGCCACGGCACGCACAACGCGACTAACCGACAACCGTCGGTCCTCCGAGTCGTCCTTGTGTACTATACTACCTGCCTGTAATCAGTTACCTCATGTGCCATACTGTCGGCGATCTTCTCAATAATACGGCCTTTATTATTATACGGCCTGCGAGTGCTCTCCGTGGCACAGCGGTTAAGGGATCGGACTTGTATGCTGGAACTCGCGGGTTCGTATCCCAGCGCTGGCACGGAGATTTTCCCCGTTGGGTATAAGGGAAAGCTCAAGCACAATACCCCACTCAACCCAGGTGTCGGAAATGGGTACCGGCTTTACGGGGGAACCGTCATGGTGTCCTATATATAGGGTTAGTTATAAGACATTTGAAAAACCAATGCTAAGATCATATGTATCAGGCTTGATTGGAAATAAAGCATCCCAAAGATGCCGATGTCAACCTAACCTAACCTTTATTCCAGTTGTGTATTCCTTATCCTGTCGGGTTCGTTTGCAACTCAGGCACTCATGTCGCGATACGTGAAAAGGGTTACTAATCACGCACGCAGGGGTGTTGAAATATTTTGTGTGTCCTATTCAAATCCACGTGTTTCCAAATAAATTCATGTAAATCTTAATAACTCTTTTATTCTCCATGTCTGGTATGCAGGTGTACGCAAGCATAAAGGATAATACTTTAACATGTTTGGGGGTGGAGACTCCCCCTGCGTGCGTGATTAGTAACCCTTTTCACGTATCGCGACAGGGGGAGTCTCCACCCCCAAACATGTTAAAGTATTATCCTTTATGCTTGCGTACACCTGCATACCAGACATGGAGAATAAAAGAGTTATTAAGATTTACATGAATTTATTTGGAAACACGTGGATTTGAATAGGACACACAAAATATTTCAATGCAATGATTAAAGCACAGGGAAATGTTATAGCAACAAGCGCATGAATTTAACGACATGGCAATCCCACACGACACAATGCGGAAACCACACCTTGGCTGTCTAGGCCGATGACTGCCATAAATCGTGCTTTGTGCACGCTTCGTGGCGGCCCGACTGGCCAACCTGAGCACCAAATGAACGCACTAACATGAGCTACGTAATGAGCCACACAAAGAACGGGACATCTACTCTCCTTATTACAATGAACGCTAGCACAACAATTTTCGGGTTACGACAAAAATAACCTTCCGCACTGTGCAAAAATCAGGAAACATAGTCGGGGAATGGGCTAGCATGAACACGAAACATTTGGAATAATGCAACATAAAACATCAAAGAACTTTGCTTACCACAAGTTGTTCAAAATTTAATAAACGCTTCGGGTTACGTACCCTCTAACTCTTGCTTTGTGACCGAAACACATCCTCCTTGCCAAGAGCACACCACCACAGTAGGAAACACAAATCCATATTTATACATTGCGCGCCGCTTTGAATGCCGCGTTCCGTGAACTACTTTGCACTCTAATTTAACTGTGGATCACTCTTTCCAAACTTCTCAATAATACACATTTAACTCTTCGGCGGTGATTTTCCGGCACCACCCTACATTTCTTTCCGTCACTTTTGAAGATTAACCGCCATCAGGCTCACTTGTCGCGGCTGCTCCATCGTAGTCGTATGCCGGCGCTCAAGATCTCAGATGCTCCGAGTACCCGGCGCTCGCCCGTGCAGGACTCGCGACTCGTGTTATCGTTGCAGACTCCGACGTTGTTGCGTATCAAGCGGAATTTGATGTCGGTGGTACTTCCGTGTCTCCTGATTACGTGCTCCATCGCAGTCGTAGACCGGCGCCTAAGATCTCAGATGCTCCGAGTACCAGGCGCTCGACCGTGCAGTACTCACGACTTGTGTTATCGTTGCAGACTCCGACGTTGTTGCGTATCAAGCGGAATTTGATGTCGGTGGTACTTCCGTGTCTGCTGGGTCCGTTGCTAACTTTTGGAGATTCGAAGGAGCACTGTATAGGGGCACTTCGCGATGCTTTTCTCGAGTAGCAGATCCAAGGGGATCTCGGCGGAGCCGGATCCCCGAAAAAAGTGCACCAAAAAGACCTTCTCTCGTCGTGTAACCAAGTGAGAATCCTCCTTAATGTACTTGTTCGCCGCTTATATACTCTCGCTTGTTTTCTTTTCCAGACTCTTCTCGAACCTTCCCAGCTACAGAGAGAGCCACTCTATTCTAATTCGTTGAACGCTTGCCGGTTGTGAAGTTTCTATCTCTGATTGGATCGCGCTCGACACCTCAAACACGTGATTCCTTAGAGGGCACACCATTGGTGTAGCAGGTGCCGCTCTCTGCTAAGCCTTACTCCTTCTTCTTTCGAATCTGCCCTCGCGCTACCCGCTCAGCCACTAACGCCTACTCTGTGTGTGTGTTCGTGAGTGTGTCGATGTGCGTGTATGTGTGTGACTGCGTGTGTTTCGTATCTGCCCCTCGCCTGTGCTGGCTGCGCAGCACCGGCGCTTGTTTTAACTGGCTGAAATTCCAATACCTAATAAAACACACGTGTATTTCCCCAACGTTAAGTATTTCCCCGAGTAAAGTATTTCCAAAATTTGTTTCCGAAAGTATTTCCCAACACTCACTTCGGGCATAGATACCACAAAGTCTAAAGATATTTACATAGTCTGCCCGGAGTGTAAAGCAGCCTGAGGGAGAACACCACATATTTCTCAAAGACCAAAATTTTTACTTTTTTATTTATTTATTTTTTCTCAAAGACCACGTCTGGTTTACTGAGACTTGGCAATGAATGTCGCACTTAGCGCATCAGTAATCCCTACATTGGGTCATTTTCAGTCTATTTGTGGAGATATACATGCTGTGCTATATTTTTCATAAAGTACTTCTGCTCATTTTTTTGCACAACTTAAAAATCATTTAAGCAGTGTTTCATGCTATATCTACTTTCGTTTCAACTTATAGCGAAGAACCTCCGAGGTGGTATTCAGTAGTATCTGAAGAATTATAAACTTTCGGTCAATTTACCTAGGATGAAATAACTAAGAGAATGTATTAGATTTATTACTTTCAGTAATATAGTTTATCCCTGACATAGCTATTGTAGGCTTCGCATGTTTTTTTGGCAATATTGAGTTGAATGTTGTCAACGAATTTCATAATTTCGTAGGTATAGATAGGTAATATAATGGATTTTAAGACGTTTTACACGAATGACAGTGTGCCCGGAAATGCTTAGTTTTCGAGTTATTTAAATTTGAAGTTATACAAACGGCCATGGCGGCAGCCATCTTGGAGTCGTTGTAAACAACCGTCACTAGAAACCTTTATTTATAATTTTCACTAAAAGAACTGTGGCTACCCCTCACGACCCAACCTCTTTACCTTTGTAATAGGGGGTTAGCTTCCGTTATTGTCACTGCTACTTTGCGGTGTGGTGGTATGAACACACACCACCACACAAGCTTAAAAGTGCCACCTCACAGCCTCAAAGCGCCAATGCTAAACGACCAATAAACAGAGCTCAAGTTTGAGTCACTCCGGTTACCGTGCCGAGTGGATGTGTGCTTCGCTGTGTGCTCTCTGCTTGGAGAAGGTTTTGGTCCCCTTGGGAATTGTACTGTGTCTTAAATAGCCTTACTTTTGTCTTGGGAGTAAGAGGTAAGCTACTATTATTGTTGCCATATAGGGGGTGATTGCCTCGTCTATTATTTCTTGCGATCATTTCTATTTGTTTTTCCTCTTTTTTGTGCTTTTTTGGTGATCTTGTTGATTTGTACTACTGTTAATCGGTGTGTTAGCTGCTATGCCCCCCCCCCTGAGCGGGGGAGGGGGGCTGGGGGTGGTCGTGGAGGACAGGGTAGTCGACCACCCCGTGCCCCTTTTCTCCAGCCTTCGGGCCGTTCCACCTCAAGGACAAGATCTGATTCCTTTTCTGGAAAGTCCGGGCCGGCTTCTGCGCCACCGACTATTTTACACCCTCCAGAACCGCTGACAGCCTCCTTTCCGAATCCTCGACCAGCTAAAACACCAACATATCGTGTCCAACTTAAGACCATTGAGACCTCTAAGCAGACAGACAAAGCAAAAATCTTCGAAGCCACTTTTAAAGAACTAAATGCCCCCCTCATCCGGCTAACAAGCACCAAAAATGGATTCTATGCTGTGACTGATGATACCAATTCAGTAGATAAACTAACATCTCCTAAGGCCACCCAAGTATTCGAAAAATTAAACCTGGTTCCAGCAATACCACCTGACTTAAGAGCTAAAAGGACCATATTCGTTCGACAAATTGACTCAGATATTGGTGCGAGACCTACAGACGAAATAAAGAATGAGATTGAAAATCAAAACAATTGGTTAAAAGTAACAGACATAATAAAAAAAATTACACCCACTTGCTTAAAATAGTGACAACAGACACAGTAACAGCGCAAAGGATACTCAGAGACGGTTTCTATATGTTCCATACAAAAATCACATCCCACCAATGCGAACAGGAAGAGTACACCCACATCTTGATTTGCTACAAATGTTATAAATTCGAAGATCACCCCACCTTTCAATGCACACAAAGTTCCCAGTTCTGTTCTGAGTGCTCATCCCAGGAACACACATATCAAAACTGCACTAACACTTTGAAACAATGCCTAAACTGCCAAGGACCACATAGAACACTCGCAGCCAGCTGTCCGTACAGAAAAAAAAACATCGTCAAACTAAAACGGGAAGAGGAACAATTGAAAAAACAGCAACAAACTAATAGTACCTACGCTGAAATAGCCAAACAAGCAATCCAACAGACAAATCCACCGCAACACACCTTAACCCTCACTAACCATACGCATATTAAACTTACAGCCTTAATACTAGAGGCACACATAGCAGCATTAGACAGAACAAAGAAATTTGGCAATATTCTGTCCCAATCCCTCAAAGACAACTTTAAAATAGATACAACTTTTCCAGACCGAGACTCGACTGCTATTTTCAACTTTTATTATAGAAACAATGAAACACCAACCACACAAGCAACTCCTCCTGAACACCACCTAGTGGAAGAAACCATGGATACTCAAACAGAAACAGAATTTGATATAGAGACCGACCTTAGACACAAGAGGAGGATCAGCGAGGAAACAGAGAATTCAACAATAGTCATAGACAAGAAACATAGCCACCCCATTAATCTGTACCGCAACTTTCAGGACCGATCAACAATACCAGAAGAACCAGACGCAGACTGGTTTATATCTGAGCTAAAGAAAGACAATGGAAGCGGGTTAAAATTCTCAGTGCAGGAAATGAGATCAGCGACACTCCTGGAATACATATTTGCAAAAAGAGTTCAATTCACCAGGATCAAAATAAACATAATACCACACGATCAATTCATAGCGTTGCCCAGACACCAATCAATGATCACAGCAACCAAAAAACCTAAAAATATTCCCCCTACAAAATGAATCTACGCAAATTGACAGTAGTACAACACAACGTACAGTGCTGGAACACTAACAAAATAGCCCTAACCAAAATCTACGACCACATAGATCCTGACATAATTCTAATGATACGCTCACAGCCTAACAGGAGATAAACATATGAAAATTTTCAACTATAATACTTTTTACGAAAACAAGACAAATGAACAACATGCAGGGGCTGCAATTGCAATAAAAAAGAACATTCCATACAGACTTCATGACAATTTCTACTCAGACATGATGGCAGTCACCGTCGAAACACTTCAAGGACCACTTACAATAGGCACAACTTACACCCCACCGAGAGTCGATTACCTTCACTTTGCAGATTTCCATACATTATTCAACAGACCAAACCCGGTATATTTCATAGGCGACATCAATGCGTCCCATAGAACCATAGGAAACTCACACAACAACAGAAGAGGAAACCATCTTCACTACCTGATAGAGAGACAAAAATGTATTCACGTAGGTCCATACTTTCCCACATTGATCACCCACAGAAGCACAACTACACCAGACATTGCTCTACAGAACCTATTAGCCTACCATAATATCTTTTTTCAACCAGGACCTGTAACACCTTCTGACCATATCCCTATAATAGCAACCATAACAGCAAACCCGATTCAGATTCCCATCAAACCAAGGAACCAATATCATAGAGCAGATTGGAGGAAGTACAGCGAGCAACTAGCCGTGGTATCCCCCGATTTGCAAGAAGAACCGACGTTAGAGGAAATAGATGATCATCTGGCGAAGTGGACCGAGCATATTCACAGAGCCACAAAAACTGCCATTCCAAATATAACCCATAGAACTATCCCCGGAATAAAACCTACACCCGAAATACTCCGTACTCAAGTCAGATACCAACATACAATAGATTATATTCACATCAACGGAACAAACAGAGAACTCTATAGACTTCTCATCAATCTCAGACGGTAAATACTAAACCTATACAAACAGGCATATGCACAAACTTGGAATACTACTCTAGTTCAATCATTAGAATTGCAGGAAGATCCTAAGATATTCTGGTCGTCAATTAAGAGAATGATAGGCTACAACAACAAACAAACAATCCCGTACCTAATTCATAACAAAAAAGAATTACACACTCCGCAAGAAAAGGAAATAGTATTCAGACAGCACTGGAAAAACATTTTTACCGAGACAGATGACGACGAAGAATTTGACTCAGACCACATCAATGCAGTAAAGGAACACATGACCAATATATCAGAGCAAGTAATACCATTTCATACCGGAAATACCAACAGACTTGACCAACTTCATTTCCCCCCTATAACAATAGATGAGTTAAAACAGACATTGAGATCTTTCAAGCAGAAAGCTCCAGGTCCAACTGGCATAACTACCCTTCATATAAAAAACCTACCGATTAATATGTTACAATACTTGTTAAATATCTTCAATAACTCCATCTCAGCAGGCTACTTCCCAGACAGTCTCAAACACGCCATTATGATTTTTCTCCCAAAATCCCTCACGTCTCAAAAACA
The DNA here is from genome assembly GCA_030386875.1 of Morinoia aosen. Classification (NCBI taxonomy): domain Eukaryota; kingdom Metazoa; phylum Arthropoda; class Malacostraca; order Amphipoda; family Talitridae; genus Morinoia; species Morinoia aosen. The sequence goes on from CM059565.1 coordinate 23,351,150, forward strand.
GGTGCAGAACTACCGACCAATATCTCTATTAGACATCCATGGCAAACTTTTAGATAAGATACTCAACAATAGACTTACAGACCATTTGACCATTAACAACTTATACAACAATAGACAGCATGGTTTTAGGAGATGCAGGGGTACCTACACCGCCTTGGCAACGTTTACCGAAACAATAGCAATAAATCTAGCAAATAAATTTACCATAGACATAGTTCTCAGAGACGTAACCAAGGCTTTTGACAAGGTATGGCACTTAGGATTGATATTCAAACTCTCACAATCTGGAATTCATCCATTATTTTTACGGACACTGGCCGACTACTTAACAGACAGGAGCGCATCAATAAGAATAGGCAATTTCATAGGTCCATCATTTATACTGCAAACTGGGGTACCACAGGGAGCTTGTTTATCGCCGACATTATATAGTTTCTATACTCATGACATTCCGGAACCAATACCCAATACTGATTACATATGCTTTGCCGACGACATCACCCAAATTTCTGCTGGCCGTTACACTCCGAACTTTGCAGCACAACAAACACAGCATGCCATACAACAAATTAACAATTTCGAAGCCAGATGGAAAATTTCCACCAACGTCAAAAAATTTAAGATAATTCTAATCAGCAGAATCAAAACCGCAGACATCTTCATAGAGGATCAACATTTTCCATACTCCAATAAAGGCAAAATTCTAGGTCTAAACTTTTCAACACATGGATTTTCACCTCAAATAACATTTCGACAGGCAATAGGATTCAGCAACTTGAGCAAACTGTACAGATTTATGCACCTTTCACAGATAACAAAACGCAAATTATACCTATCGTTCGTCAGATCAGCACTCATCTATCCAGCTATCCCACTCCACACATTGTCTCCAACTGCCATTTCCAAGCTACAAAAAGTCCAAAACAAAGCACTCCGGTTCATCACCAATACATCACGCATGGACCGTATCTCTTCTTTATCACTGCATCATCAAGTCGACTTACCTCCCATAAACCTTCTGCTTCACAATCATGCCAACAGAATATGGGATAATTTACAGCAGTTTGACCAAGACCTATTTCAACAGTTGACATTTCCAGAAGATACAGCCAATAGTCAAAATTCACGTTTTAAGAGCTCCAAACTTCCAGCATTAGGACCTCCTCCGGAACCAAGATACTTGTAATAAATTTTCATCAGCAATCAATGGGGAAGACCGTAACAATTTTCAATTACTTATTTACTTTGTTTTTTGGGGGTTTTGGCGAGCGGACGGAACGGTCTTCCCCCCACGGGCGGGAAGCCAAAACCCCAAACCACAAACTCAATTTTCAACCAACACTAAATAGTCAACCTCCAAATAATCATTGATCATTCCGTCCTTACACACAACATATTCATAACCTTTCAGTAAAATATCAGATGCCAACCTTACATGTTTCTTATGTCCATTTATGAGGGGGAGCGTCCCGGGAGGGACATGTGGTCGATACGCCGGTAACAAGGCTACACAGGGGCTTTGTTGTAAATATTGTAATATGAAAAAAAAAATCTTATGAACATATATATGTATATTTTGTATAGTTTAATTGTATATTGACAATTTGGAAATATTAATAGCAATCACACATTTCTAGCTGTAAAATATTTCCAAACTTGTATATATGTTAATGAGTGGAATTTGAAAAAAAAAAATATATATATTCTACCCAATACATATGCACGTGTATGTATGAGTGTATGTACAGTAGTTATATATGTAAATCATCAATTTGTAAACATTCATAGCAATCATCATACATATCTTTATGTAATATACTCCTAAACTTGTGCACATATATATACATAAAAAAATGATGAGAATCCTGAAAGAAAAAAAATGAAAAAATAGAAAAAAAATAAAAATAAAATAAATAATGAAAAAAAAATAAATAAATAAAATAAAATAAAGAAAAAAAATAAAAAAAAATAAAATTATATTGTATATATGTATATGTGTACATTAATAATGTTAGTTTGAAAATACCCACAGCAATCATCATACATACCTTTATGTATATTATTCTTAAATCTGTGTAAATGTGTGTATTATAGCTAACTTTTTTGCGAATTAGTCGGATAGGGATGGTTGCATGAGATTAATTTATAGATATAACACAGCCATTAATGTAATATAAGGGTAATATGTATATATAGTTACACCTTACCTATAATATTAGGTAATAGCCACATCGGCACCTTAGAACTTGATAATTTGTACATACAAAGCCTTGAAAGGTTCCCTTATCTCATACCCCAGGGAAACCTTATATTTAAAATAACGTTAACAGGATCACCAAATTATGCGCTTTTTTCCGCGTCTCTTCCCTCTCCTACTATCCTCTTCCCTTTCGCCTTCTGTTTCTTCTGGCACACTCTGTGCCGAACTCTCTCCTTTTCCTCTCTTTCCTAATGGCATCGCCCCCCCCCCAAGTTTGGAGCTGGGGTGCCGGACCGAGCTTTATAAGCAGCCTGCCTCGAACAGTCAGGCAACGTCGATAGAAACCTTCGTAAGTATACCACAAGCCTAGACGGCGAGAAGTGGGCACCCCCGTCTTGACCAATCGGAGACCTGGACGGGCAGAGTCAGGCTCCAGCGAGGCCTATATAAACAGCCGCGCAGCCAGGGCTGCCTCAGTTCACCAGTGAAAACCGTCTAAGAAGCATCTAATCTTCAACAACGGCCTTCTCACTACCAAGATATCACAACAGCAGCCGACTCCCTACCTCGCTTGCCGAGCCCTGACCTCTCAAGCGAGTGTGAGTAGCCTTTTCTTAATTCGCTCTTACGTTTACCGACCGTTGAGCGTCGCCGGAAGGTAGTAGAGTCTGGTGTACCGAAAGGCCCCAGACCATCTAGGCAAACCCCCTTATAGTAGTGGGGGAGAGGGTACAAGTAGGGCACCAGCCGCCTTCCGGACAAATCCGACGCCTGTGACTATACACCAACACTTAGGACTAACACCACGCATCACCACCAAGGAAGTCGTGGTTCATGGAGAGCTGGCTACAGCCAGTTTTCCCGCCCCTTACTACAAACACCCACCCATATAAGACCCAACACTATGCAACATAACACCAACACACGCACCAACGCCATCCCTGGCAACAACACTCAACCACGAACGACCAAGCAAGCTACCACAACCACCCCAGCACAGCCTGCCAACAAATCCAACACTACCTACAAAGTCCAACTCCGCAAGATCGGCCCCATCAAAGATACAAATCGAGAACAAGTCTTTGAAACTGCTTTCAAACACTTGGAAGCCCCACTCATACGACTCACCAGCAACTCAAGCGGATTCTACGCCATAACCGATGACATCACTGCCATCGATAAACTGACCTCGGACAAAGCAACCACTCACTTCCAGAAAATAAATCTGAAGCCTGTCATCCCCCCAGATCTCAGAGCCAAAAGAACCATATTCATCAGACAACTGGACAGCAGCATTGGCCAACGCCAACCGCAAGAAATACAGGAAGAAATAACACGAGTGCAACAATGGGCAAAAATCCTGGAAATTAACAAAATCAAAAACTATACACACGTTATCAAAGTAACCTTCACCGACACTGCCATGACACAGCGCGCTCTCCAGAATGGGCTCCTCATGTTCAACACAAAGATCACACCATCGCAAATGGAACTTGAAAAGTACACTCATCTACGGATCTGCTTCAAATGCTACAAAATTGAGGACCACTCTACACATCAATGCACTGTCAAGACATCGAACTGCTCTGAATGCGCTGCACACGACCACACCTACCAACAGTGCAATTCACTGTACAAGAAGTGCCTCAACTGCCAAGGAAACCACCGCACCCTCGCAGCTTCCTGCCCATACAGGAGAGAAGCTATCCGCAAGAAGAACGACGAACTTCAGAAAAAAGAAACCGACCAAACCAAGAGCACATACAGTGAAATTGCAAAAACGGCCATCCAACAAACTGCAAAAACTGAACATACACTCACACTCACCAGCGAAATACATATAAAACTGGCCGCTATCATCATCGAGGCCCACATCGCAAACCTCGCACAGGGAGGGGATTTCGGATCAATCTTGTCGAAATCCCTCAAAGAAAATTATGACGTGGACACCCATTTCCCCAATCGCGACTCACAAAAAATATTCAACATGTTCATCGAACAAAACAAACAACCCCAAGCAGGCACAACGGAGATTCCTGCAAATCAAGCAAGCACCGACCCCAACGATGACGCAAGGGACACAAGCTACCACTCAACAGAAGAGAACTCAACCCAGGACGAAACAAGCGACGACAACCTGAAAGAAAACTGGAGAACGCAGTCCAGTCCTAAGAAGAAAAACAAAAAACGGAAGAAAAAGAGACAACCCTCCTCGGGAGAATCTTCTGGACACGATGACAAAATAGAGGTTTCACTATTCCGCAGCGACACGAACTCACAGCATATTCCAAGCAAACCCACCAACCAACAGATATTAGAAGAACTAACAAAAATACCTCCTGGCCTCAAAATCGCTGTCCCACTCCCAAAACCGGACACCTGGAAAGAAATCATTGACGGCCAATTCGACCTCCAACAGGCACCCATAGCCACAATCCCACACAAACACTTCCTCTTGATGGACACATGCTCAAAAATTATCCCTCACAAGAAACCCAAACTCTCGACTCCATAATGGATACACACAATATGAAAAAAGCACTAACTGTCATCCAACACAACGTCCAACACTGGCAAAACAACAAAATCGCACTATGCAACATCTACCGTCAATACAATCCACACATAATTCTACTCAACGCGCACTGCATGCGTAACGACACTCCCATCAAAATTTGGAATTACAACACATATACCACAAACAAAGCAAATGAAAATCACGCTGGAGTAGCAATAGCAATTCGAAAAGGCCTCCCATTCAAGCTGCACGATACCTTCCACACAGATATGTTGGCCATCACAGTAGAAACACCACAAGGCCCAATCACACTTGCCACTACCTACATACCTCCACGCATTGATTACATAAACTACATTGACATGCACACTCTCTTTAACCGAAAACACCCCACTTACCTCCTTGCCGACATGAATGCCATACACCCCACCTTTGGATACACATACGCAAACAGGAAGGGAAGACAAGTACACTCACTAATAGACAGGAACAAATGTCTCCACATCGGCCCTAACTTCCCCACGATATTCACTCACAGCGCTTGTACTAGCCCAGACATAGTACTAACAAACACGCAAACATTCCACAACATCATACTTGAACCAGGTCCACTAACACCTTCCGACCACATCCCCATCATAGCCACAATGTCAGCCAACCCCAAACAAATTCCCATCCGCCCATGACCCTCCTTCCACAATGCAAACTGGGAACTATACCGCAACCTTCTCGCTGACAACACAATACCGCAGGACCTAAGCCCTACACTAGAGGACATAGACAACCACCTAATCACATGGAAAACCCACATCAACGAAGCCTCCAATCAATCTATTCCAACTATCACACACAGAACCACACCAGGCATCAAACCCACTCATGCCATACTCGTCCTTCAAACGAGACACAAACACATTTACGACCATCTCCAACGACACGGCCACTCACCCCACCTATACAGAGAACTCCTCAGCCTCAGACAACAGATAAAAACTGCATATCAACGCATCTACTCAGCGACATGGAACAACACTATCGCTAACATCAAAAAGATGGTCAATCCCCAACAATTCTGGTCCGCCATCAAACGCATGTCAGGCAACAACAAAAAACAAAGCACTCCTTACATTAAAGAAGGCGGCATCTTTTACCACTCACCACAATCCAAGGAACCTCTGTTCCGACAACATTGGTCAAACATATACTCAGGGATTGATGACCCCAACAACGATTTCGACGCTGAACACACACACACCATAGAAACGCAAATGAACGGCATCGCTCCCCAAAACGAACCACACGCGACAGGAGACACTTCCCGCCTTCAAAATTTCCACTACCCAGCAATCACAATCGAAGAACTCAAAAACGCACGTCGGACGTTTTCCCAAAAAGCTCCAGGACCAACGAAAATAACCACACACCACCTTAAACACTTACCGCAAAACATGCTCCAGTACCTTCTGTACATATATAACAACGCCCCCTCAGCGGGTTATTTCCCAAACAAACTGAAACACGCAATAATGATCTTTTTACCGAAGCCCACCACCTCCCAACACGAGGTGCAAAATTACCGCCCCATCTCCCTACTCGACACCCACGCTAAGCTTCTAGACAAGATATTAACCTACAGGCTAGCAGACCACCTAACCATCAACAACATCTACAACAGCCGCCAACACGGATTCCGCCACGGAAGAGGTACACACACCGCACTTGCCACGCTACACGAGACTCTCCACATTAAGCAAACACAGAGAAACAAAACAGACATCATTCTACGAGATGTAAGCAAGGCATTCGACAAAGTTTGGCATACAGGACTCAAATTCAAACTGTCACAGCTAAAAATTCACCCCCTATTCACAAAAATCATGTATAGCTTCATCACTAACCGCACCGCAGCCATACGAATCTCAAACTACACTGGCCCACCCTTCTCCATCAAGTCAGGAGTCCCCCAGGGAGCAGTCCTCTCTCCAACACTGTACAACTACTTCACGCACGACCTCCCCCCACCAATACCCAACACTGACTACATAGCTTTTGCAGACGACATCACACAAATCATATCCGCAAAGCATTCATATAACATGGCAGCTCTTCTAACAACACGAGCCATTGCCCAAATCAACGATTACGAACGAAAATGGAAAATCCAAACCAACACAAACAAATTCAAAATAATTGCTATCAGCTGCCGCAAACACCCAACAGTGCACATCAACAACACCCCACACCCTTACACAAGCTCAGGCAAAGTTCTAGGTCTCACAATCAGCACAACCGGATATGCAACCCACACCAGACAACGAGCAGCAATAGCACATCAAAACCTCTCACGCCTTTACCGATTCAAACACCTGAACCCAGAAGTAAAACGCCAACTCTACATCGCCCTAGTAAGATCCACTCTCATCTACCCAGCCATTCCCCTACACACACTTCCACCAACATCCATCTCAACACTCCAACGTGTACAAAACCGAGCCACAAGATACATAACCAATTCAGAATGGCAAGATTTCTCCACATCTGCACAACTACACCGCCGAGCAAACCTGCAACCAATCAACATTACACTCCACAAACACGCAAAAAGAATCTGGCAAAACATTCACGACACGCACCCACAACTCTACCTACAACTCACATTCCCGCAAGACACTCCGCAAACACCGCACAAACAATTCCAGAGCTCAAAAATGAAAACACTCGCACCCCAACCGAGACCAAAATACACTTAACACGACTCTAACGACGGACGGACGGACAGACTCGACTGACCAGCACCGACTCAAGAACATGTTTTGTGCTAGAAGAGAGACTTAACCCCTACGGCAAGCCAACCCACCCACGTCCGGTATTAAAGATGCATACTACCTAAATACCCAACCATACGAAACCCTGACGGGTAATTAACTTCTACCACCCTCAAACTACCTACAAAAAATTACCCCCTAACACTAGCATCATATGAGCAAAGCGCATCTCTATCAGTTTCCTATCTATCCTTTTCCGTTTCACCCCTTCTCTTCCCGACACACTCTACGTCAAACCCTATCTCCGTCTTTTCTATAAGCATCGAACGAACGAACGCTGCCTCAGTACACTCTCAGCGTCCCTGATATTCACACTAAGTCTCGACGCTCCGCCAGCACCTCACCCGTTGCCTTCACCGCCTCCTCGACTGCCAGCCGCCACGCCTTGTTGCTTGCTAGACGCACCAGATCCCTGCTTACGCCTCTGGTACTCCCCGGTCGGTCACGCTCTGCCAGCAGCAGCCCCACCGGTCTGCTCTCGTCCTCTAGCCGCGCAGCGTCTGCCCGACAACCGTCGGTCCGCCAAGACGTCATCGGTTGCTGTATTACTCGACTGTCATATTCCCTTGTGCCGTTATTGTCAGCGATCTTCATAATAATACGGCGTTTATTGCAGTTGTGTTTTCCTCACCTTGCCGGGTTCGTTTGCACCTCAGGCACTCACTTCGGGCAAAGATATTTCACAAGTCTATCGATATTCCCAAGTCTGCCCGGAGTGTAAAGCAGCCTGAGGGAGAACACCACACTGGTGACCCCAGAGTGATACGGCAGGTGGAAGCATGGCTGGGAGAGATGTCCGGTTACCCGCCTTCAGTGGGGACATCAAGGGATGGCTCCTTCACTGCGATGTTTTTCTCGCACAAATCCCGAATCTGGACGACGCTTCAAAGTTCGGGGCGCTCCTAGGAGGACTACCCACGCACATTGTATCCGGAGTACAGGAGATACTATTGAACCCCCCGGCAAACGGAAAATACGACGCATTAAAGGCAGCGTTGACGCAACGTTTCGTGCGTCACGACGAAGAAACAAACTACAACGCCATCGTTAAAATAACGCTGGGAGACAATACGCCTTCAGAGTTGCTGCTGGAAATGACGCGTCTCAACAACTTTAGACAAGCTCCGCTACCCCCGTCAGTCATCCGCTCGATGCACCTTTCAAAATTGCCAATGGAAGCGCAGCCACTGATTGAAGCTTTAGAAAGAGGAAAAACGGACGAAGAGTACAGGGAGATTGCCGATCAAGTCACAGCAAGGCAATCCGCGTGTCGGTCCTCAACTGCCGAGCCCCTCACCGTAAACGCTGTCAAGCCATCACCGTCTCCGACAGTGTCAAGAGCCGAATTCGACGCAGCTATGAAGGAGATAGCAGAACTCAAAGAAATCTTAGGAAGGCGTTACGCCCACAAGAAAATGTCCACCAAGCAGACAATTGGCGGAATCAAGCCCCGGCGCCCAGAAACGTCCAAAACGCTAACAAAGGAAGCAGGCTCGAACAAGTTTACTGCTACTACCACCGTACCTTTGGCGATCGTTCAAGAAAGTGCACGCAACCGTGCAGCCTTGCGGGAAACGACGGCCGCGGAGGATGGTAGGCGCCCCATCTTTCGCGCAGGCAAGAGCAGGCGAGCTGTTGTACGTTAAATACGCGAACAACGTGCGATATCTGGTCGATACTGGCTCGGCGGTCAGTTTAATCCCGCCCGACGGAAAAAGTTCGACCAGACCTCCGTCCTACGATCTGCTAGCAGCCAACATTACTCCAATAGCTTCATACGGGACGGCAGGAAGGAACATCCAGCTCGCCCCTCAATTGTTCGTGAGATGGAATTTTGTGGTAGCCGATGTCGGTCAACCCATCATAGGCATTGATTTCCTACACGCGAACAAAATCAACGTCGACGCAGCAAATGCAAGATTGTAAATCCAAACTACACAAACAGAAATTCCTTGTGAGCGAGCAAACTTGAGTAGCGCAAAAATTCACAGGATTGATCATCAAGCATCACCTGAGTTCAACGACATTTTTAAGGAGTTCCCCGAGATAATGGCTTCACACGAACGCACTCCTCAACCAGGAAGAAAAGATGTAGAGCATCACATCGAAACGGTCGGCTCCCCGGTGTACGCGTGTTCCGACCCTTTCAGTATCAGGTCGAAAACTAACGCGGATGAGGTTCGGGAGTGACGATGCAGTAACGTAGTTATTCTTTATTGGTACTTCAGAGTTGACACAGGCTTTATAATTGGTGGAGAATCTTTAGATCGGAAGGTAATCTCGTTACTTCTATAGCGCATCTGTGATCTCTACAGATGCTTTCTCGACGGTCGCGCTTCCGCTACTGACAGCGACGCTTCTGTTGTAAGTGCGACCTCTACGGCACCACCTCTAATGAACGACGATATCTCTCACCGATTCTATTTATAGGCGGCGGGCGCACATAATGCTCCCCCCACAATTTTAAAAATTCTTTATTACAAGAAAAATTTTTAAAACGGTATTCAATTAACTTTGATTTTCCTTTGACTATCAATTAATCTTACAATCCGTCTAATTAATTCGAACAGATCAGAACGTATAACAAAATTGCTTCCGAATTATGAACGGAGGTAGGCAGGTATGGCCTTTGCTGTCATCATAAACAAATTTCAACGGTAATCCTACATCTTGTTAAACATTATTTTTAGTGTCAATGTTATATTTTAGTGTCAATTCAATACTAGATTTATTACCCAAAATCAACCAAACAATCACTCTACGCACTTAGCTCAAACAATTTGTTCATTTATTATAAAGTTATTTATCAATTGATTCTTAGAATTCTTGGATACTCCAGATATTTCGGATACAAAGGATACATCGCATAATTTTATTAACATATCAAAATATCAAAATCAAACATCAAAACGCGTACTTAATAAATCCTTTCCATAAGGTACACTTTTCTTGAACAAACTGGACACCTACCGTCAGATCGAGAACAAAATTTTTATTTTGGATTAGCATATTAACATATTTCGAGAACAGAATTTTTAATGCAATTGGAAATAAAGAAGGAAAATCCATCATAAGACTATGTTACATAAAAATATAGAAAAGAGTTTTAAATGCGCAAAACAGTACATTACATTACCACAATTGGCAAGGTAAAAGTAGAATAGGACTCAAATCGTCCTACGATTTAAATTAACATATTCCAGTTCAACTAAACTACAAGCGTGCAATTTGGTTTTTTTTTTTTTTTTATTCGCAATATAATACTTCGTCTCAATATTTCACGTGAATACATGAACAAAATAATCTATAAAATAGAATACATAATCCGTATATAATAGAGATTTTTTCCGTATAAAATAGAATTAATCTAAGGCAATATATTCTAAAAGAAATATTCCGAAAATATTCCGATCCATCTAGTATGTGTACCTCCACACAATTTATATTGTTTGTAGCACTTTCAGATGTAGAAAACTTATTTCTTCACTGGATGTTTGATGGGAATGCAGCGATTGTGATTTTTAAACAAGTTCGATGTCGTCTCCGGATTCATATACCAAAATACGTGTACGCAACGGGGAATCGAGGTTCAGGAACAATTTAAATTTGCAATAAGCTTCTTGTAATACTTCTTTCGGTACACGGATTCCGAAAACGATCGTTGTTTCCTGCGGCTGCCAGAGTTGACCGTGTCCCCCGCTACACATCAGGGTTTATGAGTGTTCACAATAAGCAGTGAATGAATGCGGAAGTCTAGCGTTGTATTGTTATGCGCCAATTTGAGGTGGAACTGCAATTAGTTGTTCAGGAGTCGCCCAAGGAATCTGAAAGGAACAGAGACAGGAAAATTAGCATGGCCACAAGTTTAAGTAAGCAATTGTAGTCTCATAATAAGGCAACGCTTCATTCTCATTAAGACACATTCATTTCAACTACACTGCCTTGCATTGTTGCCAAACAATTTGCGGCAGAAGCGCAGATCTCGCGGCTTCGCGCTCGCACTCTCGTGTTGACATTTCCAGGATTGCATCTCAGTTTATCAACTCTAGCTGACGGCTTGACGAACACAGCTTTTGATGTCGCAACAACAGTATGGCAACATCCTAAGCTCAACATCTCGTCACAAGGTGTTTGCGCGACACAATATTTCCTAACGCAAATGCTAACCGATAAAGAACGACTAAATTCCGCATTTACATCTAATCTTCGTGACCGACATTCAAACTTCTGTTTAAAAGAAAATGCATCAGTAATCTTATCTCGCAAATGTGGAATTCAAAACTAAAAAACTGTTAATTCACCGTTTCTATCGTGAACAAAGCTGGGGCATATTCAGCCTCGATGCACAAGGAAAAAGAAAATTAAATTTCGTCAATATCAGCAATGATCCTTGCCACGACAGATCACACTCGATAATCACGTACTGCTTTTGCACAAGAAAATTACGTTTTATTATACTGTACTTGTTGAACTGGTACACTGTGAACGGTTACTTTACTTTTCGTTAATGCCTTAAACAACAAGGTTAAATACTAAAGCATACACGAGGTTAACATGAAGCATAGCAAATACAACAAAAAGAATGATTGAACACGTAAGGACATACTTTTACAGTACGTACACAAAAAGTTGTCAATGCAAAAATCAATATTGACGTTAAATACTCTAAATTTTAATCGTTCAATCAGTTGTTAATTATCCCGTAGAAACTTTGGGAGACTTGACGATAAATTTTACATTCTTTTGCGTTTGATTAATTTCAAATTACACAACATAAAACTATACTGAGCATGAAATTCGGGTAGGCTTGCAAAAACGACTGTATTAGGCACTAGATCGTAAACGTCCTCAAAAAATTAAGAACAGCCACTCTCTTCAAAAAATAACGAAGAGATAAATGAAATTTTGCTCTTACTTTTAATTAGTTTCCACTATTCACTTATATGTCAATTCTTCAAAACACATCCTATTCATGACTATTCACCAGTCATATTGACAACCGCAATCTACAATGCTAAACAAAAATTCGCTTCTCTAAAGCTTACTCACTTAATTGTCTGCGCGAATTCATTTCTACTTCAATACTTTGACCTCGCTGATAGAATTACCTGGTACTAATTTGCCTTTTCCCAGATAACCCCACAGCATTTCTGTCTCGGGGTTTTTCGCTGCCCCACAGCACCGCCATTTTCGAGGCTCTCTCTACCGTAGCAAATATTACTCTTTACGCCTCCTCTGGGCAACCACGTCTGTCATCAGACACTCTGCATTATTTACGGTATTCAAAAATACTTCATTCTTACTTTAACCGTGCTATCCGTGCACATCAGGTATCATCAGAATATCATCATTATTTAATTTCCGCCGACCACGGGCTATTTCTTTGGAATTAGAAACGTACCCTTTGTCGACAACTCCTGTGATCCCGACAGATTTACTATTAGTGTCTTTCTTCTCGACATCTAAATGACTGTCCTGAAAAACACTCGTTGCCCGCACAAAGGTACTCAATCCTCCCTTTAATTCTCCTTGTACATCTGACAAGTAAACTTCGGATTCAACATGATCCTTCTCCACTTTTTCTAAAGTACTTATAATTGCATTCTCTGGTAAAACAATCGCTCTGTCGGAGCTATTAATTAACAACAACGGAATCTTTCTCCTATTGTTAACTCTCACAATTGCTTCAGCGACACAAATGCCTTCTTTTAAAGTTGCTTTCTTTATTATGTATTCTCCATTTTTACACTTTCCAACATGTCCAACATGTTTCAAAATTACATTGGGAGCAATCTCCACTTGTCGAGTATGCACTCTTAACGGCCTTGGCCTTGTGAGGGAATTGGTAACTGCAACTGCGCCTCGAACAGGCTGATTTTCTCTCTTACCATCCCTTTTTACTTCCTCACTTGCTTTCTCAGCAATGCACGTCCTCTTCTCTCTTAGCTTATTTAGGACTTTTTTCTTAGCTCTGGACGTAATCGTGTCTGCCATGAGACACGCAGTATTCTCTATTAAATACTTCAGACATGTTTAACACATCAACTCTCTCGACATTTTTAACGAGGGAATCTTCAGCACCAGAATTCTCCTCGGGTTCACAGGGATTTGTCGCCGTAGAGTCATACTTAGTTATTGTAGTTTCATTTTTACCATTGACGTTATTTCTATCGGAAATGAAATCGTCTCTGCTGTTTACGCTAAAAAATCATTGCCACTGTTAGTTTGGTAAGTTTCTACCTGGCCTTTTTCTGACATACGAGTTTTATACTGTCCTCGCGCACGGACACGATTCGGTCTGCCTGGTCTGTTTAAATAGTCTCTTCTGGACCTACAATCTCTTGCGTAGTGTCCTAACTTATTACAACGAAAACAAGCTACATCACGCAGTGAATGCTCGGTGGCTGTCTGAGATGAACCTGGTTTGTACCAATCAGTCGGTTTCCTAGCCACAGTGGTTCCCGACACACTTTGTCCTTGACAGACACACTCATGATTGTAACACTTCGAGCAACGCTTCGCTTCAGCTGTCTCTAATGCTTGGACTTCTAGCGTCCCTAATTCACGATCTCCAAAAAAAGATTTTACGTGAGGTCTAGCACGAAAAGTTGGTCTCGGGAAACTTGGTCTCCAGTAGGGCCTACGCGTCCTACCTCTACCTTGAATTCCGCCTCTTGTCATTGTATGCACTTCGGCCTCATCACAGGCAGCTTCGAAGTTTGATTCGGACGAATGATCATCCTCAGCACAATAGATTTCCATAGATCTCTCAGATCGAGTCGCTAATATTTGCTCGTATAGCATTATGTACTCGTATTCGTCAGAGTCACTGTCCTACATAAGCACAAAAATAATCCTATATTCATAAACCTCCAATTTCCATTAAAAGAAAAATGTTCTACACACAATAAAATTTTAACTCACATTTTCAGTGGACTTCCGTGGACTTAAAACAGGCTAATTGCTAATTGCTCGTGAAGGCTGACAGCAAACTGAACAGAGGCAAGCTGCTCCAGCTCACTCTTATATGCTAGAGAACAATGGCCGAGAACAATAGCAACAACTTCCTTCAACTGTTCTGGAGAACAATGGACTACGTCTCCACACAACGTTTCCGCTTAGACGCTCGCTCTCCCACTTACCAGGAATCAACTTGCTTACTGCGCTTTCGCAATGCCTAGGCTGCTCGCCGCTCAGCTTTCACTACCAGGAATCCAGCACTTGCAATGCTTACTGCTTACTGCACTGCTTGCTGCTCAATAATTTTATAATGATGATGTATGATCATTAATTTGAGCGCATGCTTATTTTTAATTTGCAAGCAACATTATCGGCGTACACTTAACTTAATATTTTGGCGATGCGTAGCTCTCGTAGCTCTTCTCGTTGCAGATGACAGTGCGTAGATGCGTAGATCTCGTCGACAAACCAGGTTGTTGGTCTGGACCTTCACTTCATCTTCTCCTTTGAGTAGCGATGAGTAGACTGGTGAAGACTGCGTAGCGTGTAAATTTTCGATTTTTTCTCCCTCGAAGTGTTTCTTTCTCGAAGAGTTTCTTTCTCGAAGAGTTTCTTTCTCGAAGAGTTTCTTGGAAAGCACTTCGATTTTTTGCGCTGACGTCTTTCTTCCTTTTCTCGATGCTCTGAAGTAATGTGATAACTATGCGACGTTACTCCAAACAGGGTGACACTCCTCACATTTAAAATCACGGGTCAGCAGAACTGAAGATCAATTCTTGATATCTTTCTTCTTCAATGGGGCAATGTGGCAATGTGGATATCTTTAATGTGGCATTCCCCATACACGGGCACCAAATATGTTCCGACCCTTTCAGTATCAGGTCGAAAACTAACGCGGATGAGGTTCGGGAGTGACGATGCAGTAACGTAGTTATTCTTTATTGGTACTTCAGAGTTGACACAGGCTTCATAATTGGTGGAGAATCTTTAGATCGGAAGGTAATCTCGTTACTTCTATAGCGCATCTGTGATCTCTACAGATGCTTTCTCGACGGTCGCGCTTCCGCTACTGACAGCGACGCTTCTGTTGTAAGTGCGACCTCTACGGCACCACCTCTAATGAACGACGATATCTCTCGCCGATTCTATTTATAGGCGGCGGGCGCACACGCGAGACCGCGGAGACTCCCTCCAGAAAAATTCGAAGCAGCACGGGACGAGTTCAAAAATATGTTAGATCAAGGCATCATCAGACTATCAAAAAGCGCCTGGGCGTCTCCTATGCATATGGTCCCTAAGTCGTCCGAACCCGGGGCTTGGAGAATCTGCGGGAACTACAGGCGACTAAATGCAGTTACGAAGCCCGATCGTTACCCCATTCCACACTGCCAAGACTTCCACTACAAGCTGCACAAGAAGACAATTTTCTCAAAAATTGACCTCGTAAAGGCCTATCACCAGATACCGGTGAAAGCTGAAGACATCCAGAAAACGGCCATCACCACGCTGTTCGGCTTGTACGAGTACACTGTAATGTCTTTCGGACTCCGGAATGCTGCTCAAACGTTCCAGCGCTACATCGATGCGATCACCAGAAACATGGATTTTGTCACGGCGTATATAGATGACGTGCTGATAGCATCTTCGTCCGCCAAGGAGCATAAAGATCACTTAAGGCAACTGTTCCGTCGTCTGCGAGAAGAGGGACTACAAGTGCACCCAGCAAAATGCATTTTTGGAGTGCCCGAACTAGACTTCCTCCGGCATAGAGTGTCTGCTCGGGGGATCTCGCCGCTTCTACAGAAAATAGAAGCCATCTGCAACTTCCCACGACCATCGACGATAAAAAAACTAAGACAGTTTCTGGGAATCGTCAATTACTATCATCGATTTCTCCCAGCTGCGGCAGAAAAAATGCAATCTCTAACCGAACTAACGAAAGGCTACTCACAGAACTCGAAGAAAATCATCAATTGGACCCCGGAACAAGATGCAGCTTTTGTGAGATTGAAGAACGAGATTTCCCAGCTCACCATGTTAGCGCACCCGGCTCCAGAAGGCAAGACAATCCTAGTTACGGACGCCTCTGCCACCGCGGTGGGGGCCGTATTGCAACAGGAAATCGAAGGAGAGCAACTACCAGTAGCCTTCTTTTCGAAGAAGTTGGACGACACGCATCGCAAATACAGCACCTACGACCGGGAGTTAATGGCTATCTTCTTAGCAGTCCAACACTTTGAACATTTCTTGGAGGGCCGGAGTTTTGAGATCAAAACGGATCACCGACCACTCTGCTTCGCTCTTCACAAATCTACGGAGGGCAGCAATCCACGCGTGGCCAGGCAACTGTCGTATCTCTCGCAGTTCGACTGTGAGATCAACCACATCAGTGGCACCACCAACACTGTAGCAGACGCGCTATCGCGTATGGTGTCAGCAATCCTACCAAAAGAACCTTCAATCGACTACGAGGAAATAAAAAAGGAACAGAATGAAGATCCAGAATTCGAAGAGCTCCTGAATCCAGCATTAGAGAGTGCTCTGAAGATACGACCTATCAATACACACGGCAGCAAAATACCGCTGTGGTGCGACGTGTCCACCGGCCAGGAGAGGCCGTACATCCCCAAGAGTTGCCGAAAAACAATATTCACGCATTTTCACGGAGCCAGTCATCCTGGAATTCAAGCTACGCGAGATCTCCTGAGACAACGGGTAATCTGGCCCGGCCTCAACAAAGATGTCGGCAAGTGGACACGAGAATGTATTCCGTGCCAATCGAGCAAGATTACGAAGCACGTCAAAAGTCCACTTGGAAAAATGCCAGTTCCAAATGAACAATTCCAGACCATACACGTGGACATCGTCGGACCGCTGCCCGTAGCGCAGAATTACCGGTACCTTCTAACGTGCATCGATCGTTTCACAAGATGGTGCACTGCTATACCAATGATGGATTGTACGGCAGAAACGTCAGCCCGCGCTTTTCTCCAGGGCTGGGTGTCTTCGTTTGGAGTTCCGACGACGATCATTACGGACCAAGGTGTACAGTTCGAATCGACTCTGTGGAGGAACCTCCTAGCAGCTTTGGGCACAAAGCGACACCGGACTACAGCCTACCATCCACAAAGCAATGGCTTGGTGGAAAGACTACATCGACGACTGAAAGAAGCCCTGAAAGCTACTGTGACCGACGCGAACTGGGTGGACGCCTTGCCTCTCATACTTCTTAACATCAGAGCCACGCCACACTCAGATGCTAACATTTCGCCGGCCGAAATGGTGTACGGGCAGACGCTACGCCTCACCGGAGAACTACCCGCATTGAAGAACGAAACTCTACCAGCGGGAGAATTCCTGCAAAGGCTACAAGAGACAATGACACGATTACAGCCAGTACGCCCAAGACAGCAAGGGCCTGCAAATATCAAGGTCCCAGACGCCTTGCTAACGGCGACCAACGTTTTCGTTAAACATGGAGGTGTCAGAAAACCATTGCAGAGACCGTACGATGGACCTTTTCGCGTTCTGGAAAGGACCCCGAAGTACTTCACCTTAGACATACGAGGAAAACCTACCAGTATAACGATTGATAGGGTGAAAGCAGCGCACGTACCCGACAGCAGCAAAACAGAAACGGAGCTCGTGGAACCAACAAACGCAAAAGTACACGATGTCTACGAAAGAGTTCCCTTCCCCCAGGCAGTGGTGGCTCCTGAACAAGGAACCATAACTAAATACGGAAGAAGAATCAAACCTCCACTGAGATACTCGGAGACTTAAAAAAAAGGGGGCTCCTGTGGTGGTATGATCACACACCACCACACAAGCTTAAAAGCGCCACCTCACAGCCTCAAAGCGCCAATGCTAAACGACCAATAAACAGAGCTCAAGTTTGGAGCTGGGGTGCCGGACCGAGCTTTATAAGCAGCCTGCCTCAAACAGTCAGGCAACGTCGATAGAAACCTTCGTAAGTATAGCACAAGCCTAGACGGCGAGAAATGGGCACCCCCGTCTTGACCAATCGGAGACCTGGACGGGCAGAGTCAGGCTCCAGCGAGGCCTATATAAACAGCCGCGCAGCCAGGGCTGCCTCAGTACACTCTCAGCGTCCCTGATATTCACACTAAGTCTCGACGCTCCGCCAGCACCTCACCCGTTGCCTTCACCGCCTCCTCGACTGCCAACCGCCACGCCTTGTTGCTTGCTAGACGCACCAGATCCCTGCTTGCGTCTCTGGTACTCCCCGGTCGGTCACGCTCTGCCAGCAGCAGCACCACCGGTCTGCTCTCGTCCTCTAGCCGCGCAGCGTCGGCCCGACAACCGTCGGTCCGCCAAGACGTCATCGGTTGCTGTATTACTCGACTGTCATATTCCCTTGTGCCGTTATTGTCAGCGATCTTCATAATAATACGGCGTTTATTCCAGTTGTGTTTTCCTCACCTTGCCGGGTTCGTTTGCACCTCAGGCACTCACTTCGGGCAAAGATATTTCACAAGTCTATCGATATTCACAAGTCTGCCCGGAGTGTAAAGCAGCCTGAGGGAGAACACCACAGCGGATTCTGATCTTCGTTACAGTAACGTGAATGAACGGACTTTAAGGAGACGCCAAAAGAACACGAGGTTTCTTCAGTTTATTTCAAGCCCCGATGACTCCGTGAACTGCACAAACAATTAGAATTCATGTTCGGTACAACAATACGAGTAATAACCGCATGCTAAGAAAATTCCTAGTTTAAGATCATAGATGACTGACCAATTGAGGTATATAGTGCCGCATAATAAGAAAAACTCATACCTCGAAAGTATATGAGAAGTAGCTGACTAAGACACGAGCAACTAAATAATGCTAGAACTAGGTATGATATTTTAATGACAAAGAAACATCTCGCCAGTCTCAAGAATCTGGGAAGTTCACGAGTCAATTCATGTTAGCGAGAATTCCAGTTACAGAGAAGAGCGATAACAGAATAGCACTAAGAGAATAGCACCAAGAGAATAGCACTAAGAGAATAGCACTAAGAGAATAGCTCTGAGAGAATAGCGCTTAGAAAGTAGCACTAAGAGAATAGCACTGAAAGAATAGCATTAAGAGAACATTACTAAGAGAATAGCACTAAGAGATTGGCACTAAGAGAATGTCGATAAGAGACCAGCAATGAGAAATTGCAATAGGAGAATAGCAACACATGAAAAGGGATCAATTTTCCTGCTTACGACATAACACAATGAGACGGCTGTTGCATTGACTGAGAAGAAGAATAAGTCTCTCCAGCTAAAGAACACATTGGCGGATACACATTTGTAATGCACACATAGGACCAAAGGAGGACAGCCTACTCACACACACATTGATGACAACTATTGTAACATCTGAGTCAGAATATTAAAAAATTTCAGACTTTCAAGATAAGAAATACATTAGATTCTTTGTATTGAGCACACAACAATGCAAATCCAATTTTATAAGCATACACATGTGAGTCTTTCTTATCTTCCCATAAAATTTTTGGGCTATTAAATATGTGCACTGTGGTCAGAGGAGGACAGTACACTGGCACACTCATTTTAATTTCAGAACCTCGGCCTTCAATTATTTTGGACTGTTTACATAATCAAATGCTACAATAGCACTGGTTGCAACCCTGGTAGAACAATCTGACAACACCCTGGAGTACTTACAAACGATGGGCGAAGGTCCCTCACGCGTTCAATAGCCTATTTCATACATACATACATATACATATTTCGGGCTTATCCTCCCCATGGGAGGGTAGCCGACAGCAGGCCACAATCACCACACTTAGTCACTAGGAGGCGAGAGAGGCAGCACTGGCCGCATCTGAACTGCTAGGATCAGCAGCAGCCCAGCACAACCACCTTCCACAGTCAGGCCCGACAGCAACAGCTGGTTTACCCCGACCGCTTCATTGAGTGCAGCCCCTCCCCCGCACATGACAGGTCAACCCCATCACACGCGGGCAGCTTCCAGTAACGCGTCAAAAATAAAATTACCTCCTTATACACTGCCCCCACTCACTTCTGTCCGCAGCCATCCCTCTCGCCACGTCCACAGTCAGACCCCTCTCATACAAAGCACGTCGCACCCCATCCATCCAACTCATCCGTGGTCTACCTCGCGCTCGAAGACCACTCACTTCCGACATATATATCTTTTTCACCAGCCGCTCAACATTCATTCTTTCTACATGCCCAAACCATCCAAGCACTCTTTCATCCACTCGCCTGCTCAACTTTTTGATAACACCCGTCTGCTCCCTAACCAACTCATTCCTGATCCTATCTCTTCTAGTTACTCCATACATGCTCCTCAAACACTTCATCTCAAACACATCCAACTTCCTCCTCTCAGCTGCTCTCAACCCCAGGACTCTGCTCCATACAACAAAACTGGCACAATCAAACTTTCATACAGTCCCCTCTTAGCATTCATACTCAAACTCCTGCATTCAAAAACTTTCCTCATTGCACCCAATGTCTTACAACCTTCACTCACTCGATGCTTCACTTCTACTTCCATACTATCCTTAACAGTCACATCCGACCCGAGGTACCTAAAATGCTCTACCTCGTCTAAAACTTCCCCATTCAACCTCACATCCAAAGTTCCAAACACTCCACCTCTTGAACATCTCATCACCTTACTTTTATTCACATTTACCCTCAATTTCCGCCTTTCGCACACTCTACCAAACTCTGTAACCAGTCTCCTCAGTTTTTCCTCTGAATCAGCCACAAGCGCTGTATCATCTGCAAACAACAGCTGACACACTTCCCAATACATACCATTTCGTCCCACCAACTGCGCACCTTTTCCCAACACTCTGGCATTCACTTCTCTCACCACATCATCCATAAACAAATTAAACAACCACGGCGACATCACACATCCCTGTCTCACACCTGTCACAACTGGGAACCATTCACTCACCTCATTCCCTACTCTCACACATGCTCTGCTATCAATGTAGAAACTCTTGATCGCATTCAACAGTCTCCCACCCACTCCATACAAACTTACCACTTGCCATAAAGCCTCGCGATCCACTCTGTCATACGCCTTCTCTAGATCCATAAATGCCCAATATACATCCTTTCCCTTTAATAAGTATTTTTCATTCACCTGCCTCACAGCAAACATTTGATCCACACAACCTCTACCACACCTAAAACCACACTGTTCTTCAGCAAGCACACGATCCGTCAACACTCTCACTCTTCCAATTAACACTCTTCCATACAGCTTCCCAACGACACTCAGTAGACTTATACCCCTAGAATTACTGCACTCATACCTGTCACCTTTCCCCTTGTACAACAGAACTACGCACGCGCTACTTCAATCAACCGGCACTTTACTAGCCTCAAAACACACATTTAATAAACGCACCAACCATTCTATAACCACATTTCCTCCTTTCTTTAGACATTCAACCGTGCAGCCATCCAAACCTGGAGCTTTCCCATTTTTCATTTCATCCAACGCACATCTCAACTCTGCACTTCTTATTCGATTTCTATTCACTTCACCAAACACAGGCATTCTAACATCACTTCCAACAGCTACTACTCTCGCAATCCTATCATCCCTCACGTTCAGCAGTTCCTCAAAATACTCCGCCCATCTCTTTCTCACATCACAACTCTCCACTAGCAGCCTATCATTTGTATCCTTCACTCTTGCCTCATTCTCCACCTGACCCTTCCTAATTCTCTTCACTTCCTTCCAGAAAACCTTCCTTCTCTCCATGAAATCCCCTCTCAACTTCCTCCCCCATTCCTCATCCGCCGCCCTCTTCGCTCTCCTTTCTATTCTTTGTACCTCTTTCTTCCTCTCCTTATACTCTTCAAAATTTTGCTGGTTGCCTCGTTGCAACCACCTTTCGAACGCCCCCCGCTTTCTTTTCACAGCCGCTCCTACTTCTCCGTTCCACCATTCACTCCCCTTTCTAATCCCCCCTCCAACCTTCCTTACCCCACACACTTCCCTGGCACATTTTTCCATCGCATTTTTAAACAACTTCCATTCCCCTTCCACTCCACCCACCTCACTTCCCTTCACCCTCTCATACTCCACTTTCATCTTCTCCTGATACTCACACTCACGCTCAGAATCATGTAACTTGCTTACATTTAACACCTCCCTTCCACTCCTCCTTTTTACACCTCCCCATATTCCACTAACTCTCAGCTTTCCTTCCACCAAATAATGATCCGAAATCCCATTCATCTCACCACGGAACACATGCACATCGAGCAAACGACCCATCACTCCCCTGCTAACCAAAATATAATCCATCAATGCTCTCTCCTCTATCACAACTCCATTCGTCCTCACATATGTATACTTGTTAATACTTTTTTCTGAAACAAACTATTCCCAACCACTAACTTACTCTCCACACATAACCCCACCAAGAAATCCCCACTCTCATTACCCCAGCTACTCCGTACTTACCAACAACACCATCCACCACCTCATCACCCACTCTTGCATTCAGGTCCCCCATCACCACAACTCTACAACCACTCCCCACTCTAGCCACACACTCGGACAATTTCTCCCAAAAACTCCTCTCTCTCTTCCCCACTCCTCTCCGATCCCGGTCCGTACGCGCTCACAAACATACAAAAAATGACTATTTTGTTTTTCTTTACTCTACCTGTGGAAGGGGAGAACGTTTAAAGGGTTAAGTCTCTGATGCAGGGGCAAGCTAGAATAGTAACAGCAGACCAGTACTACAGCCTATCAAGCCGCAGAATAATCAGAACTTAAGTTACATTGTCAAAAAAATCCTATTGTCAAAAAAATGGCTATCTCATTAATCAGCCTAATACTGAGAGGGTTTGAAATGACTCGCTGATTTTGAATTCCTTAATTTAAATACAGGTGAACTGTCCCTAGGGCGATAAATACACATAGACCAACGTCGCCCTGAAAACACAAAATCACATGGGCGAGTGGTCGCATAAATTTTTGGGTATATTCCCCGTCTACTTTTTGAAATGCTTTAACTCTAGGCTTCTACCTTACTGACTGACGCAACTTGTCCAGCACAGCTCGTGGGTGAGGAGCCAAAAAAATATAATCAAAAAATATTTTTTGTTTCTGAATAAATTTGAGCTATGCACGGTTAAGTTGTGAAGTTGCTAGTCCCTGCGATTTGCTAGCTCACATCCCATGTTTTTATACTTGAACACGTCACTTGTGATTGGTTAAACTGATTTTCAACATTCAGCTCAAAATTCAGAGTCAAACTCAATGAACAAGTTTTTAAAATTCACACATTCAGTGGTCTGCTAAAATACTGTTAATTTAGAATCTGACTGTTAATCCTAGCATTACACGGCAGCATACTGGCTATAGAAAGCACTAGAATTCATAATAGCACAACGGCTAGTCTGACTCAACGTGGGTGGTTCGCCGGCTGCCAGAAGCATCCTTGAATGCCCTAGAAGCCGGCTGTTCACCGCTATCAAACACACGATACATATTGTCGAATCGCCGAGTATAGCTAGTCAAGAACACGTTTTGAATTAATAGTTTTCTGACACATAATCACATTAGTTATCACACAGAAACTCAAAATTATCCGGGTATACGTTGTTTCCACGAGCACTTTAGTCAAATAGAACGCTGCGTCAGTCTTGCGAGCCAGTGCGGATCTGCAAAATATTGCCGTAAAAAAAAGTTTCAAAATTCGCGTCTTGTAAAGGACCGTTTACATTGACGGTGTCTTCGCGCTCCACACCGTCGCTCCATCCCGCTAGCCAAATAAGCTCTGCCCACAGCAGAGCAAAATGACCCTTATTGCCACGCTCACGGTAAGGAGCGCCAACATTCTGCATGCTGAATATTGGCGGTGTGCACTGCCAGTCAACAGCATTCAGTTGCTCTTGAGACCATAGAGAACATGTGTAGTCAATGCTTACATATTATGGAGCAAAGAAGAAATTAAAACTCCTATCGAAAAATATAAAGAATTTCCATGTTTATGGAACGTTAAGCTCGCAGAGCATAAATACAGTGTCCAGAGAAGATGTTTTTAAAAGTATAGCATCTCACTTCCATAATTATAATATTTCAATGGTTAAAATGAAAATTCTAACACTGAGAGGCCAAGAAAGGAAACAGCTCTCACTATTAAAAAAATGAAAGAAACATACACAGCGTGTGTGAACGTAAAATTAATTACAGTGCAATTAAAATTGTACAGAGTGCATTGCTCTCATGAAAAGTACTTCAAAAAGACGAAAAACATTCGGCAGGTGTCATTAGAAGATTATTGAAATTAAAAAAGTAAAAAATACACCTACAAATTGGTAATTGGTACTTATTTTTTCTTTCTATTTTCAGTAATTTTTGAAGGTAATTGGGTTGTATTAAAGTTTTTCAGAATATTAGCTTTTTACTTCTGCAAAATATTTTGTAAATATTCTGCAAATTGTTCTGTCAAGTATTCTGTCAGTATTGCAAGAGTAATACTGATGATCAGGGCTCCCACTGAAAATGTTTAGATAAACCTAGATTGAACATGAAAAAACTCAGATTCGTTAAAAATAAAAGTAGAAGTGTAGTTTTAATAAGAAAAAAGTAAAAGTTAACATACGTCAGTAGAAACAATGATGGTAATGCTGATTTTATTCCTGTATTTCCTCCTAATTCTCTTCTTCAGCGCAAATTTCAATATAGAGTCGACTTTTCTGTTGTGCAAGGCGCTTTCATTACGCTGGTGACATACTCTGTTGATGACACCTCGTACCAATTTCGGCTTAGGCTTCCAACCGTGACAGGTTTTTCATTCTATCCATTAACCATTCTTCTTTGAATGACTGCATTTACCACTTTTTAGACATCGTTTTTGGAGGGCTAGCCATTTTGAGTACTAGTGTGGCAAAAATATGAAAATTTGAATGTTTAAAATAATCAATTTTTAGGCATTCATTTAAAAGAATGCCCAAACTTGTTTTACGGTCAAAATGCGTGTGACCTCACTGCAACGTGCCAAGCAAATCGAAGCAACAGAAGTGGAGCCCCGGCTATCCCTGGCTTGGCCGGGCTTGGAAGTTCGTTAGATACTCGTTCGTTACGTGTTTTTATGGTCGAGAAACAGATTGAACACGTTCTACCCCATTCGATAGGCGGAATTTTGAATCAGATATTTATTTGCATACGGTGTTGAAATAATAATTCTTAACTGCATTATTAAATTTACTTCAGTTAATGATGAATTTACTGTCTGACTTGAAAAAAAACTTGCTTAGCCATAGATCAAAAATTAATTAAACCTTGCAACCCAGTAGGGATCGAAAAAATATAAGATCTCTGTGGAAAACCCAGGAGAGGGAGCCCTGCGTGGTGATTTCTGTCTCTCGGGAAAGAGCGTTGTGTTGAGCGGCAATGTAGAAGCAAGTCGGTGTGCAGTGACGCTCAATCCTCTCGTGGGAGGAGCTATAGCAAGTCCACCGTCGCTCCATACCGTCGCTCCACACCGTAGGTGTAAAATGAGCTTAAGACGCAACAGTTATTAATTAAAATACGCTAGCCGCGCGCGCTTCCATGGCGAGCACAAGCCAGCTTCAAAGTTGAATAATTCAAAAATAACGCATCAGAATGTCATTCATGTAAAACGTCTTAAAATCGACTATATTACCTATCAATACCTACGAAATTATGAAATTCGTTGACAACATTAAACTCAATATTGACCTTTTTTTTGTCAATGAATTAATTTTATAATAATGAATTTTTAAGAGGCAATGTTTTTTATTTTATTTGATGTATAATTTTTTGGAAATACCGGTGTTTTATCTTTTTTCTTTCATAAATATTGATTTGTATGAGGGGCGTGTTAAGTGTGCTCCAAATTAACTGACACCCGTACAACTATGATAATAGCACTTCGTAAACAACTTGTCAAATTCCGGAGATCACACTAAACTGAAGAAGAGAGAACAACTTGTCAAATAGGCACTTCACAAGTTCGGATGCTACCGTGGCTCAGGGTTGCCAGATGCAGGGAAATTTCCCTGCTTTAGGGAAATTTTGGGTCCCAAAGGGAAAAAGGGAAAAAACTTCGAAAACCGTATGAAAACAGGGAAATTTTGCTATGCCGCTTCATTTTCATGTAAAATTAGTGTAAGTGATTAGCTACTTTGCATTTTGTGCTAAGCTACTTAGTATTTATAGTTTTCAACACTTGTCGAACATGTTCGAACTTTGATACACGTATTGTACGCGTACATACTGACTAGGAGCAATCATAGGCGCCAATGCTTCGCAACCGCTCAGCGCCAGTTCAACTTCACGCGGTTCACGCTTCAAGCTGGGGATACATTGACACTCGCATTGGAAGCTCACAACCATCGGGCGTGGGCAAGCGCGCGCAGCGAAAGGGCAGCGATCGTTCACATTGGCACAGCGCTAGCAGGCAGCAGAAGCGTCAAAGTCGGCGGGCAGAGTGTGTTGCTCACACTGCTCAGTTGCAATCCAGACGCTACGTTGGGAGGTACTGCGCTCCGCGCTCTAGTACTTCTCGCCAGGAGCTGCTGATGCTTAGTAGAATAGCGCTAATAATTTATTTCGTATGTCATTGATTGCACGTTCTTCAATGTTCTTGTTTTTGCTGCTTTTTGTTGCGCATATGCAGCATAAAATATGACGGCTTCGGCAAGAATTATGCTAGAAAAACCATATGTAGAAACACTCGATGCATATATGCTACACTCTATGCATAATTGTGGAAGCGCATATTACATGCTAAGCAGAAATATGCATCCATATAAATGCTTCACTTGAATAGCTCCAAATTTATATTTTTTGTAAGGAAAATTGTACAGAAACAATGATACAGGATACAGTGTACTTCTTCATACACGGAAAAAATAATTTCTTTCATAATTTTCTATTAATAATTGAGTGTATACAATTCTCAACTAATTTTTATAACTTATCTAAACATAAATATTTTGAAACAAAAATAATTCTAATCTGAACGAGTCAAGGACGATGATAACGAACGAAAAAAATGTAATCTAATCCAAGGCTGGTTCTGAACTATATATTTTTTCATGAATGCAAGGAACATTTCTTAATCCTTCTTTTATACGAGGAATATATTTTAGCATCAAATTCGAGGGTTGCTCTTGATAATTGCGTGGTAGTTGAGATTTTTAAAAACAAATCTTCTACGATTATCTGCCAGCCAAGTTTTACACTGCGAAAACTTCCACTCGACATCGCAAGAAACAAGTGGAGCAAAAGTGAAGCAAGTTAGTTCGAATATTCCTTTATGGATTCATCCATTGCGTCAGAGATCTCACGAGTCAAAATTGAGTTGATTGTTTTTATCTTTTCAAAACCTTTGTTTATCACCAAAATGCAATTTAACTCTTCATAATACCTTGTATCATATCTGTTCTTCAATGTTTCCTCTACGATATCCATTAATTTTATTGCTCTCGAAGTAAGAAGTCCCTGTATTGTTATGCAAGAGCAATAATAATTATTCATATCCTTCGATAACAATAATTTGATAAAGTGTGCACTAAGCCCAACAAAGTTCTGCGTGATAATATTTAGAAACTAAAACCTTGTACCACGCAAAACTTCTCTAACGTGTTCTGAGTGAAAAAAAGTTTTATATATCACCTGTTTCTCGCGATAAATGCGATAGAGAAATTCTTCCTGGGCTTGAAAATCTTCAAATTCCTTGAAGTATTCTAAATATGATGCTCCTTGTTCACCTTCGGCATGATTGTAGATCACTTTTAGCCGCACTAATCTCAAATACACTTCACAAGGAACTATATCTAAAAAAAACTTGAGCTAATTCCCGCAAAATTAAAGTAAACTTTTGAAGTAGCTGTAGCAACTTACAATTATTATTGATTTACGAAAAATTTCAATTTACAAAATTGATAAAGTTATTCAAAAAGAATTAAATAAAACTGGATGAAAAAAAGAATATAATTTAAAAGTAATGGGAAGGTTTTACTAGGTTTCAGTTTACTGCCACTTACAGTTAATCATGCATGTTCGCCATATTTTATGCTGTTCCGAGTAAAATATGCGATATGCTCACACTGCATATATACTTGCGGGCATATTTTATGCTACCTAAAATATACTCAAAAGCATATATATGCAATATGTTCAATGTCACATCCCTACTGATAACATGCTGCAGGCTACGGCTCATCTGCAGATTGAGTGATTGACGGGCAGGCGGCGGCAAAGAATGGCTAGGGAGAATGTCCAAGTGAACCTCACTTTGCCCGCCTGCTAGCCCGGCAACAGTGTATGTGCCCGTCGAAGTGACACTCAGAGTGTTGAAAAGAGTGTCAATGTATCCCCAGCTTAACAGAGTCACAGATCCTAATCATCACAGTTGCATTAGTCATTGTAATGATTGTAGCGATAGGAAATTGAAGAGACGCTCTTCAGCATTACTGAAATTTTTGAAGTGAATTAACGTAATATGTAAAGCAGTGGAACGAAACCCCACAATGAAAAGTAAGACGTTAACGTTTAATGCATACTCAAAAGTACCTAGAGTTGTGGCAAACTGAAATGAAATTCAAAGGGTGACTCAGTAAAAATTAAAAAGGAGCAGAATATTTTCAATGTATATTATGTGATGTAAATAGATGGAAAAGCTGGCAGATCAGAGATTGAAAACCATGCGGAAATGACAAATACAAAAAATGTAGAAATTAGAAAAAACAACAAGAAGTTTTTTGGATACGTAGAACGGCACTAAACTAAGAAAAAATACACAAGTAGAAGAAGGTGAAATTAGAATTGTTGCATTTTTATATGAGCATAATCTTCCTCATTCTATTGTTGAACATTTAGTCCCAGTTGTGAAAGCAGCTTGTCCTGATTCGGAGATAGCGAAAGGCATCAAATGTGGTGGGACTAATTGTATTGCAATTATGAAGAATGTTTTAAGAAGCGAAGTGAGTGATAATATTTACGAGCTCTTGAAGATTCATTATTTTTCTCTGATAACGGATGAATAAACATAGAAACGAAGTACAAAGTATTTGGCATTGGGGGCAAGGGTTGTTAAAAAAGATGTTGTTAAAGATCCATTTACGACTATCATTCCACTCATTAGTGCTACAACATGTTTGCATGGAAAAATGAAAGAGCTATTGACTGAAATAGGTATACTCTATAAAAGGAATATGATTCTATGTATGTACGGATGTATGTTTAAAGAATCTACAAAACAGGGAAATTTCTGGTCAAAAAAGGGAAATTTTGAGACTAAAACAGGGAAATTTAGGTTAGACCACCTGGCAACCCTGCCGTGGCTCTCGGACTCAAGCCGTTGTTGCTGACGTTTGGCGTTAGAATGATCTGATGCAGATGCTCTGTTACTACATAACCTAGTTATATTCTGAATTA
Organism: Morinoia aosen; assembly: GCA_030386875.1. NCBI lineage: Eukaryota > Metazoa > Arthropoda > Malacostraca > Amphipoda > Talitridae > Morinoia > Morinoia aosen. The sequence continues at coordinate 23,381,091 of CM059565.1, forward strand.
AATGGTATTTTAACCCCTTCCCCAACAATTTTTTTCGAAAAATCATTTCTTTTTCAGACTAATTTTTTACATTAGTTCTAAGCCTATATAGTATTTTTGATGCTGGTTATGAAAACAAGTTGTAATAACTTTTTCTCCCCATTTTTGTGGTTAACTTTTTATTTTGAAAATACCTTTGTCGGCCAAAATGAGGGTCAATATTGAATATAATGTTGTCAACAAATTTCATAATTTCGTTGGTATAGATGGGTAATATAGTCGATTATAAGACGTTTTACGCGAATGACATTCTGCCCGGCGATGCGTTATTTTTGAATTATTCAACTTTGAAGCTGGCTTGTGCGTGCCATGGAAGCGCGCGGGGCTAGCGTAATTTAATTAATAACGGAAGCTCACCCCCTATTACAAACGTAAAGAGGTTGGGTCGTGAGGGGTAGGCACGGTTTTTTTAGTGAAAATTATGGTAAATGTTGAGGACTTGACCATAATCGATTTTCCACTTTTTGATCAACAAAGGTGGTTGATCAGACCAAAATAAACAAGTTTTCTTCAATGCACTTTCCGGCGGAAATGAGTATTTTAAAAGTTATGGCGTTACATGAGTTACCGGAACTCCAGTGTGCATCACCCTATTACAAACGTAAAGAGGTTGGGTCGTGAGGGGTAGCCACAGTTCTTTTAGTTTTATAGTTTTCACTAAAAGAACTGTTGCTACCCCTCACGACCCGACCTCTTTACGTTTGTAATAGGGGGTTTGCTCTTCGTCGGCTTGGTTGGCGCGCGGGAACGCCTGTTTACTTTCACGTCGGACCGCGCGGTGTATTTTTCTTCGCCTCAAACACTGGAGTTACGGTAACTCATTTAATGCCATAACTTTTAAATTACTTATTTCCGCCGGAAAGTGCATTGAAGAAAACTTGGTCAATATTTACTTTAGGTCAGGCAAACTACCACCATGGGCGCCGCCATCTTGGATCCGATGTAAACAAGATTGCGGTCGTCACCCTAATGGGTGGGTTAGAAGCTTTATTTATAATTTTCGCTATAAAAACTGAGGCTAACCCTCACGACCCAACCTCTTTACGTTTGTAATAGGGGGTTAACTACCCTTATTAACTAAATAACGGCGCCGGCGCGCGTGCGCCGGCGCCAACTTCAAAGTACAATTATTCAAAAATAACGCATCAGCGAGCAGAATGTCATTCGTGTAAAAGGTTATTAAATGTGTTCCTTTATTGACTATTTGCCCTCAAATTATTAATTTCCTTGCCTGACAAAAAATAAATATTGTCCGAAAACTTGTTTATTTTGGTCTCATCAACAATCTTTATTGATTAAAGAGTGGAAAATCGATTATGGTCAAGTCCTCAACATTTACCAAAATTATAAATAAAGGTTTCGAGTGACGTTTGTTGACATCGACGTCAAGGTGGCTGCCGCCATGGCGCCAACCGGCTGAAGATGGCGGCAGCCATCTTCGAGTTGATGTAAACAAACGTCGCTAGAAAGCTTTATTTATAATTTTCACTAAAAGAACTGTTGCTACCCCTCACGACCCAACCTCTTTACGTTTGTAATAGGGGTTAGCTTCCATTTTCATTGCTAAAACAATGACTGTTTTTGCGTTAAAAGGGCCATTCAGGAGCGCCGTTCGTATAACTTCAAACTTAAATAACTCGAAAACTAAGGATTTCTGGGCACATTGTCATTCGTGTAAAACGTCTTAAAATCGACTATATTACCCATCTATACCTGTGAAATTATGAAATTCGTTGACAACATTATATTCAATATTGACCAAAATGAGTCAACTCATTTCCCTATAAACCATATTTCTTACCATATTTTCTCAACTTTTCTCAAATTACTATTTAACCAAATTTAAAGAGAAATAAAGAGCTATTTTTTTAAATTTTTTTACAATTGTAGGTCAATATTCAATATTCACTTTAATGTTGTCAACGATTTTCATAATTTTGTTGCGAAGAATCAATAAAGGAACACATTTAAAAAGGTTTTACATGAATGACATTCTGCTCGCTGATGTGTTTTTTTTGAATTATTGAACTTTGAAGTTGGCTTATGCGCGCCAGGGAAGCGCGCACGCCTAGCGTAGTTTAATTGATAACTAAAGCTAACCCTTCTATTACAAACGTAAAGAGGTTGGGTCATGAGGGGTAGCCACAGTTCTAGTGAAAATTATAAATAAAGGTTTCTAGTGACGCCCGTATATCATCTCCAATGGCGCCACCCGGTACCCAAGATGGCGGCAGCCATCTTGGAGTCAATGCAAACGGACGTCACTAGAAAATAGAAATCTTTATTTATAATTCTCACTAGAAGAACTGTGGCTATCCCTCACGACCCAACCTCTTTTCGTTTGTAATAGAGGGTTAGCTTCTGTTTCTATTGCAAAAACAATGACTGCTTTTACGCAAAAAAGTCTATTCAGGAGCGCTGTTTTTATAACTTCAAACTTGAATAACTCAAAAACTAAGCATTTGCAAGCTTATTGTTATTCATGTAAAACGTCTTAAAATTGACTATATTACCTATCTCAGGCAAAAAAATTATGAAAATTGTTGACAACATTTAAGTTAAGTAAATATTGACCCAATTGTATACCAAATATCTAGCAGTAATTATAATATGCATGATAAATGAAATTCCTTTTTCTGGTATTTTATTTTGAACAAAATCAATTGAAAACTATAAGGGATTAGTATAAAAAGATGAATTTTATTTCCACAAATAAACGAATAGTATTTCCTCAGAAAGTTTTTGTATGAAATTATTTAGAATAGTACTTTTCAAAATGAACGCGAATGTGGATGCAAACAACATCCATCCAACGATAATGGCTGTCGGAGCAAGTCTAGTAACAAGGTCCTTAAAATCCCACAGCTCTATCCTATCGCCTGTGCCAGGTAAACGATTTGACATGAATACTCGTTTCACACGTAGAATGGCTTACAAAGGCTTAAAATTGACGAGTATATACGTATGAAGCTGGTTTTTGAAGGTAAAGTTTTAGACGAGAATACTCGTCGACGGCTGAAAAATGAACATTTTGTGAAAACGTGTATACTCGTTTCTGCCGGGAAAGGGGTTAACAATGGAGCTGCTATAAAATTTAGTTACATAAATGTTTTAAATGTTGTTCATTATATAAAAGTTGTTTTTTACTATAATAGTTGAATCAATAATAATGATAGTGATTTAACACAATTTCAGTGAAGTTGAATTGAATTTGTTTTGTGCCTGTTAAGAAAATGATAATTATATATACTGCATTTATGGTAAATTTGAAGGAAATGACAGTAATTGATTTCCCACTTTATGGTGCCTAAACATAATTAATTTAATCAAATTAAACAAGTTTTTTTTTTCTATGCACTTTTCGTGTGAAATGATTATATTACGAGTTATAGCGGTAGGTTTAATTTTGTCTTTGATTACAAATGCGCTCAAATAAACAGTTACTCATAGATTTTTGAATTTTTGTTGCTTGAATCATGGTAATATCAAAATAAACAACTTTTCATCTATACACTTTTTTTGTCAAATGAGTATTTAACAAGGTATAGCGGTAGTTATAGTTTTGTCTTTGATGACGAGCGTGTCAAAAGTGAGACTCTACCATATTGCGCGATCAATAAATTTCTTTCCGCTTCAAACACTGGAGTTGCAGTAAGTCATTTACCGATATAACTAATAAAATACTCATTTCAGATGGAAAGCGCATAGAAGAAAACTGGTTTATTTTAATTAAATTAACTATGTTTAGGCGTTGAAACTTACAAAATTGATTACTGTCATATCCTTGAGATTTACCGCATTTTCTATTTAGTTATGTTTAAATATGCCAATATGAATTGAAATTTATGAAATGCCTGTACTAACCTTGAATTAACAGAAAAAACATCTGCATTTGTATTTCGACAGTATTAAATATACTGAATTTAATTTGTTTAGGAGTCATGTTTAATGTTGAGGAGTCGACGATAATTGATTTTTAACTTTTGGATGCGTAAACATAGTTAATTATGTGAAAATGAACAACTTTTCTTCTGTGCACTTTCCGTCCTAAATAGTTATTGGAGTTATAGGAATGAATTACTGCAACTGTAGTGTTTGGAGCGGGAAGTAATTAAGTATTAAATAAATAATGGAAGCTAACACCCTATTACAAACGTAAAGAGGTTGGGTTGTGAGGGGTGGCCACAGTTCTTCTAGTGAAAATTATAAATAAAGGTTCAAACCCACCCATTAGGGTGACGACCGCAATCTTGTTTACATCGGCTCCAAGATGGCGGCGCCCATGGTGGTCGCCATCTTGGAGCTGATATAAACAAGATTGTGGTCGTCACCCTAATGGGTGGGTTTGAACCTTTATTTATAATTTTCACTAGAAGGAGTGTGGCTCCCCCTCACGACCCAACCTCTTTACATTTGTAATAGGGTGTTAGCTTCTGTTGTTAATTAAATTCTGCTTGGTGCGCTCGCTTCTTTTTGCGTGCGAAAGCCAACTTCGTAGTTTAATAATTCGAAAATAACGCATCAGCTAGCAGAATGTCATTCGTGTACAGCGTTCTGAAATGTGTTCCTCTAGTGATTCCTGGGATCGGAATTATTATTTTCTGTGCATTAAACTTCACATTGACCCTTTTTAAGGGCACCGACTAGTCGAAAATCCAAAATCCATCATATTATATTTTTATTGCTCTATTCGATTGAGAAAGTCCTAAACTTCATTCCTGCAAAGCGGCAGAACGATCCGTCTCACCAAAGTAGGTCAAATGGGGGTTTGAATTGAGGGTGGAGGGTAGCTCGCTTGGCCAGCTTGAGCAGATATGCCACGTCAGCTCAGCTGGTTGGTGCTGAGTGTTGGTTTGTTCATAATTAGGTATGCATCTATCTGCTTGCAAGTCAAGACTTTTGAGATTTGGCAAGTTGAATTCTCGGTACCTCTACCCCTCCCTCCCTCAGGAGTAAGAAAGAGGATGGGGGGAAGCTCGCCCGGCCAGCTAGCCCAGATGTGCCACACGAGCTTGGCCGGTTGCCTCTGACTGTAGGTTTGTTCATAATTAGGTATGCATCTATCTGCTTCCAAGTCAAAACTTTTGAGATTTGGCAAGTTGAATTCTCGGTACCTCCACCCCTCCCTCCCTCGGGAGGAAGAAGGAGGGTGGGGGAAGCTTGCTCAGCATGCTAGTGCACATGTGCCAAATGAACTGAGTTAGTTGTTGCTGACCAACGGTTTGTTCATAATTAGATATGCATTTATCTGCTAGCAGATCAAAATTTTTGAGATTTGGCAAGTTCAGTTCTCGGTACCTCCACCCCTTCCTCCCTCGGGGAAAAAGAGGGGGATTGGTAGCTCGCCCGATCTGCTTGCGTAGATACGTCACGTTAGCTGATCTAGTTGTTGCAGACCAACGATTTATTCAGATTTAGATGGCTTTTTTTCAATAGCAGATCAAGGTTTTTCTGGATTTGACGTTGATTGCTCGGTACTAATGTAGTGATATAAGCGTTTGGCTCTGCGTGGCGCTTCCATATCCTATAAGAGGAGCCTACGAGGATGCCAAGGACTCCCCAGCTTATGCTCCTGGTGCGTTTTAGACATTTTTGGTACCACTTGTGGTACTGGTTCCTTCAAGGAACCACAATAACTTCCAAAAATGATATTCAAAATGTCAACACTACCAATTTCTCCAAGAAATGTAGCTTGCAAACAAAAAAAAACCTGTCTCGGCACTAAAATGCGTTTTCTGAGCAATACAAATGTCAATATTCAAACTTCTTCTTCTCAAAATTTATTGTAGAGCAATGATTTTGGTCTCATTAGATGTGCAAAGAGTTGCTGCATAAAGAGTCAGAGGATTATATTGAAATTCACAGAAGATTTTTAGTTACATTAAAAAATCTACGGAAAAATGAATGACACTTTAAATTTTTTTTTTAAATTTCATAACAAATAAATTATTGGGAGTTTCAATATAATCCTCTAACTCTTTATACAGCAGCTCTTTCCGCATTCAATGATACCTAAATCATTTCTCTACGATGACTAATTTTTGAGAAGAAGTGGCTTGAATATACCCCATTTTTTCATTCCGTTTTTTTCGTTATCTCCGTAATTATGGCGAAAACGGAAAAAGTGCCCAATATAACCCTTATTCATTTTCTAAAATACCTACGTATGCAAAATTTCATAGATCTAGATACCATACAAAAAACCGGACGGCCATTTTCTTGATTCTGACTAGACGGTTCCCTTAATCCATTTTAATAAAAAATTTAAGGTCAATGTGCAGCTTAACATATTTACAGAAATTATAAATTTAGTTACAAAGAATCACTAAAGGGAGACATTTAAAAATGTTTTACATGTCATTCTGTTTGCTGATGAATTATTTTTGAGTAATTAAACATTGAAATTTTTGTGGTTTGTAGCAGTTCTAGTCAGTTGCGCGCTTGAGCTGTTAGAGTATGTTGGGTACTTTGTAATTTATTATTAGCCGACCCCACGGAGCCTGAACCCACTTCTAGGATCTTTTGGTTAATAACACAATAAAGGTTATCACCCAAAAAAATTAGCGTGACTGGGATAGTGAACTGCTCGCTGATGCGTTATTGCTTGCTGATGTGTAGACGGAAAGATCAGTTTCATCATGGCGGCCATCATAGAAGGTTTCTGAGGCGAGTTTTCTCTGACCCTGTTTAAGTTGGTCCTTATAACTTCAAAGTTGAATAACTTGAAAATAACGCTTCAACGAGCAGAATGTCATTCATGTAAAACATTTTTAAATGTGCACCTATAGTGAATTTTTAGGACGGAATTTTTAATTTCTGTGAATGGCTTAAACTGCATGTTGATCGAAATGTTTAGGAGAGGTGACTAATCAATTCTATAATTTTTGTTGCTTGTATCATGATAATTAGATCAAAATAAACAACAGTTTTTCCATGCACTTTCCGGTAGAAATGAGTGTTTTAACAATTTATAGGGTAAGTTCTGTTATTTTGACCGTTCCTCATTATCATGCAGAAAGCATATGTATGGAAGTAACACTACTAGTTGTTATGAATTCAGAAAAGTTATTCTTCTTCAATCGAATTATCTTTAGAAACTTAAAAACTAAGAACGCTGTTAGTATTGAAATCATATTTATTATTAGAACTGTACAAGGTCTTGAAATAAAATATATACAAAGAATCTATTCATTCTGTAAAACGTTCCAGAGACCGGCTCCATCCTCAGTAAGTCATTCTGTAAAAACTCTGTAAAGTTGTTAAATGTTGGAAGAGTGTAACAAGGTTTACCCATGAACTAGCTATCTAATACTGGTCGTATTATTTCCATTTAAATGCCATGTGCATGATTATGAAGAGCAGTAAAAATGAAGGAACTTACCTTAGCGGTAATGTAACGTAACCTAACATAACGTAACAATCATTGGAGCACATTAGAGACGTCAAAACAGAGATTTCATTGGAATCTCCCCTCTAAATAAAGAAATTGCTATAGAGTAGCCTACCACTATAACTCGTTAAATACTCGTTTCCTCCAGAAAGTGCATAAGGAGAAAAGTTGTTTATTTCAATCTAATCAATATGATAGAAGCGACAAGAATTTAAAAATTGATAACCACTTTTCCTTAACATATGCCAAATTATTATTAAACTATTAGAGAGGAAACAGAGAACTAAGCAATTAGGTGAAGCTTAGACTCTGTCTTTGTTTGGTTGTAGTCATACCTCACCTTACAAAATTAATTCATTCCAAGTGGTTTTATAATGCAATTTTTTCATAATGAAAGTTGCATTTTACATGTAAAAGGCCTGACTTATTCCAAGGCCCTCAATACTACCTCTAATACCCTTTGAAAATTATAAAAGTTTACCAATATTGTATGAAAAATGTCTTAAAAGTAAAAAACATTATTGATTAAACCATTAAAATGAATAAGACTTGCAATTCAATCACCATTTCTCTATCATGCCAATTTCAAAGTAAAATACAGAATGCTACAAGTGTATTTATGTGTCGAGGGATTTGGAGGGGTTACAAAGACAAACATGTATTATTTGAGTTTTTGAGATTTTGCGTTTCTTAACTTGAATTTTCTTTTGCATTCATTGACAAAAATTTTATATAGAAGTTTTTTATTACTTGATTATTCATTAGTTTTTTTTTGTAAGGTGAGGTATAACTGTAAAATGTAATTGGCCCAGTATAGAGCAAGCTATTGTGCAAATGACAAGCATTGTTTAGTTAGAATCATATTTATGTATAAAACATATTGAAACATCTTAATTTCTCCTATTAGTAATGACCAATTTATTATGGGCTTGATTTCCAAGATAAGTTTTTGGTTTACTATTTGTAGTTTAATATTTTAACAATACTTTTTTCCTGTTCAGTTCTTAGCGTATAAATTATTGAGTTTGACATAATTCACCATATCCTGAATATTCTTAATAGTAGTATATCTTAACAGATTATTTGTACCTTAACCCTTTGAGGTCCACATTTTTGTACTCATGTTACCATTATCACAACCACCATCATTAAACTGGCACTGGCATCAGATATTTATCAATTTTAGGATGAGGAAAGAACTGCCACTCAACAGTGAAGGCCAAAAAGCACATCAGGGAATTAATTTTACGAGAAATACAATGTACAGTCAACCCTCGATAAGAAGGACCTCGGTAATCCGGATATCGGATAAGACGGACGTCGTCCGCGGTAAAGGGGTAGTCCGAGTTACTGGCGTTAGTGACAAAAGTTGCCAATAGATGGCACGCGCATCGGCTGCCACCGCTCCCGCCATAATTCAGTTTGTTTATCCTCACCATATTCAAATGATAGTGCTGTGTTGCTCTGACTTTTGAGTGAGTATTTCTGTGTTTAACCCTTTACGGCCGGGACTATGTGTTCGTGCAGAAAAAAATATTTTCACAAGGTATCTCGATGTTTTGGACAGTTTTGAGTTGGAATCCAGTCATTAAATTTTAAAAATTATATTATTCATGAATTTACATATACTGAACTAATTCGTTCAGTTAGGGCCACAAGTGAGTATTTTGCTATCACAGAAAAATTTGAACATCTACATAAATGGTTAAAAAAATAGTAATAATTGGTCACAATTTATTATAAAACTCAGTCCTTATATTTTCCTAAAAAATACCAATACGACTAAAGATAAAAATTATTTAATTCCTATTTTAGAAGTGTATTTCATTTATAATAGTCTATGAACTAGGACTAGTAAATAACGACCACAGTAAAAGGCTTTGTAATTGGTTTCAAATTACTTATTGCTTATGGATATGGGAATTCCTTCCACCTAAACAAATGTATTGAAATAAATCGTATTGTAATCAAAGACGGTAAAAATTTATAACAACCAAAAAATATACACCAAGTAAATCTGATGAAAAATACGCCAAATTAATTTTTTTCTGTAAACATCAATGCTAAAGCTAGATCAATATATTTTAGCTAGAGTAAAGCTTCAATTTTTCCAATCCTTCAGTACAGGGAATTCACACAGAGCTTGCAGAGTATGATAATTGGCAAAATGGTTACTTTTTCCATAGAAACACAGATAGATGCACGTTGCATTTACGACAGACAACATTTGTTGCCCCAGTGCATCCTTCAAGTCTGCAAATGCGTCGGGCTTCAGCCACATATGCCCAGTGGCCTGTCTGATACCTCACATGAGTTTCAAATTGAGCTGAAGGGACAGGTAATCTTTTCTTTTGGTTGGGAGCTGGCTTTTCAGAACTTCAATTGTAGATGGATAATCATTGAGCGCACCTTACTGAACCTGTCTTCAGTCGTGGGCATGGTGTGGTCATGGGGGAGGTATTATCCACCAAATGTAGATTGGACTTCATTTCAAGCCATCTATCTCCTCATGCCCTACAGGCACCTCTCAAAGACCGGGCAACTTGGTACTCCAATGCATCCTGACACTGTTACTTAGATCAAAGAAAAGTAATAAATTAGGCCAATCCATTGCTCAATTTCTTTGCAATCAGTTTTGCAAACTTTTTTTGAGCTGAGTATAAGTTGCTTTGGTTTACAGGGAGATCCAAAAAAAATTCAAACAAAAATTATTTTACGTAGGCGATAGGACTGGAGCGACTCAGGTCCTGGTAGCTTTCACCAGTACTGAATACGGGAGCCTGTATTGAATCAGCCAAATCATTCAGAGCCCTGAATTGGTTGTCTTCCTTTCCAGAGCTCGGTGGTCTCTAGAATCAGTAGATATAGTATTATTATTAATTTCAATGACAACGGGATTGCTACCAAATTCAGTTTTTTCACCGGAAGGAACATTTACGTTGATGTCTTCGGGCTCTGACATAGCGTCTGAAATAACGAAAAGCAGTGAAATAATTATATAAAAACCCACGAAATAATGATATTACAGAAATTTACCATATGTATCCCTATTTTCGTAACCTATGATTTTACCTTCCCCATAAAAATGAATTTCGTCCGGAAAAATGTAGGGTCTACAACACTATTATCACTGTCATATTCTTCTTCATATCGCTGTCGGCAGCAGCCAAAAACGGATTAATGGTAATGCTGAAATGATTAGATCTCTAACTGTAGTACAGATTCGTGTGTATACCTGTAAATTAAGAACAAATATGAATGAATTATAATTTTTCGGCTGACAATAGCCAAACTGAACTATTTCGTACAGCCCAAAACAGAAAGCCCATAATCCTAAGTCCTAACTGAACGAATTAGTTCACTGAACTTATCATGGTTTAGTAAACGCGCATTATGACATATAAGCAAAAACATCGTTCCATGCCGTTATTGAAGATGTATATTCATTATCAATATTTTTTATTTCAGTGCTACTCACCTTCTTATGATCCATCAGTGTAATAAAGTGGAAGTGTCGGGGAAGTTCACAACACCGACCGCACCTAGCAACAAACATCGCCGCACTGACTAGTTCTCGTGCGTAATTATCATCTTGCGACATTCGGCATGCAGAGCGGAGCTGTACGATTGCGTCTAGTTAGGCCATGAAACAACTAGCGTAAAATATCTCTCGCATTTCTTTCATATATTCCACTGTACGAATTCGTTCACGTAGGCCATAAAGGGTTAAGCATAATTGAAACTTTTTTCCACCATGTCTTCAAGAGGCCCCGCTAATGCTCCTCTTATGAAAAAAGTGACATTATCTATGACACAGAAACTAGAATAGGCCTTATTAAGGTGATTATTTGTGCATATATAGGCATATACTATATATAGGCATATCGGTTATTCCAGACAATCGGCTAATCCAGACCACCTTCTCCCCTAGTAGTCCGTCTTATCAAGGGTTGACTGTATTGAGGTTATTTTTGAAGGAGGACCGTACAGTCCACTTGTGCGTTAAAGGGTTAAAGTTGAGTATCGTTACTTTCATTTGTACCAGTCATTTAATCTGGTTATTCACTCAATAACATCTGTTAATTTTGCTGTACTCAAGGATTGAAAAATAATGTTGCCTGTTGTATTTGTTTAGTAAATAAGCCTTCTCTACATAACATTGTATGATCATACTGATTAATGCTTTTTTCAGGTATTGATTTGACTTGACATATGTAATGATTGACGGGCGACTGTCAGAGATGAAAAGCCCTTCGGTTGCTGTGCAGTTTTTGGACAATGAGCACAGCAAAGAAGAGTAAGTAAAGCATTATTTGACATTTACCAACTCAAGTTTAAGCAGCTTAGACTGAAAACTTGAGTGTTCTAAAGAGTTAATTATTCTCATTTCTACCTCTCAGGGAACATATGAAAGGCAATATGTTTAGGTTAGTTAGCTTTGTCCAGTCTATTCTATTATAATCAGAACCTCCAGATGAATTAATTTCAGGTTACTTCTGCTATACATAGACCTTCCAGACTTATGTCTTGTGTGCCCATTATACCTTTTACTGTTTCCATACTTTTTTACTCTTACATTTTCTTCCTCTTCCTTTTTGACTTGTTTCTATGCACAAGGTAACCTGTTTGGGAACATGCTTTATGCAAAAATTCTGTTTTCTAAACTCCATACTAAAGGGTTCCTTCTCTTTTCTTTCTCGAGATTGCTAGGGCATCTCAAACTTGTTTAATAATAATGTCCTGCAGAAGTTTTTACTGTTTGAGGAGTTATTATTCTTTCTACTCATTGAAAATGAAAGACTCCATATCTTTTTCATTCAAGTATTGGATTAAGTATATTTTTTAGCAAAATAGTTCTATTTAAAAGCTTTGATTTGGTTGGTGACCTAGTTAAAAAATCTTGAGTACATTCAGAGGGGAATTTTTCTTTAAAGGTGTACATATAAAAAAATAAGCCTATGTTTTCTCATTGGGGATGATTTACCTTGTGATCTGTGGATTTTGCTTGTTTTTCGGTGTGACTGTGCAGGTTGTAATGAATAACTTGATAGATAACTTTAAATCGAGGAACTTTTTTCTGATTACGATGTTGAATTCCCCATGGCAGTTGAATGCATCTACCTTTGTTTTTTGATGACTTTCTTTTAGTGTACTGAAGGAAGCTTCAGTGGTGGCTCTTTGAGATCTTTTTAATTTTATTTTCAGCTATTGGTGATAACTATTTCCAGCTTTTAGCTGTGATGTTGAAAGAATTTTCAAAGTTCTATTTCTAGGAATTCTAGGCGTTGTATGGTCATTTGTTGTGTAGAGTTGGTGGGTAAAATTTAATGTCACAGTGTTTTGTTTCACTGATTAATTTTGCTTTTGAAAAGTTGGGTAAATTTTTTTACATTATTAGTCTGATTGTTTGATTTTTTGATACAAGTGGTTGAGCATTTTTAAAAATGTAGTAATTTTTTTAAAGGAGACATGTTCATACATTTTATTGAGATGTTCTTCCATTTTGTTTGTTTTTGCGGACCACAAGCTTATTTTACATCATGAAATCTAAGTGCATTTTCTCTTTCCCAATTTCATTCTTTAATTCAATTTTGTGTTCATGTAACATTTTACTGAAATTTTTGCCACAGTCAGTTGACTGTTCATTTGCAGATGCTCACAGGTCCTCTTTTTTTTATAAATGTTTGGAGGAAGTCAACATCACAGCACATCCAAATCTTGCCCACTCGTGCAGCTTTTGTACTTGCTTTTCTCGTTTTTGTATTAAATGTTTTTCACAGTTCACAGCTTCTTTGAATTCATTAACTTGCAGTTGTTTGAAGCCTTTCTTTTTTTTAATCATGCTGGAGACAACAAGAATAGCTCTGCCAGTATCTCAAGCCTATCATAGATCACACACTTGTGAGCAATTTGTGCTGCACAGATGTCGTTCATGTGACTGCCTCGACCATGTAGGTGGGGAGGGCAAATGAATCCACCAATGAAGAAGCTTTTCATAAGCAGCCTCTTTATTGGATTTAATAAAAACACCTGAAAGAAAGAAAAAGGTCAAGGTCTTGTTAGCAGAATAATACTACAAAAATTCAGTCATACCTCACCTTACAAAAGACCTAACTAACGAATAATCCAAGTGACGAAATGCCTATACGTAAAATTTTCTCGACTCTGAATGCTGAAAAAAAATTCAAGCTACGAAACGCGAAATCTCATAAATTCCAATAATGCGCACTAGGTTTCATAGCCGCCCAAATCCCCAAAACGTAAATACATATGTAGCATCTTGTATTTTACTTTGAAATTGGCACGATAGTGTAAATGGTAAGTGATTTAGGCCTTTTACATGTAAAATGTGACTTTACTTATAATAAAGATCTCACTTTAAAACCACTTCTGGAAAGAATTAATATTATAAAGTGAGATATGACTGTATACAGATTTTTAAGGCTGACAAATTTATAGGAAATTCAGTATTAAGCACAAAATCATGAAATTGAGATAATAACACAAAGTTTAATCTGTTTTACTGTAGCCACAACATGAACAATACCTTAACCCGAGAGACCACTAGTATCAATCAGCAGGTCAATCAACACACCACATCATGAACTTATTGTAAGTGGTTCTCAGATCAATTCCTGATGAGTCTCCTAATGATATACTCGGATACGAGCCGTTCAAATGAATGGCACACATTGATGTACAACTTGAAGGGAGGTCTTGCATATTCTACTTGGCTATTACTACATAAGGAATGCTAGTCAACTTGAGTTACCATTGTCTCAATATTATCAGGTCAGAAGCTCTGACTTTAACATATAAAGTCAGGGATCACTACTGAAATTAACACATTAACCGTCACGTGTACCACTGGTGGGACACGGAGGGAATTTTCATAATGCTGTGGACCAACCCGAAGTCACAAACTATATTTTTATAAATTTTTATTCATAGCTGCTGAAGGGCCCAATCCACATAATGTTTGCTATTTTCAAAATTGCTTACTACAATTGACTCAAAATTTTAGTTGAATATTGAACTTAACCCTTTAAGAACCACATTTTTTTTCATGCAAAAATATTTTTTTTCAATAGTTTCTTGTTATTACGGTGTCTGAGTAGGTTAAAGATGAATGTAGTAAGTTGAAAAATTTTATATTGAAAAAAATGTAAGGCGACATTTCAGTCCATTTGGACTTACGAAACAACAACATTAAAGGCGACCGTATGGTCCATCTAGTCTTTTGAGCGCAAAATATGAGTGAAATAATAAAGTTAGCTTTGCTCATAATCGTTTTGTTCATTACTTCCGCTGGCAACAATAATTAGTCCGATAAATTTGCAAGAAACTCTTGTATTTTGGCAAAAACGCCTTATTCGAGATGAAATTTGGCAAAGCAATTTTGTGTTTTTTTGCAGCAAAGGTGAACATTGCATTTCATGCAGTACATGTGGATCTGGCCAGTGCATTTAGGAAATTTGCACATTCCCCTTTTTTCATTAATTTCAGGAAGGTGGCCGACTCCATCTTTTCGAATTGTCTCGTCTGGAATTGGTTTTGAGGCATGGCCAAATGCTTTCTTTTTTGCAAATTCAGACTGCACAGTTTCCGCAGTTGGGCGCCCTCTTCTCTTCACTACATCTTGACCAGCAAACATGAGTGCATCAGCGAGTTTCAGCTTGAATTTGCAGAGTGAAGTTAGCTGCCAGTATGGAGTGTTTAGTTTCTTTTCCACTCTGCGTCTCAGAAGCCAGCTGTTCACAACAGCCATATCAAGCATGTGGAAGATCAATCTCATGTAGTACTTTTTAGAGCTGAAACTCATCTTATAGTATGACATCAACTGGTCATGAAGGTCGACGCCGCCCATGTGCTCATTGTAAGTTGATACAATATTTGGGACTGGGATGTTTCTATATTCTTTTTTCTTCTTGTCAAATCTCCTGACTTCTGTTACAGGATGTGATGTCACTAAACTGGACAAAAGACAAACAGTACGGTTGTCATTCCATTTGACAGCAGTGATAGCAGTACTTCCTGCTTGCGTTTTGTGCTCATCAAAGGCACCACGATCGAGTTTTCGAAGCTGCTTGTCATCTTTAAATTTCAGTCCAGCCAATCTGCGTTCCTGTACGGTACCACATGCCCAAATCTTTCTGGTGGCAAGGTGCTCGACTAATTTTACTGACGAAAACGATTTGTCAAAATAGAGTTTATGATGTCTTCCTTCAGGAATGCACTCGGCAAGATGAAGAACAGAGTTTCCACTTGCACCAAGGTCAGGAATTCCAGAGCGTTCAACCGGAGAAATTTTGCCAACATAGGGAACAAAGTCATATACCATACCAGAGCTACCAGCTAAGATGAAAATTTTATAGCCCCATTTTGTTGGTTTTTTGGGAATATATATATTGCTTTAGGGATGAGGCTCCTTTGAAGGGGGACCATTTGTTCGTCCACAGCCATATGTTCTTCCATTGGTATTTTTTGGAATTTTTGGCGTAATGAATCCAAAAGAAATCTCACCTTCGCAAGCTTGTCTGTGGAACCCAGTGTGTTGTTATCTACAAGATGAATATTTGCTTTGATGTCTTCCCACCTTTTAGGAGACATTATGGAAGATATCTTTTCATTCAGAGAGAATTTTGCCCAGTGAAGCCGCGTGTGCGTCATCCTAGTGATTGACATTTGCATGTTTATCCCTATCCATTGTGATAATTCCATTGGAGTCAGGTTGAGGGGCTTCGAGGGATCTTTTTGCATAGCGTACAAGTTGGTTTGGTAGCAAATTTCTTCAATAACTTCACTTGAAACTAAGGATTTGAAAAGAGTCAGAGGAGCTTCCAGAACTGTGTCAACGTCAGGATCATGAGAAAATGGAAGAATGTCGTAAGATGAGCAACAGTTTTCAATTTTCTTCCAAAATGTTCTCGTTGATGCCTTTTTGGTACGTTGTTGAGAGCTGTTCTCACCTTCTTTACTGTTAATTTCAATCGTGAGCGGTTCATTTTCTTCTTCAAATTCGCATTCAGAACTGGTTTCTAGCGTAATAGTGAACTCTGGGTCCAATGTGTCCTCTTGATCCAAAGAGTCTTCTTCAGATTCACTGGAGTATGAGGTAGCAAGGTGTTGTTCCCATCGACTGGGACGTTTTCTTGAAGAAAAAAAGGTTGTCGTGCTGAGGCTCTTGAAGGATCCTGAAAGGCAAAAAATATTATAAGTACACTTCGATAATTCGATCCCTTTGCCAGTGTATGTAAGTATAAAATAGGTAAACTGAATTAATACAAAATCTGTCCGCGTTATGAGCAGTTACTGATATCAAAAAGTTATGAATATGGGTTACATGACTTATATGCCATCAAAAATAAACATATGATTAAAGTGAGGCCCGTGAATGGAAAACAAGTACGTATTTAGAAAAGCTTCAAAAAATTTGGGCAGAACGTCCATTGCACCACTAAATGCATTCAATCAATGTAAATGTTTTTATTGAAATTTGTACATGAACTTTTATATATTTCTAGTATTAGTAAGAAAAACATTACATAGAAGTAATAAATCATAAAATAATAATGCAAGCGCAACTATTTCACATAGCAATTCCTTACTTGCATGGTCATAGGACCAACACGACTCAACGGTCGCGTTTCCCACTACGCAGTTGTAAGTCCAACTGTACTGAACGGTCGCCTATAGAAACAAGGTGTGATATATGCATTTAATTTTTATTTTATGATTAAATTTTGCATGTGCACTCCCTAATGCAGTGGAACAAACATAGAATTATTTCAATGCTGTAACTTACCTGATTTTTCCTCCATGGTCCAATAAAGATAGGGAAAGTTCAACAAGTGAACGGCACCAAGCTTTCCACCAAGGTCAGCGCTGTACTGCGTAGCTGGTGGTCAAGAGCAGAGTTGCACCACCAAAACAAAACAGGGACGAGTATCAAATGCGTTCAAAACATCTCGCGCCAATTCCTGATCACAGCATTAATATTACAGAGCATGTTTGAAAGGCAACCGTACGGTACATCTGGTCGCTAAAGGGTTAAGTTTAACCCTTGGCGGTTAACGGGTTAAACAATACAATATCCAATACATGAGCTCATTGAGGGTCACTACCGAAACTAAACAATACCATACCCAATATAATATTGCTGTGACATCAAATCAGGGATCACTACTGAAGCTAACCAATGTACACAATAGTGGTGTCTGCCACCGCAAGAGGGTGCTGCAAAAGTGTCTCCCTCTCTATGTGCTAAGTGAGACAACCACCTCGCTGGCGGTCGTCAGACGGCTGCGAGCGTAGTGCAGTATGCTTAGAAAAGCTGTGGAGTGAGGACGGAGATAACGTTCTTGGCATTTCGGATTGCACCTTTGTGTATACAGTGAGGCAGTTGCGTATTGGCGAAGCAACTGGAGTTGTCCGAGTGATAGAGTTCTCGGCAACTTGTGGAGTGATTTACTTGCTCCTGATCGGAAGGAGTAGGGCTGCAACAGTGAAAGATAAAGTTGTGGAGAGCGTCGTACCTGTGAGTACGGTTCTCTACCTGAAGACAACCCTGAGGGAGGTAAGGCCGAGTGCTAGGTAGGCGTGCTACCCTCTCACTTGTGGCTTTATTTCCGTTTAAAGACCACAAGCTATCTGGCCTTTAGCGTTGGCCTGTGGTAGCCATCTTTGTTGTTGGCAAGATGGTGGCGGCTGGGAAGGCTGCGGCGTCTGAGATGGCTGTGGTTAGGGCTGGCGATCTGGGATCATCAGTGCTGCCGGTTGGGAGAATTCCAGGGTTGCTCGTGGATGTTGGCAGATTGGCCAACATCCTGACTCAGGCGCGTTGGCCGATTCTGGATTGGTTGGCTAGGCAGTTGCCTAAGTTGTCTGGCGATGGATCGATCAATGCGATGAGTGCTGGAAAATCTGGAGGGGCTCTGCCAGCTGGAGCAAGTGGCGCCAACAGGCGTCATTGGGTTTATGCTTGACGGCAACGCTGCTCGGGTGTTTTGCTGCATGAATGTTGGTGATGCTGCTCAGTGGCAGGTAGTTAGGTCTACGCTAGCCACGGAATTCGTGTTGCCTTTGCAGGAGGCTTATAGGCGGTACACCGAACGTCGGCTTGGAGCTGGCTGGTTGGTGGACGTACACCTGGATGACTTGGCACGTCTAGGTGGGAGAGTGGGGTTGACCACGGGAGATATGATTTTTAGGCTCAAATTTTAGGAGGGTCTCACCACCGTTCTGGACACTTAAGTAGGACTTCCTCTGAGGGTAAGCATTCCTGTGAGGACTTCTGTGAGGGGTCGGTGGATTTGAGAGGTGCGCTGGCACTGATCGAAATTATTGACCCTGACTTTGTTGCTAGATTCGCCGACGGTCGGTGGAACACCAGTTGGCGGTGGTCCGAGAAGCCGCCCGAATGGTTGCAGACTTTGATCACGGAGCACGGATGTGCTCGGGCGCCTCATGTGCGTGAGCGTTATGACGCAGAGATTCAGAGTTGGATCTAGAAGGGTTAGTTGAGGCGGTGGCATGGCCCCATCCAGGGCATTATTTTGTTGCTGGCCGTCGTGCAACCGACGAAGGACAAAGTCAGTTCGGTCATGGATTATCGGGAGTTGAACGGCTTTGTCGAGTGTCATACTGGTGATGTCATTGTTGCTGTGTGTGGCGACAAGATTCGGAAATGGAGGCACATCCACATTTCCGAGGATCTGTGGCGATACCAGATCGTGAAGTTTAAGGGTGTGCCTTACGCTTTGACACGATTAGGCTTCGGCCTTTTGTGTGTGCCTCGCATCATGACCTTGATTCTTGGCAAGTTTCTGTCGTTGAACGACTGGGTTCGTCAAGGGACCTACCACTATATCGATGATGTAGTAGTTTGAGTCCGTTCTCAGTGCGCAGGAGCTCCGGGAGCATCTGGCAAGGTATGGACTTGTGCCGAAGGAACCTGAGAGCGTGGATGGAGGCCAATTGTTGGGAATTTCTTTACAGAAAGATTCTAATGGATATATTAGGATGTAGAGGAAGACCGCATTCTCAGGTTCGGTTTGGTTAATGCCGGATTGACAAAGAGAGGACTGTTTTCCTTGTGTGGTCGTCTAGTTGGCCATTACCCCGTGGCGGGGGTGGCTGCATACATGTTGCAGTTTTTTAAACGGCTGGGATGCAGCGGCTCTTGGCAGTTAGTAGACAGTTCTATCAGCTTGTTGGCTGAGGAGCTGTTGGTGCAAGCTTGTTGGGAGAACCCTGATGGGGGCGTATGGGGTGTCGATACGCATGGTACGGTTCCCGTGTGGACTGTTGCCAGCTTCCTCAGAGTCAGTGTGGGCCTTGAGGTCGATGGCCGCTTTGTTGAGAATGCGTCTTGGGCTCCGAAAAGAGTCAGACCATCTTCATATCAATGTGGCTGAGTTGGAGGCTGTTGCGCAGGGTATCAATTTGGCGATTGCTTGGGATTGTAACACTTTCATGATCGCCAGTGATTCCCGGACAGTCATCACATGGATGGACAGCACTGTCGAGGGTCGCAATTGTGTTTGCACGAAGGGTGCGGCGGAGATTTTCGTGAAGCGACGTCTTGGGGTGGTCCGTGAGACGATCGCTGAGCATGGTCTGGTCGTGTCCGTTTGCTTCGCTTTGACAACCGAGAACAAAGCTGATCAGATGACCAGGGTACCTAAGAGGGGGCTTAGTTACCGCGTTGCTGGTGAAGCCTTGGCAAAGGTGTCTGCTGTGCTTGCCACTAGAGAGAGTCTCGAGGATGCCAGTTGTGCGGCTTATCTACCGCATCATTTGGGCGGCTCATCTGCCGCATCATTTGGGTATCGATCGGACGTTTTACTTGGCTCGTCAGATCTGTAGAGATCTGTCATGAAGGCAGGTGAAGCGCGAGCTGGCTGGATGCAAGGCCTGTCAGTAAATTGATTCCGCGCTGCGCGAGGAGAAGCTCCGGGGGCAAGGAGGGTCTTTCTGTGGAGAGCTGGCGCCGGGTGGCGGTTAACGTAACCCATTAGGGTGCCAAGCTCTACCTGTCCATGGTTGACTGTGGACCCTCGCGGTTCGCCATCTGGCGACGGGTGCTGAATGAGTCAGTAGCGAGGATTGTCGCTCCTTTACGTGAGGTCGTAATTGAGCGAGGGCTGTGTGACAAATTGTTGTTGGACAATTCGACGGCATTTCAATCTGTGACTGTTGAGCAGTTTGCTGATGAGTGGGAGATTTCTCTGCAATTCCGTGCCGCTTACGGGATTATGGCAGCAGGATCGTTGGAAGAAATCACCAGACGATGAAGAGGATTGCCGCCAGGGGAGGTATCTTCCTTGAGGTGGCTACATTTTGGTACAAAATGACACCCTGGAAGAAAACTGAGTGTGGCTCGGTCCCTTTGAGCGGTACTTTTAAGTACCGCTGGCGAGTGCCATTTGATGTCAATCTCCGGGTGATTGATGGCTGCGAGAACAACAGCTTTGCTGTTGGTGACGAGGTGTGTGTGAAACCCCCACTGCCCTCTTGCACAAAACAGTGGACATCAGGTGAGGTCATTGGCGTTGTGTCTAAGCACGTGGTGTGCGTAGACGGCATGCCTAGGCATGTGTGCGACATTAGGAAACATCGGTTTGATGGCGAGTGAGGCAGGGTTCCTGAGAACCATGGTGGTGTTGCTGACGCTTTGGGCTACGGAGCCCAAGGCAATGGTCTTCGGCGGAGAGGGCAACTACGGTGCAACTACCTCCGTGTTGCCAGAGGGAGTTGTAGTTGACGCCTTAAAAGGAGCCTGTTGAGCCGGCGGCGGATTGCGAGTCGACTGATGATCCCCTAGAAGAGGATTGCCACAAGCTAGACGCTGTTGGCAGTGATGCTGAGGAGCATCGGGGGGAACCTGAGCCATTGAGGCGGTCCCACTGTAAGCGACGATGTTCCACATACTTGTATGAGTATGAGTGCTAGGCACTAAGCAGCGTGAGTTTCGTGAGAAACTGGGGGAGATGTGGTGTCTGCCGCTGCAAGAGGGCATTGCAAAAGTGTGCGCATCGGCTGAATAAGACAGCCATTTCGCTGGCGGTCGTTAGACGGGTGCGAGCATGGTGTAGTGTGCTTAGAAGAGCGGTAGAGTGACGACGAAGCATACGTTCTTGGCATTTCGAATCGCGCCTTTGTGTATACAGTGAGGCAGTGAGGGAGCGGCGTAGTGGCGAGGCAACTGGAGTTGCCCGAGTGATAGAGTTCTCGGTGACTCGTGGAGGGATTTGCTTGTTCCTGATAGAAAGGAGTAGGGCTGCAACTGTAAAAGATCATAAAATTGCGGAGAGTGTTGTATCTGTGGGCATGGTTCTCCCTCTGAGGGAGGTAAGGCCGAGTGCTCGGTAGGCGTCCTACCCATTCACTCATGGCTTTATTTCCGTTTAAAGAGCACAACAATATAATATTGCCACGAGATCAAATCAAGGAAGCAGATTCCTACAATTGAATTAATAGCCAAAGTTCTACAATCAAGGCATGGCCACCAGCCCTTCTTGACTAGAACATAGTACAACTGATCTCACCCATCAAGGTTTGTAAGGAGTTATACAAAGCTGCAGAACTAAAGTTGAACCAGACTTGGAAATTTACACAATAAAATAGCTATAAGTGACAACAAAGGAGTTATACGACACTGCCAGTATAAGGTTGCAGAACTGAAATGTAACCAGAATTAAGGGTGTGCAGAATAGAAATAGCTGTGAGAGCAAATTCTCAATTTTACACAGTTTTGAAGTTTCCAACTGTGACTATTAGGTCCCAGAGCTTGGTATCACTTCCTAGCCAAATGCCCATTACAACTATATCCCTAAACACAAGGGAAGACAGTTAAGCTCCTCCAAATATTACTTCATTTTACCTACGAACCTCACTTGCATTTGACACTTAGTTTACTTACATTTCTATCTGGATAGTGAGACATCACTTCCACAACTCATGCTATAAAAAGCAGCATCCATACTGACTCCCTTGTTTATTTATATACCTAAAGGTTCCAGAAGTGAATGTGCCTCTCCGATGGTTTTATGCTGAACCACGGCTACAAAAATTTTAATTTGCTGCGGGGCTGCACAGTTCACGTTAGCACTGGTATCGTTGGATGTTTCCATTTTTGTATGATTTGGAGGAACACATGATGGGAGCTCTCTTAATGGCCACAAGATGAAGACTGACTAACTATTTGTACAGTTTACTAGTTTAACATGAGTGCATGTTCTCTCATTACCTTGTTGATGTGTAAAATAAAATGCTGGTAAAGTTTTTCTTGGTTTACTGAGCCTAATTATTTATGATGTCCTGTTCTTGATATCTGTATTTAGGAAATATTTAATTGAGTCTTGGTATAATGTATATTTAGGCAACACTATTCACACGGGGTTTTTGTTTCTGAATTTGTGTGATATATTTTTAGTTGATATGAAATAATTTATTTTACATGGAGAGAATATGTAAGGAATTTATTGTGCTGTAGCTTTTTTTGTACTTATAGTGAAAGCTTTCATTGCTCTATGAATTATTTTCTAGATTAGAACTTTAACAAGTCTAAGTAGCCTAAAATTAGGAATAATTTTGATAGTATTAACAACTTTGTAAGGCATTAAATTCACAGATCATCAAAATTTATGTGTGCTTGAGTGTTGTACTGTAATTACATTGTAACCGTTGTCCTTAAATTGTCCTGACATGTGGTTCTTGTTTGCAGGGACAATGTGCCAAGCTTGCTTGGCCTTCCACTTGCCTCGTTCTCCACCACCGTCCGCTTCATGATCTGTTCTGCGGCAATCTTTGTATTTTATGTCCTCTATGGTTTTATGTTGGTAAGTTCAGTGCATTGCACATTGCTTCATGCATCCATATTGTTGTATTGATTCCGTGGTATTTCCCCCTACGTTTTCTTGCCTCTACATTGGTCATTACGCCTTTTTTTTTGGTTGGGTAGTAATAATGACCTACATTTTTGTGGGTGCCAACATTTAATTGTTGCCCACATTTATTAAATATTCAATTCAACCCACTTTCAGTTATTAATTATGCATTTCTTGTGCCTTCAATCTTAATTATAACCATCATTTTATTTTTCTCAGTTACAACTCATTTTCTAGCTTTAGCAACATTGTCTTTGTCACATCTTAGTTGCGTGTGATTAGAATTTGGTTTGCTCAGTTTTCTTCTACCTCCACCTTTGAATTGGACCCTTATTTATTTTATTTCTAACCTTCATAACTATTCTCTGCCCAGCAAAAGTTATTAACTGCTAAAATTGAATGCAGTCATTGGGGTGTTGTGCATTTCTTTGTGCGAGGAGAAAAAATACATATTTGGAATTGGCGTGGTTATCTGTAACTGTTACTGGGCTTATGTGCCTCCCAGACTATGAAGACAAAAGTCCTGGTGGGGAATTTGTGGTGTAGGAGATATCATTTGTTGATTCAGCCGTGACACAGCATTTCAATGGGTACCTTGTTGCTGTCGAATTTTGTTTGAGTAAAAATTAGGTGTAGTACCATATTGTTGTATATAACACCATATTGTTCTATCTTAAACAATATTCAATTTTTTCTGTTAGCTGCACATTTTTTTGATAATTAAATTGTAAATTATCATTAATTTGGCCTGCTATTGGAGATCTGTTGGTGGTGTACAAAGTTTCATTTAGAGTTTCAAAGTTTCATGCAATTACATTTCATTTTTGTCTCACATCACTACCTTCCATTTATCAAATAATATTGGTGTTGCTTTGAAGAGAAGAGATTTCTAAATGACGTAATTTAGCCTTGGTGAGGTAACGTCATTATATTTTTGTGTACAAGTTAATAAAGTACTGCACTTCTCACGGTTTTGAGGTTAGATTACAATAGGGAAGCATGCAGTTAGCTATGTATGTAAGCTGACATTTCCTGTTGATACCACACCAAAGCAGCACCTAACATTTTGTACATCTGTTTCCAGGAGCTTCTGTTCCACGTAAAAGGTATGCAAGACCATGGCTGGTTTGTGACCTTCATACAGTTCTGCTACTTACTACAGCTTCTTTGCCCTGGTCCAGCTCTCCTTGTCCAGGCAGACACTCAAGACCAAGTAGGTCTTTTCTGAAATGTGTTCAACTTTGATGTCTCTATTTCTTTAGAAATACCATCTTGTACGAATGAATAATACTATCTTGTAAATACTAATACCATCTTGGCCACAAAGACCCAAACTCGGTATAAAAACTGAGTCAATGTAGGGTAATGTGTTCATGACCCGGACAGTAAAGTGAATAATATTCATTAAAAAAAAAACTTATTGAGCTCCTGGATAGATTTTGTGCTTAAAAGAAAGCTTAACTAATTCCTCATCTTATGCTATGAGTTTCATATCTATAGATATCATAGTATTGGTTTAAAAGCCGTTTTTAAAATCCAGAATTCTCTGTCCGGGTCGAGACCGTGTGTTCATGACTCGGACGGGGGTGTGGTCTCAACCCGGACAGATGTTTTTTTCCACCAAAAACTCTCTCACACCAATGTTTTATATTTCTTCTTACCAAGAACATCCAGAACATGACACTGAAAGGTGGAATAAAACAATTGGTAGCAAAATATCAATGTAATAAAAAAACCGACTCGGACTCGACTCGGACATCACGTGCACACTGTCCGATTCGAGACCATGCACATCATTTTTTTTAAAAAATTTATAAAAAATATAAACAATTGGCCTAGGTTAAATATTTCAATTTGGAGAAGAACACACTAATGGGAGACACATATTATTGCTAAAAATAATTCACTTCATTAATAAAACACTTTGAAAAATCACTCGATATTTAGCCGGGGCAAACACCCATTTCCAGCTTTTTCCATGGCTTGGTCTCACATATGGTACATTATAGTTGTAAGAACTATGCAATCATTCACTTTTTAATTGTTTTTTACAGTACACTTAATTTACATGAATTGTCAAAAATTGTCCGAGTCGAGAACACGGCATAATTTTGTTTAGCGGGCACCCCAATTGAGTCCATTGTTGTTTAGGCACTCTGTATTATCACTGATTTTATGCCAATTGGCTATATTACATAAAAAAACTTATCACAAGTTGATCACGCCTTATTCGTCCTCATGGCACAATATATCCTGATGCTGAAAATTAAGATCGCAACCTCTTAAAATCGAAATTCTTACCTTGCATACAAGCGGAGCGTCGGCGGGGACGTTTGCAAATGGCGTCTAGTTAGGACCGCCCTCCCTCATACGTCATAGCTCTGACGTCATCCCAGGCTCGATCTTTCATTGGTTAATCAAGACTGTCCGGGTCGAGACCTTGTCCGGGTCGTGAACACACCTACCACCGATCCTGTTGGTTAATCAGTGTTTAATTTTTTCATTCTTTTTGAAAAATAGTTTTAGTATCAACCAGGCAGCAAAGATTGGGAGACTTAACCATGTGACTACAGCAGGGAATCAAAAACTCAGCAGGTTTAATAAATAAACACTCTTACCACGAATCTTAGTAGACCGAGTGGACTGAAGTTTTGAGAAGAAGCTTTGGCTTGGCATCACTGGTGAAGGTTTTTACGTTACTTTAAAATTTTAATGGGAACATTTGCAGAAACCTTCAACCTTTTGCTGAGAGAAAGGTAACGTGAGTGCAAGAATAACCTCACAAGTCTGTGGTTATGCCTTATCTCTATAAATCATTAGTAATTCTATTGAATGCAGTACAATGCGCGAAATAGGCACATGATAGATGATGTGTTAGAGTTTGAAAGGAGTGACGTACATTTCAAAAGTTAAAGAGAGATGTTTAACTCATTATTGGCCAATGTCCTTTTTGAAAGACATTAAAAAATTACCTCTTTCTTATATTCTCAATGCTTCAATGATAAGTTCACACCATACTGGATTTCATGAGTAAATATTTAAGGGAACTAATTGTAATGTTTCATTTTGAAGCATAACAATTTTGCCTTTACTGGGTTAAGTAGTGGGGACAAGGATCAGCGCATTCTCAGGTGAGCTTTTTGATGGCTCGAAAGGAAATGCAGCAGCAAATTTCACATACGTTTTTGGAAATTAAACTGAGTCTTTATACATATTATTGAAGAAGATTCATGGGCATTATTCTTCGTGGAAATAGTTTATTAGATATCATCATTAAGGAATATTCAAAGGGTTTACTCCATGAAAGATACGCTCAGCATTCTGATTATAGGAACTTCACAAAAATAATTTCATTAATATCTGAGCTCTTGCCAAGTAAAATTAGAGTTCAGGTTTTGTGGCTCACTTTAGATTTATAATTGCGGAAGCCATTATAAATAATTTGACTTGTTAATATTCAGTATTACATTATGTAAAATATCCCGATTCTTTTATCCAAAATTCGAGCCTACCATATTTTGGTGCTATGTGTTTTAAGTCATTTGTCTAGATCTCACTTACTACTTTCTTATTAGACTTTTATTTTGCTTCATAAATTTTTTTATCAGCTTACTGTTTCTATGCCTCATCTGCTGAGATTCTGCGTTCTCTTATCTCCATACTAAATAGTACCTGTTTCCTTCCTCTCTTTGAACGTTTTTTTTTGGTTAGGGAGGCTTAAACTAATATCTCATCTAATCTTAGCATATGTCCCACCCGTGCAGGGTGCCAGTGATCACCTACATCGTGATCGCTCTGCTCACCGTGGGCACCATGGGCTTCTCTAACTCCAGCATGGGCTTCCTCAACTACCCCACACAGGTTACTAACCTCTCTACCTCTGTCACCGTATTTTTCAGTTATATTTCATTGTGATATTTTTATATTACGTTTCATTGTGAAATTTTTAGTTAGGTTTTATTACGATATCTTTCAAATAGTGTATGAACATTAAACTTTCATTCCAAAAAATAAATGTGTGCATGTTTAATTAGATTTAATTTTGTTATACAGATCACTAGCATAAGATAAGCGATATGTTTCGGTTCAGTAGGTTTGTCTATCGAATGTTTAAGACTGCCCAAAGAAAAATACATACTATCAAGTCACTATAGCAATATCTTTGAGACTATCGTCTGTGCTTCTCATACTTTCTTTGCAATTCCATAAATCCTAACTTACTTATTCAATGCTCAGAGTATCCTTAGTGGGTATACTACTTCTGGATAGATTCTCCATTTCCAAATGCCCATGCTAAATGGTGCTTTCCTAACTAAATCCTAACTCACTGTTTCAATGCCCTGAGTATCCTTTGTGGGTATACTACTTTTGGATAGATTCTCCATTTCCAAATGCCCGTGCTAAATGGTGCTTTCACTTTGCCCTTGAAATCATCTTTGTTGTGACTAGAAAGTCTTGAACTAGCTAATCATAATAATACAGTCTTCATAGTGGCTTTGAGGTTACCATACAGTAATCCTCATTTTTGGTTTAAATAAACCAAAAAATAACTTGCCGACTTGATACTATTCTAACCCAAACCTATCGTCTGTGTTTCAGTGTTCAGCAAATTGTAAAGAGGTTATAGACTTTGCTATCGTATGGAAAGCTGCCACAGTTATATCGGCGTTGGGTTTTGGATAACCCAGCTTTAAATGGCTAAGTGGGTAGACTTTACACAGGGAATTTTGTATTATCGGGTGTCTTAAGTATCATATAATGAGATTGATAAATAATATTATTAAAATTTGTTTCACAGGTGATATTTAAATCCTGCAAACTCATTCCAGTCATGATCGGCTCAGTCATCATATTGCGTAAATGGTAAGTTCATGTTTACATTGTTTGGCAAAAGTGCACAAAAGAGTTGTCTAGTTCACCCGCGTTGTCAAAAATGACGGCTAAAATTCCGTCTCTTTCGGTCACATGTAGCTGTTCGAGATGAAAACTAATTTAATAAATATTAGTAAAGTATCACTAGGTACATTAAAACCTCAGCAGTTAGTCGAGTTGAGTGAAAGTGCGCGATTAGCACATCTGTGATACGAGCTGCACTACCTCTGTAATTGCCCTTGCATTGACTCATCAAAAAGACTAGAATTCAGGCTGCCGAAATTGCAATTCTGAATAAGAAGTTTGTTATCACTGTTCAGTGTTTGGGTTATTATTTTCTGTACAGTTTGTGATGTTATTACGGCCATAGAAATATCCTTTTTCTTGTAAATGTTTCTAATTGATTTTTTTACTTAGTGAACTTCCTGAATTTCTAGATTTCTGCTGCGAGTAAGGGAAATGAAAAGATTTAGGGAGAAAAATCTGCATATTATATGAAAGCATTGCCGTCAATTTATGACCAGTTGATATCAATTCACGTCATAACTGAAGGTTTTCTGTGATAGAAATAATCTTACTTCGGAATTTAGGCATATAAATATGCTGAATCAGACTAAGCCTTTTAGTCGTTATTTATTTGAGCAGAAGTGCATAATTTGGTAGTGTAGATAGTATATCGCCAGACATCTTGAATGATAGTTGATATCAAGGGTTGAGGGTATGAAAACTTATCTTGCGAGCAGTAAGTGGTGGGTGCCCGGGAAAACTAGGGGCTGGATTTGCAAGCAATTACCCTCATTGTAGCTGTACAGCATTGAAGCTTAGATTTAATGCGGGCAGTACAAGTTCTTAGTGAAAATATGCTGCCATGGAGATTTTTAAAAATAAAGTCCCACTGGGTACATGCCGTTAAGGGAAGACTGAAGAGGGCAGCTTCTCAAAGAATATATTGTGTTGGGAGAAAAGTAGTCGTATACGCAGTCAAACTTTTTCCCCGGAGCATGCATGTTTTTCGACGCCCAAGCGATTTAATTACTTGGGCGGCGAAAAACATGCATGCAGGCGGCGAAAAAGTTAGACGGTAGGAACTGTTGAACTGGACTCAATAACAAATTGATGCGTTTTTGAAAGATTTTCATAAACTTTGTAATTTACTGAACTTCATTTGAGCCTTTATATATATAATTCAGTTTCATTTTTTTTTTTACTTTCTTAACGTATTTCCATGTTATTAACACTGATTAAAAATAGCACTGAAGAATTATTGTATGTTCTTTGTATTATATTGCCACTTTCAAAGTGTATGTTGTGCAGTGTGCATGTATAAGAATACAAGTTGAATGCAAAGGGGCAAAATAGTGCCTGGAACCCATTATTTACTTTCAATGTATCACTTTGATATTTCAAAGTGACTAAGTGTGGTGACTAAGTGTGTGGTGACTAATCACCTCCTAGTGACTAAGTGTGGTGATTGTGGCCTGCTGTCGGCTACCCTCCCATAGGGAGGATAAGCCCGGTATATGTATGTATATGTATGTATGTATGTACTTTGATATTTCACCACCAATTTATCTAATGTGCATGCCTGTCTAAACTTGCAACTTGTGTACACGTATAAAATTTTGACCACAATAGAGAGCGCAAAGCTTTGCTGGAGTTTGCATCAGTTATATTGCATTAATAGTAACAAGTTCTGCCCCAGAAACAGCATACGGCTTTAGTTGTGTTTTCTTCAGAAAAAAATTGGTGGAACTTATCATGCTTGGGGTACATCGTAAGGTGGTGGTTTTAATGAACTAGAAGATGGGTTATAAAGTGATGGCTGTAATGAAGAAAGTAGAAAATGTCTTCATGAATTCACTTCAGTTGCTTTCTCTTTCTTGGGTTGAAATTTTTATTCAGCTCAAACTTTATACTGTATTTGAATCTTCTGAGTATTTCCATATTGTATTACAGAGAATGATTGATATAAACCTCTGGGGCGTAACTATTGCCAGTTATGCATGTAAATTAGACCTTTCAGGAGGTTGATAGAAGGCTGTGAGTTAGAGAAGCCTTCCTGTTGTTGAAATAATAGCTTTTTTGTTTTTTACCATCATTATTTGGCTTACTGCTGTCGTGTTTTCAGCATTTAGTACTTTCTTCTTCAATTTTCATTTTACTTCATAAACTTCCTTTAATATGGTAGTTTCAATGCGTTGGGTGTATGGACACTCCTTGTGCTTAGATACCTTTTCCCGTTAATTCCATATTAATACGTTGACTACGGAGTGGGACAAATGTGTACCACAAGGCAAATTGTTCATATACGCTCCAATGTAAATGAAAAACATTTCAAACTATTTTGCTAACTCTTTTTAATGGAATTTTATCATACGAGAAAAATATTATTGAGCACTTGAATTTTGTTCATTTCTCTCAAAGGATGGAAACTTATTCAAGCAGGTAAGTCGATTTTCCCAGCCTTTTTTGCAACCTAACCAAATCAACTAAACGGCCCGCGCAATCGGAGTCAGCGTGTTAAATGGAGCTTTCATCTTTTGAAAACACTTTCACTGTGGTTAGGGAGGCTTAAAAACTTTATCATTTCAATCAATGAGAATTCGATTTAAATGCAGTTTCGGTTCTAAATCATACATTTAGTGATTATTTACCATATACCTCTGATCCGCTTCGGCGCCATTAGAGGTGCTCAAATATATACTCAAGTTTCCTGGTTTAGGTTGAAGCATAACCAGCTGAAATCTTCGGCTAAATGCAAAGTTTTGTTTGTGTTAGGTTTATACCCCTCAGAGGGATACAAATTATTGTATCTATTGGAATTAGCACTCCCAAGGAGACAATGTGTGAGGGCCCGAGCTGAGAGTTAGGTGGGCCTTCTTTTTGTTGAAATAAAATGCTTTTGTTATGGTAAGAACCATCTTTTTTTGGTTCACTGCTGTCCTGTTTTTTCAGCACCTACTACTTTCTTCTTCGACTTTGATCTTGTTTCATGAACTTCTTTCTCACCTTACTGTTTCTATGCCCTTTCTGCATAGAGTCCACGTTCCTTTAACTCCACACTAAATGGGGCCTTCTTCTTCCCTCTCTTTGGATCGCCTTTGTTGCGGATAGGGAAGCTTAAACTAACTAACAATATAATGATCTAATCTGTTAGGTTTTTAAAAACGCGACGTTGATGGCAGTTGTTTGTTTGGTGTTCACAGGTACAGCTTCGCGCAGGTGCTGGCGTGCGTGCTCATGTGTGTGGGACTCGTGTGGTTCACCCTTGCTGATTCACAGCTGCAGCCAGATTTCAACTTGCAGGGTCAGTGCCGGACAACAGAAACTCATTTGAAGTGTGGAGGCCACTTTGTCGGGTGACTCAGTGGTTTGAAGTGCTGTCAGGTATGATTACAAATTCAATTATGTTGCTGGGCGGATGAACACTGTAGTGTGAAGATGATTTTAAAGATATGTGTACATATTTAGTTCAATGGTCATAATTTTTTAGCATAATATCATACTCCAATAAGGCAAAGGCTTATTTATATCTTCCTCTTAGGGGAACACAACTATTGTATTTATGGGAATTGACACTCTCTAGGAAAAAGGGGAAGCCATGAGCTGAAAAATAAGAAGCTTTTCGTGTTGAAATAGACTAGGTTTTGTTAAGAATAATTTTTTTCGGTGTACTGCTGTGCCGTTTTTCAGCACCCATTGCTTTTTTCTTTGATGTGTCACATTTTTAACTTTTTTCTTGAAAAACTTTTTTCTTTACTTACTGTTACCATGCGCTGAGGATTTTATGTGGGAACACACCTTGTTCATAAATTCTGTTCCCTGAACTCCATGCTAAATCGTGCTCCATCCTTCCTCTCTTCGGAACACATTTGTTGTGATCAGGGAGGCTCAAACTAACGTATTACCTAATTTAATCAAAGCTTAAACCAACTTATTGTCCTAATCTTGCTACCACCGATTTTTGCTTGTTGAATACTGAAGCTACTACACACATCCATGTGCAGAACAAGACTTTTTCTGCCATTGACTTGAGTGTCTGCACATCTGATATCGCTTCAGATATTCAGTTGTCCTGGCTTGGAAATTCAAGAGGTAGTGACCTCTACGCTATCGTTTTCAGCATGAAGCACTTCTACCCGTCCCAATGAAATCGCCCTGCATAACGTATAAGAATAACTGTAAGAGTTTTGAAGCCTTACAAAATGGGAGACTCCGATTAGACTTACAGCGTGAATGGTTGGTTGACCAGTTTGCTAAACATTGTGCACAGCCACGGGTGCTTTTAGCTCGAGGGAGTTTACTTAAACATCTCGTTCCTTGGTGGAAACATAGATGTGCAGCACATTTTGTTGAACGAAAGCAACCATTGCAACGTTTTCTCTGCACTTAAGAGTTTGGTCACAAAATTATCTTCAGCCGAGCTAGGACTCAAGTTCAATACGCCAAGAATATAGTGCCATAGTAATATTCGAGTTCAGTACACCAAGGCATCGTGCGAGTAGTATGTCTGCAAGTCTGAATATCGATGCCCCTGTGGCGAAAATATGGAGAGTGAATTAAAAGGAGAATTGCGGCTCCTGGCGGCCCTGTTTAAAAGTCGACGCTTCTTGAACTTTGAGTGACAGCCAAATGAACGGATGACAGACCATCCAACTAATGCAGGGCTTTCAATTATTAAACTATTGTACATGGAAAAAGTGCAATAACACAGTTCCCAGCTAAGATGGCATCTGCTACCAGATGCAAAAGATCAAATATCCTGCTGCAATATCCTGCGTTTTCTTCATCCTCAATAAAATCTTGAATATGCAGGCCCACATCAGTGGCATACCGCAACAGCTTTGGATTTTGCAACCCCTCAGGGGAATACAACTATTTTGTCTATGGGAATTAGTGCTCCCAGGGGACTATGTGAGGGCCAGAGCTAAAGGTTAGGTAGGCTTCCTTTTTGTTGAAATAGAACAGGTTATTCTTATGTTAAGGACCACCTTTTTTCAGCTCACTACTGTCTTGTTTTTCAGCTCCTACTACTGTACTTTCTCCTTCAACTTTAAACCTTTATCTTGTTTCATAAATTTCTTTCTCAACTTGCTGTTTCTATGCCCCTTCTGCACAGATTTCGCATTCCCTTATCTCCAACTAAATGGTGTTATCCTCTCTTTGGAATGCTTTTTTTGTAGCAGTTAGGGAGGCTTAAACTAATATCTTATCTAATGTAATTGGTGAAGCTTGTTTAACATGCTAGCCTGCCATGGATTAAACTAAAGTTCAATATTCAACTAAAATTTAAAGTCACTTGTAAGTAATTTTGAAAATAGCCAACATAAACTGGATTGTGCCTTCATTTAGCTTTGATTAAATTCATGAAAATTGAGTTGTGACTACTGGTCAGTCCGCATCATTATGAAAATTTCCTCCGTGCACCACCGGTAGCTCACATGGCGATTAACTCATTCATTTGATTCCGCCAAGACCTAGAAACAATTGATGTTATTCTTTGTCTCCAGAATTATGTTGTAGCTAGTCTGTCTGGGCGTTGCCAGACACTGTGCGTCTTCTTTGACTTGCACAAAACCTATGGATTATGTATAAAATTTTGAATTCATTGCAAAAATTTGGACTCTGGGAACATTACATTGTATATTCAAGAGTTTATTGGCGAGAGAACTTCCAGCATCAAAATTGGCAAACATTGATTGGCCTTACTGCAAGTGCAGCATGTGCCATGGCTGCCTGTGCCCAGCGCTACACTTCGTCTCTTTTCGTGTGAGTTTGAGCTGATTATTATGCAATCAACAGCCTTAACATGTTTCCTGATAAATGACCCACCGGGGGCAAGTGAGGGGATTTTTGTAGTGCTGCTGACCAACCTGCAGTCACTAACTCAATTCCAATAAATACTTAATGAAAGTTAAATAAAAGCACGATCCCATTAATGTTTGCTATTTTCAAAATTGCTTATTACAATTGACTTTAAATTTGAATTGAACATTGAACTTTAGTTTAACCTATCACACAGTGTTGATAGGAACTTTGTAGCTGAATTGTGTCTCTTTGTAGGTTTGTTAACTTGATGTGTAGATATTGCAATTTTAGCTTTTGGGACTTTCGGCGCGACATGCTCTCATTTAACAGGTCCTGAATAATATTTATTATCTTTGTATAATAAAAGAAGATCCAGAGTAGAAACGAACATTACATTTATTGCAAACGTTTCTGAATTAAATTTTCATCATCAGTGGTGTATCTGAATTAGTGTTTACATGTGTGCTTGTGGGAATTGGAGTATGCTACTGTTTGTGTATGAATGAACAAATTAGGCTTTTTAGACATACAGAGAATTTTGTGGAATATATATGTGATTTTTATTGTTTTTTTAATAGACAAATTTTCTCTCCTGTTTCAGCACTGATGATGGATTTTAATTCCGAAACGTTTGCAATAAATGTAATGTTCGTTTTTACCCTGGTTCTTCTTTTTATTCTACGAATTAGATCCTTGACAAATCGCCCTATTAGAAATATATTATCTTTTTAATTTACTCGTTTACGATATGGATATAAGTAAAGGTTTTGCTTTTTGCACAGTCTAACAATGAATAAAAGAGCAAAAAAAATTGCTTTAAAAGAAATCATATTTCTTTAAAAAAAAACATTTCAATAAAAAGGAACATTTTGACCAATTTTTGGTCATTTTCAACCATCTGAAAAAATACAAAAAACACCGAGTTATAACAATTACAAAATACATTCATCAGTGACGTTATGACATTAAAATAGAGAGACAGTGACTACACTAATTACAGAGGGAAGGCTGATTGCGTATTGTTCAAGGTAGGCTTATCTCTTAACCCTTTACTGCCTGAATTATTTTACACGAGACAATAATTTTTTTAAAACACGTTTTATAACTGTACATGGAGTGTAATAAAGGGTACATATGCGAAATTTTGTATTTTTTCAAAAATGATGGAAAAAAATTTTTGTGCCGAATTCGGTACAATCGTCACTAGCAACACCACTTCACATGTTACAGAGTGGGTCGGTTTTTCATTTTTATTAGAGCAACTGTAACAATAGCTCAAGCGTTTTCTTTCTAGAGCTTTTCAAACTTACAGCAGTAAATATATATGCATTTTGGCGGAGTTTAAATGAGTTTCAATATTGAGAAATTGAGAAAATAAACCAATAAATCCTTTCCATGTTATTTGCCTTGCTGGTAATACGAAAATGAAAGCAACATAAAATTGATGCTAATTATCAAAGATCTTAGAGTGAAGAACTTTTCACTATAGTTTCTGTTTACGATAGTTTTGTATCTATGAAATGAAGCAAAGCAATTTTGGTGCTTACCAAAGAAAAGGTTTATTATGCGCTTTTTGTGTTACACTTTTGTCTTTACTGATCAAGACCCATTTTTACATCGGTTTCGCTTTTCTGCAGTATATGAAACTTGGGCAATGGTATCTAGCCGAATTTCGTTGGAGGTAAAGCGAGCACAATGTCTTTTTCTATTATTTTTGATAGCTTTAGTGATGCTCTACCTCGCTTGACTGACTGACATACCTTCCCTCATTTCGTGAGTGAGAATACAAGATACAGTTTGAGGGAAGCGAGAAGTAAAATTTATTTTTTTGCTATCGAAAGAGCATCTGCGTGTTTG
Source organism: Morinoia aosen (assembly GCA_030386875.1). Classification (NCBI taxonomy): domain Eukaryota; kingdom Metazoa; phylum Arthropoda; class Malacostraca; order Amphipoda; family Talitridae; genus Morinoia; species Morinoia aosen. The sequence continues at coordinate 23,416,947 of CM059565.1, forward strand.
CAGTACAAGAGTGAAGAATTTATTTTGGCCATATCTAGAAAATGAAAAATGAGTGATTGATTGACGATAACATTCAAAATTTCATCATAAAAAATTTTGAGAAATATTTCATCAGTGAGAAAATACCTTCACATTTCAAAGTTGCTTTAGCAAACTCTGAAATTTGAGTCGTGTTTTTTCCAGCTGAAGTCGACCACTGTTTTTGCAAATTCCCGATTTTAGGGCATTGATTTCAGCATTGGCCTACCATAAAGTATATTTCACCTGCGAAGTTATTCGTAGATTCATCAGTTTCTGAAAGAATGGTGCCCGTTTGAGCTTCATTGTTTCCCAATTTAGGAGTTTTTCTCTCGTCATCCCCTCAGGGGGATACAACTATTGTATCTATGTGAATTAGCGTTCCCAGGAGAATTATGTGAGGGCCCGAGCTGAGGGTTAGGTAGGCCTTCTTTTTGTTCAAATGGATAAGGTTTTTGTTTTGTTACGGACCATCTATTTTCGGTTCACTGCTGTCCTGTTTTTCAGCACCTACCACTGTCTTCTGTAACTTTTTCTAGTTTCATGAACTTCTTTCCTAGCTTACTGTTTCTATGCACCTTGTGCATAGATTCCGCGTTCCCTCAACTCCATACTAATTGGGGCCTTCATCCTTCCTCTCTTGGAACATCTTTGTCGTGGTAGAGGAAGGCTAAAACTTTCTTATATAATAATAATTATAATGATAATTTCGCTTGTCATCTGAAAAGAAAAATATGTGCATTATATACATGTTAGCCAATATTCACAATGAAGTAAATACAGAAACTACAGAATTTATTATTTATTATTCATATTTACTTATTAGTATAAAGATCATATTATCATCTCAGTAATTATAAGACAAACTTCGACATTACAAAAAGTACCTTACTAATTCCAGTGGTTGGCATGATATTATCAGCGGCGAAGCTGTCGTCATCATCATAAGTGTCTAAATCACTATAAACTTCAGTAATAAGGTTGAATAATAATGTTTGCTAAAATAATTTTTGACCTGAAACCTGCTACAAAGTACCACGATAAAGAATCATCGTACTTTCTTGCTGAAAATTCCAGTAAACTTCATAGATATCGTATATTTCAATGTAACTGTCTACGTCTATGCCCAATGTGCCATGTACGGCACATGGTATAATGCTACTATCTATGCCATATGTCCCGTGTTCGAGACATTACAAAAAAGTCAAATGATTTCATTAACAAATTGTTTTTAAAAGAATTACACACATCGATGTTTAGATTAGATTCTCCCAAATGTCATAAAAAATTTTCACTTCTGTAACTTAACAGATACTTCATCTATAGTGCCAAATATATCACCCTCTTGAAGACAAAACTGTCGACACGAAGTCGCTGAAGGAGTTGCGTCATCACTGGCGACTAAATACTCGTGGCTCGATGAAACACGTTGTGGTCGACAGTTGGACGAGTACCGCTCTCGGTACAACCGGCGCTAGAACGATTACTTCTAATTTATTTCCTATATGAGCCATTAAATCTTATGTCCCGAGTTCGGCACATACGTCCGTTAAGGGTTAAAATGAACAGGGATTCTAAAATGTGAAGGTTAATTGTCCCGGATGTAGAAGATTATTTTAAAATCGTCTAACTGAACTAGAAGGTCACAACTCTGCATGAGAGCAAACAGCAGATTGGTGAGGGGAAGAGAGTAACTGTTTAGTTGGAAAACTCCTGCCGGCATGCTCAGCCACACGAATATCCAGGGCTTGAATGGTTGAACCCACGTATTCAGACACACACCGTGTGCAACAATATCTATAAATGACAGAGGAGAGCATGCCTTTAGGTAGTTGTTATAACTCGGTGTTTTTTGTATTTTTTCAGATGGTTGAAAATGACCAAAAATTGGTTGAAACGTTCCTTTTTATTGAAATGTTTTTTAAAGAAATATGATTTCTACTAAAGCAATTTTCTTTGCTCTTTTATTCATTGTTAGACTTTGCAAAAAACAAAACTTTTACTTATATCCATATCTTCAACGTTGCTATGGTGCACAGAGTATTCATTTTTTTTTAGAAAACTGGAGAACCTATCTACCAAACATGCCAAGGTGGAACTGGATATTGAGTTTCTTAACACATGCAAAATCTACGAAATCATTCCTATGTTTATACGGTTTAAACTCTATAAGAAGTCATTGATGTCATCAAATTTTTACAAGTCCTGGCAATCGAAGCTGCTTGTTAATGAAATAGCGTGCAAGAAGAGATCATTGAAGAAGTGGACGGTCTAGTTGAAGAGTCTCAAGGATACGCTGAGGAATGATTTCCCTCCTCTGACTGCCCTTCTATCACCGAGCATCTCCAGAGGAGAGTTACGACTTTCCTCACCTCAACAAAGTTGACCCACTAGAAAAAACTGAAAAAACTGGGCATCTTCAACAGTGTCCAGCCATGTGATCCGTCTGAAGTAGTGTTCAATTTCAGTTCTGTGCATCAATGTTTGCGTGTAAATTACCTCCTAGCATTTGGTTTAGGTTTCTGTTTGCCTGTTTATTAATTAGAGTTTTGCAAATATTTTTTAAATTTCTAGAAACTTTCATTTAATCTTCAATCTATTAATCGTGACCAGTTCCTTAAAATGAGATCCGAACTAAAGAGCCTTGCGTATCGGTACTATTACTCTTTTAAACCGTACAAAATATTTTCGAGTATCTTCAGCAAAACTGACATAGATCATTTAAAGAAACTCTCAGCTGAAAAGAGCATTATTATCTCTCGGCCAGACAAGGGATGAGGTGTGGTTCTGGTAGATAGCGAGAAGTATTTACTTAGTATGCTCAACCTAATCTTTGATAATGTAACGACCACGAGCCTGATAACGTTTAGTTACTGGAAACCGACCTGTCAGGATGCCGGCCAGACAGGGAATAGCTACTCAGGCTTAAATAGCTAAGGCCAGATACGAGGTCAAAGTACGGCACGGACAAGACAAGAGTATATATTAAAACAGGGGAATGATAATTTACAGACAGACTCAGGGCGGGTCTCGCGGTAGCCGTCTTTCGTACACGAAACCGTGGCTCTACCGCTGACTAACCACCCTGGCAAAACACCTTAGGCGTTACCCAGTAAAATAGGCATAGGATTAGAGCAAGCACTACATGGGGCACTTACAACACCAGGCAACCCGCTTTATTAGCCTGCTCGTAGACAAGTGCACGCCATGAAGGTTCCAACGCAACTGACTGCCTAGGTCGAGCAGTCGCCCACTTCAGCCGCAGCCCGACAGCCGCGGGATGGACCTCTATGTAAATCATAGCGGTACCGTTGAGGTACAAAACCAGTAGTGAAAATTCACTACAATAATACAAAGTTCAAGGTCATAACGGAACCAATTCTAAGCTTCACTCTTTGCGTCGAAGATAAAATTAATAATTTCCTTTGCAAACTAAAGAAATCTGCTATAATTACTGATGAATTGTACAAAACTCTGTCTCAGGATCCAGTCCAAGCATTTTATATGGCCTGCCAAAAATTCATAAACAAAATTTTTATGTTGATTATCCATTCTGACCTCTATTCGCAGCTTACAAAACCCCCAGCTTCAATCTTGCTAAATTTCAGTCCCTATTTTGTCACCATTCACTTGTAACATGTATACTGTGCCTAATTCAAAATCTTTTGTTGAGGAAGTGACTTCCTTCAATAATGCCAACGAACTATTTATGGTTTCCTTTGATGTTGAGAGCCTGTTTACTAATATCCCGTTGCATGAAACAATTGACATTTGCCTAAACTATTTATTTGCTAGTGTTGACTTAGTCATTGGCCTCATCAAGCCTCTGTTCAAAACCCTTCTTCAACTCTGTGTTCCTAATTCATTTTTTATGTTTGGTGACAAGTTTTATCAACAACTTGATGAGATGGGTATGGGTCTGCCACTGGGGCCCACTTTAGCTAATATTTTCATGTGCTATCACGAACAACGATGGCTTGACTCTTGCCCTGTGGATTTCAAGCCGGTATTTTAAAGACAATACTTTCTTACTGTTTAAAAATCCCATGCATTGTAATTTATTTTTGGCGTATCTGAACTCTCAACACCCCAATATTAAGTTTACTATGGAAACAAAGAAGCACAATTCTCTCTCATTTTTGGATAGTAAAATTACCCTTAAAGATGGCAGTTTTCAAAGCTCTGTTCATCGAAAGCAAACATTCACTGGCCCCCTCAGGGGGATACAGGTATTGTATCTATGGGAATTAGCGCTCCCAGGGGGACTATGTGAGGGCCTGAGCTTAAGGTTAGGTAGGCTTCCTTTTGTTGAAATAGAATAGGTTTTTGTTTTGTTGCGGACCATCTTTTTTTGGTTCACTGCTGTCCTGCTTTTCAGCACCTACTACTTTCTTCTTCAACTTTTTCTTGTTTCATGAACTTCTTTCTTGGCTTCCTGTTTCTGTGCACCTTGTGCATAGATTCTGCGTTTCCTCAACTCCATACTAAATATTGCCTTCCTTTTTCCTCTCTTGGAACATGTTTGTCGTGGTTAAGGGAGGCTAAAACTTTCTTATATAATAATAATAATAATAATAATAATAATAATAATAATAATAATAATATTCACTAGCCTAGGAATAAGTTTCTTTAGTTTCTGTCCATTTATATTTAAAATTAACAGTGTCAAAACATTACTCTCTAGGGCCTACAGTGTCTGCTCTTCATTTCATGTCATTTATATAGAATTTGAATTTTTGAAATTGTTTTTTAGTCAAAATGGTTTCCCTTCAGGACTGTTAACTTCATGTATCAAGAATTTTTTAAATCTTAAATTTTATCACCGCGTACCATTACCTACTGCTCGCAAGAAACAATTTTATTTTTCATTTCCGTTCTGTGGCAAGCAGTCCGAAAAGCTCAAAAAAGATCTTTTACTTGTTGCTCTCTGAATACCTTTTACATGTTGACTCCAAAATCGTATTGGTTAATGCGTATAAAATAGGGTCTCATTTCAATTACAAGGACAAACTACCCAAAGGCATGCTCTCCTCCGTCATTTATAGATATTGTTGCGCACGGTGTGCGTCTGAATACGTGTGTTCGACCATTCAAGCCCTGGATATTCGTGTGGCTGAGCATGCCGGCAGGAGTTTTCGAACTAAACAGTTGCTCTCTTCTTTTCACCAATCGCTGTTCGCTCTCACGTAGAGAGTTGTGACCTTCCAGTTCGGTTAGACGATTTTAAAATTATTTCTTCTACATCCGGTACAATTAACCTTCGCATTTTAGAATCCCTGTTCATTTTAAGAGGTAAACCTACCTTAAACAATACGCAATCGGCCTTCCCTCTGCAATTAGCGTAGTCTCTGTCTCTCTTTTTTAACGTCATATTTTAATGTCATAATGTCACGAATGTATTTTGAAATTGTTATAACTCGGTATTTTTTGTATTTTTTCAGATGGTCGAAAATAACCAAAAATTGGTCGAAAGGTTCCTTTTTATTAAAATGTTTTTTTTAAAGAAATATGATTTCTATTAAAGCGTTTATCTTTGCTCTTTTATTCGTTGTTACTCGTTTACTTGTCAGGCGTGTTCCTGGTGAGCATGTCCCTGTGTTGCGACGCCATCATCGGCAACGTTCAGGAGGCAGCGCTGAAGAACAACAAGGAGTCCAGCACGCGCCTCGTTTTCTATTCCTATGGACTGGGGATCTTCGTCATCGCCTTCTACCTCGTCGTGTCGGGCAGCCTGTTGCCCGGAGCGCACTTTGTGGCCGAGGTGATTGGGTTTGGTGGCCACTAGGCCTCTCTTTTAGGCTCCATTTTTCTTGATGTGCTTTTTAGTGCTGCTCGTGTTCCAACGAAGTATCTGTTGCTGTAATGGTGTTTTGGTTCAAATTTTGTGGCTGTGGCTTGTATTAATTAAAAATTTGTTGTTGTAACATTGTTTCAATTCAAAATTTGTGGCTGAAACCTAGTTTCAATGAAGATTAATCGTGCTGATTTTTTTGTGAAAATTTTGCTGGTGATTAGTTTGTCAGAAATATCATTTGCAAACATTGTTATGGTCGAAAACATTTTGTTGCTGATTTGTTTCAGGTAAAACGATATCACTTACCACCTTGTTACAACTCAAAATTTAGTTCTGCTAATTTGGATCACACTCAATATTTGACTGTGCTTATCTCGTTGCAACTTAGAATTTGACTTCATTCATCTTGGTTCAACTCAAAATTTGACACTACTTACCTTGATTTCGTATCTTCAAAGACTCATCACACAAGCCCATTTTTCTGACGATGAAAGCGTTTTTCATCACCAGATTTTTTGAGCGAAATGCTAACTCTTGTTGCCTCACACCAGCATGCGTGGGAGCTGCTGCCCCCCATCCTGGTGCTGTCGCTGTCCGGCTTCTGCGGCGTGCAGGCTGTGCTGGCGCTGGTGAACCTCCACGGCGCCCTTGCCGCCGTCACCGTCACCACCGCCAGGAAGGCTCTGTCCATACTCCTCTCCTTCCTGCTCTTCACTAAACCCTTCACCCTGCAGTGAGTGGCTTGTGTCGGCTGCTCAGTGAGTGGCTTGTGTCAGCTGCTCAGGGAGTGGCTTGTGTGGGCTGCTCAGGGAGTGGCTTGTGTGGGCTGCTCAGGGAGTGGCTTGTGTCGGCTGCTCAGGGAGTGGCTTGTGTCGGCTGCTCAGGGAGTGGCTTGTGTCGGCTGCTCAGGGAGTGGCTTGCGTGTGCTGCTCAGGGAGTGGCTTGTGTGTGCTGCTCAGGGAGTGGCTTGTGTGGGCTGCTCAGGGAGTGGCTTGTGTGGGCTGCTCAGGGAGTGGTTTGTGTGGGCTGCTCAGGGAGTGGCTTGTGTGGGCTGCTCAGGGAGTGGTTTGTGTGGGCTGCTCAGGGAATGGCTTGTGTGGGCTGCTCTGGGAGTGGCTTGTGTGGGCTGCTCAGGGAGTGGTTTGTGTGGGCTGCTCAGGGAGTGGCTTGTGTGGGCTGCTCAGGGAGTGGCTTGTGTGGGCTGCTCAGGGAATGGCTTGTGTGGGCTGCTCAGGGAATGGCTTGTGTGGGCTGCTCAGGGAGTGGTTTGTGTGGGCTGCTCAGGGAGTGGTTTGTGTGGGCTGCTCAGGGAATGGCTTGTGTGGGCTGCTCAGGGAGTGGTTTGTGTGGGCTGCTCAGGGAATGGCTTGTGTGGGCTGCTCTGGGAGTGGCTTGTGTGGGCTGCTCAGGGAGTGGCTTGTGTGGGCTGCTCAGGGTGTGGCTTGTGTGGGCTGCTCAGGGAGTGGCTTGTGTGGGCTGCTCAGGGAGTGGCTTGTGTGGGCTGCTCAGGGAGTGGCTTGTGTGTGTGTGTGTGCGCTACTCTGGGAGTGGCTTGTGTGTGTTTGCTACTCTGGAAGTGGCTTGTGTGTGTGTGTGTGTGTGTGTGTCTGCTACTCTGGAAGTAGCTTGTGTGTGTGTGCGCTAGTCAACTAGTTGCGTGCACGTCAGTGCTTTTGCACTCTCCAGTGAGTTTTGTGTGTGCAGTGTGTTCTTTGCTATTCGGTGAGTTGCTTGTGTCATTCTCTTCACCATGCAGTGAGCAGAGTAGGTCATTCTCTTCACCATGCAGTGAGCAGAGTAGGTCATTCTCTTCACCATGCAGTGAGCAGAGTAGGTCATTCTCTTCGCCATGCAGTGAGCAGAGTAGGTCATTCTCTTCACTATGCAGTGAGCAGAGTAGGTCATTCTCTTCACTATGCAGTGAGCAGAGTAGGTCATTCTCTTCACCATGCAGTGAGCAGAGTAGGTAATTCTCTTCACCATGCAGTGAGCAGAGTAGGTCATTCTCGTCACTATGCAGTGAGCAGAGTAGGTCATTCTCGTCACTATGCAGTGAGCAGAGTAGGTCATTCTCTTCACTATGCAGTGAGCAGAGTAGGTCATTCTCTTCACTATGCAGTGAGCAGAGTAGGTCATTCTCTTCACTATGCAGTGAGCAGAGTAGGTCATTCTCTTCACCATGCAGTGAGCAGAGTAGGTCATTCTCTTCACTATGCAGTGAGCAGAGTAGGTCATTCTCTTCACCTTGCAGTGGAGAGCGTTTTTTGTGCTCTTCTCCGTACAGTGAGTAGCTAGTGTGATGCTTTTCACCATACAGTGGGTAGAGTGTGTCGTCTTTTTAATCAGTCTCTTTATCGTACTGTCGTTGATTAGCACTACAAGTTCTATTTAAAAGCAGTTTTTGACTTCAATCGCTTGCGTTCTTTTCTTCGAGCTTCACTCCACACTAAGTGGCGCTTTTATTTATAGTATGGTACCATCTGAGCTGTCAAAAGAATGTCACACACTTCAATTTTATCTCTTTAATACATTTTACATCATTTGATTTCAGAGTTAATTTCTTTCACTGAAACCGAACGAGGCAACGTTCTAGAAGTCTTTGTCATGTAGCAAAGACTTGTTTTTATAGAATTCTAAATTTGCATTTACATTGGAGAAATGAAGACCCGTGCAAAGGACCTGCCAACAAATGATGAAAGACTCATCATGGGGTTTTGTCAAAGTTGATAATCAACTTCGGGGATCTGTACAATAACTGAAAAAATATACAATCGCATGTTGGAAACGAGATTGCGAACCAGGTCATTCTCGGGGAAATTGTGTAAGTCCCAATATTCTGAATAACAGAAACCGACGTTCTTAGAAGAAATTAAGGAAGAAAAATCGGCATTCATCAACGCAAATGATTACTAGCAAGTTTTGTGGAGGTCTAAAAACAATTTCTGAAATGAATGTGCGTCGAGAGATAAACCAAATGAATTAGGCAATTGCGAATCCACCGGGATGCCATTAGTGTGACGCTCAGTAGGACTGTTGAGAATTGAAAGCATGTAATGTGGTCTGACAAGTCCAAATTCCTCCAATATTGTTTGATTTAGGGGACAGGTTACTGCAATTATGACCAAAAATAAAGCTACAGAGAATCCAAGATCATGTAGATTCAATGCCAGTTGCATGAAAGCTGAAATTTGAGCGCTAAAGGTTGTCCAATTGCATGCTACTAAATTTATGACCTACTTGAATTTTTAACCACTTAGTGTATATTCCTTGCTAATTCCCGTGTTCATTATCATTGAGATTGTGCGTTAGATAGTTATAGAGAAACTTCAATTTTGTTTACCCTTTTTATAGTTTAATATGTTCAGTGGAAGAAGAATGTACGAGAATAGAATTGCTTTTTCATATGGATGATCATTGCATGCCTTGCATCTACATCTTTATTGCTCAACTATTTATGTAACCTTTGTAGGACCCTACGCGTTTGATATTTTACTATTTGAGATCAGATAATCGTATTGTATGTAATTATCTTCATTCATTTTTGCTGCAGGTACGTGTGGGGTGGCAGCCTGGTTGTACTCGGAATATACCTCAATTTGTTAGCGAAGCAGCAGCACAGACTTGTTCTATCTCTAAACAACTGCTACGCAAGAGCGGTGGCGTCCGTGCTGGGCCTGGTGCACCGGTGCACTGACCTGCTGCTCGCCAATAAGCAGCGAGGCCCGGTAGTGTTCATTCTGCGCACCTGGTCCTACTTGTCGACGACCTGTCGCAGATGTGCTAGAGCTAAACCGCCTCATCAGTTCAGGTTCGACGTTTAGTCTGTGTTCAACTTAAATATTAATCAAGAGGACCTGTAGTAGTACTACTGCTTTATTCATATCTTTGTTATAAACTTCAAGTTTTTAGCTGTTCAATTTTAGTAATTTTTATCACCGTACGTTTGTGACGGAAACTTGTTGATCGTTGCTCAATTATGGGTCAGCATTTTATTAGCGCTATTCTATTCTAGGAAAACTCTTATGGTGGTTGAAATGAAATAGTTTACATGCTTCTATGACTGTCGTCGGTACCGCTTATGGTATCCGGATTCGATTCATGGTATCCGGATTCGATTCATGGGATCCGGATTCCATTCATGGTATTCGGATTCCATTCATGGTATTCAAGACTGCTCAGTACTTCTGATTGATTTACTGTAATCGAGCAGTTTTTGGAGTAGGGAGCTTGTGTTGAAGTTGTACCGTCGTTTCTACGTTTCAATAGACTGAATTCTTACCTGTAAACCTGACAAACATTTACTCCTATCATTTCTGTGGCCCTAAAACATGAGTTGAAGTTACTTGTCATTCTAATTCAGTTCGAGGCGATCGTTCAACTGTTTTTCGATATTTTTTTCTTGTAAAATTATAGTGATGAAAAGAGGTTGGAAAAATTTAAATTGAATAGGATTCCAGGATTTCATTAGGTAATTTTGCGGCATCACGGAACATGAAGCGTCCAGCTGCTTCATCCTCGCCCCAGTGATGCCACAAAATTCTCTAATGAAATCCTGTGCAAGTTAGAAAATTTGTTCATGGTTGTGTAAGGCCGGTTGGGTGGGTGTGCTAATTCGTAAAAAGGTGCTGATATTCTAGACATCGTTGGTGTAGGAGCCGAATCATGGCTATGTTGTAGGGAAGCTTGGACTTCTTTATTTGACGTCAGCGTTTCTACCAGGCTATTTTTTTAACTTGTGAAAACGCCCATTTCCATTTTTTCGTGTCCTAGCGAAGTCATTCAGTGAACTTCTTGATGTTACCAAAAGTATCTCCAGTGCATTGTTGATAATCTTGCTGAAATTTGTTTTTTGCGGTGTATTATGTTGACTAAACTAGGTGCTGATAAATATCCAACTATTCCTTATTTTTGAATAGATGAACAGAACCCTTATGCCTTCATTTGTTCCTGAAAAGTGCTTTAGTATTTTTTCTGATGCAAGCATGTATTTTGCACAGCATGCATCTGGTGTACAGGGTGTAGACTTCGTACTTTTAGGGTGCATAGTGTTGGTAGTACTCATTGTTGTTTCTTCTTAAGTAAAGAAAGTGTGTTCAGTTGAGGCAATTTTTTTGTATTACTTTCTGGCTATTGTAGTGTAAAGTCTTCTCACAAAGCACAAACGAACATTGTACGGTGTCATCGAAATATCGGCTTGTCACGAAAAGACTTTATGAGCACCACTACTTCTTGAGAGTTTTGTATGGGTCAGTCATCTGCTGTGCAGATGTAAGTAAGCAAAATTTCATTTGTACAGAAAATTACTTCCAATCACTCTACTTAGAGTTTTGCATTCTGCTGCTCTGTTGCTTTTAGATTGGTATTTTATGTGAATATATGGCATTTTTGCGACGAGTTGATGATGGTATTGGGAGAATTATTTCGGTGATCTCAAAAAAGAATATTTCTACCCTTGTTTTTTTTTCAAGTAGACTGAATCACATTCTCAGAACTGAATGGAGAATATTTGTTGTCAAAATATCTACATCGAATGACCTCAGGACTTCACTTGTTCAGTATTGTCTTTATCGATAGTTGTGCTGAAATAGCTAATCAGTTGACTGCATCTACATAAGATGAATCATGCTCAAATTTTCAATCGATTGTTGCCCCACCTGAACAACTGCTTGGTTGTGCTCAAGCGTATAGCTAATCAGTTGTTTGAATCTACTCAACAGATTAGTCATGCTTAACCCATTTCAGCCCCACTTGCCGTGGCTCACTCGCTAAAAATGCTTACACAATTTTTTTCTCGTCAAATTTGTGCCCTAATGTAATTTTTTAAGCTTTCTGGGGATGGCAGTTCCGTCCTCGTTAGTGATGACCTGATACCAGCGTCAGTCTAATGACAGTGGTTGTAATATTGGGAATATGAGTGAAAAATTTGGGCTGAAATAGGTTAAGTATGCAGATTATCAATAGGAGATTAGTTGTGCCCAGTTTCATAGCAGATCAGTTGTGTTCAGTTGAGCAATATAACCTGGAGCGGGTTGAGGTGCCCGCACACACACCGCCAGGCTAGACGTGCGTTTCGGTTGTGCTGCTGTAGGCAAATGTAGTCGAGTTCTACGTCTTGCCTTTCTTCATTTCAGTGTTGTTTGTATTGGAACGGCTTTTTGTGATGGCCGTTGCTGTGTTTCCGTTATGGCAATTGTAACTAGCATTGAACAACGATTATATAGTGTGTTTTTTTTTTCGAGGTGATGGGAAGTTTGTATTTTTAAACTGTGAGACCTACGGCGCAGTTTCGTACGAATTATTAAGGCGCTAGCAAATCCATGTTAATACTACTACTATTATTACTATTATTCTAGTTTCATTGGGAGACCTGATCTCTGTGTGGCTGTGTGCTTCCTTCTTTGCAGTTACAGGTGAAACGTCTCCAATTTGAACTTAGCATTTCTTCTTTATTTTCCATCAAGACTCGGTTTACTGTTGTTGACCCTTTCTGACAATGTTCCTATTTTTGGGTGAATTGCTGTTTGAAAACTACGGACAGTTCGACGCATGGTATATCTTGAAAGAGTATGGTAAAACCTTAAAATGGATTCAAGTATACGAGTATAACAATACATGGTGCAGCGTGTAATGACATAAATGCGTTGAGGTTGTTATGTGGGTTTTCGGTCTAGTCATGTGTGCAGGGACGGATTTTCGTAAGGTTTTACCGCTCCATGAGCTGAAGGTAAGCGTTTACAGGTGTTTCATGGGAGTATGCTGCAACTCAGTCTAACTTGGATGATTTCTCATTTTTATGTCATCTTTTTCTCAATGACCTCTTATTTCTGTTCTTTATTATGTATATTTATCAATTTCTCTGTATTTCTGCCAATTACTCCATATTCCCATCAATCGCCGCCATTGTTTATCGAAGTCCATATTTCTATCAAATCCCCTTATTTGACATTCACTGAAAATTTTTTGGCAAGTATCCCTGTATCTCAGTTACTCAATTTTCCGCTAATTACCGCATATTCTACGGTAATTATCGGGTCGTAATTTGGAGGCTTGAGGTTTATTTGACGAGAATATAGCAGTTCCTATCACACCTGAAGTTTTCGGTTCTCGGAACCTGCTGTGAGTATCAATTTCCCGTTAATCTTTCGCTTGTGTAAGACGGAACCACGGTAGTAGTCCTTGAAAGTATAAATAATTGTCATCCATTGCTCCTAGTCCTTTGTTGAAAAATTTGCATCCTAATGGGCATTTAAGCAAACGTTTTCCATGACCTGAAAATTGTCTGAACTTTGATTTGTTCCTGTTGGTGCGCTCGCCGTACATCTGTTTTTACTGCGACGTTATCGCCTTTTTCCGCTTTTTGTGCCTTTTTATTTCTTGTTGTTTCGGTTTTGGCACTTCGTACGTTCTGGTGCGAGCCAGTCATTGAGGTATTGACATTTATCGAAATAATATTTAAAAGTGGGAACCACGGACAAAGGAGAATTAACTGAGCGTATAATATAATTTGCGCGTAAAATTTTATGTTTCTAATTTTCATATGTATATTAGTTGCGAAACTGAATAGTGTTGAGATCGTAACGTGTTATATATGAAAAATTTTTAATCATATAGTTGATTTACCTATTCTCAGCTCGTTGTTGGTGGTGAATGATAGTTGTGATGATGATGGTGGTGGTGGTAGTTACGATTCTTGTGGTTGCGGCGTGTTGTGCATACGCTTTTTTTGTTGGTTACTTTCCCCACTACGTTATATTTGGCCTTTTTACTTGCTTCCTGTATGATTTTTGCTGTTGTCGTACTGTGCCTTGCCTCACCTCACACAGGGTTATTGCAGTGGCCGTACTTCGACTCATCTACTTATGTATTTCTGTGCAACATTAATGCCTATCACTAATACTGACTCGGAATAGTGAAGAATTTCAGTATCGTCTGGTTCTGAGTCTGTGACATCTAGTCATTTCTTGTGTGCTGAACGTGTTCTTACGAATGAACGCAATACTTGAATACTTGATGAATACATCACGCAATAGTATGAAGTAGTACTATATGTACTTGTGTGAAGATTCCCTGTTCATAAGTCAATAGTAAAGTGATACGCGAATGAGAAAGGAAAATAAAAATTAAAAACATTTTTCTCTGCTCTCATGGTAACTTGTCGTATTCATAAAACCAGATTTAGTTTGGAATCTGATACCAGGTGCACCGTTAGAACTTGTATGAAATTTAATGTTGCAGATAAAGTTAGCAATCTAATGGTATACATGTGTATAAACCCTTCGTTTACTTTCACTGGTAACAACATTCTTTTGTTTCTTAACTTTTATCACCATTCCATTTGTCATAAATGTGTAACTTCGTTACTCGATGTTTTCTCAACACCGCGTGTATTTCACTGGATGTCCTACACTTTGCTTGCACCCAAATACTTTGTGCAGTTAAGCAAATTTGGTGGATCCTTTTATTTTTTAATCCAATTAAAAAAAGCATGAATGACGAGTGTAGTTTTTTAGATGAGTGGAACAATTGTACTCTTATACCGTGCGCATTTTGTTAGATGACTTGCAACATTATGAAGCTAAGTTATTCTCTCAACTGGGGCAGTGAAAGGACTGGCGAGGAGGCGGTGTGACACACTCCGGACCGGTGTGCAGAACCCGTAGTATTACGACTGCGTTGTATGAGGTAACCCGTACTTGTCTGCCCGCTAAAGTGATCTCTTCTACCCCAAGCGTTCAATGACGGTGTGTTGGTGGCATCCCGGTGAATTCAGTGCTTGGATTTTAATTATGTTATTACTGGTTTCATTCTCAATTACGCTACATTCCTTAGCTCTTCGAACCTTATAAATGGAGTCTTCAAAAGTCGTAGTTTCACCTTGAATTGAGTGGCTCTTTTTATTTTGCCTATTTCTCTGCGTATTGCGCCATTATTATTGCTTTATTATACTTTCTGAACTCTTTTTTCTCAGAATTTGTGTATTTCTGTTTTCTTGATAATTTGTAGGTATGAATTCACGAGGTTTTACGTAAACGTAGTGCACTCCCCTCAGGGGGATACAACTATTGTATCTATGGGAATTTGCGCTCCCAGGGGAACCATGTGAGGGCCCGAGCTAAAGGTTAGGTAGGCTTCTTTTTTGTTGTAATATATTGAAAAACACCCACTGTACAGGGATCACCCTGTACAGTGTGCTTATTTTGCTTCGATTGCACCACGATATTGCTTACGCTTATTATTTTCATAATTTTAACTGAGTGGACAAAGGGATGCGAAAGTGCAGCTCGTGAGGTATTATTCACGATGTTGCTACTCCGATATTTCCTGCTTTCTTTTGCTGAACATGCATCCAAACTTGCTCAGATTCTGTCCGAAAATTCATTCATTGGAAAATACCGTATTGGTTTTACTAATTTGTAGAAAGTAGTGTATAGGTTCTGTCCGATACTAGAGGCTTACATTTAATTGAAACTCGCACCTTCAAATTGTGGGTGTTTTCCAAGTATTGACGTCTACAGTAGTGTACTATTATTTTGGGAAGGCGGAATTCTGAAAAGATTTTAGGTGAATGGTGCGTCCTTGTCTGCAAATATTTCGTCTCCTTACTCTAATTTTCTGTCTTATGATGGTGCCTTGCTTCAGTCTTTATTCGTAACTAGGTAACAAAAGTATCAACGCATTGCCATTATTTTCTTCGATCGTACATGTCGAAAAAAGCTATGACGAAAAACTTGAGAATAATCAGACAGATTAGGTGTCAACCCTTAATTTATTTTATTTTGACAAGTATCTGTTGGTGGTGTTCACCCACCTGCGTTTCTGATGACGAATGAACCTCTGTCATCCAAGTTTCAGATCAAGACCTGAACACTTCAGCTGTACTTCGTCTCCGTGGGAATGGGCATTACATATTATCTGCCTGTTGCTCTTCGCTATGAGACAGTGGTTACATCTAAACAAATAACTCGAGTGTTTTTAGTATCAAGGTCTAGATACATTATACTCTTTCTTCAAGCGAATTTAAAGCAGGGAGCCTGTATACCGGTTTTTGGTGTGGCGGAAAGGTACGTGGGTATTCACCTTTTTATGCTTCTCACACTGTACCCGCTTCCCTGAAGTTTTCTACTCTTTGTGGCAAAGCTCCTGTTTGATTTTGACAACGAGAAAAGAAAAGTCACATGAGATAAGTTTGTCGTTAATTTATTTTATGTAGTATTGATTTGTTAAGTTATTGGGTGTGTTGTCTTTTGTTTTTGCACACATGCATTTCTGCTGATTTTTTACCGCTTGCCTCTCGTTTGATGAGATCGAGACCGCTGTGGCTGCAGACTAGTGACTTGCGCATGACGCAAGCTTGTCTTCGACGTGTAGAGGTTGCCTCCAGTTCGTGGACTGCTTGGTGCCGCTGTCGGTGCAGCATATATTGGTTGAGTGCCTTCACTTTTCCGATGTACGTTCCCGTTATTACCCTGGTTTACAGGGCGCTGACTCTGATTTTGTTTTGTGTAAGATGTTGGGAGAACCGACTCGTGGGCGTTTTAATCATTGGCGGCTTATTAGTTATCTCTCTGACTCGTCTCTTATGAACAAATTATAGTGCCTCTGTACGCTGAGAACTACGAAAAGTTTTTTTTTTTTATGATTGAAGTCTTTTGGAAGATTGTAGATGAAGAAACTGCAATATGGCCGGACGCGCTACGTTGGTACCTTGGGGGGGTTTCAGCGTGGGTAAGGCGTCCGGCCATAATGAGTGGGCAACTGAAACCCCCTAAGGGGTTTGGCTGCCCAGTGATTTGGATGTACTATAGTATGTACAAAATTTCAATGGGGAGACAATTAAAGTAATTAAATTATCCTGTGATTAGTTGTAATTAAATCATGATCCTGTGATTTTTGATGTTCATATAATGTTGATGTTCACCTTGCGTGGTAAATCGGAAAAGCCTGATACCGATTAAATTATGTGACCTTCGGTGCGATATAGTCTAAATAACTGAAGCGCTAGCAAACCTATGTTACTACTACTACTATGACTTCACAAGCTTACGTGTCTGACTTTTACTTCAAGTACGATTATTTCGGGGCAATACATGTGTACATTTATGACTGGACAACCAACGTATGCAATTACGACTCGACACGTCACGTAATTCTATTATGACTTAGCAGCTCACGCATACAATGGTGACTTGGCATTTACATATGCAATCATGATTTGTTGTCTGGTGTGGACGGTTATAACTTGATACCTTACGTTTGCAATGATGACTTGTACGTCAACCCTCGGTAATTAAGACTTCTCATCCTAATTGTAAAGTTAGGACCACCATACAATTATTATGTTTCAGTTGACTGCATTTAGGTATATTTGTGATAAAAAAATGAATCGTTGAGATTTCGAACCGTCATTGTTGAGATATGTTGTTAGGCGTAAATCTGGTCTTTATTTCGACTCAGGTAAAGACTGCAAATCCGCTAATTACAGTAAACAAGTTCGGAAAATTCTCGTTAACGAACTATATTTAGTTATTTAGTAGTCAAAACGGAACGAAAACTCGCGTTTAATCGTATTGTGTACGCTTTGTATTTCATTAATTGTAAGATTCTGTTAGAGTTTATGCAATGTACTGCTAAATTAGTTTTTTGTACGAGGCTACACGAACTATTGGACAGCTGTACTAGGCGACCATATAAGCCTCTGAAGTCAGCAAATAACTCGTGAAGTTTTCGAGATGTGCCTCTGTGCGCTTCCCTGCATTCGCTTTGTTTTTTTTTTTTTTGAGTTGACGTTTTAAGTTTGTATCCCTCGGAGCATGGATGCAGCCAGATGGAGATGGATGCAGCCAGCATTCAATATCGCCAATACTCTGCAACATTGAATCTGGAATGTTTCTCATCATTAAATAACGAATTTGGAAAAATTATTTGGTAAACTTATTATTGTGCAATAGCTATTATAAAGTTCATTAAGTTTCAAGCGCATTTTAGTGTGTATAAATTAGTTTCCGGGATAATTCTCAATGTTGGTTTGTGTTTTGACCCATGAAGTTGTATACTGGTAATTACGAGCATGCCATTCACATAATACGATATTAAATGGTAAACTAATTTTATTTTCAATATTTGCGCAATTTCTAGCATTTGTACATTGATAGACTGAGCTTCTAACTGGTCGCTGTCTGAGAGTTGAAAAAAAAAACAATGTCAATTTCAACGTGTGAACTCGCCTAATATTGTGTTTCGATAAGTTAATTGTTTGCTTCTCTGCAGTTGATCTCATCAGTAGAAGAGGATTTTTCTATTTATTAGAGCTGTGAAGGAAAGATGTGGGGTTCCGAGCATAGTTGAAATTGCACGTTTTTTTTCTGTTTGCGTTGTTTTGTTACGGACCTTTTTTGGCTAGCTGCTTATTTTTTTCTTTCACAAATATTACTTTCTTCTTCATCTTTAAATTCTGTAATAAATGGTAAGGAAAGCCTTTATTTGGTAAGGAAAGCCTTAAACTGATATTTTATTTATTGCTTGTGTAATTCTCGAAGCAGGCCTGTAATATTTGAAAGTAGAATGCTAATTATTGAAGGCAGAATTGTAATTCTTAGTGCAGGAAAATTAATGTTAGTGCAGTAAATAATTTTGGCATCAGAATGGTTAATTTTTAGAGTAAAATAATAATTTTTGGCATAAAATGGTTATTGTTTAGGTAGAGTAATTATTCTTGTTGTAGAATAGTAATTATTGGAGGCAGCATAGTTCCTATTAACACCCTAGAGCTGGCTCGACCTTTGCCCGCGAAGTGGCGTCGCGCGCTGATCGTTGAGTCAGTTTTAGTGTTATTTGTTTTCAAGAAACCTTGAGAATTTGCAACCCACAATACGTGTAAATTTTAATCGCTGGAGTTAATCTAATGCTTCTTGTCCTGATTTTGGTGCACGCTTCCCGTCTTGATTTTTGTGCACGCTTCCCGTCTTGATTTTTGTGCACGCTTCCAGTCCTGATTTTGGTGCACGCTTCCCATTCCCCTTGAGGATTGAGTGAAGATGATCGAGGGTCTTGGAGACATACAGAGTGACGGGGATTGATCTTTAGCGCGTCTTGGGGACTTGGAGCTCCTCATGAGATGTATGGGATACTTGAGCTGCTATCAAGGTTTGTGTTGGTTGTGTCTGTTCTAGTTAGTGAACTTGACACGTCCACCGCGTTTCCGCGGTTGTGAACGGTTGGTTTGGTTAGGTTGTAAGTAGCAGAATAGGAAAATTGCTTGTTATGCTCGACTAAATTTTTATCCTTCCTGAGAAATATGGAAAATACAATTGCACGATACATTTCACCTGGTATGATAGATATTTCTTAAGGTTGTCGCGAAACATGAAATTTTATTCATTTATATCAGTACGTGAATGAACAACTTGCCGAATGGTACACTTATGGCCTAATACGCGGGGAACGTGTTAAGGGAAGTAGCGCTCCTCAGTGGCTGCACAAACACTGAATCAGCAACACTTGTTCGAGGTGTCCCCCTCGCGCCATCCTGTCCTTGTCGTGGGGAGGGGGCTTGTGTGTTCAATGAAGCCCAAGGCTATGCTGTCCCAGGTTCAACCATGACAGACAGGCTTGGGCCGAGATCCAGACCAACTGGGATGGCAACACTGACAACTGAGCTGACAACTGGATACTCTACTGGACACACACTGACCCCTCCTAGGATTTGATTGCAAGGCCGGCCGGGACCTAGACCCGACCTGCCGGCTTGATAGTCGTGCGCGGCAAGGGTTAGCCGATGGCCGGGTGGAAAGGCGGGGGGCGGTTTAAACGCCAGTGAGGCGCGGAAGCGTCTCGCTGGTTAGTCAAGCGCAACAACCTGCTGCATCTGCTTGTGCCAGGAGCTATGCCTGTGCTTAGTGAGTGTGCCCGTCGGGACTACGTGAGCCTGACAGAAGGGTTCCCCTTGTTGGCGGCCGCCCAAAGCTGGTGCCGGCTCAGAGCACAGGTGAGACTTAACTCACTAACCATGGAAACTTCTAACTCAATCCCCCCCCAAACCGTAAAACAAATAGATGGTGACGACTTCAACCTGCCCCTGGACTTCACGGACATCTCCCAGACAGGAAATGCGGAAAGCAGTTCTCTGTCAACCTCAGCGGCACCAAAACCATCGCAGAGCACGTCTGCGAGTGGCGAGGAACGCGAGGAGCTGCAACAGCAAAATAAATATACACTCGAGCCTTCCAATCCAATATCTAATGATAAGAGACGCAACACAAATACAAATCACCGAGCAGGGACATCCTCAATTGCTACCCTGGAGCCCTATGAAAGTTCTAAAAGAGCGAAGTCAAAGTATTCTCGCCCACGCCCACAACCTCTTTCTGTCAAACACCTTCTCCAGTTGGAGCAGGGAAAAAAAGTACCTCACTTTCCTGTCTACCACGTCGTCACCTTCCCAGGAGCTGACCTAAATAAAGGCGTGGATGTCCTCTCTGTGGACAGAGATCTAAAATTGAAACTGGGTTCTCCCAAATCAATCCAAAAAATATCCAAAGACTCGCTACTAATCCAGCTGGCTAATGAAGACCAGCTCAATAGTCTTCAGACTATCACACAACTCGGAGCTAATCCCACCCAAGTACAGCCTCACTCTACCCTCAATACTGTGAAGGGCACAGTGCACAGCCACACCTTTACCAACATCCCCGAGACAGACCTGCTAGAGGCCCTACGCGGCCAGGGAGTCACCCAGATAGAAAGGCAAAAAGCCCGAATAGATGGGGAACTTAAACCTACTCCACGGTATGTGCTCACATTCAACCGCACATCCCTCCCCCCCGTAGTGCAGTTGTGTGAATGGCATTCGGAGTACGTCCGGCCTTATTTCCCGAACCCCATTCGGTGTACTCGATGCCAAAAATTGGGACACACCAAAAAACGGTGCCGACAGACGACTGAAGTTTGTGCTCGGTGTGGAACAATGGGACACCACTCACGCGCATGCATCCAGACGCCCTCCTGTGTGAATTGTGGTGAGTCTCACCCTTCATACAGCCCATCCTGCCCACATTACCTATACCGGAAGGAAATTATCTCCACCATGATAAAAGAGCACACAACATACGGAATCGCTAAAGCCCAAGTCACTGACTGGTACAAGTCGCAAGGCCGCACGTACAGTTTTGCAGTACAACGGCCGCCGAAGGAAGTGCCGGTGGCAGCCCCTACTGGTCAGGGACCAGCACCCTCAGAATCTCACAAGGCAGGTACGGCCCAGTCGGTGACCTCACCCCCGGCAGCGGAACTAGAGTCCCAACAACACTCAACTTTACTTTCTCAGCCGAATGCTCTTCCACCCAGGAAACCAGCGTCCAGCATGAAGACCCGTGATGAGCAAGAACTCGACTCCACTACTGCCCAGAGCTCAAGTGATGACCAACGAGACACCACGACCCGTGCTCAATACACCTTTAAGCGACTCCCTCTAGACACCGCGCAGTTTCACACTGACGGGAACAACAGCACTCGACAGCCGCACATACGGCCGTTAAATGCAAAAACACCATCGACCGCAAACACCCAAGTGGCCACGTGTAGACCAAGGATGACTACGCCGCCTACTCGGGGGGAGGCCCCCGGTACACCGCGACAGTTTCAGTCTCCGGTACCACACCCCTGGCTGGGTACCAGGGAAGGGACCACTCGGGATGGGCAGGATCCGGAGCTTCCAGCTGGAACTGGCGACAGCCTCCCTCAAACAAACCCGGAAGATGCACGAGCAAAGTGCCCTCCCTCCACACCCTTGGGCTCGAAGACAAGTCATCAGGAACGGCCTGAGCAGGGGATGCCTCCCCCACAACTGCATTTCAATAAATCCTCGGAAACACCCTCACCTATCTCAAGCAGTAACGAGGTGCCACCACGACACTCTCGGTCCCAATCCTCAAGGCCCAAGCCCTGCGCCCGAAATGCGCGCATAGCCTCGCAGTCTCCGCCGCGCTCTCGCTCCCACTCCAACTCAGAGAAAATGGACGTCTCCTTCTTGAACAAACGGGAACGAGACCTCTCTCCATACCAGCAGCATAGTACCTCAACTTCAAAAAAGAAACACACCCGTCCACCCGACCAGCCGGCCGGCAAATGCAATGCCCCAATTCCTGTCCTACACTCCTCTCGTCATGACAGACCATAAACTCGTAAATACCCCTAAAGAATGTCGAAAATCATACAATGGAACATGCAGTCTTACCACACAAAATTCAATGATCTCAAAGTCCTTCTTCGCAATGAAAATCCTATCTGCGTGTGCCTCCAGGAAACCCTCCTGACTGGGCGCTACGCAAACCCCCCTTCACATTATCGCCTCGAACGCTCGGCCCCTGTTCGTGACGATGGCCACGAACGAGGAGCAGCAATCTTAGTACACCAGAGATACCCATACGATCTCTTCCCACTAGACACAAATCTCCAGGCAGTAGCCATAAAAATCCATCTACCCGCCAAAACATACACAGTATGTTCCCTGTACCTCTCCCACTTGGATGTCTCAGCCCGCGACTTCACCCACCTCATCGAGCAGCTGCGACCACCATTCCTGCTCATGGGGGACATGAATGCAAGCGACCCCTTGTGGGACCCCCCGAGAGCCAACCGGAGGGGTAGACAGATAGCGGACCTTCTCATTTCACATGACATCTCCCTTCTGAACAATAACTCACCAACACATTTCCATTCACAATCAGGAACTTTCTCAATAATCGACTTAGCCATATGCTCCTCAGGGGCCCTACAGGACTTCACCTTTGAAGTCTTGGACGACCTATATGGCAGCGACCACTACCCAATCAGAGTCACTCTGCGCCGCGCCACCCCACTCCAAACGAGACGGCACTATAATATTCATAAAGCGAACTGGCCACTCTATAGAGATAACACAAAGATTGACGGGCCTAGAAACCCAGATGACTCGGTCGAAGATCTCCTTAACCTAATAGAAAACAAGATCAAGACAGCGGCAAATGCAGCCATCCCACAAACCTCAGGCAAATACTCGAAACCCCCCGTCCCTTGGTGGACAGCAGAGTGCCAACGAGCACTACAACGGCGCCGCCAAGCAGGAAGGAAACTACGCCGCTCCCCATCAGTAATCAACAAAATAGCTTTCAACAGAGCACGTGCGCAGTGTAAATATGTATTCTCCAACAGCAAAAAGAACTCCTGGCAAAACTATTTGACTACAATCAACGCTCATACCTCCCCCTCTGAAATTTGGAAAAAAGTAGCGAAGATTGCTGGAAAGTTCAGCCCGACTACCCATCCATCTCTGCGCATTCAGGACACAATTGTCTCAGATCCTTGCCAAGTGAGCGATCAATTTGCCTCCCACTACTCTCGCGATTTCGGTTTTCACCGAGCAAGTCCAGCTTTTCTTGCGTACAAAACCTCCACGGAGAACCAAGCCCTCAACTTTGCAGCAACTTCTAACCAACCGTATAACGACCTGATAACTCCTGAAGAGTTCCACTCCAACCTATCGCACTGCACAGATAGCAGTCCGGGCCAAGACGGCATCACTTATTCAATGATAAAATTGGCTGATCCAACACTACAGCAGCTAATTCTTCACCTATACAACCAAATATACATCACGCACTCATATCCAAACTCGTGGCGAATCGCTACAATAATCCCGATCCTCAAACCAGGCAAAGACCCCCACGTACCAAGCTCATACAGACCGATCTCTCTGTTGAGTACACTGTGCAAACTGTTGGAGAAAATCCTCAACACCAGACTGGCTTGGTTTTTGGAGCGTGGAAACCACATAATTCCCATTCAGTCTGGTTTCCGCCACAATCGCAGTACCACAGATAACCTGATCCAGCTGGAAACAGCGATTCGTGAATCTTTCAACGCTAGACAACATTTCATAGCAGTCTTCTTTGACCTGTCTAAAGCCTACGACACCGCTTGGCGATACGACATCCTCCGATCTTTACACTCCTTTGGACTGCGCGGAAATCTAGCATACTTTGTCGACAACTTCCTCCGTGATCGCTGTATCAGAGCGAGAATAGGATCAGCCACCTCGACACCCTACCCCGCCGAAGGAGGCATACCCCAAGGCAGCGTACTATCCTGCACATTGTTTCTTGTAGCTGTGAATAACATAGCAGCTACCCTACCCCCATCTGTTGGAGCATCTCTATACGTGGACGACTTCACGATCTACTTCGCCGGAGCTTCCACTCGAGTTGTCGAACGGCAACTTCAACTTGCGATTAACTCGCTAACCCGCTGGAGTCAACAAACAGGATTCCAATTCAATGCTGAAAAGACAGTAACCATGCATATCTGTCGCCGACACCACTGCCCCAAAATGGCCCATACTTTGACAATGAATGGTCAACCTGTGCGAGCGGTGGAGCAGTATAAGTACCTAGGACTGACTTTTGACACTTCCCTCACTTGGAGGCCGCACATCCAAGACCTGAAGCGGCGATGCAATTCAACTCTAAATTTGCTGAAGCTACTCTCAAATAAATCATGGGGCGCAGATAGGATCTCCCTACTCCGTCTCTACATAATGCTGCTTAAGCCAAAGCTGGATTATGGCGTGGAGGTTTACTCCTCCGCAGCACCGTCCGTATTGGATCTACTCCAGCCCATCCAAAATGCTGCCATACGTATCGCAACGGGAGCATATCGTACCTCCCCTGTGACAAGCCTCCACTCAGACTCGGGTCTCTTGACTCTGCGGCTATATGCGACTATAAAAAGTCTTAATTATGCGGCCAGAGTAGCGGCAAGCGTCTCCAATCCGATGCACGAATTGAGCACCATAGCAAACGAACCACCCGCTGACCGACGCGGAATTAGAAGGGAGGCCCCACACTTGAGAAACTTCTTCCAACGTGTATCGGACCTCAGAGATCGATATGCTCCCCATCGAGACCAGGTTCTTCTAGAACAAATTTCTCCACTTCCACCGTGGCGGTTACCTGCTATTAGCATATGTCACGAACTTTACAAATATTCCAAGTCCACGACCGCTCCATCCCAACTTCGAGCACTTTACCTTGATCATGTCCGAACCCATCAATTTCTTTCCCGTATTTATACGGATGGAGCCAAAGCACCAGAAGGAGCAGCATACGCCTATATTCAAGGCTCTACGAAGTATCAGCGGCGTATTCAACCGCATGCAACCTCGTATACAGCAGAACTATATGCTATATACGATGCACTTAATCACGCTGAAACTCTTCCTCACCTGGAGACTACGATAATAACCGACTCGCGGAGTGCTATTCTAGCGCTCTCGAGATACAACTCGCCTCACCCCATTGTTCAACTCATACAGTGTCGCCTCATTTCGAGCAGTAAACAATTTACTTTCTGCTGGGTTCCCAGCCACGTTGGAGTGCCGGGAAACGAAGCAGCCGACCGAGCAGCTCGAGAGGCTCTCCACTTGCAAATAAATCCGGTCCGCCTCCCTCGAACAGACCACAAGTGGTATTACAAAAAGAGCATCCGAGAACGCTGGCAGGCTGAGTGGTCGGCGCTTGCCAACAACAAGCTAAAGGCAATAAAGCCAGATGTCCGTCCTCTCCCATTCTCCCAGCAGAGGGATCGACTGTGGGAAGTAGTCCTCGCTAGGCTCCGTATAGGCCATACACGCCTTACGCATCAGCACTTGCTGGAGGGCCGACCGCAACCGTACTGCGAAAATTGTATTGTGCCGTTAACGGTCCACCACATTCTTCTCGAATGTCCCGACTACACACAAGAGCGGCAAGCTCGCCTCGGCGAGGAGCCGAACCTCCCTGAACTACTGACCGGCCTCGCCATCTGCGGGCCACGCTCTCCTCTGAACCTTTTCTTACTTGAAATTCGCCTACTCCATGAAATTTGACTCACCAACTGAAAATAAGTAACCTCTAGAAAGAAAATCTTTTCCGCCTCATATGGGGCCCAAACCAACGCCAGCGCGGATGCCCGCGATTAGAAACACCGTCGCTCCTCCGTCAGACCAAGCTGACACACCACGGCACTGAAACGGAGCTGAGATGACTCTCACCCTCCGAAACTGCCCATTATAAGACCCAAATGCAACAATGCTACCAAATTGCGCTGTGATTTCGTCAAAGTATCGAAAGCGGCGGGAAAACCTGAAAATAATAATAATAATAATAATAATAATTGTTCGAGGTGTCTGATGTGGGTTCAAATTTATAGTTACACAGGCCCTGATTCTCATTCAAAATTCTCGGTATCTCTCGTGAGGCAGGCTGGCATCATGCTTCCAAGCTCCTGTAGGAGTGTCCACGATTTATTATTCTTGATTTTTATTCATTTTGTCTGTTTATTCATTTTCTCGTTTCATTGCGATGCTTACGCCTTCGTTTGCCAGCGTAGCGAGCAATCGATCGGTATATACAATTATTTATAGTAGTTGAAGGGACTCTGCTCTCTTAGAATGCGGAGCGAAGTAGCAGCAAATGCTGATGCTCTATTGAACATTTTAGGTAACTAAATTCGGTGCACGCATATTTTCTGTGGTAGTTATGTATTTTTTTCACGACTTCGTTCAATAAAATTTATACTTCCCTAGAACTTACTGCTGGGAACCATTCAATCTAAACGGACATGAGACTCGAATCACAAACCTCTAAAAGTATTTTGTTTAATATTATTGGTATTTATTCACTCTCGTGTAAATACCTGTGTCCAATCTGCGTAAATATCACTGCTGTTCTAGCGTAACAAACCTCAAGCCTGTGTGAATATACAGAAAACCTTTGAATATAAAAATTATGTATTTAGAACATTTACGGGAATTTTTATACGCAGACAAGTTTCGTCCCGCCTTTTTCTTGCACTGCCAGCCCCCCCTGCTGTGTGTCGTTACCAAGACGTTAAGGTGTGTAGGGAATGTTATTTAGTGTACTTCATTGTTCCGTAACACTCCAACAACTTGGAATGTTTGCATCGCTTGACTTAGGGGCCTAATTTATTTGACTTTGTTTGCTATATATGTAGTCCCAACTGTGTTATCGTTTTTTTATAAATATTTCATATAAATGGGAGTTTCATTCTAATCCTTTACAGCGGCACTCGTCGAGAGTATTTCCCCCCTCCATGACGTCACATGCTTCCTGTTCTGCTCTTTAGATCGAGTGCAGGACTAGACCGAATGGTTGCGTTTTGATACCATTAACACATTCCCTGCGAAGGGACCCACCGGTGGTCACTTAGGTT
Organism: Morinoia aosen; assembly: GCA_030386875.1. Lineage (NCBI taxonomy): Eukaryota > Metazoa > Arthropoda > Malacostraca > Amphipoda > Talitridae > Morinoia > Morinoia aosen. The sequence continues at coordinate 23,444,002 of CM059565.1, forward strand.
ATTTTCATAGTGCTGCTGACCCACCTGCAGTCACTAACTTATTGTTTATTAATACTCAATGAAAACTTAATAAAGGCCAGGTCCAGTTAATGTTCACTATTTTCAAAATTGATTACCACAATTGACTTTAAATTTGAATTGAATATTGAACTTCAGTTTAACCCATCGCAGTTAACGTGTTCAAAAGGTTCTTACTCGCTCACTTTCGTTTGAGTGATTCTGTATCTTAGGTTTTAGTGGAGTAGCTTGATACTGGCCTTACTGTTGATGAACTAATTTAGTTGGATTTGACTAAGTTTTTGAAATGGTTTGACGTAGCTTTGGTTTAGCCATATTCACCCTCCCCATGTCCTTACCTTGTCGTGGTGGGAGGGCTTGCGTGCTGCCATGAAGGTTGAGGCTATACTGCCGGGGCCCCGGTTCTGGTAGGTTCAACCATGGTAGGCTGGCTCAACTGGAGCAGCCTGACAAAAGGGGGACCATGGGTGAGGTTTCCCATGTAAATATAAACCGGGCCCCGGCAGTTACGGGTTATAAAGTCTCTGTTATCTCGGGCGTACTTGGAGACTGCCACGGGCCGGGGTCGACGGTGGGAGGAGGTATTTACTTCCTAGTGGTCAGCGTGTGCCCGCCTTAAGTGCAGAGATGCATCAGAATGCTGCTGATCGCCCGAGGGGTTCTTTTCCGGCTTGAGCGGGCCTGGATAGGTGAGGGGCAACCCTCAGTGAAAGAGAATCCTAAACCACCGCTTGCTTCCACCAATGAACCCTCTTCTCGAATTTCTGGTGACGACCTGGCCCCTCCTCTGCTTCCATCAGAGGAGCCTCCCATGGATATTTCCACTGATCATTCCGCCGTTCTACCTGCGAGACAAGCACCATCACAGCTTATGGCTGAGAGTGGAGCTGGGTCCGGTGTGAACCAAACAGAACCCAAACAAGTACTACAATCTATGGCCTCAGAAGATGCGCCCACGCTGTCATCGACCGCCCCCCTGATGATGGTGGGGACAGCCATCGGGCTCATGAAGACAACAGAAATCGAAACCTAACTCAGATTCAGACGCTTGAACCTTTCCAGCCTGCCTCATCTAGAGGGCGATGGAGGAGAAATAGGAGGGTCCGAACCGGTAGTGACGCCCCTACATACCCTCCCCTTCAACAGTGGCAGGAGACTGACTACAAAAAGTTCTTCTGCATATCATCTCCATCTAATACAAATCTGGCCACTATCAACGTCATCCGAGCAAACGATGAGATTTTGCGAACTATTGGGGGCCGGCCCAAGAATATTAATGAGACTCGTTCCGGAGGTGTGATTGTAGAGGTGGCGAATCGAATGCAGAGCCAGGCTATTGTTAATTTGAGGACCCTGGACATGAACGAAGTGGTTGTGGAGCCTCACAAAACCCTCAATCAAACTAAGGGAACTATTCACTACAGGAATGCTCCAAACTTCACTCCCGATCAAATACTCGAAGGCTTGAAGCGGCACAAGGTAACGGATGTGTATCAGACGAAGAAAAGAATTAACGGAGTTCTGATGAATCAACCTGTCTATATTTTGACTTTTGATGCCTGTCAGCTCCCAACTGAAGTCTCCATTGGGTGGACCAAGTGCTCCGTACGGGATTACGTGCCCAGACCCAGAAGATGCTACAAATGCCAACGTTTTGGACATGGCGCTGGGTCGTGCAGGGCGGCCGTGGGTGTTTGCTACCAGTGTGCTGGAGAAGTGCATGAGCTGCCCTGTTCTCTCCCAGCCAGATGCTCGAACTGTGGAGGTCCCCACCCAGCCTCATCGTTCAATTGCCCAACCTATAAGCAGGAACAAGAAGTTGTGGCTCTACAATGCAAGGAAAAACTATCTTTTGGAGATGCTAGAAGGCGCGTGGCAGCCCGATATGTCCGTGAGGGGGTCACGTTTGAAGATATTGCCAGGCCCATGGGCAGCAGTAGCGCTGGTCGAGGTGACCCGTCAGGTCCTGTTGAGGCTGCGCCCCCAAGAGGAATGGTTGTGCAACAGACCATGAGGGAGCTTGATAAAGGCCATAGACGACAGGTGAACACAGACGACGAGGGTCATGCCGAGGGTGAGGCGCTGGTGACGTCCCGAGGCCGTACCGAAACCGGCTCTCCACCTAGGGCAGTTCCTGTAGTGGAAGGCCCAGTTCTGAATAAGGATGTTCCCCCCGACAGTGCCACCGCGACGCTTCCGGAGGGTGGGACTGGCCAGATTCCGTCTGGCCAAGGTAAACCACCGAACGTTACTGCAGGTCCTAGCGCAACTGCCTCAGCCAAATCTACCACTGCTAAATTACCACCACCAAAAATGCCACCGCCTAAGGTGCCAGAAAAATTTCAAGCCATGGGAATTCCACGCAAGCGCCTCCAGAGTGGAGCGTCGCCTACCAGCACACCTCACTCAAAAGTAGCTCGCGACCAGTCGGGCGAACACAGTACATCCCAGAGAAAATATTCATTTGACCGTGTTAGACATGTACCCAAGGGGCTGAGTGATGAGTTGCTGAAGAAGTATCCTCCTCCTCCCGGCCTTCCCTCGAAACCACCACCTGATATCGAGGTGCGAACGTGGCGCGAGGGAAGAAGGAAACCAGACGAGGCGAGACCTATCCCAACTCTGGTCAGTCAACGTGTAGCAAGCACTGAATCTAGTGCACCACCTCAGAAGTAACAACTGTAACTTTTTTATCAGACTGGCTTTTACCATCATTCATTGGAATTGTCGCAGCTTGCGACGTAACTACAGTGATCTCAATGCTATCCTACTAGAACTTCAACCAGCTTGTGTACTCCTCCAGGAAACTATGCTCGGAGGCAGTGCTCCGCCCCGACTTAAGCACTACTAAGTAGAAACTTACTCTACAAGTAATAATCCTCTTCCTGGAACAGGACTGGCAATCTTTGTGAAGCAGAGCTTCCCATATTACAGGCTGCCCATCAATTCACGCTTGCAGGTGATGGCTGTCCGAGTGGAGACTGCGACTGCACCGTTTACAGTATGTAATCTGTACATCCCTCCTCTTCGCATAGCTACATGTGAAGAGCTTTTGGACGTGATAAGGCAACTCCCGGAACCTTTTGTGGTGGGCGGTGATTGGAATGGGAAGCATGCTGCGTGGGGTAACAACAGCATCGATCAACAGGGCAGAGAAGTGGAACGACTCCTTGCTACCACAGATTTATGTCTGTTGAATACGGGAAGTATGACTCACTTCCACGTCCAAACCGGGACTACTTCCGCAATAGATATCAGTTTGTGCTCCCCAGACTGTTACCCAGATGCTCGGTGGACTGTCATGGATGACGCACATGGAAGTGATCACTTTCCAGTGGTGGTGACTTTCCCCACCTACCTCCCTTTTAACTCGGAGCCTCACTACTTACTTAAACGAGCTGATTGGGAAGCTTTCGAGGCTCTGACAGCCTTGGAAGATGATGAGGACCAGACCACTGTTGACGAGGCGCTAGAGAGGTTTACTAGCACTATTCGAACTGCCGCATCTATTGCTATACCCCGCTCGAAGGGAGGGAAAGTGAATCATCGAGTCCCATGGTGGAGTGACGAGTGTGCCCAGGCTAACTTTGAGCGAAAGAGGGCCTTACGCCGGTACCAACGGAGCCACAACCTTGCTGATAAGATACTCTACCAAAGAGCCAGAGCAAGAGCACAGTTTGTGAAGGATACGGCCAGGAAACAATCATGGCAAAGGTACGTATCCACGTTAAACGCTGACACGCCAACTCCAAAAATATGGCAGAGAATTCAGAAGATGAGAGGACGAAGCGGACATGCCCTACCTTGCCTCACGGACAACGGAGAGATCACCATGAACCAGGATCGCGTTGCCTCCTTGCTGGCGGAGCATTTTGCCGACGTCAGTAGCGGAAGGCACTATACACCCGGCTTCCAGATCATCAAACAGCGCCACGAACAATCTCACTTTAATTTTGCATCGGATAAACAATATCCATACAATTCACCCATAACGTACCTTGAACTGTATCATGCACTCCGACAATGTAAGAATACATCCCCTGGACCAGATGGCATCCACCACAAGATGCTAAAGAAAATGCACTCATCAGCAATCACCTACCTTCTTCATTTGTATAATAAAATCTGGACAACCCATGTATATCCTACAGAATGGCAATCAGCCACAGTACTTGCCTTCTTGAAACCCAATAAACCATCCACTGAAGCATCTAGTTACCGCCCCATAGCCCTAACAAGCTGTGTGGGAAAGGTACTGGAGAAGATAATCAACATTAGATTGATGCGCTTTTTGGAGGCCGGAGATCATCTCTCTCCAGTTCAGTTTGGGTTCAGATCTCTTCGTGGAACCACGGATGCCCTCCTCAGACTGCAGAACCATATTGTTAAAGAGCGTGCCCAAGGAAGACACACTGTGTGCGTCTTCTTCGATTTGCGGAAGGCTTATGACACTGCCTGGCGATATGGGATATTGGAGCAACTGCATAAGATTGGTGTACGAGGTCACATGGCAATGTATGTACGCGAGTTTATAAGAGAACGTCGGTTTAGGGTTAGAGTGGGCACACGGTTTTCTGCCCTGATGACTCAGAACGAAGGAGTACCTCAGGGCAGCGTTATAAGCTGCACGCTCTTCCTACTTGCAATGGACGCCATCACGAAGGACCTACCAAGGCATGTTTCGTTTTCCTTGTACGTGGATGATTTCATGCTATATGCATCCTCTAGATACCTACCCGCCCTGACTCGTCGAGTACAGGAAGCCATTAACCGTATTGGAGCCTGGGCCGACAAGCGAGGCTTCTCCTTTTCAGTTGAAAAGACTGTGGCACTCCATGTGCAGCCCCGTCGCACCAATGAACCTACGCCTGAGCTCTTTCTCGGTGATAGGTTGGTCAACGTCTCGCCCACAGTCTCCTTTCTGGGCATGTTGTTTGACAATAAACTGTCATGGAGACCTCATATACAGGCTTTAAAAGGAAGATGTTCTAAAGCTCTGAATCTCCTGAAATGCCTGTCCAGATTAACGTGGGGTGCTGATCGAACAACCATGCTGCGACTTTATAGAGCCACCGTTCGTGCCAAGATTGATTATGGCTGCGTCGTCTACCAGAGTGCCAGCCCATCATGCTTATCACTCCTGGACCCAATCCATAACTCTGCTCTGAGGCTGTGTACGGGGGCCTTTCGGACATCACCGGTGATGAGCTTATTGGTGGATTGCGGTGAACCAGCCTTGCAACTTCGTCGAGTACAGCTTACTCTACAGTATGCTGCACGACTCGGACAACTACCTTTCACGGCCACGTGGAATAGCGTGATGGAGGGAGTAAGGGGTCGGGAGTTGTTTCCGTATTATATCCCCTCCTCTACTGACTACGAAGCACTAGCGGAGATGATGCAGTTGCCCTCGTTCAAAGTTGAGCGTGCCCCCACTCTGGAAGAGCCAACCTGACAAATTCCGATTCAGACTTTCTGTCCAGGACCGCAATACCCAAAGAAAGAGATGATGACAATATCCATACTGCGACATATTTTCCAAGATCACCTTCACAGTGACCACGAGGGAGCTTTTCATATCTACACTGACGGTTCTAAAACGGATGACGCAGTGGGCTGTGCTGCAGTTTTTGATGGCGGAGTGGTGGAGGAAAGGCTGCTGCCTGAAACGTCAATCTACTCTGCGGAGCTGATCGCCATCCGTGCCGCACTCCGCATGATTGAGGAGCGGCCTGCTTCGGGTTCTTATGTGGTGTTCTCCGATTCCAAAGCTGCCCTCCAGTCACTGAGATCCTACAACTCCACACATCCAATAATTTCCGGAATAATGTCTAGCCTTTTGCGACTTGCAAGCTCCCCAAAACTTGTAACTCTATGTTGGGTACCTGGCCATGTTGATGTGCGTGGCAACGATCGGGCAGACGAGTTAGCGCGAAATGCTGCAACCTCTGCTGCTAACCCAACAAATACCAGAGTACCCGCCCGAGATTACTACCCTATAATTAAAGCTGCATTAATCCAACTCTGGCAGCGACAGTGGGAAAACACCCAAGACAACAAGCTGCGCAAGATTAAGAACAGTGTCCGAGCCTGGCCTTCTTCAGCATGCCGGAACCGCCGCGTGGAAGTCCTCCTATGTCGACTGAGGATTGGTCACACCTGCCTCACTCATGGCCATTTAATGGAGCGTCGCCCGGCCCCTCTTTGCGATCGCTGCTTGGTGCCGCTGTCGGTGCAGCATATATTGGTTGAATGCCTTCACTTTTCCGATGTACGTTCCCGTTATTACCCTGGTTTACAGGGCGCTGACTCTGATTTTGTTTTGTGTAAGATGTTGGGAGAACCGACTCGTGGGCGTTTTAATCATTGGCGGCTTATTGGTTATCTCTCTGACTCGTCTCTTTTGAACAAATTATAGTGCCTCTGTACGCTGAGAACTACGAAAAGTTTTTCATGTTTGAAGTCTTTTGGAAGATTTTAGATGAAGAAACTGCAATATGGCCGGACGCGCTACGTTGGTACCTTGGGGGGTTTCAGCGTGGGTAAGGCGTCCGGCCATAATGGGTGGGCAGCTGAAACCCCCTAAGGGGTTTGGCTGCCCAGTGATTTGGATGTACTATAGTATGTACAAAATTTCAATGAGGAGACAATTATAATCTTGAGTTGTAATTAAATCATGATCATGTAATTTGTGATGTTCATATGATGTTGATGTTCACCTTGCGTGGTAAATCGGAAAAGCTTGATACCGATTAAATTATGTGACCTTCGGTGCGATATAGTTTAAATAACTGAAGCGCTAGCAAACCTATGTTACTACTACTACTACTACTACTACTACTACTACTACTACTACTACTACTACTAGCCATATTCACTCGACTAACTTTTTAACTGAGTTTTCACTTGTATTTACTATATTGAGTTTAGTCAGCGCAATTTTTGAGCGGAATCTTATTAATATTAATTAAAATTTTCGAGTTGTGCTAAGCACATAAAACAAAAATTGCTGTTGTCTTTCTAAGTTATTTTTGGAATTTTGAAAAACATCAAATTCTTATGATGCATAATAACCTATATATTACTTACTTTGGCGTATCACTTATAGAATTGGTACTTTCTAGTCAAAATAAAACATCATCGATTTTAAACTTAATTTCTAAACAAAAAAATAAAAAATTCTACGCGCAGTGTATTTCGGGTGGGAACACACTTTGTGCATAGATTCTGCGTTTCCTCAACTCCGTCCTAAATGGCGTGTCCATCCTTTAGACTTTTGAGACACTTTTTATGGTTAGGGCGGCGTAAATTCTTTTCTGATCTATCTTGGGGCACGCCTCGGTTGGACTGCGCAGGAATTAGGCTACACTTCAATTGCAGTCAAACTACGAAGCACGAGATGTAAGTGTTATTCAGACAGCACCTGGCCTACTCCACGATGTAGGAAGTCTACGGCTGATAAGCCTTCTTTCTGTCGAAATAAAATATTTTTTCGGTGTTGTGTTAAGGACCATCTGTTCACTGCTGTCCTGTTTTTCAGCACCTCTGGCTTTCTTCTCCAGCTTTTATCTTGTTGCATAAACTTCCATCTTTACTTATTGTTTTTATACGTAGGGCATCTTACGTGGGTGGGAACACACCTTGTGCATACTCGTAGATTCCGCGTTCCTTTAACTTTAAACTAAATCGTGCCTTCATCATTCCTCTCCTTGGAACGCCCTTGTTGCAGTTAGGTGGCCTAAACTAACTTATCTAATTCTATCATATTCTACACCTCTCTGCCACACCGTTACACTTGAATTTACCCTTTCTAGTTCCGTTTCATAATTTATATCGTATGGTAGGCTCAAGAGTTCCAAAGCAGACGCAGCGTCGTATCATTACCAACAACGGTGACCACTCAACGTATGTGGTGTGGCATAATTAGTCACGTGTCAACAAGGAAGCGTGCCTATGTAATTTCAGTGTTTGCGCTTCGATGTCTGTATCTCCCCTTGTCGCTGTTAATCGTTTCTGACTCTCATTTCTGTGGGCAATTTTGTTGTAATGAGTGAGATCTTCCGCGGTATGTTGTTTGTTTTAAAATTACATCAACTAATTTTTGAACGTTTTCTATTCAAGTAATGGTGCTAGTTTTAGCGATGAATGAGGCTTGTTTAGTTACCTCGTTTTTGGGAGAGGATGTTGACGCGTGATTTCATTCGGTCTGAGGTTCATAACCTTCCGTTGACCGTAAAGTTGAAGGCTTGACGCTGCCGACCACCAGATTCGACCCTCACAGTGGCTGACTCGGTAACACTGAATTTCAAGTCACGTTTTCTTTGAGTACCAGTATCCTGCATGCCAGTTGCAGGTGATCAAAAAATTCAAGTTCGACCTCGAGTAGAGAATAAGAGTTATTTTTCACGTGGCTTATTTCATCCTCTTGAGGTGACGTTTCTATGCCTCTTTAGAACTACATCATTTTTGTTTTCCACAGAACCTAGTTCGTATGTTCATGCTCATTTCGAGTTGTGACTTGTGACTGCTAAGTTCCAATAATTCATTACTCGTATGATACCACAATCGGTAAAGCTCACTACAGTTGGGCAGCGGTTGTTGCTAAACTCGAAACATAATGACGCGGTCCTGTGGCCTTTGTGTCGCACAATCTGCTTACTTCCTCATTAGTGTTGCTCGTAAAGCGCTAAATGTGACCGTTACAGAGTAAAAAACGCATGCTTGCCATCAGAATTCAGGAAGTTTGCGATATGAGAGGAGCATGCGTGAGTGTGACGCTGTTTTAGTCAGCTGTCATCTGGTCTGGCCAATGTCTCCTACATCTCTGATGTAAAAGGCATAGGCCTGATTCAAGATGCCTAGCTTGAGGGTGGGAGTGTAGGAAGAAAATACCACTACTAGCAAGAGGGAACACGCAGCTTCATGTATGATGTGTTTTTATAATGAAGAGAAGAATTGGTTTAACGGCCTCCATAATCTACATGCTACCATGAAGTAGATTTCTCACTCAAAAAAAGTCTTCTACAGAGCTCACAAAATTTTTGAATAAATAGACACGAGTACTGTCCGTTTCTTATAGGTAAATAAAGCCTATACCAGAAACCTAGCATCATGCTGAGTATTGTCTCTCCATACATATACTGCGAAAAACACTCTCGTATATTTACTCTGCTCCACCAAAACGCGGCCGGGTAAAATCTAGATATGGCTTAAAAATTTTCACAGGTTTCCTCATAACGGTTCTAAATAAATAGAATAATGATAACTTTGGTTGTATTCTGTCACAGTCGGTAATGTAACTGCTCGTTCCGCGCCCACGTGTCTGGATAATTCCACAGAAAAAAAATTGCTAAAGGACAGATTTTAGGTTTGCATCGGGCTGCTAAATCAGCTGGAGAACTGCCTCACTTGATGACCATAGGTCTTAAGGGTGTTTGGAGAACAAATGCTCAGTGGCAAAAAAAGTGAAGTTGAGTCATACAGCGGTTGGAGTAGTAGAGGTCAAATTCTGAATACTCGCGACTGGCGTTTTCTGCAGCAAGTAGTGAAAAAGCGCCGGCGGCCAAGTCTTCAGCAGTAGACTAGCATGTTCAACGAAGGTCCTTAGAAGTTTTCTGCTTCATTATACGTCGAGAACTGAAGAAAATGGGTTAAAGGTCAGTCACGATTACCCCTTTACTGACCAGAAAACTATTGGTCAGTAACACTAATCGAAAGGGAATGTTCCAATTTAGAAAAACAACAGATTGAACAGCAAAGCGATGGGAACACGTCCTATCATCATATGAATCGAGTTTCACCTTTTTTCAAAAAGATTACAACGTTAGAGGGAGGTGGGAAACCTATGAAGCTTTGGGTCTTTCATGCATCGCTGAAACAATGCAGACTTCCGGAGCAGTACAAAGATCTGGGGGTGCGTCACACAGTTGGGATTAGGCTGTGCAACTTTATGCTGCAACAAAATGAGATCTCAGGACTATTTGATTGTCCAAGATGACCAAGTGCACCTGGGTATGGGTTCTGATTTTTCTGATGGTTTCGGTAGTTTTCAAGACGACAACGATCGGATCCACTGGTCTCATGTAGTGCATGATTGGCTGGAGGATCGCGAAGAATCATCTCCTCAAACGGAATGGCTTCCATAATCTGATTGAAACTCTATCGGAAATTTGTACGACCATATGGAGAGAAAGCTGCGAGCTTTAACACCTCTCCCTTCTTCGTTGAAAGATCTTTCGCGCGTACGTTGGACAAATATTCGTTTAGATCGTTGGGGGAATTTTGTGAAATCTTTGCTCTTTAAAGTGAAAGCTTTGATCGATGGAAAATGTGATGAAATCAATTTATAAGTTTGATTAGTTCCATTTCATCGTTTTTCCAGGTTGCGTCAAACTTTTTGACCTGGTAATTTTGACAGTTGTTTGTCCTGGTAATTTTGTCAATTTTGCCAGTTGTTTGTTTTTGTACACAAATTTTGCGTCATCCTCGGCACAGTCGTACCACAGATGCTTGATTTAGCAACTTAGATTAGATTTGAAACATTTAGTTAGCCCATTGAATAAGAAAATAGGAAAAGCAGGCTCACTCAGATATTTTAGACGACTCGCGCTGGCTTACACTCTTGCCCGTGTAAGAGAATCGACCTACCCGCTCAACGATATGCAAATAATACGCAAGAAAATCATTCATGAAACCAAGTGCAACCTCATAAACATCTGCTGAGAAAGTTTGATAATTTTTTCTCTGACTCATCTATTATTAACATCATGCCACTTCCTACCAGCATCGATAGCGTCGATAGTCATAACATCCCTGTACGTTATGACAAACGCGAGACGTTTCCAAAAAGCATACTCGTACTAAGACGAGCAATAAATGATAATAACATTGAGGTGAACTAGAATTTCTACATGTTATAATAGACTAATTTAATAATTTTTCAAGTAAACAATCACTTCCTACTCGAATAAATGAGACAGCCGGCTAATTTTCTACCACTCTAGTTACATCAATGATGGCAATATATATGGGGTCGATTCAGTAATAATTTCGGCTTCCTGATCTTTAATTAAATGTATAATGTAAACAAAATTAACAAGTTTTAATCAATCGTATATTCACCATTATTTCTAATGCCCTTTCCCCATTTGCCAATTAATTTTTTAATACCATTGGAATAAAATGAAGACTTTCTATTCAAAAAAAGCTTTGGATGTACTCTTTCACTTTACTGTCTTCAGTAAAATTTCTGCCTTGCGGATCATTCTATAACGACCTAAAAAGATGAAAATTAGTCGGGGCGAGGTCAGGGGAATATGGTCGAGGGGGTAATACAGAACGGACGATCTCGAGTTGCGAAATTTTTTCTTGCGTCACTTTCGCAGATGTGCCTTGCGTGGCCTTGCGTTATAATGAGGGAGGATGACCATTTTTCTGTTGACAAATGCTGGACGTTTATTTCGCAGATTTTCATCCCCACGCTGCTATTGGTATTGAGTTTTTTCGCTAATTTACGAGTGCTTAGACGAAGATAATTCTCCATTGAAGCATCTTCATCGATGGCTGATAAGCGCCCAGGCCAAGGCTTTTCTTCCAAGCTCAAATCATCAGAACGAAATTTTGTTGTCTAATTTCTTACTTGTCGATCTGTTAGAACATCTTGGTCAAAAATGTTGTAAATTTTCCTCACAGTCTATGATGCACCTTTGCCTGTTTAAACTCCAAACTCCCACATCACTTGTTGAATATATAACCTTAGGTCTTCCATTTCGTAGAATGGATATTTTCCGGCGAGTCTAGGGAAACTAAACCCTATTCAAGCGCATACTACGTCCTAAATTCTTGTGCACAGAAGGCCAATGCCATTCATCCGAGAACTTTACTGCAACGCAAGTTATGAAATGACTCTGAAAAAATGGACCAATAATTTTTACTTAAATTTAGATTAGTGAACCAAAATATGAGCGTTATAAAATGGGAAAAAACATTTCTAATTGACATAAAAAATCGGAATTTATTTATGAATCGATCTGATATTTCAATCATGCAATAGCAAATGGTGAGCTCATGTATAAGGGGGCTCTAACGACATCAAACGAAGGCACACTATTCTGGTACGATGTTGATGTAGAGATGATTTCGCTCATTTAATATTCATTCTCAGTCATTTTTTGATTCTGTGCAGCGCAGTCGATAGCGTGCCGGCGCGGTAATTTATAGTCCTGAGTTCGAGTCTCGCGAGCTCCTTGTGTACTCTTATAATTATTATTACATGTATCATCAGATGTAGATTAAGCAACATTAGGAGTATATTACCCTCAATTATTTCTCTTCGACTAGTGACATGGGTATTACAATACTCATATGTGTGTATCATCTAAGTGTATTAACTTTAAGATATTTAAAAACCAATGATTGTACTTTTGTGCAATCTCTATTGAAATAAAGTGTTTTTCTTTCTTTTTTCTTTTTTTTCTACATGAGATTGGGATCCTTGATTACTCCGTGTCGCCGCCACTCCTCTTCCCCCAAAAGCACAGCAAGGGAGTTCAGTATCAAAACCCATTCTTTCAACAAGAAGTGGAGTATTACCGTCCAACTCCGAGTGCAGTCAATAACTTCAGGCTCGATGAGCCTTTCTGTCAATTCGTCTGTATAAAAGCGTTTCATTAACGAGTCTGGATGTTCTTCATTTACATTCGTCCTCGGAAACCTACGAGCGAGCTAAGTACCAGTATTTACCTGTATTCACGTCGTCTATTTTATATTCTTGCCTTCTCTGTAGAAGCAAGATTATCTTTGATGTGATAAGGCATTTCTTCAATGCGCTGCGGTAATTTCGATTTTTTCTTTTCAGGGCAGTAAACTCATCATGTTGTTCAGGTCGTCACACTAGCCTGTTTGAAATAGATTGGCCAGTTGTCACTGATGTTAAAGTAGGTTGAGATGAAATTATTTATCCCATGATAAATTTTTTTATGGACTGATCTTGATATGAATTGATCTATTGGAAATCTATAATTATCATGAAAATTGAATTGGGAAAACTTGAAAGTGTTAATTCTTGCCTGATAATGTATTGGGACATGCTGGCTAATGATTGATTTATGATACAGGGTGTTTTTTAAATATGAGTTCTAAACGAATCTTATAGAACTCTCACAATACAGGATAGATTTTTAAGAATATACCACTCATAAAATCCCGAGAAGTAACATTTTTATTACATTTCGAACACAATACTATACATGTGCCACCCCCCTGAGCGCAGACAGGAATCAGCGCGATTACGCAGGCTGTTCATTACGGCGCTGATGGGATCTGATCCAATTTCCTAGATTTATACCTCAATCAATGGTACCTTCCTTTGGTGATACCTAAACTGAGGGGTTTGCCGTGAAACGTCTATAAATCTACACGAATTCAAGGCATCCGTCGAGGTAAAAATCCAATGAATTGGACTAGATCTCGCCAGCGCCTGAAGCCTGCGTAATCGCGCTGATTCTTGTCTACGCTTAGGAGGGCAGCACATGAAGAATATTGCACTTAAAAAGTTATCAAATTAAAACCGATATTTCTCAAAATTGCATGACTGTTTTTTTTTAAATCTTTCATTTTGAGATTCGTTAAAGATTCATTTAGTACCCTTGTTTAAAAATTACCCTGTACATTGAAGTGACGATAAAAAAGTCATGATAACTAAGATAACATTAAAAAAATATATTGCCAGGGTATAAATATTAGCGCCTTATTCGTTTGAGCCCTATGGGTGTAAGCCACTCGAGTCACCGATTCTTTTAGGTTGAAATCAATTTTGCTGAAAGTTAGCATAATGTAAGATGAACATGAAGTGATGGCCATTTAATAATGAACAAAGTACTAAGTGATCATGACTGGACAAAAGAAAGTAATCAAGGTTTCGAATACTAACGTAAAGTATCAAAGTTGCATATAATGAGCTGTAATAAGCTAACGAGTATTGGTGCGCGTGAAACCTCCAGGAGAATGAGAACGAAAATTGTAGCAATTTTATAAGCTAGAAAAAAATACTCTATAGTATATTCGACGCCTGCCTGAAAGCCCTTCAAGAGACAGGAGCAGAGAGCGTTACCAAAAGATTCGAACAATCATACAATTCTTGCCCACACAGCTTTAATGGGCGGGAGGGGGAATATTTCTGAAAACCTTATGTCCTTTACAGCAGAGGTTCTCAAACTTTTTCAACCAAGGACCACTTTTATTATAAAGAATTTGCTGAGGACCCCCTCGTATGTGTTCCCCTTAGGAAAATATATGTGTGTATATAATATGAAAATATATGTGTGTATATATATTATATATTACAATCCCATATTATTTATATATATATATATATAATATTATACATATGCAACCACTATAAAATTGTTAAATTCTGCGGACCTCCTATCAAAGTACCACGGACCCCACTTTGAGAACCCCTGCTTTATGGGGCGTAGGAAGAGCAATAAGTCAATTTTGGAACCGGTTTATCTACCGTATGCTGTGATGATTGTGCTCCCTTGGGAATATTAAAAGCCTACCTCAGATACGACATAAGGACTTCTAACTTTTGTACCGGCTTAGTTTTTCAGTTTTCATGCTTTCTTTGCTATTTTTTCTTTCCTTTACCTTCCTTCCTAACTTACTGTTTCTTTCCTCAGGGAATCCTGCGTCAGAACACGGGGGGACACATAGATTCCTTGCTTTCTATACTCCATACTGAAAGATCCCTCCTTTTTGTTCTCTTGAAGTCGTATTTTATGTGAATAATCTTTGATCTAAAATAATTACGATTTTCAAATTGTCCTATCAGTCACTGTAATTGAGTTGACATTGTGAAGAAATGGAAGATGACTGGGACTCCGGAAAATTTTCCAAAAGCTGGTGTACCTGAAAAGATTCCAATAAGAGTTTTTACGCACTTCACTTGTGCATAAAGTAAATCTGTTTGCGACGGATGGTTATGGTTAAAAATAACCCGTTTCAAAATGTTCTTTGTACTACTGGAGCACATGTGTGCAAGAGAACAATTAGTAAAAATTTAGCGGCAAGAACTCAAATGACGACCTCCTTGCAATACCCTACTGCTGATGAAACCGATTTAAAGTGAAGAGTGTAGTGCACTATACAACAGAAAGTTTGAAATACAGCGATGATTTCTTAAATAAATTTGCAGGTCTGACGAAAGCAAATGAAGCTTTATGGCCGTAGTTATGTTACTCATATTGGGAAAAAAGTAGAACTGGCGACATCCATAGGGATATCCTCCCAGCTGGGGCACATGTTGGCAGGAGCATATTGGAATTAGGTTATTCTGTACTTAATGGTACAGGATAGTTATAAATTATCGAAGGAGTTCTGAATAAAACTAAATGGAGTAAAATTCAGAAGACCGTTTGCAAAACTCTGCTCTGGTGCGGGACTTTGGAGCTGAGTAGCGGTTTCAACAGGACAATGACCGGGAGCGCATCGGTAAGGTAATTCATGAATAGTTCCAAAATAAACAATATCAAATTACTGACGTGGCCTAATCGATTTATCACTGAATTTAAACTCGATAGAAAATACACGATTAAAACAAAAGTCGGATCCATGTGAAACTTCCAAATAGACTAAATAAATAAAGGTGTTTCCTTACGAAGAATATAGGCTTAGATTCCACTCAACTCTTATTGGGATTTAGGATAAGCTTATGTGCTGCAGTTGCAAATGTAGGTGCTACTACAGCACACAGATTTCTTTCAAATATCCAAATATATTTTTCACTGCATACTTTAAGTAGCAAGAAATAAATATTGTATATGCTACAAATATTCCATTTTTCCTGTTATAGATATAGGTGTTCGTAAAATATTTTGAGCAGCTTTCATTGTTGTCGTTTTAAAAAAGAAAATTTTCGGGTTCATTCATCGTGTTCATCGGACTCGTAAGATTTCCTTCACGAATGCGTTAACTGAACTAATACTGTCGAGATACGTACGTAAACGAAGCCGTCATTTAGGCTGCACGAGTACACCGGCAATAAAAATGTTAGCTGGTAATTATTTGAATTTGCATAGCCTACTTTGGCGCCCACTTCTAAGCTCATAAACACTTGAAAAAGTAACAGGACGGGAAAATCCGAGAACTGGCGTGTACGGGTCACCCCACTTAGTACTCCTACTTTCACTACACCAGTTTTGACCACAACGCTTGTAATTATCACCAAAACTAACTGTTATCTACGGTAACCTTGGGGGAAAACGGACACAGAATCTATATTGCAGCTGCTGATCACGGTAGAATTGACTTACATTTAATTCATGGCCACAGTTCTGCTGTTATTGAACTTCAAAGGCCAATTTTGAATACATACACGTGAAATTTTATTACATACATATCCGATTGTCTGGTTAGTGGTAGCAGCATTTAAATGCGGTTGTTTCGCTCAATCTCAGCGACGGTGGACAGTGCTATTGTGTTGCATCATTTGAAAGTGTGCATTGGCATTGTGTTCCTGAAAGTGCGTTATGCTTTGTCGGACGCTGGACACTGCAGCTGCCCTGTATTTAGGTCTTGTCAATGTCAAGGCTTCTATAACTGACAAAAGCAAGCTGCTCAAAATACGAGGATTTCCCTTATTTCTTTTACCCTCAGACGTTGTTGGTTCGATGGATTATTATCTTTTAGATCTCTCAGGGGGACGATTGCTAAATGGGATTGTCCTTCAACTCATCTATGGCGTAAAGCTTTTCGGTAATGTGTGGGATTTTTCAGTTACATTTGGGAAAGTATGCTAATAGAGTCTGTTTTCGTCATTGTACCTAAGAAGCTTTGAGTTGGAACTCTATCTACCCACCACAGGTAAAACAACATTTGTTGTTGGAGCCAGTTGTGGCTGTATTTAGATTTGTATAATTAGGGGTGTCTTTTTCATTCTCTGAGTCTCTTTCTCCTATACTGGAGCATGCCAACGAATCGAACTACCGATCTGCACAATTTTTTCCAACTTTTGTTTTCATTTTACCAATTCCGCCAGTTTAGATACTGACGCATTTCTTCAGTGTAATGAGCTGATACATCCGAGACAACCGAATATTGCGTTTTTAAGGTGACACTAAATTTCATATCTCCCTGAGTTTTCCCGTGACAAAGCGCCTTTAACTGAGCATGTATGGAGGGAAAAGACAAAAAGAAAATTCTATTGTACAGAAGCCCTCATTTATCCTTCTTTTTCGTACGTTTTCTGCTGTTATTTTTCACTTTCATACCTTTTCCAAGCTCCTCTTTCTCCTGATGTTTTTCTTTCGGGTTTATCATGCCAGGTCGTGTTGTGCGCATTGCCGAATACTTTGACATCCAATGTTTCAACTCAGTGTCATCTTCATTCCTTGCTGCCTGTCTCCGTCCGTAGAATGGATATTTTCCGGCGAGTATAGGAAAACTAAACCCTATTCAAGCGCATACTACGTGCTAAATTCTTGTGCACAGAAAGTCAATGCCAAATTAAATATCCAATTGCTTGCAATTTCAATAACATAAATATTCTGATTCAGAAAGTTAACGCATCGAACACTCTCTCGTTCCACATTTCCGATCAATTTTCCATCTATGATGCCGTCAATATTCGGTGTAGTGATAGTGACATCATGAGAACATCATTATGTGATGCTGTCACTCTGAGTGCAGTAATGTGAGGTTTTCACATTGAGTGCAGTAATGTGATCACATTGAGTGCAGTGATGTGATGCTCACACATTGAATGCAGTAATGTGATGTCGCACATTGAGTGCAGTTATGTGATGCTCTCACATTGAGTGCAGTGATGTGATGCTCTCACATTGAGTGCAGTAATGTGATACTCGCACATTGAGTGCAGTAATGTGATGCTCGCCCATTGAGTGCTAAAGCGGGCTGTTGTCACGTTTCTATACCTACAATGACAAGATGACTGATGGTAAACAGCATAATAGATCATTTATTGCCGTGCATTACAGCTCACTTCACATCCTGGTATCCGGGTGTGGAGGTCCGTAACTCAGAGGTTCCCGTAACGGTGTAGAATACCATGTAGACCTTGCCTCGTTCGTCTTTGACGAACATTTGTTTTGCCATCTGTGTTCTATGTATTTAGTATGTTGCATCGAAAATAAGAAATGGTTTTTCACAAAATTTTAAAATAATTTCCTTAATTAAATACAGCTAAATTTTGCGGCCATAATGTAAAAACTTACACAATTGTGCTGACGTTTTATTTTATTCTACGTACACAAATTTAGTTATATTCTATTTAGTCAAGTAGAACGATTTTCTCAATTTTTGACAAACTTTCAACTCTCCGTATTCTATTTCGGAAAATTATTTAATCTTTTCTTATTCATGTTTTTCTATTGGAAATTTGATAAAAGTCTGGGAAGGAGTCTGCGCTTCTGTAATTTCTTTTGAACTTTGGTGATGTTATAAATGCTGGCCCGCTAAATTTTTGTTCCCTCTTCGAAAAAATTGTCTTCTCTTTCTTTGACAGATCGATAGTATCGACGTAAGCTGTGAAAATGCTGGCGATTTTTTTTACAGTTTCTGAGTGAAATACATTTTTCGTGATTGTCACAGCGAAAACCAAGAGAAAGTGCGGCAGCTAGCTGTTTCCAAACTGCGCTACTAAATATTTAGTTCTCTTGAAAATAAATTTGAAACCAAATAATTCTTAACCTACGTACTTGTGATTGTATCTACTCATGCCGAATGAAGTCTTCATAATCCGAAAATGCCAGAACTATTTAAATTTTTGGCTTTCCCTCCCCCTAAAATCATTACTAAGGCTCCTCAAGTCCCGGGGAGAGAGAAGCTCTGTGTGTTGTCGTTGATCAGGATTGGGAGGTTGGCGTTGTTCTAGTCAAAATTCTTATATTTGGCTGAATTTTATTTGAAAAAAGATAAATTTCAGAACTTCGTCCAGCGAAAGGCCAATTAAGCGACGATGGCAGTGAATGTAATGTCCCCCCTTCAAATAGGACTGCATTGTCGCGCAACTCGCCAGTGTCGCGCTAGCGTCATATTGTGGTGGTTAGCCAGACAGCAGGCGTCCGTGTGGGTGGTTGCCCGCTACACCTGGTGTCATGTCAGACCGATACAATAGTTGTTGCATAACGTCCTATGTCCCATGAGTCCTGGCTGCAGTACTGTTCAGATGATCTTTTTCTACTGTCGGTTATTTTTTCTTCCTCTCTACTGCGTAGTGTGAGATTTTAGATAGGAATTCCTCCACTTTAGCCTTCCTTTTGATGAGTTTTCAATTTTGCACACCTTGGTTTCTAAGTTCCACTTACTTCTTCAGCTACACATGTATCAGTTGAAAATTTATTTGATTATTTTCTCGTACATCTTCTTACCTGTCCTCGAAGGTATTCAATAAATCTTGGGTACACTAGGAATCATTTTCAAAAAAATTTCCTTGGTGATGAATTTAGTCATTAGTCGCTCTCCGAGTAGGAATAAGAGACATACGTTTTGATGGGAAGTATTTTAGGAGGGAAATGGTGACGAAAATAAGAAAAATTATTTTTTTTATAAATATTTAAACATTAATTAAATATTCCATTAAATCTCACGAATCAGTGTCTAGCTTTCATTGAATTTTAATATCTTTTAATATTTTCAGGTGTTCGTCTACTGTATCACTTGACAGTTTGCAATATGCTGATCCACCCCGCGTCGGCCGCGGCAGCCATCATGCTGATGCTGCTCAACCTCTCACAGGTAATTTGTTCGGAATTTGAGCTATTGATACATGATTTCATATTCCGTAGCTGGGTTAACCCTATATATCTTAGTATGCGATGTACGGTATACTTCACATAAACGCGTCTGAATCACATCAATCTTATTAGTTTGTCAATAGTAAGAGATTAAACATTTCCTGTAGTATTAAGAAAAATACTAATTACCAACCTGCCATTTTGTGCTGTGCCTTCAAGTTTTTCGAAAAATATTTT
The DNA here is from genome assembly GCA_030386875.1 of Morinoia aosen. NCBI lineage: Eukaryota > Metazoa > Arthropoda > Malacostraca > Amphipoda > Talitridae > Morinoia > Morinoia aosen. The sequence goes on from CM059565.1 coordinate 23,464,011, forward strand.
GTTTAATCGAAAGAATTAAAGAGATATTAGGTTACGCAAACTATAACACCTTGCAGTTACCTCAGAAGAGGCTCAGTGAAAGCAAGGCACCTACTTATAAATTATCATACCTTACAACTGGTTGGAGTGTAAGTCCTGTTATTCCTTCCCATTCAGGCGTATGTGCTTGGAGAATTGCAATGGTTTGAATTGCATTAACGATGGTTGCGTTGGGCTAAATTTATAGATGGGATTGAGGTGAAATAAATTGAGCTAAATGGGCTTGCAGTAGTAAATGCCTTGCAGGGATGGAGTGAAGTTAATTCCAATGGAGGGGATTTTGGGTAAATGAAGTGCAATGCAACAGATTGTAGCGAAAAAGACAACATTGGGAGTTATTGCAAAGGAAAAAACTGGTTTAGAGGTAATTTCGATGGAAAAGATTGCGCTGGATATCTTCTGCGACCGAACACACCACAAAACCATGGAGAACCTCGGTTTTAAGTATTTAGTTCTTTGCAAAGATCAATGAACGCTAAATCTCACGAAAACCGAGATTATGATAGGCTGTAATTATCTTGAGTGCCTACGCTTGTGATGCATTAGAAAACTCTATGGTGCCCATGATCATTTGCATTATATACTATAGGAAAGATAATATTATTCTCAGACTTTCAGAGATGGTATAAGTTACGTTAAGATTAAAACCGAAGAATGTTTTGATTGTATTTAACTTTATTCTTGCGATGTTGACGACAATTTTACGTGCAGAGTTTCCCGCAAGAAGCACCTCCCAGAGAGCCCTTCAACTCCTCTCTGATCGAGCCACGAGGGCTCGTGAGCAACCAAGACTACATGTGGCCTCTGTGGCTCAAAGAGCGCTACGTCGCCTACAGATTTGGTGACGGTGAGCTGATGTGTGGTGGTGTTGGTCTCATAGTGAAGGATGTCGTTAGTGATCACAGTCAACTTTAAATATTAGTGATCGATATAAACGCCAAAGTGTTTGCGTGCAATGGGACTTTCGAAATGCTTGTGATCAATCTAGAACCTTGAACGTTAGAGGTCAAATTAGGTCTTAGGTCCACGACAGGTAGTGATACAGGTAGGTCTTAAATTGTTAGTAATGAATTAAGACCTCACAACGTAAGAAATCACTGTATATGTACACCTTGGGGTGGATTTTGTCATTCTAACCTATTCTCATTTGGAGTTTTTCCAATATGCGGTTTGCTAAAATATGTGCGTGAATTTCGGCGTTAAAAAAGTATGTTGGGGTAATTCTTTTTTCTGAACTCAACATTCTACTCTCGCATTCAGCTACCATTTTTGAAAAATCATTGAAGGTTGTCGAACTCTAAATTAAATTGATAATTATTGAATTCGTTGAAGCTCTTCCCTTTTCTGACATATCTTATCCATATCGTGGCCCGATCGTTTCTTATTATTTGCTCTTTCATTTTTTGTCCCTGAAAGTGTTGAAATATCTTGAGAAATATTATGTAAAATAAAGGAAGTGTTAACCAGCAAAATTAATTTTTTAACTTATACTTTCAACACTGAAACCTATAATAACGAAAAACATCAAAACTGTATAAATTGCTCGCACTTTTTGCTGTGATAGGCTAGCATGGCTGCGAGGCTTAAATGAGAAATATTATAATAGTTGTGATAATGATAGTAAATGATTACTATTAAATTATTTACTTTCTACAGACGAGGTGGACAAGAAAGCCATTGAGGCCGGCATCACAGAGATCGAGGAGAACACCTGCCTCATGTAAGACGTTGGTTGCACGACTTGTCTTTTATCCTGACCTAATTAACGTGTGTTTAGTATGCTGTCATTGATGGCAACAAAATTCTCATTTCAGCCGATTTGATCTTCACGAACATTGCTATCGGTACTTCGATATCCGAGGGCTATGACAGGGGCATTTTGCCTGATGTCGGCACTCTGAGAACGAATAGCCCTTCGATAACGAACAGGCTTTCGATATCTAACGGCTCTTTGAAAACGAACGGTCCTTTGGCAACGAACGGCTCTTCGATAACGAACGGCCTCTTGATCACAGACGGCCATTTGATGATGAACGGCCCTTTAATAACGAATGGTACTTTGACATCTATGGACTGGTAGTCCCGGAGCCTTCTGTGCTGGTTACTGTTTTAGATTTCCGTATATTTTGTGATAGTTTAAAAATTTACACAACGTTTAAAAACCATTAAAAATAGCTTTCAACATAAAGTTTAGGCCGTTGTAAGAAGCACGTTTAAAAGAAGCACAATTGTAAGAATAGTTATGGAGTACAACTAAAACGTCTACAATGAAGAGGTCTTAACTTTATGTTGTAGTTTATTCAATTGATTTTTCGACACCCGGTTTTTATAAACGTAAAGAAGGCTAAATTACAGCTGCGTAGAAAGGACCGAGACATCGATGTAGGTAACCCTCGAACGGTTGCAGGACCGTCAGCAGAAGAGCTTAAGTTAGTTATCCTTTCCTGACGACTAATACCAGGTGTCCATTTATCAGAACAGGTTACACGGGGCCATTTATCAAAACAGGTTACCCGTTGAAATTTCTCAGAACGAGTCACTGATGGTCATCTGCAGAAGCGGTTCCTGGTGAACTTATCAAAATTGATCCATTTATCAGAGCAGATTAAGGCTTGTCGTTTATAAGAACGAGTCACTGATGGTCACTTATTCCAACAGGTAACAAGCGGAGATTTTTCGCTCCAAGTCACTATTCAAAAAATAGTGGAGACCAGTTCTAAAAATACCTAAATTTACGTGACTGTTAAGAGCCTCTTTTCTCCGCATATTTCCTCCTTGAGTGCATAATTAATCATAAGTTGATCAGATTGTAAGCTGTAATTTGAAGCGGATTGCGAATTTCCGTCCGTCCACTAGTCCACATATAGAAGTAGGGAGACAAAGTGGTTACTAGCGCTTCTGTAGCAGAGCCTGTAACGCACCGAATGTAGTCAGAATACAAGTAAACTTATTTTTCTGAGATTGCTTTTTGTGGCATGACCGGATATTGTCATAAACTCGATTTATTTTGATCCCAAAATATCAATCTAGGCAGCATCGCTTGTGTCTTCAAAACTAAATGAATAAGATGAAATAATATTTCTAAGCTTGTTTGATTAACACTAACGCGAGTTATTTGTTTTGAGACGCTCATTTTGAATCAAAACTGCTTAATGAAAAATACATTTTCTGATTAAAACGAGTTATTGGGTTGGCCGAAAAGTTCGTTCGTTTTTTGAATGTCATCTTTCCGACCTCCGAAAAATTATTTTTTAAATTCTTATTCTCTAAATCCAGTATTCGGTTCAGCGAGCATGCTTACGTCAGTGTGTAATAGGAGTTAGCCTTCAAGTTGAGAAGTTCTAACATTTTGCATGCATTCGAGCCCTTGAAATGGTGGACCAAGTAGAGCACCATTGACATCTAATGCTTGTTTCTTTTAAAAAAAAAGGAAAGCAACAGAAACTATCCATACACATGACATAGTTTGTGGTACTAACTGTGATTTTTTTTCCTGTCTGAAGTAAAAAGCATTAGATATCGGTAGTGCTTTACTTGGTCCATGGGCTCGAATGCAAACAAAAATGTCTGAACTTCTCTATTTGGATGCTTGTTGCACACGGATGTAAACATGTTCGTTGTACCGAATACAGGATTTAGAGAATAAGAACATGAAACGATCTTCAAGGTCTGAAAGATGACATCCAAAAAACGAACGAACTTTTTAGGTAACTTAGTATTTTAAATGAATTAGTTATTTTTAAATACAGGCGAGCTATTTCTCGCGAGACAAAGTTAGTTATTACTAAAGGTAGCTTTCTCTCATAAAAACATATTTCTACTACCAAAATATATTCGACAACTTAATTCATCACTCCCTCTGAAATGCACCACTTCCACCAAAATGCTCTACTCCTATCAAACCGCAATACTTTTACCAAAAAACGCACCACTCTTTACTAAAAATGCACCACTCCCGATAAAACCCATCGCTCTCATGAAAACGCACCACTCACCATAACACACTACTCCCACAAGATGCAATGTTGCCACAAAAACGCACCACTCACCAAAACACACTACTCCCACAAGATGCAATGTTGCCACAAAAACGCACCACTCCTACCAAAACACACAGCTCCCACAAAATGCAATGTTGCCACAAAAACGCACCACTCACCAAAACACACTACTCCCACAAGATGCAATGTTGCCACAAAAACGCACCACTCACCATAACACACTACTCCCACAAGATGCAATGTTGCCACAAAAACGCACCACTCCTACCAAAACACACAGCTCCCACAAAATGCAATGTTGCCACAAAAACGCACCACTCACCAAAACACACTACTCCCACAAGATGCAATGTTGCCACAAAAACGCACCACTCACCATATCACACTACTCCCACAAGATGCAATGTTGCCACAAAAACGCACCACTCACCAAAACACACTACTCCCACAAGATGCAATGTTGCCACAAAAACGCACCACTCACCAAAACACACTACTTCCACAAGATGCAATGTTGCCACAAAAACGCACCACTCACCATAACATACTACTCCCACAAGATGCAATGTTGCCACAAAAACGCACCACTCACCAAAACACACTACTCCCACAAGATGCAATGTTGCCACAAAAATGCACCACTCACCAAAACACACTACTCCCACAAGATGCAATGTTGCCACAAAAAACGCACCACTCACCATAACACACTACTCCCACAAGATGCAATGTTGCCACAAAAACGCACCACTCACCAAAACACACTACTCCCACAAGATGCAATGTTGCCCCAAAAACGCACCACTCACCATAACACACTACTCCCACGAGATGCAATGTTGCCACAAAAACGCACCACTCACCAAAACCCACTACTCCCACAAGATGCAATGTTGCCACAAAAACGCACCACTCACCATAACACACTACTCCCACAAGATGCAATGTTGCCACAAAAACGCACCACTCATCAAAACACACTACTCCCGCAAGGTGCAATGTTGCCACAAAAACGCACCACTCACCAAAACACACTACTCCCACAAGATGCAATGTTGCCCCAAAAATGCACCACTCACCAAAACACACTACTCCCACAAGATGCAATGTTGCCCCAAAAACGCACCACTCACCATAACACACTACTCCCACTAGATGCAATGTTGCCACAAAAACGCACCACTCACCATAACACACTACTCCCACAAGATGCAATGTTGCCACAAAAACGCACCACTCACCAAAACACACTACTCCCACAAGATGCAATGTTGCCACAAAAACGCACCACTCACCAAAACACACTACTCCCACAAGATGCAATGTTGCCACAAAAACGCACCCCTCACCATAACACACTACTCCCACAAGATGCAATGTTGCCCCAAAAACGCACCACTCACCATAACACACTACTCCCACAAGATGCAATGTTGCCACAAAAACGCACCACTCACCAAAACACACAACTCCCACAAGATGCAATGTTGCCACAAAAACGCACCACTCCCCATAACACACTACTCCCACAAGATGCAATGTTGCCACAAAAACGCACCACTCCCCAAAACACACTACTCCCACAAGATGCAATGTTGCCACAAAAACGCACCATTCCTACCAAAACACCCCAATCACTAAAGCATACCACTCCTACCAAAACGCTTCATTTCCACCAAAACACACCACCACCATCAAAACCTATATCTTTCACCAGAATGCGCCATTCCTACCAGAACGTACAACTTCCACCAAAACGCAACACTACCACAAAAACGCATTGGGGGGGGGGGGGTCGCCGAAACGCACTACCCCCACCCAATCACACCACTCCGATCAAATTTCAACGCTCTCATAAAACGCATTCTCCCCCACCGTAATGCACCTCCCAACATAAACGTACCACTCCCACCAAAATACACTTGCCCATCAAAACTCCCCACTCCCACCGAAGCGTCGTATTTGAGCAAGAGCAGTTAGTTGACATTACGTTGAGAGATTCAGGCCACCGACCCAGTTTTCTTTCTATGTAGTACACTTGCTTTCTCAACGTTAGCTTTTAACAGTCATCCATCCAACGCTGGTAATTCATCACTACAAATTTTAACTAATAGAAATGTATCTGTGGGGCGCAGATTCGACAACGTGGCGTCGTGGCACTTGGGTCACCACATCATCCTCAAACACGACAGCTCCATCTGCACTACCTTGGTCGGCAGGCGCCCCGCCAATGTCTTCGGCCAGACCATGCTGCTCACCGACGACTGCACTAGCGATGTACGTCTGCTTCGGTGTGCATTTTCATTTGTGTGGGACGAGGTCATGGTCGTACTTGTGGTATATTTGGTCAACTTGTGTGAAAGGTGTGGTGTAAGAATTCATTCTATGCTTGAACTTTTTTGGATCCGTTTTCCTTCACATGGGTAGCAGTTGGCTGCATGCTGGAAATAATTTAGCTTTTTGATCCTGTTTTTGCGTTGGTGTCTTTTTTTATTGATTTAATTGGTATTCTTTTTCTCTGTTTCTGATTTCATCATTTTTCAGCTTCAGTTTTTTGTGTTCAACTTTATTTTGTCTTTCCGTTGTTTTGAATTTGCTTTACGCTGTATTTTTCGGTCTGAGTTTTATCGCTGCTTTATTTTGTACGTTTTCTTTTCAATACACCTGCTATAATCTACAGTCGTTTTCAACAATCATACTTCCAACGCTGGTTATTTATCACTACATAGTTTAAGTAATCACTTTCGGTTTACATTCTTTCGATCTCGTGCATTCGTGCTAAATATGTGCTTGCATCATGCTACAAACAACCGCTGCTCTGTGTCGTGAAACTAAGAATAACTCCGAGCATGAGAGGTCGTCTAAATAAAAACCTCTTTTTCTATTGAAGATAAAAAACGTTGATCATTTTGCGCCGACAACATCCTTTTCTCCTTGTTGGAAAGAAAGATAAACTTTGCACATTTGTAACCTACAACACAGCAAACCTTCGTACATTTGCAGCCAGCGACAGTGTTGCACTTCCTGGGCCACGGCGTCGGCATGCATCACGAGCACACACGCGCCGACCGCGACGGCTACGTCACTGTCATTGATGGCAACATCAGGCCCGAAAAGCTTGTGAAGAACTTCAAAAAGCTAAACGCCCTCACCTACGATGTTCCTTACGACTTCACTTCCGTCCTTCATTACGGCCCTTTTGTGAGTGTCTTTTATTTATAAGTTTTATGTTGCACAGAAGGATTTTCTAAAATAAAAGCATTTCTCGCATTTAGTTTTGGTTATATTCAGTGGTGGTACACTACGCGTTTACGAAATATTGGAAACTTCTGACATGATAATGGCTCTATTTGGTAAGTGGTTTAACCGCCAGAAGTTCGTCCATTTTTGTTCGTCAGTTAATATTAGATGTTCATTTCTTCCTGAAATAATTTTTAGAGCTATTATTTGGTTGAGTATGTTATAATTCATTAAGATCAGTGTCTTATCTAATTTTCTTTTTGGAAAATATATTTTTTTATGCTCGAATAGCAGGATCTACGTTCACCAACACAGCAGAACTGGCTAGTGTATCAATTTGAAGGCGCAGCCTCAAAAGTAATGAAAGCTGTGAAAAGAGGGAAATTGTCCCAGAATGGCATACCCGTGCTCATGGTGAAATAGAATCCTTTGAAATTTTAAGACACTTCCCTCATTTTCTCCACTCTCTGTATGTTGACTCTAGCAGGAAGTTAAGGAGAACCAAGTTTGGCGAAGTGAAGGCAAGTGAACCAGCAGTAAAATTATTTCCTTTCCATTAAAGCTACTCCTTTCGCCATGTCTTCACATGGTAATTTGACTTTGTGGAAGCATATTGACGTATGATACTAATGTATTTTACTTTCTATCCGAAACGATAGTTGTTTTCCAAGTAAGTGTTGTCCCCTTTTTCTGTACGACGTGTCTGTGAGCCTAGTTGGCTGCTGCAAATTTATGTGGGTGCTTCAGCCAATACAAATGCATTAAGTCTAACCCTTCTTTTAATTCCGCTGCTGGGTGAAATAATGAAAAAGCGCCATTTTGTGAGAGCTCTTACAACAAGAAATTGTGTTATGACATGTTTTATGTTTTTATGTTTTTTGTTCGACATCTCGAAAAAAATTTACTTGTGATTTTCAAAGCAAATTAAAATCTAGATGACAGCTCTATTTTAGAATAGTAATTGTTAATGCTGAAGTATTTAGAAAGTTCGAATGAATTAAAGGATGATGCGTACACACTGCTCACACTTTTTTGATTAAATAGATATTGCTTGAAGGTCAAATGAAAAAATGCTTTCTATTTTGCTCCAGCTTATCCCTCATTTTGCTCTATAATCCTTCAAATTCGTTCTTATTAATCTCTGAATTCTAAGTCCTAACTCATTAAAGTGTCATCATTAATTTGTGATTGTTTTTATTTTGCTCAATGTACAGTCGAAACAATGAAGCCCTGTTGTTTCTTATGTCATCAAAACACCCTTACTTCATGAAGCTGATCAGCTAAATTACAGCTAAAGTGATTTTTATTTCCATTCGGATCATTGTACAAAAAAAAACGATTCTTCTTCAGGAGTACTCGAGCAACGGAGGCACGACCCTGCGTGCGGTTGAACCCTACAACCAAGGCCTTTTGCTGGCCCCTAAGACGGGCCTCAGCTTCATGGACAAGCTCCTCATCAACAGAGGTTACGAGTGCATCGGTGAGTTCAACTCAAATTTACCCTAAATCAGGGTCGCCAGATTGTTTTTTTTTCTGGCGAAACTCTCAAATAGGATTTTTTTCAAAAATTAAGTTGGGCAAAAAACACCGAAAGTAACCACATTTTTTTTAAGTTACTGTGAGACTTTTGGGGAAAATGTGAACATGGCAACTTTTCTCTAAATGTATGACAATTGGATGTAGAAAAGCTTCACGCTTTTATATCTTTGTGAGCACTTTGTGGACCTAGTGTCAGCAATGCGCAATAGGGTTAAGTACAGATGGTCACGGTGCACTTCACTATGTTGCTGGAAGCCGACCTGACCATTCAACATATGTAGGTGTACAACGAGTACAGGGTTAACTGAAAATATCTGTCATAAGCTCCTGGAAGCCGACCTGACCATTCAACATATGTAGGTATACAACGAGTACAGGGTTAACTGAAAATATCTGTCATAAGCTCCTGTCGTTCATGATAAGACATTCAAAAAATTAATGTTGTATTTGAGAAAAGTCACTTTGACTAGAATTAAGGTTTTTTAAATTTTTTAATTCTGTCAAAGTAATTATTATAAATAATAGGTTACTTGGCATAATTTCCTGGCAACCAAAATTTATCAACGAGAAAAAGGGTGAATTTTTTCCCTGAGGTTCAGATTCTAACGTAATATGTGGAGTCCGTTTTAGCTTGAAGGTCATTTTCAACCATATCAATTTCAGTTCACTTGGGGCTAAAAAGTTAAATTGTATCTCAGTTGAGAAAAGAAGTTAATTTTCAATGTTATAGGTCTAATTTTGCTAGTGACCTTTTCCATTATTTTCCCTGAAAGAGAAAACTCTTTTCAATAGTCATCAAAATTAGCAAAATACCTCACAAACATCAGTGCATATTTGTGTATAACTTATATTGTAATTTTGTTCGTACAAACCTTTGTTAGGTTAGAATTTCTACGAGAGACAAACTTCCTGATAGCAAGCTCCCTAAAAGGAAAAATTTAACTATCTAAAATGAATATAATTTAGAATTACAGTTATTTTACATCGCATGTGCAAATAAATATATCAATATTCCAGCAAAGATAAATTCACCTAATAATGCCGCGTAAATTAACACCAAATCAGTCATCGTAAAATTTTTTGCAAATCGTTTGGTTTCCTAAAGCCCTCTACCTATGTTGTTCCCGTCGAATATTTTAGTAAATACGTTCCGAATTGTTTTTACTTCCGTCGTATATTAAATACGATCCGATCCTTTACATTTGAACCTTTAGATTATTAAATACGATCCTTTACACTTGGACCAATCCATTCCTTGTAGGATGGTTTGGTTCCTCAAATCCCGTTGCGGTTAGTATTACCAAAACTTCATTCAGAATAGCTCGTACTCTGCACTCACTGCAGACCGCTGGCTGAAGGAGTGTAACCGAGAGGAAGAGCTGTGCGAGAACGACGGCTACACCGGCAAGGACTGCGCCTGCGTCTGTCCGCCAGGCACGTCTGGCAGCACTTGTGGTACCAGGACAGCTCCCTACACAGGTGAATGTGCCGGGATGATATTAGCACGTTTCTGGAGAAGGGACCCACCGGTGGTTACTGAGGGGATTTACAGAATGCTGACCGACCGAGTTAGTGCTGCTGACCGACCGGCACACACCAACTCTATTTTTATCAATACTTAATGAAAGCTAAATGAAGGCGCGATCCAGTTAATATTTGTTATTTTCAAAATTGCTTACTGTAATTGACTTTAAATCTAAATTGAATATTGAACTTCAGTGTAACCCATCGCGGGAAACATGTTAAGCATAACTTTCAGAACCTAGCATTAGTTTTATAGTATTCTTTGTTCGACCAGCGCATCCACCACCTTTCGAAATACATTTTACTGTTCCCTGCGTATAAAAAATTTCATGCGAAAATATTTATTTGGTTGTACCTGAATTATCTTATTTAATATTCCCAGCGTGCTAGCAATTAGGCACGATATAGTTGTATCATGTAGCTGTGCTACAAGCCTTATCTCATAATATTATGCATAAATATTATAAGATAAGGTTTGTAAATAGATGCATAAATTTTATCAATAAACTAGTGTATACGGCCCGCCAAAAATGACGTGATTCAATACCTTTCTTGAACAAACTTTTCAGACGTGGATGACCAACAAATTTATCCATCCTAACAGTACCCGTGATAAAAAACACTATTGTATTTGTGCACTGGTAAAACTCGTATCACAGATACGGTCATTATGGCTATCTTTATGAGCATGACAGAGACATGGAAGAAGCGAACTCAAAACAAATAAACCATGCGTTTTGATAGGTAGTAGCAGGATCGACCCGTGTAAAATTCCTAGGCGACCCGTGTAAAATTCTGTCAATATTACCTAACCTATGCTAACCTATCCTATCCTAATATAATCAAACCCATCCTAAACGAACACATCCTGATACAGTTTAAACATATCGATGCATCAATTGTTAAAATAAAGGACGTCTTGGTAGTGAAGTTTCCATTTTTTCAAAATTTTGGGATCAGCAAAGACAAATTTAATTTTTTGACCCAAGCTTTCGGCTAGATTAGCTCTAGCCGTCATCAGGGGAACGATGTATTTTTAAACAAAACCTCTTATGGTATCTGCGGGTATCTAGTATACAAAACATTTTTTAAAATTTTTACATGCAAGCCGAAAATCATTGATCAAGGGCGACTGATGAGCATAGGAAGAAACTGCGGGGGGACATCAAGATGACGATTAATTTTGTTAGGTTCCTAAACACTGTACATTGCTTCGACAATTTTTCGAGCGTATTAATTTTTAACATTTTATAATATACATACATTTTCAAAATCAAAAGAATGGTTATCTTCTTCGGAATGCTAATAGACAAGGGATAACCTATTCTTCCTCAGCACATTCTTCGCATGCTCATCAATTCGTTGTTAAAGATTTCTACCCGTTTCCCCAATTTAACATGCTTCACAATTTTTACATTATAATTTATATATAAGATTACTTTTTTCAGAATCCTATCGTTTATCTTTAAGTCTGATTAGGCTGTTTTTTATTGTATTCGAAGATTTGAAAGCCAATTTAACATTGAATGGTTTTAAGATTCGCTGGACTCTTTCAGAACAACCTTTAATTTACGGGACGCTTATATATTTCAGGGGGCGTTAGGAATTTTCGTTGCTTTATCGAAGTATGAGGAGGTTTTGATTAATTCTTGTGCAATGTTTTCCAGCCATCAGTCTTGTGATCTTTCCAACAATAAATTGGGCATCAGAATTTTCAGGTTTTCCAGATTAACTGAAATTTAAATACCCGTGGTATCACAGATACACGACACTATAAAGCTCCAGGTTTGTTTCAATATCAACATTGCAACTTCTAGTTATATATATTTATAATTCCCTAGCATTTCAACTTCGTCTGAGCTGAACTGAACAACTGCGTGAATAATTGGATATGGAGACAGGAAAGAGGAAAAATCTTAAAAGAAGCCGAAATGAAGCGGTACCCGGAACATCATCCGGGTTTCAACGAAGCACGATTCCTGATGATGAGAAATTACGAGTGCTCAGCGAATACCAAGCAGACGCCGAAGATAAGAGCGCTAAAAAAAAAATCGAAGCTAATAAATTATTACAAGCCTCTAAAAATTTTGAAGAGGAGGCACAGTGCTACCTTATAACGATCAAATCGATCCGTAATTTCTCATCATCAGGAATCGTGCTTCGTTGAAACCACGGTAGAGGAAACAAGGTAGGGTCATTTCTATGGGAGAAAATACACCTCCTCTTGTTCGGCTGGCCAATAAAAAGGCTTCATTTCAAACGAATTTTATGACGTCACCAAAACGCCATGTCGTTAGGCCAATAGTGGAAACGGATTTGGGGGTAGCAGTGCTACCAGAAGCAATATGAGCGCTGCTGTCAGTTCGTTGCCGTGACGTCAGCAAACCCACACAGCCGACGAAAAAAAGACTGGTTTGACCTTACCTTGTTTCTTCTACCGTGGTTGAAACCACGGTAGAAGAAACAAGGTAGGGTCAAACCAGTCATTTTTTCGACGACTGTGTGGGTGTGCTGACGTCACGGCAACGAACCAATAGCAGCGCTCATATTGCATCTGGTATCACTGCCACCCCCAAATCCGTCACCACTATTGGTCAAACGACATGGTGGTTTGGTGACGTCATAAAATTTGTTTGAAATAAAGCTTTTCGATTGGCTGGCCGAACAAGAAGAATTGTATTTTCCCCAATAGAAATGACCCTACCTTGTTTCCTATACCGTGGTTGAAACCCGGATGATGTTCCGGGTATCGCTTCATTTCGGCTTCTTTTAAGATTTTTCCTCTTTCCTATCTCCATATCCAATTATACACGCAGTTGTTCAGTTCAGCTCAGACGAAGTTGAAATGCTAGGGAATTATAAATATATATAACTAGAAGTTGCAATATTGATATTGAAACAAACCTGGAGCTTTATAGTGTCGTGTATCTGTGATACCACGGGTATTTAAATTTCAGTTAATCTGGAAAACCTGAAAATTCTGATGCCCAATTTATTGTTGGAAAGATCACAAGACTGATGGCTGGAAAACATTGCACAAGAATTAATCAAAACCTCCTCATACTTCGATAAAGCAACGAAAATTCCTAACGCCCCCTGAAATATATAAGCGTCCCGTAAATTAAAGGTTGTTCTGAAAGAGTCCAGCGAATCTTAAAACCATTCAATGTTAAATTGGCTTTCAAATCTTCGAATACAATAAAAAACAGCCTAATCAGACTTAAAGATAAACTATAGAATTCTGAAAAAAGTAATCTTATATATAAATTATAATGTAAAAATTGTGAAGCATGTTACATTGGGGAAACGGGTAGAAATCTTTAACAACGAATTGATGAGCATGCGAAGAATGTGCAGAGGAAGAATAGGTTATCCCTTGTCTATTAGCATTCCGAAGAAGATGTTTATGTTTATTAGTTAGTTTAAGCCTCCCTATCCTCAACAATGAGATGTAAAGAGAGGAAGGAAGAAGGCACCATTTAGTATGGAGTTAAGGGAACGTGGAATCTATGCAGAAAGGGCAAAGAAACAGAAAGCTAAGAAAGAAGTTCATGAAACAAGAAAAAGTTGAAGAAGAAAGTGGTAGGCGGTGAAAAACAGGACAGCAGTGAACCGAAAAAAGATGGTCCGTAACACAACAAAACCTATTCTATTTTAACAAAAGAAAGCCTACCTAACCTTTAGCTCGGGCCCTCACATTGTCCCCCTGGGAGCGTTCCGAAGAAGATAACCATTCTTTTGATTTTGAAAATGTATGTATATTATAAAATGTTAAAAATTAATACGCTCGAAAAATTGTCGAAGCAATGTACAGTGTTTAGGAACCTAACAAAATTAATCGTTATCTTGATGTCCCCCCGCAGTTTCTTCCTATGCTCATCAGTCGCCCTTGATCAATGATTTTCGGCTTGCATGTAAAAATTTAAAAAAATGTTTTGTATACTAGATACCCGCAGATACCATAAGAGGTTTTGTTTAAAAATACATCGTTCCCCTGATGACGGCTAGAGCTAATCTAGCCGAAAGCTTGGGTCAAAAAATTAAATTTGTCTTTGCTGATCCCAAAATTTTGAAAAAATGGAAATATCGATGCATGTAGAGGCCATCTTTTAACGTATTACTAAAAAATTCGGTATCCATGATACCGCAAAGTCAAACATCCTAGGTTTCTTAAGAAGCGGACATCAAACAGATATATAAATAAACACACAACGGGTATTATTAGGTTAGATTATGTATTTCTTTGCTCTTATCTTAGTCATGTGCAAATTTCATCCTATATTATTCTTGAGGTATGCCAAAACATTCAAGGATGACCTCAGTCATCAATGTTATTAATATTATACAATTTTGTATTGAGGAGAACATTTCGTCTGACTGGTTTTAATATTCAATGGTTATAGTCGGATTCAGTGACATGAGTATTAATTAGTACACCTGTACTTTGTATTAATATTCAATGGTGATTTTAATCCTCACTGGCGATACTAATATTTATGGACGATACTGACATTCAGCGGCTAAACTAATACGTAGAGGGGGTACAAATGTTCAGTTTCAATACTAATATTCAGTGGCAGTATTAATAGTCTCTGACAATACTAATATGTATTGGCTATACCAATACTTAATGGTGATACCAATATTCAATGAAGATGCTTACATTCAATGGCGATACACTCAGTGGTATTATTGATATTTGGAAGCGAGGATACTAATATTTAGTGTGAATTTAAATATTTAGGTGCGATACTAATGTTCAGTTGTGATAATAGGAGTAATATTTAGTGGTGTCATGGCTCATCAATTCACTCAACTGATGTTAAGGGAATAGCGTAGTGATGAGCGGATATGAACCCTTGGGGCAGTGACAGAAGAAAACTAGAAAAGAGGGTTTACAGAATATTATGAGATAAAATACCGAGGACAATTCCTGCGCTGTAATTTCTGATCAAAATGAGGGCAATAACGACGAACTGAAACATTCCGATTATTTCGTCTAATATGAACATGACTTTTCAGAAACTAAAAACGCAGATAATTTCGGGAAAATTAATCATCTTTACTAAGAAAACGTTTCAGAGGCCCGCTTCATCATCAGTTCAAGAAATAATCATTTCATTTGAAGTGAAAGATCAAAATGAATTGTATTTACTAAAAATAAATCATGAAAGTAAAAACTACAAAGTGTGCTACAGAAGAAAAAGTGTATCAAAGACAATGAAGCACAAAAAACATATGCAAAATATGGGTATGAAATGAAATAAGGCTGGTGATGAAGAGGTTCTACCTATTTACTATTTGCAAAGGGTATGAACTATGAACTGTCCTTATTGTTCAAATTAGAGTTTCACTTAAAAAGATGCGAGGACTCTAAAAATCTTAAGGCCATAAGAGGTCGAAGCAGGGTCTAAAATTTTGAAATCGGTAGGAGAAATAGGAACATTATATTCTTCAGCGTAATATCGTACTTCAGAATACGAATGCGATGGGTGTGCTAGTTAATTCCCAATACAGAAGCTGTTACCTCTGGGCTCTGACACTGTGATACAGAAATTTCGTGACGTCATGCCGACGTAAGAAGATGTGCTCTGCACACAACCGTTAGATTATACCTAATAGGCTCGCATATTTACCTTGTAGGTAGAAAAGAATGAAACTTTGGCCTTTTTACATTATCTCGGGACGAGGGATATAGACCAGTTTCAGATATCGGTGTACCGTAAGCCCCCTTTTCAGGATATAGGCTCCAGTTTCTTCAGTATTTGTTCAACAGGTTTTTAAAATAAATTGTATCCAGACTTTGATTAACAGGGGCTACAAAGTATGTATGTTCAACTTGAAAATTTGTGCATGGGGACTTTGAATTTTCACGCGCATATTTTTCTGCTAATGGGTTTTCGCTAGGTGTTAACAATTCCTAAATTAAGACATATTTCTCTAAACAATGCGCGTTACAGGTTCTCAAAGAAAACAATAAGGATCAGTTGTATTGTTTATTTCCGTAATTTGGGGCACCGTCTGATAAGCTGTCACGTGTATTAAAATTACTGTGATCAAAATATTTCCATACCTTTGGTTTACAAGTCACTGTGGGTAATAATTTCAAGGTTGTTTTTTCCGGTACAAAGACACGTTTCCAAGGGATTATGCGAGCCTCTCTGGTAAAATCTTATAGTTGTATGCAGTGCACATCTTTGTAAGTTTCTATTTCAAAGTGGCAGAGCATAGAGGTAGAAGATTCCGTACTGGGAATCAACTAGCCCACCCATTGCATTATGTAGTACGAAATCATGCCGAAAAATGTAATGTCCCTATATCTCCCATCGATTTCAAAATTTTAGACTCCGCTTCTACCCCGTATGACCTCAGAATGTTAGAGTCCTCGCGTCCTTTCCAGGAAACTCTGGTTTGAGAATCAATATGGACAGTTCTTACCCTTTGAAAATAGTAAAGAGGTAGAACCTTTTCATTCCCAGCCAAATTTCATTTCATACTTATATTTTGCGGTGTTTTTGCTTCATTGTTTTAGATATATATTTTTTCGTCTGTTGCATGCTTTGTATTTTTTATTCTCATGATTTATTTTTAGAATCTATAATTCATTGTATCATACTTTGATCTTTTACTTCATTCGCAATGATTATTTCTTGAACTGATGACGGAGAGAGACTAAGAAACGTTTTCTTAGTCAAAATGATTAATTTTCTTGGAATTTTCTTCGTTTTTAAATTTCTGATGAGATTGCAACTTAAGCAAACAACTGGTCTGTTCAGCTATACTAACCATGAATTATTTATGAAGAATAAATTGCACGCGATAATGCTGCGAAGAAGTTTTCATTTGACTACAACATTTAAATAACACTAGAGCGAGATGTGGAGGTGTGGAATGACATGTGAAATACATTAGAAAATAGCAGCAAACCACAAGATGGTGTGTTGTATGATGGTAGGGAACGTTGAATTTCATACCATCACGCTAAATAAAAAGGTAAACACACGCAGCACAGGTAAATAGCTAAATAAAAGTATAAAAACTGAGAAAACTCTGATCATTCCAATCCGAACGCTTTGGTTCACACAACCGCCACAATTTCTAGTCGGACCTGCAAACCTTATGTGATGCACCCTTCATTACTTGGCTTACGACCAATCTCTAGCCATAGCATAACTTTATGTGGTCAGACTCACTGTTTTCAGAGTGACCTGTTTTAAATAAACTGAACTCGAACAACTACACATTACGTGTTGACTCATTTTACTTTGTTGACTGCCTCAATTGATGTCGCCAATTACACAGGATGTTTCCGCAGCAACGCTCATTATGTGTTGCATAGTTCATAAATTGCCGCTTCTTTCTGTTATGTTGTTTCTCTGTGTCTTCACGAGGCATAAGAGAGGCAATAGATTTAGGTTGGATAGGCATTCTTCGCTATCGTTTGTTTTTTTCTTCCTCTTCCTTCATAAATCGTTGTTTCTATGAGCAGAGCATTCATGGGAACACACTTTGTGCATAGATTCTAGGTTTTTCTAAGTTCACACCAAATGATCCGTTGTTTCCCTAACTGAAGACCTCTTTACAATCGAGCCTTGAACTGACTCTTATACTACTAGTTTTGAAATAAAGTCCTGAGACTTTGGCTAAGATAATAGCTGCTAATAAACTGTTTATTCTGAACTCTCGATAACTTTCTCGTATTTCTATTCTAACATACATATTAGCATGACTTTGGCGGCCCACTAAAATTCAGCGAAGATAATAATATTTAACGGTGACGTTAATATGAAATGGTGACACTAATAGTTAGTGCCGATACTGATATTTAGTGGCAAAGCTAATACTGCGGCGATACTACATAATACTTAGAGGTAATGCTGACATTCAGTGGCAGTTATTAAATTCAGTGTCAGCATCAGTATCCGGGTCGAAATTAATATTTAGTGTCAAAAATGACATTTAGTGTCAGTACTTTTATTCAGTATTCAATGCCATTAGTAATGTTTGGTGTCAGTACTAAAATTCAGGATTTGTACTAATATAGAGTAGCAAATCCATCACTAGCATGCAATCGCAATTATCATGTTCGGCGATCTCGACAAAAATAATCAATGACGACTTTACTTATTCATTCACAAGAATAATAAACGAACCGCGTCGCTTAATTTTTTTAAATTCTTTAATGCAATAAAATTTAATCAATATATTAAATGCTAAAACTACCTGTTCAATCTCCATAATTATGACCAAGCTACACCGCTTACATTCTTCAAAATTCATCATTACAGACAAATTCTTCACTAAGAACAAATTCTACATGACGAACAAATATTTCATTACAGACAAATTCTTAAATATTAGCTAATTCTTCATTATAAGCCCATTCTCAAGTGTAAGCAAATTCTTCAACGTAAACAAATTCTTTGCAACAACCAAAAAATTCCTCATTACAAGCAAATTCTTCTCTACGAACAAATTCTCCATTACAAAGCAATTCTTCGTTACAAACAAATGCTTTATTAGGAACAAATTCTTCATTACAAGCAAATTCTTCATTAAATCTGCTCTTCGTTGCAAGCAAATTCTTCAATTCAAGTAAATTAGTCATCGCAAGCAAATTCTTTATAGCAAGTAGATTTTTCATTTCAAACACATTTTTCATCGCAAGCAAATTCTTCATTGCTAACAAATCCTTCATTGGAAGTGAATTCTTCTCAAAAATGAGATGCTTCACTTGCCCGCAGACGCCCTGCGTCAGACGCTGCTGCCCCTAAACGAGCAGGTGACCACAGCAGGCACCGTCACCTCCCCCGGCCACCCCACCCCCGGCACGCAGGGTGAGTCTCTTTCACCCAAGCGCTGAGCATTTTACCTTAGCGAGAACGTCCTGTATTCAATGCTACTACTACTACTATTTCTATAACTTATTGGACTACTACCTACTACTACTTATTGGAGCAGGCAGCTGATTAGTGAGGTAGAAAACGAGGAAAGCGAGTAGGAGGAAAATCCTCGATGAGCTAGTACATTTCACTCCCTTTCCTTCTGATGAGAAGGAAAGCGCAGTGGTAAGTTACAGCGATCGCTAAAGATTTTTTGGCTCTATCTCTCCCATCTGACATCACGGATCCCGTTCTGTCTACGATTATCACATTGTACTTGGCCGAGCATCTCCCGCGTGTACAAATAGATACTTTTTATTACTGCTACGCTGGTTTAACATTTGCTTCTTAGGAATGAGATTCACTGCAAATGTAGTTGTGAACTTTTTCTTCGCTTCAAGATTTCAATGAACATATTCAATTTCAGGGATGTTTTTCCATCCTCAAGTAAAGGTTTTTCCCATCGCCTGTATGATTTTTTGTACCTCAGGTACAGCTTTCTTACGCCAAGTATAATATAAATTCCCTAATAAATAAATTTTCTCTGCTAGTAGTAAATGATCTCCCTTTCAATTCCTTTCTCCATTTTATAAATGATGCCACAAGTGGACTAGTGGTTAAGAGTGCTTGCCTTTCATGGGAAAAATGTCGTTTGACAAACTGCATTGGCAACCCGGAGTTTCTTTTCGCTAAGAATAGAAAGAACGTTCAATAAATACCCTACTCGTCAAAAGTGTGTGAAATGGGCACCGACGCATTGAAGCTGATCATCATGGGATTCTGACATTAATTATGAGACATTTGTTAGACCAAAAAATGACGTGGGATAAATTTACATGACTAGAATAAAAATCCTTTCAGGGACGGTGTTCACTAAGGTGATAGAAGCCCCTGTTTGTCAGCGAGTGAAGCTCACATTCACGGCGTTCGAGATGGCGTCTCGGTGTGCCGACGATACGTGCTGCAGTGAGGGGGTCGAGATCCAAGAGGCACCACCCACCGCCCCCACCGTTACCGACACCGGCAAGTGGTTTTGTGGAGCCGAGATCACCGCCAGTCAAATATTTCAGAGCGCCGGCAGCAAAATGATCCTCTTGTATTACCTTAAGGAGAATCCTTCCAACCCCAATTCTGGGTTCTCCGCGGGCATCACTTTTGAGACTATCCCCGGGTGCGTGGGGTAGTCCTTGAGACCCTCGTTTGAGCTTGAGTGCAGAATTGGTTAGCTTATTCCATGTAGTATTAATGGCACGTTGAACGCAATATTCGATGACTTATTGAATGCAATATTTGGTGACTAGTTTCATGCATGATGTGAAACCTTATTGCATGCATTATTTGGTCGCTTTTTGGATATATTAGTAGATTCCTCATTGCTTACATAATTCTGGTAACACATTCTATGCAGTGTTTTATAACTTATTTCATGCAGTATTTCATTACTTGTTGCACCCAGTGTTTCATAACTTAGTGCGTACCGCATTTTATACATTGAACAAGCCATGTTACTCTCATTTGAACTTACATGCAGTATTCGATGTCTTGTATTAGTGCTGGCTAATGATTTCGTGTTGCTGTGGGGAGTGCAGCACTACGGTTACCTATTCCAGCTAACACAATTTTTCTATTCAATACTAATTTTTACGTCTACCATCGTTCCATTCATGTTTCCATTATTAATGATTGTTATCTTACTGAAGCACCCAACTCGTATACAGCTGCTAATTCAGTTCTCAAATTACTTTATATAATGGTTCTTGTGGCTTTTGATCCTCTACGTTTTTATTTCCCTTTGTTAATTAGTTCTTATTTCTAAACCAGAAACTGCGGGCAAATGTGATCTGTCCAATATTCATTGGATTTTTTATACGTTGCCCACATGGTCACCCACCGGTAATCATTGACGAAATTTCCATTATGTGGCCCATTGGTAGTCATAAGCTGTATTTTCATCACATTTCACCACAGCCAGATGATGGCACTTTTCGATTAATTTTTTTTGTTCATGGCGAAGCTGAATGTTGCATTTGAGTTTAATTGAAGTGGAATCTTGAATTTCAGTTGAACTCGCCGCAGTGAGTATGTCCATTGCTGTTGGGTTGAATATTTTCGGGCAGTTTAATTTTGAATTCTTCTGATGGTATATTTTTGACTTTTGGAATTTATGACTGAGTCTGATTGCTTTCTCGCAGATGTATGGGTATATGCTATGATATGACATGAGATAACTTATCTCTGATAGTTCTTTATCTTGATGTTTTAATCAATGAACGCTAACCAGGGAGATGTTTTATTAGCGTTTTTCACAGCAGGTTAGTTTTCGACCGAGTTTTGCGCTTTATGTAACTCTTATTTGAAGTTCAAAGATGGCAACATTTGTAAGGTAAGAGTTGTTAAATTTGGTATTTTACTTTTTTCGTTGAGTGGCTTCGCAATATTTTTGATCACTCCTACATCTAAAAGTTTCTCGGGCGTTATCTTGTTATCTTTCTTCAATTGTTCCATTTTATTATTTCCTTTGATCAACTTCTGCTCAACAATTGGGATATTGAAACTGCAAAAATCTTTATTGTACATGCATCGTTTCAATTTTGCTGTTATAACACTTTTGAAAAAAAAATTAAAATAATGTTCACGTGAATCGGGAATTCATTGGCACTATTAGTGAAAAAAATTCCTGTTCGAAAACTTCACTCATCGCTGCTTTGACGGTTCCAAGTGGTCTTGGAGATTTGATAAAAAGCGTAACGAGCAAAATATTTTCAAATATAGAAAAGAAGAGCAATAGTGTGGAAGTCATTGCCAAGAGAACGCTTCAGGCTTACGAGTACATCCACCGGAAAATGGATGTTTTGTTCATTTGGAAAAACAATGCTGAAATGAATTTTTAATGGTATACATAAAACACAGATTAGATCAAAGTTTCTGTCTCATTTGGTTGTTGAGTGGAGGCTTGACGCTCTCCCATGCATGCTGTTATTCTTGCATTTACGCCTCGTGTAAATGCTCGAGGCAATTCTTGCATTTACCCCTCGTGTAAATGCACGAGGCAATTCTTGCATTTACGCCTCGTGTAAATGCTCGAGGAAATTCTTGCATTTACGCCTCGTGTAAATGCACGAGGCAATTCTTGCATTTACGCCTCGTGTAAATGCTCGAGGAAATTCTTGCATTTACGCCTCGTGTAAATGCACGAGGCAATTCTTGCATTTACGCCTCGTGTAAATGCACGAGGCAATTCTTGCATTTACGCCTCGTGTAAATGCTCGAGGAAAATCTTGCATTTACGCCTCGTGTAAATGCACGAGGAAATTCTTGCATTTACGCCTCGTGTAAATGCTCGAGGAAATTCTTGCATTTACGCCTCGTGTAAATGCACGATGCAATTATTGCATTTACGCCTCGTGTAAATGCACGAGGAAATTCTTGCATTTACGCCTCGTGTAAATGCACGAGGCAATTATTGCATTTACGCCTCGTGTAAATGCGCGAGGCAATTATTGCATTTACGCCTCGTGTAAATGCACGAGGCAATTCTTGCATTTACGCCTCGTGTAAATGCACGAGGCAATTCTTGCATTTACGCCTCGTGTAAATGCTCGAGGAAATTCTTGCATTTACGCCTCGTGTAAATGCACGAGGCAATTCTTGCATTTACGCCTCGTGTAAATGCACGAGGAAATTCTTGCATTTACGCCTCGTGTAAATGCACGAGGCAATTCTTGCATTTACGCCTCGTGTAAATGCACGAGGCAATTCTTGCATTTACGCCTCGTGTAAATGCACGAGGCAATCCTTGCATTTACGCCTCGTGTAAATGCACGAGGCAATTATTGCATTTACGCCTCGTGTAAATGCGCGAGGCAATTATTGCATTTACGCCTCGTGTAAATGCACGATGCAATTATTGCATTTACGCCTCGTGTAAATGCACGAGGAAATTCTTGCATTTACGCCTCGTGTAAATGCGCGAGGCAATTCTTGCATTTACGCCTCGTGTAAATGCACGAGGCAATTCTTGCATTTACGCCTCGTGTAAATGCACGAGGCAATTCTTGCATTTACGCCTCGTGTAAATGCACGAGGCAATCCTTGCATTTACGCCTCGTGTAAATGCACGAGGCAATTATTGCATTTACGCCTCGTGTAAATGCGCGAGGCAATTATTGCATTTACGCCTCGTGTAAATGCACGATGCAATTATTGCATTTACGCCTCGTGTAAATGCACGAGGAAATTCTTGCATTTACGCCTCGTGTAAATGCGCGAGGCAATTCTTGCATTTACGCCTCGTGTAAATGCACGAGGCAATTCTTGCATTTACGCCTCGTGTAAATGCACGAGGAAATTCTTGCATTTACGCCTCGTGTAAATGCACGAGGCAATTATTGCATTTACGCATCGTGTAAATGCACGAGGAAATTCTTGCATTTACGCCTCGTGTAAATGCACGAGGCAATTATTGCATTTACGCATCGTGTAAATGCACGAGGCAATTATTGCATTTACGCCTCGTGTAAATGCACGAGGCAATTCTTGCATTTACGCCTCGTGTAAATGCACGAGGCAATTCTTGCATTTACGCCTCGTGTAAATGCACGAGGCAATTCTTGCATTTACGCCTCGTGTAAATGCACGAGGCAATTCTTGCATTTACGCCTCGTGTAAATGCACGAGGCAATTCTTGCATTTACGCCTCGTGTAAATGCACGAGGCAATTCTTGCATTTACGCCTCGTGTAAATGCACGAGGCAATTCTTGCATTTACGCCTCGTGTAAATGCACGAGGCAATTCTTGCATTTACGCCTCGTGTAAATGCACGAGGCAATTCTTGCATTTATGCCACAGTATCAAAATCTACAGCGTGCACGGTAATATTGAAACGAGTGGGTTGCACGAGAAAGAGCCACACAGGAATCATACTAGTATATTTTATATCGATATTTTAGTCAAAGAAGATAATATAAACAAATGCGATCGAGTATTAGTAATATTTATTAGCAATGCAGCCAGCTACCAATGTGTTCTGTCTGTGCTTTAGCTCCATTGTAATTAAGCTTGCAGTTTTATCTGCTGAAAATCCCCGTACATCTTCAACTGTTCTGAATTCGAAGGATTTTTTTAAAGTGGTCGCATCAGTTTCTGTGTGTCATAGTTTCAATTGTAGGGAATTTTTAGGATCAAAGTCTTCGCCGATGTGCCATTTCAAGGTAACCATTAGAAAATGGGGAATGCTTGTTAATAAAGTGTCAATGCTTCTAATAATATTTGTTTTCTTTTCCCATTTTTTTAATTCCGGTTTTTTGTTTTAGAATTTCTGTATGTTGTCAAAAAGTCAATGTGTTGGGTTCAAAAATTCCTGAGTATTAAAAAATAATATTAGTTCATTCGAATTGGTGCAAACTATACAGAACAGGTATTTCAATATCTATGACACAGTTAGAGAGTTGGATTAACTAAAAGCAAAAGAATATAAAGGTATATTCTGTGGTCTATATTAGAAAAATAAATATGAAAACATCTAAAAAATTCTACGGAACGGTCGAAAAGACTATTGAATCGTTACTACAGGAACGCTTTCGACATAGCCTTCACATTGATACACGAGCTTTCCACATCATGCAAGAATGCCCTATGTTGGTGAGAGTGTAATGAGGGAGACTAAATTATAGTGATTTGAATAAATAGATTTTATTTGTTTCTGTCGCAAACCGGCATGAGGCTCCCTCAGGGGGGGGGGGGGGGAGGGGGGGTTGGGGATACAACTATTGAGGGTTAACATCGGCATCTTTGGGATGCTTTATTTCCAATCAAGCCTGATACATATGATCTTAGCATTGGTTTTTCAAATGTCTTATAACTAACCCTATGTATAGGACACCATGACGGTTCCCCCGTAAAGCCGGTACCCATTTCCGACACCTGGGTTGAGTGGGGTATTGTGCTTGAGCTTTCCCTTATACCCAACGGGGAAAATCTCAGCGCCAGCGCTGGGATACGAACCCGCGACTTCCAGCATACAAGTCCGATCCCTTAACCGCTGTGCCACGGAGAGCACCTGTTGAATCTATGGAATTAGCGCTTCCAGTGGGAAAATGTGTGAGAGCCCCAAATGAGAGTTAGGTTGGCCTTCTTTTTGTTGAAATAAAATGTTTTTTTTATTTTAAGAACCATCTTTTTTCGGTTCATTGCTATCCTGTTTTTCAGCATCTACTACTTTCTTCTTCGACTTTCATCTTGATTCATGAACTTCTTTCTCAACTTACTGTTTCTATGCCCTTTCAGCATAGGTTCCGCGTTCCCTTAACTTCATACTAAATGGTGCCTTCCTTCTTCCTCTCTTTGGATCGCATTTGTTGCGGATTGGGAGGCTTAAAATAACTAACAAACTAATCTAATCTTACCGGCAGTAGGCTTAAATTGGATGTATCTAATATGAATTAGGTGTGTCTATTGGGTGCGGAATCATTTCGTTTCGACATGGGCGTACGTTTATGAGCGAGGCCCAGAGGATGGACCAAATTTTATGATGACGTAATAACGAATTAACAACGTATTGGAAAGCGAATCAGATCTGATCGCCTTTTGACCTTTTTGGATTAGATGCGGCACAGGGCAAAGCACTTCCTAAATTCACAATCTTAAAATACCTAGGCCCTCAGGCCTCTGGTGGCAGCAACCCTTTTTTGGCTCCATCATATTCACATTAACGTTAAGAAAAACACCTATAGACAGTTTGTAAAACAGAAAGTTTTCTGTTCAGGAATTCGATCGTAGGAACGTAGCATGCAGTAATCGGAGTGACCATGGTCACTGCATGACTACTTAGATAAATTAATACCAAACAATTGTGACATGGATAATTTCTTCATGACTGTGAGAAAGAGTTGACCAACATAACTTTAAAAAAACATTGTAATGCACGCATGTCTGAAATAGATAAACAAACGTTCACACTGATATAAATTCTTATGCATGCGCTTGATACAACGAAAGAGAATGCGTTGTTTTATAAATCCCGGGCCACAGATGACGTATATTTATACACTTATTTATATTTCTAAATACAGAAACATGTGACGCGCATAGAGATAACAATAAACCTCCTTGTGAAGCAACAAAGTCAATGCAATAACTTTATTCAAAGTAAACCTGTGCTGGTTTTTATATGAAATTTAATGTTCGTTTGTTGCAGAGTCTTAAAGGAGTGTTTCACCAGAATTTTCTATTATTCTGTGCTAAAATAAAAACTTAATTTCATATTATGATATTGACGACTATGTTGTTCACGTATTTTAAAAAAGAGACCTTTAATTTAAAACGCAAAATGAACAAATCTAAAGTCTAGATAGACACATAAGGGAATCTAATTAGGTGCTGTCATAATACACAGAACGTGTTAGGTTTCACATCATGTCGTTATTTTTCAAAATATACAGAATACGTTTTTCAAAATATACTCGTTGACAGTATGCCAGTTGCCAGTATTACAGTTAACTGTAGATAGTTGACAGAATGAAAATTGAGCGGCAACCTCTTTCCTACTCAATTTTTGCAAGGTATTTTCCTACTTTCAAATGGTACCGCAGATGCTAAGAATTCAAGAGATATACGTAAAGTGCACCTATGACTTATCTTTAATACAATAGAAAACATCAAAAAGTAAACGACCAAAAACTTTGTTTAAATAATTCAGGAATTTTTTTAAAAAAGTACCAATAGGGATACTTGCCAGTGTAAAGTAGAGACTTGAAGGTGCTCAATGTAGTTGAAATTACTGAAAGAAGCTCAAGACGTTCGAGTGAAAAGAAGCTCACGTTCGCCGCGGGAAGTTCACAATACTGCACTCTGGAATCAAGTGATCTATCCAACGTATACAAACTAACAAACAGAAGGAATGAAATATCATAGCATATAAATCAAGAGTGAGCGCCACGAAATTGTGCAAATTCATGCTGCGTGATTTGCTCTTAATTTTGTTCCCTCTTAAAGGGATCATCTGCCCCTTTTCATGATTTATTTTGAAATTGGGTTGTTTTACCTCAAAAGAAAGCAGCAGTTTACGCTCACATGCATGCACACAAAATTTCATGGCGTTAATTAAGTAGCAGCCAAGTAGCAGGTAAGTAGCAGTTAAGAGCGTCTCCAGGAAGTAAGTATGCAGGTAAGTAGCAGCCAAGAGCGTCTCCAGGAAGTAAGTATGCAGGTATAAGTAGCAGCCAAGAGCGTCTCCAGGAAGTAGGTATGCAGGAAAGTAGCAGCCAAGAGCGTCTCCAGGAAGTGAGTATGCAGGTAAGTAGCAGCCAAGAGCGTCTCCAGGAAGTAAGTATGCAGGTAAGTAACAGCCAAGAGCGTCTCCAGGAAGTAAGTATGCAGGAAAGTAGCAGCCAAGAGCGTCTCCAGGAAGTAAGTATGCAGGAAAGTAGCAGCCAAGAGCGTCTCCAGGAAGTGAGTATGCAGGTAAGTAGCAGCCAAGAGCGTCTCCAGGAAGTAAGCATGCAGGTAAGTAGCAGCCAAGAGCGTCTCCAGGAAGTAAGAATATGAAAACAAAACAAGATATTGTCATTAAAAAGACAGTATTGAAACAGAAACAAGTAACATTTTTAATCAACAGAGGGAAGTTTCACCGCCGAGTGACATTCATTTACTGACGGACAGTTGTTTTAAAATGGGCAATGGGCATCGACTAATAAATGCGGAGATCAGATAAATTTGTAGCTGAATCCATAATTTTTAAATTTTACCTCTCAAAAACATGCTCTTCATTGAAACAATGTTCTCTAATTGGCGAGTTGGATAGCTGATGCAGTTATTGCCGGTGCGAAAGAAGACTCCCCTGTGTTGTACACACCTCACAAATAGAAGCGGAAGCCCATGTGCTACCAACGTGAGAGCGCTCCCAGCGGTCAAACGTATATTAATATACAACTGAGGTGTAGAATAAAACGAGCCATGGGCAAATTGTAAGTTTAATTTTTGTGACACCAACCAATAGCAAATCTAATTTCAATAGTAATATTTAAACGCACTATGGAAAGAGTTAACGCTTGTGCTGGGCTTGTCTACCAACAAGCCTGACCCTGACACATTCGCTGTTCTTGATTACCGCTCTTCTTCTTGAGTCACCTGCAGATTAAGAACGCAAATGAGTTCTGCCGCAAAGTTACCAGACTCTGGAGCGCTTCAGGCTTCAGCATCAGCCAGCATCGAGGCTTCAGGCTTGAGCATCAAGCACGAGGCTTCAGCACTCGGTCACCAGGAAAGGAGGCTTCATTGGCTCTCCTTGGTTTTCGGGACATCATCGTCGTTTACCTGGGACCTAGATGTAAGACTTTTTCATTTAAGATTCTATTTTTGTTTATTATCATTCTACGAAGAAAATTGGATGTCAACGATTTTGAAAATACGAACTTCTTCATAAACATGTAAGCTCTTCGTGAAGCTCCAAACCGAAGATTGGAGCCGGGGCAGCTCTGCGCTCTCGTGGTCCGGCGCGGCATGGGGTAGTTCCGGCAGCGACTTCGCGCCATTCTGTCTTCGCCTCACGCAGTGGAGGCGTAGCAGCGGCTCAGCGGCACTCCTCGGCCGGCGCACGTCACTTGAGCCCTACTGCACGGAGGAACGGCCTTCTAAGCACGTCCTTTATGGTGAGTTGGGAAGCAATTCCAGTGCGATGTTCTCTTTCCATCTCAGTGCGTCGATTATTTTTAATAATTGCCAGTACGAACGGATATTATAAATTTCACTTTGATCTGAGCCGTACTCAACTTTAAACTTTAGGCACAAATAAGCTTAAGCGCTTTTGTAGCCTAGCTACCAGTTTAGCTGGTTAGCTAAAAGCCATTGTTTGGGCTAATATTGTTCGGCTGCTGCAGACTCGTAAAATAGAGTGTTACATGCCTGTTTTGGAGATCATGTCGTTGCCATCCTATTTCCAAGAGGCAGTTCTTTTCTTTTATTATTCATCGTTATTTTCTCGTTGCTTTCATTTTCTTTCGATAATCGTCGAGACAGAAGGTCTCAATTATTCTATTTTGTTGATAATAAAGATCGAAATAGACTGAGACTTTTCAGTGTCTTTTACTTTTAATGTTGATATTATTAGCAAATCAATTAGGGCCTTGTTGGGATAAATAAGGAGAGATTCATAATGTTATTTAATAATAAAATGGCGACGTCTTTCAATTAGTAAAAGGATGACATATTCGGAAAGTAGAATGTCACACGATGTACATAGCATAATAAAGAATCTAATTGACAATGATGTTATTAAATCTCGGAAATTACTCCAGTCTATCGGATGACATAATTATAGGAATTCGCATCATGACTTTAAATAAGCGGGATAAACCTTATTACTTGATCAATTTATGAGCATAGATCATTAATCCATTGACAATTCTGATGCGCACATATTGCGTGAGGTGATGCCTCGTCACTAATCACTTAGCAGAGAAACAAAGAACGCCTAACACATCGAACGAAATAACTCTACACCTATACATGAAGCTACGTCAGGGCATTGACGAGAGTATAGAAGAAAGGGTCGGATGATACTTAGCTCAGTCCCAAGAAGCACTTAGTATGCACGACTTTAATCGATAATTGGAACCCTCACTCCTCTGGTGAGACTGCCAGAGAGAGCGAGGTTGACACGTCTTACACAGGTGAAGGCAACCCCTATAATGCCGCTTGTGCTCACTGCTCACCAGCCCAGAGCAGCTCGCGCGTCTCTGTCACGAGTGAGAACAAACCTGTTCATCCATAACGAAGTTTTATGTTTATATATACATCATAGGAAATAGCAAGTGTTGCGAGATAGTCAAAATGGATTAAGCTTTATAATTAATAAACAAGTAATTTATGTAGAATGAATAAGATTTTAGGTCTCTAAGGAAGGAGTTGAAATATACGAAGAGAAATATGGAGGTATTAGGAAATGATCCTCGGTACAGATGTCGGTTGCAGAGCAGAGGGCACGAAGTACGATGGTGGTGTTCGTAGAGGGGACGAGGTTACTCGCTGGTTGATTTCAAGTGATGCTTCGATGTAACGGTTGGTGACGCTTGGCTCGAAGCGTGGGTCGTTGAGTTCAGAAATGCTGTGCTTATTGTCGAGAACATATTATCCAATGACGGATCTTTTTAGAAGATGGTTGTTTGGCCGCACAACTCCTCTTTTTAACGTTTATTTGAACACGGCGAAGGTCAGTTACAGTAGAGTTATAACAGAGTTCTCTTAAGTCTTTCCTAAAGTTTTGTGAGCCGCTTCAGCATGACCTTTTAGTGTCCCTACAAGGTATAAAAATTAAATATTAAAACCATATTTTCTCTTGAAGGTACGAGTACTGGCTCGGACTTCTTGAAGCGAGCTGGAGGAGTGCGGAGGGCAACCGCGCTGGCCCGTTGCTAATTATTTTATAATCTCCGGGCTCCCACCGCTACGTCATCGGGGCGAACCGTGCCAGCCAAGCTCTGCACTTAATGTTCTATTCATTTTTACTGTTCGCACTTATGTTCAGTAAAATCATGGCTGCCGCATAACGATTTACTCCTTCGGTGACCCTTCTCCAGATTTCATTTTCAAGATGGGGTGCGCAATATCACATCCGGAGTCTCCATTCATTTAAACTACGAACCGATTATTTTATCATCTTTGACGTATACACAGGTGCCAGTTTGAGGAAAAACCCTCTAAATACTTCTCAATACTTAATTTTTCATTTTCTTGGTAAAGGCTACGATAAGAGGTTGCTGAAAATATAAACGTTACCTCTGCACGGTGAGAACCATACCCTCTCCCCTCCAATTCCTTCCACGTGCAACATGCATAATTTTTGTTTACGCAAATCTTTATTATCGCACCTGTCTCATTTAGCGCCTAACGGAAACCTTTTAAACAATTCTTTTGAATTTTTTTAACCTTAGACTTCTATTTTTGGTGTAAATTTCCTTGTTATGTGGAGTTTGCATGTTGAATCCTTGTTTATTATCAAGGTTTATTTAAAAAAATTAGGAAAAAATTACTCGAGCTTACTCATGAAAACTCATTCTTTAAGTTTAAAAATAAACTATATTAACTAGTTGATGGCTTGGCAACGGGATCTGCTTTATCCCCCATTGCGGGTAATTTGAAAAATTTCGTAAACAATTTTGAAGAAAAGTTTTTGAAACGATGTACAGATAATTTTAAATCCGTATTTTATCGGAGACATCTTGATGATACGTTTATCCTCTTCAAAAACAGTCAAGATTCTGAGCAGGTCTTTCAATATTTCAGTCATTGTAGTAAGAAATCAAATTCGCAGGTGAACTAAAAATGAGTACTAAATTGTCATTTATAGATGTGAAAGTAATCGGGTCATATTTTCAGTGACGGGAGACTCCGGATGTGATGTTGCGCACCTCAGTGATATTCAATATACGTATGATCGCTGCGAGCGATCCTACATTGGTAGCACTGGGCTCCAATTATTTGTGAGGTGTGCACAACACTGGGGAGTCTCCTTTCGCTCTGGCAATAACTGACCAAGCCATCCAACTCGCATATCAAAGATCATTGCTGAACACTATGACTGCGGCAGATAAAACAGAAGTTTAACTTGCAACTTAAATTCAAAGTCAATTGTAGTAACTTCGACAATAGCGAACATTACAGTATTCATGAAAATTGAATTTGTGACTACTGGTCGGTCAGCAGCATTATGAAAACCCCCTCCGTATACCGCATTGACTCATTTCGCAAAGTGTTAAATAAAGGCCACGTTTTTTATAAGTGCAAATTTCAGCCCAAAATTTTTCTGACCTACGCATTTTAGAGTCATTTTTGACCGTCAATAACTGAATGGTGCTCGGCGGTGAAACTTTCGATCCTTTATTGAAGAATTCTATTTTTTGTTTTATTATAAGCTTTTTAATGTTAACCTTTTATTTTTGGTTTATTCAGAAGTAGTAGTTATTCACCTAGAATTGCTGTTTTTCAAAGAATTGAAGATAAATTTTTTATCAAACTTGAGTCCGAATCGATTGCTTTTATCATGATATACTTTGCTAGGTTGTTCTTCATTTTTATCCTACACTTAGGATTCCGTTGAACTTTTATTTTTCACGTGTGTTAACATTTCTTTCTTATCTTTCGACCAATTTCTTTACGTAGAAATTGGATATCCTTTAGGTAGTATTTATTCCGTGCCATCACAATTGAATAATTACAAAAAAACATCATGGATATTCAGACTATGAAAGATTACAAATTTTATTCAT
The DNA here is from genome assembly GCA_030386875.1 of Morinoia aosen. Lineage (NCBI taxonomy): Eukaryota > Metazoa > Arthropoda > Malacostraca > Amphipoda > Talitridae > Morinoia > Morinoia aosen. The sequence goes on from CM059565.1 coordinate 23,496,499, forward strand.
AATTTTGTTTATTACATTAACATAATAAATTCACACAGCCTAGATTAAATACATATCTTGTCCTAGAAAATTTCTACTTCTAGAGTTACTCGCGTGCAGAAAATGTCCTGTTCTCGTGATGACGGCACACTTCAGCTGCTCTTTTAAATAAGTATATTTAAATTATAAGTTTGTGCTGCTGATTGGTTTGGAACGTAACTCCGTGTAGTTAGTTTTTATTATGTATTTTTCAGCTCAAAAGAAATGAAATGAAATTTAATTTTCCCAGGACTCTATTCTGTAGCACAGCCAGGGGGGTAGCACGGGGGCCTTGGTCCCTCCCCCCCGCAATGTTGAGCTGGGGTCAGTTTTAGTCGCCGTTCTAAGTAAAAGAAAGAATAAAAAGATTGCTGATAATTAATGTCGGGCCCTCCTTGAAATTTTCGACTGGCTGCGCCACTGACTCTATTAGCATTCCTACGTGAAAGTGGCTGTTATTGGGACAGAGTTGTTTCAATTGAAAAATAAAGCGTAGTTTCCCCAGTTAAAATTTTGATTAATTTTGCGCAAATGTTAGTTAACCTAAAAAGAACCTTTATAGAAGGTCCAATTCTAGTCAACCTTGCATTTTACTAACAATTCAGATAATACAAGGAGCCATTGATACGCTGAAACTGAAGCTAACCTCGTAGAATAGTTAAGAGAGTTCACCATAAGGTGCATCAGAAAGAAAACTAGAGGAACGGAAGAAAACATGAATTTATAGAAGATGAAGAGAAAGTGAGAGATGCGGTTGCCCATGTAATGAATATACTGGAGGATTATCTTGAATGTTTTGTTGCCTATGGAAAATTAAGCCCTGCAAGTGTTTGAATTGATTGTTCCTTTATGTACAAACTGCGGTGCTGTAATCACGCAGTTCTTGCATTTATTTTCGTGAAGCAGGCATCATATTTCTGACATGCAGATATACAAAATCTGAGCTATAAAACTGTCAATTTTGTTTCCCACGTTTCTACAGAACAGCTCACCTTCTTGCAGAAGGAAAAATGAACACTCTTAACTTCTATGGCCCAAAACTATTTTCAGATAGAGTAGAATTCGAAAGAGTGAAAACTTACTTCAAGAGCCTTCTGGGCAAAACTGGGGTTCAAACCGTCGTACATAATATATACATATTACAAATGTCAATACATCTTAACCTAACCTTTTCCTGCTCTTGAATGCATCAAACCTTCTGAAATATCACTACTGAAGAACTATTATGTTTTCTGTGAAAATTCTAATTCAAAAGTTTTCCTATATTGTACTTTTATATATACGAAAAGCACATAGAACTTCATCGGCAAAAGCAGAGCAAATAAAATAGCAGTAATTATACAGCGGCTTACACACAACTTGCTAAACCCTTTAAACAGATACTGCACACTCATACAAATGCTTCTTTCAAAGTACAAAATACGAATCATTCGATTCGTCAACGGGTAGGGAAAGGGGGGGAGGGGAATTGGTTGTAGGGCTATAGCCCTGGTCAACTGCTTTTCAAGATAACTCAAATACACAACACTTTTGATGTAACATTTATTACTAACGTCAGAGAGTAAGGGGGAAATATGTGATGTTGACCTTACATGCGTGTTCTATAACGCTCGTTGACTTAAGAACTGTTATCTGCTTTTCTAGTTGTACAGGTTTACCAAACTGCAACCCTGTTTTTACCCAAATCAAATATACCTTGATTGATTAAAAAAACATTCTCACAAAATATAGTCTTAGAAAGCTTGAGCCTCGTCAGACTCAGAGTGTGAGGGCTTCATAAAGTATTTATTGTACTCATACCTCACACGAATTTTACAGTCGTTCCTCGAATTTTAAATTCCTTTAGAGAACTTCAACTTATACGGATAAAAATGAGTTCCAGTTGTTGCGAGCTATTCATAACTCTCCGCTTTCGATAGCTCCGCTCGTGTGTTTAAACTGGTTCTTTATCATCTCAAACTAAACAATGCCTTTGTGGGTCGAAGTTCGAATTCTTTCGTTTATCTTACTCTAGTCGGCAGCTGGTATGATTTATATTTAATAAATTATTTCTGAACTGCGCTCCAGCATCATCAAAGGTTCAAGTTACGTGACTGAAATGCTCAATAATACATGTATGTTTAATAACTTGAAACAGAAATGTAATTATTATTTTTCTCAGTCAATAAGGAGACGATCACACACGAAGCACATGGTAATAGTGTCAGGAGACTCGTACCTGCAGATAGTCAATATTCAACGCTTCAGATTCGAACAACCTATCAAAATAAAGTATATTTATTTATTATATTCCAGAAAAGTGCACTAATCGTATCCTGGAAAACTCAGAATAATCCGAATAAAATTTTTTCTCAAAATCAAGTCACAGTCTTGACCCGAGTAAAATAAAAGCAAATTAAAGCAAATTCAAACCCACTTTAGATATGTATGGTGTTTCAGTATCACAGGAAATCCTTAATCTTCATCACTGAGGTCGACTGTTGACATGTTCACGTAATAAGGCTCACTTTTCCTTCGTCGCTCCTCGTGCGACATGGGGGCGTTCAAGGATCTCCCTTCGTATTGGGTTCGCGTCGTGGCTTCCTTGGGCAACGAGTTGCTTTTGTTGCTCGACTTCCCCATGCTGTCGTGGTTGCGCACGCTCGAACGTACGGAGTCGTAAGCGAAACTTCCGTTTTGTGACTGCAGAGTTTGCGCTAACTTGACGCCTTGCTTGGGTCTGATCACAACCACTGCTCCTTCTTTTCCATAATATTCTTGGTCGTCCACGAATTCATCCACATGTCGTTTTATGGAGTTGAGTTTCGGATCCGATGGCTTCTTTTTGGAGTTCACCGTTTCATCGTCCAAATTAGTGGTTTTTGGAGCGCTGTATCTAGCCTCGCTGACTTTGAAGGGGTCCGCCTGTGCACTCGAGTTCACGAAATTTGAGTTGGAGTAACTTGCATATTTCTTCGGCGTCACTGTCTCCCTCAGGTCCATCGAAATGTCATCCATGATGCCTATTGAGCTTCTGAAATGCGAAGGGAAAATGGTTTGAAACCAATGACAAACCGGTGAAAAGTACAGAAGGTAAATTCTGCAAATTACGATTGAAATAACTTCCAAATTCTGACGTTATGTAGGGACACCAAAACTTGTTGGGTTCCATCGAAATATATCTATTAATTAATTGGATATTTCTATCAATTTACAGCCCGAACTCTCCTTATTTCATTAGTCTGTTCTAAATTCTTTTTCTAAATTATTCTGTGATATTAATGGTACATGTTATAATACCCAAAAACTGCAGTTAGGCCGCTCAAAGCTTCATACCATATATGAAGAAGTACGACAGGCATTAAATACGTTAACATCTCGAAACCTGCCGTTATAAAATATGCATCATTCATTTCTGTCTCAGCACTCTCTTATGAAATTTGTCTCATTTGAGAAATCGAAATTCCCTAGCATGGGAATTGAAATTAATATTTTTAAAACTTGTTCGAACACTCCAATAAAGCAATAATTACCTCCTGCCAAAAGGTTTTCCCGGCGATGTACACTTTCCGGACCATGGCCGTGTGAAGTACAACACTGCGCCCATTATCGCACTCACGATCACCAGGCTCACGAGGGTGATCAAGACGATCAGAAGCGTCACGTCGTCCTGTAGTGAAGCATTAGATAAAACCATTGAGACATCATCAGACGCGTTGAGTAGTCCTGTATTTAACATTAAATGAGAATATAAAATGCCCCATCAGGAGTTCTCGTTGTCGCGTTGTCAAACATTGTAAAATGAAAATGTTCGAACTTCAAGAACGCTACGTTGTTCGATAGTGAAATATTATAAGAGAGTACTAAAAACACTATCTGAAGCATAACACCGTCTTGTATTCTGACAGTTCAGAAAGGAGGTATAAGTAGTTATCGATTCAAGTGAAACGTCGTTTTGAGATTAAAAGATCAAAAATGTAATCTTGCACATTGTGAATTAGGTACAGTATTCTGTTCATTCTCAAAATTGAGAAATGAAATTAGAAATAACGACACTGAAGTCGCAAAACGTTTGGATGCAATTTGATAAGAATATCGGAATTATCAAAGTTTTTCGCTAACCCTAATGAAAGCGAAATTAGTATGAGTAATGCAAAGAGTGTTGTTGAGAGTGGCAGAAAAACCTGAAATAACAAAATAGGGGAAAGTCTTGTTGAGATCACAGGTTTGTGGATTCGTTATCTGGACTTGAATGAGACCAAATCTCTGCAAAGTCACGTTAGTTATGTGACGTTAGACTGCTAAGTACCTGCGTTTCCTCGATCTCATGATCGACGTAGGTGACGGCTTCACTGACTGCCTGGGTGGTGTTCTCAACCAGGAGCAAAAGTTCGTCCTGAGTTCCCTCGATGAGACTGGGATCATCTGAACCTTCTTCCACCAGCTTGTCTAGCGCATCAGCTTGCGAGTCCAAGTCTTCGGCATGCTCGTTGTCCGTCGCGCCTGCCATAATCTGAGATCACGCGAAGGAGATAATTTCCTCTATTGTGGATCATGAGATGCTATGATTGAGGGTTGGTTCAGTAAGCGATGAAATTATACGCCCACCCACTTATGTGCACTACGTTGTCATTTTTAAAAGTTTAATGCTCAGGTGGCTCCAATCTCTTTACACATTTTCGAGAACGATAGACATTATTTAACAGATGCAAAATGAATACCACGCGAATATTAATTGACAATGATATTCGTTCAGTGACAAAATTCTGATGGATATATGTGTCGATTCATGAGTTGAAAAGGATTTCAAATTTATATTTTGCGTGTCAAACTACGTGGAACATTCATTTCTCTGAAGCTTAAGAAATAATTTATGGCTAACAGAACCAGACGCAATCAGCATCATCATTATCATTTTCATTTTAGCGGTAGGATGGTCAAGACAAAAGAGATCAGCATAAATTTTAATTAAGGCATTTTGTACTCACGAATTCTGTAGAAGTAATGGCGCTCTTTTAGAATACTCAGCTATTTCTAGATTTCCGAGCCGAAAGTCATTAATAAGTTTTAAAGAGTTTGAGACTTAACAAAAGTAGAGTTCAACAACTAGTCTAATTTTTGGCCTCATTAGGTATAGAAATATATTGTTTAAATCAATCAATTACTTATAAAAATTTTGAATCGTGAGATCATTCACTTTAAAAATGTAAATAACGACTCGTGTAGCAGGATGCATAAGGTGCAGACTGCAGTATCGTTGTTCAGATGATTTTTTAAGGAAGCACTCAGGTCCAGTGCTGATATTCGCATTATTATGCTTGTCAATTAAAGTCGGTAACAAAAAAGATGATAAGGGAAGTTTCTCTCTCTCTCTCTGCGAGCATTCTTCCTATTATGGACAACTCTCGTGAACGAGCGTGGAAATGCCAGGGTATACTATGGATAGCATAAAATTCAATAAACATAAGATTGATTAAACTGCAGAACCTGTATAAAATTGACACTTGCTTGTCTCTTAAATCTGTAATTGAAGAAATTTTCTACTACGGTGGTTCTGAAAACACTTTTTTGAAAAAGCAATATTTCCTCTATTTAAATTTGTCCAAAAAATGATTTGAAATGCCTGATCTAGTTTCTCTGTTCACTCATTTTCTTTCAGTAAGAACGTCACATGAGTTCGTTTTTCATTGCACCTTACCTCCTCTCGTTGTGTTATAGAAATTGTGTTCTTGCGCAAAGCAAATTCTTGTTAATGACTGAGCTCTTATTATTTTGTAAGCGATGCGTTAATTTACGCGCAATATTAACCATGATGATCATACTCATTACTTACTTCAGTCGTGAGTTGGTTCATCTTCAGCAACACTTCCGTGACATCGTCTGCCCACATCGTGTTGGTCCTGTTGCTGCTCTCTCCGGTTTGAGTATCAGCTGCGCGTGATATTTCGACTTCCCCATCCGTACTTCGTCTTTGAATCTGACTTTCTGAGGAATCGTCCGACTCTCTCCGAAGTCTTAACAAATTTGTGATTTTGATTCCCTTCATTATATTTTGTGGCACAAAATCGTTTCTGAATTTATCCCAGACTTCAGCAATAATATTTGTGTTTTCATGATCCTCGTCCTTCACGTCCTTCATAATAAAACCTATGTCGTCGTCCTCATCTGAAATCGGTATTTTGGATAATCTCTCCAAACGATGCAGTAGCAAAGATTCTTTGTATTCCTCATTGTCGTTGACTGGGACAGGAAACCTATCGTTCTCCACGTTGTTTTTCGGTATCCATCCTTGCTCAGCGGATATTATTTCTGCATCGAACTTTCTGTTCGTCCCGATTTTCGACTTCTCTATGTCAACTCCTAACTCAATTGGATGTTCGGAATTTTCCTTGCTGAGGTAGTTATTAATTTTCGTTGGGGCTCCGCTGATCGAAACTATTACAGCCGGGTTTGAGCCCTCTTTGTCGTCCGTGAGGGGGAATCCGAGCAGCCTACGACTTTGTATTGAGTCATGGTCATTTTTTAACATGATGGTTGTTCTTTTAAATTGGTAAACTTCGTTAACCTGTGAACTATTCGTGAGTTGCCGAAGTTCTCCCACTTGAGGTGTCCATGTTTCACTAATTTCTGTAGTGAAATCACCCTGGTTAATTACGTGACTTCCTGTTGTTTGTTCTTGAACTGCTGTTCGGATTTGTGAAATTTGCTGTGACCCTGAGCTAACTTCAAACATGTTTGCATTCTCTTGTGATTCAACGTCTAAGATATCATTTTCGGTTGATTCCTCCGTTTCATGAGTTACTGAATTTCGATTTGGCGGAGTTGCGTTTCCGTTCATTATGCTCTGGAAATTATCTGGAGAGCTAGAAGAAGCAATCTCGTCATTTAACGGAGCTTCTGATGCCGAGTTTGTGTCGCTCGTTAGAGATTGGGCTTCTGTTGCATACATGGATTCAGATCCAATCACAATTGAACTCATAGTCTCGTAAAGTAGTATTTCTTCTAGCTCGGACGAAGCGGATGACGATCGAATTTGTGGTTCAAAAGCTTGAGATGCTCCCTGCAAGTCAGGTACTGACGATTCAGTTGTTAACCGATATCTCATAACTGAATCTTCTGATAATTCATCCGATGCTGGTCCAATACTTCTCGATAATTCACTTGTTGAAACTACTGTAGTGGCTTCACTCGGAATCGTTGGTTCTGTTGTTGATTGAGGTGTAGTCGCTTGTTCTGTCGTTTCTTCTGTCGTCGTCACAGCTTCTGTTGTTGGTGAGGTAGACTTGGTCGTCGACACAAAAACTGTTGAAGACTCATGAGTTGCTCCGTTTGTTGTAGTCGATTCCATTGTTAAACTTGATTCCGTCGCCTCTGACGCTGGTGTTGAATCTGATATTGCTTCTGTCGTTACTGCATCTGTCGTTGCTACGCTTGATGTGGTAGCTTTTTCTGTGGTTGTTTCCACATTTGTTGACTCGCCGGCTGTTATTTCATTTGTTGATGAGAAATTTTCTGTCGTCGTAGTGGACTCAATTGGTTGAGATGTCGATGATATTAATTCTGTCGTCGGAATTGGAGATCCGGAAGATGATGCTAAGGATGAAGTTGTCGGTACGGGGGATTCAGAAGTTGACACTGGGGATTCAGAAGTTGACCCTGGAGATTCAGATGTCGACGCTGACGACTCAGAAGTTGACACTGGGGATTCAGAAGTTGACACTGGGGATTCAGATGTCGACGCTGACGACTCAGAAGTTGACACTGGAGATTCAGGAGTTGACGTTGGGGATTCAGGAGTTGACATTGGGGATTCAGATGTTGATGCTGACGACTCAGAAGTTGGCACTGGGGATTCAGAAGTTGGCACTGAGGATTCAGAAGGTGACACTGGGGATTCAGAAGTCGACGCCGGGGATTCAGAAGTTGACCCTGGGGATTCAGAGGTTGACACTGGGGATTCGGAAGTTGACACTGGGAATTCAGAAGTTGACACAGGGGATTCAGAAGTTGACACTGTGGATTCAGAAGTCGATATTGGAGCAACAGACGAAGAGCTGGACGCTGCTGTGAGTGTGGTGACGTCAGAGCCGTTGTACAGCAGCAGCTGCAGTGCCGCCAGTGACCGGTCCGAGTGCTTCAGAGCGTCCTTGATCGCTTCCAGGTCCTCCATGTCACCGAATGCTGGATAGGTACGAATATAAAAAGCAAGGTGAAAATCGCTGCACGTAAAGTCATTTTTATTAAAAATGATCAAATAAAACAGAACGTTTCAGACTAACTGTCTATCTTCAGCAAAATCTCTGTAAAACGAAACCAAAAGAGGAAGGATTAATTCACTAATGAAACACTAATTCACTAATTAACACTAATTCATTAATTTTTTTCTGCACCACGATGAGCAAAACTGGTTAAAAGAATATCATCCAGTTTTTAAGCCTATATTTTACAAGCGGTATGCTGATGACACCTTTGTTTTGTTCAGAGATAAGGCTCATGCTGACCTCTTCCTCCAATATTTAAATTCTCGTCATAGCAATATTAGATTTACTAAGGAAGACGAAGAAAATGATAGGTTACCGTTTCTTGATGCATGTGTAGAGAGAGTTGGCAGTACTTTTCAGTGCTTTGTTTTCCGAAAGAAAATTTTTTCTGGGCTAGGGACCAGCTTTTTTAGCTTTTGTTAATACAATTTTAAGGTTTGCGGCATTCGTACTCTCGTCCATAGAGCGTTTAATGTGTGTCTTAACTTTCAATACTTACACAAAGAGTTCGATTTTTTACGACGATAGTTTGCCAAAAACGGATTTCTTTCTTCTGTTGTTGACAGGCATATTAACAGATTTTTGTCAAAAATTTATGATAACTCTCAATTTGTTCAATCTTGTGCTCAACAAGCTTTCTTTTTGAAGTTGCCGTATTTTGGCCATCAGTCATTGAAACTTAGAGAGTATGTTAAATCTCTTATTAACAGGCTTTTCCCGCAGCTCAAAATTCAAATGATTCCATACCATTTACAAGTTGATTTGATCCAAATGAATTTTTATTTGACCCTCGCGAAATTAGAATTTCTCAAAGTGAATTTTAATTTGCTCCTGATGAAAATAGAATTGATCGAAGTGAATTTTGATCTGCTCTTTCTCAATTTTAAATCATTACATAAAAATTTTATTGGCTTTATAATGTTATTTGAAAGAATCATAGTGAAATTTATTTTTTCTTTGTGAATTGATTTTATTCCAATAATGCGCACGAAGATACTGGGTTTTTGCAGAGTATAATTTGCAAAAAAATACAGAATATAATTTTCGTTGTGTGAACCATTACTCATTTTCAAACCATTAGACAAAGGAGTCGTATCTCAGACACTTTGATCAAAGAAACATCACAGAGATACTGTCACGTTGCACATTGCCGCACATCACGTTGCATCTTGTGTAGACATGCTAACGTCATCAGCCATAAGTGTCCGCCTCAACTCCAAACATCTTCATCTTTCAGAAACCAAAACCTTCAAGATGAAGTACAATAAAACGAGTGCGCGAGACAGACAGAGAATAATAGAAGCTTTCAATAATGAAGAGGACTGGAAGAAAGTTGCCAACGCACTTGGAATAAATTTTAAGACTGCATACAGGTGGATGAAAAATAAGCAAGTCATATATAAGAAGAAAGGAAGAAATAATATAAGAAATGTCACGAAATATTGAGGACACTGACAACAGCCATAGAAGAAAATGCTTCGATTACTCTCTCACAACTTCACAGAAAAGTACAAGATCATGACGTTGATCAAGGAGATCTTAAGAAAAACGTTAATGAGGCAATAATTATCAAAACTTGCGCAAACGTTGTAACATATGCTTACATTTCATTTTGTGATGTTTAGTTATGACGTTTAAGCAGTATTATTCTTTCGATAACATTACTGTATTTCTTCATCAAAATGCATTTGTACACGAATTATCAGAAAAATATATATATATTATTTTTTAATTTTAAAACGCTTTCTATCAATTTATTGTCCAATCCCGCTAGTGATTGCGACCTAAACATGTTTAATGATGATAATAATAATAATAATGGTTTATTTGATAGGGTGTCATCTCCCGAATAATCGTCGGTAGTAAATAACCCTTGGGTAATGCAGCTACTGGATGATTGTCAGTTGGTTACAGGTTGAACATATGATCCCATTACCCTGCACACTATAGAAAGTCCCTTTGCTTATATGCCTTTTACTGATAGATTAAATAATTAAAGAACAAATCAATCCATTTGGATTTCTGCGCAATTGATTAAAAGATAATAGATTAATTTCATTTAATAAACATTAAAAAATTCAAATATTTACTAATTAATATTAATTAACCATGAGAACTAAGATTTGGCAATCAAGAAAGGTTCAAACCAAGGTTCAACCCTGTGTTTAGGGCAATATATAGTATTTTATATATTTTAATTGCACAAGCTGAAAAAAATTACGTAATTTTGATATTGTAACTATAACAAACTAAAAATTATTTGGATCGATCACAAATTAATAAAAAGCAAATCAGATTTCACTCGGAGCAATTCCATTTTCACGAGGATCAAATCAAAATTCTTTTGGATCGATTCTATTTTCACGAGGTGCGAATTAAAATTCACTTGGAGCTATTTTATTTTCACTAGGATCAAATCAAATTTCACTTGGAGCAATTCTATTTTCACGAAGAGCAAATTAAAATTCACTTTGAGCAATTCTAATTTCACGAGGAGCAAATCAAAATTCATTTGGAGCAAATCAACTTGTAAATGGCATGGAGTTTCCGAGCATGCTGGGCGCAGTTGCAGAACTGGTCTTCCTCTTGGGTGATCCCCACTGTCCTCTGTAAGATCTCATGCAGAAGAGTGCAATGTTCCGGTCTCCCTAAGCGATTTTAAAATCTTGGCCGGTACCTCTTACAGAACAAATCTGCGCATCCTCGAATCTTTACATATTTACAAATTGAAACCTGCTTTGAATGACAACCAAAGTGCTTTCCCGCTTCATGTTGCCAACACTAGTTCAGTTGCTCAGTTTTTCTTTTACCTTTTATTATTTTCTTAACGTTGTTCGTGGTTTATTAAAGTTTAAAATTTTTATGAATACTTCATTAGTGGCTTAATTCTTCCTATTTTGGTTTCGTTTTACAGAGATTTCTGCTGAAGATGGACAGTTAGTCCCAAACGTTCAGGTTTATTTGATAATTTTTAGTAAATATGACTTTAAGTGTAGCAATTTTCGCCTTACTTTTTATTCTCAAGCTTAGAAGCATCAATGCTGGAGTTATCTTACGTACGAATACGTTGAATTAAACCTGTTTTTATAACTTCCTGCCTCCCAGACAACTGCATACGAGGCCTAAAGATTCATGGTACTTGTTTGCTTTTTAGAATGGGTCTTGCCTTCATATGTGGTGCATTTATACTAATTTATTTTTTCTGTTAGCTGCGTTCCCTAACGACGTGGATTCAATGTTTTTCCGGGTCATTCTAAATATTTAGCGGATGTAGATATGATTTTTCCAAAAGTTTATAAATAAACTAGTTGTAAAATAATAAATTGCCATGGTACGTACGGGATCTAATGGATCGTGTAAGAAATATAAAAATTAAGCTTTGTTAGTTGAATTAGTTGGCACGTTCTTACTATGGTTTTTGCAGTTCGACCTTAGTACTATCAGAAATAATTATTGTTCATTCGAATAGTATAGAGCTTTGCTAGAGCTATTTTACTTCAGCAGAACGGTGTCTAATTAAGTACTGTACGAACACCATACAAATGTACTCTTTTCCTTCCATTTAGAAATTACAGCTTTTTATGAGGCCAAGATTTCAAGCACTGTTTATCCTAGTTATTTGCACTTTACGAGGCTGATGTTTTGGCGATTCACAGTCTTCTGTTGAAAAAATTTAGGCTATCCGCTTGTGGGACGTCGAGAAAATTTATCCTAAATCCTGCGTAGGTGAGAAAAACAATAAGCTTCTGTATGGTTTGCCGTTTGATTTCAAATGCAGTACTCAAGAAAACAACTTTTTAAAATTTCCCTTAAGCCAGGAAAGAGGTACCAATGTTTCTCATCACTGAGACATATTCTTAATTAATTTTATTTACTATCGATATTTTTCCTAAGAGGAAAGGTTTTTGTGATGGACACATGTCATACTGCGTTTGTAATGGATTATAATATCATGAATGAGCAGTTTATCGAATGAAGTAAGATCGTCCCATAACCTGTTGATTCATTTCGAAATATTACACTCCAATACGCCGACCTCTATGAATGATATTTAAGGAGCCATTACAAAGAGCTTGTACTTGTATGCTATATCAAATAAGAGAATACGTTACTGGCAAGCTTATATTTCATGCGCACTCACCGCTGGCGTGAGCACACCTCAGCGCAGCCAGGCCCAGCAGCAGCAGGCAGAGCGCCCTCATCACGCCGGTGCGGTGTCCGCTATGTTGTTGGTGGAGAAATTTCGTTCAGCCCTGAAAACGAACAATAAGGTTTAGACAAGTGGTTCTTAACCTGGGTACACGGCCCCTGGGGCTGGGGGGAGCCTCCTCACTAAAGCCTTATTTTTCCCAGTAATATTTTCGACAAAAGAGTGAACTCTCACCGTTGAATACGTTTGAGGGCCATTTTACAATATTTTTTGTTGTGAGCTCTTATTTAGCAGTCCATCTGCACACAATTTACAATGGCAATTCTTAAGTGGGACGTGGGAGTAAAAAGGTTAGGAGCCTCTGGCTTAGACTATCCGATAGCAACGGTCCCAGTTGGCGTACGTTAATGAAAATTTATTTCCAGGTTTAGGTGATACGGGATCTGAAAAGTACGTTTGATAATGTGCTAGGTGTGTCCTCCGTATTTGACTATATGTATATTCTCAAGTATTTATAGTGAGGGCCGAGCCTTACGCTCACAGAGTAACATACTTGCGGCGAAGTTTTCGATCTCGTAAGATCATCTTCGAGCTCTGTTGTGTGATGAAATGGAAACCAAAGCCATATAATGAAGGCATCTACGGATGCTTTATTTCCAATCAAGCCTGATACACATCACCTTGTACATTGGATTTTCAATTGCCTTATAACTAACGCCAGGACGCCATGACGCTTTCCCCCGGTCAAGACCGGTACCCATTTCCGACACCTGGGTGGAGTGGGGTATTGTGCTTGGAATTTTTCTCCTATACCCAACAGAGAAAATCGCCACTGCCTGCGCCGAGATTCGATCCCGGGTCCTTGCCGCACGGCGGCAGAACCTATACCACATGGCTATGGCGGCACATATCTCTCATAGGACTTTCATTTTTCACAACGTTTATTTCCTTGTTCTAGGTAAGGATTTGAGGAGAGAATATCGTATGGAACAAATTCAGAACAGCCTCACCGATCACGTACAAGATCTATGAATTTCTACTTTTCTGGGCATCATTTCACTGAGAGGTGAGTTATAATTGTTCAATATCTGTTAGCCCTGGAAGGGTGCTTGAAGACTTTAAATTCATTCACCCCTGCTGCTGCATTTGTATTACAGTTGTATCCCAGACTCACACAAGCAAGCGGATGAGTTAGAGTACGACTTTGTGTTCTAAACAAATCTCCAGCAAGCATGTGCTCTCAGTCATTATACCCAAAACCACGTATAGATATGCAGAACACAACTGAATGATAAAGTTCATACCAAAAGCTACGTTTAGAGACATAAGCACGTTATTCCTACAAACAATACATAAGTTGGATCATTCCTTGAAATTATTGCGATGGACAGGTTAAGATATATATAACTACAACTTATCACTTCAAATTAATCCAAGTCAAGTTTAAATTAATCCAATTTTAGTTCAAATTAATCCAAGTCAAGTTCAAATTAATACAAGCCAAGTTCAATTTAACCTAAGTCAAGTTCAAATTAATCCAAGTCAAGTTCAAATTAATCCAAGTCAAGTTCAAATTAATCCAACCCTTAGTTGAGTTAAGAATTGACATAATCACTCGTTTATTTTAGCTTTTTTTGTGTTAAATAAGTATCTATTGGATGTGATGAGAGAGACAATTGTTTTGCCTTTCATCAAGGAATGCATAAAATTTCCGCCGGTGTTGAAATCTAAAGACAAGCTGTCGTAAAATGTGCTAAGTATCCAGCATCAGGAGGCAGAGTGTGATTTAGATCTTTGGCCGGCGTAAAAGACACAAGTCAATTATAAAAACTTCGTATTATACCTCACATTAAAGGTTTTTTAAATTCTACATTAATGGTAGTATGTATCCATCAAAATATTTACGTTCATAAGGTAATTTTATGTTACACATACACATAGCAGTATCGAGGATTTATTTACACTCATATAGATGCTTAAATGCGTGAAATTCCCCTTTATTACGTTTTTATACATGAAATCACATACAAGCAACTACATAAGATTACTATTGGACAATATGTGGATTCAATCTTTAGAAGAAGTACACAAATGCTATTCACAGGGTACTTATGTTCGATGCCGTTTGATTACAATTTATATGAGTGCATCACTACACAGATACATTCATGCATTGGCAGTAAAAATGTTGCCATCCCTTCAAATTAATAGGCCTTGACAAATATATTATCTATGTCGATAACACAAATTTTTACTTCTTTTTATGAATATCGTTTGAATAAGCGAAAAAAAGACTTGTTGCTATATTTCTTTTAAAGATTAACTCTACATATCGTCCAATGGTAATCTTTTGTAGTTGCATGCATATATGGTTTTATATATATGTGATAAAGTGGAATTTCACGCATAAAATCTATATGAGGGTAAATAAATCCTCGATACTATGTGCATGTGTAACATGAAATTGCCTTTTGACAAAGAATATTTGAATGGATGCATACTGCTTTTAATGTAGAATTTGAAAAACCTTTAATGCGTTGTATGATACGAAGTTTTTATAACTGACTTGTATCTTTTACGCCGGTCAAAGATCTGAATCACACTCTGTCTCATGATGCTGGATACTTAGAACATTTTACGACAGCTTGTCTTTAGATTGCAACACAGGCGAAAGTTTTATGTATTTCTTGCAAAAAGGCAAAACGATTGTCTTGCTCATCACATCCAATAGATACTTATTTAACACAAAAAACGCTTAAATTTACCAGTGATTATGTCAATTCCTAACTCAACTTAGTGTTTGACTGGTTTGAATTTGACTTGGATTAATTTGAACTTGACTTTGATTAATGTATACTTGACTTGGATTAATTTGAGCTTGACTTGGATTAATTTGAGCTTGACTTGGATTATTTTGAATTTGACTTGGATTAATTTGAACTTGACTTTGATTAATTTATACTTGACTTGGATTAATTTGAGCTTGAATTGGATTAATTTGAGCTTGACTCGGATTAAATTGAACTTGAATTGGATTAATTTCAAGTAAAAAAACTTGCAGTTATCAGACCCAACTAAGTTCAAGGACTTCCAGAGCATCCTACGAAAACATTATGTTTTCACAATTTTATACGTTCGATAATATTAAAATTACCTCTACAAATAGTTGATCTTATTTTTTTTCAGCTGTGAGATGAAAAAAAATGGTCTTAATATAACTTTATATGTTAGGTAATGATGCGGAGATGAGAACCGCGTATTCAAAAAAGGATTTTTGTTTAGTGCCACTTAATGGTGATAAGCCAATCATTTTTGGCATTTTTGGATCATCGTATAGAGGACATAGCTATTGCTCACCAGCTTGCTTTATCATTACCTAGATAAGAAACACCATCACGACTTGCTTCATGACATATTTTTCAGACCGATGTTGAAAGGCAACGAGTTCCATGCTTCAATTACGATACCAGTGAAACTGTATTAAGTTATTGTTTGGTTATTGTAAGGGAGCACAAATTAAGGTACTTCAGATCCTGGTTAAATAGTCGTGATAGCCATTATGAGAAATTTCAGATCTTAATTGTTCTTTTTATAATGTCACACTAGTGCCTTGATTTAGCAATTTTTAAATCATCTTCACGCACACTATTTTTTCTTAATGATCAGTCTAATCTCGAGGTTTCAGCGCACCTCAAACATGCAATTACGAGCAATCGCTCATACAAGAAAGTTATTCATCCCCCAGTCACACATGTAGATTATTTCTACCAATACATAGCGATGACTTTTCTGCCCATTATTATTGTGAAATACTCCAGAGTAAAAGGATACCTTTCTTGTTAACGCCAATTTCTTGAAAAATTGTATATGAAAAAATTGTACTGTAGCCCTTCAGTATGACCACTACTCGTAATAAAAACTCATGTCATAATTATTACGCAAAATTTACATCATAGTTCCGTACATTGATACGAAATCCATCTAGAACAGCGTCTACATCTGCAGCTTCATCTAACAAATGCTTTTTGAAGAGACTTTTTAAGCTAACCCTACCCTCACGGCACCACACACCCTACCCTCACGACACCACACACCCTACCCTCACGGCACCACACACCCTACCCTCACTGCACCACACACCCTACCCTCACTGCACCACACACCCTACCCTCACTGCACCACACACCCTACCCTCACTGCAACACACACCCTACCCTCACGACACCACACACCCTACCCTCACTGCACCACACACCCTACCCTCACGACACCACACACCCTACCCTCTGTCGAGAATCTGTTAAGAATAACCAATTTTGTGAATTAAAAAAAAAATGAGGATTTAGGGAAAAATTTTAATTGTGTGTAATAAATTTTGTGCTTACTTATAAATATCTCAATTGTGTGTAATAAATTTTGTGCTTACTTATAAATATCTCAGTAAATCCCAGCAGCACAGGAGGGTCGCTTAAACATGTATGTTTTTATGCCTGTGTGTTTTCTTTGGACTCAGCAATGTTAGATGGAGCGATAAGATGCAAGGGCTCGGACGATGGCTGTTTACATTGTGTGTTGTTTCTGGAGGGGTCTATTTTGTGGTGTTAGCAATTTCTTCATTCGGGCGAGCCCTTGGAAACTGTAGACATTCGGAAAAATGCCTACCCAAGCGCAACAAAAGCCGCCTTGTGGTCAAATATAAATCGAGACACTTAAGCCGAGAGAGACGGCAAACCAACGGTCGGTTGCGAAGGAGCTTGAGCGTGGGAAGCGATGAGGCTAAGATAGAAATAAAGGCGAGCTGCGGTACTACCAATCAGAAAAGATGTAGGCGGGCGCTTCAAGGGTCCTAAGATTCTTATAGGTCGAATGTGAGAGAGGGGACAACCCTCGAGAAAATACGCGGGGCATCTGAGGAACAGAAGGTAGTTCTGGAGTCAACGCCGGAGCGCGAAGTAGAAGAAATAAAACGCGGGTGTGTTCGCTGTAACAAACGTGCTCAAAGATATAATGAAAAGTGGTTATTGGATATATTGAAAATTTATACTAAAGGCGACGCTATAATGTAATTCAAAATTAATACATTTTCTCGTTTTCACTTTCAGAGAAGTAAAGCAAAATCCAACCAGCGTGGAAATAATTTAATGTAACATTTAGCTGCAACGTCTCGGGGCGGGTAAGAGATACACAGGTACTTAAAAAAAAATATATATATATATGTGTATATATATTTTGTTAAAATAAATATGAGTGAAATTTATTGGCATTCAGTGATGTAAAAAATTTGAGATATTTGAGGGAACGTCATTGACGCGCTTAAAAATTAACAAATTGAAATTTATCTTGACAGCTGGTACGGAGTCATATGTCTGAGGATTGATCAGCTCGAATGAAAGGAAATCGACGTGTGAATATACTGAAGCGGAATAAGCAAAATAACGTCATCACTAGACATTTTCTGAACAGTGAATAAGATAGGCTTTTGAAGTGAAGCGAGTCGCGGATGAATGTTTGTGGTTAAAGTGACCATTGCCCACTGTGCTGCTGGAAGACTGAAATGAGAATAGACCAGAATTTATCATGTCTCAGGTGTAGCTCTTGTAACTTAGGTAAGGCTGGCCAGCCGAAACATACAATATAGTTGTGTGATGTAAGTCATTTGACGTATGCTATTTTGATTCCATTGCTTAATTGGCATTATTCCTAATACCATTCATTGTGTGTACGCTCATTGATGTTTGTATGACGTATAGCTGGAAATCATAAATGCCAAGCATATTTTATCCTGTGTATCATGCCCCCCAATATTAGAAGCGATCGATCGTAACACCACGGAGGGCGCTCAGAGAACGCGCTGCGTAAGTTCAGTCAACCATCATCGGTGAGTAACGCTTTGTTTTTTCAGTATATGTGCTGTAATGTCAATTATTGTCCATGAATTTTTGTGTCGTGTATGTATCCCTTGGAGGTGTGCCATTCCTCAATTCCGAGAGCCGGATCTTCCTGTTAATGAAATGTTAACAAGGAGGTGAAGGGACCCGTTCTTCTCGTGACACCTCACTGCACCACACACCCTACCCTCACTGCACCACACACCCTACCCTCACTGCACCACACACCCTACCCTCACGACACCACACACCCTACCCTCACTGCACCACACACCCTACCCTCACTGCACCACACACCCTACCCTCACTGCACCACACACCCTACCCTCACGACACCACACACCCTACCCTCAATGCACCACACACCCTACCCTCACTGCACCACACACCCTACCCTCACTGCACCACACACCCTACCCTCACGACACCACACACCCTACCCTCACTGCACCACACACCCTACCCTCACGACAACACACACCCTACCCTCACGGCACCACACACCCTACCCTCACTGCACCACACACCCTACCCTCACTGCAACACACACCCTACCCTCACTGCAACACACACCCTACCCTCACTGCAACACACACCCTACCCTCACTGCACCACACACCCTACCCTCACGACACCACACACCCTACCCTCACGACACCACACACCCTACCCTCAATGCACCACACACCCTACCCTCACTGCACCACACACCCTACCCTCACTGCACCACACACCCTACCCTCACGACACCGCACACCCTACCCTCACGACAACACACACCCTACCCTCACTGCAACACACACCCTACCCTCACGGCACCACACACCCTACCCTCACTGCACCACACACCCAACCCTCACGACGACACACACCCTACCCTCACTGCACCACACACCCTACCCTCACTGCACCACACACCCTACCCTCACGACAACACACACCCTACCCTCACTGCAACACACACCCTACCCTCACGACACCACACACCCTACCCTCACTGCACCACACACCCTACCCTCACTGCACCACACACCCTACCCTCACGACAACACACACCCTACCCTCACTACACCACACATCCTACCCTCACGGCACCACACACCCTACCCTCACTGCACCACACACCCTACCCTCACTGCAACAGACACCCTACCCTCACTGCAACACACATCCTACCCTCACGACACCACACACCCTACCCTCACTGCACCACACACCCTACCCTCACTGCACCACACACCCTACCCTCACGACAACACACACCCTACCCTCATGGCACCACACACCCTACCCTCACTGCACTTGACACCCTACCCTCACTGCACCACACACCCTACACTCACGGCACCGCACACCCTACCCTCACGGCACCACACACCCTACTCTCATGGCACCACACACCCTACCCTCACTGCACTTGACACCCTACCCCCACTGCACCACACACCCTACCCTCACGACACCACACACCCTACCCTCACGGCACCACACACCCTACCCTCACTGCACCACACACCCTACCCTCACGACAACACACACCCTACCCTCACGGCACCACACACCCTACCCTCACTGCACCACACACCCTACCCTCACTGCAACACACACCCTACCCTCACTGCAACACACACCCTACCCTCACTGCAACACACACCCTACCCTCACTGCACCACACACCCTACCCTCACGACACCACACACCCTACCCTCACGACAACACACACCCTACCCTCACTGCAACACACACCCTACCCTCACGACACCACACACCCTACCCTCACTGCACCACACACCCTACCCTCACTGCACCACACACCCTACCCTCACGACAACACCACACACCCAACCCTCACGACGACACACACCCTACCCTCACTGCACCACACACCCTACCCTCACTGCACCACACACCCTACCCTCACGACAACACACACCCTACCCTCACTGCAACACACACCCTACCCTCACGACACCACACACCCTACCCTCACTGCACCACACACCCTACCCTCACTGCACCACACACCCTACCCTCACGACAACACACACCCTACCCTCACTACACCACACATCCTACCCTCACGGCACCACACACCCTACCCTCACTGCACCACACACCCTACCCTCACTGCAACAGACACCCTACCCTCACTGCAACACACATCCTACCCTCACGACACCACACACCCTACCCTCACTGCACCACACACCCTACCCTCACTGCACCACACACCCTACCCTCACGACAACACACACCCTACCCTCATGGCACCACACACCCTACCCTCACTGCACTTGACACCCTACCCTCACTGCACCCACACCCTACCCTCACGGCACCGCACACCCTACCCTCACGGCACCACACACCCTACTCTCATGGCACCACACACCCTACCCTCACTGCACTTGACACCCTACCCCCACTGCACCACACACCCTACCCTCACGACACCACACACCCTACCCTCACTGCACCACACATCCTACTCTCACTACACCACACAACCTACCCTCACTGCACCACACACCCTACCCTCACTGCAACACACACCCTACCCTCACTGCAACACACACCCTACCCTCACTGCAACACACATCCTACCCTCACTGCACCACACACCCTACCCTCACTGCACCACACACCCTACCCTCACTGCAACACACACCCTACCCTCACTGCACCACACACCCTACCCTCACGGTACCACACACCCTACTCTCACGGCACCACACACCCTACCCTCACGACACCACACACCCTACCCTCACTGCACCACACACCCTACCCTCACTGCACAACACACCCTTCCCTCACGACAACACACACCCTACCCTCACTGCACCACACACCCTACCCTCACGGCACCGCACACCCTACCCTCACGGCACCACACACCCTACCCTCATGACACCACACACCCTACCCTCACTGCACCTGACACCCTACCCTCACAGCACCACACACCCTACCCTCACGACACCACACACCCTACCCTCACTGCACCACACATCCTACTCTCACTACATCACACATCCTACCCTCACTGCACCACACACCCTACCCTCACGACACCACACACCCTACCCTCACTGCACCACACACCCTACCCTCACTGCACCACACACCCTACCCTCACGACAACACACACCCTACCCTCACTGCACCACACACCCTACCCTCACGGCACCGCACACCCTACCCTCACGGCACCACACACCCTACCCTCATGGCACCACACACCCTACCCTCACTGCACCTGACACCCTACCCTCACTGCACCACACACCCTACCCTCACGACACCACACACCCTACCCTCACAGCACCACACATCCTACTCTCACTACACCGCACATCCTACCCTCACTGCACCACACACCCTACCCTCACGGCACCACACACCCTACCCTCACGGCACCACACAACCTCTCTCATGGCACCACACACCCTACCCTCACTGCACCACACACCTTACCCTCACGGCACCACACACCCTACCCTCACTACACCACACATCCTACCCTCACTGCATCACACACCCTACCCTCATGGCACCACACACCCTACCCTCACTGCACCACACACCTTACCCTCACGGCACCACACACCCTACCCTCACTGCACCACACATCCAACTCTCACTGCACCACACACCCTACCCTCACGACATCACACACCCTACCCTCACGACACCACACACCCTACCCTCACTGTACCACACACCCTACCCTCACTGCACCACACACCCTACTCTCACTGCACCACACATTCTACCCTCACTGCACCACACACCCTACCCTCACGGCCCCACACACCCTACCCTCACGGCACCACACACCCTACCCTCACTGTACCACACACCCTACCCTCACTGCACCACACACCCTACCCTCACTGCACCACACACCCTACCCTCACTGCACCATACACCCTACCCTCACGGCACCACACACCCTACCCTCACTGCACCACACACCCTACCCTCACGGCACCACACACCCTACCCTCACTGCACCACACACCCTACCCTTACGGCACCACACACCCTACCCTCACGGCACCACACACCCTACCCTCACGGCACCACACACCCTACCATCACTGCACCATACATCCTACCTTCACTGCACCACACACCTACCTTCACTGCACCACACACTCTACCCTCATGGCACCACACACCCTACCCTCACGGCACCACACACCTTACCCTCACGGCACTACACACCCTACCCTCACTGCACCACACATCCTACTCTCACTGCACCACACATCCTACCCTCACAGCACCATGCACCCTACCCTCACGGCACAACACACCCTACCCTCACTGCACCACACACCCTACCCTCACTGCACCATGCACCCTACCCTCACGGCACCACACACCCTACCCTCACTGCACCACAGACTCACCCTAACTTTGGTTATCACCCTAATAATACACTTATCCCGTGCAAATAAATTAATTGTCGAAAATTTCTGCAGATCTCCCTTAGTTATCGATACGTACATTTGTCTGTGCGTCGGCATAAAATATCCTAGCGCGTCAACTGAAAAATATTGTGATGTGTCAGCCCACACAGCTCCCTGTGTGTCAGCACACGCAGCTCCATGTGTGTCAGCACAAACAACTCCCTGTGTGTCAGCACACACAGCTCCCCGTGTGTCAGCCCACACAGCTCCCTGTGTGTCAGCACACGCAGCTCCATGTGTGTCAGCACAAACAACTCCCTGTGTGTCAGCACACACAGCTCCCCGTGTGTCAGCCCACACAACTCCCTGTGTGTCAGCACACACAGCTCCCTGTGTGTCAGCACACACGGCTCCCTGTGTGTCAGCACACACAGCTCCCTGTGTGTCAGCACACACAGCTCCCTGTGTGTCAGCACACACAGCTCCCTGTGTGTCAGCACACACAGCTCCCTGTGTGTCAGCACACACAGCTCCCTGTGCGTCAGCACACACAGCTCCCTGTGTGTCGGCCCACACAACTCCCTGTGTGTCAGCACACGCAGCTCCATGTGTGTCAGCACAAACAACTCCCTGTGTGTCAGCACACACAGCTCCCCGTGTGTCAGCCCACACAACTCCCTGTGTGTCAGCACACACAGCTCCCTGTGTGTCAGCACACACAGCTCCCTGTGTGTCAGCACACACAGCTCCCTGTGTGTCAGCACACGCTGCTCCCTGGGTGTCAGCACACACAGCTCCCTGAGTGTCAGCACACACAGCTCCCTGTTTGTCAGCACACACAGCTCCCTGTGTGTCAGCACACACAGCTCCCTCTGTGTCAGAACACACAACTCCCTATGTGTCAGCACACACAGCTCCCTGTGTGTCAGCCCACACAGTGTCTGCACACACAGTGTCAGCACACACCACACACCCACACATAGGTCCGGGACACCTTGTCACCAATGACGCGGTCGCAGCACGCGGTGCAATAGCGGCGCGCTCTGTCAACACGGGGCCCATCAACACAAGGCGCTATTGCCTCATAATTTGAGGCCTAATTGCCCTGCAACGTTGCCCCGTGCGTTATGTTTGCGCAGCCGCTCCGGCATACCGAAATTTCCGAACTTTCCATGGCTTTTGTGCTTTTATTCGCAGGTGTTGACAGCGGTGGCCTCGAGGGGATGTTTCTCTCGTGATCAGTCGTTGTGGTGTTTGTTCGTGGTGCTTGCTGCTGGTGGGTGATGTGATGGTGAATGGTCGTGGTTAGGAGTGATAACGAACGTATGCTAATTTGCGGGAATTATTGAACGGAAGGTAACGAATGATGATGGTGATTAGTGCTTGTTGTTATGTCACCGTTTATAGTGCCCAATGATTGTTGCTAATGATCAACGATTGCTAATGATAGTTAATGCATGTTTTGAATAATTTATAATTGCCTATGACGATTATAAATGCCGATAAAGATTTATAGATGTTAACTATGGTTGACAATTGCAAAGGAATATTTATTGCTTGTGCGAATTATCAATTTTCAGTGATGATTAATGCAATTTATTGACCGATGCATTTGGAAATTATATATACGAGAGGTATGAATGTTTTCTATGGTCAATCTTGTTCTTAATAATGTAACTAGTGACTGTTCTAGGCTGCTACTGATTGTAATCGATGTATAAAGGCTGTTACTAACTGATAAAAATAGTTAGTGATTCCTGTTGATGATTGATGTTTATTGACGTTAGTTAATGATGCTGATGATGATTGGTGGTTACTGACGTTGGTTAATGATGCTGATGATGATTGATGTTTACTGACGTTGGTTAATGATGCTGATGATGATTGATGGTTACTGACGTTGGTTAATGATGCTGATGATGATTAATGGTTACTGACGTTGGTTAATGATGCTGATGATGATTAATGGTTACTGACGTTGGTTAATGATGCTGTTGATGATTAATTTTTACTGACGTTGGTTAATGATGCTGTTGATGATTAATGGTTACTGACGTTGGTTAATGATGCTGTTGATGATTAATGGTTACTGACGTTGGTTAATGATGCTGTTGATGATTGATGGTTACTGACGTTGGTTAATGATGCTGTTGATGATTGATGATTACTGACACTGAGTGCTGATGATGAGTACTGATTGCTCATGATGAGTAATGATAGTTTTGCTTGTTACCGACAGTGAGATCCGTTGATAAAGATCGTTAAGTTGGCTTGTGTGAGGCGCTTACGTGGCCAACAGCCCCGCTACTCCTGCCCTCGTGGGAATATTTCCGATAAAAAAAGGGGAAAAGGGCGGGTCAGGAGAGGGCAGTTGTGGAATGTATGTCAAATAAAATTAATTTTGACGCAGAACACAGAAGGGAATTTTATTCCTTCATAAGCATTAAAGTTCAGGAGTGACAAAAAAGTCAATGCCATTTAAGTAATGGTAAAAAATGCGGCTGTTGTAATTCTTATTAGCAACACTTTACGTGCACCGTCAAACTCAGTGTACTCAGACTGGCATCGAGCAGCGCATTTTATTTCGAAGTTTTGCTCACTGTTGAGTTTGTCGCCCACTGTTGAGTTTGTCGCCCACTGTTGAGTTTGTCGCTCACTGTTGAGTTTGTCGCCCACTGTTGAGTTTGTCGCCCACTGTTGAGTTTGTCGCTCACTGTTGAGTTTGTCGCCCACTGTTGAGTTTGTCGCCCACTGTTGAGTTTGTCGCCCACTGTTGAGTTTGTCGCCCACTGTTGAGTTTGTCGCCCACTGTTGAGTTTGTCGCCCACTGTTGAGTTTGTCGCCCACTGTTGAGTTTGTCGCTCACTGTTGAGTTTGTCGCCCACTGTTGAGTTTGTCGCTCACTGTTGAGTTTGTCGCCCACTGTTGAGTTTATCGCTCACTGTTGAGTTTGTCGCTCACTGTTGAGTTTGTCGCTCACTGTTGAGTTTGTCGCTCACTGTTGAGTTTGTCGCTCACTGTTGAGTTTGTCGCTCACTGTTGAGTTTGTCGCCCACTGTTGAGTTTGTCGCTCACTGTTGAGTTTGTCGCCCACTGTTGAGTTTGTTGCCCACTGTTGAGTTTGTCGCTCACTGTTGAGTTTGTCGCTCACTGTTGAGTTTGTCGCTCACTGTTGAGTTTGTCGCTCACTGTTGAGTTTGTTGCCCACTGTTGAGTTTGTCGCTCACTGTTGAGTTTGTCGCTCACTGTTGAGTTTGTCGCCCACTGTTGAGTTTGTCGCTCTCTGTTGAGTTTGTCGCTCACTGTTGAGTTTGTCGCCCACTGTTGAGTTTGTCGCCCACTGTTGAGTTTGTCGCCCACTGTTGAGTTTGTCGCTCACTGTTGAGTTTGTCGCCCGCTGTTGAGTTTGTCGCTCACTGTTGAGTTTGTCGCTCACTGTTGAGTTTGTCGCTCACGAGTTTGTCGCCCACTGTTGAGTGTGTCGCTCACTGTTGAGTTTGTCGCTCACTGTTGAGTTTGTCGCCCACTGTTGAGTTTGTCGCTAACTGTTGAGTTTGTCGCTCACTGTTGAGTTTGTCGCTCACTGTTGAGTTTGTCGCCAACTGTTGAGTTTGTCGCCCACTGTTGAGTTTGTCGCTCACTGTTGAGTTTGCCGCCCACTTTTGAGTTTGTCGCCAACTGTTGAGTTTGTCGCCCACTGTTGAGTTTGTCGCTCACTGTTTAGTGCGTCGCTCTTTGTTGAATTTGTTGCTCACAGTTGAGTTTGCTGTCAATCGAGGCTATCAAGTCCTGCTATCGGTGAGCTGTGTTCCAATAGATACGCCGATCGCTGACGTGAGAGGCATCGCTGAGATAACATTTGTTCGAACCAAAACTGGGCTCAAGCAGCGTCACACTTTTCAAGAGACCAGATTCTTCAGAGAAAAACCTGGTTTTTAACCCTTTCCTGAAGTGTTCACTTTGCACGTAGCATGGCTGGAGTTTGATTTTTACAATTTGTTAAACACTGCATTAGCTGCGTCACATTGGTTTGTTCTGATACGGGCTGTTTCGGTAGCGTTATTCATGCTATTTAATAACTACGAGTTCTGTTGTATTAATTTAATCACGATCTGTTAGGCACAGTATCAATTTTGTTTCATAACTGCGATTGAAGGTTCATCTCAATCTCAGAGATCTTCATCAAATCTATTTCATAACGGAGGCAGCTGCACATGCACAGTTAGATGATATGTGTTCCATATGATGTTGAATAGATGTAACCATTTCTTGGAAATTATTGCTGTTATACTTCCAAAGTGATTTGTGAGTATATTAAATATTATTCAAGATTCAGTTTTCTGAACATCAGATTTAGTTCCACGAATGTAATAAAATCGGCAAAAATGTTTTGGAGTAGGTACAGTACTCTCCGTGGTACAGTGGTTAAGGGATCGGGCTCGTATGTTGAAGTCGCGGGTTCGTATCCCGGTGCTGGCGCGGAGATTTTCCCCGTTGGGTATAAGGGAAAGCTCAAGCACAATACCCCACTCAACCCAGGTGTCGGAAATGGGTACCGGCTTTCCGGGGGACCGTCATGATGTCCTATATATAGGGTTAGTTATAAGACATTTGAAAAACCAATGCTAAGATCATATGTATCAGGCTTGATTGGAAATAAAGCATCCCAAAGATGCCGATGTTAACCTAACCTTTTTTTTAGGATATTTTCAGTCTTAAATTATCGATTCTTGTAGTCGTAATTCGCATTTCAATTTTATGAGCAGATATTTACAGGATGTTCATTCACTATAGTAGTCTAGTAAGTGCTAGTAACAAACAAAAGGCTATCATTATTATGTCGACCTCATCGGCAGTCAGGATGGAAAAGACAAAAGAGCTTAGCATTAATTAAAGGTCAAATATTATTGACGCTCATTAGTCTGTTGATAATTACCGAGCTATTTCAAAATACAATGTCATGTCTGGATCGTCGGTACGACAAAAAATTCCCTGGGACCTGGAAGACTGTTGAAGTTCTTGAAAGCTGCTCACAGCTTGTCATATTTGAAAGGTCAAAATGATTGTATGAGTTACCAAAAAAGTTACTGCCAAAGACTTGGATTAAAAAATTACCAGGACTAGTTAAATTTACCAAACGTTAAAACCCTGCAACGGCCGCTGTCTTTCTCAAAGGAAGTTTAAAAATCATTTATATCATTCATAGTCACTAAACGCTTCGTTGAAAACCTCACATCCCGTTGCATATTAGGAGCGACAATTCTATAAAAATTTTATTACGTGAGTATATATACCCTGATAGACGTCGAACGTCACAATCCTCACCATCTTTCAAGGTACAAAAATTTCGTCAAAAATTTTAGGAAAATGCAAATTGAGAACTGTTGAATAATGAAACACTCACTAACTGACTATAAGAAAAATGTTAAGGCTTTACTTAAGATAGGAGTCTCCATAAAAGCAAAGTGCCGACCGTTATACATGCAAGAGGTCACAAGATGTGTTAGAAGCCTTTGCTGTCCAAATTAGAGTGATAATTCAATTGCATTCAGAAGATTGATCGAATCTGATGATATCAAGTTATTTAACGAGAACCTCAAATTATTGGAGCGAGCTATTGAGTTTTGGCGACTGATTTCAATTCCAGGGTCACAATGAGTATAAATATGCATCTAAATTTGTGAATGCGGGGCTCGGGACAGAAGAGCCATGTTTTCGTCACGAGCTTCAGAAAATCCTGGGTTGCATTCGATTGATAAGATTAGGTAAGAGCTGAAAGTTTAAGTACTTTAAAAAACATTTCCGCCGTAAAAAAATATGAAATTTTACGATGCCATGAAGGAATTGAATAATATTCCATCCTAAACATGTGCAATGTAATTAGAAAGTATCGAGTCGTTTGATGTGCGCCATCATTGCATAAGGTCATGCATTATTAATTTGTAATTGTGATTCTTTTTACTGTCTGTGCGAACATTTTAACTAATTTATTTTTTCCATGATCTTGTTAAGTTCGGTAGATTTTATCGGTCAAGCTGTAAAGAATTTACATTTTTTTCATGGGCTACAATACGTGAAAAATATGTAGTTATTAAGCCATTAAATTCTGAAAATTAAGAACTTTGGTAAATGTACGAATGATTTCGTCTCTAAGTGTAGAGGGCTAAAATTTGAATTTTTTTAACAGAAATTGCACAGTTTGATGTAGAGAGTACTACGAAGTACTGTTTTGCCTAAAATGACGATTCATGCGTGATTTGTTACATTTTAAGCGTTACAGGAACGTTTTCCCACAAACACGGTTATGTTCAATAGCCACTAGAATAGCTTTAATTCTAATATCATGTCTATTAGTAGGAGTAGAACCTTATAATTCGCTGGTAAGAAACTAATTTTAGTAACCACATGAATCAATAATGTATAGAACAATATGATTAAATTCAATTTCCAAATTAATGTTATCCGTAGTATTTACAACAATGAAATTAACAATTAACTCCTCGAGAGTGAGAGATTACTTTTAATACCTCTTAAAAATTTCATCAATTTATTCAAAGTTTCGTAAAATTTTATTTTCATTAAACAAAAAAATACACACTAGCACTGAATTCAATAGAAAAATTGACTTTCAACATTTTAAACACTAAAAGTTCCCGTAGTAAATTCTCATCGTAACTTGTCAGGAAGATATGACTATCGTTTTTATGGCAACCATCACTCCCTGGGGGATGATGTGAGGTTTCGAGCTGAAGGTTAAGTGTACTTTCTATTTTTTCAAATGAAATAGATTTTTTGTATATATAAAATGGCATTGTTTATTCACTGTTGTCTTTTTTTGATACCGAATTCTTTCTTCTTCAACTTTTATCTTGTTCCATAAACTTCTTTCGATCTTGGTGCTCCTATGCGCAAGGTGTAGAGTCACACCTTGTGCACAGTTCGCTTAATTCACTGCTAAGTAGTGACTTCCTCCTACCTCTCTTGTGCACACCTTTGATGTTGAGGAAAAGGCTGAAGCTAATATTCAATCTAATTTACATGTCATCGTTTTTGATAATTTTTTTTAATAAATTCATAAAGTGAATGTATGCTTACATTGTGGCATGCGCACCGTGTTATCGTTCGTTGAGCACATTTTGCTGTAAAATGCCTACGCCTCATTTTCATTCGGCGTGGATCCTTTCAATTTTATCGTAACCTCAAGTTAATTTTTTTTTAACTGAAATAAAATTGAATAAAATCAGAAAAATTTCCTCAACAAAATGAAGAAAATACTGGATTAATTTACCTAGGAATCAGCCTTCGATATCGTTTGCACATTGACATAAGTTTAAAGGCAATCATAGATGTATTGATTAAGGACATCTAACAATGAGCAGTGAGGTTAGGGTTAATTTTTTACTGTTCCTAAATCTGTGAAGAATTTGAGAGCCGTCCCATTGCACACGTTTGCAGATTTTGTCACCGATATTGCTATAGTTTCAGGGCGTAGACATCCCTTCTAGCTTGCGGTTGCCATGACTCAAGCAGAGGGTGTGTGCCGCTTGTTGGGCCATTCTGCACCTTCTGACCCCAAATCATTGCCCCAAGGGGATGCCATTAATAATTTGAGTGGCGCAAGGGCATCAATGCCAACAGTATTTGAGCGAAAAAAGTTACAATGAAGGAGATGCTGTTTTCTTTCTGTTTGAGGATAGCTTGTTCCTTGAAGTAATTCGATTATTTTTAGTTCATGCAAAGTTTGTTTCAGTTTGCATTGTTTTCCATGATTGACATTTGAATTATGTATGGTACTAAGCTCTGCAAAGTCTGATCGAAATATGAGCTATTTAATTTACTTTGTCGGTCTTTATTATCGTGCTACTGAGGCCTTATAGCATCAACGATCAAAAATATTCTGAATAGTTCAGATCTTATAAGTTTTAATGGTTCGCTGTTTCTAAAGTTTAGGTAATGTAAACATTAGTTACAGCACTGATAGCATCATATTTCGCCGATTTTTTACGCAACTTCATTTCTCCAGCTTCGATAGTCTTAGTTAGGAGTTAACAACCACATGCATCTTATTTGGGAGTCCCGGGTGTCCCGGCGCTGGTGGCGATTTTCTCTGTTGGGTATAGGGGAAAAATTCCAAGCACAATACCCCACTCTACCCAGGTGTCTGAAATGGGTACCGGTCTTGACCGGGGGAAAGCGTCATGGCGTCCTGGCGTTAGTTATAAGGCATTTGAAAATCCAATGTACAAGGTGATATGTATCAGGCTTGAAATTGGAAATAAAGCATCCGTAGATGCCCTCATTATTATATTTGTATAAAGTTTCCAAGCCAATTTAATTAAACACTACTCATGTGCGGACATTTCCCTGCATTTAGCTTTGTTCTTGTATGAATTGATGGTTGAGCAAATTCTGGAGTTTGAGCGTATTATTGCAATCCCACAGTTCAGAAATGGTCATTTCACTTCTAAAACAAAACAATTGCGAAAAAAATACTCGAGCGTGAGTGTGTGTGTGTCGAGTGTGTGTCTTCATTAGAAACAAGAAGTGAATAATTTATTTGATAAAATACTCGTATTTCGTTCGATAAAATGAATAGAAGACTTAGTGAAGCTGACTGTACTTATATTTAATAATATTTGATTGAATTTACATTTGCTCGTAACATCTCAATGACGCCACAAGCTTGAATGGACGAGAATGAATTTAAAACTTCTCCGTAATTCCCCTGCTTTCATGTTGTTTAACTTATTCCTATAAGCATTTCATTTCAGATAATTAAATATTGCCACGCTTCTGATTACAAACCTCTTTCCTTGTTAAGGAATTGGTCCATCCTAATAATATATTCCAAGGATAGATTATAAACCACCTAATCAACATCACTACTCGTACCTGCTTGAATCACTCGATCAGGCTGTCCCTCAAATAATTCTTCGTTTTAGATCACGATGCGATATTCCTTTCATTAGCTCTCAAATTCAGCTCACACCCTGAATTCCACAACCAGTATTCCTCCCCGTTAAGAAGGGAAGTTACGATGGAGTTGTTATCACCAGGCCCCACTGCACTTCACTGTCCCGCACGCAGCAGAGGTGCGGGCGGCATCGGTACAGTGAGCGGCAGGCAGCAGATAGTGTTACGTGTATCGCTCCATCTGCCCTAACAATGCGCCAAACAGATCGAGTTATCTTCCTGTGTCCCTTTGGCTCTCCGCTTCGTCCGAGCGGTCATGTTGTCCTACGTGCCTAATTATGGCTTTTGTTGTACCCGAATGTGCGTACATGATGCTCGGGTGGTAGTCAGGGCAGTATTTCTAAAGATGTGCGAGAAATGGCGTTGAGTGCAAACTCCATGGTACTGATTTAGAAGACACCATGGAGGTAATTTTGAGAATTATCTGAGCTTTGGGATGGTAATACTTGGTTAGATACTTTTTGGTTTTCACATGTGAACAGTGTAGTGCTAGCGTAAAACTGTAGTTGTGCGTATCAATGATTTCGGAACGTTAGCTTAATGCATGGCTAATTTAGATATTTACTGATAGAGCTCACGATCTGGCTTGCAAAATTCACAGGCAGCCGCGATATTCCTCAAAATTGTCGAACGTACATTCAATTTTACTGTTATTATTGTAAGAACTGTCACGGGCACCAGTTGTAGGGTCAGGGGCTCTTTTCAAATGTCTGCTGCTCCGTCAGTCTTTTTCAGAAGATAGTTAACGTGTCGCATCACTGAACTTGAGCGTGATCGTTTTTTGATCCTTCAGTATTCTAAATCTAAAGCAATCGAGATGCGTACAAATGACCGATACAAATTACTGGTCATTTATACGCATCTAGATTGCTTTATGTGATTTTAACCTCAGGGAGTCTGACTCATGAGGGCGAATGGGAGTCTGGCACCACCGTAGAGAGGGAGGCTGTACCGGTTGTGTTGTGAACCAAATGGAATTTCATTTTTAAGATTTAAGAAAACCTTGTTTCTTCCCATGTGATCTCACTATTTTTCTTCGATATTAATAGCTTTACTTGAAATATTTTCCACGAATGTCTTTTTTTTTCTTTTTCTTTCAGGGATTTCGTTTCACCGAAATGTTAGCGCGCTGTTTTTACTTGATCAACAATCAGATTTTACAACCTCGCTGAGCTGTTTTGGTACCAGTTTTACCAGGTGTATTAATGTAGAAGTCACCTTGAATGAACAAATTCAGATGCAAATACTGGAGTAGAAACATAAAATGAGAAGACACAGTTGGTAAAAAGTTTAAAATGAAAAGCAAGGCGAAAATCGCTGTACGTATTGTCATCTTATCAACAAAGTGACTGAAGTCTGAATGAATAAGATTGAACGTTTCGGACTCATCAGTTCATCTTCAGCAAAGTTTCAGCAAAACGGGGCAGAGGAAGCAATAAAAATCCCTTACAAAGTCTTTTTGCTCCCTTTTTAGGATTTAAAACTAGAGTGCAATAGTTCAAACGTTTATTATGGTTTTTGGAACAAAACCACAACGAGTTGCTTCTCCAAAAATATAGAGTTGCAACAGCAACGAGTTGCTTCTCCAAAAGAGAAAATACAGGGTTGCAACAACAATGAGTTGCTTCTCCAAAAGAGAAAATACAGGGTTGCAACAACAATGAGTTGCTTCTCCAAAAGAGAAAATACAGGGTTGCAACAACAATGAGTTGCTTCTCCAAAAGAGGAAATACAGTAACCGCACTCAAGTTAGGGGCATCCTGAGGATTCCAGCGGATACCGAAATTCTTAGTTTCCTCTGTAGCAGTTTGATTTAAGGCTCCTTAAAAACGGCCAGAAACGCGAAGCTCCCAAACGCGAGTTTTACGAAACGTGACTCTCCAGAGTTCAAGACGACAAATAGAAAGACGGCAGCTCGTCCAATAAGACCACCACTGGCCAGCAATACGGTACTCCAAGGGAAGCACAGAGTCGTTCTGAACAAGGAGACAGGACTTTATGAAGTCTGGCTATATAACACTAATTATAGTAACAGAATAATATTTCGCTGCTTTATAGTTTCAAAATTTTTCAAGTACATATTTCTCAGGTAGATTCAAAAAAACATTTACCTTGAATATTAAATCCCTATTCAAGAGGCTGCAAGAGCCGGGTCGAGGAAGTTAATGGGCGGAAAACCCGCTTATTTAATAAAGAGAAAATAGTTTAAGGAACCGGACCCACTTTATAAAGGGCGACATGCTGCCCAAGCAGTAAGTTTAGTTAAAGTTAGTTTAATGGGTACACGCAAACGCGTCCCGTTTTAGGTTTAATTAATTAATGCATTTAATGTTACAGTGGGTCCAGAAGAGGTTCAAACATGCTTAATTCTAGAGATACAAATTTGAACACAATAAAACGAAAAGAAAAGTTGCAGCTGCAAAACAAAAAACCAAGAACAGAAAGAACTAAATTCAACGGCTTCAAAATCTCTTCCTGGCCACTAAGCCAGGCGATCGGAAGAGAGCTTCTTCTTCCACAGGGCCAGGCCACGATCAGTAATGCGGAAGATTTTCAACACCCTCCTTATCTCTGGAACAAGTTTCAGGCGAGTTGGGTCAAGTTCATGACCGCGAGTGCCCTTGCTGACCACATCCTGCATGTGCACTTTTTTCAGCCAAAGTTACTGTTCCTCGCTTCAAATTTCGAAATGGTTTTGAAAAGTCAGAGATGCAGCAGCTCTTTTCTTCAGCAGAAACATAAAATAATAATTATTAAATTCTCAATGGGAAGCTATTTTTACCGCTATAGTAACCATGTTCCTGTGTCATAGACACTTAATTCTTGTTGATGGAAATTGGGACTTCTTGGCAGAGTTCTCTATCTCTCGAAATTAGTGTAACAATCATGATTATATTCTTGAATAAGATCTAGTTTTACCAAACTTGTCATATATGTTATTCTTCTCAAATGCTCCAAGTTATTCTATTTGAATAATTTTTTGCTTGTTGTCGCTTTTTTTCAGAGCCAATTTTTCATCATTTTAAAGCTGACAGTATTTCATTGTCATCAGCCGATACTAACAATGAAGTACTGACAATGAAAATATGTTACTTCAAGGGGCCAAGAAACTCATTTCAAGTTTGGCTGAAAAATGTATCGATATTCACAGTTTTGGATGCTCAGTTTCTTGTTATGAGGGAATTTGGAAGATTCCCAGCATGCAAGTATGAGCCAAAATTCATGCATTTATCATTAATTATTCACAGTAATTAATGATACCTTTCATTCTTTGAAAATATTCCTTACATCATGGCTTCTTGCTTTGAGTTATATCGTGAGGCATTTCCCAGAAGATAATTTCGTTGAAACAAACCTCAAGATAAACTTTTTTATGTCTGACCTCAACTTAACCTCCTGCTAGCTCAACTGACCTCCTGCTAGCTCAACCTTGTAGAAGTTAATCATTCCCTAACTTTCAGCGGAATTATACCCCGACATAGTCCATTTACTTTCAAGTCGATAGATGGCGCACAATTTCTGCCAAGTAAATGAGCACAGTCAGACACTTGAGCACGTGACTCTGCGGAGACGAGGCTGTTTGGCAGTTCGGGGCTCCGCGGAGATGTGGTTGGGTACTGCGTCTCTCGCTTCTCTCTTCTCTGAGAATTTGCTCTGGCTTCATGTTTGATTTCGTTCAAAGAGACGTATACGTCTAGTTTTGAGTTGTTTTGATTTGGCGATGTGACAGGGCATTTATTTCTCATCTGTGTTTTAATGTTAGTGAAAATTGATGATTGTGTTGCATTAAATTGGGTTATTTTGACTTGAATAAATCACTAGTGTCAATCAAATTAATAAAATCTTATCCCATTTAACGGTGATGTAACTATACCTGACCAGTGCACACATCTGTACAATGTGTGTCTTATCCTACAATCTATGCTGCCAATGATTCAACCTAAATGGATACTTTCACTCTAGTAAAGCTGCTAATAAAATCTTGAATAAATGGTCAGAAATTTGTGAGTGTTTAAAATGGATTAAACTTCAAACATGTGAATAAAAATTGGTTGTGAAAATTTAACATACATTGGAAAATAGGTGGCGAAGTTTTATTTCATGAGAATAATTTTTTCATTCCAGATGACTACTTATTGTAAAACTGATTTGGTTTACTCTCAAATGAATTTGCGACGTCACATTCGATTTGTGAGCTCGTGCATTTCAAATACATTAGCATGAAAGTGATTGCTGTGTAGAACATTCTTGCGCTCACATCAACCAGTGTCGCTGATTCGAGGCTGGTAAAATACGTTCTTTCATCTCTGCAAACGCAACATCTGTGATTTCTGGCTTAACTTGTTATTTCACTACGTGCAGTCACATCAGATACCTAATGGTCGTTGTACTCATGCTGAGCACTAGCTAAACTTTGTTGACCGGTGATGAGTGGTCAAGTTCTCAGTCATCAAGAATTACCGTTTTCATGTTTTTATCTTGGATATTAGAATTACTATCATTCATGAAATTTGAAGGAGCGATGGTGTAAGATAACATTTTTTCCTTTCCGGAGGTGCGTGACACCATTCCTGGGGCAGACTTTGGAAGCGAATTTGACTGCCAAGTTATTTACCAGTGTCTTCGTACTTTTCACCGTATTTGTTGTGATCTACTGAAACCTGTACAAGTGATTGTTTTGATCACTTGCAAACTACACTTGTGATTGTTTTTGATGTCTTGAAAAGCTATACTCGTTATTGTTGTGATCATTTGAGATCTATACTTCTAATCATTCGAAACCTATACTGGTGCTCGTGATCACTTGAAACCTGTACTTTTTGATTGTTCCGATCATTTTAAAACAATAATTGTGAGTTTTTTGATCACTTGAAAACCTATACTTATGATCGTTGTGGTTACTTGAAACCAAAACTCACGATTGTTGTGATCAGTTTAAACCAGTGTTAACGAGTGTTGTAATCCCTTGAAGCAAGTACTTAGTTTTTTGTGAACAGTTTATACCAAAACTCGTGAGAGTAATTCTGATCACTCGGAATCAAAATTAATAGTTGTGATCACTTCTTGTTGTTGTGATCATTTGAAAATAATACTTGAATTTGGTGAGATCACCTAAAAGCAGCACTTGTGATAGTTGTTATCATCTGAAAGAAGCACTTGTGATACTTGATACCACCTGAAAGCAGCACTTGTGATACTCGATAACACCTGAAAGCAGCACTTGTGATAGTTGTTATCACCTGAAAGAAGCACTTGTAATACTTGATACCACCTGAAAGCAGCACTTGGGATAGTTGTTATCATTTGAACGCAGCACTTGCACTAGTCGTGATCACCTGAATGCAGTACTTTTTATAGTTGTTATCACCTGAAATTTCCTGTTAATTGTGATCATTGTGAACACTTGAAGCATACAATTGTTATCATTGCGATGAGTGTCTTCAGTTCTTCGAAATTGTGTGATCACATGAAACGTTTCTCATTTGTGAGATAACTTTTGGCAACCTCCTGTAACTTTTAAAATGATGTAGGAAAAGTTCTTGCAATTTTGGTTGAGACTTTATTTCTGACTGCTGTGACCATTTTAGATGAATACATTACCTCCAATTGTGATGTTTGGGAAACAGCCTTCGACTGCCTCGTAAATTGAACACTGACAAATGATTTGCTATCACTTGAAGTAATCACTGGGAATTTGTTTTGAGGTTTTTTCAATATGAAATTCGAACTTGAAATTATGTCAATACTTGTGTAGTAATTAGTTCTCCAACAAATCCACTGAGTTGATTAGGTCTATCTTAACTTGGCTGGTAACTGAAACACTTCTCATAACTGTAATCGATTGACTCAGGAACAATATTTCTAATATTTTCGTTTGTACATCATTTTCGTAAGTTTGTGAGTGAAATCGCGTGCTGGATATTGGGAAATAAGTTGCATGTGTCGTGCAAGAAATTAATTATTATTCTGCTCATCCTGTGTTCTTCTCAATAAGCTGTCATTTTAAGGAATGTGCTACCATTGATTTTTTTTGGGACTCCTTGAATAATGATTTGACTTTCGAAAAAATATCTAAACATTTGTCCTACGTAAAATCTACATACAATGAAAAGCACATAATTTCATACGATGAGTATAATGTTAATCTTACTTGAAATTTTTCAAGTTGAAAGCTAAACTAGATTTGAAAAAACAAAACTCATTTCGACGATGACGGTGGAACGGGGTCGACCGTCCCAGCGGGCAGGCGGAGGAGG
Organism: Morinoia aosen; assembly: GCA_030386875.1. NCBI lineage: Eukaryota > Metazoa > Arthropoda > Malacostraca > Amphipoda > Talitridae > Morinoia > Morinoia aosen. The sequence goes on from CM059565.1 coordinate 23,534,443, forward strand.
TTCGCATCGGTCGTCTCAGCGGTCCCACGGTCGCTCCTCGTCGTCGTCTCGTTCTTCCCGACATCGTCTGAAGGACTGTTGTCGGAAATTCATTTCACTAATGTGCACGCAAGTGGGAGTGGGTAGCTTGCTGGTGTCTTACGCGATCGTCGGAGCATTCGCCTTCATTGCTATTGAAGGTGAGATGGGTAAAGACACCACGAACATGACGGTAGGAATTCACAATGAAACTGTAGAGAACCTGTGGAGACACACTTTCAAATACAACGTACTCAACAAAACTCTTTGGTCCGCTGATATCGACAGAACTTTGATTGTTTTCCAGCGGAAAGTCGTGGACTCCATCATCAAAGGCGGATATGAGGTGATGGCTCCGAAAGACATCTGGACTTTTCCGGCTTCCTTGATGTACTGTCTCAGCGTGTTCACCATGATAGGGTACGGTCACATGACACCTAAGACAGTGCCTGGCAAGATTTCAACTATTCTATACGCAGTAATTGGTATACCTCTGTATATTGTCTATTTCATGAACATGGGAAAGGTATTCGCCAAGACGTTCAAGTTTCTATACAGAGGTCTTTGCAAATGCGTTAGCAGAGAAAAGAGAGAAGTTGAAGAAGAAGCAAGGCTCTCCGATTGGGAAGAACCGGCGATTCTTGTTCCATCAACTGCTTGCATTTGGGTCATGATTTTGTATGTTGTTTTCGGTACTGTAATGTTTGCCGAGTGGGAAAACTGGACTTATTTGAATGCGTGCTATTTTGCATTCACCTCTTTAGCCAAAATTGGCATCGGCGACATAGTCCCTGGCATCGGACTACACGGACACACTGAGGACAACGCCACGAAACTCATCATCAACTTCATGTACCTTCTCGTTGGCATGGGCCTCATCGCCATGTGCTTCACGCTTATGAAAGAAGAATTTCTCACCAAAATCAATACAGCTCATGAAGAATTCAAGGAAAAAATGTACTTCTGCGGTTTGAGATTGGGCTTAATAACAGAAGACGAAGAAGAAAGAGAAGATGAACTTGAAGGTCGACATCCTGCATCTGGAACTTCTAAATCTCATCGAAAATCTGTTAGGCATCGTTAATGAGTTCAATCATTCTTTTATGTATATTTTGAAAGCTTAAATTGGGATTTTCATGCCTTCAGAGCGTGTTCGAGTTATGTTACATTGGTTCCATTGAGCTTTCAGAAACGCGAATGTGAATCATCTAGTTACTACAGGATGCTTGAAATAAATCTACACTCATTTTGAATTGTTATAGAAAAATAATTTTACTCCTACAAGTTCAAGTTTTTGGTAAAAGTAAAGTTGAAGTTCATTCAAAACTGGCAACAAAGTGAACTTTTTGCTCAATGTAAATATTCCGAAGGTAAAATTGAATGTTCAAACTGGTGGCCATCAGTATAGACTCATTTCTGGGTGTGAGTCACAACTGATTCCGTACTTCACACCGAGATGTCCAATGAGACTTCACCGTTTGACCCACACTCACGTCTCTACTGACTGAGCCACAGGAACATGGTCAAACTCCAGGTGTCAGTTAGTGACAAGTCTTGCTCTTCCAGGCACAACGCACGTCCTCCATTTTGCTCTGCTCGATCGACAGTTTTGCTAGCCGTTGAGAAAATATTAAATTAAATTTGGCTCATAAATTGAACCAAGTAAATTAGATAGCACGATTTCTCTGCGAGAGCAAAGCGGGTATATTTTTTTAAGTCTCATGAATTCCATTGAGCACTCTGTCGCTAAGTACTGAGTTATGATTTTCACTCATAATCATTTAACAGGATACAACTATTATTTCTATGGGAATTATATCGTTCCCAGGAAGAACATGTGCGGTCCCGAGGTAAAAGTTATGTAGGCCTTCCTTTTGTTGAAATAGAGTACGCTTTTTGTTTTGTAATGGGCCAGCTTTTACGGTTCACTGCTGGACTGTTTTTCAGCGCCTACAACTTTCTTCGTTATTTTTTATCATGTTTCATGAACGTATTTCTCAATTCACTTTTTCTACGCACTTCACGCCTAGATTCCGCGTTCTCTTAACTCCATACTGAATGGTGTCTTCCTCTTTCCTCTTTTTGGAATGCCTTTGTTGCGGTTAGAGAGGCGTCACCTAACATCTAATCTATTCTCTTGCACATAAATGCATCGAAGATGAATGTCAAGTTTACTTGATATTACCTTTGGAAGATTTATTACGATCAAACAGTACACGTCTTTGTAAAATTTGACTGTAACTTTATTTTTCCCAAATGTTTTGCCTTGTAGGCAGGGAAAGAATTCTATAATTGTTCAAAGTGTGGATCAATGTTTTGAAAGTCTCCTGTTTTCATTTTTGTCCAAGTCCAAGTCTAATTCCAGGCATTCCTACAGAAATTAAAGTTGTATTTATTTCGAGAAATTTCCCTGATCAAAGAAACTCTGAGGAGTGTAGCAAGTAAAGCCAAGAGACCTGTAATATTGCCATGTATGCTTTTTTGAATACTGGCTGCGAACACTGATTGATATTGACTTTTTTAGGTGAATTCATGCCAATTGATGAGAATCTCTCGCCAAAATAGCATTAAAATATTCTATGTTAGCATTCATTGTGCCCACAGGAGGTACGCCCCTTCGTTCACTTCTGCGACTTTTGGTTCTTTTGTCTCCGGTGGCTATGTGACATTGCTCGTAGCAAAATGAGGCGCACCACTGAATGTAGTTCCAGTGTGGGGAAGTGAGTGTCTCACACCTCTAGTCGTTTCTTTTGTATAGTTTAAGAAAACGACTAGATATTATTTGTAACCTTTTTCTTATTTTAGTTTTATATTTTAGTTTTAATCGCATTTTGTCTGCAGCATCGCTGCCATTGTGGTCGTTCGCTGAAAGATATACGTTTTCAGGGTATGTTAACGAGCTTCCATTAAAGTCTGCAAGTTTTTAGCTATACTCGTTTGTGTGGAGTATAGAGAAGGCGTTTTCTCTCGACAGTTTACCTAGTAAAATGAGCGTTCATCGATGGAAACGCTACCCATTATAAAATCAGCGACACATTTTTCAGGAGGAAGTTGTGTTTCATGAGAATTAGATAGACTTCATCCATCCGTATAACTCGTTTCCGTTAGTGCGATAGCCAGGTGTTCTGCACAGACTATTTCCTTTACATGCTCTTTCGATAATTATCTCTCTACTTCATTCCTTAACTTTTTGTCTTGTTGAGAACCTCCCTGCCTTAATAAAATACTTATCTGAACGATTGCGATAATTAAGTTCTTGTAAAAACGAGATCTCGAAAAAGACATGTTTTGACATAGCGGCTATCGTTTCGTCGATTGCTCGAGCGCAATTTTTGTGAAATTTTTCTGCATTTAATATTTACTGCTTCTGTAAGCATGTGTTTTAATAATTTTACTGCATTCTTGCTTTAGATGCTGAAATGAGTAATAGAGCTCATGTTAATTTAAAAAGTACATGGTATCGAGAACTATTTCATTCTTGGAACTGTGAATGTAGAAATTAATACTCCCTTAACGTGTTAATTTTTGTTAATTTTTTCCCAACTGATTTTCGATGTTTAAAATCAAGAACATAATTTAATTGTGCTGTGGTTTCCTTATTGTGCTACAATCTTAGATTTGGAAATGTTTGTGCGGATTTGAAAAATTGTGCTTGTTGTCTTTGCATCGTACAGTGGTGCGGCTTCCAAATTTGTTATTTTGCTGTTTATTTTCTTCGTTAGTATTTTATGGTAATTTGTGGCTTTTTTTCGATAATTTTATTTTGGTAAACAAATGCCTTGCATAACTTCATGTCAGATTTCATGTAAACTTCTTATTAAATATTATTTGTGATTTATTTATGCATTGTACAATCTTGTAGTTGGCTCATAATGTATCTAATTCAACTATGATACTCCCGTCATCCAGAATGACTGTCTCCTCGATTCGCATTTAAATGTATAAAACAAAATTGATTTAGTTAATTGAGTTGTTCTGTGCTGGTTTCAATACCTCTACGATTTACCAATCCTATAGATAAGGAAACTGAATGAATAGTTTAAAATCAATATTTCGCACCTCAAAAAAAGGCATTTGCAGTCATCGTGTGCTGTAAAGCCATTTATCATAGTGTTTGACGGGGTAATAACCATTAATGAAGAAACTTTCTATTCTTCATTTATAATTCCTATATTTTCCATTGCGTTTATAATTTCTAGAATTGTAATCTGCTTAGGAGAACTGAAAGTCCAAGCTTGCAGCCAACCTAAAATAATTTTGCCATTAAATTAAAGGCGACGATAGCAAAGCTTTCACAAGGTTATCGAGAGGTTTGTTTATGGTTGTTAATTTACCAGTTTCAAGTATGTACGAAATTTGTGACCCATCAGTTTTCAAGAATGTTACGAGGAATTATTATAACTTAGAACAATACTGATCAGTCCAGCACAATGATGATATCTAGGTCTGTTTGTGTAAGGCCTTGCATTCTGTATAAAGTTTCGATTATTCGGAAGTTAGCTAAATGCCACTCCAGATTCTTTTCTGTTCGTCGACATAGCAATTTTAAACTTCAGACATTCTTTTGGCTCGCGAGTACGACAGACTAATGAAACATCCATCGCACTCGCGTTGGTTCCTGGAATTATTCATGATACGCTACGCTGTGATAATTACACTTGCATTTACGGTTACTACTTTCTATAATATTTGAAAATGGTAAAACCTTTATGAGAGTATTTTCAATTTCAAGAGTGATTTTCTGCAGCGCGCGTTGAACACAGCAACGTTGAGCAGCAGTAGTGAAACTAGCAGCACTTGATGCACAATGATGTCGTGGGCTTAGTCTTGTTGGAACGCAAGTCTTATCGTTCTACACTTGCCATCTGCGTGTGGTTTTACAAAAACCACACGCATTGTTGAAACCTCAAATATTATTGAGAACTGTGAACAGTTGTGATAATAAAACTCTTGATGTAGCACATTGGAGATCAAGTACGATACACCTCAGCACGCAAGACACCAGGTAGCCAACTTACAAAGCTGAACTCAATTTTCCTTTGCTAGTTATAACTAATCCATATACAGCAGAGCTGTTACATTCATGTAAAAAGTTTGAGGTGTAAATCTTAAGCATTATCATACAACCTTTAGGAGGAAAACTTATTCGTCTTCGTAGGTTTATCAGCAGCCTTTTTTCAGCGTACCAGATCCCGACAAGAGCTATGCGTTATCAGTTCTGGCCGACATTTTACTAAACGCATCATTTTTTGCATTGCTGGCGCAGGACCAGACGCAGTTTAGTTGAGAGGCGAGGTCATCTGTCAGGCGGACAATAATGAGTTGTGTCACCTAACTTCCATTCGTCTTGTGTGGTGGAACACTCAAGTCACGGCCCGCACAGGTCGGACCTTGTCAGAGTCAGACTCATCGTGGAAGTCAGGTTGTGGACACCTCGTGTTGGTGAGATCCATCACATGAGTTTGACCACCTGTTGTAATATCCGGTGCATGAATCGGGGACCAACTGGTTTTTAGTCAGACTTCTCGCATGAAACGAGCATTCCATTCAATCACGACAATTAAAGCACACAATTATTTCACTCTATGTTTCAAATAAGAGAGACATACGTCAAAGTTTCAAACGATCATGATGCATTCATTGATTTCGCGCACAACTTCGAGGATGTTTATCTTTGACTTGTCTCTTTCAGGGATTTGTCACTCTTGGTTTGACGACACTTCTTTGTTTCAGCTCTGTTCCCATAGTAAAAATATTTATAGAAAGTTCAACCTTTCGAGGACAATGCTGCAGCCTTTCGGCTGCAAAATGAAATAAATAAAACACTTTTTGATGCCAAAGCTTTACGACTGAAAATCCTTTCTACCGCTAAAAATTGTGCGAATGGATCTTGAAAAACTTCTGACTCATTCCAGTAACGTGAGTTGCTATTGAAAGAAGAGATAAAACTGTAAAATAGTGTATCAAATTTTTCAAGCTAATAAGACAAATTGATCATCGTAGACAAAATTATGAGCAAAGTTTTTCGACCTCAATCTCCTGTGTAAATTTGTCATGAGTAAGATTTTTAATTTTTTTATTTGAGACCTTGGAACTGCACTTTGTAATTTTAAAACCATTGGTCGTTTCTTCAAAATTCATCGAGAAATAAATGTGCTCGTGTAACTTGCGGCACATGTAACTTCCTTCATCGGTCCTGGCAACTGCATGTAAGAGGAGCATTTCATTCGACTGTCACGACTTGAGTTTCTAGCCTTCGTCATTGTCTAACCTGCTCGTCAGATTTTAGTGAGATAGCAAAAGTGTTATCTCCTATCTCAAAATGCTGGTTCTTGTACGTGAATGTTAAAAATCGTGGATGTATAGAATGTAAAACTTTCAAAATATCTATTCCGTTCCAGTCTGGAGGTAAACAAAATGACCTCAGTAGACGTAGCAAGATCAATCAATGACTACTTGGGATTGCAATTCAAGTAGTTATTTGACTTACACTGCCTCTAACATTATTCTCAACAATCCTTTTCAAACAGCCGTGAGTGTACGCGAAGGATGTACACGACATAGGGCTCTGGTACATCTTGATAAATGGGTGGTTAGAATTAATTCTCTTGCCGAATTCGATTTTATTTCAGATGATGTTCGTGTTCCAAAACAGATTTCTGAATGATTGTAGTGGTTTGAGGTTGAATTCTGCGATAATAATTAACGTGTTTCATATCAAATTCCATCACGATTAAAAATTCTATTTCAAATCAGCGATCTCCATCGCACAAAAGTGTTCGGTTGTCTTAGCAATGATATTTCGAATTATCCTAGAATTCTGAGTGATTTCACACATCCCGTTTTAGACCATAACGATAAATCTGCAGAGTTCGCGACGCCTTGCTAAGCTGAAACACAGTCCCGTCCGTGTCGGTATGTCTCAGCGGACAGGGCAAAAAGTGTCTTTTCTTGTGGGCAATTTCGGTGACAAGGGCGCTTTGTGCTTCAGTGACCAACCCTCATTTGCAAGGTACTAAGAGCATTCAGGAGCCTCGTCTAGCTATCTCTGCCTCGTCGTTTGTAAAACATTGTGCGTGCAATCTTTTTTGTATTCCCCGTTTTCTGGGTTACTCACTTTTTTGGTTTCACGTGCTGTATGCTGGACATAAATAGGATTGCTCTAAGCTATTTCAGGACGCCTCATGCTCACAGATTACTTCTGCTCGAATATTGATGTCTGTCACTTGATTTTTGTTGTTAATAGGAAAATATGTGACTTTTTTGACGAGTATAAGGAATAATGATAAGTGAATTTCTTCTCTTCTTGTGACATTCTAGCTGAAGTAGGTAGAGACGATTACAGAAGGTTTCCTCGCCCTCGCTAACGCCGCGGATCGGAACACCTCAGCTGCGGTGGTATACAGTGGGCCCACTTGACAGAATGACACTTTGTGTCTGTCACGTATGAATCTCAAAGCTCTCTGTAATTGATAGATGGTAAAAGGAACTAAACGAATGTTAACACCTAGATATACGTTTGTTAAATAGTTAGCATTGATGAACAAAAATCTGCAGTTGGGTAGAGGAATGCGTCGTACTATGGCAAGTGTGCAGTCGATGCTTCTGGGCTGACAAAAATGTGGATTTTTTGCTATGCAGTTGGTGACAAGTTTTTCGTCAGGTGTCGAGTTCAGCCGCTTTGAAGTTCGTAGGAAGTCAAGCTTAACTGTCAAAATTTTTTTAGCGAGTTTAGTTAGTATTACTCGTTCGGCTTGATTTTTTACCACCATTTAACAACGGTGGAAAAAAGAAAAATTTTCTATCCGCTCGTACTAACATCCCCTGCTAAATATTTCTTGACAATAAATAATCTACTGAAGTTAGCACATAACAGTGCAGCACAGAATGTAATGTACATAGTTAAAGAGTGATTTACTGGTCAAGGGCTATGTCCGCCCAAATATTTTTTCCTAATAAATAGCATACTGATACAAGCACATAACTGTGCAGCACAGAATGTGATGTACACAGTTCAAGAGTTTGTTACTCGTCAAGGGCACTTTTACGCAGAGAAGTGCGTACTTCAGAACGCGTTTTTACACATCAACACGACGCTGGTGGAAGTGTCAACATTGTTGTACTTGGCGCGGCCTCAGCTGTCAGCGCGACCGAGACGCGCGCGCCATCAACTTCTGACTGCTCTTCGTTGCGTTGACGGACGAACTCGACGCGTACCCAAAAATTTGCCTGACCGGATGACTTCGGCTCGCGTCGTCACTGCAACAAATTGCGCGTAGTCCTTTATGGTCTGGTGGCTAAGATACGTGACGTTCTCCCCAAAGGCCAAGGCTTCATTCATGGCATACATAGAAAGAGTTAATGCGGTATTTGGCGAAGGTGGATGTGCCGTGTTCACAGAAAGGTCTTGTGAAGTACAGGAATAGTGCTAGAGGTGTGAATATTGCAGCGAATGCTTGGCCCTAGCAATACCCTTGATTTTCAGGGTAAGGCCTTGGACGATTTGAGCATATTATTGTGATACATAGTTCTGTGTTATAATTAATATGACTCATGATAAATTTATCTGCGATGCGGATAAATACATCTGTTTTATAAATTATAAAAATGATTTGTGCATCGTTATTAAGTTTTAAAGAATGAATTGCTGAGCATTGGGAGACACCCTCGGGTGATATTAAGGCCCAAGTGCAAAACCTCATCCACTTCCTTGCTGGCTGGGCTTGCGTTCATCGAACGATGGTCCTCGCTGACGGATGGTTAAACGAACATGTGTGCCTCAATATCTGGAATAATCAACTGAAATAAAAGAAAAAACCGTGTTAAATAACGGTGATGATGAAACTCTACATAAGATGAATAGTAAAACAACTACTCACTCCGCGAAAAGGGAAAAATACGATTTTTTAGAGGACTGTAAATTAGTGTTTAATTTTCGGAACTACTTGTAGCATTTTTTACTGATAATGGAAATTTACAATTGAAACTTCCAGCGGTTCAAGGAAACGTTCATAGTCAATGCCCAAACTCCCAGTTAATATACAGGTTAGGATGGTGTACAACTTCGTAGCTTCGCTGAAGATGATCGTCTTTCAGCGTTTCTTTTGAACTTATTGTTCGTTAGGGAGACGTAAAATTTCTGAGCTACTCTCACGGAAGTGTTCTCATAGTTTTTGTGGGACACATAGTTTTTCGGGGAAATAACGCTTCTTAACGGTAACCCGAGCTGCTCATCACACAATCAACACCACTTGTTGCAGGAGTCTGCTGTGTGTTCAAACGTGTGGCTAGGCATGTCTTATTTTTCATTCTTTTATTTTTCCTCAATCAAGGGACGTCAAGGTACCATGCAACCAACCTCATATGTACTAGTAGTGCTATCACCTTCGCTGTACGACAAAACTGATGTTCTTTCGATTAATTGATAATAATAGCACATAGATAACAATTTCTTCAAGTTCTCCTCCATGCAGTAATGACCTCTACCCTCGTTCACTGACGAAAAACAGCTTAAATAAATTAGTTTTAACGTGCATTCGTATTCTTATTGCGCTGAACACACGCTTGCTTTTTTTTTGTTCGAATGCGTGCAGAGAATAAATGAGGTTGGTAAATATTTGCCCTCACTGCGAGACAACATCAATATTTTCAGTGGACCGTCACTCGACATCGCCGCTCGTTCGCCCTGCAGTACATCGGCCAAGTGCACGTCGATGCCGCGACTCCGACTGACAGCAATGTGTTGCCCCGTGGGAGGCCGGCTTTATTTCCTTGACGTGATGACGGATTCAAAAACACGTTTTTATGGTATCACAATACTATGAATTAAACGTAGACTTGGTGAAGGGTCGTCTCCTTTAACTTTTTAACTATAAAACGCTATGTATTAGGTGTGAGTTTGTTGAAAGGTAGTTTTCTTTTGTTTTATGGCACTACATCGCCTTGTGTTAGGTGTAGGCTTGAGCTTGATGAAGGTTGTATTTTATAACTTTATGGCACTAAAACGCTTTTGTTAAATGCGAGTTTGGCGGAGGGTATAGTTTTCTTTTGTTTTAGGGCACAATAACGCATTATATTCTGTGTGAGCTTGATGGAGAGTAGTTTTTTATGACCCTACAACGCTTTGCATTTGGTGTGGGCTTGATGGAGGGTTGTCTTCTTTTGTCTTATGGCACTGTAACGCTCTGTGTTAGGTGCGGGCTCGATAAAGGGTAGTTTTCTTTTTTGGGTGTGTACTAAATGTGGGCTTGAAGAAAAGAAATCCTGCCTTTTTTAGAAGTTGAACGCTATTTATATATTAAACTCACTTATTTTCATTTAAAGTTTTTAGATTTTGTGTAGAAATTTGGTTGAATTTTACCACCGTAGAGAATGATGAAGATTGATTTTGTTATTCTCTGCACAAGTGATACATTTTTGACAGCTGGGATTTGTATATATTCTCAGTTTGAGTGGAGTCGTCATCCTGGGAAAACTCATGTATTCCATTTAGTCTATCCCTCAGAATCTAAAGTTAGCGTTAAGCAAAATATAAATATAGCTCCCTCGATAAGAACACATCACTGCGCTGTCTCAACTTAACCAAAAAAAGACGAAGTACTAAGCTTCTCTACAAATCATTCTTTCATATGCAATTGCAATACCAAGAATTCGTCCGTGAATTTTCCTCATTAATAACGCAGACATTCACTGATAATTCAAAACTAAAAAAGAAATTTACTCGTGTAACAGAAGCGTTGGTACGGCTCATGTCAAACTTTCTCGAAAACGCCCAGAATTATTTTCAAAAGGCTTTTGCTCCCGCGACATCAAAATAAATTCGTTTGACTCAACGTGTAATTCGAATTAAACGTAAAACGGCGATTGTTTTGTTTAGTATCGTATCAAACAATAAAAAAATAACGTCTCTGTGAAATATTTGATCGTGATGTTTGCTTTGCATGTAAGGGCAAAGTGTATTTTCTTAGGGAAAAAGATTCATCAACTGTAATTCTTAGCACTACAGACTAAAAAGTATTTCTGTTGCACCTACATAGATAGGTGAAATTTTTGTGAGAATTTTTTGACTGCCTAGTACGACAGTCACATTAATACGTCGTTTATAACGTTGAAATCAAACGCTTAGTCTCCTATGGTATTTTATCTTAGACATTTTAAGACCCTGTGTCCATTATTGCATTTTGTCGCGCTGTTATTTAAGCCTTTCCTTAGAACAGCATTTTAAAAGCACAACCGTCAGAACCACTGGTTTTTGCGTCTACGCCAAGTCTGACTCTACGTTTGTTTTTGTAATGAAGACATGTAATCTGACTCTCATTTTTGTGAAGTGAAGATTATATTAAGTCATGAGTCATTTTTGAGTTCACTCCTCATTTGTTTTGAAACAATTAATGTTGTGTAGATTAGTAGTTGTTTTCGCCATTGGAAATACATCAAGGAAGGAGCCCATGTGTTATTTCGGGCGACTTGCGGTGTATCACCATGCTTCCTATTCTTCATTCTTCTCTCTTCGTACTGCACATTGCATCTGTTCGCATTGTACATCTTGCACATCTGAGGCACTGGTTTTGAATCGGGTGCACATTGCATTTTTCCAACGTAGAGCTTCATGCATTATTTGCATTTTGTCAAATATTTTTCTCAGATGCTTCACAAGATTACTCGAAAGCATTATTGCAATGTTTGTACGACTTTAATTCTGTAATTTTTTCTTAATTTTGTATCGTTGCTCTATATAGCATGGCTCATTGATATCGTTCTAAATTACAATGAAAAAGGGATATTCTTGTCTCGATTGAAAGAACAAGACTACGTGTCTGTTTAAGATGAGAATTTTCTCATCTTCTTCTAGTGTTTATGCGCTCAGTGATTCTTTTCTTGTAAACATGGACGTTGGGCATCTCCTCGAACCACAGACTTTACTGTAGCAAAGAACGGCCACTTTGCACACTTCATGTTTGACATGCCTAGAGGCCAAATACAAACGCTCGCCACTACTGTATGGTTGAGTTAAGTAACCTATTTTATTGGAGATATTCACAATTATGCATCTATACAATCACTATAAATCATGCATCGACTGTATGTTTTGATAATTTCAGTGCTACTATATCCACCCGTTTGAGTGTTTTAAAGCAAGCAGCTTGCATTACGTGTCCTGCTTTGAACATATCAGATGACGTCTGAATTTTCAGCTGCATAATGTGAGTTGATGAACTCATGTGACGACGTCACTCACTGATAGTGCATGTGGCCACATCGCGTAGAATGAACTGCGCTTGCGAAAAGGAGCATCCTGCTGCGCTTCGCTGTTCTTGTCTGTAGAAACTGATCGAACATTGCTTCCATTATTGTGTGTTGTGGAACAATCTTCGTCCTCAATTTGTAGAGAATTGTTGAAGAATTTATGCGATCAAAATGAAGTTATGCGAAATTATTGATTTGTATAACTATTCAACTGCTGCAAAGGAGTAATTAAAAATGATGGCTAAAGCTCTATTGTCCCTTTGAGTGTCATTTAATTGCAGGAAACATAAATTATTACGCACGTAACCGATGCAATGATGATTTTCTAACTTAAAGCTCATTCAATTTTTGAGATCAGTTCTAAAGTTAAGCTTTTATATAAGTACTATTCTCCCTTTCAATTCCTTATTCGTCTGTTCAGACAACTTTCTCATAAATTTCAATTAACATATGATAGTCATATTGAAACTTGAAATACAAAACTTCTGAGCCATTATGAAATATTCTGTTACACAATGGTTGGGGGAGTGACGAGCAGCAAGCAACCAAACGAGCACGCAACAAACTGTATCATTACATTGGAGGATTAATAGCTCGCTGATTACTTAACAACTAAAAGTGTGCGATGAGCATATCTGTGATACAGGCTTCACCACTTTTGCAACGTTCCCTGTATTAGTTTTTCCCGAGCGGACACGAAATAAATATTCATGTATGAACTAACGAACTATGGCCATGATCAGGATAGATCTCAGTGTTCATGTCGATTCAAAATTCTAAATAAACGATATGAAGGTCCCCAAATTAGGATAAATAATATTTTTTCCTTCATGAACTTTTGTTAAATTAATTTAAGTGTTTTTCAGTTCCCATGACATTCTTGATATGTTGATGTTATTACCAAGACATATAATCCAAAGCAGCTGTTTGCTGCTGTGTGGTTGAAGAACTGTACCACAATTGTTATGTGATGCTTCCTTTACTCCTACTATATTTTTTGGTTATACTTTTTTAGTAAAATTGCTGTTTACTTTGCCTAAAAATTTATTGATTTTGTCGGTATTTGTTCACTTCGTGTCAGCACTTTGTAACCTAATTCCCAAAGATTTTCGAGGCGTCTATTGTCAAAAATACGTCAAAGTAAAACATTCGTCTCATCTACACTAACCAACGGTACAGACAATGAACTACGTATGTAAGAAAATCTAGGAATATAAATTACGAAGTGCAGGCAGTTGAAAACCAAGTACCATCTCTTTAATCTGAAAAATTGTACCTACTATGCAAATATTTGTAACGATTTTCAAAATTGTCTCTAGTCAGAAATTATAAAAATCATGAACGATATGTTTTCTTCGAAAGTAGCACTTTCTCATTTTGATAGATGGAAGTAAATATATGTTCTAGTTTTATTTAAGCACCGAAAATTCGATGATGTCTTATCTTATATTTGAGGAGATAATTAAGCCCTAAAATCTAGAAACAAAGTAACATACTTTTGATATATTTAGTGTTATCTCATACGTAGCGCATATCTCTTTGTGTGTAAGTAAAGTTCTTGGTAATATTTCTGTTCTGTTCAAATATGCGCGCAAATTTACGACACTGTCGATGAAATAAATCTCCTTGGTTCCTTGATAACTTCCTGATATTTTTAAACACAAATCAAGATGACAAATTATATAAATGTTATTTGATTTTCAAATGTGTTGTTATTCATACATAGCCGCAATGACTGTGAGCCCCGGTCGAGTCGGTACCCATTTGATGCACTTCAGTCGAGTGAGAATTTGTGGCGAACATAATTCTTCTTTTTTCGACTGAAAAGAAACATCTGCTGCGCACTGCGAGGTGGTCGAACCCTCAACGTAGTTTTCACGGAGGCGAGAGTTCTTGTCTACTTGGCCACAGTGACCACGCAACTTAAATAACTTTCTGCAACCTCGCAAGCAATGGTGAATTAAATTACTTGTTAAAATAAAAGTCCGAATAGGAAATAATTTAATATTATCGGGACGTATCGAGATCGATGGTCCTCGGGCACAGGCGTTCAATGAAACCCAAATTCCATGATTTGGTTTAGTTTATTCATACTCACTTCAACGTGCATTCGATGTAGTCCAACCCATTTTCTCCAGGGAACAAAAGGAAATCTTTATTACTGCTCCAGTTCGCATTTTTCACAGTGTACCTGTTTATAGCAAACTGTTGGAGTAGAGGGAAAATAGTGCAAGATGTTGTTTGCATGATAACTCAGGGAAACTGAATTTTTACTGCGATTACAGTAATTTTATTCAAAGCGATTGAAAGCACAAATGAGTGACGAAAAGGAACTTTTGTCTAAGCTAGATATAAAAAATAAATGAGAAGTGAGACTGCTTTTACTTTCATATAAGAATGTATTGCTGCATAGCAAAGTATTTCATGAACTCAAATCAGAATAAATTTCACACCGCTAATAAATTTCATAACAATAAATTTCGCGTCAAAACTTCTGAATTTTTTTCGTCTCTGAAAGATCCAGAGTTAAATTTCAAGGCTGACATGGGCAGCCAGTTTCGAAAAATATCGAGGTCAAGTCAGAAAGTCATGCAAAAGTGTGAAATGTATTCATTAATTTTATATTGTATCGATGATTTCAGTATCGATGGGTTTAGATGACTTAAAGTTTGCGCCGATCACCGTTTCATGTACGCAAATTTTTCTTCTTTAAAGCTAAACATACATGAATCATACGCAGTTTCAGTGTGTAGGGTAGCGGTGTAGGTCCATGTAAAAACCTACATATTTCTATTGTAAAAATTGCTAGTTTAGTCATAAACATGAGTAAACAGCCCTTAAGAACTATCATACTAGCGATATTTTTGCTACTTTGTTGAACATAATTTTATTAGTTAGAAAACCTTTAATTAATTAGAATGACGGCTTAACATTATGTTGAGTAGGGAATAGACCTTATATAGGAAATGTGAAATGTGGGTACACGTTCCGTTAAGGGGTCAACCCAGGCCCCTGTCGGCCCGATGGGCCATTTTTTCTTATATGTTGAAAAAGGATCATTAGGTGATGGATTATTTGCCTTCAAATTTTATGGCGGCGCTACGGACGCTAAAGCCCCCCCCCCAAGGGGGGGGGAGTTCTAGCAGGGTGTAAGGGGGCAAAAATCATGAATTTTTGACCCCGTATAAAAAGAAAAAAAAATGAAAAATGAGATATCTGGTACTGTTCGTTTGTTACCAATGTTTCAAGAATTCCAAAACTGTCTTTGGTTTTGTTCTAGCATTAAAACTCAATGACTTCCATTCTTCTGATATATCTATAAAAATTAACCAAAACACTAATATTTCATATTTTTTCAAAAAAATAAGGCCTAAATCGAAAAAGTTACAGGAGTAAAATATGTTTTTTTTAAACGTACATATACTGGCCAAATTTCAGACGTATCGGATCTCAATTTAAAAATCGATGGGTTGACCCCCTTAACCCAATCACAGTCCTCATGTGTCGCTGATGTATCATATTGCAAATATAAAGAAATCTAGATTTATTTTTGCACTGACATAATGAAGGTCGTCGCCAAAAATTATTGTGGTATGCCAATTTCTAGTGTTACTTGGTAATAAAAACCTTCGAGAGTTGATAATTTTTTCCACTGACTGCAGCCAATTTATTTGATTCTTTTGTATTTATTTTTACAACGTTGTTGCGGCGTTGTGTGGTTGACTTACGGTGCTATCGCGCGATATCGCCGTCAGCGTATCACTTAGCACGCTGTTCTCTCAAGCGATGTTTTTAACACTTTGATCGCAAAGTGCGCCACCGTGGCCACGGATGGGATTTCCATAATGATGCCAACCGATCAGCAATAAATACTTAAAGGTAAATAAAGGCACGATCCAGGTTATGTTTGCTATTTTTCAAATTGCTAACTACACTGGATTTCAAATTTGAGTTCAATATTGAACTTTAGTTAAACCAATTGCGGTCAAAGTGTTTGACAGAATTTGAAGTGGTAGCCCTCGACTGCACCTGGAATTCTCATCCAGCTCTCCTTGCAGCCATTTATTGTCTGATTTTTGTTTTTGGCTGCGCTGATTTTTCCCTTCACAAGATGGCTGGAACTACGTGGAATTCTAGCGTAGATGTCAAATTTAATGTAGGAGTTTTTATCAACTAATTGAGTTTGGCGATTTTTAAATGTGCATTTATAACTATATAATAAACTTTCCTTGTTGTATAGTGTAGATTTATTAGTTAAAATTACTCGTACGTGAATATTTTTAGTTGGTATTCGTTGAAGAATAAATATGTGGTTTTTGCCCTTGTTTAGACTACCCTATCATGTTTTGACCTGGATTTGAGATTGCAGCTAATGAACGAAGTAAAAGCTTAATAATGCTTTCGAAAATGCAATACAAAAATTTATTTCCAACTATTGCATAGTTTTATGATAGAAGACGAAAAAACGCCCATATAACATTTTTCATGATTACGTTTGAGAATTTTTCAAACCCCATCTTCATTTCTGAAATAGTGAAGAGTTAAAATATAAAGATTAAGCCAAATAAAATACACTTGTCTCTAACACATAAAAAGTATAAATTCCTTACATTCATGAACAAAGTAGATAGACGCACGTACACTACACACGCACACACACACATACACACTCGCACGAATATTCATTCATTCAAATCCGTACACGCAAAATCCCGTCTGAAGGTGAGAAGATGGTTATGTTAACTACACTAGTGTCTTTATTAAGACTAGGCCTAAAAATAAAAATGAATATGGAATTCTAAAATGCTAAGATCTTGTTCACTATTTGCTCTACAGAGGGTTCAAAAATTAGTATTTTGGCGTGGATCGTTGAAATTCTTATCACGATTTCTAAGAGTTGAATAGGATGGAGCGCCAAGCGCAAATGTTGACTGTGTGCGATGAATTGTTAGCGTCTAGTACTACCGACCTAAGACTGCGTGCCGCAGTCACATGGGTAAAAATAGACACGTCTACCCCATCGGCACTACACCAATAGCTCCTGAATACCAAAAAAGCGATCGTAAATCAATTTTTAAAACACACTCTGATGTTTACTGAAGCATAAAACCTATACAGACCAAAGATTACATTAATTTCTCTAACTCGATCTTCGAATAACCAAGACCGGAAAGTTCAACGTAAACGCTTACTTTGCTACGCTAGGGGTAACGGCCAGCGGAGAGAGTTTTTTAACAAAAAGTATTGTCAGCGAGAAATTTTGGATACTTGTTCTTAGCTAATAGTCCGTTAGTATATTCAACTTCCCTCCAGAAAATTTTAAAAGTATTAATACTCCGTATCTCCGATAACGTGAACTGATATGCGCTGTTTTATAGGTCGTTCGTAGATGCATCTAAAGTATGTAATTAGTACTTAGACCAATTAGGGATGGTTCCCTGTAAATAGCAGTGAATAGTTTCGGGCGCGAATTTTTAACGAGAACATTTAAGAAATAAATCAGGTTTTTTTGTTACATTTCCAATGTGAATTTCATTACGGGAAGGCAATCGTTGAAAGAATGAAAAATCGATAGGCCTCATTCTCAGAACGGAACAAAACAAATGTGTCATCCAGATATCGTCGGTAAAATCTAGGCTTAAAGGCTGCAGGACAATGGTAAATGTGAGCAAGTTACCGACGATATTTGGATGATGCATTTTTTTGTCCCGTTCTGAGGTTGAGGGCTATAGATTTTTCCTTAGATCAATGATTGCCATCCAAAAATCTAATTCACAACGGAAGCACATTAAACAAAACCACCAGTACCTATTTTAGGTAATTATTAATCATCATCCTTACCCACTGATATAAATCTGTGTGTACCTATTTGGTTGAGTGTGAGTTCATGTATGTATTGCGTGTGTGTATGTGTGTGTGTGTGCGCGTATACATACTTTGTTCAGAAATATATGTAATTTAGGCTTTTAGGTTTTTAGAGCAGTGAATTTTATCACATATGATTTTACTTCTCTATGTTTTATATTTTGACTCTTTTTTATTTCAGCACCGAAAATAAAGGTTAGAAAACTCTGAATGGCCTGCAATAGAAATGTTCGTCTACACATTGATTCTTTTTTTTCATATAACTTATATTTCCAAGAAATCAAGCGATTAATGATAGATTGTATTTTGTCTTTAGTAAGCTGCTTCAAATGCGGCGAAGAAATGCGCGCCCAACACGAGTTTCCTCACAAAACTTACTGATGATCAAACCAACTTCAAATAGCAAATTCACATTTTATCACAGATTATAAGACATTATCATAGTTAATCCAAACTTTGTAATCCGCTATGAAGTTTTAAAAATCAAGAATTGTCACCAGCTATGACGTAAATCTGCCGTTCATCAATTACCTACAGCACATGCTTTCATCGATCATAGTTTCCGACGAATAAATTGTGTCTGCCAATAAGTGTTGTACAACTGCAATCTTTGTATGATCAGGAGCCTGGTTAGAATATTTTGTCCAGAATGAAAACAAATAAAAATTATGAAGCCTATCATACGGATGCAACAAAAGACATCAAATATTCGTTCAGAATATGAAAAAAGTATGAGCCCCACGTATACATATGTTGTGAGATTTTGTTTTGTATACGTATTTTTTTAACAGTGAGTGTGAAACAATTCGAATTTTAATATTTACATCAAATATTTGTGCATAAATCTTTTGCGTTTAATTTTACTGTGACTTTGAGGGTATTTCATCGCCCGTACAAACGTTTGTTAGTTTATTAGTTTATTTTGATTTTCAAAAATTGAAGATGCTCATGACAAACATTTTCCAAGGGCTGCGGTATGTAGTAGTAAAATCCCAGTTTTCAATTCGCGAGTACGAAATCATTTTCAAAATCCACTTAATTTCCATCGAAAGGGTAGTCTATGCCCATAACAAATGTGGAACACACCATGCATGCTAAATACCCCTCAAATGGATAAAACATCAAAGGGAAAAGATAATCCGCGTGACGTCAAGTGCTTGGCGTGAACGTGTGAGCCGCTCGAAGTCCCCGACACTCTGAGCCATCTTTGCGTTTTACGACGGCAAAGCTAACTGCCAGGCTTTATAGGAGGCTAATATATGACGTTGTTGTACATTGCAAATCAGAGATGTTCCTTATTCCCGTCGTCTGCTGCTCGCTTGTCTCTTTATCTTAGGACTACACTCCAACGACAACCGTCGCTTGTTCGTTGGGGGTTCAAGTAAGAATATAGAAGACGGAAGAAAGAAAGAAAGAAAGAAAAACTATTTATAAACAAAAATTTTGATACATGAAATGTATTACAACAAATTATATTTAAAAATTTCTTATTTTAAAGGTTCTTAATTGATAAACAAACCGTACGAGGTTTACAAAAGCCGTGTCAGGGGTTAATTATGTTATTGAGTGGAATAAACAAAATGTATTTTCTTGTACAATGTATCCGCGGCATATTTTATTCATTCCTTATGAGAGAAAATACGAGTTACAGTTCTAATGGTTGCGGTTTTCACAGCGTAAAAAAGTTACTCGTTAATGCCATGTGCCATTATTTTTGAGCATTTTTTAAATGCAATCCTAAAAACTATAGCTACGTTAGACATTCGAATTCCGGCGTATTGCTTTGAATGTCTTGTGATTATGTCCCTATAATTTTGGTGGATAAAGTCATAAAAGGGGATAACCGTGAGTTAGTTTTAACTTTAAAGTGAGTTGGGTTAACAAATAATTTTGCAACCATCAATTGAATGTGAGTTGAAGAGTAATTACAAATATCCAGATACAAAAGGAATAATTTTACACACATACCTAGTAAAACAATGCTTCGCAGAAATTACTTCATGCCGATCTATTTCACTTTATCCGTAAGCCCTGTGATGAAGCGAATTAAAAGATATCCCCGAGGAGGAAAATTGCAAAATTCGATATTTTCAATTCACGAAGGGAATATTTACACCAGATCCCTGATTAACTGCAGACGAAAATTAACTAAACAGCAAAGTAGTTTTTTGGCTTCCACGAGAATAACGGAGCAGATAGAAGTGTGACGACATAAAGTTAATGTCTTTAGCCTAATTTACTTGTATTACCTAATTTACTTCTCAAAAAGAATATATCCATGATTGCCTTAAAAAAAATATATAGTAAGAAGAAACAAGCACATGTAGCTAAGCTACCGTGTGACCAACAGAGAGAGAACAGTAAAATACATCCTATTTTGTTTAAAATCTATCAATCGTGCAAAAAGCCTGAAAAATTAATGTTGAATAATAATGTTGTTAATTAATGTTGATTAATGTTGATTGATTAATGTTGAATATAACTCCCTCGATCGCCAACCATTGCATCATCTTTGAAAAACACAATTTGAAAATGGGCTGGGGAGACTCCAAAGATGTGACGAATTTAACAGAACTCACAAGCTATCATGTGCTCAACCTGTGAAGTGATGCACGAACGACAGATTGTGCGAATTTGTGCGCCACTGTCGTGAGGTCAATCGTGACCTCGATACTGAACTATTGCCACGTTTACCGTGAAGAAGTGGAAAAAGCCAGAACACATCTTTACGTCACAACTATATAGCCTCATTTCAGCTCTTGTAAATCACAAATTAAGAACGCTATCGGCAGTGTGAAAATTTTTGTTTAATGAGCATACTGCGTGGCAAAGAGAATCGCCACGAAGAATAATTGTAGATTTTTCTTGCCTATCGCATATTCCCTCAGTGGAATACAACCATTGTATCAATGGGAATTAGCGTTCCAAAGAGTTAAGATATAAGGCCTTGAGCAGAAGGTAATGTAGGCTTTCTTTTTGTCGAAATAATTTTTTTCAGGGTGTCAGACCATAATTTTTTGGTTCACTGCTGTTTTTGCCAACTGTTTTGACTTTTTATGTCAAATATTTGTTTTTTTTCCGCATACTTTTTCAATTAATTACTTACAATTTCTATGTGCCGAGGGTCTTGTATGAGAACACACTTTGTGCGTCGATTTCCAGTTGCCTTGGTTCCTTTTTAAATTGTGCTTTCCTCCTTTTTCCATCCTCTCTCGGGAACACCTTTGTTGTTAGTTGGGAGGCTTAAGCTAACTCATGATCTAATCTATTATACATATGTGCACAATATAAAGATCAATCAACTTCATGCTTATCTTTTGGGATACGCATGAAATTATGCTAGACCAGAAAGTCGAATCATAATTTCCATACCCTCCGTTTCAAACGTCACCATGACAGTGCAAGGCTTGCCATGGCAATTAAGCCAGTGCTCACCAAGACGACCAGGCGTGACCATCACGTACCGTGATCGATGGGGTGAAGGTTTTTGAGGTACTGAAAGTCATCGAGCGTTTGAAGTTGCCCATCTGGAACAAATTCACTGCAGCCCGTACTCCAGATTTTGGAATACAAAACAATTTCTCCGTTCCAAGAACTGTCCGTGACCCATTGAGGACGTTACTAAGTTAAGTACTAGACCATAATAATTAATGAGCTCTGCTATTTTAACCCAATGCAATAAACAATGCTATGTCATGATATCACTCCTGAAGTTCAGAACAAGGAATCAACTGCACGGATTATATGAATTTCTTCATAAAAAGTGTTTCACTTCCCTCATTTATAAATAAAGTTAAATATACATAACTGAAATTTAGGTGCAGCGAATACCCTCGAAACTAAGTTAATGACACGGAACATGCTGAGGTAGTATAATTATTCCCACCAAAATAACAACCAACTGAACTCCTCACATGAGAATATGTCTAAAATACTACATCATGGCTTTATAAAAATTGGCCCCTAATGTACTTCACAAAATGTACTTGTAATACCTTAGAATGGGGTATAATTTACGGTCGCTCAACGCATTTAATGGTAACGCCATTGCAACTGCTGAATATTTAAAAGCTCAAATGAAATTTAATGCACCGCGTATATCATGAATGACAACGCCTTACTGCTGAATTCAAAATACCCGTGTAGTAGCATTGGGTCTATAGTCGAAATATTTTAATAAAAATTCTATTTATACATCCTAAAGAAGACAATATTTTTTCTTCTCTTTCATTTCAAATACGAACACTATTCAGGTATTAACTTACACTGAAACCTCCTGACCTTGTTCACCTTGGTACTTTTATTCTTGCTCTGTAACGTAACTTAGTTCATAGCAACATTATGTGTACCTGCGTTAAAATTAAACAAGAATGCGGCCCTAGCTTGCTTAAGTACATACTTCTTCCCTTATAGCCTCTCATGATGGCCGCGCCTCCATGCATTCACCCCCTCCGCAATGATGGAAACTTAGGCTCGCCATCTCATTTCTCCATAACATCTCTTTATTCTGATACATTTTGTTTCACAATAATATCCGTGCAGCATTTTTTGCGATTACGTAGTTCGTATTTTTCCCACGCTGTAGAATACGAATCTCCCTACGTAGACGAATTCTCCAACTGACTGATTTCCCCTGCTTCACCCTCAATCTTTCACGCCTTCCTTCTCCCACGGTCTGCATCAAATGTCATGAGCCCTTTGAAGAAGTGTATGCTTCTTCTCGACTTTCTCGCAAATAAAATTTTGCGCTTAATCATAAATTTTTAATCTTGAACAATTTACTTCTTGCACATTTTAGGCTGAATCAGTTTTTTTATCATCCTTAAAGTACTATTAAGTTTCAAAGTGTTTCGATGTTGCTTCTTTACACCGCATAATAATTACTGTGATCATTTCCTTGTGACATATCTTATTCATGAAAAAAATGAAGATAAATAATTAAAAAAAGCCTGAGAAAAGTTGCGAGCAAGCACGAATTTTTTTTATTTTAATCGTTAGAAATTTAGAATACAGTATTTTCATACAAAAATAATTTATAAAGGACATTTAAAAAAACCCTCGTCATACCATAAGATAAAGAGGCTGTCATAGGGATTGCAAGCACATTGCCTTCTTTCTGAGCGATAAAAGTCTCACGGTTCACTGAAGCAAAAGATCAAACATTCTTTAGCTCAGTCATTTGATTTAACATTTCTGCTGCAGTGCGAAATGACTGCATTAACACAGTCGCAAAGGTGCATTTTCGTCCTCGTGCGAGCCACACAATCCGCCATAACTGTCAGCCAGTGATTGAGCGATTTTGTGGCTTGACTCGATCTCGAGATAACGTCAATGACACATGGGTAGTTCAACATGTCGCGCCTGTCTGATTTAGTTAACGCATGACTAAGATTAGGCAGACAGTAATATTAATATATATTTGTCTTTATACGAGCATCGCTTTGCTGATGCCAAGACGATTTCACGAGCACCATACCAAAGATTCAGAAGACACTTAAATAAAAACATACGGCAGCTGTCAGTTACTGACCAAATTGCGCAGTAGATCTCCGCTGTTTAGTGTGTTGCTAAATAACACTTTTGAGGTTCTACCCTTCACATGCGTCCAATTCAGGGCTCGTCCAACTGAGACTCGACAGTTGCAAAATGTGAAGACAGAGAACTGCACATTTGTGTCTCGTGCTGAATTTTCCGCAGAGCAGCTACCGTCGTCGCCGTCACGCATCTCCTCGATCAACATTTGTCATAGTCTAGACAAATGCATAAATATGTGTCTAACAGTGTGCATTTTGAACCAGATGTGCGCCAAGCTTTTCGCTCTATAGAGATACATATAACGAGAAGTAAATGCAAGTGAAGTTCTATGATAGATCACGCCTTGTGAATGAATGAAGACGTACTTGTTTCGTGTGGCAGTACGTCCAGCCTCAACAACAATATGAAATATGCAAAGAGAACTCATTGTTGAGCCATGAGGATGCAGTAGGGGAGTGAAATGTTTTTTTTACGTACTCGCGTGCAAGGTCTTCATGACCTGCATTTAAGGCGGATATTTCCTCATTCAAAACGCCCGTTGCTGTTTATTTGACCTTAGCCTATTCTTGTGCAATAAGTGTGCACTGCATGCCAAAATCAGCAACGAAAACGGTGTGCTGTGTCAACAGAAAAATCTATGTGGCTCAGCGGCATTATACTGAAATAAGAGTTTGTACTCCCAGCGTCCTGCCATTAAGAGTACATTTCCACCAAAATTTATAGAAGAGTTCATTGCCACTCGCACATGATCTATTAATAGAGCTATTGTTGTACGATTTTTGTTAGGGACCATCTTTTTTCGGTTCACTGCAGTCCCTTTTTCAGCTCCTATTCCTTCATTTTTCAACTTTCATCTTCTTTAAATATATATATATATATACTACGAAACTGTAATATAAGATAATGCCGAGTACACTTACATCTTTCCAAACGTTAGTTTTGTATTAATGTGCTACAAAAGTGTGTATGCTGAAAGGATACTATTTAGTTTTCTCTCTCACGAATTTGCTTCCGAATCGGGATGTAATTAACAAATTCAGTTCACCTGTAGCGAGCAGATTGTCATTACAGTCTGTAAAATCCCCACATTTTATTGACATACCTTCAAGTAGTTTGTTATCACAAATATTTATAAAGGACATAAAGGATAAGAAAATATCTTCTATAGATCGATACTTTTTGTATTAATTTATCCGATTACTAATCTCGTGAACAGTAACATTGAGAGATTTTATTACCGTAGAGTTTATATTGGAATATTTTCGAAGTTTCTTCTGTAAAATGTCTTTGAACAAAGTTCGAAATGTAATGATACAAAACCACGAACTGCATCATCGCTCACTGCCTGCAACACTTCTCACTTCAAAGTCTGGAAACTATCACAAAGCTTCATTTCTATTATCAGCTTCCTCATTTGATGGGCTACGTTAATTTCTCACTGTTTCATTAATGAACTTCAACATCAGAACCTATTGGTTTTTCGCCCGTCGATTCCTTAATTTAGCATGCGAAAAATCATCCTTGGTAATTGGTTGGACTTCTTCTTAAGACAGAAAAAAGCAACAAACATCAGACTTTCGTAAGCCGCGCCCCTGATTTGCAGCGACCAACAACGCCATACATCAGCCGCCCATAAAACCCTGCGATGATTTCTTGAGTTCATATTTTCTCCGGCAAACTGCGCTATGATTAAGAGCACGAGGCGCCTTCACGTGGCCTCTGACACACTGCAAAGATGCGACTCCCTTGCATGTTTTTGTTAAGTTTCGAAGCTTCACTATATTTGGATTGAGCTTGGCAGGTTGATTACGCGTTCTCTCTTTCTTCTTGTTCGAGTGTGTTGTATTTTTATTTAATCTGATCAAAGAAAGAAGACTCTATCCATATCGCAGTAATGTGTGTGCAGTTAGTATATTATATTTATTTGGAATAAAAGTATTTAAGTTTTCCTTCTGTAACATTTATAGTATAAGAATTGATAGTGAAGAAATTAATCACCCTAAACTCCTAAAATTGGAATACTTGATATGAATTGCTTGGAAGCTAAAGATTTTTGTTCGTTGTCACCTTCGAACATTTTTTACGGATATAAGAGCAAATGAATGAATAATGGTGTATTTTAAGTTTAGGGTAGAAAAATTAAGAAATATTCCGCTATCACGACATTTGCCTTTCTGCATTTTTTCCTAACTGAGAATAAAAATTCAGTCTTTGGGATAGAGAAGTTAAATTCGTTTATGTTTTGTTAGAAGAACACAGTAATTTTCAGAACTAAAGTTTGACCTCATGACAAGTATCCGTAAGTGGTCAAAGTTCTGTTGTATTGATGAGTTCTTTTCCTCTTCGTGATTCATAGAAAACGCAAATCAGAACCTATTTAAAAATGTCTCGCCGCTTGAATCTCTGCTTAGGAAATTCAAGGCAAAAAATCACTTTTTAAAGTAGGGAAAAATTGTAGAAGTAATTAAAACATTATCATGTAATACGTGGAAAACCAAAGGGCAGTCATATAACCAGTCTAGAGTTAGCCATGCTGTAGGTGAATATTTATATAAGTTTATATACTATAGAAAATGAATTCGCAGACTCAAAGAATGTGTAAGATAATTTACTAACCAAGCAGCAAAAGCAAAATTTGCAGCCCATGAGCGCAATCAAAATTTAAAATAAAAAAGTTTCAAATATCTGAGGCAAAAAAAGTGTAACTTAAGGAGAAATAGTCACAATATTTTTGGAAAAGTGACTACCAACACAACGATTTTTCTTCTTCGATTTTTACCTCCCTAACATTTCAAGTTAACATCAAAGCATGGCGATGTTAACTTCACCGACTCCTTCAATCACCTGACAGAGCAAAAAGTAACACGGCAGCATAAAGTGCTGCGATATGCATTTTATTATTACCCTGAATCACTTGACACGCGATACAAAGTACTTCTGCTAGACAAAGGGCTGCGATATGCATTTTATTATCACCCTGAATCGCTTGACACACGACACAAAGTACCTCTGCTAGACAAAGGGCTGCGATATGCATTTTATTATTACCCTGAATCACTTGACACGCGATACAAAGTACCTCTGCTAGACAAAGGGCTGCGATATGCATTTTATTATCACCCTGAATCGCTTGACACACGACACAAAGTACCTCTGCTAGACAAAGGGCTGCGATATGCATTTTATTATCACCCTGAATCACTTGACACACGACACAAAGTACCTCTGCTAGACAAAAGGCTGCGATATGCATTTTATTATCACCCTGAATCACTTGATACGCGACACAAAGTACCTCTGCTAGACAAAGGGCTGCGATATGCATTTTATTATCACCCTGAATCACTTGACACGTGACACAAAGTACCTCTGCTAGACGAAGGGCTGCGATATGCATTTCATTATCACCCTGAATCACTTAACACACGACAAAAAGTACCTTTGCTAGACAAAGGGCTGCGATATGCATTTTATAATCACCCTGAATCACTTAACACACGACAAAAAGTACCTCTGCTAGACAAAGGGCTGCGATATGCATTTTATTATCACCCTGAATCACTAGACACGCGACACAAAGTACCTCTGCTAGACAAAGGGCTGCGATATGCATTTTATTATCACCCTGAATCACTTGACACGCGACACAAAGTACCTCTGCTAGACAAAGGGCTGCGATATGCATTTTATTATCACCCTAAATAATTTGACACGCGACACAAAGTACCTCTGCTAGACAAAGGGCTGCGATATGCATTTTATTATCACCCTGAATCACTTGACACATGACAAAAAGTACCTCTGCTAGACAAAGGGCTGCGATATGCATTTTATTATCACCCTGCATCACTTGACACGCGACACAAAGTACCTCTGCTAGACAAAGGACTGCGATATGCATTTTATTATCACCCTGAATCACTTGGCACACGACACAAAGTACCTCTGCTAGATAAAGGGCTGCGATGTGCATTTTATTATCACCCTGAATCACTTGACACGCGACACAAAGTACCTCTGCTAGACGAAGGGCTGCGATATGCATTTTATTATCACCCTGAATCACTTGACACACGACAAAAAGTACCTCTGCTAGACAAAGGGCTGCGATATGCATTTTATTATCACCCTGAACCACTTGACACACGACAAAAAGTAACTCTGCTAGACAAAGAGCTGCGATATGCATTTTATTATCACCCTGAATCACTAGACACGCGACACAAAGTACCTCTGCTAGACAAAGGGCTGCGATATGCATTTTATTATCCCCCTGAATCACTTGACACGCGACACAAAGTACCTCTGCTAGACAAAGGGCTGCGATATGCATTTTATTATCACCCAGAATCACTTGACACGCGACACAAAGTACTTCTGCTAGACAAAGGGCTGCGATATGCATTTTTTTATTACCCTGAATCACTTGACATTCGACACAAAGTACCTCTGCTAGACAAAGGGCTGCGATATGCATTTTATTACCACCCTGAATCAATTGACACGCGACACAAAGTACCTCTGCTAGACAAAGGGCTGCGATATGCATTTTATTATCACCCTGAATCACTTGACACGCGACACAAAGTACCTCTGCTAGACAAAGGGCTGCGATATCCATTTTATTTTCACCCTGAATCACTTGACACGCGACACAAAGTACTTCTGCTAGACAAAGGGCTGCGATATGCATTTTGTTATTACCCTGAATCACTTGACATACGACACAAAGTACCTCTGCTAGACAAAGGGCTGCGATATGCATTTTGTTATTACCCTGAATCACTTGACACACGACACAAAGTACCTCTGCTAGACAAAAAGTTGGGATATGCATTTTATTTTCATCCTGAATCACTTGACATGCAACACAAAGTGCTTCTGCTAGACAAAGGGCTGCGATATGCATTTTATTATCACCCTGAATCACTTGACACACGACACAAAGTTCGTCTGCTAGACAAAGGGCTGCGATATGCATTTTATTATCACCCTGAATCACTTGACCCACGACACAAAGTACCTCTGCTAGACAAAGTGCTGCGATATGCATTTTATTATCACCCTGAATCACTTGACACACGACACAAAGTACCTCTGCTAGACAAAGGGCTGCGATATGCATTTTTTTATCACCCTGAATCACTTGGCACGCAACACAAAGTACCTCTGCTAGACAAAGGGCTGCGATATGCATTTTAT
Organism: Morinoia aosen; assembly: GCA_030386875.1. Taxonomy (NCBI): domain Eukaryota; kingdom Metazoa; phylum Arthropoda; class Malacostraca; order Amphipoda; family Talitridae; genus Morinoia; species Morinoia aosen. The sequence goes on from CM059565.1 coordinate 23,563,309, forward strand.
TATCACCCTGAATCGCTTGATACACGACACAAAGTACCTCTGCTAGACAAAGGGCTGCGATATGCATTTTATTATCACCCTGAACCGCTTGACACACGACAAAAGTACCTCTGCTAGACAAAGGGCTGCGATATGCATTTTATTATCACCCTGAATCGCTTGACACACGACAAAAGTACCTCTACTAGACAAAGGGCTGCGATATGCATTTCATTATCACCCTCAATCATCGATCTGACACTCACCACAAAGAACCTTGGTTGCGCAAAGTTCTACGATATGCATTTCATCATCACCCTTATCACCGGACATGGAGCACAAAGTACTGCGATATGCATTTCATCATCACCCTTATCACTGGACATGGAGCACAAAGTACTGTGATATGCATTTCATCATCACCCTTATCACCGGATATGGTGCACAAAGTACTGCGACATGCATTTCATCATCACCCTAATCACCGGACGCGGAGCACAAAGTACCTCTACTGCACAAAGTACTGTGATATGCATTTCATCATCACCCTCATCACCGGACATGGTACACAAAGTACTGCGACATGCATTTCATCATCACCCTTATCACCGGACATGGTGCACAAAGTACTGTGATATGCATTTCATCATCACCCTTATCACTGGACATGGTACACAAAGTACTGCGACATTCATTTCATCATCACCATAATCACCGGACACGAGCACAAAGTACCTCTACTGCACAAAGTACTGCGATATGCATTTCATCATCACCCTAATCACCTGACTCACAGCACAAAGTACATCTACTGCTCAAAGTGCTGCGATATGCGCTTCATAATCACCGTCACAGAGGCTCGGCACGCGAATAGAGTAAGTTTAGCACCCTGGCACGCTGCCCACACTTCTTATGGGCCTGGCTCTAGTGGTCATTTTTGTTCTGCTTCTCTCTTTTCTTCCCTCGTTTTGTTCGCGTTCTTCATAACTCGCAGGTTTACATTCCTGTAGAGCTGTGAGCAAACTCTGAGCAGGCATTTGTATATTTCCCTATGTTTGCTTGTTTCTTACTGAAAAGTTTTAGAACTTTTTGCACCGTATTGTACGTTTTTTTGACTAGCTATGTTATTCGTTGAAACGCTCAACAAAAAGAAGATCTGAATTTGAACTGCTGAAATGTTTCTCTTAACAGCACTGTTTGGGTAGCATTATGGTAGAGAAGCCATTATCAACTTAAATTCAAATTTTTACCCTTAACTCAGTGAATTAACATATTTTTCGTCTATTACGTTTGCCTGATTCAGGCCAACACGTTGAACATTCTTGTCGGTGACGAAAACCTCATTGCAACTTACACATGTAGAGAATCGTGATTAGAAAATAACACACTACGCGTTGGCTGTTCCGTTTCTGGCGTCTATTGACATTTGGAAACATTTTACAGTTATATTTTATTATTGAAAGTTTTTGGAAACATTTTTCGCCTCAGAATGCATCTGCCAGTTCCGTTGCATCATTCGTAGGCTTGACCAGCACTCGTAATTCTTTAACACGCTACCAAGCGCGGCAGCATTTCTATGGGATCTTTTCCGTTAATTTGTTTTATGATATCACCTCAATAGGGATACTGATATTATACCTATGAAAATTAGCGATCGCAGGGGGAAGATGCGGTGTCTCGAGCTGGAGGTTAGGTGAGCCTCCTTTATATTGAAAAAGAACACATTTTTTGTTATGTTATAGACAACTTTTTTTCATATCACTGCTGTGCTTTTTTCAGTACCAATTACTTCCTTCTTTAACTCTTTTCTAGTTTCATGAACTTTTTTTTTCAATTTTGATATGTCTATGCGCAATGATCTTGCGTGGTAGCGTACGTACCCACAGATTACCAGTTCCCTTAGCTCCGAGCTAATTTATGGGGTTCCTTGTTCCCTTTCTTAGGACCCCACTTTATGCTGTTATGGAGACTTGAAATTGCTTAAAATTCAATTTTCTATTGATTTATCAAACTGATCATTTGCCGCGCTGACGTTAACGATACCGACTCATTTCAGTCATTCTTGCATACTTGTATGCATGCAGGCACACTAGGCTACTGCCAAAAATATTTGTACTTCGAGTCGACTGCATAATTTTACGAACAACAAGTTTCACTTGATTGTGTGAATTTGACATGTGAACTTCAGACCAAACTCTGATAACATTTCCCAACCCCGTCGTTTCACTTCGCACAATACCAAGATGTGTACTCCTAAGTTCTCTTTTATTTCAGTTATTCTTAGCTAGGAGCTCGCGAGCGCCTAGTGTGTCACTCCAAGCTCAACGCAACGCGATCGTGAATTCCCACAATAACTTAGCACACTTCTGGTGCATGTGGCATTGCTTGAAAAATGTTTACTTCTTAATAAATCTTTTTTCTCACACGATAATTTATTACCTACGCCCAGCCCCTGAAAATATTATACAATGCTTCGAATATCTAAGTTAGCCTTCAGAGCTCCCCAGTGATATAAATCATTTCTTTACGATAAAAAATACGGCTTTCGCTCTAAAAAATCAACAACACAAGCTATATTAAATCATTTACACTTCCTTTATTCTAATATAGATGAAGGAAAGCCTGTCTTCTCTGTATTTCTTGACTTTCGAAAAGCATTTGATTGTTTGGACCATAAAATACTACTCTCGAAACTACACCGTTGTGGCATTCGAAGGATTGCCCATGATTGGTTCAGGTCATACCTAACAAATCGCAAGCAATACGTTGTCATTGACGACGTAAAACCAGACCCACAGACAATTAGCCATGGAGTTCCACAAGGATCTGTTCTTGGGCCTCTCATGTTTCTGATTTTTATCAATGATATTGTAAAATCTACATCATTCTTCAAATTCATACTTTTTGCCGATGACAGTACGCTTTCTGCGGTCCTTCCGAACCAAAATCCTGCTTTGATTGTGGAGAGTATAAATACTGAACATCACAAGGTTTCATCGTGGCTCAAAGCTAATGAAATAAGCCTTAATATTGATAAAACAAATTATATTACATTCTCATACAAGAAAGATGTATCTCTCCCATGCATTAAAATTGGCGAAGGTGAAATCGAAGAAACCAACTCATCTAAGTTTCTGGGCATCATAATAGATAAACATCTGACCTTCAAAGAGCACATCACTCATATTAGTTCTAAATTATCAAAATCCATTGGAATCCTAAATAAAGTTAAAAATTTTCTGCCTGAAACAGCTTTACAAATGCTCTACCGAACGCTCATTTTTCCATACTTGCAATACGGAATAGAAGCATGGCACGGAACTGATAAAAATAAAATCAACAGTGTCGGTGACGAATAGTATGTCAGAGCTTTAAAGAACCTAGAATATAATGCTCACACAAATGATTCTTTCAAAAATTTAAAAATACTTAAACTTTCGGATCTCTACAAAATCTCCATCTGTAATTTCATTTACAAAACATTAAGAAATGATGGCGACAATAGCCTAAGACAATTATTGACTGCGCAAACTGGTCATCACGACCATTTAACCCGAAATAGAAGTAAATTCATGCTTCCTTATTATTCAAAGACCCGGTCGCAACACAGTATCCTCTTCGTTGGAACCAAAACTTCGAACTCTATACCTGCAGAGATCCGTGAATGTAATTCGTACAAAGTATTCAAAAGACATCTTGAGTCTCACTTCCTATCAGAATACTAGTCGTGTAAGATCACCGTGTCAAAATCTTGCCTCCTACATGTAACTAATGTTAATGTCATAATGTAACTTGCCTTGGGTACCATAACCAATATTCTGTCTGCTCATGAATCGTTTTATCAAACATACTATTAAATATAGCCGATTTGACCTATATTGTAAAATACAGCATAAAATATCGAGTTAATTATCTCAATGATCAGTCTAATGCGAAACTAGGTTAAGTGAACTAGGTTAAACATTTTGTACACCCTAGAATAACGTGATGGTAGGATGTCCTAGAAGTCGCTGAACTTGTTCGGGCCCACAGGTAGCTATACTCAAATTTGACCATTGTACTAGACTTAAGAAAAATTCTACCTCTGTATCACCTGTGGTAAATAAATTGTTTAAATTGTTTTAATTGTTTAAATTGTTTAAATTGTTTAAAATATATGTATTAAAATTATCATACAAAATTATCTCACGTACTCTGAGTGAAGAAATATCAACATGATTTGCACATGGTAATTAGTTCTCTGTTTTGCCTACTCACCTTCATTTCCTTTGGACTGATTTGATCTCTTCTAATTTGGCTTCGTTACTGTTCTGCCAACAACTTCAATACTCTTCCATTATTGAGAGAAAGGAGCGAGAAAGATTGTTATCAGCATTTCTAAAATGTGTTGTATTTGTCTTGTTAAATGTGCCTTTAAATCCTCCCCACTTTTATATCACAAATTATACATACATGTTGTGTGTATGTATATATATATATATATATATATATATATGATATATTTATGAATAAATATAGATAAAGGCCCTCCCACAAATCAGAGCCTCACTGTTTGATCTACTTTTAGTGACAATCATGCAGTCTGAACCTCTTGTCATTTGTGGTTGTTTCGGCAACTGCTTTGATTATCCAAGTTACTGAATAAATCAATGAAATCATGAATGCAACATCCTCATGACGATATACTTGTGGAATAAAGTCCTTCCTTTTTCATTCAACTAGTAGATTGAAAGAAATTTAAACCCACTTGTGGGTGTCAATCGGTTATTCAGTGACATCATGGTACATCTGGCTGTATCATCTTTGACCGTACTCGTAGGTTCAAGTATTCGCGAAAGGCATATCACGCATCCACGTTTCATATGGACAGAAAATTTCTGTTTAAAAATAAATTACAATGCATAAAGTTTGTAAATGGAGTGTAATTCTCTTCAGAAACTTCACGATATTTGCTATTTTATCTGATTTGTCGATATTGACCACTAGTGTGTGCACTCACGGGCTCGTCTAAGAAAGTGAAACAGTCATGTCGAATAGGGCTAACTTGCATTTTGTGTGTTATAGATGATAATTTTAAGAGTGCCGTATTAAATTATTATGACACAAGTGCATCATAATAATTTAGTTGATTCTGTATATTGATGGCTTGTCGGTTTTGGAGCAAACTGACTTGCAATAGTGAGCAGGTTCGATGGCACTTTTTTTCTCAGTGTATATAGTTAGGGGTTTGTTGCATTCAAAATATCATTGGTTTATTTGAAGCATGGATCTCTTAAAGTTTAAGGCCGGGAAATCCACCCTAATTATTAATTTGGAAAAGAGGATGATTTGCGGATAAATAAAATTTGTCGTCGCGTAGGCCATTGGTAAAAATTTTGCATATTAATAAAGGATGTGATGAATGAGGCAATGAAATGCTATAGTTTTGTGAATTTAGAGCGCTCGAGCTAATCTCTCATAGTTCGTCAGCGGTACACGAAGTTTGCTAAAATTTCACACATTTATGTCCTTTTCTTCGCTTTGTGTAGTATTTGCAATTGCATTTCTTCAGGTACGTATAATTCAACACTTAAAATTAAATAATCAGCGCATGCACTGTGGGTTGAAGTTTATCTTTCAATTTCAATTGAATAACTTCCTTCAGGGAGAGTTCATAATGTGTAAAAAGTGTGCCCATTTGTAAAAATTCAACCTTCGTTAGCTTTTGTTAACATGTCTTTTTGTACCAGGAATTAAAAAACAAATGGAAAACCTATTTGCCTCATATGATTTCCCGTAATTTATATCGTTCGATTCTGTTTCACGTCATTTCATTTTTTACTTATTTTTCTATTGCAACAAGCGTCATGATTTTTAGCATCGTACCAGTGCATCAAATCAAAGGCCTCAGCCGAATTTACTTGAAACTTTAGCATTTTAATTCCTTCTTGTGAGCATTGTCAAGCTATGTTTAATAGAGAAATACTAATACAGATACAGCAAGTCAATGAAAATAGTTGCTCACACAAAACCGACGTAAGTACTTGAGTAACGTTAACCTTGCGGTACACACTGCTGTGGTGCAAGCGTTCTCATCATTTGAAAAAATAATCAATAAATAAAATCAGTTTATTTCCAATACTGATGATACACAAAGCTCATCATTTTTTTAAATTATTTAGAAGTAAGGATCCTTAAGTGCTACACACATGAGTATCGTAATACCCATGTCACTAGTCGAAACAAAATGATTGAAGGCAATGGATTCCTAATGTTGCTTAATCTAGGTTTGATTATATATGTAACTGCAATGATAAAAAAAACACAGTTTTAGTGACGATGTATAGTTGAGAACACACTTTTTAGTGCACATTTACATTGAAATACGAGCTGAGGGACTTGCAGTATTAAGGAAATTGTTGAAAGTAAAACGGGTGGTTAAAATATTCCTGCGTCTAAGGCAGCGAGGTTGACATTCAGAGCTATATTTTCCTTCCTACGTATAAACTAGTATTCCAATCAAGGGACTCGGAGAAAATGTCTATTACCACGTCACGAATTTATGATATTTTCATGTCAATAGTGGCACAAAACAGTCTACCGGAGTCGGAAACATGAAAACGGTTGTTTTACAACGGCTACCAAGACATGTACAACATAATTGCAGTAATGAGTGAAAATTAACCACCAAGATAGGGCTGTAATAATATACTCAGGAGCGTAAGAAATGATGTGTTAATTTGCACCACACAAGCCAAACAAGAACATTTTAGAACGTGAATATCAGAAGAAAACATGAAAATAAAAAAAAGTTACATCTTATTCGATATATGATGCAAATGTCTTCAATTGATAAATGTAACATAAGTGCCATGACAGTCCCCAGTTTTATGCTTGAACAAAAACGTAGAGAAAAAACATAAAAATGTATCCTTTAGTTGATTAATTGAGTTGAATAGTGTCTTTAATTGATGGACACAATAAAGATTCATGGACGAACTTTGTGGGGTGAACACACTTTTTACAGTTTTACGTACATGACATATAAGCTTTGGAATTCTTAACATCAGGGAATAATATTAGAGTTGCTTAGGTAACGTTACAAGATAACGTTACAAGTTGAGAGCGAACAAAAAAAGAGATGCATTTCTAGTTCAAATGCTAGTTGTTAGTTTAGTACACACACACACACACACATATATATATATATATACATATATTTGTACACGCATACATGCACATAGCGCGCATATATGTATACACATATACAGATATATGCATGCGTGCAAATATAAGCATATAAGCAATCATAATACATACATATTCTACAAAAATGCTATGTGGTGTATTGAAATATAGCAAAATGAGCAAAGGAGATTCGGAACTACTTTTTCAGTATGTGCTGCAGCTTACAATTTCTAATTGAATATTTTAACATACTGATCATTTGTTCATAAGCATCTTAATTATCAAATACGGGTGATCACACAAGAAATACATTTTGTTTTATAAGTGCAGTGATATGACGTGTTAGGTAGCGTTATAAGATGAGAGTGAAAAGAAAAAGGGAGGTATTTATTGTTCAAATGCGAGTTGCTAGTCCAGTGCACACTGGCTTATGTGCATACATGCGTACATATATATGCACACATAACCCATATACATACAGATGGCGCGCATACATACACAAATACATAAGTCACCATGCATGCAAATATGTATCAGCATAGTGGTGATCAAATCATATTAAATACGCACACTAGAAAATTGTTGTGTAATATATTGAAATATATGACAATTAGTAAACAAGATTCGTAAATACTTTTTCAGTATGTCATGTAACTTACAATTATTGTTGAGACGCAAGATGACGAGCTATTTTGGTTTTAAATTCTTATAATGTTTGAGGGATTTTGATATTCGGGGGAAGTTTATTCCACAGTAAGGCGCCTGATTTGACAGAGCCTTCTGCCCAATGTCAGATGAACGATAGCCGACTAAGACATTTTGGTTTCTGTTCGGCTTTATGTTGGTGACGGTGGGGGTAGAAACGCACAATATCAGCATATAACGAGAAGAAAACGTATTGGGTTTTGTGCTAAAGGAACCTTTCTTGCATAGGAGTCCAGCCGAGTTTATTAAGGAGAGTAGTTACGTGATCACTTCTTTTGAAATTACCGTTGCAGACAACCTGCGTGCGAATGCGTGCGAAGAGAAAGCACAGCACTGACCAGAAATTTACAGAAATGTGTGAGTGAGCAATTAATTATACTCGCATTCCAAAAATTTGCTCATAGAAGCTAAAGAAAACAGATTTGATGGAAATTAAGAAAGTAGAACTCTCCCTGTGTCTCCTGGAAAGAAATCTAAGCGAAAAGTCCCAGCAGAAGCAACCATGTCACAGACGCGACACGCATCCAATGAGCCATAGGCTAAGTTAACTCGAAATTGAGCCAGAAAATTCCAGCTCCTGAAATTTGAGAGAAAAAGTGCACACATCACGGAGCTGCGGTGGCGGTGGCAGTCGACACGAACTCGTTGGGTTGTGCTGAGGAGTCGGACTGCACCGTCAAAACCACGTACGATAAAATGAATCCCAACATCTGCAATACACACAAAATAAGCTTTTGATTGTTATTTCTACTTAGCTAGGAATGAGAAGCCAAAATGCGACAATCTTACGCTTAAATCCGTGTGCTCTCACTGTAACAGCCTGAAACAACCTTCCCGTACAATCGGCGACAGAGTACAAAAATCGTGAATACTAGAGACTGAAAGCAACCTCAATTCAAGCCTAAAGGGAAAGCAGTTAACTTCTCTTTATAATTTGTATGAGAAACACTAGAAGCGTACTTTCTTTGAAAACTCTGTTTTCATGTCAACTCTACAAATAAAAATTTTTAATAATATTAAATTTAATAAAAATGCAGAAAACCACAGCTTCAAAGATGAAGGGCTGCGTTATTTTTTAAACGACGAGAAAAATAAAGCTGAAATAGCTTAATAAGAATGGGTTCAATATGTTCTACTGCGCGAAAAACTTTGTTGTTGCTTTGATATTTTCTTGATATTTTGTCAAATTCAATAAATTCTTGTAAAGAAGTGTTCTGTAGCTTTTTTGTGATCGAAAAACTTTCAAATTATCTGACGTTATTCGAACACTAAATCAAAGGAAATGAGTGAAAAAATACTGAATGTCAGTCGAAGTATTAAAATTTGTTATAGCTAACTATATGGGGCGTCAAAGCGCAACGCACACATATTTCTGAGTGAGCAAATATAATCAACGTCTATTTTGGACGACCTTAGCAAAGTCTTCCAGACACGAAATGCATCTCACTAAGCCTGTGAATACGTTGACGAAGATCAACTGGCATTTCAATGGAGCCCTTATTTCAACGAAAAGATGGCCGTTTCATTAGCCCTTACTCAGTAAACCTCACAGCTGCTTAAGATAGGAAATTAGTTTAGATTAATTAGATTTATAAATTGTGTCCTATAGGGACTTGTGCCCCCAGTCTATATACTGTTGTTATCCCAGGTAGATAGGACTTCGGGACTCCTATTTTCACGTCCTTTTTGATTCTCTCAGAGCTCTCTTTGCTCTTGCCTTTTTCACTTTCTTATCTTTGTCCTATCATCTTTTTCATTCCTAAAATTGATTTTCATCTTTCTGAAGTCCAAACTAAATTTTTCCTCCTCTCCGTTCTCTTGAGATCATATTTTGCGTGACTGAGGAATTTTAAGATGACTAATAATAACATTACGCAGAAAAAGCCCTTACGCCGATGAAGGAGCTGCGGCCGACGTCGCCGAAGTTCCCAATGGTGAGCTTGCGAGGGCTGCATAGAGCGAACAAGAGGCCTGGTCCCTGTTGATATGTAACAATCGCAATTATTAGGAATCTTATTGAACAGAACGACATCCCTCACAGTATGCTTGTATGAGGCTATAGTTCACGTGTTTTGACAGTCATCTGAAGCATCTAATGCCTAAAGATATTTTAAGATGTTAATTTGAACCTGTTTTATACCGAGTATATAAAAGTAATGTAACACCACATGAAAACGTGTACACCTTCAATGACGATGCCAATAGTTGGAAGAATATAGTCTACTTTTTCTCGAAAAGTACAGAATTGGGTGGAAAAAAATGTTGATTTTCAATAACAATATCTGGTGACATTGAATTGAATGGCTATGGCAACGCGCTTGTCTCGGAAATTGTGAAAATAAACTGCTCATAGAAACTGAGGTTAAATATAATCTTAGCCACTTCGATGTGAAATTGCATCGCTTTCAAGCAATGACTGCAACGTAAGATAAAATTTTCCATGGATGTCAGATAGACCTGAAGTGCAGTTCATAGCAATATTCTCATTCCACTCGATATTAATTAAATATTTTATGCACTTGGGGTTTAATAAAAGCTAAATGCACTTAATGTGGAATAATTAATTGGCGGAAAGATGTTAATAACTGAAGTCTCCGCACGCGCAATACTTATTCCAGTTTAATGATCTGGCTAATGATAGGGTACGGAATGAACGGCATGTTATTTTTACCTCAGTGCTAAGGGTTTTTAAGAGAAATCAAAAATAATTCAAAAATGTTGCTGTTTGTTAGCCTTCTTTAAATTTTCAAAACAGAGGTGCATCAGTTATGCTTAGTTGTTCGTGAAACCGGCTATTAACATTTAGGGTTCCTTGCATAAATATCATACAATAGAGCTGTTAAATCGTTCAGCTATTTGGGAACTTTTTTGCGTGGGTAGAATGCCAGCCTTTATATTAATATATTTTCCGTATCCCAGGCAGACAGTTACGATGTTTGTAAGCGATTTGATTAATCTTGTCAAAACTGTAGAGTCCTCTACGTGCAAAGAAAAGATAAAATATGAAAACTTTCTTCCTAGCCGGGCCTCAAAAGAAGCGTGAATGTCAATCCGAACGTGTCATTATCGACACTGGTGAAGTAGAGGCTCTTCAGCAGCGCGACCATTTGCTTAGTGATCAAAAGCCTTTACCTCCCTACCTCATGGATAAGGTAGGAAGCATCTCTAAACAAATGAAATAAAAGAAGTTCGTTTTGAGAGCTACAAGAACGTTTTGAACTGGTTAAAGACCTCTTGATCAACTTAAGTTCTCGAAAGCTCTTCAGAATTAGAGAATTCTCAAAGTTGATAGAGCTAGTGATGGACGTAATGATCGCTAGATTCGTTTTTCGGGAATTGACGTTATGCCAACGAAGACGACTAAGAAACCAGCTGGCGTCACGACCCTCTGCGTGGTTTCAAGGGAGGGTGATGTCTCTACCCACTTCTTCGACCACAACGAAACCGTAAAAGTAAAATCTATCCCCAACGTCTTGTAAACCGAAATTATTTCATTTATGAAGGTTAAGGCTTCGAATAAGAAGCTCATTTTCTAACGGAACTCGGCTCCAGCAAACACACAGTAAGTCAAACTTGCTTAAGAGGTCAGGTGTGCGATTCTAGGAAAAACACATTGGTCAACTCGTTTAACCTGCATTCAACGCGTGACTTTTTTTTTGCAAATTGAGGCTAAAGCTAGCGTGAAGCCTCGCAGCAGCGTTGCAGTCCATGAATATAGGGCTTCAAAAAGGCAGGTTGAAAGTGGCATAAGTTATCTGTGTTGTGTCCAGCTTTTGGAAGCGTCAAACTGAAGGCGTTCAAACTGAATAAAACTTTTGTTCTCATGATCTGTTGAGTAAGCTGTCAAAATTTAAAAGTTACGGGTTATTCTGAGTTTCTTGGATTTATGCAAAGAAAAAGAAATCATATGGATTTATCTGGATGAAACAGTATGTAAAATGGATTGATAACTCGTAAAATTTATTGTGAGCTAACATTCTGACCCACTCACGTCATCAATGAACATTTATTATTACCATAGTGATCGCGTCGCTCTGGAGTCCATGAACAAACATTCTCAGCCTGAGGAAAAAAGTCCCCTCCTGGAAGTAAAAAATAAGACTTTTAAATTATGTTACGGAATGAATCCATCGTAAGTTGCAACAATATTCAAAAATATCATGTGATATCAGTTTCTTTCAAGGATGAATTATTCACTTTAGAAACCAGAGGAGTTTGAGTTTTGCAAGGTACGTGTTTTGGTGAACATATGTCTAGAAAACAATGAATGTGATGCTCTCGCAGTTGTACTGCGGTGGACGCTCACAATGAACTTGACTGTAACTAACACTATTGTTAGCAATAATTACGTCACAGATCAAAGGCATCCTACACACGTCGTTAATTGCAAAAATCAAACTCGTTAGCTAAAAAATTTCAGGTAAGATCAAAAGTTTAACTGTTTCTTTGTGGTGTGTTGCCGCATATTTCTGTCTATAATTTAGCAACCATTAATGTGTCAAGTCAAAATTGTGGTAGCGTAATAGCGGGAATGATTTGATAATTATCACGCTCAGAGTTTGGAATATTTTATTTAAAGGTTCGAGACGTATCGTCATTTCCCCAGCACCATTCCCTCAAGCGAATCAACTTTTTCGCAGCATCATTCTTATTCAGATCATAATGACGCACGGTAAAACTTACGGCATCGCGCAGAGCATCGCCTGGATTGTGCATCAAAAACATGAGGCAAAACGCCTGGATCGACACAAAAGCATTTTCTAAAATTGTCGGCTTTGTCATCTCAACCATGAGGGTCGACACCATAAGGTACAACCCAAATATGATGTTGCACGTGAACCAACAAGTCATGAAGATTAAAATCCATGAGTAGATTTCTGTAATCTGATCGATTCCTTGGTCAACCAACAGTATATTATCTTCGATGTCATGAACAACTTCGGTCACGGTGAGCTGAGAACCTGGTAACTTCTTGAACTTTTTACCGGAGGAAGTGTTTAGTATTTTTGAAGCATTCGTAGCTGATTCTTTTGGCGCTTTCGAGTTGACAATGTAGTCGTCCAACGTTGTAGACATGTGAGTGAAAACGTTGGCCAGACTCCTGACGAAAAAACTAAAACTAAATATTAGAGTGGAAGCGAGAGCCCAGAATAAGCAGAAAACGACTATGTCGATGACGTAAGAAACATTTCCGTCTTGTACTTCATAAAATACCCTTATGTTTGAGTAGATATTGAACGTTTTTGATGCTACCAAGCATAGCGCCAGTCCAACGTCAAACTTGCTCCAGCCACCGCTGAGCGAAATTCCTTTCCTGCAAATTTTCATCAGTATGTCCAGGAGAACAGTGAGAGAACGCCGACTCAACACGCACTTGACGATGCAGAAGGTAACCATTATAGGAGGCACGATGTTCCATATTATAAGAAGCATTCCTTTCAAGTCAGATGGTGAATAGTCTTGAACATAAATGATAAAGACGCACGACGCTAGATAGACTATGGTCATGGCGACATACCAAACCAGTCTTATGCAACGAGGTATTCTCGACTGGGAAACTTCACTTTGGGTCGCCACCCAAGAAGAACTAAGGTTCGAGAGCGGTACTGAACGACTCGTGTGTTTCGAATTGAAGGGCTCATCGGAATTGACGGGCGAAGATGTTCTGTGTATCACACTAGGTGAATTGAGGCGATTCACATTCGATGGATCGTTTTGGTTGGCTGCCATTGAACCCATGGAACTCAAGGAAAATTTAGAATAAATGGACCCAGAGTCCTGGGATTTCGGTAAAATTTTGGTTTTCTTTGGTTTGAAGTAGATGCCCATGAACTGGAGGAGGGTAAAGCAACGGATCACTGATTTTATTTCTTTTCCAACCATTGCGGAGAGATATAAGTTCCTGAAACGCTTATTAGTCTTAAAATTGACGTTAGGTAGACTGTAATTCTCAATTTTATGATAAGAAATGGAGGAAAGCTTGGGGCGCTGTATGATCAAACGTTGTCAAAAGCGTCCACAGAAAGGAGAAGCATTGCTTAACAAGCATGAGATATACTATAGTACAGAAATTCATTTCCAATTAGAAGCATCACCGTCTAACGCTGATTTAAAATGTACCTCAGTTCACTGAATGCTTTTTTCTAATAAAATTTAGCGAACGTAAAATAAGAATGTCCTGCGAGCAAAACGTCGAAATGCCAACTGAACCATTTGGAAAACTTATTTTATTGCTTGGGCAGTATAAGATTTTCGGCACACACAAGTGTGGATCACACTGCTGCTAATAAGGGGCTTTGGTGTTAGTGCGGAGATTGGGTTCGCATTGCAGGCCATCAAATTCAGTCAATCCATTGATCGCCTGAGACAAAGAACTCTATTGCAGATGCATTGTACAGAAACACCCTCTCTTGTTTTAAAATTCATGATGAATTTGAATAGAAGATCGTACTGTTCACAACGCTCACCATCATGTGACGTTTATCGTCTATGGTTTTATGCGTCTGGTGCGAATACTCGTGTATATTTTACCTCAGTTCTTTCATGAGCAATAACGCTAGTCTTGAAGAAGCGTCACCCATCCTAACATATCTTTCAAGTAGTCCCTTACTCGATTTCTATATTCTTTCGTTTAGCAAAATCGCTGCCATCGAAATCTAATTCCTCAACAATAAATCTCAGAACAATGATCTTACCAAATCCATCAGAAGAAAAGAGTTGCTCAATTGAGATGCAGCAGCTCTGCAGAGCATAACAAACGTAATGAGAAGCATCTGGAGGGGAAGTCATTTTTAATTACTTTATTTTCGCTTTGTATTTTCAACTTTCAAGTTAATGAAAAGGAAATGAAATGTTAGCTCATTGAATAGAAGAGCTTCTCTGTTAACTTTTTCCTTTTCCTTCATTTTTTAGTTCGCTAGAAAAAGTCGCCAGCTCCTGCAAATGCGCCGTGGAGATGCAGTGAATTTCACCCAGACGCTTTTCGTCCAAAATGTGAGGCGCTGGGAAGACGCGTTCAGGCCTAACATGTCAGTGTGAAACAATGAAAAAAAATGACAGAACGAATTAAATCTATCAAATGGATCCCTACGACTGGATTTTCAAATGACGAATCAAAATAGAGCTTAGACAGTGTATCGTCAGTGTAGTTTCTGATATGAATGCGAAAATTTATGTATGCACGTTTGTAAATACTGAAGTCAGTGTATTGAAATTTCGTTTTGAGGCTTTGTAAAAATGGTGATTAAAAAAGGCTTCCAAAAACTGGTAAAAATCCGATAAAATCAAAACGACAATGGAACCTAACCATGAATTGAGGCGATAAATTGATTGATCGATAGGTATAACACCTCAGCTTCTTTCTTCTAAAAATAAGGTAAACTTGCTTTGCATGCGCATTGTGAGGATTGCGTGCGTGCGAGAATTTTAACAATTCTATGATTCTTCAAGAAGAATTTTACTGAGCACCGACGACATTTGACAATATTCATTTATTGATAAATGTAGCATATAAAATCACTCGGTGCCACTCTGGCGCCATGAGCTACGGGCCTATAAATGACATGCCTGTTTTACATTACAGATATGAATATTTTGCCCATAGTGCTTTGGCAACAGCGAAGTGTTTCCAAGCTAACCGTCAAAACCTAGTTTTTGAGTGGTTTGTTTTTGCCGTTCTCTACTTTTGTACGCATAATATTTAAATATAATATAAAACGAAACATTTTTATTTCCCGAAATTTTCAAAAAAATGTCTTACTCATGTCAGACTCTTAGGGTACGTGCACATGTGCACTACAAGCGGAGCGGGTGTTCACATGTAAGCAGAGCAGAGTGACCTACTCAAGAATCAGTCGCTATGGAGAATTTCGTGTGTGCATTCCTATTGCTCGACGGCAAAAAACAGAAACTGAAACACTGGGTCCATCTCATCAACGTGAGGAGAGATCGCTCTGGAGAATACCACTATCTCTTCGAAGCACTGAGGAGAGATGAATCGCGATTCTTCGAGTATTTACGGATGAAACCGGCAACTTTTGATGTACCACTATCCCTCATAGAAGGAAAAATTTCCAACGAGATGAAATAAATTTACTATTCAGTAATAATTCACAAATTTTCATTGAGGATATATGTAAACAAAGTAGTTTAAGCAAAATTTAAGTCTTTATATAAAGGTCGTATATCTTCATAAGACTACAAGTTTTCGTATGCCATTAGGAACGAAGAAGCGTCTTGGGTGATTTTAAGGTGAGTGCAAGTAAAATAATTACCTTCAGAAATTCAGGGTTGTGCCAGAAAAAGCTAAGTGAAAAATATTGAAAAATACTGACTTTTCCTGGCCGAAAAATCATCAAAACACTGACATGTACTGCCGTGCTCATAATATTTTACAGCGTATTTTGTATTAGACACTCACTGAGGCCTCCTCCTCACCATACGGCCTCATTTCCTTCCCATTTTGCCGTAGCTTTCCTTCCCAAAAAATGGAAACTTTATTAAAAAATCGTAAATAATTATTCTTTTTATAAGATTATAAATAAAACATACAATATATCAAGAAAAATAAACCTACATAACAAGGAAAAAACGTATTCCCTAAATTGAAGAAACAAAAGATATAAAATCAGAGAAAGCAAAAGAAAAAAGAAATAAATGCTCCATGAGCCCAAATGGGCAAAATTTACATAAAATATTTCATGTTACACTATCAGTTAAAGTTGTTACATGATTAGTTGTATAAATTATTTGTTACATATTATAATTTTAAAATCAAACGACAATTCTACCCCTGTAGGATGTGACGATCCAAAAGGGGGAGGCGAGGAGAAACGCTCGCAGCGAGCGTCAAATAAAAATCCCGACAAATTTCCCGAGGGTGCCACTCCGCTCCGCTCTGCTCCGCGCTGCTCCGCTCCGCTTGCAGTGTGAACAGCAGAGCGTTTCTGCATTCAAACATATATAAAAATTATTGCTGCTCTGCTCCGCTCGTAGTGCAGACGTACCCTTACGTCTGTGCTTTTTACGTAAGTCCCTCTCGTTCCAAATTTGTACGCCTCTCTTAACTCCGCCCCTCCATCCATGTTCTGCGAGACTTGCTCCGGTATCGAGTTGGTAGGCTGCTCTCGAACAACATACTTTTACTTCTCCTTAATTTTAATTATTTAAAATTTCACTCATTCTACTGTGAATAGGTGTAGAATTTATTCCCAGTTAATAAGTCAGGAATGGATATTTTCCTTTCACATTCGTTCTAATATTCCATAACACGTTTTCAATTATGCAGAAAAGACTTGGTTTGCATGGACGCTTGCTTTCAGGCAGCTTAGAGGGAGCACAGACGAGGAACCATCAAGAGTTTGATGCTCAAACATCGCTATGATGGTGATATCTCCATACTTCGCGAGAAACGTTCAATAAGAACAAGCGTGTTAGGCTCATAAATCACCTTCTTAATACCGTATTTAATGTACTCCTCAACTTACATCCCAAGATGGAAAGCCATTCCTCATCCAGTTATTGATAACTAACATTTGTCTAAGTTAACTCGCTTTTCTCCATTTTCAAATCTTGACGAAAGCCCACTAATGGCAAACGAGTGTCACCCACGGCACTCCCGCGCTTCACACGGCACACCAGCGTATACGGCACACCAGCGTATACGGCACACTATCGTCACCTATGGCACACCAGCGCCACGGTACACTAACGTCACATATGGCACACCAGCGCCACGGTACACTAGCGTCACATATGGCACACCAGCGCCACGATACACTAGCGTCACATATGGCACACCAGCGCCACGGTACACTAGCGTCACATATGGCACACCAGCGTATACGGCACTCTAACGTCACATATGGCACACAAGCGTATACGGTACACTAGCGTCACATATGGCACACAAGCGTATACGGCACACAAGCGTCACATATGGCACACCAGCGTATACGGCACTATAGCGTCACATATGGCACACCAGCGCCACGGCACACCAGCGTCACATATGGCACACCAGCGCCACGGAACACTAGCGTCACATATGGCACACCAGCGTATACGGCACACCAGCGTATACGGCACACCAGCGTCACATAAGGCACACCAGCGTATACGGCACACTAGCGTCACATATGGCACACAAGCGTATACGGTGCACTAGCGTCAGATATGGCACACCAGCGCCACGGCACACCAGCCTCACATATGGCACACCAGCGTATACGGCACACTAGCGTCACATATGGCACACCAGCGTATACGGCACACTAGCGTCACATATGGCACACCAGCGTATACGGCACACCAGCGTCACATAAGGCACACCAGCGTATACGGCACACCAGCGTATACGGCACACTAGCGTCACATATGGCACACCAGCGCCACGGCACACCAGCGTCACATATGACACACTAGCGCTACATGTGGCACTCCAGCGCCACTGATAGCACACCAGCGTCACAGATGGTACACCAGCGTCACATATTGCACACCAGCGTCATATATGACCCCCTAGCGCCACATATGGCACACCAGCGCCACAGATGGCACACCAGCGCCACAGATGGCACACCAGCGCCACAGATGGCACACCAGCGCCACAGATGGCACACCAGCACCACAGATGGCACACCAGCGCCACAGATTTCACACCAGCGCCACAGATGGCCCACCAGCGTCACACAAGACACCCTAGTGCACCACACACAGCACGCCAGCACCACGCACAATATACCTGTACCACTTGTAGCTCACCAGTAATATACACAGCTCATCAATCCACACTTGGTACTCTAGTGCCACACACTGCACACCTACACAATGCACTGCATACCTCTGCTACACACAGCACTCCAGAACAATACATGGTCCTCTAACGCCACACCTAGCACACTAGTTGCAAAGATCTCCTCCAGGTTTTAAACTTTGCATGGATGTGGATTGTGAAAAGATGGAAAGTAAACAATGATACTCTTTGATGGTTGAATATCTCAAATTAACATGAACTGTAATATATATAAATCACAAAACATGCCAAGCCTATTACATTACTCCTCTAGAGCACGAACTGTTCTAAGGAGGGCACTCTCCTGCTGAAGAGCACTGCGCTGCCGTAGAGGTCTGGCCTGTCGTAAGGACTAGGGAATAAAATTTGTAGCATTCGACCATACCCATTGCTGTTTTGGATCGTTCAAAGTCTAGGATAGGATTTAACTGAGCACTAATCCTTGAAGGAGAGCGTGAAGTTGAAGCCTGGTAGTAAGCTGGTCAGGAAGAAGTCAATTGGGCCCGAGCGGCTACTCTGAAATCATATCAAAGAAAAAGAAATAACACGCGAGAACACCAGATCAATTCCTTGACACTAGGGCAGTTTTTACAGTTTTTATCATCACACACGCGCACACTCAAACGCACTCACGCACGTACACACATACGCAGGAAGATCCCCTTGTGAAGAAATGATTTTCATCTTGAAGGAAAAATAATTTATTCCCGAGAACTGTTTCGCTCATACAAAGAGCAGCCACCTCTCAGTACGATAATGAAATCGGTGCTAATTCGCGTATTTTTCCACAAGATTAAACAGACATTTGAGTAGAATTCTCTTTGTGCCATGATAACTCCGCGATTATGGCTATCTCTGGCAGGAGCTGAATTTATTGTATCAGTGATGCAGGACAAGGACTTGCACGCACAAGGGACTAATTGGAATTGAGTAATTATTGCCTTCAGCTTCGCGAATGAACACAAAGTTAATATTAAGCAGCTACTATGTACTGAGCGCGCGTTATGTTATTATATAGCAATCCCTCCGTCGAATTTCGTTGAAAACCAGAAAATTCAGGCTAATCATAGCAAAAACAACAACAAAAAAAATAATCACCATTGTCCGTTTCGAATACCCGACACCATTTTGAAGCCTTTTTAAGAGCTGTTCCTTTTTTTGCTTGAAATTTATAGAGCAAAACCATACGCAACCTTGCTTCTCTCGTTTTAATCTAGCTGAAACTTTATCCTGACTCCCTCAGGATGAGACAACAATTGTACTGTACGGACCATAAAAAGGTAAACCCAAATTTAAGTGTTATAATAACTTTACAGTGGATGAAATTAACTTAGTCATGTTTTTCGTAGTAGGTGGGGAAAAATATTTTCCCTAAAAATGTTAAGTCACATTAAAATTGGTTGTATCAGTAATGATATAAATATTAGTTGTAAAATATAACTTGCACATAACATTTTGATGAGGTCATAAATGATACAAAAGTTAAACATAGCAGGGAAACATGGCATTGTAATACTTTTCTAAAAAACAAGTTATAGCTAGTGCTTTCAGAAATCTCTGCTGAATTTATTTCGAACTTCCTTTAAAGTCTTCATTCCCGCGTATACGTTATTGATGAAAATGCAATACTCCTCTGTTAATTGAATGACAATGGTTTAGTCCCTTGAACAATTTAGGTATTAAAATAAATTTTCAGACGAATTGGACCTTACTTATGTTGCGACGTGAAGCTTTGTAGTCAGGATACGTGTTCCTGTGTGTAATGCAACAAATGAAACCGAAATACCTTAATTAAAATTCATTTAACATTTAAAGTTTGCTTTAATTTTTTATGGTTCATATGGTATGTGAGGGAATTGACGATCATAGGGGCAAATATGAAGTCCTGAGTTGAAGGATAGGTAGGCTATCCTTTTGTCGAAATAAAAGAGTGTTTTGTTTTGTCGCGGACCATCATTTCTTTATATACTGGTGTCCTTTTATCCAGTATCTATTGTTTCATTCCCTGGTCAACTCTAATTTTTTTAGTAAGTTTTTTAATTTTGTCGTTCCTGCGAGGAGGGTGACACACCAATTATGCACAAATTATTTTCCCTAAATTCCATAAACATTGCGTCTCTCTCCTTTCTCTCTTCCTCTTAGTTGTGATGATGAAGCTTAAATTAATTAATATGAAATCTATCATTATAATTGATTGTAACTCTAGAAGATCATTGATAATTTTAATTGTTGTGCTTTCGTTCGGACATTGGTTTCGTTAGATCAAATTTTCCAGAGCAAGCCATTCTCATTTTACACACTTACCAAACTGATAGTAGATAATATTTACTCGACCAAACTAAATGCAGGTATAAAAATAACATTCTAATTTATTAGAAATTATTTCACAGCATTTTCATCCCTTCCAGGAATCAGTATAGAATATTTCTTTGCAAACCTACACCTTTAAATAATTTTGTATACATTTGACTGCCTGATTCATGTTAAATCACTTGATGACGAATATTGATATTTTGTGAAATAATTTGGAAATTTGTTCTAAATAAAGAGTCATTTGATTGATATTTGACCCGTTACATATACTGCTGCAAAATATTTTCTGGTGAAAACGTGCAGTTCACTTTTATGATGAGAAATTTTTTCCGGATTCATTCTCTACATTTATTGAAGAAATAGTATTGAAACACATAGGTATTGTAATAATGTTAGGACATTGTTACCAGCTTCAGAGAGAAACAAAACAAATCCAGAATAAATCATTGCCATGGATTCAAAATGTATATACGTACATATTTTTACATTAAATCCATCAATAGACAAGTGGGTTTGTTTCTTGCGGGACTATGCTCTGGCTCCAGCATTTCAATACAGACAGGAAGGTCGACAATTAATATTTCATTATATTTTCTATAAGCAGCATCATGAAAAGCTTCAAACTAACTTCCTGCCGCAAACTTTCTTTCTTAAGCTGAACAGGTTTTTAATTTCACCTCTTAGCATCAACTCTCCTATTTGACACGAAAATAAATATTATCTATTAATTTTCTAAATTTTATTTTTTAGTCTAAATTTTTCCTTCCGATTATCATAAAGCCCAAACGGATAACCTCAGCATCTGCTACGCTGCTCGACAATATATTTAAGACAGACCCAACTGATTTTCTTACTGGGATAATTACTTCTGACTAATCAGACAATTTTCCAATTTTTCTCATTAAGAAAAATGTCTATGTCACTTGCACCAAGCCACAGGTTGAAACTTACTCATATCGTAACGTAAACGAATCAAATTTGGGAGAAATGCGCACCGTTCATGAAGAACTATTGCTAACATTGCACATCTCTCAATGAAACAATAATGCAACGAAAATGGACGAAACAATACTAAACTTGACTAAAATTATAACGACAGTATACAATCAGTGTTGTCAAATAATTATTGTAACTCGCTCGATTACAACGTAAAATAGACAAAAGCCCTGGATCACTAAAGACATAGAGATGAATATAAAGAAAAGCAAGCGTACCGAGCCCTACTACACGAAGGGCGAATGTCTAGAGAAATGTATAACAAGTTCAGGAACTACATGACAAATCAGATAAGGATATAAAAAACTACTTTACGCACAAATTTAATCAATATAAAACTGAAATTAAAAAAATTTGGCGCCTGCTTAATTCTTGATATAAACCGAATAATGCCCGATAAAAAAACGATTAAGTATATCGTTCAAAATATTGTAAAATACCACGAGGAGATAGATATTGCAAATCCTTTCAAAAATTTCTTCGTAAACGAGGGAAAAATATAGCTGGTAGTATTCCAAGTTAAGCTTCTGATCACTTGGAGTACATGGATCATATTCGTGAACAAAACTCTTTTTTTTACACCTACAAACTCTTCCGATGTAATTGCGTGCATAAACAACCTGTAAAATAAATCGAGTGGATTACAAAAGTTTTCGACTAAAATACTCAAAGTTATTGCTGATCTTGCAGCCACGCTCATATTCAATATTATTAAGCAGTCTCTTCTTAGGCACTTTCCCGAACTCCCTCAAAGTTGCTTGAGTAACCCCAATTTTTAAAAATGGTGAAAAATTCTGCCTAAACAATTATAGACTTATCACTGAGCTACCAATTATTAGCAAAGTGTTCGAGAAAATTGTGTATAAAAAGTGTATTCTTATTTTGAACAAAAATCATTTCACTATGATAAACAATTTGGTTTTCGCTCTAAAAAATCAACAACACAGGCTATATTAAATCATTTACAATGCCTGTATTCTAATATAGATGAAGATGTGCTTGTGCTTCTTCTCTCCGTATTTCTAGACTTTCGAAAAGCATTCAATTGTGTATACAATAACATATTACTCTCGAAACTCCACTGTTACGGCATTCGAGGTGTGACTCATGATTGGTTCAGATCATACCTAACAAGTCGGAAGCAATACGTTGTCATCGACGATACAAAATCGGACCTACAGACAATTTGCTATGGAGTTCCCAAAGATCTGTCCCTGGGCCCCTCCTATTTCTAATTTTTATCAATGATATGGTTAAATCTATATCATTTTTCAAATTCATATTTTTTGCCGATGATAGCACGTTTTCTACGGTCCTTCCAAACCCAAGGACCGCTCTAATTGCAGAGAGTATAAACAACGAACTCCATAAGGTTTCATTGTGACTTAAAGCTAAAAAATAAGCCTTAATATCGATAAAACAAAATATACTACGATCTCTTACAAGAAAAATATATCACTTACACGCATTAAAATTGTTGAAGGTGAAATCGAAGAAACTGTGGTGGTTCCACCTAGCTGTACGCGCTCACCACCACACAAGCACAAAAGCGCCACCCCACTGCCTCGAAGCGCTCTTGCTGAACGACCATTCAGCGCTCGAGGCTGGCGCTGCGGTGACAATAGGAAAGAAACGAAGAGAATTAGAGTTTGGCACAGAGTGTGCCAGAAGAGAAATAGGAGGAGAGAAAAGGAAAGGGATAGTGGAAGAAGAAAAAGGCGCTTAACGCATAATTAGGTGATCTTGTGCATCTTGTGTTCTTTATACTGTTAATTAGTTAATATAATAAGGGAAAAGTACCCATCAGGGCTTTTTATGCTAAAAAATGATTCACGTTTTCTATTGTGCCGCGTCTATTATGCTCTATTGTATTATTAAATACACGGTAGAGGGCGACTTCAGCAATCCGTACATGAAGTGAATTTAAATTTAAGCTCAGGCAACTTGTGCTCATCTACAATACCCTATATACATACACTATATACACATATACTATACATATACTAACATATACATATGTTGCCGCAGTTCTTAATTTTGACCCCAGTTAAGAAGTAGGATACCCGTGTCTGTGATGAACACGGATTATTTGATCGTGTACTTTTGCCGGTGTGACTCGTAATAATTGTGCCTACATTTTGTGATTATTCTATATAGATTCATTTACTGTTATATTTGATTTGAACCGTGACTGAATATTCTGTAATGATTTATTGTTAGATTTTACGAGTGTAGGAACAAAGTTAATGCTTAGTTTACTTATATGTCTTTCCTTTATTTGCAGAACGAGACTCATATTATTTTCAACCGTAGCCGTTCATTATTACTGCCGTTGCCATTCAGCCGTGGCCATTATCTCGTTGTGCTACCATTGGCTCCCAATTACTGTTCCATGTGATGTTGACCAGCAGAAACAAAAAATGTAAACTTTAAGACTATAATTTCAAACCTGAATGTGCTCCTGTTGACTATTTATGTTCAGTAGAATGGTGGTAAATGAATAACTAAGGCCGGTGATGCCAAGTGAAGGTGTGTGGCGCCTTCATTTAGTTGAAAATAATGAAGTCACATGCTCCTAATGAAGTGCCTATTTCAGTGGTAAATAACATTGGTGCAGTGCTCTACAATGCCTCTCTGTAGGTCGCCAGACAGGCACAGCCTGCCTGACAAATCCAGCAGACCGCCTAGTGGGCGGCTTGCTGCTGTTACAAAGAAGAAACAAGAAATTGAAGCCCTGTTGGTTGACGTGTCTACTAATTTGGAATTAATCAAGAAGTTGTATACTTCGTACTTGGTGAAGGTCGACAACCTTCTTCGTGAATGTGGTGAGTCATTTTCTGACTGGTTGAAACCTCACGCTAGTGAGATCGAAAGGTTTCGATCGAAAGTTGATGCAATGTTGCACCCATTCACAGTAATACGTGGAGCCGAAGTTAGGTCGTCAACATCTGCTTCTAGGTCTTCAGTATCAAATCTAAAGTCATCGAAAGCTAACTCGGCAGCACTTGTCGATATGGCTGAACGAAGAGCTTCGGTTGAAGCCAATAGATTATCTTTGTCTCGACAATTTGAATTAGAAAAAATGGAGCTCAATTTGAAGATGCAACACGAAAGGGACCTCTTGGAATTGAAGCAACAAAAGTTATTGTCGGAGTCTCTCAAAGATGATCTTCGTATGAATATATTAGAAAGCGAGTTAGGTAAGCTTCAAGTTACTACTACTAGAGAGTCTCAGCCTTTACCATCAACTCCTGCTGTGCCGTCTCATCAGTTTACACCGGCGAGAGACTCCAGACTTTCTCCTATAACGTCCACGGCCTACCCGACGATGGCGTCCACGGCCTACCCGACGATGGCGTCCACGGCCTACCCGACGATGGCGTCCACGGCCTACCCGACGATGGCGTCCACGGCCTACCCGACGATGGCGTCCACGGCCTACCCGACGATGGCGTCCACGGCCTACCCGACGATAGCGTCCACGGCCTACCCGACGATGGCGTCCACGGCCTACCCGACGATGGCGTCCACGGCCTACCCGACGATGGCGTCCACGGCCTACCCGACGATGGCGTCCACGGCCTACCCGACGATGGCGTCCACGGCCTACCCGACGATGGCGTCCACGGCCTACCCGACGATGGCGTCCACGGCCTACCCGACGATGGCGTCCACGGCCTACCCGACGATGGCGTCCACGGCCTACCCGACGATGGCGTCCACGGCCTACCCGACGATGGCGTCCACGGCCTACCCGACGATGGCGTCCACGGCCTACCCGACGATGGCGTCCACGGCCTACCCGACGATGGCGTCCACGGCCTACCCGACGATGGCGTCCACGGCCTACCCGACGATGGCGTCCACGGCCTACCCGACGATGGCGTCCACGGCCTACCCGACGATGGCGTCCACGGCCTACCCGACGATGGCGTCCACGGCCTACCCGACGATGGCGTCCACGGCCTACCCGACGATGGCGTCCACGGCCTACCCGACGATGGCGTCCACGGCCTACCCGACGATGGCGTCCACGGCCTACCCGACGATGGCGTCCACGGCCTACCCGACGATGGCGTCCACGGCCTACCCGACGATGGCGTCCACGGCCTACCCGACGATGGCGTCCACGGCCTACCCGACGATGGCGTCCACCAATGCTGTTGCTCTTCCTGTGCAGCAAATGTTGAGTGAGAATGTAAACTCTCGCCTTCTCGATATTTTACAGGCTCAAAATACCATCTCTGCGTCGATGGTCCAATGTCAAGAAAAATCTATTCTTCCGAAGAAAGAAATTCAGCCGTATGACGGTAAGGATTTAACTAAATTTAAATCCTTTATTCAGAACTTTGAGAGAGTGATCGAAAATAAATGCAGCGACGATGCTGACAAGCTTATCTATCTAGAGCAATATACTAGAGATAAACCTTTGAAGTTGGTGAAGTCGTGCAGCCACTACGATGCATCGACC
The DNA here is from genome assembly GCA_030386875.1 of Morinoia aosen. Taxonomy (NCBI): domain Eukaryota; kingdom Metazoa; phylum Arthropoda; class Malacostraca; order Amphipoda; family Talitridae; genus Morinoia; species Morinoia aosen. Next base: position 23,589,732 of record CM059565.1, read on the forward strand.
GCTTTTAAGAGGGCTAAAGAATTGCTCCAACGTGAGTACGGGAACGAGTTCAAGGTTACAAATGCCTACATTCAGAAACTCGATTCGTGGAACGCTATTGATAACGAAGATGCTGAAGCCTTGCACGAACTTCACATTTTTCTGCTTGATTGTCTCCACTCGCTCGAGAACTGCGATACAAGTCACCCACTTCAAAGTCCTAAACAAATGAAAACCATTGTCGCCAAACTACCCTACAAGTTGCGAGACCGTTGGCGTCGCCATACCAGTCATATTCTGGATAACGATGAATCGATTAAATTTGGGGATCTCGTCAACTTCGTGGGAAAGGAAGTCTCTGTTCTCAAGCAGCCTTTATTTGGCGATATAACAGATGTCTCCGATTCTTCCCAGAAAAAACCTTCTAGAAGTAAAATTTTATTGACATCGGATGGAAAGTCCGGTACCAAACATTGTAGTTACTGCAAGAAAACGAATCACTACGTGTCCTCCTGCAAGTTCTTGCAAGCTAAACCCACGTACGAGCGCCGAAAAATAATTCGGATTTTAAATCTTTGCTTTGGTTGTTTGAGGCCTAATCATATTTCTCAAAACTGTCCTCAACACTCAACGTGTGCCAAATGCAACGGAAACCACCCTACTATTCTTCACAACGAATCGACTGCAGTTGGAACGCCCGTTCAGTCCATGCGTTCGAGTAACACAAGAAGTGACAACTCGAAAGTGTTGCCTCCGATCGTACCCGCTAGAGTGAGGGTAGCTGGTTTCGAGAAAGCAGTAATTATAAACTGTGCTCTAGATACCGGTTCGTCGGACTGTTGGGCCAGCGAGAAACTGTTACAGCTCCTGAGTGTCAAAACAGCAAAATCGACGATAAGTATTTCTACAATGACTAGTAAAAGCGAGAAGGTTTGTGCACGGGTCATACAAAACCTTACCGTCTCCAGTCTTGATGGAAAGTTTAGTCACCAGTTAGGCTCGGTGTATACGAAGAATTCGAAGCAATGGCCCTTCAACCGCTCAGACGTACCCAAAAGCGAGGATATTTTTCATGAACCTCACCTAAAAGAGGTACCATTCCACTTCACTGACTCAGAAGTTTTGCTGCTCATTGGCCTCAACGAGCCGGACCTCGTTAAGCCCCTTCGCTTGGTCGATGGAGAAGATGGAGCCCCGTACGCGACGCTTCACACTCTCGGTTGGGCGCTCAATGGTCCGGTCAAAAGGAATTCCTCTAATAGGATTTGTAACAGAGTTGTAAGTAACTCTCAGGCTCTAGATAGTCAAATTATGAAGTTTTTCTCTCATGACTTTATTGACACCGATAACTCGATTTCAATGTCCGTAGATGACAAAAAATGGTTACAGAAGGTAGACCAGAGTACTAACAAACTTGACTCTAACCACTATGAAATAGCATTGCCTCTGAACGAAGATTATGAATTTCCTGATAACCGCTCCCAAGCATTGAATCAATTTTCTAGCCTCAGTCGTAGGTTTGATCGCGACTCCCAACTCTTTTCCGACTACGATAAATTCATGACTCAAATGATTGACAATGATTTCGTGGAAGTTGTTCCTGCCGCTGAATTGAATTCATGTCCAGAAAAGAAGTGGTATTTGACCCATCACGCTGTCTATCATAAGCGTAAGAATAAAATTAGAATTGTATTTAATTGTTCTTTGAAATGTAAGGGAATATCATTGAATGACGTGCTTCTGCAAGGCCCTGACTTGACCAACAGTTTATTTGGAGTTCTTTTACGATTCCGGCTAAATGAAGTAGCTGTTATTGGCGACATCGAAAAGATGTTTTATCAGGTAAAGGTGCCTGCAGACTGCGCCAATTTGATGAGATTCTTTTGGCTAAATGACTCTAAGACTGAAGTCATAGAATATCGTCTCAAGGTCCACGTATTTGGAGCAAAAAGCTCGCCTAGCATAGCTAACTATGCTCTGAAGCGTACAGCAACTGAGACTGGAGCTAGTTCGGAATGTAAGTTTGCTATTCTGAATAATTTTTATGTTGATGACCTATTGGTGTCGTTTTCTGATGTTCTTCACGCAACTCGAGTTCTGAAAGAAATTGAAGCAACTGTCATGTCCGGTGGTTTCAATTTGACAAACTATAACAGTAATAATGCAGAAGTCTTGAAACTTTTGCCTCAAGATAAAATCTCAAAAACCGAAACGTCAAATGTTATTCTGAATTCTGACAATTTGGAAACTGCATTGGGTGTCGTATGGGATACTAAATGCGACACTCTGGGTTACCAACCTAATTTAAAGGGTACACCTTGTGCGACGAAACGCGTTGTTCTCAAGTGTGTTGCATCAGTTTACGACCCGATAGGATTTTTTTCGCCTATTATTGTTGTTGGACGTAAAATATTTCAAGAAGCCTGTCGACTGACGACAGGTTGGGATGATCCACTACCGTTAGAGCTTCAAAATGCCTGGGTGGAATGGTTAAGAGACATGAATAACCTTGGTTCTTATAAAATCCCCCGAAGCATAACCTCCTCTAACTTCAGGTCCTATGAATTTCACGTTTTCACGGATGGAAGTGAAATGTCATATGGTGCTGTGATCTATTTAAAATCTTGCAGTGAAATTGCTTGTCATGTGTCCTTGTTAGCTAGCAAATCTCGACTCACTCCCATCGATAATTCTACGTTGAAAACTGTTCCGCGAATAGAGCTGAGTGCAGCTAAACTTGGCGTGGAGTTTCTCTTGAGAGTCTTCAAGGAATTACACCTTCTCACGAAGGATATTTTCTATTGGACCGATAGTGTTGCTGTACTCAGATACGTCAAAAATGAATCAAAACGTTTTCACAGATTTGTAGAGAACAAGATCAATTTCATTCGTAATTTTTCAGACCCTGATCAGTGGCGTTATGTGCCCTCGAGAGAAAATCCCGCTGATGTAATAACGCGCGGTGCAAGTGTAATACGGCTTCAACAATTACAGCTGTGGAACCATGGACCTGAGTTCTTAAAAGGTTCTGATCTACCTCCTCAGACTTACAATCTTGCCATTCCGGAGGAAGATGCGGAACTGAAAAGGGTGAAACTAGCACTTTCTTGCACAGCGGATAATTCACCCGTTGATAAGCTAATGAATTCTGTTTCAAGTTGGTCAAGGTTGAAGGTTCGCGTCGCTTGGTTGTTGAAGCTGACACTCGTTGCTAACTAAATCTAGTCTTAAGAACGAAAAAATTTCTGTTCATGATTTAAGGCAAGCTGAAAATGAAATAATTAGATATGTCCAGCGTGTTACCTTTTCGGAGGAAATATCGAATTTGAAGAATAGAAAAACGCTTAAGAAATCGTCGAAACTGCGAAAACTCTCCCCCTTTCTTGATAAGGATGAGATCTTAAGGTCCCAGGGTCGACTGCGTAATCTTGATGTTGAATATGAAACTAAATTCCCGATTATCTTGCCAAATAAGTCTTTCATTGTAAGCTTACTAGTTAAGTATGTGCATGAAACTCTCGGTCATTTAGGCCGAGAATCTATCCTGTGTAACCTTCGACGTAGATTCTGGATTTTATCTGCAAATTCTCTTGCTCGAGGCGTTGTGAAAGATTGCTTGATTTGTAGGAAGTATCATGGTAAACCATGTGGCCAGATTATGGCAGATTTACCTGCAATCCGATTAACTAGCGACCTTCCTGCGTTCAGTCACGTTGGTGTTGATTATTTTGGGCCATTTGAAGTCGTGCAGGGCCGTAAGCATGTTAAACGCTACGGCGTTGTATTTTCGTGCGCGGCATCACGTGCTATTCACATTGAAGTGGCCCATTCATTAACTACCGATTCATGTATTAACGCTTTACGGAGATTCATATGCAGGAGAGGGAACGTGTTGTCAGTGACGAGTGATAATGGCACTAATCTAGTTGGATGTAAGCGCGAACTTCGTGCAGCTATTAAACAATGGAATGTGAACCAAATCGAAAGTTACATGAAATTGAGAAATATTGTATGGAAATTTAATGTGCTTTATGCCTCTAATTTCGGAGGATTTTTTGAAGTCGAAATTCGATCTATTAGGAAGGTGCTAAATGCTTTGTTAGCAGAGCAAAAGGTTAAACTTACCCATGAAAATCTTAATACCCTCATGTGCGAAGTTGAATCTGTTCTTAATAACAGACCTTTAACTCCTGTGACCTCTGATGTAAATGGTAATTGTCTGTTGACACCGAATCACTTGCTGCTGCTCAACGCTGGTGTCACCTTCCCCCCGGGTCTTTTCTCTCCTCGAGACAACTACGTTAATCGTAGATGGAGGCAGGTTCAGTACCTCGCTAACTTATTTTGGACACGGTGGAGAAGAGAATACGTGGTTTTGTTGCAGCAGCGTCAAAAGTGGTTTGATGTAAAAAACAATCTAAAGCCTGGTGATTTAGTTCTAGTAATTAATGTTAATTCACCTAGAAATCAATGGCCGCTGGGTCTAGTAGAAAAAATAGATTTAGATGATAAGGGAATTTGTCGTTCTGCTTATGTAAAAGTTTCTCGAGGCATTGGCTCCCTCAGAGACTTCTCTTGCAATTTGGTACATCGACCTGTATCAAAATTAGTACTGCTTAGAAGTAATTAGTAATTTTCAGAATCTGAAAATTGGGGGCGCTGTTGCCGCAGTTCTTAATTTTGACCCCAGTTAAGAAGTAGGATACCCGTGTCTGTGATGAACACGGATTATTTGATCGTGTACTTTTGCCGGTGTGACTCGTAATAATTGTGCCTACATTTTGTGATTATTCTATATAGATTCATTTACTGTTATATTTGATTTGAACCGTGACTGAATATTCTGTAATGATTTATTGTTAGATTTTACGAGTGTAGGAACAAAGTTAATGCTTAGTTTACTTATGTCTTTCCTTTATTTGCAGAACGAGACTCATATTATTTTCAACCGTAGCCGTTCATTATTACTGCCGTTGCCATTCAGCCGTGGCCATTATCTCGTTGTGCTACCATTGGCTCCCAATTACTGTTCCATGTGATGTTGACCAGCAGAAACAAAAAATGTAAACTTTAAGACTATAATTTCAAACCTGAATGTGCTCCTGTTGACTATTTATGTTCAGTAGAATGGTGGTAAATGAATAACTAAGGCCGGTGATGCCAAGTGAAGGTGTGTGGCGCCTTCAACATATATAATAATTTTTTTTTTCATATATATGCATATTTACAAATTTACAAATTTTACATACATATACACACATTCATACCCGAGACATGCACCCACAGTTTTTTTTTTACATTGCGCACACACACGACAAAAAAACATGCATATGAATACATACATTTTTTTTGTTTTTATCGTACATATATATACATACCACACACAGCACAAGAACACACAAATAGTTATATACATCCCATACTCAAGCATCTACAAACATACACACGCACCCGACAATACTCATGCACACCAATATGCATATGTACATCATTATTATTTTGTTTTATTTTTTTTGTATTTATTATTACTATCTTTTTTTTTAATTTTTTTTTTTTTTTGTTTTCTTTTTATTTTTTTTAACCATTCATTATTATTATTATCATTATTATTATTATTATTTTTTTTCCATTTTTTCCCTTTATTTTTAATTTTCATTTTTTTTTTTAATTACACTACATTATAGCTATCTAAACAATTACACTCATCTTACCTACACAGTAAGCATTACCTAAAATTTCATTCGTGGTACTGAACTATGACTTAGGCTTATCTAGCTATTAACACTTTGACCGCAGCGTGACCCACCGGTGGTACACGGAGGTAATTTTCACAACGCTGCAGACCGACCAGTAGTCACAAACACAATTTCCATAAATACTTAATCAAAGCTAAATGAAGGCACGATCCAGTTCATGTTTGCTATTTTCAACATCGCGCGCTGCAGTTGACTTTTAATTTGAGTTTGGTGTTGAACTTAATATTTAGTAGTTGCGGTTAAAGTGTTAAGCAACGGTACAAACAATTTAATATCTACACATGTACATCATCTAGTGCCTATGTATGAGTTTTTACCTATACGCTATCTTATTTACAAGTTTTATCTATTCTTACGCTAATTTCCACCTACCATACCTACCTACACATATACATACATTTCAAGTTAATTATTGTTCTCAACATATATACAATTATAGCGTCTATGCACATCATACATTATATACACCTAGATACAATTTTACAGCCAGCACTTAACACTACATACCTTTTTTACAGAAAGGCTATTGAAGGGTTAGAGGTGCAAGTAAACAGGAATTTAAGAACTTTTTAAAATAATGAAAAATAATTAATGGAAAAGAAATTTTTTGTCAGTGCGATTGAAATGAAGTAAAATGTCTGGGGTTTCGGCTTCCCACCCATGGGGGGGAAGACCGTCCTACCGCTCGCACAAACCCCAGAAAAACAAAAAATAAATGTAAATGAAAGTATTTTTGGTCTTCCCCCACTTCCTCCGAAGAGGTTTTAGAATTTGTAGGTTGTTCGTATAGATATGTTTGTTAAATATTGGTGGTTCAATTAAACTTTGAGGGGGAGGAGGGGCCATTGCGAGTAACCTTGAGCTTTTGAATCTGGAGTTTCGTTCAGAGATGAGGTCTGGTGGGAAGGTTAGACTAGTATACAGATCGGGGTCAAATTGCTGCATATTGTTCCAGATTTTGTTTGCGTGCTCATGCAACAGTATATTGATGGGAGGGACCTTTAGTTGTATGTGCATATATTCAGATGGTATTGCGTCTATTAGTGTGTTGCCTGTGATGAATCTGAGAGCTTTGTTTTGAACCTTTTGCAGTTTGGATATTGATGATGCTGATGCTGTGTGTAATGGTATAACCGGGTATATTAGTGGTGATCTTACGTAGGCCATGTAGAGTTTTAATTTCGTTTTTGTGGACAGATGAGTGAAACGGAGAATTCTGTTTAGGTTTTTGTACGCTATTGCTTGTCTAGTGGAAGCCTGAGATGAAATGCCTTGTGACGTTATGTTTAGTCCTAAAACTTTGCCTCTATTTGTGTATGGAATCACTTGGTTGTTTATCATTACATCAAGAGTTTTCCTTCGACTGATTGGAATAATGGCAAATTTGCTGCTGTTGGTTAGGATTTTCCATTTATTTTCGAATGAATTGATCTGTACTATTGCTTTTTTGGTTCTTACTGTTGTAAATCTCAACGAATATTGCCCGGCTGTTATTTGGGTGATGTCGTCTGCGAAACATATATAATCCGTATGTGGTAATGGAGGAGGTAGATCGTGGGTGTAGAAGCTGTAAAGCGTGGGGGATAAACATGCTCCTTGGGGTAGGCCGGTGTGCAATGCGAATTTGGGTCCTATGTAATTTGCTATTCTTATTGCTGCTGTTCTATTGCTCAAGTAGTTGCTCAGAGTCCGTAAAAATCGAAGGGGAAGATTTTTTCGTGATAATTTAAAGATCAAGCCAGAATGCCACACCTTGTCAAATGCTTTCTTCACGTCTCTCAAACAAATGTCTATCTTACACTTTTGTGCTAGTTTGATTGATATAGTTTCGTGAAGTGTTGCTAGGGCCGTGTGAGTTCCTCGGTTGCATCTAAATCCATGTTGCCTGCTGTTGAAAAGGTTCTGAATTGTGAAAAAATTTGTCAACCTGTTATTTAGGATTTTGTCTAGTAATTTACCTTGTACATCTAGGAGGGAGATCGGCCTATAATTCTGCACTAATTTTAGGGATGAATTTGGTTTCGGTAAAAAAATCATTGTTGCATGTTTTAAGCTGTCGGGGAAATAGCCTGCAGATATAGACATGTTGAAGATGTAAATGAGAAAATGTATCATGTTTTTTGGGAGGTTTTTTAGTTGCAGAGTGGTTATGCCTGTTATTCCTGGTGCTTTCTGCTTAAATGATCTGAGTGCGTGCAGTAGCTCTTCATATGATATAGGGGGAAAATGAATTGGATCAAGTCTGTTAATATTTCCTGTTCTGTGAGGGACAACCGAATGTGCTATGTTGTTTATGTCATTATTTACTGCTTCAATATGTTCTCTGTCAAAAAATAGTTCGTCCTGCTCGGTAAATATTTCCTCCCAATGCTTTCTGAAAATAGGTTCTTTTTCTTGTGGTGTGTGTAATTGAATTTTATTGTTTTCTATATATGGGACTATTTGTTTTGAGTTGTTCCCCATCATCCTCTTGCAGGATGACCAGAATGCCTTCGGGTCCTCCTGCAGTTCAAGATTCTTAATTAGTTCTTCCCAGGTTTCATGATATTTTCTTTTGTATGCTTCCTGTAGTTTGGTTTTGATTGCGGTCAGGTGTCTATTGAGTTCTATGGAAGGGCCGTTTGTGTAAACATTTTGCATTGTTTGCTGGTATTGTGCTTGTAATTGCAGGGTTTCATGAGTTAGTTTGATTCCTGGTGTGATTCTGTGAGTGATAAGTGGGATCGTTGCTTTGGTGGCGTCCAATACGTGTTTTGTCCACATTTCCAAATAATGATCTATTTCTTTAAGCGTCGGGTCCTGTTTCAATGGGGGTGTGACTGCTGAAAGTTTCTGTCTATAGGCTTGCCAATCTGCTTTATGAAAATGTCTTCGAGGTTTTATGGGAATTTGTATTGGATTTGCCGATATTGTTGCTATTATGGGAATGTGATCTGATGGAGTGATTGGTCCCGGCTTCAGAAAGATATTGTGGTAAGCTTGTTTGTTCTGCAGGACTATATCTGGTGAGGTGGCGCTATTATGAGTTATTCTAGTGGGAAAATATGGTCCAACGTATGTGCATTTGTGTCTGATGATTAGGTAGTAGAGATATTTCCCCCTATTATTCCAGTTTGAGCATCCTGTTATATCGTGTGCTGCATTAATGTCACCAAGAAAGTAAGTTGGATGAGGTCTGTTAAACAGCGTGTGAAAGTCTATGAAATGCAGGTAGTCCGTTCTGGGGGGTGTATAAGTAGTGCCTATAGTGATTGGTCCTTGGAACGTATCTATTGTTACTGCCATCATGTCTGAATGAAAATTATCGTGAAGTCTGTATGAGATGTTTTTCTTGAGAGCTATTGCGGTGCCTGCGTAATTTTCGTTCAACTTATTTGAATAGAATGTATTGTAATTGAAGATCTTGAGAGGTTGATTGTTTATGAAGCAGTGACTATTGATGAGTATGATATCTGGGTCCAGTGTATTATATATGTTTGATAGAGTGATTTTATTGGTATTCCAAGATAGTACGTTGTGTTGAATTATTGTTATTTTCTTCAAATTCATTTTGGAGCAATTAATTTTTTAGGTTTCTTAGTGACTGCTATTAGTGACTGGTGTCTAGGAAGATTTATGAAGTCCTCGTGGGGGATGATGTTTAGTTTGGTTCTTGTGAATTGTACCCTGTTGTCTTTTATGTATTCCAGTAATGTTTACGATCTCATGTCTTGAACTGTAAATTTTAATCCTTTGTCATTTTCTTCTCTATTGAGTTCCTGGATGTACCATTCTGTTGGGGGATTTTCTGGGATTGGTGAGTTATCAATGAAATTTCCGTAGAGTTTGATATTAAGGTTGTGCTTATTGTCCAGTACTATGCTTGAATTTCCAATGTCATCACTGATCCTACGCTTTGATCTCGCCTCCGTTTCCATGGCCTCCTCCATGTGCTCCTGCTCACCATCCAGAGACACATCCACCGTTTTTTCCTGATCAGTTTCCGTTTCCTGTGGTGCTGTTTCTGATTTATAGTAGAAATTGAAAATTGCGGCTGAGTCACGGTCTGGAAAAGTGGTATCGATATTGAAGTTCATTTTTAGGGATTGTGAAAGAAGGTCGCCAAATTTCTGTGTTCTATTGAGGGCTGCTGTATGTGCTTCCAAAATGATTGCTGTAAGTTTAATATGTGTCTGTGATGTTAGTGTGAGGGTATGTTCTGGGGGGTTTGTTTGTAGTATTGCGTGCTTTGCAATTTCAGCATAGGTGTTTTGAGTTTGTTGGTGATGCTCTTGTTTTTCATTTTCGATTTTTTGTTTAACTACATTTTTTCTGTACGGGCAACTGGATGCTAATGTTCTGTGTGGTCCGTTACAATTTAGGCATTGCTTGAGTGTGCTTGTACATTGATCGTAGGTGTGTTCTTGAGAGGAGCATTCTGAGCAGTATTGATTTGGTTGGGTGCATTTATTTGTTGGATGGTCTTCAAATTTATAGCATTTGTAGCAGATGAGGATGTGTGTATATTGCTCTTGTTCACATTGATGGGGTGTAATTTTCGTGTGGAACATGTAAAAACCGTCTCGGAGGATCCTTTGTGCAGTAGTGGTGTCGGAAGTTATCAGTTTGATTAGATGGGTGTATTGTTTTATTTTTACTATTTCCGTTACTGAGAGCCATGAATTTTGTTGCTGGATCTCTGCTTTTATTTCTTCTGCAGGTCTTGAGCCTATTTCACTGTCTATTTGTCTAACAAAAATAGATCTTTTAGCTCTTAGGTCCGGGGGAATGGCTGGAATGATATTCAGTTTCTGAAATGCGTTAATTGCTTTGCTAGAAGTTAGTTTGTCAACTGAAGTGGCATCATCTGTTACAGCATAAAAACCGGTTTTGGTGGGAGTCAGTCGAATAAGGGGAGCATTGAGGTCTTTAAAGGTCGTTTCAAAAATTTTTGTTTTGTCTACGGGCTTTGCAGTGTCAATAAGTTTAAGTTGTATTTTGTAGGTTGATGGTTTTGTTCTATGTGCAGCACCGGTTGCGGCACTGCTTGAAGTTGGCGGTATGAGTAACGTAGGTGGAAGGTTACTAGGATTTAAGGGGAGGGACCCCGGAATAGTATTCCTAGTTTTTGAAGTTGAGCGAGGGTTTGGAAGAAGAGGGGCCCTGGGAGGGCGGCCACCCCAGCCTCCCCTCCCAGCACCAGCTCCCCTCCCCCGATCTGGGGGAGGCATATCGGAAAAAGCCTAGCCCTACCCTTATTATATTGCAATACAAATATACAGTATTATACTAAAATATATACAACTCACGACCACACAATTAGGAACTAACTTAGGGCACACCTAGCAGCAGTTCAACTGAGTGAGATATCAGGTTCCTAAGTGGCGAAATATAGATTAAATACGTCAAACTGTACAGTACTGATACATTAAACTATACAATGAAAATACACTAAACTGTACAGCACTAATACATTAAACTATACAATACTAATACACCTAACTATACAATATCAATACAGTAAACTATACACATCAACACAGCAAACTATACAATATCAATACATTTAAACAAGTATGCACAAGATCACCGGAATAGAATGACGGAAAAAATGAAAAAGGCAATAGTTGAAAAAATATTCTCACCTCTGGCCCGGAGGGGTTGCCCCGGGGCCGGTGGTCAAAAACCACACTCCGATCCGACTAAGCTACCTCTTAAGCTTTCAAATAGAAAGAATAGAAAAATTAGGTAGCTGAAGAAAGTATTGATTTTAAGCACATTAATCGCACAAAGAGAGCCACAAACCATCCACGGCGCATTCACGAGAGTCCCTGGCGCTGGGGGGGTGGGGGGGGGGGGCGGTGACAATAGGAAAGAAGAGAATTAGAGTTTGGCACAGTGTGTGCCAGAAGAGAAAAAGGAGGAGAGAAAAGGAAAAGGATAGTGGAAGAAGAAAAAGGCGCTTAACGCATAATTAGGTGATCATGTGCATCTTGTTTAATTTATACTGCTAGTTAGTTAATATAATAAGGGAAAAGTACCCGTCAGGGCTTTTTATGCTAAAAGTGATTTCATGTGTTGCATTATGCCGCGTCTACTGTGCTCTATTGTCTTATTATATCCGGTAGAGGGCGACATGAGAAATCCGTACACCGAGTGAATTTTAATTTAAGCTTAGATTTTATGCTCGTCTACAAGTCCCTATATACATAAACTATATATACATATACTGTATACCAACCTATACATTTGTATATACATAATTTAGTGCATTGTTTTTTTTTCCATTATAGTTTTTTTTTTTTTTTATTCATACATATGCATATATACAAATTTTACATACATATACACACACATACCCGACACGTGCACATATACTTGCTTTTTTTTCCAATTACGCACACACGCAATACACAGGCATACATATCAGTATATAAAACTTGGTTTTATCACACATATAAACACAACACCACCCACACACACGACACATGAGCACACAATGGTTATAAACGTTTCCATACTCTTACACCCACTAACCTACACACACACGCACACGATACGCATGCACACCAATATGCATATGTACACTATATTTTAATTTTTTTTTATTTTTTTTTTAATTTAAATTTTTTTTTATTTTTTTTTATTTTATTTTTTTTATTTTTTTTTTAATTAGATTTTTTTTCCATTTTTTTTCATTATTATCATTATTATTATTATAATTTTTTTTCATTATTATCATTAATATTATTATTATTTTTTTTTTTTAATTTTCACATTACCTACATTACATCCTAGCTATCTAAACAATTATACTTATCTTACCTACACAGTGAGCAATACCTAAGACTTCGTTCTTGTTACTGAACTATGACTTAGGCCTATCTAGTTATGAACTACGAGTATATACAATCTAATATATACACATGTACTCATTCACTACCTTATTAACGAGTGTTGTCCATTCTCTTTAATACACGAGCACATGTGTTACGCTACTACGACCTACCATATATATCTACATACATATATACATTTCAAGTTACTTGTTTTTCTCTACCTATTAACAATAATAGCGTCTGTGCCCATCTTGCATTATATACACCTAGATACAGTTTTGCAGACATGCACTTTACACTATATACATTTAAGCCAATAGGCTATTGAGTAATTAGAGGTGTAAGCAAACAGGAATTTAAGAACTTTTAAAGTAATGAAAAATAATTAATTAAAAAAGTCTTTGTGTATGTCAGTGCAACTAAAATGAAGTTAAAAGTCTGGGGTTTTGGCTTCCCACCCATGGGGGGGAAGACCGTCCTACCGCTCGCCAAAACCCCAGAAAACAAAAAATAAAAAATACTAATGAAATTTGTTTGGTCTTCCCCCCCGTCCTCCTAAAAGGACTAGAAATTGTCTTAGTAGGTCTGCCTGGCAAGGTTGTTGGTTCATGTATATTTTGGAGGTGGAGGGGGGGCCATTGCAAGTAGTCTAGAGCTTTTAAATCGGGAATGTTGATTGGGGATAAGCTCCAGAGGAAAGCTTAATTTTGTATACAGGTCTGGATCGAATTGCTGCATGTTGCGCCAGATCCTGTTGGCATGCTCGTGCAGCAGTATGTTTATGGGAGGGACATTTAGATGATTGTGCAGGTGTTTGGATGGTACTGCTTCTATTAAACTTGTGCCGGTAATAAATCTAAGTGCTTTGTTTTGAACTCTTTGTAATTTGGATATTGCTGTTGCTGATGCTGTGTGTAAAGGTATGACTGGGTATATTAATGCTGATCTAACAAAGGCCATATATAGTTTCAATTTGGTTTCTGTACTGAGGTGAGTAAAACGGTAAATTTTTTCTAGATTTTTGTAGGCTATTGCTTGTCTAATGGAGGCTTGTGATGAAATACCATGTGTTGTTATGTTCAACCCCAGGACTTTTCCTTTATTTGTGTATGGTATTGATTTGTCATTTATGGTAACTTCAAATGTTTTCCTTCTATTTATAGGGATTATGACAAATTTACTACTATTGGTTAATATTTTCCATTTCCTTTCAAACGTGTTTATTTGTTCTATTGCTTTTTTGGTGTTGGCTGTCGCGTATTTTGGTGAATATTTCCCGGCTGTTATCTGTGTGATGTCATCTGCAAAACATACGTAATCTGTTTTAGGTAGCGGCGGTGGTAAATCATGAGTATAAAAGCTGAAAAGTGTAGGGGATAGGCATGCTCCTTAGGGTACACCTGTACACAGTGAGAATCGCGGCCCTATATAATTGGATATTCTTATTGAAGCTGTCCTACTATTAAGGTAATTGTTCAGGGTCCGGAGAAATATAGGGTGAAGATTGATTTGTGAAAGTTTGAAGATGAGACCAGAGTGCCATACCTTGTCGAATGCTTTTTTAACATCTCTTAAGCAAATGTCTATTGTGAATTTTTGTGCTAATTGAATGGAAATTGATTCGTGCAGGGTTGCCAGTGCGGTATGTGTGCCTCTATTACATCTGAAACCGTGTTGTCTGCTATTTAAATGATTATGAATTGTAAGGAAATTTGTTAACCTATTATTTAAAATCTTATCTAGTAGTTTGCCGTGTACATCCAGGAGGGAAATTGGTCTGTTATTTTGAACTGATTTTGGGGATGTGTTTGGTTTTGGGAGGAAAATCATTATGGCATGTTTTAGATTGTTCGGGAAGTAGCCAGCTGATATGGACATATTGAAAATATACATCAGAAAGTAAATCATGTTTTTTGGTAAGTTTTTAAGTTGTAAGGTGGTTATTTCCGTTGTCCCTGGTGCTTTCTGTTTAAACGGTCTCAGCGCTTGTAATAGTTCTTCATATGTAATAGGGGGAAAATGTATAGGGTCCAATCTGTTGATATTTCCAGTTCGGTATGGTTTGATTGTATTTGCTATGTTGTTCATTTGTTCTTGTACTATTGCAATGTGTTCTCTGTCGAAGTGGGGTTCATCTTGTTCTGTAAATATTTCCTTCCAATGTGCTCTGAAGATGGGTTCTTTTTCTTGAGGAGTATATAACTGTTCTTTATTATGTTCTATGTATGGTATTTGTTGTTTGGTGTTGCCGCCCATCATCCTCTTGCAGGAGGACCAAAACATTTCCGGATCCTCCTGCAGTTTAAGGTTATGAATTAAATCCTCCCAAGCTTGCTGGTATTTGCCTTTGTAAATATCTTGTAAACAGAATCTTATTGTGTTCAAATGTCGGTTCAAACCAATAGATGGCCCATATCTGGAGATAAATTGGGTTGTCTGTCGGTATTGTGCTTGTATCGTCAAAGTTTCGTGAGTTGGTTTGATCCCCGGGATTATCCTATGGGTTATGAGTGGGACTGCTGTATTTGTGGCATCCTGCACGTGTTTGGTCCATGCGTCTAGGTACTTGTTTATTTCGTTAATAGTTGGATCCAGTTGTGAAGGGGGTGTGATAGGTGATAGTAACTGCTTGTATAATTTCCAGTTTGCTTTATGATAGTGTCTTCGCGGTTTGATGGGAATTTGTATTGAGTTGGCTGTGATGGTGGCGATTATTGGAATGTGATCCGATGGTGTGATGGGGCCGGGCTTCAAGAAAATATTATGGAATGCATGCTTGTTTTGTAGAACTACATCGGGTGAGGTGGTGCTATTGTGAGTTATTAGGGTGGGAAAAAAGGGTCCAATGTGTGTGCATTTTTGTTTTTAAATTAGGTAGTAGAGATGGTTACCTCTATTGTTCCTATGTGAATATCCTGTTATACTATGTGGTGCATTTATGTCTCCAAGAAAGTAAGTTGGATGAGGTCTGTTAAAAAGCGTGTGAAAGTCTATGAAGTGCAGATAGTCCGTTCTGGGGGGTGTATAAGTAGTGCCTATAGTGATTGGTCCTTGAAATGTGCCTATTGTTACTGCCATCATGTCTGAATGAAAATTATCGTGAAGTCTGCATGAAATGTTTTTCTCAAGAGCTATTGCGGTGCCTGTGTGATTTTCGTTCAAATTATTTGAGTAGAATGTATTGTAATTGAAGATCTTGAGGGGTTGGTTATTTATGAGGCAGTGACTATTGATGAGTATTATGTCCGGGTCTAGCGTGTTGTATATGTTGGACAGCGTGATTTTATTGGTATTCCATGATTGTACGTTATGTTGAATTATTGTTATTTTCTTCAAATTCATTTTTGAGCAATTAATTTTTTGGGTTTCTTAGTGACTCCTATTAGTGACTGGTGTCTTGGAAGGTTTGTGAAGTCCTCATGTGGGATGATGTTTATTTTAGTTCTTGTGAATTGTACCCTGTTATTGTTTATGTATTCCAGTAATGTTTGCGATCTCATGTCTTGAACAGTAAATTTTAATCCTTTGTCATCTTCTTTTCTATTGAATTCCTGGATGTACCATTCTGTCGGGGGATTTTCTGGGATTGGTGAGTTGTCGAGGAAATTTCTGTAGAGTTTGATATTAAGGTTGTGCTTATTGTCCAGTACTATGCTTGAATTTCCAACGTCATCACTGATCCTACGCTTTGCTCTCGCCTCCGTTTCCATGGCCTCCTCCACGAGCTCCTGCTCACATTCCAGAGACACATCCACCGTTTTTTCTTGGTCAGTTTCCGTTTCCTGTAGGGTTGATTCTGATTTGTAATAGAAGTTGAAAATTGCTGCAGAGTCTCGATCTGGAAAGGTGGTGTCAATATTGAAATTCATTTTTAGGGATTGCGATAGAATGTCACCAAATTTTTGGGTTCTATTGAGCGCTGCTATATGTGCTTCCAATATGAGTGCTGTGAGTTTTATATGTGTTTTTGCAGTTAGTGTGAGAGTATGTTCGGGGGGGTTTGTTTGTTGAATTGCGTGCTTCGCAATTTCAGCATAGGTGTTTTGGGTTTGCTGATGCTGTTCATGTTTTTCATTTTCGATTTTTTGTTAAATTACATTTTTTCTGTACGGGCAACTTGATGCTAATGTCCTATGAGGTCCATTACAGTTGAGGCATTGCTTGAGTGTGCTTGTGCATTGATCGTACGTGTGTTCTTGAGAGGAGCATTCTGAGCAGTATTGAGTTGGTTGGGTGCATTTGTTTGTTGGGTGGTCTTCATATTTATAGCATTTGTAGCAGATGAGGATGTGTGTATATTGCTCTTGTTCACATTGATAGGGTGTAATTTTCGTGTGGAACATGTAAAAACCATCTCGGAGGATCCTTTGTGCAGTAGTAGTATCGGAAGTTATTAGTTTGATTAGATGAGTGTATTGTTTTATTTTGACTATTTCTGTTACTGATAGCCATGAGTTTTGTTGCTGGATTTCTGCTTTTATTTCTTCTGCAGGTCTTGAGCCTATTTCACCGTCTATTTGTCTAACAAAAATAGATCTTTTTGCTCTTAGGTCCGGGGGAATGGCTGGAATGATGTTCAATTTCTGAAATGCGTTAATTGCTTTGCTTGAGGTTAGTTTGCCAACTGAGGTGGCATCATCTGTAACTGCATAAAAACCGGTTTTGGTGGGAGTCAGTCGAATAAGGGGAGCATTGAGGTCATTAAAGGTCGTTTCGAAAATTTTTGTTTTATCTACTGGCTTTGAACTGTCAATAAGTTTTAGTTGTATTCTGTACGTTGGTGATTTGGTTCTATGTGCAGAACCGGTTGCGGCACTGCTTGAAGTTGGCGGTATGAGTACCGTGGGTGGAAGGTTACTAGGATTTATGGGGAGGGACCCCGGAATAGTATTCCTAGTTCTAGAAGTAGAACGAGGGTTTGGAAGAAGAGGGGCCCTGGGGGGGGCGGCCACCCGAGCCTCCCCGCCCAGCAGCAGCTCCCCTCCCCCGATCTGGGGGAGGCATATCGAAAAACGCCTAGCCCTACCCTTATCATATTTACAATACAATATACAGTATTATACTACAATATATACAACTTTCGACCACACAATTTGGAACCAACTTAGGGCACACCTAGCTGCAGTTTAACTGAGTGAGATATCAGGTTCCTTAACTGGCGAAATCTAGATTGAATACGTTAAACTGTACAGTACTGATACGTTAAACTATACAATGAAAATACATTAAACTGTACAACACTAATACATAAAACTATACAATACTTATACACCTAACTATACAATATCAATACAGTAAACTATACACATCAACACAGCAAACTATACAATATCAATACATTTAACAAGTATGCACAAGATCACCGGAATAGAATGACGGAGACAAGTGAAAAAGGCAATAGTTGAAAAAAATTCTCACCTCTGGCCCGGAGGGGTTGCCCCGGGGCCGGTGGTCAAAAACCACACTCCGATCCGACTAAGCTACCTCTTAAGCTTTCAAATAGAAAGAATAGAAAAATAGAAAAATTAGGTAGCTGAAGAAAGAATTGTTTTTAAGCACATTAATCGCACAAAGAGAGCCACAAACCATCCACGGCGCATTCACGAGAGTCCCCTGGCGCTGGGGTGGCAGACCGAGCCTCTACAAGCTGCGCGCTCCCAGTAGCCAGGCAACATCTGAATACACTCACGTACGTTTAGCACAGCACAGACAAAGACCACCGGGCACCGCGAGTCCACTTACCAGAGGGCTAGCTCGCTTCAGTGAGGCCGCCGCCAGCCCTATATAAAGAGCTGCGCGCTTAGCACATTCAGTTCGCACACTGCACTCGCAAAAACCCTGATATTCACACAAGTCTTCTTCCTGCGAGCCTCCTCACTGCAACGGCTCACACAAGTCTTCCAACGAGCCTCCTCACAGCAGCGGCTCACACGAGACCTCTCCCTGCGACTCTCCGCGCAGTGACTCCGGCATTCACAAGTCACGGCTGCTCAGCAAGCAGTAGTCTCACGGCCTCCATCGCCACCTCGACGGCGCACCGCTACGCCACAGCACGCACGACGCGACTTACCGACAACCGTCGGTCCTCCAAGTCGTCCCTGTGTACTATACTACCTGCCTGTAATCATTTACCTCATGTGCCACACTGTCGGCGATCTTCTCAATAATACGGCCTTTATTCCCGTTGTGTTTTCTTCATCCTGTCGGGTTCGTTTGCACCTCAGGCACTCATTCCGGGCGAAGATTCTAAAGTCTAAAAGATATTCACAGTCTGCCCGGAGTGTAAAGCAGCCTGAGGGAGAACACTTCACAAAACCAACTCATGTAAGTTCCTGGGCATCATAATAGATAAACATCTGACCTTCAAAGAGCACATCGTTCATATTAGTATTAAGTTATCAAAATCCGTCGGAATCATCCATAAAGTGAAAATTTCCTGCCTGAAGAAGCTTTGCGAATTCTTTACCGAACGCTTATTTCACCACACTTACTATAAGGAATAGAAGCATGGTATGGAACTGATAAAAAAAAAACAAATAAACTTTTTACTCTGCAGGAAAAGAGACATCAGAAAGGTAACGAAACTATAATAGAATGTTCACACAAATGACTCTTTCAAAAATTTACAAATACCTAAACTTCCGGATCTCTACAAACTCTCCATATGTAATTTCATGTATGAAACATTGACCAATGATGGCGACAATAACCTCAAACAATTATCAACTGCGTAAACTGGTCACCACAACCAATTAACCCGTAATAAACGGAACTTCGTGCTTCCTTATTATTCAAAAGCTCGGTCACAGCACAGTATCCTCTTCGTTGGAACTAAAACTTGAAACTTAATCCCTACGGAGATCCGTGCAAGTAATTCTTACAAAGTATTCAAAATAAATCTTGAATCTCATTTCCTATCAAAATATTAGTCATGTAAGATAACCAAGTCAAATCTTTTTTCCTACATGACTGGTCCTGATTGGGTAATTTGTCATGGCTAATGTCGTTGATCTTCAGTGTGATCTTAAATCGATTCAAGAATATACTGTTAACAACTAGCCCACATATAAGCTACTTTGTAAAACGAAGCATCGAATATAGAGTTAATTAATTCATTGATCAGTCTAATGCATTACTAGGTTAAGTAGATTAGATTAGATATTATTGTACGCCGTAGAATAGTGTTGATGATAGGAAGCCCTTAAATCCTCTCTAGAATACACTGTTAACATCTAGCCTGTGTAAGCAATTTTGTAAAATGAAGCATCGAATATCGAGTTAACTAATTCATTGATCAGTCTAATGCGTGACTAGATTAAGTGAATTAGGTTAGACATTATTGTACTAGGCGTGCCCGTAAAATAAGTTCCACGGGCTGCTGCTGGCGCCAGGGTCGCTTCTATGCGCGGCCAGGCAACAGAGGCATGTTGTTTGGCACCCCCACTCCAATCCCCCACAAAGCCAGCGTCGCTGCGACGCTCAGCCTTGGCTCATCAGCCGTCGGCGATTTTGTTTGTGATTGTTGTTATCTGTGTTATACCCTACAGTTTGTCATTCCTAATGGTTTGTGGTGAACCTATGTTCATTTTTATATGTTTAGTGTTATGGATGTATTTTTGTTTTCTGGTTTTGGCTTTATGGAGAGAATTCCTTTTCTTTTCTAATTCACTCGTGTTTCAGATAACATGTCACTTGTTTTACAAGCAGTCATAGGACTAGGGCTTTGATACCGACCAACCCGGGCCTGAATGAAGGCGACCTCTTCAATGATTATGGCAGTAAAGACCGTGATATCAACCCCCCCCCCCCCCCCCCCCACATGACTCCAACATGCCAGTCCCAGCATTAGTACCAATCCTCCTAGCAAAAAGCGACGGACTGACTTTGTTTTCAACGTCAACCTTGACGAGAACAAGGACCAAGATGAAGACTTGGCCGGTGACGTGTATTTTGAAGATGAAGTATAGAGGAGGAAGAAGTTGTGCTGCAAAAAGAGAATGAGGAGAAAATGAAAGGCACGCGAAGAGTGTCCTGGCAACTAGGCATACAACGTGGAAGAAGGCCAGCATCAATAAACTAAACCTACCCACTTACACTCACTAGGCTTCTTTCTTTGTTGATGTGCCCCACCAGTACATCTCCGGGTTCTTCTCTCCTGAACTCGTCCGACACATTGCCAACCAGACCAACTTCTACGTCACACAAAAGGATCCGACCCACACCTTCAAAAGATATTGGTACATACCAAGGTGGAAAGTACGAAGCTGGTCACGATCATTTTCAGTGACCTGGGAGTCGAGCCTGTCAATTCTTGCCCACGATACTCGAAGGAAACGAAGAAGAAGAAAGAAATATATTGCCCCATTGTAATTAAGTATGACAATGCCAATATGGGAAGGGTATAGATAAGAGTGACATGTTGGTCCAATGAATGTTAGTTCAATGAAAGTAAGAGTAACATGTTGGTCCACCAATGAATTCAAAGAATGGTATATGCGTCTGTTTGCTTACGTCATTGACCTGTGCGTATGCAACAGCGTGGCTCGTCTTCAGGCGGGACTTTGAGTCTCCAGAAGAAAGACCTATGCCACGGAAGAATTTCCGGCTGGAGCTGTCCCGCTTTGCCTGCAGTGGTAAACTCAGGATTCACTGTCACCCCAGATCTTCAGGCGGAAGCTCATTCTCTGAGGAACTTCCTCCTATGTTATTTGAAAATCAATTATTGGGCTATAGATACCCTTCAAGTGATCAGAGTTGAGCAGAAAAGAAAGAAAATGAATGTGTATGTGGGTGAAGTGTTGAGAGGGAAAGTCAGAATGTATCTGAAGTCTTTGAGGCGAGTGGAAAATCCTTATTTGTGTACTTTTTATTTCTTTCGTATTTCCTATATAATAAAATAGTTCAGCTATCATAACTTGTGATTACCCATGTATTTACATTTTGAATTTGCAAAAGTGTGGAGACTTTTGCCCCTTACCGGGCAAGCAATCATATATGACTGCTTCTTTGATCGGAATTTGCCACATGTATATGCAAAATTTTTAAAAATGTCCATGAGTAAAAATATCTTAGAATTAGGTCTACTATCGTGTTGTAGAGTGGAAATTTTGATAAACTAAGTATTTCTATAGGTGCACGGTAAAGGGTTAAGGGTTAACGAGTTATCCATACAAGCAGCAAATGTTGTATCGATTATGCCATTTGAATAATCTCGTCCTGTTATAAACATGTACTTATTGAAAAAACCGAGTGGGTGTATAACATTTTATTTTATTCAAATTTATTCCTTAACCCGTATAAAAATGAAGTTAATTTGTTACGGATGATAATACATAAGCGATGACGTGAAATAAATACAGCAAAGAACTTAAGTGAAGTTTGCTGATTGGCTATAAGCTAGGAAATTTAGGGTTCGTAGAAGAGCCGGCGGATTTAGCTTTCGGAGACGCAACACGCCGGGCGCGGCGCTTCCGGCGGCAGCCCACATACGGCCTCCACAATAGCAGCATCTGAAGATTACGAGAGCGTAAGAAAGAATTCAAGTTTAAATTTAAGTTTAATTAACGAGCAAGTTTAAATTTAAGTTTAATTAACGAACAAGTTTAAATTTAAGTTTAAATAACGAACAAGTTCAAGTTTAAGTTTAAATAACAAACAAGTTAAAGTTTAGGTTTATTTAACGAATAAGTTCAAGTTTAAGTTTAAATAACAAACAAGTTCAAGTTTAAGTTTATTCAACGAACAAGTTCAAGTTTAAGTTTAATTAACGAACAAGTTCAAGAAATTAAGTTAGGCTGCGGTAATTTTTGATGCTAGGACCGAGAAACGGGATGTTTACAAGGAATAATTCCTTGGGCCTACGGACAAGGGTGTCTGACAAAAGCGCCCCTCCCGACAGCACACTCACCGCGTCCGATACATCCCTTGGGCTCGCAAGTAGAGCAGCGGAGCGTCGACGTCCTAGGTGCCGGAGTAGAGCTTCCAGAAGACACGGCCGGAAGACATAGCGAGACGCCGACGACCGGCTCCAGCACCCTCCAGCGAACGCTCCCCCCAGCCGGCGAGGCACTCAGGGAAACTAGCAGCACATGCCTGGTTGGCACTTCATGGTTCCACGGATGAGGCTGTACGCCATGGTGGCAATGACAGGCTGAATTAACAGAGCTGAGACGTGTGAGCACGGTTGGGCTAGCGAGGTGTCTGACGACTATTGAACGGTGCGAGCCGACTACACGTTGGCATCGACATAATAGGTTGCGACAAGTATGCTATCGACAGAACGCAATCAGACACCCAAGTCTTGTTTAATTTTATGAAATTTATATTTTTAATAGGATATTTTATACAGTACTTGTTCAAGTAGAGAGTCTGAAGACAACACTGACAACTTTAATGAAACATTCTGACGCATTATGCTTATGGTTGAAACGAACTGCGGGTGCTGGAGCAAGGTACATTAATCGGTAAAAAGTGAAAATCACTCGCATCGCTATTGAAGTTTGGTGGTCATTAAATACATAAGACAGTGCACTGGCTGGGTGCGGTTACTTTCATGTCATCTAATCAAGAAGCTATGACTTTGTTCACTTTCCTGCCCCAAATAACTGTTCCTATTACTAATCATGTTAATGCACTCGTCAGTCACCAGTTAACACACTTTAAAGTATTACTTCAGAAAAAGTTACGCGTAACTGATCTCAAGCGCCACGCCTGAATGCATAATTTTTCTAATAGGCACAAAGTCAGAGCGTTGCACTTTTGACGAGAAGATCTTGGGTTTAAATCTGAACCTTTGTACGGTATATTTGCCGGAGCAAGAGGCTCCCATGGGATGTAGAAAACGAAGATAGTGGGCAAGAGTGAGTAAAAAGAGACCCAGCCCCCCAATGAGCTTGCCTTGTACTTTCTTTTCTGTAAATTAAGAACTGAGAGGTTGCTGTAATTGCAAGACAGTGCAACTACAAATTGGAGTGATCCATCTAATTTTCATTTTCAAAGACTCCTGACGATCTTTGTTTTCTTCTACAGAGCTCAACCGCACCAGCTAAGCTATTCGTTTACTTTGATGCAGTTCTTCACTCTACTATCTTAATTTTTTCCACAGCATGAAAGTTTGATGATAAGCAGTTATTAAATAATGATCGAAAATCAAGCAAAAGGCTGTGCAATTATCCTGAAAGGTAGAGCAAGTTCCTACCCGGACCTTCTCAAGGATTAGCGTTTATTAGAATGAAAGTGTAACGATTAAAAAATAATTCATAACCATTAATGCTAGACCAGGAGGAATCAATCCTTCAGGATGTAATGATATACCATTATGCTTTCTAATCAGTTATTGAATAAAGCATCTTTTCGTTCCATGTATCACGACAAAGGGCTTTTATCTCTTAAACTATCATTGGATTTGTTGAAACTACACACAGACTGTGAACTGAACCAACTATGTTAACACGAAAGACCCTATTAGAGGATATGATGCCCACACCAGGGGAGCTTGGTGCGATTATATATTTACTTTAGTCCTTGACTGGAAAAATGTTCAAGCGTTTCAGTTCGTATACGAGTATTGACGTCATGTAGATGGGATGTTCTTTCTTAACATTAGCTAAATTCCTTCAAAAACTAACGTTTGGTGTACTGAAACCTAATTTCACTTAATAATGATGGACTTCAGGGAAAATTTCAATATTGATATTTGGAAATACCACAAACCTATTCGCATATCTGTGCTGCATCTTCTCGCAAATACTCTCAAGAGCTACTGATTGTCCATGTTCATCAGCTTCTCTCTGTGACTGCATAGAAACCGAAGTTATTACCGCTTTACGTCAATTTCTAGGCAGAAGCGAAAATAAACAGTTGTTTGAAGCACTAATTCCTCCACCACGATGAAAGGAAAGAAAACCATTTCTGTGATCCGTTGTTTTGCTCTTTTAGAGTTCCTGGGCTTCTACCGTAAGCCAATCAAGCCAAAAGAAAGGCAAATCAGGCCCCTCCTCCATCACGACGGACCGATCTACTCGAGTTCTTCGTTGACTTGCACTGATTTAACGATCATCAACCAGAACGACGTTTTGATCATAAACCGACGCACATTTTCTAGTCCCAAACACAACGAGTCTTCTAACACCAATCCAGATGATTCCTCCATTTTCTCTGGAAGTAGATCGGTTCAATCCTCAAACGACGGTTCTTCGTGGATGGCGGATCAAAACGAAGTTCCTGCCTCGAGAGCTACTTGTTGCATGAGATTGGCTTGGTATGTGGTCATGAACTCCCTTTACCTTGCCTTGAGCGCTTGCAATATTTATAGCGTAGATTTTTCTCCATCTGACTTAAACGAAACATTTGAGAGTGAATGGGTCATCGTTCTACCCATAATGGTGCCCCTATCAGTCACAAAGTGCGCCTTCAGTCAGCGTTCTCTTAATCTTCTCTTCGACCTGCTTCTGGAAATTTACGACAAAGGAGTCGCTCTGGGCCGAGGATGGACCGCTTTTGATGCTGGATTGGCCGTTTGCGTGATCTGCATTAATATATATACTACTTACTTAAATGCGAGGATAGATCGTGGAGAAATGACTGAGTATGAAAAAAGTCTGTTCAATACCCAAACCATTGCCTACTACGTATTGACGGCTTTTGCTGTCTCTATAATATTAAGTTTCAGTTTTTTCGTCAGAAGTCTGGCCAGCGTTTTTGCTCAAATGTCAACCACGTTGGATAACTACGTAATCGACTGGAAGGCACCGCAAGAACAAACGCCGAAAGATTCAAAAATTCTTTATGCTTTCTCCGAGAAGAAACAGAAAAAGTCTCTTAAATCGCTCCTCTCTGCACGTAAAATAATTCACGCCATCGAGGATCAAATTTTATCAGTTGACCAAGGAATCGATCAAATAACGGATGTTTACTCATGGATTTTAATCTTTCTGACTTGCTGGTTCACAGTCTACATAACATTTGGGCTGTATTTTTTGTTGTCCCACCGCTATTCAACCGAAATTTATTTTTACTATGCCACACAGGTGGTCGAGGGATTCTGCTACCTCTTCTTAATGCATAATCCAACCGACGCTCTGAGTAATGGCGTAAGTGTTACGTCTTGTTGCCATTTAAGTTTAAAAAATCATCGTTTTAAAATGTTTACTACTTTAGGAAAATTAGCGAAGAGATATCGAAAACAAATTAGGTTTTCAATCGTGCGTTATGTGAGATCAATGTGGCGAGCACTAAAACTGATAGTTATTTCTGCCTTTATGTTATTGCAACAAATGACAGCTCTGCCATAATGGAAAGAATGAGTGTCAAGACAAAAAGGTTTGATACGATTTCATATGTTAGTTGCAGCCTGAGGTTGGAGTAAATTTTTACAAACTGCTCCTTAAATCATTCATAAACATTTTTTCTGCGGGGATCTTCATAATTTTGCTGACCAACCGACATTCATAAACTTAAGGAGGTCAACTCAGGGACTTTCGGGCCCAATGGGCCATTTTCATTTCTTTTTTGAAAAAGGATCCAATTAGGTAGTGGGCTATTGTGCCCTAAAATTTTATGGGGCTACGGGCATTAGACCCCCCCCCCCCCACGGGGGAATGTAAGAGGACCAAAAAACATGAATTTTTGACCCCATTTAAAAAAATACGTAAAAAGAGAATTCTAGAAATGTCAGTTTTTTTGCAATGTTACAAGAATTTCGAAAACTGTTTTTGAATTTGTTATAGCATAAAAACTCAATGACTTCTATTCTTTCGAAATATTCATAGAGATGAATTAAATGACTAATATTTCATTTAAAAAAAAATAAGGCCAAAATCTAAAAAATGAACAGATGAAAATGTGTTTCTTTTTCAAAATTGAATACAGTGGTCGAATTTCAGAAGAATCAGGCAACAAATGGAAATTCATCATTCGTCAAGAAATGAATAATTTTTTCATTTTTATTTTATTTTCATTTTTTACATGTAATTTCCAATTCACAGTGTAAATATGAAATTATACACATAGGTTATATAAAAAACATGAAAACAGCATTCAAGTACAAAAATTGTCTATTATATTACACTTGAACAAAAAAATTTGTTTATCGCTTATACCAAAAACCCCCAATTTTCAACATTCAAAAGAATAGAAGTCGGCGAGTTTTCATGCTAGGAAAAAACAAAGACAGTTTTGGAATCCTTGCAAAGCTACGGTTCCTTGCTTTCCATCGTACGTATAATTTTTTCATCTTAACTCAAAACCCAAAATTAGTGGATATTTCAGTTAGAGATCAAATATCGCATATAAAAAAATGAAAAATTTCAAATGGAAAATTTGAAACCGTAACTTTGTTTGTTATGCTTCAAGGATTCTAAAACTGTCTTTGGTTTTGTTCTAGCACAAAAATTCAATGACTTCTATCTTTTTGAAATATCCATAAAAATGAAACCAAAAAACTAATATTTCGTATTTAAAAAAACAAGGTCTAAATTGGAAATGTTACACGAGTAAAATATGTTTTTTTTCAAACGTACATCTACAGGCCAATTTTCAAACGAATCGGATCAAAATTAAAATATTGATGGGTTGAACTCATTAAATTTGATTAGTATTTTATGAGAAATTAATGATGACACGATCTATTTCATGTTTAATTTCAAAATGTATCTCTAAATCAATTCTGATTTCAGTTGAATATTGAACTGCAGTTGAGCGTGTTAAATTATTCGTGTATTATGCTAACTATCTCACATATTGTTATTTTATAAGATAGTGCTTAACTTAGACCAATGAAACAGTAATGCACTAAGATTTGGTGTGATTATATCCTTTTCAAAGTGTTTATTTTTGCTACACATGATCTCGAACAATCTTATCTATCAAACTTGCTACGTTTTGTTATCGAAATGAACCTAATATCAATTTTACGTGTATAAAAGTCGCTGATATGACGCGTTTATGTGTACATTAAAGGTTCTTACATATAATAAAATCTATTGATTTAAAAAAAATTCTAAAAAAGTTTAATCTGTTTTTTTTTTCAATTTCAGGAAGCCGCCTTCATTCTGAAATTAAGAGTCTTTGTTTATCAGTTGCAAGAGGATGCAATCTCTGTGGTAATACCTATTTTACGTTGATTTAATCAATTTTACATATTATTTAACTTCTGTCAAGAGTACAGTTACTGATAAAACTGCATGCAATATCTCATTATCCTGAAACGGACGTTTTCTCCAGTTACCACCAATAACACTACATTCTAAGTATCATTGCTTTTACTTAAAGTTTAATTGATCTATATCTCGGCCACGAGATGTTGATATTTGCTGTGCAGAATACCTGCATTATAGCTATAAGGACTAAAATTAAGGTAACTTTAAATATGACCCAGGCAACAGCGTCATTAATCAGATAAAGTTTAATTCCTTGAATTAATGATATTAATGGTAATTAAGAGGAATTGAAATAAAATGATTGGGAGAAAACGCTAAAAGTAGTATTTAAAGTCACTCATTTCACACCGCTCCTTGGATTAGCACAATTGTAACGTACTAGAACCCACTTTCCTTTTTCCGCCACTAACTTGCGTGGAAGCTCCTCCTATTCCCGCAGTTCGTCATCAGATCCCGCAGAGTAATCATCTTATCTGCTTACCCTGGAATCCACTCTACTTCCGGTTAAATGGTCGGCACTTCACTGGGACGCTGGATCTCAGTTGTCGCCGAATGTGCCAGGCACTTCTAATTGGCAAGATTACTCCTTCATCTGGAAGTTCCGCTGGACCTCACTTGTGTCTACGCGTGCCTCTACGAGTCCACTCGACCAAGATGATAATTCCGTTATCAACTTCCACACCGTAACTTCAACCGTTATGGAAATGTACGAGTAAACCCCTGCGCTGGAAGGACGGACGGACCGGCAGCCGGCATCTCTGAGCGGACGGCAACACTCAGACGTCACTCGGAGGTTGGTCTAGTGCATAGTTGCAAGTGGGCGGTTCGGGGACGGTGTGAACTTTATGGTGACTGCTTCCCATGTTAAATTCTAAATCCGCAATATAAACTTACCTTGTCGTTCGACGTCTATAAACTTACCTTGTCGTTCGACGTCTATAAACTTACCTTGTCGTTCGACGTCTATAAACTTACCTTGTCGTTCGACGTCTATAAACTTACCTTGTCGTTCGACGTCTATAAACTTACCTTGTCGTTCGACGTCTATAAACTTACCTTGTCGTTCGACGTCTATAAACTTACCTTGTCGTTCGACGTCTATAAACTTACCTTGTCGTTCGACGTCTATAAACTTACCTTGTCGTTCGACGTCTATAAACTTACCTTGTCGTTCGACGTCTATAAACTTACCTTGTCGTTCGACGTCTATAAACTTACCTTGTCGTTCGACGTCTATAAACTTACCTTGTCGTTCGACGTCTATAAACTTACCTTGTCGTTCGACGTCTATAAACTTACCTTGTCGTTCGACGTCTATAAACTTACCTTGTCGTTCGACGTCTATAAACTTACCTTGTCGTTCGACGTCTATAAACTTACCTTGTCGTTCGACGTCTATAAACTTACCTTGTCGTTCGACGTCTATAAACTTACCTTGTCGTTCGACGTCTATAAACTTACCTTGTCGTTCGACGTTTATAAACTTTAAACTTTGGTGGTATACATTTTGAAACCTTGTAAACTATAAACCTTAAACTTTGGTGGTGACGCTATTTCAATTGTACTATGGATGTTCTCTGGAAGCTCCATTGACGGTTCGCGTTTTCATGCCTTTGCAGGATGGACGATGCCCGGACAGGATCTCGGACATTGTATTGAACTGCTCACGGTTCCAGAAGCTCGTCCTGTTCCTGTACCCTGTGTCCGTTACAGCTGCTTACGTGTCCGTTCCAAATCTCTTTCCTGAGTAAACCTTGAATGTCGATTGAACTTGATTTTTACCCCTTTCTATAGCTAATTTTCAGTGAAAATTGTACATTTGCAAAGCACTAAAATTTTTCCAGAACAATAAGTATACCATATGTTTAATCTGTGTCAACCATCAAGTGAAGTGAGGCGCCATTAGCAATAACTACTGCAGTTCCAATTGATGATATTTCCTTCTCCCTCACCTCTCTGGTAAGAAGAAATGTCCGCCCATCGGCGCATTTTGGAAACTTAGCTCTCGTCTGGGATATGCGAGACTCCTGATCGAGGTACATTGAGGGAGGGACACCGGGAGTCTTCACCTGAGTTTCTTGTTCCTCAGAGATCAATCTTGCCACTCACGACAGTACCAACGCCGTTGCCGGAGTCTGTTGTAGGCTTAGATATATGTTTAAGTATGAAAAGCAAGGCGAAAATCGCTGTACGAATTGACATTTTATTATTACAAATAGTAAAGTCTAAATGAATAAAATTGAACGTTTCGAACTAAACAGTTCATCTTCAGCAAAGAAAAGAATTCTGCGACAAAACAAAACGAAAATGAGTAAATTGAAACTATACTATGCAAACGAATACTACAACATATACAGAAAAAGTCGTAGATGTAAAACTAAAATATAAAACAAAACAAAAATTAAAAAACCTAAACTAATGATCATGTATTTGCAACGAGAAGAGGAAAAGCACTTTGAGTATCATTTAGAGGGGGTCTGAGCTTAAAGATGTATAGCGACTCGAGGATGCGTAAATCAATCATTTGAGGGGCACCTGCAAGGATTTTAAAATGATTTACGGAAACAGGGACGTTACAGTTTTCGGCATGGGATCGAACAGAGGACAGTGGAGGAGAACCAAGTGGACGACCGGTTCTACAGCTGCGCCCAGCGTGCTCGGCTACTCTGGACATAAGAGTACGACAGGTGGAACCTATGTACTGTGATTCACAACGTGAACAACTAAACTGGTAAACCACAGAGGAGCACATAGCAGTGGGCAGCTTATCCTTAAAGCGGAAAAGGGAACCGATTGTGAAATTGTTGACTAGAATAGAATGAATTTTAAGTTGCGGAAAAAACTTGCTGATTAGGAGTTGAACCTCCTGATTTAATTTGATAGATTGATGACCAAAGAAGGGAAGCTTTAAGAAAAATTTCTGTTGATCACATGATTGGAGTGCCGGCGTTCGATCATAAGTCTTAGACAAAAATTTACCAATATGTTTATCGATAGTGAACAGAGGAAATCCATTCTTAAGAAAAAATTGTCGTAAAAAGTCAAATTCTTGATGTAAAATTCGAAAGTTAGAACAAACTTTAAACGCTCTATGGACGAGAGTTCGAATGCCGCAGAGCTTAAAACGGGTCGCACAGAAACTAAAATAACTAGTACCTAAACCCGAGAAAGTGCCTTTCCTAAAAACAGAACATTGGAAAGTATTATCAATTCTGCTAACATTGACGTCCAGAAACGGTAAACGGCTGTTCGTTTCATCTTCCCTGGCAAAATTAATATTCTTATGACGAGAATTCAAATAATTGAGAAAAAGGTCCGCATGAGATCTCTCTTTGAATAGAACAAATGTATCGTCTACATACCTTCTGTAAAAAACCGGTTTGAAAAGGTTGGGACAGTCATTTAACCAACTTTCCTCATGATGGCACATAAAAATATTGGCGAAAGTTGGACCGAGAGGTAAACCCATGCCCAATCCGTCTATCTGCTGGTAATATTTGTTGTTGAAGATGAAAAAACAATTGCAAACAGCCAGTTCTAACAGTTTCTGCATAATCTTACGGGAAAACCCCATGAATACAGAACAATTTGAGAATAATTTGGCCAAACAGATTTCAATGGTTTCAATCAACGGAACATTTGTAAACAAACTATCTACGTCAAAAGAAGCCATGAACAGGTCATCAGTGTTATCAAAGTCTGATAAGCTCTCTACAAAAGATCTTGAGTTGTCAACGGTATAAGAATTCGTAGTAAGGGGTTTTAAGATTGGAACAAAAAACTTAGCTAGATTAAAACTCGGGGTGAACGCCGGCACTCCAATCATGTGATCAACAGAAATTTTTCTTAAAGCTTCCCTTCTTTGGTCATCAATCTATCAAGTTAAATCAGGAGGTTCAACTCCTAATCAGCAAGTTTTTTCCGCAACTTAAAATTCATTCTATTCTAGTCAACAATTTCACAATCGGTTCCCTTTTCCGCTTTAAGGATAAGTTGCCCACTGCTATGTGCTCCTCTGTGGTTTACCAGTTTAGTTGTTCACGTTGTGAATCACAGTACATAGGTTCCACCTGTCGTACTCTTATGTCCAGAGTAGCCGAGCACGCTGGGCGCAGCTGTAGAACCGGTCGTCCACTTGGTTCTCCTCCACTGTCCTCTGTTCGATCCCATGCCGGAAACTGTAACGTCCCTGTTTCCGTAAATCATTTTAAAATCCTTGCAGGTGCCCCTCATATTATTGATTTACGCATCCTCGAGTCGCTATACATCTTTAAGCTCAGACCCCCTCTAAATGATACTCAAAGTGCTTTTCCTCTTCTCGTTGCAAATACATGATCATTAGTTTAGGTTTTTTAATTTTTGTTTTGTTTTATATTTTAGTTTTACATCTACGACTTTTTCTGTATATGTTGTAGTATTCGTTTGCATAGTATAGTTTCAATTTACTCATTTTCGTTTTGTTTTGTCGCAGAATTCTTTTCTTTGCTGAAGATGAACTGTTTAGTTCGAAACGTTCAATTTTATTCATTTAGACTTTACTATTTGTAATAATAAAATGTCAATTCGTACAGTGATTTTCGCCTTGCTTTTCATTTTAAGAATAAGACGCGTCAATGCGGATTCAGTTTTAGATTATGTTTAAGTAGCCTTGTGTACCATGCATTCTTTGCTACTCTGTCTTTCGACCATCTTGAGAAAGAGGGAGGTCTACCATTCTACTGATCTCCTGCACGAGTGTCTTCGATTTTTATTTCTATCCTCATTTCATCTTTTCGCCTCAAGGTACATATTAGGTCTTACTTTTGCCAGCAGTTGACACACCCAAATTCTGACCTGAAGTGGCACCACTGAAACTTGAGATTTACGAATTTTTTTCTGCTAATCGCTCAATTTAATGAAAAATTTGAGTAAACATAAAAATGTTATAATATTCATGAAGGCTCCGTTTGCTTACTTCGCCTTCATGATTATTATTCAATAATTTGATGCTTTGGCGCATGGCAAGGAACTAGAAAAACACGCGTCAAGGAATTTGGTGCATTCGTTTTCAGTGCCAGAGCAACACACACTGGTAGACAGTACATGAACAAGCGTGTGCGGCAGCGCCGACTCATACTAATGCGTACGAGCACAATACGTATATGTATTAATAGTTTCAAATTATTGACTGACTGATCTGAAATAAAAAGAAGACAATTGAATACACATTAATTAAGAACGTACGAGAGCTAAATATTTACAACTTATGAAAACAATAAACAATGTTCATTTTCGGCAAAAATCTATTCTATAGAACAATACAAAGAAGCAAGATCACAAGATGTGGCTATCCTTCGGGTAGACTCTACACGAATGCCAAGAGGGCACGTAAGGCTTGACCTAAACTTATTCTTAGTATATGACAACAGTTATAAGAATGGCGGAGCGCGGCAACAATTCATATAGTAGTATAATTACATGTTATTTAAAATGTTTCCCAGAGCCCTTCTCGTTAATGATATTTGACAAGGTTCATTTCAGTGTCACATGGTATTGTTGAAAATCAATGTATTCTTCGCCACCAAATCCGATAGAATAGCTCTTTGAAGAAAGTCTAAATATTTTATTGTCTTACTCATCGACAAGCTTTTTTACTGCCTGCTGGTAATTATTTTATGTTTTAATACCTAGAAACTTTTAGACGTGCTCTACTCCCATCAGGAGCATAAAATTGGCAATATGTATAGTTTAGTGAAGTTTCTCTGTCTTAGATAGGAACTAGCGCCTCTCTCTCAGGCGGATACTGTTAGGTTACCTCAGCTTTAGTTAGGCCTTCTAGACTTCTGTCTTTCGCACACACTTCGCAGCTTTCAGCTTTCACACCTTCTCTCGCAATCTTTTCTTTTTCTTTGCTTTTTCTCCCTTCCCTACTTTCTGATTTTATCCTCAGGAATAAAATCATGTAGAGATATCTTTAAAGATTCCCAGTTTCCTACAATCCATGAAGGGTCTCTTCTCTTCGCTCTCTTGAGATCATCTCTGTTGTGACCAAGAAATCTCAACTATCTTCCTTTATAATAATAATAATGTTAATAATAATAATAATGATAATAATAATAATAATAATAATAATGGTAACAATATATTCTTCTTTTGCAAATCCAAATTACAGTTCTAAATATTTCTGACAATCTCTTTTTTCATTTGACTTTTGAAAACATGTAGTACACTGATCATTAAAATTATCGAGACGTCTCTTAAAAAAAAAATATTTTAATTCAATTGGATACGAAGAAGAAGAAACTTATTTGACGGAAATAACTTAAATCGTTGGAAATGGAAATTCTTTGTACGAGGCGTGTCCGTAAAATAAGTTCCACTGGCTGCTGCTGGGGCCAGGATCGCTTCTATGCGCGGCCAGGCAACAGAGGCAGGTTGTTTGGCTCCCCCACTCCAATCCCCCACCAAGCCAGCGTCGCTGCGGCGCTCAGCCTTGGCTCAGCAGCCGTCAGCGATGGAGCCCCCTCCCGCGTCTCCCGCCAGCTGCGAGTTGCGGTCTGTTACAATACCTTTGAATAGCCTAAATGTTCAGTCAAAATCTTGTCAATTGTGGTTTTGCTGACCTCCGGAATCTTTTCGCACAGCTCCCGAACTGTAATCCGTCGATCTTCAAGCATTGACGCTTTGACTTTGGCAACTGTTTCGTCGGAAACCGATGGCCGCCCTGCACGGGCTTCGTCGTGGACGTCTGTTCGGCCATTTTTAAAGTCCCTGACCCATCTGCGCACCATCCCGGAGCTCATACACTCTTCTCCATACACTTAGCAAAGTTCTTCGTGAATCTCCTTCGCCGATTTCTTCTTAGCGGCCAGGAAACGAAAAACAGACCGCAACTCGCTGCTGGCGGGAGACGCAAGAGGAAGCTCCATCGCTGACGGCTGCTGAGCCAAGCTAAACGTCGCAACGACGCTGTCTTTGTTAGGGATTTGAGTGGGGGGAACCAAACAACCTGCCTCTGTTGCCTGGCCGCGCATAGAAACGATCCTAGCGCCAGCGGCAGCCCGTGGAACTTATTTTACGGACACGCCTCGTATTTTCTCGTATTTCTTCCGGTACGTATAATGCAAGTGTAAATTAGATAATTACTGATTCCAACATAGGTTAAAGTTTCTCTTTCACCTATAATTGGATAACTTCCTTCAGATCGCGGTCATGAAGTACAAAAACGAGCCCATTTCTAAAAATTTACCCTTCGTTGGCTTGTCGTTAAATGTCATTTCGCATCAATGATTCTTCGACTTTAATGAAATGAATGAAAAACAAACGAAAAACTTAGTTGCCTCACAGGATTTTCCGTAATTTATATCATTTGATTCTGTTTCCAGTGATGTTATTTTCGATTGATTTTTCTATAACAACAAGCGTCTTGATTTTTAGCGTCGTACCCATAACCATTGCATCGAGTCTACCGCCTCAGCCAAGCCTGCTTGAAACTTTAGCATTTTAATTTCTTCGTGTGAGCATTGTTAGGCTATATTTATTAAAGAACTACTAATTTAGGCACAGCAGGCAAAAAAAAGAAGAAGTTCACCCAAAAACGATGTACTTGAGTAACCTTGCAGTACGTCTTGGTGTGGTGCAAGTGTTCAAAACCTTAGAAGAAGGGATAAATGCGTGCGAAGAGATAGTACATGCAGCACTGACCATTAATTTACAATAATGTGTGATTAAGCTGTTGATTATCCTCGTACTTCAAAATTTCGCTGATAGAAGCAACAAAAACAGATTTGGTGACAATTAGGACATTAATATACTCACTAATCCTTGCATTTCCAGGAAAAAACATCTAAGCGAAAAGACCCAGCAGAGGCAACCCTGCCATGAACGGGAAACACATCCAATGAGCCATAGTCTAAAAGTTAACTCGAAATTGAGCCGGAAAATTCCAGCCCCTCAAATTTGTGAGAAAAGGTGCACACATCACGGAGGTGCGGTGGCAGTGACAGTCGACTCGAGTTTGTTGGGCTGTGCTGAGGGGTCGGACTGCACCGCCACGACCACGTACGATAAAATGAATCCCAACATCTGCAATACACACAAAATGAGTTTTTGAATATTATTTCTACTTAACTAGGTATGAGAAGCCAAAAAAATAATTTTACGCATAGATCCATATGTGCTATCATAGTTACAACCTGAAACACTCTGCGCACCATCAAATCGATCTCATGCAGTCCGCATAGAAAACAAATTGTCCCCATTCATTCAAAACAATTTTGGTGTTCCCCAAGGATCCATTCCTGGTCCGCCACTGTTTTCTATTTTCATTAATGATTTCCCTCCAATGCCTTCTAACACACGGATCTCAATGGATGCAGATGATGTTCAAATTGCAATAACAAGTTCTGTATCGGAAATACCACAGACGCAAATTAAAGCCGAAACTTTACTGACTAGCCTGAAATCATGGTACGACCGAAATGGTCTTTAATTAAATGATAATAAAACACAATGCCTTATTTTTGGATCCAAAGATGCAATTAAAAAAACTTCAGATCTTACTCTTGCAGTTGGAAATGATAAAATAAATGCATCAGAAAAAGTTAAAATCTAGGAACCTGATTCAATAGAAATATGTCCTTCAAATCTCACGTTGAGACTACTTGCAACAAAATATACGGAACTTTAATGTTTTTTGATCGTATAAAAAGTATGCTAGACGAAAAATCCAGATTATTAGCAATTCAATCCCTTGTGTTATCGCGCATTGACTACTGCAGCCTAGTATGGGGAGAGTTACCTCAATACCTTCAAAGGGACTTACAAAAGTGCAAGAATTTTGCAGCCAAGATGGTATGCAGCGGTAATTTCAAAAGAAGTGATCACGTAACCCCTCTCCTCAATAAACTCGGCCGGATTCCTATCCAAGAAAGGCTCCTAATGTAGAAGGCCCAATACGTATTCTCCTCGTTATATCTTCCTCAGAGCAATGCTGAGATAGTGCGTTTCCATCCACCCACTGTAACCAATCAAAAACCGAATAGAAACAATAATGTCTCAGTCAACTATCGTTTATCTCACTTAGGGCAGAAGGCTCTGTCCATATCAGGCGCCTTACTGTGGAACAAACTTCCCCTGAGTATTAAAGTCCCTCAAAGACCGAGAGAATTTAAAGCCAAAATAACTCGTCATCTTGTGTCTCAAAAATAATTCTTAGTTACAGAACATACAAAATAAGTACTGTCGAATCTCATTTGCCTGGTATCTCCATTGCTCAACAATCTCCCTCGCTCATTGTTTTATAATTCAAGATTTCACACAACAGTTTTAAAGTATGCGTAGGTATTATGATTTGATCGCCTATACGCTGCCATTTGCAAACATGCTTACTTGAATATGTGTGTACGTATGTAGGTGTATATGTGCGCATATGGGTGTGCATATGTGCACGTACACCTGTGTGCACTAGAGTAGATAAACCAGTCGAAGGTTGCATTTTATGTCATTCCTCTCCGTTTCTGTGCAAGCATCAAACTAGACCGTCATGGTACCTATGTGTGTGTGTGTTTATCAATTGCAGACATTCTGCACCATATTACAAAGATAATGTGTTTTTTTTCTAATATGTAATTGTAAAGCATCCATGTAAGAAAATCAAAAAATTCGTTGTGTGATCATCCATTTATACTGCAGTATTATGATTATTATGCTTATAGTTATATGCTTATAATAATGTGATACCTATGTTTGTTTATCAATTGCCGACAATTTGCGCCATATTTCAAAGATAATGTGATTTTTTTTTCTAATATGAAACCTTTATAGGACATTAATGTTTTCTTTCTTATTCACGTCCCACAATCGTTTTCATGCTTCTGACTTAGATAGACTGTTTTGTGCCACTATTTTTAGTACGAAATTTTATAAAATTCATGCCATAATAAAAGATATTTTATCCGTTTCCCTCGATTGGAATTCTTGTTTATACTGACTAGTTTACGCTGATATTTGCGCACATGCTTACTTGTGTATATGTGTACATGTGCACGCTATGCGTATGACACTCTATAGAATGCGGATGTATTGCCTCGATGCATAGAAATGCATTTGTGTATCCTTACGAGTTTGGTGTAAGTATGTGCGTGCATGTGTATGTGTATATATTTACATGTATATGTGCACATATGTGTGTACTAGACTGACAACTAGCATTTTACTAGAGATAATTGTCTTTTTTCTGTTCACTCTCAACTTGTAACATTACCTAACTCGTCATATCTTTATTATTGTAAAGCATTCATGTAAATACTATACATTTGTTGTGCGATCATCCATTTTTTGTTTAAATAAAATGTTTATTAACTAATGACCGCTATGTTAAAATTGTTGGATTAGAAATACGAAACTTATAATCTTGGTCCTCATGCTTATGTGTACGTGTATATGTGTATATGTATAAATGTATATATACATGTATATATAAGTATGAATATATATATGTATATATATACGGATGAATATTTATATATATATTTTTTTCATGCTTCCTTAAAATGACACTTTTGAACATTGGCCGAAACAAGCAATTCATGTATTATTTCCTGGCGTCAAGAATTGCGAAGTTTTATGTCATGTACAAGTAAACTGTCAAAAGTGTTTTCACCTCACAATGAAAATGCATCGTCCGTGAAATTGTGTTATCTCTTATAATTATCATTACATGTATTGTCAAATGTAGATTAAGCAAGATTAGGAGTACATTGCCCTCAATCATTTCTTTTCGACTAGTGACACGAGTTTTACAATACTCGTGTGTGTGTATCATCTAAGTGTATTAATTTTAAGATATTTTAAAAACCAATGATGGTACTTTTGTACCATCTATATTGGAAATATACTGTTTTTCTTTTCTTTCTTTTTTTTTCTTCCCGTAAAATCGGCGACAGAGTACATTAATCGTGAATACTAGAGATAGAATGCAACCTCAATTCAAGCCTGTAGGGAAAGCAGTAACTTTTACTTTTTCATTCTTTTGAAAAACAGAAGGAGCGTACTTTTTTTAAATATACACTTTTTTCATGTCAGCTTCTGCAAATAACAATACGAGTAAAATTAGATTTTAAAAAGTTCAGAAAACTATTCCCGGCAGCTACAAAATTAAAGGGCTAAGTAATTTATTGAATGACGAGCAAAATAAAGATGAAATAGCTTAATGACGTTTTGTTCAATATGTTCTACGGCGTGAATAACTTTTGTCACTGCTATAATTATTATCTTGATATTTTGTAAAATTCAATAAATTCCTATGGAAGAAGAATTTTGTCGCCTTTTATGATCGGAAAACATCGAAAGTGTCTGGTATTATTCGAACCCTAAATTAAAGGAAATGAGTGAAAAATATTGATCGTCAGTCGAAGTATGAAAATTTGTCATAGCTAAATATATGGGGCATCAAAGCGTAAAGGCCTGTTTACACGATCATTGAGTGCGCGCGTGAACAGTGAAGAGAGGCGCAAGCCCCGCCCACTTGTTCTCGCTTCAGGTGCAGTTACTTGTTCAAAGACAATGCGCTGTAATGATACTGACAAGCTCTGGCCAGCGCCATGAAAACAACCACAGTCCTCATTGTCATTGAGCTGTAAAAGCGCCTGAAGCGCGAGCAATTATTGGGCGGGCCTTGAGCCTGTCTTCACTGCTCCCGCGCTCACTCAATGATCGTGTAAACAGGCCTTAACCCATGTAAATTTCTGAGTGAGCAAATGATAATTATCAACGTCTATTTTAAACTACCTTAGCAAAGACTTCCAGACACAACGAGATGCATCTTATGAAGCATGTGAATACGTTGACCAAAACTAGCACTGGCATTTCAATGAAGCCCTTATTTTAATGAAGAGATGGCCGTTTCATTAGCTCTTACTTTGGTAAACCTCACAGCTCCTTAAGATGTGAAATTAGTTTAGATAAATTAGATTTATAAATTGTGTCCTCTAGGGACTTGTGCCCCCAGTCTAGATGCTGTTATGTTATCTCAACCATAGATAGGATTTTGGGACTCCTATTTTTATGTCCTTTTTGCTTCTCTCAGTGCTCTCTCAGGACTTTTGCCCTTTTCACTTTACCATCTATGTCGTATCATCTTCTTCATTCCAAAAATTGATTCTCTTTTTTCTCAAGTCCAAACTAATTTTTTCCTTCTCTTCACTCTCTTGAGATCACATTTCATGTGACTGGAGAATTTTAAGCTGACTAATAATAATATTACGCAAAAAAGCCCTTACGCCGATGAAGGAGCTGCGGCCGATGTCACCGAAGTTCCCAATGGTGAGCTTGCGAGGGCTGCATAGAGCGAACAAGAGGCCTGGTCCCTGTTGATATGTAACAATCGCAATTATTAGGTATCTTATTGAACAGAACAACATCTTTTAAATTATATAAGGCTATATTTAACGTGCTATTGAAAGTCATTTGAAGCATCTAATGCTCAAAAAGTATTTAAGATGTTCATTTGAACCTGTTTCATACCAAGTGTATCGATGCATGCCCAAGTTGTAAGTAATGCAGCACCACATGAACACTTGTACACCTTCAATGATGATACCGATAAATGGAAGAATAAAATCACTTCTTCTCGAAAACTTCAGAATTGGGTAGTAAAAAATGTCGATTTATAAATACAATGTCTGATGTCATCAAAATGAATGGTTATGGTAACATCCTTGCCTCGATAATAAAAGGAATTGCGCATAAAAACTGAGTTTAAATTTGATGCGAACAATTGCGATGTGAAATTGTATAGGTGTCAAGCAATGACTACAACGTGACTAGAAAACATCGCCTGGACCTGAAGTGCAGTTAACACCTGAAGACCTACAACTGCACATACTGCACCTACACCTGAAGTGCAGTTCACAAAAATAGCTTCTCATTACACTCGATATGAACAAAATATTTTATGCACTTGTGGTTCAGTAAAAGCTTAATGCACTTAATGTTGAATAATTACTTGGCGAAAAGATGTTAATAACTAAAGTCTCAGGACATGCAATGCTGATTAAAATTGAATAATCTCGTTGATTAAATGCTGCTAATTTTGAGCCCTCTAAAAGTGTGCAACACTGAAAACATCAGTTATGCGTGGATATTCATGAAGCCGGCTGTTGACATTTAGAGTTATTGCATAAATATCATGTAATGGAGCTGACAAAACGTTCAGCTATTTGTGACCCTTGTAACGTGGGTCGAAGTCCAGCCTTCAAAGTAATATATTTTCCGTATGCCAGAAAAACAGCTCAACAGGATAGGACGCGTTTTGTTGAATCTGGTCAAAACTGCAAAGCCACGCACACACAAAGAAAACATGATATTTTTTGTAAATTGTGGCCAGAGCCTATGTGAAGCCCTACAACAGCGTCGCAGTACATGAATAAGGCATCAAAATGGCCATTGAGGGGTTGAAAGTGGCAGGAGTTCTGTGAGTCGTGTCCAGCTTTCGGAATCGTGTGAAAGTCATTATGACTGAAGACGGTCATACTGAAAAAATCTTTTGCTCTCTTGATCTGATAAGTATGCCTTCAAAATTTGAAAATAATATCTGATTATGTTATTGAATTTTTAGGATTTAAGTATAGAAAGAGCCCTACAACATGAATTTATCTGGATGAAACAGTAATACAAATAAAATAATAAATCAAAAAATTGATCACAAGCTAACATTCTTATACCCGCTCACTTCACCAATGAAAATTTGTTTTTACCATTGGGATCGCGTCGCCGTAGAATCCATGAACAAATTTTCTCAGTCTCAGGAAGAAAGCCCCTTGCTGGAAGTAAAAAAACAAAATGTTTAAATTATGTTTCAGAGGGAATCTAATGTAAGTTATAACAATATCTGCAAAATCATGGGCTATCAGTTTCTTTCAAGGATGAATTCGCATCGAAACCGGCTGAGTAGCAGTTTTGTCAGATACGTGTTTTTGTGAACATATGTCGAGAAAAACACTGAATGAAATGCTCTCGCAGTTTACTGTGGCGGAAGCTCACAATGTACAGACTGTAACTCTATTGTTAATAATTACATCGCAGATCAATGGTGTCCTTCACAGGTCGTTAATTGGAAAAACTAGACTTTTTCGCTTGAAAATTTCAAGTAAGCTAAAAAGTTTAAGTTCTTTAGGGTGTGTTGCCACTTAATTCAGGTAATAATTTAGCAACCTTTAATGTGTCGAGTTAAAATTGTGGTAGTGTAATAGCGGAAATAATATAATAATTATCACAATCAGAGTTTGTAACGTTTGATTTACAAATTCGTGACGTATCGCCATTGCAACAACACCATTCCTTTTAACTTATTAAATTTTTCGCAGCATCAATTTTAATCAGGTTAAAATGGCACTGGGTAAAACTTACGGCATCACTGAGAGCGTCGCCTGGATTGTTCATCAAAAACAGGAAGCAAAACGCCTCGATCGACACCACAGCATTTTCTAAAATAGTCGGGTTTGTCATCTCAACCATGAGGGTCGACACCAAAAGGTACAACCCGAATAAGATGTCACACGTGAACCAACAAGTCAAGAAGATTAAAATCCATGAGTAAATATCTGTAATCTGATCGATTGCCTCGTCAACCAAGAGTATATTTTCTTCGATGTCGTGAACTATTTTGGTCACGGTGAGCTGAGAACCTGGTATCTTCACATTTATTTTAGCGGCGAAAGTGTTTAGTGTTTTTGAAGCATTCGTAGCAGATACTTCAGGCGTTGTCGAGTTGACTGTGTAGTTGTCCAACGTAGTAGTCATTTGAGCGAAAACGTTGGCCAGACTCCAGACGAAAAACCTAAAACTAAAAATTAGAGTAGAAGAGAAAGACCAAAATAAGAAGTTAATTACCATTTCGAAGATGTACGAAAGTTCCCCATTTAGTACTTCACGATATATCCTTATGGTTGAGTAGACAATAATTATTCTCGTCACAACCAAGCACAGCGCCAGTCCTACGTCGAACGTGCTCCAGCCTCCGCTGAGGGAAATTCCTTTGTCGCATATTTTCATCAGCATATCAATGAGAACAGTGAAAGACCGCTGACTCAACACGCACTTGACGATGCAGAAGGTAACCATTATGGGAGGCACGATCAGCCATAATATGAGAAGCATTCCTTTCAAGTTGGATAGTGAATAGTCTTGAACATAAATAATAAAGACGCACGACGCTAGGTAGAGCATGGTCATGGCGACATACCAAACCAGTCTTATGGAACGAGGTATTCTCGACTCGGGAACTTCACTTTGGGTCGCCGCCCACGAAGAACTAAGGTTTGAGGGCGGTACTGAACGACTCGTGTGTTTCGAATTGAAGGCCTCATTGGAATTGACGGTCGAAGCCGCTTTGTGTTTCACACTAGACGAATCGAGGTGATTCACAATGTCTGAATCGTGTTGGTTGGCAGCTATTGAACCAATAAAACTCAAGGCACAATTAGAATAAATGAACCCAGAGTCTTGGGATTTCGGTAAGATTTTGGTTTTCTTAGGTTTGAAGTAGATGCCCATGAACTGGAGGAGTGTGAAGTAACGGATCACTGATTTTATTTCTTTTCCAACCATGGTGGGGAGATATTAGCTCTTGAAACGCTTATCAGCCCGTACTTTCCTCTCGAAACTTTCGGGAGGCAGACTTAAATTCTCAGTTTTATAGTAAGATATGGAGGAAAGCTGGTAAAACTAGATAATCAAACGCTGTCACAAGCATTCACAAAAA
This sequence comes from Morinoia aosen, assembly GCA_030386875.1. Taxonomy (NCBI): domain Eukaryota; kingdom Metazoa; phylum Arthropoda; class Malacostraca; order Amphipoda; family Talitridae; genus Morinoia; species Morinoia aosen. The sequence goes on from CM059565.1 coordinate 23,633,185, forward strand.
AAAACATTGCGTAACATGCATGAGGTGTACTATAGTACAGAAACTAATTTTCAATTAGAAGCATAATCGTCTGATGCAAATTTAAAATACGTCACAGTTTACCAAATGTTCGCTCGTTTCTAGAAAAATTTAGCAAACGCAATATTAGTACGTCCAGCGAGCAGAACGTCGGAATGCCAACTGAACCATTTGAAAGATATTTTCTTGCCGTGGCAGTGGAGAATTTTCGGCACGCGCACATCTACTATGGGTCACAACGGTGCTAAGTGGCTTTGGTTAGTACGTTGATTTGGTTTGCATAACAAGCCTCTTGGATTAAGCCACTCTATTGATCGCCTCAGACAAAGAACTCTGATGCAGATACATTTTACAGCGACGTTCCCTGGTTTTATAATTAATGATGAATTTGAATAGTAGATCGCACCACTCCTGCAGCTTACCATCATGTGGAGTTTATCGTCTATAATTTTATAGGTCTGGTTCGAACACACGTGTATTTTTTACCTTAGTACTTTCATGAGGAAGTTTCTGTTCAGGCCTTGCGTAAAATTTTTTTCGTGTCGTCCCTCACTCAATTTCTATTTTTTTGTTCGGCAATCGCAACCGCTCGAAATTTTATTCAATTATAAAAAATACTTCCTCCGGTCGGAAATGATTGGTCCATATCAACGTTGAAGTTGGTCGGAAATATTTGCTCCGAAACCAATTTAAACTTTTAAGAAAGGATAATTACAAAACTACTGGTCGTTACAAAAAAAAAACTTTATTCTGTAATTAAGTACATGAAATTGATACTATATAAACATCAGTGAATAATTCTGTAATTAGATAACTTACAAAACACAAGCTCGACATTGAAATTAAATTCGTGAAATTGATAATATATTATCAGAAAGAACATAATTGCCCCTATTTTACCAAATATTTGTTAGTTTATTCTTCAATTTCTCAAAATCTGAATTGAATTTGGAAGAAATCCTTTTCTTTCTAGTTTTAATTGCGACAGATGTAGAAGCCTGTTATTGCTGCCGCCGTCAGCCAAAATAATCTTATCATTGACTGCTGCAAAGTAAGGACAATGTCGTTCATTGTTGATCTCTGTAATTCCTCAAAACTATCTGTCACTGCCTCAATGAATTCATCAACGTTACGTGGTGCTTTTTGATGTTGAAGGGATTGGATTGAATTGAAATATCCGAGAGTCTGTAGATCTCTCAAGAATTACCTGCTATAATACTCTTCTCGCAGAATCTATCAAATCTTTTGTCTATCGGTTATAAGTGGACTTTCTATTAGTATCATATTTATTTCCCATATTCTGCATGGGAGTAATTTGAAAACTTTCAAACATTATCTTATATTACATTATAAAACAAAAATTATAACAAAATTGTATTAACTTTTACCCAAGTATTTATTATGCTTAAAACTTGTGTTCAGAACACAGTGCTCACTCGTCTACTGTACTCAAAACAGAAGTTCGTCAAGAGACGCCAATCCGCGGAGAGTTTTTTCCTTGTGAAGCAAATATTTTCGACTGGAGGGAGTATGGCAGAACAATAACCTTACCAAATGCATTAAAATAATAGAGCAGGTCGATTGATATATCTCCTATTTGTATTTGTTCGTATTCACTATATGGTGTTTCAATTTGTACGTAAAGAAAGAAAAAACAATGTATTTCCAATATAGATGGTACAGAAGTACCATCATTGTTTTTTAAAATATTTCAAAGCTAATACACTTAAATGATACACACACACGAGTATTTTAATACTCATTTCACTAGCCAAAAAGAAATGATTAAGGGTAAGGTACTCCTAATCTTGCTAAATCTACATTTGATGACACAGGTAATGATAACTGTAAGAAAACACAATTTCATGGACGATGCATTTTCATTGTGGGGTGAGAAACTTTTGACAGTTTACATATACATGACATAAAACTTCTCAATTCTTGACGCCAGGAAATAATATATGAATCGCTTGTTTCGGCCGATTGTTAAAAAATCTCATTTCAAGGAAGCATGAAAAAAATATATATATGTAAAAGCATGATCACGAAAATTACGAGTTTTGTATTTCTAATTAAACAATTTGAACATAACGGTCATTAATTGATAAGTATTTTATTTAAATATAAATTTAACATCACACAAAAAAATGTATCGTTTTTACGTGAATGCTTCACAATAATAAAGAGATGACGAGTTCGGTGATGTTTCGAGTTGAGAGTGACAAGAAAAAAGACCATCATCTCTAGTTAAAATGCCAGTTGTCAGTTTAGTACACACATATGTGCATATATGCATGTAAATATATACACGTATACATGCACACACATACCTACGCGCATACATTTACCTAGCACGTTAACATACACAAATACGTTTCAATGCATCGAGGCAATCACAAGAAAAAACAGTTTATTTCCAATGGAGATTGTACCAAAGTACCATCATTGGTTTTTCAAATATCTTAAAGTTAAATACATTTAGAAGATACACACACACGAGTATTGTAATACTCATGTCACTAGTCGAACAGAAATGATTGAGAGTAATATATACTCCTAATATTGCTTAATCTACATCTGATGATACATGTAATCATAATTATAAGAGACAACACAATTTCATGGACGATGCATTTTCATTGTGGGGTGGAAACACTTTTGACAGTTAACATGTGCATGACATAAAACTTTGAAATTCATGACGCCAGGAAGTATATTAGAAATTGCTTGTTTCGGCAGATGTTTAAAAATGTCATTTCAAGGAAGTATGAAAAAAACATAAATATAAGCGTGAGGACCACGGATATTACAAGTTTTTTATTTCTAATGAGAAATTTTTAACATAGCGGTCACTGGTTGATAAGCATTTTATTTAAATATAAATGGATTATCACACAACGAATTGATAGTTTTTTTACATGGATGCTTTACACGAATAAAGACATGAAAGGAAAGGGAAATAAAATACAAGCTCATTGAGTAGAAGAGTTTCCATGAACACTTTTTTTCTCCTTTTGTCTTTCTTCACACAAAAAGCCGTCCGTTCCTGAAAATGAGTGATTCAGTCTTTAGTTTTACCGCGTCTGGACTACTGCAGTCTTGTGTGGGGAGATTTACCTCAATGTCGTCAGGAAGAGTTGCAAAAATGTGTCAACTTCGCCGCCAAAGTGGTATGCAAAGAAAATTTCAATAAATACGATCATGTCACCCCTCTTTTAAGAAAACTTGACTGGATCCCAATACCGAACAGATTTATGATCCAGAAAGCTCGACGAGTATTCTCCTCCTTGTACCTTCCCCAAAGTAATGCAGAGGTGGTAAAATTTTTTCCATCTAATATCCCAAACGAAAGACCAAACCGGAGGAACGATGTTTTAGTCAGTTACCGTTCATCTAACGTGGGACAAAAAGCTCTCTCAGTTTCTGGAGCTTTTTTGTGGAACAAGCTTCCCCAGCGTATCAGAAACTCTAAAACTGGAAAAGAATTTAGAGTAAATGTGTCACGTCATTTTGCATCTCTGTCATAGGGCCTGCAGCATTTCGGTATGAACTTCCCATCTATCAGAAATTTTAATTTTCCTGAAATTTCTGTTAGAAATTTAGAAGCTCTTTCATTTTACGTTTGCTAAGCGATTCGTATATTCATCTTACTTATTTCTGTCGACAACAATGAGCACCACAGCCGTCAGTTCAATGCAACAGAACGAACGTTCTTTCCATAATTAGGAGTATTTCCTCATCTTTATTTTTGTTATTTCTTTCTCTTTTCTGTATTAATATTTAACGTCCGTATGACAAATATACCATGAAATACATTTTGTGTGTACACCAATAAACAGGTTTATAGATGTGAGGGTTGTGCAAAGTTTATAATTAATTAAATTTTGGCTAACGTTGTCTCGCTAATTCAAAATCATTTTCGAAGATGTTTTCAATCGATTTTCGGCTGAGCTGGGGGGAAGGGGGTAATTTAAGCATTGCAATTAGTCTTTTTATTTTTTATTTTTTTTCCGTGCGTTCAGCGCACACTAGCACTGAACTTTCAAATCGAAAAAAACTCTAAATTTCTGTAATTAAAATCATCACTTCGGATCAAAGCCTAATCTACCTATATGTGCCAAATTTTGTGAATATTCTCCACTCAAATGTGATATCCGGCCTCAATGTTACTCCAATTTATCCCACGTACACATGTCCGTATAATGCTGAAGAGTTGTGTTGCTTCTTGACTATAACCTGATTTTTCTTAAAAAATTTCTGTGAAGAAATTAAAAACCAGTTCATTTTTATGTATTTCGAAGTCTTCTTGTCCTTTTAGTTATTTTTTTGCGAAAAATTTCTTAGGATTACAGTGAGCTCAACTGTCATTTTCTGTGTAGTAGATGGTAGGTTGCTTTTATCTTTTTTTATATATGTATTTTTTTCTAATATTTCATTTTAAATAAGTATATATATATTAATATGTGTGTGTACGTGTGTAGGTATATATATGTATCTACATATATAGATACACATGTTTCTATTTCATTTCTTTACGCAAAAACCATCCGGTTAATAAATTTCATTGCACTAGCGAAATGATTCAAAAATAGATCTATCACTTCCCCAGAGGGCGTTTCTGTGAATCAGATTAATGTCAAATATAATTAATGAAATAAAGTGCAATTTGAGCATATGAATCGTGGTAAAATTATTTTTCTGTCCGTATGTTGTACAAGCTATGAATTTTGATATTGAGTTTATATTTGTTTACCCATTTCTACCAATATTTTGTAGATATTTGTCAATCATGAGTGGTAACTGGCTTACACTGTATCTCTATTTTATCCCATGTACCCATGTCCGCATGATGGGGTGAATATCGAGAAGATATGAAATATGTTTTTGGTGGTGATAGGGCTTTGCATATTTTTAGGGCATATTCTTCATTTCTCATTCAACTACCCTTGACAGAGATAGACTATTGGCACGCCACGTATGGTTTGTCTATTAGTACGCCTCGCATATTTTGTCTATTAATCTGCCTCGTATGGTCTATCTATTTGTACACCTCTGATAGCCTGTCTATTAGTACACCTCGTATAGTTTGCCTATTATTATGCCTCGTATGGCTTATTTATTTGTACACCTCGGATGGTTTGTCAATTAGTACTCCTCGTATGGAACATTTGTTTCAGGATGTCTTATATTAAGAAACTTTTAAAAGCCAATATGTTGGCATGTATCTCATGTGAAAACTTGGAAATACACATTTTTTTTTAAATGCACCGTGGAGATACGATTAATTCAACTCTGGAGCTCCTTGTCCAAAAAGTGACGGCTGAGGAGACTAGACGCGTTCATGCCTGATATGACAGTCAACAGCGATGAACAAAATGAGAGAACGAAATGAATCCATCACTCCAACTTCATTTTCAAACGATGACTCAAAATAAAAACTCAGACAGTGCATCGTCAGTATAGTTTCCGATATTGATACAGAAATTTATTGATGAATGTTATTAAATAAAAAAGTCAGTGTAATGAAATTTCATTATACGGTTTTGTTTGATGGAGATTCAAAAATGGTTACCCAAAATTGGTAAAAAGTAGACCAAATTAAAAACAACAATGGAACTTAATCAGGAATTGGAGCGATAAATTGATTGATTGATTGGTATCATACCTCCACTTTCTGTTTCTTACACAGAAGAGGAAATGAGAAAAAGTTACTTCATCAAATGGGGATGCGTAACAAGTTGTGAGGTTCATGATTTATTCTGAAATAATACACACAGGTAAAAGATCACATAACCATCGACGTCTGCGAATACTCAATAAGCAAAGCCTAGAGGTAAACACGTTATCATAATGGCAACACTGTAAGGTGACACAATATTAAAGTAGAGCGTGCAGAAGTGAATCGAAGAATTGAATTCATCGTCAATTGGTTCTATGGCCTACTCAGCGCCTACCAAAGCCATTTGCCCTCATTTCTTGAGAAAAATTAGGCCAAGTGGCGCATGTGCTCTGTATGGATTACATGCCTGTGAGAATTTCAGCACTATAATAGTTCTTCAAATAAAATTGTACCTAGCACTGACGACAGTTGGCAAGATTTGTTCATTTGATGGATGTACTAGATAAAATCATTTGTTACCACTCTGGCTACATGAGCTACTGGCTCACTATGACATGCCTGATTAACGTTGCAGATATTGTTATTACAGATATGGGTATTACATATATGGTTATTTCAAATATGGTTATTACAGATATGACGTTATCCCCACGCCGTACTGGACACTTTGCAGCCGCTTGCATTTTAGTTAAGTGTGGCCTTTCGAACCCGTGGGAACCTTCAAAAGCAACCCTCTGATTGAGGATTGCAATGGAAGGCACATGCACCATTCCCACCCAACCCCGGCCACTTATTCTAAAACAAGATGATTGTTTTGTAGACTTAGACGATGCGAGCATCGTCGTCGTGAATAACTATACTACCATCAAGAAAATGAAACTCCGTGGAAGGATAGACGATATAGATGTAGTCATAAAATGCTTGCATTTTCATTTTGTTTTGGCAAAGAGTGGCAGAGTCATATCCATACCAACAAAAACAGCCCCTGAGTATTGCAATGCCTTCAGATGCATGAGCAGTTGGGATTACGCAAGATGAATATGTAGCTTCTTATGACAGTCGCAGTACCCTAAAATGCCATCGTCGTAAAAGAGGAAAAATCTGGACTTGTCGGACCCCATTACATGCTACCAATTCTCGGTAGTTCAAACTCAGTGTTCTCAAGAAAATAAAAAGCGTGTTGTCTTACTTGCTGCTGACATCAATGGTTCTTAGAAAATTGGATTGGCCTGAACTCATTTTCTTTAACTTGATGCACAGTCCATTGAGAAATCGTTTTTGACTTTCGCTAAACTTGAAGTTACTAATTGTTGATAATCGCCAATTTTTCCACTAATCTGTTCAAAGAGTGTCTGCTTCTATTATCCCGAATTTTAAGACTTCCACCATTTCCATGACATGAACCGAGTTCAATGTTTTGTTTCTAGCATACTATTGTTCTCGGAATCGCTCTGATATTTATACTAATTACTGTACACATGTCCCTAGTTAAAAGCTATGATGAGTCCAATAAAAGCTAAGAAGTCTTTCTCACGAGTCTTCCGTTCCCGGAGTAAATGAAAATTTGAAATTCTGCATGCACTCAAAACCAGTTTTTACTACGTGATAAATACTTTCAAAATGTAGCATTATAGTCTCCCTGGAAAAAACTGATATCTGAAATAGAATAATTCAGAATATTTCATTTAAGAAAAATGCAAGGACCGACTTTTTTGGTCATAAAATGCATAAAGACAAATGTCACATTATAATTAGAGAATTTAGGTTAAATAAAATACATTAAAATGCCAAGTGAAGACACCTATAAATATGTACATGTGATAGAAAAAATTAACAAGGGAAACACGTATCTCATTATAAATTAAGGCACGGAAGAAATTCGTACGTGAACTTACTTTGAGAACAATTAGAAAAAATCAGGCATCTGAACGTACACTTCCACCCCAATTGACGTCGATGTCTTACTGGCACGTCATGCACATATGCGACCTCGGCCGTCTTACCTCGCTATTTCTTCTATGGAGTGAATGGCTACCATTTTAGTCACGCGCACTTTTTGGCTAATTCTTCAATCAATTTATTTCTACGAATGCTTATATACTGAATTATTTCTTTTTCTACATAAATGAGACTTCAGAAGATCGTCAACTACTCTTATGGTTGGAAAAAATGATGAGAAGCTTAATGCATTCTCGTGCACATTGTTTAAATCATTCGTTACCTGAAATTGAAAAACAATTCTTCATCAAACTCAGTATCTCCCACGTTCGAAATTACATAAGACGTGTCCTTGGGCTGCCATGATCGATTGCTACCAGCGGTGACGGCCGTCAACCCGCACATGAACTCACATTGATCCTTACCCAAACTGTTCCATTTACTCTTACATTTTCTTCTTAGCTATTGAATAAGCAGCAATGTATTTTGCTATATATCCATGTCAGCATGAACCGTACGAGTGTTTTTTGAGTTTTAATACCCAATGTTGTTTCAAATAACTGCCTTCCTATCCCTGCCGCCTGGTGAGGGTTGCTTCTGTATCCCATGTGGAGGGAGGGGTTATTATCAATTTTGTTAGAAGAGATAAGTTCTCCACTAATTTTCTGTTTCTATAATTATTTCAATTGTGCATTCCTGTGAAGTATAGATCGCATGATTTTGCAAATTTATGCGCATATTAAGGGATTTCACGACGACTTCATCACCAAATTTTGTTTCTATTTTCGATGCGATTCAAATCAGGATTTCGAGCTCCCCACCACATCCCTTTACTATCTCCGTCTAAAAAGTTTTCATTACCATACTGCATGGCAGCATGGCACGGAGAGTTGTCCTGCACGAACATAAATAGCATTGAGTTCAACTGAATTCCCAGAGCTGGTACTACGGGCTTCAAAACAACGCTTTTTACTTTTATGCATTGATTTTTTCCTCCAGTTTAATTGAAGATACAGCACCAGGCGTTTTAAAAGTTCCTCTCACCAGAACAGAAACTCCACTAAACTTCCTCAATATACATTCGTCCATACCCTTTGCTATTTCGAACTGATCAAAGTTTAGGACATTAACGGTGAACTAATCCTCGAGGAAAAACAGGAAGTTGAAGTCTTATAGTAAGCTGGTAAAGAAGAAGTCAATTGGGCCCAAGCCGCGGCTCCGAAATTGGATCAAACGAAAATATTCAATACAGGAGAATATCAGATCGATTCCTTGACACTAGGGCATAGTTTGTATAATATTTTCTACCAGACACATACGCACATCCTCACCTCAAGCACGCAGGAAGATCCCCACGCCAAGAAATTATTCTCATCTTGAAAAAAAATTACTCCTGAGAACACTCTGAGTTCTATAACGTGCAGCCACTTCTCAGCATGATAATAAAATCTAAGCTAATTCGCGTATTTTACCACAATATTGAACAGACATTTGAATAGAACTCTTTGAGCCAAGATTGCTCAGCGATGATGGCTGTGTAGATTCAGTGCGAACGCAATTCGTGTGTATCTTGTTATTCATCAAAGCTAACGCATGTCGAATATTATAGTTAAACGCTAATGCCCGATAAAAAATTAATGTCGACAGCGGGACCAAATTGAGTCAAACTGCTTTTTTCGGAGTCTTTCTGTTCAGTAATTTTTGATTGGGTTGGGGCGATCACTCAACGCACTGTAGCTTGCCAAGCTCCTGTAATCGCAGGCCATCAAATCGCATGCTGCACGCCATTTCGTGAAAATTCCACTTCTAGCACATTAGGGTCTGTATTGAATTCATCAGAAAATAAGATTTTTCGGGACGCTCTGCTCTCCGGATTCGCGTATCACTTCTTCTATTAAACGTGATTGGAATTTAAAAACGCTTTGATTACGATGTTTGGAATGCCGCTTCTATTGATTCGATTGAACGTTTCTGATACAGAAAACAGTATAGGTTGGAACGATCAATTTCCGTATGGTTAAAGAGACGATCGATTGGCGATTAACTCCGCGAAATAGCCTACGTCCCGGGTCAAGTTTATTCAACTTTGAAAAAAAAAATTCAACTTAGGTGTAAAAATATTTTTACACTAATAAAAAAAAACGAAAAGTGAAAGTGAGAAGAGTTTTAGTCTTTTCACAGCACGAGAAATATGGTATGACTGTCGCTTTTCAAGACGAAAAACTTGAAAGAGAACACTGGCAGCCTTGGCGTGAGGCGGACAGCAGTTTTTGTAGCCTTGTGTCAGATATCAGGCATCTTGATGCCATCTTGATGGAGCGGGCACTCTGGCAGGAGCTGAATAAATTGTATCAGTGATGCAGGACAAGGACTTGCACGCACAAGGGACTAATTGGAATTGAGTGATTATTGCCTTCAGGTGCGCGAATGGGCGTCAGGTCGATAACATGAAACTACCCCCATGCGCGGGTTGAAGTTATCATGATATAGCAACCCCTGTGTAGTATTTCACAAAATAGCAGAAAATTTATGCTAATCATAATGAAAAATATTAATCATTACCACTGTCCGTTTAGGTTATTCGACTCCGTTTTAATGCCTTACTCAATAGTTTTTTTTGCTTGAAATTGGTGGCATAAAAACATACGCAACTTTGCTTCCCTCGTCTTAATTTCGCTAAAACTTTGTCATGATTCCCTAAGGAGGTGACAACTATTATATCGTGTGGACCATAAAAATAGACATAAATTAAAATAACAATAACCATACAGTGAATGTAGATAATTTAGTTCTGTTTTTCGTAGAAGGTGGAGATAAAAATCTTCGCTAAAAATGTTAAGTCACATTAAACTTGGTTGTATCAGTGGTGAGATGAATATTAGTTGTAAAAATGTGAGTTCCACGTAACGTTTTTATGAGGTCATAAACGATGTAAAAGTTAGGATTATTATGATATTATTTTAAAAAGCGAGCTATGACGAGAGCTTCTATCAGGAAATCTCTGTTCGAATTTAGTTCAAACTTCCTTTAAACTCTTTGTCCCCGCGTATCGTTTTTGATAAAAATACGCTGCTCCTTTGTTAGTTGCATAACGATGGGTTTACTAACCTGAAATTTAAACTTAAATTTAAATTTTCAGACGACTTGAACCTTATTTATGTTCAGACCTAAAGCTGTGTGGTCAGGATACATATCTGTGTGTAATGCATCAAATGAAACTGAAATATCATAATCAAAAGATAAAGATTTAAAGTTTGGTTTAATTTTTGATGGTGCATGCGGTACATGGGGGAATTGATGATCCCAAGGGGAGATGTTAAGTCCTACGCTGAAGGTTAGGTAGGCCTTCGTTTTGTTGAAATAAACAAGATTTTTATTTTGTTGCGACTATCTTTTCTCGATATACTGCTGTCCTTTTATTCAGTATCTATTGTTTCCTTCCCTGTTCAACCTTCATCTTCTTTTGTAAGCTTTTTTAAATTTTATCGTTTCTATAAGCAGGGTGTGGTGACACACCAATTATGCACACATTTATTTCCCTTAATTTCATATAAATTGTGTTTTTCTCCTTTCTCTCTTCCTCTTGGCTGTGATGATGAATCGTAAACTAATTAATTTATAATCTATTGTTATCATTTTTTCTGAAAGATCATTGATAATTTTAATTGTCGTGCTTTCGTTCGTATATGGTCACGTTGAATTATTAAATTTTTCGGAGCATGATCTTCCCATTTTACACACCTACCAAACTGATACTAGATAATATTTATTCAACCAATGTAAATGCTAGTATAAAAGTGCATTCTGATTTATTAGGATTTATTTCATCGCATTTTCTTTCCTTTCAGGATTCAGTGAATAATATTGTTGGCAAACCTCCGCCTTTAAATTATTTTGTGTGCATTTGACTGCGTGATTCAAGTTAAATCATTTGATGACTCTAGCATAGAAAATAGGATAGCAAATAGTTAGGATAAAGAAAAAGGGCAGTTTCATTTTATAATTTGGTTTCAGCAAGCAAGTCAGCATTAATTTACTTTACGGTGGAACTTGAGCTTGACCTGAAACTGTAGGAGTTTTTAGTTACGTAGATTTTTATTATGCATCCTATTCCATCAATTAAGAACTGAGAGGTTATTGTAACTGTAAACCAACTCAACTGTAAATTCTATTTTCAAATACTCCTCACGATCTTTGTTTCCTTCTACAAAGCTTTACCGTAGCAGATGAGCTACTCGTTTACTTTGGTGCAGTTCTATCGTATATTATTATATATTATGGTATATTATATTATATTATAATATAATTTAATATATAATATATAATATATTATAATATTATATATTATATATATTATATTATATATTATATTATATAATATTATATTATATTATCGTATTTTTATCCATAGCATGAAATTATGATGGTAAGCAAATATTGAATAATGACTAAAAATCATGCAAAGGATTCTGCAATTATCTTGAATGGTGGAGCAAGTTCCTAGCCGGAACTCCTTAATTAGGGAAGGGCTAGCGTTTATCATGATAGAGCAAGTACAAAAATATTTTAAATCATTCATGCTAGACCGAGAGGAATAAATCCAACAAGATAGCGAGTGTAATGAAATTACACTGTTTCTCATAAAGTTTTGAACAGAGCCCTTATTCCGTTCCATACAATGTATCACGGCAAAGGATTTCTCTCTTTCTTAAACTATCAGTTCATTTGTTGAAACTACATGCAGAATGCAAACTGAACTAACACCGTAACATAAAGAACTCTTTTAGAAAATTCAATGCCACACAAGGTGAGCTTCAGCCGATTAGAACAGTCTTTGAATGTAAAAATGTTCAAGTGTTTTAGTTCATACATAGACGTCATGTCGGTGGGACGGTCTTTGTTAACATTAGCTAAATTTTTAGTGAACCTAACGCTTGGTGTAATGAGACCTATTTTCGTTTAATAATTATAAACTTCAGGTTCAAATTTAAATTCGATGCTTAGAAATACCATGCGCATATCTAGCTATGCTACTACTTTGCGCGAATATTATTGAAACCTGCTGATTTTCCATGTTCATCAGCTTTTGTCTGTGATTGCATAAAAACGAAAGTTGTAGTTGCATCATGTCAATTTCTTGACGGAATTCCAAGTTTAAACAATTTAAACAATTTAAACAATTTATTTACCACAGGAGGTACAGAGGTAGAATGTTTCTTAAGTCTAGTACAATAGACAAGTTTGAATATAGCTACCTGTGGGCCCGAATAAGTTCAGCGACTTCTGGGGCATCCTACCATCAACATTATTCTAAGGTGTACAATAATGTTTAACCTGAATCACTTAACCTAGTTTCGCATTTGACTGATCAGTGAGATAATTTACTCGATATCAGATATTTCATTTTACAAAATAGGTTATATGGACTATATTTAACAGTATATTCGATAAAAGATTTAATAGCAGACTGAAGGCAAATTACATATTACATATTACCCATGGCAAATTTCATTATTGGAAACAGTCATGTAGGAGACAAGATTTGACTTGGTGATCTTACACGACTAATATTCCGATAGGAAGTGAGTCTCGAGATTTCTTTTGAATACCTTGTAAGAATTACTGTCACGGATCTCCGCAGGTATTGAGTTCCAAGTTTTAGTTCCAACGAAGAGGATACTGTGTTGCGACCGGGCCTTTGAATAATAAGGAAGCATGAATTTACTTCTATTTCGGGTTAAATGGTCGTGATGACCAGTCTGCGCACTTAATAATAGTTTCAGGCTATTGTCGACATCATTTCTTAATGTTTTGTAAATGAAATTACAAATGGAGATTTTGTAGGGATCTGAAAGTATAAGTATTTGTAAATTTTTGAATGAATCATTTGTGTGAGCATTATATTCTAGGTTCTTTACCGCTCTGATTGCTCTTTTTTGCAGAGTAAAAATTATATTGGTTTTATTTTTATCAGTTCCGTGCCATGCCTCTATTCCGTACTGCAAGTATGGTGAAATGAGCGTTCGGTAGAGCATTCGTAAAGCTGTTTCAGGCAGGTAATTTTTAACTTTATTCAGGATTCCGATGGATTTCGATAATTTAGAACTAATATGAGCGATGTGCTCTTTAAAGGTCAGATGTTTATCTATTATGATGCCCAGAAACTTGCATGAGTTGGTTTCTTCGATTCCACCTTCGCCAATTTTTATGTGTGGGAGAGATATGCTTTTCTTGTATGAGAATGTAATATATTTTGTTTTATCGATGTTGAGGCTTATTTTATTAGCTTTAAGCCATAATGAAACTTTATGGAGTTCATTATTTATACTTTCCGCAATCATAGCGGGATTTTGGCTCGGAAGGACCGTAGAAAGCGTGCTGTCATCGGCAAAAAGTATGAATTTGAAAAATGATGTTGATTTGATAATATCATTGATAAATATCAGAAATATGAGAGGCCCAAGCACAGATCCTTGTGGAACTCCATGGCTAATTGTCTGTGGGTCCGATTTTGCGTCGTCAACGACAACGTATTGCTTCCGATTTGTTAGGTATGATTTGAACCAATCATGGGCAATTCCACGAATGCCATAACAGTGTAGTTTCGAGAGTAATATCTTATGGTCCACACAGTCGAATGCTTTTCGAAAGTCAAGAAAAACGGAGAAAACAAGCTTTCCTTCATCTATATTAGAGTAAAGGTACTGTAAATGATTTAATACAGCTTGTGTCGTTGATTTCTTAGAACGAAAACCGTATTGTCTGTCATAGAGAAAAGATTTTTGTTCAAAATATGAATACACTTTTTATACACAATTTTTTCAAATATTTTGCTCATAATTGGTAAAACAGAGATAGGTCTATAATTATTAATGAAGTTTTTATCACCATTTTTAAAAATAGGCGTGACTCTGGCAGTTTTGAGAGAGTTGGGAAAGATACCTTGAAAGAAAACAGAGAGAGTGAATGGTTGATAATATTAGATATGCACGGTGCTATTATATCAGCAATAGACTTAAGAATTTTAGCTGAAAATGTATTTAATCCATTTGATTTATTTTTCAAGTTGTTTATGCACGTAATTACATCGGAGGGATTAGTTGGCGTGAAAAAGAAAGAGTTGTGTTCACGGACATGGTCCATGTATTGCAAGTGGTCTGTAGGTTCACTAACGACACTATCGGCTATATTTTTCCCTATATTTATATAAAAGTTGTTAAACACTGTTGCAATATCTTGTTTTTCATGATATTTTACATTTTCGTGAACGATGGACTCAATTGTTTTTTTTAACGTTATTATTCGGTCTATAGCATGAATTAAGCAGGCGCCAAGTTTTTTTAATATCAGTTTTGTATTCAGTAAATTTGCGCGTAAAGTAGTTTTGTTTCGATGTTCGTATTTGATTTGTCACATGATTCCTGAATCTGTTATACGTTAATCTAGAGATTCGTCCTTCGTATAGTAAGGCTAAGTATGCTTGACGTTTCTTTACATTGATCACGATATCTTCAGTAATCCAAGGTTTTTGTCTATTTTTCGGCGTAATTGTGCGGGTGATTATTGGACAACACTGATTATATGCGGTCGTTATAGTTTCAGTTAGATTTAGTATTGCTTTGTCAATGTTAATCGCATTATTGTCTAGTTCATAGATGTCCAATGATGGCATTAATTCTTCTATAACAGTTCGCATTGTCCCCAAGTTATATTCGTTTGTACAACGATATGAAAAAGTCTCACCATGTGGGCTGTTGCAGGGACTATAGACATTTTTCTTGATGAGAAACACCGGAAAATGGTCAGATAATTCAGAAATTATTATTCCTGTAAGAAAATCAGTCGGATCTAACATAAAAATATTATCGAGCAGCGTGGCAGATTCAGATGTAATACGCGTAGGTTTCGTGATGATTGGAAGGAAGGAGTTAGACTGAAAAACATTTATGAAGTTTGAGATTTGTTCACAACTTTCATATTGAAGAATATCGTAGTTGCAATCCCCGCAAATTATTATGTCATTGTATAGAGATTTGTTAAACTGAGATATTATGCTTTGAAGCTCGTTCAGGAAAGAAATGTTGCAAGCTGTTGGGGGCCTATATACAGTCCCAAGTACAATCCGTTTACCATTTTTCGAGTTCATAGTTGTTTAAACTAAAATCTCAACCACAATGAGTGGAAGGAAAACCATTTCTCTGGCCCGCTGTTTTACTCTTCTAGAGCTCATGGGTGTCTACCTCAAGCCAATCAAGCCAAAGGAATCGAAAATACGGCCTCTCCCCCACCACGACGGACCGATCTACTCCATTTCTTCGTTGACTTGCACCGATTCCACAACCATCAACCAGAACACCGCTTCGATCATGAATCTATACAATTTTTATAGTCCTAAACACAACGATTTTTCAAGCCTCAATCCTAATGATTCCTCCATTTCGAATCGAACGAAGATAAGTAGATCAGTTCCACCCTCAAACCTCGGTTCTTCGTGGATGGCGGATCAAAATGAAGTTCCTGCCTCGAGAGCTACTTGTTGCATGAGATTGGCTTGGTATGTAGTCATGAACTCCCTTTACCTTGCCTCGTGCGCCTACATTATTTATGACGTAGATTTTTCTCCATCTGACTTAAACGAACCATTTGACAGTGTATGTGTCATCGTTCAACCCATAATGGTGTTCCTATCTGTCATAAAGTGCGCCTTTAGTCAGCGTTCTCTTAATCTTCTCTTCCATTTGCTTCAGGAAATTTATGACAAAGGAATCGCTCTGGGCGGAGTATGGACCGCTTTTGATGCAGGACTGGCCGTTTGCTTGATCTCCTCAAGGATTTTTTCTGCCTATTTATATATAAGACTAAATCGTGAAGAAATACCTGAGAATGAAAAATTTCTGTATACCACCCAAAGCATTGCCTACTACATATCCTGGGGTCTCGCTTTCACTTTAATCTTAAGTTTTAGTTTCCATGTTAGGAGTCTGGCCAGCGTTTTTGCTCAAATATCAAACACGTTGGATAACTACATAATCGACTGGAAAGCGCCGCAAGAACAAACCCCGAATGCTTCGAAAATACTGCACGCTTTCTCCTATGAGAAACTAAAGAAGTCTGTTAAATCCCACCTCGCTGTGCGTAAAATAATTATAAATAATAAATAATGAAGGCATCTACGGATGCTTTATTTCCAATCAAGCCTGATACATATCACCTTGTACATTGGATTTTCAAATGCCTCATAACTAACACCAGGACGCCAGGACGCTTTCACCCGGTCAAGACCGGTACCCATTTCAGACACCTGGGTGGAGTGGGGTATTGTGCTTGGAACTTTTCTCCTATACCCAACAGAGAAAATCGCCACCGCCAGCGCCGAGAATCGATCCCGGGTCTCCCGCACGGCGGAAGAACCCCTAGCCACTTACGCTATGGCGAGCACATGATATTCATGATATCGAGGATGAAATCTTATCAGTTGACCAAGGAATCGATCAAATAACGGATGTTTACTCATGGATTTTAATCTTTCTGACTTGCTGGTTCACATTCGACATAATATTTGGTCTGTACTTCCTGTTGTCTGACCGTGATGTAACTATATTTTTCTTATTCAATGTCATACCGGTGGTCGAGGCCTTCTGCTTCTTCTTCTTAAATGCACAACCCTGGCGACGCTCTGAATGATGACGTAAGTTTTACGATTTGGAGCCATTAAGGTTTAAAAAAAAAGAAAGTTTAAAATGTTTTAAACACTGCTAAATTATTCAAGTGATAATGAAGATAGGGTAACTCCTTCATCGCAAATTTTGTGGGATAAATGTCTCTACCAACTATTAGCAAGATATTCGAGAAAATTGTGTATAAAAAAGTGTACTCTTATTTTGAACAAAAATCATTTCTCTATGATAAACAATACGGCTTTTGCTCTAAAAAATCTACAACACAGGCTGTATTAAATCATTTACAATTCCTTTATTCTAATATAGATGAAAGAAAGCCTGCCTTATAAGGCTCATTTTGACACGCTTATAATTCCTGAACTATTGCACCTAAAAACTTGAAATTGGTCTCATTATAAAGATCGATTCATTCTCCATCTCTGAATGTATAATAAAACTGTTATACGTTTAAAGTTTGCCTTTACCAGTTTAAGCTTGGGTATTTGGTTGATTTTAAATAGAACAAAGTTTGGTGTTCCGTGATAATTTGAGGTCACCAGATGCCCGGGAAGGCAACAATATTGAAATGAATTGATATGGTCGCTTGCTCAGAAGGAGTAGGGTCCGGACGCAGTATTTTCAAGCGTCAAATAATTAAAACAGGTAATCTTATAAAAACCACAATTCGAACCATCACTTGGGGTGATTGCAACTAGATATTGCTCGCCTGGTCGTTTATTGGGGTAGAGGGTGAACGCTGAAGTGCGAGGCTTGATTCTTGGTTCGTGAGGAATTCTTGGGAAGACTCCGAGGCGATTGAAGAAACTTCAGACGGTGCGCTTCCAGCTCAGGCTTGGGGAAGCGTGTACTGGAGTGTGAAGTTTGGGATGGTGTTAAGTGTGGAAGGCTCCGACACCAAGTGACTCAGCATTGGAGGGTTATGATAATGCCTCTTGTTGAGTATGGGCAAAGATACCGGTAGGGAAAACTCGGTAGGAATTAAGGCATTCGGCTCGATAGTCTTAGCTGGAGTTTTCAGAGGCTTAGCTGCAGATACGCAGGCCTTCCAGCATACTAAATTGAGGAGTGAAAGAGGAAGCGAGGATACGAGGAGGAGGAGGTAATCTCCTTAGGCTCTTAATGCAGTGTGGCTGCAATCAAGATGTTAGAGTGTTGCCTCTAAAATGTTTGTGAGTGAGGGGAATGTGTTGTCCAGGGTCCTGTGAGGGAACAACAGGCTGGATTAAATTTGACGATAACAAGCCTATCTATACACATGTGCATGGATAAATATCATTTTCTGTTTTTCCTGATTTTCGTAAAGCATTCGATTGTGTGGACCATAAAATGTTGCTCTCGAAACTACACTGTTATGGCATTCGAGGAATTGCCCATGATTGGTTCAGATCATACCTAACAGATCGGAAGCAATACGTTGTCATTGACGATGCAAAATCGGACCCACAGACAATTAGCCCTGGAATTCCACAAGGATCTGTTCTTGGGCCTCTGCTATTCCTGATTTGTATCAATGTTATTATTAAATCTACATCATTTTTCAAATTCATACTTTTTGACGATGACAGCACGCTTTCTGCAGTCCTTCCAGACCAAAATCCCGCTCTGATTGCGGAGAGTATAAATAATGAACTCCATAAGGTTTCATTGTGGCTTAAACCTAATGAAACAAGCCTTAACATAGATAAAATAAAATATATTACATTCTCATACAAGAAAAATATATCTCTCCCACGCATTAAAATTGGCGAAGGTGAAATCGAAGAAACTAACTCATGTAAGTTCCTGGGTATCATAATAGATAAACATCTGACCTTCAGAGAGCACATCACTTATATCAGTACTAAATTATTAAAATCCATCAGAATCCTAAATAAAGTTAAAAATTTCCTGCCTGAAAAAGCTTTACAAATACTCTACCAAACGCTCATTTCACCATACTTGCAATACGGAATAGATGCATGGCACGGAACTGATAAAAATAAAGCCAAAATAATTTTTACTCTGCAAAAAAGAGCAATCAGAGCGGTAAAGAATCTAGAATATAATGCTCACACAAATGATTCATTCAAAAATTTACAAATACTTAAACTATCGGATCTCTACAAGATCGCCATCTGTAATTTCATTTACAAAACATTAACAAATAATGGCGACAATAGCCTAAAACAACTATTAACTGCACAAACTGGTCATCACGACCATTTAACCCGAATTAGAAGTATATACATGCTTCCTTATTATTCAAAGGCCCGGTCGCAACACAGTATCCTCTTCGTTGGAACTAAAACTTGGAACTCAATCCCTGCGGAGATCCGTGAAAGTAATTCTTACAAGGTATTCAAAAGAAATCTTGAGTCTCACTTCTTATCAGAATACTAGTCGTGTAAGATCACCAAGTCAAACCTTGTCTCCTAAATGACTGGTCCTAATAATGTAATCTGCGTAATCTGCCATGGTTAATATCGCCGATCTTCTGTCTGCTCTTACATCGTTTATCGAATATGCTGTTAAATCTAGTCCATATGAACTATATTGTAACATGAAGCATCTAATATAAAGTTAAATAATTTCATTGATCAGTCTAATGTGAAACTAGGTTAAGTGAATTATGTTAAACATTATTGTACACCTTATAATAACGTTAATGTTAGGAGGCCCTAGAAGTCGCTGAACTTATTCGGGCCCACAGGCTGCTATACTCAAATTTGACCATTGTATTAGACTTAAGAAACATTCTACCTCTGTATCACCTGTGGTAAATAAATTGTTTAAATTTTTTAAATTGTTTGAATTGTTAAAGACGAAATGTGATGTTACTCACTGTATTCGCTTCATTGCATTTAACACCACCTTATTCAAAACGGAAAGAATTTGATACGTTTTTGGAAGGGCATTTGTAGCCTGATATCGCAATTAATTTATAAAACTGTCCATAACTGAATAAATCTTGCAAATCACTCATTATCTTACATATTCTTATTATTTTCAATGCCAATGTTTACCTTAGACCAGTGTAAGAATGCTGTGTGAAAATTAAGCGTAATTATATCAGCCAAATGAAACGCTATAGTGAGATTGACTGTTTGGACAATTTTCTTATTTCAATTTCCCAACTGTCCACAGACTGTCCTACGAGACACAATAATGTTGGGGTCAGCTATTACTTCCAGGATGTCCTTAGTTGAGGTACATGAACTAATATTATCATATCTGACTATTTTCCTTTTCGTCGTCTCACACAAAATCATCTGTACCCTACATCCCCCTTTCTTGAATACAAGACCTTCGTTATTCTGGATTATTGCCCTCACTGTTGATAAATCACCTACACATGATCCCAAAATTCATAATCATCAAATATGCTACTTTTCACTTCCAAAGCGAACATGATAACAAGTTTTCCAGCTAAAGTTTTTGATATAACAGGTTGATGCTCACATTCCACGCGCTTACAAAGAATTTAATTTAATTTAATTTTTCAATCTTCAAGAAACGGTTAACTTATTTTTTCTATTTTCAGGAAGCTGCTCTTGTCCTGAAACTGAGAGTATTTGTTAACCGGTTACAAGAGGATGCGATCTCTATGGTAATAATTATTTTGCGATACCTTAATTAAATAAGTGCTACACATCATTTATAATACGGCCAGCGAACCGGTAATGAAAAAAATTTTTTTTTCATATACTGAGATCTCATTATTCTAAAATGCGCTTCTCTTTTTGCTACCACCAACAGCACTGTAATTTTAATTATCATCACCTTTACTCAAATTTTAGTTCATCGACGCCCTGGTTCTAAGATGTTAATATATCCCGAATACCCTAATTTTTCTTGCACATTACGATAAAATGCACCAAATATTTATTGTGAATCAAGGGCACAGAAGTACCACCAACACTAATTGCTCTACCGTTCTCGTTGATGTTATTCTCCCTTCCCCCATCTCCCTTACGAGAAAGAATGTCCTTCTGCATATCTTGTAAACTTGGCATTCCTTGGAGATACGAATAGGATTCCTGAGCAGCAATGAGGGATGGACAAGATAGTCTTCTCTTGGGATTTAGCGCTCCTCAGTGGTCACTACAGAATCAACAACACTTGTTACAGAGGTCTCTGATGAGCATATTTCTGCATGAGTAGCCTTTGTCAACCATTCTTTTCTTCACTGTCTATCAAATTTGTGAAGGAGACTGGTCTACATTGCTACCATTCCCTTGCACGAGTGCCTTCGCCCTTCATTTTTATCCTAATTTCATCTTTTTGTCTCATCGAGATGATCGCGTTTTCTTTTGCCAGCGTTGCAAATTGTACCATCCGAACAACCAAAATTTCGAGCCCCTGACGTGGCCACTGAAACTGGAAATTTACAGACTTTTCTCTCAGAATTGATAAACTCAGCGAAAATGGTGGTTAAACATCAACATAAAAACATAATCCCTAAATGATATCTTAGCGTAATTACGTGTTACTTAAAATGTGTTTCTCAGAGCACTTCAGGCTAATGTATTTGAGCATGGTTCATTTTAATGCCACATGGTATTCTTGAAAATCAACGTATTCTTCTCCACCTAATGGTATAGTTCTTTAAAGAAAGTTTAGAGATTTTACTTTCTTATTCATTGAAATGCTTTTTGAATGCGTGCTTGTAATTGTGTAGTGCTTTAATATCAGCCACTTAGAAATGTATGGAGATACGCTATTTCCCCCCAAGGCCAAAGAATATTACACATAGGCAATAAGTTTATTTAAGTAAATTTTGTTTGTCCTTTGCTGGAACTAGCACCTTTCTCTCTAAAGGAAATACTGTTAGGTTACATTAGCTTCAGATAGGCTTTCTGAACTTTTGTCTTTTGTGCCCGCTTCATTTTTTTTAGGTATGCGAATTCACCACCTCGCTTTAGAGCTCTATGTAAGAAATGTTTTCGCCTGACGGATTTTTCTGCGTCATCACAAAATGTGCTGCAAGCCCTTAACTGGTTCCTGTTGGTGAACTAGTAACATTCTTTCCTTAAATTGCATTAAAAAGTTGAATTTAGTGAGTCATTTATTAAGAAGAATCTAACTGCGCTTCAAGCATGCCGAATTGAAAAGAAATGGCTGAGCGTGCAATTATTTGGAGCTGTTCTTTTTTTTTTGCTTCGATGTCTAGAGAAGTTATTGTACAATGACCTTCAAATTTCAAATGATTATTACTCATACATATGTACTCATTTAGTATCATCCCTAAAATAATAATGGAGAGGTTAATCTGCAAAAACTTATTTACTTCGCGAGGCCATGCTACCCGTTGTGCCATCACTGTACAAAATCATAGGTAAAAAATTTTTGCGATCTTCCAATGTTTTATTGAGTTTTTAATGAATATATTCATTACCTTTCTCCAGGGCCCTGGCCTGCAGTTCGCTTTATAACGTCCTCGCAAGATCAGCATTGGAAATTTCAGTGAAGTCGGCCGCAGCTCTTTCATCACCGTGAGGTTTATGTAAAGGAGGTTTATGTCAAGGCTCCATCATGAGTTTACCCATAGGCGTTGAGTACATCTATACTAATACCCCATCGGGTCCAGGGGTTCTAGTGTCGACCAAGTGGAAGAAAGAATTATGAAACTTAGATTTGGCAGCTGAAGCAGGAGAAGTAGGATCACAGATTTTTTTGAATATTTAACAAGCGCAATATACAGAAGTATACCAATGAAGTGTTCACTTGACCACACTAACGAGGATTTTCTGTGTCACTCTGAGCGATAATAAGCAGAGGACATGTGACAGACCGCAGAATTAAGTGAGATGAGAAGCTGGAATATCTTCCTCGCGCAAAGGTCGCTCCAATCTCTCTAGAGTTTAAGTTACGTCCCTTCTGAATTAGGAGGATGCATGCGATGGACATGTAATTAAGAAGGCTGCCGGCTAATCAGAAGCGCCAGTTCAGTTATATGGTGAGAAATGAATCAGGAGAACTACAGGACAGCTAGCTAAACAACATTGGAACAAGGATAGCAACAAACTAATACCGAGTGCATGCATTTCTTTTTAGGGGGCCTTCCGACATAAGCGTAATGCATATATAACAGCCGCTGTTCCTTGATCAGCGAAAGTAAAATATGTAACGACTGCACCTGCTTACTTAACTAGTGTAAGGACTTCATATAGCGAACTTTTTTCATCAGTATGACTCGTGTAACGTCCGCAGCTTTTCCTTTTCGCGTAAGAGCTTCATATAACGATAGCAGCTCCTTCATCAGCCTTAGGGCTTTATGTACGGCCGCTCTCTATCACGTGTTCAATCAACAGCTCTAGTCGTACAAATTTATAACCTCACCTTCGGAAATATATGCTAGCAGTAAAAAAATCGCTGATCACTCAAACAGATAACGTGCGTCAAGCCTATTATCGCGTGCAGTTTGCTTCGCACTTATTCATACATTATTTAAAAATCAATGGTTCGCTCAGTTCTTGCGCTCGAATGTTCGATTATGCCACGGTTTGAGTGTTGAATGTTCAAGAAAAAAGAAAGGCAAAACTCTGTTTTTGTAAAAATTTATTTAATATTATTTAAACATACTACAGAAAATGCAGAGTCAAAGTAGCAATATTCATGTGGTGTGAATTATTAACTTTAATTTGGTGGAAATAATCTCAATTTTATTGACGTTTGCACTACCTATCATTTTTTTCCGGTTTCACTAATCGATTTTTTATTATTTTCTAGTACTAAATTATGTTTTAACTGGATTTTTTTTTGACTGGAAAACTCTATAATGATACACTCTCTTTCGAAGACCCTAGATCATTTAATTACTACATTTTCCATGCACTCAAATCAAGATTGTATGCTATTTACAGCGTCCAAAATGAACTCTTCGTCGTCGGTCGGACGCCCTTCAGGAGGATAAAACTACTGCACTTAAGGGAATTACTGCAGCTCTCCCAGTGGGAAGGTCTGAGGTCCTGAGCTCTGAGAGTTTAGTAAGTCTTCCTATTTTGAAATCAGGTAGGCTTATGTTTGGTTAAGAACATTATTTTTTCAGTTCACTGCTGCCCTGTTTTCAGCACATGTTACTTTCGTCTTCACCTTTCATCTTGTTCATAAACCTCCTTCCTGACTTAATGCTTCTATGTGCAGGAAATCTTATGTGGGAACACACCTTGGAAGTAGATTCCCCGTTATCTCTACTCCATTCTAAACGATACTTTCATCCTTCCTCTTTTTGGAACATGTTAGTTGTGATTAGGGAGACAAGCTTACCCAAAGTCAGATGTCGATTGGACGCTTATGGTGTTTCAAAAACGTGCGAACATATGCATAAAATTGTCTCATCTTCTCAATATCGTATGAGTGCAGATAATATTTTTATGTTAATTGCCTGTTGCAGATGATGGGGTTCATTTTGTCGTGCGTGGTGGTGACGGTGCAGTCTGGCGCTTATCCGCAGCCTAACGAGCAGGAGTCGAGTGGCAATGCAACTGCAGCTCCGTAGTATTTGAAAATATTTTACAATTCGAGTTATTCATTACCGCAATCAATACACCACTAAGATCACTACTTTGAACTATTAATGTAGATAGTTTGAGGTATCAGTAATTTGTGGCTCGGCAAAGTTCGGTAAATTCTATAGTATCCTATGAAAACATTCTGCGCATTACATTGCATTTGATCTATAGCATATATATCTTAAACGCACCCTAGACCAATCGAACAGCTTCATAGCGAGAAAATATAAAATGTGAAAATTTACAAGGTTATGCTAATGATTTAAGCTAGAATTTCATTTTCTTAAGTAGACTTTGGATAATTTTCATTCAAAATCAATTAGGATTTCATTATGAAGAAGCGCATAGAAAGGAGACACCTATAATTTAACTGCTAGATTTGTCTATACGTGGGCAAGACATGACATGAAACTCGTTTTGAATTTTCCTTTATATTTTTCGCTCGGATGCGCAAAAGCAACGAGTTCTAAGCCTTGATTTCAGAGAATTGAGAACTGGACTGAAATTGAGTTTCGTCACGGTTATGGTGTGAGAATTGAGATTAGTTTCTAGTTGAATAATTCTGATGGCCCCTTGACACCGATTGTGTAAGATCCATATTGACTTAATCATTCTAAATTTTATTCATGCCATTACGACGGGAAAATCGATGATTCTAAGAACTAAGCTGCATTTGTGTATATGAATGGACCATTCATTTGGGCATTGTTCTTCAAGCTACTTAACGCATTAATTGGTCTCGTTGTAGATATAAAAATGTCTTCGTTTCATTTTTGTCCTTCTTATGCTTCCATGCCACATTGTACTCGTATAAATAGATGAACTAACGTTCTATACAGTATTTTTAAGCCTTCTGCTCGTTAGACATTTTTTACTGTGGGGAAAATTCCGATGGATTTCTCACCTACTACCGTTATAAAATATCTGCTCTTTGCTAGTCAAATTTTTACCGATGGTAAATCTTGAAGATTTGGATGAATGAGTTTTATCAATTCGGGCATCATTGATTTTGATGAGCTGAAAGGATGCTTTCTTTTTTCAAGAGAATAGGATGAACTGAGTTTTGAAGACACAAATGTTTATACGATTAGGAGGACGTCAAGTCTTTTTCTAGTTCATCGTTTTTTCAGTTTGCCATCTAATTTTATTTTTCGCAAGTAATGGTTGGAGAGAAAGTACTATCGTCAGTAAAAAGTACAGATTTAAAGTATGCTTTACTATTGCTTTGATGAAAAGATGAACCAACTTCGTGACAAACATATTTCCTAGTAATCGTTTCGGAGTTTCTAGATTATATCGTCAGCGCTGGAAAAGACTAAAGATAATATCTATAGAGTAGCACATAAAATATTCAAATAGAAAGTATAAATGCTAAAAATTCATTGATAAAAGAAATAAATCTTTAATGTAAAACACGCACCGCATGTGCGCCAAAATCCGGAAAACTCATGAATCTATAAATACTCCGTTGAACACCAACATATACAAACTTACATAGTAAAACAATGGCAGTATGTCAAAAGTTAGGGAAGTAGGAGCTAAATAATCTGATAGCATAAGAATCGCTGCGTAATCGAGGTCGGCTTGTGAATCTACTGTGCGACGGGCACTTTGTGCCACAAACTATAACATTGAGTGGGGACCACTGAGAAAAACACTTCTTAGTGAATAATTCTGTGGTCGGAAATGCTTTGTTAAGGAGTTACGACTTGAAATTTAAACCGTATTGGAGAAAATTTCGAAATGTATTTTGACAGTGGCGGGGAAATGAAATGTAAAAGTTAGGAAAGTATTTCATTATGAACGCTTTCTTATTACTCACTAACATATTACTTATTTTTATATAGCTATACAAAAATAAGTAATATGAAATAATGCCAGGTTTGTCCATTGTAATTATAAAACGGTTTACACATATTGTAACTGCACGGCTTTAGTAATTATTGTTACTTTTATACTCAGCTATTGTGCGTATGATAAGAAGACAAACAAGTAACGCATAGAATTACTGTTCATTTGGAACAATACGTCCTCGGTCTGGCAGTGCATGGCTTGCTCTGGCATCGCTTTTTTCACTTCGTTTCATTATTATGCAATCCTTTACTTTATATTCTACTTTCATATGAGATCACCTAATATCTCGCCTTCTTCTTTTTCACTTCGTTTCATTATTATGCAATCCTTTACTTTATATTCTACTTTCATATGAGATCAGCTAATATCTCGCCTTCTTCTTTTTCACTTCGTTTCATTATTATGCAATCCTTTACTTTATATTCTACTTTCATATGAGATCACCTAATATCTCGCCTTCTTCTTTTTCACTTCGTTTCATTATTATGCAATCCTTTACTTTATATTCTACTTTCATATGAGATCACCTAATATCTCGCCTTCTTCTTTTTCACTTCGTTTCATTATTATGCAATCCTTTACTTTATATTCTACTTTCATATGAGATCACCTAATATCTCGCCTTTTTCTTTTTCAAATGAAATTTTGACTATTCCATCGTGTCTCTCACGCTTGACTTTACTTACGTAATTACTACAATTACTCATTCTAAAATTACTCCAACTCACCTTAATCCAACTGTACATTAATACATCGTAACCTAACCCACCAGCAATCAACAACCATTCTTCCGCTCAATATATCAAGTGAAATTATAATTTCCATTAACATGGATTTCAGTGATGAAAATTCACTCTCGAACTTTCTATGCGGACCATAAAGTCTAATATCTCATTCAAATATTCCTATTGTGATACAGAAAATAAAACGTTTGTATAATCTTATCAGTATATCATTGGTTTTAAAATCTACAACAATCACTAAAATTTAATCACATGCTCGCATGATAAAACATTGAACATGGATAACATTTACCGTTCTGTGCACGTACACTTTCTCGTAGTCTCTAAATGATCATGTACATCAGCATTCAGGATCCATATGGCGGTTAAAATAATCCCTTGACGACGTTTAGTACATTATCTCTTATGTACAATTAAATTCTCTCAGATTATCCGGTAAAGAACATATATTTGCCATCAACGACCAAGTTATTTTGTTCCACTATGACGAAAGGACTCCTTTTAAAAAGAAAACTCTCTTACATACATACAGGAATATTCGAACAAAACTTACTCTCAATAGCCCTATATTATGTCAACTGTTCAAAGAAAACCCGTAATTTTGTCTGTAAACAGTATACTTTCATTTCACCTTCATTTCACTCTAAAATCAAGTCCACACTCACTCAATGTCCCAAATCTCGCAACCCACAATCCTAACTAATGTGTTCATTTTCCCCACTCACCAAACTTTAGCCTGCATAAATTAAATTTCATGCATTATAATCTATCTGCTAATTATTTTTACAAAAAATCCTTTATCGTAACTGCAAGTTTGTCATACTTTCAAAAATTAACATTTTCACCATAACGTGCGCCACCGGTCGCCACAGACGGGATTCTAATGATGCTGCTGACCGACAAATAGTCACTAACTAAATTTTCCTAAGTCTTAACACAACGTCAATGATGGCATCAAACACTAAATAATTGGTATTCTCAAAACTGCATGTTACTATTCACTCTAAATTCCTGTCGAATGTTGAACATTTCAACAATCTGCACTTCAAGAGTTTATATGTTGATGGTTTTATCTCATACCTTCACGAGCTAATATCATTTACACTCTAAAATTGGCCAAACGAAAATTTCCGGAAGAAATGGGACTCGCAAAAAGTATGGATGGTAGTATCAACGTCTCTCTGAAGAATCCTGGTCACGAAACTCTGAGACCTCGGGCCATCAACACGCCCGAAGCGCTTGATCAGTATTTACTGCAACATGTCGGCAAGTCCTCAGAAGAAATTATTCGTAATTAGTATTTTTATGGACTGACGTACTGGATTTCATATAATTTCGATTTCTATCCACACGATTTCTCATTATTTTCTGCTAGCGTCGCCTTTTTTTCATTCCAAGGCATCGACGTCGAACATGTAACTTTGATTTTCTACTAACTGAATTGTTTTTATTTTTTATTTTTTTGACTTTTATCCAATGCTCGTATCGAATTTACTGCTCAGGTTTAATTTGTGCGTCACCCCCTATGTTGCTAAGTCTGAGAATAATTTAGATATTCTAGGTCTTAATGTTGAATTTCGTCACTGTCACTTCGATTTAAATCCATTTAATATTGTGCGACATCTTATGTGTTGAATGCGGCGGGTAACACTTGGTATGACAGCCTTGTAACTATAGTTTAAGCAATTTAAATGTTATCAATCATGGACTGAGTGCGCGTGCTCCTTATGGAATCGCACAAGATTGTGGGCCACATAATAATGTCTATGTGTTTTGTTCCTTTTTATTGTTTAATTTAGTTATAAGTAGGAATATCTTTAGGAATCGCACTAGATCGTAGACGAATAATATCTATGTTTTTGACATCTTTTTACTTTTTAATTTAATTATAAGTAGGAATATATTTATTTTCATATTGACTCTGTTTTATTTTATTTACGTTACACACTACTAACTATTTATTAATTTTGATTGCTGATCATGTTATAATGTTATATTTAAAAATATTGACCCAGATCTCAATCATTTGAATAGACTGTATCCAAACCTAAATGAAATGAGAAATTGCGAATACATCAATAGTAAAAAGTTCAATGAATCAATGACATCAACCTACAATGATTTTTCCCTGTTATGTTTGAACTGTTGGTCACCTCATCCGAAAATAGATTAAATATCTTGTACTATCACTGAGCTGAACTGCAATTTTAACGTTCTTAGCGTCATCGAAAGTTGTCTAGATGACTCGACGACTCGACTGAAAATATGATTCAAATACGAAACTATTATAGTCATCATTCACTCCGCAGTAATAAAAGTGGCGGAGGCATCAGTACGTACATATTTGAACACATATCTTCGAAATCGTTGAAAGTGCTACAGTGAATTATGAACATATTGAGACTCTATTAATAGAACTAACGAAAAATGGTAAACGGATTATACCTGGAACTGCGTATAGGCCTCCCACAGCTCGTCCTGTATCTTTCCTGAACAAGCTACATAGTATAATATCAATATAAGAAGTCTCTTTACAATGACATAATAGTCTGTGAGTATTTCAACTACAATCTTGTAAAATATTAAAGCTGATCTCAATCTCAAATTTCATAAATGTTTTTCAGTCTAAATCCTTCCTTCCAATCATCACGAAGCCTACATGTGTTGCATCAGAATCTGCTAGGCTGCTCGATAATATTTTCATGGCAGATCCAACTGACTTTCTAACCGAAATGATAACTTCTGACTTATCTGAACATTTCCCGGTGATTCTCATCAAGTAGAATGTCTACAGTGCTTGTACAAATCCACAGGCTGAAATCTACTCACATCGTTGTCTAAACGAATATAACTTGAGAAAAATGCGAACTGTTCTTGAAAAATTAAGGCCATCATTGGATATCTATCAACCGGACAATAATGTGATTAATATGGATAATGCAATAGTAAATCTAACTGGAAGTATAACTACCGCACACACTCAGTGCTGTCCAATAATCACCCGCACAATTACACCGAAATTTAGATGAAAGCCCTGGATTACTGAAAACGAAATCAATATAAAGAAACCTCAAGCGTACCTAGCCTTACTATACGAAGGACGAATATATAAAGAAACGTATAACAGATTCAGGAACCATGGGACAAATCTAATACTGACATCGAAACTAAACTATTTTACGCGCAAATTTACTAAATACGAAACTGATATTAAAAAAGCTTGGCGAATTAGACCGAATAATAATGCTACGAAAACAATTGAGACCATTTTTCAAGATAATGTATAATATTACGAGAAAATATATATTGCGACAGCGTTTAACAACTTTTTGTGAACATAGGCAAAAATGTAGCTGATAGTGTTTCTAGTGAACCTTCAGACCACTTGCAATATATGGACCATGTCTGTGAACACAACTCTTTCTTTTTCCCGACAACTAATTTTTCCGATGTAATTGCGTGCCTAAACGACTTGAAAAACAAATCAAGTGGATGAAAGACGCTCTCGGCTCAAGTTCTTAAGGTTATAGCTAACATAGTAGCACCGGCAATATCCTATATTATTAACCAATCACTTTTCCAGGGAATCTTCCCAACTCTCTCAAAATTTCCAGAGTAACCCCTGTTTTTAAAAATTGTGATAAAAACTGCATTAATAATTATAGACCTAACTCTGTACTACCAATTATTAGCAAAATATTCGAAAAATTCGTGTATAAAAAAGTGTATTCTTCTTTTGAACAGAAATATTTTCTCTACGATAAATAATACGGTTTTTGTTTCAAAAAATCCAAAACACATGCTGTATTAAATTATTTAAAATACATTCACTCCAATATAGTGACGGAAAGTTTATTTGCTCTGTGTTTCTTGACTTCCGAAAAGCATTCGATTGCGTGGACAATAACATTTTACTATCGGAACTACACTGTTATGGCATCAGAGGAGTTGCACATGATTGGTCCAAATCATACTTAACAAATCTGAAACAGTATGTTGGCATTGACGATGCACAATCTGAACTGCTGACCATCAGCCATGGAGTACCGCAAGGGTTGGTCCTTAGGCCACTTCTCTTCTTGATCTTTTTGAACGATATAGTTAAATCTACTTTATTCTTCAAATTCATAATTTTTGCCGACGACAGCACGCTCTCTGTGGCTCTTCTAAATGAAAATCTAATTTTAATTGCGGTGAGAGTAAATAATGAGCTGCTAAATGTTTCAATGCCGCTAACAAAATGTGCCTTAATATCGATAAGACAAAATATATTATATTCTCATACAAGATAAATACGTCTCATCCACACATTAAAATTTGTGATTGTGAAATTGAAGAAACCAACTCCTGTTAATATCTGGGCATTATATTAGATAAACATCTGACATTCAGAGAGCATATTGCACATATCAGTACTAAATTACTAAAATCCGTTGCAATCCTTCATTAAGTAAAAAATGCATCACCTGAAGAAGCTTTAAAAATAATTTATCGAATGATCATTTCATCATATCTACAATACGAAATAGAAGCTGACACGGAGCTGATAAAAATAAAATCAATTTGCTCTTTCGGTTGAAAAAAAGAGCCATCCGAGCGGTAATGAAATTAGAATTTAACGCTCACACAAATTATTCATTCAAAAGTTTAAAAATACTAAAGCTTATTGACTCTCTAAGAGCTCTCCATATGTAATTTCATGTATAAAACACTGGCTGATGATGGCGACAAAGAACTCAAACATTTATTATTAATATTGTGCGAAATGGCCATTATGATCATTTAACACGAAATAGAAGTAACTTCATACTTCCATATTATTCAAAATCTCGGTCACAACACAGTATCCTCTTCATTAGAATCAAGAATTGGAATACAATCCCAACTGAGATCCGTGGAAAAAATTCTTACAAAGGTTTCAAAACAAATCTTTAATCCCTCTTCCTATGGAAATATTAGTCGAATAAGGTAATAAAGTCAATTTTTCTTTTGTAATACGACTTATCTTTATAAGGTAATGTGTCACGATTTATAATATAGATCTAAATCTTGTCTGCTCCTCATCGTTCTCTTGAATATACTGTTCCCATCTTGACCATATTAACTTTTTTGTAAAAAATTAAGCATCGAATCATGATCAACCTTTTAGCCCCTAGGTTAATTAGGATGAACATAATCCGTACACCTTAAAATAGCTTTGATGATTGGATGCCCTAGAAGTCATTGAACTTATTCGGGCCCACAAGTAGCTATACTCAAATGTGTCCATTTTACTAGACCAGCGGTTCTTAACCTGTGGGGAATTCCCCACTGGTGAGGAATGACGGAGTTGCAAGGTTGGGAATCTCGTGCATTTGTTTTCACCCCCAAACAATCGATAGTATTTCAAAATCTAATACATATTGCATCCAAATGTTGACTTACGTTACAAATCACAAGCATTTACAGATTGTTTTAATAACAAAAACAACCATCATGAGGTATCGTATGTCATGTTTGGGCAAAAGTGACATCACTGCTGGGTTAGGAATGTCGCAGATAAGTAAAAAGGAAGGAAGATCTTGTGGTGGGGAATGCTCTAGTCCCCACCGATGCAGTGGTGGGGAATGGAGAGTTGGCTTACTAAAAAGTGGGGAATTGGATTAAAACCACCGACACATTGGAACCACCGACACATGTTACACGAGTCCGTAATGGGTTTCGATTTCCTGTTGAGTTTTGGATTACTCCTTCGTTCATGGTTTCTCTGTTTCCCTCATTTAACCCCTTCCCCAACAATTTTTTTGTCCAAAATGTTTTTTTTCAGACTTTTTTTTTATTTTGACGAGAATACTCGTTTTACTCTTAGCATGGCTTACAAAGGCTTAAAATCGACGAGTATATACGTATGTAGCTGGTTTTTGAAGGTAAAGTTCCAGACGAGTATACTCGTCAACGACTGAAAAAAGAACATTTTGTGAAAACGTGTATACTCCTTTCTGCCGGGGAAAGGGTTAAGATGCAAGAGTATTGTACAACCGACCTTTTAAGGGCACGGTTCGGGTCTATTTTCAGATTATGGTCATTTTTCAGTCTATAAACTCATCTTATAGAGATTTTTCTTGCCCATCCAACGATATAGTTGGCTTTCAAGTACGTCAATTGGTTAGTCTTCTGGACGGGGTAAAAGACGCGCACTATAGTGTGACCTTGGGGTGCGCCAATGGATGGGTGACCTCCCTCTTCCCTCCCCATTTCGAGCCAGTATTGAGTGTTTCTCTACTGGAATAGCAAGAGAGTTCATTCATCGCCTTACATGAAATGCTTTCGTACTCAAACGAAACATCCTATTACTCAGTTATAAATTATGATGGTGTAATTGAGTGTTTGTTTTGAGTCCGGCTACTGAGTCATCAGCTAATTTTCTGGCTATGTAAACATAAACGCCTCCCGGAGTTTTGAAGCTACAGGAATGGCAATTATATAAATCGAAAGGGCTTAAAAAGAGCTACAAAGCAGTACAGTTTTTTGAAAAAATATTTAGTCAGCATTGAAAAAAAAATTGTTAAAAAATTAACCCAGTTCTGAAACTTATATTTATTGACTTTTAATATGGATCCTTACCCACTGTTTTGAAGGTACATAAGAAGGTACAGAATCACTGATGAGACTGAAATAAAAAATTAGTACAGAACGAAAATTTTTTTTTTGGAAAAATGGCTTTTCTGAATACTCACTTTCTTGATTTTTGAAAACCTACTCCTCCCACAGTTTTGAAGTTACAGAGATGGCAAGCATACTGTTGTGAACGTGGTTTCTCATCAAAGCCGTGATCGTAATTTTCATCATGCATTTATTCGTCGTGCGATTTTTAGGAGGCAATTCTTTGATCGTATTATTTATCGTCATTTTCTTTTCGGTTTCATTTACTTTCGATCAATAGTCGAGACAGAAGGCCTCAATTATTCTATTTTTGTAATTTCATTAAAGATCGAAATATGCAGTGACTTTTCAATGTCATTAGTTACAATTAAATATAATATTATAGCAAATCGAATAGGGCCTCGTTAAGGATAGTGACAACGCTATTACAACGTAAATTTCTGTTAAAATGATGACGTCCTTCTAATAGCAATAGATTACATGTTAGGATAGTGATTGACTTACGATGCACAACATGTCATATTAATGAATCTAGATGATCGTGACACCATCAAATCTCAAAACTATTCTAATCTATCAGAAAATACAGTTACAGGAGATCACATCATGATCTCAAAATAAACAGGTGAAGCCCTCATTACTTGAACCTTAATACGTTGATAATTACGATAAGTACATTTTATATGAGGTGAAGCCTCCGCGGAATCAGTTATCTTGCGAAATACTAAACATTCAATTCATCAATAAACCTGACGCGATACATTTTTGGGTACAGAATCTAAACCTACCACGCGAAGCAAAGTGGCTTGAATGTATGGAATACGAAAACATTAGGATACTTAGCTCGGTCGTTGATGGCGCTTAAGAGTCAATACACGACTCATCGAATAACAGAGAATAACCCAACCCTCACTGCTTAGCAAGCCTGCCAAGGCAGCGAGGTGGGAGGACACAAACAGACGTGACTGTGCTTTGCGATTGCTGGGACGCTTCTGCCCGATCGTCGTCTACCAAGCGCAGGAGCCTGAGACGCTGTCCGCCTTGAGAACAAACATGTCTTTATAGACAATGCTTTACATTAGTTAATTTAATCGGAATTGGCAAGTGTCGTCATATAATTAGAAGAGAATAGACTTACAATTGGATGACAGTTAATTTACACAGAGTAAATACGATCCTAAGTCTCTAATGAAGGGAAAGAATATACGTTGAGCAAATGGAAGCATTAGGCAGTCCAGCAAGCTGTCGATGTTTCGTGACGTGTCGCTCATAGAGGGTGTGGTCGTGCGCCTTTCTAGCGATGGGGATGATGTCACTGTTGAATGCGACGGTTGGTAGAGCTGAAGACGACGGTTGACGATGTCTAGGCGAAGATCGTGAATATCAGAATATGCAGCCTTTATTGACGAGAAGATATTTCTATGGAAGCCAGTCTTTTCGAAGGAATTTCAGTCGCTAGCTAGGCTGACTTTTTCTTCTTAACGCCCGTTCAAACACAGCGTAGAGTATAGTCACAGCAGAACCATGACAAATATCCCTCCGTCGCGTTTTTTTGTTTAAAGGCTCCTGCTTTTTCTTCTCCTTCACTCGACCTCAACGCGTGCGACTATGCGTTGAAATAACGCGTAGTTCCGAGGAAACAGATGTGAAGCTTGACGACAAGATTTGCTCCAAATAAGTGCTCTGATACGGGGAAGTCTTGTGAAAACAACCGTGTAGTAATCCCTGTGCAGGATCTATTCACCTAGCAACGGATGTTGACGTCCCCTCTTGTCGTCATGACCGCCGTATACAACAGTCGTGAAGCTAAAGAACTTCAGGGATCAAAATCCCTTAAATACCTTGGCCGTCTAGGGTCCAAGGGGCTTCCATTACTTGATTCCTCTTGCAGAAATTTTCGAGTTAAATAACTCCGCGGGGCCTGAGATGTAAGGTGGACGTATTCCTCTTATGCGGGATGTCGTCATCTTTTTGGAGCGCTGCTGTCCCATTTGTCGTCTCGCTGGTAAATACAGCATAACGTCGCTCCCTTCACTTGCCGTCACGCCTTCCGTCGTCGATGTTACCTGCTGTGGGAGTTGTGAGATTGCGTCGTGTCGCGTGCTGACTAGCTGAGGCTCGTACGCGAAGCGTATGTGCGTGCGTGCGTGTAGGGGTGTATTGGAGTAGGAGCGTATCCCTCAAGCGCCGACGTCCGAGCTGTGACGCCATGCCGCTGCCTCAAGTGCCGCGCTGTGTGCGTGTATGTCCACTCGTCCACGTCCACGGTGTGCGCAGGCGTTGCCGCCTACCCTCTGGGTTGAGCGGTGCGGTTGTGGTTGAGGTTGAGCCTGTGCTCTGTGCGACGTGGTTGGGCACCACACAAGGCAAGCGCGTCCTTGCGATGCCCGTTGTCGGCCGGCGTACGACTGGTCCATGGCGCCATGACTGAAAGTTCAGTTTTGGTTATTTAATGACCTTATCAGTCCGAGATTTTTACTCCCTTGTTGCAGTCATACGCATCCGCATCCATATCGCGTTCACCTCATTCACCCCACTTTACTTCGCGTTCACAAAGAGGACATGAGCCTAATTTTAATTCCAATCTTAAACTAGACGTGATATTACGTGACAATTATGAATCGCAGAAAGAGAGACTACATAAATTTCTAATAACACATTAGCGTTGGAAATTAGATAATGACAGAGCGGTATGATCTTTGAATTAGAATCAGATTCACTTGATTTTAATAACATTTACATTTTGTTGCGATGCAATAATTCATATAAACATTGAGAGAATAATTTTTTTTCATAAAATCAATGATCCAGATATGCGCATGAGTTACATTCAAGTATTCAATTTGCGGTGGTAATTAGTTTATTCGTTGACTATAAGATATGGCAAGCAATCAAGAATGACAAATGATAGAATGTTAAAAATAAAAAAATCACATCATCATGTTTAAGTAGTGCACGTTTAACATTACGTTAAAATTTAAGCATTAAACATTTCAATTGAGTGTGAGATAAAATCAATACTTCGATACGTGCAATGAAGATAGAGTTCACTATGAGTAGCACGAGTGGTCGTGGTAGCGATCGTTAGGCATAGAGAATGAAAGAAAGAAGCGCCGATGAGCTGGCACTCGGGTATAGGTACCAGAGGGGAGGAAGGTCAGAAAGATCGAGCGCCACGCAGAGCCAGATGTTCGGAGGCCGACTCAGAATGTAAACAAAGGCTCGACTAGACCGTCCGACACCACAGCACACAACCTCGTCCATGTCACACTCTCCATAGCATCTCAATACCCACATTCCAGACGTGAATATCCATTCATACACCATCCTCTCAACATGAAATTATATGGTTACACATTGCGATAAATTTGAAATGGACGTGGAATGAAATTACCAGTACATTACATAAATTCGCACCAGTAAATTTAGTAAATATCAAATTTATAAGTATACATAGTGTATGTAAAATTTTTGATGAGCGGAAAATGTTGTTTTGAATGGAATTTTACTTTTATATGAGTCTCCTTTAGCATGTGAGAATGAAATTTAATTTTTAATAAGGTATAAATTTAATTATCCATAGGAGATTTTTATGGAGGTTTACGAATCATACTTTAGAGTTGATAACTTCACAAACATAGTTTAAACTTTGGCGAGCTAAGATGATATAGCTTTAAACGTTCAACTCAGTCTGAAGATTTGAATTCAAAGTCGGCGTTATGAACAGTGTTGTTCTCATGTCTCCCTCGCCGATTACAAAATGGCGCCTGTAGTTTAATGGCTTGGCTCGTAGGTGTAATTTTCACAGAGCCCTATTCCAATTTATTGCTCGAATACAGCAACCTGTGCGATAATTAATTGAATGAGGCTTGAATTTATTTCTGTAGATCGACTGTAATTAATTCTTTTGCATATTTGGTAGTTCCAAATACGTCGGCAATTAATACACACAATATAATAATGAAATATGAGGTTTCATAATGGGAATAATTAGTACGATGGGCAAAACACAATCAGAGAATTACAAACGGCTAACCTGAAACATGGTTATTCAAAGAAATCAATAAGGCACAACGGGAATCAATGCACAATTAGACATATGAACAATTACAGAGTAAATAAACACAATAGAGAATATAGATGGTTCTACAATAGACACAATAATAGCAAAATAGTTCGAATGGGTACAACATGATAATAAAATAGGAATGATTTAAATGCAAACTGTTATAATGAATGGATTATTAAACGCATTAGTACAATTTTAGAATTCTATAAATTTCTTAATCACACACAATTAATTTGGTTCGGCAGATCGTAATGCTATTTTTATCAAAATAGTTTGATCATAATGTAGTATAATTTAGTAATTTCTGGTAGTTGATAGCTGGTAAGCGTGACAAATTTTATTGGGAATTGGCAAGCGTGACAATTTTGATTGGGAATTGGTAAGCGTGACAATTTTGAGCGGTCTCTTTCGGAGACGGTTAAAGATAAAGATCCCACCGCTGCCACCATATGTTGTGAACGTGGTTTCTCATCGAAGCCGTGATCGTAATTTTCATCATGCATTTATTCGTCGTGCGATTTTTAGGAGGCAATTCTTTGATCGTATTATTTATCGTCATTTTCTTTTCGGTTTCATTTACTTTCGATCAATAGTCGAGACAGAAGGCCTCAATTATTCTATTTTTGTAATTTCATTAAAGATCGAAATATGCAGTGACTTTTCAATGTCATTAGTTACAATTAAATATAATATTATAGCAAATCGAATAGGGCCTCGTTAAGGATAGTGACAACGCTATTACAACGTAAATTTCTGTTAAAATGATGACGTCCTTCTAATAGCAATAGATTACATGTTAGGATAGTGATTGACTTACGATGCACAACATGTCATATTAATGAATCTAGATGATCGTGACACCATCAAATCTCAAAACTATTCTAATCTATCAGAAAATACAGTTACAGGAGATCACATCATGATCTCAAAATAAACAGGTGAAGCCCTCATTACTTGAACCTTAATACGTTGATAATTACGATAAGTACATTTTATATGAGGTGAAGCCTCCGCGGAATCAGTTATCTTGCGAAATACTAAACATTCAATTCATCAATAAACCTGACGCGATACATTTTTGGGTACAGAATCTAAACCTACCACGCGAAGCAAAGTGGCTTGAATGTATGGAATACGAAAACATTAGGATACTTAGCTCGGTCGTTGATGGCGCTTAAGAGTCAATACACGACTCATCGAATAACAGAGAATAACCCAACCCTCACTGCTTAGCAAGCCTGCCAAGGCAGCGAGGTGGGAGGACACAAACAGACGTGACTGTGCTTTGCGATTGCTGGGATGCTTCTGCCCGATCGTCGTCTACCAAGCGCAGGAGCCTGAGACGCTGTCCGCCTTGAGAACAAACATGTCATTATAGACAATGCTTTACATTAGTTAATTTAATCGGAATTGGCAAGTGTCGTCATATAATTAGAAGAGAATAGACTTACAATTGGATGACAGTTAATTTACACAGAGTAAATACGATCCTAAGTCTCTAATGAAGGGAAAGAATATACGTTGAGCAAATGGAAGCATTAGGCAGTCCAGCAAGCTGTCGATGTTTCGTGACGTGTCGCTCATAGAGGGTGTGGTCGTGCGCCTTTCTAGCGATGGGGATGATGTCACTGTTGAATGCGACGGTTGGTAGAGCTGAAGACGACGGTTGACGATGTCTAGGCGAAGATCGTGAATATCAGAATATGCAGCCTTTATTGACGAGAAGATATTTCTATGGAAGCCAGTCTTTTCGAAGGAATTTCAGTCGCTAGCTAGGCTGACTTTTTCTTCTTAACGCCCGTTCAAACACAGCGTAGAGTATAGTCACAGCAGAACCATGACATACCAATTAATGGCAATTGAAAAGGAAAACAGGTCCGGTGCAAAAGTTTTTTTAAATTTCAATTCACCTTGAAAATTAGAAGCAAATTATTCAAAAAAATTGAAAAAGAGGTCATTTTTGGGGAAAAAAGTTCTCAAAATTAAAAAATCAAATAATCGAAAAACTTTTGCACCTGATCTCTAGACAAGACAATTTGCTATCCAGAGAATATTTTCTGAGTTCCGTGAGTTGAAAATTGTAGGAGGAGTAGGATTTTCCGCAACACATGTTTTTTCATGTTTTAAAAAAAAATCTTATTCATGTATGGTTACGAAAAATACGCACAAATCAAAAAAGTTATTAACAATAATTGACACCTACGGTAGATATCTCAGAAAATCCACCGAGAACTTACAGACTTTTTTTACCCAGAACCGTCCCCTTAAATGAGCATCTTTGATTTTCGTTTTTCAATTTTCTTTTCACCTTTTCTCTTTTCATCTCAACATCATGTTTTTATTTGTCAGTGTAGCATTCAACATCGACCGAGTCACCTAAGTTTTGCGCTCTTAATTGTAGTACCGCCAGACCTTGAACTTACCGAGTTTCTCGATGACTATCGCTTAACGGAGCTCAAATGAAGGTCAAAATATGAATGTACGAACAGCAACGATCCTCGTTGTACTTTTGGGGTTATGTTCGTTTTAAGACAAGCCAGGCAGGTACAAGGGCTTAGACTCAAGTTTCGTCCGCAAACCGAAACCTAAAAAGATTAAGTCCAATCTTTTATTTTATAAATTACACGGAATAACGAAAAAATAACAAACGAAGTTAAGTATTTCACATGAAATGTGAAATTACACGAGATGGTTATATGGACACAAACAAGATTTAGTCGTTCAATTAGCTCTAAGCGATGAGAAATTACACTAGCCCTTAAAGTAGGGTTTTCAGGTCATAATTAAATTAATACGGAAAGAAAGTAGCGGGAATTTCTAGGTTACCTTTACCTCCTCTGAAAAATAAAGAAGTACAAAAATATAAATGAAATTTCGTTTGTTATTTCTAATTACTAACATGAACAACGTTTAGGCATTTGAATATCAGCAACAATAGATACTAGATCACAATTATTATACAGTTTATATAAACCAAAACCTAACTTTGACCATCCGATTCCAACCTTATCAAACCTAAACGTGTCAGCCATATTTTGACAATAGGAAGAAATAAAAGTCAGAGATTTCGTTTCCTTATACAAGCGCAGATTGTTTCCATAGATAAATTTTGGCAATGGATGTTTAGGTCATCCTCGGCGCTAGGCATTTAAATGTCGGTAGGCAGTCAGCATAGAAAATTTTGGCTGTAGGAAGTCTTAAATAGCATAAAAAGAGATTAGTAATAATCCATTTAATTTGTACCAAGCAGAACATCAATTTCTCGCCACGTATTAGTGAACAGTTTTAAAAAATTACTGCTTGAAAAAGGAAATTAGAAAGTCCGATATTACAAAATACAGAGTGTTCAATCCTCCTAGCTTATTACTGAGAGCAGGATGTTGAATTTCATCCTTGAAATTAACGAAAACAGATCACGAAAGGTGACAAGCTAGCTATCAACTCCGCACGTAAACAAGATTATCAAAGATGTACTAAATGTATTGATGATTCAGAAAATGGAGCTGAGCTACACAACATACAATTCCTCTTATGCGAATTTTTAATTTTTTCCAACGATTTTTCTAAAGGCTGGGTATTGTAATTTCTTTGAGATGAGCGTATACGGCGACATCCTACAAAACAGAAACAACCATGCAAGCAAGGAGCACGCAAACAAATATGATTATCAGAGATTTATAGGTATGTTGGTTTCTGAGAAATCATTTCCATAGAATGAGTGTTCAAACAGATCGCTGCCACAAATTCAGGAAAACTGCTTGTAAATTTTTACCAGTTTTACTAAAAGTTGACTGATAAATTTTCTCAATGTTATTTCTAAAAACAGAGAAGAAACGGTGACAACAAGGCAAATAATATCGTTAGTCTCTGAAGGATTTTAGTAACAAAGATCGAGATTTGCAACTCTCGGGTTACAGTTCATACAGAACACGACGCTCACGACTCTGTTCGACTCTCATTTCATAGAGAATTGGCTTTTTCGACGTCTGACACTCATTTTGACAGATAATATAATTATCGATGACTTATTAATTCGATTAACTTTGATATCCGATATGGTTCTCTTTAGTCGGTAATCAAAACTTCATTTCAGTTTAAGGAAAATCGACGGAAAAAAGGAACCAATTGTACAGTATAACCATTATTTACTAAAATGATGCCAACGGGGTCAGACCGATACAGTGATATTGTCATTTGCGACCTGACCTTCTGTCTTTTGCACACAAAAGAATTAGATCTCCATCCTCTCCGCACAAAGAATAGGAGTTCACGCCCAACCATCAGCACCTTAACACTACTTGATCTCTCCGCTTTCTTCAGTTGTTGACCTATTGTTTTTTGGCCATTGGCAGGACTGTTTAATCATCACCATGGCTGCGTAAGAAGCGGTGGCTCCTCGAGCTGGCGGCTGCGGTGGGAGTCGCTACGGCTTTCGCGCTCTGCAGAGGATGATGGGTGATGCGGTGCTGCCGTGTCGCATGGGTTGTTCAGCTGCGGGCCTCGAGAGCTACCCTTAGCTGGTGCCCGCCTCGTCAACATCGCACCGATGGCACCCTCGTGGACCGATGGCAAACCATCGCGGCGGAGACTACGGAACCAGTTCGCTTACGAGGTGGGTCGCAGTGATATATAGCGCTGTACCCTTCGTAGCGAATCCTCCATCCTAAACCGATGTCGGTTCCCCACTCCATCCTTACTACAAATTAGTGTTGGTCGGTGCGGGCTTTAGGTCTCCATAGAGGGTAGCGATTGTGCTGGGGTAACTTAATGCAAAATCATGAATGTGAAACGATTGCTAACTTATTGCTAATTTACGAATAATATAACACTATTGATAACTATTGATAACTATTGCTAAAATATTGCTAAAATATTGCTAAAATATTGCTAAAATATTGTTAAAATATTGCTCATCTGTAATTGTAATAATTGCTAAAATATTGCTCATCTGTAATTGTAAGAACTGCTAAAATATTGCTAGTATATTGCTATTCTCGTAAATTACGTAATACGTGAAAATTTTTTTAAATTATATACCTTTCTTGTTAATCTCACGTCACCTATAGTAGATTAACCTTTATTTCCAGCTCGCATCCATCCGCTTCCTTAGGATCATTGTTAACCAAAGTGTTTGTGTGCAGCCCGATCTCGGCCTTCCAATTCGTGTGTGCCGGTGGGTTGGCCGTGGTGCTGCGCTACCAAACCTTCGTGATTTGGTTCTCCACGGCTGGCGAAAGGCGATTATGCTACCAGTGTAACCTCTAACTAAACTTGAAAAGAAAGTAAATTGCGTTGCACTGGAGCGATAATTTCCTTCACCCGCCGTCATTTTCGATACCAATAGAATAAAGATTCCGTCTTTTTTCACGCTGCGTCAGGACTGTGATAGGAAAGGCATTACCAGTAAAACCGTTAATAAATCGTACCTACCAACTCGAATGCTGATCATACCCAATAAATAAGGAATGTATTTTTTTCTTTCCCCAGTTAAAAAA
Organism: Morinoia aosen; assembly: GCA_030386875.1. Lineage (NCBI taxonomy): Eukaryota > Metazoa > Arthropoda > Malacostraca > Amphipoda > Talitridae > Morinoia > Morinoia aosen. The sequence goes on from CM059565.1 coordinate 23,676,734, forward strand.
CTTGGAGCCTTTGCCCAACCAGTGAAGGTCAAGACGATCTTTGAACTTTTCCATTGTATGAACGAAGACTATTTTTCCTCGTATCTGGTTCCGGTAAGAAATTTTTGGCTCTTAAGAAAGTCAGCGTCAGAGCTGCTGTGAAAATGGTTCTTAATTATTTCCGGCTGCAATTTCTGATTCGGACGCTGTCTTCGAAGGAGGAATCGTGTTCTACATGTCAGCACAATGTTGTTTGCAATGTATCATGCTGTCGATGTTTGCCATTACTGTACACAGTAATTACGTACTCGCAAATGGGCTTGATTCTTCATTATCCTCTCTTAAGAATGATCTTAAAAATACAAATAGAGGTAAAACCCAGGACAATGCAGCCAATGTTAATACAAATCCATGATAATGATATCCGTCATGTTTTTATCACCTTTATAACATTTTGCCTGTAGCCTTTATTTCACTTGCTGGGACTGCTAGAAGTGCTTAGGAAGCGTTTCTGTGGAACCGAATTTACCATTGCCCGTCCATGAACAAAACTATTTCAATCTTTACAACAATCAGGATTCATATATTTGTTTAGTGTACACATGTAAAAACTTATATAAGGAAAATTTGAAGGGATTTTAAAGCTGATATTTTTATTCATTACATTGCAGTAATGTTTTCATCAATTGCTAATCTGAATAAATTGTCTACGTACTTAATCGACCAATGCTGAATGCTTTCATTTTTGACGGATCGTTCTCACTGCCATTCAAATAATGGGCTTCGTAATTGTAAAATACATTCAAGCATAAAAACTTACATAAAGCTTACGTAGTAAAATGTCTATCACAAAATCAGTAAAAACTATAATATTTCACTTTGTGAACATTTCTTATTACTCAAATTCTTCTGTCACTCACTCAGAGACAAAGAGCAGTGACCAGGCTTGCTACTTTCATGATCGCAATTCGGTGGTAAAATCCTTGTAACCATCATTCGAAATGAGATGCACCTCCGAGTCCCTTTTTTATTGCTTTGTCTGTTCATTCACAAGAGATGGAGGCAGGGCTTAGAACCAAGAGCTGATTGATTGGAACATGGCAGGAGTGTCATTGAAGCATTACGGATGAAGGAGTACGTCTTTTGAACCAGACTACATTCTCGTGCAAAAACCGGCGGCTTTAATAAAATTGTCAATGTAATGGTTTGAGTATCACTTAAATGCAGTTTCATCTCATTACTGAGACCGATTCAGAGGTCTTACTGGAAAACATTCCGTGGTCCATTTTTGTAGTCCTCGTGTTGTGGCAGTTCAAAATGATAATCTTCGACGTCAAGTACAGAATGCCTTTGAAACTTAAAACTGAGAATAGAAATTGAATTGAGTGTCCCATTCTGATATTTTATGCGACTATACTTACCAATAAGTTGTACTCATGAATCAGTTTGTGCTGAGCTCTCTCACAAGGAGCTTTTGGATTCTCCTCGCTGCCTGTGTGTCAATGAGGGAGGTCCATTCGTTATTGCATCTCAAGGTTGATGTAATTTCCTATCAAAGTGGCAGCATATCATGATCACAATTTGTTTCTCGCTCATTACTGAACTTAGAGAGGTTACCATTTGACCAAGAGGAATTTAAGCAAAACGTCATTGCGAAAACGTTTTGTATCGGAGGATTTCTTAGTGCAATGTAGGACGACTATGTATGTGGATAACAATGGCTGGAAAAATGAATTCACTTCAACGGTGTATTGCAGCGCTCACGTTCGTTGGTGCATTCTTGGAACCGAAAAATGAAAATGTGTTGCCTGTTGTTCAAGATTTCCAAAGCAAGAATTTCTTATCACGCCCTCCCAATACAGAGATTCTTCAACGAATTCCACCCCTTAACCCTGATCCTAGCTGGGTTCCGAATGAAAATAAATGTGCTCCTTCTTACACCAGATGCGTATCAGTGATTTGGTACATTGCTATGAATGGAGTCTACATAATTATTTGCGCATACCTTTGTAGCACTCGCGATTTTACCGATCTTAATCTCTCTTCGCTGCTGTTCATTGGGTGGACGCTTCTGCCTGCCACCATGGTTGTATTTAGTCTCGTGAAATGTGCGTTCAGCCGACGCTCATTTTCTCGTCTCTTTGCGACAATGGCCCAAATTTATGCCGATGAAAGTAAGCGTGGCCGAGTGTTTAGCGACTTCGACATAGGAATTCTCACTTGCTTGACCTTCACTCGCCTTTTCTTGTTCTATGGAACTGTAAAGAAAGGTATATCGATGGAAGAAAATAAAAAAGCTCAAGTCCTACTTATGAGCGACGTGAGCCTTTTTTATATATTTTGGTGCTTGCAATTCACCCTCGTTTTGAGTTTCAATTTCCTCGTTGGAATACTTACTCGGTATTTCAATGAAACTGCTGATTCGTTTGCTTGCTATATGGGTTTTGCAACGAGTACTCGAGAGGAAAAAGCTTTATCAAACTATGCAAAAAGCGTAAATTCCCTTTTACACGAAATACGTGATAGCCCACCGCAAAACTTTTGTGAGGAGAAACTTTTGAAAGACCTTAAGGAAAAGCTTATTCTAGTGGACATTGCAATGGAGCAAATTTCTGGCATTTTTTCATCGATTTTAATATTCATCACGTGCTGGATGATGTGCGACCTTGTGTTTGGGCTTTACCTGCTGGTGACGAGCCTCATGGCAGGAGACCCGGAGATTCTCATCAACACCGTCTTTGCCACCGAAGCTATATGTTTCCTGCTGCTGATCCACAACCCCGCTGACGCTTTGGGTGATGCGGTAAGTCTTGTTCTAAACGAGTTCCTTTTTGCCATGTCAGTAAAACAAGAAAATTGATCACTTTACCTGATAATTCAAAGGTCTCCTTTGAAAATAATTCAAAACTAATTGCAATCGACTTCAAAGCATCAACTGGAATACATTGAGTTTTTTATGCACGCTATGCTAAATTCAGTACTTAGAGGTCTTCTTCGTACACTAGTGAAGTTTGCTCGATGTTTCAGGAGCAGCGTTTTATGCTGAAGCTGCGAATGTTGATGCATCACTACAAAGATAAATTTTCCTCTAAGGTAAGAACCTATTTTAAATCGTAGTCATGATTTAGATTTCCCACCGTCTAGAACGTTTTTCGCCGCTTTAGATTTTGTATGCAAGCATTAACGCTTAGGTTGAGGGGAGCGTATAGCTTCTGAATCGTCTTATTTATTTTCAGTCCAATTTATCTGTAACTCTACAGTTTAATGTAAACTTGAATTCTAAGACATATTTGCTTCCGTGATTTTTTGAAATTATTTATATATATGAGGTAAATGACTACTTTCAGTTTTTGGGGCAAATTTTCAAATTTGTGTTTCTCCGGCATTTGCCGATCGATTTTCACCATTCAACTTGCAAAATGAAGAAAACGATGTTTGCAATAAAATTGCGGTCCGTCCTGTTTGAATTTTGTTATGAGTTTTTAGAGAAGTGAAAAAAGCGCAATTTTAAAAAAAATTCTGAGATTTTTCAAAACGGGAGAAAAATTATATTTTAGAGGACAGAAATTTAAAATGCGATGATCGCACTTTTATGTTTAACACCTTTTTTCTCATTTTGTAAGTTGAATGGGGAAAATCGGTTGAATAATTAAGTACAAATGAAGATTCAAAGCTGGTACATATTGCAGAAATGAATCAAAAGAAAAGCTCTCTAAAGTATTTAGGGCTTTTTGCCTCTTAAGCTTTGGTAGTCGAATAAACATACTTACTAGGCAGTGAAGCATATCGTAAGATTAAGAAAAATTCTCTATGACATAAGCTAAAAAATTGAAATTCTTTCGATTTTGGGTAACCGTTGACCAGGTACACATGGGAAAAAAAACTATTGTCTTACAGTCATTTTTATTAGCATACTGAGTCACATACACACCGCATCAAGCCGCCCATTGCCTTTTTGATCAGGTCACCTACGCAGGGTCAAACAGAGCTAAAATAGCTGTGTTTAAGTGTACTGAAAATTAATATCAAAATCATACACAGAGGCATTATACCGCTGTACAAAATATTGAACGTAATTTTGATGCACACAAATTTTTGTTAGTGGGGATATGGTAGAAAAGTATTCCCAAAACAACAATTCTGATCAGCAAAGATAACTCGCGTGTCCGTTCAGTATAAATGTACTAGTTACAAAATTTTCAATGCAAGTCCGACAGTTACTCTCGTGAATTGTGCCAACGACCATCGCATTCAATGAATGTTATTGTCTGACTAGCCATTGGGTAGTTTCGGAGTGGAGTCAGCATTTTTTCGTTTTTGTGACTGATCATCTCATCACCTTCCTCAGGCTTGAAAGTTTTCTCCATCCAAGGCTTATCAACTTCCTGACTGATTATGTGCTGACAATCAATGGTTTCAACAAAATGGCACAAAATCGTATTTCTCGCGACGTCCACTCGCACTCCAGAGCGATTTGTTTTCCCAAGTATTGAATTGCTGTACGCAGCAAAAACTCGCCAATTCAGTATTTCTCAGAAAATGATTCAAATGACCGTGGTGATGCTCTGAAAGAGATGTCAAAATAACGTTGACATTGGCCGCCATAGTAAAAGTATAAAGACTTCCAAGACTTAAAATCAATAAAATGGCATTTAATCAAAACGACACTAAATCAAAACAGCATTAGATCAAAACGATATTTTATCGTATCATAATTAGTTTATTTCATAGACCTTTGTAATCAAAGCATCGTTTTCCCCCTCTTGTTCAGCTAATTTTAATTTAGTATTCTTTAGTCGATGGGCATTTGTATTTGATCGTATCCATAATACAGTAGTAGTATACTATAATAACTTCCCCTTTAATCATAGTTCATTCTATTCACTTTAAATAATAATAGAAACTACTAACATCTGATGAAATTCAGCTTTATCGACTTTTTAATGTTTTTTATTCATAGAAATTACCTAAATAATTTAATCAATCAATATAGTTATAGATATAAATGTCAACTTTTTAATCCACTCAATATACTCCATTCGATAAATAATAATTTTTTTTTATGTTATAGGAATGCTATGCATAAATTTATGCTATGCATAAATTTACATTTCTTTATCTAACAAAAAACGGTCTATTTACCGATCTATAAATCTATAAGTGATCTATATTTATTTCCATTCCAAAAAATACTTAGTAGGTTGGATACGCTGTCGTCCGCGTTTGAGGTATAATAGACGCCGAATTCCTCAGTGTAACATCAAAACACGGCCTTTACATGCATTGATGTTTGAGATTTTATGAAGATAGGTTCGGTTAGGATAGGGTAAGTTAGAATAGATTAGGATTGGGAAGGTTAGGATAGGATAGGTTAGGATAGGTCAGGTGGGCATAAGTTAGGTTATGTTGACGGAATTTTTCCACGGGCCCACTTAGCTTAAAGATGACATTGTCCGTGTAATTTCCAAGGGTCCTGCAAGTTAACATTATAATGTCTAGGAATGATTCCATTCTCTGAAGTATTTTTCGAAAGGAATAAATTATTAAAGTTTTTAAAATACCTATTTTGAAGTAGAGGTCTGTCCATATTTATAATTATAAAGTTATACGGTTCTTTATGAGTTTCAGAACAATAGTCTTCAAATGTTTCAAAAAACGTGTCCTGAACCGTGATATTTGTATAAATGTTCTGCCCATCATTTAAGTCCAACTCAAAATGAATCAGAACGTTAGCATTTGTTCTAATTGTTTTTCTCTGTAACAAATAATAATTTTGTGATAAGGAAATTGAACTACAGTCGTTGTTTTGTCTTCCTTTTATAGAAAGGCTATCCGTTGGACTTAGCTCTTTTTCAGATGCTATATAATCAAAAATGAAAAGATTTGATTTTTTTAATCTACGGCACTTGGATAGGGAATAAGAGTCGTCGCTTGAAAATATTCAATTTTAGATTTTGAGTTCCGTTTGATATGCAAATTTTCAAGGAAATCGTCAACATTCCTATGTATATCGCTTTTCAAGGAACTCAAGCATTTCAGATTGATTATAGCCTTTGTCAAAAGCATTTTTTAACAATTTGTATACTAGTTGAAGAATTGATTTCTTATATAGAATGAGATGATTAAAATCAACAAACTTTTCCAACAGACGCTTTAGTAATGAAGATGTTTTACCACAGTTTGACCTCCCAACGATGAGATATCTCAAACTAGAAGAAGGAATAATAAATGATTTTTTATTATTTATTTTACTGTTTTTTCACATACTCACCAATTTATTCAACTAATAAAATATAACTCTTTCAATGATTTTAGTTTTTGTTCGTAACAAGTGCGAACATTTTTTTCTATCCGCTATTTAATGAGCAACGTTTTTCATTAATGCTTCATGATTAATTATGTCTGACAGTAATTTTTCCATACTTGCATTATTGAACTCGATATCAGTCTGAATTTGATTTATATATAATGGCAATTTATTTACAATTGCAGTATTGAAAACTACTTCTCTTGGATTTTCTGTCATAATATCTTCCATTTTATTAAGCTCAATCATTTAATGTATTTTTTCCTTTTATAGGCCGTCTCGTTGGGCAATTACGAGAGAAAGAGCTACATAGATGAAAAATATTTTATTTCCATTATATAATAAATAATTGCATTTCTTAACACCTCCTGCGAATTTTTCCCGTCCAGTCATAAGAAGGGATTTTTCAAATCTCAATCGTAAATAAAGCAAATGCATGGAGTTTACAATATTTTGAGCGTGTGTTATTGCATATGGGATACTCCTCTAGCAAATTTTCAAGATGCTTCAACATTTACATTGAAAAATAACATATTGAATTTTTTACAGTATATTGGGAAGTTATATAAAAGAAGAAATCATTAAGTTTATCTCCTACTACTAATAATACAATAATGAATATTCTAAAAATTTCATAAGAGATTACTTCGAGTAACAATTTTTGCAGTACTTGAAATATTCATATAATTCAGTTAAAGAGACATGAGATGCGTATAAAATAGAATAAAAAAGAAAGCCAACTGTTAATCTCAGATTCATAGTGTGAAAAAGAAAAGATTTCTGTAATATCCGTAATATTAATGTCACCCATCTACAATACAACATATATTTACAGGGCATATTAGAAATATAAATAATTAATTGATTTCCGATTCATATTTTGAGAAAAATGTATGTAAAATAGAAGTAAAAAATCTACATCCTTTAAAAACTACACGAATTTACGCAACCATTTGTGGTTGAAAATTCAAAGGAAAGAAATGTGCTGTGAATGAACAATGTTCGGAACATATGTTTTCTGAAATATGAATTATAGACCGAACAGTTTTAATGAGGAATATGACACCGGTTAGGAGATCAATTTTGATAAAGCAAATTATTAATTATATAAAAGTCCAATTAGCAATTTTAGCTTAATTTTATAAATACAAAGAAAATAATTAGAAGAATACTCTACTCCATGGATCAACGCAAAAAGAATTGGCATGTAGAAAACCTTCTCGTACATCGACGATCTGTATAAAGAAGTTTATTGAAAAATTGAAGAACATGAAAAATTGAAGAACATGAAAAATTGAAGAACATGAAAAATTGAAGAACATGAAAAACTCCACTCATTGGATAGCTAATAAATTTTTAAATTTCACTGTAAAAATTACTGAATACAAACCTACCAAAGGTTCTAGTTCTTGACTTCGAAAAGCATTCTGTTGTGTGGACAATAACATATTACTCTCGAAACTCCAATGTTATGGCATTCGAGGTGTTGCTCATGATTGGTCCAGATCATACCTAACAAATCGGAAGCAATACATTGTCATCGACGATGCAAAATCGGACCTACAGACAATCAGCCATGATGTTCCCCAAGGATCTGTCATTGGGTCTCTCCTATTTCTAATTTTTATCAATGATTTTGTTAAATCTACATCATTTCTCAAATTCATACTCTTTGCCGATGACAGCACGCTTTCTATGGTCCTTCCAAATCAAAATCCCGCTTTAATTGCAGAGAGTATAAATAATGCATTCCGTAAGGTTTCATTGTGGCTTAAAGCTAATTAAATAAGCCTTAATGTCGATAACAAAATACATTCTCATACAAGAAAAATATTTCTCTTCCACGCATTAAAATTGGCGAAAGAAAAATCGAAGAGACCAATTCATATAAGTTCCTGGGCATCGTAATAGATAAACATCTGACTTTCTAAGAGCAAAACGTTCATATTAGCACTAAATTGTTAAAATCCTTCCGAATCCTCCATAAAGCCAAAAATTAACTGCTTGAAGAAGCTTCGTAAATAGTTTACCGAACGCTCATTTCACCGCACTTTCAATACGGAAAAGAAGCATGGCTTGGAACTGATAAAAATAAAACTAATATAATTTTTACTCTGCAAAAAAGAGCCATCATAGCGGCAAAGAAACTAGAATATAATACTCACACAAATGATTCATTCAGAAACTTACAAATACTTAAACTTACGGATCTCTACAAACTCTCCATATGTAATTTTTGTATAAAACATTGACCAATGATGGCGACAAAAACCTCAAACAATTATTAACTGCACAAACTGGTCATCACGACCATTTAACCCGTAATAGAAGTAACTTCATGCTTCCTTATTATTCAAAAGCTCGGTTACAGCACAGTATCCTCTTCGTTGGAACTAAAACTTGGAATTCAATCCCTGCGGAGATCCGTGCAAGTAGTTGTTCTTACAAAGTATTGAAAATAAATCTTGAATCTCATTTCCTATCATAATATTAGTCATGTAAGATAACCAGGTCAAATCTTTCTCCTACATTACTGGTCCTCATAGGGTAATTTGCCATGCTTAATGTCATTGATCTTCAGTCTGTTCTTAAATCGTTTCTAGAATATACTTTTAACACCTAGCCCATATAAACTATTTTGTAAAATGAAGCATCGAATTTCGAGTTAACTAGTTCATTGATCATTTAAATGCGGAACTAGGTTATGTGAATTAGGTTAGACATTATTGTACACCTTAGAATAGCGTTGATGAGAGGATGCCCTAGAAGTCGCTGAACTTATTCGGTCTCACAGATCGCTATACTCAAATTTGACCATTGCACTACATAGACATAAGAAACAGTCTACTTCTGTATCGCTTGTTGTAAATAAATTAAAATTGAAGCATCATTTAAAGCGTGAAAGGGAGACAGACCTACCAACCAAGGCGGACCAACTAATTTTATTTGTTGGTTAGTTTTTACTGAACACTGAATACTGGATTGAGCATTGTAATAACATAGAAGAAATTATGCACAGGAAATACCCAAATGCATTTCTTTATTTGTTTAGGGAGACACTTGTCATTTTATTGTGTGAGAATAATTAACACTATGTAATAAAACGTCAGGAATCTCCATCAATATATAAGTAAATATATGTTTTTGTGCTTAATTTATCTTATATTGTTACAATGAGAATCTGCTTGCTTGGATGGTGTCATAAATACCATTCAAATAGCATGAAAAACCTGGCATCTGCTCACTTTTATTTATAAGTAAAAAATATTGCGCGAAAATTGAATCTATTGTTAAGAAAATGCAACTGATCGTGGAAAAAGGAACGGCAAATTCTCTAAAAATATTTTTGGCTTACAACAATTTAAATTATGATACACAGTTGTGGCTTGCTTGGTTGATGTGTGCGTCTGTGACGCTCACAAGGCTTAATGACCGTATCTTTGATACGAGTTTCAACAATGCGTAAGTACAAGAATATTTTAATCGCGGGTACTATTAGGATGGATCTATTTGTTTGTCATCTATATCTTGAGACTTTTTTAAAGGAAAATATCGAGTTCCGTCATTTTTGAAGGATCATGTACACTAGTAGATATATATATTAGCAAAACTTGATTTTTAACATTCTATTGCCGATTTAAAAGTCGTTCGTAAAAAAAGAATATAATAAACATATGTACAGGTTGCGACAACTGCAACCATCATGAAATAAAATATTCATCTTTTAAATTGTGAATAGGTGGAGTTGGAGTCACAAAATTGTGAATAGGTGGAGTCGGTGTTGGAGTCACACAATTCTGAAGAGGTGGAGTCAAAGTCGAAGTTGGAGTCGCCAAATTCTGAAAAGGTGGAGTCGGAGTCGAAGTCGCAAATTTATTCCTCCGACTCCGCAACCCTGCTTCTATCATGGAGATCTTTGGCAATAGTCTTCATCTGGCAACTGTATATTTACAGATTTCTAAATCGCTGTATTTTACGCTATGAAAGAGCTAAGATTGCATGTCTCTTCATTTCTTGGGTTAACGTCTAACTCTTAAAGGGTTATATGAGAAAAATCCTATTATAAGAAATTTAAATGCGTAATGAACTAAAACCGCATGTCCTCAAATAGCCCCTGCACATGCACCTGTGTACTATTTCGTATCTCAATGCAAATAGTGTATTTTTGAGTTGCAACGCATGAGTAGGATAATCCTCCAATTTTTTACATCATTAAAACTCATAATCAACTCTGTACGGCAGTCGAAGACATTCACCTGCGTTCTGTTAACGCTTTTTTGAAACATGTTCATTGGAAACTGAATGTTTCTCATCAAGAAAAAAATCAAATACTGTATTTAGTTGCGTTTGATCATTGCAGGGGAGTTTCAAACCCTGCCTATAAATTTTTGATAAAACGAAAACTTTCCATAACTTGTGCTTCCACTTCGCTTGTTTGCTCCACGGCGCAGGACCCAGGCCTCCTCCTCGCCCTGCAGCGGCCGCGCAAGTTTACGCTCAACAACTTCGGCACCATCGGTCGCAGCTCGTTCATGAACGTGAGTCAAAGCGAAATTGTTAGGTAGATTTCGTTACTTTCATGATCAAGGTGCCACGCTCTTTGGCTCAAACTGGCAGTGAGTAGTGGGAGAAAAGAAAGTAAGATGTATGGTTGTGCAACTCTGAAAGTATGAATTATTTTAAAAAATAAATTGGATGATATTACGGTAAACATTTGTTTGACGTCTTTTTAACTGCTACAGAATTTACAAATAATATTCTGTTTGCTTCCCGAGACAGATTGACATGCTTTAGGTAAATTGTAGCATTTCGATTTGGGTCTCAACACTTTTAAAACTTGAAATAGATTGCTTGAAATTCTTAAAATTTAGCTGAGATGTTTTTTAATCTATGGCTGCTTAGGTTATATTTTCCTTCACTTAGAAACTGTGATACGAGCAGGGCATAGAGGTCCATGTTTTAAAATATATTCAGTATTCCAAAGATGATTTGCCTCAAGCGATCGCTGTACCAGTGTCCCATGATTAGAGTTAGTGACTGTGCAATTCACTCAATCGATAGAAAGGTTATTGAGGAACTTATCTCATCAGTAGTATTTCCTGGAGTGAATGCACTTATCAAATTGTAAATGACACGGATAAAAACATTATTACTTTTTCGTACGTGATTCACCAGAAATGAAAAACCTATGGGTATTTTTGACGAAAATAAATAATATCGCACTTTAAGCCCTTTTATGAATGGTTGGCAAAACATATGTTCCAAATTGTTATTTTTAATTGTCATTAATCATCCTTAGCTTCAGCTTCACTTAAGGCACTTAACCCTTTCGATACTGACGGTACAAATTAGAACCTCTTTATTTTTTCTTGCCTAAGAAATAGAGGAGCGCGAATTGCGACTTCGCATTGCTGGCGGTACAATCTAGTACCTCTCTGGCATTGATATCCAGCTCTATCTTGCTGCTCCAGCTTCCAAACAAAGAGTTGCATCACAATGGGTTTTTCGCCATGGGCTTCCAAAATACTCTCTGTACATATAAGTATCAATATAAAATATATTTTTTTTCATTTTATATATTTAATTGCTTCTATAAGCTATATGCCCTCATGAACCTCAATTTTAACCAAATTCAGAGTAAGAAGTATGAAAAAATTGATTTTTTTCAATTATAGTATCGCAACGGTTAAGGAATTCTGAATCTTGCTCATAATAAATAGTTATTCTCAACATTCTCCTTCAAGTTCCCATTTTGCCAACGTGCTTTGTGGGTGACTAAATAAAAAATAGATGGACAGATTTACCTCAACAGTTGGTCAAGATTGGAATCGCTTTGAAGAAAAGTTTGTGAGACAGCCTCCGAGTCCAGTCCGTTAATTCAAAATTTGGGTGTTCATTGAAGTTTCAAATTCAGCTCAGACGTGAAAAGAGCTCAAAGTTACATGGAAGAATGTTGTAAGGTCGACTCTTGCCATTATTTTAGTGAGCTAGGGTTATACAGATTTTTTCTATTACGATGTCTGATAATTCAATTTCAAGCATGAATAATCGAATATTGTCTCTTCTTCGCCCGGTGTGAGTTGTCATACGCCGATCACTGCACCGCATTTTATTGTCTCAAGCTAGAATAGAGTATTTTATTCTGTCATTCACGTCCTAATTTACCTAACCTAAGCTAGTGAGTCTATGGTTCCAAATTTGTAGGAGCGTCGTTGGAAATGTAAATTTATAATTCATTTCATGATTCCTAACCAAGTTTCTTCTCTCTGTGCGCAGACGTTAGCGTTCATGCTGTCGTACGTGGTTGTGACTGTTCAATTCGCAGTTACAATTCCATCTGCTGCCCCTACGTCTGCTGTTAGAACGACCACTGCTGCCTCTACGTCTAGTGTACCAACGACCACTGCTGTTCCGTAATTCACCAGATCTTGTGTTGCGACTTCTTGCAGCTTGGAAGAAAAAAGATTATATTACGGTCATGTTCCTTTATTAGAGATGTATCGACGATACACACCAAGTTGACGTTCACCTGTCGCAAAAGTTTATCTTTAAATATTCTTTAGGAAATTCACTATTTAACCTAGTGCACAAAACCGATAACTAAATAAAATATGCAGGAATTTTATTATACTATGTAGCATGGATAATCCGATACTAAATGAAAAATTTCGGTCATATCATATCAGACGCAAGCATTTCATCGATATTTTTGTCTATTGTCCATTACGAGCTTATTATTCCGTGAAATATACTTGTAGGGTAAACGTTCAATAATTTGAATTATTTCCACAAAATTTAGTTTTTTATAGAAAATTAACAACGTGCTTGAAAAGTGAAGCTTGCTTGCGAATGGTTCCGCTTTACTATATCTCTTTGAGAGGATTCTGACCATACTAGTTATCTGGTATTCTGGAGATTATGCAACTGAGATTCTTGAAATTGGGCTTGACTGAAGAATAACGGTTAGGAAGGGATTATTAACTTGGAATATCCATTTTGAGCTTTACTTCTAAGTAGTTTTAGAGGTAAGCTCGGTGATTATGCGTCGCCGAATATTGTGCCTATCAAAAGCCTTCAGGTGGTTGACATCCACCATTAACGTTAGGGACACATTGACATAGCCAGTAGCGATTGCTCGGTTGGCGACTTGCGTTAAGCGAACAAGAAATGATGGCTACACAGGCTTCCTCAGCGACTTGAAATCTTCTAGGCGAGCAATAGCTGCAGCGTTAATAGCGACAAGGTTCTATGGCACACCTGGTTGAAGGAGTACTGGTGTCATGTCTAGAGTGCGAAGAGCGCAGGCCAAAGCTGTTATATCCAGTCATATGGCATAGAACAAAGGGATCGAGCGCTGTTGTCGTAGATGGGGCACGTTCTATGCTCCAAAGACCAAGGGTGAGCGATCGGCGGCGACAGGAAACGACGACGTGATGAACTTTCCCCAAGCCTGTGCCGCAGACTATCGAGTCAGGGGTTCGAAGCAGCAAGCGATGAAGGCGTTGCCTTGGCTAGGCTAGAAAGACAGTGCCCATTCAGCTCCTTATTTCACAGTAACCTGTAGTCTTCTTCTAGTGCAGTGAAACAGAGCACATGTTTTAATTAACCCCAACGTCGAAACTCTTGGGTGCAGTTTAAAAGTTAGAACGTCCCGAAGTACGACATTCACGCGAGTAACTCGCGTTTTGTCCTAGGTCAGATTCGAAAGTGGCGTCTCAGGGTACGACATTCATGCTAGTAACCTGCGATTCAGGCTGCGCTAGAAAAATCGGGTTGGACTCTAGGTGAGAGGCTGTTGAGTTATACACAGTGGAGAGTCGCTACGTGATGTTCGTATCATAGCTCACAAGCTGATCGCAGTCGCGTGAGGCAACTACGAAGTCGGTAATGTGGACGTCGGTCAGTCGATGTGATATTGTAGTTTCGTCAAAATGTCCTGTGTTCTTCAGACACATCTCGTTTTCCGTGTTCTGAAACCGGGAACCTTGCCTCAAAATATATCATTTTTTTAATTTAAAACGAGGCCTACTTTTGATTTACTATGCACATAAACATGTTTTGGGGTAGGATGATCAGGAAACGTAGTTTTGGTGGAACTTAGGTCTCGTCTTTTGGTTAACAAGATTTTAAGTCGATTAAATATGACATGATAATTATTGGCCGCCCGCGGATCAAGACTGCGAAAAGGCGAATAAAAACATGAGTTATTTCAAAAAACATCTCATTTCTGCACAAATGAAGTCAAAACATCTCATTTCTGCACAAATGAGGTACTAACTTGATACATCGAATCACTCATTTAGGTTTAGGTATGTAACCTGCAATGAAAAAATTTATATTGATGTCTAATGATTGGCCTTGTTAGCATGTGATAGAATAGAGAATAAAAACGCCCTATTTCGTTTGCTTGTCTTAGTTCCAGATTCGTAGGAGTAAGTTAGCTTATATAACTCAATATATACATCTGAATCTTATACACGATTTTAAATTAATTTTTTTACATCATAGCCTACAGTGCTATATTGTAGTAATATTAGGGTATTTACCACTCATAAACTCCTTTTCGAAATCGAAACTGTTGACGATGAATTCACTTTCGTGAGAACATTATGGTTATAATCAACTTGGAAAGAAAAAAATTTACGCATTTTTATATCAAGTGCGTATCGGTCGGTCGTTAAAATAGCATTCATGTATTTTCTACGTTCATTGTTCAATGATTGTTCAATCACCATTATAAAAGGAGCGGCTGTATGAAATGCTGCTATAAAAGCTTTGCTTTACTTGTAATATTCTAAATAAAAAAAATTGAAACAGGATCATGAACGACTTGTTCGAATGCTGCAATGACTAACGCACTGAAAGTTGAAGATAATTTTGTGGGTGAGCTCTTTTGATAGCATAAAAATCTATACACGCATTGCCCTGTCTCTTTTAATGTCGAAATTGAGTTTGGGGTCAATTTCATATTCGTATCATATTTTTAGGTAAACGGTAAACTTTGGGCCTACTACAGAACAGCTGAGAATCAAAATCTAGGAAAATTGCGAAAAAAATTCTTATGTGGGATCGAGATTGACCGGAATTATAACCTGTGTTTATCCAGATATGTGTATTCGAATACGTCTTATGATTTTCTAATTTAATGTTTTGGTCACTTCTGAGCTGCATTCCTGACTATTTTATCTCAACGCTATGTTCATGTTGAATGATAAACCAAACAACAGTAAATGACATTATCTTATTGTTATACATTTACTACTTTTTGGATCAGTTGGACGAGAATTGTTCTCAGATATGGAAAATTTTATTTAGCTTCTGTCTTCATTTTCTAACTATAATCTCTGCCATGAACATTCTGTTTGCCCCAAGTGTAAACGTGACATTCCTTGCTCGAATTCCTTGCTTTAACATCTCTGTACTGCAAATGCTGTTCTTCGTGCTTTAAATACGGTTCAGCGAACCAAATAATCAAACGTACTGAAATTCAGCACTGATCTCTACAAAAGTGTACTAATGTTTCAAACAATCTCTAATTTAAATCAATTGACTACGAACTTATCGACCATTGCTGAATGCTGTCGTTTTTGACGGGTCGTTCACTCTATACCGTTTAAATAATAATCTCCGTGATAGCTCAATACTTTCGTACAAAAACTTGCAGTAATATAACGCAGTACAACGTATTATCACAAAATAAGCTAAAATAGTGAAATATTACCGAGTAGGCGTTTTTAGTCACCAAATTCTTTTGTAGCTCACTGAGAGACAAAGAGCATTGATCCCGCTACTTTCATGAACATAATTTCGTGTAACATTCCTTGTAACCTTTTGAAATGAGATACACCTACGAGTTCCTTCTTTTATTGCTTCATCGGTTCATTCATAAGGGATAAAACCAAGGCTTAGAACCAAGAGCTGATTCAATGAGAAGCTTGACAGGAGTGTCATTGACGCATAACGAATACAGATGTACATCTATTGAACCACACGACATTCAAGTTTTGAAAAATTACCAATGTTATGGTTTGTGTATTACCCGAGTGCAATTTTACCTCAGTACTAACATCGATTCAGGAGTCTTATTGAAGAGCATTCCGTTGTCCATCTTTGTAGTCCTCGTGTCGTTGCCCTTCAAAATGATAATCTTCGACATCGAGTGGAGAATGCTTTTGAAACTGAAAACTGTATATAAAATTTTAATAAGGCGTCAGATTCAGATATTTTATGCGACTATACATACCAAGAAATTGTATATATGAATCAGTTTGTTCTGAGCCCTCTCACACGCAGCTCTTGGATTCTCCTGCTGTCTGAATGTCAAATGAGGGAGGTCGAGTTCGTTATTGCATCGCTTTGTAAGTGTAGTTTCCTACATAAGTGACAGTATTTCATGATCACAATTTCTTTCGCACTCATTACTCAACTCGAAGATGTTACCATCCTGCTTACCGCAATATAAAAATTACGAAACTTTAAAACAGTGTTGTAAAGGAAGATTTTTATTGGAGAAATGAAAGACGACAGAGTGTCTGAATAACGATGGCTGGAAAAATGAATTCACTTCAACGGTGTATTACAGCGCTCACGTTTGTTGGGGCTTACTTGGAACCGAAAAATGAAAACGTGTCGCCTGTTGTGCAAGATTTTCAAAGTAAGAATTTCTCATCAAATCCTTCTAATATGGAGATTCTCCGACGAATTCCATCGCTTAATTCTGATCCTAGCTGGGTTTCAAATGAAAATAAATGTGCTTCATCATCTTCATTCACTAGATGTATATCATTAGTTTGGTACATTGCCATGAATGCAGTATACATAATGATTTTCGCATACCTTTGCAGCACCCGTGAATTTACCAACCTTAATCTCTCTTCGCTGCTGTTCATTGGGTGGACGCTTCTGCCTGCCACCATGGTTGTATTTAGTCTCGTGAAATGTGCGTTCAGCCGACGATCATTTTCTCGTCTCTTTGCGACGATGGCTCAAATTTATGCCGATGAAAGTAAGCGTGGCCGAGTGTTTAGCGACTTCGACATAGGAATTTTCACTTGCTTGACCTTCACACGCCTTCTCTTGTTCTACGGAACAGTAAAAAAAAGCTTATTGATGGAAGAAAATAAAAAAGCTCAAGCTTTCCTTGTAAGCGACGTGAGCCTTTACTACATATTTTGGAGCTTGCAATTCACCCTTGTTTTGAGTTTCAATTTTCTTGTTGGAATACTTACTCGGTATTTCAATGAAACTGCTGATTCGTTTGCTTGCTATATGGGTTTTGCTACGAGTGCTCGAGAGGAAAAAGCTTTATCAAACTATGCAAAACAAGTGAATTCTCTTTTACACGAAATACGTGATGGCCCAGCCCGAAACTTTTGTGCGGAGAAACTTTTGAAAGACTTTAATGAAAAGCTTATCTTAGTGGACATAGCAATAGAACAAATTTCTGGCATTTTTTCATCGATTTTAATATTCATCACGTGCTGGATGATGTGTGACCTTGTGTTTGGGCTTTACCTGCTGGTAACGAGCCTCATGGCAGGAGACTCGGAGATTCTCATCAACACCGTCTTTGCCACCGAAGCGATATGTTTCCTGCTGCTGATCCACAACCCCGCTGACGCTTTGGGTGATGCGGTGAGTTTTGCTCTAAAAGAGTTTCCCTTTGCCATGTCAGTAAAACAAGAAAGTTGATCATTTCACCAGATAACTCAAAGGTCTTTTTTAAAATAATGCAAAGCTAAACGCAATCGGCTCATATGCATGGTTTTTAATATATTAATTAAGTTGGTATCTTTTATGCACGCTGAATTAAATTCAGTGCCGATAAGTCTATTCGACACTTGTGAAGTTTGCTCGATGTTTCAGGAGCAGCGTTTTATGCTGAAGCTACGAATGTTGATGCATCACTACGAAAATATATTTTCTTTCAAGGTAAGAAGTTATTTAAAATCGTACTAATACTTTAGATTTCTCAGTCTAGAGCGCTTTGCCTCGCTTTAGATTTTGTGTGTAAACATCTACGTTTGGGTTAAACATAGGAAGTCTTAGCCCAAGCGAGCGATTTAATGACCGTGGCAAAATTCCGGCAGAGATTTCAAAACTGCGTTAACGTCGGCGGCCGTGTATCGAGGTTGTAAAACTTTCAAGACTTGAACCAACAAAACCGTATCTAATGTATTAGAACGTACACTCACTGATTTGAAGTGTTGTTCGTATGAATTTCGAGTCTTTATAATCGCAGCATCGTTTTCCACTTCTTGTTCAGTTAATTTAAGAGAAAATCTATACATTCGATGAATCTATTCATTCATTTGTTTCAGATCGTATCCATAATACAGCTTGAAGAGAAGGTTAAATTTAGTCCTATATTACTTTCAAAACGAATAGCAGTGAATTTTATTTTACTCTCTTACTGAGAGCAGAGTTTAGAATCTCACCTCAAGTTATTACAGAAAGCAGAGTGTGAAGAGTTAATGCAAGAGTTAACTTGCTTGAACTTGAACTTGAAGTTGAGGGCCGACAGTGTCGGGGCCTTTGTAACGGCCTACAAATTCCTCCTCAATACTCACAATATTCACACAAAAGAGTTCAGCGTCTGTGTACCAAACTTGTCTCATAAACTACTCAAGATCCATCAATCCTTGTCACAAACTGCAATTAGACGACATCACTGGGATAACCAACACGTCAAGACACCATTCCCAGGCATGTTGGGTCACTACAGCCCACTCTACATGACTGACTCATTCCAGTCACTGTCTTTTACTCCAGGCATGTACAAGAAAATTTTGCATAGTTTCAATGATACTCAAATTACACTCCTGATCCAATCCAACAAGACAGCGCATACCACAATCAGCTTCACCACATCTGGCATACCACTCATTCTCTCCATACTGCTCAAACACCATATTCATGAAACTCTCTCTCTCTCTCTCTCGCTCATACTTACTACATTACAGCACAAAATGCTCAATTGTTTCCTCCACTCCCCTACCACACTGCTGACGTAATCTATTATTATTCTCATTCCACCTTCATGTACGTCTATTCACGCTCAATGACTTACACCTCACAGCAAACAAGAGTTGACTTCCAAAACTACCATCATAAAACCTCTCACACTAAGGCACTTCCTTTTGCATCTACCTGATTAGTGTAAGTTTATGCGTCATGCTAAGCATCCATTTATTCAATCCATACTCATTTTTTCGCCTCTCAATCTCTTTTTTCCACCTCATACAGTCCAACTCAGGTTCTTCATCTCCAACATCCATTAAAATCCAGTCATCCACAGGTCTCCCAATTCTAACACGAATAATCTTTTGCATACTCAATTTCCTTGCATGCTCCAACATATTTGCCGCTTGCATGCGTAGAAGAGTTAATGCATACTTTCAGACAAACGATGCTTTCAGAGATTTTGAGTATATATATATATAGATCATTGGTTCATAACCTCTCCAATTTCCAACTTTTTAGTGAGCAAGCTCGCCCTTCCCCACCACAGCATCTTCTTTCTACGTATCTGTGTCATTCCTAACCAGGCAGTGTTGTCACTTTTATCAAAACATGACATGCAATACCTAATTATGGTTGTTTTTGTTATTAAAACAGTCTGTAAATAGCTGTGATTTGTAAAGTAAGTCTACATTTAGATGTAATGCATTAGATTTCGAAATACTATCGATTTTTTGTGCGTGGAAATGAATACATGAAATTACCCGCCCGGCAACTCCGCCATCCCCCACCAGTGGGGAATTTCCCACAGGTTAAGAACCGCTGATATTTTGGATATGGGTAGAAATTAACATGAAAATTCAGTTGGAAATCTGAATATTGAAGATGATACTGTTAATTTCTTCCAATCGGCCTCGACAATGATAGAGATTGATTTGTTTTCCTTTTTGAACTACGCAAGTAGTTCTTTGTGAAAATCGATTTACATACAAGATCTTTTATTAAAATGGGTTTTAAAGGGATCTTTAACGACTCAAAAATATAGGATGAATTGAAAACAGGCATTTGTGCAATCCTGAGGAATACTACAGGGTGATTTTTAAATACGGAACTCAAAAATCTTTAATAAGTTTTGATGCAAAGAACGGATTTTTTAAAACAAAAAAGGCAGTAAAATCCTGAGATTTATATATTTTATTTGGAACCTACGTATTCACGATACAACAGTCAAAATAAGAATCAGAGGACACAGTAAAATTTTTCCTGCTTTGAAACTGAGCCAAGATGACGAACTGGACAAAGAAACATTAGCTTTCATACGCTTTCAATAACATATAATTCACTGGGTTTTTCCTTGTGGAGCTATCTAAAGGCAAGGGTTTATCGTGACAAACCGACGGATCTGACTCAACTGAAGGATGCCATCTTCTCAGAAACGAGGTTGATCGGCCCCACCCTCACCAGTGCTGCAATGAGAAGCATGCGAACACTCGCCCGGTATTGCTTGCAGTCGAGTGGACGCCACATGAAGAATCAGCTTCAAAAATTAGTCCATATAAAAGATATAAGTGTCGGGATCGTACTGCCGTTCATTGTATCAAAAGTTGTTGAAGATTTTTTCAGATCCCGTATTTGAAAACACCCTGTAGTTTCATTTCTATTGCTTTTTGAGAATAATATTTTCAACTTACGCTACCTTGAGCACGGAAACGAATCGGCACGGTTTTGCGAGCTGTTTGTTACGGCGCGGATGAGATCAGGTTCAACTTGATCTAAACGTTATGCAGTCATAACACCCTTTAAAAATAGCTTCTTTTTAGCAGTTTACCGTCATTTTGCGTCTTTTTCAATTTACCAATATATTTTTCAGTGTGTTTTTCCAGATATCCGCTGATGATGACTTCAGAGGTCGAAATGTTCGCTTTCAACATAAATTTCTTTTAAAACGATTGTCTTTGCCATAACCTTCATTTTAAAGCTATGTCGAGTCATACAACCCAATCTGATACATAAGAACAATATTTTACCAAAAATGGGTTAATCTGAATGAGATTTAAACAAATATAATAGGTAATGCATCTTTACCAAATTATCCATGAACACACCTCTGGCTTCAATGACTGGTCCTATTTGTATCCAAAACTGTTTACAAGCTTAAATTAAGGGGTTCTTATTGGGAAAACACGTGGACAAGAGCGGTAAAATTCTCTGATATCCAATCTTGTTTTACTATGGCTTTTTAAGAAGGTGCTGAGTCTTGCTGAAAGACGTTTGGCCTTCCATTGGATACTTCATCTATCCAGGGCTTAACAACCATTTTTTGAGTAGTAATGTATTCATCAGCATAAACCCTATGACCCCATGAGAAAATTTAAGGTGGCATGACATGCCTTTCAACACTCATAACTTTAAAAACATCACAGTAACCGGAAAATTGTTTTTCATCCCCCTGAATACTTTAGAAAGATCTGCACATGGCCACCTGTCATTCCATCTGTGAATTTTCATAACCGTACTGAAATTTTTTTGCTAGAGAAATTCCGATCATGCCATGTTTGTGGAGATTTTTACAGTTGAGTAACCGTTGTGAACGCATGTCACTGTTTTGCTATGACTTGGCCGGTGCGAATTGACTTTTTCTCATTATATACGACTTGAATCGAAAATCCTGATTTACCAAGGATTGGTGGATTGTGAGTAAGGATTGGTGGATCCTGAGTAGTTTATAGGACAAGTCTGGTACACAGGCGCTGAACTCTTTTGTGTGAATATTGTACGTATTGCGGAGGGAATTGTAGGTCGTTACAAAGGCCCCGACACTGTCGGCCCTCAACTTCAAGTTCAAATTCAAGACCACAGTTCTGCTAGTCCATTCTGAAACCTAGAGTTCTTTGGCAACAGTCTTCATCTAGCAAATTTTAAAAATTAATAGTTAAGAAACTATGCATGTATTTTCATTTCTTGGGTTAATATTTCACTTGCAGAGTGTTATTTGAAAAAATTATATTATACACAAATTATTTGAGTGAGTAATGAACAAAAACATGTCCTCTAATAGCCTTTGCACTACGTGCTATTGCGAATCACAATGCTAATAGTGTTCTTTTTTGTGTTGCAATAACTGATAATTAACTCTGCACCTCGGTCTAAGACGATCACCTGCGTTCTGGTCTTGCATTTTTGAGACGAGGTCGTTGGAAACTGATTTTTTCTTTCGAATAAAAAATATAATTCCCTATTCAGTTGCATTTAACAGTTACAGGAGGAGCTCCGAATACTGCCCAGAACTTATTGATATTACTAAAACTTTCCATAAGTTGTGCTTCCACTTCGCTTGTTTGCTCCCACGGCGCAGGACCCAGGCCTCCTCCTGGCCCTGCAGCGACCGCGCAAGTTCACGCTCAACAACTTCGGCACCATCGGTCGCAGCTCGTTCATGAACGTGAGTCAAAGCGAAATTGTTAGGTAGATTTCATTATTTTCTTAATCAGGATGCCAAACCGTCTGTGGGCAATGAAAGAAGGAAAGGAGAAGTCGATAAATGTTCGTGCGTGTCTGAAGGTATGGAGTGAAATTACCAAGAAATCAGCCGATGTTACACAAATTTGCTGAACGTTTTTCCAACTGCTACAGAATTTGCAGATAATATTTAATAGGCTTTCCGCCACGGATTGGCAAACCTTGGCTAAATTGTATCCTTTCGAATATGGTCTTAACACATCTAAGTCATGGAATAGATTTTTTGTAATTTTTAAAATTTCACAAAGATGTTTTGAAATTTATGCTTTCATGGTTATATTTTTCCTCTTTATGCTTCACTTACAAACTGTGATACGCGAAGCTGTGGAAGTCCAGTTCTTGAAATATCCTCAGTATTCCAAGTATGATATGCCTCCAATTATCGGGAATCCAGTTTCATAAAATTAAAATACGTAACAGTTCGTTTCATTCAATTGATGGGAAGGTTATTGTTTTTGCGACATACCACTTCAGTGCAATCTTAAGAAGCCTGTGATTTCAGAACTGATCCCATCAGTAGTATTTTCTGCAGTGAATACACTTATCAAATCATAAATGCACGGATGAAGATACTACTACCTATCTTTTAATGATTCACAAGAAATAAAAAACAATGCGTTCTTCAGGAGAAAACAATGTTATACTTCAAAGGATTTTATGGGTCGCCAGCAATACAAACGTTCCGAATTGTCATCTTTGTTTATATCAGCCTTAGCTTCAGCTTAACTACATGAATTCTGAATCTTACTTGCCATAAACAGTTATTGTCAACAAACTCCCGTAAGTCCCCACTTAGCCACCAAGCCTGGTGACTGACTAAATGAAAAATGGATCCCCAGATTTACCTTTCCTGTTGGTTCAGATTTGGTTTGCCTTGAAGTTAACCTTGTAATAAAGCCTCCAGGTCCAGTCCGTTAATTTGAAATTTCTATGTTCATCGTAGTTTTGAAAACGGTTTAAGCGTGAAAAGAGCTCACATTTACGGAGAGAAATGTTGCAAGGCCGACTCTTTTAATTATTTTAGTTAGCAATGAGTCAAAAAAAAAATTCCAATACATAGTCTGATAGTTCAATGTTAAGCATGAAAAAGCGAATCGTTTCTTCTTCGCTCAGTGTAAGTTGTCGTGCGCTGGTCAAGGTCCTGCAACTTATGATCTTAAACTAGAATCGTGTATGTCATTCTGTTTATTTACGTCCTAATTTACCTGGCTCAAGAAAATAGTCGCAAATTGGGGAAAACACCGGCAGAAATGTAAATTCAAAATTCATGTTCTGATTCCCTAACCAAATTTTTTTCTCTCTGTGCGCAGACGCTAGCGTTCATGCTGTCGTACGTGGTTGTGACTGTTCAATTCGCAGTGACAATTCCGTCTGCTGCCTCGACGTCTGGTGTAACAGCGACCACTGCCGTTCCGTAATTCCCCAGATCTTGGATTTCGACTTCGTTCAACTCAGAAAAAAAAAATTACGATCATGTTCCGTATCAGAGATGTATAGATGATACATACCATGTTGACGTGCACCTATCGTAAAAATTTAGATTTGAGTATTCTTCATTATATTCACCTTATAACCTACGTGCACAAAACCGCTGACTCAAAAAAATGTGCAGAAAATGTTTTACTGTTTAGCATAGAAAGTGAAATCATCAATGAAAAATTACTGCTGTATAATTTCATTTCTGTCCACTGTCCATTACGAGCGTATTAGTCCGTGAAATATACGGCTAGAACAAGCTTCTAATAATCTAATTTAATTTATACCTAATTCAAGTTCTTCACATCAAATAATCAACGCTCTTCGAAAGCGAAGTCTGTGTGCGAAAAGTGTCTTCTTACTATAATACTTCGAGAGGATTACGATCATACTAGTTCTATGGTACTATGGTGATCATGTGATTTAGTTGGTTTAAAATGTACTTGACCTGAGAATATCGACTAGGAAGGTACTTTTAATTGGAATATCTACTTTTGGTTCTAGGTGTATCTCTGCAGGCAAGCTTGGTGATTTATACTTGGCAGAGTAGCCTGAGCCATAAAAATCGTGAGGTGGCTGCCATCCGCCATGTAACGTTAGGGACCCGTATACATAGTCTGTTGCGAGAGCCCTGTAGGTGACTTGTGTTCAGCGAAATCGGAATGGCCGCTGCACAGACTTCATCAGCTACTGAAAAACTTCGAGGCGAGCGATAGCTGCAGCGTAGCTAAAAGGTGTTGAAGCACACGTCTGGTTGAAGGAGTGTTAGATGCCGAGCCCAGAGTGCTAAGAGCGCAGGCCTAAGCTCTCGGCCACTGTCGCGTGGCGTGTCACAAGGGGATGCTGTCGTCGTGCTGGGGGGAATGATTGGCGGCGGCAAGAGGGAACGACGAGGTTGTGTGTTCCCGCTGGGCCATGGCCTCAAACTATCGAGTCAGAGCTGCCAGGCAGAAAGCGGTGAGGTAGTGGCCTCTGGCTAAGCTAGGTGGAGAGAGTGCTCGTTTTGCTCCTTAGATCACAGCAAACTGTTGTCTTCTTCTAATGTGGTGAAACAGAGCTCATGTGTTAAGCCCAGCCCAAGATCGAGACTATTGGATAGAGGTTTTAAGTGAGAACGTCTCGGATTACGACATTCACACGAGTAACTGACGTTTTGGGCTTCACAAGGAAGACTGGGCTGGACTCGAGGTGGACGGCTATTGAGTATCACATGTGGTGAGTCGATACGTGATGTTCGTACCATAGCCTGAGGTCTGGTTGTAGTGGTGTGAGGTCGAGGTATAACAGTAACAACTGCAAAGTCAGTCGATGTGGAAGGTATTAAGATTCGTCAAATTGTCCTCTCTTATTCTGGCTTTTCAAGTTCTCTGCATCCTGCAAACGAGAAGCTGTTCTCGAAGTACATTATCTTTTAATGAGACGAGGCTCACTTTAAATTTACTGTGCACATGACATGTTTTGGACCAAGGGGTCGATCAGAAAGCGTATTTTTGGTAGAACTCAAGTTTCATCTTCTGGTTAACGAGGATTTGAGTCGATTAAATGTAATATGATCATTGTTGGCATTGCACGAATCAAGACTACGAAACTGCAAAAGAAAGTAGGAATTCTGATCTCATTTCAGCACGAATGAAGTACTGGCTGGTTCGGTAGACCGTGTCGCCATTTAAAGTTAAGAATATAATTCACAAAGCAAATAAATCATGTTAATGTCTAACGAATGGCTTTGCTAGCATTTGTTGGGATAGGAAAGAAAAACGCATTTTTTTCGTTTGCATGTCTTAGTATCAGTTTCGTAAGAGTAATTTAGTTCATATAACTCTATATATACAACTGGATCTTATACACGATTTTAAATTACATTTTGTACATTTCAGCTCATAGCACTAAGTTATCGTATTATTAGGGTTTCTACCACTCACGAACCCATTTTCGATGTCAAAACGGTCGACGATGAGACTTGACAGCAACTACTTCCATGATAACAATGAGGTTATATTCAGTTTGCGAAGGAAATTAATTTACGCAATTTTTATTTTAAACAGGTACGTATCGGTTGATTGTTCAAGTAAGATACTTGCATTTTCTCTGTTCAATGTTCAATTGCTTTTGAATATGGGGGTTATTCGCAGATAGAATTAGAATAAAAAAGGAAAATTTATGTTAATAAAGTCTTAGCTAATGTTGTTTAGTTTCTAAATAAAAACATTGAAATTAGTTTGGATTATTTAAGCATTTAAGCGACTAGTACAAAATACTGCAATGAATTATGGACTAAAATTTTCGCCATAGTTTTGTGGGGGGAGCTCATTTTCTAGGGATTGGGAGCATAGAAAAATCGATACTCGTATGAAGTGTTTCTTCTAATGCGGAAAATGTGTCTGTGTTAGTTGAATGTTCTATAGTATTTCAAAATGTGAGGTGCAATTAAGTTATATATCAGATAATTGCTCTCAATAACCGTTGGGTCTTACTACCGCACAGATCAGAATCAGAATCTACGAATATCGAGAAGAAAATACTTATCTTTGACCAAGCTTGACTGGAATTATAAGTTGTGTTTATGCAAATCTGTATATTCGAATATGTCTTATGATTTTATAACTTAATGTTTTGGTTACACCTACACTGTGCAACTGATGATTTTATCTCAATGTTCACATTGAATGATGAACAACAATAAGTGATATAATCTTACTAGTGTTATACATTTACCATTTTTTGATCAGTTGGACAAACATTTATTTTAGAAATGAAAAATTTTAAGTAGCCTCTCTCTTCATTTCGGAACGATATTCTCTGCCTTAAAATTTGTGTTTGCCCAAAGTGTAAGGCTGAAAGTTCGAGAAACAACTCGATAGTTCTCGTAATCTGTTACTAGAACGATCCCGGTAAGACTTCATAGCCCTATAAAATGAATGCAATACATTCAATAATATTTCCCTCTGATACCGATTTAATGAAGTTTTATCTGCAAAATATTTTTATTCATTTTTCGGAATATGGTACTGGAGCGATACAAAAATAAGTTTACACTTGTGCAGAAAACCTTACTATTATCCTTCATGTATTTACCGATTTTATTGTAATAACTGTCATACGTTCACGTATACAAGTCAAAATATTTAGTATAATTCCATGACGATGTCTTCTTCAGAGTTCTTCTTCTCCATGCAGCACAGCAAACTGGCTGGTGTCTTTCGGGGCCGATCTGTAACAAAAATAAAATTTCAGCTATAAAAAATAATGTACTCTTCATTACACTGCACAAATTCAAAATTTATGACCCAAATTCCTTAACATCCCCGAGCTGCGAATACTGTTCTTCGAGCTTTTGAGGCAGTTCAGCGTGTCGAAAATTCAACACAACGTACTGCATATGTAGCACTGGGTGCTACGAAGGTTGCCGTAAGCGATAAAATTCTGCCTTCTGTGCTGCAGGTACAGCTGTGCGTGCTGTGAGTGCACGTTGCATTCTGTAAATGCCCACCATGAATGCTGCCACTGCCACCAGATGCTGTATATACACATTCAATATCATACAATTTGAAGTTTAACAAAAGTGTGCAAACAGGTTTTCAGTATCGGTCACTAAAAATACTTCTTAAAGAAAAGGGTTACATCAATTCTTTTGAAATATAGTACAGAGATGGAACAAATGTTAAGAAACAAAATGTGTCTTTTAAATTTTCTATAAGTTGAATGGTTTCTGAATTACAGCCCTAAAAATTGGGTATTTTTTTGGGACACTCGGTATAAATGCTTTCTGGAGATGTTAGTGCCAAAAATAACACCGCGTGGAGTATTCATTTTTTTCAAGAGCAGCCTGATCAAATTAAGGACCTCATGACCAACGCAGGCTACTGGAACATGACACGACCAACTCAAGTCGCAAGTTCGAAATTTGGTTTCAATGGTTTATAGCTTTGAATGTAACTGGAATCTAAGAAAACAATTGCAAACTTCAATTAAGAACCTGCTTAATCATTAGCATACCTCGCTTCTGGATTACATTTGCAATCTTTGAATGCAACTGTCGTAACATTCAATAGCTGAAGTGAGTGCAATCCTCACCTTTCTTCGAATTGCCATCCCAAATTGCAAGTGCAAGCTTACGATATGGAATTTCTTACGGTGGGTAATTTCAAACCTACATTGCAATGACTGCTTTTGCTTGCAATTGGAGACCTGTAACATATATACTGATACTAAAACTGTTTAATGTTCCGGAATATCGCCTCTTAGTCAGTATCTGAACGTAGATTTTATAAAATTATATCATTTTCTCGAAGCTTCGATTCCGAAAACAGGTACAAAAATTTAAAATATATGTGATCCTAGAAGTATAGACAACTGTTTTTTTAATATACTGAAGGTTTGCCGATTTCAATTTTGCATCTCAACATTAGTTTTCCTTGGAACTTTAGATTTAATTAGTTATTTTCTATCCCTCACTTTATAATTTGTAAATTTTTTTGGTGCTACATCGTATCATGAACGGCTCCCTAGTCAGGTGCAAACTATTTTTCCTTTGAACTTCCATTTTAAATGCGATCGACAATATACTAGTACCCGTCATTAAAAAAATTGAATTACTATCTAGTCTCCACCTCCGAATTTTTATATTTGCGAGTATTTTTTCCACCATTGTGAATTAGTCGAATTAAAATACTTCGTAAAGAAAGAACGACAGTTTCCGAGAACGTAGGTTTTAGCGTTATGCTTACCCTTTCATAATAGATAAATTAAAAAAAATTAATGTTCCACATGCAAAAATTTATACTCTAAATAATAAAATTACCTCTTCCTTCTACATTAATGAGGCCCATTTTTAAGTCTTTCATTGCCTTATAATATGAAATGGTGGGAGTGAAATACCGCATGAGACACAAGCTTGAATAATTTACATTACGAAGCAGGAATTGTAATTGGAAATTACTTTACATAAATTATATTGCTGAGATCACCTACTATGAGATGAACATTGAAAAAGAAAAGCAAATAGATGAAACAATGCTCTTAAAACTATATCAAATTCGATGTTAGACTCACAGTTCAATCTCGACGTTGTCAATGGCCCAGTAGTCACCCGCCTCGGCGTGGAGGGGCTGCCACCACCGCAACTGGACGCCGTAGCGGCGGGCTGGCGGTGGCAGACTGTACACCACACGACGGGCCTGGCAGATGGAAAACAGTTGCACTTTGGTCCATTGATACCCAATAAACTGCTGGTGTAGTTATCTCATTTTAAACATAGCAATATCAGATACTTGAACAGTGCTAGTCACCGACCGCCTTTCAAGTTAATAGTAACAAAAGTTGATTTAGCTTTGAGGTATTTTGCATCGATGAAGATATACTTATACACACAAATTTCCATTCCGCATGGGCAGTCTAAGAAAAGAATTTCACTGAATACAGAAGAGTCGACGTTAACTAAGCACGTAAAACTAGGTGCATATAACCCATAGTGCAGGTAAATTCTCAAGTGCCTAACATAAATGAAATCGCATGAGTTCATTACCAGTACAACATATGAGAATACTTTTGAGTAATTCTATTTCTTTATAGAAGGAGCCCAACCATTTAGAACTGATTTCTTTCCTATACTATCCATAAGTTTTCAATCTAGTCTTCTTCGATATATCTTGCAATGCCATATGATAGATCACTATTTTTAGACTTCTACCTGAACGTTGTTCGAAAATCAACTTGCTACTATAAAAACAATTTTAAATTATATATTTATTGTGCAAGGAAACACAATGTCTTTTACAACATTATCCCATATTGATTCACGCTCTAATTTTGATGACTCTATTACGACATAGAAGTCACGTTTAGAACCAGGGATGTAATTTCCTCGCAAGTTATGTTATTTCGAATGAAGTCAGATGCCAGAGAGAGTATTTACTTTTACTGCAGACCGATTTCAGTGGCTTCTCGATTACTGTGCTTGTGCATTCGCAACCAAACTCAGTTTTCTTTAACCTTAGTCCTTCGTTACAAGTACAACGAATACAAATTAAACAGGAAGAGGAGTGTCCTCAGAAGCTGCTTCACCTTGCGGTACTCCGCAGGATCGTGAACGTTGATGGTGCGCCACAGCACTCCGTTGTTGCTGGAGTACTGCAACACCACGCCGCGGTCCAGTGCGTTCCCGGAGTTGGCAGATCTGCGGAAAATACAGCCGAAAATTAATTGCTTAAACTTGGTGCAGTAAAGTATCTTAGCCTTAATCGAGTCGCATTATCTAATGTTGCTTAATTATAATACGTTCGACAGTGTGTATAAGCAACATTATATGACAGTAACACTTTCTACAAAATTCACTCTCTTGATTTGCTTGAAAATAGATAAATGGGTTGAATCATTTTCGGGTGCACTTTTTCCCTATTGATTGGGCAAGTAAATCTGAAAGTTGCACCAGATATGTATATTAGGATTTTGGAACATTTTTACTCATATACATTTTTCAAATTTTGCCCTTAAAATAGATTATAGCCATCAATATGCAAAAAATCAAAACCACGAGCTGGTCAAAACAGTGACAACGACTTTGTACAGAAAAATACGCTGGTTTGATTATAGCTCTTGAGTCTACTCGATTATTGACTCTTGTAATCGATACCGAAAAATCCGTTGTAAGAAGAACGTTTCAGATCGGAACATCCTATTCTATAAACAGAAAATACTCATCCTCAAATTTTATGACACTATACTATTACATGTATAAGATGGCCAACTTACGGAAAGTCTAGTCTATTATCTTCTAACCATTAGAACCAGTCTACGAGTCATGAAAGTAGCTTCTAAGCAACTAAATCTACTAACAGGTTTTTACCCATAGAAAGAGCAGAGCTGGTTATCCCAGCAGAAATGATTCTCCATGTCCGTTAAAATTGGCTTAGAATCCACTATTCTGAATTGAAGAGGTACCTGTCAAAAGAGCAGCTCTGGGGTCCATCGAAACTGCCGATCTTGAGCACAAAAATGACTTTGCCGGTGCGTGTGGTGTCGAGCGGTTTGGTGACGGCGCTCCGGGTTCCACACCCGCCAAAGTAGAGATGCTTGCCGGAGCCGTGTGGAGCCATGCTGCTGCAACTCCGGCTACTCCACCCACCCAGCACGCGGCTCCAGGAGCCGTTCAAGGAACCTTCAAACCCATCGATGAGCGTCTGAGGCAAAGGCTCCGACGTCGACGACGGTCGCGGCTCGCAGCTCTCGCCTGGCATGAACAAATTGATGGTTGTAAAGTAACGATAGCGCACCTCTTTGACTACTGATTTTATCACCCAGCTTGACATAAGCACTTTCAAATAAAAGCCCAATTAAGCCAAGAACTGTGTTAGCTGTCCACAAAAAAGAAGCCTAGCTATAAAGATGCAAACCAATGTTTGAACAACTCATCAGCCATTTAGCATTTTTGCTTGGGGTATGTAAAGTCTTCTTCGTAATAACTATTTTTTGCAAGAAAATGTTTTCCAAACTGTTTCACTAAATAATTGAACGGCACTGCTATAAGTTTAGAAAGAGAATAAAAGGAAAGCGTAAACAAGCAATTCACACAATGTGATCCAAAGCTCAACTTTGTATGAAGAGCAATCTACGGCGGACGCATCTAGAAAATAGTTCTGAATATTTAGCATTAACCTTTTACACCTTCAGTGAGTTAACATAAGGATTATCAAGAATAGAAAAGCTATAATTGATACATTATAATTTTCATAGACCATTTCATTCGTTCGCTTGCAGTTAAATCATTTTAAAATTTCTATCTAACAATGATATTAACCCTCTTTACTCATAACCATGCCACATAACGATTTAATGAACGTATCCTAAAAGCATTTTCTTACTGGTTCAAAAAATTTCCATGACCGAAATGATGCTAGCTACGAGTAAAAGCACCGAAATGAAAATTTCATCATCGTTTTTATGGGACGCCTTGTGTTCAGAGGACCTTTGTTGAGAGCTGTAAAAAGAAGACATTCTGCCTCTGTAATATTTTTACTGTGGAAAACACTGTAATGCAAGTTGTAGCACGATCAATAGAGTCTGTCTATCTACGAGGAACCATTATCACAATTGTCGTCCAATTTGGCAAACCTGCAACTTGTGAGCAATATTGACGCATATGATTCCACGCTTGTCGCACTGTGTTGAGTGAATTTTTTTATTGCAAATATCACGTTATTGATGCACAACAAACAATACGTATGCTGGTGAGCCGAGCTTTAAACCCTGATGTGTTATGTTTCTCTGAGCGAATAATTGAAAAGCCGCTATTTTACGAGTGTTCAAAGTTGCCATGATGGACACATGTGTCCATGACTGTTGCCATGATGGACACATATTCTCCAGTTCGAACGAATGGAAGAGAGGAACCAAAAACCTCTCACTTCAATCACGAGCTTCAACGCGCACCTATAAAATTGAAAAAAATACGCAACTCTAGGACGCTGAATTAGCATTACTGAACTATAGTTCAGTAATGCATAAACTAGCATTAGTGAACTAACATAACTAGCATCAGAGAACTAACATAAACTAGCATTACTGAACTAACATAAACTAGCATTAATGAACTAACATAAACTAGCATTAATGAACTAACAAACTAGAATTACTGAACTAACAAAAGGAACTCTACATGAGTTGACCACCTTGGTAGCCTGGGTCGCAGTGGCAGCGTCCCTGCAGGCAGTCGCCTCTCCCGTGACACAGCTCAGGGCAGCCCGCCCCCACCGAGACAGAGGACAAGGACCAGGGCAAGGGCCGGGGGGAAGGTGCTTGCACCCACCGCAGTTGTGTTGTGCTGGTGAACGAAGAAATTAAACGTGAATAGAGAAGTTAAAAAAAACTACGTTCATTAAATGAAATATTACGCTGGGTTGAAGCTGAGCATTTTTTGTGCACAGAAATGAAATGTATTGTGGAATATTGCCTCATGATCTAAGATACACATAGTTTTTTAAAAGGGGAAAAAATGTTCTCGTAGAACAGCACTAGGAGACGAGGTTTCATCTTGATAGATCAAATGTTTTTTTCCAATGCTGAAAGTGAAAGCCTTTAGAAACCGACGTTACTAATTCATTCCAATCAATTGATGATAGGCGACCATTTAAATGGTACGGTGTATTCTAAATTATAACTATTGTACCGTGTTGTGGTAATCCTAGAACAGCCAAAATATTAGAATAAAATCAATGCTACGTGAAAAAACTCACGTATCTCCCCATTGAGCCTCGAATAGATCGTTAGATATTTGTCTTTGTTCACCTTTAAATACGAGTATATTTGTGAAATCTATTCTACAAATCTTCAGAATAAAATCACATCTCGAACGTTCTCTCTACGATATTTGCCAACATCCAAACAACCTAAAGAACGCGCTAATAACGGTTGCTGAACGCGCAAGTTCTCGTCACCAAACTTCGCTCAGAAGATTTACTACCTTGGTATCAGGCCGTTTAAATAAATACACACCAATATATATATTGTATTTCCTTGCTTCATTCTCAGAGCATTTGAAATTTGATTCAACGTACACAGATTGGGCATAAGATTTATATTTTCAATTATTTAATCAGGATTGTAAATATATCTTACTCACACTAACTGAAATTATTTTAATATTTAAATTACACATTTTACTTCAGCTGTTCGTAACACCATTGCTCTCAACCAAAGAAGCCAGATGGCTTTTGTGTGTGAGGCTTAAAAAAATAAAAAATCCATCAAAAGATGGGAAAACAATCTAAATTTGATAAATTTGATTATAGTGATTAAGATCTGTCAGAAATAAGCGGCTTCTCTCCGTTTTTACGGCATCGACGCCAGTTTTGATCTTATAAGGCACGTTTTACCCTTGTTACCTTATTGTCATTTTTACTTTTCTCTCAACAGCTTCGAGATATTTTAACATTTACATTCGATCATCAATTTCTAAAGTGAAATAAGCTGTCTTCTGTGTCTTTAATATCTTTATGAATTAGGAAGAGTGATAGAACGAGTGACCGAAGAGAAAGAAAAGGAGACGATAATTATGACGAAACTGAACATCTTAATCATCTCTCTTTTCTTTTTCACCTTTACTTTTCTTTTTTCTTTTTTACTCCGTTAATTTCACTCATTGCTGACGAAATACAGTTATCTTGAAAAGCATATTGAAACGAGTATATTGACACGCTTACCGAAATAAATCATATTGTTTATTAAATTATTTAAATCATTATATCAATTTAAATTGCCTCGATTTAGAAGATAATGGCGGTTCAAAACTAAATTCGCATAGAAAGAATTGATAAAAGAACGTAATTCGAGTCTTGGAGAAGGGTACACGTAACATCTGATATCGCATCGGTAAATTAATACAATCAGAAGAAGTAAACGAGAAATAAACGAAAAATCTTAGAAAACGGAGAATTGTGACATCCACTCTCGTGTTGCTAATGTGTGCCTCATCTCTCTTTGTAAAAACATCATGCTAACCCTTCTCCCAAATTGAACAATTTCAGCTTCTATTTTTCAGTTTAACTCCCTAGAGCAGAAAACTATTACCAAGCAAATGTAAAACTTCAATATTTTCATAAATTCAACCTCACGCTTCTTAATTAATAATTTATCCTAAAAATACTATGTATCTCTCGAGTATGATGCATACTTTCTTTACACCCAAAAATGGTCGACAGTTCAGCTAAACTCCATCCATCTTGTCCGCCCTGCGCAAAACTTCTTCCAGTCATACACCGATTTTATTGTAGTTGTCACGATGTTGCTATGTATTTCATCCACCCCAAATGGCCTTCTAATACCTTCTAAAGTACTCAACCTGAACTACCTCTATTCATTTCCCTAAATAGTTGAAACACTCGCATAAAATACAAAGCAGCAAGCGTTACCTTAGCAACGAAGTAAAATTTGATCAGCTGACTTTCTTTAATCACCGTGCGTGCATTGATGTGTTTTTGCCCATGAATAAACCTAGGCACTTCAAAAGGATCCTTATCATACGCTAATACGAAATTTTTTTTATTACCTGGACCATGTTTTTTCAGGCAGCGGAATAGTGACGCGTGTCCACGTCTGATAAACATCAGGCTCGTACACGGACGGTGCGTGATATTCGTACGGCAGGCAGTCGGAGTCCTGAGACCCGGACGGTAGGCAGAAGTCTGATACTAAACTCCACGGAGTAGCACCGCCGTCCTTCGAATACTCTAAGAGGACGTTAGGAGTTACAGAGGGACAGTCGACTGATGCATCACACCCGATGGAAATCTGAAGAGTTAAATCAAATTAGAACACTGAAATAATCCTTTCTATATCCCAACATCTTTCAAAGCTCAGAAGTGTATGGAGTGACTTCAATTTTCTAGCAATTACCTTGAACTGCAGCAAAGTGTCGTGCCTGACGATGATTTCCTGAGTGGTGATGGCGCGTGTGCCAGGGCTGTGCTGGGGCCATACGAGCGCAGAGTTGTTGCTGCTGCAGTAGCTGCTGCTGGGGCTGCTGTGAGGAGCGAACAGCCACTGGGACACCTGAGGAAAACCATGCCCAAGAATGACTTCTACAACTCACTCTAAAGTTGCAGTCTTTCCACAATTTAATAGGTGGAGATTAAAACCCTGACTGGGAAGCAGAGTTTTAATGCAACGAACGAAAATTTCTCTGATTGCCTAATTTGGGACTCTAGCTATATGATTGTACGTTCACGTCTCAGTGCCTGTGTGTTTTTAGCATTACTCTTTCCCAATTTTATTTGGATGGAGGTGAAAGATTGGGAAAGAGATATACTAACTCGAATTTGTATACATCAATGCTTCAATCAACTCAAAAGTACATTCAGAACGGAGAGCATGATATAATGCATATTTTTGAAACTGCTCGTTCCTGCGTAGAGCAAAAAAAAATTCAATCGGACAATCAAATCCACACATTCCGACATTGATTCTTTGTAAGAAAAATGTTATATTTTGGAATTCGTTTTGGCATTAGAATGAGAGGCAAAATGATACAATGTGAAGTAAACTGCATTTGCTACATTTTTTATCGACTCCGCAAATTGTTCAAATTTCTGCCATTAAACTGTAATGCAGTTTCATTAATAAATGAAACTTATATAATTATAAAATTTTCACCGGTTAAATTCAATAGAAAAATATGAAGTATTTGAGCTGAGCAAAAGTTAGCAACACTTCACGAAATGATTAATTAAAACTTGTCTGCACAGTCTATACTGGTAATCCTGCTTCAGGCATGTAAAATAATTAACTATTGGTTGTTTTCAATTTGAGTAGCTAATTTAAAATGTTGTGCTTAGTCACTCTTGTGAAATATTACTAAATTAGAAACTATGTGCGGTAATCTTGTTAAAAACGAAAAGCACAATACAATGCCCGACACTCTCACCTGCGGCTCGTCATGGAAGTCTTCTATCAGTTGGGCGTGGCCGATCTCAGACCCGCCGATGAAGACGTTATCGAGGGTCCAGGAAGGGGCGGGAGGAGACTGGCGGGGCTGCCAGAACCTGCGGAGAGTTGAGAAACGAGGGTAGTGGATTGAAACTTCTCATGGCTATGTCAACTAAAAATAAAGCGCGTTTAATCAGAAATATATAAACATCGGTGATTGACCAAAGACGACAATGAAATCAACCAAATTATGAAGAACAAACCATGGTGTACAAGCATGTTCAAAACGTTGATATTACTCTCTCTGTAAGTGAAAACTGTCACAAATCTCTAACTTTACCAGCAAAAGGCTGCATTTGATTTTGAACAGATCACACTATTTCAACATCACTCCAGTTTCCACAATGAGTTAATTATCACCTGAAGAGCGTGGTGGAGGACCTCGCGTTGGGGGGAATGAGCACATAGTCCTCGTGGGGAGCGGAGTACCTCACGTGGTCCAGCTCGCGTAGCAGCTGCCACGTGATGCCTGTGTGGGGGAACACGCAGTTTGAGAGAGCTAAGAAGTAATGCAAACAACAAGACCTTTGTTAGTGAATTATCTGTTCTATGCCTACATGTATGTTGATATATTAGTGTTGAATCGATATTTCAACTCGTTTTTAGGCTATAAGTCTACAACCACGAAGTAAATACGAATACAACCATAATGTATTTATATTAAATGATGAGATTTAACAGCATTAACAAGGGTGTGATACTTTCACATCATTACTCGCAGCTAATTTAATACACTCAGGAGAAAGAGGAAGTTACGTTGTAGTAAGACATAAACATGAAACCAAAATCTGTCCCAAATATTTCACAAAATGCCGATACTTAAATTACTGCATTTTAAGGGGAATAATTATTTATTCCAAGTAACTGTGCGATCTGATAATGACAGTGCTGCCATAAATATTGCATATTAAAATGTCTGCACTGGCAAAAAATCAAATCTAGCCATTAAAATACGATCCTGTCAAGCTTTTCATGCCTAATTCACTGCTGGTGAAAATGATGACATTTCATGAGCAGCACGTACAGTATTTATTAATCGTGAATACGGAATTCGATAACATAAGGAGAGGTGTAAAATCGGGGTAACACGAATCTTTCGCGGCAGTTTTCTTATTTTTGCTTAATACAGGATATCAAATTTGAAAATACGTTTTCTCTGCACGAATGGCTAATTTGGATTGTTAAATTTTATTTCTAATTTCGGTACTTTCCATAATTTTTGTGAACCTAAAGTAATTTGCTCAATTTCAACCTAAACATGCTCTCGTACCTACATTCCCAATACTAACTTTATCAACTATTTATTAAATGTGAGATCACATATTCTTATACAACACCATGAAAGTTAAACATAATCTTAGACTCGGACGCAACGCTAAAGTGGCAGACTGACCGCCATCCACGGAGTACTGCAGAAACACGTTATGCATCCTGGAGTCCGGCGCACGGCACAAGTCAGCGTGTTGCAGTCTGCCTCCAAAGGCTGTGGAGGGTGAATTTCTGTCTCTTCTCCCTCCGATGACGGCTGTGAAAAGCACAAATTTAGCGCTACGCGTGTCCACAGGGATGGTCGTGAGGCTCCGGGTGTTGCGGCCCTCGAGGGTGACTGCTGGAGGCTCCTCGATGGCATCGTCGCAGCCCCCGGAATGGACTCCTCCCATCACGTGCGCCCAGTGAGGCTTGAATGTCGGGCCCGGGAACGTGTCTCGTATGTAGGGCTGGTGGGGCAAAACGCAATAGCTTAGGAGCCAACAAGGCTCAGCACAACGCAAGCTCATTAACAAAGAAATAGAAATTAGGCAATCCAAGATCCATCATGAAGCTTAACGAATTAAATGCGTGTTGCTCGACGAATCTGTCGAACAACTTACAATTGGCTTGTAGGGTGTGACTCTGAACTTATATTGTATAACTATATAAGAGGGACACTTGGCTTATAAAGTATAAGTAGCTTGTGCACAACTACTTTTAATAATTAAAACGAATGATGCCGATATATCTCCTCATTGTATGCGACGTCGGTATAAAAATATGTGCATTCAACTAATTGAGGAAAAACATTTTGGAAACTTGTAAGTAAGCTTCAGGACCACTGAGACAAAAACAAATTTTTGGAGCGAAATTTGTTATTTTATACAACACTAATTATGAGGGAACCTACGATGTCATGAGTTGAACCTCCATATGTATACTATGTCATTTTAACTTCATGGGTTCTCAGGTGAAGTGTTTTTAAGTTTTTACCATCAATCATTTCATAGTCTGTAAAAGTATCATATTTTTACAGTTTATTTATGGCAATAGATCAGTTGCGGTAAAATAACGTCTCCAATTTTTTAAAAAACTGTTTTTGTATAAAACAATGAGAAAATTGCATTAGATAACTCGTTCAAAGAAGTACATTGTGACAGGAAAGATGAAAATACTAATGACCGTAAATTACACATCGTTGACGCATCTGATCTTGTTTGAGCTTAGGTAACATGCATACATCTGGGTAAATATAGTAATGGACGGTGTTGACCTACAGCAGGCACTGATTCATTCCATTACTCTGGTGTTCACAAATCAGTTGAGACCGTTACGCACAATCTTGTCCTGCAGCAAATACTGGAAGTTCATCCCAATATACCGGACATCACAAAAGAGGTGCTGTAACTCACGATACTGTCCTACAACAGGTACTGGTTCATCCCCGTATAATGGTGTTTACAACATGGTTACCGTAACTCACGATGTTGTCCTGCAGGAGGTACTGACAGTGCAGCCCAGTATACTAATTTTCACAGCTCAGTTAATGTAATAACTCCAAATATTGTCCTGAAGGAGGTATCGACAGTGCAGCCCTGTATACTAATGATTACAGCCCAGTTAATACCATAACTCACGATGTTGTCCTGCAGGAGGTACTGGCAGTGCAACCCAGTATACTGGTCATCACAGTAACAGAGGGCTTGCATGCAGTAGCCGCGGCCGAGACAGTGGTAGGGGCACGCTGTACCGATGTACACGTGCCGGAGGGACCACGCGTGAGCGCCGCTCGGGTCAGTAGTTGGCTCTTGAATCCAGCGGAAACGAACGTACCTGCAAGCGTACATAACCCGTTCCTTTAGATTTCTAAAATCACTTCATTGATAGCCATTTTTAAAACTCTGATATGCTATTTAGACTGTTTGCTAGCGGTAAATCAGAAGCAACTTCTCAAGCACATTCCAAAGCCAGTACCTCTAAATTTTAGTTTCCAAAATTCTCTAGAGTAAAATATGAAAGAAGTGCTGTCGTTAACTTTGAGGTGCCAATGAATACAGGCGGGGTTGACCTTGAAACGTACGGTGAGACTTCGGTTTCTTAAGGTAAAATCTAACACAACCTGAATATTACGTTCATAAATTAGGGTAAAGTTCCACTCACGCTGAAATTACTATGTGTGAATTTAGGTGAAATCCTCCACACATTGAAAATAACATTATTAAGTTTCAATTGAGGCAAAACCCTATAGTCGCAGCAAATAATATTATCCAGTTGAGTTAGAATCCTACGCTCGCTAAAAATAATACCATGTTGAACGAAAATCCAGCGCGCGCAGCGTACAACTCTAGAAAACACTCACTTGGCAGGCCCGACATTGTAGAGAGGGTAGACGATCCTCGTCCAGGTGAGGGGACCGTAGAATATAGATGAGTCGTCCAGCTGGAGACAGCTGGAGTCGCCAGGCAGGCAGGTGGAGCGCACCAGGGACCAGCTATACCCGTGATCCAGCGAGAACTCCACTCTGTCCACAAGGAAATTCATTCAAAATGAACGGCTACCTCGTCTAAAATTAGATTTGCATTAGAGTATTTTTTGCGACCATGAAGAATCCGGGTATTTGTTGTTGGTTTTTTTACCCCCACAAATTCAAAATTTATGAATTTATTCACCCCTTGACCTCCTATTAACAACCGTGTCGTTTTAACTCACTGCCTGTAAGCTAAGTCGTTATTTTTGGCTCAAAAAAATAAATGAAACTTCTCTTTTTGTGAATAAATTACTGGTTAACATCGCGTTAAATTATGCTCCCACTACACCGCTATCGATATCTTTTATTCCTGAACAGTCTCCTGCCTGAGTCATCATCGTTTACACTTAAGCCAAAAATGAAAACAACGCTCTCTCAACTTCGAAACCCATGATAAATTTCACAGTCAGTGACAATATATGAAAGAAATGCACGGCTTCTTCATTGCGCCCTCGGTGCACACCCGTGCCTCCGAATATTACGACAAAATTTTACGATAGGCGCTTTTGATCTTTCAAACTTCTTTAATTTAAGTTAAGCTTATTTAAGTTCTCTATACTCAGTTATTGATTTCCTCTTAATATTCTCTGTGTACCGTACTATTTGTATAACGCGTTATACGCAATCATATCAAACACATACTCATACTAACTTCCTGTCGAGTCTTACTTCGCCAGTTGGAAATCTCATTATATATTCGGCCTGGTGATTTTCTTGTCTCGTTCTTCTACGAATAATTTTCATTTTTAGAGGAGATTCCACTTTTTAAGTGTTTATGTAAGAAGTGATACGTACTAAATGCAAAAACAAAAGATCAAAACTTTCAGCAGACATTTTCTAACTGTACAGAGTTTGATCCATAATCTCAAAACGACTTGGAGTTACTGCATTGTATAATTGCATGGTAAATACAATAAACAATACATTATCCTAAAATTGCTTGGCTGAAGTTTAATATCCTGTATCGATCCTGACTCCCAACGTTAGGAATAATGAGTAGAGACCGAAGTGTGACAAAAAATCTGAGTAAATATGCAAATCCACTGCTCGAATTACGTCTCCTTCTAGGATATGACAGAAGGTGCATCCCGGCGGGGTGACTAAAACGTTCTTTCAAGAAAATTCACGCGCCCGTGAATTGATTATAAATAAAAAAATTTGCATCGCAGGC
Source organism: Morinoia aosen (assembly GCA_030386875.1). Classification (NCBI taxonomy): domain Eukaryota; kingdom Metazoa; phylum Arthropoda; class Malacostraca; order Amphipoda; family Talitridae; genus Morinoia; species Morinoia aosen. The sequence goes on from CM059565.1 coordinate 23,718,401, forward strand.
TGTGATGATGAGAGCCTAAAGACGTAATTCAAAGATTTCACAGTCATTTATGATATAATAGCTAGAGGGCTAAAGGCAACCATGTAAATTGTGTAAGCTTAGATGCCTAAGATATAAAATAATAGTAGGTTTTTTAAATCAATTAGGCTTATTAGCAGATCGCAACACTTGAGCGCCAAAGGACCGAAGAACTGAGCTGTTATTTAAAATACTACCACATTTATATTCATGAATGATGAATCACCTGCGGTTATACTTTGACGAAGTCAGTGAAACTGGGGTATTTAATTTCGTTGAAAAAACTCAAATAAATGAGAACTGTCATGAACAGAACTTCGTACATGAACATAGTTACGGTGAGCCAATAGTATCCGAACTTGCATGTGAGTTGAGATTGGAGAGACTTCAAACTCTATTGAGTCGGAAACATGCCAAGAATATAATTGCACTAACAATGCACATGTTCAGCGTGTTCTCAGCGTTTTCTAATGAGTGACCTACAGATTTTCCTCTTCTTGGAAATGTTGAGTTGAATCAGGATTCTTTTTCACGCAATTCTTAGTTATATCAACTGAGGACCTCAGTGAAAAAATATATTTTATTTTAATTCGTACCTGACAGGAGGCAAGTTTTTGTCCCACGCAGCATCGCATCCGATGGCGATTTCAAAGTGCAGCGAAGTGTTACCCACGATCTGCCGATGATGCGAACAATTAATCGACGGATGAAAGTCATACACACTTAAAACATTCGTTACTCGTTGGCAGCATAAAATCACGAGCATTTTGAAATCAATGTCTTTTCATTTCTAATTAATCTTTCGAATATAATAAGATGCAATCACGAAGATAATATGCATTTTCAGTTCGATACTACAGTTTAAAATGGTCTATGAAAATTCCCCAATAGGCATCAAAATATTTTTCATATGATCAGCTAAGTACCCTCAAGTAACTACCTAAGGTATTATTTTCATTTTCAAAAGTCATTGTATACCAATAGTCCAGGCACCATTTTCAACTGTGCACAACAAAGTTTCAATTTTCTGTACGCTTTGATTTCAAAGTTCTGAAATGTTCACCACGCGTATGAACTCAGAGCGAACTTATTCTAATGGTCATCAGCATGAATCAGTGTAACCCATTGCGCGATTCCCCAAACCTAAAATAGCAATACCCAAAACCAAGGAAACATCGCATGTTCAAACAGCGAAGGGAACGACAAAAGAAAATATTTAAAAACCGGGACTACTGTACCATTCAGCATACGCAACATCGGATACATTCACGAAGCCTACCTTGCCAGCAAAATACAAATGGTCTCACTTTATATTTGACTTTGTCTAGTGATTAAACCGTACGCTCGCTGAGATGTGTAGTACATACAATGCATCGTAGAATTTGTACATTCCAGTATACTGGAAGATAAATAAAAACCTATTTTGCAGAGAAAGTTGCAGGATTTGTAACAGAATATGGAAAATAGCGAAAATAATAGGATAATAAAATTGCAAGATAAAAAAATAAGAAAACGAAAATGGTAAGACAACAAAACAACTCTATAACCTTAATGCTCCTCATGAATCTATGATCGTCTTAATAGCATAACAAATCATAGAATTGGTCAAAAAAGCTCCGTAACACTGTTGAAAATCTTCCGCATTACTGATCGTGGCCTGGCCCTGTGGAAGAAGAAGCTCTCTTCCAATCGCCTGGCTTAGTGGCCAGACAGATTTTTGAAGCCGTTGAATTTAGTTCTTTCTGTTCTTCGTTTTTTGTTTTGCAGCTGCAACTTTTATTTTCGTTTTATTGTGTTCAAATTTATATCTCTAGAATTAAGCCTGTTGAACCTCTTCCGGACCTATTCTAACATTAAAAACGCATTAATTAATTAAACCTTAATCGGGACGCTTTTGCGTTTACCAATTAAACTAACTTAAACTTATACTGAACTTACTGCTTGGGCAGCATGTCGCCCTTTAAAAGGTGGGTCTGGTACCTTTACCTATTTTCTCTTTATTAAATAAGCGGTTTTTCCGCCCATTAAATTCCTCGACCCGGCTCTTGCAGCCTCTTGAATAGGTATTTAATATTCAAGGTAATTAATGTTTTCTTCAAATCTACCTGAGATATATGTACTTGAAATTTTGAAACCATAAAGCTGCGAAATATTATTCAGTTATCGAGAGTTCAAAGTCAAGTCACCCCCCAGAAACAGTTACGAATCTGGTACGGAAAGCTACTGAAAAAAAATATATATATATATATATCTGTCGGGCCAAGTGCGTGCCTGCTTTCACTGTGCCAAGATTGCTTTCATTGTGCTTCGATCATCTTTTAGGGTGGTCGGTAGCGCGATCGATAGCGTTCTGGTGCGGTGAATTTAAGTCCTGAGTTCGAATCTCGTGAGCTCCTCGTACATTTATTATTCAGTTAGTATAATTAGTGATTTATGGCCAGACTTCTTAAAGTCCTGTGTCTCCTTGTTCAGAACGACTCTGTGCTTCCTATCGGAGTACCGTATTGATGGCCAGTGGTGGTCTTATTGGACGAGCTGCTGTCCTTCCATTTGTCGTCTTGTACTCTAAAGAGTTACGTTTCGTAAACCTCGCGTTGAGGAACTTCGCGTTTCTGGCTGTTTAAAGGAGCCTTGATTAAACTGTTACAGAGGAAGCTGCGAACTTCGGAATCCGCTGGAATCCTCAGGATGCACCTAACAGTGTCTTCAGTGACTCCGTGGTGTGAGGACGGGTGTGGCGCTCGCTCCGAAACAAAGTGCCTATTGTTAGAAAGAATGTACCTCTAACCTAAATGGGTACCCACTCTCGTCCTGAGTATTCAAATGTGATTTAAATACCCCATATATAAAAATAATCAAACTAAAAGCATAATATTCCCTCAAAAGCGTGAGAGTATTCAACCCTCGTTTACACAACGACCGCACTCCCTCAATCTTCAAGATGACTAACAAACGACGCAGTACCAGCAACAGCACCAACAACAGCACCAACAACAGCAGCAACAACAGCACCGAATTTCAACCGAAGTTTGGTCAATACCCTGATGTGTCTAGCCTAACGAAAGGCGGTAAAGAAGTGGTCTCTGTCTTAATAAAATACTTCGATTCAGTGATGACAAAATTTAATAGTGATATTGAAAAAATGCAAAATGAAATAAGCCACCTTAAAACGCTATTTGGAACAAAAGAAGCGGAACACAAAAAAAATTCTCGATGAACAGAACAAGAAAATGGATAGCTTAACCTCCCGCCTCGACCAGTTGGAAAAAAATAATCAACGCCGAGACATTGAAGACAAAAAATGTACTCTCGTCATTTCTGGAAGGGAAATACCGCAATCTCACGCAAACGAAATCTGTAAGGATACAGTCTGCAAACTCCTGAAGGACAAGATCAACATTGACCTCTCCGACACTGATATGACGTCAGCTACAAGAATGGGGAAAAAACCAGTAACTGGGAACGTAGATCAAAGAAACATTGCATTTGAACTAAAAGATTACAACAAAAAACGTGAAATTCTCAACGCCTGCCGAGAAAAGAAACCAAAGTTCTTCTTCATAAATGAATACCTCATACCTTCACGAGCTAACGCCATGTACATTCTGAGGATGGCCAAAAGGAAATTCCCGGATAAAGTTGGAACCCCAAAAACACAGGATGGAAACATTTTCATATTTAACCCCGGAAACCCAGATTCAAGACGCCGCGAGATCAACACGCCAGATGACCTCGAGCAATACCTGATGCAACAACTCAATATGACATCAAAACAAGTCATGGGTGACTAGACTAGGTGATCTCCTCAATTTGATTGTCAGTTTTCGTGCTAGTTTAACCCCAATTAGATATCATATCAGCTTATCCTCAACTTGATGTTAGCTTAACCTGAATCTATACAAATGTTTAACAGATGTGTTTGTAAACATTTATGATAGGTGTATGTGAACTTTTGCAACAACGCAATCAGCAATTTTTACCTCCCAATGTTACTGTGATTTTTTTTTCATTTTTTACCACTAAAGTTTTTTTTATTACGCGTAAACCATATTAGCTGATTATATCATTGTCATTAGGTGATCCCCTAAATTCCCTAGACTAGGTGATCCCCTAAATTAGTAAATTTCATTTTCATCCCCTAAATATGTCAACTTCGTATTAATTTAACCTCAATTAGGTATCATGTCAGTAAACCTCAACGTGATGCTCGTTCAACCTGAATCTATACAAGTGTATAACAGATGTGCTTGTAAACATTTATGACAGCTGTGTGTGAACTTTTGAAACAACGCAATCAGCAATTTTTTACCTCCCAATGTTACTGTGAATTTTTCCTCTTCTTAACCACTTAAGTATTATTACGCGTAAACCATATTAGCTGATTATATCATTGTCGTTGTAATCTTCTTATAATCTGATAATCGCTTCTGCCCTCCACTGCCATCGTACAACCATATTAGCTGATTATATCATTGTCGTTGTAATCTTCTTATAATCTGATTATATCATTGTCGTTGTAATCTTCTTATAATCTGATTATATCATTGTCATTATAATCTATCAGCAATTTTTCACTTACCAATATTACTGTGAATTCTTCCTTATTTACCACTACAGTTATTATTACGCGTAAACCATATTAGCTGATTGTATCATTGTCATCATAATCTTTAAAACTTATTCCCTCTTGTATGTGAACTTATGAAAACGCCCTCAGCAATCTGTTTGCACCAATGTAGTGATATCGAACTCCAATATTATAACAAATAAATAATAGATGTGTGTGTAAACATCTATGACAACTGTGTGTCACATTTTGTAACATCGCAATTAGTAATTTTTCACCAACCAATGTTACTGTGAATTCTTCTCTATTTACCACTACAGTTATTATTACGCGTAAACCATATTAGCTGATTGTATCATTGTCGTCATAATCTTTAGAAATTTATTACCTGTTGTATGTGAACTTGCGAAAACGCCCTTAGCAATCTGTTTGCACCAATGTTGTGATATTGAACTCCATTATCACTCGCTCATGGACTGAGTTTGTGTGTACTCACGAAATCGCGCTAGATTTTTCTTTTTTACTCAATTCTCTCTTACTTAATAAGCTACTTTTTAGACTGAAATATCCCTTTAAGCTTGACTCTGTATTTCGTCTTAAGCTCTATAGTACCTAATTCTTACTTTTACTTATTTTAAATGACTGATCACCCTGTAATATTTGAAGAAATCGATCCAGATTTCAATCATTTGAACAGAATATATCCAAACCTAAACGACTCTCAAGAGTGTAGGTATACTAATATATCAGAATTCAACGAAACTATACGAATAACTGACCGAGATTTCTCACTCCTGTGTTGGAACTGTAGGTCACTCTATCCAAAATTGGAAGAGATACAATGTACTATTACTGAACTTAAATATAACCTAGACGTGATTAGCTTCACCGAAAGCTGGCTAGATGACTCGACTAAAGACATGATTCGATTTGAAAATTATCATAGTTACCATTCGCTAAGAAAAAACCAGCGGGGCGGAGGCATCAGCACATATATATCTAACCACATAGACTCGAGAACCATAGCAAGTGCAACCATGAATCAGGATCATATAGAATCACTCTTCGTAGAACTTTTTAGAGATGGTAAACGCATTGTGCTTGGAACGGTGTATAGGCCTCCTACAGCCTGTCCTATATCCTTCCTGAATGAATTGAATCGTATTATTTCTCAGTTCAACAGGCCCTTATACAATGACATAATAATATGCGGTGACTTCAATTATGATCTACTGAAACATGAAAGCCATGAACCAATCTCTAATTTCCTAACTACCTTTCAGTCTCAATCCTTCCTTCCGATCATTACAAAGCCTACACGAATAACCTCAGAGTGTGCTACGCTGCTTGACAATATCTTTATGACAGACCCTAGTGATTTTCTTGCTGGAATAATTACTTCTGACTTATCAGATCACTTCCCAGTTTTTCTTATTAAGAAAAATGTCCATATTGCTTGCACCAAGGCACGGGCTGAAACTTACTCATATCGTAAAATAAACGAATCAAATCTTGAAGAAATGCGCACCGTTCTAGAAGAATCAATGCCTACATTGCACATCTCTCAACAAAACAATAATACTACGAGCATTGATGAAGCAGTAGTAAAGTTGACTGAAACTATAATGACCGCATACAATCAGTGTTGCCCAATTGTAACTCGTACAGTTACCCCGAAAAATAAACATGAGCCCTGGATTACCAGAGACATCGTGATAAATATAAAGAAACGTCAAGCGTACCTAGCCCTTCTTTGCGAAGGACGAATATCTAGAGAAACATATAACCGATTTAGAAACTATGTAACAAACCAGATAAGAACATCAAAAAAGAACTACTTTACGCTCAAGTTTACTCAATTCAAAACTGACGTTAAAAAGATTTGGCATCTCCTTAACTCCTGCTGTAAACCGAATAATGCCGATAAAAAGAAAATTGAACATGTTGTTCAAGATAATGTAAAATATCATGAGAAGAAAGAAATTGCTAATCTCTTTAACAACTTCTTCGTAAACGTAGGGAAAACAATAGCTGATGGTATTCCAAGTGAACCTACTGATCACCTGGAATTTATGGATCATATTCGAGAACCCAACTCCTTTTTCTTTACGCCTACAAACTCCTCCGATGTAATTACGTGCATAAACAACATGAAAAATAAATCGAGTGGGTTACAAACGTTTCCGACTAAAGTACTTAAAGTTATTGCTGACATTGTAGCCCCACTGATATCAAATATTATTAACCAGTCTCTCTTACTAGGCACTTTCCCGAACTCCCTCAAAGTTGCTAGAGTAACCCCTATCTTTAAAAGTGGTGAAAAAACCTGTGTAAACAATTATCGACCTATCTCCATTCTACCAATTATTAGCAAAGTATTCGAAAAGATTGTGTATAAAAAAGTGTACTCTTATTTTGAACAAAAATCATTTCTTTACGATAAACAATACGGTTTTCGCTCTAAAAAATCAACAACACAGGCTATATTAAATCATTTACAATTCCTCTATTCTAATATAGATGAAGGAAAGCCTGTCTTCTCTGTATTTCTTGACTTCCGAAAAGCATTTGATTGTGTGGACCATAAAATACTATTATCGAAACTACACTGTTATGGCATTCGAGGGATTGCCCATGATTGGTTCAGATCATACCTAACAAATCAGAAACAATACGTTGTCATTGATGACGCAAAATCAGACCCACAGACAATTAGCCATGGAGTTCCACAAGGATCTGTTCTCGGGCCTCTCTTGTTTCTGATTTTTATCAATGATATTGTAAAATCTACATCATTCTTCAAATTCATACTTTTTGCCGATGACAGTACGCTTTCTGCGGTCCTTCCGAACCAAAATCCTGCTATGATTGTGGAGAGTATAAATACTGAACTTCACAAGGTTTCATCGTGGCTCAAAGCTAATAAAATAAGCCTAAATATCGATAAAACAAATTATATTACTTTCTCATACAAGAAAGATGTATCTCTCCCATGCATTAAAATTGGCGAAGGTGAAATCGAAGAAACCAACTCATGTAAGTTTCTGGGCATCATAATAGATAAACATCTGACCTTCAAAGAGCACATCACTCATATTAGTTCTAAATTATCAAAATCCATCGGAATCCTAAATAAAGTTAAAAATTTTCTGCCTGAAACAGCTTTACAAATGCTCTACCGAACGCTCATTTCTCCATACTTGCAATACGGAATAGAAGCATGGCACGGAACTGATAAAAATAAAACCAACAAAATTTTTACTCTGCAGAAAAGGGCTGTCAGAGCGGTAAAGAACCTAGAATATAATGCTCACACAAATGATTCTTTCAAAAATTTACAAATACTTAAACTTTCGGATCTATACAAAATCTCCATCTGTAATTTCATTTACAAAACATTAAGAAATGATGGCGACAATAGCCTAAGACAATTATTGACTGCGCAAACTGGTCATCACGACCATTTAACCCGAAATAGAAGTAAATTCATGCTTCCTTATTATTCAAAGGCCAGGTCGCAACACAGTATTCTCTTCGTTGGAACCAAAACTTGGAACTCTATACCTGCAGAGATCCGTGAATGTAATTCGTACAAAGTATTCAAAAGACATCTTGAGTCTCACTTCCTATCAGAATACTAGTAGTGTAAGATCACCGTGTCGAAATCTTGCCTCCTACATGTAACTAATGATAATGTCATAATGTAACTTGCCTTGTGTACCATAACCAATCTTCTCTCTGCTCGTGAATCGTTTTATCGAACATACTGTTAAATATAGCCGACTTGTAAAATATCGAGTTAATCATCTCAATGATCAGTCTAATGCGAAACTAGGTTAAGTGAACTAGGTTAAACTTTTGTACACCCTAGAATAGCGTGATGGTAGGATGCCCTAGAAGTCGCTGAACTTATTCGGGCCCACAGGTAGCTATACTCAAATTTGACCATTGTACTAGACTTAAGTAAAACTCTACCTCTGTATCACCTACCTCTGTATCTCCTGTGGTAAATAAATTGTTTAAAATTGTTTAAATTGTTTAACTTGAGTGCGGTTACTATATTTCCTCTTTTGGAGAAGCAACTCGTTGTTGTTGCCTAACTTTCGTTCCGAAAACTAAAATAAACGTTCGAACTATTGCCCTCAAGTTTTAAATCCTAAAAACACAATTAAAATTTATTATTGGCAAATAAGTGGAAAACTGCCCCGAGTTAAATTTTTAGCAGTTCTTAATATAGACAAAACATATGTTTCCAAAATCCTCTGTTCTCTCCTGATGAACAGAAATGCATAAAATATAAAACTGTTTAGTAATACTTTAAATGATTTGTGTATAAAATACCTACTCAGTGTTACCAGATTTTGGATTTTCAGCTACTTTTTCTTTATACTGGGAGAATCTTTTATGGAATAGGCGCAACAGAAAAGTATGTCCCAAAACCATTGGTTAGAAACGACAATCGAGGGAATATTTCTCACTTTGATGTCAGAAGTTTGGGCCACAGCTGGCTCCGAGAAGCCAGATTTGGCAGTGAGCGCCTCCACCTCGCTGTTGCAGTAGTGACCTGAGCGCAAAAAAATATTATGTGAAATTAAAATTAAGAGCAAAATTCACGTATAAAGTCAGAATATAACATCGTTGGGAACAGTTTTTTTTCTCATAAGGAAGATTGTACGCGGATGACACTTCTCTGACATTCAGAAAGTTTCTCTTTCAGCCAACAAATAGCAGTGCATACATATATTTTGAAAGGCTTGCACGCAGGTGTGAGAGAGTGTATGGCGGTGCAATCGCAAGCGCTAGGTACCACAGGCGGATTTTTCGCTACAATATGAGTGAAGTGGATGAAGATGGTGACCCAAATCCCATCCCCCGCTGCTTCCGAGGTTCGGTTTGTGAAAAAAATTTCAGAGCACACAACATGACATCAACCGAAATCCATCGTCAGCTGTGCCGAGCTTGTGGACAGAGCGTTATGATCAATGAGAAGGTGCGTCGCTGGTGATGGGAATTCTCAGAAGATTGGCAAAAAAACGCTTGATGTGGAACGCAGAAGGCGATATCTATCGTTCAGGACGATTTTGTAAAGCCATAGCAGCAGTACATAGTAGAAAATCGTTGTTTCACGCTTACGGAGCTGTGAAGCCATTTACTCAGTATCCGTACACAATAGGTCACCATCAGACGTATCACAGAGACGCATTGGCCGTCAAACCCTGGTCCCTTCCTTACTTTCAAATTGATGGCTCGCTCAATAGCTGGAAACCTTACAACCATTTCGCTTGACCTAAACTTCAAGCACACCTCTACATTTTTCAGTTGAACGAAGCGTTTCATTCTCATTGCTCTTCTGAAAATTTCGTCACAAACACATTTGTTTTTGGTAGCGCTTAAGTAAATTAGTCCTCCGTTTTTGTACTCCACATTTTCGTATCAATACTTGAATATTTAACGTGTAAATAATTGAGGAAAAGAGGATAACTAGCTCACATTTTTCAATACCTCTCTAGAAGATTCAACAAATAACATGTCTCAACATTTATTTTCAAGCGTGCGAAGAATAGATGAAGATTTTTATTGCATTGTACTGATTACACACGCTGCTAATAGCAGTAACAGATGATCCTCTCATGGACAAACATTAACGACGGTTTTAACAACTTTATTTTACTGAAATCTTAATTCACTAAAATGTTAATTTATTCTGTACGGTATTCTGTACAATGCTAATCACGTAGAATCTTCGTTAGGAAAATTGAGAAGTATAACATGCGGAGATACGAACAGAGAGAGACAGCTCTCGGATTTGCTAGATACGTTTTGAGAGTGAGGCGAGTTTCAGATCAATGTAGATCTGCAGAGCCTGTGTGTACCTCAGACATGGAGAGATCATGCCAAGATAACCAGCCTTAAGCACACCATAATACATAAGAATGTTTGCCTTCACGAACTCGAAGTTCAGTTGTGAACAGGAATACATCATTAAGTTGTAATTAAGAATACAGAATTCAGCAGTATGAAAGAATATTTGATCAGCCGTAACGAAGAATTTGGATTAGTTATAATTATAGGAATATCAAATTCAATTGCAGCCTCGATGACAAGGTGCAGTATTAGACCGATAAATGAGCTTTCCAGTTCCTAAAGCTATGAAATAAACGTATAAGGCGACGTAGTCTACCGCACACGAATATACCGATACAGAAAAATTAAACATATTCGTGTCCAAACCTCGGCAGGTAAGTACAGAGTGCGTATTTCGGTAGTGCAAATAGAAAGCTCACTTCAATATACTCCTAATTACGACTGCATCACTCGAGAACACAATTCGCAGAAAGCAAGACGGATTGGAATTACCTCTTCCGGTGTTGTACATCATAATCCAGTCCGGTGGTGCGAAGCCATCAGCAGAGGGCGCGTCCAGTGCTGACGGAGGACCGCTCCTGCTCCCACCAATCACTACCGAGTCCAATACCCAATCCGGCTGTGGGGCTGGCGGCTGTACGATTCGAAATGATATTCAGTATTTCTTGAGCAGGTTACATCGATAGATCACACACGTGTTATATAGGTAAATTTTCTGAGTTACTTAAATGAGGGGTCATGTTGAATTGACACAGTGCTATAAGCCTTCATAGTAATGAAGGAATAGCGACAAAATGTTCAGTTAATCTACAATTTCCAACGTACTCGGTAAAAACAACGCCAGATGATGGCTAAAAATGTATTTCTTCCCTAAGCATGCCATTTAGGAGAAAAAACAGTTGAAGTAATTTTCTGGGTAATTTTTGTTTGTATCGAATAAGCATGAAACAGAGTCCAAATATATTTATCTAAGCAAGGACCATCCATTGACAAGAGAGTGCATGATAATCACGTCAACCAAATTGGCGTTAAAATAAGTACGGAAAAGGAGTCTCTAGAGTAGAATTCTGCACCTTCAGAGTTAAGCTTCTTATTAGAATCTATAAATCCGAATTCATATGGATTTAACTGGAAACAATCCACGCTGCTTTGATTAACCCCATGCTCCACACGAGACAGATTTTTTTAGTAAATAATTGACTTATTCAAAATTATTCTCCAAGCCAAAAGCAAGGAGAGCACACCTAAGTCATGAAAGAACCCAAGAACCCACATGAAAGAAACCCCCAAGAAGGTTGTCCTCTCCACAGACCAATAATGTTATGGGGAGGAACACTCACGAAAGTTGAAGTAGACGTCGCCGAAGACAGACCAGCCACTTGCCACCAGCGCACGCGGCCCGCACTGCAGTGCAGGCCGTCGGGGATCTCCAGCCACACGTATCTGAATATGATGAGTATTGCTTTAGCCGAATGTCCACACGGGATAAGTTACCGCGCTGCTTGACAATATCTTTATGACAGACCCAAGTGATTTTCTTGCTGGAATAATTACTTCTGACTTATCAGATCATTTTCCAGTTTTTCTTATTAAGAAAAATGTCTATCTTGCGTGCACCAAAGCACGGGCTGAAACTTACTCATATCGTAAAATAAACGAATCAAATTTAGAAGAAATGCGCACCGTTCTAGAAGATTTAATGCCAACATTGCACATCACCCAACAAAACAATAATGCAAGGAGCATTGATGAATCAGTAGTAAAGTTGACTGAAACTATAATGAACGCATACAATCAGTGTTGCCCAATTGTAACTCGTACAGTTACCCCGAAAAATAAACAAAAGCCCTGGATTACTAGAGACATCGTGATAAATATAAAGAAACGCCAAGCGTACCTAGCCCTCCTTTGCGAAGGGCGAATATCTAGAGAAACATATAACCGATTCAGAAACTATGTGACAAACCAGATAAGAACATCAAAAAAGAGCTACTTTACCCTCAAGTTTACTCAATTCAAAGCTGACGTTAAAAAGACTTGGCGCCTCCTTAACTCTTGTTATAAACCGAATAACGCCGAAAAAAAGAAAATTGGATATATCACTCGAGATAATGTAAAATACCATGAGAAGAATGAAATTGCTAATCTCTTCAACAACTTCTTTGTAAACGTAGGGAAAACTACGAGTATAGCCAATGGTATTCCAAGTGAACCTACTGATCACCTGGAATTTATGGATCATATTCGAGAACACAACTCCTTTTTCTTTACGCCTACAAACTCCTCCGATGTAATTGCGTGCATAAACAACATGAAAAATAAATCGAGTGGGTTACAAACGTTTCCAACTAAAATACTTAAAATAATTGCTGATATTGTGGCCCCGCTGATATCCAATATTATTAACCAGTCTCTCTTACTAGGCACTTTCCCGAACTCCCTCAAAGTTGCTAGAGTAACCCCTATCTTTAAAAATGGTGAAAAAACCTGTGTAAACAATTATCGACCTATCTCCATGTTACCAATTATTAGCAAGGTATTCGAGAAAATTGTGTATAAAAAAGTGTACTCTTATTTTGAACAAAAATCATTTCTCTATGATAAACAATACGGCTTTCGCTGTAAAAAATCAACAACACAGGCAATATTAAATCATTTACAATTCCTTTATTCTAATATAGATAACGGAAAGACTGTCTTCTCTGTATTTCTTGACTTTCGAAAGGCATTCGATTGTGTGGACCATAACATATTACTCTCGAAACTTCATTGTTATGGCATTCGTGGGGTTGCCCATGATTGGTTCAGATCATACCTAACAAATCGGAAGCAATACGTTGTCATTGACGACGCAAAATCGGACCCACAGAAAATTAGCCATGGAGTTCCACAAGGATCTGTTGTTGGGCCTCTCCTTTTTCTGATTTTTATCAATGATATTGTTAAATCTACATCATTTTTTAAATTCATACTTTTTGCCGATGACAGTACGCTTTCTGCGGTCCTTCCGAACGAAAATCCCACTACGATTGCGGAGAGTATAAATAATGAACTCCATAAGGTTTCACTGTGGCTTAAAGCTAATAAAATAAGCCTCAATATCGATAAAACAAATTATATTACGTTCTCATACAAGAAAAATATATCTCTACCATCCATTAAAATTGGCGAAGGTGAAATCAAAGAAACCAACTTATGTAAATTTCTGGGCATCATAATAGATAAACATCTGACCTTCAAAGAGCACATCACTCATATTAGTTCTAAATTATCAAAATCCATCGGAATCCTGAATAAAGTTTAAAATTTCCTGCCTGAAACAGCCTTACTAATGCTTTATCGAACGCTCATTTCACCATACCTGCAATACGGAATAGAAGCATAGCATGGAACTGATAAAAATAAAACCAACATAATTTTTACTCTGCAAAAAAGAGCCATCAGAGCGGTAAAGAACCTAGAATATAATGCTCACACAAATGATTCATTCAAAAATTTACAAATACTTGAACTCTCGGATCTCTACAAAATCTCCATCTGCAATTTCATCTACAAAACATTAGCTAATGATGGCGACAATAGCCTTCAACAGTTATTAACTGCGCAAACTGGTCATCACGACCATTTAACACGAAATAAAAGTAAATTCATGCTTCCTTATTATTCAAAGGCCCGCTCGCAACATATTATACTATTCGTTGGAACTAAAACCTGGAACTCAATACCTGCGGAGATCCGTGAAAGTAATTCTTACAAGGTATTTAAAAGAAATCTTGAGTCTCACTTCTTATCAGAATACTAGTCGTGTAAGATCACCAAGTCAAATCCTGCCTCCTACATGTCTTGTCCTAATAATGCAATTTGCCATGAGTAATATCGCCGATTTTCAGTCTGCTCCCAAATCGTTATCGAATATACTGTTAAATATTGTCCATATAACCTATATTGTAAAATTAAACATCAATATCGAGTTCATTATCCTGTTGATCAGTCTAATGCGAAACTTGGCTAAGTGAATTAGGTTAAACATTATTGTACGCCCTAGAATAATGTAATGGTAGGATGCCCTAGAAGTCGCTGAACTTATTCGGGCCCACAGGTAGCTATACTCAACTCTGACCATTGTATTAGACTTAAGAAACATTCTACCTCTGTATCTCCTGTGGTAAATAAATTGTTTAAATTGTTTAAATTGTTTAAATTGTTTAGTTTAACACGTTAGTTGTGATGTGAGCCGCCGGTGCACACGAAGGTTAAAGGTTAGGTTAAGGTTAACATCGGCATCTTTGGGATGCTTTATTTCCAATCAAGCCTGATACATATGATCTTAGCATTGGTTTTTCAAATGTCTTATAACTAAGCCTATATATAGGACACCATGACGGTTCCCCCGTAAAGCCGGTACCCATTTCCGACACCTGGGTTGAGTGGGGTATTGTGCTTGAGCTTTCCCTTATACCCAACGGGGAAAATCTTCGCGCCAGCGCTGGGAACGAACCCGCGACTTCCAGCATACAAGTCCGATCCCTTAACCGCTGTGCCACGGAGAGCACGAAGGGAATTTTCATAATGCTACTGACCGACCAGAAGTCCCAAACTCAATTTATAGTTCTTAATCAAAGCTTAGTGAAGGCACGATCTAGTTATTGTTTACCATTTTCAGAATTTCTCAATTCTATTGACGGTAAATTTGAGTTGAATATTGACCTTGAACATAATTTTAACCCATTGTGGTCAGCGTGGTAAGCCTGCCCAACCACAACAAGAGTGTTCCATAGAGAAGAAGGAGGAAGATTCAGGATGGAGTTTAGGGGATCGGAAATCTGAGGACAAGGTGTGTTACCACGCAAGATCCCTTGCGTATAGAAACACTAAATTAAGAAAGAAGTTCAAGAAATCAGACAAAAGCCGAAGGAAAAAGTTAGACGTGCTAAAAAACGACAGCAGTGAATCGAAAAAGACGGTTCATGGCATAACAAAAACCTGTACTATTTCTACGAAATGATGGCCTTCCTAACTTTCAGCTTAGGAAATTATATCTTCTCATTAGGGGAACCAATTTCCGTAGATACACGTACACGAGGAAACAAATTACCTAAAAGAACGCATGAAAAGTGCTTATGTACCTGCACTATGTGCCAAAAGTCAAAATTTGTGCGCCTGAATAAGCGTGTAAACAATGTTTGTACATGGTGATTTGGAGATGAGGGTCCATAATGAGCCTTCAATAACTCCCATAATATAGGATGGTTTCAAAAAACAAAGCATATGGGAAATCCTGAGAAACACAAGTTCTACTCCGATTACTTTTTATTACAATATTTTTCATTAGCCGCCCCTCAAAACTGCCAATAATCGCCACGATTGCGCAGGCTGATCATTACGGTGTTAGTGAGACTTAGTCCAAGTTACAGGATTTCTACCTTGATGATAACCTTGAGTTGTAGTACAGTATATTAGTAATATTTCCATGGCAAACTCTTTATTAAATAAAGAATCTACCGTGAAAGCCTTCAAATCTACACCAACTCAAGGCATCCATCAAGGGTGAAATCCAAAGCATTGGACAAAACCTCACCAGTGTCGTAATGAACAGTCTACGTAATCGTGTCTATTCGTGCCAGCGTTCAAGGGGGAGGTACATGAAAAATATTGTTCATATAATCAAAATAAAACACCTATTTCTCAGGATTGCACGAATATTTTTTTAATCCACCCAAAATTAAGAGCATTATTGAAAATTCTTTTAAGACCAATATCCGAACATTACACTGTGTATGAAAACACGTATGTAAAGAATACGAATGCTTCTCAGTGTCCATACCAACTGCACGAACGTACCTTAAAGAGTACGTAATCAGTATAAATGTATCTGATTGTGCACGGAAACTGTGAGAATGTAGCTGAGCGTGCAAGTATATGGTATGAATGTAGCTGAACGTCCGCCAAAAATATGAATGTACGTGAACGTTCACGTTCAGTTTCTGAACGCTTACGCACAAAGTTTTTTCATCTGAACTTATACGTATCAGGTACTTAACTACCAGAACGTTCAAGCATATAAGGAACTTAAACACCTCAACCAGAACGGGTGCAGTGGGTCTATAGCTGAACATGTATCAGTAAAATATTTCTTTGAGCTTCCACGCTGAAAGTGTGTCAATGTAAGATGTAAACTATGAGTAAGGTTGATTTCAGTACGTTTGCTCAAAAATGAAAATAATGATAAATACAACCACCTGAAATTTCATCCCGAAAAATGCAGAAATCAAGAGAATCTTAAAATGTATCTAAAGCTTAATAGAAAAGCTACTTTCTCAGTGTATTGGAAAATGTTAGTATGCTCTGTACGCAGTGCAGTATGAATTAGCAAGTTCTCTGAAGTCAGCGGTGAAGCCAGTAATGGGATTGTTAAAAATGCACTTCAAACTCTTTTACCTCCTCACCTCTCAATTCTGTATATCCTCTCCCCTCTCACCCCAACTCTACAGTGCACGAACGAACACATGCACCAAGTCAGTTGTCAACGGTCTTCGTCTTAGCGTAAGCTTAGTGTCATTGAAAATAAAACTGAGTTCGTGCTTCAGACGTCCGTCGATCAAAATAGCTCACAGAGCCCATTACACACACTCTGAACTATTTTAGCAACGAATACGTCACTGTCAATACGTGCAGCCTTATGAATTCTCAATCACTTACTTACGGCACTGGTAGGAACATGCGAGAAAATTCATAGGAAAAAGCGAGAAACAAAAACAAACTCACTTGGGAGTACTAAGGTGGTGGGGCGACATGGCTTTGAGAGTGGTCCAGGTTATGCCACCATCGCAGGTCATCTGGACCAGAATTTTGGACTGGTTGTTGAACTCTCTATTACTGTCCTCCACTTCCAGCGATTTAAACGAGCTTTCGTACGATGGCTCAAAAGAAGTCCAAGGTGACTGTTGCTGACTGAACACCGACCGACGGGAGCGAGAAGATCGACGGACCTCGGTGTTGGATTCCACGTCCGGCTCTTGGTATGTTCGAATGATCCCATTTGTGTTTTTTGGTGTTCTCGGTTGGTAGGAACTCCTTTGCTCGTATTGCTGGGATATGAAATTCAATTGAGAACTCTGGCTCTGAAGTATTTCCGAAGAATATTGAGAAGACCTGTGGCTGGGACATGACGACCTGATCAGGAATTGGACGTAGTGAGCGTCCTGCAGGTCCAGGTCCGTGGTCTCTAGGTACCTGCTGCAGCCCTGCAGGTCCCGCAAAAATCAATTCAGGAGACAGGAAAAGGTAGAAAATGTAATGGTAAATTATTAACAATTTTGTTGCCTGAACAAGTGGACAGGGTAAAAATTTTGGAGGAATCTGCTCAACTCAATGGTAAGTTTAGCAAAATCTTGGGAACAAATTATTGTCAACTGCATTGTTTTTGTTGGGCAGTAAATTCTTAAAACTGCCTGTAACTCGCTTACAATACAAAATAGATATGTAAAATATCAGAAAAACTATTCGACTAGAAAGTTATTCAAAATAATAAAGGGAAATTTGAAAAGAACTTTTACAATAGAACATGAGAAATTCATCGGGCATCAAGAATACAAAAATAATTGGTTATAGTGAATTTTAGAACGTTAATTCGAATTTTCAGCCCTGGGTTGTAAGAAGTGCTAAGCCAAATTAGGAATTCCGTGAAAAAAAATGAAATAAAAAAGCTTTCAAAATGTTAAGATACAAGAGACGCTAAAAAATTAACGACTTGTTCCAAACGCACATTTGACCTGTTCGTACATTAGTCAAATGTCTAGATGCATATAATATGAGAACATCTATAAATAGAATTTAATGTAAAGTGTTGAACAAAAGGACTAATACATTGCTCATTACCTCCCACACTAAAACTATTATCCCTTAAAAATAATTTGAGGTTTAATTAAAATTATTTTCCTTTATCGGGAGAACATCTCCCACGCAGTGTAAGTCAAACAAATGCGCAGGACCTCCCCTAAATATAGAGCTTGGAAACTGATATATTTTACAGGTAACTTTTTCATCCAAATATTAAAAGTGAAACAACTCTAGCGTCATGTACTCACATGAGTATACAAAATAAAAGAGTAATTAAATGCATCTTGTACCCACATGTATGTAGAAAATAAGAAAGTTATTACATGTATATCAACATATACATACCTGCTGTACAAAATATACACACAAAATACCCATACAAATGAAAACATGAATACAAAATATCAAAACAAGAAAGTGATTCCCCAGAAAGATCCACTATGGGTCCATGATAAGGGAAAAAGCAGCAACTAACCCCTGTGAAGTGCATGGCGTCCCCAGCTCCCCCAGCCGAGCAGGCGGAGGTGACGGTGCCCCCCACCAGGAGGCGCCAGTTGCCCGCCCCCGCGCCCCCCTCGAACTCCTCGGACAGGTGAGTGGGCAGTGGGGTGATCGGGTGCGAGCAGGTCGCACCTGGGTGAAATTAAAGAATTCAATTAGAATTAGTTTTAAAGTGATTGATTGGGTGCGAGCAAGTCACACCTGGGGGAAATTAAAGTATTCAATTATATTTAGTCTTAAATTACCCCAGCTTTAAAAGAGTATTCTTATGCCTCACTGTTTTAATATGACAGGCACACAAAACTTTAAAAACTTCCCATTTTTTTGTGTTCTCGTGTTCACCACTGCAGCCATGTGAACGACTGTTTAGGCGGGCATTTATAAAAATATTAAAAAAGCTGTCTCCCATATGGAAGGATATTCTTAGCAAACACCAAGACGTTCATTTTGAATATTGTCTTGAATATGTAAACAATGACTATAAAAATCACCACAAAAAATAACTATTACATTATTTTTACTCATAATTCAGCTAAAATAACCAATATTTCCCAAAAAGTTTAAGCCGATGCTCTAGTTGCATCCTTCTTAAAACCACCATAGAACAAATTGAATCAAGTGTTCTTCAAACAGAGTGTCCAGCATTCGCAGAAAATAAAGTTGAGAAGATTGAGAAACACAAAGCAACGATTGCCAATGTTTCACTCGTTGGCTGCGTAAAAGGATACAATGACCACACATCTCCAGTAGCAGCGCGACAAGCTGTGTTTCCTGATTGATAGAATTGACTTCGTTCTTTTAAAGATGAATGAGAAAATGAGGTTAATTGTACAAAAAAACTGCTCGTAAAAAAGGAAGTTAAGAGCGATCGCTCATCATCAACTAAGACAACAAAGAAAAAGTCATTTATAAAACAAAGGAGTGACCTAGTATGAGTAACTTAAATACCCAATAATATATCCATACTGAAAATACAGTAAACCATCTATTGGCTATGAACAGCTCAAAAGAACTGAAACGGTGACTTCATTCATACTGCATAGCTGAAAGACATTTACCAATTAGTGAGACGTTGACTAACCTGACCAGCCGGAGTTACAGACGCAGCCGGTGGCGGCACAGCGGCCTCTGTTGCCGCAGCCCCCTGCGCAGTCGCCGAAGAACACGTGCGCCAAAGACCATGCCGGTGAGCGGGAACCATCGGCTGTCGAGACCGAAAACCGAAGCCGCATTGTGCGAGACCTGGCAACCGGGTGTGGAGATTTATGGGAGAAAATTATGTGACTCTTTTTAATTTAATTACGGTGAATAATTTGCAACTGTTCATTCGGATTGAAAGCAGGAATCTAATCGTGCGAGACCTAGCCACCAGTTGAGGAGTTTTGAGCACGATAAATATACCGCAGCTGTTTCACCCGTAAAAGATTAATAAATTTATAGAAATTATCCTTCCTGTTAACCGAGAGATCAAATTAACTTACATCAACATCTTACGAAAGCATCATCTTTGCGAACCAAGGAAACGACTCGAGTGCATATTCCGCTTCTACGTCGTGACAAGAAAGTTTAGAGCAGCGAGATTATTCAGTTGACAAGACATAGTGGTTGAATACACCTCTTTCGTCACTGATCGAGAGTCAAGATACAGCGGCAAACTTTCCTTCTTTATTCCATTTCTTAAAAAGTTTATTTCAGTCGTTTCAAACGCTTGTAGAGAGTTGAGTGTCGAATAAAACTTCACATATGCAATTTTCACATTACGCATACATATATCACGGTGGGACTCTATGTACTGACATGGTCCTGCGCTTATTTTTGTTTAGATCAAAATATTTTTCCAAACAGAATGAGCATGATTAAGTTGGTGTGAAGCTAATTCTTGAAGGCTTGTTAAATTCAGGCCCACTAACGTCAATAAGTCTCCCACGTTATTCCTCAATAGGTAGAGGGATGGGACAAAAGTATTCGAAAGCAGGGAATTTGACAATGATTCAATTGGCTATCAAGAAGTATAACCATCAAAAACTAACATTTACCGATTAGCATTTTCATTTCTCATGTATAAAAATACTATTTTCCCTCCTACTGTACATATTGGCCAAAGTTAACCGACATTAACATTACGCATAGAGTTTGACTTTAAAATGTATTTGTGAAAGGTAAAAAGCAAAAAGTGTCAAATGAACCAAATATTTTGGAATAACGCTAAATTCGGTTTCAACTGCCAATATTATCGATTGTCACGATGCACTTGAACACTAGCTCTCATAGTTTAACTGCTTAAGGGTAAATTCTGCTTAGCAGAACATATAATCGACATAGGAAAGCACGAGGTCGTCAGAGCATAACATGCAGTCATGTATTTCGGCAAACACCGATTGACTTCCTTCACATGTGAGATGAGTTTTTTGATTTTTAATCTGATCAAGAATTACATTATGTGATTACTATAGAATCTAAACTTTAAAAACTCCTGCGATTTATTTTAGCATCGCGAATCGCTTACGCATTTTCTGGGTAAAGTGAGCATCATGCACGTACTAGAAAGGCATAGTATACACTGAAATTGGGCACGCCAAGATCCTGGAGGTAGGGTTTTTGAAGTGCACTCATTCTCGAATTTCGATGTAATTAGATCCCATGCACTTCCAGGGTACAATCTGATATTTAAATGTTTTACCATCAAAGTTATATCGTACTGGCATGACCCATATTTCCGATACCCATATTTAAATACACTAATCATCATTTAGAATTATTCATCGGATGTTACTAATCATACTTGGCTTTAAAAATCGTAATCGAACTTTAAACCAGTAAATATGTTTGCCTCACCAAGCCAACGGGGGCAGAGGAAGCGTGATGAGCTGCTGTGATTGGTGGATATCAGAGGGGTAAAAAGCAGATCCCCACGACGGGGGAGAGTCCAACAGAGGGTTGTGCACTGGGGGTGGGGGGCCTCGTGGGAGCCAGTCACGCCAGTGCTTCCCGTTATCCACGGAATATTCAACCTTGATGCCTGGAAACCACCAATATACAAAATGCGTGAATTAAATAAAGAGACTATAGTATCGTTAAGTTCAACCTGACAAGTGACAACACCAGAGAGTTGCGACGTAGGGAGGTGGTAGGTGGACATGTTATACACTTGCGCTCTTTTTGTGCATTAAATTTTGATCCTGCTAGAGTCCGGTGATTTGACGTCGCAATTTTTCCATCAGACACCTTTTTCGAAATGATTGTTAAAAGAGTGACATCTATTTCTAGCAAGAGTGTGCTTCCAAGCCTTGTTTCAGACTGGGCAGAGTGCTGTAGAAACTTTCCCAAAAATTCAACAGACTTCGAAAACAGTGTTTGTTAAGGGTCCAGGTCTTTCAGGGATTTGAGGTATTTTCAACAGGAAGGAAATCAATTGACAATGAACCACACAGCACAATGTCTTTATTATCAAGGACTGGTTAAAATGTTGATGGAATTCGGGATCTTGTACGTTCAGACCATCAGTTGATGATCAAAATGATTAAGAAAGAGCTGAATTTGACTAATCAGTGTTCCTCAGGTTTTGACGAATTAATTTTGAACGAGAATGTTTTGATAAAGATGACTCCAAGAAATCGTTGACAGATACTAAAGAACATGTTCCTCAACTCTTATAATTGATTTAAAATAATTCTAATTTTGTGAAACGTGCCATTACTTGCAACGATACTCAGATGTTTGAAAGACAGGGAATCGATACGATGTTCTAGCGTGTTGTTTCTTTTCTTTGATTCGATTTCGGAACTTGCCGCCCGACCCCTGCTGAGTTCTTCCCAGCAGTATAAAATACTGCTAAGAATTCAACTTCATGCTTACCTTTAGAGATTAGCTTGTTGTTCATTCCCTAAATTTGATTGACCTGAAATAGCAACGGGTATGGTCGAATTCTACAAAAAAATTCTCATTTCCTTTCGACAGGCCAGACCTCTATGGCAGTGCAGTGTCCTTTAGCCATTCAGAGAAATTTGTGCTCTGGAGGAGTAATGTATCAGGTTTAGCTTGTTTTGCGATTGATATCCAATGAAGGTAAAGTTAATAAGGATTTTAAAGCATTAAAGTGTATTATTGTTCACTTCTCCATCCTCTCTAAATCTACCTCCCGGATAAGTTTGAAACCTGGAGGATACTCTTACATTGAGTATGATCCGGAAGCCTACTTCCCAAACATTAAATTGTTCACTTTAACCTATTCTAGCCATAAAATAGAATGAATGAGAAAATAAAATGCATGATGACTAAAAGCCCGGACTTTTGCCATAGATGCCATAAATGCCTTCATAACGTCATAACTGCCTTCATAATGCCATAAGCGCCTACTTATGCTGCCTATGTAATATTTATTATTTCTAGAGTATTGCAACCCAACATTACTAGTCTATACAATCAGTAAAAATTCCTAAAGAGAAAAAGTATTCGGGAGCTGCAGGTGATTGGTTGTTTGGACGTGACCGGATATACGGTTCGAGTTGCGGGTGATAACATTGTTGTAGTGCGCGATGTAAGCCAAGTGTGCGAGACTACTCCCGGAGCAAAGCGTGGGTTAATAACGCGGTCGTGGATAGGTTAAAGTTTGTTGTTTTTTGGTTCCCGGTCATCATATGACGATGTATCAACGATCGTAAGGTGTGACGTTTTTACGGTAGCCGGTTTTACTGTGTTTTTTAAGGTGGTCGTTATTACGTGAATCCAAATAATTACCCTAACTACTAAAATTTGATGCTTAATATGTTCCAGTTGATTTTGTCACATGTGTTTTCAAATAACTATTTTTTCACTCTCCCCATCTTTCAAGATTACTGCTACTAATTAGTATAAAATTAGTTCAATTGCCATCCATTCAATGCCTAAAGCCAAACAAACAGATGCAGCCAAGATTCTTGGTTACATAGCAGCATACTGCGAAAATGTTTTTTCTAGCGGTGCGAATATATTTTGCTGCAATAAATGCACGACACGGGAAAATGTGAAAAAAGATATTTTGTGTACCAACACCTACGTCATACGGTCTAAACGGCACCGACAAGATGACCTGGATGGAAGTCAACAATTCACAACCGTCATGAAGTGCGGCCAGTTCTGCTAACGCGTCTCCTGTTCAGTATTCGCCAAACTCGGGCCGTACGTTTAAAGAGGACTTACGCAAGACTTTCATTGATGCTAAAATACCCTTGGGGAAATTGACCAATGAAAGAGTTAGATTATTTCTCGAAGAATATATCGGAAGGAGCATCCCAAATAAATCAATTCTGAGAAAATACTATGTAGATAAAAACTACTCTAAAACAATAAATAAAATAAAATAAAAATTCGTGATATAGACATTTTGATTTCAATTGATGAAACTACCTATCCACTGGGAAGACATTTAGTGAATGTGATTGTAGGTACCTTAGAAGCGTCAGATGAACAAAGCATGCATTTACTAACAACAGAGTCTGTCTCGTCAACCAACAGTTCAAATATATCACACGCATTCACCTCTTCTGTTGCATTATTATGGCCAGATGGCAACAAGTATAGCAACGTACTTCTATTTGTTACGGATGTAGCTCCCTACATGAAGAAAGCAGTTAGAACTTTGCAGGTTCTATTTCCTCGCATGATCCATGTCACGTGTTAAGTGCATGGATTTCATAAAATATGCGAAGAAGTTTTCACCTGGGGACAGTTTGATTGCAAACGGCAAGAAAAATTTTCAAGTCACGTCACTTTCGTGAATGTGCCCCTCCCTGAGCGTGCCCCTCCCTGAGCTTGCCCCCACAACTAATTACCACGAGATGTGGAGCGTGGTTATCAGCTGCTCTCAATTATTCTTCCAACTTGAAAATTTAAAAGACATCTTCACCACTTTGGATACTGCAGATGCTGCCTCTAGATGCATTGTTCAGGAATTTATGTGCAATTCTAGTTTGCAGAACGATCTCTCGGTCATCGAATCACACTTTCAAACGCTACCGCAAACCATGCAAGCGCTAGAAAAACGGAATATTCCGTTGCATTATGCTTCAGATTTGGTTGAAAGCACTACAGAAAAATTGAGCAGTCTCGTAGAAAAAGCAAACACATAGCTGATAAATGCCATGTGTTTGAATCTAATGTTAGCCTAGGACAGATGAAAGATATTGCACAGGTTCTTAACGGAATAAATGTTCAATGCATTGATAATCTTTCACCGAGCGATGTAGCATGTTTTAAGTCGCCCCCGTTACATCTGTCGAAGTTGATAGATCATTCTCAAAACTTGAGCATATACTTTCGGATCGACGGTTGAGTTTGACCTGTGAAAACGTAAAGAAGCTTGTAACAGTGAATTGACTGACGGATAACAATGTATTATAAAAGTTTTTGGTTGTATCTATTAACAATGTTTCGGTATTTTCACTGTTGTTGAAGTTAAAGTTTTGTTACACGTTACTATAAAGTTCGTTCCATGTTACAAAATAATAATTGTATTATATATGTGTAATGAATGTCAATCGTTAAAAATGTTTTCTTGTGAACGCAGTTAATACAATACCTTTATTTCGTTTAATTCTTTCCATTTCAAACCGTAAAATACATTTTTACGATAGTGCAGAACCGGCTGATTATCAGGGAAAGCATGACTTGTTCAATTCTAAAATGCCTGCATTAGATGCATCAAATGCGTACGAAACTGCCATAAATGCCCATGGATAGTGCCATAACTGCCTAGGTAACTGCCATAAATGCCAACGAACACTTCCATAAATGCCTACGAATACTGCCATAAATGCCTATGGTTAAGTGCCATTGGTGCCTATGTTTTAGTGCCATAAATGCCTTTTTATAAATGTCTAAACGTCCGGGCTCTAATGATGACTTTGTTTCCTTGAACGCAAGGGAATCGTCCACAGAAACTATGTTCCTCAAAAGCAAACAGCTAATCATTTTTTTCTCAAAAGGTTCTTGTAAAACTATGGGTAAAAAACATGGGTTAGAAACAAAAGATCAAGAACTGAGTGTTGCATCACAAAAAGCACCTTTTCATTGCAATTCCAGATACTAAAATGTTGTGACTCCTCAGTGTCTTTATTTGCCGGATTTGAGTCCCATGTGACTTTTTCCGTTTCTAATAATTGAAATATCGCAAAACGTCATTTGGCTCGAAAACCTTCAAATATCTTAGACTGACCAACTGAAGCCTATTACAGGAACCTAGTTTCGACGATGCTACTCGTATACATAATGGATTGGAAAAACCATCTGCAGAGCTGTGTGACTTCCTGAAAAAGATATTTTGAGGACGACGACATTTAATTATAATTTCTTAAAAACATAAAAAACAGTCACATTTTCTTCACTCACACCTCGCATATGAATGCCTCATGCAGCGATGCGCTATTTCCTACTACTTTTACATTTTTTCGAGCAATGTATGCCTACAAAAATTTTCAATTATCGATAACAATAACAGTGTATACGTAGAAGTGCGAGAGTGCCAGGAAGTGATGGTCTGTATCACCCACCGTAGCAGGCAGGGGCGTGAGGAGGGCACAGCGTTGCTGCCAGGAACTGCAAGACGCTCCCGGGGGCACCGATCAGGTCAGGGCTCTCTGCGAACTGTGGCCCTCTTGACCCTGCTCAAGAGGGAAGGCGAAACTTCAGTTTGATTTTAGCAGTAGTCTTTAAACTGAAGACAGAACTTTTGAGTGTTAGTGCAGGCATATGAACCACATATAACTTTAAGCTTCCTTATACACTAGCGATACGTATCATGACCCTAGCATGCATTGAATTTATGAAGAGTAAAACAGATGTGTAAAAAAATAATTGGGTGCTCAAGAGTAAACTAATTATAACTCCTTTCATGCAATCACTGCCGAGCATCTCGTAACCTAGCATTTTAGAGGCTTCGTGCACACGTAAAATTGCGTACAAGTACCCTAGATTTACATAAATATGCTGTTGCTAAATCATGAAACTTTTTAGTACCTATTGTTTAGGGAAACGTGACATACTCAAAAATTATCATTAAAGTTGATACAAACACCTTTCAAGTAGCTGCAACTTGACACATTATCAGTATTTAGAATGAATAACAGGTTTATTCAGATTACAAGTACATTACAAAGTAATTTCTGAATTTTGGTGTTGCTAAAATAAAATAAAATTCTTGCCAAAAATATTTAAAGGTAAGAGTGAGCCTATTTCATTAAATGTGGGTTTAATTTACTGAATGAAGAGTGAAGACGCTTCCTAATCGTATAACAACCTGACCGTTGCCATGACTTATAATTTGAAAACTATCTGCGTAATTTGGGTGATCAGCTGCAAGGGAGTGCCTAATACTGCTTTGTACACTATTGGGAGACCACCAGTACTGGCAGAAGTCCCTCTGTGCTCTGATGTACGCGTTACAAAATGACGGATAGTATCCGCTTAGTATGCAGCGTTACAATTACTACGCGTATATTTTTAGAGAACTTTCCTCATAAACGCAGGTATCGTGTCAGTATAATGAAAAACCTAACAACGTTAAAGCTAAATTAATTAATTATGCTGAAATTAATTTGCTGATGGTATTTTGACATAAGAGTTTCAAGTCATTAAAGACATTTGATTTTGTTAAATCGACACACATGACAGGAGCAAGTACAATATATTTTTGTTAAACATTAAAATTTATAGTTTTTCCTAAATGGTCGTGATCAATTCTTTCACGAAAGATATTTCGATCGGGCTTACCGAAAACAATTTCTTTACACAAATAAGAAAGTAAATATCACCTTGGTATGTTAAAGCAACATTCGCGGAAGAAATATTAAAAGCTCTATTTACAAGACCAGCTATAAAATGGCCCCAAAAGTTGAAATTTATCACATTATTGTAATGCACCTCCAGCCCAGTCTTAGTTTGCTTATGGAAAACGTTAATCTTAAAATAGTTATCAGTCTACTAGACACATATATCCATGAAAATAATGCTTTATTAGATTCTTTTACATGCGGGAATTTAACTGAACAATGCTAATTTTTTCAAATAAACTGAGAATAAAATAAGAATAAACTAAAACTAAATTAATGTGACTTGCATTATGAAACATTACAAGTGTGCCATCATATCTTCGATGCAGTACGATACGGATCAGAAAAATAGGACTCTCGTTCAACCGAATTTGTTCATGATAAGAAAATTGACCTTGTGAGACAGGCAGACAGTCGGCTTAACCTATGGCCTCCCTCCCCTCCCACCTTCCCCCTTTCTCCACTGGTGCACCATAGTTTTTATAAAGTAGATTTCAATCAAAGAAAAATAAGTTATTTTTCGTAAAAATTTCCATAATTATCCGTATTGATGCCATGTCAGTTAGCTTAAGACTCGTTTGCCTCTGCAAAGACGATCTCATGACAGCGAAATAGTACCATTTAGCATGGACTGTAGAAAATGAAGAATCTGCGCACAAGGTGTGCTCCTACGCAGGATACCTTGCGAATAGAAGCAGAATTTTGGAAAAAAGAGGAAGAAGAAAAGATGAAAATTAAAATGCAAAGTAGTCAGGAAAATTGAAAAAATGCCCAGAAGGCATGAAAGACAGAAGTCCCGAAGACCAATCTATAGCTTAGATAATCTAACGGTATACTCTTTTGAACGCAAATCCCTGTACTTTAGGATATACAAATCTAACTTTCCTAAGCCTATTGCCTATTTTGTCCGCTCGGAAAAGAAGGGAAGAACATGCTGTGAAACCCGTTTAATTTGTAACAATCGTCAAATAGTTTTGATAAAACTGTTATCAAAACTATTGTTCACATGGCTACGAAATTGTTTTATGATTATTTAAATCAACATTCACTAGCCAAACTAAATATGATCTCACGAAAGCCAAGAGATGGGATCAATTAGTATGGACTGAAGTAAACGAGCAATCAATACCTGAAGTGTTCCCACGCTTCCTGATTACTTAGCTCATCATACACTTTCGATTGTTCAACTAATCACACAACAGTAGTATTTTTATAATCTCTTATCTAATTGAATGGTTCGGCGCCTTTTCGATCTCAGTCATTTTTGACGGGTCTAGAGCGCTAGTCTGTTGCTTGCTTAGATGGTCTGTTCGACTTTATTTCCACTGTGTAAACTGAATATCTGAAAATTGTATAGATGTTACATATTTGAATTAAAATTTCCTTATTTTGATTGGAATTCTCGCGAAAGCTGTCCTAACAGAAAAAATGGTATAAAAAAGAAAGGTCATACATTTAAGCAGTTCATTCAAAATAATTCCGCGGATACACAGCGGATACTACGTCATTTCGTATGGACAAAGTTGACTCATTCTAAAATAAGCCCAACCTTCGAACGCGAGCACCGGCTCTGAGTGACCGCATGCAGGCCGGAAGGTGGCGCCGGCGGTGAGGAGCCAGGCGGCCTGGTCAGGCGGACTGAAGGTGGTCAGGGCAGAACTGCGACTGCCCACGTATATCTGCGTAAAAATTAGCGCAATTTCAACGAATATAAAAACTATTTGATATTTTTTCAAGTCTTTATAGACTTTGGTTCGTTTATACTCTTATTTACGCACAAGCCCAAGACCTTCGAGCACTTGGGCTTGCACGCAGGTGAATTACATTCGACTAATATTCCGCGTACACTAGCTTTACAATATTAACGTTTTTGTACGCAAGCCCATTCAACATATACACCATGTTGAAGCACGTTCAATAGGATGAATACGGACACAAGTTTTATTGATTTATTGTTTATCAATATGCACGCATTTGCTCAATTCCAGCTTTATAGCACCCCTAAGCCCAACCACTAACAACTGATAATTGTTATCAGTATGCGTACGCAGGAGGCTTCAAGAGCTTAGTCTCAACCGACTTGGCGATTTATACTCTCAAATCGATAATTGTCCAAGACCCTCAACACAATTAATTGATTGACAACAGCATTGTGGTAGAAAAGTTAGTAAAAACTTTTAGGAGTGGCCCCAAGTCTTCACCGTGGAGCAAATGCTGAATGCTTCACTCTTGATGAGAAGATCCAAGATGCGATCCCGCACCGACGCGGCACGTTCGCGGAAGCGAGCAGCTCTTATGGAGGTGTCAAAAAAGGACCAAAAATGTGTAAAGGAAAACTTTTTATTCGATGGGGTTGAATTCTAACCCTTCCTCCTTGGGTTAAGAGTTAAAAATCATTGCATTTGTAAACAAAAAGCGATTGTAAAATGGGGTGATCAATGTAGACTACGTTTCTTTCCATGAATGCTGCACTTGTAGCAAGTTTAAGCGTTGTTAAGTGGGGAGCGTGAAACCATTATTATTCTTAGAACTACCCTGCCACGTCACGCACCTCGTCTATAGCCCACGTGCCGTCAAAGGCGCCATCCTCAGAAGGCTGCCACCACCGCAGCTGTGTGGCGTTTGTGCGAGCAGCGTCTTAAGAGGGAGTGAACAATAGATGAGCTGAGATTGAGTACGCAACGAGCAAAAAAATTAGCATTTTACTTTGGGGCAGGGATATAAATAAATTATTAAATATGCCGAAATTTTTATCAGAAGCTTCCTAAACACAAGATTAAGAGACACAGGGCAAAACAGTATTAGAGCCTCGATTGAAATTAGAATTCGTTTTCTCCATGTCAGTTTGAAAATACACCGTATAAGCATTTGTAGTTAACACTTCAGGGCAATTGCAGAAACTTCCCCTTTGAGTTGGGTAACTATTCCTTCATATTTTAATTCAAGATCCCACAGTAAGAATACATCGTTACGTAATTATCACAATTAGGAGAAATTATACAAATACACAATAAAATACTTTAGGAAGAAGCGATAAAATAACTATAACACGAAAGACCTCACCAGGCAATGGGACAGTGAAGTGCGAGGTGTGCGGGGCGCCCTTCGTAGCTTTGACGTCCTTGGTGAGCTCTGCAATGAGTGTCCAAGACACGCCTCCGTCAGTGGAGAACTGGAGTAGGATAGGTTGAGCCTCCACGGTAGAATAGGAAGGAGAGAGAGGGTGGCTACTTGCAGGATCACAGCCGAGGCGGAGGTAGAACTGCACCACGCTGCTCAATGTGAAAGATTTTTTATATTCCAATCGAGTTGATACGTTTCATTTTGTACATCAATCTTTCAAACGCCTTATAACTAACGCTAGGACGTAATGACGGTTACTTTCACTCGGACTGGTGCCCATTTCAAGCATCTGGGTAAGGAAGAGAATTGTGTTTAACACTCCTGTTTTTGCTCACGAGAAGAAACGTCAAGTTATGGGGAACTTGGAGCCCTCAAGCCTCAATACGAAGATCGAGCACTCTTAAGCGTGAAAATATTTTGTAGTTTGCAGAATGATAATTCTTCTAACTCATGATGATAATACTAAATAATGCACAACTAACTCCCACAGTGGACGTGGCTGAGGAGAATTTTTGTGCGGCAAAAAATGCAAGCATATACTTGTGCCTGATGTGAAGAGACCTAAGATGGCCTCAAATTGAAATTTAAATTTTTGAAATTTTTCTTCGAAATAAAAATCCAGCTTTTCGAAAGTATAAACAATTTTTATTCATTTAAAATTTGATTACAATTCAAAAGAGCAGGTAAAGAAAATTCAATCTTGATTTTGCTAACTGCTAGCCACAGTATTTAAAATACAGAAATGAAGGACTAGAAAAATTATAACTGCTTGACACTTCAACCGCATCGTACACCATGTATGGCACTCGGCCGACTGTCCCAACCTGTATCAGGTACTGTATTTAATTACTTTAAAAATCCTCGCCTATTGTTTGATATGGAAGGCCATGCGTTACAATGCAAACTGCAACATTGAGAACAACGAAAGAATAACAATGGTTCCACGCACTCCACTTATAACTCTCAAACTTGCTACGAATACAGCATACTTGGTGAGAAAAGTAGTCTTCATTGATCGCCTCATTTTGCAATCGCTCTTTGTTCACAAACACAATGGCTTTTAACTCGTAACCCGAGGAGGAAGGGTTAGAATTCAACCCAATTGAAGAAAAAGTTTTCCGTTGCACCTTTTTGATCTTTTTTTGAAATAACTAAAAGAGCTGTTCGCTACGGCGAATGACAAAATATGTGTACCAAAAACAATTTTCCAATTACATCACATTAGAGGCTCGTTCATTCACATAAGGAACCAAAATTAAATGTAGCATCCATGAGCTAAAACTAGTTGCCGGCGCGGCAACACATCTCAAATTCAGAAATGCAGTTCAAGTGTGAAGCTGGTTCATCATAATTAGCAAATCCAACCTTCAGTTAGCTTTAGTGCGACGAGTGTAGGAGTAGAACATCAATTCTAAGGGCGTTGGTAGATTGAGATAGGATAACATCTTTGATCTCAAAAACTTCTACCACTGACAAGCTAAATTTCCAAGTCATTCATGATCTAAAAATATGCAGGAGTTATTTCTAATGTAGTTGAGTTAGTGTAAGACGGTCTTGAGTCCAAACTCCTTCTAGAACATATTAGAATATCTCTAGGGCAGATTAGAATATGGTTGTAGAGCAGATTAGAATGTGGTTGTACAGCAGGTTAGAATGTGGTTGTAGAGTAGATTAGAATATGGATGTCGAGCAGATTAGAATGTGTTTGTAGAGTAGATTAGAATATGGATGTCGAGCAGATTAGAATGTGTTTGTAGAGCAGATTAGAATATGGATGTCGAGCAGATTAGAATGTGGTTGTAGAGTAGATTAGAATATGGATGTAGAGCAGATTAGAATGTGGTTGTAGAGTAGATTAGAATATGGATGTCGAGCAGATTAGAATGTGTTTGTAGAGTAGATTAGAATATGGATGTCGAGCAGATTAGAATATGGTTGTAGAGTAGATTAGAATATGGTTGTAGAGCAGATTAGAATATGGTTGTAGAGTAGATTAGAATATGGTTGTAGAGCAGATTAGAATATGGATGTAGAGCAGATTAGAATGTGGTTGTAGAGTAGTTTAGAATATGATGACCTCGATGTCAGGCGCCTCTCTCACCTGCCGTCGGAGGTGTCCAGGTCGCGCGTCACCAGGGACCGCTCGCCGTCGTCGCTGAACACAAGCGCAGGGCCGCGGATCACAGGACAGTCCTCAGTGACGTGACCACCGCTGATGCGCTGCACCTCGCGTAGCTGGTGCACTTGATGCACCTCCTGGTGTTGTACTTGATGAGCCTGCTGGTATCCCTGCTGCTCCGAGATGACGGTGCCATCTGTGACGCATGCGCGTGTGAGTGTGAGAGGATGAAGAATATTCAGACAAGCGTAGAATGAGAATACACCTTATATTCAATCTGTAATAATTATAATTATCTTTATATAGCTGCAACACCAGCTCTTTGACTGGGGTTGAGTCAGCGCTAGAACCCACACTGTGCCAGCAAGAGACCGCTTCAGACACTAAATAGCGAACCCACAAGTTATCGGTAATGAAAAAGAATTCTAAAGCAATACAAATTCTAAATAACTTTGTGCGATATGTGGCAAATAAAAGCTGATTTTTTGTGGGTGGCGTCTGTTCACTCATGATTTTTTGTTTTTCGGCAAGCGTAAAACTATATTCTCCCATGGCAGTGCAAGCGGCTCTGGGAGAACAGGGCCCAGAGGATTACTTATTTTTTATAAGAAACCTAAATTGAAAGTTGGTTGTCGGAGTTCATTTTCAAAATCTCATAAGAAACCATGATGCGAATTGTATTTTGAAATTGGGAACCAAAATTCCACGAGAAACTAAGGCGCAAGCTGACGGCCAAATGAAATGTAAATATATATCAAAACACTTAACTGGCAAAATATAAGAAGTTGACTTGATGTTCGAATATTCCACAAAACACCAATAAAAAAATATCGAATATATTAACGAACAACCTAGGAGAAAATTTGACTGTCAAATATTCTAGAAGAAGCAGCCTGGAACAAATCTAAATTCATACTTTATCATTCAAAAGCAAGATCTCAACACAGTTCCTGTTCCATTGGAACCAAAACTTGAAATTCAATCTCAAGGAAAATCGGCGAAGAAACTATCATTGAAAGATTACAAAACGAATCTTGAATCTCCTTTTTTATTAAGGTATTAATGACACTAAGTAATCTAGCAAAATCTTTGCTACTAGATGACTCAAGTTGATAGGATAATTTACTATCAAATGAAATTTATCCTAAGTCTTTTCTAGAATGTACTGTTCTCATTTGGCTCTTTTGAAATATGGTCGTTAACTTTGGCATCAAACTTAATGTGAATACATTAATTTATCAGTTGCCACTCTAGAGGGCGACCATGTCAAGTGTTTTAAGTTTAACACAATCGTATATCATACAATAGCGTTTTGGAAGGATACCCTGAAAATCGTTGAACTTATTAGATCCCCAAAACCATGCATTTAAATGTGTTTATTGTAATAGCCTGGAGGAAAAATTTTGTTGATATATCACTCGCAATAAATAAAACACATAAAAAATAATACTGACTGTCGAAGGAGAGCCTGAAGCTGCTGGGGTTGCTGCTGAGGGGCAGGCAGGAGGCCTCTCCATCGTAGCCGTCATCACAGAGGCACGTGTCGCCGTTGATGCAGAGGCCGTGCCCATTGCAGTTGTAGATACACGCAGGCCCCATGTACACGTTGTCCAGGGCCCAAGCCAGGCTGGGCAGAGACGGGTCACCCAGCTCGATCCAACGGAAACGGACGTTTCTGAATTAGGAGGGGTTGTTTCAATTTAGATATTTTGCTGGTTTACGTAACGGGGTTACTGTGCTGACGGAGAGATTTGGACTAAGATTTCGGCCTACACCTCTTCCTTCTTGAGGTGTGCTTAAAATTTTATATTAACTTTCATCAAAACGACATTACACTCATTGTACATCGCGTAATTCATGTCTTAGGAGTTGAACACCTGGGGTCCATAATAAGTCAGTCAAAGTAAAGAATGATGGTGTTTTAAGGCAGAGATCAAAGCCTAGACATACTAATCTCAATTTGGTGGTAAGATGAGAAAGGTCAAATAAATAAATACATTGAATAAAATCAGGAATGACTGAATTTTAAACCTATAACTACGTACGTGAATTTTAAATCAACGAATTTTAGAACTTATCAGAAGAGGTGTAGAAGCAGATTGAAATAATGATGCCAAACAAAGTATGCATGATTTGGTATTTAAATTGAAAGAAAATGAAATACAAAAGGCACAAGCTAGAAGTAACTGAAATGGCTACAACTAGAGAAAATAAAACGTAAAAGGACTATTTGAGGACAAAAAAAATAAAAGCAAATAAAGGATGAAAGATAATACTTAGTCAAAAAATGAACTGAAATACTTAAGAAATTTACAATTAATTTTATAAACTAAGGGAAGACAAAACACATAAATCCCTCTCACCCGCAGATCTGAAGGCTTGAGAGTGGGATGACTTCCCGCCGCCATTCGGAGGCGCTGTTCCAGTAGTAGACGGAGGGAGCCTTCAGTTCGTGCAGGCAGTCTGGACTTACCCGGTGTGAGACTTGCTCTTTCGTATGTCCAGATTCTGCCTGGAAAGCAGCTTCCCCAGACACAATCTCTCCATTAAAGTAGTCAGGATGCGAGGGATGCGTATACGAATTTTTGTGCCTCTGTTGCGAAAAGTCCAGTACTTCATCACGATCACTGAAGTCTGAAACGATGGCAGATCTTTGTTTTCTGTGGCGAGACACCGTAGCAGGTGCGGTGTAACCTTCATCTGTAGCCTGAGCGAGATCCCTCACCGACTTCCAAGAGGCGCCGCTGTCTGTGCTGTACTGGAGGCTGATGTTGTGCAGCGATGGCGCTTCTCTGCCGCATCCAATTTTTATCTGGTAATGTAAAAAATGACCTTCCATTTAATAGTATCGAGTGTACGACGAATAGGATTCCTAAAGAGAAGCTTCACGTTCTTTTCTAGATCAGGGTTGAATTGTGCCGGTCGAAGAAGGGTTAGATCGGCAGAAGGCCTACGGTAACAGTTTGTCGTTGTTTACGGTAGCTGTTAAACCTAATAAAGTACAGTAATCAAAATGACATATAAAGTTGTTTGAAAATCAAACTGAAGTACACTACATAGTTCTGAAACAATTAAAGATCAAATAAATTTTGAAGTGTGGATAGAAAGCTGATAATTACGTTTTCAAAAAGTGTACACAATATTTGGATCTCTAATTTCAGTAGGGCAAATAGCTCAGGAACTGATACTTTTAATAGCGCCGGTGGCAGGATAAAGATACATATTGATATTATAGTACAATACCTAAATTTTTTATAACTCAAGGTCAAGCCACCTGCAAAAATTACTTTACGATATTAAAAAAGAAAACAGAATATGTAAAAGTTACAGGGCTTCCGTGAATTCAAATTGCACTTTTACTACGGCATTCATGAGAAAATTCGATAGAAATACGAACGTCTTTGTCTGAGATGCCTACGTACGAATTAATCATCAGCGCGACAACTGCACAATCATCAAACGGATCAGTATATCAAAAAAATATACATATAATTCTGATTCCAGTGCCTCGAACTATTGATAGTGATTTTAGTTTGAGACCAAAGCGTACCTCAAACTGCAGCACGGAGTCACCGTACACGGACACGTCTCTGGAGTACAGGGCTCTCTCGCCTCCCGCTCCTGATGGCTGCAACTCAGCGTACACCAGCGCCTTGCGGGACTCGAAACCGCTGCACGACAAGTAGTTGACGGTCACTGGGAGGACGTGTTAGTATTTTATATATCTTAGGAGGAGAAATATGAAGATGTGCAGTACACCCATGCTGGAGAGTGTTACGATTTTGTATAACTGGAAGAAAAAAATGAGGTCGTCCGTCCACGCGGGGGTTGTGTTAGGATTTTGTGCAACAGGAGGAGAAATAGGAGAACATACACCTGCATGAGAAATGTTACGAGCACGTAAGAAGTTTACTTCCCTTTGGGGACATGCTTAAATTTTGTAAAGTAGTAAAAAATGTGAGAATGCGCTCAACCCTGAGGGACGTGTTTGTATTTTGGATAAAAAGGAGAAATATACGATTTCACGTTCGAGTGGAGTCCGGGTCAGAATTTTGTATGCTGTTATAGGAAGAGAAATTATATTATACGTCTGCGTTGAAGGCTTGCTAGAGTTATTTGCAGTGGGATCAAGCTTATTGTAAAAGGTATTTTTACGAATTGGAAACATGCGATAAGAGGCTGTGATTATGGAATGCTGGTTTCCAAAATTACGCCACAGTATGGCAACGCGCGTATCCCTTCAATCTTTTTTGTCGGGCTAGGGCTATTTTTCTTAATTTTTCTCAAACAAACGGATAGGTTTGGTCAATTTTTTAATAACTAAAAACAGGGCAGAATATATAGCCAGATGATACATAGATTCATTTGTATTAAGGCAGTTAGAAATTTGATAAATTTTAAAATTATATTTAACAAGCGTTGTTCATTCGGTCTTGAAAAAGTCTCCTCGTCAATCAAATATTTTTACCTGTCATTGACAAGATTAGTTCACTCCTGCATCGAAACGTGAAAGTACATTCTACAGGAGAAGCAATTATTTTTAAAAATTGTTATCAGTCTAATAGGAGATCAGCTCCTAACACCGGGCAACCAGACCTTTATCTACTCATACGAACCCCAAGAATCGACTCGTTCTCCGCTCACATACTAATGAACTTTAAGCTAAACTCAAGCTTAATACTTCCTCTGCATGAAGGCCAAAGCGTGAGCTACTTGTTCGGAAGTCGTACTTGCATCTATACCCCACCCTCGAACCAGCCATACCCAGGACAGGCCTCTTGCCATTTCTTGAGCGAGGGCTACGTAAGAAATCATCTTCACCAAACAGCTTTAGTGTCCACTAGACACATCAATTTAGAATTTTCACCCGTCCCTCTTCCGATTGAGAGCCCAAGGCCGAGCCTTCTCACACAGCTCTCACACAAAAAGCCCAATTCAATTTTCTTCAGCGGCACTTTACTGCCCAAGACGAGACTTCAGCTTGCATAACCAGAACACTTTCTACCACTATTTTCTGTTTCGTAGCTGTGCTGGTATTCGAACTCCTTAGCACCCTTACCCTGCGCAGAATATAAATTTCTAAACCTGTCAAGTAGTATCATACAATGACAATCATATGCCGAATTCAGATATAAATAAACATTTTATGTGCATCAGTTTGAACTTTTAACAAAAGCTAACAAGATTGCCTCTGACCTGGAACACAATCGCCCCACTCGTCCCTCCGGCCAGTCGATCCAAGCGTCGCTGATGGGCTTGGCACCGTTGAAATCTTCATAGAGGACGTTGGGCACGATAGGAGACCCCCCAATATAAAGGTTGTCTATGGCCCAGGACCGCCGCCGCTCCGCCGCAGGGTGATTCGGCTGCCACAGGCGGAAGCGCGTCGCGTTCGTCTGCGCCCTCGGAAAGTCACGCAGGTCGATGTTGACGAACCGTGGCCGTTTGTAGGGTGCGAAGTGGATTTCCTAAGAGTAAGTAAATCATGCTGTTGCCATTAACTTGCACTCGGCCTTGTATGCGTGCCTGTTTAGATACATGCATACACACAAAAAAAATTGAAGTAAAATTCGATAACTTTTTTTTCACGCGAGCATTGAAATGAAGTTTAGAGCATTCAATCAAGTTGAGAATGGAAAAGTATTACATAGAGTTGAGACACCAATGCGCTGCCACTCCAAAATAGTCTAAAGCTCTGGATGTTTCTCGGGGCCAAAAATAGGAAAGATTGCACAGGCCACTAACAGTCTGATATGAAATCCCGACATCAATAACAGTGTAGCACGCATCAGGAAGCGTTAAAGCTGGTACCGGGAAGTGAGCGAGCATTCGATTTTTATCAATACAATTATTAGCTGTTTTCAAAAATAAGTTTTCCTATATAATAGTGAAGAAAATAATAATGCTGAAGTATACAATTTCACTTGGAAATTTACACAATTACTTTGAAGCAAAATGTTTTAAGGACCTTTAGAAGAGAATGAAAGAAAGCTATTCGTTAAACATTTTAATGAAAATCGGTAATTGAAAATTCGCTAAGAGGTCGTCACCTTGAGCAGTTCCCAGCCAATGCCACCGTCAATGGAGAATTGCACCAAGATGCCTTCGTCCCTTTGGCTGAGGGAAAGATCGTCACCCCCAACCGTTCCTCCAAACTCCCCCACCGTTTGGTACCCCTGATCTTCGAAGGTATCTCTGCTCAATCTGCTGACAAAAAGATTATTCTATTACATTGAAGAAAGATCATTCTACTGTAGACCCAGTCAAACCCTAGTGCCATAGTCATGCTCGACGAGCAGAATATTAGTACTTGTTTACCAGCTGGATTTAAGAGCATTTTCGTCACGAGAACATTATCAGCTAAATGTTTAAAATCGACTCTAAGCGTATATTAACTTCGAATTCGCATTGTGAGTAATGTACATGATGGTTGTGATATATTTTGGGCAGCACACATGGTAATCGTGGTACATGGCGGTAACACACTTAACCGCCGTGTTACAGGCATGGCGGTAGTACACATAATAGCCGTATTACATTACAGTCACACACAAGGTGGTTATGGCCTTTACTCTAGCAGAAATGGTAGCAGGGTAACATTTCAATAAATATAGAGTACGTGTACTTAATATTACCCTACCAACATTTTAAAAATTGAAAATAACGATTGTCACCTTCGGCTAATTGTTATCTCTAGCAGAAACATCAGAAGATATCACTATTTAAAAGATTCCTATCTTCGAGATTTGTTATCTTTTATTGATTGACATCTCTTATTACCCCGAGCGGTCGGCGCGTGTGCGGGGGGTCGGGTCGCACCCCAGCATGATGCTGAACTGCAGAAACTGCGCCGACGTCATGTCCATGTCTATGGTGACGGCTTCTCGCTCACGCTCCTGATCAAATTTGATGGTTGAATTATTTACGTATCTCATTTCATTCATTGAAATTGTGAGTGCTTGACATTAACACATTTGATACTCTATTACTCTGTGATCTGATAGTTCCTCGAACAAAAGTGTGCGGAGGTAAGGTCCCATTCAACAAATTGGCATATAAATAACGAACAAGAGCTAATACTCACAATCAATTTAGTTAATTTTCAAAATATGGCTGATTAAGCGTGTTAAGAACTCAGTCATAAAGCGATGGCAAGTACGAAAGAATGCGAAAAGTTTTTTCATTGACCCCCGAGACCAATTATAGAAAATTGTTCGCCATTCTAAGCATTCGCTTCTCTTGGCAAAGAAATGACAGAACGATAAAAAATGAGAAAAAATAGAAAAAACAACGTATTTGCAACAAATTTGTTCCACAACGTATACATCACTGGAGGTTGAATTTTAAGTAAATCATGACGTTAAGTAACTGATTGATAGCTGTACAATGAACAATAATATATGGTATTCAAGCCA
This sequence comes from Morinoia aosen, assembly GCA_030386875.1. Taxonomy (NCBI): domain Eukaryota; kingdom Metazoa; phylum Arthropoda; class Malacostraca; order Amphipoda; family Talitridae; genus Morinoia; species Morinoia aosen. The sequence goes on from CM059565.1 coordinate 23,758,652, forward strand.
CGACAGTGATTGAATGATTCAATTATCAGCAACAAACATATACTGATTAATTTTGCGTTAAGCATCAAAGAGTGTTTTTTAAAACTAAGATGTCAAAAGACGTGAAATTTAAAAAATACTATCGAAAAAAAAGCATCATCATTGACCCTTCTATTTAACAAGTGCGTTTTGGCTACAGCAGTGAACATACAGCTTTTAAATTAAAATAGAGAAGAAAGAGTGACATTGCCCGAAGCTACTATTAAGGTTAGAGTAAATAATACCCAACCAGATAATAAAAATACGGAATGGAAGATTTAGTACGATGATTTATTTGAGTTCGGGGTGCAAGTTGTGCTGCAGTCAAGCTCAGCGATTGTGCGTCACCAAGTTTCCTCAACCATGAAAACCTTGAAGTGACATCCGTCATGAAGTATTCCGGGTCTACATAGAAACAACAACCCAAACAAGTAGATCTAGTCTGTTGTGAGACCTTGGTTGAGAGTCTAGTCGTGTTACGCGAACTCGGAGTGGTGACTACGGCATCTTCGTTGTCGACTTAATATCTCATAGATAAGCGTTGGCTGCAGCGAGGGTAGCAAGAGTGGGCTACAGTGAGCATCAAGTTATTGGAGGATTGGGCTTGGTGACACAGTGACGTGATAGTGCGGAGAGTATAAGCCTAAGCTGTCGGTTTCATAGATTTAGCGTGGAGCGAAAGGGTACTCGGTGAGGAAGCGCCGCGATGAAGGAGCGCTTGGCTACCGCCGTGTTGTCAGGGAAAACTTGTCATGGAGCACTTCATGAATATGTGCTTACCGAAGGAGCGCTTAGTGAGGGAAAACTTTTTCTGCTCCACAAGGCAGGGGCGAGTGATTGGTGCCGTCAGGGAGCAACGAAGTTGTACACTCTTGCTAAGCCCGTACTTTATACTATCAACTGAGGGTTGTATGTAACTGGCTTTGCCTGGGAGAAAGTGCACTCGCCCCACTCCTTAGAGCAAGCAAAGCTTACCGTTTGCGTCGCTAGGGTGAGAGTGTTGATCTCTTTAAGCCCGAGGTCCACACAGTTGAATTTGGCTGTACACAGAGTGAAAAAAACAAATTTGACGAAAAATTGATTCGCACTTCCACCAACAGCCTCAAACTCATCTTCGTAAATCGTATCGCACTTAACCTCGCAAGAAGCCCTTCACTTACCCCAGCAAAGACGAGCGCTGCTCCCCCAACAAGCGGTCCACACTCGACAGACTCTCGTGCTCCTCTCACACTCCACCACCAAGGAGCCGACGTCCCCCTGACAGCGTGGACACCCTCAGTATTGGTGGTCATGTTTTCGAGAGAGAAAACTCGGCCGCCGACACCGTCGGAGTCGTCAGGGCTGTTGAAGGTGTCCAGCAGCTCACACGGCAGCACAGCAGCGGGCACGCACACGTCACTGAAGTACTCGGGGTCACAGCTGGGGGAAGGCGTGGCGTTATGAGAGAACGGGAAAGCGTCGCACATTTTAACTTTTTTCTATACTTGAAAATTTACATAGTCTATGAGTATTGCCTCAAACAGTTGTTTTTCAAAGTGCCTTATAGTACCTCCGGGGATATCAGATCTGCACCTAAAAAGATAACCCACTATATCACAAAGCCTTATAGTATAATCCACTGTATCATAGTATCTTATAGCACCTTCTAGTGTATCAGAGTACCTGACAGTGTCCAACATTACTTACTCAATTGTCCAGCTAAAGTCTAGTCGGATAGCCATTCCTTAAAACCCCAAATTTTGGCGAGTCTTCGTTCAAATTAAAGGCCAAGCTTAGGATTGGCGCTTAGCACTACGCAATTCAGTACTCAACAACAGCACAATACTCTCCTGACCTGCACTCTCCCTGTTCGTTGCAGTACCCGTGCCCCGAGCACATCCAGGGGCACGCATCCCCAAGGAAGACGTTAGAGACTCCCCATGAACCTCCTGTTGGGGGGTTCAGGGATCGCAGTCGCACGCGGAGAGGATTTCCTCTGAAGCAAACATAAAAAATTACATGATAGTATTTCCTTAGCAATTATAATTTCCCCATTTCAAGGGGATGTAAAAGAGGATTACCAGAATATTGACTGCGGTCTGACTACAAGAAAATAAAAATAAATTCACTTGTGAGTGTAAAAGTGCTTCTAAAGTGTAAGAACAGAACAAAAATTACAGAAATAGTGTACGCATATGACTCAGAGTATTATCACTGAATCGGCAGTTCAAGTTTCTAAAACGAGTCAATAAATTATTAATCATAGATTTTTCGTTATCTGAGCTGAGAATGCTTACGCAACAGTGCGAGGCATTTCGAGCACAACTCTCCTCTTCGCCCTGATGACATGTCCATCCTCATCGGGCACCTGACGCACGCTGGCATGATCGTAGCTCGCGCAAGTTGTGTCAGGAGGCGCGCACAGGTCACGCACGAGCGCCCACGTCGCGCCTTCGTCAGTTGAGTACTCGACCGCGATGGAGGGAGAGGCGGGGTACGGCGTGTCCCGCAGCATCTGCTCGGCCACGTACGCCGGCACGGCTGGCTTTTGTGCCACCAACGTACCAGGCGACAAGGAGGCCGCGTCAAGGGAGCACGGGCCGAATAGGTCGAATTGAACCATAGTGGCTTCGGTAGCTTCCACGTCCCATGTTTCTGCGAACTGCTCGGCTGGAAGAAATGAGACGCATTTTTCCAGATGATATGGGTAAATATTGTTTCTATTCACTGATGGTAAAAGAGACATACCTGTAGTTATATGTACGCTGTCAAACTGTGATAATCATATGGAATGTTGGCAAAATAGATGCAAGTATTAAGATTGAAATATTGCTACGAGGCCAAACAGTGTTGCAAAAATTAAACAGGGCGTCAAAGCAAAAAATATGATGATATTTGTATTGAAAACTGTAATCACACTTTTAAAGGAAAAGGCAGCTGAAAGTTAATCTGTCGGAGTGATTGTTAGCAAGTAAGTCCAGTAGTGTTTATAAAATCAATGATACAAGGTACTTCTTCTTGCATAAAGCCTCAACAAATGATTATGACAATCAAAAACTTATCCAAAGATAAACAACGCATAATTATATTATTGCTGCAATTTGTAAAAACTAAATAACAGTAAATACAAATTAGTTGAAACAACACTATATAAATCAAACTTATATGTATTATTTAAAAAAAATACTTCGTATTTTTCCCTAATGTCGTAACTGGTAAACCAATGTTTACCTCTGATTATTCACACATTATTTAGAAACTAGAATTACCGAGGCCTACTTTGAGAGCCCTTTGACTGGTATTCCATGTTCACAAAACAACTTTCTTCTTTGCAAATATTATTGTTCGAATCACTCACATGCTGAAGCTCAAACTCATTTAATTGACCAAGAAAGAAGGGAAACAGTATTTCAACATAATAGAATATTATTCTTCTATAACATGATATTTACCTAGAGGTAGTTAGTAACTTGTCTAACTTTTTACGTCAATATTTTACTGAATTTTTACTGAATTTACACCATACTCACTATCGCCTCCAAACACCACCATGGTTTCATTGTGGCAGAGACTTCGGGCTTCTTTCCCTCCGTGAATCAGAAACCAAGTTTCAGTTTGCTGCGGTTCTCCATCTGAAGCTCCTGAATCAAGCGGAGTACCGTGACGGCCAGAGAGGCTGTGAGGCAGCGTGTCATTGGCCAGGAGCTGCACCCAGCCTAGCTGCCACTCAGCCCTGTCATTAGTGCGGGCGCTAGCGAACACACAGAAGAAAACACATTGAATATCTGGGTATAGGCTTGTTATTACATCAATGATACAAAGCAGTGTATTGAGTTTTATCAATAAGGTAAGTGTGTGTACACGTATACATTTGCCCCCTACCACGTGCGCATTTTATGTGCACACACATAAGGATATTAGCAGAATTAATTCACGATTAGATGGGTTGAAACAATTAGTGTTACAAATCACATTTTAGTGCTTAACATATAACCCCGTCACCGTTGATATTTAAAAAGAATTATGTTCGAATGAGACAGTGAAGGACGCTCCAACTGTTACAGTTCGAACCCGCTACTTTTCTAACATGCTACTGTGCCTATACAGACTCCGTATCGTACCGGAAAAATCTAAGCCTCTTTCAAAAAACACCAACCTCCTGAGATATCGCATGTTGACATCAAGGAACATTATCACTTTTAAAATCCTTTCTCGGTCGTTATTGTCACGTTAGTCTTTAATGTATTATCTAAGTCACCTGTTTCTTAGAAAAAAATATGAAGATGATGTAATAGCGGCTCATCCGAGTATGCATCAATACTTCTATAGAGAATAGGATCTAAATACGTAATTATCAGACGATGCCACTCGCTCTATAACTTCGATGGTGGCCGTCTCGTAACAAACTCATGATGACAGAAAGCGTTTCCTTCGGAAAGCTTAGGACTCAGGATATTCGAGCTCCAGACTCTATGCTAACAATATTACCGCCTCTCTGCGTACTCTTCAAAACATGGTGTAGGAGAGGTTCTTGATGTAAATCCTTTTATTGTTAAAATTGAGAGTTTTACCTATTGATTCTAAGTAAATTATTCATCGTGCATATTTCGATGATTCTTGGTCATAACCTCAGTGACCCTTGCTTCCAACTTGCCTTTATTGTGTTATGGTAGAAACGCGTTTGGGTATGTCACATCGGTTAATCATTCAGCGACCTAAGATCAAACTAAGTATCACCATCTTTAAGTGCTCATATAGTTTGTTCAATTCACACTTCTGATTCACGCGTAAAGTCATCTTTGATGCGCTAGGTTTGATTGATATTCCTTCTAGGCCCGTGGTTCAGGTCGTCGTACCTCCCTGTTCGAAATAGATTTGCGAAAGTCACGAAAAATGGTCACGAAAGTTAAGACGATAAATATTTACGTTACCTTGATAGTAGGATAAATCGCTACGGTCTCAAAAAGATCATATAATCTGAACAACTTTTGACCCGAAATTGTTATTGAAATGAAATTAATTTGTTAAAAACTTATTCTTTCCTGATGTTACAGTAAATATGACGCCTTGAGATAAATCTATAATGCCAAGATTATGTAAGCCTGTCTTAAGCGGTCATGGGCCTAAGTTTACATAAATACAGTCAAATACACCCATCAAACATGAGTTCAATCAACGGCACATCAACTAAATGTCTCATTACCATTAAATAGAATGGCACGGCTTATGCGACGTGAAAAGGAAAACTCCTAACATATCTAGCAGAACATCGTAGCTAACTGACAACTGGTGTGCCAGTGAGCAAACTGCATGAAGCAAGCACTCTCACCTGGAGCGGGGGGTGGGGGAGCTAGCACTGGGATCCATGCTAAGGGGGTCAGGTTGCCACCACCGAATCGTCGTCTGAGGAGACCGAGCGAACGCGGGCAGGTCCACCGAGAACGGACGCGTTCTGAGCCGTGAGAGATCATTTTCATTTAGAACTTATTCTTAGAGAAATAATTCTCGATATGAAACTCGGTGTGTGAAAATAAGGCTTCAGTTGAGAGACATAGTATATAAAAAAATTTTAAAAAAGAATTTAGAATAATAAATGTGAAAAACCAAAATATCGATTGAAGGGAGAAAAATTGGAACAATTTGAAAGAAAATAACATGGAAGAACACAACTGTTAAAGTTTCGCTGTGGCAAAAAATCCTATTATATTCATTTTTTGCGGACATGTGATACAGATATCGATAAAAAGACGAAAACGACCAGAGGGAAAAAAGTAGGCAAAATAGAAAAATTCAATGCATTGCATGATTTTGACGTCATGCGCCTGCTAAATACCTAAACTAAATATCATAGAAAAATTAGCCTCAACTCATTATTTTTGCTAAGCGTGCAATATGAAGAGGGTGAAACTAGAATAGCCACAAAAATTTGTCAGCATTCGTAGTAGTTGAAACATCAGCTGCGTTTTTTCATAATGAAAGCGATGTGTTTAGAGTTGCACACGCGGTGCCATAGGGAGGATTAAATTTTGCAAAACCTATAGTGTTTTTTACGTATAACGGGGGAGTTGAGACGTGCTCAAGCCAGACCAGCAAGACCTGCACAATCTAGACCTACACACTGTACACAGTCTCTCACCGATAGGAGGCGCGGCTCATCTCACCTATTGAGGGTCATGGGAGGCTCGACCTCCAGGAGGGTGCGCCAGTGCAGCCCACCGTCGGTAGAGGCCTGCACAAGCACGTTGTCGCGAGGGGCAACGCCCTCCTGACATAGGTTCCCCTCCTGCCCTCCGCCTCCTATCTGTAGGTCGAAGTGCAGCGACCTGAAGATAGGTATGAGTCAGAAGTTAGCGTCATTGGGTAGAGAGAGTAATAAAACGCCTTTTCACGGTAAACTATTTATTCAATTTGTGAGAAATTTGAGTGAAATCATGGAAAGTAAGAATAAACATTCAATGTATTTTGATCACTCACTTAATACTCCTGGTGTCGACTTCTTTGAGCTGTGCGACCCTGGGAGTGTCTGCTGCGAAGAGCAATAATTGTGGACCGTAGAGAGCCGGACTACAGCCCTCCCCCACCACGCTCCCACCCAACACCCGCATCCATGGGGAAGAAGGGTCCTGTTTCGATAAAATATCGTTGCGTGAATATTCGGACATGGAAATATCGTTGCTGAGTCTTTTGTAAATACGGAAACGCATGAAAAAAAGGGAGTGGCAGTAGTTCGTCATATAGTGGCAAACGAAATGCTCGGAAATTAAATGTTAAAATACGAAACAATGGTAGATATCGTATTGAACGATCACATGTTTCTCGATAATTCTTAGGTGGAATTTTTGTGAAATAACAGTAGGGTAATTGAGATATTAGCTAAGGGCCCGAGGCTACCTAGGAGATCTGGACATGAGGACTCGGCTATGCCTGAACGACAACAACTTCGGAACAAATATGCACGCTTCTGGAATGAGTCTTGGCTGAAAATCAGATTGAAAATGAGTCAAATATTTTTTCTAGTATTATTCGGCGTACCCCAAAAAATTCTTCCAACAAAACTACCCTTGAAAAAAAGTCACGCAAATAAAGAATTCATCAAAAGTTTCCGAAAGAACGGAAGTCACTGGGGAATACAGGTGTCTCACACTGCATGCACTTGATTGAGAGATACGCTTTATTACTAATGAGGAATGAGCGTTATAATATTTACCTTCATTGCACAAAATTAAATTGCTCGTTATTTATTTCAGTTGTGCTCGTGCCCGACATTTAAGGGACAACAAAACAACTGACTAACTAGCGTCAAGTTACCTTGAGAATATTCTTATAATAAACAACATTACTGCTCTGAAAATGACCTTTTTAAATAGTACGCCACAGCCATCGGCATTGCTGGAAGATTAATACCTGAGTTAACCACGTTTTTCACTCATTTGCACACCACGCAATAGTTGTATGGTCAGTTTATTTTTTCGTTTTAAGCGAAATAGCAGTCGGGAATACATGAGATATTTGTTCCCAATTTTTTTTAAATAGCGCTGTAACAAGAGAGGTCACAATGCAGAGTAACACACATGAAGTTGCACACAAAATTTTGCTAGCAGCAGCCGCTGTTCTCTATAATGCAACACAGTAATCTCGCAAAGTATTTGCACAGCAGAATCGCTGCTACAACCATAAATTTTTGTCTAGAACGTTAGCTTTAGTGATTTTAGACGTGGTTGTGAAACTCGATTTATCAAATTAAATTTGATTAAATCACGTAAAAAATGTCGTCCACAATGAAAACTATGAAAACTATTTTCAGAAATCTTTGATGTTATTGATGAACATGATTATTGTTAATCATCATGCGATTAAAACCCTAATTAAATAAAATAATCAGAGATTTCACAATAAAACTATCATTATAAAACTCCATCAAAATTACCTTATCCATGATGAAGGACATAACCAAAATATACAAGAAAATTTTTATTAATGCTTTTGACTGGAAGTATGAACAAGAGCACCTCAGGAGGCATGGATGTGGTCGATGGTGCGTCCCTCATGAAGCGAGGGCGGGTGTGCGGGGCGAGCTCGCACGTCTTGCCTGAAAGAAAAAAAAATTATTCCAATTAATTTGATGCATATCATCTTGTACATAGTTTCTCCAATTGTCTTGTGACTAGCCCTAGACTCAATGATCGTCACTACCGGTCGAGCCAGAACCCATTCCAAACTTTCTCAAATTTTCCCAATTTTACATTTTTCTTATTTCCCGACTGGAAGAAATATTGCGGGGTTTCCCACAGCATGTTTTCGAATCCTCAAGCCTCTCTACACGGTAGGCAAGTGCTTTAACCATTAGACAACGATGGCTCCTGATGTGCATTGCAGAAAAAAATTGCGACAAATGATAATAATAACTCAAAAAATGGTGACACACGACTGTGAAGCCGGCAATACCTTCTTTGCGACATGAAAGCATTCATGAGGTACTTCAAAAATTTGTTTCGTTTTTAAATACATTCTTGTGCAACATTTCGATTTCTGCGGATGAAAGGACGTGATTCAAACATTATCGTTAATCGTACAGATTAGATTAGATGTTTGTTTAAACCTCTCTAACCACAACCACGGCATTACAAAGGGAGGAAGGAGGTAGGCACCATTAGGTATGGCGTTTAGGGAACGTGGTATTTATGCACAATGTGCATAAAAACAGTAAATTAAGAAAGAAGATCATGAATTAAGATAAAAGTTGAATAAAAAAGCGGTAGGTGTTGAAAAACAGGACAGCAGTGAAGCAAAAAAGATGATTCTTAATATAAAAAAATTTCCTTTCAACAAAAATATAACACACTTATCTATCAGCTCGGGACCTCACATATTCCCTCTGGTGTTAACCGTACAATTAACCATGAAACTCAGACAATAAGGAGTCAAAAGAGTATCGTAACATAAAATGCGAATATGTATGTTAATACTTGCTCCAAAAACCATTATAAATTATTAGCTGCCTCGCCCACATCCGATGTTTGAAGGAAGAGATGAGGATATGAAGGTCTCGCACTGGTCGGAGAGATTTTCGCAAGTGTCCAACGCATATTTTTTCTAATTCAGCCAGATTAGAAGGCTGCGTTTAACCAACTAAAACTAACATCTTCTTCCTCACATTTTCAATTATATTTAGGTTCGGAGATAGTTAACGCCAGTCTAAACCCTTGCTTCTGTTCTCCCTGGGCTTTTTGAAGGGTATTTCGGCGTACGTTAAGGGTAGCTTTTCTGCAGGACCACCCACAAAGTATTTATTAGCTGGACGTTCAGAATGGAAAAAGGGCGGAGATGGTTTTCACCAGGTGGAGATGGTTTTTTTGATTGCATGGAATTATTTGGCTGTCGCCAAACAGAACAATTTCAATTTCCGTAGAATATTATCGGAATGGTCATCTTGTTCGTTGACAAAATCAATAACATATTTCAATCGAGCTGTAATATTTTTTCCGTCGAGAGTGGAACTCTTCCGACAGTGCGCTTCTTAGAGTCTGCTTTACTCAAATCAATGCCGATTGTTCGATTGTTTGTACGGTTTGAGTCTAAGTTAAGTTTGCTAATTCTGGACGACATGATAAGATTTTTATTTTCCGAGGTCTAAAGCTTTGGGTGATCACGTTGCGAGAACAGTCGTGGTACGCCTGATTCAACTCAACTCGCCATAATTTACTCTGGTTTGATATTATTCTGCTACATAGAGCAAAAAGAAATTCAAAGTTGCTTGCATATTTTCGTACAACTATTGCAATTCTGGTGCAGTACATTGAGCGTATTCCTTTCTTGACTGCTGTGTTTTTTAGCTTTTAGGATGTTGACAGTTCCAGTCAATGTTCATTCGACAGAGACTTCTTATTTGCTGAATTAGAGATGGAGGTTATAGTGTATCCTAAACAAAGGAAAACTGATCTGAAAAGTTATCGACGATCTGTTAGCTAGAAAGTATATTCTATGTCTTTTAACTAGAAGACACTGCTAAATCGTGAAAATTCTATATAATATTTCTAACCATATAACGAATACCTCTAAAATCTTGTTTTCTACATATGTTGTCAACGGTAAGATTTACGGTAAATGATTAATGTCTATGCATTTTCTTGTGAGTGTTATTATGCTTTTTCTTCAGTGGAAGTTTCCAATCTCAAATTATAAAAGAACTTATTCAGCAACTGAAAACATTATTCTTTTAGTAAGTTAGGTGTACTTTTTTGACCAGCTCTATGCAGGATTTAAAACTTGAAAACTTTTTTGGAGAATTACCGAATTACAGATCATTCATAACTTGAAATATCCATTTGAGATATATTTTCCGATGAACAATATCGTGGAAAAGACCTGTACTAACCCGAATATCTGTGAATGATCCACACACACATAAGAAAAAATTAAGTTAAATCCTTTAGCGAAGCACAGATCGTTCATGATAAAGAAGCTTTAGTTTCTTAAGTTTTGATACTATTTTACCCGATGAAAATGACTTCCCGAACACAAAGAAAATTTTAACGTCGGACAGAACTATTAAAAACTTGAAACATTGTTTCTCTTAACAGTGCTTGTACTGGTAACATGACCCACTCACCGCTGTAGCCGGGGTGACACACACACTCCAGGCCGCTCGCACACACGCCATGCCCACTGCAGTGACGGGGACAGGGTGGCCCCGCGTACACGGACCGCAGAGCGAACTCCCCAGTGTTGCCCCCCGTGGGGTTGTGTTGGCGCCACCGCAGTTCTATTGGGCTGAGAGGGCAGGAAGGAGGTCATCTCTAAATAAGTTGTAAAAAAATACACCCTCAATATCTGAAAAGCCCAGAAGAAAAACATCGATTCCAGAAGCACAAATATGGATTTTCTCGGTTAGTTGCATGCACGGCATCATTGAGTGCATTATAAACCTGCGAATATTGTTCTTCTGCAAATGTGGGCAGAGGTATCTGTCTCTTGCCGGCCGTAATTTTGAGGAAATTTCGAATTTAAAATCATCCTCCATTATCGGCAGAAAATTATTCCCGACGGATCTCTTGCGAGTCACCCAATGCCTGGAGACGGTAACGCTCTCACTAAAAAGCAGGTGATGTATTTACTTAAATAGCTAGGGCAACTTTTCGTAGTGGTGTCGTCCAAATCTGAAATAAAACAGTGCACCTGATGTGTCATACAACATGTTAGCGAAATTAGGTCAACATGTCAATTCTATCCGGCCTAAAAAGGATATTGCGACCCTATTTTCTTGCCTGATCATTTTTTGAGTTTTTTATGTTCGCCCACTGCCGTTTGTATTTTCTTCTTTATATATCCGTTATTACAACTACTGCAATAAGACTTGCACAGGTATCAGGTTGTAACTGACATCAAAATGAGGGAGAAACTGTCATTATGAACGTTTCAGTACACATTTGAGTAAAGATTTGGTAAGAAATACAAAATATCGAGGCAGTTTTTAAACGATGACTGTAGGGTCCTTCTGGGCTATGAAGAGATAAATGTAAAAAGTTGATATATAATAAAACATTTGCTGATTCATTCATACCATGAATGTTTTTTCAAAGGCATTTGATATATTCTTGATGAGCAGAACACCGGCTCTCACCCCATGCTCAACCTGTGATCCACATCCACCATGACCTGCGTCCAGCCATTCACTGCTTCTGGTCTGTAGACGGAGGGAGCTGTGGGGGGCGTGCAGTGCAGAGCAGAGGGTGGGCAAGCGGGCACCACCAGCTCCCAGGTCTGCCCTCCGTCAGCAGTGTACTCAAAATGCACAGGCTCCGTGGGCGCTGCCTCGCGAGCTCCTGCATCACCTGAGAACGATGCGCAACCGAGGTGGATCTGCGAGGGTAGAATGAATTGGACAACACACATTTTTCTTCCATGAAGTATAAGGAGATGCTAACTTATAATGAGAGTCTTGAAAACACCCTGGATTTACAGGTACGTATCGGACAATCATGGTACATATATGAAAGGGCAAATGAAGTTACACAATGCAAGTGATTCCTTTTTATTTACTAACTAGAAGTCACTATTTCCTACTGATTTAAGAATGACAATCACACAAAGTAGAAGCCAGAGGTAGCAGAATGGAAGAAAATTAACATCTAGAGAACAGATTCATTGTCAAATTGAACTGAATAATACATGGGAAACAAATGTGATACGGCTTCGTAAGAGATGTGATCTAGGGGAACGAAAATGATCAGCTATAAAAAAATGATAATATACTGTATAAGGCTATTCTGAATGCGCACCACAAAATAAGACAAATCACTCTAAAAATATGACATAAAATGGAACAGAGTACTGAGGAGGTAAATTATGACAAGAAACAGATTTCATTCCAATCAAGTAAATATACTTACATATGTCACATCACTTGTTTCTTAAATGTCTCATAATTAACGCTAGGGTGTTCGGTTGAGTCCATATTATCTCATACACCTCGAGCGAACGAAGAACAGTGGCTGAGTCCTCATTTTCATTGCGAACAGAAATGCCTACTTCGCACTACTGAACCTTGAATATTCGTTTATTTTCACATGAATCGTGACCTCTTTTCTTCATTTAGCCCTAGGGAACACAAAATGGTACGGACCATAAAGGATGTGGATCGTAAAATAAAACAAACCACACAAAATGAAATTGAATACCAGGGATGTAGATCCCAAAACGAAAAAACGCATAAAACAACTCAAACATAACAGACCATGAAGTAGAGCACGTCTCCTTCAGACAGGTTGAGCGGCTTGGTAGCCGCCTCGCGGACCAGCTCTGGGCCGTTCAGGACGAAAGACAGTCGGCTGTCGGTGGTGTTCGCCTCTTGGCCGCCTTCAGCGATGAGCTGCGCATCGGCCTCTGAGAGAGAGGGACAGGAGTGAGTACGAGAGGGGAAAAAAGAAGGCAGGAGGTGAACACAAAAGTGTCCATGCCCTGCCTATGGACGTAGCATATGTCTTTCGATTTATCATAATTCGCTGCATAAGTTATGGGTCATAAGTTCGTATAGAGCTAAGGCTAAAGATGTCTGAGTGGCCCAGTCTCACCAAAGTTTTCCGTTCCATTGAAGTCAGCGAGAGATGTCGGTCGACGAAGCGCTTTGCCAGCACCATCGTGCGGTACTTCAGCTTCTGGACAGTAGGGCAGCATTTGGTGACCTGTGATCGTGAGCCACGGCGACTCCGTCTGAGCGTTGGACTGCAGAGAAATACATAAAATAAATGTTTATATCCTAGAGTATGTATTTTATCTAAAGAAGAGAGAATATATTGATTTTCAATCTCACTGATTCAGGCGTGGATAGAAAAGGCAGTGCTGTCATTATTAACATCGATGAAACTGTGTTTCCGTCTTGAAAATAGTTCGCTTAAGAGCTACCGAAATAAGGTCGCCAATTTCTACCATTATCAAGAAGAAATAATGCAGTACTCAGGATGACCACTGGCTGAGAATTGTAGTGTCCAAATATAAAAAAGACACCGTACGATAACGATAGGCTGCGTTAGAAAACAAATACTTTTCGAGGGGCAAATCACAATATTCCCTTAAAACCAGTTAAGCAAAATAGTTAACAAATGCCCGAGCACATATAATATACTTACAAGGAGTAAATTAGTGCAGAAGAACACGTCCAGTATACTCGTTATCTATTTCACATTTGGAAAAAATGCAAACAGTGATTATGCAAATTAAATTTTTTTTTAAATTCAAGAAAACATGTTCTGTAACGATAGATTTTGAAGCCATTACCAAGATGACAGACAGAATTGAGAATTATTCTTATCCCTTTAACGGGCCACTAAATTATACAGTCCTCTTTCGAACATTTCCCCAATATCTTGTATTTACTGTAAAATTTGTTCCCTAATCTGTTCTTTGAAGTTCACTACCGAATGGCAGTTCCTTCCTCATCCTGATACCGGTAACTACATGATGCCAGTGCGTGTTTATTAATGGTGGTCGTAATAGCGGTAATTTGAATATGAAAATACTAACATTAAAACACTGAGCTAAAAGTCATCGTAAGCCTCAATAATGGATGTACACACGTACAAGAACTTTGCATTTTACGTTCCCTGGCTCCCTTCATACATTTTTCTCGTGCATGCCTGCAGAGAAGGGCAGCAGGGTACCCAAAAGAGTTGAATACAACCAAAGCAAGAAATGCGCGCCAGTAAATAGGAACAAAAGGCGAGCCTCACCGCTGCGTCAGAGATGAGGGAGCCCCGGTGCCACGCAGGCAGGATGAGCAGGTGGTCCAGAGCCCACTGGTCCCCTACGCCGTGCTTCGGCTGCCAGATGCGGAAGCGCACAACTCCTGAGGGCGCCTCCACCAGCTCCTGGGGCAGCGTGTGTCGGAACAGCCTTCGTGGAAAAACAAATTTATCATGTATGGCATGTATTTAGATAATTATAAAGAAATTATTGCATTGCCGACTAAATATTTATTTTTTTAATGTTCATGATACGAACTATTAACAGATTTTTTATAATTTATAAAAAATTACTTATAAAGTTTTTATCACAAGATTTCTAAATTTTTTAATACAAATGTTCAAAGCATACATTGTACACCGATCATGACATTTTTTGACTGAATATTCAAAATATTTTGATCATGCATTCAGTCATATTTAAAATGTAATCTTTCTATCTAAAATTAAAAAGAATTTTTCGTGGCAGCCAGGATAATAAAGATAAGCAAGCAAGACAGTATTAATTTGCAAGGTAATTGTTCCATCCACAATGTTTCAAACATAATTGAACGGCTCATTTGATAGCAATGCATACGTGTTAGCATAATATCTGCAAAAAAAAACAGCTAGAGCCAGTGAACAAAACATGTACATCATGGAGATTCAAGTAACCAGTTACTGCGGTGTTCAGGGGTAGATAACTAGTACTTCAGGGCTACTCACTTGGGTGACCTGTACAGGTCCGGCACGAGCTCGTGTAACAACGTCCATTCCAAGCCACCGTCAGTAGAGTACTGAACCACAACGCTGCCTTCGCTCATATCGCTCCCTTAAAATATAAAATGTTTCATAAGAATGATTTTAGAAAACGAGACCACATGTCGCAGAAAACTGTATAAATAGCTTCGTTACACTACATAAAAAGTGGACGTACGAAGAATTGAAGCAAAGTTTTATTAGCTTTAAGACCTCGCATGTATGAAAAACAATTACGACTGAACCACAATGCACATTATTTAACACATTTTTGAGGAAAATCAATTTTCAGCCCTGTGAGCAGGAAATAAGGCATGTACTACGAAAATTATGTTCATGCTCCCTAAGAACACACATCACATGTAAATGTAGGATGCTCACCAGGCCTATCGCCTTTGAAACACGACGGCGTCTGCCTCGCAGCAGTGCCGCGGGTGCGGAACACAGAGCTCGACGCGGCGCCGCCGACCGTCAAGTGGAACTGGATGCTCTGCAGGGATCCTGCAGCCATGTCGTCTATCTCCAGTTGGCGCACACCGGGCTGAGGTAGTCACAGCAATTACCAGGGGAAAAGCTTATTAATAATTTCCTTGAATTTCTTAATAAACAACCGGACATCGGGAAAATGGTAACAATTACTTCATTTAAAGCAAGTGCTTTATACTCGCTATTCATTTTGTTAATCTGTCATTCAAATTATAGATACCTTTCCAGAAAAATCGTAAGCACAAATCGATCACGAGATTCGTTCGAGGTAATTCAGCCCCCTAGCCATTTTTCGACATCTCCTTAATTATTAAAGTATTTCTGGGAAAGTGATTGAGACTCCAATCAGAATAAAAGGTGGTCCTAAGGAGCTAAGTCTGTTGAGCACGGTGAGTGGAGCAAGAGTTCTAAGTGATGACAAGCTGCAACATCAGTTCTCCGTGTCTAGCGACTCAATCTGTGCGCTTTTAATGTATACATGGGGGAAATTGATTAGTTGCTGACGACAGTGAACGGCATTTAATTCGCCATCTGGTTCCTTATGGTACATGGCACCTTCCTGCTCTCATTAACTGCACAGCATTGTTTTTCTTCTGAAGCGATTCGGTGTTGCAGTCCATGTAGAGGATTGTCCTGTATCAACACAGAATATTTTGCTATTTGCGTTCTCGAAGTTGATTCATTTATCATCTGTAGCCCCTATACAATACAAGATAAACTTTCTTTCAAGCCGAGAACACTTCACATGCTCTATGTTTAGTTTGATACTAAACATGTTTACCCAACAAACCCGTTGGCATGCAAACTTGAACTTGGTTGCCAAACAACGGGATTAGGCACGTACTGTACAAGCAGCCAACTGATATGAGTTGTGCGACAACTTGCTTTCAGCGTCATCCATAGAAGGAATTAAGAACTATCTACCGGCACACTTAATAATGGTTATTTCGTCTGTGACCAATTAGTTGTTTAATGGCCCATCGATGGTTCGGTAACGAGTACAGATCTCGAGGTAAATTCTTAGTTAAGCAACCAAGCAATGGTCGAGTAATCAATTTATAGTGTGATTGCAAATCAGTGACATCTTAGCTAAAAATGAAGATTAGGCAGTCAAACAGCCGCTCGGTAGCCAACCTAAGATTCAGTGGTCAACCAGTGGTCAACCAGCACCCAATCAATACTTCACTAGCTTTACAATGTTTCATTGACCAATCGGCGGTCAAGGGGCCAATTAGTAATTCAGTGATCAATCGCCAGTCAATCAGCGTTGTTTAGCCAATCAATGGCTCGAGGGTTCAACTCCTTGATTAGAGCCAATCGCCATATTAGACGTACGAGTATTCGTAATTAGCACTTAACATCAAAAGTGTTCATATCAAATCACAAGCTAGCTGTGCACCTAGCAAACAATGGGAACCAGGGATCAAGAAGTGATCTTTTGCAACATCCCATCAAAACTAGGCCCGACTTATCTATGCTACGAACACTGAAATAACACTTCAGGGCCTGCACTTACCGCTCCGAAGTAGAGATTCTGTCCAGATACCACTGAGCCGCAGCCACTGTTTCCATCCACAAGCTGCCCACCGACGACGCTCATGCCATACCGTAACAGGTCATCCATGTGAGCTGCCTGATCGCTGGGATAAAGCGTCTGTCCGTCGTCTTTCTTGTGGTTGCTCGCAAACATGTAGCTGGCCACCGCGTTGTCAAAGTCCGCCTCGACAGAGCGATGCAACTTGTGTACTGGCATACACGACTGACCGTGGAAGTTCTCATCACATCTGAAGTCAGCGTCAATATTGTTTTTTAGGCAATATTCAAGAAAAATTATCATTGCTAAAAATAACGTTTGCAAGCAATTATTTCAATAATCTTAACAATGACAGCTTAACAACAAATTGCACCTCTCATTGAGATCAAATTTTGCGTTCTGTTTAGCATGTAACTGCTTTGACGGAAAAGAGGAATATCGGGCTGGAAGTATCTAAAGCTGAGGGACTAGGGTAAATTACTCTAGGCATGAAATTGTCTAAAGAGGGCGTCTATGCGAATAATGAAATTATACTACGATTCTGCTCGAACCATCTGTCTATCAGTCAATCCGTACAGTACGCTTTCCAATTTGAAGCTACGTACATCATCGGTACGACTAACTGTTGCTACGTAGGTAACTGTCGTTAGCATATCAACTGTCGCTAGGTAAATAGAAAATTCATGGCTGGGCTAGGGAACGGAATGACAGTGAGGTTAGTTAAACATAGCATAAAATAGGCTTCGAAACACTAGAATAGGTTAGGATAGACGAGGATAAGTTAAAACAGAAGGGGTTAATCTAAGAAAGGCTAGGACATGTTCGGTTATTCACGTCAAGAAATCGTGAGTTTTTTCACGAGTTCAGCTACCTTTAAAATGTTATTGAAGCAGTATTTTCATGAGTCCTGCTCTCAAATTTCAATGCTGCAAAATAAAATACTGTGAAATAGAGTATGATTACATACAATCGAATGAGACAAAATACAGTACGAAACTATACACTTCGATAAACTGATCCTCCGTTAGTACGAAGAAAGCACTTCAACACACCCTGACGATGAATATCATGGAAATTACTGTGAAAAAACAAAGGAAAACTATTTCTTATAAACTGAGGAATCTTGAAAAGAATCTCACATGCAGCCGTCGCTAGTACACTGTCCGTGGCCGGAGCAGTGGCCGCTGCAGCGGTGGCCGATGTAGAGGTCGTCCACCGCCCACTCTACTGTCCGTCGTCCGGCGCCGTCGTCCGAAGACGGGTTGCCGTCCGCGTCTACTGTCCCCTCACGTAATCGTAGACGGGTAACTGGCGACCTGGAAAACGTTCGGACGCTTATTTTCAGGTGCGATAATTTTAAAAATTTCAAATGGGTGCATTCATATTCGTTTCTGACTTGCTACGTGAGTTAAGAAATAAGTCATTTATCTCAGAAAAGTACAGTGGTTGTGTTAAAGATATAAAAAGTATTAAGAGAAAAGTGTACTGTTGGTAAAACAAGTTAAGTAAAAGAAAATGTTAGTTTTAACCGTCTTCAAGGTTCATGAAACAAGTGAAAAACACACCACGTACGCACCGCATATAATAAATAGGACGTAGACAATTCTTATTGGTAAAATCCCACTCCTGCGATAAAAATGAAAAACAGTTTGCAGGATGTGTGTTAAATATAATATGTATGTCCAAAAGTTACTAATTTAATCGAAGTTTAAGCCCAAACCGCTCCTGGGAGAAAATGAGCAATGGAACTCTGAAACGCAAAGTTCGCGTCTTGTTTCTATGATTTTGTGAGAAACATTTTCTAACTCAGCATTCGAGTTACCAACGCGTGCAGCGATGCATATGAAGTAGGAAGAAAGTAGTAGTAAATTTGCATAGAACAATTCGTTTTCTGAGTGACTTTCCCCGCAATCCTGAGTATTTGAACTTACCAAGTGTGTCTAGGCAGCCTGAGAGTGACCCTCTTCCACTGGTTGAACTCGGTAGAGTGGTACACGGTGCCTCTGGTGAAATGGGAGCGGCAGCCTGGGGTGGAGGGCGAACATGGGCGTTGCACCAGGTGCCACGACAGGCCGTGGTTCAGGGAGTACTCCAGCATCACCTGAGCAACACGACGCGCTCTAAATTCAATCGAAGTTATGCACGTAGGCCTATTTGAAAAAAATCAGCGTTTTTTGTGAAGGCGCAATTCAACAGTTGATGTATGCTAAAATTACTGTAATTGACAGAAATCAGCCGGATTTGGAAGCCAAATTAAAGCGTAAATAGTGAAACATTTGCACACTCATAACTCAAAGGAGCTGGACAATTCTGCAGAAGGATAATTATTTGCGAATAATCATTGATTATATAGGTAAAACTGTGCTTTAAGTAACGATAAAATGCTAAGTAAACAACAGGAGACCTGTAAGCGATTTCATCAGCACTACCCACGCCAACGCAGACTAATTTTTTTCACTAAACGATGATTTACATCAATCTTGGTGGCTTGAGCAAAACTAGTGAAAGATTAAGGAAATAAACGAACAGCATTGAAATTTTTACTTTAGCTTCATGCACATGCACAATGAAGTATGTTAAACATGGCTAGCAAATTTGATTTTAAAAGATACTAATGCGAAATGTTAAGAAATATCTTTTGACAAAAGACAAGGTGTCGCAAGTAATTGATATATTTTAATCTTTTAGGAAGCATTTTCACAATCCTCAGAAAAATAAATTCACATCTATTCTTAAGTTTGAGAAATTGAGCAATGATTGATCAGCACTTACGACGTTCTCAGCTTCAGTTTCGGGATCATCGAGCGGGTGATTGGCATCAGTTTTACCACAGCCAATCATTAGCTGGAACTGCATCATGAATGATGGACCAACTGAGAGCGACTTTGTCTCCATGAGCCTCTTTTTTCTGGACGGTCTGGACTGCCCAGCAAAGCTAGATGTGGTAGTGCTGGGCTCTGCTGGGAACACCAGTACCTCCTCGCGGCCACACGAGCTACCCAGCGAACCCAGATGGAACCTGGGTTCGAAAAAATTATCAGAATCAGATTTATTACTTTACTATACGAGCAGAGCTCACACTGACGCCGTTCTTAAATGAGTCTTTCCGTAGTGTAACTGTACACACGACATGGATTACTCTTTAAAGTCACATGGGTGAAAAGCAATGCAAAAAAATACGAGATGAAACGTGGCAAAAAAACGCAAATGTGTAGTGTACGGCTGATATACGAAGGTCGAGTGCAAGAGTAAAATACGAGGGTTAAGAACCACAGTAATATAAATGGAAAAATTATATGGATAGGAAATTGGAGTGAAGCAGAGAGTGAAAAAAGTTGAAATAGATGGGTGAAACACAAGGGAGAAAAGCAAAGAGAAAAACAAGTTTGAAAAGCAACGATCACAAACAAAGATTAAAAAAGAATGTGAAATAAAACATTAAGATATCAAAGTGATGTGAAGTGCTGAAATATGAAGGAAAAATCCAAGAATGAATACGTAGGTGAAGCACAAGAAAAAAATATAAGGCATGTGAGTTGTTTCTCATTGATATGTGTTGAGTTACGCACTTATCTCATGAAAATTACCAAAAAATAGGTATTAGGTGAGCCCTCAAATGAAAAAAATAAGCCTTTCTTAATAAATTCTTACTCCTAAGGCTCTTTCACAGGAAGCTTGAAGCATCTAATGAGAAAAACAAAAAATCAAAAACTATATTAAAAATGCTTTATATCAATTCATACGCAATAAATTGCACTTGCGTTATGCGATGAATGACAAACGAGTCATGATTTCAATGAACAGTCATTGACATCAATTAAACAAAAAATCTGATCAAAATTAAACAAACAATGGCGACAGTACAATACAGATTGCTAACTCTGGTGAACCATGATTTGCGACAACTTAAAAGAAATTGCTAACTTTATTAAGAAATTTCAACATGAGTTAAATATATCTATGTGCTGATTAAATAACTACAGTTCAGAAACTAAAAATCATAATAACTCCATAAAACCAACATTGTTGAAATTCAATAAAAATTCTTGCTGCGTTTAAGCACGATAGGTAACAATCAATAAAGAACAAAATCTGCGCAAAAAAATGGTTGATGGCTGACCGGAGGGAAGAGTTGGCAGACTCGAGGTCCTGGAAGTCGAGTTGGATGTAGTCCAGCGCCTGGGCTGTGACTGTGAAATCATCCACAGCCCACATGTCCTGGTCTGCTCCAGAGTGCTGGGGCTGAGACAGGCGGAACCTGCAGCTGCTGTCGCGTGCTGACTGCGGCAGCGGCAGCGACACGTGGCTGACGGCACACAGACAGCGTTATTTTTGGTAACTGACGACACACAGAGAGCGTGATATAATATTTGCAGTAACTGATCTCTTATGAAGCAGGCGATATTCACAGTAGCAGACCGCAAACAAAGAGGATGATATGAAATTTACATTAGCTGACGAAACATTGAGTGAAAAATATTTACACTAGCTGGTAGCCCCCAGAGCAGGTCATAATTGTTTTCGATGATGGAACAAGCACGGGTCACATTTATATTAGGTAAGAGAAAACAAGGAGGATAATATTTACCATATCAGACGCCAAACGAAGCTGGTACTTATAATAAATGATAGCACAAAGTTCACGATACTTGCACAAGCTGACAGGCACGCAGAACAAGCGAAATTAACATCAGAAAACTACACAGAAAGCTGCTCTTGCATTACGCTCAGTCAACTGCTCGGAGAAGATTTTACTAAGCCATTGCTGGAGAAACATACGTGTGCTATTTGAGGCAAATTACAACACGAAAAACTAATACAAGTGATGAGTCGCTAAAGAAATGAAGAAAGTTATTTTTTCCATGAGGTATTGAATACATCACAAAGCGGAGGCTTCTGCGTTTCCTGAGGATTTGAACGCACCAATTCTACAATGTTTAACTTTCAAATATAATCACTTGTGGTCAGTATGAGAGCACCACATCATGAGTAGTGGTACGCACATTTCCTCGAAGTACAGTAGATGTAGCAGATGAAATAAACACACATTGGGCTCGTGGTGCAACAGGCTCACACCTGGGCTCGTGGTACAGCAGGTACGCACCTAGGCTCGTGGGACAGCAGGTACAGCAGGAACACACCTGGGCTCGTGGTATAGAAGGTACAGCACGCACACACCTGGGCTCATGGTATAGAAGGTACAGCAGGCACACACCTGGGCTCGTGGGATAGAAGGTACAGCAGGCACACACCTGGGCTCGTGGTATAGAAGGTACAGCAGACACACACTTGGGCTCATGGTATAGAAGGTACAGCAGGCACACACCTGGGCTCGTGGTATAGAAAGTACAGCACGTACACACCTGGGCTCGTGGTATAGAAAGTACAGCACGTACACACCTGGGCTCATGGTATAGAATGTACAGCAAGAACACACCTGGGCTTGTGGTATAGAAAGTACAGCACGTACACACCTAGGCTGGTGGTACAGCAGGTACAGCAGGAACACACCTGGGCTCGTGGTAGAGGCCAGCACGCAGGGTGTGCAGCAGAGACCAGGTGAGGCCGGCGTCGCAGGACACGTGGGCGTACACAGACTCGGACGGCTGGTCAGCGCCAGGGCACTTGCCCACCTGACAACGCGCCGTCGAATTGCACGTCATTACAATGTCCTTACTATAATTTCATTCAATTGCCACAATAAATAGCGATGTTTTTTGGTGATATGGTTTTAATTTACCAGAAAACATTCCAAGCTGTATTTAAACAGAATTTGTAAAGCTTATTTATGAACATTTTTTTTAACAATAACTGGTCCCTACTCCTGCAGCCTTCTTTTTATGTGCCAGAGAACCTTAAAGCCAAAAAAAGTATAAATTGTGTTACGGTTTTTGTTTGGTTTCGTCTTGCTTAATTTTATGAAATCGAAACATGGCTAAAAACATTCAAATGATTGATCCCAATGAAAGGGTGTGATGTTTTATATTTATCCCTCACATAATTACAATCTTTGTACGACTATCTGGTAAATTAAAAAAAACTCAATGATTGTGAGGAAATACTACTCTCATAAAATGTTTTTGGGAATTTTTGAGAAATACTCTCGTAAAATATTTTTTTGGGGGGAAACAGGCTTGTAAAATGTTGTTTGGGAAAATACTTCACTTTATGGTTCAAAGATGCTGTGCTTTATTTTGTGAGAGATGTTACAGCAAGGATTGGAATTTGACGGTTAGGCCGCCAAGCGGGGCGGCTTCGAGGGGGAAAAGGGGAGACGTAGCAGAGAACCTATTGTGCTACACCAATGAACGCTTGCCTAGCGATCACGCGAGAAGGTGTGTCTGAGCACACACCAATGGGAGTCCCAGACGTCAGAACAAACAAGGATCCCGCCAATCAGGATGCAGATACGGCCTCTGTAGAATGGAATGTTCGAGATCAATCTCGAAGGAAGAAAGGGAAATACTTATAAGGGGTTGGGATGAAGCCTCGAGAGGGATTTTCCGCTCGGTGACGCTACGAGAGAGACGCATAATCAAGGAGGGGTTTTGCAGCCGGAATACCGGCATACGCCGGTATTACCCGGCATTATACCAAGTCCGGTGTTGACTGCAAGTGAAGAGCGCCGCCGGCACACTTTCGACATGAGCAGCCAAAATCCAACATCTAAAGTGAAAGTTAACCATCGAAGTTTCGAGAGGAGGCGTCCAGTGTATCAACAAACTCCAAAGTACTGACGTGCGTCAGGAGTCATTCGTAGCACAGCAGCGAGGCAGCGGTAATCGGCAAGCGTAAATGTCGTCAGCGATGGAGCATTCAGACATCTCTGCATCGGGACCGCTCTCACGGGCAACTTCAGCGTCAAGATTTGGAGCCACGCAATTGTTAACGTTGCGAGTATCAACAGTCAAGTTCGTTCACCAACAAGGTGAAGATCAACGCACAAAACTGCAGTGAATTGGCGCACCAACGAAACTCTTAAGTAATTCCCGGCACCAGGGCAGCACGAAGAGGGAGCGGGGAAGGTACCGCCGCAGCGCGTTAGAGAGGCCTCAGCCACAGGACAGCAGCTATTCTCAGCAACGACGAAGGAGATCAGCGAGTGAACGATAGCATATCGGCAGTGAATATCTATCAGTGAATCACTTAGTATCAAAAGGGCGAGTGTTTTATGGTTGTGAGAGCTCTTTAAGGTGGTGATAGAAGTTCAATTTCAAAATGTAGAACAGCACCCAGAAAAGTGCTTTTCAGAGTATCGCGCAAATCATCTAAATTATAGGCAATCGGTTTCCTGTGTTTATTTAGCCGAGGATCGAATTCACGTTGTGAATGGTGCGGCGCTTCATATAATTCGACACCATGTTGCAAGTTCAGATTAAATCGTGATATGCTTTTCTCGCAAATATGATGCTGTGTGTTGCTTGTGGAACCTGCAATTTTGTGGATGCGTAAATTGTTGTCAGCGATGGAGTATTGGTAACTTGAATTCTCGGTAAGCATCACATTTATATCATGTCGTGTTTAAAGTCTTATAACGGTAGATATGTGTGTGCCTTTCTTTAACGCAGTTGTGCCCTTTCAAATCATTTCGTTCCAATGCCTTGTGTACTTGATCCACGTGTTTTCCCAAAATAAATTCCTGTAAATCTTCAATCCTTTTATTCTCCATGTCTGGTATGCAGGTGTACGCAAGCATGAAGGATAATACTATAAAATGTGTACGGGGGTTGGAATTCCCTCAGCGTGTGGGAGGGGGGGTCCTAAACCCACCCCTTTCTCTGTATCGCAACAGGAAAAATATTAATTAACCTATGCAAGCGTACTGTCTGTATATCAGCATGGAGATTTTTTTTAATTATTTTCAGTTGTCTAAAAATATCTGTTTCTTCTTTTTTAATTCAGTCATATAGTCGCTCGATAATTAAGCAGAATTTTCTGCAAGTACAATTCACCCGTGTCATTTCGTGGGCATTCCAATTTGGAGTAAAATTCTAACGTAGAGAGCGGTGCCGTCGCCTGAACCGGGCGTGCTGTACCGGCGCCTACCGCCGGTCGCGCTGTTAGAGGACGGAGCAATAAAATTTTGAAATTCTTGCAGCTGCAGTCGGACCATTTCTGAGCGCCTAATTTGAAGTGTACTTGACTGAGTGTAATCCATGGACATTAATTTCGAAATGCTATGAGAAATTGATATTTTCCAGAATCTTTGCTCATTTTTCACGTGCCGCTGAGTTGATTCAGTTAATGTTGTTTGAATGAATATTACATCAAAGTTAAATTAATAGCGTTGTCGTCGTGGCACATTTTATTTTTTGGTGCATCCGAGAGCCAGCATAATTTAGTCACGTTCTGAAGTGCCGCCATCATTACTACAAAAAAGAATAATTTCCTTCTTCATAGGAGATTTATATTTCAGTGCCCTTGTGATTAGGAGTTTGTCGGTATGCTCTGAACAACAGCCTCTACGCCTCTTGCGAGGAAAATACTTACTCTATTTTCTTGACAGTGTGTTCGATAAAGAAAATTTTTCTTGAGTGCTGAATTTTTTGGTTGAATTTTTATATGATCTGTACAATTATTAGGTTTAACTGAATTTAGGTGTGCAGTGATGGCTCTGGAAAATAACGCCGTAATTTAGCAAATACCGCCTTATCTCAAGTGAATCTTTGAAGCAAGTTAAAGTTTACCAAGGTTGAGGCATTGAGTAATTGATCCCGTTGGAATTTTTCATTTTGTGACGCCTCGCTTAAAATAATTTACAGAATTTTTTTGGCCTCGTGTGCGTCAAGCTCCTCCAATCGGCTTTAGCAACATAATTCCTACTTTCATTCGTTGATATCTGAGTGCTTCAATTATTTAAATTGACATCGGCTAAGAAGCAGTCATGGGATTGTTTGAGAATCAATTTCCGTGATGTAAATGGGACGGTAAAAAAAAATTTTTTTGTGTTGCAAATTGTTGAAGGGATTATATGACGGCACTTAAAAACAAAAATTTAAATGTAGTTTTTAGAGTAAGTTGTAATTTCAAAGATGCTGCGAATTTAGTACGTGGTCTAATTTTATTTGCTTAGATAATAATGATGCCTCTGCTCGTGTGTTAATTAAAGTGAATTCGTTTTTCTATTCACATCAGGATGATGCTAAAGCACCAGTACATCAGAGTGAGAATTTAAATAACTTTTCAGTAATAATCCACTAAAATCTAGTACTCTGTGTAAACTTTCTCATGTATGTGGTGACCAATGTGCTGCCTCACAATGAAACTTTTAGGATTTTCATGATAATTAAAATTTTTAGGTGGATTCGACTGTGCAAGGCTTAGTATGAATTAAGATTATTCCATCCCAGCTACCTTCAGTTGGGGGGGAATTGTATTACAATAAGTATCTGTAGATTTTAGGGAAACAATGGATATAAAATGCAATTTTCTTTTTGTAGTCTAAGCGGTTACATGTTGCCAATAAAATAATTTTTATTATCAGTTTGAGCGCGCATTGAATTTTGAGCTTGCATTTTTTTTATGGTTGATTGCCCAAAATAGGAAGTTTCAAGTTAATACTCACCACGATAAAAGGAAACTTTGATAATTTTGTCAACACTGGAATATACAACCCAGTTGGAGTTATTCCTAAGGTGTTACGGATGATTAAAGGAAGAATTTTTCTATGTCAAATTGAGAATTTCATGAAGTCAGCTACAATACTCGATGTATAAATTTCGTTTTGAAAGTGCGAGCGTCAATATTTTATTGACACTTTAAATGATGCTGTCCATTCTCGTCGGTAATTCAAAATGAATTATTGTGTAATACTGAGAGTGTGTTCTTGCTAGGCAAAGTTAAAGAGTTAGCTTCACGGAAATATGAGCGTTTCACATTACGAAATGTACAATATTCGAGATGGAGACTTCATTTTCTGTTAAATGGATTTAATACAGCGTGAGAATTGAGATGAAAAGCATTGCAGTGAATACCTGGAATTTATCTTTAATAATACGGATCAGCGTGACAGTCTGCGGTGCAGCGAAGCTATGTAATTTTATTGCTGTTCTGAGCCGAGGCAATAAAATTTTCTCGTACGTCGAGTTAAGTGTGGTATTACGTTACGTGAGGTTACAATGTAGGATATGAAAGCAGGAAATGTCTGAGAGAGTATGGTCAGTAACATTGATTTATAAATGTGTCGTATCAAAAATGACGAGTTGTTTTTTTGAGCCAAGCTAGTGAAGGTATTTCGGCGCCGTTGTGTGGGAATTTCTTGATCACTCTTTCCCCATAATGTTATTGACGCTGACGCTGGTTATTCTCAAACATCATTGGTATGGGTTATTAATTTCATTTTTTTGTTCATTGTTCTGTAGGCATGATAATTATTAGGGTGATAATTCCCTTGATGCTTTGTTTAACGATGTTAGTGAAAACTTTGGAATGTGAGGAAATACTACTCTCATAAGATGTTTTTGGGAATTTTTGGGAAATACTCTCGTAAAATATTTTTTGGGGGAATTTTTGAGAAATACTCTCGTAAAATATATTTTTGGGGAAACAGGCTTGCAAAATGTTCTTTGGGAAAATACTTCACTTTATGATTCAAAGATGCTGTGCTTTATTTAGTGAGAGATGTTACAGCAAGGATTGGAATTTGACGGTTAGGCCGCCAAGCGGGGCTGCTTCGAGGGGGAAAAGGGGAGACGTAGCAGAGAACCTATTGTGCTACACCAATGAACACTTGCCTAGCGATCGCGCGAGAAGGTGTGTCTGAGCACACACCAATGGGAGGCCCAGACGTCAGAACAAACAAGCATCCCGCCAATCAGGATGCAGATACGGCCTCTGTAGAATGGAATGTTCGAGATCAATCTCGAAGGAAGAAAGGGAAATACTTATAAGGGGTTGGTATGAAGCCTCGTGAGGGATTTTCCACTCGGTGACGCTACGAGAGAGACGCATAATCAAGGAGGGGTTTTGCAGCCGGAATACCGGCAGACGCCGGTATTACCCGGCATCATACCAAGTCCGGTGTTGACTGCAAGTGAAAGAGCGCCGCCGGAACATTTTCGACATGAGCAGCCAAAATCCAACATCTAAAGGGAAAGTTACCATCGAAGTTTCGAGAGGAGGCGTCCAGTGTATCAACAAACTTCAAAGTACTGACGAGCGTCAGGAGTCATTCGTAGCACAGCAGCGAGGCAGCGGTAAGCGGCAAGCGTATATGTCGTCAGCGACGGAGCATTCAAACATCTCTGCATCGGGGACGAACTCACAGGCAACTTCAGCGTCAAGATTTGGAGCCATGCAATTACTAACATTGCGAGTATCAACAGTCAAGTTCGTTCACCAACGAGGCGAAGATCAACGCACAAAACTGCAGTGTATTGGTGCACCAACGAAACTCTTAAGTAATTCCCGGCACCAGGGCAACACCAAGATGGAGCGGTAGAAGGCACCGCGGCAGCGCGTCAGCGAGAGATCAGTCCAGAACGGCAGATATTCTCAGCAATGCCGAAGAAAATCAGCAGTGAGCGACAGCACATCGGCAGTGAATGTCTATCAGTGAACCACTTATTATCAAAGGGGCGAGTGGTTTATGGATGTGAGAGCTCTGTTAGGTGGTGATAAAAGTTCAATTTCAGATGTAGAACAGCACCCAGAAAAGTGCTTTCCAAAGTGTTGCGCAAAATCATATAAATTATAGGCAATCGGTTTCCTGTGTTTATTTAGTCGAGGATCGAATTCACGTTGTGAATGGTGCGACGCTTTATATGATTCGACACCTTGTCACAATTACATTTTAAATCGTGATGTGTCATTCTCGTAAATATTATGCTTGTGTTGCTGTGGAGCCCGCGATTTTGTGGATGCGTAATTTGTTGTCAACGAAGGAGTATTGGTAACTTGAATTATCGGTAAGCATCACATTTCTCATGTCGTGTTCAAAGCCCTATGACGGTAGATATGTGTGTGCCTTTCTTTAACGCAGTTGTGCCCTTTCAAATCATTTCGTTCCAATGCCTTGTGTACTTGATCCACGTGTTTTCCCAAAATAAATTCATGTAAATCTTCAATCCTTTTATTCTCCATGTCTGGTATGCAGGTGTACGCAAGCATGAAGGTTAATACTATAAAATGTGTACGGGGGTTGGAATTCCCTCAGCGTATGGGAGGGGGGTCCTAAACCCACCCCTTTCTCTGTATCGCAACAGGAAACAGGTTGAGTATATAAATATCATGTGTACGAACGATGTCGTCGAGCAACGTGGAATCATTTAAATGCGCTGCACTGACTCTGGGGCTGAGAATCGGATAAAATTTTGTGTCATGTCTATTTTTCGCATTTTTGTGTCAGTGTTATCACAATGTCAGATCGTCTGAAGAGCCTTATCGGCATAGTACGACGTGAAGTCTGATGGGTTGTTAACACTACATTTCGTCTATTTTTGTTTGTGTGTGTCGGTGTTGTCAAGATGTCGGATCGTTAGAAAAGCCTTCGCGGCAGAGTATGACGTAAATTCGACGAGTTTTACGAGTTTATGACCTTGACAATACCCAATGTATATGTGTTTTTTTTATTGGTGCGGATTCAGGATTTCGGCCTAAGTGGTAAATCTCCTGCTATTTAGTACATCATGTGTAAGAATGTTCATATAGTCTTGTGCCAAGGTAATCGACGCCCACGATTAAAAACCGGGGATGGTCGTAAGTTACTGAAATGAGATGTATTATTTTCTTCGAAATATTTAGGTGATTCAACTGATTAGTGACACCGTCGAACGAATTTCGGCTTTGTCAAGAGTTGGTTGAGGATACCGGAAATTAAATATTTTATGTATGTATGTAGGAATTCTTCGCGTAGCTCACGTCCGCCTCACTCAAGGCAGACTTGAAGGAAACCGAGGAACAATTCTTACGTTGATCGACCATGTAATGCGCTGTCTCTCGATTACAAAGTAACCATGTTAGACAATCAAACGTGTATTTTACGGAAGGAGATCTTTAGCAATTTAACGCGCACCTCAGGGGTTTACGTTATGCTAGTCGACGAGCGGACTGAGAACCAAAACCTGATGGTCTTCGCAAATAAATGTGCTTCATTTTCTACAATTATGATGAAAGAGCTGATGAGCTCCTACGTGGGAGTCCAACGCGCATTTGACGCAGTAATCTACAGGATTTGTCCGCGAATTGACGCAACGAGGATCTACGGAATTTTCCACGAGTTCACGTGACGCAAAGGATGAATTTTTTTAATGGAAAAGCTTCAAAATACCTCGATTCTCAGCAGGGGGCCCTCCCCAGGATCAGTAGCAAGCCCAGGAGCAGTAGCAAACCGAGGATCAGTAGCAAGCCGAGGATCAGTAGCAAGCCGAGGATCAGTAGCAAGCCGAAGAGCAGTAGCACGTCGGGAGAACAGCAACAACAAGCTGAAGCTAGGCGCGCAGGAGGAGCAACAGCAAGCTTTGTTGCAAGAAAAACCTTTACTTTTGAACCACAGGATGAAATGATAATCATGAGGAAGAAAACTTGAGGTTGGAAAATCACCTCCATTTGAGATTGTGTTTTTAGGTGGATTGCAATCGAGAAAGCAGAAAGGATGTCTCTGCTTGAACCACATTCACCTACTTTACGATCTCAAATTTGTATGTTTATTTATGTCCATGAACTTGTCGAGAACAAGCCAGAAATAATAAGATGTCGTGTGTGTTTTATTTGTGCGTTGAGGTTGTCCGATTTATGCGTTATCTTTGATGTGTTCTTTTCTCCTTGCGTTCTATAATAATGTGTATAAGAAATGTGCGTTTCAAGTATTTAGGGTGTGTCAGGTATTAATGAACCTTTTTATAAATGCGTCAACATCGGCGTGTTGCAAGAAGGTAAATCGTGAGGTGATATGTAAGGATATTTTGATGTCGGGAAAAGCGAAGGGATTGAATAAGGGGGGCGAATAATTTCTAAATTTTTAACGTAAGGGGTACGTCACGGTTATAATTGAAATTAACGGGTGAAAATTTGTACCAACTTTGCAAGTTGGCACAAATTTTTCTGGGGCGAAGCGGGTATTGTGAGGAAATACTACTCTCATAAAATGTTTTGGGGAATTTTTGAGAAATACTCTCGTAAAATATTTTTTTGGGGGAAACAGGCTTGTAAAATGTTCTTTGGGAAAATACTTCACTTTTTGGTTCAAAGATGCTGTGCTTTATTTTGTGAGAGATGTTACAGCAAGGATTGGAATTTGACGGTTAGGCCGCCAAGCGGGGCGGCTTCGAGGGGGAAAAGGGGAGACGTAGCAGAGAACCTATTGTGCTACACCAATGAACGCTTGCCTAGCGATCACGCGAGAAGGTGTGTCTGAGCACACACCAATGGGAGTCCCAGACGTCAGAACAAACAAGGATCCCGCCAATCAGGATGCAGATACGGCCTCTGTAGAATGGAATGTTCGAGATCAATCTCGAAGGAAGAAAGGGAAATACTTATAAGGGGTTAGGATGAAGCCTCGAGAGGGATTTTCCGCTCGGTGACGCTACGAGAGAGACGCATAATCAAGGAGGGGTTTTGCACCCGGAATACCGGCATACGCCGGTATTACCCGGCATTATACCAATTCCGGTGTTGACTGCAAGTGAAGAGCGCCGCCGGCACACTTTCGACATGAGCAGCCAAAATCCAACATCTAAAGTGAAAGTTAACCATCGAAGTTTCGAGAGGAGGCGTCCAGTGTATCAACAAACTCAAAAGTACTGACGTGCGTCAGGAGTCATTCGTAGCACAGCAGCGAGGCAGCGGTAACCGGCAAGCGTAAATGTCGTCAGAAACGGAGCATTCAGACATCTCTGCATCGGGACCGCTCTCACGGGCAACTTCAGCGTCAAGATTTGGAGCCACGCAATTGTTAACGTTGCGAGTATCAACAGTCAAGTTCGTTCACCCACAAGGCGAAGATCAACGCACAAAACTGCAGTGAATTGGCGCACCAACGAAACTCTTAAGTAATTCCCGGCACCAGGGCGGCACGAAGAGGGAGCGGGGAAGGTACCGCCGCAGCGCGTTAGAGAGGCCTCAGCACAGGACAGCAGCTATTCTCAGCAACGACGAAGGAGATCAGCGAGTGAACGATAGCATATCGGCAGTGAATATCTAGCAACGACGAAGGAGATCAGCGAGTGAACGATAGCATATCGGCAGTGAATATCTATCAGTGAATCACTTATTATCAAAAGGGCGAGTGTTTTATGGTTGTGAGAGCTCTTTAAGGTGGTGATAGAAGTTCAATTTCAAAATGTAGAACAGCACCCAGAAAAGTGCTTTTCAGAGTATCGCGCAAATCATCTAAATTATTGGCAATCGGTTTCCTGTGTTTATTTAGCCGAGGATCGAATTCACGTTGTGAATGGTGCGGCGCTTCATATAATTCGACACCATGTTGCAAGTTCAGATTAAATCGTGATATGCTTTTCTCGCAAATATGATGCTGTGTGTTGCTTGTGGAACCTGCAATTTTGTGGATGCGTAAATTGTTGTCAGCGATGGAGTATTGGTAACTTGAATTCTCGGTGAGCATCACATTTATATCATGTCGTGTTTAAAGTCTTATAACGGTAGATATGTGTGTGCCTTTCTTTAAAGCAGTTGTGCCCTTTCAAATCAATGCCTTGTGTACTTGATCCACGTGTTTTCCCAAAATAAATTCATGTAAATCTTCAATCCTTTTATTCTCCATGTCTGGTATGCAGGTGTACGCAAGCATGAAGGATAATACTATAAAATGTGTAGGGGGGTTGGAATTCCCTCAGCGTGTGGGAGGGGGGTCCTAAACCCACCCCTTTCTCTGTATCGCAACATGATTAACATACCGACAATAAGAAAATTACATGCTTTGAAGCGTTCGACATCCCCCCACTTCAAAAGGGTGGAATCAGCAAAAAATATAAATGTAAAAGATAATGTAAAAAAGAAACATGAAAAATAAACAAAAATACCATGAACCGATGCCTAAATTTTGTATCTAGGAAATATGTGGGTTACTTTCTGGGGATATTAGATTTGATGAAAATGTGACTTACAATCATCAAAATTTGATATCCACGATATATAAATGATTTTCTACGACTGGGCGCAAAACTTTTGTAGCAAAATGTATATCTTATATCTGCAATTTAACGCAATATCTTCAGATACTATAATAATTTCCCGAAAAAATATATTCCTCTCTATAAGCAAATGAATATATATGGCGCTCTTAAAGCTTCAAAGCATGTTATCATGAGATCAATCTTTTAGTATAATGTTATTATTGTTAATCTATAAGATGAAAATTACCATAAAGGGAGTTTAATAACACTTCGTGTTAATCCAGTACTGCGAACTAGTAAAAAGTAAGTTGAATCTTCGTTTCAATATCCGTAGAGTTTCACCATAGCTACGGATAATAAAACTAAAATTTTACGCTCTTTTAGAAAAAAACATGGAACTAATCAAAGCAAGTTACGTTATTGTTCATAGGTGTATCAATTAAAATTTTTAGTAAATCATTGAAATACTAGATCCATTTGAATTTCCAAGACAATGAGTTTTTAAGTAAAGCATCAGGGAACAATTCCGTATAACTTGCAGCGAACGCTATTCAGAAAGAATAAAAACATACACGTACTGCACAAAACTTCCAAAAACGTATTTCAAACTTTCCCAAAACTTTAAACTCTAAACTCTTTCAAATAGATAGGCAAACACCAATAGAAATGCAAGAACAGTACTCCTAAGCACCAATAATTAGGGACGAAGTACCCACCTGACTGACGGTGCCGCCGAAGAAATGGAACTGTAGTACGGTGGCCTCCGTAGTGTTGATGTCAACTGTGTAGAGGGAGCGCTCTCCCCAACCTCGGAACACCCCTGCCGCACCCTCACCCCCCACCACGTCGCACTGGTATCCTCCATCACCTCCCCATACCTTCGATGGATGAATAGTATTACAATTGTTACTGTTAAATTAGTTAGATTGAAACTCTCATGCTGCAGATGATGTGATCACAAAAGAGGAAGAGAAACATCTACTTAATTTGGGCTTGCCGTAATTGCTCTATGATTTCAGGCGTTTGCAACTACTTGATTTGGACTTGCCATGACAAGCTTACAGTAAAAAAGGACTATTACAAACGAAAATTAGTCCAATAGTCGTCAGCTCTTTACGATTAGATGTACTACGACCCAAAAATTGAAAAATGCTAAAATAACTAAGTTAAAGAATCAAATAAAAGAGACACAGCACCGCACTCTCTCAAGGATGAAAAAGTCCTATCACTGAAGCTTGCAATGGCAAAATTTGCAGTATCTTGAAGAACTTAAACATATTGAATAAAAGTATCAAAATAGATGTACTAATGGAATGATACTTACTTTGCGGTGCTTACTGACTGGTAAGATATATGTGCGTTTGGCGTTCGACTAATACTGTTAGCATTTCAGGACTAGATCACACAATCGTGTTCCTTCTAAAAACTGCGAAACCAGCAAAGGCTCGAACGATGAGATTATCATACTAACCACTATCCACTCCTGCAAAATTGGCGCAAGCAAGCAGACCTCGCCTAAGCAATATTTTGGCATATTAGCAGACTGCACTTAACCTAAATTACAGACCCCCACCTCCGCAAGATTGGCGGAGGCCTGCACAGGCACGCTGAAGGGCTCGGCCAGGAAGGGTGGCCGCTCTTGCGTCGTGTGCTGACAGCGCCGGCCTGTGTAGCCGAACTCGCACCTGGTGGCGGACGCATGAAATTTTAACACCTTTGGTACTGCGTTCACTGCAGTTCCATTAAAACTCGCACCTGGTGGCGGACGCATGAAATTTTAACACCTTTGGTACTGCGTTCACTGCAGTTCCATTAAAACTCGCACCTGGTGGCGGACGCATGAAATTTTAACACCTTTGGTACTGCGTTCACTGCAGTTCCATTAAAACTCGCACCTGGTGGCGGACGCATGAAATTTTAACACCTTTGGTACTGCGCTCACTGCAGTTCGAGTAAAACTCGCACCTGGTAGCGGACGCATGAAATTTTAACACCTTTGGTATTGCGTTTACTGCAGTTCGAGTAAAACTCGCACCTGGTGGAGGACGCATCAAATGCTAATACCTTTGGTACTGCGTTTTCTGTAGTTCAAGTAGATCTCGCAGATGTGACGCGCGCGTCAAATGCACAACGTGTACTATTTTGCGTTTTGCACAGTTCCACTAATGATTCAACAATGTTCGCACGTGGTGACATACACAATAAATGTATGCTCAAGGTGCAATTCAAGTAAAGAGTTAATAACACCTTGAGTAGGCATGGAAAATCGAACTCTTCAGTTTGCTAGTGAATAGCTCAACCGTATTAATGAGTAGGTAACTAAGAGGATGTAACTTGTAGAAAAAATAACTACACTGTACAGTAAATATGCATTTTTTGAATTACATTTTATTTGGGTATACACTTTAGAAACTTTTGAACTAGCGACAGTTACGAACTGTCGCTGAAGGCTTCATCTATTTTTGAAGATTCCGAGTAACTAAGCCAAGAGATGCGTATTCTGTAAGTGTACAGTCAGCGTAAAAACAAAGTTTACTCATGTACTGTGAATAGCTAAATTCGCCGATAATTTCGTTTTTGCATTCCCCGCCATATGGGAAGTGGGAGGAGGTTGATATGACGTGTTACTCCACCACCGCGCCACACACAAATCCCCGCGGTTCAGTCGATAAAAATGCTAAAAATCATTACTTGTATATTCTTTCCAGCATCACCAAGTCTTTTTTTCTTTTCCTCAATTGCTCCTTCGGAATTACACTCTCCACATGCAATGACTCATGTATAAAAATGCGGTCCAGACCGACAGCTCAACGTTTACAGATGTGATCATCATAGTCAGATCTGATAAAAATGTTTAAAGGAAATTTTTTTTACTCAAATGCGCAGAATTTCTACATTCTGTGTAGAATTATGTCCGTTTATTGACCATTGTTTCTCATCTATGACAACCAATCTTCTCCAAATGAACAATTTGAAAAAGAAGAATGGATGTCATATTTATATTTATTACTGCCATTTCTTCCAGACTTCATTCCTCATAGTTCCATTTAATGTTCATTACTGTCTTATTAGCCAAAAAATCTTAGGGTAAACTTTGTTCGCACTGCCATGTGTAATTCTTTTGCGCCCAATGTATACACATACCATAATGTTTATGCTCATGCATATTGTTAACACACACACGCAGAGGCACTTTGTTAACTAAAAGTGAGTTGTTATGAGAATTTCATCCAAGATAAGGAATTTTCCAAGGTGCTTGCCATAGAATGACTCAGCTCAACATAAATCAACGATGCACTAATCCGAGTTTGATTACACACCGAGTCAAACGAATGTCTGCCTAGATCATTGCAATACCCGTACATGAATATGGACGTATTACCTGCAGGCTCCCCCTTCAAGACAAAGGCCCCGGTCACTGCAGCCGTCATCGCAGCCCATTACCTGCAGGCTCCCTCTACAAAACAAAGGCCCCGGTCGCTACAGCCGCCATCGCAGCCCATTACCTGCAGGCTCCCCCTTCAAGACAAAGGCCGCGGCTGCTACAGCCGCCACCGCAGCTCCTTACCTGCAGGCTCCCCCTTCAAGACAAAGGCCCCGATCGCTGCAGCCGCCATCACAGCCCATTACCTGCAGGCTTCCCCTTCAAGACAAAGGCCCCGGCTGCTACAGCCGCCATCGCAGCCCATTACCTGCAGGCTCCCCCTTCAAGACAAAGGCCCCGGCAGCTACAGCCGCCATCGCAGCTCCTTACCTGCAGGCTCCTTCTTCAAGACAAAGGCCCCGGCCGCTACAGCCGCCATCGCAGCCTCCCACAAAGACGTCATCTAGGGCCCAGGCGGCTGTACTGAGTCTGCCACTTGCGTCAGGGTGGAGGTTGAGGCGAAGGCGGGTGTGGGGAGTGAGTGCGTGATAGGGGAGAGGTACTGTCACCACTTCCCATCTGGAGATTTTTGCGATTTGTCAAACCAATGTATTTGACCCAAAAAATTCGTCAAGAATATGTGATAAAAATGGTAGTGGTATCTGATCAAAATTTTATTTTTGCTGAGTCAGAAGTATGACCGTAATGCGGTATTGTCCAAAAGATGCCAAGGATTTCACCCTTAAAACATTAAAGTGTGACAGAAATTTTGTTGCTTTACTAGAAATACAACCACGTTGTAATCGTTGTAAAACCAGAAATATGACTCTGACGTTGTCGTCAAATAACCAGATGGATGACCCGATTACAAACGCAAGCAACAAATTACTAGGTGTACTACACAGATTCGTTGAACTGAAATTAAACTGGAGAGATCATTCATTCAAAATGGAAGAAAACTTACATGAAAAATCAAATTTTCCCCAGATTTGCAATATCCCAAATGTTACAGTTCCTTGTAGGAGATAAAAAGATTCAGTTTCAGTTTCGGACAATCTTCAAGCGGTACACTTATTTCAATTTTTCAATTGAAAAATTTTAATTTTTCCAACGCCAGAATATTGACTATTTGTCTTTATTAGTCAATTTTAACGGTACTGCATGCATTAATTTATCAGCTAATTGCGGTATCGTAAAACAAACACAGTGTGACAAGGCAGGCTGAAGATAAATAGGCCTTGAATTTTTACATTACGAAAAAGGGTTCTGCATGAGCCTGAATATATTTAATAAAATTAAATGGTACTAGTTGTTCCACATATAAAAGCATAAATTTATCCTAACTAAAATACACAGATCCTTCTTATATGTATACCATAAAAGACTGAATTCATCAGATAGGTGTACAACCCAGTAACTTGAACAAATTGCACACAGTATATTGTGCATAAAGCGTACAACAGAGATGACCACATACCTCATTTGGGCATGAGGGAATATCCGTTTATAATAGCAATTTCTTACCCAGCACAACGAGCACAGAAAGAAACAGGGTAACCCAACCCTCACCCTTGCTCGTGTGCCGGCCCGATGACGGCAGACAAGCTCTGCACGGCGCCGCCGCACGCCCCTGGCAGGCACGGCTCGTGCACAGCCGTCCACGTGCTGCCGTAGTCCGTGCTGCTCTCCAGGACGGCCAGCACGGGCGCTTCGTACGGCCGGCGACCGTAAAGGTGGCGCGGCAGGGAAGAACATCCGAGGTTCACTCGCGCCTGCCCCAAGTTATGGTTACATTACTTTGTGTGTCAATGTGATTTAATAAGGTCTGAACTACTATTTAATAAAAAGTAGTAGCGTTTCAGAAGAATTATAATACAAATTTTCACACTACGAGAATTCCCAACGGAACAATGATCAGTATACCGTTCTCGCAGCGAAACCTTGCTTCAATGCAACTGCAATGATGGTGGTGCTGACTGTAATGTGATCCTTAAAACACATATAGCATGACATGCCTTTTCATTAGTGATATATGCGTATTATGTTTCCCTACATTAAATCAATATAGCTCGTGCACGAAAACAACCTCAATCAAACCTCATTAACGTTATACCACTACATACTATGTTTCACTAGGTTATCACGTTTGAATTGGACACTACAGTTCCGAAACACCAATAAAGTTTGTAAACATGAAGGGTATGGTTAGATCAATTTATTATGGTATGGATGAATTTTTGAACAAAAAAACTGAATAATTCGACCATCATTTACCAACAGCCTGTCCACAAAATACAGATGGCCTCGGTTTCTAAGAAATTATGTCGAGCTCAGACCTGGAAATACTTGGAGGGAGCGGAGGGCATGTGCGGCAGCAGCGTGAGGGCCTCCACAGCCCACACAGCTACGTTGGCCTGCGCCAGTGTCACTTGCTCCACGCAGAACCTGCGTTGGTTGAAGAAAAATATCACTTGCCTCGCTATTACGGTCGATATCAACAGTTAGCTCAAAATTTTCCCCAACATTATCGTCTAATAACAAACAATTTAGAAGTAACTTGTCTGAAATATCAGCAGAAGACCAAAAATTGAATGAACTAAGGGGAATTAATGCTCCGGATGTTTGTTTCTGTGCTCTCCTGAATCTAAAGTGTCGTTCACTGTATAATAAAACATTTTGGCGTATTTAAGCCTAAGTGAAATACGAATGTGTAACGTATATATGTTACAGGGTTTCATGTGTAAACGTAAACAGAATTTCAAATTTTGGCAGCTTTATTCTTAAAAGCGGAAAATTAAAATTCATGATCCCTATCAAACCAATTTTGTTTCATTTTTCATCGGTGAAACTCTACCCCATTAACAATAAACACATTTTAAATGATGTTGAGTGTTTTAAAGACACACTGGAGAACACACCAAAATGTTTCGCCACGATGTAGGACGATGATCGAAAACGTGTCATTTTTACCCATCTTATTGATGATATTTTTACTCAATCTTATTCACGCATTTGATGGTCACATCAGCCCTAATCAGAGCCCTATATGTCTCCAATGGAGACCTGGGCCAAATGATTGATGTTTACGCTATCGTAGTCGTACAGTTAGTTGCGTTATGTTATTGTAT
The DNA here is from genome assembly GCA_030386875.1 of Morinoia aosen. Classification (NCBI taxonomy): domain Eukaryota; kingdom Metazoa; phylum Arthropoda; class Malacostraca; order Amphipoda; family Talitridae; genus Morinoia; species Morinoia aosen. Next base: position 23,798,209 of record CM059565.1, read on the forward strand.
GTCGGTTCGAAGACTTTACGTACAATTTTCTAAATTACATTAAAAATCAGGTCAATTCAAAAGTGCTTTAAATAAGTTGATTTAGAATTCCTAAGCTGCATGTAGTGATGCTTCAATAATGTACGCTGTTTAAAAATCATTTTCCAAGATGAAAATTTAACATTAGATCTAATCAGTTCCGGCTAGTTTACCTCTGCTGTATTACCTCTGCATTTGTATCTACGCCGTAATTGTGCGTTGTTATTGTATTTAAATTTGGCTTTTACATTATTATATGAGATGGAATTTGAGTTTTTAGAATAATTTTGGGGGTATTGGTGGTGTACTTTCGAGCGACGAAACCTATCAACTGTATCCTAGTGCTTGTAGGGACAAATGAAAAATCCCCTTTCAAAAACTAAAGAGGGGCTCAGACATGCTCTCCTATATGGACTCTGATCAGAGTCCATATAGGAGAGCATGTCTGAGCCCCTCTTTAGTTTTTGAAAGGGGATTTTTCATTTGTCCCTACAAGCACTAGGATACAGTTGATAGGTTTCGTCGCTCGAAAGTACACCACCAATACCCCCAAAATTATTCTAAAAACTCAAATTCCATCTCATATAATAATGTAAAAGCCAAATTTAAATACAATAACAACGCACAATTACGGCGTAGATACAAATGTACTGTGTGAATGAATGAAACGTACCGAGTGTTGTTTTCTTGCGCAGATGCAGGAATACCCAAGGCAATTATTTCTTCTTTGCCAGCAGCACCAGCAACACCAAGGTGAGCAGAGCCCAGGACAATCCTCACAGACGCTCGCTCGGCGAACACTGAGAGCCCCATGATCTCAGACGCAGGCTCAGGGTCATACGGGCACCCGTTGAACGCGGTAAGGTGCAAAGCTCCCACTTTGCTGAAAATGCAAACTTTTTACATTAATATAAAATATTTTATGAATCAAGTTTCGTAGAGGCTAGTATCATGCAAGATTGTATGGGTTATTGATGTAATTAGATATAAAAAGTACAACATAATGAAGACAAAATAAAAGGAAGTTTATTGGAAACGCTTATTCTCAAATACTCTGATCACTATCGTGACGGACAGAGTACATATGAGAAATATCAAATCCTACAGTTAAATCCGATCAACCAACATGAGAACAAACACTAATGAAGTTTCAGTAAATTTCAAATTGAACGAATGCAACGTTCAAAATATTTTCCAGCGCAAAGCAATCATCGTACAACCAACTGAAAGTTATTGGGATCGAAAAAAAGAGACAACTAAAAATTCTCGAATTCAAATAAATTTTATCTTTGATAAACTTCAAGTAATTCAACTCATGAAAAAACAACTCGCCTGGTGAATTCAAATCAACACGGTAGCAAAATCAATTGCAACCGAATAATTATTTCAGCGACTATGAATTAACTAGCAAATATGCGAAACGACTTTTTTAAAATTAAAAATACATGTAATCCGTTTGTTAGTTGAGGTCTTCCTTAGGTTGATAATTTAGCGAACATTAACTCATGGTCGTTCTCATATCATTAAATCATTAACACTCTTTTTTTTTAACAGCTCATCATTTTCTTTTTAGCAACACTCCCTATACATTAACACATGGCCTTTCTTGTATTGGTAATATTTCCTATAATGAAACATGGTCTTTCTTATACTATATTAGTAACACTTGAAAATAAAAAATGGTGTTTTTAAAATAAAAACATTCCTCATATCTAATCGTAATTTTTCACGCCTAAGTAACAATCTTCACAGCAGAATAAATTCTTTCTTATTAAGTAACTCGTATTTCAACACAAGATTTTTTTTACTTTAGCAACACCGGTTATCTTGAGAAATTTTTTATGTTAGTAACTTTCCTCGTAATAATAATATATGATTGTCTCCATCATCGTAATACTACTTGAAATAATACAGGTTCTTTCTCATTTTAGTAATTTAGTAAGATTCCTTACAGTACTACATGGTCATCATACTCTAGTGACACTAATCAACACGATGTCTTTTTCCATTTTACCATCGCTCTTTATAATCGCCTGTGGTCTTCCTGACCTTAGTAATAATTCTTACATCAAAACATAGTTGTTCTTATATTAGTAACACTTTTTATTACAATAAAGGATTTCTCTTACGTCAGTGACAAAGCAGCAAAAAAATTTGTATTATCACCTGGCATCGATGTGTGGCGAGCAGACTTTCCTGACAATTGCCCCGTCCATGATGAGGAGAGGGCGACCTCGTGACTCCCCACAAGTCCCCACACTGCCCCCTGTCACTGTCCACCTGACCATAATTTCAGAAATATTAAGGCACTTCAGTATTTGACATTGATACCCAAAAATATTGTAAGACACAAGTAGAACTTTAAGAATTTTTCATGCATGTAAGTAGAAATAAAAATATTTTTTGTTGAAAACTCTCTCATTTAGTTTAACTATTTCATGCCAAAGTATAATTTAAAGATAGATTTCTAGGATAATATTAAAGGAACTGTTCATTTTCAAGGACAAATTTACAGCTAGAATGGAAGTAAAAAATAACTGTTAGCAGGTCTTTTATCTTAACTTACGTCGACTGACCATCAAGATCCGAATTGACGGAAAATTATGCCATTTTGTATAGGATAAATTAGCTCATGCTAGCATGAAAGTAATTAGCGAATTCTGCCTACATACGTATAACTAGCACTAAAAATTATAAATTCAGAATCCATAACAAGTAAATTTAACACGTGTAAATTACATTTATGTTCAAAATAGAATTTTGCCTCTGTATTTACTGAATACGGCCATAGCAACTCAGACAAATTCACGAATATACTTCAGTATTATAATTAATTTTCAATTCCATTTACTGAAAATCAGGTAACATTTAAGAACCAAGAAATTGGACGTATAGCTTGAGCGAATCGATTTTTATTGACAAGAAAGTGAGAGAAATATTGTTACACTAATTTATTATGTGAACCTTACCGATAGTGTTCACACTAACTCGATAGGGATAAAGGACTTACCCGATAGTGTTCACAGATATTTTTCCAACCATTCGAAAATATCTTTGGAATGAAAGTATTCTTGCACATCAGTGTTGATTCAGTGAAAAACTAGTTGATAGTCATATATCAAACATCATTTGCTTATTATTTATTCACAAGCTGAACACGTAAAAAAATTCATGGTTATTACGTAGTTTAAATAGGCAAAACTAACCTATACCCAACAATATGAAATTATCCTCACCTATCTTAATGTAATCTTTCCTGACCTATCCTACTCTTATCTATCCTGACATTCTAACCTTACTTATCTAAACTAACCAATTCTATGGTACCATGGTAACCTAACACAGCCTTCTAAGGATTTTCGAACATCTGCTCAGAAATGTATACCCAGCAATAATGCTGGTCAAATACAGGGTGGCGCAGAGGTCACTTTACCATTACGAAATGAAATATCTTTTTTGTAAATGAATGTGTTTTATTAATTTTTTATTACACAGTTTAAAGATTGGAATTTTATTACATAGTTAAAAGATTGAAAATTTTATTTTTATCACTGTATGAAAAATAACGTCACGTAAATGGCCTCCATCTTCAGCTTCGCAAACACGAGCTCTTTTTAAGGCATTTTCTCTGAAAGTGCTTAGCATCTAAGACTGTATGTAATGAATTTTCTCCCGGATGTTTGCTTTAAGTTGTTGGGTAGTTCGAGGTTTATTCACGTACACCTTTTCTCTTACGTACGAACAAAATTTACTAGCATATCTTTACACTATATTTTCCAATAATTGAGGATCCATTTTCAAACTAAAATTCAACTATCTTCACTCTCTTCGATTGTGAATTTATTCATATTCAAATTTTCATTGACGTAACTTTGAAATTCTGAAAATAAAAGTCAAAATTAATTTACTGAAAAAATATATTTCATTTTAAAATAATGAAGTGACTTATGCGCCACCCTGTCCATACACTATATGGCAGTAGCTCGATCTCCCATTTATGAAGGAAAATATACGTTATAAGGTTACGATAACCGTGTTTTCGCTAAGCGGAGAAAGAAACTAAAAAACTAAAAACAAGCAGAATTGGAATCTGATTGCACTCGATCACACGTTTCAGACAAGGGCGCTTACTATACGTACACACCGATTGAGTAGATCGTAATTTTGGAATAGCTGACCCGTACCAGCTGAGCTGAGGGTTTCACAGGCTAGTGACTGTGTTGAGTCAAGTTTAATCAGTCATCTGTGAAGACTGGAAGTGATGAGTCATTTAGAGCTATATTTATGGTGTATTATTTAAGAAGGCCGCACAGGTATCTGAAATACGTCACGAAATAATATTTGCGTACTCATTAGAACTGAAATCATTCCTGCCTAAACTTCCGTTGGCTATAGCTCAGAGACTGGAAAAGTACAGCTTAAGATGCGTCGTTCAAACGTGTCGAGACCCGCACCGCAACAAAGCCCGTTCACGACACGATAGCACCTGTGATTATCTTTTATCGCTTGTTTTGTATGGCCAGTGTGTCGTCCACAAATGTGAAAGCGAGGAAATAGAAATTTTGTAATTTATAAAGTTAATGCACAATACAAATTTGCACATCACTATATTCACATCCTGGTTCGGAGTTCCCCTCTTGTGACAAACTACGGCTGCAAAGTGCGATAGCTACTCACAGCCAGCAATGGTCTTCAGTTTTGCTATTTATAGACGTAATACAGGTAATTAATTTGACGGAATTTGTTCATGGGTCCATGGTTTTTCATGTTTGACATATTATCAGGATCGGTTCGTCTAAGATTGGATATGATAGGTTAGAATATTTTAGGATAGGTTAAGTAAGCATAGATTAGGTAGTGTTGAAATTTTTCACGGGTCCACGGATTTTTTATGTTTGACATATTATCAGGATCGTTAGAATATACGAGTATTATGTTGGAATTGGTAAAGTTATGTTGGCCGGGTCCACCTAGCTTTAACGATGGCACTGTCCGTGAAATTTCCACGGATCCTGCTAGTAAACTATAATATTTTGATAACTGCTACTGACCCATCTCCCAAAGGCCTGGAGAAGCGGTGCTCGAAGATCACGTCGCCAGGCGGAGGCGCGACGGAGAGGTCGAGGAGTGCGGTGGCGGCACCGCGGACTTGCAGCTGCTGCTGGTGCTGCCGCAGCTGTGCGGCGGTGCCGGAGGCCACCTCAGGGAAGTGCAGAGAGACGCTCTCGGACGCACACGATCGCTGCAGAAAAATTTTCATTGAAAAGGAGGTTGTAGGCAGTAGCTACGTAGGTGGTTGGATATCTCACGTTCTGTCGGAATTAAAAAGCCATGTGATTATAGTAAGAGGATGAGAACTCTATTGTACGTAAGCTGGAGCAAAAGTGTACTTATGTGTTGATATGATACGTTTTGCAGTGTGTTGAATCATTTCCCTACTCAGGGAAAAATACCTTCTTCTTCTGATATCACTTTTGAGGACAATCCTATCGATATTGAAGATTGTCACTGTTGTGTGTGAAAATTATACAAAATACAATAGGAGTACCTCAGAGTAAAAATATCGATAGTTTTATCAATGTTTTATGTTCTTTGTCCTACAAATACATTCATGCCAAGTTACATTTATACCGAAAAATTAAAATAATTCTTTCTAGATTTCTGTCTTTTATTAAATTTTTCGATTGACCGGAACCGACCAGTTTCACAGTTAGCTCCAGTACTTGTTTGCATCAACATTAATCTGACTCCATGAGAAAAGTTATAAACTTACAGAAAAAGTGGTGAAGGACCTACTCACACCATTATGCTACATTCTGCTGAAATGTAAATGATTTGGTCAACTACACCGAAAGTATTTTTATGAGACAAAATAGTCAGTACACCAGTAAATTAAGTACCTTGTGAGTAGAGACACGTAGCTCAATTACTGTAGTCCGTAAAGAATTATAAACGCAGACAATTACTGTTAAGAAGCGCCTAAATATGGTACTTGAGAAAATTGAAAAAGGCCAAGATTAGCAAACATCTTTCTCTAGTGCAACAAAATTTTAAAAAAAGCTCACCTCGATAACGCTGTTGGGGAAGGAGAGCCAGTTGGCGGGATCGAAGGAGTCGAAGTCCTCCACCAGAACGGTGGCGGCAGTGGAAGTGGTGGAAGCGAGAGCCAGGTTGTCAAGCACCAAGCAGCGCTCGAAGGACTTGGTTTTGTCAGCAGCGTCGACCAAGTCTGGCTGCACCTCGAATTTTATGCAAGTGTTCGGACGGCGGTGCTTCAGTGGGGTGAGAACGACGTGCTCGACTGCGTCTTCCGTAACTCTAATGAACAAACAAAGCATCTCCATCAATGAATGAATGAATGAATGTCAAAACAACAAAACTTCGAAATCAGTCGAATGTTAAAAGAACTGAACATCAACATTATGGTAGATTGTTTTATTTTTAGCCTATCCCTACAGGAATTGTTAAAGTAAAAAAGTAATGTTTTTGATTATGTCTGAGGGAATAGAGAAGCGGAGCAAGAATTAAAGCTCTACTCTCTAAATTTTAAAGCCCTTATTTCTTGTCTAATTCATCAATGAGTAATCATTTTTACGAAAACAGTCAATCTATCACTCAATACATCACTATCGTTTCGATGTTACAAACATTGTCCTCAGACTGAAAATATATAAAAAAATGCAGTCACATTGATAAAATTGTAGATCCAATACTTAAGCTAAAGCTAACCCGATATAAGTGTATAGAAAATCCCAGTATATGATGAGGTGATAAGTGAATTTTGCATAAGAGAAACATCAAATCTCAAGGCGAATAGCTAACAACATAGCACGATGGCTATGTGTTAATGGCACCAGAGATAGAAGTGAAATGGGTGATCGAAAGGATGTTTCCAATTTCTAAATTGCAGCCCTATTGAAAAATTTCTGAACTAAAAAATCCATTGTATCTTTGTTGAGAACCGACTTAAGTTCATGGATATACAATCCATCTATTGTTCGACAATGCTGTCTTTTGGCAATATTTCAATTTCTTTTCTTGAATAGGGATCTTTATTTGAAGGCTTGCAACTTTGATCCTCACAGAAATGATTAAAAGAAGACCATGATATTTGTGCGCAGTTAATCTTTGTTGAGAGTTATTCTAGTCATGCCAATGTGACATTTATTAAGAGACATTCTCTCGTCACACTTGAATTGATATTTTACATGGGCTCTATCTTGATCACTGACCCGTTTTATGGACTAAAAGTGGAATAAAATTTCAAAGACACAGTGTTTAGTGAAAATGAATAGCAATTTCCTTTGTACTTTATCTCGTGAAAAACAAGAACAAAGCATCACTTCATAAAATATTAAATAACGCCAGTGGCTAAAACGAGTGAGAAACTATCGTTGGCGCGTGCCTTCCAAACAGTAAAGGATTTCAGTAAAACGGAAACCATTCTGAGCTCCTCCAAGTTGTGATACGAGATAAAAAAATAGAACAACAAAAAAAGAACGGCAGCTCCATCAAAACACGTTTACCTGAACTCATCTTCCAAGACCCAGTTGGTGCATTGGGGGTCCTGTAGCAGAGGCGCGTCCCCAGCCATCTGTTGATGTAGACTCTGCAGCACTTCGTCTGCAGCACCGACGTGTGCCGGTGTACTCTCAGCGTCCAAAAGTTCCGCGTCCGATGAATGCTCTTTTCCAGGGAATAGAATGTCAGAACTTTGACTGTCGGTTGATTGAGTTCCGGAAGTATCGGTATTTGTGGGAAAATTTCGGGGATTGTTTTCGTCAAGGGTTGGGTCGGTAGAGCCGAAATACAGCTTGATGATGGCGCCTTCTTTGCACGAGCCAGACGTGAGGGTGAAGTGCAGATCTAAAGCTATTGAAAAAAACAGAAACTGTGATATTGATGCGCATGAACAAATAATATTACGCAACACATTCTTGAATTGTTTCGACTTGTGAATTAATTTTCATTGTTGCACGCCATCTACCTCAAGAAAGTCAGATTCGAAAGCTATCTACCAAGTTGAAAATCTTTGGTTATACTCAAAAAATTAAAATACTCAAAACTCAAATACTCAATACTCAAAACTAAAAATTAATTTATATCAAACATATTTAGAAAATAACTGCATTAAAAAACTATTTTAAATGCCAGTAAAATATAAGCGTTAGCGATAGCAGCAAATTACAGCGTAGGTTTCTCGTTTGCAACCGTGTAGCTAAAGTGTACTATATTTCATACAACTGTGGCACATGCAAGCCACTTCAGGTGACGACACAGGCCACTTCAAGGACACTCAGGCAATTCAGGTGACACATACAAGCCACTTCAGGTGATGACACAGGCAATTCAGACAACACACACAGGCCACTTCTCCCACACTCAGGCAATTCAGGCAACACACACAGGCCCCATCAGATGACGCACACAGGCAATTCAGGCGACACACACAGGCCACTTCAGGTGACACACACAGGCAAGTCTGGCGGCATACACAGGCCACTTCAGGGGCACTCAGGCAATTCAGGCGACACACATATGCAATTCAGGCAACACACAGGCCTACGCAAGACGCCGTTTACCCTCAGAGAAGTCGAGAGGAACGGTCTCTGCGTGGCTGGCAGTTGCGGTGCTGAGCAGCAGAGCGGACCCAGGGCTGGGCGAATACACATCGCTCACCTGCCCACCCACCACGCTCGACCTACCCGTTTTACGGGGTTGGAATTACACATCTTAAACAAATTACACTTAGACAAATTTTTCAAAATGAAAATGAATTGATTGATGCATTAGAAGGAACACTCCAATCAGCTTTGAACCCTAACATATTAATCGCATGATACACATGAGGTGTGCTCTTGGCGGTTTTTTGAACATGCAGTTGACGTAAATCGGAGGATGCTCATAACGCTGTACTTTAGTACGGCGCTCACGTTGTTCACGTTAAATTAAGTCGGATAATGGTTAAGAAGCTGCATTTAAGATAGTTTTTTTTGTGAGTCGTGTGATGAGTAGGAGGTTGTTTTTACCACAGGTAACTTTTCAGTAAGACTAAATTTACGGAGTAGTTATATTCAGAGTAGATTTAGCTATGTGGACATAAGTCGCATGGTGGTTAAAAATTTACATTCGAGATCATTTCTTGTAAATAGACCAAGGCCTATTAGAAAAAGGACGCGTACTTTCCATCCCAGACGTTTCTAGGCTATGCCAGCGAAGGCCTGCTTTAATCAAACTGTTCTCGCTATGGCAATTGTATTGTTGCGCACTTCCTGTATGAACAGTGCTTTTGCCTTTCAGTGTTTATGATTTGCGTCGCCATAAATTACTTGTAACGTTATTTTATAAGCATTTAACTGTCATGATACATCTTATTGTTATTTCAACTTTACATTTTGGCTCTCTTGTGTGTGGACTGTTCGATCTAGACATACATAATTCTGACAATGGGAAGACAAAGTTTCGAATTCAAAATGACGGTACGTTGAGACGACGTTTTAATTTCTGTGCAGAATTTTCAGATTTTTCCAACTCTTAGAGCTTTCAATCAATCCTACTAATGAACACAAAGTGTGGTATCGTGAGCTGTACAGGTAATTTTACCGATACCAAAAAGAGGATACATTTATAAAATCCATGGTTCACTCAATTAGACGTTAGTGCATGTCTATGACTACTCTTCATGACGATTTTGTTGTATATGTGCCTAAATTTTCTACTAGTAAAAACCACTACACTGCAGACCCGCTAAATATGAAATTACCAAGTGGAGCCACCTGGACAGCCATTGCATCAACTGTCAGTACTTTGCATTTGATAAAGCAAGACCATCGGCACTTTACCTTTCAAATGTTGGGAATCATCTCTTGAAATATTTCGTACCACGAAAAACAAAATTTCATTGCCTCACCTTGCTCTTGCGAATGAGTCAGAAAAAATATGAAAACCTTATGAAAATGAGAAAGATCTGATATGCATTTTCATGACAGATAATATTGAAGAACGTGAATTGGCTGTAACCGTGTAGCGCTTTTCTGTGGTTTTTATGAATTAAAAAAATGAGATCAGCACACCATAATGCAATTGAAACCTTGATTTGAGTTCATGTTCATCATTCTTTGGGAAAATTTTGTTCAGCCATCGAATAAGACATTCCCATTCATGATATGACAAAGAAAATTATTTCACACGCTCACTGACCCATTTCACTCTTACCACATACATACATACATACATACAGCAAATCCTGTGCTCACAATACCCCATCGACCCATTGTATCCTTTTAGACGTATTGCAACTCCTGCAACGTACTCGAGCACAAGTTCGTACACTCGCAACGTCTCAACTCACCACTCTCCACCACACTTATACCATATCACAGATTCGCCACACACTGTAAAACTCACATCAGCACATCAACTCATCTCAGTTTAACACACATCATACCCCACCACCTGCCTTACCCCACTATTCATCGCATCTTCTCCCCCTCTACACTTCACCATCCACTATTCCCGACCACCCATCACATTCCACAACCCACTGCACCCCACTACCCACTGCATCCCACTACCCACCACATCCCACTATCCCCCCACACCTCACCACACCCCGCACCCCAGTACCTATTACTTACACCCCACCAAACCCCGCATCCCACTACCTACTACACCCGCTCCCTCACCACACGTCTGCCCTGACGTCGGGCCCGTCGAAGGTGTCCCGCAGCACGAGGCCAGGCTGCGGCCAGATGCCCGACACGAGCGTGGTGGAGGAGCGCAGCTGTGCTGGGCCGGTCTCTGCAGAGGTAACTCTGTGTCAGTCGCAGCATTCGCTGTTTAATGCGCAAATTTAGTGTCTTACTTGATAGTCCCTCAAAGACTGTGGCAACAGTGTCGGTGAGTAGCACAAAGAGATAAAAGAGAATTGAATGTAAAGGAAATGAGAACATAGAGTACCTGTCTGTGAATAGTGTTGACGTTTTCATTACTATGTTTCCAAATGTGGTAAAGCTAGTGCGATTTGTCAAACACATGAATCAAGTACAAAGAGACACTGTAAGTTAGGTGGTTGATAATTTAATACAATTTTCCAAGCGGAATAGACAGACATGTTGATAGCGAATAAAATCATATTAAATCATTTTCACCTATTTCAGAAAGGTTACCGGCAATTAATCGCAAGAATTAGTAAATGATCTTTTTTGTTCACTCACATAGGTGTTTTTGCTAAGAACTACGTAGAATTGTCACACCGAAAAAAATTAACTTCTCAGAAATACAATTGACGAGAACCGTAATGCAGCCTCGAGCTCCCGTACGAGTTTCGCCACAATCAAAATACTCGGTTAGTTGATAAAAAACTTCTTAGATGCAAAAGTCAACACGAAATGAATTAGGGACTGAGTTTTCAAACAAGTCACGTTGTCGTTGTGGTAAAGCTGACATCGTAAATAAATTCATCTAAACAAACGTGGCCACGCTGCGTACGATGGCGCGAAGTGTAGCCGAGTCGACTTAAAACTTTAGCTTCCAGCGGTACCATGACGACAGCACGAATTGTGTGAAAAACCTGGACCTAAAGGCGTCGTTTTTAAAAATCTTACGTTTTGATGTGACTTATTAATAAAAACCTGTGAATCTAAAAGCGCAATAATAGGCCCTGATAACTGACATGTCTTCAAATGCATCGCATTCAAGTTCAATTGTGGTAAGTAACATTATTTTAAGATTTGAATTAATAAAAAAAATAGGCCATCTAACAGAACAGACCCACCATGCTCGCAGACCTCAAAGATGTTGATATCCTTGTAGACGAGGGCACCGTCGACGGAACCTGTCGCTCTGTCGAGTATCAGAGGGACTGTCAGTCACGGCACTGCCGTGTGTTAGAAAATCAACAACACACCTATTTTGATAGCTTATTTAAAAATTAAATCCAAGTTTTGAATTATCTGGTACTTTCGATTTATTAAAAAATTTCGAGAGCATTTTAATATCAAATCCTCATCATAAATAAAGGACTGTATGGGTATTAACGGTATAACGTTTAAATTGATGTGCAACGTACAACGAAAAAAGCTATGAATTAAAAGAGTGATCCTGAGCTAGGGGATATGCTGTTCGAAAAAAATACTCTCTAGAAAACTTCTAGAATTAATTTGATGATTGATTGCATCAAGAATACAGCGACCGGATACATGAAAATGTATCGTATCTTCTAACGAGAGAACCAAAACATGAAGAAATACAAAAGCGCATCGAACAGCACTCCTATGGATCGATGAGCTAAAAAATGTCAAATCCGAAAACCAAAAGCAAATTGAAAGATTTTTTCGTCAATTGAAGCAAAGATTTCAATGAAACTATGCTGAATTTCAAAAACAAACAACAAAATGCCAATTTTGTGGTTTGCCCTAATTCGACTGAAGTAAGAAGTATTATTTTCTGTTGTTAAATGGCCGTAAAAAAATGACTGTCTGTCATCTGGCAGAAAAGATGCAATTTCCTCGCACACCACAAAGTTGTTGAGGACTGAACAAACATATTGGGCCGCAAATATTCACTGATGAACAAACTTATAAATGATTTTTTGTTAAAGAAAAGCTTGAACTAAATCTTACAAATAAATTAGAATTGGTTGATAACTGACGAAACTACTGAATTCCAAAGTATTCTACAAACAAAGCAGCACAGAAAAAACTTAATAATGCTAAGAGGCATTTCATTTTTCATTCAAAATCACATGCTTTGTAAATATATCACGTTCATAAAATAACTTTAAAAGTTTTGATTTAAAACTTCTTAACATTTAGTAGAAAGATGAAAACTAGGCAAAACTTGCCAATTATTTATAGCTATAAAAAGCACGATGAAACTCAATATAAAAAATGAAACGTTTTGTTCATTCGCACATCATCAGCAATGAAATTAATATCATCTAAAAAAACAGACAACGTTTTAAAAAACTAATAGAAAACATTGACAACACAACTAAAATGAAATGGCAACATAAAGAAAAACATTCAAAACAGAGAAGCAGTCAGATGGCAATCTAATAACCATGGTCAGCCGCTGAGAACTGATATGATTGTTTATGATAGTTTTCGCATTGGAATCAAATAAAGATTCTCAATCTTAGTCACTCATACTGTCTTGAGTTGAACTAAGTTTGTAGTTCGTCGAAATATTGTTATGGTGCCTCTGTCGCATTTTAATCGTGCCAATTTCATCTTTCATTCAACAACTTGTACGGAAATTAGCATATACTATACAAAAAACTTTTTCTAAAAAGCTTTTAAAGATTGCCCCCACAAACCCCCATCAAATGCGAAACAAGTTTAATACAATGACGTGTAAATTATTCTCTTCATTTTCACCGGCATTAGAATGACGAAGGCCTTGCCCTCGGCAGTGATTTTCAACGAGCACGCTAGTGTACGAATTCGACATCAAATATTTGAGCTGTTAATAGAAGTAGGTTTAAAATTCATCTGAACAGTGAAAGGCTTAAGAATGACTCCTTCATGGGTCACCTCGACGAAATTAAGCTGGAATACTAACAAGAAAGCGACGCATCCTGATCCTGCGGCTGGAGCTACCCAAAGGAACTTGTGTTCCCTCTGAGGTGCGGACGCGGATTGCTGGTGCAGCACAGTGCACACTCGCCCTTTTGAGCTGAAGCCCTGCTCAAATAATTCGTGGTAAAAACATGGAATTGAAACATGTGAACACAAAATGAGACTTTTCAAGTCGCTAAAAAAGACGTACCTGCTAAAAAATAATTAAAATAATTGAACATGAAATACATCATAAAATTCCTATAGGATGCAAAAATCTTTCCCCAAGAAAACCATGCTCAGAATAGAACTGCTTCTTACCCTCAACTCTGGTGGCCAAAATGTATTTTGCCTGCCAAAATCATAAAGTTTAAGCTTTATCGAAATAAAATTAGACCACATGACTGCCCTGTGTCTGGCAACTCTTGGTTGTTGCCGTTCCAAAGTTTTAATGATCAAGTTTCATCTGAATAAAGATTTTGGCTAGAATAAGCCAAATCAACAAAGAGAATTTGGCCAGGAAAAAAATACAATCTTACAACTCTGTCCTCTACACAGCTGGAGCGCAAACGACTCGCTAGAAATGGTCTGAGCGTTCCCAAATGCTCAACATCAATATTTTGGTGAAAGAACGTTCTTTTCGTCCACTGCCTATTCGTAAATTAACGTGGCAGGATTTGGAAAGAATCCGGCCACAAAATATTACGGGTCATAGAGCACTCATTAAAACTATGGAGAAACATCAGAGCGTTCAGTAGCATCTACATAGTTAAGATCATCGAAGCAATCAGCAATATCCCATTAGAAATATAAAGGTAATTAGCAATCAGATACTGATAATATTGAGGCGAAGAGAAATAACGTAACAGGACTTTCACGGCGTATGGCAATCACCAATTATAATGAGCTTGAGGGAATACCAAGCTATTGAGCTCGTCACACCCTCTCGTCAACACGCACATTCTGCCCACATGACAAGTGCGGGCGGGCAACACGAACCTTGGGAGGCATGGGTGCTGCGAGGGCCTCCGCGTGCTGTGAGGAGAGAGCCTGCACTCCAGTCACCAGGAACCCGTCCACGCCTACGCTGCTCGTCACGCCCACTGTTCGTTTTGCGTAAAATTTTATTTATTTGGGTAGATAACATTTTTGTGGGAGAGAAGGTTTCAATAAAAATAACATTGGGCTGGTGAGAAAGTTCGATTGATTTTATCGATGGTAAGCTACACCCAAAAAAGGGACACTGCGAAATACCTGAAAAATTAGGTTCATCAAAACTACGAATGATTCGATATTGGTCGTGGAAAAAGGTGTCGGAGTTTATTCCTTTGAAAGTGCTTGAGGCGCTTAGACGTTGATAATAGGAGCAGCTTACAAACATAAAATAACATAAGGCTTACTGTGCATTCTAGTATCTGCCACCTAAATATGATACATTTAGAGACATCTCCACCTGAAAACTATGGCTAAAATTATCTATAACAACCGTTTTGGAAAGTACTGTAATAAGAGATAATTAATTTCACCATCATTTACATCATAGATCCATTATGAAAAAATATATCCCTAAAAGAGCTCAAAGATCAACATGCTTCTCTCCTAGCACTCTCAACCGGCAACATTTTTCATCCACCACTGCATTACAAGGAATGGCTCACTGCCATAATCGTTAACTGCAGTTGTTATGATAGTTTTCACAGTTTACAGTTTCGTTCGTTTTAGATTGCTCAGTGAGCAATCTAAAACGAACAACTACCTATGTCGAGGGCCTATATTAAGCCCCTGCACCAAGGTAATATGAAATTAACAAATTACAGCATCCAAAATAATTAATACATTTTTTCAAAATTCGCAAATAATCACAATAATTTTATGTGCCACATACCTCGAGAGGTATATGGATTCAAAGAAAATGTTTGGTTTGTGATTTATCTTACAGGGTCGTAGAGCCATGTGATTTCTTGAGACTCTGTTCAGGGTTACGATAATTATTAACGTTACGTCAGTATGCACGATGATTCATCCCTACGGTAAATGCAAACGCCAGCCACTCAACATTCAGCCCATTAATACACCCCGCGATAAATACACACATCAGGGACTCAACATCCAGCCCGTTAGTACATCCCAGCGAAAAATGCACACGTCCGCGCGAGGCTAAACATTTTGCCCGCTAATACGTACAGGGGTTAGACAAAATAATGAAAATATCTAAAATTTTGGAATAACAATCTCTGAAAATTTTATAAACAATCAAAACTTCACATATTTTTATGTTTTATTGTTTATTATTGCAACTATTTAATATTTTATTTAAATTAAGGGATTTTTACAGATATCTAAAACAAAAAATTTGGCTATAACCTTATGAAAATGGCACACCTCTCTGACTTTCAAAGAGGCCAAGTTGTTGGTGCTCGAATGGCAGGTGCTAGTGTAACAGAAACTGTACGAATGCTTGCCGTTTCAAGAGGAACTGTCTCAAAAGTAAGGACTGTCTTTGAAAGAGAAGGCCAAACGTCCTCAGCAAAGCACAGGTCTGGCCGAAATTCGAAGTTGGCTGAGAAAGACCGTCGGACTCTACATCGCATTGTTATAGAAGGTCGCAAGATCACGGCTCTTAAAATCTCTGTGACCTCAATGAACACCTATAGAACCCGGTTTCCACAAAAACTGTTCGTCGGGAGATGCATAATTCTGGATTCTACGAACGATCTGCAATTAGAAAACCTCCGCTCCTAAAGACAAATGTTTCGAAGCGCTTAGAGTGGTGTAGAAACCCCTAGAATTGGTCCGTCGAACAGCGAAAAAATGTAATTTTCTCTTAGGAATCATCGTTTACCTTATTTCCGACCTCCGCCCGAGTAAACGTTTGGAGACAGCCGAAAGAAGCGTTTAATCCAGACTGCCTTCTCCCAAACGTAAAACATGGCGGGGTTCTGTGATGATCTGGGGTCTTATTTCTTTGAAATCTACCGGGCTAATGAATTCTTCATGGAAGAATTCACAGCCGAGACTATTTAGGAATTTTAGACGACCAAGTTCATTCTATGGTTTAAGCACTGTTTCGGAAGGAAACGCCTTCTTTCAAGATGATAATGCCCAATCCATGCAGCTAGAATTGTTAAAGAATGACTCGAGGAACATTCTAATGAAATTGAGCATTTCATCTGGCCACGACAATCCCCAGACCTCAACGTTATTGAGCATTTATGATCGGTTTTAGAGATTCAAGTAAGAAGTCGATTTCCGCCGCCATCGTCTTTAAAAGAACTGGAGGGTGTTTTAACTACAGAATGGGCCAAAATTCTTTTGGAAAATTTATATGAATTGATGCCGAGAAGAATTAAGGCTGAAATTGCCTCAAAAGTTGGACCTACACCATATTAAATTATGTTTAGTTGATTTTCCAAGGAACTTCCATTGTTTTGTCCAACCCCTGTACATACCCGCGATAAATACGCATGTCAGGTACTCAAAATTCCGCCCGTTAATACATCCCCACAATAAATGCACGCACCAGGCACGCATCACAAAAACGCACATTCGTAACCCAAGTTCGGGGTGTACCCCTTGTCGAGCTTGTGGTCCCCCAGTACGGTGAGGCGAATGTTGACGTCGCGGTGGGGGTCATCGAGCCGCTGGTGCACGGGGGAGGGGCGTGAGTAGGAGGGGTGCTGCTCCCCCTTCATGGGGTAGTGGCACAGGAAGAAAAATGGGGACGAAACTTCCCCCAGGGAGCTGACTGGCCGCGGGGGCAGGCTGGAGAGGAGACCACTCTGGCAGAAAATTTTAAGTTAGAGTACGTGTAACTGATGTTCTCTTGAAGACAGCACGAAGTAGAACTATGGCTAAGCATACACCACGCGCCACACAGACTGCCCTAAGAAATGGCAATTGCTGAAATTCCTTGCAATACATAGCGTTACAATATATGAAAATTAAGCCATAAGAAATATGAAACTGTTCATGCTTCTTTTTTAATACAGCACAGAAGACGCATGAAGAGTTTGCAATTGGAGCTTTATTCTCATCAGCGCCTCATACCATCGTTTATCAGACGGCTGATGTGTTGCGTGCGTGACACTCTGACATTGTTGCATCGGCTCCCTCACTCATTGGTACACCTACTGTCTCAGAATGACAAATATTATAAAGGTACTCGTTGTAAGCCTTACACGTGTTACTGCTACTTTCAATACTTTTCTTTGAATTGCGTTATTTTGAAAAAAAAACATGATACACTGATGTTGGATAGCAACGCATTTTTCAAAGTGTTCCTAAGCTCAAAATTACACGTAATGAAATGTGTTCTGCTCTCAAACCTGAAAACTTGGTTTTTCGTCCATTACCAAATAATGCGATGTTCAAACCTTAGAGTTAATAAGTTACATAAGAAATTTATAATAGATTTTTTCATGAAATGGGAACCTACGATAGCTTATTCTGAACATAACAGTGTATAGTAGAATAAATTTACAGAGTTTCACCCAAGATTTTACTTCAACGAGTACCGCAACTCATAATTCTCAAAATTCTTCATTAGCTGCCCGTGAGAATAACTGCTTCTCAAGGTAACGTCGTTTAGCTTCCTGCCAACTACGGCTTGTGCATTGTAGGTTTTTATGATTTTGAAAGATTTTCAGTGAATTTTTCACATTAGTCAGAAATACGTCAGCTACGACAGCATTGCGATTGATAATTAATTAGCAAAGTCATACTTTTTGACCAATTGATCAACTTTCACTGCGCAGTTATTGCAGGCATTCGTTAAACGTTTCAACGAGTTAACTATTTATTTATCTATCTTAGTCAAAAAACTTCATTGGTAATGATATCTTTCCTGCTTTGTAAACAGAACATTTTTCGGGTCTTGACGTAGGAGGCAGCAGTGAAGTAAATATAAGTTCTTGTAAAGTTTGAAGGTCTCTTTTAACAGTCTTTTACCCGCCCTTTTCGTTTTTTGTGGGCTGCTTTCTAGGGTATTTTGGTAGTTAGGTCCATTAAGTATAAGGCTAGTAAGGATCTTCAACCAAACAGCCAACACAATCCCACTTACTGAATATTTAGACGCATATCCAGTTGAAGAGTGTTTATATGATCAGTTTATTCGATCACACGTATGACATCACGTCTTGTGCTAGAAGCAGACTCAATTTCATTATCAGAAATAATCGCTGAGGGTTTGAAAGAAATTCCACGGACCTAAAGCCCAAAATCTTCATTGTAAAACAATGTATAAAATATCTCCATTGTACTTACTTGAGAACTTGAAGCTATTCTGCTAGCGATGACAGGCACTGGCTCTAAGTCGGGTACAGGCAAAGCAACGCTCAAGTTCGATTTGGATTCAAATCCATGTACCGGAAGAGGCTTTACAGTCAGCTGCGATGAAGCGTTAAAAAGAACGCGAGGAGATAAATCTGGATTTGATATTCTGTCCGTGGCATTCGGCCCCATGATGACCGGAATCGGTATGCGGATTTTAGGTTTCTCATTAATTTTATTAGCTCGTTCGTTCTGGTCAGTAGCGTCGGAGTCGTTCAGTAGTGAGTTGTTTTCTTGAGAGTCGATGACCTCGAATTCATCATAATCTGCTCTAGCAGCTTTCTGATCTCCATCGTCTTCCTCATGAGATTCAAACTTTTGGAGAGGAGGATCACTATCATTAGAGAAAAGTTTGTCGAAAGTAACGTTCCCTGCTTCGTTTTGTTCATATTCGTCCACTACGGACTGATCGCCTCTCCTAGGCTGTCGGTGCACTGATGACTCACTTGATACGTGGCTTGAACTTTGTCCCTGGCTAAGCGAAGACTGTTCTTCAGCCGGATAATTTTTTTCAAGTGTACCAGTATTGCGTACAACTTGCGGCTGATCTACAAAATTCGAACTCTGAGCATTAGCAGGTAAGTTTTCGTCAGAATGTTGCCGAAGAAGATTCTGACTCTGAAGATTCATTGAATGGTCCTGAGAACCAGGCGAGAGCTGCTCTACACCTTGCCCCAACATTTGGATAGCATTTTCAGCATTTTGTAGATGTTGCTGAGGTTTGGCAGATGTTCCTTTTGGAAGTGGCTTAATCTCGTTTTCCTCTTCACCGTACTCATCGTCTGAAGATTGAGCTAGAAATGGGTCAAAGAAACCTTGAGATTCATGATCATTGGGAGAGTTAGAAGGCACTTTATGATCAATGTCTTGGTCGAAAGCAGAGAGGTTAGTGTAATGATCGCTGGGTGGGATCCAGTCCGGGTCGTCATCTTCAGCTCCTGCGCTCGACGCCACAAGTAGCGTGAATAACAAAACGCTGAACATTGCGCAGTTCAATAATTTTCGGTTCTGCTGTACGTTGAACTTCTTCTCACATAAGATTTCTTACTTTCCCTCATATATTTCAGGTCTCTCGAGGTTCAAATAGAGTTACTGTTATCTATCTAGTCTATAGCTTTCCCACTTTTCCTTCCGTATTGAAACACACACGACTATGCTCACATGGCAAACAGAAGCTGTGCCCTATCATATTCTGAAAACACGGTTTGCGTGCTCATGCACTTTTAAAATTTTTTGTGCTGCTTTCTTGAAGATTTCAGGATTACACACCCAACTGAAAAATTATGTTCATTAGAATGTAAATTGTACTTAATCACTAAATTGCTGGCTGAAATTGCTGAGGAATAAGTAAAATAAGGAAGACAAGCTGGAGAGAAGAGAATTTTAGAGCAACATCGAAGATTTTCCAGAACAGTGCTGCTCTCACAATACTACGGACACCTTCTTTTCAAAAAAGATAGATCTATTAAAAAAGTTGGTTCGGAGTGAATATAAAA
Source organism: Morinoia aosen (assembly GCA_030386875.1). Lineage (NCBI taxonomy): Eukaryota > Metazoa > Arthropoda > Malacostraca > Amphipoda > Talitridae > Morinoia > Morinoia aosen. Next base: position 23,818,610 of record CM059565.1, read on the forward strand.
TGAGTTCGAGCATGCTAAGAATATGAAATACCAGTTCATTGCAATGAACACCTCGTGGCTCTTAATTTCCTAAAAAGGATGTATTTGGATCTAATTTGAAAAATATCATCTGTTGACTCGTTTTTTTCAAATGCCATATACATAAAAATAGGATGCAATAACGGTTACTCCCGATTGAATTTGAACCCATTTCAAACACCTGGGTTGAGGGGGGAATTGTGGCTGAGTTCTCCCTTTGAACTGACTCGCACTTTCAAGCAACTAGGCCACGGTGATCACTTAAACTGACGAGAGAAGACACAACATCTGATCTCCCACTCCTAGAACATTGTTACTTTATTCAGGATAGACGTTCCAAATTAACAGGCCTAATCACTATGCTACCAAGAATAGCTCTCATCTTTTCCTAATAAGCCATCACTCAATATTTAATACATATAATTTTCTCGTATACTTGAATAGTTTAAAGAAATTATACTTCTGAGACATCAAGTGAAAAAGTGGATTCACGCATCATGTAAGTATATCCACAAATGGTTTGTAAACGTTAGTCCAGTTACGTGAAGATTATATATTGCAAGATTCTCGCGCTCAGAATTTTTCACCCCCGAAAGTAACTTCACCGTTAGATTAACGTGAATTTCAATCATTCTCGTCCACAGAACTGCAACTAGCGGGACTTCGGGTCAAAAATGTTTCAGTCAATTAATATCGCATTCACTTTAATAAATAAACTGGGTATTATGGTCATCTGCAAGATTTCAACGTTATTTGGAAATTTCACTATTCTAATAAGCATTATACATATACGTTTTCTATTGTCAAATTACTGTTCACTAACGAGCAAATCGGCAGCTGTCGTACACAACATCAAATCATGCCATCAGCGTTGATCAAATAAATTTATGCTTAATTCGCGTGATTCCTTTTCCAGAGCTCCCAAAACAAGAAATCTCACGAAACTCATTATAAAAAATAACTTTGGCAACCCGACGTAAACACAATTAGGGATCAGGGATTTTTTAACGCGAATTTAAAAACGTATAGAAAGCATTCAGCAACAAGCTTTTTCAGGTTAAGTGTTTATTTAATAAAAAATATTAAATAAAATATTTAATAAAATATAATCCTTCCAAATATTTCGCTGCACCCATGGAAGGATTTTCAAGTTAGGAGTATATCTACTCAAAAATAAAGCAATAATGAATATATTCACTTTCAACTCCCATGATTTAAGAAGATTTTAAATACGCACATTTGAAATCCCCTGAAGTGAAAAGCAGCTATTTCTTTATTGTAATAAAAGAAATTATTAATGGTGTAACTCCAGCGGGGAGCTGAGAATAAAAGACGCCAAAAGACATTAAAACTAGCTCAATTTTGCGCATTGAGGACATCACTTGTCCAATATCCGAGAAAAAATGAAGTATTTTAAATCGTATAGGTATATACCAAGCCTTTTCCTCTTTTCAAGTAGAGGGTGGCTAGCATCATTTACATGATACTTTACAGGGAATGTACATGATAGGGGTTCCCCAGGCCCCTAGTCACGCTCGAGCTTTAGGCCTCATTTTTCTCTCGTTTAGTGCTCAGGTAACATTCCTTGAGGACAGTGACCATACTGCAGGCAACGACCCTGATTTGCCGCATCAGCGTTTTCCACGCCAACTGCCGCTCACAGGGATCGAACCTGGGCATGAAGCATAGAACGCAAGCGCTCTATACACTCGGCTCTAAATCGTAAACGAAAGAAATGATAAGAGGCGCACTAGACACGTTGTAAGAAGAGGTCGCTCAAAATCTACTTGATGCAGCAGGAAGCCCAATCTTATATCAAACCAAATTTTCTGGTGTAAAATCTACACTGAAACAAAGTATTGCACGTTCGTAACGAAAAATTTGAACTAAATCTCAGTATCGAGCCAAATTTCCTGATGCAAACAAAATCTACACTGAATAAAGAATTGGATGCTCAGAACGAATGACTCGAGATGCGGCGCACTCGGACACGACGCTTTAGGACGCACTGTGGAGCAAGACTGCAGCAGGGGCCCTCACGCCGGGGAGGTTATGAGAGGCGGCGTAATGGGCACTCACTCCCCGCCCTGCATGGGCGGCATCGCAACGGGAAGTGCCACAGCGATAAGTCGACCTCAAACGCGTTCTGTACGCTCATTTGCTTTACAGCTAAAACGAACTCAATGAATTCCTCTTTCTATTTGAGAAATATTGGTAATGAAATTTCCTGTGATAGATGAGAAGTCTTTTTCTACCGTTGGTTACTGAAAATACGACCCATTGAAGTCATAGTCGATGATGAAAAAGTCATAGGAATACACGCCATACTAATAAACGAATGAGTTCTATACTGTTTGTGTCAAATGCGTCGATTGGGATTCCAAATTTTCTGGGCAACGGATTCGGACTATCATTCGAGGAAACCTGTCGAAGCCCAACAGGATTAAAGTTATTATAAGAGGAAACCAAATCCCTTCGAAGAAGAAGCATTAAATTTGACGGTCGCTGTACGCCTCCCGGGTCCAGAGCATGTCGGTCCCAGAGGCGATATCGCCTTGCACCGACGACTATCGCGAAAGCGTGCGCAGCAGCGGGCACACGTGTTGCAAGCAGCCTACTTTTGCAATGCATGCACCACTTTCCTTTTCCTAGGAACTCATCCCTGGGTTTTCTAAGTACCGGGAGGGAGTATCCTGAATCATGTTTGTGAGAATTTGTCGCGTTTCTGATACTAGGTGGATGAAGTACGCGACTCTCATTGACATCTAACGCAAACGTTCATATTATCCACTCTGTTAACAGAATACTTCACGATCGTGAATTTTAAAAGCACAATCATACTGTTAAGACCATTATTCACTGATAATAAATGACGCACTTTACGTCCTTATTAAACAAACAATAAAAACAAACAATATTTTCTTAAGACACGTCTTTGATGCTTGAACAATAATAGAAACACGTTACTACGGAAGAGATGCAGCACTTCATTTTAGAAATCTGTTATGTCAGTATATGAATGCACATTGAAAAACTATTCGCATCTTAGGTGATGATCTTAGTCTATTCAATATCGTGAAGCAACTAATAAGACGAGAAGAAAAACGCGGATTTTCAAAATTGCCATTACGCAAGGGAATGAGAAGCCCGAGTGAGAATTTAGTATGATTTATTGCAGAATTTGCTTATTCTTAGCATAATTTGATTGTTGCTCAGTGAAAACATTAATTAGGTTGACGGTACGGTAGAATTTTGAGCATAACTTGAATTAAAGTGGAGTTATTGTTTCCCTGGCAAGTTCCCCCAACATTTTCTTTCGCCTGCATGTGAATTGAACTGAAACCTTTGTAATTCGTCACTAGTTCTTCGCCAATATCACATTCTAAAGTTCAAAAGGTTAAAATTCGGCGCAGCTTAGCTGTCGCATGTGCAATTCGTTCATGGTGTTTGCTCTTCAACCGTGTTTCAATCGGGTTTTTAATTTCCAAGCGTATTGAAATCGGAATCTCTCTTACAGCAGCATCAAGCTGATTTAGAACGCCCTCTTCTTACATTGCGTTCTGTAAGCCTCTCTTTACATTTTTCGCTTAAAATCCAAATTTCTTAAAGTTTAGGCAAACCAGTAAAAATACAGCACGTTCTACAATGAGAGCATCCATTTTCCCATAAGTTGAGAAATAGTAGAAAAATATGGTATTACAATAACACGGACAAAATGGCGTCAGACCAGATTTTAGTACCTTTCGAATGGAAAGGATTAAAAACGTATGCGAACTTTCCACTCACGCCCCGTTATCTACTACAAAGGAATCGTAAGTAGTGAGTAAATGGCAGATATATCAACGAACTTCCATAAGTACTGGATTAGAATATACAAGAGGAATAAAAGTTATGAGCCATATGAAAATTAACATTTATTAGTAAATCAATCATATACTAGTAACAAATTACTGCTATTCAAGCATCAACTTTCACAATAGAAGAAATTTTGTTCCACCAGTGATCTGGAAATGCAAAACTGTAAATGATTTGGAACGTTATTTCATTTCCCAGTAGTCTAATGAAGTTACACCATTTTCAAGAAAATATGAACTCGGATCATGTTACAACCACCATTAATGAAAAACATGTCGGCCACTCTTACTAAATGAATTTAGCAGAAAATCTATGGAAAGCATGCATATTTCAATTCACTTAGTCGTCTGCTATACAACCTCGCACACGTACGCGCTTACTGACGCTTTTTTACCCAATTCATCCGGACTTTCCGCCCATTTTCCTCATCCATCAGATTTAAGCATCGCTTTCGCTATCAGAATGACGATAATTTACATCGAAGTTAGTAAAACAAAAAATTGACGTAGAGGTTAATAAAACAAAAAATTGTGCGAAAAAAATTTAATAACAGTCCATGCCCAGGCACAATCTGATCTCAGCCCGGAATTTATTTGTGTAAAACAATGCCTATTAAGAGCCAAATTCTCATCACTAATGTTATAAGTGAGACTCCCTAGCCACATTAAATGTGAACTCAAGAGAGCAAATCCAGGCCCATTCAATATGGACTATAGAAAACGGAGAATCGATGCAAAAGATGCGTTTCCACATCGGGGACCCAGGTCATTGAAGTAGCAAGTTAGGAAACAAGAGGAATGAAAGACTAAAATGAAATAGTGAAGAAGGTATGAACATTGAAAGAAGTTAAGTGGGCCCGAAAGGTAGATGTCCCGCGCGTCCTTCCAAAGAAGGTCAGTCCTCAAAGCATTCGACAGACAACTTAACTACCCAAGAACCATTGCCTATCCTAGGCTTCCGGAGAGGGTAAACAGGGTAAATGCTTGGTGACCCTAAGGTGGTCACTAGGGTATCTCCATAATGCGGGGGACCCACCGGTGGTGACAATTTCATTTATGCATGTATGTATTTGAAAAAAAAACCATTGAAGCACATTCCAATCAACTTTTTATTTATTTAAATGTTGAAAATTGGAATTGAGTATAATTTGTCCTGAATTCAACTCGTGGTCATTTAGCGTGCTAAAATCCAAGCAAAACACAGATACCATAATTCTATAAAAATAGCTCTACTTGGCATGACATCATTAGCTATACGCTGTAGAAAATTGATTCAGATTTCCTAATTCATGTAAATTATTTTTTGACAAAGATTAAAAATAAGGAATGAGTTCAACTGGGAGAATAAAGTGTTTGATTATCCTAAAACGAAAAATATTTGCATCAAAAGCGATTTATTCTCAACTTGAAAATATCAGATCAATCACAAATTTTTATTCGCACCCGTAGTCTTGAAGACAATTCCAACTTCATCAGTAACTGTAAGATTGCTTCATTTTCATTATATGTTGAATTCAAGCCCAGCTACCGATCAATCGTGATAACTTTTGCGAAGAAAATAAACAGAAAATTTTAATATAAAGTAATAGAAAAGCTCCGCTGTTCTCATAGCACAACAAGCAACAGACGAGATATGAAGGTTATTCATCCGCATTTTCTCATAGTTTACTGTAAAATTAACGAAGAACAGCTAAAGCTTTAATATTGTACGATTTGTTTCAGATGTATGTTTTTCCGGCCAAAGACGGTTGGATACCCGAAAAGTTTCATTTTTTTAAAAACGAACATTTACAAGCTCATTTTTGCTTTTAATTTGCTTTCTAACTACACAAAAATCCATCCGCTGTACCTTGGTTATAAGAAACCTGTAAAATCGACATCATGAGTGTAAAAAAAACGTTTAGCAGGCTGTTTAAGATTGAGAAGACAAAATAAAATTGAGGCCAACTGAATCAATCCACAACACGCTATTTGAAGAGAAACAGTTCATCACAGCCGTATCAGCAGCTGGTTACAAGCGCAGCCCCTGGACATCTTTGCTCCACGGTGTATTGACTAAGACACAATTCGCACAACCTCGTTGAAAAGTTCAAGAACCATAGCTATCCACCGAAGAGCAAGATATCTCACAAGAGATGCTGAAAAACAACTTCAGCACCCCTTCTACCTTCTCATTCTTCCCTATAACATTCAACATTGTTACTACATAAGAACACTTCTATCGATAACATTTCTGAGGCTAATTTAAAAGCCAGGTACAGGCACATGAATCATGACATCCGATTAAATTTACAAACGATATCTATATTGGCGCTAAATATTAGTGGTGTTTGGCAATCCGCTACGAAATAACCAAAAGGAAGGACAAATACGTCGGGGAGCAGACGAATCCGAGGCGAGATTTAGGAGAAATCATACAGGTAATGCACCACATCGAAGTCCACGGTCCTGAAAAAAAAATCCCACGTTATCAAACATAAAAAATTTAAACATACAAGAGAAAATAAAATAGTCAATGACGTGTCACAGAAAAAATTGCATACAAAAATTTCAGAAATAAGAACCTCAAATGAGACTGATGTGCTAGGCTTGTGCCGACACCAGCTACATGGCAACACAGCAGTGTTGAATTTAAAATACCTCAATGTCAAACTATTATAGTATTGAAATGCTTTAATTTCAAGCACCACGAGCTTACTGCACTGTACATATACTTCGGGATTTCTTCTAACTTGGAAATCATTTTTCGTAACTAACTTTATTCAAGAAACTTCACAGGCATTTTCATTACGTCACATGCTATGAACAATAATACACGTTTCTTGACACCACAGAAGCAGATTTAACAAAGTATCAAATGAAAATGTATTTTTACCGCAATTTGACTCTGAACTGTAATTTAAAATAAAAATCAGTGCTCAATGTTTGTGTGAATGAACTGCTGTTAAAAGTCACTACCTTTAAGAAGTTTTATACGTTTACTGGCTGATATCTCTCGAAGAAGTTCATTTTTCTAAGAAAGTGGTTTCGTATGCGTTAGCATTGAAATTAGAATATCTTCAAATGTTCATAAATTACTTAATCAATTTGGAATATTATTTCTTGACCTTTATATGAGTAGTCTTTACCATTATGCGAACTTTTTCGGTTTCCTTTGCTTTTACAACCTGGTTTAGGGAATTTATGTTTTTACATTTTTAATCCACCTCCATTTATGTACTTTTTTATTTTAATATTTTGAATCCATAGCAGAAGCGTTTTTTTAACATGTACAAATCGTTCAAATGAAATACTTGACCACTAGGAGAGAAAAAGTTTACATTGGTTCATACTAGAAGCAGTTCATAAATAAGGATACCCGTTACTAGGGATGATGGTTAACGGGCTTATAACTCAAGAATTTCCTGTAATTTGAATCAGACGATATCTGTGTAAGGATATGATATATGCCCCCTGGTAATGAGGCACAATTTTATTTGAAAAAATAGGAATTAAACATCTGATCATCTCTACCTGCCAGCTGCGCTGGACCTACACATACCACTGATTATACCACATGATCTCATAACCTGTCATTTACTGTAGGAATGATGAGCACATTCTACTGCCACCATGACAGGAATGAGTAGCATATTCTACTGCCACCATAACAAAAATGAGCAGCACATTCGATGACACCAAAACAGGAATGAGCAGCACATTCGATGCCAACATGACAGGAATACGCTGCACAATCGACTTCCACCAAAACAGCGGCAACCAATAGTTAACATTGAGCCAGCGCCCCCAGCACCTACCGCGCCACCTGGCGGATGAAGTGCAGCCCCACGCCGCACTTGTACTTGGGCGCGTCGATGGCTTCCTCCGGCCCCACTTGCACCACCAGACGCAACCTTACCAGCGTGCTCAGCTGCAACGAAACGAAGGGGTTATGGTCACGAGGATGGGATGGTAGGGTTGTGATGGTGGCGGCAGGGTTGTCGCAGTGAGGTTGTGGTGGGTTGTGTCATTTGGCGGTGATAGAGTAGTGTCATGAGGCGGTGTAGTTGTGTCAAGAGGCGGTGATTGAGATGTGTGGTGTGATTTTGGTAGAACATAGAGAGGTAGGAATACAAGAGGACTGTGGACCGACATGTGCTGTGCTTCAGTACAAGAGCAGTCTGCAAGACACCGCCGTCTACACCAGGACGGTTGCCGGTGCGGCGGAGGTAAGAGGAACCCTGGTTTGCAGAAGGAAGCTATGCCGCAATGCCATCTCTCAGATACAACAGCAATATTCTCTGCCGAGTAACAGATACACCACAACAAAGAGGCACTGAGTCAGCGTTCCGACTTGGAGAGAATTAAAAATTATACACATCTCAGCGTTGAGTAAGAATGGGCGGCAGGTTTGCGGATTCAAGTCAAACATCGAGTTCACAAATACTGATTCATACTCGCCTAAACACGAATATTATCTGAATTAATTCTAATAAATGTGCCTCAAAACATTGGACTACACAAACACCAATGTGAACGAGAAGGCCAGAATCTAGCATTGAATCCTAGTTCTGGTGAAGAATTGCAAGCTAACACAAGGTAAAAAAATAAAGACACAACATACAAGTTTGATTCAGAGCGGTACTGTGCGACAACGGGAAAAATAACATATTAAAAAGAACAACCCAATAGCGATGCACAACAAGCCTTTGATATTCAAATAGCAGTTAATAGTAAGCAGCGTTAACACGTTGACTACGTATTTGGACATTAGTGCACCACTAGGTAACTTGCTCATTTACGTGCTGGCATAACTGAATAGAATTTCAATTAATTCACTGCCTTATTCTGGTAGATTTTATCGCACGAATTAAAATATTATTTTTTATTTTATTTATATTTTATTTTTTATGCTTATTACAATTTTATACAATTTTATTTTTTTATGCTTATATGAAACGACAGGGATGTATACGAACAGTGAAGGCAGTTTTCAAGTGTTGCTACTTACAACCTAACGTAATCGACCGTTGCAACCGCGCTAACGCAGCCAACGCGTTATTGACAGTTCCTCAGAACTAAGTGGCCGGAAGTGTCAAAATTTGCACACCCTATGATTCAAATAAGGAAATGTAAACAACAATAGAGTTACAGCTGCTTGAAACAAAATGCCCCCAATTGTCTACACTGAAGAAAATACAGTTGCGGCCGTAACATAAGGAACGGAAATCACACCAAAAGAAATCAGTGTATTACTTAGAAATAATGAATGAATCGTAATGAAATTTTCATCAACTAAAGATTTTGCTAAAATGTATAAATCATATACAAAGTTACAAGATTTTAGATAACAGTTTTCCAAGCAATCTACAATGAACAGAGAAGGGAGAATTCCGATTTGGACGAAAGTTTAGGAACGATGCTATAAATAAGCGATTGTGTATAAAATAGCAACAAAATTTAGCATTCTGTAAACTATTTTCAATGACTTCCCCGTATCATCGACCACATGACCAAATTAATGTGTTGCAAAATTCGAGAGTTATCCCATCCCACCTCATTTTTCTTTCAGTAAATTCCTTAAATATTCTTGATTTTCTGGGTTTCTTTCCTCAACTCTCTCTCCAATAATCTTCCACACATTTCCTATTGAATTGAGGCCGGGGCTCTGAGCTTGCCAGTTTATCAGGAAAATTATTTCTACTTAAAAAAAATCTTCCTAGCTTTGTGGCAAGGTGCATTGTCCTGCATGAAAATGAGGAATTCACAAGAACTAAGGCGCAAGGTTGGGACAACATGTTGCTGAAGAAGCCGTTAGTAAATCTCAGCATTGATTTTACCATGCATACGGATGATGAGGCCTACTCTTGTAGAGGAAATCATTCCCAACACCATCACACTGCCACCACCAAACTTGATTATTTTCTTGACACATTGTGGAGACAGTTTTTTACCTATCATGCAGCGTATTTAAATGTTGGCGTCAGAACATGACAGGTTAAACTAGGATTCGTCACTGAAATTAATTGCATCCCTTTGTGCGTCAGTCCAAACTACATATTCTCTCGCAAACTTCAGATGTGCCTTTAGGTTTGGTCTTGAAACTACAGGCTTCGAAGCTGGAACTCAGGCATGCAATCCTGCAATTTGTAACCTCCCAGAAACTGTTTTCCTTGAGGATTCACGGGAAATAGATGAAGCAGTTTATGGGAAAATCTAAACTTATGGGAAATAGATGAAGCAGTTTCAAAACAGTCCTTTGCCGAAATTCTAGCAATTATGCAATTTCCCCTTTGAGATGTTTTTGAGGTACCAGTTTTTAGTCTTGTCTCTAACGTTTCATCTGTGTTATGCCTACTTATTACATGATGAACGACACTTTTATACCTACGGAAATATCATAACAGAAAATTTTGAGATTGAATTGTTTTCTTGATGGTTGGTAATGATGAGTTCTTTATGAGCACCAGAGAGTGTTCGGAGTGTTGGAGTCGCCATATTGCTTGAAACTAGTTCCAATGATGTATGAATGCGGTCTTTCATTTCGAAATGCTCAATTGAGTGTACTACAATGAAGTAAGCAAATCTTTAGCTAATTTATAGCATCATTCCTCAACTTTTGTCTCGGCCTGAATTTCATCATATCTGTTCATGTCAATTTTTTAAGAAACAATCGTGTTTAATCTCGCGGCTTTGTGTATGATTTATGCATTAAAACATAATTTGGTGATAATTTCATAACGATTCATTCATTACTTTTCAAGTAATATACTGATTTACATCGGTGTAATTTCCGTTGCTCATATCATGGAAGCTCCTATACAAAACTCCAACACCAGCACTGAACAACGTGATAATTAGTAGTAGTATTAGCATTGATTTGCTAGCGCTGCAGTAATTCGTACTATATCGCGCCGTAGGTCTCAGAGCTCAAAAATACAAACTTCACATCATTTCAGATGTTAACCAAATTGTGAAGTTTGTATTTTTGTAGACGAGCATCACCTGTGTCATGAGGGCAGCAGAGGGCGCCTGCTTGCACTCGCTGATGGAGTAAAAGATGGCCAGCAGCCGGTCCAGGGGGAACTGCTTCGGTCCCGTCAGCTGGCTGCATGACCGCTCCTTCGCCTGGGCAGTACGCGGTGGAGTTCAGGTAACATCACAGACAGTACGCAGCACTGACAGCAAGCTGCACCCAGAGCACACAACACTTTCAGCACACAACACCCAGAGCACACAAAAATATAAGCACCATCAGCATCAAAGGCGTCACTCTCATCACCAATGTCTAATACCAGCTACAAGTTTTACTTTTTCCACTGCTATAAGCTTTCATAATTTGATGTCCCATTTTCTTTCACTGAGTGAAGCTTTATAAATTTTTTAATACAATTGCCATAGAAAACAGTGCAGAAACGGTACTAATGCCAATCACGCACTGGGAGCCTGTGCACTGCACAGCAGGAAAGTGTTACCTTCATCATAGCCTGAGTCTTCTTCTGTTTGCCGTGATGCTTGAGGAAAAACCGGCGGTCCGACTTGGCAGGATTGTACGAAGCGAGGTAGGCGGCAATGAGCAGGTATTTCGAGTAGAAAGGAAGCTCTACCTGCAAAAAAATATTCTATTTAGAAGACCGTGCCGCGGTGAGTAGCAATGCGTGACTTCAGAACTGGTGAATAGAATTCGCTTGACACGAAAAAGTGATCAATATAAATTCACTGTCTAAAACAAACAAAGCATTGTACCAAAACGACGTCATAGATTGTAGGAAAATCCAGATGCGTCACAATAAGAGGAGAGCATATTTCAGACCAAAGTGCCCTCGTCCTGCTGCCCAAACTTGTAAATTTTGCCGACTGGTGACTATACCCACCTTCCCAGCGCCCCCAGAGATGGTGCTCACTGAGGGGAGCTTGTTGCTGCTCTGCTCCGACAGCTGCTGCATCTCGCAGTACTGCGTGCTGCACAAGTCAAAACACACTAAAAATACATGCTAATTGTTACAAGACACGCGGTGGAAGTCAGGACACTCAATGAGCAAATGACTAATAGTTATGGGAACTGCATTTTGATAGGTACTGTACCATTAGGGTTACATATAGAAAATATAAAATAAACCAATATGATGAATGTACTTTGGCGGCCCCCAAAATATTGATATGTAGGTAAATTTTAAGAAATATTTATTTTACAATATAAAGGTATCATCAATGCTTACCATGAACAAAACGCTCAAATTCCAAAAAGAACTTTTCAACCATGCATAATAATGAAAAGATAAAAACGTATAGACTAATATTGGAGACACATACATCCACCCAGAGGAGGACGGTAATTTGACCGTAAAATTTCTTTAATTGAATAAAAAATAACATTTTTACTACACAGCTAGAAAAAACTGAAAACTTTTCCTCTATTAAAACTATCGAACAATTCAAATTCAACACTTTTTCAACATAGCTGAATTCTAATTTCCATTTTTCATGAACGTGCACGGTTGAGAAGTTGTCCAGAATTTACCCACTTATTGTCCCGACGTATGCTGATAATCCCTTTTTATGGGTGCCGCGTAAATCAGACGCGGATAATTGTTCGAACTGACTAAACTCTTAACATTCGGCAACAAAATTTATCCATGAATGTGAAGAGGACAACACCCTAACATTACTAGTTATCGGCATTGAAAAGAATGAATTTTATTTTGCTACTGGCGTATATCGCACATCTATGTTCAAAGAATTAGGTTTGAAGTTTAAAAGTGCCGTAACTTCCACGCACAAAATTAGTAGTCTCATGCCTAACAGTTAGAGCCAATAAACTGTTCTAATTGAATTTATTTTATATGTGAGATTTCCTAAGTGAAAATTCTAGTGAAACAAGTAAATTCTTTGTATAACTGAAAATTTTTACAAGATAAACTTAGATCCCATATTCAGCAGCAAAAATTATGTGTTGCCGTTTCAAAGAAATTAATTTACTTAAAACTTCAAGGTATAACATCGAACATAAACAAAATTGTCAGGAATAAAATATCAGTAAGAACTAAAATGCATTACACTCACTTAAATATCTGAACGGTTTACCGAAACAATCTCACTATTCGTAGTTTTTTCAACATAAAATATCGTCTTCCACGCCCACCGCAAAGCAACGCAAAGCCATGTCGTGTATTGGCATTTGTGTGGCCAATGCAACAATTGCTGAGAGACAAAACGTCATCTGCAGATAGGCATTGCAGAACTCAAGGGAATATTGTCACGTACCACGTACAAATAAAACTATGTTCACCACCTAATAACAGTATAACTATACTCGAAATGAAGCAATACGTTCTAACCATCTATACTTACGAAGAATTTTGAAATTATGGGACCACTGGCATGCATCATCATCTGTTGCAGATTCAAAATTAGTAGAAAGTATTGTCATTAATACATAAACATCGACCTCACTCAATGATCAAGATAGCTCTGCATTGCTGGAAATTTCAAATTGACTCGCCAACCGTACATGTTCACTTTGGCGTAATATTTTACAATTTTCAAATAATGGAAATATAGCATTTATTGATCTACTGTCATTTACAGACCTATTACCTATTAACTCACCTTTTTCACATGACTACCTGTCAAAAATGAGCCAAGATAATGCTCGAAAGCTGTAAACATCGTTAAACTTTACAGAAGCAGAATTTTTCTAATGGCCTTTCTTTCCATAACTATCATCCAAAAAAAGTTTATCCCCATGAATAATACGCCCACGCTGTGCACCATCTACAAGCAACGTAACGCGACCACGAGAACGCCAACGAACGCAGCAGCTCACCTGTTCACCTCCTTGACATACAAAGTGTTGAGGGCACGGCGCAGGTGCGGCTCAATGTTGCGCCACAGCAGGCGGAGGTGTTCGCTCCTCAGCAGCTGCGCCGGCACCTCACCCCGCTCCACCGGACCCACGTACGTTTTCCAGTGCACCGACAGCTGTGTCAGTATCATTATTATTATTATTATTATTATTATTATTATTAGTATTAGTAATATTATTGGCTTATCAGTTTTCTGTAACTACTACTGTGTAGTTAAACGCTTAGTTGCAGTGGTGTTGAGGAATGTCTGAGGGTTGGACTCTCAAAAAGTACTCACGCTCATCACATATATACCTTATTATTGCAGTACTTACACCCTTTACACACATCCATCGACCAGTCACACGCCCACACACTCACTACACATATCTCTCTCTTCATCTGGTCACAACTCACAACCTCTCCAATGCAAGAAGTTACAAAGAGAGCCGACACTCGCTACATAAATAGTTCCGATCGGTCACAAGTCCCCAAACTCACGAGACAAATCCCTACTCCATAAAGTTACAACTCATGCAGAGGCTTACTCCCTCAACTGATCATACAGTGCACCCACTCACCAAATGCCGCATTTCAGACAGGCTGCGGGAGGCAGGGTAGAAGACACTCAACACCAGAGTCACGTAGGTGCGATGGAAGTCCTCGGAATAGCCATCGCTCTCCTCTTCTGGGCACCTCTCTTTGAGCAGCAGCTCGACAAGTTCATCTGTGGGACGCAACAGGGCATAAAAATGAGCAGTCAGTCTGCTTTACTAGATAACTCAGGGGTTAAAAATACTGCAGTACGAACGAATATTGCTTGAAAATCCATGTAAAGTAGATGGTACAAAGTCTTAGGACAAAGACACTATTCACCATAAATATTGTCACTATATATAGTTTCTTATTCATTCCAGATACTGATGATAGAATCAATTTTTTCTTAAATTTTAAAGCGCAGCAAGCAAAACCGTTTTTGCATGGATCAATGTACATGAATAATGTAATTAATACTTTGAATCCTAAAATGAACCTAGAACAAATATGTATTTTCATGGTACGCTCAGATTTCAATACAAAATTAATACAGCTTGAAGCCAATTATCTGTGTAACTACGATGCATAAACAGCTCCCGTACAATTAAGTTTTCCTCTGTATTGTAGATACACAAAGCAAACATAAAATAAGATGACAAAATTACGGCAATGGTAACGTCATATATCACTAAGAGGATAAAGGTAATCTTGCGTTGAGTGGTACAACAGTTTTAGTCAACTAAAAATCAGAGGTTATAAACCTTCAGAATCATATTTTCTTACTATCCAAATCACGGGTAACTGTCTGTAAAAATTGTAGATTTATGTTAATACAGAGCATTGCTACAGTGAGCACATATCGAACAAACTGTGTGAGTTAACTTCTTGAATGAAGAATAAAAAATGAGTCTTCACTTAAAATTGAAGACTCAGTTTAAAAACGAGGCCCAAACTGAAATCATTATATCAAACAGAATAACTCAAAAGTGAAATGAGATTATTTAATTCACAACTCGAAAATTAAGACAAAGCATTTTTTCCCCACTGTGGAAAAAAGTATCCTTCGCTATTTAGCGTATCAGCTAACAGTTTTTCACCTGTATCGAGCATCAACATTGCTTTAACACGTTTGCTGCATTTCCGCTGCTGTTACCGGTTGGTTTAGTTAAGTTGTAAGTAGCAGAATAGGAAAATCGATATTCCAGCTTGAATAAATTTCAATTGTTCTTAGCTTCCTAAATTTCTAACTTAATAATACCCGTTGTGTGTTTATATATTTGTTTATATATTTGTTTGGTGTCCGCTTCTTAAGAAACATAGGATGTCTGAGTTTGCGGTATCATGGATACCGAATTCCTCAGTGTAAAATTGAAAGATCGCTTGTACAAGCATTGATATGTTTGAAATTTTATCAAGATAGGTTTTTATAGGATGGGTTAGGATAGAAAAGGTTAGGATAGGTTAAGATAGAAAAGGTTAGGATAGGTTAAGATAGAAAAGGTTAGGATATATTAGGATAGGTTAGGTTATAGGTCAGATAATGTTGACGGAATATTTTCACGGGTCCACCAGCCTAACGATGACATTGTCCGTGGAATTTCCACGGGTCATGCTGCTACCTAATAACACCTTTGCTTTATTTGTTTGGAGTCCGCTCTTTCCGTTTCTCTGTCACGCTCATAAGGATAGTTATAATGACCGTATCTGTGACACAAGTTTCAACAGTGCACAAGCACAGGAATATTTCTTATCACGGGTACTGTTAGGATGGATATACTGTATTTGTTTGTCATCCACATCTGGAAAATTCGATTATGAACAGTATTGAATCCCGTCATTTTTGGTGGACCGTGCACACTAGTTTCCTTATAAAGACCGTAACTGCGGTGTGTTGTACAGAAGTTCAACATTGAACTAAAATTAAACTGAAAATTAACACAAGATTAATAGAAACGCAACTTCCTCTTGTTTATGCAAAATAGACATGAAATTCAGTTTGTGGCCACCGTTGGGTCAATCATTTTATGAAAATCCCCTCAGTGACCACCGGTGGGTCACCAATCATTTAGCGCATAGATGACATTAGTACCAGCACTGGACTTACCCTTGGAATACTGAGGGAAGTGGACAACAAAGGGCATAGCGACGCCCCCTGAGGGCAGGAGCTTATCTAAGGCGAGGGCAGACACCAACACGACGCAGATGTTAACAGCACCCCCACACAGCTCCTGCAGGCGGCACAGAGCAGGGAGGGAGACTGGATCACTGTCGCGCAGTCTCTCGCACTGGTACAGCACCTGATCACAAGTGGGGCAGTATTTTTCACAACGAATTGCATCTTGGCTACATAATTGTTCCGAGAAAAATGAAATGTGTACCTGTCAGAAATGACTGAAATTGAATGGTATAAAGTCAAACATCCTTGAATAGAAATTATTCTGCAAAAGATGGCTAAATTTAAATGGTGAACTGTAATTCATGGTTAGATTGAAATAGTAATACAAAGAAATCCTGGTTAAACATCAAAAAATGTTTAATTGAAATGGTTTTCTGTCATTAATGATCATACTAAAAGGATCAAATGTCAGAAACAGGTAACAGTTTGAAATGGGGAAATTGAATTGGCTAAAATATCGTAAATTATTAAATGGAAATATTTGAATTGGGATGGTTAACTGTAAGAAAGAGTTATACAGAAATAATTGCGCATCTCTAAGTTAAAAAATCTAACAAACCCACATTCAAATAAATTATAAATGGTCTAGGAAGTCATTTCTATTAAATAACGAATTTTTGTCATCGGGTAGTTTTCACGATCTGACAAACCTTATACTAAGCTGACGGTTTAATAACAAAAGAATTGGTGAGAGTCCAACAAAATTCGTGGTTTCCCCAGTCTGACAACCAAAAGAATAAAAGAAAGAATAGTGGAATATTCTCTACTTAATCGTTAATTTATTGCAAAAAATCGACACGTTATTACGAATCATGACAAACAATCAACAGCTAAAGCACGAATTACTCAACAACCACACATTAATCTCAAGTATTTAGCAGGAGTCACCACCTAATTCAAAATTAAACTCTAACACTCAACCACATATCTCATGTTAATCCTAAAAACTATGAATAAATGTTAACTTGAAACCACATTATGAATAACCACCCAAAACCCCATACATATCTCACAAATAAGAGAATGAATAAATCCCAACAATAGCCCACACTCAACATAATAATCTCAAAACATGCTGCTGGTCGTTCAGCAGCATTATGAAAATACCCTCAGTGACAACCGGTGGGTCAAATCCCACTCAAAGTGTTATTCATAAAAATTATAAATAAATCCAAAGAATCACTAACACATAAATTAATCCCCCCAAAATCCTAACACATATATTTAAATTCCAAGTGAAACAAAGGAGAATCACAAAATGTCAAAAATCATCAACACGTCACAAATTAACCCTTTAACGTCCGAATTTTTGTACTCATATTACCGTTAACACAACCACCGTCACTAAACTGGCGCTGGCATCAGGCAGTCACCGATATCAGGATGGGATAGGAACTGCCACCCGGCAGAGAACTTCAAAGAACACATTAGGGAACTAATTGAACAAGAAATCCAATATATTGAGGGTATTTTTTAAAGAGGACACTGGTGTCCTCTGGGGCGTTAAAGGGTTAATCTCAAAAGTCATAAGCAAATCCCAATAAAGATCAAAACATCAAAATTCATTCTAAAACCCATGAATAAGTACCAACACTGAAGGACACATCACAGAATAATCCTTAACCCCCAACTCACTGGAACCCAATCTAACCACTTTGTCGGAGCATTTAGATTTCAGCCGCCCAGTGCAGAGACTACATACGTTTTTTTTCCATGAACTTCATATATAGACCGACTGACCAACTCCGAGGAACTCATTTATGCTACTACACCCGGGCGGCTACGTTAGACTGGGAAAACTCATATTGTACCCACCAGCGCTAGTCTGTCCCCGCCGTGGCCAGGGCGACGCCCCAGCTCCTGCAGCTGCCGCACGAAGTCTCCCAGCGACTCGCACGAGCTGTATGCGCTGTACCCGTTGTGCGCCGCCGGAACGTGCTCTGCAATGTCTCAGTTGCGTGACTGGGTGGAGTTAAGGACGTATTCGGCCTTTACTAACTTGAATTGTTTGAAAGAATAAGGGAAATTGCCAAATACTGGGTAGCCTTTATAAGCTAATCTCATTGGAAAACAGTAATTCTGATAATTTTATTCATGTGCTGACGTAAAGAGAATATTTGCGTGTCACCATGAGAACCAAACTATAATTGTTCCTGCACTGACGTACCAAAACAAACACGAGCAAAATAACATCAACATGCGCGTGTGTCCCTGACACATTTAAAAAGCGCGACATACTTGCGCTTGTAGCAACAATTAACAGTCGTATCCAGTGCAAAACGAGACAGAATTATTTCACGACGGATTCTGTAAACTAACCAGCACAGCATCTGACGGAGTGTACACACAGACCAGCAGAGCATTTGATGACCTCTGTAAACTAACCAGTGGAGCATTTGACAGCGTCTGTTAACTAACCAGCACAGCATTTGAGGGCGTTTGTCAACTAACCAGTGCAGCATTTGAGGGCGTCTGTAAACTAACCAGCACAATATTAGAAGGCGCGTAGGAACTGACCAGCAAATGAGTTGATGGCGGTCTGGAAGAGGAGCTGCTGAGTGCACAGCTCGACACAGTTGGCAGCACAAGTCTTGACGTCGAGGCAGGCCAGCACAGTCGACAACACCGTACTCTTGCCGCTCCCGCTGTCCCCGTACACATAGATGCATGCCGGCAGCGGACTACCAGGCTACACGGAGAGAACGTTATGCGCCACGTTACTCGAGTCATTGGTCTTAGTGTGGGTCATAAACAAGAATTGTAGGTGCACGTGAGCGAAAAAGCTATTATCCCAACACTATTTCTCATGAATATTCTCAGAAGCTGAGAAAAAATTGATCATCCATGGCACTAGCCCAATATTGGTTACCTCGAACCTGTTGTCACTCTCGTTAAGCTGAAACTAAAATAAACAAGTTAGTTCAAGCGTTCCTAACCACAACGAAGGCGTTTAAAAAGAAGAAGAATGCACTTTTTAGGATAGAGCTAAGGGAATAAGGAATCTAAGCAGACGGTGTGTTTCCACACATTACCACTTACGCATAGAAACTGAACGTTGAGAAAGAAGTTGATGAACTCAGATTAAAGTTGAAAAAGTAGTAGGTGCTGAAAACCGGGCAGCAGTGAACCAAGAAAAGATAGCCCATAACAAAATAAAAAAAAAATAAAGAAAAGAAAATAAAAATACAAGAAAAGACGGTCCGTTAAAGAACAAAAAACCTATAAGAAAATTGGTCCGTAAAAAAATAAAATCCAATTCCATTTCAACAAAAGGATGGCCTACCTAATATTCAGCTCGGGATCGCATATTTTCTCGTTGGAATTTCTAATTTGCTCAAAGACAATAGTTGTGTCATCCAAAGAGGATCGTGAAAATGAGATCGATTTTCCCATGCACTAGTACTATTCTACCTTCCTGGCATTGTTACTTAACATTAGCTAACACCAGATACCATTCAGAGATAAGCTGCCCTTTGAATTGCACCGCCAGTGCAACAAAAATAATCACACAGAGTAACAGCCAAACCATATTTCAACGTGACCTTAGAAAAGCGCAGGTCATTTTGAAGCATAGGTAAAAGCTAACCTTATCGACGGGACAACCGAGGGAACAGCGAAAACAATAACGAAAGGAATGGGAACAAAAAATGAAGGAAATGATAGAGCTTAATCAGAAGCTAATTTTCCCGATGAAGCGATCGAGGGATAAATTGAGATAGTAACAAGCAGGAATGGAAACTAAAAAATGAAGGAAATAACAGAGCCCAATCAATAACTCATCTCCCCGATGAGGCGACCGAGGGAATAATTGAAATGTAAACGAATAGTAATAAAAATGACGAAAATAACTGAGCACGAGAAAGAACTCACCTCCCCGATGAGGTAGCCAAGAAAACAATGGGAATATTAACGAACTGAAATATTAATTTAAAAATGACGAAAATAATTGAGCACGAGGAAGAACTCACCTCCCCGATGAGGTAGCCAAGAACATAATGGGAATATTAACGAACTGAAATACTAATTTAAAAATGAAGAAAATAATTGAACAAGAGGAAGAACTCACCTCCCCGATGAGGCGGCCGAGGACCTCGACCTGGTCGTGCCGGCAGAGCAGCGCCTCTTTGGCTCTCGCCAGGGCCTCCATGGGGCGGCGGGGGAGGGACGGCGTCGCTGGGAGGACCAAAAGTGAGTTGGAAAATATTAAATGTGATGAGCAGTTAAAAAAAATTAGCATAAACTAATGCTGATTTAGATATAAATATGAATGAGAGGATAAAAGAAGATTGAATGGATAAAAAGAAAATATACACGAACATGCAGAATAAAAACTACTTTGGAAGGAGAAAAAAAATTGATTCCTTGATTCATTTATATCAATATTTCGTTCTTTGCTCAGTTAAGGCGATTGCAACAGAAAACTGATATTTTTTATCACGTGGCACATCAATGGTGCAAAATTTCAGCGTTACGGTAGGCACAGTTCGCTACGTTAGCAAAAGAAAACGTGAGCATCTCGATGAGATATAACATGGAATGTGAATAAAGAATAAAAAAAATAAAATCGTGCACGCACTATACACTAACCTCTCTCTCACGAGGGAGGAAAGGACAGCATCATCGAGTATACGCAAGTAAAGTTAAGATGACAGGTAAAGAAATTTCCTGAATAAATTATTAGCTCCAATTATACCTAAGAGAAACTAGGTTAAGTTTTAGTTCAAGAGGCATCACACGGGCGCCAAATTTAGGTGTCTCAATTGGCACAGCTCTCTACACAGGCAAAGGGCGTAAGCATTTCGTTAAGACGAAAGAGTCAAGTCAGAATAAATAATAAAAGACTTGGACAATGGTACAAAAATTCAGTTCCACGGTACTCTGTCCTCATCCCACAAAAAAATAGTAAAGGAAAGAATGAATTATAACGCCTACCAAACTATTAATTGAAATCCATAATACATTCTTGCAATAAGTACTGTTTCTGTAGTAGATAGCATAGATTAACCACTGAGGGTTCTAGTTCCTGAAGATACACCGAGGAGGACTGACATTATCACCGCACCTCATTGAGTGTAGCTTAGGAATCCTCCAAATATGGTAAGTGCACTAAGTCTCCCTGATGCGCTTAGAATATTCCCCTTGAGCGTACTCCTCTGAGGAGTGACGCAAATCAATGAAGTAGAGAGAGGACGAGGAATAAGGACAAGTGATATACTAAGAGCTGAATAAATGCGACATTGGAGTGTGTAGAAATAATGTCAAGAAAACAATAAAAAGTACAATGTTTATGGAATAATAACCGTTACGCGAAAAAGATATGTATCGAAGTGAGCGAGAGAGGAGGAAGTAGCTATCAACAAACAAGTTCAACTAAAAAATACACCAACACGAAACTGCGATTAGGACAAACATCAAGAACGGAGCAAGATGAAAGTAAGTGAATGCGTTGAGAAGTACAAGAACTTCAACTTGAAAATATACGCTAAAATATTGAATAGCACACATGGATAAGGAGATATTCTTAAACTGAATCAAAAGCCCAACAAATAGTGCTACAAAAGAATAAAACTGGCCGCATAGGCGCCGGAAGACAGAAGCATATCGAACTATTACATTTTGACTCTGGGAGAATCACGGAAAGCTTGAACTTCCAGGCAAGGTATTATGATGAAAGCCGTCGTGTACACGCAGACATATTTTTTTATTTTGTTTTATCCATTTAAAGTTCTAATCCGTATTGGTATGAAGTACTTGAGTGTACATGTGATACGGATACCACTATCTAACGAGTATATATACTTAAATCGCGGATATTACTAAGATAGATGAGAATTTGTCAGGTGGGCTTCAGTGAAGAAATAATAAACAGGAAAGTCAAGAGGCTAGGACGCCTACTTCCAAGTACTCTCATTAATCAAAAAATATCGCAATTTTAAATTATTACCAACCAAAGTATACGATTTACGTGCTTCGTTGAACATCTTTAAAACCAGTTATTTTTTACGGGTTTTTAGATTACATTTTACGTTCAACACGTTTAAGTACGTGTGTGCGGTTGCTAAGGTTGCTAAGGTTAGGTTAAAAGTAGCAGAATCGAAAAACAAACTTTACCGCTCCAATTCATTCCTATTCTTTCCAACATATATGAAAAATATAATCGCAGGAAAATAGTTTACCTTGAACTCTGAACTCTACTCTTAAAAAAGGTAGCGAAATCGTAGAAATATTCTTCATTCTTGCCAGTACGTACATGAGAAATTTACCTAGTGGTACACGTATGTCCAAATACGTGATCAACGTGTTTAGCCCCCTGACCTGAACACAGGTGTTCCTAATACCGTTTAGTAAGGAATCAAGGGAACAAGAAATCTATGCAGAAGGTGTGCCCCCACACTCTGAGCATAGAAACAGCCTTGTAAAAAATTTTAGACACACGATAAAATTAAAGGAAAAAAGTGATAGGTGCAGAACAACAGGAAGGCACTGAAACAGAAAAAATAGTATTTAATAATAATGAATAATGAAGGCATCTACGGATGCTTTATTTCCAATTTCACGCCTGATACATATCACCTTGTACATTGGATTTTCAAATGCCTTATAACTAACACCAGGACGCCATGACGCTTTCCCCCGTTCAAGACAGGTACCCATTTCAGACACCTGGATAGAGTGGGGTATTGTGCTTGGAATTTTTCCCCTAAACCCAACAGAAAAAATCGCCATCCAGCGCCGGGACTCGAACCCGCGTTTCCCGCACGGCAGAAAGGGCTTATAGACACACGGCTACGACGAGGGCTTATAGACACACGGCTAACAAAACGAAAAAAAACGATCTTGTGTCAACGAAACGAAAGCCTACCCAAACCTCAGCTCGGGTCCTCACAACTACTTTTTGTGTGAAAAACTATCTATAAATTATTCAATACTATCAAGCTAGAAGACTACTTCGAGGATTAAGTTTCGCGAGTATTGAAATAAGCGGTTCATTATCCGGGGAGTTTTTTTAGCAAAAATTCTTAGATACAGGATTCCCTAATCTTGTAAACCTTGATAATTTTCTCGAAGAAATACAGTGAATTTTATGAAAAAAATTTATTTTTTACTTCTTCGTTCATAGTTAATACTGAAATTTCAAACCAAGCATGAAATTTGCACAATTTTCATAAGTCCTTGTGGCACAGAAATACTGTTTACGTACTCCCTCGTGTTAATTACTTTCTCACACACTTGCTGCCGGTGCAGGGATTGTTCGACAACAATACAATAGCGTTTCATTTGACAGCTTATTTTTCCATTAAAAACCACAGAAGGACAGATGTATAATCTTGACTGTTAACTTCAACACAGAAGATCTTCAACACCATTATTATCAATCACATCTAAGTATCATGTCAAATGTATAATTCCGGTGCTTGGTATTCATGACACGAGCCTGAGGCGATGAGTTAGAGACAAAAAGAAATACAGGTCTTAGAACGTTTCGTCAAGCGCACCTCAAGCTACTTATAAATCATAGTAGCATGGAAGGAACTTAGTCTAATTCACGTTCAGATCGTGGTTTTATTTATGCCACATGACACTGTTTTATGCGTACAATTAGAACAATCAATGCACGCTGCGGTATTGCAAAAGTTGAAAGGCAGATTTTGCCCACTGCTCTTAGCAACGGTCCTGCATGGTAGCAGGACCGTTTGCACGAGGTGCAAAGACAAAGGATTATACACTCAAATGCAAACAACAATCCCTAAGAATGCAAACAATCCCTGCTCGGTAGTACATTACTGAAAAATTCAATACTTGGCTTTTTCGACCAATGATAAAAGTAAACTAATTTTTTTGACAAGCTGGCATTAAACTTCTATGCACAATGCCGAACGAAAACAGTCGAGTTCAGCTTCTACTATCATTTATTACATCCTCTGACAAGGGGACTTAAAATTCAACTCGCCGCAAAGCCGTGCCAAGTTCCTAGACACACTATCAGTCATTTCCAGTGTGTGAACTTTTACTGTTTTTCTCCGTCTATAACGGCGGAAGACATTTATTAAATTAGAGTTCACAGGTGACGAAGTGAGGCAATAAAAACGCAGAGGCAAGCACTCGTTTTTATTTTGACGCAGAAAACACAAGAAAGCAAGGGCAACATCGGAAACAACACGGAAATCTTCTCCAGGTGTCAAAGAAAGTGAGTATTCGAGAAGGTACTCACAGTCTACACATAGCAAGGCTCTTCACACAGAACGAACAACAAGCTCATTGAATAGGCATATATACAGTTATTAGTCTGACAGTCATAATATGAGTAAACCCTTTTATACTTGACAATTGCGAACAAATAATATATTCGTATTTCAGATACTAGGTTTCAGCAGTTGCTGGATATACTATCAATTGCGGTATATATCCTAACGCTAGAGCACACACAAAAAAATTCTCTAATTTCTATTTGATCAGCAAAAACTATTCGATTTAAGATAATAAATTTCATCGAATATGAAAATTAAGAGCTACAACAAGAAACAATAAAACAACTGAAACGAAGAGTTTTTAGCATACATCATATTCGAATTAGCAAAGGCAAGTTTCTTAAATAGCAAAGATTTTGAAATGAGGCAACAGATCAAACTTGGGAAGGGCAGCAGTAAGCCCAATGCCTCTATACCAGCAATTACAATTTATGAGATACTCAGTTCAACATATCTTTCCCAACATACATCCAAAGCAGTAAGTCTTTTTGAACTCCGAGGATACAAAATCTTACAACCTGACGGACATTTGAAATTGACTTTAGTATGCAGATCATCCAATGCTTTAGTCATGTTGCGTGAAATCACAAAAACTTATCTATGAAATTAATATTCTTCGGCTTTTACTGAGTGTAAAGACTAGCTGCAAACACGATGTCTCTTTTAATGGCCCCAGAGGCTTTTTCCATTTTCTCGACGAGGTTCGTGTCGCCCACGATTTTGGCGGCGTTGCGAACGTCTCTGAGAGCCTCATCAAGGCGCTGGATGCACTTCACAGTGACGCCTTCTTGCACGTCAGTCAACTCCATGATTTTATTGAAGGGCATGCCGTGAGCCCACTCGTACACCACTTCAACAAGCCCAAAATTGAATTGGTCCACGTAATCTCCAACAGGTTCAGGAAGGCCACAATCTCTCTGTTTTTGGCCAATTCTGGCAGCAACGCGTTTGAATTCCTTAATGCCTTTCTCCAACTCGGGTTTCAGTTCAGGTTCGCTGCAGAACTTCTGCTGGAAGACCAAACTAGAGAGCAAAGCAACAATAACCTCGATGGATTTTTCTGCAAAAATGTTTTCCAAGAGCAGCTCGGTAACCATTAGCTCGTGGTTGCCCATCTCACAAGCAACCTTTCCTTTGAGAGTCACCGTTTTGTTGCTGTCGATGTAGCCAAGCTCCTTCAAAACCTCAATTCTCATTTGGTATTCTGGGTGAAGTTGCAAAGATTCTTCTGACATGAGATACTTGAGGCGGGTGATTTCTTCACGGGATTTCAAGTACTTGAAAGCTTGAGTGAAGTGCTCCTTGAACTGAGGGCACTCCAAGCAGGATTGACTGTGTAGTCTAGCTTTCAGTGTTTCAAGTTTTTCGATCTCAGTAACAGAATCCATATCCTTGACACCGAGGTCCTGGCTAAGCGAAAACAACGACATTTCAACGCCTGCAGTCTGATGGATTCTTTGCATTTCATTCACTAGGTCAAGCACAGACTGGCCAGGAGGGTCATCCTTGAAGCGCGGAATTTTCCTCTTGTTGATGTTATCGACGACCTTATCCCCACTGATTTTGAGGAGCTTGTTAGTAATAGCTACGATATATTTGGGACTGATGGAGAGCAACTCGTGAGCTGTTGTGCCCCCGCCATACCGGATAGTTTCCCTGGCACCTTCGCACTCGGCAAGCATCAGTTCGTCAGCTGGCGGAACACTGCTACTTGTGTTCGGATCGGCCAAAATAAACACACTTAGTTTGTCCTTCTCGCGAGGATCCAGCTTCACGATGCAAGCCACAAAGTTCTGATACTGCTGATAGCTGATGACGATCACGCGACCTGGCTGCAATAACCTGCCAACTGACACATGCCCAGAAATCATCGACATGACCGACTTACGTTGCTTCACCAAATCTCTAGACAGGGCATAGAAATCCTTAATGTCCTTACACATGACGCAATTCAGCTCCTCTTGGCCAGATACTTCCTTTGTTAGCTTCTCCAAGGCATCCGAGTACTTGGAGTGGTTCATGAGCTGAATGCACTCAGAGAACGAACGCTTCATCATGTCCTCTACTCTGAGAGCCTCAACTCTCAGTAAGTTCAAGATCATTGAATACGTCAGCTTAAATTGTGACTCCAATTTCGAGGGCTTCCCTAGCATCATCTGATGGAGATCTGCCATTTCTGGTACATCGTTCTTGCAAAGAATGATGACAGTGCCTGTGTCATCCAGACCACGCCGGCCAGCCCGACCAGCCATTTGGATGTATTCGCTAGGAAGCAGGTCCCTCAATCGCTGTCCGTCGTGCTTCCGCGTGGAATCAAAAACCACGGAACGTGCAGGCATGTTGACGCCCATCGCGAAAGTTTCAGTAGCAAAAAGAACTTTCACTAGACCTTTGGCAAACAGCATCTCAACCACCTCTTTAAGCATGGGTAGGATACCGCTGTGATGAACTCCTATCCCGTTTCGTAGCAGCAGGCGGAGATGAACAACCTGAGGCAACATCTTGTCCGTTCCTTGAAGACGGTCCAGACACTTCCGGATGAAGCTCTCAATCTCTCCTTTTTCTACCTTAGTTGTTAGATCTTGGCTCAGTAAGTTGGCAGCATTTGAATCGCATCGTTTCTTCGAAAGGGTAAAGGCCACAACAGGAAGAAGCTCCCTTTTGCTAAGATGGTCAATCAAGCCAATCCACATATGCTTCTCCTGCTTGTCACCCATGTGCTGCTTGCCTCCTTGCTTAGGACCATAAGCTTGAGCCGATTTTTTCTCCCTGTCTTTTTTAGAAGCAAGTGCATCATTGTAGCCAGCTTTTACAAACGTGCCATTGCAGTCTACAATGAGAAACCGGTCGTCCTTCGTCTTACCCCCAGATCCAGTGTAAAGGTAATGTTCCAGCGGTACAGGACGCTTGGTCGTGCTGATGACGTAAATTTTGCGTTTTTTAATTCTCCCAATCCAATCCGCAAATTCTGTAGTGTTAGGCACCGTGGCAGACAAGAGGACGATGTTGACGTGTGAAGGCAGCATGATGAGCACTTCCTCCCACACGTGGCCGCGCTCGGCGTTGTTGATATAATGCACCTCGTCGAAAATAACCCACTCAAGATCACGAATCACGTCACTCCCGTTGTATAACATCGACTGCAAAATCTCTGTGGTCATGATGAGACACGCTGCTTTTGGATTGATTTGGATGTCGCCAGTCAGAAGGCCGACATCATTGAACTTGATCTTCAAATCCCTGTACTTTTGATTGGACAAAGCCTTGATGGGTGATGTATAGATAGCTCTGGTCATGTGCTTCAGCGCGAGAGCTATGGAATACTCAGCAACTACAGTTTTACCAGCAGATGTATGCGCAGCTACAAAAACACAATTTTGTTGTTCCAGGTGCACTATGGCTTGCTTTTGGAAAGTGTCCAACTCAAACGGATAAGTACATGCCGGATCAGGGACCTTCACCTTAAAGTCATCCACGGGAGCGTTAGCATCCAGTACCTCAACCCACTCCGTGTTGGCAGCCACCAAGATACCTTTCTCAGCCCCAGCACTGATTTTTATCACAAAACTGTCATCTTTCTTCTTGGGAGCAGTTGATGTTCTCTCTTCTTCAGCCAAGGTACCGATAACTTCCTCTTCCTCTTTAGCATCGCCTCCTAAAACTAAGCTAGGCTTTTCATTACTTCCTGATTTGGCAGGGGCAACAGCAAACACATCCAGCATGTCATCCTCTATGAGTAACATGTCAGCAATGCTCAATTCTTCAGTAGCTTTAGAACTAATAGATTCTATTTCATTTGTCTGGACTAGATCCTCTTTCTTACTGGAGAAGTCTATACCACCAGAAAGTTTAGGGTGTCTCGTCAACAAAGAGGAGAAATCGAGAACAACGTCTTGGTCCAGTTCTTCTTCAAAAGCTTTAGGATCAAACCCCCCAGGCCAGAATGGCAGGTTTGTAGACGTGCCTCTAACACTTTCCTCTGGAGGACCAGGAGCGCGCTGGAGCGACAAGGAGTTTTTATTTGTAAGCCCTGTGTCTCTATTGAACACTTCCTCAAGCCCTGTTATTTCGCCAGTCGCCAGGTCCCTGGTCACTTGCAATGTGGACGCTAGAGAGCTCATCTTGGGTTCAAAGAGCCTGTGGTAATCTGGTACCCGTGGTACATACTTGTGAGTCTCTTTGAAGCTGTGGATTGGCAAGTCTTCAGGGTGAAGCAAGTAGCCCTCAATTAACTGCTTCAGGTCAGGCAGCAAAGGAGGCATGTCATCCATTGCTACAGAACCCATTCTGAAGCGAATGCCTCAACACGCAGCACAATAATTTAAAACTTCCTTGAAAACTATAACCATGCACTGTCAACTAAAAAAAATTTACATCAAATGTTTGTCATTTGAGGCATCGTGATTTACTGAGCTTACCATGTATCCAACTAGAACTCAAAACAGTACAAGAATGGTTATAAATATTGAAGAGTTCTAAAACAGTTTTACCAGCTTCACAGGACCTTTACAGCTAGCAAGTTCATTTATATTGCTGTGAAATTCAAGTCCACCCACATATCACAGGCAGCTGACAACGAACTATTTATTCTCAGTAAAATTAAGGAATCTTCAGCACAGCCACACGTCTTGTGACCGCTGTGAAGGCCCAGAAGAAAACAAGAGGAAGAGGAGATAGTGTGTGCGACCACCAGCACCTGCAGGACAAAACACAAAGTTAGTCCTACAGGCATGGTCACATAATTTACATCAAGTTACATTGATAATGGAACCCTATTAAATTAAGCACGAGAAAACTCCAGCAATTCCTCAAGTGACGTCAGGAGCTTTCTAGACTGCATAAAGTTGAGTTCAGAGCTGTGCTGTGAAGAAAATGCTGTGTGAAGATACCATGAAGAGATTTTATACACAATACATTTCAAGATAGATATTGGAACATAAGCTAAATCTGACGCATGAAAAAAATATATCTAGTTCCAGCAGCCACGAAAGGGAGACACTTTTGCCCCAGCCAGTTCATAAGAGGATGTAGCTTCACAACTGAGAGGATCAGTGAAGTGTGTTCACTGTAATAATGATAATACCAACAGTTTTAGAACCATTCTCTCCAACCATGAAAGATTAACGATACATTTTGAAAGAATTTGAACATCTTTATACAAACTTCCTTCTCACATTAAACAGTTATTCTTTAAAATTATGAGAACAGACATTTTCCTTGAAAAAAGTACTTGTTCCTTGAAGCTTGTTTGTAAGTATATCTTCTCACAGAAAATTTTCAATATTGATATGTAAACAATTTGCAATTCTATTAAAGCAAAAGGTTGTCCTCCTAAAAGACACATGAAACATATTTCAAGAGTGTGTGACACAAATGAATGAGGAAAAACTTTTTCTTTGAGCCAAAGAACTAAACAAGTATTTGTATGGACAGACTTAGTTTGATAAAGTAAAATTAACACTTCCTAAAACCTCTGAGTACAAACCAATGACACAGATAAACACAATCTGGAACTAGATCTATATGTTCATTCATGTGCCAGATTTAGCTTAGCTTCCAATACTTATTTTAAAATAATTCATGTATAAAATGTCTTAATGGTTCCTTCACAAAGCATGTTTAATGAGAATCATGGTTGAGCCTCATAAACCTTCTTAAGATTCACACGCCCCTTCAGGGCTACCTGTGGTCACATCTATTTTTCATCATTTGTAGGAGCATAATAACATTGAAATTTTTCTTCTTAACTAGGGCAGAAAAACAACATAAAAGCTTACATTATACAAGAGAAAGTTTGTTTGGCCCCAGGCAATGCAATGTAATAGAATTGGAATTCAAAATAATCACCACTTTTGTACAGATGTGGCTCAGATACTTCCATTTCAGAAGATAAATTGCACTCCAACAAGCAAAGCCATGACTACAGTAACAGCTACAACAGTTTTGAGTGAAAGATTTACATAGCAAACATTACAACATAACAAGATTACTTACAGATAAGAAAGAAGAGGAAGCAACTTGTGCAGGAAATTTGCACACCCTGATGTCCACTGGAACAAATCTGCAAAAAAAAAACATTCAAAGTAGATAGTGGTCAAGCACTTAAAAAACCATACTTCATAGAATGAAAACACATGAAAAAATAGTTGAAATTATAATGATCGGCACGTATATGAAAGCTCTATAACTTAGTGGAAAAAGACCAAAAGAAGAGCATTTAAGTTGATGACATATTTATGTATCACTATATACTTTATCTCGGCCAATGCACTCTTTTAAGTTTATACCAGCCTCTTGAAAATCTATCTGTGACAAACTGAGAGTTCTACAACTGGGAACATGTCAAAAAAATTGTTTTAACATCTCCAAGTAATAGAAAATTACCAATTTTAAATGATTTCATCATGTTTAAGAAAAATAAAAGGGGTCTAAATCTGGACAGAAAGGTGGACTTAATTACTTGCCATCAAAACTAACAAAGCATAACTCTGCTGGCCGAGCACCAGATACGAGTGAGTGCAGCACAGCTCGTTTGTCAAACACTGTGTGGGTGCTTTATCATACTGAGTCAGACTTCCCTGATAATATAAGCTTTTTTTGAGATGTTTCAGGCTAATTTCCTCATCATTTCTTCCTAATATTCAGCAGTAAGTGTTTTCCAAAGGAAATCACCTAGTATTGTCCTCTCTGTATCCCAAAACACCATACCTCTAAACTCTCCTTTTGAATGCTGATGTATTACTTTGAGTGGCCCACTTCCACTCCTAGGAAGCCATTGCTTAGCCTGAATTTTAATTTTGGAATTGTACCAGTAGAGCCAAGTTTTATCTCCTCAGTCTCAGTTCTCCAAAAAAAGCTTTCAAGTCTTCATCTTACTTATTTAAAATATTCATTGGAAAATCTGCCTGTCTCCTTTTGACTGAACACCACAGCTTGGGCACTCATTCAGCAAAAAGCTTGCTTAACCACTAACTTTTCAACAATATTGTGCATGCTAACTACACAAAGGTGATGAGTGTTTTCATCACTTATTGGCCTATTCTTTCCAGTCAGGTTGCAAACAGCATCAAA
The DNA here is from genome assembly GCA_030386875.1 of Morinoia aosen. Classification (NCBI taxonomy): domain Eukaryota; kingdom Metazoa; phylum Arthropoda; class Malacostraca; order Amphipoda; family Talitridae; genus Morinoia; species Morinoia aosen. The sequence continues at coordinate 23,850,339 of CM059565.1, forward strand.
AAATTTCTCACAAACTGACATGGATAGCTGCCATTGCAGAGATCATTTTCATTCTCATTTCTTCCACTGCAAAAATGGCTTCTCTATTTGTATTCAATTGTTAGATTTTTTCAAGTACTGTCACCACATACTAGTTTTGAAGAGTCAATGATTTAGTCATTTGTCTACAAGAGCTTCAGAACGAACTTTATGTTAATCCTAGTTTGGACTGGTTGAGGCCATGTTCCTTGAAAGAATGTTGACTTAAAATTTGTGGCACACCATTGTGACATTCATTTAAAGGTTCAAATTAGAATACATCAAAACACAACCAATGAACACTCAGGTGAATTGACATCAAAATTTTTTAAATGATTTTTACTTATATACTTTTTTACATGAACTGTAGAATCTAACATGGAAGTACCTCACATAAAAAATGTCACAAACTAACTGAAATGCAATAATACTATACAAAATTTACCTAAGTTGAAAGGCTAAAATTGTTGCAAATTTATAACAACTTTTTCTAGTACTACCAAAACTTCAGGAGAAATTCTAATTCATTATTTACAAGACAAATTTATACTTGTTATTAGCCAATTATAAACTTAGAATAGCACATATTTTACAAAAAGTTAAACTCTTGTGCACCGTTTCATAATCTGATTTTACTTCTCATTTTGTTGAACAAATATTCAACTGAAAGTTATTCCCTTATATTGTCATAATTTGAAGAATGCACTACGTTGATAGAAAAGCACTGATGCAATATTTCCTGCTTCCTTTATCAAAAATTACATTATTAGTTTTCTAAACAAGCTGAATGAAGTATCAAGAGCTGCAAATCCTCACGTGCCTAAGCCAAGTAATAGTAACAAAGTCATAGCAACATATAAAAAGTTTAAACCAACATATTTCTAACATAACTAATTCAAAAAGGAAACCCAAAAATAGTTTTGTGCAAAGTGATCAAATATTTCACCCGCTGAAAATAATTAAGCTCAACAGTTATACTTCTGTCAAATTTAAGCACATTTTTAGGATCAATGAACAATACAATACACCAGAATTGCAGGAACAAGGCTCACAAGACAACTTAGCAAACTTCACTTTGAGAAGTGCATACTGTAGCTAGAACACTGTGCAACAAATAGATGCTATTTCAACTTATTGGACTAGGGTTTTATTGTACCAACAGATACAAATTTCTCTATTTCAAAAACAAATCATTTAGCACTAGCCCTATAATAACCATTAACTATTTTCACTAAGCATAAAACAAAATTTAACAGACAAAACAAAATAAACCTGCTATGAACCATTTTCAAGAAAATTGCAGTGTCAGGCTACCCAGCACATACATATTTTCAAAAGGAACTTCAAGTCTTTACAGGCCATTGCAAGATATGATGCTTCCAGACTTACAGCTTACAGCAAAAGAAATAGCTATTAATCATAGTGACGTCCTCACTATTGGTCTAAGGCAGTCTTTAATGACAAATAAATCTCTATAACTGTTTCTTCATAAACATGGAATAGTTTTAATGCTTCAAACTTCACATTAAGGGCACAGTCTGGGTCTATTTCTGGATAAGGGTAGGATTTTGGTTTATAAATTCATCTTATAGAGTGTTTTCTTGCGCATCCAACGGTATAATTCGCTCTCAAGTACGTACATTGGTTCGTCTTCCAGACGGGATAGAAGACGCGCACTAGCGTGACCTTGGAGTGCACCAATGGATGGGTGACCTCCCTCTTCCCCCCTCATTACGAGTCAGTATTGAGCGTTTCTCTACGGGAATAGCAAAAGAGTTCATTCATGGCCTTGCTTGAAATGCTTTAGTACTCAAACGAAACATTCTAACTCTCAGTGGTAATTATGATATCTAACTGAGTGTTTGTTTTGAGTCCAGCTGCTGTGAGTCATCAGCTAATTAGCCGTTGTGTAAACATACAATCACCTCCTGCAGTTTTGAAGGTACAAGAATGGCAAGTATATCATTCGATAGGGCTCAAAAAGAGCTATCAAGCCAAAGAGTTGTAAAAGAAAAATTTGTTTGTACATATGGATGAAAGTTTTTTTTTTAAAAAGACTGGTGTTCTGAAATTAGCATTCATTGTTTTTTTATATGAATCCTTTCCCACAGTTTTGGAGGTACAGGAATGACTAGTATAGCAATCAATAGAGATTAAAAAGTTCTACAATAGTTGTGAAATTTATCAAAAACAAATGATTAGTTCAGAAAAAAAAAATTTCAGAAAAATTACTCTTCTGAACAATTGACTTTTTGATCTTTGAAGAGGGACTTAGCCCACAGTTTTAAAGGTACACGAATAGCAAATATATCAATCGATAGCGGTTGAAATATCTCAGAGAGGCGGTGGTACAGTTTTTTGAATTTCAAATCATGTTGAAAATTATAAGCAGAAGAATTTGAAAAACGGAAAAAGTGTTCAATTTTTGAAAAAAAATCCTCAAAATTCAACAAAAAATCAAATTATCAAAAAACGTTACCACCGGATCTCAAGACGACACGACAATTATCTACCTAGAAAACTTTTATCTAGTTCTGTAACTTTAAAATTGTGGGCGAAGTCCATTTTTCCGCAACACCCTTTTCTTCAGGTTTTTTTAATCATATTTTTTATGAATTTACAAAAAAAACACGAATTCAAAAAGAAATGCCGCATCATTTGACACCTACTGTGAAAATCTTAGAAAAATCCGTCGAGAACCGACGGACTTTTATTCTCGCCCTGACCGTGCCCTTAACAAGAGTTCTTACTACAATTTAAAGAAAACCCTTGGATGTGTCATAAATTAGACATAGTACTTTAAATGAATGGTTATGTTCTAGTGTCTTGTTCTCTTTTCATACGCTTTAATGTGTTTCTAAAAGTGAGCTATCCACTTCTCATTTCCATTAGATTAGGAAAAATGCACGGAAATTCAAACTAGTTTACAACCGTCACTCTATCAAGCTGAAACATATTTCAAGGGCTACATAAACTGTTGAATATTACTCACCTTCTTACTTCTGCATATGTACTTATTTAGGTGACTGATACTCAAAATTAATACCTATAATAATCAAACACAATCTCAATCACTAGAACCCTGTAAAAAAAATACTCCTTATTATTTAAAACTTGGGAGTTAGCATTTGCATAATTGACCTCTGCATCTACAAAAATTTACCTAGATATATAAAAGTAAAAATACATCTAAAAGGATACATATGAAGAAAGTAAAACTTTTATCAATAAAACATTCACGTAATAGATATTGATTGAGAAAATGGCAATGCTGGAATCACCTGGAAAATAAGGACACAAAATGTTCTGAGGTGCCTATTCATTGTTATTTTTTGTATGTAAATTACATGATTAAATTATCATGTTGTACAAAACAACTATATAAAATTTAGTGAAATAGTTCTCTGCTGTTAAGTTAGGGATGTTCATCAAATAAATACTTTGAACACAACTTTTGTATGCTTTACTAAAATTGGATTACAAGTTAATTAAATCTTCACTATCCACAAAAAGGGCTGAAAGAGGGAGGCATCACTCGTAGGTAATTGATGGAACAAAAAATCTATGCTCAAGATGTGTCTCCATACCCTGCACATAAAAATAGTACAATTCAAGAAAGTTAATAAAATACAATACAAGCTCAAAAATAAAAAGGTGCTGAAAAATGACAGTGAACCAAAACAAAGGTCAAATCAACAAATAAGCTATTTTTTTAATAGATTAGATTATAAGTTAGTTTAAGCCTCCCTAACCGCTACAAAAATAGAGCGTATCGAAGAGAGGAAGGAGGAAGGCACCATTTAGTATGGAGATAAGAAAATGAGGAATCTATGCAGAAAGGGCACAGAAACAGTAAGATGGGAAAGAAGTTCATGAAATAAGATAAAAGTTGAAGAAGAAAGTCAGAGGTGCTGAAAAACAGGACAGTAGTGAACCGAAAAAAGGTGGTCCTTAACATAACACAAAACATTTTATTTTAACAAAAAGAAGGCCTACCTAACTCTCAGCTCGGGCCCTCACATTTTTCCCCTGGGAGCGCTAATTCCCATAGATACAATAGTTGTATCCCCCTGAGGGGTATTTTTTTTTTTTTTAATACAGGCTATGTCAAACTAACTTCCAGATAAGGACCCTTGCTACACAAAATCCTTTTGATACAGTAACTCCTACCAACTACAAGGAAAATTTCATCAATTATTTTTCTATTCCTATTTTTTAGGCTACATGAAAACCTTTGGGATGAATATTTTTATGGTTGTTTAAGTTGAGGCTACCTAACAGCTCTTTAGGTATAATTTCAAGGGTCCTTTAACCTCCAGAAGATTCTCCATTACTGATTGAATTGGTGAAGTTTGAACAATGAGACACTAGTTCCTGTAAATATTTTTCTTTGGATAAATATGTAAATGAACAAGCTACATTTTGAAGAATTTCATTGAAACGTTTCATTTATTATTGTAGGAGAAATTAAACAGCTATCTAATAAATTAGAGAAAATCAAATCATTACCTCAGAAGATACATTAATTGTGATAAAGACTAAGAAATTCTGCATAATTAGACCCACAGATCAGATTAGGTGTTAGTTTAACACTTTAACCGCAACTACTAAATATTAAGTTCAACACCAAACTCAAATTAAAAGTCAACTGCAGCGCGCGATGTTGAAAATAGCAAACATGAACTGGATCGTGCCTTCATTTAGCTTTGATTAAGTATTTATGGAAATTGTGTTTGTGACTACTGGTCGGTCTGCAGCGTTGTGAAAATTACCTCCGTGTACCACCGGTGAGTCACGCTGCGGTCAAAGTGTTAACCCTCTCTAACCACTAAAATTAAAGCATTCCAAAGCTATAAAGGAGGAAGGCCCCATTCAGTATAGAGATAAGGGAATGTAGAAACTACACAGAAAAGGCATAGAAACAGTGAGTTGAGAAAGAAATTAATGAAAGATAAAAGTTGAAGAAGTAGTTTATGCTGAAAAACAAAGACAGCAGTGAACCAAACAAATATGGTCCTTAACATAAGAAAAACATTTCATTTCAGCAAAAAGAAGGCCTACCAAACTCTCAGCTTGGGACCTTACATTTATCCCCTGGGTGTGCTAATTCCCATAGATATAATAGTTGAATCTCTCTGAGGGGTATTAGACTCACATAGCAAGACAAAAGACAAAGGATATTATGCAATGAAGACAATTAACTCTACTGATTACACTAAGCTCCTGTGCATTTTGACCCCTCTTCTTCTAATTGTACATACCTATGCTTGTTACAGAAGGCTTAGGCCTATTTCACACTGATCTTGAAAAGCAGCAACTAGAAAGCTCACTTGAGCTATATAGCAGATGGTCTGCGAGACAGGTAGGTAGGAAAACTACCATTACGAGACGTTGCGTTCACACTGAACTCGCACGTTTTATACAGCATCCAGCATGCCTGGCAAAAATGCTATCCCTACCTACCTATCTTGCAGACCATCTTCTAGACTGCTCATGCAAGCTGCTAGATGCTGCTTTGCTAGCTCAGTGTGAAATGGGTCTTGGGCAATTAATCTAGGATGTAAAAGTATTCAATGAAATATGCCTGCTTTGCCTCATGTAGCTTATTATAATTTGGCTAGTGATCAGGCAAATTATGCTCTGCTACAATACCTTGTAAGTCTACACAAACTGAAATTGTCACTCATTCAGTAACTAGAAAAATAATCATCAGAGTAGCAGTTATTTCAATAGAAAATTTTAGCTTCCTTTCAAAAAGTATATCAAGCATTCTACTGCATATTTCAGTACACAAAAACACTTGTTCATTGAAATTCAGAAGAGTAGAGTGTTTCAACTCCAATAAATGCTACATTACTTTCTAACCAAGCACAACTTGTGAAATTTGCAAGCCCAAAATAATAATTAGCTGTAGTAAATACAAATTTTGATGATTAGAAAAAATTTCAAGTACTGAAATTATAACATTTCATTAGTTAATTTAAACCTGCGAAGCAGAAACGGTAAATGTGTAGCGTTGGTCAGTAATCAACTTTCCACTTTTTGGTGCCTAGAAATAGGTAATTAGATCTAAATAACCGATTTTTCTTCTATGCACTTTCCGTCGGAAATGAGTAGGGTCGTGTGGTCACAACCCGGACAGTCTTGATTAACTGATGAACGATCAAGCCTAGGATGACGTCAGAGCTATGACGTATGAGGGAGGGTGGTCCTAACTAGACGCCATTTGCAAACCTTCCCGACGACGCTCCACTTGTAAGCAAGGTAAGAATTTTGATTTTGAGAGGTCGTAATCTTAATTTTCGGCATCAGGATATATTGTGCCATGACCACGAATAAGGCGTGATCAACTTGTGACAAGTTTTGTTATGTAATATAGCCATATTGGCATAAAACCAGTGATAAAATGGAGTGCCTAAACAACAATGGACTCGTTTGGGGTGCCCGCTAAACAAAATTATGCCGTGTTCTCGACTCAGACAATTTTTGACAAATCATGCAAATTAAGTGTACTGGAAAAACCAATTAAAAAGTGAATGATTGCATAGTTCTTACAACTATTATGTGCCATATGTGAGATAAGCCATGGAAAAAGCTGGAAATACGTGTTTGCCACGGCTAAATATCGAGTTTTTTTTTGAAGTGTTTTATTGATGGAAGTTAATTATTTTTAGCATTAATATGTGCCTCCCATTAGTGTTTACTTCTCCAAATTAAAATATTTAACCTAGGCCAATTGTTTATATTTTTTACAAATTTTTAAAAAAATGATGTGCGTGGTTTTTTCGTTTTTTTTCTCCCGGTGGGTGACTTTGTCCTGGTCCAGCTTGTTTTCCAGGGGAAGAGGTCTAAGGAGCTTGTCCACTTTGTGGGCAAGGTCATTTTCCTGGAGGAAGACGGGCGGCTGCAGTTGGACTTCCTGAGGATAAAGTCGCCCTTGCTCAAGGACACCTTCCACTTCCCAGCCATCGGGGATGTCGACAGTGTCGACCGCAGCAGGGTGTTGGGGGTCCTCACAGTCAGCACGGGGACCACCCCACGACAAGCAAACCTGATCAAGGTCCTCCCTCTCTTGAGGGACTTTAACATGCATTAACCCTTCAACGATCCTGGCGCTATTTGGCCATTTCGTCTAGTTAGTTAAGTTATTAGCTAGTTTAGTCATTAGTTTTTATACAGATTAGAATTAAAGTTGTAAGTTGTATCCCTATTCAGTGTTCACCCATTTTGATTTTCCTAATAGAAAGAAAACAAGCCATACAAAAGAAAAAAGGGGTAGTTTTAAGGAATTCAGTTACCTTTTTTTATCGTATATATTTTTTTATCACATTGATATTATGCTACCAATTGTTTTATTCCACCTTTCAGTGTCATGTTCTGGATGTTAAGATTAAGATTATAAGTTAGTTCAAGTCTCCCTAACTGCTAAAAAAAAGTGCATATTGGAAAGAGGAAGGAGGAAGGCACCATTCAGTATGGAGATAAGGGAATGGGAAATCTATGCAGAAGGAGCATAGAAACAGTAAGATAAGAAAGAAGGGTAAATCTGAGGGATATGTCAGTTATCGATTTTGTAAATTTGAATGCGTAAGCATAGTTATTTAGATCAAAATAAACAAGTTTTCTTCTATGCAATTTCCGTCTCAAATGAGTATTTTATTAGCTATAGCGGTAAATTACTTACCGCAACTCTAGTGTTTTAAGCGGCAAGTAATTCAAGGAGCACGTCCGACAGCAACACTGCAATGCCTACTTGCTTCCAGCGCAATCGTCATCAAAGACGAAACCAAACCTACCGCTATACCTTGGTAAATACTCATTTGACGAAAAAAGTGTGTAGAAGAAAAGTTGTTTATTTCAATGTATTACAATGATTCAAGCAACAAAAATTTGAAAATCGATAAGTAGCTGTTTATTCGAGCGCATTCGTCATCAGAGACGAAACTAAACCTACCGCTATAAATCGTAAAATACTCATTTGAGACCGAAAGTGCGTAGAAGAAAACTTGATTATTGAGATTCAATTAATTAGGTTCAGGCACCAAATAGTGTAATATCAAAAACTGACATCTCCTTCAGATTAACCGAAAGAAGTTCCTGAAACAAGATCAAAGTTGAAGAAAACAGTAGTAGGTGCTGAAAAAAAGGACAGAAGTGAACCGAAAAAAGGTGGTCCGTAACATAACAAAAACCTATTCTATTTTAACAGAAAAAAAAAGCCTACCTAACCTTTAGCTCGGGACCTCACATTGTCCCCCTGGGAGCGCTAATTCCCATAGATACAATAGTTGTATCCCCCTGAGGGAATTCTGGATGTTCTTAATAAGAAAAAATGTAAAACATTGGTGTAAATGTGTTTTTGGTGGAAAAAAACATCCGTCCGGGTTGAGACCACCACCCCCGTCTGGGTCGTGAACACGCGGTCTCAACCCGGACAGAGAATTTTAGATTATAAAAACGACTGTAAAACCAATACTATGATATCTACAGATATGAAACTCATAGCATAAGACAGGGAATTAGTTAAGCTTTTTTTCAAGCACAAAATCTCTCCTGTAGCTCAATAACTTTTTTTAATGAATATTATTCACTTTACTGTCCGGGTCTTGAACATATCATTTTATTTAACAAGTTATGGCGCTAGGTTTAGTTTTGTCTTTGATGACAAATGCGCTCAAATAAACAGCTACTCATCGATTTTCAAATTTTTGTTGCTTGCATCATGGTAATAACATTGAAATAAACAACTTTTCTTCTATAAACTTCTTTTGTCAAATGAGTATTTAACGAGGTATAGCGGTAGGTTTGGTTTCGTCTTTGATGACGATCGTGCTGGAAGCGCGACTTCATTGCAGTAATATCCTACCACGGGATCTATGAATTTTTTTCCGCTTCAAACACTGGAGTTGCGGTGACTTACTTACCGCTATAACTCGTAAAGTATACATTTCCGACGGAAAGTGCAATGAAGAAAACTTGTTTATTTTGATCTAATTAACTACCATTACATACCGATAACTGGAAAATTGATTACTGACCAACGCTACACATTTAATGCAGAAACAAAGGCCATCTCAGGAGAGCACAGAGCAAAGTAAGGATCATTTAGAATCAAAAACAGAACAAAGGGAATCTATACACAAAGTGTGTTCCCACAGAGGATATCTCTGCTTTGTGTTCTCCTGAGATGGCCTGTGCTTAGGCTTGGGAGTTTTAAATTAATGTTACGAAATATGTATGCTTATATCACACGACACGTTTTTGGCTAAATCATGTAAAGCTATGTTCATATTAGATATTTTTATTTTTACGCGATAATTTTTTTTTTGCCAAATCCCGTACATCTACAACATATTTAATACATGTTGCGTATATAACATGCTGCTGGACTACGACAAAGGAATATAGACCGTTAAGCCGGCGCCGTCTAGGCGTGAGAATGGGAGACAGCGCTGCATCGAGTGCGAGGGGGACTTCGAAGGGGTGAGGGATCAAGAGAGGGCCGCAACACACGGGCCAATCACGAGAGCTCGCGAAGACATCACACATGGAGGTGTGTCGAGCGCAAACCAATCATAGGCAAAACTTCAGGACCGGCAAGTTTACAACGAATCAAAAATTGAGAAAATCGAGTGACTTTCTCTGTAGCTTGGAAGAATCCAGATCTTCGAGAAAGAAAGAGGCGACATACATAAAAGGAGTGAAATGAGGATAATCAGGGTTCTTTTTGGTGGAAGCGAGTGCGGAAAAGGTGCACGTATCTGAGGGGCATGCAAACAGGCCCCCTGGCATACTGCTTTATATTTGGAATATTAGTAATCAGTTCCGGGCGCACAAGCAACTTCAGGGTGAAAATATTGAAGCCGCACCGCCTTCAGAGTCTACAATGATGCCGCCACTACGAGTCCTGCAGTGGTCAAGCAGACTCGGAATTCAGAGCTTGAAATTGGGCCAAGTATGGCGCTCCCGCACTACGGCCGGCTGATGAGGAAGGAACTTCGGGACCGCGGGGCGAAGGAACTTCGGGACCGTGGGACGGTCTGATCTGCACTACGTGAATTCTCAAGCAGCATTGGGAGTATGTTAATTCATCGTCTGAGCTGCACTGCGTGAATTCTCAAGCAGTATTGGAAGTGTGTTAATTCATTGTGATCTACAATTGCAAGAAAGGGTTTAGGCCAATCTACTGGTTTGGAACTCAGAAAAGTGATCTTTAAGTGTGAAAGTTCTAGCACAGCCAGCACATGAAATAGTGCATTCCGAGCGGCGCGCAATCAAATGCAATTCGTGAGATGAGGGTGTTCAGCTCACGTTCTGATCTTGTGCCGTGTATAATGCAAAGAGCATTCTATATTTGACACCTTGCTGTGAGTCAAGGTTCTATTCCTTTTGGCATAACCTTTTATTTCATGTGTGAGCTAGCCAGGATATTCATTTCATGTTTCTAATTTTCCTTCATGGTGCGAAATTCTTTGTTTGATAGTAACCAAGAGATTCTATGTAGCCAAGGTGTAGTTATCTCATTGCGCAGGATAATACATGTCGCTAATGATAAACATCTTGCCCGAGGGCATTGGTATGCAATTATTGTGGCGACATATATATGTACTTCCCTGTGACCATATCCACGTGTTCATCTTAAAATAAATGTTTAATTTTCCAATGCTCATTATTTTTCATGCTTATTTATGAGGGTAACATGCGAGCACAAAGGTGTACATTATATTTATTCAGGGGTTGAAAATCCTCTCATGCGTACGTGATTAATAACCATTTCACGTATCGCGATATTAACAAATGAAATGTTATACGGTCAATATTGAATATAATGTTGTCAACAAATTTCATAATTTTGTAGGTATAGATGGGTAATATAGTCAATTATAAGACATTTTACAAGAATGACATTCTGCCCGGCGATGCGTTATTTCAGAATTATTCAACTTTGAAGCTGGCTTGAGCGCGCCATGGAAGCACGCGGGGCTAGCGTAATTTAACGAATACTGGAAGCTAACCCCCTATTACAAACGTAAAGAGGTTGGGTCGTGAGGGGTAGGCACAGTTCTTTTAGTGAAAATTATAAATAAAGGTTTCGAGTGACGTTTGTTTACATCAACGCCAAGGTGGCTGCCGCCATGGCGCCAACCGGCTGAAGATGGCGGCAGCCATCTTCAAGTCGATGTAAACAAACGTCACTGGAAAGTTTTATTTATAATTTTTACTAAAAGAACTGTTGCTACCCCTCACGACCCAACCACTTTACGTTTGTAATAGGGGTTAGCTTCCAATTTCATTGCTAAAACAATGACTGTTTTTGCGTTAAAAGGGCCATTCAGGAGCGCCGTTCGTATAACTTCCAACTTAAATAACTCGAAAACTAAGCATTTCCGGGCACATTGTCATTTGTGTAAAACGTCTTAAAATTGACTATATTACCCATCTATACCTACAAAATTATGAAATTCGTTGACAACATTATATTCAATATTGACCTGTTATAATTACAGTACTTGAAATTTTTTCTAGTTAATCACCAAAATTTGGTACTTAATTTCAAAAATTTGTATTTACTAACTACAGCTAATTATTATTTAAAGCTTGCAAATTTCACAAGTAGAGTGCTTGGTTAAAAAGTAATGTAGCATTTATTAGAGTTAAAACACTACTCTTTTGAATTTCAAAAGTAACTGCTGATACTGGAAAGCTGGTCCCTGGCAGAAAATTATCAAACTGAATTTGAGTTCAATGCATCTGATAACACTAGGTAACTACAAGAGTGTCAGATGGGTAAAATTTCATTAAAGAAATCAAACTGAAGATTTTGGAAAGAAACAAAATATTACATGCTACATTCGTATCAAATGTTTTGCAGTAGGCTGTGTAGCTACTACAAGGATAACCACCATGATTTAAAATGTTTGAAATCACAACTGATGGTATCAAACTAGGCACCTCATTTGGAATGTAATTCACCGTTTCTACTTCTAGAAGAGATTATATTGGAGAGCTTGAAAATTTTCATTTCACCTCATCTTCCTCAAGAAACAGGTGAAAAATCATCGCAATTGCAAGGTAAAAGCAATTGCACGATGTAAAATCAACTATTTCTTGACGCACATATAAATGGCGCGCTGGAATAAGTGTTTTCGAAACTGAAGTAACTTTGAGTGCAAAATTTATGAACCGAGTATAGATGGTTTACTTTTATTCTGAACTACTTCTAAGCAAACAAATTAAATTCGAAATGTGTTAACAATCGCCCCTTAAATTCTGTAAAATATATTATAATTTCAGCTTATCATTTTTGAAACTACACCTTTAAATTTACCAAAGTACCCTCAACGTACGTTTTATTCCTTCCTATTTCGTATATTTCTTTTACATCAACGAAAAACCTGAGCAACAGCCGAAAACACGACCTAATCCTTTTAGCGGCGGAATCGTCCTCGTTGCGCTTCCGCTATTGACACGTTGAGAAGAGCGCGAACAAACAATCGAATAAAAATAAAATTTGATCAAACACTTCTAGCTTATTTATTCGATTTCCCTTATGCATGATATTGAATTAAAATGACCTGATAATATCATAAATACGCTCTCTCACTCAAGCAATTTTTCATGTAATCTGCCAATAAGATGCACAAAATTGTTTGACACTCTGCGAGAATCAGTATTTATACGAAAATTTGATGTATGAAACATAATACGTATTGAAAAAAAAGATTGAATAATAATATATATATATAGGAGAGTGAATACACTGAATTCCGTAATGGGAAAAATTGCTTATATTTATTAAGATAAATGTCAGAACGATATTCGAATGAGAAGATTAAACCACTAAAACTAAGGGCAACAAGATTATGAACTTCTCAGAGCCGGACTTCAGGTAGGCAAGCGAGCGTTGGACTTGCGGTCTGCGACTGTGCCGTCCTAGGAAGCAAGCCGTGCTCTGTGGAGTTAGTTGCGGTCCAAGTTGTCACATGAGGTACATGCCAACATATTGGCTTTTGAAAATTCCTTAATATAAGACGTCCTAAAACAAAAGTTCCATACGAGGAGTACTTATTGACAAATCATCCGAGGTGTACAAATAGATAAGCCATACGAGGCATAATGATAGACAAACTATACGAGGTGTGCTAATAGACAAACTATCAGAGGTGTACAAATAGATAGACCATACGGAGCTTATTAATAGACAGAATATACGAGGCGTACTAATAGACAAACCATACGTGGCGTGCTCACATAATAACTCTGTCAAGGGGTAGTTGAATAAAAAATGAAAATATCATCTCTTGGATATTTTATATTCCAAGAGATTGCTAACAACTTATAAATAATTCGAATACTACTAAAGAATTCTTCGGAACTCCCAAGTTATTAGTTGAAATTATCGAAGTAAGAAAAAACAAAAAACGCTATACCGGAGCAGATTGAAACAGCATCGTAAATGACAATCAAGTATTGAAAAGAGGTTAGTCACTAAGTATTTATAAAGAACTGTAGTGGATTCTTCCAGCTCCTTACTGTTTGGATCTGACCGGGGGGTATAGCCAGTCCTTACAAAACCTCGACAAGCATCTGAGGAAAATTATGAGAGGGATAATAAGGCTCTTTGGACTCAGCTTTTGTGTATGGTTTTATTGGAAGGAGCCGGGAAGATCGCCGAGACTTGATCCTGCGGATCGCCGAAACTTGATCCTGCAGATCTTGACTGAAGATACTTCGCAGTCCTGAGGCAGTCGCTCCGGCCGGTGGATGAGATTTTTAAGTGTATTGTGTTCAGAATATTCAATTTACTGAGGGCAATTTTTAAACAAGCACGACAATCGGTGCGTAGCTATTTGTGTGGGCAAAGCCTGCTTAATTTTGGAGCAGGTGAGTTTGATCACAGGTGCCGAGCCTGATGGCGATGATGACTCTTCGTTTGAATAGTAATTAAGATCCAGGCACGCTGAATTCAGCGAATGAGAGGCTAATTCAATGGTGCCCGTAATTTTAGGCAGTTGAGAATTAAGGCCCGTAATTAGAGAATATATAAGGCTAAAGGCCCAAAACATAGCCAAATCTAATCCAAGTAGAGAGTCCCAAAAGCGGCCCAGGGAGAATGTTGTAAATGGTGTGTGTGATGACGTTGAGGTCCTGCAAGGAGTCCAAAAGCTGGATGAACAGTCCAAGGAGACATCAAGGAAACACCACTGACAGTCCACACATCGTAAAATAATAAAACTCCCACACGGCAGAATTCGAGAATTCCTACAGATTTGACTCTAGTTAATCTCATTAGTTCTCTTTTTCGTCAAGCCCCAAAAGTAGAGAAATAGGGCAGAATCAATTAAGAAAACTCTTATACAGCTGCTCCTGCTTTAAATGCCAGGCAGAAAATTTAAGAATTTTTAGTAATACTATTGGTGACTATCTAAGAGCAAAAATCGGGGATCAAATCCCTGGAACCATTTAAAACACATGACTTAACAAGACAGGGTTCAAGAAGCAGAAGAAAGGAATTACAGCAATTAAGAATTTCATATAGAGAGAATTAATGCTTCTTTAAGTACTCTAGGACGTCTCTATAACTGTACAAGAAATAACAGAGAAAAATTCTCAGGTTTCATTGATATAAATCCTACTAAAAATCACGGATAAATATCAGTTGCAATCAATAAATGGTAAGGAATAATACCCAATAATAAAGAAAGGAAACACTAAACGTTTTGCTTGCACAGAAAGGAAATGTGCGCGAGATGAAACATGAAGATCAGTGCGGCGAATAACCCGGCGGCTCTACACGTCGGCATTCGCCAAGCCGCCGGCATAATTTGTGCGCACTCGCGAAAGGCAAATGGTAGTGGGTATTTTTGTCACAAGAATGAACAGAATGAAATTAAATTGTTATTGAAATGATTTAAATTGAAATAAGTGCGATTACGCAAGGTTCAAGGAGTATGAGCTATAAAAGACGACTCAAAACTTTAGCAAGCATAGACATGAATAACCTTCGTAATTTGTACACATACGAGATTATTAGGAGACGTCTTTAATTATTATTTCGCGTTGAAACATTATTTAAGAGAAACTACTGCAAGTACGCCTTGTAAAAAAAAGAAGATACTATTATAACACATGCTTATAGTGCAGTTATGGTCACGGGGTAGTGACGGAAAACGTCAGTATCTGCTCCGCCATTGAAAACAACAAGGACACACTATCGACAAAGAACGCCGGCGATTTAGCCGCGTGCGTTCACGAGTCAGTTTTATGAGTAATTCTCGATTTGATACTGGCAACCACAATATAAGTTTTGCCGTAAGGAAAAAACAATGACGTTAGCTGAATATCTAGTATGAAATTTCAACACGTGAATCTGGAAATGACACGCAATATTCACTCTATATCACCGAGTTAGCACTCTAGATAACACATGCTAGTCTAAGAATCTTAACACTATTTGAGAGTTTATGCCTACTTCACGACACTGAGCAGTTCTTTAAGTTTAACACAATCACACGAAAAAACACATGGCACATTTACTTTACCCGGTTTCTTTCTATTCTAAGCCTAAATTTCACTTGCACTTACAAGATGATGTTCGCACGCTAAAGCCACAAGCAAGAGTGAGTTAGTTCAAGTGACGCTCTTCGATGTTGCCGTATCGGGCTGCTTTAAACTCGAAATGTCGAATGATTATTTGAACTCTCATGTATTTACACAAAAACTTCAATGATTACGAATTAGAAGTAGAAAATAATTAATAATAAATTATAGTAAGATTTTTAATGCTAATGATTAATTTTATTTAAGTGCGAAAGGGAAAATTCATAATTCTTACGCTTTGTAGCGATATGCTACATTACCAACCAAAATTTACGAATTGTTAAAACTCCTATGAACTTCTCCCAAAGTGGGGGAAACAACTGAATGATATTTTTAAAGGTTGAATATCGAGGAATTTATCGATTTCACAAGGAGATGTTCTTTTACACAGGCGGGTCACCAGTGCTCCTGGTAGAGCACATTTAATAGCTAAATGAATGGATTACGGCCTCTGACTCAGAAGGAGTTAGGCGGTATTCGGACGCAATATTTCAAGCGTCTACAATCAACAACAAAAATTACCACAAGCCAACACCGGGGGAAAATGAGAGAATAGTTTTACTCGCCGGTATGGGATTTATTGAGGAGAAGGTTGCACTCCGAAGTGCGAGGCTTGATTCTTGTTCGAGAGACGATCTTGGGGAGAGTCCGAGGAGGTTGCGGGACTTCAGACGATTCGTTCAGCTCAGGCTTGTGAAGCGTGTGCTGGAGTGTGAAGTCGATGATGTGTAAGTGTGGGAGGTTCCGACACTAGTGAGTAGTGAATTGAGTGCTGAGTATGGGATTTGTTACCGGTTGGGAAAACTCGGTAAGAATGGGACTCTCGACCCAATGGTCTCAACTGGAGATTTTAGTGGCTTAGCTGCAGGGATGCGGCCTTCCAGTATAGCGAAATTTGAATATGAGGAGAAGCTTGGAGGGAACACTTGGAGGAGGTAAGCTCCTTAAATTAAGAGGTTAGGGTTTGGTTTCATACGTGTTTGTGAGTGCTTGAATGTGTGGTCCCGTCGATCCTGTGAGGGAGCAGGTGACTTGGATTATTTTGAACACAAAATTTGAGTCTATTCATACACATGTGCAAGACTGGTGCATCTGCTGCTCACAGAGGAACAGTGGAAGAGTCTAGTGCTAAGTCAGTTCCGCAGCTCTAGCGCCCGAGTTGCGGCCCGAATCATCTTAACACCCAGAACCGGTGTTCAAGACCAACTGGTAAAAAACTCCACTGATATCACAAGCAGCAACACAACTGAGTATATAATCGTTATGTAATTTGCTAATGGAATTTAATTATACTGGTTTGGCTTCCAGGTATTCCAAAAATAGCCAGCCAACTGCTGTCAGTTGGCGGTTGTAACTTGAGTCAAAAGCAAAACTACACTCAACACTCAGCATGAGACTTGAAGATTTAAATTTCCCGTTCAGGGACTAATTTCTAAAGGCAAGACATGATTGAGTATGAACTAACAACTAGAAGTAAAAATAAGGTACAAAATGGCATGAGAAAAGGTGAGGACTCTTGTTCTCTATAATTTAGATGAGCCAGAACTGCTTCTGGCGCAGAAAAATTACATATAAAAAGGCACAACAGAATAACAAACCAACTGAAGCTGGAAAGCAAGTTACAGTGACTTAGCAAAAAAGCTAACAACGCTCAATTAAATTCAGGGAAGTAAAATTGGACTTCCTCACAAATGATCTTTGTGGACAGCAAAGTGTCTTAAAACGCTATGTTCAGCACTAAAAAATATCTAAGGAGCTAATGCTGTGCGCCCGCCAGGCATATAAATAGAATCGGCGAGAGATATCGTCGTTCATTTGAGGTGGTCTGCCGTAGAGGTCGCTTCTACAAACAGAAGCATCGCTGTCAGTAGCTGATGCTCGGCTGTAGAGAAAACATCTGCAGAGATCACAGATGCGCTACAGAGTTACGAGATTACCTTCCAATCTAAAGACTTCCTACCAATTACGAAGCCTGTGTCAATCCTGAAGTAACAATAAAGAATACTACGTTGCTGCAACTATTTCACTCCCGAACCTCATCCGCGTTTGGTTACGGCCTAATACTGAAAAGGGCCGGAACATAACTGGTGCCCGTGTATGGGGAGTGCCACATTAAAGATATCCACATTGCCACGATGCCCATTGAAGAAGAAAGATATCAAGAATTGATCTTCAGTTCCGCTGATCCGTGATTTTAAATGTGAGGAGTGTCACCCTGTTGGAGTAACGTCGCACAGTTATCACATTACTTCAGAGCATCGAGAAAAGGAAGAAAGACGTCAGCGCAAAAAATCGAAGTGCTTTCCAAGAACTCTTCGAGAAAGAAACTCTTCATCGCTTCAAAATTTACATCCTGATCTGTCGACGAGATCTACGCATCTACCCACCGTCATCTGCAACGAGAAGAACTACGAGATCTACGCATCTACCCACCGTCATCTGCAACGAGAAGAACTACGAGATCTGCGCATCGCCAAATAGCAAGCTGAGTATTCGCCGATAATGTTTGCTTGCAAATTAAAACTAAGCATGCACTCAAATTAATAATTATACATCATCATTATAAAGTTAATGAGTAGGAAGTTAAGCAGTAAAGCATTGCAAGCGTAGGCTGATTCCGGGTAGCGGCGAGAACGAGCGAAAGAATTACGAAAGCGCAGTAAGCAAGCTGATTCTCGCGAGTGAGAGAGCGAGCGTCTACGCGGAAGCATTGTGTGAGGCGGTAGTCCATTGTCTGTGAGGACAATTGAAGGAAGTGGTAGTCCATTGTTCTCTGAAACAGTTAAAGGAAGTTGTAGCCATTGTCTCTAGCACCCATTGTCCTCTGGCGCCCATTGTCTCTGGCATATAAAAGTAAGCTGAAGCAGCTTACCTCTATTCAGAGTGGTGCCAGCCTTCACGAGTAATTAGCAATTAGCCTGTTTTAAGTCCACGGAAGTCCACTGAAAATGTGAGTTGTGAGTTAAAATTTTATTGTGTGTAGAATATTATCATTTGCATGTAGAAAATTTTATTGTGTGTAGAACATTTTTCTTTTAATGGAAATTGGAGGTTTATGAATATAGGATTATTTTTGTTAGGAACTCTAGAAGTTCAGGCATTAGAGACAGCTACTGAAGCTGGGCGTTGCTCGAATTGCAATAGAAATATGTGTATCTGTCAAGGACAAGGTGTGTCGGTAACCACTGTGGCTAGGAAACCGACTGATTGGTACAAACCAGGTTCAAGTCAGACAGCCACCGAGCATTCACTGCGTGATGTAGTTTGTTTTCGTTGTAATAAGTTAGGACACTACGCAAGAGACTGTAGGTCCAGCCGAGAATATTTAAATAGACCAGCTAGACCTTATCGTGTCCGTGCGCGAGGACAGCATAAAACTCGTGTACCGGAAAAAAGCCAGGTAGAGACTTACCAAACTAACAGTGGAAATGATTTTTTAGCGTAAGCAGCGGAGAAGATTTCATTTTCGATAGAAATAACGTCAATGGTAAAAATGAAACTACAATAACTAAGTATGACTCTACGGCGACAAATCCCTGTGAACCCGAGGAGAATTCTGGTGCTGAAGATTCCCTCGTTAAAAATGTTGTAAGAGTTGGTCCACTGATTAAATGTCAAAATAGATATGAATCGCTGGGGGAGGTGGATCTAAGCGACTTGAGCGACTTAAACGCTCATGGCACTGATAATTATGAAAGCCATGTTACGGCGAACGTTTGTAAATACGAAGAAGATGAAGAAGTCGAAATTATAGGACAAAATGAATTATTTGTAATAAGAAAAAGTCATAAGCCCATGATTGTGCTTAGAAAAGATGCAGACCTGTGGAATGCATTGATTGATTCAGGATCAGAGAAGTGCCTGATCAGCTACCACAGAATTAATGAGATAAGTAATGACGTGAAGCCAAGTTCTCTGACTATAAAAGGCGTTAACGCTAAGAGTAATGTTGAAGGCGAGGTAGAGCTTGTCCTAAAGTTAAAAAACGGTGTAAGTTTAAAGACAAACGCGTTAATAATTAAAGATGGTATTTACAATTATGACGTCATTATTGGGCGTGATTTATTGGACAAGAACGCCGTTGTAGACTTAAAACAAAAATGTTTAATTATCAAAGACGAGAGAATTCCCTTTGCAGAGGTAAAAAGACGAAAAAAGAGAAAGACAGAGTGTCTCGAGTATTTAATAGAGAATACTGAGTGTCTCATGGCGGACACGATTACTTCCAGAGCTAAGAAAAAAGTCCTAAATAAGCTAAGAGAGAAGAAAGAAATTATGAGGGCGTGTAATGCCGCGAGAGTAGGCGAGGAAGTAAAAAGGGATGGTAAGAGAGAAAATCAGCCTGTTCGAGGCGCAGTTGCAGTTACCAGTTCCTATAGGCCGTTAAGAGTGCATACTCAAAGAATTGAGATTGCTCCCAATGTAATTTTGAAACATGTTGGACATGTTGGAAAGTGTAAAAATGGAGAATACATAATAAAGAAAGCAACTTTGAAAGAAGGCATTTGTGTCGCAGAAGCAATTGTGAGAGTTAACAATAGGAGAAAGATTCCGTTGTTGTTAATTAATAGCTCCGACAGAGCGATTGTTTTACCAGAGAATGCAATTATAAGTACTTTAGAAAAAGTGGAGAAGGATCATGTTGAATCCGAAGTTTACTTGTCAGATGTACAAGGAGAATTAAAGGGAGGATTGAGTACCTTTGTGCGGGCAACGAGTGTTTTCAGGACAGTCATTTAGATGTCGAGAAGAAAGACACTAATAGTAAATCTGTCGGGATCACAGGAGTTGTCGACAAAGGGTACGTTTCTAATTCCAAAGAAATAGCCGTGGTCGGCGGAAATTAAATAATGATGATATTCTGATGATACCTGATGTGCACGGATAGCACGGTTAAAGTAAGAATGAAGTATTTTTGAATACCGTAAATAATGCAGAGTGTCTGATGACAGACGTGGTTGCCCAGAGGAGGCGTAAAGAGTAATATTTGCTACGGTAGAGAGAGCCTCGAAAATGGCGGTGCTGTGGGGCAGCGAAAAACCCCGAGACAGAAATGCTGTGGGATTATCTGGGAAAAGGCAAATTAGTACCAGGTAATTCTATCAGCGAGGTCAAAGTATTGAAGTAGAAATGAATTCGCGCAGACAATTAAGTGAGTAAGCTTTAGAGAAGCGAATTACGAATTAATTAACACGAACTTGGAATTAATGTCAGTGATACCATGATGGTCAGAGTTTAGCATTGTAGATTGCGGTTGTCAATATGACTGGTGAATAGCCATGAATAGGATGTGTTTTGAAGAATTGACATATAATTGAATAGTGGAAACTAATTGAAAGTAAGAGCAAAATTTCATTTACCTCTTCGTTATTTTTTGAAGAGAGTGGCTGTTCTTAATTTTTTGAGGACGTTTACGATCTAGTGCCTAATACAGTCGTTTTTGCAAGCCTACCCGAATTTCATACTCAGTATAGTTTTATGTTGTGTAATTTGAAATTAATCAAACGCAAAAGAATGTAAAATTTATCGTCAAGTCTCCCAAGGTTTCTACGGGATAATTTACAATTGATTGAACGATTAAAATTTAGAGTATTTAACGTCAATATTGATTTTTGCATTGACAACTTTTTGTGTACGTACTGTAAAAGTATGTCCTTACGTGTTCAATCATTCTTTTTGTTGTATTTGCTTATGCTTCATGTTAACCTCGTGTATGCTTTAGTATTTAACCTTTTTGATTAAGGCATTAATGAAACGTAAAGCAACCGTTCACAGGTGTACCAGTTCAACAAGTACAGTATAATAATACGTAATTTTCTTGTGCAAAAGCAGTACGTGATTATTGATTGTGATCTGTCGTTGCAAGAAACATTGATGACCTTGCAGAAATTTATATTTTTATTGTGCATCGAGGCTGAAAATTCCCGGATAAAGTTGGAACCCCAAAAACACAGGATGGAAACATTTTCATATTTAACCCCGGAAACCCAGATTCAAGACGCCGCGAGATCAACACGCCAGATGACCTCGAGCAATACCTGATGCAACAACTCAATATGACATCAAAACAAGTCATGGGTGACTAGACTAGGTGATCTCCTCAATTTGATTGTCAGTTTTCGTGCTAGTTTAACCCCAATTAGATATCATATCAGCTTATCCTCAACTTGATGTTAGCTTAACCTGAATCTATACAAATGTTTAACAGATGTGTTTGTAAACATTTATGATAGGTGTATGTGAACTTTTGCAACAACGCAATCAGCAATTTTTACCTCCCAATGTTACTGTGATTTTTTTTTCATTTTTTACCACTAAAGTTTTTTTTATTACGCGTAAACCATATTAGCTGATTATATCATTGTCATTAGGTGATCCCCTAAATTCCCTAGACTAGGTGATCCCCTAAATTAGTCAATTTCATTTTCATCCCCTAAATATGTCAACTTCGTATTAATTTAACCTCAATTAGGTATCATGTCAGTAAACCTCAACGTGATGCTCGTTCAACCTGAATCTATACAAGTGTATAACAGATGTGCTTGTAAACATTTATGACAGCTGTGTGTGAACTTTTGAAACAACGCAATCAGCAATTTTTTACCTCCCAATGTTACTGTGAATTTTTCCTCTTCTTAACCACTTAAGTATTATTACGCGTAAACCATATTAGCTGATTATATCATTGTCGTTGTAATCTTCTTATAATCTGATAATCGCTTCTGCCCTCCACTGCCATCGTACAACCATATTAGCTGATTATATCATTGTCGTTGTAATCTTCTTATAATCTGATTATATCATTGTCGTTGTAATCTTCTTATAATCTGATTATATCATTGTCATTATAATCTATCAGCAATTTTTCACTTACCAATATTACTGTGAATTCTTCCTTATTTACCACTACAGTTATTATTACGCGTAAACCATATTAGCTGATTGTATCATTGTCATCATAATTTTTAAAACTTATTCCCTCTTGTATGTGAACTTATGAAAACGCCCTCAGCAATCTGTTTGCACCAATGTAGTGATATCGAACTCCAATATTATAACAAATAAATAATAGATGTGTGTGTAAACATCTATGACAACTGTGTGTCACATTTTGTAACATCGCAATTAGTAATTTTTCACCAACCAATGTTACTGTGAATTCTTCTCTATTTACCACTACAGTTATTATTACGCGTAAACCATATTAGCTGATTGTATCATTGTCGTCATAATCTTTAGAAATTTATTACCTGTTGTATGTGAACTTGCGAAAACGCCCTTAGCAATCTGTTTGCACCAATGTTGTGATATTGAACTCCATTATCACTCGCTCATGGACTGAGTTTGTGTGTACTCACGAAATCGCGCTAGATTTTTCTTTTTTACTCTATTCTCTCTTACTTAATAAGCTACTTTTTAGACTGAAATATCCCTTTAAGCTTGACTCTGTATTTCGTCTTAAGCTCTATAGTACCTAATTCTTACTTTTACTTATTTTAAATGACTGATCACCCTGTAATATTTGAGGAAATCGATCCAGATTTCAATCATTTGAACAGAATATATCCAAACCTAAACGACTCTCAAGAGTGTAGGTATACTAATATATCAGAATTCAACGAAACTATACGAATAACTGACCGAGATTTCTCACTCCTGTGTTGGAACTGTAGGTCACTCTATCCAAAATTGGAAGAGATACAATGTACTATTACTGAACTTAAATATAACCTAGACGTGATTAGCTTCACCGAAAGCTGGCTAGATGACTCGACTAAAGACATGATTCGATTTGAAAATTATCATAGTTACCATTCGCTAAGAAAAAACCAGCGGGGCGGAGGCATCAGCACATATATATCTAACCACATAGACTCGAGAACCATAGCAAGTGCAACCATGAATCAGGATCATATAGAATCACTCTTCGTAGAACTTTTTAGAGATGGTAAACGCATTGTGCTTGGAACGGTGTATAGGCCTCCTACAGCCTGTCCTATATCCTTCCTGAATGAATTGAATCGTATTATTTCTCAGTTCAACAGGCCCTTATACAATGACATAATAATATGCGGTGACTTCAATTATGATCTACTGAAACATGAAAGCCATGAACCAATCTCTAATTTCCTAACTACCTTTCAGTCTCAATCCTTCCTTCCGATCATTACAAAGCCTACACGAATAACCTCAGAGTGTGCTACACTGCTTGACAATATCTTTATGACAGACCCTAGTGATTTTCTTGCTGGAATAATTACTTCTGACTTATCAGATCACTTCCCAGTTTTTCTTATTAAGAAAAATGTCTATATTGCTTGCACCAAGGCACGGGCTGAAACTTACTCATATCGTAAAATAAACGAATCAAATCTTGAAGAAATGCGCACCGTTCTAGAAGAATCAATGCCTACATTGCACATCTCTCAACAAAACAATAATACTACGAGCATTGATGAAGCAGTAGTAAAGTTGACTGAAACTATAATGACCGCATACAATCAGTGTTGCCCAATTGTAACTCGTACAGTTACCCCGAAAAATAAACATAAGCCCTGGATTACCAGAGACATCGTGATAAATATAAAGAAACGTCAAGCGTACCTAGCCCTCCTTTGCGAAGGACGAATATCTAGAGAAACATATAACCGATTTAGAAACTATGTAACAAACCAGATAAGAACATCAAAAAAGAACTACTTTACGCTCAAGTTTACTCAATTCAAAACTGACGTTAAAAAGATTTGGCATCTCCTTAACTCCTGCTGTAAACCGAATAATGCCGATAAAAAGAAAATTGAATATGTTGTTCAAGATAATGTAAAATATCATGAGAAGAAAGAAATTGCTAATCTCTTTAACAACTTCTTCGTAAACGTAGGGAAAACAATATCTGATGGTATTCCAAGTGAACCTACTGATCACCTGGAATTTATGGATCATATTCGAGAACCCAACTCCTTTTTCTTTACGCCTACAAACTCCTCCGATGTAATTACGTGCATAAACAACATGAAAAATAAATCGAGTGGGTTACAAACGTTTCCGACTAAAGTACTTAAAGTTATTGCTGACATTGTAGCCCCACTGATATCAAATATTATTAACCAGTCTCTCTTACTAGGCACTTTCCCGAACTCCCTCAAAGTTGCTAGAGTAACCCCTATCTTTAAAAGTGGTGAAAAAACCTGTGTAAACAATTATCGACCTATCTCCATTCTACCAATTATTAGCAAAGTATTCGAAAAGATTGTGTATAAAAAAGTGTACTCTTATTTTGAACAAAAATCATTTCTTTACGATAAACAATACGGTTTTCGCTCTAAAAAATCAACAACACAGGCTATATTAAATCATTTACAATTCCTCTATTCTAATATAGATGAAGGAAAGCCTGTCTTCTCTGTATTTCTTGACTTCCGAAAAGCATTTGATTGTGTGGACCATAAAATACTATTATCGAAACTACACTGTTATGGCATTCGAGGGATTGCCCATGATTGGTTCAGATCATACCTAACAAATCGGAAACAATACGTTGTCATTGACGACGCAAAATCAGACCCACAGACAATTAGCCATGGAGTTCCACAAGGATCTGTTCTCGGGCCTCTCTTGTTTCTGATTTTTATCAATGATATTGTAAAATCTACATCATTCTTCAAATTCATACTTTTTGCCGATGACAGTACGCTTTCTGCGGTCCTTCCGAACCAAAATCCTGCTATGATTGTGGAGAGTATAAATACTGAACTTCACAAGGTTTCATCGTGGCTCAAAGCTAATAAAATAAGCCTAAATATCGATAAAACAAATTATATTACTTTCTCATACAAGAAAGATGTATCTCTCCCATGCATTAAAATTGGCGAAGGTGAAATCGAAGAAACCAACTCATGTAAGTTTCTGGGCATCATAATAGATAAACATCTGACCTTCAAAGAGCACATCACTCATATTAGTTCTAAATTATCAAAATCCATCGGAATCCTAAATAAAGTTAAAAATTTTCTGCCTGAAACAGCTTTACAAATGCTCTACCGAACGCTCATTTCTCCATACTTGCAATACGGAATAGAAGCATGGCACGGAACTGATAAAAATAAAACCAACAAAATTTTTACTCTGCAGAAAAGGGCTGTCAGAGCGGTAAAGAACCTAGAATATAATGCTCACACAAATGATTCTTTCAAAAATTTACAAATACCTAAACTTTCGGATCTATACAAAATCTCCATCTGTAATTTCATTTACAAAACATTAAGAAATGATGGCGACAATAGCCTAAGACAATTATTGACTGCGCAAACTGGTCATCACGACCATTTAACCCGAAATAGAAGTAAATTCATGCTTCCTTATTATTCAAAGGCCAGGTCGCAACACAGTATTCTCTTCGTTGGAACCAAAACTTGGAACTCTATACCCGCAGAGATCCGTGAATGTAATTCGTACAAAGTATTCAAAAGACATCTTGAGTCTCACTTCCTATCAGAATACTAGTAGTGTAAGATCACCGTGTCGAAATCTTGCCTCCTACATGTAACTAATGATAATGTCATAATGTAACTTGCCTTGTGTACCATAACCAATCTTCTCTCTGCTCTTGAATCGTTTTTATCGAACATACTGTTAAATATAGCCGACTTGTAAAATATCGAGTTAATCATCTCAATGATCAGTCTAATGCGAAACTAGGTTAAGTGAACTAGGTTAAACTTTTGTACACCCTAGAATAGCGTGATGGTAGGATGCCCTAGAAGTCGCTGAACTTATTCGGGCCCACAGGTAGCTATACTCAAATTTGACCATTGTACTAGACTTAAGTAAAACTCTACCTCTGTATCACCTACCTCTGTATCTCCTGTGGTAAATAAATTGTTTAAATTGTTTAAAATTGTTTAAATTGTTTAAATGCCCCAGTTTTGCTCACGATAGTAACGGTTAATTAACAGTTTTTAGTTTCGAATTCCACATTTGCGAGATAAGATTACTGATGTATTTTGTTTAATGAGAAATTTGAATGTCTGTAACGAAGATTAAATGAAAATGCGAAATTTAGTCGTTTTTATTAGTTAGCATTTGTGTTACGGGAAAATTCTTGGATGCTTATGAGGAAGCTACTTATGGTTGTCATTAAAATTATTGATTTAAAAGTTTTAAGGAAGTTTACCCGTCGTTAACTAAATAGTAAGATTCGGTAAATGATCACTGACATTAATGGTGTTTCTCATTTTACTTTATTCAAGCATTCATGTACTAAATTTTGCGTTTTGGTCATGCTAATCGTTTTTTGTATTGAATTCCAATTTCAGTTCGAGCGTGTGCGAGCGGTAACACAACATCTGTAACACGGTAACATGGTACATGTACATGGCATCGCGTTGGTGTACGACAGCCTGGTGCCAGAGCGCTTGTCAACAAACATCGATGGCCTTGGCGGCAGCAGAGCTTTGCACGCAGCAAAGAGACTACTGAAATTTACCTTTGCACGCAGCAAAGAGACTACTGAAATTTACCTTCGCGCGCAGTGATTTGAAGAGAGTAACTCACTTTAAAGGTTTAATGTGGTGTTAATACTTTATACTTTACCGTGGGCATAGTGTTGAAAACGTGGTTTAATAAGTTTAGTAACTTAAAATGTGGTAATTATACGTTCAGAGTAGTTCAAGAATTTTGGACTTTGTTCACATGTTATTACTATTGGATTAAGATAAATTGTATCAGTTTAGCGATTTTCCTTTTATTTTTGCAGAGTGCGAAACCGATTTTCATCTTCATATTTGATGTTCTAAACTAGTGTGTCTTGGATTTTTTTCCGTATTCTCTTATAACTTAATCCACGTGCTATACCATTATGTTACCGATAGAATTAAGTTTTACGAGTCTACGGCACTCTGTTTATTCTGATTGGTTGTTTTACTAATGGTGAAAAAGTTCCGTTCTAATTTGTGCGATGTTTGGCTATAACATTAACTTCTATTTTTAAGTCTACGGTAACGCAGACGATAATTTGAATGTTTCTTTTTGGTGAAAACTTTAATGATGCTTTATTTAATATCAACTCAACTTTTCTGTATCATTTTTCATTACCTACGAGGCAATAGTTTTGATTCTTATAAAATCTTCCGAAATTGCCTTTGCCGAAGAACTCGTGTTTCGCTCGGTGTTAATCTTTCACCAGAGATGTAAGCGGATGTTTTTATATTTACTCATGAATTAATATTAAGTTGGTATTTCCACCCTTGTGTTTTACGTATTTCATTTAAACCATGTTCGCGAAAATGCTCGAATCGATGCAGTGTTCCGGTATATAATTATGATTTGTTTCATTTTGGTTTATCGATTACTCAATTTATGCGAATACTTGTTCATTTAAAATTTTAAAGGTATTGAATTATTTACATTTTATGGCGAGAATGATTTTTATTTGTCGAGGTATCTGCGTGCCCTATTTCTTATTTGTGTTTGATTAAAAACTTTTTAGTTGTTGTTTCAACGATGCGATTTCTTTCATTTTTACTGCGTTATCATTTCAACTGTTTAACACAAAAGTGCGTTCTACGAGTTTCTTTCTTAAGACTTTATGATGTCTTGCGTTAGGAAATATTGTGTTGCGCTAACACCTTCAGAAGAGACGTTGAGCTCAGGAAGTTGTCATACTGTTGTTGCGCCATCAAGAGCTGTGCTCATCACGCCGTCAGCTAAAATTGATAAACTGAGCTGTAATCGTGGAGATGTCGACACGAGAGTGCGAGTGTGCAACCGCGAGAACTGCCTCGAATCTGCCGCAAATTGTTTGGCAACAATGCTAGGCAGTGTAGTTGATATGAATGTGTCTTAATGAGAATGAAGCGTCTTAGATGAAGCGTCTTCCATTGTCTTAGATTAATCCTATTTTATACGGAAAAAATCTCTATTATATACGGATTATGTATTCTATTTTATAGATTATTTTGTTCATGTATTCACGTGGAATATTGTGACGAAGTATTATATTGCGAAAAAAAAAAAAAAAAAAAAAACCAAATTGCACGCTTGTAGTTTAGTTGAATTGGAATATGTTAATTTAAATCGTCAAATTTTGGACGGGATTCCCTAAAATTGACACTAAAATATAATATTGACACTAAAAATGTTAATGTTTGTTTACTAAATTACTAAAAATGTAATGTTTAACAAGATGTAGGATTACCGTTGAAATTTGTTTATGATGACAGCAAAGGCCATACCTGTCTACCTCTGTTCATAATTCGGAAGCAATTTTGTCATCAGAGTTATTGATCGCCAAGGATAATCAATGAGATTGATTGACGTTTTAAAAATATTTTTATTGTAATAAAAAATTTTTTGTGCGTGGGGGGTCCTAGATGTGCGCCCGCCAGGCATATAAATAGGATCGGCGAGAGATATCGTCGTTCATTTGAGGTGGTCTGCCGTAGAGGTCGCTTCTACAAACAGAAGCATCGCTGTCAGTAGCTGATGCTCGGCTGTAGAGAAAACATCTGCAGAGATCACAGATGCGCTACAGAGTTACGAGATTACCTTCCAATCTAAAGACTTCCTACCAATTACGAAGCCTGTGTCAATCCTGAAGTAACAATAAAGAATACTACGTTGCTGCAACTATTTCACTCCCGAACCTCATCCGCGTTTGGTTACGGCCTAATACTGAAAAGGGCCGGAACAATGCCAACATCGTCTAACACTGACAGCACAATACGGTATCATCGGAGAATAGTAAACACGAAACACGAAAACAATGGCAAAGATGGGGCAGTGAGCTTGAGGCTGGTGCCTAACTAACACCGACACAAAGGAAATATAGTGCATGTTCACAAAAATGAGCTCACAACACATAGACAAGTTAATATATATACTAAAATACTTAATATTAACACTTGATACTTACAATTGCCCGCTCTGGGCCCAAGCACTATTCAGGAGGATCTGTACGAGAATGACGCCTCTGCCTGAAAAGTCGGCCTTATATGCTCTTTTGAGCGGAAGCTTGCGAAATGGTTCTACGCGAATGTTTCCAACGGAAGTGACGGAAGGAAACGTGAACGGCAAATATTTTCGAAACACATTTTTGGTAAAATTTTGAGTTTAATCGAATTAATTTGGTCTTTTAAAATTATAAAAATAATTACATTTGTATAATTTAATTTTAGGATGTTAGTTTTTAATATTTTATGAAATTTGGCTGAAGTGCGGCTGAGGGCGATCACTACACTCCCATCTAAAAATCCAAGTATCGCATAATATTCATTCTCATTATTTTTGGAATAAGAAATTCACTCAACTTTATCCATAATCCATTAAAATTGTGCACTAAAAAAATACGTCTCTGTAGAAGTCAGTTAAAAATATTTAGAGACGCCCATAGACTCACCGCGGCAACATTCGTCGATACCTAACGCTGACTTTTAAAAATCACTGCTTGAGGTACATCTCGTTTTTATCTCACTGGTGAGACTTCAATTATTGGTTTTTGTGTGTGCTGATCTACGGGTAACTATATATATTATATGTAATATGTCAATACCATTGTATTGTGTAAATATTAAGTAGGATTGCCCCAAATTACCAATAGTGCTAAAATGTTGTTGTAGGATTTCTGGCCCAGAAGCTGTGGTTCTCACAGTGCATTTTCCTTTGTGTATTGTTGTATACCCTATTTAGAGTGTTGGGCAAACAATTCATTCCTGGCCTTACAGAGTTTCTTAACATAGTTCATCCAAGAAGCAATTCCTAGAAGTATTCTCAGAATTGACTAGAAGCAACTGGTTGGACTAGCCAGGAGAATTATTCTCTTCAGGATGCATAGTAGCTATCTAGTTGCTGTCATTATTTTCAGAATAATGAAATTGTCAACTCCCTATTAAATGTAAAGCCATTATCAGGGAAATTTTCCCTTTTAAAATAATTTTTATATGCCAATAGTTGTTAAGGATATAGTGCTAAAGTTTTGCTCACATCGCAGTTGTCATGCTTTTGAGTGCTAGACAATTAGATAAATATTTCAGTATGTGCTTTGTAAATAGGGAACCTTACTTTAGTAAAAATTAGTTAGTAAGTTTCCAAAGTTCTAGTTCCAAAAATTGTCCTTAATTGAGTGACTCAGACTCCCAATTTTCAAGGCTCATAATTGATTTGTCATATGGATCATTGCCTTCACTGGGCTCACAGTGTTTCATGTGCTAAAGTTAATTAATTATTAAATAGGGTGAATATGGTAAAAGTTGTCTCGTAAGTTAGGTAGGTTTCAGAGTCTCATTTTGTCAAGCATACTAATTCCCATTCCCGTATCGACTTGAAAGTAATTTAGCTAACTCAAAACAATTTAAATAACTTATTTACAATTACCAATTTACTCAAGCACCTTAATAATTTAATCAGTATATGCCAACTTCTAAATTTAAAGTTGTGCGGTTATTCCTAATATTTTGATCCTAGTAAATTTTGACTTAGAGCAATTTTATGTTCGTTAATACTCAATTGTAACAGCTTAAGAGTTTCACCCAACTCATGTTTAGATACCCATAGGATAGTGGTAATGTTCTTAGCACTCCTTGTAATATATTAATAACACCCTGGATTATTAGGCGGCGAAAGCCTTGATTTTAATCAAGCCAAACTCCCTTACGTTGCCTAGACAGTAATACTCTTTTATCTCGTGGGCTGATCTTGCACTCCATGTCGGAGGCAGTTTAAGATGCGACGTGTCACTTCTAGTAGTACCCCGAGCATACTCGTGTGTAGAGAAATGGGGAAAAATGGCACCTAAAGGAATTTCATGATTGTCCATTCGATGTACTTAATGTTGCGACTGCCTCGGCCGTATTCGGGCGCCAGAATTACGACCGAGGTACCAGCATAGACTCCTCGATTCGAGGCAATTATGTAAATCGGCAGTCGCTCGCAGCCTGGCCTGTGTAGCCACTGTATCTCCCTTGTTTTATCGTGCTTGAACAAGTAACCCAAGTCCTCTCTCCCGTACAGAAGAACCTACGAAGCGACACACAAACACCACCACCAATCCTCAATTGTGACGTTCCTCAGAACAACTTGAGAGCGTCCCCTTTGATTCATTCGGAACGTTCTTAGAACCACTTGAGACGTTCCTCAAAGTCATTTCAGCCAAACGGCTAACAATCATACCAAGTCAGCCACAAGGCTCACAGGCAGAAGCTCCTACGGGGACTGCCTCTTTCAAGATACCATAATTCAAACAATTATCACCGCATCTGCGGATAGTTACACCAATAATTCAAACAATTATCACCGCATCTGCGTATAGTTACACCTACAATACATTCTCGCCTGGATCCACAACGGATTCCCTCTAGCCACGACACCTGCTGGAGAGCGTCACCTCACTGGACTCGGATCTTCTTCCACAAGAAGTGGATCCTCCCCACAGCTGCCGTAGCCACGGCACTCAGAGTCAACGAAATAAAGCAAGGCAAGAAGTAGATGTCGTGTATCATTGTCCTACAGAGGTTCGATTCGTGCAAGTTGATAAAAATTAGGTGCCAGTAGAGCACCCGAGTACCGACTTCTTCAGAGTCAAAAGGGCCAAGAAATATTCACGATTAACACGCAAAGAAATTGTATTTTTGAATTGCCTATGGCTAGGCACAAGAATACTGGTGACCCTGCCCAAAGTTCATAACGTAATTAATTCTCATCGCCAAAACCAAAACTTCATACTGGTGACCAGAATTCATACCAGAGTGGTAGTTTTTTTTCACTTGCACGAGTTGTCCTTTGTGGGTTTGTGAGCGCATGCCAGTGCTGTCAACTTCTGTTGATGGTTGTCTTGAAAGAGGTAGTACTTTGCTCCTTCACTCTTTAGTCGTCAAACATAGCATTTTCCTCTCTAAACCCTTCACTAATAATAAGTTATTGCTACTGCAGCCTATCCTAACAAAACTCTTCATGTATTTCCATTGCTACTGAAGCCACCTTTTACAAAACTCTTCATGCATTTCCATTGCTACTGAAGCAAATCATAGGAGACCTTCTAGGATTATTTCCATTGCTACTGAAGCTCCTTACTAATAACCTTCGCAATTTCCATTGCTACTGCAGCACCATTGCTACTGAAGCACAAAAGTAAAATAAAACTAGTACGAAACCAAAAGCTATTGCAACGCACGTTTTCAATAATTCTTGGGGGAACATTAGGGAGCAAGTATGTCTCCAAACGATAGCAACGACAGTCAGGCGCTGTCCGTGAAACTATCACCGTTCTCAATTCAAAGCCTGGATTCTTGGTTCTTCCAAACCGAAGAACACTTCGAAAGCCTATCCATCACTTGCGAAAAAATTAAAAACTATGCGTTACTGAGGGCTCTTCCAACGACTTGCCTAGACGACCTCTCAGTGTTTTGTAACGCTAACTCAACTGAACCTTATTCCACCCTCAAAGATCATATTTTAAAACGTTACGGCAAGGATAGGGACCAAAGAATCCAAGCTTTGACGAGTAATCTCACCACCTACAATAGCCAAACACCTTTAGAGTTGCTGAAAGAAATGCGAAAATTGGCTAAAGGAGTGATGGATGACAATACCCTTAAGGCATTGTACATCCAGCGCTTGCCCGTACGTCTGCAACCATTTCTCCTTACCCAAAATTCCTTCGTGAATCTGGACGGTCTCGCAGAATTGGCCGAGAAACTTCTCGCCTGCGAGACCTGGACACCGAATAGTTCTGCCGTTACCCCAATAGTCAGTCAAACCAGCCCAAACGAAACAGATAGATTGTTGCGCGCTTTAGTTCAGCGAGTTGGAGCACTAGAAGTTGCCACCCAGCAAGCCGAACACACGGAGAGAGTTCATGGGGTTGCTCACCAAACAGCTGCGTATCAGAAAGCCGATAATTCCCCAAACATCGTTCCGTTTGACAGACAAAAGAGGGGGAATCGTTCATTTAAACATCAGAGGGCTGGTAGTTCGAATACCGTTCAGGGTCCAGATTCACGAGACAATCTGGAGGAGGAATGGTGCTGGTACCATAGAAAGTACTTGCACAAGGCTCGTAAATGCGAGTCGCCGCTGTGTCCCCTTTACGTACTACTTTACCCAAAAAACGGGAACAGCGCGGCGTAAATGCGAGTCAGACGTCAGCGCCAAACCAACTAAACTATACTCGCTGCCTTTTTCTCCCTGATCCGGCTACCGGTTTTCGATTTTTGATCGATACCGGGAGCTCGGTAAGCCTTATCCCGGCAACTGACAGAGACAAAAAGATTCAGGGCATTCCCAACTTACGTGCTGCAAATGGCACTCATATACTGTGTTACGGCACAAAGACATTGATGTGCTCCCTGAATCTCAAACGTACCCTCAAGTTCGAATTCATAGTGGCTGATGTGGACACGCCCATCATTGGTGCTGATTTCCTTCAGAAGTTTGCATTGGTGGTAGATTTGAGAAACGGATGCTTGTATGATAGCGAAACCCGAGTGCAAAGACCCCTTAGTGTCGTCGATATGGTGAACGTTACGTCAAGCGTCTCTCCTAATTTAGACAGCACATGCCCCTACCAACGAGTGTTGCTTGAATTCCCTTCACTCTTCCAACCTAACGTAGCTGTGCAAAATAACACGTTGACGCAACACCACATATCGACGAGCGGTCCCCCTGTTTACGCGAAAGTAAGGCGTCTGCCCCATGATCGATTGCAGGAAGTCAAAGCTGAGTTTTCTAAAATGGCCGAAGAGGGGACAATTCGCATCTCGAAAAGTCCCTGGGCCAGTCCCTTGTTGATTGTTCCCAAAAGTAATGGCGAATTGCGCATTTGCGGCGATTACCGACAACTAAATGCCGTAACTGTACCCGACAGATTTCCTATACCTCACCTCCATGATTTCACTGCAAATCTGTCAGGGGCAAAAATTTTCTCTACCGTGGACCTGAAGAGAGCTTTCCATCAGATTCCAATGGAGGAAAGCTCTATTCAAAAGACCGCTGTCTGTACGCCGTTTGGCTTGTACGAGTACCTTCGTATGCCGTATGGCTTGCGAAATGCTCCGCAAACCTTTCAGCGGCACATGACTGAAGTCCTTTCCGACCTCCCGTTTTTGTATTGTTACCTCGATGATGTGCTTGTGGCTTCGGGGACGCCTGAGGAGCATGTGCATCATCTGAGGGAGCTGTGCAAACGACTTGCGTCGCACGCTCTGCTGATTAACCCAGCAAAGTGTGTAATGGGAAAGAAGGAACTGACTTTTCTAGGTCACCACATTTCCGATAAAGGCATTAAGCCACTTCCTGACAAGGTAGAAGCTATTCGGAATTTCCCAAAACCCACTACACAGAGAGAGTTGCGCAGGTTCTTGGGATCGGTGAATTTTTACCACCGATTCCTAAGGAACTGTGCGGC
The DNA here is from genome assembly GCA_030386875.1 of Morinoia aosen. NCBI lineage: Eukaryota > Metazoa > Arthropoda > Malacostraca > Amphipoda > Talitridae > Morinoia > Morinoia aosen. The sequence continues at coordinate 23,885,353 of CM059565.1, forward strand.
GACTCTGGCACCACTCTCCTCCCTCATTAGAGCGAAGAAACGAGGGAAGTCTGTACTTATTGAGTGGAACAGAGAGGCAGAGGAGGCATTCACTAAGATAAAAGAGGAACTAGCAAATGCGACGGAGTTGGCTTACCTACACCCGAACGCAAAACTCAATCTATTAATAGACGCGTCCGACCTTGCTGTCGGCGCGGTACTACAGCAAACCGTTAACAATGACACGTCACCATTGGCGTTCTTTAGTCGGAAACTTTCTCCCACCGAACAACGCTATAGCACGTTCGGAAGAGAGCTTCTGGCGATCTATCTCGCCATCAAACACTTCCGCTATACCCTTGAAGCACGTCAGTTTACGGTATTCACCGATCACAAACCTCTCATTAATGCCATAAGAATGCCTCCTGACCGCCATTCCCCTCGAGAAAGTCGGCACCTGAGTTACATAGCACAGTTCACTAACGATCTCAGGCACATTAAGGGGGACGAGAACACGGTCGCCGACTGCTTATCGCGTGTGCACAACGTGGTATTAAACCCGTTGGTGCCCGAGTTCCGACCTTCTGTGCAAATGATTTCGTTGGCTGATATCATCACCGAACAAAAAAACGACACGGAGATCCAAACTTTGATTGAGTCTCCTAGCTCGTCCTTAAAGCTGTCACTCAGAGAAGGCGTTTATTGTGACGCCAACCGTCCTAACCGACACTTCTTGCCAAATAAATTGCGTCTTTCCACCCTCAAACACTACCATGATCTCGCCCATCCCGGAACAGATAGAACCTTCCGCTTAATCGCAGATCGTTTTGTTTGGCCCGGGATGCGTAGGGCCATAAGAGAGTTTGTTAAAAAATTGCCCAGATTGCCAAGCTAGCAAAGTCACCCGGCACAACAAAGCCGCAATTCAACCTTGTGCTTTCTCCGGAGGCAAGTTCGACGCAGTGAACACTGACATTGTGGGACCCCTTCCTAACTCCCGCGGCTTCTCTTATTTACTTACAATGATAGACCGTTTCTCCCGTTGGGTCGAGGCTGTCCCCATTGCTAACATAACGGCAGAAACCGTAGCTCGAACTTTTGTAGAGACGTGGATCTCCCGCTTCGGGGTTCCTTTGAGCATCACGCATGATCGTGGTGCTCAGTTTACTTCCACCTTGTGGTTAGAGATCTCCAAAATCCTAGGTAGTACCAATATCTCGACCACCGCCTTCCACCCTCAATCAAATGGACTCATCGAGAGAGTCCACCGTGACCTCAAGGCGTCCCTGCGTTGTTTACGGTGTCATGATGACTGGGTCGATCGTTTACCTGTTGTATTACTTACTCTGCGGAATTTGTTTAGGCAGGACCAAAAGTGCACGTCCTCTGAACTGCTTTACGGGAAGTCCTTAAGATTGCCCGGCGATGTTATTGATCCCGCCTACCAAATTGATGACTCCCCCAGTCGAATCACTGATTACGCGGCACGTCTCAAACGCGCAATGCGCGAATTGGTTTACCAACCGCCTCGCCCGCCTTTGCCACCTGAAAGCCTTGACCCCTTTTTGAAGAACTGTACACATGTTTACGTTCGGGTGGACGGTGTAAAAACCCCCTTGCGACGTCCCTTTGATGGCCCCGTACAAGGTCCTAAAGAGGACGCCTAAGTATTTTGTAATCGAAAGGGGTACCAAGAGCGACAGTGTTAGCATCGACCGATTGAAGGCGGCTTATGTTTCCGCCCCTGACAACCTTTCCACCACCTCTCATGAGTCACAACCCAGGCTGCAAATTAGCCCCAGGTCAACACCTGTCGAACCCACTGGTTTGCACTTGTCTGCTTTGGCTAGGACCCTTCCTCCCACTATGGAGTGCAATGAATTCGTCGTTCCCCTGAATACCGTTCAAAGAACGCTGTCGGAACCTCGTAATTCGGGTGCTCCCAATTCGGTTGATGTTTCTGGTACTGTTGTTTCCCATCACGAAGATGCCACAGATACTCTTTCGTTGTCCCAGTTGGGAATCCTAACGTCAACTTTCACAGCCCCACAGCTTAACCCTTCTATTGTCCCCGAGCGCCGTAGCAGGTTTGGAAGACCTAGTCGTCCGCCAGCCCGTTATGCGCAGACTTAGGGTGGTGAACTCTGTTTTGTCAACCCTTCCCCATTTTTTTCTGTCAAGCTTTCTTTCGGGACCTTCCTTCGTACTTCTTTCGGGCATCTCTCAGGTAAAAGCTTCACTGTTACCAGACCTTTCGGTCTCCTCGGTAGGGGGAGTAGATGTAGTGGACTCTTCCAGCTCCTTACCAACCAAAATTTACGAATTGTTAAAACTCCCATCTAAAAATCCAAGAATCGCATAATATTCATTCTCATTATTTTTGGAATAAGAAATTCACTCAACTTTATCCATAATCCATTACAATTGTGCACCAAAAAAATACGTCTCTGTAGAAGTCAGTTAAAAATATGTAGAGACGCCCCATAGACTCACCGTGGCAACATTTTGTCAACACCTAACGCTCACTTTTTAAAAATCACTGCTTGGTGCACATCTCGTTTTATCTCACTGGTGAGACTTGAAATATTGGTTTTTGTGTGTGCTGATCTACGGGTAACTATATATATTATATGTAATATGTCAATAATATTGTATTGTGTAAATATTAAGTAGGATTGCCTCAAATTACCAACAGTGCTATAATGTTGTTGTAGGATTTCTTGCCCAGAAGTTGTGGTTCTCACAGGGCATTTTTTCTTGTGTATTGTTGTATACCCTATTTAGAGCTTTTGGCAAACAATCCATTCCTGGCCTTACAGAGATTCTTAACATAGTTCTTCCAAGAAGCAATTCTTAGAAGTATCCTCAGAATTTGACTAGAAGCAACTGGCTGGACTAACCAGGGGAATTATTCTCTTCAGGATGCATAGTAGCTATCTAGTTGCTGTCATTGTTGTCAGAATAATGAAATTGTCAACTCACTATTAACCCTTTCGGTACTAACGGCTACTCCAGTGCCAAGATGGCTAGTGCTTCCAGTTTAGGCCATCTAAGCTAATTGTAAAGTAATTTAACTAGTGAGGGAATATTTTGGCGTAAATAACAAAATTAGGGAAATTACAAACAATCATTAAACAAGGTTTTAAACAATTCTAGAAGCCTGCACGCGGTAATTACCATAGGTTACCATAAGACCCTGTAATTACCATAGGACCCTGTAGCATAGGCACGCGTAAGTTCATGCTACAGGGCCCGTGCAACACATTCAATACCCTTTCCATTTAACTTGAGCAAACTTTTTCTGAACTTTGTTTATTTTTGGTAAATTCCGGCAAAACTTATAAATAATTTCTACGTAACTACAAAAACTTTATCATCAACATCAAAAATTTCTGTCGCCAAGCATAGAGCTTCAAAGATTAAAAAATTTTAAAATTAAAATAAAGAAGTAGGCACTTGTTTAAGCTAAAAGCACTCACACTAGGTCAATTTCACTGAAAATTCAGGGTAAGGACAACTTTTTTCCCTGGAAGTTTTTACCCAAACCATTTGAATTATCGTACCGAAAGGGTTAAATGTAAAGTCATTATCAGGGAAATTTCCCCTCTTAAAATAATTTTTATATGCCAATAGTTGTTAAGAATATAGTGCTGAAGTTTTGCTCACATCTCAGTTGTCATGCCTCTGAGTGCTAGACAATTAGATAAATATTTCAGTATTTGCTTTGTAAATAGGGAACCTCACTGTAGTAAAAATTAGTTAGTAAGTTTTTCAAAGTCCTAGTTCCAAAATTGTCCTTAATCGAGTGACTCAGACTCCCAATTTTCCAGGCTCAAAATTCATGTGTCATATGGATCATTGCCTTTACTGGGCTCACAGTGTTTCTTGTGCTGTAGTTAATTAATTATTAAATAAGGTATGAACCTTCACCCGGCGTAGAGTTCTTATTAAGTTTATTTCACTTATTAATTATCTAAGCTAGGGTCATCAATTTCATTGTGCCGGGTGAATATGGTAAAAGTTGTCTTAACTTATGTGCTACATAGTTTAGGTAGGTTTCAGAGTCTCATTGTGTCAAACATACTGATTCCCATTCCCTTATCAACTTCAATCAATTTAGCTAACTCAAAAACAGTTTAAACAATTTAAATAATTTATTTACAATTAACATTTACTCAACTCTAAGCCAACTTCTAAATTTAAAGTTGTGCGGCTCTTCCTGCTATTGTTTGATCCTAGTTAAGTTCTAACTTAGGTATAATTATTGCAGACAGTTCTTAGTGGTCTGGCAGCCCATTCTAAGACCACAACGGCCAACCCAAAGCACTTGTGCATTCTAGTAAAATGTAACCCAGATTAGGAGGAAGTGACTTCCTAGATTTAGGGAAATAAAGTCTCCTTTCTATCGATGCACAGTCAGTAGTTCCCTTCTGTGTATAGAGTCAACTTCCATGACCTAGTTGTAAAAACCTGCTTTTGCAGATTAATACCATTTCTAATGACCAAAAACTGTGTTGACTGCTAGTGATGTTAGGTTAGGACGTGTCAGATGGTCTTTAGGAAAACACCTGATTTTAGGTGCCAACTAGGTTAAGCTGCGGCTCAGGCGCCGAGTTGTAGTTTACCTTGAGTACTAGACCTCTGTCAAGTTCTTCCATGTAAGCACATTGTGAGGCAGTCTTGCTCGTGTGTCAGTGCTTTCTCATGTGTGTGCACAATAATCAGCCGATTGTTCCCGCACAGGACCCACGAGTACATCGCACCACAATCCACTCCTAAAACACTTAGGAATCAAACTCCCTACTCGCACCTTCCTGCAGTATAGCCACTCAACCCTCACAACGGCTCGAAGAATACTGCCTCTTCCAATTCTTCCAACTCTTCCAAATACCTCTGCCGGATTGTCTTACGAATCTTTCCGGTTCTCACTTCATAATAATAATCACCCAAACCGTGTTTGCTCACCGGTGGTTCTTCCCCTAACGGTGACACTTTCCGCCAAAAAAATTCATAACACTTGAATTCCTCACATTGGCGACACGTTACGCAAACCCCAAACGCACTCTCCAATAACACTCCTCATTATACACCTTCCGAGACGGTCCCTTGAGCGCAGCGACGGAAGTTCTTGCCTCCCAAGAGAAGATCCCCAAGGACGCCTCAAGACCCCACGGTTCAAGCCTCTCCTTAGCATCCCATCACTAGGGAATAAATCTGGCGAGCTAAACCTGACCTCATCATTACCCTTCGAGTGTTGATAGCTGGGCTCTCTTTTGATTAAGTCAGATGCGCAAGTAAGCGCGTCCGAACACCGTAATCACCTCCTTCTGAGGACCGAGTCAGATGTATAGCTACATCAATATTAACTTAATAAATGTCGCCTCCCCGGCGGCTGGTGACCCGTATTACTGAATGCCTTAAGCCCTGCTGACGACTCCAGAACATCCACTGGTGTACTAAAAACATTACTTGATAATTTCAATTAAACGGGCAACATCGGAAATTCACACAGTGTTAACTGATCGCAGAGGAGTGGGTAAAATGTAATGTGTCTTGAGGTTTTGCTTTTTACGCAAAAAACAGAAATAGAAACATATATATGCACATATGTGTATATATATGTACGAACGAACGTGTGCATGTGCACACAGATACATAGACATTCATATTTGCGTGCGCACATACACACACACATGCCCACACTTACACACACATGTTCATATACATACGTATTGAAAATGAGTATAAGAAAAGTGCTAATTAACATAAAAAAAAATTTTGCTCTTTCTAAATTTAAAATGACAGCCAAAGCTCTGTGTAATCGTAAGAAATAACCTGAGGGAAAATAAGGAATAAAAAAAGGACTTCGAAAAACGTATAAATGAAATGGTTTTTTAATTTCCTAAAAGAATTTTTTAGAAAACTCAAGTTACCGTCGAGGAACAACAACAACAAAAAACATATTTCATATCTTCTCGATATTCTCTGCAACATCATGCGGACATGGGTACACGGGATAAAATGGAGATACAGTGTAAGCCGGTTACCACTCATGATTGACAAATATCCAAAAAATTTTGGCAGAAATGCGTGAACAAACATATACTTAACATCAAAATTCAAAGTTTGTACAACATACGGACAGAAAGATAATTTTACCACGATACATATGCTCAAATTGCTCTTTATTTCATTAATTGTATTTGTCATTTTTCCGATTCACAGAAACGCCCTCTGGTTAAGTGATAGATCTATTTTTGAGTTATTTCGCTAGTGGAATAAAATTTATTAACCAGATGGTTTTCGCGTAAAGAAATGAAATAGAGACATGTATATCTATTTATGTAGATATATATATACCTACATACGTACACATACATATTAATATAATTGCTTATTGAAAATGAATATAAAAAATACATATATGAAATAAAAAGATAAAAACAAACCTACCATCTACTACATCGGAAATGACATTCGAGCTCACTGCAAACCTAAGAAATTATTCGGAAAAAATAACTAAAAGGAAAAGAAGACTTCGAAAAACGTGAAAATGAACTGGTTTTTAATATCTTCATAGAAATTTTTAAGAAAACTCAGGTTACAGTTAAGAAACAACACAAACTCTTCAGCATTATACGGAAATGTGTATGTTAGGATTGGTGGGTATGCTAGTTATTAACTTCCAACCTTAATCGTTTTGCTCAATAGTGTTTTTCGAAATTGTAAGAGAGGGATAATAAAGCATGGGAAAACTCAGCTTGGATTTGCTTTATTGAAGGAAACCGTGATGAGCGATGGCGTGCTTGACTTCGGACGATCTTCTCTTAGGTGGGAAACTCCGTGCAGGCGAGGTCCGGCGAGCGATGACGTTGGCCAGGTGTAAGTGAGTGTGTTTGTGGAGGTTCTAAGTCTGTTTAATGTTAGCGACTGACTTTAAAATAATTCCACGTTATGTAAAGCAAGTTGTCGTGGTTGAGCGTATAGATTAATTTGCCATTAGTAGAAATATACTAGGCTCTACTAGCTCCGACAAGTGATTGCAAAGTTGATAGATGACAAAAGGTCAGAACGTCTCACGTCAAAGATAAGCAATTTACGTGGTTTAACTCGATGGTTTAGTGAGAGATCATATGCCACGTGAAATTAACTTGTACAGCTCAGATGGATGTAAAGCTTCAGGCCCAAGGAATGTTGTGTTGTGGCGTTTGGTGCCGTCGAGGATCTGCAATAGTCGAAGACGTTGAATGAGAAGGTTCTCGAAGAGGCATCAAGGAAACATTCCACAACTGAATATCCCTACACTGCAATGGTAATTTCCCATCACGGAGAAAACCCTGAACTTCTTCCATAGACTTCAACTTGGGCTATTAATTTCTTCACAGGCTCAGGAAGAAGATAGAAAGATTACAAGCTGGCAATGGCTGTTCTCCTTTTGTCAAGCTCATGAAATAGGATAGATTTTAACTGCTGGCAAGCTCTTTCACTACTGCCCTTGTTTTTAAAATAAGAGCATGAATATTTAAGAATTTTTGGAAATGACATAATTGTTATTCATTATTGAAAACTACATGCGATTAAGCGCATGACTAATGGAATATAATGAAAAATCACACCGCTAAAAACTTTTGCAGGAATATGCATGACAGTACAAGATTTGTACGTGAATTTTAGAGCAGTAATAATCGGTTGTTCCATTTTGTGTAATTATGGAAAAATACATGTGATTTAAGCACCATGATTCGTGAAATATGAATGAAATACGAATCAGCTAAAAATGAATGAATATGAATGAATAATTTTCGTACTCTATAACATCTCTATATCCGTACGAGAAAATAAAAAGAAAACAGTCCTAATTTCATTAAGATATCAATCATACTGAAAACACTGCAAGTATATCTTGTAATAAAAAGAGTAATATCTACACTGAGAAAAGAAACACTAAACGTATCTCTTGCAGCAAAAGAAAATATTCAAAACATAATACAGTGAACATAAAAATGAAATGACAAAGCAGTTTTACGCTCCGCCATTTTTTTACAACAACGCCGGCAAACCTGCCGTGCGCTCTAACGAAGTATTTGATGAGCGAATTTCAATATCATAATGACAGCTGCAAGTATATAATTTTTTGGTAAGGAAATGACATAGTTGAGCATCTTACTATAATCTTGACACAAGAAATGCACATGACACGCAAAATTTACGCTACGTCATGTTGAGATAGCACTTGGAATGAACTATGCTATGTTACGACTTCTACGACTATTTACATGTTTATCTATATATATAACACTGACCAAATCCTTAAAACTTAAACACAATGCACAATGAGAGATAATAAAATATACTTTACCAGATTTTGCTCTATTTGAACACTTAATTTCTTCCACTTACAAGAACGGTGTAAACGCAACGCTAGAGAGGCACGAGAGAGTGACGCGGACCAAGCGGCCCGCGCAGTATTGCCAACTCAGAGAGGCTTTAGACTCGAGAATGTCGATCGGTATTTTATCTCTCATGCATTTACACAAAAACTTCAAGGATTACTAATTATAAGTAAAAAATTATTAATAATAATTTAGAGTAAGATATTTAATGTCAATAATTATGCTACTTAAGTGCGAATGAGGAATTTTAAAATTTTACACTTTTGTAGCTGATGCTACATTACCCCCCAAGGCGCAGACCGAAAGGTCCACCCGCTGCAATCATTTGTAGCGGGAAGGAGTTCGAACTACGCGACCATGCCGGGTTTGGCGGTCGGAAAATGTTACTGAGCGGGGAAGCTTCACCAGACGGGTCTGCAAATTTAGATCAGCAAGAGTTCTTGGTATAGGAGTTACTGCAGCGGTCTCGTCTGGTCTCTCCAGACTTGTCGCTGTTTCACTAAGAGAGCTAGAATTAGAGTCTACGATAGGATTTGGGATAGGGTTTGAGGGTACAGGCACAAAGAAAGGATTACACTCAAGTTGACTAGGCAACAATGCAGCCAACTGAGGAAACTGAGGTGGACGATATGATCGAGTCTCAGTGGAAAGGAAGTTCTGTGGAGAGAATGAAGAGTCAGAAATCACACTATTATCGGAGGTATACGCGACCTTTAATCGTTCTATGCTCACAGGGTCGGGTGAACCAGATCTTTCAAGGACGAAATACTTTGGCGTCCGTTTTGAATGGGCCATCATAAGGGCGTCTGAGAGTTGGTTTTATGCTGTCATTACGGACGTACACATGTGTGCACTGTTGCAACGCAGGATCAAGTTTGTCATTTGTCTGAGGCATTCGTGGAGCAACATACTTGATCTGCCGCATGCAATCCTTGAGACAGGTCACATATGCGGAACGGTCAGCGGATGAAAATTCAGGCAACGGTTTTGGATCAACAATGTCGCCCGGGAGACGAAGCGTCTTTCCATACAACATTTCTGCTGCTGTGCACGGCTGATCCTGCCGATGTAAATTCCTAATACTCAGTAATACTACAGGAAGTCTGTCAGTCCAATCGTGACTGCAATTAAGGCAACGCAATGCAGCCTTTAAATCTCTGTGGACTCTCTCAATGAGTCCATTGGACTGCGGGTGATATGCCGTGGTGTTGATGTTTTCCCACCCTAAAGCGGTGCTAAGCTCACTCCAAAATTTGGAGGTAAATTGTGATCCCCGGTCATGCGTGACACTTAAGGGAACCCCAAATCTGGAAATCCAATTACTCATGAAAGCGCGAGCTACAGTCTCAGTTTGGGTATCAGGAAGAGGCACGGCCTCAACCCATCTGGAAAACCTATCAATTATGGTTAACAAATAAGAATGACCGCGCGACAAAGGCAACGGACCCACCAAATCTAGGTGTACGGAGTCGAATTTGTGTCCAGCAAATGCACAACTCAGTAACGCTGCACGATTATGTTTCACAACTTTGCTACTCTGACATGCATGGCAATTTTGCACAATTTGCTTGACCTCCTTACGCATCGCTGGCCAGACGAAACGATCGGAAATCAAACGCAATGTACGGTTAATACCAGGATGTGATAGAGAATGATAGTGAAGAATAGCTACTCTGCGGAGAGTCGCAGGAAGATACAAACGAGAAAGTCGCTCAGCATCACGGTACACGCCGTCAACCAAAGTTAATTTCAAAGAGGTAGTGTTAGAAGGTTTGAGAAGGTCCTAAAGTTTAGGATCCTCCTTCTGTGCATTTGCTATATTACCGAAAGTGATTTCACCACTGGTTTGGACAGAATTAATTCTAGATAGACAGTCAGCCACTGTATTCTCCAACCCTTTAATGAAGCGGATGTCAGTGGTAAACTGACTAATGAAGGACAGGTGTCGAGCTTCTCTTGGCGAGTGTCGCTCAGAAGGCATGTTGATCGCCGAGGTCAAGGGTTTGTGGTCTGTGTAGATCACGAAGTCCCTTGCCTCTAGAGCATAGCGAAAGTGTCTCACAGACAGATAGATAGCAAGGAGTTCCCTACCGAACGCGCTGTAAGCACGCTCAGTGGGCGATAGCTTTTTGGAAAAGAAGGCAAGAGGAGAGATATTAGTCCCTACTTTTTGTTGCAAAACAGCACCTACGGCAGTACTGGAGGCATCAACCACTAAACTGAAGTCAGCATTAGCAATAGGGTAGGATAATTCAGTCGCGGTAGCTAGCTTGTGCTTAATCTCATCAAAAGCTTTGCGCGCTGCATCCGTCCACTTGACATCAGTAGATTTACCTTTACGCTTTGGTTCCAGCAAATCTGACAAGGGAGCTAAAGTTTGAGCGCAATTTCTGATGAATCTATGATAGAAATTAACAGAGCCTAGGAACCTTCTCAGTTCCTTCTGGGTCTGTGGAAGAGGAAAGTTTTTGATCACTTATACTTTGGAAGGCAAAGGTTTTAGACCTAGGCTAGAGATTTCATGACCTAAGTAAATCAGTGATGGCTTTCCGAGCTCACATTTGGCAGGATTTACCAGGAGTCCATTATCGGACAGTCTTTCAAACACGACCCTAAGATGGTCTTTATGTAGCTCAGGGGTTGCGGATGCCACCAAAATGTCGTCAAGGTACACATAGGCAAAAGTGAGATCCGAGAAGATCTCAGCCATGTGTCGTTGGAATCTCTGAGGAGCATTCCTTAAACCGTACGGCATCTTGAGAAATTCAAAGAGACCAAACGGAGTGATTACCGCGGTCTTAGGTATTGCGCTTTCCTCAAATGGTATTTGATGGAAGGCGTGTTGGAGGTCTATTTTTGAGAAAATTTGTGCTCCCTCTAAATTTGCACTAAAATCCTGTAGGTAAGGAATAGGGTAGCGGTCAGGTAGAGTAACGGCATTCAACCTGCGGAAATCCCCGCACGGTCTGAATTCACCGTTAGCCTTGGGTACTAGCAAGAGAGGGCTAGCCCAAGGGCTTTTGGAACTGCGGATGATGCCGCTGCCTAGCATCCTAGCAAACTCTTTCTTGGCTAAAGCCAATCGATCAGGCGGTAAGTGTCTAGCTCTGGAGTAAACTGGCGGTCCAGTTATTTCAATGAAATGTTTTGTGCTCGTCTGCACATTTCTAGAAGCTAAGTTAGAGTTTGTTAATGCAGGGTATTCTGCGAGAACCTGCTCGAACATGCACTCTTTCTTGAAAGCAATAGAGAAGGAATGCAAAACATTAGCTCTAGTTATGCCACAAGCGGGAATTGAGATCTGTGTCTCCTCGTCCCTAATTCTACGGTTTTTAACATCTACCACTATCCCATACTTCGCTAAGAAATCCGCGCCAATTATGGGCTCTTGGACTTCCGCGATGAGGAAAGTGAAGAGAAAATTTCGCCTCAATCCCAGACTGCACTCTAGTACTCTCTCTCCATAACAAGCTATTGGCGTGCCATTTGCGGCGCGTAGTGTCGCCACCAAATTATTATTGTTTTTATCTTTAGCCGTGGCTGGGATAATTGACACACTTGAACCTGTGTCGATGAGAAATCGATATTTGGTAGTGGGATCTAATATAGTTAAGAGGCGAGTAGTCTGGGAATGAGGCAACGCAGTACTCGCTACTATGCGTCGCTGTTGGCGTTTCCCGAAGTCATTTCGGTATAACGAGGACAGAATCGGGACCCGCACTTTCGTGCTTGGTCACCAAATTTATGATGGTACCAACATAAATTACTATTAGCATCGCGAGAGCGCGATCTAGAGTGGCGGTTTTGATTTGACCTATCATAAGATCTACCTCTATCGAAACGTTGAGGAGTAGGAGGAGGATAGTCATAGGGATAGTCGTAGGCATGGTAACGTGAGACATTCCTTGGGCCTTGCTAGATATGAGCTACACTCTGACCTAACTGGCAATTCTGGACAGCTTGTTTAAGTTCGGCGATCTCTCGTTGCATTGTATCTATTGCCGCTGAAGATTGATTATTAGCAGTATTTGACGGGCTAAAATTCGCAGCTGATGCGTTCAAGGAAGCTACCTGCGGTGCTTGTGACATGTTTAGATTGCGCATCACTGTCTCCGTGGCCTGAGCCAGGGTCTCTAGACTTTCGTTCGGACCTATCATTGATAAGAAGGGTCTCACATTAGGTGGTACTTTGCTCAGGTACACTTCTCTGAGAAATCCCTCAGCTACGCCAACACCGGCTGCAAGTTTTCGCAACTCCTTAGCTAACGAAGTAGGAGAGAAACTGACAGAGACAGGTGGAATTGCCGAGGCATCCACAAGAGACCTAAACTTGTCCGCGTCGGACAACTGTAATTTTTCGAGGATTTTACTTTTTAAGACCCCGTAAGGATTTATAGCAGGCGGATTCACAATCAAATCATTTGAGTCACTTAACATCTGCGTGGGCACAGCAGCTATTAATGCATAAAACCTATCTGAAGAATCTGTGATTTTATTATAACGAAAAATAGCCTCAACTTGGTTGAACCAAGTTTGGCTTTCTGCTGGTATGAAAGGAGGAAGAGTTATAGGCTTAGTGCGCGCTGGAACTGCCTCATTCTCTGTGTCGTACATACTGGCAATTTTTTCTTTTGAATGCAAAATTAAGCTATAACGGCACGGAATTTACGTACTCAACACCTAATAACTTTGGTATTAAAGTGTCAAAGGTTTGCGATACTAGTTACCTATTCAATCATTCAAACAAAGTTGAAACGGAAAGAAGAAATAAAGGAAACGAAAATTTTTACGGTAGTCAGAAATAAGCGTAAAGCACGGAAATAAGGGAAAAAAATTTTCCTACCCACTGTGGCACAAAAGACAAAAGACAGAAAACAGCATGAAAGAAAAAAAAAATTTTATAGCTGCTCAGAGAAAGTTAGCACAGTACATCCATGGAAAATTCTCAAGGAATACTACGAATGGGAAACCTATCATTACAATATGCCAACATTAACCTCTCTCACGTTTTTCTCAAACACTTATCGAGTTGAATAGTTTTGTTTTAAGCTCGACAGCTGGGGGTCACCAGTGTTAGGATTGGTGGGTATGCTAGTTATTAACTTCCAACCTTAATCGTTTTGCTCAATAGTGTTTTTCGAAATTGTAAGAGAGGGATAATAAAGCATGGGAAAACTCAGCTTGGATTTGCTTTATTGAAGGAAACCGTGATGAGCGATGGCGTGCTTGACTTCGGACGATCTTCTCTTAGATGGGAAACCCCGTGCAGGCGAGGTCCGGCGAGCGATGACGTTGGCCAGGTGTAAGTGAGTGTGTTTGTGGAGTTTCTAAGTCTGTTTAATGTTAGCGACTGACTTTAGAATAATTCCACGTTATGTAAAGCAAGTTGTCGTGGTTGAGCGTATAGATTAATTTGCCATTAGTAGTAATACGAGGCCTGTCGAAAAAATATCCGACCTTAATTTTTCCCGCGCAAAGTAGTGATTCTAAGGCGGCGCCACTGTGCACGGTGGAAGGAGGAATCTTAATGCGCATGCTTGACTTTTTTCACCGCATTCACTTGGGCCAGTCACTGGCTGGTGGTCGCCAAGTAAGGTGCTGTTCTAAGTGTTTGTCGGATTTAGTTTTCTTGCAAGATGACTGAACGAATTGAGCAAAGACACTGCATCAAATTTTGTCAAAAGCTTGGTGATTCTCAAATTGAAACAATTCGTAAGATTCAGCAGGTGTTTGGGGAAGATGCTATGGGTGTAACACAAATTAAGGAGTGGTTCAACCGATTCAAAGATGGCCGCACATCAGCGGAGAGTGAGCAGCGTTGTGGCAGGCCCAAAACTTCTCGGAGTGCAGCTGTTGTTGAGAGGGTGCGAAATTTGGTGATGGCAGATCGTCGTTTGACCGTGCGGGAGATTGCCCAAGAGGTTGGAGTGAGTAAAGATTCTGCACATGCCATTTTGCGTGACGATTTGAACATGAACCGAGTGGCTGCGAAATTCGTGCCCAAGTTGTTGTCGCCGGAACAAAAAGACCTCCGTCGTGACGTTGCACAGGACCTTCTGGACACCGCCAACACTGATCCTGGGTTTCTGAACACCGTGATAACTGGAGATGAGTCATGGGTGTACGGGTACGACCCAGAAACAAAAAGACAGTCATCCCAATGGAAGCATCCCGAGTCTCCAAGGCCGAAGAAAGCGCGGCAGGTGCGAAGCAAAATCAAGGTGATGCTGACTGTTTTCTTTGATGTCCGTGGAATTGTGCATCACGAATACGCACCGGAAGGACAAACAGTGACAAAGGAGTACTATCAGGATGTTCTCCGGCGACTTCGTGATGCAGTTCGGCGCAAAAGACCAGACATGTGGACTGCGAACAACTGGCACTTGCATCACGACAACGCGCCCGCACATTCATCCCATTTGATCCGCAATTTCTTGGCCAAACATGGAATTACGACCGTTCGCCAACCTCCCTACTCTCCAGACCTGGCTCCTTGCGACTTCAGGTTGTTTCCAAAATTGAAGACACCACTGAAAGGATCCCGTTTTGAGAGTAGAGAAGAGATAATGCGGAACGCGACGACAGAGCTGAACACCATTCCAAAAGAAGACTTCCAGAGGTGTTTCCGGCAGTGGAAGGATCGGTGGGCTAAGTGTGTGGAAGCACAAGGAGCCTACTTTGAAGGGGATTAGGGTCCCAACCCCGTCAGGTTGTTGAAGTATTTTTTCTGGCCAAAGGTCGGATACTTTTTCGACAGGCCTCGTATACTAGGCTCTACTAGCTCCGACAAGTGATTGCAAAGTTGATAGATGACAAAAGGTCAGAACGTCTCACGTCAAAGATAAGCAATTTGCGTGGTTTAACTCGATGGTTTAGTGAAAGATCATATGCCACGTGAAATTAACTTGTACAGCTCAGATGGATGTAAAGCTTCAGGCCCAAGGAATGTTGTGTTGTGGCGTTTGGTGCCGTCGAGGATCTGCAATAGTCGAAGACGTTGAATGAGAAGGTTCTCGAAGAGGCATCAAGGAAACATTCCACAACTGAATATCCCTACACTGCAATGGTAATTTTCCATCACGGAGAAAACCCTGAACTTCTTCCATAGATTTTAACTCAAGCTATTAATTTCTTTACAGGCTCAGGAAGAAGATAGAAAGATTACAAGCTGGCAATGGCTGTTCTCCTTTTGTCAAGCTCATGAAATAGGATAGATTTTAACAGCTGGCAAGCTCTTTCACTACTGCCCTTGCTTTTAAAATAAGAGCATGAATATTTAAGAATTTTTGGTAATGACATAATTGTTATTCATTATTGAAAACTACATGTGATTAAGCGCATGATTTATGGAATATAATGAAATATCACACCGCTAAAAACTTTTGCAGGAATATGTATGACAGTACAAGACTTGTACGTGATTTTTAGAGCAGTAATAATCGGTTGTTCCATTTTGTGGAATTATGGAAAAATACATGTGATTTAAGCACCATGATTCGTGAAATATGAATGAAATACGAATCAGCTAAAAATGAATGAATATGAATGAATAATTTTCGTACTCTATAACATCTCTATATCCGTACGAGAAAATAAAAAGAAAACAGTCCTAATTTCATTAAGATATCAATCATACTGAAAACACTGCAAGTATATCTTGTAATAAAAAGAATAATATCTACACTGAGAAAAGAAACACTAAACGTATCTCTTGCAGCAAAAAAAAAATATTCAAAACATAATACAATGAACATAAAAATGAAATGACAAAGCAGTTTTACGCTCCGCCATTTTTTTACAACAACGCCGGCAAACCTGCCGTGCGCTCTAACGAAGTATTTGATGAGCGAATTTCAATATCATAATGACAGCTGCAAGTATATAATTTTGTAGTAAGGAAATGACATAGTTGAGCATCTTACTATAATCTTGACACAAGAAATGCACATGACACGCAAAATTTACGCTACGTCATGTTGAGGTAGCACTTGGAATGAACTATGCTATGTTACGACTTCTACGACTATTTACATGTTTATCTATATATATAACACTGACCAAATCCTTAAAACTTAAACACAATGCACAATGAGAGATAATACAATATACTTTACCAGATTTTGCTCGATTTGAACACTTAATTTCTTCCACTTACAAGAACGGTGTAAACGCAACGCTAGAGAGGCACGAGAGAGTGACGCGGACCAAGCGTCCCGCGCAGTATTGCCAACTCAGAGAGGCTTTAGACTCGAGAATGTCGATCGGTATTTTATCTCTCATGCATTTACACAAAAACTTCAAGGATTACTAATTATAAGTAAAAAATTATTAATAATAATTTAGAGTAAGATTTTTAATGTCAATAATTATGCTACTTAAGTGCGAATGAGGAATTTTATAATTTTACACTTTTGTAGCTGATGCTACATGTACATGAGATAAAATGGAGTGACATTGTGGCCAGATATCACATCTGAGTGGCGAATATTTGCAAAATTTGGCACATATAGGTAGATTGAACAATGGTCCAAAGTGATAATTTTAATTTTGAAAATTTAGAGTTTTTTCGATTTGAAAGTTCAGTGCTAGTGTGCGCTGAACGCAGGGAAAAATATGAAAAGACTAAATGAAATGCTCAAATTACCCCCTCCCGCCAGCTCAGTCGAAATCTATTGAAAACATCTTCGAGAATGATTTTGAAACAGCGAGACAACGTTAGCCAAAATTTAATTCATTAAAAACATTGCACAACCCTCACATCTATAAACCTGTATATTGGTGTACACACAAAATGTATCAGGGTATGTTTGTCATACGGACGTTAAATATTAATACAGAAAAGAGAAAAAATAACAAAATAAAGATGAGGAAATACTCCTAATTATGAAAAAAAACGTTCGTTCAGCTGCATTGAACTGACGGCTGTGGTGCTCATTATTGTCGACAGAAATAATTAAGATGAATGTATGAAAGGCTTAGCAAATGTAAAATGAAATAGAATCTAATTTCAAACAGAAATATCAGGAAAATTAAAATTTCTGGTAGATGGGAAATTCAAACCGAAATGCTGCAGGCCCTATGACAGAGATGCAAAATGACGTGACACATTTACTCTAAATTCTTTTACAGTTTTAGAGTTTTTGATATGCTGTACAGTTTTTGTAATTGCTAGGTCAAGAAGAGTTTTGGAAGTGTTGGTAATTCGCGTAGGTTCTTGGACTATTTGAGAAAGATTAAGTCTGTGCAGCATCTTGCTTAGCTGATTGTTTTTATTTGTCAGATCTACGTTAAAATCTCCGAAAACATAGAAAGACTTTTTGCCTGCAAAGATTAATGTAAGCGTATTTTCAATTAAATCTAATATTGGACGTAGAGATGCTGACGGATGTCTGTAAAGACTGCCGATAATGAAAGACTTGTGTTTGTTTACTTGAACATTGAACCAAACCATTTCTACGTCTTCGCATTTTTCTTTTATCGTAAGTAAGGATGTAGATTAGACATTTTTGATGAAATTGAATGAACCGCTACCTCTCTTACTCTTGGCTCCATCATAACGGTACAATGTGTACCCGGTAATGCTGAGATATGAGCTTTCGACTCGTGAATCGAACCATGTTTCAGATACGTATAAAATATCGATATCGTTTGTGATCAACATTACTCGTACGTCATCCATTTTACCATTGAGACTGCGAGCATTTATGTGCAATATTTTGGTATTATTTATTTCAATAGGCAGATCTTTAGTGGAGTTATTGCATTTTTTAGGTCTAGCAGGGCATTTAGTATTCGTCTCAAGGTCTTTATTGCCGCGTTCATTGTTTGTGATTTCAGCTTCAAATTCAATTTGATCACTGTTATTTAGTCACAAATTGGTGGCGGGAGCAACACGGTTTTCATCACGCATTTTCACGAGGGCGCTATAGTGGTCCTGTTTCCGGTGTATGCTTACCGGAGGACAGTTTATCAGAACATTTGATGTAGGGGAGATTGTCGTCTTCCAAATCCCATTGTCTCTTTCATCAAATACGTGAATTGGTGTTTTCGTTACATTAGAAAGTATTTGGGGTATGAGGTCTCCAACAGCGTGATGGAAGACTTTTCTATCGATGTATTAATCGATGAGTGGTTCGAAACTGCCACTGTTCTTGTCAACGAATTTTGCATACTGGTCCTTGTTTCTGGAGCTCTCAGTTTTGACGGCTTTTTTCAAAGATGTATAATTCCATTTCAATATTTGTTGTGAAGCAAGCTGCGCCGTTACGGCGTGGAGGAGACAGTGTCCGTCACCTAAAGTGTAAGCAAGCTCCATTTAGAGCGATCGTTTCAAGTCGCCCAGTGTGTCTGCAACGCGTGTGCAAATTTGATTCACTGTTGATTTTGCGGTAGCAGTATCGGTTTGGTCGTTCGATGGAGGCCTGGCAGAGGCATCAGATTTTTTTCGAATAATTTGATTTTCTTTGGAATAGTTTTGAATATCGTTATTCGCTTGACTTTTCTCGGTTCCTGCGTACTCACTGGAAAGTTGAGAATTGGTTAAAAGGAGGGCATGTCGTAATCACTATTTGTGTCTGTTGCAAGTAACGCAAATTTATTTTTCGTACTGACATTATATATGGCTGAGATAAAGTCAGGGAAACGCTCAGGCTTATTCACGTTCCTCATGCTGTGGGTGGGTGAGTTACTCAGAGCTCTGCTTGATGACGCAATCGATTTTGAAGGATTTGGTGTACCATGTGCAGTGATGTGCATAGGCTTATATTCTTTTTCAAAGTTTAAATGAGACTATTTGTCTCATTCCGTGAAGTTTTCGATTCATTGGAATGATCTACAATTCCATTTATTGCTTGACATTTGTTGAAATGAGGACAATATGGCACGGTGATTCGCAATGTTGATTTCATTGCAAGTTGTCCAAAAAAACAAAAGTTTTCTTCCTGGGTGGGAGGCCATTGAAAGTTATTGAGTGCGTCACCATTTTCATTATCTGGGTAAGTTTGAAATTGAATCAAGTTTAAACCCAGGTTTTTGCAAAAATTCATCGTTTTGTTGAATTCTTTCGCACTGCAAGCATTGACAATATAAATACGAGAAAGTGCGTACTTAATTCCAATTTGTTGTTTGATTCGAGCAAGGTCTGAGGGTGAGTGACAGAGACCATTAAGACTTAGTAATTGTCGTGACCCTCTCGTTTCCGGCATTATTCGTCGTTATTTCTTTCCTTTGCTTTCATTTCTTTTGATAACCGTCGTGACTTAAAGCCACATTATTCTATTTTGTCAATAAGATCAATTGAGACTTTTCAACGTCTCCAAAATAATTAGTAATTTACGTTATTTAATAAACGATTAATATGGTAGCGAGTTAACCTTTTCTCTACGACAGAAACGATAATTCTTTTCTTATTAAAGGGGAAATTCACGAGGCATTGACATCACTATTTATTTCCTAATCTTGACACAGAAATAATCAAAATGGATCTAACGCACCTAGTCACATTTGATAAAACATCGGATTTACGCTGAATGTTCCTATGAATTACCTATTGCACAGAGGCAAGAAATGAGGATGCATTAGAGCGGATAAGTGTTATAGGACAATATGAATGGGACTTATCTTATAATTCCAGGAAAGTAGCTGATATACGTTCCGTGACAACCAATGATTTACGTTACTGGATGATAAATGCGAATTCACTTGGATATAAATTGTTTAACAAAGACAAAGCCCTGGCCAGCCCCAAGCTGGGGACCGGCCCCGGCACGACGTGTTTTCAGCTCTTAACTCAGCGGTTGCCACGGTCCGACTGACTCTTTTCAAACGTAACGCTCTTGGCGATGCGAACATTTGAGATGCTAACTAGTAATAACGGCATCACAAGATTGGTATATGAATGGAAGATATTTCCCCGATTAATTTAAATACGCTGCTACTTACTCTTGTTAACATATTTATACTAACAATCCCCGCAAATATTATTAATAAGAAGTAAACATTACATAAGAGAAATCATTGGAGTTCCTGGCATCTTCTGTGAGCTGTCGTCGTTCCACCGAAGTCCAAGCGATGAACCTTCTCGAAGGTATAAACGATTTGAAGATATAGGCGATTTGAAGTGCTCCTTCGTCGACACTCAGACTTATTATCATTTGGTCTTTTAGAACCATTTAGGAATACGTTATTGGCCAGATAACGCTCATCCAGATTCTTAGCGATGTTCTTTACACAGTTATGCGGAGAAGCATAACACTTATATTCTTTTTCAAAGTTTAAATGAGACTATTTGTCTCATTCCGTGAAGTTTTCGATTCATTGGAATGATCTACAATTCCATTTATTGCTTGACATTTGTTGAAATGAGGACAATATGGCACGGTGATTCGCAATGTTGATTTCATTGCAAATTGTCCAAAAAAAACAAAAGTTTTCTTCCTGGGTGGGAGGCCATTGAAAGTTATTGAGTGCGTCACCATTTTCATTATCTGGGTAAGTTTGAAATTGAATCAAGTTTAAACCCAGGTTTTTGCAAAAATTCATCGTTTTGTTGAATTCTTTCGCACTGCAAGCATTGACAATATAAATACGAGAAAGTGCGTACTTAATTCCAATTTGTTGTTTGATTCGAGCAAGGTCTGAGGGTGAGTGACAGAGACCATTAAGACTTAGTATATAATTTTTAAATCTAGGCATGCAATTTATAGTATGGAGAAGGTCATCGAAGTGCCCAGATGAAACAGTTTTGATCCAGCAAGAGCGATCGATGTCCTTCCTTCTGATCGTGCTTAGGATATTGTCACCTAGCAGCAAAGTATCGTAAGGTTCTCGACAATTGGAGTCGACTTCACAAGAGATACTAGCAGGTACCACAGGTGCAAGGTCTTGAGAACTTATATGTGAATTTAAAGCAAAAATTTGCTCGGTTAAGCTCTGAATGTTTGATACTGTAGAGAAAATCGACGACGGGCTAGGAGGCTCACGTTGTCTTAGGGATTTATTGAAAAACGCTGCTGTAAGAGACAAATTATGAATAATTTCATGAATTTTTTGAGAGCTTGTTATTTGAAGCGGTTGCAAGTAGCCATTAAAAGAAGCAACAGTGTTTTTTCTATTGCTCTGTACTGGAAATTTTATTTTGTTCTCACAGCTTGCGCTCTGGGGTAATTTACTGCCAGTATCGTTTTGTGCGCGAAAATTATCGAACATATAATCTCGAGAATGAGGAGAGTCTACCACGCTTGAAATTTCCTTATAAATAACAACTATTCTGTCTTGTACCACTGATGAGGATAGTGTTTGTGTCCCCGTCCCTGGCGGACAGTTCGGAGCGTTGTGTTGACGCAAAGCTGGGGAGCTGGCACGCTGTTTTGCTTGTTCAGATGAGGCGCAGCAGGTGGTTGTGGTGCTGCGGCTGAGACTTTACTGCTTCGAACCTTCAAATGATTGCTGGAGGTTTGGCAGATATGTTTTCCCTCATCCGGCGATATTGGTTGCATAGTCTTCACTGACGTTGCTTCGGAAGGTGACACACATTCTCTGACGGGGTTACTGGCAGCTGTTAGCAAGTCTCCTGTCTTTTGAGCATTAGGATCTTGTGAGTGAGAGGATGTAGGTCTCCTGCTTGCAGGCACTTTTCTTGGTAAGGTCGTATTTTTGCCCCTGAGAGAGCTATTTTTTCGGGATGTTGTGTAGGGCAACATTTGTGCAGAGAACGGCACTTTTCGGCCTGCGAAGCTAGTCTCGTAATGATGCATCGTGCGTTATATTTGCATAGCTATGACTGAATTTTGAGAACTAAGTAACTTTTGTATATATTTCGCTGATACTGATTTGCTAAATTTTACCTCGCTCACCAAGTATTTTATGAAAAGTGGGGTAAATCCAAGCCGTTCATCGATGTATTGAAGCTTACAGCTGAGAGAAGAGGGGTTACCCTTTAATGCTGGAGGTCAGAGGCGAGGAACTGGGAGGCTTGGGGTCGGCCGTGAACAATGACACGCAATTTTGCATTATGTACAACCAGGTCACAGTCTCTGACACGAGTCGTGATTTTTTTTTTGGTGCGAGAGTTTATTCCTATTTGTGTTTATTCCTATATTAATTATTCAACAGAATGAGATCTGGTGCAAAATGATAATGAGGGACAGCACAATTTTTACATTTTAGTCTCATTGATTATAAAGGGGGAGCGTATCTTAGTGTGCAGTCTCATCTTCAGTCTTTTCCTTCGTTCAGATGGGCTTCCTTTCGCTGCGGTAATTTTTTTGGAAATTTTGTAGGATCAAGAAACACATCGTCTGTAGGATGACTAACGCTTTTAGTGAGAACATTTTTGAATTATAATTCATGGCTAGTTGCACTTTTTATACTATTTTCCCTGGCTATTGTGAGTGTTTTTCAACTCCTCGTTCATCCGTTGTTCTTACTGGTAGCTCACTTAAAACTATCGGTGTTTTTAAACTATTCGGTGTCAGTAGGGAAACGGAGGTACGAAACACAATAAGTCTTTCGTGCACATTTGCCGTCTCGGCCACGTAGGAAGTGAACAAAAACTTCACTGAGAGGTTAGACATTACCAAAAATTTATCAAATCAAACGTTATTTCTTTGGTTGCTTGAAGCGGAAAAGTTCAGGATTTGCCATGCTCTGAACGGTCAGAAGACGGGAAGCAGGGGTACGGGAAAGAGGGGGGGGGGAGGTGTGGGCTCGGTGAGGGGAGACTGAGGGAACAAGGACACTTCAGACAGGCCTATCGTTCGAGACCGGGCTGAGCACACCATTTCACACCCCTTGCCAGCACTGCTCTGTTGGCTTCTCATTTAATTTGCAATGATTTAAGCAGAAATAAGACAAAAGTTATTTTTTCCTTTTTGCAGTTCCACAGGTAGCAAACACATTCGCTGATAGTATGATTTTTATGCATGGTTAGGTTATTTCCCCCTTGCATTTTCAACAATTACCGCACCATTTTTCCCACACGTCCGATCGCGACCGAGTCCGAACCGAGAGCCCAGAAAGTGAAGTGTGGCAAGATCTTGAGGCTGGTGACAGTCACGGACCTCGGCTGAAGAATCCCTCAATGACTTGGAAGTAGCAACACGGAGAGGTTCGATGTGGCGAAGGCAGTGAACAGTGGTAAGGAGGTGTTCAGTCAAGCCACAGAGTCCGGAACTCAAGTCAAGAGGTTCAGTTAGGAGATCAGTAGGAGTAAGGGGTTGCAAGTTCAGTACGTGTAAGGGGTTGCAAGTTCAGGTACCCCCTTAGTGAGTCAAGCCGGGTGCTAGGTTATACCCCCTTAAGGAAATCAAGCAGGGTGCTAGGTTAGAAGCTCAGTCATTGATCCGTTCAGTCAGTTGATCCGTGGTTGATCAAGTCAGGTATGTCAGGTAGGTTAAGTCAGAAAAGAAAGAAAGAAAAAAAAACCGTTTATTTACAAGTTGCCACATGAGATACATGCCAACATATTGGCCTTTAAATTTTCTTAATACAAGACGCCCTAAAACAAAAGTTACATACGAGGAGTACTAATTGACAAACTATCCGAGGTGTACAAATAGATAAATCATACGAGGCATAATAATAGACAAACTATACGTCAGGCAATGATAGGTTATGAGATCAGTATCTGATCATTGAATTCGAGCACTATGATAGTATGGATCAGTATGTGATCCTGGTATAAGGCAGTCAGATAAGTCAGGTACTATGATAGTAGAGATCAGTATGTGATCCTGGTAGTCAGGCAGTATGACAGTACAGTTCAGTATGTGATCCTTGAAGTCAAGCACTATGATGGTATAGATCAGTATGTGATCCTTGAAGTCAGAGCAGTCAGATAAGTCAGGTACAATGATAGTACAGATCAGTATGTGATCCTTGAAATCAGGGCAGTCAGATGAGTCAGGTATAATGAAAGTACAGATCAGTATGTGATCCTGGCAGTCAGGCAGTATAGTTCAACATGTGTTCCTTGAAGTCAAAACAGTCAGGCCCAGGTGTGTGAAGAGATCTGAGAAATCAGGGTGAGCTTGGATACATTTTCCTTCTCTCTATTGAGAAAAACTACACACACCCGTAACTATCGTAATTAATTTACCCAACACATCATGCACCTGAGGTTCTTCCCATAAAAACATCCACTAGGATTTTCTCCTACAGCTTAACACAGGTTAAAGAGAAAATAGGGTAAAAATCCATTAACTTCACTCTACACAGCTAGCGTATCACACATAAGAGAAATATCCTGGCAACAAGAGAAAAGAAGAACTCGTTCTTAATACTCGTGTAAGCGACGTAATATTCTACAAAAGAGCTCACAGGCTATTCTTCGACACTTCTATCCTAAACTTGCTATATGCATAAATATCGGTAAAGGAATACTTAAATACAATTCACATCCTATGAATTAGCACGAAGACACAATTCACAAAATATTATCGACTTACGTGAGGAAGGATTACCCTACAACATAACAGAACGACAACAGTGTCCCATGCCGAGATCCTAGCATCGGCGATGTTACCACAATGTTCACGTCTAAATATGGTCGGAAATTGATATTTCGTAAATACCTATGTGAGTCACATGAAACATTAAGATTAGTAATTATATTGAAGAATTTAATATTAATAAATTACACTGAGAGAGTTTATGCAGAGAAATACGTGAATTAATACTTTAATGACAATTAATAATTTTAGCTTATGCTACATACCAACGAACCCAACAGGGTAAAAAACACAACTGGAATAAATGCTATTCTATTGTGAACATCGTCGACAGTAATGGCACAAAGGGAAAATATTGCTCTCAGGTAGTAATGCACCAAGATACATCTTGGAGGACCTTCAGGCGATTTGGATTGACAGCACGGATGGTGGTAGAGTGACTATTGAGTGCGAAGGGGCGGTAGAGGCTGTAGAGACTGTTGCTGACGGAGCGGCTTTGGCGAGTGTTGGGAATATCGGAGCTGCGCTGAGAAGACTGCACGGCCGAGCTTCTACTGCATCCCGGTATAGAGGGCCTAGAAAGTGCGGTGACGCGCTAAGCTCGCGTCCGCACTGGTTGGTGGTTAGGTGGCTCCTCGAAGCCCACCGTTGCGCGGAGTGACGCCTCGAAGCCTGCCGCTGCGTGGGGGGGGCACCTCAAAACCTACAGCTGCGTGGGGTGGCGTCTCGAAGCCTGCCGCTGCGTGGTGTGGCGCCTCGAAGTCTGCCGTTGCGGGGGGTGGCGCGTCTAAGCTTCTGTGTGTAGGGGGGGGGGAAGGCAATCCCTAATGTACGGAACGATGAAACGCACGGAACGCCCGGAATGAAGTGTTCCGTGGAACTGATATTACAAGTCCTAAAATCCGGAATGCCCGGAATAGTTACGGAACTCTCACAAACCTGACGCTGACGTGTGGAGTGACGATGGAAAATGCAAAAATCAGTTTATATGCGTAAACAATAATGCAACGCTACAACGATTGAACTATGAAAACATCACACAAACATTTCTCCCCAGGAGCCTAAAATATTTCCAGCACCAATTACTTCACAAGAAGCCGACCCGGACGTGACCAGGAATTCATCCAAACCACTAAAAAATATTCCGAAACATCATAATAAATCGTCCCGAAGGACTTGGAACAAAGCGTCCCGGAAACCTTGAATAAATCGTTTCGGAGTGCTCGGAACAACCTCCGGAGCACCCGGAACGATTCGTTTCAGAGTGCCTATAATGAACTGTTTTAGAGCACCCGGAACAGACCGCCCAGAAGCACTCGGAACCGTTACGGGGTACCTAGCTTTTCCTGGACATCAGCACTTCAGCACTCACTCAGCACTTCCTCACTTCGAATCAACACTTCCTCACTTCGACTTCGAGTTCCGGCAATCGGCTTAAGACTCGGCTTCTGAGTTCCCGAGAAGACTTTCGCGTTGTTGTCCGTCAAAAGCGTTGTGGCACGTTTTGCTCCATTCCAATAAAGTTGTACATTTCAGTTGAAGATGCGTTTCCCATGTTACAGAATTCATTGATGCATTATTTTGTGTTTGCTGTAATCTTCAAGTAAACATCTCGACCGAATGGTGGAATTTACAAATTTGCATAGGCATTTATTGCTTCTACATATTCCAGCACTTTATGTACTGGACCACCATCTTTAAGTAAGTGACCAACGCAGCTCCCGCCAATTTCCCTGCAAAGGATTCTTCCTCTCGGTTGCTGTAGTGCAGAGCAGACTTCTATGATGTGTTTCACCACACCATCCGCACCACACCATACGGCATCTCCACACCATCCGCATAAAGGTCTCTGGCCAAGGGCATCTGGGTTTAGTAAATAGTTGCGGGTCAGGGCAGTATGTTTTAATCGGAGTTTATTGATTACTACCTCTTCTTGACGGTTGAACTTGTGCTTGCGTAATTTCCACCTCCCGGGGGAGCTCTTCATCTCTCTGAGATCACTTCGTTCTTGCTGTCACTCATTATTCCAGACATCATATGTCCTCCTTCGTATCAATAGAAACCAGTCTTTAAATGGAATAAGGGCAAATTCAGCCGGTCTCATTGCTGCTTCCTTTGCTGTTAGGTCCGCACGCTCATTGCCACCGATGCCTACGTGGGCTGGCACCCAGCTGATGGTGATACTTTTCTCTTCTAGAATCAGTTGAAGCATATCCAGCATAAACCCATCAAGAAGTTGATTGTTTCCAGTATCGTTGTTGATTGCTTGTATACAGCTCAATGAATCGCTGAATATAGCAAAGCGATCAAATTGTGCTTCTTTTATCAAACTGACTGCCAGTTTAATCGCATGAAGCTCTGCAGTCATTACACTTGCAACCAATGGTAGTGAGATCTTCCTTATGATGCTACCCATCACAGCTGCAGCACCAACTCCCGCCGATGACTTCGAACCATCAGTGAAAATCAGCATTAAGTCATTGTAGATACTCACAGTCTCTTTGTGCAGGTGCATCATGAATGCTGGAGATAGGTCATCTTTCCTTAGATTCGTTATATTTTCCTCAATGTTCAGCCGCTTCAAGATCCATGTAAAGGTTGTAGGGTGAAATACATTTGGACTGGTCGAGTTGAAATATTGTACTCATTTATGACTCCATGGAGTTTCATGACAACTGATTTCAAGAAGCGCTCACGACTGCTGAAGAATAGTTCCACATTAGTGATGTGAACACAACGATAAGCAGGATTGAGAAAGTGACATTTAAGCTTAAAATAGTATCGCAGGAACAGTTCTTTCCTTCTGAGTTCGAGCTTTGGTTCGGTAGTGACGATGTTCAGGTTTTGCGCTGGAGTAGTCTTGGAGGCTCCAGTGCTAGTTCGCATCGCTTCGTTCGCGATGACGTCAAGCTCCTTCGATTCTGTTGCACTGGCTGATCATTAAACTATACAACCGTAATCTATTTTCGGGTGGATTAAGAATTTATACAATATCATCAGGATTTCTTGATCTGCTCCCCACACATAAGACGATACAGATTTCAGCAGATTAAGGCCTTTGTTGTATTTTGCCTTTGTTTTTTGAATGTGCGTGACCCAGTTGAGCTCCCTGTCCTACTCGAGTCCAAGAAATTTCGTATTTTCCACGTTGGTTATGTCGTTTTCTTCGAGCTGCAATGTTGGGACTATTATTTGTTCAATTCCTTTGTAAAATTGCATTGCTGTTGTTTTGGTTGCTGAAAATCTAAAACCGCTATCTCTTGCTCATTCCGAGACTTTGTTGGCAGTGGTTTGCGGAGTTTTTTGCACTTCAGATCTACTGTAGTCAGTGAATGCAATGAGTCAGTCGTCCATGATTAGTGAGCTGAATACTTCCTCTGGAATTTCCCTCGCCAATGAATAAATTATTTTGGTAAAGAGGATGACACTTGATGTGCTACCTTGCGTTGTGCCGTTAGTCAGCTCCTTTCGTGACGATAGATCGAAGTTGGCCTACTCTCACATAGAAGGTGCGGTTTCTTAGGAATTCCCCTACGACGTTCGGTAGCCTTCCCTTCAAGCCTGAGGTCTCCAGGTCCTTCAATAAATCATGGCGCCATGTCATATCAAAAGCTTTTTCCAGATCGAAGAAGACTGCCATAACGTACTTGCCGGCGGCGAGCGACTGCCGTATGTAGGTGTCACATCTCACGAGGTGGTCTATTGGTGCACGATGTTTTCTGAAGCCACACGGTATGTCCGAAAATATTTTGTTACTTTCAAGATATTCTCTCAGTCTTCGGTTTATCAGTTTCCAACGTCTTGCACAGACAACTTGTCAGTGAGATAGGCCTGTAATTTCTTGGATATGTGTCATCTTTGCCTTGCTTGGGAATAGGTAGTATGCTGGCTTCCTTCCATGGTGGATAGATGTTCCTTCTATCCATATTTTATTGTAGACTTTCAACAGGGATTGATGAAAATTTTCTGGCATATTTTTTATCATAAGATTACTGATATTATCAGGTCCTAGGGTGGTAATTCTATTACTCTTGATTGCTGATGTCAGTTCATCGATGGTGAACGGGCTGATATACGGTTCGTTATTATTGCTCGCAAAGTCTACTGGTATCTATTCGCTGTATTGTCTCTACTGACGGAACTCACTGGAGTAGTTCTCGTCATTGGAAGTATGAGCGAAGGTTTCTGATAGTTTTTCTGCTATGTCTGCAGTTGTTGAGAAGAGGGTGTTTCCTCCTTTCAATATTGCTATTTGTCTTTTAGCTCTGCCACGGATTCTATTTATTCGCTCCCAAATGCAACTGCTTGGAGTGGTTATGTTCAGCGATGACACATACTCGCGCCAGCTGTTCAGCTTCGCCTCTCTGATGGTACGCGTTGTGATTGCTCTTGCCCTTTTCCGCTTGACTTTGTCTTTCACCGTACCGGTGCGTTTGTTGTCTCTGTAGAGCTTCTCACGTTCTCGCTACACACTTTTAAACTTATTTAGGTGTCCACCAAGGCTTGGCGAAGTGGTGTCGAATCTTTTAATTAGGAACCCACTTTTCCACCGTGCATCTAAATAGTCTCTACAGTTCATTAATTGCCATTTCGGGACTTTCTGGTAGTTCCAGCACATGAATGTGTCTCCACGTGATATCATTGCAGTATTCCATCTACTTGCCTTTTTTAAAGTTACACCCCTCGGTTCCGCTTTTTCCGTCATCCTGCTGTGTAGACAAAGTCCAAGTCAGGGGTTATATCAGGAGAAGCCAGCTGAGATCGATCACTAGCTTGATCGATATGTGCGTGGCTGAGCTATAATTTTTGATATTCAGATTATTTTGGGTGAGGTGGTTTTGTATCTTGCGGCCTCGGCGGTCTATTGCCCTGTTGCCACAATCGGTGTGGTGAGCGCTTAAGTCTCCTATCACGACAATCGGCTAAGGTAAGTCTTTCAGTACGTTGGATAACTCTTCAAAGTCGACATTAGCTCCAGGCGGTAGATACATAGATGCGATAATGATACTTTTGTAGTGATTTAGATGTATTCTTGCTCCTATATGTATATGATCTGAAGTGACAACTGAATATAAACTTGTTGGGTTGGTATTGAAAAGTGAATGTGTAGCACTACTCCTCAATGATATCTATTATTGAAGTGGCTTTGTTTGCACAGTCCATTGTATCCAACTATTGGTGATATAAAAACATTACCATAAAAAGTTTCTTGGACTGACACAACAGCTGGTTTGTACGTGTCTATCAAGCTGATTAGATCTTCATTCGATGTGGTCATTCCCTGAGGATTCGATCGCAGAAAGATTTCCCGTCCATCTCCAGTCTCATCGCCATTTGCTCCTTCTTCTTTCAGGTCTTCGCTGATCATTGGCATTACCTGCCTGTCCTCTTCTAGGGGATCACTGTCCACAGTTCTCTCTAGAAGTGCCACGTGATTTTTGTAGTGTTTTATTCCTTTCCAGTAAACTGAATTTTTTCAATTCTTCCTCATACATGTCTCTATCTTCTTCTGGAACACTCATTTCCATTTTTTGCTAACGTCTGGGATTTCTATTATTTTCCTCCTTTCGGTTTTCCTTTCCCTCTCTGAGGTTATCGTATCCAGGGGGAGGTCAACCGTGGTAGTGTATATTCTTCCTGTTTTAGGACTTTCGCAGACAAATTCAGTCGCAGCGCACACCCTCCCATCAGCAACCGTCCGTCCACTGCTTCCGCTTGTTACATAATCTCTAGGATATTTTACTTTTTGTTTGTCATTTTTGGTTTCGGTTTCTTCTTCTCCACGGCGATGTCGCTTTTGTGTATTCGATGTTCTTGTCGCATCCCAAGTTTTATCTTTCGTGAAGGCTTTAGCACAATTCATTGTGAAGTTTGGATTTCGACGGTGGAATATAAGTTTGGCTTGTCCTTTGGAAACTTTCTCTCTACTCTGTAGTATAAGGGTTTCTTCCTCCACCTTCCTTTAAAGGCAAGCCTTAGATCTCGCCATATGTTGATCACCACAGAGGTAGGATTTGATTTTGATCGCTTCGAAGTTACACTCGTTCATTCCGTGTCTAGCCGAACAGCACTTCGAACAAGTTTCTTCACCTTGACAGTATTTAGTTCCGTGGCCGTATTCCAGACATTTTTTTCACATCATTGGTCTTGGTTTGATCTCATAAACTTTAGTTTTAGCTTGCTCTCCAGGTCTATGTACTCTGGTATGGGTGACTCCCTGAATGACAACAGCAAGGGTTTTGCCTGCATATTATTGAGTTTTATTCAAGTTGCTTGTATCGCATCTTGGACTCCGCATTTTTCCAGCAGACCGCTCTTGAACTGCTCGAAGTTATTCATGTCGTATTCATAGATACATATATATGAGGCCTATATGAATACCAGTGTTGAGGTTCTCCTCTACACTAACGGGCAATTGATTCAGTTGTTTCAGTTGCTTCATTTTTTGACTCTGCGCTGCGTGGCTCACTTCCACAGTGAAAACCGTTTTGCTACTTGCCCGTAAAATTTTAGGTTTACCTCCAAGATGATTAGCCACGCATTTTTCTTATAGCCACGGAGACATTTCCGCCAGTCAGATTCCCTCATTTTATAGTCGAAGTGTGTGATGTACCTGCTGGTTGGCATCACACGTCCAGTTTCCGTTATTCCCTCGTTGATTTGCTCGGCTATTCGCAGTGTTACTTTTACTTTTTGTATTATTTCTAGCACGCTTCTCTCCTCCGCCTCCCTCTCGCACAGACTGCTACTCGCTGCATGTGTACCTTCACAACGGTGACATTTCTCTTGAGCGGACTCGCAGTCGCGATTAGAATGGCCGACTGCAACACACCTCCTGCAAATCGCTATGTTGCTGCGACATCTCTTCGCAGTGTGTACGTATTTTTGGCAGTTGTGGCACATCATTGGTTTGTTGTTGAATGGGTGCACTCTTGTTTTTCGTCGGGGATGTATTTGCTGTACGGCCGTATTGTTGTTTGAATGTCTTGCGTTCCGGGGTATCGTGGTCTGATGAAAGTTGCTCTGGTAACATTTTGTACATTATATTCCTCTTGGAGTCCAGCCTTGAATTCATCTATGTCAGTGATGTCGAAGTCATTTATGTAGATCAGTCCATCTGAGAGGTTGAAGCGGTCATACTCCTCAGTCCGGCACGGCACGTCCCCAATCCGCGTGAGACTCCCCTTTTTCCCGGCCTGTCGCTCACTCTGCACCTCCAACACCATCGTATCCCTGTTCATGCTGAGTAGTCTGATTGGCTTGTGTTCAGTAAGCGCCACTATCTCTTCCATTATTTTGAAAGGGTTGACGGTCTTTTTCTTTTCTGGTTCAAAGGTAATCGAGAAATATTTCGGGAAATACTTTTCTCCAGTCAGTTGCAGAGGGATGTACTTTAGTTTCTTTTTCTGCTGGGACCTCCGATTGCGAGTGCTCTCGGAGATTCCTCTTCAGCTGAAGTTTCCATAGGTTTTGAAGGTTCCATGTTTTTTGTCTCACAAAAAAAGGGGGGGGGGGGGGGGGGTCCTTGATGGGCAATGGCCCACACACGAAATTTAGGGAAATTCGCCCTGTATTATTATATATTTCTTAACACTAATACAAAATAAGAAAATACCCTGATGGTAGATGTCTTTTGCCCGCGTTGGTTCTAGCCAGAAAACCTAATGAATGGAAAAAATTATAAGCAATACAATCAGTTACAATGTAAATTGTACACTAACGCAGCTGGCTATATTAACGGTACCACCTCGGGAAGGTGCGGGTCGGCTAGGTACAGACAAATTAATGATGGTACCATACAATCAAATCCTTGTCTATTTTCTTTTTATGTTCCTCTTATCACAAATATAATATAATCAGTTCAGTTAGATACCAGTAAAACGTGGTAAAGGGAACAGATAAAACTCAGAAAAAACATTCAGGAGCATTCTGAACAAACCGTTCCGGAGCACTCGGAACAAGCCGTTGTGAAGTGCCCGGAACAAATCGTTCCGGAGCACCCGGAATAAAACGTTCAGGAGCACACGGAACAAATCGTTCCGGAACACTTGGAGAAAATCGTTCCGGAACACTTGGAGAAAATCGTTCCGATACACTTGGAACAAATTGTTTCGGAACGCTTGGAACAAACCGTTCCGGAGTAGTGGAAAAAACTGTTTCAGAATAATAATAATAAACTCAGTTAACGATAACTTCGGTCAAAGACCATATAGTTGTCGCTTTGATATTTCTACCAAAGTTGTTTTCCACAGTAACGAGATGACCCCTTACTGAACATTCCAGTTGTATTTTCCTTCTTCTACTGCTTCCAATCCACATTCGCTCTCTACACCACGTGTCTCGGTAAGGCTGAGGCGTTCTCACGCATGGGTCAGGTGGAAGTGGTAAAAATGAGGT
This sequence comes from Morinoia aosen, assembly GCA_030386875.1. Taxonomy (NCBI): domain Eukaryota; kingdom Metazoa; phylum Arthropoda; class Malacostraca; order Amphipoda; family Talitridae; genus Morinoia; species Morinoia aosen. The sequence goes on from CM059565.1 coordinate 23,918,570, forward strand.
CTGCCTGCGCTACGGCGGCTCAAACTACATCGAGCTGAAGCCATCACATACTCAAATACAAATCTCACTATGAGACCACATAGAAATTATTACATGGGTATCAGCGGACTATTATTAACATTATTACTAATACAATGGTATAATTTCCATTCAACTTGCTCTTATATAAATTTTTTAACAAGGATTAGTGCAACAATGGAAATGCATATTTTCTTCCTTTCCTCTTAGTGATTGGTTTCTCATATTAACAGACATGGGTGTTACGATGCCCACGCATTAATCCCAACATAATAAACCATTTTCTAGACCCCTATTGATTTTCCTCACTAATCAAAATTTTCATAGTAGCCAATAACTCTTATTTCTGGGTGGTGAAAATTCCAGATCAATTTCTTTATGCTGATTTTACTTTAAAATTCAAGTATTTTTTACAGTTAAGTTTGTAAAGGATAATAAAACAACGGCAAATTCAGCAATCGTTGGCTACAGGACAGCAACCAGGGTAGCATCAGGACACCGCCACGACAGCGCCACGTGATGCGATTGGTGCGACGCCTTGCGAAATCGCACGGTTCATTTGCAGCACCGTAGGAATAGCGCTGTGTTGCCTAGCCTCTCGCCCACTGAGGCGATGTGACTCCTGCCTTCATTCCTCCTCATTTGTCTGTCGCACCAAAATGCTGCATGTTGCATTTTTCAGACAACGAGACGATAGTCACTAGCTTTTGTGCAGGTTGTCATAACGTCATTTTGGTTTCATTGTGGATGAATATAACGATAAATAATACGGAATTATTTATGGGAATGCAAAAAATTTCACGATGAATAAAAGAGCAAAGAAAATCGCTTTAATAGAAATCATTTTTCTTTAAAAAATATTTCAATAATAAAAAGAACGTTTCGACAAATTTTTTGGTTATTATCAACTATCCGAAAAAATACAAAAAACGAGTTATAACAAAGTCAGAATACATTTATCACTGGAATTTATGACATTAAAATATAGAGACAGAGACTACACTAATTGCAGAGGGAAGGCCGATTACGTATCGTTCAAGGTAGGTTTATCTTTTAAAATGAACAGGGATTCTAAAATGCGAAGGTTAATTGTACCGCATGTAGAAGAAATTATTCTAAAAATCGTCTAGCCGAACTGGAAGGTCACAACTCTCTGCATGAGAGCGAACAGCAGATTGGGATGGGGAAGAGAGGAATTGTTTAGTTCGAAAACTCCTACCGGCATGCTCAGCCGGTAGGAGTCGTAACGTTCTTTGGTCGAAACTTTCAACAAAATAATAAAAATTGGCGGAAACGTTCTTTTTTATTATTGAAATATTTTTTAAAGAAATATGATATCAATTAAAGCTATTTTCTTTGCTCTTTTATTCATCGTTGACTCTGCAAAAAACAAAACTTTTGCAAGCAATTTTTTTCATTAAAGTGATGCGTGCTTGGGTGACAGCGTGAGGTAGACAATGTATAAGTTGTTTTTCTCATTTATTAGCGATAATTGGTACGAAGCATAAACCATTGTGCAAAAAAACATTCAAGAAAGTTTCAAAACCCACAAATAACTAAAATAGACATTAAATAGTCATTCTAAATGTCAATTGAAATGAGTACGATTTTTCTATGCAATGCTGCGGGAAATGAAGCACAAAAATATGGCACTGCTTGGCATCCATACCGCTTGCGCTAGCACTGACCAACAACTTCGAGGCTTGAGCTTGTCTGGCAGTTGGATATCACGTACGAGCTTAGTTTTTCTGTGATGGACTCCCAACTGTAAATGGACAAAAGTGAAAAATTGATATGAAAAATTGATATCCAGACCTACACTCATGTGTGTCAAACCAGCGCCACACACACATCCATGGACTCAAAATCACTCCAACAGTTGAGTCGACACTCACCAAGCCGTTTTCCGGCAATGTTGGAAACCATGGCGCTGAGTTGTCACACTTCCCAGTCGCGGATCTGATCCAATAGAGTAAAGGGGTGTTTACACTAGGGGACATTTCGGCCTTGAGGCGCGACTCGTGTAGACGAGGCTCACCACAGAGGTTCATATTTGTGTGTATGTGTTCGAAATTCCCGATTCGCTTTGCTCGAATCCGTGCAGCGCCGCATGTGTGAGAGGCGCAGCTCTAGACCGGTCAGTGTGCTGTTAGTAGTCATCAAGTGAGGTAGCGCCTCTTGCTTACCCGTTATGGCTGACTCAACACTGCCGCGAGAAACTACACTGCTTTTAATTGAAAGGTACTAAGCCCATCAATGCCTTTGGCAGACTAAAAGCTGCGAATATAAGGAGGGTGCTTTCCATTTTATTTTAATGAAAATGAACGAACATAGTAACATTTCACTCATGCAAATAAAAAAGAGATTACGTAGCTTTACGATGCTGCAACAATATTCACACAAGCTCGTCTACAGCAATCCATATTTCATAGCAGCAGGCCACACTGACTGGTTTTGTGCTGCATGGCTGCACTTTTGTTTGACCAAAAAAATCTAGTGTGACCTCAAAAAATATCGAGAAACGTCTAGATTTAAAAATAAAACATCCAAAAATATATCTAGAAATAAATTAATTATCTACTATAATAAATTAGTTGAACAATAACATATAAGGATATTTATATCATAAATTGCTTTATATTAGGCAATTTATCTTTGTATGAATTATCTAGTATCCTGATATTTACCCTAATAAAGCTTGGTATCCAAATATTCTTCAATTCCACACGTGTTGCGAGTAGAAAGGTCAGTCTCTATAGCATTGCAAATTATCAATGCTCAGATTCCTACTTATCAACAATTGTTTTAAGGCTTTCACACCGCTATCTTCATCACTTTTAATAATTTTGCAATTGCTAAGTAAGTTGATTCTACTTTATTAGATGCATTACTTTAGAATATAACTGATACACCAAGTAGTTTCATGATAGAAATATCATTGCTTCCATCCAACAATAAACTGAGCTCATTGTTACCAATGTAATTGGTAAGTCTTTCGTCAAAATGAGCCCACAAAACATTCTTGATAATGTATGTGCATTTTATTCCATGATTTTTTGATATCATCGCTAGTTTTGCAATTGGAGATAGTGTGCTGTAGCTTATGAACCGTGAAATAGCCGTCTTGGTGTCGTTCATAATCTGAACATAACATGATCAGAATATGGTTGCTTCACTATTCAGACAATTTGCTTAAGTAAATCAACAAATATAATAAGAATGAAGTAGTAACCAACCATTATGGTGAATTCTTAATTCGAATTTACAGTAATCTATCATATACATAGCTTAATTGTAATTCTAGCTAGAAATTTTCTAGCATGCTGAAAAGACTATATAGGTTTTATAGCTAATATCTAGGTTCGAAATTTTACATCTAGGCTTCAGCAAAAACATCTAGATCTAGCTATATAATATCTAGAGTGGCAGCCCTGTTGAGCAGTGCGCGCTCCATGGCTCGCTCCAATGGTGTCTAGTCTAAACGCGCATGGCTCTTGTGAAGCTCCACACGAGGCGTCTACACGTGAGCCTGCAGCAAAATGTAGACCAGTGTAAAAGGCCTTTTAAGGATGGCTGCGACACGTGCTCCCGAGGTTCCGGAATTCTGGAGTAGAACTGCCACCGGTGTTTTTATTGATTTAATAACTTCCCAACCATGTTTGTGGAAGGTTCAAAGTAAGGAATATAAAAACAAAACATTAAAAGCAGTCGCTCTAATTGACATCAAGAAAGCAATGCAACCTTTCATGCCTGACCTGACTGTAGAGTATATAAAAAGAAAAATAAATACTCTGCGTACACAGTTCAGACGTGGACTTAAAACACTGAACAATCTAAAAAATCAGGTGCAGGCGTGTCAGATGTTTATACTCCAAAACTTTGGTGCTTCGATCAACTGGTTTTTCTTAATGAGGGTGAGCTCCAAAGAGCTCACCCTCATGAGAGATTTATGATATATAAATATATATTTATGATTTTTTCTTATGAGATTTATGCGCTTCCTGCTATTACATTTATCTAGAATGATTACATTTTGAAGCAGTGTTCGTATTATTCAGCGTGTTAAGTAAGGTTTACCATGCACTTCATGGTTTCGCCGATTGTGTCATTCAATTGCTGTATGTTTCGCTGAGCATCTGATTGTGCAAATGGTATTTGCAAGAATGTTTCAATAGGGTAAAAGTGTTCTTCTGTTCTGTTCGATTGTTCAAGAAAACTTGAGTATTGTTTCATGAAGAATTTTATTGACCCTAGACTGTATAACATTGACTGTCTTCAAAACCCATTGGCTATTGGCAATTGCAAAAACTGGATATTTGTAATAGACGATTATGGTATAACCTCAGATTTTATTTTCCAAATCGCATGTCATCTAATTATAAACTAATAAATTCCGGTTCATTAACACTTCCAATACGACGTTCATGGTAATTACCATTTGCTATTAAATTTTCGATGTATCATACAGAATTATTATCACCTAGTGTTTAATCCCATCCATGAATAAAAACGGGCTTCATAATTTTACGCAATTGATGCACATATACGATGTACGATATGTTTTTTGTTATTGTGTGTTTTCATAGTTAGGAGGCGCCTTTTCTCCTTTATTATTCGCACGCTCTGCAATCGGAAGACGGCAGATGCCGACGTTATTCGAAATTACTTGCATCTTCCTCACAAGTCGGCTGATGCCGGATTGTGCTTGCAGTGCGAGCGCTCCCAAACGAAGAAAAGACATACATTAATGTGCATGTAACAATAAGATCAATGGGGTTTACAGAATATGTGTATTTAATAACTTTTACAGTATAGAAAAAACACTTCTCCTGTTAAGAATGAAACAGAATATTTGCCAAAATCTATTTTTGCCACCACTCTTTCAAGTTGGCTGCCAAAGCAGGAGTGATAGAGGGGTGCAAAATCAGTATGTATAATATACAGTACCTTATTGTGAAAATAAAAAAAAAGCTTTCCGTAAAATTTCTACATTAAAATATAGTCGAACCAGAGTAAGCAGTCCGATGGGGGCAGAACTTCATCAAATGCAGCAGTTCCAAATCTAATCTATTATGTAATGCATCTAGAGTTTTACAATATAAATATAATTGAGTAGATTATTCGAATATGTATGATATACATAAGCTAATAAAATATTTTGGAAAATATATCAGTATTCCACCAATCCTTTATAATCGTTGCCTAGTAAGAAGTTAAATCTTTCACTCAAGAAAGAAACCTAATTATTTCAAGAAAATTGTGCATGTAAATAAGGGTGGAATGGCTCAGATCACAATTCGATACCGTCCGTCATCCCAACCATTCTATCCTGCCAAGGAACCGAACCTTCTTCTTGGAAGTAAGTGCAGTATGACTCCAGAAATAGCCTGGCTTCAGGATTAATCCTGCGGGGTCTACGCAAGAGTAGGAGGAGAGATTCAGTTCTTCTCCATGATCGAACCAGCGATAATCTCACCGGTTAAGGTGTTTTCTTGGTCCATTTTACTCGACACATCAGAATGGTCTCGAAGGAAGTTGTGCAGTACTAAACAGGCTGACACAATTTTTTCCACTTTTGATGGATGGAGGTTAATTTTGCTCAGTAAAACCCCGAACTTGTTAGCCAAGATCCCAAACGCATTCTCCACAACGCGACGAGCTCTAGAGAGACGATATGAAAATATCCTTTCGCTATGGGACTGATTACGAAAAGGAAATGGCTTCATCAGGTATGGACGGAGAGGAAATGCATCATCCCCTACGAACACGTAGGGCAGCTGCCTCTCACTTCCGACTGGTGCTCGACTTTGGGGAATTCTTGCTGCTGATCTTTCAAGCAATCGATTGAGGGAACAGCTTTCCCAAAAGCCGCCGGCAGAGACCCTGCCATTTATCCCAACATCAGCGTAAATAAATTTGTAGTTAGCATCTACCACTGCCATTAGATAACACTGTGGGTGCCTTTATAATTGAAATAATAAGAGCCACTGTTAGGAGGTGGTCGTATTATGACGTGTTTGCCGTCAATGGCTCCCAAACAATTTGGGAAGTGCCACTTCCTTTCAACATCCGCAGCGATGCTGGCCCATTCTTCTTCAGTTCGAGGAAACTGAAATATAAAGAAAGCATCCAAATTTAGTAGCGTTAAATGTATTCTAAAACGTTTGCTCGTTAAAAGTAAGTTATTTTACTTTCTGTCACTTTTTCAGAGAATTATACACAAGAGACATACATATATTGTCATTGTTTGTTTAAACAGGTCACTATTTATTCAGTATTGTTCTACCTTCACATATATGGTAATAACATAAGTAATGATAGACATTTTATGTTTTTACACTATACATTGATAGACACTATAAGTAGTTATATATTCTGTATGTTATCCAATCAATCGAACAATTAACTGATCAAAATTAATCAAGATAAAGTCATAAAACGTTCACACAGTGTATTAACCCTTTCTTTCATGGATCCTTTTTTGCAACTTTTTGAAGATATAGGTTTCAATTGGGGATTCACGGAGAGGTCGGCTATTGCCTCATGCATGGTTGCGACGTTCATGAAAAATTCCGCCTTTAATCCATTCTGAAATAAAAGTTAATTTTTGGAGAAGTATCATATATTCAACACACTATCAAAGAAATTGAAAATATATTTAGACACTTTATATATTAATAAAACGTTGTAGAGATAAACTATCCCTAATAGTGTATACAAAACGTTACTGTATCATCATCATGATTATAACTATTGATATCATTAAATTTTTGAATGAATTGTAGACAAATAGATAATGGTTCATGTTTTTTACAGGTATCACAAGATCTTCTAGATCTCGCTGCAGAGGAAAATATAGAAATGACAGAAATTCAAAGTACACTTGGAACTGATCAAGACTTGTTAGAAATAGAAGGAGATGGAGAAGCCGCTATGATTTCGTCGTCAGGACCAAGTACTCGTCCTCCCTCCTGTGCAAGTGGTGAACCAAATATCCGCCCACCCATTACAAAGAAAATGAAGAAAAGTAATGATGAATGCATGCTCCTTCAAACGGCTGTGAACAAGTTAACATCGTTGGAAAAGGAAGAGGACGATCGTTGTGAAATATTTGGTCGTTATATCAGTTCTGAACTAAAAAAATGAATGAAAGTAATAGCCGAATTGCAAAAAAGTTGATGAGTGACATTATTTTTTATGGTTCCTCGGGAGAACTAACGCTGTCGCATAAACTAACGAAGGACTAATAACGATAAGACGACATTCTTACATTTTAAGAATGTGTCAGCAATGCATGAAGACTATAACATGTTTGAGTTAAAGATGTATCTTATAGTATCTTTATTATATTGAAATGGAGGATATAAATTTACAAGTCATGTTTCATTTGTTATGATTCATATTTTTCATTCATTATTAAGATTTGAATTTTTTTAATTGGAAAATATAAATTCAAATGAATGCAGTGTTTATTTCATTCAATCGAAGTAATTGATATGAAGTTTTTTCATCAATTTAATATGTTTTCTTAAATTCAAACAAAAACTCAGTTATCAAATACATTTTTGCACTAATTTTCCTATAATATATTATAGCTTACTGAATTTGCTTATGATGTGTTGAAAAGGAGGCTTTGAATTTATAATGGCATTTATTTAATTTATTAGGATTAATTTCGTTAAGTTATTATCAAGATACTATTATATTTAATCGGAAAATCTATTTTTATACGGATGCAAAGTTTATGTTAAATAATCAAAGTAATTTATATGAGGTTATTTTGTTTATGAATGGAAAGTATTTTTTATATATACAGGAAACTCAATTGTAAAATATACTTTGTGTTAATTTTTTCTATAATATAATGTAGCACACTGCATTGTCTTATTAGCCTCATAGCAGCTACTCACCTTCAAATATTCTCCTTTTAGTGACTGGCAGATAGCTTCGCATGTTTCTGGAATTATCAGAGACAGGCTTTGTTTCGATATTCCTGTCGAATATTGCAAAGAAGTATACGTATTCCCTGAGGCCAAAAAGCGTAGAGTTGCTTCTAACCTCTGCCCAGCAGAGATCCTTTCCCTCAGAAGTCAGAACTGTGTTACTCCGAGATATACTGAGTTCAATTTTTCTCAGCAACAAAGAAAATAGCTCAGGCTTCATCCTCATGTAATTTTGAAAGTCACTTTGGGACTCTGCTCGCAGTTCCTTGAAAATATGCTCATAACTACTTTTAATTGGTCTTCTTTGTAGCCATTTCTTCGTCCAAATCTTCTTCTTTTTATACTTCCGTAATATTTTCAAGGATGCTGCAGCAATACAGCACACAAGCGCTGCTTTCATAAGCTTTTTGCACTTCATTGCCGCCAGTTAATATGATTCATTGCCGCCAGTGCACTTCATTGCCGCACCTTAACACGACCAGAGACTGCAGCGCACTGACTCTGAGATTAACAACACATCGTAGGTGTGGACAAACCGACAATTTGAGTGTCATCAGAGTCCATGGACGTGCGTGTCAACTCGCCAACATGAGTGTAGGTCTGGACGCGCCTTTAGGGCCGTACGGATTACTCCAGTAAGTTCCAAGGGCCAAAAGCGTTTCAATTTTCCTGCCATTATCTTTCATTTCTCGAGTAGTCGCCGAATACGATGTCGGATTTGCTGTCACGGGCCAAGTTGCTCACACGGGCAGGTCGGATTTGGCCCGCGGGCCGTAGTTTGGAGACCCCTACGCTAGACAATAGCGTCGCACGAAGCTTTATCGTTAATGCACCCATTACAGCGCAGCTGCGGCGCAGCGCCGGTGCAGCCAGCCAAGTTAATGATATACTGATTTTCTGCCGCCTACCCTGAAAATTAATCCTATTACATTCGTCAATAAACATTATCAAACTTAAAATAACTTGTGATGGGACATATTTTTATGTTTTCCCAGCCTTTTGTACAAGCATTGACATGGGCTGTCACGGCACCCATATATGTTAATCAACTAAGGACGTTTATATTAAAACATTTTAAAAAGCGATGTAATTTCATCGTATACATAAACTTCCAAGGAAATTAACGTTTTCTTTTCTTATTCTGTCCTAACATGGTCTTATTTGCCTCGAGTGGCAATTTGTCGTTCCTTAAGCTCATGAGTATATTGTAACAGCATTATTTAGGAAGTTACTCCACCACCATAAAGTAACTATTTATGATATCTGTCGCTAAAATACCACTATAAAATTAATAATTGAGGTATTTATTGGTAAAACGCTGCCATAAAACAGATATGTATGATATTTTTAAGGAAAACGCCCTTCAAGACGTAAGTGGGTATTGTAGGTGAACACAACCATAAAATAGATTTTTATGAAGTTTATAATTACACACTACTGTAAAATAGGCATTTATTGTATTCATTGGTTGAACACTACCATAAAATAGGCATTTATAGCTACAAACACCATAAAACGGGTGCTTATGGTGGTATTTATCTCTTTCACAGCCTCCTGAGACTCACCGTGCCGGCCTGTGAGGTCACCGCACAGTTTGGGCGCCATAAACTCCTCTAAATCTTCGTTCTACAATACAACGTCTCTCGTATTGCTTTTTTTTCTTTCAAATTGCATTCACATGCATTGTTAAACTAGATTACGCAACGAAAGGAATACATTTTTTCATGCTTTTCTCTCAATCATTTGATTCGACTATTGACATGGGTACTACGATTTTCAACTACGGATCTTTATGTATAGACATTTTAAAATAGAGACATTTTTAAGACATTTTGAAAAACAATAATGTTTTTTGCATCCTCTTTGATGGAAATAAACGATTTTGCATTAGTCTCTTTTTCTTTTACGGTGGCAATATTCAACAGGTGGCTGTGTTTCTCAATCCACCATCAATATTAAAATTTTTCTTGTTCAGAGTTCAATATTTTCTCCCAGTGAAACTGCCGCTGCAAATATTTCCTGAGTGTAAGACAGACAAATGGAGAATCTTTTCATCTCACTTGGATGTCCGACTAAATATTATATTTTTAGTCTGATGATTCTTTAGAAATCTCAACCGTATTAAGAAAAATGAATCTAAAATCAAGAGGAACCTTTCCTTATAGCAAACGTTTCGAAATTTCTGAAATCATACTTATCGCTGGAAAGCGAAGAATTTGAATCATCAAATTTTCAAAACAGTATATTTAAGAACAAATATCACGCTTACGTAATGAACTTTAACTTACTAAAAGTTTCTTTCACTAGAAAGTACACCAAAGATGTTAAGATAAATTCAAGTAAGGATTTTAAGAAGTCGAACTTAACTTTTTTGAAATCCTGCAAATGAGGAATTTTAGAATCATCGAGGTTAGGATAATAACATTCCATTGAGGATAATCAGATGCTCCTGAACCTGAAGAAGAGCATGTAACTAATGAATAAGTAGAATAATAAAGAAAGTAAAAGCAATCAAAATTTCGTTAATGACACCTTTCATTCGAGGACATTCCACAGTAAGGACTACTTACGCCGCATACGAACGTCAACGCTGCATGACTTCAAGCAATCCACCAAAACGATGATTAACACCTCCAAATAATGAAGATACTCTCATCGTGGGAGTGATTATACTGTAACTGAAATTCACGTATATTTAGATTTTTATGTAGAAATAACTCAACTAACTATATTAACATTATTTACTCAAAAATCGTCAAGTCATGATCTCCCTTACTTTAGTAATTTTTTAAATAAATGCGCTCAGAAGTTTTTTTAGTGGTGAATCTTACGGGGAGAATTTCAGGTTTATAAGATTTAAGGTTGTGGTTTAAATATAAATTTTTAGAGGTTTATAGGTTTTGAGAGGTTTTAAGAGGTTCTACGCTGAGTTTTGAGAGGTTTTAACGACCCAGCGAAGATTTTACTTAAAGCTACGCACTCCATGAAATACTAAAACCCTTTAATTAAATTACCCTTTATATTTAAACCTATTCTGGTTTATTCTAAGTTTAATTTTATGGTTATTTTGATGATTTTAAGTTAAGGTAATAATCTTTTTTAAGACTTTTGAGGTTGCCACATTGAGTTCGAGATTATTTCGAGCCCACAAGCCATTTTAACTGACGGGCTGGTAGTGCGCAAAAGAAGTGTAAAATGCGAGTACCTATCGAACGAAAAAAAGTGAAAACAGACACTCTGTGCAGCAACTTAATAGCAATTTACATAGTTTAGAAATAACAAAATGCAACAGATAATCTGTTGAAAGGTAAATAAAAGCCAAAAACATTGAAGAATTTCAACTAAGACAAAACTGAAGTGCACTGATAGAACTAAATGAGCTGCATCAATCAATTGAATTCAATGAACCAAACAAAGAATAATCCAGCCGTAGCGCTGCTGCTTTAGCCTCTGAGCGGCAAACTTCTTCTCCTGCTTGTTTAAAAAAAAAACGACCTTAAATTTGCAACATTAAAGAATTAGTCACATTAAACCGAAATTAATGTACTATTGCACTTTACATTCCCCAAAAATGAGCCAGTTCAACCAAACCCGAACACGCACATGCCTCCTGGTGTGAACTTCCGCATATGAACTACGTACATATCATGCACCTCTCATAACAGGTTCATTGAAAACGTAGGGGCAATAATTTTGAAGCTATTTGATTGATTTGAGTCTATATATAAAACTGAACAGTGATGCTGAAATTTGAAAATCATGTTCATCTTGTGCAACCAATGGCATGAAGAAATTCTGGACGATGTGCAGTGTATAGTTTTGAATTTCTCAATCTTTTGTAAAGCACAAGATGAAAATGTTCCCCGAATTCCGTAATCATACCTGTATATTGTTTGCATTTATACAACTCTTTAAAACACAGATAAAGGAGCATAAAGTAAAACAATGCACGAACATTTTTATGGCAACTGGTGCCTAACACGCATGTGCGTGGCAAATTTTTTGTTTTTCACAATACTTTACTTGGTGGTAATAACAAATGGAGAAGGCGCGTTGGCAACTTTTTTATTTAACTTTTTTATTATTATTTATCATTATTTATTAAGATTTATTAATCTTTATTTATTAAGAACTTTTTTATTCAACGAGCTTGTTCTTCACTCCTCAACTTTCTCTGCTTAGGTTAAGTTGCTGAAAAACTATTTCTACAACTCGGTTGTTATAATGGAGCGACCGATAAAACTTTTTGTTAGCGTGAATTTCAAAAATGACATCATGAGTTGTTTAAGAATAGATTCATTCTTAATTTGTAGGAATTACCTTACTGGCGTAATGCAAACCATTTTTGTTCATGAGTTTAGTTGCGTACGTTGGATGATAATGCACATCTCGTAATGTAAAATGGATGTACATCTCGTATTATTCGCACTCGAGTTTACGAGAGAAGAAAAGAAAGGAAAATGCCTTCATCCAGGAAATGAAGAAAAAGTTCTCTTTCTACAGAACTTCAATTTTTTGCGTCCGTGACCATTCTATACGATGAACCGCCTAGTTTAAATCATTTAATACAAAATTTAATAGTGATATTGACGAAATGAAAAGTGAAATAAGCGACCTTAAAACACTATCTGAAACAATAGCAGGAAAAGAAGCAGAACACAAACAAATTATTGAAGAGCAGAATGAAAAAATACAAAGCTTGGAGTCACGTCTCGATCGCTTGGAAAAAAATGATCAGCGCCGAGACCTGGAAGATAGAAAATGTACTCTCGTCATTTCCGGGGGGGAACTACCTCATTCACACAACAACGAAAATTGCAAAGAAACAGTCTGCAAAATTCTGAAGGACATCAACATCGACCTCAGTGATGCTGACATCACGTCAGCTAACAGAATGGGAAGAAAACCACTAAGTGGAAACGAGGATCGAAGAAACATCGCTTTCGAACTGAAACATTACAACAAAAAACGTGAAATTTTCTCTGCCTGCCGAGTAAATAAACCAACGTTCTATATAAATGAATATCTAATACCTTCACGAGCCAAGATCATGTACACCTTGAGAGTAGCCAAGAGAAATTTCCCGGAAAAAATCGGAACCCCGAGGACCCAAGATGGAAACATCTTCGCATTCATCCCTGGACAACCGGACTCGAGACGTCAGATTAACACGCCAGAAGAGCTCGACCAATACCTGATGCGGCAACTGGATAAATCATCGAATCAGGTCTTGGGTGTTCACCTCAATTAGGTATCAAAACATGTACCTGTGTCAAATTATATACTCGTATGCCAATAACGCCTAGAATTCTATAACTTTACACTAGATCTTCAAACTGCATAACTTCATGTCATGAATCAGTTCCAACCTCTAAAGATATATACGGCAGTTTTACCTCAATTTTGACAATCTTATGACAGATATATATGAACATTTATGACAACTGTATTGGAATTTGCAACAGCACCATCAGCAATTTGTACCTACCAATATTATGATGGAATATTGATATCCACCTTGTTCACCTTTCCTCGTAAATTGTATGTAATTTTTAACCAACAAACTATTATTATGTGTAAAACATATTAGCTGATTAGATTATCATGGTCGCTAAATTTTTTTCCATTTATCTTTATTTTTTTTTAAAACTTATTACCTGTTGTATGTGAACTTTGTAACAACGCCTTCAGCAATTTGTACGCATCAATTTTGTATATTGAACTCCAATATTAATCGCTATTGGCTGAGTATTGAGTGTACCCATGAAATCACGCTAGATTTCTTACTCTTTTCTATACTTTCTAAGCTAGTTTTTAGATAGATATATCCTTTTAATCTTGACTCTGTATTTCGTTTTAAGTTGTACAATAGTACTTACTGCCTACTGTTTACTAATTTTGAATGACTGATCACGCTGATATATTAGATGAAATCGACCCGGATCTCAATCATTTGAACAGAATATTTCCAAACCTAAACGACTCTGAAAACTGCAGATATACTAACATATCAAAATTCAACGAATCTATACGAATAACCCGGCAGGATTTTTCGCTACTGTGTTGGAACTGTAGGTCACTCTATCCAAAATTGGAAGAGATACAATGCACTATTACTGAACTTAAGTATACCTTAGATGTGATTAGCTTCACCGAAAGCTGGCTAGATGACTCGACCAAAGACATGATTAAATTTGAAAATTATCATAGTTACCATTCGCTACGAAAAAACAAGCGAGGCGGGGGCATCAGTACATACATTTCTAAGCACATGGATTCGAGAATCATAGCAAGTGCAACACTGAATCAGGATCATATAGAATCATTATTCGTAGAACTGTCTAGAGATGGCAAACGAATTGTACTTGGAACGGTGTATAGGCCGCCTACAGCCTGTCCTATATCCTTCCTTAATGAGCTTAATCGAATTATTTCTCAGTTCAACAGGTCCTTCTACAATGACATAATAATATGCGGTGACTTCAACTATGATTTGCTGAAACATGAAAGCTATGAACCAATCTCTAATTTCTTAAATGCATTTCATTCTAAATCTTTCCTTCCGATCATCACAAAGCCAACACGAATAACCTCAGAATGTGCCACGCTGCTTGACAATATCTTTATGACAGACCCAAGTGATTTTCTTGCTGGAATAATTACTTCTGACTTATCAGATCATTTTCCAGTTTTTCTTATTAAGAAAAATGTCTATCTTGCGTGCACCAAAGCACGGGCTGAAACTTACTCATATCGTAAAATATACGAATCAAATTTAGAAGAAATGCGCACCGTTCTAGAAGATTTAATGCCAACATTGCACATCACCCAACAAAACAATAATGCAAGGAGCATTGATGAATCAGTAGTAAAGTTGACTGAAACTATAATGAACGCATACAATCAGTGTTGCCCAATTGTAACTCGTACAGTTACCCCGAAAAACAAACAAAAGCCCTGGATTACTAGAGGCATCGTGATAAATATAAAGAAACGCCAAGCGTACCTAGCCCTCCTTTGCGAAGGGCGAATATCTAGAGAAACATATAACCGATTCAGAAACTATCTGACAAACCAGATAAGAACATCAAAAAAGAGCTACTTTACCCTCAAGTTTACTCAATTCAAAGCTGACGTTAAAAAGACTTGGCGCCTCCTTAACTCTTGTTATAAACCGAATAACGCCGAAAAAAAGAAAATTGGTTATATCACTCAAGATAATGTAAAATACCATGAGAAGAATGAAATTGCTAATCTCTTCAACAACTTCTTTGTAAACGTAGGGAAAACTATAGCCAATGGTATTCCAAGTGAACCTACTGATCACCTGGAATTTATGGATCATATTCGAGAACACAACTTTTTCTTTACGCCTACAAACTCCTCCGATGTAATTGCATGCATAAACAACATGAAAAATAAATCGAGTGGGTTACAAACGTTTCCAACTAAAATACTTAAAATAATTGCTGATATTGTGGCCCCGCTGATATCCAATATTATTAACCAGTCTCTCTTACTAGGCACTTTCCCGAACTCCCTCAAAGTTGCTAGAGTAACCCCTATCTTTAAAAATGGTGAAAAAACCTGTGTAAACAATTATCGACCTATCTCCATGTTACCAATTATTAGCAAGGTATTCGAGAAAATTGTGTATAAAAAAGTGTACTCTTATTTTGAACAAAAATCATTTCTCTATGATAAACAATACGGCTTTCGCTGTAAAAAATCAACAACACAGGCAATATTAAATCATTTACAATTCCTTTATTCTAATATAGATAACGGAAAGACTGTCTTCTCTGTATTTCTTGACTTTCGAAAGGCATTCGATTGTGTGGACCATAACATATTACTCTCGAAACTTCATTGTTATGGCATTCGTGGGGTTGCCCATGATTGGTTCAGATCATACCTAACAAATCGGAAGCAATACGTTGTCATTGACGACGCAAAATCGGACCTACAAAAAATTAGCCATGGAGTTCCACAAGGATCTGTTCTTGGGCCTCTCCTTTTTCTGATTTTTATCAAT
The DNA here is from genome assembly GCA_030386875.1 of Morinoia aosen. Lineage (NCBI taxonomy): Eukaryota > Metazoa > Arthropoda > Malacostraca > Amphipoda > Talitridae > Morinoia > Morinoia aosen. Next base: position 23,934,566 of record CM059565.1, read on the forward strand.
GATATTATTAAATCTACATCATTTTTTAAATTCATACTTTTTGCCGATGACAGTACGCTTTCTGCGGTCCTTCCGAACGAAAATCCCACTACGATTGCGGAGAGTATAAACAATGAACTCCATAAGGTTTCACTGTGGCTTAAAGCTAATAAAATAAGCCTCAATATCGATAAAACAAATTATATTACGTTCTCATACAAGAAAAATATATCTCTACCATCCATTAAAATTGGCGAAGGTGAAATCAAAGAAACCAACTCATGTAAATTTCTGGGCATCATAATAGATAAACATCTGACCTTCAAAGAGCACATCACTCATATTAGTTCTAAATTATCAAAATCCATCGGAATCCTGAATAAAGTTAAAAATTTCCTGCCTGAAACAGCCTTACTAATGCTTTATCGAACGCTCATTTCACCATACCTGCAATACGGAATAGAAGCATGGCATGGAACTGATAAAAATAAAACTAATATAATTTTTACTCTGCAAAAAAGAGCCATCAGAGCGGTAAAGAACCTAGAATATAATGCTCACACAAATGATTCATTCAAAAATTTACAAATACTTAAACTCTCGGATCTCTACAAAATCTCCATCTGCAATTTCATCTACAAAACATTAGCTAATGATGGCGACAATAGCCTTCAACAGTTATTAACTGCGCAAACTGGTCATCACGACCATTTAACACGAAATAAAAGTAAATTCATGCTTCCTTATTATTCAAAGGCCCGCTCGCAACATAGTATACTATTCGTTGGAACTAAAACCTGGAACTCAATACCTGCGGAGATCCGTGAAAGTAATTCTTACAAGGTATTTAAAAGAAATCTTGAGTCTCACTTCTTATCAGAATACTAGTCGTGTAAGATCACCAAGTCAAATCCTGCCTCCTACATGTCTGGTCCTAATAATGCAATTTGCCATGAGTAATATCGCCGATTTTCAGTCTGCTCCCAAATCGTTATCGAATATACTGTTAAATATTGTCCATATGACCTATATTGTAAAATTAAACATCAATATCGAGTTCATTATCCTGTTGATCAGTCTAATGCGAAACTAGGCTAAGTGAATTAGGTTAAACATTATTGTACGCCCTAGAATAATGTAATGGTAGGATGCCCTAGAAGTCGCTGAACTTATTCGGGCCCACAGGTAGCTATACTCAACTCTGACCATTGTATTAGACTTAAGAAACATTCTACCTCTGTATCTCCTGTGGTAAATAAATTGTTTAAATTGTTTAAATTGTTTGAATTTAGTTTACCATCTTTGTAAAACTGCAGCTTTTCACTGGTTAAAGAATGCTCGAGTCTTCACACATTTTTAAACTTGAACTTGTGTTGAACATCAGTCTCATTTCAAACCACCTTTTTGAAGGGGCGACCGCTTTCGGCAAAATATTTTGATTAGATTATTCATACAGAAATGAAAATGAAGAAAGGAAACCAGTTTATTTCCAATGAAGTTGATTCATAATTCAACATAACTCAAAAATCCTTCATTGATAAACGTACATGGGTGTCATACAACTCTTGTGTCATACAACACATGTCAATGTTTGACTTTCTTTTGTGCTTTTTTTGAGAACTTTCCAACTTTATAATGTTTTACCTGAAGCATAATATAAATGCGGATCTATCTTATGGTCTACTAGCAGATCTTTTTTCTCGAAATTCTAGGTACGAAGGCTATTGGTGGACATGTTTTTAGTTCATATACACACACAAATCAATATTTTTTTACCTCAGATAACCCATTCAGAGAGAGATCTAAACCCAAGAAATGAAAAGATATGCACTAATTGTTGCTTTATTTTAAAAAAATTGCGAGATTGCTAATTTTTTATTTATACCAGACCATTTGTTCATTAGCTCGGTTGGAGGTAGAAAGAAAAAAGAACTGAATATTTTTTTAAAGTTGATGCATGAAATATATTACAACAGATTAAATTCTAAAGAATTCTTAACATAAAGGTCTCATAGACAAACCGTACGAGGTAGAGAATAGTCGAGTCAGGGGTTAATTATTTTTTTTTTTTGAAAGAAACCATACAAATATATTCTCTTTACGATTTTTCATAGACAAGAAAACTGAAATCTTGCAAATACTATAAATACTACTGGAGAATGCTTTGGAGGATTTTTCGCTGATATTTAAAAGAGAAAAACAAAGAACACTCTATTGAACAGAGTAAAATACCGTCTAAAATGAGATTCAATGGATGTGATGGTAATGTTAACCCCTGTCGCCAAAGAATTCTCAACGCTCTGATATCACTGATACGACGATGGTTTTAGGAGTTGTGGTCATGTCATGCCCACTTACATTTTCTCAAAGGGTCTTAAGGTTTAGACTGCTGCATACATTGATGTTCTAAAAATGGTTGTTCGGCTTTGGATAAAGCACTGAGTGGATGGCCATACGCCTTCCACAAGATTCCGTTCCTTCTCACAATGCCATTGTAGCAATTGACTGCTTATCAGATAATTCTTACGATCATGCAGTCCCCAAAATGAGGCCCTCAAGCTCTCTAGACTTAAATTACGTGGACAATTACGCATGCAGCGTCGTTGAAAGCGTAACTAAATCGACATCGTTACAGTACTACAGATTTGCTGGAGGCTGCCATTGTCCACGTGTTGTCCGAAATGAAAAATGACCTTTGAATTTCAGTTTGTCAGGAATAAAAAAGAAGCAGTAATTGTCGCAAAAGCTGGTTTCATAAATATGCACATACATTAAACTTTTACGTATATTCATTTTATGTATAAAATATATCCATTATCTGCTAAAATTTTTTTCAACTTGCTAAAAATATTTTCAAACCCTTCGAACCCTGTACTATCAACCAAATAAACAGCTGCCGTAATAGCCTTAGCTCATGTGTCAAACTAATTTAGACTAGATGTTAGTTTAAGCCTCTCTAACCGCAACCACAGCGTTTCAAAGGGAGAAAGAAGGAAGGCACTATTTAGTATGGACTTAAGGGAACGTGGAATCCATCACAAGGTAAAAACAGTAAATTGAGAAAGAAGTTTATGAAGCAAGAAAGAAGGTGAAAAAGAAAGTAGTAGGTGCGGAAATACAGGACAGTTGTGAACCGTTAAGAGAATAAAACAGATTTTATTTCAACCTAAAGAAAGCCTACCTAACTCTAAGCTCGGGACCTCACATATTCTCTCTGGGAGCGACAATTCCTATGGATAGAATAGTTGTATCCTTCTGAAGGGTGTGTCATTGTAAGGGAAGACTCTCTTCTAAGGCGTTCTTCACAGTATTGTAAGTTTTTATAAACTTAAAGTCCTCGTGCCTGAAATAAAACAAGTGAATCGTTTCTTTCATTTGCTCTCTCAGTGATACATTTAACTCCTGGCTTGGCTATTGCTTACTCCTCATGGCTTGTCAATGATTTTATGACTTTTATCGTAAGAAAAATGCCAAAATCTAATAGGATAAATCCATTTTATGCTCCACTTTATTTAATCAACGGTTTTTCTCTCTTCTCTTCTTATCACAACCACCGCTGTAAAGACGCACTCGCATCCGGTTATCACCCACCCTTGAAAAAGGACGGAACAGCCGCTCGGCGCAGAACTTCCAGAGTTAATAGGGCTCAAATTCAACCAGAAGTACAATATATACTCAATTGCGTTCGTTAAACATGGCAAATGGGACAGTTTGATGGTTAATTAAAATTCATTTTAGAAACCGATTTATGATTTGACATGAATAACTTGATTGGAATAAAACTTCTTTTAACAAAGTTCCTCTCTGGACTAGAAAATCGTTTTCAGCTCTCCTTAACTATTTTGAATTCCCGGTCTTCATAATTTTACCTGAATACTCCTATTGTAGAGTGACTGCTGCTCTCTGATGTTCAGGAACTTCGTCAAGGTCATCCAAAATCCCTCCGTCCGGCACGTCGGGCACGTCCTTCTGTCGGTAAAACTCTGTAGTGTTCTCCCCCAGGCTGCAACACGCTTCGGGCAGGCTTTGAGCTATCTTTTTCGTGATAGGATAGCCCGAAGCGAGTGCCTGAGGTACAACCGTATTCGGCAGGATATGGACAACACGGCAATTATATTGGTGACTGTTAGGTACACGGAACACGGACCATTACACTGGGCCCTCGGTGACTACTATGAGCACTGTTCGTTACTCGTAAATTACGTAATGATTGGAACACAGCGCTAATACGTGATGGTTGAAATACAATACTATTCGAGGAGTACGTAATGATTGAAACACAATCCTATGCGAGAATAGCACAAATATGTGGGGATTGAAGTACAATCTCATTCGAGAATGACATAAATTGAAACTCAATCCCATGCGAGAACAGCACAAATACGCGATGATTGAAGCACAATCCCATTCGGGAATGACGTATTGATTGAAACACAATCCTATGCGAGAATAGCACAAATGCGTGATGATTGAAGCTCAATCCTATTCGGGAATGACGTAATGATTGGAACACAATCCTATGCGAGAATAGTACTAATACGTGATGATTGAGATACAATCCTATTCGAAAATGACATAAATTACGTAATGATTGAAACACAATCCTATGCGAGAATAGCACGAATACGTGATGATTGAAGCACAATCCTATTCGGGAATGACGTAATGATTGAAACACAATCCTATGCGAGAATAGCACGAATACGTGATGATTGAAGCACAATCCTATTCGGGAATGACGTAATGATTGAAACACAATCCTATGCGAGAATAGTACTAATACGTGATGATTGAAATACAATCCTATTCGAAAATGACATAAATTACGTAATGATTGAAACAAGCACCAATAGCGGGTAACATCCGCGAGGACGCTACTTACGAACGCAGCGGCGAGACGTGATGATTGGTGCTACGTCGTGCGACTGTTACGAACAGGTCAGCTGGTGCTAGCGGGGCGCCGAGACGAGGCTAGTCAGCTGGGTCGGGCCCTGCCGCCACGCGGTTCACCGTTGTAGCTGGTAAGTAGCTACGGCGAGGCTAGCCGGCCGGAGCGGGCGAGAGATGTCGTAGAGCGGCTTGGTCGACGACGCCGGCGCGGGGCGTTGCAACGTGACTTTCTTTAGGCTTTGAAACACCTTGAAGCGTCGAGACGCTACTAGGTTTAAGACCTTGCAACACCTTGGGGCGTCGATCGGCAGGGCCGGTCTCCGGAGCTTGGTGCAGGTACGCGAGAGACAAAGTCGACCTCGGAAGATAGATGCAGGAACACGAGGCTGGTGCTGGAGATGTGACTTGAACGAGGACGAGGGCTTGAGTGAGAGTGAGCCTTGTTGGGGTCGCCTTATGTAGGCCTCGAGTGCAAGCCCCGAGTCCGGGCGTGAGTCCTGATTGGTCGCGAGTTTGTGGGCCTGTGGTGCTGGAGGCAGGAAGCCGTTGTAGCTTACGGGCACCTTTTCTCATAGTCGCGAGGCGGCTTCTCTCAGGTCCCGTGTTTGGTTGACTAGGCGCTTCGGGTCCGGAGGTGCTCTGGAACGGATGCGGTTGTAGTCTGGAGGCAGCTTTTCTCAGGTCTTGTGGAGGTCCGCGGCTTGCCGCTGGGATCACCACAACTCTCATGTTACAACTCAGCGGTAACACAGCGTAGGGATTAAGTACTCAGTACAGAATTGAATCAATGTATAGTGTCCGATTTGAAAGTTTGTGAGAAAGAATTAACTTAAATTAATTTTTTTAACTAATGTATATATAAATTCTTTAAAGAATGATCTTTAACACTTTAAAGAATGATCTTTAACACTTTAAAGAATGATCTTTAATGTACGAAATACAGCGAAGAACAGGGTATTTGTGCAACGAATTACTATAAAATTGTTTTTAAATGATCTGTAACAGGACTTTATGTAAGAACTAAAGATGTGAATCTTAGTTAAATACGAGTAGTACATTTTTTCACTAAACAATTTTCAGATTAAAGTGAAATTAGGAGAAGTCGGCAAGTAACACGCTGGACCATATATGTTGAACGCTGTCGTAGTTTTTAGTAAGAAACATATGGAGACCACTGAAGATCATCTACTATTTTCGAAACTTAATTTCAGATTTTGAATCACCATAAATTCACTTTTTCAAAGTAAATATGCGAGGGAATTCACTCAGTTGATTAAACTTGGGGATATTTCACCAAATTTAGAAATCTGTTAGAGATAACGTAGCAGCTATATTACTTAATAGCTTACTGAAATACAAAGATCTACTGTCGCCTCTGGTTTCTCCAATTTACAGTTTTACATGCATTTTAGACGATAAGTTTGTTTCGGCCACCTTTACCACATCAGATTAGATTAGATTAGATGTCAGTTTAGGCCTCTCAAACCGCAAAAGAAGCGTTCAGAAGAGAGGAAGGAGGAAGGCCCCATCTAGTATGGAGATATAAGAACGCAGAATCTGTGCAGAAGGGGCATAGAAACAGTAAGTTGAGAAAAAGTTTACGACCCAAGTTAAGAGTGGAAAAAAGTAGGTGCTGAGAAGAGGATAGGAGTGAGTCGAAAAAATGGTCTATAACGAAACTAATATCTGTATTATTTCAACAAAAGGAAGGCCTATTCAACCTTCAGCTCGGGACCACACATTTTCCCCTGGGAGGGCTAATTCCCATAGTTACAATCGTTGAATCCCCTTGAGAGGGCGGAAATTTTATAATGTTCTTTTGGTTTTAACAAGCTTACTTCACGCTTAGTCGATTACGCTACTTAAATGTTTTGAAAGCGTATCTAATAACGAATAAAAATGTTACTGACTGTGAATAAAATTTTCTGTAAGCCTACATTTACGTCGATTTAATCTAGAGAATAAACTTCTATTTTTGCCATTCTATCCTTGAAAGGAAAGGGTGCTCTCCGTGTGTACGAACAACTTCTACTCCCAGATAGTTTAGTATAAGATTTAGAAGAGTGCAAGGGGATTCAACCATATGCCGTCTTCGAAAGAACACGTGCAAGTGTCTTAAAACAAAGGACAATCAAGCCGCCGCGCAACCTAATGAGAGTGACTGAAACTCATCAGCCGGCTAGCTGACAGAGCGAAATCAAAGTTAAAACTGAGAGCGACATCAAATCACCCTCAATCAAACACGAAGCAATGACAAATAACGACATTATGGAAAACTCGAACTGCCAGATCTTTTATGCAATCAAATAAACCATCAAGAGTTAAACAAAAACCCTGCAGCCTCAGAGGTCCAGCTGCTCCACTACCCAGCCCCCTGCGAAGCACCATCCAGAGAAGCGCTAAGCGCTACCGCCACCAACCAGCAGCACGGCATACATCCGTCCAGGGAGAAAACAAGACAGCACTAATCGTTTTACCCATCAACACGCCGGGGTAACTAGTACCTGGGTAACATAAGTTTCGAATGAAAAGCACGCTAATCGTATTATTCAACAACACGCCGAGGTAACTAGTACCTGGATAACATAAGTTTCAAAGGAAAAGCTCACCTTATAGCAAATACTCCGTGGGAATTTTTTTTGCCACAAGAGTTACTGAATTTTCAGTGGGCTAAAATATTTCTCAGTGAAATATTTCATAGCTTGTCAACATTACATATAAATGTTTTTTGCCATTGAACTAAAAATTGGATTTGCTATTGCATTTTAATTCGTCAAAGCAGAAAGTGGGAATTTTTTTGACACTTTTTTCTCTAGTTTTATTGTTCATTATACCTGAGTAAGGGCAAACGTGTTCTTATCCCATCTCTTTACTTCTGGTTTTAAATCGTTTTATATCTAATCTTTTTTTAAGTTGGACGATCTTCCCTAAGCGAATTTTTTCCTTAACGCAAAACATATTTCACTTATAGAGTTAATATTACAGTAAGATCTTCAAACGTTTGAACAAGTCTTTAAGTTTAAAGAGGACACTCCCGTTAAAAATACATTTTTAAAATGATAATATTCTATTTCATTTCACGAGTAGCTGGCGATGAACAATTGAAAATACAGCTGCCGAAATCTACTATTATTTCCGTGTAAAAGCATGTCTCAACATTTTTCTGGTGGGGTCTGAGGCGCCATTGAATACCCGAAGGTATGGGAATTTTCCATGCCTCATGAATACACAATGAAAAAAATGTTTAGAGACAACAGGTCGGTACAGGCCGCCACCGCAGGCGACTGCACTGACCATCGCAGCAGAGAGGATAATTGAGCCACTCGATTGGTTGTCCGCGTGTGATTGCGAAGTGCACGCGTAACATGTGAGTTGCCGCCTGATACGACAATTGGTGTCGCTTGTGTTTTGTCCGCTGCTACATTATGTGTGTGTTGCTCGTGCATTGCCTGTTACAACACTAATTACCCGTGTGTTGCGAGTCTACCTCTATGTGAGTGTAACACGTGTGCTGTAGGGGACACGAGTGTCGTACACGCTGATCGTGTGAAGACCAGTATACAATACTTTTTACATCAACTTTACTTTATACTTACTCAAATTTATTCCGGTGTAAGACACTTGATTTCACTTCGTCTAGTGACATCACACCTGATATTGGTACTGGTCACAGTCCTGTCATAATTTCCTTGTTACGATGTGCTCATCATCACTGGTGTTGGCGCTGAAACATAGTCTAGTACCAAGCAGAAATTCGCATTTTATCAAAGGTAGCAGCACCATTTTCAACACCAGCCACTGAAACTCCTGATTCGTGAATAGAGTAAATTAATTATATATTTAGAAATTTCTGTTACTAATACGAGTCATGAAAAGTAGGGAAATAAAATCAATTTAATTATAAGCCGATTTTATCTTGCGGTTATAGTAGTAAACATTCACCAATGCACATATCCAATTTTTTCCATCAATTCAGTTTTTTAGGTAGTGGTCATTATTTTATTTATTTAATATTGACATCTCACTTGCCTAGTAACAGGAAGTGTATGGGTAGCGGGAAAAATGATAAATTTCTGAGCTAGACCGCGAAGCTCGCGGTAGAAGGTTGGGACCAAATAAACAGGTTCAGAAATGTGAGATGAACATTAACAAGGATTATCTCAACAGGGCGAACATTGAGGTCGGTGCGATGGCTTGGGAAAGGTTTAAAAGATCTCGCCCAAGCCCAACACAGATTATTTGAACTAAAAGAAAAAAGAGAGCAGGAAAAACGTTTTTCTTAAAAATGTTGATCTGTGAAATGCACTGCAACGAAGAGATTTTTTGAAGAGTTCTTAACATTGAAGTTCTAAATTGTTAGACAAACCATCAGAATTAGGCAATAGCCAAGAGAGTGGTTATATAAATTATTTAAAGTAAAAAAGACTATTCTTAGAGGATATTTTAATCTAGCTTTGAAACGACTTACGCATTAAAAGGGGCTATGAATGAAAACTGTGAAAAGATGACTGAAAATGCTTAGAAAACATAGTATGAGGAACCGCAAATTTTTGCTCTCGATTTAGCAGCATTAGGATTTTTATTACATCATCCCCAGCAGCAGACGTTGCTTAACTTTGAAGGAGAGAAGAGATAGTTTGATAAGATAAGTGAAATCAACAGTAAGCTTTGACAAAGCTTACGAGAAAATAAATCAAGGTTTTCTCATATGTATTCAAGTTCACGCTGTAATTTAAGTATATCTTTCATATTAAATACTTGGATTTGTTTATAAGAAAGGCTTAAAAATTTCGCATCCTTCGGTGCTGGTAAAGTTAGCTGCCACACTCATACGCCAGGGTGAGAAAGAAAGAAGAAAAGAGAAGCGAAGTAAAAAGAAACTAAGATAAAACCATAAAAGGAAGGAAGAAAAAATAAAAATATAAAAGAAATAGAACTTGAGCGAGAAGAATTTACCATAAAAAATAGCGAAAGACGAAACGAAAAGTCCTGAAAAAAAATCCCCGAACAAACAAAAAAAATGATTTTGAAAAAGAAGTACATAGAAGTAACTGAAACAAAGGAGGAACGAACGAACAAAAAAAGAAACACCTAATTAAGAAAAAAAAAGAAAAAAAGAGATGAACAGATTACATAATAAAAGGAGCCAAAAAAAGATAAAAAAGCTCAAACTAAAAACTAGCAAGTCACCTTACCGCGCATAACCGCCTGTAACAGCCAGCGCATCCTGTGTACAGGAATACATGATCTCGGGTCCGTGCTTCAGAAATTTCTAGGTCACTTGACCCCTGGAAGATTTAAAATATTGATTTAAAAACAAATAACCCAGTGTGTGTAAATGTTTCAAGTAAGATGTAAGAATAAATTCAATGTGACAACAATGAACATTTTTTATTAATTTGAAAAAAATTGCAATATCTATTGAAAGTTCATAAATATGTAGCAAGAAAGTAAATTCAGAAAAAGTTGCCTTTCAAACTATCAACTCAGTCAACTTTTACGATGTCATCTCATGCTGTCAACGAGTAGACTGCGTTAAAAGGTGTTGACAGTGTAAGAGGCCCAAACTATCATTTGCCATGTTTTTCAGGTACGAACTGGACTAGCTTTTACACACGTGTTCTGCTCAGAAATAAAAACTACACCACGTGCTGGACTACAGAGCCAATGATATTAATTGCAAACAGCAAGTGTTGACGCAGCGATTCTAAACCTGCAATTCTACAGTGATGATTAAGAGAAATCCTTTGATTTTTTTCTAATACGGCCAACCAAATTGTCATTTAACTTTACGATCACTCACATCGACGATCAATTATCTTAAAACTTACGTACGAGTTACGGCTATTTTGATTCATACTCTTATCTCCGTTAGTAATACTACCTATTTGAGCGCCAGAAAAATTTCGTTTTATGATAAAAATATTTCTCCCATAGATCCTTACTACTATTTTTTATAAGTGAAGTATTGACTTTTATTTCTATACTCGGGCCATGGTAACTTCTGACCTGCTTTTCGAGGCAAAAAGTGTTTTGGACACGAAAACCAATTCGACACGGTCGAAGTAGGTATAAGTGTGGAACCCGTCGACCCAAACGATCACTTGACGTTCGACCATCAAGCTGTGAGTCTGGAAATCGGCTTCTGAGTGATAACAACGCAGTAAGATAAGTGATGAATCGTCGTGCTGAAAGTATAAAGTTGTGCTCGGAACTGCTAGCGAGAAGAGAAGCTATAGTCACTCAGCATATACAGAAAATACAGCAGTGTTTGATTGCGAAGTTTCATCGTAGGCAAACGAGGTTCTACTGAAAAACTGTGTTCATAGTGTAAGATTGCATAATTACAAATTTCGAGTGTAAAGCGAACAGCAAAAACTATGATGAATTCTACTCAGAGGTTAGAACACGTTGGCAAACGTTTTTTTTGCAAGATTGTTTAACATAAATGGCAGAATGCTGACAAGCTCCGACCCAATAAAGGAATTTACAGACATGATGGCACTGTTCCCAAGCATCATTCAAGTTTCTTCGAACACACCTAATATTAATTCGTCCTATACTTTACGGTACGGAATTTCGGGCCAGACAATGCTTGGGTCATGGGTATTGACGTGCAACATCCTTAAAAGCCTTAACTTAAAACTAGATGTCAATGAGCTCAACGAGGAACTTTTAAGTAACCTAGTCACCCTTCGGGATTACGCACATTTCTTTTTTCAACTGATTGACGGAGGTCTCGATTGGTTTTGTGACGCTGATTATTACGGGGAGATTCTACAGGATGTTGGACGTTTAATCACACATTTGATCATCAGATATGAGAAAAATGCTCTTTCGATGTTTGAGAACCTTAAAACTCCGAGGCTTCAGCGTGTTCACAACGTTTGGGACTTGCTGCCGGATCCCGAACACCCCGAGGAGTGCCCGGTGTGCTACGGAGTAACCCTGGGACGCGGCTCAGAATTTGCCATTCTACAGAACTGCAGCCATACCTTCTGTGTCACGTGCGCCACCAAGTGGTTCGAAAATAAGTGAGTAATTTTTACCATTAACAGTGTATGTTGTTTGTCAACAATGCTCGTTTCTCATCAGCAAAATATGGTTCTCATAAACAGTACATTTTTCATCATCAATACACTTTTCTCATCAATACTTGTTTTTCATAAACAGTGTATGCTCCCGTCACCAGGTCATGATCCCTATTGATATATTATGATTCTTTTCAAGAGGACATGGGTTTTATCAACGGAACATATTTTTCCATCCACAATACGTGTTTCTCATTAATAGTACCTGTTCCTCATCAGTAAAACATGTTTCTCGTTAAAAGTACCAGTTCATAATCAGTAGTGCATACTTATTACCAACAATACATGTTTCTCATGAAGTATCTGTTTCTTTTTAACGGTAAATGTCGATCACCGAGTTCATATTTTACATGGATAGTATAAGCTTTTCACCAACAACACATGCTCATCAACAGTACGTATTTCTCATTAGAGCTCGTTATGTTCATCAAACATACATAATTCACATTAACCTTACATAGTTGTCATCAATAATATTTGTTACTCATCAACAGGAAATATTCCTCGTTAACGATATTTGTCTCTTATCAACAGAACATATAATTGTTTTTATTATTATCATTGTATAGAATGTTTCACCATCGAAGACGCTACAAAGACGTTTCCTCGTGTATTCGATATTCCCTTGTTCGTCATATCTATATATAGGGCAAATTTCATTTCTGCCATCGCCGTTTGGCGGCATAGTTGCAATTTTGAGGATTATAACGTTTTATTTAGTGCTGCCTCAACAGAACATATCAATCCTCTACAGCACATGTTGCCATGTACTCTCATGAAATTTCTTGCACATGTTCATCGCAGTACAGAGTACAGGCTTAGGCCAAGATATGTCGACTGGTGCCTCTGTACTACGGGGGGAAAACAAATCCTCCCTCAAATAACTGAGCTCGCGTATCACAGATACTTGCGAAACATACTTCCGTCATGAACTTCAAATTTTCGTTAGCTTGAAATTTAGCTCAAAGCTTTTCGATCAACTCGAAATTTCGCTACTTAGCTGCAGCCACCTGAAACTCTGAAGAAAATTGGAAGTTATCGCCCTAACTGAAGAACAGTTGAAAAACCCTCGGCTTAATAAATAATGTCAGCAACTGACTTCTCTCTTTCCGCTGAAATATCAAGAAGATTCCTAAGGAATAACAAGCCTAAGAAATACGGGCTCCCTGAAATCAACTGTTGGCCCTCAGAAATCACTAAGGCAGGGACGTTGTAAAAAGGGTGACGCCGAACAGGACTAGCCAAAATAACTATCAACTGTCGTCCGAATAAGGACTCGCCTATAAATAATTTATCCGGCAACATAGTTGATATTTTATGGAATATAACGTTTTATTTAGTGCTGGCTCAACAGAAGATATCAAACCTCTACATTACATGTTACCATGTAATCTTATGAACTTTCTTGTACATGTTCATCAGCAGTACAGGTATCCTTTCAACAGCTAAAATTTGTGAAAAATATTCACAATGCACATGTTTCTCGTCGACAACACGCATATGTTCCAAATCAGCCACTCGTTACTTTTATTTACGTTGACAATGTTTGTGCTATTCACACCACAGTTCAAATGAGTGCAAAGTTATTTATTTTTGTGGAAGATTCTCTGCGTAAATATCGTACATTTTTTGATGTGTGAATTTAAACCTACATAAAACTGAAGTTTATACGTTTCTATGGCGAGCAAGTTTTAATTCACGTTTTATCATGAGTTTCTTTTTTGTATCATATTAAATTTTCTTCTATTTTATAGTATGAGTGTTTGCTTACGCACTGTTATGGTGGGTTCACATTGCCACTCTTTTCACCACACTGAGCGTCACTTATGGTGGGTTCACATTGACACTCTTTTCACCACACAGAGACTTAACTTTGAGGGAGAGAAGAGATAGTTTGATAAAATAAGTGAAATCAACAGTAAGCTTTGACAAAGCCTACGAGAAAATAAATCAAGGTTTTCTCATATGTATTCAAGTTCACGCTGTAATTTAAGTATATCATTTAAAACAAAAACTTGGATATTTTGGAAATAGTGGCTTAGAAATCTCGTATCCTTCGATGCTGGTGAAGTTAGATGCTGTACTGACTCTTACGCCAGGGTAGGAAAAAAAGAAGAAAAGACAAATGAATAAAAAAAGAAAAAAAAACTGAGATAAAAACATGAAAGGTAGAAAGAAAAAATAGAAAGGAAATAGAAGTAAAGCGAAAAAAATTACCTGTAAAATTAGTAAAAAGCGAAACGAAAAATTTTGAGAAAAGAATCCACGAATATACAAAAAATTAATATTGTAAAAGAAGTACAAAAAAGTAACTAAAACAAAGAAAGAACGAACTAAAAAAAAGAAACACTTCAATAAATAAAGAGAGATAATCAGATTACCTAACACAAGGAGCAAAAAACAAAATAAATCCCAAACAAAAAGATAGCAAGTCACCCTACCGTGCATAATCGCCTGTAACCGCCAGTGCATCCTGTGTACAGGAATACATGATCTCGGGTCCGCGCTCCAGAAATTTCTAGATCACTTGACCCACTGAAAGATTTGAAATATTGATTTAAAAACATATAACCAAGTGTATGTACTTGTTTCAAGTAAGATGTAGGCAGAATTTAATGTCTAACAAGAAGCTACGCTCTCATTAATGCATGAGCTTCATGAAAATTCATTCTCGGTCTTTTACGAAACGTCATGAGGACATTGAACTTTTTTTTAATTCGGAAAATTTTCAATATCCTTTGAAATTTCATAAATATGTACTAAATAAGTAAGTCAAGAAAAGGTTGCCGTTCAAACTATCAATTCAGTCAACTTTTACGATGTCAACTCATGCTGTCAACGTGTAGATTTCGATGGAGGGTGTTGACATCATAAGAGGCCCAAACAATCATAAGTCATGTCTTTCAGGTACGAACTGGATTACCTATGGCTACCTAACACACGTGTTTCATGACTGCTCAGAAATTAAAACTACACCACGTGCTGGACTACAGAGCCACTGATATTAATTGTCAACAATAAGTGTTAACGCAGCGATTCTAAACCTGCAATTCTACAGTGATGATTGAGACAAATCCTTTGATTTTTTGCTAGTACGGCCAACCTATTTGTCATTTACCTTAAAGAATCGCTCACATCGACGACCAATTATCTTGAAACTTACGCACGAGTTACGGCTATTTTGGTTCATACTCTTATCTCCGTTAGTAATACTATTTGAGCGCAAGAAAAATTTCGTTTTATAATAAAAATATTTCTCCCATAGATCCTTACTACTATTTTTCATAAGTGAAGTATTGACTTTTATTTCTATACTCGGGCCATGGTAACTTCTGACCTGCTTTTCGAGGCAAAAAGTGTTTTGAACACGAAAACCAATTCGACACGGTCGAGGTAGGTATAAATGTGAAACCTGTCGACCCAAACGATCATTTGACGTTCGACCATCAAGCTGTGAGTCTGGAAATCGGCTTCTGAGTGATAACAACGCAGTAAGATAAGTGGTGCGTCGTTGTGCTGAAAGTATAAAGTGGTGCTCGGAACTGCTAGCGGGAAGCGAAGCTATAGTCACTCAACATATACAGGAAATACAGTAGTGTTTGATTGTGAAATTTCATCGTAGCCAAACGAGGTGCTAATGAAAAACTGTGTTCATTGTGTAAAATTGCATAATTACAAATTTCGAGTGCAAAGCGTACAGCAAAAGCTAAGATGAATTCTACTCAGAGGCTAGAACACGTTGGCAAACGTTTTTTTGCAAGACTGTTTAACATAAATGGCAGAATGCCGACAAGCTCCGACCCAATAAAGGAATTTGCAGATATGATGGAACTGTTCCGCACCATCATTCAAGTTTCTCCAAACATGCCTAACTCGTCTTATACTTTACGGAACGGAATTTCGGGCCATACGATGCTTGGGTCATGTGTATTGACATGCAACATTCTCAATAGCCTTAACTTAAAACTTGATGTCAATGAGCTCAACGAAGAATTTTTAAGCAACCTGGTTACCCTTCGGGATTACGCACATTCCTTTCCTCAACTGACTCACAGAGTTCTCGATTGGTCAAGAGTGCGTGACGCTGATTATTACAAAAAGGTTCTGCAGGATATGGGACGTTTAATAACACATTTGATCACCAGATACGAGAAACACGCTCTTTTGATGTTTGAGAACCTTAAAACTCCGAGGCTTCAGCGTGTTGACAGCGTGTGGGACTTGCTGCCGGATCCCGAACACCCCGAGGAGTGCCCGGTGTGCTATGGAGTCACCCTGGGACGCGGCTCAGAATTTGCCATCCTACAGAACTGCAGCCATACCTTCTGCGTCACGTGCGCCACCAAGTGGTTCGAAAATAAGTGAGTAATTTTTGCTATTTAACAGTGTATCATCGATAGATGAAATTATACTATTTCTAGAAAATCTCACTTTTAGGATAAAAAAGAAAACCAAAGTACCTAAGAAAATCATGATATAAAACAAACGTTTCGGATCATAAAAAATCCATCCTCAGTGTTTTGAAAAACAGTACAGTAATTCAAAGTCTTAAAAACTATTTCTGAACTATAATTTTCTGAATAAACCAACAGATAAAATATTGACATCAAAAAAGACAAAGAAAACACAATAATAAAACAAAACTATACAACATTTTAACAAACAATTGAAAGCTTGACCGACGTGTCAAGCACAAAAAACACGAATTTTAAAATTTTGTACTCAACCCCAAATTTATCTGTTCTCAGCATTTTAGAATCGATGAACATTTTAAAAAACCGTCCGTCAATTAATGAATGTGACACGGCGGTCAAGCTTGAGTCATAATTTCCCGTATAAATTGGTGACTTTACGATTACTCTCAAAGTAAGCGACGAATTATCCTCTCACCACTGATAATTTCTTTACTTTTTCTTGCTCATCGCTTGAAGTTTGATGCTCTCATGCTAGTCCTTTCAAATGCGTTGAGTATGTGGGAAGGAATATATGATTACATTTAGATGGATATAATGAATTTTACAACTGCAAATCAAAAAATACAAACGAGGAGCTTTCAGAATTATTTGTATATTGAGGAAAATTAAACGTTGTCGGCAATGTTAAAGGACGTTGCATGGGTTATCATCATTAAAACATTTAGCAATCGCTTTTTACAAGTTTTGATAAGATTGGAAAAAAAAATTTTAAAGATTGTTTCCTCTTCAACAATTTTATTTTCTAATTCTTTATGATTTTTGAAGCCATATGAAATTAAAACTTTCAATTCAGGCCTTATGTTTCCAAAATGATTCAAACCAGGATTTATCGAACCAGAAAAGATTGTTAATGTACCTACAAGAAATTCAGCAGCTACTTCATTATTTTGACAAATGCTTAGATCTTCACCAAACCTGAAAGTAAATCTTAGATCTAACTCACTAGTTTCACTCATAAATTTGGGCATTCCTGCAATTCATTAATTTAGGCAATACATTTCTTTATCCGCTTTGCTTGAATCAACTCTCCTATCTCTCTTGAGCTATAACAATTTACAAAAATTTTAGGAGCACTTACAAATTTACAGTCAGCTGTGTGTTCTACTGACAAGCTTCAAAATTCGATCAGAAAATAATTTTTTTATTTCATCACGCTACCCGACTCCATTTTAAAGCACTCATTCTCAAAAATTTATTTCCGTTTATCGAGAAATTTTTGGAAAAATTGCACCGAGTATCAACATGAGATGCCTTATGAATAGGTGTTCGTCGTAGCCCTTTCTGCTTCAGCCTTTCCTGGCAAAACGAAGCTCTATTAACGGCAGGTGGAGGGACATTGAGCTGTTTTTTTTAGCAGTGCCGCATTCAAAAAAAAAATTCCAGTGCATTTAATGCCGGAACAGGATTTTTGTGCTGTTCTTGTTGATAACTTTGGTTTTCCCAAGCCTAGGTATAAATTCTATGATTTTTTATTTTAACTTTATGACCAACTTTTATCATATGTGCAACGATGGCTTAGCTGTTGGAAATAGTGCTATAAGTATTTTCTGATATATTCATATCAATGACCACTTGCCTTGACATGAACTTCTTGAGAAATTTTCTACTTTACCATGCCCATGACATGACTATAATGATGATGGCTCTTCATTCTCATCGTTTAGGTCATTACTGTCCTCAAAAACATTCTGCAGAACTTCGCAAACGAAGTAAAAAAATATATTCCTCGAAAGACCGCGAAATAATGCTCACATGATGACAAAAGGTTCTGCAGTTTTTTGGACTCATGAAACAATTAGCTATGAGATCAATTGACCATTTCAATTATTTTTAAACATCTGATTCATCCTGATTCATCAAGTATTTCAAATGTTGGAATAATTTTATCTTCTCTATTTTCGTAGTTTTCTGGTTGTAGATCTCATATTTAATACATCGTTCCAAAAAAACGAGCTAAACATTTCTTTCAATGTACTAAATAACTCAATAAATGAGTAGAATCACACGAGTAATATTTCCAAGACAACTATAAAAATATTCTATGCTGGTTGTATGTAAATAACTTTTTTGCTGACCAGGTTTCCATTTCAATTTTTTTTAAACATCTGTTGGTTTCTACCCTTTAATTCCCGCCCTTAATTACTTTTGACTGGGCATTAATTATGTAAAATGTGTGACTTTTAATTCTTACATAGACTGCATGTGTCGTCACTAATTCACATATTTACATCACTGTAATTTATTCCATGTAATACAGCAAGTATAAGGAACCAAATGTTGCAGTGAATTTCCTTATTTCAGTAATATAAAAAGCAGGAGCGGCTCTCGATCTCTGGTAGAATTTTAAATTTACTGCAATATTGTGAATTATAATCAACTGTATGAATTTCCTCGAGCTTTTGACTGAAAATATTATAGGAGATAATGTGACAATTTCACACAATCGTTTCAAGGATAGGTAATACAATTTTAACTTTTAATTTAATTTGACATTTAACTAAATGCCGCTTTAAATTAGCGGCGTAAATTTGGAACAACTTATGACTTAAGGCTGTCTCTGACAACAGGTCAGAGACGGCTTAGTAAATTTATTGAAAGGATTAATATTTGTTAAAATAAGAGACGCAAAATAGGAGAAGCGCCAGTAAGGAGCAGTCTCCAGTCTCCAAGCCTCTTCGAAGAGACGACTGCTTAATTAACGTGATGCTCCCTGTGCCGGGTCGCTACGCAAGCTGGAACCAAGGTCTCATTTAGCTCCACGTCGATGCAGATGCAACGGAAAGCAAGGCCAGGCGTAGCTCAAGCTGACATTGAACGATGACGTCGGTACCGTCAAAAGAACCGGAGCTCGGTCAGGGCTGTCGCACAGCCAAAAACTTCACCCGCTACAGACTCCGGAGTGGCAGCAGTAGGAACGACAGTATTACTGTTGGTGAAAACAAAAGTACAGTTGTAGAGTAATGGAATTTTAGATTAGACTATGGTATTCACGCACTATAACAAACTTTGAGGTGTTATTTATCGACGGAAACCCACTGACCTGAGATAATTGTGCACTCAGTGTGTATGAACACTTTTGGAGAAGTCTTATTTATTTAAGAAATTTAGAGGAAATCAGTCGAAGGTAAGTGCTCCAGGCTGGAAAAGTAGTAAGTATAGTTGAAGATTTGATTTGAGAAGTAGAAAATAGAGTTAATTTGACGGAACCTAAGGTCCACTGATAAAGTAAGAGTTTCAGCGCAAGATCGGCGTGTTTAAAAGCGGATCGATTTTAGCCGCGCGTAACTCAACACTTACGTGAAGTTTAATTGATTAGGTTGAATTTTAATCGTTTGACTTGAGTAGCCTGAAGCACTATAGATGATAATTAAGCATTGATAGAGGGCAACTGAAAATAACGAAAATCACACGACAATCACACAAACAAAAAATATAGGGAAACAGAACATCAGGAAGGAAAGAACTTATCCAGCCACTGAAGAATCTCCGTAGCTTCGCGAGAGCGCACTCCAGACAGTGCGTAGCGACCAGGCGTTAAAAGTGTTCTCTCTAACTGGCGCGCCGCTAACCCTGAGCAAACCCACCAAAACCCCGTGACTCTTGAGGGAAAAAATTTAATAGAACGGTGAGAATTTTCTCACAATAATTTGAAATCTAAAATTCAGTTTTGAAAACGTTAGATGCTGTTTTGTGGTCTCCATGGATGTATGTTTATTCCTAAGAAACTAAAACAGTGTTCAACATTTAGTCTATAGAGTGTTACTCGCCAACTACTTGAAAGTTTACTTCTTGCTTTACATTATTTTTTATTGAAGAAATTTACCACTCGTGTTTAACTAAGATTTACAGTCGCACTTCGTATTTAAAGAACTGTCACAAATCATTACGAAATGATTTCATATTTTTATAAAAATACAGAAATTCATTTGACCTAGAACTTTATTGTGGAGTTTTAAATTGGACACCAAACACGGATTCAACTCTGTACTGAGTACTTTATCCCTACGCTGTGTTGCCGCTGAGTTCTAACATGAGTGTTTCACCGACAGAACGACGTGCCCGATGTGCCGGAAGGAGGGAGTTTGGATGACCTCGACGAAGTTCCTGAACATCAGAGAGCAGCAGTCACTCAACAATTGAAATATGCAACCAAAATAACGAAAAGGAATGCAAGTTAAAATAGTCAAGAACACCTGAAAACGGTTTTTGAGTAATGATATTAAGTTCGCTACAAATGTTTTATGAGAATCAAGTTGTACATGTCATATCACACATTGGTTTTTCAAATACACTTTAATTAATCCTGAACCACCCCACGTGTCATTTATGACACACCCAATAGGATATATATTTCACTTATTGTCGAATTTGACCCTAAAGTGTTTTTTGAATTCCTCTGCCGAGTGACTGTTCTTCCCTGATTCTGATGTCGGTGACAACTTGATGCCAGAGCGCGTCTTCATAACGGTGACTGTAATAAAAGAAAAAGGAAGAAAACCCGCTTATTTAAAAACCTTTATAATGAAATGAATAATAACCTATTGCACATGCATGTATAACCTTTTGATAGCAACAGTAGTCTGCAATAAAACTAGGAGAAATGTGAATTAAAATGACTAATAAATGTATTTCTCCAACATGATGACGATCGAGATTATCTCATGTGTTACGCATGAACAGAATAAATTCGAAATTTTCAGAGTTAGACTGAACTACCGTGATTTTTAAGCGTCGGTGTCAGCTTATGAATCGAAACGCTTTCTGGTACTTATTAGTCTGGATTGCAAGATGAAGTTTACTTACTTCATCTTGCATTACTTTGAAGTTTACAGCGCGAATGAGATTGTTAAATTTTTAATCCTAATCCCTGTTATTAATTTTCGGTACCTATAGGCAAGTGGTTTTTCAGCACGTTTAGATATTACATTGTGCTCGGCAATGCGTGAGTGGATGACGTTAATCTTCACACGAAGTAGCATCACCCTGCCTAAACGTGTACAATGTACAGTGTTTTGCCGCGGTAAGTGTGGAGTACATTCTTTGACATGGAAAAAGCTACCCTCTGTAAAGCTATTTCAAAAAATACTTTAATGTCTACTTGCACGCAATTTGTTTTACTTGGGAAAATTTTATCGTACAGAATTTCACTGATTATTTCTGTCGTGATATATTAAATTGACAAATAGAATTATTTTGGGGAACAGTTGGACATCATTGAGTGTTGTTTGAAGATGAGCACGGTATCGCTCGAAAGCTATAGGTTTAAAAAAAAGTTTGTAAAGAAGCAGGATATATTTTTTGCAGCCCTTGTCTTGCTTGCCTCGAATATGATATATTCCATGCAAGCAACACAAATAAGACATTGGAAAAATTAATTTTACGGTAAATTAGCTACTTGATTAATTAGCTGATCTTTTTTTCGAAGAGTTAAGAAGGCATATAAAGAATTTTTGCTGCGACTTGCGGCAGCTAAAGAGCGCGGTCACTCACCTATACTGGAAGTGTTGCGACGCAATGTGTGAGTCATGTACACTTTGTTGGTATTGAGGACAAACTTTTTATCTAAAAATAAAGTACGTTTTCTTTTTCATCTCGAATAGCATACATTTCTTTGCTCTTTTCTCAACATACTTATTAATCTTCAAATGAAACGAACAAGTTATGGTACAAAGTGTATTCGTGTGGAACACCGAATACACCGTTGAAATTTCTAAATATGAGATCAATTGCATTGTTGCAGTACTATACAATATAATTATGATGTAAACATCGATATCCCGATTCATGAATTATTCATGCAACGATTGAGACAGTCAACTAGAATGAATGCTAAATTGGTCACTTGCTCATTATTGTTGAACAACGTGATGGTAGTGTTTTTATGGATCGATTTTTCATTACCATCGGGTTATAGAAATGGTATTTCAGCTTATTAACCAAAGAAGAGAGAGTGGGTGAGTGGAATGCAAGCTCTGTGAGTAGAAGAGTGGGTACAGAACTAAGATCGATCCAGGTTCATTTTAGCAAAGTGAACGACTAGATAAAGCATTTGAATGTAAAGCGAAATACTAACAGGAGTTAACTCTAGATGATCCTTCCTCCGCGCCACTTCTCTTGGTATATAATTTAGATTGTTCAGAACTGCTTCAGTTCTATTTACCAAGCGTGTTAAAACCATATGACAGAATTGCATTTAAGAAAACTCTATCGCGGCATCGCACCCATTTGTTAGCGTCGACTTTGGGTTAATTGAAACCAAAAGACTTTTAACTGGAGAGTTCAGGTCGTCCATGTGCATTCGATGAGCGTGGGATGCGTTAAATGACGCAGTAATTAATAGAAATCGATCTTTTTTCGCGAGTTCTGCCCACACGCTAAAGATCCGCCTCCTACCAAGCTGGGTCAAAGGTGACCCTGAACTGCCATTCCTTCACTGCCAGAAAGTTATTTGAATTCAATTTCAACACTCTTACTAAAGTAGAATTTTAGAGTCTGCTCATCACATTTGCTTTTATTTAGGGTCAGTTGAAACTCATGTTACTGTCAAAGAGCTGTGCGATGATTAAAGAAAGTTCTACCTAAGGTAGAGTTGAAGGACAAATTTCAGTGTTTGGCAGTTATCGGCAACTACTCCCTAGGCTCGTTTTTGCCAGGCCAGGTCATTGCGCGAAGCGCTGCGACGGAAGAAAGTTGTGTGCCACTCCTGAACTGCGTTCTGCCTGCAACAGGTGAGCAATAAACTGCTGCTGTTGCTACCAAACGAATTTTCAAACTGCGATGTTCTTAATGTAGAGCAAACGCTTAAAATAAAGTACGATTGGGTTCTCTTAAATTCAAATTGTTTTTGAAATCGCTCTTCACTCAAATTATTAACAAACAAATTTGCATTTAATTCCATCATAACGATTTCCTGGTTTAGCACCAAATAATTACAAAAATACGCGAGTTAAAAACAGTTATCCATTTGTATGATTTCAAAACTGTCAACGGAAATTTTATTTTGAAAAAAGCGTTATGTTAATTCTGCGCCCATCGTGATGCGCACTTATCAGCCGCATCTCCAACTCCAGCAGCAGCAAAACGTGGTGTAATGAAGGCCACATGGCGGCGCTACGGGCGTGTATGCGTAGGTTACCCGAGCTGTAAATTTGTTGGGTAATGCGCATGGTAGACCATGGTAATGCGTGAAGGTTCGGTGTTCTGAGTACAATGAGTACATTCCGTCCATTTCGAGTGGATTTGTTCCTGCATAGCGTTGATGTTCAGCCGTTGTCCAATGCAGCTTCGTTCCATTATTTCTACTCTGGTCAGAACAGGTCCTGTGTCGCTGCATCGAAGTATAATTTAGACGCTGGAAAAGCTTGATGATATGCTGTTCCATAAGGGCGTGGGAAAAACATCTAAATTCAACATCTCTGTTAATACTGAACTTCTTCAGCCTAGATCACTAGTGTAAGGAATGCATTAAATTTTTCGTCAACCCATGGTGGGAATATTACGTCAAAATTTACCTCATCTCAAAACCTCAGTTGGCAAAAAGCGTTCAAGCAAACTAGAGTTGTGACGCAGTATATTGAGATGTGCCTGCCCGTCAATATACCGGTGATGCTCTGTCTCAAAGTCTCAGTCGATTGTATGAGACGTAAGTCAATCAATTAAGTTTGAAAATAAATTATAGTTTTATTTTTTAGTTACTTGAACAACTTTAAGTGTAGGATGAGTTAATTGGTAGAACAGGAGTGAATTTCTTTAATTTTCAAGAGTTGCAAACGAGAAAAAAATGATATTTTCATGGCAGTTACTATCCATGATGCTATGTAGTAAATAGTATAACGCGTGAAAATTCTACGGTTGATATAATCGTAGAGTGAGCTTGACTATAAAGAAATTCACAGTTTTCCAGTGTAAAAGCTGAACCTATCACATTCTACTCTAATTTTGCGTTCAAAGCTGACTTGTTCTGACATAATGTAATTCACCACAACCAAGTCTTACTTTTCCTAATCTATATGAGCTTTAACCTGACCCAATCTATTCCAGCGTATCTTAACCAAAATTTTTCCAACCTAGCCCATCGAAACTTGACTAATCTATCTTATCCTACCACAACCTATTCTAGCCTAATCCAATTTATCCTAACGTTTCCTAACATTTTAAAAATTTCATTTTTGCCTACCGAGATTTCAGCCGGTAGAAACGGTCAACCGTAACTATGATACCCTTGATGCTCACAGCATTACGTGCTGACTGGCGGACGCGCGCACTGACGAACAGACAAAAAAACAAGTTGAGTAATAATACAGATAGCTGTCTAGTGATAAATATATACACACTAGCGGACATGTTCTTCAAAACTAATGGGATTTGATAATGTTTGATACAGCATAAAATTAATTCAATTCGGTTAAGTATTATTTAAAATAATATTCACTACACTACAAATTTTCCCTGTATTAATCCTTCAGGTTCAGATACCGAACAAACATATCTTTCCTAAAAATACCTGTGCATTAAAAATTAGCTTTATACACGTTGGGTAATGAAGCCTTTATTACAAATATTCGTATCAAGTACTTCCAGGTGTTCAGTTACAAGATTTGATGGTTACAGACGAAAAATCAAACAATCCTTAACATGATGAAAAGCCACGTGTGTCCTCAAATTTTAAAAAATAAATAAATGCATATATTTTTTGTGCGTAATTTCTCACACGTTATTTCAATGGGAATTTCACTGAACACATTAAATTTGTGTATAATTTTATGCACTTAGTAATAAATGATAATGCACAGTTACTGCTTGCTAGCGTCTCTCTGTCACGCATTGAGTATGCTTAATGACCGTATCAGATATACGAGTTTCACCAGCGCACAAGTACAAGACTATTTTAACCGTCGGTACTATTAGAATGGATATATTTGTTTGTCATCCATTTCTTGAGACTTATATCTGGAAACTATCGAATCCCGTCATTTTTGACGGGTCGTGTACGCTAGTGATTGTAATAATAGTCGTGTATCGTTAATAATATTGGCTGTCGTGCTTGAATTTGTAATTTTTTTCAACTTTTTTTCTGTGGGTACGGAAACTTTAAGCCGGTGTAACATCAAGTACTTGAGTGCATCTGGGATACAGGTTGTACTTCGTCATAAAAGCCAAAATAATCTTCGAATCACGAGTGTTCTATGATAGGTTAATTTGTCAGGTGTGGATAAGTGTAGGATTAATTTAGGGAAAATTAATACAAAAAACTTTTTTTGTACTGCCTCGTAGTACAAAGCAAATAAAAAACAGGTTATACTTCTAAAAAGTTTGTACTAAATTTAAACTGAATGGATCTAAAAAAAATTTCAGCACGTGGGCTTCATTTTTAATTGGTTGAAATACACAATAAGCATTCTAATATCAATGACATTCGTTGAGTGGTTGAATCAATTATAAGCAAAATAAAATGTACTCCCTTAGTTAGATTTTAGTTAGAAAAAAGATGGAAGGGCATAATAACTCTTTTGAAAGACGAATAGGAAAACTTCGGGCCGTTGATACAGAAACGCTTTGTACGACGTAGCCTTGACACAGAGACCTGAGCCTACAGGATTGCACCCATGGTGACCTATGTTATTGAGAGTACGATGAGGGAAAATAAATGATGGTGCCTGTAAAACAAGAGATCTACTGTGCATTAATTTGTTCCTAGGAATATTGCGTGCACTAAACTCAGTGAACTTGCTTACCGCATGACAAATTAAAAATATTATATACAAGTAACACTATCGTAAGTGATTGTCAAGTAATAATAGAAAAGGATTGCCCAACATGGTTTAGCAAGCACATCCTACAACAGGCACGTCTGGAACAATTAAGCAAATAAATATTTTACACAAACAAATATCAGTGCTCAAGAGACAATATTTGGGAGTAGGTGAAGTGGATGGGTTATTAACTCCAGCCTTATTTCATGGTCATATGCCATGGTCATCATGATGCAGAAACATATGATGCCCTCAGGGACAGCGATAAATCTCTTGTTGATATAGTTAGTCAATGTACTATTTATACTTACAAATATACTAGTTTTATTTCGATTGATGATTCATAGCTTGCCATTTGCTAAGCACCAAATGGACTGATAAAACTTTTATTTATTTTCATTCTGTTATCTTCATTTTTAGTTATTTCCAAAAAAAAAATCATTTGGCTTCACAAAATTGACTGCTTCATTGGTCGTGTGCTCATGAAAGACAAGTCTTAATTTGAAAACGTGAAAATGAGCCAGTTTCTCATTCCGTGATGGAAACATTGGAAAATCGAGTTACATTCAAAGCACGCAATACGTTTTAAATTGAAACGTTCATTCCTTATTCCTAATGATAATATGTATACAGACGTAAAATATAAAATAAAATGAAAACATAGCGACAGAATGATGTTTATATGTAACAAATAAGAATTCTTAAAAATTCTATACGTTCATCACAAATGTATTTAATTGATTTAGCGAGTGTGCAAAGACTCTTCATGTATATAAACATTATGTACACATAAATTATTACGGTATGCAGATAAGCGAATTCATTTGTAGGAATTGATAATTAAAAAGTTTAATTTTGGAATACGTTGGTTTGAACATTTGATTCAAAGTTGTTATTTAAATTTTAAATCTGCAATAGAAGCCATCTATTCCACAGCACATCTCAGGTTGGATGAAAGGAATAACTTTTCTGGGAGCGTAATAAATTTAATCCTTTTTCGATTTGTTCTGTCATGACGAAAAAATAAAATATAATATAATGGGTGTTACTTGTTCCCAGCCGTTGTCAGAAGGAGAACGATATACTGATCAATATAAATGACAATGTTACCGCAAGCCAGTCGGCATACCGTAATAATATATGTGTACATGATGTTTATATACATGAAGAGTTTTTGCCAACTCGCTAAATCGATTAAGGACATTTGTGATGAACGTATAGAATTTTTTAACTTATTTGTTACATGTAAACATCATTCTGTCGCTATATTTTCATTTTATTTTATATTTTACGTCTGTATACATATTATCATTAGGAATAAGGAATGAACGTTTCAATTTAAAACGTATTGCGTGCTTTGAATGTAACTCGATTTTTCCAATGTTTCCAATGTATGTTGCAGTTGATAAAGAGTTGTGCGGAAAAATACATTGAATAGAAAACCGAGAGCTAGATTGCAGCAAAAGTTTGGAACAGGCTTAGCTTTACGACAAACAGTACAAACAACAGTGCAACTGCGACAAACAGCACAATTAATATACACTCGTTGCAGTAGGTCTATGTTGAAATACGACGGAAATGTAAAATCGACAATGCGCTAACGAAAAAAAAACGCCTTCATATAAGTAGAATATTTACTAACTCAAACATAAGACGTCCAGTTTCACGAAATTTAGAATGCTGACAGAGTAATACTGAGTAATACTGAGTAATACTGAGTAATAAAGAGTAATACTGAGTAATACAGAGTAATACTGAGCTGTTGTTAGACAACGACAAACGATCAATTATATAGTTGAGCAATGTTGAAAACGAGATGTTAAAAACTGGCTGGTGACACAAATAGCCGCTGTCACGAGTCGCTGTTGATATGATACAATCAATATTAATAATTTGCAATGACTGCAACACTGAAATTAGATTAATATATGAATTATTAATTTATTGTGTGATCAGGTGCCGGTTTATAGGGCAGTGATGAGTAGGGAATAAAATTATAAAAGAAACTGTTTATGATATTCTTCACAATTATATCAAAATTACCTTATATGACGAGCATTTAATAAGCAAAGCAAGAGTTTCTGGCGGAACATCAAAGCCTTCCTGAATTAAAGAAGTAGGTAATTAATATTTAAAGAAAATTATCCAAGCTGTTTGAAGTTTCTAAAAATCCTACAAATTAAGCTGATCTTGACATCCTCACAAAAATTCTTCCTTTTTCATTTCATCGTTTATTGTATATAAAATGTCATTGTGTACATTAACATAATTATCATTTGTAACATCAGTTGTATACTAGGATGTATATTTGTGTTCTAGATTGTGAGTTTGTGTACTAGGTTGTATGTTTGTGTCCTAGGTGAACCAAAAGAGGGTCTGCATAAAATACATCATCCGTCCGTGACGAAGGCTCCAAGAAATTTAGCTGAGAACTTTGGCTAATACCAATTTTTTTCTCGCTGCGCCTTGACAAAAATGCCGGTATTAATTTAGCAAGACGTATTCTATTTTTCTAAGTGTTTACTTGTCATCAGAAAGGACGGCAATCGACTAGTATACCTACCGAATGTTTCTGTGATACAAACTTCACTTGAACTTCCCCGTCGAATTTTTTTCTGAAGTAATCTTTCTGACGAGTACAAATTTGAGATCAAATTAAAAATAGAGGCAGTACTCCTGTTTATCCTGCAAGCGTATGCGTGATACAGGCTTCGATCACTTTTCCACAAAGATTCCTACTTTAATCCTGTGGATGCGTTTTTTCACCTGGAGCCTCAAACATCATAATTTTTAATATCATTAAGGGGAGGAAGAACCAACCATCGAAGCAAATAATCAACATGCGCATTATTGCACTGAGAACTTTATTCTCAATCAGAGTTATTTGTAGAGCTGAACTCAAAGCCATGCACGTCCCACCGCATGCAGTGTTCCTTTAGCAACGCGACCCCGTTAGGATGGGAGTGAGTTGGTTTGTTGGAGCTCTCTTCGATTAGAGTGGGCCGCCATCCCGCCCAGCAACTTAAAAGCCCTTTTATTTTCTCTCATCAAGGCTCATAATACATACCACAAATGCTCTTATTTATTTAAAGTTTATGCACGTTCTCAATCTGACCGCAAGTCACATTTTTCCACGTGAGATAGTTCCTTGAGGTGTCTATTATATTTACACACTCATGCATAGTTTGATTCCTTGCAACCGCACACGCTCTGCTTTTGACAATGATTTTGGGTAACATGCATTGTGAATACGATCAGTTGCAAATATCGATTTTTTTTATAATATTTCCCAAAAATTCTGCTTTAGCAGCTATTTGATTTGACAGGCCACGTGTGTCCTTGTAAAATATAAAATGTGAAACGCCAATTAACAAATATAGATAAAAATCTTAACAAATCTCAAACGTAGTCCGTTTAGCTAATGCACGGACTGTGAAAGGAATACATAGAAATGAACTGAGAATTAAAGAACCCATTTGATTCGTCCATCATCTGTGAATTGGCCGAGGCATTTCTTACAAGCCTTGTTGCCTCATGAAAGCTCGCTTCGGTTTCAGGCAGCATTATCAACAAAATTCCGAGATGCACCTCGCGCCGTCGCCAAATGCTCAGTGCTCACATTTCATATGAATAAAACATACGTTTAAGGATTTTAGAAAGAACACGTAGCAAAGCTGTGTCAACAGGCTGTCAGTAAACACCTCATTTCCAGTGCCTGCTACATGTTTTATTGAAACAACGTGAAATGTGTGTAAATGCAGCCCTTGTGTAAAACCTCCCGCATGGGTGGCATGAGCGTTACCACTTGGGACCGGTGCAGCTCTGTATAGTCGCTGCGAGGAGAGCTAATTGATGCGCTGTGTTGACTGGAACCACGCCCTGAAGATCATGCTCTCCAGTTTGCAGTGTGTGCTGGAGCACTCATTATGACCAGCTTGTAATCTGGATACTGGACTGGAAGCTTATTGGGAGCTTATTATGGATTGAAATTGGTCATCGCTTGTACAACTATTGTAAGTATTGTTCCCAATGAAGCCTTCTGAGCAAGGTAAGCGAAAGAGTAGTTTTATAATATGGGAGGGAAGTTGATAAATAACCATTCTTCCTTCCATGAAAAATGGCTGCGTTTTTTCAAGTTCATGGTGGAATTCATTCGTAAAAGCAGTTTTCAAGTGAACTCTTTGAATGCATTTCTGTTATTCTGCTGATCCCTTTATTTTTGCGTCAGTGTAACACCGGTATGAATTTCATTCAATATTAAGAATTTTTAGCTGAAAAAACAAAACCTTAAAATCTGGGTATGTGTTCAGACATCCAATTAGGATTTAGGGTGGGAATAGGAATAGACAGAATACCCAACCAAGTTAACGGATAAGCGAGCAACAACCTGTCTATTATTATCAAACAAAGAGATTGAATGACACTGCAGAGAACGAATTAGATGTACTCTTTATTCCTGTCACAATCGAAAGCAAACAGTTCAAATGAGTTCGTGAAGAGAGGCGGCTAGACGAGCAGTTCTTCCAAACGCTATTTTGTCGGTGGACGAGCTGCAGAAACATGTTTACGGACGCCAGCTTCAGTCCGCTCATTTGCGGGAGTGCGACTGCGCCCCCAATTTCTGGAGAGAGGGTGGAGGCGCACACGGAGAAGAGAGAGAGAGAGAGAGAACACCTACCATGAGGCTGGAGCTGAGACTGCTTCATGTGCTATATTTTAAGGTAGTTGAGAAATAAAATCCGTTATCTTAATAAATGAAAGTGCATCACAAAGTTAATCAAGTCCTCATACGTATACAACTGAAATGTTCAAGTCCCCTCATGTCGCAGCTGAGGGGTTCGAGTGCCCACATTTGGCAGCTTAGGGGCTCCAGCCCCACATTTTATAGCTTATGGGTTCAAGCCCCCACATGTCGCAGCTTAGGGGTTCAAGCCCCACTTGTCGCAGCTATAGGGGTTCGAGTTGGGCTTATGGCCTATTCCCCAGCATGATGTACTGACTTTGCCTAGCGCACGTGTAGGAAGAAAGCCAAAATCTAACCGGGAAGTTTTACGGTTGTTCACTTAGACTAGGTGATGAAATTTGTCATAAGTTTGACTTAGGACAACGGAGGCAGAAAGCTAGAACTTTAGGGAGCACAAAAATGGTCGGTGGGGTTTTGTTTTTAGGAATTTTTTTATAATCTGTCCGATAATCTCTTATCACACGCGAGCAACGATAAGAATAGTTTCCTTACCCAGTTACAGCGGGAAGTGTACCACTCTTGCTGCGAGCTATAAATCAGTCTTTTTGTTGGCTGTTCGTCTCTTTGCGAGTTACAAGGCGCTCTTGCTAAGGCCACCAGCCACGCTTGTCGCCGGCTGCAAGCCATGCTTGTTGTGGGCTAAAAGCCACTTCAGTTGGAAACAACAATTTACTGTTTCTGCAGGTTATGACTTGCTTGTTGCGGGTCGCAAGCCATGCAGCTTGCTGCGAACTACAAGCCACTCTTACAGCATGCTGCAAACTACGCTTTGCGGTGTGCCAGCCAAGTGGTCCATGAGAGATGCTTGCAGCTTTGAGTTTATTCTAGAAGTTTTACTCTTGCTTCTCACAAATAAGCATTTTAAATTCTATAAATTCGAATGCGTCAAGAACAATAACCGAAAATCAGTGACTGCTTTGTGCGAAAAAGTTCGGAGTCTATGATCAGTGATCGAGATAGAGCCGATATGATTTATCTGTTTAAATAAAACATGGGAAAATGTTTCTCGTGTGATAACTGTAATGTTGGCCTTGAATGACCCTAAAGTAACAGTAAAATGCTCATAAATTTTAAGGTTTCATTTTAAATCATTTTCGGATTCATCATTGTCCAAAACCCTTCAATGAAAACATTTGTTCCAATACTAAATATTTTTATAATGTCATAAAAAAGACGTCCTATTATTAGAAGTCAGTCTCATTCACTAACTCAAACCATCTCTAAATAAAAATTTTAATTAATTTTTCCTCTCAAACTATTTAACAGATCTGCACTACAAATTCTTGAATATGCTTTGCACTCCACCATTTTCATCGCTCCTTAACTCAGTGAAGACGTCCTTGGGGAGGCTAATGGGGCAACTTGGAAATCTTTCATTCAATTTTTTCGGTATTCAAGTAAAATATTTTCATTGTGTAGCTTTGAGTTTATATGGTCTCTTTTTTTAAATTCCTGGAACGTAATCTTTATTTTCTTCATTTTCTGTCTGAAGATAATGTCGGTGACGTATTAACAATTTTAGTGAACTTGAAATGTGTTAAGATTTGAACTTTTAACGCACAGTGAACTTGAAATTTTCTTATATGTCATTGTTTGAGATTCTCAATATAGTTATAGTTCATAGTTCCATGTAAAGTCATTGTTTATATTTGCGTGGTAATGTTTGACGAGAAGAAGTGGTCAAACGAGCGCCAGGCCTGAAATGTTCAAGCACTGCCGCTCTCGGGCATGACATCGATGAGACGCGTCGGAGCTTTGCAGCGCGCTACACCTGCATCGAAATAACTTTGATAAATCATAGATTTGCAGGAATTAATATTAAAATTCCGTAGTATTTTTATTAGGCATGTTGGTTTCACGACAAAAAAACTGTATTCTGACGCGCGGAGCATGCCTTGGGCCTGGCGATGACGTTTCGGTCCCGGGACGTAGGTTTTCAAAAGAAATTCTATGAAAGCAAACTAATCAAGTCTTTGATATCTTACATTAACTTTTGTTTGCGTTATTGATTGGTTTCATTCTACACACTCAATTTTTACAGCATAAGCGTTCGTTTAAATTTTAGTTGAATCCAAGTGAAATCATTTAAAAATTTTATACGAACTCTAGCAATTGGAATGCTTATGTTGAACAGTCTTGCATGCTTGTACAATGATATTTTAAATCCCAAGAAATTAAGGAAACTTTTTTGAAAAAACTCGAAAACGTTCGCACGAAATCACCATTGAAAGTATTATAGAAGCCCATATAAACATCAGTTGGTCACTCGGTTACACTGGACAGCGTCCTGCCGCAGCTGGGGGGTAATTATAATGGTACGCCGTGAGCATTCGACAACGTTGTGTTATTCATTATTCCAGGCCAGCGATGAGCTCTTGCACTGAAACTCTGCCGCGTAATTGTCTCATTTGCACATGAGAACCCACAAGCAAAAGTAGCTAGCCTGTCAACTGCGTCAGAATGTTATGCAAATCAATTCGCTTCAGGCCATTAATTCTGCCTGCTCCGTTCACTTTGCGGGTCAATCCTATCCTTATCACGCTATAGATTATATTAGTGATCGTTAAGTAATGAGGAGTTTACATCTTAGTACTATCACCAATACTCTTCTTTTTCTTCACCTGTGGTGATGAGATTTCGATGAGAAATTGCTTCGTGTGATTTAAAAAAATTTTACATTATCATCGTTCATAAAGGGCCAATGGTCATAGAAATAATTTTACATCATTTTTCATTATTTTTATGCCTGGAATATTTTGTATGTGTTTTTGTGTATTTCTTTCTATCAAACACCTTCCCCTTAATTGCTGTTAATAAGTCAGAGGGCGTGTGATGCGCACAAAGATATCTAGGTTAATTTTTTTAAGAATTTCTTCAAACTGTAATGCACCACCTCCTATAGCTTAGTAGTGAAAAATCGCATTATTGGAATTTACGAATAGAGGGATTGATACAATCCTTACACTGCTTTGAATAACCACTTTCACAATACTCTGAACGATCGTCGAAGCCTCCACTCAGGCGATGCAAGCAACACAATTCAGAATACCAATGCATTTTCAAACTTTCCGCTCACCTCCACAAACGAAAATTTAATTCGTAGCTTGTTGCTTGAATTCACTCCTCTAATTTACTTAACTCGTTGGGGAGAAACTCGCTTAAATTCAATCATGTGTCATCTCCTCAGCACTGTTTGAACAACGCCTTAGCGCGCAAATAAACGAAGCTGATGCAGGAATTTCCCTCGTTCTCAAAATATATGAAGCGTTCAAGCATTTTACGGAAGACAGCAACGAGCGAGACAACACCCTGGATGTAACGTCAGACCAGCGCATCAACCGATCCCGAAATGCAATAATTAACATGGGAAAAATACCTGACTCATTCATTGATCCGCTGGAAGGAAAAAATTTCTGGTAATTTTCTGTACGCTCGCTCGCACTTGTGTTTTGAGCCAGAGTATCTCATAACTGTACAATGATTGGAATTCAATTTTCACGTAAAGCACTTGATTGAATATGATGGGAGTATAAGTGCATTTGATGCACGTGGAACGCCTCCTCAGAGAGTCAGGAACTGAACACTGGCAGAATTTGCAGCTTTGATTGCGAAAAGTTCCACTGCAATACTCGTGCTTGCCAATCTTGATAAATTTAGGAAGTTTACGTTCTTGCTCAGATATGAATGGTTTGCAGATAATGACGTACTCATTTATAATATTTGTGATAAATTGCAATTGTTTTCAAAATGATTGCTTCTCAGTTAAATATGTATGTGTCCGATTTGATTCACTTTTGTCTCCCTTCAATATCCTTAACGACATTTTACTTTGTTTGAAAATAGCCTACTTTTAGAGAGGCATTGAATAGGCAATGGGCAGGGGGCAGAGGGTATTAAGTAGGCATTAGGTTTAGGTTGGTTAGGCTTGTCTTTTCAACACATAGGGATTGGCGCCCCAAAAAGGGAACAGTTTGGTTGCTTCAGCTATAGAAAAACCTTCGAGACCTTTATCGTTTGTCCTCACTCTGCTTCTTACAGTGTTCATACCATTGCAATCTTTTCTTTATCTTTTCTTACTCATTTTCCCTTACTTGCTGTATTCTGCATAAAAACACACAATATGTGTAGATTTCCCATTTCTTACAGCTCATGAATGGTCGTACCCTTCGATCTCTAGAAAACGCGTTTTTGGGGGCTAGGGAATCTTGAGGTAACTGATATAATAACAGTAACAATGATTATTTTACTTCTTCAATGTATATTTCTTTTGGAGAGCAAAAGTACAGGCTCCTTTGGTGCTTTGTATTCATTTTGTTAGTGTAGACTGCAATCAGATCTCTTATCCTGTACTAACGACTGCTAAGGAGAGCAAGGCTAAATGTTGAGCTTGCCAAAGAGTATAATAGTTCTAGTTCCTCAGCTTAGGAACTTCTGCAGCAAAGCACATCATACCTGTATCGGCCAGTGACTCTTACCTCTAGAATGCCTATTGCATCTAAAGACATACGAAGCATTAGACCTACATTGGACCAACTCCTAAATTTGGAATGCCTCTTGTATCTGGAGATGTTGTAAGAGACAGTACACTGGCCGGCCAGCCGCTTCGCTCGGCTCGAAGAACACATATACTCAGCAGCCTTGCCTTCTGCGTTCTGAAGTATACACGAGCACGCTTAAACAATCAGCGCATGCAAAGGCATAAGCAGGTATGAATGATATCCTATAATATTTATTAGGGACTAAACTCACAAATCCTGTGGATAGTAATAATTCACAGTTTTTGCTTGCTTGCTGGGTTATTGTTTTCCACGCTCTTAACGATTTACATAGGGAGTAAGCAAATTATTCACTGCATCTAACAAACATCCCCATGACAGAGCCACTGGATCGATCATAATCAGGTTATGCTTAGCAGCCAGAGTGTGAGGACACAGGGAACGCTGCAGCAAACTCTGCGCCACCTGGTCTTAAATAAAAAAAGCGCTACTTCATGCGGGGGAAAGACAGTTCCCTGCCTCGTAGAAGAACTTTCGTCCGATCAAGAATCACTAAAACATTAACGTTGTGTCAACACCGACTATAATAACATTGTTATTTCTTGAGCAAGGCCACTCAGGTGATAATTGTGCTCTTGAAACTCTCGTTGTGAGCTACTATAAGGTACATGGTTATCGTGCATTTAAATCTAGACTCATGAATTGATAGTTGATTGAGTTACGCTACTCATTGGGAAAAAATTTAACTTAAAAAGTGGTTGGGCTGAATTTTATGGGTTTCATCTGATTTCATGGAAACAGTACAAAAAAATAGTAAGACAAAGCCGAGCGGCCCGCTCTCGGGTTGTTACTATAGTCCATTTCCTTCAGACACCAATGAAAGGTATAATCACACACAACCAGTACCAGAGTAAAAGAAAGTTACACAGGTGAGACCAATCGCTTATAGTTTTCTCTCTATTGCCGACGTGAATGGCATATTTTCCTCGATCGCAATCGTTCTCAAAATCCTTTTCTGTGATAAGCGGAGGCTTTTGATCCAAAAAATCGGCAACGCTGGCTATTTTAAATCATCTGAAAAACTTTATCAGCATCTCAACAAAGGAAATAATATCTTCAACACGTTTCTCAACTTTCACAAAGCGTTCAACAACACATCAATTACAAAGCTTCAATGATACTGTATTATAGAGAAGTTACTCATAAATAGTTCATATTATACCTGACAAATAGTTAACATTTTGTCGTATTTGGTTAACTCCTAAACGGAACCGCGTGATATTAGCCATAGCATTCCAAAAGGATCGATTGTAGGGCCTCTTCTGTTCTTGACATTCATCAGAGATATTGTTCAATCTATATTTTTGAAATTCGTACTTCTTGCCAGGCTTAGTGTTACCCATACCTCTTGAAACCTTCGTACTGAAAACTCTAACAAATGTCAAACAAAATAGGTAGATGGTAAACTGGGGAGAAACTCGATGAAACTAATATCACATATACTCGTAATATTTATCAATGTCGATAAAAATTGATCGATATCGTTTCACTATAAACAGAATGCATCTCTTTCACGCATCGAAACTGATCGAGAAACCTAACTCATGCAAATTTCTATGTTTTACCGTCGTGAAAATTCAAGTATGAAAAAAGTAAATCTCTTCCATTGGTTTACTAATCTATGAAAATCCATTGAAATTCTAAAAAGAGGTACACATATCTCACTTAAGAGAAACTCTGACAACATCGTACTGAACTTTAGTTCACCTATTTATACAACGCAGAATTCAAGCTTGGAGATGTTCTGAGAAAAATAAAACAAAATGAAAATGAGCCTGTAGAGCTATAAAAACCGTAGGATATAAGGCCCTTACAAATGATTCATTCAAATACCCTTTAATACCTATACTCTCTGATCTTTATGAATTGTCCCCAAGCAAGTTTCTGTGTAAAATTTACAATAATGAAGGCATTAGAAATAGTAACCAATTAGTATCTGCTCAAACTGGCCATCACGACCTTTGCTTAGAAATCAAGTAAAAAATGTTTTGATTTGCCATCAAAAACGTTTGATTTGCCGGTATATGATGCTTTGATGATATTCCAATGGTTATCCTCAAATTTTTCATACGAGTATTATACGTTTCAGAAAATTATTTGAGTGTGCACTTTGAACATTATTTTATCCAGCATTAATTAATCTAATCAAATACAAATATAGTGCGCGATGAAAGAAAAACTTGTAAAGATAAGGTTTGTGAAATCAGTGAAATGAAAGATTATCACTACGAACTCTATTACTGCAACTAATGTCAGATATAGAGAGGCACGAGAGCTAAACATCACCTCTGACCGACTTCATTGCTGTTAGTCCGTCCGTTATAAAAGAGTTGGGAGACCGCGCGTGCGTCCCGTCCGCATGGACACAGCAGCAGCACACAAAACTAGGCGGCTGACCGTATTATGGAGAGCAGCTGTGGCGGCCGTCAACATGAACTCATCCTCCGTATGAGCGGGTCAGCACGATCTGGGCGACTTCTCGTGTGATCTGAGATCAACAGCGATGATCTGAACTGATCTCGTGATCTGCGGGGCGCCAGGCAGCATGCATTACTGGTGCTGACGTCGCCGTCACTGCCTTCTGGAGGAGGGCGGCGTGATCAGGGGAGAGAAGTTATGATCTCAATTTGTAAACTTGCGATTCAGTTGAGCTAAAAAATCAAGTTATTATTCCAGTTACACACAGTCTTGATAAAAGGCTCAAAAGTTGTGTTTAAGAGTTATCGCTGTGAAAGATATGCAGTCACATTTATGAACGTTAGGTGACGCAGAGGGCATAGAAAATAGAACTCCGTATTCAAGATGCTTAGCTATTTGTATCTTGCCCATCCCTAGAAGTTACCGAATGTTAAAATTCCATCTTCAGTGCTGAAAAACATACAACGAGGTCAAAAATATTAAAACACACTAAAGTTCAAAAAATACGAAAAATAAGTAAACAAACATGTATAAAAACTTCAATCCTATTTATCATTCAAGTGCAGAAAAAACGATCATTCTCATTGGCTCACCTACCCACCCTTTCACAAGCACATATATTCATACATTTACACATTGGAACCTATCAAACAGACGCGCGCAAACACACTCCACATACATACACACACAGAAATATGTCAGTAGGTTGAGGCAATGTTTAGTTTGACAGCACTCAAGTCTTTATTTAAGTCAGGTTTATGGGTAGATATGAATAAAGATTCTAAAATGCGAAGATCCTGTTCGTTGTTGGGGGTACACAGAGTGGAGAAGTTTTTTGTTCTGAAAGGATGATTAAATTGCTGACAATGATCTCGGATTGCTGAATGTGAAGGAGAGGAAAGTATGCGACCGGTTCTATGGGAAATTCCTGAATGTTGGCTGTGTCTGATGAATTGTTGCAGTATAGTACTACCAACATAAGTCTGCGTGCAGCAGTCGCACTTATATAAATAAACACATCCACTCCACAGGCACTCCTCCAGACGTTCTTTCCTTTCCTCGTTTTTACTACACTTGAATGAGAAATAGGATTGAAGTTTTTATACATGTTTGTTTACTTATTTTTCGTATTTTTAACATTTGTGTTTTTTAATATTTTTACTTCGTTTTATGTTTTTCAGCACTGAAGATGGAATTTTAACATTCCGAAACGTTTGCCAAAATAGAAACAAATAAAAATGTATCCCTAGAAGTTAGTGGCAAAGATTGAGAGGAAATACAGTCTATATGTTTTCCCTGAACTATGTAAAAGGTTTTTACTTATAATTAAAAAATATTAAACTCGCCCAAGACAAATTAAATAAGATCTTATTCGCCACTGTTACGTTGCGGCGTGAGTGCAAGGAAGTTAAAGTGGCAGGTCGATACTTTTTTACATAATTTGTTGTTTGGATCCTTATTTAGCAACGTTTATATGACCTCTGTCTTCCATTAAGTCCTATAGTTACGCATCTGAGTGAGTAAATATATTTATTTTTTCTTCCTTACAGCCCTTTTGGAACTTGCTAAAACTCCGAGTTTTCTCCGACAACGCCATAGGAAATAGTTCAAGCTCAGGATTGAAGTAAACATTCAGATACTTCATTAGTTACATCAACGAAAAACTTTTGATCTTCATTTGGAAAGTTCTTTGATTCCCGTAAGGAAAGACCCTATTCGTTGAAACTATGACTCCTGTTAAATGTTACCAATCTAAATCCACCAACCGCCTTACCTCTTCTTGCTATGGTCGTCAACTCGACGGTAACAACGGCGGATCTGTCGTCTCTAATAGCCTCTCGTATTTGATCGATCGTCGGCCACCATCCCCTAAGTGCCCCCGACGATCGCAGTTGGAATATCCTCTCTCCGTGGCCCCTAAATCAGCCCTCCGCAGTCGGACACCGACGCTAGAGGACGGCCACCCCGTACCCGTGGCACCGGCGCGCCGCCGTTGGGGCTGCGTCGGGCCGGCGATGCTGGCGGTCGTGCTGCTGGTGGCAGCGTCGGCGGACCGATGCTCCGCTAAGCTGAGTGGGCTGCACTCTTGGCAGACGCCGGGATGCCACAGAATTGGTAAGAGGAATTTAATTTTCAATTCTAATTTTTTATGTTCATTGCTGTATAACCTTGAGTACTTTTGCTAGAAAATGAGCGTGGGATTTCGACCTATTGAACGCCACATTTTCATTTAATGAGTTCAACGAAAGTAATTGAAACCATTCGTACATTTGTCACAGTCGCACGGGATTAGTGATGGGTTCAACATTAAGAATCGAACATATTTTTTCTCAAACATGGAGAGCTGTAAATTAAGTACCATATCGTTCAATCACTGATATTAGTGAGGGAATGAAGCTAATCTGAACATTAGAATTTATGGTGTTGATTTTTTTTACATTTTTATTTCCGAAGCAAAATAATGGTATCAACGTTTTTAGTGGCGAGTGAAAATTGAGAGACATTGAGAGCCAACACCATTTCAAAAACTGTTCATGTTTTCATTGATAACTCTGCGATTGACACACTGCTGATGCTATTTACATCGTCCTGCCAT
Organism: Morinoia aosen; assembly: GCA_030386875.1. Classification (NCBI taxonomy): domain Eukaryota; kingdom Metazoa; phylum Arthropoda; class Malacostraca; order Amphipoda; family Talitridae; genus Morinoia; species Morinoia aosen. Next base: position 23,975,067 of record CM059565.1, read on the forward strand.
CACTATATCAATAATAGCCCTCGTTGAATGCGCTAAAGTCTACAAATACTATAGTTCTTCCTATCTCACATTGCTTTCATATATTGTAAAACGCGGTGCGACGGAGAGAATTTTAGGAAGAAACGGCGGCCATCAGGCCTCAGTGCCCCTCAATGCTTCTTCATCAGCGACGAGGGAGCGACGATAGGGAAGAGAGGGCGAGCGACTCGCATGAAAAGCTCCAGGCATCGCACAATCGTACATGATCGTCCTTCCCTTCCAATCTTTGCCCAGATGGTGGGGTCCTATTATACTTACAAATTTTCGATTCATATTAAGATTTTGGAAAAACTTCCTTCAATTATTTTGATTTCGTATTGAATATGCTGAAAAAAAACATATTTTACCTGAAAAATAGGATAAGATTTTACTATAAATTCCCATTTAAAATGGCGAATTAAATAAGAGTAAATTTACCACTGTTATAGAACAGCATGAGTACAAAAAAGTTCCAGCTTCAGGTGTCTAATTTTGTCATATAGTTGTTGTTCGGATAGCATAGATAACAAGTATAAAAGAACCGCTGGGCTGCTCTATAGTTGTATGTGTTGAATATGTGTGGAGAAGTTTTTTCTCTGCAACATTCATCAAGGAGCATTGATTCTAGAATTTTCACAGCAATTTTTCCTGTCCTACCGTCTCTTTTTGTCATTTATCTCTTTACCTTTCACCATTAATCTCTTTAATTCGTCTCGCATCTCTAATGCGGTAATGAGCGTTTCAGAATTGTTCAGTGTTAAATGTCTGCTAAAAAATATGCATTTCACTTTGAGAAATATTCAGATAAATTTCATTCTATGAAATAAATTTGTTAACGTATTATAAATACTGAAATGAAACCATTCGACCTTTATTTTCTTATTAGCTATATATAGGTAAGAAAGCCCGACAGCACCAGTCCACAAATTGTGAAATACAGATTAGCATACCAGACGCTATGATTACACTAGAGGTAAGTCAATACTAGCATAAAAGACACCATGGTTGCACTAAAGGTAAGATTTCAGCACTAAGGTCAGAAACTTGAAAAATCATTCAGCTACAGCCAGTTCCCAGCAACCTCTTACAATCAGAGCACAATGGAAGACAGATTGGTAAATATACAGCACGATCTTGGCGCACATTCCTACAGAAAATTAATTTATGCACACAAAGCTTTCCAGAGTTGGTCACTCACTAATGTCTTCCATTGTATATTATCAAAATTTGCATATTTTCCGCTGTATATTTTCAATCCTCTGTTTATTTGATTTGTTAACTAGAGCTGCATCAGTCAATGTTAATTTTCCGAGTTGTACAAGTGTCAGTTAAATCCTTATATAAGAAAATCAACTCTTCAACGAGAAATAAATAAATGATCGTTTGGTTGAATTAATTTCGCCTCAAACGTAATGATAGGCACTATTTTAAAGTCTTCTTCCTAAATATTTGATGTCAAATATCATTTCCGTATTAATGTCTCGATAATCATGATTTCGTCGTTGATAGTTGAATCAATCATAATCCGCTCACGTATTATCCTGCAAATTATTTTTATGCCTTTCTTATATATGAGTCATTACTATCAAGCATTATTCTGACAATCATTGATTCTTGTCTAGCAGCGACCGATCTATCAATTATCCCTCCATTCTGATAGTAATTTTTCTGTCAATGATTTCCTCTCAATCATTTTATTCTCAATTATTATTCTAATCAAGGCTATCTACTGAGTAATCCAGTTGATCTATAATCTATCAATATATAGAGCCGACCCTCCTTTGCTGCTAGTGGTGGGATCCTCCACCGCCTACGGTAGGCAGAAATGCGGGAACTAACGATGTTTTATTTCTTTCATTTTTTACATTTATTCAAAAAATTTATGATCGTCGCTCACGTTGTTATCAACCCACCCTGTACTGTTCGACTCTTTCCCAACATTTCTAGAAATATTTTGGTTTGCTATTTAATTATTGAAAAAATTGCAATAACAATTTGTTGATAAATGTTAATCATATATGATTTTTAATGTTGATCAATATGCACACTATTTTAATTTGTGGATAGTAATGTGAGTTACAGCCTGTGAGTTAGTAATTTTTTTAGGATGGGGATCTTATAGCTATGAGAAATCAGACATTCTTTTGTCATCACGACGCCTGTATCTCCCAATAACTACTCACACATCTCTTCTCTGCTTTCTTAATTGCTCATGCAGATGAAGTCGTCTCCTCAGTTCGCTTAAGCTCACTTTTTTCGAAAAGATTTCAGTGCAAAAATCTCCACTCAGGAATTCAGGCCGACCTGCCTGCAGCGGATGTCTTCTTCCGACGTCAATCCAAGAGCTCAGGGCACTGACTCAGACGCTGCTGACTGCAATTGTAACAATTTAGTCATTGCTAAAAATATCTCAGATTTCCTTTTCTTCGACAATTTCATTTTATCTTGGTCAATTATTTCTCTTGGCCATCATTAAGAAATTTATTATCGTGATTTCAAGGATTGGTTTTGCTCTCACTGATACATATTTATCGATTTTTTTATCAGAGATGAAAAAATCGAAACATGATACATATCATAAAATAAAAATTTGGTCTTCAAGGATGGTTCCCACGCTGAGATACCCGGCCTCACTGGATTGTTATGGAGCCCTTGTAAACAGGAGACAAATAATGACGACGTTCACTTGTATCAATGATACCATGTTAAAATAAAACGTTTTGCATTTGAATTATTCCCGTGGAATACCTTTTCCAGTCGATCAAAATGACTATAATAAAATTTTACCCGAATTACAGAAAATGACGGTGAAAGACGATATGTGTCATTTGTGAGAAAGTACTTTCAACAGCAGTGCAAAACGTAATAAATTGTTCAGTCACTGAAACTTTTCAGGGGTGACACCACAATAAATTTGCACCGAATTTCAGAATACTAGCAAAATGGGTTGAAAAATTATTAAATCTGTGCCCAACAAAACATTATTGAAGTTAAAATGCAAAAAGTTACATATTTTTAAATTTATTTGAGAATTGGGGCATAGGGTTTAAATTCATTATCCACACATCTCTTGAAATAAAGGTAAAATAGCCTTTTTAATATGTTAATTGCTTCCGGTGTATTATTAACACATGAATACTTATTTTTCATTGAGTCATGCAAGACTTAGTGACGCTCAGAATGTAAAAGTTTGGGGACCGCTGGTCTTGACCATGAAGATGGACAGAGCAGGTCGTGATTAGCGACTGAATCCTAGCCGTAATTGGCCTTTCTGATGGTGTGCTGAGGTAGCGGTTCTAAATGCTGCATTCGTACGAGAAAAATTGTTGTTAGGTTATAGTGTCGCAGTCACTACACGTGAAGAACCAACTAAATATCGTCTAAAATAAAGAGAAACCTAAAATTTTAGCGATTAAGTGCATTATCTCAATAAAGAAATGAGATCCATAATGGAACACTCGTAATTGAGTTGAGAGACACAAATGAATAATGCGTATTTTCGTTCCCCTTCCTGTGGCTCCAAGAGATAAGCTCTGACGACTCAGATGTGCTTGAATTGATAAAGTAAGAGCGCCAAACATGCCTTCTCATAACTCTAGCACAAGCTCAGATGGCAATCTACCTCACGTATTGAAGCAACTGACAGAAGAGCCTAACTGTATTCAAGCAAGTTCAACCAAGAAGCCGCTAATGAATATAAGCCACGTTCACACGTGTGAGCGATGGAACAGTTGGATGTTCAAATATTGCATAACATATGCACCCTGCCTAGCGTTATCTCTAGAGATATTTCCCAGAGCGCTCTAAAAAGTTCAGCGTCAGGCGTTTTCAATTGCATGGTTTATGCGTTTTTTCACCGTTAGATAAGCCGTCAATCAGAATTTTTACCTTTTATCATCTTCATGACCTTCATGATCTCCTTGATCTCCTAGAATGAGATGAATTTCCCGTGACAGCGCTGAACCGGCAGATTCATCATTCAACATTTTTAAGCATCTTACCCACGTGGCTACGGCCAATCCTACTCAATAGGTACGACCATTTGGCCAAGCTCTGACGTGCCCTCCCTCCCATGCCCCAGGCCACACTCGCCGGATCACCATCCCCGACTGCGTTGAGTTCGACATCACGACCAACGCGTGCCGGGGGTACTGCGAGAGCTGGTCCGTTCTGGCGTCCCACTCCTTCAGCTCGCCCTTCTCCGACCAGGACGCGTCCACCCCCCGCCTCATCGCGCCCTTCATTGACCAGCTCGGAGGGGCGGGCTACGGCCCTCCTCAGCAGAAGCCGCAAATTACCAGCGTGGGCCAGTGCTGCAACATAATGGATTCTGAAGACGTAAGGCAGCAAATGATGCGCTCAGTAAATAATATGTCTTGCATTTCCCCAGTATGCCAGGTTAACACGTTCGCTGCCGCTGGACACCCATGTGCGTCCAGCGGTCTCATGTTAAGTATGTTTGTAAGTAGCAGAGTTTAAAAAACGACTTAACAGCTCGAAGAAAAATTGCATCTTTCCGAAAGGCCATTATAGACGTGCAGACTTCTTACCGTCAATTGACTACCGGTGTACACATGAAGCAACGCCTATTGAGAGTAATTGCGTACGCAACTGCAGCTTATGCTTACACACGTAGTTACCGCTTGCAGTCAACGCAATCAATGTAGTGAAGAGAGCAGCTACAACATAGACAAACTCTTGGTAGCTACAGATCTATTTTTCATGAGCTAAGCACTGATGAGAAATTATTCTGAGAGTATTTGTGGCTCTAAGTTCATATATGATTTTTAATATTGATCAATATGCACACTATTTTATTTTTTGAATAGTAATGTGAGTTACAGCCTGTGAGTTAGTAATTTTTTTAGGACGGTGATCTTATAGCTATGAGGAATCAGACATTCTTTTGTCATCACGACGCCTGTATCTCCCAATCACTACTCACAAATCTGTCAAATTCAGAATACTAGCCTGCGCCCACGCGCGTGGAATCCGCTTGACCATTGATTCAATGTTTCGAGATTGATGTTTTGTATGATCCATCATCAGATATGTAACTAGGATACTTGCTAGAGTGTACGTCCATTGTCCTGTATAAGTAACTAAGATACTCGCCATAGTTAGAGTCCATTATCCTAAATGAGTAACTGGAATACTCGCTAAAGGGTATGTCCATTATCCAAGATGTGTAACTAGGATACTCATCATGAATATTCATCGCAGTAGATGAGTTATTATAGTTTAACGCTGTTGATCACGCTCGAAACTAAATCGTGGATAATTGGGTGCTATATTGGCGTCCTTTATACATACGGTATATGAAAGAGCTTGGCCATGGATCAAAATATTTCACTCAAATACAGGTTGAACTTCCTTTGTAGTATTCAATTCCGTTTTCATATTTTTAGTCTAAATTGACTAAAATCTCATCAACCGTGTTGTCCTATATAAGCAACATGTTTCACCAGTTTTTCCACAAAGTGACTGAAAAAATTCAGAAAGAGAACCGCAGTATTGAGCTGTGAGTATGCGCTACAAGCCAAATCTGACGTTTCAAAGCTAGTAAATTCATCTGTAAGAGACGAAAAAACTGTAAGCCAATGTACGTGCCTTACCCATCATAAATGGTGTAATTCAATTCGGTGATGTTCCATGAAACACGTGCATCATTTGCTTTTTTTAAAAGAACAGATGAAGATCATCTCAGATCACGTATCCTATAGACTGTATAGGACACCCGAGTACGAATAAAAAATAGTTGAATCGTACATCTGTGCTACGGGAGTTATCTTATTTTGTTTTCAAAGTGTGACGTACGGACTGAATGACAGACACAGCTCGTACTATAGTAAAGATCAACTTGCGTTACATGCTATTTCGGTGCATGCATCTTCAAAGCATGGAGGTGGGTTGTGTATATTCCTATACATGCGAGTAAACTTGGAGGATTAAGGCAAAGATATTAATTTCTTGAATTATAAAAATTTGGAGATAGCACACGTTAACTGAAATACACATGTGTCAGATAAGCCCTCTCGATCCATCAATGAATAGCAATGCTTAAAAACGTGTTTAACGTAGCGCTGAGCCCTTGCTGTCATTGGTAGACGAAGTTTCTCATCGTCCAATGAAAACTCAATGCAGGCTGTTAATGTCGAAGTCACCTTGTGACATCAAATGATTGGTTTTTAGAGAAATGTGCCGACAGAATAGCCATTTGTTTCTGTGGACAACTAGAACTGGTCGTGGAGGCTGCTATTATCAATTCATGGACACCTGCAAGCTCCGCTACGTCATGACGCAAACGAATGTGTTGGCGACCATTGCGATATTTGCTGTATAGGTCATGCATCTCATTCTAACGTTGGAGTCTAATTTTATTTCGTTTGCTTTGCCCAAGTGTTCCATTTATTTTTTTTTGTCTGCAAATATCGTCCTTTTAAACTTAATTTCTTATTAAAATTTTCCTCAATCTATATTTTTTATCCTCAACATACATTAAATTCCGTTTTCTTGCCACTTCAAGTGACTCAGTCCTTGATGCTACTTATAAAGCGGCCCATAAACGATCAATTTTATGGTCAATATAATTGACAGTGATGAATATTAACAATTTAATTGATCGTCTGTGGACTTGATCGACGACCGTCAATCAATTGACTCAATGTATTGATGCAATCAAATCAGTTTGATTTTTTTATGGTTCGTCAATATTTCATTCTTAGCTCTGAAAGTCGTAGTGTATAAACCTGGGAATACTGAAATTTCATTTTTGTGTACAAGCAGATCTAGCTGGTACTTTATGCATGCTGGAGGACGCTGCTACAAATATCTGATACTTTTAATGTCTTATTATTATATTATTTGAATTTAGTTAAGTTATTTTATTTATAATTGTTAACCTACATGTTTAAATTATCTTGAAAAATAAAAACTTGGTACTTTTCAGTACTTGGCACTTCGTACTTGATACTTTTTATGGAGTGACCAGATGCGATAATTTAACGATAATTCTTAACATCTTCTGGCTCATTTGCACGAGCTTCCTTGAGCAATGCGTCAGTTCCAAATATTCTGCCACGTTCCCTGAGCCAGTTTTTGGCCCATGTATCGCATTTACGCGGAGATTTTCCGAAAGATGAAACTGCCAAGACGAGAGCTACAATGGTAAGATCTTCGTCGACCATCACGTAAAGCGTCAGCAGAGCATATGACTGGTTTTCATAAATTATATTGATGAAAAGATTGACGCCGTTTGTGGGCAACAAAAAATCTCATCAACATATTGAGTCAATGATATTGACAACTGATCGTCTATGGGCCGCTTTAGACAGGTATCAAGAATATTCCCAGCGTTTTTTCATGAGCGACTAAGATACTCGCTAGAGTTTACGTCCATCATCAGATATTTAGGATACTTGGTAGAGTGGACGTCCATTGTCCTATATAAGTAACTAAGATACTCGCCATAGTTAGAGTCCATTATCCTAAATGAGTAACTGGAATACTCGCTAAAGGGTTTTTTCATTATTCAAGATGTGTAACTAGGATACTCAACATGAATATTCATCGCAGTAGATGAGTTTAACGCTGCTATAGTTTAACGCTGTTGATCACGCTCGAAAGTAAATCGTGGGGTGCTATATTGGCGTCCTTTATACATACGGTATATGAAAGAGCTTGGCAATGGATCAAAATATTTCGCTCAAATACAGGTTAAACTTCCTTTGTAGTATTCACTTGAAACATTGATTCAACAGACGTTAGCTAGCCCAAAATATAAAATCGTGCTTCAGTGTTGAGAGCTTCAAGGAATTTTAGGAGTTACATTTTCCTTTTGAAAGTTTGATATGTGAATAACGCACACAATTTGACTTGTGTTAAAAGAGTTAGTTGATTGCTTTGCGTTTCTACCTACCACAAAATACCGAACGTTGATGCCGAAATTTCGAGCGCCCGTGACTTGAAGGAAACGAACTCAGTCTCACCAATCTAGGATTTTCGACCAACCTTCATATACCAAACGTTGAATTTCTTCATCCATTTTTCTCTTTGATTAAAATATATTATATGTATGTTTACTAAAAACACTTCAGCATTCATTTTTTTTGAGCTCTAGAGCACTCACGTGTACACAATATAAATGTGTGAATATTATTCGCCAGCCTTACTATTCGAGCCCAGCCACACCGTCAAATACTGTACATGCCTCTATTGCTCACACCACCGGGTGCTATGGCACCACAGTTCTCCCTCGACGTAACTCAAATACCACTCGCGTACAAATATGGATTGCGTACATTTGAAATAAAATTTTCACAGGATTTTATTCAGTGGCATCGTCTCACTTTCATACCCGTCCAATCTAACCTAATAAATGAAACGTATATTTCATACACATACACAGAACTAACAGGTGCTCTTGTTAAGGTTTTCTCAATATGTGCACTTAAATGTTTTGAATGATTTAATCCCACTTTGCTTTCTTTCTTTCCCACCGGGCAGGTAAAAGTGAAGGTGATGTGTGTAGATGGCCCCCGCGAGCTGGCCTTCAAGTCCGCCAAGACTTGCGCCTGCTTCCACTGCAAGAAATATTAATGTTCGCCGTGGCCCACTGAGTGCCCGGTCCACACTGCTGCGCATGTGCTAGAAAATTAGAGAAGACTGCTCCCAACCCACTTATTTTTTCGACGCTTTGTCCCCAAATTAAAACTGGATAGATTTAGATAACAAAATTTATAATTCTTCATTAATACATATTCATTTCCTAGTATTCGGTATAATCAGAATTTGTACACTCCAGTCGGAATACAACGAGAGCGACTGACCTCCAACTTCAGAGAGCAGCAACTATGGGAGCCTATTAGTAGCTATTAATGAGATGTTCAGAATACAGTCATGTGTTGTATTTAACTGTGAGTGTTCAGTGTTTAATAACATATGGTTAATTGAAATGACTGTCGTAAAAGTACACTCATTTACGGGAAAAAAAACTCAGCGATAAATGTTGCTGTTTTAGTTCTAGTTAAGTAACGATTAGTTGAATATGTGATAATTATATCATTTTCAAAGAAGAATGTTCGCTTGGCAAGAGCAGTCGATCGGAAAATTATTTTTTAAGCATGAAATTATTTGATAGAGAATCCTCTGCGAAAAATTTATTTGCTGAGCTTATTATTTATATGAGAGAAAACAGCACGCAGAGTGTGACATTGTAAATTTAATCGAATGAGAGAATATTTATCATATATATTTATTCCACTAGAAAACACACTTCTTGGATGCATTTTCCATGAAAAATTAGCACCTTGGTAGTAGGTAAATTAAAACGAAAGAAACTTATTCAAATTTTAGCATCTTTTTTGTTAAAAGGGATTATTTCCACAAAAACGCAATACAAAAAAGTGCATCAGAGCTACAAAAATCGTAAGCACGAGCACTGCAGAAACGTGCGTGCACCGAAATCGAATGCCAGACTTTAGAATGACTTAAATTTAATGAATATATGATGGCTTCAATTTTCTGCTTTAACTAAATCATCACGAATGTCACGCTGGCGTGAAAAAAACACTATAAGAGAAACACAAAATTCATGTACCGTACGCCGGTCCAAATCTGAGAACCATTTTCATTTCGTGTGTCAAATGTTAAAAGTTTGAATGCGTTGAAAATGTTGAAAATTTTGATTTGATTTTTATATTTGTGTGCATTAAAATTTGCTGCTAAGTAACCTTATTCACCACCGGCTAATCCCATCATAATTAGACATCAGCTCACGGGGCAAGCGATATTTTACACAGTTTTACACATAATTTTAAACTGTCTGGCTCGAGGTTTGCTGTACGTGTGGCGTGGCACGACATTGCTTGTATACTCAGACATGGCGCGCTGCGCCTCAAAAATTATTGGGCATGGCGCGCCTCAAAAATTAGGCCTTTTTCAAATATATTGAAAATGATTGGAAAAACGCTTCACGGATTTAAAATATTTAGCAATTTCATGCTTCTATTAAATTCATTTCCTGAATCATTTCTCGTAACTACTGCTGAAATATGATGACTCCTGATTGGCCCGATGAATTCAGTGGCCTCAGGAGTTTCGAGCGATAACCTTGTTCTGATGCATATAATTTCTTTTAATGTAAAATACATGATCCTTTACGTACAGTACACTGATCGAATAATGGATTTATGTGAGCAAGAATGTAAAATGTTGTTCATATAACTAATAGTAGACTTTGGGTGAAGCAAAAACTGCATGTTCTACACCTTTTAATGTAAAGTTATTGCTACTCCAGTTCATGCTTATATTAATTTTAAGTCTCCAATTAGCTGATACATTACAGGGACTGTTTGAACAGAGAGACCTTGTTTGGAAAAGTGCACTGTTTTTCTTGTTGATCTCAGATGAATTGTTATTTAAGAATTGTAATATTTATGACATTAGATTTCAAGTTTTTAAAATATATTTGCTTCTATAAGAATATACATCATGCAATACGGGCATAATTCAGATTGTTGTTAGGGAATCTATGTCAAATTCAAAGAAACGTAATAAAATTGTCGGCATAAAGTTGTATTTCATTTCCAACTTCCCGCTAGGATGCTAATTTTTTCATTATAAATTCAAACAGTCGAGTTTTAACCCTAGTCTAATCCAAGATGATCAAACAGGCTGCGTGCTGTGAGAAACTAGAAAAATGTCAAACTTTGCTCCTACGCGACAAGCGTTCAATACAGCTACAAAATACCAGGAAAATCATAATCTACATTGTTGGACGAGTGACGGTAGTAGCCTGCCGTAGTCTGAGTCACCCATGTCTAGGCGTTGGTTTGATCCCTCAGCAGAGGCTAATGAATGAGAATGACATGGCAGCAGAAACGAGCCGATGTTTAGTGATTGCTGCCCAAGTCCCCTATCGTCAGACATCAATAACAATTTAGATCAATTTTCAAGAATTTATTATAACACGTAGGCACCACAGAATCGCATTTACAGTCATAAATTTTCCCTCACAAGCACCAGTGAATTCATTTTAATACAATATCTTAATACTTGGCTGCTACACAGAAGTGTGATCGCATGATTTAAATTTTTGCGCTATCAGTAAATTAGAGTCATTGAAGGCGCCACACACCTTCGCTTTGCATCACCGGCCTTGGTTATTCTTTACCACTGGTTTTACTGAACACAAAATCAACAACAGCACATTCAGGTTGAAGCAAATAGTCATTTAATTCAGTTTTGTTTTCTGCTGGTCGACATAACATGGAACAGTAATTGATAGCACAATAAAACAATGGCTACAGAACCTATAGCGGCTACTGTGAAAGGCTACAGTAGTTATAATGAACGGCTACAGAATGACTACAGTGAAAGGCTACAGTAGCTATAATGAACGGCTACAAAATGGCTACAGTGAAAGGCTACATTAGTTACAATGAACGGGTACGGGTTGAAAATAATATGAGTCTCGTTCTGCAAGTAAAGGAAATATATATGAGTAAACTAAGCAATTAACTTTCTTCCTACATTCATAAAAATCTAACAATAAATCATTATATAATATTCAAAGTCACTGTTCAAATCAAATATTACAGTAAATTAACCTATAGAATAATCACAAAATGTAGGCACAATTTTTACGAGTCACTCACGCAAAAACAAACGATCAAATAGTCCGTGCTTATCACGGACATAGGTGTCGTACTTCTTAACCTATAGGTCAAAATTAAGAACTGCGGCAACAGTCATTACCAAATTTCTTTTTCTCACTCTATGTTGGCGCTAGAGTGAGATGAAGTATTAACAATGGAATCGTTAACACATCCTATAACAAATGCCGTTCATTATAATGAGCAGTAAATAAAGAATTTGATTTTACCAAAAATTTCTGAAATTCCTTTCTATCTGTAGAACACTGAAGGATTTCTAACAAAGTAAAGGTGAAGACGATTTCTGAACCTTTTCACTGTGCTGGGAGACAATATTTTTCCGTAGCTGCTTCGGGATACTTACAATTTTAACTGTAAGCTGATGTGATATTTTTTCTTATTAATTTCTGGCCGTTGTTTCTGCTTCGGACCATTATCCCAATGTTGGAAAAATTTCATCGGCCGATATCGTTCAAGCTAACAAACAGTATATTGGTGAGGCTCGGTTAACAGGCCTCTCGATCAAATTTACCTCTCAGTCATCTTTACTCAAGGGAAATGAGTTCATTCTGCCGAAGACGCTGTTTGTAGATGAGGTTACTAAGTTCTAGAATCATATGTTGTGTTTTTTCCCTGAATTCTCTCTATTTGTTGATATTTCGTCTTTGGATAGGAGACAAGAGTTGCGTAGCGTTTTCTAAATGTGGTCAGAATACTGTCTTATTGGGGTAATATGACGTTCTTTGACTTCTAGTAAAAGTTTAGCACTGTAAAGCCGAGAGTGTTCGCATTCATACCCCATATTCTTTACGTTGTTTCTACTTGTTTGTCATGCGTGAGACCTTCGGTGATAGTGATTCTAAAATCTCTTAGTCGGTATACGGCTTCAGTTGAAAGATCATTGACGGTATGTAAGAACGGCTGATTACTTCTGATCTGTAAATCTGAGTATTTGTCAATACGTATAAAGCTCATTTACCACGCATTCCATTGGAGAAGTGGGTTAAAGATCAACTCGTATGCACTCGGTGAATATACTTCTATATACTTATATAGACTTAGGTGAGGAAGATTCGCGTCATTCGCAAATTTGTTTAGTTTACTGATAATTACGATGTTTAGGTAGTTGATATAAATGATGAAGGGAAGTGGTCCTCAAATGCGCCCTCAGTGAACCTCTAATGCTCAATGTTGTACGCAGCCACAAAATTGCTAGAACATCAATACTCTTTATGTGCAACGAGCGGGCTGCAGCTTATTATCCATTGAGAATAGTTCCTTTGCGTACCATGGGCTTCATTTTGGCTTTAGCTTTTCAAGGGAACATTCATTGAAAGTTTTCTCTAAGTCAAGAGATGTTAGGTCCATGAGTTCCGCACGGTGGTAGAGTCGGTTGGCTTCTTCAAAAAAATCAAGGAGCTTTTCAAGAACGTTGCGTAGTATGGAATGCGTTGGGCAAGCGCTTGTATCTTGACACGCCTTCTAATATCGGACGTGGGTGACCTAAGATATAATCATCATTGCTTGTTGACTCAAAGCATATAATTAAATGCAATTAGACGTACATGTTATACTTCGCTATCTGACGAGCAGACATGCGCTTCTTGTTCTCATTGGATCATTATAACAGGATCGCTCAGTTGTGTTTCCACTGAACAAGGCAGGGTGAAGACTTTTCGGAAAACAGATTTAACTCGTAAGAAGATTATTTTTTGAACAAGTGCAGCACGTGAAGTAAATCACAGCTTTTTTTCTTACATCTTCTGCTCTGGGAGAATAAGAAACATACGCCAATATCTGCCAATTTAACATACAATTCGAGTTGCGGGGTCCTGTTACGTTCGCTGCTAAGTCCTCTAGAACTGTTGCTGCTCGAGTGTGTTTGAAGTAAGAATATGTAGGCAAGCAACAAAACTAAACACAAACTGACTCTCTAGGGCATGCGCCTGCCAATACATCAGTTAGAATAAAAATTAATACTATAGAACACAAATCATGGGCTAGAATGCAGACACTTTTTAGAATTTGTCTCTGACCAGAATTTAAACAGTACATTTTAAACTTATATCAGAAGAAAGTTAATTTTTATGTCCTCAAACTTCAAACCCTAAATGATAGATTCATAAGGAATCTATTCAATACAGCACAGAAATTCTCACAAAACAAGCTGCCGAATGAACAAGATCGCTGCAGTAAGTTTTCATGTTGCTCATTTCGCGTGCACATATTCCGCGGTCCTTCGTCGATGTCGACTTGTGATGAAGGACTCGAAACTGAACGAGAATTTTATTTCACTTCATGGCTTAAAAAAATATGCAAAATTTTATAACAAGTACAGCTGCATACAAAAAATATTATTATACTCATCATTGTCGTGCATTCTTCTAGCACTTGCCTTTCAAACCCCGTCGTGTTTTGCTGTGAATGGAATGTACAGCGACACTTTCCAGCTAAATCCCTCAGGCGTCATTTGTATATTGATTGCGAGGCTTTCGGAGGGGCCACTCAATCCACACTTCTCTCCTCCTGCTCCTTCATTTCCATGTTACTTGCTGCGCATCAACGGCTCCGTTTACAAACATCTATTTTTAACAGATGAAAACTTTGGGCAGGGTTTTCAGAAAAATTGCTTCATCGCAACGGTACTACTGGATTCGTAATGGTTTTCTACGTCGGCTTAGCAGCACACCCGACTTACCTTACGATTCCAGCAGTACCTCTACGATGACTCAATTTTTGTTATACGACGATGTAAATGTCTACGAATCTGCTCTAGCTGACCTCTTACTAACTGGACATTCTCAATTTAGTCTTGGAAATACGGGAAGCTCCGTCAAGACGATCATTTTTTTCAAAGGGATGTCCAAACAAGGAATAGGACAAAGTAATTAAAAACTGTTTAGAACACGAAATTCCTCCGTAATTCAAGCAGTTCATGCCTTTATCAAGCAATTCATTCTTAGATCAGGCAGTTATAGCCTAGGTCAGACATATCATGCTGAAAACAACCATTGCAAATCTAGATCAAGCAGTTCATGTCTAGATTAGGTAGTTTAATGCTTAGATTAGGTAGTTTGTACTTAAATCAGGCAATTTGTGTTTAGATCAGCCAATTAACCCATAGACAAAGCAGTTAATACTGATATAGAACAATTAATGTTTTGATCAATCATTTTATGCCTAGATCAGTTCATTTTTAGATCTGGTAGATTATGCTTAAATCAAGCAGTTCATATCTAGATTAAGCAGCATATAGTTAGATTATAAAGTAGCTTTGTAAGATCAGGAGCTTTGCGTAGAACAAGCAGTTTACATCTATAGATCAGGCACTCTATGCATAGGTCATTCAATTTTTTCTTAGATCAGGCAATTTATACTTAGAGTAGACAATTTATTTATTATCAAGCAGTTCAGGCGTGGATCAGGTAGCTCTAGCTTACATTTAGCAGTTTATACCTAGAGCAGGCACTCTACGCCTAGATTAATCAGTTTATCTTAGATCAGGGAGTTTATGCCATGGCAAGATCAGGCTGTTAATATATGTTTAGATCACGCTGTTCATTTGCTAAATTCGGCAATTATATATGACTATATCAGGTAGCGTATGTCTAGAATAAGAATTAGACCCTTATAGACGGCGAAAATGCTCACATTACATAGGTCAAAACTATAGAGATTAGTTTCTATCGAAATCAGGCGATTTGTGTTCGCCGCTAATTGAAGTAAAAAGCCTCAACTGCCATTTCTCTAGAGCGACGAGGAATATATAAGTTTAATTAATGTTTACTTGGTGCATGGTATACGTCTTCAGATTAGCTTCGATAGGATTTATTTTCCCCTTTTACAATCTTCCATTAAATATGTTCTACAAAATGTTTCATTCTACAAGGAATTATTTTACAAGTTTAACGCTTTCATTGGAGTTATTCTTTGCAAGTGGAGCGGATACAAGCCCCTTTTACAAGGCTACTTTTCCCCTCATATATAATAAATCCGTAGGGGCTTCTACTATTATATCCCAGCATGTCCGCAGCTCTACTGTTACAGCTGCTCTACTGTTACAGTATCAGGTTGTAACAGAAGTTCGGTCCACTTTTTTTATTTTGAAATAAAGTGAAAATCCTATCAAAAATATATTTATTTAGTTTTTAACATAGTCATCATTTTTATTAATTGCATCTTCCCATCTTGCCATAAGCTTTCTGATTCCTTCTTCCTAGAATTTAGCCAGTTTGGACTCGAAAAAAGAAACTAGTTTCATTTCGACCTCTTCTCTTGAAATAAGCCTTTGTCTCATTAAATGTTTCTGTAAGCTCCTGAAAAGAAGAAAATCGGTTGGAGCAAGATTGAGAGAATATGGTGGGTGATGCTTGACTTCCCAGCCAAATTCATCAGTGTGATTTTTGGTTGCTCTTGAAGTGCATGGGGTCTGGCATTGTCATGGTGCAGAATCACTCCTTTTCGATTGATCAAAGAAGGCAGTTTTTCCTGCAAGACTGCTTTTAGACGAGTTAGCTGCTGATAGGAAACTTCAGATGTTATTTTTTGATCGTCACCTATTAGTTCATAATAAACAATTCCCTTCAAAACCCACCACACACAAAAAAAATTTTTAGGGTGCAGTCCACTTCTCAGCTGTTGAATTAGCTTTGAACAACGACTTAGCCACCGTCTTTTGCGCTTAACATTGTTGTAAAGGATCCATTTCTCGTCGCCAGTTAGGATTCGGTCTAAAAAAGGTGCCTGAAGTTCACGAAAACGTAGTAAAACACAACTGGTCACACGCTGTTGCCTGTTGATTTCTGATAAATCGTATATGCGACCCATTTCTCAGCCTTCGAGACTAGCCAAGTCTTTTTATTTCCCCATATATGGTCATATGGCTCACATTAAAGGTTTTGCTCAGTTTTCTAGTTGTGCACGTTGGATTTTCATTAATGGCAGCTTGCAATTGCTCAGAATTTAGTTCTTTTTTGAGCATCCTGCTCTCGGTGCGTCTTTCAGACTGATGTCACCCTTTTTGAAATGTGAAAACCATTGTCAGCAGGTTTTTTCATTCACAACAACATTTCCATAAGTGTCTTTGAGTGTTTTTGCTGATGAGCTTGCTGTATTGCGTTTATGAAATTCAAACAGTAAAATGTGCCTGATATGCTCTTTACTTGGAGTGCACATTAGGGCTAAAAATATTTATTAATTACGATAATTGTCACACAATCTGAAAGAAGTAATAATATTTTATTAATAACAATAGCTAAGCACACAACATTAACAAGCTTAATTACACTAGCCGTGCCCTAAACTTATAGCTCAAAAATGGGACAGAACTTCTGTTACATCCTCATATATCCGCAGCTCTATTGTTGCTGCTCTGCTTGTTACAAAGCTCAGAATCCGTGATCTGCTCTCATAAACAACATTGCCCATACCTGATAACTCTACAAATAGAACCATCGTCATGCTAATCTTCAAGTAGTGTAGCAAATTTAGCTGCTGTTTCTGTTCGCGGTGAAAAGGTAACCTCTTGTCCCAGATAATGATGACGTAAACGCTGATTTCAGCGATGTCTTCCATGGCTCTGAGTGGAGATCATTGATATTATCCTTGAGAGATAAATCTGATACTCTGCATTTCAATCGCTCGAAAATGATTTCACTTCCAAACATCAAGAAGGTTGCGTAAGCAACGTTGTATTTTGGTTTCTCCAGAGGTTTTATTCAAAATCTTTTAACACAACTAGGATTACTCTCAAAGATACCGTCAACGCTTGTTCTAATTGCTACAAAATTAAAACTATTTGGACATTAGGTCGTCATTTTTAAGGTGTGGATATTTTAACTATTACCCCAAGAAAATTAAGATCGATGATCTTAGTTATTTGTTGGAAGTGTGAGGATTTGAAATGCATGAATCTTTCACTTCGACCGCACTAAAGTTTCTCCTAAGGATGTACATATCTCATGCACCCTCAATATTTTACCCGTAAAATTTGGATTTTCAAACTCAGTTCTCTGTTCTGATCGTTTTAATGGTGGCAAGTATTCATTTTGAATCATTCTTTCAGTAGAGACTTTGGAAGATTTATTAAAACTGGTATTCCTCAGGTTATTACATAGCCTACCTAAAATCTGTAATAAACTTGAAAATATGGCTGATTGACAGACTCTTTCCTAACAAGTGTTTCGAAAATAACTTGTGTTTTCTCATCATGGTTTGTTGAAAATATTTATATCAATGTTAATTTCCGACCCTGATCAATTTGACCTACAAATATCAAGTTCATATTAAAGAAACTCAGCTACTGTCTAATATTTATGTAGATTTCATTAGCTAATTTCTACTTCTGCATTAAATTTCATTGATTGGTTTTTATTTTTACCATGAAAGTTTAACTGAATAGTTTGCAATTTTACATTTAAGCTTTCAGATTACTACAAAACTACTGGAAATTCACCCAATCTTCAATAATTTTAGCGATATCTGAAACTTTATAAGTGTGATAATTGTTACATTTTTATATAATTATTGGTGGACAACGTTCAAAGCACTCTAAAGCAAAAAACGCAAGAAATGCGAGCATTTGCGTCAGTACTAGCGGTACAATATAGTAGCGGTCAATGAAACGAAATTGGATTTGAATAAACATCATCTCCCGGCAAGAGGTTTGCTAAAAGGATACAAGTAGTAAAACGTTGGTAAACCTTCGGCCAACAAGAAAAGTGACAGTCCTATAATTTGCATCAAAGAAAAACTATGTACAGCCACAACTTGATTGAAACGAATGCAGGAACGGAATACTGAGCTCCCACATTTAACAATAATTCAAACACAGCAAAGAACTATCAAACTTACACTCGCTTTAGAAACCTAGTCAATACAGCTTCCGATATCGATAACATTTGTGGTACTATTCACAATATATTGAATACTTCCGACCCAACACTAATTGTTGAGACTACAGTCTTCCTTAAGTGAATTGGGCTTTGCGTCTAAATTCTGTATGAAAATATTACTAAAGTCCCTATCAAATTGATTCTTAGAATTAAGTGAGAAACTTTAACTGCATCGTAAAACTGGATTACTTGAGTCATGTTACATGGGAAGGAGGACGATTATCATTGGTTTAATTAGGCGAGAAATGACGGTTGTCGAGTCTCTGATACCCTCGTTAGTGGAGCCCCTCGCCGCCAGCCGAGGTAAAAAGTCAGTAACGCAACGAGCTCATATTTATTTTAGCAACGCAAGCTAATGGGAAAGGCCATTAAAAGTATTTAGAAAACAGGTCCTCGCAATTTTACAATTTCAAATCGGCAGTGGATGTCACCGAAACTTGTTTTCTCATTAACTTGGTCGAGGCCAAAATCATAGGGAAGAAAGATCAATATAGGTTAAAATAATGGCATGCACTACGATGGGTAAGATGGAATGAAAGGCGACTGAACACTGAAATCGACTGACATTGTAAAGAAAATCAGGAACAACTAAGCCTGGGGGCGCGTAGAAAGCTCTTGAAAGTTTTTGATTGTAGACAGGTTTGAATGTGAATATTCTCAGAAAAGGTTAAGTCGTGCCCCGTGTAAGGAAATAAATTTTTTTAAGAGAGGGTACGGAGCGTAACAGAATGAAATAGCTGGGTGTTCTTTATTCCATCCGAATTTTATTATGCCGATAAGTTCATTAATTATGATTCTGGATTGTTTGAAGAAAAGTGAATGTTTTACAATTGATTTGAGTGGATAATCTTTTGAAGGTCTCATCTAGTTTGTGAAGGGGACATGTTCAGCAATCTGCACAGTCTACACCGAATCTTTCAATCCTTGGGAGTTTACCAACGAGTTAACACATCGTAATCGAGTGAAAACTACTGATCAATATGAGCTAAATTGAACGAGCATCTTAGAGAATGTACTAAAACTACCAATTTATCTTCGTAATGAATGAAATCATAGTACACCGCATTGTCATTGTTTCTTTTTTCTTGCGAATGAAGTACTGGCACCTTCTAAATAACAGTCAGTCAGTGGTTTGTTTTGATCAAGCCTATGAGTGCCATTAGAATAGCGAATGGGGCTGCTTTTATTTGTATACAGGGATTTCCATGTTCCTTGGGTGTTAGTGATTATTACGTTAAATTTCAAGGTCCTTACGTTTAACATTTTTCTTAAATTTTTTAAGTGGTAGATAATAAATCGGCCACTTCATCGAGTGTTCGACCATGTAACTCATTAATTAGCTAAGATATGATTGCAATAGCGTAATTTTTTGCGCAGCATTTAGGTGTCAGAGCAGAGTTTGCGCGGTTACATGCATTTTGAAATTTCGGGGGACGGTTTCACTTCCATGAATTTGGAAAAGAAAAACACAAGCACTGAAGCCAAAGAAAAGTCCCAAGGGAGGCCATCTGATTATGCTAAATTTGAAGTATAAGTTTCGGTGCCGAACTTGGAGAGTAAATCTAAGCTTCTTTATTCACAGGTTTTCGTAGTACGTACATGTGTCCATGCCAATGTCCAATCCAAGCTCATTGTTCATGTAAATGCGAATTCTCAACAGCGCATTTTAGAACTGTGTGACCAAAATAATTAATAATATATTAAAACTAGTTGTTACGAATCTGGACCAACCTCGTAATCAAAGAAGGAAATCACCTTAAAAAGATTTTAAGCTTATAGTCAATTGCTACAACGCTTTGGAAAAACGACAATGCATTTCAGTCTATTCATAGGTGAAATTCGAGGTAATAAAAGAAGCACTCAATAGCTTTGACTTCGAAGATCTGATGAGGAACAGAACAAAGAATACTTTACGATACTAGAAGGAAAAAAAATGATCACAACATCAAAACATTAAATCGCTACAAAGAGGTTCAAACCAACAAATAACCATCCTTATTTGTAGAGGAAATTAGAGACCTCATAAATGCAAAGTGACAATCGTAAAGAATACTTTAAATAAACCAAACAGATGCCCAGCGTCACGAGCTCACTTATTGTGAGGGATTCCCAAAATAACCTTATTCTGCATTACTGTAACTAGAATTTTACTTTTAGCTAGCCATGTCATGTGACCTCCTGAGTACCTGCCTCGTCATCATTGTTCTTTCGTCGGTGTCCTCTGACCCTAGAAACTGGAAGTTTCAAGGGCGTTGTCCATTTTTTTAAAGACTGTGACATACCATTTAGTTCCCGTTTTGTTTACCGCAACTAATAATTCAGCTCTTCGTTGGCGGCGCTTATGGAGCCTATTCTGGAGCTGAAGCCTGGTCGCTGTTTGTTCTACTAGCTCCTACTTCGGGCCTTGGTCGTGCAACTCAGCGTGGTTTATCAACTTTCGATTCTATAATGTGTTCTGGGAACGGGTTATAAATTTAATCTTTGTGAATGGAACCGATGATATTTGTGAATTCTTAATACAGCACATTATTTATATGCGACCCTTATTTATTCACAGAACGGGGTTTTCATTATATTTCTAACTTGACATTATTAAGCTCGTGAAAGCCGTAATGCTTGTAACATCTTGTGTCGTTTGGAAGCAGAAAGCTCTAACTCCGACACGCAAGGAGCCAAGGAGCATGAAGTGTACCCTTGACGTACTGATATGTCGACCAAGACCCCGACACATGGCTGCAGAGTATCATGACGTATCAGACTGAAAAACGGGAAACTCTTGTAATGCCTGTCAAAACAAACGTAAATAGCTTCTAAAATTACGTGCGGGAGAAAAGACAAAAAAGATGCCCCATTGACGACATTCACGATCAACCCCAAACAGATAATAAAAGGGAAGCCGTAATCACAAATACATATTTTAGTTCAAAGTTCACACGGGAAAACTTCACTGAAATTCTACAACTTCAAGCCTTGAACATCCAACCGTTTATAACAAGCGACCTAATCTCGTTGAAGAGGTCGAAAAAGAACTCATCCTCTTGTACCAATGCAAATCGACCAGACCTGTCTGCCTCCCTGCCTGCATTATTAAAGAAACAGTCTAAGTAATCAGCGAACCCTTCGTAAACATCTATCGATCGCTTGCAGCTAAGCTATTTCCTGCTGGATCTGAAGCAAAAAAACATCTCCAAACCCAAAAATTTGATTGCAGACACTCAGAGCAGGGTCCTGGAATGACGTAGGTGTGTCACAAACCCATTTGACTTCTTTGAAATAAGTTAAATTTGTACATTTATTATATAATGCTTCCTACACTTTTAGGCAATATTCAGAACTTGAAAGTTTAACAATGACATCAAACGATTGGTCGTAACAATCGCACAAGTTTTATTGAGCTTGAACGGAAGCAAATGGGAACTTCCGTTTATTTTTTTCAGAACTTTAGTGTCATTGTGTATGAGTGATCAAAATTTCCTCATAAGATGTGTAGACAGAGTCCTTATATACGCTTATTGAGCTTATTTATTGCAAAATTTCTGAATTATGTACATTTTATGTAAATAAGAGAATCGTAGTTGGAGCGATTTGGCGCTAGAAAGTTCGGAGCTGTTGCTCAGGCAGATTTCAGTGATAGGGGCCTATTTTAAGCATTTTTCCATTGGTATGTTGAATTGTGTTAAACTTCTGCTGTCTCAGAAATTTTTTCCATCGCATACTTGATAGGACCACATGACAAGGAAAAAGTGTAGACGCTTTGTAACTCATTCGCTTTAGGAAAACCTCCCGATTGGGGAGGTTATGCGTCGTTCCGCCGTTCAACAACAGGGCTCTAGCCAGCGTGAGGACACACCATGAAAGATCTTTTTCGGTTATTGGTCCAAGACTTTTCAACTGCCTCCCAATCGAACTGAGAGAGTCCCGTGGGAAACTGGCTGCCTTCAAGTCAAGATTGGATAAGTTCCTGGCGTCGATCCCGGATCCACCTCCGACTTCACATAACCACCAGCCTGCGGCGGGCAACAGCCTCCTGAAGCAGGTGTGCGGTTGCGAGTGGAGGGAATGTAGCGGCGAGTCTTCGATGAAGGGCAGTGCACCAGCATGGCCCGGGCCCGTCAGGCCCGGACTACATCCCAAGAATCCCAGGATAAAATGATGACTATTGTGATGACATTACGAGAAGCTCCGTGAATACAATTTTCTCTTAATTCAAGTTATCTAATCTAATAGCAAAGGCACTTCTATTTTCCGCGGTTAACACTCGTAACTCTCATTTGACAGAAAAAGTATTTCTGCATATCTTTAAGAATAATTCAAAGACTAACCGACCCCGTTCTATGGGAAATCAATAACAGATTGAAGTGAACTTAATTCACACTTTCGATTCATCACAAGTGCCTTGAAATCTCTGAAAAAGCCTTCAATAAATTTCCTGACGTAAGGCTTATGGTCAAAGTGCAAACTCATGGTATTCAGAGGAGCTACTCTGGATGGCGACATAACCGGCTCACTCAAAGAGAGGCGATTCAGGAGCAATTTAGTGACAGGGCTCATAAAGCTTCAGGAGCTCATTATGGGAGTGTTTTAGATCCGCTACTTTCCATCACCTTCATCAAAGACCTTAGCCCCAGAATCATCATTAAAATTAACAAATTCGCAGAAGACACGAAACTTTTTCTCAGGGCTATCACGAAGTGAGACAGAGTTACCGTCAAACAGACTTCGACGGTCTTCTCCAACGGACCGAAGCCTGGTAAATGAACTTTAGCATGGAAAAATATCAGGGAATGAGCATCGGAAGTAATAATTTGTACTTCAGACATATTATGAATAACACGCCAAATAAAGCAGAAGATCAACGAAGAGTTCTTGACATCACTATCACCAAATATCTCAAGCACGACAAACAATTAGAAAAATGAGTTAGGAATGCGAGCAAAATTCTCGGCTTCATAGCAAGAAACAAATTTGACCACAAGTCGGAGGACATTTTACTTACCCTTCATAAGGCACAAATCCACCACATAAGAATTCGCTGTGCAATTCTGGTCCCTTACCCTAAAACGAGATATCAGTATATTGGAAAGAATTGCGCGTAAAACAACGAAAAAGGCTCCAAAACTTCAAAATCAAACCACAGCTACGAACGACGTCTCCGACTAACTAAACTCATTTCCCTTATAGAATGAAGCTTAGTAGGTGAATTAATGCGGATAGACAAAAATTGTAGTGACTTTGATGATGTTAGCCCTGAAGGGCTTTTCAACACAGAAGATAATGTCCGAACCGGAAATAAAAGAAATGTTTCAGGGCAGCACAGGCTCGAAGTTTCTTTCCTATTAAAAGTGAGAGAATTTGGAACCAGCTACAGCAAATTTTGCTACCACAGGCGCAATCAATACTTAATGCTTTTGAAATCGTCATGAATATTCCTGGTTTGCTATCCCACAGTATTCTACAGTACGAGCGTTACTCGAAATTTCAGTGATACTTGGAAAAGAAGTATTATTCGCGTAATTTCTTGAGCATTAAGAAATCACGTTTTTAGAGTGATATATTTAGGACTCCAATATTTATACCTCGTCCAACAGCAGCATTAACTGTAAAAATTTAAAAGCGAAGAAAATGCTAATAACATTAGTCATTTTATTCAAAAAAGAACAAAAAAATACATCGGCGCATCGATGGACGTCGGAATGACGTCTCGCAATATTTATGCAAGAGTGGCAGAGCACCGCGGAAGGAGTTTTCGTACCGGTAACTTGTTGGCTGATCATCCGCATTCAGCAATACGCAGACCGCTGAGAAGCGTAGTGCAATTATTCGTGATAGTGATTTTAAAATAATTGAGAGTTATTTCTGTGATTTTGAGCTTAGGATTTTAGAATCTTTGCATATTTTTAAGGAAAAACCATTTCAAACAACATGCTCAGCTAGTATCCCCTTCAGATAGTTAATGCATAGGTCTGTCTATTTTTTCGTATTTTCTGGAATTTATTACCGATCGTGCTTTCATGCTTACGTTAGATTCATATTTTACAGAACTGTTGATGAAGCTGGTCTCCGAAGTGTTTTCGATTTTCTTGTTCTTTTTTTATTAAAAATATCTAATTTATTTCATTTTCTTTGCTTTCAAATTTTTAGTGAATTCGCGATAAAATCAAAGTGAGCATCTGTTCAGCATTAATAGGACTTGAAATAAAAACGATCTTGCAGCGACTGTAATATTATAACCAACTAGCAGGACCCCTGGAAATTTCACGGGCAATGTCATCAATACGCTGGGTGGATCCGTGGAAAAAATTCGGTCAACATTACTTAACAAATTTTAAAATAACATATTCTAACCTAACCAATCTTTAACCTAACATATCTTCACCTATCCTAACCTATCCTATCCTAACCTAACTTTAACCAATGTCACCGTCAATAAAAATTAAAAATATAAAAAAACCATTGAAAATTGAATAAATGGAAAAAATGAAGTAAACAAATTTTAAAAATCACTCTCCCTCTCTCCCTGTCTCTCTCTCCTACTAATGTAACGCGACCCGACGCGAGCCAACCTGTATCATAGATTCCGCAATGATGTAGAAGGGTGTGACGCACAGGTGAGCGTATTAATATATAGATACGAAGAAAACTGTCAAATCATGGGACAGCAATTTGTGCAACGGCGGCGTATTGAGAATTGGTGTAGAAATGAACGTCCTGATACATAAACGGGAAACCTGATTGCTATAAATTTGATTCTCTTGTCTGAGCATTGTTGGTGTCTGACGGCACGGGACTGGGATGGTAGCTCTAAAATGAGCAACTCTGATAGGTTCTGTAGTCATTTTCTCTTCCATTCTTCTCCGTCCTGCGTTTTTAGTCTGCTCTGCTCTATTATACTCTGCTCTATTTTATTCCTTTGCATTCTATTCCATTTCTTCCAATCAATTCCAATCAATTTTCATTTTATATATTGTAGTCTATTCAATGTATTCCATTCCCTTCCATTCTATTTTATTTCATTCCATTCTATAGCATTGCATTTTAATCTATTCTATTGCATTCTAAAACTGAAAATCATGACGATTGCATTCACTAGACGCTCAGTAACCAGTTAGTATTAAATTGTTATACAGAGCTAACTAGGTATTTCAGTAGATAAAATAGTAAATACATACGTAACTTCTTAAAAAAATATATTTATCGCTACCCCAGTGAGTGACATACCTTTCCATATCTCAGAATATAAATAAATACAAAAATAATAAATTGGTGTAAATTTGAAGTTCATTACGTGTTAAAATTCCCAGCAAATTGCTTATCATTTTACTAAATCACACTATAGTCAATAGGTAAAATGCAACGTTTCAATGCCACAGGCATCATCCTCAGGCTGAAAAGACGAAAGAAAAGAAAACTGGTCACTCAATAGAAATGAAACAATCATACAGGCAAAAACAAAGACCATTAATAAAATTAATACAAAAACACACATGGATGTAAAATACCAAGACTAACTTTCTCAACACATGTTCACTCGGCCGAAGAATAAAGCGAAATGGTGGACTACAACGATTGTTCCAACAATTTACGGCGCGGTTCTTTTAAACAATTTCAGAGCAAAAAAATCGTTCATATTTTCATTGAGGGAAGGTTTGAGTTTATGGATATGTAAGGCTTCAATAATGTGAATATGCTGTTTTTTACGGACATTATACAATACTTTAGTAGCTGGATAGAGATCTTCATTAGAGGGCTTGGAGCTGTGATGAATACGGAAATGGTTAAAAATGGAGCCTTGATACTTATGTGCATTTAACCGCTGCTTAAGGGTCATTCTAGTCAAGCCAATGTAACAGTTGTTGAGAGACATACATTCTCTCCTCATACATTTAAATTGATAAATTACATTGGCCCTACCTAGATCACCGACCGCAGGCATTGAAATATTGTTTTTTACAACAAGGTTACTGATTATGCGATTTTTGTAATAAATTAAAATTTTGAGTCTGGTATTACTATCAACAGGCTTGACAAAAGTGCGTATTATATTCTTAAAGACTCTTTCATCTATTTTATAGTTAGGGTGCATTTGATTTTCGTAAAAAATCTTAACGTAACTGGAACATACATTAGCATGGTTATCACCGTTTACAATTCTACTCAGAAAATTATTAATTTTGCAGTCAACAAGGGTATTAGGGAAATTATTGAGAAGACTATCCAAAGTATTCTTCATTAGTATTCACAATATTTATAAGATTTCAGTTCTTGTATCTAGAGCAATATATGCGAGAGAATAAATTTTAATTATGTTTCCCTCAATTACAAATATTCAACACCTGATACAGCTATTTTCTGTTTCTTACAGCTTGTTTATCAATTTAAGACCTTTATCTTAATAAATATCTAGGAAGCAAAGAAGGAAAGAAAAACCGTGTATTTCCAAAAAAGTTGATACATGAGATGTATTGAAATTTAAAAATATTGGAAACTTTGGATTTTAAAAATTTCTTGATATAAAGGTCCTTAATTGAAGGACAAACCATACAAGGCGTACCATAGCCATGCTGGGGGCTAGTTGTGTAATCGAGAGAAACAGTCAAAATATCATATCTTGGATATTTTACACACAAAGAGATGGCTGACAACTTATAGATAATTTAAATACTAGTAGAGAATCCTTCGAAAGTACTTAATCATTAATTGAAACGAAATAAGATAGGACAATAAATGATTTACCAAAACAGAATGAAACATCGTCGTAAATGATTATTAAGTAGTGAGGATAGGTTAGTCAAAAATTAGTTTTCAAAAAGTATCGCGTAACATGCACATCTAGAAACATGTGAGCCCTAATTGGTTGTATTGCATTATTGCATTTAATTTATCGAATTTTTCGGGTAATTAACTTTTTTCTTCAGTCAGCGGAGTGTTTTATCGCTTTACATGTTTTTTTACGTTGCCGCAAACTAAGACAATATATTTTTACTGCTTTGCTCTTAATTGATTACGGTTTTACTCCTTAGACGTGAAAAACATACTTTATAGTTTATTGTGTTTTTTCTCACTTATTAGATGCAAGGCCTTTTGCATTGAAAACTTTTATAAGCCAATGTGTTGAACTTTTGTAACAACTTTTTGGAAATACACTGCTTTTTTACACCATTTTATTCCATTCTATTGCATTCTGTTCCATTCCATTGTATTTTACTGTACTCCGCTCTGCTCTCCTCTCCTCAATTGTAAGCTTTTTAGTGTCTATTTACTGATAATTTTTCATCTGTAGAAATTAAAATTTGTTCTTATTTCATATTTTTCATGGTTTCAGACTAAACTTTGGTGAGGATGATTGGTAATCAAAACGTTCATTTTGCAATTTGTCATTATGTATCATCTCTCTTGTATTAGCTCATATTTTAACAGTCCTTATTTTATTTTAAAAATTAAATCTGTTATTCTGAAAACTGAAGTGTCAATTCTTTTTTGCGTACGTTTAAAAAAAGATTTCATAACTGTACTTTATTTGAATGTTAAAGAAACAACCAACACTACTTAACAAAGATGGGTGGGCGGAAAATTTCGCCCCAACTGCGCTTGTACATTTTTCTTCCCAAAGTATAAGATTCCATCACTTACTGCAATACGTTTCCCTCAGGAAAAAATTGAAAAGGAATAAAGCTGTCTCCTTGCCCAACCCCTGTGCTCCGCCACCGAGCATCCTCTCAACTTGAAGTGTTCCAATTGCGCAAAATTCAGTGGAAAGTGCAAAAAAATCTCCCTTCCACTGTCAAGGAAGAGCCGGAAAGCTTAGCACTCAAGCTCAGCCTCTTCCATGCCTCTACACTGCCCCCCCCCCCCCCTTCGCCTCCTCTGTTCTGCCTCTATAGCTCAGCTACCAGTTCTGGCTGTTCCCTGCCTCCAGCTCTGCCTGTTTCTGGCATTCACCTACCTCCAGCTTCCCTTCTCTCCTGTCTCCACTCTACATCCAGCTATCCTTCTTCTGTGCCTCCACTTTGCCTCTAGCTCTGCCTGTTTCCTTCCACATCCCGCCTCCAGCTCTACCTCTTCCCAGCCTCCGCTCTACTCTCACATTCGTCTCTAACGGTTCAGAGTCATTGAAAGCAATAATGTCTTTGAACTTTTCCCCAGACCGCATCCCTAAGCTGGAAATCGAACCATTTTCAGAAAAGCACCTCCTGAACCTCTACTCATTTTTGACTAATGAATTTTTAGTGAGCATGTGATTGAAGGAACGTTGTACACTGATTTAGTTGCATCCCTCAGCACTTATTGAGTCACACACTCCAGCCTTCACTGCGAGTCCCACCACACCATTCCTTTGAACTGAGCCGGTTTGTTTGAACCTCAAACATGGGGAGTCCGTGCCGCACGATTTCGTCTAAACTTCAGTATTCTGTCTTGAATTAAATTGATGCCCATAAAAAAATGAATGCGCTGGTCACAGCATGCTCTGATTAAAAGTAAGCTGTCATAGTACAGTCTAAAATTTATATTTGATTACTTACATATGGCTGAGAATTTGCTTTCCATATTGAATCTAGGAAGAGGGTCTGAAAAAAGTTCTTCATTTTCTATCAGCGCTGGTGTTTGTGGCATCGGTTGAGTTACGAACATCACCAACATGACTGAGAGCTCTGAATCACTGAAAAACAGCTATAAAATGACTGAGTGGCTTGCCTGTCTCGCTGAAAGTATCTGCAAAACGACTTATTGATCTGCATCGCGAAAAGAATCTACAAAACGACTGAGAGGTCTGTCCCCGGGGAAAGTATTCGTAAAATGACTAAGTGGTCACAGAGAAAGTGTCTCGAAAATACTTGAATGGTCTACGTCATGGAAAAAACGCCAGAAAATAGCTCAGCTATATATAGTGGCGGTAAATTGGCTCGGAGGTTAGTATCATGAAGTGGTTTCATGAAGAAATTCACACAAAATGTTAATACAGAGCACCCAGTCACGTTGACGTCGTCTGTAACTCTGCCGAAGTCTCAGACATTAGTGCACCAAGAGAGTAAACTCTTTTTTTTAGTCCCTCTTCCTAAATTCAACATGGAGAGCAAAAACTCAGCATCCAGAAGGAAATAATTTCGAAAGGTTTTGTAATGCTATTCGCTTTGGCAGTGACCAGCAATGTTGAAGCAGATCTGAAGTCTTTTAAGAATGTTCGCCATGTTCATCTGAATCCTGTTGCATGAAACTTTAGTTTCATGAGTTACTGAAACCTATAAACTGAAACCATAGTAAAAAGTGACGTGGAAACATGTCACACAAGATTCCGAGAGAACATCGAAATGTTGCACCATATTGTTGGGACCGTATATCGTTAGGATCATGATAGGGGCAAAGTTCGATGGCCAACTGGATAGAGAAAATTCTCCGGTATTCCACAGTAATGTACTCTCCTTAAAAATATTAAAGAATCCACACGCCGTACTCCCTTATAACAGGCCACACTTTAAAAAATAACCGTGACATTTTAAGGTAAAATGTTTGGCAACTTCGCTGCCAACAAATGCCGGGAAAAAACTGTAAAACCTGTATGGAAGAAAGGTAAAAAACCGTAATTTCTGAGGAGTTTCCGTGAGAAAAATGATGATTTTCAGAAATGTAGAACGAACGATTAAAAACCATAATCCATACAAAAATGCCGTAAAAAAACATTGAATCTTGAGAAATAAAAACGGTAGCAATTAAAACGGCAATAGCCGTGGAAAAGAGGTGTTAACTTGAAACACGTAAAACGTAATTTTTGGGGCTGAATTATCGTGTAAAATCCGTTAGTATTCGAGAGGCAAAAACGATGAATATGTTAATCACTTAATTGCCGAGAAAAAACAATCGCTCGATGAAACTTTAAATTGCGATGTACATTGTGCAAACCACATGCCGTTGATAAATGGTCAAAATCTGTTGAATGTATGTAAAAAAATCGTTTGCCTAAAGCAATAGAATGCTATAACAGCTTCCACTGGTCAACCGAGAGCTTTAACAAAGATTTTGCTTTATTCAAGTCGCAGTTGAACTTTACGAGTAAAACAGGACATGTGTGACCCGCAGGCGTGTGTTGTTCCCGCTGGTTATGCTCGCCAATTGACATTGGTGTGAAATAAACTATTTGGGAATACGTTTAACTGACCTTACTTACCTTAATACCCGAGATTAGATTAGATGTTAGTTTAAGCCTTTCTAACCGCTAAAAAAGCGTTCCGAAGAGAGGAAGGAGGTAAGCACCATTTAGCATGGAGATAAGGGAACGCGCAATCTATGCAGAAGGGGCATAGAAACAGTACTTCGAGAAAGAAGTTTTTGAAACAAGAAAGAAGTTGAAGAAGAAAGTAGTTGGTACTGAAGAACAGGACATCAGCGAACCGAAAAAAGGTGGTCCTTTAACAAAACAAAGAATCATTTTATTTCAACAAAAAGAAGGCCTACCTAAAACCCCAGCTCTGGCCCTCACACATCTGCCCCATGGGAGTGCTAATTCCCATAAATGAAATAGCTGTATCCCCCTGAGGAGCTTTAATACCCGAAAATCTCGTAACGAAAGGTCAATGATTTCTACAATGGTGTTTCATTTTGGCAACGTTTATTATTGGTTTCCTAAAAAAGGCTTACCCTCTACTAAAAAAAGGTGCCGACGAATATTGACTATTTCAACTCGATTCAATGTTTAACATTATACATAAAGTCAAACCATTGCGTGGTTTGCGGAACAAAAAGTTTATTAAACTAATTATAAACTCGTCGTAACCAAATAAATCACCAAGCCTGTGTTCCTTTACCCGTCAATTGACACTCCAAAAGCACTTCCTTGTTAAACTTTTTACGCAAATTTAACGACAACTCGAGCGTTTACGTCAATAGATTCCAAATCAGTATCATCGCAACTCTTGTAGTCAAGTCTGTTTATTTGTCATATAAGTACAATAAAATTAGTTGGATTGACTTAAACTAATATTGAGAACACAATGAAAGTTTGTCTGCATCCCACAAGACTATGCAAAGTAAATAATTTAACGATGAATATTTTTGAGATTTTGATATTTTTCTGCGACTAAACTAGTGTGCACAATTTAATACAAATTATTCCCGGTCAAATAATCCAATTATCATATGCTTAAATAGATACCATAATCATATCACGAGACCGAGCATGAATTACAAGCCGAAAGTACTTACACTTTCTCCTTCGCTGATGTTCACAGTCCTCTAAGGTCCTCCCTTTACCATCAGAATGAAAGTTCTAAAATGCAAAGTAACTTTTCAACGGAACAAAAGGCCTAAAATAGAGAACAGATTTTAAAGTCAAATTTTCAATTTCTAAAATCCACTTCATCCATTAGAAATCCTACCAACTTCGAAAACGTAAGTGTAAATGACCGTCCAATTTTCTATTTAACATTTCGTTCCTCTACATAATTTTATGAAATAACCTACTAATAACCATCCACATATTTATTTACATAATTTGATCATTTCATATAAAATACAATGCATATAATATACATGCAGTATTTGAAGTACGTGTGTTCAAAAAATTAGATTAGATGTTAGTTTAAGCTTCCCTAACCGCTAGAATAAAGCGTTCCGAAGAGAGAAAGGAAGAAAGCACCATTTAGCACGGAGATAGGGGAACGCAGAATATATGTAGAAGGGGCAGAGAAAGAGCAAGTCGAGAAATAAATTTATGAATCGAGATAAAGGTTGAAGAAAGTAGTCGGAGCTGAAAACAGGACAGCAGTGAACCGAAAAAGGTGGTCCATAATATAACAAACAAAATATTTCAACGAACTGAAGGCCTACTCAACTCGCAGTTCGGGCCCTCGCAACTTTTCCATTGGGAGAGCTAATGTGTTCATGCATATTCACGAGGGGCATGTGTTCAAAATATATTTTCGCATAGGTTATGACAAAATACGAGTAAGCATCATATAGGGATCAAGTGGTATGTCTAAAAGTTAGGGATTACCAGAACAATAGAAATAATAAAAACTTAGATATTGAGCCACGAACAAAAGAAAGTTCCTAAAACTATGGTAATTTCATCAAGGCCCCCACTGTAATATAAAGTCTCTGCCCTGAGAGGGCTAACAGCACAAGATATGCTCAGCAAAAATGACCTCATCTCCTAATTGAACAGGGCTAGCTAGCTATGCAACCGTCTAATCCATTATAAAAAAGCAGCGATTAGAGTAAATACGATGTGAGGAACAGCAAAGAAAGGAAAGCAGTGAATGGTCAAGCGACGAAGCAAGTGTTGCAAGTAGAGAAATACAAGAGTTGTCAGCCGTAACTGAAGATCAATGTAAATAAATTTATGTAACAGATGTTGTCAATAAACGCAAGAAGCTAACTGTAAATGTTAGTAAACAAAAATAAGAATCCGAAAAGCTAACAGTAAATTTGATCAATGAAATTTTTTTCGGAGATATTATGAGGTTCTTGGAAAGAACTCAACTGTACGGTATCAAGCGAGTCAATTGATAGGGGAATCAAAAACTTACTTTAGAGGCTTACAACGTTCACATCTCGGTCTACTCAAAATCTGCGAGACCATTGATGAACGAGAGCACCTTCGAGTTCATTGCGTACCTTTTTCTATTTTGTCCACGACCACCTTGGTACCTCTCCAAGGATTTAAATGCAGGAAACACTTGCAATGAAGAATCATAAATACGCTAATTATTTTCTTCAAGATTCATTCCTTTCGTCTTCCCTTTGAACAAGTAAAATAAGAGTTAGATACAAAGATTTTCAAATTTTTGGGTGGACCTAATGTTTTTTTTTTTTTTTCATGCGAAAAATTTCTTACGATTACAGTGAGCTCAGCTGTCATTTTCTGTGTAGTAGATGGTAGGTTGCTTCTATCTTTTATCTTCTATATGTATTTTTTTCTAATATTTTATTTTCAATAAGTATATATATTAATAAGTGTGTGTACGTGTGTAGGTATATATATGTATCTACATAAATAGATTTACATGTTTCTATTTCATTTCTTTACGCAAAAACCATTCGGTTAATAAATTTTATTGCAATAGCGAAATGATTCAAAAATAGATCTATCATTTCCCCAGAGGGCGTTTCTGTGAATCGGATTAATGTCATATATAATTAATGAAATAAAGTGCAATTTGAGCATATGAATCGTAGTAAAATTATCTTTCTGTCCGTATGTTGTACAAGCTATGAATTTTGATATTGAATATATGTTTGTTTACCCATTTCTACCAATATTTTGTAGATATTTGTCAATCATGAGTGCATGGTAAACGGCTTACACTGTATCTCCATTTTATCCCATCTACCCATGTCCGCATGATGTGGTGAATATCGAGAAGATATGAAATATGTTTTTGGTGGTGAAAGGACTTTGCATATTTTTAGGGCATATTTTTCATTTCTCATTCAACTACCCTTGACAGAGATAGACTATTGGCAAGCCACGTGTGATTTGTCTATTAGTACGCCTCGTATATTTTCTCTATTAATATGCCTCGTATGGTCTATCTATTTTGTACACCGCTGATAGCTTGTCTATTAGTACACCTCGTATAGTTTGCCTATTATTATTATGCCTCGTATGGCTTATCTATTTGTACACCTCGGATGGTTTGTCAATTAGTACTCCTAGTATAGAACTTTTGTTAGACTACTAGCACACCACGAATGGTTTGTCTATTAGTACGCCTCGTATATTTTGTCAATTAATATGCCTCGTATGGTCTATCTACTTGTACCCCTCTGACAGTTTGTCTATTAGTACACCTCGAATAGTTTGTCTATTATTATGCCTCGTATGGCTTATCTACTTGTACACCTCGGATGGTTTGTCAATTAGTACTCCTCGTATGGAACATTTGTTTTAGGATGCCCTATATTTAAGAAACTTTTAAAAGCCAATATGTTGGCATGTATCTCATGTGACAACTTGGAAATAAACATTTTTTCTTTCTTTTTTCTTTTTTAAACTCAAAGTTCAAGTTTTCTAAGTAAAATTCGTTTTCGGAACGCTAGGCATAACATTTTGTATACATGAACACGGATCACTAGCACGGTATACTA
This sequence comes from Morinoia aosen, assembly GCA_030386875.1. Classification (NCBI taxonomy): domain Eukaryota; kingdom Metazoa; phylum Arthropoda; class Malacostraca; order Amphipoda; family Talitridae; genus Morinoia; species Morinoia aosen. The sequence continues at coordinate 24,009,712 of CM059565.1, forward strand.
TAGAGGAAACAAGGTAGAGTCATTTCTATGGGGGAAAATACACTTCTGGTTCAGCTAGCCAATAGAACGGCTTTACTTCGTACAAACTTTATGACGTCTCCAAAACGCCATGTCGTTAGGCCAATAGTGGAGCCGGATTTGGGGGTTGCAGTGCTACCAGAAGCATTATGAGCGCTGCCATTGGTTCGTTGCTGTGACGTCAGCAAACCCACACAGTCGACGAAAAAAAAAAGACTGGTTTGGCCCTACCTTGTTTCCTTTACCGTGATCACTAGTATTCTGGACATAAGAGGGTAATGTTTTTTTCAATTGAACCGAAATAAGAAAAGGTCATGTGATGGTGATTTTTTGACAAATACTTAACTTCTTGTATCCCGAATACAAGTAATTTATACGCATGTCAATCATATCGTCGCCTTCGCCCTGAATTCGATTTTTGCCCTAAAAATCGCATGGTCTCCCCCCAAAAAAAATTGTCAGCTGAAAAATTGAGAATGTTACTATAAAAAAATCATCAGAATCCTGGCTCTGCTATCAACTTCGCTACACAATAAATATGCACCTAGGAAAATACAGCAAACATGAGTTAGAAGCCGATACCACTAACACTTTTTCTTTTGCTGATGGACGCAGCACTTCTTATCATGAGTTAAGTTCAGACATATAAAGTGCATCACTGCAAAAATGAGGGTTTTCAAACAAAGAGCACGTTGCAAATTCAATTTTTTAACTAAAACTACCATCATCTTTATTGAAATTACCATTACACAGGAAGTTTTATAAAATAACGAAATGCGAAATGTTCCAACCCACCAACGTAGCAGGATAACAGGTTTTGCCCATACGAATGGATTGATGAGTGCTTTGAGCCAAGTTAGAAAATACTTTAAATACACGTTTCTTCACAGATTTACAGTGGGGGGCAAAATGATAAAACACTATGATTAAATCGCCAGATTTCGCTTTTCTAACCCACGTACAATTACTAAAATTGGACTATATTTAAAAAATAGTATAAAATTGTTAATAACATATCTAAAGCCCAAAAATATTTAATAGGGAAAATATTTAGGAGCATGTTTAATGAATACGTGAACAATAGTACAACAAATACATTCATTAATGCTTCGATGCCTAGCCGTTGTTATTAATTATGACTTCGAGACGTTCAGAGTAGTTCACTACCAGCCTTTTACAAGTTTCGAGTGTAATCTTATTCTAATCTTCAATGCAAATTTCTTTGAGTTTAGTGATGTTATTGGGACCTCACTTCTGAATCTTCAATTTCAATCATCTCCATAAGTTTTCAATATGATTTATGTCCGGGGATTGACTTGGCCATTCTAAAATGTTAATCTTCTTCGCTCTCAACCATTCCTTGATTTCGTTTGCCGTATGCTTTGGATCGTTGTCTTGTTGGAAGATCTATCCACGTTTCAATTTTAACAAACGAGCTGAGGGTAGGAGTTGCTCTTCCAATATTTCACTATATTTCCTGCCCTTCGTGGTTCCTTCAATAATGTGAAGTTTCCCTACCCCTGATTAGCTAAAACATCCCCACACCATGATTGAGTTCCCTCCAAACTTAACAGTAGGTATCGTGCACTTTTGCTTCTGGTTTGTGCGGCTTCTCTCAAATAGTTCGATTTTGGTTTTATCTGATCACAGTACTGAGTTCCAAAACGCTCCAGACTTATTCAAATGGTCGTTGGCATACTTAAGCCAGGCTTTGACGTGACGTTTCTGGAGAACAAGGTCCTACGAGAGGTGCGGGAGCAAAGACCTTCACGTCGTATAGTGCCCTGCTGATCGTGTGTTTGCTGGCTTCGATTCCAGATGCCTTGAGATCATCCATCAATTCTTCATGAGTAATTTGAGGCGTCTGCACTACTGTTCGGACCAATTTCGAACATCACGGTGGATAATCTTCCGTGGACGGCCAGTTCGAGGCTTGCTGAGAGTCGTATTCCAGCATTTCTACTTACGTATTATGGTTCCAACCGAGGCTATAGGAACACACAGTTGTACACATAGCTTCCGATATTCCAACCCTTTATTATGGAGCTCCCCAATACATTCGCGAAGGTTTAGCTGACGTCATTTTTACCCATGCTTATGTGCAGAACATCAGCATTATTGCAACCAAGTACAAGAATTAAGGTAACTTTAAGGAAATATGATTCGAGCGACAACTCATTAATCTACAAAAATTAATTGATTGAATTAATTAAATTAAAGGTAATTGAAAGAAATTAAAATAAAACAATTTGGGAGAAAATATTAAAGTAATATTTCATAAAGTCACCAATTTCACACCGCTCCTCTGATTAGCACAGTTGTAGCTTACTAGAACCGACTTTCCCTTTCCGCTACTAACTTGTCTGGAAGCTCCTCCTATTTTCACCAGTTCTTCATCAGATCCCGCAGAGTAACCATCTTATCTGCTTATTCCGGAATCAACTCTACTTCCGGTTAAATGGTCAGCACTTCGCTGGGACGCTGAATCTCAGTTGTAGCCGAGTGTGCCAGGCACATTTTAATGGGCAAGATTACTCCTTCATCTGGATGTTCAGCTGGACCTCAATTGTGTCTACGCGTGTCTCTTCGAGTCCACTCGACCAAGAGGTTAACTCCGTTATCAACTTCAACGCTGTAATTTCAACCGTTTTAAAAATGTACGAGTAAACCCTGCGCTAGAGGGACGGACGGACCGGCAGCCGGCATCGCAGAGCGGACGGCAACACCCAGACATCACTCGGAGGTTGGTCTAGTACATAGTTACAAATGGGCTGTTCGGGGACGGTGTGAACTTTATGGTGACTGCTTCCCATGTTTAATTATAAATCCACATTATAAACTTAAAACTATAAACTTTGACGTTCGACGTCTATAAACTTAACTTGTCGCTCGACGTCTATAAACTTACCTTGTCGTTCGACGTCTATAAACTTAACTTGTCGTTCGACGTCTATAAACTTACCTTGTCGTTCGACGTCTATAAACTTAACTTGTCGCTCGACGTCTATAAACTTAACTTGTCGTTCGACGTCTATAAACTTACCTTGTCGTTCGACATCTATAAACTTAACTTGTCGCTCGACGTCTATAAACTTAACTTGTCGTTCGACGTCTATAAACTTACCTTGTCGTTCGACATCTATAAACTTAACTTGTCGCTCGACGTCTATAAACTTAAATTGTCGTTCGACGTCTATAAACTTACCTTGTCGTTCGACGTCTATAAACTTACCTTGTCGTTCGACGTCTATAAACTTACCTTGTCGTTCGACGTACAAACTTACAAGTTAAACTTTGTTGGTAAACGTATTGAAATCTTGTAAACTATAAACTATAAACTTTGGTGGTGAAACTACTTCAATTGTACTTTAAGTGTTCTCTGGAAACTCCGTTGACGGTTCGCATTCTCATGCCCTTGCAGGATGGACGATGCCCTGGCGGGATCTCGGACATGGTGTTGAACTGCTTACGGTTCCAACAGCTCGTCCTGTTCCTGGTTCCTGTGTCCGTTACAGCTGTTAACGACGTGTGTCCGTTCCAAATCTCTTTCCTGAGTAAAGCTTGAATGTCGGTTGAACTTAATTTTCACCCTTTTTGAATATAGCTAATTTCACTGAAAATTTTACAGCTTACGACCTTTCAGAACAAGAGCTGCTGCACCAATGACAAGTTATTGGAGATGAATGCTGACAAAAGTTCGGTTGCCAAATAGTACAATATATTACAACATTCTGGAAAAATCCTACAATAATTTCAATCTATAATATGAAGAAAAAAGTCGGTTACTGTAAAATTTTGTTCACGTATTTATTACTCATGTTCCTATACATTTTTATTTTAAATATTTGTGGGTTTTAGATATATTAACCTTTCTATACTGATGTTGATATAGAGTCCGATTTTTATAATGGTACGTGGTTTAGAAATATCGAATCTGGCGATTTAATCAACGTGTAGTGTTACTTTACTCCCCACTGTAAGCTCCAAGAATACATAATGATATTTACCAAACAATTACAAGCAGCCTATGATAAGTCAGAACGAAGACATTCTACTGTAAAGGCACATATAAAATACATAAATATTGATTTAAACAGTTAGTGGCATTCATGTTCCTAACAACACACTCTACATTATTAGTGTATACAGTGTGGTTGCCAATTCAGTGCAAATATTTCAACCACAAGTAAAGTTATTATAGCGGTACACTGTGGTTATTTTTTTCGCCAAAATTCAGTATTTCAAAGAAGTTACAGCGTTTTTAATTTTCATTCCGAAAAACAATATTCGCCGTAAAAAAAATCATTTTTTAACCGATTTTAATGGAAATTGGTAGGAAAGTAAATCTTCTACAGTTTTATGCGCACATGCTGTCAAAATTTGAAAAAATTGTGAAATAACTAAAAAAAATTACGTTCAAATTCAAAATGGGCTACATATATTAATAGTCACAACTGTAAAAAACGAGAAACCTAAGATGAAAGCCTATTTTAAGACTTTTCAGATAATGTAATGTATGACAAAAACTAACCAGATAAAATACGGTAAATCTGAAGGACATGACAGTTGTCGATTTTGCAAATTGTAATGGCTAAACATGGTTAATAACACCAAAATAAACAAGTTTTCATCTATGCACTTTTCGTCTCAAGTGAGTATTTTATTAGTTATAGCGGTAAATGACTTACCGCAACTCCAGTCGTTGAAGCGGAAAGAAATTCCTTGATCGAGTTGTATGGCAATACTGCAATGGCGTCTCGCTTCCAGCGCTCTGTCTTGAAAGACGAAACCAAACCTACCGCTATACCTCGTTAAATACTCATTTGACGAAAAAAGTGTATGGAAGAAAAGTTGTTCATTTCGATGTTATTACCATGTTTCAAGCAACAAAAATTCGAAAATCGATGAGTAGCTGTTTATTCGAGCGCATTCGTCATCAATGACGAAACTAAACTTACCGCTATAAATCGTAAAATACTCATTTGAGACGAAAAGTGCATAGAAGAAAACTTGTTTATTTCGATTCAATTAATTAGGTTCAGGCACCAAAAAGTGGAAAATCGACAACTGTCATCTCCTTCAGATTTACCTAAAATACATTTGCCAGGAGAAAAACTGGTATAAATTCACCAGTATTGACGCGCACCCACATGTTGCGCTGTCACAGCACCAGGTAGGCATGGCTAGACGAACGTGAGTGCTGCGGTAAGTGAGTTTTACTACGTTTGAGGAGAATGGTGGGATAAAGTTAAAACACTAGATCTGCAGCTTTGAATGTCATTTGACAACTTTTTTCCATGTTCCCACAAAATATGCACTCAGAATCCAGCATAAGTTTTACCATTCTTAGGACATTTGTCATGTGAACATGAAAATGCAACATCGCACAAGTTTTTATGAAATGCAAAATGGCGCGCAGACTTTGCCAATGATTTTACACTTTTCCACAGAATGGACAAGTATATTGGAGCTTCAGACACAATTATGTATTGGAGCTCTTTATATTGGAGCTCTTCCAACACAATTATTTTCTACATTTTGTGGTATAATTTATAAAGTATTTGAGAATGCTCTAATCTACTATCAATTTAGGCTCTCTTTAGAATGTATATATTTACAATTAATGTCATTGCATTAAGTCTACTTTTTCCTGATTTGAGTCGACAATCCACAACAGTTGAACTGAAAAAAGCCCCATGCTCAAAAAAGGTATAGGTAAAATACACTACCACAGGTCTATTTACAACTAAATTTGTCAAAATCCGAAACTCATAAGATCCATGGGGAAAATTTAGTGACGATAATATCGCTCATCAACATTTTCACAAGACTCAATACCTACAGTTATACTACAGAGTTATGTTTGAGTAGTTAACTCGAACACTGTCTGTCCTTTACGATCAAACGGAAAACGCCCGCTAAATTTAAACCTCAACTCATGAAGTCTATATGCTCACTATTTATAGTGAGAAGCATTGCCAAATTATTATATGCTATTGATGAGACCGAAACAAAATTACTGGAATGCAATAACAATAAGAGTTCGATATTCATTTTTCTCTCGCTCAATTCCACCTGCTGTTCAACTGGCTGCGCAAACACACTTGCCTTGGGAAATGAGTTCCAATACTCTTCACACGGTGTAAGCTTCTCATTGATTAATTTACCAACGCATTCATTGTAACCAAACATTTTAAGAGAAGCTCTTTTTTTGCGCTACGAGCTGCATGAATTAAAAAAAAAACAGTGCAATGATAGGAAGAAGACCTTAAAACCAATATTTTCGAATGGATATTTCAATCTTAAATGTTTTAAAGCCCAAAATAGCCCGCACTAAAGATGATGCAGGAGAAAAATACTATCAACGTAATCAATCAATAATTAGAATGATCATTTGTATTTCCATTATGAGAAGGAAAGTTCCTAAGTATTGATTAATCAGTTATTTGTCATATATTTTTAATGCAAGAACTATACATACCTCATGGAGCTTATAGTTACTAGGCATAATTTGCTCAAATAATTTTAAGCTAAAATTGAGCTAAATTTCTTTCATAAAATCCACGGAAATGAGATCCACTTATATTATCAATAACGGGTTTCTACCGTTATTAGATTCAGATCCAGCGTTTTACTGTGCAACTTCCCTGACAGTAAAATACTGTGATTTATACGATTTTTAACCTAGAAGTTCACGGGTATTATTTACAGTATAGGTAACAACATTCCAAGACTGCAGGGGTCGTTGTTGCTATTCACGAAGGTCAATGCCAAACAAGAAACAAAAGGCTACATTCTTAAACATTCTTGATAAATGTATGTGCGCTTCATCACATCAGATCAGAAATACTATTCAGGGAATGCTCTAGGTATTGTTCGAACACAAGTATGTGGGAGCTACATGTATATAATCTTTTTCCCTTAACATCAGAACATCAAAATTGAAATGCACTTTACAGTGGAATAAATTTTTGTGTATATGGTTATTCGCTTCGTTTCAAATAACCCTTAACGTAGCTGCTCCATCTGTACTCGATCCTGCTCGTGACCAAATGGGCCAGGCCACCAGCGGTATAGAGTCCTTATGAAACTCTTTTAATCTTGTGTTGCTTGCTTTCTTATTCGATGGTCGGCTTGCTTGGTTGTAAATGCCCACGCTATGCTTCCACTAATAACATAGAGCAAAATTCATCACCCAGCTCATCGTATTAAAATATGAGAAACTTGCAGAACCTACTTTTTCTAACGATATGATTGGAATTCAATTTATTTATTTTATTTAAGTAAAAAATATCAGTTTTTAACCGATATGTAGAGAGCAATTCACATTCTTCTTGGATCAATTTATCATCACCTACTGTCATGCTGTAATATGATTGGGGTCTGTTAAAATTTGTAGTGTATTGCAATCCATTCAGTGAAAAAAAAATTCCCAATGACTCTTCAGTGCGTAAGATAAAAAGAAGAGCCAATGTAAAAATGAACATTTTTATTATTTTCTAGGCCAACGCTTCAGAATGTTATTATTCCATCTTCAGTACTGAAAAATACAAAAAAGGTCCAACTTAAAAATACAGAAAATTTCAATAAAATAAGTAAGCAAACATCTATAAAAACTTGAATCCTAAATCTCATTCAACAGCAGTACAACTGACACACTCTCATTGGCTTACTTGTAAACCCATGCACAAGCACATACAACCATGCATTTACACAGAGGCATATACACAGACCCACGCACACATACACAGACGCACGCAAACACACACAATAACAATAAGTATCCTAGATTTATCATTGATAATTCCATCCAAATATTTTTAGATAAAAAATACTGTCTAGCTCCTGTAACCTTGAGGTAGCGAAGCAGACATTGTACGTAGAACTATCTTTATGGGTTGTTTGAACTTGGCCTGAAAAGAGAAATCGTATCTCTGGTTGGGAGGTGTTTTACTTCAGTTGACGTCAGAGTGGTTTTATAGAAATAGTTTTAAAAGCGGTTCATTTTGTATGAGGAAAGAACGACTGGAGTGGATATATTTATTTGCAAGTGGATGTGTTCATTTCTATAAGTGTGACAGCAGCATGAGACATATGTTGGTTGTACTAAACCTCAACAATTTATTAGATACTGCGAACATTCAGGAATATCCCACAGAACTGGTCTCTTCCTTTCCTCTCCTTCTCATTCAGCAATTTGAGATCATTGTCAGCAATTTAATTATCTTTCCAGAACAGAAAATTTTTCTACTCTGTGTACCACAAATTACGAACAAGTTCTTCAAATTTTTTAATCTTTATTCACATCCACCAATAAGGCAAACCTAAATAAAGACTTAAGTGCAAACAACATGGTGTCAACCTACTGACATATTCTATCCGTGTGCTTACGCCCATCTGTGCATGTGAGGTTCTCATGTGTAAATGTATGATTGTATGTGCTTGTGCATGGGTGTGTAAGTGCGGCAATGAGAATGCGTCAGTTGTAGTGCTGTAAAATGCGGATTACAATCTAATATTTAGTAAATGTTTTTTTGCTCATTTAATTTAATTTTTCTGTATTTTTTAAGTTTGATCTTTTGTATGTTTCAGCACTGGAGATGGAAGGAAGTATAACATTCCGAAACGTTTGCCTAAAAATGGTAAAAATGTTCATTTATATATTGGCTCTTCTTTTTATCTTGCACATGAGATCCCTAAGAATCAACCTATTAATAGAAATATGACTCTTCATTGTTTTATAGCAATCCTATTTATTACTGTGGCAGTATTTTAACCTCGTAAAGAGCATGATTATCAAATCAATATCTAAGTCAGAAGGGAAAAAGAAAAGAAAAGTAGCTAAATTAATTGGTATAATGATCACTTTTTAATTGGAGAAAAATACTTGAAAAAATACATCAAACATTAGGTTTTCTCTAAGTTAGTTATATCACTCTAAATTTCAAAATGCTCGTAATGAAAAAACCAAAAATGTTCAAGAAATAAAGCATCAAGCTTTGCGTATTAGCGCACTCATTTGTTCACATCGCTACTTCAGGAGCAGCTGAAGTCAAGGCACATGTTCACATCGCTAGTTCGCCACGTCAGGAGCAGCTGAAGTCAAGGCACATGTTCACATCGCTAGTTCGCTACTTCAGGAGCAGCTGAAGTCAAGGCACATGTTCACATCACTAGTTCGCCACTTCAGGAGCAGCTGAAGTCAAGGCACATGTTCACATCACTAGTTCGCCACTTCAGGAGCAGCTGAAGTCAAGGCACATGTTCACATCACTAGTTCGCCACTTCAGGAGCAGTTGGAGTCAAGGCACATGTTCACATCACTAGTTCGCTACTTCAGGAGCAGCTGAAGTCAAGGCACATGTTCACATCGCTAGTTTGCCACTTCAGGAGCAGCTGAAGTCAAGGCACATGTTCACATCACTAGTTCGCCACTTCAGGAGCAGCTGGAGTCAAGGCACATGTTCACATCACTAGTTCGCTACTTCAGGAGCAGCTGAAGTCAAGGCACATGTTCACATCGCTAGTTTGCCACTTCAGGAGCAGCTGAAGTCAAGACATATGTTCACATCACTAGTTCGCTACTTCAGGAGCAGCTGAAGTCAAGGCACATGTTCACATCGCTAGTTTGCCACTTCAGGAGCAGCTGAAGTCAAGGCACATGTTCACATCACTAGTTCGCTACTTCAGGAGCAGCTGAAGTCAAGGCACATGTTCACATCACTAGTTCGCCACTTCAGGAGCAGCTGAAGTCAAGGCACATGTTCACATCGCTAGTTTGCCACTTCAGGAGCAGCTGAAGTCAAGGCACATGTTCACATCACTAGTTCGCTACTTCAGGAGCAGCTGAAGTCAAGGCACATGTTCACATCACTAGTTCGCCACTTCAGGAGCAGCTGAAGTCAAGGCACATGTTCACATCGCTAGTTTGCCACTTCAGGAGCAACTGAAGTCAAGGCACATGTTCACATCGCTAGTTTGCCACTTCAGGAGCAACTGAAGTCAAGGCACATGTTCACATCGCTAGTTTGCCACTTCAGGAGCAGCTGAAGTCAAGGCACATGTTCACATCACTAGTTCGCCACTTCAGGAGCAGCTGAAGTCAAGGCACATGTTCACATCACTAGTTAGCCACTTCAGGAGCAGCTGAAGTCAAGGCACATGTTCACATCACTAGTTCGCCACTTCAGGAGCAGCTGAAGTCAAGGCACATGTTCACATCGCTAGTTTGCCACTTCAGGAGCAACTGAAGTCAAGGCACATGTTCACATCGCTAGTTTGCCACTTCAGGAGCAGCTGAAGTCATGGCACATGTTCACATCACTAGTTCGCCACTTCAGGAGCAGCTGAAGTCAAGGCACATGTTCACATCACTAGTTCGCCACTTCAGGAGCAGCTGAAGTCAAGGCACATGTTCACATCACTAGTTCGCCACTTCAGGAGCAGCTGAAGTCAAGGCACATGTTCACATCGCTAGTTTGCCACTTCAGGAGCAGCTGAAGTCAAGGCACATGTTCACATCACTAGTTCGCCACTTCAGGAGCAGCTGAAGTCAAGGCACATGTTCACATCGCTAGTTTGCCACTTCAGGAGCAACTGAAGTCAAGGCACATGTTCACATCACTAGTTTGCCACTTCAGGAGCAGCTGAAGTCAAGGCACATGTTCACATCACTAGTTCGCCACTTCAGGAGCAGCTGAAGTCAAGGCACATGTTCACATCACTAGTTCGCCACTTCAGGAGCAGCTGAAGTCAAGGCACATGTTCACATCACTAGTTCGCCACTTCAGGAGCAGCTGAAGTCAAGGCACATGTTCACATCGCTAGTTTGCCACTTCAGGAGCAACTGAAGTCAAGGCACATGTTCACATCGCTAGTTTGCCACTTCAGGAGCAGCTGAAGTCAAGGCACATGTTCACATCGCTAGTTTGCCACTTCAGGAGCAGCTGAAGTCAAGGCACATGTTCACATCGCTGGTTTGCCACTTCAGGAGCAGCTGAAGTCAAGGCACATGTTCACATCACTAGTTCGCCACTTCAGGAGCAGCTGAAGTCAAGGCACATGTTCACATCGCTAGTTCGCCACTTCAGGAGCAACTGAAGTCTAGGCACATGTTCACATCACTAGTTCGCCACTTCAGGAGCAGCTGAAGTCAAGGCACATGTTCACATCGCTAGTTTGCCACTTCAGGAGCAGCTGAAGTCAAGGCACATGTTCACATCGCTAGTTTGCCACTTCAGGAGCAGCTGAAGTCAAGGCACATGTTCACATCGCTAGTTTGCCACTTCAGGAGCAGCTGAAGTCAAGGCACATGTTCACATCACTAGTTCGCTACTTCAGGAGCAGCTGAAGTCAAGGCACATGTTCACATCACTAGTTTGCCACTTCAGGAGCAGCTGAAGTCAAGGCACATGTTCACATCACTAGTTTGCCACTTCAGGAGCAGCTGAAGTCAAGGCACATGTTCACATCACTAGTTCGCCACTTCAGGAGCAGCTGAAGTCAAGGCACATGTTCACATCGCTAGTTCGCCACTTCAGGAGCAACTGAAGTCTAGGCACATGTTCACATCACTAGTTCGCCACTTCAGGAGCAGCTGAAGTCAAGGCACATGTTCACATCGCTAGTTTGCCACTTCAGGAGCAGCTGAAGTCAAGGCACATGTTCACATCACTAGTTCGCCACTTCAGGAGCAGCTGAAGTCAAGCATATGTTCACATCACTAGTTCGCCACTTCAGGAGCAGCTGAAGTCAAGCATATGTTCACATCACTAGTTCGCCACTTCAGGAGCAGCTGAAGTCAAGCATATGTTCACATCACTAGTTCGCCACTTCAGGAGCAGCTGAAGTCAAACACATGTTCACATCACTAGTTCGCCACTTCAGGAGCAGCTGAAGTCAAACATATGTTCACATCACAAGTTCGCCACTTCAGGAGCAGCTGAAGTCAAGCATATGTTCACATTACTAGTTCGCCACTTCAGGAGCAGCTGAATTCAAGCATATGTTCACATCACTAGTTCGCCACTTCAGGAGCAGCTGAAGTCAAGCATATGTTCACATCACTAGTTCGCCACTTCAGGAGCAGCTGAAGTCAAGCATATGTTCACATCACTAGTTCGCCACTTCAGGAGCAACTGAAGTCAAGCACATGTTCACATCACTAGTTCGCCACTTCAGGAGCAGCTGAAGTCAAAGCACATGTTCACATCACTATTTCGCTACTTCAGGAGCAGCTGAAGTCAAGCACATGTACACATCACTAATTCGCCACTTCAGGAGCAGATGAAGTCAAGGCACATGTTCACATCGCTAGTTCGCCACTTCAGGAGCAGCTGAAGTCAAAGCACATGTTCACATCACTAGTTCGCCACTTCAGGAGCAACTGAAGTCAAGCACATGTTCACATCACTAGTTCGCCACTTCAGGAGCAGCTGAAGTCAAGGCACATGTTCACATCGCTAGTTCGCCACTTCAGGAGCAGCTGAAGTCAAGACATATGTTCACATCACTAGTTCGCCACTTCAGGAGCAGCTGAAGTCAGGGCACATGTTCACATCACTAGTTCGCCACTTCAGGAGCAGCTGAAGTCAAGACATATGTTCACATCACTAGTTCGCCACTTCAGGAGCAGCTGAAGTCAAGGCACATGTTCACATCGCTAGTTCGCAACTTCAGGAGCAGCTGAAGTCAAGGCACATGTTCACATCGCTAGTTCGCTTCTTCAGGAGCAGCTGAAGTCAAGGCACATGTTCACATCGCTAGTTCGCCACTTCAGGAGCAGTTGGAGTCAAGGCACATGTTCACATCACTAGTTCGCCACTTCAGGAGCAGCTGAAGTCAAGGCACATGTTCACATTACTAGTTCGCCACTTCAGGAGCAGTTGGAGTCAAGGCACATGTTCACATCGCTAGTTCGCCACTTCAGGAGCAGTTGGAGTCAAGGCACATGTTCACATCACTAGTTCGCCACTTCAGGAGCAGCTGAAGTCAAGGCACATGTTCACATCACTAGTTCGCCACTTCAGGAGCAGCTGAAGTCAAGGCACATGTTCACATTACTAGTTCGCCACTTCAGGAGCAGTTGGAGTCAAGGCACATGTTCACATCGCTAGTTCGCCACTTCAGGAGCAGTTGGAGTCAAGGCACATGTTCACATTGCTAGTTCGCCACTTCAGGAGCAGATGAAGTCAAGACACATGTTCACATCACTAGTTCGCCACTTCAGGAGCAGTTGGAGTCAAGGCACATGTTCACATCGCTAGTTCGCCACTTCAGGAGCAGCTGAAGTCAAGGCACATGTTCACATCACTAGTTCGCCACTTCAGGAGCAGCTGAAGTCAAGGCACATGTTCACATTACTAGTTCGCCACTTCAGGAGCAGCTGAAGTCAAGGCACATGTTCACATTACTAGTTCGCCACTTCAGGAGCAGTTGGAGTCAAGGCACATGTTCACATCGCTAGTTCGCCACTTCAGGAGCAGCTGAAGTCAAGGCACATGTTCACATCACTAGTTCGCCACTTCAGGAGCAGCTGAAGTCAAGGCACATGTTCACATTACTAGTTCGCCACTTCAGGAGCAGCTGAAGTCAAGGCACATGTTCACATCACTAGTTCGCCACTTCAGGAGCAGTTGGAGTCAAGGCACATGTTCACATCGCTAGTTCGCCACTTCAGGAGCAGTTGGAGTCAAGGCACATGTTCACATCGCTAGTTCGCCACTTCAGGAGCAGCTGAAGTCAAGACACATGTTCACATCACTAGTTCGCAATTTCAGGAGCAGATGAAGTCAAGACACGTGCGGATGGGACGGTGTAGCAGCAGACAAAGGCGAGGCGGAGTGCAGGGCAAAGAGGCAGCAGCGAGCGAGTTGGTGCCGGCACGATCGCAAGTCTGGTTTTACAACATCCATGTCCTTCTTGAATCATGTTTTCTCTAACGATCGTTTTGTTCGAGTGAATGTAAACTGCTAGTTAACTTGATTCTTTATGTTTAAAATATTTAGGTATTTGATTCACTTTCGTGAGCACTCCGTAGGACGATTGGGGTTATCCTCCATTCGGTGGAGTTTTAATTTGTCCGTCTCGTGGTATAGGATAGTCAGAGTGGAGGATCAGGTTTCCTCTCTCAGATCAACTTTTCACTGATCCTTTTGTCCTATTCAGTGAGCCTCACTTCAAATTTTCCCTCCTATTTGGTAGGGTTTAACTCCCCTTCTCAACCTCTCAACTCTGCTAGTTAGCCCACTGAGCTACGCCAAACAACTTTGGTGAGCAGAGTGCCGATAATTCGTTTGACGGAAGAGGCAAGTCTGTCACGGTTATATTTTCTTTCCAGATTTATTGTGCATGTAATATTATAATTATTTACTCGATGGAAAGTCTCGCACATCCCTTCTAAGTCGGTTTCGAAACAAAGAAGTTCTGTGCGACCTTTGGAATCGGTTCTTTGCCAGCAGCTTGCGGACGGCCGTCCCCACGTGTGCTTGAGCTGCTGGTGCTGTTCGTGGCCCTCCATTGCCTTCCTGCGCTCTCGTTTCAAATAGTTTGTTGCACTGTTAGAAGCTTTCCTCAGAACGAACTCTAGAAAATCTCCACTCTCTACTGCTTGTTACCTATTAATTTTGGCGAGCTTCCCCATTGAAAATTGCCTAGTATGAAAAAATAATCTCTCAACTCAATCTGCTGTATTGGCTTTTCCCCGTTGGGAGCTCTTTTTAGTGTTCAAAGCTTAGCCTTGAAAGGCTGTAATTTGCATAAAAATTTAAAACTTAATGAACTTATTTTCAAATTGACTAGTTAGAATTCATTTACTACCATTTACTGATTATCACGTAGTGTTGGCAACGAAATATTCATTGCAATATTCCTTGACACCTTGATGAAGAACGTTCCTTTAAGTCTGAGCGGACACCGTCTTTATAATATTGACACACGAGCTTAACGACTCAGCGATTTTGGAAGTATTATAGGTTAAAATGAAAGACATGCGGGTAAAACTAAAAGGTTGACTGCTGTGAAATTTTAGAAAACCTTTCTGGGCGTAAAGATCAACATGTATCCTGTAATCACTGTACCAATCAGAGAAAACATGCTTCATCTCACAACAAATTTATCGGATTTTCAACTTAAATAATTGTGGCAAGAAAGATTTTCTGAATAAGAAACGAGAAAGGATTTTTCCAAAAGGCTAATAAAATATTGTCCAATACGAATAGAATATTGAAATGAAAATTTACGACGATCAGTCACTATCACAAGACTACCTATTTATCACACGCAGATGTTTATGATATACAATCTAACTTTTGATAATTATTTACCGTTTTGTAATTGTCTAGTCGCTAAATTTTTTATTATTCTCTATTAAACTAAAGATTTCATTTGCCTTTAAATATCTATGATATATGCTTATCATATCAGATGCATTTGAGGGGCAGAGGTTGTGGAAAAAGCATTGAAGTATGACCGTAACGATAGCAAAAGAACTGGATGATGTTGAACAAGAACAGGTACCGAGTGGTGAACAAGATTTTGTTTTTGGAAAAAATTCAAATCACTGGCTAAGCTATTTTGCACTAACTTTCCTTCATACAAATTGGTACGCGCATTGCTCACTGTTAGGCAAATAATGACGTTATATGCGAGCAGAAATTCTCACAGATAAATAAGCAATGTAGAGTGATGTCAAAAAATCTCTCGTTACTTCTTTGGGAGCATGTATTGTGGCTTACAGTTAGTCGTCATTTTGGTACACTACATACATAGGCCTTTCATTCTTTGACAGATTTAATTTCTTTAAAGCTGATTCACTTTCTTCCACGGTTACACACCGGATACTGACAAATTTTTCTACCCAATGTCAAACGAGCAGTAGCTCATAAGACCTCATTTCTCGATTTGGGTTTTGATTCTTAGCATTCGTAGTAGAAGGAGTACGAAATGAGTTTAAAAAAAATGGGTAACAGATGCTTTATTCAGCTGATAACATTCTTTGAAACAAGCAAAGATTTTAAAGACCGGGTGAAAAGAAGACATGAATTACCGTGCCTGCAATCCATGGTAACCATGAACTTACTGATACCGCCGGCTGATGGACACATTGCTGCATCACTCCACTCTGAGAGTCTCTGTTTCAGACGGGAGCGCAGAGAGCTTTGATGCCGGGCAAATATTTGTACAGCTACAATAGGAGCGTTATCATCTGGGTGCTCTACTGAATCTGGGCTACCGAGTGGCATGTTAACATGCCGTCTCTGATGGGAATCTCTTTGTCGTAAGGTAGAGCTCCACATAGCTAAAAATAGTCACAGCGCAAAATTATTTACAGCATGTGGACGACCTATCGCAAATGAAATCAAGCGATAAAGTTTGGTCAAGCGTATGAACTATTAAATTTGGTTGTTTTTTTTACAAAAACTACCACCCTGATTACATGAACAATTGAAAGGGGGATCAGCTCTTGCATTACATTGGTTATACTACGCTGCTTATTGTTCTTCTGATACAGACACGAAACGAATATCTGTGTCTAATCTCTAAAAATGTCAGGACGTAAATATTGTGCTAGTTTATCCCAACCGAGCGAAAATAATACCGTTTATAATTATGATAACTCATTCATGAAAAATCTTTCAGACAAGCAGTTTGAATCCTATCTTGCCATTGATTGGTTCTTCTTTGTTGTAAAATAGCATTCGAGAAAAAAAAAATTATTTTTCATAATTACATTAGGTAAATAAATGTCCAATAACTTTGCGCCGATCGTGAGTGCTTCAAAGGGTAGCAGTAGCCATAGAAAGAAAGAAAAACAAAAGAAACAAAGGAAAACAGTTCGTTTTCGATCAAATTAATGCAAATATTCCAACACACGAATTGATTTTTGGAAAGTATCTCAACAGAAGATGCGTTGTTAATGAGAAAATATATATAAAATGTATTCCCTTGCTTAATTTACTCGGTTTTAAAAAGACTTCAAACTGCTGGTGCCAAAAATAAAAGATGGTGAGGAGTTGATGGAAAATATCTCTGTGGACATGATCTCCATTCATGTAAACACGTGAACTTCGCGACTCGGCGATAGCAATAATATTGATGGACGTGTGATGAATGGAATTAAGTGTGGAGGAGAGCTTGTGTTGGACGAAAAGATCGGCTTATCGAGAATTTGAAACAACAAAGTGAAACTGATTGATAAAATACCGAGGTCATAGTTTTTTCAATGTTTTATTATGAAGATTCTCATGTGGTAAACGTTGTGAAGGGTTTATGGCCTGAGGTATAGTGAAACACATATCAAGGATACTTTCAAGTATCGAACACTTCCCTTTATGCTGCCAAAGCAATGGTTGAACGAAAGATTGAGAAAAGCACACAAATGTAATTCTTTTATTAGGGTAATCTCAGATTGACTAGACTAATAAGTACTAGGAACAAAATAAAACGGCAACACAACCAGAACACCATGGAGGGCGCAGCCTCTATTTTCATTGACACGAGCATTGCCATTCTACGTTAGTCGCTGGTGTCATAAAATATTTAATAAGTGGAAGTAAATAATTGTGCATCTAGAACTAAAACATCGAACTTCTGGGTAATTTAAATCTATTTATTTCATATTTACTTACCGACAAATACTAGATGACCAGCGGGTACCAAACAGAGAGAACATGTTTCAAACCACAACGAATAAATATTCATAGAATGATTTTACTTACATGATTCAACAGAAAAGATATTCAACCACCAGAACCTAGAATGGATTTTCACGCAAGGCTAGCAAAAACATTTAACAAACACGTCGAGTAAATAAGCGAGCACTCAACCAACAGCGTATCATGTAGAGGGATTTAAAGCGTGAGGCATATCGAAGCATGTACTAGACACTTCCAGACATTTATTACTTTTCTTATTGCCAAAGATTCTAGTATCATACACAGAAATTAAAGATATATGAATACACAACGATGATAATCATAATAAAGGATCAAAGTCTGTAAACTGGCGGCGCTACCCACCTCTCAGTCATTCTGGACTCGGCGAGGCACTAACTACTCAATCAATTTACTTGCACCTACTCCGTGATTCATACCAGTCAATCATTTCATAAACATCTCCATCGCTATTCAAACCATGTGCCATTTTATGTATATTTACTCCAGGATGCGGACCACTCGTTTTGCAGAAACTTTTTCGTGACACAGACCACTCAGTTATTTTGTTAACACTTGCAACTGATTGAGACACCTCAGTCACACTAAGAATGTCCTTAGCATTGCCCATGTCATGAGCATCAACACTCCTCTAAGACCAGGTTGTTAGAGTAGGGGAAATAAGTCGAAAACAGTTATTGTGAGTGACAATAGAACCGATGCAAGATTTATTCAATGTCATTATGCTTGACTCTTTTGACTTCATGAGCATTTCATAATTTTGTATTTCGTTTGAAGATTACTTTCATACTATCGTTATATCAGTTATTTTAATCGATGTTATTTGACTTAGATTTTCAATATTGTCATCATTTGAGGGGCACTTTTAATATTTTTCTAAATATCTTTATGACTCATTACTGTAATGCAGGCCCACAACCGTTGTGTTTTTTCATCGTCTTACAGCTTTTGTACAAACGGACCTTCGTCAGCACATTGGGTCGGGTTCGTTCCAATGTGCTCTGAATTCGTCCAAAAGCTCGACTGAAACCGCTCGACTGAGCTTTTGATGGACCAAACTCGGATCGATCAACTGTTTGAGAAAAGTCATATTAGTCTCGAACCAAATTCTGGAAAGATTTTCCGAACAACTTTCTTAAAATGAAATATTCCAGCGGCTGAAAATTTTGTTCAAGGAACTCTTTTGTTCAAGCATTGCAGCCGTTTGTTGCTACGGAGCAACCGTTTTTCAACGAAATTAGACAGGCTCCCCTACTAATCAGTAACGCAGCACTCGCACCCAGAAAGTCCAAAAAACAAAGCGTTAACTAAAGTTGAACGCCGGCCAGCAGGCTGAGGGGTTCACAAAATGCGCTCAGCAACAGCCACGTTTCCCCTGCACCAATTTCTCCGTCGAGAGAGCAAGCGTAAATGATCGCAAGTGAATATTTCTTAGAAAACTTGAGGCCATTCCCCGCAATGAACGAAGAATTAAATGTTCAAACAAGATGATTGACGACCAAGAAAAAGAAAAAGGCCTCTCGAACGATAATGTGAGACAAATGTTCTGAGGAATATCCGACGCATATTTATTTTCATGGGTAGTGAGTGGCTGGAGGTGTAGATGTGAGTGGCTGGAGGTGTAAACGTGAGTGGCTGTAGGTGTGGACGCGTGTGGCTGTAGGTGTGGACGGGAGTGGCTGTAGGTGTGGACATGTGTGGCTGTAGGTGTGAACGTGAGTGGCTGGAGGTGTGGACGTGAGTGGCTGTAGGTGTGGACGCGTGTGGCTGTAGGTGTGGACGGGAGTGGCTGGAGGTGTGGACATGTGTGGCTGTAGGTGTGAACGTGAGTGGCTGAAAGTGTGGACATGTGTGGCTGTAGGTGTGGAAGTGAGTGGCTGGAAGTGTGTACGTGAGTGGCTAGAGGTGTGGACGTCAGTGGCTGTAGGTGTGGACGTGAGGGGCTGGAGGTGTGGACGTGAGTAGCTGGAGGTGTGGATGTGAGTGGCTGGAGGTGTGGACGTGTGTGGCTGTAGGTGTGGACGTGAGTGGCTGTAGGTGTGGACGTGAGTGGCTGTAGGTGTGGACGTGAGTGGCTGGAGGTGTGGACGTGAGTGGCTGGAGGTGTGGACGTGAGTGGCTGGAGGTGTTGACGTGAGTGGCTGGAGGTGTGGACGTGAGTGGCTGGAGGTGTGGACGTGAGTGGCTGGAGGTGTGGACGTGAGTGGCTGGAGATGTGGACGTGAGTGGCTGGAGGTGTGGACGTGAGTGGCTGGAGGTGTGGACGTGAGTGGCTGGAGGTGTGGACGTGAGTGGCTGGAGGTGTGGACGTGAGTGGCTGGAGGTGTGGACGTGAGTGGCTGGAGGTGTGGACGTGAGTGGCCTGAGGTGTGGACGTGAGTGGCTGGAGGTGTGGACGTGAGTGGCTGGAGGTGTGGACATGAGTGGCGGGACACAAACAATAAACAGCCCGACACACCCCAAATAAAACCAATAAAACACAGACAGCCCTGGACACAGAACGCGCCCTGACTAGGACTTCCTTCGTTCCATATGAGGGCTCTCAACATTGTGTGTTGTGTGCACGGCTGTGTTGTGTGCACGGCTGTGTGTTGTGTGTACGGCTGTGTGTTGTGTGCACGGCTGTGTTGTGTGCACGGCTGTGTGTTGTGTGTACGGCTGTGTGTTGTGTGTACGGCTGTGTGTTGTGTGCACGGCTGTGTGCTGTCTGCACGGCTCTGTGTTGTGTGCACGGCTGTGTGTTGTGCGTACGGCTGTGTTGTGTGCACAGCTGAGTTGTGTGCACGACTGTGTGTTGTGTGCACGGCTGTGTGTTGTGTGCACGGCTGTGTGTTGTGTACACGGCTGTGTTGTGTACACTGCTGTGTGCACGGCTGTGTGTTGTGGGCACGGCTGTGTGTTGTGTACACGGCTGTGTTGTGTACACTGCTGTGTGCACGGCTGTGTGTTGTGGGCACGACTGTGTGTTGTGTACACCGCTGTGTGTTGTTTGCACGGCTGTGTGTTGTGTGCACGGCTGTGTGTTGTGTGCACGGATGTGTGTTGTGTGCACGACTGTGTGTTGTGTGCACGACTGTGTGTTGCGTGCACGGATTTTTGTTGTGTGCACGACTGTGTGTTGTGTGCACGACTGTGTTTTGTGTGCACGGCTGTGCGTTGTGTGCACGGCTGTGTTTTGTGTGCTAGGCTGTGTTAGATTAAAATGGGACCCTGTTCTATACACATTAACCAATACAATTTTAAAGTCCCCGTGTTAAAAGTATTTAGACAGCAGCAAGTAAAGATTCTTTTTGGGCTTCTCGGATTGCTTGCCAAAGAACGGAAATGAAAATTGAAATTGTGTCTTACGAACAGCAGGTAATGGTTCAAGGGAAAAAAATTATGATTTAAAAAATTCTTGGCGCATGAAGTTCCCGGTCCTGATGAAAAAACATTTAGACTGAAAAATCATTTCAAAAACTCGAATTTGCTATGAATAACATGAAATGAAGAGCAGACACTGTAGGTCCTGGAGAGTAATGTTTTGACACTGTTAATTTCAAATAAAAATGTGCAGAAACTAAAGAAACTGATTCCAAGGCCAGTGAACGTTTGCACAAAACGCTTGATGGAATGCACAAAACTCTAATAATCGCAGGATCTGCTCCAGGCATTTTATACGAATTGCCAGAATTTCATAAACTTAATTTTAATATTGATCATCCATTCCGCCCTATCTTCGCAGCTTACCTCCAGCTTCAACCCTGCTAAATTTCTAGTCTCCATTTTATCACCATTCACTTGTAACTTGTATACTGTTTATCTTATGTTGACAAAGTGACTCCCTTTAATAATGCTAACTAACTGTTTATGGTTTCTTATGATGTCAAGATTCTGTTTACCAATATCCCTTTACATGAAACAATTGACATTTGCCTAAACTATTTGTTTGTTACTATTGATTTGGTCATTGGCCTCACCAAGCCTCTACATTTCATGTCATTCATAGCGAATTCGAGTTTATGAATTTATTTTTCAGTCAAAATGGTTTTCCATCTGAACCAGAAACTTCATGTGTCAAGAATTTTTTAAATCATAAATTTTGTTCCCGCGTACCATTACCTACTGCTCGTAAGACACAATTTTATTTTTCATTTCTGTTCTTTGGCAAGCAGTCCGAGAAGCTCAAAAAAAATTTTCACTTGCTGCTGTCTAATTAATTTTTACGTGTGGACTTCAAAATAGAATAGGTTGATGTGTATAAAATAGGGTCCCAATTTAATTACAAGGACAAACTACCTAAAGGCATGCTTTCCTTCGACATGAATAAATATGGTTACGCTCGGTGTGCGTGAGAATACGTGGGTTCGACCATTCGAGTTGATATTCGTGTGGCTGAGCATGCCAGTACGAGTTTTAGAAGTGAACCCAACAATTACTCTCTTCCCCTTTCCAATCTGCTGTTCGTTCTCATACAGCTAGAGAGCTGTGGCCTCCCATTTCAGATTTCTTCAGCATCCGGTGCATTAAACCTTTGCATTCTAGAATCATTGTTTATTTTAGAAGAAAAACCTATCTTAAACAACACGCTGTCAGCCTTCCCTGTGCAACTATATAGTGTAGTCTCTTTCTCTTTATATTCATAAATTCCACAGATGAATGTATTTTGATTCTATGTTATAACTTTTTTGTAAATTTTTCAGAAAGTTGAGAATGACCGACAAATTCGTCGAAAAGTTCTTTTTTATTATTGAAATAGTTTTAAAGAAATATAATTCCCATTAAAGTGACTTTCTTTACTCTTTTATTCATCCTTTCTCCAGGTGCTGGGGCTGACGAATATCGGGGTTGAAGCTCTAGAACCAATGTGACCTTCTCATTAACCATGAAGTTGTGAGTAGGCTTGACTGATGTGCACGTTGGGCTTTCAATTTTAAGAGAACTGTGAGCGTGAGTTACTCGGTCGCTTCGGTCCCCCTATATGAGAACAGTGTTTTATAATGTATGCCTTTTGGTGAGAGCCTGGAAGAAAATACGAGCTGAGTTACGGAAACTCGTTTTCAGTTTACCCGCATGAAAAGGATTAAAACAATGCGACTGCGAGCCAGTTTGATGACTTGCCTCGTACTTAGGATCAGAAATTAAATAATTTCAATGCCTCCAACATTACAACAAAGCATTAACATAATTAGCTTAGAAGATAGCTGCATAAAAGACTTTTCCAGCTTCTATCGCTTTACAAGTTGTGAATTCAATAAGCACCTCAAAAAGTGAATCAATATTTTTGGAACAAAGGATCATTTGTTAGTTCTTCTCTCTTACAACCGATAACATCTTCGAGTGTATCTCATATTGAGACACCCCAGATGTAGGCAACGATTTCGTTTTGCTATTTACAAGCATAGAAAAGATGGCCTGAAAAGAAATCCCCTTTGCAGAGAAATCGATGAACTGTAGATTCATAGTTAGATACCTCTCGCGGATAACCAATACGACAGCTTCCGTCCTTTTGAAATTATTTGGAGGTAACGATGCTTTGTGAAATTTGAACCAATATGGAAAACTATTTACAACTCTGGAATCTGCTAGGTTGGCCAGAGCAGGTGTTCCGATATTTCATTGACCGGACGCCCCTCAGTGCTAATTTTAGCATTTTACGATAGATATTTTTGGTGTAGGTGTTTGTGGGGAATATTTTATATCACTAGCCTCATTTCAATTGAATACGTCCATACCACGAGGGTTTGAACGTAATATGTGAGCAGGTTGATTTGAATCGGTCACACTGGCGAAATAAGAATTATGAGCAAAATTTCGTGAATTAGAATAGCCAGGGAGAAGCTGGACAATGTCAGCGGGAGAGGAAACGCTAACAAATACCTTTTAACAAAACATTGACAGTTTTTCCATTCAAAATATTTTCTACAAGTGAACATTTTCATTCACAAAGTGGATGAAGAAAGTATTTGTGTTGGGATTCGTGACGAACAGGTCGAAGGCAGTGAACTCTCTGTTACAAATTGGGTGCAGTTATTTCTTGTAAATCAATGTGTTATCTTAGAAAAGAAACAACTCCCCTAGAAATATCAGAAAAATACCGAGCAAGAGAAATACGCAGAATCCAGAGAGCGCAATGCAGCTCGCACTGCGACGTACGATTGCTCAGCAAACACCCGCAAGTTTGCCTTGTCCCACTGAGAGACGGATCGCAATGGGAACGCCGAAAATTGTGCCTCAAACACATTACGGGATACGATGCTCAAAAGCAAGAAATATTTGATATGCTTTTCTTCTTCAATAAGATATTCTGTTTCAGAGACAGAAATAGAGAAGGAGGACCAAACAGAAAGTTGGAGCAGTTTGACGGATCCTTTGTTTGAGGGGTTACAACTGCTTGATAGATGCAACTTCAGGTCATCATCACATATGCGAAAAATTTATTGAAATTACTCCCATTTTATCCGTAGAATTGAACCATAAGAACTTTTTTCTCCACGAACAGCAGGTATATATTTAAAAACTGGGGAGAGATTCACGGTACTTCGACATGATGTAATTAGGAATTATTGCATTATTAGAATAGGAAAAAGCACGAAAACACAAATTTTATTTTTATTCGTTAAATTTATTTCTTGACCCGAGTGCGCCAATGATAAAACTTAAGACACCATGAAAAATCCTGAAAAATTAATAATGTGTATCAGACATTTTTATTTTAAACCAAGTCCTCATACATAGAATATTTTTGAAACAATATATGAGACACGCATACATAGTATTCAATTCTCTTTGTTGTTAATCGTGTTGACCATTGTGAGTATTGTCCTTATAAGTAAAAAAGGTTAACAGAATTGTTTTGAGCGTCATGAGGAGCACTACGTGACTTGGAGAATCTTTCAGCCTGCGCCGCTACTCAAAAGAGCACATAAGCTTTTTCGATAAAATGATTGATTTCAGTCAATAGATTACTATTCATTTATTGTACTTTGAGATTATTATGCTCCGACTTCCGACTTGAGGTAAATTTAGAAAGCTGTAGACCGAGAGCCACTTTTAAGTTCCTTTAGAATATCTTTTCAGTCATTTGAAAAAAAGGACAACTAGAATGATGTCAGAAGTAGAACACCCCTCATGAAAGTGAAATTAGAATTCTAATTATGAGTGAACCTTAAGTCAAATCTTGAATATTTTGAAGAATTATCTGTAAAGTTTTAACATCAGCAATGGTTTACAGGGGAACACTTCAAAATAAAATTTGAAATACCTTGAAAAAAAATTTCCAATCGGCGGATTTCTGGAGAATCTCACAACTAACACAACGGGAGTAATTCGTGTAAAATACACGCTATTTTTTGCATACAATTTTAAACATGATATCTTATCTTAAGTTCTGAAAAACGAGAGCCTAAATAGTAAAGATTAAAATTTGAATAAATGACATTAAAAAACATACATAAGTCTTTAAGAACCTGAAACCTATTTCCTTCCCATTCATACACATTTTAGAAAACAAACCTAATATGAAGCGTTTACGCACGCTAACAATCAAGCAAGCACCAAACACGCAAGATCACACTCGCACTGCAATATACCTGTTGGTTGGTGAATTATAGAATGTTGTACTGCACTTATACTCTTATTTAGATTACGTCTATGTGTAAATGTGAATAAGAAATCTCGTCATTTTATTTCATGTATTTAGTAAATTTATTTTTATGATGAGATGCATTCATACATTGGAGAAATCCCTTAGGTTCTGTTGGAGAATAAAATAAAACAAATAAATCATCTAAATTTCTTAGATAGAACAACGACTTGAATCCTGAGCGACCTAGGCTTGGGAAACAACTTTCTGAATGACCTAGATACGAGTTAGCTATGAGAAACGAAAAGTCTGTGCCCATTACCAGTCCACCAATTTTTTTCTGAGGTCTGCAAATGAATGATAAAATTACCCTGTCAGTGTAATTTAAAACAATTGCTTAAATTGAGGCTTGTCGTAGTTCATAATGGTGATGTTATCTTGAAAAAGAGATCATGTAGAAGGTTCAGGTGCCTTCTCCATTGGTACTTTAGTGTATACAAGTTGTTCGTCAAAATTACACGCGTACAAATTTAAATTTAAGGGGAGGGACAAAAATTTGTCTCCACCTGTTACCCTGAGAGTAGCAAAACAGACTTCGTACGGAAATCTATCACTCAAAGGTTATTTGGATACAGAAATGAAAAAAACAGGTCTCAACATTGATCCGCAGGTTTTTATATCTGTGAACTCAGAGTGTTTTATGGAAATAGTTTTAAGGTAGTACCTGTTTAATCAGCAAGGGACAATTGGAAGATTGTCTAAGGAGTGGATATTTTCATTTGATAAGTGTGATGCACGAAGGTTTCAACAGGTCATTAGTCCCACTCAACACTGGTATTTCTCACAACTGCTCACCCTCTCTCCTCTCCTTCTCTATAAGCAAACATGGCAACCACTGTAAGAATTTCAACGATCCATCTTAAAATACATATTTTTTCCCTGTCTGTAACGTAAATAATGAACGAGATTTTTAAATATTAGAGATATATTTCATATTCACTCATGGAACTAATCTAAGTAAGAATTTATGTGCTGTCAAATTATGCACTGTGCTCGGATACTCATACTGCATACTGCAGTGCTCTGACATATAATTTGCATGCGTGTGTTATTTTATGTGCTAGTGTGTTAAAGCGCGGGATGTTTGATGTGTTTTTAACATGTGTGTGTGTGAATATAATGGAATTAGGTTCTAATATTTTATTGACAGATACTGTGTGTTTATTTGCATTTTTTGTGAATGTTTCAAGATTGATTCTCCCGTTTTCAGCTCTGATAATGAAATTTTTACTTTTCTAAAGCGTTGTCGTAAATGCCGTATATATTTACATTCTTTCTTCTCATTGTGATTGCCTTGAAAAAGTACGTCTAATTTTTTCGAGGACGGAGTCGATGCTCTGACGTGGTGTTCCAGCCGTGCACCATCTCGCCGCTCCCACGCCCCGTTAACTATTCTCCTGATTTTTTTATTATGAAAATGCCCGTTCTGATCATTGGTTAACAGATATGTACTGTTACGAACCTGGCAATCGTTATGATGACAATAAATATCCTGTCATAAAGATTCTTTTATTCGAACAAATTCATTGTTCAACAGATCTGTACTGTCATGACCCTGACAATCTTTATCCATCACCTCGAAAACTCTGATCCGAACAACTATAGTAGCAAATTAGGGTTTTTACTAACTTTATCCTGACAACCTTTCCTCAGATAACCCTGATCGTGACTACCCTTATTCATTCAAATATTATTTCGACGACCCTCATAATGGTCATTTCCCAAAATAGCCATATTCAAACATTCCTCATGCTGACCAACCAATGGTAGCTGAACAACGAGTGCTTGTGAACCAATAATTGCCCTGCAATTTACTGTTTACTTTTCAAGGCAGAGATGCAGAGGCGAGCTCACTATTGCACCCACAGTGAGCACGTGTTTTTTGTGCGAGGGGGACAAATGCCGCTATAAGTGAGTGTACACAAACAGGACTGAAAGCGTGCTGTGTACACCGTATTCTGTGTGTACATGAGACAACGTGTAAGGACTGTTAAAACCTTCAGGAAGTAATTTCGTTCTTAATCACATACATTATGCACGAACTTGTCATGAAGCTTTGTTGTGAAGTTTTTACGCCGAGTTCTCTGTGATAGACCTCGCTAATCTGCAGTTATCGTTTCTCTTATGTAGATTGGCTTCGCTTCCAACGTTTTTTTTCTCTACTTTCTTATACGGACACTTCAAGTTACAGACTCAAGACTCAAGGCTCCCAGGAAGGCCTCTTTTTGGGCTGAAATTATCACACTTTTATAATTTTTAATTAAAATTTACTGCAAAATTCTCTCAGTTTTTGTTAATCATGCAGGGCTGCCAGATGCTGAGTGTCGTTACGTTTACATTTTATAAGAAAAAATAAACTTTAGGATTTTAGTCATAAAAAATCCTACTTTGCAACTCTGGCATGTGTTCTGCAGCTGTTGCGCTAAGATGTGAGATGATATGAATGTGCAATTAACGTGCCGAAAATAAATAAATACATGAGGTTGAGGCAAAAGTAATGTCCGATTTTGAGAACTGATCTTTAAACTTAGGTTTGTCAATTACTTATATTCTGTTCCAAGTATAATATTTTTCTGTGTCTT
Organism: Morinoia aosen; assembly: GCA_030386875.1. NCBI lineage: Eukaryota > Metazoa > Arthropoda > Malacostraca > Amphipoda > Talitridae > Morinoia > Morinoia aosen. The sequence continues at coordinate 24,037,608 of CM059565.1, forward strand.
AACTAAACGATTTTCTTTCATATTATTTTGGTCGTGATCATATTTTTCATAAATATTGGCATCCTTGTTTGTTCCATCTAAAGAGCATGTAAGAAATGTCCTACCGAAAGAGTTATAGGAGTGTTAATGCAAGGGCGGCAGTAAAATCTATACAGAACACTTACTGGGATGATTTAATGAATAAAAGAAGTTTCAGGACATGGTTTTCTCGTTTTCGAAGTGTTAATTTCACTTTGAAATATGAGCGAAAGGGAGGTCTTCCAAGAAGACTTGATTCCAATCAGTTTTTGCGTCCGAGAATCCTGTTCTTACCACCAGGGAAATTGTAAAACAGTTAGACGTGGCCTGTGCAACCTGCTTCTGATTCACATTTCTTTCAAGGATAAAAGAATCATTTCAGTGGACTTAGATTAACAACAAGAGAAGAGATTGAAAAAGAGTTGAATTTATATTTTGATTCTAAACCAACAGAATTTTACAAGCAAGGCACTTATATGTCTGATGAAAGGTGAGATGAGATCATTGAAAGCAATGGAGAGTATGCTAATGAATAAATATTACCATAGTCATTGGCTTATTCATTTTTACCCAAGATCTTTGAATTTGACATTGCTTTTGCATCAACCTGATACATAAATTGTCACAGCTGAAGGTAATACCAAAGTTATGCTTCATCCATCAAATCACCAGGAGCATCGAGTAATTGAGCTGTATTTGACGAAGAAAGAAGTGCAAAAAATGTTTCTTTGTTCACCCCAGGAGGTAATTACGAAGGGAAGCATGTGCCTCAGTGGGTCACTGGATGCTTTGTTTGCTTCACGAAATTTTTTAATATTTTATTTTCTAGTGAAGGTGTAAGATATTATGATATTTGATTAGAGGAAATTAGAGTGAGAGGGAATAGTTCGACTTAAACATGGCGGAGGTGAGTAATGTACAAATATTTATTTTGTATTATCTACACAAACAAATATGCTATGGTTGGTTAGGTCACTATAGATAAGCCTGTGCTGGGTTGCCTCCAGTTGACCTTAATTTAACATCAAGTTGGGACTCATGAATTACTGTGACAACAAATTTTATCGATTCTGTAAATGAACCCCTGCGGTGAATTCAACTTATGCGCTTGTCATTTAAAATGATCATTCTATAAATATTACACGCACTTGTTTCAGATACTTAAATGTTAATTTTCTGACAAAATTCATTATAATTCTCCAGTGTAGTCTCCCTTTTTCTCAATAATTTTCGCATAAAAACCAGCAGAATTCTATGCTGTTATATCTAATTCGTCACCATTCATTTAACGAATCGCGTGAATAATGGCCGTGGAGTGCTTTTCAAGCAGAGAATGACGACGTCCTCGCACGAGTTTTTCCAACTTTAAGATGATGTGGAAGTCTAATGGACCATGTCAGGTTTGATGGATACATGAAATAATACTTCTTAATAATACCTAAATGGATACATGACTTAAAATGATGGATACTTAATAATACAACTGAAGAGCTGCTCACGCAGCTCTTCAGTTGTGACAATGGCCTGGAGAATGAGTCGCCTATCCTTGCACGTTTACATATTTTACAGTTCATGTTTTAAATGAATTCACAATACTACAGTCCTGTGAAATTTCGCTCAAATGGAACAAAGTTTGTTATGGAAATACTATGAAGATCATAAGGGAACGTCATCATTCGTTTTGACCTTCGATCGAGCTCGGCGATTTATTTTTACTTGAGGACTGTTGACCTCTCCGAGTGTTCCACTGAGATGTTGTCTCTGGTTTGTCCATCCAGAGTCAAACCAAGTCTCCAACCCACATTTCCTTACCAGTAATGATTCTATTCAAGAAAGCACATGTTCTTACGTCAAATTTCGTTTCATCAAGGTCGTGTTGTCAGGCGTGTGGGCCCAGTACTCAAGACAGGTGCTAGCTTAATTTCAAAATTGCATCATTTAACAACAATACTCGCCATTGATTTAAAAAACATATAATTATTCCTCGAGTCTTGGCCTATAACTACCGTTACATACGCTGTCACAGCTTAGCCTAGCTAGCCTGAGCAAGATGTACGTGACAATCGGCGAATTCAACCAGGTCAAATAAATTTAGTAACCGCTTACATTTGGTTGAAATATCTCACAAGCCTTCCTTTCATACCCCAAAAAGTCTTGCATTTTTCACGCATTCCACGACGGCACACCAACATTGCGGCTGCAGAACAGAATAATTTTCGCTGTTTTCACCCGACTTCCATCGTGAGGAGTTATGTAAGTGCAATCAGCAATTTACTATCGTGACAACCAAGTAATTTGAGCGGTTACAAGAATTTAAACGATGCTGAATATGGCAGTCATTTTGATCTAGAGAAACTAATTGCAGGACAACCAAAAAATTTTTGTCCCTCAAAAAATGAAGAATAAATGGCGTCATACTGAGTCGACGATACAAATCTCAGAGTTCGGCCGTCAAAGAAAAATGAGGAAATAAATAAAGGCATGGCAATGACGAAAACAAAGCTTTAAGATGACAAGCAGATCCTCATCAACTGACTCCGACACAAGAGAGGGGATTTTTGCAGGAGCTGTTCCTTCGTTACCTTACGTGAGATGATGTGAGGGTCGTGTGAGTGATGTGTGAGCGGCGTGTGAGTGATGAATGGCGTGTGAGTGATGTGTGAGGGGCGTGTGTGTGATGTGTGAGTGGAGTGTGACGAGCGTATGAGTGGAGTGTGAGGAGAGTGTGAGTGGAGGGGGGGGAGCGTGTGAGTGGAGTGTGAGCAGCGTGTGAGTGGTGTATAAGTGGAGTGTGACACTCACTGCAGCCGCTCCCAGCGAAGGAGAATAACGTCACCACTCACCAAGAAGTGCATCAGCCGCTCACAAATAGCAACAATGGCCTCGTTCCCTCGTCTAAATTGATGCAGAAAACGATTATCAAATTGATTACCGTCGCTCCAAGGAGCCCACTCGTCGTATCTGCCGACGATGATAATGATCTGTGATCAAATGCTAGAACTTTCAGACCTGGCTCTAAAATTTCTTTCTCTTCTGGGGCTAATTTAATTATTTGCTTAACAGTGTTGAGCACTTGTGTGAAGTGGCGAAGTGGCTCGGCTCTGGGTGGCAGAGTATAGACACCACGGTAAAGGAAAAAAGGGAGGTTCAAACCAGTCTTTTTTTGTTGACGGTGTAGTTTTGCTGACGTCTCGGCAACGAACCAATAACAACGCTCATATGGCATCTGGTAGCACTGCAACCACCAAATCTAGCTCAACTATTGGCCTAACGACATGGCGTTTTGGTGACGTCATAAAGTTTGTTTGAAATAAAGCCTTTCTATTGGCTATCCGAACAAGAGGAGTTGTATTTTCTCCCGTAGAAATGACCCTACCTTGTTTCCTCTACCGTGGTAGATATTTACTTGTGTTGGGTGTAAAACATTACGTAGAAGCTAGTTATAATTTTCACTTGATTTCGCTGGTTACACAACACGTATTGCAATGCAAGACCAAATTTTAGTACTTATGTAGGTGCTTTTTGGCTATTTTCCTTGTGAATGGAAGGTTAAAATATCAAGATCACACATAGGTTTTTTAAACTATGAACGTATTTACTCGGTTAACTGAGAACATTTACTGGTTGATATCTGACCCTCAATCATTTTCCCATTCGTACAACTAAAGCGTCTGTTTTCACCTACCTTACTGAAACCCAGCTATGAGTATGACACGTCATAAAACCTAAATTTTCAGAGCAAAGAACCGAATGGAGTGGCACACGCTAGTGTATCATATACTCAGGTCACCCACATCAGTGATTCTTGCTCCTTTCCAAGATGAAAGGGCAGAGCGACCTGAGTTCAATTACATCAGGTGCGCGATACATTTTTCAGAAGAAGCAGCTCCTTTCGTAATGTAACAGAAGGAGAAAGTGAATTGGAGAGAACATAAGAAAACTCTTCTACCTAACGAGTTTTTATTTCACACTCCCTCATTCTAAATAAACCAATTAACCATTGCAGTCGCAGGCAAATTCAGTTGTCAGAGGTAACGAGCAATAATGTTGCCTTAAAAAAGTTTCCGTCAGCAAAAAAAGTCGTGAAGCTGCTGACATAGCGTGGGGAGCAGCTGCTTCTGTATTGTTTCAGACGAGATGTAAATTAGCAGAACAGAAATGCTATATGTAGTTACAGTTAACAATTCAGGATTGAACGTAAGTGGTTTACGACCGTTTCACTCCTCATTTAATGTGTATGCAGCAGATTATAACTTCACTTCCAATTTAGAGTTATTATACTGGATTACGATAGCTTCACTCTCCATCAATAACGTGTCGGTACAGGATTATGAAAGCTTCACTACTTATTTAACACTTCTGTGAACGTTTACGAACGCTTCACGAATTATTTAACGTATCCGTAAATAATTACGCAAGTTTTACTTTATACTTAACGTTTTTTCACCATATTATGACAGTTTTATTCTCCATTTCACGAGTCTGTACTGGTTCACGACAGGTGCACTCCTTTTTTAATGGATTTGTCCCGAAATAAAAACGATTTTAGCTATTGTGTAAGCTTGACAGTTGATTGAAGCTCATGTTTCTCTCACATTTCAAACTGGTTGTCATAACTCTGCTGAGGACTACTTAGTGGGAAACATGTTGTGTTCCCTAAACGATATTACAAGCGTGAAAGAGTAATTAAGGGTTTCAGTAAAGCATGTCCGGTATGCTGTACGTTATTAAATGGTGAGAAAATATCTTTAAAAGCTACAAATGTTTCTTTTCATGCATGCGAAGGCGTTGTAGAAAAACTAAAGCATATTAATCGTTTGTATTCCTTTCTCACTTTTCCCTCTGTTCATGGTGAGGGATCCGACCTCGTGCCTGACGTCACAACGAAGGCGTGCATGACTTCCAATAGGAACCCTCACTGACAGCGGGACCCAATTCCATAGGGCTAAATTTGAACAAGAATAATGTCAACTCCTCCGCACGATATTTATATTTTTGAAACGTAGATTACCGATGGTATTCTGCATCTTCATTTGAGTAGAGGTAAGCAAGTTGCGCTATTTATGCGCAGACTGTATAATAACGTCATTGTGAGTCATTTCGATCAGAAAGAAGGTTGTGCAATTTTTCAATTTTTTTTACGGGTATGGAGTTAGTGACTCATGTTAATATAAGAAAATATGTACATTTACTGCATTCAATCTACCAATTTTATAGTGAGTAACTCCTTTGTTTGTTGCAACTACCGCTTTATTTAGAATGAACTTACTAAACCCTAAGCGTAAATTTCCTGCGTAAAGTCACCCTGGAATTTCACAGACGTGAAAACTTAATTGAATAACAAGTTAATTGTTACATAAACGGACCGAATACAGATCGTGTTTGACAGGTGAAGAGACAAACACAGGAGCATTTGAATGTTGTTTATTCAACGCAAAATACAACAAATATTAGTTCGCAGGTCTGCATGTCATTATCATTGCGATTTTTTTAGTGGAAAACAATTCATGACATCTTTTATTACCCGACAGTGAGTGTTTACACAGCCTCTGTAGCCTTGATACCTGGCGATACTTACGTCGACATCGTACAACTGCGTCAATGTGAAACCTACGCTTCTTAATAAATATTTCTTTTTGCTTACGCTTTAGATTTCTTCAGCTGATTTCACACAAATTGAAGCTCATTCGAAACTCTGAAGTACATCGAACATCAATTCTAAGACTGCATGGAATCTGAAACACGGGCTCAAAAAGAAGTGAGGACAGCAATTCTGAACGCTCTGTGCTTAACAATTAACAGGAACATAGCAGTACTTGGGAACGATAATGCATTTGTTAATAAAAGTGCCATATAAGCTCATTCTTTGACACACGAAGTGAATTTCAGTTCGTGAATTCCACTTTTGTTTGGGTCTCCCTTCGGGAAATTTTTATGATTTACAATCAAACTCAAGGAGGAACAATGAAGGGTTCGCCTATTTATAATTCTCCCTCAAGGTATTATTAAGTTCAAAATCCTTTCTAGAATAGAATGTCACTGCCCGTCGCCGCTCGATGCGACCACACAGTCTCCAGTCGGTCTGACGTGCGCTAATTGCGGTGTGCCATCATACACACACGCGCGCGCACGTGCAGTCTTTTCGTGCTGGATTCGAAATTTTCCAAAAGCAGTAATGTCGCACAATGATTTCAGAAAAGTTTAGAACCTGGTGTTGATCTTGAGATCATGCGTAATCCCTTGTCAACTGTTCGCATTGGTAATTAAATTGATTTTCGTGATATGTTTGTTCTCGAAGGAAATGAAACTGTATTGAAATTTTACACAAAGCTAATCGTTCATGTAGAAGAAACAAATACAAATTTATGTTCCCAAATAGATGCATTGTAATCCAATACTGATGAGTGTTCGTTAAATATCTTCATGTACTGCAATACTCAAACTCGCATCGCAGATTACAATAAAACTAACAAGTAAAGGAATCAGTGAACAACTCACTTATTGCCGTGTCGCAACGTCAACAATTAACATTCGTAATTATACCACTTAATAAAAGGTACAAAATCGCAAACGTTACAAAGAGGTTTACAACCTATTTAAAAATCTGGGAAATCAATATTTCAAGACGTAGAAATAAGAATTGGATAAACATCTCGGTACAGGTGTTCAATATTTTAGAAATAAGCTGTACTTAACAATGAACATGCAACATAAACGTCTTTGGTAATTTGGATCAACGGTGATCGTACAAAAAGAGAACTGTGAGATGACTGTTGTTGACCTGTGTGGTGTGTTGTGGGCGACAACATCCAAGCAAAGAAACATTTGATATTTCATCTTTATATGGTTCTGAAAAATTCTCATACGAAAGCGTCAGGAGTCATAACAGTTTTTTAGTTCGTACTGTGATGTCTTTGATTCTATTTTAACAATCCCCACGATTTAGTTATCGCAAGCGTCGCTGTAAACGCAAGTCTTATGGCACAGGACTGTTGAGGATTCAGTATTTGTTGTTTGTGATTTATTGTCTAGTTAACCTCAGTGATAGGATTGCTGTCTAAAACTCTCTTTCCCTTACAAATGAGATATCCCTCCCAAGTGTCTCAGCTATAGTAGGATAGTAGTTTGAACTAAAATTACAGAGTGATTTCTAACACAAATCCATTCATGACATTTAGCAAACCGAATTAATTGAATGTTTTGCTTTGAAACACTTAAAAATAACGAGGCTTCTTTATGATTTAAAAATATTAAGAACAATGTAATCTGACAGACACCTTCCCGACATTGTACCCGTACTTGCGAATGTGAACAGAAAAAAAAATTACTCAGATTCAGAAGATTTCCAAATCAATGAACAAAACGCTTGCACGGTACGTAATTCCTCATAACTAGTTAACTTACGTCTATTGCAGGTGACAATAATTATTACGCAGCTCTCTAGTGTGCTCTTGGACAAGAAACTGAAACGATATTATCCGTGTATTCAAGAATTAAAGGTATCATGAATAGATAGTTTACGCTGTGCGACACAATTTCAGGTGCCTGCATCACCGCTGCCGCTGCACATGTAATGAATGCTCTGAAGTAGAAGAAACTAAACCAAATGCAAATTTATGTTCCCAATTAAATGCTTGAGGCTGTCCTGGCGCTCGTAGTGCTCGTGTCCTACCTTTAGGCGGACAATACGTTAGTGGTGATATACATTACACACCTGGTGTATGTATGGAGGTAACCAGCCCACTTCTGGTGCAGCTTTGAGGGTGAGCACCACACACTTGAGTTACATACATTACAACTTAAATGTTACATTTGTGACGCTGGTTATCATAGGTCTGATTATCATATGATGAACATCAATTGTCTGATACTTTTGTGACGATGATTGTTACATATCTGACAGACTTGTGATGATGAATAGTACAAATTCAATGCATGTCATGTTCAGTCACACGGTCTGAAAAAATGAAGGCTTTACTTCGTGTAATTCGTAACATATGTTTCATTGCATGCGAGTTAGTTCGTATGATAACTCTCCAATTGCATTTATTACTTTGAAACATTTTAGCATTTGGTTTCACTTAACGTTAATCTAACTTTTCAGTATTTTTTGGCTGTTCCTAATCAACTGATTAGGGAAACCCTCTTTATCAATCGAGAAATAATCTTTCGATTCATTTACCCGAAAGCACAAGCGCTAGGTAACAAATATATAATTGGTATCATATTAATAACTCAACGAACCTTTTATTAACTATTATTTTGCATCATTTATCATTGCAGGATAAAATATTTGATTAATAATCATCTTAAGTTAGCTGTGGGAACAAACTAGTCAATAATCACTCGGAACAGTTCTAACGAGCAGTCGGTTTAAGTCCATTTCTTCGTCTTCTTCGGCTTCAATAGATTCCAATTGAAATTTATGGGAATCAGCGTTGCCCTCATGCGTACGGTGTTTTGCGCTCGTCCACCACAAAGTCATTGAGTAGAAAGTTCCCTCCAAGCCTACTCTCTGGGGGCACCACGAACTGGTCTAGTTTCCGATAATTGGAGATCATGCTGACAACGTCCTTCAAAGATGGCCTTCTTTCATCATCGCGTTCGCTTAATTGTTTACGCAGCATCAAAAGTTTCGCCGCCGCTGCCGCTTCTTCGAAACTTTTCAAAGGAATTTCTTCAGCTTCCTTCGGCCTTTGAACGTCACTCTCTGAACTTATGACACCTTTTCCCGTGGCGCCGATGGGCACCGCACGAGAGCCCGCGTCTACGTAGAAAAATCCCTCTTCATCGTGTTCTCCTTCATCGTAGTCTGGATACGGCACCACCTGGTCCCTTTCGACAGGAATTTCTACGAAATTTTCCAAATCTTTCTTCACCGCAGCGCCTGCAGAAGAGAAAAGCGGGTCCCCCACGAGGTGAACATTGGCAAAACTATCCTCGAAGTTCCGTTTCCCGTACGTTTCATCCCTGACATGGTCGAACTTTCCTTTTAATTTCTGAGTGGATCCATCACCTGCAGAGCTTCCGTATCCCGATTTCACGTTCGATTTAGTCAAAGCTCTGTTAAATTTCCCGCCGAAATTGGCATGCCTGGCCACCATCAGCGCTGACGTCTCTCGCAACGACCGGCGAGTGGCTGCGTCAGAAGTCTGTCCAGCGCCGGAGACTTCGCTGTTCTGGTGGGCGTTGCGCCCGCGCTTGACGACCCCGGCCACTTCGCTGTCGCCCACTTTGCCATGTCCGGCTGCAGCACCGCGGCCCCCAACAGGTCCTGCATCTCTAGGGGACCTTCGGACGCCGCGGAACCTTAAACCCTCGCAGGAAGTCTCAGAGCTCTTGCACAGGGAACAAGCACACACTGCCGCCTCCGTGAATTTGTGGATTTCGGTGCCGGGAGCAACACCGGGATCGCAGTTGCGGAGAATCACTTCGCTTTCTTTGGTTCCGGCGTGCTGGCACACGGGATGGTGGCTGCGCTTGTACGGAAATTTCCAGTCTGCGATCTGTGAAGAAATAAGTTTTCAGATTTAGATTAATCATTCTTTGATAAGCTGACATTATGTACCCAATAATCGGCGCTACTTTAGTATGCGATCTCAACAGCGATACGATATCAATGAAGAAATTTTTTTACAATTCTTGGAAGCTCCCATATTTTATTTAAATGTTCAATAATTATTAACGACTAAACCAATAACAAACGATAAACAATAACAAATAATAAATAAACAATAACAAACGAATAGAAATGATATGTTTTATTGAATCCCCTACAAATTGTATCACTTGTCTGGTGACACGCAGTCAGCCATATTTGTGTGAGATAGTTTATATTTAATAAAAGTTTAGGGAAAACATTGACAGTTTAGTTCGTGGTTAACATCAGAGTGAGAAGTTTGTGTCTGTCTGATGCAGCAGGCACAGGTGTCTGTGCCTGCGCTGCATCGCCGCTGTCTGTGTTGTGCACGGGATGCGAACAAGCATCTGTCATTTCAGAGCACCTAACGAGATAATAAAGCTGCCTTTCTCTCGTCATCACTCTTCGTGACTGCATGTTTATTGCATCAGAGGGAGCATTTTTTATTCGAATGCTTATGTCAATATTCGTTGAAATTATAAATTTCAAATAAAAAGGATGCGATTTTTATCTACGACTGGTTTTAATTGTTATTGGTCTAGATCAGCAATGTGAAGTTTATACAGAGCATAGAACACCATCCCTAATTCATCAACCCTGGTAAGTTCAACGCGAAAAATAGCGTACACACGCAGTCATTTACTTTAATTACGATCACCCATGATGAAGTACGGTGGATCAACAACGTTGATGTTAATATTGTTAGTGTGCAACTTAGCAGTTAAAAAAGACTAATTATATATAATCAACCACGCAGGCTGATTTCTTTGATCGATACAAGAGATTGCAGTTGGAAGAATTTTGTGTGTTCAGTAGGTGTCAGACATAATGAAATATTAGTCTTAAAATCCGTAGACATGTGTCAAAACAAATTTATACATTCAAAAATACATAAGTCTACGGCTATATCACGACTCTTTTAAGTGTCGCGGATCAGATCAAATTTTGACAGCTTGCTCGGTCCAATATCTTCGCAGCGTATAATTTAGTATATGTATGCAGTATTTTTGCTAAAACTTTTTAGGAATGTTGTTATATAAGATAGTTCTCATCACATATTTTTCATCCATTATCAGATGTCAGAATGTGGCAATGTAATAGCGGGATTTTTTCAATCATCAGCAAGATAACTGAACTAAGCAATCAGATGTAGATTACAGCACTAACAAACACTAAAGTATTCGCGTGAAACCTTCAATTATGCTTTGGATGCGGGTAACATCCAAAAATTTTCAAACTTTTTGATAGCCTAATAACATTCAATAAGTTTAAAGTTGAGTATAAATGCACATCTACAGCAGATGATGAGCAACCATATCAAACTTTAGCTCCTGAGGACCACAGAGCTCTCACATCATTTTTCGGAACTCATTATAGCTTCAATTAGCGTACAATAGTAATAGCAATCATGCCGGAGGGGCAAGTTCCGCCATAGCCTCGTGTTAATTAATTCATAAAAGTTGAGACAGAGGGCGTTAGATTCCCTACATCGTCCAACTTTGACTGCATATAATATTCTCATAATCTATCCAAGTTATTTGCATCTTTCCTTATTAACAGTTTCAAAAGTCATAGAAGTTAATAAGAATTAGGCGTTCATTTCCAATTTCACCATGAGTTCATGCTGGTCAGACGCCTTTCATTTAAGATGACGCATCGAAACTACTTGAATAATTTAAAAATTTAGACGCATGTTATTACCTGTTTCCCCCTAAGGACTCTTTTCCCCATACCCTATAGACGTTCGTGCAAATTACAAATCCGTTGTTAGACACAAGAGACCGTGGCGAACAGCCCATTGGAGGAACAAACTTATGCAGCAGCTCATTAGTCAGGCCACGCTGCCGCCCTAACTCGTCTACGTCTGGCAACGTAAGCTAGTTAACGAGCTGCAGTTGAAGGGCGTGAACAAGGTGTGGTGGCTGTTGCCATATGAGCAATAATGGACTTCGATCGTGCTTTGTACTCATTTGTACGGGTGCAGAGCGTGAATGCTGTTATGGTATGAGTGATAGTATAAATTGTAGCTAGATCGTAGTTTTTTTTTTAACTACTGAGATGGGCGGTGCACGATAGTAGAGACGCAGTATTCTTGCAAGAGCAGTCCTGTTCAGAAGAAAGCACTACTATTTTCTCAAAATAGTGTCGTTTATTTATTCATAATCTTAATTTATTAGAGAGCGGCAGCACACCCTGCAAAACAGTATTAATTACTCATGATTCAGTAGAGAGTCTGAAATGCTGTGAGTTAATTTGATTCATTCATTATTAAGTTAGGAGTACAGTAGTATCGAAACAGTAAAGTTTACTCTCAACTTAGAGTAGAATTATACAAGTATCAGTAATCAATAATTCAGAAGAGAGTGCAGAGGTATCACATCGTGCGATAACATAATTTATCCGTAATTCAACAGTAAATTTAGCATAATATTGAGAACTACAATAGCATGGTTTACTTGTACTGCAGCAACAAGCGTAGTTGTATCCTAAGATACAGTAGCACAGTTTGCTTGCAATTCAAAGAAAAGAGCCGTTATATGACAAAAACATTATTGATACCGCATGCAAATCTTAGTTCTCTAGCGTACAAAACACGGAGAAAAAATGTTACGCCTTCTCTGTCATCGCCAGCTGTATAGTAAATACTTGAGCGAGTCTGTATTCTATATACCTAAAGTGATGTCATTCATGTGCTGAGCCAACAGTCACCCGTAAGACAAAACTGAAGTTGAGTTATTTAGTAAGGAAGGGTATCAACGGCCTTTTAACTACTGCGACTCAAAGCATAGGTACGGGACTTTGTGTGCAAGTTCGTTCAAGTTTCACTTAAAATTGTAGCATTCAAGTCGTTTAGCTCATCAATCAAATTTTTTAGGTCGGAAACAAAGGAGTAGCAAGGTATCATCCACTACTGATGACCATTTTGCAAAACAACAGATAAAAATGCAAATGTTTAGCTTGAAAAAAATGTCTCTTTCTGTGTTCCGCTGTCTTCTGATTTTGTGCTTCACTGAACTAACACTAAAATTGCTGTAATACAATATGATGGCCCCATTCGAGAAAACCTTAAGTTATGTTTCACTATTTCACATAAAATACTATAGTACCAACTAAAAAAACGAAAGGAGTTTTTTGCACTGACCTCATGACTCTCACAGCGGCCCCAGCAGCTCATCACGTTAACGTAGTCCCAGCAAGCTCGCCCGTTCGCGTCCGTTTCCGTTATCTTGTAGCGGTACTGGCGGCGGTGGCAGCTGAGCGTATTTTGCGCATCTATACCACCCTGCACGCTCCCAATTAGAGCGAAAATGATAGCCGCTACGATCGGGACGAGAAGAGAGTGGCGGAGGTACGATGAGGTCCGCTGCCTACCAGCGGCGGAAAACTGCTTCATCAATACCTTGGCGTCCTCGTATTGAAGCAGAGACTTTTTTTGTGAGGCATAATTTCTGAGGAATGTGGACTTGGTTGAAACATGACTGAAAATTAGAGCCGGACGGTGGCAGTCGAAACTCATTGAATTTTTTAATGGCCCGACAAGAGATTCAGACGAGACCGCTCTGTGCAGTAAAGAAACCTTCTGTGGAAGAAAAAACATATATGTAATTTTCCGTAACTCTATTAACAGGTCTACAGCGTCAGGGAGAGAAATGTTGCAGGAGTTAATTTTCAAATTTTGAAAAATGGTGTAATTACCGAAATAAATCATTCAGTAGTGTATTTAACTAATTTTTTCCATTTTTTTGAACGCCATTGTTTTACGCAATCAAACAAGCAAAAATTTACAGGGTAAAATTACACATCGGGAGGTACTTGAATTGAGCTTATTGATTACTAGCGGTAATTCTTTTTATATTTTAATTTTTTGAAAGCAAGTAATCAGATGCATTTTGCTAGGTAAAATATATTATTTATTCGATGTGATGAAGTGCACCAGTGAGCCGGTGACTGGAATGGTGTAGCAGAAATAAGCCTGGGCGGGCGAGATAAAACTGTTTTTGCCAAGAGTGTCTGCCTTCAAGGTGTTGAATTAGATCATGGTTATTTTAAATCGATAATGGTATTTAAAAAATTCATCCAGCATTAACAAAAAATTTTTCTAAGTTTAATTTTTGACAATGAAATTGAAAGAATGCAAGCTCCTCACACGGATAGTGCTGAACTCTTCACAAACGAGTTATCTTCAGCAAAACACCTGAAGAGATAAAATAACTCCAACAATATCATTCCGGTCTTACAACTTTACTGTAAATTTCCTCTTTGGTATTTAATTATGTTGATATTCATGATTAGTGACTCATAAATATCTTCCAGATTGAAAGGTTTCCCAACTATGCTCATTTATGGCACAAAATATTTTTTTTCGGTTGTAGTTAATCGTTAAAACTTTCTATTCTCATACTTAGCCACAGTCAAGTCGCAATCATTGATTGATAAGATATTGGAATATCAGTCTCGTTTTAATATCGCGACCAACTAACCGTAATTCCCAATTGCATTGAAGAGTAAGACACCCTAGAGTCAACAGTTTTAGTTAGTAAATATATATTTATTGGCCACCGCTCGCAAGTTGTTTCCAATAATTATTAAGGATGAAATTTTCTATGTAAAACGCCGCAGTTCCCTCTGCTAGTCGGGCTGATTTACGCAAGTGAACGTAAATAAGACACGTGCTTGCACCGCCGCTGCAGCGAGGACTCTGACCAAGCGCGTTGCGAACATCAAGACTACACCAGCGCGGCCTGGATACCTGCTGCCTACGCAACAGGCTTCCCTCTCCACCTCCTCACTCCTTGTGTCCGGCCCCGCCCCTTTCCGTAACCCCTCTCCCCTTCCTGTTTAACACTACCCTCCACTCCCTCTGCACCCTCCCTCTTTTTCAATTGCCCCATATCATTTGTTAAATTCAACGTCGGAGAACCCCAAATAACTCTCCTATTATCTCGGAGCTCAGACGAATAAATATTTGATGTTCGTTGCCATAAAAACACACGTATTTTGAATATTTACGTAACAAGATTGACTTGCCTCAAATAGAATTTAATTTATTATCATACATCGATTGCTCGATAAATTGTAAATAATTCTAATGTACATATTTCTTAACCGTTACTAGACCTCTACACAGACTTACAAGCGACTTGTGAAACGTGCGCGACGAAAGTCGCCTGGGTTGAGTTATTTTTGTCAGTTCATTCGAAGAAAGAAATAAGAAGAAAATAAGGATAGAAAGGAAGAAAAGATATAACAGTTTTTTCAACGAAATTGGTAAATAAATAAATGTTGGTAAATAAATGTAATACGACATTTAATTCTGAAAGTAACAATTTAAAAATTAATACTTGGTCAATAACCATGTGGATAGGTGAAAAATTGAGCAAAGTTCGTACAAAAGTATCTCCTATATTGGTTTACTCTTACTTTGATAAAGCTTGTGATTACTGGTAACAAAGTATAAGGCGAAACGTCGATAAAAAGCACATTGAAGGACCCTGTCTCCTGTTGCACTGGCGCCTTACAGCATCATGATTCTGTACAGTCGTAGATATTGTGGAAAGTGTAATGAGTGTAAATTTGATCGTGGATGTTGAAAAAAATTAGTTGATTGTGTTGAAGTATAAAATAAACTTTCCGTGTACACGTATAAACAAGTACCTTTGTAGTAACGAGACTGTATAAAAAAAAAACAAGGTTTGACGCACAATACAAAAATGAAATTTCCTACCCAAGTATAGAACCGGCATCAAACGCTTCCTAGAATGAAAAATGGGGAAAGATTCGCACCCACACACTGGGCTGTACTTAGGTACAAATGTACTTAAGTAGGTTCTTGAGTACTTTTTCTGTAATTTCATAACCAGTACTCTAGTACAAAAGTACTTTCAGGCACCGCTAGAACTAGAATTGTCACCCTTCATATCAACTGAAATAGAATTTATTGCTGAAAAAGTTTGTATATTGGCACTGCTTGCCAGGCGCATTGATCGATCTTCATAGTGGGAATGGAATACATTATTTTAAGTAATTTATTTACCCCAAGCGATAAAGTAGTAGATTGTCTCCTAAGTCTAGTACAATGGTCAAATTTGAGTATAACTACTTGTGAGCCCAAATAAGTTCAGTGACTTCTAGGGCATTCTATCATCAACGCTATTCCAAGGTGTACAATTATGTTTAACCTAATTTACGTAACCTAGTCGCACACTAGCCGGATCAATGAATTAGTTCACTTGAGATTCGATGCTTAATTTCACAATAGAAGTTTATTTGGGCTAGATGTTAACAGTATATTCTAGAAACGACTTGAAAACAGACTTAAGATATTTGTTATTAATCATGGTAAATTACCCTAGCCAGATGAGTCATATAGGAGAAAAGATTTTGCTTGATTATCTTACGTGATTAATATTCCGATGAAAAAATGATTCAATATTCGTTTTTAAAGCTTCGTAAGAACTTCTTTCACAGATCTCAGTAGGGATTGAATTTTACGTCTTAGTTTTAATGAAGAGGACTATTACCGAGATATTGAATAATAAGGAGGTATGAAGTTACTTTTATTTCGGGTTAAGTGGTCATGATAGCCAGTTTGTGCAGTTCTTAATTGTTTGATGCCTCTGTCGCCATCATTAGGCAATGATTTATACATGAAATTAGATAAGGAGAATTTGTAAAGATTCAAAAGTTTCAGTATTTTAAACTTTTGAATGAATCGTTTGGGTGAGCGTTATATTCTTATTTTCTTAGCGCTCTAATGGTTCTTTTTTGCAGAATATAGACCAAATTGGTATTAATTTTATCAGTTCCGTGCAATGCTTCTATTTCGTATTGTAAGTATGGTGAAATGAGCGTTCGGTAAAGTATTTGTAAAGCTTCTTCAGGCAATATATTTTTAAATTTATTGAGGATTCCAACGGATTTTGATAATTTAGTACTGATATGCATATGAGCAATATGCTCTTTGAAGGTCAGATGTTTATCTTTTATAATGCCCAGGAACTTATAGGAGTTGGTTTCTTTGATTTTACCTTCGCCAATTTTAATGCGTGGAAGAGATATATTTCTCGTGTGTGAGAATATAATGTATTTTGTCTTATCGATATTAAGGCTTATTTTATTCGCTTGTAGCCCCATTGAAACTTTTTTTCAGCTATTTATTTATCATTGCCCTCTGCAATTACAGTGGGATTTTGATTATGAAGAGCCGTAGAAAGCGTGCTGTCATCGGCAAAAAGAATGAATTTGAAAAATGACGTTTATTTAACGATATCGTAGATAAAAATATGAGAAGC
Organism: Morinoia aosen; assembly: GCA_030386875.1. Taxonomy (NCBI): domain Eukaryota; kingdom Metazoa; phylum Arthropoda; class Malacostraca; order Amphipoda; family Talitridae; genus Morinoia; species Morinoia aosen. Next base: position 24,054,558 of record CM059565.1, read on the forward strand.
CCAAGGTTATAGAACCTTGTGGAACTCTATGCCTAATTGTTCGTAGTTCCGATTGTGTATCGTCAATGATAACGTATTGTTTCCGAATTGTTAGGTATGACCTGAAACAATAATGAGCAACTCCTCTAATACCATAACAGTGGAGTTTTGAGAGTAAAATGTTATTGTCTAGACAATCGAATCTTATTCAAAAGTCAAGAAACACTGAGAAAACAAGCTTTCCTTCACCTATATATATAGTAGAAATAAAGGTATTGTAAAGGATTTCATACAGCCCGTGTTGTTGATTTTTTAGAACGGAAAACAAATTATTTATTATAGAATAATAATTTTTGTTCAAAGACGAATTCACTTTTTATACGCAATTTTCGTGAATATTTTGCTAATAATAGGTAGTACAGAGGTGGGTCTATACTTGTTAGCGTACGATTTCTCACCACTTTCAAAAATGGGGATTACTCTATATAGTATTCACCCTTCGTAGAGTAGAGCTAGGTACGCTTGACGTTTCTTCACATTAATAACAATTTCTTGAGTAATCCAGGGCTTTTGTCATCATGAACAGTTACTTTCAAATTTACTTCTTGTAGAAAATAAATTGTCAAATCTAAATGAGAAGGCTACCCTTATTGAGGAGAAAAAAGTGAAGCATTGTGTGCCCCTTCTCAAGGCTGTCACTTAAGGTTTTCAAAAAAAGATTTGAAACGTGTCTCAACTTGGAAAATGAACAAGTAGTGCACGAAACGATAATTGCAAGCGTTACTCACCCATTTTTCAAATTGAGGTGGGTCACAATTCAAGATCGAACCATAAAGAGAAGGAAGCGCTAGTGAAGAAGATACTCCAACGATTTGTCAACCGACGTAGACTCTCCATGGCTAGTGAACGAAAATACCTCTAGCAGTGCATCGGAAAAAAAAACATTTTATTAAAAATAAAATTCAAAGATGAAATGTTGGACATTGGTTTTTAAAATATCTTTTCATTAATTTCCTTAATTAATAATTACACATTGGTATCGTCATACCCGTGGAAAATGTCGGAACAAAAAAAAAGATTGACAGAAAAGCACAACAAAATGAGTTCCCTTTGTTGCGTAATCTGATTTTGACTGTGCATTTAAACATAAGTAACTAAGAAAACACAATCCTCGTAACGCTTAGTTGAAAAATACTTTCGTTGGTTCGAACTTACAGTATATTGAATTCAAAGCGAAAATCGCATTCAAATAACTTAACATAGAGATCATTAGTTGCTATTCATACATGGCTATCGTAATTATTTTATTATAATAATATTCATATATGGCTATCGTAATACCCATGTTTTAATTGTCGAAACAAATGATTCTGAGAAAAGCACGAATAAAATGCGTTCCCCCTTCGTTGCGTCGGATTTTGGTAATGCATTTAAATACAAGTTACTAAGAAAACAGATACCACGCAACGCATTGCTGAAAACCCTCTCGTTAGTGCGTACTTATATTGAAATATGAGCATGCGAACATTGGACTATGTAGTGATACGAGCATGAGGAATTGATGTTAAAAGTAAAATACGCAGATTTGATTTATTTTGCGTCAAAACTATGAGGTCGACAGTCAGAATTTGGGACAATTTTTAACTCTAGCGCAATAACTAGTAGTAGAGAATATAATATTCACCACAATAAAAATTCATGATATTTCCTACTTACGCTAATAGAACTAACACAAAAGAGTTCACCGGAATCAAAGACATGAAAAGGATTGTTGTACAATGCTATCCGTAACATTTTCAACATAGCTGGAACAGTACAAAAAGTTAACTACCTAACATAGTGTTGTCATAATGTACTCACGAGCGAAAGAAAGTAAAAATTGACACACAAAACTAACAGGAGCAACTTAAGACTAGAATAAGAAAATGAAACAATGATGTCCGATGAAGTTATGCCATTCGTCGAATCCGTAGCCTTTTAAAAATTTTTAATAAGAACGATAAAAATAAAAAAAGATGCTAAATTATCTCCACATTAACACCCTTTCTTTCTTTGCGGTAATTAATTTGGTTTTGAAAATGCAAATAAATATAAGTAACTAAGAAAACATAATCCCTGTGACACACAGTTGAAAACTCTCCGTTATAGGGCGCACATGTATTTGAATATGAGCAAATAAGATTGGAAAGAAGAGGAATATTTCGGTTTTGGAAATAAGATTACTATTCTGCCAAGACCTGTATTGTCAGCAGAGATGCAAGTTTTAGAATATTGGAAAGATCCAGATCAAAGCTTGAAGATCTTCAAAAGGCACCCATTGATAACAAGTTTATTTATGCGGTAAAACACAACGATTCCATCATCCGCGCCTGTTAAAAGACTTCTCTTTTGCAGGGATGACTTCAACACCAAAAAAATCATCAATCTCTGACAAGACTCTCGAAAGATTGGTAAATAACCCTGTAGCTGTTTAAATGATGTGATACACATATCACATAAAATAAACATAAAAATTTGTCATTTGATTTAAAAGGTAAAAAATAAGATCTGGATAGATTGGTGTTAATAAATTCAATTCTTCAAAAGAAATGAAAAATAGTTCATTCTTTTAAAATTTGCGCCATGAACTATCTAAACATTTATTTGAATATGCTTACGTTGTTTGATATATAAATAATTGTCTAAACCTTGAACTACATTGTATTCCTCAAAGGACGGAAGTGAAGACGGCGACTCGATCGTTGATAAAAAACGCCTCTGAGGGTAATCTCCATTCACTCTGCCATACGACCTAACGCGACTACGATAGTCGTTTTTGAAAGTATTTTGAAAATACGTTTTTAAAAGTATTATGAGTAGAAGTAAATGTTCGAAGCAGCTATTTCGGTATTTTCGAATTTTCAATAAAAAAGAGAGAACCAGGAAAATGGTATAAAACATTTTGCTTTAAAATGTATTCTCGAGACTATAAAAAACTCGTAAAAATGGACGTTTCGAGCCTTCGCTCATCATCAGTAATACGAATTCGAACAAAAAGTCATCTGTAAAATACAAAAAGAAAACAACTCAAAAAATGTATGGCATTACTTATTGACTAGAGATAAAGGAAATGAGCTAAGATGATTATTTAAAACAGGTTTCGTTTTAAAAATGAACAAAGACTCTAAAATCTGCAATTCCGAACACAAAATTGCCCTGGCTATGACTTTGAAACTATTTTTATTGACTGCTGCGTCGCATTCAAAAGCATGATTTCGGATGGCTGAGGTGGATGGGCTTGCTAAAATGTTTCCCATCCGGTGGCTCCTACCATGATGCTCGGCAATCCTACATCCCAGAGTCCGGGTAGTCATGCTCACATACTCAAATGCGCAAAGTACACAACTATATTTGTATATTAGGGATGCATGCATCTCAGTAGGGAGTCTATCCTTGAATCTAAAAAATTATTCAATTTTGTGGTTATTGATCAAAATTAATCTAAATTTTACATTACTGAAATATTTTTGTAGTAGCTCCAGTATTTGTTTTTCATTAATTCTGACTGAGGGCCAAAGTAAGGGAAACATAGAGAGAGCGTTCGTACAGAGTCTGAAGCTTGTTTAAAGTACGGAACATTTGAAAATTTCCTATCTAAAAATTCCCTAATTTGAGATTCAACAAAACCACTAGACGAGCCATTATTCCTGAAAAATACTCTCAAAAAGGAAAATTCCTCGTTTAGAAACCGATAAGAGCTGCACATATTGAAAGCACGGCATAATAAAACTTTGATGAAATTCAGTTTAAAAATGAAGGAGGAAAAACTTTAAAAGCTAGTTCATAGACTTGTGAAATAATTTTTTCTAAACACGGAACACTCAAATTTATCCCCCTCTTTATGCACCAGACAATCCAGAAGTGAGTGTTGAGTGTTTCGTGTTTAGAAAAAATTGTTTCTGAATGGCTGAACACCCAGCAGAAAGTAATTTATTTTCTACTGAGATACACGGACTGTTTTATAGCAAGGTTAAGTGGGTGCTGCGGATTGTATCGTGTGATGCTTAAGAGAGCACTGCAACAGCCGGATACAACGGTCAATGACTCTTGTCAGGATTGCAAAAAGTTCCTCGGTGTAGCTAGACGCTATTTGTAGGATCTTTTTTGACTCGATTGTTACCGCATTCATTGCAAGATCCATCAGTATAATAAATTGTAGACCTGTTGTGGGATGGTAAGTGATCGAGGAATAGGAGTTGAGGTATTGACGGCTTCATTTGCGATTTGAAAGCATTGAATATTCTCACACACAACTTCTGTATAATGATTGTCAGGATAAAAAGATGTAAAACATTCCTATCTGTTTATTGTAAAAATGTTCGTCGTAGTTCTATAGTAAACTTGCAATTGCCAGTCAGAAAAGTTCAGGAGTTGACGTCTTATTCGTATCATGGCTAGCTCACTCGCACGCCTTCTTGTGCCAGAGTGGCAGGCTGCGCCATCCGAGAAATTCAAATGCTGTGCCCTTGCGGTCCTGCTTGGATTCAAACTTCATTGAATTTTTCTACAACAATCGCTTGACTGAGCGGAAACTATGGTTAAAACTTGAGTCAAAACACCAAAATGAGTTGATTCTGATCAGTCAACTGGCTGGTTGCACATGGTTTATGGACAGTCATTAAAAGAAAACATTTTATGAACTTATACGCTTATTTAATGTGTGTTTCGAGGCTATTAAAGTGCCGGTGGATTGGAGTAGCGCGTGTGTAGTTCCGTTGTACAAGGGGAAAGGTGACAGGTATGAGTGCAGTAATTCTAGGGGTATAAGTCTACTGAGTGTCGTTGGGAAGAGTTTGAATTGGAAGAGTGCGAGTGATGCCGGATCGTGTGCTTGCTGAAGAACAATGTGGTTTTAGAAGTGGTTGAGGTTGTGTGGATCAAATGTTTTCTGTGACGCTGGTAAATAAGAAATACTTAGCAAAAGGTAAAGATGTATATTGGGCATTTATGGATCTAGAGAAGGCGTATGACAGAGTGGACCGCGAGGCTCTATGGCAAGTTGTAAGCATGTATGGAGTGGGTGGGAGACTGTTGAATGCGATCAAGAGTTTCTACGTTGATAGCAGAGCATGTGTGAGAGGAGATATTGAAGTGAGTGAGTGGTTCCCAGTTGTGACATGTGTGAGACTGGGTTGTGTGATGTCGCCGTGGTTGTTTAATTTGCTTATGGATGGTGTGGTGAGAGAAGTGAATGCCAAGTGTTGGGAAAAGGTGCGCAGTTGGTGGGACAAAGTGGTATGTATTGGGAAGTGTGTCAGCTGTTGTTTGCAGATGATACAGCGCTTGTGGCTGATTCAGAGGAAAAACCGAGGAGACTGGTTGCAGAGTTTGGTAGAGTGTGCGAAAGGCGTAAATTAAGGGTAAATGTGGATAAAATTAAAGTGATGAGATGTTCATGAGGTGGAGTGTTTGGAACTTTGGATGTGAGGATGAATGGTGAAGTGTTAGAGGAGGTGGAGGTACCTCCGGTCGGATGTGGCTGTTAAGGATAGTATGGAAGTAGAAGTGAGGCATCGAGTGAGTAAAGGCTGTAAGACATTGGGTGCAATGAGGAAAGTGTTTGAATGCAGGAGTTTGAGAATGATTGCTAAGAGGGGACTGTATGAAAGCTTGATCGTGCCAGTTTTGTTGTATGGAGCAGAGTCCTGGGGGTTAAGAGCAGCTGAGAGGAGGAAGTTGGATGTGTTTGAGATGAAGTGTCTGAGGAGCATGTATGGAGTAACAAGAAGAGATAGGATCAGGAATGAGTCGGTTAGGGGGCAGACTGGTGTTATCAAAAGGTTGAGCAGGCGAGTGGATGAAAGAGTGCTTGGATGGTTTTGGCATGTTGAAAGAATGAATGTTGAGCGGCTGGTTAAAAAGATTTATACGTCGGAAGTGAGTGGTTTTAGAGCGCGAGGTAGACCGCAGATGAGTTGGATGGATGGGGTGAAACGTGCTTTGTATGAGAGGGGTCTAACTGTGGACGTGGCGAGAGGGATGACTGCGCACAGTGAGTGGGGGCAGTGCTTAAGAAGGTAATTTTATTATTGACGCGGTACTGGAAGCCTGCCCGAGTGTGATGGGGTTGACCTGTCCTGTGCGGGGGGAGGGGCTGCACTCAATGAAGCGGTCGGGGTAAACCAGCTATGGCTGTCGGGCCTGACTGCGAAAGGTGGTTGTGCTGGGCTGCTGCTGATCCTGGCAGTCTGGTGCGGCCGGTACTGCCTCTCTCGCCTCCTAGTGCTAAGAGTGATGATTGTGGCCTGCTGTCGGCTATCCTCCCATAGGGAGGAGAAGCCTGGTATATGTATGTATGTATGAACTTACAACTCTACTCTACTGGAAGTCAGAAGCGTTTCGGTATGGTTCTGGCTTGTAGTTGCGGTGATAATTAGTTCTAAGTATATTTAGACATTTCCGCACTAACGTCTCTTTCCGTTTTTTTATTTCTCTAATAAATTTGTAACTAGTATAGTTTTAAATTTACAGTAACTCTTTATAAATCATTCAACCAGCTTTCAGTGGGACGTGTGATGTAAAAGTAACAATTTAACTGAGTGATAGAATCGCCTATTTTATTTAGCTTTGATTCGAAGAATCAAAATTTTCGATAAAAATGAAAGAAAATTATTTCACTCTGGTCTTTTATAACGTAAAAATGAATAAAGTATTTTATTAATCCAATAAGTTTTCAGATCGTTATAATATCTTAGCTTAAAACAATTTAAAATCTATTTATGCAAGCTAAAAAACTTATAAATTATTTTTCATTCGGATCAACGAGAGAATGACGCCTTTTGTGCTTAGATTGCCCCTACCCCTTCCCGACGTTTCCGTCCCGAAATCAAAAACTCGACAATTTTTCGTTTTATATCTAAACTCTTTTCTTTCAAGCGAACTGAACGATACAGTCGTCAATTTACTGCGGCAGAATAGAAGAGTAGTAATGGAACTACCAATCAGGGCACAATTCACCCCAATTAGCTTGAAATGGAAATTATTTAAAAAGTAATTTCGAAAAAGATTTATTCATTGACGAATTTTTGACTTTTTTATAACCAGAAATCAGTTACACAAACGACCAAGTATCTTTTAGATATAAATTTTAATTTTCTTAATCTACCTGTATTTTAACATACGAAATTAATTGTACTCTGTTCGGGAGCATTTTAGAAATCCATGTTTTTTTAGTTCAACGGTTCAACGGTTTCTCGTCTCAAAGTATTCTCTAACGATATTAATCTGTTTTTTATATCAGCGTAATCATCCTCCAATTTCAGCGATGACTGTTTCAATTTTTCTATTTCATTTGTATTTATGATAGTTTCTCTATCCTGTTCATGAAGATTATTCCTGAAAGTTTCAATGTATGAACTCATATCGTTGAATACTCTCTCGAGATTTGCTTAGTCTAATTTCACACTTTTTATTTCCTCTTCTTCTAACCTCTTTATCTCATTTTTCAAAAAGTCTGTATGTTCTAAAGTACCTGTTCGAATCACCTCTATTTTTTCCTCAGATATTCTACTATGTTCATCGAGATTTGTTAAAATTTCCCTGAGTTTTTCTTGGAAACTTGTAGTATTCTCATCTATAGATGCTTGGATAGAATCACTTCTGAACTGATAATTTTCAGTGATAAGATTTTCTCTAACCTCTATATATTTTCTGTGATGAAGCCTCAAATTTTCCAAAACTTCGTCAACGTATTTTTTGTTCGTAGCGTCAAATTCTTCGATTGGAAAAGAAATATTTGCAAGTCTTCTATTATTTAAATCGAAATTTTGATCTTCATCAAGATATTTAAAACCTATTCCAGGAGGTCCTGGTTGTGAAGATAAAAATGATTTTTTTCCTTGTTGTCCAAAAATATTTACGCCTATCATTTTTTATACATAGAATTTTCAATTCTCTAAATTTTCTCTAACTCTCATTGATATCAAATTGTTTACTCGGTCACTCAAACTTTCCACTTCCTGGTTTAATTTTACATTTTTATCAGTTTCATTCTGGAGCATTAATTTGAACTGACTGATTTCATTCTGATTTGAAATAATGTCTCTTGAAAACTCCTGGAAAAGACTTTCTACATCACTCAAGTTCTTAGCTAGTTCTTCTATTTTTCTTAATGGGACTGACTCTGCTCGTAATTCCATTATAATTTTGTTAAGACCATTGAATTTTTCTTCGCTGGATGAGGTTATGGTTGACTCTAAATTTTTCAGCTTATTGTCAACTTCAACAAACGAAGGTGCTAATGCTACAGTTCTTTCCATAACAAAAAGGTTTCTATCACTTAATTCAGTTAGATGTGCCTCTAAGCTTTTACTTTTTTCTTCAACAGTATTGTTCAGTGTTGATTCTAAACTCTTCAGCTTTTCTTCAATTTGATCATTAAGTGATGTCTGCAAGCTCATTTCTTTTTCATTCACAACATTAATTATACTAATTTCTTGTTCTTCAACTTTATTACTTATTAATTTGTTCTTTGAATCAATTTGATCATTAATTTTAGTTTCTAAAGTCTTCAGTTTTTCATCCATTTGATTTTCTATAACTGACTCTTGATTCTTGAAATTCTCTTGAATCTCAGGAATTTTAACATCAATCAAATTGGTTATCTTAGAGTCCACAAGCTCAAATTTAGCTTCAACTCCTTTAATCTGATCGGTTAATGCCGACTCTTTAACTAAGAGCTTTTCATCGATTCTAGTTTCAATACCTGACTCTAGACTCTTCAATTTGTCCCCAATCTCTGGAATTTTTACGTCTGTTAGGTTGATTATGTTTGAATCAATGTTTTCAAATTTAGCATCAATTTCATCAATTTTCTTCATCAATGTTGAGTCTATGCTTGATAGTCGTTCATCATTTGAAACAATTTTTGGTTCGAGAGCAACGAACTTTTCAGATAAATCATAAATTAACGTCTCTAAGAATTTAATGATTGAGTCTACATCAGAAAATTTCACTTGTATATCTGTTTTCAGAGTTACATATTTCTCATCATACTCGTTTATAATTGATTCCAATTCAGATCTTTCATTTTTGAGAGCTTCAATTGTGTCTTTCAATGATTCTATATTAGAATCTTCAAGTAAACTTTTTATTTGCTCTACATTCTGCAAAAGTCCTTCAGAATTATTTTCACTATTTTCATGTTCATGATTTTCTTTACAGGAAGGTAAAAAGACCAACTTTGCTGCATAAATATTTCCACAAGACATTTTTTAAAGAAAAAAAATTAACTGTAGTTTATTTTCTAAAAACTAGTTGGGGTTTTATACAGATCTAAAAGAATTGCATGAAAGCTTTCATTTTCTAAACGCTTTAGCATTTCTAGACATAAATGTCCACAAATTACATCACCTATTTTCTGGATTTTGTAAGTAGAGAAAATTATATCAACACAATCTGTTAAGTAGTCTTTAAATTCAATTGGATAAATCAAACCATAACTGTCAAAGTAGTAACATATGTTATCTTTCTTATACCAACAAGTCCAATGCGTTCCTAATCCTTTTTCAATGTCTAAATTTAGGATTCCGCATTCCGTTTCTAAAGGGTGTTTAGGTAAAGTATTTCTCATGTAAATACCTCGAAAATTCGGAATTTTCAATATATTTATGTAGTATTCTAAATCATGTTTAGATAATGGTTGGTTAGGTATTACTTCTTTGGTGGTTTCAAGTAGAGACCCTTTCCACAAGGTTTTTTTTTTTCTCGGAGTTATCCGTATACCTGAACCTTTTTTACTTTCCATTGCTTCATTGTGCCTTTTAGTTTCTGACAAGAGTTTATCGTCAGCTTTTTTCTTATTAACTGCGGATGCTATTGCAGCAGCACCTCCAGCCAAAGAGCCAGCAGCCCCAAGGCCAGCTAATAAAGCTGGAATTGTAAATATAAAACCCCCTTTCGTCGCAGTATCTTTAGAAACAAAAGAAGTCTTTGTCTTTTTACAAATAATACACATACCTTTGACCAGTATCTTATTGTTCTTTGTAATTAAATATTGAGGATTATCAGTATCAGTTTTCTTCTTACACTTTACACAATACATTTTTTAAACATTATTATGTGAATATATTTTAATTTTTAGTAGTTTAAACTCATTTTATCACCGTCAGATTGCAATCGAATTACTCTGTCAGATAGAATCAGTGCATATGCATGTGTATCATCAGGAATATTGGTTTTGAATTCTGCTTTAATTTTAATATCAATTGTAGTTTCCTTGATACGTTCATTTTGTCTGCTGATATCAAACACATAGATGGGATACAAATATTTAAAGTGTCTGTATTCGATAGCACAATTTTCATTAGGTACATAATCTATTAACATCTTATAAGCTGTAGCATAATTGTTAGAATCGAAATCAATCTGTAAATTGTGATCAGGGTATCGTTCATTATTCAGCTGAACATATGCATTCGTCAAGTTACAATGATCGAAAATTGCATTGTTTACAGCTTTTGAATTAGCTTTCTTAGTTTGGAATGCTAAAATTATGTATCGAGGTCTTTGAGATCCTGAATTTGGAGTTAAAGTCCAATCTAAGAATTTCTGTTGAGAGTTTACAATTGTTTGTTCCAATTGTCTATTCAAATAAGGAATAGGTAATGTTATTTTATCCTTAATTTGACGATATAGCTTTATTTTATACTCATCAGACAGTTTGTAAGCTGGCATTTTCCAAATTAATTTTGTAATATTAATTTTACCATCAACTACTTTATCTTGCTGGTTTGCATCTTTCTCATCTGATTTGAATATAGCATTAGAATTATCACCTCTTCTTAAAGTCAGAGCATGTTTCACTCCATAAATTACCTTCTTATAATTTTCAAAAATCCAAACACATGTTCAAGTGGGATAGCAGCGCTGAATTTCCCATTAGCTGAACTTAAGTAGTCATTTCGATCGCTAAATCCTTCGTTTGATTTTTCATTCTTCTTAGTATCAACGCTCCAGAAAAATATCATGTTTTCTTTAACATTTCGGGGATAGCTAACTAATCCTTTTAGAGTTGTTGTAATTCCAGGGTAACTATAACCTTCAATTTCTTCATCTCCAATTCTGTAAGAAACTCTATCAAACAAATGCATTAATCCATTGTTGATTATTGTTATTTTTTCATCTTTAAAATTATAATCACTTCCATCTTCTTTATTCAAAGCTCCTTCTATATATATAAAACTTTTACTAGGTAATACAAACTGATCTTGATTCTGGATAATGATCTTGATATCGTTATGTTCACGATTCAGATCAGTACCTATTTGTGGTTCATAGTTATGCGTTTCAATTTTTTCAATTGATTCATCAACTTTAATATTTTCATTCCATCTTAAAGAATCCATTTTTTAAAGATAATTTCATCAAATTATTTTAATTTCTAGACCTTAGGTGTAATCGAACAGTTACTTCTTCACCTCTAGTATTCAGAGCATGTCCATTTTGATCAGTAAGCCAAATTCTCAAATCATAGAGTAAAGGTTGATATATCGGTAGATAAATTGGTTTATTTGGATTTTCTACAATTTTATATCCTGGTGGGACGTTTGGGAAAAAGGAATATAAAATATTATGCAAAGAACCGTTGAGGTATGAGCCGTTAATTGCACTACAATGAACGAGTATTGCGTTAACAGACATTATGTTCACTATATTTATACTTTCATGTTCTCCAACACCTTCTAAGATAATTCCTCCAAATCCTAACATTGTATTTAAAGATTTTTCTTTATTGAAAAATACTTTTAACGTAGATGAATGGAGAACTATGACGCATTTCAAAGTATTAGTATTTGCTTTGATTTCAATAAAGCCTGCCAATGTTTTTTGAATGAATTCGTTTATACTTTCTATTTCATAACATCCTGTTGGAAGTGTAATTACATTTTCAACACCATTTAATTCATAATAAAATTTATTATTATTTTCATCAATGTTAGGAATAGAATGATACATGTCTAACCCAACCAGTGCCATTTCGTGAAATTTATTTTTGTTCAATTCTATTGCTGGACTAAAGTTTATACTTATGTCACTTTTTCTTTCACTAATTACAATGCTTTGAGATTCCATTTTTTAAACAATAAATCATCAAACACCTTTCCTTCAGCAGTATTTAATAGACCTTGCTTTAAAAGTTCATGCGTAAGTATTTGCAGTTCATTAAAAACTCCTGTATTTCCAGCGGTAAACGATCCGAACAATAACTGGTGTCTTTTTACAAGATCATTGATGTTAGATGGTAATACAATAATACCTGATCCTGAAACGTCTGAATCCTCTCTGGGAGGATGATGAGGGGGTATAGGAGAAGATGTAGGAGAAGGTATAGGAGTAGGAGTTGGTCTAAAAGTAGACCTTCGTGAAGGGTCGAAAATTGGTCTCTGACTTGTTGAAGGACTTTGGTATTGACTCAAAATTGAGGATTCTACTGTGTTTGTGTTTCTTAAAGGATTTGGTTCAGGGCTTGATTCACGACTTGATTTACGACTTGAGGGACTTGCTGATCTAATTGTTTCAACTGCAGCTTGAGCTTTTTTTCGTTGAGCTATTCGATAGAAGGGTTTGATAAATTTAGAATATTTCTCACCCCTATTTGCCTTTATGGTACCGTCTTCCTTCAAATAAGCATCAGTTGAATACAACATATCATAATAATTATTTTTATCTTCGTCCCTAAAATCAATAGGATTTTGCTTTGTTAATAATTCCCATAATCCAGTTGTGCCTTCGTATATTTTATCTCCAATTTTCAAATCATTACCCAAAATATCTACCTTTTTATTTCCTAGCATAACTTTACTTCCATCCCAACGAATGCCATAAGCTTTATCATACTCATTTCCAGGTTTCCATGCAAAACGCAAGAAATCCAATGCGATAGGCCCAACTACAGTGTTGGATTCAGAAGATGGCAAAACTAGTTTCTCAACAGGTTTTCCTTGGATAGATTCAAGTTTTTCATGAGGTATATCTTTTATTGCCAACCTAGTTTGTTTAGTTTCGTCAACAATTTTAGATAAAGGTTCAATCAATGGTTTGTAAACTTTTTTAACATCATGGTATAAATCTTGTTCGATTATTCTATCATTTGTGAATTGCTTTTTCAAACTCTTTGCTAAGTTTAGTAAATCTGATTTAGTTTTGATATCAATCAACGCCATTTTTTAAAGAGAAAAATTCAAAAAGACTTTAACTTAATATAAGTTCACTCTGAACTGACATTAAGTTCAGTTGCTGAGATCCATGAAGGTTCATCATAACCTTTCCACTTGACCAGAAGTTTTCCTGTACTCTTCTTGAGGATTTTCTCAATTGCATAAACATCACTAGTATATTTTGATAGTTCTTGTTCATAAAAACTTCCTTTTATTTCTTCATCATCCATATCTTTTAATCTATAAGTAATTGGTTCAGTAGACAGTATTTCGGATACAATGAATAACTCATTAGTGAAATTTGGCAAATAACCCTTCCGAAAGTCTTTCCGTTTCTTGCTGATTCTTACCCTATCCCCGATTTTGAGTTTCGGTGATGTGAAAGTTGGTTCGGTTGGAGGGAATAAGTTATCATAAACCTTTTTACTGTTCTTTTCCAATGATGCTTGGTTAGGTGTCATTTTAATTGTTCTATGATAGCTATTATTGTAATTTTGCAATAAATCTTGTAAAATATTCACCCATTTTTTAGTTTTCATGTGTGTAAAATATTTCCACATTTTAGTTTTTAACGTCCTGTTGAAGCGGTCCACAACTTGAGCTTTGGTTTCATTTTCTGAACTAAACCACTGAATGTTATGTTTCTTGAATAGTTCTTGAGTGGATTTATTTGTAAACTCTAAGCCTTTATCTGTCTGAACTTTAGAAGGAATTCGTATTTTAAATATTTTTTGAAATGAAGTTTTGATTTCTTCACCTGTCTTCTTACTTATTGGAATCGCCCATGCATATTTACTGAAAATGTCAATTACTGTTAAAATGTAGTTTTTTCCTTGATCTTTATAGTTTTGCATGTCAACCAAATCAGCTTGCCATTGATCATCAATTTTTGATACCTTCACCCTTCTCGTTTTGAAATTATGTTTTATTGGTTTATGTAGAGTGTGAGTTTTTTGAGTTTCTAACCAATTTCGTACGAGAGTTGAAGATAAGCCGGATTTTTTAACAAGTTGATTCATTCCAGTATAACCAGTCTTTGTATTATAATATAAGTCATTCAAGATTTTATCGCTCACATCAGTGAGCGTGTTTAAAAGTTTTTTGTCGACGAGAGGCCCATTCCTGCCCAACTCTTCCCAGCCATAATTGCGTTAACTAATTTAGCATCTTGCCGAACGTATTCTGATTCATTTGGATCAGTTGCAATTTCAGCGGCTCTTTTTGCTAGAATATCATCAGCATAATTTCTTTCTTTCGTTGCTGAATGTTGTGAATAAAATATGTCATGATTCTTACAAGCCTGATCGAGTGAGTTAACTCCTCGATAACCTTCTTGAATTCGCTTCTGCACCTTAGTTCCTGGACCGCAAAATGAGTAGGTATGTTTATTGTTGAATGAACCGTTCGGGACTTGTTCAGATTGAATATTAGATGGTAATTTCAAATGCATTTCAGGTAATGGAAGTTTTCTAAGCAATGTATTTACAATACCCTTCCCAGTTTTTTCTTCATTAACTATTGATTTCAAATCACTCAAATACTGTTCATTTTCAACAGATAATAAATCTTGGTTATAAAAGTCATTATTTTTGTAGATAATCATTTTTTATACTTTATTTAATTAATATATTTTATAGTGATTTAATGCTAGTGTGTTGATACCATCTGGTAATATATGTCGCTTGTCATCATTTCCATTTAATGCAACCTTATTTATTTCTTTAGTATATATTTCGTGGTTAACACTTTGGATATTATACATCGTTTTGTATATGGTTTCATTATTCAATGCTCTTTTATATTCATCCATTGTGATATTGTGCTCAGTTATGTTTTTACTTACCCCTTTTGCTTTCTTACTCACGGAATTTTTCGTCTTGTAACAATATAGTTTTGCTCTAAGGCCGACGAACTCTTCAATTTGTATTCCACAAGTTTCGTCTTTCATTTTCCCAATTACTTTCATATTATCAGTTGAATATAGGAAGTGTTCTTTAGAATAGTTTGATGTATCATACAAGTCTTTATTTCTTTCCATATCTTTGTACAAATCTTTTGTTTCGATATCATAACATAATGAATCTGTATCTGTAAACAACAACTTTGCCTTATTACCATATTTCCTTTTAATATGATTATAATGGAAATCATACATTAATGTTTTACTTATATCTAATACAGATAACCCTACGTAGATTGGTTTATCAAATTTCAGTCTTTGTTTTTGCATATGACATGCTATCAAATTTTCTGAGAATATTTTAAAACTGGTAAAGTTTGG
The DNA here is from genome assembly GCA_030386875.1 of Morinoia aosen. Taxonomy (NCBI): domain Eukaryota; kingdom Metazoa; phylum Arthropoda; class Malacostraca; order Amphipoda; family Talitridae; genus Morinoia; species Morinoia aosen. Next base: position 24,070,014 of record CM059565.1, read on the forward strand.
TTTATTTGCTAATTTAATTAATTCTTTCTCTGACTTTACCAAACACACATCTACTCTATTTCTAATATTTTCCATTGTTTTACCAAATACTGAATTGTTCATCAGCTTGTAGAAGTCTTTTTCAAATTCAGATTTAGCTTGCTGACGCATTTTTGGTGTTGATATCAATATATGATTTCATCCATGGACTTTCATCAAACTCTAATATTCTATGAATTTTCTCTAACTTCAATCCTAGATCTAGATATTGTGTTAGAGATTTAAGATGTACAACATATTTTTCTCGTTTTCCAAGATGTGGAATCAATTTATATACATCGTTTACTTTGATATTTTCTGGAGCTAATGGTAAATCATTATGGAGAGCATGTAAGTCTTTCGGATAACCTAAATCAACTTCTAATATATAACCTTTATCTGCTTTGAGTTTCGACTTTGGATTTTTCCATTTAAAGTTTCCAGTAGGTAATGATCGACACATAGCCCATCCGTAAAGATTATTTGCATCTATGTATGTGAAAAAACTATTTGGTTTTCCTTTATCAAATGTTTCTGGAATATATGGATTGTTTGCTTTTGCATATCGTGTTGATATTGTAGAAATCCCACCTCTTATTCCTTTTTCGATGAATAGGAGCATATCAGGATCTTCAAACAAGTCCAATTCTATTTTTGCATGTTTCAGTAGAGCATCGAAAGACAATCCGGGAGCTGTAAAATAATGTGCTGGATCTAGAGAATAAGTTTTCATGCATGTTAGTCTAAATTCTTCAAATACTTCGGCTAGTAATAATGTATCGACTTTTAGATATAAATTATGGTAATCTTTGAATGTTGTACAATTAAAAGCTCTCCACACTTTGAGTGCATGCTGATATTCATCTCCTGAAATATTTTTATTATTTAATCTACTGTAGAATTCACTTTTAGCTGGTAAACTATTAACGTTCATTTTTTCATAACTATTTACATATTCATACGGATAAATACCTTTTTTGTTGATCAACTCTAATTTTTGTTCATTGAGAAAGAACTTCGACAATTCTTTGTGCTCAGATAAATTCTCCGAAAGTTTATCTAGAGATGAAGGTAAAAACCTGTAGCTGTCTAAGAACCGTAAGTCTCTGGTGATATCTTTAACTTTTCCTGTATGTTTACATACATAGGAATCTACTTTTATGGTTTGTGTAAAACTAATATATTCTTCATCTGTTTGTGGAATAACGTTCAACTTTCCGGATATATTTCCCAAGTCTTTCACGAACAAATGAGCATCGTAATTAGACAGATTGTGTAGAAACACAGGTATAAAATTAGGATTCCTAATTTTTAAATTACATTTTAAATGAGCTGGACCTCTATAATGACCTGTCAAATGATTGTGGTCTCTAACTTTATAGTTATCTTCCGTAAATTCTCCGCCACATACATAGCATCTTGTGGCTTCTTTATATTTTTCGAATTCATCTGATGGTAAATAGATTTTCTTATTTATTTTCAACAGACTATAAATTCTCTTGGTTTCTTTTTCTAAATATTCTACAAACTTTTGGGAAGCATCTTTACCATTATATATTTCTAAACGGGAATATTCATCTGCTTCAGATTATGTATAGCAACAGAATGAATTAGGATTGTGCTTCTGAATGTTCATGGTGTAACTTGAGTTTTGATTTGGTTGACACGTATCTATTTTTGTCAATGTTGATTCGAAGTCAGCATAAATTGTGAAAGGATGTCTAATTGTTTTTTGGTAATGTTTAAATTTCAATTTACCTCCTTCAAGCACATACTTTGTTGGAGTGTGAACTGAACAATCATTAATGTGGTTTGTTAATAAACATTCTTTTGTGAATGGCCATAAGCAATATGGACAGACATGTTTTTTATGACCATCTTTAGTTTGCATAAATGGACTTAATGACTTCATTAATACATAATGACTTTTATTTTCATCTGTTAACAATAAAAGTGATATAACATCTTCATTTTTTACCTTTGTTATTCTCAAAGGACATAATTCTTTCAAGTAATTAAAGTTGTAAACATTTACTGACACATTATTGTTTCTCTCAAATTTATCGATATCTTTAAGTTTTACTGGGAATGTTATGTCTCTGAAATTTAACTTTTCAGCTTCAGTTTTTAATCTTTTAGATATTCTATTGCCGTTTTTTTCATCTCGGCAATAATATCTCGCAACACTCCACATAAAGCATTTATTATCGGTATTTTTAATATTAATTAGTTTATAAGTCGACTTTTGAAACTTTTCAGGTAATTCTATATAACTAGAACCTTTGATAGGCTTGTATTCAATAATTTTTACATTGAAGTCTAATAATTTATCTGTTATCCAGCCCGAGGAGTTTTTTGTATATTCTTCAACCTTTCTAATAGCTTCTTTATACAGATCATCAATGTTTGTAAAGTTTTTCGATATGTCTACAAACTTACCTGTATTCATCCATGCTGTTGAATATACTTTTTCATTTGTTTCTTTGTATTTATAAAATTGAACTAAAATTGCCAATTGTATCTTCATATTATCAAACTTTTGCTCTGCTCTCTCAAAATTGATTTCACAACCGGGGTCATATTCCTCATGAAAACTGTCAGATCTATAACTGATATATCAGAGAACATATATTCCAGGCATTTTTCATTTATAGCACATTTTTTTCCTCTGAATTTACAGCCATAAACGTTTCTAAAATGCTTCTTTGATTTCTTATGCTGTTTTAGATTTTTTACTTCTACTTTACATATTTTACACACATTTTTCTCAAAATATGAATCGGAAATTAATTCTTGATTTATGTTTTTAATATGCCTAGTAGATTTTAGATGTGTTTTTAGATCAGAGACATTTATATTACATATATTACAGAAATCTTTGTTTTCATCAAAATACAGATCCGAGATTAATAGTTTACTCACGTTTTTATTGTGTTTCATGCTTTTCTCATGTCTTCTCAAGTTGATGATGTAAATATTACATATATTACAAAAATTGTTACATGAAGTCATCTTTACTGAAATTTTCTTTAAATTATTATGCCTTTTGTATTCTTAGTATTAGATAGATGTGATACATTAAATGATTCCATTTTTAATAAATTATTTTCTCAGTATATTTTAAAAATTTCAATGTATTTATCCAATGTAAATTTTAAAGTATTCTGAAAATTTATATTAATCAAAATGAAAAGCAATATTCCATATGAAGTAATAGATGCTCAAAAATTGCAAACTCGATGTATTTACTTTATTTACAACCAAAGATAGCTCATTCTCTCGTTATTGCCTAACGAGACAACCATAAAAAGAAAAACACATTGAAGAAATAAACTTAATAAAATGGAAGATATTATCACAGATATTCAAAGAGAAGTTGTTCTCAATACTGCAAAAATAAATCAATTGCAATTAGATGTTGATCAAATTCAAAATGATGTCGAATTAAATAGGGAAGTTATAACTCAATTAGAGTCAGATATCATTCATCTTGAAACATTAATCAGTAACGATTCTTATGACACCAATGGTAGCTTTTTCTCTCGTAATTGCCCAACGAGACAACCAATAAGAAAGAAAAATACATTGAAGAATTGAACTTAATGAAGTAGCAAATTTAAAAAAACAATGTTTACAATTGCTACAAACAGAAAATAAATTTTGGAAATTCAGTTGTATTTTATTAGTTAAATAAAATGGTGTATATGTGGAAAGACAGTAAAAGAAATAATCAAAAGAATCACTTCATTTTTCCTTCTCCTGGCTTGAGATGTCTCATCGTAGGGAGATCAAACTGTGGTAAAACTTCTTTATTAATAAAGCTTCTGTTAGAAAAATTTGTCGATTTTAATCATCTTTTTCTGTACAGTAAATCAATACATCAACCAGAATATAAACTGTTGAAGAATGCTTTTGATAAAGGCTATAACCAATCTGAAATAATTGAAATTTTTGAAAAGGGCAATGGTAATATTGACGATTTCCTTGAGAATTTACCTATTAAAAGAAACTCAAAATCTAAAATTGAATATTTTCAAGATATGACAGCTATTCCCGATCCAAGTGACGTAGATTCAAAAAAGAAAAATCTTTTTATTTTCGACGATATAGCAACTGAAAGAGATCAAAGTCCAGCTGATAGCTTTTACACTAGAGGTAGACACAACAACTGCTGTTCAATCTACTTATCACAAAATTATTATTTATTACCGAGACAAACAATTAGAACAAATGCTAACGTTATAATTCTTTTTGGTTTAGACTCAACTGATATGAAGAACATTTACACAGATATCATATCTCAGGACATGCCCTTTGATGATTTTAAAGAGTTTTGTTCAAACACATACAAAGAACCAAATAATTTTATCTTTATTAATAAAGACAGACATCCACTTCAAGGTAGGTACTTTCAAAACTTTGATAAATTATATATTCCTAAAAAATACTTCAGAGAATGGAATTATTCCTAAACATACTATTTATTGTTTTTATTGATGAAACCCTTGTGGTTAGATTAAGAAAATTGAAATTTATATCTAAAAGTGACTTAGTCGTTTGTCTAAGTCGCTTCTGCTTATAAAAAGTAAAATTCATCAATGAATAAATCTCTTTGAAATTTTACCCTAATTAATTTTTATTTTTAGGTAATTGAAATATTTGACTCACTCCATTTGCTTCGTGACGCTCACTCCAGTTCGTGCGGGGATTCTATTGCAGGTCTATGTAACCATGAAAAACCCAGCCATTCATTTCCGGAAGCGAACCCTCAGCTCTTAACCATTTTCATAACACAAGCCAAACGCGTTATCCACTCGACCAAACAAATCTACTTTACTTTGGAGAATTTTAGTCTATTTCTGCTAACTTTTTTCTTAATATTGAAGAAAAATGCTTCGATTTTTTACAATTCATAGTCATGTTAAAACTTTCTTTACTTTCATTCGTTAAAGAGAAAAAATAGAAAATATTTAAATTACGTATCAGTCCAACGTTTTCTCAACATGAAAAAGTGTCACATATGGTGAGGCTCGAACCCGCGGAGTCCCGTCAATAGCTTCCTGCGGTAGCGCCTTAGACCACTACGCCACCAAGATAGGCGAAATTTTCGTGAAATTGTTGTGTATACTTTTTAAATGTCTCTTCATTATATAAATTATATTATTTTAACATCTCTGTTCAAGATTCTATTTATAATTTTAAATTCAATTTTGTTTGTTTTCAATAGTTTCTTATGCAATAGTTCAGACGTAATCAAATCTGATTGAAATTTGACAAGTCTACCACGAAATCTCAGTTCATTTTCTATGTACGCTTTAGAAAAAATAGTTGAAAGGGAAACTAAAATTAATTTCGAACAATTTTTGCAAATAAGGAAAATGATAAAACGGAAGTAGTTTTTATTGATGAAACCCTTGTGGTTAGATTAAGAAAATTGAAATTTATATCTAAAAGATACTTGGTCGTTTGTGTAACTGATTTCTGGTTATAAAAAAGTCAAAAATTCGTCAATGAATAAATCTTTTTCGAAAATACTTTTTAAATAATTTCCATTTCAAGCTAATTGGGGTGAATTGTGCCCTGATTGGTAGTTCCATTACTACTTAGAAGGTGTAATTCATTTAATGTTTTTTATTCAAAATTTATAACTAAAGTTTACTTTAATTGAGTCGAATAATTAAGCTCAGTATAGCCCACTCAGTAACTGTGTAAATATTCTCACACAAACTATATATGTCTAACGGGGAAAAATAATTTTTGCGTAAAATGAGGAAATGAAACACAATTCAGTAAAATACAAAGCCGAATTGGACGAAAAATATTAACGTACGCACAAGTTCCATGAAGAGATTTGGAGTGCGATATTCTTCTCCGTCAGGTGGTGCGAGGGGTTACGAGTTAAACTTTGGATCATATAGGCCCTAATTTGATCCCAGTTTGATCTTTCGGAACATTTTCATTTGAGTCTGTAAAGCAACTCAGCAAATGGAGAAGATTGGTAAAAGAGGTTAGAGGAGAATTCTCCCACTCATTGAGCATGTACGTACTTCCTTCACTCTCTTTTCTTCCTTATGTTAATAAACTGTAAAACCATTTGAAATATTCTTACCTAATAATACCCTTGGTGTTATTTATTTGCTTGGTGTCCGCTTCTTCCGCCTCTGTGACACGCTCATGATGATACTTAATTAACTGACCGCATCTGTGATACGAATTTCACCAGTGCGCAAGTACATGAATATTTTTTATCTTGGGTACTTTCATCTGAAATATATGTGTTTGCTATCCACATCTTGAAAATTTATTTAAGGAAAATATTGAATCCAACCATTTTTGGACTGGTCATGTACATTAGTAATGGAATAATCAATATATATGTTTCACGTTTCAAAGTGTTTAATTTATCGACAATCCTTCGGTCATGAATATCATTTCTACCGAGGTATAAATTCTCACCTGTTGCACATGAGCGCATCAAACTAAAAATCCTCCATGTGTCCGTCAATCAGATATATGAATTTTTCTCCAAGAGAAGAAAGACTGAGATCCTCTTCACACCGTACACTAAGCCCATTTTGACGCCTGAAATTACTTTTAGCTTAAAGCTCATTAAATTTCACTTCTCTAAATTGGTGAACGATGAAACTTTTGTAAAGTTGAATGTTTTTGAAATACAGGGATGCGAGTAAAACCTCATTTTCTCTTCCCATGATTGAAAACAAATTTTTTCTTCATCTATGAGTCTTGTGCGCAGCCACCTTAACAAGTGGACTCAACTCCCCGAATTAACGGGCCCTACGGCACACAAATTTACCGGGGAACCCATCTGGGGCCGGTAACGCTGAAATTTAAGATAATTAAGGACAAGCGGAGCGTCATTAGCGGGAGTCTCACCTGAAGATCTTCGAAAACAATGTTCAGGCGAACACTCTTCACTGTAGCCGGCTGTCAAGAAAAGGTTAAAGGTTAACGGTTAACATAAAGGTTAGGTTAGCCCAAGAAGTCCCTGGTAGCGAGGGCAGAATGCCGAGTCCCGCGGAGCACACGAGAAGAAGGTGCGTTCGCGTTCACGGCCGGTTTCAATCTGACGATGCAGCCTTCTGGCGCCACGCTCCTTAGCTTGCTCGAATCCGTCGTGATGGCTTAGGACTCGAACAAGAAGATCAGACGAACGATTTAGTATTTAAATTTACATTTGTCGCCGTAGACGTGAGGAACCCCCGCCATTGCTCCGCTTAGTCGTAAAATTATCAGCGTTATTAATTTTAGGCTGATTAGAAAGAGCACAGCCTTTGCCCGTTATTGCGGAAGGCCCTGTTGTGTCTTATAAAGTCCGCAAAGGACCTCAGCGTTCGAGCAATGACTGGAATTTCGACAGTCTGAAAGTGAATTTTTTCAGTTTAGCATAGGAATATTTTGAAGTATACACAAGAAAACTGGAACGGTGAAATGATATTTAAGTCAGCAAATTGGTCGGCTTGAGGCTCGTTCTAACGTGGAGGTTTCGTTTAGAACTGCCCACGATTCGATTATAATTATTCGTATAGCAACTAGTATGGGATAAAGACTAGTCGAACGGGTAAATATTTATTTTTGGCCCACGGAATTATTCAGGAGAACAGACTGGGGGAACTTCGCAACGTACTGTAATCCGAATAGTAATAGAATATTATAATGGTGTTGGGATTCTAAGTACGGCTAATTACGACAAGCTTGAATAACGAATAATCACTTGATCAAAAGAGGTAAAGGTAGGGGAGGTAACTGTGTTTTGTAGATCCTGCAATTACACAAATAAAACAAAGGTTAGCATGGCGATATGAGGATCTCGAAATTACATAATGACAACAGTTAAAAATGACATATAAATTATTCAACTACCAACCTATATTTTCTACTATCGGGTTGTAATTTGAATATTAAATTAGCTAATCCTCTCGACTCGAAATTCCCTAATCGTGGGCACAATCCACACTAGAAACTAATTTATACTTTAAACTAACTTCTAATCTCTCACTCCTAAAGTCCCGAATGACGAACTGCGTTAAAACACTTCCACTTAACGACCGGGTCTTTTCAAAGTTACCGGGCCGCTACGTAACCGCCTCCATGGCGGCACGCTCCGGCCGGTCACACGTTACTCTACTTAAGGCGTAAATTCTAGTCTCATTTTCTACTTCACAGGATCTTACAAAAATTATCAATATCTAATAAACCTTATTAAGTTATTATAAGACACATTACAATATTACGAACCGCACGGAAGGTAGCCAAATGATATTTATTTGCTACTCACGAGCCGGCTAGCTCGTTTCTTTCCCTTATTAAATCACATTTCCCTAAAATTAGTTTTATCAATTACATCACAAAATAAACCTCCTGTTCACTTCTATTACATCTTAACTTTTAAAACACGAAAATTGTCACTTCGAGAATAGCGAGACTCACCAGGTTGATCAGAGCACTTGTTTACACTATGAAGTTTAGCGGAGGAATGGGCTGCTGAGCAGCGAACCCTGCTTGAAGAGCGTGAATGTTGCCATAAAGTGGCACTGAACTCGTCTCATGAGACGGTGTAGATTTTATCTATTTTAATATTTATTTATCTTTTAAATAAAAGACTTTTAAAGGTACAAAATTACTTTTAATATTAAATTCTAAATTTGTATTAAGTATTCAGTAATTTTTCCGGGCACCACAGCACTACCCCGGCCAGACGCGGAGCGCCCTCAGACACCAAAATAGTGGTAGTCCGCTGAGGGTTTGAAACGAACGGTACGACCCGATCTAGTGCGAGGAGGAGGTAGCGAGGGTGCTGAAATGACCTCAGGACAGCGCGGAGAAGGCTGAGGAGGAGGAGGTTCAGGAGGAGTCGGAGATGAGGGTGTAGAAGAGGGTTTAGAAGAGGTAGGGGTACGACTATAGGCGGGTTTCAAACGATCAATCGATACGTTTGAATCACCCTGAGGAAGTTTAAGCTTAAAAAATTTTGGGTTACGTTCTAGGACTTCGTAAGGACCTGAATAAGGGGCTTCTAAGCTCCTCTTGATCCGGTCGACTCGCAACCAAACTTTTTCGCAATTCTGCAAGTCAACGGGCACGTAAACCGGTGGTGAATCATGGCACGAGCCTTCGGAAAGGCGTCGGAAATCGAACTTATGCATTTCGTTGACGAAGGTTTGGATAACGTCCGAAGAAAATGTTCTAGGCCTTGTATCGGCAACTAAAGGTTGAGGACAGAGCATATAGGCGCCAGTCACGGCAGTGAAAGGAGAAAAACCAGAAGAATTTGGAGTCATGTGCAAGCCTAGCAGAGCGATAGGAAGGGAGAAATACCAATTTTCTCTACGGGCCATAATGGCAGCTTTAAGAGTTCGGTGCAATCTTTCAACTAGGCCATTGGACTGCGGCCTGTAGCTGCACGTGCGAACATGGTGAAAACCTAGGAGGTTCGCTAATTCACTGAAAAGTTCTCCCTCAAACTGTGCACCTCTGTCGGTCACCACTTCCAACGGGACACCAAAGCGTGATATCCATCCGGATACGAAGGCAATGGCGACCGAGGAGGCAGTGGTATCAACCAGAGGAACAGCTTCGCACCATCTAGTAGCGCGATCAATGCAAGTCAATAGGTACTTGAAGGGTAAAGAAGTTGTAGAAGTAGGTAAGGAAGCAGGAGGAAGAGGGCCCACAATGTCGATATGGACAGTGTGGAAACGATCAGATTGCGGAGCGATAGGGCTAACAGGAGATTTGGTGTGTTTATGCACCTTTGCCTGCTGACAATTTTCACAATATCGGACGAAACGATGGACATCTTTGTCCAAATTTGGCCAGAAAAACCGGGCTTTGACATTTTTGGCAGTATTTTTATAGCCCGGATGTGCGAGATTGTGCAAGAACGCCATGATCTGCTCGCGACAAGCGAGGGGAACATAGGGTCGAGGACAATCGGTAGAGGAATCGCACCATAGTTTAAGATCAGGGGCGATATCGAAGGGTGTCAGCCTTTCTTTCAAAACACTCGTTTCAGGGTCGTCGGCTTGGGCTATAGCCAGCTTTTTGAGATCGAAAATGTCCACTGATGTCACGCAAACGGGGCGCGACAAGCAGTCTGCTACTACGTTCAGATCTCCTTTAATATACTCTATTGATGTCACGTATTCCGACAGGAAAGACAATTGTCTTTGCTGCCTATCTGATTTAGCAAGAGTTTTGGAGTAAAAAGCCGACACGAGTGGCTTGTGGTCAGTGAACAATGTCACTGAGTGGCCGTCAACGAGTGATTTGAAATGCAGCACCGCTAGGAATGCGGCAAGTAGCTCACGATCGTACGTCGAGTACGTTTTTTGAACATCGGAAAGTTTCTTAGAAAAGAAAGCGACAGGTGCAGGTTGGGAGTCGATCAGTTGGTACAGTGCTGCTCCAACGGCGAAGTTAGAACTATCGGAAACAAGATGGTATTCAGAAGCATCAGGAGAAGGAAAATGAAGAGTTGGACAGTCGGCGAGAGCCTGTTTTAGGTCAATAAAAGATTGCTCTGCTGCCTCAGTCCAAGGCAATTGTTTAGTTGACGGATAGTTACGCAAGAGTTCGGTTAGACCGAGAGCTTTGGTGGCAAAAGAAGGGATCATGGGGCGAAAAAAATTAAGCATGCCCATAAAACGTCGTAAGTCTCGAGAACATTGAGGACGGGCGCAGTCGGCAATCGCAGCCACTCTGTCAGCGGGAGGTCGTATGCCGTCCGCGCTCACCTCATAGCCAAGGAAGGTCAGTTTAGATTGGAAGAAACTGCACTTGTCAATCGACAGTCGCAATTTATGTTGAGCGAGAAGGGAAAGAACAGTGGACACATCATTTAAGTGCTCTTCCTCGGTTTCGGAGGCAATGAGAATATCGTCCAAATAGACGATGACGTTTTTTACGTTAACGAATAGGGCATCTATGTACCTCTGAAACGTCGGTCCTGCATTCTTCAGTCCAAAAGGCATGTACAAAAATTCATACAAGCCAAATGGAGTCGTTACAGCAGTTTTAGGGATAGATTCAGGAGCAACAGGAATTTGAAGGTAGGCGCGCTCTAGATCGAGCTTAGAAAAGATTTTTTTTGAGTGCAAGGACATTGTCAGAGAGCGAAGGTGAGGAATAGGGTATCTATCACATACAGTGAGAGAGTTAAGTACACGGTAATCTCCACAAGGTCTCCATTTACCAGGTTCCTTCTTTGGAACGAGGTGCAACGGCGATGCCCAAGGAGAATTGGACCTTCTAATGATGCCTGCGTTCAACAGAAATTCAAATTCCTTTCGAGCGGCTTCAAGTTTAGAACCCGTTAACGGTCGTGGCTTGAAGTGAACGGGGGAGCAAGAACCAGTATCAATTGAGTGCTGCACGGGGCAGTCGGTTGATGCATCGTTTGACCCGAGTCGTAAAGGAGAGGTCAAAATCGGGTGGTCGGCCAAGATTTTGCGTACCCGGGGATCTATTTGGGTCAAATCAGCGGAGTACGCGGTTAAGGAATCCTTCGAAAAATTAAGGGGAATTTTCCTACCTGTCAAGGTATCTATTAGATTACTGTTCTGGCAGTCAACAAGTATCGAGTGCGCGGCCAAGAAATCAATTCCTAGTATCGGCTGAACTACCTCCGCAATGACGAATGTCCATTGCAAAGATCTTCCCAGCCCTTTAATATCCACTACAAGATCGGCCTCGCCTCTGCAATTAATTCTTTCCCCTGACGCTGTAGAGAGTGTTACTGCAGTGGGACGTAGGTATCCTACCTCACAGGCGGGTGGTAAAATGCTAATCCCCGCCCCTGTATCGATGAGCAGATTAACCTCACTGCGACCTATACGTGCGCTTACTGAAAGCGGTCGTCCGACGGTCACAGCTTGCACAGACGACCGATCTAGTTTTCCGACCTACGGAACGGGCTAGCAGGTCTAGCGGGGGAGGAGGCTCTACTTGAAGGTCGAGAGACCGGCAAACCGGGTTTGTAATTAGAGCACCAGCGCCGGCATGATCTAGCTTCATCCCCATAGTAAAGGTGTGCTCTACAGACCCTAGGACGCTGGTTTGAACGAAAAGCTCTGACACCTATTGGTATGTTAGGGCTATTGTATTGCCCCGCTCTCTCCTCGTTTGCGTTCCGGGCGTTACTTCGGTAATTCGTGTGTGCTCCCGCGTCAGGTGCCCTTTCTCTAAAAATTGGGTCCACAGCAGCTATCTGATGTTTAGGCAAATATTCCATATAGGTTTCTGCAATGGACGCCATAGTGTCCAAGTCGTGCTCCTGGCGCGCGGCTATCCAGGGGCGTATGGCTTCAGGCAAACTGCTCACGAACTTGAGTCGGAGGAAATCCTCCGACAGGCCTAAGTTGCTTTCAGCGGCTAAAGTGCGTAGCTTTGATAGAAATTCCCTAGGTCTGTCATGGCAATACAACCCCTTCTGTGAAAGGAGCTCATCAAAGAGTTCCTTTTCGGATCGGGAGTACCGTGCGCGCACAAACTCTTTTAACCCCTCATAATCAGCTGCCTCTATGAGCGTTTGTGGTATATGACGAGCTATGCGGCTACTCAACGCGCCTAATGCGTGGTGGAACTTTAACGATGAGCGACGCACCCCGGCGACAATAAACTGGCTTTCGAGAATGTTGAAAAACATGTGAGGATAAGCCTCATCAAAGTCGGGGGGACGTACCAATGCCGCGTTTGTGGGAATGTGCGACTCATTGTCGTCTACGGTTTCTTGACCGTTACTGTTTGGTGGTGGGGGCTCCATTTCTTTGCTCCCCCAATGAAAATAGGAAAAGTAGAAAATATATATAGCGAAAGAATTTGAAAAATTGAAATATATGCGATGCGTAAATACAGGAAACGTCGAAAATAGGATACGCTCGCGGAAAAGGGAAAAAAAATAAAATAATGTGAAATATAATAGTTATAGCGATAGAAGTTGGAGGAAAATGTAGTGCGGGAAATAGAGAAAACGTCGCAATAGGGGAAACTCGTTGGAAAAAGCAATCAATAAAAAAAAAAAGAATAGGAAATATAGAAAAGAGCTCGCTTGCGAAATATACTATGGTGCACCGGAATGGACTCTCTACTTATGCAATGAAAAGCAATTCAATAAAACACAAAATATTCAAAAAAAAAATAAAAAATAAAAATATGTGCTCGATCACTGGTGAATTCGCTACTCACGATATTTTTGCAGTCTTCGGCTTTTGTATGCCACTGCGGTCTTCTTTCTTGGTCCTTGGTGTCGGCGTCCAACCGGCGGCTTCAGCGGCTGGAGTTTGTTACCTCCCCTGAACCATTATAGTGTGCTTCCTTTGTTTAGTATGGATGATGTGTAATTGTAAAGAAGGAGGGTGTATTTATATTTATCACGATTGGGGTCACCAATGAGGCTCGTTCTAACGTGGAGGTTTCGTTTAGAACTGCCCACGATTCGATTATAATTATTCGTATAGCAACTAGTATGGGATAAAGACTAGTCGAACGGGTAAATATTTATTTTTGGCCCACGGAATTATTCAGGAGAACAGACTGGGGGAACTTCGCAACGTACTGTAATCCGAATAGTAATAGAATATTATAATGGTGTTGGGATTCTAAGTACGGCTAATTACGACAAGCTTGAATAACGAATAATCACTTGATCAAAAGAGGTAAAGGTAGGGGAGGTAACTGTGTTTTGTAGATCCTGCAATTACACAAATAAAACAAAGGTTAGCATGGCGATATGAGGATCTCGAAATTACATAATGACAACAGTTAAAAATGACATATAAATTATTCAACTACCAACCTATATTTTCTACTATCGGGTTGTAATTTGAATATTAAATTAGCTAATCCTCTCGACTCGAAATTCCCTAATCGTGGTCACAATCCACACTAGAAACTAATTTATACTTTAAACTAACTTCTAATCTCTCACTCCTAAAGTCCCGAATGACGAACTGCGTTAAAACACTTCCACTTAACGACCGGGTCTTTTCAAAGTTACCGGGCCGCTACGTAACCGCCTCCATGGCGGCACGCTCCGGCCGGTCACACGTTACTCTACTTAAGGCGTAAATTCTAGTCTCATTTTCTACTTCACAGGATCTTACAAAAATTATCAATATCTAATAAACCTTATTAAGTTATTATAAGACACATTACAATATTACGAACCGCACGGAAGGTAGCCAAATGATATTTATTTGCTACTCACGAGCCGGCTAGCTCGCTTCTTTCCCTTATTAAATCACATTTCCCTAAAATTAGTTTTATCAATTACATCACAAAATAAACCTCCTGTTCACGTCTATTACATCTTAACTTTTAAAACACGAAAATTGTCACTTCGAGAATAGCGAGACTCACCAGGTTGATCAGAGCACTTGTTTACACTATGAAGTTTAGCGGAGGAATGGGCTGCTGAGCAGCGAACCCTGCTTGAAGAGCGTGAATGTTGCCATAAAGTGGCACTGAACTCGTCTCATGAGACGGTGTAGATTTTATCTATTTTAATATTTATTTATCTTTTAAATAAAAGACTTTTAAAGGTACAAAATTACTTTTAATATTAAATTCTAAATTTGTATTAAGTATTCAGTAATTTTTCCGGGCACCACAGGCTAATGAAAACGGTCCCCATGTCATTTGAGCCGTCAATTGAATAAATAAATAAATAAATAATGAAGGCATCTACGGATGCTTTATTTCCAATCAAGCCTGATACATATCACCTTGTACATTGGATTTTCAAATGCCTTATAACTAACGCCAGGACGCCATTACGGTTTCCCCCAGTCGTGACCGGTACCCATTTCTGACACCTGGGTAGAGTGGGGTATTGTGCTTGGAATTTTTCTCCTATACCCAACAGAGAAAATCGCCACCGCCAGCGCCGGGAATCGATCCCGGGTCTGCCGCACGGCGGCAGAACCCCTAGCCACTTGCGCTATGGCGAGCACTACAAATGAATGCAAACTTGATACAATGGTGCTTCATTACAACTACTCTCAAAGCATAAAAATAATATAACTAGGTTATGTAAAATTACGACTATGTAGCATACCGCTACATAAGCGTAAAAATTAGAAATTCGCTATTCATACTTAAATAAATTAAGTAGTAGCATTAAAAATATTACTCTAATTTATTATTAATTATTTTCTACTTCTAATTCACCATCATGGAAGTTTTTGTGTAAATGCATGAAACAATAAAAGTAACACTTGATACATTTCGAGAGAGAAGCCCTCTGGTGGCAACACTGCGCACTTGCGCGTCTCTTCTTTCAAAGCCATTCTGACTTATGGCGTCCTACTAGCAGTGTTACAACAAAATTCTCGACCTCTACATCGTCGCCATACACTCAAAACATTATCCCTGGGTCTTGAGCTTTACTTTTAACTCAGCCTCGAGTTTCACGTCAACTAACGCCACAACACATTATCCCTGGGGTTTACTGAGTGCCATACTAAATGCTATTCTCACATAAGCATAAACTTCTCACATAAGCAGCAACTCAACTTGCTCCCGTTTACGTGCTAACGTGCTAAAGTGCTGACGTGCTTATGCTGGCATGAGCCGGATCTAACTCGATCACTCAAAAATTCATCTTATGTTGAGTCATAAGTTCTACCGAAACTAAGTCACTGACCCTCGCTCCATAATCTCAGAATTGCCTAATTCAACTTCACAAATACCACTCACTCACCCTGCTTACTCCATCGCGTGCCGGCCTTCGTCAACGCCAGCCTGGTCCTCCGGCAAGGATTGCCCACCTAGACAAGCTCTCCGAGATCAAGAACCAAGACAGTTCCTGGTTTCCTCTTCCAATAAACTCCACCTAAAAACGAGCTGAGTTCCAATCCGTCTTTCATTGTCCCTCTCAGAATTTTCCCAGATAACTATCGAGAATCGTTGTAGTGATAAATTTTCCCATGTCGTAGTAATTTGAGAGATTCCTGTGGATTTTGTCCGTGCTAATTTTCTCTGAGCAGCTCTAACAAAATTTTTTTCAGCGCTTTACTGTCCTTTTTTTGTTTTATATGCCTCAGTAGGTAGGGAAAATATTTTTTTTCTATTTCCGTGCTGTGCGTTAATTTCCGACTACCGTAAAAATCTTCGCTTCCATTCTCTCTCTTTCCGTTTTCTTCAACGTTATTGATTGATTGAGTAGGTAGGAAAATAATTTTTTTTACCTGCTTTAATTTTGTGCCTACGCAAATTGCCGCATACCGCAAAAATTTTTCTCGTTTCCAATTTCATATTTCCTTCCTTCGGTTTCAACCTAATTTGAATGATTGAGTAGGTAAAGAATTAACGCAAACCCTTGCTACCTCATCCCAAGTCTTAGGCACTGATATCATTAATTGCGCATCCCCAAAAGAGATTGCTAGCATGCCTGACTCAGATAATGAAGATCGAGCCCACACAAATTCCATTAGGCTCCCGCCCTTTATTCCGGAGGACGCCCACACCTGGTTCCAGCAGTGTGAGGCGGTATTTAGGTATAATAAAATACGTAGTGAGATAGACAAATTCTACGCGCTTGTGAGCGCCGCGCCCACAAAACTCCTTAATGACTCCAATGAGCTCTTAGAAAACCCTCCAGATCGCAATCCTTACGGAATCTTGAAAGGCAAAATTTTGGCAAGGCTTCAGATGTCCGATGCGGACAAATTTCGCAGTTTGGTAGACGCCTCAGCTATTCCTTCTGTCTCTAGTTCTTTCTCTCCCACTTCGCTAGTTAAAGAGCTGCGGAAACTCGCTACAGGTGTTGCCGTAGCTGAGGGATTTCTGAAGGAAGTTTTCATGACTAAGCTGTCCCCGAATGTCCGTCCATTTCTGTCGCTAGCAGGGCCCGAGCAAACGTTAGAAAAATTAGCGGAAGCCGCAGAGACGGTGATCCGAAATATTAATTTGCCACGAGAACCACAAGTTGCTTCCTTGAATGTAGCAGCTACAACTTTTAGCCCGTCAAATACGGCGCAAAATCAATCCTCAGCCACAATAGATAAGCTGCAGCAGGACATCGCTGAAATAAAGCAAGCTCTCCAAAATTTTCAAATAGGTCAGAGTGTGGCTCACATTCAGCAAAACCCAGGGAGATCCCAAAGCCACCAAAATGCCTACGACTATCCCTATGACTATCACTCAAACTATCCTCCTCCTCCTCCTCAACGCTTTGATAGAGGTCGATCTTATGATAGGTCAAATCAAGACCGCCGCTTCAGGTCGCGCTCTCGTGATGCTAGTAGCAATTTATGCTGGTACCACATGAAATTTGGTGACCAAGCTCGCAAATGTGCCTCTAGATACTGTCCTCGTTATACCGAAATGACTTCGGGAAACGCCATCAGCGACGCATAGTAGCGAGTACTGCGTTGCCTCATTCCCAGACTACTCGCCTCCTTACTATTCTCGATCCCGTCACCAAATACCGATTTTTAATCGACACTGGATCCAGTGTATCAATTATCCCAGCCACGGTGAAAGACAAAAATAATCCATCATTGGCGACATTACGCGCCGCAAACGGCACGCCAATACCTTGCTACGGCGAGAGAATTTTAGAGTGCGGTCTGGGATTGAGGAGAAAATTTGTATTTACCTTCATGATAGCTGATGTCCAAGAACCAATAATTGGTGCTGACTTTCTAGCCAAATTCGGCATCGTTGTAGACATTAAGAATAGGTGTATTAGGGACGAGGAGACACAGATCTCAATTCCCGCTTGTAGCATAACTAGAGCTAATGTCTTGCATTCCTTCTCGATTGCTTTCAAAGATGAGTGCATGTTTGAACAAGAACTTAAAAATTTCCCAGCATTAACAAACCCTAATTTAGCTTCTAACAACATGCAAACGTGCACAAAGCATTTCATAGAGACGACGGGACCGCCAGTTTTCTCCCGTGCTAGGCGACTGCCGCCTGATCGATTGGCGTTAGCTAAGAAAGAATTTGCGCGCTTACTCGAGGATGGCATCATCCGCACCTCCAAAAGCCCTTGGGCTAGCCCTCTTTTGCTAGTACCCAAGGCTAACGGTGAATTCAGACCGTGCGGGGATTTCCGCAGGTTGAACGCCGTTACTTTACCTGATCGATATCCTATTCCTTACCTTCACGATTTCAGTGCAAATTTAGAGGGAGCACAAATTTTCTCTAAGATAGACCTTCAGTCTGCCTTTCATCAAATTCCCTTGGATGAGTCTGCGATTCCTAAGACCGCGGTAATCACTCCGTTCGGTCTCTTCGAATTCTTAAAGATGCCATATGGCTTGAGGAACGCTCCTCAGACGTTCCAAAGGCACATGGCTGAAATTTTCTCTGATCTCACTTTCGCCTATGTCTACCTAGACGACATCCTAGTGGCGTCCACAACCCCAGAGTTGCACAAAGACCATCTTAGGGTCGTTTTTCAAAGATTGTCCGACAATGGACTCCTTGTAAATCCCGCAAAATGTGAGCTCGGAAAGCCATCACTGATTTACTTAGGTCATGAAATCTCTAGCCTAGGTCTAAAGCCTTTGCCTTCCAAAGTAGAAGTGATCAGAAACTTTCCTCTTCCACAGAACCAGAAGGAACTAAGAAGGTTCCTAGGTTCTGTTAACTTCTACCATCGTTTCATACGCAACTGTGCTCAAACTTTAGCGCCTTTGTCTGACCTCCTCGAACCGAAACGAAAAGGCAAATCTATAGAGGTAAAATGGACAGAAGAAGCGCGCAAAGCTTTCGAAACTATCAAACACAAGTTAGCCTCCGCGACTGAACTATCCTACCCTATTGCTAATGCTGATTTCAGCCTAGTTGTTGACGCATCCAGTACCGCCGTAGGTGCTGTGTTGCAACAACAAGTAGGTACTAATATCTCTCCTCTTGCTTTCTTTTCCAAAAAGCTGTCGCCCACTGAGCGTGGTTATAGCGCGTTCGGTAGGGAACTTCTTGCTATCTACCTATCTGTGAGACACTTTCGCTATGCTCTAGAGGCTAGGGAGTTTGTGATCTACACAGATCACAAACCTTTGACCTCAGCGATCAAAATGCCTTCTGAAAGACATTCCCCTAGGGAAGCTCGACACTTGTCGTTCATCAGTCAGTTCACCACTGACATCCGTTACATTAAGGGATTGGACAATACCGTAGCTGACTGTCTCTCTAGAATTAATTCTGTCCAAACCGGTGGTGAAATCACCTTCGGCAACATTGCTAATGCGCAAAAGGAGGATCCTGAACTTCAGGACCTTCTCAAACCTTCTAACACTTCCCTTCCGAAACTAACCTTGGTTGACGGCGTGTATCGTGATGCCGAGCGACTTTCTCGTTTGTATCTTCCTGCGACGCTCCGCAGAGTAGCTGTCCTCCACTACCATTCCCTCAGTCACCCTGGTATTAACCGTACATTGCGTTTGATTTCTGATCGTTACGTCTGGCCAGCGATGCGTAAGGAGGTCAAGCAAATTGTGCAAAATTGCCATGCGTGTCAGAGCAGTAAGGTGGTGAAACATAATCGTGCAGCACTGCAGAGTTGTGCATTCACAGGTCACAAGTTTGACTCTGTACACCTAGATTTAGTGGGTCCCTTGCCTGTATCGCGCGGTTTTTCTTATTTGTTGACCATCATCGATAGGTTCACGCGTTGGGTTGAGGCTGTCCCTCTACCTGATACCCAAACTGAGACTGTAGCGCGCGCGTTTTTATCAAACTGGATCTCTAGATTTGGTGTTCCTTTAAGTGTCACACATGACCGGGGATCACAATTTACCTCCAAATTCTGGAGTGAGCTTAGCACCGCTTTAGGATGCGCCAATACATCCACGACAGCGTATCATCCGCAATCAAATGGACTTATTGAGAGAGTCCACAGAGACCTCAAGTCTGCCTTGCGCTGTCTTAATTGCAGTCACGATTGGACTGATAGACTTCCAGTAGTATTACTTAGCATCAGAAATTTACACAGACAAGATCAGCAGTGCACAGCGGCTGAAATGTTGTACGGGAAGACGCTTCGCCTCCCCGGCGACATTGTTGACCCAAAACCTTTGCCTGAATTTTCATCCGCTGACCGTTCCGCTTACGTAACCTGCCTGAAAGATTGCATGCGCCAGATCAAGTATGTGGCTCCGCGAATGCCTCAGACTGAGGACAGACTAGATTCTGCCCTGCAAGACTGCACACATGTGTATGTCCGCAATGATGCTATTAAACCTACACTCACGCGCCCTTACGATGGCCCATTCAAAGTACTTAAACGCAAGCAAAAATATTTCATCCTCGAACGTTTCGGCTCACACGACCCTGTGAGCATTGATCGATTAAAAGTCGCATATACTTCTGATCATAGTGTAACTTATAACTCATCATCTTCTCCGCAGATTTCCTTTCCCACTGAGACTCGATCATATCTACCATCTCAGCTTCCTCAGTTGGCTGCATTATTGCCTAGTCAACTTGAGTGTAATCCTTTCTATATGCCTGTACATTCAAACCCTATCTCTAACCCTGTCGTAGATTCTAACTCTAGTCCTCTTACTGACACAGCGACAAGTCTGGAGAGACCAGACGAGCCCGCTGCAGTAACTCCTGTTCCCAGGACTCTTGCCGACCTAAACTTGCAGACCCGTTTGGTGAAACTTCCCCGCTCAGTATCATTCGCCCATTGCCGAACTCGGCAGGGTCGTGTAGTTCGCCCTCCTTCCCGCTACAGATGATTGCAGCGGGTGGACCTTTCGGTCTGCGCCTTGGGGGGTAATGTAGCATACCGCTACATAAGCGTAAAAATTAGAAATTCGCTATTCATACTTAAATAAATTAAGTAGTAGCATTAAAAATATTACTCTAATTTATTATTAATTATTTTCTACTTCTAATTCACCATCATGGAAGTTTTTGTGTAAATGCATGAAACAATAAAAGTAACACTTGACACATTTCGAGAGAGAAGCCCTCTGGTGGCAACACTGCGCACTTGCGCGTCTCTTCTTTCAAAGCCATTCTGACTTATGGCGTCCTACTAGCAGTGTTACAACAAAATTCTCGACCTCTACATCGTCGCCATACACTCAAAACATTATCCCTGGGTCTTGAGCTTTACTTTTAACTCAGCCTCGAGTTTCACGTCAACTAACGCCACAACACATTATCCCTGGGGTTTACTGAGTGCCATACTAAATGCTATTCTCACATAAGCATATGAACTTTGTTGAACTCCCAAGTTGGAGAAACTGATTGATTTTGATTTTTAAGGTTGAATATCAAGGGAATTTCTCAAGTAACTAGGAGGGTGTTTTATTATTTTTTAGGGCCACCAGTGCCCGGGGTAGGGCACACTTAATTGATAACAAATGAAGGTATCTGACTTCAGAAGGGTTTTCTGTTTGGGTAATTCGAGTTGCCTTCCTGGCATCTATTTTTCCACTTGCACTATTGCCTATTGCAGGATAATGACGGAACTGAGTTAGCTCGCCTCGGTTTTATTTTGACGACTCGGAGTGCCGTGACTACGGCAGCAGTATGGGGGGTCCACTTCTTGAGGAAGGAGATCCGCGTCCAGTGAGTAGCCGCACTTCGTCGGGTGCCGCGGCTCGAGGGAATCCGGTGTGGATCCCGGCGAGAGTGGATTTGTTAGTGTAATATTCCGCAGGTGCGGTAACAGTTGATTATACGAGTAAAGAAGGAGGTAGTTTATTTTTCTGCTATTGCCTTGAGGCTTGGGTGGTTGCTAGGTAGCCGTGTGGCTTAGTTGAAATGAAAGCCGTGTGGCTTTGTTGAATTGAGAGGGGTGTTGATTGAATGTTGAGGTGATTGTTCGTGTGTCGGCCTCCCAGGATCTTCTGTACGGGAGATTGGTTTGGGTTACTTGTTCAAGCATGATAACACGAGGAGAGACAGTCGCTACGCAAGCCAGGCTGCGAGCTTTACTGCCGAATTACAGGGTTGCCTCAAATAGAGGATTATATATGCGGGCGCCTCGGCCCAATTCTGGCGCCTGAACAGGGGCGAGGCAGTCGCAACAATAAGTACTCGTATGGACAATCATGAATCTCCCTACATGCCCTTAATTTCCCAACTAGTATTCTCCGGATACTATTAATCGTGACGCGTCGTGTACGATCATCTCCGGATTGGAGTGCAAGATTGATACATGAGAATAGGATATTACTGGGTAGGCAATGTGAGTTAGTTTGTCTTCATTAATATTAAGGCTTCTGCCGCCCAATAATCTACGCTTTGACTGCTATTTACAATGAGTGTCTTACAAGCACTGGCAGTGTTTGATTCGAACGTTTACGCTAAGCCGCCGTCGCGGGCCGGCTGTATTGATAATAAGTAAGGCTAGAATTGTCATAAAGATTACTTGACTTAAGCTAGGAATTGTGCCAAAGAGTGCACGTGCAATCTAATTATTGTTATTATTTATTATTATATGAGAAATGAAAGGTGTCCTACGAGAGGAGAGAGGAAGGCACCATTTGAAAAAGAGTAGAGGGAATGCGGAATCTATGCACAAAGTGCACAGAATTGGTAGATGAGGATGAGGATCAGAGCACAAGAAGGATTTAGAGAACATTGATCATGAGGATACAGATTAGAATAGTATAAGGCATCCTATGAGTTACAACGACAACAACCACTGGAGGTAGCCGCCATTGCCAAGAGGTAAAAGGAACAAGTAGCTACAGTTGGGGGCGACCAATTTCTGGTTGCGCTAAATTTAGCCCCCCAAATCAGAGAGTTGGGTGATTTCTGGATTAGAATTTCCAGGAGTTGGGAACTTAGAATATTCGGAGACTTTCCGAGGTAAGCATAATTACCCTAATTTCTAACTCAAGTAACGGCTAATTATTGACATTTTTATATACACAAATTGACCTAACCCAAAATCAATAGTAAGAGTTTGTCACTAAAAATGATTATGATAGAAATTCTTGCTACAGTTAATGATCAGGAAAGAATGATTATTTATGTGACACGACTTGAGGTAAGTAACTACCGAGGATATAATCCCTATTGTGTAAATAACCTATCATGGCTTCATTTCCCAAGATATGACATTTAAACATTGACTAAAATTCAAGGAAATTCCACAAATTAAATAGATCTGACTTACTAAAAACATACAAAACTTGAGAGCACAATTGATTAAACTTGGACACACAAGAGATGGCAAAAATCCTAATGGCGATCACTAGATTACTCTAATTCAATTTTTATTAGAGGCTTGAACACATCAGCAGCTTTGCCCGGACAACTAAGGTGGCATGAGCAGTAATCTTTGGGCCTAGGTCTCACTTAATAAATCAATGATGGTAAAAATCTACAACATTTTGCCAAATGCAATTGAACTAGAAAGCTCATGTTTCTAGTTTTACTAACTGAATTAAACAAGGTACAATGACTATTTAATTAAATTTACTAACTACCTACTCTTCAGAATCAAGCATTATTTGTGTTTTGCCAATTGATTAATTACCTAATTTGATTTAGAAACCCAGTTGGGGCAATACTTGGTAATTGATGCAGGACTAGATGCATTCAGAAGAATACATCTGTGAGTAAAATAATTGGTGCTAGCCTAACTTGATAAAACATACACACATTATGAAATATTGGGCCGAAGTATTTTTGACAAAAGGAAAATTCTAGCATGATAATAAATAACCCTACTGAATTTTGGCATGATACATTCTTTTTTGAAATAACTTCACAATGAAATGTTGACAAAAAAATCATTTTAAGAGAAGGAGAATTTCTAGCCTGAATAAATGCCATCATATAGAAATGTTGAAATTGAAATGTTGACATAAAATTATTTTAAGAACAAAAGGGAAAACTCCCTACAGATGGCTTTACATTGAATCGTGAATAGTTTGCTGCAAATTTTAAGGTAGGATACACAACAATACACAAGGAAAAATGGCCTGTGGGGGGAACCCAAATTCTGGGCAAGAAAAATCCTAAGCATTTAGCACTCTGGAACTTTCGGCGATTTTCTTAATACATCACACAATAATATCATTGATAGTTTCATAATACACAAATATAGTTACCCGTAGAACAGCACAGTAACACACAATCTCAAATTCTCACCAGAGAAACACGCGGTGCACACACTGTCAATGACTTGGTACGAGTGGAGCTAGTGCGAGTGGAAATGTTGCCGGCAAAGCGTCGTGGAGGGTTTCGTTACAACGCAAAAGTGATTTCTTAGAGAATGAATTTTTCAATGCACGATTTTAATGGAATTGAGAATAGAAGTTAATTAATTCCGTAATGAAATTTTATTCTGATGGTTGGATTTGTTTTACTGAATTTTTAATGATCATTTTGGGAATTTCCGAAATTTATACTGAGTTGCGTGCCGAAGGTTCGCTACAGCTACCCTCCCCCCAAAGGAGACCGAAAGGTCTGGGAGCGGCGAAGCCGATCTACGACAATTACGCGAAAGACAACAGGCTGCGAAGAAGTATCCGAGGGCCGTGACAGCCAAAGAAAATTAGGAGAGAAGGACAGGACAGAGTTAACCACCCTACGACTGCGCGTAACGATCTGGCTGACGAAGGGGTCTGCCAGACCTGCTACACTGCTCGGGGGCTGTAGGAGGAATAAGCTTGGGGGCTGTGAAAGTTGACGTTCGGATCCCCAACTGGGACAATGACAGAGTGTCTGGGGGATTCCCGTGATGGGGAGTTAAAGTAGTAGAAGCGCTATCCGAGGTGGAGGCACCCGAATTCCTAGTCTCCAACGGCGTTCTTTGAACGGTATACGGGGGAACTACGAACTCGTTGCACTCCATAGTGGGAGGAAGGGTCTTAGCCCAAGTGGACAGGTGCAACCCAGGAGGCTCGACAGGTGTTGACCTGGGGCTGATTTGCAGCCTGGGTTGTTGTGGTTCACGAGAGTGTGTCGGGGTGTCGTCCGGAAGGGACAAAAACGCCGCCTTAAGGCGATCTATGCTGACACTGTCGCTCTTGTTGCCCCTTTCGATAATGAAATGTTTCGGGGACCTCTTGAGGACCCTGAAGGGGCCATCATAGGGGCGTCGCAGAGGGGTCTTTACCCCGTCTACCCGGACGTAAACGTGGGTGCAACTTTGTAAGCAAGGGTCTAAACTTTCAGATGGTGAAGGGAGGCGAGGTGGTATGTAAACTACTTCGCTCATGACGCGCTTTAGTCGTGCTGCGTAATCGGCGATATGGCTGGGGGGTTCGTCGGTTTGGTACGTGGGATCGATAACATCACCAGGCAATCGTAATGATTGCCCGTAAAGCAGCTCAGAGGACGTGCACTTTTGATCCTGCCGAAATAGGTTTCTCAGAGTAAGTAATACGATCGGCAGCCTTTCGACCCAATCGTGGTGACATTTTAAGCACCGTAATGCCGCTTTGAGGTCGCGGTGAACCCTCTCGATGAGTCCGTTCGATTGGGGGTGATATGCCGTTGTCGAGATGTTTGCGCAACCTAAGATTTTGGAGATCTCTGACCACAAGGCGGAAGTGAATTGGACCCCACGATCATGCGTTATGCTCAAAGGGACTCCGAACCGGGATATCCACGTTTCGACAAAAGTGCGTGCTACAGTTTCTGCAGTTATGTTAGCGATGGGGACAGCCTCGACCCAGCGGGAGAAGCGATCTATCATGGTGAGCAAGTAACTATACCCACGAGAAATAGGGAGGGGGCCTACCAAATCTAGGTTGACTGCGTCAAATTTTCTGCCGGTAAATGCACAAGGGTGAATTGCGGCTTTGTTGTGCCGAGTGACTTTGCTTGCTTGGCAATCTGGGCAATGACGAACGAACTCTCTTATGGCCCTACGCATCCCGGGCCAGACAAAACGATCTGCGATTAGGCGGAAAGTTCTATCCGTCCCAGGATGCGACAAGTCATGGTAATGCTTAATGGCGGGCAAACGCAGGTTGCTAGGCAGATAATAACGGTTCGGCCGATCGGCGTCACAGTAAACGCCTTCTCTGAGTGAGAGTTTTAAGGAGGAGTCGGGGCACTCAATTAAGTTATGGATTTCCAAGTCGCACTGCTGCGCACGAATGACATCGGCTAGCGAAATCGCTTGTACTGAGAGTCGGAACTCGGGTGCTGACGGGTTTAATACCGCGCTGTACACACGCGATAAGCAATCAGCAACCGTGTTTTCCTCGCCTTTGATGTGCCTGATGTCACTCGTGAACTGCGCGATAAAACTCAAGTGCCGGCTTTCCCTAGGAGAGTGGCGCTCGGGAGGCATTCGGATAGCGTTAAGGATAGGTTTGTGGTCAGTATAAATTATGAATTGACGAGCTTCAAGGGTGTAGCGAAAGTGCTTTACCGCCAAGTAAATGGCTAGGAGCTCTCTCCCGAACGTGCTGTAACGTTGTTCGGTTGAGGAGAGCTTGCGGCTGAAAAACGCCAACGGCGAAGTGATATTATTTACAGTTTGCTGCAACACAGCACCGACCGCTATATTCGATGCGTCCGCCACCAGGCTGAATTGTGCCTCAGGGTGTGGGTAAGCTAATTCTGTAGCAGTAGCGAGTCTCTCTTTGATGAGCTCGAACGCTCTCTCTGCCTCCCCAGTCCACTCGACCGTAACGGGTTTGCCTCTTTTTTTTTGGTTTAATCAAGGAGGTGAGCGGGGCAAGGGTCTCTGCACAGTTCCTCAGGAATCGGTGGTAAAAATTAACCGATCCCAAGAACCTGCGCAACTGTCTTTGGGTCGTTGGTCTCGGAAAGTTCCGCAAGGCTGCCACTCTTTCGGGAAGCGGCTTAATTCCCCTCTCGCTAATGTGGTGACCCAAGAAAGTCAATTCCTTCTTTCCCAACACACACTTCTCTGGATTGATCAGTAGTGAGTGCGACGCTAGTCGTTTGCAAAGCTCTCTCAGATGATGTACATGTTCCTCAGGCGTCCCCGAGGCCACTAGCACATCGTCAAGATAACAGTACAAAAAGGGTAGGTCGGAAAGGACTTCCGTCATGTGACGCTGAAAGGTCTGAGGAGCATTACGCAGGCCATATGGCATGCGAAGATACTCGAACAGACCAAACGGCGTGCACACAGCGGTCTTTTTAATGGAACTCTCGTGCATCGGAATCTGATTGAAGGCTCTTTTGAGGTCAATTTTAGAGAAGATTTTTGTCCCTGCGAGGTTCGCAGTGAAATCCTGTAGTAAGGGAATGGGGAACCTATCGGGTGTGGTGACTGCGTTAAGCATCCTGTAATCCCCACAGATGCGCGTTTCGCCATTAGCCTTCGGCACTAAGATCAAAGGACTAGACCAGGGACTCTTTGAGATACGAACTGTCCCATCAGCTAACATCCGCTGGAATTCAGACTTTACCTCCTGCAATCGGTCTGGGGGAAGACGCCGTACTTTAGCGTGAACGGGCGGACCGCTCGTCTCAATATAGTGTTCCGTCAGCGTGTTGTGATTAGAGTTTACGTTAGGTAAGGAAAGGGCAGGGAATTCTGCCAACACCCTTTCGTAGGGGCAAGTGATAGTGACGTTGCAAGTCACGTTTGCTGTGACGTTCACCATATTGACCGAGTGGAGAGGCCTTCTTTCACTGGATTCGCTATCAAACAAGCATCCGTTTCTCACGTCCACCACGAGCGCAAACCTCTGCAGAAAGTCTGCACTAATGATGGCCGTGTCCACATCCGCCACTATGAACACGAATTCCATTGAACGTTTGAGATTGAGGGAGCAGGTAAGTGATTTTGTGCCGTAGCATAGGATGGGTGAGCCGTTTGCGGCTTTAAGACTCGGGGTTCCCGTACCCTGTTTCTCTATTTGGGAGGCCGGGATAAGGCTGACAGCGCTACCCGTGTCTATGAGGAATCTAATGCTGGTTAAGGGGTCAAAAATCGTGAGGCATCGAGTCAATATCGGTTTAGCAAGCGACGGCGCCTGACTCGCTCTTACGCCGCGCTGTACCCGTTTTTTTGGTGAAGAAGTGCAAACATGGGGCATGTGGGACCCTCACATTTTCGGGCCATATGTAGGAATTGCTGGTGATACCAGCACAAATCCTTAGCTTGAGGATTTTGACTCTGCCTATTGTTAGGTCTCGGGTCGTTCCTCTGAAACTGATTGAATGACCTATTTGCACGGGCCTGGCGGTCAAACGGAGGGGGGTTTTGAGGGTGAGAATTTGCGTGCTGATGCGGTGGTATTTGGTGTTGAGTTACCGCATGTACATCTCCACGAATGTTGGCACGCTCGGCTTGCTGGGTAGCGACTAACGCTCCAACTTGCTGAGCTAGTTCTCGTAGCAGCGCGTCAGTGGTGCTGCCGCTACTATTACTACTACTACTAGTTTGATTTACTGCAGGGGTCGTGACTGGACTATTCAGGCCCGATATTTCCGGATCGAGGAGTTTTTCGGCGAATTGGGCTATCTCGTTTAGTGCCACGGGGGCGTTAGGGGAAATGAGGAAAGGTCGTACGTGCGCAGGCAACCGCTGGATGTACAATGCTTTGAGTGTTTCGTCGTCCATATAGCCCTTCGCTAAGCGTCTCATATTTTTGAGCAACGCTATAGGGGATTGATTTTGATTTGATTGATTTTGCGAAAGGGCTAGAATCCGAGAAAAACGATCCTTACTGTAAATTTTTAACATTTCGTTCTTTAAGCGGGTATACGGGTTATCAAGGTTAGGGTCCAAGAAGCTGGAAACGTCATCTATCACCTGCGTGGGTAAACTCCTAACTAGGGCAAAGTACATCCGCTTTTCGTCCGTTATGTTCAGGCTTTCGAAAAACTGTTCTGATTGAAGGAACCAGGCATCGATGCCGTTTATTTCGAAGGGGGTCAATTTTAGTGCGGAGTTTGCGTGATCATTCGTGCCCTCTGGGGTCGTCATTTTGGTTAATTTTGACACAGGTGTTTCCAAATGGTGCAAATGGTGCTTCAGTAGCAATGGTGCTGCAGTAGCAATGGAAATTGCGAAGGTTGTTAGTAAGGCGCTTCAGTAGCACTGGAAATAATTTTAGAAGAACTCCTATGGTTTTTTTTTTTGCTTCAGTAGCAATGGAAACGCATGAAGAGTTTTGTAAAAAAGGTGGCTTCAGTAGCAATTGAAAACATGAAGAGTTTGTTAGAATAGGCTGCAGTAGCAAAACTTATTATTAGGGAAGAGTTTAGGGAGGAAATGCTATGTTTGACTACTGAATAATGAGGAGCAGAGTACTACCTCCTTCAAGACAACCATCGACAGAAGTCGACAGCACTGGCATGCGCTCATCAACCCACAAAGGACAACTGTGCAAGTGAAAAACACTCTGGTATTAATGCAATTAATAGTCACCAATATGAACTTTGTTGAACTCCCAAGTTGGAGAAACTGATTGATTTTGATTTTTAAGGTTGAATATCAAGGGAATTTCTCAAGTAACTAGGAGGGTGTTTTATTATTTTTTAGGGCCACCAGTGCCCGGGGTAGGGCACACTTAATTGATAACAAATGAAGGTATCTGACTTCAGAAGGGTTTTCTGTTTGGGTAATTCGAGTTGCCTTCCTGGCATCTATTTTTCCACTTGCACTATTGCCTATTGCAGGATAATGACGGAACTGAGTTAGCTCGCCTCGGTTTTATTTTGACGACTCGGAGTGCCGTGACTACGGCAGCAGTATGGGGGGTCCACTTCTTGAGGAAGGAGATCCGCGTCCAGTGAGTAGCCGCACTTCGTCGGGTGCCGCGGCTCGAGGGAATCCGGTGTGGATCCCGGCGAGAGTGGATTTGTTAGTGTAATATTCCGCAGGTGCGGTAACAGTTGATTATACGAGTAAAGAAGGAGGTAGTTTATTTTTCTGCTATTGCCTTGAGGCTTGGGTGGTTGCTAGGTAGCCGTGTGGCTTAGTTGAAATGAAAGCCGTGTGGCTTTGTTGAATTGAGAGGGGTGTTGATTGAATGTTGAGGTGATTGTTCGTGTGTCGGCCTCCCAGGATCTTCTGTACGGGAGATTGGTTTGGGTTACTTGTTCAAGCATGATAACACGAGGAGAGACAGTCGCTACGCAAGCCAGGCTGCGAGCTTTACTGCCGAATTACAGGGTTGCCTCAAATAGAGGATTATATATGCGGGCGCCTCGGCCCAATTCTGGCGCCTGAACAGGGGCGAGGCAGTCGCAACAATAAGTACTCGTATGGACAATCATGAATCTCCCTACATGCCCTTAATTTCCCAACTAGTATTCTCCGGATACTATTAATCGTGACGCGTCGTGTACGATCATCTCCGGATTGGAGTGCAAGATTGATACATGAGAATAGGATATTACTGGGTAGGCAATGTGAGTTAGTTTGTCTTCATTAATATTAAGGCTTCTGCCGCCCAATAATCTACGCTTTGACTGCTATTTACAATGAGTGTCTTACAAGCACTGGCAGTGTTTGATTCGAACGTTTACGCTAAGCCGCCGTCGCGGGCCGGCTGTATTGATAATAAGTAAGGCTAGAATTGTCATAAAGATTACTTGACTTAAGCTAGGAATTGTGCCAAAGAGTGCACGTGCAATCTAATTATTGTTATTATTTATTATTATATGAGAAATGAAAGGTGTCCTACGAGAGGAGAGAGGAAGGCACCATTTGAAAAAGAGTAGAGGGAATGCGGAATCTATGCACAAAGTGCACAGAATTGGTAGATGAGGATGAGGATCAGAGCACAAGAAGGATTTAGAGAACATTGATCATGAGGATACAGATTAGAATAGTATAAGGCATCCTATGAGTTACAACGACAACAACCACTGGAGGTAGCCGCCATTGCCAAGAGGTAAAAGGAACAAGTAGCTACAGTTGGGGGCGACCAATTTCTGGTTGCGCTAAATTTAGCCCCCCAAATCAGAGAGTTGGGTGATTTCTGGATTAGAATTTCCAGGAGTTGGGAACTTAGAATATTCGGAGACTTTCCGAGGTAAGCATAATTACCCTAATTTCTAACTCAAGTAACGGCTAATTATTGACATTTTTATATACACAAATTGACCTAACCCAAAATCAATAGTAAGAGTTTGTCACTAAAAATGATTATGATAGAAATTCTTGCTACAGTTAATGATCAGGAAAGAATGATTATTTATGTGACACGACTTGAGGTAAGTAACTACCGAGGATATAATCCCTATTGTGTAAATAACCTATCATGGCTTCATTTCCCAAGATATGACATTTAAACATTGACTAAAATTCAAGGAAATTCCACAAATTAAATAGATCTGACTTACTAAAAACATACAAAACTTGAGAGCACAATTGATTAAACTTGGACACACAAGAGATGGCAAAAATCCTAATGGCGATCACTAGATTACTCTAATTCAATTTTTATTAGAGGCTTGAACACATCAGCAGCTTTGCCCGGACAACTAAGGTGGCATGAGCAGTAATCTTTGGGCCTAGGTCTCACTTAATAAATCAATGATGGTAAAAATCTACAACATTTTGCCAAATGCAATTGAACTAGAAAGCTCATGTTTCTAGTTTTACTAACTGAATTAAACAAGGTACAATGACTATTTAATTAAATTTACTAACTACTTACTCTTCAGAATCAAGCATTATTTGTGTTTTGCCAATTGATTAATTACCTAATTTGATTTAGAAACCCAGTTGGGGCAATACTTGGTAATTGATGCAGGACTAGATGCATTCAGAAGAATACATCTGTGAGTAAAATAATTGGTGCTAGCCTAACTTGATAAAACATACACACATTATGAAATATTGGGCCGAAGTATTTTTGACAAAAGGAAAATTCTAGCATGATAATAAATAACCCTACTGAATTTTGGCATGATACATTCTTTTTTGAAATAACTTCACAATGAAATGTTGACAAAAAAATCATTTTAAGAGAAGGAGAATTTCTAGCCTGAATAAATGCCATCATATAGAAATGTTGAAATTGAAATGTTGACATAAAATTATTTTAAGAACAAAAGGGAAAACTCCCTACAGATGGCTTTACATTGAATCGTGAATAGTTTGCTGCAAATTTTAAGGTAGGATACACAACAATACACAAGGAAAAATGGCCTGTGGGGGGAACCCAAATTCTGGGCAAGAAAAATCCTAAGCATTTAGCACTCTGGAACTTTCGGCGATTTTCTTAATACATCACACAATAATATCATTGATAGTTTCATAATACACAAATATAGTTACCCGTAGAACAGCACAGTAACACACAATCTCTAATTCTCACCAGAGAAACACGCGGTGCACACACTGTCAATGACTTGGTACGAGTGGAGCTAGTGCGAGTGGAAATGTTGCCGGCAAAGCGTCGTGGAGGGTTTCGTTACAACGCAAAAGTGATTTCTTAGAGAATGAATTTTTCAATGCACAATTTTAATGGAATTGAGAATAGAAGTTAATTAATTCCGTAATGAAATTTTATTCTGATGGTTGGATTTGTTTTACTGAATTTTTAATGATCATTTTGGGAATTTCCGAAATTTATACTGAGTTGCGTGCCGAAGGTTCGCTACAAGCATAAACTTCTCACATAAGCAGCAACTCAACTTGCTCCCGTTTACGTGCTAACGTGCTAAAGTGCTGACGTGCTTATGCTGGCATGAGCCGGATCTAACTCGATCACTCAAAAATTCATCTTATGTTGAGTCATAAGTTCTACCGAAACTAAGTCACTGACCCTCGCTCCATAATCTCAGAATTGCCTAATTCAACTTCACAAATACCACTCACTCACCCTGCTTACTCCATCGCGTGCCGGCCTTCGTCAACGCCAGCCTGGTCCTCCGGCAAGGATTGCCCACCTAGACAAGCTCTCCGAGATCAAGAACCAAGACAGTTCCTGGTTTCCTCTTCCAATAAACTCCACCTAAAAACGAGCTGAGTTCCAATCCGTCTTTCATTGTCCCTCTCAGAATTTTCCCAGATAACTATCGAGAATCGTTCGAGATTTTATTGCCGTCAAATTAATATTTACATTCAAAATACACAACGGCTAAAATCCCGACAACTATGATCTTACTTACTCAATGCGTTTAAAGGTTTGGTATTAAAAGTTGAAATTTCTTTGATAGTCTTGCTTACATAACCGAGGTACCTAAAGTCGTAGTGATATAATTTTTTCGTGTTTTAAATTTAATAGCCTTCAGTAATATGTTCGTTTTGAAACGCAGATTTAAAATAAAATGGTGTCAACTATGTAAAGTTCAATAATCGAATACGTGTTCTTAAGAAAGTTCAACTTATTTTGACATATTTTTCATCTTGACATGTTCAACAAATGGTGAGTTGGATGTCAAACTTACGTGTGCGTGTGTGACACTGTGTGTATCCTACTCGCCCAGTCAGAAAGCGACCTGCTTGACAAGAGGGAGGCGTTTGCGAAAAGTAGCGACTCAACTGTAGCCCAAAATGTTTCGATTGAGCTTATTTCTCGTTTTTTTATCAGTTGTGTGTGCTGTTGATGAATTGGTTGTAGAAAATGTTGTCACAAACGAGTGTGAAGTAAGATCTAAGCCGGGTGACATGCTCACCATGCACTACACTGGCACCCTTGAGGATGGAACCAAATTCGATTCAAGGTATGCAAGTAAATTAAGTAACTAGCCAATAGTATTAAGCTTTTAGTTACACACGGGAAAAAAAATTTCGTAAAGCTAACTGTGATGTATAGTTTGAAATAATATACTCAAGTTGAAAATCACACTAGCTACCTAGGCCTAGATTAGTTTCCGTGTAAAATCTGGGAGTGGAATTTTTTCATAGGTATATCAAAATCTACTTTTGGTAAATGTTGAGCATTGGTCAGTAATAAATTTTCCACTTTTTGATGCCTATTCAAAATAAACAAGTTTTCTTCTATGCACTTTCCGTCTTAAATGAGTATTTTACAAATTATAGCGGTAAATGACTTACTGCAACTCCAGTTGTTGCAGCGGGAAGTAGTTCATCTAGCACGTCATATGGCAATACTGCAATGGATGCGCTCGAATGGTTGAGCGCATTTCCACCATCAAAGACGAAAGTTAACATACTGCTCTAACTTATAAAATACTTACTTGTTGCAAAAAGTGTATAGAAGAAAAGTAGTTTATTTTGATGTTATTGCCATGATTCTAGCAACAAAGGTTCAAAATTTGATGAGTAGCTGTTCATTTGATTGCATTTGCATCAAAGACGAAAATTAACATACCACTATAACTCTTGAAATACTCATTTAAGACGGAAAGGGCGTAGAAGAAAACTTGTTTATTTCAATCTAACTATGTTCAGGTATCAAAAACTTAAAAATCAATTACTGGCTAACATTCAACATTAACCAATGTTTCAAATTCAATATTAAATATACTGTGTAAGTTTCATAAAAATTGGACCATAAAAAAAAAAATGTGGGGCCTTTATAGTTTGAGAATGCTATCCTAAAAAAAAAAAATGGAAATTTAAGTAAGAAAGTAGGTAAATATAGGTTTTGAAAGGCAATAGTCAACCCTAACCTAACCCAGATTCTACGCTGTGCACTAAACATGCATGAACTGAAAGTTTGTGGCATTGAATCAATGTGTCCTCAAAAAAGCGCCGGGCATTGTCACCTTTTCTGCAAAAAGATCAAGAAAATTGTCAAAATGCCATGAAAAAAAGTATGTTTTAAAATGTATTTTACGAATGTTATGACGTTCTTTAAGTAAAGAATTGCCCAATAGTTGCCTCAAGATTTGAGAAAGATTAACCAATTGAATTTATTTTGGTAAATGTGTAGCGTTGGTCAGTAATCAATTTTCGGTCAATATTGAATATAATGTTGTCAATGAATTTCATAATTTTGTAGGTATAGATAGGTAATATAGTCGATTTTAAGACGTTTTACAAGAATGACAATGTGCCTGGAAATGCTTATTTTTGGAGATATTTAACTTTGAAGTTATAGGAACGTCGTTTATAAAATTGAACAAACGGAGAGGTAAATGAGCAGAAATCCGGTTCTGTTGTAAGGATAGGTAAGGTTAGGTTTGGTAAAGTTAATTTAGTTAAGTATCCTAACTTAAGTAAGCCTAAAATATCTTAATTTAACTCAACCATACCGAGGCCGATGACGCCCGCCAAAAAACTTGGCGTGGTCCGCGTCCGCAAAACGCCGGAAGAGCCATGTCGGAACTGCCGTTAATGCTATTCTTAACTGGCGTTATTTATCCTATATCTCCTAAAATAAGCATTTCCGGGCACATTGGCATTCATGTAAAACGTCTTAAAATCGACTATATTACCTATCTATACCTACAAAATTATGAAATTCGTTGACAACATTATATTCAA
Organism: Morinoia aosen; assembly: GCA_030386875.1. Taxonomy (NCBI): domain Eukaryota; kingdom Metazoa; phylum Arthropoda; class Malacostraca; order Amphipoda; family Talitridae; genus Morinoia; species Morinoia aosen. Next base: position 24,105,325 of record CM059565.1, read on the forward strand.
TATTGACCCAATTTTCCACTTTTCGGTATCTAATCGTAGTTAATTAGATCGAAATAAACAAGTTTTCTTCTATGCACTTTACGTCGTAAATGAACATTTACAAGTTATAGCGGTAAATTACTGACCGCAACTCTAGTGTTTGAAGCGGGAACTAATTCAAACAGCACGTCGGACGGCAACACTGCAATGCCGTCTCGCTTCTAGTTCGATCGTCATCAAAGACGAAACCAAACCTACCGCTATACCTCGTTGAATACTCATTTGACAAAAAAAGTGTATGGAAGAAAAGTTATTTATTTCTGTTATTACCATGATTCCAGCAACAAAAATTCAAAAATCGATGAGTAGCTGTTTATTTGAGTGCATTTGTCATCAAATACAAAACTAAACCTACCACTATGCATGGTAAAATACTCTTTTGCAATGGAAAGTGCATAGAAGAAAACTTGTTTATTTTAACCTAATTAACTAGGCCTATGTTCATACTTCAAAAATTTAGGAATCGATAATTACCAAACGCTACACATTTACCCAAATGATATATAAGCTTTATCCAAAACTCAGTGAAATGCTTGTACATTGACATTTTGAATTGCTAGTGCAGCCTATCCTCAATAGTGGTTGATTCTTGAATACATAGCATTTTAGTATAATATCTGGAATGTACATATAGGAATTTTTGTGCCTCTTTAGCTGCAAACACAACCTACTAAAGTCATTGGAAAGGGCTTGTACTTCTGCTTAGATGTACAGGCTGCACCATTTCTTGACACTATTATAAGGTGCCTGATGTGATGATGGTACTTTCATTTCAGAAGGTATGACAAGTCTTGAAGTAGTCAATTACTAGATGTTTGTCCCCCCTTTATTTTTTGATAATATTGACTAAATTTTAATATCAGAGAAAGTGCCTCAAACCAGGGTTCATTTTAGCATAGCTATTTCAATGTTGCTCCTACCACATTAAAATTTGAATCTATATGCAGTGTCTAGATATTCAAAAAGGTTTTATAAAATTGAGAACTAATCCAGCATTAAAAGTTGTATTTAAAGTCTTAAAGGCTTGCACAAATTTTTTTAAGTATATTGTTGATAGTCATATCATTTTTTATTTTTGCGATTATTTCACTCGACATGTATTGCTTGACTTATTACATATCAAATTCATGTTTTTGTATCAAATTTAATGTAATTTTGAAATTAATACCCAATTTTGTCCTAATTGCAGTTTTGGGAACAATTGGTTGCAAATAAAATTTTCACCTTGAGTTGAATTTATGCTTTGCACAATACCATAGCTCAAATAATATAACTTTTGCCTTATATATGTAACTAAAGCCTCAAGCACCATTTAGCTTTAGATTAAATTTTGTCTCCAAACACAGCTACGTCCCTAAATGTAACTATGACCCACAAATCCAGCTATGATCCCTGAATGCAAGCGACTCTGACTTCCGAGCGCGACTATGACTTCCGAGCGCGACTATGACTTCCGAGCGCGACTATGACTTCCGAGCGCGACTCTGACTTCCGAGCGCGACTCTGACTTCCGAGCGCGACTCTGACTTCCGAGCGCGACTCTGACTTCCGAGCGCGACTCTGACAGACCCCTCCATGTTTCTGCGAGCCCAAAATAATTGTATTCATTCTTGATATGTAATGAACTAGATCTTTGCAACATTTCATTCATACTTATGCCTTCTTTTACCCATCTACACATCTGATGATACTGGTGATGGTGCTTCATTCTGTATTTTTCTGGCCTCTGTTGTTTAGGGATATCTTTCCTTCCCTCCACTTGCCTATCATGTTTTATTCATTTTGACTCGTCCAACTTTTAGGTGTTGTTGCTGCCTTGTAGAAATTTTGTTAATAGTTTTAAAATTTTGTATTCTGTTGGTGTTTTAGATGTTGATGCAAGAAATGGTGTTTTGTAATGATCAGATTTTGTGGCATACAGTGAGACTCCGCACCTAAATTATGGAGTAAACAGAAGTATTATGTAAATAACTCAATACAGAGCAAAGATGTGATGGTATGTAGTTATGCAATGCTTAATTTAGATCAGGCACTCATATGATGCATGGTCAATCCAGGAAACATCAAAATGTAGTGGTAGCTTTGAGTTTTTCAGTAATGGTATTTTGCATAGCAAATGAGTCCTATTGTCTGAGAATCAAATAATTGTTTACAGAATAATTGAGAGTAAATGTCTGCCTAAATTTTGCATCAAAATATACCCTATTCTTTCTGGGTGAAAACTATGATTTGTAATTATAACCCAGTTTTTGGTTTGACAAAGATTGTTTTACCTCATAGAATGTCTGCCTGCTTCTGTAAGTAGACAATGTCAGAAAATGTTTCGTTGCTAGAATGAATGAATCAATTATTTTTGTCGAGGCGAGCATCTAATAGTATGGGCGCGAGTCTCAATTGGCTGAAATGTGTGTGCAGTGTTCATCTAATTTGGCTGTTGCCGAGCTCATTTAGCCTCTCTATCACTTCATAACTGAATGTATTCAAGTGAAGGAATTGGGGAAGTGCCGACTGAGTTGGAGCAGTGTACTGGGGGAAGAGGCAAGAAATAGCAGTTTATCGTGAGGCGCGTCACCGACGGGCTGTCAGGACAGAAGTATTCTTGCTTGGCCGTCACCGGCCGGTAGCATGGCTACGTCATGCGAGGTGCTCTCGCTTTTCAGTTCTATCTTTATACTTTTTAATGTCTAATTGTTGCCTGGCTGCTTAGCTGTTTTGTGCTCCAGTGCACACTCGAATGTTATTTTTTATCTTAACAAACCTTGCATCGCAATCGCGTAACGTATTTATTTTCATGCTAAATTAAAAATTTTTCCATCATGCCTTTCTTTCTGCAATCAGTGTTTATCCCAAAATTTGAAATTTAGGTTAAAAAAATTTCCTATTCGGAAGAGCGATTACATCACTATAGTCAATTAACATGAAGAATAGTATCTCGGCGGTTTGCTGGATTACGAGATGATTTACAGTGCACCGACTTTTTCTTGGTTTCACTTTTTGCTATTTTCCGCCTCCAAGAACTGCTAGGCATCTCATGCAAGAATTGAATATTCTCAAGGTAGAAGGAAACAAGCGAAAGTTTGCGGGAGATGCCAGAACATGGAGAGATCGAAAAGAAAACGAGATTGCCCGGCAGGTGAAGAGGTAAAGGTGTCGGAGCGCTGCACGAGATACAATAAAACGGGACGGTAGACCAAGGTTAGATATTCTCTGCAGTTGGAAAACGAAACAGAAGAGCAGGCTGGCTTCAAAAGGGGAGTGCTGACAAAAACTGATACTTGAAGAACACGAATGAGACTCACGAATAATTTGTCTGAGTAGATGTAAGGTTACAAAACGCAACTTCTGCTTCAGAAAATTAAATAAACAAATGTAAAGTGAGGTGAAATCGGGGAACGTAGTCAACAAGTGATGAATGAGAGGGCAAAGGCGATTGTCGCGACATGCTGCTGTCATATTTTAAGGTGCAGGTGTGCCATTTCTTTTTCATGAGTACGGCATTCTACAAACGGTAGCATTTAGAAATCCATCTTTAGAAATCAGAATTCCCTGATGGAAAGTGAGTTCCCGAGCTGAGAGATAGGCAGGCGTTATTTTTGTTGAAAATATTTTTTTATATTACTATTTTTATTTGTTCACTTCTATCTTGTTTTTCAGGACCGCTGACTTCGTCAGTTTTTATGTTTCATAATTTTCCTTCTCGAGATGCGTGTAGGAATATATTTTGTGCATAAATTCCGCGCTCCTTAACTCCATACTAAATGGTGCCTTCATCCTTCTCTCTTTGGAGCCCACAATCTAAGCTCACCGCTTCATCGCGCTCGAGTGTAGTGAATTTTCAGCTTCAGTGTTGTGAATTTTCGTAGATCATAACTTACATGTAGCACGCGCGGAGCAGTTCTTCCGAATGATTTTTTAGATCACATGTTGTCGGTGGTTATGTTTAGGAGGATAAGCATGAATTTAACGCAAATGTTATGCTGCTCGACTAACAGATCCCGTCTAACTACTTTACGTAGGTTTCTTGTGAATTTATGCATTAAATCGTAGCTTACCCAGTTCTATTGAAAAGAAATTTTAATGAGCCGTGTACACGCACCGTCAGAAGTGCTGCACCCGAGTCGCCTGTAAAAAAATTTTAATTAATACGAGAAGCGCATCTCACTTCACTTTACTTCACTGTGCACAGATTATGATGAATACAAAATAGTTTAACACGTTCCCCGCGTATTGGGCCATATGTGACCAATAGCTAAGTTGCTCGTTCACGTACCGGTATAAATGAACATTTCATCGATTTTTTTCATATCTGTTTGTAAGGATACAAATTAATTCCAGCAGTAAAATCGATTTCCTTACTGTGCTACTCACAACCTAACCAAACCAACCGTTGACCACCGCGGTGAACGTGTTGGTAGTGTATCGGCGACACAGACCGCGCCTCAATTTCAAAGCGTGACGAACGGCCAGACGGACTTTTTCCCAAAACGAAGGTATGATGCAACTGGCAAAAATTATCTCACACCTAACTCAAGCATTTTTGACGGTGACGTGGGAATAGTACTATAAAAACTCTGCCCACTAAATCATCAGTTCTGTCTCAGGCTATCATCAAGTAGCGGAGTATCCAAACAAAAAAAATAACTGATGCTTCGATGGGTGGAGTTTTTGTAGTAACATTCCCATGTCATCGTCAAAAAACGGTTCCGTTATCTATGTTCGAACTTTTTAGGGTCAGTTGCGTTGCGTATTCGAAGTTTTTGCAATGGCTGATATGAGGAACGAGCGAACGAAAAAAAGAACGATTTTCTCTCGGAAAAACTGGCACTGAAATTTGAACGGTGGAAAACAAGATACCAGGATAATGCTATTGTGAAAAAAATTGAAGTTTGAGTGTTTTTATCGTTTCAAAAGCAGTTAAATGTGAATTACACACCTCTCTTGAATGGCCCTTCCTCGGTCCCAACTATAAAAGTGTAGAAAAAATTATTATTATTCTAGGAGATCTTTAACCCATCATTGAAGTAGTTCTGACGCCGATTGGAGTGACTTGAAGCTCAATTCGGTGAACGCGTCGTTGCTACGTATGTGTAATAATTCACACTTTCATCCAGGGAGTTGTAAGTGTCGATCAAGTGCCAAAACACGTTCGAAATTTAAATTTAACTCCTACAACTGAGAAAAAGTCTTGAGAGGTTTCTACGTTTATATTTACAGGCTTAATTAATAGACGGAAGTTATGTTATGAAGTATTAGCTTGACAAGACTTGGAAAAATCTCACCAAATCTAAGCTGATTGATGTATGTTGGACTGGGCGGTGACCTGGCAGGCCGGAGTGGGGCAAGAAGCTTAACACACAATGAGTATCTCAAAATTTTCGATGGTTCTTTGCCTTTCCTTTAAGTCGGAGGATGCATGGCATAAACACGCTAGAAAATGAAGCTTATGCATTGACTGAGATTTGGAGAATTTCGGCTCTTGCTATCTGCGTTTAACAACGTTGGAACGATAACGGCAAAAAACGAATACTGAAAGCATAGCGTTCATTATGACCTATTGATTATATCCAACGTCAGCCAGTTTTGAGAGGTATTGATGATGAACAGGAAGTCAGTTGAACTCGTGCTTCGGCTTCTGACAGCTGAACAAAAGCTTAGTCGCGTTGAAAGATGCTGTGCTTTTGAGAATAGTTCTGAAACAACCTATAGTTTTTTCTACCATTACTATTTGCCTGATCTTGCGCTGTGCAATTATTTTCACTTCTCCGAATGAATGAAGGCATGGAAGGAAAACTTGCCGACGTTGCAGTTGTGAGAAATAAAATGACGAAGGTGCTGCGTTTTCTAGTACAAGACATTGAATTTTTCTAATGGAATAAAAATTTGATTAGACCATTGGTGTCATATGAGAGTAAATTGAAGAGCTGGTTTTCTATTACGAAAATTGAATGGTGGAAAAATAAGCTCATTTTCCGTTGGTACCATCTCACACCAGGCATAGGTTACGGCGAAGCGGAACTTCAAGTGCCCCGTTGTGCAGTTGGATTAACTGTAAGTTTTTGTTTCAGTGTGGACAGAGGAGACCCCTTCACGTTCCAGATGGGAGTGGGGCAGGTGATCAAGGGCTGGGATGAAGGTCTGCAGGACATGTGCCCTGGCGACAAGAGGAAGCTCACCATCCCCGCCAACAAGGCTTACGGGGACCGTGGAGCTGGTGACGTCATCCCTCCTGGTCAGTTCAGTTTTCAGTTCTTTTTTTCATATTATGTGCGTTGAGTTGTTGTTGCTTGTTAAGCTTGTGACGTCATCCCTCCTGGTCAGTTCAGTTTTCAGTTCTTTTTTTCATATTATGTGCGTTGAGTTGTTGTTGCTTGTTACCCCTCAGGGGGATACAACTAATGTATCTATGGGAATTAGCGCTCCCAGGGGGACTATGTAAGGGCCTGAGCTGAAGGTTAGGTAGGCTTTATTTTTGTTGAAATAGAATAGGTTTTTATTTTGTTACGGACCATCTTTTTTCGGTTCACTGCTGTCCTGTTTTTCAGCACCTACTACTTTCTTCTTCAACTTTGATCTTGTTTCATGAACTTCTTTCTCATCTTACTGTTTCTGTGCCCTTTCTGCATAGATTCCACGTTCCCTTAACTCCATACTAAATGGTGCCTTCTTCTTTCCTCTCTTTGGATCTCATTTGTTGAGGATAGGGAGGCTTAAACTAAATAATAATCTAATCTAATCTAATCTGTTGTTGCTTGTTAAGCTGGTGACGTCATCCCTCCTGGTCAGTTCAGTTTTCAGTTCTTTTTTTCATATTATGTGCGTTGAGTTGTTGTTGCTTGTTAAGCTTGTGACGTCATCCCTCCTGGTCAGTTCAGTTTTCAGTTCCTTTGTTTGATATTATGTGCATTGAAATTTATTGTTACGTTATTATCTTGGACATTGTGCATTCAATCTAATATTGTTTGTATAAAGACGTTGAATATATTTGTTCTAGGGTTAAATAGTATGATATACGAGGCCTGTCGAAAAAGTATCCGACCTTTGGCCAGAAAAAATACTTCAACAACCTGACGGGGTTGGGACCCTAATCCCCTTCAAAGTAGGCTCCTTGTGCTTCCACACACTTAGCCCACCGATCCTTCCACTGCCGGAAACACCTCTGGAAGTCTTCTTTTGGAATGGTGTTCAGCTCTGTCGTCGCGTTCCGCATTATCTCTTCGCTACTCTCAAAACGGGATCCTTTCAGTGGTGTCTTCAATTTTGGAAACAACCAGAAGTCGCAAGGAGCCAGGTCTGGAGAGTAGGGAGGTTGGCGAACGGTCGTAATTCCATGTTTGGCCAAGAAATTGCGGATCAAATGGGATGAATGTGCGGCCTGCCACAACGCTGCTCACTCTCCGCTGATGTGCGGCCATCTTTGAATCGGTTGAACCACTCCTTAATTTGTGTTACACCCATAGCATCTTCCCCAAACACCTGCTGAATCTTACGAATTGTTTCAATTTGAGAATCACCAAGCTTTTGACAAAATTTGATGCAGTGTCTTTGCTCAATTCGTTCAGTCATCTTGCAAGAAAACTAAATCCGACAAACACTTAGAACAGCACCTTACTTGGCGACCACCAGCCAGTGACTGGCCCAAGTGAATGCGGTGAAAAAAGTCAAGCATGCGCATTAAGATTCCTCCTTCCACCGTGCACAGTGGCGCCGCCTTAGAATCACTACTTTGCGCGGGAAAAATTAAGGTCGGATACTTTTTCGACAGGCCTCGTACGTGATAGATGTATGCTTATGCGTGCATGCATGTGTTTTGTGTTATTTAAACAATTGCTAAAAGGCATAATCGGGATATATTCGTGTTGACCTGTATCATCTGCAGTGTTAGAACACAGTGTGTGTATATTTTTCGTCAATTTATGCGATAATGACAGTAGGGAAGGATTTTTGTACAAGCTGGTGATGGAACCCGTGCTAAAGCTTGATGCAGCACATGCCAAGGCGCCGAGTAATTCTTATTTAAGCATATAGAGGATGTTAAATTGTAGTATACCAAGGAGCGGTGCTGTATATCATTTCATGCTCGACGCATTTTGTCTCTTGTTACCTTTTTTTCTTGTAGTAATTCAGCGTTATTATGAATAAATGTATTTCATTTCTTCATATTTCCAGTGGGTTACATACATCGGTATGTCAAATTAGGCACACTGAGGCAATGTAGTCGGCCGACTATCGGGCTTAGTGTTTCAATTCTAGATATAAGCATGGCCTTTGTTTCCTTGTTGTAAAAAATTTACATTTTTGGATATTTGGTCGCGCGTTCAAAAAATTAATCCTTCGTATGATTGATTATGAGCATTTTTTCAATGTTCAAAGGCAATGGAAATATGGTCCTAATGCATTTGTCGTACAAGACTCGGGGAATTAGTAACACATTTTTTCACCAACTGAAAGCACCGATGATAGGTGGCGCTTCATGACGGGAATGTGAACTTGGAAAGAAACGATGTGTAACCAAATTCATGTGTGATCCTCATGACGTGCTGGCTTCATGGTGAAAAGTAGTTATTTGTATTCTGAGTAAGCAGCTTCGTTGGGTATTGTCGGTATTTTGGGTTACTGAGCTCTCCGAGATCACTAAATGTGCGATTACTACCATTAGTCTTAACTTGTGGTGTTGGAGGATCTTGGATACAGGCCCATTGCTGTCAGTACTCCGCAATTTTATTTAGTGAACGTGGATTGCCTCACTCAGTTTCAATGCTGCTGCCAGGCAGAGTGTGCGGCAGGTCCCCTAAATTTTTCTGACACGAAAATGTTCTGCATGGTAGGAATTAATGAAGATCAATGTGAGATTCTTACACCAACGCTTGAATTCATTTCATCATGCACATCAGGCGAAAATTGTAAATGACCCTCGCGACGCTGTGCAGGCGCGACGCTGCTGTTCGACGTGGAGCTCATTGAGATCGGAGACGCGCCCCCGCAAGTGAACGTCTTCAAGGCTATCGACAAGGACGAGGACAACAAGCTCAGCAAGGAGGAGGTGAGGCGCGCTGGGGTGTAGGTAGGTTGGTCGGGGGAGTGTGACGCTGTTGTGTTCCTGCTGGTGCTGACCTAGGCACTGGTGCTGTTGTTCTGGTGCTGACCTCAGCACTGGTGCTGTTGTTCTGGTGCTGACCTCGGCACTGGTGCTGTTGTTCTGGTGCTGATCTCGGCACTGGTGCTGTTGTTCTGGTGCTGATCTCGGCACTGGTGCTGTTGTTCTGGTGCTGACCTCGGCACTGGTGCTGTTGTTCTGGTGCTGACCTCGGCACTGGTGCTGACCTTGGCACTGGTGCTGTTGTGATGCTGATCTCGGTACTGGCGCTATTGTTTTGGTACTGGTGCTGACATTGGCATTAGTGTCGACACTCACACAAGTGTTGGCAATCATTCTAGTGGGGGCACTGGTGCTGGTGCCGACACTGGCACTAGTGTTGGCAATCATACTAGTTTTGGTGTTGGTGCCGACACTGGCACTAGTGTTGGTACTCCTACAAGTGTTTGCAATCATACTAGTTTTGGTGTTGGTGCCGACACTGGCACTAGTGTTGGTACTCATATTAGTGCTGACAATCATACTAGTGTTGGCACTGGTGCTGACACTGGTATTGGTGCTATTGTGATGGTAGTGGTGCTGGTGCTGGCACCAGCTCTGTTACTGTTGTGTTAGTTCCAGCACTGCCATAACACTAGTCTTCACTCGTGCTCCATTAATGCTACCATAAAAAATCGCTTCTTTAAAACAGTTATGTTTCATTAACTTTTCATTGATGGCATTGACTCGTTTGGAAGTAAATTTTAACTCTAGTAACATGCTGCGTTTTGACATCTGCGAACCAAGTTTTTTATGTAAGACAAGGCGAAAACTTTCCGTTTGACATATGAGTGAAATCTGGAGCTGGAATGTTCTCTCCTGCGTCACTGCTGAGCTAAGGATGCCAAGGATGTAATTGTCTTGCGCGCAGATGATGCACGAACGAAGTCAGCATGATAATTTACCCGAAACGAGCTACCTGTATGTACGGTACATAGCATCTGCACTGCAATTTTTTTCTAAGTTGTAAATATTTAAATAATGCAAATGGTGTGTGGTGCTGCCAGTTGACACCACCTGGTGCTGCAAAATTTTTTCGGCGGTTTGCGCGCCTTTGCAAGCTACGAAGCAGCCCACGATGGCCTCGGCCCCCTGAGTCTATGTTTGCGGTTGGGTTGTTGGTGCAAGTGGTTGCGCAGTGAGCCAGATGTGTTTGAGTGCAATTTTGGATATGTTCCCTATATAAGAGCGTATTGGCTTTTGTTTATCAGTTTGCATTGCCATGTATAGTGAAGGTTTGTATGTCTTCAGGAGAACTTCAAAAGAGAAGGGGTTGGGAGTCGTTGAAAAAACGTGTAAGTTCTGTCGTTTATCTTCGTTTTAAGTTTGATTTTAGCATTCATGAGAAAGTCTATTTATTCTTTTGGTCGTAATAAAAAGTTTAATTTATTGCTCCTGCGCATTAATGTGATGACTCGCATATTTGCTACCTTTGAGAATGATGTGCAAACGAGAAAGGTAGCGCCTCTGTGTCGAATCTATCAATCGTCCGTGCCCTATTCGGTTTGAGGTTTCAGATATGAAATGTTTGTTTATCTGCCACACTCAAGTAGAAGGAACACGCTTAGGATTTTCTTACCGAGGATGCAAAACCGTAGTTGAATGGTGGTGCACACTGATTTGATGGTATAATCCTGCGTTTTTGGGCCTCTTGTCGGTCAAGTCGACAATTGCAGTCTTTCATCACAGCGATTTTTATTTGCTGTAGCACTTTTGTATCCATAGCTCTCACGTTGTTGGAGTTTCTTGATTCAGCTGTGTCTCGGTTATTTACATTGAATTGTGAGAATTAGAATCAGTTGTTCAATAATGAAACGTGCTGAAATTATTACTTTGGTCAAAGCTTAGCAAGTTCTCATGCCATTCTCTACATTTTCCGTGCGCGAGTTGTTGCATCGGCCGAATGCCCTGGCTTTAGCTCTGCCGCTGCCTGTGTCGCTGAGTGCCTCTGCTTTGCTTCAGATATGCGCATCCCCTCATGAACCTCCTCGCAACAGTCATTGGTTGCAGTCCCATTAGGAACACTTCCATTCACTTCACCCTAAACTGCAACTGAATCTTCGTTTGCCAGAGTACAGATTTTGAGCTGCTAGAAATTGGCACTGATATCCACCTTGATATTTTCAACTGGGAAACGGTTAGACACTGGGTTGGGAAGTCTTCCCATGGCGACTTCTATCTTGTTTCTTGTGTTGTCAAGTTCAGTCGGCTGCTGGTGATCCCAATGCTCATGATGAGGTAGTTGGGACACAGTCCCTTGCTGCGCTTTGCCTTACGAAGTAGGTGTTCTTGTGCCTCAGTTGCTGCCTAATGCTTTTGTGCTTTCTAGACTTTGCTGTGTCGTGTCTTCTTGGCCTTAACTTTTATTTTACATGTTCTTATTTGACTTGTGAGATCGAATTTAAGTTCTATTATTCTCTATGTTGTTTTTCATCAGAGCTTCTAATTTATATTTTATTCCTCATTTATCTACTTTACGTTATGCTTCTTTTGTGGTGGTAGCTTCTCTTTCATTATATTTTCTCCTGGCCAAATAAATGTTGCTAAATTTTTGTAGGTGTGATGCTTAGGATGTCTGCCTTCGTCTTGGAATTTTGCGCTTTTTCAAGTGTGCTGATGTTGGTGTGGCAGACGCTTATTTTGAATGTGGGCTCAGTTCTGTAATCCCGTCTGCTTTTATGTTCACCTTCTTTTTACTCCTGCTAGCAAATTACCCTCGGTTCCATTAAGCTGCCCGTTGGGGGTACAATCATATGTATCTATGGGAATTGGCTCTCCCAAGGGGAATGTGTGAGAATCCGAGATAAAGGCCTTCCTTTTGTAGCAATAGAATAGATTTATTTTTGTTACGGACCATTTTTTTTTCGCTTCACTGCTGTCCAGTTTTTCAGCACCTACTCCTTTCTTCATAAAGTTTGATTTTGTTTGCATAAACTCTTTCTCAGATTACTGTTCCTATGAACCTTATGCATAGATTCCGGGTTCCGTAACTCCATTCTAAACGGTGCCTTCCTCTCTTAGGAACGTCTTTGTTGCAGTTAGGGAGGCTGAAGCACACGTATAATCTAGTCTATCTTGGGGAGCATTAATTTAAATGCGAGGTATTTCTGACGTATTGTTACAGGGGTAAAGCGGCATGACTGACTAGCTTAGGCCTTTTGTATGTTGATGTATGGTGGGCAAAGTCCCTCCTCTGAGCAAAGAGATAGACCAGAGTTCAGAATCACGCGTATTTCTGGCCACTCCTAATGGGAAGAGACAAACGTTTTCTGTTAATTTTTGAGGCACACTCATTTTCCTTTAACCTCTTCTAACCTTCGTTTGTGTGTTATTACCTTGCGTTTTCATTTTGTACATATTGCGTGTTATTTAGCGCTTTTGCTTTTCGTAATTGTAAGTGTTGTTGATCCTTCTCTTTTCCTTCCACGTTACTCTACAACTCCGCACTCACGGCACTTTTTCGGGTCCTTCTCTTCTCTCTCGGTCTAGGCTGCCGCCACCGCCACTTTGCCGCAGCTGATGCTGCCGCTGCTGCCCGTGCTGCTCATGCTGCATGTCTAAGTGCTGCAGGCTGTGCTCCCCTGCAGCAACGCGGTGATGATGATGCATCACCTTTTGCATCATCACCACAACCCAAACGTCAACTGCCTACCTTCTATCCTCCGCTCACGTGGTCTACGCTTTCTCTAACATTGAGCTCCACCTAACATCTTTGGTATCCGTTGTTTAATAGCTATGGAGTAAATTGTGTGCGAAGCAGAAATTTGTGATCTTGAAGCACGGTATCCTTTGAAACAGCTGCTGAGTTCCAATGATTGAGCTGGAGGTGAAAGGGTTTGGCCAGTGTTTTGGTTTGCGTGTCGTGTGGACTTAACGAGAAAACTCACGTCTTCGTTGGTTGCACCGCTCAGGTGTTGCGGGTCGCTCATGCATTTTTCTCTTTTCTATTTGCAGTTTGTTGAGACCTACTTTGCTTTCGATCTTACCTCTCTGGGGCATTTTAATTCTGCGTTTGCGCTCGTTTCTTGGCGTGCTTCCCTCCTTTTCTTCTGATTTTTTTTGTCGTTGTTTGTCGGCCCTCACTTTTACTAAGTTACTTTTAGCTTAATCCCAGTTGATGTGTACCTTTTATATCTTAGCGTTCTTATTACGTCCAGTATTTCATTTTTAGTGAGAGTATTCTCTTGTTAGTTTTTGCTTTTACTTCCTCAACTTTACTTCGCCCATGTAAGAGCCTTTTTTGGTCAAGTTTTTCTTTGTTGTATTGACCTTCTGCTGTTCAATTGAAAAACTATTGTAGCCGCACCTTTTCTACTGCTCTCCCCCTCAGGGGGATACAATTATTGTATCTATGGGAATTAGCACTCCCAGGGGAACAATGTGAGGGCCCGAGCTGAAGGTTAGGTAGGCTTTCTTTTTTGTTAAAATGGAATAGGTTTTTGTTTTGTTACGGACCATCTTTTTTCGGTTCACTGCTGTCCTGTTTTTTCATCACCTTCTACTTTCTTCTTCAACTTTGATCTTGTTTCATGAACTTCTTTCTCATCTTACTGTTTCTATGACCTTTCTGCATAGATTCCCCATTCTCTCATCTCCATACTAAATGGTGCCTTCCTCCTTCCTCTCTTCGATACGCTCTTTTTTTGTAGCGGTTAGGGAGGCTTAAACTAACTTATAATCTAATTATAATCTTTCTACTGCTCTCGCTGGTGTCGCCCTTGGCTGCAAAACGCCTCGTGTCTTGCGCTCCTGTTGAGGGGCAGGGTTGTGTCAGTTAAGCTTTTGTGGCCAAAATTCTCATTTTCGTCTTTTAAACAAAATTTAGCCGTAAATCGAATCGGGAGGCGACGATCTTGCCCCGTGCTAGGGAGCCTTTACGGTGATGTCTTATTTGGAAGATATCAAAATCAAGATTATTTTCGTAAAAAAATGAGCTATCACCTCATCTTAAGGATGCTTTGCTGGTACTTGAGTACAAAACATGTCCTCAAAGTTGTTACTCTGATACGTGTTTGTGTCTGGGCTAGCGCTGACAGTTCAGTGTGTGTCCACGCTGGAGCTGACTGTTGGGAGCGTGTGTGCGGTGCTTATGTTCTGCATCACGGTGTTGGGCGAGTGAGCTGTTTTGCAAGCAATACATCTCATATCCTAGAATTTTTATTCTCGCGTTGAAAAGCCAGATGCAGACCTCTCATTTAGCATGCTAACAACTACGAGGTGCATTTTTAAGATATGTAAGAGAATTACTCGCCATTTCGCGCACAGCCGGCGCTACTCCATGTTGCTACTGCAAGTTCTTCCTCCACTCGTGTTCACTGGATGGCGTCTTCTAGCGCGAAGTATGGAGATGTTATAGTGGTAGGAATTTATTGTTCATTCGTGTAGGAGGAAGTATTCGTGCTAGTGATGTATCTTGTTAGGTGTTGTCCTCAGCGTTGTCATATTTGTAGTGTTTCCTAGTTAGTCTGGATTCATGGTGCTCTTTGAGCCTGAGGAGACTACTGCCCTTGTATCTGAAGTGTGCCACGCTTGGTGTTCTCGCGCCCAAATGGTTTCTTACTCCTATTATTGTGGTTGAAAGCGCCGCTTATCGTTCCACGAACTGGACGTGTGGCTGGCCGACGTGTGTATTGGTGTTACGGCTTGCCAAATTTAATGTTAAATTATTCTGATGCGTTCCTCATACACGGTTACGCTTGTACATTTTCCTTATCTGTGTCAAGCATAGTAGCTGAAATTTTGTGGTAGTTCATGTGAAGTGCGCTTTTGTGGCCAGTCCTTGTGCTTGTAGAAGTTAGTTAGCTACCTGTCGCTAAGCAAGCAGAGTTTCAAAGTGCAAATTCTAGTTTCTCCCATCGTGCGCTGTGGTGCTGACAATGATGTTCCATTTTGAAAATGGTATAGCCTGAGGTACAAGTTTTTCGTAATGTATATTTAATGCATTTAAATTACTCGATGCGCACAAGGTGCCCATAACCTATATATCAATATTCTAAAGCGTGATCGGCGCACATTCGGTTCTTATTTACGTCCCCGTGCATTGGCAGTCCATTGCATAGTATGAATCTGTTGAGGTTTTTCTTTCGCATGGTCTCCCCGGGAGAAAATGTGAGGTCTTGAGCTGAGAATTAAGTAAGTTTTTTGTTGACCCCTCAGGGGGATACAACTATTGTATCTATGGGAATTAGCGCTCCCAGGGGAACCATGTGAGGGCCTGAGCTAAAGGTTAGGTAGGCTTCCTTTTTGTTGTTCCTTTTTGTTTTGTTACGGACCATTTTTTTTCGGTTCACTGCTTTCCTGTTTTTCAGCACCTACTACTTTCTTCTTCAACTTTTTTTCTTGTTTCATGAACTTCTTTCCTAGCTTACTGTTTCTGTGCACCTTGTGCATGGATTCCACGTTCCCTCAACTCCATACTAAATGGTGCCTTCCTTTTTCCTCTCTTGGAACATCTTTGTCGTGGTTAAGGGAGGCTAAAACTTTCTTATATAATAATAATTATAATAATAATAATAATAATAATAATAATAATACAACTCATCGTAGCAGTTCTATTGGCTGTGTAATTTCGAAGTCAACGTTGCTGTGCTGCTCGTTATAGATTATAGCGTGGTCAAGTTACCGTGGAAGAACTCATGCTGCCGCACGTATCGCTATGACGACACAAGATACTTGAAAATCCGTCTCTTGACTAGTCAAGCGCGTGGCTTGTTTACTTCCCTCGTATTTTGCGTCGCTATGTCAGTGTTCAGATTTGGTGAGGTACCACACTCGCGCCTAGCAAGATTTGCATTACGCAGTGCCCCCAGTGGGATGTAGCTGTTGTACTTATGGGGAATAGCGCGCTCTGAAGGAAGATGCGAGGTCCGCAGCTGAAAGTTAGTTCAGACCTCGTTGTTTAAATAGAATAGTGTTTTTTGTCTTTCGTATCTTTTTCATTCATTGTTGTCCTCTTTCAGCACGACATAACTTAGTTCTTCAACTTTTAACGTTATTTCTCGAACTTCTTTCAATCTTGCTGTTTCTATGCGCACCTTGTGCATACATTCTGTGCTCCAATAATTCCATACTTAATGGCACCTTTCTTGAGAACACGTTTGTTGTGTTTAGAGAACCTTGAACTAACAGTCCAATCTGTGGTTGATCTTCCGCCAACATCCATAAGAAGAAGTTTAGTTTGAGCGTATTAAAAACTTGTTTGTGTTGTGTATCGTTACAGCCGCACTATTCCGTGACTGACAAGCTCTTGGGCTGCATCGAGAGCTTGACAAATCCCGCCCGCTATCACTCCTGCAGCAGCTAGTGATGCTCAGGCACACACTGCAATATAGGCAGACCAGTTGGCTAAAGACAAATTTCATTGCTATTCGGTTGAGCATGGCTTATGGCAAGGGAATGTATCTCATCTGGAGCTGTAAGTGCAGTCGCTCCGATTGAGTACATACATGTATTATGCTTTGTTGATATGACTGACAAGCTCTTGGGCTGCATCGAGAGCTTGACAAATCTCGCCCGCTATCACTCCTGCAGCAGCTAGTGATGCTCAGGCACACACTGCAATATAGGCAGACCAGTTGGCTAAAGACAAATTTCATTGCTATTCGGTTGAGCATGGCTTATGGCAAGGGAATGTATCTCATCTGGAGCTGTAAGTGCAGTCGCTCCGATTGAGTACATACATGTATTATGCTTTGTTGATAAGGTACCATGGACTCGGTCAGTATTAATACGAATTTCATTGAACCACATTGAACTAATTTTACCTATTTTTTAAGTATTCTACACTTTATTTGCCTTAAAGTACTTTCAACTCAATTTTAATTTTATGAGCCACTGGAATCATGAAAATTTTCAAGTCCTCATTTCCCACCAGTTGTTTCTGAAGAAAACCAAAGTGGCGCGCACTTGAGCAGTCAAATTGAAGGCACTGCCACTACTGACGTCGGAGTAGGACTACTGTTGAGTTGATGCACGGAATTGTGAAATTTTCACGTGTGTTTTAGCGTAATAAACTCCCTTTTGTATTGTTGATCTTGAACGTATGCCATGCCATCCAATTGCTGTACTTATACCTCTGACATCGTCTCGGTCATGTTTAGTGCCAATGAAGTCGGTGAGTTCTGTATTTCTTCTCTGAGTAGCAATTTGTCCAAAAAATAGAACTTGGGCTGCGTAACATCTTGAATTATATATTGTGCAAGTACTCTGTATTGAGTATTGTATTCGGGATAAAGAAAGATGTACTGGAAGACAGCACTGTTTTATTTTATTTACCTTTAGACAATTGAAAATTGAGCTCAATTCAAGTGGAGGATGCAACAAGATACTCTCATTAAGTTTAGATTAGAGTAAATCCGTAAATTATATTGGGACTTACTGTTACTTTAGTAAACATAGGTATATTCTAAGGCTTTAACCTGGTCATAATGTGTTCCTCGAGAGAGCAATAAATGTTAGCAAAATCCCAAGTTTCCTTAACATTACCCAGAGCGTTGTGCTGATGTGAGGCTGTGGTCCTTGCAGAGCTTCTGTGGCACGTTGTGTCGAGCTCACACTTTGTCGACTGTGGTGGTGCTGCTGCTGCATGCATCTGTTGACGCTGTTCACTGCATCAGCTGAGGCTGTTTCGTGCATCAGCTGAGGCTGTTTCGTGCATCAGCTGAGGCTGTTTCGTGCATCAGCTGAGGCTGTTTCGTGCATCAGCAGAGGCTGTTTCGTGCATCAGCTGAGGCTGTTTCGTGCATCAGCTGAGGCTGTTTCGTGCATCAGCTGAGGCTGTTTCGTGCATCAGCTGAGGCTTTTTCGTGCATCAGCTGAGGTTATTTCGTGCATCAGCTGAGGCTGTTTCGTGCATCAGCTGAGGCTGTTTCGTGCATCAGCTGGTGCTGTTTCGTGCATCAGCTGGTGCTGTTTCTTGCATCAGCTGGTGCTGTTTCGTGCATCTGCTGAAGCTGTTTCGTGCATCTGCTGAAGCTGTTTCGTGCATCTGCTGAAGCTGTTTCGTGCATCTGCTGAAGCTGTTTCGTGCATCTGCTGAAGCTGTTTCGTGCATCTGCTGAAGCTGTTTCGTGCATCTGCTGAAGCTGTTTCGTGCATCTGCTGAAGCTGTTTCGTGCATCTGCTGAAGCTGTTTCGTGCATCTGCTGAAGCTGTTTCGTGCATCTGCTGAAGCTGTTTCGTGCATCTGCTGAAGCTGTTTCGTGCATCTGCTGAAGCTGTTTCGTGCATCTGCTGAAGCTGTTTCGTGCATCTGCTGAAGCTGTTTCGTGCATCTGCTGAAGCTGTTTCGTGCATCTGCTGAAGCTGTTTCGTGCATCTGCTGAAGCTGTTTCGTGCATCTGCTGAAGCTGTTTCGTGCATCTGCTGAAGCTGTTTCGTGCATCTGCTGAAGCTGTTTCGTGCATCTGCTGAAGCTGTTTCGTTCATCATCAGCTGAAGCTGTTTCGTTCATCATCAGCTGAAGCTGTTTCGTGCATCATCAGCTGAAGCTGTTTCGTGCATCATCAGCTGAAGCTGTTTCGTGCATCATCAGCTGAAGCTGTTTCGTGCATCATCAGCTGGTGCTGTTTCGTGCATCATCAGCTGGTGCTGTTTCGTGCATCATCAGCTGGTGCTGTTTCGTGCATCATCAGCTGGTGCTGTTTCGTGCATCATCAGCTGGTGCTGTTTCGTGCATCATCAGCTGGTGCTGTTTCGTGCATCATCAGCTGGTGCTGTTTCGTGCATCATCAGCTGGTGCTGTTTCGTGCATCATCAGCTGGTGCTGTTTCGTGCATCATCAGCTGGTGCTGTTTCGTGCATCATCAGCTGGTGCTGTTTCGTGCATCATCAGCTGGTGCTGTTTCGTGCATCATCAGCTGGTGCTGTTTCGTGCATCATCAGCTGGTGCTGTTTCGTGCATCATCAGCTGGTGCTGTTTCGTGCATCATCAGCTGGTGCTGTTTCGTGCATCATCAGCTGGTGCTGTTTCGTGCATCATCAGCTGGTGCTGTTTCGTGCATCATCAGCTGGTGCTGTTTCGTGCATCATCAGCTGGTGCTGTTTCGTGCATCATCAGCTGGTGCTGTTTCGTGCATCATCAGCTGGTGCTGTTTCGTGCATCATCAGCTGGTGCTGTTTCGTGCATCATCAGCTGGTGCTGTTTCGTGCATCATCAGCTGGTGCTGTTTCGTGCATCATCAGCTGGTGCTGTTTCGTGCATCATCAGCTGGTGCTGTTTCGTGCATCATCAGCTGGTGCTGTTTCGTGCATCATCAGGTGGTGCTGTTTCGTGCATCATCAGGTGGTGCTGTTTCGTGCATCATCAGGTGGTGCTGTTTCGTGCATCATCAGGTGGTGCTGTTTCGTGCATCATCAGGTGGTGCTGTTTCGTGCATCATCAGGTGGTGCTGTTTCGTGCATCATCAGGTGGTGCTGTTTCGTGCATCATCAGGTGGTGCTGTTTCGTGCATCATCAGGTGGTGCTGTTTCGTGCATCATCAGGTGGTGCTGTTTCGTGCATCATCAGCTGGTGCTGTTTCGTGCATCATCAGCTGGTGCTGTTTCGTGCATCATCAGCTGGTGCTGTTTCGTGCATCATCAGCTGGTGCTGTTTCGTGCATCATCAGCTGGTGCTGTTTCGTGCATCATCAGCTGGTGCTGTTTCGTGCATCATCAGCTGGTGCTGTTTCGTGCATCATCAGCTGGTGCTGTTTCGTGCATCATCAGCTGGTGCTGTTTCGTGCATCATCAGCTGGTGCTGTTTCGTGCATCATCAGCTGGTGCTGTTTCGTGCATCATCAGCTGGTGCTGTTTCGTGCATCATCAGCTGGTGCTGTTTCGTGCATCATCAGCTGGTGCTGTTTCGTGCATCATCAGCTGGTGCTGTTTCGTGCATCATCAGCTGGTGCTGTTTCGTGCATCATCAGGTGGTGCTGTTTCGTGCATCATCAGGTGGTGCTGTTTCGTGCATCATCAGGTGGTGCTGTTTCGTGCATCATCAGGTGGTGCTGTTTCGTGCATCATCAGGTGGTGCTGTTTCGTGCATCATCAGGTGGTGCTGTTTCGTGCATCATCAGCTGGTGCTGTTTTGTGCAGACATTTAATCATGGCACTGTTCCTCAAATTCGAAATGTGTTTTCGAACGAGGAATCTATCGTACAAATAGTCTATTTATCATTCAATGAATCCATTCATCACAAATCTAGGTAAGGAAACCATTTACTGTGAGAGTAATCTAATTTTACATTTTATTTGACAGGAAAGCTATTTATAAGAATTCATTTCCTGTGTTCAGAATCTACTTAGCAGGTAAAAATTCCTTTCCCAAAAATATATCTTACGATGTGTTTGTAAATATAAGGCCTTAAATAATAATATATACAATTTTTATATGAATGAATGGATTCACATAAAAAAAGTATTCAGGAAATCTTGAAAATACTAGTTCATGTCGATTACTTTTTGAGTATAATATTCTTCTTGTGCCGCCCCCCTAAGTTCAGACAATAATCTGCTTGAGTTCACAGGTTTCCCATTGTGCAATCAATACACTGCACTTTGTTTAGTGCTGTTCATTGTTCATTACTGCACTAGTGAGATCAAATCCAATTTGATTGATTTCTTACTTGATGTATACCTGGAGTTGGTGTAGATTTGTTTGTTCTTCATGGTAAACTTTTCCTCTAAGGTATCCCCGTTGGAAAAAAAATCCTAGGGTGGTGGGTCAGAAGGAAGATGACATCTAAAAGGAAAGACGAGTTCTTTTGCCCATCTTGTCATTTTTGAGGTGATGCAAAAATCTTAGGCAATTTCATTTGAATGTGTCTTCTATGTCAGATAGTGTATCTTGGGTATAAACATTTCCAATAAAACTAGTATTTTTCAAAATTTCATTAAAACATTGTTTTTAAAATCCATTCAATGATGTAGAAGTTGTTCAATATTCTTTTAGGTCCTATATTTAAAAATCCCCCTGTATGGGTATGGTACCAAGAAGTCATTCTTCAGTTGGTTGTTTTAGTCACTCAATCATCTTAAGATTTTGATACGGTCTGCGGTAGAGTCTAACTCGCAGTGTGAACTCCCTTGGCTGGAGTTATTGACTGCTGTAGCTCATTATAGTACATGATGGGTGCACTTCATGTTGTGCTGTATTGGCATAAATGGCTGTTTGATTACAACAGTGCCTGTGCTCTACTGCTCAATGTACTCCAATGTGCGTCTTGTTATGAATGTCAAGATTATGTTCTGAGCAAGCTTATCTGCTCATGTATGAGCACTAGATCTCAGGAAAAATTACTTGCCAAATGAGGTAAATATTGATTGAATTCTTGGCTGCTTCAAGAGCTGTTGTTGCAGTGTTCTAAGGTGCTTATACGTGCAACTTCTGCAGAAACGTTACCAAATAAAGAAAAAGGGGTAATTTTAACTTTCTAAAAAGTTCATCTTTAATGACTCGTGTTATGTGAGCAGGTCCTGACGTACATCCAGGAGCAGATCCCTGCAGAAGAGATGGAGAAGGGGCAGGACCCTGCAAAAATCACAGAAGAAATCTTTCATCACGAAGACAGGGACCGAGATGGCCACATCTCGCACGATGAGTTCTCGGGACCCAAACATGACGAGCTCTAGGTCGGGGCTGGTGTTTCTTATCTTGGAGCAGTGGACCACTTTGTGTGTGGTTGGAAATCACTTACAAATCTGACAAGTGTATAGGTCCTTTTCGAATCTGGGGATGGGAGCATCACTACGGAGTCTAGGGGTATGGGAACTTCACTTTTGTCTTTTGAATGGCGGGGTTCAAACATCACTTCTGGATCTGAGGGATGTGTGCATCTGGGGTGCAAAGTTAATTGAAGGTTCATTTCGTGCTACCCACATAGTTCTGTGTATATGTCTTTGAAAGCATAGATCGCTGATGGCTATTTTAGATCTGGACGAAGCTCACAACGATATCAGTTAGGGGTTCTGAATGAGAAAGACTATTGGGCAGGGACGGATCACCTGATCTTCATTGATCTGATGAAATCATTCTGTGACTGTCTGTGTATAGGTAGCACCACCATGCACTAACAACCAGGTCACTCGGCCGTTGATTGCACGGATCTGCATAGATACGTTGTTTTGACGCTCAGCCAGTGGAGTGACCGAGGGAGTGATCTATATTGCCATAGGTTCTCCTACGGTGCACTTCAGATCCTGTATATATACTGAATGATACCATATTTTTTATATGGCCTATTTTGTACGTATTTATCCTGAAAAATTTTGTGTCAATTATTACTAAATTAAATCTATCATTATAGAGGATTTTATCTGACATATTTTATCCAATATCTGAGAGTTTTCTCTGCATCGACTCAGTGTGATAATGTTTACGAAAATTTTAAATATTAATTCTATGTACAATTGAGGCAATAAAATTTATTGGCGTAGATCGTTTATATATTCTTAAAGTGTACGTGAATTTCACAATTGAGTTATTTTATTCTGTGTTATGAGATTTTACTTCTAGATGGTGTTTTAGGACTGAATGTACACCTAGGGGGCTGAGTGTGCAGATAACTGTTAATCTGACGCTGCCCAAGATCTGCTGTCGGACTTGCGAGTGGACGCAACTCTTCATACTTGTGAATATTTCTGCTATTTTGTGGGTCCGTCACTTCGTCTTTGTGTGGGTGGGCGCGGTGTGTTGCTACCGTGTCTCGTTCTGTTCTGAAAGAAATTCTAACTACCATATTTATCAGAGAAGTCATCTCCTCGAGGACCTATCCCATTTTTATACCCCAATATATTACTTTTTCAACAGATGGTACAGAATTATTTTGCCTTTCTTATAGGGATGTATTTTATACGACATTCTATTTTTCTCTCCGAATAAAATAGTTCTATTTTCTTAATCATTCTAATGTAATTTTTCACAGAAGTTTCCCTGGTGTTGTCCGTCATGTGTGTTGCATGACTACCCCAGTTTGCGTGGGGAGAAAGATGGATATTCATGAGAGGGGCTTGTGGCAGAGGAGGAATTCCCTCGTCTTGGAGTTGTCACTTGCGCGAATTCTAGCGTTGATCACGGTTTCTCAGCCATTGTGGTATTGCGTTCGTTCCAGATATTTGTACTGCGAATTTATCCTCTAAGTGAGCGTATCCATGTGTAAACTGAAGTATAAAAAAAGGTTTTGAAGTTTCAAAAATATGTCGCCATACTTTTCGAGGTTTTGAGCGCTTTTCATCACAGAAGGGAAGAGCTTGTGGTACATGAATTTTGAAAGGATGAATGAAGTTCTCCAGATGACGAAGCGATTTTGTATCAGTGTAGAAGTTTATGTTCTCGAGATACGTTGTTTTTGAGTGTGTAAATTTTAATTTTGGACACACCACTCGTTATTTCGTGCATTAGTTGTACCGTGCTGACGCTTGCCTGTTATGCTACCTTGACTTTTTTGACCCGATGATGAATCGCTTTGATAGATTTTGTTGTTCCTTGCCAAATGATACCAATAATAATTACACTGAGTGGTAAAGACATGAAGTGCTATGATTCAGCCCACTTTTCTTCTTCTCTGATGCTGTGCTTTTGTTTAAACTGTATTAATTTGTTTACTCTGCATTAATCGTGATCCCATTCCACACCTAAAGACGATGTATGTATTACTTGCTACTAAAGCAAGAACTCGGCCAACTGTAGGGAGTGAAGTCGTGCGGTTGCTTCAGTCACTCCCCCGCATGTCCTGCGTTTCGATTGTGGTTTGGTTGCCTACTGATTCAACGATTCAGGATCGTTTTTTATGATCGTTTTCCTGATCATCTTTGTTAAGGAATGTTTTTCTGCTGTGTACGTTTGCTGTTAATTTTGTTTTGCCAATTATTTTCAGTAATTGTACTTTCACAATTCTCTCTTAGCTATCTCAATAGCGACTGTATTCGATGTCAACACAGAAAAGGCCTACAGTGACTTATGAAGAACGCGACCAAACCTACTTTTGTTAAGTCCTGCAAAACTTGCAACGAACTTTTATGATTTTCGTCAAGTTATCTTTTAATTCATGAAAAGCGAATCAGATGTATGCTTTAAGTGTCAGCATGGGTGAACTTTCTAGCTCTCGGTTTCTTCAGAGCGGGCGTTTTGCATTCTTGTGATGACCGGTTTCCTATCACGTAGCCGGGCAGACGCATTGACCACCCGAAACAAAGTAGGATATGAAACAGCGCCCGGCGGAACGCTTTGTAAGGACCTCGGTGCCTGGAGTTCAATGCGGCGTGTTTGACTGTTGCTTGAACGAGAGCCGAGGCTGTGAGGGATGTGCCCTACACATAGTACCATATCACGACACTGATGCCTGCACGCATTTGAGGCGAGCTTATCACACGGTAGAGGAAACAAGGAAGGGTCATTTTTATGGGAGAAAATTCACCTCTGGTTCGGCTAGCCAATAGAAAGGCTTTATTTCAGACAAGCTTTATGACGTTACCAAAGTGTCATGTCGTTGGGCCAGTAATTGTGGCAGATTTTGGGCTAGAGCAGTGCTGCCAGATGCGATATGAGCGCTGCCATTGGTTCGTTGCCATGACGTCAGCAAGGCCACACGGTCGACGAAAAAAAAGACTTACATTGTTTCTTCTACCGTGGCATATCACCAGGGCCAGGTTCCGCACGGTATCCACACTGTCACTCCCTTAGCCACGGCTAGTTTCACCTTGATTTTGTGTGCTCGGTCGCGTGCCTCGTAGAGTAATCTCATTCCTGATCGTTCTGAAGTGTTCCCTTCTCCGTAAGGTTGCATTTTTTTACTCTTGGTGTCTTGTTTGTGTGCTTTGTCCTGTGGTCTAGTTTATAACTGGGATCTCTTGCTCGCATTTTCTGGCATTCATTTCTTATTTAATAATTTAAAATGGAATTTGTTACTATTTTATTCTTCTTTGACCTTCTAAAAAAAATATTTTTAGACCGTGACGTGTTACTTTTTATTGAGCATTTGCTCTGGTTGTTGGAGGGGGATTCCTTGTATGAATTTCTCTACAGTTGTTTTTACAGCATTCTCTAAAGCTCATGGCATTCGTAAACCATCCGAGGGACTGTAAAGTCATACTTCCCACTCAAGCGAGTGGTATCCAAATTATCTTATAATTCGTATGCCTTATCGGCTTATTAAAAATCCGCTAATATCTGGATACATGGTTCAATGTAACCGCGCAACCATCCTCAGTCGCGGTGCAACTCCGGTCTCTGTTGTCACCCAACCAAAGATCATTGAATGTCTGCTCAAGAAAAGCATAACACTGCGAGCGTGGTCTGTTTCGTCCACCCTTGACATTCCTTTCTGCTATGGGAGGTGATTGTGTGTTATGTTTTGTGCTCACAGTTGTGCGGTGATGAACTTGTTCCATCAATATGTGCTGTTATTTTAGGTCACGAAACTATTGTTATTTTTATTGTTGGCGAAAGTTGGTGTATATATAATTAATTGCTCTGACCGTGCTATTGTCTCCGAAATGCAAGGGTTCTAGATTATAAGAAACTAGTGATTAATTAATGTGGTGAATTGGGATTAGTTGCTGGTTTTTTATAGTTGTTTTATCGAGTGCATGGTGTAGGTGTTGTTATTGCCTTCTATGTGCATGATGTAGTTATCGTTATTAATATGTTTTACTTAATATTATTCAAGTAGATAGCCGCACTTTGTTCGTACTTGCTTTTACTGTAGAGCTCCATTCTTTGTCGGACAACTGTCTCTCCAGAGGTGCTTCATTTCTGCGAAGCTTAAGGGCGAAATCGGCTACTGCCACAACGATTTATAGCTAATGGCTGAAAAATTATTTCTCGAGTTGGACAACGTCCGTCGTTTTAATTAGCTGTCACCCTCAAGCGTCACAGATGTGGAATGATTGTCTCGACAAGTGATTGAGAGCCGCCTTGTGATTGGTCTCTCAACTCCACTGCCGTGAGGGGTTTGACCAACCGGCGCGCGTCAGCTCTTGCTGTTACCTTAAGTTTTATTTTAATGATTAGCAACCGAAGCGCTCACATGTAATAATCTCAAACTTTAATTTTTTACTTCTTGTTAACTTCCTCTATTCTTTAGTTTTTACCGTCTAAGAGCTGCGCCACGTGGGAATCGTCTTACTTTTAGCTTACAGAATTCAGGTTTAAAACTCGTAATCGCATTGAGACCTGCTGGCAAGTCGTATGATGTTGCTGGGGAAATACTACAATGCTTCCATTCTTCCAAATTATAACGCGTAATCATTGACTAGAGAAACTACATTTGCTAGATGCGCTCTCGAAGACTTGGTGTTGCATTGTCTTACTGAAAAAATAATGGTTGTGTTCCGCGACTAATTGTGCTTCCATGTCGCTCATGTAGTAGAAGTAGAAATATTTAATTACTGAAGCGCTGATGAAGAGGCTGTTTGTGTCAAAACCGTGTTATAATAGTTATTCCTGAAAAAAATTCTGAATTCATTTTATCACCCACTTAACTACGGTGTTTTTATAATTGTGATCAGATCGATTAACCTCAGTGATACAAAATCTGACCTGAGCTTGTTTCTGGTGCAACGTCTATTTGCTGGCGATAGTTACGATTATCCTGCCCTGCACAATCGGTTTTGGCCTCCTAGCTGTTGTTCTCACCGTCCTGGAGATGTTGCTGAATTTAAAAATGGCTGCCGCTCTGCTCATTGCCTTGTTCGTTGCCTCAGTGATGCAGAGCTATGATCTTCCTCTTCGCAGATTTGATCGTGCTCTTTTCAAAGTTCACTACGTGCAGTAACAATGTTCCTTTAGAAACAACATTTTTCATGGAGTGATGGGATTTCATTGTGCTCTTTTCAAAGTCCACGACGTGCAATAGCTATGTTCCCTTACAAACAACGTTGTTCATAGAGTGATAGGATAAATGAGTCAATTCATTCATTTTCTGTGACCTGTTTTAACACAACTTTGACCTGGGTGGTCTCCTCATCTGTGATGCAGAAGTAAATGAATGAAGAATGCAAAAAAAGTAAATATATTTGCAATAGTTGCTCTACTTCTTTGTTTTATTTTCAGGATTATGTTCATTTTTTTCCCAACGATGCTCACTCCAACGCAGCTACGCTGTGCCGCATTTGTCGGCGGTGATCTAATTTGATGGCACATCTTATTGGGGACCGAACTTAGCGTTAAGTGTTTTTATTTTGGTCGCGACCCCGGTAGAAACGTTTCCGTAAAATTATTATTATTTTGGTCCTTCTGATTGCCTTGTTGGGTAATTTTTAGTTCTGTCTCACGTTTTGTGTCGTTGGTTTACTGAAGACCTTGCATTTTAGAGGTCGGGTTATCATGGTTTTCCTGAACTCAAAATTTCATTCAAATTCTTACTTGAGAAGTATTTTTTAGCTGACGAATTTGAAGAAAATCAAATTCATAATCTTGAATTTTAATGTAAGTTTCAAGTTCATGGCTTGTCTCATTGGTTGAAAATCTAAAATATCAGCATGTCTTTCTCCTTTCTTCAGTCACGTGCATCGAAATGTCACTACACACTTAAAATAAGATACACTAATTAGCATTGTACTGATAATTAATTCCCAGAATGCCGTGAGTTAATTTGATTGCTGATGTATTTACTTTTTATCGGGATTTATTGTCGAAAATAGCGAACGCTCACAACTGGTTGATGTGTAGCCGCACCTCGAGGTAGGTGGTGCCCGCTGCTGCTGCTGCTGAACGAGCTTCCCGGCACCGCCGTACGGAGGGGAGGGTGCCCTTGCCTTCTACGCTAGACGTTTAATAAACACTATTCTTTCTATGCCTGTTTCATTGCCTTACGAAAGGGTATTCATTTTATTCCAACCGCGCCTGATGCATATCATCTACATTGGTTTTCTAATGCCTTATATCTCGATGCAATGACTGTTACTCCTTGTCAAGCTGGTAACCATTTCCGACACCTGGGTAGAGTGGAGAATTATGGGTTAATTCTTCCTTTTCGCGAAAGAGGAGAGGGCGGAGCTGCCGGGATTCGAATCGCCGACCCTTCCTGTGAAGGGCGCTCGCTCTTGCCACTCGGCCACGGTGACGAGTCCATAGCACATACTTACGATTTTGTTCTCGCAGATGTGGACCATAAATTTTAAACGTCTTTAAGCAAACAAGGTTGTGGTATGTGTTAAATTTACTCTCACCTTAGGTTGAGAGGAAAGTAAATTAAAAGATATTTTCCTGACTCTTAAGAACTTGATGATCGTTTACTTTCAGATTTGAGTTGCTCTTGTTACTCTTCCACCTCTTCCGTTTTCATCGTCAACAGTTTAGAAGTTTACGCTTATTATGTTGAAACCATAAGGAAGTACGTGCTGAAGCTTAAGGTCAATTTTCCTGTGTCAAAGCCTATACCTAATTACTTCAGAACGTACCTCCGTTAAAGGTTCGACTAGCCATTATACTTCCAAGCGTCACAGGATTTCATACGCATTACAGTTGAAATGCTTAAGTGCACTTTTACCCAAATAATGAAAACACGATCTGATAAGATTTAAATAAATGTTGGGCTGCACAGATATTTCACAAATATGGGTCACGTCCACATTTACACAAATGGGACTTCGAGATTGCCGACTTCACTGGGTTGCACGAGCGAAGCCCGAAGGACGATCAAGTAGGACGAACTACGACCAGACAGCTAAAGAACAGGCATTTATGTCTTCAGGTGTCAACTGCAGTGCCGCCTGCAAAGAACCGTCTATTAAGACCTTGAAACTAATTGGATAGGAAACGGTTTATTATAATTGGAAAGGAAATGGTAAGTCAGTCTTGAATAAAATGAGCAGTGCACTGGAAACTTCATAGTTAATTGGGTCAGAGGACAGCAACGAGAGTAATGATGGCAATAGGAACCTACGAGGTTGCGTGACAAGAGTAGCTAGATGTAGAATTTTAGTTTCAGTAACGATGTTTATTTTGGGAATCCCCTCGGTGTGGCTGTCATTGGTTATCTCCTTCTGGACTCCATTAGCAGTGTCTACAGAAGTTATTTTCACTGAGAAGCAGTTTTGTGCGAATACCTGAGTGCTCCAATTTTAAATATCCTTGTGCATTAAAATTTACGTCAAGTTTTAGAGAGAGTAGCCAACTATTATTTGTCAATCCTCGTATGGAACTTTGTTAGACTATTAGCACACCACGTATGGTTTGTCTATTAGTACGCCTCGTATATTATGTCTATTAATATGCCCCGTATAGTCTATCTATTTGTACACCTCGGATGGTTTGTCAATTAATACTCCTCGTATGGAACTTTTATTACTCGTCGAAATACAATTGAGCAAAACTGTTCATGTCTCCTTCCGAAACTTCTGCGCGGCGTATTCTTTATATACGACTGAATTTATTTCGAATATTAAATTATGCCTTCATAAGGTTAGTCATTTTCAGTAATAGTTGTTTTTCTACACAGACTTATGGCCAGTGAATACAGAATTAGTTGACCTGTGAAATTTGATTAGTCGATCCAAGTTAATGCTTGTGAACTACAATATAAGTGTAATAACCGTAAATGCACGAGTCGTAGAACTGTCTTTCAAGTTATCAGTTCACGCGATTGTTTTTTATAAACCTGTCCCGGAATTTAACTGCCAGAAAGAAAGAAGAAAGAAAAATCGTTCATTTCCAAGAAGTTGATACATGAGATGCATAACAAAAAATGGGATTTTCAGAATTTAAATTATATAATATGAAATGTCCTCATAAGCGTGCCATACGGGAGTGTCAGGCTATTGTCAAAGATGCCGACTTGTGCCTTGTAATTAACGGGAGGAAAAATAATTCTCTCTCGCAAATAATTGAACTCGCGTATCACAGATACTTGCAAAACACATATCCGTCTCAGATTTCAAAATTTCAACAGCTTGAATTTCGTTTCGGCTCTTAACTTTCGACGCCTGTATTACCCGTGCCAAAAACTCTGAAGCTTGATTTTTATATCGGCTCAAATTTCGCAGCTCCTTTATATCACCGCGGAAAACACCAAAGCTTGAATTTCAATTCGGCTCTTAACTTTCGAAGCCTGTATTACCAGCGCGAAAAACTCCTTAGCTTGATTTCGTCTCGACTCAAATTTCGAAAGCTTGAAAAACAGCTCAAATCTTCAAACACTGTAACCAGATCGGACTCCGAAAATTACCGAATAATATTCGCAACTTGAAAATTGTTGAAAAGCCCTCGCCTTAATAAAATAATCACTCAGCAACTGACTTCTCTCACATCCCTGAAAAATCAGGAAGATTCCCCGGAATAAAAGCCTCGGAACTTACGGCCCTCAGAACCCTAAAATAGGGAAACTATTATCGCTGGGCTCCCAAGAAGGACCAGCCAAAGATAAATAATCTATAACTGGCGCCCAACGTGGATACGCCCTAGCTATCTAACAATTTGGCGCCCAAAAGGATACAGCCAAACCAAATATCCAACAGGGAGGTACTAATACACAAACCATACGAGGCGCACTATACACAAACTATACCAGGTGTACTAATAGACAAACGATACGAGGCGCGCTGATAGATTAACCATGTCAGGGACTAATTTAATCATAATGCTGATGATTGATTGTGCTGATCTTGGATATTTTATCCATCAAAAAATAGATGACAACTCATAAATAACTTAAATACTGCGAGAGAATTCTTCGGAATTCCTTAATTATTAGTTGAAAAAGAAAAGAGATAATTAAATCTCAAGTTATTCTTGCAGCGGGATAAGAAGAATTCTGTCTAGCATGGAACTTTTCTACTAATTTTCAATTTCGGCCTATCTTTGAAGCGTACAACAATCCTAGTTATAAATTGGCAAAATTTCTTGTCCCCGTTCTGAAACCGCTGACTATCAACGAGTATACCGTTGGTAATTCTTACAGTTTCTCTACTGAAATTTACAATTTTTATGACACAAACTCATCTTGCATGGCTTCTTTTGACATTGAAAGCCTTTTTACCAATATTCCACTCGCAGAAACGATTGATATTTGCCTTTCTAAATTATTTACAGGTGATTCTGGAGGGGTTTTGGGGCTAACAAGGTCGTATTTTAAGACCCTTTAAAAATTGGCCGTTCTTAATTTTTTTCTGTTTGATGGTCGTCTTTTTCGTCAGCTTTAGGGGTTAGGTATGAGGTTGCCTTTAGGGCCTACTTATGACCAGCACTGAATGATATATTTCTAGTTCTTTCCCATTGTGCATTTTCATCTAATTTATTATAACCTCGTGAACCGTTTGTGTCTGCAACTAATCACATTTATTTCACATCGTGTGTTTTTCAGCTGATGATGGGATTTATCCCGAAACGTTAAAAAAATAGAATTTTATTCTTCGCTTTTAAGTCTTTACTATTGTGGTAGTCCTGGCCTCGGCGGTCGCGGAATTGTATTCAACCGGGCTGCGCGACTCCCGCCTCAACCAGTCTAACCAACGGAAAAGCACGGGTGTAGCACTGCTATCTTATCCACCAATGTACTCCAAGTTCCAGCCGACCTTACTGACCTATCTCGAGAGCTTTCACAGCCCAACTCGGCCGACAAACTTCATGAACGTCCCAAGCTTCGGTACAGTCACTGACCAAACAGAGTTACTAAATCGCACCTAAGCTCAACTTACGACCGATAAACCTGCACCAGTAACCAGTAATTTTCAAATCATCTCGTGGCACGATTTCCGAGCCTACTCTCAAGGGAAACAACAGAAATATGAAGCTTACTTTTACTGAAATCCACGTTCAGGATAATACACTTAAAAACATACTCCTTACGATAAAACCGGTCGGCAAGGATACATTACGGGCAACTAACCGCTCCTCCTACATACCTCGACAACTATATTATGGCGGAGTCCTCTAGCACCGGACGTTAGCTTTTATTAACTTGTCCTTGCTCAGACTCACCATATCACGCGCAACGTAGGCACTGGCGAAAGTATACACAGAGGAGTACCAGGAACCAAGCCGACCTCTACAGATTCAAACACCGACTCCTAGCCCATCGTTGGCAACCCTCCACGTGCTCTCGCTACCACGCGTCACAGGTCGCACGCGGATGTTACTTTCCGGACTATCCAAGACGCAACTACAAACAGACAAGAAAATAATAACAAGGATTCAAAAGTAGTATCACACTACTACACTCCTCCCCCCTTAAATAACAACTTCGGGTGAACAAAACAGGAAAACCCAACACAAATAGAACAAATTGTCACACTACTGACGACGCCCTCCGTTCGGCGACCGCCGCAAAAAGGGGTAGCCCGGCCACCGGTCCACGGCACTGAGATCCACCGACCGCAGCGTGGCCCTCAGCCGTCGCGACCGGCTCTGCCGCCTGCGTCGCTCTCTGCGACGAAACCGTTCCGCCAGAGACAACACTCGGCCGCGGACTATGGACGGGCCGATCTCGGGACAGCGGGCCACCGCTTCCCCCAGCAATCTCCTCCACACGCCGGCCCCCACTTCTGGTGTGGGGTGCACCCCGTCCTGACTATCCAAGTATCGATGCAACCCCAAATGGCGATCCATCATGATCGTATGGACCCCTTGCCGCTGGAAATACCCTTCCAGTTCCCGCACCGTTGATCTGTACCGGGTGGCCGACCACTCCGCTTCCTGACAGAGGAACTCGGGTAACTCAGACCAGCGCCGTGACCATACGCCCTGTAACGTGTTGAAGCGGGCGAAGTCGGGGGTAGCCGGCAGACACCACAGGACCGGGATCCCGTAGTAATGGCGAAGCACGTGGTCCGCCGAGGTTACTGCCAACCGGATCTCAGGTAGCGGGGCCGGCTCCGCCAATCTCATAAGGCCTCGAGCTGCCGCAACGCCGTAGGTGGCCAGATACGTCAGGTCACAGTGGAGACCCACCATAACCAGCGCATCCGGCCGTTCCCTAGCGCGCAGCTCGTTCTGCGCGGCTTCCGCTAGCCGGGACAAGGTAGCTCCAGGACACACACACAAACGGAGCCTCCAACCAGGAGGGGCAGCCAAGGTCGCATCCCTGGCCCGGGAGTCCCCCACCAGTAGCAACACCCGACTCTGAGGACAGGGGGTATTAGTACATCGCTCATTATCGTTGGGCTCTCCTTATTTTGTGCCAGTTTCAAAAGCCAGGCTTCTCCTACCTGTTATCTTTATTCAAAATTTACATAATGGTCAAATCTTTTTAAAAGAGGACAATCTCTTGCCCATAACTGAACAATATTATGACACGTTATTAGTAAAATTGCTATTAAAACATACATCAGTTCGCTACCTGGCCCAAATCAGCATGATCTAGAGCGCACCAGTTCGGCACTCAAACGAACCATTTTCCCACACAGTCATACTTTGTAATTTACTTTGGGTCTCACTCGGAGCGGATATTTCTTAACAACTTGGTCCGGCTTAATCTTACTACTTTTCTCACCAGGTGTTGACGTTCTCGGAACCAGCGCCGCATCGTATTGGTGCAGGAAATCCGAAATACCTGCGGAGCTCGAACCGGACGCAGGATAACTTACCTCGACAGGTCCACTCATCAAGCTGTCAGGGCTGCTCGGTTCCATGTGGGACCCCATACCGTCCGAAAACTCGGGCTGCACTCTGTCCGAAGAGGAGGCGTCCTTCTCCTTCTCTGTACTAGGAGTCCTCACTGTGCCTGCCCGGATTCCTCGTAAGAGCTCCCAGTCGATCCCGAGGACGAGATGTCGGTCCCTCTCCTGCGGCCGGCGTCCCCGCGCCGGCGCCGCATCCTGACAGGGCGGCGCCTTTGCTGGTACGGACACATTCGGACCCATCTCCGGTTTCCCATGGAACTGCTTCAATTGCCCTATATGAGCCCGCAAATACCGAGCTCGAGGCCCTTCTATCCTCAGCTGATAGCTCACTCCATCCGGGTAACATCGCACCACTTGGTAGGGTCCTTCGAAACGGGGCGCGAGCTTGTGGCGTTCAGCCCCGGGCAAATGCACGATCCTCCGCAAGACGTACTCGCCCACATCAAAATGCCGGAAGCGGGAACCTTCAGGTCGCCAGAGTTTCTCTTTCTCAGTCACCCTGGGCAAATCTGGCGTAACCTCTTCAGACACAAAAAACTCACCAGGCGCTTTTCCGGTCTCTCGATGAATTAGCCGATTGTACTGCATCATGACCCTTGACAGGACCAAATCCCAATCTCCCGGAACTTTCGCACAGGTGGCCGCTAACCTGTCTCTAATGGTCCTGTTCAATCTTTCCACAGCTCCATTCATGTGGGCAGCATAAGGTACGATGGTCTGATGTCGGATTCCGTAACTACTCAACAGCGACTGAAATGCCCGTGAGGTGAACTCTGGCCCATTATCTGATCTGATTGTTACCGGCGTCCTGGGTAGGCTCGCGAAAATGCTTCGCTCCAAGGCTCCCACTACAGCCCTGGCCTGCTTTGAGCGGATCGGTACTGCATGACCGAATTTGCTATACAGATCAATGCCGACCAAGACTCCTACATAACCTCTCTTACTCCGGGGAAGTTCCAACAGATCCACTGCATACACCTCATACGGCCGCGTCACATTCTTATCCAACCGATGCAACGGAAAATCCTTAACAACATCTCCCTTGTGCTGCTGACAAACTACACATTCCCGCACCGTCTTTTGCACCACAACTCCCAGGTTAAGTCCGAAATAACTTCTCCTGAAAGCATTCCAGAGTTTATCTCTCCCCACATGAGCTAGATGTTCATGATACTCCTTCACTAATGCTGGCAAGTCCCTCTCCGGAACAACCGGAACAGGTTTTCCCCGAGGATTCCCTTTCCTTATGCACACTGCTCCATCCAGTAAGCATAGTCGCTTGAACAACTTTTTATAGGCTCCCAAGTGCAAATTGGCCTGTCCTGTCCGTAAACTTTCCTTCACATTAGCGAGAATTGGGTCAGCGTCCTGACCTGCAGCAATAGTCGGTAAGCTAGCTCCCAACATACTACATTTTTCAGTTCCCGAAGCGATAGCCATATTGACAGATTGCTTTCCATAATCCTGAGATAGTTTGATAGGGTTAAAATGTACCCCACCCAAACATTCTAATGCGACAACCGCCTGTGCCCCCCGTTCAGGAACTACTTCCACAAGACTCCCCGGGCGGAAACACACTACGACTCTAAGTCCATACACATCAGCAAAGGCTTGAACTGCCTCCCATGGCGGAAATACCCCCGGACTACCCCAGGTGATGGCCCGTTTCCTATGTGCAGCCGCCCTCCCCAAACCATACCTTTCCGGTTTCTGCAGAACGACATCACAACAGCATTTCCGAATGGTCTCCGCGTCACTCCGACCCAGCAACACACGCAAAGCTTGAAACAGGGAGTCCGGACCACCCTGTATATTGGTCAGGACGTCATACTCGGCAGCACCAATACTCTCCTCGGGTCCTTCAGGCATACTCCACGGATAACTCACCCGAGACAAGCAGTCTGCAACAACATTATTCTTCCCGGGGACATACTCAATGGTATAGGACCCTATGGCTAAATCCAACAAGGTACGCATCAATCGATCATCTACGTCTTTCATTTTATGCAAATACAGCAGAGGTTGATGGTCTGTCCTTATTACATATTTTCGTCCAGATAAATAAGGTTTAAAGTGACGTACTGCAAAACGAATAGCTGCCAACTCCCGTTCTGTCGCACTATACTTCCGCTGGGCCTTACTGAAGTTAGTCCCCGCGAACCCAAGCACTCTTTCCTGACCCTCCTGCCACTGGGACAACACAGCTCCGGCACTCGTTGCACTAGCATCCGTAGTCAGGACGAAAGGCTCGCCCGAATCAAAATTGGGAAATGCCAACACAGGGGCCTCAGTCAGGGATTTCTTGATAGCCAGAAAACTCTGTGTGGCTTCCTCATCCCACTTCAAAATCCGATCCGCCGTTCGCGCATTCAAAGGGGCAAATACCTCAGTTGGTAGTGATAGAAATTTCCTATAGAAATTCACCATCCCAAGAAAGGATTTAAGCTGTCGGACAGTCGTGGGCACTGGAAAATCCTGAACTGCTTGCACGTTGCGCCCCAAAGGCTTAATTCCGTCCCGACTCACTACGTGACCCAGATACTCTACTTCTGAGCGAAAGAAACTGCATTTCGCAATGGCAATCTTAAGGCCATTAACACGTAGCCTCCGGAACACTGCGTCTAAGTTATCCAAATGTTCAGCGAAATCCCGGCCCGCCACCATGATATCGTCCAGGTACGCTTGAACACTATCACCCGGCAAACCAGCCAACACTATCCTCATTAACCTCGAAAAGGTGGCCGGGCCATTGGAAACCCCGAACGGCAAGCGCGTAAACTCATACAACGCAGTCCCCGTAGAAAACGCAGTCAATTCGCGCGACTCTGGAGTCAAAGGCACCTGGTAATATCCAGATTCAAGGTCCAACGTCGAAAAAAACACGTGTCCCCGCAGTCTGTCCAGAGTCTCACCCATATGTGGTAAAGGGAAGCTATCCATTTTTGTTACTCCATTCAAAGCCCTGAAATCAACACACAACCTCAATCGTCCATTTCGTTTGCGCACCGGCACCAAAGGAGACGACCAGGCCGACTCAGATTTCTGAATTATACCTTTCCGTTCTAACTCGGCCACCCCAGTCTCAATTTCCGTTGCCAGTTTACCAGGATAGCGCCTATTCCTCTGCTTGATCGGCCGTGCCCCCTGTACGTCAATTTTATGCTGCAACACGTTAGTATGACCTAATTCAGCATCCGTACTTGCGAACAGGTCACTGTAGGCTTCCAGTAAATCCCGAGCTTTCCGTTTCTCTTCCAATGTCAGATTAGTCTCATCCAAATTAAATTCCAACGCCTTAGTTTGCGCCGTTTCAGAGGGCGCCTTTTCATTACCTATAGTTCGTAGCGCATAATCTGGCACAGTCACAAACGTTCCCAAAACAAGGTCTTTCCGTATCTTAACTTCCTCATCTGATACGTTAGCCAGCTCGACCACTATCTCACCCTCACATATTCGATTCACTGATGAAGCTATCCTCACCATTCCCGTATCTTGAACGGGCTCCAGATAGCCTTCGCTCTCTTCGCTGGCTCCCGGAACTATGGCTTTTACTCGGGTTATCATCCTTGCTGGCAAAGTCACCGCTTCCTGACTACGAACTGGGAACTGTAAATCCTCCGGCACTACTCGAATTAGTGTTACCGTAACCTCCTGTCCGTTCCCCAATATCAAGCTAACGGTACCGGTCCGCAAATCGAGGAACTTCACAAACTGCTGGCAAAAATCCAATCCCAAAATAACTCTAGTCGATGCTGACAAATTCCTAACGACCAGAAACTTCTGGCTACCCATCTCCTGTCCACTAAGGTTAAGCCGCAACTGTAACTCTCCTATGACGCCGAGCTGCGTTCCAGTCACACCGGTCACCATAGTCTCCGCTGGTCGCAAATTTGCCTTCAGCTCTGGGAATTCCCCTAAATAGGCGTCCGATAGAACTGATACCGAGGCTCCCGTATCCAACAATGCGCACAGCGGCAACCCACTTGCACACAAACTAAGTTTATAAGCCAGCACATTCCTGACACTCCTTCCTGATTTGGTCACTCGAGCCCCTGGGGAATTTACTTCAGCTGGCACGCCCCCAACCGCACCAGTCCTTTCTAGTTTCCCGGCTTCTCTCGACACTGAAAACTCTTATGGCTACTTTCCCCACACCATACACACGCACACACCTCACTCTTAAACCGCACACAAGCTGACATTAGATGCCCCGTTCGTCCACAATACGCACATTCTTCCGTTCTTACACGAGCACTTCTCTCCTCCATTTTCCGAGGGCAATCTCTCGCAAAGTGCCCCCTCTCATGGCAATAGAAACACGCGCCCTTCATTCGCCACTGTTCATTCACATCCTTTCGCACGTCCTCTCGCACCCGTCTTTCCTCACTCACACACACAAACTCTTTCCTCATGCATTCGTCTTCCTGCTCCTCCAACACGGTAGCAAGACGAACTACTTGCCTCAAAGTCACACCGTCCAAATGCCCCAACTGCACCCGTAATTGGTTCACAAGCTCCTTCCGCAGTGAACTAATCAACTTACTTTTTACTATTCCTTCCCGTTTGACTTCGTCACTTTCCTGCACCATTTCCCGCGCTAGTCTCTCCAAGCGAATGGAATAACACAATAAACTTTCGCCCATTCTACGTTCTGCGGAAAAGAACGCCCCAAACTCCGTATCCGTTAATGATAATTTCGCACCAAACTCCTGCACTAATCTCTCCTTCACAACCTCATACTTCGCACCAGGGCCACAAGCTTCCACAATTTCTT
Organism: Morinoia aosen; assembly: GCA_030386875.1. NCBI lineage: Eukaryota > Metazoa > Arthropoda > Malacostraca > Amphipoda > Talitridae > Morinoia > Morinoia aosen. Next base: position 24,143,808 of record CM059565.1, read on the forward strand.
TAGCCTCTCCCTGTAAATATTTGAGTAAACCAGCCCGCCATGTTCCCGTATCGCTCCCATATTGCACATTACAATATTTCTCAAAACACTGTAGCCACGAGTCCAATTCTTTCCCATTACCAATTCCCCCTTTGAAAATACTAGGCTCTGGTACTTCTTTTCCAAGTCTCCCTATAGCCTGCACCAGCTGTAACATTACATCCGACATATCTGCTGCCGATGCCATACTTCACAAATTGGATCAAAAAGCACACTAGTGACCTCGCAGACTGCTCACCACCCGCTTCTAACACCTAATAGTTCTCAAATTTCGAGACCGTTCCGAGCTCTGTATCAGCCCCTTTAAGCTCCAGAACTTCGTCTCAAATCCCCATACTGGAGCCACCAATGTGGTAGTCCTGGCCTCGGCGGTCGCGGAATTGTATTCAACCGGGCTGCGCGACTCCCGCCTCAACCAGTCTAACCAACGGAAAAGCACGGGTGTAGCACTGCTATCTTATCCACCAATGTACTCCAAGTTCCAGCCGACCTTACTGACCTATCTCGAGAGCTTTCACAGCCCAACTCGGCCGACAAACTTCATGAACGTCCCAAGCTTCGGTACAGTCACTGACCAAACAGAGTTACTAAATCGCACCTAAGCTCAACTTACGACCGATAAACCTGCACCAGTAACCAGTAATTTTCAAATCATCTCGTGGCACGATTTCCGAGCCTACTCTCAAGGGAAACAACAGAAATATGAAGCTTACTTTTACTGAAATCCACGTTCAGGATAATACACTTAAAAACATACTCCTTACGATAAAACCGGTCGGCAAGGATACATTACGGGCAACTAACCGCTCCTCCTACATACCTCGACAACTATATTATGGCGGAGTCCTCTAGCACCGGACGTTAGCTTTTATTAACTTGTCCTTGCTCAGACTCACCATATCACGCGCAACGTAGGCACTGGCGAAAGTATACACAGAGGAGTACCAGGAACCAAGCCGACCTCTACAGATTCAAACACCGACTCCTAGCCCATCGTTGGCAACCCTCCACGTGCTCTCGCTACCACGCGTCACAGGTCGCACGCGGATGTTACTTTCCGGACTATCCAAGACGCAACTACAAACAGACAAGAAAATAATAACAAGGATTCAAAAGTAGTATCACACTACTACACTATAACTATGAAGTTAGCATTGCATAATTACAAAATTAACTTTGGTAGAATTACCAAAGCGACAACTGAACAGTCTTTGACCGAAGTTTCCATTTTTTATTATATTGTGAAATTATTACAATACTGAATGTGAAAAGCAAGTAATTCAGGCCTGTCAAATTTACTGTGTTCTAAAAAATGTGGTTTGGTGGAAGCGCTCATTGCAATATTCATCCCGCAATTGTTTTCAATTATAATTATTTTTATTCATATAAATATACAGTTTGATTACTGGCTCATTAAGCCCATAGCGACTTATCGACTACTGACGAGCAACATAACTTTTCAAGAGTTCATTTGGAATATTTGGCCAACCTATATTTTTTATCCGTGTGGTTATAATATGAGGTGCAATCAAAATAATTGCTTAGCCTGTTTTGACATTGAAGCTTGATACACATGCGAGCCAATCAGGTCCTATAAACCAACCAAAATACAAAAACAAAACAAAACCGTTTATTTCCAAGTTGCCACATGAGATACATGCCAACATATTGGTTTTTAAAAGATTCTTAATATAAAACGTCCTAAAACAAAAGTTCCATACGAGGAGTATTAATTGACAAACCATCCGAGGTGTACAAATAGATAAGCCATACGAGGCATAATAATAGACAAACTATACGAGGTGTGCTAATAGATAAACTATATATGTCAGAGGTGTACAAAAGTATAGACCATACGGGGCATATTAATAGACATAATATACGAGGCGTACTAATAGACAAACCATACGTGGTGTGCTAATAGTCTAACAAAGTTCCATACGAGGAGTAATTATTGACAAACCATCCGAGGGGCACAAATAGATAAGCCATACGAGGCATAATAATAGACAAACTATACGAGATGTACTATTAGACAATACTATCAGAGGTGTGCAGATAGATAGACCATAAGAGGCATATTAATAGAAAAATATACGAGGCGTACTAATAGACAAACCATACGTGGCGTGCTAATAGTCTAACTCTGTCAAGGGTAGTCGAATGAGAAATGAGAAATATTATCTCTTGGATATTTTATATTCCAAGAGATTCCGGTACAGCGCTTGTTGCCTTTTTCCTACTTCGATAATTTCAACTAAGAACTTGGGAGTTTCGAAGAATTCTTTAGTAGTTTTCGAAATATTTATAAGATTATCGAAGTAGTAAAAATACAAAAAACGCTACACCGTACTAGATTAAAACACCACCGTAAATGACAATCAAGTATTGAGAAAAAGATAGTCTCGAAATAATTTGTAAAGAACATCGCGCAACACAGCACGCACATCTAGAAATGCGTAAACAAACTTACACTCAAAAATGAAATGCATGGCTTGTTCGGCATACAAATATAGAGATAATGTTTGCACGAGCGCTTTATTTCATTTGTCTGTTTATACTTTTAATTTCTTCTGTTCACAGAAATGCCCTTCGGGGTTGTGATAGATCGATTTATAAATCATTAAGCAAGCGCAATCAATTTGTTTATTTCTGAAATTTGGTGCAGTGTTAACTGATCGCAGAGCTTTAGGTGAAATGTAATGTGTCTTGAGTTTTTGCTTTTTATGCAAAAAGTAGAAATAGAAACCTATATATGTACATGTGCGCATATATGTGTGCGAAACGTGTGCATGTTTACACTGGTACATAGACATTTATGTTTGCGTGCGCACATATACATACTCACGCACACACTAACACACATATTCATATATATACGTATTGAAAATGAATATAAGAAAAATGCTAATAGACATGAAAAAAAATCTTGCTCTTTCAATAGTTAAAATTACAGCCAAAGCTCTAATGAATCGTAAGAAATAACCTGAGGAAAGATAAGGAATAGAAAAAGGACTTCGAAAAACATATAAATGGAATGGTTTTTTAATTTCCTAAAAGAAATTTTAGGAAAACTCAAGTTACCGCCGAGGAACAACAACAACAAAAAAACATATCATATCTTCAATATATCATATCATATATCATATCTTCTCGATATTCTCTGCAACATCATGCGGACATGGGTACATGGGATAAAATGGAGATACAGTGTAAGCCAGTTACCACTCATGTTTGACAAAAATCTGCAAAATTTTGGCAGAAATGTGCAAACAAACATACTCAACATCAAAATTTATAGCTTGTACAACATACGGACAGAAAGATAATTTTACCACAATTCATACGCTCAAATTGCGATTAATTTCATTAATTGTATTTGTCATTAATCCAATTCACAGAGACGCCATCTATTTTTGAATCATTTCGCTAGTGCAATAAAATTTATTAACCGGATGGTTTTTGCGTAAAGAAATGAAATAGAAACATGTATATCTATTTATGTAGATATATATATACCTACATACGTACACACACATATTAATGTATATACTTATTGAGAATGAAATGTAAGAAAAAAATACATATATAAAATAAAAAGATAGAAACAACCTACGATCTATTACACCGATAATGACAGTTGAGCTCAGTGTAATCCTAAGAAATTATTCGAAAAAAAAATAACTAAAAGGAAAAGAAGACTTCGAAAAACGTAAAATAAAATGGTTTTTAGTTTCTTCATAGAAATTTTTAAGAAAACTCAGGCTACAGTCAAGAAACAACACAACTCTTCAGCATTATACGGACATGTGTACATGGGATAAAATGGTGTAACACTGTAGCCGGATATCACATCTGAGTGGAGAATATTTACAAAATTTGGCACATATAGGTAGATTGAGCAATGGTCCAAAGAGATTATTTTGATTACAGAAATTAACAGTTTTTTCCGATTTTAAAGTTTAGTGCTAGTGTGCACTGAACGCACGGAAAAATATAAAAAGACTAAATAAAAATGCTAAAATTATACCCTCCCCCCAGCTCAGCCGAAATCGATTGAAAACATCTACGAGAATAATTTTGAAATAGCGAGACAACGTTATCCAAAATTTAATTCATTATAAACTTTGCACAACCCTCACGTCTATAAACCTGTATATTGGTGTACACACAAAATGTTTTCCAGAGTATGTTTTCCATACGGATGTTAAATATTAATACAGAAAAGAGAAAAAATAACAAAAATAAAGATGAGGAAATACTCCTGATTATGGAAAAAACGTTCGTTCTGCTGTATTGAACTCACGGCTGGGGTGCTCATTATTGTCGACAGAAATAGTTAAGATGAATATACGAATGGCTTAGCAAACGTAAAATGAAATAGTTTCTAATTTTCTAACAGAAATTTCAGGAAAATTAAAATTTTTGGTAGATGGGAAATTCACACCGAAATGCTGCAGGCCCTATGACTGAGATGCAAAATGACGTGACTGTTAAGGTTGGTGGGTTTGGTTAGTTATTAACATCCAATCTTAAACGTTTTCTCGATAGTGTTTTTCGAAATTGCAAGAGAGGGATAATGAAGACACTTTCTGGGATAACTCAGCTTGTATCTTTTTATTGAAGGAAGCCGTGATGACCGATGGTGTGCTTGACTTCGGACGATCTTCTCTTAGATAGGAAACTCCGTGCAAGCGAGGTCCGGCGAGCGATGACGTTGGCCAGGTGTAAGTGAGTGTGTTTGTGGAGTTTCACAGTCTGTGTAATTTAAGCGACTGATAGAATATCAATTCCACCCGTGACGTAGGGATGAGTCAATATTTATGGGTCAGACTTTAGAATAATTCCACGATGTGAAAAGCAAGTTGTCGTGGTTGAGCGGGTAGATTAGTAGCCATTTGTTGTAATATACTAGGCTCTACTAGCTCCGAACCAAGTGATTGCAAAGTGATATATGACCAAAAGTCAGAACGTTTCACGTCACAAATAAGCAATTTACGTGGTGTATCTCGATGGTTTAGTGAGAGATAATGTGCCACATGAATTTACAACTTGTAAAGCTCAGACCCAGGGAATGTGTGTAGTGGTGTTTGGTGCCGTCGAGGGTCTGCAATAATCGAAGACGCTGAATGAGAAGGTTCTCGAAGAGGCATCAAGGAAAAATTCCACAACTGACAATCCCTACACTGCAATGGTATATTTCCCATCACGGAGAAAACCCTGAACTTCTTCCATAGATTTAACTCAAAGCTATTAATTTCTTTACAGGCTCAGGCAGAAAATAGAAAGGTTACAAACTGGCAATGGCTGTTCTTTTATGCTTGAATTTAGAGCAGTAATAACCTGTTATTCCATTTCTGTGGAATTATGGAAAATACATGTGATTTAAGCACCATGATTCGCGGAATCTAGCTGAAATACGAAACAGCTAAAAAATGCAAGAACATGAATGAATAAATTTCGTACTCTATAATATCTCTATATCCGTACGAGAAATAAAAAAGAAAGCAGTCCTACATTCATTAATATGTCAATCATACTGAAAAACACTGCAAGTATATCTTGTAGTAAAAAGAATAATATCTACACTGAGAAAAGAAACTGTGGTGTTCTCCCTCAGGCTGCTTTACACTCCGGGCAGACTATGTAAATATCTTTAGACTTTGTGATATCTATGCCCGAAGTGAGTGCCTGAGTTGCAAACGAACCCGACAGGATAAGGAATACACAACTGGAATAAAGGCCGTATTATTGAGAAGATCGCCGACAGTATGGCACATGAGGTAAATGATTACAGGCGGTAGTATATAGTGCACAAGGACGACTTGGAGGACCGACGGTTGTCGGTAAGTCGCGTCGTGCGTGCCGTCGAGGTGGCGATGGAGGCAGTGAGGCTACTGCTTGCTGAGCAGCCGTGACTAGAGAATGTCGGAGTCACTGCGCGGAGAGTCGCAGGGAGAAGTCTTGTGTGAGCTGCTGTGAGGAGGCTCGCTGGAAGGCTTGTTAAAGCCGTTGCAGTGACGAGGCTCGCAGGAAGAAGACTTGTGTGAATATCAGGGTTCCTGCGAGTGCACTGAGTGAGCTGTGCGAACTGTACTGCGCTTAGCGCGCAGCTCTTTATATAGGGCTGGTGGTGGCCGCACTGAACCGAGCTAGCCTCTGGTTAGCCGGCTCGGGGTGGCGCTTTTGAAGCAGTCGAGGCTGAGCTAAGCGTACGTGAGTGTTCAGAGGTGTTGCCTGGCTGCTCGGTGCGCGCGGCTTGTAGAGGCTCGGTCTGCCACCCCAGCGCCAGACTGGGGTTTTGGCGCCAGCGCCAAAACCCCAGACTTTTAACTTCATTTCAGTTGCACTGACATACACAAAGACTTTTTCATTAATTATTTTTCATTACTTTAAAAGTTCTTAAATTCCTGTTTGCTTACACCTCTAATTACCCAATAGCCTATTGGTTTAAATGTATATAGTGTAAAGTGCATGTCTGCAAAACTGTATCTAGGTGTATATAATGCAAGATGGGCACAGGCGCTATTATTGTTAATAGGTAGAGAAAAACAAGTTACTTGAAATGTATATATGTATGTAGATATATATGGTAGGTCGTAGTAGCGTAACACATGTGCTCGTGTATTTAAGAGATGGACAACACTCGTAAATAAGGTAGTGAATGAGTAAAAACTTATTCTTTAATTATAGGCGCTAGATGATGTACATGTGTAGATATTAGATTGTATATACTCGTAGTTCATAACTAGATAGGCCTAAGTCATAGTTCAGTAACAAAGAATGAAGTTTTAGGTATTGCTTACTGTGTAGGTAAGATAAGTATAATTGTTTAGATAGCTAGGATGTAATGTAGGTAATGTGAAAAAAAAAATAAAAAAAATAATAATAATAAATAAATAAATAAATAAATAAAAATTAATAAATAAAAAAGAAAAAAAATAAAAAAAATAAAAAAAAACAAAATAAAATAAATAAATAAATTAATAAACTAAAAAAAAATAAAAAAAAATAAAAAGAAAAAAATTAATAATTGAAAAAAAAAATAAATAAAAAAAAATAAATAAAAAATAAAAAGAAAAAAAATAATAATTGAAATAAAAATAAAAAAAAATAAATAAATAAATAAAAAAAATCGTGTACATATGCATATAGGTGTGCATGCGTATAGTGTGCGTGTGTGTGTAGGTTAGTGGGTGTAAGAGTATGGAAACGTTTATAACCATTGTGTGCTCATGTGTCGTGTGTGTGGGTGGTGTTGTGTATATATGTATGATAAAACCAAGCTTTATATACTGATATGTATGCCTGTGTATTGTGTGTGTGCGTAATTGGAAAAAAAAACAAGTATGTGCGCACGTGTCGGGTATGTGTGTGTATTTGAATGTAAAATTTGTATATGTATGAAAAAAAAAATTGCACTAAATTAGGTATATACAAATGTATAGGTTGGTATACAGTACATGTATATATAGTTTATGTATATAGGGACTTGTAGACGAGCATAAAATCTCCTAAGCTTAAATTAAAATTCACTCGGTGTACGGATTTCTCATGTCGCCCTCTACCGGATATAATAAGACAATAGAGCACAGTAGACGCGGCATAATACAAAACATGAAATCACTTTTAGCATAAAAAGCCCTGACGGGTACTTTTCCCTTATTATATTAACTAACTAGCAGTATAAATTAAACAAGATGCACATGATCACCTAATTATGCGTTAAGCGCCTTTTTCTTCTTCCACTATCCTTTTCCTTTTCTCTCCTCCTTTTTCTCTTCTGGCACACACTGTGCCAAACTCTAATTCTCTTCTCTTCTTTCCTATTGTCACCGCCCCCCCCCCCCCCAGCGCCAGCCTCGAGCGCTGATTGGTCGTTCAGCGAGAGCGCTTCGTGGCAGTGGGGTGGCGCTTTTGTGCTTGTGTGGTGGTGAGCGCGTACAGCTAGGTGGAACCACCACAAAACACTAAACGTATCTCTTGCAGCAAAATAAAAATATTCAAAACATAATACAGTGAACATAAAAAATGACATGACACAGCAGTTTACGCTCCGCCATTTTTCACAAATACGCCGGCAAATTTGTCGTGCGCTTTCACGAAGTATTTGATGAGCGAATTTCAATATCATAATGACAGCTGCAAGTATATAATTTTTGTAGTAAGGAAGGACGTAGTTGAATATCTAATATAAAATCTTGACACAAGAAGTGAACATGACACGCAAAATTTACGCTACGTCATGTTGAGATAGCACTTGGAATGAGCCACGCTATTTTACGAACTCCTACGACTATTTGCATGTTTATATATAGCACGATACTGACCAGATCCGTAAACTTAAACACAATGCACACTAAAGCTCATTTTACACTAGCGGTGTGGAGCGGCGGTGTGGAGCGACAGGGAACTTGCAATAGCTCCGCCCACGAGAGGATTGAGCGTCAGTGCCCACCAACTTGCTTTTACATTGCCGCTCAATACAACGCTCCTTCCCGAGAGACAGCAATCGTCACGCAGGGCTCCCCCTCTGTTTTTTTCCACCCAGATTATTTTTTTCGATTCCTCCTGGGTTGCTAGGTCAATTTTTTATGTATTTCTAAATATATGTGTTTTTTCAAGTCAGACAGAGAATTCATTATTCCCTGAAGGTAATTTAATAACGCAGTTAAGAATTATTGTTTCAACACCGTGTGCAAATGACTATCTGATTCAAAACCACGCCTATCGAATGGGGTAGAACGTGTTCAATATGTTTCTCGACCTCCTTGAAAACGCGTAACGAACGAGTATCTACGAACTTGCAAGCCCGGCCAAGCCATGGATAGCCGGCGCTCCACTTGTGTTGCTTTGATTAGCTTGGCACGTTGCAGTGAGGTGACGCGCATTTTGATCGTAAAACTGGTCGTGCATTCCTTTAAATGAATATCGAAAAATTAATTATTTTAAACATCCAAATTTTCATATTTTTGCCGCACAAGTATTCAAAATGGCTAGCCCTCCAAAAACGATCTCTAAAAAGAGGTATACGCAGTCTTTCAAAGAAGAATGGTTAATGGAAAGAATGAAAAAAACTGTCACAGTTGGAAACCTAAGCTGAAATTGGTAAGAGATGTCGTCATCATCATCAACAGAGTATGTCACCAGCGTAATCTTGCACAACAGAAAAGACGTTTTAATGTTGAAATTTGCGCTGCAGAAGAGAATTAGGAGAGACAGGAATAAAATCGGCATTAAAATCATTGTTTCTACTCACGTATGTTAACTTTTACTTTTTTCTTGATAAAGCTACACTACTACGTTTCTTTATTAAACGAATCTCCATTTTTTCATGTTCAATCTACGTTTATCTGAATCGTTTATAAAAACTGTTTATCGTTATCTTCTGCATGTTAAAACGTTGAGTTAATATTCAAAGTTGAAAGCTAATTACTGAAAGATGTATAAAAATATTAATGTTGTAAGTAACTGATTGAAAACTAGGCCTGCCGCACATTTTTAACATCGCTTAATTTTGAACAACACATGTATTTATTCTTCAAGAACTTCTGCGTTTCGCCTCCTTTGCCGAAGAAAATTGGGAAAAATATCTGAATTCACAAATGAATATATAAGAATAATTATCAAATAATTAAAGTGAATGAGGGGAGACTGTTCATTGTTCATATTATTATCACTGGCAGCCCTGGTTTACTGGCAGTGCACACCGCAAATATTTAGCATGCAGAATGTTGCCGCTCCTTACCGTGAGCGTGGCAATAAGGGTCATTTTGCTCTGCTGAGGGCGGAGCTTATTTGGCTGGCGGGATGGAGCGACGGTGTGGAGCGCGAAGACACCGTCAGTGTAAAAGGGCCTTAAGAAATGACATGATATACTTTACCAGATTTGCTCTATTTGAACACTTAATTTCTTTCACTTACAAGAACGTTGTAACGCACAAGCTAAAGAGGCACGAGAGAGTGACGTTCAAAAACAAAGCGTCCCCGCGCGGTGTTGCCAATTCAGAGGCTTCAGACTCTAAAATGTCGAACGTTATTTATATCTCATGCATTTACACAAAAACTTCAAGGATTACTAATTATAAGTAGAAAATAATTACTAATAATTTAGAGTAAGATTTTTAATGTCAGTAATTATGCTATTTAAGTGCGAATGAGAAATTTATAATTTTACACTTCTGTAGCTAATGCTACATGACACATTTACTCTGAATTCTTTTACAGTTTTAGAGTTTTTGATATGCTGGGGAAGCTTGTTCCACAAAAAAAACGTAACAAACTATAACAAACGTAATAATAGTATTTAGCTGATATTTCTTGTTATTGGGATGTGAGCAAGCCCTTCAGATTGAGTTTATGCTCTTCTTCAAATATCATAAAGTATATGCTAAGGTTAAAGGCAGTGGTACAAAAAACTATAATCATATAATCATATGCAAACTATTAATTAACTTCATAAAAAGTACATGATATGGAAATGTAGAACACAAAAGTAAACCATATCAGCAAAATCATCTTCCTAAATTTTTTATTTCAATATTAATATTGGAAATTTCTCAAATCATATAATAAATATAAAAGTTCTAGCGGAAACTCATATATGTTAGGTTTAGCCGTGGGTATGGCCAAACGCTAAACGTAAATCGATAGGTATTTGTAAACCATGAGAGAAGGGTAATAAGGCGAGGGAACTCAGCTTGTTTGTCTCTGGTTTATTTGAAGGAGCCGGAAAGGACCGCCGAGTCTTGCTTTACTGAAGAACTTGGCTGAAGATGGTTCGCAGTCCGTGCAGGCGAAAGGCTCCGGCGAGTGACGAAGTCGACGGTGTGGGTGTGTGTTTGGAATTTATATAAGCCCAATTTAGACTCTAGTAGCAAGACTTTGAAAGACCCGTGACGTTGGTAGTCTCAATTTAAGGTATCGGCTTTATTAATCCCAAGCCGGACAAGATAGTTATCGTAGTCGAAACAGGTAGTTTAGCTAGCCTGGAAGTGAAATCTTAGGCTTAGACTCAGGTAAAATAAGCAAGGCCCAAAACAAGGCCTAGACAACAAGTCCAAAACAAATCCCAAAAAAGAGGCCCAGGGAACTGATTGTGTGGTGGCGTTTGGCGATGTCGTTGAGGTCACGAACGCGGTATGCACGAGCTAGTGATGCATGTTTAGATCTGGCCGCGGGGTATAGCCAGTCCTAACAGACCTCGACAAGCGTCTGGGAGAAAATCGTGAGAAGGATAATCAGGCTCTTTGGACTCAGCTTTTTTTGGGTATATATTGGAAGGAAGCCGGAGAAGACAGCCGAGTCTTGAACCACCGACGAACTTGGCTAGAAGAGGGTTTGCAGTCCGGGCAGTCGGAAGGCTCCTGGAGAAGTGCTGGAGTCGACCGTGTGTGTGTGTGTGTGTGGTTTGCAAATGATGTAAAGGGGGCCAATATGTCGACTTTGAGGAAACCGTGACGTTGTGAGTGATCGATTTTGATTGAGTTGAGGCCAGGCAGGGCGGCTCAAGTTGAGGCAATTCTTGGGTGAGTTAAGTAGCATTAAAGCCCAAACAAACTAGACCAAAAATGAGGCCCAAAGCCAGGTAAATTCTGGTTAAGTCACGTCCAGTTAAGGTCGGGCCAGTTCCGGCCAGTTTAAGTTTAAGTTTTAGGCAAAGCAAAGCGGCTCAAGTTGAGGTAAAACAAGGCCCAAGGGGAGGCTGTTGCGAGTGGTGTGTGGCGATGACGTTGAAGTCCTGCAAAGAGTCCAATAGCTGGATGAACAGTCCAAAGAGACATCAAGGAACTTTCCACCACTGACAGTCCCACATCATTGCAATTAATAAAACTCCCACACGGCAGAATTCGAGAAATCCTACAGATTTGACTCTAGTTAATTTCATTTGTTCTCTTTCTCGTCAAGCTCAAAGTAGAGAGATAGGACAGAAGCAATTAAGAAACTCTTATACAGCTGCTCTTGCTTTTAAATACAAGGCATAAAATTTAAGAATTTTTAGTAATACTTTTAGTGATTATCTAAGAGCATAATCGGGGATCAAATCCTTGGAACCATGGAAAAACACATGACTTAACAAGACATGGTTCATGAAGCAAAAGAAAAGGATTCCAGCAATTAAGAATTTCATAGAAGGAAAATTTATGCTCCTTTATGTACTCTAGAACATCTCTATAACTTGTACAAGAAATAACAGAGAAAAATTCTAAGGTTTCATGGATATAAATCCTACTGAAATCACTGATAAATAGCATTTGCAATACTAAAAAAATTAAGGAATAATCTCCAATATAAAAAGAAACACTAAACGTTTTGCTTGCACCGAAAAGGAAATAATGCTCAAGATGAAAACATGAAAATCAGTGCGGCGATTTACCCGGCGGCTCTACACGTCGGCATTCGCCAAGCCGCCGGCATAATTTGTACGCACTCACGAAAGGCAAATGGTAGTGGGTATTTTTGTCACAAGAATGAACAGAATGGAATTAAATTTTTATTCAAATGATTTGAATTAAAATAAGTGCGATTAAACGCAAGGTTCAAGGCGTATGAACTATAAAAATTGAAACTCAAAACTTTAGCAAGCATCGACCTGAATACTCTTCGTAATTTATAAACATACGAGATTATTAAGAGCCATTTTAAATTATTATTTCACGTTGGAACATATCTAAGAAACTACTGCAAGTATGTTTGTAAAAAGAAAATACTATTATAACACATGCTTATAGTGCAGTTATAGTCCGGAGTAGTGACAGGGTATCGCGCCCCTTTATCTATGAGTCTATATCTTTAGGGTTGCGACTTCGGAGGGTAGAGTGAATACGCAGATTACTGTGCGAGTTTAATCGTAGAGAACTTAGTACAGGGTAGAACTCGGTCCAAGTGCGTAGAGGGGGCTCCGCGCAAGCCTTATATAGTCCTAACATTGCTGACACAGCAAAGCGCATTGGGGTTAGCCCGCTCTAGGGCGTAGTCTTGAACACGTATGAACATACGCACAGGGAGGATGCGTACTTGTGACGGCATACACCTCCCCCCCATGCCATAACAAGTTACTATTTCCAAAAATCATCAATCTCAGTTAAGAATCGTAATTTATAATTTAATAAAAGAGACTAAAACATCATAGTATAATTATCCCGAAATGATATTCGCTCTGTGGTCGTAAAACAATTTTCATTTATCAGTGTCAGCAATGCATCGAATTAAATTGGGTTAGTTATCGCGTGAATGAAATCAGCAACTATACCCCCTACCACAAAAGTTGAAATCAGTCTTCGCAGTACAACAGCACGATTATAAACTCATGAAAATTTTCTTTTATCAACAAAGTCACGCACAGAAAATTTCAATATTAGAACAACAATTAATATATCTTATGAAACGACAAAAGAAAATCCGTAAGTATAAAAACGCGTCGAAAACCGAAGTTTACAATACGCAACATTGAAATACCCGTTTACCTTTAAAGGCAGCAAGAACATGTAGCAATAGGAAACGAAAAAAATCCACGGATAAAGGAACAAACATTTAACTATCTTTTCAATCGTTATTACGTAAAGAACAATTCGCAAATAAAACGCAAGCATGAAAGAAAAAGAAATACATTATTAATACTCGCAGTTATCTTATGTAACACTAAATGAACAAGGAAATACATGAAATAAATTTTAATTACTCTTGAAAAAAATTGAAAAGAAGTATTTATTTATTACGCAAGATACAAAATTTTGAAACAACGCATCAATGTACCTCGTATAGGTACGATAACATATGCCCTGAATACACAAGTATCGCAAATATATTATAGGATTTTTGATAATCATTTCAATTGCTAACTTGGGAAAATCAAAATAGAAAGTAGCAACGTAAGACATGAAAACATGAACCAGAAAAATTTTATTCAAACATAATTAAGAATAGAATATTTATACCTCCCGTGAAAATTGATTAAACAATACATTCGTCAACAATAAAACTAAACTATCACGAAAGTTTTAACGCATTCTTATTGAAATGTAATTATAACCCATTCGTATCGGACCATTTAATGAAATCGGAGATGCATTAATACATACTGTTATACTTTAAAATGTTATTCTTCGTGAACATCATCGCCAATACGGTATAGTGTATAATAAGCATACAAATAGAAAAGTAAAAAAAACAACGCAAAATCTAAAAGTTAATTCCTGAGTATATATTGAAGTTAAACACTAAACATTCCGATTACAAGAAAAGAAACATCGTTGTCGCTAAACGATATTTGAGTGTAACAACATCACCGTCTCACAAGCATCCCACGCGACGCCTACATCTCGCTCATCGCCTGTGGATGACGTAACGGTGGATCGGCAGTGCTCGACCTGAGCAGCTGACGACGGAGCAACGCGTCTTCAGACCGGAACCTTTCTCCAAGCATATTTAGCTCACGACGGAAATAGCATAGACAGACTCCTATCGCTATTGTCACTGGGAAAAGAAGGAGAAGTCCTAAATCTGTAACGCGGTCAGGCAGGATGTCTACCAACGCGTTCGCAGCGATCCAATCCTTGGAAACACGTCCTTGGTGGTTCTCTAACGCATTGGTGAGCGCTTCCACCGAGATGTGAGTTAATCTGTTCCCCATCGTGAAGGTCAGGAAACGATGCGTGCGCAATCTGAAATTGGAGACAAATACAGATCAAATTAGCATGGCCATTTAATTTAAACAAAGTAAAGAAATCATCGTAAAAAAAAACAAGGAAATGAAAGAATAGTGAACATGAAAAGAAACCAACAGATGTCTGCACGTTACAGACCCTAAACATGTCTACACTCTGCGAGTCTCTCACGGCTCCTCTGCTGCCGGGCGAAGTTCCAAAACAAATCGGAGCTGCCCTCCCAAAACAACTTGGGGTGCCAGAACATGGTCCCGCAACATTGAGCTCCCGTGTTTCTAAACATACGGAGTGTAATGACCCGTGTAATGCCCTCGAGCAGGTGCAAACCTTAGCTGTAAAATCAAATGCGATACAGTTGAATGTGATACTACTTTTAATTCGATACATTTTCAATGTGAAAGAACTTTTAATGTCATAAAATATTTTAATTCGAAATATTTTGAAAGTGAAAGAGCTTTTAAGGCGATAGAACATTGAATGTGATAGAAAAGTCTTCGACATCAATAACCTGAACTTAAACAAATACATATGATTATATAAAGAAACTTCCAAATTTATTGCGACTTAAAATTAACATTGAAACAAAAATCACACAATACTAAAATGTGAACATAGTAAGACCGTCGGTCGTAAGTCGTACAGTTTGGTATTCATTGCTTTTTGCGTAAAGGTAAGACATGATTCTTATTAGACTTAAACGTTTTGTTTCCTATTTTCAACTCTACATAATTTCGATTAATTTTAGTGATAATTCCAGGCTCCCTCCAGGCAAGGTCAAGTTTGTTTTTTCGGATATGGTTGCGTAACAAAACTCTATCATTCAACTCGAAATGTTTATCTTTACGACGTACGTTATGATACATGGTACGGTCGCTCGTATTGTTAATTATTAATGCTCTAACGTTTGCCACAATACGCGCAGCTTCTTGAGCTCGAGATTTGATTAAATCGACGTCGGTGTCCGGACTGTAACTAGTTTCGAAAGAGAGGGAGCTGAAATGGGCACATGTATCTCTATTAAATACGATGTAAGAAGGTGTTTCACCCAATGTAGTATTTAAACTATTGTTAATGGCATTTTCCGTTACGCTAAGACAGTCGTCCCATTCGGTATGGACGAGGGAATTGATGTATAGTGTCAAAAGGTTCGTAATTTTGCGATTATTGCGTTCGACGATTGCATTACTATGCGGACTCCAAGGAAGAACTTCCTTTTTTGCAATGCAGTGAATCTGACTAAATTTTTTAACTGCCGCAGATTTGAATTCAAGGGCTTGATCGCTAAGAAGTGTCTTAGGATATCCGAAAGTCGAGAAACAGTTGTCTAGACAAGAGACAACTGTATCTGCTAATCTGTCTGAAGTTGCATAGAGTTTGCAGTAACGCGAAAATAGATCAATAATAATTAGTATATATTTATTTTGCTGACTCGTTACAGGTAAGGGACCTAGGAAATCCATCGACACTACTTCGAAAGGTTCTTTAGCTATAGGTGCATCCAAAATCTTAATAGGAACAGTACTGTTAGCCTTGAGAATCTTACAGACCTCACACATTTGAACAAATTTACGTATAATACTTTTTTCGAGCAAATGGAAAAATCGCAACTTAAATTTAAATAGGGTGTGCGTAGCGTCAGTATGATAAAGTGAATGTATACTCAGTATAGCCTTGTGCATCAACGAAGTCGGCAACACAGAAGTCAATATGGTGCTTTCTCTAGAGTCGATTTGTCTGCGTCGATAAAGAATGTCATTTATAATTAAATATTTCTGTAAGTCAGGGATCGTAGAGCTACTACTATTAAGTAATGCGTCTTTAACCTCGGAACAGAATGGGTCCTGTTGTTGTTCAGTGCGAAATTCGTCTAGAGTCCAAGTCACGTCTCTTGGTTGAGGTACGTAATTAATTAGTCGGGGGGCCCCAGCTGTCGCTGGCGCCACCGCGTCAAGGTTCACGTCGTTTGTTTGGTTGGCGTTTGCTCTCAGAGCTCTACTGCGTGTAGTCACTGAGAGTGCGTCGACCTCTTTGAACTCGGTACACTTTTCAAGATCAGATACAGTTAATTTTTCGGTTAATCTGCTTAGACAATCTGCGATGATATTTTGCTTTCCAGGGAAATACTTGACGAGGGGATCAAAATTCTGAACGGTGAGACACCAGCGTGCCATTGCGGAATCCTCAGGGAGCTTCTTAAAAAATAAAGGTTGTAAGGGACGATGATCGGTATACAGGAAAATAGGATAGCAAAGAATAAGATATTTAAATGCTTTTAATGCGCTCACAATGGCTAGGAACTCTTTTTTCGTAGTTGAGTACCTTTTTTGGGTAGTGTTTAAGCTTTTACTATAGTATGCAATAGCCTTCATAGATTTATTAGAATCATTGTCGTGCTGTAAGAGCACCGCTCCAATTCCATAGTTTGAAGCATCTGTAAAGACATGAAAAGGCTTAGAAAAATCAGGATGTCTCAGAACGGTATCTGACGTTAATACAAACTTTATTTTGTCGAAAGCTTTCTGACATTCCGGGTTCCAAATAAATTCCACGTTTTTGCGTAGTAGCTGGTACAGAGGATAGGAAATAGAGCCAAACATTGGTATGTGCGTGCGGAAATAATTAGCCACACCCAGAAAACTCTGTAGTTCTTTCACGTTTTGCGGGACAGGAAATTTTTGTAGCTTTTCTGATTCCTTACAGCGAATTCCTTCCGCCGACACAATGTGTCCCAGGTACTCTATTGAATTTTTGAGAAATTGACATTTTTCTAGTTTTAGGGAAAGGTTACCGCTACGTAATTTCTCTAGTACATTATTTAAATCTTTCAGGTGTTGGTTCATGGTTTTTGAAAAAACTAAAATATCATCGAGAAAAACAAAACAAAGTTTACCGATGATATTAGTCAGAACTGATGAAATAATTCTTTGAAATACTGAGGGACTCGAGGTCAACCCGAATGGTAGCCTCGTGAAATGAAATTTTTCGTAGCCGACGCTGAATGCTGTGTATTTACGGCTATTTTCTTCCCACTCAACCTGATGGAAGGCTGAGCGGAGGTCAAGACTTGAAAATATGCTATTCCCTCCAAGCGTAAAAAGGATTTCGTCCACTCTGGGAATCGGATAAGATTCCTTGATAATTATTTTGTTTAATTCACGAAAATCTATGACGGGCCGAATCTCGCCCGACTTCTTTTTCACACATATCAATGGGAAATTGTATTCGGAGCTCGAGGCTTCAATAATACCATGATCCAACATCTGTTTATTAGCTACCACTAATTCATTTTTGTATTTATGCGGAATTCGATAGGGTGGGATATTCAATACTGGAGCATTAGGTTTTAATTCGATCTTATGTTTCATAACATTTGTTACTCCAATGTTTTCGCCCTCGAGCGTAATCACATCTCTAAAATCGTTTAATATATTTAACAATAACGGTTTTCCTTCATCATTGTCACAATTGATATCGTCATCGGTCAAGGGACGTCTTTCGTTACTACTCCCTTCTGGTACATCTTCTTTTTGTGCATTAATTCCTAGTTCGTCAACTTGAATATCACTACAATCATGCCCCGTGTTTACAGATAGCAACCCAACGTTTTTATCAGAGATGGCATTGAAACTTTCACCACAAACACTGTCAACCCTGGGTAGATCCGTATTTACGAGCATGTCGCAACCATTAGCTTCTTGTACAGCCTCGTGTACCGTAGACATGTAAATTTCTTGCGCTTTGTTGTCTTCTTCCTCAATATTGCTAATCATAGTATTTTCACTTACGTATACCACGTCTTCTGAAACGTTTAACAGCATAATAGGGACGAACCCATTCGACCCGACATTTACTACTGACTCGGCCACAAATACCCCATTGGCTAGAATTCTTTTATTCATAATATACTTCCCGGGCTTAGCCTTCTTTACAAACCCATTAACAACACGTAAAGAATTACTCGGCATTTCCACTGCCCCACAATGAACAATTATCCCTCGTTGCTTAATATTTCTCACTTTTTTCGCCTTACTCGCTGGCTGTTTACTTTCTCTTACTTTTATCGCTTGATTAGTTTCTCTCTTATTTCGCTCTTTATGCGCTGGGAGTTTAGTTTCCCTTCCATTTTTCCCTGGGGTACCCCACTCTACTGCAGTATTTATCTCTAGGCTATTTCCTTGCCTACCGCCATTTTCTTGGCCTGTAATTCTTGATTCCCTCTGCTTCAGCAGATACTTCTTAATACGCCTCCTACCGGCAAGCACGTCAGACATTAGACATTCTGGATTACTAATAGTGTTATAAAATATCTCCTTTTTACTTTCCCCGTGCACTTCATGCACATCATGAAACGGCACTTTAACTCCGTCAAGGATTATGAATCCTTCTTTAAAATTAATCATGGCATCTTGCAGAACATCCCTGCCAAGGATTACATCATATCGAAATTCGGCGTCCTTTAACATCAAAGCGCTATTATTAATTTCCTTATTATTTGGCAGAGTAATACAAAGATCAACTTCACCTGTTACATGGCTTTTCGCATTAATTCCCTTTACACTCAATGCGCTAGGCTTAATTTTCTCGTTTAGTCCTTTTAAATTACGATAACTGACTAAACACCTGTCACTTCCGCTATCAATCAGCGCGCTCATCAACTTTTTATCATTTTTCAGTATTATAGTAGGCTTTTTTGATCGCCTCAACGAAAAAATACCCTCGCTTTCCTTTCGCAAACGACCCTCTTTCATAATCGTTGCTGACAAACAAACTTCAATCGGTAATACGGAATTACTTCCTTCATCTAATTCTTTTTCACCTAATAATTCAAATTTGTTGGTACACGTAAATAATGGATCCACCACCTCGGTCGACTTCGTTTCGGTATCTGGTTTCAATGCTACATCATTGATAACGGGGACTGTAGCTATATCCTCGGGCACTTGTGATTCCTGCTCTACCACAACACTCTTTAATTCTTTTACTTTTACTCTAAAAAATCATTACCCTCGGCAAATGCCGCGTAGTGCGCTTCACTTCTCCCTCTACCTCGTCCACGCGAACGGCATTCACGTGCGAAGTGACCGACCTTGCCACATAGGTAGCAGGCATGGCCACGGAAATTGGTTTTACCATTACCTCTTATTTTCGTACATGAAATTTGATTATGCCCTGTGGCATTGCACAATGAACAGAAAGATTTAGACCTATCTACACTAGGATCTTTTTGGTTTTCTACACGCGCTTCGTTGCATTCCATGCTACCTAGCGGCCGATCTCCAAAGTAAGCGTTCTGTCTTCCCCTTGGGAATCTATGCGGTCGCCATCCCTGTCGGAAAAATGGACGCCGTCCCTGAAATCGTCGAGGGTTGTGCTGTGAACTGTAGTATACGTCAGAACACGATTCCGTCTCGTCACAACCAGTCTCTTCAGGTATGGATGCCAAATAAATTTCTCTTTGCGGATACGAATATTGGGAACTCTGCTTGCGTGCAAGCATTTCTTTGCTTTCGGGATTATTTCGGACAGCAGAAACGAGACGAGCGAGCAGCTCTTCAGATGTTGTAAAAGGACGTGAAAAAATCTTTTTGCAAAAATTCTCCTCAAGTAAAGGAATCAATATGGCTGTAGCCAGACTAAAGACTACTAAGTCACCCGCGAATTTTTTCAGTGCGTTCGCGTCCGCGCTCGCGACCACAAACGGATGCCTTTGCAGCGCTACCTCTGCACTGTTAATTATATGGTCACTTAGATTTCTTATTTATGACAGAGCCGTGACCAATTGTGCAGCCAAACCTTCGTTTCGTAACAATCGTAGTTGACTTAAATCAGAAGCTAATGCGTGGACAGACTTTTCGCCCTTAGCCACGTATATATCATCCAATATTTCTATAACTTGAGCAAATGAATAATTGACAGTGGGATTAACTAATTTCGTAACAATACCGTTAAAGTCGCCTACGCTCTTATGAGCACTTCGCACCAGTAATTCTTTTTTCGCGTCATCGGAACTGACGTCTGGCAACAAGCAAATATAGGATTTTAGGTTGGCCACATGGGTCCGGAAACTTTTTGTTTCGGAAAAGATCGGGTCGTTCACTCTCTGCCTACCTTTAAAAAGAGGAAGCTCAGCACTACTTAAAATTGTACTACCCCTCTGTAAATTCGAGGTCACAGAACCACTTGACATTTGCCCACTAGTGGATGTCATGGTAGTTACGGGAGGAGCACTAGGTGTACTGAAGGTCACCGTCTGAGTAGTTCTCACTGTCGACACAACTGTCGTTATCACAGGTCTAGACGTACTAGGCGTTTGAAAATTGCTTGGCGTAAATAATGTACCTGGTACCGTACCACTTAAAGGAGGAGCAGAGACCCTGCCACTCCGAGTGATTGTTTCGTGCAAGCGAATAGTTTCAGGTTCGGAATCCGAATCTCCCATGGTAACTTACACTTCCAAAATAATCTCAAAAGAATCCTAAAATTCTAACACATCTACAAGACTAATTTCACCGCAAATCACTAAAATTATACCACGAAATTTCCACGAAATTAAAAAAAAAATTCTATAGCACGAAATTAAAGAAATGCACGTCAGTAATGAACACTAAAAAATTATTAAAAACCCGAGCTCTTCGCAGCTTTCCACATTTTCAGCTAAACCATTTACTAAAAAAGAAATTCCACACTCAATGTGAATGAGAGTCTCCACAGCTCAATCGTAATTTGACAAAATAACAATACTGAAAATATACCGAAGTACCTAATTACACTAAAGAAACCAAAAAAAATTTACAATTACTGGTTACTTAACTTCAAGATTCTGCCACGCAGTAACAGCGGCCAAGCGAAGAAGTAGGTCAGCGCTCGTACCAGCTGAACTCAGGGTCGTGCGCAAGGCAGTCTGTTATGCACAGCCAGACGATGTAGCAGATCGTCAAGGTCGCTCTCGGTTCCGTGCTCAGATGCAGGTGCGAAGCGACGGTCAGCAAGCAAGCACACTCTCTATACTCAGCGAGCCAACACTAACACAGTTCCGTAACCATCAGTTATTCTCACAGTTATACACCTTGCGCGTAGCAGGATAGTACGTAGATACTCTATTTAATTGATAGCACTGTTCGGTACCTTATATAATTACTACTTTTACTAACACAACAGTTCTTGTAGAATCAGAAAACACAACTATAGTTCGTAGAGATCTTAGCGAACACAATCACTGATGAATTGAAGATGCAGACGTTCTCGAAGATGTAGACGCTCCCGTTACTTCTTACGATGAAAACTGACGCAGCTCCTTATTACACAATCGTCGCCGTCTTGTTCTAGGTCAATACGCGCTGAGTAAGGCACACCCAGAGGAATGTCCAAGAGTAACCCGCAGGTCTTCTTCATAATTTCTTCCGAAACGCGTTTCGTCGTGAAACGGAAAATATTTTTGTAATCTTCCGGTGCCTCTTCAACCTCTCGGCCTCTTGGTGAAGTCTTTTCCATAATAAATTCGACGAAAAATCCAGCAGAATCTCTTCTTACGATGCGAAGCGTAGACACCAACACGTTGCAAAACTCGAAGTCCGTAGAAACAATATCGATGCAAAATCACCGTCAAATCCTCAGAGTTTTTCTCCTGCCTCAAAAATCACAGAGGTCACTCAAGTTATCTCACTTCATCAATACAAGTATAACACGTCGTGGTTCCTTTAAATACTGCGCCACCAATATCGCGCCCCTTTATCTATGAGTCTATATCTTTAGGGTTGCGACTTCGGAGGGTAGAGTGAATACGCAGATTACTGTGCGAGTTTAATCGTAGAGAACTTAGTACAGGGTAGAACTCGGTCCAAGTGCGTAGAGGGGGCTCCGCGCAAGCCTTATATAGTCCTAACATTGCTGACACAGCAAAGCGCATTGGGGTTAGCCCGCTCTAGGGCGTAGTCTTGAACACGTATGAACATACGCACAGGGAGGATGCGTACTTGTGACGGCATAAGGGGACGGCAGTGTATGCTCCGCCCTTTGGAACACAAAGACACACTATCAACAAAGAACGCCGGCAATTTAGCCGCGTTCGTTCACGAGTCAGTTTATGAATAATTCTCGATATGATACAGACAACCGCAAGATA
The DNA here is from genome assembly GCA_030386875.1 of Morinoia aosen. Classification (NCBI taxonomy): domain Eukaryota; kingdom Metazoa; phylum Arthropoda; class Malacostraca; order Amphipoda; family Talitridae; genus Morinoia; species Morinoia aosen. The sequence goes on from CM059565.1 coordinate 24,166,635, forward strand.
TTACTTGCAGTAATGAAAAAAAGCAAGGACGTTAGCTGAATATCTAGTATGAAGTCTCAACACGTGAATTTGGAAATGACACGCAATATTCACTCTATATCGCCGAGTGAGCACTCTAGACAACACATGCTAGTCTAAGAATCTTACGCTACTTTAGAGTTTATCCCTAACTCCCGACACTGAGCAGATCTTTACGTTTAAACACAGTACACGCGAAAAACACATGGCACAATATACTTTACCCGGTTTCTTTTCTATTCAAACCCTAAATTTCACTTGCACTTACGAGATGATGTTCGCACGCTAACAAGCCACAAGACAGAGTGAGTAACGCTCAGTTCAAGTGACGCGCTTGGATGTTGCCAAATCGGGCTGCTTTAAACTCGAAATGTCGATTGATTATTTGATCTCTCAAGTATTTACACACAAACTTCCATGATTACGAATTAGAAGTAGAAAATAATTAATAATAAATTAGAGTAAGATTTTTAATGCTAATAATTAATTTATTTAAGTGCGAAAGGGAAAATTTATAATTCTTACGCTTGTGTAGCGATTGCTACATTACCCCCCAAGGCGCAGACCGAAAGGTCCACCCGCTGCAATCATTTGTAGCGGGAAGGAGTTTTGACAACGCGACCGTGCCGGGATTGGCGGTCAGAAAATCTTACTACGCGGGGAAGTTTCACCAATCGGGTCTGCAAATGTAGATCGGCAAGAGTTCTAGGAACACGAGTTACTGCAGCGGGCTCGTCTGGTCTATCCAGACTTGTCGCTGTTTCAGTAAGAGGGCTAGAATTAGAATCTACGACAGGCTTAGAGATAGGGTTTGAATGTACAGGCACATAGAAAGGATTGCACTCAAGTTGACTAGGCAACAAGGCAGCCAACTGAGGAAGCTGAGATGGTAGATATGATCGAGTCTCAGTGGAAGGAGAACTCTGTGGAGAGAAGGATGAGTTAGAAGTTACACTATGATCGGAAGTGTACGCGACTTTTAATCGATCAATGCTCACAGGGTCGCGTGAACCCGATCTTTCAAGGATGAAGTATTTGGGCGTGCGTTTGAGTATTTTGAATGGGCCATCATAAGGACGCGTGAGTGTAGGTTTGATGGCGTCGTTTCGGACGTACACATGTGTGCAGTCCTGCATAGCAGGATCCAGTTTGTCCTCAGTCTGAGGCATTCGCGGAGCCACATACTTGATCTGGCGCATGCAATCTTTGAGACAGGTTACATATGCGGAACGGTCAGCGGATGAAAATTCAGGCAAAGGTTTTGGGTCAACAATGTCGCCGGGGAGACGAAGTGTCTGACCATATAGCATTTCAGCCGCTGTGCATTGCTGATCCTGTCTATGTAAATTTCGGATGCTAAGTAGTACTACTGGAAGTCTGTCAGTCCAATCATTGCTGCAGTTTAGGCAACGTAATGCCGACTTTAAATCTCTGTGGACTCTCTCAATAAGTCCATTTGACTGTGGATGATAAGCAGTAGTGTTTACGTTTTCACACCCTAAAGCAGTGCTAAGCTCACTCCAGAATTTGGAGGTAAATTGTGATCCCCGGTCGTGTGTGACACTTACGGGGACACCAAATCTAGAGATCCAGTTGGACATGAAAGCGCGCGCCACAGTCTCGGTTTGGGTATCAGGAAGAGGGACAGCCTCAACCCAACGTGTGAACCTATCAATGATGGTCAGCAAATAAGAGTGACCGCGCGATAAAGGCAAAGGACCCACCAAATCTAGGTGTACAGAGTCGAACTTGTGACCTGTGAATGCAACACTCTGCAGCGCTGCACGATTGTGTTTCACCACTTTACTACTCTGACATGCATGGCAATTTTGCACAATTTGCTTGACCTCCTTACGCATCGCTGGCCAGACGAAACGATCAGAAATCAAACGCAATGTACGGTTAATACCTGGATGAGAGAAGGAATGATATTGGAGGATAGCTACTCTGCGGAGGGTCGCGGGAAGATACAAACGAGAAAGTCGCTCAGCATCACGGTACACGCCGTCAACCAAGGTCAATTTCAGAGAGGAAGTGTTAGAAGGTTTGAGAAGGTCCTGAAGTTCAGGATCCTCCTTCTGAGCCTTGGAAATATTGCCGAAAGTGATTTCACCACTGGTTTGGACAGTATTTATGCGAGATAAACAATCAGCGACAGTATTGTCCAACCCTTTTATGAAACGGATGTCAGTGGTAAATTGGCTAATATATGACAGGTGTCGAGCTTCTCTTGGCGAATGCCGCTCAGAAGGCATCTTGATCGCTGAGGTCAGAGGTTTGTGATCTGTGTAGATCACAAACTCTCTCGCCTCTAGAGCATAGCGAAAGTGTCTCACAGACAGGTAGATAGCAAGAAGTTCCCTACCGAACGCGCTATAAGCACGCTCAGTGAGTGACAGCTTTTTGGAAAAGAAAGCAAGAGGAGAGATGTTAGTACCTACTTGTTGTTGCAACACAGCACCTACGGCGGTACTGGATGCGTCAACGACGAGGCTAAAATCAGCATTAGCAATAGGGTAGGATAATTCAGTCGCGGAAGCTAACTTGTGTTTTATTTCCTCAAAAGCCGTGCGCGCTTCTTCCGTCCATTTTACCTCAATAGATTTGCCTTTTCGTTTCGGTTCGAGCAAGTCAGACAAGGGCGCTAAAGTTTGAGCACAGTTGCGTATGAAACGATGATAGAAGTTAACAGAACCTAGGAACCTTCTTAGTTCCTTCTGGGTCTGTGGAAGAGGAAAGTTTTTGATCACCTCTACTTTGGAAGGCAAAGGTTTTAGACCTAGGCTAGAGATTTCATGACCTAAGTAAATCAGTGATGGCTTTCCGAGCTCACATTTTGCAGGGTTTACGAGGAGTCCATTGTCGGACAATCTTTGAAAAACGACCCTAAGATGGTCTTTGTGCAACTCCGGGGTTGTGGATGCCACTAGGATGTCGTCTAAATAGACATTGGCGAAAGTGAGGTCAGAGAAAATTTCAGCCATGTGCCTTTGGAACGTCTGAGGAGCGTTCCTCAAGCCGTATGGCATTTTGAGGAACTCAAAGAGACCAAACGGAGTGATTACCGCGGTCTTAGGTATAGCACTCTCATCAAGTGGAATTTGATGAAAGGCGTGCTGAAGGTCTATCTTTGAGAAAATTTGAGCTCCCTCTACATTTGCACTGAAATCATGCAAGTAAGGAATAGGGTAGCGATCAGGTAAAGTAACGGCATTCAACCTGCGGAAATCCCCGCACGGTCTGAATTCACCGTTAGCCTTGGGTACTAGCAAAAGAGGGCTAGCCCAAGGACTTTTGGAACTGCGGATAATGCCATTTTCTTGCATGCGCGCAAACTCTTTCTTGGCTAACGCCAATCGATCAGGCGGCAATCGCCTTGCACGGGAGTAGACCGGCGGACCTTGCGTCTCTATGAAGTGCTTTGTGCTGGTCTGCATTTTTGTAGAAACTAAGTTAGAATTTGTCAATGCAGGAAAATCTTTTAGTAATTGCTCAAACATGCACTCTTCCTCTAAGGCGATGGCGAAAGAATGCAAGACATTAGCTCTAGTTATGCTACAAGCGGGAATTGAGATCTGTGTCTCCTCGTCCCTAATTCTACGGTTTTTAACATCGACAAGTATGCCAAACTTGGCTAAGAAATCCGCGCCAATGATAGGCTCTTGGACTTCCGCGATGAGGAAGGTGAAATGAAAGTTTCGCCTCAATCCCAGACTGCACTCTAATACTCTTTCACCGTAACAAGGAATTTGCGTGCCGTTTGCGGCGCGTAATGTCGCCAACAATGGGTTGTTTTTGTCTTTCGCCGTGGCTGGGATAATTGACACACTGGAGCCAGTGTCTATTAAAAATCGATACTTGGTAGTGGGATCGATAATGTTCAAAAGGCGAGTGGTCTGGGAATGAGGCAACGCAGTACTCGCTACTATGCGTCGCTGTTGGCGTTTCCCGAGGTCATTTCGGTATAACGCGGGCAAAAGCGGGACCCGCACTTTCGTGCTTGGTCACCATACTTTGTGTGGTACCAGCATAAATTGCTACTAGCATCACGAGAGCGCGACCGAAAGCGACGGTCTTGATTTGACCTATCATAAGATCTACCTCTATCAAAGCGTTGAAGAGGAGGAAAAGGATGATAGTTTGAGGGATAGTCATAAGGATAGTCGTAGGCATTTTGGTGGCTTTGGAATCTCCCTGGGCCTTGCTGAATGTGAGCTACGCTCTGACCACTCTGACCTAACTGGCAATTCTGGAGAGCTTGCTTTATCTCAGCGATGTCTTGCTGCATCTTATCTATTGTGGCTGAGGATTGATTCTGAGTATTTTCGGGGCTAAAATTTGCAGCAGCTGCATTTAGGGAAGCAACTTGCGGTGCTTGTGACAAATTAATGTTGCGCATCACCGTCTCAGTGGACTCCGCGAGCTTTTCCAACGTTTGATCAGGGCCTGCTAGCGATAGAAATGGACGCACATTGTGAGGAAGCTTAGTCATGAAAACTTCCTTCAAAAATCCCTCAGCTACGGCAACACCCGTAGCGAGTTTGCGCAGCTCTTTAACTAGCGAAGTGGGAGAGAAAGAGCTAGAGACAGATGGAATTGCTGAGGCGTCTACAAGAGACCTAAATTTGTCCGCATCGGACATCTGCAACTTCTGCAGAATCTTTCTTTTCAAGGTGCCGTACGGATCAAGGGCGGGAGGGTTTTCGAGCAATTGATTTGAATCATTCAACAATTTTGTGGGAGCTGCGGAAACAAGGGCGTAGAATTGATCGGTGTTATCAGTTACTTTATGATACCTAAACATAGCTTCAACCTGTTGGAACCAGGTATGAGCGTCCTCCGGAATGAAAGGGGGGAGCCTAATGGGTTTTGTGGGGGCTCGATCTTCATTATCTGATTCAGTCATGCTAGCAGCTTTCTTTCAATTTGCGCAATCAACGCCTATGACTTGGAATTTGCGTGGCAAAGGTTTGCGTTATTTCTTTACCTACACAATCACTCAAATTAAGTGGAAACAGAAGGAAAGGAAATATGAAATTGGAAACGAGAAAAAAAAATTTTATGCGGTATGCGGCAATTAGCGTAGGCACAAAAATAAAGCAGGTGAGAAAAATTATTTTTCTACCTACTCAATCGATCAATAACGTTGAAGAAACGGAGGGAAAGAGAGAATGTAAACGCGAATTTTTACGGTAGTCAGAATAAACGTAATAAACGTAAGCACAGAAATAGGAAAAAAAATATATTTTTCCTACCTACTGAAGCACATAAAACAAAAGGACAGTATAGCGCTGAAAGAAAAAAATTTTGTTAGAGCTGCTCAGAGAATCACCATTAACACGGTAAATCTAAGAAATTCTCAAAGACTACGACATGGGAAATCTATCACTACAATGATATACCAAAATTAACCTCTCTCACAACTTCCCAAACACTTATCGAGTTGAATAGATTTTTTTCAAGTTTTAAAGAAAGTTTTGGGGTTATTTTAACTGGGGTCTTCACCAGTGATTTTTATCTTTGGGGTTTTAAAACTCTGGGGTGTCACCAGTGTTTGGATCTGGCCGCGGGGTATAGCCAGTCCTAACAGACCTCGACAAGCGTCTGGGAGAAAATCGTGAGAAGGATAATCAGGCTCTTTGGACTCAGCTTTTTTTGGGTATATATTGGAAGGAAGCCGGAGAAGACAGCCGAGTCTTGAACCACCGACGAACTTGGCTAGAAGAGGGTTTGCAGTCCGGGCAGTCGGAAGGCTCCTGGAGAAGTGCTGGAGTCGACCGTGTGTGTGTGTGTGTGTGTGGTTTGCAAATGATGTAAAGGGAGCCAATATGTCGACTTTGAGGAAACCGTGACATTGTGAGTGATCGATTTTGATTGAGTTGAGGCCAGGCAGGGCGGCTCAAGTTGAGGCAATTCTTAGGTGAGTTAAGTAGCATTAAAGCCCAAACAAGCTAGACCAAAAATGAGGCCCAAAGCCAGGTAAATTCTGGTTAAGTCACGTCCAGTTAAGGTCGGGCCAGTTCCGGCCAGTTTAAGTTTAAGTTTTAGGCAAAGCAAAGCGGCTCAAGTTGAGGTAAAACAAGGCCCAAGGGGAGGCTGTTGCGAGTGGTGTGTGGCGATGACGTTGAAGTCCTGCAAAGAGTCCAATAGCTGGATGAACAGTCCAAAGAGACATCAAGGAACTTTCCACCACTGACAGTCCCACATCATTGCAATTAATAAAACTCCCACACGGCAGAATTCGAGAAATCCTACAGATTTGACTCTAGTTAATTTCATTTGTTCTCTTTCTCGTCAAGCTCAAAGTAGAGAGATAGGACAGAAGCAATTAAGAAACTCTTATACAGCTGCTCTTGCTTTTAAATACAAGGCATAAAATTTAAGAATTTTTAGTAATACTTTTAGTGATTATCTAAGAGCATAATCGGGGATCAAATCCTTGGAACCATGGAAAAACACATGACTTAACAAGACATGGTTCATGAAGCAAAAGAAAAGGATTCCAGCAATTAGGAATTTCATAGAAGGAAAATTTATGCTCCTTTATGTACTCTAGAACATCTCTATAACTTGTACAAGAAATAACAGAGAAAAATTCTAAGGTTTCATGGATATAAATCCTACTGAAATCACTGATAAATAGCATTTGCAATACTAAAAAAATTAAGGAATAATCTCCAATATAAAAAGAAACACTAAACGTTTTGCTTGCACCGAAAAGGAAATAATGCTCAAGATGAAAACATGAAAATCAGTGCGGCGATTTACCCGGCGGCTCTACACGTCGGCATTCGCCAAGCCGCCGGCATAATTTGTACGCACTCACGAAAGGCAAATGGTAGTGGGTATTTTTGTCACAAGAATGAACAGAATGGAATTAAATTTTTATTCAAATGATTTGAATTGAAATAAGTGCGATTAAACGCAAGGTTCAAGGCGTATGAACTATAAAAATTGAAACTCAAAACTTTAGCAAGCATCGACCTGAATACTCTACGTAATTTATAAACATACGAGATTATTAAGAGCCATTTTTAATTATTATTTCACGTTGGAACATATCTAAGAAACTACTGCAAGTATGTTTGTAAAAAGAAAATACTATTATAACACATGCTTATAGTGCAGTTATAGTCCGGAGTAGTGACAGGGGACGGCAGTGTATGCTCCGCCCTTTGGAACACAAAGACACACTATCAACAAAGAACGCCGGCAATTTAGCCGCGTTCGTTCACGAGTCAGTTTATGAATAATTCTCGATATGATACAGACAACCGCAAGATATTACTTGCAGTAATGAAAAAAAGCAAGGACGTTAGCTGAATATCTAGTATGAAGTCTCAACACGTGAATTTGGAAATGACACGCAATATTCACTCTATATCGCCGAGTGAGCACTCTAGACAACACATGCTAGTCTAAGAATCTTACGCTACTTTAGAGTTTATCCCTAACTCCCGACACTGAGCAGATCTTTACGTTTAAACACAGTACACGCGAAAAACACATGGCACAATATACTTTACCCGGTTTCTTTTCTATTCTAACCCTAAATTTCACTTGCACTTACGAGATGATGTTCGCACGCTAACAAGCCACAAGACAGAGTGAGTAACGCTCAGTTCAAGTGACGCGCTTGGATGTTGCCAAATCGGGCTGCTTTAAACTCGAAATGTCGTTTGATTATTTGATCTCTCAAGTATTTACACACAAACTTCCATGATTACGAATTAGAAGTAGAAAATAATTAATAATAAATTAGAGTAAGATTTTTAATGCTAATAATTAATTTATTTAAGTGCGAAAGGGAAAATTTATAATTCTTACGCTTGTGTAGCGATTGCTACATGCACGAGAGAATGTGTGTTTCAAAAAGAGACGCCACCGCGCAGTGATGCCAAATTCAGAGGCTTAAAACACGAACATGTCAATCGTGACTTTTAATTTTATGCTTTTTGCACAAAAACTTTAAGGATTACTTATTATAAGTAGAAAATTATTAATAATAATTTAGAGTAAGATTTTTAATGCTAATAATTATTTTATTTAAGTGCGAATGGGAAAGTTTATAATTTTACGCTTTGTAGCGAATGCTACATATACTTTGTAGTGATCGCCCTCAGCCGCATTTCAGTCTAAATTTCATAAATTATTAAAACCATCTTCTAAAAATTAAATAAAGTTAACGTAATCATTCTTAAAATTTTAGATCACTATTTTCATTCAACATTACCCTTAAATCTATTAAAATTTGACCAAAGAAATACTTCGACAAGAAAGAACGGCGTTTTTACCTAGAACCATATCGCAAGTTCATCCGTTTCCGGAAAATTACGGAAACGCTCGTCTGCTCAAAGCGCATATAAGGCCGGCTCCCCAGGCAGAGTCGTCATTCTCATATAGATCCTCCTAGCGCTTGGGCCCCAGAGCGGGCAATTGTAAGTATCAAGTGTTAATGATAAGTGTGTATTATGTCTTAACTTTCCTGTGTTGTGTCTTAATTTGTTCCGTGTTAGGGAGCTCTCGTTATTGTGTCGTAGAAATATTCACTATGTTGTCTCTGTGCCAGTGTTAGCTAGGCACCAGCCTCAAGCTCACTGCCCCATCTCTGTCATTCTTTCGTGTTTACTATTCTCCGATGATACCGTATTGTGCTGTCAGTGTTAGACGATGTTGGCATTAGCTCCTTAGATATTTTTTAGTGCTGAGCATAGTGTTAAGACACTTTGCTGTCTATAGAGATCATCTTTGGTTTGCTCATCTTTTATGTGTTCCAGCTTCTAATTAATTGTGTTCTCAACTTTTGTATTTTGATTAAGTCAGGTTTAAATAATTTTGGAATTCCTCTGCAATTTTTAGTCAATGCTTAAATTCATATCTCGAGAAATGAAGCTATGATAGGTTATTTAAACCAATAGAGATTGTATCTTCTGTAGTCACTCACTCAAGTCAAGTCACATAAATAATCATTCTTTCTTGCTCATCTGAATAATAGAGTATAGAGACTTCACCTTTTCTCATACTTATATCTTAGTACATTAATTATCTAATTAACTCAGTGCTTTAGCTATTATTTTGGCTGTAGTTCATATAAACTCAGTTGTGCTGCTGCTTGTAATGCCAGGATAGAGCTTGTTACCAGTTGGTCTGGAACACTGATTCTGGTGTTAAGATGATTCAGGCTGTGACTCGGGCGCTAGAGTTGCGGACTGACTCTTATCATCGGACTCCTGCCATTGTTTATCCTGTTAATGTTGCAGTTTGCGCAGTCTTGCACATGTGTTATGAATAGACTCGTTTTTTTTGTTTGTTCAAATAATCCAGCACGATGTCCCCTTACAGGATCGACTGGACCACACATACATGCACTCACAAACACGTATGAAACCAAACCCTAACCTCTTAATTCCAGCTTCATACGGAGAAAGTGCTCTCTGTGGCACAGCGGTTAAGGGATCGGACTTGCATGCTGGAACTCGCGGGTTCGTATCCCGGCGCTGGCGCAGAGATTTTCCCCGTTGGGTATAAGGGAAAGCTCCTGCACAATACCCCACTCAACCCAGGTGTCGGAAATGGGTACCGGCTTTACGGGGGAACCGTCATGGTGTCCTATATATAGGGTTAGTTGTAAGACATTTGAAAAACCAATGCTAAGATCATATGTATCAGGCTTGATTGGAAATAAAGCATCCCAAAGATGCCGATGTTAACCTAACCTTTAATTTAAGGAGCTTACCTCCTCCAAGTGTTCCCTCCAAGTTTTCGCCTTCAAGTCTCCTCCGGGTTCATCCTCCGGGTTTTGCTTCTGAGTTGATTCCCCGAGTTTCCCCTCCTATTTAACTGGTGAAATTGGAAGGCCTGCATCCCTGCAGCTAAGCCGCTTGAACCTTTAGTTGTGACTACCTTTGGGTCGAGAGTCCCTTCCTACCGAGTTTTCCCAACCGGTAGCTATCCCCATACTCATCACTAAATTCACCACTCACTTAGTGTCGGAACCTCCCACACTTACACCATCATCGACTTCACACTCCAGCACACGCTTCCACAAGCCTGAGCTGAACGAATCGTCTGAAGTTATTCAACCTCCTCGGACTCTCCCCAAGATCGTCTCTCGAACAAGAATCAAGCCTCGCTCTTCGGAGTGCAACCTTCTCCTCAATAAATTCCCATACCGGCGAGTGAAACTATTCTCTCATTTTCCTCCGGTGTTGGCTTGTGGTAATTTTTGTTGTTGATTGTAGACGCTTGAAATATTGCGTCCGAATACCGCCTAACTCCTTCTGAGTCAGAGGCCGTAATCCATTCATTTAGCTATTAAGTGTGCTCTACCAGGAGCACTGGTGACCCGCCTTTGTAAAAGAACATCTTCCTTGTCACTTGATAAATTCCTCAATATTCAACCTTTAAAAATATCATTCAGTTGTTTCCCCCACTTTGGGAGAACTTCATAACTTCATTCTTCACTCTATATATGGCCAGTTTTTTCCATCCAGTGTACAATGAAGCCCAATAAAATAATTCAAAATGTTAAACGAGTGTTTAATAAGAAACACGCTTACCAAACGAAAGAATATGTTCTACGTAATTATGAAAAGAAGAAAGCTTGCGATTTGATCAGGTGAGCCACAAAGTGTATTCAATAAACTTCAGGAATACGACTGAGGTATATGGCTGAATACGAGAAACAATTTCTCATAAATTTGTGATGTTTATGAGCAAAAAAACTTCTGTAAATATTCTTCATTTATAAAATATTGTGTTATACGTCTTATGAGCGAAAAATGATTCACACTCGTTCCATTCGTTGAAATTAAGGAGTATTTGATACGGAATAATAATATATTTCCCCTATCCATCACATACTCAAAAAAAGTTTAAAAATGTAAGATATTTCAGCATGGAACAGAGACAGCTGTTTTCACATATGTTTAAATCCCTCTTTTAATTTGTCTACAACATTAATTATATCCAAATATTCCCACAAACCATTCATTTGATTATTGTCGCTAAGTGCATTGTAAACAAGAAATTAGTTTTAGATTGAAAATTCCTTCTTAATAAACAGAAAGAAGTAAAACCAAATTTAACATAGGAGGTACACAATACAATTTGTTTATCGTGTTAATTCAATGTTAAAATATTCGGCGTGTGCAATTTGTTGAGTTCATAGGAATCATCTCTGCATTATAATTCAACAAAAACTTCCAAATATTTTCATAAATTTCAATGTTTATCTTTTAGAAGAAATATGTAACCTAGTTTCCTAATGAATAAATAAGTCTACAACATGGATGAATTCCACAGCAGTTTAGACCTCTCGTCTATGGCAACATCGCGTTGTTATTCGACTGTAAGATTTTCTTTGAAACCAGTGAAAAGGTTCGTGTACATGATGTTCATGAAGGAAATATTTCAAAAATTTTACGAGGTTTACTGTGTAACTATAATATTATAGTGAATTCTTATGTGTGATTGTGTTTGCATTTAATAAATTTCAATATCTGTTTACCGCTGTTTTCTAGGAATATCGCCGGTAAACTTCGAAGTATTGGCTGCCCGAAATTTATTCATGATGAATATCATACGTGTAGTTTTGCTTAGGCCAATATTACCTGAAACTGGTGAAACTGAAATTTACTTCTCATTCATGAATGGGCGCCTGATTACTGTGCAAATGTGGTATAGTAGAAGTGCACCATGAGTTGTAAAAGATTTTGGGTTCTGTAGACTGTACAGAAGAGGCATTTTTATAAAGGATTTGTTCTAGATTTGAAATATTTAAATTAAGAGTGCAAGCATACAACTTCAGAAAATAATGCTACAGGTTCTATATTAAAGCTCAACATCAAAATACTAATCCTGAGTGATCAAATTTTTACCTATTTATAATGCCAGGATGACGTGCAGATTAGGTTTGCTGTGTTCTAAAATTGTGATCATGCTGTATTTTGAAAATCTCATAGCTTGCACCTTAAGGTTTTGAGTTGTTGCATACTAAATTTGTACTATTACAATGGATGCTAATACATCTGTAATAGGCCTATTTTGATTCTTGTGTTGAGTTCAACTGTTACTTTATTTGGATAATAGTCGTGGGGCTGTATCGGTATACTGGAGTTATTGCTCATTATTTTGTTCTTTTTGGTCTTATGGTCAAGTTTATTTTGTATATTATATGATGAATTACACGATTTTTATACCTAGGCCTACTTGTATATTTTTAGGCAGGAAGTTTCATTGCTGTGGCAGTGCATCTTCTTGCTTCTTATCATGATTTTGGTCAATATTGAATATAATGTTGTCAACGAATTTCATAATTTTGTTGGTATAGATGGGTAATATAGTCGATTATAAGACGTTTTACAAGAATGACATTCTGCCCGGCGGTGCGTTATTTTTGAATTATTCAACTTTGAAGCTAGCTTGTGCGCGCCATGGAAGCGCGCGCGGCTATCGGAATTTAATTAATAAAGGAAGCTAACCCACCTATAACAAACGTAAAGAGGTTGGGTTGTGAGGGGTAGCCACAGTTTTTTTAGTCAAAAGTATAAATAAAGCTTCTAACCCACTCGTTAGGGTGACTATTGCAATCTTGTTTACATCGGCACAAAGATGGCGGCGCCCATGGCGGCAGCCATCTTTCAGTCGATGTCAACAAACGTCACTAGAAACCTTCATTTATAATTTTCACTATAAGAACTGTGGCTACCCCTCATGACCCAACCTCTTTACGTTTGTAATAGAGGTTAGCTTCCGTTTACATTGCAAAAACAATGCCTGTTGTGCGCAAACAAGGCCATTCAGGAGCGCCGTTCGTATAACTTCAAACTTAAATAACTCGAAAACTAAGCAATTCAGGGCACATTGTCATTCATGTAACATGTCTTAAAATCGACTATATTACTCATCTATACTAACGAAATTATGAAATTCGTTGACATTATATTCAATATTGACCATGATTTTTTCATTGAATCCCAATTAAAATCATAGGTATTGATCTTCCGTAAATGTTGAATTTTGAAAATTCTTATAGGCCTAATAGTTTTAACAACTATATATATTACCAGCTGTACCTCTATTTATGATCTTACATAAATTTTCAAAGATTTTTTTAATGGAAATTTATGCTTGTTACTAATGTGCTAATGAAAATAGTTTTAAACCAATTGTAAAGAGTTTGTATGTCAGTGAACATTGTGTTAATGTTGAATAAGGCTCCTGCATTATGACAGAACTCAATATTAGGGATTGAAAGCTGGGTCAATATTGAGTTTAGGTGATGTGGGTAAACTAAGCATTCCGTTTCTAACAATCACTTCAGAAGCCCATTTATAAAAGTTTAACATGAATGACATTTTTTCCGCTGATGCTTAGTTTTCTAGTAAGAGCGGGAAATTAGCACGCCAAACAAAGCGGGGACACCAAGCAGAATTTAATTAATAACGGAAGCTAACCCGCTATTACAAACGTAAAGAGGTTGGGTCGTGAGGGGGAGGCACAGTTCTTTTAGTGAAAATTATAAATAAAGCTGGTATATCTGAAGAATATGTCAGTTATCGATTTTCCATTTTTTGGTGCCTGAACCTAATTAATTGAATAAAAATAAACAAGTTTACTTCTATGCACTTTCGTTCTCAAATGATTATTTTACGATTTATAGCGGTAGGTTTAGTTTTGTCTCTGATGACGAATACGCTCGAATAAACAGCTACTTGTCAATTTTTCAATTTTTGTTGCTTGAATCGTGGTATTAACATCAAAATAAACAACTTTTCTTCTATACACTTTTTTCGTCAAATAAGTATTTAACGAGGTATAGGGTGATGTTCGAAAGGCCGGACGGTTTGAATCGTCGGTCATTCTTAGTTAATTTTGAATTTTTGCGCTTGGTAGCTATCTAAAAACTCAACCCGCAAGGCCTGTAGTGTTGTAATCTGCTACGCGTCTTACGGGGTGGCTTTTGGATTGCTATCGATCGTCAAAATTGAAAATTAAGTGGCAGCAGGTACTACTGCTTTCTATACTCACTGTGAATTATTTGCTGCCTTTTCTTTCTCTGCTTCTTATGCCAAGCTCTTGTCTACTTCTCATTAAACTTCACTTTTCAGTGTTCTTATGTAATGCTTGAAGCCCATATTTTTGGTAATAACCTAATACTTATTTCTAATTCAATATCAACATCACACCCCTTGGGGGGATACAACTATTGTGTCTATGGGAATTAGTGCACCCAGGGGGGACAGTGTAAGGGCCTGAGCTAAAGATTAGGTAGGCTTTCTTTTTGTTGAAATAGAACAGGATTTTGTTTTGTTATGGACCATCTTTTTTTCGGTTCACTGCTGTCCTGTTTTTCAGCACCTACTACTTTCTTCTTCAACTTTTTCTTGTCTCATGATCTTCTTTCTTAGCTTTCTGTTTCTGTTCTTTTTCTGCATAGGTTCTGCATTTCCTTAACTACATACTAAATGGTGCCTTCTTCTTTCCTCTCTTTGGATAGCCTTTGTTGTGGATAGGGAGGCTTAAACTAACTAATAATCTAAGCTGTCAAAATCACAGCTATCTTGTCTTTTTCTTCTAATGCTGCTCTCTCATGTATTTCATGAATGCCTTTCCTTTAATTAGCTATCAATTATGTTATTGAAATATTAATTTTCTGATGTTTTAATTTCGATGAATTTTTTCAGGTAGGTGGAAGCCAAAATGAGGGTAATCAACACTTCTCAGAGTGTCAAAATCCCTGAGGGGGTGACAGTTGAGGCCAAGAACCGTATCGTTACGGTCAAGGGCCCCCGGGGCACCCTGAAGCGTGCCTTCAAGCACGTCCAGATGGACATATATGTAAGTTGACTCATGTACTTTATGAATTGTGCTGGTAAAGTTTTATTGTCTGCTATGTTTAACCTAGCAAATCAAATTGTGTGCTTGCGATTTGATTGTGGTAGACAATTTTAAACTTTGGAATTTAATAGCAGTTTTAATAGCTTAATTGTTGTAATAACGTGCCATCATTTGCCCATTACAAACTTTGAGAAGTAAATTTCTCTACGTGTATGTATGAAACTTTAGTGTTATGATTGATATAAATGGATGATCTAATTTTAAATATTTCAACTTGTATCTATTTTATTTTTTGGTAGAAAAACCCTATCTAGCTTTGAGTCTGTATTATTTGTTGCCTTTCAGTTCTGTATGATTTATGCGCATCATTTTTGGCCTGTGTGTCTGGCATGAGCAAATTTAATGTAGTAGAGCTGACTGGAACATTTCTTTTGCCAACTGCTAATACTCTGTAATGGCAGGTGCTGAAACCTTCAGAAAAGTACCCCAACGGTGAAGTGAAGGTTGAGAAGTGGTTTGGCAGCCGCAAGGAGGTTGCCTGTGTGCGTACCCTGTGCACTCACATCCGGAACATGTGCACCGGTGTCACCAAGGTATGCAGTTATCTATCTTCTAGTGTTGTGATTTAATTCTTTCGTTGATCACCATTTCCGTATAAGAGGTGGAGGAATGAGGTGAGCTGAGATGTGCTGTGGTAGAATTAAGGTTTAGATGATCGCATTTCCTCACTATGCATTATTTTCCATGTATATCTGGCTACTAATGTTGTCTTAGATTTTGTGCTTCTTAAACTTTCATTCTCTTAAGAACTTTCAAACATCTTTGATTTCTTGGTTTTTTGTTAATGAAAAATTGCTAGAAATTTCGAAATATTTTCCTTGTGATGGCAGTCATTTTTCATGAAAGAATTGACGAATAATCTGATTTCTTATTTGATGTCCTATGGCAAGAAAGCATTTTTTGTAAAGTAAAAATACCGTATGCATTGCAAAAAGCACTATGTAGGTGTGAGACATTTGACGTGAGAATGTGCCTGGCATATTCGTGTTGCCAGAGCTTTCATTCCGTGCATGGAGACATATCTCAATAGTGTAGTCAAATATTTTGTGTTTTTGAATGTTTGAAATATATTTTGGATTAAAATCTAGAAGAAAAAAGACTAGTTCAAAAATAGTCTGTTCACAGCCTAAGTTATGATATCTTTGAAGCTGAAATATTTAATGAGAAAAAGCAGGATGCAAGGTGATATGAGGATTTTGTTACCTAGCAGTGCAGATATTTCTGTGTTGTGCAACGTTATGTTTGTCTTGCAGGGCTACCAATACAAGATGCGCTCCGTCTATGCCCATTTCCCCATCAACACCGTGATCGACAGCGAGGGCAAGTCTGTCGAAATCAGAAATTTCTTGGGAGAGAAGCACATTCGCCACGTCAAAATGTTGCCAGGTCAGTTCGTGCTTTGAGGGAAGTTCATCGAAAATTTAGTGCCTCTCAAAATTTAATCGTGTAATAAAGTCGTGATTGAATGTATAGACAAACATGTTTGTTGAAAAGATACGGAAAATGAATCTCTACTCTTAAGATCGTTATAGTGCCACAGCACTCCAAGGGGAGGTAATGAGATGTCTTCTATTTTTGACGAAGACTTTTTACCGATTTCCGACGTGCTGCAGCTATTTGTATTAATCGTTCAATTTTGTATAGTAAGTGGAAGTAAGCTTGCAGAGTAATATGCGTGGATTAATTTTATTAATAATATTCCAATGTTTTGTTTGTTTGTCAAATGTCCAATGTTTTCATACGCAATGTTTTTGTGTTTGATTGATCTCTTTCGTATTGACATTCTCATTTTATATTTTATGACAAGGAAGCATTTTATCGTGCAAACAATATTTTTCATATGACGTAAAAAATGTCAATTTTTGGTTTGGTTTGAACGAGTGATCACTATTACTTTTATTCACAGTTCCTAGTGAAAGTTCGGTATCTATCTTGAACATTATTATACTTCATTAGTCATGTTTCAATTGAATTTGGTGCATATTCCATGGCACATACCGGATTACCCCAATCTAATTCCTTACGTGGTGTTCACTTGGACCTCACTACGCAGCGAATATTTTTTATTAATAAAATTAACGAGCTTCTCCCATTTATAAAAATTCCATTCGTGTTGCAGGTGTGACAGTGCAGGTCTCAAAGGCCCTCAAGGACGAGCTGGTGCTCGAAGGTAATGACATCGAGCGCGTGTCTCAGTCTGCGGCGTCCATCCACCAGTGCTGCAAGGTGCGCAACAAGGATATCAGGAAGTTCTTGGACGGCATCTACGTCTCGGAGAAGGGTACCGTTCTCAAGGAGGAATAATAAAGACGTTCTCCTGTGGTTGACTCGTGTGTGTTCTTTACCTTACCCCTGTACTTGTCTTGGGAGCGAATAGAAATCATTTCAGCACTCGCTACGAGACCTCGTCAAAAAGTATCTTATGGCTGCAACTGTAGACATTACTTACTTTGACTAGGCTGAACAGATACAGCATCTAACGAAGTTTGTACGCGTGCTACGCCCTTGCTTTCACTTGTATTAATTTGGTTAAAATGCATTCCTCTATGAACAATTCGTAATTTGAACATGAGCGTATTGCCATAAGACATGGAGTAGCAGGTAGCGAAGGGCTTACCTTCCAGTTTTTAGCATTAGCAGTGGCTCCGAGTAATCGAATTCTCTTCGCGTATAACAGGAGGTCATGGTGAGACATTTTTCAAGCATCTGGAGCAATGACTGTCGACAACTCTATAACAATTAGAGGGCGATATGCGTTTGTTATTCTTTGGAATTGAAGTACTAAAACTGACGAGTCTAAAGGGTACATAAAACGACAAATTTTTGAAACTCGTTTTTGTTGAGCTTAATTATGTGCCGCTTAAAGTGAAGTGCGTGTAATATGAAGAGTGAAATAAGTTTAATTGTGTACGCTAAAAATGTTAACACCAAGAGAGGCGTAGATGAAAGGAAGAAAAATGTGAAGAGGGATAGATGAAATCGCATTAATCTTGTCACGTGAACTTGAATTCGAGAGCCGAAAGCGTCGGGGCCTTTGTAACGGCCTAAAATTCCCTCCACAATATTCACACTCTAGAGTTCAGTGCCTTTGTACCAGACTTGTCCAATAAACTAATCAAGATCCACCAATTCATGTCACAAGCTGCCATTGGACGGCATCACGGAGACAACCAGTACGTCAAGGCACCATTCCCAGCCATGGTGGGTCACTACAGCCCACTCTACATGAATGGCTCATTCCAGTCACTGTCTCTTACTCCAGGCACGTACTAGAAAAATTTTCTTAGCCTCAATTACAATCCTGATCCACGACAGCTCGTACAACAATCATCTTCAGCACATCTGGTATACCACTCATTCTCGCCATACTGCTCAAATACCACATTCATCTAACTCTTTCTTGCTCATACTACATTCCAAAACATGTTCAATTGTTTCTTCGACTACCCTATCACACTGCCGACATAATCCCATTGTTATTCTCATTCCACCTATATGTGTGTCTATTCACGCTCAATGTCTTACACTTCACAGCAAACAAGAGTTGACTTCCAAAACTACCATCACACTCAGGCACTTCCTTTCCCATATACCAGATTAGTGTATGCTTTCGCGTCATGCTAAGCATTCATTTATTCAATCCATGTAATTTTGTCCACCTATCAATAACCTTTCCACCTCTTGCAGTCGCACCCTGGTCTTTCACCTCCAACATTCATCAAAAGCCGGTCATCCATAGGGCTCCCAATTCCAATAAAATAATCTTTTGCATACTTAGTTTCCTTGCATGCCTCCAATATATTTTCTCCCACTAGCTTACTTTCAGACTCCAAAAATTTGCCTTATCCACCTGCTATTCTGCATTCTCTCAATTTTTGCCTTATAATTCAACACAGCTTTCATCATTCGTTCTGAAATTAGACTCCACCCTAGGTCACCTCTAATAACTTCTGTAGCTGTCCATTTTGGAGCACCCAATGCTACACTTCCTACCTTACTTTGTATCACATCCAGCCTCTCAAGGTTACTTCCATTCCAGGCTAGAGCACTCCTGCCATACATGACACTAGGTACAGTGACGTACTTTCACATTCCTCTCACATTCATACTTGTTTGCTCTACATTTGACCACACTACTTAAACGTTCACTTCACACTGCAGTGCTTTTGCCGCTTTTTCAGGGTAGATCCACTTTAACCTCTTGAAGAGGGTAGAGACTGGAAGACGGAGGTGATTTTGATGTCTGGTTGGGAGGTGCGGATGTGCGTCCGAGAGTGCGTGGCTCCAAGGATGTAGTAGAAGTGGGAATGAGGTATGAGCAGTAAGTGTATGAGTAAATAGTAATTATGAGCAAGAGAGAGAGAGTTTTATGAATGTGGTGTCTGAGCAGTATGGAGAGAATGAGTGGAATGCCAGATGTGCTGAAGATGATTGCGGTATGAGCTGTTGTGCTGGATTGGATCAGGAGTGTAATTTGAGTATCATTGAAGCTATGAAAATGTTTCTTGTGCGAGCCTGGAGTAAGAGACAGTGACTGAAATGAGCCAGTCAGGTAGAATGGTCAGTAATGACCCAATATGCCTGGGGATGGTGTTTTGACACACTGGCTATCCCAGTGACGCCATCCAATGGCAGCTTGTGACAAGGATTGGTAGATCCTGAGTAGTTTAGTGGACAAGTCTGGTACCAGGCACTGAACTCTTTGTGTGATAACTGTGGAGGGAATTGTAGGCCGTTACAAAGGCCCGGACGCTGTCGGCCCTCAATTTCAAGTTCAAGTTCAAGGCTACTCAACAAATAATGAAACTACGCTATTTAGAGCGCATGTAGTAGTGTAGTGAAATTTGTAGTACCAGGGGTGGATAAGCTGTTAGATACATGCGTAACGAGTGAACTAAGCCTTAAGCATATGTGCATGGCTTACGAAAGATAATCAGGAAAAGTGGAAGAGTTAGTCGTTGGAGGAAGAGCGACAATATATAGTGTTAGTAGAAAATTATTTTAAACGGTCGTTCTGTTCGGAGAAAAAATAAAAGATATATCTGACCATCATCTGGTGGAAACAAAGTTAGTGCAAGAGGTGGAGGTAGGAGAAGAATAGCGCGTTGGGCGGTGAAGTATGGGAGCTGAATTGCACAAAAAAGTAGAAACTGTAAGATGTTGAGTGCAAGTAAGCCAAAACGAGTGTAAAATTGTTGATAGCGAACGGGAGGTTTTTTCTAGTTAAAAGTCTAATGCTGAGTGCTACTGCAGTTGCTGATTTAAGGGGGATGGAAGCAAAAAGTTTGTGAATGGTACAATAAGAGTAAAAGCTAGTGTAACAGAAAAGAGGAATGCGTTCATAGAAGGGTTACCAAATCAAAGTGACTTAGTGGTGCATGAAAGATATATGGACTAAAGCAGAGCTCTGAAGAATTTGATGAATGAGGAAAAAAGGGTGGCTGATAGAGGATGGTGTAGAAAATAAGATATATTTTGAGAATGAGAAAACATTGAAGTAAAAATAGTACCAAAAAGCGAGGCAGCAAAAGAGCATAGCGTGAAAGATAGTGTGGTGTGGGGAGCATGCTTTGGTCCTAAGTCATTGAGTGGAAAATTTGAACAATTTTGTAATGCAATGGATGACAGGCAAACAATAATTGTGGCAACTAAAAACGGAAGTTGACCTCTGATGAAGGAACGCAATGAAAATTAGTTACGAGAGAAGTGGAATTTGCCTTGGAAAAAACACTCGGATGAAGCACGGAATTTAAACTAAGTTTTAGCTGTTTGAAGAATAGCGGTGTGATACGGTTGTTGAGTTTGTTTTGCAAAAGTACGGCACCGAAAGATTGGAGACCTGTACTTATTGTTCTTCTGAATAAAGGCTAAAAGGATAGGTGCAAGTGCTAAAATTCAAGGGGTCATAAGTCTATTGAGCAGTTGATGATGCGTAAGGTAGAGTTCTAGTGAATCATACAGTACAGGAGAGCAAAGGAAAACTAGAGCAAGAGAAGGGTTAGGTAGTCTACTCCGCAGAAGAGAAATAAAGGTCAGCTCTTCACTCTGCGATAGGTATACGATACGGTGTGCACGTGCTTCTGATCCTCTGACAAAAATTGTGGTGAATTAAAGTGAAGTTGCTGAAAAACTGGTATAGTTTGTATATTCACGTGAGTACAGTATGTGATTTTGTATGGAGTGCTCGTGAGAGTAGTTTTTTTGTTGCGTGAGAGTTGAGACCGAGCATTGGACTTTGGTGTGGTGACTTGCAATTTTTGACTGAGGTGTTTTGACTGGTAAGCTTTCTTTGCATATAAAGAGTATAGTGTGTGACATTGTAGAGAGTGACTGTGAGAGTAGTAGAAAATGTTTTTGTTTCTTTTAGTTTGATAACTTGATTTTCAGTAGATTTGGTGAGCAAAGACTTCTGCTGCCTGTAAAATTTGTACTGAGAGAGAAGTCTGTGTTTGAGGATGGCAAGAAATAGGACTGGTTGTAAAAAGGGAAGTGCAAGTGGAATGGGTGAGAAGATTGAGTGCGTGACTTTTAAAGAGTGGGTAGATATAGATGCATGCAAAGGCTTGAGAGAAATGAGTTGGAAAAAGTTGAGTGATCTTGTGTTTACGTGCTGGAAATGTTTGAATGATGAGAGTAAGAAGTTGAAAGAGGAGGTTGAGAGATTGACAATTTTGATGGTTGCTTTAGAGGCTGACTTGAAGGATGAAAGGAAGCTGAACAAAGGAAAGAATGAGAATGCTGAAAATGCAGTTAATGAAGAGGTAAGTGGTGGTGCAAGGAGTGCAAATAAAGTGGATGATAAGGCAAATGATGGTGCAAGGAGTTTGAATGAAGCAAATGATGGTGCAAATGTGACAAATGAGAGTAGAAGGATGAATGAGCATGATGAAAAAGGTACAAATGGAAAGAGTGAATGAGCCACCTGTTGAGGTGCCACATGAGGTGCAGGAGCCTGTAGTGGAAGCAAATGAAAGGAAGATGAATGGAAAGAATGATCTGAGTGAAAGAAATGAGCAAAAGAGTAGCATGAAAGGGAGAGTAAGACCTATGATTAGAATATGTGGAGATAGCATGGTGAAGAATGTTGATAGGTTCGTATGTATGAGTGACAGTAGCGGTTGTACGAGCATGAGAGGGAAAGGAGTGGAGGAGATTTGTAGGCATGCTGAGAGAGTGATAGATGAAATGGATGAAGGAATGGTTGTATTGCAAGGAGGTGGCAATCGGTTGCTTGAATGTGGGAGAGAACGTACGGTGAATGCAATTATGAAAGTTGTTGAAAGGGCGTGGAAGAAGAATGTTAGAGTGGCGGTGACTAGCCTCCTAAGAAGGCCTGCGTGTGATGAGTATGAAAGGGTGCAAAAGGAGGTGAATAGAGAGGTGCATGAAAGGATTATGAGTATGAGAGCTGAGAGTGTGAGAAAGCGTGAGCTGGGTTCCAGCTTCCTTGACATGGATAGCGTGATCCAGGATGGGTGTTTTCTTGGAGATGGAGTCCATCTTACAAAAGAAGGTGAGATGAAACTCTCCAAGAAATATATCCGGTGGATCAGGGCTACTCATGTCATAATGGAAGGTGGAACTGGATGAATGAAAATCCGTCAAAGCAAAAGTGAGGAATGTCTGGAATTGTCCAATTGTGTTGTAAGGTTTGGAAGTATAAATGTGCGTGGATGGAATGCAGGAAAGTTAGATGACCTCGTAGTAGAATTTGAGAATGGAAAATTGGATTGTGTTGGTGTAGTAGAGACCCAAATGCGTGATAGTCAGTTTAACATGTAAGGAGAATAAGTATCATATGATAGGAAAAGGCCGTGTAAATTGGCAAAAAAGAGGTGGTGGTGTTGGTTTGATTGTAAAGAAGGCTCTAAATTGGAAATTAGAGGGACTTCCTGTTAGAAATAAACCTGAAAGTGAAGATTTGTTAGCAATTAAGTGTGAAAGAATGCATGCCAGAGAATGTATTGTTGTGATTGCATGTTATATGACAACTGATAGGATTTTAGCTCATGAAGAGAATGTAAAAAAGTATGAAATATTAACAAGGATTGTACGAAAACACTGCAGGTGCCCTCTGATTGTGATGGGTGACATGAATAGCCATGTTGGTATACTTGGTGAGCCGGTGAATGCAAATGGACAAAAATTGATAGATTTTTGTGATGAGAATGAACTTGAAAACCTGAATGTCACAATAGGAAATGGCTTGCATACATGGCAAAGCAGGGAATGGAAAACTGCAATTGACTATATGATTGTGAATAGTAGAGCAAGAGAGTGTGTCAATGAAATGTTTGTAGATGAAGATGATTTTGATATTGATAGTGACCATAAAATGCTTGTGCTTGAATGTAACTGGGATAGAAAGGAGTCAATGCAGAAGGTCAGTAGTGTGAAAGAAAGTTAGCAGATAAAAAAGGCAAACTGGGAAGAATTTAAGAATGAATTGAGTAGGTATAACTGGAACAGGTGTGGAAATGTAAATGACCTGAATGGTGAGATTGCAAGAACCTTGTATGATGTGGCAGAGCAAAAGATTGGTAGAATAAAATGTAGGAAAGAGACAGGGAATGCCAGGTGGTTTACAAGTGAGATAAAGGAAGAACGAATGAGAAGAAAGACTTTAAATAAGAAACAACGCATTATGAGGAAAATGTATGAAAGAAACAGAATTACTGAGGATGAATGGCAGAGTGCATGGAATGAGTACAAGGACCAGCAGAAGAAAGTAAGAAGAATGATTAATGAGGCTAGAGTTAAAGAGGAGAGACACCAAGTTGAAAATCTAAGAAAGAAAGGTCCGGATGGAATAAAAGATTGGTATAAGTTTATACAAGGTAATGATAGAAGTAGTGAAGTTCAAGTTGATGAATTAGTAGTTAATGGTTGCAGTGTGCAAGATAGGATGCAAATGGTGAAAGCAGTTGAAGAATACTGGGAGGACATTGGTGGAATGAATGAGCAGGTTACAGATGATGCACCCATAAATTTTCTGATTGATGAACGTGAACTGCAAATGGAAGACAAAATCACTTGTGAAGAGATTGTAAGTTTTTTGAAGAAAGTGAAAAATGGAAAGGCATGTGGCCCTGATAAAATCCAATATGAGTTCTATAAATGTGGAGGAGAGAGTGTAGTCAGTATGTTGAAATGTTTATTTGATGAGATATGGAAGAGTGAAAGAGTACCGGATGACTGGAACAAGTGTAATGTAGTTCTGCTGCATAAGGGTGGACATAAGAGTATGAAAGAACTTGAAAAATTACAGATCAATTGCACTGGGTGACACTGTATGTAAGATATTTTGTGGTATTTTGAATGAGAGAATGAAAAATTTAGATAAGGAATTAGGAGTCCTAGGTGAAGAACATAATGGTTTAAGCAAGATAGACGTGGGAAAGATAATCTGTTTGTAGTGAGTGAAATAATTGAGCGAATGAGGAAGGATGATAAGAAGGTGTATTTAGCATTCCTGGATATTGAAAAAGCGTATGACAGAGTGGATCGGATTAGGCTCTGAAGTTTTTAGAAAAGTTGGGTTTAGCAGAAAAATAGTAAAAATTGTACAAAGTCTGTATGAGAATACAAGCGCTATATACAGGTTAGGAAATTTGGAAACGGGGCAAGTGAGGAGTGTTAGAGGAGTGAGACAGGGCTGTACTCTGTCTCCCCTGTTGTTTGGATTGTACACAGAAGAATTAGCAGTTCGACTGAGAAGGAGTGGCTTAGGACTGAAAGTTGGTAATGAGAGACTGAGCTGTTTGTTGTATGCTGATGATGTGGTTGTGGTTAGTGAATGTGGACATGAACTGCAAAGGATGCTTGACATTGTGAACGGATATAGTACAGATTACAAGATGAACTTTGGTGCCAACAAAAGCAAGGTTATGGTTATAAATAGTGATGAGACTGATAGAGACAGACTGTGGAATGTTGGAGAAATCAGAATAGGTAGAACAAAAGAATATAAATATCTAGGTTGTATGATAAGTGAAGATGGATGCACTAGAACTAAGGCTGAGAAAGTGGCAAAAGCTATGCAGTGGAGTGGACGATTAAGTAGAGTGGCCAGATACAGAGCAAACAAGTATGAATGTGTGAGAGGAATGTGGAAGTATGTTGCTGTACCTAGTGTCATGTATGGTATGAGTGCTCTTGCCTGGAATGGAAGTGATCTTGAAAAGCTGGATGTAATAAAAAATAAGGTAGGACGGTTAGCATTGGGTGCTCCGAAATGGACAGCTACAGAAGCCATTAGAGGTGACCTTGGGTGGAGCCTATTTTCAGAAAGAATGATGAAAGCGGTGCTGAATTATAAGGTGAGAATTGAAAGAATGCAGAATAGCAGATGGGTAAAGCAAATTTTTGAATGGAATCTGAGTGTAAGCTATTGAGAGAAAGTGTGTTGGGGGCATGCAAGGAAGCTTAGTATGCAAAAGATTATTCATGTTAGAATTGGGAGACCTGTGGATGACTGGAGTTTAATAAATCCTGGAGGTGTAGGGCCTGAGTGGGACTGCAAGAGGTGGAAGAAAGAGATTGAGAGGCAAACAAAAGAGTATGGATTGAATAAGTGGAGGCTTAGCATGATGCGGAAGCCTACACTTGACTGGTATATGAAAAAAGAAGCACCTAAGTTTGAGATGTTCTATGATGGTAGTTTTGGAAGTCAACTCTTGTTTGCTGTGAGATGTAAGTCATTGAGTGTGAACAGACGCACATGGAGGTGGAATGAGGATAATAACAGATTATGTCGGCAGTGTATTAGTGGAGTGGAGGAAACAATTGAGCATTTTGTGCTGGAATGTCGTAAGTATGAGCATGAAAGAGAAATTTTCATGAATGTGTTGCTTGAGCAGTATGGAGAGAATGAGTGGAATGCCAGATGTGCTGAAGATGATTGCGGTATGAGCTGTCTTGCTGGATTGGATCAGGAGTGTAATTTGAGTATCATTGAAGCTATGAAAATGTTTCTTGTGCGTGCCTGGAGTAAGAGACAGTGACTGGAATGAGCCAGTCAGGTAGAGTGGTCAGTAATGACCCAATATGCCTGGGGATGGTGTTTGGACACACTGGTTATCCCAGTGATGCCGTCCAATGGCAGCTTGTGACAAGGATTGGTAGATCCTGAGTAGTTTAGTGGACAAGTCTGGTACCAGACACTGAACTCTTTGTGTAAAAGTTGTGGAGGGAATTGTAGGCCGTTACAAAGGCCCCGAAGCTGTCGGCCCTCAATTTCAAGTTCAAGTGCTCAGTTCTAATTTCTGGAATAAGTTAATCTGATTTTTCAAACAGCGTTTTTTCTATATTGTGATTTAAGATACTGTTGATTTTATGGACATTTGTTTTGGCCTTTTTTAAATCTAAATTATATATTCCACGTAATTGGCTTTGACTCTGCTGCAACATCAAGTGGAATTAATAGGATTGCCGCATAGGTTAACTTAACCTTGGCACAATGGGTTTTGTTGAAGATGAGCTGAAAGAGATCAAATGCATGGTTGAGCGACACGTCAACGGCAGCAAAGTAGAAGCATGTATTCCAGCAATGGTTCGAGTAAACATCAGGTAAATAATGCAGAACTTTGTAATCAAAGACCAAGTAGTTTGTGTTTCTAGTTTCATACTGTTAATTTTTGCTAGTTTAATTGAAATGTGGCACCAATTTATTTAAAGTAATGCTGTAGCAATTGCTGTGAATGTTTTTATTAGTTATCTTTCTTTTTTGCATTTTATTACTGAATTTTATCATTTTCATATGGAAAATATTAAAAGACAGTTTTTCTTGAAGCTTCCATATGTGAATGAAATGAAATGCTTAATTTTATTATGGCAGTATAAATGGTCAATATGCAGTTTAACCCGTTCATGGAAATTCAAAAATCCATTCCAAAGAATCACCAAAGGAACACATTTACCACATTTCTTGCAAAGGGACCCACCGGTGGTCACTGAAGGGATTTTCATAATGCTGCTGACCAATTTACAGTCACTAACTCAATTTGGTAAATGTTTAGCATTTGGTAAGAATCAATTTTCCAGTTTTCGGTGCCTAAACATAGCTAATTAGGTTAAAATAAACAAGTTTTCTTCTATGCACTTTCCGTTGCAAAAAAGTATTTAATGAGTTACAGCGGTAGGTTTAGTTTCGTCTTTGATGACGAATGCGCTTGAATAAAGACCTACTTATCGATTTACAAAGTTTTGTTGCTTGAATCATGGTAATAACATAGAAATAAACTACTATTCTTCTATACACTTTTTGCGGCAAATAAGTATTTTACGAGTTAGAGCGGTAGGTTTTATTTTTTGCGCGATTGAGCTATTAGAGTACGTTTGAATACTTTGTAATTAATTTTTAGCTCACCCCCAGAGCTTGCGGAGCTTGAACTCACTTCTAGGATCTTTTATTCAATAACACAAGAGAAATTATCACCCAAAAATAACGAATTATAGCGGTACGTTAACTTTCGTCGTCAATGGCAGGAACCGCTTGAGCATTCGAGCGCGTCGGATCAGAGCGTCCATGAGAGTATTGCCAGACGTGAGGTCGATGAATTACTTGCTGCTTCAAACACTAGAGTTGCCGTAACTAATTTACCGCTATAACTGGTAAAAAGCTCATTTGTGACGGAAAGTGCATAGAATTCTTACCGAACGCTACACATTTACCTAAATTACAAGGTATTCAAACGCACTCTAACAGCTCAATCGCGCAAAAAATAAAACCTACCGCTCTAACTCGTAAAATACTTATTTGCCGCAAAAAGTGTATAGAAGAAAAGTAGTTTATTTCGATGTTATTACCATGATTCAAGCAACAAAAATTTGTAAATCGATTAGTAGCTCTTTATTTAAGCCCATTCATCATCTAAGACGAAACTAAACTACCGCTATAACTCATTAAACACTCATGTGCGACGGAAAGTGCATAGAAGAAAACTTTTATTTTAACCTAATTAGCTATGTTTAGGCACCGAAAACTGGAAAATCGATTCTTACCAAACGCTACACATTTACCCAAACGAGTTTTTAACAAATTATAGCGGTATGTTAATTTTCGTCTGTGATGAATGCGATGGAATAAACCTCTACAAATCGATTTTGAATTTTTATTGCTTGAATCATGGTAATAACGTCAAAATAAACTACTTTTCTTATATACACATTTTACGGTGAGTATTTAATGATGTATAGCGGTAGGTTTGGTTCGTAGCGCGCTGGAAGCGAGACGGCATTGCAGTGTAGCCGTCCAACGTGCTCCTTGAATTACTTGCTGCTTCAAACACTAGAGTTGCGGTCAGTAATTTACCATCATAACTCGTTAAATACTCAATTGCCCCAAAAAGTGCATTGAGGAAAAGTTGTTCATTTTGATGTAATTGATATTATTTAGGTAACAAAGTTTCAAAAATCGATTAGTTGCATCTCCTTCACATTAACCCTATTTTTAAAGCTGCTTATTACAATTGACTTAGAATTCGAATTGAACGCTGAACTTTAGTATAACCCATCGCAGTTAACGTGTCAAAAACGTTTTATAAGAATGACATTCTGCTTGCTGATCCGTTATTTTTGAGTTATTCAATTTTGAAATTTTCATCTTCCATAGCAGTTCCAGTTAGTGATGTACCGATACCATTTTTTTGACCGATACCTATACCGATACCCATTTTTTGGCCGATACCGATACCCCGATACTTGAAAATACCGATACTTTGACCGATGCTACTACCGATACCGATACTTTTACAATCATCTAACCTAATAATACTCGTTGTATGTTTGTGTATGTATTTTTTTGGTGTCCGCTTCTTAAGAAACATAGGAGGCCTGAGTTTGCGGTATCATGGATACCGAATTCCTCAAGTAACATTGAAAGATAGTCTCTACATGCATTGATATGTTTGAAATTTTATCAGGATTGGTTAGTAGTATTGGATAGGTTGTTGTGATCGCCGTAATTTGCCCATTTTTCCTAACCATGTCACTTTTGTGCAGCTTTCAGGTCATATTGAATAATTAAAAGACATTAAATTAAATATAGTAATTTGGAGAATAGCTGTGCCCGAAGTCATCGTTTTTGAGTAATGGTGATTTGTAACCGGAGGAGAACTAAGAGTCAAGAGAACTTTGTGTGTTCTTGTGCAAATGTGCTCGGCATAAACATTTTAAACCTACCCGGCTTTCCGTTCCACGTATTGGGAACTGTGGACAACGCATTAGTGGTGTAGTGCCTACTAGAACCGCAGTTGCTAACTTGCTACCATGTAATGACGATCGCTAGGCCTTCGCGTCGTGAACGTGCTTTGCGGCGGTGCGAGTCACGACATAGAATTAGGATAGCATAGGTTAGATAATGTTGACGGAATTTTTCCATGGGTCCATCTAGCTTAACGATGACATTGTCCTTGGCATTTCCATGGGTCATGCTTCTACCTAATAATACCCTTGCCCATGGTTCATTTGTTTGGTGTCTGTTTCTTCCATTTCTCCGTCATGCTCATAAAGATAGTTATAACGACCGTATCTGTGATACGAGTTTCACCAGTGCGCAAGTCCAAGAATATTTTTCATCACGGGTACTGTTAGGATGGATATACTGTATTTGTTTGTAATCTACATCTTGAAAATTTGTTCATGAAAGGTATTGAATCCCATTTTTGGCAGGCCGTTTACACTAGTATTAAAATAAAACCATTATAAGCCCTACATGGGTGCTATAATAAAATTATTTGCTAATATACGAGTATCTAATAATATAACAATATTGACAATAAAGTTTCCGATTATGAATAATAAAATGCTCTCTCTGTGTTAACTATATTGTTGAGAAAAATAACAAAATGAAATCCATTCAATAGATACGTGTTTCTAATCGTATTGCAACGTAATGTAGACTAACTATAATAGCAACTGGCTCCAAAAGTGGGCCAGAACTATAATTTCTCCAAAAAGGGTTGTCATTTTTGTGTTATTCACACCAAATACGAGTACATACTTTGGCGGAAAGAAAACGTTAAAATTCGATGAGCCCCAAAACCGAAAATATCCGCAAACACGCAATCAACTTTAAGATGATGAATTTAATAACGAGGAAAATTTCAAGGAACTTGATGATATTTATTAGGAATACGTTTTGGAGTTCAGATCCTTCATTGGTTCGTAAATGTACAAATCATTATGTCTGCAACAAAAGAAAAAAGAAAATGTTGGATACAGTCATTAAAGGAAATCAAGAAAATTGAAATGAAAACATGTCCTGGAAAAACTAAAATTGCCAAGATCATTATTTAGTTACAATTTGTAATGGGTAGGAACTATGAGAATTGTTGAGGGCCGGTTTTTGTTTAAAAATATGTAACGATTCTAAAATTCTGAGGTCACATGCAGTTGAAGTGGAATCTAAGATTTTGAAGTCCGCAGAGGATATTGGTTCGTTGCATTTTACTATGTGATAACGTACTGCGGAGTGTGAGGAGTAAGCTAATTAGTTCCCCGCGAAAGCTTTGACCCCGCTGTTCGGCCATTCTATTATAAAAATTTTGTGACGTCATGCCGACGTACGATGATGTGCACTGCACATAACTGTACAACTGTTAAGAATAAATCAGAGAGGCTCGAATCTCCATCGGAAGCGCATCCTTGTACCGGAAAAAAGAAGCAACCTTAAAATTACACAATTCCGGTACAAGGATACGCTTTTGATGGAGAACCAAGCCTTTCTGATTTATTCTTACAGTTGTACGGTTATATGCAGTGCACATCATCGTACGTCGGCATGACGGCACAAATTTTTTATATCAGAATGGCCGAACATCGGGGTTGAAGCTTCCGCACGGGGAACCAATTCGCACAATTCGTATGTAATCACGCAGTAAAATGCAACGTGCAGATATCCTCTCCGGACTTCAAAATCTTAGATTCGGCTTCAACTACATGTGACCTGGGAATTTTAGAGTCGCTACATATTTTTAAACGAAAACCGGCTCTCGACAATTCTGACAGTTCCTACCCATTGCAAATTGAAAGTAGATCTTGTCGATTTTCTTTTCTCTGGGACATGTTTTGATTTTTTTTTGTTTTCGGGATTTCCTTCAATGACTGTATCCAACATTTTATTTTTTCTCGTATTGTAGTCATAATGAATTGTACTTTTACGAACTGATGATGGAGCTGGACTCCGAAACGTATTCCTAGTAAATAAGGTTAAGTTCCTTGGAATTTTCCTCGTTTGTAAATTTCTCATCAAGTTGCGATTAAAGCAATCAACTGACCCGTTCAGATGTATTGAAATATAAGATTGTCCGTGAATTTTCAAACATCTTGATATAGAAGAAAAATACAAGATTCGTTTTGAACGGCGATATACTTGCTAAATTAAAATAAATTCTTAGCTTCGGAATATTTGACGATTTACAAGCTAAATTAAAATAGAATTTTCAGCTACTTCTATATTCAATTCACAAAAACTTCCAAATGCACCTTCAGCATTATTAAATTGGTTTGGTTTTTGTTAGCCTGCAACATACCTTAAGAAATGGATATTATGTCAAACTATATAGGTTTTAGTCGTAAAAGTATAATAATTTCATGTCGCTGCAGGGTTCAGCTATTCTTGCTACATAGCTTTCAGTTATGACCGTGACTCATCGGGAATTCAAAGTAGTGAGTTTAGTTAGCGGGTCTGATTAAATGCTATGATTCAACAGTTAGCTAACTAATTTACTAGGTATGAATAGGCTCTTTATTTGATTACTGGTACGCACAGCCCGTCAAAAATAACGGGATTCACTAACTTTCTTGAACAAATTTTCCAGATGTGGTGCTCAACCAATGTCTCCATCCTAACAGCGCCCGTAATGAAAAATATTCTTGTACTTGCGCACTGGTGAAACTCGTATCACAGATACGGTCACTATAACTCTCCTTATGAGCGTGACAAAAAAATGGAAGAAGCGGACTCCAAATAAACCAAGGGTTATTCTTAGATAGTAGCAGGACCTGTGGAAATTCCATGGACAATGTCATCGTTAAGCTAGGTAGACTCGAGAAAAAATTCTGTCAGTATTACCTAACCTGTGCTAACCTAGCCTATCTTAATCTAAGCTAACCTATCCTGATAAAATGTCAAATATTTACATGAATGGAAACGCCATCTTTTAATGTTACACTGAGGAATTCGGTATCCATGATACTGCAAACTCACACAACTTATGTTTCCTAAGAAGCGGACACCAAATGCATTTATAAATAAACACACAACGGGTATTATTAGGTTACATACTTTTACTTTCATGATTTATGACCATTTTAATGATAAAATACGTATTATTGGAAAGTATCGGTAAAGTATCGGCCGGATTTTGCCGATACCGATACCACTAAAAATGGCCGATATTACCGATACCAATACATCGGTACATCACTAGTTCCAGTCAGTTACGCGCTTGAGCTGGAGCTGTTAGAGTATGTTTGGGTACTTAGTCATTTATTATTAGCCAACCCCACGGAGCCTGAACCCACTTTTAGGATGTTTTAGTTAGTAACACAATGAAGGTTATCACCCAAAAATATGGGCGGGACTGGAATAGTGAATACTTAAATCTACGGTATTCACTCCTACGGTTCTGCTAATGTTCTACGGTGGCCGCCATATTGAAACTGATGTCAACTGCATATCAATTTCAGTATTCACTACCCAAGTCCTGCTAATATTTTTGGGTGATAACCTTTGTTGTGTTATTAACTAAAACATCCTAAAAGTGGGATCAGGCTCCGCTTGGTCGGCTAATAGTAAATTACAAAGTACCCAAGCGTATTCTTAACGGTTCAAGCGTGCAACATAACTGCTATGGAAGACGAAAATTCAAAACTTGAATAACTCAAAAATAACACATCAGCAAGCAGAATGTTATTCATGTAAAATGTTTTTAAATGTGTTCCTTTAGTGATTCTTTGTAACATAATTTTTAATTTCCGTGAACAGGTTAAATTGTATATTGACCGTATACATTTGTAAGGGCTAAATGAAATATTCATAATCAAATTTTAAGGATTATGAATTTTTTATTGTTATTTTGTAAAATAATAAAGGTTGACCAAAATTATTGGTACTAGTCCAACCCCTTTTATTTGAAATAAGAAAGAAGGCCTAATAAAAAGCCGTAAGAATAAAAAAATTCAATCTCGAGAGTTCGTGAGGCCGAGTGCACACGGCCCATCAAAAATGTGGGTATTTGTGAAGGAGAGGACAATAATCGATTTTCAAATTTTCGCTGCCTAAACATAGTTGATTAGAACAAAATAAACAATTTTTCTTCTATGCACTTTCCGGCACAAATGATTATTTAATGAGTTATAGCAGTAGGTTTAGTTTTGTGTTCCATAGCAGTTCCAGTCATTCAAACAGCAGAAACCGTTGCGCTTGAGCTGTTATGGTATGCTTGGGTACTTTGTAATTTATTATTAGCCGACCCTGCGGAGCCTGAACCCACTTCTAGGATCTTTTAGTTAATAACACAATAAAGGTTATCACCCAAAAATGAGTTATAGCGGTATGTTAATTTTTGTCTTTGATGGCTGGAATGCGCTCAATCATTTGAGCACGTCGGAAGGGAGAGTCCATTTTAGTCTTCCCCTCGGAACAATTTCTTTCCGCTTCAAACGCTAGAGTTGCGGTAAGTAATTTACCGCTATAACTCACTAAATACTCATTTGTGCCGGGAACTGCATGGAAAAAAAATTGCCTATTTAGATCTAATTAACTATGTTTAGGCACCAAAAAGTGGAAAATCAATTGTCCTCTCCTTCATATTTACCAAAATGTCTGTCACATAGAAACGTCATTAGTAAATTTTAAAATTTTTAGGTCTGCAACTGTCTATTTGAATGTTATAAACATGCTGTGAATATCCCAAAACTTATTACCCTCCAGAAATATTTTTATTCATTTTTCAACAAATTCATAGGAAAAATTGTTCACTTTCTTTAAGCTCCAATAACTGTGCATATTGAGTTCACTACAATGGAGGAGAGGGAGAAGTTAGGGCCAGACTCCAAGCTTGGTGGGGACCTCAAATCATAGCCTGAGGTGCCAATGTAGCAATCTCTCAGGCTTTGCTGACTCTAACACTGGTACTGGAGAATGATATTCTGATGAAGCTGATTCAGTGACAATAGTGATTAAAATATACAGGAAGAAATCAGCATACTGAATTGAGTGTTGACAATGAATAGTACACGGTTATCAATAATGAAGGTTTCTAGTAACCAGCCAAGCTGAAAAGTGCACAGGGAGTTTGTACGAGTATACTTTCATAACTAGAGCTAGAGCTTACTAACTTCTAAGCATCTGAGTCACTGGCTCATTAGACAGGCAGAGATTGAGTTTAATCATAAATATTAGGAACACTGAAATATCAGTACTTCAAACAGCAGTCAATTACACCAAAAAGTGTACTGGAAGCTCTCTGTGCTCTGTTAACTAACATTGACAGGGTTTACTGCTAGGTTAAGAATAGCCACTGACTGGGAAACAGAAAGTGTTCTAAGACAATTGTGCACACAAAACAAAATGCATAAAAGTAATTTCATTTGTATTTTAGAGCTCTAAAATCCCATCAGCAATGAAAAACAGCTAATCTATTTAAAAATCAGTAAACTAAGCAAGAATTTGACTACATACACTGTGCAAGCACTTGATAAATAAACCGCTATCCAGAATTGTTATTTGTAGTGGAGGAATAGGAATTATAGAAATGTTTCTGGAATGTGCAGCTAAATATTGTTGCGTTGAATTTGCAGGAATATCTAGGGACTCATGGCACTTATTGTTGTTGCTTGAGGTAATTATTTTTGTATTAGAGATTTACAAGTCAAAACTGATTTGTGATTTTAAACTAAATGTTGTTGAGCTTTCATTTGTTGTATTTAAGTTGGGAAGCTTTAATTTAACTTATCTAATTTTTTGTGGTGTCTAAATGTTTTTTTTCTTTTTATGCAGATCAGCTTGTGGATGCTTAATATGTTTAAAGACTGAAAATAGTATTAGGATTGTCCAATTTTATGAGTTCTTAGTTACTAGTCTCATTTCAAATCAACAAAAAATTAGAAAATATGTCTCTTTCTTTTATCGTAAATCAGAATTATTTACAGGTCTTGAAATCCATCACTTCTCCAAATTTTATTATAGCTGTTCAGAAGTATTTCTGCCTTGATGTACTTAGTAGAATGCATGGTTGCCATTGAAGTAACACTAGAATTAATTAGCATTGTTTTTTTATGTACTAATGAATTGTTTTTTTCAGGAGGACAAAGTACAAGCAGGTGGTTGTGTGCCTGCAGTTTCCAAAAGACTACCCCACTGGCAACATCCTTGTTGAGCTCAAAAGCAAGTACATCTCTCAAAAGCTGCTTGATGGCCTGGCTAAGTTGGCAGAGAAGGAGGCTAAACATATTGCAGGCAAGCCACAAGTTAGTTGAATTTTACAGTTTCAAGTTTTAGTTGTCAAGTTATTTTATTTTGAGAATAGACATGAAGATTGCTGATAAATAAATATGGATTTTTGAATGGGAGCCAGTCTTGAGTTTTACACTAAATTGCTTTTTAGTGATGTTATTTTTCACAAGCATTTTTTTGTGATGTAGAAAATTTAGAACTCAAGGTGAGGTAAAATATGTTAGCAAATTTTAATAGAACAATTGATGATACATTTTGATGAAGAATAAAGGCAAATAAAATTAGTGTTGCCATATGTCTCCTTCAGGTGAGATGACCATGTTATTTGCCATCTTGTCTATAAATAACAAGTTTGAAAACTACAGAAAATTTGGGGGATTACTAATTCAGTATGGTAAAATGGGTACAGAGGAAAGGGTACTGAGTAATAGATTTTAAATTGAAGTTGGAGCTTAACTTGAAGCCATATGAAATTTGAATTAAGGAGTATGGATTGTAGGAGACTGAATAAAAGAAGCAAATTACCTGCCCTCTGAAGTGGCTCTGAGATCAATGGAGGGGTGGGGAATCGTTGGGATTTATCTTGCAAACACCTTAATTTATTATAGCCAACAAGCATATTAAAATGTAAACTGTATTGCAAACATAAACATAGGAAACTAGAGCAACTTAAATTTTAATCCTAAGTAAGATGGGAAAATTGAGTTCTCTGAGAATATTTTACAAAAATGTGAAACTAAAAAATTAAAAAATGCAAATGCATGACTAGAAGTTTTCATATCCAACTATCTTAACTTCAATGAGAACGCAAAATAAAATCAATTCCACAACTCAAAAGTTCATTAATGATTCAAAGCACTGAATAAAAACTGATGCTAATTGATCAAAAGAATTAAAGAAATGACTGTCATCCTCATAAATAGTAAACAAAATAAGCTAGTAATGCAACACAGTCAAATTACTTACATGGGCTTAAAAATAGATAACTTTAAAAAGTTACATATAAACTGTTGCTTAGAATTATTTAGATACCACTGGGGAACATAATTTTTTTGAGTTTGATCTGACAGATGTTATTAAGTAATTTTTAGGTGCTGAATCCTAAACTGTTCTTAGCTTTTCTCCATCACTTAACACTATTGAACCATGGGATTTTCATTTTCTTAAAAAACGTGTAAAATATGTACTGTACATAACAGTTGAAGTGCTTGTTTTATAAAAAGTTGCAATAATTAACATACAATGCCAAATGAGGAAAATAGGGATGAATGAAATGTTTGTTTAGCATTATCATGTTTTTACATAGGATAAGGCTGTAATTTTGTACAGGTTAAGATAATAATTTACCCATGTAGCTTTTTTCTGCAGTATTCAATTTGAGGGCAGTTGCGTTTGATGCTACAATAATAGCTGTAGTTGTATGGCTGACCATAGCCCTCCATCCCATTTAGCTTGGTAGCATTCTTCCATAAATTTCAAATCTTGGTAAAATCATTCACTTTGGTTTTTGCTAGCAGCACTATTTTCCAGACAACTGGCAAGATAGTAATGCAAAAAATGTGTTAATTCTCATGTTGCAACAAAGTGCTATGTAGCTCTCCAATAATTTCTATGTCATTGCTAGCTCATGTATTTTTAAGAAACTTCTTGTCATCTTTGAATGATAACAGCACTCTTTTCAGGGTTTGACTTACAGTAGTACCTACAAACTGTTCATCTTTGATGAGCTGTCGAATTTGTAGACCATAAAACACACCGGCTTGGATTTTTTTGATTGACATTCCATGAAATGCCATGATGATGTACTTCAAATAATCACCATCAGCTGCCAATGCCTTTCCTAATTGTTCCATGAGACCTAGTTTTAAGTGCAGAGGTGGTAACATTATATTCTTACTGTCAATGAGTGGCTCATGTACAATGCTAGGATCTCCTGTAACAAATCAAATCTCCGAGTCCAATTCATCTAAACCCTATTCCTCTCTCGAGCTCTGCTATCCCACATACATGCAGAGAAAGCAGGGGTATTTTGTGCATCCACGTTGCTGACCTAGGAGGGACACCATCTTGGGTCAATTGAAATGATCTAATTGAGTTTTTTATATTTCTGTAACTCTCTTTACATCTCCATATTTTTCCTGAAGACGCACCGAATTCTCATTAGGGACTGCACCAAACAGATTGCCATTCTGTTGAAAAACGCACTTCAAGCTCCGTTTTGAGCTATCAATAAACAGTCTCCATTTATTTGGATTGTAGATTGAAAGCTCCAATTCCTTCAGTAAAACAGGAATGTTATGACAAAAAACAAAACCGCTGTCATTTTGGAAGCACTGCAAGAATGTACTTTTTCTGGTTTAAAAGTATAATATCTTTACCTCTTTTTCAAATATGTTTTTCTCTTTCAGTCTTGATGCTAGTATTTCTGAAGCTTTTTTGATGGGCCCAAATCACAGGCTAAATAATTCAATTTTTGCTGATCAAATCCCTTACAAACTGTATCCTCGTGAACATTGAACTCTGCATCATTGCTGTCACTACGTTCTTCAACATCACGCATATCTTCTAGAAGAGGTAGTTTAAAAACTGGCCCTAGAATTTCAACTAGATGAGTTTTTGCTCTTCTAGCTGGCGGGGTATTAGGGTTTTCTGTTTTACTTTCATTTTTCATGTTAAATCCTGCTGTGTTCAGTGAACTAAATCAACAGTCAGCTGAATAATCCCGTTGATCTTGCCAAACCATGGGGATACCAAATGGAACAATATTCAAGTGTTCCTTGGGCCTAATCCGTAAGCTCTCAAAAATGCACTGCTTGCACACTTTGTGAGGGGCTCATGACTTGTCCAGGTCACAGAGTTTCGCTTTAAAGTATGCAAAATATGCTTAACAAATACACTGAGGATTGTCCTTTGATTTGGTATAGTGAAACTCCCACATATAACAAAAGAAGTCAGGGTTGTTCAGGCATTCACGGTGAATCGTAGCAGGAGCAGACATGATCTGAAACAAAAAAGTACCTATGTAAATAAGATACCAAGCTGGAATAGTTACAAGCTTTCAAAACCCCAAAACGAGCATAAAATTGAATAGAAATAAAATAGGTAGGATACAACAAAATAAAAAGTACAATTTTATGTTGTTACCGCACTGTCTAAATTGTGACTGCTCAAACAAGCTGCCACATAACTCTAAATGAGTCAAATCGTAATCAGCTGGCAAACTTTAATACTTTAATACAGCTAACCAGTGAAATTTTGCTCATCGGGTTGATATGCTGTAGAGAAAGAACTAGACGTGCTAGAAAATGAACGTACTACAGATTTGAAAGTAGCATGTCTATTTCTGTCTAAATGAGCTCAAAAATTTAACCCGTCCGAAAATTGTTTTCTCATTGTTCCCCAGTATAATGATTGTGAGCTTGGTATTTGTGCTTTATAGTTAACTTCAATTCACTAGGGAAGCTGAAAAAAGTATAAATAGCTTGATTATATTAACAAAGAGGTAGAAAATAAAATAGTTCGTCTAAAGGAGACATGAAGGCTGTGCCACGAAATGTTGCCAATACACCCATCGGTTACATTATCCTCATTTTAGTTTTATTTTTTTTAGTTTCTTTTAGTGTTGATTGTGCATAATTTGGTGTGACGTTTCCAACCTGGTTTTTGTACTACTAAAGAACAAATGACATGAAATACAAGGTCATCAATTCATAGTAAATGTGAAGAAACAAAATAATAACCATTTCTTATTTTATGGTCATCATTGTTTGATGAGATTAGGGGTAAAAGCAGTTCTAATATTGTGCTTGATAGTGGTTGTGTGAATTTAGGAAGTAGACTTGATTCATGACGTGGATTTAGTTACTGCTGTCTGACAGTAAGCCCATCAGAAAATGTTGAACTGTATAGTTTGAGCTATTCTATGTAATCTGATGTTGCTCAAGGTTTGGTTGATTTTAAAATCCAATTTTCTTCCCCTTTTTACTTGTTACAAATGTATGTTCTCAATACCCATGGGCTTCTATGTGGGGTGATCTAGGCATACACTTGTATGTGTGTTTGCTATCATTTCAATGTACTTAAAAGACTGTCCATCCTGCAAAGCGTCACTGTGGTAGAAATATTTAAAGAAGTGCCATGCTACTTCAGGAATATCTTGCTTGATAATATGTGCGGATTAATTTATGTAAATAGAGCTTCTGAAAAAATGATTTATTAATTTTCTTTGTACAAATCTCATGTCCTTATTCAACAGATTCTCCATGTTCTGAAGTTTATCCAGAATTTCATTGACGAGAATCCCCTGTGCTGCTGCTCAGAAGAGATATCTGCGCTGAAGCAGAAAATAGCAAGGCCTTCTGATGAAATCAAACTGAAACAGAAAACCTCCAGCATCATTGCCACTGCTCATGAAGGCAAATACAATGCTAAATACAGCATAGCCATACCGGAGGACTATCCTGACTCGAGAGTAAGGTGAATTTCTGTTTTCCTTGTTCTGTTTTGCTGAATTTTTTTGTGGCAGTGACTTATTCATTTGCAAGTTCAATTTTTTGTTACCTGCATGAAATGACAAACTTTGTTTGTGCTTATAAGATGAGAGTTCAATTGTTCAATAAATTGTTTTGTAAGAGTGTTATTGAAATTGTTGTGCAACGGTACAGCTGTAATTATTCATAATTTCTTTTCACTTGTAAGCCTGGTGTTGTAAATTTGTTGATTGGGTGGTTTGGTAAGGTTGTAAGTAGCAGAATAGGGAAATTGGCTTTACTGCTAAAATACAATTTTATTCTTCCTAAACAATATGAAAAATATTATTGTACTGTGACTTTACACCTCGTATGGTAACTTATTTTTTTAATAAGTTCGCAAAACAGATGGACTTATTATTATTATTCATTTATACCCCCTACCTGAATGAACAATTTACCTATTGGTACACAAATGGCCTAATACGCGGGCAACCTGTTAAGTTTTAAAATTCACTAGTGAAAGCCTAAGTTTATGTTGTGTATTACGAATGATGAAAAAGAATTTTTTTTGCAGTAACTGAACGATTTCACAATGATAATTATAAACATCAGTAAAAGATTTCCTCATAAAATGTAGGGGATGTAGGAAATGCTTTTGAATTGATAAGGATTCTTAACTTTTCTGTTTTAAAGCCTTTGCTGATGGATTATTTAATAAAACGCAGTGGTAGGCACACTCTCATCTCATGTACAGCTAGTGGGTCTGAGGTAAAATTCCACCTATCAGACTGAGTTTGAGCTACTAATATCTTGACGTCATTCATGCTGGCTTTAAAAAAATATGAGGTACTTTCAGAAAGTTCCCCGAATTTTACTCATCACGGCTATTGGACTTGAATGTGTGGGAGAAATGACCAGGTGTCTGTCATCCACTAAGTTGCTGGTCTGACCAATATAGTGTTGTATTTAGTCGTTTGTGCTTGTTGTGGCAGCTTGGCAAAAAGCGACTGTTTTAACCAGGGCAAACACTTGAGCAGATATACCGAAAAAAAATATAAAAAAATGGGGAAACAAGAACCAGGAAACCAAATAAATCAATGACTGTTATATAAACTAGAGAAATAGAGGAACCAAAGGAATAAATTTCAACTATTCATTTGTTAGCTTAACTTCACCGTGTTGAGAGAAGCTTTCACTCCAGAGGCTGGTACTAATCACTTACACTGCATAGGTACGCTAGCATGCAATGTTTTTTGGCTGTGGCCTAGACAATTGCATGACCTTGTTAGATCTATGAGGACAGCTACTGGTAAATGTTTTATTCGAAGTTCAGTTCTGCTTAATATCCTTGATCAAGTTACCTACGCTTGTTAAAGACTATTGACTTTTTTCGTCACCGCTGGCCCGTTCATTTTCTATATTGCAGTTTGGAAGAGGTGTCGAGTAACTACCCTGCAGTGATCAAGAGATGGCTATTAGCGCAGTCGCGAGAAATAGCGCGTCAGTGCGTCGAGCCGCCCTCAAAGCCGCGGCCCAAAGACCCGCCTTTTGTGCTCAAGCCATCTCTCCTGCCCGTGCTTAAGTTCCTGCTGGAAAGCCTGCACAGCGTTCCTGCTGCTGTGTGCGGCGTGTGCTCCAGAGAGTGTCTGCCTGAAAATCCAGAGGTATGTGTACTTATACCTGCAGTATTAGCTGGTGATAGTTTTCAATTTTCTAATTTTTTGCTAACATAACTGAGTAGAAAAAGACTATTAAAAGAGAAAGCAACTCAGTTTCTCTGCCCTCAACTATTTTCAGATGCCATAAGTAGTGTTACGTAAATTCAAAGAAGGACTTACTCACAAACTCTTAGGCTTTGGTGTTATTGTTTTTATCGAGCAATTTAATAAAAGAAGCCTGAACTGAATGAACGGGCATCTCATCTTTGATAAATTGTTGGTGATGCTGCTTGTGAATCTAGAGGTCTTCAATGGCGGTGTTTAAAATTTTTCCTAACTTGAGATGATTGTAATTCAAACTTTCGTTAAGTCCTATCGTAAGGCACCTCGTATTTCGCTGTCTCATTGGAAGGTATTTCAAGTTTTCTGTTTCATTCAAAGCTCTCAGGCTACGGGACTGGTGCCTCCAGAGGGATTATGTTAAGTTATCTCGGCTTTTGATTGGCTTTCGGGACTTCTGTCTTTTATGTCCAATCCCAGTCAAACTTTTTCGCCAGAGCATGCATGTTTTTCGCCACCAAAGCGATTTAATTACTTCGGCGGCGAAAAACATGCATGATGCAGGTGGCGAAAAAGTTAGACTGGGTTGTGCTTCTTTTAGTTTTTATGTCTTCGTAGTCTTTTTTTCCTCTTCTGTCTTAATTTACTGTTTGCATGGGTACGGCATCCTATATGAGAAAACACTTTGTGCATAGATTCTTTATTTCTACAGCCCATTTTCTTAGCTCTCCAGAAATTTCTTTCATTGTAGCTATGGAAGCGTGAACTGATTAATATTATGTCTCGTTTAAGGACCCTTGGTATTTCTCTAAATCTTAGACGGAAATAACTTAAACTTCCTTGACCCTTTTGATTTTGAATCTACACAATTGATTTATTTACTTTAAAAGAGTTTCAGTATAGACATATAAATATATGAGCTTCTTTGCTGAAAATGAGGTCGTTGAATTCATTATATTTGTCATAGGAATAAAGCTCAGGTTTTTCTGCATCACCTTAGTCTACTGGATCATGTGTGGTTTTGTGTGTAGGTCTCAATAAGTGGGATAAGAAATTTATTTTTTATTATAGGTAATAAAACAGACAAAATTATTACCAATACAGTGAAACCAGCTGTTTTTTCTGGTTCATAAGGTATTTAAACTAAATAAAATAAATTTTCCTATAACTGAGAAAATACTATTATGCCAGCATACTGCGATAATGAAATTAGCACTGATTGCACATTTTATGTAGGCATGATTTAACCTTTTTTTTTGCTTGGTTGACTGTTTTGATGGTTTTCGACAATGTATATTGTTTTAGAAGTCTCGATAGCGTGAAGCTTTTGTTCAACTTAAGCTGATTTGTTAAAACATACATTGCGGTATGACCCACCAGTGGGTCGTGCTCAAGTTTTTCCAGCTGCAAAACGACTCTGATGGATTGTTTGAAAAATTTCTAACAACCTTTTTAAACTATCGTAATTTATTTACCCGAGTTAATGTTTGCTATTTATAACATTTTTAACAACTTTTGACTTAAAATTTGCGTTGGCTATTGAACTTCAGTTTAACCCATCGCAATCAATGTCTTGAGGTTTTAAATGAAGGCTTGTATTCACCAGGAAACTCCGAGCTCCGAAGACGCGCCGCTGTCGGTAGAGCGCGTGTACTGCGGCCACCTGTACCACCACGACTGCCTCGACACCTACATCCGCACGCCGCCCTTCACGGGGGGCAAAAAGTGCCACTCCTGCAGCCTCAGGATCTACCATGACAAGTGGAAGCTCAGCCCCGCCCTGGTCGAGGCGATGTGGGCCCACAAGCAGGCCCGGCAGAGGGAACTTGATGAGGCCATCGACTTCTTTGCTTGAAAATTACTCATTTGCTTAGGACGGGTGGCTTAGTTTTGTGATGGTCTCTGGAAACTCCCACTTCTTTTCCTAAAGATATAATCTCTTGTAATGAATGGGATTTCAAAAGGGCTTTGGCAAGTTTTCCATGTGTACTACCCTAAGAACTTTCATGTTTGGGTCAAAAATAGTATTTTATGCTTGAGTAACTTTGGTCTAGGCTTGAACGATGTCAGAGTCGTTTCATGAGCCACCTCTACTGTGTAGAGTGGGGCAGTGAGGAGTAAATAAGCGGAACTGTAGGATTTGCGTGGTTCTCCATAGGTCATACGTTCTTAGCATTTGAGCCGGTTGACATTCAGTGTCATGTGATATTTTTAGGCAAGTGTTCACTTGTTGGCTTATGATGAAAAATACATTCGAGTTCAGAAGGCTTGTTATTCGTTATTCTTAAAGAACCACCAACTTTTTGCGTGGGTGATGCTAAAAATTGCTGTCAAGAGGAAACTTTCGCCGAAACCATTTTTTTCTCTTCTCGTGGGTGACGCTTATTGGTAAAAGATGCTATGTGATGTAATTAACTTTCTTACGGATGTTAGCAGAAGCGAGCTTGTTAAGTACTTGATATGTTTATCATCACTGTCCCACATCGGGAGGTCAGGAAGCAGAAGACGAGTTGGACCACGTGAACGGTGCTAAAACATGCTTCCTATTCATTTTTGGACGAGTAACATGCACCTTAATCTTCGCTTCTTCGGGGTGTAGGAGTAAACATTAGCTTGAAAACTTGGTGCCGTTCCACCCACTGCCGTGAAATTTTCTTTTGTGTGACGGGCATTTTTTTTAACACCTTGTTAATAACTGCTAAGTTTCCATTCTTCCAGATATTAGCAAAGACAAGATTCAATGTTAATCTAGCCAATATTGGCTTTGCTTTTATGGTTTTCGTTACTGCTAAAACTGCCTATCCTTGATAAAGACCTGGGGTGGAGGAAGGAAAAAGTTTCTGAAATTTAGTGAATTTACTTC
Source organism: Morinoia aosen (assembly GCA_030386875.1). Lineage (NCBI taxonomy): Eukaryota > Metazoa > Arthropoda > Malacostraca > Amphipoda > Talitridae > Morinoia > Morinoia aosen. The sequence continues at coordinate 24,211,068 of CM059565.1, forward strand.
CAAGAGGCTGGAGTAGTTATAGTTTTGGTTTACTGTAATTGCATTTGAATGCAGTTGCTTCAGTAACAACACAAATGCTGTGCTGGGACTTCAGCGTATGAAAAATAATTTTTTTTACGAAGAAGCGTTAGCTGGAACCCTAAAATGCAATTTTTGTTGACACTTATGTTTAAGAGTTGTAAGGGAATTTAGTTGATCATTTCTTTGCTTGCCATCTGACGGCAGACACAGTGAGATTTTCAGGCATCTCTAGCCATCTCTTGTCAGGGAAGCAAGGCTGCTTGTAAAACTCTGTTGATGCAGATCTTTGGTTCACAAAATACTCTGTCTTCCTTGTGCTTGTTTTCTCTCGTGGTTTCATTCCCAAATTTCTTTGCGTGGCGTATACAGTGTTTTCTCTATTATAACTGATTGGTAAGAAGCTTAGGTGTTGTGGATGCGATTTTGTGATAAAATCCAACCGTTGCTGGATTTATTTTCCTGTTACCGTTGTTCAAATATTTTTACGGGACCAGTCAACCCCAAAATACTTTTTTCTATGAGACCAAGAACTTGATCATAGTTCATATATGCTTATTTTTAAATGAGCTGGAGTTTAGGTGGGAGAATTTTTCCGTTTTCTCCATAGGAACAGAAAAAAAAGAGAACTTTCAAACTAATTATTCCAAGATTTTTAACCGAGACAAAGACAGGACTCGCCATTGGATTTAGCATAACGTATTCTATGGATACTCATCACAGTTGTATTATAGAAGATTTATGAGTTCTTTTTGGATGACGAATTTGTACCACAAGTGCGTTATTTCTCCCACTGTAAATCAAAATATCTGTTAAACATGAAGAAAAAGCATCGTATTCTAAGAGAATTTCATCACAAATTCAATAATATCTATATCGTATTTTTCCGTTTGAAACTGCTGGGAATGTAGGGTTTTGAAATTTGAAAAAATGAGCCATATTATCACCTCAAGTGGAATGTGCATCTACTATTTTCGCCGATCTCTTTAGCCCCAACGGTCTGTTGTAGAGGTCAAGAATTTTGTTGGCGAGTTAGGGTATCATCTCTGCTTCCATTTGAGAAATGAGCTGGCAATCGAAAATTTAACTATTTTGTGGGTTGACGGTCCCCTTATCCAACCTCAGCCATGTAGCCTCGCCTTTTAATATTAGTTCACTGAGAACATTTTGCACCAAACGTCAAACGATAGCTAATTTTACCTGAACTGGTGTACTCGAGTTGCTATTGTAATTCAAATAAGGTATTTCTGTAGAAAATTAATACTCTATTAAGTTTGTTATTTATTGATATGGAATATGTTTATTAACATTTATTCAGTGTTTAAAAAAGCTGCTTGGTTTTACGAGGAAAGCTTCATCAAACATAGTTTTTGACCTTTTGAAAAAAAAGTTATTAAAATAACTGTAACAATAGCTTAAATGGAAAGGTATAATTTTTGAAGGTTGATGATATACTGGAAGTTCTGAAAAAACCTAAACAAAAATTAAAATGCACAGGTATATCCTTTTTCAAAAACAGGTGATTTACTGAAATTTATTTCGTTTAAAAAAAACTATATGTTAGATTTAGGACCATCTTTTGGGAAGAAAATCCACATCTTGGGGTCAGTCATACAGGACGGGGAGTATTTTGTCGTCCTGGGTGGGTGCCCCTCGCCAGTCCAGCTGTGAGTCCGGGCAGCAAGCCACTTGCTGAGCCTAGCATACTCGTGCTTCCACCCTTGAAATCTCAAGCCCGAGTTTATCTGGGCTTAATTCTGCCACCATTCCTAGTGTAAGCATATTATTGAGGGATGTGTCTTCTTCTGACTTCTGTGAAGTTTTTAAATGAGTCCTACAATTAGAGTTTAAAAAAATCTGTACCTGGCGGGTTCAGCTGCAGTGTGTTATATTCTAGAGTGGTTCCCAAACTGAGGTGTTGCGTACCCCTACACCCCTGAGCTCGGTGCACGGGGGTATGTCGTGCACCCCGTTTATTTTCTATGTAGCATGCCGATAGAAAATTTTTGCTAAATTCATTCAAGTGGGAACTTGAGCAAAAAAAACGTATAGCAAATGTTTCAGAGAAAATGTTGAAACTATTACTATTGTCGAATCGAGGTTGTGATAATTCATGTTCAGAATTATGTATAAATTAGATGTTCCTTGGTATAAAATATTTCGGTTTCATGCACCATACAAACTAGCAAAATAACGCAGTAGCCTACAAGTTACTGATATTTTGCCCTCAACTTTAGTTTACGTTAGAGAAATTGTATCATTTCTTCTGTAGCTACTGTCTTAAACAGGAGTAGGCATCTGCCTTGCTATTATAATAAGTTTCGAGCATAAACAACGTTATGTTGTTGCTAGAAACCAAAATGTGCACCAGTGGTACAGTTTAAAGCTTTTTCTATGACGGCAGCCTATCATTGTGCTCGGTAAACTTGTGTATTTTTCTCAACCCTCTAAGTTTAAATGAACCGGCGCTTTGTTTGCAGTAGTGTTTACATATTTTTTCATCTGTGAAAATTTGGCATTGTTTTAAATATCTAGAATGGCTTAAACCAGTGTTATGCATGAGTGGTAATTTTTGCAAGAGAGCCACTTCGGTTAAACGCATTGATTGAGAGAGCCGCAGCCACTGCAAATAAGTGTACATCATGTATATTAATTATTTAATGTATTTTTTGAGGGCCGTGAATTAGTCATCGCAAGCCGCGCAATGGATACCGCTGGCTATCTATCGATTATGAAATTATACCTTAAGCTTAAATGTCTCTCTCAGGGGGATACAATTATTGTATCTATGGGAATTAGCGCTCCTAGGGGGACAATGTGAGGGCCCGGGCTAAGACTTACGTAGGCCTTCATTTTGTTGAAATATGTCTTTGTTATGTTAAGGACCACCTTTTTTCGGTTCACTGCTGTCCTGTTCTTCAGCTCCTACTATTTTCTTCTTCAACTTTGATCCTGTTTAATAATCTTCTTTCACAACTTGCTGTTTCTATGCCCTTTCTGCGTAGATTCTGCGTTTCCTTAACTCCATACTAAATGGTGCCTTCCTCCTTCCTCTCTTTGGATCGCATTTGTTGCTGAATAGGGAGGCTAAAACTAACGACTAATCTAATCTTAAATGTTTCATCATCTTCTATCAAACGTAAAACATTTCCTATTCAACATTACTCCAACCTAAAATTTGCTGAAGAAAATTATTACTGTGTACAGCTGCCGATTTTAGACACCAAACGAAGGTTATGGCAAACTATCATATATATGCTTTGCCGCGTACCCCCATCGTACACTAAAACACGGACTTAGTACACAGCACAAAAAGTTTGGGAAACACTGTGCTAGAGCGACGAGCGCTTTGTTAGAGCCTGATTCGTAAAATTCTGTCGTGAATGCGAGTGTAGAGTTAGGTTGTTGTTGGTTTCCTGCCGCACACATGAAACAATGTTGGGTTATTATTTCTTGATTTTTTTGTCATAAATCGTTTATTCATGCACTCGTGTTTCTATTCTTGCATTCAGTTAGCAGTTGCTTTGTTTTAAGATTTGTTTCTTGAAGCTTGTGCAGTTACGCTCGAATGATTCACGTATGTGAAGTACTGAAATTAGCCCTGTATATTAAAGTTATAAAGTTCTATTCTGGAGTGCTCTTTACAAATTCAGCTACACCTTGTACGAGAGAGACGAGTGTGGTGGCTTCAGTTTAGAATGCATTGATACTTTTTGTTTCTTATTCGTTTCTCCTCTGGGACCCTCTGGGGGAGACAACTGTTGGATCTAAAGGCATTAGCGCTCTAGGGGTGAAAGTATGAGGTCATGAGCTAAAGTTTGGGGAGGTTTTCTTTATGTTGAAAGAGAATAGGGGTTATTTTTTGTTTCCGACAGATTTTACCTCGTTTCATAAACTTCTTTCTCATCTTCCTGTTTCTGTGCACCTTGGGCGTAGATTCTGCTTTCCCTCACGTCCTAACTAAATTGTGCTTTCCTCTTACATCTCTTTGGAACGCCTTTGCTGTGGTTAGGGAGGCTTAAACTAACATCCAATCTAATCTGCTTGTGTAGAAGGGGCTGGCTGACGAGTCGTTCACGTTTTCAAGTTCTGTTTTTTTTTTCTCTACGTAGCGCTGGTATTGGACGATCCCTAGGCTCCAATGTCTAAAATGCAATCAACGTTGTAAGCTTTGTCTTTTTCCAATATATCCTTGAGCATATGTTGGTAGATTGTAAGAACCGTTTTAAGAATGTTATAAGATGTACACGAGAGGAAGCATAGTGCAGTTCCACTGCTTACAGATTGCACGTTTGTATGATTTGTTTCCTCTCCCTTATTATTTTCCTGTGCAAGATTGTTTGTTTCCTGCTTTTAGTGTAGCAAACAGCTGGTCTAGGTGTGCAGTATGAAGCAGCTACGTGTGCATCACTGCAAGTGACAGACGAACTAGGATGTTGGAGCTTGAGGTAAACCAGGATGGGACATCACCGAGGGCTCGAATGAAGTGGGCGAAAAACACGTTTCTTTTCAGCCAAGAAAACCTTCATGTCTGCGTTTTTGCTTCAATTGTGTCTGTAAAATTGTGGGACATGCATCCGAGATTCTAGGCAGAGAGATGGACTTAGTATGAAAGGGGCTTCCTTCGACAAATCGACTGAGGTTTTGTTGGTTGTCACTCGTGAAATGCAAGTTTGTTTGTCGGAATGAAAATTTTTTACAATAAATTTTACAGAAACAAAGGTTTTTTATTTGTACGAATTTTTCATTTTGCATCTTGGCCATCAATTATCTTGGCACGAATTAACAAATCCAAAATGTATTTTCGTGTTTTATTCGTATATAAAACGAATTTTGTGAAGTGCACAATAACGTGTTGACCAGTTTCCAATTTTGTAGAACGTTTTAACTCTCATTGGCACCTGCTACATTATATTGGTATCTTATGGCTTGCTCTTATCTTAATAATACACAAAAGCGACCATTTTACGGACAAGACGAGCTGCGTGAATGACTCGCACTCATTCCTCAATCCGTTTCAAGCTCTTCTTGTGATGCGACTAGTAGGTTAAATTGAGCGAGTGATACTAGACACGACAATGGTGGCAGGGATGATGTTAGGTTACCTCAGCTACTGATAAGCCTTCCGGACTAATATCTTTCATGCTCAGTTTGCTTCGTTTAATTTCCATGTATTCATCGCTGCCTTCTTCTAGGACTTATATCCTTTTTCTCCCTAACTTGCTGTTTCTTTGCACAGAGTATCTTGTGTGGGAACATACCTCGTACGTGTTTTATTCGTATCTTACAGTCTTCAATGGTCCCTTCCTCATTTTTTTTGAGATCGTCTGCTATGGCTTGGCAGTCTTTAAAGGACCAATTTAATAAAAATAATACTGTCTATGGGAATCAGCACTACCGGAGTGAAAATGTGAGGTACCGAGCGTTGAAATACAGTAGCTTGTTTGTTTTGTAACCGACTATTTCTTTTAAGCTTACTGCTGTCCTATTTTCAGCACCGTATTTTCTTCTTCAACATTTAGCTTCTTTATGCGCAGGAGGTCTTGTGTGGAAGCACACCTTGTGCATTGATTCCCTGTTCCCTAAACTCCATGCGAAATGGTGACTTTATCATTTTTCTCTTTGGAACACCCTTGTTGTTGCTCTAAGGGAGGCTTCGACTTACTTATATTCTAATTCAATCGGAGTTATAATGATGAACAAAAAGGGATGGCTTAGTGCCATTAGTGATCTGGATCATAGCTGCAAGTGGTGCGCCAGCCAAGTTCAACGGTCTTCCATCGCCAAATTTCCATTGTGACGATCACCCGGCGGTGACTTCATACGTGTTCTGTTGTTTTTTGGGAACAGTGAACTGTTAGTTTCGTGTGTTTACCGTGAACACATTGAAGATATATATGTTAATATTACCCCTCAGGGGGATACAATTATTGTATCTATGGGAACTAGCGCTCCCAGGGGGACAATGTGAGAGCCCGAGCTAAAGGTTAGGTAGGCTTTCTTTTGTTAAAATAGAATAGGTTTTGTTGTGTTACGGACCATCTTTTTTTCGGTTTACTGCTGTCCTGTTTTTCACCGCCTACCACTTTCTTCTTCAACTTTTTCTTGTTTCATGAACTTCTTTCTTAACTTTCTGTTTCTGTGCCCTTTCTGCATAGATTCCACGTTCCCTTAACTCCATACTAAATGGTGCCTTCTTCCTTCCTCTCTTTACATCTCATTGTTGAGGATAGGGAGGCTTAAACTAACTAATAAACTAATAAACTAAACTATGTTAATATTAATGATTTGGCCTCTTGTAACGAAGGTTTCGTTTAAATAAGATTAAATCTGGGTCCAACCAATTATACATATTATTCAGTTAGTGGTTGAAGATTGTGTTTTGTTTTCTTTTTAATCTTTGGTGAATGCTTCTTTACTTCGGTTCATTCTGAGTCATCGTGACTTAATATCTTGGAAGTCTGGTAGTTTTTTCGTGATTGATGACGCTAAATTTTGCTTCCCCAAAACGTTATCTTCCATCCCGTGATCACACCGAAGGCTTATAGTGTGGGTCGAAGTCCAGTACTGTGTTACAAGCTGGAATATTTTTTGTGCAAACCATTCTAGAACCAGCTTGGTGATGGATTTTGAGGTACTTGAATTTTATATCCTGCTCTACAAAACAGTTGTATGACTATTAGTTTGGTGTTTTTATAAGAATAAATTTTATATTCTTTTCTCAGTTTACGTTTCAGGCAAAGAAAATAATTCGACTGCATGAATTGCACAAAGACTGGCTTTGCGAGCCTCCGGAAGAAGTGCCTGATGTTTTGATTTGAACATGATTTCTTTAGGCTATTTTAGCTTAAAATAATTGACTCTTCTATGGTAGCTTTTGCTACACTAAGGGGTTATTTACTTATAAAACATAATAAACTCTTTTTCTAAAATTCTTTGGGCAATTGAAGTGTCAGTGGCTGCTAATTGTAGTAGATGAATGTTTTCTTCGATTTTCATGGTTTCCTTAACTTTAAGTCGCTGTTGTTTCAACTTTGCCCTTGATTTTTCGATTATGTTTTAGGTATATGATGGAATCAAATGGCAATGTGGAAAAATTCGGCATTTCGCTCTCAGTTCTGGTGGGACAAGTTAATTTTTTTAGAAGATCATGGCTTATCGTGACGTCACTCATGAATTGACTTCGAAATTGCTTGGTACCCAACTCGAACTTTGGTCAAAGGAGAGGTGCTTCGTGGTCTGCAAATGTCTCTTTGAATATTTTTTGTCTAGCAATCGAGTCGTTGGGTCGTTGAATTTTAAGTGAACACGAAAAGCTTAATTCATCCGATCCCAATAATATTATGAAGTGATGTGATGTGGTTCATCGCTCATCAATAGAGAAATTGAATGCCCGGTCTGTAATCGCTTCTCCTGGAGGAGCTATCTTCATTCAGAAAGAGCCAAAATCAGTTATCACTAGTGTACGCAGAGCTAAAGAGTGAATGGCAAAAAAAAAAACTGAAAAAAGAAATCAAAAGTAAAGCATCACTTACAATACTTCGGGGCATTCCTCGGACAAAATCTCTCCCGCTTTTCGCTCAGCTCAAGGTGAAGGAAACAGCAAAGGAAAAGCAAAATACCATGCTAGGTAAGCGCTAAAATATCTTGACCAATGCTTGGAAGATTGCCTTAATGCACACAATACTCACAAGAAAGAAAAGAAAAAAAAGAAAAAGAAAAACGGTTTATTTCCAATAGAGATGGTACAAAAGTACCATCATTGGTTTTTAAAATATCTTAAAATTAATACACTTAGATGATACACACACACGAGTATTGAAAAACTCGTGCCACTAGTCAAAAGAAATGATTGAGGGCAATGAACTCCTAATCTAGCTTAATCTACATTTGATAATACATGTAATGATAATTGTAAGAGATAACACAATTTCATGGACGATGCATTTTCATTGTGGGGTGAAAACACTTTTGACAGTTTACATGTACATGACATAAAACTTCGCAATTCTTGACGCCAGGAAATAATATATGAAATCGCTTGTTTCGGTCAATGTTCACAAGTGTCATTTTAAGGAAGCATGAAAAAAAGAAAAATATATATATAAATATATATCCATATACACACATATGTACACATACGTATGCATGTGTGTATATATCCATACACACACTCACACACACATATATACATATGTGTACATATAAGCATGAGGACCAAGAAGATTATAGGTTTTGTATTTCTGATTCAATAATTTTAACATAACGGTCATTAGTTAACAAGCATTTTATTTAAATATAAATGGATGATCGCACAACAAATGTATAGTTTTTACATGAATGCTTTACAATACTAAAGATATGACGAGTTAGGTAATGTTACAAGTTGAGAGTGCACAGAAAAAAGACCATTATCTCTAGTAAAATGCTAGTTGTCAGTCTAGTACACACATATGTGCACGTATACATGTAAATATTTACACATACACATGCACCCATATACCCACGCACATATTTACACCTAACTCGTAAGCATACACAAATGCATTTCTATGCATCGAGGCAATACATACGCATTCTACAGAGTGTCATACGCATAGCGTGGACACGTACACATTTACACAAGTAAGCATGTGCGCAAATATCAGCGTAAACTAGTCAGTATAAACCAGAATTTCAATCGAGGGAAACGGAGAAAATATCTTTTATTATAGCATGAATTTTATAAAATTTCGTACTAAAAATAGTGGCACAAAACAGTCTACTTAAGTCAGAAACATGAAAACGATTGTGGGACGTGAATAAGAAAGAAAACATTAATGTCCTATAAAGGTTTCATATTAGAAAAAAAAATCACATTATCTTTGAAATATGGCGATAATTGTCGTCAATTGATAAACAAACATAGGTATCACATTATTATAAGCATATAACTATAAGCCGAATAAGTATATTACTGCAGTATAAATGGATGATCACACAACGAATTTATTTTTTTTACATGGATGCTTTACAATTTCATATTATAAAAAATACATTATCTTTGTAATATGGTGCAGAATGTCTGTAATTGATCAACACACACACACATAGGTACCATGACGGTCTAGTTTGATGCTTGCACAGAAACGGAGAGGAATGACATAAAATGCACCTTCGACTGGTTCATCTACTCTAGTGCACACAGTTGTACGTGCACATATACACACCCATATGCGCACACACACCTATATACGTACACACATATACAAGTAAGCATGTCCGCAAATGACAACGTATAGGCGGTCAAATCACAATACCTACGCATACTTCAAAACTGTTGTTTGATGTCTTGAATTATAAAACAATGAGCGAGGGAGATTGTTCAGCAATGGAGATACCAGGTATGTGAGATTCGTCAGTACTCATTCAGTATGTTCTGTAACTAAGGATTATTATTGAGACACAAGATGACGAGTTATTTTGGCTTTAAATTCTCTCGGTCTTGAGGGACTTTATTACTCAGGGGAAGTTTGTTCCACAGTAAGGCGCCTGATATGGACAGAGCCTTCTGCCCTAAGTGAGATGAACGATAGTTGACTAAGACATTATTGTTTCTGTTCGGTTTTTGATTGGTTACAGTGGGTGGATGGAAACGCACTATCTCAGCATTGCTCTGAGGAAGATATAACGAGGAGAATACGTATTGGGCCTTCTGCATGAGGAGCCTTTCTTGGATAGGGATCCAGCCGAGTTTATTGAGGAGAGGGGTTACGTGATCACTTCTTTTGAAATTACCGTTGCATACCACCTTGGCTGCAAAATTCATGCATTTTTGTAAGTCCCTTTAAAGGTATTGAGGTAAGTCTCCCCATACTAGGCTGCAGTAGTCAATGCGCGATAACACAAGGGATTGAATGGCTAATAATCTGGATTTTTCGTCTAGCATACTTTTTATACGATGAAAAAACATTAAAGTTCCGTAGATTTTGTTGCAAGTAGTCTCAACGTGAGATTTGAAGGACATATTTCTATCGAACCAGATACCTAGATTTTTAACTTGTTCTGATGCATTAATTTTATCATTTCCAACTGCAAGAGTAAGATCTGAAGTTTTTTTAATTGCATCTTTGGATCCAAAAATAATGCATTGTGTTTTATTAGCATTTAATTTGAGACCATTTCGGTCGTACCATGATTTCAGGCTAGTCAGTAAAGTTTCGGCTTTAACTTGCGTCTGTGGTATTTCCGATACAGAACTTGTTATTGCAATTTGAACATCATCTGCATACATTGAGATCCGTGTGTTAGAAGGCATTGGAGGGAAATCATTAATGAAAATAGAAAACAGTAGCGGACCAAGAATGGATCCTTGGGGAACACCAAAATTGTTTTGAATGAATGGGGACAATTTGTTTTCTATGCGGACTGCATGAGATCGATTTGACAAGTAACTTTCAAACCATTGCGTGTCTATTCCCAAGTTCAGTATTTTACGTAGAAGTCTTTCATGTTGGACGCTATCGAACGCCTTAGAGAGATCGAGAAGTAGCAAGAGTGTTACATTCTTTTGATCGATGTCACTGTATATTTTTTCAGATATGTTGAGCAGAGCGTCTTGAGTGCTAGTATTTCTTCTATAGGCATATTGATTTTGGTGGAGTAAATTTGACTCGTCCAGGTGAAATGACAGTTGATTTGTCACCACTTTCTCCAATAGTTTGGACATGACAGGCAAAAGACTGATGGGCCTGTAGTTTGATGCTGTATTTAGGTCACCACTTTTGTGCAACGGTCTAATAATGGAGTGTTTCCATTGGTTTGGAAACGTATTGGTTACTATTGATGTATTAATTATCAGACGAATCCATGGTGCTGTAACAGGGAAACTGTCTTTGATATATTGAAGACTGATACCATCATGTCCAACTGCCTTTGTGTTTTTTAGTGAGTATAAGATGTTTCGTAACTCTGGTAAATCGACAGGGCATGGTCTCCACTTGACATCAGTCCTCGAGGGTGCAGTGGGGCATGAATTTTTAATTGTCGTTTCATCTGGATTGGTACACACCTCACTGAAAACTTGAGCCCCTACTTTTGAAAAGAATGTGTTGAAATCCGTGGCTGTTGCCAAGGGATTTTCAAAATTACTTATGCGATCTAAATTTTTATATGGGGCTACTTCACTAATGATTTCCCAAGTTCGCTTCGGGTTATTTTTAGCCGTTATCAGTGCCTGGTGGAAGTGAGTTTGTTTCGCTTCAGTGATTTTCTTTCGAAGAATTTTTTCATGTTCTTTATATCTCTTGTATAAGGTACTGTTTGATCTATTGTTTTTGTACTCTCGCAAGTTTGCCTTCTTTATTCTGCTCATCTCTTTAACTTCGTCAGTAATCCAAACAGTCCGTTTTGGCTTGGTTTGTTTGGTGACGTAAAGTGCACATTCGTCGAGAGCTGCTGTGAAGTTCTCGTTGAAAATTGACACTTGTATGTCAACATCGTCAGATTGCATCATTTTCTGGAATTCGGTAGACCTATCGAGTAGTTTTTCTTGAAATAGTTCTGCTGAATAGTGCCTTTTCGAGCGATAGGTCATTAAGCGGTATTTTTGTCTTTCCTTCGCAATATTAATTTCACATTCTATTGAGTGGTGATCGGAAATAGAAGGTGATAATAAATAAAATAGCAAGGATAGTCGCTTTTAAAAGATCCATTATCAGTTAGTCGTTTAATAAATAGAAGAACCTAAAATGATATATAAAATTGAACGTTTCGACTACAGGAGTCATCTTCAGCATTAACAAGATCTATGGAAGACAAAAAATACATTTTATTGAAAATAAGTGCAATAGTAAAAACAAATAAAAAGAAGTGGACGAAAAAGGATGGAGAACAATACTAACATGCTATTAACAGAGGGAATGACGATTCAGTTTCATTTAAAATAGGTTTGTCTTTCATGATAAAAAGAGATTCTAAAATAGACAAACCTATGAAAGACAAACCTATTTTAAATGAACCTGAATTGTCATTCCCTCTGTTAATAGCATGTTAGTATTGTTCTCCATCCTTTTTCGTCCACTTCTTTTTATTTGTTTTTACTATTGCACTTATTTTCAATAAAATGTATTTTTTGTCTTCCATAGATCTTGTTAATGCTGAAGATGACTCCTGTAGTCGAAACGTTCAATTTTATATATCATTTTAGGTTCTTCTATTTATTAAACGACTAACTGATAATGGATCTTTTAAAAGCGACTATCCTTGCTATTTTATTTATTGTTAGACTTTGCAAAAAGCAAAACTTAGATGTGTGTAGAAGGTGATATTAATGTACTAAGTATTGCGGTGGGATTATTTGTGATTGCTAGATCGAGGAGAGTTGCAGAGACTTTAGTGATGCGAGTCGGTTCTTTGACCATTTGTGATAAGCTTAGTTTATACAATAGTTTGCTTAGCTGATTGTTTTTGTCCGTTAGGTCAACATTGAAATCTCCGAAAGCAAAGAATGATTTTTTTGCCTGAATGATTTCTTTGAAGGTTTCCTCAATGAAATCTAGTGTTAGATTTAGGGGAGACGATGGGTGCCGGTAAAGGCTGCCAATGATTATTGATTTGTGTTTATTTATTTGCACTTCTAACCAAACCATTTCAATGCCTTCGCAAACTTTATTTGCTAGTAGTGAAGATGTTGAGTACATTTCTTTCACAAAAATACAAGATCCACTACCTCGGCTGGTTTTAGCGCCATCGTAGCGGTACAACACGTAATCAGTTATGTTAAAAAATGAACTTTGGGTTCGTGAATCAAACCATGTTTCTGAGACACACAAAATGTCAATTTTTTCAGTGACCAACATTACTCTGATTTCATCCAATTTACCATTCAGGCTTCGAGCATTTACATGCTTTATTTTGATTTTACCTATATTAGCACTCTTTTTAAAGGTAGCGAGGTTACTATCTCGATGGGATCATTCAGGGGATTTATCGATTTTGTCTAAGTTGCCCAGGGTGTTTGGTCCAGCATCTGCTATGTAAGAAAGTCTACTATTTGGCTGGGCAGCGGCACTTTGTCAAGATGAGGTAACCCCGGTCTGATTTTTGCCTTGTGTGACAAGAGCACTGTAGTGATCGTTTTTACGATGGAGCAGTAGTGGAGGGTTATTATTTGATAACTCTGAAATGGGAACGACTGATATTTTCAAAACACAATGATCTCGTTCATCCAGGACGAGAAGTTTTTGGCCTGTCACATTTGAAATGATTAGTGGTATAAGGTCTACAGCAGCTTGGTCAAAATGTTTTTCGTCAATGTAATTATCTATGAGGTTTTGCATGTCGCCACTGTTCTTGTCAAAAAACTTAGCATATGTGCTGTAGTTTGCTTTACTCTCTGTTTTGATTGCAGCCTTTAGGGAATTGTAATTCCATTTTGATGCTGGTTGTTTTGTAAGTAGATGAGCTACTGCGTGGAGGAGGCAGTGTCCATCGGCTTTGGTGGGAATCAGTTTTATGTTCCAAGATCGTTTCAATTCATCCATTGTGGAATTCATGCGTTCACAAATGGGGCTGGAGACGTTTTTTTCGCACTTTTTTCGTCATTAAGAGGTTCTGAGAGGTGCGGGGAATTTACGTTTTTCTGGCTCTGAATTCCCGTTCTGTGGTGATTTCTCGTATGGGGATTTGCAGAGAACTGAGAAATGCTCGTGTCAATTATATTTTTCTGGTGATGATTGTGCATACCGTTGGGTAGTGGATTTTCCATCGATTGTCGACTGCAATTTTGCAGCGATTTCTCTCTTCCTGTTGATTTTACTGCTTCCGAGTATGTGATTGGATGTTGATTTATACTCGTGTCTGAGAGGGGCTTTTCATCCTCTTCATCAGCATTGGATAGCAATGAAAACCTATTTTTTGTAGGCACTCCGCAGTTGTTTGTGGCGGATGCAGGAGAGGGCTTGTTATATGAGGGCAAACATCGGGAGGAGAGGAGAGGGTTTGTTATATGAAGGCAAACATCGGTTTATGCTGCTGGAGGTTTCACGTGGATAGGCAGTCAACTTAGAACAGTCATTCAACTCATTTTGCTGTTTTGAATAATCATTAGAGTATTCAATTTCTTCATTCAGATCATGTGAGTTTCTGACACAGGAGATAAAATGTGAAGTTAGTCTCAAAGGTGATTTTAGAGCAATTTGTTGAAGAAAATGATGCGTGTCTTCTCGCGTAACGGGCCAAGTGCGGACATTGTTGTAAGCTTCATCAACAGGACCGGTTTTTACATTTGCTCGCAGCGGAATCAGTTTAAGACCAATTTTTCTGCACAGGCTCGATGCCATGTACAATTGCTGCCCACTGCAGGCACTCACCACATAAATACGAGAAAGAAGATTCTTTGTCATGATCAGATTTTTTAACTTCGTGAGATTTTGGGACGAGAGGCTCAAACCTTTGAAACTAATTATATAGTTCCTGAAAGGAGGTGCGCGTTCAATCTCATCATAGAGATCATTTAGACGTTCCGAAGTTATGGTCTGAATCCTGCATGCACTATCAATGTCATCTCTGTTGATTTTTGTGAGACTATTGTCTCCAACGAGAAAAGTGTCTAAAGGGGATTTCGCATAAGGATGGTTACTCGCAGCTACCACCGGCGTAAAATCATGAGCGCTGATACGATAATTTAAAGCAAAAAGCTGTTCTGTAATCACTTGAATATTTGATACAGTGGAAAAAATCGACGCTGGGCTTGGGGGACAATTTTGTCTCAAAGCTTTATTGAGAAATGCAGCAGTAAGAGACAGCGTGTTATTTATTTCGTGAATAGTTTGGGAACTGGTCATTTGGAGAGGATGTAAGTACCCATCAAAAGCGGTAACCGGTCTGGTTGTATTTTTCTCCACTGAAAATCTTACGTTATCCTCGCAGTTTACGCTCTGAGGTATTTTACTGCCAGTATCAGCTGCTGCGTATGCATTTTCAAACATAACTTCGCCACCTGAAAGGTCTACACACAATTTATCATTAAAATTATAATTAAAATTACCCCTTTTACTTTCTGACTGATTGCACACATCCAAAATTTTATCGCGTTCTAACGATGACGTTGGTGTTTCCGTCGGCGGTGAACGATTTTGGGCTTTCTCAGTGACGCAGGGCAGGGTTGACGTCGCCATGACGCAATCGTTTAGGCGAGACGAAGGAGCTCGCAGTGCTGTGGCAGATTCCGCCAGTGACGCGGTACCTTCTTTACTAAAGATTCTCGGCTTTGTGGACGACGAGTCTTCTCGGACACAGTCCAAAGCGTGGGGTTGCGAGTCGAGTGCTGCTTGTACGTAATTTCTTGAACTCGCTTCGGGTGTGCCCGTAGCAGGTTTCAGAACTTGAGAAGATGAATTATTACTGGGAGCTGAATTATTACAAGCAGCGTCTGAGAGATTTTCGCCCGTGTCAGATGACTCAGATTTTGCAGTCATTAGTGATGCTTTAGGGGCTGAGAAACACTTGGTTATATCAGACTTCACGAACGTCCGAGAAGCATTTTTCGGTTTTAGTGTTTGAGGACCTTGAACTGATGGATTTACAGGGGCGGATTTATTAGGTCTGCCTCTCTGCTTTATGGCTGGTGCTTTGCGCTTTTTACTGAGCTTTTTGTACGAAGCTGTACTGGAGGATGTTGTTTTTTCAGATGGGGCAACCTTCCGAGTAGTTGAACGAGTTCTATATTGATACATTGTGACGTTGATAGAGAGGAAGAAAAATTAAATTTTGTTCATTGGGTTAAAGTAGAAGACCTCGCCTTTTAAAGGTAGATAAAAAGAGACTGCCAGTAGGAAAGGGGGGGGGGGGGCTTGGGGTGTAAGCCAGAGGAGGACAGAGTGTGAGCGGGAGGAGGGGGCAGGAGGGGGCAGGATGCTTGCGGTCGGCAGAGCAGATCAGCGTTGCTTGCTGTCCTGCTTGGGGAAGAAAAGAGAAAAGAAAAAAAAAGAAAATAAAGAAAAGAACTTCAACTTTTCCATCAGAAGATTGCTCTGGTGAACTATTCGAGAAACGTCGTATTGTTCAAGTTTACTTCACATTGTGGAATTATGCTCTGTCTGTGAACACAGGCTTACTATGTTTAACATGGTAAATTAATTCCGAAGTTGCTGGATCAAGTTTATTTAATTTTTATATTTAAAAGTTCCTTCAAAGAAGAAGAAGTGAATAAAAACGACAATGACGTTCAAACATTTGCAGGTTGACACATTTTACTCATTCAGTTTCTCAACGTTTCATAATTACAAAATTTGTAAATTTGTAAATTTGTAAATTTGTAATCCATCATTCACTTTTTATGTCACTATTTACCAAAGTTAACTGGTGGGTCACTATTTGACCAAAGGAAAAGTTAAATTTTTTTATTCAGAGGAGGTTGAAAAATTGGGTGATTAACTTTTAACAAGAAAAATAGCTGTCATTAAAATGTTTGCGGATGAGGGATTGCGTTGCTCGTTCACATTTGAAGACGAAAATGACTGCCTTTTAATGCCAGATGAAGAGAAGCCGCCCGTAAGCAAGAGGGGGAGGGGTAGAGGAAAAGAGAAGGTAGAGTAGACAGAGACGGGGGTGCGGGGGAGCAGGATGCTTGCGGTGATCCAGCTTGGCGTTGCTCGTTCGTCTGCTTGTGAAGAAAACAATACAATTTTTTCCGTGTGAAGATTGCTATGGTGAGCTGTCCACCAGACGTCATATTGCTGAAAATTCGCCTCACGTTGTGGAATTATGTTCTAGCAGTGAACACAGATTTAAGTTAGCCACTATTACAGCGTGGCAATTTTTCCAAGGATAGGGTAGGCTGGGGGGAGGAAGGGGTGCGGGCGCAGACTTGGGGTAGCTGGGCCCTCATAGAGGTCTATTGTTTCAGGGTGTCACATTTTATTCACTCATTTTGAGACCTTCAACATTTACAGAATTTATTTTTCTCTAAATCACTTTTTACGTCACTGTTTCACAAAGAGTTCTCAATGAAAGGACAGAGTTACTGGTAAAGTAATTTGAGCACAATTTTGAGGATTAAAGGTCGAAATTGAGCGTCATAGACACTCAACATAATTTTTGCAATAACTGATAAAAATTACAAAAAAATTATCGCTGTGCTTTATGTTTGTCTTCACGAAATTCAAATTTGCTACTGCATCGGACCTTTTTTGTTTCCATGGTGGTATTAGTGGTACGTTTGTTCTATATGCGGAGGAGGGAGGAGCAGGCGTTGCGGTTGACCAGGGAGGGAAGCTACACCGAGGGTCGCTACACAGACTTCGAGTGGAGATAAAGTTTACAGAAAGCACCAGTCTGTTTTTGCACAATAAAATTGGTCACAACTGATTGTATTTAATTACTGTTTTTCACTTTCGCGATTCAATGAGGTAGAAAGCACATTCACAGATACTCAGTTCGAGTTTGGGGTTTTGGGAAAGTTTCGTTCCCTTACATTTTGAAATGTTTGACGCCGCGTTTATGCGGAGCGTCAGTTCACCTCCGCACCCGACGAGAGAATCTCGACGAGGAGACACAAGGCTACAACCCTACATGTCAAGTAAGTTAATATAATCCGTCAGTTCTTGACTGCAATCCGTGCACGCGATTAGCCCTCCTAATATGACTCTGAAGTGGCGGCCTTAATTATGGTATTCGCACGAGGCTGGCAACCATCTCATGGCTGCATTATAGTTGTAAGTCATTCAATTCATTCAATTCGGGTTTTCTATCGTTCAGCCGAATGACTTGAAACAATTGATTGAATTCGAGCCGCGATTAAGGACTTAACCACTGTGCTTGCTGTGGCACAGTGGTTAAGGGATCGGCATTGTATGTTGGAGACGGGGGTTCGTATCCCGGCGCTGGCGCGGCGATTTTCCCCGTTGGGTATAAGGGAAAGCTCAAGCACAATACCCCACTCAACCCAGGTGTCAGAAATGGGTACCGGCTTTACGGGGGAACCGTTATGGTGTCCTATATGTAGCATTCGCTACAAAGCGTAAAAATTATAAATTTTCCCATTCGCACTTCAATAAAATAATTATTAGCATTAAAAATCTTACTCTAATTTATTATTAATTATTTTCTACTTCTAATTCGTAATCATTGAAGTTTTTGTGTAAATACATGAGAGATAAAATAATCAATCGACATTTCGAGTTTTAAAGCAGCCGGAGGTGGCAACATCCAAGCGCGACGCTTGGACGGGCTCACATTTTTTCTCGTGATTCGCTGGCGCGTACTTCTCTCGTAAGTGAAAAGAAAATTAAGTGTGAGAATAGAAAAACCCGGTAAAGTATATAGTGTAAATTTTCTGTGTGCAGTGGTGATAAACTTAGGGATCTGTTCATCGTCGTAATGTTGGGATAAACCCTAAAATAGTGTTAAAATTCTTAGACTAGCGACTAGCATGTACATTTTCGAATGGCTACCTCGACGTGACAAAACGTATAAATTTGTGGGTCACGATTCATTTTCCGTGTCGAGTCATTATATTACGTTGTGCCTTATTACAAAGTTGCACATTTTGCAGCTGTCATATTAATCCAAGATCCGTTCACGAATACGGGTGATAGAGCGCGGCTAAAACCGCCGACGTCTTTGTTGATAGTCTTTGTCGCCGGCGTCTTTGTTTTCCAAATGTGTGGAGAATAAAACTGCCGTCTCGTGTCATTACTCTGTGATTTAAAATCGTACTGTATGCACGTGGAATAATACCTCTTTTTCACAACAAATTTGCAGTAGTTTTCTGAAGTGTGTTTGACGTGAAATAATAATTGGAAATGCCTTGTAATAATTTCGTACGTATTATAGATTACGAAGAGTATTCACAAAAATGCCTGCTAAGTTTTAGTTTTTATATATTTCATTGCTCCTTAAATCTTGCGTTTAATCGCACTTATTTCAATATAAATCACTATCAACAAAATTAAATCAATTTTTTCCTTATTCTTGCGGCAGAAATACATACTAGCATCTGCCATCGTAAACGCGTACTTCCCGCGTACAAAAATACTTCGTGAACGCTTACGATGTTATGCCGGCGGTTTATTGCAAATGGCGAAGCGTAAAAACCGCCGGGTCATTGTCACTTGATTTTCATGTTTCGTCTTGCGAATATTTTCTTTCTGTGCAAAGCGACGACGTTTAGTGTTCTTTTCTCAGGTAGATATTATTCCTTATTTTTTTTATCAATGATGCTTGCCAGTGTTTTTCAGTAGGATTGATCTTAATGAAAGCTAGGATTTTTTCCCCTTTTATTTCTCGTACAGATATAGAGATGTTCTAGAGTACGAAAAAGCATTAATTCTCACTCTATGCATTTTAGCTGTTGTATATCTTCCTTTTTGCTTCATGAATCATGTGTTATTCAGTCTCACGAATTTGCCATAATTCCACAAAATTGGAATCACCGATATTGTTGCTCTTAAAAAAACCACAAGTAGTTCATTTCCAAATTTCCCTTAAAATTCATGCCTCTATTTAAAGTAAGAGCAGTGGTAAAAGAGTTTTACCATTTCTAAAATTGATTCTATCCTATTTTGAGCTTGACAAAAGTGAGAACAATTAAAATTAGCTCGTGTCGAATCTGTAGGATTTCTCAGAGAGTTCTACTGTGTGGGAGTTTATCATTTACCATGTTGGGGACTGTCAGTGGTGGAATTTTTCCTTGATGTCTCCTGGGACTGATCATCCAGCGTTTCTACTTTTTGCAGAACCTCAACGACATCGCCAAACGCCAACACACACTCAGTTTCCCCTGGGCCTTGTTTTGGACTTGTTATTGACTTTGTTTTTTTGGCCTTGTTTTTGCCTTGTCACGTGGGTTATTTTTGGAAGCTAGTAAGCCTAAGATTACACTCACAGGCTAGCTAAAATACCTGCTTCTATTACGATAACTTGCTCGTCCAGCTTGGGATTAATAAAGCTGATACTTTGAAGTGACACCACCAAACGTCACTGGTTCTTTTCATAAAGGCGTATGCTACTAGTTAGTCTAAATTGGGCTTATGATAACTCCCCAAAACACGCCTCATTACATCCCGCCGAACTTCACCATCGACCACAGGACCTCGCCCCGGCACGGAGTGCCCACCTAGAGAAGATCTTCCAGTCAAGATCCCGCCAGTCCGCCGGGCGTTTCCTCAAAATACATAACCGAGCTGAGTGCCCTCGCCTTATTACCCTTCTCTCATGGTTTCCGAATATTGTCGAGTGACTGTTTAGCGTTTGGCCATACCCACGGCAAACCTAACGCTGGTGACCCAGAGTTTTTAATAACCCAGCCTTAAAACTTAAATAAAAACAAATATTCAACTCGATAAGTGTTTGAGAAATTGTGAGAGAGGATAATTTTGGCATATCATTGTAGTGATAAGTTTCCCATGTCGTAGTCTTTGAGAATTTCTATGGATTTAACCGTGTTAATGGATGTTCTCTGAGCAGCTCTAACAAAATTTTTTTTCAGCGCTATCCTGTCCTTGTTTGTTTCATGTGCCTCAGTAGGTAGGAAAAATATTTTTCTCCTATTTCCGTGCTTTACGCTTATTCTGACTACCGTAAAAATTCTCGTTTCCATTCTCTATTTCTTCCCGTTTTCAACTTTATTGATCGATTGAGTAGGTAGAGTAATAACGCAAACCTTTGACACCTTTAATATAAAAATTTTATTAGGCATTGATAACTTAATTGTGCATCCCCAAAGAAAATTGCTAGCATGTCTGACACAGAGAATGAAGGTCGAGCGCGCACAAAATCTCTTAGTCTGCCGCCTTTCATACCAGAAGACAGCCTCACTTGGTTTAACCAAGTGGAGGCAATGTTTAGGTATCATAAAATAAGGGAAGAAACCGACAAGTTTTACGCCCTTGTGTCCGCAGCTCCCACAAAATTGTTAAATGACTCCAATCAATTGCTAGAAAACCCTCCAGCTCAAAATCCTTACGGAATCTTGAAAGGCAAAATATTAGCAAAGCTTCAGATGTCCGATGCGGACAAATTCAGAAGCCTTGTAGACGCCTCAGCAATTCCACCTGTCTCTGTCTCTTTCTCTCCCACTTCGTTAGTTAAGGAGTTGCGGAAACTGGCAGCGGGTGTTGCCGTAGCTGAGGGATTTCTGAAAGAAGTTTACATGAATAAACTTCCTTCCAATGTGCGTCCATTTCTATCGCTAGCAAGCCCGGACCAAACTTTAGAGATGCTTGCAGAGTCCACTGAGACAGTGATGCGCAACCTAAACGTGTCACAAGCACCGCAGGTAGCTTCTTTGAACGCAGCAGCTGCGAATTTTAGCCCGTCAAATACTGCTCAGAATCAATCCTCAGCAACAATAGAAACGATGCAGCGAGAAATCGCTGAACTAAAGCAAGCTCTCCAGAATTGCCAGTTAGGTCAGAGTGTAGCTCACATCCAGCAAGGCCCAGGGAGAGTCCAAAGCTACCAAGATGCCTACGACTATCCCTATCACTATTCTTTTCCTCCTCCTCAACGTTTTGATAGAGGTAGATCTTATGATAGGTCAAATCAAGACCGCCGCTTTTGGTCGCGCTCTCGTGATGCCAGTAGTAACTTATGCTGGTATCACCAAAAATTTGGTGACCAAGCGCGCAAATGTGCCTCACGCTTTTGCCCTCGTTATACCGAAATGACTTCGGGAAACGCCAACAGCGACGCATAGTAGCGAGTACTGCGTTGCCTCATTCCCAGACTACTCGCCTCTTACTGATTCTCGATCCCATTACCAAATATCGATTTTTAATCGACACTGGTTCCAGTGTGTCAATTATCCCAGCCACGGCGAAAGACAAAAACAACCAATTGTTGGCGACACTACGCGCCGCAAATGGCACTCCAATAGCTTGTTATGGGGAAAGAGTATTAGAGTGCAGTCTGGGATTGAGGCGAAACTTTCTTTTCACTTTCCTCGTCGCGGAAGTCCAAGAGCCTATCATTGGCGCGGATTTTCTAGCCAAGTTTGGCATAATTGTAGATGTTAAAAACCGTAGAATTAGGGACGAGGAGACACAGATCTCAATTCCCGCTTGTAGCATAACTAGAACTAATGCCTTGCATTCTTTCTCTATCGCCTTCAAGGAAGAGTGCATGTTCGAGCAGGTACTAGCAGATTATCCTGCACTAACAAACTCTAACTTAGCTTCAAAAAAAAAATGCAGACTAGCACGAAACACCATATTGAAACAACTGGACCGCCAGTCTATTCCCGAGCAAGGCGATTACCGCCTGATCAAATGGCTTTAGCCAAGAAAGAATTTGCGAGCATGCAATAATGCGGCATCATCCGCAGTTCCAAAAGTCCTTGGGCTAGCCCTCTTTTGCTAGTACCCAAGGCTAACGGTGAATTCAGACCGTGCGGGGATTTCCGCAGGTTGAATGCCGGTACTCTACCTGATCGCTACCCTATTCCTTACCTTCATGATTTCAGTGCAAATTTAGAGGGAGCACAAATTTTCTCAAAAATCGACCTCCAGAGTGCGTTCCATCAAATACCACTCGAGGAGAGCGCTATCGCTAAGACCGCGGTAATCACTCCGTTTGGTCTCTTTGAATTTCTAAAAATGCCATATGGCTTAAGGAACGCACCTCAGACGTTCCAAAGGCACATGGCTGAAATTTTCTCAGATCTCACTTTCGCCTATGTCTATCTAGACGACATCCTAGTGGCATCCACAACCCCGGAGCTGCACAAAGACCATCTTAGGGTCGTTTTTCAAAGATTGTCCGACAATGGACTCCTCGTAAATCCTGCAAAATGTGAGCTCGGAAAGCCATCACTGATTTACTTAGGTCATGAAATCTCTAGCCTAGGTCTAAAACCTTTGCCTTCCAAAGTAGAAGTGATCAAAAACTTTCCTCTTCCACAGACTCAGAAGGAACTGAGAAGGTTCCTAGGTTCTGTTAACTTCTATCATCGCTTCATACGCAACTGTGCTCAAACTTTAGCGCCCTTGTCAGATTTGCTCGAACCTAAACGAAAAGGTAAATCTATTGAGGTAAAATGGACGGAGGATGCGCGCAAAGCCTTCGACGAGATTAAGCACAAGTTAGCTACCGCGACTGAATTATCCTACCCTATTGCTAATGCTGATTTCAGTCTGGTAGTGGACGCCTCAAGCACTGCTGTAGGTGCTGTTTTGCAACAACAAGTAGGAACTAACATCTCTCCTCTTGCCTTCTTTTCCAAAAAGCTGTCGCCCACTGAGCGTGCTTATAGCGCGTTCGGTAGGGAACTCCTTGCTATCTATCTGTCTGTGAGACACTTTCGCTATGCTCTAGAGGCAAGGGAGTTCGTGATCTACACAGACCACAAACCTTTGACCTCAGCGATTAAGATGCCTTCTGAAAGACATTCCCCAAGAGAAGCTCGACACCTTTCCTTCATTAGTCAATTCACCACTGATATCCGATATATCAAAGGTCTCGACAATACTGTCGCTGACTGTCTCTCCCGTATTAACTCTGTCCAAACCAGTGGTGAAATCACCTTCGGTAATATTTCCAAGACTCAGAAGGAGGATCCTGAACTCCAGGGTCTTCTCAAACCTTCTAACACTTCCTCTCTGAAATTAACCTTGGTTGACGGCGTGTACCGTGATGCCGAGCGACTTTCTCGTTTGTATCTTCCTGCGAATCTCCGCAGAGTAGCTATTCTCCACTATCATTCCTTCTCTCATCCTGGTATTAACCGTACATTGCGTTTGATTTCCGATCGCTTCGTCTGGCCAGCGATGCGTAAGGAGGTCAAGCAAATTGTGCAAAATTGCCATGCATGTCAGAGTAGTAAAGTGGTGAAACATAATCGTGCAGCGCTGCAGAGTTGTGCATTCACAGGTCACAAGTTCGACGCGGTCCACCTAGATTTGGTGGGTCCTTTGCCTTTATCTTGTGGTTCTTCCTATTTGTTAACAATAATTGATAGGTTCTCCAGATGGGTTGAGGCTGTGCCTCTTCCTGATACCCAAACTGAGACTGTAGCTCGCGCTTTCATGTCCACCTGGATTTCCAGATTTGGGGTTCCCTTAAGTGTCACACATAACCGGGGATCACAATTTACCTCCAAATTTTGGAGTGAGCTTAGCGCCGCCTTAGGTTGTACTAACACCAGCACTACCGCTTACCATCCGCAGTCGAATGGACTTATTGAGAGAGTCTACAGAGATTTGAAAGCTGCGCTGCGCTGCCTTAATTGCAGCCACGATTGGACTGACAGACTTCCAGTAGTACTACTGAGCATCCGAAATTTACACAGACAGTATCAGCAATGAACAGCAGCTGAAATGTTGTATGGGAAAACACTTCGTCTCCCCGGCGACATTGTTGACCCAAAACCTTTGCCTGAATTTTCATCTGCTGACCGTTCCGCATATGTAACCTGTCTCAAAGATTGCATGCGTCAGATCAAGTATGTTGCTCCACGAATGCCTCAAACAAAAGACAAATTAGATCCTGCTTTGCAAGACTGCACACATGTGTACGTCCGTAATGACGCCATCAAACCTACACTCACGCGCCCTTATGATGGCCCATTCAAAATATTGAAAAAGACGCCCAAGTATTTCATCCTTGAAAGATCTGGTTCACACGACCCTGTGAGCATTGATCGATTAAAAGTCGCGTACACTTCCGATCATAGTTTAACTTCTAACTCATCATTCTCTCCACAGAATTCCCTTTCCACTGAGACTCGATCATATCTACCATCTCAGCTTCCTCAGCTGGCTGCATTGTTGCCTAGTCAACTTGAGTGTAATCCCTTCTATGTGCCTGTACATTCAAACCCTATCCCTAAGCCTATCGTACACTCTAATTCTAGCCCTTTTACTGAAACAGCGACAAGTCTGGATAGACCAGACGAGCCCGCTGCAGTAACTCCTGTTCCTAGAACTCTTGCCGATCTAAATTTGCAGACCCGTTTGGTGGAACTTCCCCGCTCAGTAACATTTTCTGACCGCCAAACCCGGCATGGTCGCGTTGTTCGAACTCCTTCCCGCTACAAATGATTGCAGCGGGTGGACCTTTCGGTCTGCGCCTTGGGGGGTAATGTAGCATTCGCTACAAAGCGTAAAAATTATAAATTTTCCCATTCGCACTTAAATAAAATAATTATTAGCATTAAAAATCTTACTCTAATTTATTATTAATTATTTTCTACTTCTAATTCGTAATCATTGAAGTTTTTGTGTAAATACATGAGAGATAAAATAATCAATCGACATTTCGAGTTTTAAAGCAGCCGGAGGTGGCAACATCCAAGCGCGACGCTTGGACGGGCTCACATTTTTTCTCGTGATTCGCTGGCGCGTACTTCTCTCGTAAGTGAAAAGAAAATTAAGTGTGAGAATAGAAAAACCCGGTAAAGTATACAGTGTAAATTCTCTGTGTGCAGTGGTGATAAACTTAGGGATCTGTTCATCGTCGAAATGTTGGGATAAACCCTAAAATAGTGTTAAAATTCTTAGACTAGCATGTACATTTTCGAATGGCTATCTCGACGTGACAAAACGTATAAATTTGTGGGTCACGATTCATTTTCCGTGTCGAGTCATTATATTACGTTGTGCCTTATTACAAAGTTGCACATTTTGCAGCTGTCATATTAATCCAAGATCCGTTCACGAATACGGGTGATAGAGCGCGGCTAAAACCGCCGATGTCTTTGTTGATAGTCTTTGTCGCCGGCGTCTTTGTTTTCCAAATGTGTGGAGAATAAAACTGCCGTCTCGTGTCATTACTCTGTGATTTAAAATCGTACTGTATGCACGTGGAATAATACCTCTTTTTCAAAACATATTTGCAGTAGTTTTCTGAAGTGTGTTTGACGTGAAATAATAATTGGAAATGCCTTGTAATAATTTCGTACGTATTATAGATTACGAAGAGTATTCACAAAAATGCCTGCTAAGTTTTAGTTTTTATATATTTCATTGCTCCTTAAATCTTGCGTTTAATCGCACTTATTTCAATATAAATCACTATCAACAAAATTAAATCAATTTTTTCCTTATTCTTGCGGCAGAAATACATACTAGCATCTGCCATCGTAAACGCGTACTTCCCGCGTACAAAAATACTTCGTGAACGCTTACGATGTTATGCCGGCGGTTTATTGCAAATGGCGAAGCGTAAAAACCGCCGGGTCATTGTCACTTGATTTTCATGTTTCGTCTTGCGAATATTTTCTTTCTGTGCAAAGCGACGACGTTTAGTGTTCTTTTCTCAGGTAGATATTATTGTTTAACATGTTTAACAGGACGCCCTGTTAAACATAACAGAAAAAATTTACAATGATATTGACCAAAAAAAATTAACTCTCTTACTATTGCTTGATCTCTCCAAAGCTTTCGACAGTGTTGAGCATAAGAAACTTCTACAAAAAATTTCAAACCTCAGAATTGACACTCAATGGTTTGAAAGCTACCTACTAAACCGCTCTCATGCAGTGTGCTTGAATAACAAAATGTCATCATTCATACCATACAATTTTGGCGTTCCTCAAGGTTCAATCATCGGCCCGCTCTTATTTTCAATTTTCATCAATGATTTCCCCACCATGCCGGCAAACACAAAAATCTCAATGTATGCTGATGACGTACAAATTGCCATGACAAGCTCAACAGCAGATTTAAAAGAAACACAAGCCAACGCTGAAAACCTTCTGAGAAACCTTAAATTGTGGTATGACCATAATGGCCTCAAACTTAACGCAAGTAAAACGCAATGCATTATTTTTGGATCACAGAATGCGACTAAAAATTTACCACCATTCAAGCTAACATTTGGAGACGATACAATTGAACCAGTAGAGACGGTAAAAAATCTGGGTGTTTGGTTTGACAAAAATATGACTTTCAATTCACACGTCGAAACAATGTGCAACAAAATAAACGGAACCTTAATGTTCTTTCATCGCATTAAGAACACATTTGACGAAAAATCTAGGTTGTTAGTGATTCAGTCTTTAGTTTTATCGCGCCTGGACTACTGCAGTCTTGTATGGGGAAATTTACCTCAATATCGTCAGGAAGAGTTGCAAAAATGCCTAAACTTCGCCGCTAAAGTGGTGTGCAAAGGAAATTTCAATAAATACGATCATGTCACCCCTCTTTTAAGAAAACTCGACTGGATCCCAATTCCGAACAGATTCATGATCCAAAAAGCTCGACGAGTGTTCTCCTCTCTGTACCTCCCCCAAAGTAATGCAGAGGTGGTAAAATTTTTTGCATCTAATATCCCAAACAAAAAACTAAATCGGAGGAATGATGTTTTAGTCAGTTACCGTTCATCTAACGTGGGACAAAAAGCTCTCTCAGTTTCTGGAGCTTTTTTGTGGAACAAGCTTCCCCAGCATATCAAAAACTCTAAAACTGTAAAAGAATTTAGAGTAAATGTGTCACGTCATTTTGCATCTCTATAGACCTGCAGCATTTCGGTGTGAATTTCCCATTTACCAGAAATTTTAATTTTCCTGAAATTTCTGTTAGAAAATTAGAAACTATTTCATTTTACGTTTGCTAAGCCATTCGTGCATTGATCTTAACTATTTCTGTCGACAATAATGAGCACCCCAGCCGTGAGTTCAATACAGCAGAATGAACGTTTTTTCCATAATTAGGAGTGTTTCCTCATCTTTATTTTGTTATTTTTTCTTCTCTGTGTTAATATTTAACATCCGTATGGAAAACATACTCTGAAATACATTTTGTGTGTACACCAATATACAGGTTTATAAATGTGAGGATTGTGCAAAGTTTATAATGAATTAAATTTTGGCTAACGTTGTCTCGTTATTTCAAAATCATTCTCGAAGATGTTTTCAATCGATTTCGGCTGAGCTGGGGGGAGAGGTTAATTTAAGCATTTTCATTTAGTCTTTTAATATTTTTCCGTGCGTTCAGTGCACACCAGCACTAAACTTTAAAACCGAAAAAAACTGTTAATTTCTGTTATCAAAATTATCACTTTGGACCATTGCTTAATCTACCTATATGTGCCAAATTTTGTAAATATTCTCCACTCAAATGTGATATCCGGCCACAATGTTACTCCATTTTATCCCATGTACACATGTCTGTATAATGCTGAAGAGTTGTGTTGTTTCTTGACTGTAACCTGAGTTTTCTTGAAAATTTCTATGAAGAAACTAAAAACCAGTTCATTTTACGTTTTCCGAAGTCTTTTTTTCCTTTTAGTTATTTTTTTTTCGAATAATTTCTTAGGATTACAATGAGCTCAACTGTCATTATCGGTGTAATAGATGGTAGGTTGTTTCTATCCTCCTATTTTATATTTTTATTTTTTTCTTATATTTCATTCTCAATAAGTACATATATTAATATGTGTGTGTACGTATATAGGTATATATATATCTACATAAATAGATATACATGTTTCTATTTCATTTCTTTACACAAAAACCATCCGGTTAATAAATTTTATTGCACTAGCGAAATGATTCAAAAATAGATCTCCCACTTACACCAGAGGACGTCTCTGTGAATCGGATTAATGACAAATACAATTAATGAAATTAATCGTAATTTGAGCGTATGAATCGTGGTAAAATTATCTTTCTGTCCGTATGTTGTACAAGCAAATTTTGATGTTGAGTATATGTTTGTTTGCGCATTTCTGCCAAAATTTTGTAGATATTTGTCAATCATGAGTGGTAACTGGCCTACACTGTATCTCCATTTTATCCCATGTACCCATGTCCGTGTTTGGATCTGACCGTGGGGTATAGCCAGTCCTTACAATACCTCGACAAGCGTCTGGGAGAAAATCGTGAGAAGGATAATCAGGCACTTTGGACTCAGCTTTTTTTGGGTATATATTGGAAGGAAGCCGGAGAAGACCGCCGAGTCTTGAACCACCGACGAACTTGGCTAGAAGAGGGTTTGCAGTCCGGGCTGTCGGAAGGCTCCTGGAGAAGTGCTGGAGTCGACCGTGTGTGTGTGTGTGGTTTGCAAATGATGTAAGGGGGCCAATATGTCGACTTTGAGGAAACCGTGACGTTATGAGTGATCGATTTTGATTGAGTTGAGGCCAGGCAGGGCGGCTCAAGTTGAGGCAATTCTTAGGTGAGTTAAGTAGCATTAAAGCCCAAACAAGCTAGACCAAAATGAGGCCCAAAGCCAGGTAAATTCTGGTTAAGTCACGTCCCGTTAAGGTCGGGCCAGTTCCGGCCAGTTTAAGTTTAAGTTTTAGGCAAAGCAAGGCGGCTCAAGTTGAGGTAAAACAAGTTTTAGGCAAAACAAGTTTTAGGCAAAACAAGGCCCAAGGGGAGGCTGTTGCGAGTGGTGTGTGTCGATGACGTTGAAGTCCTGCAAAGAGTCCAATAGCTGGATGAACAGTCCAAAGAGGCATCGAGGAACTTTCCACCACTGACAGTCCCACATCATTGCAATTAATAAAACTCCCACACGGCAGAATTCGAGAAATCCTACAGATTTGACTCTAGTTAATTTCATTTGTTCTCTTTCTCGTCAAGCTCAAAAGTAGAGAGATAGGACAGAAGCAATTAAGAAAACTCTTATACAGCTGCTCCTGCTTTAAATACCAGGCAGAAAATTTAAGAATTTTTTTGTAATACTATTGGTGATTATCTAAAGGCAAAAATCGGGGATCAAATCCCTGGAACCATTTCAAAACCCCTGACTTCACAAGACATGGTTCAAGAAGCAGAAGAAAAGAATTACAGCAATTAAGAATTTCATATAAAGAGAATTAATGCTTCTTTAAGTACTCTAGGACGTCTCTATAACTGTACAAGAAATAACAAAGAAAAAAATTCTCAGGTTTCATTGATATAAATCCTACTAAAAAATCACGGATAATATCAGTTGCAATTAATAAATGGTAAGGAATAACACC
Organism: Morinoia aosen; assembly: GCA_030386875.1. Lineage (NCBI taxonomy): Eukaryota > Metazoa > Arthropoda > Malacostraca > Amphipoda > Talitridae > Morinoia > Morinoia aosen. The sequence goes on from CM059565.1 coordinate 24,240,975, forward strand.
CAATAATAAGAAAAGGAAACACTAAACGTTTTGCTTGCACAGAAAGGAAATGTGCGCGAGATGAAACATGAAGATCAGTGCGGCGAATAACCCGGCGGCTCTACACGTCGGCATTCGCCAAGCCGCCGGCATAATTTGTGCGCACTCGCGAAAGGCAAATGGTAGTGGGTATTTTTGTCACAAGAATGAACAGAATGAAATTAAATCGTTATTGAAATGATTTAAATTGAAATAAGTGCGATTAAACGCAAGGTTCAAGGAGTATGAGCTATAAAAGACGACTCAAAACTTTAGCAAGCATAGACATGAATAACCTTCGTAATTCGTACACATACGAGAGTATTAGGAGACGTCTTAAATTATTATTTCGCGTTGGAACATTATTTAAGAGAAACTACTGCAAGTACGCCTTGTGAAAAAAAGGAAGAAGATACTATTATAACACATGCTTATAGTGCAGTTATGGTCACGGAGTAGTGACGGAAGACGGCATTATCTGCTTCGCCATTGAAAACAACAAAGACACACTATCGACAAAGAACGCCGGCGATTTAGCCGCGTGCGTTCACGAGTCAGTTTATGAATAATTCTCGATATGATACAGACAACCGCAATATATTACTTGCAGTAATGAAGAAAAGCAAGGACGTTAGCTGAATATCTAGTATGAAGTCTCAACACGTGAATTTGGAAATGACACGCAATATTCACTCTATTTCGCCGAGTGAGCACTCTAGACAACACATGCTAGTCTAAGAATCTTACGCTACTTTAGAGTTTATCCCTAACTCCCGACACTGAGCAGATCTTTACATTTAAACACAGTACACGCGAAAAAAAACACATGGCACAATATACTTTACCCTGTTTCTTTTCTATTCTAACCCTAAATTTCACTTGCACTTACGAGATGATGTTCGCACGCTAACAAGCCACAAGACAGAGTGAGTAACGCTCAGTTCAAGTGACGCGCTTGGATGTTGCCAAATCGGGCTGCTTTAAAACTCGAAATGTCGATTGATTATTTGATCTCTCAAGTATTTACACACAAACTTCCATGATTACGAATTAGAAGTAGAAAATAATTAATAATAAATTAGAGTAAGATTTTTAATACTAATAATTAATTTATTTAAGTGCGAAAGGGAAAATTTATAATTCTTACGCTTGTGTAGCGATTGCTACATCCGCATGATGTTGCAGAGAATATCGAGAAGATATGATATATGATATATATTGAAGATATATGTTTTTTTTGTTGTTGTTCCTCAGCGGTAACTTGAGTTTTCTTAAAATTTCCTTTAGGAAATTAAAAAACCATTCCATTTATACGTTTTTCGAAGTCCTTTTCTATTCCTTATCTTTCCTCAGGTTATTTCTTACGATTCATCAGAGCTTGGGCTGTCATTTTAAATATTGAAAGAGTAAGATTATTTTTCATGTCTATTAGCATTTTTCTTATATTCGTTTTCAATACGTATATATATGAATATGTGTGTTGGTGTGTGCGTGAGTATGTACGTGTGCGCACGCAAACATAAATGTTTATGTATCAGTGTAAACATGCACACGTTTCGCACACATATATGCGCACATGTACATATATCGGTTTCTATTTCTACTTTTTGCATAAAAAGCAAAACCTCAAGACACATTACATTTTACCTAAAGCTCTGCGATCAGTTAACACTGCACCAAATTTCAGAAATAAACAAATTGATTGCGCTTGCTTTATGTTTTATAAATCGATCTATCACGAACCCGAAGGGCATTTCTGTGAACAGAAGAAATTAGAAAGTATAAACAGACAAAGGAAATAAAGCACTCGTGCAAAAATTATCTCTATATTTGTATGCCGAACAAGCCATGCATTTCAATTTTGAGTGTAAGTTTGTTTACGCATTCCTAGATGTGCGTGCTGTGTTGCGCGATGTTCTTTACAAATTATTTCGAGACTATCTTTTTCTCAATACTTGATTGTCATTTACGGTGTTGTTTCAATCTAGTACGGTGTAGCGTTTTTTTGTATTTTTCCTACTTCGATGATCTTATAAATAATTCGAAAAATACTAAAGAATTCTTCGAAACTGCCAAGTTCTTAGTTGAAATTATCGAAGTAGGAAAAAGGCAAGAAGCGCTGTACCGGAATCTCTTGGAATATAAAATATCCAAGAGATAATATTTCTCCTTTCTCATTCAACTACCCTTGACAGAGTTAAACTATTAGCACGACCCGTATGGTTTGTCTATTAGTACGCCTCGTATATTTTTTCTATTAATATGCCTCGTATGGTCTATCTATCTGTACACCTATGATAGTATTGTCTAATATTACATCTCGTATAGTTTGTCTATTATTATGCCTCGTACGGCTTATCAATTTGTACACCTCGTATGGTTTGTCAATTAGTATTCCTCGTATGGAACTTTGTTAGAATATTAGCACACCACGTGTGGTTTGCCTATTATAGTACGCCTCGTATATTATGTCTATTAATATGCCTCGTATGGTCTATCTATTTGTACACCTCTGATAGTTTATCTATTAGCACACCTCATATAGTTTGTCGATTATTATGCCTCGTATGGCTTATCTATTTTTACACCTCGGATGGTTTGTCAATTAATACTTGTAGTAAACCCTCATCCCGCAACTCAGTCGATATTTCGTAAATTCTCAGCATGAGCATCTAAAAATTCAGTAAAATAAATTCAACCATTAGCATAAAAATTCGTCACGTAATTCACTAACTTCTATCATTTTTAGTAAAAAATGTGTATCAAAAATTCAGTCTCTAAGAAATCACTTTTCAATCGTAACGAAACCTTTGTATGTGTCGGGTTTTTCTTCCGCACTCTAGAGTTATGAGTTTTCAAATTCTCCTTTCTGTTATTTGAGTTCTCCGATTATTTTGAATAAATCATGAATCGTTTAATAAGAATTAATGACGATAGCGTGCTGCCACCACCGGGCGAACTCGGAACTAAATTGGAGATTAATTACGTTAGTTTCCGATTGTCAATTGAGTACTTAGCTGGGTGGCGTTAGCGCGTATACGGGAGCTTTTACGACCACCCCTATTCAGATATATAAACTTTTGGTAACGTGCGTATTTCTTGGTAGCAATGGCGGCGGTTGGCGCGTGTTTCAGGCGCTAGTTTCTGAGAGAGATGAGAGGTAAGGGACGACGACTGACGATTTAATCATTTATTAGGTCAGTGCTAGCCGGTCGAACACATTCACGAGTTGAGATTGACGCCAAGATCTAGCGGTAATTAACCTGATCCGCGAGTACTTTACCAAGACTTTACAATCAACTTGTCCCAACAACACGCTAAACGGGAGCAAGTCTCGACACTTATCACGGACAGTTTAACAAGTATTTGAACACAACTCGACTCTTCCTATGACGTCTGCATACGTCGACAACAATCCCCGGAAAACGATCCAAAGGGGACGTATCACAAACGCCCGACAACAATCCCAGGGACACGATCCAAGGTGAACGTCACGCATACGCTTTGCCACAATCACAGTATTGAATTTCACTAATGGAGACGCCGCTCTTAAGTTATGAACTGCTATTACGGGAGCCTCTACTGCCCGAACTCCGCTCGACGGGTATTATTTACTTTACTCTATCCGTCTCTGGTCCCTCCCGACTCGAGCCCTTGACTGCTCACGCTCACGACCGGCGACCGAATGTCTTTTCTCTGAGCCCGCTCTCCCCTGGTCTCGCGCCTCCTTCCCAAAAGGGGGGTTAGGTTTTGTGGGGAGAAGGGATGCAGGGGTGAGCTCTCGTGGGGGCCCCGCTTTCTCCGACCATGACGTATTCAGCCCTTATTGCCCTCCCGCTCGGCCCGTCGTCCCGCGACTGAAGCTGGCCGTCGTTTTATATATTTCCAATAACTTATAGTGCCCTTGACCAATCTACGTGGTCGCGCTCTACGAGTCCTGCGTCGTCTTTTATGACGGTGTGACCGCCGCAGCCCAAGCACATCCAATTATTAAATTTACTATGGCAGTGTTTCGTAATGAGAACGTCTCTCTTATATCTTTCCCAAGACCATAGCACGAAAGCTGGTACAAACTTTACGACCCGTGTCATTTAAGATCCAGTCTTAACATTAAATATATTCTTTTGCTCGGCAATGCTAACGGCAAAGATGGGATGAATCTGACTTCATACCCTGACTTTCTACACCCTTCCCCCACTTGCGCAAAAAGAAATTATGACATAATTTCTTTTTCTATGTCTTGGCCTCAGTGCATTTCTTACCCGACTGGCGAACACTGATACAAAGCACCCCGAAACGACACCGAAAAACAAGACGACAGACAATGAAGATATGACTCGCGAGTGCCCCTAATATTTCCCGAAGACATCAATAAATTGCAATGACCCTACTTTAACATGAGACACGTATTTCAGTATTTCGCCTAGCTCGCGGAGACATTACTACAGCCGTGGGTGACGCCCAGCGACTCGCAGCTACTACGACCATGAATCTTGCATTACAGTGTTCCGCGCTATAACCGTTGTTAGCGACTGATCATCAGTCGGAATTCCTGATGTCGCAGTTGTTCTGCCCAAAGGTAGTAGGGGAACACCCATGCGGATGAGATCCGCGTGCCTGACGTCCTTGCTTCAATTTCTCCATCATCGCGGGGCACGACCAGGTGTCTGATGACTTCGTTGAGGGTCGTCCCCGCTAGGTGTACTCCCGGCCTCGGGACGAAGTGGACGATGAGCGGGTGCCCCGCCAGGGTCGCAGCCGCTCGCGCCCAGTCCGTATCCTCCGAGACGCTCTCCAGACTCCCGTCTGGTAGCCACAGCGACGTCTCGTAGTTGCGCGCTGCGACGTATGTCCCGAGCTGGCGCACCACCTCGCTCGGTCTCCGTCTCCGCCCTCGATGCATGTACGTCGCCGTTTCCTACGGCACACGGTCGGGCATTAATTTTGTTACATGGGTTAGACATCAATATAGAGCCTATTTTCAAAAATTTTCCTTTCTTCGCCTCATAATGAGCGCGTATGTTACCTGATGAATGATATATGATTGTGGAATTCATGAACATAACAAGTCCTAGCAGACTTGAATGACTAAGTCCCCCCACTCCTGCACACTACACAGCACATACTCCTGCCCACGATACAGCACATACTCCTGCACACGACATAGCACCCACTCTGACAACACACGCACATTCTTTTATTCTTTGTGGTGCAGGTCCTTATGATTAAATGATGGATGAATTTTCCTAATTCCTCTTCTTTCCGTGTCAGCTGACTGTTTTTTTTTTGTTATTGAATGGCCTTTGCTGATCTCTCGTGAAAAGCAGCCTAGATTTTCGTATCGTTTGCAATACTCAGGCGTCCCTTGTTTGCAATATATTTTATGTACCAGTCGCACACGACTTATCTTTTTAATCTTCAAATCTCATGGTATCGGTAACCGCTGCGATGCCTCAAGCATTGCGCACATGCCTCTGGATGGCCCATCAATCCCTCTCAGTCATGCTTCACGCCGTATCACTCCAACGCTCATTAGCAGACCAGGCATCCATAGCGCTCTCCACAGTTCACGCACGTGTTTCCTACGCGCAGGGGTATTCCCGATCTTACCATTGCCGAACGCCTCTCCGCTCTCTCTTACGTCGTCTGCTACTTCCGTTCTGCTGGATGCCGCTGTGGTGCTCTTTAGCACACGCACACGCCCGCACCTCGCTCGCTGTCGCCTTCCTGAAAATCTTCAAAATAACCTTAGTACATTTATCATTAAATATTTCAGCTCTAGCGTCGGTTCGGTGCGGTTCACGCTCTGATTTCTCAGCACAGGAGCCGTCCATCTCTGTTATCTACATTCTTTTTGCTCATCTCTATTTACTTTGTTCTCCCATCTATCTCGTAATTAGCATCGCACACGAATCGCTGTGCGCTTCTCTCTGCTCAGACTGCCTTCTCTAATCTTGAAGCCGGCTCTCTCTCAGGTTATATGCGTCTCCGCACTGCAGCGCCTTTAGATTTTATGACCCATTGTGGCTCTCATTGTCCCGTGGGCACATGCCTCGAGTCTCCACCACGCGAGTGCGTGTCCAACTTGCCTTTCCACACTAAGCTACGTTATTCTTAAAGACCGTAATGTTAAAGCTTATGCTAGGTCCGTAATGGACATCTTTAATTTAATCTGTTGTCTCGCTAAGCATTCTACCCAACTCTCAGGGTTCTGCTATACGCGATCTTATTATCGGCTCCACTCGGCTCATGACAGGCTCAGGTTTCTCTTTTTAAAACGTCATTTAGACGCAATATATAAAAAAAATTTAATTTCTTAAATTTTCTTCCCCTCCGACGATCCAAGAAAAATTCCTTCACGGGGAATTTTTCACGCTAACAAACAATTACGAGAAGGATATATCCCTTTCCCATCCAAGTTGCTGACTCTTCAAACCTACACCTGAAAGGCAATGGCTTATTAGTGCTTATAACTAGTCATTTCTCAGGCTACTCAACAAACTTCGTCCACTCAGTTGTAACCTACTAGTTATGAGAGGACTAAAGAGCCGTACCCACTACTGGCCGTATTATGTGAAGGAACCTCTGCTGCGGCTGTGCTATACTTATATTTTAATACTGTCTAATTATATCACTGCCTAGACGGCTAGTTTCCTTCGAAATCCCTCTTCATTCCTTATCCATCTCAAACAATTGACCAGCAATCAAATTCCTATTTCGATGTGAAGTCATTATATCTTAAGTTTTATTCTCGTCATTCAAAATCGCGCAGCCAGCACGATACACTTTTCCTAGTGCGTTATCATAATTGGTATGCCACGTCTCTACTCGTATTTCCCAGGCCCGGACTGAGTTCCTTTATGCCTCTCGATTTTATGACTCGTCCTGTGCCGGCTCTAAAGCTCTGCGCTCAGTCGCTCGTGCTGGCTGCTAGCATTCCTAAAAGTTATTTGCCTAGCAGTCGACTACTCAGAAATTTTCCTGCCAACCTAGTTGTTGCTAAGCTATTCTGTAAAAGAATTAGATTAGTGCTTATCTACTACTTATTTGCTAGGTTTAATCTGAAAAAGAAAATTATATTAGTCAGCTTATCTACCTACTTATTTACTAGGTTAATCTGAAAGAGAACATGAAATTAGTAGGCTTATCTCCTCTCTACTTGTTACATAGTAGTTTTGCTCATGTTATCTTCTCCTCTACTCCTCTACTCTTCTACCGGACCGGCGGATCTTAGAGCGTAAGGACGTCTAGCTGCCGGGGTGGGTAGGGGTGAGGGTGCTTCAGGCCTTGTTACATAGATGTCGTCATCGCTGCTTTCCGAATCGCTATCGTCGTGACGTACTTCGGTGACGTGCTCGACGCTCCTCCCCTTGCCGCTGGGACGCTCGTCTCGTATTACGAGAGCCTCCTCTGGTTTAAATGACGCGGGCTTAAGTCTATTTCTGTGGACCGTTATCTCGTGTTGAGGAACTTCACAACGTTGGTCTTGCCATCGAATTTTGGAAGCTTGCCCAGCACTGGCCCGCTTGCCGTTGTTTGATTGGTTCCTGCGTCCTGTTTATTTGCAGCAGCACTTCCCGAGTTGCTATATTCGTTCTTTCCCATTTTGAAGCTTGAACTCAGCGATGATCAGCACGAATTTTATTTTATATATTTTTTTCCAGTCTATCTATTTGCAGTTGCACGCACACGCACTACACTGAACCTCTAATTATTGTGATACATACTGGTATCCAAGCATAAACACACAAAAAAAAATTTTCGGGTGTATCCAAGAGAGGAAATATGAGGGCCCCACTGGCAAAAATTACCGAAATGCGGACTCTCGTGCGTAGGGCATCAAATCATAAGTCAGGAGGGAATCTCCTTACCAAATACCGTTAATTAAACGAGTCCTATACCAGCACAACTTGGCGTAAATATTTACGTTAATCGTTCCCTCAATTTGCAATGTTATTCTTGCATAATCATCTCACTGATCCTAGTTCAGTCCACGACACACAAAAATATTATATATTTTCTTTGGACAACAGAATAACTTTTATGTGGAGTGTTGATCACTTCCCCAAACACCGATAAGGAGCGACCGACAAAATGCGGACTTGCTACGTATTATTTCTTTCCTAGGCAACACACGAACATTTAAATGGGTGTTTCTACAGACGAATCGTTGGTTTACCCCCAATAACGGAGTAGAATGACCCAATAATATCTATTTGCAAACTAGATTTGCACGAACAATCCCTAAATTTGCAATCCTGCTCACAACACAATATTCACCCAATATGTACCTAATTTACGACACAAAGAGCCCGAGAATCAAATGTCTCTTCCGAAGGCATAAAAAAAACTACTATTCCTAAAGAATCTTCGATGCTTCTACTTCTCAGGTGCAGCAATCCCTACCAAATTGAAATGCACTTTCTTTTTGGCTTTCTCGCGCTCAAAGACTGGCTGTAAGGTTTTATGGCTGGGTCCGCTTCTAATCTCACAGAAAATGACACTTCCTGGCTGCACCGCGATATGCGCAATCTGTTAGGGGCTACACTCACACGACACACACCGAACAGAGAACAATAAATAAGTAAGAATTTGCAGTTGACGACATACACAGAAATGAAATGAAATGGTGTTTACTTACAGTTTTTTTTTGTTGATCTTGGACGCCGCTGCCCGCTTGCTCTGGATGGGTTGTTTCTTCTGTCTTGCTAACACAATATTCTCTCTCTCTCTCTCAGATTGGGATGCTTACACCGCTGGCTCCACTGTATGTGTCGGGTTTTTCTTCCGCACTCTAGAGTTATGAGTTTTCAAATTCTCCTTTCTGTTATTTGAGTTCTCCGATTATTTTGAATAAATCATGAATCGTTTAATAAGAATTAATGACGATAGCGTGCTGCCACCACCGGGCGAACCCGGAACTAAATTGGAGATTAATTACGTTAGTTTCCGATTGTCAATTGAGTACTTAGCTGGGTGGCGTTAGCGCGTATACGGGAGCTTTTACGACCACCCCTATTCAGATATATAAACTTTTGGTAACGTGCGTATTTCTTGGTAGCAATGGCGGCGGTTGGCGCGTGTTTCAGGCGCTAGTTTCTGAGAGAGATGAGAGGTAAGGGACGACGACTGACGATTTAATCATTTATTAGGTCAGTGCTAGCCGGTCGAACACATTCACGAGTTGAGATTGACGCCAAGATCTAGCGGTAATTAACCTGATCCGCGAGTACTTTACCAAGACTTTACAATCAACTTGTCCCAACAACACGCTAAACGGGAGCAAGTCTCGACACTTATCACGGACAGTTTAACAAGTATTTGAACACAACTCGACTCTTCCTATGACGTCTGCATACGTCGACAACAATCCACGGAAAACGATCCAAAGGGGACGTATCACAAACGCCCGACAACAATCCCAGGGACACGATCCAAGGTGAACGTCACGCATACGCTTTGCCACAATCACAGTATTGAATTTCACTAATGGAGACGCCGCTCTTAAGTTATGAACTGCTATTACGGGAGCCTCTACTGCCCGAACTCCGCTCGACGGGTATTATTTACTTTACTCTATCCGTCTCTGGTCCCTCCCGACTCGAGCCCTTGACTGCTCACGCTCACGACCGGCGACCGAATGTCTTTTCTCTGAGCCCGCTCTCCCCTGGTCTCGCGCCTCCTTCCCAAAAGGGGGGTTAGGTTTTGTGGGGAGAAGGGATGCAGGGGTGAGCTCTCGTGGGGGCCCCGCTTTCTCCGACCATGACGTATTCAGCCCTTATTGCCCTCCCGCTCGGCCCGTCGTCCCGCGACTGAAGCTGGCCGTCGTTTTATATATTTCCAATAACTTATAGTGCCCTTGACCAATCTACGTGGTCGCGCTCTACGAGTCCTGCGTCGTCTTTTATGACGGTGTGACCGCCGCAGCCCAAGCACATCCAATTATTAAATTTACTATGGCAGTGTTTCGTAATGAGAACGTCTCTCTTATATCTTTCCCAAGACCATAGCACGAAAGCTGGTACAAACTTTACGACCCGTGTCATTTGAAATCCAGTCTTAACATTAAATATATTCTTTTGCTCGGCAATGCTAACGGCAAAGATGGGATGAATCTGACTTCATACCCTGACTTTATACACCTTCCATGACGCCGTGTCGGCAACATTGCAACCCGCACAAGCGTTACTTGTTTCGAATCATTCTCAGTGCATAGAGCTCGGTTTTTGTCTCTGGTGAGAATTAAAGTTTTGTGTGTGTTGATCTACGGGTAACTATATTTAGGCATTATATGTAAAATTGTCAATAATATTATCGTGTATGTATAGAGTAGAATTGACTAAATTTTCCAGTGTGCTAAATGTTCAGGAGTTATTGCCAAGAACTTGTGTTTCCCCACAGGGCATTTTCCCTTGTGTATTGTTGTATGCCCATTTAGAAAGTCTTTAGCAAACAATTACCGCTTGGCTTTACAGAGATTCTGAACCTAGCTCTTCCAAGAAGCAATTCTTGGAAGTATCCGCAGAATTTAATTAGAAGCAACTGGTTGGACTAACCAGGAGAATTATTCTTTTCAGCATGAGTAGTAGCTACCTAGTTGCTGTCAGTATTTTCAGATAATGAAATTGTCAATTCACTATTTAATGTAAAGCCATTTTTAGGGAAATTTCCCCTTTGTTTTAAAACATTTTCTTATGCCAATACTTCAATATGGTGTTATTGTTTATCAAGTTAGAATTTCCCTTTTTGTTTTAAAATATTCTGTAGGCCAGTATTTCAATATGTGTTTATTTTTTTCATCAAGTTAGGCTGGCATCAATTATCATTTTTAGTCACAGCTGTATCCTTCTCAATGCAGCTAGGCCAGCACCAATTACCAATTATTGTCACAGCTGTATTTTTAAATTCAATTAGGTAGATAATCAATTAGAAAAACACAAATAATTTTTAGTTCTGAAGATTAGATAGTTAGTAAATTTAATTAATAGTCATTGTACATTGATTATTTCAGTTAGGAAAAACTGGGAACATGTGTTTTCTAGTTCATTTCCATTTAGCAGATGCTGTAGATTTTTACCATAATAGATTAATTAAGTGAGACCTTAGGCTCAGTTGTCACTGTTTATGCCACCTTAGTTTGTCCAGGCAAAGTTTGCTGATGTGTTCAAGCCTCTAAGCAATTGAATTGGAATAATCTATTGATCGCCATGGTCTCATTAGGGTTTTGCCATCTCTTGTGTGTTCCAGTTGTAATTAATTGTGTTCTCAAGTTTTGTATGTTTATTAAGTCAGATTTAAATAATTTTTGGAATTCCCTTGAATTTTTAGTCAATGTTTAAATTTCATATCTTGGGAAATGAAGCTATGATAGGTTATTTACACAATAGAGATTGTATCCTCGGTAGTTACTTACCTCAAGTCGAGTCACATAAATAATCATTCTTTCCTGATCATTAACTGTAGCAAGAATTCCTATCATAATCACTTTAGTGACAACTCTCACTATTGATTTTGGTTAGGTTAATTTGTGTATAAAAATGTTAATAATTAGTCGTTACCTGATTTTAGCTAAATTAGGGTGATTATGCTTACCTCTGGAAGTCTCCGAATATTCTAAATTCCCAACTCCTGGAAATTCTAATCCAGAAATCATCCAATTATCTGACTTGGGGTTAAATTTAGTTTAACCAGCAATTGGTCGCCCTCAACTGTAGCTACCTGTTCCTTTGACCTCTTGGCAATGCCGGCTACCTCCAGTGGTTGTTGTTCATTATAACTCATAGGATGCCTAATACTATTCTGATATGTATCCTCATGATCAATGTTTTCTAAATCCTTCTTGTGCTCTGAACCTCCTCCTCAACTACCAATTCTGTGCACTTTGTGCATAGATTCCGCGTTCCCTCGACCCTTTCCAAATGGTATCTTCCTCTCTCCTCTCGTAGGACACCTTTCACGTTCAAGCCAGGGAGACCAGGGATTTCTCATATAATAATAAATAATAACAATAATTAGACTGTACGTGCCCTCTCTGGCACAATTCCTAGCTTAGGTCAAGTAATCTTTATGACAATTCTAGCCTTAGTTAGGATCAGTACAGTCAGCCCTCGACTGCGGCTTAGCGTAAACGTTCGAATTAAACACTGCCAATTTTTAAGATACTCATTGTAAATAGCAGTCAAAGCGTAGATTATTGGGCGGCAAAAGCCTTGAATATTAATGAAGACAAACTAACTTACATTGCCTACCCAGTAATATTCTTATCTCATGTATTAATCTTGCACTCCAATTCGGAGATGGTCGTACACGACGCGTCACGATTAATAGTACCCGGAGAATACTAGTTTGGTGGAGTAATGGCATGTAGGGAGATTCATGATTGTCCATACGAGTACTTATTGTTGCGACTGCCTCGCCCTTGTTCAGGCGCCAGAATTGGGCCGAGGCACCCGCATATAATCCTCCATTTGAGGCAATCCTGTAATTCAGCAGTAAAGCTCGCAGCCTGGCTTGCGTAGCGACTGTCTCTCCGTGTGTTATCATGCTTGAACAAGTAATCCAAGCTCTCTCCCCGTACAGAAGAACCTCCGAAGCCGACACACAGACAATCACCACCAACATTCAATTAACAATTCCCATACTCTATTAGCCACACGGCTATCAACCAAACCAAGCCACACGGCTATCAACCAAACCAAGCCACACGGCTATCAAACCACACCAAGCCACAAGGCACGGGTAGAACCCCTGCGGGAACTACCTCCTTCAATATACTCATATAATCAAAACTGTTACCGCACCTGCGGAATATTACACTAACAAATCCACTCTCGCCGGGATTCACCCCGGATTCCCTCGAGCCACGGCACCTGCTGAAGTGCGGCTACTCCCTGGACCCGGACCTTCTTCCTCAAGAAGTGGATCTCCACACTGCTGTCGTAGTCACGGCACTCAGAGTCAACAAATAAAAGACAAGGCGAGAGTATACAGTTCTTTCATTGTCCTGCAGAGGTCAATCGTGCAAGTGAGATTAGGTGCCAGTAAGGCAACTCGAATTGCCCACACATAACTCCTTCTGAGTCAGATTAAGTCATTTGTTTATTAATTAGGTGTTACCGTTCGACGGCAACTGGTGACCCAAAAGTAGTAAAAGAACATCTTCCTGGTGTAATCGATAAATTCCTCAATATTCAACCCTTTAAAAACCAAATTCAATTAGTTCCCCATTTGGGAGAAGTTAACAGTTCATATTGGTGACTATTAATAGCATTAATACCAGAGTGTTTTTCACTTGCACAGTTGTCCTTTGTGGGCTGATGAGCGCATGCCAGTGCTGTCGACTTCTGTTGATGGTTGTCTTGAAGGAGGTAGTACTCTGCTCCTCATTATTCAGTAGTCAAACATAGCATTTCCTCCCTAAACTCTTCCCTAATAATAAGCTATTGCTACTGCAGCCTATTCTAACAAATTCTTCATGTTTTTCCATTGCTACTGAAGCCACCTTTTACAAAACTCTTCATGCATTTCCATTGCTACTGAAGCAAACCATAGGAGACCTTCTAGGATAACTTCCATTGCTACTGAAGCTCCTAACTAATAACCTTCGCAATTTCCATTGCTACTGCAGCACCATTGCTACTGAAGCACCTTTTGGCACCATTTGGAAACGCCTGTGTCAAAATTAACCAAAATGACGACCCCAGAGGTTCCGAACGATCACGCAAACTCCCCACTAAAATTGGCACCTTTCGAAATTAACGGTATCGATGCCTGGTTCCTACAATCAGAACAGTTTTTCGAAAGCCTGAACATAACGGACGAAAAGCGGATGTACTTTGCCCTAGTTAGGAGTTTAACCACGCAGGTGATAGATGACGTTTCCAGCTTCTTGGACCCTAACCTTGATAACCCGTATACCCTCTTAAAGAACGAAATGTTAAAAATTTACAGTAAGGATCGTTTTTCTCGGATTCTTGCCCTTTCGCAAAATCCATCAAGTCAAAATCAAACCCCTATAGCGTTGCTCAAAGATATGAAACGCTTAGCGAAGGGGTACATGGACGACGAAACACTCAAAGCATTGTACATCCAGCGTTTGCCTGCTCACGTACGACCCTTCCTCATTTCCCCTAACGCCCCCGTGGCGCTAAATGAGATAGCCCAATTCGCCGAAAAACTCCTCGACCCGGAAATATCGGGTCTAAACAGCCTAGCCACGCCTCCGGCAGTAAACCAAACTAGTAGTAGTAGTAACAGTAGCGGCAGCGCCACTGACGCGCTGTTACGAGAACTAGCTCAGCAAGTTGGAGCGTTAGTCGCTACCCAGCAAGCCGAGCGTGCCAACACTCGTGGAGATGTGCACGCGGTAACTCAACACCAAATACCACCGCATCAGCACGCAAATTATCACCCTCAAAACCCACCTCCGTTTGACCGCCAGGCCCGTACAAATAGGTCATTCAATCAGTTTCAGAGGAACGACCCTAGACCTAACAATAGGCAGAATCAAAATCCTCAAGCTAAGGATTTGTGCTGGTACCACCAGCAATTTTTGCATATGGCTCGGAAATGTGAGGGCCCAAATTGCCCCATGTTTGCACTTCTACATCAAAAAAACGGGTACAGCGCGGCGTAAGAGCGAGTCAGGCGCCGTCGCTTACTAAACCGATATTGACTCGATGCCTCACGATTTTTGACCCTTTAACCAGCATTAGATTCCTCATAGATACGGGTAGCGCTGTCAGCCTTATCCCGGCTTCCCAAATAGAGAAACAGGGTTCGGGAACCCCGAGCCTCAAAGCCGCGAACGGCTCACCCATCCTATGCTACGGCACAAAATCACTCACCTGCTCCCTCAATCTCAAGCGTTCAATGGAGTTCGTGTTCATAGTGGCGGATGTGGACACGGCCATCATTGGTGCGGACTTTCTGCAGAGATTGGGTAGACAGGCTACCTATAGTATTACTTACTCTGAGGAACCTGTTTCGGCAGGATCAAAAGTGCACGTCCTCTGAACTGCTTTACGGGCAATCATTACGATTGCCTGGCAATGTGATTATCCCACGTACCACACCGATGATTCCCCCAGCCAAATCGCCGATTACGCAGCACGCCTAAAGCGCGTCATGGGCGAAGTAGTTTACAAACCACCTCGCCTCCCTTCACCATCTGAAAGTTTAGACCCTTGCTTACAGAGTTGCACCCACGTTTACGTCCGGGTAGACGGGGTTAAGACCCCTCTGCGACGCCCCTATGATGGCCCCTTCAGGGTCCTCAAGAGGTCCCCTAAATATTTCACAATCGAAAGGGGCACCAAGAGCGACAGTGTCAGCATAGATCGTCTTAAGGCGGCGTTTTTGTCCCTTCCGGACGACACCCCCACACACTCTCGTGAACCACAACAACCCAGGCTGCAAATCAGCCCCAGGTCAACACCTGTCGAGCCTCCTGGTTTGCACTTGTCCCTTGGGCTAAGACCCTTCCTCCCACTATGGAGTGTAACGAGTTCATAGTTCCCCCGTATACCGTTCAAAGAACGCCGTTGGAACCTAGGAATTCGGGTGCCCCCACCTCGGATAGTGCTTCTGCTACTTTAACCCCCCATCACGGTAATCCCCCAGATACTCTGTCATTGTCCCAGTTGGGGATCCGAACGTCAACTTTCACAGCCCCCAAGCTTATTCCTCCTACAGCCCCCGAGCATTGTAGCAGGTCTGGCAGACCCCTTCGTCCGCCAGCCCGTTACGCGCAGTCTTAGGGTGGTTAACTCTGTTCTGTCCTTCTCCTCTAAATTCTTTGGCTGTCACGGCTCTTTGGAAACTCCTTCGCAGTCTGCTATTTTACCGCGTAAGTGTCGGGGATCGGCTTCGCCGCTCCCAGACCTTTCGGTCTCCTTTGGGGGGAGGGTAGCTGTAGTGAACCCTCATCCCGCAACTCAGTCGATATTTCGTAAATTCTCAGCATGAGCATCTAAAAATTCAGTGAAATAAATTCAACCATTAGCATAAAAATTCGTCACGTAATTCACTAACTTCTATCATTTTTAGTAAAAAATGTGTATCGAAAATTCAGTCTCTAAGAAATCACTTTTCAATCGTAACGAAACCTTCCATGACGCCGTGTCGGCAACATTGCAACCCGCACAAGCGTTACTTGTTTCGAATCATTCTCAGTGCATAGAGCTCGGTTTTTGTCTCTGGTGAGAATTAAAGTTTTGTGTGTGTTGATCTACGGGTAACTATATTTAGGCATTATATGTAAAATTGTCAATAATATTATCGTGTATGTATAGAGTAGAATTGACTAAATTTTCCAGTGTGCTAAATGTTCAGGAGTTATTGCCAAGAACTTGTGTTTCCCCACAGGGCATTTTCCCTTGTGTATTGTTGTATGCCCATTTAGAAAGTCTTCAGCAAACAATTACCGCTTGGCTTTACAGAGATTCTGAACCTAGCTCTTCCAAGAAGCAATTCTTGGAAGTATCCGCAGAATTTAATTAGAAGCAACTGGTTGGACTAACCAGGAGAATTATTCTTTTCAGCATGAGTAGTAGCTACCTAGTTGCTGTCAGTATTTTCAGATAATGAAATTGTCAATTCACTATTTAATGTAAAGCCATTTTTAGGGAAATTTCCCCTTTGTTTTAAAACATTTTCTTATGCCAATACTTCAATATGGTGTTATTGTTTATCAAGTTAGAATTTCCCTTTTTGTTTTAAAATATTCTGTAGGCCAGTATTTCAATATGTGTTTATTTTTTTCATCAAGTTAGGCTGGCATCAATTATCATTTTTAGTCACAGCTGTATCCTTCTCAATGCAGCTAGGCCAGCACCAATTACCAATTATTGTCACAGCTGTATTTTTAAATTCAATTAGGTAGATAATCAATTAGAAAAACACAAATAATTTTTAGTTCTGAAGATTAGATAGTTAGTAAATTTAATTAATAGTCATTGTACATTGATTATTTCAGTTAGGAAAAACTGGGAACATGTGCTTTCTAGTTCATTTGCATTTAGCAGATGCTGTAGATTTTTACCATAATAGATTAATTAAGTGAGACCTTAGGCTCAGTTGTCACTGTTTATGCCACCTTAGTTTGTCCAGGCAAAGTTTGCTGATGTGTTCAAGCCTCTAAGCAATTGAATTGGAATAATCTATTGATCGCCATGGTCTCATTAGGGTTTTGCCATCTCGTGTGTGTTCCAGTTGTAATTAATTGTGTTCTCAAGTTTTGTATGTTTATTAAGTCAGATTTAAATAATTTTTGGAATTCCCTTGAATTTTTAGTCAATGTTTAAATTTCATATCTTGGGAAATGAAGCTATGATAGGTTATTTACACAATAGAGATTGTATCCTCGGTAGTTACTTACCTCAAGTCGAGTCACATAAATAATCATTCTTTCCTGATCATTAACTGTAGCAAGAATTCCTATCATAATCACTTTAGTGACAACTCTCACTATTGATTTTGGTTAGGTTAATTTGTGTATAAAAATGTTAATAATTAGTCGTTACCTGATTTTAGCTAAATTAGGGTGATTATGCTTACCTCTGGAAGTCTCCGAATATTCTAAATTCCCAACTCCTGGAAATTCTAATCCAGAAATCATCCAATTATCTGACTTGGGGTTAAATTTAGTTTAACCAGCAATTGGTCGCCCTCAACTGTAGCTACCTGTTCCTTTGACCTCTTGGCAATGCCGGCTACCTCCAGTGGTTGTTGTTCATTATAACTCATAGGATGCCTAATACTATTCTGATATGTATCCTCATGATCAATGTTTTCTAAATCCTTCTTGTGCTCTGAACCTCCTCCTCAACTACCAATTCTGTGCACTTTGTGCATAGATTCCGCGTTCCCTCGACCCTTTCCAAATGGTATCTTCCTCTCTCCTCTCGTAGGACACCTTTCACGTTCAAGCCAGGGAGACCAGGGATTTCTCATATAATAATAAATAATAACAATAATTAGACTGTACGTGCCCTCTCTGGCACAATTCCTAGCTTAGGTCAAGTAATCTTTATGACAATTCTATCCTTAGTTAGGATCAGTACAGTCAGCCCTCGACTGCGGCTTAGCGTAAACGTTCGAATTAAACACTGCCAATTTTTAAGATACTCATTGTAAATAGCAGTCAAAGCGTAGATTATTGGGCGGCAAAAGCCTTGAATATTAATGAAGACAAACTAACTTACATTGCCTACCCAGTAATATTCTCATCTCATGTATTAATCTTGCACTCCAATTCGGAGATGGTCGTACACGACGCGTCACGATTAATAGTACCCGGAGAATACTAGTTTGGTGGAGTAATGGCATGTGGGGAGATTCATGATTGTCCATACGAGTACTTATTGTTGCGACTGCCTCGCCCTTGTTCAGGCGCCAGAATTGGGCCGAGGCACCCGCATATAATCCTCCATTTGAGGCAATCCTGTGATTCAGCAGTAAAGCTCGCAGCCTGGCTTGCGTAGCGACTGTCTCTCCGTGTGTTATCATGCTTGAACAAGTAATCCAAGCTCTCTCCCCGTACAGAAGAACCTCCGAAGCCGACACACAGACAATCACCACCAACATTCAATTAACAATTCCCATACTCTATTAGCCACACGGCTATCAACCAAACCAAGCCACACGGCTATCAACCAAACCAAGCCACACGGCTATCAACCAAACCAAGCCACACGGCTATCAAACCACACCAAGCCACAAGGCACGGGTAGAACCCCTGCGGGAACTACCTCCTTCAAGATACTCATATAATCAAAACTGTTACCGCACCTGCGGAATATTACACTAACAAATCCACTCTCGCCGGGATTCACCCCGGATTCCCTCGAGCCACGGCACCTGCTGAAGTGCGGCTACTCCCTGGACCCGGACCTTCTTCCTCAAGAAGTGGATCTCCACACTGCTGCCGTAGTCACGGCACTCAGAGTCAACAAATAAAAGACAAGGCGAGAGTATACAGTTCTTTCATTGTCCTGCAGAGGTCAATCGTGCAAGTGAGATTAGGTGCCAGTAAGGCAACTCGAATTGCCCACACATAACTCCTTCTGAGTCAGATTAAGTCATTTGTTTATTAATTAGGTGTTGCCGTTCGACGGCAACTGGTGACCCAAAAGTAGTAAAAGAACATCTTCCTGGTGTAATCGATAAATTCCTCAATATTCAACCCTTTAAAAACCAAATTCAATTAGTTCCCCATTTGGGAGAAGTTAACAGTTCATATACTCCTCGTATGGATCTTTTGTTTTAGGACGTCTTATATTAAGGAACTTTTAAAAGCCAATATGTTGGCATATGTATCTCATGTGACAACTTGGAAATAAACGGTTTTGTTTTGTTGTTTTATTCCTTATTTTTTTTTTATCAATGATGCATGCCAATGTTTTTCAGTAGGATTGATCTTAATGAAAGCTAGGATTTTTTTTCCCTTTTATTTCTCGTACAGATATCGAGACATTCTAGAGTACGAAAAAGCATTAATTCTCACTCTATGCATTTTAGCTGTTGTATATCTTCCTTTTTGCTTCATGAATCATGTGTTATTCAGTCTCACGAATTTGCCATAATTCCACAAAATTGGAATCACCGATATTGTTGCTCTTAAAAAAACCACAAACAGTTCATTTCCAAATTTCCCTTAAAATTCATGCCTCTATTTAAAGTAAGAGCAGTGGTAAAAGAGTTTTACCATTTCTAAAATTGATTCTGTCCTATTTTGAGCTTGACAAAAGTGAGAACAATTAAAATTAGCTCGTGTCGAATCTGTAGGATTTCTCAGAGAGTTCTACTGTGTGGGAGTTTATCATTTACCATGTTGGGGACTGTCAGTGGTGGAAGTTTTCCTTGATGTCTCCTGGGACTGCTCATACAGCGTTTCTACTTTTTGCAGAACCTCAACGACATCGCCAAACGCCAACACACACTCAGTTTCCCCTGGGCCTTGTTTTGGACTTGTTATTGACTTTGTTTTTTTGGCCTTGTTTTTGCCTTTTCACGTGGGTTATTTTTGGAAGCTAGTAAGCTTAAGATTACACTCACAGGCTAGCTAAACTACCTGCTTCTACTACGATAACTTGCTTGTCCAGCTTGTGATTAATAAAGCTGATTCTTCAAAGTGACACCACCAAACGTCACTGGTTCTTTTCATAAAGGCGTGTGCTACTAGTTAGTCTAAATTGGGCTTATGATAACTCCCCAAAACACGCCCCATTACATCCCGCCGAACTTCACCATCGACCACAGGACCTCGCCCCGGCACGGAGTGCCCCCCTAGAGAAGATCTTCCAGTCAAGATCCCGCCAGTCCGCCGGGCGTTTCCTCAAAATACATATCCGAGCTGAGTGCCCTCGCCTTATTACCCTTCTCTCACGGTTTCCGAATATTGTCGAGTGACTGTTTAGCGTTTGGCCATACCCACGGCAAACCTAACATATATATAGTGTTAGTTATAAGACATTTGAAAAATCAATGCTCAAGATCATATGTATCAGGCTTGATTGAAAATAAAGCATCCCAAAGATGCCGATGTTTGATGATGATGATGATGATGATGATGATTAGCCCGCATCGTGGTGCGCCGACGCGGCGCTTCGATGTGTTCGTATGAGACTGCTCGCTGTTGGGGGTAGTGTGGCAGACTCACTACAATTTTATATTTCATTCGATTCATCATTCAGTTCACTGCTTCCTTTTTTTCCACTTAGCCAGACTCCAGTGCAAATCAAGTTGATGCAGCTGACTTCTATTTTTTAAATCTATCGCTTCTCATTCATTTGTTAATGCCAATGCTGTGATAACCCTCTTTACTGGATAATCTTTAT
This sequence comes from Morinoia aosen, assembly GCA_030386875.1. NCBI lineage: Eukaryota > Metazoa > Arthropoda > Malacostraca > Amphipoda > Talitridae > Morinoia > Morinoia aosen. Next base: position 24,261,830 of record CM059565.1, read on the forward strand.
TGCTTTTTCCCTCGGGGTTTGTCTAATATTAGCAGTTATTTTTTCTGCCAGCGCAAACGCGGGGTTGGTGTTTAAGACTTGTGAATTTACTTGAGATTTAGGGTTCGAAAGTGAAATTTGGTGGGTTTTATCCATTCTTATAGCAGGGAATCAAATTCTTCGTGGGCTCTATAAGCACTCATTTATAGCGCGTAGTAGTCAGCAGAAGCTTGAGAATTGAATGTTAGCTTTGAAGAACTGACGTATAGAACTGACGTATATTCAAGAACTAACGGATATGAAGAACTGAATAAGATTTAGAGAAACCTTCTCAATTGGAGAGAAGGCAACGAGAGAAGGAGCAATTCATCTAAAATTTCCGGTCACTACACCCATTCTGCACGTGATATGCTTTATGGTGTTTTTTTTAGGAGGTCAGGAAATCACGTTGCTCTCACCTAATAGGATTTCCATCACTTACTTGATGCAGTCGTCGGAACATTATTAGGACTGATATACAAACATTTTAAATTATTTTTTATTCATAAATCCTAGTTATTAGGGAGTAATATATGTCGGGTTTTTTAATTGCTCCGCCGCTGGGTGGTTCAGTGTAAATATTAATTTGAACGGCAAAGACAAAAAAAAACTCGATCGATATCTCGAAATGTTCGGGGAAGATTACGAGAGGGTTAATGAAAAGCGGTTATGGACTCAGCTCGTTTTTAGGTTGAGTTTATTGGAAGGGAAACCAGGAACAGTCTTGGTTCTTGATCTCGGAGAGCTTGTCTAGGTGGGCAATCCTTGCCTGTGAGGGTTGTGTGTATGGCGATGACGTAGAGGTCCTGCACAGGAGTCCAAGATGCTGGGTGAAACAATCCAGGAGAGACATCGAGACATTTCACTACTGACAATCCAAACATCATAATGACAACTCTTCCCACACGGAGAAATCCGAGAAACTCCTACAGGTCAGGCACCGGCTACATTGGATTCTCACCCTTGGCAAACTCAAAAGAGATAGGACAGATTTTAGGTTGACAGATTTTTAATCAAGAATTAAATTGTTTAAATCACTAATGCATCTGGCTTCAAACTCCGAGCATTAGGTTCAAGAAATTCCAAGAATAAAGATCGAGATTTCTTACAGAGACTACGGGCAAGTGAACACGAGATCTACGGAAATTGGTGAAAGTATCAAGTGACTGCGCTTTTTGAAAAGCAGTAAAAAAACATAAAAAATCCTAAAATTCGAGGATAAAAATCCTAGTAAAAAATCCTGGAAGATCATTTGCAATACTAAAGGGATTAAGGGAATAATATATATATTCCCAGTAGAAGAAAAGGAAAAAAGAGAAAAAAAAACAAAACGTTGATTTCACAGGCGGAAAATACGCGAAGAAGGAAGACACGAAGGCACGAAGGTTCAGTGTGGCGATTTAGCCGACGACTTACGCGTCGGCCTGAGCCAGGGCCGCCAGCAATTAACACACACTTAAGATCGGCAGATGGTAGTGAGTGTTCTTTGTCACAAGAATGCGATGAGTTAAATTAAATTTTATTGAAAGGTTTTTATATTGAAATAAGGGCGTTTACGTACAGTTTTTCGAGGATATGGAATTAAGAAATGAAATTCCGAAATATATCAAGCGTAGGCATGAATACTTTTCGTAATTTAAACTACTGTAAGTCGGTTTGTAAAAAAAAAAGAATAATTGCTACTTATAACACATGCCTATGGTATTTATAGTCACAGAGTAGAGAGGAGAGGCGACGGTATGAGGTTCCGCCATAAAACAAAGCGCTATCGGCAACGAACGCCGGCAAAATTTTGCCGCGTCCGTTCCAAACAAAGATTAACGTAGATTAGTAGATTATCGAAAAGAAAAAGAAAGAGCATGATTATGCTTTGATTATAAAATTTATGACACGAAATAAAATAAAATAAAATCATGACACATCTGACGCAATATTTTACGCTAAATCATGTTGAGAACAAAACAAAACTCTGAATGAGAAGCATGCTACATCCATATTCCCACGCATAACTACGTAACTTAGTACACTGCACTTGTCACTTATTTATACTCACTGACACGAAGAAAAGGAACACGAATATTTTCTAACACATTTGAACTCACGAGAATTTGCTTGTAACACTGCTAGTAGGACGCCATAAGTCAGAATGGCTTTGAAAGAAGAGACGCGCAAGTGCGCAGTGTTGCCACCAGAGGGCTTCTCTCTCGAAAAATGTCAAGTGTTATTTTTATTGTTTCATGCATTTACACAAAAACTTCAATGATGGTGGATTAGAAGTAGAAAATAATTAATAATAAATTAGAGTAATATTTTTAATGCTACTAATTAATTTATTTAAGTATGAATAGCAAATTTCTAATTTTTACACTTATGTAGCGGTATGCTACATATATACCCATCCTTTCTGAAAGTGCATACAATATAGCACAACTATAAACAAAAAAATATGGTGGTCATGCGTCTGAATTTTATAAAAAATAGGATTCTTCTCAATAACTTAGTCTTATTCCATCTTAAACTACATATTTACTAACTAGTGTTTGTAGTTGTTCTTCTTAGAGAACAATTTAATCAAAATGAAAACATTCTCGTTGATACATCACAAGATTTAAAATAAAAATAATTGCTCAGTCGAATGAAAAATGTAAAAACTCAGTTGGCAAAATTCTTATAGAAGCGAATTGAAACGAATCTCATACAAAGATATATTAGAGTCAATCATTCGCGTAATAGCGACAATTAGTTTAAAGGTTTTGTCCATTAAGGCGCTACGGGAAATTCTATCAAGGTGGCAATGCTTACCTAGAGTATACTCTGAATTGAGTTCACCGGCTGACAAATCTCCTGCACGAATATTAAAAATGACAGCTTTTTGGAGAGTTGCTGGCCTCAAGTATGTATATATGAGAGAATGTTTCGGAGGTAGTGGTAAAAGATTATGCAATAATTTCCTAAGTGGTGCAACATTTATCAAGTTGTGGACTACGCTGTGATGTAAAAGATTGTTTGAATATTATTGAATATTATTGAATATTATTAGTAAACTTAACTGGTTGATAAGAGATGGAACAGTTATGAAATCGGAGCTATAACGCAGTCTACGAGGAAACTACAATAAATTGTACGCCTTAAATATATGGTGAATTAAGTTGGATTAAATATTTGAAAATGAATTTACATCCTCCATTACATTCAAATCTATAACTGTTAATGAACACGTCGTTCACATTTAACTTATAATATAACCACATGAATATGCAGGTGCATATGAGCTTTTTCTCCATTGATAAAAGAAGTGGTCAATGTTTATTTTACCTCCGGCAGGGAAATTAAAGATGTCGTTGCTGATAATCACTAAATGAGCACATTTAAAAGCCTTTTAACTTGCAGGAATGACATTATGCTCGCTGATGCGTTATTTTTGAATAATTGAACTTTGAAGTTGGCCTTTGCGCCAAAAGAAGCGAGCGCGTGAAACAGAATTTAATTAATAACAGAAGCTATTACGAACGTAAAGAGGTTGGGTCGTGAGGGGGAGGCACAGTTCTTCTAGTGAAAATTATAAATAGGTAAATGTATAGTGTTTGACCATAATCGATTTTCCACTTTTTGATCAAGAAAGATGGTTAATGAGACCAAAATAAACAAGTTTTCTTCAATGCACTTTCCTTCGGAAATGAGTATTTTAAAAGTTATGGCGTTAAATGAGTTACCGGAACTCCATAGTGCATCACCCTATTACAAACGTAAAGAGGTTGGGTCGTGAGGGGTAGCCACAGTTCTTTTAGTTTTATAATTTTCACTAAAAGAACTGTTGCAACCCATCTCGACCCGACCTCTTTACGTTTGTAATAGGGGGTTTGCTCTTCGTCGGCTTGGTTGGCGCGCGGGAACGCCTGTTTACTTTCACGTCGGACCGCGCGGTGTATTTTTCCCCGCCTCAAATACTGGAGTTACGGTAACTCATTTCCCGTTCTCATTCCTAAAATACTCATTTCCGAAGGAAATTGCATAGAAGAAAACTTGTTTATTTTCGTCTCATCTACAATGTTTCTTGGTCCAAAAGTGGAAAATCGATTATGGTCAAACACTATACATTTACCTATAAATAAAGCTTCTAACCCACCCATTACGGTGACGACCGCAATCTTGTTGACATCGGGTCCAAGATTGCGGCGCCCATGGTGGTCGCCATCTAAGACCCGATGTAAAAAAGATTGCGGTCGTCACCCTAATGGGTGGGTTAGAAGCTTTATTTATAATTTTCACTAGAAGAACTGTGCCTCCCCCTCACGACCCAACCTCTTTACGTTTGTAATAGGTGGTTAGCTTCGGTTTTTAATTCAATTAAGCTCGCCTTCTTTGGCGCGGGAAGGCCAACTTCAAAGTTAAATAATTCAAAAATAACGGATCAGCGAGCATAATGTCATTCTTGTAAAAGGTTTTTAAATGTGCTCATTTAGTGATTATCAGCAACGACATCTTTAATTTTCCTGCCGAAGGTAAAATAAATATTGACCAAAGAAGTTTCTACAATTTTCAAATTAAGGCAATTATTATACCGGGTGTCCCACAAAATTTCGGTCAATATTTACGGTAAATGTGTAGCGTTGGTCAGTAATCGATTTTCCACTTTTCGGTATCTAATTGTAGTTAATTAGATGAAAATAAACAAGTTTTCTTCTATGCACTTTCTGTCGTAAATGAATATTTTACAAGTTATAGCGGTAAATTACTGATCGCAACTCCAGTGTTTGAAGCGGGAACTAATTCAAACAGCATGTCGGACGGCGACGCTGCAATGCCGTCTTACTTCTAGTTCAATCGTCATTAAAGACGAAACCAAACCTACCCCTATACCTCGTTAAGGGGACGGTTCGGGGCAAAAAAAAAGTCTAAGTTCTCGGTGGATTTTTCTGAGATATCTACCGTCGATGTAAATTGTTATTAATAACTTTTTTGATTTGTGCGAATTTTTCGTAACCATACATCAATACGATTTTTTTTAAAAAAACATGAAAAAACATGTGTTGCGGAAAATCCTACTCCTCCTACAATTTTCAACTTACAGAACTCAGAAAATATTCTCTAGATAGCAAATTGTCTTGTCTAGAGATCCGGTGCAAAAGTTTTTCGATCATTTGATTTTTTGAATTTTGAGAACTTTTTTGGTAAATCTGAAGGAGATGACAGTTGTCGATTTTCCACTTTTTGGTGCCTGAACCTAATTAATTGAATCGAAATAAACAAGTTTTCTTCTATGCACTTTTCGTCTCAAATGAGTATTTTACGATTTATAGCGGTAAGTTTAGTTTCGTCATTGATGACGAATGCGCTCGAATAAACAGCTACTCATCGATTTTCGAATTTTTGTTGCTTGAAACATGGTAATAACATTGAAATAAACAACTTTTCTTCTATACACTTTTTTCGTCAAATGAGTATTTAACGAGGTATAGCGGTAGGTTTGGTTTCGTCTTTCAAGACAGAGCGCTGGAAGCGAGACGCCATTGCAGTATTGCCATACCACTCGATCAAAGAATTGCTTTCCGCTTCAAAGACTGGAGTTGCGGTAAGTCATTTACCGCTATAACTAATAAAATACTCACTTGAGACGAAAAGTGCATAGAAGAAAACTTGTTTATTTTGGTGTCATTAACCATTTTTAGCCATTACAATTTGCAAAATCGACAACTGTCATCTCCTTCAGATTTACCACTTTTTTCCCCAAAAATGACCTCTTTTTCCACTTTTTTGAATAATTTGCTTCTAATTTTCAGGGTGAATTGAAATTTGAAAAAACTTTTGCACCGGATCTATTTTCCTTTTCAATCGCTATTGATTGGTATGCTCGCCATCTCTTTACCTTCAAAACTGTGGGAGGAGTAGGTTTTCAAAAATCAAGAAGGCGAGTATTCAGAAAAGCCATTTTTCCAAAAATAAATTTTTTCGTTCTGTACTAATTTTTTAATTGAGTCTTATCAGTGATTCTGTACCTTCTTATGTACCTTCAAAACAGTGGGTAGGGATCCATATCAAAAGTCAATAAATATAAGTTTCAGAACAGGGTTAATTTTTTATTAATTTTTTTTTTTCAATGCTGACTAAATATTTTTTTCAAAAACCTAAATTGCTTTGTAGCTCTTTTTAAGCCCTTTCGATTGATATAATTGCCATTCCTGTAGCTTCAAAACTCCGTGAGGCGTTTATGTTTACACAGCCAGCTAATTAGCTGATGACTCAGCAGCTGGACTCAAAACAAACACTCAATTACACCATCATAATTTATCACTGAGTAATAGGATGTTTCGTTTGAGTAGGAAATCATTTCAAGTTAGGCCATGAATGAACTCTCTTGCTATTCCAGTAGAGAAACACTCAATACTGGCTCGTAATGGGGGGGGGAAGAGGGAGGTCACCCATCCATTGGCGCACCCCAAGGTCACACTAGTGCGCGTCTTTTACTCCGTCCAGAAGACTAACCAATTGACGTACTTGAAAGCCAATTATATCGTTGGATGCGCAAGAAAAATCTCTATAAGATGAGTTTATAAACTGAAAAATGACCATAATCTGAAAATAGACCCGAACCGTGCCCTTAAATACTCATTTGACGAAAAAAGTGTTTAGAAAAAAGTTGTTCATTTCGACGTTATTACCATGATTCTAGCAACAAAAATTTAAAAATAGATCAGTAGCTTTTTATTCGAGCGCATTCGTCATCAAAGACAAAACTAAACTTACCGCCATAACTCGTTAAAAACTCATTTACGACGGAAAGTGCATAGAAGAAAACTTGTTTATTTTGATCTAATTAACTACGTTTAGGCACTGAAAACTCAAAAATCAATTACTGACCAACGCTACACATTTACCATATTTACTTTAATGTTGTCACTGATTTTCATAATTTCGTAGGTATAGATAGGTAATATAGTCGATTTTAAGACGTTTTACATGAATGACAATATGCCCGGAAATGCTTAGTTTTTGAGCTATTCAAGTTTGAAGTTACACAAACGGCTCTCCTGAATGGCCTTTTTTGCGCAAAAACAGTCATCGTTTTTGCAATAGAAACGGAAGCTAACCCCCTATTACAAACGTAAAGAGGTTGGGTTGCGAGGGGTAGCCACAGTTCTTTTAGTGAAAATTATAAATTAAAGTTTCTAGTGACGTTTGTTTACATCGACTCCAAGATGGCTGCTGCCATCTTGGGAGACCGGTTGGCGCCATGGCGGCAGCTACCTTGGAGTTGATGTAACGGACGTTACTAGAAACCTTTATTTAAAATTTTCACTAAAAGAACTATGGCTACCCCTCACGACCCAACCTCTTTACGTTTTTAATAGGAGGTTAGCTTCCGTTATTAAATAAATAACGCTAGCCGCGCGTGCTTCCATGGCGCACAAGCCAGCTTCAAAGTTAAAAAATTCAATAATAACGCATCACCCTGCAGAATGTCATTCTTGTAAAACATTTCTTAAATGTGTTCCTTTATTTATTCTTTGCATCAAAATTATGAAAATTGTTGACAACATTGAAGTAAATATTGGCCAAAATTTCCCCAACTTTTTAATTAATTATATCTCCGCTTTAAATTAGCATATTTGAATTGTCATTTTTCACAATATAGGTAGTAAATTTTGTTTTCTTTTTTTCAAGTTTTGAAAATTGGCCGAATAACCACTTTTCAATGATTGATTTACTGAAAGGGATAGAAAAACTAATTGTTCAAAGAAAAAGTTTTAAAAAGCATTGATATTTTTCTTATTTTCTACTTTCCAAAAACCAAACAAACAACAATTTAGATGAGTAACAAATCATTATCTTGAATAATGTTCAAATAAATAAAGTAATTTAGTATCCTTTGACATATCCTCCATGGCAAGTGTTACTTCTAGCCACCATTGAATGAAGAGTTTTCCCGATTATTTCACCGTTTGCTTTCAAGAGTGTTTTGTTCCTGAAACCCTATTATTGAAAACACTTGAAACCTCTTGGAGGGTTCAAATACTTGGTGGTATGTAGGATACATCATTGTGAAATTATTTTCAACAGTAGGTATTAAGATGTGATGAAGAACACCAGTGTTTTTGAAACTCCTATCAACAATTAGCTCTTCTACCCCTTCAGTAAATCAATCATTGTAAAGTGGTTATTCAGCCAATTTTCAAAACTTGAATTATTCAAAAAGAAAATAAAATTTACTACATTGTGAAAAAGACAATTCAAATATGTTAATGTGAAGCAGAGATGAAATAAAAAGTCGGACAATTTTGTGGGACACCCGGTATGGATTTAATACCACTTTGACGAGTACTAACTGTTGCGTCTTACATTATGTATAAGACCTAATAAATCCTTGAATTTATAAATGGGGCTGATTGCGGTTGTGGATTTTCTCTAATATAGATACATATACAAATGCCAACTCTCCATTACCTTATCCTGTTTCTCAACCAGATTCTGATTTTTTCCAAATATTTTATCGGCACTCCTCTGCTTGAAATCAAATGCAGATTTGTAATAAAAATTCTGGTATTTGTGAAGAAAACAATTGGTTTTCTTTCCATTGCAAATGAATATTTAACGGGTTATAGTGGTAGGTTACTTACCGCAATTCTATTCTTTCAAGCGTGGGAAAATTGTTTTGATTGGCTCCGATAGAATCTCTGTTCCAACGGCTGTAATGCGCTTGAATGATTGTTAGGTTATGTTAAGTTATGTTAGGTTGGGTTAGGTTAGATTAGTTCTGTTATGTTACTTTACGTTACATCACCGCTATAATTCATTAAATACTCATTTGCTACAGAAAGTGCATAGAAGAAAAGTTATTTATTCTGATGTCAATAACTGTAACCAAGCAACAAAAATTGAAAACTCGATCACCAAAATTTCATAGTATCTTAGTTTCTATGTGGACTTTATGTATATACTTTATGTTAATTAATTGCAATGGTATATTTTCTTTTCCTGTCTCAACTTGAGTCATACTGTACATTTTTATTTATTTAATTTATGTTACAGATTTTAGGCTTATTTATTAATGCCCTTCTTAAGTAGAAAATTAGAATATCTTATCAGTAGTATTTTAAGTTTAGAATTATCTTTTGGTTTGCTAAAAAAGAAATTATTCCTCAACGTGTATCTCCTTGGGAGATACTTGAAACATAAAAATGAGGGCTAGCAGTGTCGGGGCCTTTGCAACTACCTACAATTTCCTGCGCAATACTCATAGTATTATTCATTCAAGAATTCAGTGCCTGTGTATCAGACTTGTCCAATGAGCTACTCAGGATTCACCAGTCCTTGTCACAAACTACCTTTGGATGGCATCACTGGGATAACCCTCTCCCACTACAATCACTCTATATGACAATTATATACCTGTTCCAATTCATCAAAACAGCTCATACCACAATCATCTTCAGCATATCTTGTATACCACTCATTCTCTCCATACTGCTCAAATACCACATTCATGGAAATCTCCATCTCTTGCTTATATTTACTACATTCCAGCATGAAATGTTCAATTGTTACCTTTACTCCGCTATCTCATTGCAGACACAACCTATTATTTTTCCGATTCAGCCTCCACATATGTCTATTTGCACTTAATGCCTTACACCTCGCAGCAAACAAGAGTTGTATTCCAAAACTACAATCATAGAACATCTCACACGCACATTCTTTTGCATATACCAGATTAGTGTAGTAGGTTTTCTCGTCATGCTGAGCATCCACTTCTTCAATCCGATCTCATTTGTTTGCCTCAATTTATTTTTTCAACCTCTTGCAATCTCATTCTGGTCCTTCCCTTTCAACATTCATTAAAAGCCAGTTATCTAAGATACAATCATTCTATTTTTTGGAGTTAGCACTCCCAAGAAAGTTGTGAGTTACTGAGCTGAAATTTTGTAGGCCTTATGTTGGAACTGAATGGGCTTATATTTTGTTATGGACCATTTTTACAGTTCATTATTGCTATTTTTTAATATTTCTGGCATAATGATTCAACCTTTATCTTTTCTTTTAAAAAAGTTTGTAATAAAAAATTATTGAAAAAACTGAACAACAATTTGAGTGGTTTATGTCATTTTGAAGGTTGATTATTTGCTGCAAGGTATGAAAAGAATTTTTTTAAATGTTTAGGTATGTCATTTTTGAAGGTAAATTTATTTAAATGTTATTTGTTAAAAAAATTTTTTTATTCATTTGGAGCCACCTTCTGTAAAGGAAGTTCTATCTTGGAGTTGTCATTCAGGACGGGAGTATTTTACTGTCCTCCAGCTGCCCCTAGCCAGTCTAGCTGCAAATCCGAGCCTGGGGCAGCAGCAAGCCACTAGGTTGCTGAGGCTTCTCATGCTTGCTTTACTTTCACCTCTGAAATCTCAAGCCCAAGCTTATCTGGACATAATTCTGTCACAATTTCTAGTGTAGCGTTTAATTATTGAGAACAAATAATTTAGTTATGAGATGTAAATGGTCTCATGAAATTGGTAATTAACAAGTGTGCATAACAATTGACAGTACTTCTTTATGAAGAGAACAGTAATAAGTGACTTGGAATTTTAGACTTCTTAGAAGCTAAATTTTTTGCTGTAAATTTGACTAATTGCCATATTTATCCCTTAATTTAATATTTATAGATCTTCTAAATTCTCCATTTAACTTTGCATTATTTGTTACAGGGTCTAGGTCTACTTGTGGGTCATGTTAATTACTTGAAGTTAAGTTGTATTCCAGTTTTACATGTGCTAAATTGGTATTGGTATACAATTACTCTGTAAGGATTAAAGCAATGCAAACATTCAATACATCTTCATTAAGGATTTTTTATCTTTCTTTGGCTAGCTCAGCTAGCTGCCTCTCTAGATAAGGATGTTGGTATGGGCCAACGGCAAAAAGCTGTTGAATATGCAAAAAATCATAGGTGTAATTTAAGGTGACCGTCTAGTCAGAATCAAGAAAATGGTCGTCCCGTTTTTTGTATGGTATCTAGATCTATGAAATTTTGCATACGTATGTATTTTAGAAAATGAATAAGGGTTATATTGGGCACTTTTTCCGTTTTTGCCATAATTACGGAGATAACGAAAAAAATGGATTAAAAAAATGGGGTATATTCAAGCCACTTCTTCTCAAAAAGTAGTCATCGTAGAGAAATGATTTAGGTATTATTGAATGCGGAAAGAGCTGTTGTATAAAGAGTCAGAGGATTGCATTGAAACTCGCAATAATTTATTTATTATGGAATTTAAAAGAAATTTAAAGTGTCATTCATTTTTCCGTAGATTTTTTAAAGTAATTGAAAATCTTCTGTGAATTTCAATATAATCCTTTGACTCTTTATGCAGCAACTCTTTGCGCAGCTAATGATACCAAAATCATTGCTCTACGATAACAACTTTTTGAGAAGAAGAAGCTTGAATATTGACATTTGTATTGCTCAGAAAATGTGTTTTAGTGCAGAGACAGGTTTTTTTTTGTTTGCAAGCTACATTTCTTGGAGAAATTGGTAGTGTTGACGTTTTGAATATCATTTTTGGAAGTTATTGTGGTTCCTTGAAGGAACCAGTACCACAAGTGGTACCAAAAATGTCTAAAACGCACCAGGAGCATAAGCTGGGGCGTCCTTGGCATCCTCGTAGGCTCCTCTTATAGGATATGGAAGCGCCACGCAGAGCCATACGCTTATATCACTACATTAGTACCGAGCAATCAACGTCAAATCCAGAAAAATCTTGATCTGCTATCGAAAAAAAAGCCATCTAAATCTGAATGAATCATTGGTCTGCAACGACTAGATCAGCTAACGTGTCATATCTACGCAAGCAGATTGAGCAAGCTTCCAATTACCCTCTTTCCCCCCGAGGGAGGAAGGGGTGGAGGTACCGAGAACTCAACTTGCCAAATCCCAAAAATTTTGATCTGCTAGCAGATAAATGCATATCTAATTATGAACAAACCGTCGGTCAGCAACAACTAACTCAGCTCATTTGGCACATGTGCACTAGCATGCTGAGCGAGCTTCCCCCACCCTCCTTCCTCCCAATTGAGGGAGGGGTGGAGGTACCAAGAATTCAACTTGCCAAATCTCAAAAGTTTTGACTTGCTAGCAGATAGATGCATACCTAATTATGAACGAACCTACAGTCAGAGGCAACCGGCCAAGCTCATGTGGCACATCTGAGCAAGCTGGCCGGGCGAGCTTCCCCCCCACCCTCTTTCTTACTCCCGAGGGAGGGAGGGGTAGAGGTACGGAGAATTCAACTTGCCAAATCTCAAAAGTCTTGACTTGCAAGCAGATAGATGCATACCTAATTATGAACAAACCGACACTCAGCAGCAACCAGCTGAGCTGACGTGGCATATCTGCACAAGCTGGCCGGGCGAGCTACCCTCGATCCTCCTTTCAAACCCCCATTTGACCTACTTTGGTGAGACGGATCGTTCTGCCGCTTTGCAGGAATGAAGTTTAGGACTTTCTCAATCGAATAGAGCAATAAAAAAATATGATGGATTTTTTATTTTCGACTAGACTGTGGCCTTAATGAGGGTTTCATTTGTTGGTATTTTAAACTTCAGCTACAATTTTAGAAACTTAAAATCTGCCATTTCCATAAAATTTGAGCTTTAATATTTGTACATTTCAAAAGATTGACCATATTATTTTGTGCAGCTATGTGCAGTACAGCAGCATTGCTGCCCGCACTGTGAGGGCTGCCCTCAAAGAGCCGGCACGATCTGAGGCTGCCAAGCGGGCAGGCCAGCAGGTCAAGATCAAGCACTGGAAGGATGGCAAAGTCATCAGTAAGTCACTCTCTTCTATTGCAATGTTGTTTGAAAGCAGTAGTGAGGAAAACTATCATCATTTGTAAATTGTAATAGAGGCTAATTTTGTTTCTTGAGACCTTTCAATTATGTATATTTTATATAGTTGCCTGTCAGTTCAATAATAATTTTAAGCATAAAATAAAGGTGAATTCGTTTTATTCTACTGTAAGATAGATCAGAATCGATGCTTTTTACATCAAAATCAACTTTACTTTCAAAGGACAAATATGGATGTAACAGTTTCAACCTTATGAGCTATAAATTTATTGACCATTGTTACATATTTAGGTGTCATTGTGAAGTCCTAAGGTAATGCTTGAATTGGCCTTTCTTTTGGTGCAACAGAGAAGATTTTTGGGTTACATTATAGACCCTTTTTTTCAATTCTCCTCCTCAGGGGGATACAACTATTGAATCTATGGGAATTAGCACTCCATAGGGGAAAATGTGTCAGGGCCCAAGCTGAGAGTTGGGTAGGCCTTCTTTGTGTTGAAATAAAATGTTTTTTTTTTTTTGTCAAGGACCACCTTTTTTTGGTTCACTGCTGTCCTGCTTTTCCAGCACCTACTACTTTCTTACTAAGCTTTCATCTTGTTTCATAAACTAAACTTCTTTCTTGTTTTACTGTTTCCATAAATGGGTGGGCAGCTGAAATCCCCTACAGGGTTTTTGGCTGTCCTGTGCTTGCGGATTGTACGTGGCTCTGTGGATGATCTTTCAAAGATCAACTGGGGCTCTTAAAGATGACAATAGTGTGGGTGTCAATTAAAGCAGTTTTTATGATGGCTGTTGCTATGTTTCCGTAATGATGATTGTGACAAACTTCGAACAACGATTATACAGTGTACTTTTGCTGAAATGATTTGAATTTTGAACTGTGGGATCTACGGCGCGATATAGTACGAATTACTGAAGCGCTAGCAAATCAATGCTAATACTACTACTGCATTTACGGTTTCTATGCCCCTTCTGCATAGATTCTGTGTTTCCTTATCTCCATACTAAATGGTGCCTTCCTCTTTTCAAAACGCCTTTTTTTGCTGTTAGGGTGGCCTAAACTAACATATAATCTAACCTTTTCAATGCTGCTTTTTTCTAGCACCTCTTACTCCAACTATTAGCACCTCTTCAACTTTTTCTCGTTTCATAAACTTTTTTCAAACTTTGTTTCTACATGCAGACTGTGGAGGGACATACCTTGTAAATAGATCCTGTTCTCATAATTCCTTAATGATGCCTTTTTACTTCATCTCTTGGAGAAGTCTTTGTTGTGGTTAGGGAGGCTAAAACTATCTTATCTTTTAACTATTTTTGTCACTTGATATATTTTGTCACAATGTAGTACAGATCTGCGTAGAGTGTGATAGTAATCATGTAATGTTTACTCTTTTTTGATTTCAGTAATGAAGGATGTTCATGAATATAATGGAATTAAACAGCTAGAACTGTAGTTTTATTTATGTAATGGTCAGTGTTTCTTGTGTGAATTGTTAGGATGATTCTCTTCTGTAGTTGTTGATGTATTATAATTTTTTAATAATTTCCATGATATTGCCTAATCTAGAAATACAAGGTGTTTGTCTATGGGAGGGTATATAATGTGGATTTTTCCTAGTGTATTACATGTAAGTACGTAAAAAATTTACTATCCACAGTTGGCATAATGTATGTTTTTGAGAAGCAGTCAGTTTATTTTACCTTTCTTAATGTGCCATGCGATTTCATCTGAACTTCCGTACCGTGTAGGCCAATCTTAAGGCGGTGAGATGCTGTCGCACCAGTGTCGTAAGTTGAGCAAACTGCAGACTTTAACTCGCATGACTTGTTCTCCCCAATAACTGCATTGATTTATTTGTGACTTTTGTAGTTGGGATTTGTTGATTTGATTCATCCAAGTTTTTGGAGCAGCTGAAGGCAATTGCTAATCAATGGTTTTTCTAATAGGATTTTGTACTGTTGTAATGATCTTGCTACATTTGTGTGAGCTTCATGAACTAACAGTTAATGATATTCTACATTTTCTAAATTGCATTATCATGTGATTGAAGTTATTCTGATTGAAAAATATTAATACTAGGGGAGTTTTGCTTACTCAAAATGATGCACACCACATTTTTGTTGGCAGATATTTATATCTGCTTCAAACTTTTATTTACTAAAGGTTAGTTTTATTACTAACCAAATTATCTGATATTCCATTGCTATTGCTTGAAGCAATTCATTTGCTTGCCATGTGTGATTTCTGTATTGTGCAGGATTCCAATTCTGTTCAACTGTGCTTCATGTTTATCAAATGCCTCATTGATTTTCTGCCATCAATGTGTTTGCATGTTTGATCTGCGTATTTTATAAACTTATAAGTAATTTCATAGCCCACATTTCTTTATAATAGGTTTACTTGAATAGAAAATATTTCAGACCATGAGCTTAACTTATTTTGGATATGGCAGTGTGTGTTTAGATTAAAAACGTGTAAATGATGAGGAAGTGTGCAGTAGAATATTTGCTGCCAGAAATTGGTTGAATAATGTAGCATGAACTAGCGTTTTTGTCTCATAATCCTACGATACAAAGGTTATACAGGAAATGGCTTTCTCCATGGAGAAGTGCAACGCCTTGTCCTTGAAGGACATGTGCCATGACATTCTCGTATGGGGGAGTTCATGTTGTGCCAAAATATTAATTTGATGTCGGCGTTTTATTAATCTTGATGCAGAAAAAGTCTTGCTATTCCTAATCTACACAATGGCAGTGCAGTGTTTTGCATTGGTCATGCCTTTTTCCTTAAATGTGCTCAAATGCTAGTGCTGACCGCTACTGAGTTGCGTTCATTCTTTTTACGCCAGTAATAGCGTGCTTTCATTTTCCTTACCCTGGTGTTTTTCCTATTCCAGAGAACTGAGGTGTGCCCTGCAGCGTCCACTGAACATCTTGGGAGAGAGTGGAAATGTGTAAATTACCCTTGAAATTTTTCAGTAAATTATTCGAAATTTAATTCGTGAACATTTATTTCCCCTTGCGTGAGAACTTCACACCATGGGATCTATATCATTCTGTTAATGAATAATGCTTCGAAGCTTCGTTACCACTGAAGAAAACTAACGATTTGAAGTACAGTTTCTGTTTTCACTCTATAGTCTAGTTTGTCCTGGTAGCATTCTCCTCGAACTATTTATATTAAATAACAGTAGTATTGCTACCCTGACTCACCAGGAGCGTTGGATAGGTAAGACCTATGTACCGGCGAGCGCTCATGGCTGCGGTACGGAAATGGAAAGGTAACTTTCAGAGGTTTCATTCCAATTAAGCAATATCTTGTACGTTCGTTTTTCAAATGTCTTATTACATGAACTAAAACGCAATGACGGTTATCCTCGGTCAGCTGATACCCATTTTCGACAGCCGGATGGAGTGGGAACGAGGGGTTTGGATTCGTCTAGCCGGCATTGCAAAAAATCGAACAAACGACCTCGTGAAAGCGCGCGCACACCACTAGGCCACCGTGACCATAAGGAAGATTATAGAGGATTAGGAAGTAAGGTTATGATTGCTTTCATTGTATCTTTCGTCAGTTTGATTGAAAGGGTTATTTTTTCAAACTAGATAAGTTGCCCATGGTTCGTCTACATCGACGTTATTTGACGTGTGTAGCCAGTATACAAGTATTTCCTAAAGAATTATTTAGAATAAATGAAAACTAGCTGACTTTACCGACTTTATTTGAGGGTTCTAGCCAGTATACTCGTATTCCACTTGGATTTTCAGCAATAAAGAAAGACAAACTTTTTCTCAGAGAGAGTATGGTAAGAACGAAAGTAAATAAAGTTCAAGTAGAGTATGTGCCTACCCTCTTTTTCGTATATTTGTGTTCGCAGAAAAGCCCATATGTTAATCAACATAGATAATCTCTAAGGCGTCCTCATTCATTATCCCGACGTCTTTTTGTGAACAATATTTGAGGTTTTAAACTTACGGTACATAACCTAGAATATTATTTCTTTCATTTTGTTCAATTGACGGCTATCACAATATCTATATTGATTTCAGCACTATATAGGGAGCTATGTGGCATGAAACATGTACATAAAAATATTGAAATTAATTTGCTATCACAACTTTTATGGAAATAAACTGTCTTTTTCTATGTTACTGAACAAAGCGATGCGATTACAGTAGGGAGCGCGAGGGAGAAGTGCATGTTGTTGAGTTATCGCAATTTTTATCGTGGGAATGAACTTGTGTTTGCCACATTTTCGATAAGGCTATCGTAGAGGTAGCGTTCATATGCTTCTAGCAATCTCTGAGAGACGGCGTTAAAGAGGAATCGCCTTGAATAGGTTGGTAATTCTAGTGTTAGTTGTCTTGAGACATTTTTTGTCCTTTCTCCCTAAGAAATATCAACGATTGAGCTCAAACATGTGTGGGGAAATTATAACTTAATTTGCAATGCCAAGCTCGTTCACACTTAAAGAAAAACGAATCAATAAAATTCTGTCTGTTTTTCTAACGAGTTTAAACTTGTTCTCAGAATTTATTTTTGTGGGGTTAATTGCTGCTCTCAGTTTCTGAGATATTTCTGTAGTACGTCACTTCTACTGCGTGACACATTCCTCTGCGATTTCACTCGATTAGTGCGTAATTAAAAAAAGGTTTCCTTCTGTTGCGGGTTGAGCAGTTGCTATGATGCGAGTCACGGCTCTAGCGCTCGTCGCATCTCTGGTGTTGCTGATGCCCCCGGCGGGTGAGTACAAGTAGGAAGCTTTGGCATCACAGTTAATAGCATCAACGGTCCTGAAGTATTTTCGGAGGCCGCAACTGATGAGTGATCGTCATTGATGTGTGGTCTGTACAGGTGACTTCCCTCCAGAAAGCGTATGGAAATTTTATGAGTTAATAGATGTTCTAGCGCTTCACATCAGTTCCTAAGAGTAGAATCGTGCTGTGTGAAGATGTGTGTATGGAAATACCCGTGAACATCATGATAGGATTCAGTAACTGCTCCCGAAGGTTTTTCATTTCAGATGCGGTATCTCAATTACAAAATTGACACTTCAATAAACTTTTTATTAATATGTAGCTCACTGATAGAAAATATTTGGGTTTTATGTTTGTAAATTTATGCTATACACAAAAGCCCCCAAAATATCGATTCGGTTGTGTGCATTGAATGATATTGAATACCATTAACCACTTCACTATCGAGATGTTGTAGTAGCTCAGAACCAATTTTCACGAGAGATCATCGAGCTTGGGTGTTCTATAATTGTACAGTTGAAAATAATGAGACTAAAATTTAGTACTGGTATTACGAGAAGGAAACGGGCAATGTGTGATAAAGTTGCTTAGAACATTGCAAGTCTTGATCATCGTAATTAAAATTACTTTGCCACTCCTTCATTCGTTCCGTCGTAATTAAAATAGATTTAATTAACTTCATTTGAAACTCTCGCTTGCCCGGCCTGAATTGCTGGCGAACTTGACAGGACTGGGGCAGTTCGACGAGTACGCTGCGAAGTATGCACCTCGTCTACGGTTCGATTCCACGGTGGGTGTTGGGCTCATTGTGTAGAGTGCAGTGTAGCTATTTAGATTTTTTGGTGCGATCTGACTTAGTTTTTATTCGCAACTGAGTGCGGCAGAGGGAGGGAACGATCATACTGTCGATGAGTTCGGTAAGAGTTGCAGGGTTTGTGCTTGCAAGAGTGAAGAAGATGAAAGAATTTTGTTAGCTGTCGACTTTTAATCTCGGAAAAACTCTACGGCGACGTACGATGCTTGATCGTTTGCTGAAGATTCAAAACACGTATGAGTTCATAACTATTTTAACTTCTAAGATATTGAATGTAATTAATTATGTGACTTCAAACGATGTTAGACTATACCCGTAGCCACTTGAAACTCAAGCCTTGGAAATCGTGGTGTTAACCTTGCAACAGTTGGGGAGCTGAATGGTGTCATAAGACTCATGCTTAATGCTGACACCTTAGATAAATGATTGTACTAATTTTTAATCAATGTTATATTTAATTGACGATTTTTTTGTAGGAAGGCTCAGATGATCGTTGTTTCCCGGAGTCGGCAGAAGAGTATTATGACGCTCGAGTAGCTGGCAACTGGGACCGCAGGTGCAACATGGATTACCTGAGTGTAACCGCCGGTAACATACCTACGTACTGGCACGCCGCGGTGTGCGGTTACCACCTTCACATCGGTACGAATCTAATTAAGCAGTTTTGAGATGTAGTGAGTTAAGCGGCCCATAGACGGTCAGTTTAATTTTCAATATCATTAACTCGATATATTGATGAGATTAGTTGTTGCCCACAAACTAAGTCAATCTTTTCATCAATATAATTGATGAAAACCGGTCACTTGCTACGCGGACGCCTAGTGTGATAGTCGACGAGGAAATTACCATTGCAGCGCTCGCCTTGGCACTTTCATATCTCTCATAAAATCCCCGCGTAAGCGCAAGACATGTGCCAAAAACTGGCTCAGGGAACGTGGTAGAATATTCGAAACCGATGCATTGCTCGAGGAATTACGTGCAAATGAGCCAGAAGGTTTTAAGAACTCTCTTCGAATGAACACTGCATCATTTGATGAACTGTTGCATCTGATCACTCTATAAAAATACCAGTTTTTTACTTTTCAAGATGATTTTAATCAGTAGGTTAACAATTCTAAAAAATTTATTAACTACATTCAAATAATATGGTACAATAATAAGATATTGAAAGTACCAGATGTTTGTAGCAGCATCCTCCAGTATGAAAAAAGTACTAGATCTGCGTGTACATAAAAATGAAATTCCAAGTATTCGTAGGTTTATACCCTACGACTTTCAGGGCTAAGAATGAAATATTTACGTGTCCAAATGGACTTTTCAATATATTGATGAACCATCAATAAAAAATAAAACTGATTTGATCGCGTCAATACATTGAATCAATTAATTGACGGCCGTCAATGAAACCCACAGACGATCATTATTGTCATTCATTATTGT
The DNA here is from genome assembly GCA_030386875.1 of Morinoia aosen. Classification (NCBI taxonomy): domain Eukaryota; kingdom Metazoa; phylum Arthropoda; class Malacostraca; order Amphipoda; family Talitridae; genus Morinoia; species Morinoia aosen. The sequence continues at coordinate 24,281,697 of CM059565.1, forward strand.
CAATATAATTGTCAATAATGAGTATTGAAAATTTGATTCATTGTTTGTGGGCTTGATTGACGGCCGTCAATTAATTGACCCACTGTATTGACGCAATCAATACAGTTAGCTTTTTTATTGATGGATCTTAAATATATTGAAACGACGATTTGGATACGTCAATATTTCATTCTTAGCTCTGAAAGCTGTAGTGTATAAACCTACGAATACTTGGAATTTCATTTTTGTGTACACGCAGATCTAGTACTTTTTGCCACGGTTTATCGTGCTTTTTGCATACTGGAGGGCGCTGTTACAAATGTTACTTTTAATGTCTTATTGTATTATATAATTTGAATGTAGTTAAGTAATTTTATTCATAATTGTTAACCTACTCATTGAAATCATATTGAAAAGTAAAAACTTGGTACTGTTATGGAGTGACCAGATGCAACAGTTCATCAAATGATATAGTGTTCATTCGAAGATAGTTCTTAAAATCTTCTGACTCATTTGCACGTAATTCCTTCAGCAATGCATCGGTTTCGAATATTCTGTCACGTTCTCCGAGCCAGTTTTTGGCCCATGCCTTGCGTTTACACGGGGATTTTCTGGGAGATGAAAAAGCCAAGACGAGCGCTACAATAGTAATTTTTTCGTCGACCATCACGTAAGGCGCCCGCAGAGCAAATGACTGGTTTTCAACAATTATATTGATGAAAAGATTGACGCCGTTTGTGGACAACAATATACGAAAGATCTCATCAATATATATTGGACAACAAATTGTCAATGATATTGACAATTAACTTGATCGTCTATGGCCGCTTTAAATGAATATCAATGTTGTTTAAAAAATAAACTTTAAACATCAGCGTCATGCCACGGTAATGAGAATCGAAGTTGCGAGTTTAAATGATCAATAACTTGATCACTTGATCCTTCGCTAACTTGAGTTTATATCTTTTTCTACGTGAATTTTGTCGTTTTTTCTAGTTATTCTTTTCCCTTGTATCTTTGTTTTAAACTAATGTTTTTCAAATGAACGTAAATATTATAATAATTTCTGTTGCTTATTTCAAATATTGTCCTATACAATATTTAATTATATTACAAAATTTATTTTTCGTCAGCACAAAGTTTTCTTTAAGTGCTACTTGAGTGCTGAAAATTCTGAAGCAAAAACACATATGCTCCATCAATACTGTGGCAAGGTCACTATCATTTTTTTGTTATTTTAAGAGACCACTGGTATGGTCTCACTAATTTATAAATATCATTTTATGCAAAAATTTAATTATCTGCTCCCCTGGTTATGAAATGATTGAAAATTCTCATTTTCCTCGAAAAATTCTCGTTGATATACTCCAGTCAACCGCTGTTTGTGATTATAATTTCCAGTTTGAGACCTACAGTATTATAATTCATTGGTACTATCAGAACTTCTGTCGTATTAAATTAGATTTTTCAGAGAAGCCGTGTTTGTCAGTTTGAAAATAACACAGATTTACAAATCTTAGAATCTATTAGAAGTTTCAAACACTGTGCTCACAAGTTTACGTTAGTAATGTCCTGCCAACTATTAAACATTGCGGCAAGAGGCAATTTGCTATACTGTTCATGTCTTTGCGCAGCTTACTGGAATTTCTACGGCTACAATCACGACTGCGATTGCTGCAGTGGTGAAAGGGATGCTTGGTTCGAGAGCATCGTGATCAAGGTTGGACATTTGATTGTTTGAAGAGGAACAGTCTTACAGGAAATGCTGTAATTGCTCGGTATTTCGGGCGGTATTGTTTTTTTTTTGGGTTAGTGCCATGGGATTTGAAAGCATTCGCCTGAACTTGCCGCGGAGTATTCGTAAAATTTATGAAACGAAGATTTCTTAAAAACAGATTTAATACGGCTTATTGACACACTGTAAAGAAACAGCCTAAAACTACTTATTTTTGCTGCGGGTTATTGAACAGATATCGTGAATTAGAATTACAGTAGATAAAGTATTGTTGTAGCTATACATGAAAGCTTCTGAAGCTAGATCCATCGAACGGCTTCATTCGAGTTGTGTATAGGTTTAAGCGTTTAAGACATATATTTAAACCTGACACAAGTTTCTACCTGTGTACCAGACAGACATGGATGGACGTAAGTCGCTTTTACGTAACTAGTTTACTATACTGGGCTTTGCAAATCAGTAGAAGCGGCTAAGGGCTGAGAAAAGTACTTCCAAAAGAAATATTGTGTCGAAATAACTGGCTTATTTCATATTCAAGCGTCCAACACTCTGTGTGGAGATTTGCATTCTCTGTGTGGAGATTTGCATTCTCTGTGGAGATTTGCATTCTCTGTGTGGAGATTTGCATTCTCTGTGTGGAGATTTGCATTCGCTGTGTGGAGATTTGCATTCGCTGTGTGGAGATTTGCATTCTCTGTGTGGAGATTTGCATTCTCTGTGTGGAGATTTGCATTCTCTGTGTGGAGATTTGCATTCTCTGTGTGGAGATTTGCATTCTCTGTGTGGAGATTTGCATTCTCTGTGTGGAGATTTGCATTCTCTGTGTGGAGATTTGCATTCTCTGTGTGGAGATTTGCATTCTCTGTGTGGAGATTTGCATTCTCTGTGTGGAGATTTGCATTCTCTGTGTGGAGATTTGCATTCTCTGTGTGGAGATTTGCATTCTCTGTGTGGAGATTTGCATTCTCTGTGTGGAGATTTGCATTCTCTGTGTGGAGATTTGCATTCTCTGTGTGGAGATTTGCATTCTCTGTGTGGAGATTTGCATTCTCTGTGTGGAGATTTGCATTCTCTGTGTGGAGATTTGCATTCTCTGTGTGGAGATTTGCATTCTCTGTGTGGAGATTTGCATTCTCTGTGTGGAGATTTGCATTCTCTGTGTGGAGATTAGCATTCTCTGTGTGGAGATTAGCATTCTCTGTGTGGAGATTTGCATTCTCTGTGTGGAGATTTGCATTCTCTGTGTGGAGATTTGCATTCTCTGTGTGGAGATCTGCATTCTCTGTGTGGAGATCTGCATTCTCTGTGTGGAGATCTGCATTCCCTGTGTGGAGATCTGCATTCCCTGTGTGGAGATCTGCATTCCCTGTGTGGGGATTTGCTCTCTCACTGTGATAGGTTGCAGCATCCAGAGCTATTGAATAAAGGCAATAAAGGGAATGTGGCATTTTATCATTAATTCAACACCAATTGTTTTACTGTAAACTAGGGTGAGCTGTGTCAACTCATAATATTTCCTTATTTGAAATTGGATTTCACCGAGTTTCTGAGGTGATCGGAATAATTTAACGCAAATAAATGAATTACAGTTAGCCCTCAAATAAATCGAGTGTTAGTGAGGGAGCAGGGGAGTGGGTGAGGAAGGGTGGGAGGGAGTGATTTAGTGAATATATCAATAACAGGGACGTGTGTTCGTCACTGAGGCTTCTTTTTTCTCATTGAATGCTATTAATGCATAGTGTGTGCAATCTCCATTACCGTCGTGCTCGCATACTTGATAATATGATTATAATTACTGTAAAACTTGCATTGCGAAGTTAAGTTGTCTGCAAAATTGATCTCATGCTCAGAAAGCTAAAAACTGTCAAAACTACATGCAGAAGTTAAATGAAGTGATTAAGTGCAATAGTTTAATGAAGAATAAGATACTTATCGTTGATGTGAACTCAATGTTGATTCCATTTATTTTCGAAATTATTTTCGATTTCACACGTTCACATTGCTGTTGAGGAAACCCCCTCAGGGGGATACAGATATTGTATCTATGGGAATTAGCGCTCCCAGGGGAAAAATGTGAGGGCCCGAGCTGAGAGTTAGGTAGGCCTTCTTTTTGTTGAAATAAAATGTTTTTTGTTATGTTAAGGACCACCTTTTTTCGGTTCACTACTGTCCTGTTTTTCAGCACCTCTGACTTTCTTCTTCAAATTTTATCTTGTTTCGTGAACTTCTTTCTCAACTTTACTGTTTCTATGCCCCTTCTGCATAGATTCCTCATTCTCTTATCTCCATACTAAATGGTGCCTTCCTCCTTCCTCTCTTCGATACGCTCTTTTTTGTAGCGGTTAGGGAGGCTTAAACTAACTTATAATCTAATCTAATCTGTTGAGGAAACACGCATGTGTCAAGTAGAATGAAATCTCCCAAATCTGGTGTACTTAAAATTTATGAGCAAGTTGCCTTCTGCTTTTAATTGAATGTTACTCATCCAAGTAACACGAGTCCTGTAAATTAAATGGTTGTAACGAGATTTTTTCTTGTTTGAATCTGTTCTCCCCTATCCAATCCACAGGGTCTGAGGAACGATACTGAAGCATTCGTTTAATGAAGAGTACATTTTTTTACTTGAATATATAAGAGAAATGTTGGTAAAGCGTGTATCATTATTCAGTATAGCACATTACTAGAGAGAGGAGAGCATCGGCTACTATCCCCTCACATAACCTACAACAAAACAAAGTGTACGTAATAACGGATTTATATAAACGTAGAAGATTATAAGAATCCTGAAGAAATGACACATTAAACATTATTACAACATAAATGCTTCTCAAGTCCATAACGGTATACACGCCTCCGGTGGGCGTTCCGATGCATTAGAGGGGGATGAGACAACAAGGAAAACGGGCATTTAGGTCCGATTCGCTTAACTTATTCTGCACAGTCTAGTTTTTAGAATACTGCCCACTACAATGGTGAAAAACTAAAATTTATCGTCAATATTCGTAATTAACACGAGTTGATAGCTATTAGTGTGCTGTGAATGGCATCTTTTGAAGTTGTTCATTTGAAGTATTTAAATTTCGTTTACTCTCGAGGTCCGAGACTACACACTGGACGAGCGGATGCACGAGGTGCGCTTCGGCCAGAAGAACGGCTGGTACACTCGCATTCCTGGCAACTACGAAGTTTTAGACGGGACCCGCCTCATCGCCTACGTAGGCAAAACCAGCCATGGCACGTACCACGATGATGGTGGTAGTGGGACTTGTTGCTACTATCAAGACTACCGCAATCCTTGTAAGTGAAGTGAAGGTACACCATACCGTTGACTCGGATGGATTTTAAAGGTTTTGTCTTTTTGTTACGCTACTCATTGCTTGTTTTGCATATTATTTATTTTAAATGTGTAACGTTAGGTCAAGATGAATATTTCACAATTTCTTGCGCTGTTGATTTGCATTGGTGTGAAGTAACGTATACTTCAATGAAACATCATGCGCGAGACTTGTAAAGCATCTTACCGTTCTTGAAAAACTACAGTACCCTAGATCGAATCAACTAGGAGCTGACCACACGGTCAACGCTGTGGCGCTCTAGACGAATCCTAGACAAGGAACATGTGCTCGCGTCAAATCTCAAATACCCTCCTGGCTAGCACTGCCTAGGTGCCCGTATGGCTGTGGACTCGAAGCCTTTGAGCGTATGGTCGCTTTTCGACAGAACACGTTGTGTTCGTTTAACACTTTCGCTGCCGCTGGACGCACATGTTCGTCCAGCAGTCTCATGTTAAGTTAGGTTGTAAGAAGCAGAGATTATCAAACGACTTAACTTCTTGAAAAAATGGTATCTTTCCTAGAAAGTGTGCCAACTCATATTTCCTTATTTGAACTTGGATTTCACCGAGTTTCGGAATAATTTAGCGCAAATAAATGAATTAAAGTTAACCCTCAAATAAATCAACGAGTGTTGGTGAGGGAGCAAGGGAGTGGGTGAGGAAGGGTGGGTGGGAAATTAGCTTGATATTTTACCTCGTATACTCAAATCTCTTGTAAAAAACGATGTTGAAATGATTGGAATGCTGCTCTTTCACACCGATACGTAAATGATCAATTTACCGAGTGGTAAATCGGCAGTGAACGTGTTACGCATTGTGGCATCAATGTGACAGAGGCGAGGAAAAATGAAGAACCCTCCGTCCTTAAATGAAATCTTTGAGAATTTTATACCCTTAATTTAGGGGAAATGTTTGTATTTTGTATACAATACACGCATACGCTTATTGCACTCGCACATTGAACGATTAGTTTTTGTTGACACATGTGAGATCATCGCTTCTAAATTTTTGTTTTTGTTTCATATTCGTATAACATACAGGCCGGACAGCTCTTTAACTGTTATTTTCTGGATTTTTAAACTGAAATTCGGCCATTATTTCAGCTGACGAAGACCAGCACATGGATACTTGGTTAAACCTGATCGAGTTGAACAACAGCAGCGCTTGGATGACGTACGACGGCACCGACATTTGGAACGGAATTCATTCGCCCCTATACCGGGACGACTGGGACCTCTGTGCCCTCAACGGCTGTACCGGCTCCAACCTCGCGGTTAGTGATAATTTGCTTAACACGTTGACTGAGATGGGTTAAACTGAAGTTCAGTGGTCATCTCAAATTCAAAGTCAAAATGAGTAGCAATATTATAAATAACAAACATTAATTGGGCCCATTAAATACCATTAACTTAAAAAAAAGATTGTCAGAATTTTTCAAACGACTCAGTAGGAAGAACCTAAGCACGACCCATCGATGGGTCTTATCGTGAGCAACGTGTTAAATGTTTTTCGCTTCTTCTATCTTTCCTCAGTAACATGCTGATAGAACTTATCAAATATTTAACCAAGCTTTCGAAGAACAGTTTTGAACACTTGTTGGAGCAACGATGTTATCATGAAAGAGTAAAGGCCCTATTACACAGGGTAACAATTGCTCTCAAAAGCAGCGACGGATGCTTCTGAGAGCAACGGACTGCAGTTGCTGGGCGAGTTTTGGTTTCCGCGCTTGTTCAAAAACCTCGTGCACCTCAGAGCGACGGAGCAGTAGTGCCACTGTGACTTGTAGTGGCTGCAGTGCAGCCAGTGCTCGACTGAGCGTCGTAGTAGGAGGATGTTTGCAACACCGTCTCTGTTTGGTTCACTATGGTCTCGATCCGCCATACAATTGATAATAGAATGCTCTCATCAATGTCCTATGCTATGGGACACCGCCTCCCACTGAGCCAACATAAACTCGGTCTGCCATTCAATAGGAAGTCGAAGGATTTAACACTTTGACTGCTGCAACTAGGTATTAAGTTCAACACCAAACTCAAATTTTTAGTCAATTGTAGTAAACTGTTTTGAAAATACCAAACATGAACTGGAACGTGCCTGTTTTCAGCTTTGATTAAATATTAATGAAAATTGAGATTGCGACAGCAATATGATAATTACCTCCATGTACCACCTGTGGTGCACGTCACAGGGAAAATGTTAATAAATGCCCTACAATATGGAATGCTATTAGGTGTTAATATATATGCAATTAAGTATCATTTTAGGCACATGATTAGTCGTAATTTCTGTACAAAATAAAGCGAAATATTACCATTTACCATACATTTGTGACGTTTCATCTTCAAATGCTGTCACTTTTCCATAAATTTGAATGTTTATCAGGTAGTATTTTATGATAAATAAAGTGGTCAGAAATTTAAAAATAATAAACCATAGGTTTACAAGTTTAAACAATTTAGCTGAATATGATGAAACTATAGAAGCCATCAAACCAAATAGAAAAAACATTACTAACTGCCACGAAAGGGACAGGGAAAAGAAGATTGACTCTATGAAGTCAGGGCATTCATTTCAATTTTCTATCTTGGGTAACGGGTTTAAAATAGGCAATACTTTATTCAGCTTCTAATGATCAAACCATTTAATTGTTTTTTAGACTTGAACCTAACTACTTGAACCTCTTATATCAATATAGGAAATGAATGTGCTTAATTAAGTAATTTATTGTTTCTTTTGTTCACTTCTGTGCGGTATAAAAACCAATTATTATATTGATATGTGAATATGAGCTGTAAAAAAGACGTTTGAAATTTATTACAATATTATGATGTTTATATTCCTGCATTTTATATTGATTCTCACAAATTGAATATTTTCCTAGAAGTCAATAATACATCAAAAGAATTATATTGAATCAATAGTCGTATGACCCTTCAATCTCATCCATTGTTAGAGAATAAAGACAAAAAATAATGAAAGGACATTTAAAAGCGCAAAACAGGTTCTAAGTTTTGTATACGTTCTTAATGCTTTTCATTTAATGATTAAATGAAGATGTCAAATGCCGCAGTCACTGCGAGCTACAACCTCCCTCTGCAATTGGCAACGCCACACTGGTTGCCTAGTGTGAAAGCGCACCCACAAGTTCTGTCATTTCAGTTGCCGTACCCGAGGCAAAGTGTTGCCCCGTGTAATAGGGCCTTAAGACTTGGTTGATGCGCAAAATTGCTCGATACTCGGAAAGCTAGGCAAGCATCGCACGACGAAGAAAATCGTTGGCTCATGTTTCGCCCTGGAAATTACACTATAGGGCATGATTGACACATGAAAAATTTGAAGTCTAGTGCTCTTGTGAATGTATTGCGGTTAACATAGGTCATCTTGTTTTGGATGCGTAACATAATATATTATTGCAGAAAATGCAAAATAGACCCAACAACATAAATAATTCAAAGTTCTTTTCTATTGGGAAAAAGGAGCGTTAGGTATTGTCTTCTCTCTGCCCTCTCCTGGGCCGGAGAGTTTTCCAAAAAGTAGAATTAGTACAGCGGCTTTTATCTTCCCTTTCCTGTTCTTTTAAATTTCAGAAAAAGCACGTCTTTGTCAGTGTGACTCACTGTGTTTTACTCTTTTTGGAAAGCATACCGGGTGAGCAGATTTAAGTAGTAGGACTACGATCTGTAGTTTTATTGGCATATTTGCGCACTTATCAGCTGATAAGTGAGAAGGGCATCCACATCTATCATCTGCTCGTCAAAATTTTTCTTGTTTCCTTTCTCTGACGGTTGTTCAGGCTATCTCCATAAACGTAGTCTTTTATAGCACTACGTGTAGGTAAACAATTTTAGATCGTTTGCTCCTTTTTCTCTGCGTAATTGGTTCTTCCCATATGAAACAATTGATTCTAAATCTCTCCTTGCAGGATTGCGGCACGAGTGGGTGCCATAAGAGCGATATCGGTGACGATCCTTTCTAGGAAAATCAAATTAGAGTTTCCAAACCTGTTTATTGCGCACGTGCGTGAATAAGGATGAATAAATACTCTCAAAATTACATTGAGTTTTCGGAACCTAATTACCTGCATCACCAGGCTATCCACAAAATATGTTGTGTTCGCATGGGCTGTCATTGCGTGTTATTCCCAATTCTTTAAATGGACGTGATTAGTAACCAAATTAGCAAAACAGAGAGATTCAAATAAGACCAGGTGCCCGATTACCTGAGCTCATTTGACATGAGACTTTTGCTCATGAGGCCGATTGATGAAGATGACATAATACAAGTTATTTCGGTCTGCTGAATCATCTTGTCAAACCAATAAATCAGTGTATGTATATGATGTGCTCAATTTTATTGGTTTCAGAAGTCTAGTTTAATCACAGTGAGTTATTATTGGTCATTTCTTCTACATCAGCGCACATAGACTGTAGAAATCGCACGGGTGAAAACTGTGCTAAACAATCGTTGCCTCGATTAAGCTTTAGATCTCAAACTTACTCGACAACTAATTAGAGATAATGTTTTTGAGCATTTACTGAAAGAGATAGCTGACTGAATCTTATAGGTGCTCTGTTGCAGTCAGAGAGATAATATATTCTAAATCCTCATGTTCGTAGAGCAGAAACGTGAGAATTCCGAAGAAAATTACGTAGCTGACAGTGAAATAATTCACTCAAGGGCAGCAAGAGTGAAATTTAAAAATTCTGTATTGCACACTATTTTGAACATACCAAACATGAACTGGATCGTGCCTGTTTTCAGCTTTGATTGAATATTTATGAAAATTGAGATTGCGACAGCAATATGATAATTACCTCCATGTACCACCTGTGGTGCACGTCACAGGGAAAATGTTAATAAATGCCAGAATTATCGCCAGAATCTTCGATCCATTACATTCGCTTTGGGTCAGTTGCCCAACAGATGTCTTAAGAACGACTCCAGATACAGAGGCCGTAGCTGGAATCTCAAAAGAATTTGATACTCTCAAATACTCTTGGCGCCTCCTAGAACCTTCTTGAAATCCTGTGTTAGAAGAACAGAAGCCTTCACCGACATTACCCATTCTGCAAAACTATAACAGAGTGTGCCTCTGGGTAAAAAATTTCTAAATTGTTATTAGATTGCACCAATAGTCGTAGCGGCAGCAGCAAAAAGGACACCACCAACATTCAGTTCAATCTAATTAATGCATCAAAGAACAATCAATTTTTGAATACCATAACTTATCGAGGATAAAGTAAGAACTTTGCTAAGAGAACACAATCTAGAACATAAGAGAAATCTCAAGAATGAGTTTCTGTACTGGAATTAAATAATGTGATTGAAAGTTACGCCATGTCACATTTGTACCAGGAAGGCCCTTTCCTTCTTTCAAATAATCACATATTTAAACTGTTGACAAGTGCAGCGGTAAAGTGAAATAAAAGCATTGTCAAGATATTTCATAATATGAGTTCTCATTGATTTGCAAGAAATGGTCAACACTGAAAAAAGCGCTAGCTGTATATTCTTCCGAGAGGTTCTTCGGTCGGTTGCCTACAAGCCTGTTCAAAGAGCGCGCCTACAAGCCTGTTCAAAGAGCGTATATGGCAGTTAGAGGGCACATTCTACACAGGCTTCCTGGAAATAGCCAGTGAAAGGGAATTCCCAAAATGCTGTATAACGCGATATGCTCTGCTTAGTAGTGAAGCAGACCTGAAAAAATGTATTCGCTACAAGGAAAAATATTTTTTAGAAATGTTTCAGGGGCTACCCCGTTTACGATCGTTAATGCAAAAGACCTGATTTCAGAAAAAGTTGTCATTCAATGTACAGTATTATGAATTCTCCAAACAAATATAGTTGAACGTTTTCGCTTTTGTAAATTAAGGTATTTGCAAAAATTGTATTGTAAACATTCTCAGGGGGTTATAATTTCACTATTTATATTGACTATTACTACACAGACGAACTGGGACGCACCTGCTTTGGGAATTATTGACTCATTCAGTTTATAGGGAACTTGAAAAAGAAGCGACTGTGATCAAGCGGAAATCTGATGGAGTAACACGAGTCATATCCTCAAAACGGAAAACAATGATCATGGTAAATTTCTCTGAATCCCCAGAATCTTATTCTGAAAAATATCAGCTAATTATTTTGCAAGATGGGGCGAGATCAGCTGGGTACCTTAGAAGGCAGCTGAATAATAATGTTTTGGGGAACCTTTTCACTAAGGGACAGCTGAAGGCGCTAACTAGGACACATTCAATTAGGATATTCCTCGCGATAGACACCCGAGGGTTCCACCTTCCGAGCAGCGTGGAATAAGGAGGATACATTGATCATTGACCTGCATGAATGCAAATCAGGTTACACTAATTAAGGACGAGGTTTAGTTTTCTTGTTTAGAAATATTTATTCAAAATCTTGATGGCATGAAGTTAGCAATAATGATGGGAGAATAATAATAAAACAAGTGTAGAAGGAACATAATGCAGATCGCAATGCGTTTGAAAAAAAACGTAGATCGCGGAAAGTGTTAGAGGAACGAATAATAGATGTGTTGCGCAAAAACCTGTGAAGTATAACACGTGGAATATACGACTGGTGCATTACACGTATTCGTTAACTTGAGAGACTGGGAACTACTCAAACTTTCAAAAAATGGCAGCATTATTTATAATAGAGCAGAGCTTTGAATCCTACGGACTGGAAACGTTCAATAAAGAAGATGTAAGTCTCCACATGTCGTAAAATAAGATGAACGTGAAATACCATTGCCGGAGTGTCAATTCAACTTTTTACATAGTATTAGAGATAAAACGGAACATTAGGCATAAAGTTTGATAAATGGGAAAAGACAGAAAGCAGACATGCTCATTGCATGGACGCGGATTCTATGAAAATAACAGCTCTGCAAGCAAGTTTAACGGCAAAAATTTCACGTACATACCAGTTGCAATACGAGATACAATTCATATTTGAAAATAGCACTTACGTACAGGCACGCACGTACAGTGCCAAACATTCGTCAATAGCCGAGATGAGCGGAGAAATATTGAGCCTTGAAAACCACAAAAAATATAAGAGGTAATCATCACTCGACCTCGAAAAGATGCTACTTAACCCTTTAACGCCCAAGTGGACTGTACGGTCCTCTTTCAAAAATAACAATATGTTGTATTTTTTATTCAATTTGTTCACTAATGTGTCCTTTGAACTTCACTGCCGAGTGGCAGTTCCTTCTACATCTTGATAACAGTGACTACCTAATGCCAGTGTCGGTTTAGTGATAGTGGTTGTGATAACGGTAATATGAGTATGAAAATGTGGGCGTTAAAGGGTTAAGTTTGCTATCGACAACCTTATTTAATTCTTACGTACGTCATCAGAAGGAACTCAAAGAGAAGAAAGTTTGTCTTTAAAAATTCTTACAGCAGATAGGCTTACAACCAGAAATACGAGTCCCACAGCTACAACTAACACTAAGCAAGATACAAAATCAAATTCTGCACTACAACTTAGGCTACTTACCTCTATACAGACAGAATGTAATAGTACAGTATATTATGATTCTGTGAACTACACCTAACACGCACTGTACAAAAAAAATAAGATGAATTCTTCATTCTTCGAATGATTACGCACTCGATCTTGAGAATGAATAATCACAACTTAGGCCAATAGGCAACAAAATAAATCGGTCTTCACCCAAACTTGACACATTTTTATCTTCTAGAAGATTGTGCTGCAAAACCACTCGAAACAGAGGCGCTCAAGCCAGAAAAACTGCCATCGACTTCGCCACGCGTTCCGCAAAGTTCTGTGCGGATGCCAGCCGTAACGGGTCTGACACAAGCAATGTCTGGAATGAACATTGCGTCACTCTTAGTGCTGGAACTTGTAGACATGGTATCACTAATGGCGACTGAGTCTGCTGGTGTTACACTGTTTGATGGTGGGGCTCTTTCTCCGAATAAATTTGCACCCTCACGAGTAAGAGCAGCAGCTTTATCGCCGCTGTCGAGAACACAAGAGCTTCCTGTGTTAGGTAAACATCCAGTACCGTTTGGCAAAGTCGATCCATTACATTCGCTTTGGGTCGGTTGCCCAACAGATGTCTTAAGAACGACTCCAGATATAGAGGCCGTAGCTGGAATCTCAAAAGAATTTGACGAAAAGCCAGAGTTGGTATCACGTTCAATATCGTTTTGTGTCACGGAATTTGAAGTAGGAGTTGCACAAAGAGTATTAGGCTTGAGAAGAATTGACCCACTGCTAAGCGACGTACATGTAACTCCTGAACTAATCCCCTCAGGCTTACAAATATCAATTTTCTCAGTACCTGGAGTAGGCTTATGAAATAAGCCACAGTTCTGTAAAACTGATTCAGGTGGTACTAAGGCAGTAGACTTATTAACTGGCTCGGAGAAATTAAGAACAGAGATGGTATTACCGCACATGGTTTGGTTTCCCACCATGTTAGGTTTAGCAGAAATTGAAGTAATTTCGTGGTCAGACGCACGGCACATGCCTGCGCTGCTGTCCACCCTTCCTTGAGATGCAATATCACTCGCGAGGGCGTCAGGTGTCGTTGTGCAGAATTTAGACATGCCGGATGTCTTAGCACTGCTCATGAGCGTGCCGTAATTTCTAAGTGTACTTAACGTCTCATTATTAGCAGATATTCCTCTGTTGCATCCAAATGGCCCAGAAATCGTGATGCTGCTTCTTGATGCGTTCAGGTCATTTTGCGGCGTCTCAGTACTACTTCCAAAGCTTCTTGTGATGCTTCCAAAACCTGTGCCGTCGCTCTTAAGAGGCGTAACGGCAAAGGTCTCAGAAGCATCAGCACCACTGGTGCCAGAAGTACTGGCAGCACTTGCACCAGAAGTACTGGCAGCACTTGCACCAGAAGTACTGGCAGCACTTGCACCAGAAGTACTGGCAGCACTTGCACCAGAAGTACTGGCAGCACTTGCACCAGAAGTACTGGCAGCACTTGCACCAGAAGTACTGGCAGCACTTGCACCAGAAGTACTGGCAGCACTAGCACCAGAAGTACTGGCAGCACTAGCACCAGAAGTACTGGCAGCACTTGCACCAGAAGTACTGGCAGCACTTGCACCAGAAGTACTGGCAGCACTTGCACCAGAAGTACTGGCAGCACTGGTGCCAGAAGTACTGGCAGCACTTGCACCAGAAGTACTGGCGGCACTTGCACCAGAAGTACTGGCAGCACTTGCACCAGAAGCACTGGCAGCACTTGCACCAGAAGTACTGGCAGCACTTGCATCAGAAGTACTGGCAGCACTTGCACCAGAAGTACTGGCAGCACTTGCACCAGAAGTACTGGCAGCACTGGTGCCAGAAGTGCCAGAAGTACTGGCAGCACTTGCACCAGAAGTACTGGCAGCACTTGCACCAGAAGTACTGGCAGCACTTGCACCAGAAGTACTGGCAGCACTTGCACCAGAAGTACTGGCAGCACTGGTGCCAGAAGTGCCAGAAGTACTAGCACCGCTCTCCGTAGTTCCTGACTCAGTGGCCGGTTCACCAGGAGGTCTCCTCACTACAATGTTGACCGCCTGCAGACGAGGTCTGGACCGCAGCATGGCGGGCAGCTCGTAGTGGTGGTAGAAGTAGAGCATCGAGTGCTGCACAACAGTCTCAAGTTACCTTACAAGGAAATAAGAAATGACACTGAAACCTTACCAACGGCGAGATGACACCAGATCTGATCAATTAAAATCAACTGCAAAATAAAACTGAAATGTAGCAATGATTGAATAAATGCTACGAAATAAATTACGTTATGCCAGAGAAGCACAGAATCTGACCGGAGTCATGAAATAAAGGATACATAATAGCAAAAGTTTAACTCAAACTAGCACAACCTAGCGTAGCTGGGTGCGGTGGTTCATTTGAGAGAAGCATGAGATTCCTCAAAGATGGAGACGCTTAAGAGAGAGCAATTATAGGAGAGCTTTAGTTTTTCAACTATTAAACTTTTTGACAACCAAATAATGAAAGAAAAGAACTTCCCGCACAATGGTATCAGTGTGAGTGTTCATATTATTTCAATGAATATTATACACGCACGATAATTTACATCGATTCATAAGATTTACACAATATTGGTTATCTACATATTATTGCGTAATCGTGATGCTTTTGTATCAATGCGAGTACAAATAATTTTTTACCAACATTTCAAAGTTTTCACCAGTGACACATTTTTTACAGTGTCAGTTGCTTTAAACATTAAGCGAACTAACCTAAAGAGTACATTTTTCTGTTCCCTCAGATGTTCAACCATAGGCATGGCTATTATATTCGATCCTACAGTATATCGTTTTCATATCTTTCAACGAATAACCTTCACATTAAAAGACATTGAAGAATCATCTTGCACTGGATTTTACGTTCAAGTATTGACTTGATAAAAATGTACTATTCTATCATTTATGAATAGATTTGATCACGAATTAAAATGAACATATGGTCACACCACACTTCAAGGTCACACTTCACAACTGAAAAAACGGGAAATAGCTTGCGTTATTTCAGCTCACCTCTAATTATTCATCATAGCCCATCTAATCACATTATCGGTGTATTAGTTAATAAAATTTATTGGCGATACACCCACGTTTGGTAGATAAACTTAAAGTTGATAAATAGCGCGTTTAAAATTATTCAGCACAGGTGAGGTCATTCTTTATTACACAAGTTCAGTACATTTTTCATTAATCTTTCTCGAGGTTTTGCTCAGGTGATTTTTTCATGACTTTATTAGTAAACATTATGGATAATCTCTTGACTCATGAACTATAACTGAAAACCATCAACGTTACACTAAAGTAACAGAGGATTCTCTCACCTGCAGGAAGAACCACGAGGTCATGAGGGCCAACCAGGAATACTGCGGAGGAAGAAAGAGAACACTGCTATAAAACCTGATATCCATAACTACAGCTAGTTTTAGAACTTTGCAAGTGACAATCTTCCCATGAAATTTGGAATAAAACCCCAGTAACTTTTGCTTAAAAGCGAGCCTCTGACCCACGACGGTCACTACACATGATGGAGTGGGATGATTGTGAAGGCTTCAGCCAAAAAGGCACTCCCAATCTCTCCCTCTTCTTCAAACAGGAAAAACGTGCGGTGGAAAACGTTGAGCTTGAATTAGGGGAAAACTAACATTCAGAAGCCATGAAAGAATCTTGAATGACGAAAAACGAAACTTGTAACTGAATATTGGTGCCTGGAACGGGTGGTGAAACAAAATATTCACGCACGTACTGCATACACAATGGCATACGTATAAACGTTCGGAAAATGGTGTTAAACATAACTTGGAAAATATAAATTAGAGGGTCACAACTTATAAGCACATTTTGAAAATTTTCGGAAATGCCAGAAAATAAATGGTACATGGTGACTACTGATATTTCATTTCCAAATTTTACTACTTTTTACTACCTTCAACGGCAAAAAATTACTACCTTTTTATTCCACAATGAATTTTGTCCAAATGTCCAGAGGTAAGTAATTGGCCTATAATGAGAAATTTGAGTCAATAATATACGCAATACCAAATGATCAAAAAAGCTCCAAGTTTCTTATTACTTAAAATACTTAATACTAAATGAAGCAACCGAAGCTTTACGGCAAAAAAGTTACCTAAATTCCTAAGGTACCCGCATCCTAAATGGACTCCAACAAAAGTTTGGCGAAGACCTTGTCTTAACATCTTTTAACTATGAGGGCAACAGTTCATATATGGAAAAAATAAACTGACTGGAAACTAGTAGACACCATGGGATTGTCAGATCCCTTTACAGCAGGGTAGAATATCAAGGAATTTCATTATGACCAAACACTATGGCACTTCAGAAATATGAGTTTGTAAACTATTTCTATCGTACCTCAAAATCTAAATCGACATCCTAATTGCGATCAATAATAACAAATAGGATATGAACATGTTATATTACGGAACCAATCACGAAAATGCAAATTTCATGTAGCTTTCCTACATACTTTTAGTAGAAGAATGAACTTTGATTACAAGGAGCATCTCCATGCTATGACGACATCCTGGAGGTAACTGAATCGCTATGACTGCCAAAAGAACTTCAAAGGAACTAAACTATCCTTCAAATGATGCCCCATTGTATTAAAAGATAATTTTATAACATAATTCTTTCTGTATTTGAACATAGATTAACGTCACTGGAAAAAAACCTTTCAGCTTTACAAAGAAGCAGTTTAAAAAAAAACCATTTATAGTTTCAGTAAATCGCTGTTTCCCCAAATCGAAGTGGATAGAATAAATTCGTCTTTTCAAAGGAAGATAATACTGCTCACAATCAAGCTCAGGTCCAAAAAAACACTTTCTGGGTATAAATGAACTGCGGAGAAGTTCCTTTGACGTCATTGCAATGTTTCTATCCTGCCGCAACAACTTTGAGTGTGAGAACATTTGTCTTGGAATAAGAATTGGAAGGCTACATCAAGTTTATAATAATCAAGACCTTACCAGTCAAATATATGACTTTGAATTAAACATTATTCATTAGGAGAAATTGAAATGTAATAAGTTTGATTCACGACTTACTCATCTGAAATTGCAGCAGGACTCTCTAAAAGCTAATTGAGAATAATTTTATTTCTGTGCTTACGTTTGTGAATAAAATACTTTAATTTCTGAGTATCAAGTGCACAAAAATAACAATTATGCCAACTATGCTATATATCTTACGGGCAACTGCATCCACTAAAGATGAAATCCAATAAAAGTAATAGTTATTTAATGATAAGTACAACTACCTATTTAAAGTTTTTGGCTAGTTATTAATGTTTATTCATAAAATTTAAAAGAAAAAGTTCACAACATGTTTTACGTTTAAAAGAATCGTAATTTGTAATAAAATATAAATTATTTTACTTGAAAAACATATTTCAATCAAAGCCACTTGATATGCTTCCACAAGAAAACATGAAGCTATGCTATTTCATTTTTCCTTGAGATGGTATAATTCATATTTGATATGTATGAATAAAAGATGTTAAATGTCGACCTCATAATCATAAATGCACAATTTTTAAATGCTTATTTTATTTTCAATACTAATCCCTGATATCACAAGCTCCTAAGCTTGCATCTCAATGTAAGTGCGCACTGATAGAGGTGTTTTCAACAATGCATCGCCACTGGTATTACATTTTTTTTAATTTATATTTATACGATTTATGAAACCTCGATTACCGCATCAAAGCGAAAGCCATTTTATTGTTTTCTCTCAATAATTTGTTAATAATAAAATGGCTCAAATGAACCTTCCATCATAAAACAACTAGATAACTTTCAGATCAAACGGAATGAGAAGAAAAAGTGAACTGTTTTTACTATTGTTCGCAAAAGTTTTGAAACTTTTTTCTATTTTGTGTGCTCCAATCCTAAAATTACTCCCCACTCAACAGGAATATTTCCCATAAATCGAGGCAAATTTCTAATTATGGGAAAAATAAATTTTAAAAATCTTCATACTCTATATAAATACATTTGTAACATTACCTTAAATTTTCAGAGAATTATTCCACTCAACAATTTTTTTTACTACCCTGAGGCAAATTTTACTACTTTTTACTACTTTTTTTACTACTTTCCAAATTTTACTACTTTACTACCTAGTAGACCCCCCTGTGGTAAGACTCCTCACACTGGCTCTCTGGAAGAAACGTTTCATGTAACACTGCCTTCCATAGGCGTTCGGTAGAGAAGAAAGTTAGAATAAGCAAATTGTTGTAAATGTGTTGACATCACATTTTCCCATGGGAGTGCTAATTTCAATACATACAATACTTGTATCTCCCAGTTAGGCTAAATCGAGGAAAATTTAACACAGAGTAACAAAATTATTTCAAGTTTGTATTCTTTGTCAAAGGCTAGCATATTGAAAAACTGTCTACTGCTCGACTAGGTTTTTGTCCGTTTTAATAAGCGAGAAAAATTTAATTGCACGATGATATTTTAACCTATAAACTAAAGTCAATTTTTAATCAAGACGGCGAAATAGTAGAAAACATATTCATTGACACCGTTATATAAATGAGCAATTTACCTAGAGGTGCACATACGTGCCAATACGTAGTGACGTGTCATGAAATTTGCAATACCAAAACTTCCTGTGTAAGGACTAACGCCTGCCTACGCTCTGCCCACTTTGCTGTTTACAGCCGAGTGATCAAAAACACAGTGCAAAAATTCGACCACGAAGGCTATCCGCACAGTAAAACCAAAATTGTTACGGTTTATTTAGCGTTAAAATATGGACGATAGGTTGAAGACAGATTGGTTTAAATAGTGTCAGGTAAGTTATGCTCTCGTTAAAATATATTTAAAAATAAATAATGCAGGCCAGTTCTCTTGAAACCACAATGAGGACTATAATCCTCAAAATACTTGTGTGACTACCGTCATTACTTAACGAGTAAACCTGACACTGACGCTCAGTAGACAGACATATCTAGACATCTCAATGCAGGCTGCAAATTTCTGTTTCTGTTTTAGGGTTGATAAGAGCATCATTTTTACACATGGAATTCAACACCAAAGACGTTACAGAGGAGTTCTATCAGTGCATATAACGCTTTCCACGTCGTGTAACTCGTGTTCCCTCTATACAGCATAATTTTTAGTTCCATTATTGCCGTGTAGGAGTATAATTGGACGAAAAGGTTACTTCCAATTTAACTTTCGCAATAAAGTGCCGATTAGTTAAGTAGGAGTAAGAAATAGAGTACCACATTCTCGGCACGCCCATCTATTTAAAGTTTCGCTCGCGTCCGGCATGCTGGACAAAGCCGAGGCATTCCGACTCGTGGATCATTACTATTATTACATTTTCATCCTCGCAGACGCTCCACGAACGACTTTCCAGTAGAATTCAGAACCAATTGCTCAGCTCGAATGTAAATGAGAAAGTTTGGTATATTCGCAGGTATTTGGTCGTAAACGTTAGTGTGGAAGGAGATTGCAAAGAGCTGAGTTTTTAAAGGTGTAGCTAGGAAATGCAGGGTTTCCAGCAAGCTACCCACACTTTGGTCGAGCGACTTACGCTGGAACCCCTCGCTAAGCAGGATACCAAGGTAGCAGCATATTACGCTCGGTCATTTTCCTTTTCCATAACCGACCAATGGGGTTCCTTTGCTTTTAGTCCTTTTTATTAACAACTGTGAACGTTATGCATCTATGGGAGCACATAAGTACGACAAGTTTCATACAAGAAAATCAACGACAGCAAGATGGTACGTATATTCAAACTTATGTCGCCACGCTCTAGACCAACCGGTCAATGTTGCCTCTCTCAGACAAGGTTGAGACGTGCCAACTCGTGAATCATAGTATGCATTAGGTATGAAGTTTTAGTTAGATTAGATTAGTTGTTAGTTTTAGCCTCCCTATCTAGCAAAAAATGCGATCCAAAGAGAGAAAGGAGGAAGGCACCATTTAGTATGGAGTCAAGGAAACGTGGAATCTACGCAGAAAGGCACAGAAACAGTAAGTTGTGAAAGAAGATCATGAAACAAGACCAAAGTTGAAGAGGAAAGTAGTAGGTGCTGAAGAACAGGACAGCAGTGAACCGAAAAAAGGTGGTCCTTAACATAACAAAACCCATTTATTTCAACAAAAAGGAAGGCCTACCTAACTCTTAGCTCGGGCCCTCACATTGTCCCCCTGGGAGCGCTAATTCCCATAGGTACAATAATTGTATCCCCCTGAGGGGTGTAGTTTTAGTTGTAAACTAAATTACTGCTATTACTGAACAATCATATTCGATGACATATTTTAGTAGCCTTGCAGAAATTCTTCAAGTTACTGCAAATCTCCCCTGGCCAAATAAGCCTGAGGAGAATTCCCAGAATGATCTCCGTAGCTCGAGCACTCTACAAGGAAGGGGCAGACAGTGCAGGGCACAAGGCAGCAGCCACCACCACACAGAGCGCGCCCATCTGTCATGGAAAGGTCATGTGCATACCATACCAATTATGCCTAAGCCACCGAATCCATACTAGTTAATTTCCCTGTCTCTATCACCCCCAATCGGAAGAGGGAGGATAGCTTCATACTGTAGTTTGTATTATTCTGAAGCACCGATTGCTTGATTGCACATTGTTTGTTTTGAAGCATAACCCATGCGACACTCGGGGAAACACTATTTATTTTACACATGATAGCGCTGAAAATAGTCAACGTTCCACAAAAAAAATACTTAACGGCTCATAAATTACTGACAATGCGGAAAAAACTGTCAAATCATAGATCCACACATCAGGGAAGTGGTCGCATTTTCATTGGCATCTGACGGCATGAGACTTGAGTAGCAATACCAAAATAGTACACTCGACTAATAAAAAATAACAGATAAAAAATTACTATTCAAAACGCATATGCAAAAATACTACTTCACAACGCAAACTATCGCGTTTGAAAGCGCTTTCTATGGGTAGTGAAGCTCACCACCTTTACAAGTTGATTAATTCGCTTCTCGGACGAGTGCTAGCCGTCACTACGCAGCTAGCTACATACCTGCCCATTGAACCTGTAGTGGTAGGCGTAAAAGGCGAAGTGGTAGAGATAGAAGAAGCGCAGCCAGTGCTTCCGCGTTATGGGCTGCGTGCAGCACAGAGTCTCGTACTGGTCGCACACCCACACCATCACGATGATGTAGAATGCAGTCGTCGTATCTTTGAAGAACTCCGACATGATCGCCTCCATGCCTGGTAAATATTTAAAAAATTTATACATTAAATCATAGGTTAGTTTCAGATGCCTTGTCAATTTATTTACGTGAAATTATAAACTCACAAATAAAGCATTCTTAGCCAAATAATCAAAACGTACATCACATGGTCAAAAGGTCACAGCGGGTAACAAGCAGATAAATGAACGAATATTCATCACGATTCAACAGCACTCCAGAAAGGATGCCAGAAAAAAAATCCTTCGCAATAGATTAGAGGAAATAAATAAGTTCCAAGTCCCGTAACCGCAAAAAATGCTTTTTTAAGAGAAGGAAAAAGACACCATTTTTTATGGACTTGAGGAAACGCGGAATAAATGCATATGGTGCATAGAAACAGTAAGTTGGGAAATAAGTTTATAAACAAGACAAATATTGAGGAAAGTAGAAGGTGCTGAAAAACTGGAAAACAGTAAACCGAAAAGATGGATCGCAACAAAACAAAAACCTTATTCCATTTTAACAAAAAGAAGGGCGTACTAACCTTTAGCTCAGAACCTCACATATTCCCCCTGAGAGCGGTAATTCCCATACATACAATAATTGTATTCCCTTTGGTGGAATCTCTGCAATATTCAAATCAGTAGAAATGGAACAAAACATTCTGTCTCAAAATGTCAAACTGTTTTCTGACTTTCTCTTAAAACTATTAGTTATTAAGTGCATGAAGTGTTGTTGATTTCCAAGACAGCACATTCCCAATTTTTCTCTGAAATTTCCTGTAACTGTTATGAAGGTGTTGCTGCAGATGTTCCTGATTTGTTCGGGATATCTCCCTCTGCATCAGCGATAGCGTTTGGTTCATGAATGTTCAGTTTTCAGTTACACATTTAGAAAAACATTTGTATTCTTTTTTCTTACGAAAATTGTTTCAGCATAAATTGACCTTAGAAGTTGGCTATGTTAATTGGCCTCCTAAGTCTCCTGACCTCCTAACTATGTCGGACATTTCCTATGGGGATACTGTAAAATAATAAATATGTACAAACTATCAAACACGATCGCATATTCCAAGAGCAACAACAGAAGAGCATATGAGAAACATTGACAGTAACCCATTAATGAAGTCACAAAATTTTCAATGAAAGGTTGGAATTGTACTGTCACAAAAACGGACGACACCAGAGAATCTTCCCGCAAGTAAATACAGTCAGGTAAAATTCAGTAACCCAATGAACATTTTTTCTATCGTACAACGTTCAATTTTATCCCTTAGGATTTTTTGTGTTACAGAAATGATTTATACGACATCGCTATAAAAAAAACACCCATAATAATAGAATTCAACCAGCGCAGTTCAACAAAGTTGTACAACCCATCAGTTTTGCTGCAGTCAGTCACCATTACCACACTCCCAACACAAGCCAATATGGGTGAAGATACTTCACACGTTCATTGTTTCGCAAATTGTCAGCCTTTGATGAAGTGCTATGGCAAATCAGCACACGGAAACGCTCACAACACCTGTATTACAATTGAAGACTCATGCAACCAGACATAAGACTATGATGGCAGAGTACAAGCATCCACGACTCAGCCTGGACATGTGCAGCATCGACCAAGAAATACTGAAATGGGAAGCACTCAAACAAACTTTGGAGACTAGCTGGTGATTTTATATTGGAATCGGGTTCCTCAATAGATGTGTAGTAGTCTCCTTAGGCACGATGTTAATTTGAAATATTTTATGGCGAACAAAATGAAATGAACATTGAAAACCTAAGCATGCCCCCATTCCAATGCAAAAAGTAGCACGTTTGTTTTAGCTGAAATACGCTACAAATCAAATAATCACAAAGCTTATATTGATTTTACTGAATAAAATTAAAATAAACTACACTTTCCGACCGTTCTCAATGTAAATCCTAAAAATACACTGCACATATTCTGACAGGAAAAAATGTGAAAATGTAGGAGTAATTAATTACAAATTTATTAACAGCTCACCTAACCTCAGAAAAAATTTTCAGCGGGTCAAATTATATCTCTTAACGAGTTCTTGAATCCTTGTCTTCTGTAATGCACATCAACAGCACAACACATGAACACAGTGAACTATCTACAGAATATTAGATTTCCAGGAGTAGCAGGAACGAGGTTAACTCTGAGCACAAGATTCACTCACCAACAAGAGCAAGGATAACAGTGAGCATAGGAGCGGCAGGGAAGGAGGCCATGGCGGTGGCGTTGATCTCCATCATGTGGAGGAGGTGGACGATGAACAGGAAAATCTGGTGGTGCGAGTAGCGCAGCAGCAGCGACACGGAGAGCGTGAACACCACCATGACCAGCCCGGCGCCCACGTAGTTCGTGCCGCCCAGCCACGTCGACACGAAGCGATAGTGCTCGCCTGTCACCACGTTCCTGGGGCAGGTCTACAGGTTACAGTGCATTCAGGGACATCAAAGTGTCTATCGAAGGGGTTTATTCCTCAATGTTTTTCGTCGATGCATGACACAAGGGGAGTCGTTTCTCATTGTTATGCTCGCTATATTATAGTTGTTTGCTGTTTCAGTGATTCTGTAGGAATAAACCTGAAGGTTTGTTGGTAGAACAATAAGTACAGTCCTTTGCAAAAGTTTAAGACCACCCTCCAAATTTCGGTTTTAGCATTACAAAAGAATAATAATGCAAAATATTCATGCTGTTTGTGTTTATTGTGATGAAGTAAAGAAATAACAAGCAATTTATGATACATTTGAAATATTCAATACTTAGTGTGGCCCCAGCTGAGTCATGTTTGCTAAAACTCAAGCCAGATTTCTCGGCATGAGTTGGAATTGGAGCTGATTAAATTTTCCAGGTATTTTGTAGGCGGAGCTTACGGCTTGTGCTGCCGACTGACCCGTGAGTGGGCTCGGAATGCCCAACTCGTCATTTCGTTCGTGTTTTGCGCTTTCATTCTGGTTGTATAATAATACTGCTTACCTAGAACTACCTATAATACCTTTTTGTCATATTTGATACATTTCAGATTTTTAAAGGAAAAGTGTTCACCAGTACACTTTCAAGAAAAAAGGTAACCACTATAATTTGCGCGCTATAGCTACTTGTGAGGTAACGGTCTCTTCTTTACCAAGATTAATTAGCAAAATGGATTCTAAAGCGTTCTTCAAAGAATTTATAGAGGTTTATCAAAGCTGCCCGTGCCTCTGGCGTGTTAAATGCGCGCAATATTCGTATAAACAATTAAAAAAATGTAACGTATGAAGTGTTAGAGAATAAATACCAAGAGGTGAATCCCGGTGCCACGAGGGAGGCTGTAGTAAAAAAGATAAAACTCTTCACGAACCTGTTGGCGGAAGGAATTAAAAAAGGTAGAACCGTCGTAAAAGCCAGGAAACGGTGCAGAAGGCATTCACATACCAACTCTCTGGTATTATGACCTGTTACATTTCCTAAAGGACCCAAAGCAACAGAGATTGGGCTTGCACCGAGAGTGGGGTAGGAGGCTTGCGCACGTCGCAGCTCCAACCTTGTCCGTACTAGAGTTAGAGTTGGCGGCATGTGCCGTGTATGCATCCTTTAAGCCAATCTCAAACTTGGTTACACCCACCAAGTAGCTGAGAGCCTGAGAGCTGTATATGATTGTGTTCAGTTGGGTTACGACCATCTAGAGAGAAGGATGCCGAAGAGTCCTCGCATTACCGTTGCGCGCTTGCGCCGCATGTCTACTGGTGGAGTTGCCAAGCAACGCGCTGCTATTGTTGCTGCTGGGATTTCTGGTGCGATTGGAGCTACTTCGTCTGATAGATCCCTGAGATTGAATGTGTTGGAGGAAGATACGACAGATAAGTGCTGCTCTACGCAAAATGTTATTGTACCACAGGGATTAATGAAGCAGTTGGCAATGGTTGGGAATAGATGCAGTGAGTGTGATGAGCCTTACACTGGTACTGAAAAGACTGTCTGCATGGAACCCACTGTTGCTTGCGCGGGGTGCAACATAAATGAGTTTACGAGCAAACAGTCGCAAGTTCCTAGCATCGGTGTGCTCAAATGCAGATTCAATGCAAGCTGTGCACGAGCTGTTTTTCACACAATTACCAACGGCATTGGAGAAGCAGGCTTTGCATGTTGATTGCAAGATCTCTGCCTGCCTGTTTGTCTACTCTTCCAAGAGTGACTATTTCCAGTGTGCAGATTTCCTCTATTCTGCTATGGATATCTTTGCTGGTGAGGTGCGCCCGCAACTGTGCAATACTATTGCCAAATTCTACAATGCAATTGATGGTCGACTGGACACTGATGTCAACTTTAACGGCTCATGGATGACTAGAGGCCATCGGTCCCACATAGGTGTGGGATTTACAATAAAATGCCATACTGGATTTATCGTGGACTTTATCAGCCCCCATGTAAAAGAAGCCGGACCCCGGCAGTTACGGGTTATAAAGCCCCCGTTATCCCGAGCAAACTAGGGGCTGCCACGGGCCGGGGTTGACAGTGGGAGGGGGTATTCATCCCCAATTGGTCAGTGTGTGCCCGCCTCAAGCATAAAAGGAATACCAAATGGCTACTGACTGCTCGGTGGTCTCTTTACCAGCCTGAGCCAGCCTGGATAGGAAAGGGGAGACTCTC
Source organism: Morinoia aosen (assembly GCA_030386875.1). Classification (NCBI taxonomy): domain Eukaryota; kingdom Metazoa; phylum Arthropoda; class Malacostraca; order Amphipoda; family Talitridae; genus Morinoia; species Morinoia aosen. The sequence goes on from CM059565.1 coordinate 24,308,122, forward strand.
CTTGGCTAGAGAGACCTTAAGCAATGTGCTTGCCTCCACCACTTCAACACTGGCTGCTCACCCCCCGTTGACGACCCGGGTATTTGATAAGGACACTGAACCGGCCTCTTCCTCTCAAGAGCTGCCTCTGCGGCCACCGCCGCACCAACCTGTGGGCGAGGAAACGGCGCGCGGACAAAACAGGGATGTAGAAAAGATTCTTGAGCCCGACGCACATGAACGGCCATCAAATAGGCCAGGCCGTGGCAGAAGATTGCATCTTCTTGAGGAGGCCGCGCCCACCGACCTAGTGGAGCCAATTTTACCAACGGAGCATAGAAGGTTCTTCAATATTAAAGATAGCGATGGTTCACCTATGACTCACATTGATGTGACAAACCGTGACCTGTTTTGTAGGCTGGGAAGTAGACCCGCTAAGATCAGATTCGCGGTGGTGGCCTCTTGGTGGAGGTCCGTAACTCTGAGCAGAGCCGCAATATACTGAGCATTCGCCGTCTGGCTGGCGGGGGTGTGGAAGTGACCCCACATGAAAGCCTCAATAAGAGCAAGGGATCTATATGGTACGCCAATCATCCTGGTTACGCTGATGAGCGCCTCCTGGAGGAATAGCGGCAATATGAAGTGAAACTAGCCTGCTCAGTGTTTCACCACTAGGACGCCGTAACTGTCAGGATGACGACCAGGCAAGGGTTAGCTATTCAGGCTACAACAGCTAGGCCCAGACACTAGGTTAAGGTGCGGCACGGATAAGTAACAATTATATTTAAAAACGGTAAGTGGAACATGTATCAACTCAGGGCGTGTCTTGCGGGAGCCGTTTCTCCGCACGAGATCGTAACTCTCCCGCCGACCACAAACCCCGCACAACTCAAGAGACCACTAAGGTACAATAGTAAAAGAGGGCATAGGATTCGCCAAGAATGGCACAGGACTCACAAGCATCAGGCAAAAGCAGCTTTATTGGCCTGCTCGCAGACAAGTGCACTGCATGAAGGTCCTAACGCAACTGACAAGCTTCCGCCGTGCAGTCGCCGACTTTGGCTAAAGAATGGCCCAAGCCAGGCAATCGCAGGACGGAGTTCTATGTATCTAACTAATAGCGGTACCCTCAAGGTACAAAACACGTAGTGAAATAATTTCACTACAATATGAAGTGAAGGCGCTGTACCGAAATAAGAAAACTATTAATGATGCCTTGGTGCCCACTCCAATCTACATTCTGATATTTGACCGATGCTCTCTGCCGCCCCATGTGAATATCGGATGGACGAGGTGCAACGTGCAACAGTACGTTCCAAGGCCGCGACGCTGCTATAAGTGCCAGCAATATGGGCATGGTGCAAAGACGTGTCGATCCCTAAGAGGAGCATGCCCAAATTGTGCCAAGGACCAACATGAACTGCCCTGTGTTTAGCCACCGAGATGTGCCAACTGTGATAAACCCCACCCTGCTGGCTCTAAAGAATGCTTCAACTACAAAAATGGAAGAAGAGGTATTGGCCGCGCATACATTGCAGAGAATGAGCTGCGGAAAAGCTAAGCGTGCTGTGAGCAACAGGTACGTCAGACCACAGACGCCTTATGCCACTACAGCGCGGGCCCTTCCAAGCTTTGTTGTGCCAGTGCACTCGGCAGTGACAGGAGCCCCTAGTGTTGCTGGTGGGGACCCCACTGCAGATGCAGGTGCCGTGCGTGTTGCTCGTTTTATTCCCACTACTGGACCCCGACCTGTTGATATAGCTGAGCGATGCGCCACGTAGTGCACGACCGGACCTCTCAGTCATTGCCTGTCAGAGCTTGCCAATTCCCTCGGTCTCGCGGAAATGCATTCCGAGTGGAAGATAACCACCCGTTGGTGGCACCTTAACAAAGGTGGCTAGGACTGCGGAAAGTCTGGTATATGGTAGTAAGGGACGCCAAGCTGAGTCACGCAAACGTCGGAGATACGCATACGGCAGGCCAGGCAAATGTCGTTTTGACCAATGGCCATGACGAAACACCGCTAGAAGTGACCCGTCGAACAGACGAGGAGCCTGCGATCCCTTGAAGCACGGACAAACAATCCAAGATGCCCCCTCCCCAAGATAGCCAGACTATTCACGAGAGCCCCAGATGTGTATGAAAGCCAGAACCCTTGGTTACACAGCGTATGCGTTCGCTGGCCCGCGTTGGAAGAGTGCCAGAGGGGACTGCGCTCGACTTGACACGAATGTGGTCTTTACCACCGAAGGTACTTTCGGAACCTCTCCCAGCAGTGCCTTTGCATGCGTGGGGTGAGAGACCAACACCATCTAAACCACTATCAAACCAAAAACCACCTGATCCCAAGGAGCAACCTACAGGGAACGAAACATGAGACAGGTTGTTCTACAACGGAATTGTAGAGGATACCGTAAGAATTACAGTGACCTGCTGACCATCATACAGTAACAACAACCGCTGTGCATGCGTCTCCAAGAGACCATGCTATGAAACATAACTCCGACCCCACCAGCCAACTTTAATATAGAAACCTCTCATGTACCAAATCTTGCCCCTGAATCTGGACTAGCTATTCTTTTATGAAAGGACTTGGATTATTCCAAAGTGCCGATGAACACCCAGATCCAGGCTAAGGCTATCCGCTTTTGGTTCAACAATAAAATGACCACCATCTGTAACATATATATCTCCCTAGTTGAAATTTGTTCAGTACTGGATTTTGAGATTATTAGTACGCAACTGCCGACAGTCGGGAAACTAGGCGACTCCGGCGTGGAAGGGGCACAACCGGAGCAGTTTCATTATAGTCCCCAGAACATAGAGATGGTACGGCAGAGACGTGATGTAGCACTAGCATACTCGGTGGTTGTCGAGATTGAGCAGTTACAGGTTGATGGTCTAATAGACACAGGCGCATCGGTTTCATTAATTACAGAAGAACGTCTCCAGAAAATACCGGGTGTGCAGGGACAGCTTCGCGTTTCTTCCATTAACAATGTGGTAGGAATTTTGGAAAATGAAATCGGAATAGGAGATATAGGCTTAGCAGTGACGATTGGCAGAACTAAGTTCCCGATGCATAGGTTTCTGGTAATGACAAAGCCGGTACAGACGTTCAACTGTGTATTGGGCTTAGATTTTCTTGATAGCTTCAAACTAACGTTGAATGCATCAGATAGGACTTTAGAGAAAGGAAGTATCAAAGATCGTACTAGAATAGCTCGGTTGAAGGTGGTAAATTTGCGCAGGGCGGAATTTCCAGTTTTCAGTGCGGCAGAAGTGACTGTAGCCCCGAGGCAGATGTTGCGTTTGTCCGCTCAAGTGAAGACGGGGCTGTCGCAGCAGGAATAGAGGATGGAGAGGATCGCATGGCTCCTGTGGAGGAAGAGTAGTTGGGTCGCCCAATTCATCCGCTACCGCCATTGCCAGCAATGCAGCAGGATGAGGTGACAGGCGACGACACAAGCGGGGACTTTTCGAAATTTATCGTGCAGTACCCAGATCCCACGCTGTTACGAATGAGAAGAACAGAGGCACCAGAAACAGAACGCGGAGCCTTCTCAAGTGGGGAAGAGGCGAGTGGGGGTGGAGCTACAATGGAAGGCACCTCCGATTTTTCAGGTTTCGGGGGGTGGTCGCCATTGAAGAGAGCGCGCCCGGACATACGAACCTCTACCCCAGTGGATGAAGGCGAGGCAAGGAACAGCGGCGCAGGGTGTTTGGAGGTATCAGAGGTGAGTGCCGGTGATAGTACTCGGCGGAGAGCGGAACCCTAGGAGGTCACTTATTACTTATTAACAAAACACGTCACTTATTAACGAAATACTCTACACACACATCCACCATAACCTTCAGAAATGGCTTGCCAATTTTCTCTCGGGCCGCCATGACTACACAACATACAACGGCAAGTCTTCCATAACAAAACACTTCACCGACGGAGTACCGCAGGGCTCCGTGCTCTCACCTACACTATTCAACATATTTCTCCACGACATACCGGCCCCTACACACCCACAAACACACCTCCTCACATACGCAGACGACCTAACCATCTTCTCCCTACACCCTAAACACGAGACCGCCGCCACTCGACTACAAGATTACATTCACATACTAGAGAACTGGCTAGAAACAAACAGACTCAAGGTCTCCGCAAACAAATCCTCACTCACACTCATCACACCTTATAATAGAGAATACAATATCCATCCCCACGTCACATTAAACAACACCCCCATCCCCTACACAGAAACACCCAAAATCAGGGACGGAAAAAACCATGGGTTTTTCAAAAAACCCAACCCACGTGTTTTTTTGGGTTAAATTGGTTTTTTTGGGTATTGTTGTATTTTTGGGGGGCTTTATTGGGTTTTTTGTAATACCTGTTTTTGTTTAAGAGTTATTCGCACAGCTCCAGTTGCCTCTTTTCCCGATTTATATAAATATATATACACTTATTGAGTAAATATTGTTATTTGATTACTTTATTTCCAACATTATATTACATTATTATATTAATTATTACATTATATGAACAATATATGAATTAAGTTTATCCATCACAATTACCATTTACCAATTACCATATGCATAGGGACATAACTTTGCAGTCTGTAAAGATACAAGATGTGCAAAGAGAATTTGAGTTACAGAGTTGTTTTAGCAGCAGACAGACGCAAGTCATTTGAGAGGGAAGCACCATGCAGATCATAAGTAACCACCACAAGCAACTTGAAGAAAGACTGCTGCACATCACTTAACAACCATGCTGTTAACAACTTAAAATGTGTATTGTGTGAGCTGGAGTGCTTAGCAGCGCAAACCAAGTCTGTCAACCACACTGTTACATGTTACAACATGTAGCGACATGCCAAATTTTTTTTTAAATTTGCCAAAAAAATTACTTTTTGCAGCTCAGGATAGCAACAAACACTAAAATGATTAGAAATAAAAGCTCTAACAGATTACATCGTCAAGTTTGTTCCAGTGCAGCTTGAATGCTCACCATAGGCCAGTCGTTTCTTACCTTTCTTACCCCATGATGGCTGCGGTCGTGTCTTACCCCATCTGACTATAATTTTTAGACTTATTTAGCAAACCTCTCACAGGAGACACATATTGAGGAGTGGTTGGCTGAGACCTATCCGAAGTTCATCAGTGCGTTTTATTTGTATAAACTGAAGTACTCCAACATCTTCCCAAAACACTTGTTCAACAAGAATATCACCACGACAATGACTCCTCATTGATGGTGGGATATTCAAGACATGAAACAGCAGAAAGTGCAGATTCCTGAAAAAACACTGGCAGAGAGTTTCTGCAAGTTTATAAGCAATCTTCATTCTCGCCCCGCAAGTTCAGGATCCATTGAGAGAATTTTCTCGACATTTCGAATTTTGTAGAATAAATTGAGAAATAGATTAGGAACGAAACGCGCACAGAAATTGGTCTCATATCGCCACCTCACAAATGATCATGATGTGGATGACAATGATAAAATGTCAGTGGATGTAGAAAGAGAAACACAGTAGTACTGTAGTAGCAGTCTAGTCTAGAAGACAGAGGAAGAATTCAGAAGTCTCTATACTCGCAAATAGTCAAACTGCATTTGTTTCTTAGTTTTTGTTTTTTACTTTGAAAATGGAACTCATGGAAGTATACTCGTCCCTCGAGCTTTTTTTAGTGATTCGGGTTTTTCTTATTCTATTTTTATAGTGGTGTTTTTTTTTTGTTTTTCAATATTTATTGTCATGGTCATGCAACTGCCTTGGGACAAATTTTATGACAATATTTAGCTCATTTTGATTCTATAAGCTTGAAAACAAGTGAAATTCAAATAGCACTAATAAAACCCAAAAAAGCTCCAAAAAAACACTATTTAGTGGGTTTTGTAATGTGGGTTGTTTTGGGCTTTTTTGGATGTTTTTTTTTTTTGGGTGGGTTTTTTATGTGCCAACCCTGCCCAAAATCCTTAGAGTTACATATGACAGTGGTTCTACGTTCAGCCCACACACTAACAATATCAACACTAAATGGAACACAAGGCTGAACGTCCTCCGAGCACTAACACATAATACATACGGCCACTCCAAGGAAGAAATAACAGTATACAAACAGTTCATCAGACCCATCCTCACTTACGCACACACATCTTGGTACGCAGACACTGCCCGCACACACTTGCAGAAACTACAGACCACACAAAACACAGCGTTATGCATTGCCACGGGCTGTACACGATTGACCCCTATAGCACACCTACACAAAGAAGCCCTTGTCCTCCCCCTCCTCGACCACATGAACACGCTAGGGACAAACTTCTACACCTCCACACAAGATCCTGCCCACCCGCTTCACTACATGCAACAACCCCGGCCAACCCAACGAACATTACACACAACTCCGGCCACACACCTCAAAACACTATACGACTCCCTCCCTCCCTGCCCCCCTGACACCTTACTACGCACACACATACACACACAGTTCACCTCACGCGCCCTCGCTGCCCTACCCCCTAACTCCCTACTCGGAGTGAGACCCCCCCCCCCGTCCCCTCGACGGAGCGATCCCTCCTCCGGCAGGATCGAGTCCACCTGGCGCGGCTGCGGTGCGGGCACCACACTTCACTCCCCTCATACATGCACAGAATAGGACTTGCGGAGGACGACAGCTGCGTCTGGTGTCATGCCAACGTGGGCGATAGTCCGCATGTCCTCCTGCACTGTCCCGCCCTACATGCATACCAGATACATGCACTGGAGCACCTCTGAACTCGCCCCGCGGACGTCGTGAGGTTGCTGCACGACGCGGGCGTCTTCCAGAGGCCCACATAACCACACCCCTCTTTGCCTCGGGCCGGGCCCGGTCTGGGGCGGCCCTGGCCGCAGTGGACCCCTTCGAGCGGCCGTCGGGGCAAAACAACAACAACAACCCTAGGAGGTTGAGGAAGAAACATTGCCTAGTTCAAGACCTAAAATGAGGGTAGATTATAAATGCCGAATTTTGCACTTTGATGCTGCCGACCTTTTTTTTTCAGGGAGTTGATCAATTGTTGCTGGTGGTGGGCGACTCGCGGGCGCGGGAGGCGATTATCCAGCCACCGAGAGGTTGGAGGGGGGGCGCCTCAGTCTACCCGGGAGCTAGCTTGGACCATGTTATACGGGTCACGACCCTGGAGATGTCAGCGGAGGTGCGGTTGGTAGTGGTAGTCGCTTTCCATTGCGACCTAACCAGCCTGACACCGTTTGGGTGACCAGGACTGATTCGCCTAATGAAGGCGCCCAACTACGCAGAGATTTTGCTCCGGGCAACGGCGCAAGATACCTATTTGCAAAACCGATACAGTACGCGAGTACTATGGGTTTTGCTCATGGTGGCCAACTTCATGTTGTACAATGAAGCGAGACACCAAGCGATGGGCTATGCCACCGTTTCTGGTACAAGAGTGCCGCTGGGCCCAGCAGCAGATGGGGCCCGTTGTGGATGAATTAAGGCGAAGGCTTAATGCCGTGGGTCGGATCACGCTATATCAGGGAGATTTTGTGCGGACGCCTCTGGATGCGGCGCATGGGTCGGACGGCGTGCATCTCGGACCCTGGCAGTTGGAAGCGTGGGCCGCGCTGCTCCAAAGGGCAGTGGTGATTACGGCTGACCATGGACCGCGGCTCGACGTTCGTCCGCGGTCCATCCCGGCTAGGCGTCGCCTGCAGAACCTACGGTTGTTCCGGCGGTGCACTCGGCGTATCCACCGCATCGCGGTTCGTCAGCATCTACAAGACTGGGAGGAGTAGGAAAGGCAGAGGAATTGGAGGGGCTTGAGAGTCGTAGATGCTCCAGTATGAACAATGATTTCCTTCCTAAATTAGGAAGGAAGTAGTGTAGTGAAATTGTTTCACTACGTGTTTTGTACCTTGAGGGTACCGCTATTGTGTACATAGATCTCCGTCCTGTAGCTGCATGGTTTGGGCCATTCTGAAGTTTAAGTTCACGGCTGTTCGACTGTAGCTAGTCAGTTGCGTTATGACCTCCATACAGTGCACTTGACTACGAGCAGACTAAATAAAGTTGTCCTCCTGCCTGATGTTCGCAAGTCCCCTTATCTGTGCTTGGGGAATCCAGAGCCCTCTTTTAGTTGTTATAGCTTAGGGTGCTTTCACGGGGTGTTTTAGTCGGCGGGAGAGGTATGATTTCGTATAGAGAGACGGCTCCCGCAAGACACGCCGTATGTGTACGCGTCATACTTATCGCTTTTTAAATATACTTGTTAATTACCTGTCCGTGCCGCAACTTAACCTAGTGTCTGAGCCTAGCTGTTGTAGCCTGAACAGCTAACCTTGCCTGGCCGGCATCTTGAAAATTTGCGGCTTCCTAGAGGTGAGACAATTAGCAGGCTGGTTTCACTACACCAGTACCCTCAAGAATGCGGCTAGCGCTGCTTTCCCGGTGTCACGCGATGGTATGCCAAAATACCGTGTTCCTTGGTGGAACAATGACTGCACGGTGGCAAACTTTGGGCGGCGGCAAGCCTTGAGACGCTCTAGGCGCACTGGCGAACTGGCGGATATAATTGCCTACACGTGAGTGAGAGCCAAAGCCCATTTTATCAAAGACGCTGCCAGGCGGAGCTTGTGGCGCCAATGTTAGCAGCCCAAATACCAACACGCTTATGACCAAAATTTGGCAACGAGTGGGCAAGAGGAAAGGAAAATACAACTGTGGCAGGCCCTATCTAGAATTGGAGGGCGTCCCCACTGCGAATCCGGGGCGAGCGGCGACGGCGCTGGCTGATAGTTTTGCGCACAATAGCAGCGAAGTTCAGTATCCACCTGCTTTCCAGGTACCAAAACGCTTAAGAGAACAACACGAGCAGGACTTCGCAACAGAAGCAGTCTTCTCGTACAACGAGCCTTTACCTTCCTTGAAATTTACAGTACCTTAAGAGCTTGCAAGAATACTGCACCAAGCTCTCATAGGAATCATTATCAGATGCTTAAGAAGATGTATTCAACAGCCTTACGTCTGCTCCTTCATATTTTCAATAAGGTTTGGATGACCCGTATTTTCCCTAAGGATTGGCGCACTGCAACAATCCTTGCATTTACCAAATCCCAGAAACCGGCCACCCGTACCACAGTTCGATCAGTGATTCTTCGCCGCGTCACGAGTTTTGTAAACTAGGTGCAAATTTTTGGTGTTGGGTGACTGCCGCTGAGGCCAAAGGTACTGTCCTAGCCCCTCACCCAAGCAATTTGTACCTGACGCACTTATCTACGGAGCTTCGAAAACATATTTTGAATGTATTTGGATCTAACATCTGCTAACTACTCTGAAAACGTCTGAAGAAGAGAACACAGAATGCCAACGAGAGCCTTCATTCCAAGATGTGATGGAAGTGCCTCGAGGTGAAAGACTCGAAACTCGTGAGAGTTTGTTTAAACGCCTGGGACACAGTCTTCCCTCACAATTTTTGATATCAACGTAAGTCTCTTGGCAAAACTGGAACTGTCGACTGGGGATGTTCTGAAGAGTAAACAGAAGAGAGTTTCTTTACCGTCTCGCACATTTTCTATACGTGTATAAAGTTTCAGAAACGTAGCTGCAATAAAACAAATTTCCCAAATCATGGTATGGTTGCCTTAACTGTGCCCAAGGGCCACTTAACCTTAACTGTGCCCAAGGGCCACTTAACCTTAACCGTGCCCAAGGGTCATTTAACCTTGTGAACAACAAAAACTGTCGTTCGTTTTAGTAAATGTTTTTCAATAAAATCCCTTTTTAAATGCATGGGCTTCTGTGCGCTTAAGCGCGTGCCGTCGCGTTTAAGCAGTGCCGGTGCTGGCGTATATAAGACGTGGGTTGGCGTCAAGTCGACAACGTCACGCTGTCTCTTGCGGACGTCTGTCTAATCGCTCAGATGCCACTTAAGCTCCGATCTCGCCTACCTGTTGCTAACAAAGCTAAATCTGAAACTTAGTTTTAGCGTGTCTGGGTTGCTCATTGCCAAAGTGTTCGCAATATGTTATATTTTTCTTAGTTTTTACTTTCTGCCACCGTTGCATTCCAATGAGCGAATTCTAGGATAAACGAAAAATTCTAACGAGTTCCTTTTACCAAGTTTCACTGAAAACAAAGGTGTGAAATATTTTTCAACACAAGAAAATCTGCAGCCTGCAAATAAGCTTTTCTATCGACCCGCAGATTTGAGAACTCGATTCCGTTTGCTTGTGCCACCTGACGAGGCTAATTAGGAGCAGGAAATGAGCGTCCATGCTGTAGCTGGTATTACTGGAAAAAAGCTTCAGTAGCTGCAGTTAGTTTTACAGAGACGCAGTGACAACCTTAATGGTGCCCAATGGCCACTCAAGCTTAACCGTGCCCAAGGACCACTCACGTTTAACCGTGCCCAAGGGCCACTCACGTTTAACCGTGCCCAAGGGCCACTCACGTTTAACCGTGCCCAAGGGCCACTCACGTTTAACCGTGCCCAAGGGCCACTCACGTTTAACCGTGTCCAAGGGCCACTCACGTTTAACCGTGCCCAAGGGCCACTCACGTTTAACCGTGCCCAAGGGCCACTCAAGCTTAACCGTGCCCAAAGGCCATTTAATTACTTATTTGGATTGTATTTTCAATAAGTTGATTCTTAGGGAATCTTGCGTGTAAGATGAAAAGAAGAACTAACGGGAAAATTTACATTTTTATTCATTTATTTTTTATGGGAAATGTTTCGAAATGGTTTAATTTCATCTTCAGTGCTGAGAAACATACATTATAATTATTATATAAGAAAGTTTTAGCCTCCCTTAACCACGATAAAGATTTTCTAAGAGAGGAAAGAGGAAGGCACCATTTAGTATGGAGTTGAGGGAACGCAGAATCTATGCACAAGGTGCACAGAAACAGTAAGCTAGGAAAGAAGTTCATGAAACAAGAAAAAAGTTGAAGAAAGTAGTAGGTGCTGAAAAACAGGACAGCAGTGAACCGAAAAAAGATGATCCGCAACAAAATAAAAACCTATTTTATTACAACAAAAAGGAAGCGGGCCCTCACATGGTTCCCCTGGGAGCGCTAATTCCAATAGATACAATGGTTGTATCCCCCTGAGGGGTCAGAAACATACAAAAAGGTCAAAAACTTAAAATACAGAAAAGTTCGTAGAAATTAAAAAAAAATGGGAAACATACATCTATAAAACTTGAATCCTACCTCTTATTCAACTACAGCAAAAACGATCATTCTCAGTACAAACGATCATTCTCAGTACGAACTATTTCAGTTTTATTTATAAGGGATATATCAAATCTTGCATAATTGCATTACTTCACCGTGCATATCCTATATCTAGTAATTTTGAAATAGAATTTATTAGGACATTATTGATTAACAATATGTATCCGAACTTCATCTTTGATAATTCCGTCCGTAAGTTTTAGATAAATAATACTGTCCCTCTCGTCACCTTGAGAGTAGCAAAACAGAAATTGTAGGTAGGAGCTACCTTTTTTGGCTATTTGAACTCGGAAGTGAAAAGAATTTGTAGCTCTGGTTAGTAGGTTTTTCACTTCAGTTGACATCAGAGTGTTTTATAGAAATAGTTTTAAAATCGGTTCATATTTTAGGAGGAAAGAGCCTCTGGAGGAGTGCCTGTGGAGTGGATGTGTATATTTTTATAAGTGTGACTGCTGCATGCAGACTTATGTTGGTAGTACTAAACTTCAACAATTTATTAGACACAGCCAACATTCAGGAATTTCCCATAGAACCGGTCGCATACTTTCCTCTCCATCTCATTCAGCAATCCAAGATCATTGTCAGCAATTTAATCAATCCCCACAGAACATATCATTTTTCTACTCAGTGCACCACAAACAACGAACAAGATCGCATTTAGGATCTTTATTCACATCTACTCATAAGCCTGACTTAAAGAAAGACTTGAGTGAAGTCAAACTGAACACTGCGTCAACCTACTGATATATTTCTGCGTGTATGTATGTGGAGTGCGTTTACGCGCGTCTGTTTATGTTTAGGTTTCCATGTGTAAGTGTATGAATGTATGTATCGGGATAAGGGTGGGTGAATGAGCCTATGAGAATGATCGTTTTTACTGTAGTTGAATAAGAAGCAAGATTTAAGGTTTATAAATGTTTGTTTACTTATTTGTTTGAACTCCTATGAACTTTTCTGTATTTTAATTTTTTTGCCCTGTTTGTGTGTTTTTCAGCACTGAAGATGGAATGATGGACTACATTTCGAAACGATTGCCATAAAAAATAAAAATGTACATTTTTACGTTGGTTCTCCTTTATATCTTAATTAGATTAGGGCAATTTTAAACGCTTATAATCGCATGCTGGTTCGCGATTCCTATTTTAATATAATTACTTTCCTTCTTTACACTGGACTGGCACCTCTTACTGATTTCCTCTTAAAACTCTCAAAGCCGTAGGGCTCTTCTTCGGCATAAAATAAAGTACGTTCCGAATTATGCACCATAAACGAAAATAATGAAGTGTGACCTATTCGCTGACTTCCTTGAGCTAAAATGGTTTACTTTTTCTTAGGAAGAACCAATCATCAAATACCCAGCCATCGCACTTGCGTATGTTACTGGCTCCTTTAAATATCATCTCCTTAACCCTCGCCGACATGCTGAAATTACCGAAATAGCGCGCAATATTGCCTTTGCTATTTTACTTCCAGCACGCTTATCATTATAGATAATTGTTTGAAAATACATGTTTTAGTAGAAAAATAGCTGCTCTTCACATTGAAAAAAACAATTTTGAAATAGCTTGTGCCATTTGTGCGATATAAGGTGTAGAAGTCCATAGACTTTTTAGGAAATATATTTTTTAAAAGTTGTGCCATTTTTTTATCTTGACACTTTTGTAATATTTTTATGCTGATTTGTATGGAAAAAAACCTGCTAAATCCAATGTTGTCTTTATTTTTTTCCTGTGAAAATTAGATCAGAAGATATGGGCATTGTCGTCTTTGCTATTTTACTTGTTGTATGCTTATTATAATAAATAATTGTTTGAAAATGCATGTTTTAGTAGAGAAATAGGTACCCTACACATTGGAATGAAAGATTTTGAAGTAGCTTTTGCCGTTTGTGTTATGTAAGGCGTCAAAGTCCATAAATTAAAAAAAAGTTTTTTTTAAAAAAATCGTATATTTTATTTTGTTGTTACTCGAGTAGACACCAGCCTGCGCAGCACACAACCTACCCTGGGCACTCGAGTGCACAGACTGAGTTGGCGGAGCCCTCTTTATTTTATTGCCTTCTCATGTTCTTACCCTCCCTTACCACACGCTCTATACTGTGTTCATTCAATAGAGCTTGTCGAGACGATTCTAGTGGTATATGGCAATCCTATATTTCATATTTGGTTCATGCCCTATTAATATAGGGCATGCTGTCTACTCGAGTGCCCAGTTAGTCGACGAAGGTTAAGAAGGTAGAAGAAAAAAAATTTAATCCTTTGTTTTCGTTCTCTTTGGTAAGAGTTTCGGGTTGATATCTAATGTTTAATCTTGATGTTATACTTTCAATACTAAATATAACTAGGTAAATTATAAATTTGTCAACCTAGCGGTATTTTTTTTTTTACACTTGTGTTGGTGCATTTGCGCTTGCAGGATTGTTTGTTCTTGTTTCCTATTTTCTTGGAGAACTGCAATGCGTCGTACTGTCAAGGAATATTTCTAATAAACTAATTCAGATTCCATTTTCGTTACTCTCATCTAGTACCAACAATCCCAATCAATCATTGCAACAGCACAAACGCATTCAACGTGTTAAGAGGAACCCAACCTCCCTGAATACTTGATTTATAAAGGCAAAGAATGTCCAAGACAGGTGGCCAGAACGCACCTGAGGTAACCCTTGCCGCCGTCGTTCTCAGCGAGGGTCTTGACGGCAGCGAGAAGCAGCTCGTCGTAGCCCACGAGGTTCGAGAGGAGGAAGGTAGAGAAGCCGTCCCCGAAGCAGGGGTTGGTGTTAGGGTCCAGCACGACGAGAGTGACTGGCACGCCCAGGCGCTTGCGAGTCGCCCCTGACAGCCTTAGCAGACCGTAGTCCAAGGCATACTCCATGATGAACGCGTCCTCTGGCATATCTGAGCGCAACACAATGCATATAGCAAGCATGGAAATGGCCAGTTCTCCCTTTAGTTGGTTCAATTCAAAGAGTGTAACATTCGGGGCCATGAATTGGCAGAACCCTTGTTTTAACAGCTGGCAATGGCTTTAGTCAATGTACTGATTGCATGAAAGAATTAATCTATGTACTCAAGAAAACTTAAGTATTTTTCTTATCACATACAAATAGGGTTGACGTCTAGTATTTTTAAAAATGGGTGATCATTTTCAAACTTGATGCAAACAACATTAACAAAAGGGGATTGTCTGAACTTTATAAATTCATCTACTAAAGGATGTACAAAATACTGGCTGGAGGAAAAAAGTGAAACAGGGTTGAAGAGCAATTTCTTAAAATTAATTTCATATTAACCCAGAGATGCACGATATATTTCAAATGAACTTCCACTGTGGGGTAAATTTAACCCCAACCTTTTTTTCGAAGTAACAAAGCATTTAAAGATTAGATTATTAGCTAGTTAATGCCTCCCCATCCACCACAAAGGCGATCCAAAGAGAGGAAGGAGAAAGGCACCATTTAGTATGGAGTCGAAGGAACGCAGAATCTATGCAGAAAGGGTATAGAAACAGTAAATTGAGAAAGAAGAAGAAGCAGCAAATTGAGAAAGAAGAAGAAACAGTAAATTAAGAAAGAAGAAACAAGATCAAAGTCGGAGAAGAAAGTAGTACGTGCTTAAAAACAGGACAGAAGTGAACAAAAAAAAAAAGACGATCCTTAATATAACAAAAACATTTTATTTTGACAAAAAGCAGGTCTACCTAACTCTAGGCATGAGCCCTCACATTTTCCCTTCAGAATGCTAATTCCTAGAAATACAATAGTTGTATCCCCCTGAGGGGGCATTTAAAGGTTTATAAAAGGTTAATAATATTTGGGAAAAATCACAAAGCCATGTTCAAATATATGGATAAAGCCTTCAGTTATTTGAGTCTAAAGTTCGTGTTGCGGCCATTTTGACCCCACCATTCACCCACGGGTTGAAACGCAAATGACATTTATACTATCCGTATGAACTTAGGTAAGCAGATAAGAGGCAGATGAAAAGTGTCTCAATTCCTAGTCAAAATTCCTAGGTGTTCCTAGTCAAAAAGATAAATCAACTCACAAGCAGACAAACGACACCACGAACTGTCCACAAATACGGTGATTGAATAACATTTTTCAGGCCCAGCACCCCTGGGACATTCCTATACGGGCATGGGTAAAAACCAAGTATCGTCTCCAGGTATAATTTTGTTTAAGGAACCGATATCACGAAGCACACGCGCAGCTTGCATCTATTATTATTATTATTATTATTATTATTATATAAGAAAGTTTTAGCCTCCCTTAACCACAACAAAGATGTTCCAAGAGAGGAAAAAGGAAGGCACCATTTAGTATGGAGTTGAGGGAACGTGGAATCTATGCACAAGGTGCACAGAAACAGTAAGCTAGGAAAGAAGTTCATAAAACAAGAAAAAGTTGAAGAAGAAAGTAGTAGGTGCTGAAAAACAGGATAGCAGTGAACCGAAAAAAGATGGTCCGTAACAAAACAAAAACCTATTTTATTATAACAAAAAGGAAGCCTACCAAACATTTAGCTCGGGCCCTCACATGGTTCCCCTGGGAGCGCAGCTTGCATCTAAAGTGGCGGACTTACAGAAATACACTTCCTCCTCTTCCTGCAAGGGCAGGAAGTCAGGCAGGGCGGGGCAGGTGGTGGGAGGCAGGAGCGGGTTAGGGGCGTCCTCAGCTGAGCAGGACTGAGCAGCACCTTCGGAAGACCCATTCGATGCACCCTTGTTCTCCTGCAGGGGACAAACCACGAACCTCAAGAAGTAGTACTACTATAAAGGTTACTAGCACTGTGACAACGTGTCGTGCCAAATTCACAGTAGCAAGCTTATTTCATTTCTATAACGATTGATTGATTATAAATTAGTATTAGCCTACCTTCACCACAACAAAGGTGTTCAAAGAGGGGAAAGATGAAAGCACCGTTTAGTATGGAGTTAAGGTAACGTGGATTCTATGCACAAAGGGTGTTCCCGCAAAGGATCCCGTGCACATACAAACAGTAAAATAAGAAGGAAGAGGATGAAACAAGATAAAAGTTGAAGAAGAAAGTCAGAGGTGCTCAAAAACATGATAGCAGTGAGCCAAAAAAAGATCGTCTTCAACCAAACAAAAATTTTTATTTCAACAAAAAGAATGCCTACCTAACTCTCAGCTTGCGCCATTGGCACATTTTCTATCTTGGGAGTGCTAATTCTCATAGATACAATGATAGTATCCCCCTGAGGGGTTCATTTCTATAACTCGTCAGCTCACAGTTATTTAAACATAGCATTGCATCAGACTCAAATTAATAGTTAAAACAAAACTAACTTTTTACACCATGTTTGCCTCCATGATACATTCTATGGTTATGCAGTCACTGGCCGATTTCATGGTTTCAGATCCAGCAAGTAAAGTTAGCATCGAGATCTCTAGATCACCATTTTGCAATCTCACAAGACAGCAGCATCCAAAAATAAGTGATGTCACGGACAACTCTGAATTTCCTTTTGACCCCAGTCAAGTCAAAGACTCTAGAAGAATCGTAGATACAGCAGCATTTCTCTACCATCAAACTATGGTATACTGTATTGGAAATTTAAATCACACAGATGTCCTCTTTCAATTCTTAGGAACATTTCAATTTGGTTGATAGGGAATAAAAAATAAAGCAAACAGTTCAAATAATTGTACAATTAAATTTGAATACTTTGTTTCTTTGCTATAGAGAATTTTTGTTAAGGAACCCTTCGGTTGCCCTAAGATGCTCCCCAGAAGATGATTTGAAGACAAGCAAGGCTGAGTATCAAGAGTAATTAAGCAGTCCAGAACA
Source organism: Morinoia aosen (assembly GCA_030386875.1). Taxonomy (NCBI): domain Eukaryota; kingdom Metazoa; phylum Arthropoda; class Malacostraca; order Amphipoda; family Talitridae; genus Morinoia; species Morinoia aosen. The sequence continues at coordinate 24,325,149 of CM059565.1, forward strand.
CCTACAAGTAAGGACCACCCTCTCCCAACACAGTTAAATCCAACACTCGTTATTGCAAGATGGCCAACAAAAAGTAAATTAGTAATTTTTCCTTGCACAGAAAATGGACCTACATCTCCAAGCATAAACTGATAAAAATAAATGCCAAAAAGTTTCAAAATTTCCTTCATTGATCGTCAAAATTAGTGAACAAGATACAGAAGTATGTTTTCAGTGCTTAATTGTTCATTTTCAACAGCAGAAGAAACTATAGTAAGTACTCAAGATTTAGCAATTTTGACGATACAGCACATGGACGTTAAATAATGCTTCACTACATCACTACAAGGCGAGCAGCTACAGTGCCTGTGGTGGAGTGGAGCACTGGAGTGCGTGTTCAACTGAACTAAACTAAGCTTTATAGCACGACTTATAAACTACACTCTCATTGTCTACTACATTATATTTCTATTGGTACTCATGCTGATCAGCACATGAGACTAGATAGTTATGGTTAAATTCAAACCAGTGTAGTAAAATACCATGAAATTTATGCGCCTTGTTTAGCCAAAACAGTTAACTAAAGACACTAGGCAGCACTAATGTATGATCTCATGATACTTAAAACGGAAAATTTTCAAGACACTCCTACAATCGATCGATGGCAAAACAAGTAAAGACAAGCTAAGAAATGGATAACAGACAAAAAAGGCTTTAACAACTACACCCTTGAATTACAATCACAACAATCATCGCTGCGTCTGACGCGAGTAGCTTCGGAATCTGATAGAGCGCTAATTCCCTCAGGGTGAGGAATAGATTATGAGGTACATTAGGCGTCCCAACCACAACAAAGATTATCCCAAGTGAGGAATGCACTAGTTGATAAGGCATTAAGACACGGTGCAGTCTTCTCCCTGTGTACTTGGCCTTCTTCAGTCAGGCGACCAAGCCTTGCAAGCAGTGTTCACAGCAGCTCCCACTAAAAATTTTCTTTGCTAGTTAAATCTTTTCTTGTTTGCAGGCTTCATCAAACGTTTTCAAATATTGAAGATTATCGTATTAAACAGAGAATCTTTGCTACAATTAATCTTTATTTAACAATCTTTAATACTTGTGTAAAGGCAAATCTAGGCCAACACTGCACGATGTAGCATCACAAACTAATAGTTTCAGCATGACTTTAGACAATGATGGCAGAATTTGAGACAGGACCAGAGCACAGACATTCCCAATCAGTTCGAACCATGACGAAACTAGATAATATTGGCAGCATTAGAGACCTGAGGGGTACACAGACGTGATCCATCAGCGTGACGTGACTACGTGACTCAATGGGTCAACCTGCGCTCCGAAGTCCCAGTACTGACCCAACCGTATAGTGCTGTCAACTTACAAAGACGTGCGCTACAAAATCTACGTTAGCAAAACGATGCTTCAGTGAATAACTTCATCATTCACAAGCTGTATTGAGCGCCACAGGAAGCATGAGGAACATGGAGCAGACACTCACTGACAGCTGATTGCCATCGTACAGGAGGCGCAGTATGCCCATGGCGAAGGGCGAGAAGAAGGGGCTGCTCATCTCTCTGACCGAGGCAGACACGTGTTCAGCCCAGCTCAGCTCTGGGGGCTCCTCTGACTCGGATGTCTCACCTCCACCCTCAGTGGTCTGCACGATGTGTCAAGAGCGTTAATGTAATGCGAATTTACATTTATTTTTGAACAAGGTACTCGTTTGAGCTAAATGTTTCACCAACAGGTCTCACAGGACAGCCTCCTATTCAATTTGCTCAGAGAAAAACCACAATAGAAGGCACCTAACGTAATAATATTTTACAGATGTAATAGTCTTGAACATAGGTAAAAGACAGAATGTTGGAGGAAAATTTTGAAGTTTATTTGCAATTGAATAACCTATTGAATTCATGTGAATGGTGTAAGAGAACAGATAATATAAACCACAATAAAATAAAACGAATCATATTGAATATAAATCAACATCTACAAAAAGCATGATAAATACCAAAGACCATAACTCAGTAAGGACAAAGCCTATTAAATCTACTGTCATGCATGCATGTGTAAATTAGCACATGAGCAGTCATTCAATATAATAAGAGCTCATTAGCCGCACAATAGCCTGCCAGGTCTTGCTGCTGCAGTACAACACTGGTGCATCAAAGCATTAATGACAAAGAAAGTAATATTTACATGGCGCTCTCAATACAGCCTATAGAATTATTTTCACCACATAAAAACATCACTGATTTAAAAGTTAACTCAGATACAAGTTGTAAGAAACAATTAGATTAGATGCTAGTTTAAGCACTACAACAAAATCATTCCAAGTAGAGGAAGCCACTATTTAATATGGAGTTAATTAAGAGAACGCAGAATCTACCAAAAGCGTGAGTTGAAAAAAGTTCATGAAACAAGATAAAAGTTGAAGAAGAAATTAGTAGCTTCTGGAAAACCGGTCAGCAGTTAATCGAAAAGATGGTCCATAACAAAATTAAAAACGCCTATTATATTTCAACAAAAGGAAGGCCAACCTAACCTTTAGCTCAGGACCTCACGTATTCCTCCTGGGAGTGCTACTTCCCTGTAGGAAACAATCAGGAACATATTGATGCAAAAACTTTGTCACTACTGGCACAATGAAAAATGAAACTAAATGCTCACCTCAGCATAGGGCTCAGATGCAGTCTCCACCTTCCAGCTCGGCGTCATTGTCTCGTCCAGAAGGACAGCACTGCAAAAGGTGGGCCACAAATTATTATTATTATTATTATTATTATATAAGAAAGTTTTAGCCTCCCTTAACCACGACAAAGATGTTCCAAGAGAGGAAAGAGGAAGGCACCATTTAGTATGGAGTTGAGGGAACGTGGAATCTATGCACAAGGTGCACAGAAACAGTAAGCTAGGAAAGAAGTTCATGAAACAAGAAAAAAGTTGAAGAAGAAAGTAGTAGGTGCTGAAAAACAGGACAGCAGTGAACCGAAAAAAGATGGTCCGTAACAAAACAAAAACCTATTTTATTACAACAAAAAGGAAGCCTACCTAACCTTTAGCTCGGGCCCACACATGGTTGCCCTGGGAGCGCTAATTCCCATAGATACAATAGTTGTATCCCCCTGAGGGGGGTGGGCCACAAAATGTTCAGCAACTAAACAACAATTCGAGTTGACACCCCCATTATATAAACTTTTGCACACATGACATAATTGAAAATCCTGCTAGACCAGAGGGTAGGAATTTATTTGATTTGTATTTGAAAATATTGTTAATTATGGATTCTAATTCAATACTACTCAAACTAGAAAATCCCCAGATTTCTACATAAAAAACATTCTATACCTTGCAGTCACTTCTGAGATATGACATGAACATACATAAGATTCAGTACTTAAATTTTTCAGCCACTTTCCACAATACTTGGCACAAACTGCAATTTTCATACACTACTGCTCAATATAAAGGAACACTAGGTATATTCACTCAAGTTTTCAAATATCTGGACTTTTACACTGGAAATCTCAGAAAAGAAGATAAAGTAGCTTATTATCATTGCAGCATTAGCAACCAAGGCAAACAAAGCAAATCAAAAATAGTGAAATGCAAAGGAAAAACAACACAATTGAAGGATTTATGATACCAATGAATCGTTCAGAATATGTTGTCAGCCAAATTCTATAACTTCGTTAGGGAACTTGTTAGTTAACTAAGAAACTGGATAGATAAGGCAAAATTTCAGGAACAGCAGACAGAGTCATGCTGTGTCTAGCACTGGGACACTTTTTCCTAACTGTGGCAAGAATTTCTCAAAAAATTGATATCAATATTTAAACCTTTGCCTCCCGGAGTTTAAACAGTTTAGAGAGAATTTTTGTGAAATAAATGTTGTCAGTGCCCCAAAATATCAGTGAAATTGCCTTTGAGTGATTTTTTCTGCATAAGCAGGTGCTTCTTTTTTAAATTCAAAAATATTTTTTTGTTAAAAATGTATGCTAAGCGAGACAAATCTTCGACAGTAAAAAAATGGGCGAAAAATGTGAGAAAAAATATCAATTAAGTTTTTACCCAACTTTATAAGCAAATCAATGTGCATAAGAAAAACTTACTCAAGTTAAATAAAAAAGCTATTAAATATGTTACGCAGACCCTGAAGCTTAAGCTGAGGGGAAATAAAAGCAGCAAATCAGTGCAAGGCTTCTAGAATCTCTAAAAATATAGTTACATGAATGCTGTTAGTTGCCCTAATTTTGTCATTTAGCTCAAAATATTTCCCTAATAATTAGATAACCTTAAGATTCCATGGAATAGACATACATTCGATTTTGGAGAAGCCACTGACCAGTAAAAAGACCTATGCAGCAAGATTAGCATTTGCTAACCAGCACACCAAATGGACAAAAGAAGAATGAATCAAAATATTTCACAATCATGAGTCTAAACTTTATGCATTAGTAAGTGACGCAAAACAGTTTGTATCAAGAAGAATTGGTGAGTTAGTAACAACAGTTTTAGGAAAAGAGTCAAGTTTATCTGGCAAGTGGAAACAGTCTTTGGCATGGTTACAGGACACACCATCTCTTCTACATTTTGACCACCCAAGTTGATGTCATAGACATCAAGAAAGTTTCATAACAAAACATTGTGTCAGTGATGCAGTATTCAGGATTTGAAACTTCTTTAATTATGCAGGGCAATGCACTCTACCAAAAAATGAATCGGATTATGAATTATCTAAAGCAGGGGTCTCCAAACTTTTCAATGTAAGGGCCACATTATAATTTCCCACATCCATGCGGGCTGAAGGAATAAAAAATTAAAGAAAAAACAACTTAATTCAGCGATGCCAGTCGTACGATAATCAGTTTTTCAAGGCCAAGATTCAGGGATTTGTTTGGCGGGCCAGATGAAATTATGTGGCGGGCCGGATCTGGCCCGGGGGCCATAGTTTGGAGACCCCTGATCTAAAGGATCAAGGAATACAGGTTTAAGACTGGCCTCAATTGAGTTTAGATATGAATCCCATAAAAAACATATGGAAGACTCTAGGGCCAATTATGGCTAAAATTACTGTGAATGTGCTAGATTTGGAAATACAATCACAAGAGAAATGGGCAAAGACTGCTGTTGATGAGGGTCAAAATTTGAAGAAATCCTGCATGCATAGACGCACTATGGGGAGTGAAAACTAGAGTTGCAGTACTAAATACTGAAATAAATCCTATGTATTTTTTAGCTTTAGACCTTAGTCAATGAATTGATTTTGTTTGTTAATATTGGTTTTTTTGATGTAAAAAATTTTTTAAATGGTTTTCCTAGTAACTACAAAGTTTACCTTGAGTTTCAGCTATGCATGTGTCTTCACAAACATGAGTGTTTTGCAAAAAAGTTTCGTTCATATTTTTTTTTAGATCACACAAGTTTAATTTTTGTCCCATAATTTTGAAGCAGACTAACTGTAGCTGCTAAACTGTAAAGGAAGAGGGGGTTAACAATTTTATTGAATCGATTTAGTGGACGACTCACTCAGAAACTTTATTGAATTCCTCCATGGCAGTGAAAATGATAGTACCACCGTCCATGGTGTAGCGGCGGTGCAGCAGCTCTTCTTTCTGGTAGCTCCGTGCTAGTGAGTAGCTGGGATCTGACACCACAATAAAATTGCTGTTGAATTGGGTGGTGAGATAAAGTGGAAAGTTACATCACAATAGAAACGGCAAAAACATCTCAGAACACTTATATCCTTCATATACCCCTCAGAAATACACTCATAAGCACAGCAAACCAACAAAAAAGATTAAGATTGACTGAAAATAGGTACCTCAGCTTGGTTAAATACATTTGCAACAATTCACTCTTCTATAAAAAAAAACACACCCACAATGCTCATGAGCTTCTAAATTAAATAAAACTGCACTTCAATTAAACTGTTTGAGAAATAATTACTCTAGCAATTAGAGTAATCACAAGTCTAATTTCAAGCACACAGAATCTCACAATCCTGTCAAGTTGTCAGACACTGAATAATCAAATTTGACTAGAAAAAGCTCAAGTTGAAAATTTGTACCAGAAAAATAGTACATATCACAGATAAGTTAAATAAAGGCTCCAACTTTCACCTGTACACACAAAATCATATAATATATTTGAAAATCTGTTCCCAGTCAATGAAAACAGGATATAACAACTCTAAACATATCTTTACATACCACTACTGTTGAAAATAACTGACTCGGATAATGTTTTTAATCAATTGCACAATAAAAAGATTGAGGTAAAGATACAAGCTTTTTCTGGTATTCAATAACCATCACACTTACTTCAACTAGCAGTAAAACATAATTTCTAAAAATACTCAAGTGCTGTTCAATAAAAAAAAAATGCCAAAAGCTAATAAACAAAGATTTAAATAATATTACTAAGAAAAAATTAATAGACCTATTTACATTGGCACTCAAATTTATTTTTATAATACCAGTGAACATGTATCGATTTTACATCAATACTATACAATCATATTTGTGCTAATCATTTGGGCACCTGGTACATGATAGCTATCATCAGAGCACAATTCAGCAGTATTAAAACTATCACAAACCTGGATTTGGAATGACCTCCACACGCAGAATGCCATTCTTATCCCAGGCCGTGCCAGCAGGGAGGCAGGCAGGGGACTGGTTGCACAGGTAGAGATGCACCAACATCAACAGAAAGAGGCAGCCCAAACTCTGCAGAATAGAATTCAATGTTTCACATTGAACTAATTGCAAACTTTATACAGAGCTCTTATCGAAGGCAGCTTTTAGCTATACAGTATACACTATATTTTTTTTCAATTTTTCCTTTTGATTCTCAACATAAATTTGAATGAGCTTTATTCTTAACAACATTTAGTAAGTTTAAATTTATCAACAATTATGCTTTTTCAACAAAGTTCAACCTATAAGTGAATGAACTCATGCACAAGTAACTTTAAATTTCAGTGCAAGAGCAAAACAAATGTAAACAGGCCTTCTGGTCAATGATCAAGAGTATACTAGTTTCCACAAGGTGTATATTGCTCACACACAAGAAGCTTTTGAGTTCTGTTACTTCTAAAATTTTCCAAATAACAAAAGAACAGGCAAATTAATTTTTCAACCCTGAAATTCACGTTTGCAATGCCATGACTTTTCAAAGCTAGGCCGAGTTCCCACATAAATTTGACGTAGCTCACAATGAGTATTAGCCTAGAACAAGGATTCCCAACCTTTTTTTTGCCCCACACCCTAAAGATATTTCATTCAAGCCTCACACCCTCTGAAATAAAAATACCAACATGTAGGCAATAACCTATTATTTACCTGCACTTTTATCATATCCCCTGGAATGTTGTCTTGCACCCCAGGTGTGGAATCCCTGACCTAAATACTAGGCCACTTACAAACAGAACAACTAATCCTAAGACATTAATAAATATGTTCTGTTATAATATTTTATGACTCTAGTCCCAACAAAGGCAATCCCAAGACAGCAAAGAGAAGTCACCATTTGGTTTGTACAGTAGAATATGGGGAATCTATGCAGCAGGTGTGTTCCCACACAGGATGCCCTATGCATAGAAACAGTAAGTTAGGAAAGAAGAGGAAGAAAAGACAAAGAAGAGATAGCAAAGAAGACATGAAAGTTAAGAGTATTAAAGGACTATTTATAGCTGGGGTAACCTAGCAGTATCCACTGAAGGAGTGGGTGTTAGTCCACAAAGCATAAAAAAGTTAAACCTAAACCAATTGTCTATCCTACATATCCTGAGAGAAAAATTCCTAAACCCTTTCATAATCTGAATGCCACAAACAGTCTCAAAAAAAAAAATACAACTTAACCAAGACTACCGACCTTGATAAGAAGAATGAACTCCAGCAACCTTCTGATGAAAGGAGTCGTGGAGCGAGCATAAGCTACAGAAGCTCTGAGAAAAAGAGAACGGAACATCCGCTCTCGGAGCTGATTTAGATTTGTCGGAACAGCAATTCGAACGTTGGGGAAGCCAGCAGCATTGAGAGCTCCAGCATCAGCTTCAGGTTGCTGGGGAGTGTTTTGTGGAGTAGCATCATTTGGTGTCGGTCTATTGGATGAAGAAGCAGAACTGCTTTGATCTGGAGTTTGTTCAGGCATGTTATCAGTGCTTGTGCTTCGCTCTGATGTGGTAGGCCTGTCAGAAACTATACCTTGTTCTGATGATGATGGTAGGGCATTTGAGTTGGATACCCCTCCAGTTTCAGCATCAACACTTGCACTAGCAGCACTGGGAACTTTTCCATTTAGTAAAGAAACTTTAGATGATTCTGTAAGCTTTGCATCAGAAACAGAGTTTATTGGTGGTAACTCACTGAGCGTTTTTGTCGGTAGATGAGCATTATTAGAATCAGGAATAGAACTAGCTGAACTACTTGATGGCAACTCAGTATTTTTACCAGACAGCGATGAAAAGTCTTCAATACAGGAAGGAGCTATAGCAGCATTCTCTATGGACACACTTGGACTTGGAATGCTAGGAATATTGACTCCACTATGCATAGGAAATTTGCTATTTGAGGTATCAACTAATGATGATTTATAAAAATCAGGTGAACAAGAAGATGAAACAGAAACATCACGATTCCCAAGAACTAGTTTTTGAGAAGAGTAACCAGCCACAGGGATGAACTTCTCTTCTTCATTCAAGTATTCAATTTTAGTGACTGGATCTATTATGACCGTACTATTTACAGCAGTTGGTCGACCATGAGGACTTCCATGAGCATCACTTCCATCATGATGATGGCAACCAACACAGCCAGAGCTCCTGCACACACTTCCATGAGCACCACAAACTGAGCTCTCTGTCGGCCCTGGCTCAGAATCTGAAACTTGGGAGGTAGCACCTCTGAAACTTTTCTCTTCATCACCGCATTTTTCAACATGGATGTTGACTCTCCTGTTAACAGCTCCTTTGACTTCCGTGCAGGGTTCACTTGCCGATGATAAAACTGTAGATGTTGTTCCTTGACTTGAGACTGATGCTCCTGCTGCTGAGGAGAGCTGTTGCAGTTGAGCATGTGAGGCTTCTCCTCCTGCAAGTGAAAAGGGCTCTCGGCTGCTACAGGAATCCTGCTCGCTGCCACCAGCGATGGGAGAAGTAGAAGCAGGTTGGGGAGGAGGCCAGACATTGTCATTCAAACTTTTGTGATGAGGAAGCATAGCTCAAAATTTAATGTAGCAGCAACATGGGAAAAATCAAGACTACCATATGCACTGAAATTACTAGTCATATAGACACAGAAATGGTAAAGAGCAAATAGCAATCAACTTCTATCAAAACTCCTGGAATGAAATTTTATCAGGTAACTAAACAATACATTAGCTTCTCATCCCACAAAAATATATGGATGCCCATAGAGAAGATTATGACAAGACTAAAAATGCTCAACTATTGAACTGACTAGTCAAACAGGCTGCCCACACATCACAACAATTAACAGGCTTTTGGCAATCAATTCAATAAGTTAACTTAACACTTTGACTGCAACTACTAAATGATAAGTTCAATGACAAACTCAAATTTAAAGTCAATTGTAGTAAGCTATTACGAAAATACCAAACATGAACTGGATCATGCCTTCATTTAGCGTTGACCATGTATATATTTATGAAATTTGAGTTTGCGACTACTGGTCGGTCAGCAGCATTATGAAAATTACCTCCGTGTACCACCGGTGGCGCACGTCGCAGTCAAAGTGTTAAGCCTTTCTAATCACATTTCTAATCACAATCAAGGTGCTCAAAAGGGAGGGACACATCATCTTGTACAGAATTATATGAATATGGAATCTAGAAACAAGATTTCTTCCCACACAAAAATACCCTATACACAGGAACAACAAGTCAGGAAGGAAGTTTATGAAACAAAGTGGATGTTGAAAAAGAAAACAAAAGGCACTACGAAGGACAGCAGTGAACTGTAAAAACCTGGTTTGTAAAAAAACTAAAAGCCACATGTACTCAATAAGCTCACTTAACATTCAACTCACGTCCCTGAGGGAGTACTAATCCCCACTGACACAACATTTGTATCCAACTGCCGGGACAGGTTTTTGGCTCAGTCCCAGATGACCTGGCCATCAGTGCAGCCAAGTTTAGCTACTGAGAGCACAAAATTGAAAATAAGTGACTGGAAATTATTATTGCAAGACAGCAGATACAATCCAGTAGTGGTTAGTTTTAAATTTCACGTTGTGGTTGTTCTGAACGAGGGTTTAGACCTGAATTGGAAAAAGGAGTAAGAGCCAGGGGCAAAGAGCCAGGGGCAAAGAGCCAGGGGCAAAGAGCCAGGGGCAAAGAGCCAGGGGCAAAGAGCCAGGGGCAAAGAGAGAGGGGCAAAGAGCCAGGGGCAAAGAGCCAGGGGCAAAGAGCCAGGGGCAAAGAGCCAGGGGCAAAGAGCCAGGGGCAAAGAGCCAGGGGCATAGAGCCAGGGGCAAAGAGCCAGGGGCAAAGAGCAAGGGGCAAAGAGCCAGGGGCAAAGAGCCAGGGGCAAAGAGCCAGGGTCAAAGAGCCAGGGGCAAAGAGCCAGGGGTAAAGAGCCAGGGGTAAAGAGCCAGGGGTAAAGAGCCAAGGGTAACAAGCCAAGGGCAAAAACACAACAGTAAAGAGAGAATGTCTAGAGTTGAAGGTAAAGTGCCAAGTATGAAATGCCGAGTGTGAAGTACTAAAAGTTATGTGATACATTTTAACATAAAAATTCAAAATCCGTCAAAACTTGACACTTTGACTGTGACTACTAAATATTGAATTCAATGACAAACTCAAATTTACAGTAAATTGTAGTAAACTATTTTGAAAATAGCAAATATGAACTGAATTGTGCCTTTAGTTAGCTTTGATTAACCCTTTAGCGACCCTGTGTACATATCTGTCGCCTTTCAAAGAAATTCTATTGCCCACACAAGATCAAGATTTGTAAGCAATACACGATCAATCGTCGTCGGTACATGTTGTAGCTTGGTTTAGTCATTAGAAGTGCCGTGGCGGCGATCCCGTCTTCAGTGCACATCAAACATTGGACGGAGAAGCACGTCTGCTGAATCAGCTGCTCAATTTACATCTTTTTGCTGCAATGACGGACAAACCAGGTAAAATTTTTCATGAAAAAAATTATGCACTAATGTGGGAGAAGTTAACTAATGTATTCATTTGTGTGTAAATAAAAAAATATATTTAGATGAGATTGTTGAATATATTTTCAAAGACGCCAGATATGTCCACCCAGTCTCATGAACATCCTCTTCGGAGCATGCCAGATATGTGCAGTTGGACTAATGAAGAAAAAATGATACACTTATGGATATTATGTGACTAAATATTTATCTGAAAAACATTCCTCAAGTTATTTCATAGTGTAGTGGTACCGTTTATGGTGAAAAGTAGTTTCCACAGGGTACTATCACATGTATATATATTTTAAAATGCACCTTCATATTACCACAACAAACGTTTCTCATGGTGATTTATATTTCTTACAGGAGCATCCCACGGTGTTAATACAAAGATTTTCTACTCAAAAAAATTGCGACCAAGCAAAATGGAACAATATATTGCTACTACATTATCAAGCGGATCGGAAGATGAAGAGCTGGACAATGACGACGATGTCCTTGATCCCGACTTCTCTAGTTTATTGGACACAGAAGAATTAGATATTGATGATGAGCAGGATCAAGAAGTAGAGCCCATGGCACTCGAGGATATCTTCACAGAATCTCAAAATTGTCCCAAGCAGTCCCAGGCACATTCAACAAGATTGAACTGGAAAAGAATTGATCAACAAGATTCACAATATAACTTGCCGGCTTTCCAGGAAATTCCATCAGCATCTACTACATGTGAAACCCCTTTGGATTACTTCAAACTGTTTGTATCAGATGAACTACTTGATGAAATTTCTTTGCAAACTAACCTGTATGCTGCGCAGAAGGATCCTAATTCATCTTTTTCTCTAACCCTATCAGAACTGGAACAATGGCTAGGAACTTCTATGCTAATGTCTGTTACGAAAATAACGAACACACAACTTCACTGGTCCGAATATGCATTGAATGATAAAGTATCCTCCACCATGTCACGTAAAAGGTGGGAGGCCATAAAAGTAAGTTTGCACCTTGTAGACAATAGTAAGTTAGATCCGTCTGACAAGCTAGTAAAGGTCAGACTCCTTGTTGATCACCTTTGCGAGAAATTCCAGAAGTTACCGATGGAAGAGCATCTGAGCGTGGACGAGCAGATTGTTCCATTCAAGGGAGCTTCTTCAATGAAACGGTACATCCCAAAGAAACCCCACAAATGGGGATATAAGATCTTTGTGCTTGCAGGCAGTTCTGGTCTCGTCTATAATTTTATATCATACACTGGTAAGATTGCTCCTGTTGATCGGCCTGGAGTTCCTGATTTGGGCGCTAGTGGAGATTCGGTCCTTCATCTTGCTGAATGTATTCTAGACGGGAACCATTTCAAGCTCTTTTTTGATAATTGGTTCACATCAGTGAAACTGGTGGAACATTTAGCCAGTAGGAAGATTATGGCATGTGGAACAATACAAGAGCAAAGACTGAAAGGAGTGACATTCAAAAATGACAAACAATTACAAAAGCTTGGCAGAGGTTCCTTTGATGAACATACGCTTGTTGAACCCAACGTAACCTTGACTGCAGTCAAATGGTATGACAACAAGGCTGTCACTTTACTATCAAGCTATTTGAACTCATTCCCTGTGGAGCATTGCAGGAGACTTGACAAGAAAAAGATAGAGTATGTAAAAGTTCATCTGCCTAATATTGTTTCCGAATACAATAATCACATGGGTGGAGTAGACCTCCATGATCAGTTCATGTCCTACTATAGGATGAGTTTTCGTTCAAAGAAATATTATTTGAGACTGATCTTCCACATGTTTGACATGGCGGTTGCGAATAGTTGGGTGCTTCTCCGCAAAGCAGAGACTGCTAGTGAGACAAACTACCACCAGCTAACATCTCTTTGAGAATTCAAATTGAGGCTGGCTAATGCTCTAATATTTGCAAACAAAGATGTCGTCAAGAAACGTGGCCGTCCATCAGCCGAAAACGTCCAGCAGAACTTCAAGAAGAAAAAACTGCTATGGAATGCAACGAAACCTCTTCCAGACGATTCTATTCGGAGAGATGGAATAGGCCACTATCCTATTCATTTTGAGAGACGAGGCACCTGCAAATTCCCGAAGTGCTCTGGAAGAGTATATATGTTTTGCATGAAGTGTCAAGTGCATCTGTGTTGTGACAGGAATAGGAATTGTTTCTTGTCATTTCATCAGGAATAGGCTCACTCACTTGTGAGTGAACATGATAGTCATTACTAGTGAATTTTGTGCAGCCTGCGTTCAGTAACTAACAGTCGAATGCATGAGAATTGTCAGAGGGTACATGGTATTGTGGTATTTTATATGAAATAATGAACATTTTCTTATCTCATTGTGTGCATAAGTCCACCTGGACATATATGTCACCTCTCGTTTCAAGCTGCCTAAGTTCAAGTGGACATATATGTCGTCTTTCATTTTTTCTAATAAAACATATTTTGTACCGTAGTATGGTTTTTTAGTGTCCTGAGATGCTCATTTGATAAAAAAGAACAATGAAATAATTTTTTTAATAATGTTTAAAAAAGTGGTCACTAAAGGGTTAAGTTTTTTTCCAAATTGAGATTGCGGCTACTGGTCGACCAGTAGCATTATGAAAACTACCTCCGTGTACCACCGGTGGCAATATCGCAGTCAAAGTGTTAATAAAGAATCATGAAACTCAAACTGGGAGATTATTATTCAAAAAGATTCATTTTAATCTGCTGTGACCATTAAAGGAGACTCCAGACTCTGCGTTCAATAAGAACACATTACACAAATCTGGAAACAATCTTTGGTAAATCTGAAGGATATGTCAGTTATCGATTTTTCCCTTTTTGGTGCCTGAACCTGACTAATTGAATCAACATAAACAAGTTTTCTTCTATGCACTTTCCCTCTCAAATGAGTATTTTATGATTTATAGCGATAAGTTTAGTTTCGTCTTTGATGACGAAAGGTTTGGTTTCGTCTTTGATGACGATCGGGCTGGAAGCAAGTGCGCATTGTAGTGTTGCTGTCCGACGTACTCCTTGAATTACTTGCCGCTTCAAACACTGGAGTTGCGGTAAGTCATTTACCGCTATAACTAATAAAATACTCATTTGTGACGGAAAGTGCATAGAAGAAAACTTGTTTATTTCAATGTAATTAACTATGCTCAGGTATCAAAATTTACAAAATCGATAACTGCCATATCCTTCAGATTTATCCAATCTTTAATTACATATTCATTGATAGATTTTCATTGGACAAAAAAAATTAATTTTTTTCAATGGCACTTCTGCAAGTAGGACATTGCTTTTAGAGAAAATTGTTTTCTAGACAACTTGATCTGATTTGCCTTGAGCGGTCTGATCTTTAGGTAAATGTTTTCCACAGACAACAGAAACTTTCAACTTTTTGGCTATGTACAACATATCAATATTTTTTAGATTAAAGCAAATTAATGACATAAGAGTCAGACTGTATATTAAAGTATATCATAGCCAATACTAATGTTGCAATGAAGCATGAATTACAAGTAACCTCAACATTCATTCTAGCAAATCCATGAACAAAGCATTTCTAATTTTGCAGCATTTCTAATTTTTCTTATGAGTGTTTGGCAATTTTACATAAATAATCATAGTCACTCCACTTATTATACAAGCTGTGGTTAACTCAGTTATCAAAACGTTTGAGTAACAGACGTCTATTACGTCATACCAGGTGTTTTACAAAAATGTCCCTGACTTTTTAAATGATATCTTAGCTCTAAATTAACATATTAGAATTGTCGTTTTTCCACAATGAAGTAATACTTTTTTGTTAATAATTTAAGTTCTTAAAATTGGTTGAATAACCACTTCATAACGATTGATTTACTGAAAGGGATAGAAAAACTAATTTTTCAGAGAAAAAGTTTTCAAAACAATATTGAGAGTTTGGTCAATATGCAGTTTAGGTGATCCACCAAAATTGAAAATTGTATTCCAAAGAATCATTAAAGGAACCCATTCAAGAACGTTTTACATGAATGAAATTCTGCTTGCAAATGCGTTATTTTCAAATTATTTAACTTTGAAGTTGGCTTGTGCGCACCAAAGAAGCGTGCGCGCACCAAGCGTAATTTAATTAATAACGGAAACTAACCTATTACAAACGTAAAGAGGTTGGATTGTGAGGGGTAGCCACAGTTGTTCTAGTGAAAATAAGAAATAAAGGTGTCTAGTGATGTCCGTTTACATCATCTCCAATGGCACCACCCGGTACCCAAGATGGCGGCCGCCACCTTGGAGTCGATGCAAATGGACGTCTCTAGAAGCCTTTATTTATAATTTTGACTAGAACAACTGTGACTCCCCCTCACGACCCAACCTCTTTACGTTTGTAATAGGACATTTGCTTCCTTTATTAATTAAATTACGCTTGGCGCGATTGCTGCAGAAACCAACTTCAAAGTTGAATAATTAAAAAATAACGCATCAGCAAGCAGAATGTCATTCATATGAAAGGTTTTTAAAATGTGTTCCGTTAGTGATTCTTTGGAAGGGAATTCTTAATTTCTGTGAGGCACCTAAAATCGACATTGACCGTTTTTTTTGCCCTTTGTTTTCCTATATAAGGCTTGGTAAAGAAGATAAAAAGCCAAAGGAAAATAGCAAATTCTATATTTTCTGACGTCTGTAAGAGAAATATACAATTGTCAATTTCTTATCACAAACTTGTTTTAGCCAAGAATTTTTACAATTGATTTTATTTAAGCCTAAAATAGGATATTTTTTGCTGTTTAAATGCTATAAGCCTATATCTCAAGAGGATAAATTGTATTAGTTAGAACAGCAAAACTATCTACATGTATGTGCATTCAATTAATTATTTTCACACCACAGAAAATTCAAATTATCCTAATTTGCAAACAAAGTGTTGGTTTCTCTACCTTTCTTTTTTTAAATTCTACATCATACAAACCCTGCAATGTTTATTAGTGGAAAAATATGGAGATAAGTTTTTCAAGAAAAACAAGGTCTTGCATGCGCAAGCAATGAATCATTGTTGCCTTTTGTATTTTTGATGGGTCATTAGCTAGACTATAAAAAGTTAAATACAAAGTAATTTCGAATAAATATTTGTCTTTACTGTGTATATTGCTCTATTCTAGTTAGACAATAAGTTACAAGCCAAGTAAGGGAAATTAAAGCCCATTCAATTTTCTTTGCACTAAAACATATTTCTAGTTCTAACAGCAATTGTTAGCTAAGTAAAGTGATTTTACACTAATCTGAAAAACTTATACAAGAAGGTTGCCATAACTGCTTAATTCAATTCTCAGCAGTTATTTCAGCGTTGAAACTCAGCACCTTCCACAAGAGACGTCAAGGACTCAAGGTCTTCTTCTTCTTCGGGAGGGATCCAGGAGGATCTTGTAAGTCGATGGATTTCTTCAGCAGAAGTCCGTGCAACCTGACAGCTTTTAGGGGTGTTCAAGAGCACAAGCAGCTCCAAATAATGGAGAAAGTCAGATACACTTTAAATGCAGAATCTCATGTGGACTCAAGGTCGCAACCCAAACTATTGAGAAATTAACAGGCCCAACAAATGAGAAGACATCAGCTGGACTATACAGTTCGTTCATTGATTGTGATTATAGTGTACGCCTAAAGAAGTTTTATTTTCATTTGATATAATAATCTTGGATACAAATTAATAGTGAATTTGGAAGAAATAAATGGCTGTAGAAAGATATTTTTGTGAACAAATATTTCGGGAATCTGCTTTTTTATTACTTAGGGGTCATAATTATCTGATTTTACTCATCACTTATTATTCTACCCATGTTATTGGAAAAATTTTGCAGAGCGTAATTTTTTCCTTCATTAAATGAACATCTTTCTTTTGAAAATTTCAGATGTCACTAGCCCTTAACTTAGGGAAAAAATTGAATACAATTGGTAGGTGTCCGCTGCATTCAGCTGAGAACATTAAAACAAAAACAAGAAACACAGTATATATCAAAAGAGTTGATACAAAAATTATTTCATCGTGTTGACGAATAAAAATTTTCTTGATCCAAAAGTCCTTAAATCTTGTTTGGGGATAGGTCGCAATACGTATTCGATCTGTGAGGTACGTTTGTCTTGAGACGTCTTATATTAAGAAATTTTTTTGAGAGACAAAATGTTTTCATGTATCTCATGTGCCTGTAGTGGATGTGTTCCAGCCATCTTACCAACTAAAATTTACGATTGCTAAAACGTCCATCTAAAAATTCAACTATCGCATAATAATCACTGCCAATATTTTTGGAATAATAAATTCAAGCAACTTTATCCATAATCCATTAAAATTGTGCACCAAAATAATACGTCCCTGAAAAATTCAATCCAAAATATTTAGAGACGTCCCATAGACGCATCGTGGCAAGATTTGTCGACACTAGACGCTCACTTTTAAAAACATCACGGTTCGGTGCACATCTCAGTTTTCTTACTGGACCCACGAGTTCATCACAACACAACCCATCCCTAAAACAATTAGGGATATATAGCACTTTACTCGCCCCTTCCTGCAGTGTAGCCAACTCCACCCTCACAACGGCTAAAGAATACTGCCTCTTCCAAGTTCCAATACTTCCAACTCTCCCAAATACTTCGGCCGGATTGTCTTTCGAATCCTTTCCGGTTCTCACTTCACATCAATTATCACCCAAACCGTGTTTGCTCACCGGTTGTTCTCCCTCTAACGGTAACAGTTGTCCGCCGCTCCATTCATAACAATTGAATTCACTCAATGGCGACACGTCACACAAACCCCAAACGCATCCCCACATAACGCTCCTAATCACACGCCACGAGACAGACCCTGGAGCGCAGCGACGGGATTTCTCGCCTTCAAAGAGAAGATCTTCGAGGACGCCTCAGATCCCACGGATCCCACCTCGCTTCAGCATTCCATCAATAGGGAATAAAAACCCCCAAGGCGAGCGTAAACTGACATTTCATTGACCTTCGAGTTTGGCAGATGGGCTTTCCTTTGATCAGTAGTGGCGCCAGTAGTCGCGTCCGAACACCATATCAACCTCCTTCTGAGGACGAGTCAGATAATTCTCCATGTATCTAGTAAGTGTCGCCTTCTCCGGTGACTGGTGACCCGTTATTATTGAATGCCTTAAGCCTTGCTGACGATTCCAGAACATCCACTGGAGTACCAAAAACTTGACTTAACCCTTTCGGTACGATAATTCAAATTGTTTGGGTAAAAACTTCCTGGGGAAAAAGTTGTCATTACCCTGAATTGTCAGTGAAATTGTCCTAGTGTGGTGCTTTTAGCTTAAGTAAGTGCCTTCTTCATTATTTTAATTTTAAAATTTTTTGGAATCTTTGAAGCTCGATGCTTGGCGACAGAAATTTTTGATGTTGATAATAAAGTTTTCGTATTTACGAAGAAATTATTCATACGTTTTTGCCCGAATTTACCAAAAATCAACAAAGTTCAGAAAAAACTTGCTCAAGTTAAATGGAAAGGGTATTGAATATGTTGCTCGGGTCCTGTAGCATGAACTTACGCGTGCTACAGGGTCCTATGGTAATTACAGGGGCCTATGGTAACCTATGGTAATTTACGCGTGCAGATTTCTGGAATTGTTTAAAAACTAGTTTAATGAATGTTTGTAATTTCCCTAATTTTGTTATTACTCCAAAATATTCCCTCACTAGTTAAATTAGTTTAAAACTAGGTTAGATGCCCTAAACTGGAAGCACTAGCCAACTTGGCACTGGAGTAGCCGTCAGGACCGAAAGGGTTAAAATCTCAACAAAAAGGCAACAACCAACAAATTTCCCACTGGTGTTCCTCCAGAGTGTTTACTGACTTATCAAACATTAATTGCCCCGGCCATTACTCGAAGGATCGTGATTGCATGTGTGATTCTGTCTTGCATCTGTGCATGTCGAATTTGGAAGAGGTAGTACTATGCTCCTTCACTCTTCAGTAGCCAAACATAGTATTTCCTCCCTAAAATCCTTCCTAAATTAAGTGATTGCTACTGCAGCCTATTCTAACAAACTTTTCATGGTTTTCCATTGCTACTGAAGCCACCTTTTACAAAACTCTTCATGCATTTCCATTGCTACTGAAGCAAACCATAGATGACCTTCTAGGATAACTTCCATTGCTACTGAAGCTCCTTCCTAATAACCTTCGCAATTTCTATTGCTACTGGAGCACCTCTCATTGCTACTGAAGCAAACCATTTGGAAAGACCTGTGTCAAAATTAACCAAAATGACGACCCCAGAGGGTTCAAACGATTCTGCAAACTCCCCACTAAAATTGGCACCTTTTGAAATTAACGGCATCGATGCCTGGTTTCTACAATCAGAACAGTTTTTCGAAAGCCTTAACATAACGGACGAAAAGCGGATGTACTTTGCCCTAGTTAGGAGTTTACCCACGCAGATAATAGATGACGTTTCAAGCTTCATGAACCCTAACCTTGATAACCCTTACACCCTCTTGAAAAACGAAATTTTAAAAATTTACAGTAAGGATCGTTTTTCTCGGATTCTTGCCCTTTCGAAAAATCCAACAATTCAAAATCAAACCCCTATAGAGTTGCTTAAAAACATGAGAAGTTTAGCGAAGGGGCACATGGACGACGAAACACTCAAAGCATTGTACATCCAGCGTTTGCCTGCTCACGTAAGACCCTTTCTCATTTCCCCTAACGCCCCCTTGGAACTAAATGAGATCGCCCAATTCGCCGAAAAACTCCTCGATCCGGAAATATCGGGCCTGAATAGCCTAGTCACGCCCCCTGCAGTAAATCAAACTAGTAGTAGTAGTAGTAGTGGCAGCGCCACTGACGCGCTGTTACGAGAACTAGCTCAGCAAGTTGGAGCGTTAATCGCTGTTGGCTTACCTCAAATTTTGCCCGGTGCCGTCACCGCCAGCAAAACCGCCAAGCAGCTGCCGCAGCTGTTTGGCCTTCCTCGTTGGCCCAGAGGAACGAAAGCAAGGCACCTGCCTTGCTTTGCACAGGTAAAGAAAACGCGCCGAAGACGATGCGAACCGAAGAGCGAAAACACACGCGCGTCTACTCTCCGTCACTGCATTTGGAACACTGCCGACCGGGCGGCTGCGACGCGTGGCGGTTGCATCATGGTACTGTTAAAGTTACACCTTGAGTGTTTTTTCTGTTTCTTATTCTATATATGTTAATTGTTCCAGACGTTTCTCTTGGAAGCAGCGGTAAACTAGTTCCTTAATTTTTACAACTGTTTCCATGTATGAAATCTCAGTAAATAGCACTTTCTTATTTATGAGGAATATTTGTTGCCACCAGGTAAATGCGATGTTTCATTACATTTCTCGTATTAGTATTTCTTCTTAGAATGTTCTAGAAGTTTAATGTCTAGACGCAACGCGCATTAGTTTATAGTCTGACTCGGTCAGTCGCCGTCGGTACTCATTGCCGTTAGGATGTGTGCATCTCGCACTATCCTCTTGTGTTCTGCATTTATTGTCTTCAAATAAAGTTCAGAACTAATTTCGTCGTCGTACTTGCCCCCATAATTCTAACAGGTACGACAACTGTCGCAACGTACGACAGTCCCACATCTCCCCCAGTTTCTCGGGGAACTAGTGTAGCGGGGTGCCTAGCACTCGTACTCGCTTAGGTAGGAGGGACGCCGTCGCTCACGGCGTGACCGCCTCAATTGCACCGGCTCCCCCTGGGGCTGCTCCGCCTCTCCGTGCGGCAGGCACCTCGCCCTCTTCTTCAGGGGAGTCTTCACTCGACGCGCTGTCTGCTGCCGGCACCACTGGCGCCGCGTTTAGTGCGTCAACAACCGCTCTCTCGGGCAACGCAAGAGGAGCTGCACCGCCGCCGCCACCTCCACCGAAGCTAACTGCTTCGGGCTCCGCAGCGCCATCAACGCCCCTATGATTCTCGGGAACACGGCCCCAGTCACCACCAATTCGCCGTCTCCTGACGTCGCGCACATGCCTAGGCATGCCGTCTACGCAGACTACGTACTTTGACACGACGCTGGTGACCTCACCTGACGTCCACTGCTTCGTGCATGAAGGCAGGGGGGGTTTCACCCACACCTCATCACCGACAGCAAAGCTGTTGTCCGCGCAGCCATCAATCGCCCGAAGATTGACGTCGAACGGCACTCGCCAGCGATACCGAAAAATACCGCTCGAAGGGACTGAGCCCGCCTCAGTGTCCTTCCGGGGCGTCACATTATACCAAAATGTAGCCTCCTCAGGAGTGATCCCTCCCCTGGCGGCGATCCTCTTGATCGTCCGATGATTTCTCTCCACGATCCCGTTGCCGCTCGGGGCGTAGGCGGCACGGAATCGCAGCGAAATCCCCCACGCATCAGCGAACTGTTCCACAGTCGCTGATCGAAACGCCGTAGAATTGTCCAGTAGCAACTCGTCACACGGCCCTCGCTCAATTACGACCTCACGCAAGTGAGCGACAATGCTCGCTGCTGACTCATTCAGCAGCCGTCGCCAGATGGCGAACCGCGAGGGACCACAGTCAACCAATGACAGGTAGAGCCTATTGCCATAATGGGTTACGTCAATCGCAACCCGGCGCCAACTCTCCTCCACAGACAGCTCCCCTCGCTCCACGAGATTTTCCCCCCGCAGCGCAGGATCGATCCGCTGGCAGGCCTCGCATCCAGCCAGCTCCCGCTTCACCTGTTCGCGCGACAGATCACTACGGATCTGACGCGCCAAGTAGAGCGTCCGATCGATGCCCAAATGATGCGGCAGATGAGCCGCCCAAATGGCATCCTCGAGACTCTCCCCAGTGGCAAGCACGGCAGACACCTCTGCGACGGCTTCACCACCATCGCGGTAACTAAGCCACATCTTAGGTACCCTGGTCAGCTGGTCGGCCTTATTCTCGATCGTCGAAACGAAGCGAACAGACACGACCAGACCATGCTCAGCGATCGTCTCACGAATCACCCCAAGACGTCGCTTCACGAGCATCTCCGCCGCACCCTTCGTGCGAACACGATTGCGACCATCGACAGTGCTGTCCATCCATGTGACGACTGTCCGGGAATCGCTGGCGACCGTGAAGGTCTCAAAACCCCACGCGATCGCCAAATTGATACCCCGCGCCACCGCTTCCAACTCGGCCACATTGATGTGAAGGTGGTCCGACTCTTTTCGGAGCCAAGACGCATCCTCCACAATGCGGCCATCGACCTCAAGGGCCACACCAACTCCGAGGGAGCTGGCGTCAGCCCACACGGTAACCGTACCATGCGAGTCGACACCCCACACGCCCCCAACAGGGTCGTCCCGACGAGCCCGCGCCAACAGCTCTGCAGCCAACGAGCTGACAGAACTGTCAACCGGGTCGTCCCAAGAGCCGCTGCACCCCAGCCGTTTCAAAAAACTGTGACAAGGACGCAGCCACCCCGCCACGGGGTAATGGCCGACTAACCGACCACACAAGGAAAACAACCCTCTCTTCGTTATGCCGACATTCACCGAGCCAAACTCGGAGAGAGCAGTCCCCCGCGACATCCGAAGATGTCCGTTGGCATCTTTCCGCAAAGAAATGCCCAACAGCCGGCCTCCATCCAGGCACTCAGGCTCCTTCGACACGAGTCCGTACCGTGCCAGATGCTCCCGGAGCTCCTGCGCGCTGAGAATGGACTCACACACCACTACATCATCGATATAGTGGTCCGTCCCTCGACGAACGCAATCGTTCAACGACAGAACCTTGCCGAGAATCACCGTCATGATTCGAGGCGCACACGAGAGGCCGAAGCCTAATCGCGTCAAAGCGTAAGGCACACCCTTAAACTTCACGATCTGGTACCGCCACAGATCCTCGGAAACGTGGATCTGCAGGTACGCGGACTTAAGGGCGACGACCTTAAGCTCGCCCCGCAGCTGCCGCCACTTCCGAATCTTGTCGCCACACACATCGACCATGTCATCACCAGTATGACATTCGACAAAGCCGTTCAATTCACGATAATCCATGACCGGACGGACTTTGTCCTTCGTTGGTTGCACGACGGCCAGCAACGGAATGACGCCCGGGATGGGGCCATGCCATCGCCGCAACCAACCCTTAGAGATCCAACTCTGAATCTCCGCATCATAGCGCTCACGCACGTGAGGCGCCTGGGTACATCCGTACTCCGCGACCCGAGTCTGCAACCCCTCGGGCGGCTTCTCAGACCACCGCCAACTGACGGTCCACCGACCGTCAGCGAACCTAGCAACAAAGTCAGGGTCGACGATCTCGATCGGTGCTGGCGCACCTCTCGACTCCACCGACCCCGCCCCCGTCACCAGGCCGGCTCCCAGCTTGGCACAGGCGAGTCCATTGCTGGACCCCCTACAGCATCCAGCTGACCGGGATCTCCCCCAGTCAACTGCATACTTCGAGTCAGGACCTCTCCTAACGGTGACGCCCCCCATGTGATCAATAACATCACTCCCGAGGAGACAGTCTACGCCAAGATTCCCCAACTCCGGCATGACGAGCGCAGTGACACCAAAGCAATGCCCCTGCAACCCGACTACCACACGACAGTGCTTCCCCACATGGGAAGTTCTGCCGTCCGCCGTTAGCAACGGCCACCCCGGCCGGGGGCATTGGCCCACCACCACCCGCGGACAAACCACCGTCCGCTCGCTCCCGGAGTCTACCAGACACCAAGAACAATGCCCATTCAAGATCGCCCGAACGACTGGCAACCGACGCCCCGTCGTAACGCCAGTCGCTCCGAGCGATTCTAGATCGCCCCGACCCAGCGACACACCCGTGCCGCTCAAGGTCCCTCTCTCCGAGGGGGCGCCGTCACCTCCCTCGGGGGGAGGAGACCTCCGGTAAGCTTGGCTTACACGGTTTCCATTGAGGAGGACGCGTCGCCCCGACTGGCGTCCTCCGCAGAGAAACCCGACCCACCAACCACAGGCCTACTTACCGCCGGACAGTCGCAAGCGAAATGCCCGACCTCCCCACATGCAAAGCATGCAAACTTCCTTTTGGCGGGAGCCTTCATGGCCCCCCTACCAGCAGGCGCCGCCGCGCTTTGCTTCTGCGGGCAAGCCCGCACGCGGTGTGCACCGCCACAGCGGTAGCAAGCACCCTTGCCACCACTGCCCTGCTTCCCCGAAGCAGCAAGGTCTGCTCCGAGCCTGGCCTCCTGGCCTCGCCCGGCTGCAGCCCTCTGTGCGGCCATTCTCTCCCGCACTTTCGACACCACAGCATCGAACGGCGCAGTATACGCGTCCTCACGCGAAACTGCCCACGTATACAGAGTAGTGGGGAGACCCTCGTAGAACTTGACCCGAAAAATCAAATCCTTCTTAGTCGACCCCACTCTCCCACCCAGACGCGCCAAGTCATCCAGGTACACGTCCACCGACTCCCCGGCTGCAAGCCGACGGTCGGTGAACCGCCTATACGCTTCCTGCATAGGCAACGCAAATTGCGAGGCCAGCACAGCCCGAACTGCCTGCCACTGTGCAGCATCACCGACAGTCATCGAGCGAAACACCCGAGCGGCGTTGCCGTCGAGCATGAACCCGATGACGTCGGTCGGAGCTACCCGCTCCAGCTGGCAGAGCCTCTCCAGGTTCTCCAGCCACTCCAGCGCGTCGACCGATCCATCGCCAGTCAACTTAGGCAACTGCCTAGACAACCGGTCGAGGATCGGGCCAAGCGCCTGAGTCAGAATGTTAGCCAACAGGCTAACATCCACGAGCACTCCCGACATGCTCCCCGCCGGCGGCACTGGCGATCCCGCATCGCCAGCTCTTGCTGCCGCAGCCTTCTCAGCTGCGTCAGCTACCTCAGCTGACGCAGCCTTTACAGCCGCCGCCATCTTGCTGCCCACAAGAAGGCTACCACCGCCAAAAGCCTAGATAGCTTGTTGGCTTACCTCAAATTTTGCCCGGTGCCGTCACCGCCAGCAAAACCGCCAAGCAGCTGCCGCAGCTGTTTGGCCTTCCTCGTTGACCCAGAGGAACGAAAGCAAGGCACCTGCCTTGCTTTGCACAGGTAAAGAAAACGCGCCGAAGACGATGCGAACCGAAGAGCGAAAACACACGCGCGTCTACTCTCCGTCACTGCCATTAGAACACTGCCGACCGGGCGGCTGCGACGCGTGGCGGTTGCATCATGGTACGACAACTGTCGCAACGTACGACAGTCCCACAGTCGCTAACAATTTAAACAATTTAAACAATTTAAACAATTTATTTACCACAGGAGATACAGAGGTAGAATGTTTCTTAAGTCTAATACAATGGTCAGAGTTGAGTATAGCTACCTGTGGGCCCGAATAAGTTCAGCGACTTCTAGGGCATCCTACCATTACATTATTCTAGGGCGTACAATAATGTTTAACCTAATTCACTTAGCCTAGTTTCGCATTAGACTGATCAACAGGATAATGAACTCGATATTGATGTTTAATTTTACAATATAGGTCATATGGACAATATTTAACAGTATATTCGATAACGATTTGGGAGCAGACTGAAAATCGGCGATATTACTATGGCAAATTGCATTATTAGGACCAGACATGTAGGAGGCAGGATTTGACTTGGTGATCTTACACGACTAGTATTCTGATAAGAAGTGAGACTCAAGATTTCTTTTAAATACCTTGTAAGAATTACTTTCCCGGATCTCCGCAGGTATTGAGTTCCAGGTTTTAGTTCCAACGAATAGTATACTATGCTGCGAGCGGGCCTTTGAATAATAAGGAAGCATGAATTTACTTTTATTTCGTGTTAAATGGTCGTGATGACCAGTTTGCGCAGTTAATAACTGTTGAAGGCTATTGTCGCCATCATTAGCTAATGTTTTGTAGATGAAATTGCAGATGGAGATTTTGTAGAGATCCGAGAGTTTAAGTATTTGTAAATTTTTGAATGAATCATTTGTGTGAGCATTATATTCTAGGTTCTTTACCGCTCTGATGGCTCTTTTTTGCAGAGTAAAAATTATATTGGTTTTATTTTTATCAGTTCCATGCCATGCTTCTATTCCGTATTGCAGGTATGGTGAAATGAGCGTTCGATAAAGCAATAGTAAGGCTGTTTCAGGCAGGAAATTTTTAACTTTATTCAGGATTTCGATGGATTTTGATAATTTAGAACTAATATGAGTGATGTGCTCTTTGAAGGTCAGATGTTTATCTATTATGATGCCCAGAAATTTACATGAGTTGGTTTCTTTGATTTCACCTTCGCCAATTTTCATGGATGGTAGAGATATATTTTTCTTGTATGAGAACGTAATATAATTTGTTTTATCGATATTGAGGCTTATTTTATTAGCTTTAAGCCACAGTGAAACCTTATGGAGTTCATTATTTATACTCTCCGCAATCGTAGTGGGATTTTCGTTCGGAAGGACCGCAGAAAGCGTACTGTCATCGGCAAAAAGTATGAATTTAAAAAATGATGTAGATTTAATAATATCATTGATAAAAATCAGAAAAAGGAGAGGCACAAGAACAGATCCTTGTGGAACTCCATGGCTAATTTTCTGTGGGTCCGATTTTGCGTCGTCAATGACAACGTACTGCTTCCGATTTGTTAGGTATGATCTGAACCAATCATGGGCAACCCCACGAATGCCATAACAATGAAGTTTCGAGAGTAATATGTTATGGTCCACACAATCGAATGCCTTTCGAAAGTCAAGAAATACAGAGAAGACAGTCTTTCCGTTATCTATATTAGAATAAAGGAATTGTAAATGATTTAATATTGCCTGTGTTGTTGATTTTTTACAGCGAAAGCCGTATTGTTTATCATAGAGAAATGATTTTTGTTCAAAATAAGAGTACACTTTTTTATACACAATTTTCTCGAATACCTTGCTAATAATTGGTAACATGGAGATAGGTCGATAATTGTTTACACAGGTTTTTTCACTATTTTTAAAGATAGGGGTTACTCTAGCAACTTTGAGGGAGTTCGGGAAAGTGCCTAGTAAGAGAGACTGGTTAATAAGATTGGATATCAGCGGGGCCACAATATCAGCAATTATTTTAAGTATTTTAGTTGGAAACGTTTGTAACCCACTCGATTTATTTTTCATGTTGTTTATGCACGCAATTACATCGGAGGAGTTTGTAGGCGTAAAGAAAAAGGAGTTGTTTTCTCGAATATGATCCATAAATTCCAGGTGATCAGTAGGTTCACTTGGAATACCATTGGCTATAGTTTTCCCTACGTTTACAAAGAAGTTGTTGAAGAGATTAGCAATTTCATTCTTCTCATGGTATTTTACATTATCTTGAGTGATATATCCAATTTTCTTTTTATCGGCGTTATTTGGTTTATAACAAGAGTTAAGGAGGCGCCAAGTCTTTTTAACGTCAGCTTTGAATTGAGTAAACTTGAGGGTAGAGTAGCTCTTTTTTGATGTTCTTATCTGGTTTGTCACATAGTTTCTGAATCGGTTATATGTTTCTCTAGATATCCGCCCTTCGCAAAGGAGGGCTAGGTACGCTTGGCGTTTCTTTATATTTATCACGATGTCTCTAGTAATCCAGGGCTTTTGTTTATTTTTCGGGGTAACTGTACGAGTTACAATTGGGCAACACTGATTGTATGCTTGCATTATAGTTTCAGTCAACTTTACTACTGATTCATCAAGGCTCCTTGCATTATTGTTTTGTTGGGTGATGTGCAATGTTGGCATTAAATCTTCTAGAACGGTGCGCATTTCTTCTAAATTTGATTCGTTTATTTTACGATATGAGTAAGTTTCAGCCCGTGCTTGGGTGCACGCAAGATAGACATTTTTCTTAATAAGAAAAACTGGAAAATGATCTGATAAGTCAGAAGTAATTATTCCAGCAAGAAAATCACTTGGGTCTGTCATAAAGATATTGTCAAGCAGCGTAGCACATTCTGAGGTTATGCGTGTTGGCTTTGTGATGATCGGAAGGAAAGATTTAGAATGAAATGCGTTTAAGAAATTAGAGATTGGTTCATAGCTTTCATGTTTCAGCAAATCAGAGTTGAAGTCACCGCATATTATTATGTCATTGTAGAAGGACCTGTTGAACTGAGAAATAATTCGACTAAGCTCATTAAGGAAGGATATAGGACAGGCTGTAGGCGGCCTATACACCGTTCCAAGCACAATTCGTTTGCCATCTCTAGACAGTTCTACGAATAATGATTCTATGTGATCCTGATTCAGTGTTGCACTTGCTATGATTCTCGAATCCATGTGCTTAGAAATGTATGTACTGATGCCCCCGCCTCGCTTGTTTTTTCGTAGCGAATGGTAACTATGATAATTTTCAAATTTAATCATGTCTTTTGTCGAGTCATCTAGCCAGCTTTCGGTGAAGCTAATCACATCTAAGGTATACTTAAGTTCAGTAATAGTGCATTGTATCTCTTCCAATTTTGGATAGAGTGACCTACAGTTCCAACACAGTAGCGAAAAATCCTGCCGGGTTATTCGTATAGATTCGTTGAATTTTGATATATTAGTATATCTGCAGTTTTCAGAGTCGTTTAGGTTTGGAAATATTCTGTTCAAATTATTGAGATCCGGGTCGATTTCATCTAATATATCAGCGTGATCAGTCATTCAAAATTAGTAAACAGTAGGCAGTAAGTACTATTGTATAACTTAAAACGAAATACAGAGTCAAGATTAAAAGGATATTTCTATCTAAAAACTAGCTTAGAAAGTATAGAAAAGAGTAAGAAATCTAGCGTGATTTCGTGAGTACACTCAATACTCAGCCAAGAGCGATTAATATTGGAGTTCAATATACAAAATTGATGCGTACAAATTGCTGAAGGCGTTGTTAAAAAGTTCACATACAACAGGTAATAAGTTTAAAACAAAATAAAAATAAATAGAAAAAATTTAGCGACGATGATAATCTAATCAGCTAATAAGTTTTACACATAATAATAATTTGTTGGTTAAAAATTACATACAATTTACGAGGAAAGGCGAACAAGGTGGATATCAATATTCCATCATAACATTGGTAGGTACAAATTGCTGATGGTGTTGTTGCAATTTCCAATACAGTTGTCATGAACGTTTATATATATCTGTCATAAGATTGTCAAAATTGAGGTAAAACTGCCGTATATATCTTTAGAGGTTGGAACTGATTCATGACATGAAGTTATGCAGTTTGAAGATCTAGTGTAAAGTTATAGAATTCTAGGCGTTATTGGCATACGAGTATATTATTTGACATAGGTACATGTTTTGATACCTAATTGAGGCGAACACCCAAGACCTGATTCGATGATTTATCCAGTTGCCGCATCAGGTATTGGTCGAGCTTTTCTGGCGTGTTAATCTGACGTCTCGAGTCCGGTTGTCCAGGGATGAATGCGAAGATGTTTCCATCCTGGGTCTTCGGGGTTCCGATTTTTTCCGGGAAATTTCTCTTGGCTACTCTCAAGGTGTACATGATCTTGGCTCGTGAAGGTATTAGATATTCATTTATATAGAACGTTGGTTTATTTACTCGGCAGGCAGAGAGAATTTCACGTTTTTTGTTGTAATGTTTCAGTTCAAAAGCGATGTTTCTTCGATCCTCGTTTCCACTTAGTGGTTTTCTTCCCATTCTGTTAGCTGACGTGATGTCAGCATCACTGAGGTCGATGTTGATGTCCTTCAGAATTTTGCAGACTGTTTCTTTGCAATTTTCGTTGTTGTGTGAATGAGGTAGTTCCCCCCCGGAAATGGAGTTCCCAGATAAGGCGAATCTAACCAGCAAGCCGAGCGTGCCAACACTCAGGGACATGTGCACGCGGTAACTCAACACCAAATATCACCGCATCAACACGCAAATTATCATCCTCAAAACCTTCCCCCGTTTGACCGCCAGGCCCGTACAAATAGGTCATTCAATCAGTTCCAGAGGAACGGCCCAAGACCTAACAATAGGCAGAATCAAAACCCTCAAGCTAAGGAATTGTGTTGGTATCATCAGCAATATCTGCATATGGCTCGTAAGTGCGAGGGCCCAGACTGCCCGATGTTTGCACTTCTACACCAAAAAAACGGGTACAGCGCGGCGTAAGAGCGAGTCAGACGCCGTCGCCAACTAAACCTAATTTGACTCGATGCCTCACGCTTGTTGACCCTTTAACCAGTATTAGATTCCTAATAGACACGGGTAGCGCTGTCAGCCTTATCCCGGCCTCCCAAATAGAGAAACAGGGTGCCGGAACCCCTAGCCTTAAAGCCGCAAACGGCACACCCATCCTATGCTACGGCACAAAGGCCCTTACTTGTTCCCTTAATCTCAAGCGTTCAATGGAGTTCGTATTCATAGTGGCTGATGTGGACACGGCCATCATTGGTGCGGACTTCCTGCAGAAATTTGCACTCGTGGTGGACGTCCGAAATAGATGCTTGTTTGAAAGCGAATCTAGTGAAAGAAGGGCCCTTCATTCTGTCAATATGGTGAACGTTACAGCTAGCGTTACCCCCAACGTCGCTAACACTTGCCCATACGAGCAAGTGTTGGCGGAATTCCCTACTCTTGTATTACCTAACGTAACTCCTAATCACAACACGCTCACGGAACACTATATTGAGACGAGTGGTCCGCCCGTTCACGCTAAAGTAAGGCGTCTTCCCCCGGACCGGTTGCGGGAGGTAAAGTCTGAGTTCCAACGTATGACCGCTGACGGGACGGTTCGCATCTCAAAACGTCCCTGGTCTAGTCCTTTGATTCTAGTGCCCAAAGCTAATGGCGAGACGCGCATCTGTGGGGATTATCGGATGTTAAACGCAGTCACCACACCCGATAGATTCCCCATTCTCCTATTGCAAGACTTCACTGCGAATCTTGCAGGGGCAAAAATCTTCTCTAAAATAGACCTCAAGCGTGCCTTTAATCAGATTCCGATGCACGAGAGTTCTATTCAAAAGACCGCTGTGTGCACGCCGTTCGGTTTGTTCGAGTATCTTCGCATGCCATATGGCCTGCGTAATGCTCCGCAAACCTTTCAGCGGCACATGACGGAAGTCCTTTCCGACCTACCGTTTTTGTATTGTTATCTTGACGATGTGCTAGTGGCTTCGGGGACGCCTGAGGAACATGTACATCATCTGAGAGAGCTTTGCAAACGACTAGCGTCGCACTCACTGCTGATCAATCCAGAGAAGTGTGTGTTGGGAAAGAAGGAATTGACTTTCTTGGGTCACCACATTAGCGAGAGAGGAATTAAGCCACTGCCCGAAAGAGTGGAAGCGTTACGTAATTTTCCCAAACCCACTACTCAGAGACAGTTGCGCAGGTTCTTGGGATCAGTTAATTTTTACCACCGATTCCTGAGGAACTGTGCAGAGACCCTGGCCCCACTCACCTCCTTGATTAAACCTAAGAAAAGAGGCAAACCTGTAACGGTCGAGTGGACTGGGGAGGCAGAGAGAGCGTTCGAACTCATTAAAGACAGACTTGCGACTGCTACGGAGTTGGCTTACCCACAACCTAATGCAGATTTTAGCTTGCTAGTGGACGCGTCCAATATAGCGGTCGGTGCCGTTTTGCAACAAACCGTCCATAATGTCACTTCGCCGTTGGCGTTCTTCAGCCGAAAACTCTCCCCCACCGAACAACGTTACAGCACGTTCGGGAGAGAGCTTCTGGCCATATACTTAGCAGTCAAGCACTTTCGCTTTACTCTCGAAGCTCGTCAATTCATAATTTTCACCGACCATAAAGCAATTATAAACGCAATCAAAATGCCTCCCGAGCGCCATTCGCCTAGGGAATGCCGGCACCTGAGCTTTATCGCGCAGTTCACGAGTGACATCAGGCACATCAAAGGCGAGGAAAATACGGTTGCTGATTGCTTATTGCGTGTGTACAGCGCGGTACTAAACCCGTCAGCACCCGAGTTCCGACCCTCTGTACAAGCGGTTTCGCTAGCCGATGTCATTCGTGCGCAGCAGTGCGACTTGGAAATCAATAACTTGATTGAGTCCCCCGACTCTTCCTTAAAGTTGTCACTCAGAGAAGGTGTTTATTGTGACGCCGACCGTCCTAACCGATATTTCTTGCCAAATAGCCTACGGCTTTCCACCATCAAACACTACCACGAACTTTCCCATTCAGGAACAGATAGAACTTTCCGCTTAATCGCAGATCGTTTTGTTTGGCCCGGGATGCGTAGGGCCATAAGAGAGTTCGTGCGGAATTGCCCAGATTGCCAAGCTAGTAAAGTCACTCGGCACAACAAAGCCGCAATTCAACCTTGCGCATTCTCCGGAGGCAAAATCGACGCGGTAAATATAGACATTGTGGGCCCCCTTCCTAACTCTCGCGGGTACAGCTATTTACTCACAATGATAGACCGTTTCTCCCGTTGGGTCGAGGCTGTTCCAATCACCAACATAACGGCAGAAACCGTAGCTAGAACCTTTGTAGAGACGTGGATCTCCCGCTTTGGGGTTCCTATGAGCATCACGCATGACCGTAGGTGCTCAATTTACTTCCACCTTGTGGTTAGAGATCTCCAAAATCCTAGGTAGTGCCAATATCTCGACCACCGCGTTCCACCCCCAATCAAATGGACTCATCGAGAGAGTCCACCGCGACCTGAAAGCATCCCTTCGTTGTTTACGGTGTCATGATGACTGGGTGGATCGCCTACCTATTGTATTACTTACTCTGCGGAATTTGTTTAGGCAGGACCAAAAGTGCACGTCCTCCGAACTGCTTTACGGGAAGTCCTTAAAATTGCCCGGAGATGTTATTGATCCCGAGTACCAAATTGATGACTCCCCCCAGTCGAATCACTGATTACGCAGCACGTCTCAAACGCGCAATGCGCGAATTGGTTTACCAACCGCCTCGCCCGCCTTTACCATCTGAAAGCCTT
The DNA here is from genome assembly GCA_030386875.1 of Morinoia aosen. NCBI lineage: Eukaryota > Metazoa > Arthropoda > Malacostraca > Amphipoda > Talitridae > Morinoia > Morinoia aosen. The sequence continues at coordinate 24,358,200 of CM059565.1, forward strand.
GACCCCTTTTTGAACAACTGTACACATGTTTACGTTCGGGTTGGACGGTGTAAAAAACCCTTGCAACGTCCCTATGATGGCCCCTACAAGGTCCTAAAGAGGAAGCCCAAGTAATTTATAATCGAAAGGGGTACGAAGGGCGACAGTGTTAGCATAGATCGACTGAAGGCAGCATATGTGTCCCTTCCTGACGACCTTTCTACCAACTCTCATGAGCCGCAACCCAGGCTGCAAATTAGCCCCAGGTCAACACCTGTCGAGCCCACTGGTTTGCACTTGTCTGCTTGGGCTAGGACCCTTCCTCCCACTATGGAGTGCAACGAGTTCATCGTTCCCCCGTATACGGTTCAAAGAACGCTGTTGGAACCTAGTAATTCGGGTGCCTCCATTTCGGATAATGCTTCTGGTACTGTAGCGTCCCATCACGGAAATGTCCCAGATACCCTGTCATTGTCACAGTTGGGAATCCTAACGTCAACTTTCACAGCCCCACAGCTTAATCCTCCTACAGCCCCCGAGCGTCGTACCAAGTGTGGCAGAACTAGTCGCCCGCCAGCCCGTTATGCGCAGACTTAGGGTGGTGATCTCTGATTTGTCAACTCTCCCCTATTTCCCTCTGCCAAGCTTTCTTTTGGGATATTTCCTTCGTAAATTCCATCGGGCATCTTTCAGGTAACAGATTCACTGTTACCAGACCTTTCGGTCTCATTAGTGGGGGGGGGGGGTTAGATGTAGTGGATATGTTCCAGCCCTCTCACCAACTAAAATTTACGATTGCTAAAACGTCCATCTAAAAATTCAACTATCGCATAAATAATCACTTCCAATATTTTTGGAATAATAAATTCAAGCAACTTTATCCATAATCCATTAAAATTGTGCACCAAAATAATACGTCCCTGAAAAATTCAATCCAAAATATTTAGAGACGTCCCATAGACGCATCGTGGCAAGATTTGTCGACACTAGACGCTCACTTTTAAAAACATCACGGTTCGGTGCACATCTCAGTTTTCTTACTGGACCCACGAGTTCATCACAACACAACCCATCCCTAAAACAATTAGGGATATATAGCACTTTACTCGCACCTTCCTGCAGTGTAGCCAACTCCACCCTCACAACGGCTAAAGAATACTGCCTCTTCCAAGTTCCAATACTTCCAACTCTCCCAAATACTTCGGCCGGATTGTCTTTCGAATCCTTTTCCGGTTCTCACTTCACATCAATTATCACCCAAACCGTGTTTGCTCACCGGTTGTTCTCCCTCTAACGGTAACAGTTGTCCGCCGCTCCATTCATAACAATTGAATTCACTCAATGGCGACACGTCACACAAACCCCAAACGCATCCCCACATAACGCTCCTAATCACACGCCACGAGACGGACCCTGGAGCGCAGCGACGGGATTTCTCGCCTTCAAAGAGAAGATCTTCGAGGAAAAAGAAAAGAAAAAAAAAGAAAAAAAAAATGTTTATTTCCAAATTGTCACATGAGATACATGCCAACATATTGGCTTTTAAAAGTTTCTTAAATATAGGGCATCCTAAAACAAATGTTCCATACGAGGAGTACTAATTGACAAACCATCCGAGGTGTACAAGTAGATGAGCCATACGAGGCATAATAATAGACAAACTATACGAGGTGTACTAATAGACAAACTGTCAGAGGTGTACAAGTAGATAGACCATACGAGGCATAATAATTGACAAAATATACGAGGCGTACTAATAGACAGACCATTCGTGGTGTGCTAGTAGTCTAACACAAAAGTTCTATACAAG